>JAQPPZ010017095.1:5000000-10000000 GCA_028583015.1 Wollemia nobilis
ATCTTTAGCTAAGACTGGGAGAAGTCTCATCCCAATTTATAAATGATCTTTGTTTTAATATAAGTTTTTTCAAATTTTTTTTCAAAAAAAATGAACTTCCATTATCATTTCAAAATAAAACCTTTCTATTTATTTAAAATGAACTTCCATTATCATTTCAAAATAAAACATTTTTATTTATTTAAAAATGAGAGAGTAGGAGGTTTTAATTTTAACAAGAAGCTCTCAACGATATATTGTTCATGCATGCTTTTATTTCCTAAACCACTAGTGCATATAGTGATGAAGTAAAAGACAATCAAACATATGCAACAAACAAAGAGGGAGTATTTCTATAAAATTAGTCACCTGTATCAGCCCAAGAATTTAAGATAGCTACTAGGCTATCATCTAATGATCAAGATGACTAGTTATTGACGATTATCCCTAATCGATGATGCATGCCTATATGAAGGTATCTATCCATGTTACCCTCAAGATGCCTTTTCATCACTTTTCCAACCTCAAGTACCCTTGCCTTTGGTGGATGACTTAACTTCTTCCACCCATGAGCATACCTAATCATATACATTGGAATTTTTTTAAAGTATCATGTTATTCAATATTAACTAACATCGCATAGTTGCTTAATTGCACAAAACCAAGTATTAAAGCACCATAAAATTAACACATTATTTTCTATATCACAAAGTCCATCAGGGAGGGTCATGATAGAGGAAGATATATATGTAGTATCTAACCAAATGGGAAATTTAATGGGAAAAAGACCTCAAGTCTAGTCAGATTATCTAATAAGGTCCAAGAAGTGGGTAACAGAGGAAAATGATGCAAAAAACCCACAAACCCTTGGTAGTTAGTACAAGTAAAACTAGTTGGAACAATTTTTTTTTATCATAATGTATTAATGGTTAATGACTTATGTGCCCCATTCCATCCCTTAAATAAATGGCCTGAGGGCCCCAAGTAATCAGAATAGAACAACCAAAAATAGCTTGGAATCATCAATAACATTTTTTCCAAAAAAAATTGGTATTTATCAAGCAAAATACCCCAACAATACCAAGGTAGTATTTAGTACCACTGGAACTAGCCAATCCCAAATATACCATACTTTATTCCTTAGAAAGCAGTATATTTGGAATATTTCAGCATAGTGGATCATTTCAAGAAATCCACTATACTCCTAGTTTGGAAAATGTTAACTATCCCAGGTAAGAAAGAAAACTTACCAAAGGCCCTACAAGAAGAGGAAAAAAATAAGGCAACCATAAATTACAATTATTGCAAATCTTATCCCTAAGATCAAAAAGATCTAATACTTTCCTATTTTATCTAACTTTGGTCTATAAAGATAAGTTAATCCATAAATTTGTTATAGAATCTAGAGCCAACACATCTATTATGTCGAAAGAAATATTATATACACTAGAAGTAAGATATTAGTTAGCAAACAAAAGAGCAGTGCAGTTGGATAGCAACCTAGTTCAAATACTAGGGATTGCAAGAAAACTTTTGCTTTCCCCTTATGCATGTCTAGATAAAGTAGTCTTACAAGACATATCAATAGTCGATCTTCCTCCTTATTTTTCATCTATCTATCCTAATATTTCACCACCAAATTGGGTGGATATATATATCTGGACTGGTCCTTATTGATGTTAAGGACAATATACATGACTTGGATAACAATTCTAAGTGAGCCAGTACATCCTCATCATATAGAGATATTACCACCATGGAGCAATGATCATATACTGGTAGCCAAAGAGAATAGCCAAAACTCTACAAAATAAATGAAGAATCAAGGCTAGATAGACACGAAGCAACATGAATTTAGGATTCTAATCCCTTGAAGGAATACACACAAATCAACATGGGGTAGGATTAACTCAAAATGAGACCCAAATCTTGGGTCATGTATATATACAAGAAAAAATAAATAAAATTTAGCTCTTATAATTTTTATTTATTTTTTGTTTTGTTTGATTTTTCAAGATAATTTTCCAGAAGTGGAAAGAGCCATAGAAATTATCAATAAGGTAATTCTTGAGATCAAAATCAAATTTTATGAATAAAATAAGTGGAGTGGTAGACCTGCAACAATTGAAATAACTACACATAAGATGAAAAGAAAGATAGTTTTCACCATATTACTTTGGACAAAAAGAAATATGCTCACTCCAATGAAAATATAGGTGAAGTGAGAGAAGGTGTTGATCCAAGTAAGGTGAAATAAAGGAGAAAAAACCTTACCAACCCCAAATGAAGGTTATAAAAGAAGATCATCATCCTTTAAAAAGATATTTCGCTTCAAATTTATGCCAAATGGATGATGGCATTTTAGCTTCTAAGATGTTTTCCTTCCATAAGAAAAAGGCCCCCTGAGAGCCACCAAAACTATAGTGATAAATCAATACAACTATGATAGATTGCACCCTAAAAGAAGATGAGAGCTTGAACCTAAAACCAAGGGAGCACAATCCATGCTAACCTAAAATATTCCATGCCCTATTTCACCAAATAAATATCTATAAAGGGTAGAGGCAAGAGTGGAAACTCTCCTTCTATGTGGGCAAGTTAACCACTTGATAAGATGACCCACAATGAGTAGTTTGGAGCATTTTTAGTGATATTTGATTCATACCTCACTCATGATAAAATATAATGAAATATTTTGGTGATATATGAAAATACTCAATTATAGAAGAAGGATCAACCCAAACATCATCCATGGTAGAATAAATAGAGCTCATATTCATCTGTATTAGTTTGGGTAAGAGACCTCTGGCAACTCATGCATCATCTCACCACTAGACACACAAGGATATCCTTGATAATGGGATATGACAAGGGGAAGCCAAAAAGTGGGAGAAGAATATGTATTCTTGTTATTTCTCTATAATAATGGAATTTTAAAGACATATACTTACCCACATTAAAAAGAAATTTTTCTATGGTGAAAGCTTCTCTTTAGTGATAAAAAACTAGTTGAGTCACCAATAGAGCTAGTTGACATGGAACATCCTATGATAAATGTTGGCATAGACAAAGAGGAAGAAGAGAGTATAAAATACAACAAATAGAGAATTGAGAAAATTACAAAAGCAATCACGAGTTTTGATAAGGTTCAACAAATAAGGAAGGTTTGATGGAAAGGCTTGACTAAATAACTTGTTGAAACTTTTAATTCCTAAATAATGAATTAAGTAAAATTCTTGATCAAGAAGATATTGATCATGTCGATAAAGGATCATAGAAAACATTTAAAATAGTAAATAAAACTAAATGTGGACAAGGACTTGAAGACTGAGGATGCAATAGGTGGGTGCATGGTTCCCCAGGAAGAAGAAAGATAGTATATCATTACTAAGAAAATATGTTTATCTACCAAGAATACATTGACATTGTAAGTCAAATGGGAGTAGTCAAACCATTAAAGGTGAAGGAATGAGACTCATAGCCATGAAAAATATAGACTAACATGAATGATAATCTAGGGCTACTCCATTAAATATTCATAATACCTAGGAGATAGTAGATAGAGAGCCAAATCATCCTACAAATTTTGAAGAAAAAAATCTTCTTTTGTAATCTATAAAAATTAGTAGTCTTAGTTGTGTAAAGGATCGAAAAGTTTACAATTATATGTATTTTTAGGATTTCCTTTCATTTATCTCTATAAAAAAATTATGGTTCTTGAGTGGCTTATGGGCAATCTCAAACCCCTACTGCTAGCATAATATTTTTAAATGTTTACTTGCATTATATTTTCCTTTTATTTTTAATTTTTCTTTTATTTGTTGAGCTTATTTTCTTGCACCCCTTTTCCTTTTGTAGAGCAATCGACACCTTGAATATTACATCTTAATAAGGATCCAACCTTGTAAAAACTCTTAGAGGCCCTCTATTAAATTAATCCCCATGCTCTCAATTGCATCCAACTATGTGGATCCAATGCGAGGCACAATTGTCCTAGGTAGGGATAATTAGAGATAACAACATAACCAATATAAAAAATACAATGAAATAATATATATTTATCTTTTATCAACATAATTTAAATAGTGAAAAAAGGGATTTTAATTTTTTTTGGAGTTTATATATTATTTACATAAAGGTGGTTAATGTGAGTAATCTAATATAAATATTAATTCATTGATATGAATACCCCTTATTTTAGGGATGTTCAATTTTTACTATTGGTTAATAAACAATATAGCTCAAATATTTTGTTTTAGCAAACGTCTACCAAATAATATAACTTTACTTGTTTCTCATATTTGAATTTATTATCTCTTTGTTTTAATTGAAAGATAATAAGATTTTAGTTTAGTAGGCTAATATTACATTTGTAAAATTTTATATTTTATTAACATCTTATCAAAATATATTTGTAACAACCATGATGTTGCCATATTGATTATATTTAATGGTTAATATGAGGACCTAGGGTAAAATAGTTAGCTCTTGAACGTTAGCCTTAGGTTTTTTATTTGATTGGTTATAAGTATGAGATAATCTTATGTAGTTGAATAATCATTCATTGATTTAACTTCTATCACCTTGTTATGATTGTTACATCATTGTAAAGGGTATTCGATGAAGTTTTAATGGGTTACACCCATATACATTAGTTGGTTACAAGTTGTCTATATAAATATAACATATTTATCAATAATACAATTTTTCCAACACCCTTGCTGGTCTAATAGTAGTATAAATACAAGATATGAAAATAATATTTTAAAGCAACATATAAAAATAGGATATAAATTTAGAGGATTCCAAAGAAATGGATATTTTGTATTTAATTTCATTCTATTGTCTTGTATGTGTTAAGTTAACATGTAATATTTATTGTCACTACTTTCCTATCTCAAGGAGTTGACTTATTGTATGTTTTCAAGAGGTATTACTAACATCAATATTCCTCGCTAATTAGACCATACAAAACAAGATAAAAGTATTTTTTAGAGGTGATGTTTTGCATTAATTGTCAAAGAGTATGATATGCAAAAGTAAATGCCAAACTAGTGCAATAGAAACTAGATTCAAGGATGTTTACTTCCCTGTCTACTTATTCATAAGCATGGAATATTGTGACCAAGACAACTACATATTATTAATAATACCTTATTGGATTAGTTATGTAGAAGAGAATAAATATTGTTTATTTTGTTGTTTTTTTTTTTGTAGGCTTGAACATGGATGCCATGTAGCTATAGAATTGTTCTACTTTAATATCTCTTTTTCTCCTTCCTGTCCACAAAGAATCCAATTTTAGTGATTGTATGTTATCAATAGGTTATATATATATTCTCTTGTTTGTTTCTATCATCCAACAATAAGAAGGAACCATATTAAGTGAGAGTTATTTTTGATAATAGAAGGTTCTAGTGTACATAAATGTTTTGCAAGTATGGTCATACTATTACATTATGCATTGTCATCAAAGATCATCTAGGGTTCAATTAAAAGGGCTGTATAAAGTAGTTAAAAGGTATTTTGAAGTACGTATAAGCCACATTAGGGCTATCAAAAAATTCTTTGATATCTTAATGTAAATGGTTGTGTTAACAAGATAAGAACATGCTCTATAAAAAAGTAATATTATAAATTATGGTAGAATAGTCCATCCACATGTTAAGTGGAAAACCATTTGTGAGTCATAATATTTAGGAATCCATGTGGGACATATATTGGAAGGATGGACTATCTTCATATAGGCCATAAAGACATAGAACATGTTGCATTCAGGCATTTTCATATGCAAGACTTCAAAATAATCCATTGATGAAGGTGAAGGCCATCCAACCATGTAGACATTGTTTGAGTTTTATTTGACTACTTCTTGCTAATGAATAGATCATTTGAGTGGTTATTGAAATGCCATAAAAAAGTGCTACATGGTAATATATAAAGGAAGATCACAAGATGATTGAAAGAGGTGCATAGGTGATTTACAACATGAATAAGACAGTGAATTTTTTTATCTTAGATGCTAAAATAAATTTTTGAGCTACTATATCTCCACCAATTCTACTTCTATGAATTCTATGTATGGATCACCTCAAGGTTTCCATTCCCTCAAAGAAAAACAACTTTAGATCCTTTTCTAAGACATTGATTCTATATTTGAGAAATATGAGCATATATGATATACATGCAAGTACTTATTATAACTTCAAGAGGCAATTGTAACCATTATAGATGAGATTCACAAAGCTCAACCATAGATAGAATCATAGCTTATCAATGATGAAACAACTCGAGGTCATTGAGATGCTAATATATACACATCGTCTTAATTCTAATATTATATGCTTGATAACTATGATTGGTGAGATTGTGTACAAAACATGGCTAGATATTTTCCTATATGGTTTACATTATCACCATAAAAAATGATAAAATAGGTGTATATTTATCCATGAAATAATTGGAAGTAGATTTCTTGGATGTAGAGGATGTTACTATGAGATTGCACATGAGTAGGAATGTTGTTGGATGCATATGAATATCTTGGATGTTGTCAAGATGTATTGGAGTTTTGTGCAAGGTGTAAAAGAAGACACAATCCTATGAGAGGTTCACTATAAGATCAATTTATAAAGAGGAGGTAAAGACTATTGTAAAATATAAAATATTTAGTCTTATGAATGTTTTAAAATGGTGTTGATTCCTAGGCATGAGGCACATGAGACATCTAAAATATTCATATAATGTTTGAGTTGGATGGATGACACTAGAGAGGGGCTAAGCATGTTGGATATCATGTTATTATGAGGAGGATTGACTATGCATAATTTTATCCCTAATGAGAGGAAATTTGAATATGATGTTATTACTAGATGCAAAGTTTATTGTAAGCACTAGCTATGATATTATGCAAGATTATAAGAAGACTATGGTGGTGTAGAAGATTTCATATATGTTGAACATAGAAGAAACAATGCAAAGAAAATACAAAGAGATAATTAATCCCAAATAAATTTTCTATCAAATCCATTGGATCAAAGTAGTTCAATAGATAATATGAAACTTAAATTTCATAGAACATGGGTAATAAAATTATAGAGATTGAATGGTGGAGATTAGCATCCAATGTTTTTTTTTTTAAATTTGAAGGGAAATAAAAATGCTTGTTACGCATGAATTGAAAAAAAAATGTTTTAGGTGTTGATGTATTATGTTGTCCACTCAAATTTTTGTGTTTATGTGTGATGTGATATATGGTTTATGTTGCTTGTTGGGGTGATATTGATTGTAGAGAATGTGGTGGAAGGTTAATGCATGCGGTAATTTGATTGTATTATGTTCCTTGTTATTTTTTATGAAGGATATTTTCAAAAATATTTATATAATATTTTATAATTTTCTTAATGAGGCATTTTTTTGGAGGTTTATAGAATTTATTGAAACATTCAAAATAAAAATAATTTTGTCTAAATTTTTGTAGAAGATAGAGTTTTATATAGTCATCAAAAATCATTTTATGATCTTGACACATTGTTGAAGTTAATATACCGAATTATGAAGACATTGATGGGGTACACTGAATACAAGATAAATTTTGATGAAGCTTCATGAAGTAGATGTTCAATGTAAAAATTTTAGATGTTTCAATGATCATGTTATGAATGATGTGTGAAGATATTATTTTTTGCCTTTCTAGTTTAATGGTCATGAAGTTCCTAATCGCTAGAATTTTACTATTCATTTTATTTCCTAATCTAATGAAAATGAATAGGTATAAATGTTACTATTTATTTTGTTTCCTAATCTAATGAAAATGAATAGGTATAAATTTTACTATTCATTTTGTTTCCTAATATGATATTATTGTTATTTAGTCTAACCTAATTTATATAATTGATATTAGGTGTATGTTCCATGATTAAAATTTGTAATATAGTGAGATCATTATCAATATGAACAATGAAATAAAATGTATTGTCTTAGTCTAAGTCTAGTTATCAAATTCTTATCCCTTTAAGAATTAATGTAAAAATGGGATAATGTTAGGATTATTACATCACCATAAATGGTGTTTGATGAAGTGTTAACAAGGGATACCCATACACATGAGTTGGTTACTAGTTATTATGACAAATGACTATAACTAAATCAAACTTGTTGATAGAAATATATAATATTTCTTTGTAAAATGACTTATATAGCATCCTTATAGTCCAACACAACTTTAGTGTGTGTAAGAGGTATTTAAATATCTAAGTGAATAGGATACATTTTCCTCTTTAAATGGATTGGATTGTTTTTGAGACTCAGAATTTAAATCTATGATATTTTATTGAATTTGAAGTCATAGAATTTGATTTTATTATGAATATGTTTGTGTATGTTGTTTCTATTATTGCTATTCTAAAAATTACTATTTTAAATGTTAGTTTTTAGAATTTGTTATGATATAAGTGGTATCAAAGCAATGATTTTGGTTACCTATGATAGTGGAAAAGGGTAGTATAGTGGTGAATGAGTTATTTTTAAAACCTATTTTGACCAGATTCACATCTTCTAGTGAAGCATCTCTTCACTAAAATTTTCTTCTACCAATATTTTAGCATAATTATCTTCCTTAAAATTGTGATTTAGATAGAACTAATAATACTCATACACTTAAAAAAGAAATAGGATTAGGTTTTCTTAGGGAATCAAGTATGGTAGGATATTTACAAGAGACTTATCTCATTTCCATCATCTTTTTGAGCTAATGAAATCAAGATATATCTCTAGTAAACCTATTTTTAAAGAGCCTTGATATCTAATTATGACTTGAAATTCAAATAGTAGTGTATATTTGATCTAACTAATGATGATTATATGATCCAAAACAAGGATAATTTATGAAATTAAGGTAAACAATACAATCTTCAAAAATAAATAAATAGCTTTAACTCTCATATTTGATCATCCATTGGTTCCATGAGTATCTTCTTTTACATCTCCTTTAAAATAATTCGACTCATTGATCCCTCCTCGCAAATTCTAGATTCATATCTTCACATATATAATGAGATAATGGTATGAAAAATACATTAAAGGATTGAAAATTGTGCTAGTTAGCGTACTTACATCAAGTCTCTCTCACAAATCAATGATTAGTTTAATAAACATTTCAAAAAATAATGAATGACAACAAAACTTTGAACTTTAAAAAGTATATTAGGCACTAGAAGGTAAATTCTAACAAATCTCCCTTGAGCTAAACCAAATACGTAGAAGGAGCTTGAGATCTCTAAAAATCACCCAATGCTTATGAGATATTTCTAGTTTTAAAATCTAGGGCACTTCTAAAGAATGTATTTAAGGAGGGATGTAAGGCATGCATAACAAAATAATATTAGGAATAATCCTATTTACTCCTATTTTTCTAGATGCATACTCAACGTTTCATGGGAAACCATATAACTATGGTTGGAGATGAAATGAAAATTTCTCTTTATTCACATCCCATGGTTAGTGATGCCACTTACCTACTTGAATAACCTCATGATGTCTTGGTTCTAGAAATTGATAAACCAAATTTTGATGGCAATGAGCCTCATGGAGGAGTTTCTAAAATAAATTTCTTAATATGCTACGTAGAGTTTGTAATTAAGGTAGGATTATTATTATTACCTCTAAATTGGATACCCATACTCATCAGTAGATTATTTACAAATTGTGACATTATATTTGTCATTTTTCTAGATAAAATTCATGATGTTTGTAATGAAGTTCAACAAAGGTCCTTCTACCTCTTATATTTTCAGGTTTATATAAACAAAACAATAAGTATTGTGTATGAGTGCTATGAAAAATTCATGAGACTCATCATATACACATAATCTATATCCCACAGTGGTGGTTTCCTCATTTAGCCTTGGGAACAAGGATGATATTTAGTAGAAGGTATCTATGCATAATGTGTACAATCTCCAGGATGCTAAGCATGTGGTTTTATTATATAAAAATTTGATATACTTGTTTAGATTTTATCTATAACATATTTTCAATCCATATGGGACTTACTTCAAGAACTACAAAGAGGATTTTCCAAAAATTTACTTTAATTTAATGTATCAATAATGGTATCAATAGGATCATACATATATGGAGAAATATTTCTTCCACATGGAAGAAGATGATGAATATTATAAACAAAACAAGGTCCCCACATCACCTATTCAAGAGGAATCAAAACTTGTTGAGCTTGAATAAGGCACAAGAACTATGACTCTCTCAATATTTTTGCTCATAGGAATGCAAGGCCATAACACTATCAAGGTGCAAGGTTTCATGAAAATATGATTCAGGCACAAGAACTATGACTCTCTCAATATTTTTGCTCATGGGAATGCAAGGCCATAACACTATCAAGGTGCAAGGTTTCATGAAAATATGGTGAATCATATTTTTAATTGGTTTGAGCGACACTAAAAAATACTTGTAAATCTCTTTTAATTTGAATGATATGATCAAAGCCTTGAAGTTGATATCAATAATACTTGTAAAGACAAATTCAATATTTTAGTTTGAATGATGGTAAATCTTAATGTGTGTGTTTGTTTGCTAATAACCACATCTACAAGATTTCCTATATGTGATGGATTTGAGTAGTGTAGATGTTATCCTTGGAGCTCAATGGTTATATCAATTTGAGGATGTTATGTTAAATCTACCATAATTATATGTAAAGTTGATAGAAAATGGTAATGTTGTCTATCTCTAAAGGTTTGTACTATCCACCTTATATGATCATCAAATCCCATTATATGGAAAACTATTGAAGAAGGAAAATGAGAGAATATGTACCCAAATTTGTTTATGGAAGTCATGGCCTCTAAGTAGTCATCTCTTGCTTTCCTTCTAAATTGTAGTCTCTTCTCAAAAAATATGCTTATGTGTTTGAAGAACCCCAAGGATATTAATTCAAAGCAAGGATATGATCATGTCATTCATCTTATTACATAAATTTGACTACCCAATATTAGTCATTATTATCCATAGTATCAAAAGATATATTTTTAGAAGCTAGTTCAAGGTATGTTAGAGTAAGTATTTCCTGACCTAGTACTAGTCTATATTCATCCTTGGTCATTGTAATCAAGTGCAAGGAATATTCTTAGTATATCTGTTAAGGATTAGGATAACTTAACAAAATCATACTAAAAAATAAGTTTCCTATCCCTGGTATTGATGATTTGTTGGATGAATTACATGGTGTATTTATTACAAAGATATAATTTTATTTAAGGTCTCATTAAATTAGGATTGGAGGGGAGATTATTTCCAAATTTTATTTTCATACTCCTGAGGATCATTATGAGTTTTTTTCCATGTCTTTTGCTCTTATAAATTCCATTTCCATTTTCTAGAGTTTAATGAATTCTAATTTTTTTGTCATATCCTTTAAAACATTTGTATTGGTATTTTTTATAACATATTAGTTTTTAGTATCTCTTGGGATTCCTACTTGTATTTCAAATTTTGGATTGGGAATAAGTATAAATATTTATTTTTTTTGAATCTAAGGTAGAGTATCTTGGATGCATAGTGTCTCATGAAGGTGTCAAGGTGGACGTCAAGGTGGACCCTGATAAAATTAAAGGTAATTTAGGATTGAACAATACCTAAATATGTTAAGCATCAAGTAGTTTTGAGTCTCACAAGGCATTTTGAAAAATTTATATAATTATGGAAGGATTTTAACTATAATTTATGACTCTCACCATGAATGATATGTTTGTATCGATATAATAATGATACAAGAGCCTTCATTGCATTACATAAAGCTATGAATATCACTTTTATCCTAGCTACTTTAATATTTAGTATGCACTCTATCATTGCATGTGATGCTTTTGTAATGGATACTGGTGTTGCTTTAATGCAACAAGGTCATCCTTTAGCTTATGGAAGTAAACAACTCAAACAAGAATCTAGGTCAATCTACTTATGAGAAGGATATGTTATCCATATTCTATGTAGTGGATAAATTGAATCTTTACTTTCTAGGATGATATCTTTCTTATCTAGAGGAAAAGAAAAGGTTGACCAAGCTTTTGGACAATGAATTTGAGATTAGATATGAAAAAATAAAGAGGAATGTGGTGGTATAGGCCATTTCAGGCAAGTATAACTATTTTGTAGTTATCAATGTTATATGCATCCCCTTCCATTTGAGTCACTTAAATTTGAGATGAATATTCATATCCTAATATTTTTTGTGTGATTCATTATGTTGAGGTTTGTAATCTACTAATTCAATTTTTCTCTTGGTCTAGAAATTTTTTTAGGAAGAAGGACTACATTTGTCTACTTCAAGTTCAAGAACAACATTTTTCAATAATTACACATATTTTGATTGGATGAGAATTCTAAATTTCTTAAACCTTTCAACATTTGATGTAGTATTTTTATTAGAATAGAAACAAGTTGGTGTCAAATAGTTTATGGTTGAATATGAAGTGTGCTAGAAGATAAGAAAAAAATAATTAAATCCCTTGGATTATTGTAGCCACTTCCTATTTTGGATTGCTAATGGAAGACATATCCATGGATTTAATTAAAGGTCTTCCAAAACCAAAGGGAAAATTAATTATTTTGTGGTGGTTAATTTCCTCTTCAAGTCTACTCATTTCGATACCTTGTAGCATCCATTCACTATTAACAAGATCACATTGATTCTATTTTAAAACTCTATGCTATGCCCAATTCTATTATCTATGATCATGATCCTATTTTGACTAATATATTTTGTAAGGAGTTGTTCAATCCTAGTGGTACTCAACATAATATGATTACTTCTATTACCCTTATTCAAGTGGCAAAGAAATAATTTTGAACAAGTATCTAGGTACATATTTAGATTCTTTTCCTAATACAAGTAGTATGGGTTAAATACCTTTTATTAGTAGAATGGTGATACAATATTACTTATTATATTTCCACTATGATGTCCTAATTTGAGGTATTGTATGGGCATAAAATCCCATCCTTAAAAGACTATCATTGATGTCACATGTTGCTCAAGTGGATGACTTCTTTTAGTAGTATCAAATTCTCCTCCAACTCTACAAGAATTCTTTGTCAAGCCTAGAATCATATGAAGCAATAATAATATTTACACTCCAAATAACACTTTAAGCTGGGTGACATTTATTTTTTTTCTTTTAGCTATATAAGTAATTTTCCTTGAAAACAAAGCTTGGACATAGAATTTATGGTTCATATAAGATGATTTACTAGATATGGGAAGTATAATATCAATTGGAACTTCTTCGTACCTAAAAAATGCACCTTTTTATATATATTATCTAAATCAAGTAATCTATTAGAAGTTATAGTCCAATATGGAGCTTCTAGAGTTAGATGAAGATGGGTGGGTTGACCTAAATATAGAAGTAGCATTATAGTCATGAGTTCATTTTGTGTAGCCTCATTTTGTGTAGCCTTACCAAGTGTAAGAGCTACTCATCAAGTGATAAGATCTTACTAATGGTTATGAAACATGGGAATCAATGACTATCATCTAGAAGTTTTTAGCATTTAATACAAATCTCTTTTAGTAAGAGAGCTAAAAAAAATCCTGATATATAGCTATCAACTATTTTTATTTTATGGCTTTGGCATATATATGAGGACAATTAAACCATGAGAATTAGGGTTAGTTTTTTTATTTTTATTAACTATAAATATGCAAAATGTGATATAGGAAAACCATAATTTATTTTTATAACCTCTATCACTTTTGGTGCACATAAGAGACTTCAAAATTTGTAGTTGGATGCAAAGCATTGCACTCTTCAAGTGGCTTGAAATTTGTATCTATGATATTCAATTAATAATTATTCTAGAATCTAACTCTATTGTAAATATAATCATGTATAGTATTTCTATTGCTATTATTATAAAACTTATGATTTCAACTATTGTTTTCTAGAAGTTGTTTTACTATATTATTTATTATATTTTTATATGAAATTTCAATTTTTTTATCCATTTTATGTTATGTGTCCTTTATCTCAAATTTCAAATATCTCTTATTGTGGCTACATATTTTGATAATTTGGTAATATATTTATAATTTGGTAATATATTTATATGATTGAGACTTTTTTTGATTAGATATCTAAAAATTAAGAGAAATACTTCTTTTAACACTAATATTTTAATTTATACTAATACCCTAGAATATAATTTTTGTGTATTTAAATTATTTTATAAAATTTATTTAAAAAATACTATGAATAAGGAAATACTATAAAGCTTCTCCATATAAATAAATGTTAAAAATAAAATCATAATTAATTATATGAAATTAAAATAGATGTAGTTTATAAATTATTTCATGATATGTTATTACAGTACTTCAATGAACCAAATTATATTATTAAAATTAATTGTATGTCATGATATCCATGGAAATTAAACCTTAATGGGTTTTCTAGAGCTAAACATTATTGTTTTAGGTTATCATGAATTTTAATTTATAGTAAGACCAAGATTATTTATATTAGTATTAAGTACCTTGTTTCTTTAAACCTTTTCAATGGGATTTGAATCTTGATTGGAGGAGTAAAATTGATCACTCTCTATTTTTAGAGAGTTGATTTCTAGAATTCCTTTAGGATAAATGTTAAGGCTTAGCTATGAGATAAACAATAATGGCTTACAATGTGAAATTATTTATTCCTTCAAACTAATTATATAAATGTTAAGTTTTACCATATATAACACGTCATGATACTCATAACTCCCTAGAACTTGCCCCAAAATCATTTGATCAAATTTTAGGGTTTACCTATGGGATTAGAAGCTTATCTTATGGTGTAAAAAATCTCACTTCTCAAGGATTATCTTGAAATTACTCCACATGATATTAAGGTTTACATGTGGGATTGGGACATTAGATTAGGATAGGAAACATATTATCCCTCATGACCTTAGATTAGGATAGAAAACATATTATTCCTCATGACCTAGAAATTATTGGATCAAATGTTAAAATTCATCCATGATATTTGACCCTTAAATTATAGTATGAAATGTTTGATTTCTCAAAGTTTATCCCAAACCCTATAGGATAAAATATTAAGGTTCCTTTATAGGAATGCAATATTAGTTCAGCATATAAAAAATCATTTTCTTTATCACTTTCCCAAACTACTTGGGAAAATATTGAAGTCCACCCATATAAAAGGAAGTTTGACTTGTAATATGAAACTCATTCTGTCATTATTTCACCCCAATACATTAATCATAATCATTTTAATTTTGTTTAATTATTGTATGTTTGATAGTGCTTGTCAAGTAAATAAACATCTTTCATTTTTTTGAAATAATATCTAACTTAAAAATAATTTAAAAATATACCATGGAAGTTGTTCTATAAAAATATTAAAATATAAAATAATTATTTTAAGTGATTTAAAAAAAAAAAACTATTATATTAAATAAAATATAATAATTTTACAAACAAAAAAAATGGGTGGATAAACACAACCATAAATAACCATTAATTATACGTAAAAGAGACCTCATAGTTAGTCACATCCACTAAGATTGTGGAGGGCCATCTTTGGTAGATTGCTTCGTTTTCCACCTATGTGTGTTTTGACCTATGTGTGTTTTGACTGCGCAAAGGACGCATTACCTCACTAGCTAGGCCTACTACATTTAATCTTAGGCTCTTTGTTTTTAGTCAAATAAATGGTTAGTGAAAGAAAATAGTGTAGGGAGCATTCCCCTAGTGCTCAATAAAATCCTACAAATGGATCAACTCTATTACCACTTTTTTGGTCCACACTAGAGTTTGTAGTGCCATAGAAGAAACAACATTGACCTTATCAATAGCACTATAGAATGAATGAAACGAGCATCTGGGGTAAATATTCTTAGAATTGATGGAAAGACCATCCCAAAGATCTTTGCCTTTTCATATCCATGGTTTGATGTTTTTATAATTTTTCCAATTTTTTTTGGATGGAAAAAAACCTAAAATGTTAATCAAATTTGAGCAACAATAAAGGAGGGCAAGTCCATACACCTCTATTCTTTATACTGATAGGGTCAAACTAGTACTTTCTAAGCTTCGTTGCCTTTGATGGCTCTAATTATTTTAAGTATATTTTATTTCATATTATAATAATATTGGTTAACATATGTCAAGAAAAAAATCATTTGCATCATCTAAGTTCTATGAATGTAAGATATACTATTATTCTTTGTAAAATCATTTTATATTAAAATTCTATTTACAATAAAATAAAGGTCTTAGAAAAATTAATTTATACAAATATTTAAGATAAAAAAATTTCAAATGTCGAAACTGGCGTACTCTCCCCCTTAATGCAGGTACACAAACAGCCAATAGCAAAGGAACTTATTTATATACCAGCATGTATATGATTCAATTGATAAAAAAAATTCAAATGTCGAAACTAGATGTCCACTTTTCAGATTGAAAACTTACTTGCAATAGATGTATATTCATGTTAAACATCATTGGTATAGCAGTTCTCATTCAGGACCGGTTTTGCATTATTTGAATTTTTTTTTTATGTATATATGGAGTGTAGTTAAGATTCTCGCTCATAAGATGCGTGAAAAAATCTTATGCTGTTTTGCAGGATTGCTCAGAAGTGGGAGGAGTTGCAGACTCCGTTGGATGAATTACCTCCGTCCGAACTTGAAACGTGGGCATATTACTCCGGAGGAAGAGGAGCTCATCATAAGACTTCATAAACTATTAGGTAACCGGTATGGATCGGTATATATCTCAGTAGAAATCCTATTTTCTATTTTCGGATGTAGAGTAGATCAGCAGGGTTTGAAAAACTTGTAGGAAAATGCCGGGGGCTGAAGGCTTATGATATATGTTTCTATGGTATATGGTAAACGATGATATTACGCCATCACAGTTTGCAGAGCAGTCTCTGGAGACGGTGACGGATGCTTTATTTTTGACCTAGTGGTGGTTTCTACAGACATGTATGGGACAAGATTGGAAAGAATGCCCGCTGACGGCTGTGATGGCTGTGTCTTAATTTCTTCGAATGAATGACTAAAGTCGATAGGTAATTAATTAGAGGAGATAAGGTTAACTTATGCTATAATGCGTGTCAAACGTTGTGAGCGCTCTGGAATAGCATTGGAGGATAGGAAAACTGTGTATTATTAATATGTGTTTGTAAAATATTGAAGCATCGATTCCAATATATTCTATAGTGTAACTGCTACGGCTTTGTTATTTTTCACTAATTCTCCGAGTTCTCATTTATAACAAAAGACCAGAGTGCATAGGTTTAACAGCTTTTATAATAAAAAAAATGATGTAACAGCTTTTATAATTAAAAAATGATGTAACATATATTGGAATTTTGTACCATTTTAATACTTCTTCTACTCGTGTGAGAAACAACTCCATTGTATTTTTAAAAAGCTGTTTCCAAATTTGAATGACAATATTTTAAAAAAGTTGTTTCCAAATTTGAATGACATCCGTAGGTTCTTAAACTCTAAAGCTACCAAAAATGTCACTACCCAAAAATTCACACTTAAAAATTTTAGTTTGGTTTCACTACTTTGCTTTTAAAACCCAGCTTGATGTTAGTTCGGTATAGAAAATACGCACTTCAAAAATGGCCACCACTGCAGTTGTCTTAAGTGCTCGGGATCAGACACATTCCGTGAGTCACCATGTAGGAATTTGACCCTTCAGATGAGTCTATCTAGATTCCGGCGAAGGGTTTTCCGTTCAGGGCCCATATCACTTGAACAGGGTACGATATCACCCTTGTCCAAAGTTGGAGGAACTCATAGTTCTTTGAGTACTCAACTCAATTCTTTGGAACCAGTGTCTGTATGTCGGTGCTAGCCATTGACCCTCTGCTAAGGTTTAGCTAGATTCCACCTTCTCAAGGCTTAAGGACTAGATATTCATGACCTTCCTCGGGCTGATGGTAATGCTGCCCATAACCATTTGCCACTGGATCTTCCAACAACATGATTAGCTCTCTAGTCATGCAACATGTTGGCACCTCCCCAGCCCGAATGGAATGATGAATACCACCACACTAACTGACTGACCACCTAAAATGACATCCCATACCACCACTCGTTACACTCGACAACCCCAACCCTTCTGTCCTAAAGAGCTGAAGTATAGTGGTGCAATCTCAACTAAGTCACTGCGTGACCTAGTGTAGTAAGTCCTTGCTTGACTTACTCTTTTTAGGAGCAAAGTGTTAAAATTATCTCCACTGAATAGTAAAAGTTTAAGTTTACGATAATAACTCTGTTGATTAGAAGTTGTAACAATTTGATTTTAAAAAGTATTTCTCCTTTCTATTAAATGGAAGGATTACCTAACTCTAAAATTACTTCCTTGAAAGTATATCTTATTTTAAAGTATCTAACAATTTATAATGCCCTTTCTCAACATTTTGACTCTAAGGCCCTTCTTCGCTTTTCCACTAGGATAGACATTTTCATTGTTTTTCCACTAGGATAGACATTTTCAAGGGTAAGGACGTGTGTTATAGAAGGTTCATAGTGTATAGTGTATATCACCTTTATAGCGAGGAATACTTGAAAACTAAAAAGATATATTTATACACAAATACTAATTTTGAAAATTTAAAGAATTCTAACAAATAATGTTATGAGCTTATAAACCCAAATATTAAGATCTAAAAATGCAGCAAAATATGCTATTCAATCCAACCATACTATGTAGTATTAGTATTCAAACTAAAATATTTGAATTACTCTTAATCCAGAAAGAGAAGATGTACTAAATAAAAAAACTTTAGTATAAAAGAATGTTTTAATTTTGACTTCAAGAAGTCAAAATCATTATATAATAATTTCACAATAATAAAATATTACTAGCACGGGCTTCCCCATTTTTTAATGTTTATAAAATACCAAAGTTTCCCTTTGTAATAGTACATCTATAAAAGCTCCACACTAAAACAATATAATTATTTAAAAATAAAATAAGTATTATATCTAGCCAACTAATTTTTTTTTATATTATAATATTATTATTAACAAGCCTTAGCTTAAGGAGTGTTTTTAATAAGTAATTCATTTTAATAAAATCTAATATTTTATGTTATAGAGGTCATTTTATTATTTTAATCCTCAGTAAAACTAGCTTTTATGTAACAACTTAATCTATGACACTATTATAACAATACATCCTAAAAGAACACGTACCCAAGAATTTCTCTATGATAGAGGAAATAGTCCAACACGCAAACCAAGGTATTATTACTCTTTCCTGCTATAATCATCAGGATATGCACGCTCAGAGATGTTTTTCATTTTTCTTAAAAACTCTCTGAATGCCCCACACCTTCTATGTTCACACCTTCTATGTTCTTATTAAATAGAAGTTTAAATCAATCCACTTTTTAACATGTGGACATTCACATGCAAGGTTTAAGTTTAAGCGAATGCCAGATGGTGGCATCGTAATATTTTAAAACTCACGAATGCCAGATGGGCCCTAAATGGATAACCCTACACCAAAATCTACCTAGACTCTGGTGAAGGGTTATCCATTCAGGGCCCATATCACCTGAACGGGGTACACTATTTCCCTTGTCCAAAGCTAGAGAACTTGCAGTTCTTTGAGTGTTCAACACCTTCTTTGGAACCAATATCTGTATGCCGATGCTAGTCATGGACCCTCTACTAAGGTTTGACTAGAGTTTTCCATCTCATGGCCTGTAGACTAGATTTTCATATCCTAAACTGGCTGATGGTAATGCTGCCCATAACCATCTGCCACTGAAAATACCCTAGCATGGGAAGCTCTCTAGCCATTGAGTATGTTGGCATTTACCCAGTCTGAGTAAGATGATGAATATCACCACCACTAGCTAACTGACCACCTAGAGCGACGTTCCATACCACCGCTCGTTACACTTGACGGCTTGGACCCTTGTCCCTAAGTAGCCGGAGTAAAGTGGCTCAGTCACACGTAATCCACCTCGTGACTTAACATGGGTGGGTAGAGTAAGTCCTTACTCGACATACTCATTTCAAACATTCTAAACCAAGTCTTTATTTGGGTTAATTTTCTTAATAATCTTGGAGACTTATTTGGGTTAATTTTCTTAATAATCTTGGTTTAATGGTTTAAAAGATGTCCTTCT
Organism: Wollemia nobilis; assembly: GCA_028583015.1. Lineage (NCBI taxonomy): Eukaryota > Viridiplantae > Streptophyta > Pinopsida > Araucariales > Araucariaceae > Wollemia > Wollemia nobilis. The sequence goes on from JAQPPZ010017095.1 coordinate 5,020,172, forward strand.
TGTTTATTCTAGAGATATTAAAAATTCTAAGGATATTTCAAAGTTAAAATACAATCATATGTACCTATATATTTTATTCTAATACTTTACTTTACTTTCCTTTGAACCAAACCTAGCTTAAACATTAATCTTTTAAACTTAAAAAATCATTTCAATTTCTTATTTTAATAATATCTCAACTAAATAAAAGCAATAAAGTATCTAAACCTTTGAAAATAAGAAAAGCTATTTCGAGAGAATAAAATTAAAGCTACTCAATTCTAGTAAAAGATCTACATTTTTAACGACCTATGAAATAAAAATACTTTCAGTAAAGAAAGAATGTATTATATATAAAATGAAAGGATTTTCTTCGTTAACCACAATTGCGTTTCTAAGAAGAACGAAGATAAACTATCTATTTCAAAGTCCACATTGGAGTATTGCTATTGTTACGTTTAATATTACAGCCAAGCTATCTTCATCTTTGCCTAATAATTATTTATTCCTTAACATTCAAAGGTTTCCCAATAAGTTTATAGTACTTTCCACTAATCAAAGTTAATATGAAATAATTTAAGTCATATTAATACTTAGCCACTTACTGCATTACATGTCATACCGAGCTATCAGGAATAACCCTTCACATACAACAATGGAAGCTATAGATGCATTCTCGCAAAACATATCCCGCAACCATGCGGCTGGATTCTTCTCACATGCTAATTTTGAAATTTAGGTTTCCATATCAGACCTCTTTCACTTCACATGATTTTTTTTAGAAATATTGGCATGACACATATCCGAACCAAGTACCCTGGCAACTCATAAGTGGCGGAGTTTCTCCCACATATTTCTTCCCCGAATACAGAGCTCGAGACTTAAGGTCGATATGGGTTAGACTTGGCCATCATGTATGCATACCTATAATGCAGTTTGCTAGCCTAAATGCTCAAACACACTACGTAATTTTTACTACTCTTACTATGGTTATGAAAATTAGATTATATAGTGAAAAGTTAAGCCTATACCGTTTGCCTTTATTATATATATTTTCTACCAATGGATATTCAGTCTAGTGTACAATATTCAGCATAATATAAAGAAAACATAGTAATATCACACAAGCCCACAATACCAAGATAAGCAGATCGTGCCAAGTTAAATACCTTAACAGTCCGAAGCCACACAGAGCCTCTCCACCTCCTTCTCTATGGAATGATAAGCAGATCGTGCCAAGTTAAATACCTTAACAGTCCGAAGCCACACAGAGCCTCTCCACCTCCTTCTCTGTGGAATGCAAGCCTTTCATCGGAGAAGATTTAGTATTTGCCACAATCTCCGGATACTACTCCACTCTCCTTCCCAAACCCGTTTATCTTCCATTTATAGTTTTTACTTCGTTGTTTAATGATGACACGTAACTTGGACAAATGTTTGTCCATCTGCCAGATGGTGGCAGTATCATTAGGTTTAGTGTTATTAAGGCTAATTTAATTTTTTAAAAATCCTTCTTTGTTTCAATCCTTATATGGATGTTAGTTTTGTCATGTTGTGACTTTAAAGTTAAAAGTGTCCCCATCCTCTTTTAAAGAAATATTTACTTTTATTCCTTAATATATTTTAGTTCTTAATAGTCTAATAATTGTTATTTATTATTATATATATATTTTAATAATGTTCCATCCCTTTGTAATGTTATATACATCTTCAGTAGTTCATATTAATAATGTTTTATTTGAAATGCAAGATTTTTAATCAACATCCTATGCATAAAATGCAATAACATACAAACATGACCTACATGAAATACTTTCGGTGGGCTTCCGTGTACCCACGGCCAAGGTGCACATGGCAGAAACATCATCTCCCACCTTACCTTACACATTCAATCTCTAACTCTGCCAGGGGGTGGGTGTTCTTCTCATCTAGAATGCCGCTACTTCTTGGAAAACCTATACCTGCACCACAAAACTTATCGCAACATCATATTATTTCAAAATGAAATGATTAAAAATAGTGGGGATGTTACATTCTTCCCCTCTAGGAATTAACACAGTCCCCTATGTTAGGTAACAAACAAAATACAATCACATAGATTATATATATATATATATATATATATATATACAAATTATCACAATGTTCCTATTTTCATTTCTCTTCAGCATAAATGGTACAATAACCAAATCAACATGCATAATGGTATCATAAAAGAAATAGTCCACAACATTATCATGTTTCAAACAAAACATCAGACATGTATATGCAACAAGTTTTTCAATACATCATTATAAAAGTTTCCAACTTATCAACAACTTACTCACAGTTTTTTTTAGTTATCAAACAAGTGGGAAAATTGAAATATCTTCCAGGTGATGTTCTAATTCTCCTGTACTCTGCATTGGTCCACAGTTCTAAATCTCCAAAATTTTGCTTGGTCATCCCTTAATGAGTTACAGGTCTGATGAAACCTTTATCACCAATGGTAAATTCTTGGGGTGTTTGCTTTAAGGTCAGCATAGCTCTTTTGATAGTTTGTGGCTTCACAAGCCATTGGTGGATTAAATCCCCATTATCAGGACCGATCTTTTCCTGGTCATTCAAATTTTCCCGGATAATGGTGCCATGCACCTAAGTCCCCATATTAGGCCTTAAAAAGGGGCCATGCTCAAAGCAATAAATTTTCACTAGTAAGTTTTACTTACTTTGATAGTGCATAACTGCCAATTACCAAATTGTCCTCCTTAGCCTATCCATATATCCCAAGATGATGGGTTGTGCTAAGCCTTGTGTCCAATTTTCAGTGCAAATCTTGCTAGTATCTATAGAGGAATCTCGAATCTTATTTATTTTGGAAATATTTTATGCAATTCCTTTTGATTTCACAAGCATGTTTTTGTGCTTTTTTTTAATGCATTATCAAATATCCTAGACAGAGCAATCTATCAGTGAGAGCAGTAATAAATTTTACTCACAAAATCAAAAGATCTTCATTATACTTGTAGCATCATATACAAATTTTCATTTTGTTGAATTGTAACAAGAAAATTATTAAAAAGGGGTTTTTTGTCTTTTCGGTGTTTGATAACTTTCTTTCTCTTATGTTTTCCTAAAAAAACATTCATATGTATGGTGTGGTTCTCCACAAGTGCAACATCTTAGCTTTGGTGCCCGAGGGTTCACACTCAAGGTTTAACATTCAGGTTTTCTAACGTTTTCTTCCTTGTTTTGCTTGAGGAAAGCTTCCATTGTCCGTTGCTGCTATTCTATTTGCTCTGTTAATGTTTTAATTACTGACACTAGTTGCTCCATCTATCCCTGGAATGATTTAATTATTGCTCTGTTAATGTTTTAATTATTGACACCAGTTGCTCCATCTATCCCTGGAATGATTTAATTATTGATATGAGCTCATCCATTTCTCCTAAAAACATATCGAATTGGAAGTTAATATGTTGTTTATAATAAAATGAACAACTTGATTTCTAAAGCTTTCTTCATATCTTGATGAATATATTATAGTGTACAGAATTATTTCCTTTACTCCTTCCTTACCAGATCCTTATCAGATCTTGTTTGAAATAACTAAGGATTCATTAACATAATTTACCTCATTCCTAAAAATTTTGTTTTAGAATAGATAAAATGTAACTTAGCAAAATTCAAAAGATAAAACATGTTTCTTTAAAAAATAGTATCATTTGTCCTGATACTGCTTACATCACTTATCTTCCTAGTATGCTCAACCAAAGTCTACATTTAGTTGAATTCTTATCTCATTATAACTTGCTCCCACTTATAGTAAAACTATCTTGAGATTTGTTTCTTCATCTTGACTCATTTAACTTGGTGCAGATCCTCAGCTAACATGTGCGATTGAGTATCAAATACTTGCTCATAATTTGCTCTTAATGAGGAACTTTTGGCGTAATGTGTCCCTTCACAGGTGAAGCAACTTGTTTTATTTGTTAATGGACACCTTATTGCATAGTGGGCTTCATCGTAGGTGAAGTATCTCGATACTGGTGCTCCAGTTTTCCTTTCCTTTTCATGTATACATTTTTCCTTGGTGCATTTGGTATTTTTTGACAGTTTTCTTCTTTTTAGAGGATTTCATCTTTATCTCTCGTTTGGTTCACTTATTCACGAGAAGTTCCATAATTCCTTTTTGAATTCCCATTCTATCCTCAAGTAGTTTCATTAGTGATAATATCTGGTCCATAACTCCACTTACAAAATAGTTATGGGCACCATCATTTTTTGTTTACTTCCATATTTTTCATCATAAGATCGTGGCATGAGGAAACGGTCCTTATATGCCATTTCAAAAATTTCCAAGGAATGACAATAACTTCCTTTTGAGTAGCTTTTGTAGCTAATCGTGGCATATTGGTAGTTTGCACCCTTTTAGACTCTTCAAGTCTTCTTGGCCTTTTTTTGAGTCTTCTGCAATCTCCTCTTGTAGATTTAGGCTAGTCCTCCCCAAGGTACTTACCATTATGGTATTTGTCAGAATAGCTGTATTGGTCAGGGTTTCGCAAACCTAGGCTCTGATACCAACTGTAACAGCCTCAAAACTGTAACCAATTTAGATTTAAGCTAGTCCTCCCCAAGGTACTTACCATTATGGTATTTGTCAGAATAGCTGTATTGGTCAGGGTTTCGCAAACCTAGGCTCTGATACCAACTGTAACAGCCTCAAAACTGTAACCAATTTTTTTTTGATAAAATACATGATCATTTTGCTTTTTACCCATCTTAATGTTAGGTTTTAGCATACAAAATATGCACTTCAAGAATATTCACCACTGCAGCTGGTGTCTTAAGTGCTCAAAATTGGGCAGGTCTCGTGGGTTGCCTTATTGGATTTGGCTCATCACTCGAGACTTTTAAGAATCTGGTGGAGGGTTACCCGTTTAGTGTCCATATCACTTGAATGAGGTACACTATGCCCCTTGTCCAAGGTTGTAAGGTTCACAACCTTTAAAGAGATATCAACTCAATACCTTGGACCCAGCATATGTATACTGGTGCTAGCCAACGTCCTTCTGCTAAGGCTTGACTAGAGCCCACCATCACAAAGCTTATGGGCTAGATAATTATTTCACTTTTGAATTGACAATAATGCTACCCATAACCATCTATCGTCGGAGTAGTCTCTTTCATGAGTAGCACTCTAGTCATGCGGTGGATTGACTTATTCTCCAGCTCGAAAGGATAATAATTATCACCACCTCTAATAGACTGATCACCTAGAGTGACATCCCATACTGCCACTCGTTACTCTCAACGACTAGGACCCCATCCTATAATAGTTGAAGAACAGTGACTCAGGTTCACATAAGACACCTCGTGACCTTATGTGGATGGGTGGAAAAAGTCTTTCTTGACTTTTTCGAAGCAATACCAATTTCCAACAAGTGGTAATGGTTCAAAATTCTAGAGAGGAGTTTTCATTATTTACCATCCATCTACCTTTGGATAAGGGTTTACAAATCACATTGTCTCACATTCATATACATCTTATAGAAGTTAGGAAAGGAATTTAAATCCATGCATCCATAGCAGGTATTCATGCCATCATATCTAATTGAGCCATATAACTCTCAAACGTGGCTTTATAGATGCAAGGAGTAATATTTCACGTTTAAAATCTAACATTCATGAGCTATAATGCAATAAAAAAATTAATTAAAATATACCCTATATATAAAATAAAGCCTTATACTAATCAGATATATTCCTCAAATAAATGATGCATATTCCCTTCTATTCATTATAACACAATCTACTAATAGTGCAAATGGAAAACAAATCGATAATAAATTGGATATATCAACACAATTATTGATAGCATAAAATAATGAGAGTAAAATATTTTGTTCTCCTTAGCCTGTGAGACATTTTTGATTTCACTTTTAATGTCAAAAATAATAATATTACCTTTCAAATACGTATCTCAAGGGTGACTTAAGTAGATTTTTATCAATTACAAAATAGAAGAAATCATTATTCTTCCCACGTGATCCATTTCTTTTTTTTTGAGTCACCTGATATTATAAATAATAATGCAACAAATTTTTATGTTATCCTTCAGGACATTCTTCTCACAACAAGAATAAGGTTAGTATTCAACTATTTCAACATGACCTTTGTCTACATACGGCTAGGTCACACAATGCAGGTTCATTGATTTATTTATATAAACAGGTTCTCATAAAATTCATTATCTTCATTTTTTGAAAATGTTAATCTTTATCACAAATCATCCTTGTTTTGATTATGTTTAAATACCCCGTTTTCAATATCATATGTCTTGGTTTAATAGCACCAGATAAAATGTTACACATTCAAATATATATATAAAAAATAAAACTCATATATATATCAAAAAGTAAAACTCTTAACCTTTTGTTAATATTGAACACAAATGACATGGCCTTCTATAAATTTCAATAAAAAAATTCCCCAAAAATATGGCTATAGAATAGCCTAAACCTATCATAACACACAAGTATTAAAATCACCTTGCTTACCTTTTACTACCATGACCTTAAAACTTCATCATTGACTATATATATTTTTAAACAACCATGAAACCAACAACTATGAATCTTCATGTGATTATCTAAAAGGCAAGACTAAATGGAGAGAGAATTTTTATAACAAAGATATACAACCCATCATAAACACTTAATTTTTCATATACAACATTGATGGCATGCCTTAGTAACTTTAATCTCCAAGTACATGGAAAACCAAGCTTTTAACTTTTTCTTGAGGATCAATTAGAATAGGAACCCTATTAATTTTCTTCTTTCATTCCTAAACCTTATATATATATATATATATATATATATATATATATATATATATATATATATATATATATATATATATATATATTTTATCTTTCAGAGCATGCTCATTCCAGAAAATTTAGATTATATCAACAACAAAATTTAGCCAACATTCAATTTTATATGAAGCATTCATCAAATGCATAATAAATCTAATATTATAAGGAATTAAGGTGTCCCTATATCTATAAAATGCTTCTATATCTTCTTTGTTAATGAAAGCACATTTTTTACCGCATAAAAACTAACACCACAATATCCTCTTTTTATTAATATTTAGTCATAACATAACATGACCAAACTTTCTCTATTAAAGTAAAGATTCCATAGCACTAATGCCTTAAAAATAATGCAACTTGCTTTCTCTTTTAAATATAGACTTAACAATAACGCAACTTGCTTTCTCTTTTAAATATAGACTTAACAGTTATAATGCTTTATTAAAATACTAACACAAACAAGAGAGTTAGGTCACCTACCCTTCATATTTTAATTTAACTAAATTATTTAGTAAGAATTTTCTTGCTATCAACTTAAAGAAGATATAATTCCTTAGTTTGGATTACCTAAAAGAGAAATTAATCTTACGAATCTAAAGCCACTTAAACCTTATACATTCTAATGTCACGAGATTATGTAGTCCATATAAACTATTTTCATGTCCTAATGCAATCCTTATGCTTACATTATATAATATTTTTAAGCTATTAAATAAAGATCTGAGCAAGTGTCAGACAATTCAACACAATTTTCCTTGCTCCCATAAGAGTTTTATAACAGGCTGTGCAATAGCTACTCTTATTTCTTATATGACTTTACAATTTCATTTGGATGCGGTGATTAAAGAATTCTTGGCTCTTTTACAAGACGCTTCACTGCTTAAACTATGATTTACTGCCTTTCCATTTGACCTATGAATTTTCAAAGACTAGGTCTGGTTATATGGGGCTTATCACATAATTCGAAATACAATTTCTTTTCTTAAATTAATCGTCAGAAACCCAAATCCTGGCGTCACGCTGGTTAATGTTTTAGGATGTTTTGTCAATTCCAATCACAATGTTTATTCTAATTTCCTATGACAGCTAATTAATCCTCACTTTATCGATGATAAATTAAGATTTTCTATAAACTTTTCTATATCACATCCACACCGGATATTATTTTAACAGCACAACCAAAATCCGAACACCATTAAATTTTGTATGATAGAACAACTTTATTTATTTATTTTTTATTTTAATATAGACTCATTATTAATAATACATACAATTAGATACCATTAAATTTTGTATGATAGAGCAACTTTATTTATTTATTTTTTATTTTACTATAGACACATTATTAATAATACATAACTCCTCTTATAATTCTTTAACTTTCAAAGAATCATTACACAACAAAATTTGGCAAAATTTGTTAATACTTAGCCACTTATACCGAGCTATCAGGAATAACCCTTCACATACAACAATGGAAGATATAGATGCGTTCTCGCAAAACATAGCCCGCAACCATGCGGCTGGATTCTTCTCACATGCTAATTTTGAAATTCAGGTTTCCATATCAGACCTCTTTCACTTCACACGTTTTTTTTTTTGAAAGATTGGCATGACGCATATCCGAACCAGGTACCCTGGCAACTTATAAGTGGAGAGTTTCTCCCACACATTCCTCCCCCGAAGAAGGCAGAGCTCGACTTAAGGTCGATATGGGTCAGACTTGGCCATCATGTATGCATACCTATAATGCAGTTTGCTAGCCTAAATGCTCAAACACACTGTGTAATTTTTACTACTCTTACTCTGGTTACGAAAATTAGATTATATAGTTAAAAGTTAAGCCCATACCCGTTTGCCTTCATTATATATATTTTCTACCAATGGATATTCAGTCTAGTGTACAATATTCAGCATAATATAAAGAAAACATAGTAATATCACACAAGCCCACAATACCAATTTGCCTTCATTATATATATTTTCTACCAATGGATATTCAGTCTAGTGTACAATATTCAGCATAATATAAAGAAAACATAGTAATATCACACAAGCCCACAATACCAACATAAGCAGATCGTGCCAAGTTAAATACCTTAACAGTCCGGAGCCTCTCCACCTCCTTCTCTGTGGAATGCAAGCCTTTCACCGGAAAGATTTAGTATTTGCCACAATCGCGGGATACTACTCTCCTTCTCAAACCCGTTTATCTTCCATTTATAATTTTTACTTGGTTGTTTAATGATGACACGTAACTTGGACAGATGTTTGTCCATCTGCCAGATGATGAACACAACAATATCTTTTTCAAAAGCAAATAGCAAGTAGTTAGATACCTAAATGTAGCAAGCAACCAAATAATAAAATGAAGGGGATGTTACAAAAATACAAGTAACATAATAACACGGATATAATATCGCTCGATGAAATAATTAAATGAAAATAAACAATGATAACAGCAGCCAGCAAAATACGGGTCGAGATTACAGTCCAAAAGTAGTAGAAGCCAAAGATGTTTATCTTGAAATTTAGCGGAAGCCACACACCACCTTCCGTTGAGAAAGCTACTAATCCCATAGCATACAAATATAAAGAAGGGTCATGACAGAATCATGACATGTCTTCTATCTTAGTGTATTTAAGACTAACACTAAAGTACATTGGGTTCATTTTTTTAATTGAATTTGAATTTTATTAGGAAAGTTAAATGATTTTTTTTTTTTTTTTGGAGTATCTTATATGTGGATTAAATGTTAGAGTAAAGCATAGATTTTTATGAGAGGCTTTGGTCCCCTCCTATTGGCGTTTGAATTTGAATCTTGTAGATGAAAACCCAACTAATTACTATTATATATCTCTTCTAAGTCATAAAAATTAATTTATAATTAAATATAAAGTAGCTTAGATATATAAAATATATATCTATAAACGATGAGAGTTATCAATATCGCGCCTATCTATCACACCCCTAAGAAATGAGATAGGCGCCTCGAAATTGATAAATCTCGGCGTTTATAGATATATATATTTTATATATAATATTGGTTTTTTTTAATAAAATATTAATATTGTTTACGGCGTTGTTGACCTTCCTGGATATCATTGTAGGACACCTATCGACGTAATTAAATATATTATCTCCTCGTTTTAAATTTATTTATTTCTTAATATTTTATTTTTAGTTTTGTTTTGCATCATTACTTTTAGATATTATTGTTCGCTTATTATAAAGTTTAATTAAATTTTGGTTGAAACATAAATTTTTCATGTGCATAATACTACATAAAAATTTGAGACCCAGGTTCAAATCTTTGAGGAAGCTTTTTGCAAAGGTAGTAGTCTAATCAGAATCCTTTGCATTTGGTGGTCCATTTCACACCGGGTTATAAAATAACGAGGTAGAATAGGTTTGGTGGATCCAACCCTGCCCCTGTGAAATATGTTGGTGGATGTAGCCCTTGTAGTTTGAACCCTGCACTTGCACTTACCAGCTACTAAAAATAGTGTGGTTGTAACCAACTCTCCTATCAAACAATATATATATATATATATATATAAAACAAATAATATTTTTTAAATGTTATTAGTAAATAATAAACATAAAAATAATAATATTGATATTATATTCTTATTAAACAAATTAATATTTCAATGAGAACATTAAACTCAAGGAAAACTAACCTACAAAACTCTGAACATTAAAATTTCAATGAGAAAAAAGAGATAATGGAGGAGAACTCTCGAAAACCTAACTGATCTCCAAAACTCTAAACATTAAAATTTCAATGAGAACAAAGAGATAATGGAGGATAACTGTGTGCCCAGTGCCAAACAACTAGTTTGAATTTAAAAACAATGTGTCCATCACCAAACAAACAGTTTGAATTTGAAAACAAGCAATAATTAAGGCTCAAGAGATGGGCCAACTACCCATAAATAAAATAAACGCACAAATCCAACTTCAAATTGGTGGCTCCAACTAGATAATAAAGGAAATCTGCATTGGAACAATTAATGTCCATATGTCGATTAGAATCAAACCAACCCAAAAAGAGATTCAAAATGAAAACTGCTTCGGATCCAAAAACCACCCAAAGAAAACCAGAGGCTCGAAGAATAATAAATGAGACCCTGCAACACCGAAGAACAAACCCTGACTAGGTTTTTGAAGTAGGATATGAACAAGCACTTTGAACTAGAGGAAAAAAAATTAAGCTAAGAAAAACTTCAATATAGATAGACATAATCTTTAACAATAGTTCCATAAGGAACAAACCGATTATTGACCAGAAGATCTTACATAAGAGCGAAAATGAATGAAAATAAATTTCAAAAAATAAATCCTACTCACAAAGAAGCCTTGGATTCCAACCCCAACACACCATCCAATGGATGAGCCCAAAACAACCCCATGAGAAGCCAAGATCCAAAGCTAGAAGATATTCCAAAGCAACACAAACATTTGAAACCTGAAGACCAAAAGTATCTCGCTCAAGGTTCAGGGGCAAAGGAACAACACCTGAAAATAGAGGACCTTGAAACAGGACAACAAGAAGCATTCCAAAAAGCTAGATCACAAGAACCCAACCAGAAACTAGATTATCCATCTACCTATCAACAAAACTAGCTGCTACAGTTCCTTCAGATGGCCCAAAATTCCACCTAACCCCCAAGTACAGTACCTTTTACCCCATCCTTCCACCCAGCAACCAACCTGCATCAGAAGCACCAATAGATAAACCAGAGACACAGTAATCCAGAACGAACATCGATAGGAGACCATCCAACGACCCAATCAATTGATGAAGATCCTTTAGCTAGCCCAATCTCCTTCTCCTAACCTCCCAACTAAGGTTCCATCTGCCCAACCTTCCTCTCCAATAAAACCAACAAAATATGCAAGACCATCTACTAAAGAAATTCTTTACCCAAACACACTCACCCACATCATGATTTGAACCTTGGACCTCCCAAAGAAGAGCCAAAGCCCACCCTCTCACACACTCACCCGCATCACGATTTGAACCTTGGACCCCTGAATAAGAGCCAAAACCCAAACCTTTGCGCTATTCCCCCGAATAGGCTATCATGAATTTTAATTTCTACTAAGGCCAAGACCATTTATATTAGTGTCAAGTACTTGGTTCCTTTTAACTTTTCCTATAGGATTTGAATCTTGATTGGAGGAGTGAAATTGATCACTCTATATTGCTTTCTAAAAGACCATTAGGATACATGTTAAGGCTTAGTTATGATATAGACAATAATGGTTTACAATGTAAAATTATTTATTTCTTTAAACTAATTATAAAAATATTAAGTTTTACTATATATAACACATGTCATGATACTCATCATTCCCTAGTACTTGCTCCAAAACCATTTAACCAAATTTTAAGGCTTACCCATGGGATTAGAAGCTTATCTTATAGTGTAGAACATCTAACTTCTCAATAGTTGTCTTGAAATTCTTACACCAAATATTAAGGTTTACATGTGGGATTGGGGCATTGGACTTCTCAATAGTTGTCTTGAAACTCTTACACAAAATATTAAGGTTTACATATGGGATTGGGGCATTGGATTAGGATAGAAAACATCTTAGTCTTCGTGATCTAAAAATTCTTGGATAAAAATTTAAAATTCATCCATGAAATTGGATCCTTAAACGTTTGAGTTCTCAATGTTTATCCCAAACCCTATAGGATAAAATATTAAGGTTGCTTCATAGGAATGCAATATTAGTTTAGCATATAAAAATTTATTTTCTTTGTCACTTTCCTAAATATTTGGAAAAATATTGAAGTCCACCGATATAACTGAAATTTTGACTTGTAATGTGAAACTCATTACTGTCATTATTTCGCCCCAATGCACTAAGCATAATCATTTTATTTTTTATTTATTTATTGTATGTTTAATAATACTTGCCAATTAAATAAATATTTTTATTTTTTGAAATAATATCAAACTTAACAATAATGTAAAAATATACCATGGAAGTTGTTCTATTAAAAAAAATTAAAATACAAAGCAATAATTTTAAGTATTTTTGAAAACATATTATATTAAATAAAATCTAATAATTTTATAAACAACAAAAATAAAAAAATAGGTGGATAAGAACAACCCTAAATAGCCATTAATTATCAATAAATAATAGAGGCCAGTTCCAAACATGCCTTAGACCACTAACTATTTTTGAAAACTTAAAAAGTAATCATGGCCATGTAGACCTCATAGTTAGTCACATCCACTAAGATTGTGGAGGGCCATATTTGATAGATTGCTTCATTTCCCACTATAATATGTTTTTTTACTTTGTGCAAAGGATGCATCATATCACTAGCTAAGCCTACCACATTTAATCTTAGGCTCTTTATCTTTGGTCAAATAAAAGACTAGTGAAATAAAATAGTACACGAAACATTCCCCTAGTGCTCAACCAAATCCTACAAATGGGCTAACTCTATTACCACTTTGTTGGTCCACACTAGAGTTTGTAGTATCATAGAAGAAAGAACATTGACCTTGTCAATAGCACTATAGCATGGAACGATAGAGGTTTCGAAAGTAAATTTTCATAGAATTGATGGAAAGAACATCCCAAAGATCATTGTCTTTCCAGATCCATGGTTTGATATTTTTCCAAATTTTCCAAATACTTTGGATGAAAACGAACCTAAAATATTAATCAAAATTGGAGCAACAAGAAAGGAGGGCAAATTTACACCTCTCTATTCTTTATATCTATAGGGTCAAACTAGTAATTTCCAAACTTCATTGCCTTTGATGACTCTAATTATTTTGAGTACATTTTATTTCATATTGTAATAATATTGGTTACCATATGTTATCTTTTCTTTGTGGTATATAGAAGAAATAATTCATTTGCATCATCTAGGTTCTAATGAACATAAGATATACTATTATTTTATTTGTCTAAATTTTAATGAAATTCATTATATATTAAAAACTCCCAGTTAACCCTTAGACAAAGGGTCCCATTGGGGTTTGGGAGCTGGAAAAAAGGGCCCAACCTTTTTGGAAATGCTGAAAGGGAAAAAGGAGCCAGTCAGTGAACTATCGCCCCTAATACCAAACAATAATAGGTTAACTGCGCCAGTGGATATTATGGAAAGATTCTTGGATATGGAGGCATCATCCTTAGTTGGCAAGTTTTTGGGAGGAAGGCCGGACATTGAGACTATTCGCTCATGGGCCGCGGCAAAGTGGAAAACTTCAGGAAGCTTAGAAATCGTAGCCATATCAAGAGGTTTTTTTATGATAAGACTCAACAACAAAGATGATGTAGAGCGCATCTTGACAGGAGGACCCTGGTTTCTAGGAAGGCGTAGCCTCTTTATGAGGAAGTGGGGGGAGGATTTCAACCCTGAGAAGCAAAAAATTAATATAACACCCATTTGCGTCCACTTACCAAACCTCCCAGCCTAGTTTTTTAATGAGTACTGGCTTAGTGGCATAGCAAAGACGATAGGAGAGCTCATGGCAATAGACCATTCAACCCGGGTAAGGACTAGACTGATGCATGCCAAGATCTATGTAAATGCAAACTTGGATTATGATCTACCTTCTCAGGTGGAACTAGCATATGGAGAGTTTCTAAGGATTCAGCCTATGGAGTATGAGAACAAGCCAAAATTTTGTAGCGTGTGCAAAACCCAGGGCCACCTTCAAGCCCAATGTCTGACAATAACTACAAATAAGGAAGCCACGAGCAAATGTTTTTTGGGGAAAGCTAATGGGAGAGGGATCCCAAAGTTTCAAGGACCGCATCTTAAATTGGAAGGATACAGACAAGTTAAGAATAACCAGGCTGACCAAGCCAACACAGAACTGGCAAAAATCTAGGAGAAAGGAAAGAAACATAATGAGGGAGGCAAAAATCATAAGGTATGTAATAAAGATCCTAGCTTAAACATGTTTGATATCCGAGCAAATCTAGAAGTTGAAAAAGAAAACAGTAAGGATGATACCATCGGTGTCAAGTTTCCTAAAACCCTATACTCCCCATCCAAATCGGGACCATCCACAGTTATGAAAAAAAGCCCCAAAAGATATGCTCAAAATGAAGAAAAATGCCAAGTCATTTCAGTTTAAACATGGAAAAAATAGAGTCAAGAGTTGAAGTTGTGGAAATAAGAAGCAGGAATGTAGCTCCTAATCCGGTAGTGGAGCAAATTATCCCTTATCAGACGAGCCCAATGGTAAAAGGTTCCTTGAAGGAAAGCCCCTGTTTAGGAACCAGATAGGAGAGGTGAACCAAAACAAGGCTGAGGATGAAGAGGGAATTGAAAACCCCTAAAATGAGGAATAAGGTTCAAGCCCTAGAATATCATAGTATATGCCCCCTCATTTCAGTCCAAAACAGACTAGAAGCACCACCAAGCCTCTGATAGATTATGGAAGTGAAAGAAAGAAAGGGATAATATCTACAGTAGAGCACTATAGAATGAGAATCAATGAAGAAATTGCAAACGTAAAGCAAAGAACATTGTTACAACAAGCTATTCCTGGCTAGGATAATAGCAAAATTGACAAACCTCCTTTGGCTCAGGGAAGGGGGCGGGGAAAAAATATCAAATAGTATAAATGAAGGTTCTCTCATGGAATGTGAGAGGACTAAACGGCCCACCAAAACAAAGGATGGTGAAGTCAATAAGGAAGTATTGGAATCCTACTATCATTTTTCTTCAAGAAACCAAAATAGATGCGGCACAATCAACACTTATAGCTAGAAGGATCTGGAAGCAAGGGGAAGTGGCCTTTCAACAGGCGAGAGGAGCATATGGGGGCATCATGATCTTATGGGATCCTATTAAAATAGAAGGAAGTATTATTCAGGCAAATGAAAGAGTCTTAAGCGTATTATTTCATGATTTTGATACTAATAAGAATTGGATTATGTCAAATGTTTATGCCCCCACCTCTGTCCAAGGGCGGTTTGAACTGTAGGATATTTTGGGGCATTTGAGGCAAGCCTTTAAAGACATTCCTTGGGTGATTGGGGGAGATTTCAATACCCCCATTTACCCATCTAATAAGAAGGGAGGATCTGGGTTACCCTCAAGGAGCATGGAGGACCTGAATGAATTCATTAACACAAATGAATTGATGGATGTAAGACTAAAATGAGCCAAATTTACATGGAGTAACAAGAGGATAGGAAGTCAGCTGATTCAAGAAATGTTGGACAGGTTTTTTTTATCCAAGGAAGCTACAACAATGTTTGGTGATTTAGCATTACAAGCCCTTCCTAAATGTGCTTCAGACCATAATATTATTCTATGGGAGGCATTTCAGGCTAACTCCTTTAAAAAGCCATTCAGATTTCTGTCAATGTGGGTTAAACATCCGGACTTCAAGAAACGAATAGAGGAATGGTGGCAGTAGCCTATCCAGGGAAGTGCTTCCTTCAAACTATCTCAAAAACTTAAGATGGTGAAAAAAAACCTTAGAATATGGAATAAAGAAGTCTTTGGAAATATTTATGAGAATAAGAGAGCAGTGGGGAAAAACTAAGAATTATAGAAAGCAAAATCCAAAATGGAACCTATGATGAGGCGACAAGGACTGAAGAGAAGGAAACCCTTTGTGAGTTTTATAATATTTTAGCTTGTTAGGAGATGTATTGGAGGCAGAAATCAAGGGCATTATGGCTAAAGGAAGGGGACTCTAATTCAAAGTTTTTCCATGTTACCACATTGAGCAATAGAAGCAACAATAATATTAGAAATTTAACTAATGTGGATGGATCCTCAACTGAAAACATTCAGGAGATCAGGGATGAGGCTGTTAATTGTTTTAGTTCATTATTGGGTGAATAACGGGCCTGTAATGCCCAAGAAAAGGACTCTCTACTTCAATTCATTCCACAACTCATTGATGAAATGATTAATGAGTCTCTTACAACAAATTTTTTAGACGAAGTGATCAAGGAGACTTTGTTTAACACGGATCCTGACAAAGCTTCTAGGTTGGATGGGTTTTCACCGCGGGTTTTCCAATTTTATTGGGATATTTTTGGAGCAGAAGTTATTGCTACAATCAAGGAGTTCCAAAGTTCAAATCATATTCCAAGGGGTTTTAATTCAAATTTCATTGCTTTGATCCCTAAAGGCCCCAACCCCAAGACTATGGATGACTTTAGGCCGGTTAGCCTATGTAATATATCCTATAAAATTCTATCCAAAGTTTTAGCCAACCGTTTGAAGAAAGTTCTACCGGTTATCATTGATCCAAGTCAAGGAAGTTCTGTACAAGGAAGATCAATCTTAGATGGAGTTATTACTATTCATGAGGCTCTTCATACAACCGCTCAGACCAAAAAATCAGTCATGGCTTTAAAGTTAGACATGAACAAAGCTTATGACAGGATAAATTGGGAATTCCTAGAGGCGATTTTATTAAAATTTGGCTTCAACATGAAATGGGTCAAGTTAATAACAGAGTGTATTTCTAAGCCTTGTTTTTTAGTTTTGGTTAATGGGTCTACTGCAGGTTTTTTTTCAAAGTAAATGTGGTCTAAGAAAAGGAGATCCCATAAGTCCTATATTGTTCATCATTGTAGCTGAGGCCTTGGGAAGAACCATTAAGGCAGCAGTGGTAGCTGGACTCATATCTGGTATCAATGCCACGTCACTAACTACCCTGGTGACACATCAACAATTTATTAATGATATATTGCTACTGACTTTGGCTTCTGTGGTTGAGGCAAGAAGGATTAAAAACATTCTCATAATGTATGAAGAAGCGGCTAGACAGAAAGTGAATTTTAATAAGAGCAAACTTTATTTCATCAATACCCCCATTCCTAGGCAAAACAACATAGTAATGATCATGGAATGTCAGATTGTATCCCTTCCCACCTCCTATTTAGGTCTTCCCCTGTTTACGAGGAAACCTGAAGGATAAATGTGGAACATAGTTCTGGAGAGGATCCAAAAAAAGCTAGCAGGTTGGAAAGGACATCTGTTATCTCAAGCAAGAAAAGCAGTTTTAACTATGGCTTCACTTCAAAGTATACCCGTTTACTTCCTATTAGTGTTCAGAGCTCCTAGCAAGGTGTATCACAAAATTGAGTAGCCTCAAAAAAAAATTCTCTGGTTAGGGACTGAGGATAAGAAAAGGATCCATTTAGTAGGTTGGAATAAGGTTTGCAAACCTAAAGCTGATGGGGGGTTAGGATTGAGGAGAGTTGCTCATCTCAATACAGCTCTGTTAGCCAAACAAGCATGGCGATTATTGACTAAGGTCGATAATGAATGGACTGCCATAGTTAGGAGGAAATACCTCCAAGGTGTGAACTTCCTTAATGACAACTTAGCAAGCAGGGGGTCTACTTTTTGGAAGGCAATCCTCACGAGCAAGGATATTATCAAGAAAGGTCTTAGATGGATTCTAGGAAATGGGCAATAATAGAATTTTGGAAGGATCGGTGGGTGAGAGCTGAGGAGTTATGCCATAATCCTTGTTTGGCTAGGATTCAAGAGCATATGGAGCAGCATATTGGGAAGAAGGTTGCAAATTATATGTGGCAGGATATAAATATCAACAGGTGGAAACACATAGAGTACAGGGTTTTGAAGCGGAGTCTAAAGAGCTTTATAACATTTTAACTTAGCAAATTATTCCCTCTGGAGAGGATGAAGATCACATTGTTTGGGCTGAGACTAAAAGTGGTGACTTCACAGTTAAGTCTGCCTATAATTTGCTTCTCAATGTGGAAGGTCAACAATTTCAATCGATTTTGGTTTGGATCAAAGGATTAATTCCTAAAATATCCTTTTTTTCATGGCTGGTGATTCAAGGAAAAATCCTCACTATGGACAATATGTTATCCAAAGGTATGGTTATTGCTAACCGTTGCTACATGTGCAGGGCAGGATGAGAGACAACCCAACACTTGTTTCTAGAGTTTTCGGTAGCGGAGTCCATCCTGGATGAAATTTTCCAAGCCTTTAGGATCTCGTGGGTTAAGCCTGCTCTTATATCCGAAGTGTTCCATCAATGGTCTCAACCCTTTGTTAGCCTAAAACTTAAGTATCTATGGAAAATCTGTTGGCATCATTTTCTCTAGCAAATTTGGCTAGAAAGGAACCATAGAGCCTTTAAGGATACCATTCACAACCCAAAAACCATCCTCAACAAGATTATTGTCGTTGCGAAAGAAAAACTTAGCACTTTAGTGGATTAGAACCACTCAATTCCTCCCCAATAAAAATAATTAGCTCGGGCCTTAGGTATTGAGGACAAACCTTCCATTCCTTTGCCCAATCCCAGAAATGAGATTTCTTGGGAGCCACCCCCCAAGGTTGGTTTAAACTAAATTTTGATGGTGCAACCAAGGAGAACCTTGGAAGAGCTAGAGCTGGAGGAATAATCAGGGATCATCAAGGAAATCTGGTCAAGGCCTTCGCTAAACCATTGGGAATCAAAACTAATAACGAAGCAGAAGCTAGAGCCCTTTGGAGAGGGTTGCAAGTAGCCCAAGCAACTCAAGGTAAATTGATGATTGAAGGTGATTCAATGAACATCATCAACCTATTAACCAATGGCAAAAAACCTCCATGGATAATCGAGGGAGTCATCCATGAAGTGAGAATCCTTTTTGCGACAAGAAAGAATAGGAGGGCTCATCATGTGTACCGTGAGGCCAACAGGTCAGCTGTCAAATTAGCCAACATAGGTGTTGATGTTGGTAGTTTGGTGACATGGACACAAGGTGTGCCACGTGAAGTGGAAAACATTATTAGTCATGAAAAGAAACCTACCTATTAATAAGAAATATGAATGGGTGTTCTTTCCCCATGGAGCTGGTAATAACTATGGGGTTTCCCTCTAAATCATACCAAATTGGAAATGAAGGTAACTGGGTGTAAGCCTTGGAGGATTTCAACAGAGAATAGGAAATGGGCAAGCAACAAGTTTCACAAGTGCAAAGTTCCAAACTTCAATTTCTTGTCAATGTAAGTAATGTTTACAGTTATGTTTAGGTATGGGTGTGCCTTGTTAGTAAGGTGTTGTAGGGGATTCAACACAAGTTCTGGTAAGAAAGTTTCAAGGATGACTAGGATCTACAATCTCAAGAGAAGGCTGGATATTGTAATAGGTTTTGGGTTAACCTGCAAAACCCGATAATTAATGAAGACTTTTATTTAGAAAAAAAAAAAATTATTTACAAAATAATAAAGGTCTTAGAAAAATAAATTTATACAAATGTTTAAGATAAATATCATCCATGGATTTAAATATCTTTTAATACTTTAATTATTGAATAAATGAGTGAGATATTTATTATATTTAAAACAATTTTCAAAATCAATGGAAGAATTCTTCCATAGAGAGAAAAAGAACATTTATTGAAGACAACCATTTTTTTAAACATGTAAATATTTTTTTTAATGAATTCAAAAATAACATATTAGATTTAAAATGTGACCAAGCCCAACAATTTACATGTAAATAAAATCTAAAAATTTATGAATACTTGGTCTTAATTTTACATCATGATAGTAAAATGTACGCTTGTATTTGACATTAGTTTATAATTCATTCAATGATTAGTTAAAGGGGAAGAAAATAACCCATTCTAATATTAGTTATTAACATCAATTAATATTGTTAATTGGAGTTTTTTATTCTAATTTATCTAATGAGTATATGAAGGGAAACAATAACCTATTATAATAATAATACAAGAGTTAATATTTCTTCTGATGATTAGTTGATCTAGAAGAATACGACCTATTAATGTGAAATTTATAAGATTGCTATCACATAACAAATTCTAAATTTTTAATGAAAAACAATATTTTAACTTCATCAATAACTATATATACAATATTTTAATGAAATGCAATATTTGAAATTCTTTCTATTTTTTCATTTAAAATATAGCATACTACAAACCTATACCTCATGCTAGCATAGTACCATTGGCATAATGAGTAACTAAGAAATATTTCTAATTATTATCTAATCTTAAGACTCATTTTTCTACCATTATTTTGTAATAACTAAGGTGCACTTCATCATATTTGTATTTGTTTAGTATTGCATGTTCTTTGGTGGAATTTGCTTTCAAAATCTTAATTCTTTTCTACCCTTATTTTGTAATAACTAAGGTGCACTTCATCGTGTTTGTATTCATCGTGTTTGTATTCATTTAATATTGCATGTTCTTTAGTAAAATTTACTTTCAAAATCTAAATTAATATGCTTGTATTCTATTTTCAACCCGTAAAGGATTTTATTTAAATATAATATATAAATGCTTTTGCTCTCTTTGAGTAGAGAAGACCATAAAAGTGCTCTAATTTTTTAAATGTTCTTTTACACTTGAGATTTTATATGTTTCTTGTCCTTATCTCTATAAACAAGGAATTTTCATTCGTAAAACTTGTTTTATTAGAGATTCTTTACTAAGTTATGTAATAAACATTATAATAAAAAATAATTTTTAAATATAAGTTAATAGGTATACAAATAATTTAATAATTTAAAATTAATTAAAAGGTAATAATTTTTTTTCTATAATATTATTATTTACAATTAACTTTAGTCCTCATTATATAATATTTTATTTATATTTAATATAGACATAGAAAAAAATATTCATGAAAAATCGTGACATATCCTTGTTCTTTCTATTTATAAGGTTATTAAATTATTATTAATTATTGATAAAGTTATTATTTTAATATTAATTTTTTATTAAAATTAAATATGATGATAATAATAATGTGAACAAATAAATATTAAATAAAATTCAAATTTATACTATCAATTTAAATAAAAAATATTTATAAATTTAAAATTATTAATTTGTTTTATAAGAATATAATATCTCAATATTTTTTTTTATGTTTATCGTCTACTAATAAAATTTAAAAATTATTATTATTTATTACAAATTTTATGTAATATTATCCACATGAAAAATTTATCTTTCAACCATAATTTACTTAAACTTTATAACCAGTGAACATTAATATCTAAACTTAGTAATAAAAAACAAACTAAAAATATTAAGAAATAAATAAATATAAAAGGAGAATATAATATAATTAATTTATATTTAATTATACAAAAATGTTTTTAATTAGAAAGAATAAGTAGTTGGGTTTTCATATAAGAAATCTGAGTTCAAATGCCAGGAAGAGAAGATTAGAGTCCCTTATAAAAAGTAGTGCTTGACCTTAACATTTAGTCAAGACAAGAACATTTAACATTTAGTGGAAAACCCAGTACTTGACCTTAAAATTTAGTTTAGATAAGGACACTTAACATTTAGTTGAGACAGGGACATGCAAGAGTTGAAGGAATGTCTGACGCACTTGGTACTTGTGCCAAGGTTCTAGTGCAAATATAAATTGTGCCAAAGGTCAGGCACAAGGCTGTGATGCGCCAAAGGTTGGGTGCAAATAGGAATTGTGCCTGAGATAGGGTGTAGGCTGGGCTTGCACCAAAGGCTTGGCGTAATACTTGAGTGCACCTTGTGCTTGGTGCATTTGATGATTGTGCCCAAGGCTAGGCACAAGTCTTGAGTGCACTTTGTCCTTGGCGCATTTGGGGATTGTGCCTAAGGTTGGGCACAAGTCTGGAGTATGCATCCCTTTGGCTGCATAGGTGAGGTGTACCTCACTTGAGCGTATGAGGAATAAAGCACATAGATCTAGCACAAACACAAACTGAGAGAATGAGACAAAATAAGACTTGCACAAAAAGATTGATTTTATTCACTCAAAATAAATAGACTGCAAGATGCAGTTTTACAATGCAATTTTAGATTTTACAGACATTTGCAACACAGTTGCATGATAAACGAAGGAGTTTCCAGGAGACTGCTGCTCTGACTCCTCTGCTCTGTTTAGCTATTTCCTCGATTCCTTGATATGTTTTCTAAAAGACCACTCTGCCTTATATAGCAGGGCAAAAGGGAGGATAAGGCTTATCCTCTAGCATGCACTGCATTAAGGTTTCTCTGACATGTCGCATTAGGGTTTTTGCCCACTCGTTGAACTATAGCTACCAACATTAACTGCACACACTTATAGATTACGATGATCGGATTTATGGTGATCCGATCTATCAAGGCATCAAATTTGGTTTAATTTTCTAACACCCTCCTTTAAACCAGATTTCACAAAGACTTTGACACCCAAAATTTCTCGAAGCCTATTGAAGTCTTCCTCCTTCAAAGGTTTTGTAAAAATATCAGCTACCTATTCTTTTGACCTGCAAAATAGTAACACAATTTTGTCAACTTTCACTAGCTCTTTGATGAAGTGGTAGCGGATATCGATATGCTTCGTCTTGCCATGAAACATTGGATCCTTAGATAGCGCTTTAGCGAAATTGTTGTCACAAAAAATGGTTGTCACCTCTTTCGATGGATGATTCAACTCACCCAATATTCTTTGCAACCATACTGCATGGCATGCGGTTGACGTGGCGACAACATACTCTACCTCAGTAGTGGACAATGCAACTATCGGTTGCTTCTTGGATGACCATGAAACTATTCCTGATCCAAGATGGAAAGCATAGCCGAAAGTGCTCTTCCAATCATCAATGTTGCTAGCCCAATCACTATTTGTGTAGCCAACCAGTTCCAGCTAGTCCTTTCTGGCATTAAACATTCTATGGTTCCACGTCCTATTGACATAGCACAAAATACTTTTATCTGCTTGCCAATGCGTGTCCTTCAGAGTCTCCATGAACCTGCTGATCAGGCTCACTCCAAACATCAGATCGAGTCTAGTTGTAGTTAAGTACATGAGACTGCCAACTAACCTCTTAAATAAGGTTGGATCAACATATCTTCTAGAATCTATCTTGCTAAGCTTTAGACCTATGGCAATAGGTGTGATGGCAGGTTTGCTGTCCTCCATCTTAAACCTCTTCAGGACATCTTTCACATACTTGCCCTAAGATATGAAGATGCCATCTGTATATTGGACATCTCTATACCTAGAAAGTATTTCATCAACCCTAAGTCCATCATATTGAACTCCTTCTTCATTGTTCTAAACTATTCAAACAACATGTTGCTATTGCCATTATAAATATGATCACTTACGTATAAGCAAACGATTATCATCTCCCCTTCTGGATTTTGCTTCAGGTATAGGGTGTGCTCATATGGGCATTTGATGAACCCATTCTCTTGAAAGTAAGCATTAATTCAATTGTACCAAGCCCTGAGTGCTTGCTTCAACCCATATAGGGCCTTCTTTAGCTTTAAGAATTTACGTTCTTGTCCTTCCAAATCATAGCCTAGTGGCTGGTCTATGTAGACCTCTTATTCCAACACTTAATTGAGGAAGACGAACTTGACATCCATTTGGTACACATTCCAACCCTTCTAGGCTGCTAATGCTAGGATCATCCTAATTGTATCAAGTTGGGCTACCGACGCATACACTTTATGATAGTCAATCCCTAACTTCTGCTTGTAGCCTTTTACCACAAATCTGGCCTCATGCCGATCAACTTCACCCTAGGTATTAAAATTAGTTTTGTATACCCATTTGACCCCAATGGTCTTATTCCCTACTGGGGGATAAGTCAAATTCCATGTCTTGTTCTTATCTATGGCCTCAATTTTCTCATCCATCACCTTCACCCATTTCTAATTCTGAATTGCTTCTTCAAAAGAAATTGGATCACACTCAGAAAATAAAGCAAAGTTAGAATTTTCTTCTTCTCGTAGTCGGGTTACCTCATAGATTTCTTGCAAGCTCCTCGTCTTTACGGGTGTCCTCAAGCTGGAAAGTCTACTTCCAAGTTGAGGTGTTTGTGATGATGAGGCGGTGCTGCTACTAGCTCTAGAGTTGCTACTTGAATTTGTAGGTTGATGCACTCATTCTTCTTCTATGTCCTCAGAATCAATAACTGCTGATTTTGACTGACCAGTCTTTGATTTTCAGTTCCAGGATTCATCCTCCAGGAACTTCACATCTCGGCTGATAATCATATTCTTTGTCAAAATATTTTACAGCCTATATGCCTTCGACTCTTCACTATACCTAATGAAGATGCATTTCTCAGCTTTGTCGTCTAGCTTCTTCTTCTTCTCATCTGGGAAATGTGCATATGCTATGCACCTGAAAAATCTTAAATGAGCAATGCTTGGCTTCTGGTTGCTCCATACCTCCTGAGGAATTTTGTCCTTCACACTCTTTGTGGGACACCGATTTAGTAGATAACCTACACAACTTACAACTTCTACCCATAAATCATGTGGTAAATTCTTTGCCTTCAACATGCTCCGTGCCATCTCCATGATTTTTCTATTTTTCCTCTCAACTACATCGTTATGCTACGGTGTGTATCTGGCAGTAAGCTGCCTATGAATTCCAATTTGCTTGCAAAAGTTTTAGATTTCATTAGAGATATACTCACATACTCCATCTGTCTTGAGAGTCTTCACTTGGTAAACACTTTATTTCTCAACCAGATCCTTGAACTCTCTAAATTTAACGAATGATTTTGAATTTAGTTTGATGGGATATAGCCATATCCTTCGATTGAAGTCATCAATGAAAGTCAAAAAATATTTCTTACCAACAAATGTGCTTGTCTGCATTGGACCACAAATGTTAGAATGCACCAGCTCCAATGGTTGTGAAGCTCTCCAAGACTATCCTACAGGGAATGCATCCCTGTGCTACTTGCCAACTAAGCAACCTTCACAAATTTGATTTGGTTGCTCAATAAGGGGTAAATCCTTCACCATTTTTTTCTTGTGCAACAAGTTCAAGCCACTGAAACTCAGGTGATCGAATCTGAGATACCACAACCAAATAGCATCTTTCTTAACTGCACTAAATGAAATTAGTGATTCATTATGAATCTGAAGTAGAAACATCTTATTTTTTGTCATGGATACAGTTGCAATTTGCCCATGCTCCTTGTATTTTATGGTACAAAATCCATCCTTGAATTGAACAACGCTCCCCTTCTACACAAGATGTCCAACACTCAACAAATTGTGCTTCAAACCAGGCACATAATAGACATTTTTGATCTTCTTCCTTTTACCTTGCCTAGTGCGAATGAAGATTTTTTCTTTCTCCATCACGGAAACTTTACTGTTGTTCCCCATTTTCACCTCAGACTATACTGTTTCATCTAGTTGTGAGAACATCTCTTTGTTCCCCATCATGTGGTTGTTGCAACCACTATCGAGATACCAAACATTATTTTGGCTCTCCTCCTCAATACTGTAAACAATAAATTTCCACCAACATCTCTACACTCTCCATTTTCAGGCTCATCTATGTAGTGCACTTACTCTTGGTTATCCTTGGCCATATTATTTCTACACTTAAAAATATAGTGACCAAACTTCTTGCAGTAATAACATTGGATCTTTGATTTATCCTTCCTATGATTAGATCCTCCTTGCTGATTTTTGCCACTGCCTCTTCCTCCTTGCTGATGGAAGTTGCAACCGATCTCTCCATCATTGGAGTTTGACCTTTATCCTTGATTGTGGCCTTTACCATGCTTGCCTTTGCTTATTCCTCCTTGAGAACCTAAGGCTCCTTGGTGGGAGTTTTCTCTACTACTGTCTCGAAATGATACCTACACCTTGAATGTTTATTAATTATTTAAAAAAAAAGAGGAACACCTTATTCATGCATTTTTATTACTAAAAAGCTTGATTAATAGGAATTTAAATTCCTTTCTTTAGTGTACTTATTTTTTGCAAAATAAAGGGGCTTTGCTCGTTGCCTAAACGTTGCTCTCGGAGAGGCATATCGACGCTCTCGAATCTTGCACAGAGGCACCCATTTTGGGTGCCAACGATTCGTGATGCCAACGATTTCCTATCTCCTTCCATGGAGATCTAAAATCTTAGCTCTCCTTTTTTTGACGCTTGGCGCACCTTAATAAAGTCACTTTTAAATAATTTCTTATTTTTTGGATTCTTCTGGTGCGCTCTTAAGCCACGTCACTTCAGTTGCAATATAAACATCTTTATACGTCATATCTTGCACTTCCTTGGCATTCCTTATGCTGCATCGGTGAACTCCATAGGAGACGCTCTTAAACTAGGATATCATTAATTTACCGCAATCGGTAGATTTGTTCTCAGTTGGATGATTTGCAAACGACTCTCCTTACCTCCTATTTAGTTATCTCTGATCCTATTCTTTTCGCATTGTCTTTTATTATTCTTGAGCTTCATTTTTCTCTGATGAATATCTATGCAGAGAAGGTTAATTCATCTTGCTCAAGGTAATGCATCGGACTACTGAAGGAAACAACTAATCCTTTTTTTATATTTTGATATCATAGCTCTCTATCTCCTTGTTCGCCTCTCCTATTTTTTTGTAGGTTTTGATCCACTCAAAAACCGAGGCGCTGCAAGGAGCTAACAATTTATATTTTGATATCATTCATTTAAAATTTTTATCTCTATTTTCCTTGTTCGCCTCTCCTATTTTTTTTGTAGGTTACAAGGAGCTTTCATCTGTGAACGCTACATCTTCAAGGAGCTTCATCTATGAGTTTTGCGTTAGCTTGGTCTGCGCCTTCTTTCATCACCCTCATTGAAGACACTATCTTCTGATTCACATAAAGGGAGGGTGTTATTTTGGTTGGGGATCAACCCGAGATCAAACTGTGGATGATCTTCTAAGAAGACCGAGACTCGAGAGTGTGGGGGGAGGGCCCACCCAAAATCGAAACAGGGTCATCTTCGTGCGGCAGCAAGACGTCTTTTCAGAACGTTCTTTCGAAGTGTATATGGTTTCCTTTTCTATTCATTATTTTCTCTAGATTATTTGTATTGGTTTTTTTCCCTTCAATTTCGAAGGATAAAACCATACAAATATATTCCCTAAAATTTTATTTAGTTTAATATTCTGACTCATTTTTTTTTGCTACGCCTCTTTCGAGAAGCAATAGTGGAACAAGTCATTTGTAAGCTAGTAAATGCAAAAATATTTTTCAGGGGGGGATTTACGGTGCTCTTTTCTTGCACCTTTCATGTTTTTGTCTTTTGGGGGGTGTTTTTTTTGTGATTTTTTGTGTCTACCTTCTTCAAATCTCTCTAGATTAATTTATAGTAGTTTTTAATTTCAGAGATATATATTATTTACATCTCATTTAAAATATCTATATGGTGTAAGAAGATATTCACTAAATTTAAGCACAACCTCATTTGAATCAAAAGATATAATTTTTCTTATTTAAAAGAAATATAATTCCTAAAAGTCAAAACATTTCTCTAGTGCATTAATATATATCTGTTTTTTTTGCATACTTTATTTTGACTTAAAACTTTATTAAAATTCATTTTTGTTTATATATCTTGCTTAATATTAATAAGGTATTGATTAAAATTTCAATCCTTATCCATTTAGAGAACTTAATAAAATATATCTATTTTATTCTTTCTTTAATTATTTCATTAAGCAAATCTATATATTAAACATTTATATGAATTCAATACAATTTTTTGATTACTCAGTTTTAACAAAGAATTTATAGTCTCCCTCAAGTAAGGGTGGGTTATTAAGTAACCACTATAGGTCTGGATGATATTAGCCTATGTTCCAAGTATCATATCTAATCAATACTTATAGTTTCCCTCTCATCAGGGCGGGTATTTGAAAAGACAAGATATATTGGCCTGGCATATTTGTTATCTTTAAACCAAACTTAATATCAAATATCCTCAAAATACTTATAGTTTCCCTCTCGTTAGGGTGGGTATTTCTGAGTTATTTGGTGTTCCTTAAAAAGCTTTGGCATATTTGTTCTCATTAACCTCATTGAATATCAGGTTTCCTCAAATTACTTATAGTCTCCCTCTCGTTAGGGCGGGTAATTTTTTGAGAATTTGGTATTTCCTTAAGGCTTCTGTTAACTAATATCCATTGCATTCTATTAATTAAAGTTAAAGGGGGGAACTTTGGGTTAACTTCAAAATGAATTCAATGAATACAATTGATCCTCTCACTCCTCATAACTACCATACATGGAAACCCAAAATTTTAAATCTCATTTCTTAGAAAGGGCTCACACACCTATTAGAAGAAAAGCAACCTGAGTTTGAAAAAGAATATGAAAAATTTGTTCACAAAGGGAAAATGTATGAAACAATGGGTATTATAAGCTCTAATGTTCATGAAAGTTTGTGGTTTCACATTACAGATTGTAAAACTCCTTATGAAAGTTGGGAGAAACTAAAGACCTTGTTTGGGAAAGTAGATCAAATAAGATCAATGCAACTAGAAGCAGAATTAACAACATTATCTCCTGAAGACTTCAACAATATTTTTGACTTCCTCACCAAATTCAAAGAAGTCCTCACTCAATACAAAGGTAGTGGGAAGACTAATACTGAAGAAGAATGCATTTATCTAATTCTTTCTAAACTAAATGGTGTATTTCAAATATTTGCAACCACCTTTCTATCTACAAAATATGCTCTTGGTGCAACCTTTAAAATGCCCTCTTTAGAAGAATTTTGTGATAGACTAACTAGGGAAGAAACAAAAATTGCAAGATATGAGATCTCTTCCTCTTCCTCTTCCTCAAAAGCCTTAGTAGCCTCCACCTCTACTAAAGAAAAATTCAAAAAGAAGGAAAGGAATCCCATAACTTGTACTCACTGCAAAAAGAATGGTCATTCTGCAAACAAATGCTGGAAAATATTACAACAACTAGAGGCAGCTATGAAGGATCAAAATATAGACAATAAAAAGCAAATAGGAAAAGCCCTAAATGTTCAAGGGAAAACCTCCAATTCTTCTTCTAATTACTGGGTCCTAGATTCTGGAGCAACTCATCACATGACTGCTTCAGATGAGTCATTCTCTTCTATCTCCTCAAGTTCTACATGTAGCATAGAAGTGGGTGACTCTTCCTTTATCCCAGTCAAAGGAAAGGGTGACATAACCATTGATGGTGGCTCTATCAATAATGTTCTCTATGTTCCAAACATTGCCACAAATCTCCTCTCCATCTATCAGATTTGTACTTCTGGAAAGGGGAAAATAGTTCTCTTCTCTCCAATAGGAGTTGAGATAAGAGACTTTCAAGATCCCCATTCTCTCATAGCCAAAGGAGATATTGATCACAACACTCACCTATTTCACTTCAAAGGATTCAAAAATCTAGAAGGGGCCTCCTGCTTTGTGGCTCATGGAGATCTTGAAAGCAAAATTTGGCATGAAAGGTTTGGTCATCTCAGTTACAACTACCTAAAGGAATTGAGCACCCATGAAATGGTAACAGGTTTACCTCAAGTCTCTTCTATTGATGGAGTTTGTCCTGGATGTGCTCTTGGAAAGCAACATCAAGATCCTTTCCACCCAAGTAGTTCTCTAAAAGCCTCATCCCCTCTAGAATTAATCCATAGTGACTTGATGTCTTTTCCAGAACCTTCTTTCAAAGGAGTAAAATATGCTCTAACCTTTATTGATGACTTTTCTAGAAGAACTTGGGTCTACTTCCTGAAATATAAAAGTGATGTTCTATCCCACTTCAAAGTCTTCAAAGCCTTAGTTGAAAATCAGGCCTCCTGCAACATCAAGCAAATTCACACAGATAATGGGGGGAATACTGTAGTAATGAGTTCTCCATATTTCTATCAAGTCATGGCATCATTCATCAGCATTCTGTCTCCCATAATCCACAACAAAATGGCATTGCAGAAAGGAAAAACTGAACATTGAAGGAAATGGCAAATTGTATGCTCCATTCAAGAGATCTTCCAAAAGTTTTTGGGTAGAAGCTATTAATTGTGCCAATTATATTCAAAACCGCACACCTCATAAAGCTCTTGACCATTTAACTCCTGAAGAAGCATGGACTGGCTCAAAACTAGATGTTTCCTTCTTCAAGATCTTTGGGTGTACTGCTTGGGCACACATCCCAAAGAAGAAAAGGAAGGCTCTAGATAAGAAAAGCAAAAAGCTCATCTTTGTTGGTTATTGTGAGGAAATGAAAGCATACAGGCTCCTTGATCCCTCAACTCATGAGGTATTTTTTCATAGGAATGTCCAATTTGATGAAACATTCCCTCAAAAATATCCTCAACCCTCCTCTTCCTCTATTGAGCCTTCTCCTATAGTAGAACCTCAATATTATGAAGAACCAACTCTAGAGATTAACTTAGAGATTGATGATCAAGATGAGGAACCTGTAACTCCAACTCAAAGTCTTTCCACTCCTTCTACTCCTTCCACTATGCCAAAATGGGCCCGCACCATTGTTAAAGAAGCTACTCCTTACATCCAAAATCTTCCTTCATCCAGATCTACCAACCCCATAGGCACTGGTCTTGTCTGTCAGTCTATTTCCTTTGATCCTCAGTCCTTCAAAGAAGCAACTGGTATTAAAGAATGGGATGATGCCATGGAAGATGAATTCTCTTCCTTAATAAAAAACAATACTTGGGATTTAGTTCCCCTGCCTAAAGGAAGGAAATTAGTTCATTGTAAATGGATTTACAGAACAAAATATGGTCCTAATGGAGAAATTGACAAACACAAAGCTCGCCTAGTAGCCAAAGGTTTCTCTCAAATTGAAGGAATTGATTATGCTGAAACCTTTGCTCCAGTTGCTAAAATGGATTTTGTAAGACTGGTTCTTGCTCTGGCTGCTTCCCAAAAGTGGCATGTCTTTCAAATGGATGTAAAAAGTGCTTTCTTACATGGGGATTTAAAGGAAGAAATATACATGGAACAACTTGTTGGTTTCAATCAAGACTCCTCTCTTGTTTGTAGGCTAAAGAAGTCTCTCTATGGCCTCAAACAAGCTCCTAGAGCTTGGTATGAAAAAATGGACTCCTTCCTTCTTTCCTCAGGTTTTTCTCATTGTGAGTCCGATAACACAGTCTACATTTGGAGAGATGAAGGAAAAATCACCATACTTGTTCTATATGTTGATGATCTGCTACTCACTGGTAGTGACTTCGCTCACATTCAGACTATAAAAGACTCCCTCTCTAAAAAAATTGATATGGTTGATCTGGGTCTAGCACATTACTTCCTTGGGATCCAAATAAATCAAACAAATGCAGGAATTTCATTGTGTCAACAAAAATACACTCTAGATCTTCTTCAAAGGTTTAAAATGATAGATTGCAAACCATATCCTACACCTTTTCAATCTGGAGTCAATATTAGTACTTCCTGCACATCCCCTCTTTGTGATGCAACTCTATATTGTCAACTTGTAGGGAGTCTATTATACCTTACTCATACTCATCCAGATATCTCATATGTTGTTGGCTTAATATCCAGATTTTCTCATCAACCTCATTTCAGTCACTGGAAAGCAACAAAAAGGATCCTCCGCTACTTGCAAGGAACTTCTCACTTTGGGCTCTTATATGAGGGAAAATCCATGGATATCATTGGCTACACGGATTCATATTGGGCAGGTTCAGTAGAAGACAGATGTTCAACTTCTGGCTATGTCTTTTGTCTTGGTTCTTCGACAATATGACCAAGTGATTGCAATAATCCTTGGAGCTTTTGGAGTGACCAAGTGATTGCGATAATCCTTGGAGCTTTTGGGGTGACCAAGTGATTACGATAATCCTTGGAGCCTTTGGGTTGAACAAGCGATTACGATAATCCTTGGAGCTTTTGGGGTGACCAAGTGATTGCGATAATCCTTGGAGCTTTTTGGTTTGGATTATGGTTCTTCAAGGTATAGAGGTACCCCCAGCTTGATGGTCTTTGCGCTATGGATCTGGCTCTATAGGTATGGGCACGAATGGATCGGCCCTATGCATGGATAGGAGGACAGAGTCTACCCCCGACACTGATGTTGTTATGGGATCTCTAGGCGAAAGTTGATCTTTAT
The DNA here is from genome assembly GCA_028583015.1 of Wollemia nobilis. Classification (NCBI taxonomy): domain Eukaryota; kingdom Viridiplantae; phylum Streptophyta; class Pinopsida; order Araucariales; family Araucariaceae; genus Wollemia; species Wollemia nobilis. Next base: position 5,052,876 of record JAQPPZ010017095.1, read on the forward strand.
GTGCCCAAAGTTGTGGATGTAATGCTTGGTCCCACTGCGATGGGTTAACATGCCACTCATGCCCTAGTATTATGTTTATCTGTTGACATGCTTCATCAAATTTTATGGGATGTCGATGTTGTCGCATGTGATTGTTGTGGGCTATCTCTGTTTCATCTTCACTTTCAACTAGTGAGTACAGCTCATCAGAATCTAGAGATTCTGAGACATGGAGGACTGCATCATCAGGTAGCCCTATGGTTAAAGGTTGATCCTCTTTGAAAGGAGCTTCATGTAAGTTGGGCCTTGGGAGCTCCAAAATCTTGGTCTCTACCGACTCTAAGTGCTCTAGAACTTTGCATATATCGGGGGATTTGAGCTCCTCCTCTTTGATTGGTTCTTGTTGAGGAACTTGGGGCGTATGGAGGGGTAACTGGATAGCACCCCCCATGCCTTGATAGGGCATTTCATCCCACTCTTCTTCTCGCTCTGATTCCTTAGAGGCTTCTTGATGAATTTCTAAGGGTTGCCCATAACCCTGGGTGGATTTCTGAGGAAGGCACCCATCATTGGTTATAGGATCAGCATCCCGCTCATGTTTGGGAGGCATCGGGGGCGATGCTTGATAAGGTCGTAGAGACTTGTCTCGCTCCTGGGGGTTGTGCCTCTCATAATGTTTTGTCTTATGTGTGTGAGGGGTTGGAATCCTCTCAGGTAGTTTATAGCGCAACTTATCTGCTTTATGCTACATGTATAAGTCCTCTAACTCCTGATGACCTTGCTCTATGCGTAACTCATCCACTTCACGTTGCATGCGCTCTCTATCCAAGCGGTGTCGATACTCTATTTCCTAATGACTTTGTTTAAGCCACGTGATTTGGGCTTTACGGGTGGCATGTCTGACGACTATCGGGTCAGTTTGGTCTTCCCTATTTTTTTCAGGAGGTTTGAATGTTTCTATTATGTGTTGGCCTCGATCTTGATGATCTAAAATTTCAATGGGTCGCTTCCCTCTATCGATGTAGGTGGCATGTACTTGAGGCCGCACTGTTTGTTGTCCTCAAGGAATGCGATGATTTTCCTCGTACTCCCTTTCATGTTGGCTCTCTTGCATAGTGTGTTGGAACAACTCATCCTCCTGGCGTTGAAGGTGCTCTTTCTTAATATAGTATAGTTCCTCTAAATGTAGTCGCTCTAGTCGCTCTAGCTCAAGTTGTGTGAATTGCATTTGGCATGCGACGTGCTTGACAGATTCTAAGATGGTTGGTCCTGTCGCCTCATGTCTAGAAGGCCTAGATGCCTCTCCTAGATATTTTCGATCGTAGTGATCCAAGATCTCTATAGGTGACCTCCCTTTGTTGGGGTTAGCGGCATTCCCTTGGGGCTTTGGCCTCAGTGAGTGGTCCTGATAGATAGCAGGTGCAGAGGCATATTGCTCCCGCACTGTATATTGCTCTCAAGGAAGGTAGGGATCTTCCTCTTGTTCTCTTTCATAAGTGAAAAAGGGACGGACGAAGTTAGTTCACCCCGCCTGAGGAGCCTTGTGCTCTGGATTTTTCTTTGTAGTCTTGACAACTAGAGGGGGTGAAGGAGGGATAATGTAATCATGTGGTTTCTCCCGTAAAAACCTATGTTGACCTAGCGCTTCATCGCGTGATGACCGCTCATAGCGAGCTTCTAAGGGAGCTCTCCTACGACTGTAACCCTCATGGAAGTGTGTGTGCTGAATGTTATGCTGAATAGGAGTGCTCCTCGAAGAGGTGTCTCTGTAGTCCCTTTCCTTTAAGGTGTGGAGGGGACTGCCTTGTGTGTTAGGTTGCCAAGGTGGTATGAAAAAATCCTTGGGATTGTAATGGAGATGACTCATGCCTCCTTGGACATTCCCCACAGCCTCCGCCCGTGATTGGGCTTGGCTACGGGTGAGCACCATGACGATGTCTCTCTAAAAATCCTAAAAATTGAAATGAGTCAAATGTGGCCCAAAATTGGCGTGTGCATCCCTCTTATAGTAGATAAGACAAAAATGAAGTTTCAAGTCCTAGCTCTGAATACATTAGGAGATATTGACATCCGAACAGCTCAAAAAGTGCAAAAATATGCGTGCCCAATTTTAAAACCTAATTTTGGGGCACTAGATGATCGAATGCGTGCTCTTTTCTTGCACCTTTCATGTTTTTGTCTTTTTGGGGTGTTTTTTTTGTGATTTTTTGTGTCTACCTTCTTAAAATCTCTCTAGATTAATTTATAGTAGTTTTTAATTTCAGAGATATATATTATTTACATCTCATTTAAAATATCTATATGGTGTAAGAAGATATTCACTAAATTTAAGCACAACCTCATTTGAATCAAAATATATAATTTTTATTATTTAAAAGAAATATAATTCCTAAAAGTCAAAAATTTCTCTAGTGCATTAATATATATCTGTTTTTTTTGCATACTTTATTTTGACTTAAAACTTTATTAAAATTCATTTTTGTTTATATATATTGCTTAATATTAATAAGGTATTGATTAAAATTTCAATCCTTATCTATTTAGAGAACTTAATAAAATATATCTGTTTTATGCTTTCTTTAATTATTTCATAAGAAATTCTATATATTAAACATCTATATGAATTCAATACAATTTGTTTGATTACTCAGTTTTAACAAAGAATTTATAGTCTCCCTCAAGTAAGGGCAGGTTATTAAGTAACCACTATACGTCTAGATGATATGGGTTATTAAGTAACCACTATAGGTCTGGATGATATTAGCCTATGTTCCAAGTATCATATCTAATCAATACTTATAGTTTCCCTCTCACCAGGATGGGTATTTGAAAAGACAAGATATATTGGCTTGGCATATTTGTTATCTTTAAACCAAACTTAATATCAAATATCCTCAAAATACTTATAGTTTCCCTCTCGTTAGGGCAAGTATTTCTAAGTTATTTGGTGTTCCTTAAAAATATTTGGCATATTTTTTCTCATTAACCTCATTGAATATTAGGTTTCCTCAAATTAACTTATAGTATCCCTCTCATTAGGGCGGGTAATTTTTTGAGAATTTGGTATTTCCTTGAGGCTTCTATTAACTATTATCCATTACATTCCATTAATTAAATTTAAAGGGGGGAACTTTGGGTTAACTTCAAAATGAATTCAATGAATACAATTGATCCTCTCACTCCTCATAACTACCATACATGGAAACCCAAAATTTTAAATCTCATTTCTTAGAAAGGGCCCACACACCTATTAGAAGAAAAGCAACTTGAGTTTGAAAAAAATATGAAAAATTTGTTCACAAAGGGAAAATGTATGAAACAATGGGTATTATAAGCTCTAACATTCATGAAATTTTGTGGTTTCAATTTATAGATTGTAAAACTCCTTATGAAAGTTGGGAGAAACTAAAGACCTTGTTTGGGAAAGTAGATCAAATACGATCAATGCAACTAGAAGGAGAATTAACAACATTATCTCCTGAAGACTTCAACAATATTTTTGACTTCCTCACCAAATTCAAAGAAGTCCTCACTCAATACAAAGGTAGTGGGAAGACTAAGACTGAAGAAGAATGCATTTATCTAATTATTTCTAAACTAAATGGTGTATTTTAAATATTTGCAACCACCTTTCTATCTACAAAATATGCTCTTGGTGCAACCTTTAAAATGCCCTCTTTAGAAGAATTTTGTGATAAAATAACTAGGGAAGAAACAAAAATTGCAATATGTGAGATCTCTTCCTCTTCATATTCCTCAAAAACCTTAGTTGCCTCCACCTCTACTAAAGAAAAATTCAAAAATAAGGAAAGAAATCCCATAACTTGTACTCACTACAAAAATAATGGTCATTCTGCAAACAAATGCTAGAAAATATTACAACAGCTAGAGGTAGCTATGAAGGATCAAAATATAGACAGTAAAAAGCAAATAGGAAAAGCCTTAAATATTCAAGGGAAAACCTCCAATTCTTATTCTAATTATCGGGTCCTAGATTCTAGAGCAACTCATCACATGACTGCTTCATATGAGTCATTCTCTTCTATCTCCTCAAGTTCTACATGTAGCATAGAAGTGGGTGACTCTTCCTTTATCCCAGTCAAAGGAAACAGTGACATAACCATTTATGGTGGATCTATCAATAATGTTCTCTATGTTCCAAACATTGTCACAAATATCCTCTTCATATATAATATTTGTACTTCTAGAAAGGGAAAAATAATTCTCTTCTCTCCAATAGGAGTTGAGATAAGAGAATTTAAAGATCCCCATTATCTCATAGCCAAAGGAGATATTGATCACAACACTCACCTATTTCACTTCAAAGGATTCAAAAATCTAGAAGGGGCCTCCTGCTTTATGGCTCATGGAGATCTTGAAAGTAAAATTTAGCATGAAAGGTTTGGTTATCTCAGTTACAACTACCTAAAGGAATTGAGCACCCATGAAATTGTACTAGATTTACCTCAAGTCTCTTCTATTGATGGAGTTTGTCTTGGATGTGCTCTTGGAAAGCAACATCAAGATCATTTCCACCCAAGTAGTTCTCTAAAAGCCTCATCCCCTCTAGAATTAATCCATAGTGACTTGATGTCTTTTCCAGAACCTTCTTTCAAAGGAGTAAAATATGCTCTAACATTTATTGATGAATTTTCTAGAAGAACTTGGATCTACTTCCTGAAATATAAATTTGATGTTCTATCCCACTTCAAAGTCTTCAAAGCCTTAGTTGAAAATTAGGCCTCCTGCAACATCAAACAAATTCACATAGATAATGGGAAGGAATACTATAGTAATGAGTTCTCCATATTTCTATCAAGTCATGGCATCATTCATCAACATTTTGTCTCCCATAATCCACAACAAAATGGTATTGCAGAAAGGAAAAACTGAATATTAAAGGAAATGGCAAATTGTATTCTCCATTCAAGAGATCTTCCAAAAGTTTTTTGGGTAGAAGCTATTAACTGTGCCAATTATATTCAAAACCGCATACCTCTTAAATATCTTGACCATTTAACTCCTGAAGAAGCATGGACTGGTTCAAAACTGGATGTTTCCTTCTTCAAGATCTTTGGGTGTACTACTTGGGCATCCATACCAAAGAAAAAAAGGAAGGCTCTAGATAAGAAAAGCAAAAATATTATATTTATTGGTTATTGTGAGGAAATGAAAGCATACAGACTCCTTGATCCCTCAACTCATGAGGTATTTTTTCATAGGAATGTCCAATTTGATGAAACATTCCCTCAAAAATATCCTCAACCCTCCTATTTTTCTATTGAGCCTTTTACTATAGTAGAACCTCAATATTATGAAGAACCAACTCTAGAGATTAACTTAGAGATTGACAATCAAGATGAGGAACTTGTAACTCCAACTCAAAGTCTTTCCACTCCTAATCCTTCCACTATGCCAAAATGGACCTGCACCATTATTAAAGAAGCTACTCCTTTCATCCAAAATATTCCTTCATCCAAATCTACCAACCCCATAGGCACTGGTATTGTCTGTCAGTCTATTTCCTTTGATCCTCAGTCCTTCAAAGAAGCAACTAGTATTAAAAAATGGGATGATGCCATGGAAGATGAATTCTATTCCTTAATAAAAAATAATACTTGGGATTTAGTTCCCCTGCCTAAATAAAGGAAATTAGTTCATTGTAAATGAATTTACAAAATAAAATATGGTCCTAATGGGGAAATCGAAAACACAAAGCTCGCCTAGGAGCCAAAGGTTTCTCTCAAATTGAAGGAATTGATTATGTTAAAACCTTTGCTCCAGCTTCTAAAATGGATTCAGTAAGACTGGTTCTTGCTCTAGCTACTTCCCAAAAGTGGTATGTCTTTCAAATGTATGTAAAACATGCTTTCTTACATGGGAATTTAAAGGAAGAAATATACATGGAACAACCTGTTGGTTTCACTCAAGACTCCTCTCTTGTTTGTAGGCTACATAAGTCTCTCTATGGCGTCAAACAAGCTCCTAGAGATTGGTATGAAAAATGGACTCCTTCCTTCTTTCCTCAAGTTTTTTTCATTATGAGTCTGATAACATAGTCTACATTTGGAGAGATGATGAAAATATCACCATAATTGTTCTATAGATTGATGATATGCTACTCATTGGTAGTGACTTCGCTCACATCCAGACTATAAAAGACTCCCTCTCTAAAAAAATTGATATTCCTGATCTGGGTCTAGCACATTACTTCCTTGGGATCCAAATAAATCAAACAAATGCAAGAATTTTATTGTGTCAACAAAAATACACTCTAGATCTTCTTCAAAGGTTTAAAATGACAGATTGTAAACCATATCCTACACCTTTTCAATCTGGAGTTAATATTAGTACTTCCTGCACATCCCCTCTTTGTGATACAACTCTATAACATCAGCTTGTAGGGAGTCTATTATAGATTACTCATACTCATCCAGATATCTCATATGCTATTGGCTTAATATCCAAATTTTATCATCAACCTCATTTCAGTCACTGGAAAGCAACAAAAAGGATCCTCTGCTACTTGTAAGGAACTTATCACTTTAGGATCTTATATGAGGGAAAATCCATGGATATCATTGGCTACACAAATTTAGATTGGGCAGGTTCAGTAGAATATAGATGTTCAACTTATGGCTATGTCTCCTGTCTTGGTTCTTCGACAATTGCTTGGTTATGCAAAAAACAACAAGCAGTGGCCTTATCATCTATAGAGGCAGAATACAGAGCAACAGTTTTAGAAACTCAGGAATCTCTTTGGCTTCGTCATATTCTAAAAGAATTTGGATTTTCCAATGACAAACCTATTACTCTTTGGTGTGACAATCAGAGAACAATTCATATTGCATGCAACCCAGTTGAGCATTAGTGCACCAACCACATTGAGATACAAATGCACTTCATTCGACAACATATTCAGAATGGGGACATATACTTGGACTATATTCCAACTAAAAAAAAAGTTGTAAACATCTCCACCAAGTCATTTCCTTCTCCGCATTACATACAGTTGCGAGAGAAACTTGGAATCATACAACTACATTAACACAGAGATCTTCCACCTCTCCTTTTGTTATTATATTTTTTGGAGGATGGTTTTTTACCTTGTGGTTTTTTTTTATCATCACTCTAAACAACATATATATTTGTATGAGGACAATATTCACCATCCGAAGACATACCTTGAAGATATTATTTCAATGATCACGTTATGAATGATGTGTGAAGATATTATTTTTTGCCTTGCTAGTTTAATGGTCATGAAGTTCCTAATCGCTACAATTTTACTATTCATTTTTTTTCCTAATCTAATGAAAATTAATAGGTATAAATGTTACTATTCATTTTGTTTCCTAATCTAATGAAAATGAATAGGTATAAATGTTACTATTCATTTTGTTTCCTAATATGATATTATTGTTAATTAGTCTAACCTAATTTATATAATTGATATTAGGTGTATGTTCCATGATTAAAATTTATAAAATAGTGAGATCATTATCAATATGAACAATCAGACTAGTTATAAAATTCCTATCCTTTTAAGCATTAATGTAAAAATGGGATAATGTTAGGATTATTACATCATCATAAAGGGTGTTTGATGAAGTGTTAACAAGGGATACCCATACACATGAGTTGGTTACTAGTTATTATGACAAATGACTATAACTAAATTAAACTTGTTGATAGAAATATAGAATATTTCTTTGTAAAACAACTTATCTAGAATCCTTATAGTCCAACACAACTTTAGTGTGTGTAAGAGGTATTTAAATATCTAAGTGAATAGGATACATTTTCCTCTTTGAATGGATTGGAATGTTTTTGAGACTCAAAATTTAAATCTATTATATTTTATTGAATTTGAATTCATAGAATTTGATTTTATTATGAATATGTTTGTGTATGTTGTTTCTATTATTGCTATTCTAAAAATTACTATTTTAAATGTTAGTTTTTAGAATTTGTTATGATATAAATGGTATCAAAACAATGATTTTGGTTACCTATGATAGTAGAAAAGGGTAGTATAGTGGTGAATGAGTTATTTTTAAAACCTATTTTGACCAGATTCACATCTTCTAGTCAAGCATCTCTTCACTAAAATTTTCTTCTACCAATATTTTAGCATAATTATCTTCCTTAAAATTGTGATTTAGATAGAACTAATAATACTCATACACTTAAAAAAGAAATAGGGTTAGGTTTTCTTAGGGAATCAAGTATGGTAGGATATTTACAAGAGATTTATCTCATTTCCAACATCTTTTTGAGCTAATGAAATCAAGATATATCTCTAGTAACCCTATTTTTAAAGAGTCTTGATATCTAATTATGAATTGAAATTCAAATAGTAGTGTATATTCGATCTAACTAATGATGATTATATGATCTAAAACAAGGATTATTTATGAAATTAAGGTAAACACTACAATATTCAAAAATAAATAAATAGCTTTAACTCTCATATTTGATCATCCATTGGTTCCATGAGTATCTTCTTTTACATCTCCTTTAAAATAATTTGACTCATTGATTCCTCCTCGCAAATTCTAGATTCATATCTTCACCTATATAATTAGATAATGGTATGAAAATTACATTAAAGGATTGACCCAATTGTGCTAGTCAGCCCAATTACATCAAGTCTCTCTCACAAATCAATGATTAGTTTAATAAATGAAAGCACGAGATTACGGGCAAAGGAAACACTAATTGCAATGCATCCAAAATCAAATACGCTTGTCCTAGAAATGTAAATTGCATGAAATGAAAGAAACGCATTGGAAGAGACACAAGCAAATGGAGAAAACACAACCCTTTCATTAAACTTTCTTGATCTATGTTACAAATATGCCTCCTCCCTTTTCAGGGGCTAGGAGCGTTAAAAGAATTTGACTACAATTGAGACTTAAGGTTCCTCTTTCCGCGTGCCCACACTTGAAATGGACGGGCCAAGATGATGCCGCCGCTGATGTCGATGAGTATTTGACCTCTGTTTCTCCTACTGCGAACAAAGAAACAATGAAGATGTCAGTAGCACTTGCTGCACATAAGAAGTGTTTGTTCTCTAAAATCGCCAAAAGATGCATGCAAACATTTGTCTGAAACAATGAGTAAAATGACTCTAAATGACCTGAAAACCTGACAGAGGACAGAAAACATCACCAGAAGGCCACTGCCACTGAAACAGTCGACCAATCTGCCTTCAATCGGAATTCGTCCCCGGGCGGGACGATTCGATCGCTATTCGTCCCTGGGTGGGACGAATTCTTCTGTGTTGGAAAAGACGACCTGATGCTGCTCCAATGTCGAATCTCGAGACCTGCAAAATGCCTGCAAGTAGAGGGGTTATGTAATTGGGGCCATTTTGGGATGACCCAGATGGTCGGATTCTCCCAATTTGGCCTCTATCCTTGGGAATTCGATGTCACCACCTGCAAGTTAGTAGGACAACAAAGCGACAAAAGGCATGACAAAATCTGATCAGAATGTTATGAAATTGAAGCTATGAGCTAACCAAACAGAATAACATGAGATGCAACCTGAAACAATAATAACCAAACAGAATAACATGAGATGCAACATAAAACAATAATCTAGAATGCTTTTGGAATAAAACTTAGAAAGTGCGAGGGTGCCCAAGTGGGCCTCCCACCGTTGGCACTTGATCTTGGCGCCAATCCACTAGGGATGGGCCCAAAACCTCTTAGGATTGGGGGGTCAGCAAATTGGTTGATTCAGGTGTCCATATGTTGGATTTGGGTTAGATTCAAGCTTCCAAAATCCACCCAACAACCTCCCTTGCAAAATAGATTGGTGGATGTGAGAAGGTGGATCAAAGGGGACACAAGTGGGTGTTCAACTCGGTAGCACTTTGTTGCTTGAAATATCCTTCAATCTGTCTCCTTTTGGGTGAGAAAAGTCCCACCTTTTATAGACCCATGGGGTCTCTTTTGAGAGGGAAGCACAAATGCCATGTGTTGGTCATAGGTGCCATGTGGCAGTCATGTCTTCCCATGAGGTAGGGGAGTCCTCCATTGACTTGGGCTCTCATAACTGCCCTTGTGACAGTCTTATAACGGCATATCTATCCACCCACACACGTGTGCGAGGCAGGAGTCATCAACTGACTGTCCTGGGCTGCTACTTGGCACCATTCTTCTTTTTGCCCGTTAAACTTGGAATTTGTCCCCGGGTGAGACGATTTCAGAATTCGTCCCTAGGTGAGACGAATTCTAGTTAGTATTCGTCCCTGGGTGAGACGAATACTGAGCAAAGTGTCTAAATGTGCCAAATTGCTTCCTGACCTTAAAAAATTGCTATGAAAGTGGTTAGGACCACTGTTTGACCTCTGAGGGCTGCCACAGGGGCTGTGTTTGTCAAAGCGATCGGTGTTTGCAGTCACATAATTGGATTGGTGCTGTTTTGGTGTCTACAGATGCCCCTTTTTGGGATGCACTGTGCATGGCACAACGTCGAGCAAAAATAGATAACCAAAGCACTAATGATTAGGGTTTCTTGGTAACCTAACCAAATTTTAATGCCCCAAGCATGGAAAGGGCATGCATTCTTGAATCCTTGCTTCTGACAAGCTAAGGAGTTTGATTTCAAGTGTTAACCTATTTTGGTGAGGTGTGACTTGAACTTGGACATTGATCAGTCATGAATAGGTGAAGGGCGTTTTATCCACAGGGGAACATTGTGTTCATGATTCACGAAATGCCAAGTGTTTGATTGATTTGATTTTTGCTTGTTTACTGCCCTAAGCAGGAGCACGATTGTCTTTGTCAATGATTCTTTGAATGCATGTCATTTTCCTTAATTGAGTGTGTGATTGTTGATTGGTGACCAAGTGTGACTACCCCCTCAAGAGACGAATCGATGAGAGAATGACCTTCGTGAGAAAAGCGACGAGTCGCTTGACCCAAGATGACTTGTGCAAGGGTGCCTTTAGATGGTTTATCGTTAAGCATGTGCAATTTTTCCAACATCTGGACCTATTTTTGGTGGGTGTTAACCCTTTTTGTGATGCCATAATGGGGTGAAATCGTCGACAACCCATCTTCCCGTGGAGCGGTCCGGCTATGATAGCCTTCTTGGGGAAGTAGTAGAGTGACAATTTGAACCCCGAAATCGATTTTCTATGCCAAGAGGTTAAGTGCGAGAGCACTTGTGTCCGGAAATGCTTATTGCTTTGTTTTTATGTTGCATGTTTTGTTGTTTTTTTTGTGACACCATTTGGGGATTAAATTTTCAAAAATCCGTCTCCCGTGGAGCGGTTCGGCTATGGTAGCCTTCTTAGGGAGTAGGATAGTGATAATTTGTGACCCTGATGTCTATTTTCCATGCCAAGAGTTTAAGTGCAAGAGCACTTGTGTCTGGCAATGTTTATTGCTTTTTATGTTGTTTTGATTTTCTTGTTGTTTTTGAGTGGGCTTTGACCCTTTTGTGACATCGTTTGGGGATGAAATTATCGAAAATCTGTCTTCCCATGGAGCGGTCCAGCTATGGTAGCCTTCTTAGGGAGTAGGATAGCGACAATGTAGACCCCGACATCAATTTTTCTATGCCAAGAGGTTAAGTGCAAGAGCACTTGTGTCTGGCAATGTTTATTACTTTTTGTTTTTGGCTATGGCACCAAGGACTATTTAGAACTCTGTTATTTTGTTTTTAGGTGATTGCTGTGATGCATGACTTTGTATGTATACATGTGGTTTTTATTTTTTGTATTTTTTTGATGGTATTGTAAGGATGAAAAGTAGCGCAGTTGGTTTAGAAATGTAGCTAAGGTTTTCTGAGACTCAGACGGTTTTAACTCACTAGCCATGACTATACTTTATCTTACAAGACTTTTGAACAAGGTATGAATCAGACTTGTTTTTGACCGAGCTATTTCACATCCCGTGTGTGCAATTGAGTTCATTTATGTGGTATTTGTCAGGATACCGCTAGTGCCAGATGGGATTTCAACCGAACCTGTACTGAGGATCATCGAATTAGCTCCACTAACTCCTTTGGTGTATTTAGTTAGATTAATCTGCGATGTTATCCAGGATGCCATAAGCTAGCTCATCCACATGCAAACATTGATCTGTATGCAAGTTAATGTGACAGATATATCGTCATGCAAGAATTTTACCGCCAGTTACCGATAGGCTATCAACCAAACCGGTACTGAGGCTTGCCTCATGACATGTTATAATACTGAGAGTTCCAGGGATTCAACCTCACTCCCTTCTTTTCTTCAATTGTATTGGGATACTTGCTTGTTTGTAGTGATAAGATCACTGTTTATTTTGATTTGTTTTTCTTTTGAGCAAGGGATTGGGGATATGGAGTGACGAAAATCACTATTGCTTGTGCCTTTTGATGTGTGCACTGTAGGATGTCAAATTTTGGAGTTTTGACGTTTTGCAAATTTTTTGATGTTTTGCAATTATTGAGAACTTTAGGGATTCTTAGGGAATTGGGTAGGGAGGATGCTTGTCCTTTTGCCAACTCTCAGCATTCTTGGGGTCATTCGCACAGGGGGATGAGCAAGATAACTGTTTCACTTGTGGTGACCTAGATTACTTTGCAGGTTTCATCTTTCATTCACACAACTTGGGAATTGTTTTATGTGTCTTGATATGTGTTGGGATGTTACGTAACAAGGTTTATTTCAAGTATGACTCTACCTTCATAAAATCTATTTGACTTGATACATTACATGGCTAAAGAGAAAAATGATGATTGAATCACGAAAACTCTTGATACATTAACAGACCACTGACTCTAGTGTGGTAAAAGCAATGCGTGGTGTTTTTGTTGTTTTTTTACAATGGAACAGTGTGGAATAAGACGGACTAGCAGAGCAATTACAGCCTATGGTGCATTTGACCTGTTCGACCACAAATATGCAATGTATGGATGCAATGCTTAATGCAGCTACATATTTTTGTATTTTTGATGGATTGATTTTTGTGAATATGAAGATGAAGGGCGAGAAGAGCTCTCTTTTGATGAATTTGAGTATGCCTAGATATGATATGCAAATTTTGGTTGTTTTTGATTATTTTTGATTTTGACCAAGTGATTGCGATAATCCTTGGAGCTTTTGGTTTGACCAAGTGATTGTGATAATCCTTGGAGCTTTTTGGGTTTTGACCAAGTGATTACGATAATCCTTGGAGCTTTTTGGTTTTTGACCAAGTGATTACGATAATCCTTGGAGCTTTCGGGATGACCAAGTGATTGCGATAATCCTTGGAGCTTTTTGGGGTGACAAAGAGATTGCGATAATCCTTGGAGCTTTTGGAGTGACCAGGAGATTACGATAATCCTTGGAGCTTTTGGGATGACCAAGTGATTGCGATAATCCTTGGAGCTTTTGGGATGACCAAGTGATTGCGATAATCCTTGGAGCTTTTGGAGTGACCAAGAGATTGCGATAATCCTTGGAGCTTTTGGGATGACCAAGTGATTGCGATAATCCTTGGAGCTTTTGGGGTGACCAAGAGATTGCGATAATCCTTGGAGCTTTTGGGATGACCAAGTGATTGCGATAATCCTTGGAGCTTTTGGGGTGACCAAGTGATTGCGATAATACTTGGAGATTTTTGAGGTGACCAAGTGATTATGATAATACTTGGACCTTTTGGGGTGACCAAGTGATTGCGATAATACTTGGAGCTTTTTGAGGTGACCAAGTGATTATGATAATCCTTGGAGCTTTTGGGGTGACCAAGTGATTGCAATAATCCTTGGAGCTTTTGGGGTGACCAAGTGATTGCGATAATCCTTGGAGCTTTTGGGGTGACCAAGTGATTACGATAATCCTTGGAGCCTTTGGGTTGACCAAGCGATTGCGATAATCCTTGGAGCTTTTGGGGTGACCAAGTGATTGCGATAATCCTTGGAGCTTTTTGGTTTGGATTATGGTTCTTCAAGGGATAGAGGTACCCCTGACTTGATGGTCTTTGCGCTCTGGATCTGGCTCTGGAGGTATGGGCACGAATGGATCGGCCCTATGCACGGATAGGAGGACAGAGTCTACCCCCGGCATTGATGTTGTTATGGGATCTCTAGGCGAAAGTTGATCTTTATGTGCCCAAAGTTGTGGATGTAATGCTTGGTCCCACTGCGGTGGGTTAACATGCCACTCATGCCCTAGTATTATGTTTATCTATTGACATGCTTCCTCAAATTTTATGGGATGTCGATGTTGTCGCATGTGATTGCTGCTATCTCTGTCTCATCTTCACTTTCAACTAGTGAGTACAGCTCATCAGAATTTGGAGATTCTGAGACATGGAGGACTGCATCATCAGGTAGCCCTATGGTTAAAGGTTGATCCTCTTTGAAAGGAGCTTCATGTAAGTTGGGCCTTGGGAGCTCCAAAATCTTGGTCTCTACCGACTCTAAGTGCTCTAGCACTTTGCATATATCGGGGGATTTGAGCTCCTCCTCTTTGATTGGTTCTTGTTGAGGAACTTGGGGCGTATGGAGGGGTAACTGGATAGCACCCCCCATGCCTTGATAGGGCATTTCATCCCGCTCTTCTTCTTGCTCTGATTCCTTAGAGGCTTCTTGATGAATTTCTAAGGGTGGCCCATAACCCTGGGTGGATGTCTGAGGAAGGCAGCCATCATTGGTTATAGGATCAACCTCCCGCTCATGTCTGGGAGGCATCGGGGGCGATGCTTGATAAGGTCGCGGAGACTCGTCTCGCACCCGGGGGTTGTGCCTCTCATAATGTTTTGTCTTATGTGTGTGAGGGGTTGGAATCCTCTCAGGTAGTTTATAGCACAACTTATCTGCTTTATGCTACATGTATAAGTCCTCTAACTCCTGACGACCTTGCTCTATGCGTAACTCATCCGCTTTGCGTTGCATGCGCTCTCTATCCAAGCGGTGTCGATACTCTATTTCCTGATGACTTTGTTTAAGCCGCGTGATTTGGGCTTGACGGGTGGCATGTCTGACGACTATCGGGTCAGTTCGGTCTACCCTATTTTTTTTAGGAGGTTTGAATGTTTCTATTATGTGTTGGCCTCGATCTTGATGATCTAAAATTTCAATGGGTCGCTTCCCTCTGTCGATGTAGGTGGCATGTACTTGAGGCCGCACTGTTTGTTGTCCTCGAGGAATGCGGTGATTTTCCTCGTACTCCCTTTCATGTTGGCTCTCCTGCATAGTGTGTTGGAACAACTCATCCTCCTGGCATTGAAGGTGCTCTTTGTTAATATAGTACAGTTCCTCTAAATGTAGTCGCTCTAGTAGCTCTAGCTCAAGTTGCGTGAATTGCATTTGGCATGCGACATGCTTGACAGATTCTAAAATGGTTGGTCCTGTCGCCTCATGTCTAGAAGGCCTAGATGACTCTCCTAGATATTTTCAATTGTAGTGATCCAAGATCTCTATAGGTGACTTCCCTTTGTTGGGGGTAGCGGCATTCCCTTGGGGCTTTGGCCTCAGTGAGTGGTCCTGATAGATAGCAGGTGCAGAGGCATATTGCTCCCACACTGTATATTGCTCTCAAGGAAGGTAGGGATATTCCTCTTGCTCTCTTTCATAAGTGAAAAAGGGACGGACGGAGTTAGTTCGCCCCGCCTGAGGAGCCTTGTGCTCTGGATTTTTCTTTGTAGTCCTGACAACTAGAGGGGGTGAAGGAGGGATAATGTAATCATGTGGTTTCTCCCGTCAAACCGTATGTTGACCTAGCGCTTCATCGCATGATGATCGCTCATAGAGAGCTTCTAAGGGAGCTCTCCTACGACTGTACCCCTCATGGAAGGGTGTGTGCTGAATGTTATGCTGAATAGGAGTGCTCCTCGAAGAGGTGTCCCTGTAGTCCCTTTCCTTTAAGGTGTGGAGGGGACTGCCTTGTGTGTTAGGTTGCCAAGGTGGTATGACCAAATCCTTGGGATTGTAATGGAGATGACTCATGCCTCCTTGGACATTCCCCATAGCCTCCACCCGTGATTGGGCTTGGCTACGGGTGAGCACCATGACGATGTCTCTCTAAAAATCCTAAAAATTGAAATGAGTCAGATGTGGTCCAAAATTGGCATGTGCATCCCTCTTATAGTAGATAAGACAAAAATGAAGTTTCAAGTCCTAGCTCTGAATACATTAGGAGATATTGACATCCGAACAGCTCAAAAAGTGCAAAAAAATGCGTGCCCAATTTTAAAACCTAATTTTGGGGCACTAGATGATGGAATGCATGCTCTTTTCTTGCACCTTTCATGTTTTTGTCTTTTGGGGGGTGTTTTTTTTGTGATTTTTTGTGTCTACCTTCTTAAAATCTCTCTAGATTAATTTATAGTAGTTTTTAATTTCAGAGATATATATTATTTACATCTCATTTAAAATCTCTATATGGTGTAAGAAGATATTCACTAAATTTAAGCATAACCTCATTTGAATCAAAATATATAATTTTTATTATTTAAAAGAAATATAATTCCTAAAAGTCAAAAATTTCTCTAGTGCATTAATATATATCTGTTTTTTTTGCATACTTTATTTTGACTTAAAAATTTATTAAAATTCATTTTTGTTTATGTATATTGCTTAATATTAATAAGGTATTGATTAAAATTTCAATCCTTATCTATTTAGAGAACTTAATAAAATATATCTGTTTTATGCTTTCTTTAATTATTTCATAAGCAATTCTATATATTAAACATCTATATGAATTCAATACAATTTGTTTGATTACTCAGTTTTAACAAAGAATTTATAGTCTCCCTCAAGTAAGGGCAGGTTATTAAGTAACCACTATACGTCTAGATGATATGGGTTATTAAGTAACCACTATAGGTCTGGATGATATTAGCCTATGTTCCAAGTATCATATCTAATCAATACTTATAGTTTCCCTCTCACCAGGACGGGTATTTGAAAAGACAAGATATATTGGTTTGGCATATTTGTTATCTTTAAACCAAACTTAATATCAAATATCCTCAAAATACTTATAGTTTCCCTCTCGTTAGGACGAGTATTTCTGAGTTATTTGGTGTTCCTTAAAAAGCTTTGGCATATTTTTTCTCATTAACCTCATTGAATATTAGGTTTCCTCAAATTAACTTATAGTATCCCTCTCATTAGGGCGGGTAATTTTTTGAGAATTTGGTATTTCCTTGAGGCTTCTATTAACTATTATCCATTACATTCTATTAATTAAATTTAAATGGGGGAACTTTGGGTTAACTTCAAAATGAATTCAATGAATACAATTGATCCTCTCACTCCTCATAACTACCATACATGGAAACCCAAAATTTTAAATCTCATTTCTTAGAAAGGGCCCACACACCTATTAGAAGAAAAGCAACTTGAGTTTGAAAAAAATATGAAAAATTTGTTCACAAAGGGAAAATGTATGAAAAAATGGGTATTATAAGCTCTAACATTCATGAAATTTTGTGGTTTCAATTTATAGATTGTAAAACTCCTTATGAAAGTTGGGAGAAACTAAAGACCTTGTTTGGGAAAGTAGATCAAATACGATCAATGCAACTAGAAGCGAGAATTAACAACATTATATCCTGAAGACTTCAACAATATTTTTGACTTCCTCACCAAATTCAAAGAAGTCCTCACTCAATACAAAGGTAGTGGGAAGAATAAGACTGAAGAAGAATGCATTTATCTAATTATTTCTAAACTAAATGGTGTATTTCAAATATTTGCAACCACATTTCTATCTACAAAAGATGCTCTTGGTGCAACCTTTAAAATGCCCTCTTTAGAAGAATTTTGTGATAAAATAACTAGGGAAGAAACAAAAATTGCAAGATGTGAGATCTCTTCCTCTTCATATTCCTCAAAAACCTTAGTTGCCTCCACCTCTACTAAAGAAAAATTCAAAAATAAGGAAAGAAATCCCATAACTTGTACTCACTACAAAAATAATGGTCATTCTGCAAACAAATGCTAGAAAATATTACAACAACTAGAGGCAGCTATGAAGGATCAAAATATAGACAATAAAAAGCAAATAGGAAAAGTCCTAAATATTCAAGGGAAAACCTCCAATTCTTATTCTAATTATCGGGTCCTAGATTCTAGAGCAACTCATCACATGATTTCTTCATATGAGTCATTCTCTTCTATCTCCTCAAGTTCTACATGTAGCATAGAAGTGGGTGACTCTTCCTTTATCCCAGTCAAAGGAAACGGTGACATAACCATTTATGGTGGCTCTATCAATAATGTTCTCTATGTTCCAAACATTGTCACAAATATCCTCTTCATCTATAATATTTGTACTTCTAAAAAGGGAAAAATAATTCTCTTCTCTCCAATAGGAGTTGAGATAAGAGAATTTAAAGATCCCCATTATCTCATAGCCAAAGGAGATATTGATGACAACACTCACCTATTTCACTTCAAAGGATTCAAAAATCTAGAAGGGGCCTCCTGCTTTGTGGCTCATGGAGATCTTGAAAGTAAAATTTAGCATGAAAGGTTTTGTTATCTCAGTTACAACTACCTAAAGGAATTGAGCACCCATGAAATTCTAATAGATTTACCTCAAGTCTCTTCTATTGATGGAGTTTGTCTTGGATGTGCTCTTGGAAAGCAACATCAAGATCATTTCCACCCAAGTAGTTCTCTAAAAGCCTCATCCCCTCTAGAATTAATCCATAGTGACTTGATGTATTTTCCAGATCCTTCTTTCAAAGGAGTAAAATATGCTCTAACATTTATTGATGACTTTTCTAGAAGAACTTGGATCTACTTCCTGAAATATAAATTTGATGTTCTATCCCACTTCAAAGTCTTCAAAGCCTTAGTTGAAAATCAGGCCTCCTGCAACATCAAACAAATTCACATATATAATGGGAAGGAATACTATAGTAATGAGTTCTCCATATTTCTATCAAGTCATGGCATCATTCATCAAAATTTTGTCTCCCATAATCCACAACAAAATGGTATTGCAGAAAGGAAAAACTGAATATTAAAGGAAATGGAAAATTGTATTCTCCATTCAAGAGATCTTCCAAAAGTTTTTTTGGTAGAAGCTATTAACTGTGCCAATTATATTCAAAACTGCATACCTCATAAATATCTTGACCATTTAACTCCTGAATAAGCATGGACTGGTTCAAAACCGGATGTTTCCTTCTTCAAGATATTTGGGTGTACTACTTGGGCATCCATACCAAAGAAAAAAAGGAAGGCTCTAGATAAGAAAAGCAAAAATATTATATTTATTGGTTATTGTGAGGAAATGAAAGCATACAGACTCATTGATCCCTCAACTCATGAGGTATTTTTTCATAGGAATGTCCAATTTTATGAAACATTCCCTCAAAAATATCCTCAACCCTCCTATGTTTCTATTGAGCCTTTTACTATAGTAGAACCTCAATATTATGAAGAACCAACTCTAGAGATTAACTTAGAGATTGACAATCAAGATGAGGAACCTGTAACTCCAACTCAAAGTCTTTCCACTCCTAATCCTTCCACTATGCCAAAATGGACCTGCACCATTATTAAAGAAGCTACTCCTTTCATCCAAAATATTCCTTCATCCAAATCTACCAACCCCATAGGCACTGGTATTGTCTGTCAGTCTATTTCCTTTGATCCTCAGTCCTTCAAAGAAGCAACTAGTATTAAAAAATGGGATGATGCCATGGAAGATGAATTCTCTTCCTTAATAAAAAATAATACTTGGGATTTAGTTCCCCTGCCTAAATAAAGGAAATTAGTTCATTGTAAATGAATTTACAAAATAAAATATGGTCTTAATGGAGAAATCGAAAACACAAAGCTCGCCTAGGAGCCAAAGTTTTCTCTCAAATTGAAGGAATTGATTATGTTAAAACCTTTGCTCCAGCTTCTAAAATGGATTCAGTAAGACTGGTTCTTGCTCTAGCTACTTCCCAAAAGTGGTATGTCTTTCAAATGTATGTAAAACATGCTTTCTTACATGGATATTTAAAGGAAGAAATATATTAATGTAACAACTTGCTGGTTTCACTCAAGACTCCTCTCTTGTTTGCAGAGCTACGAAGTCTCTCTATGGCGTCAAACAAGCTCCTAGAGATTGGTATGAAAAATGGACTCCTTCCTTCTTTCCTCAAGTTTTTTTCATTATGAGTCTGATAACATAGTCTACATTTGGAGAGATGATGAAAAAATCACCATAATTGTTCTATAGATTTCTGATATGCTACTCACTGGTAGTGACTTCGCTCACATCCAGACTATAAAAGACTCCCTCTCTAAAAAAATTGATATTCCTGATCTGGGTCTAGCACATTACTTCCTTGGGATCCAAATAAATCAAACAAATGCAAGAATTTTATTGTGTCAACAAAAATACACTCTAGATCTTCTTCAAAGGTTTAAAATGATAGATTGTAAACCATATCCTACACCTTTTCAATCTGGAGTTAATATTAGTACTTCCTGCACATCCCCTCTTTGTGATACAACTCTATAACATCAGCTTGTAGGGAGTCTATTATAGATTACTCATACTCATCCAGATATCTCATATGCTATTGGCTTAATATCCAAATTTTATCATCAACCTCATTTCAGTCATTGGAAATCAACAAAAAGGATCCTCTGCTACTTGTAAGGAACTTATCACTTTAGGATCTTATATGAGGGAAAATCCATGGATATCATTGGCTACACAGATTTAGATTGGGCAGGTTCAGTAGAATATAGATGTTCAACTTTTGGCTATGTCTCCTGTCTTGGTTCTTCGACAATTGCTTGGTTATGCAAAAAACAACAAGCAGTGGCCTTATCATCTATAGAGGCAGAATACAGAGCAACAGTTTTAGAAAGTTAGGAATCTCTTTGGCTTCGTCATATTCTAAAAGAATTTGGATTTTCCAATGACAAACCTATTACTCTTTGGTGTGACAATCAGAGAACAATTCATATTGCATGCAACCCAGTTGAGCATTAGTGCACCAACCACATTGAGATACAAATGCACTTCATTCGACAACATATTCAGAATGGGGACATATACTTGGACTATATTACAACTAAAAAACAAGTTGTAGACATCTCCACCAAGTCATTTCCTTCTCCGCATTACATACAGTTGCAAGAGAAACTTGGAATCATACAACTACATTAACACAGAGGTCTTCCACCTCTCCTTTTGTTATTATATTTTTTGGAGGATGGTTTTTTACCTTGTGGTTTTTTTTTATCATCACTCTAAACAACATATATATTTGTATGAGTGGACAATCTTCACCATCCGAAGACATACCTTGAAGATATTATTTCAATGATCACGTTATGAATGATGTGTGAAGATAATATTTTTTGCCTTGCTAGTTTAATGGTCATGAAGTTCCTAATCGCTACAATTTTACTATTCATTTTTTTTCCTAATCTAATGAAAATTAATAGGTATAAATGTTACTATTCATTTTGTTTCCTAATCTAATGAAAATGAATAGGTATAAATGTTACTATTCATTTTGTTTCCTAATATGATATTATTGTTAATTAGTCTAACCTAATTTATATAATTGATATTAGGTGTATGTTCCATGATTAAAATTTATAAAATAGTGAGATCATTATCAATATGAACAATCAGACTAGTTATAAAATTCCTATCCTTTTAAGCATTCATGTAAAAATGGGATAATGTTAGGATTATTACATCACCATAAAGGGTGTTTGATGAAGTGTTAACAAGGGATACCCATACACATGAGTTGGTTACTAGTTATTATGACAAATGACTATAACTAAATTAAACTTGTTGATAGAAATATAGAATATTTCTTTGTAAAACAACTTATCTAGAATCCTTATAGTCCAACACAACTTTAGTGTGTGTAAGAGGTATTTAAATATCTAAGTGAATAGGATACATTTTCCTCTTTGAATGGATTGGAATGTTTTTGAGACTCAGAATTTAAATCTATTATATTTTATTGAATTTGAATTCATAGAATTTGATTTTATTATGAATATGTTTGTGTATGTTGTTTCTATTATTGCTATTCTAAAAGTTACTATTTTAAATGTTAGTTTTTAGAATTTGTTATGATATAAATGGTATCAAAACAATGATTTTGGTTACCTATGATAGTAGAAAAGGGTAGTATAGTGGTGAATGAGTTATTTTTAAAACCTATTTTGACCAGATTCACATCTTCTAGTCAAGCATCTCTTCACTAAAATTTTCTTCTACCAATATTTTAGCATAATTATCTTCCTTAAAATTGTGATTTAGATAGAACTAATAATACTCATACACTTAAAAAAGAAATAGGGTTAGGTTTTCTTAGGGAATCAAGTATGGTAGGATATTTACAAGAGATTTATCTCATTTCCATTATATTTTTGAGCTAATGAAATCAAGATATATCTCTAGTAACCCTATTTTTAAAGAGTCTTGATATCTAATTATGAATTGAAATTCAAATAGTAGTGTATATTCGATCTAACTAATGATGATTATATGATCTAAAACAAGGATTATTTATGAAATTAAGGTAAACACTACAATATTCAAAAATAAATAAATAGCTTTAACTCTCATATTTGATCATCCATTGGTTCCATGAGTATCTTCTTTTACATCTCCTTTAAAATAATTCGACTCATTGATCCCTCCTTGCAAATTCTAGATTCATATCTTCACCTATATAATTAGATAATGGTATGAAAATTACATTAAAGGATTGACCCAATTGTGCTAGTCAGCCCACTTACATCAAGTCTCTCTCACAAATCAATGATTAGTTTAATAAATGAAAGCATGAGATTTTGGGCAAAGGAAACACTATTGCGATGCATCCAAAATCAAATACGCTTAAGTCCTAGAAATGTAAATTGCATGAAATGAAAGAAACGCATTGGAAGAGACACAAGCAAATGGAGAAAACACAACCCTTTCATTAAAATTTCTTGATCTCTGTTACAAATACGCCTCCTCCCTTTTCAGGGGCTAGGAGCATTAAAAGAATTTGACTACAATCGAGACTTAAGGTTCCTCTTTCCGCGTGCCCACACTTGAAATGGATGGGCCAAGATGATGTCGCCGCTGATGTCGATGAGTCTTTGACCTCTGTTGCTCCTCCTGCGAACAAAGAAACAATGAAAATTTCAGTAGCACCTGCTGCACATAAGAAGTGTTTGTTCTCTAAAATCGCCAAAAGATGCATGCAAACATTTGTTTGAAACAATGAGTAAAATGACTCTAAATGACCTGAAAACCTGACAGAGGATAGAAAACATCACCAGAAGTCCACTGCCACTGAAACAGTCAACCAATCTGCCTTCAACTGGAATTCATCCCTGGGCAGGACGAATTCTGACTGCTATTCGTCCTTGGGTGGGACGAATTCTTCTGTGTTGGAAAAGCCGACCTGATGCTGCTCCAATGTCGAATCCCGAGACCTATAAAACGCCTGCAAGTAGAGGGGTTATGTAATTGGGGCCATTTTGGGACGACCCAGATGGTCTATTTGGCCTCTATCCTCGGGAATTCGATGTCGCCACCTGCAAGTTAGTAGGACAACAAAGCGACAAAAGGCATGACAAAATCTGATCAGAATGTTATGAAATTGAAGCTATGAGCTAACCAAACAGAATAACATGAGATGCAACCTGAAACAATAATAACCAAACAGAATAACATGAGATGCAACCTGAAACAATAATCTAGAATGCTTTTGGAATAAAAATTAGAAAGTGCGGGGGTGCCCAAGTGGGCCTCCCACCGTTGGCACTTGATCTTGGCGCCAATCCACTAGGGATGGGCCCAAAACCTCTTAGGATTGGGGGTCGGCAAATTGGTTGATTCAGGTGTCCATATGTTGGATTTGGGTCAGATTCAAGCTTCCAAAAGCCACCCAACAACCTCCCTTGCAAAAGAGATTGGTGGATGTGAGAAGGTGGATCAAAGGGGACGCAAGTGGGTGTTCAACTCGACAACACTTCGTTGCTTGAAATCTCCTTCAATCTGTCTCCTTTTGGGTGAGAAAAGTCCCACCTTTTATAGACCCATGGGGTCTCTTTTGAGAGGGAAGCACAAATGCCATGTGTTGGTCATAGATGCCATGTGGCAGTCATGTCTTCCCATGAGGGAGGGGAGTCCTCCATTGACTTGGGCTCTCATAATCGCCCTTGTGACGAGTCTTCTAACGGCCTATCTATCCACCCACACACATGTGCGAGGCGGGAGTCATCAATCGATCGTCCGGGCTGCCACTTGGCACCATTCTTCTTTTTTCCCGTTAAACTTGGAATTCGTCCCTGGGTGAGACGATTTCAGAATTCGTCCCTAGGTGAGACGAATTCCAGTTAGTATTCGTCCCTGGGTGAGATGAATACTGAGCAAAGTGTCTAAATGTGCCAAATTGCTTCCCGACCTTACAAAATTGCTATGAAAGTGGTTAGGACCACTGTTTGACCTCTGAGGGCTGCCCTGGGGGCTATGTTTGTCAAAGAAATCAGTGTTTGCAGTCACATAATTGGATTGGTGCTGTTTTGGTGTCTACAGATGCCCCTTTTTGGGATGCGCTGTGCCATGCAAAAATAGATAACCAAAGCACTAATGATTAGGGTTTCTTGGTAACCTAACCAAATTTTGATGCCCCAAGCATGGAAAGGGCATGCATTTTTGAATCCTTGCTTCTGACAAGCTAAGGAGTTTGATTTCAAGTGTTAACCTATTTTGGTGAGGTGTGACTTGAACTTGGACATTGATCAGTCATGAATAGGTGAAGGGCGTTTTATCCACAGGGGAACCTTGTGTTCATGATTCATGAAATTCCAAGTGTTTGATTGATTTGATTGTTGCTTGTTCATCGCCCAAGCAGGAGCGTGATTGTCTTTGTCAATGATTCTTTGAATGCATGTCGTTTTCCTTAATTGGGTGTGTGATTGTTGATTGGTGACCAAGTGTGACTACCCCCTCAAGCGACGAATCGATGAGAGAATGACCTTCGTGAGAAAAGCGACGAGTCGCTTGACCCAAGATGACTTGTGCAAGGGTGCCTTTAGATGGTTTATCGTTAAGCATGTGCAATTTTTCCAACATCTGGACCTATTTTTGGTGGGTGTTAACCCTTTTTGTGATGCCATAATGGGGTGAAATCGTCGACAACCCATCTTCTCGTGGAGCGGTCTGGCTATGATAGCCTTCTTGGGGAAGTAGTAGAGTGACAATTTGAACCCCAACATCGATTTTCTATGCCAAGAGGTTAAGTGCGAGAGCACTTGTGTCCGGAAATGCTTATTGCTTTGTTTTTATGTTGCATGTTTTGTTGTTTTTGTTGTTTTTTTTTGTGACACCATTTGGGGATTAAATTTTTGAAAATCCGTCTCCCGTGGAGCGGTCTGGCTATGGTAGTCTTCTTAGGGAGTAGGATAGTGATAATTTGTGACCCTGATGTCTATTTGCCATGCCAAGAGTTTAAGTGCAAGAGCACTTGTGTCTGGCAATGTTTATTGCTTTTTGTGTTGTTTTGATTTTCTTGTTGTTTTTGAGTGGGCTTTGACCCTTTTGTGACATCGTTTGGGGATGAAATTATCGAAAATCCGTCTTCTCGTGGAGCGGTCCGAATATGGTAGCCTTCTTAGGGAGTAGGATAGTGACAATGTAGACCCTGACATCAGTTTTTCTATGCCAAGAGGTTAAGTGCAAGAGCACTTGTGTCTGGCAATGTTTATTGCTTTTTGTTTTTGGCTATGGCACCAAGGACTGTTTAGAACTCTGTTATTTTGTTTTTAGGCGATTGCTGTGATGCATGACTTTGTATGTATACATGTGGTTTTTATTTTTTATATTTTTTTTATGGTATTGTAAGGATGAAAAGTAGCGCAGTTGGTTTAGAAATGTAGCTAAGGTCTTCTGAGACTCAGACGGTTTTAACTCACTAGCCATGACTGTACTTTATCTTACAAGACTTTTGAACAAGGTATGAATCGGACTTGTTTTTGACCGAGCTATTTCACATCCCTGTGTGTGCAATTGAGTTCATTTATGTGGTATTTGTTAGGATACCGCCGGTGCCAGATGGGCTTTCAATCGAACCTGTACTGAGGATCACCAAATTAGCTCCACTAACTCCTTTGGTGTATTTAGTTAGATTAATCTATGGTGTTATCCAGGATGCCATAAGCTAGCTCATCCACATGCAAACATTGATCTGTATGCAAGTTAATGTAATAGATATATCGTCATGCGAGAAGTTTACCGCCAATTATCGATAGGCTATCAACCAAACCAGTACTGAGGCTTGCCTCATGACCTGTTAGAATACTAAGAGTTCCAGGGATTCAAGTTCACTCCCTTCTTTTCTTCAATTGTATTGGGATACTTGCTCGTTTGTAGTGATAAGATCACTGTTTATTTTGATTTGTTTTTCTTTTGAGAAAGGGATTGGGGATATGGAGTGACAAAAATCACTATTGCTTGTGCCTTTTGATGTGTGCACTGTAGGATGTCAAATTTTGGAGTTTTGACGTTTTGCAAATTTTTTGATGTTTTGCAATTATTGAGAACTTTAGGGATTCTTAGGGAATTGGGTAGGGAGGATGCTTGTCCTTTTGCCAACTCTCAGCATTCTTGGGGTCATTCGCACAGGGGGATGAGCAAGATAACCGTTTCGCTTGTGGTGACCTGGATTACTTTGCAGGTTTCATATTTCGTTCACACAACTTGGGAATTTTTTTATGTGTCTTGATATGTTTTGGGATGTTACGTAACAAGGTTTATTTCAAGTATGACTCTACCTTCGTAAAATCTGTTTGACTTGATACATTACATGGCTAAAGAGAAAAATGATGATTGAATCATGGAAACTCTTGATACATTAACAGACCACTGACTCTAGTGTGGTAAAAGCAATGCGTGGTGTTTTTGTTGTTTTTATACAATGGAACAGTGTGGAATAAGACGGACTAGCAGAGCAATTATAGCCTATGGTGCCTTTGATCTATTCGACCACAAATATGCAATGTATGGATGCAATGCTTAATGCAGCTACATATTTTTGTATTTTTGATGGATTGATTTTGTTGAATATGAAGATGAAGGGCGAGAAGAGCTCTCTTTTGATGAATTTGAGTATGCCTAGATATGATATGCAAATTTTGGTTGTTTTTAATTATTTTTGATTTTGACCAAGTGATTGCGATAATCCTTGGAGCTTTTGGTTTGACCAAGTGATTGCGATAATCCTTGGAGCCTTTTGGGTTTTGACCAAGTGATTGTGATAATCCTTGGAGCTTTTTGGTTTTTGACCAAGTGATTACGATAATCCTTGGACCTTTCGGTATGACCAAGTGATTGCGATAATCCTTGGAGCTTTTTGGGGTGACCAAGAGATTACGATAATCCTTGGAGCTTTTGGAGTGACCAAGAGATTGCGATAATCCTTGGAGCTTTTGGGATGACCAAGTGATTGTGATAATCCTTGGAGCTTTTTGGATGACCAAGTGATTGCGATAATCCTTGGAGCTTTTGGAGTGACCAAGAGATTGCGATAATCCTTGGAGCTTTTGGGATGACCAAGTGATTGTGATAATCCTTGGAGCTTTTGGGGTGACCAAGAGATTGCGATAATCCTTGGAGCTTTTGGGATGACCAAGTGATTGCGATAATCCTTGGAGCTTTTGGGGTGACCAAGTGATTGCGATAATACTTGGAGCTTTTTGAGGTGACCAAGTGATTATGATAATACTTGGAGCTTTTGGGGTGACCAAGTGATTGCGATAATACTTGGAGCTTTTTGAGGTGACCAAGTGATTGCGATAATCCTTGGAGCTTTTGGGGTGACCAAGTGATTGCGATAATCCTTGGAGATTTTGGGGTGACCAAGTGATTGCGATAATCCTTGGAGCTTTTGGGGTGACCAAGTGATTACGATAATCCTTGGAGCCTTTGGGTTGACCAAGCGATTGCGATAATCCTTGGAGCTTTTGGGGTGACCAAGTGATTGCGATAATCCTTGGAGATTTTTGGTTTGGATTATGGTTCTTCAAGGGATAGAGGTACCCCCAGCTTGATGGTATTTGCGCTATGGATCTGTATCTGGAGGTATGGGCATGAATGGATCGGCCCTATGCACGGATAGGAGGATAGAGTCTACCCCCAGCACTGATGTTGTTATGGGATCTCTAGGCGAAAGTTGATCTTTATGTGCCCAAAGTTGTGGATGTAATGCTTGGTCCCACTGCGGTGGGTTAACATGCCACTCATGCCCTAGTATTATGTTTATATGTTGACATGCTTCCTCAAATTTTATGGGATGCCGATGTTGTCGCATGTGATTGCTGTGGGCTATCTCTATCTCATCTTCACTTTCAACTAGTGAGTACAGCTCATCAGAATATGGAGATTCTGAGACATGGAGGACTGCATCATCAGGTAGCCCTATGGTTAAAGGTTGATCCTCTTTGAAAGGAGCTTCATGTAAGTTGGGCCTTGGGAGCTCCAAAATCTTGGTCTCTATCGACTCTAAGTGCTCTAGCACTTTGCATATATCGGGGGATTTGAGCTCCTCCTCTTTGATTGGTTCTTGTTGAGGAACTTGGGGCATATGGAGGGGTAACTGGATAGCACCCCCCATGCCTTGATAGGGCATTTCATCCCGCTCTTCTTCTCGCTCTGATTCCTTAGAGGCTTCTTGATGAATTTCTAAGGGTGGCCCATAACCCTGGGTGGATTTTTGAGGAAGGCACCCATCATTGGTTATAGGATCAGCCTCCCGCTCATGTTTGGGAGGCATCGAGGGTGATGCTTGATAAGGTCGCAGAGACTTGTCTCGCACCCGGGGGTTGTGCCTCTCATAATTTTTTGTCTTATGTGTGTGAGGGGTTGGAATCCTCTCAGGTAGTTTATAGCGCAAATTATCTGCTTTACGCTACATGTATAAGTCCTATAACTCTTGATGACCTTGCTCTATGCGTAACTCATCCGCTTCGCGTTGCATGCGCTCTCTATCCAAGCGGTGTCGATACTCTATTTCCTGATGACTTTGTTTAAGCCGCGTGATTTGGGCTTGATGGGTGGCATGTCTGGCGACTATCGGGTCAGTTCGGTCTACCCTATTTTTTTTAGGTGGTTCGAATGTTTCTCTTATGTGTTGGCCTCGATCTTGATGATCTAAAATTTCAATGGGTCGCTTCCCTCTATCGATGTAGGTGGCATGTACTTGAGGCCGCACTGTTTGTTGTCCTCGAGGAATGCGATGATTTTCCTCGTACTCCCTTTCATGTTGGCTCTCCTACATAGTGTGTTGGAACAACTCATCCTCCTGGCGTTGAAGGTGCTCTTTCTTAATATAGTACAGTTCCTCTAAATGTAGTCGCTCTAGTCGCTCTAGCTCAAGTTGCGTGAATTGCATTTGGCATGCGACGTGCTTGACAGATTCTAAGATGGTTGGTCCTGTCGCCTCATGTCTAGAAGGCCTAGATGCCTCTCCTAGATATTTTTGATTGTAGTGATCCAAGATCTCTATACGTCACCTCCCTTTGTTGGGGGTAGCGGCATTCCCTCTGGGATTTGGCCTCAGTGAGTGGTCCTGATAGATAGCAGGTGCAGAGGCATATTGCTCCCGCAATGTATATTGCTCTCGAGGAAGGTAGGGATCTTCCTCTTGTTCTCTTTCATAAGTGAAAAAGGGACGGACGGAGTTAGTTCACCCCGCCTGAGGAGCCTTGTGCTCTGGATTTTTCTTTGTAGTCTTGACAACTAGAGGGGGTGAAGGAGGGATAATGTAATCATGTGGTTTCTCCCGTCAAAACCTATGTTGACCTAGCGCTTCATCGCGTGATGACCGCTCATAGCGAGCTTCTAAGGGAGCTCTCCTATGACTGTACCCCTCATGGAAGGGTGTGTGCTGAATGTTATGCTGAATAGGAGTGCTCCTCGAAGAGGTGTCCCTGTAGTCCCTTTCCTTTAAGGTGTGGAGGGGACTGCCTTGTGTGTTAGGTTGCCAAGGTGGTATGACCATATCCTTGGGATTGTAACGGAGATGACTCATGCCTCCTTGGACATTCCCCATAGCCTCCGCCCGTGATTGGGCTTGGCTATGGGTGAGCACCATGACGATGTCTCTCTAAAAATCCTAAAAATTGAAATGAGTCAAATGTGGCCCAAAATTGGCGTGTGCATCCCTCTTATAGTAGATAAGACAAAAATGAAGTTTCAAGTCCTAGCTCTGAATACATTAGGAGATATTGACATCCGAACAGCTCAAAAAGTGCAAAATAATGCGTGCCCAATTTTAAAACCTAATTTTGGGGCACTAGATGATCGAATGTGTGCTCTTTTCTTGCACCTTTCATGTTTTTGTCTTTTGGGGGGTGTTTTTTTTGTGATTTTTTGTGTCTACCTTCTTAAAATCTCTCTAGATTAATTTATAGTAGTTTTTAATTTCAGAGATATATATTATTTACATCTCATTTAAAATATCTATATGGTGTAAGAAGATATTCACTAAATTTAAGCACAACCTCATTTGAATCAAAATATATAATTTTTATTATTTAAAAGAAATATAATTCCTAAAAGTCAAAAATTTCTCTAGTGCATTAATATATATCTGTTTTTTTTGCATACTTTATTTTGACTTAAAACTTTATTAAAATTCATTTTTGTTTATATATATTGCTTAATATTAATAAGGTATTGATTAAAATTTCAATCCTTATCTATTTAGAGAACTTAATAAAATATATCTGTTTTATGCTTTCTTTAATTATTTCATAAGCAATTCTATATATTAAACATCTATATGAATTCAATACAATTTGTTTGATTACTCAGTTTTAACAAAGAATTTATAGTCTCCCTCAAGTAAGGGCAGGTTATTAAGTAACCACTATACGTCTAGATGATATGGGTTATTAAGTAACCACTATAGGTCTGGATGATATTAGCCTATGTTCCAAGTATCATATCTAATCAATACTTATAGTTTCCCTCTCACCAGGACGGGTATTTGAAAAGACAAGATATATTGGCTTGGAATATTTGTTATCTTTAA
Organism: Wollemia nobilis; assembly: GCA_028583015.1. NCBI lineage: Eukaryota > Viridiplantae > Streptophyta > Pinopsida > Araucariales > Araucariaceae > Wollemia > Wollemia nobilis. The sequence continues at coordinate 5,083,865 of JAQPPZ010017095.1, forward strand.
ACCAAACTTAATATCAAATATCCTCAAAATACTTATAGTTTCCCTCTTGTTAGGGCGAGTATTTCTAAGTTATTTGGTGTTCCTTAAAAAGCTTTGGCATATTTTTTCTCATTAACCTCATTGAATATTAGGTTTCCTCAAATTAACTTATAGTATCCCTCTCATTAGGGCGGGTAATTTTTTGAGAATTTGGTATTTCCTTGAGGCTTCTATTAACTATTATCCATTACATTCTATTAATTAAATTTAAAGGGGGGAACTTTGGGTTAACTTCAAAATGAATTCAATGAATACAATTGATCCTCTCACTCCTCATAACTACCATACATGGAAACCCAAAATTTTAAATCTTATTTCTTAGAAAGGGCCCACACACCTATTAGAAGAAAAGCAACTTGAGTTTGAAAAAAATATGAAAAATTTGTTCACAAAGGGAAAATGTATGAAAAAATGGGTATTATAAGCTCTAACATTCATGAAATTTTGTGGTTTCAATTTATAGATTGTAAAACTCCTTATGAAAGTTGGGAGAAACTAAAGACCTTGTTTGGGAAAGTAGATCAAATACGATCAATGCAACTAGAAGCAGAATTAACAACATTATCTCCTGAAGACTTCAACAATATTTTTGACTTCCTCACCAAATTCAAAGAAGTCCTCACTCAATACAAAGGTAGTGGGAAGACTAAGACTGAAGAAGAATGCATTTATCTAATTATTTCTAAACTAAATGGTGTATTTCAAATATTTGCAACCACCTTTCTATCTACAAAAGATGCTCTTGGTGCAACCTTTAAAATGCCCTCTTTAGAAGAATTTTGTGATAAAATAACTAGGGAAGAAATAAAAATTGCAATATGTGAGATCTCTTCCTCTTCATATTCCTCAAAAACCTTAGTTGCCTCCACCTCTACTAAAGAAAAATTCAAAAATAAGGAAAGAAATCCCATAACTTGTACTCACTACAAAAATAATGGTCATTCTGCAAACAAATGCTAGAAAATATTACAACAACTAGAGGCAGCTATGAAGGATCAAAATATAGACAGTAAAAAGCAAATAGGAAAAGCCTTAAATATTCAAGGGAAAACCTCCAATTCTTATTCTAATTATCGGGTCCTAGATTCTAGAGCAACTCATCACATGATTTCTTCATATGAGTCATTCTCTTCTATCTCCTCAAGTTCTACATGTAGCATAGAAGTGGGTGAATCTTCCTTTATCCCAGTCAAAGGAAACGGTGACATAACCATTTATGGTGGCTCTATCAATAATGTTCTCTATGTTCCAAACATTGTCACAAATATCCTCTTCATCTATAATATTTGTACTTCTAGAAAGGGAAAAATAATTCTCTTCTCTCCAATTGGAGTTGAGATAAGAGAATTTAAAGATCCCCATTATATCATAGCCAAAGGAGATATTGATGACAACACTCACCTATTTCACTTCAAAGGATTCAAAAATCTAGAAGGGGCCTCCTGCTTTATGGCTCATGGAGATCTTGAAAGTAAAATTTAGCATGAAAGGTTTGGTTATCTCAGTTACAACTACCTAAAGGAATTGAGCACCCATGAAATTGTACTAGATTTACCTCAAGTCTCTTCTATTGATGGAGTTTGTCTTGGATGTGCTCTTGGAAAGCAACATCAAGATCATTTCCACCCAAGTAGTTCTCTAAAAGACTCATCCCCTCTAGAATTAATCCATAGTCACTTGATGTCTTTTCCAGAACCTTCTTTCAAAGGAGTAAAATATGCTCTAACATTTATTGATGACTTTTCTAGAAGAACTTGGATCTACTTCCTGAAATATAAATTTGATGTTCTATCCCACTTCAAAGTCTTCAAAGCCTTAGTTGAAAATCAGGCCTCCTGCAACATCAAACAAATTCACATAGATAATGGGAAGGAATACTATAGTAATGAGTTCTCCATATTTCTATCAAGTCATGGCATCATTCATCAACATTTTGTCTCCCATAATCCACAACAAAATGGTATTGCAGAAAGGAAAAACTGAATATTAAAGGAAATGGCAAATTGTATTCTCCATTCAAGAGATCTTCCAAAAGTTTTTTGGGTAGAAGCTATTAACTGTGCCAATTATATTCAAAACCGCATACCTCATAAATATCTTGACCATTTAAATCCTGAAGAAGCATGGACTGGTTCAAAACTGGATGTTTCCTTCTTCAAGATCTTTGGGTGTACTACTTGGGCATCCATACCAAAGAAAAAAAGGAAGGCTCTAGATAAGAAAAGCAAAAATATTATATTTATTGGTTATTGTGAGGAAATGAAAGCATACAGACTCCTTGATCCCTCAACTCATGAGGTATTTTTTCATAGGAATGTCCAATTTGATGAAACATTCCCTCAAAAATATCCTCAACCCTCCTATTTTTCTATTGAGCCTTTTACTATAGTAGAACCTCAATATTATGAAGAACCAACTCTAGAGATTAACTTAGAGATTGACAATCAAGATGAGGAACCTGCAACTCCAACTCAAAGTCTTTCCACTCCTAATCCTTCCACTATGCCAAAATGGACCTGCACCATTATTAAAGAAGCTACTCCTTTCATCCAAAATATTCCTTCATCCAAATCTACCAACCCCATAGGCACTGGTATTGTCTGTCAGTCTATTTCCTTTGATCCTCAGTCCTTCAAAGAAGCAACTAGTATTAAAAAATGGGATGATGCCATGGAAGATGAATTCTCTTCCTTAATAAAAAATAATACTTGGGATTTAGTTCCCCTGCCTAAATAAAGGAAATTAGTTCATTGTAAATGAATTTACAAAATAAAATATGGTCCTAATGGAGAAATCAAAAACACAAAGCTCACCTAGGAGCCAAAGGTTTCTCTCAAATTGAAGGAATTGATTATGTTAAAACCTTTGCTCCAGCTTCTAAAATGGATTCAGTAAGACTAGTTCTTGCTCTAGCTACTTCCCAAAAGTGGTATGTCTTTCAAATGTATGTAAAACATGCTTTCTTACATGGGAATTTAAAGGAAGAAATATACATGGAACAACCTGTTGGTTTCACTCAAGACTCCTCTCTTGTTTGCAGGCTACAGAAGTCTCTCTATGGCGTCAAACAAGCTCCTAGAGATTGGTATGAAAAATGGACTCCTTCCTTCTTTCCTCAAGTTTTTTTCATTATGAGTCTGATAACATAGTCTACATTTGGAGAGATGATGAAAAAATCACCATAATTGTTCTATAGATTTCTGATATGCTACTCACTGGTAGTGACTTCGCTCACATCCAGACTATAAAAGACTCCCTCTCTAAAAAAATTGATATTCCTGATCTGGGTCTAGCACATTACTTCCTTGGGATCCAAATAAATCAAACAAATGCAAGAATTTTATTGTGTCAACAAAAATACACTCTAGATCTTCTTCAAAGGTTTAAAATGACAGATTGTAAACCATATCCTACACCTTTTCAATCTGGAGTTAATATTAGTACTTCCTACACATCCCCTCTTTGTGATACAACTCTATAACATCAGCTTGTAGGGAGTCTATTATAGATTAATCATACTCATCCAGATATCTCATATGCTATTGGCTTAATATCCAAATTTTATCATCAACCTCATTTCGATCACCTGGAAAGCAACAAAAAGGATCCTCTCGCTACTTGTAAGGAACTTATCACTTTGGGATCTTATATAAGGGAAAATCCATGGATATCATTGGCTACACAGATTTAGATTGGGCAGGTTCAGTAGAATATAGATGTTCAACTTCTGGCTATGTCTCCTGTCTTGGTTCTTCGACAATTGCTTGGTTATGCAAAAAACAAGCAGTGGCCTTATCATCTATAGAGGCAGAATACAGAGCAACAGTTTTAGAAACTCAGGAATCTCTTTGGCTTCGTCATATTCTAAAAGAATTTGGATTTTCCAATGAAAAACCTATTACTCTTTGGTGTGACAATCAGAGAACAATTCATATTGCATGCAATCCAGTTGAGCATTAGTGCACCAACCACATTCAGATACAAATGCACTTCATTCGACAACATATTCAGAATGGGGACATATACTTGGACTATATTCCAACTAAAAAACAAGTTGTAGACATCTCCACCAAGTCATTTCCTTCTCCGCATTACATGCAGTTGCGAGAGAAACTTGGAGTCATACAACTACATTAACATAGAGGTCTTCCACCTCTCCTTTTATTATTGTATTTTTTGGAGGATGGTTTTTTACCTTGTGGTTTTTTTTATCATCACTCTAAACAACATATATATTTGTATGAGGACAATCTTCACCATCCGAAGACATACCTTGAAGATATTATTTCAATGATCACGTTATGAATGATGTGTGAAGATATTATTTTTTGCCTTGCTAGTTTAATGGTCATGAAGTTCCAATAACTACAATTTTACTATTCATTTTTTTTCCTAATCTAATGAAAATTAATAGGTATAAATGTTACTATTCATTTTGTTTCCTAATCTAATGAAAATGAATAGGTATAAATGTTACTATTCATTTTGTTTCCTAATATGATATTATTGTTAATTAGTCTAACCTAATTTATATAATTGATATTAGGTGTATGTTCCATGATTAAAATTTATAAAATAGTGAGATCATTATCAATATGAACAATCAGACTAGTTATAAAATTCCTATCCTTTTAAGCATTAATGTAAAAATGGGATAATGTTAGGATTATTACATCACCATAAAGGGTGTTTGATGAAGTGTTAACAAGGGATACCCATACACATGAGTTGGTTACTAGTTATTATGACAAATGACTATAACTAAATTAAACTTGTTGATAGAAATATAGAATATTTCTTTGTAAAACAACTTATCTAGAATCCTTATAGTCCAACACAACTTTAGTGTGTGTAAGAGGTATTTAAATATCTAAGTGAATAGGATACATTTTCCTCTTTGAATGGATTGGAATGTTTTTGAGACTCAGAATTTAAATTTATTATATTTTATTGAATTTGAATTCATAGAATTTGATTTTATTATGAATATGTTTGTGTATGTTGTTTCTATTATTGCTATTCTAAAAATTACTATTTTAAATGTTAGTTTTTAGAATTTGTTATGATATAAATGGTATCAAAACAATGATTTTGGTTGCCTATGATAGCAGAAAAGGGTAGTATAGTGGTGAATGAGTTATTTTTAAAACCTATTTTGACCAGATTCACATCTTCTAGTCAAGCATCTCTTCACTAAAAATTTCTTCTACCAATATTTTAGCATAATTATCTTCCTTAAAATTGTGATTTAGATAGAACTAATAATACTCGTACACTTAAAAAAGAAATAGGGTTAGGTTTTCTTAGGGAATCAAGTATGGTAGGATATTTACAAGAGATTTATCTCATTTCCATCATCTTTTTGAGCTAATGAAATCAAGATATATCTCTAGTAACCCTATTTTTAAAGAGTCTTGATATCTAATTATGAATTGAAATTCAAATAGTAGTGTATATTTGATCTAACTAATGATGATTATATGATCTAAAACAAGGATTATTTGTGAAATTAAGGTAAACACTACAATATTCAAAAATAAATAAATAGCTTTAACTCTCATATTTGATCATCCATTGGTTCCATGAGTATCTTCTTTTCCATCTCCTTTAAAATAATTTGACTCATTGATCCCTCCTCGCAAATTCTAGATTCATATCTTCACCTATATAATAAGATAATGGTATGAAAATTACATTAAAGGATTGACCCAATTGTGCTAGTCAGCCCACTTACATCAAGTCTCTCTCACAAATCAATGATTAGTTTAATAAATGAAAGCACGAGATTTCGGGCAAAGGAAACACTAATTGCGATGCATCCAAAATCAAATACGCTTAAGTCCTAGAAATGTAAATTGCATGAAATGAAAGAAACGCATTGGAAGAGACACAAGCAAATGGAGAAAACACAGCCCTTTCATTAAAATTTCTTGATCTCTATTACAAATACGCCTCCTCCCTTTTCAGGGGCTAGGAGCGTTAAAATAATTTGACTACAATCGAGACTTAAGGTTCCTCTTTCCGCATGCCCACACTTGAAATGGATGGGCCAAGATGATGCCGTCGCTGATGTCGATGAGTATTTGACCTCTGCTGCTCCTCTTGCAAACAAAGAAACAACGAAGATGTCAGTAGCACCTGCTGCACATAAGAAGTGTTTGTTCTCTAAAATCGCCAAAAGATGCATGCAAACATTTGTCTGAAACAATGAGTAAAATGACTCTAAATGACCTAAAAACCTAACAGAGGATATAAAACATCACCAGAAGGCCACTGCCACTAAAACAGTCGACCAATATGCCTTCAACTGGAATTCGTCCTTGGGCAGGACGAATTCTGACTACTATTTGTCCCTGGGTGGGACGAATTCTTCTGTGTTGGAAAAGCCGACCTGATGCTGCTCCAATGTCGAATCCTGAGACCTATAAAACACCTGCAAACAGAGGGGTTATGTAATTGGGGCCATTTTGGGATGACACAGATGGTTGGATTCTCCCAATTTGGCCTCTATCATTGGGAATTCGATGTCGCCAACTGCAAGTTAGTAGGACAACAAAGCAACAAAAGGCATGACAAAATCTGATCAGAATGTTATGAAATTGAAGCTATGAGCTAACCAAATAGAAAAACATGAGTTGCAACCTAAAACAATAATAACCAAATAGAATAACATGAGATGCAACCTGAAACAATAATCTAGAATGCTTTTGGAATAAAACTTATAAAGTGCGGGGGTGCCCAAGTGGGCCTCCCACCGTTGGCACTTGATCTTGGCGCCAATCCACTAGGGATGGGCCCAAAACCTCTTAGGATTTGGGGGTCGGCAAATTGGTTGATTCAGGTATCCATATGTTGGATTTGGGTCAGATTCAAGCTTCCAAAAGCCACCCAACAACCTCCCTTGCAAAAGAGATTGGTGGATGTGAGAAGGTGGATCAAAGGGGATGCAAGTGGGTGTTCAACTCGGCAGCACTTCATTGCTTGAAATCTCCTTCAATCTGTCTCCTTTTGGGTGAGAAAAGTCCCACCTTTTATAGACCCATGGGGTCTCTTTTGAGAGGGAAGCACAAATGCCATGTGTTGGTCATAGGTGCCATGTGGCAGTCATGTCTTCCCATGAGGGAGGGGAGTCCTCCATTGACTTGGGCTCTCATAACTACCCTTGTGACAGTCTTCTAACGACCTATCTATCCACCCACACACGTGTGCGAGGCAGAAGTCATCAACTGACTGTCCTGGGCTGCCACTTGGCACCATTCTTCTTTTTGCCCGTTAAACTTGGAATTCGTCCCTGGGTGAGACGATTTCAGAATTCATCCCTGGGTGAGACGAATTCCAGTTAGTATTCGTCCCTCGGTGAGACGAATACCGAGCAAAGTGTCTAAATGTGCCAAATTGCTTCCTGACCTTACAAAATTGCTATGAAAGTGGTTAGGACCACTGTTTGACCTCTAAGGGCTGCCCTGGGGGCTGTGTTTGTCAAAGCGATCAGTGTTTGCAGTCACATAATCGGATTGGTGCTGTTTTGGTGTCTACAATAAATATTTAAAAAAATAATGAATGACAACAAAACTTTGAACTTTAAAAAGTATATTGGGCACTAGAAGGCAAATTCTAACAAATCTCCCTTGATCTAAACATAATACGTAGAAGGAGCTTGAGATCTCTAAAAATCACCCAATTCTTATGAGATATTTCTAGTTTTCAAATCTAGGGCACTTCTAAAGAATGTATTTAAGGAGGGATGTAAGGCATGCATAACAAAATAATATTAGGAATAATCCTATTTACTCCTATTTTTCTAGATGCATACTCAACGTTTCATGAGAAACCATATAAGTATGGTTGGAAATGAAATAAAATTTGCTCTTTATTCACATCCCATGGTTAGTGATGCCACTTAAAAAGTATATTGGGCACTAGAAGGCAAATTCTAACAAATCTCCCTTGATCTAAACATAATACGTAGAAGGAGCTTGAGATCTCTAAAAATCACCCAATTCTTATGAGATATTTCTAGTTTTCAAATCTAGGGCACTTCTAAAGAATGTATTTAAGGAGGGATGTAAGGCATGCATAACAAAATAATATTAGGAATAATCCTATTTACTCCTATTTTTCTAGATGCATACTCAACGTTTCATGAGAAACCATATAAGTATGGTTGGAAATGAAATAAAATTTGCTCTTTATTCACATCCCATGGTTAGTGATGCCACTTACCTACTTGAATAGCCTCATGATGTCTTGGTTCCTCAAATTGAGAAACCAGATTTTGATGGCAATGAGCCTCATGGAGGAGTTTCTAAAATAAATTACTTAATATGCTTACGTAGAGTTTGTAATTAAGGTAGGATTATTATTATTACCTCTAAATTAGATACCCATACTCATCAGTAGCTTATTTACAAATTGTGACATTAGAGTTGTCATTTTTCTAGATAAAATTCATGATGTTTGTAATGAAGTTCAACAAATGTCCTTCTACCTCTTATATTGTCAGGTTTATATGAGCAAAACAATAAGTATTGTGTATGAGTGCTATGAAAAACTCATGAGACTCATCATATACACATAATCTATATCCCACAGTGGTGGTTTCCTCATTTAGCCATGGGAAGAAGGATTTTATTTAGTAGAAGGTATCTATGCATAATGTGTACAACCTCTAGGATGCTACGCATGTGGTTTTATTATATAAAAATTTGATATACATGTTTAGATTTTATCCATAACATATTTTCAATCCATATGGGACTTAATTCAAGAACTACAATAAGGATTTTCCACAAATTTACTTTAATTTAATGTATCAATAATGGTATCAATAGGATCATACATATATGGAGAAATATTTCTTCCACATGGAAGAAGATGATGAATATTATGAACAAAACAAGGTCCCCACATCACCTCTTCAAGAGGAATCAAAACTTGCTGAGCTTGAACAAGGCACAAGAACTATGACTCTCTCAATATTTTTTCTCATGGGAATGCAAGGCCATAACACTATCAAGGTGCAAGGTTTCATGAAAGTATGGTGAAACATCTTTTTAATTGGTTTGAGCAACACTAAAAAATACTTTTAAATATCTTTTAGTTTGAATGATATGATCAAAGCCTTGAAGTTGATATCAAGAATACTTGTAAAGACAAATTCAATATTTTAGTTTGAATGATGGTAACTCTTAATGTGTGTGTTTTTTTGCTAATAACCACATCTACAAGATTTCCTATATGTGATGGATTTGAGTAGTGTAGATGTTATCCTTGGAGCTCAATGGTTATGTCAATTTGAGGATGTTATGTTAAATCTACCATAATTATATGTAAAGTGGACAGAAAATGGTAAGGCTGTTTATCTCTAAAGGTTTGTACTATCCACCTTCTATGATCATCAAATCCCATTATATGGAAAACTATTGAAGAAGGAAAATGAGGGAATATGTACCCAAATTTGTTTATGGAAGTCATGGCCTCTAAGTTGTCATCTCTTGCTTTCCTTCTAAATTGTAGTCTCTTATTTCCTTCTAAATTGTAGTCTCTTCTCAAAAAATATGCTTATGTGTTTGAATAACCCCAAGGATATTAATTCAAATCAAGGATATGATCATGTCATTCATCTTATTACATAAATTTGACTACCCAATATTAGTCATTATTATCCATAGTATCAAAAGATATAGTTTGAGAAGCTAGTTCAAGGTATGTTAGAGTAAGGTATTTACTGACCTAGTACTAGTCTATATTCATCCTTGGTCATTTGGCTCAAGTGCAAGGAATATTCTTAGTATATATGTTAAGGATTATGATCACTTAACAACATCATACTAAAAAATAAGTTTCCTATCCCTGGTATTGATGATTTGTTGGATGAATTACATGGTGTAAAATATTACCAAGCTATAATTTTATTTAAGGTCTCATTAAATAAGGATTGGATGGGAGATTATTTCCAAATTTTATTTTCATACTCCTGAGGATCATTATGAGTTTTTTTTCGTCTTTTGCTCTTATAAATTCCATTTCCATTTTCTAGAGTTTAACGAATTCTAATTTTTTTTTCATATCCTTTAAAACATTTGTATTGGTATTTTTTATAACATATTAGTTTTTAATAACTCTTGGGAGTCCTACTTGTATTTCAAATTTTGGATTGGGAATAAGTATAAAAATTTATTTTTTGTGAATCTAAGGTAGAGTATCTTGGATGCATAGTGTCTCATGAAGGTGTCAAGGTGGACCCTGATAAAATTAAAGGTAATTTAGGATTGAACAATACCTAAATATGTTAAGCATAAAGTAGTTTTGAGTCTCACAAGGTATTTTGAAAAATTTATATAATTATGAAAGGATTTTAACTCTAATTTATGACTCTCACCATGAAGGAAATGTTTGTACCGATATAATAATGATACAAAAGCCTTCATTGCATTACATAAAGCTATGAATATCACTTTTATCCTAGCTACTTTAATATATAGCATGCACTCTATAATTGCATGTGATGTTGTAATAGATACTGGTGTTGCTTTAATGCAACAAGGTCATCCTTTAGCTTATGGAAGTAAACAACTCAAACAAGAATCTAGGTCAATCTACTTATGAGAAGGATATGTTATCCATATTGCATTTAGTGGATAAACTGAATCTTTACTTTCTAGGTTGATATATTTCTTATCTAGAGGAAAAAAAAAGGTTGACCAAGCTTTTGGACAATTAATTTGAGATTAGATATAAAAAATAAAGAGGAATGTGGTGGTATAGACCATTTCAAGCAAGTATAAATATTTTGTAGTTATCAATGTTATATGCATCCCCTTCCATTTGAGTCACTTAAATTTGAGATGAATATTCATATCCTAATATTTTTTTTTGTGATTCATTATGTTGAGGTTTGTAATCTACTAATTCAAATTTTCTCTTGGTCTAGAAATTTTCTTAGGAAGAAGGACCACATTTGTCTACTTCAATCCTCCAAGTTCAAGAACAATATTTTTCAATAATTACACATTTTTCGATTGGATGAGAATTCTATATTTCTTAAACCTTTCAACATTTGATGTAGTATTTTTATTAGAATAGAAACAAGTTGGTGTCAAATAGTTTATGGTTGAATATGAAGTGTGCTAGAAGATAAGGGAAAAATAATTAAATCCCTTGGATTATTGTAGCCACTTCCTATTTTGGATTGCTAATGGAAGACATATCCATGGATTTAATTAAAGGTCTTCCAAAACCAAAGGGAAAAATAATTATTTTGTGGTGGTTAATTTCCTCTTCAAGTCTACTTATTTCTATACCTTGTAGCATCCATTCACTATTAACAAGATCACATTGATTCTATTTTCAAACTCTATGCTATGCCCAATTCTATTATCTATGATCACGATTCTATTTTGACTAATATATTTTGGAAGGAGTTGTTCACTCCTAGTGGTACTCAACATAATATGATTCCTTCTATTACCCTTAGTCAAGTGGCAAAGAAATAATTTTGAACAAGTATCTAGGTACATATTTAGATTATTTTCCTAATACAAGTAGTATGTGTGGGTTAAATACCTTTTATTAGTAGAATGGTGGTACAATATTACTTATTATATTTCCACTATGATGTCCTAATTTGAGGTATTGTATGGGCATAAAATCCCATCCTTAAAAGACTATCATTGATGTCACATGTTGCTCAAGTGGATGACTTCTTTTAGTAGTATCAAATTCTCCTCCAACTCTACAAGAATTTTTTTTCTAAGCCTAGAATCATATGAAGCAATAATAATATTTACACTCCTCCAAATAACACTTTAAGCTGGGTGACATTTATTGTTTTGCTTTTAGCTATATAAGTAATTTTCCTTGAAAACAAAGCTTGTACATAGAATTTATGGTTCATATAAGATGATTTACTAGATATGGGAAGTAAATCAACTGGAACTTCTTCGTACCTAAAAAATGCACCTTTTTTATATATATTATCTAAATCAAGTAATCTATTAGAATTTATAGTCCAAGATGGAGCTTCTAGAGTTAGATGAATATGGGTGGGTTGACCTAAATATATAAGTAGCATTATAGTCATGAGTTCATTTTGTGTAGCCTCACCAAGTGTAAGAGCTACTCATCAAGTGATAAGATCTTACTAATGGTTATGAAGCATGGGAATCAATGACTATCATCTAGAAGTTTTTAGCATTTAATACAAATATCTTTTAGTAAGAGAGCTAAAAAAAATCCTAATATAGCTATCAACTATTTTTATTTTTTGGCTTTGGCATGTATAGGAGGACAATTAGACCATGAGCATTAGGGTTAGTTTTTTATTGTTATTAACTATAAATATGCAAAATGTGATATAGAAAAACCATAATTTATTTTTATAACCTCTATCACTTTTGGTGCACATAAGAGACTTCAAAATTTGTAGTTGGATGCAAAGCATTGCACTCTTCAAGTGGCTTGAAATTTGTATCTATGATATTCAATTAATAATTATTCTAGAATCTAACTCTATTGTAAATAGAATCATGTATAGTATTTCTATTTCTATTATTATAAAAATTATGATTTCAACTATTGTTTTCTAGAAGTTGTTTTACTATATTATTTATTATATTTTTATATGAAATTTCAAATTCTTGATGGATATTTTGAAAACGATAATTCTAATAATTTTTTATCCATTTTATGTTGTGTCCTTTATCTCAAATTTCAAATATCTCTTATTGTGGCTACATATTTTGATAATTTGGTAATATATTTATATGATTGAGACTTTTTTTGATTAGATATCTAAAAATTAAGAGAAATACTTCTTTTAACACTAATATTTTAATTTATACTAATTCCCTAGAATACAATTTTGTGTATTTAAATTATTTTATAAAATTTCTTTTAAAAATACTATGAATAAGAAAATACTATAAAACCTCTCCATATACATAAATGTTAAAAATAAAATCATAATTAATTAAAAATAAAATCATAATTAATTATATGAAATTAAAATAGATGTAGTTTATAAATTATTTCATGATATGTTATTATATTATTAAAATAAATTGCATGACATGATATCCATGGAAATTAGACCTTAATGGGTTTTCTAGAGCTAAAAATTATTGTTTTAGGCTATCATGAATTTTAATTTATAGTAACACCAAGATTATTTATATTAGTATTAAGTACCTGATTCCTTTAAACCTTTTCAATGGGATTTGAATCTTGATTGGAGGAGTAAAATTGATCACTCTCTATTGATTTCTAAAATCCCATTGGGATAAATGTTACGGCTTAGCTATGAGATAAACAATAATGGCTTACAATGTGAAATTATTTATTCCTTCAAACTAATTATATAAATGTTAAGTTTTACCATATATAACACGTCATGATACTCATCACTCCCTAGAACTTGACCCAAAATTATTTGGTCAAATTTTAAGGTTTACCTATGGGATTAGAAGATTATCTTATGGTGTAAAAAATCTCACTTCTCAAGGATTATCTTGAAATTACTCCACATGATATTAAGGTTTACATGTGGGATTGGGACATTAGATTAGGATAGGAAACATATTATTCCTCGTGACCTAAAAATTATTGGATCAAATGTTAAAATTCATCCATGATATTGGACCCTTAAATTATGGTATGAAATGTTTGATTTCTCAAAGTTTATCCCAAACCCTATAGGATAAAATATTAAGGTTCCTTTACAGGAATGCAATATTAGTTCAACATATAAAAAATCATTTTCTTTATCACTTTTCCAAACTACTTGGGAAAATATTGAAGTCCACCCATATAAAAGGAAGTTTGACTTGTAATATGAAACTCATTATGTCATTATTTCACCCCAATGCATTAAGCATAATAATTATAATTTTGTTTAATTATTGTATGTTTGATAGTGCTTGTCAAGTAAATAAACATCTTTCATTTTTTGAAATATGATCTAACTTAAAAATAATTTAACAATATACCATGGAAGTTGTTCTATAAAAAATATTAAAATATAAAATAATTATTTTAAGTGATTTAAAAAAAAACTATTATATTAAATAAAATATAATAATTTTACAAACAAAAAAAATGGGTGGATAAAAACACCCATAAATAACCATTAATTATACATAAAAGCAATCATGACCATGTGGACCTCATATTTAGTCACATCCACTAAAATTATGGACCTCATATTTAGTCACATCCACTAAGATTGTGGAGGGCCATATTTGGTAAATTGCTTCATTTTCCACCTATGTGTGTTTTGACTTGGTGTAAAGGACGCATCACCTCACTAGCTAGGCCTACTACATTTAATCTTAGGCTCTTTATTTTTGGTCAAATAAATGGTTAGTGAAAGAAAATAGTGTAGGGAGCATTCCCCTAGTGCTCAATCAAATCCTACAAATGGATCAACTCTATTACCACTTTTTGGGTCCACACTAGAATTTTTAGTGACATAGAAGAAACAACATTGACCTTATCAATAGCACTATAGAATGAAACGAGCATCCGAGGTAAATATTCATAGAATTGATGGAAAGACCATCCCAAAGATCTTTGCCTTTCCATATCCATGGTTTGATGTTTTTATAATTTTTCCAATTCTAAATTTTGTTCACAATAACAAATATTTTAATTTCTTTCATAGTTTTTGGGACATCATGAAGTTTAATGATCCATATTCCATCCATTTATTATTTTATTTTGTATTCTATCCAATTTTTTTTGAATTACTTTGTTTTAGATAGTTGTAGTCTCTATTATTTCTATTTTCTATAGGCACCTCCACAATATTACCATAACATGTGCTTATAATAAAAAATCCTATTTTAGAAATTAGAATATCATACATGATCTAGGATTTAATATAAAATTATTTATAATCAGCTAATTTAAATTCTTTTTATTTTTTTCATTTAAAATTTAACATACTACAAACCTATACCTCATGGTAGTATAGTACCATTGGCATACTGAGTAACTAATAAATATTTTTAATTATTATCTAATCTCAAAACTAATCTTTTCTACCATTATTTTGTAATAATTAAGGTGCACTTCATTATTTTGTAATAATTAAGGCACACTTCATCGTATTTGTATTTTTTTAGTATTGCAAGTTCTTTGGTGGTGGAATTTGCTTTCATAATATAAATTAAGATACTTGTAATCTATTCTCACCATGTAAAATATTTTCTTTAAATATAATATATGAATATTTTGCTCTCTTTGAGTAGAGATACAATAAAAATGCTCTAATTCTTTTAGATTCTCCAAATTTTAGTTTGCAAGAGAACCACTTGATGTAGTAGTAGAATACAAATACCTGGGCATAGACTTTCATGACAAACTTAATTGGAATACATGTAGGATGAAAAGAACTCAAAGTGGCTGGAGAGCACTATATGCACTTCAAAACAGGTGTAGGAATGCTTGAGTTGTGGGATTGGAAGACCACCAAGGTCTTATTTGGCCTACTTGTTACACCGGTTCTGTTGTATGGTTGCGAGGTGTGGGCTAGTGGCACAACAAATGCAAAATGGAGGCAAATAGAAATGATTCAAAAATATCTAATCACAAAATTTCTCAAAATTAAAACCACAACCCCTTATGAAATTATTCTAGCTGAAACTGGAATTTTCCCTTTAGAAGCAATTGCTATGACCAAGCTGTTATGTTCAAAAAAATAGAAAACATGACAAATGATAGATGGAATAGAGCAGTTAGGGACGAAGAGTTGCATAGGCAAAAGAATATGTGGATGAAACATTGGGAAATCAACATAAATGAATGCCCAAATGTCAACAAAGACATTAAAAATTATGTGAATGAAAAGTTCAGAAGTGGAATGTGGAAAAATGCAAGCAGGAAAAGACAATATTATATTGCAAATTTTAACCCAACGTATGACCACAAGGAAAAAGCGTATATAGGCACCGAAATCAAGTGGAAGGAAAAAATACTCATTGCTCAGATAAGGACTAGCTCTCATAGGCTTAGATGTGAAATAGGGAGATGGACAATGCCCAAAGAACAATGGGAAGAAAGGATATGTACTCTATGCAGCACAAGGGCAGTAGAGACAGAGGAACACTTCATCTATAAATGCCCAATTTTTTCAGATATCCGTGACAAATACAAAGAAACACTTGGAAACGAGTTTATTACAGATTTATTTGAAGACAGTAAAATAAAAAAAGTTAGAGAATTGCTAACACAAATCAGCAGGAGAAGGAACAACCTTCTCAAAGATATTAAAGATCATACGATATGATTTGAGTAATTGTACTTCCATATTTGAGGTCACATAGACCATATTTGGGTCTCGCGGACGTAATTAAAATCTTTCATTCATTCATTTTACTCTTTGAAATTTTACTCTTTGAAATTTTACATGTTTCTTGACAAGGACTTTGACAAGGACTTTTTACTCTTTGAAATTTTACTCTTTGAAATTTTACTTTTTACTCTTTGAAATTTTACTCTTTGAAATTTTACATGTTTCTTGACAAGGACTTTTCATTTCCAAAAATTATTTCATTGGGACTATTTATTATGACATGTAATAAATATTATAATAAATGATAATTTTTTTAAATATAAGTTAATAGTTATACAAATAATTAAATCATTAAAAAAATAATTGAAGAGTAATAAAAATTTTCTTTTTAGAATATTATTATATACAATTAGCTTTAGTCCTCATTAATTATAATGATAAAATTTGATTTATATTTAATATAAACATTAAAACAAGATGCATAAAAATTCATGATATATATATATATATATATATATATATATATATATATATATATGCTTGTTCTTTATATTTATTTATTAAATTATTATTAATTATTGATAAAATTATTATTCTAATATCATTTTTTTATTAAAATTGAATTTGATTTATAATATCAATTTAAACTAAACATATTTAAAAATTCAAATTATATATATGCTTGTTCTTTATATTTATAAGCTTATTAAATTATTATTAATTATTGATAAAATTATTATTAATTATTGATAAAATTATTATTAATTATTGATAAAATTATTATTCTAATATCATTTTTTTGATTAAAATTGAATTTGATTTATAATATCAATTTAAATTAAACATATTTAAAAATTCAAATTATATATATGCTTGTTCTTTATATTTATAAGCTTATTAAATTATTATTAATTATTGATAAAATTATTATTCTAATATCATTTTTTTTATTAAAATTGAATTTGATTTATAATATCAATTTAAATTAAAAATATTTAAAAATTCAAATTATTAAGAGGGCCTCCGCCCTATATTTTTGGAACCTTCCTTGCATTTCGTGTCCGGTTGGTTAGCGTGTGAGGGGGTGGGTGTGTGGTGGTAATGTGTTAAATTCTCTATTGATAAGCATAGCTTTCAATTTCATGAGGGGTTATGGTTGGGAGGACCCATGTGTGTTGGTCGGTGGTCGTTGGGGTTTATCATAGTAAACAAATAAGAAAAAATAATAATTCATAATAACCTAAAACAATAATTTTAAGTTCTAAAAAATCCATAAAGGTTTAATTTCCATAGGTATCATACCATACAATCCATACAATTCATTTTAATAATGTGGTTCATTGAAGCACCATAATAATATATCATAATATAATTTATAAACAACATCTATTTCAATTCCATATAATTAATTATAATTTTATTTTTATAATATTTTCTTATTCATAATATTTAAAAAAAATTATAATAAAATTTAAATACACAAAAATGTATTCTAGACATAAGTATAAATTAAAATGTTAGTGTTCAAACAAGTATTTCTCTTAATTTTTAGATATCTAATCAAAACACGTATCAATCCTATAAATATATTACCAAATTATTGAAATATATAGCCACAATAAGAGATATTACCAAATTATTGAAATATATAGCCACAATAAGAGATATTTGAAATTGGAGATAAAAGATACATAACATATAGTTATCAATTTATAATATAATAATATGAACAGTATGTGAACTCTGTCACTGCCAGGTGACAATTTCAAAGTATCCATACAAAGACAGAGAGTGTAAGTCTAGCTGTATGTTTTTTTTGCCCAACATTTTGCAAGAGGCCGGTAGATCGGCAGTTGGGAGATACGACTAGAACGTCATATACGTTCAGAAATCCCAATATTCAGCACTCTTTTGTATTGAAGATCTGCAGACAGCACCTGCAGTCACCGCCCTTTCACTAGAAGGCCGTAGGTACTCTTTTGTATTGAGACTCTTGACAAGAAAGAAAAGACATGATAAGCCTAGCTGTATGTTTTTTTTGCCCAACATTTTGCAAGAGGCCGGTAGATCGGCAGTTGGGAGATAAGACTAGAACGTCATACACGTTCAGAAATCCCAATATTCAGCACTCTTTTGTATTGAAGATCTGCAGAGTGGGATAAAATAAGGGACAGACAAATTTTTGCGTTCTCCAATAAATCCTTTTATCCAAATTCATGTCTTTACACGTATCTCACGTACGTGGTTTTTGTCAGTGCTTTACGGGTTAGCCTTGATCATGGCTGGTTGGTGAAACAGGGTTCCACTTGGAGTTCCCTCCATGCCTACAAATTTGCAATGCTTAGACTTCATCTCTTGTTTTTTGTTCCAGATCTAAGGTGATGATGAGAAGAATCTGGCATACTGATATGGATCTGAATAAGGGGGCTTGGAGGCCTACTGAAGATTCGGTGCTTAAGAAGTATATTGAAGCTCGTGGTGAATGAAACTGGCGTACTCTCCCCCTTAATGCAGGTACACAAACAGCCAATAGCAAAGGAACTTATTTATATATCAGCATGTATATGATTCAATTGATAAAAAAAATTCAAACGTCGAAACTAGATGTCCACTTTTCAGATTGAAAACTTACTTACAATAGATGTATATTCATGTTAAACATCATTGGTATAGCAGTTCTCATTCAGGACCGGTTTTGCATGATTTAAATTTTTTTTTATGTATATATGGAGTGTAATTAAGATTCTCGCTCATAAGATGCGTGAAAAAATCTCATGCTGTTTTGCAGGATTGCTCAGAAGTGGGAGGAGTTGCAGAATCCGTTGGATGAATTACCTCCGTCCGAACTTGAAACGTGGGCATATTACTCCGGAGGAAGAGGAGCTCATCATAAGACTTCATAAACTATTGGGTAACCGGTATGGATCGGTATATATCTCAGTAGAAATCCTATTTTCTATTTTAGGGTATAGAGTAGATCAGCAGGGTTTGACAAACTTGGAGGAAAATGCCGGGGGCTGAAGGTTTATGATATATGTTTGGATGCAATGTGCAGGTGGTCGTTGATTGCAGGAAGAATACCCGGAAGAACGGACAATGAAATCAAGAACTATTGGAATACACATTTGAGCAAAAAACTCTGTAATCATAAACGTTCTCTTGATCCAAGCCATAGTCAGGAGGAATATGCTCCAGCAAAGAAAGTAGCCTTTGAAAAGAAGAATATTAACAATAATGGACGTTTTGGATCTGCAGAACTCTCTCCACGGAATGGTCAGGACACTGGATGCTCTGTCCGGAAACAGACTACTTCTTGGTATCATGAAGTTGAAAGGTTTCTAATGGAAGCTGAAGAGCCATCTAAACCCACAAACATATATTGCTGTGATGTTTGTACAGACTGAAGGAATTTTGCAAATTGCAAGCAGTTCAAGTGGGAGGCAAACAGCAATGTCTACCATCCAGAGGTTCAACCAAACATTTTATCTGTATTACCATCAGGAATGATCACCCTCCTACCCGAACTGAACTATTCCTTACATCTTAATCCGAATCCTCAAATGTCAAACCCTATCACTGTGTGTACTAATCCTGAAAACCTATGGTATATGGTAAACGATGATATTACGCCATCACAGTTTGCAGAGCAGTCTCTGGAGACGGTGACGGATGCTTTATTTTTGACCTAGTGGTGGTTTCTACAGACATTTATGGGACAAGATTGGAAAGAATGCCCGCTGACGGCTGGTATGGCTGTGTCTTACTTTCTTCGAATGAATGACTAAAGTCGATAGGTAATTAATTAGAGAGATAAGGTTAACTCATGCTATAATGCGTGTCAAACGTTGTGAGCGCTCTGGAATAGCATTGGAGGATAGGAAAACTGTGTATTATTAATATGTGTTTGTAAAATATTGAAGCATCGATTCCAATATATTCTATAGTGTAACTGCTACGGCTTTGTTATTTTTCACTAATTCTCTGAGTTGTCATTTATAACAAAAGACCAGAGTGCATAGGTTTAACAGCTTTTATAATTAAAAAGGGATGTAACACATATTGGAATTTTGTACCATTTTAATACTTCTTCTATCTCTCTTCTTCTACTCGTGTGAGAAACAACTCCATTGTATTTTTAAAAAGCTGTTTCCAAATTTGAATGACAACTCCATCGTATTTTAAAAAAGTTGTTTCCAAATTTGAATGACATCCTTAGGTTCTTAAACTCTAAAGCTACCAAAAGTGTCACAACCCAAAAATTCACACTTAAAAATTTTAGTTTGGTTTCGCTACTTTGCTTTTAAAACCCAGCTTGATGTTAGTTCGGCATACAAAATACACACTTCAAGAATGGCCACCACTGCAGTTGGTGTCTTAAGTGCTCGGGATTGGCCACATCCCGCAAGTCACCATGTAGGAATCTGACCCTTCAGATGAGTCTATCTAGATTCCGGCGAAGGGTTTTCCGTTCAGGGCCCATATCACCTAAACGGGGTATGCTATCTCCCTTGTTCAAAGTTGGAGGAACTCGCAGTTCTTTGAGTACTCGACTCAATTATTTGGAACCAGCGTCTGTATGCCGGTGCTAGCCATTGACCCTCTGCTAAGGTTTGGCTAGAGTCCACCTTCTCAAGGCTTAAGGACTAGATATTCATGACCTTCCTCGGGCTGACGGTAATGCTGCCCATAACCATCTGCCGCTGGATCTTCCAACAACATGAGTAGCTCTCTAGCCATGCAACATGTTGGCACCTCCCCAGCCCGAGTGGAATGATGAATATCACCACACTAACTGACTGACCACCTAGAGTGACGTCCCATACCGCCACTTGTTACACTCGACAACTTGAACCCTTCTGTCCTAAAGAGCTGGAGTACAGTGGTGCAATCTCAACTAAGTCACCACATGACATAGTGTAGTAAGTCCTTGCTCGACTTACTCTTTTTAGGAGCAAAGTGTTAAAATTATCTCCACTGAATAGTACAAGTTTAAGTTCAGGATAATAACTCTGTTGATTAGTGTAACAATTTGATTTTAAGAAATATTTATCCTTTCTATTAACTCTAAAATTACTTCCTTGAAAATATATCTTATTTTAAAGTATGTAACAATTTATAATGCCCTTTCTCAATTTTGACTCTAAGGCCCTTCTCCGTTTTTCCACTAGGATAGACATTTTCATCGTTTTTCCACTAGGATAGACATTTTCATCGCTTTTCCACTAGGATAGACATTTTCAAGAATGCCCTTTCTCAATTTTGACTCTAAGGCCCTTCTCCGTTTTTCCACTAGGATAGACATTTTCATCGTTTTTCCACTAGGATAGACATTTTCATCGCTTTTCCACTAGGATAGACATTTTCAAGGGTAAGGACGTGTGGTATGGTGGAACCTTTTCATATTTTATAGAAGGTTCATAGTGTATAGTGTATATCGCCTTTATAGAAAGGAATACTTCAAATCTAAAAAGATATACTTATATGCAAATACTAATTTTGAAAATTTAAAGAATTCTAACAAATAATGTTATGAGATTATAAACCCAAATATTAAGATCTAAAAATGCAGCAAAATATGCTATTCAATCCAACCATACTATGTAGTATTAGTATTCAAACTATTTGAACTACTCTTAATCCAAAAAGAGAAGATGTACGAAATAAAAACTCTTTAGTATAAAAGAATGTTTTAATTTTGACTTCAAGAAATTAAAATCATTATTTAATAATTTCACAATAATAAAATATTACTAGCACGGGCTTCCCCATTTTTTAATGGGGAGTTTCCCTTTGGCATAGTACATCTATAAAAGCTCCACACTAAAACAATATAATTATTTTAAAATAAAATAAGTATTATATCTAGCCAACTAATTTTTTTTTATATTATAATATTATTATTAACTAGCCTTAGCTTAACGAGTGTTTTTAATAAGTAATTCATTTTAATAAAATCCAATATTTTATGTTATAGAGGTCATCTTATTATTTTAATCCTCGGTAAAACTAGCTTTTATGTAACAACTTAATCTATGACACTATTATAACAATACGTCCTAAAAGAACACGTACCCAAGAATTTCTCTATGATAGAGGAAACAATCCAACATTGTACCCAAGAATTTCTCTATGATAGAGGAAACAGTCCAACATGCAAACCAAGGTATTATTACTCTTTCCTGCTACAATCATTAGGATATGCACGCTCAGAGATGTTTTTCATTTTTCTTAAAAACTCTCTGAATGCCCCACACCTTCTATGTTCTTATTAAATAGAAGTTTAAATCAATCAACTTTTTAACATGTGGACATTCACATGCAAGGTTTAAGTTTAAGCGAATGCCAGATGGTAGCATCATAATATTTTAAAACTCACGAATGCCAGATGGGCCCTGAACGGATAACCCTTCACCGAAATCTACCTAGACTCCGGTGAAGGGTTATCCGTTCAGGGCCCATATCACCTGAATGGGGTATGCTATTTCCCTTGTCCAAAGCTAGAGAACTTGCAGTTCTTTGAGTGTTCAACACCTTCTTTGGAACCATCGTTCGTATGCTGGTGCTAGTCATGGGCCCTCTACTAAGGTTTGACTAGATTTTTCTATCTCATGTCCGGTAGACTAGATTTTCCTATCTTAAACTGGCTAACGGTAATGCTGCCCATAACCATCTGTCGCTGGAAATACCCTAGCATGGGAAGATCTCTAGCCATGCAATATGTTGGCATTTCCCCAGTCTGAGTAAGATTATAAATATCACCACCACTAGCTGACTGACCACCTAGAGAGACATCCCACACCACCACTAGCTGACTGACCACCTAGAGAGACATCCCATACCACCACTAGCTGACTGACCACCTAGAGAGACATCCCATACCACCACTTGTTACACTCAATGTCTTGGACCCCTGTCCAAGAGTAGCCGGAGTAAAGTGGCTTAGTCACACGTAAGACACCTCGTGACTTATCGTGGGTGGGTAGAGTAAGTCCTTACTCGACATACTCATTTCAAACATTCTAAACATTCTAATATCGTGGGTGGGTAGAGTAAGTCCTTACTCGACATACTCATTTCAAACATTCTAAACCAAGTCTTTATCTGGGTTAATTTTCTTAATAATCTTGGTTTAATGGTTTAAAAGATGTCCTTTTTATTTATTCTAGAGATATTAAAAATTCTAATTTCAAACATTCTAAACCAAGTCTTTATCTGGGTTAATTTTCTTAATAATCTTGGTTTAATGGTTTAAAAGATGTCCTTTTTATTTATTCTAGAGATATTAAAAATTCTAAGGATATTTCAAAGTTAAAATACAATCATATGTACCTATATATTTTATTCTAATACTTTACTTTGCTTTCCTTTGAACCAAACCTAGTTTAAAAGATGTCCTTATTAAACTAGGTATATGTACCTATAAAAAATTCTAGAGATATTAAAAATTCTATGGATATTTCAAAGTTAAAATACAATCATATGTACCTATATATTTTATTCTAATACATGTACCTATATATTTTATTCTAATACTTTACTTTGCTTTCCTTTGAACCAAACCTAGTTTAAACATTAATCTTTTAAACTTAACAAATCATTTCAATTTCTTATTTTAATAATCTCTTAACTAAATAAAATCAATAAAGTATCTAGACCTTTGAAAATAAGAAAAGCTATTTCGAGAGAATAAAATTAAAGCTACTCAATTCTAGTAAAAGATCTATATTTTGAACGACCTATGAAAGAAAAATACTTTTAGTAAAGAAATAATGTATTATATATAAAATGAAGGATTTCCTTCATTAACCCTTCACATACAACAATGGAAGCTATAGATGCATTCTCGCAAAACATAGCCCGCAACCATGCGGCTGGATTCTTCTCACATGCTAATTTTGAAATTCAGGTTTCCATATCAGACCTCTTTCACTTCACATGGTTTTTTTTTAGAAATATTGGCATGACGCATATCCGAACCAAGTACCCTAGCAATTTATAAGTGGCGGAGTTTCTCCCACACATTCCGTCCCCGAAGGCAAAGCTCGAGACTTAAGGTCGATATGGGTCAGACGTGGCCATCATGTATGCATACCTATAATGCAGTTTGCTAGCCTAAATGATCAAACACTGTGTAATTTTTACTCCTCTTACTCTGGTTACGAAAATTAGATTATATAGTTAAAAGTTAAGCCCATACCCGTTTGCCTTCATTAAATATATTTTCTACCAATGGATATTCAGTCTAGTGTACAATATTCAGCATAATATAAAGAAAACATAGTAATATCACACAAGCCCACAATACCAAGATAAGCAGATCGTGCCAAGTTAAATACCTTAACAGTCCGGAGCCACACAGAGCCTCTCCACCTCCTTCTCTGTGGAATGCAAGCCTTTCACCGGAAAAGATTCAGTATTTACCACAATCGTCGGATGCTACTCCACTCTCCTTCCCAAACCTGTTTATCTTCCATTTATAATTTTTACTTCGTTGTTTAATGATGACACGTAACTTAGACAAATGTTTGTCCATCTGCCAGATGGTGGCAGTATCATTAGGTTTAGTGTTATTAAGGATGATTTATTTTTTTTAAAATCCTTCTTTGTTTCAATCCTTATATGGATGTTAGTTTTGTCATGTTGTGACTTTAAAGTTAAAAATGTCCCCCTCCTCTTTTAAAGAAATATTTACCTTTATTCCTTAATATATTTTAGTTCTTAATTGTATAATAATTGTTATTTATTATTATATATATATATTAATAATGTTCTATCCCTTTGTAATGTTATATACATCTTCAATAGTTCATATTAATAATGTTTTCTTTGAAATGCAAGATTTTTAACCAACATCCTATGCATAAAATGCAATAACATATAAACATGACCTACATGAAATACTTTTAGTGGGCTTCCATGTACCCATGGCCAAGGTGCACATGGCACAAACATCATCTCCCACCTTACCTTACGCCTTCAATATCTAACTCTGCTAGGGGGTGGGTTTTCTTCTCATCTAGAATGTCGCTACCGCTTGGAAAACCTATACCTACACCACAAAACTTATCGCAGCATCACATTATTTCAAAATGAAATGATTAAAAATAGTGGGCATGTTACATTATTCCTCTCTAGGAATTAACATAGTCCTAGCTAACAAACAAAATACAATCACATAGATTATATATATATATATACAAATTGTCACAATGTTCTCATTATCTTTTCACTTCAGCATAAATGGTACAACAACCAAATCAATATGCATAATGATATCATAAGAATAATCCACAATATTATCATGTTTCAAACCAAACACCAGACATGTACATGCAACAAGATTTTCTACATATTATAAAAGTTTCCAACTTATCAACAACTTACAATTTTTTTTTTTTTAGTTCTCAAACAAGTGGGAAAATTGAAATATCTTCCAGGTGATGTTCTAATTCCACTGTACACTACATTGGTCCATAGTTCTAAATCTCCAAAATTTTGCTTGATCATCCCTTAATGAGTTGCAGGTCTGATGAAACCTTTGTAACCAAAGGAAAATTCTTGGGGTGTTTGCTTTAAGGTTAGTATAACTCTTTTGACAATTTGTGGCTTCACAAGCCATTGGTGAATTAAATCCCCATTATCGGGACCGATATTTTCCCAGTCATTCAAATTTTCCCAAGATAATGGTGTCATGCACCTAAGTCCCCATATCGGGCCTTAAAAATGGGCCATGCTCAAAGCAATAAATTTGAAAGCACGAGGATACGGAAACAAAACGGAAATGCCAAGTGCAATGTATGCAAAAGCAAAACGTAACGCTAAGTCCTACGAACTGAAATGCATGAAAGGAGAGAAACATCAACGAATTGAAACAAGATAGAAAGCAAATGTCGAGTACAACCCTTTTTATTAATTTGCTTTAAAATCGGGTTACAATACGTCTCCTCCCTTTTGGGGACTAGGAGCGTTAAGTAGGGCTCTATTACACCACGGATTGATACGCTTTCTTCCGCGTGCCCACATGTAAAATGGGCGGACCAAATGTCATCGCCACTTGCGTGAATATGTCTATGGTTCCTTGCTGCCCCTCTGGTGTCGAGATCCTACGTTCAGAGAAATAGAAAAGGATTAGTAGCACCTGCGGATGGAGAGAAACATGCGATCCCCAAGGCCTGCGGTCAGTGCATGCATAAAATAAATAAAATGATAACTAAAACATATCAGAATGAGCTAAAAATTTGATAGAAGCAATAAAAAATTACCAAGAAGCCACTACAAAAGGAACAGTCCAGAAATCTTGCACATATTTCTAATCGCTCCGGGGTGGGACGATTAGGACTGTCATAACCTGTCAAAAAGCCACCTCCTAAATGTCCAGTCCAGAAGCCTCCAAAACACCTACAAAGTTGGGGTTAGGTAAAACGGGGTATTTTGGGATGACCCAGATGGTCAGATTTTGCCAATTCGGCCTCTATCGCCCTGTATTCGATGATGCTCCCTGTATGTTAGTGAAAGCGAGAAATAACAAAAGCATGATCAAAACTTGTAGAATCACATGAAATTTAAATGACAGCATATGTAAGTAACCTAGAATCAAATGCAAAAGAAAAATTAGGGAAATCTGCCACAGATTTCTAATCACTCTGGGGTGGGGCGATTAGAACTACAACAGTGCGGGGGGCGCCCGAGGGCAGGACGCCCACCGTTTGGGACTCGGTTTCGGCACCAATCCACTTGGGATGGGTCCAAAACCTCTTATGGGGTTGTGTCAGCAAATTTGGTGGGATATTGTGGCCAAATGTTCAGGTTTGGGTCCGGATTGCGCTTCCAATAATCACCCAATAACCTCCCTTCCAAAAGAGAGATTAAGGATGTAAAAGCACAAACGATGGGTGAGGATGTAATTTGGCAGCACTTCGTTGCTCCAAATGCTCCTCCTTGTTCTTTTTTGGGGTGAGAAGACTCACCAATTTATAGACCTAGGGTCTCTCTCTTTGAATGCGCATGCGAGGGTGCCACTTGAGTTGCTTGTCCTATTTTGGGAGAAAATATTCTTCCCTGATTTAGAGTCTCCTTGCATGAGGCCTCCAAAATCAAGGCATGCATGACTGAAGTCTCTCTCTCTGATTTGAAGCCGTTCCTCGCAATTGCATGCCCTGAAGGTGTAGTTAAGTGGCGGACCTGTCGAGGTTTGACTTTTTGCCAGTCAAACCTGCTATTCGCCCCACCCTGGGACGAATGCTGATAATCGTCCCTGGGTGGGACGAATACCAGTTTGTAATCATCCCAGGGTGGGACGAGTAGGGAGCAAAGTGCTAAAAAGGTGCCAAATTGACCTCTGACCTTCCAAAACTACTGTGGGAGTGGTTAGGACCACTGTTTAACCTCTAGGGGCTGCCCTAGGGGCTATGTATGTCAATTCGATCAGTGCTTGTCGTCACATAATCGGATTGGTGCTGTTTTGGTGTCTATAGATGCCCCTTTTTGGGATGCGTTGTGCATGGTGCAGTGTTGAGCAAAAATAGATAACCAAAGCACTAATGATTAGGGTTTCTTAGTAACCTAACCAAATTTTGATGCCCCAAGTATGGAAAGGGCACGCATTCTTGAATCCTTGCTTTTGACGAGCTAAGGAGCTTAATTCAAGTGTTAACCTTTTTCGGTGAGGTGTTACTTGATCTTGGACATTGTTCAATCATGAATAGGCAAAGGGTGCAACCTTTTGTCTATGGGAACCTTGAGTTCATGATTCTAGAATGCCAAGTGTTTGATCAGCTTGTGATTATTGCTTGTTTGCTACCCCAAGCAGGAGCGTGATTGTCTTTGTCAATGATCCTTTGAATGCATGCCATTTCTTTGATTGGGTGTGTTTTTGTTGATTGGTGACTAAGTGTGACTACCCCCTCAAGCGACGAATCGATGAGGGAATGACCGACATGAGAAAAGTGATGAGTCGCTTGACCCAAGATGACTTGTGTAAGGGTGCCTTCAGTTGTTTTTCGTTGAATGCTTATGCAGTTTCCGAACATTTTGACCTATTTTTGGTGGGTTTGAACCCTTTTTGTGACGCATTTTGGAGCTGAAATTGTCAAAAATTCATCCTCCCGTGGAGCGGTCCGGCTATGGTAGCCTTCTTAGGGAGTAGGATAGTGACAATTTGTGACCCCAACATCTATTTTGGATGCCAAGAATGTCAGGCGCAAAGGCGCCTTCGTTTGGCAATGTTATTGCTATTTTTGGGTGGGTTTTGACCCTTTTTGTGATGTCATTTGGGGATGAAATTATTGAAAATCTATCCTCCCGTGGAGCGGTCCGGCTATGATAGCCTTCTTAGGGAGTAGGATAGTGAGGATTTGTGACCCCAACGTTGATTTTGCATGCCAAGAATCACAAGCGCAAAGGCCCCTTTGATCGGCAAGTTTATTGCTATTTTTGGTGGGTTTGGTACCCTTTTTGTGCGTTTGGGGATGAAATTCTTAAAATCCTCCTCCGTGGAGCGGTCGGATGTAGCCATATTAGGGAGTAGTATAGTGAGATTTGTGACCCAATTTCATTTTATCTCTTTTTTTGTTTATTGCACATTTATTTATGATGATGTATGCATGTGTTATTATGAATGCGATGTTTCTAATTATATGATGTATGCATATGGAATAAATGAAATGAGTTGTTGATAACTTGTCGAGGGCACCATAGACTGTACAAGATTTACTGGCTTTCTGTACTCATGTGATGGCTTTGTGGAATGACTTTGCATGTGTGAATTTTGTTTTGGTATTTTTCATATTTTTTGATGGTGATGTAAGTAATGAAATGTACCAGTTGTTTTAAAATGTAGTTAAGGTTTTCTGAGATTCAGATGTTTTAACTAACTAGCCAAGACTGTACATTTATCTCACAAGATTTTTGAACAAGGTACGAATCAGACTTGAGTTTGACCAAGTTATTTCACATCCCTATGTGTGCAATTGAATTCGTTTATGTGGTATTTGTCAGGATACCGCTAGTGCTAGATAGGCTGTCAACCAAACCTGTATTGAGGATCACCTAATTAGCTCCACTAACTCCATTGTTGTATTTAGTAAGATTAATCCATGGGACAATCTAAGGTACCATAAGCTAGCTCATCCACATGCAAACATTGGTCTGCTCACATGCAAAGCTAATGTGATAGACATATCGTCATGCATTTAGGATACCGCCATTGTCAAGTAGGTTGTCCACCAAACCCGTAATGAGGATCACCTAGATGGTTTTTTGAATGCTGAGAATTCCAAGGATTCAAGCTCAGGCATCTTTTAGTTGCTCAACTTGTTGGGATACTTGCTCTCATACATAGTGATGAAAATCACTGTTTAGTTTTCTCTTTTTGTTTTTCTTTTTGAGCAAGGGATTGGAATAGTGGTGATAACCACTGTTATTTGATTTTGCATTTTGAGCTTCGTAAGGTTTTGGCTTATGAATGGCCTTGATCCTTTTGGCCTTGGGGATGACTACCCATCCTGTTCAGGGACGTGTAGTATGAATCCTTACGACTTTGGGAACCAAAGGTGATTGGAGATGTTATTATGTAAGTGTATTGACCCTTTAGGCCTTGGGGATGACTACCCATCCTTGTCAAGGGCGTGTAGTACGAATCCTTATGACTTTTGGGGACCAAAGGTGTTTGGGGATATGATTATGTAATGGCATTGATCCTTTTAGGCCTTGGGGATGACTACCCATCCTTGTTAGGGGCGTGTAGTACGAATCCTTACGACTTTGGGGACCAAAGGTGATTGGGATTTTTGTTAGTGGTAAAAACCACTTTTTTATTAGGGGGAATTGATGGGGAAGAGCTTGTCCTTTTGTCAATTCTCAGCATTCTTGAACCATTCACACAGGGGGATGAACAGGCTAACCTTTCACCTATGGTACCCTAGACTGCTTTGTAGGTTTCTCTTGCATTCACACAACTTGGGAATTATTTTATGTGTGTTAACTTGTGTAGGGATGTTACGTAACGAGGTGTGATCCAAGTAAAACTCTACCCTTGTAAAATCTGTCTGACTTTGTATAGTTTTTGGCTAGAAATTTAAAGACAACTGAATGGCAAAAACCCTAAATACATTAGGAGACAACTGACTATGCTAAAAATGTGGATGGTGTTATTCTGGATGGATGTGTTTATAAAATGGATTGAAAGTGGAAAATGATGGAATTGCCTAGCAATTACAGTCTATGGTGCTTGTGACATGTATGACCAACAAATATGCAATGTATGGATGCGATGCCTAATGCAGTTTATTATATTTTTGTATTTTGATTTTTACGAGTATGCATGAAATTGAGATGCAATTTTTTTTTGTTATTTTTGATTATTTTATTTTTTTGTTTGTTTTTGAATATTTGTTTTTGACCAAGCGATTGTGGGAACCCTTGGAGATTTTGGTTTGACCAAAGGGTTTATGGATACCTTTGGGGCATTTTTAGGTTGACCAAGCGATTGTGAGAATCCTTGGAGCTTTTGGTTTGACCAAAGGGATTATTGATACCTTTGGGGCATTTTTGGGTTGACCAAGCGATTGTGGGAATCCTTGGAGCATTTTGGGTTGACCAAGCGATTGGAATCCTTGGAGCTTTTTGGTTTGACCAAGTGATTATAGAATCCTTGGAGCTTTTGGGTTGACCAAGCGATTGTGAGAATCCTTGGAGCTTTTGGGGTTGACCAAGCGATTGTGAGAATCCTTGGAGCTTTTGGGGTGGGCTATGGCTCTTTAAATGTGGAATGGCCTCAAATGACTGATGTTCAAGGGTTCTAGTTCCTTGATTCCTTCAAGAGAGGTGAGCCGGTATGTTCCAGGTCCTATTTTACTGTCAATTACATAGGGACCTAACCAATTTGTCGTGAACTTGTCCCTTAGATGGGGCGGCAAGTTAGAATTTTGTTGGTTCTCTTTTAAGACCAAGTCACCAACCTGAAAGTCCCTCAGGTGAACTTTCATGTTGTATGCTCTCCTAAGTCGCTCTTGATAGATACGTAAATGCTCGAGAGCATTGACGCATCGTTCATCGAGCAACGTAAGTTGGTCTAACTAGGCCTGCCATGCAGTGTCATCATCGATGAACTCTTGCATTGATATGCATAGGGAAGGTATTTCCAACTCGAGAGGCATGACTGCCTCGGAGCCATACACCAACAAAAATGGAGTGGCCCCAGTGGGCATCCGAATGCTAGTGCGATAAGCCCATAGGGCAAGCGGGATTTGAATGTGCCAATCCTTGTGACTTTCTATGACCGTATTTTTGAGGATTGCAACTAGCATTTTGTTTGACGCCTCTGCTTGCCCATTTGCCTATGGATAATAGGGTGTTGAAAAACTGTGTTGAATTTTGTACTTTGTTGTCAAAGCACGCACATATTTATTCTTGAATGACGTCCCATTATCCGAGATGATCTTGGATGGAATACCAAAATGACATATGATATTATGTAAAATAAACTCCGCAATGCGGGGTCCAGTCGTAGAGGTTAGCGGAATTGCTTCCACCCACTTGGTGAAGTACTCTGTGGCCGTTATGATAAACGTGTGATGACCCGATGACGTAGGGGAGATCTTTTCGATTAGATCTAAGCCCCACTATGAAAATGGCCAAGCCGATTGGATCGGTTGCAAGGCCTAAGAAGGTACGTGTGTCAAATTGGCATGGTGTTGACACTTCACGCACTTATTTACATATGCGCAACAATCTCGCTCTAAAGATGGCCAATAATAGCCCATGCGAAGAATGCGCTTTGCGATGGCCATACCGCTGAAGTGGCCATCGTGCATACCATCGTGCGCTTGGGTGATCGCCCAAGCGGACTCCTGCTGGTCCAAGCAACGAAGGAGGATTCCTTCATAGCTTCGATGATACAAAATGTCTCCTAGCAAGACATGTTTTGCCACTTTTTGTTTAAATGATCTTTTCATGGTGTGCATCAATCCAAGTGGGAGGTTACCTAACTTGAGGTAATCTCTTATGGGTGTGTACCAATCCTACTGATAGAAACCTCGATGGTATGAACGGCCAATCCCTCTTGGAGTTCATCCCTAGCAAAATCTGAGCGGGAAAGAACTTGTAAGAATAGCGTTGTGTTGCTATTAAGAGGGGTCGGGAGAACAAGGACCCCCAATCGATGCGATTCAGACAATCATGGATTCAAGAGAACTTATCCTGAGATGGTTCAATCTGGATCAGGTGGATTCCTGGCGTTAGGTCAGAGCTTGCACGCTCCATCACGGATTGCGATAATGTTTTAACTTGAATGGTTGTCATTTCACTAGAAGGGTCTTGCGGGATTAGTGACCCCAAGGAGGCCATAGTATCCGCAAAATGATTCGATGATCGAGGGAGTGCCTCGATGTCGTACCATTCAAGATTTGCCAAGAATTTGTCCACAAGGGCTTTGTAGGCCTACAGAACTGGGCATTTACATTGGAATACCCCTTTTACTTGGTTGACAATTAACAGCGAATCACCAAAGATGTTCAAGCGTTTGATGTTCATGGTGATTGTTGTCTGAAGACCTATGAGCAAGGCTTCGTATTCGGCATTGTTGTTGGTGCATGGGAAATCTAATTTAAATGATAGAGGCATTGGAGCCCCTTGCGGTGTGAAGAATACAATTCCCGTGCCACCCCCTTGCTCACATTTAGAACCATCGAAGAATAGGGTTATGTCGGCCTGTGACTCAGGCTCATCAGAATCTGGCGATTCTGAGACATGGAAGACCCCATCATCAGGCAGCTCTACGGTTAGAGGCTGATCATCTTCGAGAGGAGCCTCTGCTAGTTGATCGGCGATGACTTGACCTTTGATGGACTTCTGTCCAATGAATTCGATGTCAAACTCCATCAACAACATGATCCATTTTGTCGTGCGGCTACTATGATAAGTATGACTCATCATGTACCGCAATGGATTCTCCTTAGACACAACATACGTCGTATTGCTCAAGCATGTAGTGGCATAGCTTTTTGGTAGCAAACACCACCGCCAAGCATAGCTTCTCGACGTATGCATAGTTAAGTTCATAACTGACTAGGGTGCGGCTAAGATAGTAATTAGCCTGTTCTTTGTGTAGTTCATTTTTCTGGGCTAGCATGGCACCCAGTGCCACCTCGATAGCTGAGATGTATAAGTAGAATGGCACTCCTGGTCTAGGTGGTGCCAATACTCGGTGGTGAAGCCAAGTATTGTTTGATGTCATCAAAGGCTTATCGGCACTCGTCATCCCAGTGAAATGCTACCCCCTTGTGCAATAATTTATTCATGGGTCGGCACTTGTCAGATAGCTGTGCTATGAAGCGCTTGATTGACGCGACCTTTCCCTGTAGGCTTCGAGCTGCTTGATGGTAGTTGGGGGAAGCATTTCAAGGATTGCCTTGACTTTGTTTGGATCTACCTCGATTCCTCATTTGGAGACTATGAAACCCAAGAGCTTTCCAGATGTGATGCCAAATACGCACTTCTTGGGGTTTAGTCTGACTTTATGTTCAATGAGGCGATCGAGGATCTTGCTTAAGTCATCGAGATGATCTGGGCGCAAAAGAGATTTGGCCAACAAATCATCCATGTAATCTTCCAAAGTTTTATGCATGTGATCATGGAAGATGTATGTCATGGCACGTTGGTAGGTGGCGCCAGCATTTTTAAGGCCAAAGGGCATGACCTTATAACAAAATGTCCCCCAAGGCATTGTGAATGCCATTTTTAGTTGGTCCTCGAGATTGATACGAATCTGATTGTATCCCGAGAAACCATCCATGAGGGATAGCATTTCGTGGCCCACTGTAGCGTCTACCAATGCATCGATGCTAGGCAAGGGGAAATCATCCTTAGGACTCGCTTTGTTTAGATCTCAAAAATCGGTGCATATGCGAATCCTCCCATCGAGATTTTTGATGGGCACCATGTTAGACAACCATGGTGGGTAATCCACGCAGATGACAAACTGTGCATCCAACAACTTTTGTAGCTCATATTTGACCATTAAGGCTACTTTTGGGTGCATCTTACATAGTTTTTGCTTAACTGGCTTGACTGTCGGATCAAGCGTTAGATTATGCATGACTAGCCATGGGTCTAGCCTCGACATGTCTTTGTAGGACCATGCAAAAACCTCCTTCTTCTCTTTGAGAAGGGCAATGTAGTCGGCTTGCTCTTCGGGGGATAGACTTACCCCCAGCTTGATGATTTGTAAATTCATTGGATCAGAGCCGATGTCTACGTTAGTCGTCTCTTCAACTGACATGTGGGACCCGTCCTCCAACTGGTGTGGAGTTGGGATCAGGTGGATATCATTTGCTGAATTTAGATCTACGTTCGGAACATCGGGTTCCTCTTCAGCATGGAAGACATCCTGAGTCTGTCCTGGGGTGAAATGGAACATCCCACCACAAGGCCAGTACTCTGATGGGGATGGTGGTGTGTCAACGCGATCCCAGTCTATAGCATCTAAGTCTAGATGCAATGACCGTGTTGGGTCGGATGGGTTATGGATGGGGGCGGTTAAGTCAATGGAGATCATGTTGATGAAATGATTTTGGTCTCCATTACCATGGGTGTGGTGACTCGGACATCCTAGGTGATCTTTGTGCTCCGGATCTGGCTCTGTGGGTACTGGCACAAATGGATCGGCCCTATGTGCGGATAAAAGGACAGGATCTACCCTTGGCACTAATGGCTCTATAGGGTCTCCGGGCGGAAGATGTTCTCTGTATACCTAAAGTGGCGGGTGTAGTAGTTGGTCCAACTGCACCTGGTTTAGGTGCCACCTATGCCTTGGCCCTATGTGTAGCTGCTCAAACATGTCATCTATGTCCACGGGGTATTGTTGTTGTCGCATATGATTGAGATATGCCATCTCAGTCTCATCTTCATAATCGCTATCAGAGATCCAAAGGCCTTCGTTGGCTCCGATAGTTGTTTGCGACATGTGAGGCTCGTCTTGCTCGAGAAAATTGATCTGGTCCCATCGGGGTTGTTCTGCTCTATAGGGGGACCTGATTCTCTTGAGGTGGCACTTGCTCGATTGGAGCATCCAAAGGGAACATTGTCATGAAGCTCTCTTGATAATCATCTATGGGGGTCACTTGTGAATGATTGCTATCAGATTCGAAAGGGTCCCAAGGTGCTACCTCATACTCGACTCATCTTCTGAAGACCCTTCTTGGCCTTGTCTATATCCCTCTTGTAGGTGAGTCCTCAAACTTTCTCCTTTCTCGATCGAAGGGAAAGGGTTGTTAAGGTCAACAAGGTTGGTTGTTAGCAATGGGAGGTAATCCCCCAATGTATATGTTGTGTTAGGATTGGCATATGGATCTAATGCCAACCCATCCTTGTTGCCTATCCCTAGGCCTTGCATGTTCTCTACCAAGATGTCGAGGGGCAGGGGGTGGTTGAACCCTACTCCTGACTTGTCGTATGGCATTTGATATCTTGGTTGGCAAAGAACGTGCACTCCTTGCTCATACCTGCCCAACCCATATCCATGCCAATTACATTGGCCAAGATATCTCAAAGCGAAGTCTGGGTTGGACAAATAGTTGACGTCCTCAAGAAAGGGCTCTTCATCTTCTTCTTCTTGCATGTAAGGTTCAATGCCATTATCGAGGCCCCCATAAACAAAGTTTGTCTGATTGGGTGGGTAGCCTAGAGGAACCACAGTGCTGATGGGGAGGCGAGGTCTCCCCATGTCCTGCATGGACTCAAGTGCGGGTGTTGCTACAATATTCCACACTAGATACTCCCCGAGGCCCGTATTGGCCATCTCAACGGTGATCGTTGGTGGTGGAGGGGGAGGGAATGGGAGTTCTTCCTGGGTCCACTCCATGTAGGGTGAACTAGGCATCTCGACTTCCATTCGGCTAGGCATCTCTTCGGTAGAGATGGTTGAGACTAGGGGTGGTGCCTCTTCTAGGGGTTTCTTCCCCTTGTCCTTCGATGTGGCCACCGTAGGTGGCATTGTTGGTGAAGGACCAGATGATGAAGATGGACCCGACTGGTGATTTGATGGACTTAACAACGGGGATGCATGCAGAATCGGACCCTGTTTAGATGGATTCAACTAAAAATCCAAATGTGTCGATGGAAGGGTCGATTGCGGCATTAGTTGCACCGTATTGCAATACTTGAAGGGCTCTAAGTCTATCGAGACTACATGCACCTGCCCTTCGAATGTGTACTTTAGGCACTGATGAGCTATCGAAGGGACACACTTCATGTCCCTGATCCAAGGCCGGCCCAACAAGATATTATAGGCCATCTCACCTTCCAAGATGTGGCACAACGTAGGAATAGTCTTTTGTCCCACTTGGATGGGTAGGACAATTGTGCCAACCATCGAGCATATCGCATCATTGAATGCTCGAAGAGTATAGGTGGAGGCCACGATGTGAGATGCCGGCAACTTGAGGTGTTTCAATGCCGTTGTTGTAATTATATTATTGGATGAGCCAGTGTCCACCAACACCCTCTTATACGGAATCCCGTTGACCCATGCAATGACGTGCAGGGGTGGATCCGCCATATCACCAATCATCGATTTTAGTTCGTCTTCTCTAAAGGTGATGACTGGTTCTGTACATTGTTTTACATGTCCCACAAAGTTGTTGAAAGAGTTTGCTTCATGGGGCTGCAGCTCGATGGCTTTTAATATCTCCATTAGAGCCTCCCGATGGGGCGATGATTGTTGAATGAGCTCATAAATGGAGAGCCTAGCCGACGTGGTCCTTAAACTTTGGGTAAGTCTAGTCCGAATCGTGGCCACTGGTCTAGGTGGGGGAGGTTGTGTAGGGTGTTGTTGAGGTTGTGACATTGATGGAACCTCTCCTGTGGCCGCCACGGGGGCAGCTCCTGGGTACCTCTTGTTCCTAGTCACTATGCTTATCATCCCTACATACCCCCGCATGGGGCAGTTCTATGTCACCTCATTGACTTGAAGGGTTTTTGCCTGCGCATCATGGGCAGGCAGGGGGTCTTTGAAGACTCCCATCTATTGGTTGTTTGGCGCTACGGGGTTGTCCACCGCCAACGTCTTGTTGTCTATTAGGTCTTGCACGAAGCTCTTGAACTTCCAACATGCGTAAAGGTCATGTCCTTTCTGCCTATGAAATCTATAGTACAAGTCTTCCCTATAGCCCTTAGGTTTTGGTGCATTGGGGTCTATGGGTCGACTTTCTAGTAGGTGTATCAAGTTTACCATGGACAAACGGTCAAACAAGGAGTCTTTGGACTCTATGAAGGGTGTGAACTATCGCCTAGGGCGACGCTACTGAGTTTGCTCTTGCCGATGATTTTCCTTCTCATAGCTATCAAGAGGAACTGCCTGATAGTTAGCCTATGAGGGTTGTGTTGCTTGTGTAGGCTTCGGCATGTTTATAGCAACCTGATTGACCACAATGGGTTTCGGTTGCGTGGTCCCTATTTTGGCATTTTTAGGCCACTCTTTCTTCTTTGGCTTGGCAATCTCGCCATCCTGTATCTTGATCTCCTCAATGATTCTGGCTTGTGCCAGGGCTTCCTCAAGAGTGGCATATTGCTGCAGCTGCAATAGCATGGAGATCGATCTCAAATAGCTCTTTGAGAACATTTGGGTCAGGTCGGCCATAGGAGGGAGGTAGGGCAGCTTTGAAAGCAATGTCCTCCATCGATTTCCATAAGCCGCCATGGTTTCTTCCTCATACTGCTTGAGGCTAGCTAGGTCACTTAGTGATGCCTTCTTCTTAGTGTTGAAGGTGAAGCATTCGAGGAACGCGTCCACTAGCTGATCCAAGTTACTGATGCTATGTTTTGGCAACTAAGTGAACCAATCCGAGGCAGGGCCTACGAACGTGGTTATAAATGTTCTTAGCAGCAAAGCATCATTGTCCTGAATGCCAAAGCATTGGCTCAAGAATCTAGTCACGTGCTCTTGGGCATCCTCCTCCCCTCTAAAGAGTGCCAACTGGGGTAGTTTAAAGTGTTCAGGGTATGGGGGTGCTGGCACTGATGGATGCATAGGGTGACTACGGAGCTGGCGTAAAGTGGGCTTTTGGGGCCCAAAAGTCTTGGTCTCCATAGACTCTAAGCGCTCTAGCAACACTTTATATGCATCGAAGGATTTGATCTCTTCCTCCTTGGTTTGTTCCCGTTGTGGGTTGCGGGGAACTTGAGGCCTATGGAGGGGTAGCCGGACAACATCCCCCTTGCCTTGGTAGGGCATTTCAGCCCACTCTTCTTCTTGCTCATACTCCTCATAGGCTTCTTGAGGAGTTCCTGGGTGAGACCTATAAACATGGGTGGGTACCCATGGAGGGTGCCCATCATTGTTTCGGGGAGTGGCCTCCCGCTCAGGTCTAGGAGGTCTTGGAGGTAATATTTGATAAGGTCACGGAGACCTGTCTCGCACCAAGGGGTTGTGCCTCTCATACAACTCTATCTTATGCTCATGAGGGGTTGGGACCCTCTCAGGCATAGTGTTTTGGAGCAATTCGTCTGTCTGACGTCGAATGCGCTCTTTGCTAAGGTGATACAAGTGCTCTAACTATTGTTGGTCTTGCCTGAGCTACGTGATTTGCGCTTGGCGGGTGGCATGTTTGGCAAATGCCAAGTCAATTTGTTCCATCGTCTTGTGTTTAGGAAGCCTAGATGCCTCTCCTACCTGTCTATCTCGGTCGTGGTGATCCGAGATCCCTATGGGTCGCTTTCCTCTATCGAGGTTAGCGGCATTCACCCGAGGTTCTGGCCTCAGTGGGTGATCTTGATACATAGCAGGCATGGAGGTGCATTGCTCCCATGCTGTGTATTGCTCTTGAGGAATGTAGTGGTCTTCCTCGTACTCCCTTTCGTATGTGTGAAAGGGGCGGGCAGAATTGGCTTGCCCTGTCCTGAAGAGCCTTGTGCTCTGGATTTGGCCTATTGTTTTGGATAGTAATAAGGGGTAAAGGAGGGATGACGTAATCATGTGGCCCCTCCTTATGGACCCTATGTTGCTCTAGCACTTCATCACGCGGTGGCCACTCATAACGAGCGTCTAAGGGAGCCCTCCCATCTATGTTGAGTGCCACGTGTATGGCCTCCTCCTGAAAGGGTCTATGCTGAGTGGGAGTGCCCCTCAAAGGGGTGCCTCTATAGTCCCATTCTGTAATGGCATGATGTGGACTATCTTGTGGGTCAGGCCGCCAAGGTGGTATGACCAAGTCCTCGGGACTATATCGGAGGTGACTTGTCCCCCTTTGTACACTTTTCGTAGCTTCTGCCCGTGATTGGGCTCGGCTACGGGTGTACACCATGGTGATGTTTTTCTAAATATGTGTACGTTTTTATCTTCTTTATGATTTTTTATGCTACACTAAACAAAAGGGAAACACACAATCAAAGCAATGATTATCTTGTTTATGGATTAAAAGTGTGCCCTAAATCTGGTTCAGTGTGTTTTGATGTTTGTTTTGAAAACCTTGTAAAGAAATTTTTGTTGTATATGCAATATGAGGGCTCTTATATCTCCCAAAATGGTCGCCCCTTCAATATACCACTACCAAGCCATTATACCGAACCTCTCTATATACCCGCCCTTACGTGAGGGAGACTATTGGTACGTGAGAGCAGAACAATACGTGGAACATAGGCGGTACAGAAGGGGAATCACTCTATTTTGACACCTACCATAGAAGACTTATCCTCATGCACTGGGAATCACCCCAACTACACTTGGTCAGCTTTCGTCAGGATTTACGTCTAGCAACAGTCACGATCGGGGTTATGTATGCAATATTTCAAGCCAAGGTGGTGATGAAATCCACCGTTGGTCTTGATCAAGGGTTGGGGTTTTACGACCAACGCCTTGATGTTTAAATTACCACGTGGTGTGTGGGGTTCTTTTTATTTGCAAAAAGAAAGAAAAACATGCAGTAAAACTCTCCTATGCAAGCAAAGAAACAAGAAATGATAGAGACAAAAACAAAAAATGACAGAGGATGCTCAGAACCCCTACCTCTTCTCTGCCCAAACCGGATGCCTTTGAGTTTCTGCTCTAAAAATGCATAGAGAGCTATTCATCCCGGGGTGAGATGAATAATAGATCTGTATTCATCATAGGGTGAGACGAATTCCTATTCGTCCCTGGGTGGCATGAATTCCAGCTCTGTATTCGTTACAGGATGGAACGAGCAACAGTCCAGTGCTTGAAAGATTGATACCTGCAAGCAAAAACACACAAATTTTGATCAAAAATTTGATCTCAAAATCAAGGGACAGAGGTCCCACCATGATCGCCACTGAAAGCATGAGGATACGGAAACAAAACGGAAATGCCAAGTGCGATGTATGCAAAAGCAAAACGTAACGCTAAGTCCTACGAACTGAAATGCATGAAAGGAGAGAAACATCAACGAATTGAAACAAGATAGAAAGCAAATGTCGAGTACAACCCTTTTTATTAATTTGCTTTAAAATCGGGTTACAATACGTCTCCTCCATTTTGGGGACTAGGAGCGTTAAGTAGGGCTCTATTACACCACGGATTGATACGCTTTCTTCCGCGTGCCCACATGTAAAATGGGCGGACCAAATGTCATCGCCGCTTGCATGAATATGTCTATGGTTCCTTGCTGCCCCTCTGGTGTCGAGATCCTACGTTCATAGAAACAGAAAAGGATTAGTAGCACCTACGGATGGAGAGAAACATGCGATCCCCAAGGCCTACGGTCAGTGCATGCATAAAATGATTAAAATGATAACTAAAACATATCAGAATGAGCTAAAAATTTGACAAAAGCAATAAAACATTACCAGGAAGCCACTGCAAAAGGAACAGTCCAGAAATCTTGCACATATTTCTAATCGCTCTGGGGTGGGACGATTAGGACTGTCATAACCTGTCAAAAAGCCACCTCCTAAATGTCTAGTCTAGAAGCTTCCAAAATGCCTACAAAGTTAGGGTTAGGTAAAATGGGGTATTTTGGGATGACCCAGATGGTTGGATTTTTCCAATTCAGCCTCTATCGCCCTATATCTGATGATGCTCCCTGCATGTTAGTGAAA
Source organism: Wollemia nobilis (assembly GCA_028583015.1). Lineage (NCBI taxonomy): Eukaryota > Viridiplantae > Streptophyta > Pinopsida > Araucariales > Araucariaceae > Wollemia > Wollemia nobilis. The sequence goes on from JAQPPZ010017095.1 coordinate 5,125,242, forward strand.
GCGAGAAATAACAAAAGCATGATCAAAACTTGTCAGAATCACATGAAATTTAAATGACAACATATGTAAGTAACCTAGAATAAAATGCAAAAGAAAAATTAGGGAAATATACCACATATTTCTAATCACTCGGGGTGGGGCGATTAGAACTGCAACAATGCGGGGGCACCCGGGGGTAGGACGCCCACCGTTTGGGACTCGGTTTCGGCACCAATCCACTTGGGATGGGTCCAAAACCTCTTATGGGGTTGTGTCAGAAAATTTGGTGGGATATTGTGGCCAAATTTTTGGGTTTGGGTCCGGATTGCGCTTCCAATAATCACCCAATAACCTCCCTTCCAAAAGAGAGATCAAGGATGTAAAAGCACAAACGATGGGTGAGGATGTAATTTGGCAACACTTCATTGCTCCAAATGCTCCTCCTTGTTCTTTTTTTTGGGGTGAGAAGACTCACCAATTTATAGACCTAGGGTCTCTCTCTTTGAATGCGCATGCGAGGGCGCCACTTGAGTTGCTTGTCCTATTTTGGGAGAAAATATTCTTCCCTGATTTAGAGTCTCCTTGCATGAGGCCTCCAAAATCAAGGCATGCATGACTGAAGTCTCTCTCTCTGATTTGAAGTCGTTCCTCGCAATTGCATGCCCTAAAGGTGCAGTTAAGTGGCGGACCTGTCGAGGTTTGACTTTTTGCCAATCAAACCTGCTATTCACCCCACCCTGGGACGAATGCTGATAATCGTCCCTGGGTGGGATGAATACCAGTTTGTAATCATCCCAGGGTGGGACGAGTAGGGAGCAAAGTGCCAAAAAGGTGCCAAATTGACCTCTGACCTTCCAAAATGCTATGGGAGTGGTTAGGACCACTGTTTAACCTCTGGGGGCTGCCCTAGGGGCTATGTATGTCAATTCGATCAGTGCTTGTCGTCACATAATCGGATTGGTGCTATTTTGGTGTCTACAAAATTTTAATTAGTAAGTTTTTCTTACTTTGACAGTGCATAACTGCCAATTACCAAATTTTCCTTCTCAGCCTATCCATCTATCCCAAGATGATGGGTTGTGCTAAGCCTTGTGTCTGATTTTTGGTGCAAATATTGCTAGTATCTATAGAGGAATCTCAAATCTTATTTATTCTAGAAATATTTTATGCAATTCCTTTTGATTTCAAAAGCATACTTTTGTGCTTTTTTTTAATGCATTATAAAATATCCCAGACAGAGCAATCTATCAGCGAGAGCAGTAATAACTTTTACTCACAAAATCAAAAGATATTCATTATACTTGTAGCATCATATACAATTTTTTATTTTCCTGAATTGTAACAGGAAAATTATTAAAAAGGGGTTTTTTGTCTTTTTGGTGTCTGATAACTTTATTTCTCTTATGTTTTCCTAAAAAAACATTCATATGTATGGTGTGGTTCTCCACAAGTGTAGCATATTAGCTTTGGTGCCCAAGGGTTCACACTCGAGGTTTCATGTTCAGGTTTTCTGAAATTTTCTTCCTTGTTTTTCTCGAGGAAAGCTTCCATTGTCCATTGCTGATGTTCTATTTGCTCTGTTAATGTTTTAATTACTGACACCAGTTTCTCCATCTGTCCCTGGAATGATTTAATTATTGATATGAGTTCATCCATTTTTCCTGAAAACATATCGAATTGGAAGTTAATATATTGTTTATAATAAAATGAACAACTTTAGCTCTAAAGATTTCTTCATATCCCGATGAATAGATTATAGTGTAAAAAATTATTTTCTTTAATCCTTCCTTACCAGATTTTTATCAGATCTTGTTTGACATAACTGAGGATTCATTAACATAATTTACCTCATTCCTAAAAATTTTGTTTGAGTAGATAAAATGTAACTTAGAAAAATTCAAAAGATAAAACATGTTTCTTTCAAAAATAGTATCATTTGTCCTGATACTGCTTACATCACTTATCTTCCTAGTATGCTCAACCAAAGTCTACATTTAGTTGGATTATTATCTCATTATAAGTTGATACTACTTATAGTAGAACTATCTTGAGATTTGTTTCTTCATCTTGACTCGTTTAACTTGGTGCAGATCCTCAGCTAACATGTGTGATTGAGTATTAAATACTTGCTCATAATTTGCTGTTAATGAGAATTTTTTAGCGTAATGTGCCCCTTCACAGGTGAAGCAACTTATTTTCTTTCTTAATGGGCACCTTCTTACATAGTGGGCTTCACCGCAGGTGAAGTATCCTGACACTGGTGCTCCAGTTTCCCTTTCCTCTTCTTGTATACATTTTTCCTTGGTGCATTTGTGGTCTTTTTTCACAGTTTTCTTCTTTTTAAAGGATTTCATCTTTATCTCTCGTTTGGTTCACTTATTCATAAGAAGTTCCATAATTTATTTTTGAATTCCCATTCTATCATCAAGCGGTTTCATTAGTGATAATATCTTGTCCAGAACTCCACTTACAAAATAGTTATGGGAACCGTCATTTTTTGTTTACTTCCATATTTCTCATCATAATATCGTGGCATGAGGAAATGGTCCTTATATGCCATTTCAATTTTTTTCCAAGGAATGACAATAACTTCCTTTTGAGTAGCTTTTGTAGCTAATCGTGGCATATTGGTAGTTTGCACCCTTTTAGACTCTTCAAGTCTTATTGGCCCTTTTTTTGAGTCTTTTGCAATATCCTCTTGAAGATTTAGGCTAGTCCTCTGCGAGGTACTTGCCATTATAGTATTTGTAAGAATAGCTATATTGGTCATGGTTTCGCAAACCTAGGATCTGATACCAACTGTAACAGCCACAAAACTGTAACCAAAATTATAATTAAATATAAACTAGCTTAGATATATAAAATATATATCTATAAATGATGAGAGTTATCAATCTCGAGGCGCATATCTATCACACCCCCAATAAATGAGATAGGTGCCTCGAAATTGATAACTCTCGACGTTTATAGATATATATTTTATATATAATGTTGGATTTTTTAAATAAAATATTAATATTGTTTACGACGTGGCTGACCTTCCTGGCTACCATTGTAGGACGCCTATCGACGTAATTAAATATATTATGTCCTCGTTTTAAATTTATTTATTTCTTAATATTTTATTTTTAGTTTTGTTTTGCATCATTACCTTTAGATATTATTGTTCACTTATTATAAAGTTTAATTAAATTTTGGTTGAAACAAAAATTTTTCATGTGCATAATACTACATAAAAATTTGAGACCTAGGTTCAAATCTTTGAGGAAGCTTTTTGCAAAGGTAGTAGTATGATCAGAATCCTTTGCATTTGGTGGTCCATTTCACACCAGGTTATAAAATAATGAGGTAGAATAGGTTTTGTGGATCTAGCCCCACCCATGTGAAATATGTTGGTGGATGTAGCCCCTGTAGTTTGAACCCTGCACTTGCACTTACCAACTACTAAAAATAGTGTGGTTGTAACAAACTCTCCTTATATATATATATATATATATATTACATAAAATTTGTAACAAATAATAATTTTTAAATGTTATTAGTAAACAATAAACATAAAAATAATAATATTGATATTTTATTCTTATTAAACAAATTAATATTTCAATGAGAACATTAAACTCAAGGAAACCTAACCTCCAAAACTCTGAACATTAAAATTTCAATGAGAACAAAGAGATAATGGAGGAGAACTCTCAGAAACCTAACCGATCTCCAAAACTCTAAACATTAAAATTTCAATGAGAACAAAGATATAATGGAGGATAATTGTGTGCCCAGTGCCAAACAACTAGTTTGAATTTAAAAACAATGCGTCCAACACCAAACAACCAATTTGAATTTAAAAAAAAACAATAACTAAGGCTCGAGAGATGGGCCAACTACCCATAAATAAAATAAATGCACAAATCCAACTTCAAACAGGTGGCTCCAACTAGACAATAAAGGAAATCTGCATTGAAACAATTAATGCCCATATGTCTATTAGAATCAAACCAACCCAAAAAGAGGTTCAAACTAAAAAATGCTTCAGATCTGAAAACCACCCAAAGAAAATCGGAGGCTCGAATAATAATAAATGAGGCCCTACAACACCAAAGAACAAACCCTGACTAGGTTTTTGAAGCAGGGTATGAACAAGCACTTCAAACCAGAGGAAAGAAAATTAAGCCGAGAAAAACTATAATATAGATAGATAGAATATTTAACAACAGTTCCAGAAGGAACAAACTAATTATTGACCAAAATATCTTACATAAGAGCGGAAATGAATGAAAATAAATTTCAAAAAATAAATACTGCTCACAAAGAAGCCTTGGATTCCAACCCCAACACATCATCCAACGGATGAGCCCAACACAACCCCACGGGAAGCCAAGATCCGAAGCTAGAATATCTTCCAAAGAAACACAAACATTGAAAACTTGAAGACCAAAAATATCTCACTCAAGGTTCAGGGGCAAAGGAACAACACTTGAAAATAGAGGACCTTGAAACAGGACAACAAGAAGCCTTCCAAAAAGCTGGATCACAAGCACCCAACCAAAAACTAGTCTAACCATCTACCCATCAACAAAACTAGCTGCTATGGTTACTTCATATGGCCCAAAATTCCACCTAACCCCCAAGTACAGTACCCTTTACCCCATCCTTCCACCCAACAACCAACCTGCATCAGAATCACCAACAGCTAAACTAGAGATCCAGTAATCCAGAACGAACATCGATAGGAGACCACCCAACAACCCAATTAGTTGATGAAGATCCTTTAGCTAGCCCAACCTCCTTCTCCTAACATCCCAACTAAGGTTCCAGCTGCCCAGCCTTCCTCTCCAATCAAACCAACAAAAGATGTAGGACCATCTACTAAAGAAATTTTTTACCCAAACACACTCACCAAAATCACGATTTGAACCTTGGACCTCCCAAATAAGAGCCAAAGCCCACCCTCTCACACACTCACCCACATCACGATTTGAACCTTGGACCCCTGAATAAGAGCCAAAACATGAACCTTTGCGCTATTCCCCCAAATAGCCTATCATGAATTTTAATTTATACTAAGGCCAAGACCATTTATATTAGTGTCAAGTACTTGGTTCCTTTTAACTTTTCCTATAGGATTTGAATCTTTATTGGAGGAGTGAAATTTATCACTCTCTATTGCTTTCTAAAATCCCATTAGGATAAATGTTAAGGCTTAGTTATGAGATAGTCAATAATGGCTTACAATGTAAAATTATTTATTTCTTTAAACTAATTATAAAAATATTAAGTTTTACTATATATAACACATGTCATGATACTCATCACTCCCTAGTACTTGCCCCAAAACCATTTAACCAAATTTTAAGGCTTACCCATGGGATTAGAAGCTTATCTTATAGTGTAGAACATCTAACTTCGCAATAGTTGTCTTGAAATTCTTACACCAAATATTAAGGTTTACATGTGGGATTGGGGCATTGGACTTCTCAATAGTTGTATTGAAATTATTACACCAAATATTAAGGTTTACATGTGGGATTGGGGCATTGGATTAGGATAGAAAACATCTTAGTCTTCGTGACCTAAAAATTCTTGGATAAAAATTTAAAATTCATCCATGAAATTGGATCCTTAAACGTTTGAGTTCTCAATGTTTATCCCAAACCCTGCAGGATAAAATATTAAGGTTGCTTCATAGGAATGCAATATTAGTTTAGCATATAAAAATTTATTTTCTTTGTCACTTTCCTAAATATTTGAAAAAATATTGAAGTCCACCGATATAACTGAAATTTTGACTTGTAATGTGAAACTCATTACTGTCATTATTTCACCCCAATGCACTAAGCATAATAATTTTATTTTTTATTTATTTATTGTATGTTTAATAGTACTTGCAAATCAAATAAATTTTTTAATTTTTTGAAATAATATCAAACTTAACAATAATGTAACAATATACCATGGAAGTTGTTCTATTAAAAAAAATTAAAATACAAAGAAATAATTTTAAGCATTTTTTTTTTGAAAACATATTATATTAAATAAAATCTAATAATTTTATAAACAACAAAAACAAAAAAATAGGTGGATAAGCACAACCCTAAATACCCATTAATTATCAATAAATAATAGAGGCCAATGCCAAACATGCCTTAGACCACTAACTATTTTTTGAAAACTTAAAAAGTAATCATGGCCATGTAGAGGGCCATATTTGGTAGATTACTTCATTTCCCACCTATAATATGTGTTTTGACTTGGTGCAAAGGATGCATCATCTCACTAGCTAAGCCTACCACATTTAATCTTAGGCTCTTTATCTTTGGTCAAATAAAAGGCTAGTGAAATAAAATAGTACATGAATCATTCCCCTAGTGCTCAACCAAATCCTACAAATGGGCTAACTCTATTACCACTTTGTTGGTCCACACTAGAGTTTGTAGTATCATAGAAGAAACAACATTGACCTTGTCAATAGCACTATAGAATGGAACGATAGAGGTTTCGAAAGTAAATTTTAAAATAGAATTGATGGAAAGACCATCCCAAAGATCGTTGTCTTTCAAAATCCATGGTTTGATATTTTTCCAAATTTTCCAAATACTTTGGATGAAAAAAGAACCTAAAATATTAATCAAAATTTTAGCAACAAGAAAGGAGGGCAAATTTACACCTCTCTATTCTTTATATCTATAGGGTCAAACTAGTAATTTCCAAGCTTCATTGCCTTTGATGATTCTAATTATTTTGAGTACATTTTATTTCATATTGTAATAATATTGGTTACCATATGTTATCTTTTCTTTGTGGTATATAGAAGAAATAATTCATTTGCATCATCTAGGTTCCAATGAACATAATATATACTATTATTTTCTTTGTCTAAATTTTAATGAAATTCATTATATATTAAAAAATTTATTTACAAAATAATAAAGGTATTAGAAAAATAAATTTATACAAATGTTTAAGATAAATATCATCCATGGATTTAAATATCTTTTAATATTTTAATTATTGAATAAATGAGAATGAGATATTTATTATCTTTAAAATAATTTTCAAAATCAATGGAAGAATTCTTCCATAGAGAGAAAAAGAACATTTATTGAAGACAATTTTTTTTTAACATGTAAATATTTTTTTTAATGAATTCAAACATAACATATTAGATTTAAAATGTGACCAAGCCCAACAATTTACATGTAAATAAAATCTAAAAATGTATGAATACTTGGTCTTAATTTTACATCATGATAGTAAAATGTATGCTTGTATTTGACATTAGTTTATAATTTATTCAATGATTAGTTCAAAGGGAAGAAAATGACCCATTCTAATATTAGTTATTAACATCAATTAATATTGTTAATTGGAGTTTTTTATTCTAATTCATCTAATGATTATATGAAGGGAAACAATAACCTATTATAATAATAATACATGAGTTAATATTCCTCTAATGATTAGTTGAACTAGAAGAATACAACTTACTAATATGAAATATATAAGATTGCTATCACATAAAAAATTCTAAATTTTTAATGAAAAATAATATTTTAACTACATCAATAACTATATATATAATATTTTAATGAAATGCAATATTTGAAATTCTTTCTATTTTTTCATTTAAAATATAGCATACTACAAACCTATACCTCATGCTAGCATAGTACCATTGGCATAATGAGTAACTTAGAAATATTTCTAATTATTATCTAATCTTAAGACTCATTTTTCTACCATTATTTTGTAATAACTAAGGTGCACTTCATCATATTTGTATTTGTTTAGTATTGCATACTCTTTGATGGAATTTGCTTTCAAAATCTTAATTCTGTTTTACCCTCATTTTGTAATAACTAAGGTGCACTTCATCATGTTTGTATTCACTTAATATTGCATGTTCTTTAGTAAAATTTACTTTCAAAATCTAAATTAATATGATTGTATTCTATTTTCACCCCGTAAAGGATTTTATTTAAATATAATATATAGATGCTTTTGCTCTCTTTGAGTAGATAAGACCATAAAAGTGTTCTAATTTTGTAGATGTTCTTTTACACTTGAGATTTTATATGTTTCTTGTCCTTATCTCTATAAACAAGGAATTTTCATTTGCAAAACTTGTTTTATTAGAGCTTATGTAATAAAAATTATAATAAAAAATAATTTTTAAATATAAGTTAATAGGTATACAAATAATTTAATAATTTAAAATTAATTAAAAGGTAATAATAATTTTTTTTCTATAATATTATTATTCACAATTAACTTTAGTCCTCATTATATAATATTTTATTTATATTTAATATAGACATAGAAAAAAAATTTCATGAAAAGTCCTGAAATATCCTTGTTCCTTCTATTTATAAGGTTATTAAATGATTATTAATTATTGATAAATTTATTATTTTAATATTAATTTTTTATTAAAATTAAATATGATGATAATAATAATGTGAACAAATAAATATTAAATAAAATTCAAATTTATAATATCAATTTAAATAAAAAATATTTATAAATTTAAAATTATTAATTTGTTTTATAAGAATATAATATCTCAATATTTTTTTTATGTTTATCGTCTATTAATAACATTTAAAAATTATTATTATTTATTAAAAAATTTATGTAATATTATCCACATGAAAAATTTATCTTTCAACCATAATTTACTTAAAATTTATAACTAGTGAACATTAATATCTAAACTTAGTAATAAAAAACAAAACTAAAAATATTAAGAAATAAATAAATATAAAAGGAGAATATAATATAATTAATTTATATTATTATACATTTTTTTTTGTAATTAGAAAGAATAAGTAGTTGGGTTTTCATATAAGAAATCTAAGTCCAAATGCCAGTAAGAGAAGATCGGAGTCCCTTATAAAAACCAGTGCTTGACCTTAACATTTAGTCAAGACAAGAACATTTAACATTTAGTGGAAAACCCAGTACTTGACCTTAACATTTAGTTGAGACAAGGACACTTAACATTTAGTTGAGACAGGGACATCCAAGAGTTGAAGGAATGTCTGATGCACTTGGTACTTGTGCCATGGTTCTAGTGCAAATATAAATTGTGCCAAAGGTCGGGTGCAAGGCTGTGATGCGCCAAAGGTTGGGCGCAAATAGGAATTGCGCTCGAGATAGGGTGCAGGCTGGGCTTTTGCCAAAGGCTTTGCGCAAGACTTGAGTGCACCTTGTGCTTGGCACACTTGATGATTACGCCCAAGGTTGGGCGCAAGTCTTGAGTGCGCCTTGTCCTTGGCGCACTTGGGGATTGCACATAAGGTTGGGTACAAGTCTGGAGTGTGCCTCCCTTTGGCTACACAGGTGAGGTGCACCTCACTTGGACGTATGAGGAATAAAGCACACAGATCTAGCACAAACACAAACTGAGAGAATGAGACGAAATAAGACTTGCACAAAAATATTGATTTTATTCACTCAAAATAAACAGACTGCAAGATGCAGTTTTACAATGCAAGTTTAGATTTTATAGATATCTACAACACAGTTGCAGGATAAACAATGAAGGAGTTTCCAAGATATTGTTGCTCCGACTCCTCTGCTTTGCTTAGCTATTTATCAGATTCCTCGATATGTTTTCTAAAAGACCACTCCGCCTTATATAGTCAAGCGGAATGGAGGATAAGGCTTATCCTCTGACATGCACTACATTAAGGTTTCTCTGACATGTCGCATTAGGGTTTCTACCCACTCGTCAAACTACAGCTACCAACATTAACTGTGCACGCTTATAGATTACGATGATCGGATTTATGGTGATCCGATATGTCAAGGCCTCAAATATGGTTTAATTTTCTAACACCCTCCTTTAAACTAGATTTCACAAAGACTTTGATGCCCAACATTTCTCGAAGCCTATTGAAGTCTTCCTCCTTCAAATGTTTTGTAAAAATATCAGCTACTTGTTCTTTTGACCTACAAAATAGTAACACAATTTCGTCAACTTTCACTAGCTCTCTGATGAGGTGGTAGGGGATATCGATATGCTTCGTCGTGCCATGAAACACTGGATCCTTTGATAGTGCTTTAGCAAAATTTTTGTCACAAAAAATGGTTGTTGCCTCTTTCGGTGGATGATTCAGCTCATCCAATATTCTTCGCAACCATACTGCATGGCATGTAGTTGACATGGCGACAACATACTCTACCTTAGCAGTGGACAATGCAACTATCGGTTGCTTCTCGGATGACCATGAAACTGCTCCTGATCTAAGATGGAAAGCATAGCTAAAAGTGCTCTTCCAATCATCAATGTTGCCAGCCCAATCACTATTTATGTAGCCAACCAGTTCTAGTTGGTCCTTTTTGGCATAAAATATTCCATGGTTCCACATCCTATTGACATAGCACAAAATACTTTTGTCTACTTTCCAGTGCGTGTCCTTTAGAGTCTTTATGAACCTGCTGATCAAGCTCACTCCAAACATCAGATCGGGTCTAGTTGCAGTCAAGTACATGAGATTGCCAACTAACCTCTTAAACAAGGTTGGATCAACATTTCTGCTAGAATCTATCTTGCTTAGCTTTAGACCTATGGCAATAGGTGTGATGGCAGGTTTGTTGTCCTCCATCTTAAACCTCTTTAGGACATCTTTCACATACTTGTCCTAAGATATGAAGATGCCATCTGTAGATTGGACATCTTCTATACCTAGAAAGTATTTCATTAGCCCTAAGTCCGTCATATTGAACTCCTTCATTGTTGTTCTAAACTGGTCAAACAACACGTTGCTATTGCCAAAATAAATGAGATCATCTACGTACAAGCAAACGATTATCATCTCCCCTTATAAATTTTGCTTTAGGTATAGGGTGTGCTCATATGGGCATTTGATGAACCCATTCTCCTGAAAGTAAGTATTAATTTTACTGTACCAAGCCCTGGGTGCTTGCTTCAACCCATACAGGGCCTTCTTTAGCTTCAGGACTTTACCTTCTTGTCCTTCCAAATCATAGCCTGGTGGATGGTCAATGTAGACCTCTTATTCCAACACTTCGTTGAGGAAGACGAACTTGACATCCATTTGGTACACATTCCAACCCTTCTAGGCTGCCAATGATAGGATCATCCTAACCACATCAAGTCGGGCTACAGACACATACACTTTATGATAGTCAATCCTGACTTCTGCTTGTAGCCTTTTGCCACAAATCTAGCCTCATGTCGATCAACTTAACCCTAGGCATTAAACTTAGTTTTGTATACCCATTTGACCCCAATGGTCTTCTTCCCTGATGGGAGATATGTCAACTGCCATGTCTTGTTCTTCTCTATGACCTCAATTTTCTCATCCATCGCCTTCACCCATTTCTAATTTTGAATTGCTTCTTTAAAAGAAATTGGATCACACTCAGAAAATAAAGCAAAGTCAGAATTTTCTTCTTCTTGAAGTCGGGTTACCTCATAGATTTCTTGCAAGCTCCTCGTCTTCATGGGTGTCCTCAAGCTGGAAAGTCTAATTCCAAGTTGAGGCATTTATGATGATGAGGCGGTGCTGCTGCCAGCTCTAGAGTTGCTACTTGAAATTGTAGGTTGATGCACTCATTCTTATTCTATGTCCTCAGACTCAATGACTACTGATTTTGACTGACCAGTATTTGATTTTCAGTTCCAGGATTCATACTCTAGGAACTTCACATCTCGGTTGATAATCATCTTCTTCGTCACAAGATTATACAGCCTATATGCCTTTGACTCTTCACTATACCCAGTGAAGATGCATTTCTCAGCTTTGTCATCTAGCTTCTTCCTCTTCTCATCTGGGACATGTGCATATGCTATGCACACGAAAAATCTTAAATGAGCAATGCTTGGCTTCTGGTTGCTCCATGCCTCCTGAGGAATTTTGTCCTTCACACTCTTTGTGGGACATCGATTTAGTAGATAAACTACACAACTTACAGCTTCTACCCATAAATCATGTGGTAAATTCTTTACCTTCAACATGCTTCGTGTCATCTCCATGATTGTTCTATTTTTCCTCTTAACTACATTGTTATGCTACGGTGTGTATCTGGCAGTAAGCTACCTACGAATTCTAATTTGCTTGTAAAAGTTTTGGATTTCATTGGAGATATACTCACCTCCTCCATCTGTCTTGAGAGTCATCACTTGGTAGACACTCTATTTCTCAACCAAAGCCTTGAAATCTCTAAATTTATCGAATGCTTCTGACTTTAGTTTGATGGGATATAGCCATGTCCTCCGACTGAAGTCGTCAATGAAAGTCAAAAAATATTTGTAACCAACAAATGTACTAGTCTGCATTGGATCACAAATATCAGAATGCACCAGCTCTAATGGCTGTGAAGTTCTCCAAGACTATCCTACAGGGAATGCATCCCTATGCTGCTTACCAACTAAACAACCTTCACAAACTTCATTTGGTTGCTCACTAAGGGGTAAATCCTTCACCATTTGTTTCTTGTGCAGCAAGTTCAAGCCACTGAAACTCAGGTGACCAAATCTGAGATGCCACAACCAAGTAGCATCCTTATTAACTGCACTAAATGACATCAGTGATTCATTCTGAATCTGAAGCATAAACATCTTGTTTTTTGTCATGGACACAGTTGCAATTTGCCCATGCTCCTTGTATTTGATGGTACAAACTCCATCCTTGAATTGAACAACGTACCCCTTCTACACAAGCTATCCAACACTCAAAAAATTATGCTTCAAACTAGGCACATAATAGACATTTGTGATCTGCTTCCTTTTACCTTGCCTGGTACGAATGAGGATTTTTCCTTTCTCCATCACAGGAACTTTACTGTTGTTCCCAATTTTCACCTCAGACTAGACTATTTCATCCAGTTGTGAGAACATATCTTTGTTCCCCGTCATGTGGTTGTTTCAACCACTATTGAGATATCAGACATTCTTTTGGCTCTCCTCAATACTGCAAGTCAACAACAAATTTCCACCAACATCTCTACACTCTCCATTTTCAGGCTCATCTATGTAGTGCACTTACTCTTGGTTATCCTTGGCCATATTATTTCTACACTCAAAAATATAGTTACCAAACTTCTTGTAGTAATAACATTGGATCTTTGATTTATCCTTCCTCTGATTAGATCCTCCTTGCTGATTGAAGTTGCAACCAATCTCTCCGTCATTGGAGTTTGACCTTTATCCTTGCTTGTGACCTTTCCCATGCTTGCCTCTGCTTCTTAATCCTTGAGAACCTGAGGCTACTTGGTGGGAGTTTTCTCTGCTACTGTCTCAAAATGATACCTGCACCTTGAATGCTTACTCCAATGAGGATTGATTTGAGTTACTTAGACTCTGCTCATGTGTTTGTAGAGAACCCATGAGATCATTCACATATAGGGTTGTCAAATATATCTATTCTTTGATTGCTATCACCACTGAGTCGAACCTTGCTTGTAAGCTCCTCAATATCTTCTCCATAATCCTTTTATTCATCACGTTCTCCCAATTCAACCACATGTGGTTGATGACATCCATTGTCCGGGTGAGGAAGTCACTTATAGACTTTGACTTGCTCATCTGCAAGTTTTTGAACTCCCTCCTCAACATATACAACCACATCAAATTCACCTTGTTGATGACCTGGTAGGAGCTGGCCAAGATTTCCCAAGCCTCCTTCAATTTGGTTGTTGCTACGATTCGCAGGAAGATTGTCTCCTCAACTGCATGCATTATGTAAAATAATGCCTTCTGGTCCTTCTTTCGGTTCTCCTTCAAAAAATTTGAATCTACCTGGGAGAATGCGCTCAACGCTACTACCTTTGCATAGCCATTTTGGACCAGGTCCCAAAGCTCCTGCGACCTGAAAAAAATCCTCATCTGGATGCTCTAGTAATCGTAATTCTTATTGCTCAACCGTGAGATCTGTAATTGCAACAAGTTGCCACTGGAAGCCATTGCTTCTGTCATCCATAGGTAGGCTTAGGCTCTGATACTAAGTTGAAGGAATATCCGAAGCACTTGGTACTCACGCCAAGGTTCTAGCGCAAATATTAATTGCACCAAAGGTCAAGCACAAGGCTATGATGCACCAAAGGTCAGGCACAAATAGGAATTGCACCCAAGATGGAGCGCAGGCTGGGATTGCACCAAATGCTTGGCGCAAGACTTGAGTGTGCCTTGTGCTTGGTGCACTTGATGACTATGCTCGAGGCTAGGCGCAAGTCTTGAGTGTGCCTTGTCCTTGGATCACTTGGGGATTGCGCCCAAGGCTGGGCGTAAGTCTGGAGTGCACCTCCCTTTGGGCGTAGAAGTGATGTGTGCCTCACTTGGGTGCACAAGGAATAAAGCGCACAAATATGGCACAAACACAAATTGAGAGAATGAGACGAAATAAGACTTGAACAAAAAGACTGATTTTATTCACTCGAAATAAACAGACTACAAGATGCAATTTTACAATGCAAGTTCAGATTTATAGACATCTGCAACACAGTTGTAGGATAAACAACGAAGGAGTTTCCAGGAGACTGCTGCTTCGACTCCTCTGCTCTGCTCAGCTATTTCCCTGATTCCTCGATATGTTTTCTAAAAGACCACTCCGCCTTATATAGCTGGGCAAAAGGGAGGATAAGGCTTATCCTCTGACATGCTTATCCTTTGACATGCGCTGCATTAAGGTTTCTCAAACATACCGCATTAGGGTTTCTGCCCACTCGTCGAACTGTAGCTACCGTAATTAACTGCACACACTTGTAGATTACGACGATCGGATTTACGTTGATCCGATCTATGAAGGCATCAAATCTGGTTTAATTTTCTAACACCAAGTTCAAACACCACTAAGAGGAGACCAGAGCCCCTCATAAAAACTGGTGCTTGACCTTAACATTTAACCCAAACAAAGACACTCCAATGTAAAAGACTTTGAACTTTCCTAATAAAAATCCAAATTCAATTCAAAAAAAGATGACTCAGACATACCTAATTTTTTAACTTTAAATTTTTTTTTTTTTTTATATTATGTTCGTACTTAATTACAAATTAACTATTATATTGAATACACGAATAGAGAAGACATGTCATGATTCTTTCATGACCCTTATTTATATTTGTATGCTATGGGATTATTAGCTTTCTCAAAGGAAGGTGGTGTGTGGTTTCGGCTAAACGTCAAGATAAACATCTTTGGCTTCTACTGCTTTTGGACTCTAATCTCGACCTGTATTTCGCTGGCTGCTGTTATCATTGTTTATTTTCATTTAACTATCTCATCGAGCAATATTATATCCGTGCTATTATGTTCCCTGTCTTTGGGTAGCTTTAGAGTTTAAGAACCTATGGATTTCATTGGAATTTGAAAACAACTTTTTAAAAATACAATGGAGTTGTTTCTCACACAAGCCTACCAAGGAGTGAACTACAAGAACTTATTTTTTCGAAAGACCTAAAGAATTTTTTAAATGTAGAAGCCGTTAAACCGATGCACTCTGGCCTTTTGCTATAAACAACAACCGAGAGAATTAGTGAAACATAACATAGCCATAGCAGTTACACTATAGAATCGATGATTCAATATTTTACAAACACGTATTAATAATACACAGTTTTCCTATCTTCCAATGCTATTCCAGAGCGCTCGCAACGTTTGACACGCATTATAGCATGAGTTAACCTTATCTGCTCTAATTCATTACCTATCGACTTTAGTCATTCATTCGAAGAAAGTAAGACACAGCCGTCAGCGGACATTCTTTCCAATCTTGTCCTATAAATGTCTGTAGAAACCACGACTAGGTAAAAAATAAAGCATCCGTCACCGTCTCCAGAGACTGCTCTGCAAACTGTGATGGCGTAATATCATCGTTTACCATATACCATAGGTTTTCAGGATTAGTACACGCAGTGATAGGGTTTGACATTTGAGGATTCGGATTAAGATGTAGGGAATAGTTCAGTTCGGGTAGGAGGGTGATCATTCTTGATGGTAATACAGATAAAATGTTGGATTGAACATCTGGATGGTAGACATTGCTGTTTTCCTCCCACTTGAACTGCTCGCAATTTGCAAAATTACTCGAGTCTGTATAAACATCACAGCAGTATATGTTTGTGGGTTTAGATGGCTCTTCAGCTTCCATTAGAAACCTTTCAAGTTCATGATACAAACATCCAAAAAAAGATAATAGGATTTCTTCTGAGATATATACCGATCCATACCGGTTACTCAATAGTTTATGAAGTCTTATGATGAGCTCTTCTTCCTCCGGAGTAATATGCCCACGTTTCAAGTTCGGACGGAGGTAATTCATCCAACGGAATCTGTAACTCCTCCCAGTTCTGAGCAATCCTGCAAAACGGCATGAGATTTTTGAACGAATCTTATGAGGGAGAATCTTAACTACACTCCATATATACATAAAAAAAAAACCAAATCATGCAAAATTGGTCCTCAATGAGAACTGCTATACCAATGATGTTTATCATGAATATACAAAATCTAGTTTCGACATTTGAAAAAAGAAAAAAACAAAAAAAAAATCATTCATATGACATTTATCAATTGAATCATATACATGTTGATAAATGTGGTTGCTATGTTTCTAAAAGTGGACATCTTTGCTACTGGATGTTTCCTTCACCACGAGCTTCAATATACTTCTTAAGCACCAAATCCTCAACAGGTCTCCAAGCCCCCTTATTCAGATCCATATCAGTATGCCAGATTCTTCTCAATGTTCTCATCATCACCTTAGATCTGGAACAAAAACAAGAGATGAAGTCTAAACATTGCAAATTTGTAGGCATGGAGGGAACTCCAACTGGAACCCTGTTTCACCAACCAGCCATGGTCAAGGCTAACCGGTAATGCTTTGACAAAAACCACGTACGTGAGATACGTGTAAAGACACAAATTTGGATAAAAGGATTTATTGAAGAAAGCAAAATTTTGTCTGTCCCTTATTTTATCCCACTCATGCCACACATTCATTAAATGAAAATTCTTTACATGAACTTGATTTTTACTTACATGGATGATTCTAACATCAAGGTACTCTAGATCTTTCCCTAATATTTTTATCATGTCTTTCCTTTCTTGTCAAGAGTCTCGTGACTATGGCCTTCTAGTGAAAGGGCGGTGACTGCAGGTGCTGTCTGCAGATCTGCAAATCAAAAGAGTGCTGAATATTGGGATTCTGAACGTGTATGACGTTCTACTCTTATCTCCCAACGGCCGATCTACCGGCCTCTTTTAAAATGTTGGGAAAAAATAACATCTGTCTTTGTATGGATACTTTGAACTTGTCACCAGGCAGTGACAGGGTTCAGATACTGCTCATATTATTATATTATTAAGTACATAACTATATGTTATGTATCTTTTAACTCAAATTTCAAATATCTCTTATTGTGGCTATATATTTCGATAATTTTGTAATATATTTAAATGATTGAGACTTGTTTTGATTAGATATTTAAAAATTAAGAGAAATACTTCTTTTAACCCTAACATTTTAATTTATACTAATTTTATAGAATACAATTCTGTGTATTTAAATTCTTTTTAATTTTTTTTTTTAAATTACTATGAATAAGGAAGTACTATAAAGCCTCTCCATGTACACAAATGTTAAAAATAAAATTATAATTAATTATATGATATTAAAATAGATGTTGTTTATAAATCATATTATTATGATGCTTCAATGAACCACATTATGATATTAAAATGTATTATTTGTGATGATACCTATAGAAATTAAACCTTTATAAATTTTTGCTAAACATTATTGTTTTAGGCTATATTATGATATTGAAATAGATGTTTATAAATCATGATATATTATTATGGTGCTTCAGTGAACCACATTATGTTATTAAAATGAATTGTATGTCATGATACCCATGGGAATTAAACCTTTATGGGTTTTGCTAAACATTATTGTTTTAGGATATATTATGATATTGAAATAGATGTTGTTTATAAATCATATCATGATATATTATTATGGTGCTTCAATGAACCACATTATGTTATTAAAATGAATTGTATGTCATGATATCCATGAAAATTAAACTTTTATGGGTTTTTGCTAAACATTATTGTTTTAGATTATCATGAATTATTATTTTTTATTTGGTTAGTATGATAAACCCCTATGACCAACTCACAGGGCTAGAAGTCTCCTCCCAACCATTACCCTTCGTAAAGTCTAGAGCTATGCTTATCAATAAGGAATTTAACGCATAGCCACCACACACCTTTATAGGTTTTGCTAAACATTATTGTTTTAGGTTATCATGAGTTATTTTTTTATTTGGTTAGTATAATAAACCCCTACGACCAACTCATAGAGCTGAGTAGTCTCCTCCAAACCATGACCACTCATAAAGCCGAGAGCTATTCTTATCAATAGGGAATTTAACATACACCCACAACACACCCACCCCCTCACACACTCGCACACATCATAATTTAACCTTAGACCTACCAAAGAAGAACCAAAGCCTGAATGCATTGTTCCAACACCCCCGGGACAAACTATCATAAATTTTAATCTATAATAAGGCCAAAACTATTTATATTAGTATAAGTATTTGGTTCTTTTTAAATTTTCCCATCACCTCCGAGACAACTATCATGAATTTTAATTTATAATGAAGCCAAGACTATTTATATTAGTGTCAAGCACTTTGTTCCTTTTAACTTTTCCTATGGGATTTGAATCTTAAGTGGAGGAGTGAAATTGTTCACTCACTATTACTTTCTAAAAGCCTATTAGAATAAATGTTAAGGCTTAGCTATGAGATAGACAATAATGACTATGTAAAATTATTTATTCCTTTAAACTAATTATATAAATGTTAAGTTTTATTATATATAACACGTCATGATACTCATCACTCTCTAGCACTTGCCCCAAAACCATTTAACCAAAATTTAAGGCTTACCCATGGGATTAGAATCTTATTTTATGGTGTAAAACATCTCACTTCTCAATGATTGTCTTGAAATTCTTACACCAAATATTAAGGTTTACAAGTGGGATTGGGGCATTGGATTAGGATAGAAAATATCTTAGTTCTCATGACCTAAAAATTCTTGGATCAAATGTTAAAATTCATCCATGAGATTGGACCCTTAAATTATGGTATGAAGCATTTAAATTCTCAATGTCTATATAGGATAAAATATTAAGGTTGCTTCATAGGAATGCAATATTAGTTTAGCATATAAAAATTCATTTTCTTTGTGACTTTCCTAAACTACTTGGAAAAATACTAAAGTTCATCCATATAAGTTTGACTTGCAATGTGAAACTCATTGATGTCATTATTCCCCAATGTACTAAGCATAATCATTTTATTTTTGTTTATCTATTGTATGGTTGATAGTACGTGTGAACCAAATAAACATATTTCATTTTTTGAAACAATATCTAACTTAACAATAATGTAACAATATACCATGGAAGTTGTTCTATTAAAAAAAATTAAAATATAAAACAAATATTTTAAATATTTTTTTGAAAAACTATTATATTATATAAAATCTAATAATTTTATAAACAACAACAAAAAAAAAAAAAAAAATGGTGGATAAGCACAATACTAAATAGCCAATAATTATTATAAATAAATAATAGAGGTCAATGCCAAACATACCTTAGACCACTAACTATTTTTTAAAACTAAAAAAGCAATCATGGCCATGTGGACCTCATAGTTAGTCACATCCACTAAGATTGTGGAGGGTCATTTTTGGTATATTGTTTCATTTCCCACCTATAATGTGTGTTTTGAATTGGTGCAAAGGATGCATCATCTAACTATCTTGGACTACCCTATTTAATCTTAGGCTCTTTGTTTTTGGTCAAATAAATGGCTAGTGAAAGAAAATAGGACACAAAGCATTCTCCTAGTGCTCAAAATATCCTACAAATGGGCCAACTCTATTACCACTTTGTTGGTCCACACTGGAGTTTGTAGTATCATAGAAGAAACAATATTGAATTTGTCAATAGCACTATAGAATGAATAGAGGCTTTAGAAGTAAATGTTCATAGAATTTATGGAAAGAACATCCCAAATATCATTGTCTTTCCAGATCCATGGTTTGATATTTTTCCAAGTTTTCCAAATGCTTTAATTGAAAAAAGAACCTAAAATATTAATCAAAATTGGAGCAACAAGAAAGGAGGTCAAATCCACACCTCTCCATTCTTTATATCTATAGGGTCAAACTAGTAATTTTCAAGCTTCGTTGCCTTTGATGGCTTTAATTATTTTGAGTACATTTTATTTCATATTGTAATAATATTGGTTACCATATGCTATATTTTTCTTTGTGGTATATGCAAGAAATAATTCATTTGCATCATTTAGGTTCTAATGAATGTAAGATATACTATTATTTTATTTGTCTAAGTTTTAATGAAATTCATTTTATATTTAAATTTTATAAACACAAGAATAAAGGTCTTATAAAAATCAATTTATACAAATATTGAAGATAAATATCATCCATATATATGAATTTAAATATCTTTTAATACTTTAATTATTGAATAAATGAGAATAAGTTATTTATTGAATTTAAAACAGTTATCGAAATTAATGGAAGAATTCTTCTATAAAGAGAAAAAGAACATGTATTGAAGACATCAAATTTTTAAACATGTAAATATTTTTATTTCACTGAATTTAAATATAACATACGAAGCATAAAAATTTACATGTAAATAAAATATAAAAATTTATAAATATTTGGTCTTAATTTTACATCATGATAGAAAATGTATGTTTGTATTTAACATTAATTTATAATTCATTCAATGATTAGCTAAAAGGGAAGAAAATGACCCATTCTAATATTAATTATTTACATCAATTAATATTTATATGTTTATTTTAATTCTAGTTTATCTAATGATTATATGAAGGGAAAAAATAACCTATTATAATACTAATTATTAATATCAGTTAATATTTCTTCTAATGTTTAGTTGAACTAGAAAAAACAACTTATTAAGGCATTTCGGAGTGATTCGGAGCGATGTGGTACCCTGGTGATTCGGTTGATGGTGATGATTTGGTGGTGGAGGAGGTCAATGTGGACAATCCTTTCTGGTCAGGTAAGTCTTCCTTCAATGGTGTTTGCCCATGGTGGGATCCTGGTGTCTTACAGCAAGGGCTTGCTGGTTTCTCCTAGTTGGAGGTTTCTCCCCTTTCATATTATGCTCAGGTCATTTCAAGAGTTCCTCTTGATGAAGAGTTTCCACCTTGTGCAGTTGATGGGAGCTCTTTCAAATTTTTGGTCCTGGATTTCACTGTTAATTCCTTTTTGAAGAAGGAGATGTGGGATCTAGTGGGAAAGCTGGCTAGTGGTCACCCAGAGTTGGACTCTCTGAGGCATTGAGCTCTCTCTAAATGGTGACCAATTGGCTCCCTTGACATTGTGTCACTTGTAATTTCTTCCTTATTAGGCTTTCGAGTGAGGAGGATTCGAGAAAAAAATTAGAGGGTGGTCCCTAGTTCTTTAGTAAACAGGGTTTGTTTCTTCAACGGTGGGGCCATGATTTCAACCCGATGACCCAAAGAGTTAATGTGGTCCCGATTTGGGTCTTTCTTCCTGAATTCTTGACTTATCTATGGCATGAGAGTGTTTTTCGGGCTATTGTTGCGACTATTGGAGACTTTATCTCCTTTGAAAAAGTTTCTTTGTCCCACTCTCATGGTCAGTTTGTCAGGATGTGCTTACTGGTGGATATTGAGAAAGAACTTCCAAGTTTAGTGGAACTGGTGTCCCATTTGGGAACTTGGTCTCAATCTATATTTTATGAAAACAAGCCTCAAGCTTGTCAATATTGTGGTCTGGGAGGTCACCATCAAAGTATGTGCCCTCAGAAGAAATGTGGGGTCCCTCCCAATCCTCTTCCAAGTTTTGGCCATGCTCCAGAGAAACAAAATGATTGGAAAACCCTGGCAAAGAAAAATAGAATTTGGAGAAGAAAGACTCCTAATCATTCCTTGGGCTCGAAAGGTAAAAAAGTTCTTTCTTCCCAGCCTCCCCATCCTTCTGGGAGTGGTCCTATGGTCATTTCTCCGAAAGGGGCTTCTCCTCCCCTTCCAAGGACCCAAACTATTCAGAGTAACTTGGAGGTGGTGCTTTCAACAGATCCTGTTGAGTCTGGCTTGGACATTCCTCTTTCAAATTATTTTCAAGGCTTGGACCTCCTCGGGGTTGAGGACTCTTTGGAGGCCCCTATGCTGGAGTCATCTCCTTTGAAGGTGGCTTCCCCCAAGGTTGTACAAGGTTTTCTCTAGTTGGGTGTGTCCCCAGACTAACTGATTCCCCTAAACATGTTATGGATAAAGGCTCTCTTGCCCCTAAAATAAGAAGCTTGCACAAGAGACCAGTAGACTATGGTGTATCAAAGAAAGTTGGTAGACCTTCGACTAAGTCTGGGAGGAAAAGGGCCATGGATGAGGCTGTGGTGAATGGTGGTCAAGCTCACTTGGTTGTGGAAGGTGATAATGGTGATAGATAGCTCAAGCTGGATGGGTTCAAATCTCCTCAATTGGGGGAATTGGTAAGAAGCTCTCCTTTTAATCCCAATGAAGGTTTGCTCTTGGAATATTAGAGGACTTAATAGTGCCTCTAAAAAGCATCTTCTTGCTTCTTTGCGCATGGAGAAAGCCCCAAACTTTTTGTGTATTCAGGAATCTAAGTTGGATGCCTCTGCTTGGGAAGATACTTAGAAGGTGGTCTAGAAAGACTCGGGTTTTATGGCTTCTGAAGCCTCTGGTTTGGCTGGTGGTCTTCTCTTTTTTTGGGATTCGATTAAATTTGAAGGTCATGTTATTTCATCATCTAATAGGGTGATCAATATTATTTTTTGGTGCAAGTTGTCTCGCAGGCATTGGGTAATGTCCAATATTTATGCCCCGAATTCCTATTCTGATAGATGTAGATTATGGGCACTTCTGTTGGAGATGAGGGCCACTTTTCAAAATGAGTCATGGATGGTAGTTGGTGACTTTAATTCTCCCTTGTTTCCCTCTAAAAAATGAGGTGGTAACATTGTTGATGACAGGAGTCTCTATGACTTTCATGAGTTTGTTAGCCAAGCGGTTCTCCGTGACATAGACCTTATAGGTGCTAAATTTACCTGGAGTAACCGGAGAGGGGGTAATAGTCTTATCCTTAGTAGACTTGATAGGATCTTCATTTCCAATTCCTCCTTTGATATTTTTGGAGATGCTTCTTTATCTACCCTTCCTAGAATCGGGTCGGACCATAACCCTTTGTGGCTTGAAATTCTTGAGGGGCTTTCATTTCTTCCCTGTCCCTTCTATTTTGAAGTGATGTGGTGTTCCCACAGGGATTTTGAGTCTTGCATATCTGATTGGTGGTAGGAACCTGTTCTAGGTGTAGGAATGTTCAAATTGTTAAACAAGCTGAAGAAACTTAGAGTCCACCTCAAGATTTGGAACAAATTTTCCTTTGGGAATATTTTTTAGGAAAAAGAGCGTTTGAAATATCTTTTGTCTTCTATTGAATCTCATATTGAATCCCAAGGTTATTCGGAGGGTCTCCTTGCTGATGAAAAATCCACTCTTTGTGCCCTTCATAACGTTCAGGCTGAAGAGGAGTTGTTTTGGAAACAGAAATCTAGAGAGCTTTGGCTTAAAGAAGGAGATCGTAATTCCCATTTTTTCCACTCTTCCACCTTGCGAAGGAGAGGTCAGAATAGAATTAGGGAAATTGTCAAATCAGATGGAGTGTGTACTTCAAATGTTTTGGAGATAAGGGAAGAAGTTATGGATTTATTTAGCTCTCTTTTATGCTCTCCGCCGACCTAGGATAGAAATGTTGAATCTCGTATGTTGGAGGCAATCCCTTGCCTTGTTTTAGATGATATGAATGCTGCTCTTCTTGCTCCATTTTCTGATGATGATATTCTGGCAGCAGTGAAGTCTATGGGCCCTCTTAAGGCTCCTCGCCCTGATGGATTCCCTCCTATTTTTTTCTAGAAGTTTTGGCACATATGTGGAAGGGATGTTTGTGAAGCAATTCACCATTCATAGAAGTCGTGTGTCTTCCCTAAGGCCTTGAATGCTACTTTTCTAGCTCTTATTCCTAAAAAGGACTTTGTGGCATCGTTCAGTGACTTCAGGCCCATAAGCTTATGTAATACTATCTACAAAATATTTTCTAAAGCTATGGCAATTAGACTGAGGCCTATCCTCCCCATTCTCATTGACTCGGTCCAAAGTGGCTTTGTTTCGGGAAGACAAATTTTGGATGGTGCTATTGTTATCCATGAACTTCTTCACTCGATGCAGAAAAGTGGGAGGGTGACCTTCTTTCTTAAGTTGGACATCAAAAAAGCCTATGATAGAGTGTCATGGCCATTTTTGTTTATGGTCCTAAGAAATTTTGGCTTTAGCAACTCTTGGGTTAACCTCATGGAGGCTACGATTTTGTCAGCTTGGTTTTTGGTGCTGATAAATGGTTCCCTGATTGGATTTTTTAACTCGTGCAGAGGGATTCATCAGGGTGATCCTATTTCCCCCTTCCTTTTTATTATCATGGCGAAGGCTCTTGGTTGATCTATTAAAATATGTAGTATGGAATTTGGTTTAAGGTCGGCCTTGCAGATAAACCCGATCTCTCATCAACAGTTCATAGATGACACTCTACTCTCCTGTGTGGCATCGATTTTTCATGCTCGGGATGTTAAAGTGATTCTTGATTGCTATGGGAGGGCAGCGGGCTAGGTGATCAATTACCTTAAAAGCAATGTCTTCTTTGTTAACACCCTCGAGATTCGATAGCAGAGGATTGCTTCAGTTTTGGGATGTTGGATTGTTTCTCTCCCAATTACTTACTTGGGCCTCCCTTTATTTGTGGGTCATTTGAAGGAGTCATTCTGGACTCCTGTTCTGGAGTGGGTACAGAGAAAAGTTTCCTCTTGGAAAGGAGCCCTCCTTAGTCAGGTCGAAAAAGTGGTGTTAGTCCAGAGTACGCTCCAAAGCATTCCTTTATATTTTATGTCTCTCTTCAATATTCCATCCAGGGTGGCATCTAAGTTTGATAGCATTTGTAAGGCCTTTCTTTGGGTAGGCCCGAATTTGAAGGGTAAGTTTCATCTTCTCTCGTGGGATCAAGTCTGTAAAAGGAAAAATGATGGAGGCCTAAATTTAAAAAGTGTGATTGGTATGAATAAGGCTCTGGTGTCCAAGATGGCCTGGCAGGTTGCTTCTGGCATTGATCGCCTTTGGTGTCACATTTTAAAAGCTAAATACAATTTTAATCATTTCCTATCGGAACCTCTCTCTTCTAGAGGTTCTACATTTTGGAACAGTCTGATCAAATCCAGGGATTTTATTAAAAATAATAGTTGTTGGGTGATCGAGAATGGTAGGTCGGTCTCCTTTTGGGATGACCCGTGGCTCAAAAACCACCCCCTCATGGAGGACCATCATTTCAAGAACATTTGTTTGCTCTCCAAAGAGGTTGGCTTCATTAGGGTGGCAAATTTTTTTATCCTTCATAATAACCGTAGAGAATGGTCCCCATCTCCCCCCTTTCTCAGATCAACCCAGGATCATTTGGAGTGGGAATCTATTCTTGCTGAATTGTGAAGGTACATTGTTCTCTAGGAGGAGGTGATGGATCAGCTGGTTTGGGATGGAGATAGTGAGGGCTCTTATACTGTTAAATCAACTTACTCTCTCCTTTGCCATCGGGGAGGTGGTGATTTCCCATGGTCAAAGATCTGGATTAAAAATTTAACTCCAAAAATTAATATCTTCTTCTAGTTGGCAGTGCAGAATAAGGTCCTTACGATTGAGAACTTACACAAGTGGGGTTTTAATCTACTCAATCGGTGCTTTCTTTGTAAACAAGATTGGGAATCTGCTTCCCATTTGTTCCTCAAGTGCAAGGTATTCCAGGAGGTTTTTTATTCCTATCTTCAGCATATTGGGCTTGCTTGGACGTTACCGAATTCTATCAATGATTTGATTCATCAGTGGATGTCACCTTTTTCCTCACCCCATATTAAGTGTTTTTGGAAGTTTTGGCTTCCCCATCTTCTTTGGGGAGTGTGGAAGGAATGGAATGCGAGGGCATTTAAAAATAAGGAAGGAGATCTCTTGCACTTAAGCCAGAAAATCTTGTGGAAAGTTGGTGAGAATGTGTCTTTTGCATTAAAGGACTCACTCCCTTCTATTCCTAGGGATCATCCTGATTTTGTGGTTGAGTGTTCTCTCGATTTTTGTCTATATTTAAGACCACCTCCGGCTTCGAACTTACGTACTTTCATCCGTTGGTCCCCGCCCCCTCTGGGGTGGTTCAAACTTAATTTCTATGGGGCGTCAAAAGAAAATCCGGGCCACATGAGCATTGGGGGAATTATTTGGGATCAGTATGGCACTGCCATATTGGCCTTTGTGGAAGACATAGGTGTTCAATCATCTCACTTTTTCGAATCTTGGGCTGCCTTTATGGGGATTCAGATGCTTAAATATCTTGGCATTCACAGGGCCATTATTGAAGGAGACTCGTTAAATATTATTAATATGCTCAAGGGTGATTGTAATTCAAGATGACAAATATCTAATTTAATTGTAGAATCAAGAGCACATTTAATGTCTTTGGAGGAGTTGATCATCAGGCACGAGTTTAGAGAAGCGAATGTGATGGCTGACTGCCTTGCTAATTTGGGTGTTTCTAGTCAGGGCTTAATGATATGGTGCACTAAATTTCCTCCAGAGATTATCTACCTTATTAATGATGAGAATATTTTATGATCTTTGGGGTGCGTTTGGGCTTCTGACACAACTCCTTTCTCTTAGTGGTTGTTGGAAGTTACTCTTCTCTAGGGTGATGGTGGAGGGCCTTTACTTTGCTTGGCTACCTTGTACTTGGGAGCCCTCTTGGCTCTACGTTTGCTCTTTGAGAAGACAGGTGACCCCTTTCCCTCTCCTAATTTTTGAAATTCAAATTTTGAATCCCTTCCCAACGTCTTCTCAGGCCCTCAGGAGATGGACCACCCTGGGTTATGTGTAGTCTCCAGAACATTCTAGGTGGGTGCTCGTGTCTATGGTTTTGGGTCGTAGTGTCTGTTAGAGCCTTGGGATGGTGTCCATGTTGTGTAGGCTAAATTATGAATTTTCTTGTCTCGGTGTAGTTTCTGCCCTTTTCGATGCTCTCCTCTTTGCTTTGAGTTGGTGCTTGCATGGTAGTTTTGTGATCAAGATGTCTTGGTGGAGCCTTACAAGTGTTGGGGCCTTACTGTTCTGGTGAACACCTAGTTCCTTTCTAGATTTCGTTAAGACTTACCCCTCTTGGGGCTTGGGGCTCTTCCCCTTGTCCTTTGTGCTCCCACATGATTATCCTGTTTGCTCTCTCTTGCTGGTTACGTCGCTTCTCCCCATGATGGGTTTAGTATTGCTACCCGTTGCATGGTTTTTTGCTTCTTGGTTTGAGGATGGTCAATTTCTCTAGATGGCTAGTCTCGGGACCTTTTGTTTTTCCCCTTCGGGGCCTCCCAAGCCCTTATTTGGTGCTAGTTTGTTGACTTTGGGGGTGAGGCTTCTATTTTTTAACTTTGTTATGGCCTGGGTTGCCCTTTGTCAGAGTTCTCTTATTGTTGGGAGTTTTTTTGTTTGGGTTTTCTCCCTCCTTTCTATCTCTAAGTTTTTCTGGTTTATTGTTAGTATGGGTAAAGTGAATATCTACCCGGCTAAGCTTAAATTGAGTAAACCCCATCTTGAGCCTATGTCTGTGTCCTTTGATGAGGAGGTCAAAACTATCCTGGAGGATGGGGGTCTTCTGGAATGCATTCAGAAGTTTCATGGTCATAGCCCGGTGCTTACTAACTGGATGGTTTCTTCTTGGAATGACGGTTGGGTCAGTATTGGATCCTAGTCATTTCAAGTCTTGGTAGAGCTCATCAGCAGAACTACCGACTTGGTGTTGGATGGTGTCTATCACAACCATGATAGACATTCTCTGTTGTAGGAGATTAGTCTATTTTTAGACAAGGAGGAATTCTTGCCATGGATCCAGAATGGTTTCAGTGTTGCGGCCCTGCCTCCTCCTTGGGATAGGGTTGCTAGGGTTATCATGGACTATTTTACCCTTGATCCTTCCTATGAAATTATTAGGAGATTTCATGCTATATTTTTAAATCATTTGAGACGTAAAGCCTGCATGAATATTCCTTTGTTTCTTTTCCATTCTATGAAGAAGTCCTTTTTGAGTGTTCAAGGCGGTCATGGTCAGACCCCTATTCATCAAGGCCTTGCATTGCTGGTGTTTGAGTAGGCCGCCTTTGAACATGGTTTAAATGTTGATGATTTGCTCAAGCCTTTTGCAGATATTCCTCGTCCCATGGTTGGTGGTGCTAAGAGGGTGGTGGAGTCTCCTAGCTCTCTTGGTGGTGGTTCCAGTTCATCCTCTGGGACAAATTCTGATGGTAGTGAAGACATTGTTAGTCTCACAATGACACTAAGAGGGGGGGTGAATCAGTGTAGCTCTTTTAAACTTAAATATTCAACTCTTAAAGCCAAAACAATGAAAACTTAAAACCAAATAAAGCAAGTATAACAAGAGAACATCACACAACACAAGATGTACCGAGGTTCACCGGTTTAGCTACATCTTCAAAATGACTGTTTGGACTCCCATCTAAATCCAGCCTTTGCAAAGCACCAACTTTACAATAAATTTACCAACACCCACTAGAAGGAGCATCAACCCTTAATTTTCCAGCACCAACTGGAAGGAGCACCAACCCCTGATGCCAAGCACCAACTTGGACTTCAATTTTGAAACTAGAAGATTGACACAAAAATACCTTCACTTTTACAAGACCCTGACTGGTCTATTGCTTACCCAACGTCTACCACAATTCACAAAACACACCCACTTATCTCACACTAAAATTCTCCAAGCAACACTCCTTTTATAACAATATTTTCTCTTTGTAACTCCTTTTGTAACTTCCATATTCTCACATGCCACCTATCAATTGTAACTCCTTTTGTAGCTTCCATATTCTCATATGCCACTTGTCAATTGTAACTTCTTTATGTAACTCCTTTATGACACACTATTCTCCTATGCCACGACTATTCATTTTCTCCTTCCATGACTGTTCATTTTCTCCTTCCCTTGTGCATGCATGTGTTTTGGTTTCCAAAAAGGATTTTCATTTCTATTTTGTGGCCCTTCGTTTCCTTTTCTCCACATGGGCATGCGTCCGCTTCTTTCCATCTGTAACGACCATCTTAGATGATTTCAAATCATTAAATATTCCTTATGTAACATTTTGTCTTATTCATTGAATTTTGTCCTTATGTGACAAATTACCTTATTCAATCTTCGATTTATTCCTTATAGGTCCATGTCACTATGCAGTCTTTAGTTTCACTATCCTAGTGTTCATCACTAATATTAGACGCACTATCAACTACTCTGTTCCTTTGGCAAAAATGCAACATGTCACGATATTGTGACACTTTTGTTTCTCTACCCTGTCTGCCCTTTTTGAGTCGTAAAAATGCAAGATGTCACGATATCGCAACACTTTTTCTTTCTTGCTCTTTCTATTTGCTTTGGACAACGAAAATGCTACATGTTGCGATATCACGATAATTTTTCCTTCTTGCTCTTTCTCTTTTCTTTGGACTACGAAAATGCAACATGTCGCGATATCCCGACAGTTTTTCCTTCTTGCTCTTTCTCTTTGCTTTGGAACGCAAAAATGCTACATGTCGCGATATCACGACACTTTTTCCTTCTTGTTCTTTCTCTTTGCTTTGGACCATGAAAATGCAACATGTCGTGATATCGCGACACATTTTCCTCCTTGCATTTTCTCTTTGCTTTGGACCGTGAAAATGCAACATGTCACGATATCGCGACACTTTTTTCTCCTTGCATTTTCTCTTTGCTTTGGATCACGAAAATGCAACATGTCACGATATTGCGACACTTTTTTCTCCTTGCATTTTCTCTTTGCTTTGGACCATGAAAATGCAACATGTCATGATATCATGACACTTTTTTCTCCTTGCATTTTCTCTTTGCTTTGGACCGCGTAAATGCAACATGTAACATGTCGCGATATCGCGACACTTTTTTATCCTTGCTTTTTCTCTTCTCTTTTGGCCTCGAAAATGCAACATGTCACGATATCGTGATACTTTTTTTCACCTTGCTTTTTCTCTTCTCTTTTGACCGCGAAAATGCAACATGTTGCGATATCGCGACACTTTTTTCTCCTTGCTTTTTCTCTTCTCTTTTGGCCACAAAAATGCAACATGTCGCGATATCGTGACACTTTTTTCTCCTTGCTTTTTCTCTTCTCTTTTGGCCGCAAAAATGCAACATGTCGCGATATTGCAACACTTTTTTTATTTGTAGTGTTTTGCTTTTTCTTTGATCTTTAGCATATGGGCCACTTCGGTCTTCTTGGAAAATATGAAACTTTGCACAAACAACATATAACAACTTGACCCAAACATCAAAAACTTCCTCATAAGCATTTAACATCATTGTACATACTTTGAATAACCTCTGAACTCCTGTCCACTGCATCAACCGATCTATCTGACTGTGTTGACAATAATGACAATACTATCGTTGTACCTTGCTCAACAATCTCCCCCTTTGGAATTTTTGGCAACACATGTTCAATTTCCTGTAACTCTTCTCCCCATTTGACAACAATATCAAAGGGCTGCTGCAAACTCCCCCTGAGTCCATGCACAACATTCTCGAGCAAAAATTATTATACTTAGTAAAAATCACAAACATGAGCAAAAATATAAACAAATACACAAATGCTCCCCCCCGAGAATGTGGTCCCAATAGCTAGTCAATTCTTGGGAAGCGTGACCACTCCCAATTTATTGTGAAGGTACTCAAAGACTTCCTTGGGCAATGGTTTTGTGAAGATATCCGCTACTTTCTCTGTTGTTGGAACCAAATCCAACTTAACCTCACCTTTCGCAACTTTATCCTTCAAAAAGTGATATCGGATAGCAATATGTTTTGTGTGAGAATGCATAACCGGATTCTTTGAGATGTTAATGGCACTGGTGTTATCACACTTAACTAAAATTGGCTCACTGAATTTAATACCAAGATATTTCAGGGTTTGTTTCATCCATAATACCTACGTACAACATGTTGTCGCTGTAATATATTCTACCTCTGTTGTGGATAAGGAGATTGAATCTTGTTTCTTACTGTGCCACACGACCAACCTGTCTCTAAGATAGAATGTACCTCCATTGGTACTCTTTCTGTTATCTACACATCCTGCCCAATCTGCATCTAAATATGTAATAAGTGTGAAGTCCTTACCTTTCAGATACCATAACCCATACTACATAGTACCCTTGAGGTACCGAAGAATCCTCTTCACTACTGTCACATGAGTCTCCTTGGGACTAGCCTGAAATCATGCTACCATGTATACTGCCTGCAAAATATCTAGTCTGGTAGCTATCAAGTACAATAAGATCCCAATCATAGATCTGTACATGGTTTTATCAACATGTGGAGATTTGTCATCCTTTCTCAACTTGCAACCTGTCATCATGGGAGTGCTAACTGGCTTACAATACTCCATTGTGAATTTTTTTAGCATCTCTTTCACATATTTAATTTGAGAAATAAATATGCCCTTCTCATTTTGATTAACTTGCAACCTGAGGAAATACGAAAGTTCACCAATCATTGAAATTTCAAATTCTTTCTGCATCTTATTTGCTAAATTTGTACACGACTCATATTTGTTGCTGCCAAATACGATATCATCTACGTATACAAAAAGAACAATAATATGGCCATTTTCTATTTTGACATACATATTACTATCCACCATACCTTTCTTGAACCCTTGTTGAGTAAAATAGTTGTCTAGCCTTGCATACCATGCTCAGGGTGCCTGTTTTAAGCCATATAATGCTTTCTTAAACTTGCAAACCAAGTTGGGATCATCACCAAGTTGGAAACCATCTGGCTGCTCAATATAAACCTCTTCTTCAAGTTTACCATTCAAAAATGCTGATTTCACATCCATTTGATAAACTTTGAAATTCTTGTAAACTACTAAGTCCAGAAACATTCTAATTGCCTCTAGTCTAGCCACAGGTGCAAAGGTTTCCTCAAAGTCAATACCTTCAACTTGTGCATAGCCTTTACATACCAATCTTGCTTTATTCCTGACTACCTGTCCATCTTCATTCAATTTGTTTCGAAAGACCCATTTAGTACCAATTTGTATTAATGTAACTTCCTGCTCATGTAGGCACCTTGAATGCAATAATAAAATGTGAGCTTTCTGATTTTGCACATGAATTAAATATTTTCACCAAAGCATCATAATAGATCTAACAATATTCACATCAATGTGTAGCACAAATACACACTGCTTTTATCAAAACGCATCTATGTAGCTAGGGCAACATTCTTTCACTAAACCAAATTATCTAAACTATTATAATACATAACTTTGAACCATGGTAGTAAGAACCATCAAAAGTACAACACTGACATATAGCAATACTACCAATGGTGACAAGTCTCAACTTAATCACCACCCTTCATGGCACCTCCACAAACAACTACATGAACTAAAACACACTTTGAAAACTATACGACAACTCCCCCTGACTACTTGCCTTTCATCCTTAGATAACCAAACAACATAGGAGCATTAAAATAAAACTTTAATATTGCTCCCCCTGAGGATGTGCTAACTGGAGCTGCTTAGTGCAATAGAGGAGTAGTCTCATTCAATCCAAGGAGACATGATTTCCTCTCTTCTTTCTTTCTCCAAACTTCCTTGAACTTGGGATTGAGTTTTTCAACTGCATCCCTATTTTGAACCTTTTCGTGAACTTGAACATTTCTCTTGGGTGGTTGTATCTTGTGCATCCTTGATGGATGATTATTTTCCTTTCTTTGATGCACATGATTTCTTCCCTGTCTATGTTGCATTCTTTGTGTCTTATGAAATCTACTGTCTTGCCTTAGATTAGATGCAAAAGTTCTTAGAAAAAACCTTGCTATGTGCCCATGACCATTACATTTAAAACATTGGCCGCAAAAATGCAACTTGTCACGATATCACGACACTTTTTTCTCCTTGCTTTTTCTCTTCTCTTTTGGCCGCAAAAATGCAACATGTCACGATATCGCGACACTTTTTTCTCCTTGTTTTTTCTCTTCTCTTTTAGCCACAAAAATGCAACATATCATGATATCCCGACACTTTTTTTTCTTTGTGGTGTTTTGCTTTTTCTTTGATTTTTAGCATATGGGCCACTTCGGTCTTCTTGGAAAATATGTAACTTTGCACAAAAAATCTGTAACAACTTCACCCAAACATCAAAAACATCCTCATAAGCATTTAACATCACTGTACATACTCTGAATAACCTCTGAACTCCTGTCCACTGCATCAACCAATCTATTTGACTATGTTGACAACAATGACAATATTGTCGCTGCACCTTGCTCAATAGACATCTATTACTTTTATTTTGGGAAGGGTTTTGGGAAAATTTCTAGGAAGATTCAAGCCTCTTCCAAAGGTTTTTGGGGGAAGGCCTCGGTTGTAGAAGCCCTTACTCCTTTTGCAGGTCCCACTGTGAAATTTGATTTACCTCCTAAAGTAATCTTTAAAGATCCTATGAATTTGAATCTAGAGGCCTCTCCTCCTACTGTTGATTGTGGTCATCGTAAATCTAAGTTCTTGTGCTGCAAAGGGGGTGTGACTCTTAATTCCTCCCTTTCTTATGCCCTACTCGATTTTGATTTTCTTCCTCCAGTGTGAATTCGGGAGAAATAACTGGAGGAAGTCTATGCTTCAGAGGCCTCTAGGGAGCTCAAAAATTATGTTTTATGAGATTTAAAGCTTATTGATGTTAATCAAAGAAATATTTGGTGTTCTTTGAAATCAGTGCTAGATATATCTGAGAATGTTTCATGTTTAGCTGCTATTGTTGCTTAGGGTATGTAGAAGCTGGTGTAGAACTATCTCAATTCCCCCCTTCTTCGGAGCCTTGTGTGCTTGTTGTTAACAGTTTTTTCTATCTACTTCATTTCTATATAATGAGGATTTGTTATGTTTCTTGCTCTTGTGGTATTTTATGTAGTGGTTGTGGGACCCCGATAAAACCCTCTCCGTTTTAATATTACTTAAAAAAATATAAGATTGCTATCACATAAAAAATTTTAAATTTTAATGAAAAATAATATTTTAACTACATCAATACCTATACATATAATATTTTAATGAAATGCAATATTTTAATATTTTAAATTCATTTTATTTTTTTCATTTAAAATTTGATATACTGCAAACCTATACCTCATGCTAGTATAGTAACATTGGCGTAATAAGTAACAAAGAAATATTTTTAATTATTATCAAATCTCAAAACTCATATTTTCTATCCTTATTTTGTAATAACTAATATTCATTTAGTATTGCATGTTCTTTAGTGGAATTTATTTTCAAAATCTTAATTTTTTCTACCCTTGTTTTGTAATAACTAAGGTGCACTTCATCATGTTTGTATTCGTTAAGTATTGCATGTTCTTTAGTGGAATTTGCTTTCAAATTTTACTTGTATTCTATTTTCACCCAGTAAAGGATTCTATTTAAATATAATATATGGATGCTTTTGCTCAGTGCTCTAATTTTTTTAATTTTTTTTTACACTTTATAGTGTGTATGCTTGAGATTTTATATGTTCCTTGTGCTTGTCTTCATACACAAGGACTTTTATTTTGTAAAACTTATTTTATTGGAGCTACTTTATTAGGTCATGTAATAAAAATTATAATAAAAGATAATTTTCTAATATAAGTTAATAGGTATACAAATAATTTAATCATTTAAAAATAATTAAAAGTAATAATAATTTTCTTTTTGGAATATTATTATCCACAACTAACTTTAGTCCTCATTATATAATATTCTATTTATATTTAATATAAACATGAAATATTCATGAAAAATCATGATATATCCTTGTTCTTTTATTTAATTTTATTAATTATTGATAAAATTATTATTTTAATATTAATTTTTTATTAGGTCCAAGATATAGACCAATTGGTTTGACCAAACCTCGTAAGGGAGGTGGAGGTTCAAGGTTCAAATTTTAGGTCTCATCGGCCTCATCAATTGAATGCTTGTGCTTTTCAAGATGCTTTCAGTGATGTAAAATGTTTAAAATGATTGTGGCATGGTGGTTATAGGAGCGTGGGCCTTATCATATTGAACGCTTGTGCCTTTTCAGGTGCTTTCAATGGTGTAAAAGGTTTTAAATGATTGGAACATTGTGGTTATAGGAGCAAATTATGTGAAAAACTGTGTAGTGGCTTTCAGGATGAACAACGCAGAATACTGTGGTGGCCATAAAGCGAAGAACTGTGTAGTGGCTTTTGGGATGAACAATGCAAAATACTGTGGTGGCCATAAAAACTGAACAGCCTACTCGCATATTCATAACCGCTACCAATTCCACCATGTAAATTCAAAGAAAAATATTAATTTTTTTATTAAAATTAAATATGATGATAATAATAATGTGAATAAATAAATCTTAAATTAAATCCAAATTTATGATATCAATTTAAATAAAAATATTTATAAATTCAAAATTATTAAATTATTAATATGTTTTATAAAAATATAATATCTTAATATTATTTTTTTTTGTTGCCTACTAAAAATATTTACAAATTATTATTTGTTAATATTATGCACATGAAAAATTTATGTTTTAACCATAATTTTCATAAACTTTATAATCATTAAACATTAATATCTAATGAAAAACAAAACTAAAATAAATATAAAACGAAGATATAATATAATTAATTTATATTTAATTATAAATTAATTTTTTTTATTTAGAAAGGATATGTAGTAGTAGGTAGTTGGATTTTCATATAAGAGATTCAAGTTCAAATATTAGCAGGAGGGGATCCCAGTTCCTCATAAAAACCAGTGCTTGACCTTAACGTTTAGTTGAGACAAGGAAATCCAAGTTCAAACACCATTAGAAGGAGACCCAAACCCCTTATAAAAACTAGTGTGTGACCTTAACATTTAGTGGAGACAAGAGACAAGGACACTGCAATGCAAAAGACATTGACCTTTCTTAGTGAAAACCCAAATTCAATTGATAACCTAAATATACTTTACTTTTCAACCTCTCAAAAATAAAGTTTATATTATCTTTCTACTTAATTATAAATTAATTATTATATTGAATACACGAAAAGAAAAGACATGTCATGATTCTTTCATGACCCTTCTTAATATTTGTATGCTATGGGATTATTAAATTTCTCAACGGAAGGTGGTGTGTGGCTTGGGCTAAACGTCAAGATAAATATCTTTGGCTTTTGGACTGTAATCTCGACCTGTATTTCGCTGGCTGTTGTTATCATTGTTTATTTTCATTTAATTATCTCATCGAGGGATATTATATCCGTGCTATTTTGTTACCCGTGTTTCGGTAGCATTAGAGTTTAAGAAACTATGGTTGTCATTGAAATTTGAAAACAGCTTTTTTAAAATACAATGGAGTTGTTTCTCACACGAGTTTACTAAGGAGTGAACTACAAGAACTTATTTTAACGAAAGACAAAGAATGTTTTAGTTGTAGAAGCTGTTAAACCGATGCACTCTGGCCTTTTGCTATAAATAACAACTGAGAGAATTAGTGAGAAAAAAACAGAGCCATAGCATTTACACTATAGAATATATTGGAATTGATGCTTCAATATTTTACACACATATTAATAATACACAGTTTTCCTATCTTCCAAAGCTATTCCAGAGCGCTCACATCGTTTGACACGGATTATAGCATGAGTTAACCTTATCTGCTCTAATTCATTACCTATCGACTTTAGTCATTCATTCGAAGAAAGTAAGACACAGCCATCACAGCCGTCAGCGGACATTCTTTCCAGTCTTGTCACATAAATGTCTGTAGAAACCACGATCAGGTCAAAAATAAAGCATCCGTCACCGTCTCCAGAGACTGCTCTGCAAACTGTGATGGCGTAATATCATCGTTTACCATATACCATATGTTTTCAGGATTCGTACACACAGTGATAGGGTTTGACATTTGAGGATTCGGATTAAGATGTAGGGAATAGTTTAGTTCGGGTAGGAGGGTGATCATTCCTGATGGTAATACAGAAACAATGTTCGGTTGAACCTCTGGATGGTAGACATTGCTGTTTGCCTCCCACTTGAACTGCTTGCAATTTGCAAAATTCCTCCAGTCTGTACAAACATCACAGCAATATATGTTTGTGGGTTTAGATGGCTCTTCAGCTTCCATTAGAAACCTTTCAATTTCATGATACCAAAAAGTAGTCTGTTTCCGGACAGAGCATCCAGTGTCCGTGGAGAGAGTTCTGCATATCCAAAATGTCCATTATCGTTTATATTCTTCTTTTGAAAGGCTACTTTCTTTTCTGGAGCACATTTCTCTTGACTATGGCTTGGATCAAGAGAACGTTTATGATTACAGAGTTTTTTGCTCAAATGTGTATTCCAATAGTTCTTGATTTCATTGTCCGTTCTTCCGGGCATTCTTCCTGCAATCAACGACCACCTGCACATTGCATCCAAACATTTTCCTACAAGTTTCCTACAACCTGCACATATATCATAAACCTTAAACCCCCGACATTTTCCTACAAGTTTGTCAAACCCTGTTGATCTCCTCTACATCCGGAAATAGAAAATAGATATATACTGATCCATACCGGTTACACAATAGTTTATGAAGTCTTATGATGAGCTCCTCTTCCTCCGGAGTAATAGGCCCACGTTTCAAGTTCGGACGGAGACGGAGGTAATTCATCCAACGGAGTCTGCAACTCCTCCCACTTCTGAGCAATCCTGCAAAACAGCATGAGATTTGTGCACGCATCTTATGAGCGAGAATCTTAACTACACTCCATATATACATTAAAAAAAATCAAATCATGCAAAACCCGTCCTGAATGAGAACTGCTATACCAATGATGTTTAACATGAATATACATCTATTGCAAGTAAGTTTTCAATCTGAAAAGTGGACATGTAAGTTTTCAATCTGAAAATTGGACATCTAGTTTCGACATTTGAAAAAAGAAAAAAACAAAAAAAAAATCATTCATATGACATTTATCAATTGAATCATATGCATGCTGATATATAAACATGTTCCTTTGCTACTGGATGTTTTTGTACCTGCATTAAGGGGGAGAGTACGCCAGTTTCCTTCATCATGAGCTTCAATATACTTCTTAAGCACCAAATCTTCAGCAAGCCTCCAAGCTCCCTTATTCAGATCCATATCGGTATGCCAGATTCTTCTCATCATCACCTTAGATCTGGAACAAAAACAAGAGATGAAGTCTAAGCATTGCAAATTTGTAGGCATGGAGGGAACTCCAAGTGGAACCCTGTTTCACCAACCAGCCATGGTCAAGGCTAACCGGTAAAGCACTGACAAAAACCACGTACGTGAGATACGTGTAAAGACACGAATTCGGATAAAAGGATTTATTGGAGAACGCAAAAATTTGTCTGTCCCTTATTTTATCCCACTCATGCCACAGATTCCTTATATGAACATTCTTTTTATGAACTTGATTTTAACTTACATGGATGACCCTAACATCAAGGTCCTCTGGATCTTCCACTAATATTTTATCATGTCTTTTCTTTCTTGTCAAGAGTCTCATGAAAGGGTAGTGACTGCAAGCGCTGTCTGCAGATCTGCAATACAAAAGACTGCTGAATATTGGGATTTCTGAACGTGTATG
Source organism: Wollemia nobilis (assembly GCA_028583015.1). NCBI lineage: Eukaryota > Viridiplantae > Streptophyta > Pinopsida > Araucariales > Araucariaceae > Wollemia > Wollemia nobilis. The sequence continues at coordinate 5,164,079 of JAQPPZ010017095.1, forward strand.
ACGTTCTAGTCTTATCTCCCAGCTGCAAAATGTTGGGCGAAAAAAACTTACAGCTAGGTTTACACTCTCTGTCTAGGCTTACACTCTGTCTTTGTAAGGATATTTTGAACTTGTCACCTGGCAGTGACAGGGTTCAGATACTGCTCATATTATTATATTATTAAATTCATAAGTATGAGAGTATATGTATGGTACACTGTCCGTCTCTTATCTTGTGTTTTTAAAGAGTAGTTTTTCTCCGAAAAACCTATGTGGATTTCATGGGTTTGAATGGAACAAATGACAAATGTGTATAATGCATTCATTGTTCGATAATGACTTGTACGAATTTAACGGTACTAGGTTGTTGGTGCATGTGGGATTCTCCTACTAACCTTATGGGATAATCATCCCATATTTTATAGTATATATTTTTAAATTGGATATTTAGAATCTAAAACTTAACAAACTCTTTTTACATCATTCAACCAAGAGCTCTTAATTCTCATTTATTTAAATATTACCGATGCGTGATAATGTTATACATATCCCTCTAATGTGCCAACAACTTGTTGACTTTAGAAAAGGGATTTTTTTCCTTTTCTCTTTATTCATTTTTATCCTACCGTTCGAAAGGGTTTTTTAATATGAAGTAATATTGAATCTTCTATTCACATGAGGCTAATGACAAAGAGTTAGAGCATTCAACTTAACTTGTGAAGAGGAAGTTGAGGAAATCTAACTTGTGAAGTTAGTCATATCAAGAGTCATCTTGTAACATATATAACAATTAAAGGTGTAGACACTTAAATCGTGTCATGTTTAGGGGAGATGCTCACATAGATAGATTCATAATATCATAATACATAATCTTGGACTTTCCAAGCATCAATAATGGTTCTTACCACTCATTTGGGGTCTTTTCAAGTCATCCAAGCCTAGTTGCTCAATCTAAGAGCGACCAGATCCTAGCCGCTCAAGCCAAGAGCGGCCAGATCCTAGCCGCTCAAGCCTAGAGCGACCAGACCTTAGTTATTGCAGACGATAGCGGCTAGATCTTAGCCACTGCAAAAGATAGCGGCTAAGCCATAAGAAGCAGTTTTGCCGACAAACATGCCTAATCACAGACGAAAGTGGTAGTCTGCATGCAATAAAGGTGAGCGGGAGTAACTTTGAATTCCTTTTCACTACCAGTTCACATAGGAAACTTGAGTTTACATTTAAACTTTAGTTAACTGACCTCCAAGCATAAACAAGGACAAAAGCCTCTCATGCTAACGACCAGTTCGCATAGGAGACTCAAGTGGGAAATTATATTTCAGTTAACTGACCTTCAAACATAGACAAAGGACAAAAAATTCTCATGCAAAACTTGCACTACGCATGAGAAATTAATTACTAGGGCTTAGACATAGACCTAGGGTTTCACACTATAAAAGGTGCAAGCCTAAGAGCACCAGGATATATAGAGACAGAATATATCATCTTATATCATTGAGACATCTTTTATTGAGGAGAGCTTTCAAGACTTAGAGAGTTCCCTTGGAGATCACGTGTACGGAGAAGCCCTGACAGATTGAAAAGCATAACACCTATTATTTCGACATCAGATACAGGTTTTGACCCATAGCTTTGGGGCAAAGAGAGCAAGGTTTACCTTAGCGGTTGTTGTCTTGGACAGTGGTCCGTAGGCTTAGCTTAGGTTTTAGATATAGCTTTTTTTATTCTATTTTTTCATGTATTCATGTCATTAGCATAGATTTACATGATTTCATAACATAGTTTCATCATATTTCCGTTACATTCTTTTATTACTAACAACCTCATCCGAGGAGGCAATATCAAACATCTAAGCGTGTGTTGTTGTTTCATTGCTTGTAGGGCCACAGGTTCATCGGATGAAGTTTGCAACATACGAGAGCAAAAGGGATCCCTCTAGGAAAAAGACCTGGAGAAGGAGGCATCTGTAAGCCCTCATACATTTTCGTGTGTGAAACCGGGAAGCCTTTATAAGCGCACCACCTCTTCGTGAAAGGGGCACTCTTTGCCTATTTGTAAACTTATTGTATCAAAATGGGTATCCCTAAGAGGGACCAACATGTAACCGAGTTTCAATACAAATAAAGAGATCCATATTTGTTATTTTCATGTTATATGCTTTTTCATTATCTTCCATTTCATCTTGGGTTTTTAATAACATTGCAAGTAGAGTAAAAGGGGCGATGCATGTGTCCCAGAGTCGCTACAAATGGCGATCACGGTGGGACCTCCACTAATTTTTCATTTTTTGCCAGAATACTTATATTTGTGTGCAGGTCTAGCTGCTTTGAGCTACAGTGGCCAGAAACTAGCCACTCTGACCTACAACGGCCAATAGAGCCTTAGCCACTCTGAGCTACAATGACCATGAACCAACCTCTCTGGTAAACAATGGCCAGAATTGGAGTGCAATAAAGGTCAAAACATCGACTCTCTAAGTTGGATGAAAGGTTGGTATAGTTTTTTTGATTTTTTATAGCTTTCTGTCTACTTTTGTGTGTATAAAATAGAGAACTTAATGCACATTTATGTTTGGAAAATGAAAGAATAAAAGGAGAAAGAATTAATAATTTCACATATCTTAGATCTTTTAAATTTCCCACTAGGCGTTGCTAGGAAGAATGGCTTATGCCTAAAATTTTTTCCCTAGAATCCAACGTGCTAGACATTGTATGTTGTTTGCTTGCTTTGAGGCCTTGCTATAGGCCATAACTACACGAAATAAAGTGCACTCATACAAATCATAGTAGTTCATGCATCTTTCTGAATATTGAAATGTATTTTTGCACTTAGGCATATAGGAAATATTCATTGTTGTTATATGATGCACTTTATGTTACGCAAGCTTAAAATGAATACCACACACACACGTCTCATTTAAACATTAGGGAGTTGGATTTCATCATCAACCTTCAATTCAGTTCAGTGATGTTGGAATTCATCTCCTTCCACTGGTTTACCCCCTAGAGCTTCCTAGAAATGGATTGAGAAACTTAATTATAATGACACTAAGTTACTTATGCTCAAACTATCTCCCACTTTTGGAACAATCATTGGTTCAGAGTGGAAGAGCTAGGCGAATCCCCCATTGGGTCTTTAGTGGTGTACCCTAGCTTCTTTTGAGAAAATCATGTTTGGCACGAGTGTACTTGATTGTCACTATGGATGAGTCTTCTCATTCTTAATCCAAGAACAAGAGCAAGAAATTGAAATAACAACACATCAAAACACATCAAATAGTTTAGGGCACACTTAAATCGGTAATCAAGATAAACATTTGTTTGGTATTGTGTGGCTATTCCTAAATTACAACTTAAAAGATCAATTCATAGACAACATGATCAAAACAAGAAGTAAGTACCCTTAGTCTGATACTGAGGGAGAGACAAAAACAACTCATACCCATAGGCAAAGTCATAGTAATATTGAACAACCTACTCGTAATACCGTGAGACGTAGCTCTGTGAGCCTAAGGGGTGATAATTCAACCCTTGGGGGATCTCCTCGATAAACCTTAAGTAAATAACCACATCATGGAACAAATTCACATAAAAAAAAAGGCTTCATAGCCATCCTCATCAAGGAGACATGAAGAGACCTCAAGGGCCTCCTCTAAACACATAAAAACATCCATCCACATGGAGAAAACATGTTACCACAAAGCCCTCTTCATCAAGAAGGCAAACAAGAATTGCAACACCTTAGGACTCATAAGAAACATATGAAATAGGTCTGCCCACTGAAGGATAGGAAACTAGAGCTACATCTAGTCATGGGAATCATATAGAAGAAATACTTCACACAAAAGGAAATATTACCATAGAATATGAACTCATAGGAGTGAATGGCACCCCATAGGACCAGCCATGGAAAAAATACAACTAGATGGGTTGGATCGGTTTCCTACATGACCAACTCAAAGAACTATAGCTACTGAGAACTCTGCATTTGGAATCTCACAAAATGTGACTTCTAAACATGTCTTCCAGTCTGGGGGTACCTCATAGTGACCCCATAGTAGACGCATGGAGTCTGATCATAGGGATACTCAACAGTACACTGAACAAATTGATGAGGCCTAAAAATGCCTCATTATTGCACAATGTTTGACTACCATATGATAAGTTAATTTCAAAATATTTGACTAAAATATACTATTTGTTAAGTGTTTACGTGATTTTATGTTAGGAATACTATATCTCTATTTTTGACTATTTTCAGCATTTTGTGACTGATTTTGCTTGATTAAGTAGCAAGAACATGCATTTCAATTAACCAAATGTGGTATGATGATATCCATTAACTTCTCAATGGTTTTTGAATGTTTTCCTGCCATTCAAATTGTTTCCAATCCACATTGAAGACAAAAGTTTAGGACTGTCATAAATCTGAAAATCTGGAAAAAAACAACCATATAAAAATCAGCAAGCTATCACTTTATAGGAACACCTTGAAGTTGTCAAGAAAATCATGAGGATATGGATGGAATGAGTTTAGAAGGACTACAGAAGACATCTGAACTATTTAGAAGCATTCCCACATGGTCTAAATAGGCAGCAATAGGGTATAACAGAGCAGGGACAATTGTGCAACATTGTTGCACTATTTCAAAGATGGTTACTTGGTGAATGAAGTGTATAAATTCAGTAGCAACTTGATGTACTCCTTCACGTTGATATTTGAATAATTTTTCCATGTTCTAATTTGTTTGAATTTGCAAGAAATGCCAATATTTTACAACTGTGCAGCAGAACTGGAAAATGTAGTAATTTACCATGTAAATTTTAGCAAGCTACTAATGAATGGCAAGGCATGAAATTCACATCCAAGGAAGAATGAAGACTATTGAAATATGATCCTGAGGTCTAATCCACCTTATAAATGCAGCCAAAACTATTTGGAGTCAACACAGTTGGTCATTCTAAATATCTTCGGAATGAACACAATGTCTTCGAAATGAGAATTGCAGTATCTTCAGAATGAGCCACTTATCTTCGAAATGAAAATAGAATGTACTTTTTGACTTGTTGACTGAATTTTGGCGATGGAAAAAGGGATAAGAATGTTGATAAAGTTAAGGGAAAATATATCCCATCTAATTTTGTCATCCTTGTCGTCCAAAGCCACCATTCATGGAAAAGATCAATTTTGATCCTCTTCTAGGATAAACCCAGAAAAACTGTAGCATAATAGAAAGTTGTTTGCAAGATAGGAATGGCATATTATGAAGTGGAGAATTATGTGTGAGATGTTTCTAGACTTCTCCTATGTACTCCCACCACTGAAGATGCTTTCTAAGGGCCAATGACTACTACTGCAACACAAACTGTCCAGATTTGCATTTATTTCAGATCCAGAATTATTGGCAAATCACTGTAAAACAACACATAGGCTGATTTGAGCATGGTATATGTTGTAAATATTTATATAAATAACACATCTCCCTCCTTGGTTGATCCAGTTAGGAATTAGGATAGAGGATATTTTTCAATTGCAGCAATTAGGACTGTACAGTAATTTTTTGTAACAGTTTTCAGCATGTTTTGTCATCAATAAAAGTGCATCTATTTTATCATTTTATGTTCTGAGTGTTAATTAGTTAAGGAGTGTTTTTCACCTCCTTATATATCAGGAAGTATGGGCCCACTTTCATATCTAGAAGGAGGGATTTTATGACAGGTTTTAATCTATAATTTTGCTGTAGCAGAATTAATAGATTGCTTACCAGATTTCATTTTCTTGTTTTTATTTTGTATTATGTGATTTATGTTTTCTATTATGTTTATGTATAGCATTTGTGTGTATGTCAGCTAACAAATTATATTAAGCATTTTTCCTTTGCTTTCCATGTTTTCAATGCTTTCTATTTTAGCAACTTTCCATTTTTTAGCATATTTCATTTTGCTGTCAATTCCTGTAGCAGAAGCTTGATGACCTTCTATGGCAGGGCATTGACAGTGTTTTTAGAATAAGTTTCATTTACAAGCATCATTTCAATTCTCGCAAGAGTAATTAGATTTTAATTCTGCAAAAGTAGATTAGATTTCAATTTAGCAATTTCAATTATGCAAGAGTAACTAGATTTCAATTCTACAAAAGTAGATTAGATTTCAATTTAGCAATTTCAATTATGCAAGAGTAACTAGATTTCAATTCTGCAAAAGTAGATTAGATTTTAATTTAGCAATTTCAATTCATGCAATTGTAGTTAATTTTTAAATTCTGCAATTTAGATTTAGTTTTCAATTCTTGTAATTTATTTCAGTTTCCATTCTTTAGACTAGGTTTAATGTGACACCAAAAGGCTAAACCAAAATCTACTTCACCAATAAATGCTTGAAATCTGAATTTCTAAATTGTACTCTGCCCTAGCCTTCTATCGTAGATAGCTTTGGACACCACCCCGGATTGATAAATCATTGAGATTAAATGATGAGACTCAACGACACTCAACACAAGTCACATTATCTAGCTAGAGTATAGGTACAACAAAAATATCCTCGAGGAATCTATGAGTCAATACAACAAGAACAGAGTCAGACAAACATGAGGCTTCTATGACAACACAAACTAATTGAATGAGGTAGTTAGAAAATGCATTACGTAAGGAGAAAGAGCTAGTGGAAGCTCTCGAACAATATAAACAAAGAGAAATACTCTTGCACCAACATGAGCAGCGTTTAAGAGAGTAGGACGAGCGGTTTGCTCTTAACAACTTACAAATAAATGGTGGTGACCACCAAATAACTAGATGCACTGACTCACCTAAGGAGGGGCACAATAGACAAGATATCCCACAACAAAATCCCCCACCAAAGCATAAATGAAATCCAACTAATGGGGGAAGGGCAAACACAACAAACTAGGATCACAATCCCGAGTCCCATCGTAGGAGGGAGGAAAATGGAACAAATCAAATGGATAGAGAATTACATCCATTGCCACTATGAGTAGGCTTACAAGAGGAGGAGATCCGTGCATCAAAGGGATTTCAAGAGCTTGCTAAAAATATGAAAACCTTTGAGAAACAAGATGCAGATGGGAACTCACCAACATTAAGCAAGATACACAACCAACCATTGTGCCTATCAATCCCTAGCCCTCCATATCCTAAGAACTTTGAGATGCCTAGGCTAGAAAAGTTTAATGGTGAAGAGGATGCACAAGAGCATGTCACAAATTTTATCAATACCTATTTTCATATTGAATACAATGACGCTATCATGCTAAGAACATTCATAATGACATTTTTAGGTGCTGCCACTCAATGGTTCAACCAACTACCTAAGCACAACATAACCAACTTTGAACAACTAGTAAACACATTCTTAAAGTGTTTCTCGTTTGGTGCTAAGAAGAAGGTGAACCTGTTAGACCTGGCCAACTTGAAACAGTATGATGACGAGCCAGTAATGGATTATGGGAATAGATGGAGAAAAGTCATGGCAAAATTATCATTCTTTGTTCCTACAAAAGAAATCATTTGCATGTTCACCAAAATTTGATCTAAATACATCTCCCTCTTGCTACAAATTCAGAAGTATCCTTCATTTGAGAAAGCTTTAGCACATACCAAGCTCATCGAAGAAATAGAAGTAGATGAGGAAACCATCAAACTCCGAAACAAGGAGTGGAACAAGAATGGTAAGAATGACAAGTACAAGTAGAAGCAGGCCAAACCTACTCCAGTCAATCAAGTCCTATTGGCTACACCCAAGGATGGGGGTGCACAAAAACCCTAGAAATATCAAGAACATCCCCTGCCAACCAATTATGACCAAAATAACAATCAAGGAAGAAACCAAAAATGCAAGCCGCCTCATTATTTCATGCCTTTGACAGAATCAATGCAATCAATCTTTAATCAGTTGAGCGAGGTCAAGAGGATCAAATATCTTGATATACTGCTTATAGATCACAACCATACTAAGCCAAAAGGATATAGGGAAGATCAATTATGCCCTTATCATAGGATACCAGGGTATGACATTGAGGCTTATGTCGAGTTTAAGCATCAAGTGCAAAACATGATTGAGGCAGGAGAACTCAAAGTTGACAACCCACTGGCTCCTGATAATAGAGACATGGGCATATACAAAAAACCATTGCCCAATGTCAATCAGGTTTGAGCTGATATACCTACCCACGGATGTGTTGGGATGGTTGATATTGTTAACATAGCAACAAGGACTAGGCTATATGGTCAACCGCAACCACATAAAGCTCCCATGAACATCCCAGCCACTCCTAGGTAAAGACAAGACAACCTTCCAGGTCCACCAACATAACCTGTGGTGACTATTCAGAATAGATTGGAGCAAAACCTACAGATGACTCTAGCTAATTTATCCATATATGAGCTCATAAAACAATCCCCAAACCATAGGGAGACTTTAATGGAAATTTTAAGGACAATTGAGCTCCAACTGCAAGATGCGAATGCATTCACTAATTTTGTGGGACAAGTGCAAGAATGCTAGGAACCTATAATCCGATTCTATGACCATGAGATTAAGATAGTTCTTGCTACCTTAGCAGACCCTTCACTAAACATTGTAGTAGCAATCAACAACTTACCTTTCAAGAGGGTCTTGGTCGATATAGGTTCATCGATAAATATTATTACACCAATTGCAATAGAGCATCTCAAGATCCCCAAGTCCAATATCATTCCAGGAGCTTACACATTGAGAGTTTTTAATGATGCTTTATGCAATATTGTGGGAACGATAGTCCTACTCATCAAGGTGGGGCACAATACCATCCCCATGATGTATCATGTCTTGGAAGGATCTATGCAGTACATCATCCTCTTAGGGCGTCCTTAGATAAGGGCCATGAAGTGTGTGCCTTCGATCTTGCACTAATGTGTCAAGTATGTGCACAAAAACAAAGTGTGGACACCAAAACAACACCTATCCGATTATGTGAATGCAAACACTAATCGCATTGACACACACAGCCCCCAGGGCAGCCCTTAGAGGTTAAAAAGTGGTCCTAACCACTCACACAGTAGTTTTGGAAGGTCAGGAGTCAATTTGGCACCTTCAGGCACTCTGCTCCATACTCGTTCCACCCAGGGATGATTACAAACTTCTATTCACCCCACCCAGGGACAATTAGCAGTATTCGCTCCTGGGTGGGGTGAATAGTAGGTTTGATAGGAAAAAAGTCAAATCTTGACAAATGGTAGCTCAGATCCGCCACTTAACTCTTCTTTCATTGCATGGGAGGGTGAGTGAGCATTTTCAAGCATTAGAGGCAATTACAAGGGTAGTCATGGAGCCCCTAATCAGGGAGGAATCTCCTCCCCCCTTGGGAGGTATGATTGCCAAGTGGCACCTCTGCATGCTCATCAAAAGAGACCTCCAGGTCTATAAATTGGTGAGTTTTCTCACCACAAGATATACAAAGAAGGAGCATTTTGAGCAACGAAGTGCTATCATTTTACTTCCACACACACACCTTTTTGATTTGTGCCTTTCACATCCTTGATCTCTTTTGGAAAAGAGGTCATAGGGTGGTTATTGGAAGCGCAAATCCGGAACCAAAACTTGACATTTAGCCACAATATCCTACCAAATTTGCTGAAAATACCCCACAAGAGGTTTTGGACCCATACCAAGTGGATTGGTGCCAAAATCAAGGCCCAAATGACGGGCATCCTGCCCCCGGGCGCCCCCCACACTGCTGTAGTCCTAATCGCCCCACCCTAGAGTGATTAGAAATCTATGGCATATTTAATTTCTATTATTTTTTCATTTGATTCTATGCTGCTTAGATAGGTTGTCATTCAAATTTCACATCGTTTTGAGCATTTTTGATCATGTTTCTATTATTTCCCGCCTTTACTAACATGCAGGTAACATCATCAAATTCTTGGTGATAGAGGCCAAATTGGTAAAATCTGACCTTTTGGGTCTTCCAAAAATACCCCCAATTAGCTAACCCCCAACTTTTTAGGTGATTTGGAGCTTCCCGGATGTGACATTTGGGATAGTGCTTTTTGATGTTTTGTTGTAGGTCTATTCGTCTCGCCCCAAAGCAAATACAAATATATGATGAATTTTCCAATTGTTCCATTTGTAGTGTTTTCCTTGTGATGTTTTGATTCCCATGTCAAATTTTTAGTTCATTTGTATCTATTTTAGTTATCATTTTATTTATATCTTGCATGCACTAATTGAAGGCATGGGGATTGCATGTTTTATTTTATCTACAGGTGCTACTGACTATTTTCTATTTCCTTGAATGTAGGATCTAGACATTAGAGGAGCAGCAAGGATTCAAGACTCATCAACGCAAGCGGTGACAACATTTGGTCCACCCATTTTACATGTGGGCACGCAGAAGTGTAGACACCAAAACAGCACCAATCCGATTATGTGACTGCAAACACTGATCGCTTTGACAAAAACAGCCCCCAGGGCAGCCCTCAGAGGTCAAACAGTGGTCTTAACCACTTTCATAGCAATTTTGTAGGGTCAAGAAGCAATTTGGCACACTTGGACACTTTGCCCAGTACTCGTCTCACCCGGGACGAATTCAAAATAGAATCCGTCCCTAGGTGGGACGAATTCCAAGCTTAACGGGCAAAAAGGCAAATGGTGCCAAGTGGCAGCCCAGAACGATCAGTTAAGGGCTCCTGCCTTGCACGCATGTGTAAGTGGACAGAGGGGCCGTTAGAGGACTGTTACAAAAAGCATTTATCAAAGTTCAAGTCAATGGAGGACTCCCCTCCCTCATGGGAAGACAAGAGTGCCACATGGCGCCTATGGCCAACACTTGGCATTTGTGCTTCCCTCCCAAAAGAGACCCCTTGGGTCTATAAAAGGTGGGACTTTTCTCACCCAAAATATACAGGTTGAAGGAGTGTTCAAGCAACGAAGTGCTGCCGAATTGAAGACTCACTTGCATCCCTCTTGGTTCACCTTCCCACATCCACCAATCTCTTTTGCAAGGGAGGTTGTTGGGTGGCCTTTGGAAGCTCGAACCTTACTCAAATCCGACGCATGGACATCTGAACCAACCAATTCGCCGACCCCCAATCCTAAAAGGTTTTGGGCCCATCCCCGGTGGATTGGCTCCAAAATCGAGGGCCAACGGTGGGAGGCCCACTTGGGCACCCCCGCACCTCCCAAGTCCTAATTTTAGTTTTTGAGCACTTTAGATTATTTTTTAGATTGCATTATGTATGTTACTAGGTCCGATTAGTCCATAATTGCAATTTTGTAACTTTTGGTCGGATTTTAGGATGTTTTGTATTGCTTTGTCGTTTCGCTAACTTGCGGGTGTCAAGGTCAAATTCCCGAGGGTGGAGGCCAAATTGGGAAAATCCGACCATCTGGGTCGTCCCAAAATGGCCCCAATTACCTAACCCCCTGTTTGTAGGCATTTTGCAGGTCCCGGGATCCGACGTTGGAGCAGCAGCAGGTCAGTTTCTCCAACTCAGAAGAATTCGTCCCACCCAGGGACGAATTACAGTCGAAATTCGTCCTGCCCAGGGACGAATTCTAGTTTAAGGTGGATTGGCCAGCTGCCTCAGTGGCAGTGGCCTTCTGGTAACTTCTCTTACCTTCTGTCAAGTTTTGAAGCAATTTGGTGTCACTGTATTCACTGTTTTAGGCAAATATTCATATGCATATTTCGTTGGTTTTAGAGAGAGAATGCTTTTCATTTGCAGCAGGTGCTACTGACGCCTTGGTCATTTCTTTGTTCGCAGGAGAAGCAGCAGAGGCGAAGAACTCATCGACATCAGCGGCGGCATCATCTTGGCCCGCCCATTGCAATCGTGGGCACGCGGAAAGAGGAATCATTCAGCGATTGTAATCAAACTCTATTTGCGCTCCTAGCCCCTGAAAAGGGAGGAGGCATCATTGTAACGGAGATCAAGGGAAATTAATGAAAGGGCTGTGTTTTCTCTATTTGATTGCGTCTCTTCCAATGTGTCTCTTTTTCGTTTCATGCAATTTACATTTCTAGGACTTAAGCGTACTTAATTTTGAATGCAATCGCACTTGGTGTTTCCTTTGACCGGAATCTCGTGCTTTCAGTGGCGATCACGGTGGGACTCTGTTCCCTGGTTTTTGAAATCACAAAAAACTGATCAAAGTTTTGTGTTTGTGCTTGACAGGTACACTTTTTTTGTTGCAAACTGCTATTCGTCTCTGACAGGGACGAATTCTTTTCTGCAATTCGTCTGACCCTGAGACGAATTCAAATTCGTCTCTGGGAGGGACGAATTATGTTCTGCAATTCGTCTCCCAGAGGGACGAATTCCTGTCTGTGGATTTTCAGAGCAGAAATTCAGAGACAACAGGAGCAGCAGAGAAGAGGTAGGGATTTTCATGATCTCTGTTATATTTTTTTGTTTCTGTTTCTGTTTCTTTAATTGTTTTCATTTAATCCTGCATTGCATTAGGAAAAGTCATGTATGCTAGTTTCATTTTGTTGGATAAAACGAATCCCACACACATCACGAAACAATCTTAAACCAAGGAGCTGGTCGTAAGACCCCAGCCCTTGATCAAGACCATTGGTGGATTTAATCACCACCTTGGCTTGATTTGCATCCATTTCCCGATTGTCAACTGTTGTTAGGCGTAAATCCTGACGAAGACAGACCGAGCGTAGCTGGGGTGATTCCCATGCGCGCGAGGATAAGTTTTCTATGGTAGGTGCCATTAACAGGACAATCCCCCTTCCGTACCGCCTATGTACCACGTACCTTCTGCTCTCACGTACCTATAGTCTCCCTCTCGTAAGGGCGGGTATATAGAGAGGTTGGTATATCGGCTTGGTTGGTATATTGAAGGGGCGACCTTTTTGGAGTTATAAGAGCCTACATGATGCATTTAAACGTTCTACAAAACCTACAAAAACAAAACAAAACATCAAAATGCACTAAACCAGTTTAGGACACACCAAGAATCCTTAAAAGAGATAATCACGGTTTTGTGAATGTGTGTGTTTAATTCTGCTTAGTGTAGACAAAAAAAAAAGAAAATCATAAAAACGAGATAAAAACTTATTTAGGTAGCATAGAAGCACCGCAATGGTGTACACCCGCAGTCAAGCCCAATCAAGGGCAGAAGCTCCGGAAGGTACACAAAAAGCAGGCGCAAGTTGCCTTCACTTCGATCCTGAGGATTTGGTCATACCGCCTTATAGGTCAAACCTACAAAAGAATCCAATTCAGAATCCTCGGTGGGGTATGCCTATTCAAAGCAGCCCCTTTCGGGAAGATGCCTTACATGTAGACCTTGACATAAATAGAGAATCACCTCTTGAAGCTAGGCATGAGTGGCCACCGCGCGATGAAGCGCTAAATAGGCACACTGTCCATTTGGAGGGACAACGTGGATATGGCGTCCCTTCTTTACCTATCATCAGAACAGAGAGACCAAATCCGGAGCGCAGGGCTCCTTACATAGGGCGACCTAATTCCGCCCATCCCATTTACACCCGTGAAAGGGAGTATGAGGAAAACCATCGCATTCCTCGAGGGCAACAAACAATGCGGGAACCTTGCATTTCCGCACCAGCGAGGATATCATGATCACCCCTTGAGGCCAGAACCTCGAGCACATACCGCTTACCTCGACAGAGGGAAGCGACCCATTGAAACCTTAGACCAGCAAACTCGAGGTAAACACATAGGAGGAACATTTGAATCTTCTGAACAAAATAGGGTAGATCAAATTGACCCGGCTGTCGCCAGATATACCACCCGTCAAGCCCAAATCATGCGGCTTAAACAGAGTCAGCAAGAGATAGAGTATCAATACCGCTTGGATAAAGAACGCATGCAACGCGAAGCGGATGAGTTACGCTATGAAATACCTGAGAGGGGGCCAACCCCTCGCATCCAAAGAGCTAAACAGTATGAGAGGCGTAATCCGTTGGCGCAAGACAGGTCTCCACGACCTCGTCAAGCTCTGCCTCCAAGACCCCATAGATTCGAGAGGGAGGCAACTCCCCGAAACAATGATGGGTACCTTCAGCAAGAACTTGATCAGGGTCATAGGTTTCGCCCTGAGACTCCTCAAGAATTTTACGAGGAGTATGAACCAGAAGAGGAATATATTGAAACTCCTCATCAAGGCAGGAAGGATGCCATTCGGCCACCCCTCCATAGGCCTCCAGTTTACCGTAACTTGCAACAAGAGCGAACAAGAGAGGAAGAAATAAAATCTTTCGATGCATACCAAGCGCTATTGGAGCGTTTAGAGTCGGTGGAGACAAAAGCTGCTGGGCATCAAAAACCCACATTACGTCTACTCCGCAATAATCCGGTGCATCCCTCAGTGCCTACACCTCTTTACCCCGAACACTTCAAGTTGCCTCAATTGGCGTTTTTAAAGGTGAAGAGGACGCACAGGAACATGTTACACGATTTCTAAGCCAATGCTTCGGCATTCAAGATAATGACGCATTATTGCTTAGAACATTCATAACCACATTCGCAGGCCCTACCTCGGATTGGTTCACACAGCTGCCCAAACACAGCATAAGCAGCTTAGATCAGCTAGTAGATGCGTTTCTTGAACGTTTCGCCTTCAACACAAGGAAGAAGGCATCACTTAGTGATCTTGCTAGCCTTAAACAATTTGAGGAGGAAACAATGGCAGCGTACGGGAACCGATGGAGAGCTTTGCTTTCTAAGTTACCCTACCGTCCTCCCATGTCGGACCTCACGCAAATGTTCACGAAAAGTTGTTTAAAATCAATCTCTGGTCTATTGTTGTCTGCGACAATACGACAGCTTAGAAGAAGCTTTGGCGCAAGCCAGAGTCATAGAAGAGATTAAGATAGGCGAAGGCGCAATTGCCAAGCCTAAGAAGAAAGAGTGGAATAAAACCACTAAAACTGGGACAACGCAACCACAACACGCTGCAGTCAACCAAGTTGCGATAAATGTCCCCGCGCCTGTGCAAGAAACGCAGCCTCAAAAGGCTAACTACCAGGCAGTGCCTCCACGCTACGAAAGAGATAACGAGGAGACGAGAACGATATCAGCAGCGTCGCCCTAGGCGACAATTCACCCCGTATGCGGAGTCTAGGGACTCCTTATTTGACCGCTTGTCAGCGGCAAATTTAGTTACTCTGCCAGAAATCCAAATTTTTGACCCTAACGTTCCCAAGCCTAGGGGGTATAGGGAGGAATTGTATTGCAGATTTCATAGACGCAGAGGACATGACCTAAATGGGTGTTGGAAATTCAAAGAACTAGTCCAGGATTTGATCGACAATCGAACATTGGTCGTGGACAACCCCATCGCACCTAACAACCAACAAATGGGGGTATTCAAGGACCCCTTGCATGCCCACGAGGCGCAGACAAAACCGCTCCAAATTAACGAGGTGCGACAAGATCTTCCCACGCAAGGATTTGTGGGAATGATTAGCATTGTAACAAGGAACAGAAAATACCCGACAGTTGCCCCCGAGGTACCTGCGAGGGAAGTTCCGTCGACATCGCAGCCTCAACAACGCCCAACGCAGTTACCTCCGCCTAGACCTGAGGTCACGATACGAACCAAACTCACGCAGAGTTTGCGGACCACGTCGGCTAGGCTGTCCATCTACGAGCTTATTCAACAATCGGCTCCACATAGAGAAGCTCTTATGGACATCTTAAAAGCCATTGAAGTACAACCCCACGAAGCTAATTCTTTCAACGCCTTCGTGGGACATGTGAAACAATGTACGGAGCCTGTCATCACATTCAAAGAAAACGAGGTCAAAACGATATCAAATGACATGCCGGATCCACCCCTGCACGTTATCGCGTGGGTCAACGGGATCCCGTACAAGAGAGTGCTGATAGATACTGGCTCATCCAGTAACATTATAACCACTGCAGCATTGAAACATTTAAAACTGCCAGCCTCTCACATCACAGCTTCCACGTACACACTGCGAGCTTTTAACGATGCAATTTGCTCGACAGTCGGCACGGTTGTTCTGCCTATACAGGTAGGACAAAAGTCAATACCCACACTGTGCCATGTGTTGGAAGGCGAAATGGCTTATAACATACTGCTAGGGCGGCCTTGGATCGGGGGACATGAAGTGTGTCCCCTCGATCGCACACCAGTGCTTGAAGTATGCCTATGAAGGGCAAATACATGTAGTCCCAATGGACTTAGAGCCCTTCAAGTATTGCAATGCGGTACAATTCATACCTCAATCGACCCTCCCATCAACGCATTTGGATTTTCAATTGAATCCATCTAAACAAGGTCCGATACCGCAGGCACCACTGGTGGCCAATAAGGCAAAATCCCAAGCCAGGTGAGACGTCATCATTGGCTCCTTCATCATCAACGCCACCTATCGTGGCCCAACAGAAGGACAAGGGAAAGCAAATCATGGAGGAGGTTAAGCCTCTAGAAGAGGGGTTGCCCACGATCTCAGCAATATCAACAGAGGAAGCGCCCAACGCAACGGAAACCAAGATTCTTGAACAACCAAACATGGAATGGACTCAGGAAGGACTACCGTTTCCTCCTACCCAATCATCAACAATCACTGTTGAGATGGCCAGTACGAGCACTGGGAGAATACATAGTGCAAAATGTTGTGGCAACCCCCACACTGGAGTCAGTACAAGACATGGGAAGACCTCGCCTTCCCATTGGAACAATCGTCCCTCTAGGCTACCCACCGAACCAAACGAATTTTGTGTATGGGGGCCTTGATCATGGTTCTGAACCATGCGAACAAAAGGAAACAGATGAAGAACCTTTTGTCGAAAACATCAATTATCTGTCGAACCCAGAATTTGCCCTAAAATATCTCGAACAATGCAATTGGCATGGGTATGGGCTAGGCAGATATGAGCAAGGGATGCGGATCCTTTGCCAACCAAGATATCAGATGCCATATGACAAGTCGGGGGTAGGGTTCAACCATCCCCTGCCATTAGACATCTTGGTTGAAAACATGCAAGGCCTAGAAATAGGCAACAGGGGGGGATTGGCACAAGACCCGTACGCCAATCCAAACATAGAATACACCTTGGGGGATTATCTCCCATGGTCTACAAACACCCCTGGAAATAGCAATAATCCCTCTCCTTTACTAGAGAGAGGTGAAAGTTCAGAGAGCAGTCCTCGAAGAGAACAACAACGGCTTCCAGATATTTTTCTGAAACTGTTCCCCTTAGAGGTTCCAGACGAAATAACACAGTCTCAAAAGAATCAGGTCCCTCCACTAAGAGTGGAACAACCGCAATGGGACCAGATTAATTCACTGGAACAGGAAGAGTCCTCAATGTCGCAAGCAACGGATGTTGAAGAGGATGAACAATTTTGGATCTATGAAAGCGATTCAGAAGACGAAACCGAAATGGACTATCTCAGACATGCGCGACGACATCACCGCGCTCTAACCCATGAAGATCTAATGGGACAAATGGGTATACGGTTAGGACATGAATGGCACGTAGACCCAACGAGGTGGGACCAAGTGTTAGGCCTATGGCTCCAAATTCAAGATGAGCATCGTCCACCTCGAGATCCCATCAGGACAGCAGTACCGAGGGAAGACCCCGCCTTCCTTTTCACACATAGAGATGAATTTGCACCTAGAGAGGATCCATTCGTGCCTGTTCCCGTAGAGCCAGATCCAGAGTATAGGGAACATCTAAAAGAATCAAGTCATCACACCCGTGGTTCTGGAGACCAAATTCATTCCATCCACATGATCTCCATTGATTTGACCACACCCATCCGCAATCCGACCGATCCATCACGGTCATTGCATCTAAACATGGATGCCATTGACTGGGATCGCGTCAATTCACCATTGTCACCATCAGAGTACTGGCCTTTCGGTGAAATGCTTCATTTTACCCCAAGGACAACTCAAGATATTTTTCAAGTTGAAGAGGGACCCGAGGTCCCAAACGCAGATCTTAACTCAGCTGATGATATCCATTTAATCCCAACTCCACATCAGTTGGAGGACGGATCTCACATGTCAGTCGAAGAGACGACTGACGTAGACATCGGCACAGATCCAATGAATCCACGGATTCTCAAGTCGGGGGTAAGCCTTTCCCCCGAAGAGCAAGCCGATTACATTGCCCTTCTTAAAGAAAAGAAGGAGGTTTTTGCATGGTCGTACAAAGATATGCCAGGACTAGACCCATGACTAGTCATGCACAATTTAACGCTTGATCCGAAAATCAAGCCAGTAAAGCAAAAACTAAGAAAGATGCACCCAACAGTGGCCTTGATGGTCAAAGACGAATTGCAAAAGCTGTTGGATGCACAATTTGTCATCTGCGTGGATTATCCGCCATGGTTGTCCAACATGGTTCCCGTCAAGAAGCCCGACGGGAGGATTCGCATATGCACCGACTTTCGAGACCTAAACAAAGCGAGTCCTAAGGATGATTTCCCCTTGCCAAGCATCGACGCATTGGTAGACGCTACAACAGGTCACGAAATGCTCTCCCTAATGGACGGTTTCTCAGGATACAATCAAATTCGTATCAATCCTGAAGACCAACTCAAAACGGCATTCACAACGCCTTGGGGGACATTTTGTTATAAGGTCATGCCTTTTGGCCTTAAAAATGCTGGCGCTACATACCAACGTGCTATGACGTATATCTTCCACGATTACATGCACAAAACTTTGGAAGATTACATGGATGATTTGTTAGCCAAGTCTAAATTGCGCTCAGATCATCTCGGTGACTTAAGCAAGATTCTCGATCGCCTCATAGAGCATAAGGTCAGACTGAATCCCAAGAAGTGCGTGTTCGGCGTCACATCTGGAAAACTCTTGGGTTTTATAGTCTCCAAAAGAGGCATCGAAGTGGACCCAAACAAAGTCAAGGCAATCCTTGAAATGGCTCCCCCAACCACTATCAAGCAGCTCAGAAGTCTGCAAGGAAAGGTCGCGTCGATTAAACGCTTCATAGCGCAATTATCTGACAAATGCCGACCAATGAACAAACTATTGCACAAAGGGGTCACATTTCATTGGGATGACGAGTGCCAGTCAACCTTTGACGAAATCAAACAATACTTGGCTTCGCCGCCAGTATTGGCACCGCCTAGACCAGGTGTGCCGTTCTACTTATACATCTCATCTACTGAGGTGGCACTGGGCGCAATGCTAGCCCAGAAGAATGAACTTCACAAAGAACAGGCTACTTACTATCTTAGCCGCACCCTGGTCGATTACGAACTTAACTATGCATACGTTGAGAAACTCTGCTTGGCTGTGGTGTTTGCTACCAAAAGGCTACGCCACTACATGCTGAGCAACACTACGTATGTTGTGTCTAAGGAGAATCCATTGCGATACATGATGAGTCGTACTTATCATAGTAGTCGCACGGCGAAATGGATCATGTTGTTGACGGAATTTGACATTGAGTTTATTGGGCAAAAATCTATAAAAGGACAAGTCATAGCCGATCAACTAGCAGAGGCTCCTCTTGAAGACGATCAGCCTCTGGTCATAGAACTACCCGATGATGAGGTCTTCCATGTCTCAGAATCGCCAGATTCTGAAGAGCCTGAGTCTCAGGCCGACATAACCTTATTTTTTGATGGTTCTAAATGCGAGCAAGGTGGTGGCGCAAGAATTGTATTCTTCACACCGCAGGGCGCTCCAATGCCCTTGTCATTTAAATTAAACTTCCAGTGCACCAACAACAATGCAGAATATGAAGCCTTGCTCCTAGGTCTTCAGACAACAATCGCCATGAACATCAAAAGATTGAACATCTTTGGCGATTCGCTGTTAATCGTCAATCAAGTCAAAGGGGTATACCAATGCAAATGCCCAGTTCTGAAGGCCTATAAAGCCCTCGTGGATAAATTCCTGGCAAAACTTGAGTGGTATGACATCGAGGCACTCCCTCGATCATCGAATCATTTTGCGGACACAATGGCCTCCTTGGGGTCACTAATCCCGCAAGACCTTTCCGGTGATATAACAACCATCGAGGTCAAAACCTTATCGCAACCCGCGATGGAGCGCGCAAGCTCGGACTTGACGCCGGGAATCCACATGATCCAGATCGAACCATCTTCGGATAAGTTCTTTCGAATCCGAGACTATTTGAAACATGCCAACTGGGGGTCTTTGTTCTCCCCCACTCCCATTAATAGCAACACAACGCTATTTTTACAAGTTCTCTCCCAATCAGCATTTGTTAGGGAAGAACTCCAAAAGGGATTGGTTGTTCAAACTGTCGAGGTATCCGATCAACAGGACTGGTATTTACCAATAAGAGAATACCTCAAGTTAGGTAATCTACCCTTTGGATTGACGCAAGCCGCAAAACGAACATTCAAATAGAAAGCGGCAAAATATGTCTTGATAGGAGACATTTTGTATCGTCGCAGCTACGACGGAATTCTTCTTCGTTGCTTGGACCAGCAAGAGTCCACTTGGGCAGTCACCCAAGCGCATGACGGTACATGTGGCGGCCACTTCAGTGGTATGGCCATTGCAAAGCGCATTCTTCGCATGGGCTATTATTGGCCATCTTTAGAGCGAGATTGCTGCGCGTATGTCAAGAGGTGCATAAAATGTCAACATCATGCCAATTTAATGCATGCACCTTCCCAGGCCCTACAGACAGTCCAGTTTGCTTGGCCATTTTCGTAGTGGGGCCTCGATCTAATCGGAAAGATCTCCCCTGCATCGTCAGGCCGTCACACGTTTATCATAACGGCCACAGAATATTTTACCAAATGGGTGGAAGCAATTCCGTTAACCTCTACGACAGGACCCCGCATTGCGGAGTTCATTTTGCAATACATCATATGTCGTTTTGGTATTCCATCCAAAATAATCTCGGATAATGGGCCATCATTCAAGAACAAAGACGTGCGTGCTTTAACCACAAAGTACAAAATTCAGCACAACTTTTCAACACCCTATTATCCGCAAGCAAATGGGCAAGCAGAGGCGTCAAACAAAACGCTAGTCGCCATCCTTAAAAAGACCGTCGCAGACAGTCATAAGGATTGGCACATACAAATCCCACTTGCCCTTTGGGCTTATCGCACTAGCATTCGGACGCCCACTGGGGCAACTCCGTTCTCACTAGTGTATGGCTCAGAGGCGATAATGCCTCTCGAGTTGGAAATTCCTTCCCTCCGCATATCAATGCAGAAATTCATCGATGATGACACCGCACGGCGAGCCCGGTTAGACCAACTTACGTTGCTTGACGAAAGACGCGTTAATGCTCTCGAGCACTTACGTATCTATCAAGAGCGGCTTAAGAGAGCTTACAACATGAAAGTTCACCTAAGAGACTTTCGGGTTGGTGATTTGGTTCTGAAGGAAAACCAACAAAACTCTAATTTGCCGTCCCATATGAGAGACAAATTCGCGGCAAATTGGCTAGGTCCTTATGTCATTGATAGCAAAATAGGACCAGGAACGTACAGGCTAGCTTCTCTTGACGGTATCAAGGAAACAGAACCCTTGAATATCAGTCATTTGCGACCATTTCATATCTAAGAAAGCCATGTACCAAAAAAAAAAAAAAAAAAAACAACAAAAACAAACAAACAAAAAGCTCCAAGGATTATCGCAATCTCTTGGTCAACCCAAAAAGCTCAAGGATTATCGCAATCTCTTGGTCACCCAAAAGCTCCAAGGATTATCGCAATCTCTTGGTCAACCCAAAAAGCTCCAAGGATTATCGCAATCTCTTGGTCAAACCAAAAGCTCCAAGGATTATCGCAATCTCTTGGTCAACCCTAAAAGCTCCAAGGATTATCGCAATCTCTTGGTCAACCCAAAAAGCTCCAAGGATTATCGCAATCTCTTGGTCACCCTAAAAACTCCAAGGATTATCGCAATCTCTTGTCACCAAAACAATATCCAATCTCACAAAACCAAGATCAATCTTGGTCAACCTAAAAAGCTCCAAGGATTATCGCAATCTCTTGGTCAACCCAAAAAGCTCCAAGGATTATCGCAATCTCTTGGTCAAACAAATCAAAAAAAAAAAATTCAACAAAAACAAAACAATAAAAATCATCAAAAAACAACAAAGATTTGCATCTCAATTCTAGGCATACTCGAATTCATCAAAATCAACAAAAACACCATGCATAAATTTTACCACACTACAGTCAGTGGTCTGGGAATGTACTAAGAGTTTCAGTGATTCAGTCATCATTTTCCTCTTTAGCCATGTAGTGTACCAAGTCGAACAGATTTTACAAAGGTAGAGTCATACTTGAAATACACCTTGTTACGTAACATCCCAACACAAATCAAAACACTAAAATTCCCAAAATTGTGTGAACGAAAGACGAAACCTGCAAAATGATCTAGGTCACCACAAGCGAAACGGTTATCTTGCTCATCCCCCTGTGCGAATGACCCCTAGAATGCTGAGAGTTGGCAAAAGGACAAGCATCCTCCCTACCCAATTCCCTAAGAATCCCTAAAGTTCTCAACAGTTGCAAAACACAAAAAATTTGCAAAATGTCAAAACTCAAAATTTGACAAACTATAGTGCACACATCAAAAGGCACAAACAACAGTGATTTTCATCACTCCATATCCCCAATCCCTTGCTCAAAAAAAAAAAAAAAAAAAAATCAAAATAAACAGTGATCTCATCACTACAATGAGCAAGTATCCCAATACAATTGAAAAAAAGAAGGGAGTTGACCTTGAATCCCTGGAACTCTCAGCATTCTGTAGGTCATAAGGCAAGCTTCAGTACCAATTTGGTTGATAGCCTATCGGTAATGAAGTAAACCTCCCGCATGACGATATATCTGTCACATTAACTTGCGTACAGATCAATGTTTGCATGTGGATGAGCTAGCTTATGGCATCCTGGATTACAACGCAGATTAATCTTAGTACATACAACAAAGGAATTCGTGGAGCTAATTAGGTGATCCTCGGTACGAGGTTCGGTTGAAAGCCCACTCGGCACTGGCGGTATCCTAACAAATACCACTAAATGAACTCAATTGCACACACAGGGATGTTAAATAACTCGGTCAAAAACAGGTCCGATTCATACCTTGTTCAAAAGTCTTGTAAGATAAAGTACAGTCATGAATAATGAGTTTAAAACTGTCTGAATCTCAGAAAATCTGACATTCATTCCAAAACCATCTGCGCTATTTATCATCCTTATGATAACATCAAAAAATACAAAAACAAAAAAACAAGGTAAATAAAAAGCTGCTGAAACAGCCTACAGAGCAATCACCACAAATATCATTCATCCATTTCAATTTGCATATCACATAGACATCTAAAACATTTGCATTCATCATAACATTTGCATTCATCAAAATAAATAAACATGCATAACAAAAATCAATCACATCATCACATGTACAAATCCAAAAATAAAATCGATATATATATATATATATATATATCAACAAAAAGATGCCCGTAGGCTACAAAACCGGTCCTCAGACCCCGCAATCATATCCAAAACCCAACCTAAGGCGTCGGCCACCATGATCACGCAGGATCGGTGCGACGGGAACTACCCCCCGTGGTGTGGGTCCTACGGGACCCTGCAGGGCGGCTACTGCTAGCCCCCGCATCATGCCTACTACCCCCCCTCATCTAACCGCCTACGGCGAGATGATGCTGACTGCTCAGTCAGACTATCCCTCGTCCGTCGAGAAGATCTGCTGATCGAAGGCTCAGGGAGCCGCCCGCCAAGGCGGATGACCTCCCTCTCCAAGTCTATCCGGTACAGACACCACTCTGCCTCCCGTCGATGATAGATAGACAATGCATCATCGCGCTGCGCCAAAACCCTATCCCGCTCTGCCAACTGAGCCCGTAGAAGATCCCTCTCCAGATCCCGCATCCGCAGCAGCTTCGTAAGTCATGCAACCTCATCGCCTACATCCGACCCCACCCCCTCCGTATCTGCCGGACGCATAGGACTCGCGGGGACAGTAGCCTGCTCAGGCTCCAACTGCTCCTCCACATCCTGCATGTCCGGCTGCTCCGGAACACCCAAGTCCACATCCTCATCTCCCGCATCCACCATGTCTGCATCATCCAACGGCCCTCCCCAATCACCCCCTGCCGCCTCAGCATCCTCCACTGCCGCCTCCGTGCCTCCCAGTGGACCCTCTCCTCTCCAGCGCCGCAATACCCACCACGAGTCATACTCAGTGGTAGTACCGACGTCATCCACATCCAACACCTCAATCACCGCATCCGATTCCTCGCCCAATGGCACGAGGACCGGTGGCTCCAGATCCCTCTCATCTCCCCGACGTCGATAGCCTACGGGTTCACCAGGCAACCCCTGGCGCACCCCAAACTATCGTGTAACCCGGCGGTACGGAAAGAACTCATGCTCCGTCCCGTGCCGCCCAGTCAACCATCGCTCCCTCCGTACCCGTCGGAGCCACTCTCCAGCCTCAGGCCAGGCTGGACAGTCCCGATAGGGACGCCAAAACACCTCCCCTGGAGTGAGCCACGAAAAGGCATCAATGTAGTGCTCAACTGCACCTGCCCATCGCCGACTCTGCCCCTGCTCCGCAGACCGTCGCCACAAAGCTGCATAACCAATCTCCTCATCCTCCATCGCCGCCCGAGTCGTCCACGGTAACCCGGTAGGCCTCTCAACAGCTATGTGCTGCCAACCCCAGCACTGCAACAAAAAGCTGCAACTGACACCCTTCCGCTGTCGACAGCGGACCCCGTACAGCTCCCCGTAAAGCTGCGCCAACAAAGTCTGTCCCCATCTCAGGATCAACGGTGCCTCTATCGGGCACTCTGCCAACTGCCACACCAAATCCAGCAAATTCCACGGGAACCTCGCACCTGACGAATCAGGGATAAGAATGTTAGAAATGAGGCCCATCAAGAATGCGTGCCTCACTCCTAACACCCCCCTCTCCTTCCACCAGCTAACCAAAATGCCGCCAGCCTGGCAATCCGCCTCGGCTGTCTCCACTGGGTCTGCTACACCCAGCTCCCCCCATGCCCAAAACATCTCGTGAGTATAGCAGTCCGCTGATCAAACGGAGATGTCCTAATAGGCAGACCATCTATCGGAATCCGAAGCAACCGATAGACGTCCTCAAGAGTCACAATCATCTCCCCTGTCGGGAGATGGAAAGTATTGGTCCGCGGATCCCAAAGCTTGATCAGGGCCGTCAGATAGGCCTGATCCGAAACCACAGGCTCCAGTCGAGCCACCTGCTTGAGCCCAAGGGCATCAAGCCATTCCCAGTCATCATCAGTCAATGCCAATCGCGCCTCAGTAAAGGCAGCGGGTACACGGTACCGGCTCCTAACAACCTGCAAGCAAACAAAAAAAAAATAGATAAATAAATGAAAAAGATAAAATTTTCAGTTCTAGGGTTTCTAACCTTAGTTGATAAACAAAAACATCACAAAAAATCTTAAAGTTTTGAAAAGCGCAACACAAAACAATGCATTAAATTAAAGCAAAATAAACCCTAGGGTCACTTACAGGTCTCGCCTCGGCTCCGCCGCTCGAACCAGTTTGTGCACTCATGATGGCAGAGAGAATTCCAGCAGCGCTTCGCTTCGCAGAATTACCTCCTCCTCCCAGAGCTCCAAAATCGCAAGAAAAAATGACACAAATGAGCCCAAAATCAAGTTTTGGCCCTTAAATAGGCCCTTTGCACTGGAATTCGTCCTTGACTGGGACGAGCGCTCTGATCAGCGCTCGTCCCACCCAGGGACGAATTCTCCAGCTGGAATTCGTCCCACCCAGGGACGAATTCAAGCCAACACAAAAAAAAATCAAGAAAAATGACTAAAAATGCACTAAAAACAGACAATAAAACTGCCTGACAAGATTGCAAATGCAACTGACAACATGGGCATACAAAATCGACATCGGGGTCACAAATTATCACTATCCTACTCCCTAAGAAGGCTACCATAGCCGGACCGCTCCACGGGAAGACAGATTTTGACAATTTAATCCCAAAATGGTGTCACAAAAAAAACAACAAAACAACAAAAATGCAACACAAAACAAGCAATAAACATTGCCAGACAAAAGTACTCTTGCACTTAAACTCTTGGCATAGCAAAATTGATGTCGGGGTTTTAATTGTCACTATCCTACTCCCGAAGAAGGCTACCATAGCCGGACCGCTCCACGGGAGGACGGATTGCCGACAATTCAATCACCAAATGGTGTCACAAAAAACAACAAAAACAGTACAAAATTCAACAAAAACACAGCAAAAATAATGCCGGACACAAGTGCTCTCGCACTTAGCCTCTAGGCAAAGAAAATCGATGTCGAGGTCCAAATTATCGCTCTCCTAATTCCCCAAGAAGGCTATCATAGCCGGACCGCTCCACGGGAAATAGGTTTTCGACGATTTCACCTCATTATGACATCACCAAAAGGGTTAACACCCACCAAAAATAGGTCCATATGTTGGAAAAATTGCACACGCTTAACGGTAAACCCTTTAAAGGCACCCTGGCACAAGTCATCTTGGGTCAAGCGACTCGTCGCTTCTCTCACGAAGGTCATTCCCTCATCGATTCGTCGCTTGAGGGGGTAGTCACACTTAGTCACCAATCAACAATCACACACCCAATTAAGGAAAACGACATGCATTCAAAGAATCATTGACAAAGACAATCACGCTCCCGCTTGGGGCGATAAACAAGCAACAATCAAATCAATCAAACACTTGGCATTTCGTGAATCATGAACACAAGGTTCCCCCTGAGGATAAAAACGCCCTTCACTTGTTCATGATTGATCAATGTCTAAGTTCAAGTCACACCTCACCAAAACAGGTTAATACTTGAAATCAAATTCCTTAGCTCGTCAGAAGCAAGGATTCAAGAATGCATGCCCTTTCCATACTTGGGGCATCAAAAGTTGGTTAGGTTACCAAGAAACCCTAATCATTAGTGCTTTGGTTATCTATTTTTGCTCAGCACTGCGTCACCCGCAGCGCTTCCCAAAAAGGGGCATCTGTAGACACCAAAACAGCACCAATCCGATTATGTGATTGCAAACACTGATCGCTTTGACAAACACAGCCCCCAGGGCAGCCCTCAGAGGTTAAACAGTGGTCTTAACCACTTTCATAGCAATTTTGTAAGGTCAAGAAGCAATTTGGCACACTTGGACACTTTGCCCAGTACTCGTCTCACCCCGGGACGAATTCAAAATAGAATCCGTCCCACCCCAGGACGAATTCTAAATCCGTCCCTGGGTGGGACGAATTCCAAGCTAAACGGGCAAAAAGGCAAATGGTGCCAAGTGGCAGCCCAGAACAGTCAGTTAAGGGCTCCTGCCTTGCACGCATGTGTAAGTGGACAGAGGGGCCGTTAGAGGACTGTTACAAAAAGCATTTATCAAAGTTCAAGTCAATGGAGGACTCCCCTCCCTCATGGGAAGACAAGACTGCCACATGGCGCCTATGGCCAACACATGGCATTTGTGCTTCCCTCCCAAAAGAGACCCCTTGGGTCTATAAAAGGTGGGACTTTTCTCACCCAAAATATACAGAGTTGAAGGAGTGTTCAAGCAACGAAGTGCTGCCGAATTGAAGACTCACTTGCATCCCTCTTGGTTCACCTTCCCACATCCACCAATCTCTTTTGCAAGGGAGGTTGTTGGGTGGCCTTTGGAAGCTCGAACCTTACTCAAATCCGACGCATGGACATCTGAACCAACCAATTCGCCGACCCCCCAATCCTAAAAGGTTTTGGGCCCATCCCCGGTGGATTGGCTCCAAAATCGAGGGCCAACGGTGGGAGGCCCACTTGGGCACCCCCGCACCTCCCAAGTCCTAATTTTAGTTTTTGAGCACTTTAGATTATTTTTTAGATTGCATTCCGTGTTACTAGGTCTGATTAGTCCATAATTGCAATTTTGTAACTTTTGGTCAGATTTTAGGATGTTTTGTATTGCTTTGTCGTTTCGCTAACTTGCAGGTGTCAAGGTCAAATTCCCGAGGGTGGAGGCCAAATTGGGAAAATCCGACCATCTGGGTCGTCCCAAAATGGCCCCAATTACCTAACCCCCCTGTTTGCAGGCGTTTTGCAGGTCCCGGGATCCGACATTGGAGCAGCAGCAGGTCGGTTTCTCCAACTCAGAAGAATTCGTCCCACCCAGGGACGAATTACAGTCAGAATTCGTCCTGCCCAGGGACGAATTCCAGTTTAAGGTGGATTGGCCAGCTGCCTCAGTGGCAGTGGCCTTCTGGTAACTTTTCTTACCTTCTGTCAAGTTTTGAAGCAATTTGGTGTCACTGTATTCACTGTTTTAGGCAAATATTCATATGCATATTTCGTTGGTTTTAGAGAGAGAATGCTTTTCATTTGCAGCAGGTGCTACTGACGCCTTGGTCATTTCTTTGTTCGTAGGAGAAGCAGCAGAGGCGAAGAACTCATCGACATCAGCGGCGGCATCATCTTGGCCCGCCCATTGCAATCGTGGGCACGCGGAAAGAGGAATCATTCAGCGATTGTAATCAAACTCTATTTGCGCTCCTAGCCCCTGAAAAGGGAGGAGGCATCATTGTAACAGAGATCAAGGGAAATTAATGAAAGGGCTGTGTTTTCTCTATTTGATTGTGTCTCTTCCAATGTGTCTCTTTTCCGTTTCATGCAATTTACATTTCTAGGACTTAAGCGTACTTAATTTTGAATGCAATCGCACTTGGTGTTTCCTTTGACCGGAATCTCGTGCTTTCAAGAAGAAGGAATAGCATCCATGGGTGTAACAAGAAATTTTTTTAATGCTCCTAGCCCCTGAAAAGGGAGGAGACAAATTGTAACTAAGTTATGAAGCATATTAATAAAAGGGTTGTCTTCCATATTGGATTTTTATTTTGTTTTGATTCGTTCATGCCTCTCTCCTTTCATGCACTTTCAATTCATAGGATTTAGCATTATTCTTTGTTTCGTTTGAATCGCATCTTGGATTTTCCTTTTTGTTTTTGTATCCTCATGATTTTAGTGGATATCACGGTGGGACGCTTGTCCTATATTTTTAAGATCAGAAATATGATCAAAAATTGATTGTTTTTGCTTGCAGGTACCGAGTTTTTAAATGCTGGACTGCTGTTCGCTCCAGCCTGTGGCGAATACAGAGTTGGAATTCATCTTACCCAGGGATGAATGGGAATTTTCCCCACCCTATGACGAATACAATCCTGTTATTCATACTACCCAAGGATGAATAGCTATCTGTGTAGTTTTAGGATAGAAACTTAGAACCAACAGATTTGGGCAGAGAAGAGGTAAGGGTCCTGAAATCTTTCTGTCATTTTCTATTTTTTGTTTTCTATTTTTTTGGTTACTTGATTACTTAGGAAAAGTTGTACTACATGTTTATTTTCTTTCATGCAAAATAAAAAGAACCCCACACATCACGTGGCAACATAAACACCAAGGATCTGGTCGTAAAACCCCAGCCCTTGATCAAGACCAATGGTGGATTTCATCACCACCTTGGCTTGAATTTTGCATTCATAACCCCAATCACTACTATTGCTAGACATAAATCCTGATGAAAGCTGATCGAGTGTATTTTGGGTGATTCCCAGCGCATGACGATAAGTCTTCTATGGTAGGTGTCAAAAATAGGGCGATTTCCCTTTCGTACCATCTACATTCCATGTACCATCTGCTCTCATGTACCAACATTTTCCCTCACGTAAGGGCAAGTATATAGAAAGGTGTTGTTATATTGGCTTGGCAATGGTATATCGAAGGGGCAACCATTTTTGGGAGTCATAAGAGCCATCATATTGCATTTAAATGTTATTTACAAAAGCTTTACAAAATCAAAACACACTAAAACAGGTTTAGGGCACACCTTTAATATTTAAATGAGATAATAATTGCATTGCGTGTGTGATATTTTCTGTTTAGTGTAGCATAAAAATCATAAAAAGAAATAAAATTTTACACATATTGTAGGAAAAAACCACCATGGTGTACACTCGTAGCCAAGACCAATCATGGGCAGGAGCTGCAGAGAGTGTACAAGGGGGCACAAATCACCTCCGCTATAGCCCCAAGGACTTGGTCATACCGCCTTGGCGGCCTCGACCCACAAGAGAGTCCACATCGTGCCATTTCAGAATGGGACTATAGAGGCACCCATTTGAGGGACATGCCCACCCAACATAGACCCTTTCACGAGGAGTCCTTACATGTGGCCCTCAATATAAATGGGAAGGCTCCCTTAGAAGTTCGATATGAGTGGCCATCGTATGATGAAGCGCTAGAACAACATAGGGTCCATGAGGAGAGGCCACATGATTATGTCATTCCTCCTTTACCCCCCATCACTGTTAGGAATAATAAGCCAAATCTAGAGCACAAGGCTCTTCAAGCAGGGCGAGCCAACTCTACCCACCCCTTTCACATATACGAAAGGGAGCATGAGGAAGACCATTACATTCCTCAAGAGCAATACATAGCGTGGGAGCAATGTGCCTCCGCACCTGCTATCTACCAGAATCACCTATTGAGGCCAGAGCCTCGAGTGAATGCCACCAACCTCGATAGAGGGAACCGACCTATAGAGATATTATATCATCGTGACCGAGATAAATGCATAGGAGAGGCATCTAGGCCTCCTAGGCTAAAGATGGTGAAAGAAATTGACCTGGCAGTCACCAGACATGCTGCCCGCCAAGC
Organism: Wollemia nobilis; assembly: GCA_028583015.1. Classification (NCBI taxonomy): domain Eukaryota; kingdom Viridiplantae; phylum Streptophyta; class Pinopsida; order Araucariales; family Araucariaceae; genus Wollemia; species Wollemia nobilis. The sequence goes on from JAQPPZ010017095.1 coordinate 5,194,757, forward strand.
GCAGATCATGCAGCTTGAGCAAGACCAACAATAGCTAGAGCATCTATATCGCCTTAGCAAAGAGCGCATACGGCACCAAAAAAATGAGCTGCTCCATAAAATGGTGCCTGAGAGGGTTCCAACCCCTCACACCCAAATAGTAGAACCGTATGATAGGCGCAACCCCTTGGTGTGAGACAGGTCCCCGTGAGCTTATCAAGTGTTGCCTCTGAGACCTCCTAGACCTGAGTGGGAGGCCACTCCCAGGAAAAATGATGGGTACCCCCCATGGGGACCCACTCATGGTTATAGGTCTCATATAGAAACTCCTTAGGAAGCCTATGAGGAGTATGATCAAGAAGAAGAGTGGGCCGAAATTCCCTACCAAGGTGGAGGGGCTACTATTCGGCCACTCCTCCATAGGCCTCAAGTTTCCCACAACCCACAACGGGAGCAAACTAAGGAGGAAGAGATTAAATATTCTGATGCATATAAAGCACTGCTAGAGCATTTGGAGTCTGTGGAAACTAAGACTTTTGGGCCCCAAAAGCCCACTTTATGCCAACTCCGTAGTCATCCTGTGCATCCGTCAGTGCCAGCACCCCCTTACCCTGAACACTTTAAGCTGCCTTAGTTGGCAATATTTAGAGGTGAGGAGGATGCCCAAGAGCATGTGACTAGATTCCTGAGCCAATGCTTTGGCATTCAGGATAATGATGCTTTGTTGTTAAGAACATTCATCACCACATTTGCAGGCCCTACCTCGGATTGGTTCACTCAATTGCTAAATCATAGCATTAGTAACTTAGATAAGCTAGTGGATGCGTTCCTCAAACGCTTTGCCTTCAACACCAAGAATAAGGCATCACTAAGTGACCTAGCTAGGCTCAGACAGTATGAGGAAGAAACCATGGCGGCCTATGGGAATCGATGGAGGACTCTACTTTCCAAGCTACCCTACCTCCCTCCTATGTCTAACCTCACACAAATGTTCTTAAAGAGTTGTTTGAGATCGATATCTATGCTATTGTAGCTATAGCAATATGCCACTTTAGAGGAAGCTCTGGCACAAGCCAAAATCATTGAAGAGATCAAGATTCAAGATGGCGAGATAGCCAAGCCAAAGAAGAAAGAATGGTCTAATAACACCAAAATAGGGACCATGCAACAGAAACCCGCTATGGTCAATCAAGTTGCTATAAACGTCCCTAATCTTGCACAAGCAACACAACATCAAAAGGATAACTATCAGGTGATGCCTCTTAATAGTTATGACAGATAAAATCAAAGGCAAGAACAAAATCAGCAGCGTCACCCTAGGCAACAATTCACACCTTACACAGAGTCCAAAGACTCTCTGTTTGACCGCTTGTCAGTGGTAAACTTGATTAACCTGCCCGAGATTCAACCCATAGACCCCAATGCACCAAAACCAAAGGGCTACAGTGAAGACTTGTACTACAGGTTCCACAAATGGAAGGGACATGACCTTAATGCATGTTGGAATTTTAAAGGCTTGGTGCAAGACTTAATTGATAACAAGACATTAGCGGTAGATAATCATGTGGCACCAAGCAATCAAAAAATAGAGGTATTCAAAGACCCCTTGCCTACCCATGATGCGTAGGAAAAGACCCTACAAGTCAATGAGGTCACACAGAATTTCCCCATGTAGGGGTATGTAGGGATGATCAGTATAGTGACTCGGAACAGGAGGTACCTGAGCACAGCTACCCCCGCGATAGCTACAGGTGAGGTGCCAAAAATGTCACAACCGCAACAACACCTTGCACAACCTCCTCTGCCTAGACCAGTGGCCACAATTTGGACCAAACTCACCCAGAGTTTGAGGACCACGTCGTCTAGGCTCTCCATCTACGAGCTCATACAAAAATAAACACCCCATCGGGAGGCTCTAATGGAGATACTAAAAGCCATCGATTTGCAGCCCCACGAAGCAAACTCCTTCAACAACTTTGTGGGACATGTCAAACGATGCACTGAGCCAGTCATCACCTTTCAAGAAGACGAATTGAAATTAGTGGCTGGTGACATGGTGGATCCACCCTTGCACATCATCACGCGGGTCAACGGGATTTTGTATAAAAGGGTATTGGTGGACACTAGCTCGTCCAGTAATATCATTACAATAGTGGCCTTGAAGCACCTCAAGTTGCCCGCATCTCACATAGTGGCCTTCACCTATACACTGTGAGCATTCAATGATGCAATATGCTCGATAGTTGGCACAATTGTCCTACCCATCCAAGTGGGACAAAAGACTATACCTACATTGTGCCACATATTGGAAGGTGAAATGGCCTATAACATCTTGCTAGGTTGGCCATGGATCAGGGACATGAAGTGTGTCCCTTCGATAGCTCATCAATGCTTAAAGTATACATTCGAAGGGTAGGTGCATGTAGTATTGCAATGCGGTGCAGCTGATGCCACAATCAACCCTTCCATAAACACATTTGGATTTTTAGTTGAATCCATCTAAATAGGGTTCGATTCCATAGTAATCCCCATTGACAAGTCCATCAAAACCCCAGTCGGGTCCATATTCATCGTCTGGTCCTTCACCAATGACACCACCTATGGTGGCCACACAGAAGGACAAGGGGAAGAAACCTCTAGAAGAGGCGCAACCTCTGGAAGAGGTACAACCATCAATATCAACCATAAATACCGAGGATATGCCTAGCAGAATGGAAGTTGAGGCTCCTAGTTCACCCGACATGGAGTGGACTCAAGAAGAACTTCCGTTCCCTCCCCCTCAATTGCCAACAATCGCTGTTGAAATGGCCAATACGGTCCTGGGGGAGTACCTAGTGTGGAACATTGTAGCAACGTCTGCACTTGAGTCCATGCAGGACATGGGGAAACCTTGTCTCCCCATAGGCACTATTGTTCCTCTAGGCTACCAGCCAAACATAAAAACTTTGTGTATGGGGGCCTTGATCATGGTATTGGAACTTGCATGCAAGAGGACAAAGATGAAGAGCCTTTTACTGAAGACATCAACTATTTGTCCAACCCAGACTTTGGTCTGAGATACCTTGGCCAATGCAATTGGCATGGATATGAGTTAGGCAGATATGAGCAAGGAGTGCGTGTTATTTGCCAACCAAGATACCAAATGCCATACGACAAATCAAGGGTAGGGTTCAACAACCCTCTACCCTTGGACATCTCGGTAGAGAAAATGCAAGGCCTAGGGATGGGCAACAATGGGGGATTGGTATTAGATCCATATGCCAACCCTAACACAACATATACACTAGGATATTATCTCCCATTATTGACAACCAACCTTGTTGACCTCAACAACCCTTTCCCTTCACTCGAGAGGGGAGAAAGTTTGAGGACTCACCTACAAGAGAGGTATAGACAAGGTCAGGAAGGATATTCAAAAGACGAGTTAGAATATGAGGTAGCACCATGGGACCCCTTCGAATCGGATAGCAATCATTCACAAGTGACCCCCATGGATGATTATTAGGAAAGCCTCTTGGAAATGTTCCCTTTAGCGGATCCCATCGAGCAAGTGCCACCACAAGACAATTAGGCCCAATCGTAGAGAGCAAAACAACCCTAATGGGGCCATATTAATTTGCTCAAGCACGATGAGCCTCTAATGTCGCAAACAGTTGTTGGAGCCAACGAAGGCCTTTGGATATACGACAGTGATTATGAAGATGAAACTGAGATGGCCTATCTCTATCATATGCGATAGCAACCATACCCCTTGGAGATTAACAACATATTTGAACAACTAAACATAATGTCAGGGTATGAGTGGCACATAAACCCAGCGCAGTGGGACCAAGTGTTGAATCCACCACTTTGGGCATACGAAGAACACCTTTCGCCCAGAGACCCTATAGCAATATCAGTGCCGAGGGTAGACCCTGTCTTCCTATCCGCTCATAGGGCCAATCCATTCGTTCCAATACCTCCATAGCTAGATCCAGAGCACATAGAACATCCAGAATGTTCAAGTCATCATAGCCACGGTAATGGAGACCAAAATAATTTCATCAACATGATCTCCATTGAATTAACTGCCCCCATCCATAATCTGGTCGATCCAACACAGTCATTGTATTTAGACATAGATGCCATAGACTGGGATTGCGTTAATTCACCACCATCCCCATCAGAGTTTTGGCCTTTCGATGAGATGCTTCATTTTACCCCAAGGCCAACTCAGGATGTCTTCCATGCTGAAAAGGGACCCAAGGTCCCTAACGATGATCTAAACTCAGTAAATGATATCCACTTGATCCCAACTCCACACCAGTTGGAGGACGGATCCCACATGTCGATCAAAGATACGACTAATGTAGACATCGACTCAGATCTAATGAATCCATAGATTATCAAGCTGGGGGTAATTCTATCCCCCGAAGAGCAAGCCAACTACATTAACCTTCTCAAAGAGAAGAAGGAGGTTTTTGCATGGTCCTATAGAGACATGCCGGGGCTAGATCTGCAACTAGTCATGCATAATCTAACGCCTGATCTGACAGTCAAGCCAGTTAAGCAAAAACTATGTAAGATGCACCCAACAGTGGCCTTAATGGTCAAATATGAATTACAAAAGTTTTTGGATGCACAGTTTTTCATCTGCATGGATTACCCACCATGGCTTTCCAACATGGTGCTCATAAAAAAGCCTTATGGGAGGATTCACATATGCACTAATTTTTGAGATCTAAACAAAGTGAGTCCTAAGGATGATTTTCCCTTGTCGAGCATCGACACATTGGTAGACGCTATAGCGGGCCATGAAATGCTTTCCCTCATGGATGGTTTCTCGGGATATAATCAAATTCATATCAATCTCGAGGACCAACTAAAAATGACGTTCACAATGCCTTAGGGGACATTTTGCTATAAGGTCATGCCTTTTGGCCTTAAAAATGTTGGTGCCACCTACCAACGTGCCATGACGTACATCTTCCACAATCACATGCATAAAACTTTGAAAGATTACATGGATGATTTGTTGGCCAAATATCTTTTGTGCCCAGATCATCTTGATGACTTAAGCAAGATCCTCGATTGCCTCATGGAACATAAAGTTAGACTAAATCCCAAGAAGTGCGTATTTGGCGTCACATCTGGAAAACTCTTGGGTTTCATAGTCTCAAAATGAGGCATCAAGGTGGACCCAAACAAAGTCAAGGCAATCCTTGAAATGCTTCCCCCAACTACCATCAAGCAACTCAGAAGCCTACAGGGAAAGGTCACGTCAATCAAGCGCTTCATAGCGTAGCTATCTGCAAGTGTCGACCCATGAATAAATTATTGCACAAGGGGGTAGCATTTCATTGGGATGATGAGTGCCAGTCTGCATTCGATGACATTAAATAATACTTGGCTTCACCACCAGTATTGGCACCATCTAGACTAGGAGTGTCATTCTACTTATACATCTCATCTACTGAGGTGGCACTGGGTGCCATGCTAGCCCAAAAAAATGAACTGCACAAAGAATAGGCTACTTACTACCTTAGCTTCACCCTAGTCATTTATGAACTTAACTATGCATACGTTGAAAAGCTCTGCTTGGCAGTGGTGTTTGCTACCAAAAAGCTATGCCATTACATGCTGAGCAACGTGACGTATGTTGTGTCTAAGGAGAATCCATTGCAATACATGATGAGTCGTACTTATCATAGTAGCCACATGGTGAAATGGATAATGTTGTTGATGGAGTTTGACATAGATTTTATTGGATAGAAATCCATCAAAGGTCAAGTCATAGTCGATCAACTAGCAGAAGCTCCCCTTGAAGACGCTCAGCCTCTGGTCATAGAACTACCTGATTATGGGGTCTTCCATGTCTCAGAATCATCATATTCTGATGAGCCTGAGTCATAGGCTGACATAACCCTATTTTTTAAAGGTTCTAAATATGAGCAAGGTTGTGGCACGGGAATTGTATTATTCACATCGCAAGGGGCTCCAATGCCTCTATCATTTAAATTAGACTTCCTGTGCACCAAAAACAATGCAGAATATGAAGCCTTGCTCATAGGTCTTCAGACAACAATCACCATGAACATCAAATGATTGAACATACTTGGTGATTCACTATTAATTGTCAACCAAGTCAAAGGGGTATTCCAATGTAAATGCCCAGTTCTGCAGGCCTACAAAGCCCTTGTGGACAAATTCCTGGCACAACTTGAATGGTACGACATCAAGGCACTCCCTCGATCATTGAATCATTTTACGGACACTATGGCATCCTTGGGGTCACTAATCTTGCAAGACATTTCTGGTGATATGACAACCATTCAAGTCAAAACACTATTGCAATTAGCAATGGAGCGTGAAAGCTCTGACTTAACACCAGGAATCCACTTGATCCAGATTGAACCATCCCCAAACAAGTTCTCTCGAACCATGATTGTCTAAATCACGCCAACTGGGGGTCCTTGTTCTTCCCTACTCCCCTTAATAGCAACACAATGCTATTCTTACAAGTTATTTCCCACTCAGCTTTTGCTAGGGATGAACTTCAAGAGGGATTGGTTGTTCAGACTATCAAGGTTTCCAATCAGCAGGATTGGTATACACCCATAAGGGACTACCTCAAGTTAGGTAACCTCTCGCTTGGATTGACACATGCCACAAAACTAGCATTCAAACATAATGCGGCAAAGCATGTCTTGTTAGGAGAAATTTTGTACCATTAGAGCTACGAAGGAATCCTCCTTCATTTCTTGGACTAGCAAGAGTCCACTTGGGCGATCACCCAAGTGCACGATGGTACATGCGGTGGCCACTTCAATGGTATGGTCATCGCAAAGCGCATTCTCTGCATGGGCTATTATTGGCCATATTTAGAGCGAGATTGTTGCACATATGTAAGGAAGTGCGTGAAGTGTCAACACCATGCAAATTTGACACACGTACCTTCTTAGGCCTTGCAGCCGATCCAATCGGCTTGGCCATTTTTGCAGTGGGGCTTAGATCTAATAAAAAATATCTCCCTTATGTCAACAGGCTATCACATGTTTATCATAACAGCCACAGAGTACTTCATAAAATGGGTGGAAGCAATTCCACTTACCTCTAAGACTGGAACCTAGATTTCAGAGTTCATTTTACATAATATCATATGTCGTTTTGGTATTCCATCCAAAATAATCTCGGATAATGGGACGTCATTCAAGAACAAATACATGCATGCTTTGACCACAAAGTATAAAATTCAGCACAATTTTTTGACACCCTATTATCCACAGGCAAATGGGCAAGCAGAGTAGTCAAATAAAATGGTAGTTGCCATCCTCAAAAAGATAGTTGTAGACAGTCATAAGGATTGGCACATTCAGATCCCACTTGCCCTGTGGGCTTATCGCACTAGCATTTAGACACCCACTGGGGCAACCCTGTTTTTGCTCGTGTATGGCTCCAAGGCTTTCATGCCTCTCGAGTTGGAAATTCCTTCCCTGCACATATCAATGCAAGAGTTCATTGATGATGACACTACATGGAAGGCCTGATTAGACCAGCTTACGTTGCTCGATGAATGACGCGTTAATTCTATTGAGCATTTACGCATCTATCAAGAGCGAATTAAGAAGGCATACAACATGAAGGTTCACTTAAGGGACTTTCAGGTTGGTGACCTAGTCTTAAAAGAGAACCAACAAAACTCTAACTTGCCACCCCATCTAAGGGACCAGTTCATGGCAAACTGGTTAGGTCCTTATGTCATCGATAGTAAAATAGGACCTGGAACATACCGGCTAGCCTCTCTTTATGAAATCAAGGAACTAGAACCCTTGAACATCAGTTGTTTGAGGCCATTCCATATTTAAAAGAGCCATAGCCTAAACCAAAAGCTCCAAGGATTCCCGCAATCACTTGGTCAACCCCAAAATGCCCCAAAGGTGCCCATTACCCCTTTGGTCAAACCAAAAAGCTCCAAGGATTCCCACAATCACTTGGTCAAACCCAAAATGCCCCAAAGGTACCCATTACCCCTTTGGTCAAACCAAAAAGCTCCAAGGATTCCCACAATCGCTTGGTCCAATCCCAAAACACCCCAAAGGTGCCCATTACCCCTTTGGTCAAGACAAAAAGCTCCAAGGATTCCCACAATCGCTTGGTCAAAAATAAGAAAATTCAAAGACAATAAAATCATCAAAAATAATAAATTTACATTCCATTTCCATGCATGCTCAAAATCATCACAATAGTAAAGAGCTCTTTTTGCATCTCATCTTCATACTCACAAAAATAAATCCATCAAAAACACAAAAATAATAGCTGCATTAAGCATCACATCCATACATTACATATTTGTGGTCATAAAGGTCAAAGGCACCATAGACTATAATTATTCGGTAAATTCATCATTTTACACATTTCTCCATTCTATAAACAGTCCATCAAAAATAAACGCCATGCACATATTTTTTGCCATATCATAGTCGGTTGTCTTCTAATGTATCAAGAGTTTTCGTCATTCAACTGTCATTAGATTTCTAGCCACGTACTGTACAAAGTCAGATAGATTTTACAAAGGTAGAGTTCTACTTGGATCACACCTTGTTACGAAGCATCTCAACACAAATTAAAACACATAAAATAATTCCCAATTGTGTGAACGAAAGATGAAATCTATAAAGTAATCCAGGTCACCATAAGTGAAACGGTTATCTTGCTCATCCCCCTATGCGAATGACCCCAAGAATTCTGAGATTTGGCAAAAGGACAAACATCTTCCCTACCCAATTCCCCAAGAAATCCCAAGTTCTTAAAAATTTGCAAAACATCAACAATTTTGCAAAAGTCAAAACTCCAAAAATTTGACATCACCACCAAAGTGCATACATCCAAAGGCACATACAATAGTGATTCTCATCACTCCATATTCAAATACCTTGCTCAAAATAAAAACAAAAATAAACAGTGATTTTTATCACTATAGAAGAGCAAGTATCCCAATACAAATGAAGAAAATAAGGGAGTCAAACTTGAATCCCTGGAACTCTCAACATTCATAAGGTCATGAGGTAAACCTCAGTACTGGTTTGGTGGATAACCTATTGATCACTGGTGGCAAACCTCCCGCATGACGATATATCTATCACATCAACTTGTGTACAGATCAATGTTTTCATGTGGATGAGCTACCTTATGGTATCCTAGATAGCACCACAGATTAATCTAACTAAATACAACAAAGGAGTTAGTGGAGCTAATTAGGTGATCCTCAGTACAGGTTTGGTTGACAGCCTATCTGGCACTGGTGGTATCCTACCACATAAACGAACTCAATTGCACACACAGGGATGTAAAATAACTTGGTCAAAGACAAGTCGTATTCATACCTTGTTCAAAAGTCTTGTAAGATAAAGGTACAGTCTTGGCTACTTAGTTAAAACATCTGAGTCTCAGAAAACTTTAACTACATTCTAAACCAACTGTGATATCTTTCGTCCTTGCATCGCCATTAGAAAATACAAAAAATAACATGTATACATAAAAAAGTCATTTACCACAGCAATCGCCTAGGACAAAAGCCATAAGCAGTCTATGGTGCCACCACCAACAATCACAATTTCAATTCATCCATTCCATTTGCATATCATATAAATTAGAAACTTTAGCATTCATCGCAACATATCCATACATAATGTAAATTAACATGCATCCATCACACATCAGTCACTATGCATAAAATCAAATCACAACACGTGTATAAACAAAATAAATTCATCTGTATATATATATCATCAAAAATGCCCGCAGGCTACAATAAACCGGTCCTCTAACCTTGCAAAAACAACAAAAACTACACCAAAATACACAAAAACAAGTAATAAAATTTCTCGATGAGAGTGCTTTTGCACTTGACATTCAGGGCATGCAAAATAGACGTTGGGGTCACAAATCTTCACTATCCTACTCCCTAAGATGACTACCATAGCCGGACCGCTCCATGGTGTTGAGTGGTATTTTCACCCAATTGTGAAAGTACACTCTCCCTTAGGATTTGGATTCCAAATCCCCTCTTGCAAAGAAGTCAAACAAACAACTTCTCCAAGGTCTCCGCTATATTAGCAAAATATATTCATTTTAAATGCTTGGAACACCTTAGCGATTGCAAGTAACTGTAAACAAGGGGCAATGTTGGTTTATTTTACCATGAAACTTTAGTGATTGTTCATTGAACCAAAATAAATCAAATGTGAGTTGGCCCTCATATGACCACGATGTAGTGCTTTAATTCCTTTTATCTTGATGGTTTTAAAATAGATTTTATCTTGCATTAAATCCTCAATGATGAATAGGATCTTCAAATGTAGCTTCAAAGTGTCACTTTAAATTATCCTTCTTAAATGAAATCAAATTTTCATCAAGATGAACAATTAAGTGCTTTGAGGAAAAGACCTTCAATGTAGTACTCAAATTACCCCTCTTTCGTAAAGTTAGAATTTTTATGAAGAAAGGGTAATTTTAGGCTCAAAATGGAAATTTATGAAAATGCCATAAAACATAACTCCTTCAATGAAATTGGAATTTCCATGAAGGGAATGTCATCATAGGCTCATGAGTGCAAAACAAAACTGGAAAAATGAAATTTGACCTTAAAATGAAAATTTTCTATTTTCGGATTTTTAAAATCTGTAACAAAATAGCAACTTCGATGAATTTTTAAAAATACTAAACAAGTCCGAAAATGAAATTTCAAAGTGCGTATTGGAAGTATGAACTATAACCTACGCAATGGTGAAATTATTTTTAGATTTTGACATTTTTTTATGTTTATTTTAATGCCTGAAAATAGGAAAAGTTCTGAAATTAAAATATTTGAAACAGAGAATTAAAAATTTGCATCAAAATAATTGTTGAAAATGCAGCAATGCAAAAGCTCCTTCAGTTTGATAGCACCCCGTCCTGCAAAACCAAATACGTGAGAGTTTCGTATATGCAACCTAGCCTATTTGACCTGCAAAAAAAACACAATCAAAGTAAACTAGGTGCTGGCTCCTAGGGTTTAAATAATTTCCAGATTGCAGACATTCACATGAAATAACCCAAAACAATGGCATAAATTTCACATACAAATCTGAAATTTGGAAGGAGAAACATAAAACAATTAAAATGGAGCATGCAGAAAATTTCTCATTCTTTCTTGCTAACAAGGCCTGAAATTTCTGAAGAGAAGCTTTAACATTCCAATTAAAATCCAAGTTTTACAAATGCGGCCATCTGGCCATGCCCAAAAGTTTCGTCCTTGTATCTGCCTACACTTCTGCTATTTAAACATTTTGTTGCTGCTCTCGGCTGCTCTGCGACGCTTCGTTTCATTTCCCATGACGCTTCGCTTCATTTTTTTGCTTTTTGGTGTTTTTGACATTTCGCTTGAATCTGCAATGTTTGATCTTCTCTGCTGTTGTAACTGTCAATCTGAAGCGTTACTATGACCCTCATGCCTTTCTGCCATGTTTTCAGTGCTCTCTATATGCTCAGTAACGGTCCCATGAACATCGCGACCGAAAATAGCCCGCGGCCTTGCTCCTTCGCTTTCACAGCGAAATCGTGACATGTCACGAAATCGTGACATGTTGCGATATCGTGACGCTTTTCTGCTTCGGAGCTACCTTGCGGCTTTCTGTCATGAAATCGTGACCATTCTCATCGTCCGTACGCTTCGGCTGCAACCCATAGCGAAATCGCTACCATTTTCTATTTTGGACCATCTCGCCGCAACCTGTCGCGAAATCGCGACGTCTTTCATCATCCGTACACTTCGGCTGCAACCCGTAGCGAAATCGCTACCATTTTTTGTTTCGGGCATGGTCTTCACTTTTTGTCATGATTTCGCGATGTCTTTGCCTGGCTGGAACGTTTTGCCAAAAGTTGCGCGAAATCGCTACCATTTTCCTACTCAGGCCTTTTTATCCACCCATGCCGCAAAAACGTGACGCGTCGCGATTTCACGATGCCTTTTGACTTAAGCTCCTTGTCTCTGGTTTTGTCACGATTTCGCTACACTGCTAGGCCTAAGAATATTTTGCTCGGCTTTGTCATGATTTTGTGACCATTTTGTACTCTGTGCCTTCTGCCCACTTTCAAGCCGCAAAAATCAAACACGTCGTGATTTCGCGACGTTTCCGCCCACCTGTTGCCGTTGACCACATTGACTATGATTTTGTGACACGTCACGATTTCACTACAGTTTTCCATTCTACCTTTCTCTCTCCTCTCTGGGCCGCGATGGAGCAACATGTCACGATTTCGCTATAGTTTCTCGTTTTTTGTAGAGACGGAGTGACATGTCGCGATATCGCGACACCTTTTCGTTTTCTGCAGCAACGGAGCGACATGTCGCGATATCATGACAAATTTTTGTTTTTTGTAGCAACGGAGCGACATGTCGCGATATCACGATAACTTTCGGCCGTGATAGAGCGACATGTCGCGATATCGTGACAACTTTTTGCCTTAGTGAAAATTTGCCTTTTTCTTTGATTTTCTTAGCATCTGGGTCCCTGTTTTCTTCTTTGAAAGCATCCAAAAAGGTGGGCCCCCAATTTTTGTGTGTGTTGTGGATTAGCCACAACACATGGGAGGCCGAATTTTCAAGAATTTCATCCCCAAACGGCATCACACAAAAGGGTCCAAACCCAGCCAAAAATAGCAATAACATTGCCGAATGAAGGCGCCTTTGCGCCTGACATTCTTGGCATCCAAAACAAACATTGGGGTCACAAATTATCACTATCCTACTCCATAAGAAGGCTACCATAGCCGGACCGCTCCACGGGAGGACAAATTTTTGATAATTTTGCTCCAAATACATCACAGAAAGGGTTCAAACCCACCAAAAATAGGTCTAAATGTCAAAAAACTGCACACACATTCAACGATAAACATCTGATGGCACCCTTACACAAGTTATCTTGGGTCAAACAAATCATCGCTTTTGTCATGTAGGTCATTCCCTCATCGATTTGTCACTTGAGGGGGTAGTCACACCTAGTCACTAATCAACAAATACACACCCAATCATAGAAATGTCATGCATTCAAATAATCATTGACAAATACAATCATGCTCCTACTTGGGGTAGCAAATAAGCAATAATCACAAGCTGATAAAACACTTGGCATTCATGAATCATGAACTCAAGGTTCCCACAAGCAAAAGGTTGTGCCCTTTGCCTATTCATGACTGATCAATGTCCAAGTTCAAGTAACACCTCATCAAAAATTGTTAACACTTGAATTGAGTTCCTTCGCTCGTCAGAAGCAAGGATTCAAAAATGCATGCCCTTTCCATACTTGGGGAATCAAAAGTTGGTTAGGTTACTAAGAAACCCTAATCATTAGTGCTTTGGTTATCTATTTTTGCTCAAGATCTGCGCCACACACAACGCATCCCAAAAATGGGCATCTGTAGACACCAAAACAACACCTATCCGATTATGTGACTGCAAACACTGATCACATTGACACACACAGCCCCCAGGGCAGCCCCTAGAGGTTAAAAAGTGGTTCTAACCACTCACACAATAGTTTTGGAAGGTCAGGAGTCAATTTGGCACCTTCAGGCACTCTGCTCGATACTCATTCCACCCAGGGATGATTACAAACTTCTATTCACCCCACCCAGGGACGATTACCAGTATTCACTCCTGGGTGGGGTGAATAGTAGGTTTGATTGGAAAAAAGTCAAATCTAGACAAATGGCAGCTCAGATCCACCACTTAACTCTTCCTTCATTACATGGGAGGATGAGTGAGCATTTTTGAGTGTTAGAGGCAGTTACAAGGGTAGTCATGGAGCCCCTAATCAGGAAGGAATATCCTCCCCCTTGGGAGGCATGATTGCCAAGTGGTGCCTCTGCATGCTCATCAAAAGAGACCTCTAGGTCTATAAATTGGTGAATTTTCTCACCATAAGATATACAGAGAAGGAGCATTTTGAGCAATGAAGTGCTGTCATTTTACTTCCACACACACACCTTTTTGATTTGTGCCTTTCACATCCTTGATCTCTTTTGGAAAAGAGGTCATAGGGTGGTTATTGGAAGCGCAAATCCGGAACCAAAACCTGACATTTGGCCACAATATCCTACCAAATTTGCTGATAATACCCCACAAGAGGTTTTGGACCCATCCCAAGTGGATTGGTGCTGAAATAATGCCCCAAATGGCGGGTGTCCTGCCCCCGGGAACCCCCCACACTACTGCAGTCCTAATTGCCCCGCCCCAGAGCGACTAGAAATTTGTGGAAAATTTCCTTTATGTTATTTTTGCATTTGATTCTATGCTGCTTAGATAGGTTGTCATTCAAATTTCACATCGTTTTGAGAAATTTTTATCATGTTTCTATTATTTCTCGCCTTTACTAACATGCAGGTAGCATCATCAAATTCTTGGTGATAGAGGCCAAATTAGGAAAATATGACCTTCTGGGTCTTCCCAAAATACCCCCAATTAGCTAACCCCCAACTTTGCAGGTGATTTGGAGCTTCTCGGATGTGACATTTGGGATAGTGCTTTTTGACGTTTTGTTGTAGGTCTATTCGTCCCACCCCGGAGCGAATACAAATCTGTGATGAATTTTCCGACTGTTCCATTTGCAATGTTTTCCTTGTGATGTTTTGATGCCCCTGTCAAATTTTTAGTTCATTTGGATCTATTTTAGTTATCGTTTTATTTAAATCTTGCATGCACTAATTGAAGGCATGGGGATTGCATATTTTATTTTATCTACAGGTGCTACTGACTGTTTTCTATTTTCTTGAAAATAGGATCTGGACATTAGAGGAGTAGTAAGGATTCAAGACTCATCAACGCAAGTGGCGGTGATGTTTGGTCCGCCCATTTTACATGTGGGCACGCAAAAGAAGGAATAGCATCCATGGGTGTAACAAGAACATTTTTTAACGCTCCTAGCCCCTGAAAAGGGAGGAGATGAATTGTAACCGAGTTTTGAAGTGTATTAATAAAAGGGATGTCTTCCATATTGGATTTTTATTTGGTTTTGATTCGTTCATGCCTCTCTCCTTTCATGCACTTTCAATTCATAGGATTTGGCGTTATTATTTGTTTCGTTTAAATCACATCTTGGCTTTTCATTTTTGTTTCCATATCCTCATGCTTTCAGTGGCGATCATGGTGGGATGCTTGTCCTCTATTTTTAAGGTCATAAATCTGATCAAAAATTGATTGTTTTTACTTGTAGGTATCGAGTTTTTAAACGTTGGATTGTTGTTCGCTCCAGCCTGTTGTGAATAAATATGGCCTACTTGGGGCCAAGACATGAGCCCCTTGTATTAGGATCGTGTACCAATGCTAATGGTTTTTGGATAAGTTTTGATGACTTTGAGGATGAGACTGAGATGCCTTATATTGGACCTCACCACTTGTGACAAGTAAACAAGCTAGTAGAGAGAGAGGCAACACTCCGTTTCATAGAACCTCATCTATGATTTTTGGGGAGACCTATTGACCTAGCTTCCATTCATCGGATGGTCAATCCCCCTATGCCTACATTCAGAGAGTGGTTAGAGCCCAATGATCCTATTTTTTGCACTACTCATGGGTCGAATCTAGAAATTCCCATTCCTCCAGAACCTCATCGTGAGTATGGAAGGGAAATCCCTGAGACAAGATTGCACCCATGTGGTCCTAGAGACTTCATTCTATCCATCAACATGATCTCCATTGATTTGACCACTCCCCTTAATAATCTAGCATATCCTACCAAATCATTGCATCTTGATGTAGAGGTTATTGATTGGGATCGTACTAATTCACCCATAGAGTCTGAATATCTCTTCCTCAAAGAAGATATGTTACAACCATTCCATTTTACATCAGGTTGTGCATATGGTGTCTTCCATGTCAATTTGGAACTTGAGTTACTAGGTCCTGTAAATCCCATGGATGACATTCATTTGATACCCATGCCTCATCAGCTAGAGGATGGGTCACATATGGCTATAGAAGCGACTTTCAAGGTGGAAATCAACGATGATCCTACCCAACCAAGGAAAGTCAAGTTTCGAGAAAGTCTATCTCTAGAGGAACAAGCCATCCTAATTCCTCTCCTCAAAGAGAGGCCAAATATTTTTTCTTGGACTTAGAAAGACATGCTAGGGATATATCCAAAGTTAGTCTTTCACAACCTTTCATTAGATACCATGAAGAAGCCAGTCAAGCAAAATATGAGGAAAATGCATCCAATTGTTGCTTTGATGGTGAAGAATGAATTGCAAAAACTACTGGATGTAGTATTCATAGTTCCTATCGACTACCCTGAGTGGGTGTCAAACATGGTACCCATGGGGAAACCCAATGGAAGAGTCCGTATTTGCATAGAATTTAGAGATTTAAATAGGGCAACACCAAAGGATTCATTCCTGTTGCCAAACATAGATGCTCTTGTAGATGCAACCGCAAGTCATGAAATGCTCTCCCTAATGGATGGTTTTTTTTGGATACAACCAGATCCATATTAAGCCCGAATATTAACATAAAACTACTTTCATTACTCCATGGGGAACATTCTATTACAAAGTGATGTCATTCAGTATCAAAAATGCTGGTGCCACATATCAACGGGCCATGACATACATATTCCATGACTATATGCATAAGATATTATAATATTACATGGATGACTTACTGGTCAAGCCCCTATTGCGGCAAGAGCATGTTGAAATCCTTAGACAAGTCTTCGATCACCTCATAGAACACAACGTCCGATTGAATTCTAAGAAGTGCATATTTGGCATAACTTCTGACAAGATTTTAAGATTCATCGTATCCAAGAGAGGCATCAAAGTAGATCCCACTAAGGTAAAGGCTATATTGGAAATGACCACCTCTACCAACATTAGGGAGTTGCAGAGCCTACAAGGCAAGATAGCATCCATCAAAAGATTCATCGCGCAATTATTAGACAAATGTTGACCTACAAATCGATTGCTACAGAAGGAAGTTTACTTTCATTGGGATGAAGAATGCCATCAAGCCTTTGCATAGATCAAGACTTACCTAGCAATGCCGCCAGTATTGACTCCACCAAGGCCAGACATACCGTTTTTACTATATATATCAGCTATCGATTTCACATTGGGTACCATGTTAGCCCAAAAGAATGCACAAGACAAAGAGCAAGCCATATCTTACATTAGTCACACCTTGGTGAGTTATGAGCTAGGATATACATATGTTGAGAAGTTGTGTTTAGCAGTAGTCTTTACAATTTGAAAGCTGCGACACTACATGTTGAGCCATACGACCTACGTCATATCAAAACAAAATCCTTTGTAGTACATGATGATCAAGACATATCACAATATACATCGCAAAGTGGATCATGATATTGACAAAATTTGATCTAGAGTTCGTAATCCAAAATTCCATCAAGGGACAAGTCATAGCAGATCAATTAGCAGAGGTGCCTCTTTAGGATAATAAGCTTCTCACTATAGAATTGCCTAATGATGTGATCTTTGCATTATCAGATCCGCCAGAACTCAAAGAACCTAAGAAAGAAAGATACATGTCATTATTCTTTGATGGTTCAAAGTGTGAACAAGGGGGAGGAGTAGGGATTGTCTTTATCACACCACAGGGCGCTCCATTGCCCTTATAATTCAAATTAGACTTCCCATGCACAAACAACAATACAGAATATGAAGCTTTTATCCTATGACTCCAAAAATTCGTAGCAATGGGTATTAAAATATTGAATATCTTTGGTGACTCCTTGCTCATAGTAAACCAGGTCAAAGGACTATTCAAATGTAGGTGCCCACTCCTGAAGACTTACAAGTAACTTGTTGACACTTACCTAGCCTGGTTGGAATGGTACGAAATCGAGGCAATCCATTGTACGTCGAATAGATTTGTAGACATTATGGCCTCTTTGGGATCCTTAATCATAGTATTAAAGGACTTCATAGATGATGATATCGCACGACAATGCTGCCTTGATCAGTTGATGCTTCTTGATGAACATCGAGTCAATGCTTTTGAGCATCTTTGCATTTACCAATATCACCTTGCACGAGCTTACAATAGTAAATTCCACCTAAGGGAATTCAAGGTTGGATATCTAGTGCTCAAATAAAACCAATGAGAACCTAAATATGTCATCGCATCTTTGAGATAAGTTCACGATAAAATGGATAGACCTATACATTATTTCACGAAGAATGGGACCTGGAGCATATTGCCTTATATCATTAGATGGTGTTGAGGAGCCTGAGCCTCTCAATATCATTCAGTTAAAGGTATTCTACACATAAAATACAAAAAAAATCAAATATTTCATAAAATATAAAAAAAACATCCAAATATGTCATAAAATTAAAAAACATTCAAATATGTCAAAAACACAAAACAAAGCATAAAAACATAAAATTTCAAAAATACAATCAAAGGCTCCAAGGGTAATTCATACCGCTTGGTCAAACATCAAATCAAAGGCTCCAAGGGTAATTCATACTGCTTGGTCAAACATCAATTCAAAGGCTCCAAGGGTAATTCATACCGCTTGGTCAAACATCAATTCAAAACACTCCAAGGGTATTCAAACCGCTTGGTCAAATTCAATCAAATCAAAGGCTCCAAGGGTAATTCAAACCGCTTGGTCAAAGTCAATTTAAAAAGGCTCCAAGGGCATTCAAACCGCTTGGTCAAAATCAATTCAAAAAGCTCCAAGGGTACCCAATCCGCTTGGTCAAAATCAAACAAAAGCTCCAAAGACATCTTAAAGCCCTTTGGCCAAATTAAGCAGAAATTAAAAAAAAATCAAAGAAATCAAAAATACAAAAATAATTGCATTTCACATTTTGCATCCACATCATTGCATTGCATTTTCATATCCACTAACAATTGTATATGTCATGAGAGCCTTAAAAGTGATACCATAGTTTATCGCACAAATCATTCAAATCCATACCTCCATTAATACATGTGTGTAATTGTGTTTTTCAACACAACCATCATTTGTTTCTATACATAATATACTAAGGTTTTTCGGTTAATCAACCACACCTAGTGATCTTATCAACTTTTGAGGAAAACAACTTTGATTAGTATAAGGTAAGGTCTAGTTGTGATAATGCCTTGGATATTCAAGATCCGGTCACTAATTGAAACACTAAAATCCTAGCTGGTACAAGGAAAATATGAAAGCTACAAAGTGGTCTAGGTTATCTTAAGCGAAAAGGATTTTCCTTGCTTATCCCCCTGTGCAACCAATTTAAAGGTGCTAAAAATTGGCAAAAGGACAATATTTACCCTATCCAGATCCCTTGCTTACATCAAAATAAGAAAAATCCCAAAGCAAAGTACATATTCAAAAGGCCAAGCATACAATCCAGATTTCAAAGCAATAATCTGATACACAAATCATAAATTCAAAAAAAAAACATAGCTCAAAAGAAAAATCAATCAAAAATAAATAGTGATTTTCATCACTACATATGAGCAAAATAAATAGTGATTATCATCACTACAAAAATGCTAGCTCAAAGAAAAAAATCAATCAAAATAAATAGTGATTTTCATCACTACATATGAGCAAAATTCCAAAGCCAAAAGAAGCCAAAAAAAAATGGAATAAAGCTTGAATCCCTGGAATTCTCAGCATTGTACAAAATTGGAAGGAGAAATCCTTATGCATGACGATATGTCTATTACAATTGCTTCATGCATTTGTGTAGACCAATGTTTGAATATGGATGAGCTAGCTTAGGTAACCCAATATTGCCTAGTGGTATAGTCCAACTAAGTCCAACATAAGGATGAGATGAACACTTGAGGATCCCCGATCTTAGCAATGGGCTGAAATAATCCCGCCTGTCATTGGAGGAAATGCTTGAGTTCTATCTCAAAATATACAATCACTTGCACACATAGGAATCATGAAAAAATAGGTCCATGGTAAAAGCATTTCTTTTCAAAAATCTAAGTGGTCAGTAGATAGAGGTTGATAGGGTAACTAGAGTGTTTGAATCTCCGAAAAGCCCCAAAAATTCTTATATAGCAACAAATCATAACATCATTCACACCATCACTTTCTTTATAAGATTCTATAAATTAGGGGGTATCAACATAGTAGGACAAATACCGCATATATATTAGAAATAGTATATAGACGACCACTGACTACTTTATATCTTTTAATTTACATAAACTTATTAAGAAAATACATTATGCACCATTACATCTCATAAATGAATACTTAATCAATTTTTATGATAAGAGTGATTATTTAAATTCATGTTTATTTTTTTACTTTCTGTGATATCACCCGTTAATATTGTCAATGTCATATGCATTCTGTATGTTTTAAGTGATTAGAGCATACATGTTCGTTTATACCATCCCATCACATAAGTTAGATGCATACAATTAAAGCAAAGTTAAGACATGCATGTAACAATAACATTGCATTCACAAAAACAAGTCATTAATCATCCATAAACCACATCATAAAACATATAGGCAATATCCATTTGCATACAATCATAAATTCATACCGTCCATACTGCCCATGCAGTAATTACTCTCCTAGCTACTCAGTAGCAAAAATATGATTTTGCTTTAACTTTCCCAAATAAAATACAATTTCACTTCTTGAAATATCGCCAACAAGGTCTGACAGCGAGAAGCTTCTCCATACATAACTTATTACATATAATATGAAGTAGATTCAGATTTTATTAAGATTATAATAGATTCAAATCCTCTATTATTTCTATAAGGAACTTTATAATAATACACATTATTTTCAAGTGAAATATTACTTTGAGAAATAAACATCTCCCTTTTGAAATGGAACTTTATTATCATTTCAAAGTAAAACCTTTCTATTTATTTAAAATGAACTTCCATTATCATTTCAAAATAAAACCTTTTTATTTATTTAAAATGAACTTCCATTGAAAATATTAATATAGAATTTTTTTTAATCTAAAAATGGAAAAATGACATATTTGAAGGGAGAGCTCTGGAAGAGAAAACTAGGGCATCAATTGAGTAGTCAAAGAGATTTCTATATACTATGGACTTGAAGACGAGATTGCTATCCTAGGAGGGTCCAATGGCGACACCTCTGGATCCTATTTTAGAGAGACATAGATCTTTTGCAGATTTGTTAAAGGATAAATCTCCATCAGAGACTGAAGAAGCACAAAAAATTGCATTAAAAATACTCTTTACGACTGCTGGAAATAGATCAACATCTCAACAAGTTAATGGATGCTTGCCACAGTCAGAATCAAGGCCAAATATTGTCATTGAGCAAATTATGGTCGAAGAAACAATTTTATATAGAGCAAATCATGATTTGATCTGTAAATTCATTGGTATTCGCCCTACCCTTAATTTTTTGCATTCCTATGTTCGGTAAAACTAGGAGCCTCTTGGTGAGTATTCTTTGTGGTTTATTAGCAACAAATATTTTATTGTTAGTTTTTCTTCACTTGCCGATAGAAATAGGGCTTTCGAATCAAAAAAGAGGAATCATGGTCTAGAAGGATTATTTGTTCAACCCTGGAGAGTGGGATTTGATCCTTGAATTGAACCCACTACTATCCCGGTTTGGATCCATTTGTATGCACTTTCAATGGAGTTTTAGAGTGAGCAGGTATTGGAAATTATCGACAATTACCTTGGAAGACATTTGGGTATTTTCAAAGACACAATGGAAGGAAACATAGTTGATTATGCAATATTATGTATGGAAATGGATCTTAGACAACCTTTTCCGATAGAGGTGTAACTCGAACTTGTAGGACTATCTTAGATTCAACAACTAGATTATGAGGCATTGCCATTCAGATGCAGAGTTTACCACAAATATGGGCATTTAGACCGATCTTGCCCAAATAATATGAACATAAAAATGTAGGTTCCTATGGGAATGTCAAATATTCCTAAGGAGGGTAAGTCAACAATCAATAAAGAAACAACCAATATTTCTCGGGGTAAATAAGCATAGGGAGATGATTTTGAACAACCCAAAAGAAGGAGAAGGCAAAAGAAAAAATATGATAAAGAGCAAACCCAACTCAAGCCCTCCAATAGGTATGAAATATTTAAGACACTAATGGACCAAGAAGAAGAAAAATTCATGGGAGAAGTGGATGGGAATAATAAAAGTAACAACAACCATGTTCAAGCCCCTATTTCATCTCCTACCATCATAGAGCAGGTAATTGAGTGCAGTGAGTTACCACAATTAGAGAGTGTAGGGGTATTGATAGTGCATAACCAAGAGAAACCAATAATTAATGATGTCATCATGGGTATAGCAGAAAAGAATAGATAAAGGCCAAATCTAGGGATAAATCAGGTGGAAAAGAGATAAAAAATAACAACTCTCAAGGAGTGGGTAGAAAATCAAATAAGGAATTGATAGCAGTTCAAGGAGACAAACTGATCACTGGAGGATCGGTGAGGCCAATAGATTTTTATTTCTCTCAAGGTAACCAATTATTATACAATCATGGAATGTTAGGGGTTTAAATAGTAGAACCCATCAATCTACTATTCGAAGACTCTTAGAAAAATGTAAAACAAATATTTTGCTTATCCAAGAGACAAAAATATCATTGGATCTTATGTGTAAAATAATAAATAGACTTTGCAGGGGTTCTAGTCATATGGAAGTGGCTGCCCAAGGGGTCTCAGGTGGGATAGTTACTTTTTAGAACTCTCTTGAATGGACTACAACAAAACATATATCTTGGAGGGGTGTCCTCACATCACATTTTAGGAACAATGTCATAGTTGAATGTTTTAATTACAATTTTTTATGGGGCTCAAAACCTAGATGGTCAGATGCATCAATGGAAAGTTGTGCATAACATGAGAGTATCAAGGGAAGAGTTAGACTAAATTATTGCTAGGGATTTTAATGCTAAATTATCCTCTAGAGATCATGAAGGAGGAACCCCAATTTTGGACCCAAGGGATCAACTTATGATTGCTCAAGTCTAGGCATTACACTTGGTGGATATTAAATGCCCTATAAGCAATTATACATGGACTAATAAGAGGATGGAGCCACATAGAAGGAAGATGAAGTTAGATTATTTTTGGTTTCAGAGGAGGCATTTGTAAAATGGAATATAAAATTTAGATTTTGGAGGGTCCAATTTCAAATCACTTTCCCATTTTGTTGGAAGGGGGGATCAAGATAGTGCAGCATCATAAACCATTTAAATTTGAAAAAAAATAGTTACAAAAATAGGAACTTTGAAAGAAAATTCCATAGTGGTGGGAAGAAGGTCGCCTAGCATATGGGACAACAATGTTTAGATTCCACAAACAACTTCATTATGTCAAATATCAACTGAAACAATGGAGGCGAGCTAACAAGATAGAATTCCAGGTCCAAAGAGCTCCATTGGTAGCTAGATGGGATGAGGTTAAAAAACACTTTAGGGAAGGAACAATTATAGAGCAACTCAAAGAAGAGGATGATGCATTGCGTAAAGTGGTTGAGGATATTGACAACCAAGAGGAGACCTACTGGAAATAGAGAGCAAGAACCATTTGGTTATTAGAAGGTGATAAAAATACTAAATGTTTCCATCGGTCTACCTATGCTAGGAGACAGATGAACAACATGGAAGCTCTTCAAGATGAGAACGTACACTTTTTTGATACAATTCCAGGTATGCATTTCCATTCAATGGATTATTTTTCTAAACCATTTAAGGAAAGTATGGTGTAATATGAATAGGCTCAAAAAGAAGATCTTGTTTTCTTAACCTTTGTTATTGATGTAAATCCAACTGCAAGAGGTAAGAAAAAATACCTTCCATCACATAAAATTACGATAAATAGAAATAATTGGTAAAATCCTCCATTCAAACCCCTACTGCTAGCATAATATTTTTACAAGTTTACTTGCATTGTATTTTCCTTTTATTTTTATTTTTTCTTTTATTTGTTGAGCTTATTTTCTTGCACCCCTTTTAATTTTGTAGAAAAATCGACGCCTTGAATATTACATCTTAATAAGGATCCAACCTTGTAAAAAATCTTAGAGGCCCTCTATTAAATCAATCCCCATGCTCTCGATTGCAACCTACTATGTGGCTCCAATGCAAGGCACGATTGTCCTAGGTAGGGATAATTAGAGACAACAACATAACCAATATAAAAAATACAATGAAATAGTATATATTTATCTTCTATCAACATAATTTAAATAGTGAAAAATGGAATTTTAATTTTTTTTGGAGTTTATATATTATTTACATAAAGGTGGTTAATGTGAGTAATCTAATATAAATATTAATTCATTGATATGACTACCCCTTATTTTAGGGATTTTCAATTTTTACTATTGGTTAATAAACAATATAGCTCAAATATTTTGTTTTAGCAAACGTCTACCAAATAATATAACTTTACTTGTTTTTCATATTTGAATTTATTATCTCTTTGTTTTAATTGAAATATAATAAAATCTTAGTTTAGTAGGCTAATATTACATTTGTAAATTTTTTATATTTTATTAACATCTTATCAAAATATATTTGTAACAACCATTATGTTGCCATATTGATTATCTTTATTGGTTAATATGAGGACCTAGGGTAAAATAGTTAGCTCTTGAACATTAGCCTTAGGTTTTTTATTTGATTGGTTATAAGTATGTGATAATCTTATGTAGTTTAATAATCATTCATTGATTTAACTTCTATCACCTTGTTATGATTGTTACATCATTGTAAAGGGTATTTGATGAAGTTTTAATGGGTTACACCCATATACATTAGTTGGTTACAAGTTGTCTATATAAATAAAACATATTTATCAATAATACAATTTTTCCAACACCCTTGCTGGTCAAATAGTAGTATAAATACAAGATATGAAAATGAGATTTTAAAGCAACATACAAAAATAGGATATAAATTTAGAGTATGCCAAATAAATGGATATTTTGTATTTAATTTCATTCTATTGTCTTGTATGTGTTAAGTTAACATGTAATATTTATTGTCACTCCTTTACTATCTCAAGGAGTTGACTGATTGTATGTTTTCAAGAGGTATTACTAACATCAATATTCCTCACTAATTAGACCATACAAAACAAGATAAAAGTATTTTTTAGAGGTGATGTTTTGCATTAATTGTCAAAGAGTATGATATGCAAAAGTAAATGCCAAACTAGTGCAATAGAAAATAGATTCAAGGATGTTTAGTGCCATGTCTACTTATTCATAAGCATGGAATATTGTGACCAAGATAACTACATATTATTAATAATACCTTATTGAATTAGTTATGTAGAAGAGAATACATATTGTTTATTTTGTTGTTTTTTGTTTTGTAGGCTTGAACATGGATGCCATGTAGCTATAGAATTGTTCTACTTTAATATATCTTTTTCTCACTCTTGTCCACAAAGAATCCAATTTTAGTGATTGTATGTTATCAATAGGTTATATATATATATTCTCTTGTTTGTGTCTATCATCCAAAAATAAGAAGGAACCATATTAAGTGAGAGTTATTTTTGAAAATAGAAGGTTCTAGTGTACATAAATATTTTGCAAGTATGGTCATAATGAACTATTACATTATGCATTGTCATCTAGCATAGACAAAGATCATATAGGGTTCAATTAAAAGGGCTGTGTAAAGTAGTTAAAAGGTATTTTGAAGTACGTATAAGCCACATTAGGGCTATCAAAAAATTATTTGATATCTTAATGTAAATGGTTGTGTTAACAAGATAAGAACATGCTCAATAAAAAAGTAATATTATAAATTATGGTAGAATAGTCCATCCACATGTTAAGTGGAGAACCATTTGTGAGTCCTCATATTTAGGAAGTTAGGAATCCATGTGGGACATATAGGAAGGATGGATTATCTTAATATAGGCCATAAAGACATAGAACATGTTGGATTCAGGTATTTTTATATGCAGGACTTAAAAATAATTTATTTATGAAGGTGAAGGCCATCCAACCATGTAGAAATTATTTGATTTTTATTTGACTACTTCTTGATAATGAATAGATCATTTGAGTGGTTATTGAAGTGCCATAAACAAGTGCTACATGGTAATATATAAAGGAAGATCACAAGATGATTGAAAGAGGTGCATGGTGATTTACAACATGAATAAGACACTTAGTGCAAATTTTTATCTTAGATGCTAAAATAAAGTTTTGAGCTACTATATCTAGCTCCACCAATTCTACTTCTATGAATTCTATGTATGGATCACCTCAATGTTTCCATTCCATCAAAGAAAAGAAACTTTAGATCCTTTTCTAAGACATTGATTCTAGATTTGAGAAACATGAGCATATATGACATACATGCAAGTAATTATTATAACTTCAAGAGGCAATTGTAACCATTCTAGATGACATTCACAAAGCTCAACCATAGATAGAATCATAGCTTATCAATGATGAAACAACTCGAGGTCATAGAGATGCTAATATATACACATAGTATTAATTCTAATATTCTATGCTTGATAACTATGATTTGTGAGATTGCATACAAAACATGGCTAGATATTTTCCTATATGGTTTACATTATCACCATAAAAAATGAAAAAATAGGTGTATATTTATCCATGAAATAATTGGAAGTAGATTTATTGGATGTAGAGGATGTTACTATGAGATTGCACATGAATAGGAATGTTGTTGGGTGCATATGAATATCTTGGATGTTGTCAATATGTATTGGAGTGATGTGCAAGGTGTAAAAGAAGACATAATCCTATGAGAGGTTCACTATAAGAGCAATTTAGAAAGAGGAGGTAAAGACTATTTTAAAATATAAAATATTTAGTCTTATGAATGTTTTAAAATGGTGTTGATTCCTAGGCATGAGGCACATGAGACATATAAAAGGTTCACATAATGTTTGAGTTGGATGCATGACACTAGACAGGGGCTAAGCATGTTGGATATCATGTTATTATGAGGAGGATTGACTATGCATAATTTTATCCCTAAAGAGAGGAAATTTGAATATGATGTTATTACTAGATGTAGAGTTTATTGTAAGCACTAGCTATGATATTATGTAAGATTATAAGAAGACTATGGTGGTGTAGAAGATTTCATATATGTTGAACATAGAAGAACCAATGCAAAGAACATACAAAGAGATAATTAATCCCAAATAAATTTTCTATCAAATCCATTGGATCAAATTAGTTCAATGGATAATATGAAACTTAAATTTCATAGAACATGGGTAGTAAAATTATAGAAATTGAATGGTCGAGATTACAATCCAATGTTTTTTTTAAATTTTAAGGAAAATAAAAATGCTTATTACACATGAATTGGAAAAAAAATGTTTTAGGTGTTGATGTATTATGTTGGCCACTCAAATGTTTGTGCTTATGTGTGATGTGATATATGGTTGATGTTGCTTGTTGGGGTGATATTGATTGTAGAGAATGTGGTGGAAGGTTAATGCATGCGGTAATTTGATTGTCTTATGTTCCTTGTTCATTTTTTATGAAGGATATTTTCAAAAATATTTATATAATATTTTATGATTTTCTTAATGAGGCATTTTTTGGAGGTTTATATAATTGATTGGACCATTCAAAATAAAAATAATTTTGTCTAAGTTTTTGTAGAAGATACAGTTTTATATAGTCATCAAAAATCATTTTATGATCTTGAACACATTGTTGAAGTTAATATACCAAATTACAAAGAAATTGATGGGGTACACTAAACACAAGATACATTTTGATGATTATACCATCTACTAGAGATGAAGCTTCATGAAGTAGATGTTCAATGTAAAAATTTTAGATGTTTCAATGATCATGTTATGCATGAAGTGTGAAGATATTATTTTTTGCCTTGCTAGTTTAATGGTCATGAAGTTCCTAATCGCTAGAATTTTACTATTCATTTTGTTTCCTAATCTAATGAAAATGAATAGGTATAAATGTTACTATTCTTTTTGTTTCCTAATATGATATTATTGTTAATTAGTCCAACCTAATTTAGATAATTGATATTAGGTGTATGTTCCATGATTAAAATTTGTAATATAGTGAGATCATTATCAATATGAACAATGAGATAAACTGTATTGTCTTAGTCTAAGTCTAGTTATCAAATTCCTATCCCTTTAAGCATTAATGTAAAAAAGGGATAATTTTAAGATTATTACTTCACCATAAAGTGTATTTTATGAAGTGTTAATAAGAGATACCCATACACATGAGTTGGTTACTAGTTATTATGACAAATTACTATAACTAACTCAAACTTGTTGATAGAAATATAGAATATTTCTTTGTAAAAAAACTTATATAGCATCCTTATAGTCCAACACAACTTTAGTGTGTGTAAGAGGTATTTAAATATCTAAGTGAATAGGATACATTTTCCTCTTTGAATGGATTGGATTGTTTTTTAGACTCAGAATTTAAATCTATGATATTTTATTGAATTTGAAGTCATAGAATTTGATTTTATTATGAATATGTTTGTGTATATTGTTTATATTATTGCTATTCTAAAAATTACTATTTTAAATGTTATTTTTTAGAATTTATTATGAAATAAGTGGTATAAAATCAATGATTTTGGTTACCTATGATAGCGGAATAGGGTAGTATAGTGGTGAATGAGTTATTTTTAAAACCTATTTTGACCAGATTCACATCTTCTAGTCAAGCATCTCTTCACTAAATTTTTCTTCTACCAATATTTTAGCATAATTATCTTCCTTAAAATTGTGATTTAGATAGAACTAATCATACTCATACACTTAAAAAAGAAATAGGGTTAGGTTTTCTTAGGGAATCAAGTATGGTAGGATATTTACAAGAGATTTATCTCATTTTCATCATATTTTTGAGCTAATGAAATCAAGATATATCTCTAGTAACCCTATTTTTAAAGAGTCTTGATATCTAATTATGACTTGACATTCAAATAGTGGTGTATATTCGATCTAACTAATGATGATTATATGATCCAAAACAAGGATCATTTATGAAATTAAGGTAAACACTACAATATTCAAAAATAAATAAATAGCTTTGACTCATATTTAATCATACATTGGTTCCATGAGTACCTTATTTTACATCTCCTTTAAAATAATTTGACTCGTTGATCCTTCCTTGCAAATTCTAGATTCATATCTTCACCTATATAATTAGATAATGGTATGAAAATTACATTAAAGGATTGACCAAATTGTGCTAGTCAACCTACTTACATCGAGTCTCTCTCACAAATAAATGATTATTTTAATAAACATTTCAAAAAATAATGAATGGTAACAAAACTTTGAACTTTAAAAAGTATATTGGGCACTAGAAGGTAAATTCTAACAAATATCCCTTGAGCTAAACCAAATACGTAGAAGGAGCTTGAGATCTCTAAAAATAATCCAATGCTTATGAGATATTTCTAGTTTTCAAATCTAGGGCACTTCTAAAGAATGTATTTAAGGAGGGATGTAAGGCATGCATAACAAAATAATATTAGGAATAATCCTAGTTACTCCTATTTTTCTAGATGCATACTCAACGTTTCATGGGAAACCATATAGGTATGGTTGGAGATGAAATAAAATTTGCTCTTTATTCACATCCCATGGTTAGTGATGCCACTTACCTACTTGACTAGCCTCATGATGTGTTGGTTCCTCAAATTTATAAACCAACTTTTGATGGCAATGAGCCTCATGGAGGATTTTCTAAAATAAATTGCTTAATATGCTTACGTAGAGTTTGTAATTAAGGTAGGATTATTATTATTACCTCTAAATTGGATACCCATACTCATCAGTGGCTTATTTACAAATTGTGAGATTAGAGTTGTCATTTTATAGATACAATTCATGATGTTTATAATGAAGTTCAACAAAGGTCCTTCTACCTCTTATATTGTCAGGTTTATATAAACAAAACAATAAGTATTGTGTATGAGTGCTATGAAAATCTCATGAGACTCATCATATACATATAATCTATATCCCACAGTGGTGGTTTCCTCATTTAGCCATGGGAACAAGGATGATATGTAGTAGAAGGTATCTATGCATAATGTGTACAACCTCTAGGATGCTAAGCATGTGGTTTTATTATATAAAAACTTGATATACTTGTTTATATTTTATCCATAACATATTTTCAATCCATATAGGACTTACTTCAAGAACTACAATGAGGATTTTCCATAAATTTACTTTAATTTAATGTATCAATAATGGTATCAATAGGATCAAACATATATGGAGAAATATTTCTTCCACACCGAAGAAGATGATGAATATTATGAACAAAACAATGTCCCCACGTCACCTCTTCAAGAGGAATCAAAACTTGTTGAGCTTGAACAAGGCACAAGAACTATGACTTTCTAAATATTTTTGTTCATGGGAATGCAAGGCCATAACATTATCAAGGTGCAAGGTTTCATGAAAATATGGTGAATCATCTTTTTAATTGGTTTGAGCAACACTAAAAAATACTTGAAAATATCTTTTAGTTTGAATGATATGATCAAAGCCTTGAAGTTGATATAAAGAATACTTGTAAATATAAATTAAATATTTTAGTTTGAATGATGGTAACTCTTAATGTGTGTGTTTTTTTGATAATAACCATATCTACAAGATTTCCTATATGTGATGGATTTGAGTAGTGTAGATTTTATCCTTGGAGCTCAATGGTTATATCAATTTGAGGATGTTATGTTAAATCTACCATAATTATATGTAAAGTGAATAGAAAATGAAAGAACGAGGATATAGAAACAAAAAGGAAAATGCCAAGTACGATGCGTTTAAAACCAAACTTAACGCTAAAAGCCTATATATTGAAAATGCATGCAAGGAAAGAACATAAACGAATCGAAACAAGATAAAAGTAACATGGAATACAACCCTATTTATTGATATGATTTTAAATTCGTGTTACAATACGTCTCCTTCCTTTTTAGGGGATAGGAGCGTCAAATATGTTTCTTGTCACATCCATGGATAACAATCCTTCTTCTGCATGCCCACATGTAATATGGGTAGACCAAAAGGTCACCGTCGCTTGTGTATATGAGTATTGAATCCTTACTGCACCTCTGATGTCAAAGACCTGTATTCAGGGAAACAAAAAATATTAGTAGCACATGCAGATAGAATATAACATGTATTTCCCAAGGCCTACTGTTAGTGTATGCATGAAAATATTAAACCGATAACCAAATAACATTAGAACGACCTAAAAGTTGGATGGAAGCATGAATATGTTACTAGGAAGCCACTGCAAAAGGAACAGTCAGGAAATTCCTCTCAAATTTGTATTCGCTTTGGGGCGGGATGAATAAACCTGCAACAAATTATCAGAAAGCACCCTCTTCAATGTCCTATCTAGAAAGCTCCAAATGACCTGCAAAGTTGGGGTTAGCTAATTGGGGGTATTTTGGGACGACCCAGATGGTCATATTTCTCCAATTTTGCCTATATCACCTAGAATTTGATGGTGCTATCTGCATGTTAGTGAAGGCGGGAAATGATAACAGCATGATCAAAACTTGTAAAAATAAAGTGAAATTTAAACTACAGCATATTTAAATAACCTATAATCAGATGCAAAAGAAAAATTAGAGAAATATGCCATAGATTTTTATTCACTCCGAGGCGGGGTGTTTAGAACTGCGACAGTTTGGGGGGCGCCCAGGGGAAGGACACCCACCGTTTGGGACTCTGTTTCGGCACCAATCCACTTGGGATGGGTCCAAAACCTCTTATGGGGTGTTGTTGATAAATTTTGTGGGATATTGTGGCAAAATGTTTGGGTTTGGGCTCCGAATTTGTGCTTCCAATAATCACCCAATAACCTCCCTCCAAAAGAGAGATCAAGGATGTGAAAGGCACAAATCAAAAGGTATCTGTGTGGATGTAAAATGGCAGCACTTCGTTGCTCAAAATGCTACATCTATATCTATATTTGAAGACTCACCAATTTATAGACCTAGGATCTCTCTGTTTGAATGCGCATGCGAGGGCACCACTGGAGTTACATGTCCTATTTTCTGAAAAATACTATTCCCTGATTTAGAGTCTCCTTGCATGAAGCCTCCAAAAATCAAAGACATGCATGACTGAAGTATTTCTCCTTGAGTATTTATCCTTGATTTGAATCCATTCCTCACAATTTCATGGCCTGAAGCTACAGTTAACTGGAAAACCTATCGAGGTTTGACTTTTTTTGCCAGTAAAACCTTCTATTTGCCTCACCCTGGGGCAAATGCTGATAATCATCCCTGGGTGGGATGAATGGCAGTTTGTAATCGTCCCAAGGTGGGGCAAGTAGAGAGAAAAGTGCCAAAAAGGTGCCAAATTGACCTTTGACCTTAGGACCACTTTTTAATGTCTGGAGGCTTCCTTGGGGGCTGTGTGTGTCAATGTGATCGGTGCTTGTTGTCACATAATCGGATTGGTGCTATTTTGGTGTCTATAGATGCCCATTTTTGAGAAGCACTGTGCAAGGCACATTGTCGAGAAAAAATAGATAACCAAAGCACTAATGATTAGGGTTTCTCAGTAACCTAACCAAATCTTGATTCCCTAAGTATGAAAAGGGCACGTATTCTTGAATACTTGCTTCTGAGAAGCTAAGGAACTTAATTCAAGTGTTAACCTTGTTTAGTGAGGTGTTACTTGCGCTTGGAAATTGATCAGTCATGAATAGGCAAAGGGTGCAACCTTTTGTTTGTGGGAACCTTGAGTTCATGATTCATGAATGCCAAGTGTTTGATCAGCTTGTGATTATTGCTTGTTTGCTGCCCCAAGTAGGAGCGTGATTGTATTTATCAATGATCCTTTGAATGCGTGTTATTTCCTTGATTGGGTGTGTTTCTGTTGGTTGGTGACTAAGTGTGACTACCCCCTCAAGCGATGAATTGATGAGGGAATGACCAACATGAGAAAAGTGATGAGTCGCTTGACCCAAGATGACTTAGGTAAGGGTGCCTTCAGTTGTTTTCCATTGAATGCGTAAGCAGTTTTTGAACATTCTGACCTATTTTTGGTGAGTGTGAACCCTTTTTGTGATGCATTTTGGAGCTAAAATTGTCAAAAATCCGTCCTCCCGTGGAGTTTTCTGCCTATGATAGCCTTCTTAGGGAGTAGGATAGGGAAAATTTGTGACCCCAACGTCTGTTTTGGATGCCAATAATGTCAGGCATAAAGGCACCTTCGTTCGATAATGTTATTGCTATTTTTGGTTGGGTTTTGACCCATTTTGTAACGCTATTTGGGGATGAAATTCTCGAAAATATGTCCTCCCGTGGAGCGGTACGGCTATGGTAGCCTTCTTAGAGAGTATGATAGTGAGGATTTGTGACCCCAATGTTTGTTTTGCATGCCTAAAATGTCAAGTGCAAAAGCACTCTCATCGGGAAATTTTATTGCTTGTTTTTGGTGCATTTTGTGTAGTTTTTTGCTGTTTTTGAAATTTTTGCTCTGTATTCATTCCTAGGTGGGACGAATTCTAGTTTAGTAATAATCACAGGGTGGGACAAGCGCTAACCAGAGCACTCATACTAGGGAGGAATTATTTTAGGCTCAAAAAGCCTATTTAAGGGCCAAAACTGGGTTTTGGGCTCATTTGCATTTGTTTTTCCTAGCGATTTGGAGCTTTGAGGAGGAGGAGGTCAATTCTGCGAAGCGAAGCGCTACCAAATTTTTCCTGCTACCATGAGTTCATGGACTGGATCCTCAAGCGGCAGAGTCGAAGCAAGACCAGTGAGTGTTCTTCCTCTTTATTGTTTGTTTGTGTTATAACTTGAAAACCGCAATTTGTTTTGTTTGTTTGTCTTTTGTATTTTTTTTGTCAAAGTAAAATGAAACCCTAAACTATCAAAAAATTAACACTTAGCTAAAAACTTAGGTGAACCCTAGTTAAAAAAAGATCAAAATTTTAGTTTAAAACTTAGCTAAAAAACTTAGTTTAGAACAGAACTTAAAAACTTCGCTTAACCCTAATTTAACAAAAATTGAAACTTAGGTTAGAAACGTAGGGTAAAACTGAGCGTAAAAACGTAGCTTAACCCTAGTTTATTTTTTTGTGGCTGTGTTTTTGTGTTTGTAATTTGATCAGTTGACCTGTAGAGTTAAAAACCCTAGGACTGACAAATGATTTTCTTGAATGTGTGTGTCTTGTTTATCAGTATTTAGAGTTAAAAAATCCTAGGACCTGAAAAATTATGTTTTGAATTGTTTGTTTTAGTTTTGTTTTGATTAATTTATCAGTTAGAGTTAAAAACCCTAGGGTGAATTTTTTTTTTTTGGTATTGTTTTTGCTAATTTATCAGTTTAGAGTTAAAAACCCTAGGTCTAAGAAATTATTTTTGAATGTTTTGGTTTTTGTTTAATTTATTAGTTTAGAGTTAAAACCCTAAAACTGACAAATTATTTTTTTGAATTTTGTTGTTTTTGTTTAATTTATTAGTTTAGAGTTTAAACCCTAAAACTCACAAATTATTTTTGAAGTTTTTAATTTGTTTGTAATTTATCAGCTTTTAGAGTTAAAAACCCTAGAGCTGACAAATTATTTTGTTTTTGTTTAATTGTTGTATATCCATATTTTTGTTGTACAATTTTTTTATGGTGTTTAATGTTTTTATGTTGTTTTCTTTTGCAGGTTGTGAAGAGCCGGTATCGTGTACCTATAGTTTTCATGGAAGCACGTGAGGCGCTGACTTTGGCTGACTAGGAGTGGCTTGATGCCCTTGGGCTCAAGCAGGTGACTCGACTAGAGCCTGTGGTCGAGGATCGGGCCTATCTGATGGCCCTGATCAACTTATGGGAGCCTCGGACCAACACCTTCCATCTCCTAATAGGGGAGATGACAGTTACTTTGGAGGACGTTTATCGAATTATTCAAATTCTGATAGACAAACTTTCGATCAAGACGACGTCGTGAGATCAGAGGACAACAGTGCTGACACGCTGCTTCGGTCATGGGGAGGAGGTGGGTGTGGACATCCCAGTGGAGAGGGCAGAGGGTGACTACCTGATTGGTGGCATTTTGGTTTGATGGTGGCTTGAGATGGGTGTGTTGGGAGTGAGGCACTCCATACTCATGGGCCTCATTTCCAACATGCTGCTACCCGACTCTTCGGGCATGAGGTTCTTGTGGAACCTACTGGAGGTGGTGTTCAGGTTGGTGGAGTGTC
Source organism: Wollemia nobilis (assembly GCA_028583015.1). Lineage (NCBI taxonomy): Eukaryota > Viridiplantae > Streptophyta > Pinopsida > Araucariales > Araucariaceae > Wollemia > Wollemia nobilis. The sequence continues at coordinate 5,229,965 of JAQPPZ010017095.1, forward strand.
CTACGGATGCACCTATGATCATGATGGGGATAGACTCTACTAGAAAAACTCTATGATGAGATGTATGAGGTCCATTGTCGAAGGCAAAAGGGGATTGGATGCAGCTACTTGTTGTAGTGCTAGGCTTGGCAGCACATAGCAGTGGAGAGGTCGGTTGGGTTGCCATGGAGACATGGGCAGAGATGGTAGACCGAGAGATCAGATACTAGGAATTATGGCAGAGATCTGAGGAGCAAGGTCAGAGTCAATGGTGGGTAGGTGCCGTAGGGCACTATGTCGATGCCTTCACTCGGCTTACTCCAGGGGAGGTTTTCTGGTGCCCCTACCAGGATTGCACAGCCTGGTTAGAGGCTAGAGAGTGGCTTCGATGGGTACAAAGAGGACGGTGGCTAATTGGGTGTCACGAGACTAAGCAGGAGTTCTTCCCATATGGTCGGGTTACACGATAGTTTGGGGTGTGCCAAGGGTTTCCTGGGGAGCCCATTGTCTATCGGTGTCGAGGGGACGAGAGGACTCTAGCTTGGCCAGTCATTGCACCACTAGGTGAGGACTCAAACACAATGATGGATGCCCCAGACGTGGATGACGTCGAGGTTATCGTTGAGTATGAGCAGTGGTGGACCTTGCGACAGTGGCGAGGCGAGGGGCTTCTAGGTAGTGCAAAGGTGGAAACAACAGGTGATGAGGGTGCAGAGGCACCAAGTGAGGGTTGGGGGGTTTCGCTGGAGGACGTGGATATGGTAGATGTGGATGATTTTGGGGGGGATTTTTGGGTTACAGATCATCCGGAGACGCAGGACGTCCTGAAGCAGTGGGAACCAGAGCAAGCTGCTATTCCAGAGATGTCAATGCCTCAGGCAGTTGTCGAGGACACGGAGGCAGGGGTGCATGCTGAGAATGTGCGATTGGCGAGGCTGCTTTAGAGGCAAGATGAGGAGTTGGGGGAGGCTCTTTAGGAGAGGGGTATTTTGTGAACTCAGTTGGTTGAGTGGGAGAACGCATTTGCTACGTACCGTTGATAGGATGGGGATACTGATGCGGCATGGGAGAGGGATCTCCTACAAATGCAACTGGTGCATTACGACGATGTAGTAGCGATGTACCTGAAAACATGAGATTCCAGAAGAAAGAAATACTAATGCGATGCATTCAAAATCAAACAACGCTTAAGTCCTAAAATGTGAAATGCATGAAATGAAAGAGATGAATTGAACGGAGATAACAAAAAGTACAGAAAGCATAGCCCTTTTTATTTAACTCTCTTAATATCGGTTACAAAGACGCCTCCTCCCTTTTCAGGGGCTAGGAGCGTTAAAAGAGTTTTGGTTACAATCATGACTTAGTGTTCTTCCTTCCGCATGCCCACATTTGAAATGGGCAAGCCAAAGTGTTGTCGTCGCTAGTGTTGATGAATCATTGATCCTTGCTGCTCCTCCTGCATTCAAAGAAATAACAAAATTGTTAGTAGCACCTGTGGCAAAAGATGAAGTGTTTGACCTTAAAAACCAATAGAGGATACATGCATAAGATTAGCTAAATCGATGAATAAACTGACTCCATATAACCTGTAATTTTGATAGAAACCAGAGAACATTACCAGAGGGACACTGCCATCAAAAAAATTAGACAAAATGCTGCCGATTTGAATTTAACTGTAATTCGTACTTGGGCAGGATGAATTCTACTGTAATTCGTCCTTGGGTAGGATGAATTCGCCTGCAACAAAGCATCGAAGTGATGCTGCCCAAATGTTGCATCTCGGGATCTCCAAAAGACCTAAAAACATAGGGGTTAGCTAATTGGGGGCATTTTGGGATGACCCAGATGGTCGGATTTCTCGAATTTGACCTCCATCAATAGGAATTTGACGTCGCTACTTGCAAGTTAGTGAGGACCACAAAAGCAACAAAACATGATAGTATTTGATCAAAGTCTTATGAAATCGAAATTATAAACTATCTACGCAACATAAAATGGAATGAAATATAAAAAAGTGACAAAAGAACAAATTAAAATGAAACTAAGAAGTGCGGGGCGCCCAGGCGGGCCGCCCACCGTTAGAACTTGATTTCGGCACCAATCCACTCGGGATGGGCCCAAAATCTCTTATGATGGGTTGTCGGAAAATTGGTAGATCAATGTGGTCAAATGTCGGGTTTTGGGTCTAGATTCACACTTCCAATAGCCACCTAATAACCTCTCTTGCAAAATAGATCAAGGATGTGGAAGAGGTGAATCAAAGGGGTAAAATGTGGTATTCAAATTGGCAGCACTTCGTTGCTTGAAAATGCCTCCAACTTGTCCTTTTTGGATGAGAAAGTTCACCATTTTATAGACCCAAGGGGTCTCTTTTGGAGGGGCATGCAGGGGTGCCATGTGGCAGCCATGCCTTCTCAAGAGGGAGGAGACTCCTCCCTGACTTGGGCTTCCATGACTGCCCTTGTGATAGTCCTCTAATGTTCAATCTGCCCACCTACACACGCATGCAAGGCAGGAGGCATTAATTGAATGTCCTCTGCTGCCACTTGGCACAATTTTTATTTTTTCCCATTGAACCTAGAATTCGTCCTGACTCAGAGAGAATTCAGAATTTGTCTCTGGGTGAGACGGATCCCAAATGTGGATTCATCCCTTGAAGGGACGGATACTAAGCAAGGTTCCTGAATGTGCCAAATTGCCTTCTGACCTTACAAAATTTCTACAAAAGTGGTTAGGACCACTGTTTAACCTCTGAGGACTACCCTGGGGGCTATGTGTGTCAAAGCGATCAATGTTTTGCAGTCACATAATCGGATTGGTGCTGTTTTGGTGTCTACATATGCCCCTTTTTGGGATGCGTTGTGCATGGCATAGCGCCGAGCAAAAATAGATAACCAAAGCACTAATGATTAGGGTTTCTTGGTAACCTAACCAAATTTTGATGCCCCAAGTATGGAAAGGGCATGCATTCTTGAATCCTTGCTTCTGACGAGCTAAGGAATTTGATTTCAAGTATTAACCTATTTTAGTGAGGTGTGACTTGAGCTTGGACATTGATCAGCCATGATTAGGCAAAGGGCACAACCTTTTGTCCATAGGGGAACCTTGTGTTCATGCTTCGGGAATGCCAAGTGTTTGATCAATTTGTGATTATTGCTTGTTTACTGCCCCAAGTAGGAGCGTAATTGTCTTTGTCAATGATTCTTTGAATGCATGTCGTTTTCCTTAACTGGGTGTGTACTTGTTGATTGATGACTAAGTGTGACTACCCCCTCAAGTGACAAATCGATGAGGGAATGACCTTCATGAGAAAAGTGACAAGTCGCTTGACCCAAGATGACTTGTGCAAAGGTACCCTTAGATGGTTTAGCATTAAGCATGTGCAATTTTTTTGACATTTAGACCAGTTTTTGGTGGGTGGTAACCCTTTTTGCGACGCTTTTTGGAGCTAAAATTGGCAAAAATTCGTCTTCCCGTGGAGCGGTCTGGCTATGGTAGCCTTCTTAGGGAGTAGGATAGTGACAATTTGTAACCCCAATGTCTATTTTGTATGCCCGGGATGTCAAGTGCAACAAGCACTCTCATCGGGCAAGTTTATTAGCTGTTTTAGTGCATTTTTGTTCAATTTTTAATGTTTTTTTTTTAATTTTTGGCCTGAATTCGTCCCAGGGTGGGATGAATACCAGCTTAGAATTCTTCCCAAGGTGGGATGAGCGCTAACCAGAGTGCTCGTCCTAGGGAAAGATGAATTTAAGCTCAAAAAGGCCTATTTAAAGGCCAAAACTAGGGTTTGGGCTCATTTGCATCTGATTTTTCTTGTGATTTGGAGCTCTGGGGAGGAGGAGGTTAATTCTGCGAAGTGAAGCGCTGCCGGATTTTCCCTGCCATCATGAGTGCATAAACCAGATCGAGCGGCGAAGCTGAAGCGAGACCAGTAAGTGTTCCTAGTTTTTATTGCTTTTATTTAACATTGCGATTGTTTTGTTCAATTATTTTTTTGTGATGATGTTTTTCAAAATTTTAAAATTTAAATCCTGAAACTGAGCTGAAGAAAACTAAGACTTAGTTGTAGCACACAACCTAGGTGAAGAATTTTTTATTTTACTTTTAACTAAACCCTAGGATAAATGGAATGTAAAACCCTAAGACGTAGTTTTTGTTGTTTTTTGAATTTTTGTTTTTAAATTAATCAGTTAGGATTAGAAACCCTAGAACTAAAAAAAATTAATTTTTTAATTTGAATTTTGAATTTTTGTTTTAAAATTAATCAGTTAGGATTAGAAACCCTAGAACTGAAAAGTTAAATCTTTGTTTGAATTTTTATGTTTGTTTTTTGCTATACATTGTTATACAATGTTGTATATTCATGTTATTGTTGTACAGTTCTTTTCCATGATTTTAATGTTTTTGAATTGTTTTCTTTTGCAGGTTGTTAGGAGTCGATACCGTGTACCTACTACTTTTATTGAAGCATGGGAGGTGCTGACTGTAGCTGACTGGGAGTGGCTTGATGCACTTGGCCTCAAGAAGGTGGCTCGACTAGAGCCTGTGGTCGCAGATCAGGCCTATTTGACGGCCCTGATCAATATTTGGGATCCGTAGACCAACAATTTCCATCTCCCAATAGGGGAGATGACTGTGACCTTGGAGGATATCCATCGACTTCTATGGATTCTGATAGATGGACTGCCTATTAGGACATCGCCATGTGATCAACGGACAACTGTACTAACGAGATGCTTTGGGCATGGGGAGGAGCTGGGTGTGGAGGATCCACTGGAGAGGGCAGAGGGTGACTGCCAGATTGGCAGGATTTTGGTTCGATGGTGGCTGGAGAGAGGTGTGTTGGGTGTGAGGCACGCATTCCTTATGGGCCTCATGTCCAACATGTTTTTACCTGACTTGTCAGGCACGAGGTTCCCATGGAACCTGCTAGATTTGGTTTGGTAATTGGTAGAGTGCCCGACAGAGGCACCACTTATTATGAGATGGGGACAGACACTGTTGGCACAACTCTATGGGGAGCTGTATGAGGTCCGCTATCGACAACAGAAGGGGATTAGTTGTAGCTACTTGTTGCGGTGCTGGGCTTGGCAGCACATAGCAGTTGAGAGGCCAGCCGGGTTACCATGGATGACTTGGGTGGAGATGGAGGATAGGAAGATAGGTTATGCAGTTTTGTGGCGACAGTCTGGGGAGCAGGGGCATAGTCGATGGTGGGAAGGTGCCGTAGGGCACTATGTCGATACCTTCTTTTGGCTTACTCCAGAGGAGGTGGTTTGGCGCCCTTATCGGGACTGTCCAGCCTAGCCGAAGGCTGGAGAGTGGCTTCGATGGGTACGCAAAGAGCGGTGGCTGATTTGGCAGCACGGGACCGAGCATGAGTTCTTCTCATACAACCGGGTGACCCGACAGTTTGGGGTGCGCCAGGGGTTGCATGGTGAGCCCATGGTCTATCGACGTCGGGGGGATGAGAGGACTTTGGACCGACCGGTCATCACGCCACTGGATGAGGATTCAGACATGGTGATTGACGTCCTAAACGTGGATGACGTCAGGACTACCACTGAGTATGAATCGTGGTGGGTACTACGACAATGGCAGGGATAGGGGCCACTGGGAGGCATAGAGGCGGCAACGGTGGGTGGGGAGGGTGCTGAGGCACTAGGGGATGATTGGGGTGCTCCTTTGGAGGATGCGAATATGGTGGAGGTAGAGGGTGAAGATGCGGATTTGGGGGCTTCAGATCAGTCAGAGATGCAAGACATTGCGGAGTAGTGGGAGCTAGAGTAGGCTATTGTTCCAAAGAGTTCCATGCCTTAGGCAGATGCAGAGGAGATGGAGTTTGGGGTATGCACTGAGAATGCACATTTGGCGGAGTTGCTGTGGAGGTGAGACAAGGAGCTGGGGGATTCTCTACGAGAAAGGGATCTCCTACGGTCTCAGCTAGCAGAGCGGGAGAGCACACAGGTGGCATCTCATTGGTAGGAGGGGGATACTGATGCTGCATGAGAGAGGGATCTCCTACGGATGTAGCTGGCAGAGAGGGATAGGGTTTTGGTGTAGCACGACGATGCATTAGCTTACTATTGTCAACGAGAGGCAGAGTGGTTCTGACACCAGATGGATATGGAGGGGGAGATTATCTATGTCGGTGGGTGGCTACCTGAGCCGTCAGGAGGTGGATCGTCACATCGGATGAGGGGTAGTGATACTGAGCAGCAACATCATATCATCACAGGCGACTGGATGAGGGAGGGGGTAACAGGCATGATGTGGGGGCTAGCAGTAGCCATCCTGAGGGGTCCCATAGGACCCACACCACGGGGGGTAGTTCCCGTCGCACAGATCCTGCATGATCATGGTGGCCGACGCCTTAGGCTGGGTGGTTTTGTTGTATGATTGCAGGGTCAAAGGACCAGTTTTGTAGCCTGCGAGCATTTTTTTGATGATATATATATATATATATACTAGCTTTATTTTGTTTATGCACATGTGATGATTTGATATTATGCATGATGGTTGATGAATATGGATGTATGCATGTTAATTTATTTTGATGGATGCACATGTTATGATGAATGCAAATGTTTTGATTTATCTGTGATATGCGTAAATGAAATGGATGAATGGAATTTGTGATGTTTGGTTATAGCACCATAGACTGTTTAGGATTCTGTTATTTTGTTTTTAGGCGATTGCTATGATGAATGACTTTGTATGTATACATGTGGTTTTTGTATTTTTTGATGGTATTATAAGGATGAAAAGTAGCGCAGTTGGTTTAGAAATGTAGCTAAGGTTTTCTGAGACTCAGATGGTTTTAACTCACTAACCACGACTGTACTTTATCTTACAAGACTTTTGAACAAGGTATGAATTGGACTTGTTTTTGACCAAGTTATTTCACATCCCTGTGTGTGCAATTGAGTTCATTTATGTGGTATTTGTCAGGATACCGCCAGTGCCAAATAGGCTATCAACCAAACCTGTACTGAGGATCACCTAATTAGCTCCACTAACTCCTTTATTGTATTTAGTTAGATTAATCTACAATGCTATCTAGGATACCATAAGCTAGCTCATCCACATGCAAACATTGATCTATACACAAGTTAATGTGACAGATATATCGTCATGCAGGAAGTTTAACACCAGTGAACGGTAGGCTATCAACCAAACCGATACTAAGGATTGCCTCATGACCTATCGAAATTCTAAGAGTTTCAAGGATTCAAGTTCGACTCCCTTATTTTCTTCAATTGTATTGGGATACTTGCTCGTTTGTAGTGATAAAAATCACTGTTTATTTTTGTTTTATTTGTTTTTATTTTGAGCAAGGGATTTGGATTTGAGTGATAAGAGTCACTATTGTATGTGCTTTTTGATGTGTGCACTTTGGGGATGATGTCAAATTTTTGGAGTTTTGATGTTTGGAAATTTTTGATGTTTTGCAACTATTGAGAACTTGGGATTCTTGGGGAATTGGATAGAGAAGATGCTTGTCCTTTTGCCAACTCTCAGCATTCTTTGGGTCATTCGCACAGGGGGATGAGCAAGATAGCCATTTCGCTTATGGTAACCTGTGTTGCTTTGCAAGTGTAATCTTTTTTTCACACAACTTGGGAATTTTTATGTGTTTTAATTTGTGTTGGGATGTTACGTAACAAGGTGTGATCCAAGTAGAACTCTACCTTCGTAAAGTATGCCTGACTTGGTACAGTACATGGCTAGAAAGCAAAATTACGATTGAAAGACGAAAAATTTTGATACATTATAAGACCACTGACTCTAGTGTGGTAAAAAGAAGTAAATGGTGTATTTTTGTTGTTTTTTGGGCTGCTTATAAAATGGAAAAATGTGGAACAAGATGGACTAGCAGAGCAATTACAGCCTATGGTGCCTTTGACCTATACGACCACAAATATGCAATGTATGGATGCGATGCTTAATGCAGCTATATATTTTTATATTTTTGATGGATTGATTTTTGTGAATATGAAGATGAGATGTGAGAAGAGATTTTATTGATGAATTTGAGCATGCCTAGAAATGAGACGCAAATTGTTGTTGTTTTTGATGATTTTTGGATTTTGAATTTCTTATTTTTGACCAAGTGATTGTGGGAATCCTTGGAGCATTTTGGGGTTGACCAAGCGATTGTAGGAATCCTTGGAGCATTTTTGGGATTGACCAAGTGATTGTAGGAATCCTTGGAGAATTTTGGGATTGACCAAGCGATTGTAGGAATCCTTGGAGCTTTTTGGGATTGACCAAGCGATTATATGAATCCTTGGAGCATTTTGGGATTGACCAAGTGATTATATGAATCCTTGGAGCATTTTGGGATTGACCAAGCGATTATATGAATCCTTGGAGCATTTTTGGGATTGACCAAGCGATTATATGAATCCTTGGAGCATTTTGGGATTGACCAAGCGATTATATGAATCCTTGGAGCATTTTTGGGATTGACCAAGCGATTATATGAATCCTTGGAGCATTTTTGGGATTGACCAAGCGATTATATGAATCCTTGGAGCATTTTTGGGATTTGACCAAGCGATTATATGAATATTTGGAGCATTTTGGGATTGACCAAGCGATTATATGAATCCTTGGAGGATTTTGGGATTGACCAAGCGATTGTAGGAATCCTTGGAGCGTAGTTGGGGGAACCATTTCAAGGATTGCCTTGAATTTATTTGGGTCCACCTCGATTCCTCGCTTTGAGACTATGAAACCCAAGATTTTTCCAGATGTGACGCCAAATACACACTTCTTGGGATTTAGTCTGACTTTATGCTCCATGAGGCGATTGAGGATCTTGCTTAAGTCATCGAGATGATCTGAGCGCAAAAGAGACTTGGCTAACAAATCATCCATGTAATATTCCAAAGTTTTATGCATGTAATCATGGAATATGTACGTCATGGCATGTTGGTAGGTGGCGCCAACATTTTTAAGGCCAAAAGGCATGACCTTATAACAAAATGTCCCCCAAGGCATTGTGAATGCCATTTTTAGTTGATCCTCGAGATTGATATGAATCTTATTGTATCCCAAGAAACCATACATGAGGGATAATATTTCGTGACCTATTGTAGTGTCTACCAACGCGTCGATGCTTGGCAAGGGGAAATCATCCTTAGGAATCACTTTTTTTAGATCTCAAAAATTAGTGCATATGCGAATCCTCCCGTCGAGATTTTTGACGGGCACCATGTTGGACAACCATGGCAGATAATCCACGCAGATGACAAAATGTGCATCCAATAGATTTTGGGTCTACGTACCACTCATGCCCTGGCAGTATGCCCATATGTGTAAATAAGTCATTAATATCCAAGGGACGTCGTTGTTGCATTTGTTGCCTTTGTTGCATTTGTCGCATGTGGTTGAGATAGGCCATCTCAGTTTCATCTTTCGAATCGCTGTCGAAGATCCAAAAATGTTCATTTTCTTCAACAACTTCTTGTGACATTAAGGGCTCACTTTGTTCTATCAAATTAATTTGGTCCCATTGTTGTTGGTCCACGCTCCGTGGGGGGACCTGATTCTCTTGACACAACACTGGCTCAACTAGAACCTCTAAAGGGAACAATTTCAAAAAGATCTCTTGCCAGTTATTCATGGGAACCTCCTATGAGTGATCACTATCGGATCCACAGGGAACATATGACACTGGTTCATGTTTTGCTTCATCCTTCGAAGATACTTCTAGACACTGTTTATGCTCTCCTTGAAAGTGAGTTCCTGAAATTTCACCTCTCTCTAGCAAAGGAGAAGGATTACTGATGTTACCAAGGGTGGTTGTTGACCATGGGAGGTAATCTCCCAATGTATATGTTGTGTTTGGGTTGGCATAAGGATCTGATACCAATCCCCCTTTGTTGCCTATTCCTAGGCCTTGCATGTTTTCCACCAAGATGTCTAAGGGCAGGGGGTGGTTGAACCCTATTCCCGACTTGTCATAAGGCATTTGGTATCTTGGCTGGCAAAGGACACGCACTCCTTGCTCATACCTGCCTAGCCTATATCCATGCCAATGGCATTGGCCAAGGTATCTCAGAGCGAAGTCCAGGTTAGACAGACAGTTGACATTTTTTGCAAAAGGCTCTTCATCCTTGTCCTTTTGCATGCATGGTTCGGCACCATGGTCAAGGCCCCCATACACAAAATTGGTCTGGTTTGGTGGGTAACCTAAAGGAACAACTGTCTTGATGGGAAGGCGAGGTCTTCCCATGTCTTGCACTGACTCTAGCACAGGCATTGCTACAACATTCTGCACTAGATACTCCCCCAGGCCCGTACTAGCCATTTCAACAGTAATTATTGGTGATTGAGAGGGAGGTAACGGAAGCCCTTCTGGAGTCCATTCCATGTTGGGTAGACTAGGAGCCTCAGCTTCCATTGTGCTAGGTATCTCTTTTGTTGAGATGGTTGATATTGTTGGCAGCGCCTATTCCAGGGGTTGAGCCTCTTCAAAGATTTGTTTCCCTTTGTCCTTCTATTTAGCCATGATAGGTGGCGTTGGTAGTGAAGGAGCGAATGATGAAGATGCACCTAGATGGGGTTTTGATGGATTAGTCACTAGTGGTGCCCGCGGCATCGGACCCTATCTAGATGGATTTAACTAGAAATCCAAGTGCATCGATGGGAGGGTCGATTACAACATCAACTGCATCGCATTGCAATATTTGAAGGGTTCTAAGTCCGTCGGGACTACATGTACTTCTACTTAAAATGCATACTTCAGAAACTGGTGAGCTATCGAAGGGACACACTTCATGTCCCTGATCCATGGTCGCCCTAGCAATATGTTGTATGCCATCTCGCCTTCCAAAATATGGCACAATGTAGGTATCATATTTTGTCCTACCTGAATGGGTAGAACAATTGTGCCAACTGTCGAGCATATCGCATCGTTGAATGCTCACAGTGTGTAAGTGGAAGCGGTGATGTGAGAGGCTAGCAACTTTAGATGTTTCAATGCTGCTATAGTAATGATGTTACTAGACGAGCCAGTGTCTACCAACACCCTCTTATACGGGATCCCGTTGACCCACACGATAACATGTAGGGGTGGATCTGCCATGTCATTCGATATTGATTTAAATTCATCTTCTCGAAAGGTAATGACTGGCTCTGTACATCGTTTTACATGTCCCACAAAGTTATTGAAGGAATTCGCTTCATGGGGCTACAACTCGATGGCTTTCAAAATCTCCATGAGAGCCTCCCGATGGGGCGTTGATTGCTGTATAAGCTCATATATGGAGAGCCTAGCCGACATGGTCTGCAAAATATACATGAGTTTGGTCCGTATCATGACCTCGAGTCTAGGTGGAGGCAACTGCATAGGGTGTTGTTGAGGTTGCGACATTTCTGGAACTTCTCTTGTGGCTACCACGGGGGCAACTCCTGGGTATTTCTTGTTCCTAGTCACTATGCTGATCATTCCCACGTACCCTTGCATGGGGAGATTTTGTCGCACCTCATTGACCTGAAGGGGTTTTGCTTGTGCCTCATGGGCAGGCAAGGGATCCTTGAAGACCCCCATCTACTGGTTATTTGGCGCTATGGGGTTGTCCACTACCAATGTTTTATTATCAATCAAGTCTTGTATCAATCCCTTGAATTTACAGCATGCATTCAGGTCATGTCCCCTTCGCCTGTGGAACCTACAATATAAATCCTCTTTGTATCCCTTAGGCTTGGGAGCGTTAGGATCTATGGTTTGGATTTTTGGAAGGATGATTAAATTTGTCACTGACAAGCGATCAAATAAGGAGTCCCTAGTCTCCGTATAAGGGGTGTACTATCGCTTAGGGTGACGCTGCTAATTTTGCTCTTGTTTTTTATTTTCTCTTTCATAATTATTAGGAGGCACTGCTTGATAATTAGCCTTTTGAGGCTGTATTTCTTGTGCAAGCTTAGGAACATTTATCGAAACTTGATTAACCGCAGCGGGTTTTGGTTGCGTAGTCCCTGTCTTGGTGTTTTTTTTCCACTTTTTCTTTTTAGGTTTGGCAATTTCACCATCCTATATTTTGATCTCTTCAATAACTCTGGCTTGCACTAGAGATTCTTCTAAGGTGGCATATTGCTACAGCTGTAATAGCCCAGAGATCGATCTCAGACAACTTCGTGAAAACATTTGTGTGGGGTAGGACATAGGGGGAAGGTAGGGTAGCTTAGAAAGTAGAGCCCTCCATCGATTCCCGTAGGCTGCCATTGTCTCCTCTTCATATTGCCTAAGGCTGGCCAGGTCACTCAGTGACGACTTCTTCTTGGTGTTGAAGGCAAAGCGTTCAAGGAATGCATCCACTAATTGATCCAAGTTATTTATGTTGTGCTTCGACAACTGGGTGAACCAATCCGAGGTAGGGCCTACAAATGTGGTTATGAATGTCCTTAGCAACAACACATCATTATCTTGAATGCCAAAGCATTGGCTCAGGAATCTTGTCACATGCTCTTGAGAATCCTCTTCACCCTTAAAGATTGCCAATTGAGGCAACTTGAAATGTAAGAAGGTGTGGGCACTGACGGATGCATTGGATGACTGCAAAGTTGGTGTAACATGGGCTTTTGGTGCCCAAAAGCTTTGGTTTCCACAGACTCCAAATGCTCTGACAACGCCTTGTATGCATCGAAAGACTTAATCTCTTCCTCTTTTGTTTGCTCCCGTTGTGAGTTGTGGGAGACTGGAGGCCTATTGGAGGGTGGCCGGATGGCAACCCCTCTGCCTTGATAGGGCGTTTCAGCCCACTCTACTTCTGGTTCATACTCCTCGTAAAATTCCTGAGGAGTCTCTGGGTGAGACCTTTGACCCTGAGTGGGTCTCCGCTGAGGGTACCCATCATTGTTTCGGGGAGTGGCCTCCCTCTCAAGTCTATGGGGTCTCGGAGGCAAAGCTTGACGAGGTCACGGAGACCTATCCTGCACCAAGGGATTATGGCTCTCATATGGTTCTGCTTTTTGGGTGTGATGGGTTGGAACCCTCTCAGGTAGTTTGTAAAGCAGCTCGTCCACTTTGCGCTGAATGCACTCTTTGTTAAGGTGGTATAAGCACTCTAACTGCTGATGATATTGCTCAAGCCACGTGATTTGGGCTTGACGGGTGGCATGTCTGGCGACTGCCAGGTCAATTTGGTCTGCCATATTGGGCTCAGGAGGCTTGAATGTTTCTCCTATGTATTTGCCTCAGTCTTGATGATCCGAGATTTCAATGGGTCACTTCCCTCTATCGAGGTTGGCAGAATTTACCTGAGGCTCTGGCCTCAATGTGTGATCATGGTATCTAGCAAGTGCAAAAGCACAAGGCTCCCGCACTATATATTGCTCTCGAGGAATGCGATGGTCTTCCTCATACTCCATTTCATGGGTGTGAAAGGGGTGGGTGGAGTTAGCTCGCCCTATGTGGACAACCCTGCGCTCTGGGTTTTGTCTTTCAGTTCTAACAATGATGGGAGGCAAAGGAGAGATGCCATAGTCACGTTGTCTCTCCTCATGGGCACTGTGCCTCTCTAGCACTTTGTTGCATGGTGGCCACTCATATCTAGCCTCTAAAGGTGGTCTTCTATTTACGTTGAGTGCCACATGTAAAGCTTCTTCTCGAAAGGGGCTGTGCTAAATGGGTGTGTCCCCTAGAGGGGTGTCCCTATAATTCCACCTTGACATGGAATGATGTGGACTCTCTTGTGGTCCAGACCGCCAAGGCGGTATGGCCAAGTCCTCAGGGCTAAAGCGAAGGCGACTTGTGCCCACTCCTTGTACACTTTCCACAGCTTTTGCCCTTGATTGGGCTTGGCTACAGGTGCACACCATGGTGGTGGTCTTCTACCAGCTAAGCAGATTTTATCTTTTTTATGATTTTTTTTAATTTTATTTTTTGTTACACTAAGCAGAAATGAACACACACATACACAAATTGTGATTATCTCTTTTAAATATTAATGGTGTGTCCTAAACTAGTTTTAGTGCGTTTTGATGATTTTGTTTTGTTTTTGAAAGTTTTGAAGAATTTTTAAATGTAGAATATTGGCTCATATGACTCCCATAAATGGTCGCCCCTTTAATATACCATTGCCCAATCGATATACCAACCTCTCTATATACCCACCCTTACAAGAGGGAAACTATAGGTACGTGAGAGCAGATGGTATGTGGTACGTAGGTGGTATGGAAGGGGGATTGTCCTGTTAATGACACCTACCATAGAAGACTTATCCTCGTGCACTGGGAATCACCCCAACGACACTCGGTCAGCTTTCGTCAGGATTTATGCCTAACAACAGTGACAATTGGGGTAAATGGATGCAAAAATCAAGCCAAGGTGGTGATGAACCCATCGTTGGTCTTGATCAAGGGCTGGGTCTTACGACCAGCTCCTTGGTTTAAAAATGCCACGTGATGTGTGTGTGGTTCCTTTTATTAAAAATGAAAACAGGCAGAAGCAAATACTTTCCTTAAGAAGGCAAAATTGACAAAAGAACAGAAACAGAAGAGCAGAAAATGATAGGAACAATTTAGGATCCTTACCTTTTCTCTGCCTAAACTTGCTGCTTCTGATCTTCGGCCCTAAAAATGTATAGATAGAAATTCATCCCTGTGTGAGACGAATTACAAAACAGAATTCGTCCCTGTCTGAGACAAATTAGAATTCATCTCAGGGTTAGACAAATTATAGTAAGGTATTTGCCACAGGCAAAGACGAATAACAGTCAGAGCTCAAAAAATGGTACCTGTAAGCACAAAAACACAAAATTGGATCAGTTTCTTGACTTCAAAAGTAGGGAACAGAGTCCCACCATGATCACCACTGAAAGCATGAGATTCCAGAAGAAAGAAATACTAATGTGACACATTCAAAATCAAACAACGCTTAAGTCCTAAAATGTGAAATTCATGAAATGAAAGAGACGAATTGAACGGAGATAATAGAAAGTATAGAAAGCACAACCCTTTTTATTTAACTCTCTTAATATCAGTTACAAAGACACCTCCTCCATTTTCAGGGGCTAGGAGCGTTAAAAGAGTTTTGGTTATAATCATGACTTAGTGTTCTTCCTTTCGCATGCCCACATTTGAAATGGGTGGGCCAAAGTGTTGTCGTCGCTGGTGTTGATGAATCCTTAATCCTTGTTGCTCCTCCTGCATTCAAATAAACAACAAAATTGTTAGTAGCACCTATGGCAAAAGATGAAGCATTTGACCTTAAAAACCAATGGAGGATACATGCATAAGATTAGCTAAATCGATGAATAAACTGACTCCAAATAACCTACAATTTTGATAGAAACCAGAGAACATTACCAGAGGGACACTGCCATCAAAACAATCAGACAAAACACCGCTGATTCGAATTCAACTGTAATTCGTCCCTGGGCAGGACGAATTCTACTGTAATTCATCCCCAGGTAGGACGAATTCGCCTGCGACAAAGTGCCGAATTTATGTTGCCCAAATTTCATGTCTCGAGATCTCCAAAAGACCTACAAACATAGGGGTTAGCTAATTGGGGGAATTTTGGGATGACCCAGATGGTCGGATTTCCCCAATTTGACCTCCATCAATGAGAATTTGACGTTGCTACCTGCAATTTAGTGAGGACCACAAAAGCGACAAAACATGATAGTATTTGATCAAAGTCTTATGAAATAAAAATTATAAACTATCTAAGCAACATAAAATGGAATGGAATATAAAAAAGTGACAAAAGAAAAAATTAAAATGAAACTAAGAAGTGCGGGGTGCCCAGGGGGGCCACCCACCATTAGAACTTGATTTCAGCATCAATCCACTCGAGATGGGCCCAAAATATCTTGTGATGGGTTGTCGGCGAATTGGTAGATCAATGTGGTCAAATGTCGAGTTTTGGGTCTGGATTCACACTTCTAATAGACACCCAATAATCTCTCTTGCAAAAGAGATCAAGGATGTGGAAGAGGTGAATCAAAGGGGTAAAATGTGGTATTCAAATTGGTAGCACTTGGTTGCTTGAAAATACCTCCAACTTGTCCTTTTTGGGTGAGAAAGTTCACCATTTTATAGACCCAAGGGGTCTCTTTTGGAGGGGCATGCAGGGGTGCCATGTTGCGGCCATGCCTTCTCAAGAGGGAGGAGACTCCTCCCTGACTTGGGCTTCCATGACTGCCCTTGTGACAGTCCTCTAACGTTCAATCTGCCCACCTACATGCGCATGCAAGGTAGGAGGCATTAATTGAATATCATCGGCTGCCACTTGGCACAATTTTTCTTTTTGCCCGTTGAACCTAGAATTCGTCCTAACTCAAAGCGAATTCAGAATTCATCCTTGGGTGAGACGGATCCCAATTTGGATTCGTCCCTTGGAGGGACGGATACTAGGCAAGGTTCCTGAATGTGCCAAATTGCCTTTTGACCTTAAAAAATTGCTACAAAAGTGGTTAGGAACACTGTTAAACCTCTGAGGGCTGCCCTGGGGGCTGTGTGTGTCAAAGCGATCAGTGTTTTGCAGTCACATAATTGGATTGGTGTTTTTTTGGTGTCTACAGTACCATCAGTGGGAGGCAGAGTGGTGTCGGCATCGGATGGATCTTGAGGGAGATATCATCCACCTCAGGGGGTGGGTACCTAAGCCCTTTGGAGGTGGGTCTTTGTGTCAGACGAGGGGCAGCGATACTGAGCAGTCAGCATCATCTCATCGCAGTTGATTGGATGAGGGGGGCTCTAGTAGGTGTGATGTGGGGGCTAGCAGCAGCCACCCTGAGGGGTACCATAGGACCCATGCCATGGGGGGTAGTTCCCATCGCACTAATCCTGCGTGATCATGGTGGCCGATGCCCTAGGCTTGGGGATTTTTGAGTTTTTGGTTTTTTGTGAGGTCAGAGGACCAGTTCATTGCAGCCTGTGGGTATTTTTGATGATATATATACATAGATGACTTCCTTTGTGTTTATACACTTGTCATGGTTTGTTTTTTTGTTTATGCACAATTATTTATGATGATGTATGCATATGGTATTATGAATACGATGTGTCTAATTATATGATGTATGCATATGGAATGAATGAAATGAGTTGTTGATAACTTTTTTGATGGCACCATAGACTATACAAGATTGACTGGCTTGTTGTACTTATGGGGCGACTTTGTTGAATGAATTTGCATGTGAGAACTTTGTTTTTGTATTTTTTGTATTATTTGATGATGATGGATGTAATGAAATGTACCAGTTGTTTTTAAAATGTAGTTAAGCTTTTCTAAGATTTAGATATTTTAACTAACTAGCCAAGACTGTACATTTGTCTCACAAGACTTTTGAACAAGGTAGAAAGCATACTGGATTTTGACCAAGTTATTTTACATCCCTGTGTGTGTAATTGAGTTCGTTTATGTGGTATTTGTCAGGATACCGCTAGTGCAAGATAGGTTGTCAACCAAACCTATACTGAGGATCACCTAATTAGCTTGACTAACTCCATTGTTGTATTTAGTAAGATTAATCCACAGGACAATCTAGCTCATCCACATGCAAACATTGGTCTGCTCACATGCAAAGCTAATGTGATAGACATATCGTCATAAATTTAGGATACCACCATTGCCAGGTAGGTTGTCCATCAAACCCGTAATGAGGATCACCTAGATGGTTTTCGAATGCTGAGAATTCCAAGGATTCAAGTTAAGGCTTTTTATTTGCTCAATGTGTTAGGATATTTGCTCGTATATATAATGATGAAAATCATTGCTTATTATTCTCTTTTTGTTCTTATTTTTGAGCAAGGATTTTCAATAGTGGTGATAACCACTATTATTTTATTTGGATTTGAGCGTCGTAAGGTTGAGCTTGTAGATTTTTGGCTTATGAATGACCTTGATCCTTTTGGCATTGGGGATGACTACCCATCTTGTTCAGGGATGTGTAGTACAAATCCTTACGCTTTGGGAACCAAAGGGGATTATGGAGATTATGAAGTAAGGGCATTGATCTTTTAGGCCTTGGGGATGACTACCCATCCTTGTCAGGGGCGTGTAGTATGAATCCTTATGACTTTGGAGACCAAAGGTGATTGGAGATGATCATGATGATGGCTTGTGGGGATTTTGTTTTTGAATGGTCATTGATCCTTTTAGGCCTTGGGGATGACTACCCATCCTTGGCAAGGATGTGTAGTACAAATCCTTACAACTTTGAGGACCAACGATGATTGGGATGTGTGGTAGTGGTGAAAACCACTATTTATTTAGGGGAAGTGACGGGGAAGAGCTTGTCCTTTTGTTAATTCTTAGCACTCTTGAACCATTCGCATAGGGGGATGAACAGGCTAATCGTTCACCTATGGTACCCTAGACTGCTTTGTAGGTGTCTCTTGCATTCACACAACTTGGGAATTATTTTATGTGTTTTAACTTGTGTAGGGATGTTACGTAATGAGGCTTGATCCAAGGAAAACTTTCCCTTGTAAAATTTGTTTAACTTTGTACAGTTGTTGACTAGAAATTTAAAGACAGCTGAATGACGAAAACCCTACATACATGAGGAGACAACTAACTATGCTAAAAATGGGGATGGTGTTATTCTGGATGTATGGATATATAAAATGGAGGGAATGTGGAAAATGGAGGAATTTTCGAGCAATTACAGTCGATGGTGTTTGGGACATGTATAACCTAGAAAATATGCAATGTATGGATGCAATGCCTAATGCAACCTATATTTTTGTATTTTAATTTGTACGAATATGCATGGAATTGAGATGCAATTTTTTTGTTATTTTTGATGATTTTATTGATTTTGTTTATTTTTTAATATTTCTTTTGACCAAGCGATTATGGGTACCCTTGGAGCATTTTTCTTGACCAAAGGGTTTATGGATACCTTTGTGGCATTTTTGGGTTGAACAAGCGATTGTGGGAATCCTTGGAGCGTTTGGGGTTGACCAAGTGATTGTGGGAATCCTTGGAGCTTTTGGTTTGACCAAGGGGTTTATGGACACCTTTGGGGCATTTTTGGGTTGACCAAGCGATTGTGGGAATCCTTGGAGCTTTTGGTTTCACAAAAGGGTTTATGGACACCTTTGGGGAATTTTTGGGTTGGACTATGGATCTCTAAATGTGGAATGACCTCAAATGAATGATGTTCAAGAGTTATAGCTCCTTGATTCCTTCAAGAGAAGCAAGCCGGTATGTTCCAGGTCCTATTTTACTGTCAATCACATAAGGACTTAAACAATTTGCTATGAACTTGTTCCTTAGATGGGATGGCAAATTAGAATTCTATTGGTTCTATTTTAAGACCAAGTCACCAACCTAAAAGTCCCTCAGGTGAACCTTCATGTTGTATGCTTTCTTAAGTCGCTCTTGATAGATACGTAAATGCTCGAGAGCATTGACACATCGTTTGTCGAGCAACGTCAGTTAGTCTAACTGGTCCTACCACGCAGTGTCATCATCGATGAACTCTTGCATTGAAATGCGTAGGGAAGGGATTTCCAACTCGAGAGGCATGACTGCCTCGGAGCCATACACCAACAAAAATGGAGTTGCCCTAGTGGGCGTCTAAATGCTAGTGTGATAAGCCCATAGGGCAAGCGGGATTTGAATGTGCCAATCCTTATGACTGTCTACAACTATATTTTTGAGGATGGCAACTAGCATTTTGTTTGACGCCTCTGCTTGCCCATTTGCCTGTGGATAATAGGGTGTTGAAAAACTATGCTGAATTTTGTACTTTGTTGTCAAAGCACGCACATCTTCATTTTTGAATGACGTTCCATTATCCGAGAGGATCTTGGATGGAATACCAAAACGACATGATGTTATGTAAAATAAACTCCGCAATGTCGGGTCCAGTCATAGAGGTTAGCAGAATTGCTTCCACCCACTTGGTGAAGTACTCTATGGCCATTATGATGAACGTGTGATGACTCGATGACACAAGGGAGATATTTCTGATTAGATCAAAGCCACACTACAAAAAATGCCAAGCCTATTGAATTGGTTGCAAGTCTTGAGAAGGTACGTGTGTCAAATTAGCATGGTGTTGAAACTTCATGCACTTCTTAACATATGCGCAACAATCTCACTCTAAAGATGGCCAATAACAACCCATGCGGAGAATGCGCTTTGCGATGGCCATACCACTGAAGTGGTCACCACATGTACCATCATGGGCTTGGGTGATCGCCCAAGCGGACTCCTACTGGTCCAAGCAATGGAGGAGGATTCCTTCATAGCTCTGATGATACAAAATGTCTCCTAGCAAGACATGTTTTTTTGCTTTCTGTTTAAATGATATTTTTGCGGTTTGTGTCAATCCAAGTGGGAGGTTACCTAACTTGAGGTAATCCATTATGGGTGTGTACCAATCCTACTGATCATAAACCTCGATGGTATGAATGACCAATTCCTCTTGAAGTTCATCCCTAGCAAAATCTAAATGGGAAAGAACCTGTAAAAACAACGTTGTGTTGCTATGAAGAGGGGTCGGGGAGAATAAGGACCCCCAATTGGCCTGAATCAAAAAATATTGGATTCAAGAGAACCTATCCTAAGATGGTTCAATCTGGATTAGGTGGATTACTGGTGGTAGGTCAGAGCTTGCACACTCCATCATGAATTACGATAATGTCTTGAACTGAATGGTCATCATTTCATCAAAAGGGTCTTGCGGGATTAGTGACCCCAAGGAGGCTATGGTATTCGCAAAATGATTCGATGATCGAGGGAGTGCCTTGATGTCATACCATTAAAGCTGTGCCAATAATTTGTCCACAAGGGCTTTGTAGGGCTACAAAACTAGGCATTTACATTGGAATACCCCTTTTACTTGATTAAAAATTAACAACGAATCACCAAAGATGTTTAAACGTTTAATGTTCATGGTGACTGCTGTTTGAAGACTGTATTCGACATTGTTGTTGGTGCACGGGAAGTCTAATTTAAATGATAGAGGAATTAGAGCCCCTTGCGGTGTGAAGAATACAATTCTCATGCCACCTCCTTGCTCACATTTAGAACCATCGAAGAATAGGGTCATGTCAGCCTATGATTCAGGCTCATCAAAATTTGGCGATGCTAAAACATGGAAGACCCCATAATTCGGTAGTTCTATGGTCATAGGATGATCATCTTCAAGAGGAGCCTCTGCCAGTTGATCGATGATGACTTGACCTTTTATGGATTTATGTCCAATTAATTCTATGTCAAACTCCGTCAACAACATGATCCATTTCATCGTGCAGCTACTATGATAAGTACGACTCATCATGTATCACAATGGATTATCCTTAGAAACAACATACATCGTATTGCTTAGTATGTAGTGGCATAGTTTTTTGATAGCAAACACCACTACCAAGCAGAGCTTCTCAACGTATGCATAGTTAAGTTCATAACTGACTAGGGTGTGGCTAAGATAGTACGTAGTCTGTTCTTTGTGTAGTTCATTTTTCTAGGCTAGCATGGCTCCCAATGCCACCTCAGTAGCTGAGATGTATAAGTAGAACAAAACTCCTGGTCTAGGTCATGCCAATACTTGCGATGAAGCCAAGTATTTTTTAATCTTGTCAAAGGCTAACTGGCACTCGTCATCCCAATGAAATGCTACCCCCTTGTGCAATAATTTATTCATGGGTCAGAACTTGTCAGATAGCTGCGCTATGAAGCGCTTGATTGACGCGACCTTTCCCTGTAGGCTTCTGAGCTGCTTGATGGTAGTTGGGGGAAGCATTTAAAGGATTGCCTTGACTTTGTTTGGATCCACCTCGATTCCTCATTTGGAGACTATGAGACCCAAGAGATTTCTAGATGTGATGCCAAATACACACTTCTTGGGGTTGATTCTGACTTTATGTTCAATGAGGCGATCGAGGATCTTGCGCAAGTCATCAAGATGATAGGGGCACAAAAGATATTTAGCCAACAAGTCATCCATGTAATCTTCCAAAGTTTTGTGCATGTGATCATGGAAGATGTACGTCATGGCACGTTGGTAGGTGGCACCAGCATTTTTAAGGCCAAAGGGCATGACCTTATAACAAAATGTCCCCCAAGGCATTATGAACGCCATTTTTAGTTGGTCCTCAAGATTGATACAAATTTGATTGTATCCTGAGAAACCATCCATGAGGGAAAGCATTTCATGGCCCACTGTAGTGTCTACCAATGCGTCGATGCTTAGAAAGGGAAAATCATCCTTAGGACTCACTTTATTTAGATCTCAAAAATTGGTGCATATGCGAATCCTCTCGTCAAGATTTTTGACGAGCACCATGTTAGATAACCATGGTGGGTAATCCACCTAGATGACAAACTATGCATCCAACAACTTTTGTAGCTTGTCTTTGACCATTAAGGGTACTATTGGATGCATCTTACATAATTTTTGCTTTACTGGCTTGACTGTTAGATCAAGTGTAAGATTATACGTGACTAGCTGTGGATCTAGCCCTGGCATATATTTGTATGACCATGCAAAAACCTCCTTCTTATATTTGAGAAGGGCAATGTAGTCGGCTTGCTCTTCGGGGGATAGACTTACCCCCAGCTTGATGATTTGCAAATTCATTAGATCTAAGCCGATGTATATGTCAATCATCTCCTTGACTGACATGTGGAACCCATCCTCAAAATGGTGTGGAGTTGGGATCAAGTGGATATCTTTTGCTGAATTTAGATCATCGTTTGGAATGTCAGGTTCATCTTTAGCATGGAAGACATCTTGAGTTTTTCCAGGGATGAAATGAAACATCCCACTGCAAGGCCAATACTATGATGGGGAAGGTGGTGCATCAGCACAATCCTAGTCTATAGCATCTAGGTCTAGGTGCAATGACCGTGTTAGGTCGACTGGATTATGGATGGGGGCGGTTAAATAGATGGAGATCATGTTGATGAAATGATTTTGGTCTCCATTACCGTGGATGTGGCTGCTCAGACATCCTAGACGATCTTTGTGCTTTGGATCTGGCTCTGTAGGCACTAGCACAAATGGATCGGCCCTATGTGCGAATAAAAGGATAGGGTCTGCTCTAGGCACTGATGGCTCCATCAAGTCTCTAGGCGAAAGATGTTCTCTATATACCTAGAGTGGCAGGTGCAATAATTGCTATAACTATGCCGGGTTTAGGTGCCACCTATGCCTTGGCCCTATGTGTAACTATTCAAACATGTCATCTATGTCCAAGGGATATTGCTACTATCGCATATTATTGAGGTAGGCCATCTCAGTTTCATCTTCATAATCACTGTCAAAAATCCAAAGGCCTTCATTGGCTCCAACAACTATTTGCAACATATGAGGCTCATCTTGCTCGAGCAAATTGATGTGGTCCCATCGAGGTTGTTCCACTCTTTGCAAGGAGACCTGATGCTCTTGAGGTGGCATATGCTCAATTGGAGCATTCAAAGGGAACATTGTCAGGAAGCTCTCCTGATAATCATCCATGGGATGCACTTGTGAATTATTGCTATAAGATTCAAAAGAATCCCAAGGTGCTACCTCGTAATCTGACTCATATTCTGAAGACCCTTCTTGGTCTTGTCCATAGCCCTCTTGTAGGCGAGTCCTCAAACTTTCTCCATTTTTGACCGAAGAGAAAGGGTTGTTAAGGTAAACAAGGTCGGTTGTTAGCAATGGGTGATAATCCCCCAATGTATATGTTGTGTTAGGATTGGCGTATGGATCTAATGCCATCCCATCCTTGTTGCCTATCCCTAGGCCTTGCATGTTCTCTACCAAGATGTCCAAGGGTAGAGAGTGGTTGAACCCTACCCTTAAATTATCATAAGACATTTGATATCTCAGTTGGCAAATAACATGCACTCGTTGCTCATACCTACCCAACCCATATCCATGCCAATTGCATTGGCCAAGATATCTCGATGCGAAGTCTGGGTTGGAAAAATAGTTGACGTTCTTAGCAAAGAGCTCCTCATATCGTATTCTTGCATGTAAGGTTCAACGCCATTATCCAGGCCCCCATAAACAAAGTTTGTTTGATTGGGTGGGTAGCCTAGAGGAACCACAAAGCCGATGGGAAGGCGAGGTCTCCCCATGTCCTGCATGGACTCAAGTGCGGGTGTTGCTACAATGTTTCACACTATATACTCCCCCAAGCCCGTGTTGGCCATCTCAATGGTGATCGTTGGCGATTGAGGGGGAGCGAATGGGAGTCCTTACGGAGTCCACTCCATGGAGGACGAATCAAGTGTCTCGACTTCCATTATTATAGGCATATCTTCGATAGAGATGGTTGAGACTAGGGATGGTTCCTCTTCTAGGGGTTTCTTTCCCTTGTCCTTCAATGTGGCCATCGTAGGTGGCATCGTTGTTGAAGGACCAAATGAGGAAGATGGACCCGACTGGGGATTTGATGGACTTGTCAATGGGGACGCCTGTAAAATCAGACCTTGTTTAGATGGATTCAACTAAAAATCCAAATGCATTTATGGAAGGGTCGATTGCGGCATGAATTGCACCGTATTGTAGTACTTGAAGGGTTCTAAGTCTATCGGGACTACATGCACCTATCCTTAAAATGTGTACTTTAAGCACTGATGAGCTATAGAAGGGACACACTTCATGTCCTTGATCCAAGGCCACCCCAGCAAGATATTATAGGCCATCTCACCTTCCAAGATGTGGCACAATGTATGAATAGTATTTTGTCCCACTTGGATGGGTAGGACAATTGTGCCAACCGTTGAGCATATCACATCATTGAATGCTCGAAGAGTATAGGTGGAGGCCACGATGTGAGATGCCGACAACTTCAGATGTTTCAATGCTGCTGTGGTAATGATATTACTGGTTGAGTCAGTGTCCACCAACACTCTCTTATACGAAATCCTGTTGACCCGCACAATGATGTGTAGGGGTGGATCCGCCACATCACCAGTCACTGATTTCAACTCATCTTCTCTAAAGGTGATGACTGGTTCTGTACATTGTTTTACATGTCCCACAAAGTTTTTGAAAGAGTTTGCTTCATGGGGTTGCAGCTCGATGGCTTTTAATATCTCCATTAGAGCCTCCCGATGGGGCATTGATTGTTGAATGAGCTCGTATATGGAGAGCCTATCCGACGTGGTCCTTAGACTTTGGGTAAGTCTAGTCCGAATCGTGGCCACTGGTCTAGGTGGGGGAGGTTACATAGGGTGTTTTTGAGATTATGATGTCAATGGAACCTCTCTTGTGGCTACCACGGGGGCAGCTCTTGGGTACCTGTTGTTCCTAGTCACTATGCTTATCATCCCTACATACCCCTGCATGGGGCAATTCTATTGCACCTCATTGAATTGAAGGGGTTTTGCCTACGCATCATGGGTAGGCAGGGGGTCTCTAAAGACTCCCATCTATTGGTTGTTTGGTGCTATGGGGTTGTCCACCACCAACGTCTTGTTGTCGATTAGGTCTTACACCAAGCATTTAAACTTCCAACATGCATTAAGGTCATGTCCCTTTCGTATATGGAACCTACAGTACAAGTGCTCACTGTACCCCTTAGGCTTTGGCACATTGGGGTCTATGGTTTGAATTTATGGCAGGTTGATCAAGTTCGCCACTGACAAGCGGTTAAACAGGGAGTCCTTGGACTCTGTGTAAGGTGTGAATTTTTGCCTAGGGTGATGCTACTGATTTTGTTCTTGCCTCTAGTTTTCTCTGTCATAATTGTTAGGAGGAACCGCCTGATAGTTAGCCTTTTGGGGCTGTGTTGCTTGTGTAGGCTTAGGGACATTTATAGAAACCTGATTGATCGCAATGGGTTTCTGTTGCATGGTCCCTATTTTGGTGTTCTTAGACCATTCTTTATTCTTAGGCTTGGAAATATCGCCATCGTATATCTTGATCTCCTTAATAATTCTGGATTGCACTAGAGCTTCCTCAAGAGTGGCATATTGCTACAGCTGCAATAGCATGGAGATCGATCTCAAACAGTTCTTTGAGAATATTTGGGTTAGATCGAACATGGGAGGGAGGTAAGGCAACTTTGAAAGCAATGTCCTCCATCGGTTCCCATATGCCACCATGGTTTTTTCCTCATACTATATGAGGCTTGCTAGGTCGCTTAGTGATGCCTTTTTCTTAGTGTTGAAGGTGAAGCATTCGAGGAATGCATCTAGTAGCTGATACAAGTTACTAATGCTGTACTTTGGTAACTGAGTAAACCAATCTGAGGCAGGGCCTACGAATGTGGTTATAAATGTTCTTAGCAAAAAAGCATCGTTGTCCTGAATTCCAAAGCATTGGCTTAGGAACCTAGTCACATGCTCTTGGGCATCCTCCTCTCCTCTAAGAGTGCCAACTGGGGCAATTTAAAGTGTTCAGTGTATGGAGGTGCCAACACTAACGAATGCACATGGTGACTGCAGAGTTGGCATAAAGTGGGCTTTTGGGGCCCAGAAGTCTTGGTCTCCATAGACTCTAAGCACTCTAGCAGTGCTTTATATGCATCAAAATATTTAATTTCTTCCTCCTTAGTTTACTCCCATTGTGGGTTGGGGGGAACTTGAGGCCTATAGAGGGGTGGCTGGATAACAACCTCTCTGCCTTGATAGGGCGTTTTAGCCCGCTCTTCTTCTTGCTCATACTCCTCATAGGCTTCTTGAGGAGTTTTTGGATGAGACCTATAACCATGGGTGGGTCCCCATGGGGGGCGCCCATCATTGTTCCTGGGAGTGGCCTCCCACTCAGGTCTAGGAGGTCTTGGAGGCAGCACTTGGTAAGGTCGCGAGGACCTGTCTCGCACCAAGGGGTTGCACCTCTCATACACTTCTACCTTATGCACGTGAGGAGTTGGGAAATTCTCAGGCATAGTGTTATGAAGCAATTCAACTGCCTGATGCTGAATGTGCTCTTTGCTAAGGCGGTACAAATGATATAACTATTGTTGGTCTTGCCTGAGCTATGTGATTTATGCTTGGTGAGCGACATGTCTGGCAAATGCCAAGTCAATTTGTTTTGTCGTCTCATGTTTAGGAAGCCTAGATGCCTCTCCTACATGTCTATCTCGGTCGTGGTGATCCGAGACCCCTATGGGTTGCTTTCCTCTATCGAGGTTAGCGAAATTCACCCGAGGCACTGGCCTCAATGGGTGATCCCGATACATAGCAGGTGCGGAGGTGCATCACTCCCGTGCTATGTACTACTCTTGAGGAACGTGGTGGTCTTCCTCGTACTCCCTTTTGTATGTGTGAAGGGTGTGAGGAGAATTTTCTTGCCCTACCTGGGGAGCCCTGTGCTCTGGATTTTGTCTAGTGTTTCTAATAGTAATAAGGGGTAAAGTAGGGATGACTAAATCATGTGCCCCATCCTTATGGACCCTACATTGCTCTAGCACTTCGTCACTAGGCCACTCATAATGGGCGTCTAAGGGAGGCCTCATTTTTATGTTGAGTGCTACGTGTAGGTTCTCCTAATGAAAGGATCTATGCTGAGTGGGGGTGCCCCTTAAAGAGGTGCCTCTATAGTCTTGTTATGTGGTAGAATGATGTGGACTATCTTGTGGGTCAGGCCACCAAGGCGGGATGACCAAGTCCTCAGGACTATATCGGAGGCGACTTGTTCCCCTTTGTGCACTCTCTACAACGTCTGCCCGTGATTGGCCTTGGCTACGGGTGTACACCATGGTGATGCTTTCCTACAAGATGCGTAGATTTTTATCTCTTTTTGTGATTTTTATGTTACACTAAATAGAAGAGAAACACACACTCAAAGTAATGGTTATCTTGTTTATAGATTAAAAGTGTGCCCTAAATCTGGTTTAGTGTGTTTTGATTATTTTTTTTTGAAAGCTTGTGTAAAGAACATTTAAATGCAATATGATGGCTCTTATGACTCCCAAAAATGGTTGCCCCTTCGATATACCATTGCCAAGCTGATATACCAAAGTCTCTATATACCCACCCTTACGTGAGGGAAACTATTGGTACGTGAGAGCAGATGGTACATGGAACATAGGCGGTACGAAAGGGGAATCACTCTGTTTATGACACCTACCATAGAAGACTTATCCTCATGCGCTTGGAATCACCCTAGCTACACTTGGTCAGCTTTCATCAGGATTTACGTATAGCAATAGTCGTGATCAGGGTTATGTATGCAGTATCTTAAGCCAAGGTGGTGATGAAATCCATCGTTGGTCTTGCTCAAGGGTTGGGGTTTTACGACAAACTCATTGTTGTTTTAAATTACCACGTGGTGTGTGGGGTTCTTTTTAAATTGCATAAATGAAGAAAACAAGCATTCAAACTCTCCTATGCAAGCAAATAACCAGAGAACGGAAAACATAAAGCAGAAAATGACATAAGGTGTTTTAGGACCCCTACCTCTTCTCTGCCCAAGTCAGATGTCTCTGAATTTCTGCCCTAAAATTGCATAGAGCTATTCATCCCAGGGTGAGATGAATAAAAGATTTGTATTCATTCCAGGGTAGGATGAAGTCCTATTCGTCCCTGGGTAAGATGAATTCCAGCTCTGTACTCGTCACAGACTGAAACGAGCAGCAGTCCAACGTTTGAAAACTTGGTACCTATAAGCAAAAACAAGAAAATTTAATCAGAAATTTAATCTTAAAATTAAGGGACATTCATCCCACCGTGATCACCACTAAAAGCACGAGGATATGGAAACAAAAAGGAAAATGCCAAGTATGATGCGTTTAAAACCAAACTTAATGCTAAAAGCCTATATATTGAAAATGCATGCAAGGAAAGAACATAAATGAATCAAAACAAGATAAAAGCAACATGGAATACAACCCTCTTTATTGATATGCTTTTAAAGTCATGTTACAATATGTCTCCTTCCTTTTTAGGGGATAGGAGCGTCAAATATGTTTCTTGTCACATCCATGGATAGCAATCCTTCTTTCGTGTGCCCACATGTAATATGGGCGGACCAAAACATCACCGCCACTTGTGTATATGAGTATTGAATCCTTACTGCTCCTTTTATGTTGAATACCTACGTTCAAGGAAACATAAAATATTAGTAGCACCTGCAGATAGAATAGAACGTGTATTTCCTAAGGCCTACTGTTAGTGTATGCATGAAAATATTAAAATGATAACCAAATAACATCAGAATGACCTAAAAGTTTGATAGAAGCATGAATATGTTACCAGGAAGCCACTGCAAAAGGAATAGTCAAGGAATTCCTCTCATATTTGTATTCGCTCCAGGGCGGGACGAATAAACCTGCAACAAATTGTCAGAAAGCACCCTCTTTAATGTCCTATCCAAAAAGTTCCAAATGACCTACAAAGTTGGGGTTAGATAATTGGGGGTATTTTGGGATGACCCAGATGGTCATATTTCTCCAATTTGGCTTATATCACCCAGAATATGATGGTGCTATATGCATGTTAGTGAAGGCGGTAAATGATAATAGCATGATCAAAACTTGTCAAAATGAAGTGAAATTTAAACTACAACCTATTTAAATAACCTAGAATTAGATGCAAAATAAAAATCAGAAAAATTTGCCATATATTTCTATTCTCTCTGGGGCGGGGCGTTTAGAGCTGCCACAGTTTGGGGGGCACCCGGGGGCAGGACGCCTACCGTTTGGGACTCTGTTTTGGCACCAATACACTTGGAATGGGTCCAAAACCTCTTATGGAGTGTTTTCAGTAAATTTTGTGGGATATTTTGGCCAAATGTTTGGGTTTGGGCTCTGAATTTGTGCTTCCAATAATCACCCAATAACCTCCCTCCAAAAGAGAGATCAAGGATGTGAAAGGCACAAATCAAAAGGTATGTATGTGGATGTAAAATGACAGCACTTCATTGCTCAAAATTCTACCTCTCTATATATTTTGGGTGAGAAGACTGATCAATTTATAGACATAGGGTCTCTCTATTTGAATAAGCATGCGAGGGCACCACTGAAGTTGCATGTCCTATTTTGGGAAAAATATTATTCCCTGATTTAGAGTCTCCTTGCATGAAGCCTCCAAAAATAAAAGACATGCATGAATGAAGTCTTTCTCCTTGATTTGAAGTCGTTCCTCACAATTGCATGGCCTAAAGCTGCAGTTAACTGGCGGACCTGTCGAGGTTTGACTTTTTTTGCCAGTCAAACCTTCTATTCGCCTCACCCTAGGGCGAATGCTGATAATCATCCCTGGGTGGGACGAATGCCAGTTTGTAATCATCCCAAGGTGGGGCGAGTAGAGAGAAAAGTGCCAAAAAGGTGCAAAATTGACCTTTGACCTTCCAAACTGCTTTTGGGAGTGGTTAGGACCACTGTTTAACCTCTGGGGGCTGCCATGGGGGCTGTGTGTGTCAATACGATCGATGCTTGTTGTCACATAATCAGATTGGTGCTGTTTTGGTGTCTACAAAAAATGGTAAGGTTTTCTATCTCTAAAGGTTTGTACTATCCACATTCTATGATCATCAAATCCCATTATATGGAAAAATATTGAAGAAGGAAAATGAAGGAATATGTACCCAAATTTGTTTATGGAAGTCATGGCCTCTAAGTAGTCATATCTTGCTTTCCTTCTAAATTGTAGTCTCTTCTCAAAAAATATGCTTATGTGTTTGAAGAACCCCAAGGATATTAATTCAAAGAAAGGAGATGATCATTTCATTCATCTTATTACTTAAATTTGACTACCCAATATTAGTCATTATTATCCATAGTATCGAAAGATATAGTTTGAGAAGCTAGTTCAAGGTATGTTAGAGTAAGGTATTTCCCAACCTAGTACTAGTCTATATTCATCCTTGGTCATTGTGGTCAAGTGCAAGAAATATTCTTAGTATATTTGTTAAGGATTAGGATCACTTAACAACATCATACTAAAAAATAAGTTTCATATCCCTGGTATTGATGATTTGTTGGATGAATTACATGGTGTAAAATATTATCAAGCTAGAATTTTATTTAAGGTCTCATTAAATTAGGATTGGAGGGGAGATTATTTCCAAATTTTATTTTCATACTCCTGAGGATCATTATGAGTTTTTTTCCAAGTCTTTTGCTCTTATAAATTTCATTTCCATTTTCTAGAGTTTAATAAATTCTATTTTTTTTGTCATATCCTTTAAAACATTTTTATTGGTATTTTTATAACATATTAGTTTGTAATAACTCTTGGGAGTCCTACTTGTATTTCAAATTTTGGATTGAGAATAAGTATAAAAATTTATTTTTTGTGAATCTAAGGTAGAGTATCTTGGATGCATAGTGTCTCATGAAGGTGTCAAGGTGGACCTTGATAAAATTAAAGGTAATTTTGGATTGAATAATACCTAAATATCTTAAGCATCAAGTATTTTTGAGTCTCACAAGGTATTTTGAAAAATTTATATAATTATGGAAGGATTTTAACTCTAATTTATGACTCTCACCAAGAAGAATATGTTTGTACCGATATAATATTGATACAAGAGCCTTCATTGCATTACATAAAGCTATGAATATCACATTTATCCTAGTTACTTTAATATTTAGCATGCACTCTATCATTTCATGTGATGCTTTTGTAATGGATACTTGTGTTGCTTTAATGCAACAAGGTCATCCTTTAGCTTATGGAAGTAAACAACTCAAACAAGAATCTAAGTCAATCTACTTATAAGAAGGATATGTTATCCATATTGCATGTAGTGTATAAATTGAATATTTACTTTCTAGGATGATATATTTCTTATCTAGAGGAAAACAAAATGTTGACCAAGCTTTTGGACAATGAATTTGAGATTATATATGAAAAATAAAGAGGAATGTGGTGGTATAGGCCATTTCAGGCAAGTATAAATTTTTTGTTGTTATCAATGTTATATGCATCCCATTCCATTTGAGTCACTTAAATTTGAGATGAATATTCATATCCTAATATTTTTTGTGTGATTCAATACGTTGAGGTTTGTAATCTACTAATTCAAAATTTCTCTTGGTCTAGAAATTTTCTTAGGAAGAAGGACCACATTTGTCTACTTCAATCCTCCAAGTTCAAGAACAATATCTTTCAATAATTACACATTTTTCGATTGGATGAGAATTATAAATTTCTTAAACCTTTCAACATTTGATGTAGAATTTTTATTAGAATAGAAACAAGTTGGTGTCAAATAGTTTATGGTGAATATGAAGTGTGCTATAATATAAGGAAAAAATAATTAAATCCCTTGGATTATTGTAGCCACTTCCTATTTTGGATTGTTAATGGAAGACATATCCATGGATTTAATTAAAGGTCTTCCAAAACCAAAGGGAAAATTAATTATTTTGTGGTGGTTAATTTCCTCTTCAAGTCTACTCATTTCTATATCTTGTAGCATCCATTCACTATTAACAAGATCACATTGATTCTATTTTCAAACTCTATGCTATGCTCAATTCTATTATCTATGATAATGATCCTATTTTGACTAATATATTTTGGAAGGAGTTGTTTACTCCTAGTGGTACTCAACATAATATGATTCCTTCTATTACCCTTAGTCAAGTGGCAAAGCAATAATTTTGAACAAGTATGTAGGTACATATTTAGATTATTTTCCTAATACAAGTAGTATGTATGGGTTAAATACCTTTTATTAGTAGAATGGTGGTACAATATTACTTATTATATTTCCACTATGATGTCCTAATTTGAGGTATTGTATGGGCATAAAATACCATACTTAAAATACTATCATTGATGTCACATGTTGCTCAAGTGGATGACTTCTTTTAGTAGTATCAAATTCTCCTCCAACTCTACAAGAATTCTCTGTCAAGCCTAGAATCATATGAAGAAATAATAATATTTACACTCCTACAAATAACACTTTAAGCTGGGTGACATTTGTTTTTTATATTTTAGCTATATAAGTAATTTTCCTTGAAAACAAAGCTTGTACATAGAATTTATGTTTCATATAAGATGATTTTATATATATGGGAAGTAGAATATCAATTGGAACTTCTTCGTACCTAAAAAATACACCTTTTTTATATATATTATGTAAATCAAGTAATCTATTAGAAGTTATAGTCCAATATGGAGCTTCTAGAGTTAGATGAAGATGGGCGGGTTGACCTAAATCTAGAAGTAGCATTATAGTCATGAGTTCATTTTGTGTATCCTCACCAAGTGTAAGAGCTACTCATAAAGTGATAAGATCTTACTAATCATTATGAAGCATGGGAATCAATGACTATCATCTAGAAGTTTTTAGGATTTAATACAAATCTCTTTTAGTAACAGAGCTAAAAACAATCCTGATATAGCTATCAACTATTTTTATTTTTTGGCTTTGGCATATATAGGAGGAAAATTAGACCATGAGCATTAGGGTTAGTTTTTTTATTTTTATTAACTATAAATATGCAAATTGTGATATAGGAAAACCATCATTTATTTTTATAACCTCTATCACCTTTGGTGCACATAAGAGACTTCAAAATTTGAGTTGGATGAAAAGCATTGCACTCTTCAAGTGGCTTGAAATTTGTATCTATGATATTCAATTAATAATTATTCTAGAATCTAACTCTATTGTAAATATAATCATGTATAGTATTTCTATTGCTATTATTATAAAACTTATGATTTCAACTATTGTTTTCTAGAAGTTTTTTTACTATATTATTTATTATATTTTTATATGAAATTTCAAATTCTTGATGGATATTTTGAAAACGATAATTATAATAATTTTTAATCCATTTTATGTTATGTGTACTTTATCTCAAATTTCAAATATCTCTTATTGTGGCTACATATTTTGATAATTTGGTAATATATTTATATTATTGAGACTTTTTTTGATTAGATATCTAAAAATTAGAGAAATACTTCTTTCAAAAATAATATTTTAATTTATACTAATACCCTAGAATACAATTTTATGTATTTAAATTATTTTATAAAATTTCTTTAAAAAATACTATGAATAAGGAAATACTATAAAGCCTCTCCATCTACATAAATGTTAAAAATAAAATCATAATTAATTATATGAAATTGAAATAGATGTAGTTTATAAAGTATTTCATGATATGTTATTACGGTACTTAAATGAACCACATTATATTATTAAAATAAAGTGTATGTCATGGTATCCATGGAAATTAAACCTTAATGGGTTTTCTAGAGCTAAACATTATTGTTTTAGGCTATCATGAATTTTAATTTATAGTAAGACCAAGACTATTTATATTAGTATTAAGTACCTGGTTCCTTTAAACCTTTTCAATGGGATTTGAATCTTGATTGGAGGAGTAAAATTTATCAGTCTCTATTGATTTCTAAAATCCCATTAGGATAAATGTTAAGGCTTAGCTACGAGATAAACAATAATGGCTTACAATGTGAAATTATTTATTCCTTCAAACTAATTATATAAATGTTAAGTTCTACCATATATAACATGTCATGATACTCATCACTCCCTACAACTTACCCCAAAATTATTTGGTCAAATTTTAAGGTTTACCTATGAGATTAGAAGCTTATCTTATGGTGTAAAAAATCTCACTTCTCAAGGATTATATTGAAATTACTCCACAAGATATTAAGGTTTACATGTGGTATTGGGACATTAGATTAGGATAGGAAACATATTATTCCTCGTGACCTAAAAATTATTGGATCAAATGTTAAAATTCATCCATAATATTGGAACCTTAAATTATGGTATGAAATGTTTGATTTCTCAAAGTTTATCCCAAACGCTATAGGATAAAATATTAAGGTTCCTTCATAGGAATGCAATATTAGTTCAACATATAAAAAAATCATTTTATTTGTCACTTTACCAACTACTTGGGAAAATATTGAAGTCCATCCATATAAAAGGATGTTTGACTTGTAATATGAAACTCATTCTATCATTATTTCACCCCAATGCATTAAGCATAATCATTCTAATTTTGTTTAATTATTGTATGTTTGATAGTGCTTGTCAAGTAAATAAACATATTTCATTTTTTGAAATAATATCTACCTTAAAAATATTTTAACAATATACTATGGAAGTTGTTCTATAAAAAATATTAAAATATAAAATAATTATTTTGAATGTTTTTTTTTTTTTTTAACTTTTATATTAAATAAAATATAGTAATTTTACAAACAAAGAAAAATGGGCAGATAAACACAATCATAAATAACCATTAATTATACATAAAAGCAATCATGACCATGTGGACCTCATAGTTAGTCACATCCACTAAGATTGCAGAGGGCCTTTGTTTTCCACCTATGTGTATTTTGACATGGTACAAAGGACGCATCACCTCACTAGCTAGGCCTACTATATTTAATATATATATTTTTAATTTACATGGTGGAATCGGTAGCCGCCACGAATCCGGGAAGGCTGTCCAAATTTTATGGCTGCCACAGTATTCTGCGCTGTCCACCTCAGAAACTGCCACACAAACCTTTACGCAGTCCGTCCCTATAACCACCATGCCACAATCATTTTAAACCTTTTACGCCGCTGAAAGCACCAGGAAAGGGACAAGCGTTCATCCGACGAGGCCCAAGATTTGAACCTTGGACCTCCGCCCCTATGAGGTTTGGATGAACCAATTGGTCTACACCTCGGAACTTACTACATTTAATATTAGGCTCTTTGTTTTTGGTCAAATAAATGGTTAGTGAAAGAAAATAGTGTAGGGAGCATTCCCCTAGTGCTCAATCAAATCTTACAAATGGATCAACTCTATTACCACTTTTTTGGTTCACACTAGAGTTTGTAGTGCCATAGAATAAACAACATTGACCATATCAATAGCACTATAGAATGAAATGATAGAGGCATCCGAAGTAAATATTCATAGAATTGATGGAAAGACCATCCCAAATATCTTTGCCTTTCCATATCCATAGCATAGCTCTCAGTTTCACTAGGGGTTATGGTTGGAAGGAGACTACTCACCCCCTCAGTGTGTGTTGGTCGATGGTGGTTAGGGTTTATCATAGTAACCAAATAAAAAAAAATAATAATTCATAATAACCTAAAACAATAATGTTTAGCTCTAAAAAATCCATAAAGGTTTAATTTCCATATGTATCATGACATACAATTCATTTTAATAATGTGGTTGACTAAAGCACTATATCATGATATAATTTATAAACAACATCTATTTCAATTCCATATAATTAATTATGATTTTATTTTTAACATTTATGCATATGGAGAGGTTTATAATATTTCCTTATTCATAATATTTAAAAAAATAAATTATAATAAAATTTAAATACACAAGATTGTATTCTATGGCATTAGTATAAATTAAAATGTTAGTGTTCAAAGAAATATTTCTCTTAATTTTTAGATATCTAATCAAACCAAGTATCAATCCTATAAATATATTACCAAATTATCCAAATATATAGCCACAATAAGAGATATTCGAAATTGG
The DNA here is from genome assembly GCA_028583015.1 of Wollemia nobilis. NCBI lineage: Eukaryota > Viridiplantae > Streptophyta > Pinopsida > Araucariales > Araucariaceae > Wollemia > Wollemia nobilis. Next base: position 5,266,313 of record JAQPPZ010017095.1, read on the forward strand.
AGATAAAAGATACATAGCATATAGTTATCAATTTAATAATATAATAATATGAGCAGTATTTGAGCCCTGTCACTGCCAGGTGACAAGTTCAAAGTATCCATACAAAGACAGAGAGTGTAAGCCTAGCTGTATGTTTTTTTGCCCAACATTTTGCAAGATGCCGGTAGATGAGGCCGGTAGATCGGCAGTTGGGAGATAAGACTAGAACGTCATATACGTTCAGAAATCCCAATATTCAGCACTCTTTTGTGTCCAAGATCTGCAGACAGCACTTGCAGTCACCGCCCTTTCACTAGAAGGCCGTAGTCATGAGACTCTTGACAAGAAAGAAAAGACATGATAAAAATTTTAGGGAAAGATCTAGAATACCTTGATGTTAGAGTTATCCATGTTCGTAAAACTATTATATTAAATAATAGAGTCATCCATGTCAGAGTCATCCATGTTTTGTTTTAAAACTATTATATTAAATAAAATATAATAATTTTACGAACAAAAAAAATGGGTGGATAAATACAACTATAAATAACCATTAATTATACATAAAAGCAATCATGATCATGTGGACCTCATAGTTAGTCACATCCACTAAGATTGTGGAGGGCCATTCTGGTAGATTGCTTCGTTTTCCACCTATGTGTATTTTGACCTGGTGCAAAGGACACATCACCTCACTAGCTAGGCCTACTACATTTAATCTTAGGCTCTTTGTTTTTGGTCAAATAAACAGTTAGTGAAAGAAAATAGTGTAGGGAGCATTCCCTTAGTGCTCAATCAAATCCTACAAATGGATAAACTCCATTACCACTTTTTTGATCCACACTAGAGTTTGTAGTGTCATAGAAGAAACAACATTGACCTTATCAATAGCACTATAGAATGAAACGATAGAGGCATCCGAGGTAAATATTCATAGAATTGATGGAAAGACCATCCCAAATATCTTTGCCTTTCCATATCCATGGTTTGATGTTTCTCTAAGTTTTTCAAATTCTTTGGATGGAAAAAAACCTAAAATATTAATCAAATTTGATTAACAAGAAAGGAGGGCAAGTCCATACCCCTCTATTATTTATACTGATAGGGTCAAATTAGTACTTTCCAAGCTTCGTTGTCTTTGATGGCTCTAATTATTTTAAGTATATTTTATTTCATGTTGTAATAATATTGGTTACCATATGTTATGTTTTTCTTTGTGGTATATGCAAGAAAAAAATCATTTGCATCATCTAAGTTCTATAAATATAAGATATACTATTATTCTTTGTTTACGTTGTAATGAAAATCATTTTATATTAAAATTTTATTTACAGTAAAATAAAGATCGTAGAAAAATTAATTTATACAAATATTTAAGATAAATATAATCCATATATGGATTTAAATATCTTTTAATACTTTAATTATTGAATAAATGAGAATAAGTTATTTATTGAATTTAAAATAGTTATCAAGATCAATGGAAGAATTCTTCCATAGAGAGATTTAAAAATGTGATGAAGCACAACAAATGACATGTAAATAAAATCTAAAACTTTATAAATACTTGGTATTAGTTTTACATCATGATAGAAAAATGTATGCCTATAGTTTTTAATTCTAGCTCATCTAATGATTATATGAAAAAAAATAACCTATTCTAATACTAATTATTAACATTAGTTAATATTTCTTCTAATGATTAGTTGAACTAGAAGAAAACAATTTATGAAAGTGAAATATGTAAGATTGCTATCACATAACAAATTCTAAAATTATAATGAAATACAATATTTTAACTACATCTATGAGAACAAAAAAAAATATGATATCAAAATATTTAACAATGTCCAAGAATAAATCAGAAAAAAAAATCAATTTTATTGAAATATTCAATTACAATTTCTAAACTTTCAATAAAAGGAACTAATTTTAATTACATCCAAAGAGACAAACAATTTATGGCATTAAAAGATTTAGCATTTTTTGAGGGAAATGTAGCAATGCATATGTTTATAAAACATAATTGTTGTTGAAAGTAAAAAAGATGAATGTTGCATTTCTTGAACTATTGGTGTTGAAGAAAAGTCTTGTTTTTTTTTGTTGGTCAAAATTAATTTTTGAAGTGTCTTCATATGCATTGTAATATCCTTATAGGTTTCACATTCCATGTAAAAATGCTTTTATGTTTGTTTAGTTCCTATTATGTAAAATACATATTTGTTATATTCATGCCTCTTTAGGTGTTGTTCATTACCCAATTTTACATCTAATTTGATGTGAATTGGATCTTAGTTGGGTTATAAGTATTTTTTGTTTTATTTTACCTTTACATTTATGTACTTTTGGCTATGTTCATAGTTTAGGTGGAATGTGTTGATTAATAATATTTTTTCTCTTTCTAAATTTTGTTCACAATAACAAATATTTTAATTTCTTTCATAGTTTTTGGGACATCATGAAGTTTAATGATCCATATTCCACCCATTTATTATTTTCTTTTTTCTTCTATTCAATTTTTCTTGAATTACTTTGTTTTATATAGTTGTAGTCTTTATTATTTCCATTCTATAGGCACCTCCACAATATTACCACAATATGTGCTTATAATAGAAAACCCTATTTAAGAAATTAGAATATCATACATGACCTAGGATTTAATATAAAATTATTTATAATCAGCTAATTTAAATTCTTTTTATTTTTTCATTTAAAATTTAACATACTACAAACCTATACCTCATGCTAGTATAGTACCATTGGCATAATGAGTAACTAATAAATATTTCTAATTATTATCTAATCTCAAAACTTATATTTTCTACCATTATTTTGTAATAATTAAGGTGCACTTCATTATTTTGTAATAATTAAGGTGCACTTCATCGTATTTGTATTTGTTTAGTATTGCAAGTTCTTTGGTGGTGGTATTTGCTTTCAAAATGTAAATTAAGATACTTGTATTCTATTCTCACCATGTAAAGGATTTCCTTTAAATATAATATATGAATATTTTGTTCTCTTTGAGTAAAGATGACAATAAAAATGCTCTAATTATTTTAGATTCTCTTTTACACTTTGGAGTGTCTATGCTTGAAATTTTATATGTTTCTTGTCCTTGCCTCTATAGACAAGGACTTTTCATTTGCAGAACTTATTTCATTGGGACTATTTATTATGTCATGTAATAAATATTATAATAAAAGATAATTTTTTAAAATAAAAGTTAATAGTTATACAAATAATTAAATCATTAAAAAAATAATTGAAGAGTAATAAAAATTTTGTTTTTAGAAGCACCATAATAATATATCATGATATAATTTATAAGCAACATCTATTTCAATTCCATATAATTAATTATGATTTTATTTTTAAAATTTATGCATATGAAGAGGTTTATAATATTTCCTTATTCATAATATTTAAAAAAACAAATTATAATAAAATTTAAATACACAAGATTGTATTCTATGGCATTAGTATAAATTAAAATGTTAGTGTTCAAAGAAGTATTTCTCTTAATTTTTAGATATCTAATCAAAACAAGTATCAATCCTATAAATATATTACCAAATTATCGAAATATATAGCCACAATAAGAGATATTTGAAATTGGAGATAAAAGATACATAACATATAGTTATCAATTTAATAATATAATAATATGAGCAGTATTTGAGCCCTGTCACTACTAGGTGACAAGTTCAAAGTATCCATACAAAGACAGAGAGTGTAAGCCTAGCTGTATGTTTTTTTGACCAACATTTTGCAAGAGGCCGGTAGATGCTCAAATACTATTGGAATACACATTTGAGCAAAAAACTGTGTAATCATAAACGTTCTCTTGATCCAAGCCATAGTCAGGAGGAATATGCTCCAGAAAAGAAAGTAGCCTTTGAAAAGAAGAATATTAACAATAATGGACATTTTGGATCTGCAGAACTCTCTCCACGGAATGGTCAGGACACTGGATGCTCTTAAACTCTAAAGCTACCAAAAGTGTCACAACCCAAAAATTCACACTTAGAAATTTTAGTTTGGTTTTACTATTTTGCTTTTAAAACCCAACTTGATGTTATTTCGGTATACAAAATACACACTTCAAGAATGGCCACAACTGCAGTTGTCTTAAGTGCTCAGGATTGGTCACATCCCGCGAGTCACCATGTAGGAATTTGACCCTTTAGATGATTCTATCTAGATTTCGACGAAGGTTTTTTTGTCCAGGGCCCATATCACCTAAACGAGGTACGCTATCTCCCTTGTCCAAAGTTGGAGGAACTCACAGTTCTTTGAGTACTCGACTCAATTCTTTGGAACCAGCGTTTGTATGTCGGTGCTAGCCATTGACCCTCTGCTAAGGTTTGGCTAGAGTCCACCTTCTCAAGGCTTAAGGACTAGATATTCATGACCTTCCTTGGGTTGACGATAATGCTGCCCATAACCATCTGCCGTTGGATCTTCCAACAACATGAGTAGCTCTCTAGTCATGCAACATGTTGGCACCTCCCCAGCCCAAGTGAAATGATGAATACCACCACACTAATTGACTGACCACCTAGAGTGATGTCCCATACCGCCACTCGTTACACTCGACAACTCGAACCCTTCTGTCCTAAAGAGCTAGAGTATAGTGGTGCAATATCAACTAAGTCACCGCGTGACATAGTGTAATAAGTCCTTGCTCGACTTAATATTTTTAGGAGCAAAGTGTTAAAATTATCTCCACTTAATAGTACAAGTTTAAGTTTAGGATAATAATTCAGTTGATTAGCAGATGTAACAATTTGATTTTAAGAAGTATTTATCCTTTCTATTAAATGGAAGGATTATCTAACTCTAAAATTACTTTCTTGAAAGTATATCTTATTTTAAAGTATGTAACAATTTATAATGCCCTTTCTCAGCATTTTGACTCTAAGGCCCTTCTTCGCTTTTCCACTAGGATAGACATTTTCATCGCTTTTCCACTAGGATAGACATTTTCATCGCTTTTCCACTAGGATAGACATTTTCAAGGGTAAGGATGTGTGGTATGGTGGAACCTTTTCTTATTTTATAGAAGGTTCATAGTGTATAGTGTATATCGCCTTTATAGCGAGGAATACTTGAAATCTAAAAAGATATATTTATACACAAATACTAATTTTGTAAATTTAAAGAATTATAACAAATAATGTTATGAGCTTATAAACCCAAATATTAAGATCTAAAAATGCAGCAAAATATGCTATTCAATCCAACCATACTATGTAGTATTAGTATTCAAACTAAAAGATTTGAACTACTCTTAATCCAAAAAGAGAAGATGTACTAGATAAAAACTCTTTAGTATAAAAGAATGTTTTATTTTGACTTCAAGAAGTTAAAATCATTATTTAATAATTTAACAATAATAAAATATTACTAGCACGGGCTTCCCCATTTTTTAATTCTTATAAAAATACCAAAGTTTCCCTTTGGAATAGTACATCTATAAAAGCTCCACACTAAAACAATATAATTATTTTAAAATAAAATAAGTTTTATATCTAGCCAACTAATTTTTTTTTTATATTATAATATTATTATTAACTAGCCTTAGCTTAACGAGTGTTTTTAATAAGTAATTCATTTTAATAAAATCCAATATTTTATGTTATAGAGGTCATCTTATTATTTTAATCCTCAGTAAAACTATCTTTTATGTAACAACTTAATCTATGACACTATTATAACAATACGTCCTAAAAGAACACATACCCAAGAATTTCTCTATGATAGAGGAAACATTCCAACATGCAAACCAAGGTATTATTACTCTTTCCTGCTACAATCATTAGGATATGCATGCTCAGAGATGTTTTTCATTTTTCTTAAAAACTCTCTGAATGCCCCACACCTTCTATGTTCTTATTAAATATAAGTTTAAATCAATCCACTTTTTAACATGTGGACATTCACATGCAAGGTTTAAGTTTAAGTGAATTCCAGATGGTAGCATCATAATATTTTAAAACTCGTGAATGCTAGATGGGCCCTGAACGGATAACCCTTCACCAGAATCTACCTAGACTCTAGTGAAGGGTTATCCGTTCAAGGCCCATATCACCTAAATGAGGTACGCTATTTCTCTTGTCGAAAGGTAGATAACTTGCAGTTATTTGAGTGTTCAACACCTTCTTTGGAACCAACATTCATATGCTGGTGCTAGTCATGGACCCTCTACTAAGGTTTGACTAGATTTTTCCATCTCATGGCCTGTAGACTAGATTTTCATATCCTAAACTGGCTGACGACAATGCTGCCCATAACCATCTGTCGTTGGAAATACCTTAGAATGGGAAGCTCTCTAGCCATGCAGTATGTTGGCATTTCCCTTGTCCGAGTAAGATGATGAATATAACCACCACTAGCTGACTGACCACCTAGAGAGACGTCCCATACCACCGCTCGTTACACTCAATGTTTTGGACCCCTGTCCCTGAGTAACCAGAGTAAAGTGGCTTAGTCACACGTAAGCCACCTCGTGACTTAACGTGGGTGGGTAGAGTAAGTCCTTACTCGACATACTCATTTCAAACATTCTAAACCAAGTCTTTATCTGGGTTAATTTTCTTAATAATCTTGGTTTAATGGTTTAAAAGATGTCCTTTTTATTTATTCTAGAGATATTTATATTTCAAAGTTAAAATACAATCATATGTAACTATATATTTTATTCTAATACTTTACTTTACTTTCCTTTGAACCAAACCTAGCTTAAACATTAATATTTTAAAATTAATAAATCATTTCAATTTCTTATTTTAATAATATATCAACTAAATAAAATCAATAAAGTATCTAAACCTTTGAAAATAAGAAAATCTATTTCGAGAGAATAAAATTAAACCTACTCGATTCTAGTAAAAGATATATATTTTCAATGACCTATGAAATAAAAATACTTTTAGTAAAGAAAGAATGTATTATATATATAATGAAGGATTTCCTTCATTAACCACAATTGTGTTTCTAAGAAAAACGAAGATAAACTATCTATTTCAAAGTCCACATTGGAGTATTGCTATTGTTATGTTTAATATTACAATCAATCTATCTTCATCTTGGACTAATAATTATTTATTCCTTAACATTCAAAGGTTTCCCAATAAGTTTATAGTACATTCCACTAATCAAAGTTAGTATGAAATAATTTAAGTCATATTAATCTTAGCCACTTACTACATTACATGTCATACCGAGCTATCAGGAATAACCCTTCACATACAACAATGGAAGCTATAGATGCATTCTCGCAAAACATAGCCCGCAACCATGTGGCTGGATTCTTCTCACATGCTAATTTTAAAATTCAGGTTTCCATATCATACCTCTTTCACTTCACACTGTTTTTTAGAAAGATTGGCATGACGCATATCCGAACCAAGTACCCTGGCAATTTATAAGTGGCGGAGTTTGTCCCACACATTCCTTCCCCGAAGGTAGAGCTTGAGACTTAAGGTCGATATGGGTCAGTCTTGCCCATCATGTATGCATACCTATAATGCAGTTTGCTAGCCTAAATGATCAAACACACTGTGTAATTTTTACTACTCTTACTATGGTTACGAAAATTAGATTATATAGTTAAAAGTTAAGCCCATACCTGTTTGCCTTAATTATATATATTTTCTACCAATGGATATTCAATCTAGTGTATAATATTCAACATAATATAAAGAAAACATAGTAATATCACACAAGCCCATGATACCAAGATAAGCAGATCGTGCCAAGTTAAATACCGTAACATTCTGGAGCCACACAGAGCCTCTCCACCTCCTTCTCTGAGGAATGCAAGCCTTTCACCAGAAAAGATTTAGTATTTGCCACAATCGTCGGATACTACTCCACTCTCCTTCCCAAACCCGTTTATCTTACATTTATAATTTTTACTTCGTTGTTTAATGATGACACATAACTTGGACAAATTTTTGTCCATATGCCAGAAGGTGGCAGTATCATTAGGTTTAGCCTTATTAAGGCTGATTTAATTTTTTAAAAATCCTTCTTTGTTTCAATCCTTATATGGATGTTAGTTTTTTCATGTTGTGACTTTAAAGTTAAAAATGTCCCCCTCCTCTTTTAAAGAAATATTTACTTTTATTCCTTAATATATTTTAGTTCTTAATTGTATAATAATTGTTATTTATTATTATATATATATTAATAATGTTCCATCCCTTTGTAATGTTATATACATCTTCAATAGTTCATATTAATAATGTTTTCTTTGAAATGCAAGATTTTTAACCAACATCCTATGCATAAAATACAATAACATACAAACATGACCTACATGAAATACTTTTGGTGGGCTTCCATGTACCCATGACCAAGGTGCACATGGCACAAACATCATCTCCCACCTTACCTGACGCCTTCAATCTCTAACTCTGCTAGGGGGTGGGTGTTCTTCTCATCCAGAATGTCGCTACCGCTTGGAAAACCTATACCTACACCACAAAACTTATCGCAGCATCACATTATTTCAAAATGAAATGATTAAAAATAGCGGGCATGTTACATTCTTCCCCTATAGGAATTAACACAGTCCCCTATGTTAGCTAACAAACAAAATACAATCACATAGATTATATATATATATACAAATTGTCACAATGTTCTCATTATCTTTTCACTTCAGCATAAATGGTACAACAACCAAATCAACATGCATAATGATATCATAAGAATAGTCCACAACATTATCATGTTTCAAACAAAACACCAGACATGTACATGCAACAAGTTTTTCTACATATTATAAAAGTTTCCAACTTATCAACAACTTACTCACAATTTTTTTTTTTAGTTCTCAAACAAGTGGGAAAATTCAAATATCTTCCAAGTGATGTTATAATTCCACTGTATGCTGCATTGGTCCACAGTTCTAAATCTCTAAAATTTTGCTTGATCGTCCCTTAATGAGTTGCAGGTCTGATGAAACCTTTGTCACCAAAGGAAAATTCTTGGGGTGTTTGCTTTAAGGTCAGTATAGCTCTTTTGACAATTTGTGGCTTCACAAGCCATTGGTGAATTAAATCCCCATTATCAGGACCGATATTTTCTCGGTCATTCAAATTTTCCCAAGATAATGGAGCCATGCACCTAAGTCCCCATATCGGGCCTTAAAAAGGGGCCTTGCTCAAAGCAATAAATTTTAATTAGTAAGTTTTACTTACTTTGATAGTGCATAACTGCCAATTACCAAATTGTCTTTCTCAGCCTATCCATCTATCCCAAGATGATGGGTTGTGCTAAACCTTGTGTCCATTTTTTGGTGCAAATCTTGTTAGTTTCTATAGAGGAATCTCAAATCTTATTTATTCTGGAAATATTTTATGCAATTCCTTTTGATTTCACAAGCATACTTTTGTGCTTTTTTTTTAATGCATTATCAAATATCCTAGACAGATCAATCTATCAGTGAGAGCAGTAATAAATTTTACTCACAAAAATCAAAATATCTTCATTATACTTGTAGCATCATATAGAAAATTTCATTTTCCTTAATTCTAACAGGAAAATTATTAAAAAGGGGTTTTTTGTCTTTTCGGTGTCTGATAACTTTCTTTCTCTTATGTTTTCCTTAAAAAACATTCATATGTATGGTGTGGTTCTCCACAAGTGTAGCATATTAGCTTTGGTGCCCGAGGGTTCACACTCGAGGTTTCACATTTAGGTTTTCTGATGTTTTCTTGTTTTGCTCGAGGAAAGCTTCCATTGTCCATTGTTGATGTTCTATTTGCTCTTTTAATGTTTTAATTACTGACACCAGTTGCTCCATATGTCCCTGGAATGATTTAATTATTGATACAAGTTCATCCATTTTTTCTGAAAACATATCGAATTGGAAGTTAATATGTTGTTTATAATAAAATGAACAACTTGAGCTTTAAAGCTTTCTTCATATACCGATGAATAGATTATAGTGTACAAAATTATTTTCTTTAATCCTTCCTTACGAAATTTTTATCATATCTTGTTTGACATAACTAAGGATTCATTAACATAATTTACCTCATTCCTAAAAATTTTGTTTTAGAATAGATAAAATGTAACTTAGAAAAATTCAAAATATAAAACATGTTTCTTTCAAAAATAGTATCATTTGTCCTAATACTGCTTACATCACTTATCTTCCTAGTATGTTTAACAAAAATCTCATTATAACTTGCTCCTACTTATAGTAGAACTATCTTGAGATTTGTTTCTTCATCTTGAGTCATTTAACTTGATGCAGATCCTCAGCTAACATGTGTGATTGAGTATCAAATACTTGCTCATAATTTGCTCTTAATGGGAAATTTTTGGCATAATGTGCCCCTTCATAGGTGAAGCAACTTGTTTTCTTCCTTAATGGGCACCTTCTTGCATAGTGGGCTTCACCGCAGGTGAAGCATCCCGACATTGGTGCTCTAGTTTCCCTTTCCTTTTCTTGTATACATTTTTCCTTGGTGCATTTGTGGTATTTTTTCACAGTTTTCTTATTTTTAGAGGATTTCATATTTATCTCTCATTTGGTTCACTTATTCATGAGAAGTTCCATAATTCCTTTCTGAATTCCCATTCTATCCTCAAGCAGTTTCATTAGTGATAATTTCTTGTCCAGAACTCCACTTACAAAATAGTTATGGGCACCATCATTTTTTGTTTATTTCCATATTTCTCATCATAAGATCGTGGCATGAGGAAACGGTCCTTATATGTTATTTCAAATTTTTTTCAAGGAATGACAATAACTTCCTTTTGAGTAGCTTTTGTAGCTAATCATGGCATATTGGTATTTTGCACCCTTTTAGACTCTTCAAGTCTTCTTGGCCCTTTTTTTGAGTCTTCTGCAATCTCCTATTGTAGATTTAGGCTAGTCCTCTATGAGGTACTTGCCATTATAGTATTTGTAAGAATAGCTATATTGGTTAGGGTTTCACAAACCTAGGCTCTGATACCAACTATAATAGCCCCAAAATAGTAACCAATTTTTTTTTGATCAAATACATGATCATTTTGCTTTTTACCCATCTTAATGTTAGGTTTTGGCATACAAAATATGCACTTCAAGAATATTCACCACTATAGCTGGTATCTTAAGTGCTTGAAATTGGCTAGGTCCCATGGGTTGCCTTATTGGATTCAGCTCATCACTCGAGACTTTTAGGAATCAGGTGGAGGGTTACCCGTTCAGGGCCCATATCACCTAAACAGGGTATGCTATGCCCCTTGTTCAATGTTGTAAGGTTCACAACCTTTAAAGAGATCTCAGCTCAATACCTTGGACCCAGTGTATGTATGCCGGTGCTAGCCAACGTCCTTTTGCTAAGGCTTGACTAGATCCCACCATCACAAGGCTTATGGGCTAGAAAATTATTTCACTTTCGAACTAAAAATAATGGTGCCCATAACCATCTACCACTAGAGTAGTCTCTTGCATGAGTAGCACTCTAGTCATATGGTGGATTGAATTATTCTCCAACTCAAAAGGATGATAATTATCACCACCTCTAACAGACTTATCACCTAGAGCGACATCCCATACCGCCGCTCGTTACTCTCAACGACTAGGACCTCGTCCTATAATAGTCAGAGAAAAGTGACTCAGCCTCACATAAGACACCTCGTGACCTTATGTGGATGGGTGGAAAAAGTTTTTCTTGAATTTTTCGAAGCAATACTGATTTCCAACAAGTGGTAATGGTTTAAAAGTCTAGAGAGGTGTTTTCATTATTTACCATCCATCTACCTTTGCATAAGGGTTTACAAATCACGTTGTCTCACATTCATATACACCTTATAGAAGTTAGGAAAGGAATTTAAATCCATGCATCCATAGCAGGTATTCATGCAATCATATCTAATTGAGTGATATAACTCTCAAGCATGGCTTTATATATGCAATGAGTAATATTTCACGTTTAGAATCTAACATTCATGAGCTATAATGCAATGAAACATTTAATTAAAATCTACCCTATCTATAAAATAAAGCCTTATACTAATCAGATATATTTCTCAAATAAATGGTGCATATTCCCTTCTATTCATTATAACACGGTCTACTAATAGTGCAAATGGAAAACAATCGATAATAAATTTGGATATATCAACACAATTATTGATAGCATAAAAGAATGAGAGTAAAATATTTTCTTCTCCTCAACCTGTGAGACATTTTTGATTTCACTTTTAATGTAAAAAATAATAATATTACCTTTCAAATACGTATCTCAAAGGCGATTTAAGCAGATTTTTATCAATTACAAAATAGAAGAAATTATTATTCTTCCCAGGTGATCTATTTCTTTTTTTTTGAGTCACCTGATATTATAAATAATAATGCAACAAACTTTTATGTTATCCTTCAAGACATTCTTGTCACAGCAAGAATAAGGTTTAGTATTTAGTTATTTCAACATGACCTTTGTCTATATACGGCTAGGTCACACAATGCAGGTTCATTGATTTATTTATATAAACGGGCTCTCATAAAATTCATTATCTTCATTTTTCGAAAATGTTGATCTTTATCTCAAATCATCCTTATTTTTATTATGTTTAAATACCCAGTTTTCAATATCATATGTCTTGGTTTAATAGCACCAAATAAAATTTTACACGTTCAAATAAATATATATATATATATATATATATATATATATATATATATATATATATAAAATAAAACTCATATATATCAAAAAGTAAAACTCTTAACCTTTTGTTAATATTGAACACAAATGATATGGCCTTCTATGAATTTCAATAAAAAATTCCTTAAAAATATGGCTATAAAATACACTAAACCTGTCATAATCCTATCATAACACACAAGTATTAAAATCACTTTGCTTACCTTTTACTACCATGACCTTAAAACTTCATCATTGACTATATATATTTTTAGACAACCATGACACCAAAAACCATGGATATTCATGTGATTATCTAAAAGGAAAGACTAAATGGAGAGAAGTTTATACAGCCCATCATAAACACTTAATTTTTCATATACAACATTGATGGCATGCCTTAGTAACTTTAATCTCCAAGTACATGGAAAACCAAGCTTTTGACTTTTTATTGTTCAATTAAAGGAAGTATCAATTAGAATAGGAACCCTATTAATTTTATTCTTTCATTCCTACACCTTATATATATTTATATATATAAGCATTTTATCTTTCAGAGCATGATCATTCCCCATGCTCATTCCAGATAATTTAGATTATATCAACAACAAAATTCAGCCAACATTTAATTTTATATGAAGCATTCATCAAATGCATAATTAATCTAATATTATAAGGAATCAAGGTGTCCCTATATCTATAAAATGCTTCTATATCTTCTTTGTTAATGAAAGCACATTTTAACCACATAAAAACTAACACCACAATATCCTTTTTTTTATTAATATTTAGCCGCAACATAACATGACCAAACTTTCTCTATTAAAGTAAAGATTCCATATAAAATAATGCAACTTGCTTTCTCTTTTAAATATAGACTGAGGAGTTATAATGCTTTATTAAAATATTAACACAAACAAGAGAGTTAGGTCACCTACCCTTCATATTTTAATTTAACTAAATTATTTAGTAAGAATTTTCCTGCTATCAACTTAAAGAAGATATAATTCCTTAGTTTGGATTACCTAAAAGAGAAATTAATCTTACGAATCTAAAGCCACTTAAACCTTATACATTCTAATATCACGAGATTACGTAGTCCATATAAACTATTTTCATGTCCTAATGCAATCCTTATGCTTACATTATATAATATTTTTAAGCTATTAAATAAAGATCTGAGCAAGTGTCAGACAATTCAACAAAATTTTCCTTGCTCCCATAAGAGTTTTATAACAGGCTATCCAATAGCTACTCTGTTTTCTTATATGACTTTACAATTTCATTTGGATGCGGTGATTAAAGAATTCTTGGCTCTTTTACAAGACGCTTCGCTGTTTAAACTATGATTTACTGCCTTTCCATTTGACCTATGAATTTTCAAAGACTAGGTCTGGTTATATGGGGCTTATCACATAGTTCGAAATACAATTTATTTTCTTATTTAATCGTCAAACACCCAAATCCTGGCGTCATGCTGGCTAATGTTTTAGGATGTTTTGTCATTCCAATCACAATGTTTATTCTAATTTCCCATGACAGGTAATTAATCCTCACTTTATCGATGATAAATTAAGATTTTCTATAAACTTTTCTATATCACATCCACACTGGATATTATTTTAACAGCACAGCCAAAATCTGAACACCATTAAATTTTTGATGATAGAGAAACTTTATTTATTTATTTATTTTTTATTTTAATATAGAGACATTATTAATAATACATACAATTAGATAACTCGTCTTATAATTCTCTAACTGTCAAAGAATCATTACACAACAAAATTTGGCAAAATTTGTTAATACTCATTAAGGTTGCTTCATAGGAATGCAATATTAGTTTAGCATATAAAAATTTATTTTCTTTGTTACTTTCCTAAATATTCGGAAAAATATTGAAGTCCACCGATATAACTGAAATTTTGACTTGTAATGTGAAACTCATTACTGTCATTATTTCCCCCAGTGCACTAAGCATAATCATTTTATTTTTTATTTATTTATTGTATGTTTAATAGTACTTGCCAATCAAATAAATATTTTTAATTTTTGAAATAATATCAAACTTAACAATAATGTAACAATATACCATGGAAGTTGTTCTATTAAAAAATATTAAAATACAAAGCAATAATTTTAAGTATTTTTTTTTAAAACATATTATATTAAATAAAATCTAATAATTTTATAAACAACAAAAACAAAAAAATAGGTGGATAAACACAACCCTAAATAGCCATTAATTATCAATAAATAATAGAGGCCAATTTCAAACATGCCTCAGATGACTAACTATTTTTGAAAACTTAAAAAGTAATCATGACCATGTGGACCTCATAGTTAGTCACATCCACTAAGATTGTGGAGGGCCATATTTGGTAGATTGCTTCATTTTCCACCTATAATATGTGTTTTGACTTGGTGCAAAGGATGCATCATATCACTAGCTAAGCCTACCGCATTTAATCTTAGGCTCTTTATCTTTGGTCAAATAAAAGGCTAGTGAAATAAAATAGTACATGAAACATTTCCCTAGTGCTCAACCAAATCCTACAAATGGGCTAACTCTATTACCACTTTGTTGGTCCACACTAGAGTTTGTAGTATCATAGAAGAAACAACATTGACCTTGTCAATAGCACTATAGAATGGAACGATAGAGGTTTCGAAAGTAAATTTTCATAGAATTGATGGAAAGACCATCCCAAAGATCATTGTCTTTCCAAATCCATGGTTTGATATTTTTCCAATTTTTCCAAATACTTTGGATAAAAAAAGAACCTAAAATATTAATCAAAATTGGAGCAACAAGAAAGGAGGGCAAATTTACACCTCTATTCTTTATATCTATAGGGTCAAACTAGTAATTTATAAGCTTCATTGCCTTTGATGAATCTAATTATTTTGAGTACATTTTATTTCATATTGTAATAATATTGGTTACCATATGTTATATTTTCTTTGTGGTATATAGAAGAAATAATTCACTTGCATCATCTAGGTTCTAATGAATGTAAGATATACTATTATTTTCTTTGTCTAAATTTTAATGAAATTCATTATATATTAAAAAATTTATTTACAAAATAATAAAGATCTTAGAAAAATAAATTTATACAAATGTTTAAGATAAATATCATCCATGGATTTAAATATCTTTTAATACTTTAATTATTGAATAAATGAAAATGAGATATTTATTATCTTTAAAACAATTTTCAAAATCAATGGAAGAATTCTTCCATAGAGAGAAAAAGAACATTTATTGAAGACAACCATTTTTTTAAACATGTAAATATTTTTTTTAATGAATTCAAACATAACATATTAGATATAAAATGTGACCAAGCCCAACAATTTACATGTAAATAAAATCTAAAAATGTATGAATACTTGGTCTTAATTTTACATCATGATAGTAAAATGTATGCTTGTATTTGACATTAGTTTATAATTCATTCAATGATTAGTTAAAGGGGAAGAAAATGACCCATTCTAATATTAGTTATTAACATCAATTAATATTGTTAATTGGAGTTTTTTATTCTACTTCATCTAATGATTATATGAAGGGAAACAATAACCTATTATAATAACAATACATGAGTTAATATTTCCTCTAATGATTAGTTAAACTAGAAGAATACAAATTATTAATGTGAAATATATAAGATTGCTATCACATAACAAATTCTAAATTTTTAATGAAAAATAATATTTTAACTGCATCAATAACTATATATACAATATTTTAATGAAATGCAATATTTGAAATTCTTTCTATTTTTTCATTTAAAATATAGCATACTACAAACCTATACCTCATGCTAGCATAGTACCATTGGCATAATGAGTAACTAAGAAATATTTCTAATTATTATCTAATCTTAAGACTCATTTTTCTATCATTATTTTGTAATAACTAAGGTGCACTTCATCGTATTTGTATTTGTTTAGTATTGCATGTTCTTTGGTGGAATTTGCTTTTAAAATATTAATTCTTTTCTACCCTTATTTTGTAATAACTAAGGTGCACTTTATCATGTTTGTATTCATTTAATATTGTATGTTCTTTAGTAAAATTTACTTTCAAAATCTAAATTAATATGCTTGTATTCTATTTTCACCCCGTAAAGGATTTTATTTAAATATAATATATGGATGCTTTTGCTCTCTTTGAGTAGAGAAGACCATAGAAGTGCTCTAATTTTTTAGATGTTCTTTTACACTTGAGATTTTATATGTTTCTTGTCCTTATCTCTATAAAGAAGGAATTTTCATTTGCAAAACTTGTTTTATTAGAGCTTCTTTATTAGGTTATGTAATAAAAATTATAATAAAAAATAATTTTTAAATATAAGTTAATAGGTATACAAATAATTTAATAATTAATTAATTAAAAGGTGATAATAATTTTTTTTCTATAATATTATTATTCACAATTAACTTTAGTCCTCATTATATAATATTTTATTTATATTTAATATAGACATAGAAAAAAAATTTCTTGAAAGATAGTGACATATCCTTGTTCCTTCTATTTATAAGGTTATTAAATTATTATTAATTATTGATAAATTTATTATTTTAATATTAATTTTTTATTAAAATTAAATATGATGATAATAATAATGTGAACAAATAAATATTAAATTAAATTCAAATTTATGAAATCAATTTAAATATAAAATATTTGTAAATTTAAAATTATTAATTTGTTTTATAAGAATATAATATCTCAATATTTTTTTTTTTTATGTTTATCGTCTACTAATAACATTTAAAAATTATTATTATTTATTACAAATTTTATATAATATTATCCACATGAAAATTTTTATCTTTCAACCATAATTTACTTAAACTTTATAAGGAGTGAACATTAATATCTAAACTTAGTAATAAAAAACAAAACTAAAAATATTAAGAAATAAATAAATATAAAAGGAGAATATAATATAATTAATTTATATTTTTAATTATACAATTTTTTTTGTAATTAGAAAGAATAAGTAGTTGGGTTTTCATATAATAAATCTAAGTTCAAATGCCAGTAAGAGAAGATCGGAGTCCCTTATAAAAACTAGTGCTTGACCTTAATATTTAGTCAAGACAAGAACATTTAACATTTAGTGGAAAACCCACTACTTGACCTTAACATTTAGTTGAGACAAGGGCACTTAACATTTAGTTGAGACAGAGACATCCAAGAGTTGAAGGAAAGTCTGACACAGTTGGTACTTGTGCTAAGGTTCTAGTGCAAATATAAATTGTGCCAAAGGTTGGGCACAAGGCTGTGATGCGCCAAAGGTTGGGCGCAAATAGGAATTGCGCCCAAGATAGGGTGCAGGTTGGGCTTACGCCAAAGTCTTGGCGCAAGACTTGAGTGCACCTTGTGCTTGGCGCACTTGATGATTGCGCCCAAGGTTGGGCACAAGTCTTGAGTGCGCCTTGTCCTTGGCGCACTTGGGGATTGCGCCTAAGGTTGGGCATAAGTATGGAGTGTGCCTCCCTTTGGCTGCACAGGTGAGGTGCACCTCACTTGGGTGTATGAGGAATAAAGAAAACAGATCTAGCACAAACATAAACTGAGAGAATGAAACAAAATAAGACTTGCACAAAAAAATTGATTTTATTCACTCAAAATAAACAGACTATAAGATGCAGTTTTACAATGCAAGTTTAGATTTTATAGATATCTACAACACAGTTGTAGGATAAACAATGAAGGAGTTTCCAGGAGACTGCTGCTCTGACTCCTCTGCTCTGCTTAGCTATTTCCCCAATTCCTCAATATGTTTTATAAAAGACCACTCCGCCTTATATAGCCAGGAAGAAAGGAGGATAAGGCTTATCCTATGACATGCGCTGCATTAAGGTTTCTATGACATGTCGCATTAGGGTTTTTGCCCACTCGTCGAACTGCAGCTACCAGCATTAACTGTGCACGCTTATAGATTACGATGATCGGATTTATGGTGATCCGATCTGTCAAGGCATCAAATCTGGTTTAATTTTCTAACACCTTCCTTTAAACTAGATTTCACAAAGACTTTGACACCTAATATTTCTCGAAGCCTGTTGAAGTATTCCTCCTTCAAAGGGTTTGTAAAAATATCAGCTACTTGTTCTTTTGACTTGCAAAATAGTAACACAATTTCGTCAACTTTCACTAGCTCTCTGATGAAGTGGTAGCGGATATCGATATGCTTCGTCCTGCCATGAAACACTAGATCCTTTAATAGTTCTTTAGCAAAATTTTTGTCATAAAAAATGGTTGTTGCCTCTTTCGGTGGATGATTCAGCTCACCCAATATTCTTCGCAACCATACTGCATGGCATGCGGTTGATGTGGCGACAACATACTCTACCTTAGTAGTGGACAACGCAACTATCGGTTGCTTCTTGGATGACCATGAAACTGCTCCTAATCTAAGATGGAAAGCATAGCTAAAAGTGCTCTTCCAATCATCAATGTTGCTAGCCCAATCACTATTTATGTAGCCAATTAGTTCCAGCTGGTCCTTTCTGGCATAAAATATTCCATGGTTCCATGTCCTATTGACATAGTGCAAAATACTTTTTTCTACTTTCCAGTGCATGTCCTTCAGAGTCTCCATGAACTTGCTGATCAGGCTCACTCCAAACATCATATCGGGTCTAGTTGCAGTCAAGTACATGAGACTGCCAACTAACCTCTTAAACAAGGTTGGATCAATATTTCTGCTAGAATCCATCTTGCTCAGCTTTAGACCTGTGGCAATAGGTGTGATGGCAGGTTTGTTGTCCTCCATATTAAACCTCTTCAGGTCATCTTTCACATACTTGCCCTAAGATATGAAGATGCCATCTGTAGATTGGACATATTCTATACCTAGAAAGTATTTCATCAGCCCTAAGTCCGCAATATTGAACTCCTTCTTCATTGCTATTCTAAACTAGTCAAACAACATGTTGCTATTTCCAGTATAAATCAGATCATCTATGTACAAGCAAACGATTATCATCTCCCCTTATAGATTTTGCTTCAGGTATAGGGTGTGCTCATATGGGCATTTGATGAACCCATTCTCCTAAAAGTAAGCATTAATTTGATTGTACCAAGCCTTGGGTGCTTGCTTCAACCCATACAGGTCCTTCTTTAGCTTCAGGACTTTACCTTCTTGTCCTTCCAAATCATAGCCTGGTGGTTGGTGTATGTAGACCTCTTATTCCAACACTCCATTGAGGAAGATGGACTTGACATCCATTTGGTACACATTCCAACCCTTCTAGGCTGCCAATGCCAATATTATCCTAACCATATCAAGTCAGGCTACAGATGCATACACTTTATGATAGTCAATCTTGACTTTTGATTGTAGCCTTTTGCCACAAATCTGGACTCATGCCGATCAACTTCACCCTAGGCATTAAACTTAGTTTTGTATACCCATTTGACCCCAATGGTCTTATTCCCTGCTCGGAGATAAGTCAACTGCCATGTCTTGTTCTTCTCTATGGCCTAAATTTTCTCATCCATCGCCTTCACCCATTTCTAATTCTGAATTGCTTATTCAAAATAAATTGGATCACACTCAGAAAATAAAGCAAAGTCAGAATTTTCTTCTTCTTGAAGTCGGGTTACCTCATAGATTTATTGCAAGCTCCTCGTTTTTGTGGGTGTCCTCAAGCTGGAAAGTCTACTTCCAAGTTGAGGCATTTATGATGATGAGGTGGTGCTGCTACCAAATCTAGATTTGCTACTTGAAATTGTAGGTTGATGCACTCATTCTTCTTCTATGTCCTCAGACTCAATGACTACTGATTTTGACTGACCAGTCTTTGATTTTTAGTTCTAGGATTCATCCTCCAGGAACTTCACATCTCGACTGATAATCATCTTCTTCGTCACAATATTATACAACCTATATGCCTTCGACTCTTCACTATATCCAGTGAAGATGCATTTCTCAGCTTTGTCGTCTAGCTTCTTCCTCTTCTCATTTAGGACATGTGCATATGCTATGCACCTGAAAACTCTTAAATGAGCAATGCTTGGCTTCTGGTTGCTTCATGCTTCCTGAGGAATTTTGTCCTTCACACTCTTTGTGGTACATCGATTTAGTATATAAACTACACAACTTACAGCTTCTACCCATAACTCATGTGGTAAATTCTTTACCTTCAACATGCTATGTGTCATCTGCATGATTGTTCTATTTTTCCTCTCAACTACATCGTTATGCTATAGTGTGTATCTGGCAGTAAGCTACCTATGAATTCCAATTTTCTTGTAAAAGTTTTGGAATTCATTGGAGATATACTCACCTCCTCCATCTGTCTTGAGAGTATTCACTTGGTAGACACTCTATTTCTCAACCAGAGCCTTGAAATATCTGAATTTATCGAATGCTTCTGACTTTAGTTTGATGGGATATAGCCATATCCTCCAACTAAAGTCATCAATAAAAGTCAAAAAATATTTCTTACCAACAAATGTACTAGTCTGCATTGGACCACAAATGTCAGAATGCACCATCTTCAATGGCTGTGAAGTTATCCAAGACTATCCTATAGGGAATGCATCCCTGTGCTACTTTCCAACTAAGCAACCTTCACAAACTTTATTTGGTTGCTCAATAAGGGGTAAATCCTTCACCATTTGTTTCTTGTGCAGCAAGTTCAAGCCACTGAAACTCAGGTGACCGAATCTGAGATGCCACAACCAAGTAGCATCCTTCTTAACTGCACTAAATGACATCAACAATTCATTCTGAATCTAAAGCAGAAACATCTTGTTTTTTGTCATGGACACAGTTGCAATTTGCCCATGCTCCTTGTATTTGATGATACAAAATCCATCCTTGAATTGAACAATGTTCCCCTTCTGCACAAGCTGTCCAAAACTCAGCAAATTATGCTTCAAACTAGGCACATAATAGACATTTGTGATCTGCTTCCTTTTACCTTGCCTGGTATGAATGAGGATTTTTTCTTTCTCCATCACAAGAACTTTATTGTTGTTCCCCATTTTTACCTCAGACTAGACTGTTTCATCCAGTTGTGAGAACATCTCTTTGTTCCTCGTCATGTGGTTGTTGCAACCACTATCGAGATACCAGACATTCTTTTTGCTCTCCTCCTCAATACTGCAAGTCAACAACAAATTTCCACCAAAATATCTACACTCTCCATTTTTAGGCTAATCTATGTAGTGCACTTACTCTTGGTTATCCTTGGCCATCTTCTTTCTACACTCAAAAATATAGTGACCAAAATTCTTGTAGTAATAACATTGGATCTTTGATTTATCCTTCCTCTAATTAGATCCTCCTTACTGATTTTTGTTCCTGCCTCTTCCTCATTGCTGATGGAAGTTGCAACTGATCTCTCTGTCATTGGAGTTTGAACTTTATCCTTGCTTGTGGCCTTTCCCATGCTTGCCTCTGCTTCTTCCTCCTTGATAACCTGAGGCTACTTGGTGGGAGATTTCTCTGCTATTGTCTTGAAATGATACCTGCACCTTGAATGCTTACTCCAATGAGGATTGATTTGAGTGACTCAGCCTCTGCTCATGTGTTTTAAGAGAACCCATGAGATCATCCACAGAGAGGGTTTTCAAATCTCTCTATTCTTTGATTGCTATCACCATTGAGTCAAACATTGCTGGTAGGCTCCTCAATATCTTCTCCATAATCCTTTTATTCATCATGTTCTCCCAATTCAACCGCATGTGGTTGATGACATCCATTTTCCGAGTGAGGAAGTCGCTTATAGACTTTGACTCGCTCATATGCAAGTTTTTGAACTCCCTCCTCAACATATAAAACAACATCAAATTCACCTTGTCGATGCCCTAGTAGGAGCTAGCCAAGATTTTCCAAGCCTCCTTCAATTTTGTTGTTGCTACGATTCGTAGGAAGATTGTCTCCTCAACTGCCTGCATTATGTAAAATAATGCCTTATGGTTCTTCTTTCAGTTATCATTTATTAAATTTGAATCTTCCTGGGAGAGTGCACTCAATGCTACTACATTTGCATAGCCATTTTGGACCAGGTCCCAAAACTCCTATGAACTGAACATAATCCTCATTTGGATGCTCTAGTAATCGTAATTCTTATCGCTCAACCACAGGATCTGCAACTGCAACGAGTTGCCACTGGAAACCATTGCTTCTATCATCCATAGGTAGGCTCAGGCTCTGATACCAATTTGAAGGAATGTTCGATGCACTTAGTACTCGCACCAAGGTTATAACACAAATATTAATTGCACCAAAGGTCGAGCGTAAGGCTATGATGCACCAAAGGTCGGGCACAAATAGGAATTGCACCCAAGATGGAGCACAGGCTGGGCTTGCACCAAAGGCTTGGCATAAGACTTGAGTGCACCTTGTGCTTGGTGCACTTTATGACTGTGCCCGAGGCTGGGCGCAAGTCTTGAGTGCACCTTGTCCTTGGTTCACTTGGGGATTGTGCCCAAGGTTGGGCATAAGTCTGGAGTGCACCTCCATTTGGGCGTACAAGTGAGGTGTGCCTCACTTGGGTGCACGAGGAATAAAGTGCACAGATATATCACAAAAACAAACTGAGAGAATGAGACGAAATAAGACTTGCACAAAAAGACTAATTTTATTCACTCAAAATAAACAGACTACAAGATGCAATTTTACAATGCAAGTTCAGATTTATAGACATCTGCAACACAGTTGTAGGATAAACAACGGATTAGTTTCCAAGAGTGTGCTGCTTTGACTCCTCTGCTCTACTCAGCTATTTCCATGATTCCTCGATATGTTTTCTAAAATACCACTCTGCCTTATATAGCCCAGAAAAAAGGGAGGATAAGGCTTATCCTCTGACATGTGCTGCATTAAGGTTTCTCAAACTTGCCGCATTATAGTTTCTACCCACTCATCGAACTGTAGCTACCAACATTAACTACACACACTTGTAGATTACGGTGATCGGATTTATGGTGATCTGATCTATCAAGGCATCAAATCTATTTTGATTTTCTAACACCAAGTTCAAACACCACTAAGAGAAGACCAGAGCCCCTCATAAAAATTGGTGCTTGACCTTAACATTTAACCCAGACAAAGACACTCCAATGTAAATGACTTTGAACTTTCCTAATAAAAATCCAAATTCAATTCAAGAAAAGATGACTCAGACGTACCTAATTTTTTGACTTTTAAAAAAAAATAATTTTTATATTATCTTCGTACTTAATTATAAATTAACTATTATATTGAAAACACGAATAGAGAAGACATGAAGGTGGTGTGTGGTTTCGGCTAAACGTCAAGATAAACATATTTGGCTTCTACTACTTTTGGACTCTAATCTCGACCTGTATTTCGCTGGCTACTGTTATCATTGTTTATTTTCATTTAACTATCTCATCGAGTGATATTATATCTATGCTATTATGCTACCTGTCTTTGGGTAGCTTTAGAGTTTAAGAACCTATGGATTTCATTGGAATTTGAAAACAACTTTTTTAAAATACAATGGAGTTGTTTCTCACACGAGCTTACCAAGGAGTGAACTACAAGAACTTATTTTTTTGAAAGAACTAAAGAATTTTTTAATTGTAGAAACCGTTAAACCGATGCACTCTGGCCTTTTGCTATAAACAACAACTGAGAGAATTAGTGAAACATAACATAGCCATAGCAGTTACACTATAGAATCGATGATTCAAAATTTTACAAACACTTATTAATAATACATAGTTTTCCTATCTTCCAATGCTATTCCAGAGTGCTCACAACGTTTGACACGCATTATAGCATGAGTTAACATTATCTGCTCTAATTCATTACCTATCAACTTTAGTCATTCATTCAAAGAAAGTAAGACCCATCCGTCAGTGAACATTCTTTCCAATATTGTCCTATAAATGTCTATAGAAACCACGACTAGGTAAAAAATAAAGCATCTGTCACCATCTCCAAAGACTTCTCTGCAAACTGTGATGGCATAATATCATCGTTTACCATATACCATAGGTTTTTAGGATTAGTACACACAGTAAGAGGGTTTGACATTTGAGGATTCAGATTAAGATGTAGGGAATAGTTTAGTTCGGGTAGTAGGGTGATCATTCAAGGAACCATAGACATATTCATGCAAGCAGCGGTGAAATTTGGTCCACCCATTTTACATGTGGGCATGCGGAAGAAAGCGTATCAATCCGTGGTGTAATAGAGCCCTACTTAACGCTCCTAGTCCCCAAAAGGGAGGAGACATATTGTAACCTGATTTTAAAGAAAATTAATAAAAATGGTTGTACTCGACATTTGCTTTCTATCTTGTTTCAATTCGTTGATGTGTCTCTCCTTTCATGCATTTCAGTTCGTAGGACTTAGCATTACATTTTGCTTTTGCATACATCACACTTGGCATTTCTATTTTGTTTCCGTATCCTCATGATTTCAATGGCGATCACGGTGGGACAAATGTCCCTTGATTTTGAGATCAAATTTTTGATCAAAAGTTGTGTGTTTTTTTCTTGTAGGTATCAATCGTTCAAGCACTAGACGGCTGCTCGTTCCATCCTATAACGAATAAAGAGCTGGAATTCGTGCCACCATGGGATGAATAGGAATTCGTCTCACCCTGTGATGAATATATATCTGTTATTCGTCTCACCCTAGGATGAATAGCTCTCTATGCAGTTTCAGAGCAGAAACTCAGAGGCATCCAGTTTCGGCAGAGAAGATGTAGGGGTTCTAAGAATCCTCTATCATTTTTGGTTTTTTGTCTCTGTCATTTCTTGTTTCTTTGCTTTCATAGGAGAGTTTTACTGCATGTTTTTCTTTCTTTTCGCAAGTAAAAATAACCCCATACATCATGAGATAATCTGAACATCAAGGCATTGGTCGTAAAACCCCAACCCTTGATCAAGACCAATGGTGGATTTCATCACCACCTTGGCTTGAAATATTGCATATATAACCCCGATCGCAACTATTGCTAGACGTAAATCCTAATGAAAGCTAACCAAGTGTAGTTGGGGTAATTCCCAACGCATGAGGATAAGTCTTCTATGGTAGGTGTCAAAATAGAGCGATTCCCCTTTCGTACCACTTATGTTCCACGTACTGTTTTGCTCTCACAAACCAATAGTTTCCCTCATGTAAGGGCGGGTATATAGAGAGGTTCGGTATAATGGCCTAGAAGTGGTATATTGAAGGGGCAACCATTTAGGGAGATATAAGATCCCTCATATTGTATATACAACAAAAATTTCTTTACAAGGTTTTCAAAACAAACATCAAAACACACTGAACTAGATTTAGGGCTCATTTTTAATCCATAAATAAGATAATCATTGCTTTGATTGTATGTTTCCATTTTGTTTAGTGTAGCATAAAAAATCGTAAAGAAGATAAAAATGTACACATCTTTAGAAACACATCACCATGGTGTACACCCGTAGCCAAGCCCAATCACGTGCAGAAGCTACGAAAAGTGTACAAAGGGGGACCAATCACCTCCGATACAGTCCTGAGGACTTGGTCATACCACCTTGGTGACCTGACCCACAAGATAGTCCGCATCATGCCATTACAGAATGGGACTATAGAGGCACCCCTTTAAGGGGCACTCCCACTCAGCATAGACCCTTTCAGGAGGAGGCCATACACATGGCACTCAACATAGACAGGAGGGCTCCCTTAGATGCTCGTTATGAGTGGCCATCACACGATGAAGCGCTAGAGCAACATAGGGTCCATAAGGAGGGGCCACATGATTACGTCATCCCTCCTTTACCCCTTATTACTATAAAAAACAATAGGCCAAATCCAGAGCACAAGGCTCTTTAGATAGGGCAAACCAATTATGCCCACCCCTTTCACACATACAAAAGGGAGTATGAGGAAGACCACTACATTCCTCAAGAGCAATACACAGTGTGGGAGAAATGTGCCTCCATACCTGCTATGTATCAAGATCACCCATTGAGGCCAGAACCTCGGGTGAATGTCGCTAACCTCGACAGAGGAAAGTGACCCATAGAGATCTCGGATCACCACAACCGAGATAGATAGGTAGGAGAGGCATCTAGGCTTCCTAAACACAAGATGGTGGAACAAATTGACTTGGCATTTGCCAAACATACCGCTCGCCAAGCATAAATTACATAGCTTAGGCAAGACCAACAATAGTTAGAGCACCTGTATCGCCTTAGCAAAGAGCACATTCGACGTCAGACAAATGAACTGCTCCATAACATTATGCCTGAGAGGGTCCCAACCCCTCACATGCATAAGATAGAATTGTATGAGAGGCACAACCCCTTGGTGCGAGACAGGTCTCCGTGACCTTATCAAATATTGCCTCCAAGACCTCCTAGACCTGAGCGGGAGGCCACTCCCAAAAACAACGATGGGCACCCTCCGCGGGCACCCACCCATGTTTATAGGTCTCACCTAGGAACTCCTCAAGAAGCCTATGAGGAGTATGAGCAAGAAGAAGAGTGGGCTAAAATGCCCTACCAAGACAGGAGGGATGTTGTCTAGCTACCCCTCCATAGGCCTCAAGTTCCTTGCAACCCACAGCGAGAGCAAACTAAGGAAGAAGAGATAAAATCCTCTGATGCATATAAAGCCCTACTAGAGCACTTAGAGTTTGTGGAGACCAAGACTTCTGGGCCCCAAAATCCCACTTTACACCAACTTTGCAGTCACCCTGTGCATCCATCAGTGCCAGTGCCCCCATACCTTGAACACTTTAAACTACCCCAGTTGCAACTCTTTAGAGGGTAGGAGGATGCCCAAGAGCACATGACTAGATTCTTGAGCCAATGCTTTGGCATTCAGGACAATGATTCTTTGCTACTAAGAACATTTATAACCATGTTCGTAGGCCCTACCTCAAATTGGTTCACTCAATTGCCAAAACATAGCATTAGTAACTTGGATCAGCTAGTGGACGCGTTCCTCGAATGCTTCACCTTCAACACCAAGAAAAAGGCGTCACTAAGCGACCTAGCTAGCCTCAGAAAGTATAAGTAAGAAACCATGGTGGCCTATGGGAATCGATGGAGGACGTTTCTTTCAAAGCTGCCCTACCTCCCTCCCATGTCTGACCTGACCCAAATGTTCTCAAAAAGTTGTTTGAGATCGATCTCTGTGCTATTGCAACTGCAGCAATATGCCACTCTTGAGGAAGCCCTGGCGCAAGCCAGAATCATTGAGGAGATCAAGATACAGGATGGCGAGATTGCCAAGCCAAAGAAGAAAGAGTGGCCTAAAAATGCCAAAATAGGGACCACACAACCCAAACCCACTACGGTCGATTAGGTTGCTATAAACATGCCGAAGCCTGTACAAGCAACATAGCCCTCATAGGCTAACTATCAGGCGGTTCCTCTTGAAATTTATAATAAGGAGAATCATCAGCAAGAGTAAAATCAGTAGCGTCACCCTAGGCGGTAGTTCACACCCTTCACAGAGTCCAAAGACTCCTTGTTTGACCATTTATCCATGGCAAACTTGATCCACCTGCCCGAAAGTCGACCCATTGACCCCAATGCACCAAAGACTAAGGGCTATAGGGAAGACTTGTACTGTAGATTTCATAGGCAGAAATGACATGACCTTTACGCATGTTGGAAGTTCAAGAGCTTCGTGCAAGACCTAATAGACAAAAAGATGCTGGCGGTGGACAACCCCGTAGCACCAAACAACCAACAAATGGGAGTCTTCAAAGACCCCCTACCTACCCATGATACATAGGCAAAGACCCTTCAAGTCAATGATGTAACACAGAATTGCCCCATGCAGGGGTATATAGGGATGATAAGCATAGTGACTAGGAACAGGAGGTACCCATGAGCTGCTCCTACAGTGACCACAGGAGAGGTTCCATCAACGTCACAACCTCAATAGCACCCTAGGCAACCTCCCCCGCCTAGACCAGTGGCCATGATTCGGACTAGACTTACCCAAAGTTTAAGGACCACGTCGGTTAGGCTCTCTATCTACGAGCTCATTCAACAATCATCGCCCCATCGAAAGGCTCTAATGGAGATATTAAAAGCCATCGAGCTGCAGCCCCACAAAGAAAACTCTTTCAACAACTTTGTGGGACATGTAAAACAATGTATAGAACCAGTCATCACCTTTAGAGAAGACGAACTAAAATTTATGACTGGTGATATGGCGGATCCACCCCTACACGTCATTGCACGGGTCAACGGGATTCCGTATAAGAGGGTGTTGGTGGACACTGGCTTGTCTAGTAATATAATTACAACAATGGCATTGAAACACCTCAAGTTGCCAACATCTCACATCATGGCATCCACCTATACTCTTCGAGCATTCAATGATGCGATATGCTCGATGGTTGGCACAATTGTCCTACCCATCCAAGTGGGACAAAAGACTATTCCTACGTTATGCCACATCTTGGAATGTGAGATGGCCTATAATATCTTGTTGGGCCGGCCTTGGATTAGGGACATGAAGTGTGTCCCTTAGATAGCTCATCAGTGCCTAAAGTACACATTCGAAGGGCAGGTGCATGTAGTCCCGGCAAAATTAGAGCCCTTCAAGTATTGCAATACGGTGCAACTAATACCGCAATCGACCCTTCCATTGACACATTTGGATTTTTAGTTGAATCCTTCTAAATAGGGTCTGATTCTGCATGCATCCCCACTATTAAGTCCATCAAATCACCAGCCGATTCCATCTTCATCATCTGGTCCTTCACCAACAACACCACCTATGGTGGCCACACCGAAGGACAAGGGGAAGAAACCCCTAGAAGAGGCACCACCCCTAGTCTCAACCATCTCTACCGAAGAGATGCCTAGCCGAATGGAAGTCGAGACGCCTAGTTCACCCTACATGGAGTGGACCCAAGAAGAACTCCCATTCCCTCCCCTTCCACCGCCAACGATCACCATTGAGATGGCCAACACGGGCCTGGGGGAGTATCTAGTGTGGAATATTGTAGCAACACCTGCAATTGAGTCGATGCAAGACATGGGGAGACCTTGCCTCCTCATCGGCACTGTGGTTCCTCTAGGCTACCCACCCAATCAAAAAAACTTTGTTTATGGGGGCCTCGATAATGGCATTAAACCTTACATGCAAGAATAAGAAGATGAAGAGCCCTTTGCTGAGGATGTCAACTATTTGTCCAACCCAGACTTCACTTTGAGATATATTGGCCAATGTAATTGGCATGGATATGGGTTGGGCAGGTATGAGCAAGGAGTGCGCATTATTTGCCAACCAATATATCAAATTCCATAAGAAAAGTTAGGAGTAGGGTTCAACCACCCCTTACCGCTTGACATCTTGGTAGAGAACATGCAAGGCCTAGGGATAGGCAACAAGGATGGGTTGGCATTAGATCCATATGTCAATCCTAACACAACATATACATTTGGGGATTACATCCCATTGGTAACAACCAACCTTGTTGACCTTAACAACCCTCTCCCTTTGATTGAGAAAGGAAAAAGTTTGAGGACTTACCTACAAGAGGGATATAGACAAGACCAAGAAGTGTCTTCAGAAGACGAGTCAGAGTATGAGGTAGCACCTTGGGATCCTTTCGAGTCTGATAGCAATCATTCATAAGTAACCCCCATGGATGATTATCAGGAGAGCTTCATGACAATGTTCCCTTTGGATGCTCCAATCGAGCAAGTGCCACCTCAAGAGAATCAGGTCCTCCCACAGAGAGCGGAACAACCTCGATGGGACCAGATCAATTTGCTTGAGCAATATGAGACTCACATGTCATAAATAACTATCAAAGCTAATGAAGGCCTTTGGATCTTTGATAGCAATTATGAAGATGAGATTGAGATGGAATATCTCAATCATATGCGACAATAGCAATACCTCGTGGACATAGACGACATGTTTGAGAAACTACACATAGGGCCAAGATGTAGGTGGCACCTAAACTAGGCACAGTTGGACCAACTACTGCACCCGAAACTTTAGGCATATAGAGATCACCTTTCACCCAGAGACCCTATAGAGCCATCAGTGCCAAGGGCAGACCCTGTCCTTTTATCTGCACATAGGGCCGATCCATTTGTGCCCGTACCCACAAAGCCATATTCGGAGCACAAAGATCACCTAGGATGTTCGAGTAACCACACCCATAGTAATGGAGACCAAAATCATTTCATCAACATGATATCCATTGAATTAACCGCCCCCATCCATAACCCATCCGACCTAACACGGTCATTGCATCTAGACCTAGATTCTATAGACTGGGATCGCACTGACACACCACCATCCCCATCGGAGTACTGGACTTGTGGTGGGATGTTCCATTTCACCCTAGGATAGACTTAGGATGTCTTCCATGCTGAAGAGGAACCTGACGTTCCGAACAAAGATCTAAATTCAGCAAATGATATCCACCTGATCCCAACTCCACACCAGTTGGAGGACGGGTCCCAAATGTCATTTGAAGAGATTACTAACGTAGACATCGGCTCTGATCCAATGAATTTGCAAATCATCAAGCTAGGGGTAAGTCTATCCCTCGAAGAGCAAGATGACTACATTGCCCTTCTCAAAGAGAAGAAGGATGTTTTTGCATGGTCCTACAAATACATGCCAGGGCTAGACCTGCAGCTAGTCACGCATAATATAACGCTTGATCCGATAGTCAAGCCAGTTAAGCAAAAACTACGTAAGATGCACCCAAAAGTAGCCTTAATGGTCAAATATGAGTTACAAAAGCTGTTGGATGCACAGTTTGTCATCTACATGGATTAACCACCATGGTTGTCTAACATGGTTCCCATCAAAAAGCCGGACGAGAGGATTCGCATATGCACAAATTTTTGAGACCTAAACAAAGCGAGTCCCAAGGATGATTTACCTTGCCTAGCATCGACGCATTGGTAGACGCTACAACGGGCCACGAAATGCTCTCCCTCATGGATGCATGATACAATCAAATTCGTATCAATCTCGAGGACCAACTAAAAATGGTGTTCACAATGCCTTGGGGGACATTTTGTTATAAGGTCATGCCCTTTGGCCTTAAAAATGCTGGTGCCACCTACCAACGTGCCATGACGTACATATTCCACAATCACATGCATCAAACTTTGGAATATTACATGGATGATTTGTTGGCTAAATCTCTTTTACACCCAGATCATCTCGATGACCTAAACAAGATCCTCGATCGCCTCATTGAACATAAAGTCATACTAAACCCCAAGAAGTGCATATTTGGTGTCACATCTGGAAAACTCTTGGCTTTCATAGTCTCCAAACAAGGAATAAAGGTAGATCCAAATAAAGTCAAGGCAATCCTTGAAATTCTTCCCCCAACCACCATCAAGCAGCTCAGAAGCCTGCAATGAAAGGTCACGTCAATCAAGCGCTTCATAGCGTAGCTATCTGACAAGTGTCGACCCATGAATAAATTATTGCACAAGGGGGTAGCATTTCACTGGGATGACGAGTGCCAGTAAGCCTTTGACAAGATTAAACAATACTTGGATTCGTCACCAGTATTGGCACCACCTAGACCAGGAGTGTCATTCTACTTATACATCTCATCTACTGAGGTGGCACTGGGTTCCATGCTAGCCCAAAAAAATGAACTACACAAAGAACAGACTAATTACTATTTTAGCTGCACCCTGCTCAATTATGAACTTAACTATGCATACGTTGAGAAGCTATGCTTAGCAGTGGTGTTTGCTACCAAAAAGCTACGCCACTACATGCTGAGCAATATGACGTATGTTGTGTCTAAGGAGAATCTATTGCGGTACATGATGAGTTGTACTTATCATAGTAGTCGCACGGTGAAATGGATCATGCTATTGACGGAGTTTGACATTGAATTCATTGGATAGAAGTCTATCAAAGGTCAATTCATCATCAATCAACTCACAGAGGCTCCTCTCGAAGATGATCAACCTTTGACCGTAGAGCTGCCAAATGATGGGGTCTTCCATGTCTCAGAATCGCCAGATTTTGATGAGCCTAAGTCATAGGCCGACATAACCCTATTTTTTGATAGATATAAATGTGAGCAAGGGTGTGGCATGAGAATTGTATTCTTCACACCGCAAGGGGCTCCAATTCCTGTATCATTTAAATTAGATTTCTCATGCACCAACAACAATGCCGAATATGAAGCCTTGCTCATAGGTCTTCAGACAACAATCACCATGAACATCAAATGCTTGAACATCTTTGGTGATTCTCTGTTAATTATTAACCAAGTAAAAGGGGTATTCCAATGTAAATGCCTAGTTATGCAAGCCTACAAAGCCCTTGTGGACAAATTCCTAGCAAAGCTTGAATGGTAAAACATCGAGGCACTCCCTTGATCATCAAATCGTTTTGCTGATACTATGGCCTCCTTGGGATCACTAATCCCGCAAGACCCTTATGATGAAATGACAACCATTCAATTTAAAACATTATCGCAATTTGTGATGGAGCATGCAAGCTTTGAACTAACGCCAGGAATCCACCTAATCTAGATTGAACCATATCAGGATAAGTTCTCTCGAATCTGTGATTGTTTGAATCGTTTTGCCTAGGGATCCTTGTTCTCCCTGACCCCTCTTAATAACAACACAACGCTATTCTTACAAGTTCTTTCCCACTCAGATTTTGCTAGGGATGAACTCCAAGAGGGATTGGACATTCATATCATCGAGGTTTATGATCAGTAGGATTGGTACACACCCATAAGAGATTACCTCAAGTTAGGTAACCTCCCACTTGGATTGACACATGTCGTAAAAATATTATTTAAACAAAAAATGACAAAACATGTCTTTCTAGGAGAAATTTTATATCGTCGAAGCTATGAAGGAATCCTCCTCTGTTTCTTGGACCAGCAGGAGTCCATTTGGGTGATCACCCAAGCGCACGATGGTACATGTAGTGGCCACTTCAGCGGTATGGCCATCGCAAAGCGTATTCTCTGCATGGGCTATTATTGCCCATATTTAGAGCGAGATTATTGTGCATACATAAAGAAGTGTGTGAAGTTGTCAAAACCATGCCAATTTGACACATGTACGATCCAATCGGATTGGCAACTGATACAAAATTCAACATAGTTTTTAAACACCTTATTATCTGCAAGAAAATGGGCAAGTAGAGGCATCAAACAAAATGCTAGTTGCAATCCTCAAAAATATGGTCATAGATAGTCATAAGGATTGGCACATTCAAATCCCGCTTGCCCTGTGGGCTTATCGCACTAGAATTTGGATGCCCACTGGGGCAACTCCATTTTTGTTGGTGTATGGCTCCGAGGCAGTCATGCCTCTTGAGTTAGAAATACCTTCCCTATGCATCTCAATGCAAGAGTTCATCGATGATGACACTACATGGCATGCCCGGTTAGACCAACTTACATTTCTCGATGAATGACGCGTCAATGATCTCAAGCATTTACGTATCTATCAAGAGTGACTTAGGAAAGCATACAACATGAAAGTTCACCTGAGGGAATTTCAGGTTGGTGACTTGGTATTAAAAGAGAACCAACAAAATTCTAACTTGTCGCCCCATCTAAGGGACAAGTTCGGGCAAATTGGTTAGGTCCCTATGTAATTGACAGTAAAATAGGACCTAAAACATACCGACTCGCCTCTCTTGAAGGAATAAAGGAACCACAACCCTTGAACATCAGTCATTTGAGGCCATTCCACATTTAGAGAGCCATAGCCCACCCCAAAAGCTCCAAGGATTCCAACAATTGCTTGGTCAACCCCAAAACACCCCAAAGGTATCAATAATCCCTTTGGTCAAACCAAAAGCTCCAA
Source organism: Wollemia nobilis (assembly GCA_028583015.1). Taxonomy (NCBI): domain Eukaryota; kingdom Viridiplantae; phylum Streptophyta; class Pinopsida; order Araucariales; family Araucariaceae; genus Wollemia; species Wollemia nobilis. Next base: position 5,300,744 of record JAQPPZ010017095.1, read on the forward strand.
GGATTCTCACAATCACTTGGTCAACCCCAAAATGCCCCAAAGGTATCAATAATCCCTTTGGTCAAACCAAAAGCTCCAAGGATTCTCACAATCACTTGGTCAACCCCAAAATGCCCCAAAGGTATCAATAATCTCTTTGGTCAAACCAAAATCTCCAAGGATTCTCACACTCACTTGGTCAACCTAAATTCCCCAAAGGTATCAATCAACCCTTTGGTCAAACCAAAATCTCCAAGGATTCTCACACTCGCTTGGTCCACCTAAAATGCCCCAAATGTATCCATAAACCCTTTGGTCAAACCAAAAGCTCCAAGGGTTCCCACAATCGCTTGGTCAAAAACAAATATTCAAAAAAAAAACAAAACAATAAAATCATCAAAAATCACAAAAAAATTGCATCTCAATTTCATGAATACTCATAAAAATCAAAATACAAAAATATAATAAACTGCATTAGGCATCGCATCCATACATGGCATATTTGCTGGTCATACATGTCACAAGCACCATAGACTGTAATTGCTAGGCAATTCCATCATTTTCAACATTTTTCCATTTTATAAACCCATCCATCCAGAATAACACCATCTACATTTTTAACATAGTCAGTAGTCTCCTAATGTATTTAGGGTTTTCGTCATTCAATCTTTAAATTTCTAGCCAAAAACTATGTAAATTCGGACAGATTTTTACACAGAGAGAGTTTTACTTGGATAACACTTCGTTATGTAACATCCCTACACAAGTTAAAACACAAAAAAAAAATTCCCCAGTTGTGTGAACGCAAGAGAAACCTACAAAGCAGTTTAGGGTACCATAGGCGAAAGGTTAGCCTGTTCATACCCCTGTGCGAATGGTTCAAGAATGCTGATAATTGACAAAAGGACAAGCTCTTCCCCATCAATTCCCACGAATAAACAGTGGTTTTCACCACTAGAAAAAATCCCAATCATCGTTGGTCCCCAAAGTCATAAGGATTCGTACTACATGCCCCTAACAAGGATGGGTAGTCGTCCCCAAGGCCTAAGAGATCAATGCCATTACATAATCATATCCCCAAACACCTTTGGTCCCCAAAATTTGTAAGGATTCATACTACACACCCCTAAAAAGGATGGGTAGTCATCCCCAAGGCCTAAAAATATCAATGCCCTTACATAATAACATCTCCAATCACCTTTGATTCCCAAATTCATAAGGATTCGTACTACACATCCCTGAACAGGATGGGTAGTCATTCCCAAGTCCAAAAATATCAAGGCCATTCATATGCCAAAACCTTACGAAGCTCAACTTTGCAACCTAAAAAAGCAAAATTAAATAATAGTGGTTATCATCACTATTCAAATCCCTTGCTCAAAAAAGAAAAACAAAAAGGGGAAAATAAAAAGTGATTTTCATCACTATGTATAAAAGCAATTATCCCAACACATTGAGCAACTAAAAATGCCTGAACTTGAATCCTTGGAATTCTCAGCATTCAAAAAAATCATCTAGGTGATCCTCATTACGGGTTTGGTGGACAGCCTACCTGACAATGGCGGTATCCTAAACGCATGACGATATGTCTATCACATTAGTTTTGTGTGTGAGCAGACCAATGTTTCCATGTGGATGAGCTAGCTTATGGTACCTTAGACTATCCCATGAATTAATCTTACTAAATACAACAATGGAGTTAGTGGAGCTAATTAGGTGATCCTCAGTACAGGTTTGGTTGAAAGCCTATCTAGCACTGGTGGTATCCTGACAAATACCACAAAAATGAATTCAATTGCACACACATGGATGTGAAATAACTTGGTCCAACTCAAGTCTGATTTGTACCTTATTCAAAAGTCTTGCGAGATAAATATATAGTCTTGGCTAGTTAGTTAAAACATCCTAATCTTAGAAAACCTTAACTACATTTTAAAACAACTGGTACATTTCATTATTTACATCAACATCAAAAAATATGAAAAATACCAAAAAAAAATTCACACATGCAAAGTCATTCCACAAAGCCATCACATAAGTATAGAAAGCCAGTAAATCTTGTACAATCTATGGTACCATTGACAAGTTACCAACAAATCATTTCATCCATTCCATATGCATACATCATATAATTAGAAACATCACATTCATGATAACACATGCATACATCATCATAAATAAATGTGCATAAACAACAAAAATAAATCATGACAAATGTATAACCAAAATAAAAAAGTCATGTATATATATATGGTCAAAATGCCCGCAGGCTACAATAATTCGGTCCTCTACCTCGCAAAACAAAAAGCAAAAACTCAAAAACCCCCAAGCCTAGGGCGTCAGCCACCATGATCACGCAGGATCAATGCGATGGGAACTACCCTCGTGGTGTGGGTCCTATGCGATCTCTTAGGGTGACTACTGCTAGCCCCCACATCACGTCCACTAGCACCCCCCTCATCCAGCCACCTTCGATGAGATGATGCTGACTGCTTAGTATCATTGTCTCTCGTCCGACACGAAGACCCACCTCCAGGGATCTCAGGTAACTGCCCATCGAGGTGGATAATCTCTACATCTAAATACATCTGGTGTCAAAACCAATTTGCCTCCTGCCAACGGTACGTAGCCACTACATCATCATGCTGTGCCAACTGAGTTTGTAGGAGATCCCTCTCTTGCACAACATCTGTGTCCCCATCCCATCGGTGATATGCATCAAATGCATTCTCCCGCTCTACCAACTGATTTCATAGGAGATCCCTCTCCTACAAAGCCTCCCTAAGCTCCTCATCCTGTCTTTGCAATAGATCCTCCAATCATGTTATCTCAGCATGATCCCTCACGTCCACACCCTCCGGGATAGCCTAGTGCATAGGCATATCCGGGAATGCAGGCTTCTCTGGCTCCCATTGCTCTGGGATGTCCTGCATATCTGGCTGCTCCAGAATCCCAAAATCATCCTCCCCAAAGCTATCAACCTCCACCATGTACACATCCTCAAGCTAAGCCCCCTAACCCTCTCTCGATGCCTCTGCATCCTCACCACCTGCTACTGCCACCTCTGGACCCCCTAAAGGCCCCTCGCCTTGACATCGTTACAATTTCCACCATTGGTCGTACTCAGCGATCGCCCCAATGTTGTCCACGTCAGGGACATCGATCACTAAATCTGACTCCTCACCAAGCGGCTCGATGATCGACCAAGAAATAGTCCTCTCGTCACCCCGATGTTGATAGATCAAGGGCTAATTAGGCAACCCTTGGCACACCCCAAACTATCGCGTCACTCAGACATACAAGAAGTACTCCTACTCGATACCGTTCTTCCCAATCAACCATCTCCCCCTATGCACCCGTCAGAGCCACTCTCCAGCCTTAGTCTAGGCTAGACAGTCATAATATGGGTGCCATAATACCTCCCCTGGAGCAAGTCGAGTGAAGGCATCAGCATAGTGCTCTACAACACCTGCCCACCACTGACTGTGCCCCTATTTCTCAGACCACCACCAGAGAACCGCATACCCTATCTCTCTGTCCATGATCTCTGCCCGAGTAGTCCATGGCAAACCCTGTGGCCACTCCACAACTATGTGCTGCCACCCCCATCACTGCAACAGGTAGCTACACCCAATCCCCTTCCACCTTTGATAGCGAACCTCGTACAGCTCATCATAAAGTTGTGCCAGAAGCGTCTGTCGCCACCTCATAATCAAAGGTGCCTTCATCGAGAACTTAACCAATCTAAACACTACCTCCAACAGGTTCCATGGGAACCTCGTGCCTAAGGAGTCAGGCTATAGCATGTTGGAGATGAGGGTTATCAGTAATGCATGCCTCACCCCCAACATGCCCCTATCTAGCCACAACCGCACCAAGATACTTCTAATAAGGCAATCTCCCTCTACCCGCTCCACCAGACTATCCACCCCCATCTTCACCCTAGGCTCGAAGCACCGTGTCAGCACAACCATCCGCTGATCACGCAACGTAGTCTGAATAGGAAGCTCGTCTATCAAAATATGTAGAATTCGATAGACATCCTCAAGAGTCACCATCATCTCCCCTGTTGAGAGATGAAAGGTATTAGTCCAGGGATCCCACAAGTTGATCAGGGCCATCAGAAAGGCCTGATCCCCCACCACAAGCTCTAGCCAAGTCACCTACTTGATCCCAAGGGCAGCAAGCCACTCCCAATCAGCCACAGTCAGTGCCTCCCGCTCTTCAAAAAAAACTATAGGCACATAGTACCGACTCTTCACAACCTGCAACAGAAAACAAAACAAAAACATTAAAACATGAAAAAATAAAACAAAAAATTGTACAACACTACAACAAACATAGACACTATCTAAATACAAAAACATTTAGTCAATGTACAATACAAAAACAAAAAAAACAAAGAATTCAAAAACAAAGTTGTCAGTTCCTAGGGTTTTTTTTTAACTCTAGTTCAAACTGATAAATAAACAAAAAACACAAAAATTCAAAAACAAAATTTTCAGTTCCTTTAACTCTAGTTCAAACTGATAAATAAACAAAAAACACAAAAATTCAAAAACAAATTTGTTAGTTCCTAGGGTTTTTTTTAACTCTAGTTCAAACTGATAAATAAACAAAAAACACAAAAATTCAAAAACAAATTTGTCAGTTCCTAGGGTTTTTTAAACTCTAGTTCAAACTGATAAATAAAAAAAAACACACAAATTCAAAAACACATTTGTCAGATCCTAGGGTTTTTAACTCTAGTTCAAACTGATAAATAACTGACAAACAAAAACAGTTCACACATAACACTTTGTCAGTTCCTAAGGTTTTTAACTCTAAGTTCAAACTAATAAATAACTGACAAACCAAAAAAAATTCACAAACACATTTGTCAGTTCCAAGGGTTTTTAACTCTAAAATCATACTGATAAATAACAATTTTTTTTTTTTTAATAAAGTTAACCTAGGGTCTGACCTTAGTCTAAACTAATAAACAACAACAAACAAAATAAAAACAAAGCAAAGTTTTCGACCTTTGTTTAAACTAGGGTTTTTTACCTTAGTTTACAAAAAATCAAAATATAACCTAGGGTTTCTAACTTTAGTTAAACAAAAATAAAAATTTACCCTAGGGTTTTCATTTTACTGTAAAACTAAAAACTACAACACACAATAAACAACAGTTTTCAGTTCCTAGGGTTTCACCTTAATCTAATAAAAAACACCGAAAACAACATCAAAACATTTTTTTAAGTTAAGTTTTCAATCTTAGTTTTCACACAAAATAACAAACATTTAACTAGGGTTTTCATTTTTAAATCGAAAAACAAATACAACAAAGGAAAAAGAATTACAGTTTTCAAACTGTAACACAAACTAAAATACAGAGGAGGATCACTTACCGGTCTCGCTTTGGATCTACCACTTGATGATCTGGTCCGTGAACTCATGGTGTCTGAGAAATTTGATAGTGCTCCGCCATGCGAACTCGACCTCCTCCTCCTCACAACTCTCAAACGCCAAGAAAAACAAATGCAAATGAGCCCAAAACCTAGTTTTGGCCCTTAAATAGGCTTTTAGGCCTGTAATCGTTCCCCCCTGGGATGAGCACTCTAGTTATCACTTATCTAACCCTGGGACGATTACTAAAATGGTATTCGTCCCACCCAGGGACGATTACAGAGCAAGAAATTCAAAAACAACAAAAACTACACCAAAATGCACAAAAAAATAGCAATAAACTTGTTGATCAAAGGGGCCTTTGCGCCTGTGATTCTTGGCATGAAAAATAGACATCGGGGTCACAAATCATCACTATACTGCTCCCTAAGAAGGCTATCATAGCCGGACTGCTCCACGGGAGGATGGATTTTCGAGAATTTCATCCCCAAATGACATCCCAAAAAGGGTCAAAACCCAACCAAAAATAACAATAACATTGTCAAACGAAGGTGCCTTTGTGCCTGACATTCTTGGCATCCAAAACAAACATTGGGGTCACAAATTGTCACTATCCTACTCCCTAATAAGGCTACCATAGCTGGACCGCTCCACGGGAGGATGAATTTTTGACAATTTCAGCTCCAAATGCATCACAAAAAGGGTTCAAACCCACCAAAAACAAGTCAAAATATTTGGAAACTTTGTAAGCATTCAACAAAAAATAACTGAAGGCACTCTTACATAAGTCATCTTGGATCAAGTGACTCATCACTTTTATCATGTCAGTCATTCCCTCATTGATTCATCGCTTGAGGGGGTAGTCACACTTAGTCATCAATCAACAAAAACACACCCAATCAAGGAAATGGCACGCATTCAAAGGATCATTGACAAAGACAATCACGCTCCTGCTTGGGGCAGCAAACAAGCAATAATCACAATCTGATCAAACAATTGGCATTCTAGAATCATGAACTCAAGGTTCCCACAGACAAAAGGTTGCACCCTTTGCCTATTCATGACTGAACAATGTCCAAGATCAAGTAACACCTTACCAAAAAAAGGTTAACACTTGAATTAAGCTCCTTAGCTCGTCAGAAGCAAGGATTCAAGAATGCATGCCCTTTCCATACTTAGGGCATAAAAATTTTGTTAGGTTACTGAGAAACCCTAATAATTAGTGCTTTGGTTATCTATTTTTTTCTCAGCACTGCGCCACACACAATGCATCCCAAAAATGGGCATCTGTAGACACCAAAACAACACCAATCCGATTATGTGACGACAAGCACTGATTGAATTGATATACATAGCCCCTAGGGTAGCCCCTAAAGGTTAAACAATGGTCCTAACCACTCCCACAGTAGTTTTGGAAGGTCAAAGGTCAATTTGGCACCTTTTCAGCACTTTTCTCCCTACTCGTCCCACCTTGGGATGATTACAAACTGGTATTCGTCCCACCCTGGGACGATTAGCAGTATTTGCTCCAAGGTGGGGCGAATAGTAGGTTTGACTGGAAAAAGTCAAACCTCGATAGGTCTGCCACTTAACTGCAACTTTAGGACATGCAATTGCGAGGAACGGCTTCAAATTAGAGAGAGAGACTTCAGTCATGCATGCCTTGATTTTGGAGGCCTCATGCAAGGAGACTCTAAATTAGGGAAGAATATTTTCTCCCAAAATAGGACAAGCAACTCAAGTGGTGCCCTCGCATGCACATTCAAAGAGAGAGACCCTAGGTCTATAAATTGGTGAGTCTTCTCACCCCAAAAAAAGGAACAAGGAGGAGTATTTGGAGCAACGAAGTGCTGCCAAATTATATCCTCACCCATCATTTGTGCTTTTACATCCTTGATCTCTCTTTTGGAAGGGAGGTTATTGGGTGATTATTGGAAGCGCAATCTGGACCCAAACCCAAAAATTTGGCCACAATATCCGACCAAATTTTCCGACACAACCCCATAAGAGGTTTTGGACCCATCCCAAGTGGATTGGTGCCGAAACCGAGTCCCAAACGACGGGTGTCCTGCCCCCGGGCGCCCCTCGCACTATCGTAGTTCTAATCGCCCCACCCCAGAGTGATTAGAAATATATGGTAGATTTACATGATTTTTCATTTGCATCTAATTCTAGGTTACTTACATATGTTGTCATTTAAATTTCATGTGATTCTGACAAGTTTTGATCATGCTTTTGTTATTTCCTGCTTTCATTAACATGTAGGGAGCATCATCAGATTTTGGGCAATAAAGGCCAAATTGGCAAAATTCGACCATCTGGGTGATCCCAAAATACCTCATTTTACCTAACTACAACTCTGCAGGTGATTTTGAGGCCTCTGGACTGAACATTTACGAGGTGGCTTTCAGATAGGTTATGACAGTCCTAATCGTCCCACCCTGGAGCGATTATAAATCTGTGCAAGATTTCTAGACTGTTCCTTTTGCAGTGGCTTTTTGGTAATGTTTTATTGCTTTTTTCAAATTTTCAGCTCATTCTGATATGTTTCAGTTATCATTTTAATAATTTTCTGCATGCACTGACCACAGGCCTTGGGGATCGCATGTTTCTCTCCATCCACAGGTGCTACTAATCCTTTTCTATTTCTCCGAACGCAGGTTCTTGACACCAAAGGGGCAGCAAGGAACCATAGACATATTCATGCAAGTGGTGGTCACATTTTGTCCGCCCATTTTACATGTGGGCACGCGGAAGAAAGCGTATCAATCTGTGGTGTAATAGAGCCCTACTTAACGCTCCTAGTATCCAAAAGGGAGGAGACGTATTGTAACCCAATTTTAAAGCAAATTAATAAAAAGGGCTGTACTCGACATTTGCTTTCTATCTTGTTTCAATGTGTCTCTCCTTTCATGCATTTCAGTTCGTAGGACTTAGCGTTACGTTTTGCTTTTGCATACATCCCACTTGACATTTCCGTTTTGTTTCCGTATCCTCGTGCTTTCAATAAACAAGTTTCTTTGCTACTGGATGTTTGTGCACCTACATTAAGGGGAGATTACGCTCGTTTCCTTCACCACGAGCTTAAATATACTTCTTAAGCACCAAATCCTCCCTTATTCAGATCCATATCAGTATGCCAGATTCTTCTCAATGTTTCTCATCATCACCTTAGATCTGGAACAAAAACAAGAGATGAAGTCTAAACATTGCAAATTTGTAGGCATGGAGGGAACTCCAACTGGAACCTTGTTTCACCAACCAGCCATGGTCAAGGCTAACCGGTAATGCTTTGACAAAAACCACGTACGTGAGATACGTGTAAAGACACAAATTTGGATAAAAGGATTTATTGAAGAACGCAAAATTTGTCTGTCCCTTATTTTATCCCACTCATGCCACATTAAATGAAAATTCTTTTCATGAACTTGATTTTTACTTACATGGATGATTCTAACATCAAGGTACTCTGGATCTTTCCCTAATATTTTTATCATGTCTTTCCTTTCTTGTCAAGAGTCTCATGACTACGGACTTCTAGTGAAAGGGCGGTGACTGCAGGTGCTGTCTGTAGATCTGCAAATCAAAAGAGTGCTGAATATTGGGATTTTGAACGTGTATGACGTTCTAGTCTTATCTCCCAATGGCCGATCTACCGGCCTCTTTTAAAATGTTGGGCAAAAATAGCATCTCTGTCTTTGTATGGATACTTTGAACTTGTCACCAGGCAGTGACAGGGTTCAGATACTGCTCATATTATTATTTTTTAAGTACATAACTATATGTTATGTATCTTTTAACTCAAATTTCAAATATCTCTTATTGTGGCTATATATTTCGATAATTTTGTAATATATTTAAATGATTGAGACTTGTTTTGATTAGATATTTAAAAATTAAGAGAAATACTTCTTTTAACCCTAACATTTTAATTTATACTAATGTCATAGAATACAATTTTGTGTATTTAAATTCTTTTTAATTTTTTTTTTTTAAATTACTATGAATAAGGAAGTTCTATAAAGCCTCTCCATCTACATAAATGTTAAAAATAAAATTATAATTAATTATATGATATTAAAATAGATGTTGTTTATAAATCATAATATATTATTATGATGCTTCAATGAACCACATTATGATATTAAAATGTATTATTTGTGATGATACCTATAGAAATTAAACCTTTATAGATTTTTGCTAAACATTATTGTTTTAGGCTATATTATGATATTGAAATAGATGTTTATAAATCATGATATATTATTATGGTGCTTCAATGAACCACATTATGTTATTAAAATGAATTGTATGTCATGATACCCATGAAAATTAAAATTTTATGGGTTTTTGCTAAACATTATTGTTTTAGGTTATCATGAATTATTATTATTTTATTTGGTTAGTATGATAAACCCCTGTGACCAACTCACAGGGGTAGAAGTCTCCTCCCAACCATTACCCTTCGTAAAGTCTAGAGCTATGCTTATCAATAAGGAATTTAACGCATAGCCACCACACATCTTTATGGGTTTTGCTAAACATTATTGTTTTAGGTTATCATGAGTTATTTTTTTTATTTGGTTAGTATAATAAACCCCTGCGACCAACTCACAGGGCTGAGTAGTCTCCTCCCAACCATGACCACTCGTAAAGCCGAGAGCTATGCTTATCAATAGGGAATTTAACACACACTCACAACACACCCACCCCCTCACACACTCGCTCACATCATAATTTGAACCTTAAACCTACCAAAGAAGAACCAAAGCCTGAATACATTGTCCCAATGCCCCCGGGAAAAACTATCACAAATTTTAATCTATAATAAGACCAAAACTATTTACATTAGTATCAAGAATTTGGTTCTTTTTAAATTTTCCCATCACCTCCAGGAGAACTATCATGAATTTTAATTTATAATAAGGCCAAGACTATTTATATTAGTGTCAAGCACTTGTTGGCAATTTTTGGTACTTTGGGTACATTGCCTTTGCTCAAGTGTATAAGTTGTCATTGATGTCAAAAGGCATTTTTGTGTTGATATCAAAAAGAGTGTGATGTCAAAAATATCTTGAGAAGCTTCATAATGTTAAAGGGTTTTTATTAAAACCATGGTGACAAGGTTAAAGGTTTTTCTTAAAACCATTTGGACTCATTAAGGGTTTTTATTAAAACCAAGCTTAACTTAATGCAAAGGTTTTTACTTCTTGAAAAACCTTGAAGGTCCATGTTTATTATTAATAATTAAATTAACTCAAACCTTTGACAAAGGTCGAAGTTTAATTTATTATTAATAAAATAATGATAATTATTATTTTAATTATTATTAAAGGGTCTTTTAACCCTTAAACGACGCACATAAAGAATTCATTCGCTGACGTGTTGCCATCGTTGGAGGAGCGCCGACGTCAAACAATTAAGGAGAAATGACTATATAAGTGGGGATGATTTTCTAAAGTAACTATACCTTCGATCGATGCAATTTCGTAGCTCTATGTCCTCCGTAAAAGCGATGTTTTTCGTTGTATTTTGTTTTCCATCCATATTGAATTGCCCAAGTTTTTCTTGTGCTTGACGTCCGACAGATTGTGTTTCTCTGACATTTGATAAGACTGCGAACTATGTTTTCTGGGATTTACATTTTTGGACAGCGCTCATGATGATGGTGGTGGCTTGAGGAAAACGTTTACGTTTTCAAATCCTTGGTGATTGAAGGAAGACAACACATAGGATTACATTATATTTTTCATTGGGCACTTGTGCTCCAATGGTGGTGGTGTGTTGAGTGAAGAAGCGTTGGGCAAAGGTGCCAAATTTTACCCATGTTGTGGGCAATTTCGTCTTGGTCGTGATGCACGAGGATAGCAACAATGAAAGTGCTTTAGAATTGGTGGTGGTGTTATTCATTTTCTCCAAAGCATGGAGAACTAAGGTTGTCCAAGCTTGAAGGTTCATTTATCTTCTACTCCAATAAGGTATGGGCACATTCTTCTTATGAGTATCATTGGTGTATGTTTTTTGAAATAAGGTTGGAGTGAAAAGGTATTCTATGAGGTATCCTTTCGCTAGGTGTAAATCCTATTTTTTGTTTTGTTGAAGACTACTTATGCATTGTTATCCTTAAGGAGATTTTTTGGTGAATGCATAATTTTTGGCTTGAGATAGTGGAAGCTTTGTGCACTAGGGTTTATATTTGTGAGTCTAGCTACTTGCATTGAGTTGATGGAACCCTTGGTTGGCTGTTTTGAGTTTGATGGTTGAGTTGCTTCCATAGAGGTTGTTTGATCAAGTTATTGCTTTACTTGATTCATGATATTGGGTTTACTCCATTGAGTTTATTTGAGCAAGTTATTCTTTGCATTTGATGATATTGTGTTGGTGGCTGTTTTGTTCAAATATCTTTGGAGGGAAAAGGATTTCTACTTGTTTCCTTTTCTTGTGATGATTGGTTGAATGCTTCAAGGTTAATGTTGAGTTAAATGATGTTGGTTAAACCTTGTCTATAAGCATTGTAGTTAAAGCCCTAATTGGTTGAGAAAAGATATTGGTTGTGGAAAGAACATGAGTATCATTGTTATATGAGATATTGCATGGTTGGCAATTGTTGGGTTGTGTTTCATGTTCTTGAGAAAAGCATACTACATCTATCTTATTATTTTGAGATTGATATTAAGTTGAGATTGATATAGGGAGTTAAGTATAGAACATATTGAGTCTCTAACAATTCTCTTTATGTTTCTATGAGATTTGAGATTGATTTTGGGAGTTAAGTATAGAACATATTGAGTCTCTAAAAATTCTATTTATGCTTCTATGAGGTTGATGAATCACATTGGGTCTCTAACAATTCTCTTTGTGGGTTCATGCTAAGAAAGTTTTTCTTGGTGAGCTTGCTGAGGTTTTGGACAGGTTTTGATGGGGACTTGTGAGCAGGTTTTGGACAGGTTTCGGTGGGGACTTGTGAGCATTTTTGGATAGGTTTCGGTGGGGACTTGTGAGCAGATTTGGACAGGTCCTAGCAGAGGACTTGTGAGCTGGTTTTTGAGAGTTCTATCAGAGAACTTGAGGACAGAGGAGCATTGGTTCTTTGAGAAGGCTTGTATGGAGAGGATTGATTTATTCAAGAGTTGGACAGATATAACAGACAGAGGAAGACTTGTACTAGACCGACTGACTATGTTTGGTATAGGTTGCTGAGCTGTTGTGGACGTGATCATAGAAGGCAGAGGTCTCTTAGGCTAAGCATTGAGGATATGAGGTCTTCGATGGAAAGGAGTTCCATGTGCTGGAAAGAGGTAGAGGTAGTTGATATTCTGAGGGATCATTTCCAGAGCAGAGGGGAAGGTATCTCCTTTGAGCAGAGGCTCATAAATTTAGATTAGGGGAAGGTATCTCCTTTGAGTAGAGGCTCATAAATTTAGATTGGGGGAAGGTATCTCCTTTGGGACAAGGCTCATAAACATTGTAATTGGGAAGGTTTACCAAATAAATTTGAGATAACTTTTAGAGAAAAGTTTTGTGGATGTAGCCCAGCCATTCTGGGTGAACCACATTAAAATTGGTGTCACTTTGTGGATGATATTGTGCATTGCTTTGATATTGATTTACTGTTTTGAAGTATAAAGGAAAAAGCAGAAAGAGGTCTTATACTGTTCACCCCCCCTCTCAGTATAAGCTTGTGTTCTTCAATTGGTATCAGAGCAGGTGCCTTCGAAAAGTTTAACAACTTGAAAGAAAAGCTAGTAAAGAACACAATGGATTATTCAAGTGGCAATGCATCACCTATTCTTGATGGGTCAGATTTTGGTCTTTGGAGTGCAAGGATGAAGGTTCATATAATGGCACTTGGGAATGAGGTTTGGGAAGTGATTGAATATGAGTACACTATTCCTGAACATGGTCCTAATACCAAAGAAGAAATGCTTCTACATCACAACAATTCAAAAGCAATGAATGCAATCTTGAAAGGCTTATAGAAAGCAAATCTCACCAAAGTGATTCATTGCAAGACGGCTAGTGAAATGTGGAATCAGTTGAAGGTGGTTCATACAAGTGATACAAATGTCAGAAAGGCCAAGTTGAGACACTTCAAAGGTATGTTTGAACAACTCAAGATGAATGATGATGAAAATATTAGTGACTACATGCTTAGTATGTATGAGGATGCTTCAGAAAACTATAAGGAAGATGCTTGTATGGTTTTTAAAAAGGATAGCATCTCTAGTGATAAGAAATTTGAAAAAGGATTTGATGATTCAGAAAGCAAAAAAATAAAGGATCTTAAAAGTGAACTTATTAATTCTCTTAGTGCTTTGAAAAAGGAAAGAAAGAAGAATGCTAGAATCAAGGATAAGTTAGATGAATGTTGTATGGAGAGAGAAGATCTTATAGAAAATCTTGATTTCTCTATAGCTAAGACACAAGAACTCAAGGATGAGTTAGAGTCTAAGGTTCTTGAGTATAGTGAGTTAGAACAAAAAATGGCTTCTTTGAAAGAGGAAACTAAAGAGTACAATGATAAGCTTTACAGGTTTCAAGATAGCTCCAAAAAGGTTAAGTATCTCATCAAAGGTCAAATAAAGACAATAGATAAAATAGGTCTTGGTTTTGTTAAGCCACACAAGGAACAAGTTGGAGAGTCTAGTAAGAGACTCCAAAAGGAAGAGAGTTCTAATGAGGAAAGTATTTTAGGAAAGGAGTTTTTGAATGATAGATGCACAAAAATAGAAAACATAATTCAAAATGAGAAGAAGTTTTTAGAACCTAAGAGGTCAAATAAAGGAAAGTTTCAAGGCAGATGTTTTGCTTGTCACAGGTTTGGTCACATGGCTTCACATTGCATGGCTCAAGTGAAGAAGGTAAATGACAATTTTAGAAGTGATAGTTTTTTTCAAGGGTATTGCTACTCTTGTCAATAGTTTGGGCACAAGGCAGTTTATTGCAAGGCAAATAATAGGAACAGGTTTGGTCAGAATAGGTTTGGTCAGAACAAGTTTGTCCAGAACAGGTTTGGTCAGAACAGGTTTGGTCAGAATAGGTGGATTCAAAGATTAGGTTTACCTCAGAGAAACAACAATGTTAGGTGTTTCAAGTGCAACAATGAAGGTCACATAGTCAGACAGTGTAGAGCTAAGATTCCATAATACAAAAAAAGGAATAGTGGCATGATCAGGTCCAAGGATCAAAGCATGGACAAGAACAGGGATGAGAACAAGAACAAGTACAGTGACAAGAATAGAAATATGGGCAAAGAGTTCAAGAGAAGGCCCGAAAAGGAAGTTATAGACGCTGATGATGATCAGTGCCTAATGGGAGTTTTACTCCCACCCCAGAATTAATCACCTCATCAGGATGTGGGGGAGGGACTAAGCTAAGAAGCTCATTCTTAGTCCCGAGCCCCAAAGGTGGCCCTTTTCCATTGATGACAAAGGGGGAGAGATATGAGTAAGGGGGAGAGCTTCAAAGTGAATAGGAAAGCTTCAAGTCAAGGGGAGAAAAACTTCAAAGGAAGATTATCAGTTGTGGGCATAGTCTCTCAGTTTTTAGCACAGTTGGTTTCATTTTTGGCTCTTGAGAAGTGTTTTCAGTAAAGGTTTGCCATCAATGACAAAGGGGGAGATTGTTGGCAATTTTGGGTACTTTGGGTACATTGCCTTTGCTCAAGTGTATAAGTTGTCATTGATGTCAAAAGGCATTTTTGTGTTGATATAAAAAAGAGTGTGATGTCAAAAATATCTTGAGAAGCTTCATAATGTTAAAGGGTTTTTATTAAAACCATGGTGACAAGGTTAAAGGTTTTTCTTAAAACCATTTGGACTCATTAAGGGTTTTTATTAAAACCAAGCTTAACTTAATGCAAAGGTTTTTACTTCTTGAAAAACCTTGAAGGTCCATGTTTATTATTAATATTTAAATTAACTCAAACCTTTGACAAAGGTCTAAGTTTAATTTATTATTAATAAAATAATAATAATAATTATTTTAATTATTATTAAAGGGTCTTTTAACCCTTAAGCGACGCACATAAAGAATTCATTTGCCAACGTGTTGCCATCATTGGAGGAGCGCCGACATCAAACAATTAAGGAGAAATGACTATATAAGTGGGGATGATTTTCTAAAGTAACTGTACCTTCGATCGATGCAATTTCGTAGCTCTGTGTCCTCCGTAAAAGCGATGTTTTTCGCTGTATTTCATTGTCCATCCATATTGAATTGCCCAAGTTTTTCTTGCACTTGACATCCAGCAGATTGCGTTTCTATGACATTTGATAAGACTGCGAACTATGTTTTCTAGGAGTTACGTTTTTGGACAGCGCTCATGATGATGGTGGTGGCTTGAGGAAAACGTTTACATTTTCAAATCCTTGGTGATTGAAGGAAGACAACACATAGGATTACATTATATTTTTCATTGGGTACTTGTGCTCCAATGGTGGTGGTGTGTTGAGTGAAGAAGCGTTGGGCAGAGGTGCCAAATTTGACCCATGTTGTGGGTAATTTTGTCTTGGTCATGATGCATGAGGATAGCAGAAATGAAAGCGCTTTAGCATTGGTGGTGATGTTATTCATTTTCTCCAAAGTATGGAGAACTAAGGTTGGCCAAGATTGAAGGTTCATTTATCTTCTACTCCAATAAGGTATGGGCACATTCTTCTTAAGAGTATCATTGGTGTATGTTTTCTGAAATAAGGTTGGAGTGAAAAGGTATTCTACAAGGTATCCTTTGGCTAGGTGTAAATCCTATTTTCTAGTTTTTTGAAGACTACTTATGCATTGTTATCCTTAAGGAGAGTTTTTGGTGAATGCATAATTTTTGGCTTGAGATAGTGGAAGCTTTGTGCACTAGGGTTTATATTTGTGAGTCTAGCTACTTGCATTGAGTTGGTGGAACCCTTGGTTGGTTGTTTTGAGTTTGATGGTTGAGTTGCTTCCATAGAGGTTGTTTGATCAAGTTATTGCTTTACTTGATTCATGATATTGGGCTTACTCCATTGAGTTGATTTGAGCAAGTTATTCTTTGCATTTGGTGATATTGTGTTGGTGGTTGTTTTGTTCAAATATCTTTGGAGGGAAAAGGATTTCTACTTGTTTCTTTTTCTTGTGATGATTGGTTGAATGCTTCAAGGTTAATGTTGAGTTAAATGATGTTGGTTAAACCTTGTCTATAAGCATTGTAGTTAAATACCTAATTGGTTGAGAAAAGATATTGGTTGTGGAAAGAACATGAGTATCATTGTTATATGAGATATTGCATGGTTGGCAATTGTTGGGTTGTGTTTCATGTTCTTGAGAAAAGCATACTACATCTATCTTATTATTTTGAGATTGAGATTGAGTTGAGATTGATATTGGGAGTTAAGTATAGAACATATTGAGTCTCTAACAATTCTCTTTATGTTTCTATGATATTTGAGATTGAGATTGGGAGTTAAGTATAGAACATATTGAGTCTCTAACAATTATATTTATGCTTCTATGAGGTTGATGAATCACATTGGGTCTCTAACAATTCTCTTTGTGGGTTCATGCTAAGCAAGTTTTTCTTGGTGAGCTTGCTGAGGTTTTGGACAGGTTTCGATGGGGACTTGTGAGCAGGTTTTGGACAGGTTTCGGTGGGGACTTGTGAGTAGTTTTGGACAGGTTTTGGTGGGGACTTGTGAGCAGATTTGGACAGGTCCTAGCAGAGGACTTGTGAGCTAGTTTTTGAGAGTTCTATCAGAGAACTTGAGGATAGAGGAGCATTGGTTCTTTGATAAGAACTTGAGGATAGTTGGAAAGTCTTTGAGAAGGCTTGTATGCAGAGGATTGATTTGTTCAAGAGTTGGACAAATCTGATAGGCAGAGGAAGACTTGTACTAGACCGACTGACTGTGTTTGGTACAGGTTGCTGAGCTACTGTGGATGTGATCATAGAAGGCAGATGTCTCTTAGGCTAAGCATTGAGGATAGGAGGTCTTCGATGGAAAGGAGTTCCACATGCTGGCAAGAGGTACATGCAGTTGATTTTCTAAGGGATAATTTCCAGAGCAGAGGGGAAGTATCTCCTTTGAGAAGAGGCTCATAAATTTAGATTGGGGGAAGGTATATCCTTCGAGCAGAGGATCATAAATTTATATTGGAGGAAGGTATCTCCTTTGAGCAGAGGCTCATAAATTCAAATTGGGAGAAGGTATCTCCTTTGGGCCGAGGCTCATAAACATTGTAATTGGGAAGGTTTCCCAAAGAACTTTGAGATAACTTTTAGAGAAAAGTTTTATGGACGTAGCCCAGCCATTCTGGGTGAACCACGTTAAAATTGGTGTCACTTTGTGGATGATATTGTGCATTGCTTTGATATTGCTTTACTATTTTGAAGTATAAAGGAAAAAGTAAAAAGAGGTCTTATATTGTTCACCCCCCCTCTCAGTATAAGCTTGTGTTCTTCAGCATTTGGTTCCTTTTAACTTTTCCTATGGTATTTGAATCTTAATTGGAGGAGTGAAATTGTTCACTCACTATTACTTTCTAAAAGCTTTTTAGAATAAATGTTATGGCTTAGCTATGAGATAGACAATAATGACTATGTAAAATTATTTATTCCTTTAAACTAATTATATAAATGTTAAGTTTTATCATATATAACACGTCAGGATACTCATCACTCCCTAGCACTTGCCCCAAAACCATTTAACCAAAATTTAAGGCTTACCCATGGGATTAGAAGCTTATCTTATGGTGTAAAATAGCTCACTTCTCAATGATTGTCTTGAAATTCTCACACCAAATATTAAGGTTTACATGTGGGATTGGGGCATTGGATTAGGATATAAAATATCTTAGTTCTCATGACCTAAAAATTCTTGGATCAAACGTTAAAATTCAACCATGAGATTGGACCCTTAAATTATGGTATGAAGTGTTTGAGTTCTCAATGTTTATATAGGATAAAATATTAAGGTTGCTTCATAGGAATGCAATATTAGTTTAGCATATAAAAATTCATTTTCTTTGTGACTTTCCTAAACTACTTGGAAAAATACTAAAGTTCACCCATATAAGTTTGACTTGCAATGTGAAACTCATTGTTGTCATTATTCCCCCAACGCACTAAACATAACCATTTTTTTTTTTAATCTATTGTATGGTTGATAGTACTTGTGAACCAAATAAACATATTTCATTTTTCAAATAATATCTAACTTAACAATAATGTAACAATATACCATGGAAGTTGTTCTATTAAAAAAATTTAAAATATAAAACAAATATTTAATTTTTTTTTTTGAAAAATTATTATATTATATAAAATCTAATAATTTTATAAACAACAACAAAAAAAGATGGTGGATAAGCACAATACTAAATAGCCATTAATTATAAATAAATAATAGAGGTCAATGCCAACCCAGGTGTTGTAGGTGAGTTGGAGAGGATAAGGCAATCCTCCAAGGGAGGTCCCAGGTTCAAATCTCCACCCTACCAAAAAGCTGAATTGGGTATCTAAAATCCAATTGATAATGTTGGTGCGGGCAGGGTCGGGTGCGACCCCGGTGACTTTGACGGTGTAGAACCCCCTGTTCATGGTCTCTCAGACCAAGGCGGCTCTGCAAGGGGTTTTTCTCTTAAAAAAAAATAGAGGTCAATGCCAAACATACCTTAGACCACTAACTATTTTTTAAAACTAAAGAGCAATCATGGCCATGTGGACCTCATAGTTAGTCACATCCACTAAGATTGTGGAGGGTCATTTTTGGTATATTTTTTCATTTCCCACCTATAATGTGTTTTGAATTGGTGCAAAGGATGCATCATCTCACTATCTTGGCCTACCGTTTTTAATCTTAGGCTCTTTGTTTTTGGTCAAATAAATGGCTAGTGAAAGAAAATAGGACACAAAGCATTCTCCTAGTGCTCAAAATATCCTACAAATGGGCCAACTCTATTACCACTTTGTTGGTCCACACTAGAGTTTGTAGTATCATAGAAGAAACAATATTGAATTTGTCAATAGCACTATAAAATGAATAGAGGCTTCAGAAGTAAATGTTCATAGAATTTATGGAAAGACCATCCCAAAGATCATTGTCTTTCCAGATCCATGGTTTGATATTTTTCCAAGTTTTTCAAATGCTTTAATTGAAAAAAGAACCTAAAATATTAATCAAAATTGGAGCAACAAGAAAGGAGGTCAAATCCACACCTCTCCATTCTTTATATCTATAGGATCAAACTAGTATTTTTCAAACTTCGTTACCTTTGATGGCTTTAATTATTTTGAGTACATTTTATTTTATATTGTAATAATATTGGTTACCATATGCTATATTTTTCTTTGTGGTATATGCAAGAAATAATTCATTTGCATCATCTAGGTTCTAATGAATGTAAGATATACTATTATTTTATTTGTCTAAGTTTTAATGAAATTTATTTTATATTTTAATTTTATTTACAAAAGAATAAAGGTCTTAGAAAAATCAATTTATACAAATATTGAAGATAAATATCATCCTATGAATTTAAATATCTTTTAACATTTTAATTATTGAATAAATGAGAATAAGTTATTTATTGAATTTAAAATAGTTATCGAAATTAATGGAAGAATTCTTCTATAAAGAGAAAAAGAACATTTATTGAAGACATCAAATTTTTAAAAATGTAAATATTTTTATTTCACTGAATTTAAACATAACATACGAAGCACAAAAATTTACCTGCAAATAAAATCTAAATCATTGGTGTTTGCACATGGTGGGATCTTGGTGTCTTGCAGCAAGGGCTTGCTAGTTTTTCTCGGTTGGAGGTTTCTCCCATTTCATATTATGCTCAGGTCATTTCAAGAGTTCCTCCTGATGAAGAGTTTCCACCTTGTGCGGTTGATGGGAGCTCTTTCAAAATTTTGGTCTCGAATTTCATTGTTAATTCCTTGTTGAAGAAGGAGACGTGGGATCTGGTGGGAAAGCTGGCTAGTGGTCACCCAGAGTTGGAATATCTGAGGCTTTGGGCTCTATCTAAATGGTGACCAATTGATTCCCTTGGCATTGTGTCACTTCCTTGTAATTTCTTCCTTATTAGGCTTTCGAGTGAGGAGGATTCGAGGAAAATTTTATAGGGTGGTCCCTAGTTCTTTGGTAAACAGGGTTTGTTTCTTCGGCGGTGGGGCCATGATTTCAACCCAGTGACCCAAAGAGTGAATGTGGTCCTGATTTGAGTTTGTCTTCCTGAATTCCTAACTTATATATGGCATGAGAGTGTTTTTTGGGCTGTTGCTGCGACTATTGGAGATTTAATTTCCTTTGACAAAGTTTCTTTGTCCCACTCTCAATGTCAGTTTGTCAAGATGTGCTTAATAGTGGATATTGAGAAAGAACTTCCAAGTTCAGTGGAATTGGTGTCCTATTTGAGAACTTGGTCTCAATCTATATTTTATGAAAACAAGCCTCAAGCTTGTCAATATTGTGGTCTGGGAGGTCACCATAAAAGTTTTTGCCCTAAAAAAAAATGTGGGGTCCCTCCAAATCCTCTTTCAGGTTCTGTCTATGCTTTAGAGAAACAAATGAGTGGAAAATCCCAACAAAGAAAAATAAAATTTGGATAATAAAGACTCCTAATCCTTCTTTGGGCTCAAAAGGTAAAAAAGTTCTTACTTCCTAGCCTCCTTGTCCTTCTAGAAGTAGTCATGCGGTCATTTCTCCGAAAGGGGCTTCTCCTCCCCTTCCAAGGTCCCAAAATATTCAAAGTAACTTGGAGGTGGTGCTTTCAAAAGATCCTGTCGAGTCTGTATTGGACATTCCTCTTTCAAATTATTTTCAAGGCTTGGACCTCCTTAGGGCTGAGGACTCCTTGGAGGCCCCTGTGCTAGAGTCACCCCCGTTGAAGGTGGTTTCCCCAAAGGTTATGGAGTTTTATCTGGTTGGGTGTGTCCCCAGACCGACTGATTCCACTAAACATGTTATGGAGAAAGGCTCTCCTACCCCTAAAACAAGAAGCTTGCGCAAGAGACCAATAGACTATGGTGTATCAAAGAAAGTTGGTAGACCTTCAGCCAAATATGGGAGGAAAAGAGCCACAAATGAGGTTGTGGTGAATAGTGGTCAAGCTCACCTGGTTGTGGAAGGTGATAATGGTGATAGATAGCTCAAGATGGATGGGTTCAAATCTCCTCAATTGGAGGAATTGGTAAGAAGCTCTCATTTTAATCCCAATGAAGGTTTGCTCATGGAATATTAGAGGATTAATAGTACTTCTAAACAAAAAATTATTGCTTCTTTGCACATGGAGAAAGCCTCAGACTTTTTGTGTATTCAGGAGTCTAAGTTGGAGGCCTCTGCTTGGGAAGATACTTAGAAGGTGGTCTATAAAGACTTAGGTTTTATGGCTTTAGAAGCCTCTGGTTCGGCTGGTGGTCTTCTCTTTTTTGGGATTCAACTAAATTTTAAGGTCATGTTATCTCGTCATCTAATAGGGTGATCAATATTATTTTTTGGTGTAAGCTATCTCACAGGCGTTGGGTAATATCCAATATTTATGCCCTGAATTCCTATTATGATAGATGTATATTATGGGAACTTTTGTTTGAGATGAGGGCCACTTTTAAAAATGAGGTATGGATGGTTGTTGGTGACTTTAATTATCCCTTGTTTTCCTTTGAAAAATGAGATGGTAACATTGTTGATGATAGGAGTCTTTATGAATTTTATGAGTTTGTTAACCAAGTGGTTCTCCGTGACATAGACCTTATAGGTGCTAAATTTACATGGAGTAACTGAAGAGGGGGCAATAGTATTATCCTTAGTAGACTTGACAGGATCTTCATTTCTAATTCCTCCTTTGATATTTTTGGATATGCTTATTTATCTACCCTTCCTAGAATCGGGTCGGACCACAACCCTTTGTGGCTTAAAATTCTTGAGGGGCTTTCATTTCTTCCTTGTCCCTTCTATTTTTAAGTGATGTGGTGTTCCCACAGGGATTTTGATTCATGCGTATCTGATTTGTGGTAAGAGCATTTTCTAGACGTAGGAATATTCAAATTGTTAAACAAGCTAAAGAAACTTAGAGTCCACCTTAAAATTTAAAATAAATTTTCCTTTGGAAATATTTTTCTAGGAAAAAGAGCATTTGAAATATGCACCGACACAAGATAGAAATGCTAAATATTGTATGTTGGAGGTAGCCTTACCTAGTTTCAGATGATATGAATGCTACTCTTCTTCCTCTATTTCCTGACGATGATATTCTGGTAGCAGTGAAGTCTATGGGCCCTCTTAAGGCTCTTGGCCCTGACGAATCCCCTATTATCTTTTTCTAGAAGTTTTTGTGCATATGTGGAAGGGATGTTTGTGAAGAAATTTGTCACCCCTATTATTTTTTTCTAGAAGTTTTTGTGCATATGTGGAAGGGATGTTTGTGAAGAAATTTGTCATTCACAGAAGTTGTGTGTCTTCCCTAAGGCCTTGAATGCTACTTTTATAGCTCTCATTCCTAAAAAGGACTCTATGGCATCGTTCAGTGACTTTAGACCCATAAGCTTATGTAACACTATCTACAAAATCTTTTCTAAAGCTATGGCAATTAGACTAAGGCCTATCCTTCCCGTTATCATTGAATTGACCCAAAGTGGATTTGTTTCGGGAAGGCAAATTTTGGATGGTGATATTGTTATCCATGAACTTATCCACTCAATGCAGAAAAGTGGGAGGACGACCTTCGTTCGAAAGATAGACATCAAAAAATCCTATAATAGAGTGTCATGGCCATTTTTGTTTATGGTCCTAAGAAAGTTTGGCTTTAGCAACTCTTGGGTTAACCTCATGGAGGCTGCAATTTTGTCAGCTTGGTTTTCGATGCTGATAAGTGGTTCCTCGACTGAATTTTTTAACTTGTGTAGATGTATTCGTGAGGGTGATACTATTTATCCCTTCCTTTTTATTACCATGACAGAGGCTCTTGCTTGATCTATTAAAATATGTAGTATAGAATTTGGTTTAAGGTTGGCCTTGCAGATAAATATGATCTCTCATAAACAGTTCACAGATGACACTCTACTCTCCTATGTGGCATCAATTTTTTATGCTTGGGATGTTAAAGTTATTATTGATTGCTATGGGAGGGCAGTAGGACAGGTGACAAATTACCTTAAAAGAAATGTCTTCTTTATTAACACCCCTGAGATTCGATAGCAAAGGATTGCTTCAGTTTTGGGATATCCGATTGTTTCTCTCATAATTACTTACTTGGACCTCCCTTTATTTGTGGGTTGCTTGAAGGAGTCATTCTGGAATCCTATTCTAGAGTGGGTACAGAGAAAAATTTCCTCTTGGAAAGGAGCCCTCCTCAGTAAAGTCGATAAAACGGTGTTAGCCCAGAGTATGCTCCAAATTATTCCTTTATATTTTATGTCTCTTTAGTATTCCGTCCAGGGTGGCATCTAAGTTTGACAGCATTTGTAAGGTCTTTCTTTGGGTAGGCCCGAAGTTGAAGGATAAGTTTCATCTACTTTCATGGGATCAAGTCTGTAAAAGGAAAAAGTATGGAGGCCTAACTTTAAAAAGTGTGATTGGTATGCATAAAGCTATGGTGTCCAAGTTGGCCTGGCAGGTTTCTTCTGGCATTGATCGCCTTTGGTGCCACATTTTAAAAGCTAAATATAATTTTAATAATTTCCTATCGAAACCTCTCACTTCTAGAGGTTCTACATTTTGGAACAATCTGATCAAATCCAGAGATTTTATTAAAAATAATAGTTGTTGGGTGGTCGGGAATGGTAGGTCGGTCTCCTTTTGGGATGACCCATAGCTCAAAAACCGCCCCCTCGTAGAGAACCATAGTTTCAAGAACATTTGTGTGATATCCAAATAGGCTGGCTTCATTAGGGTGGAAATTTTTTTTATCCTTCATAATAACCGTAGAGAATGGTCCGTGTCTCCCCCCTTTCTCAGATCAACCTAGGATCATGTGGAGTGGGAATCTATTCTTGCTAAATTATGAAGGTACATTGTTCTCTAGGAGGAAGTGATGGATCAACTAGTTTGAGGTGGAGATAGTGAGGGCTCTTACACTGTTAAATCGACTTACTCTCTCCTTTGCCATCGGGGTGGTGGTGATTTCCCATGGTCAAAGATATGGATTAAAAATTTAACTCTAAAAATTAATATCTTCTTCTAGCTGGCAGTGCATAATAAGGTCCTTACGATTGAGAAATTACATAAGTGGGGTGTTAATCTATTCAATCAGTGCTTTCTTTGTAAACAATATTAGA
This sequence comes from Wollemia nobilis, assembly GCA_028583015.1. NCBI lineage: Eukaryota > Viridiplantae > Streptophyta > Pinopsida > Araucariales > Araucariaceae > Wollemia > Wollemia nobilis. The sequence goes on from JAQPPZ010017095.1 coordinate 5,325,360, forward strand.
AATTTGCTTCCTATTTGTTCCTTAAGTGCAAGATATTCCAGGAGGTTTTTTATTCTTGTCTTCAGCATATTGGGCTTGCCTGGACATTACTGAATTCTATCAATGATTTGATTCATCAGTGGACGTCACCTTTCTCCTCGTCCCATATTAAGTGTTTTTGGAAGTTTTGGCTTCCCCATCTTCTTTGGGGAGTGTGGAAGGAACGAAATATGAGGGCATTTAAAAATAAGAAAGGAGATCTCTTACACTTAAGATAGAAAATATTGTGGAAAGTTGGTGAGAATGTATCTGTTGCATTAAAGGAATTGCTCCCTTCTATTCCTAAGGAACATCCTGATTTTAGGGTTGAACGTTCTCTTGATTTTTGTCCATATTTAAGACCACCTCCGACTCTGAACTTATGTACTTTTGTTCGTTGGTCCCTATCCCCTCTGGGGTGGTTCAAACTTAATTTTTATAGGGTGTCAAAAGAAAATACAGGCCACACGAGCACTGGGGGAATTATTTGGGATCAATCTAGAACTGCCATATTGGCTTTTATGAAAGACATAGGTGTTCAATCGTCTCACTTTGCCAAATCTTGAGCTGCCTTTATGGGGATTCAAATGCTTAAAGATCTTGGTATTCATAGGGCCATTATTGAAGGAGACTTGTTAAATATTATTAATATGCTCAAGGGTGATTGCACATTTAATGTCTTTGGAGGAGTGGATCATTAGGCATGAATTCAGAGAAGCGAATGCGATGGCTAATTGCCTTGCAAATTTGGGTGTTTCTAGCCAGGGCTTAATGATATGGTGCACTAACTTTACTCCAGAGATTATCTACCATGATGAGAATATTTTATGATATTTAGGGTGTTTTTGGGCTTCTGACGTAGCTCATTTTGTTTAGTGGTTGTTGGCAGTTACTCTTCTCTGGGGTTACGGTGGAGGGCCTTTACTTTGATCGGTTACCTTGTATTTGGGAGACCTCTTGGCTATACGTTTGCTCTTTGAGAAGACATGTGACCCCTTTCCCTCTCCTGATTTTTGAATTTAAAATTTTGAATCACTTCCCAATGTCTTCTCAAGCCTTTAGGAGTTGTACCACCCTAGTTTATGTGTAGTCTCTAGAACATTCTAGGTAGGTGCTCTTGTCTATGGTTCTGGGTCATAGTATCTGTCAGAGCCTTGGGATGGTGTCCACGTTGTACATGTAGAATTATAAATTTTCTTGTCTCGGTGTAGTTGCTACCCTTCTCGATGCTCTCCTCTTTACTTTGAGTTGGTGCTTGCATGGTAGCTTTGTGATCAAGAGGTCTTGGTAGAGCCTTACAAGTGGTGGGGCCTTACTTTTCTGGCAAAAACTTAGTTCATTTTCAAAATTCATTAAGACTTACCCTTCTTGGGGCTTGGGTCTCTTCCCCTTGTCCTCTATGCTCCCACATGATTATCTTGTTTGCTTTCTCTTGTTGGTTACGTCAGTTCTCCCTGTGATGGGTTTATTATTGCTATCCGTTGTGTGGTTTTTTTGCTTCTTAGTTCAAGGATGGTCAATTTCTTCGAATGGCTAGTCCCAAGACCTTTTGTTTTTCCCCGACAGGGCCTCCCCTTCTTTGGTGCTAGTTTGTTGACTTTGGGGGTGAGGCTTATATTTATTAATTTTGTTATGGCCTGGGTTGCCCTTTGTCAGAGTTCTCTTGTTGTTGGGAGTTTTTTTTTTCGGGTTTTATTTCTTCTCTCTATCTCTAAGTTTTACCGGTTTATTTTTAGTATGGGTAAAGCGAAGATCTACCCGACTAAGCTTAAATTGAGTAAATCCCATCTTGAACCTACGTCTATATACTTTTATGAGGAGGTCAAAACTATCCTAGAGGATGGGGGTCTTCTGGAATGCATTTAGAATTTTCATGGCCATAGCCCTGTGCTTACTAACTAGATGGTTTCTTCTTGGAATGACGGTTGGATCAGTATTGGCTCCTGGTCATTTCAAGTCTCGGTAGATCTCATCAGTAGAACTACCAGCTTGGTGTTGGATGGTGCCTATCACAACCATGATAGACATTATCTATTGCAATATATTAGTTTATTTTTAGACAAAGAGGAATTCTTATTGCAAATCCGGAATGGTTTTAGTGTTGCGGTGCTGCCTCCTCCTTGGGATAGGGTTGCTAGGGTTATCATGGACTATTTTACCCTTGATATTTCCTATGAAATTATTAGGAGCTTTCATGCTATGTTTTTGAATCATTTGAGACGTAAAGCCTGCATGAATATTCCTTTGTTTCTTTTCCATTTTATGAAGAAGTCATTTCTGAATGTTCAAGGCAGTCATGGTCATACCCCTATTCATCAAGGCCTTATGTTGCTGGTGTTTGAGTAGACTGCCTTTGAACATGGTCTAAATGTTGATGATTTGCTCTAGCCTTTTGCAGATATTCCTCATCCCATGGATGGTGGTACTAAGAGGGTGGTGGAGTCTCCTAGCTCTCTTGGTGGTGGTTCCAGTTCGTCCTCTGGGATGGATTCTGATGGCAGTGAAGACATCTATTCCTTTTCTTTTGGGAAGGGTTCTGAGAAAATTTCTAGGAAGATTCAAGTCTCTTCCAAAGGTGTTTGGGGGAAGGCCTTGGCTGTAGAAGCCCTTACTCCTTTGGTAGGTCCCACTGTGAAATTCGATTTACCTTCTAAAGTAATCTTCAAAGATCCTGTGAATTTGGATCTAGAGGCTTCTCCTCCTGCTGCTGATTGTGGTCATCATAAATCTAAGTGCTTGTTATGCAAAGGGGGTGTGTCTCTTAATTCCTCCCTTCCCCATGCCCTACTCTATTTTGATGTTCTTCCTTGAGTGTGCATTTGGGAGAAATACGTGGAGGAAGTCTATGCTCCGGAGGCTTCTAGGGAGCTCAAAAATATGTTTTTTGAGATTTAAAGCTTATTGATGTTAATCAAAGAAATATTTGGTGTTCGTTGAAATCGGTGCTAGATATATCTTAGAATGTTTCACGTTTAGCTGCTACTGTTGCTCAGGGTATGTAGAAGCTAGTGTAGAACTATCTCAGTTGCCCCCTTCTTCGGAGCCTTGTGCGCTTGTTGTTAACAGTTTTTTCTATCTACCTCATTTCTATCTAATGAGGATTTGTTCTATATCTTGCTCTTGTGGTCTTTTCTATAGTGGTTGTGGGGCCCCGATAAAACCCTCTCTGTTTTAATATCCAAAAAAAATATAAGATTGCTATCACATAAAAAATTTAAAATTTTAATGAAAAATAATATTTTAACTACATCAATACCTATACATACAATATTTTAATGAAATGCAATATTTTAATATTTTAAATTCATTTTATTTTTTTCATTTAAAATTTGATATACTACAAACCTATACCTCATGCTAGTATAGTAACATTGGCATAATAAGTAACAAAGAAATATTTTTAATTATTATCAAATCTCAAAACTCATATTTTCTATCCTTATTTTGTAATAACTAAGGTGCACTTGATCATGTTTGTATTCATTTAATGTTTCATGTTCTTTATTGGAATTTATTTTCAAAATCTTAATTTGTTTCTACCCTTGTTTTGTAATAACTAAGGTGCACTTCATCATGTTTGTATTCGTTAAGTATTGCATGTTCTTTAGTGGATTTTTCTTTCAAATATTACTTGTATTCTATTTTCACCCCTTAAAGGATTTTATTTAAATATAATATAAGGATGCTTTTGCTCAGTGCTCTAATTTTTTTAGATGATTTTTTAAATTTTATAGTGTCTATGCTTGAGATTTTATATGTTTCTTGTACTTGTCTTCATACACAAGGACTTTTCTTTTGCAAAACTTATTTTATTGGAGCTACTTTATTAGGTCATGTAATAAAAATTATAATAAAAGATAATTTTCTAATATAAGTTAATAGGTATACAAATAATTTAATCATTTAAAAATAATTAAAAGTAATAATAATTTTCTTTTTGGAATATTATTATCCACAACTAGCTTTAGTCCTCATTATATAATATTTTATTTATATTTAATATAAACATGAAAATTCATGAAAATTCATGATATATCCTTGTTCCTTTATTTAATTATTATTAATTATTGATAAAATTATTATTTTAATATTAATTTTTTATTAGGTCCAAGATGTACACCAATTGGTTTGACCAAACCTCGTAAGGGAGGTAGAGGTCCAAGGTTCAAATTTTGGGTCTCATCGGCCTCGTCAACTGAATGCTTGTGCTTTTCAAGATGCTTTTAGTGATGTAAAAGGTTTAAAATAATTGTGACATGGTGGTTATAGGAGCGTGGGCCTTATCATACTGAATGCTTGTGCCTTTTTACGAGCTTTCAATGGTGTAAAAGGTTTAAAATGATTGTAACATTGTGGTTATAGGAGCGAATTATGTGAATAATTGTGTAGTGGCTTCCGGGATGAACAATGCAAAATACTGTGGTGGCCATAAAGCAAAGAAATGTGTAGTGGATTTTGGTACGGACAATGCAGAATACTGTGGTGGCCATAAAAACCGAACAACCTACTCGCATATTCATAACCGCTACCAATTCCACCATGTAAATTCAAAAAAAAATATTAATTTTTTTTATTAAAATTAAATATGATGATAACAACAATGTGAATACATAAATCTTAAATTAAATTTATAATATCAATTTAAATAAAAATATTTATAAATTCAAAATTATTAAATTATTAATATGTTTTATAAAAATATAATATCTTAATATTTTCTTTTTATCGCCTACTAAAAATATTTAAAAACTATTATTTGTTAATATTATGCACACGAAAAATTTATGTTTTAACTATAATTTTCTTAAACTTTACAATCATTAAACATTAATATCTAATGAAAAAAAAAACTAAAATAAATATAAAACAAAGATATAATATAATTAATTTATATTTAATTATAAATTAATTTTTTTATCTAGAAAGGATATGTAGTAGTAGGTAGTTGGATTTTCATATAAGAGATTCAAGTTCAAATATTAGTAGGAGGGGAACCAAGCTCCTCATAAAAACCAGTGCTTGACCTTAACATTTAGTTGAGACAGGGACATCCAAGTTCAAACACCATTAGAAGGAGACCCGAACCCCTTATAAAAACTAGCGTGTGACCTTAACATTTAGTGGAGACAAGGACACTGCAATGCAAAAGACATTGAGCTTTTTTTAGTGAAAACCCAAATTCAATTGATAACCTAAATATACTTTAATTTTCAACATCTTAAAAAATAGAGTTTATATTATCTTTCTTCTTAATTATAAATTAATTATGGAGTCTCAGTGTAGGAGCTGGACGTTTTTCGCAGGACTGCCCAAACTTCCGAACTCGTTTCAGCCATATCTCACTCATCCGAACTCGGATTGAGCTGAAATTTTGAGGGTAGATGCCTGAAAAACCCTAGAATGTCTCCATCAATTTTCATATCATTTGGAGCAACACAGATCCTAGCACAGCCCTATGTGTGAACGATATATTTGGCAAGCGGCTATGCGAGGGTTTCATCTGGGTTGAGTGCAAGCAGCTCCAGAGGTTAGTTTTTAGGGCCTTCGAGCCCTAACGACCAATATTTTTGTGGTTTATGCTCAATATTTTAGCAGGAAATGTTGCAGGGGATACAATATGGGTTAGAAATTTGTCTTTCAACAGATCATACTGTGAAATTGAGTGACAACGGCTTCCAATTTGCTGCTCAAAAGAAAAGTGAAAACCATACGTTTCCACGATATCTAGGGCAAGGATTAAAGAGATCTCAAAACAAGTTTCAAGCAGTTGATCAAAAAATGGCTCATATCTCAAATGAATCTGGTGCTAAGGTGCACCCACAAAATAATTCTACTATGAAAACCCCTATCAAGGGTAAGAATTTTGAAGACTCAGTCCCAAAAATGAATTTTAGGGATGCCCTTCATGGTGGACAGCCTCAGCCCAATGCTAATATCAATATTAGGGCTTCCCATAAACCTCTAAGAATGCCTAAGATTGATCCTAGGAAAATAGAGTCAGGATGTCTTAAAGCAGCTGATGGAACTCCTATTGTTAAGCTTGATATGGGGAACATTCAGACTGACATTGAAGATTTGGAAAAAAGAGGACTAATTTGTCGGTTCGTGGGTTTTTGTCCGAGTCTATCTGCTTTCAATGTCTGGGCTGCAAAAATTTGGAAAACTAAAGGTGAGTTACAAATCTCTATTTATCCAAATGGTTATTTTCTTGTTTTATTTGCTAATAATGAAGATAGAGAGAAAATTTTTCAAGGGGGTCCTTGGTTTTTTGGAAGTGCAGGGCTTTTTATGAAGCCCTAGCATACTAAATTTAAAGCCGAAGAAGAGATGCCTTCTATAGCTCCCGTGTGGGTTAGACTCTTTGGCCTCCCTATTGAATTTTGGAATCCTACTATTTTTTCTTAAATTGGAAACTCTTTAGGAACTTTTATGATGACTGCTGGTTGTACTAAAAATTTTGAAAATATTATTTATGCTCGAATTTGTGTTTTAATGGATTTTGACAAACCCCTTACTAAAAATATCAAATTACAATTTGGGGAAAACACTTGGGAGCAAGTAGTGGACTATGAGAACATTCATTTTCGTTGTAGAATTTGCCATGAATATGGTCATTTGGCCAGTGCTTGCCCAAATAAAATTCTTGATCAAAAGAAAGAAGATATAAACTCAACATGTTTCCAAATACCTAAGAAGAAGAATACACAGAAAAAAATAGTTATGAAGGATCAATCAAAGTCATTTGCTAATATGTTTGAAATACTTTCCACAAATGATGTCCCAAGTGAGGAAGAGGAAATAATGGAAACTAAAATCTTAGAAACACAATTTAAATATGAAGGGAATAACTCAGAAACAAACCAACAAATCAAAGGTTTTCAACAAAAAAAAAAAAGGAGAAAATTTACACAAGAAAAACAATATTTCAAATGTCAAAACTTCAAATAATGCAGGTCCCAATATAGACTCCATTGAACAATCTAGTAAAATTTTGGCAGTGTGTGAGCATTCTTCAAGGTTAGAAGACATCTCAGATTCAATTGGAATAAGTCAAGAAATAGGGAAAAAAAAATTGAATATGGATTCCAATAAAAAAATAGGTCGCAAGACCAATCAATATCATATGGTAAAAGAAGGTGAAAAGCTTGTAGAGGAAGGTAAGATTAATACCCTTCCCAAATTTTTTAGCTTTGGTATTAATGAAGATCATCACTTGGAATATTAGAGGACTCAAAGGGAGTCTTGCAAAACAAAATGAAATTAGAAGAATGATTCAAAAAAATCATCTACATCTTGTTTTCCTTCAAGAAACAAAGATGTCAATGGAGGATATGGACTTAATTGCCAGTAAAATTTGGCCAGCTGAAAAAGTGGTTTCCCTCAGTTCCCAAGGGAATTCGAGTAGCATTGCTTGTCTTTGGGACCCAAAAGAGGTAGTTATTCACCATATGGTTGGAAGTTGGGGTTTTTTGTCTATAGTTATTCAAAGTAGACATTCCAACCAGATTATGCTCTACATTATTGTTTATGCCTCGACTTATTTAGAGGAAAAAAAAAGACAGTGGAAGGATACTACTCATATTATATCTTATTTTCCTAAAGCTTGGATCTTGCTCGGAGGAGATTTCAATACCATCCTCTCTCTGGATGAGAAAAGGAGGGGAAATAAAAATTTGGACAAAAGCACTAACCTCATGAGTGAATATATTATAAACCTCCATCTTATGGATATCCAACCAGATAATGGCCATATGACTTGGTCTAACAGAAGGCAAGACTTAGCTTATATAATGGAGAGATTGGATAGGTTTTTGCTCTCTGAAAATTTCTTAATCCATGGTCACATTCCTAAAGTGAAGACTCTTAATAATGTTGGTTCGGATCATTGGCCAATCATGGTGGAAATGTGGAAAACCAATGTGAGTTTCTCTCCTTTTCATTTTCAATTAATGTGGCTCAGAGACATTTCCTTCAAACATCGTGTGCAACAATGGTGGAAGGAAGGTAAACCTAGGCATGGGACTAAGATGTTCTATTTTGACAAAATACTGCAATACATTAAATCCAAAATCAAGACTTGGAACTGGAAAGAGTTTGGGGATGTTCATAAAAAAAACATGAAGTTATTGCTCATCTTGAAAATTTGAATAAGAAAATCCGTTTAGATGGCCTCACAGAGAAGAGAAGTGTAGATGAAATTAAACTCACAACTCAGCTTGAGGAATGGGAAAAAAGAGAAGAAATCTTATGGAAGCAAAAATCTAGAATTCCTTGGCTCAAAGAAGGAGATCGAAACACAAATTTCTTTCACAAATATCTTCTAGCTCGAAGATATCACAACTTTATTTCTTCCTTAACTTCAGATACTGGAGATGTTGTTTATACTTGAGATGGCATGAACTCTATTGTTGTTGATTACTTTTCCAATATTTTTGCTGCTACTCCTCTTGACTCAGCTTCTCAACAAAATGTTCTTCAAGCAATCCCTTCTCTTATCACTTCGAGGAGAACTCTATTTTGACTCGCTCCTGTTACTATCAATGAGCTTCAACAAGTAGTTTTTAAAATGCAAAAAGGGAAAACCCCAGGTCTTGATGGTTTTCCTATTGAGTTCTACCAAGAGTTCTTGGATATCCTTCATGTTGATTTATTAGAGGTGGTGGAAGAAGCCAGGAAAGCCAAAGAAATTTTGAAGGTTATCAATAAAACTTATATTACTCTTGTTCCAAAATCTCAAGAGGTTGATCATATCTCATCTTTTAGACCTATTGCTTTATGTAATGTTCTTCTCAAAATCATTACTAAAATCATGGCAGAAAGGTTGAAGCCTCTTTTGCATAAGATTATTTCCCCAGAGCAAGGTGATGAGTGTCGTTTAGTTCATCATTTAATCATTATTTATCAATTTGGGTAGGTGTCCTAAGGCTGTTTACGATAGCCAATTCAAGTAGATGTAAGACATTCTATTCAAAAAATGGCTTTATTGGTAGAATAGTTAGTGTTTTTTGGGGGTTCTTCTGTCACTCTAAACCCTATGAACTGAAAGGAAACTATATTATGCTTGCTGAAATAAAATTGCAGAAATGAAATAACTGTCAAAGAAACCTATTTACTTTTGCTAAATCTGAAAATGCATTCAAAAACTGAATTAAACTTGCTGAAATGAAAGTTTCTGAAATTAGAATTGCAGAAAGTAAACTAACTTGCAAAATAAAAGAACAGAACTTAAAATAAACTTAGAAATGATAACTCAGAAATAATAATGAAACTACAAACTCTGAAACTGAAAATGATTTCAGCAAAATAAAGAAATGTAGGAAAAATGAGAGGTTTCTTATTTATTCTGCTACAGACAGATTTAAACAAGAAAACCTGATAAAAACCTTCTTCTGCTCTTAGGAGTGGCCCTTGCTCCCTATTTCAGAAGAAGGTGAAGAAGTAGCTCTGGTTTACTACTTAATCACTCCTTCAATCATACAACAAAACTGATAAAAACTGCACTCTTTATTGAATTAAAAACATGCAAATTTTTTTTACATATTACTGCTACAGAAATCTGATTTCTCACAATATTTAGAATTATCCTAATTGTAATCCTAATTCTTCCTTAGCTCAACTTAGATGGGAGCTGGTTATTTATATTAAAAATATGCTAAATCAGGTGTGGAATGATTCTAATTTCAGGCATTTTAGGAATGTTGTTGAAACTGCATTCCTAAAATGTAGAATATGAATGAAATCTATTTGTTGCACATTTGCTGGAGGTCTTTTGCATTGAAAAAGGTGCACAAAAGATTCACATAACTATCCTTAACACTCTCCTACAATTTTTCTACCTTTCATGAGCTGTTCTGGTCAAAATTGTGCTTTTTCAATTATTTCAGAGCAATCTTGTTATTCCGGAGCAGTGTCTCTGTTGTTCCAGAGCAGTATTTCTGTTGTTCTAGAGCAGCGCCAAAATACCTGTTTTCAACACAGTTTGCGGTTCTTTTGCCGAGCATTTTGTGGATCATACTTGGAAGTCTTTCAACAACCTATTCTCATGCTATTTTAAGTTGAATTTGACCAAATTCCAAGCCATGCAAATCTGGCTGGAATTTGTCCAAGTTAAAATAGTCAAAATGCAGTTTTGTCCTATTTTTAGTGATATTTTCTGCATTTGACAACTTCAGAGAGCATGATATGAATGTTATATATCCCACACGTGATTGCACTAACACATTTCACAATAAATCATTATTTATCAACAAAACTTATGCAGAAAATACGGAAAATTAGTAAAAATAGAATATTATGCTTCTAAACAATCAAACATGTAAATAGTAGTAAATATTGTATTTCATCAGCAGAATTAACATCAAAACATATCAAAAATGTCTATTAAGGATGTCTAAAATAATCAATAATGAGGCAATATTTGGCCTCATCATCCCCCCCAACTTATTCTGATGCATGTCCTCATGCATTCTGTGAGGCTACAATAGAGCAGAGATCCTTGTCCATGACTCTCTCTTGGTAGCTAAACTTTGGACCAGGAATCCTGTAGAAACCTCTGATTTCCTTTATCTGCTTGAGCCATGCCTGAAACTGATCATATGGCTGAGGGTCATCATCAAAAAACCATGGAACAGGGGTGATTACAATGGGCAATCTGTATCTTAATCCTATCCACTGATGTTGTAGCTGCTGAATAACTTGCATGATACCTTTAGCTCTTCTTTTTAACCACTGCAAGTTATTGGGGGAGATAGGTTCTTTCTTCTGCAAAGAAATAGATAACTCTCCCCAATGATTTTTACAAGCTACTAAAGCACTATTAAAATGCTGGTGAGTAAAATTTTGAAAATCGACTAAGCATTCCTGAAGATTGGTTTCATAATTTTTTCTCACCTTTTCTTCCCTCATCATAGTAAAATGTTTATTGGCTGCAGACCTGTAATCACAGTGAATTGGCCTCAGATATAGTGCTGCATTTGCCTCATTTTCCTTAATCATCTGTTTCTGCTGTTCCCAATATTCCTGATTTTGCAGAGTGGAAATGAAGGCTCTCAACTAAATATCCCCTGTAAAAATGTGATGTAGGAATGTGTCATCACCAGGCATAAAGAAGTTATGTAAGAATAACTCACACAACAGACTTTTCTGTTCTATTGGGCTGTGCAGGTAGGCATCCACAAATTCTTTAGGGTCTTCCAATTTGTATGGCAAATTAGAGTGGATTCTCATAATTTGCCAACGGATAAACCTTTCTCTGAGGATTAAGGTATAAAACCTTGCAGGTATTCTGCATTGGACTAAACACTCTACATTCTGACAGAGATCCTGCACCTGGTTCTTCAATTTGGTTATTTCTGCTTCTTTAGCCTCACATTTTTCTTCCAAAGGTTTCAAAGCTAAAACCTTTTCTTCTAACCTTTGGCATTTCATCATCCATTTTGATAAATCTGTATTATATTCCTTAAGTGGAACCATAAGAGGATTGCGGACAATTTGCTGCATTTGAGGAACAATATGAACCTGCACCTCTTTGTCAGTCATGTCAACCCTGACAGAATCTGTTTGTATCTCATTTTCTTCTATTTTTTCCAAAGGCAAGTTGACTTGTATCCCTTGTTCCTCTATTTCTATCATAGGTAATTCAGTTTGAATTCCCATGTCCTGTGTTACTATGAGGGGTACATATGGTTCAATAGCTACAGCAGGAATTGAGGAGATCTGAAGTTGTTCCTGTCCCTGTTCTCCTTCAATATCCATTATAGGTTCCTCCCTGATTGGTGAGTCTACTGCGTGTGCAGCTGTTGCTAATTCTAACAAAATATCAGCCATTTGAGTGTCATGCATAGTTTCATCAGGTTGTGGCTCTAAAGATGCAATTTTAGCTTTTAAACTTGCCACTTCTTTCTGCAACATTGCAATCATTTGATCCTTTTCTGAAATAGAAGCTTGACACTTTTCTATCCAACCTGTTTGTGTTTTTACCACACTTCTTGCCGCAAATAGCTATAGTTGGATTTATTCTTCTTATTTTGCCTCTAACTCTTCCTTAGAATCAGAATCTATGTAATCCACTAAGACTACTTCAAGGCTGGTTGTTGGTTCTATTATGTTTGTGGCTACAGGTTCTGCTGGTTCTGCTAGGTCTGTCTCTGCTGCTACTGCTTCTTGACTTCCTTGGTCAGATGATGTTTTACCCAATTGAAGTCTTGCAGACCTTCTTAAGTTTTGAACAGGAGTCTTTCTTCTTCCTGTTTTGGGTATTTCTTGAGCATATTCTCCTGGTTCTGCTTCATCAGAGCTATTGGACTGCAAAATAGTCACATTTGCTGAAAATGACACCCTTCTACATTTTTTAGAAGAGTCTATTCTAGCATGCTTTTCTCTCTGTCTTCTAGTCCTAGAAGAGGGAGGTCCCTATGGAGAGGATGGACCCTCTTCTTGGACAAACTCTGTCTCAACCACTGGTTCAGGTGTTTCTACTTCCTCCTCTTCAATGCTAGGATTTCCAGTTTGTTTTGCAAATTTAGGGCTTTCAATATCTTCTTCTGCTTTAGCTGCAACTGTAGGGTTTCTAGTTTCATCCCACTAAGCAAAGAACCTGTCAAAGCTCTGCAAATTACCCCTAGAGTGATGTTTATAGATTATTTTAATCAAACCATGATGCCTAGGAGTTCCTTTCCCTTCTTGATATTTCTTGGCCATAGATTTTAAATTTTCATAAAAGTACAAGGGAAAATTAACTTGGAATTCAGGGTTTGTGTGGCCATATCTCAAATAAATTAGAATTCTCATATGGTGCCCTGACAAAACAGCATACTGACCTTCACAAGTAATAAATCTAATCATCCATTCAGCTACTTCATCCCATGGAGATTCCAGAATTTCCCTTTTAACTCCTTTACAAATATTTTTACTCATGACATACTCAATAGGTTTATCATTTTCTGCCCTAAATTGGTTGGCCAATTCACTTAGGGTATTCCTAGCTGTTTTTCCAAGATTAATTCCTTGCAAAGGAAATTCAGTAATTTGGCTCAAAATATCTAGAGTTACCTGGATTTTCATGCCATTGATGTTGATCTTGTTATTTCTGAAGGTTCATGCAAATTATGCGGCCAATCCCTCGGAGTTCCCATCAAATTTCTGTAAAAATGGCATAAATCCTCCATCGGTGAAAATTTGCAGCAGCGTAGGATTTTCCAGTATGAAGCTGGCATTTTCTGGTTCACTTCTGTTCTTCCTATAGCCCATTTTCTTCTGCTCTGCTCGCGAATATTTTTTTGAAACGCTGGAATGACAGTTCTAGGGCACATGCACTGGAATGAAGGTTCTTGCGCCGGAACAAAACATGTAAAACCAACTTGCTGATTCATTTTTTAAAACCGGTAGAATATGCTGAAAACGAGGAAACATTAGTTCCAATGCAGATTACACGATCACGATTTGCTGAGTTGGCATTAATTAATTTGATGTGAATTTTTCAAGATAAAAAAAAATTGTTTTCGATGTTCTTTGATGCGTGTGCCATGATTATGCGAATCGCAAAATCATGATATCTAAATATCATAGATTTCGGAAATCACGTATTCCATAATCACTTGCCACGTGTTCCTGCCTGAATTTTTAAGAAACGTCAGCATATTCCGAAGCCCTGAGCAAATGTCGTTATTTTGTCATTCCGGAGCATATCTGTCAATACTCATTCTAGAGCACAACCGTCATTACCCATTCCAGAGCACAACTGTTATGGAGCTTTTGATGTTTCGGAGCTCCAACGCTTCTGTTACGAAGCAGTGGTTATTCGGAAGCAAATTTCATTCTGAAGCATATGTCATTCCGGAGCATATGTCATTCCCCCTTTCGTTGACTAATTTAGACATCCCCAATTTTAACCTTATGAATGTTTTAAATGCTAATCAAGTGAATCTATACACTACATACCTTAACTATTTACAATATTTAAAATGTAAAGAAACACATACCTGTCTTGACTACCTTTCTACATTTTATACAATTGATTAGCTTTGCTGTTTTTTCTTCTGACAAGTGCAGTACTGTAATTCTGAAAAACACAAACAATGTGGGTGATGGCAATGACAATGCTGGTGAATGACAATGGCAAAAAAAATGATAATGCTAAGGAATGAATGGTGATGGAATAAATGGCGATGGAATGGATGGTGATGGAATGAATGGTGATGGAATGGAATTCAGTAAACATGCCAGATAACTGGTTTTCATGTAAACCAATTTTTTTTTTGATAAAAACTATACTACTGCTGCTTCAGTGGAAGAAGGGAATTCTTCCATTATGTGCACATCCAAGTGCTCTATTTGTTTTAAGAATTCATTTTTAGTTAGTGGCTTATGGTAAATCCAGAGACGATGTCCATTAACCACTAACTTCCTTCGTGAATCATCAATTGGTGAGAGACGAACTGCTCCATTCGAGAAAACCTCTTCAATCTGATATGGTCCAAGCCATCTTGTCTACAACTTCCCAAGAAAATCTTCATAGTGGGAGTCAAACAGTAATGCCCAATCCCCTTGCTGGAATTTTTGTTCTTGGATATGGCTATCATGCCAGATTTTACGTTGTGCTTGGATCATCTCGTTCTGATGCAAAGCGTCTCTTCATATTTCATCCAATGCATTGAGTTGCAGGATCCGGTCCGTTTGTGCCTGTGACAAATCAATACCAACTTCCAAAGCAATTGGAAGAGTTAGTAATTCAATTTCAATAGGTAAAAGGGGTGTTTTACCATAAACCAATTCAAAAGGGGTAAATCCCATAGTGGATTTCCAAGTAGTGTTATAAGCCCAAATTGCTTCAGGTAACTTTTCTACCCAATTCCTTCTATGAATTGCTACAGTTTTGGTTAATATTTTCTCTAATTCCCTATTTGTCACTTCAACTTGACCATTGGCTTGTGGATGATAAGGAGAGGACTTCCTGTGCTTGATTTCATATAATTTTACAAAGGCTTCAACAACCTTTGAAATAAACTGAGGTCCTTGATCAGAAGTAATAGACTGTGGGGCTCCAAATCGTAGAAAAATATATGAATACAGAAAATCAGCAACTTTGTCTTCTCGGGCATGCTTAAAGGCACGGGCTTCTGCCCATTTGGTTACATAGTCCACACATACCAGGATGTGCACCTTCCCTTGGGAGGGTGGATCAATAGGTCCTACAAAATATAACCCCCACATCTCAAATGGTTCTACACCTAATTGAGGCTGTAAAGGCATTTCATTTATGAAAGTAGGCTTACCCATTCTTTGACATGCATCACAATTTCTGATATACCTTTTTACATCTTTATGCAATGATGGCCAGTAGTAACCAGCACCCAAAATATTTTGAATGGTATGTTTTCTCTGAATAATGCCCTCCTGAAGGTTCATCATGACAGGCTCTCAAGACATCATATATCTCATCCTTATGAACACACCTGCGTAAAACATGATCAGGACTGCATTTAAACAATATTCCTTTTATCCATTCAAAAGAAGAACTTTGCTTGATTAACTATTTTTTCTGTTTTTAGGTAAAATGAAGAGGAATCTTCCCTGTAGCTAAATAATTAGCTATATCTGCAAACCATGGAGTTTGAACAGAGACAACAAACAGTTTTTCATCAAGGAATGCATCTTCAACTAGTTCTTCAGTTTCTGCATTTGGCAATCTTGACAAAAAATCTGCCACTACATTAGCCTTTCCTGGTCTATTTACTATAGTAATATCAAATTCCTGCAATAAAATCAACCAGTGAATAATTTATGCACTAACCAAAGGCTTATTCATCAAATATTTGATAGCAGCATGATCTGTATGGATGAATACAGGATAACCTGTGATATAGTGTCAAAACTTGTTAATGGCATATACTATAGCTAAGAATTCCTTCTCAGTTGTAGTGTAATTCTTTTTAGCTCCTGTCAAGTTTTTGCTAATATAATAAATGGCATAGTGTTGTCCATTTTCAATCTGCCCTAGTGTGGCTCCAATAGAAGTATTGGAGGCATCAACCTGAATATGAAAGGGCAGCTCCCAGTTAGGGCCTCTTAGTACTGGCAGACTGGTTAGATTTTCTTTCAAAGCTTCAAAGGACTTGTGGCAATCATCAGACCATACAAATTCAGAATCTTTCATTAACAATGAAAACATTGGATTAGCAATGGTACTAAAATCAGTAATAAATCTACGATAAAAGCCAATATGTCCTAAGAAACTACGGACATCAGTTTGAGATTTCGGAGGAGGAAGACTCTTGATGACCTCTACTTTCTTAGGATCAACCTTAATACCTTGAGCAGAGATATGATGTCCTAAAACAATTCCTTCCTCCATCATAAAGAAACATTTTTCAGGATTAAGAGATAAATGATATGCTTCACAGCGTATTAGAACCTTTTCAAGTTGCTCTAATGTATATTCAAATGTGTCACCAAACACTATGAAATCATCCATGTAAATCTCTACACTCTCATTGGTTAAATTAAAAAAAATGGCCAAGACAGCTCTTTGAAATGTTGCTGGTGCATTACATAATCCAAAGGGTAATACTCTATAAGAAAATGTCCCCCAAGGACATGTGAAGGTTGTTTTTTCCTGGTATTCTGGTGCCACTTGGATCTGGTTATACCCACTAAAACCATCTAGAAAACAGAAAAATTTCTTACCAGCAAGAGTGTCCAGCACTTGGTCTATAAATGGTAATGGAAAGTGGTCCTTGTGTGTGACTTTGTTTAATTCCCTATAATCCACACACACTCTCATATTTCCATTCTTCTTAGGCATAATAACTAATGGGGAAACCCATTGACTGTCTGAAATTGGATAAATGAATCCTACTTCCAACAAATTTTCAATTTCTTCTTTAACAATGTCTTTTAAAGTAGGATTCATACGTCTCTGCGGTTGTCTAACTGGTTTGAAATCCTCAGTGTATATCCTATGTGTGCATACATCAGGGTGGATTCCAACCATATCTGTATAATTCCAAGAAAAAACTTGAACATGTTTCTGCAAAACAGCAAATAGTTTGGCTTCTTGATCGTCAGTCAACCAGCTATTAATATTTACAGGTTTTCCTGGCTGAATTTCAATCTGCTTGATTCCAGGACAAACAGAGTCAACATGTTCATATTTCCTGATCAGAGAATTTAAAGGACAATGATGTGGTTGCAGATTATGGAATACTCTTGATTCTGTGTTAAATGTAATACTTGATGGAAGCATTGGCATAGGACAAGTGAAAGAAGTCAAAAGATGATGATGCCATCCATGTGGCAATGTAAAGGAACTTTCTTGAAGTGGAATAGATGGTAAGTGTTCAGCAACTTGTTCATCATATTTCCATAATAGGCGATTGACCAGAATTTGATCATTCCTGAGGCCTTCTTTATGCAATGTATTCACCAAGACTGTTTCATGTTCAAAAAATTTTCTTTCTGGTGAATTCAGTTCTTCAATGTGTTCCTGTACTACAATGGTGGCAAGGGTAACAAGAGGCTCCTATTCTTCATCAGACTTAGGATACCATAACTGTCCAAAAAATTTAGATGACGGTTGAGCAGGTGGATACAAAGAAATTTTCTTAAGATCTACTCCATTTGAAATAGTCATTTCCCCTGATCTACAGTCTATGAAAGAAGCTGCAGTGGCAAGCCAGGGTCATCCTAGGATGATAGGATAGCCATTAGCTGTACTCCTAGGTTGTAAAACTAGGAAATATACAGGGTATTCCCAAGAAGATACTTCAATGGGAACATCCTCCAAAAGTCCTTCTAGTTTGGCAACTGACCTATCTGCCATTTCCAAAACTGTAGCTATAGGACTCAAATCAGTGAGCTGCAATTTTTGCATAATATCTTTGGTCATGACATTAATTGCAGCTCCTAAATCAATAAGCACATTGGGAATTTGAACCAATCCTACAGTAATGGTGATTACTGGACTTCTTGGATCACCATATTTGGGAGGTACTAATTTCCCAGAGAGAAGATCAGCCAACTTTCCATCTACTTGTACAGTTTGTGGAAAGGCTTTCTTCTTCCTGCCAGGTTTCCTTATGCATAAATCCTGAATGGTTTTCTTAATCAATGGTACATCCTTGATTGCCTGCAACAGAGGAAGTGAGATTGACATTTTCTTCAATTCTGTGATTAACTCTGATTCAGGGGTAGTGATAGGGTGATCAAACCTTTTAGGAAATGGTAAATCTGATGTGACATGTTCAAAATTTATTTGTAAGTTTTCTATGTTCTTTTGCTCTGATTGCATTTTTTTTGGACTTGAGATTTCTAGAATTTCTTCAATTGTAGGTGGAACAGGGTCAGGTAAAATTTTTCCTGAACGCAGCTGGATGTTACTATAGTCAAGTACATGAACTGCAGCAGTGTCTTCAGACTCAGCCTCATAAACAGGGGCTGTTTGTCTGGCATTATTGGGGTTAGTCACAGGCTGAGCTGGGAGTGGAGGTTGTTTTACTGGTTGTGCTTGTTGATGTTGTGTTCTTCCCTGAATTTTTGGATTAGGAGCTGGCAGCAAGTTTTGAGTTTGCCCTTGATACCTTTGCTGACCTTGATGGGGTTGATATTGCTGACCTTGATGGGGTTGATATTGCTGTCCTTGATAGGGTTGATATTGTTGTCCCCATATTTGTCCTTGTTGTGTCCATTGAGGAGGCATGATATGCCAAGGTGGGTTCATCCATCCATATTGTGACCAATCTGGAGGAGCTGTCCAAGGTTGGTTCCAAGGTTGTGCAGAAACTTCTGCCTGTCCCCATGGCATATTCATATTCCAAGGAGATTGTCCCCAGGTTGGAAATCTAGGAGCATTGGGATATTGTGCATAACCACCACCGGATCTTTGCCTAATAGCATTGAGTTCTTCTGTTTGGGTGCCCAAAACAAATTTTAGATGAGGCAACAAAGGGCATTTATCTGTTGAATGTTCCTTGGAACAAATTCCACAAATAGAATTTTTGTTTAGGGGGCAGTCCTGCAAGGCATGCTTACTCCTACACCTTGGGCAATAAATTGCTAAAGGTGGTGTAGAATTAGATCTTGTATTTTTCTCACCTAATGCAGTATTAAGTTGAAAAAGGATATCATTTTTTAAATTGGCCATTTCCTCCATCAACTCTTTCATACCATTATTGCCAGAATTCTTTTTCTTTCTCCGATGGTGAGTGTGGGAATAATTTTTGCATAACTCCACAATATCTTCAAGGTCAAGTTGATCTATGTCTCCTTTTCCCATTAAATCTAACACTTCCCTAGATTCATCCTGTAATCCTCTTAAGAAAATAGGCTTTAAGAAATCGGGTTCTACAACACCACACCTCTTTTGGACAAAGGCAAAGCGATCAAGATAATCTTCTAGACTCTCATCCTCTTCTTGCTTGATCCTAAACAACTCATATTTCTTGTTTCTTACTCTACAATAATCCTGATATTTATTTAAGAATGCAGTCTCCATCTCATCCCAGGTACTAATTGAGTTAGGTTCAAGATTGCTCATGAACCATCGGAGAGCAGAGTCCTTAAGTGTGGAAGGAAACAACTTCAATTTTTTATTATCATTTATGTAGTCATAAGTCTGACATAACACTTTGAATTCAAACAAAAATTGATCAGGATATTCTGAAACAGTTCCCCTAAATATTGGCAATATGGATGGGGAGATTGTTTTCATGGGGGCATCTAGAAGTGGATCCAAATGAATGGGATATTCAAAAGTTTTAGGAGCATCATCAGGATTATCATATCCACCTGCTGCTGCTGTTGTAGCCATAGTTGTTTTCTTTCTAAAGGATGATGGGAATAGTCTAGTCAGAGGGGAGTGTTTAGCAGCTAGTGCTTCAAAAAGCTCTTTTTCTAATTTTTCCAAAAATGCATCTGATGAAGAAGGTATGTCTAGCTTTTCTTCTTCAGTGATTTCAAATTCTTCATCTGACCGAGCAGGTCACTTTGGTGGTTCATAACCACTTCGGATAAACCTCCCTCTTTCATCTCTCAGCCTATGCATTCATGCACATTTACTAAACAGAATGTAAAATTTGTAGGAACTGTTTTCTGTATCCAGCCTACAGTTCTTGACCTACTTAAATTTGACTAACAACACCATGATCCCTGGAAACGGTGCAAAAAATGATGTCGTTTAGTTCATCATTTAATCATTATTTATCAATCCGGGCAGGTGTCCTAAGGCTATTTACGATAGTCAATTCAAGCAGATGTAAGACATTCTATTCAAAAAATGGCTTTATTGGTAGAATAGTTAGTGTTTGTTGGGGGTTCTTCTGTCACTCTAAACCCTATGAACTGAAAGGAAACTATATTATGCTTGCTGAAATAAAATTGCAGAAATGAAATAACTATCAAAGAAACCTATTTACTTTTGCTAAATCTGAAAATGCATTCAAAAACTGAATTAAACTTGCTGAAATGAAAGTTGCTGAAATTAGAATTACAGAAAGTAAACTAACTAACTTGCAAAATAAAAGAACATAACTAAAAATAAACTTAGAAATGATAACTCAGAAATAATAATGAAACTACAAACTCTGAAATTGAAAATGATTTCAGCAAAATAAAGAAATGCAGGAAAAATGATAGGTTTCTTATTTATTCTGCTACAGACAGATTTAAACAAGAAAACCTGGTAAAAACCTTCTTCTGCTCCTGGGAGTGGCCCTTGCTCCTTGGTTCAGAAGAAGGTGAAGAAGTAGCTCTGGTTTACTACTTAATCACTCCTTCAATCATACACCAAAACTGATAAAAATTGCACTTTTTATTGAATTAAGAACATGCAGAAAATTTTTGGATATTACTGCTACAGAAATTTGATTTCTCATAATATTCAGAATTATCCTAATTGTAATCCTAATTCTCCCTTAGCTCAACTTAGATGGGAGCTGGTTATTTATATTAAAAATATGCTAAATCAGGTGTGGAATGATTCTAATTTTAGGCATTTTAGGAATGCTGTTGAAACTGCATTCCTAAAATGCAAAATATGAATGAAATCCGTTTGTTGCACATTTGCTGGAGGTCTTTTGCATTGAAAAAGGTGCACAACAGATTCACATAACTGTCCTTAACACTCTCATGCAATTTTTCTACCTTTCATGAGCTGTTCAGGTCAAAACTGTGCTTTTTCGGTTATTTCGAAGCAGTCCTGTTATTCCGAAGCAGTGTCTCTGTTGTTCCAGAGCAGTGTTTCTGTTGTTCCAAAGTAGCGCCAGAATACCTGTTTTCAACATAGTTTGCGGTTTTTTTGCCGAGCATTTGGTGGATCAGACTTGGAAGTCTTTCAACAACCTATTCTCATGCTCTTTTAAGTTGAATTTGACCAAAATCCAAGCCATGCAAATCTGGCTGGAATTTGTCCAAGTTAAAAAAGTCAAAATGCAATTTTGTCCTGTTTTTAGTGCTATTTTCTGCATTTGACAACTTCAGAGAGCATGATATGAATGTTATATATCCCACACGTGATTGCACTAACACATTTCACAATAAATAATTATTTATCAACAAAACTTATGCAGAAAATAGAGAAAATTAGTAAAAACAGAATATTATGCTTCTAAATAGTCAAACATGTAAATAGTAGTAAATATTGTATTTCATCAGCAGAATTAACATCAAAACATATCAAAAAGGTATGTTAAGTATGTCTAAAATAATCAATAATGAGGCAATATTTGGCCTCATCACAAGGGGGATATGTGGAAGGACGTCAAATAGTAGATGAGATAGTTCTTTCTCAGGAAGCCATCCATTCCATGGATATGCAAAATTCTCCTTCTATGTTCATTCGGTTAGACTTATCCAAAGCTTATGACAGAGTGGATTGGCACTTCCTTATCAAAGTTTTGAGGCAATTTGGTTTCTCTAAGGATTGGATGGATTGGATTATGGGATGTATCTCTTTAGTTTCCTACTTAGTTCTTATCAATGGTAGGCCTTCTCAAGATTTCCTAGCTTCCAGAAGTATTAGGCAAGGTGACCCGCTATCCGCTTATTTATTCATCATTCTTGCTGAATGCTTGGGTAGGACTATAACCAAAAATAGGGGAAAAAAAACCCTTGAGGGAGTTACCATTGCTCATGGAGCTAGACCTATCTCTCATATTCAATTTGTGGATGACTCTACTCTTTTAGGTAAAGCTACAGTTAAGGAAGCTTCTAATATTAAGCAAATAATTAGCTATTTTTCTAAGGCTACTGGGTAGTTGATCAATGAAGACAAATCTAAAGTTATTTTCTTTCACTACTCTGCTAGACAGGAATCCATGGTCTTGGATAAATTAAGATATAAGAAGACCTCTCTTCCAATCACTTATTTAGGTATTCCCATAAATATTCAAAGGCAGAAAAATAAAGATTGGAATTGGTTGTTTGGACAAAGTCAAGAAGAAAATTGGAAAGTGGACCAACAAGTGGCTTTCTTCTGGGGGTAGAATCACCTTAGTAAAATCAGTCTTTCAAGCTATTCCTATTTATGTTTCTTCCATTTTGAATATCCCAAAGGCTGTTCTTCGAGAATTGGATCAAATCATTTATCATTTCCTTTGGAGTGGTACTAAGGAGAAAAGAAAATGGGCCTTGGTGAATTGGGATACTTTATGTCTTCCTAAGAGTGAAGGGGGGTTAGGATTCCGGTATTCAATTAATAACAACAAAGCTTTAACTGCTAAATTATATTGGAGGATGTTGCATAACCCCAATGCTCTTTGGGTCAATAATCTCCGTGCTAAATATGCTGAGAACAAAAGTCTTGAAGACCTTGTTCGCTATCAACTTCCTACCAAAGGTTCTCCCATTTTAGCAGTTCTTAAGACTGGTGAGGATTTGATAAAGAAATAATTATTTTGGATCATTCATAATGGTCAACATGCAAATTTTTGGACAGATTCTTGGGATGGTCACAAACCTTTGATAACTCAGTTTTCCGATTGAAGGCCTTCCACTAATATTTTTATCATGTATTTTCTTTCTTGTCAAGAGTCTCATGACTACGGCCTTCTAGTGAAAGGGTGGTGACTGCAAGTACTGTCTGCAGATCTACAATACAAAGGACTGCTGAATATTGGGATTTCTGAACGTGTATGACGTTCTAGTCATCTCCCAACTGCCTATCTACCGGCCTCTTGCAAAATGTTGGGCTTACACTCTCTGTCTTTGTATGGATATTTTGAACTTGTCCCCTGGCAGTGACAGGGTTCAGATACAGCTCATATTATTATATTATTAAATTCATAACTATGAGAGTATATGGATGGTACATTGTCCGTCTCTCATCTTGTGTTTTTAAAGAGTAGCGTTTCTCCGAAAAACCTTGGATGCGGATTTCATGGGTTTGAATGGAACAAATGATAAATGTGTATAATGCATTCATTGTTCGATAATGACTTGTACGAATTTAACGGTACTAGGTTGTTGGTGCATGTGGGATTCTCTTACTGACCTTATGGGATAATCATCCCATATTTTATCCGGTTATATAGTATATATTCTTAACTGGATATTTAGAATTTAAAACTTAACAAACTATTTGTTTACATCATTCAACCAAGAGCTCTTAATTCTCATTTATTTAAATATTACCGGTGCCTGATAATGTTATACAGGCCCTTTTGTTTATGGAACATGCCAATTTTTTTTTACATATCCTTCTCATGTGCCAACAACTTGTTGACTTTAGAAAGGGGATTTTTTTCCTTTTCTATTTATTCTTTTTTATGCTACCGTTCGAAAGGGTTTTTGGATATGAAGTAATATTGAATCTTCTATTCACATGAGGCTAATGACAAAGAGTTAGGGCATTCAAATGAAGACATTGAAGAAGAGGTTGAAGAAACCTAACTTGTGAAGATGAAGTTGAAGATACCTTGTGAAGAGGAAGTTGAGGAAACTTAACTTGTGAAGTTAATTACATCAAGAATCACTTTGTAACACATATAACAATAAAAGTAGAAAGAGCAATAATATCAAAGGTAGAAAGAGTAATAAGAGGTAGAAAATCTAATCAAGTTCTACGAAAAAAATAAATTAAGAAGGATATCTAGAATAAAAGTGAAACAACTTTAAAATTTTCAAAGAAGATCTCTAAAAATGGACAGTGCTCTCATGGAACTATAGGAGATTGGGTAGTCCTATAAATAAAAAGTACCTATCATATCTTGTAAACTTGCATAAACCATTTATAGTATGTTTAAAAGAATAAAAAATGGTAGATAATATAGTGGCACTAAAATACAATAAGATATAGAGATAGTCAGAATACAATGTAGTAATTCTACCAGGTGCTTTAGATGGATTTATAGGAACATGGGATTCCTAGCAGTTAAACTACATAGCAAAGCATAAGCATAGTAATTGGCTTGCTATAAAAATTGAATTGCTTAATGGTATTCATATATTTATTATCAACTTCTATGGGCCTAACAACCTAGAGTACAAAAGAGAAGCATGGAATCAATTACATCACTAGATCACCCGAGAAAAATTGTAAGACAAAAAAAATTACAAAGTGGTTATCCAAAAAGTTATTTCAAATAAAAAATTTGACTTTGTAGCAACTTGAGAAATTGAAAATAGAGCTAGAGGACACCACCTCTCCCTCAACAAGTTGATCAACTAAAATAGTGGTTGATAGAGTTATAAAAGCTAAATTCTAAAGAAGAGACACAATGTTAGTAGATATTACATTATTTGGTACCATTGAGTACTATTGTAAATATTTAGATTAGGAGTGTATTTAATATTTTTATCATTAGTAGATATCAAAGTATGAAGAGTGTGCAAATGTGGAAGTGAAAAGTCATAAGTGATAGGTTTCAAGTGTGCAAGTAAAGAGTCTTGTGAGTTGTGTCAAGATGTGAAGTAGGATGTTATGTTATCATGATATACTTTGTTATAATATGAGGTATGTGAAAGATTGCATCTCCCATGATTTTAAAGAGAGCAAAAATTACGAGTCTTATTGTATATTGCACACAAATATTCATGCAATGTAACACGTTTTGTAATATTTTAAGTATGTTATTGTATGTGAAAGTTGATCAATAAAGCATGTTATTTTATGAAATATTGGTGATATTATTGAGTGAAATTATGTGAATGATATTATACGATTATGTGAGTAGTATGTGAGAATTATTATGATCCTAAGAGATTTTCCTTTGAGGTAATCAAGCATATTTTCCATCAATGGCATTAGATCCACCTTGGTTCAAGTGCTATATAAATAGAGAGCATGAAGAGTTGAGATAGATAAATTGAAGGAGAAGAATTTGGAGAAGTTGTAAAACTTCATGGAGGAACATGAAAGTTTGAGATGTGAAAGCTTAAAGAAGATTGTTGAGAGTAATGCATGAATATATTATTGAAAATATAGATTACATGAGATTATTGAGCTATGTAGGTATGGGGAATATAGATTGTGTAAGATTGCTAAGTTGTGGAGATACAATGAAGAAGAAGTTGACTTGTGTGGGTTTGTTGAGTTGTGGATATGTTTCATGGAAAATGAAGGAGAATGTAGATTAGAGTTTATTTGGAGGCATATGAGGACAAAAAATTTTAATGTGATGACTTGGAGACACTATATATGAGGCTAGTGTATCATTTATTATCTAGATGAGGCTTGAAGAACCATTTACTTACCAAATAAGGCTAGAGTGTCATATGTAACATTGAAAGAGCTATTCACAAGAGATATTTAGACCCTTTTTAGAGAGTAGAGCTACAATTCAAGTAGCAAAGATGAAAAATACCCATGTATAGGAATTAATTGTGAAGAAATAAGTGTAAAATATTTCAAGGGTTTAAAATGGTTAATTGTAAGCTAGCATTACATGTGATAGATTCCCCTTGATAAATCATAAACCTGAGTGCTATTGAAGGTAAGAAATATTTTTGGGAAAAGTTAATTAATTTTAGGTTCACATTTGAATTTTAGGAGTTATAAGGTACAAAATATTAAAGTGTTGTTTTATTTACTTTTTTGGAAGATATAAGGATAGTTTTAATTAATGATTTAATGAAATAAATGGAGAAGTGAGTAATTAATTAATTAAAGGAGTTATAAGGCATTGAATTTAAATTTAAATATTTAATTGAAGGAGTCTTTAATAAGTGCATTAATAAATAGGAGGTATAACAAAATTAAGTATTTGTAATTTTATTTGAAGTTTGAGGTATTTGGAGTTTGCATTAAATTGAAATTTGAAAGTAAAATCGTGAAATTACAAAAAAAAAATTGGGAGTTATAAGAAGGAGGGAAAATATTTGAAGATTTAACATTGAAATTGATTGATTGACTAAGAATTTGATGCAAAAATAAGAAGACTATAAAATTGACTATTGAAGAAAAAAATGATTGAAGAGAAATTGAATTAAAATTATTATTTTGGGAACAATGAAGAATATTTCTATAGCAAAAGGTTGAAAAATCATAAAACCAGGTGTTGTAGGTGAGTTGGAGAGAAGAGAGAAATCCTCCAAGGGAGGTCCCAGGTTCAAATATCCACCCTACCAAAAAGCTGAATTGGGTACCCAAAATCCAATTGATAATGTTGGTGCGGGCAAGTCTGGGTGCGACCCCTGGGTGACTTTGACGGTGTAGAACCCCCCGTTCATGGTATCTTAGACCAAGGCGGCCCCACAAGGGGTTTTTCGCTTAAAAAGGTTGAAAAATCATAATGGAGGAAAATAATTAGAATGCATTTGTAGATGAATATAAATAAAGATTGAAATTTCTAAATATTGGTGTACAAAATTTGATGGAAAATATTTATGTACAATGGAACATATCAATAAAATTACTCAAGTATTTATACTCAATCTACAAAGAAGTTAAAGATCAAAACTTTAAAATATTGACAATTATCTACGTTCAAATCTCATTAATGCACATGAAAATTCTATATATGCTATTATAGTACCTTTAGATATAGGTATTATAATGTATATGGTTTTACTTACTCTTGAATTCATAAAGACAAGAACCAAAGAAAAGAAGAGTTGATTAAAATCCTAAGGTATAAACCAATAAAAAATATTAGTTGTGACACAAATGGCTTTAAGAAAGAGGACAAATTTGATCAATCTTGCAAACCAATGAATGTTGCAATCTTCAAGCTAAATATCATTTGCTCCGAAACATAACATCAAATTTTAAGAAAGAGGACAAATTTGATTTATGTACTTGAATGGCAAAGGAAGAATTGGAATCAATGATGCACTCTCTTCTTAAAGATAAAGATCCAAGACCATATTGTTTCACTAATAACTTCTATTAGAAATTCCTTTACCTTATTGGAGATGACTTGTTTCAAATGATTGAAGATATCAGAAAGAAATGTATGCTCTATAAAACTAGTAACTTAGAATTTCCTACTTTGATTCCAAAAGAGAAATATTCTACTACTCTTAATAGACTTAGCTAAATTTCTCTATGTAACTATTCATACAATTATGACAAAGATTATTGCTAACTAGATAAAAAAGCTACTTAGTAAGATGATTTTAAAAGAACAAAGATAATTTATCTTGGGAAAGAAAATCTATGACAATATCAAATAAATTAATATGATTGCAATCAACTTGGATATGGCAAATGCTTTTGATAGATTCAACCTACAATTCTTGGAAAGTATTCTAAGTATATTCAGATTCTTGTCATAACTGGTGCAATGGATAGGATACTTTAACAAAGCTCCATGGATATCCCCTTTGATAAATGGAGAACCTTATATTTTCTTTAAATATTCTAAGAAAATAGTTCAAGGCTTCCCACTACCCACATACCTCTACATAATACTAGTAGAAACACTAGGAAGAGCTTTTAACAACATAATAAGTATAGGGAAGCTAGAAGGAATTAGAACTGCCCAAGGTGTCAAACCTATCATGCATGCTCAATTTGTTGATAATACTATATTTCTTGGAGAAGCAACCAAGTATAATATCAAAAAATTCAAGTGCTATCTAAATTGATTTAAGGTAACTTTAAGTGTTGTAATTAATTTCAATAAAAATGAATCTTATAAAATAAATAAAATACCAATAAAAATTAGAGGTTTTACCTAGATACTTGAATTTAAGAAAAGACTAAATTAGTATTTTCGATAATTAAGGGTTCCAATGGATTTCCACCTCAAACCAAGAAATAGTTGGATGTCATAGAAAAAAATACAAACATATAATAATAGATGTTTGAGTTTAGCAAATTGAAGTAATAGTATGGAAGGAGGAGGAAGGATGCACTTCGTCTCTTCGAGAAGCAACTTATTTTAACTTTTATTTACACTTATAAGAGAGGAGGAATGGATCTTACATAAAGAACATCCTCTTGATGTTTACAAAAGGTAGCGGATAGATAAGAGAGTAGAGGTATTTTAAATACTAGGAGCATATCATGATATGATCCATTTTAACTGAGACTGATTGAGAGTCGATAAGTGGATTAGGGTCAAAGTGGAGTGAGAATATCATGTTAGAAATATTAAACCAGATTTGACACTAATCAAAGTTTGCTCGTGATGATGTGCAACATATGGTTCGCTCAGAAAATATGCGAACGATGTTGTTCGGTTAAAAAAATAGTGAATGAGAGAAAGGTTAAAGGAAATGATGAACCTCTGAATCAAGTGTGCAGGTAGTTATGATTGGTCAGAAACCCTAGTCTTGGATTAAAGTCCCTTCCTGAATTTGTCCTCCAAGCTTAGCTATAAAATTGGTGTTGGAATTTTGCAAATGAGCGAAGAGAGGTGCAATGCAATATAAAGAAGAGGGAGAAGATAAAGGAGCAGAAGTCTTGTAGAACCAAGCAGCAGTCTTGATAATCCTTTGTTTTTTGTTTATCTTGCAATTGATTTTTTAGATGTATGTAATGGCTTCGATCTAAAGCACTTGTAATCCATTTGTTTTAATTAAATAAAATATCTTTTGATCCATTAAGTTTGGCCCCTTTCTTTTGAATCTAGGAACCATCTTTATTTCTCCCATTGCAAGCATAACATTAGTTTTTAATTCCAAGTCTAGGGTTTGGATATATCTTTAGCGAACTCCAGGGTTTGCTTATATTTAGAGTTAACCGCAGCTAGGCATAGAGTAGCTACCTTCTCACTAAGGCCCTAGCATTCATTATATTAATCTCCAGAACACAAGGTTCAAGGAGATTTTTCCCCATATACTAGTTTCAAGCCTTACTTGACCTGAACAACAACTAAGAGGTTGTCATTGTGTGAACTGTAGACTAAACGAACTCTAGCTAGATATCTCATCCCTCACCATGAACTGTAGTAAATAGGGCTCTTTATCTAATTTTCCCATGAACCTTGGTCAGTCCTTATTTGTTGTGTTTGTCTAGCAAACCAATGCCCTCTTTATCTCCCTTGCAAACCTCATCGGGGGTATTAATTCTCACAGGTGAACTGCTACCACTCGTCATTCGCATTCAAAATTTGGAGAAATTTATTCTTCTTTTATTCGAAAGTGAACCATCGAGCATCGACTTAATTATTCAAATTGGTATCAAAGCCTAAGCCTGCCCATGAAATATTGAAGCATGGATTCTAGAAAAAACTTGTTGCAATTGCAGATCCTATGGTTCAATGGTAAGAACTACAATTACTGGAGCATCCAAATGAATATTTTATTTGGATCATAGGAGCTTTGGGACTTGGTCAAGACTAGATATGTAGAATCAACAAATGCAGCAGCACTGGCCGCACTCTCCTAAGACGATAAAGACCTGTTAAAGGAAAACCTAAAGAAAGACCAGAAGGTGATGTTCTACATCATGCAGGTGTTCAACAAGACTATTTTCCTATGAATTGCAATAGCAACCAAAGCAAAACAAGTTTGGAAAATCTTAGCCAGTTCTTATCAAGGCACCAACAAGGTAAAGTTGGTGAAGCTGTAGATGTTAAAGAGGGAGTTCAAAAACCTACAGATGAGTGAGTCAAAGTCCATGAGTGACTTCTTCACCCGGATGATGGATGTCATCAACCAAATATGGTTGCATGGAGAGAATGTGTAGAATCAAAGTATTATAAAGAATATTATGAGAAGCTTACCATCTAGGTTTGACACAATTGTGATAGTGATTAAGGAATCAAGGAATTTGAAAACCCTATCTATGGATGAGCTCATGGGTTCCCTACAAATGCATGAGCATAGGTTGATCTACTCAACTCAGTCCTCATTGTATCAAGTGTTCAAGGTGTAGGTCTTATTTCGAGATAGTAGTAGAGGAGAATCCCACCAAGGTGCCTCTAGTTCTCAAGGAGGAAGAGGAAAACACGGGCATGGGAAAGACAACAAGAAAGGAGGAAGGTCAAACTGTAATGACAAGGAGACAAACTCCAACTTTCACCAGGCAGGAGGAAGAAGTAGTGGGAAAAATCAGCAAGGTGGATCTAATCATAAGAAGGACAAATTGAATATCCAATGCTATTACTGCAAAATGTTTGGTTATTACATCTCTGAGTGCAAAAAGAAGATGTCCAAGGATAACCAATAGCAAGCACATTATATAGACAAAGTTGGAAATAGAGATGCCTATGGAAATATGTTGTTGACATGTAGTATTGAGGAGGAGATCCAGAAGAATGTCTGGTATCTTGATAGTGGGTGCAAAAATCACATGATCGAAAATAAGGAGATGTTATCCTAACTAGATGAAGCAGTCTAGTCTAAAGTGAATATGAGGAACAATAGAAAGGTTCCTATGATGGGGAAAGGAAAAATCTGCATCTACACTAGGAACGGTAAAAGCAAGTAAATATGTGATGTATACTATGTACTTGGGTTGAAATACATTGTTGAGTGTTGGATAACTTGTGCAGAAGGGGCACACTGTTCAATTTAAATATAGAGTCTGTATCATCAGAGACATAGAGCATGGGCAAATTGCAATAGTGTCCATGATAAAAAACAAGATGTTTATGTTGTAGATTCATAATGAATCTCTGATGTCTCTTAGTGTAGTTGTGAAGGATGCTACCTAGCTGTGGCATCTCAGGTTTGATCACCTGAGTTTCAATGGATTTAACCTACTACACAAGAAGTAGATGGTGAAGGGTTTACCCCTTATTGAGCAACTGAATCAGGTTTGTGAAGTTTGCTTAATCGAGAAGCAACATAGGGATACATTCTCTATAGGACAATATTAGAGGGCTTCATAGCCATTGGACATGGTGCACTCAAACATTCACAGTCCGATGCAGACCAACACATTTATCGGCAAAAAATACTTTCTAACCTTCATTGATGACTTCAACCGAAAGACATGGGTATATCCCATCAAGCAAAAATTGAAGGATTTTAGAAAATTCAGGGAGTTCAAGGCTCTGGTTGAGAAATAGAGCAACTATTAGGTGAAAACCCTCAGGATAGATGGCGGAGGTGAGTACATATCCAACAAATTCCACAACTTTTGTAAGCAACATGGAATTCGTAGGTAGCTCACTATTAGATACACACCATAGTAGAACAGTGTAGCTGAGAGGAAGAACAAAATGATCATGGAGATGGTACAAAGTTTGCTGAAGGTAAAAGGATTACCACATGAGTTATGGGTAGAAGTTGTAGCCTGTGCAGTTTATCTATTGAATATATTTCCCATGAAGAGTGTGAAGGACAAGATTCCTTAGGAGACCAGGAGCAATGAGAAGTTGAGTATGGCTCATTTGAAAGTTTTTGGGTGCATAGCATATGCACATATTCTAGATGAAAAGGGGTAGAAGCTGGACAAGTATACGAAGAAGTGTATCTTCACAAGGTACAAAGAATAAACAAAAGCACACAGGATATATAATACTATGATGGTCGAGATGTGAATTTCCTCAAGGATGAATCCTAGAATTGGAAATTGAATACTAGCCAACCAGAGCTATAAGTCATTGAATCTATTGACTTGGAAGAAAACTATGTGTAGCCACCTGTGGCTTCAAGCAGCAATAGTGGTGCCAATAGAAGCACAACCTCACTGTCTCGGTCACCTCCACATGTAAGTAGGATTACCAACTTGAGGACACCCAAGAAGATGAGGAGCTTGCAAGATATCTACGAAGTAACCTGAAATCAAGAAGATGAAGAATATTCTGATTTTGCACTATTTTCTAAGTGTGATCCAATTTTGTTTGAAGAGGTAAGTCAAAATAAAAAATGGGTGAAGGCGATGGATGAGGAAATAGAGGCCATAGAGAAAAATCAAACATGGTAGTTGGTATATCTCCTAGTAGGGAAGAAGACCATTGGGGTCAAGTGGATTTATAAAACCAAGTTTAATGCCCAAGGAGAAATTGATCAACATAAGGCCATACTTGTGGTGAAAGGCTACAAGCAGAAGGTAGGGATTGACTACCATAAGGTGTATGCACCTATAGCCCGACTTGACACAACCAGAATGATCCTAGAACTGGCAGCCCATAAGGGTTGGAAGGTGTACTAGATGGATGTCAAGTCTAATTTCCTCAATGACGTGGTGGAAGAGGAGGTTTACATAGATCAACCACTAGACTATGAGCTAGAAGGACATGAAGACAAGGTCCTAAAGTTGAATAAGGCCCTGTATGGGTTGAAACAAGCACCCATGGCCTGGTACAACCAAATTTATGGCTATTTTCAAGAGAATGGGTTCATTAAATGCCCATATGAGCACACCTTGTACCTAAAGATGAATACTAAAGGAGGGATGATACTCGTATGCTTGTATTTAGACGATCTGATATATACTAGCAACAGTGATGTATTGTTTAACCAGTTCAAAATAGCCATGAAGAAGGAGTTTGAGATGATAGACTTAGGGTTGATGAAGTATTTCTTTGGCATCAAAGTTGACCAATCAGTAGATAGCATCTTCATTTTTTAAGGTAAATATGCAAAGGATGTCCTGAAGCGATTTAATATGGACGACAGCAAACCTACCATCACATCTATTGTCACAGATCTGAAGCCGAGCAAGTTATATTCTAGCAAAAATGTTGATCAATATATGTACAAGAGGCTAGTTGGCAATCTTATGTATTTGATGGAAAATCAGCCTGATATGATGTTTGAAGTGAGCCTGATCAGCTGGTTTATAGAGACACCAAAGGACACACACTGGCAAGTAGATAAAATGATCCTATACTATTTCAATAGGATACGGAACCATGGAATCGAGAAGAGACCAGCTGGAACTAGTGGGCTACACAGATAGCGATTGGGCTAGCAGCACTAATGATGGAAAGAGCACTTTTGGATACATTTTTTTATCTTGGATCGGGAGAAGTTTCATGGTCATCCAAGAAGCAACTCATAGTTGTGTTGTCCACTATTGAAGCAGAGTATGTCACCGCCATGTCAGCCGCATGCCAAGCAATATGGTTGCGAAGAATTTTGGGTGAGATGAATCATCCACCAGAAGAGGCGATGACAATTATTTGTGACAACAATTCTGCCATAGCATTATCAAAAGATCTAGTGTTTCATGGTCAGACGAAGCACATTGAAATTCGGTATCACTTCATCAAAGAGCTAGTGAAATTTAATGAGGTTCAGTTACTGTTTTGCAGGTCCAAGGAGCAGGTAGCTGACATTTTCATAAAACCTTTTAAGGAGGAGGACTTCAATAGGCTGTGGGAATTATTGGGCATCAAAGTTTTATGAAATCTGGTTTAAAGGAGGGTGTTATAAATATTAAATCACATTTGATGCTCATCAAAGTTCGCTCGTGAGGAGGGGCAGCATGTGGTTCACTCGAAAAAGATGCGAACGATGTTGTTCAGTTAACAAAACAACGAATGAGAGAAATGTTAAAGGAAATGATGGACCTCTAACTCAAGCGTGTGGGTAGTTGTGATTGGTCAGAAACCCTAGTCTTGCATTAAAGTTCCTTCCTGTCTTTCTCCTCCAAGCCCAGCTATAAAATCGGTTCTAACATTTTGCAGATGAACGAAGAGAGGTGCAGTGCAGCAAAACGAAGAGGGAGAAGAGAAATGAGCAAAAGAAGTCTGGCAGAACCGAGCAGCAGTCTCGAGAATCATTTATTTTCTGTTTATCCTGCAATTGATTTTGCAAATGTATGTAATGGATTTGATCTGAAGCACTTGTAATCCATTTGTTTCAATTAAATAAAATCTCTTTTGGTTAATTAAGTTTGGCCCCTTTCTTCTGAATCCAGGCACCACCTTTATTTCTCCCATTGCAAGCATAACATCAGTTTTTAATTTCAAGACTAGGATTCAGATATCTCTTTAGCAAACTCTAAGATTCACTTCTGTTTAGAATGAACCACAACTAAATGCGGAGTAGCTGCCTTCTCACTAAGGCCCTAGCATTCGCTATATTACTCTTCCAAACACAAGGTTTGGGGAGCTTTTGCCCTAAACACTAGGTTTGGGCCTTCCCTGCCCTGAACAACAACTAAGAGGTTGTCATTGTGAGAACTGTAGACTAAAAAAACTCTAGCTGGATATCTCATCCCTCACCACAAACTACAGTAAAGAGGGCCCTTTCTCCCATTCGCCCGCGAACCTTGGTCATTCCTTGTTCGCTGCGTTGTGTTTATCTAGCAAACTGGCGCCCTCTTTCTCTCCCTTGCGAACCTCGTCGGGGTATTAATTCTCGTAGGCAAACTGCTACCACTCATCGTTTGCATTCAAACTCTGGTGAACTTTGTTCTTCTTTTGTTCGCAAGTGAACCATCGAGCATCGGCTTAATTCTTCATATCGAGCTCATGTCCTCGATTCCACCTTAAATCCAAAGCCTGGCGGTAGTCGACGTTAAGCGCGTTCATCACCACTTCCTGCGGCATTGCCTTTAACACCAAGTACCTTCCCGTCAAACCCATTCGGAAGGGACTGCACAACAACACGAGCATGACCATGAATAATGAATAATGATGTTATATGTCAGGGTAACATCAACAGAGTCATCCATATATCTATAGTCCCAAAACCCAACAAAACAACACAATTGCATGAACAGTAGTAGCGTAGAGAGAATTAAAATTACGTGTGGCATGTGGTGAAGGTTATCCACTCGAAACCCCGGTCCCCAGCTCTCTTGGTGATGCCGTAAAACTGAGGAATTACTAAGAATTGGCCTCCGCGTACGGTTCTGTCAAAGACCCTTCGACCTCTGTTTTCCACCACCTGAATTCGGGTGTCGCCTCTCGTCGCATACAGGATTGCATGGCATGCATGCCACGATGGAGCAAATCAGGTTTCCTGCAATGCAATTAATGTCAATGCAAAATAGGTAAATATAACATCACAAATATGGAAGGAGGAGGAAGGATGAATTACAGAACTCTTGACGATGGAACAAGACTACGGGAATTTTATATTGTTAGAACTTCAGCCACATATTCCTGCAATTATATGAAACATAACGTTTCTGTAATCTACTGATTAAGGAAAATTGTTTATTATATTAATTAATTTCTTTACTTGGAGATTGGCAAAACATTCATAGCCTGATTCGGTGGGGGTAATGAGAATCTGTGTATCTACGTGGTTACAGTTGTTTTCCAAACAAACGTGGAGGCCCCAGTCAGTATAACATATTGGTATGGTGCACATTCTCAGATATTCTTTGGATTTCTTAGATATGTTAGAAATATTAATCCTGATTTCACGCCTCCGACCAACTGCACTTCGAATTTGGGTGACTTGCACAAACGTTCGGAAGCGAAGATTGATTTCGGGAGTGCAACCCGACTTCAGGAACGCAACCCGACTTCGGGAGCACAACCCGACTTCGAGAATTTACTCTCTGATGCCCGACTTTGGTCCCCCTTGCTCTACGCTCCCTAATGGTGGCTTGAAACTAAAACTTCAAATTGGTATCAGAGCCATTAATCCCTTGATGAGGAGACCGAAGCAGAATGGCTTCCAGCAGCAACAACTTGCAGTTGCAGATCCCGTGCTTCAACAAGAAGAATTATGATTACTGGAGCATCCAGATGAAGATCCTATTCAGATCTCAGGAGTTGTGGGAGTTAGTCGAGAATGGATACCCAGAGCCGGAAGATGCAGCAGCACTGGTCACCCTCTCTCAAGCAGACAAGGACCTATTGAAGGAGAACATGAAGAAGGACCAGAAGGCCCTCTTCTACATCATGCAAGCGGTCGAGGAGACCATCTTCCCGTGGATCGCATAAACCACCAAAACGAAGCAGGCATGGGAGATTCTGGCTAGCTCGTACCAGGGCACCAACAAGGTGAAGTTGGTGTAGCTGCATATGCTCAGGAGGGAGTTTGAAAATCTGTAGATGAGTGAGTCCGAGTCCATGAGTGACTTCTTCACTTGGACGAAGGATATTATCAACCAGATGTGGTTGAGAAATCATGCAGAGCAAGAGAATCATGGAGAAGATTCTCAGAAGTCTGACTACCAAGTTTGACTCGATTGTGATAGAAATCAAATAATCGAGGGATCTAAAAACCCTCTCGATAGATGAGCTCATGGGTTCTCTACAGACATGAGCAGAGGCTGAGTCGTTCGTCTTAGACCTCTCTAGAGCAAGTATTCAATGCTCATGTCTCATTTCGAGACAACAGTAGACAAGAATACCACCATGGCGCCTCTAGTTCTCACGGAGAAAGAGGCAGAGGCAGGCATGGGAAAGGCAACAAGTTAGGAAGACAGTCAAACTCTAGAAAATGAGAGATAAACTATAATTTCCATCAACAAGGTGGAAGATGCGGTTCAAAAAATTAACAAGTTGGATCTGGTCAGAAGAAGGATATGTCAAAGGTCTAGTGCTATTACTGCAGTAGCAGGCCCATTACATGGACGAAACCAAAAATGCAGCAGGAGGAAATGTGTTGCTGACTTGCAACATTAAGGAGGAGTGCTAGAAGAATGTCTGGTATTTAGACAATGGGTGTAGCAACCACATGACGGGGAACAAGGAAATGTTCTCACAACTGGATGAAACAGTCTAGTCTAAGGTGAATATGGGGAACAACAGTAAGGTTCCCATGATGGGGAAATGAAAAATCCTCATCTATACCAGTAACGATGAATGGAAGTAGATCTGTGACATCTACTATGTGCTTGGCCTGAAGCACAACCTGTTGAGCATTGGATAGCTCATGTAGAAGGGACATACGATCCAGTTCAAATATGGAGTATGCACCATCAGAGACAAGTTGCATGGGCAGATTGCAACTGTGTCCATGAAGAAGAACAAAATGTTTTCGTTGTAGATTCAGAATGAATTGTTGATGTATTTGAGTGCAGTTGTGAAATATGGTACCTGGTTGTGGCATCTCAGATTTGGTCACCTGATCTTCAGTGTCCTGAATAATCTACACAAGAAGGAAATGGTGAAGGGTTTACCCCTGATAGAGTAGCAAAATCAAGTTTGTGAGGGTTGCTTAGTCGGCAAACATAGGGATTCGTTCCCTTTTGGACAGTCTTGGAGAGCATCACAACCATTAGAGCTGGTGCACTTAGACATCTGCAGTCCGATGCAGACCAACACGTTTGCTAGAAACAAATACTTCTTGACTTTCATTGATGACTTCAGTTAGAAGACCTGGGTCTATGCCATAAATCTAAATTCAAAAGCATTTTCTAGATTCAAGGAGTTCAAGGCTATGGTGAAGAAATAGAGTGGATATCAGATCAAGACTCTCAGGACAGATGGCGGAGGTGAATACATCTCTAACGAATTCCATAACTTCTACAAGTAGCATGGAATTCAGAGGTAGCTCACTGCCAGATACACACCACAGTAGAACAACGTAGCTAAGAGGAAGAACTAGACCATCATGGAGATGGCATGCAACATGATGAAGGCGAAAGTATTGTCACATGAGTTCTGAGTAGAGGCTGTAACATATGCAGTCTACCTACTGAATAGATGTCGCACCAAACGTGTGAAGGAAAAAATCCCTCAGGAGGCCTAGAGTGGTGTGAATCCAAGTGTGGCTCACTTGTGTGTGTTCGAGTGCATTGCTTATGCACATGTTCCAGAAGGGAAGCGATAGAAGTTGGATGATAGATCGGAGCAGTGCATCTTCATAGGGTATAGTGAGTAGGTGAAGTCGTACAGGCTATACAACCCTGTGACGAAGAAGCTTATCATCAGTCGTGATGTGAAGTTTCTTGAAGATGAAGCCTGGAACTGGAAATCAAAGACTGGCCAGTCAGAGCTAGTAGTCGTTGAGTCAGTTGATTTGGATGTTGGAAGCATGCAACCACCTGTAGCCTCAAGCAGTAGTAGTGGTGCTAGCAGTAGCATATCCTCACCATTTCTAATGCCTCCACTTGTAAGCAAGACCCCGAACTTGAGGACTCTGACAAAGATAAAAAGCTTACAAGAAATTTACAAGGCAACACAAATCCATGAAGATGAAGAGTAATATGACTTTGCATTCTTTACTGAAGTTGATCCAGTAGAGTTTGAAGATGCAAGTCAAAATTAGAAGTGGGTGTAGGTGATGGACGAGGAGATTGAAGCCATTGAAAATAATGATACATGGCAACTGACAGATCTTCCAGCAGGAAAGAAGACCATTGGGGTCAAGTGGGTGTATAAGACAAAGTTCAACGCCCAAGGAGAAGTGGATAGGCATAAGGCTAGACTGGTGGTGAAGGGTTACAAGTAGAAGTCAGGCATCGATTACCATGAGGTATATGCGCCTATAGCCCGACTTGACACAGTCAGGATGATCCTGGCATTGGCAGCCCAACAGGGATGGAAGGTGTACTAGATGGATGTCAAGTCAACCTTCCTCGATGAATTTTTGGAGGAAGAGGTCTACATAGACCAGCCATCAGGTTAAAAAATTGAAGGCCAGGAGGACAAAGTCCTAAAGCTGAAGAAGGCCCTATAAGATTTGAATTAGGTGCCTCGAGCTTGGTACAACCAGATTGATAGCTATTTTTAGGAGAATGGGTTTGTAAAATACCCATATGAGCACACTCAGTACATGAAGATAAATGAAGCAGGTGATATCATTATCATTTACCTGTATGTGGACGATTTGATTTACACTGGCAACAACACAACATTGTTTACCCAGTTCAGAACAACCATGAAGAAGGAATTTGAAATGATGGACTTAGGGCTGATGAAGTATTTTCTCGGTATTGAAGTTGACCAATCGATAGATGGCATCTTCATTTCTTAGGGTAAGTATGCGAAGGATGTCCTAAAGTGTTTTAATATGGAGGACAACAAACCTGCCATCACACCTATTGCCACAGGTTTAAAGCTGAGCAAGCTAGATTCAAGAAGGAATCTGGATCCAACTCTATTCAAGAGGCTAGTTGGCATTTTGATGTATTTGACTGCAACTCAACCAGATCTGATGTTCGGAGTCAATCTGATCAACCATTTTATGGAGACTCTAAAAGACACGCACTGGCAAGTATGCAAGAGGATCCTACGCTATGTCAACGGGACACAAAACTATGGCCTATTTTACGCCATATAGGACCAGTTGGAATTAGTTGGGTATACAAATAGTGACTAGGCTGGCATCATCGACAATCGAAATAACACCTCCGGGTATACTTTCCATCTCAGATTAGGGGCAGTCTCATGGACATCTAAGAAGCAACCTATCATTGCATTGTCCACAGTCGAAGCAGAATATGTTACCCCCACGTCAGCCACATGCCAGGTAGTTTGGCTGCGAAGAGTTCTGAGTGAACTGAACTATCCTTCGAAAGGTGCAACAATAATTTTTTGTGATAATAATTCGACCATCGCATTATCGAAGGATCCAGTGTTTCATGGCCGGACGAAACACATCGACATTCGGTATCACTTCATTAGAGAGCTGGTGAAGTTAGGAGAAATTCAGCTACTATTTTGCAGATCTAAGGAGCAATTGGTAGACATTTTTATGAAGCCTTTGAAGGAGGAAGACCTCAACAAATTGTGAGAGTAGCTTAGATTCAAAGCGCTCATGAAATCGGTCTTAAAGGAGGGTGTTAGAAATATTAATCCTGATTTCATGCATCTGCCCAATTGCACTCGAAACTTGGGTGACGTTGGACTACGCTCACGAAGTTGGATGCCTTGGCAAAAATTCTGACTTGATGTCGCACATGCCTCTTGACAGATGTGACGCTTGATAGATCCAATCATCGTAAATTTGATCACTGCACTTTGCCAAGCATGCAAAGTTAATACCAGTCTGGTGATTGGTCAGAAACTCTAATTCAGGGCCTGTCAGAACCTATCAGAATATAAGCCCTAACTTCCTCTCCCCATGGCTATATAAGGTAGTTCGGGTCTTCAGAAAAATTAGGGGGTGTGTGGAAATTTTGGAGAAACAAGCAACATAAAAGTAGTCATTCGCAGAGCAACAGACGAGAGAAGTTCAGTGAGAAGAGTAGCTCATCTATTTAATGTTCGAGCAGCAGACTCGACATTTGTTTTGCCTCTCAGTTTATCCTGTAGCTTTAGTCTACAGAAGTTTATATATCCTCATTCGAGGATGTTTGTAACCCTTCATTTGGATAAATAGATTTGCTATAGTTTTTGGCAGGGTTTCACTCTATCAGTATCTGCGTTTATTGTGACTTGCTTCTTTGTTTCTAATCACCATTTTATTGCAATCATTTCTTGTGATTCATTGACTGCTAACCCTTCCTAGCAGGGCTCACTGTTCCTCTTGTGAAACTTCTTCAATCGCTTCCTCAATGGAGTGATTTCAAATCCTAAAAAGGGTCTATCCTTGAAGTGCCGAACGTCACCTCCAGAAGTCTTCTCTCTCGCTAGGAAAACACTTCACGAGCCAATCAAGGAGAAACCACATTTTGTGTGAGCCTTTGAATAGCATAATCTATAAGGAAAAATTTGCCTAAGTGTGGAGTTGTCTGCCCAATTACGCAGTGTAGTTCGACGGCACAATCAGTCTTGAGTGCAGTTGGACGGGAAAGCCTAAATAAGGGTAGTGTATTTTTGGCTAAGTCTTAGCCAAATGCCCGACTACGCAGCGTAGTCAGACTGCACTACCTTTGACCAGCGTAGTCGGGCGTTGACCACATCCTTCGCCCAACTTCACAAAATTCTCCATGCGCAGCCCCACTACACAAGTTTCACTTGCACAGCCCAACTACACAGAAGTTCAGGAGCGAAGCCCGACTTCAGGAGCGCAACCCGAGTTCGGGAGCAC
Organism: Wollemia nobilis; assembly: GCA_028583015.1. Lineage (NCBI taxonomy): Eukaryota > Viridiplantae > Streptophyta > Pinopsida > Araucariales > Araucariaceae > Wollemia > Wollemia nobilis. The sequence continues at coordinate 5,366,535 of JAQPPZ010017095.1, forward strand.
AACTCAACTTCGGGAGTTTACTCCCCGTTGCCCGACTTCGGGCCCCTTTGCTCTGCGCTCCCCGACGATGGCTTGAAAAATGAAACTTCAAGATATTTTGGAAGCTTGTCTGCCTATGGTTTTGACCTTTTGAGTAGAGTAGAGGCTCATTTCAACTCCATTTTCACTGTATGTATATAAATTTCTCAGATTACATAGTGGACAAACACTTCATCTCTACACAACGAATATTCATTACTATTCTGGAAAATTTTAATGGTGTTATAGTTAGTAATGGTGCTATAGTTCAATTGGTATAGTTTTATAAAGTTAGTAATGGTGTTATAGTTAGTAATGGTGCTATAGAATAAGAGGTATTAGCACATGTCTGTGCAAGAAAAGGCTATAAGTTTGGCATTCTCAATTCAGGAAATACCATCAGATTTCACAACTTATAATTCTGGAATAATTTGAAATTGAACAATTACTTGAAAATTTCAAGTTTAGCATTCCATGTTCCTGCGGAATATTGTTACAAATTTTATGTAATATTATGCACATGAAAAATTTATCTTTCCACTATAAGTTAGTTAAACAGTTAACATTACATTAATATCTAAACTTAATGATGAAAAACAAAACTAAAAATAAATTTTTAAGCAATAAATAAATATAAAACCAAGATATAATGTATTTAATTTATATTTAATTATAAAATTAATTTATATATTTTTAAAAATAAATTATGAGTGGTTTTCATTGGGGCCAATCCCATTACAAAAACAAAAAATTACATTATTTGCATTATATTTTTAATAAGTCACTTAAAGCATACCTATACCCATCTTTGCCTTTTATCAAAGATATTTTCCATTAAGTTTTCATAATTAACTCTCTCTTTTTTTTTGTCAAAGGAACTAACAACACGAATAACCCTTACATAAGGAAAACAAACATAATAGTCATCTATCATTTCGATTATTTTTCTTTTTTAGTAGAGGTTCTTCCTTCTTCATTGGCAAAATATGAAAATGTATTTTTACACTTCAAGCTCTTGAGGTAATATCTAGTTATAACACATTTTATAGGATGTTTATTTTTAGAAAACTATCTGTCATCAATTGTTTCATAATTAGCTTCAAGAATACCATTTGAGGTACTAATATTTTTCGTAGAACCATCTGGATAGTCTTTAGTAACCATTTGGATTTTATTAATGATCTGATTCAAATTCTCCTTTTGAGGTGAAGTCTTTTGTTGCTTGCTTGCATGATTCTTGTTGGACAATGGTGCATTGGATGATTAGTATCTTTCTTTTGAAGATATTTAAAGTTTTCAAATCGTTTGCATGCAAGGTCTTCTCCTCCACCAAGGAGGAATCAGAGCATGATCTAATTACTAGACATCTCTTCTTTAGGTGACCATATTGTTGACAACCATAACATCTTAGGGAGAAGTTTTCATATTCAATATTTTGGATCATTCCCTTTTGTTTAAGGAGATAGTAATGGATTACATCCATCCAAATAACCAATCTTGCTTTACTCATATTAATTTATTAGATAAATTTTCTTGGCTTTGGTGAATATCTTCTCTCCCCAAAACTTCATAGGGAAAGGATTAAGATTCACAGGACTTTAAACCATTAACTTCTTCTATAACGGGGTTGGAACAAATTTAACCAAATCCTATTTATAAACCCGAAAAGACAAGTAAATGAATTTATTTATATAAGCAGGTGATATTACAAATACCCTCAATCGAGGATTTGTAAATAACCGAGACTGCTGTTTGGATTTTAGAAACAGAGGAGCAACTCTGCTAACTAAGCTAGTCTGCTTAAGTTGTTCTGGGTCTAACTGCAGCCTTATGCACTATGCCCGTTACTTGCTCTAATGCCCTCTTCCTAAAATGCACCACAATCTAGGATTTATATAGCATGAGTGGAGTACCCAATCACCAACTACCGCATGGATGATGAAATGCACCACAAGCTAGGGTTTATATAGCATGGGCTGAGTACCCAATCACCAACTACCGCACAGATGAAATTAACCAATCACCTAACCCCGCACGAAAGAGATCAATGCAGATTGGACAGATGTCAGAGGACACATGCGACGTCACATCGAATATTTTGATGAACCGCCCAGCTTCGCTGTTTTTGTCGAGCAAAGTCCGACATCGCACATGTTCGAATAATTATTGTCAACTTCTATGGGCCTAACAACCTAAATTACAAAAGAGAAGCATGGAATCAATTACATCACTAGATCACCTAAGAACAACAAAAAATATTTAGTAATAGGAGGAGACAATAAAATCACATTAGCATATTGGGAAAAGATAAGGGGTAATAGGAATCATGACCCCAAAAAAAACGTGGTAAAACACATGATTTCTCAAGAAAATCTATAAAATGTCACTCCTAAAAAAGGAAAGTACAAAAGGACAAGTAGAATATTAGGAATCCATTATATTATAGAAATATTAGATAGATTCTTAGGTAGTAAGAATCTCTTGACCATATATCCACTTCTAAGTTGCCATATAATCCAAAGTGCAACATTTGATCACAAACTAATTCTATTGGAGAGTAGTTAGAATAGTCAAGAATTAAGAAAGATCCCCTTCAAATGTAATTCAGGATGGGTTGATTAGGAATACTTCAGACTAGTGATAGAGAATGATTGGAAAAAAAAAAGCATCAAAAAGACCTCAAGACATTTGGAAAGAAAAATTGTAAGACTTAAAAAAATTACAAAGTGGTTATCCAAAAAGTCATTTCAAAGAAAAGATTTGACTTTGTAGCAACTTGAGAAATTGAAAATAGAGCTAGAGGACACATCTCCTCTCCCTCAACAAGTTGATCAAAGAAAATAGTTGTTGATAGAGTTATAAAAGCTAAATTCTAAAGAAGAGGCACAATGTTAGTAGATATTACATTATTTGGTACCATTGAGTACTATTGTAAATATTTAGATTAGGTGTGTATTCAATATTTTTGTCATTAGTAGATATCAAAGTATGAAGAGTGTGCAAATGTGGAAGTGAAAAGTCATAAGTGATAGGTTTCAAGTGTGCAAGTAAAGAGTCTTGTGAGTTGTGTCAAGATGTGAAGTAGAATATTGTGTTATCATGAGATACTTTGTCATAATATAAGGCATGTAAAAGATTGCATCTCCCGTGATTTTAAAGAGAGCAAAAATTATGAGTCTTATTGTATATTGCACACAAAGATCCATGCAATGTAACACGTTTTGTAATATTTTGAATTTGTTATTGTATGTGAAAGTTGATCACTAAAGCATGTTATTTTATGAAATATTGGTGATATTATTTAGTGAATTTATGTGAATGAGATTATACGATTATGTTAGTAGTATGTGAGAATTATTATGATCCTAAGAGATTTTTCTTTGAGGTAATCAAGCATATTTTTCATAAATGGCATTAGATACACCTTGGTTCAAGTGTCATCTAGATAGAGAGCATGAAGAGTTGAGAGAGATAAATTGAAGGAGAAGAATTTGGAGAAGTAGCAAAACTTCATGGAGGAACATGAAAGTTTGAGATGTGAAATATTAAAGAAGATTGTTGAGAGTAATGCATTAAGATATTATTGAAAAGATAGATTACATGAGATTACTGAGCTATACGGGTATGGGGAAGATAGATTGCGTAATATTGCTATGTTGTAGAGATACAATAAAGAAGAAGTTGGCTTGTGTGATTTTTTTGAGTTGTGGATATATTTCATGGAAAAGGAAGGAGAACATAGATAAGAGTTTATTTGGAGGCCTATGAGGAAAAAAAACTTGAATGTGATGACTTGCAGATACTATATAGATGAGGCTAGTGTATTATTTCTTGTCTAGAGGAGGCTTGAAGAACTATTTCCTTAACAAAGGAGGCTAGAGTGTCATATGCAACATTGAAAGAGCTATTCACAAGAGATATTTAGACCCTTTTTTAGAGAGTAGAACTGCAATTCAAGTAGCAAAGAGGAAAGAGACCCATGTAGAGGAATTAGATGTGAAGAGACAAGTGTAACACATTTCAAGGTTTTAAAATGGTTAATTGTAAGATAACATTACATTTGATAGGTTCACCTTGACAAAACATAAACTTGAGTGCTATTGAAGGTAAGAAATTTTTTTGGGAAGAGTTAATTAATTTTAGGTTCACATTTGAATTTTAGGAGTTATAAGGTGCAAAATATTAAAGTGTTATTTTATTTAATTTTTGGGAGATATAAGGATAGTTTTAATTAACAATTTAATGAAATGAATGGAGAAGTGAGTAATTTATTAATTAAATAAGTTATAAGGGATTGAATTTAAATTTAAATATTTAATTTAAGGAGTCTTTAAGGAGTGCATTAATAAATAGGAGGTATAACAAAATTAAGTATTTGCAATTTGATTTGAAGATTGAGGTATTTGGAGTTTGCATTAAATTGAAATTTGAAAGTAAAATTGTGAAATTATGAAATAAACTTTGGGAGTTATAATAATGAGGGAAATTATTTGAAGAATCAACATTGAAATTGATTGATTGACTAAGAATTTGATGTAAAAATAAGAAGACTATAAAATTGGCTATTGAAGAAAAGAATGATTGAAGAGAAATTGAATTAAAAATATTATTTTGGGAACAACGAAGAATATTTCTATAGCAAAAGGTTGGAAAATCATAATGGAGGAAAATAATTAGAATGCATTTGTAGATGAATATAAAGAAATATTGAAATTTATAAAACTTGGTGCACAACATTTAATGGAAAATATTTATGTACAATGGGACATATCAATGAAATTACTAAAGGATTTATACTCAATCTAAAAAGAAGTTAAAGATCAAAAATTTGAAATATTTGATAATTATCTAAGTTCAAATCTCATTAATGCACTTGAAAATTCTATAGATGCTATTATACTACTTATAGATATAGGTATGATAATGTATATGGATTTACTTACTCTTGAAATTTATAAAGACAATAACCAAAGACAAGAAGAGTTGATTAAAATTCTAAGGGATAAACCAATGATAAAAAATATTAGTTGTGACACAAATGGCTTATGTCATATGATAGAAAATGAGGTTCTCCAAGAAACATATTTGGATGTAGATAAATAATGAAAAATAAATAAAAAGAATGATATGTTGATGCATTCAAAATGTGATAGAAGGATTGATAATAAAGGGTCATCAAATTCAAATATTTATGAAATCTATTACTGTGATGACTTATAAGAAATATTGATATCAAGAAAAAAGAACATATTCAATTTGTAGAGTTAAAATTAACAAGACAAAGACAATAAGACGAGATATAAGACAAAAATATTTCACACCAAATAATGTAATATAAGGGATCTTGGTAGCTAATACATTATTTGGTACCATTAAGTATCATTGAAGTACCATTTAGTCCTATTGTAAATATTTAGATTAGGATTATGTGTAATACTTATGTCAATAGTAGGTGTCAAATTATGAAAGGTATGCAAGTGCGAGTGTGCAAGGTGTCAAGAATGCAAGTGAAAAGTCATAAGTGATATGTATCAAGTGTGCAAGTGAACAGTCATTTGAGATGTGTCAATATGTGAAGTAAGAGGTTATATTATCATGAAAGACTTTGTAATAATATGAGGCATGTGAAAGGTTGCATCTCTCAAGAGTTTGAGGAGAGAAAATATCATGAGTCTTATTATATATTGGATACAAATATCTATGCAATATAATGAGTTTTATAATATTTTGAATAAGTTAGTGTATGTGAAAGTTGATCAATAAAGCTTGTTATTCTGTGAAATATTGATGATATTATTGAGTGAATTTATGTAAATGATATTGTATGATCCTATGAGTAATTTTATGAGAATTATTGTGATCTTGAGAAGTTTACCTATGAGATAATAAGGCATATTTACCATCAGATGATGGAGACTAAAATATAGAATGGTATGACTATAGAAACATGAGAAAACAAAAATTTTCCATCTCAAAACAATTAAAACTACCATAAAAACACATTTAGAGCAATAGATAAGGACAACACCATTTACATAGAGAAAGGAAAGACAAAAGAATTGACACAAGATCACTTTTCAAGTTTGATCGTCCATGAACTTTGCAATCTTCAAGCTCAAGATCATTTGCTCCAAAACATAACATAAACTTTAAGAAAGAGGACAAATTTGATTTATGTGCTTGAATGACAAAGGAAGAATTGGAATCAATGATGCATTCTATTCTTAAAGATAAATCTCCAACACCATATTGTTTCACTATTAACTTCTATTAGCAATTTCTTTACCTTATTGGAGATGACTTGTTGCAAATGATTGAAGATGCCAGAAAGAAATGTATGCTCTCTCAAGCTTGTAACTTAGCATTTCCTACTTTGATTCCAAAAGAGAAATATTCTACTACTCTTAATAGACTTAGCACAATTTCTCTTTGTAACTATTCATACAATTATGACAAATATTATTTCTAACTAGATCAAAAAGCTACTTAGTAAGATGATGTTAAAAGTACAAAGAGACTTTATCTTGAGAAATAAAATCTATAACAATATCAAACAAATTAAATATGATTTCCATCAACTTGAACATAGCAAATGCTTTTGATAGATTCAACCTATAATTCCTAGAAAGTATTCTAAGTATATTCGGATTCTTGTCACAACTGGTGCAATGGATAGAATCCTTTAACAAAGCTCCATGGATATCCTTTGATCAATGGAGAACCTTATAGTTTCTTTAAATATTCTAGAATAATTTGTCAAGGCTTCCCACTACCCACATACCTCTACATAATACTAGTAGAAACACTAGTAGAAGCTTTTAACAACATAAAAAATATAGAGAGCTACAAGGAATTAGAACCGTTCAAGGTGTCAAACCTTACATATATATGCCGAATTTGTTGATAACACTATATTACTTGGAGAAGCAACCAAGTATAATATCAAATAATTCAAGAGCTATCTAAATTAATTTAAGGCAACTTTAGGTGCTTTAATTAATTGCAATAAAAGTCAATATTATATAATTAATAAAATACCAATAAAAAATAGAGGTTTTACCTAGATACTTGAGTTTAAGAAAGGACTAAATTAGTATTTTACATAATTAAGGGTTCTAATGGATAGAAGCGAATACAAATGTTTGAGTTTAGCAAATTAAAGTAATAGTATGGAAGGAGGAGGAAGGATGCACTTCGTCTCTTCCAGAAGCAACTTATTTTAACTTTTTAATTTACACTTATAAGAGAGGAGGAATGGAGCTTACATAAAGAACCTCCTCTCGATGTTTACAGCAGGTGGTGGGTAGATAAGAGAGTAGAGGTATTTTAAAATACTAGAGCATATCGTGATATGATTTGTTTTAACTGAGACTGACTTAGAGTCGGCGAGTGGATCGGGGTCGAAGTGCAGGGAGAATATCGAGCTCATGTCCTCGATTCCACCTTAAATCCAAAGCCTAGCTGACGTTAAGCGCGTTCATCACCACTTCCTGCGGCATTGCCTTGAACACCGAGTACCTTCCCGTCAAGCTCGTCCCGAAGGGACTGCACAACAACATGAGCATGACCATGAATAATGAATAATGATGTTATATGTCAGGGTAACATCAACAGAGTCATCCATATATCTATAGTCCCAAGACCCAGCAAGACAACATAATTGCATGAACAGTAGTAGCGTAGAGAGAATTAGAATTATGTGTGGCATGTGGTGAAGGTTATCCACTCGAAACCCCGGTCCCCAGCTCTCTTGGTGACGCCGTAAAACTGAGGAATTACTAAGAACTGGCCTTCGCGTACGGTTCCGTCAAAGACCCTTCGACCTCTGTTTTCAACCACCTGAATTCGGGCGTCGCCTCTCGTGGCGTACAGGATTGCATGGCACGCATGCCACGATGGAGCAAACAAGGCTTCCTGCAATGCAATTCATGTCAATGCCAAATAGGTAAATATAACATCATAAATATGGAAGGAGGAGGAAGGATGAATTACAGAACTCTTGACGATGGAACAGAACTCTGAGAATTTTATATTGTTAGAACTTCAGCCACATATTCCTGCAATTATATGAAACATAACGTTTCTGTAATCTACTGATTCAAGGCAAATTGTTTATAGAAAATCCTTAATTTCTTTACTTGGAGATTGGCAGAACATTAATAGCCTGATTAGGTGAGGGTGATGAGAATCTGTGTATCTACGGGGTTTACAGTTGTTTTCCAAACAAACGTGGAGGCCTCAGTCAGTATAACATATTGGTATGGTGCACAACCAGGAAATAAATAAATAAAAGAGGTATATTCTTTGGATTCCTCAGATATTTTGGAAGCTTGCATGCCTGTGGATTTGACCTCTTGAGTAGAGTAGAAGCTCATTTCAACTCCATTGTCTCAGATTACGTAGTGGACAAACACTTCGTCTCTACACAACGAATATTCATTACTATTCTGGAAAAATTTAACTGTGTTATAGTTAACTTGGTATAGTTGTATTTTGACACTTTAGAATAAAAGGTATTGGCACATGACTGTGCAAGAAAAGACTATAAGTTTGGCATTCTCAATTCAGGAAATACCATCAGATTTCACAACTTATAATACTGGAATAACTATTAGAAACATAAAGTTCGAAATTGAACCATTACTTGAAAATTTTAAGTTTAGCATTCCATGTTCCTGCCGAATATTGTTACAAATTTTATGTGATATTATGCACATGAAAAATTTATCTTTCCAACATAATTTAGTTAAACAGTTAACATTACATTAATATCATTAAAAATAAATTATTAACAAATAAATAAATATAAAATTAAGATATAATGTATTTAATTTATATTTAATTATAAATTAATTTATATATTTTTTAAAATAAATTATGAGTGGTTTTCATTGGGGCCAATCCCATTATAGAAACAAAAGATTGCATTTTCTAATAATTTAACTAAAGCATACCCATCTTTGCCTTTCTATCGAAGATATTTTCCATATTTCTCAAACTATTTTCCATCTTTCTCAAACTGCTATGTTTTCATAGTTAACTCGTTTTTTTGTTAAAGGAACTAACAACAAGAACAACCCTTACATAAGGAAAACAAACATAATAGTCATCCATCAAAGAGGAAATCAATTCGATTATTTTTCTTTTGTAGTAGAGGTTCTTCCTTCGTCAGAGTGGCAAAATCTGAAAATGCATTCTTACACTTCAAGCTCTGAGGTAATATCTAGTTATAACAAGTTTTGTAGGATCTTCATTTTTTAAAAAGTGACCGTCATTAAATTTTTCATAATAAGCTTCAAGAATACCATTTGAGGTGCTAATATTTTTCATTGAACCATGTGGATGGTCTTTAGTAACCATTTGAATTTTATTAATAGTCTGATTCAAATTCTTCTTTTGAGGTTAAGTCTTTTGTTGCTTGCATGATTCCTGCTCGACAATTGGTGCATCTTGGAGGATTAGCATATTTCTTTTGAAGACATTTAAAATTTTCAAATCATTTTCATGCAACGCTTTCTCCTCCACCAAGGAGGAATTAGAGCATGATCTAATGACTAGACATCTCTTCTTCATGTGACCATATTTTTGACAACCATAACATCTTAGGGAGAAGTTTTCATATTCAATATTTTGGATCATTCCCATTTGTTTGAGGAGATAGTAATGTATTGAGGTTCGGAACTGAAACATCCATCCAAATAATCAAACTTTCTTTACTCATATTAACTTTATTAGATAAATTTCTTGGGCTTTGGTGAATATATTCTTTCCTCCAAACTTCATAGGGAAAGCATTAAGATTCACAAGACTTGGAAAACCATTCACTTCTTCTATAAAGGGATTGGAACTAGAGTCCAAGATCTTATATAAACATCCCTTTGTCCGAAAAACCAATTATATCTATAATCCATTACTTTATCTCTATTCTAAATTAGAAAAAAGAAAGCGAATAAATTTTTCTATTGGTCCACCAATCTTTAATGTATCCTTTAGGTTCCTCTAGGCCTGGTCTTTTGCCCTTGAGTTTGCAGATAATTGTTTAGGCTTCATGATCAATCAAATTCAACCCAAATTCATCCTCTAAAATCTTAATAGAGGGTGGAGATTCATCCACCAGCCAACCTAAACACCCACCCGAATAAACTTTTTCACAGATTGAAGAGACGGTTTGCAAACAACCCTCTTCCTTAACTACACCTAAGGTTTGCATCCTTTTTGTGAAAACTGTAGCCAAATTTATTCTTTTCAGACTTCACCTAAAATTTACCTCTTAGAATTTACTTCCCTTTTTGAACACTATAACCAATTTGTTTTTGCTGTAGCCAAATTTATCCTTTTCAGACTGCACCTAAAATTTATCTATTAGAATTTACTTCCCTTTTTGAACACTATAACCAATTTGTTTTTGCTTTGTGCCATAATTTAGCTAAAAATTAATTTAATTAAAAATTAATTATTATATTGAATACACGAAGATAAAAGATAAAAGACATGTCATGATTCTTTCACGATCCTTCTTTATATTTGTATGATATGGGATAATAGCTTTCTCAACGGAAGGCGGTGTGTGGCTTCAGCTAAACGTCAAAATAAACATCTTTGGCTTCTACTACTTTTGGATTGTAATCTCGACCAATATTTCGCTGGCTGCTGTATCATTGTTTATTTTTATTTAACTATCTCATCGAGCGATATTATATCCGTGCTATTATGTTATCCGTCTTTGTGTAGCTTTAGAGTTTAAGAACCTAAGGATGTCATTCAAATTTGGAAACAGCTTTTTTTTAAAATACAATGGAATTGTTTCTCACACGAGTAGAAGAAGAGATCTTTGTGTAGCTTTAGAGTTTAAGAACATAAGGATGTCATTCAATTTTGGAAACAACTTTTTTAAAATACAATTGAATTGTTTCAATAAAAAATTATAGTTTAATAATATTAAATTTTTTTAATGGTAGATACTGTTAAACCGATACACTGATCTTTGTTATAAATAACAATTCAGAGAATTAGTGAAAAATAACAAAATTTAAATGGTAGAAACTGTTAAACGGATACACTCTGGTATTTTGTCATAAATAACAACTCAGAGAATTAGTGAAAAATAACAAAGCCATAGCAGTTACACTATAGAATATATTGGAATCGATGCTTCAATATTTTACAAACACATAATACACAGTTTTATCCACGATGTGGTTTAGAACGTTACTTACATTGTCGGTGATGTGACCCGGGTTTAATCCCCATGGAAAAATGTATATGTATAAAAAATATTTACTAAAAAAAATCACAGTTTTCCTATCTTCTGATGCTAATCCAGAGCGCTCACAATGTTTGACACGCATTATAGCATGAGTTAACCTTATCTGCTCTAATTCATTACCTATCGACTTTAGTCATTCATTCGAAGAAAGTAAGACACAGCTGTCAGCGGGCATTCTTTCCAATATTGTCCCATAGATGTCTGGAGAAACCACGACTAGGTCAAAAATAAAGCATCCATCACCGTCTCCAGAGACTGCTCTGTAAATTGTGATGGCGTAATATAATCGTTTACCACATACCATAGGTTTTCAGAATTAGTACACACAGTGATAGGGTTTGACATTTGAGGATTCGGATTAAGATGTAGGGAATAGTTCAGTTCGGGTAGGAGGGTGATCATTCCTGATGGTATTACAGATAAAATGTTCGGTTGAACCTCTGGATGGTAGACATTGCTGTTTGTCTCCCACTTGAACTGCTTGCAATTGCAAAATTCCTCCAGTCTGTACAGACATCACAGCAATATTTGTGGGTTTAGATGGATCTTCAGCTTCCATTATAAACCTTTCAACTTCATGATACCAAGAAGTAGTCTGCTTCCAGACAGAGCATCCAGTGTCCTGACCATTCCGTGGAGAGAGTTCTACAGACCCAAAACGTCCATTATCGTTTATATTCTTCTTTTCAAAGACAGCTTTCTTTTCTGGAGCACATTCCTCTTGACTATGGCTTGGATAAAGAGGACGTTTATGATTACAGAGTTTTTTGCTCAAATGTATATTCCAATAGTTCTTGATTTCATTGTCCGTTCTTCCGGGCACTCTTCCTGCAATCAACGACCACCTTCACATTGCATCCAAACATATATCATAAATCTTCAACCCCCGGCATTATCCTGCAAGTTTGTCAAACCCTGCTGATCTACTCTACATCCATACCGGTTACCCAATAGTTTATGAAGTCTTATTGATGAGCTCTTCTTCCTCCGGAGTAATATGCCCACGTTTCAAGTTCGGACGGAGGTAATTTATCCAACGGAGTCTGCAACTCCTCCCACTTCTGAGCAATCCTGCAAAACAGCATGAGATTTTTGCACGCATCTTATGAGCGAGAATCTTAACTACACTCCATATATACATAAAAAAAATTCAAATCATGCAAAACCGGTCCTGAATGAGAACTGCTATACCAATGATGTTTAACATGAATATACATCTATTGCAAGTAAGTTTTCAATGTGAAAAGTGGACATCTAGTTTCGACATTTGAAAAAAGAAAAAACACAAAAAAAAAATCATTCATATGACATTTATCAATTGAATCATATACATGCTGATATATAAACAAGTTGCTTTGCTACTGGATGTTTGTGTACCTGCATTAAGGGGGAGAGTACGCCAGTTTCCTTCACCATGAGCTTCAATATACTTCTTAAGCAGCAAATCTTCGGCAGGCCTCCAAGCGCCCTTATTCAGATCCATATCAGTTTGCCAGATTCTTCTTATCATCACTTTAGATCTGGAACAAAAACAAGATATGAAGTCTAAGCATTGCAAATTTGTAGGCATGGATGGAACAAGTGTAACCCTGTTTCACCAACCAGCCATGGTCAAGGCTAACCGGTAAAGCACCGACAAAAACCACGTACGTGAGATACGTGTAATTGTTGGAAATATTAAACCACATTTCACGCCTCCCGCAAGTGCTTCGCTGCGAAGCAGTAAAAATATGCCTCCTGAAGGTGCTTCGCTACGAAGCAGAAAAAACATGCCCCTTGAAGATGCTTCGTTGCGAAGTAATTTCAATCCGGCAGTTCGCCCATCAGTTTTGCGAAGCAGTGTCCAGGCATGGGAAACGAGCGCCTGACATCACACATGCGAGTAGGTAGGGTTGTTCGGTGATTGGTTGAAAACCCTCTTCGGCATTTATTTTTGTCAGTCGGTTGGTGAAAGTTTTCCCGCCCATTGTCCTCATCTCCCGTCTATAAATACCGGACCTGTTGTCATTTCGGATGGTAGTCAGTGAGGAATTACGAGCGCAAAGCAGCCGTAGTGTTAGGGTTTCAATAAAAAAATAACAGAGGAAAGCAGTAGCAGAGCAACCGTTAGTTAGAGAAGGGAGCAGCAGTCTCCGAGAAAACCTTTTATGCTTATCCTGCAAATATATTTGCAGATGTCTGTAACTGCTTCAGAAAGGAAGCTTTGTAACCCGATGTTACTTCCTATAAATAAAATATTTGCTTGTGCTATTTTGTTTTAATCTTTTCCTGTTCAGCTGCAAAATTTGATTATTTGTCTACTGTGTCTAAGTAGAATTTCGGCGTCTTATTTCCCGAAGTGGCTATTTGTGGACACTTTGCACGAAGCTCCTTTTAACCTATGCTTCATAGCCTTCTTGAGCGAAGCTCCCACTTCGCCAGCTTTTATTCCGAAACAACCTCCACCGAGTTAAAATTGGTAAAGTTTTTTTTTTTTTATTTTGCACTTCGTAGATTAACTCTCCGAAGCAGTCACTTCGCTGCTAAAATTCCCGAAGTAATTTTTGTGCCCTAAAAATTACGAAGCTTCCTTTGTCAGCCACTTTGCTAGTTGATATTGCGAAGCATCCACTTCGCTTAAAATTTCCTCGAAGCTCCCTCGTCGCTGCTAAATATTTCGAAGCATATTTTAATTAACACGACCCAATTCCTTAAAAATACCAAGCTTCCTTTGTCATCCACTTCGCTAGTTGATATTGCGAAGCATCGACTTTGTTTAAAATTTCCCCGAAACTCCCTCATAAAATGATATTGGATATCTATGTGCTTCGTCTAGCCATGGAAGACTGGATCCTTCGTGATGGTGATGGCAGAATTATTGTCATAAAATATTGTTGTTGCTTCTTTCGACGGATGATGTAGTTCACTCAGAACTCTTCTCGACCGGACTACCCGACAGACGGTTGAGGTGGCAACAACATACTCTGCCTCGACTGTAGATAAAGCAATAATTGGCTGCTTCTTCGAGGACCAAGAAACAACTTTGGATCCAAAATGGAAGGCATATCCAGAGGTGCTCTTTTGGTCATCTATGCTACCAGCCCAATCACTATCAGTGTAGCCAATCAGTTCAAGCTGGTCTTGTTTGGCATAGTGAAGTTCATGGTTCCTCGTGCCATTGACATACCGCAAAATTCTCTTGCCTATTTGTCAGTGAGTGTCTTTGGGTGACTCCATAAACCTACTGATTAAACTCACAACAAATATTAGATCTGGCCTGGTTGCAGTCAAGTACATCAGGCTTCCAACTAACCTTTTATAGAGAGTTGGATCAACGCTTCTGCTGTTGTCAGTCTTGCTCAACTTCAAGCTAGTGGCAACCAAGGTGATGGCATGTTTGTTGTCCTCCATCTTGAAACGCTTCAGGACATCCTTAGCATACTTGCCTTGAGAAATGAAGATGCCATCTACTGATTGGTCAACTTCAATGCCAAGAAAGAATTTCATCAGCCCCATGTTTGTCATTTCAAACTCGGTCTTCATGGCTGTTTTGAACTCCTCAAATAACCTACTGCTATTGCCAGTATATATCAAATCATCCACGTACAAGTAGACAATTATCATATCCCCTACTTCATTTGTTTTTAGATATAGGGTGTGCTCATATGGGCATTTTTGAAACCCATTATCCTAAAAATAGTCATCAATTTGGTTGTACCATGCCCAGGGTGTTTTTTTCAACCCATACAAGGCCTTCTTCAGCTTCAGAACCTTGGCTTCTTACCCTTGTAGTTCATAATCGGATGGCTGGTCTATGTAGACCTCTTCTTCCAACACTTCATTCAGGAAAGCAGACTTGACATCCATCTGGTACACACTCCAGCCTTTATGAGCTGCCAATGCTAGAATCATTCTAACTATGTCAAGTCTGGCTACAGGTGCGTACACCTCATGATAGTCAACTCCTAACATCTTCTTGTAGCCTTTCGCCACTAATCTAGCCTTATGCCTATCAACTTCTCCTTGGGCGTTGAACTTCGTTTTATACACCCACTTGACCCCAATGGTCTTTTTCCCTGCTGGAAGATCAACCAGCTGCCATGTCTCATTCTTCTCAATGGCTGCTATCTCTTCATCCATTGCTTTCACCCATTTGTGATTTTGACTTGCTTCTTCAAATGAAATTGGATCACACTCAGTAAATAAAGCAAAGTCAGAATATTCTTCATCTGTCTGATTTTGGGTTACCTCATAAATGTCTTGTGAGCTCCGAGTCTTCGCAGGTGTCCTCAAGTTTGAAATTTTGCTTGCAAGTGGAGGTGACCGAGATGATGAGGCTGTGCTACTGCTGGCACCACTGTTGTTGCTTGAAGGTACAGGTGGCTGCACACTATCTTCCTCCAAGTTTACAGGTTCAATAATTGCTGGTTCAAGTTGACCAGTCTTTGACTTCCAGTTCTAGGATTCATTCTCCAAGAACATCACATCGCGACTGATGACAAGTTTCTTTGTTATAGGATTGTACAGCTTGTATACCTTTGCTTGTTCCTTGTACCCTATGAAAATGTATTTTTCAGGTTTGTCATCCAGCTTCTACCTTTTCTCATCTGGAACATGTGCATATGTAATGCACCCGAAAACTCGCAGATGCGCCACACTTGGCTTCAGATTGCTCCAGGCTTCCTCCAAAATTTTATCCTTCACACTTTTGGTGGGATATCGGTTCAGCAGATAAACTGCACATGACACAGCTTCTGCCCAGAAATCATGTGGTAAACTTTTTGCCTTCAACATGTTACGTGCCATCTCCATGATGGTCCTATTCTTCCTCTCAGCTATGCCTTTCTTCTGTGGTGTGTATTTGGCAGTCAACTGCTTACGAATTCCATGTTGCTTGTAGAAGTTGTGGAATTTGTTGGAGATGTATTCTCCTCCTCCATCAGTCCTGAGAGTCTTGATATGATATCCACTCTATTTCTCCACTAGAGCCTTGAACTCCTTAAACTTTGCAAATGCCTCTAACTTCATCTTGATGGGATAAATCCAGGTCTTCCGGCTAAAGTCGTCTATGAAGGTCAGGAAGTATTTGTTGCCGGCATATGAGCTGGTTTGCATGGGACCACAAATGTCTAAGTGCACTAGCTCCAATGGTTGTGATGCTCTCCAAGACTGTCCTTCAAGGAATGCATCCCTGTGCTGCTTACCGATCATGCAACCTTCACAAACTTGGTTCGGTTGCTCAATAAGGGGTAAACCCTTCACCATTTGCTTCTTATGCAAAAAATTTAGGCTATTGAAGCTCAGATGACCAAATCTAAGATGCCACACCCAGGTAGCATCCTTCACAACTATACTTAGAGACATTAATGATTCATTCTAAATATGTGGTAGAAACATTTTGTTTTTCGTCATGGACATAGTTGCTATTTGTCCATGCACTTTGTCTCTGATGGTACAGACACCATATTTGAACTGAATAGTGTGCCCCTTCTGCACAAGCTATCCAACGCTTAGCAGGTTGTGTTTCAATCCAAGCACATAATAAACATCACAAATTTGTTTTCTTTCACCATGCCAGGTACGGATGAGGATTTTACCTTTCCCCATCACATGAACCTTGTCGTTGTTCCCCATCTTGACTTCAAACTAGATTGTTTCATCCAGTTGTGAGGACATCTCTCTGTTCCCAGTCATGTGGTTGCTGCATCCACTATCAAGATACAAAATATTTTCGTGCTCTCTTCCTCCATACTGCAAGCCAGCAGCACATTTCCTCCTGTCACATTTTTAGCTTCATCCATATAATGGGTCTGCTTCTGATTCTCGTTGGCCATCCTCTTTCTACACTGTGAGATAAAATGGCCAAATTTTTTGCAGTAATAGCATTGGACTTTGGATTTATCTTTCTTTTGATAAGATCCACTTTGCTAATTTTTGCTAGTGCCTCTTCCTCCTTGTTGATGAAAGTTGTAGCTGGTCTCACTGTCGTTAGGGTTTGATCTCCCTCCTTGCTTATTTCCTCTCCCATGTCTGCATTTGCCTCTTCCACCTTGATAACTAGAGGCACCATGGTGGGAGTCTTGTCTGCTGCTGTCTCGAAATGAGACTTGCACCTTAAAGGCTTGCTCCAAAGAAGATTGAGTTGAAAGACTCAACCTCTGCTCATGTGTCTACAAGGAACCCATGAGCTGGTCCATCGAGAGGGTTTTCAAGTCCCTTGAATCCTCTATTGCAATTACAACAGAGTCAAACTTTACTGGTAGACTTCGCAGAATTTTCTCCATGATCCTTTGGTTTTGCATAATTTCACCATTCAACCCCATCTAGTTGATGACATCTGTTGTTCGAGTGAAAAAATTGCTCATGGTTTCTGACTCACTCATCTGCAGGTTCTTGAACTCCCTCTTGAGCATCTACAGTTTCACCAACTTCACTTTGTTGGTGCCTTGCTATGAGCTAGCCAAAATCTCCCAGGCTTGCTTGGCCTTGGTGGCTGATGCAATCCATGAGAAGATAGTTTCCTCAACCACTTGCATGATATAGAATAGGGCTTTTTGATCTTTCTTTCGGTTCTCCTTCAGAAGGTCTTTGTCAGCTTGGGAGAGGGCGACCAGTGCTGCTGCATCTGCTAGTTCAGGGTACCCGTTCTCAACCAAGTCCCACAACTCCTGGGACCGAAAGAGGATCTTCATCTGGATGCTCCAGTAATAGTATTTCTTGTTGTTAAATTGCGAGAATGCGGATTTCATGGGTTTTAATGGAACAAATGATAAATGTGTATAATGCATTCATTGTTCGATAATGACTTGTACGAATTTAATGGTACTAGGTTGTTGGTGCACGTGGGATTTTCTTACTAACATTATTGGATAATCATCCCATATTTTATCCGGTTATATAGTATATATTCTTAACTGGATATTTAGAATTTAAAACTTAACAAACTCTTTTTACATCATTCAACCAAGAGCTCTTAATTCTCATTTATTTAAATATTACCGGTGCCTGATAATGTTATACAGGCCCTTTTGTTTATGGAACATGCCAATTTTTTTTTACATATCCCTCTAATGTGCCAACAACTTGTTGAATTTAGAAAATCCCCTTTTCTCTTTATTCATTTTTATGCTACCATTCGAAAGGGTTTTTGAATATGAAGTAATATTGAATATTCTATTCACACGAGGCTAATGACAAAGAGTTTGAGAATTCAAATGAAGATATTGAAGAGGAGGTTGAAGAAACCTAACTTGTGATATAACAATAAAAGGTAGAAAGAGCAATAAGAGGTAAAAAGTTTAACCAAGTTCTACAAAAAAATAAATTAAGAAGGATATCTAGAATAAAATTCAAACAACTTTGAATTTTTCAAAGAAGAAAGTCTCTAAAAATGGATAGTGCTCTCATGGAACTATAGGATATTAGGTAGGATTATAAAGAAAAACTGCCTATCATATCTTGTAAACATGCATAAACCACTTATAGTATGTTTAAAAGAATAAAAAATGGCAGATAACATAGAGGCACTAAAATACAATAAGATATGGAGATAGTCAGAATACAATGTAGTAATTCTATCAGGTACTTTAGGTGGATTTATAAGAACATGGGATTCTTAGCAATTAAACTACATAGCAAAACATAAGCATAGTAATTGGCTTGCTATAAAAATTGAACTTCTTAATGGTATTCGTATAATTATTGTCAACTTCTATGGGCCTAACAACCTATAGTACAAAATAGAAGCTTGGAATTGATTACATCACTAGATCACCCAAGAACAACAAAAAATATTTAGTAATAGGAGGAGAAAATAACATCGCATTAGCATATTGGGAAAAGATAAGGGGAAATAGGAATCATAACCCCAAAAAAAACCTGGTCCAACACATGATTTCTCAAGAAAAATCTATAAGATGTCACTCCTAAAAAAGGAAAGTACAAAAGGACAAGTAGAAGATCAGAAATACATTATATTATATAAATATTAGATAGATTCTTAGTTAGTGAGAATATCTTGACTATATATCCACTTCTAACTAGCCATATAATCCAAAGTGCAATATTTGATCACAAACCAATTCTATTGGAGAGGGGTTAGAATAGTCAAGAAGTAAGAAAGATCCCCTTCAAATGTAATTCAGGATGGGTTGAGGGGAAGACTTCAAACTAATGATAGAGAATGATTAGCAAAAAAAAGCATCAAAAAGACCTCAAGACATTTAGAAAGAAAAATTTTAAGAATTAAAAAAAAATACCAAGTGGTTATCCAAAAGGTCATTTCAAAGAAAAGAGTTGACTTTGTAGCAACTTGAGAAATTGAAAATAGATCTAGAGGACACCGTCTCTCCCTCAACAAGTTGATCAAATAAAATAGTTGTTGATAGAGTTATAAAAGCTAAATTCTAAAGAATAGACACAATGTTAGTAGATATTACATTATTTGGTACCATTGAGTACTATTGTAAATATTTAGATTAGGTGTGTATTTAATGTTTTTGTCATTAGTAGATATCAAAGTATGAATAGTGTGCAAATGTGGAAGTGAAAAGTCATAAGTGATAGATTTCAAGTGTGCAAGTAAAGAGTCTTGTGAGTTTTGTCAAGATGTGAAGTAGGATGTTATGTTATCATGATATACTTTGTCATAATATGAGGCATGTGAAATATTGCATCTCCTATGATTTAAAAAAAAACAAAAATTATGAGTCTTATTGTATATTGCGCACAAATATCCATGCAATGTAACATGTTTTGTAATATTTTGAGTATGTTATTGTATGTGAAAGTTGATCAATAAAGCATGCTATTTTATGAAATATTGGTGATATTATTGAGTGAATTTATGTGAATGAGATTATAATATTATGTGAGTAGTATGTGAGAATTATTATGATCCTAAGAGATTTTCCTTTGAGGTAATCAAGCATAGTTTCCATCAATGGCATTATATCCATCTTGGTTCAAGTTCCATCTAAATAGAGAGCATGAAGATTTGAGAGAGATAAATTGAAGAAGAAGAATTTGGAGAAGTAGCAAAAATTCATGGAGGAACATGAATGTTTGAGATGTGAAAGCTTCAAGAAGATTATTGAGATACAATGAAGAAGAAGTTGACTTGTATGAGTTTGTTGAGTTGTGGATATGTTTCATGGAAATGGAAGGAGAATGTAGATTAGAGTTTATTTGGAGGCCTATGAGGACAAAAAAAATGAATGTGATGACTTGGAGACACTATATAGATGAGGCTAGTGTATCATTTATTGTCTAGAGGAGGCTCAAATAACCATTTTCTTACCAAAGGAGTCTAGAGTGTCATAAGCAACATTGAAATAACTATTCACAAGAGATATTTAGATCTTTTTTAGAGAGTAGAGATACAATTCAAGTAGCAAAGAGGAAATAGACCCATGTAGAGGAATTAAATGTGAAGAGAAGTGTAAAAAATTTTAAGGTTTTAAAATGGTTAATTGTAAGCTAGCATTACATGTGATAGATTCACCTTGATAAATCATAAACCTGAGTGCTATTGAAGGTAAGAAATATTTTTGGGAAAAGTTAATTAATTTTAGGTTCACATTTGAATTTTAGGAGTTATAAGGTGCAAAATATTAAAGTGTTGTTTTATTACTGTTTTGGGAGATATAAGGATAGTTTTAATTAACGATATGAATGGAGAAGTGAGTAATCAATTAATTAAAGGAGTTATAAGGGATTGAATTTAAATTTAAATATTTAATTGAAGGAGTCTTTAAGGAGTGCATTAATAATTAGGAGGTATAACAAAATTAAGTATTTGCAATTTGATTTGAAGTTTGAGGTATTTGGAGTTTACATTAAATTGAAATTTGAAAGTAAAATTGTGAAATTACGAAAACAAATTTGGGAGTTATAAGAATGATAAAAATGATTTAAAAAATTAACATTGATGACTAAGAATTTGATTAAAAAATAAGAAGACTATAAAATTGACTATTGAAGAAAAAATGAATAAAGAGAAATTGAATTAAAATTATTATTTTGGGAACAATGAAGAATATTTCTATAGCAAAAGGTTGAAAAATAATAATGGAGGAAATAAAGAAAGAAAGATTGAATTTTCTAAAACTTGGTGCACAACATTTGATGGAAAATATTTATGTATAATGGGACATTTAAATGAAATTACTCAAGGATTTATACTCAATCTACAAAGAAGTTAAAGATCAAAACTTTGAAATACCTATAGTTATAGGTATGATAATGTATATGGTTTTACTTACTCTTGAAATTCATAATACAAGAAGAGTTTATTAAAATCCTAAGGGATAAACTAATAAAAAAAATATTAGTTGTGACACAAATGGCTTATGTCATATGATAGAAAATGAGGTTCTCCAAGAAACATATTTGGATGTAGATAAAGAATGTAAAAAAATAAAAATAATGAGATGTTGATGCATTCAACATGTGATAGAAGGATTGATAATAAAAGATCATCAAATTCAGATATTTATGAAATCTATTATTATGATGACTTATAAGAAATATTGATATCAAGCCAAAATAACATATTCAATTTCTAGAGTTAACATCAACAAGACAAATACAAGAAGACAAGAGATATAAGACTAAAATATTTTACACCAAATAATGTAATACAAGGGATCTTAGCAGCTAATACATTTTTTTGGTACCGTTAAGTATCATTGAAGTACCATTTAGTCCTATTGTAAATATTTAAATTAGGAGTGTGTGTAATACTTATGTTAATAGTAGGTGTTAAAGTATGAAAAGTATGCAAGTGTGAGTGTGCAAGGTGTCAAGAATACAAGTGAAGATTCATAAGTGATATGTGTCAAGTGTGTAAGTGAATAGTCATTTGAGATGTGTCAATATGTGAAGCAAGAGGTTATGTTATCATGAAAGACTTTGTAATAATATGAGGTATGTGAAAGGTTGCATCTCTCAGGAGTTTGAGGAAAGAAAATATCATCAGTCTTATTATATATTGGATACAAAGATCCATGCAATATAATGAGTTTTATAATATTTTGAATAAGTTAGTATATGTGAAAGTTGATCAATAAATCTTGTTATTCTATGAAATATTGATGATATTATTGAGTGAATTTATGTAAATGATATTGTATGATCATATGAGTAATTTTATGAGAATTATTGTGATCTTGAGAAGTTTACCTATGATATAATAAGGCATATTTACCATCAGATGATGAAGACTAAAATCTAGAATGGTATGACTATAGAAACGTGAGAAAACAAAAATTTCCCATCTCAAAACAATTCAAAACTACCATAAAAATACATTTAGAGCAATAGATAAGGACAACACCATTTACATAGAGAAAGGAAAGATAAAAGAATTGACACAAGATCACTTTTCAGGGTTGATCATCCATGAAATTTGCAATCTTCAAGCTCAAGATCATTTGCTCCAAAACATAACATCAACTTTTAAGAAAGAGGACAAATTTGACTTATGTGCTTGAATGACAAAGGAAGAATTGGAATCAATGATGCACTCTGTTCTTAAAGATAAATCTCCAAGACTGGATTGTTTCACTAATAACTTCTATTAGCAATTTCTTTACCTTATTGGAGATGACTTGTTACAAATGATTGAAGATGATAGAAATAAATGTATGCTCCCTTAAGCTAGTAACTTAGCATTTCCTACTTTGATTTCAAAAGAGAAATATTCTACTACTCTTAATAGACTTAGCCCAATTTCTCTATGTAACTATTCATACAATTATGACAAATATTATTGCTAACTAGATCAAAAAGATACTTAGTAAGATAATGTTAAAAGAACAAAGAGAATTTATCTTGGGAAAGAAAATCTATGACAATATCAAACAAATTAAATATGGTTGCCATCAACTTGGACATCGCAAATGATTTTGATAGATTCAACCTATAATTCCTAGAAAGTGTTCTAAGTATATTCGGATTATTGTCACAACTGGTGCAATGGATAGGATCCTTTAACAAACCTCCATGGATATCCCCTTTGATCAATGGAGAACCTTATACTTTCTTTAAAGATTCTAGGAAAATTTGTCAAGGCTTCCCACTACCCACATACCTCTACATAATACTAGTAGAAACACTAAAAAGAGCTTTTAACAACATAATAAGTATAGGGGAGCTACAAGGAATTAGAATTGTCCAAGGTGTCAAACCTATCATGCATGCTCAATTTGTTGATAACACTATATTGCTTGGAGAAGCAACCAAGTATAATATCAAAAAATTCAAGAGCTATCTAAATTGATTAAAGGCAACTTTAGGTGTTTTAATTAATTGCAATAAAAATCAATCTTATAAAATTAATAAAATACCAATAAAAATTAGAGGTTTTACTTAAATACTTGAATTTAATAAAGACCAAATTAGTATTTTAGATAATTAAGGGTTCCAATGGATTTCCAACTCAAACCAATTGTATGTCATAGAAGCGAATACAAAATATAGTAATAGATGTTTGAGTTTAGCAAATTAAAGTAATAGTATGGAAGGATGAGGAAGGATGCACTTCGTCTCTTAGAGAAACAACTTATTTTAACTTTTATTTACACTTATAAGAGAGAAGGAATGGAGCTTACATAAAGAACCTCCTCTCGATGTTTACAGCAGGTAGTGGGTAGATAAGAGAGTAGAGGTATTTTAAAATACTAGGAGCATATCGTGATATGATATGTTTTAACTGAGACTGGCTGAGAGTTAGCGAGTGGATCGGGGTAGAAGTGGAGGGAGAACATCGAGCTCATGTCCTCGATTCCACCTTAAATCCAAAGCCTTGCGGCAGTTGACGTTAAGCGCGTTCATCACCACTTCCTGCGGCATTGCCTTGAACACCAAGTACCTTCCCGTCAAACTCGTCCGGAAGGGACTGCACAACAACATGAGCATGACCATGATGTTCTATATCAGGGTAACATCAACAGATTCATCCATATATCTATAGTACCAAGACCCAGCAAAACAACACAATTGCATGAACAATAGTAGCGTAGAGAGAATTAGAATTACGTGTGGCATGTGGTGAAGGTTATCCACTCGAAACCCTGGTCCCCAGTGAAGAAATTTTAATTTATTTTTCCACCGTCGGGAGCGGGTGCGAAGTGCGAAGTCGGGAGGGCCCGAAGTCGGGTTGCGCAAGCGCAGTTGGGTTGCGCACCGGGAATGTGCGCAGTCGGGTTGCGCATGAAAATTGTGCGCAATCGGGCTGCGCATGGAGAAAAATGCTAAGTCCGGGAAGCCGCTGGTCAACGCTTGACTGCGCTGGTCAAAGGCAGCGAAGTCCGACTTCGCTGCACAGTCGGGTGGATAGCTCCAGACTTATTCAAAACTTTTGTTTTTCGAGCTTTTACTGTCTAGAGGCTTGTGCGACTACAATGATGTTTTGCTTGGCTCGGTAAGAACTGTACGGGAGGAGAGAAACACCGAATCTGAATGCAATGTTTCTTATGGAACCCTAAAACAAAATGCTCTGAGGCGACTATACAGACAACAAATAATTTTATGCCGACAAAGATAATCGCAAACCCTACAAATATCTTAAACAACAGCAAACTTTATTTTTATAAGACGAGGGTTATAAAAGTCCTCAACTGAGGAAAACTAACATCTGCAGACTAAAACTACAGGATAAACTGAGACGAAAAACAAATGTCGAGTCTACTGCTCGGACATTAAATAGATGAACCACACTGCTCACTGAAACGATCTCGTCTCTTACTCTGTTGTTTCTCCAAATTTCCTTCCGCTATGCTCTCTTTCTCCACATTTTGTCTGAAGACCCGAACTGCCTTATATAGCCATGGGCAGAGGAAGATAGAGGTTATCCTCTGACAGGTTCTGACAGACCTTCAACTAGGGTTTCTGACCAATCGCCGAACTGGCATTAAATCGCCAAACTAGCATTAACTTTTGCGGCGATTGGATCTGTCAGACGTCACATCTGTCAGAAGGCACGTGCGACGTCAAGTCAAGAATTTTTTCAGGATTCTCGACTGTGTGAGCGCAGTCCGGCTTCGCCCAAGTTTGGAACGCAGTTGAGCGGAGGCGCGAAATCTGGATTAATATTTCTAACACCAAGCTCTCTTGGTGACGCCGTAAATCTAAGGAATTACTAAGACCTGTCGTCCGCGTACGATTCCGTCAAAGATCCTTCGACCTCTATTTTCCAGCACCTGAATTCGGGCGTCACCTCTCGTCGCGTACAGGATTGCATGGCACGCATGCTACGATGGAGCAAACAAGGCTTCCTGCAATGCAATTCATGTCAATGCCAAATAGGTAAATATAACATTATAATTATGAAAGGAGGAAGGATGAATTACAGAACTCTTGACGATGGAACAGAACTCTGAGAATTTTATATTGTTAGAACTTCAGCCACATATTCCTGCAATTATATGAAACATAACGTTTCTGTAATCTACTGATTCAAGGCAAATTGTTTATTGTATAACTTAATTTCTTTACTTGGAGATTGGCAGAACATTCATAGCCTGATTTGGTGGGGGTGATGAGGATCTGTGTATCTACAATTCAGGAAATACCATCAGATTTCATAACTTATAATACTGGAAAAACTATTAGAAACATAAAGTTCGAAATTGAACCATTACTTGAAAATTTTAAGTTTTAGCATACCATGTTCCTGCCGAATATTGTTACAAATTTTATGTAATATTATGCACATGAAAAATTTATCTTTCCACCATAATTTAGTTAATCAATTAACATTACATTAATATCTAAACTTAACGATGAAAAGCAAAACTAAAAATAAAGTATTAAGAAATAAATAAATATAAAACTAAGATGTAAAGTATTTAATTTATATATTTTTTAAAATAAACTATGAATGATTTTCATTGGGGGTTATTATAAAAACAAAAGATTACATTATTTTCATTACATTTCTAATAAGCTAACTAAAGTATACCTATCTTTGCCTTTCTATCAAAGATATTTTCCATCTTCCTCAAACTGCTAAGTTTTCATAATTAACTCATTTTTTTTTTTTTAAAGGAACTAATAACAAGAACAACCCTTACATAAGGAAAACAAACATAATAATCATCCATCAAAGAGGAAATCAGTTGGATTATATTTCTTTTGTAGTAGAGGTTCTTCCTTCTTCATAGTGGCAAAATCTGAAAAAGAATTTTTACACTTCAAGCTCCTGATGTAATATCTAGTTATAACACATTTTGTAGGATTTTCATTTTTAGAGAACTGACCATATCAATTGTTTCATAATTAGCTTCAAGAATACCATTTGAGGTGCTAATATTTTTCATAGAACCATCTGGATGGTCTTTACTAACCATTTGGCCTTTATTAATGATCTGATTCAAATTTTCTTTTTGAGGTTAAGTTTTATGTTGCTTGCATGATTCCTACTGCAAAATTGGTGCATATGGAGAATTAGCATCTTTATTTTGAAAATATTTGAAGGTTTCAAATCATTTGCATGCAGGGTCTTCTCCTCCACCAAGGAGGAATCAGAGCATGATCTAATGACTAGACATCTCTTCTTTAGGTGACCATATTTTTGACAACCATAACATCTTAGGGAGAAGTTTTCATATTCAATATTTTGGATCATTCCCATTTGTTTGAGGAGATAGTAATGGATTGAGGTTGAGGAACATGAAACATCAATGCAAATAACCAATATTGCTTTACTCATATTAATTTTATTAGATAAATTTTCTTGGGCTTTGGTGAATATATTCTCTCCCCAAAACTTCATAGGGAAAGCATTCAGATTCATAAGACTAGGAAACCATTAACTTCTTCTATAAAGGGGTTGGAACTAGAGTCCAAGATCTTATATAAACATCCCTTTGTTCGAAAAAGCAATTATATCTATAATCCATTACCTTATCTCTATTCCCTAAATTAGAAAAAGGAAAGGGAAAATAATTTTTTGTATTGGTCCACCAATATTTAATGTATCCTTTAGACTCCTTAGGCTTGGTATTTTGCCTTTGAGTTTGCAGATAATTGTTTGGGCTTCATGATCAATCAGATTCAACTCAAATTCATCCTCTAAAATCCTAATAGGGATGGAGATTCATCCACCAACCAACCCAAAGATCCATCCAAAAAAGTTTTATCAAATATTAAAGAGATTGTTTGCAAACAACCTTCTTCCTTGACTACACCTAAAGTTTGTATCCCTTTTATAAATATTGTAGCTAAATTTATCTCTACTTAAAATTTACACCTCTTAAGATTTACTTCATTTTAAAATACTATAACCAATTTTTTTTTTTTTTTTTTCTATAATTTAACTCAAAATTAATTTTTATATTATCTTCCTACTCAATTAAGAATTAATTATTATATTGAATACACGAAGATAAAAGACGTCATGATTCTTTCATGATCCTTCTTTATATTTGTATGCTGCGGGATAATAGCTTTCTCAACGGAAGGTGGTGTGTGGCTTCAAGGCTAAACGTCAAGATAAACATCTTTGACTTCTACTACTTTTGGACTGTAATATCGACCTATATTTCGCTGGCTGCTGTATCATTGTTTATTTTTATTTAACTATCTCATCGAGCGGTATTATATCCGTGCTATTAAGTTATCCGTCTTTGTGTAGCATTAGATTTTAAGAACCTAAGGATGTCATTCAAATTTGGAAACAACTTTTTTTAAATACAATGGAGTTGTTTTTTATATTAAACATTGTTTACAAATATTTATAAATATTAATGCACGCTTGTTCAAGCAAACACAAAAGAAAACACCAAATACCATTCAGCACAATGGAATTGTTTCTCATACGAGTAGAAGAAGAGATCTTTGTGTATCTTTAGAGTTTAAGAACCTAAGGATGTTATTCAAATTTGAAAACAGCTTTTTAAAAATACAATGGAGTTGTTTCCAGAGGTATTAAAGTAGAAGAAAAGTATTAAAGTGAAATAAAATTATAATTTAATAATATAATTTTTTTTTAATGGTAGAAACTGTTAAACCGATACACTCCGATCTTTTGTTATAAATAACAACTCAGAGAATTAGTGAAAAATAACAAAATTTAAATGTGAGAAACTGTTAAACGGATACAGTCTGGTCTTTTGTTATAAATAACAACTCAGAGAATTAGTGAAAAATAACAAAGCATAGCAGTTACACTATAGAATATATTGGAATCGATGCTTCAATAGCTTACAAACACATATTAATAATACACAGTTTTCTCATCTTCTAATGCTATTCCAGAGCGCTCACAACGTTTGACACGCATTATAGCATGAGTTAACCTTATCTGCTCTAATTCATTACCTATCGACTTTAGTCATTCATGCGAAGAAAGTAAGACACAGCCGTCAACGGGCATTCTTTCCAATATTGTCCCATAGATGTCTGGAGAAACCACGACTAGGTCAAAAATAAAGCATCCGTCACCGTCTCCAGAGACTGCTCTGCAAATTGTGATAGCGTAATATAATCGTTTACCACATACCATAGGTTTTCAGGATTAGGACACACAGTGATAGGGTTTGACATTTGAGGATTCGGATTAAGATTTAGGGAATAGTTCAGTTCGGGTAGGAGGGTGATCATTCCTGATGGTATTACAGATAAAATGTTCGGTTGAACCTCTGGATGGTAGATATTGCTGTTTGCCTCCCACTTGAACTCCTTGCAATTTCAATTTCCAAAATTCCTCAAGTCTGTGAAGGAAATGTAAATTGTGGAAATAATAAATCGTTTTGTGCGATTCTATATGAGGTGGGAGGTTCGCAAATTTTATTAGCGAGGCGGGTGCTTCGCTTAACTTTCTGGCGAAGCGGCAGGTCAAAGCGAGGAGGGAGCTTCGGAAGTTTGGGCAGTAAAGCAGCTGCTTCGCAAGACCTTTTTCCGGAGTGAAACTGCTTCGGAAATAGTAAGTGCAAGACGGCAAGTTCGGGAGATTTTGAGTTCGAATCTTTCAGGCTTCGGGTGACTTTGGCTGCGAAGCTTTACTTCAGTTTAATCTTGGACAAAGTGAAATCTTAATTTACCAAGCAGCAAGGTGAGTACTCCGGGAAAAATAATGCAAGATAAGCAAAACAAAGTTGATGTCAAATGAATATTATCGAACCCTTCACCAATTGATTGGAAACAAACAAAGATCTTATTTATCATATAACGCCAGATTACAAATCTTCTCTAAATGAAGCTAAAACATCTGCAAGTAATTTGTAGGATAAACACGAGGATTTTTCTGGAGACTGCTGCTCCCCTCTCCCGCTGTTTGCGGCTGCTGCTTTCTCTCTTCTGCTGCTCTGTGCTCAAAACCCTAACTGCTGCGGCTTCTTCAAAATGACGAATGGTCCGGTATTTTAGATGAGGAATGAGGATAAGGGGCGGGAAAACTTCACCAACCGACTGACAAAAATAAATGCCGAAGAGGGTTTCTGTCCAATCGCCGAGTAACCCCAACTACCAGCATGTGCGATGTCAGACCCTCATTTCTTGTGTCAGGTTACTGCTTCATCAATTTTAAATGCGAACTGTCGGATTTAAGTTACTTCACAGCGAAGCATCTTCAGGGGGCATGTTTATGTTATTTTGAAGCGAAGCACTTGCGGGAGGGCATGAGATCTGGTTTAATATTTCCAACACCCTCCTTTAAACCAGATTTCACAAAATATTTGAGGCCCAACATTTCCCATCCCTTGTCCTCATTCCTCATCTATAAATATCGGACCATTCGTCATTTTGAAGAAGCCACAACAGTTAGGGTTTTGAGCATAGAGCAACAAAAGAGAGAAAACAGCAGTCGCAGACAGTCGAAGAGGGGAGCAACAGTCTCCAGGAAAATCCTCGTGTTTATCCTACAAATTACTTGCAGATGTTTTAGCTTCATTTAGAGAAGCTTTGTAATCCGGTGTTATATGATAAATAAGATCTTTGTTTGTTTCCAATCAATTGGTGAAGGGTTCAATATTATTTCATTTGACATCAACTTTGTTTTGCTTATCTCGCATTATTTTTCCCGGAGTACTCACCTTGTTGCTTGGTAAATTAAGATTCCACTTCGCCCAAGATTAAACCGGAGTAAAGCTTCATAGCCAAAGTCACCCGAAGCCTACAAGCTTTGAACTCAAACTCTCCCGAACTTGTCGTCTTGCAGTTACTATTTTTGAAGCAGTTTCACTTTGAAAAAAGGTCTTGCGAAGCAGCTGCTTCGCTGCCCAAACTTCCAAAGCTCCCTCTTCGCTTTGAAACTGTGCGAAACTTCCTGAACTTGTTGCTTTGCCAAAAAGTTAAACGAAGCACCTATCTCACTAATAAAATTTGTGAACCTCCCACCTCATATAAAATTGTACAAAATGATTTATTATTTCTCCAATTTATATTTTCTTCAAATTGGTATCAGAGCCATTGTGTCATGATGCGAAGGATTGAAGAATGGCATCTAGAAATAATTCCATGCAGTTGCAGATCCCGTAATTTAACGACAAGAACTACAATTACTAGAGCATCCAGATGAAGATCCTCTTTGGGTCTTAGGAGTTGTGGGACTTGGTTGAGAACGGGTACCCAAAACCGGTAGATGCAGTAGCACTGGCCACCCTCTCCCAAGCTGACAAGGATTTTTTGAAAGAGAACACGAAGAAGGACCAGAAGGCCCTCTTCTACATCATGTAAGCGGTTAAAGAGACCATCTTCCTACGGATTGCATCAGCGACCAAGGTCAAGTAGGCTTGGGAAATTTTTGCCAGTTCCTATCAGGGCACCAACAAGGTGAAGTTGGTGAAACTACAGATGCTCAGGAGGGAGTTTGAGAACCTATAGATGAGTGAGTCAGAAACCATGAGCAATTTCTTCACCCGAAAAATTGATGTCATCAACCAAATGCAGTTGAATGGTGAAATTATGCAGAATCAAAGGATTGTGGAGAAAATTTTGTAGAGTCTACCAATGAAATTTGATTTTGTGGTGATTGAAATAGAGGAATCGAGGGATTTGACAACCCTCTCGGTAGATGAGCTCTTGGATTCCTTGCAGACACATGAGCAGAGGCTGACTCGTTCAACTCAGTCTTCTTTGGAGCAAGCCTTCAAGGCGCAAGTCTCATTTCGAGATAGCGGTAGACAAGACTCCCACCATGGCACTTCTAGCTCTCAAGGAGGAAGAGGTAGAGGCAGGTGTGGGAGAGGAAACAAGCAAGGAGGGAGGTCAAACCCTAGTGAGGGAGAGACCAATTGCAACTTCCATCAGCAAGGAGGAAGAGGCACTAGCAAAAATCAGCAAAGTGGATCTTATTAGAAGAAAGATAAATCTAAGGTCCAATGTTATTACTGTAAAAAGTTAGGCCATTATATCTCATAGTTCAGAAAGAGGATGGCCAATGAGAATTAGTAGCAGGCCCATTATATGGATGAAGCCAGAAATGTGACAGGAGGAAATGTGCTGCTGACTTGTAGTATTGAGGAGGAGAGTAGAAAAAATATTTGGTATCTTGACAGTGGGTACAACAACCACATGAATGGGAATAGGGAGATGTTATCACAACTGGATGAAACAGTCCAGTCTAAAGTCAAGATGGGGAAAAAGAACAAGGTTCCTATGATGGGGAAAGGAAAAATCCTCATCTGCACCCGACACGATGAAAGAAAGTAAATTTGTGATGTATACTATGTGCCTGGGTTGAAACATAACCTACTGAGTGTTAGACAACTTGTGTAGAAGGGGAATACTATTCAGTCAAAGACGGTGTCTGTACCATTAGAGACAAAATGCATGGGCAAATCACAACTGTGTCCATGACAAAAAACAAAATGTTTTCGCTATAGATTCAGAATGAATCATTAATGTCTCTAAGTGCATTTGCGAAGGATGCTACCTGGTTGTGGCATCTCAGATTTGGTCATTTAAGTTTCAGTGGCTTAAAATTGCTGCACAAGAAGCAGATGGTGAAGGGTTTACCCCTTATTGAGCAACTAAACCAAGTTTGTGAAGGTTGCATGGTCGGTAAGCAGAACAGAGATGCATTCCCTGTAGGATAGTCTTGGAGAGCATCACAACCATTGGAGCTGGTGCACTAAGACATTTGCGGTCCCATGCAGACAAACTCATATGTCGAAAACAAATATTTCTTGACTTTCATTAATGACTTCAGTCGAAAGACCTGGATTTATCCCATCAAGCTAAAGTTAGAAGCATTTGCAAATTTTAAGGAGTTCAAGGCTCTGGTTGAGAAATAGAGCGGGTATTCTATGAAAACTCTCAGGATAGACGATGGAGGTGAATACATCTCCAATGAATTCCACAACTTTTGCAAGCAACATGGAATTCGCAAGCAGTTGACTACCAAATACATACCGCAATAGAACGGTGTATATGAGAGGAATAACAAAACTATCATGGAGATGGCATGGAGCATCCTAAAGGTGAAAAGTCTACCACATGAGTTATGGGCAGAAGCTGTAAGTTGTGCAGTTTATCTGCTAAATCGATGTCCCACCAAGAGTCTGAAGGACAAAATTTTGAAGGAATCTTGGAGCAATCTGAAGCCAATTGTGGCTCATTTGCGAGTTTTCAGGTGCATTGCATATGCACATGTTCCAGATGAGAAAATGCAGAAGCTGGATGATAAAGCTAAAAAGTGCATCTTCGTAGGGTATAGTGAATAGGCGAAGTAATACAAGCTATACAATATGGTGACAAAGAAACTTGTCATCAGTCGATATGTGAAGTTCTTGGAGGATGATGTCTGGAATTGGAATTCAAAGACTGGTCAGCCTAAACCAACCATAATTGAACTTGTGAACTTGGAGTAAGATAGTGTGCAACCACCTATACCTCCAAGTAGCAGCAGTGGTGCCAGCAGCAGCACAACCTCATCATCCTGATCACCTCCACTTGCAAGCAAAATTCCAAACATGAGGACACCTACGAAGACTCGAATCTTGCAAGACATATACGAGGTAACCCAAAATCAGAAAGATGAGTAATATTCTGACTTTGCTTTATTTACTGTGTGTGACCCAATTTCATTTGAAGAAGCAATTCTGAATCCCAAATGGGTGAATGCGATGGATGAGGAGATAGCAACCATTAAGAAGAATGAGACATGGCAACTGGCTGATCTTCCAACAGGGAAAAATACCATTGGGGTCAAGTGGGTGTATAAAATGAAGTTCAATGCCCAAGGAGAAGTTGATAGGCATAAGGCCAGATTAGTGGTGAAAGGCTACAAGTAGAAGTCCGGCATTGACTATCATGAGGTGTATGCACCTGTAGCCAGACTTGACATAGTTAGAATAATTCTAGCATTGGCAGATCAGAAAGGCTAGAGAGTGTACCAGATAGATGTCAAGTCTGCTTTCCTGAATGGAGTGTTGGAAGAAGAGGTCTACATAGACCAGCCACCCAGATATGAATTGCAAGGACACAAAAACAAGGTCCTAAAGCTGAAGAAGGCCCTGTATGGGTTGAAGCAAGCACCTCGGGCATGGTACAGTTGAATTGATGGCTACTTTTAGGAGAATGGGTTTCAAAAATGCCCATATGAGCACACTATGTACCTGAAAACAAATGAAGCAGGGGAGATGATAATCGTTTTCTTGTACATAGATGATCTGATATATACTGGCAATAGCAGCAACCTATTTGAGTAGTTCAGAACAACCATGAAGATCAAGTTTGAAATGACAGACATGGGGCTGATGAAATTTTTTCTTGGTATTGAAGTTGACCAATCAGCAGATGGCATCTTCATCTCTTAGGGCAAGTATGCTAAGGATGTCCTAAAGCATTTCAATATGGAGGACAACAAACATGCCATCACCCCAGTTGCCACTGGCTTGAATTTGAGCAAGACTGACAATAACAAAAGTGTTGATCCAACTCTCTATAAAAGGTTAGTTGGAAGCCTGATGTGCTTGACTGCAACCAGGATATATTTAATGTTTACCGTGAGTTTAATCAATGGGTTTATGGAGTCACCCAAAGACACTCACTGGCGAACAGACAAGAGAATTCTATGGTATGTCAATGGCATAAGAAACCACAGACTCCACTATGCTAGACAAGACCAACTCGAACTGATTGGCTACACTGATAGTGATTGGGCTGGTAGCATAGATGACTGGAAGAGCACCTATGGATATGCCTTTTACTTTGGATCTAGTTTTGTCTCTTGGTCCTCGAAGAAGCAACAAATTGTTACTTTATCTATAGCAGAGGCAGAGTATGTTGCTGCCATCTCAGTCGCCTGCTAGGCAGTCTAGCTGAGAAGAGTTCTGAGTGAACTACATCATCCACCAGAAGCAGCAAAAACAATATTTTGTGACAATAATTTTTCCATCGCCCTCTTGAAGTACCCAATCTTCCATGGCTGGATGAAGCACATAGATATCCGGTATCATTTCATCAGAGAGCTGGTGAAATTATGTGAAGTACAATTACAGTTTTGCAGGTCCAAGGAGCAGGTAGTTGACATCTTCACAAAACCTTTGAAGGAGGAGGAATTCGCCAGGCTGCGGGAAATGTTGGGCCTCAAATATTTTGTGAAATTTTGTTTTAAGGAGGATGTTGGAAATATTAAACCATATCTCATGCCCTCCCACAAGTGCTTCACTCCGAAATAACCGGAAGAGCACCTCTAGATATGCATTTCACTTTGGATCCGGTGTTGTCTCTTGGTCCTCAAAGAAGCAGCAAATTGTTGCTTTATCTATAGCAGAGGAAGAGTATGTTGCTACCACCTCAACCGCCTGCTAGGCAGTCTGGCTAAGAAGAGTTCTGAGTGAACTACATCATCCGCCGAAAGTAGCAACAACAATCTTTTGTGACAATAATTCTGCCATCGCCCTCTCGAAGGACATAGTCTTCCATGGCTGGATGAAGCACATAGATATCCGATATCATTTCATTAGAGAGCTGGTGAAATTAGGTGAAGTACAATTATAGTTTTGCAGGTCCAAGGAGTAGGTAGCTGACATCTTCACAAAACCTTTGAAGGAGGAGGACTTCGCCAGATGCGAGAAATGTTGGGCCTCAAATATTTTGTGAAATCTGGTTTTAAGGAGGATGTTGGAAATATTAAACCAGATCTCATGCCGTCCTGCAAGTGCTTCGCTCCGAAATAACATAAACATACCCCCTGAAGATTCTTCATTGCGAAGTAACTTAAATCTGGCAGTTCACACTTAAAATTGGCGAAGCAGTAACCTGGCACGGGAAACGAGGGTCTGACATCGCACATGCGGGTAGTTGGAGTTGCTCAATGATTGGACAGAAATCCTCTTCGGCATTTATTTTTGTTAGCCGGTTGGTGAAGTTTTCCCGCCCCTTGTCCTCATTCCTCATCTATAAATATCGGACCATTCGTCATTTTGAAGAAGCGGCATGGGTTTTCCTTCGTGGTCGAAGCGGTCCATGAGGGGGCCCTCGATGAGTGCCCCCTAGAGCCTCGCTACATCACCAACCATATGGACCACGTCGCTCCCTACAAATTCGTAGACGTCGCTATCAAAAAAAAGGTTGCCATTGGTGAAGTTACTCAGGATGTAGGCCCGGGGATTCAAACCCAAGACCACAAAAATGCCGTACATTGCGAGGACTTGTAGGAGGCGGTCGAGCATGGCCTTACTGGTTGCGCTCCCTATGATTCGATCTGCAATTTTTTTGGCCGTGAGAGGACCGTCGTCGATGCCGAAAAGGATCTCCGGGACCTTAAGGATGATTGCGGCCCTAACCGCCATCGAAAATGTGTAGAGATACGATAATTCTAACAAAGCCAAGAAACAAATATGCGAGCCGACGAGATTCGAACCCACAACTTGCTGTATTTGCTCGCTCGCACTGCGGGGATTCTTGATGAGTACACCAAACCCTCGCAGTTCTCCATCAGTACTCTATGACCTCTGCCTGCAGAGCTCCTATCACCATGCTCTGATACCATGTCGAAAATTTAAAGGAAAACAAGATCATTAAACAGCCTCGCGAGAGGCAATAAAACGCAGACAGACAGAGGGAAAACAAGAACATTTTATTAATCAACTGATTCAATACAGAAGGGGGCTTTGTTGAGCATACAAGATCACAAAGGCCAACAGTGCTGAATACACAACCAAAGATGCAGTATAAACTGCCGAATACGGAGTACACCGCGAATGGGCCTGCACTGCGGATGTGCAGGGAACCTGGTGCTGCTGCAGCCAGATTACAGAAGGAAGACCCAAAACTTGCATTTATAGAATGCAGAGGAGCACAGGCTGGTGGCGGGAAACTCGAGGCCAGCTGGAAACATCTGGAGCTCACCTACTGCCTTAAACCTGCACCTACTTCTTCTGCCAGAGGACATGTTGACAGGACGCTCCCGACGGTGAAGATGCGTACAAAAGAACACAAAATTTAGATTAAATTAATATTTCCAACAGTCTGTACAAACATCACATCAATATATGTTTGTGGGTTTGGATGG
Organism: Wollemia nobilis; assembly: GCA_028583015.1. Taxonomy (NCBI): domain Eukaryota; kingdom Viridiplantae; phylum Streptophyta; class Pinopsida; order Araucariales; family Araucariaceae; genus Wollemia; species Wollemia nobilis. The sequence goes on from JAQPPZ010017095.1 coordinate 5,403,260, forward strand.
CTCTTCAGCTTCTATTAGAAACCTTTCAACTTCATGATACCAAGAAGTAGTCTGCTTCCAGACAGAGCATCCAGTGTCCTGACCATTCCGTGGAGAGAGTTCTGCAGACCTAAAACGTCCATTATCGTTTATATTCTTCTCTTCAAAGGCTACTTTCTTTGCTGGAGCACATTCCTCTTGAATATGGGTTGGATCAAGAGAACGTTTATGATTACAGATTTTTTTTTGCTTAAATGTGTATTCCAATAGTTCTTGATTTCATTGTCCGTTCTTCCGGGCATTCTTCGTGCAATCAACGACCACCTGCACATTGCATCCAAACATATATCATAAACCTTCAACCCCGGCATTTTCCTACAAGTTTGTCAAACACTGCTGATCTACTCTACATCCGAAAAAAAGATAATAGTTTGTGAAGTCTTACGATGAGCTCTTCTTCCTTCGGAGTAATATGCCCACGTTTCAAGTTCGGGCGGAGGTAATTCATCCAACGGAGTCTGCAACTCCTCCCACTTCTGAGCAATCCTGCAAAACAACATGAGATTTTTGCACGCATCTTATGAGCGAGATTCTTAACTACACTCCATATATACATAAAAAAATTCAAATCATGCAAAACCGGTCCTGAATGAGAACTGCTATACCAATGATGCTTAACATGAATATACATCTATTGCAAGTAAGTTTTCAATCTGAAAAATGGACATCTAGTTTCGACATTTGAATTTTTTTTTATCAATTGAATCATATACATGCTGATATATAAACAAGTTCCTTTGCTATTGGCTGTTTGTGTACCTGCATTAAGGGGGAGAGTACGCCAGTTTCCTTCAACATGAGCTTCAATATACTTCTTAAGCACCAAATCCTCAGCAGGCCTCCAATACCCCTTATTCAGATCCATCTCAGTATGCCAGATTCTTCTCATCATCACCTTAGATCTGGAACAAAAACAAGAGATGATGTCTAAGCATTGCAAATTTGTAGGCATGGAGGGAACTCCAAGTGGAACCCTGTTTCACCAACCAGCCATGGTCAAGGCTAACCAGTAAAGCATTGACAAAAACCACGTACGTGAGATACGTGTCAAGACACAAATTTGGATAAAAGGATTTATTGGAGAACGCAAAATTTTGTCTGTCCCTTATTTTATCCCACCCATGACACACATTCATTAAATGAACATTCTTTTCATGAACTTGATGTTTCTAACATCAAGGTACTCTGGATCTTTCCCTAATATTTTTATCATGTGTTTTCTTTCTTGTCAAGAGTCTCATGAGTACGGCCTTCTAGTGAAAGGGCGGTGACTGCAGGTGCTGTCTGCAGATCTGCAATATAAAAGAGTGCTGAATATTGGGATTTCTGAACGTGTATGACGTTCTAGTCTTATCTCCCAATTGCCGATCTACCGGCCTCTTGCAAAATGTTGGGTAAAAATAACATACAGCTAGGCTTACACTCTCTGTCTTTGTATGGATACTTTGAACTTGTCACCAGGCAGCTAGGCTTACACTCTCTGTCTTTGTATGGATACTTTGAACTTGTCACCAGGCAGTGACAGGTTCAGAGACTGCTAATATTATTATATTATTAAATTGATAACTATATGTTATGTATTTTTTTATCTCAAGTTTCAAATATCTCTTATTGTGGCTATATATATCGATAATTTGATAATATATTTAAATTATTGAGACTTGTTTTTTATTAGATATCTAAAGCACTAAGAGAAATACTTCTTTTAACCTTAACATTTTATTTTATATTAATGTCATTGAATACAATTTTGTGTATTTAAATTTTTTTATAATTTTTTATAAAAATTACTATGAATAAGGAAGTATTATAAAGCCTCTCCATCTACATAAATGTTAAAAATAAAATTATAATTAATTATATGATATTAAAATAGATGTTGTTTATAAATCATATCATAATAATAATATGGTGTTTCATGTTAGAAATATTAAACCTGTTTTACACCCTCTTGCCGTATGTGTCATGTGTCCTATCGTAGTTAATCTACTCTCGTGCAGGTTGGTGTGTTTTTTCCACCTCTGTGTTCCAAGCCCAGCAATATAAACCCTAGAGCAACTGGTATTTTGTGATTGATGCAAACTAGTGCAGAGTAGCAGAAGAAGAGTTGTTTAAGAGAGCAGAGAGCAGATATATATCTAATTCTGAGCAGCAGTCTCAACGTTCTTAGTTATTCAATTTATCCTGCAACTACTATTGCAGATGTTTGTAAACCCTCAAGTGAGGTGCTGTGTAATCAGTTTATGTAGACAAATAAAACCATTAGCATTACTTCTGGTGTTTTGTGGATTTGTCTTATTTCTATGTCTATATTCCTTTGACTCTTCTACATTCAATCCTAGTTATTAAACCATATTCTACATTCAATTTTGACCTTGCATGTGTATAAATTCAGATTGAACTTTTTCCTACTAAGTCCTTAATTGAAAGTGATCACTGTATTGGCTGAGCAAATCCTGTTGTCGTTCAAGTCAGAGAGCGACTTTGAACAGTAAGTGTGTTATCTAGTTTTGGCCAAGTGTTATCTAGAGCATGAATGCGACGGGATTCGCTGCCCTTGGTGTGTGACACCCACCATCGCGACACTCTGGCAATGACTTCTGACATCGTTGCCTAAGGCAAGTAGCACCCGTTGTCATCGCAAAGAGCGTGCGACACCCGACGTCGTTGCCCTCAATGAGCGACGACTGTCATCGCCATACTTAGGCAGCGATGCCCGTTGTCGCTGCCTTACCGCACAACCACTGGTTGTCGCTCGCTTTGTGAGCAACGCCCAGTGTTGCTACTGGGAGTAGGCGACTCCCAATTTCAAAGGTAGATCTGAGCAACGCTTGGCAGAAAATTTGAATTTAAAACTTCAAATTGGTATTAGAGCATTAGTGCCTTAACGCAAAAGATATAAGCATGACTTCAAGCAGAAACCACTCACTGTGATTGCAGATCCCACACTTCAACGATAATAACTATGACTACTAGAACATCTAGATGAAGATCCTTTTTGGGTATCAGTTGTGGGACTTGGTCGAGAATGACTACCTAAAATCGATAGATGCAACAACACTGGTCACCCTTTGCCAAGCAGACAAGGACCTATTGAAGGAGAACACAAAGAAGGACCAATAGAATATGTTCTACATCATGCAAGTGATTGAGGAGACCATATTCCTATGGATTGCAACAACCACCAAGTCAAAGCAGGCTTGAGATATTTTGGCCAGTTCGTATTAGGGTACTAAAAAATTGAAGTTGGTGAAACTACAAATGCTCAGGAGGGAGTTTAAAAATTTGCAAATGAATGAGTCCGAGTCCATGAGCGACTTCTTCACCTAGGCCACGGACATAATCAACCAGATGCAGTTGAATGGAGAGATCGTGCAGAGCTAGAGAATCATGGAGAAGATTCTCAGAAGCTTGCCTGTAAAGTTTGACTTGATTGTAATAGCAATCAAATAATCAAGGGATATGACAACCCTCTTGATGGAAGAGCTCATGGGTTTTTTATAGACACATAAGCAGAGGATGAGCTATTCATATCAGTCCTATTTAGAGTAGGCATTCAAGATGCTGGTCTCATTCCGAGATAATGGCAAACAAGATTCTCACCAAGGTGCCTCTAGTTCTCAAGGAATAAGAGGCAAATGTAGACATGGAAAATAAAACAAGCAAGGAGGACGGTCAAACCCTAATGAGAGAGAGACCAACTGCAACTTCCATCTGCAAGGAGGAAGCGATAGTGTGAAAAATTAGCAAGGTATATGTAGTCAAAAGAAGGATAAATCAAAGATCCAATGTTACTATTAAAATAAATTTGGCCATTACATCTTTGAGTGCAGAAAAAGAATGACCAAGGAGAACCAACAACAAGCCCACTACATAGATGAATCCAAAAATGCGATAGGTGGGAATGTGCTACTGACTTGCAATATTGAGGAGGAGAGCCAAAAGAACATCTAGTATCTCGACAGTGGGCGCAACAATCACATGTTAGGGAACAAGGAGATTTTCTCACAATTGGATGAAACAGTCTAGTTCGAGGTCAAGATGGGGAAAAATAACAAGGTTCTTGTGATGGAGAAAGAAAAAATCCTCATCCATAGTAGGCACGATGAAAGGAAACAAATCTACGATGTCTACTATGTGCCTGGTTTGAAGCATCAGATGACTGTGGGATAGCTCGTGCAGAAGGGACACACTATCCAGTTTAAATACGAAACCTGCACAATCAGAGATAAATTGCATGGGTAGATTGCAACTGTATCCATGATGAAGAATAAGATGTTTCTACTACAGATTCAGAATGAGTCTTTAATGTCTCTAAGTGTAGTCATGAACGATGCTACTTGGCTGTGGCATCTCAGATATGATCACCTGAGTTTCAGTGGCCTGAAATTGCTGCACAAGAAGTAGATGGTGAAGGGTTTACCCCTTATTCATCAGTGGAATCAAGTTTGTGAGGGCTGCTTAGTCAAAAAATAACAAAGGGATTCATTCCCTTCCGGGCATTCTTGGAGAGCATCACAACCATTGGAGCTGGCGCACTCAGATATTTATGGTCCGATGTAGACCAACACTTTTATCGAAAACAAATACTTCTTGACATTTATTGATGACTTCAATCGAAAGATATGGATTTATCCCATAAAGCTGAAATCATAAGCATTTTCCAGATTCAAGGATTTCAAGGCTCTGGTAGAGAAACATAGTGGCTACCAGGTGAAAACCCTCAGGATATATGGTAGAGGTGAATACATCTCAAATGAATTCTAAAACTTCTATAAGGTAAATGAAATTCGGAAGCATCTTACTGCCAAATACACACTGCAGTAGAATGGTGTAGCTAAGAGGAAGAATAGAATCATCATGGAGATGGCATGTAGCATGATGAGGGCTAAGGGATTGCTGCACGAATTCTGGGTAGAGGCTATAACTTGTGTTGTCTACCTGCTGAAGAGATGTTCCACCAAAAGCGTGAAGAACAAAATTCCTTAGGAGGCCTGGAACAGCTAGAAGCCAAGTGTGGATCATTTGTGTGTATTCGGGTGCATTGCATATGCACATGTTCCAGAAGAGAAGAGGAAGAAGCTGGATGACAAGTTCAAGAAGTGTATTTTCATAGGGTACAATGAGCAAGCGAAAGCATATCGGTTGTATAACCCTATGATGAAGAAGCTCATCATCGGCCACGATGTAAAGTTCTTGGAGGATCAATCCTAGAACTAGAAATTGAAGACTGGCCAGCCTGAGCCAATAGTTATTGAGTTCGTTGACTTGGAGGAAAGTAGTGTACAACCACCTTCATCCTCAAGCAGTAGCAGCAGTGCTAGTAGTAGCAAAGCCTCACCACTCGGTTGCCTCCAATTGCAAGTAGGATCTCAAATTTGGTGACACCCACGAAGACGAGGATTTTGCAATACATCTATGAGGTAACTCGAACTCATGAAGATGAGGAACATTCTGACTTTGTGTTCTTTACTGAGTGTGATCTAGTTGAGTTTGAGGATGCGAGTCAGAATTAGAAGTGGGTGAAGGCGATGGATGAGGAGATAGATGCCATTGAGAAGAATGATACATGGTAGCTAGCAGATCTTCCAAAAGGGAAGAAGACCATTGGGGTCAAGTGGGTGTATAAAATGAAGTTCAACATCTAAGGAGAAGTTGATCAACATAAGTCCAAACTGGTGGTGAAGTGGTACAAGCAAAAGTCAGGCATTGACTATCATGAGGTGTATGCGCTTGTAGCCCAACTTGATACAATCAGGATGATCCTAGCACTAGCAACTCAAAAGGGATGGAGTGTTTACCAGATGGACGTCAAGTCAACCTTCCTCAATGATGTGTTGGAGGAGGAGGTCTACATAGACTAGCCACTAGGTTACGAGATTGAAGGATAGGAGGGCAAAGTCCTGAAGTTGAAGAAGGCCCCGTATGGTTTGAAGTAGGTGCCCTGGGCTTGGTACAACTAGATTGACAACTATTTTTAGGAGAATGGGTTTGTCAAATACCCATATGAGCACACCCTATATCTTAAGATAAATGAAGTAGGGGAGATGATAATCATCTGTCTATATGTGGATGATCTGGTTTACACTAGAAATAATGTTGTACTATTTGACTAGTTTATAATAGCCATGAAGAAGGAGTTTGAGAAGATAGACTTAGGGCTAATGAAGTATTTTCTTAGCATTGAATTTGACCAATTAGTAGATGGTATCTTCATTTCTCAGGGCAAGTATGAGAAGGATGCCCTGAAGCGGTTCAAGATGGAGGATAGCAAACCTGCCATCACACCTGTTACCACGGGTTTGAAGCTGAGCAATTTGAACTCTGGAAGAAACATTGATACAACTCTATTCAAGCGACTAGTTGGTAGTATGATGCATCTGATTGCAACTCGACCAGATTTGATGTTCGAAGTCATCTTGATTAGATGATCTATGGAGACTCTGATGGACATGCATTGGTAAGCAGGTAAGTGGATATTGCGCTATGTCAACAAGACGTGAAACCATAACCTCTTATACTCCAGACGAGTCCAGTTAGATTTTGTGTGCTACACAGATAGCGACTGGGCTGGCAACATTGATGATCAGAAGAGAACTTTTGGGTATGCCTTCCATATTGGATCAAGAGTCGTGTCATGGGCATCCAATAAGTAATCAATCATTGCGTTGTCCACTACTGAAGTAGAGTATGTCTCCACCACATCATCCGTATGCCAAGCAATTTTGTTGTGGAGGGTTTTGGGTGAATTGAAGCATCCATCAGAAGGAGCAACAATAGTATTTTGTGACAACTCTACCATAGCACCATCGAAGGATCCAATGTTCCATGGTTAGATGAAGCACATCAACATTCAGTATCACTTCATCAGAGAATTGGTGAATTTCAAGGAAATTTAGCTATAATTTTGCAGATCCAAGGAGTAGTTAGCTGATATTTTCATGAAGCATTTGAAGGAGGAAGACTTCAGTAGATTGCAAGAGCAGTTGGGAGTCAAATTTCTCATGAAATTAGGTTTAAAGGAGGGTGTTAGAAATATTAAACATTTTTTACACCCTCTGCCCAAAAATTCACTTCAAAGGTACCCTCTGACATGAATCGTCATCTCTGACATTTTTTATATGTCGTATGTATCCTATGTCCTATTGTAGTTAATATACTCTCGTGTGGGTTGGTGTGTTTTCTTGCCTCTGTGTTCCAAGCCTAGCAATATAAACCCTAGAGAATCTAGTATTTGGTGATTGATGTAAACTAGTGTAGAGCAACAGAAGAAGAGTTGTTTAGGAGAGCAAAGAGTAGATCTATATCTAATTTCAAGCAGCAGTATCGATGTTCTTAGTTATTCAGTTTATCTTGCAACGGTTGTTGTAGACATTTGTAAACCCTCAAGTGAGGTGTTGTGTAATCAGTTTATCTAAACAAATAAAATCATTAGCATTGCTTTTGGTGTTTGGTGGATTTGTATTATTTCTTTTTTTATATATTCCTTTGGCTCTTCTACATTCAATCCTTGTTATTGAACCGCATTTTGCATTCTATTTTGATCTTGCATGTGTATAAACTCAGATTGAACTTTTTCCTTCTAAGTCCTTAATTGACAGTGATTACTGTCTTGGCTGAGCGAATCCTTTTGTCGATCAAATCAGAGAGCGACTTCGGATGGTAAGTGCATTAGCTAGTTTTGACCAAGTGTTACCCAAAGCATGATGCCCGATGTCGCTGCATTAAGTCAGTGACTCCCGATATCACTGGACTCAGTGTGCTACGCCCACCATTGTGGTATTCTGGAAGTGACTTTCAATGTTGCTGCCTAAGGCAAGCAACACCCACTATCACCGCAAAGACCACACAATACCCGAAGTCGCTACCCTTAGTGAGCGATGACCGTTGTCACCGCACTTAGGCAACGACACCCAATACTGCTACCATAGGCAAGCGGTGCCTATCGTCGTTGCCTTGCGTACGTGACCATAAAATGTCACTCACTTTGTGAGTGATGCCTAGCATTGCTACCGGGAGTAGGTGAATCCTGATTTTGGAGGCATATCTGAGCGACGCCTGGCAGAAAATTTGAATTTAAAACTTCATTTCAATGAACTGCATTATGTTATTAAAATGAATTATTTGTCATGATACCTATGGAAATTAAACCTTTATATATTTTGCTAAACATTATTTTTTTAGGCTACATTATGATATTGAAATAGATGTTGTTTATAAATCATATCATGATATATTATTATGGTGCTTCAATGAACCACATTATGTTATTAAAATGAATTGTATGTCATGATACCCATGGGAATTAAACCTTTATGGGTTTTTGCTAAACATTATTGTTTTAAGCTATATTATGATATTGAAATAGATGTTGTTTATAAATCATATCATAATATATTATTATGGTGCTTCAATGAACCACATTATGCTATTAAAATGAATTGTATGTCATGATACCCATGGAAATTAAACATTTATGGGTTTTTCTAAACATTATTGTTTTAGGTTATCATGAATTATTATTATTTTATTTGGTTAGTATGATAAACCCCTACAACCAACTGAGGGTTGAGTAGTCTCCTTCCAACCATGACCCCTCGCTATGCTTATCGATAGGGAATTTAACACACAACCACCACACACCTTTATGGGTTTTGATAAACATTATTGTTTTAGGTTATCATGAATTATTAATTTTTGATTTGGTTAGTATGATAAACCCCTATAACCAATCCTCCCATCCATGACCCCTCGTATATCCAAGAGCTATGCTTATCAATAGGGAATTTAACACATAGCCACCACACACCCACACCCTCACACACTCGTCCATATCGTAATTTGAACCTTGGACCTACCGAAGAAGAACCAAAGCCCGAACGTGTTGTCCATGTGCCCCCGGGACAAGCTATCATAAATTTTAATCTATAATAAGGCAAAAACTATTTATATTAGTGTCAAGTACTTGGTCCTTTTTAACTTTTCCCATCACCCTGGGACAGGCTATCATGAATTTTAATTTATACTAAGGCCAAGACTATTTATATTAGTGTCAAGTACTTAGTTCCTTTTAAATTTTCTTGTAGGATTTTAATCTTTATTGGAGGAGTAAAATTGCTCACTCTCTATTGCTTTCCAAAACCCTATTAAAATTAATGTTAAGGCTTAGCTATGAGATAGACAATAATGGCTATGTAAAATTATTTATTCCTTCAAACTAATTATATAAATGTTAAATTTTATAATATATAACATGTCATGATACTCATCACTCCCTAAAACTTGTCCCAAAACCATTTAGCCAAATTTTAAGGCTTACCTACGGGATTAGAAGCTTGTCTTATGGTGTAAAACATCTCACTTCTCAATGATTGTCTTGAAATTCTTACAAAAAATATTAAGGTTTACATGTGGGATTGGGGCATTGGATTAGGATAGAAAACATCTTAGTCCTTGTGACCTAAAAATTCTTGGATAAAACTTTAAAATTCATCCATGAGATTGGACCCTTAAATTATGGTATGAAGCATTTGAGTTCTCAATTTTTATCCCAAACCCTATAGGATAAAATATTAAGATTGCTTCATAGAAATGCAATATTAGTTTAGCATATAAAAATTCATTTTCTTTGTGATTTTCCTAAACTACTTGGAAAAATATTAAAGTTCACCCATATAAGTTTGACTTGCAATGCGAAACTCATTGCTGTCATTATTTCACCCCAATGCACTAAGCATAATAATTTTATTTTTGTTTATCTATTGATAGTACTTGTCAACCAAATAAACATATTTCATTTTTTAAAATAATATCCAACTTAACAATAATGTAACAATATACCATGGAAGTTGTTCTATTAAAAAAATTATAAAATATAAAACAAATATTTTAAATATTTTTTTTTCGAAAAACTATTATATTAAATAAAATCTAATAATTTTATAAACAAAAAAAGAAAAAGTAGTGGATAAGCACAACCCTAAATATCCAATAATTATCAATAAATAATAGAGGCCAATTCCAAACATACCTTAGACCACTAACTATTGTTGAAAACTAAAAAAACAATCATGGCCATGTAGACCTCATAGTTAGTCACATCCACTAAGATTGTGGAGGGTCATATTTGGTATATTGCTTCATTTCCCACCTATAAAAAGTGTTTCAAATTGGTTTAAAGGATGCATCATCTCATTAGCTTGGCCTAGGACATTTAATCTTACACCCTTTATTTTTGGTCAAATAAATGACTAGTGAAAGAAAATAGTACACAAAGCATTCTCTTAGTGCTCAAAAAATCCTACAGACGGGCAAACTCTACTATCACTTTGTTGGTCCACACTAGAGTTTGTAGTATCATAGAAGAAACAACATTGAATTTATCAATAGCAATATAGAATAAAACGATAGAGGCTTCAAAAGTAAATATTCATAGAATTGATGGAAATACCATCCCAAAGATAGTTGTATTTCCAGATCCATGGTTTGATATTTTTTGAAGTTTTCCAAATGCTTTGGATGGAAAAATAACCTAAAATATTAATCAAAATTGGAGCAACAAGAAAGGAGGGCAAATCCACACCTCTCCAATCTTTATATTTATAGGGTCAACCTAGTATTTTCCAAGCTTCGGTGCCTTTTATGGCTCTTATTTTGAGTACATTTTATTTCATATTGTAATAATATTGGTTACCATATGTTATATTTTCTTTGCATATACAATATTGGTTACCATATGTTATATTTTCTTTGTGGTATATGCAAGAAATAATTCATTTGCATCATCCAGGTTTTAATGAATGTAAAATATACTATTATTATTTTTTGCCTAAGTTTTAATGAAATTCATTTTATATTTAAATTTTATTTACAAAAAGAATAAAAGTCTTAGAAAAATCAATTTATACAAAAATTTAAGATAAATATTTTTGGGACTTCTCTTATCTCGAGAGTTTTACACAACCCACTACCTCCAACTCCCCCACACGATCAGATATATTTAAGATAAATATCATCCATAAATAAATTTAAATATCTTTTAATACTTTAATTATTGAATAAATGAGAATAAGTTATTTATTGAATTTAAAATAGTTATCAAAATTAATGGAAAAATTCTTCCATAGATAGAAAAAGAACATTTATTGAAGACATCAATTTTTTTAAACATGTAAATATTTTTTATTTCAATGAATTTAAACATAATATACGAAACACAATAGTTTATATTTAAATAAAATCTAAAATGTTATGAATACTTGGTCTTAATTTTACATCATGATAGAAAAATGTATGCTTGTATTAACATTTGTTTATAATTTATTCAATAATTAGTTAAAGGGGAAGAAAATAACCCATTCTAATATTAATTATTTACATCAATTAATATTTATATGTTTATTGTATTTTTTAATTCTAGTTCATTTAATGATTATATGAAGGAAAAAGATAACCTATTCTAATACTAATTATTAACATTAGTCAATATTTTTTCTAATGTTTAGTTGAACTAGAAAAAAACAACTTATTAATGTGAAACATATAAGATTGCTATCACATAACAAATTATAAAATTTTAATGAAAAATAATATTTTAACTAAATCAATACCTATACATACAATATTTTAATGAAATGTAATATTTTAATATTTTAATTTTAATTTTATTTTTTCATTTAAAATTTGATATACTACAAACCTGTACCTCATGCTAGTATAGTACCATTGGCATAATAAGTAACTAAAAAATATTTATAATTATTATCTAATCTCAAAACTCATATTTTCTATCCTTATTTTGTAATAACTAAGGTGCACTTAATCATGTTTGTATTCATTTAGTATTGCATGTTTTTTAGTGGAATTTATTTTTAAAATATTAATTCTTTTCTACCCTTATTTTGTAATAATTAAGGTGCACTTCATCATGTTTGTATTCGTTTAGTATTACATGTTCTTTAGTGCAATTTACTTTCAAAATTTAAATTAAGATGACTGTATTTTATTTTCACTCCATAAAGGATATTTTTTAAATATAATATATGGATGCTTTTGCTCTCTTTGAGTAGAGAAGACCATAAAAGTGTTCAAAATTTTAGATGCTTTTTTACACTTAAGAGTGTCTATACTTGAGATTTTATATGTTTCTTGTACTTATTTATAAAGAAGGACTTTTCATTTGCAAAACTTATTTTATTGGAGCTACTTTATCAGGTCATATAATAATAGATAAATTTCTAATATAAGTTAATAGGTATACAAATAATTTAATCTTTTAAAAATAATTAAAGGTAATAATAATTTTCTTTCTAGAATATACAAATAATTTTGTAGATCAATTGGTTTGACCTAAGGGAGATGGAGGTCCAAGGTTCAAATTTTGTGCCTCGTCAACACTTGTGCCTTTTCAGATGCTTTTAGTGATGTAAAAGGTTTAAAATTATTGTGACATGGTGGTTATAGGAGCGTGGGCCTGTGTTTTTAGTGGTGTAAAAGGTTTAAAATGATTGTAACATAGTGGTTATAGTGACGGACTGCACGAAGAACAATGTAGTGGATTTTGAGATGGATAACACATATTACTATGGTGGGGACAGTCGGATATTCGTGGCCGCTACAAATTCCACCATTTAAATTCAAAAAACAAATATAATTTTTTTATTAAAATTAAATATAATGATAATAATATTGTGAATAAATAAATCTTAAATTAAATCCAAATTTATAATATCAATAAAATAAAAATATTTATAAATTCAAAATTATTAATATATTTTATAAGAATATAATATCTCAAACTTATTTTTTTTTAATCCTACTAATAATATTTAAAAATTATTATTTGTTACAAATTTTATATGTAATATTATACACATGTGAAAAATTAATGTTTCAACCATAATTTTCTTAAAATTTATTATGAGTGAACATTAATATCTAATAAAAAACAAACTAAAAATATTTTGAACATTAATATCCAACGAAAAACAAAACTAAAAATATTAAGAAATAAATATATATAAAATAAGGATATAATATAATTAATTTATATTTAATTATAAATTAATTTTTTTAATTTAGAAAGGATATGTAGTAGTAGGTAGTTGGATTTTTATATAAGAGATTAAAGTTCAAATATCAGTAGAAGAAGATTTGAACCCCTCATAAAATTCACTGCTTGACCTTAACATTTAGTGAGACAGGGACATCCAAGTTCAAACACAAGTAGAAGGAGACCCTTAACATTTAGTGAGACAGGGACATCCAAATTCAAACACAAGTAGAAGGAGACCCCAGTCCCTCATAAAAACTAGTGAGTGATCTTAACATTTTATCCAAATAAGGACACTGCAATGCAAAAGACATTGAGCTTTCCTAATAAAAACCCAAATTCAATTCATAAGAAAAATGACATAAATATATTTTACTTTTCAACCTCCTAGAAAAATTAATTTTTATATTATCTTCAAACTTAATTATAAATTAATTATTATATTGAATACACGAAGAGAAAAGACATGTCATGATTCTTTCATGACCCTTCTTAATATTTGTATGATATGGGATTATTAGATTTCTCAACGGAAGGTGGTGTGTGGCTTGGGCTAAACGTCAAGATAAATATCTTTGGCTTCTACTATTTGGACTGTAATCTCTACCTGTATTTCTCTGGCTGCTGTTATCATTGTTTATTTTCATTTAATTATCTCGTCGAGGGATATTATATTCGTGATATTATGTTACTGTCTTTCCGTAGCTTTAGAGTTTAAGAACCTATGGTCGTCATTGAAATTTGAAAACAGATTTTTTAAAAATACAATGAAGTTGTTTCTCACATGAGCTTACTAAGGAGTGAACTCCAAGAATTTATTTTTACGAAAGACATAAAGAACTTTTTAGTTGTAGAAGCTGTTAAATAACAACCGAGAGAATTAGTGAAAAATAACATAGCCATAGCAGTTACACTATAGAATATATTGGAATTGATGCTTCAATATTTTACAAACACATATTAATAATACACTGTTTTCCTATCTTCCAATGCTATTCCAAAGCGCACACAACGTTTGACACGCATTATAGCGTGAGTTAACCTTATCTGCTCTAATTCATTACCTATCGACTTTAGTCACTCATTCGAAGAAACCACAGCCATCAGCGGACATTCTTTCCAGTCTTGTCACATAAATGTCTGTAGAAACCACGATTAGGTAAAAAATAAAGCATCCGTCACCGTCTCCAGAGACTGCTCTGCAAACTGTGATGGCGTAATATCATCGTTTACCATATACCATAGGTTTTCAGGATTAGTACACACAGTGATAGGGTTTGACATTTGAGGATTCGGATTAAGATGTAAGGAATAGTTCAGTTCGGGTAGGAGGGTGATCATTCCTGATGGTAATACAGATAAAATGTTTGGTTGAACCTCTGGATGGTAGACAATGCTGTTTGCCTCCCACTTGAACTGCTCGCAATTTGCAAAATTCCTCCAGTCTGTACAAACATCACAGCAGTATATGTTTGTGGGTTTAGATGGCTCTTCAGCTTCCATTAGAAACCTTTCAACTTCATGATACCAAGAAGTACTCTGCTTCCAGACAGAGCATCCAGTGTCCCGACCATTCCGTGGAGAGAGTTCTACAGATCCAAAACGTCCATTATCGTTTATATTCTTCTTTTCAAAGGCTACTTTGTTTGCTGGAGCACATTCCTCTTGACTATGGCTTAGATCAAGAGGACGTTTATGATTACAGAGTTTTTTGCTCAAATGTGTATTCCAGTAGTTCTTGATTTCATTGTCCGTTCTTCCGGGCATTCTTCCTGCAATCAACGACCACCTGCACATTGCATCCAAACATATATCATAAACATTCAACCCCCGGCATTTTCCTACATCCTAAAATAGAAAATAGGATTTGTCAAACCCTGCTTATCTACTCTACATCCTAAAATAGAAAATTGGATTTCTACTGAGATATATACCGATCCATACCGGTTACCCAATAGTTTATGAAGTCTTATGATGAGCTCCTCTTCCTCCGGAGTAATTTGCCCACGTTTCAAGTTCGGACGGAGGTAATTCATCCAACGGAGTCTGCAACTCCTCCCACTTCTAAGCAATCCTGCAAAACAGCATGAGATTTTTGCACGCATCTTATGAGCGAGAATCTTAACATCTGTCCATATATACATGAAAAATATTCAAATCATGCAAAACCGGTCCTGTATTAGAACTGCTATACCAATGATGTTTAACATGAATATACATCTATTGCAAGTAAGTTTTCAATCTGAAAAGTGGACATCTACTTTCTACATTTGAAAAAAAAAAATCGTTCATATGACATTTATCAATTGAATCATATACATGCTGATATATAAACAAGTTGCTTTGCTACTGGGTGTTTGTGTACCTGCATTAAGGGGGAGAGTCCGCCAGTTTCCTTCACCGTGAGCTTCAATATACTTCTTAAGCACCAAATCTTCAGCAGGCCTCCAAGCCCCCTTATTCAGATCCATATCAGTATGCCAGATTCTTCTCATCATCACCTTAGATCTGGAACAAAAACAAGAGATGAAGTCTAAGCATTGCAAATTTGTAGGCATGGAGGGAACTTCAAGTGGAACCCTGTTTCACCAACCAGCCATGGTCAAGGCTAACTGGTAAAGCACTGACAAAAACCACGTACGTGAGATACGTGTAAAGACACGAATTTGGATAAAAGGATTTATTGGAGAATGCAAAATTTTGTCCGTCTCTTATTTTTCCCACTCCTGCCACATATTCATTAAATGAACATTCTTTTCATCAACTTGATTTTAACTTACATGGATGACTCTAACATCAAGGTACTCTGGATCTTCCACTAATATTTTTATCATGTCTTTTCTTTCCTGTCAAGAGTCTCATGACTACGGCCTTCTGGTGAAAGGGCGGTGACTGCAGGTGCTGTCTGCAAATCTGCAATACAAAAAACTGCTGAATATTGGGATTTGTGAACGTGTATGACGTTATAGTCTTATCTCCCAACTGCCGATCTACCAGCCTCTTGCAAAATGTTAGGCGAAAAAAACTTACAGCTGGGCTTACAGCCTTTGTGTCTGTATGGATACTTTGAACTTGTCACCTGGCAGTGACAGGGTTCAGATACTGCTCATATTCTTATATTAAATAGATAACTATGAGAGTATATGTATGGTACACTGACCGTCTCTCATCTTGTGTTTCTAAAGAGTAGTGTTTCTCCGAAAAACCTTGGATGCGGATTACATGTGTTTGAATGCGTTCATTGTTCGATAGTGTCTTGTACGAATTTATCGGTATTAGGTTGTTGGTGCATGTGGGATTGTCTGACTAACCTCATGGGATCATTATCCCATATTTTACCAGGTTATATAGTATATATTCTTAACTGTATATAAGCCCTGTATGATAGTGGATATTTGGAATTTAAAATTTAACAAACTCTTTTCACACATCATTCAACCAAGAGATCTTAATTCTCATTGTATAATATTATATAATATTACCGGTGCCTGTGATAATGTTATCTAGGCAATTTTGTTTATGGATCATGTTAAAACATAAACTACATAGTAAAACATAAACATAGTAATTAAACTACATAGCAAAACATATACATAGTAATTGGCTTGCTATAAAATTTGAATTGCTTAATGGTATTCGTATAATTATTGTCAACTTTTATGGGCCTAACAACCTAGAGCACGAAAGAGAAGCATGGAATTGATTACATCACTAAATCACCCAAGAACAACCAAAACATTTTAGTAATAGAAGGAGACAATAACATCACATTAGCATATTGGGAAAAGATAGGGGGTTATAGGAATCATGACACCAACTCAAACTTGGTAAAACACATAAGTTAAAAAAATCTACAAGATGTCACTTCTAAAAAATGAAAATACAAATGGACAAGTAGAAGATCAAGAATCCATTATATTATAGAAATATTAGATAGATTCTTAGTTATTATTATTATTATTAAGCAGTGAGGGTTTGGAGAGCAACCCACAACCAAATACATCCACTCCCATAGGAGACCAAAAAGGGGTGAAAATCCCAAGAAGGATCACCAACCAATCTGACCATAATAAAGCCTACACACATGAACAAACAACAGGTTGGAAAAACAATCCAATGCCAGCCAAAAAGACATCTATAGATAGGACCATCCCTTGAATTTTGAGGGTAGCATCTAGGTATTAGTAGAAGCATTTAGTTCCAAGGATACAAACTCCATTAGGTAGCCCTAGAGATGATTCACATCCAACAAGGTCCACCAGGGACCACTTGGTCCATGCCCAATACCATGTGACCCCATGCATCCTCTCTAGAAATAAAGAAATTTTGGACCAATTCAGTACCAAGAAACATCTCCTACCAGGTAAGCATCCGCATATAACTCCAATGAAAAGCAGCCTCATGAATCACCATGGACAATAGAGGGGCTCCAACACAATGATTCACAATTACACCTGACAAAATGCTAGTGACCACAGGGAGGAGTGTCCAGCTTAGGAACTTGAGGGAAAGAGTGTCCACCCTAGATAGATTCTTAGTTAGTGTAGAGGAGGAAAACTGCCCTATTGCGTACAATTCCTAAAATTTGGATTCGCAAATAGAGGAATATTTTGGGTTGAACCATGGGAGTTGTGTTGTTCTCTACACTCGGTGCTAGGGGATAAGGGTTCACCAGGAACGATTTTAGGACTCACTCCAAGTCCTCTAGTTTTAAATGTTTGATGTATGAGATTCAAGACAAACACCTATATTTGGCTTTTCTAGTTATATGCTATAAAAGATAAAAGATAATACAAAAATACAAAATGCAGGAATACAAGAGCCAACTTTAGAATGATCTTATTTTTGAAGGCTTTTCTAACCTAAGGTTCTAAATAGATAGCCTTTATGCAAGGGTTCAAGAAATAATGGACAAACAAGATTAACCCTAAGTGCACACTATATGCCTTTTATCTTTCAAATGCCTAGAAATTAATTATATATTTCTATAAAAATCAGATCTAGGGTTTTACAACAGAAATATAAAGCATTCAACAAACAAACTAAAGACTAATGAGAACACTTATCTTATCCAGTGATTTATCCTTGCTTTCATCCTTTTATCCAATGCTATTAATAGTTCCTATTCTTGCAAGATAACTTGACAAAATACTTGAAAATGTGATTAGTGTTAAGGGGCCTACTTAGGCCGTTGTATAACAATACTTGGAGGTGCAACAATCAAGCCCCCTAGGTCCTTTTAGCTGACCTTTGATAATTAAAAGTAGAAATTAACCTTTGGAGGAAAATAAACATAATAAAATATAGCAAAAAAGAATGATGAAATCACAAAAATAGAATACACCACTATGCTCTAAATACAATCTAGAATGCAATGATGAAAACTAAAATAACAAATTACCCCTATATTTAGCTTAAGCAAAAGCATACCCTGTAACAGGTGACTGCGATAATGCAATGCAAAATTACTCACCGTAGAAGACTGGACACAATTTCGTAGAAGTGAGATGAAACATCTTAGATTGAAGTGAAATAACGAAACTAAGATGCAACGAATGAAATAAAACATGCAAACAAATGTTTTCACCTGGTAGAGAGTGAGAAAGCAAGCAAAAATATTTGAGATCTCCTAGGTTGTCAATCTCTCCTTAGGGCTTCAACAATAATCTGCCAAGAGCGAGCAACAAAAATTCAATGCAATGAACAATCAATCAAACTCTACACTTCTAAGTTTCTTGCGAAATAAGAAGAAGGATGTAAACCAAAATAAAACACTTTACAAAAAATCAAATGTTGGTGAGCAATAAATCGTCAATACTTAGAATGCCAATTATGTGAGTGTGTGTCATGTGTGAAAAGTGAATTCAAACCCTCCTTATATAGGGTATTTGAAGGTAAAAAGGGCAAGAAAATTAAGGAGGGCTGACGTAAAACATGCCAACCCAAAAAAATTAGGGTTTCAACTTGTAAAACCCTAAAAAGGTAAAATTAAGCCCGATTAGGGTCGATCACGATTTCATAATGCGAAGTCATGCCCTGTCAAGGACTGAGCGTAATTTCACATAAAGAGGGAAAAAATGCAAAAAAGAGGGGAAGGAGCCTTACCCTTGCCCTAGGCAAGTCTAAGGGGTCCCCTAGAGGGCTCAAGAAAGATTGCCCGCTAAAGTGGGTCAATTTTTTGTGTTTATATTTTACCCCATTTTTGACACATTTATGACCTAATAAATGTGTCAAAGAAAAGATGTAAACACTCGTAAATAAAATATAACAAGCAAAAATGGGGTGGTTGGTTTAGAAGAAAGGGATGGTGCAAAAATGATGTTATTCCAAATATTTTCATGTTTTGCATGCAAATCAAGGCATTAGGTACATTAATACCTCTAAGGCCAGGGTGCCCCCTTGAGTTTTATGAGGGACACATTCCTCATAAAAATTAAAAAATGGTAGACCCAAAAGAAAAAGCGAGAAGAAAAAAAAGAAGGTTAAAAGTGAAAAAGGGGCAAAACCCTTATTCATTTTAACTACACGATAAAGCATAAAAGGACCTATGGAGAAATGAGGAAGATGGCAATACCAATACACCATTCAGTTATCATGAGAGGCAAATTCAGTATGGAAGCAGAGCAAGCATAGGTAGGGTCAAAAACCACACTTGCAATTTGAAAATTTCAAAGTTTTTTTTTGTAATTTTTGGGTAATTTTCTACCAAAATTGGTGGTTTTTCCATGTACAACCTGGGCGTGATCTCGCGATCCAACCACAATTTCATCTTGGGTAACAGTGGTGAAATAATGCTTGATAAAAAAAACTAGGTGTGATTTCATAAAATCATACCTCGTAGATGTGGGGCGTAACTTTGCTTTAGCGAAATTGTGCTCCTAAAAAACTAGGCGTAATTTTGTCGAAAAGAGGAAAAAAGAAAAAGAGAAGAAGAAAAGAGAGAAAATAAAAAATAAAAGAAGAAAGGAGGGAAAGGAAGAAAGGATGCAAGCAAACAACTTAGGAGATGTGAATTTTAATTGTGGAATGATTAATATTTTGATTTAATTTAATTAATTAATCATTTTTAATTTTTTAAGTTTTTAATTAAATTCACTGATGGAAAATTTTTCATTTTGTTGTTATTACAGCTTAGGTTACTCAAGAGTCATGAGTGGAGGACCAGATCCTTGGAGGTGGAGCTAAACATACTTGTATAGGTAGAGAGGGACACACTGGAGGTAGTGGTACTAGAACACCTAGCTTGACTACCTTGGGTAGAGGCAAAAAATGCTCTACTGATAGCACTGGTAGAGATATGGTACCAGAAGTCATCTACCTTTAAATTATTGGTGGGAGAAATTATCATCACACTGGAGGATGTGTGGTACATCTTACACATCCTTATCAAAGGGATGGTAGTTTATAGAGCACGAGGGAGACTAGTGACCTTATAGTGATTTTTGAGAGGTTGGATCCACTAGGTGTGTGAGAGCACCATAGTTGTAGATGACCTGGTGGGGCGGTATGGGGTGGATCCATTGGTGACCATGCTCTACAGAGTGGTTGTGGGTATGCTGATGTGCCATACTAGTAGGCAACATCCACCATGGACGATGGTAGGTGTAGTGGAATACATGTAGGATGAGAGAGGTAGGTTTGCATGGGGTCCGTATGTGCTGGCCTGTTTGTACAAGATATTGTACAACATCATGTACAAGTAGCATATAGGTACAGTGTGTACAAATTTTCTCTAGGTATGGAGCTAGGAGTACATAGTAGTGTGGAGATCGGATGCACTACCAGGACCATTACCTAGTCTAGAGCAACCAACAATATAGAGATGGTCTAGATCCCTAGAGCAAGTCATGAGGACCTACATTGGGCACTACCACTAGCGAGATGGATAGTAGACGAGTTGAGGGAGGCCAAGATATTATGGTGGCCCTAGCATCTAAAAATAGGATGGGATTAGGATAGGATAAATATGGCGAGGATCAGGAGGATTATGTGGTTGGTGACAGAGAAGGGGGATCCAGATATATTCTTATTTGATCGAGTCCTATGGTATTTTGGGATCTTGTAAGGCATCCAAGATGTAGGGGATTACTGGTACCAAAGAGTCTACCAGAACCAAGCAGGGGTAGGATGTGGACCCGACTTGACCAAGTGGGCTAAGGAGGACCTAGAAAATCCTCCTTACATGGATCCTAGGATGGATGATGTGGGAGTGGCCTTCAACTACCAATAATGGTATAGAGGAGTCATGCCCCATAGGGTCTCATCACCAGTTTTGATATAGAGGAACTAGGTGATGGTCCCAGACATGCAATGAGTGTTTCAAGAGGTAGCTCATAGAGTCTTAGAGAAAGCTCAGTAGGGACCATCAACTTTGATATAGAGGTAGGCTCGAGTCCAAATTGAGTTGGTGATAGAGGACACCAACACTATAGGGACCAATGAGGTAGGATCATCCAAATTTTCCCCCATAGAGGCAAGGGTACTACCAAGTGGAGGATCAAGAGAGGCCTCCACATTGGCAATAGCTAGCTAAGGCTAGGTCTCGAGATGAGGCAATTTGAAGAAGAAAGTAGAGGCATTATGAGTATAGATGACAAATTTGTAGAGGTAGGTGGACCTACTCCAGGAGTACTGGTCCAAGAGGATTGAGGGACTACAAGGCTCACTGAATGCCATAGAGAGGGAGAGGGATGCAACTTGAGTAGAGATCAACCATCTTTGAGGAGAAGTGAGCCATTTGGACATAAAACACCAGAGAGATCGAGCAAAGGGGATGGTTGTCATCGATAGCTAGGCTAGTGATGGGATCCACATTCTATAGGTGGAATTACAATGGTAGGGGAGAGGCTATAGGTGGCCTTTTAGTTGGCTACCTTTTATGAGATTGTGTACTACCACATAGTACCAATGGAGCAAAGTGTGACACTTCCTTCATCTCTCCAATCAGCTAGTAGGTCACGATATCAATCATAAATATTTTTAGTATCATCATTCATGGGTATGCGAATGCTTGTACCACCTCCTCCTCTAGGTGGAGTAGAAGAGATAGGATTCCAAAGCTAGGGATAGGGATCAGGATGACATGCCAATTTGTATTGTGGCATACACCCCTAGGTGTTGGTTGAGTGTATTGGGATTGGACTATGGTACACCAACTAGACACTAATGTACCTCTTTTTTTTTCAAGTAATACATAGCTGCTTATTTTTATATTTTGCGAATATGTGCATGTGATTCAATTTTTATTTAGATGTTCTTTAATTTGATATTTTATGCATGTAATCTATCTTAATGCAAAGCTATATGAAATGCATGGATGAAATGAATGGAAGAAAGAAAACATGATATAAAGAAAAAGAAAGAAGACAAACAATACGGAGAAGAATAATAAGAGAGAGAAGACAAAGATAAATATGAAGAAGACAAAGAAGACAATACAAAGGTCAACCATATAAAATATATAAGGATGGAAAAAATATAGTATTGAAATCAACATAGGTCATAAGGGACCAATGTGATTAAATACTATGAATCATACTAGGAAAGAGGGAGCTAAACCCGCTATGGGTATAGTACTCACCGTAAAGGATGAGGTGTTAGAGTCTGACCTGCTATGGGTGGTTGCTCACTTATTGACTACTATAGGATGATTACCCATTAAGATGTATGTTGAGGACTACTTAAAATGGCCATGGAGATTATCCTATAATGGGGTGTTGAGCCTGCTAAGTCAAAAGGTAGTATAACCCGATAGAAGATCATATCCGATAATATACCCACTAGGATGTATAATTATCCCATGTGGGGTGTAATATATAAGGATAAAATATAGTAGGCAAGTGCTACCCTCGATAGGGGTTTAAAACTGAATACAAGTGAGTGTGTGCAAATGTGTAGAGAAGACACCTTAAAGAAATAAAGCATATATATATCCTTGTCAAAAGTAAAGGAAGCCAAAGAAGAAAAATAAGGCAATAGAAAAACGATAAAAAAAATATTAACAAACTATAATACTTGATCTAAGAGATACTCTCACTATTTCCAATTTCAAGAAAAATACTTGAAGAAGCAAACAAAAGCAAGAAAGAAGATTAAAGAAGAAAGCCCTAGGTGGGAATCTTACTGGGCATCAAAACCCTAAAGAGAGTGCAATATATGTGAGCTATGACCTAACTAGGTATCATCACATTCCATTCATGCAAGATCCTCAAAAAATCTATATGATCAAGCAACCATGAACAAGCAATCATGCAGAACATGACATTCAAGCATGCAAGTCGTATTAAATGTCAGACAAGCAATGAAAAAGGATGACAAGAAACAATGTCATATAAACAAGAAGATGGATGCAATGGAAATACCAATTCATAGCTAAGTGATAATTTATTGATTTTATGCAATTATTAACTTTTTTATTTTATTTTTATGATTTAGTATTGTAAATTAATTTAATTGATTAATTTAAGCAAGCAAAACAAAATTTGAAACAAAATCTAAGTGTGCCGCCTTTCTCAAAAAAAAGAACATATGTACCATGGACTATTTTGTCAAAGAAATCTCCAAAAGATAATCCTTCTCGATAATTATGATTACAATGAGGCTTCTTCATAACTCTTTCTTTGGTAGCCATAGCACAATAATCAATACACTCTCGAACAAAACCATTCTTTTTAATATAAGGAGGAGCAATTTCTAACTTTGCAAGATCACTATAGGACAACAAAGTGAAATCCTCTTCTAAAACAAAAGGCTTACTCTTAGAACATACAAAATTAATCATATTACAAAACAAGACATTAGAAGAATAAGGAGGACCATCATCCCACCACTCACTCTTGACTTTTGATAATCCATATATTCAACATAAGTTATAATATGATCATCATTGTCAAATGGTAAAGGTTGATATTTACTAGGTATAAAAACTATGCCACATCTCCCAGGATAAATATCAACATCCAAAGGCTCTTGAATGCCCTAATGTTATGGCCTCAAAACTTTACCTACATATCCTATACTAGATAGGATCTATTTAGAAAGTGGGTAATCATTGGAAAGGTAACAATGAGTGAAATAATGCTCAAATGGAGAGGGGTTGCTACCACGTATATTTTCTTTGAAGTTAGTTCCTATGAAGACAAATGTACTTGTACCAATGTGTACAACATCACATCTCTTATGGGGTAAAACCATGGTTCTTGGTGATTGTGGTAGCTTGGCTAGATCTAGAAGAGGTCCTTGAGGAAACTGGTTATCATAATCCTGAGATGAAAAAGTTAAGATATGTTCCTCACCAATTTTTAAATTTTAATTTTTTTTTATATTTGAGATGAGGAACATGGAGAAACCATTGAAGATATTGAGGGACATAGGTTGAACTCAGATTGAGCTCACTCTACATTTGAACAAAATTCAAATGGTCGAGGGTTGCCTATAATGGTGATAAATTGATTTTTAAACTTACACTTGAGACACTGATGAAGAGTAGAAGGGATGACCTTCATTGCATGAATCCAAGAATATTAAAGGAGAATATTAAAATATGTAGGACAATGTACCACATAAAACAAAGTATCCAATATTTTAGGCCCAAATTTGAGAGGAAGGGATATGACACCACAGGCCTCTTGGGACTCATTGTTGAAAATTTTAATAATGATATCAGATTTTGTTAAGTCTTCCTGTTTTAGTCCAATTTTTTGAAAGAATTGATATGTACACAAATTTAGGGAAGAACCATTATCAATCAAAATTCTTATGATAAAAGTTTCCCCAATAAGTGCAGTGATGTAAAGTGAAGAATCTTCTTGCAAGTTTGAGAAAGGTTTATCATGATACACAAATGATATATGATGTATCCCAATCGAACCTACGACATAAACTATCACATTGGGTAAAATATCTAAGGGAACTTATTTTTGCCTTAAAAATTCCATCAAAGCATCTCTATGATTGGGAGAAGTTTGGAGGAGTTCTAAAACTGATATCTTTGTTGGATTACTAGCCAACTACTTTTTTAGATCAAATAAAACCTTAGGCTGTGTTCTCAATATAGTAGGTGTTATCCCCACATTTGTAACTTTTCCTTGATTATTCTTCAATATTGAACTGGGCTGTAACAAAAAAATTTGTCCTTGCTGAGGATGTTGAGTCTGAGCTTGCCTTCTTGTATTTATCCCAACCATGCCAACCATTTTATCATAGGGAGGAGGATCATCTTGATGAGCCGCTTGAATTTCTATCTATTGATTATATTTTGGCAATGGATCTTTAACATATTCCCATATCTTGATTGGTAGTCACATTTTGTTGGATAGGTACTTAACTATTCACTACTTGAGAATTACTTAAGTCAATGCGTCCTGCATCAATCAAATCTTGAACTACATGTTTCAAATTATTGCAAGAATTTATCCAATGTCCTTCCACTATATGATATGCACAATGCTGACCTATTTTATACAAATGAGTTGTATTACCTGGTTGTCTAACATGAGGTAACTCAATCACCTTAGCTTCTAAAACGTTATTTCAAAACTGCTTCCATAGACATATTAAGACTTGTGAAATTCCTTTGTGGAGGTTTCTAAAGTATATATTTTGTAGGTTGTTAGTAACATTGTAAATAGGCCTACTATTCATTCCACTATCACATCCTATGGGTTTATTCTTGTGTTAAAACTTAGTAGGTTTTCTTCTTTAACCTTGAGTTGGCCTCTCTTAATGAGAGCTTGTTCTACTTTTCTTGTGAAATCGTTTGCTTGATCAAAATATGTAATGGTAGTAGTCTCTAATGCATAAGATAATTGTTCTTGTAAATTACCAATAAATATCTCAAGCATATATTTGGGTGGTAAAGTATACCTCAAGCGTCCAACTAAAATTATCCAATAAGACAAAAATTCTAAAAATATTTCTTCCTTATTTTGTTTTAAATTATAGACACCTTTGATTGTCACCTCTTTCTCAATGTAAGCACCAAATTGCTAAACAAATAATTTTATTGTTTCTTCAAAACTCTTTAAGGAATAATTAGGCAACCTATAGTACCACTCTAATGCCATACCACCAAGACTTTTAGGAAATTTCTTAAGTAGCAACATATCATCATAAATGAGATCATCAAAAGCTATTCTAAATCTTCTTAAATTCTCAATTGGATCTTATATCCCCTTATAAATGGATAAAACTGGTATAGAAAAATATCAAGGATAAGGCCTAGCAGCAACAAAAGGATCCAATGACTGATTACACATTTCCTTATAACTATAAGTAAAGCTTGAAGGCTAAATCATTTCAACTTTTGAAATCAACTGCTTCACCATATTTGTTAAATTTTGCATTTCTTTATTATTGTTATGCATTATTCTCATATTCCCTAAAGATGGAACATATGTGTTTTGATGGACCAATGCCTGATTCAGATTGGAGGTATGGATATTATTGTTATATGGCATCTTGTGAGAATGAACAACTAACCTTTGGTAGAACTAAAAAAAAAGGTGTTGATATTAGAATATTGAATAAGAAATTGAAAATAATTTTCAGTAGCACTACTAATTGGAGGAGCTTGCAAATTCCTTCCAATGTTGGTGGTTGTAGTAGTATCAGCAATTGAGTTCAAATTATTAAGATGCACTATTTAGGCAAGGGATTTTCCTAGTTAAAAATAGGGGATCTTATTGGATAAGGTGGAGGAGTCTCATCTCATTCGAGGTGAGCTTCTCGCTCCATACTCTGAATATCCTATCCCTATTAGCATTCATAAGGCCTAAAATATGCTCAAATGATGAAAATATAAAGCTACCATTAGGTCACTCATAAGGATAAAAAATTATCTCAGTATCTATGTTATCTTATTCTTATATATCTATGTTAGGATCCTCTTTATCAATCTGATAATCTTCTAGAGGAATATAATCAGATTCAAGATGATTTCCCTGACTTCTAAGGATATGAGCCATTAGAAAAGAAAAAGGATGGAATAAAAATCTAACAATAGAAACAAAAGGATTTTTAAATATTTTATTAAGATTCTTCAACCACACAAACAAATTTAATGATATTTCTTAAAAAGTATTTAAAATAAAGGAGGTGTTCATGTTGGGTTCACCAAATATGTAGAGGGGGAAAACTGTCCTACCATGTACAATTTCCAAAATTTGGATCCGTAAACAGGGAAATCCTTTGGGGTGAACCATGGGGGATATGTTGTTCTCTACTTAGTGCTAGGGAGGAAGGGTTCACCAAGAATATTTTTAGGACTTGCTCAAAGTCCTCTGGTTTTCAAGAATGTTTGATGTATGAGACTTAATACAAACACCTAGATTTTGCCTTTCTAGATGTATGCTATAAAATATAAAGGATAATGTAGAAATATAGAATGCAAGAATATAAGAGCTAACCCTAGAATGATATTCTCTTTGAATGCTTTTATAACCTAGGGTTCTAAACTAGGTCCTATAAATCTCGCCTATGACATTCATTTGATACCGATGCCTCATCAGCTAGATGTTGGGTCACATATGGCTATAGAAGCAAATTTTGAGGTGGACATCAGCGATGATCCTACCCAACCAAGGAAATTCAATTTTGAGAAACAAGTCATCCTAATTTCTCTCCTCAAAGAGAGGCCAAATATTTTTTCTTGCACTTACAAAGACATGCCAGGGATATATCAAAAGTTAGCCGTTCACAACCTTTCATTGGATCCCATGAAGAAGCCAGTCAAGAAAAAGCTGAGGAAAATGCATCCAACCGTTGCTTTGATGGTGAAGAACGAATTGCAAAAACTATTGGATGCAGTATTCATAGTTCCTATCGACTACCCTGAGTGGGTGTCAAACATGGTACCCATGGGGAAACCCGATGGAAGAGTTTGTATTTGTACAAACTTTAGAGATTTAAATAGGGTAACACCAAAGGATTCATTCTCGTTGCCAAACATAGATGCTCTTGTAGATACAACCATAGGTCATGAAATTCTCTCCCTAATGGATGGTTTTTCGAATACAACCAGATCCAGATTAAGCTTGAAGATCAACATAAAACTACTTTCATTACTCCATGGGGAACATTCTATTACAAAGTTATGTCATTCGATCTCAAAAATATTGGTGCCACATATTAGAGAGCCATGACATACATATTCCATGACTATATGCATAATATCTTAGAAGATTACATGGATGACTTACTGGAAAAACCCCTATTGCAACAAGAGCATGCTGAAATCCTTAGAGAAGTCTTCGATCACCTCATAGAACACAATGTCTGATTGAATCCTAAGAAGTGTGTATTTGGTGTAACTTTCGACAAGATTTTGAGATTCATCGTATCCAAGAGAGGCATCGAAGTAGATCCCCCTAAGGTAAAGGCTATATTAGAAATGGCAACCCCCACCAACATTAGGGATTTGCAGAGCCTACAAGGCAAGATAACATCCATCAAAAGATTCATCGCATAATTATCAGACAAATGTTGACCTACGAATCAGTTGCTACACAAGGAAGTTCCCTTTCATTGGGACGAAGAATGTCATCAAGCCTTTGTAGAGATCAAGACTTACCTGGCAATGTCGCAAGTATTGGCTCCACCAAGGCCAGACATACCATTTTTACTATATATATCGGCTACTAATTTCGTATTGGGCACCATGTTAACCCAAAACAATGCGCAAGACAAAGAGCAATCCATATATTACATTAGTTGCACCTTGGTGAGTTATGAGCTAGGATATGTGTATGTTGAGAAGTTGTGTTTAGAAGTAGTCTTTACAACTCGAAAGTTGTGACACTACATGTTGAGACATATGGCCTACGTCATATCAAAACAAAATCCTTTGTAGTACATGATGAGCAAGACATATCACAATACTCGTACCACAAAGTGGATCATGTTATTGACAAAATTTGACCTAGAGTTCATAATCTAAATTTTCATCAAGGGACAAGTCATAGTAGATCAATTAGCAGAGGTGCCTCTTTAGGATAATAAGCCTCTCACTATAGAATTGCCTGATGATGCGGTATTTGCATTATCAGATCCACCAGAACTCAACGAACCTAAGAAAGAAAGAGACATGTCATTGTTCTTCGACAGTTTGAAGTGTGAACAAGGGGGTAGAGCAGGGATTGTCTTTATCACACCATAGGGTGTTCCATTGCCATTATAATTCAAATTAGACTTCTCATGCACAAACAATAATATAGAATATGAAGAATTGATCCTGGGACTCCAAACAGCCATAGCAATGGGTATTAAAATATTGAATATCTTTGGTGACTCCTTGCTCATAGTAAACCAGGTCAAAGGACTATTCCAATACAGGTGCCCACTCCTGAAGACTTACAAGGAACTTGTTGACACTTACCTAGCTTGGTTGGAATGGTACGACATCGAGGCAATCCCTTCTATGTTGAAAATATTTGCAGACACTATGGCCTCTTTGGGATCCTTAATCATAGTATTAAAGTACTTCATAGATGATGATGCCATGCGATAAGGCCGTCTTGATCAGTTGATGCTTCTTGATGAACGTCGAGTCAATGCTTTAGAGCATCTTCACGTTTACCAAGATCACCTTGCACGAGCTTACAATAGTAAAGTCCACCTAAGGGAATTCAAGGTTGGAGATCTAGTGCTCAAAGAAAACCAATAGAACTTGAATATGTTGTCGCATCTACGAGATAAGTTAGCAGTAAACTGGATAGGCCCATACTTGATTTCATGAAGAATGGGGCCTGGAGCATATTGACTTATATCATTAGATGGTGTTGAGGAGCATGAGTCTCTCAATATCATTAACTTAAAGGTATTATACACATAAAATACAAAAACATTCAAATATTTCATAAAATACAAAAAAACATCCAAATATGTCATAAAATTGAAAAACATTCAAATATGTCAAAAACATAAAATAAAGCATAAAACATAAAATTTCAAAAATACAATCAAAGGCTCCAAGGGTAATTCATACCGCTTGGTCAAACATCAAATAAAAGGCTCCAAGGGTAATTCATACTGCTTGGTCAAACATCAATTCAAAGGCTCCAAGGGTAATTCATACCGCTTGGTGAAACATGAAATCAAAATGCTCCAAGGGTATTCAAACTGCTTGGTCAAATCCAATCAAATCAAAGGCCCCAAGGGTAATTCAAACTACTTGGTCAAAGTCAATTTAGAAAGGCTCCAAGGGCATTCAAATTGCTTGGTCAAAATCAATTCAAAAAGCTCCAAGGGTACCCAATCCGCTTGGTCAAAATCAAACAAAAGCTCCAAAGGCATATTAAAGCCCTTTGGTCAAATTAAGTAGAAATTCAAAAACATTCAAATAAATCAAAAATAAAAAAATAATTGCATTTCATATTTTGCATCCACATAATTGCATTGCATTTTCATACCCACTAACAATTGTATATGTCATGAGAGCCTTAAAAGTGATACCATAGTTTGTCTTAAAAATCATTCAAATCCATACCTCCATTAATACATGTGTGTAATTATGTTTTTCAACACAACCATCATTTGTTTCTATACATAATATACTAAGGTTTTTCGGTTAATCAACCACACCTAGTGATCTTATCAACTTTTGAGGAAAACAACTTTGATTAGTAGAAAGTAAGGTCTAGTCGTGATAATTCCTTGGATATTCAAGATCCCATAACTAATTGAAACACTAAAATCCTAGCTAGTACAAGGAAAATATGAAAGCTACAAAGTGGTCTAGGTTACCTTAAGCAAAAAGGATTTTTCTTCCTTATCCCCTTGTGCAACCAGTTTAAAGGTGCTGAAATTGGCAAAAGGACAAGATTTACCCTATCCAAATACCTTGTTTACATCAAAATAAGCAAAATCCCAAAGCAAAGTACATATTCAAAAGGCCAAGCATATAGTCCAGATTTCAAAGCAATAATACGATACACAAATCATAAACACAAAAAAAAAACATAGCTCAAAAGAAAATTCAATAAAAAATAAATAGTGATTATCATCACTACAAAAATCCTAGCTCAAAGAAAAAATCAATCAAAATAAACAGTGATTTTCATCACTACATATGAGCAAAAATCAAAATCCAAAAGAAGCCAAAAAAAGGGAATAAAGCTTGAATCCCTAGAATTCTTAGCATTGTACAAAACTAGAAGGAGAAATCCTTATGCATGACGATATGTCTATTATAATTGCTTCATGCATTTGTGTAGACCAATGTTTGAATGTGGATGAGCTAGCTTAGGTAACCCAATATTGCCTAGTGGTATAGTCCAACTAAGTCCAACATAAGGATGAGATGAACACTTGAAGATCCCCGATCTTAGCAATGGGTTGAAAGAATCCCACCTGACATTGGAGGAAATGCTTGAGTTCTATCTCAAAATATATAATCACTTGCACACATAGGGATCATGAAAAACCAGGTCCATGGTAAAAGCCTTACTTTTCAAAAATCTAATTGGTCAGTACATAGAGGTTGATAGGGTGTAGACACCAAAACAACACCAATCCGATTATGTGACAAGCGCTGATCGCATTGACACACACAGCCCCTAGGGCAGCCCCCAAAGGTTAAACAGTGGTCCTAACCACTCCCAAAAGCAGTTTGGAAGGTCAAAGGTCAATTTGGCACCTTTTTGGCACCTTGCTCCCTGCTCATCCCACCTTGGGACAAATAAAAACTGGAATTCATCCTACCCAGGGACAAATATGATCATTCGCCCCAGGGTGAGGCGAATAGAAGGTTTGACTGGCAAAAAAAATCAAACCTCGATAAGTCCGCCAGTTAACTGCAACTTCAGGCCATGCAATTACGAGGAACGACTTCAAATCAAGGAGAGAGACTTCAGTCATGCATGTCTTTGATTTTTGGAGACCTCATGCAAGGAGACTCTAAATTAGGGAATAATATTTTTCCCAAATTAGGACATGCAACTCCAGTGGCGCCCTCGCATGTGCATTTAAACAGAGAAACCCTAGGTCTATAAATTGATGAGTTTTCTCACCCAAAAATATATAGAGAGAGGTAGCATTTGAGCAATGAAGTGCTGCCAATTTACATACCTACTTGCGATTTGTGCTTTTCACATCCTTAATATCTCATTCGAAAGGGAGGTTATTGGGTGATTATTGGAAGCACAAATCTAGACCCAAACCCGAGCATTTGGCCACAATACTTCACAAAATTTGTCGACAACACCCCATAACAGGTTTTGGACCCATCCCAAGTGGATTGGTGCCGAAACAAAGTCCCAAACGGTGGGCGTCCTACCCCCAAGCACTCCCCAAGCTGTCGTAGTTCTAAACGCCCCACCCCGAGATGAATAGAAATATGTGGTAGATTGCTCTGATTTTTCTTTTGCATTTTATTCTAGGTTATTCAAATATGTTGTAGTTTAAATTTCACTTCATTCTGACAAGTTTTGATTATGCTTTTATCGTTTCCCGCCTTTACTAACATGTAGATAGCGCCATCATATTCTGGGTGATACAAGCTAAATTGGAGAAATCTGACCATCTGGGTCATCCCAAAATACCCCCAATTAGCTAACCCCAACTTTGTAGATCATTTGGAGCTTTCTAGACAAGACATTGAAGAGGGTGCTTTCTGACAAATTATTACAAGTTTATTCGTCCCGGCCCAGAGCGAATAAAAATCTGTAAGGAATTTCCTAACTATTCTTTTTTTAGTTGTTTTATAGCAATATATTCATGCTTCTATCAAATTTCTAGGTCGTTTGGATGTCATTTAATTATCGATTTAACATTTTCATGCATACACTAACAGTAGGCCTTGGGAAATACATGTTTTATTCTATCTGCAGGTGCTACTAATATTTTATGTTTCCTTGAATGCAGGTCTTCAACATTAGAGGAGTAGGAAGGAGTCAAAAATCATATACACAAGTGGCGGTGACGTTTTGGTCCGCCCATCTTACATGTGGGCACACGAAAGAAGGATTGCTATCCATGGATGTGATAAGAAACATAGTTGACGCTCCTATCCCCTAAAAAGGAAGGAGATGTATTGTAACACACTTTAAAAAGCATATCAATAAAGAGGGCCAAATTCTATATTGCTTTTATCTTGTGTCGATTCGTCTATTTCCTTTCTTTTTATGCATTTTTCAATATATAGGCTTTTAGCGTTAAGTTTGGTTTTAAAAGCATCGCACTTAGCATATTCCTTTTTGTTTTCATATCCTTGTGCTTTCAGTGGAAATCATGGTGGGAAAGCTTTCCCTTGATTTTAATATTAACTTTCTGATCAAAAGTTGCTTTTTTTGCTTACAGGTACCGAGTTTTAAACGTTGGACTGTTGTTCGTTTCAGTCTGTGACGATTATAGAGTTGTAATTCGTCTTACCCAGGGACGAATAGGACTTCATCCTACCCTGGAAAAAATACTGTTCTGTTATTCATCTCACCTCGGGATGAATAGATCTCTATGCAATTTTAAGGCAAATATTCAGAGACTTTCGATTTGGGCAGAGAAGAGGTAGGGGTCATAAAACACCTTCTATCAATTTTTTGCTTTCTGTTTATGTTCTCTGGTTATTTTCTTGAATAGGAGAGTTTGAATGCTTGTTTCCTTCATTTATGCAACTTAAAAAGAACCCCACACACCACATGGTAATTTGAAACAACAAGGAGTTGGTCGTAAAATCCCAACCCTTGAGTAAGACCAATGGTGGATTTCATCACCACCTTGGCTTGAGATACTGCATACATAACCCCGATCACGATTGTTGCTAGACGTAAATCCTGATGAAAGCTGACCAAGTGTAGTGGGGGTGATTCCCAGTGCATGAGGATAAGTCTTCTATGGTAGGTGTCATAAACAAAGTGATTCCCCTTTTGTACCGCCTATGTTCCACGTACCATCTACTCTCACGTACCAATAGTTTCCCTCACATAAGGGTGGGTATATAGAGAGGTTGGTATATCGGTCTAGCAATGGTATATCGAATGGGAGACCATTTTTGGGAGTCATAAGAGCCATCATTTTAAATGTTATTTACACAAGCTTTCAAAACAAAAAAATCAAAATAGACTAAACCAGATTTAGGGCACACTTTTAATATTTAAACGAGATAATCATTGCTTTGTGTGTGTGTTTCATTTCTATTTAGTGTAGCATAAAAATAATAAAACAAAATAAGAAAGAATCTACGCATCTTGTAGGAAAGCATCACCATGGTGTACACCCGTAGCCGAGCCCAATCACGGGCAGACGCTGTAGAGAGTGCATAAAGGGGGACAAGTCGCCTCCAATATAGTCCTGAGGACTTGGTCATCTTGCCTTGGCGGCCTGACCCACAAGATATTCCACATCATGCCACTACAGAACATGACTATAGAGGCACATCTTTGAGAGGCACCCCCACTCAGCATAGATCCTTTCAAAAGGAGAACCTACACGTAGCACTCAACATAGAAAGAAGGCCTCCCTTATATGCTCATTATGAGTGGCCTAGTGATGAAGCACTAGAGCAACATAGGGTCCATAAGGAGGAGGTACATGATTTTGTCATCCCTCCTTTACCCCTTATTATTGTTAGAAACACTAGACAAAATCTAGAGCACAGGGCTCTCTAGGCAGGGCAAGCCAATTCTCCCTACACCCTTCACACATACAAAAGGGAGTATGAGGAAGACCACCACGTTCCTCAAGATCAGTACATCACGTCGGAGTGATGCACCTCTGCACCTGCTATATATCGAGATCACCCATTGAGGCTAGTGCCTCGGGTGAATGCTGCTAACCTCGACAGAGGAAAGCAACCCATAGGGGTCTCGGATCACCATGACCGAGATAGACATGTAGGAGAGGCATCTAGGCTTCCTAAACATGAGACGACAAAACAAATTGACTTGGCATTTTCCAGACATGCCACCTTCCAAGCACAAATCATGTAGCTCGAGCAAGATCAACAAAAATTAGAGCATCTATGTCACCTTAACAAAGAGCACATTCAGCGTTAGACAACTGAATTGTTTCATAACACTATGCCTGAGAGGGTGCCAACCCCTCGCGTGCATAAAGTAGAAGTGTATGAGAGGTGCAACCCCTTGGTGTGAGATAGGTCCCTACGACCTTACCAAGTGTTGCCTCCGAGACCTCCTAGACTTGAGAGGGAGGCCACTCCCAGGAACAACGATGGGTGCCCTCCACGGAGACCCACCCATGGTCATAGGTCTCGCCCAGAAACTCCTCAAGAAGCCTATGAGGAGTATGAGCAAGAAGAAGAGCGGGCCGAAACGCCCTACCAAGGTAGAGGGGTTGCTATTCGGCCACCCCTCTATAGGCCTCAGGCTCCCCCAACCCACAATGGGAGCAAAATAAGGAGGAAGAGATTAAATCTTCCAATGCATATAAAGCGCTGCTAGAGCATTTAGAGTCAATGGAGATCAAGACTTTTGGGCCCCAAAAGCCCACTTTATGCCAACTCT
Organism: Wollemia nobilis; assembly: GCA_028583015.1. NCBI lineage: Eukaryota > Viridiplantae > Streptophyta > Pinopsida > Araucariales > Araucariaceae > Wollemia > Wollemia nobilis. The sequence continues at coordinate 5,438,801 of JAQPPZ010017095.1, forward strand.
GCAGTCACCCTGTGCATCCGTTAGTGTTGGCACCTCCATACCATGAACACTTTAAACTGCCCCAGTTGGCACTCTTTAGAGGAGAGGAGGATGCTCAAGAGCATGTGACTAGGTTCCTAAGCCAATGCTTCGGCATTCAAGACAACAATGCTTTGTTGCTCAAAATATTTATAACCACATTCATAGGCCCTGCCTTGGATTGGTTCACTCAGTTGCCAAAACATAACATCAGTAACTTGGATCAGCTAGTGGACGTGTTCCTCGAATGCTTCACCTTCAATACAAAGAAAAAGGCGTCATTAAGTGACCTAGCTAGCCTCAGACAGTATGAGGAAGAGACCATGGTGGCATATGGGAACTGGTGGAGGACGTTGCTTTCAAAGCTGCCCTACCTCCCTCCCATGTTCAACCTGACCCAAATGTTCTGAAAGAGCTATTTGAGATCGATCTCCATGCTATTGCAGCTACAACAATATGCCACTCTTGAGGAAGCTCTGGTGTAAGCTAGAATAATTGAAGAGATCAAGATACAGGATGGCAAAATTGCCAATCCTAAAAAGAAAGAATGGTCTAAAAATAACAAACCAGGGACCATGCAACAAAAACCCACTGTGGTCAATCAGGTTGTTATAAACATTCCTAAGCCTGCACAAGCAACATAGCCTCAAAAGGCTAACTATCAAGCGGTGCCTCCTAACAATTATGATAGAGAAAATCAAAAGCAGGAAAAAAATTAGTAGCATCACCCTAGGCGACAATTCACACCTTACACAGAGTCTAGGGGATCCCTATTTGACTGCTTTTCAGTGGCGAACTTGATCAACCTTCTAGAGATTCAAACTATAGATCCCAATGCACCAAAGCCCAAGGGGTACAGGGAGGACTTGTACTGTAGGTTCCAAAGATGGAAGGGACATGACCTTAATGCATGTTGCAAGTTTAAAGGCTTGGTTCAAGACCTAATTGACAACAAGACGTTGGCGGTAGACAACCCCGTAGCGCCAAACAACCAAAATATGGGAGTATTTAGAGACCCCTTGCCTGCCCATGAGGCATAGGCAAAACCTCTTCAAGTCAATGAGGTGCAACAAAATTGCCCCATACAGGGGTATGTAGGGATGATAAGCATAATGACTAGGAACAAGAGATACCCGGGAGCTGCCCCTGTGGCAGCCACAAGAGAGGTTCCATCAATGTCACAACCTCAACAACACCCTACACAACTTCCCTCGCCTAGACCAGTGGCCACAATTCGAACTAGACTTACCCAAAGTCTAAGGACCACGTTGGCTAGGCTCTCCATATACAAGATCATTCAACAATCAGTGCCCCATCGGGAGGCTCTAATGGAGATATTAAAAGCCATCAAGCTGCAACCCCACGAAGTAAATTCTTTCAACAACTTCGTGGGACATGTAAAAAAATGTATAGAACCAGTCATCACCTTTAGAGTAGATGAATTGAAATTAGTAACTGGTGATGTGGTGGATCCACCCCTGCACATCATTGCATGGGTCAACGGGATTCCGTATAAGAGAGTGTTAGTGGACACTAGTTCGTCCAGTAATATTATTACAACAGCAGCATTGAAACATCTGAAGTTGTCGGCATCTCACATCATGGCCTCCACCTATACTCTTCGAGCATTCAATGATGCGATATGCTTGATGGTTGGCACAATTGTCCTACCCATCCAAGTGGGCCAAAAGACTATTCATACATTGTGCCACATCTTGGAAGGTGAGATGGCCTATAATATCTTGTTAGGGTGGCCTTGGATTAGGGACATGAAGTGTGTCCCTTATATAGCTCATCAGTGCTTAAAGTACACATTTAAAGTCCAGGTGCATGTAGTCTCGATAGAATTAGAGCCCTTCAAGTACTACAATACGATGCAATTCATGTCGCAATAGACCCTTCCATCAATGCATTTGGATTTTTAGTTGAATCCATCTAAACAGGGTCCGATTCTATAGGCGCCCCCGATGACAAGTCCACCAAATCCCCAGCTGGGTCCATCTTCTTCATCTGGTCCTTCAAAAATGATGCCACCTACGGTGGCCACACCAAAGGACAAGGGAAAGAAACCCCTAGAAGAGGAACCACCCCTAGTCTCAACCATCTCTACCGAAGAGATGCCTAGCAGAATGGAAGTTGAGACGCCTAGTTCACCCTACATGGAGTGGACTCAGGAAGGACTCCCATTCGCTCCCCCTCAACCGCCAACAATCACTGTTGAGATGGCCAACATGGGCCTGGGGGAGTATATAGTGTGAAACATTGTAGCAACACCCGCACTTGAGTCCATGCAGGACATAGGGAGACCTCGCCTTCCCATCGGCTCTGTGGTTCCTCTAGGCTACCCACCTAATTAGACAATTTTTTTTTTTTGGAGGCCTGGATAATGGCGTTGAACCTTACATGCAAGAAGACAAATATGAGGAGCCCTTTTTTGAAGAAGTCAACTATTTTTCTAACCCAGAATTCACATTAAGATATCTTGGCCAATGTAATTGGCATGGATATGGGTCGGGTAGGTATGAGCAAGGAGTGCGTGTTTTGTGCCAACCAAGATATCAAATGCCTTATGACAAGTCAGGAGTAGGGTTCAACCACCCCCTCCCCTTGGACATCTTGGTAGAGAACATGCAAGGCCTAGGGATAGGCAACAAGGATGGGTTGGCATTAGATCCATATGCCAATCCTAACACAACTTATACATTGGGGGATTATCTCCCATTACGAACAAACAACCTTGTTGACCTTAACAACCCTTTCCCTTCGGTCGAAAAGGGAGAAAGTTCGAGGACTCACCCACAAGAGGGATATGGACAAGACCAAGAAGGATCTTTAGAAGATGATTCGGACTACGAGGTAGCACCTTGGGATCCTTTCGAGTCTGATAGCAATCACTCACAAGTGTATCCCATGGATGATTATCAAGAGAGCTTCCTTACAATGTTCCCTTTGAATGCTCCAATTGAGCATATAGAGCATCAGGTCCACCTGCAGAGAGCGGAACAACCCCGATGGGACCACATTAATCTGCTCGAGCAAGATGAGCCTCATACGTCGCAACCAGCTTTGGGAGCCAATGAAGGCCTTTGGATCTCTGATAGTGATTATGAAGATGAAACTAAGATGGCCTATCTCAATCATATGCGATAGCAGCAATATCCCTTGGACATAGATGACATGTTTGAATAGTTACACATAGGGCCAAGGCATAGGTGGCACTAAAACTAGGCACAATTATAGCAATTACTGCACCCGCCACTCCACGTATACAGAGAACATCTTCTACCTGGAGACCTATAGAGCCATCAATTCCTAGGGCAGACCTTGTCATTTTATCCGCACATAGGGCCAATCCATTTGTGCTTGTGCCCACAGAGCCAGATCCAGAGCACAGAGATCATCTAGGATGTCCGAACAACCACACCCGTAGTAAGGGAGACCACACTCGTTTCATCAACATGATCTCCATTGATTTAATTGCCCCCATCCATAATCAAACTGGCCCAACATGGTCATTGCACCTAGACCTAGATGCTATAGAGGATTCGGGAGGATTTGTAGGGAGGATTTGCATATGCACCAATTTTCGAGATCTCAAAAAAGCGAGTCCTAAGGATGGTTTCCCCTTGCTAAGCATTGACGCATTGGTAGATGCTACAGCAGGACATGAAATGCTTTCCCTCATGGATGGCTTCTTAGAATACAATCAAATTTGTATCAATACTGAAGACCAACTAAAAGTGGCGTTCACAACACCTTGGGGGACATTTTGTTATAAGGTCATGCCCTTTGGCCTTAAAAATGTTGGCGCAACCTACCAACGTGCCATGATGTACATCTTCCACAATAACATGCACAAAACTTTGGAAGATTACATGGATAATTTATTGGCCAAATCTCTTTCTCACCCAGATCATATCGATGAATTGAGTAAGATCCTCGATTGCCTCATTGAACATAAAGTCAGACTAAACCCCAAGAAGTGCGTATTTGGCATCACATCTGGAAAGCTCTTGGGTTTCACAGTCTCCAAATGAGGAATCGAGGTAGACCCAAACAAAGTCAAGGCAATCCTTGAAATGCTTCCCCCAACTACCATCAAGCAGCTCAAAAGTCTGTAGGGAAAGGTCACGTCGATCAAGCACTTCATAGCGTAGCTATCTGACAAGTGCCGACCCATGAATAAATTATTACACAAGGGGGTCACATTTCATTGGGATGACAAGTGCCAGTCAGCCTCTGACGATATTAAACAATACTTGGCTTCGCCACCAGTATTGGCACCACCTAGACCAGGAGTGTCATTCTATTTATACATCTCAGCTACTGAGGTGGCACTGGGAACCATGCTATCCCAAAAAAATGAACTACACAAAGAACAGGCCATTTACTATCTTAGCCACACCCTGGTCAGTTATGAACTTAACTATGCATACATTGAGAAGCTCTGCTTTGCAGTGGTGTTTGCTACCTAAAATCTATGCCACTACATGCTCAACAACAAGACATATGTTGTGTCTAAGGAGAATCCATTGTGATACATGATGAGTCGTACTTATCATAGTAGCCGCACGATGAAATAGATCATGTTGTTGACGGAGTTTGACATAGATTTCATTGGAAAAAAATCCGTAAAAGGTCAAGTTATCACTAATCAACTAGTAGAGGCTCCTCTTGAAGATGATCAACCTCTGACCGTAGAACTACCTGATGATGGGGTCCTCCATGTTTCAGAATCGCCATATTCTAATGAGCCTAATTCACAGGCCGACATGACCCTATTCTTTGATGGTTTGAAATGTGAGTAAGGAGGTGGCACAAAAATTGTATTCTTCACACCACAAGGGGCTCCAATGCCTCTATCATTTAAATTAGACTTCCCATGCACCAACAACAATGCAGAATACGAAGCCTTTCTCATAGGTCTTCAAACAACAGTCACCATGAACATTAAATGTTTAAACATCTTTGGTGATTTGTTGTTAATTGTAAATCAAGTAAAGGGGGTATTCCAATGTAAATGCCTAGTTCTATAGGCTTACAAATCCCTTGTGGACAAATTCCTAACACAACTTGAATGGTATGACATCGAAGCACTCCCTCGATCATTGAATCGTTTTGCGGATACTATGGCCTCCTTGGGTTCATTAATCCCGTAAGACCCTTCCGATGAAATGACAACCATTCAGGTCAAGACATTATCGCAATCCATGATGGAGCAAGAAAGCTCTAACCTAATGCCAGGAATCCACATGATCCAGATTGAACCATCTTTGGATAGGTTCTCTCGAATCCAAGATTGTCTGACTCAAGCCAACTGGGGGTCCTTGTTCTCCCCGACTCCCTTTAATAGAAACACAATGCTATTATTGCAAGTTCTTTCCTGCTCAGCTTTTTCTAGGGATGAACTTCAAGAGGGATTGGTCATTCATACCATCAAGGTTTCTAATCAGCAGGATTGGTACACACCCATCAGGGATTACCTTAAGCTAGGTAACCTCCCACTTGGATTGACACAAGCAACAAAAAGATCATTTAAATAGAAAGTGGCCAAACATGTCTTGTTAGGAGACATTTTGTATCGTTGGAGCTATGAAGGAATCCTCCTTCATTGCCTGGACCAGCAGGAGTCCGCTTGGGCAATCACCCAAGCCCATGATGGTACGTGTGGTAGCCACTTCAGCAGTATGGCCATCGCAAAGAGCATTCTTTGCATGGGTTATTATTGGCCATATTTAGAGCGATATTGTTGCACATATGTAAAGAAGTGCGTGAAGTGTCAACACCATGCCAATTTGACACACGTACCTTCTCAGGCTTTGCAACCGATTCAATTGACTTGGCATTTTTCATAGTGGGGCTTTGATTTAATCAAAAATATCTCCCCTGCGTCGTCGAGTCATCACACATTCATCATAACGGCCACAGAGTACTTCACCAAGTGGGTGGAAGCAATTTCGCTAACCTCTACAACTGGACCCCGCATTACGGAGTTTATTTTGTGTAACATTATATGTCATTGTGGTATTCCATCCAAGATCCTATCGAATAATGGGAAATCATTCAAGAATAAATATGTGCATGCTTTGACCACAAAGTACAAAATCCAACACAGTTTTTCAACACCCTATTATCCGCAGGCAAATGGGCAAGCAGAGGTGTCAAACAAAATGCTAGTCGCCATCCTCAAAAAAACCATTGCAGATAGTCACAAGGATTGGAAAATTCAAATCCCGCTTGCCCTATGGGCTTATCATACTAGCATTCGGATGCCAACTGGGGCAACTCCCTTTTCACTGGTGTATGGCTCCGAGGCATTCATGCCTCTCGAGTTGGAGATCCCTTCCCTGCACATTTCAATGCAAGAGTTTATCAATGATGACATCGCGCGGCAGGCCCGGTTAGACCAACTTACGTTGCTCTATGAACAATGCATCAATGCTCTCGAGCATTTGCGTATTTATCAAGAGTGACTTAAGAAAGCATACAACATGAAGGTTCACCTAAGGGACTTTCAGGTTGGTGACTTGGTCTTAAAAGAGAACCAACAAAATTCTAATTTGTCATCCCATCTAAGGGACAAATTCATGGCAAACTGGTTAGGTCCTTATGTGATTGATAGTAAAAAAGTACCTGGAACATACCGGCTCACCTCTCTTGAAGGAATCAAGGAGCTAGAACCCTTGAACATCAGTCATTTGAGGCCATTCCACATTTAGAGAGCCATAGTCCAACCAAAAGCTCCAAGGATTCCCACAATCGCTTGGTCAACCCCAAAACACCCCAAAGGTATCCATAAACCCTTTAGTCAACCCAAAATGCTCCAAAGGTATCTATAAACCCTTTGGTCAACCCAAAAGCTCCAAGGATTGCCACAATCGCTTGGTCAATCCCAAAATGCCCCAAAGGTATCGATAAACCCTTTGGTCAACCAAAAAGCTCCAAGGATTCCCACAATCGCTTGGTCAACCCAAAATGCCCCAAAGGTATCCATAAACCCTTTGGTCAAAACAAAATCTCCAAGGATTCCCACAATCGCTTGGTCAACCCAAAATGCCCCAAGGGTGTCCATAAACCCTTTGGTCAAGCCAAACGCTCCAAGGGTACCCATAATCGCTTGGTCAAAACAAATATTCAAAAACAAACAAAAAAATAAAATCATCAAAAATCACAAAAAATTGCATCTCCATTCCATGCATACTCGTAAAAATCAAAATACAAAAATATAAGTTGCATTATTCATCGCATCCATACATTGCATATTTGCTAGGTCATACAAGTCAAAAGAACCATAGACTGTAATTGCTCGGCAAGTCCATCATCTTCCACGTCCAATCCATTTTATCATCGTATACATCCAGAATCACACCATCCCTATTTTTAGCATAGTCAGTTGTCTCCTAATGTATGTAGGGTTTTCGTCACTCAGTTGTCTTTAAATTTCTAGCCAAAACTGCACAAAGTTAAATGGATTTTACAAGGGAAAAGTTTTACTTGGATCACGCCTCGTTATGTAACATCCCTACACAAGTTACACACATAAAATAATTCCCAAGTTGTGTGAACGCAAGAGACACCTACAAAGTAGTCTAGGGTACCATAGGTGAAAGATTAGCCTATTCATCCCCCTGTGTGAATGGTTCAAGAGTGTTGAGAATTGACAAAAGGACAAGTTCTTCCCCATCCATTCCCCCCAATCAATAGTGGTTGTCACCACTACCAAAAATCCCAATCACCATTGGTCCCTAAAAGTCATAAGGATTTGTACTACACATCCCTACCAAGGATGGGTAGTCATCCCCAAGGCCTAAAGGGATCAATGACCATTCAAAAACAAAATCTCAACAAACCATCATCATGACCATCTCCATTCACCTTTGGTCTCCCAGGCTATAAGGATTCATACTACACATCCCTGCCAAGGATGGGTAGTCATCCTCAAGGCCTAAAATATCAATGCCCTTACTTCAAAATCTCCATTCACCTTTGGTCTCCCAGGCTGTAAGGATTCGTACTACACGTCCCTGCCAAGGATGGGTAGTCATCCCCAAGGCCTAAAATATCAATGCCCTTACTTCAAAATCTCCATTCACCTTCGGTTTCCAAAGTCATAAGGATTCATACTACATGCCCCTGAATAGGATGGGTAGTCATCCCCAAAGCCCAAAGGATCAAGTTCACTCATAAGACAAACACCTACAAGCTCAACCTTACGAAGCTCAAAATCCAAAATCAAATAACAGTGGTTCTCCCCACTATTCAGAATACTTGCTCAAAAATAAAAAACAAAGAGAAAAATAAACTGTGATTTTCATCATTATGTATACGAGAAAGTATACTCACATGTTGAGAAAATAACATACGCCTAAACTTGAATCCCTGGAATTCTCAGCATTCGAAAACCATCTAGGTGATCCTCATTATGGGTTTGGTGGATAGCCTACCTGGCAATGACGGTATCCTAAATGCATGACGATATGTCTATCACATTAAATTTACATGTGAGCAGACCAATGTTTGCATGTGGATGAGCTAGCGTATGGTACCTTAAATTGTCCCATGGATTGATCTTACTAAATATGACAACGGAGTTAGTGGGGCTAATTAGGTGATCCTCAGTATAGGTTTGGTTGATAGTCTATCTGGCACTGGCGGTATCCTGACAAATACCACATAAATAAACTCAATTGCACACACAAGGATGTAAAATAACTTGGTCAAACTCAAGTCTAATTTCTACCTTGTTCAAAAGTCTTACGAGATAAATGTACAGTTTTGGCTAGTTAGTTAAAATATCTGCATCTTAGAAAAGGTTAACTACATTTTTAAACAACTGGTACATTTCATTACATCCATCCCCATAAAAAAATATAAAAAATACAAAAACACAGTTCTCACATGCAACATCATTCCACAAAGCCATCACATACGTACAACAAGCCCGTAAATCTTGTATAGTCTATGGTGTCATTGACAAGTTATCAACAAATCATTTCATTTATTCCATATGCATACATCATATAATTAGAAACATCGCATTCATTATACCACATGCATACATCATCATAAATAAATTGTGCATAAACAGAAAAGCAAACCATGAACAGTGTATAAACAAAACAAAGAAATTCATCTGTATATATATCATCAAAAATGCCCGTAGGCTATAATGAACTGGTCCTTTGACCTCACAACAAAAGCCAAAAGCTCAAAAACCCCCAAGCCTAGGGCGTCGAACACTATGATCACGCAGGATCAGTGCGATGGGAACTACCCCCTATGGTGTGGGTCCTATGGGACCTCTCAGGGTGACTGCTGCTCGCCCCTGCATCATGCCCACTAGTTCCCCCCTCATCTAGCCGCCTGCAACGAGATGATGCTAACTACTCAGTATCAGTGTCTCTCATCCGACGTGAAGAGCCACCTCTAGGGGGCTCAGGTAACTACCCACTAAGGCAGATAATATCTCCCTCCATATCCATTCAATGCTGAAACCACTCTGCCTCCCGCAAAAACCACTCTACATCCCATCAATGGTAATAAGCTACTACATCATTGCGTTGTGCCAATGTCTTCTCCTTCTTTGCCAGTTGTGCCCGCAGGAGATCCCTCTCCCGTTCAACATTGGTGTCCCCATCCCCCTGAAGGTATGCAACAAATGCATTCTCCCACTCTGCCAGATGAGTCCGTAGGAGATCCCTCTCATGCAAAGCCTCTCCCAGTTCCTCATCTCATCTCTGTAGCAACCCCGCCAATCATGCATTCTCAACACGCACCCCTACCTCCGTGTCCTCCAAAATTTCTGTGACCTTGACATCTCTGGAACAGTAGCCTACTCTGGCTCCCACTGCTCCGGGATGTCCTATGTCTTTGACTAATCCGAAACCCCAAAATCCCCCCAAAATCATCCTCAACCTCCACCATGTCCGCATCCTCCAGCGGAGCTCCCCAATCATCTCTTGGTGCCTCTACACCCTCCCCTCCTACTACAGATGCCTCTGCACCGCCTAGAGGCCCCTCGTCTCGCCATCACCGTAGTGTCCACCACTGCTCATACTCAGCGGTAACCCCTATGTCATCCACATTCGAGGCATCAATTGTTGTATCTGGATCCTCACCCAGTGGCACAATGATTGGCCGATCTAGATTCCTTTCATCCCCCCGATGCTGATAGATCATGGGCTCCCCAAGAAACCCCTAGTGCATCCCAAACTGTCATGTAACCCACCTATATGGGAAGAACTCTTGCTCGGTCCCATGCTGCCCAATCAACCATCGCCCCCTACGAACCCACCGAAGCCACTCTCCAGCCTCAGACTAGGTTGGACAGTCCCAATAGGGGTGCCATAACACCTCCCATGGAGTAAGCCAAGCGAAGGCATCGACATAGTGCCCTATGGCACCTACCCATCATTGAATCTGTTCTTGCTCCTTCGACCACCGCCATAATGCCTCATACCCGATATCTTGATCTACCATCTCCACTCGAGTCATCCATGGCAGCCCAACCGACCTCTCCACTGCTATGTGTTGCCAAGCCTAGCACTGCAACAAGTAGCTACAACTAATCTCCTTTCGCCTCTTGTAGTGGACCTCGTACAGCTCATCATAGAGTTATGCCAACAGTGTCTATCCCCATATCATGATTAGGGGTCCCTCTGTCGGACACTCCACCAACCCAAAAACCACCTCTAGCAGGTTCCAAGGGAACCTCACACCCGAAGAGTCAGGTAGTAGAATGTTGGAAATGAGGCCCATCAGAATGGCGTGCCTCGCTCCCAACACTCCCATCTCCCACCACCATCGGACCAAAATCCTGCCAATCTAGCAATCGCCCTCTGCCCTCTCCATTGGGCTCTCCACACCTAACTCCTCCCCATGTCCAAAGCAGCGTTCCTTATGCATGACGATATGTCTATTATAATTGCTTCATGCATTTGTGTAGACCAATGTTTGAATGTGGATGAGCTAACTTAGGTAACCCAATATTGCCTAGTGGTATAGTCCAACTAAGTCTAACATAAGGATGAGATGAACACTTGAAGATCCCTGCTCTTAGCAATGGGCTGAAAGAATCCCACCTGACATTGGAGGAAATGCTTGAGTTCTATCTCAAAATATACAATCACTTGCACACATAGGGATCATGAAAAACCAGGTCCATGGTAAAAGCCTTACTTTTCAAAAATCTAAGTGGTCAGTAGACAGATGTTGATAGGGTAACTAGAGTGTTTGAATCTCCGAAAAGCCCCAAAAATTCTTATATAGCAACAAATCATAACATCATTCACACCATCATTTTCTTTATAAGATTCTATAAATTAGGGGGTATCAACATAGTAGGACAGATTCTGCATATATATTAGAAATAGTATATAGATGACCACTGACTACTTTATATATTTTAATTTACAAAAACTTATTAAGAAAATACATTACACACCATTACATCTCATTTATGAATACTTAATCAATTCTTATGATAAGAGTGATTATTTAAATTCATGATTATTTTTTTACTTTCTGTGGTATCACCCATTAAGATTGTCAATGTCATATGCATTATGTATGTTTTAAGTGATTAGAGAATACATGTTCGTTTATACCATCCCATCACATAAGTTACATGCATACAATTAAAGCAAATTTAAGACATGCATGTAACAATAACATCGCATTCACAAAAACAAGTCATTAATATTCCATAAACCACATCATAAAACTTATAGGCAATATCCATTTGCATACAATCATAAATTCATCATTCATCATCAAAATACATCGTATCATATCATCAAATCATATAAGCATCTACACATCCATCTAAGCATCTTCAATATCATCTATCATATAACATATCATTATAATATCATCATCGCATCATATCATAAAATAAAATAACAACAAAAACATGAGCAATAAATGATACATATAATAAGTCATAATGTAAATATATCATAAAAGTATGTGTCAAGTCCAATGGATGTACAAAAATACCCGTGAGCTACAGTCATATAGGTCAGTCGACCTCAAAAATGAATCAAGGACCAAATAAAGCATCAATTAGATATCGATCCTAAGCCCCCTACATCACCTCCTCTAGTGCCACCCCCCCTGTGGTGGTGTCGCAAGTCGAATGATGTGAACTTGTTGATCTCTATGTCTGAGTACGGGTCCTCTTGCTGGGATGGGTGAAATACTAGCCCGAGGTAGAGTGCTCACTGACTTGCAAGCCATTTGTACCATGTGGCTCCTTAGGGACAATCCCATGCCTCCTGAGTTGCATCTGAAGAATGGTGATGTGATCCACAATTCCTCGGATCCTCTCCTCATGCTCATCCAACAAAGACTAAATTTGTCCCACATCTTCTCTAGAAATTGCAACCGAAACCTCCTATGGTGTAGAAGGAGGAATAACAAACTGCATCCTAGCATTGCCACCCCCAATAGTATCTAGTAGAGCCTCTATATGTGTTGTAAGCTGCTCAATGGTAGCATCTCATCGTTGTACCTAGATCTTAGTCACCTAAAGCTCAACCTCAACTTCATGCAGCTATGCTCTCAAAGGAGTGTCTCTCTCCTCAGGCTCTAACTCCTCCTCCTCCTTAGGAACATCACGATCCTCCATAGCCACATTCTCTACTAGCTAGCCCCATACCTCGGTCCTAGATCAGACTCTACGTCCTATTGGATCTGTACCATCACCCCCACCATCATCCTCATGCCCTAGGTTGCTGACACCATGCCACATTCGATCATCCCACCACTGAGTGTATGCCTTTGTAACTCCCTCAACCACTCTAGGGTCAATAGTTGGGGCATCCTCCTCGTATGAAAGCTCTATAATCTATCCTAAAGGTAGGTCAATATCTACTGTGAGGCACCTATACAAGAATGATACCAAGGGTACATTCTACTACAACTCGTATTGACGAAGAACCCGTGAGTAGAAGAAATACTCCTAGATGGTAATCTTACGACCAACAAGCCATCGCTCACATCGTGTCCTGATAGTAAAGCTAGCTGGACCATCCCAAGTAGGACACTCATGGTAAGGGTGCCATACGACATCTCCGACCAAAAGTCTAGTAAAAGCATCAGTGTAGTGGGACAAATCCCCTACAAAAGTGTGGCTCTTGTGCTCCTCATGCTCTTGAGCCCATCTAGCAGCATAGCATTATGTCCGAGTGTCAATCACTGTAATATCGGTCGAGATCCCCTTAGGGTGATCTACCCTAATATGCTTCCATACCCAAACCTGTAGGAGCAAGCTATAGGTAATGTTGATACATCCTCATCGGTGGATGTGGTACAACTCATTATAACACTAAGCCAATAGCAATCTATCCAATGCATAGATGATAGGCTCCTCACTATCCAATAGATCCTGCATCATCACCAAAAGGTTCCACGAGAACCTCAAACCCAAGTAGTCCAGGATAAAAACATTGTTGATAACCATTAGTATTACGATATGCCTCACCATAAAGACACCCTCCCCATGCCAGTGGCTTATGGACACTCCTTTGGACTTTGTGTCCTTGAGAGAATCCGTAGAGTGCCCTCTAAAAACCCGAGTGAAGACAACCACCTGATCAGTAGTGGTCAAAGAGACAATGGCCACCCCATCAAATGGAATCCGAAAGATCCTATATACATCCTCCAACGTAATGGTCATATCGCTAGTCGGGAGGTGGAAGGTATTAGTCTACGGGTCCCAGCGATGGGCCAAAGTCATAAGGTAAGCCTGATCTACCATGATGTAAGGTAGACTAATGACATACTATAACATGCAGGCTTTGAACCATGCCTAATCTATATCATCAAAGATAGGAAGTAGGCAAGCAGGAGCTTCAGGTCCCGAGCCTAAGCCTGAGCAGTAAGGATCTAAGCAAAGCAGAAGAAAGACAAAATATAACTACAAATGCATCTAAGGCATAATTTACAATAAACATGAAAACGGTGCAAAAGAGTATGGGCTATTCTAAGTCTAAGAAAAAGGACAAGATTGCACCTAACTAAACAAATCAAAAATTCAAAAATTTCAAAAAAAAAACAAATATGTCATAAAAATCCAACAATTAGCAAAAAAAAAGCAAAAAAATATGGCTAAGGGTTTAGCCACTGTCACCTACAATGGCCAAAACCTGGTCACTAGAGACAACAATGTTGGGATTCAAACCTGGCCGCTCTGAGCGACAGTGGCTCAGAACTGACCACTCTGAGCGACAGCAGCCAAGGGGCGACATGAGAAACCCATGAACCCTTGGCCAAAAAATTAAAAAAATTACAAAATAACATAAAAAACGCGAAAGGAAGGGAAAAACAAAAATAATAGAAAGCAAATATTCCAACTCAGGCATAAAAAACTAAGCTATGTTAAAAAATGGTTAACATGGTAGTAGTAGGTGAACAATAGGAAAACTTGGGAACCCTAGGCTAGAAACTACCAAGGCAAAGCAATGAGAACAAAAAGGGGGACTAACCCACCATAGCAAAACATAAGCTAAGCCTAACTACACAGTTTGTTCATTACAAATAGGCTTAGTGAGGTTCAATTTTACTCAGACAAGAGAAAAGAGGGTTAGGGTTTAGAAAAGAGAAATACCCAAGAAGCTCTGGCTCCTATAGCAACTGATGTCTTGCCCTGCTTGGCAATGTCCTCAATGCCAGCAAATGCCAATGTTGTAACCATCGCTATCACACCAGATATCCCAAAGTGAATCTTCAATAGTGAAAATGAAAGGTTAAACCCTAGAAAATGTAAATTTTATGTTTCTTTAATTACACCTTGGCTACTGTTGACGTTAATGACCCGAACTTCATGGCCGCTCAAGGTGACAATGGCCATAAGTAGGAACTCAGAGGCTGCTGGACCTGACAGCGACTAGATCCATAAGAGCACAATCTCACACTTCCTCCTTGAGATATCCCACAAAAAAAACAAATAAACACACTTTGGTGGTTTAAGGTCATCAGAATGTTCAAAATAATAAAAAAATCACATAAGAGCACAATCTCAAGTAGGCCTCATACCCAGTTACTTACTCTATCCACTCCATGATTGCAGCGATTTGCACTCCATGTATTTCGGTGAGATGAGTAGATAACCATAAGGCCACTTGGGACAAAAACCACTCATTTTGGAATTATGATGTGCAACCCTTCAATCCCAAAGAATACCAAGATGGTTGGACTACTCCACGGGTGCAAAAGGATCATTCTAATTCCCCTATGATACCAAAAACATTAAGTCAAAGTGATACAATCTAAACATAAATAAAATCACTCATCTTAAATCCCTAAGAATGCTATTGATAGCCGGACCGCCCCTCGGGATAAGGATGGATGATCATCATAAACAATTGGAATCACACTTGGATGTGAGATTACCCATTGAAAGCAACAAATGCTAGAAAGGAACCAGATTAGTCATATTGGTCAAGCGACTTGTTGCTTCATTTATTGTCATTTCTTCACCAATTCATTGTGTGAGGAAGTAGTTCAAAACTTCAACATAATCATAATAAAAATCAACAAAATATCACTCAATCATAGCAAAATCGTGTTCGTCCTACGAATCATTGCATACAATAATCACAAATTTATCTTGTTTTCTGGGAATGTAAGTAGACATGACATCTTCAATTGTAGCTCTCCTACCGATTGAAATTGTTAGAGATGCTAAAGCTACCCGATTGAGTTTGAGGAATGAATGCAATTTAACATGCAAAAGCCACTGAGCTAAGTCCTTCAAACATTGAGGAAATGATTCAAGGGATGCATGCCATCTTGCATGATTTGGCCACCCAGCATTGATGAGACCATTGATCACCATACACCCTACAAATAGATCAGTCTATGTTTTTTCTCAGTGTTGTGTTTTCTACACAATGCATCACAAAAATGGGTATATTTAAACACCTAAATCGTGTCATGCTTAGGGGAGTTGCTCACATAGACACATTCATAAGATCATGAGACATAATATTGGACTTTCCAAGCATCAAAAATGGTTCTCACAACTCATTTGGGACCTTTTCAAGCCATCCAAGCCTAGCTGCTCAAGCCAAGAGCGACCAAATCCTAGCTGCTCAAGCCTAGAGCAGCCAAACCTTAGCCACTTTATATGACAATGACCACATCATAGCCGCTACATATGATAGCGGCTAATCCATAAGAAGCATTTTTGCCAACAAAAAAGTATAATCATAGGCAAAAGTGGTAGTCTACATGCAATAAAGACTAGCGGGAGTAACTTTGAATTCCTTTTCACGACCAGTTCACATATGAGACTTGAGTTTGCATTTAATTAGTTAACTGAAATCCAAGCATAAACAAAGGACAAAATCTTCTCATGCTAACAACCAGTTCACATAGGAGACTCAAGTTGGCAGTTAGATTTTAGTTAACTAGCCTTCAAACGTAGACAAAGAACAAAAGCTTCTCATGCTAACTTGCACTATGCATGAGAAATTCATTCCTAGAGCTTGGACATAGACCTAGGGTTTCACACTATAAAAGGTGCAAGCCTAAGAGCACCAAGATATATAGAGACATAGAATATATCATCTTCTATCATCGAGACATATTTTATTGAGGAGAGCTTTCAAGACTTGGAGAGTTCCCTTGGAGATCACGTGTATGATGAAGCCCTGACGGATTGAAAAGCATAAAACCTATTATTTCGATATCAGATATAGGCTTTGACCCATAGCTTTGGGGTAAAGAGAGCAAGGTTTACCTTAGAGGTCGTTGTCTTGGACAGTGGCCCACAGACTTAGCTTAGGCTTTAGACATAGCTTCTTTTATTCTGTTTCTTCATGCTTTCATGTCATTATCATATATTTACATGATTTTATAGCATAGTTTCATCATATTTCCATTACATTATTTTATTACTAACAACCTCACCTAGGGAGGCAATCTTGGATATCTAAGCGTGTGTTGTTGTTTCATTGTTTTCAGGACCACAGGTTCATCAGATGAAGTTTGCAACATACGAGAGCAAAAGGGATCCCTCTAGGAAACAGACCTGGAGAATGAAGCATATGTAAACCCTCATACATTTTTATGTGCAAAATCGGGAAGCCTTTATAAACGCACCACCTCTTCGCGAAAGGGACACTCTTTATCTATTTGTAAACTTATTGTATCAAAATGGGTATCCCTAAGAGGGACCTACATGTTCGAGTTTCAATACAAATAAAAAGATCCATCTTTGTTATTTTCGTGTTACATGCTTTTTCATTGTCTTCTATTTCATCTTGGGTTTTTAATAACATTGCAAGTAGAGTAAAAAGGGGCAGTGCGTGCATCCCAATGTCGGTACAAAAGGTATAAATAACAATAAGAGGTAAAACGTCTAACCAAGTTCTACGAAAAATATAAATTAAGAAGGATATCTAGAATAAAAGTCAAACAACTTTGAAATTTTCAAAGAAGAAGGTCTCTAAAAATGGACAGTGCTCTCATGGATCTATAGGAGATTGGGTAGTCCTATAAAGAAAAATTACCTATCATATCTTGTAAACTTGCATAAACCACTTATAGTATGTTTAAAAGAACAAAAAATGGCAGATAACATAGTGGCACTAAAATACAATAAGATATGGAGATAGTCAGAACACAATGTAGTAATTCCATTAGGTGCTTTAGGTGGATTTATAGGAACATGGGATTCCTAGAAATTAAACTACATAGAAAAACATAAGCATAGTAATTGGCTTGCTATAAAAAATGAACTGCTTAATGGTATTCATATAATTATTGTCAACTTCTATGGGCCTAACAACGTAGAGTACAAAAGAGAAGCATGGAATTGATTACATCACTATATCACCCAAGAACAACAAAAAATATTTAGTAATAGGAGGAGTCAATAACATCACATTAGCATATTGGGAAAAGATAAGGGGTAATAGGAATCATGGCCCTAACAAAAACCTAGTAAAATACATAATTTCTCAAGAAAATATATAATATGTCACTCCTAAAAAAGGAAAGTACAAAAGGACAAGAGTAGAAGATCAAGAATCCATTATATTATAGAAATATTAGATATATTCTTAGGTAGTAAGAATCTCTTCACCATATATACACTTCTAAGTAGCCATATAATCCAAAGTGCAACATTTGATCACAAACTAATTCTATTGGCGAGTAGTTAGAATAGTCAAGAAGTAAGAAAGATCCCCTTCAAATGCAATTTAGGATGGGTTGAGCAGTAAGACTTCAAACTAATGATAGAGAATTATTGGCAAAAAAGGCATCAAAAAGACCTCAAGACATTTAGAAAGAAAAATTGTAAGAATTAAAAAAAATTACAAAGTGGTTATCCAAAAAGCTATTTCAAAAAAAAGATTTGACTTTGTAGCAACTTGAGAAATGGAAAATAGAGCTAGAGGACACCGCCTCTACCTCAACAAGATGATCAAAGAAAATAGTTGTTGATAGAGTTATAAAAGCTAAATTCTAAAGAAGAGACACAATGTTAGTAGATACTACATTATTTGGTACCATTGAGTACTATTGTAAATATTTAGATTAGGTGTGTATTTAATATTTTTTTCATTAGTAGATATCAAAGTATGAAGAGTGTGCAAATGTGGAAGTGAAAAGTCATAAGTGATAGGTTTCAAGTGTGCAAGTAAAGGGTCTTGTGAGTTGTGTCAAGATGTGAAGTAGGATGTTATGGAATCATGATAATCTTTGTCATAATATGAGGCATGTGAAAGATTGCATCTCCCATGATTTTAAAGAGAGCAAAAATTATGAGTCTTATTGTATATTGTAAACAAATATCCATGCAATGTAACACGTTTTGTAATATTTTGAGTATGTTATTGTATGTGAAAGTTGATCAATAAAGCGTGTTATTTTATGAAATATTGGTGATATTATTGAGTGAATTTATGTGAATGAGATTATAAGATTATGTGAGAATCATTATGATTCTAAGAGATTTTCCTTTGAGGTAATAAAGCATATTTTCCATCAATTGCATTAGATCCACCTTGGTTCAAGTTCCATCTAAATAGAGAGCATGAAGAGTTGGGAGAGATAAATTGAAGGAGAAGAATTTGGAGAAGTAGCAAAACTTCATGCAGGAATATGAAAGTTTGAGATGTGAAAGCTTCAAGAATATTATTGAGTGTAATGCATGACGATATTATTGAAAATATAGATTACATGAGATTACTGAGCTATGCAGGTATGGGGAAGATAGATTGTTTGAGATTGCTAAGTTGTGGAGATACAATGAAGAAGAAGTTGACTTGTGTGAGTTTGTTGAGTGGTGGATATGTTTCATGGAAAAGGAAGGAAAACGTAGATTAGAGTTTATTTGGAGGCCTATGAGGACAAAAAAATTGAATGTGATGACTTGGAGATACTATATAGATGAGGCTAGTATATCATTTATTGTATAGAGGAGGCTCGAAGAACCATTTCCTTACCAAAAGAGGCTAGAGTGTCATAAGAAATATTGAAAGAGCTATTCACAAGAGATATTTAGACCCTTTTTAGAGAGTAGAGCTACAATTCAAGTAGCAAAGAGCAAAGAGACCCATGTAGAGGAATTAAATGTGAAGAGATAAGTGTAAAATATTTCAAGGTTTTAAAATGGTTAATTGTAAGCTAGAATTACATGTGCTAGATTCACCTTGATAAATCATAAAACTGAGTGCTATTGAAGGTAAGAAATATTTTTGGGAAGAGTTAATTAATTTTAGGTTCACATTTGAATTTTAGGAGTTATAAGGTGTAAAATATTAAAGTGTTATTTTATTTACTTTTTTGGGAGATATGAGGATAGTTTTAATTAACGATTTAATGAAATGAATGGATAAGTGAGAAATTAATTAATTAAAGGAGTTATATGGGATTGAATTTAAATTTAAATATTTAATTGAAGGAGTCTTTAAGGAGTGCATTAATAAATAGGAGGTATAACAAAATTAAATATTTACAATTGGATTTGAATTTTGAGGTATTTAGAGTTTGCATTAATTTGAAATTTGAAAATAAAATTGTGAAATTACGAAAAAAAAATTGGGAGTTATAAGAAGGAGGGAAATGATTTGAAAAATTAACGTTGAAATTGATTGATTGACTAAGAATTTGATGCAAAAAAAATAAGACTATAAAATTGACTATTGAAGAAAAAAATTATTGAAGAGAAATTGAATTAAAATTATTATTTTGGGAACAATGAAGAATATTTCTATAGCAAAAGGTTGAAAAGTCATAATGGAGGAAAATCATTATAATGCATTTGTAGATGAATATAAAGAAAGAATGAAATTTTTAAAACTTGGTGCACAACATTTGATGGAAAATATTTATGTATATTGGGACATATCAATGAAATTACTGAAGGATTTATACTCAATCTACAAAGAATTTAAAGATCAAAAACTTTGAAATATTTGACAATTAGCTAAGTTCAAATCTCATTAATGCACATGAAAATTCTATAGATGCTATTATGCTACTTATAGATATAGGTATGATAATGCATATGGATTTACTTACTCTTGAAATTTATAAAGACAAGAACCAAATACAAGAAGAGTTGATTAAAGTCATAAGGGACAAACCAATAACAAAAAATATTAGTTGCGACACAAATGGCTTATGTCATATGATAGAAAATGAGGTTCTCCAAGAAACATATTTAGATATAGATAAAGAATACGAAAATAAAATAAAAAGAATGATATGTTGATGCATTCAACATGTGATAGAAGGATTGATAATAAAGGGTCATAAAATTCAAATATTTATGAAATTTATTGTTGTGATGACTTATAAGAAAGACTGATATCAAGCCAAAAGAACATATTCAATTTCTAGAGTTAACATCAACAAGACAAAGATAAGAAGACAAGATATATAAGACTAAAATATTTCACACCAAATAATGTAATACAAGGGATCTTAGTAGCTAATACATTATTTGGTACCGTTAAGTATCATTGAAGTACCATTTAATCCTATTGTAAATATTTAGATTAGGAATGTGTGTAATACTTATGTCAATAGTAGGTGTCAAAGTAAGAAAGTATGCAAGTGCGAGTGTGCAAGGTGTCAAGAATGCAAGTGAAGAGTCATAAGTGATATGTGTCAAGTGTGTAAGTGAATAGTCATTTGAGATGTGTCAATATGTGAAGTAAGAGGTTATGTTATCATGAAAGACTCTGTAATAATATGAGGTATGTGAAAGGTTGCATCTCTCAGGATTTTGAGGAGATAAAATATCACGAGTCTTATTATAAATTAGATACAAAGATCCATGCAATATAATGAGTTTTATAATATTTTGAATAAGTTAGTGTATGTGAAATTTGATCAATAAAGCTTGTTATTCTGTGAAATATTGATGATATTATTGAGTGAATTTATGTAAATGATATTAAATGATCCTATGAGTAATTTTATGAGAATTATTGTGATATTGAGAAGTTTACCTATGATATAATAAGAAATATTTACCATAAAATGATGGAGACTAAAATCTAGAATGGTATGACTATAGAAACGTGAGAAAACAAAAATTTTCCATCTCAAAATAATTCAAAACTACCATAAAAACACATTTAGAGAAATAGATAAGGACAACACCATTTACATAGAGAAAGGAAAGATAAAAGAATTGACACAAGATCACTTTTCAGGGTTGATCATCCATGAAATTTGCAATCTTCAAGCTCAAGATCATTTGCTCCAAAACATAACATCAACTTTTAAGAAAGAGGACAAATTTGATTTATGTTCTTGAATGACAAAGGAATAATTGCAATCAATGATGCACTCTCTTCTTAAAGATAAAGCTCCAAGACCAGATTGTTTCACTAATAACTTCTATTAGAAATTTCTTTACCTTATTGGAGATGACTTGTTGCAAATGATTGGAGAAGCTAGAAATAAATGTATGCTCTCTCAATCTAGTAACTTAGCATTTCTTACTTTCATTCCAAAAGAGAAATATTCTACTACTCTTAATAGATTTAGCCCAATTTCTCTATGTAAATATTCATACAATTATGACAAATATTATTGCTAACTAGATCAAAAAGCTACTTAGTAAGATGATGTTAAAAGAACAAAAAGAACTTATCTTGGGAAAGAAAATCTATGACAATATCAAACAAATTAAATATGATTGCCATCAACTTGGACATGGCAAATACATTTGATAGATTCAACCTACAATTCCTAAAAAGTGTTCTAAGTTTATTCGGATTCTTGTCACAACTAGTGCAATGGATAGGATCCTTTAACAAAGCTCCATGGATATCCCATTTTATCAATGAAGAACCTTATACTTTCTTTAAATATTCTAGTAAAATTTGTCAAGGTTTCCCATTACCCACATACCTCTACATAATACTAGTAGAAACACTAGGAAGAGCTTTTAACAACATAAGAAGTATAGGGGAGCTACAAGGAATTAGAACTGTTCAAGGTGTCAAACCTATCATGCATGCTCAATTTATTGATAACACTATATTGCTTGGAGAAGCAACCAAATATAATATCAAAAAATTCAAGAGCTATCTAAATTGATTTAAGGCAACTTTAGGTGCTTTAATTAATTGCAATAAAAATCAATCTTATAAAATTAATAAAATACCAATAAAAATTAGAGGTTTTACCTAAATACTTGAATTTAATAAAAGACCAAATTAGTATTTTAGATAATTAAGGGTTCCAATGGATTCCCAACTCAAACCAGTTGGATGTCATAGAAGCGAATACAAAATATAGTAATAGATGTTTGAGTTTAGCAAATTAAAGTAATAGTATGGAAGGAGGAGGAAGGATGCACTTCGTCTCTTCGAGAAACAACTTATTTTAACTTTTATTTACACTTATAAGAGAGGAGGAATGGAACTTACATAAAGAACCTCCTCTCGATGTTTACAGCAGGTAGTGGGTAGATAAGAGAGTAGAGGTATTTTAAAATACTAGGAGCATATCGTGATATGATATGTTTTAACTGAGACTGACTGAGAGTCGGCGAGTGGATCGGGGTCGAAGTGGAGGGAGAATATCGAGCTCATGTCCTCGATTCCACCTTAAATCCAAAGCTTGGCGGCAGCTGACGTTAAGCGCGTTCATCACCACTTCCTGTGGCATTGCCTTGAACACCAAGTACCTTCCCGTCAAACTCGTCCGGAAGGGACTGCACAACAACATGAGCATGACCATGCATAATGAATAATGACGTTATATGTCAGGGTAACATCAACAGAGTCATCCATATATCTATAGTCCCAAGACCCAGCAAAACAACACAATTGCATGAACAGTAGTAGCGTAGAGAGAATTAGAATTACGTGTGGCATGTGGCGAAGGTTATCCACTCGAAACCCCGGTCCCAGCTCTCTTGGTGACGCCGTAAAACTGAGGAATTACTAAGAACTGGCCTCCGCTTACGGTTCCGTCAAAGACCCTTCGACCTCTGTTTTCCAGCACCTGAATTCGGGCGTCGCCTCTCGTCGCGTACAGGATTGCATGGCACGCATGTCAGTATAGAGCAAACAAGGCTTCCTGCAATACAATTCATGTCAATGCCAAATAGGTAAATATAACATCATAAATATGGAAGGAGGAGGAAGGATGAATTACAGAACTCTTGACGATGGAACAGAACTCTGAGAATTTTATACTGTTAGAATTTCAGCCACATATTCCTGCAATTATATAAAACATAACGTTTCTTTAATCTACTGATTCAAGGCAAATTGTATAGCTTAATTTCTTTACTTGGAGATTGGCAGAACATTCATAGCCTGATTCGGTGGGGGTGATGAGGATCTGTGTATCTACGTGGTTTACAGTTGTTTTCCAAACAAACGTGGAGTTCCCAGGCAGTATAACATATTGGTATGGTGCACAACCAGGAAATAAATAAATAAAAGAGATATATTCTTTGGATTTCTCAGATATTTTGGAAGCTTGCCTGCCTGTGGATTTGACCTTTTGAGTAGAGTAGAAGCTCAATTCAACTCCATTGTCACTGTATGTACAAAAAATTCTCAGATTACGTGGACAAACACTTCCTCTGTACAAAACGAATATTCTTACTATTCTGGAAAAAATTAGTGGTGTTATAGTTAACTTGATATAATTTTGTGAAGTTTTATTTTGACACTTTAGAATAAAAGGTATTGGCACATGCCTGTGCAAGAAAATGGCTATAAGTTTGGCATTCTCAATTCAGGAAATACCATCAGATTTCACAACTTATAATACTGGAATAACTATTAGAAACATAAAGTTCGAAATTGAACCATTACTTGAAAATTTTAAGTTTAGCATTCCATGTTCCTGCCGAATATTGTTACAAATTTTATGTAATATTATGCATATGGAAAATTTATCTTTCCACCATAATTTAGTTAATCAGTTAACATTACATTAATATCTAAACTTAACGATGGAAAACAAAACTAAAAAT
Organism: Wollemia nobilis; assembly: GCA_028583015.1. NCBI lineage: Eukaryota > Viridiplantae > Streptophyta > Pinopsida > Araucariales > Araucariaceae > Wollemia > Wollemia nobilis. The sequence goes on from JAQPPZ010017095.1 coordinate 5,463,285, forward strand.
AAAGTATTAAGAAATAAATAAATATAAAACTAAGATATAAAGTATTTAATTTATATATTTTTAAAAATAAATTATGAGTGATTTTCATTGTGGTCATTATAAAAACAAAAGATTACATTATTTTCATTACATTTCTAATAAGTTAATTAAAGCATACTCATCTTTGCCTTTTTATCAAATATATTTTCCATCTTCCTCAAACTGCTAAGTTTTCATAATTAACTCATTATTTTGTTAAAGGAACTAATAACAAGAACAAACCTTACATAAGGAAAACAAACATAATAGTCATCTATCAAAGAGGAAATCATTTGGATTATTTTTCTTTTGTAGTAGAGGTTCTTCCTCCTTTATAGTGGCAAAATCTGAAAATGAATTTTTACACTTCAAGCTCCTGATGTAATATCTAGTTATAACACATTTTGTAGGATTTTCATTTTTAGAAAACTGACCGTCATCAATTGTTTCATAATTAGCTTCAAGAATACCATTTGAGGTGCTAATATTTTTCATACAACCATCTGGATGGTCTTTAGTAATCATTTGGCTTTTATTAATGATCTGATTCAAATTCTCTTTTTGAGGTTAAGTTTTATGTTGCTTGCATGATTCCTACTGGAAAATTGGTGCATATGGAGGATTAGCATCTTTGTTTTGAAAACATTTAAAGGTTTCAAATCATTTGCATGCAACGTCTTCTCCTTCACCAAGGAGGAATTAGAGCAAGATCTAATGACTAGACATCTCTTCTTTAGGTGACCATATTTTTGACAACCATAACATCTTAGGGAGAAGTTTTCATATTCAATATTTTGGATCATTCCCATTTGTTTGAGGAGATAGTAATGGATTGAGTTTCAGGAACATGAAAAATCCATGCAAATAACCAATATTGCTTTACTCATATTAATTTTATTAGATAAATTTTCTTGGGCTTTGGTGAATCTATTCTCTCCCCAAAACTTCATAGGGAAAGCATTAAGATTATTCCTTTGTCCGAAAAACCAATTATATCTATAATCCATTACCTTATCTCTATTCCCTAAATTAGAAAAAGGAAAGAGAAAATATTTTTTTGTATTGGTCCACCAATCTTTAATGTATCCTTTAGACTCCTTAGGCCTGGTCTTTTGCCCTTGAGTTTGCAGATAATTGTTTGGGCTTCATGATCAATCAGATTCAACCCAAATTCATCAACTAAAATCCTAATAGGGGATGGAGATTCATCCACCAACCAACCCAAAGATCCATCCGAAAAAACTTTCTCACAGATTGAAGAGATTTTTTTCAAACAACCTTCTTCCTTGACTACACCTAAAGTTTGTATCCCATTTATAAAGATTATAGCTAAATTTATCCCTACTTAAAATTTACACCTCTTAAGATTTACTTCCTTTCAAAATACTATAACCATTTTTTTTTTACTTTAACTCAAAAGTAATTTTTATATTATCTTCTTACTTAATTAAGAATTAATTATTATATTGAATACACGAGGATAAAAGACATGTCATGATTCTTTCACGATCCTTCTTTATATTTGTATGCTATGGGATAATAGCTTTCTCAACGGAAGGTGGTGTGTGGCTTCGCTAAACGTCAAAATAAACATCTTTGGCTTCTACTACTTTTGGACTGTAATCTCGACCTATATTTCGCTGGCTGCTGTATCATTGTTTATTTTTATTTAACTATCTCATCGAGCGATATGATATCCGTGCTATTAAGTTATTCGTCTTTGTGTAGCATTAGATTTTAAGAACCTAAAGATGTCATTCAAATTTGGAAACAATTTTTTTAATACAATGTAATTGTTTTTTATATTAAACATCGTAGGCTCAAGCAAATATAAAAGGAATCGATCTCACAATCACATGAATAATAATAACTAGACAACTGCCATTACACCAAATGCCATTCGACACAATGGAATTGTTTCTCACACGAGTAGAAGAAGAGATCTTTGTGTATCTTTAGAGTTTAAGAACCTAAAGAAGTTATTCAAATTTGAAAACAACTTTTTTAAAATACAATGGAATTGTTTCCAGGGGTATTAAAGTAGAAAAAAGTATTAAAATGAAATAAAATTATAATTTAATAATATAATTTTTTTTTAATGGTAGAAACTGTTAAACCGATACACTCCGCTCTTTTGTTATAAATAACAACTCAGAGAATTGGTGAAAAATAACAAAATTTAAATGTTAGAAACTGTTAAACGGATACACTCTGGTCTTTTGTTATAAATAACAACTCAGGGAATTAGTGAAAAATAACAAAGCATAGCAGTTACACTATACAATATATTGGAATCGATGCTTCAATATTTTATAAACACATATTAATAATACACAGTTTTCCTATCTTCTAATGCTATTGCTCACAACGTTTCATACGCATTATAGCATGAGTTAACCTTATCTGCTCTAATTCATTACCTATCGACTTTAGTCATTCATTCGAAGAAGGCAATACAGCCGTCGGAGGGCATTCTTTCCAATATTGTCCCATAGATGTCTCGAGAAACCACGACTAGGTAAAAAATAAAGCATCCGTCGCCGTCTCCAGAGACTGCTCTGCAAATTGTGATAGCGTAATATAATCGTTTACCACATACCATAGGTTTTCAGGATTAGTACACACAGTGATAGGGTTTGACATTTGAGGATTCGGATTAAGATTTAGGGAATAGTTCAGTTCGGGTAGTAGGGTGATCATTCCTGATGGTATTACAGATTAAGATTTAGGGAATAGTTCAGTTCGGGTAGTAGGGTGATCATTCCTGATGGTATTACAGATAAAATGTTCGGTTGAACCTCTGGATGGTAGACATTGCTTTTTGCCTCCCACTTAACTGCTTGCAATTTCCAAAATACCTCCAGTCTGTGAAGGAAATATAAATTGCGGAAATAATAAATCATTTTGTGCGATTCTATATGAGGTGGGAGGTTCGCAAATTTTATTAGCGAGACGGGTGCTTCGCTTAACTTTCTGGCGAAGCGGTAGGTTCAGGAAGCTTCGCACAGTTTCAAAGCGAGGAGGGAGCTTCGGAAGTTTGGGCATTAAAGCAGCTGCTTCGCAAGACCTTTTTCCGAAGTGAAACTGCTTTGGAAATAGTAAGTGCAAGACGACAATTTCGGAAGAGTTTGAGTTCGAATCTTGCAGGCTTCGGGTGACTTTGGCTGCGAAGCTTTACTCCGGTTTAATCTTGGGCAAAGTGGAATCTTAATTTACCAAGCAGCAAGGTGAGTACTCCAGGAAAAATAATGCGAGATAAGAAAAACAAAGTTGATATCAAATGAAATAATATCGAACCCTTCACCAATTGATTAAAAACAAACAAAGATCTTATTTATCATATAACGTCGAATTACAAAGCTTCTTTAAATGAACCTAAAACATCTGTAAGTAATTTGCAGGATAAACACGAGGATTTTCTTGGAGACTGCTGCTCCCCTCTTCGGCTGTCTGCGACTGCTGCTTTCTCTCTTCTGCTGCTCTACGCTCGAAACCCTAATTGCTGCGGCTTCTTCAAAATGACGAATGGTCCGGTATTTATAGATGAGGAATGAGGACAAGAGGTGGGAAAACTTCACCAACCGGCTGACAAAAATAAATGCCGAAGAGGGTTTCTATCCAATTTCCGAGCAACCCCAACTACCCACATGTGCAATGTCAGACCCTCGTTTCCTATGCCAGGTTACTGCTTCGCCAATTTTAAATGCGAACTACCGGATTTAAGTTACTTCGTAGCGAAGCATCTTCAGGGGGCATGTTTATGTTATTTCGGAGTGAAGCACTTGCGGGAGGGCATGAGATCTGGTTTAATATTTCCAAAGCCCTCCTTTAAACCGGATTTCACAAAATCTTTGAGGCCCAACATTTCCTACCCTTTGTCCTCATTCCTCATATATAAATACCGGACCATTCGTCATTTTGAAGAAGCTGCAGTAGTTAGGGTTTTGAGCGCAAAGCAATAGAATAGAGAAAGTAGCAGCCACAGACAGCCGAAGAGGGGAGAAGCAGTCTCAAGGAAAATCGTCATGTTTATCCTACAAATTACTTGCAGATGTTTTAGCTTCATTTAGAGAAGTTTTGTAATTCGACATTATATGATAAATGAGATCATTGTTTTTTTCTAGTCAATTGGTGAAGGGTTCGATATTATTTCATTTGACATCAACTTTGTTTTGCTTATCTCGCGTTATTTTTCCCGAAGTACTCACCTTGCTGCTTGGTAAATTAAGATTCCACTTCGCCCAATATTAAAACGGAGTAAAGCTTCAAAGCTAAAGTCACCCGAAGCCTGCAAGCTTGGAACTCAAACTCTCTCGAACTTGTCGTATTGCACTTACTATTTTTGAAGCAATTTCACTTCGGAAAAAGGTCTTGCGAAGCAGTTGCTTCACTGCCCAACCTTCTGAAGCTCCCTCCTCACTTTGAAATTGTGCAAAGCTTCCTGAACCTGTCGCTTCTCCAAAAAGTTAAGCGAAGCACCCATCTTGCTAATAAAATTTGTGAACCTCCCACCTCATATAGAATCGCACAAAATGATTTATTATTTTCAGAATTTATATTTCCTTCAAATTGGTATCAAAGCCATTGTGTCGTGATGCGGAGGATTGAAGAATGGCATCCGAAAACAATTTCTTGCAGTTGCAGATACCATGATTTAACGACAAGAACTATGATTACTGGAGCATCCAGATGAAGATCCTCTTCGGGTCTCAGGAGTTGTGGGATTTGGTTGAGAATGGGTACCCAAAATCAATAGATGCAGCAGCACTAGCCACCCTCTCCCAAGCTGAAAAGGATTTGTTGAAAGAGAACACAAAGAAGGACCATAAGGCCCTCTTCTACATCATGTAAGTGGTTGAAGAGACCATCTTCCCGCATATCACATCAACCACCAAGGCCAATCAGGCCTGGGAAATTTTGGCTAGTTCCTATCAGGGCACCAACAAGGTGAAGTTGGTGAAACTACAGATGCTCAGGAAGGAGTTCAGGAACCTGCAGATGAGTGAGTTAGAAACCATGAGCGATTTCTTCACCCGAACAACTGATGTCATCAACCAGATGTGGTTGAATGGTGAAATTATGTAGAATCAAAGGATTGTGGAGAAAATTTTGCAGTCTATCAGCGAAATTTGATTCTATGGTGATTGCAATAGAAGAATCGAGGGATTTGACAACCTTCTCAATAGATGAGCTCATGGATTCTTTGCAGAAACATGAGCAGAGGCTGAGCCATTCAACTCAATCTTCTTTGGAGCAAGCCTTCAAGGTGCAAGTCTCATTTCGAGATAGCAGTAGACAAGACTCCCACCATGGCGCTTCTAGGTCTCAAGGAGGAAGTGGCAGAGGCAGGCATGGGAGAGGAAACAAGCAAGGAGGGATGTCAAACCCTAGTGAGGGAGAGACCAATTGCAACTTCCATCAGTAAGGAGGAAGAAGCACTGGAAATAATCAGCAAAGTGGATCTTATTAGAAGAAAGATAAATCTAAGGTCCAATGCTATTACTGCAAAAATTTTGGCCATTATATCTCACAGTGCAGAAATAGGATGGCCAACGAGAATCAATAGCAGGCCCATTATACAGATGAATCCAGAAATGCGATAGGAGGAAATGTGCTGCTGACTTGCAGTATTGAGGAGGAGAGTAGAAAAAATATTTGGTATCTTGACAGTGGGTGCAACAACCACATGACTGGGAACAGAGAGATGTTCTCACAACTGGATGAAAAAATCAAGTTTGAAGTTAAGATGGGGAACAATAGCAAGGTTCCCATGATGGGGAAAGGAAAAATCCTCATCTGCACCCGACACGGTGAAAGAAAGCAAATTTGTGATGTATACTATGTGCCTAGGTTGAAACATAACCTGCTAAGTGTTGGACAACTTGTGCAGAAGGGGCACACTGTTCAGTTCAAAGACGGTTTCTATACCATCAGAGACAAATTGCATGGGCAAATCGTAGCTATGTCCATGACAAAAAACAAAATGTTTTCGCTACAGATTCAGATTGAATCATTAATGTCTCTAAGTGCATTTATGAAGGATGCTACCTACCTTTGAAGGATGAGGACTTCGCCAAGCTACGAGAAATGTTGGGCCTCAAATATTTTGTGAAATCTAGTTTAAAGGAGGGTGTTGGAAATATTAAACCAGATCTCATGCCATCTCATAAGTTCTTTGCTCTGAAATAACATAAACATGACCCCTAAAGATGCTTCACCACGAAGTAACTTAAATCTGACATTTCGCATTTAAAATTGGTGAAGTAGTAACTTGGCATGGGAAACGAGGGTCTAACATCGCACATGCGGGTAGTTGAAGTTGCTCGATGATTGGAAAAAAACCCTCTTCGACATTTATTTTTGTCAGCCGGTTGGTGAATTTTTCCCGCCTCTTGTCCTCATTCCTAATCTATAAATACCGAACCATTCGTCATTTTGAAGAAGTCGCAGTAGTTAGGGTTTCGAGCACAGAGTAGCAGAAGAGAGAAAGCAGTAGCTGCAGATAGCCAGAGAGGGGAGCAGCAGTCTCCAAGAAAATCCTCGTGTTTTGAGAGCAGAAAAGTGTCAAGGACTATGAGCATGGCGCTATGACCACGAAGCGGCACGGGTTTTCCTTCGTGGTCGAAGCGGCCCATGCGGGGGCCCTCGATGAGTGCCCCCTAGAGCCCCGCTACGCCACCGACCATATGGACCACGTCGCTCCCTACAAAGTTGTAGACATCGCTGTCGAAAAAAGGCTATCGTTGTTGAAGCCGCTCAGGCTGAAGGCCTGAGGATTCGAACCCAAGACCATAAAAATGCCATTCGTTGTGAGGGCTTGCAGGAGGCGGTCAAGCATGGCCTCGCTGGTTGCGGTCCCTGGGATTCGATCCATGATTTTTTTGGCCGTGAGAGGACTGTTGCCGATGTTGAAAAGGATCTCCAAGACCTTAAGGATGATTGCGGCCCTGACCGCCATCGAAAATGTGCAGAGATACGATAATTCTAACAAAGCCAAGAAACAAAAATGCGAGCCGACGACATTCGAACCAACAACTTGTTGTATTTATCCGCTCACACTACGGGATTCTTGATGAGTACACCAAATCCTCACAATTCTCCATCAGTATTCTATGACCTCTGCTTGTAGAGCGCCTGTAACCATGCTCTGATACCATGTCAAAAATTTAAAGGAAAACAGGATCATTAGACAGCCTCACGAGAGGCAATAAAACGCAGACAGAGGGAAAACAAGAACATTTTATTAATCAACTGATTCAATATAGAAGGGGGCTCTGTTGAGCATACAAGACCACAAAGGCCAATAGTTCTAAATATACACCCAAAGATGCAGTATAAACTGTCGAATGCGGAGTACACCACCGAATGGGCCTGCACTGCGGATGTGCAGGGAACCTAGTGCTACTGCACCCAGATTGTAGAAGGAAGACACAAAACTTACATTTATAGAACATAGAGGAGCACAGGCTGGTGGCCGGAAACTCGAAGCCAGCTGAAAACATCTGGAGCTCACCAACTGCCTTAAACCTGCACCTACTTCTTCTGCTAGAGGACATGTTGACAGGGCAGTCCCGACGGCAAAGATGCGTACAAAAGAACACGGAATTTAGATTAAATTAATATTTCCAAAAGTCTGTACAAACATCACAACAATATATATTTGTGGGTTTGGATGGCTCTTCAGCTTCCATTAGAAACCTTTCAACTTCATTATACCAAGAAGTAGTCTGCTTCCAGATAGAACATCCAGTGTTCTGACCATTCCGTGGAGAGAGTTCTGCAGACCCAGAACGTCCATTATCGTTTATATTCTTCTTTTCAAAGGCTACTTTCTTTGCTGGAGCACATTCCTCTTGACTATGGGTTGGATCAAGAGAACGTTTATGATTACAGATTTTTTTTGCTTAAATGTGTATTCCAATAGTTCTTGATTTCATTGTCCGTTCTTCCGGGCATTCTTCGTGCAATCAACGACCACCTGCACGTTGCATCCAAACATATATCATAAACCTTCAACCCCGGAATTTTCCTACAAGTTTGTCAAGCACTGCTGATCTACTCTACATCCGAAAAAAGATAATAGGATTTCTTCTGAGATATATACCGATCCATACCGGTTACCCAATAGTTTGTGAAGTCTTATGATGAGCTCTTCTTCCTCCGGAGTAATATGCCCACGTTTCAAGTTCGGGCGGAGGTAATTCATCCAACGGAGTCTGGAACTCCTCCACTTCTGAGAAATCCTGCAAAACAAAATGAGATTTTTGCACGCATCTTATGAGTGCGATTCTTAACTACACTCCATGTATACATAAAAAAAATTCAAATCATGCAAAACCGGTCCTGAATGAGAACTGCTATACCAATGATGTTTAACATGAATATACATCTATTGCAAGTAAGTTTTCAATCTGAAAAATGGACATCTAGTTTCGACATTTGAATTTTTTTTTATCAATTGAATCATATACATGCTGATATATAAACAAGTTCCTTTGCTATTGGCTGTTTGTGTACCTGCATTAAGAGGGGGAGAGTACGCCAGTTTCCTTCACCATGAGCTTCAATATACTTCTTAAGCACCAAATCCTCAGCAGGCCTCCAATACCCCTTATTCAGATCCATCTCAGTATGCCAGATTCTTCTCATCATCACCTTAGATCTGGAACAAAAACAAGAGATGATGTCTAAGCATTGCAAATTTGTAGGCATGGAGGGAACTCCAAGTGGAACCCTATTTCACCAACCAGCCATGGTCAAGGCTAACTGGTAAAGCATTGACAAAACCCACGTACGTGAGATACGTGTAAAGACACAAATTTGAATAAAACGATTTATTGGAGAACGCAAAATTTTGTCTGTCCCTTATTTTATCCCACCCATGCCACACATTCATTAAATGAACATTCTTTTCATGAACTTGATGTTTCTAACATCAAGGTACTCTAGATCTTTCCCTAATATGTTTATGATGCATTTTCTTTCTTGTCAAGAGTCTCATGACTACGGCCTTCTAGTGAAAGAGCGGTGACTGCAGGTGCTGTCTGTAGATCTGCAATACAAAAGAGTGCTGAATATTGAGATTTCTGAACGTGTATGACGCTCTAGTCTTATCTCCCAACTGCCGATCTACCGGCCTCTTGCAAAATGTTTGGTAAAAATAACATACAGCTAGGCTTACACTCTCTGTCTTTGTATGGATACTTTGAACTTGTCACCAGGCAGTGACAGGTTCAGAGACTGCTCATATTATTATATTATTAAATTGATAACTATATGTTATGTATCTTTTTATCTCAAATTTCAAATATCTCTTATTGTGGCTATATATTTCGATAATTTGATAATATATTTAAATTATTGAGACTTGTTTTGATTAGATCTAAAACACTAAGAGAAATACTTCTTTTAACCCTAACATTTTAATTTATATTAATGTCATAGAATACAATTTTGTGTATTTAATTTTTTTATAATTTTTTTATAAAAATTACTATGAATAAGAAAGTATTATAAAGTCTCTCCATCTACATAAATGTTAAAAAAAAAAATTATAATTAATTATATGATATTAAAATAGATGTTTTTTTATAAATCATATCATAATAATAATATAGTGTTTCATGTTAGAAATATTAAACCTGTTTTACACCCTCTGCCCAAAAATTCGCTTCGGAGGCATCCTCTGACATGAATTGTCATATCTGACATTTCCTGCATGTTGTATGTGTCCTGTGTCCTATCATAGTTAATCTACTCTTGTGCAAGTTGGTGTGTTTTTTCTGCCTCTGTGTTCCAAGCCCAGCAATATAAACCCTAGAGCAACTGGTATTTGGTGATTGATGCAAACTAGTGCAGAGCAGCAGAAGAAGAGCTATTTAGGAGAGCAAAGAGTAGATATATATCTCATTTTGAGCAGCAGTCTCAACGTTCTTAGTTATTCAGTTTATCCTGCAACTGTTGTTGCAGATGTTTGTAAACCCTCAAGTGAGGTGTTGTGTAATCAGTTTATCTAGACAAATAAAACCATTAGCATTACTTCTGGTGTTTGGTGGATTTGTCTTGTTTCTCTGTGTATATATTCCTTTGGCTCTTTTGCATTCAATCCTAGTTATTGAACCATATTTTGCATTCGATTTTGACCTTGCATGTGTATAAACTCAGATTAAAATTTTTCCTACTAAGTCCTTAATTGACAGTGATAAGTGTTTTGGCTGAACAAATCCTGTTGTCGTTCAAGTCAGAGAGCAACTTCAGACAGTAAGTGTGTTAGCTAGTTTTGGCCAAGTGTTACCAGAGCACGATGCTCATTATCACCACATTAAGGCAAAGACTCCCGATTTCGTTGCCCTTGGTGCGTGACGCCCACCGTCGCAACATTTTGGCAACGACTTCCAACGCGTTGCCTAAGGTGAGCAGTGCCCGTTGTTGCCATAAAGAGCACGCAATGCCCAACGTAGCTACCCTCAACAAGCGACGACCGCCATCACCGCACTTAGACAATGATGCCTATTGTCATTACCTTACGCGTGCTATCGTCAGTTGTTGCTCACTTTGTGAGAGACGCCCAGCATTGCTACTAGGAGTAAGCGAATTCTAGTTTTAGAGGCAGATCTGAGCAACAACTGGCAAAAAATTTGAATTTAAAACTTCAAATTGGTATTAAAGCATTAGTGCCTTGATACAAAATATAGAAGCATGATTTTAGGTAGAAACCACTCACTGCAATTGCAGATCCCACGCTTCAATGATAACAACTATGACTACTGGAGCATCTAGATGAAGATCCTATTTGGATCTCGGGAGTTGTGGGACTTGGTTGAGAATGACTACCCAAAACTGACAGATGCAACAACACTGGCCACCTTCTACCAAGTAGACAAGGACCTATTGAAGGAGAACATGAAGGACTAGAAGGCTCTGTTCTACATCATGCAAGTGATTGAGGAGACCATATTCTTATAGATTGCAGCAACCACCAAGTCAAAGTAGGCCTGGGATATTTTGGCGAGTTCGTATTAGGGTACTAACAAAGTGAAGTTGGTGAAACTGCAAATGCTTAGGAGGGAGTTTAAAAATCTGCAAATGAATGAGTTTGAGTCCATGAGTGACTTCTTCACCTAGACCATGGACATAATCAATCAGATGCAGTTGAATGGAGAGATTATGCAGAGCTAGAGAATCATGGAGAATATTCTCAAAAGCCTACCTACAAAGTTTGACTCGATTGTAATAGCAATCAAAGAATCAAGGGATCTGACCTCTTGGTGGAAGAGCTTATGGGTTCTTTGTAGACACATGAGCAGAGGATGAGTTGTTCATCTCAGTCCTCTTTGGAGCAGGTATTCAAGGTGCTGGTCTCATTTCGATATAATGGTAGAAAATATTCTCACCAAGGTGCCTCTAGTTCTCAAGGAGGAAGAGGCAAAGGCAGATGTGGAAAATAAAACAAGCAAGGAGGATGATCAAACTGTAATTAGGGAGAGACCAACTGCAATTTCCATCAGCAAGGAGGAAGAGTTAGTGTGAAAAATAAGCAAGGTGGATCTAGTTAGAAGAAGGATAAATCCAAGATCCAGTGTTACTATTACAAGAAATTCGACCATTACATATTTGAGTGCAGAAAAAGAATGGCCAAGGAGAACCAACAACAATCCCACTACATAAATGAAGCCAAAAATGTGGTTGGTGGGAACGTGCTGCTGACTTGTAATATTGAGGAGGAGAGCCAAAAGAACATCTGGTATCTCGACAGTAGGTGCAACAATCACATGTTAGGGAACAAGGAGATGTTCTCACAACTAGATGAAATAGTCCAGTCTGAGGTCAATATGGGGAACAACAACAAGGATCCCATGATGGGGAAAGGAAAAATCCTTATCCACACTAGGCATGATGAAAGGAAACAAATATGCAATGTCTACTATGTGCCTAGTATGAAGCATCAGATGAATGTGGGATAGCTCGTACAGAAGGGACACACTATCCAGTTTAAATACGAAACCTACACAATCAAAGATAAATCACATGGGTAGTTTGCAATTGTATCCATGATGAAGAATAAAATGATTCTGCTACAAATTCAAAATGAGTCTCTAATGTCTCTAAGTGTAGTCATGAACGATGCTACTTTGCTGTGGTATATCAGATATGATCACCTGAGTTTCAGTGGCCTAAACTTGCTGCACAAGAAGTAGATGGTGAAGGTTTTACCCCTTATTCATCATTTGAATCATGTTTGTAAGGGCTGCTTAGTCAAAAAAAAACAAAGGGATTCATTTCCTTCCAGGAAGTCTTGGAGAGCATCACAACCATTGGATCTGATGCACTCAAACATTTGTGGTCCGATGTAGACCAACACTTTTGTCGAAAACAAATACTTCTTGACATTTATTGATGATTTCAATCGAAAGACAACTATTTATGCCACAAAGCTGAAATCAGAAGCATTTTCCAGATTCAAGGATTTCAAGGCTCTGGTGGAGAAATAGAGTGAATACCAGGTAAAAACCCTTAGGATAGATGTCATAGATGAATACATCTCAAATGAATTCTAAAACTTTTATAAGGCAAATGAAATTTAGAAGAAACTTACTACCAGATACACACCGTAGTAGAATGGTGTAGCTGAGAGGGAGAATATAATAATCATGGAGATTGCATGTAGCATGATGAATGCTAAGGGATTACCGCATGAATTCTGGGTAGAGGTTGTAACTTGTGCAATCTACTTGCTGAAGAGATGTCCCACCAAAAGCGTGAAGAACAAAATTCCTCAGGAGGCCTGGAACAGCTAGAATCCAAGTGTGGATCATTTGCGTGTATTCGAGTGCATTGCATATGCACATGTTCTAGAAGATAAGAGGAAGAAGTTGGATGACAAGTCGAAGAAGTGTATTTTCATAGGGTACAATGAGCAAGTGAAAGTATATTGGCTGTATAACCCTATGATGAAGAAACTCGTCATCAACCACGATGTAAAGTTCTTAGACGATCAAGCCTGGAACTGGAAATCGAAGATTGGCCAACCTGAGCCAGTAGTTATTGAGTCCATTGACTTGGAGGAAAGTAGTGTACAACCACCTGTAGCCTCAAGTAGTAGCAGCAGTGCTAGTAGTAGCATAACCTCACCATCTCAGTCGCCTCCACTTGCAAGCAGGATCTCAAATTTGATGACACCCACGAAGACGAGGAGTTTGGAAGACATCTATGAGGTAACTCGAACTCATGAAGATGAGGAACATTATGACTTTGTGTTATTTACTGAGTGTGATCTAGCTGAGTTTGAGGATGCAAGTCAGTATTATAAGTGGTTGAAGGCGATGGATGAGGAGATAGATGCCATTGAGAAGAATGATACATGGCAGCTAGCAGATCTTCCAAAATGGAAGAATACCATTGGAGTCAAGTGGGTGTATAAAACTAAGTTCAACGTCTAAGGAGAAGTTTATCGGAAGAAGTCTAGACTAGTGGTGAAGAGGTACAAGTAGAAATTAGGTATTGAATATCATGAGGTGTATGCGCATGTAGCCCAACTTGATACAATTAGGATGATCCTGGAACTGGCAACTTAGAAATACTGGAGTGTTTACTAGATGGATGTCAAGTCAACCTTCCTCAATGGTGTGTTGGAGGAGGAGGTCTACATAGACCATCCACCAGGTTACAAGATTGAAGGATAGGAGGGCAAATTCCTAAAGTTGAATAAGGACCTGTATGGTTTGAAGCAAGTGCCTTGGGCTTGGTATAGCTAGATTGACAACTTTTTTTAGCAGAATGGGTTTGTCAAATACCCATATGTGCACAACCTATATCTAAATACAAATGAAGTAGGGGAGATGATAATCATCTATCTATATGTAGATGATCTGATTTACACTAGAAACAACAATGTACTATTTGACCAGTTCAAAACAACCATGAAGGAGTTCAAGATGACGGACTTAGGGCTGATGAAGTATTTTATCAGCATTGAATTTGACCAATTAGTATATGGTATCTTCATTTCTCAGGGCAAGTATGAGGAGGATGTCTTGAAGCAGTTCAATATGGAGGACATAAAATCTGCCATCACACCTATTACCATAGGTTTGAAGCTGAGCAATTTGGACTTTGGAAGAAACATTGATACAACTTTGTTCAAGCGGCTAGTTGGCAGTATGATGCATCTAATTGCAACTTGGCCAGATTTGATGTTCGAATCCAGCTTTATCAGCCGATTTGTAGAGACTCCGAAGGACATGCATTGGCAAGCAAGTAAGTGGATATTACGCTATGTCAATGGTACGTGAAACCATGACCTCTTCTATGCCAAACAAGACCAGTTAGATTTGGTGGGCTACATAGATAGCGACTGGGCTGACAACACTGATGATCAGAAGAACATTTTTGGGTATGCCTTCCATCTTGGATCAGGAGCCATGTCATGGGCATCCAAGAAGCAATCGATCATTGTTTTGTCCACTACTAAAGCATAGTATGTCTCTACCACATCAGTCTCATGCCAAGCAATTTGGTTGCAGAGGGTTTTGGGTGAATTGAACCATCCATCGGAAGGGGAGACAACAGTGTTTTATGATAACAACTTTGCCATAGCACCATCGAAGGATCTAGTGTTCCATGGTCAGATGAAGCATATCAAAATTCGGTATCACTTCATTAGAGAACTAGTGAATTTTGGGGAAATTTAGCTATAATTTTATAGATCCAAGGAGTAGTTAGATGATATTTTCATTAAGCCTTTGAAGGAGGAAGACTTCAGCAGATTGAGAGAGCATTTGGGAGTCAAATTTCTCATGAAATGAGGTTTCAAGGAGGGTGCTAGAAATATTAAACCAGTTTTATACCCTCAGCCCAAAAATTCACCCCAGAGGTACCCTCTGACATGAATCATCATCTCTGGAATTTTTTGCATGTCGTATGTGTCCTTTGTCCTATCGTAGTTAATCTACTCTCGTGTGGGTTGGTGTGTTTTTCCACCTTTGTGTTCCAAGCCTAGGAATATAAACCATAGAGCAGCTGGTATTTGGTGATTGATGTAAATTAGTGCAGAGCAGTAGAAGAAGAGTTGTTTAGGAGAGTAGAGAGTAGATATATATCTAATTTCGAGCAACAATATCGATGTTCTTAGTTATTCAATTTATCTTGCAACTACTGTTGTAGACGTTTGTAAACCCTCAAGTGAGGTGCTATGTAATCAGTTTATCTAAACAAATAAAATCATTAGCATTAATTTTGGTGTTTGGTGGATTTGAATTATTTCTTTATGTCTATATTCCTTTGGATCTTCTATATTCAATCCTAGTTATTGAACCACATTCTGCATTCTATTTTGATCTTGCATGTGTATAAACTCAAATTGAACTTTTTCCTACTAAGTCCTTAATTGACAGCAATTACTGTCTTGGCTGAGCGAATCCTATTGTCGTTCAAGTCAGAGAGCGACTTCGGATGGCAAGTGCATTAGTTAGTTTTGACCAAGTATTACCCAAAGCGTGACACCCACTGTCACCGCATTAAGGTAGCAACTTTTGGTATTGCTGGCCTCGACGTGCAATGCCCACTGTCATGGTATTTGGCAGCGACTTTCGATGTCATTGCATAAGGTGAGTAGCACCCGCAATCACCACAAAGGCCATGCAATACCTGAAGTCGCTACCCTTAGTGAGTGATGACCATCATCATCGCACTTAGGCAACGATACCCAACGTCGCTACCATAGGCAAGCGATGCCTGTCATCGTTGCCTTGTGTGCGCAACCATCGGTTGTCACTCACTTAGTGAGTGAAGCCTAGCATTTCTATCGGGAGTAGGCGACTCCCGATTTTGGAGGCAGATGTGAGCAATGCCTGGCAAAAAATTTGAATTTAAAACTTCATTTCAATGAACTACATTATGTTATTAAAATGAATTATTTGTCATGATACCTATGGAAATTAAACCTTTATAAATTTTGCTAATCATTATTGTTTTAGGCCATATTATGATATTGAAATAGATGTTGTTTATAAATCATATCATGATATATTATTATGGTGCTTCAATGAACCACATTATGTTATTAAAATGAATTGTATGTCATGATACCCATGGGAATTAAACCTTTATGGGTTTTGCTAAACATTATTGTTTTAAGCTATATTATGATATTGAAATAGATGTTGTTTATAAATCATATCATAATATATTATTATGGTGCTTCAATGAACCACATTATACTATTAAAATGAATTGTATGTCATGATACCCATGGAGATTAAACCTTTATGGGTTTTTCTAAACATTATTGTTTTAGGTTATCATGAATTATTATTATTTTATTTGGTTAGTATGATAAACCCCTACGACCAACTAAGGGTTGAGTAGTCTCCTCTCAACCATGACCCCTCGCTATGCTTATCGATAGGGAATTTAACACATAGCTACCACACACCTTTATGGGTTTTGCTAAACATTATTGTTTTAGGTTATCATGAATTATTATTTTTTGATTTGGTTAGTATGATAAACCCCTACGACCATTCCTCCCATCAATGACCCCTCGTAAAGTTGAGAGCTATGCTTATCAATAGGGAATTTAACACATAGCCACCACACACCCACCCTCTCACACACTCACCCACATTGTAATTTGAACCTTGGAATTACTTAAGAAGAACCAAATCCTAAAACTGTTGTCCAAGTGCCCCCGGGATAAGCTATCATAATTTTAATCTATAATAAGTCCAAAACTATTTATATTAGTGTCAAGTACTTGGTTCTTTTTAACTTTTCCCATCACCCCCTGAGACATGCTATCATGAATTTTAATTTATACTAAGGCCAAGACTATTTATATTAGTGTCAAGTACTTAGTTCCCTTTAAATTTTCTTGTAGGATTTTAATCTTGATTGGAGGAGTAAAATTGCTCACTCTCTATTGCTTTCCAAAATCCTATTAAAATAAATGTTAAGGCTTATCTATGAGATAGACAATAATGGCTATGTAAAATTATTTATTCTTTCAAACTAATTATATAGATGTTAAGTTTTATCATATATAACATGTCATGATATTCATCACTCCCTAAAACTTGCCCCAAAACCATTTAGCCAAATTTTAAGGTTTACCTATGGGATTAGAAGCTTATCTTATGGTGTAAAACATCTCACTTCTCAATGATTGTCTTGAAATTCTTACACCAAATATTAAGGTTTACATGTGGTGGTGGGTCATTGGATTAGGATAGAAAACATCTTAATCCTTATGACCTAAAAGTTTTTGGATAAAACTTTAAAATTCATCCATGATATTGGACCCTTAAATTATGGTATGAAGCATTTGAGTTCTCAATGTTTATCCCAAACCCTATAGGATAAAATATTAAGGTTGCTTCATAGGAATGCAATATTAGTTTAGCATATAAAATTTATTTTCTTTGTGACTTTCCTAAACTACTTGGAAAAATATTAAAGTTCACCTATATAAGTTTGACTTGCAATGCGAAACTCATTGTTGTCATTATTTCACTCCAATGCACTAAGCATAATCATTTTATTTTTGTTTATCTATTGATATTACTTGTCAACCAAATAAACATATTTCATTTTTTTAAATAATATCCAACTTAACAATAATGCAACAATATACCATGGAAGTTGTTCTATTAAAAAAAAAATTAAAATATAAAACAAATATTTTAAATATTTTTTTCGAAAAACTATTATATTAAATAAAATCTAATAATTTTATAAACAAAAAAGAAAAATGAGTGGATAAGCACAACCCTAAATAGACAATAATTATCAATAAATAATAGAGGCCAATTCCAAACATACCTTAGACCACTAACTATTGTTGAAAACTAAAAAGGTAATCATGGCCATGTGGACCTCATAGTTAGTCACATCCACTAAGATTGTGGAGGGTCATATTTGGTATATTGCTTCATTTCCCACCTATAAAAAGTGTTTCGAATTGGTTTAAAATATGCATCATCTCATTTGCGTGGCCTAGGACATTTAATCTTAGGCCCTTTATTTTTTATCAAATAAATGACTAGTGAAAGAAAATAGTACACAAAGCATTCTCCTAGTGCTCAAAAAATTCTATAGATGCGCAAACTCTACTATCACTTTGTTGGTCCACACTAGAGTTTGTAGTATCATAGAAGAAACAACATTGAGTTTATCAATAGCACTATAGAATGAAATGATAGAGGCTTCAAAAGTAAATATTCATAGAATTGATGAAAATACCATCCCAAAGATCGTTGTATTTCCAGATCCATGGTTTGATAGTTTTTCAAGTTTTCCAAATGCTTTGGATGGAAAAATAACCTAAAATATTAATAAAAATGTTAGGAATGGAGCCTAATTATGAGGAGGCTAAACAGATAAAGTTTCTGGATTTACTGCAAGACGGGCAGGGAAAGTTTCCAGATTTACAGTCTGTTAGTCTACCAGAGAAAGTTTCCGGATTTACAACGAGACAACCAGGGAAAGTTTTTTTGTTTTTATCCCAAAATTAGATGTTGGGAAATCAATGTTAATCTTGGAATGTATTAAGAAAAGCAGTTTGTTTTTCTATTTTTTTCTTATATATAGTTGTGAGGAAAAACAAAGAAGACTATGACAAAGAAAATTACTGTGTTGATTCCTTGGAAAAATAGAGAGGAAATTACAGCAGATGTTGGTTGTAGGTTGTAACCCTCTATTGCTTGGATTGAGAAAGGAAGGACTGAAAATTCTCGGTGGATATAACCCGCATTGGGTGAACCACGTTAAAATCGTTGTCTCTTCTTCTGTGTGTGTTTGTCTAATTTTTCTTTAATTCTGCCGTTAAATTTTGAAACACTATAATTGCTTTTCTATATAAATATATTTTATATAACGATTTACTGTAACAATTGGTATCAGAGCGGTTGTTTTGTTGGGTGCACTTGACAGAAGGAGAATTTTTGGATCAAGCGGGAGCAATGGTGGAAGAAGGGAGGTTTAGAGTTCAAAAATTCAATGGCCAGAACTTTCAATTCTAGAAGATGCAGATGGAGGATTACTTGTACCAGAAGGATCTTTACTTACCTCTTGAGGGGGAAATAGAGAGACCTTCATCTATGTCTGATGAGGAGTGGAGTCTCCTTGATAGAAAGGCATTGGGTACTGTGAGGCTGTGCTTGGGAGCCACCGTAGCCTTCAACATCTCTTATGAAAATACTACCAAGGGAGTCATGGATAAGTTGGCCAAGATGTATGAGAAACCATCAGCATCAAATAAGGTATTCTTAATGAAAAGGTTATTTAACATAAAAATGAGTGAAGGAGGATCTGTGCATGATCATTTAAATGAATTTAATACTGTCACTAATCAATTGCATTAAGTAGGATTGGATTTTGATGATGAGCTTAGGGCATTATTAATCTTATGCTCTCTTCCGAAAAGTTGGAACAATTTAGTAATGGCGGTAAGTAACTCTGCTTCGAGTTCAAATAAATTAGAATTTGATGATGTGGTTGGTGTGATACTCAGTGAGGACATGAGAAGAAAAACCACGGGAGAATCATCTAGCACCGCCTTAACTGTTGAGAATAGAGGAAGAGGAAGAGAAAGAGGCAAGAGTTCACATCATGGCAAATCCAAAGGCAGATCCAAATCACGTGGAAAAGGAAAGCTACGGTGTTGGCACTGTGGCAAAAAGGGTCATCTCAAGAAGGATTGTTGGCAAAGAAAGGGTGATGGAAATGAAGGTAATGATAATAATGGTAACACTTCGGAAGCCAATATTATTGGACAAATTCTACAAGATGCTTTAATCTTATCTCTTGATAGAAATAGTGATTATTGGGTAATTGATAGTGGTGCTTCATTCCATGCTACCTCACATAAGGAATATTTCATAGATTATGTTTCTGGAGATTATGGAAAGGTTCTATTGGGAAATGACCAACCATGTAAAATCGTGGGTATTGGAAAGATTTTGATTAAATCCCAAAATGGATGTCAATGGGCTCTTAAAGAGGTGAGACACATACCAGATTTAAAGAGAAATATTATATCGGCAAGTAAGCTTGATGGTGAAGGATACACGGTTGCATTCGGAGAAAATGCTTGGAAAGTTACTAAAGGTTCATTGATAGTATCTAGAGGTAAATTGGTGGGTACTCTTTATTTACTTACTGATTTTTCTCACTGCTCCATTAATTTAGTTTCTACAGGTGAGAGTGCATCTTTGTGGCACCAAATACTTGGCCATATGAGTGGAAAAGGTATGGAAATTTTACATTCAAGAAAGTTATTGCCTAAGTTAAAAGAGATTGATTTGGAATTCTATGAGGATTGTGTTTATGGTAAAGCAAAGAGAGTTAGATTTCTCAAGGATGGCAAGGAAAGGAAGAAAGAGAAATTGGAGCTAGTGCACTCAGATGTTTGGGGCCAGCTCAGGTAACTTCTCTTGGAGGTTCCTCTTACTATGTACTTTTTATTGATGATGCAACAAGGAAAACATGGATATATTGCATTAAGAATAAAAGTGATGTTTTTAATACATTTAAGAATTGGAAAGCATTAGTTGAAAATGAAGCTGGAAAAAGGTTAAAGTGTCTAAAGTCGGATAATGGTGGAGAATATTGCAGTAGAGAATTAGATGTGTTTTGTTCTAAAAATGGAATTAGAAGAATCAAGGTAGTTCCAAGAACACCTCAAGAAAATGGGGTTGCTGAAAGAATGAATAGAACTATCATGGAGCGTGCTAGGAGCATGAGAATACATGCAGGCTTACCATTATTTTTATGGGCTCATCGTTGTTGATACTTGCGAGTATATCTGATTAATAGAGGACCATCTAGTGCCTTGGATGGAGGAATTCCGGAAGAGCTTTGGACAGGTAAACTAGTAAATTATTCTTTCCTTAAGGTATTTGGATGTGAGGCTTTTATGCATATAGACAAATAGAACAGAAATAAGTTAGATGCTAAGGCCCAAAAGTGCTATTTTATTGGTTACGGTATTGATGGCTTGGGTTACAGATTATGGGATTGTGATAACCGAAAAGTCATTAGAAGTAGGGATGTCATATTTAATGAAAAAAACTTGTATAAAGATCGGTTGCAGGGAAAGAAACAGAAAGAGGAAAATGCTGAATACATAGACCTTGATGGACACATAGAAAAGTTAACTCCAAAGGTGGTAGAAGATCAAAATGTATAGCAGCAACAACAAGCACCTCAATCTCCAAAAAGTGTTGTTAGACGTTCTACCAGGATAAGTAAAATTCCTCAATGTTTCTCTGATTATGTTTTGTATACTGATCTTTGGTGAGCCAGAATGTTTTCAGGAAGCATTACGAGATGGATACCGGGAATAAGTGGGAGCTTGCAATGAATGAAGAAATGGACTCTTTATTCCACAACCAAACTTGGGATTTGGTTGAGCTACCCAAAGGTAAAAGAGCTTTGACCAATAAATGGGTGTACGGGATTAAAGAGGAGAATGAAGGGCATAAGAGATACAAAGCAAGACTAGTTGTCAAGGGATTCGCTCAGAAAAAAGATATTGATTTTGATGAGATTTTTTCTCTAGTTGTAAAAATGACCTCTATTAGAGCTATTTTGAGTCTTGTAGCTATAGAAAATTTGTTTCTGGAGCAATTGGATGTGAAGACAACATTTCTTCATGGTGATTTGGAGGAGGAAATTTATATGCACCAACTAGAAGGTTTTCAGGTGAAAGGTAAAGAGGATTGGGTATGTAAACTGAAAAAGAGCTTGTATGGGTTAAAACAAGCTCCTAGACAGTGGTATTTAAAATTTGATAAGTTCATGGCTAATCAGAGGTTTGAAATATTTCAAAGTGATCATTGTGTATATTTTAAGCAAACTGGAAATGGTAACTATGTTATTTTGCTATTGTATGTGGATGACATGTTAGTTGCAGGAACAAATATGCAAGATATAAACATGCTCAAGAAGAAGTTGGCTAAATCCTTTGCCATGAAGGATTTGGGAGAAGCCAAACAAATCCTTGGTATGAGAATAACAAGAGACAAGGAGAGTCACAATCTGAAATTATCACAAGCAAAATACATTGAAAAAGTGCTTAAGAGATTCAACATGAACAATGCAAAGTCTGTTGCTACTCCATTAGCAAAGCATTTCAAACTCACCAAAGATTTGTGTCCCAAGACACAAAAGGAATAAGAGCATATGACTAAGGTCCCCTATGCATCAGTAGTTGGAAGTTTTATGTATGCAATGGTTTGTACAAGACCAGATATTGCCCATGCAGTGGGAGTAGTGAGTAGATTTATGAGTAATCCGGGAAAAGGACATTGGCAAGCGGTAAAATGGATACTCAGGTACTTGAGAGGAACTTCAAATTATTCTTTGAATTTTGGAGGCTCTAATATATGCTTGAAAGGTTTTGTAGATTCTGATATGGCGGGTGATCTTGATGGTGGAAGGAGCACTACGGCTACATATTTACTATAGGAGGAGGAGCGGTTAGTTGGATTTCTAAACTCCAACACGTAGTTGCCCTTTCAACCACCGAAGTCTGAATATGTTGTTGCTACAGAAGCAAGCAAAGAGATGGTTTGGTTGCAAAGACTAATGAAAGAATTGGGGAAGAAGCAAGAGGATAATAGGTTGTGGAGTGATAGCCAGAGTGCTATACACCTTGCGAAGAATTCGGCATTCCATTCAAAAACTAAACACATCAAACTCAGGTATCATTTCATTAGATCAGTAGTGGAAGATGGATCTTTGAAATTAGGGAAGGTTCACACATCACAAAATCCTGCTGATATGCTTACAAAAGTGGTGTCAAGAGAAAAGTTGAGCTTTTGCTCAACTTCAGTTGGCCTTAAGGAATAAGAGGCCATGATGAGAATTTTTCAGTCCTTGGTTACAGTATGGTGCAATGAAATTAGTCTCCAATTGGGAGATTGTTAGGAATGGAGCCTAATTATGAGGAGGCTAAACGAGAGAAAGTTTCGGATTTCTTGCGAGACGGGCGGGGAAAGTTTCCGATTTACGATCAGTTAGTCTACCGAGAGAAAGTTTCCGGATTTACAACGGGACAACCAGGGAAAGTTTTTTTGTTTTTATCCCAAAATTAGATGTTGGGAACTCAATGTTAATCTTGGAATGTATTAAGAAAAGCAGTTTGTTTTTTCTATTTTTTTCTTATATATAGTTGTGAGGAAAAACAAAGAAGACTATGACAAAGAAAATTACTATGTTGATTCCTTGGAAAAATAGAGAGGAAATTATAGCAGATGTTGGTTGTAGGTTGTAACCCTCTATTGCTTGGATTGAGAAAGGAAGGAATGAAAATTCTCGGTGGATATAACCTGCATTGGGTGAACCACGTTAAAATCGTTGTCTCTTCTTCTGTGTGTGTTTGTCTAATTTTTCTTTAATTCTGTCGTTAAAATTTGAAACACTATAATTACTTTTCTATATAAATATATTTTATATAGTGATTTACTCTAACACAAAATTGGAGCAAAGAGAAAGGAGGGCAAATCCACACCTCTCCATTATTTATATTTATAGGGTCAAACTAGTATTTTCCAAGCTTTTTATTTCATATTGTAATAATATCGATTACCATATGTTATATTTTCTTTGTGATATATGCAAGAAATAATTCATTTGCATCATCTATGTTTTAATGAATGTAAAATATTCTATTACTTTTTTTTTGTCTAATTTTTAATGAAATTCATTTTATATTTAAATTTTATTTACAAAAGAGAATAAAAGTCTTAGAAAAATCAATTTATACAAAAATTTAAGATAAATATTTTTGGGACCTCTCTTATCTCGAGAGTTTTACACAACCCACTGCCTCCAACTCCCCCACACGATCAGATATATTTAAGATAAATATCATCCATAAATAAATTTAAATATCTTTTAATAATAAGTTATTTATTGAATTTAAAACAGTTATCAAAATTAATGGAAGAATTCTTCCATAGAAAGAAAAAGAACATTTATTAAAGACATCAATTTTTTTAAACATGTAAATATTTTTATTTCAATGAATTTAAACATAATATACTAAACACAACCGTTTATATTTAAATAAAATCTAAAATGTTATGAATACTTGGTCTTAATTTTACATCATGATAGAAAAATGTATGCTTGTATTAACATTTGTTTATAATTCATTCAATAATCAGTTAAAGGAGAAAAAAACAACCCATTCTAATATTAATTATTTACATCAATTAATATTTATATGTTTATTTTTTTATTTTTATTTTTATTTTTAATTTACAAGGTGGAATTGGTAGGCAGGCTATCCAACTTTTTATGGCCGCCACAGTATTCTGCGTTGTTCGCCCCAGAAGTCATTGTCCACCCTAGAAGCCACCACACAGATCTTCGCGTAATCCGTCCCTATAACCACCATGCCACAATCATTTTAAACCTTTTACACTGCTGAAAGCACCAGGAAAGGGACAAGCGTTCAGTCCAGCGAGGCCCGAGATTTGAACCTTGGACATCTGCCCCCCTTATGGGGTTTGGATGAACCAATTGGTCTACACCTCGGACCTATATTTATATGTTTATTGGATTTTTTAATTCTAGTTCATTTAATGATTATATGAAGGAAAAAAATAACCTATTCTAATACTAATTATTAACATTTGCCAATATTTATTCTAATGTTTAGTTGAACTAGAAAAAAACAACTTATTAATGTGAAACATATAAGATTGCTGTCACATAAAAAATTCTAAAATTTTAATAAAAAATAATATTTTAACTAAATCAATACTTATACATACAAGATTTTAATGAAATGTAATATTTTAATATATATATTTTTCATTTAAAATTTGATATACTACAAACCTATACCTCATGCTAGTATAGTACCATTGGCATAATAAGTAACTAAAAAATATTTCTAATTATTATCTAATCTCAAAACTCATATTTTCTATCCTTATTTTGTAATAACTAAGGTGCACTTAATCATGTTTGTATTCATTTAGTATTGCATGTTCTTTAGTGGAATTTATTTTTAAAATATTAGTTCTTTTCTACCCTTATTTTGTAATAACTAAGGTGCACTTCATCATGTTTGTATTCATTTAGTATTACATGTTCTTTAGTGCAATTTACTTTCAAAATTTAAATTAAGAGGACTGTATTCTATTTTCACTCCATAAAAGATATTTTAAAATATAATATATGGATGCTTTTGCTCTCTTTTTAAGTAAAGAAGACCATAAAAGTGTTTAAAAATTTTAGATGTTTTTTTACACTTTAGAGTGTCTATACTTGAGATTTTATATGTTTCTTGTACTTCTTTATAAAGGACTTTTCATTTGCAAAACTTATTTTATTAGAGCTACTTTATCAAGTCATATAATAAAAATTATAATAATAGATAAATTTCTAATATAGGTTAATAGGTATACAAATAATTTAATCATTTAAAAATAATTAAAGGTAATAATAATTTTCTTTCTAGAATATTATTATCCACAATTAGCTTTAGTCCTCATTATATAATATTTTATTTATATTTAATATAAACAAAATATTCATGATATATTATTGTTATTAAATTATTATTAATTATTGATAAAATTATTATTTTAATATTAATTTTTTATTAGGTCCGAGGTGTAGATCAATTGGTTTGACCAAACCCCGTAAGGGATATGGAGGTTCAAGGTTCAAATTTTGTGCCTCATCAACACTTCTTGTGCATTTCCAAATGTTTTTAATGATGTAAAATGTTTCAAATGATTGTGAAATGGTGGTTATAGGAGCCTGGGCCTTATTAGATTGAACACTTGTGCCTTTCAGGTGTTTTTTGTGGTGTAAAAGGTTTAAAATGATTGTAACATGGTGGTTATAGTGACGGATTGCGAGAAGAACAATGTAATGGCTTTCGGGATGGATAACATAGATTAATATTGTGGCCATAAAAACGGGACAGCCGATATTCATGACCGCTACCAATTCCACCATATAAATTCAAAAAACAAATATAATTTTTTTATTAAAATTAAATATAATGATAATAATAATGTGAATAAATAAATCTTAAATTAAATCCAAATTTATAATATCAATTTAAATAAAAATATTTATAAATTCAAAATTATTAATATGTTTTATAAGAATATAATACCTCAAACTTATTTTTTTTTATCCTACTAATAATATTTAAAAATTATTATTATTTGTTACAAATTTTATATGTAATATTATACACATGAAAAATTAATGTTTCAACTATAATTTTCTTAAACTTTATAATCAGTGAACATTAATATCTAATGAAAAACAAAACTAAAAATATTTCTTAATCAGCGAACATTATTATCCAACGAAAAACAAAACTAAAAATATTAAGAAATAAATAAATATAAAACCAAGATATAATATGATTAATTTATATTTAATTATAAATTAATTTTTTATTTAGAAAGGATATGTAATAGTAGGTAGTTGGATTTTTATATAAAATATTAAAATTCAAATATTAGTAGGAGAAGATTTGAACCTCATAAAATCCATTGCTTGACCTTAACATTTGGTGAGACAGGGACATCCAAGTTCAAACACAAAGTAAAAGGAGACTCGAGTCTTTCATAAAAACTAGTGAGTGAACTTAACATTTTATCCAAACAAGGACACTGCAATGCAAAAGACATTGAGCTTTCTTAATAAAAACCCAAATTCAATTCATAAGAAAAATGACCTAAATATATTTTACTTTTCAACCTCTTAGAAAAATTAATTTTTATATTATCTTCAAACTTAATTAAAGTTAATTATTATATTGAATACACGAAAGATAAAAGACATGTCAAGATTCTTTCATGACCCTTCTTAATATTTGTATGCTATGGGATTATTAGATTTCTCAACGGAAGGTGGTGTGTGGCTTGGGCTAAACGTCAAGTGGCTTTGGCTTCTACCATTTGGACTGTAATCTCTACCTGTATTTCGCTGGCTGCTGTTATCATTGTTTATTTTCATTTAATTATCTCATCGAGGGATATTATATTCGTGCTATTATGTTACTGTCTTTCGGTAGCTTTAGAGTTTAAGAACCTATGGTTGTCATTGAAATTTGAAAACAGCTTTTTTTTTAAATACAATGAAGTTGTTTCTCACATGAGCTTACTAAGGAGTGAACTACAAGAATTTATTTTTACAAAAGACATAAAGAATTTTTTTAGTTGTAGAAGCTGTTAAACCGATGCACTCTGGTCTTTTGCTATAAATAACAACTGAGAGAATTAGTGAAAAATAACATAGCCGTAGCAGTTACACTATAGAATATATTGGAATTGATGCTTCAATATTGTACAAACACATATTAATAATATACTGTTTTCCTATCTTCCAATGCTATTCCAGAGCGCACACAACGTTTGACACGCATTATAGCATGAGTTAACCTTATCTGCTCTAATTCATTACCTATCGACTTTAGTCACTCATTCGAAGAAACCACAGCCATCAGCGGACATTCTTTCCAGTTTTGTCACATAAATGTCTGTAGAAACCACGATTAGGTCAAAAATAAAGCATCCGTCACCGTCTCCAGAGACTGCTCTGCAAACTGTGATGGCGTAATATCATCGTTTACCATACACCATATGTTTTCAGCATTAGTACACACAGTGATAGGGTTTGACATTTGAGGATTCGGATTAAGATGTAGGGAATAGTTTAGTTCGGGTAGGAGGGTGATCATTCCTGATGGTAATATAGATAAAATGTTGGATTGAACCTCTGGATGGTAGACATTGCTGTTTCCCTCCCACTTGAACTGCTCGCAATTTGCAAAATTCCTCCAGTCTGTACAAACATCACAGCAGTATATGTTTGTGGGTTTAGATGGCTCTTCAGCTTCCATTAGAAACCTTTCAACTTCATGATACCAAGAAGTACTCTGCTTCCAGACAGAGCATCTAGTGTCTTGACCATTCAGTGGAGAGAGTTCTACAGATCCAAAACGTCCATTATCGTTTATATTCTTCTTTTCAAAGGCTACTTTCTTTGCTGGAGCACATTCCTCTTGACTATGGCTTGGATCAAGAGGACGTTTACGATTACAGAGTTTTTTGCTTAAATGTGTATTCCAATAGTTCTTGATTTCATTGTCCGTTCTTCCGGGCATTCTTCCTGCAATCAACGACCACCTGCACATTGCATCCAAAAATATATCATAAAACCTTCAACCCCCGGCATTTTCCTACATCCTAAAATAGAAAATTGGATTTCTCCTGAGATATATACCGATCCATACCGGTTACCCAATAGTTTATGAAGTCTTATGATGAGCTCCTCTTCCTCCGGAGTAATTTGCCCACGTTTCAAGTTCGGACGGAGGTAATTCATCCAACGGAGTCTGCAACTCCTCCCACTTCTGAGCAATCCTGCAAAACAGCATGAGATTTTTGCACGCATCTTATGAGCGAGAACCTTAACATCTGTCCATATATACATGAAAAATATTCAAATCATGCAAAACCGGTCCTGTATTAGAACTGCTATACCAATGATGTTTAACATGAATATACATCTATTGCAAGTAAGTTTTCAATCTGAAAAATGGACATCTACTTTCTACACTTGAAAAAAAAAAAAATCGTTCATATGACATTTATCAATTGAATCATATACATGCTGATATATAAACAAGTTGCTTTGCTACTGGATGTTTGTGTACCTGCATTAAGGGGGAGAGTCCCCCAGTTTCCTTCACCATGAGCTTCAATATACTTCTTAAGCACCAAATCTTCAGCAGGCCTCCAAGCCCCCTTATTCAGATCCATATCAGTATGCCAGATTCTTCTCATCATCACCTTAGATCTGGAACAAAAACAAGAGATGAAGTCTAAGCATTGCAAATTTGTAGGCATGGAGGGAACTTCAAGTGGAACCCTGTTTCACCAACCAGCCATGGTCAAGGCTAACCGGTAAAGCACTGACAAAAACCACGTACGTGAGATACGTGTAAAGACACGACTTTGGATAAAAGGATTTATTGGAGAACGCAAAATTTTGTCCGTCTCTTATTTTTCCCATTCATTAAATGAACATTCTTTTCATGAACTTGATTTTAACTTACATGGATGACTCTAACATCAAGGTACTCTGGATCTTCCACTAATATTTTTATCATGTCTTTTCTTTCTTGTCAAGAGTCTCATGACTACGGCCTTCTAGTGAAAGGACGGTGACTGCAGCTGCTGTCTGCAAATCTGCAATACAAAAGACTGCTGAATATTGGGATGTATGATGTTATAGTCTTATCTCCCAACTGCCGATCTACCAGCCTCTTGCAAAATGTTAGGCGAAAAAAACTTACAGCTGGGCTTACAGCCTCTGTCTCTGTATGGATACTTTGAACTTGTCACCTGGCAGTGACAGGGTTCAGATACTGCTCATATTATTATAATATTAAATTGATAACTATGACAGTATATGTATGGTACACTGACCGTCTCTCATCTTGTGTTTCTAAAGAGTAGTGTTTCTCCGAAAAACCTTGGATGCGGATTACATGTGTTTGAATGCATTCATTGTTCGATAGTGTCTTGTACGAATTTATCGGTAGTAGGTTGTTGGTGCATGTGGGATTTCTCATGGGATCATTATCCCATATTTTACCCGGTTATATAGTAAATATTCTTAACTGTATATAAGACCTGTATGATAGTATTTGGAATTTAAAATTTAACAAACTCTTTTCACACGTCATTCAACCAAGAGATTTTAATTCTCATTGTATAATATTATATAATATTACCGGTGCCTATGATAATGTTATCCAGGCATTTTTGTTTATGGAACAAAACATAAACTACATAGTAAAACATAAACATAGTAATTAAACTACATAGCAAAACATAAACATAGTAATTGGCTTGCTATAAAATCTGAATTGCTTAATGGTATTCATATAATTATTGTCAACTTTTATGGGCCTAACAACCTAGAGCACGAAAGAGAAGCATGGAATTGATTACATCACTAGATCACCCAAGAACAACCAAAACATTTTAGTAATAAAAGGAGGTAATAACATCACATTAGCATATTGGTAAAAGATAGGGGATTATAGGAATCATGACCCCAATACAAACTTGGTAAAACACATAAGTTAAGAAAATCTACAAGATGTCACTTCTAAAAAATGAAAGTACAAATGGACAAGTAGAAGATCAAGAATCCATCATATTATAGAAATATTAGATAGATTCTTACTTTTTATTATTATTAAGCAGTGAGGGTTTTGAGAGCAATACATCCACTCCCATAGGAGACCAAAAAAGGGTGAAAATCCCAGCAAGGATCGCAAACCAATCTGACCATAATAAAGCCTACACACATGAACAAACAACAGGTTGGGAAAACAATCCAATTCCAGCCAAGACATCCATAGATAGGACCATCCCTTGAATTTTGAGGGCAGCATCTAGGTATTAGTAGAAGCATTTAGTTCCAAGGAGACAAAATCCATTAGGTAGCCTTAGAGATGATTCACATCCAACAAGGTCCACCAGGGGCCACTTGGTCCATGCCCAATACCACATGACCCCATGCATCCTCTCTAGAAATAAAGAAA
Source organism: Wollemia nobilis (assembly GCA_028583015.1). Classification (NCBI taxonomy): domain Eukaryota; kingdom Viridiplantae; phylum Streptophyta; class Pinopsida; order Araucariales; family Araucariaceae; genus Wollemia; species Wollemia nobilis. The sequence continues at coordinate 5,493,901 of JAQPPZ010017095.1, forward strand.
TTTTGGACCAATTCAGTACCAAAAAACATCTCCTACCAGGTAAGCATCCACATATAACTCCAATGAAAAGGAGCCTCATGAATCACCCTGGACAATAGAGGGGCTCCAACACAATGATTCACAATTACACTTGACAAAACGCTAGTGACCATAGGGAGGAGTGTCCAACTCAGGAACTCGAGGGAAAGAGTATCCACCCTAGATAGATTCTTAGTTAGTGTAGAGGAGGAAAACTGACCTACTGCGTACAATTCCTAAATTTTGGATTCGCAAATAGAGGAAGCCTTTGGGATGAACCACGGGAGTTGTGTTGTTCTCTACACTCGGTGTTCGGGGATAAGGGTTCACCAGGAATGATTTTAGGGCTCACTCCAAGTCCTCTGGTTTTAAATGTTTGATGTATGAGATTCAAGACAAACACCTAGATTTGGCCTTTCTAGATATATGCTATAAAAGATAAAAGATAAGGCAAAAATACAAAATGCAAGAATACAAGAGCCAACCCTAGAACAATCTTCTTTTTGAATGCTTTTCTAACCTAGGGTTGTAAATAGATAGCCTTTAAGGAAGGGTTCAAGAAATAATGCACAAACAAGATTAACCCTAAGTGCACACTATATGCCTTTTATATTTCAAATGCCTAGAAATTAATTATATACTTCTATAAAATTAGATCTAGGGTTTTACAATAGAACATTCAACAAACAAACTAAAGACTAATGAGAACACTTATCTTATCCAGTGATTTATCCTTGCTTTCATCCTTTTATACAATGTTATCAATAGTTCCTGTTCCTCCAAGATAACTTGAAAAAATACTTGAAAATGTGATTAGTGTTAAGGGGCCTACTTAGGCCGCTGTATAAAAATACTTGGAGGTGAAAAAATCAAGCCTCCTAGGTCCTTTTAGCTGACCTTTGATAATTAAAAGTGGAAATTAACCTTTGGAGGAAAACAAACATAATACAATATAGAAGAAAAGAATGATGAAATCACAAAAATAGAATACACCACTATGCTCTAAATACAATCTAGAATGCAATGATGAAAACTAAAATAAAAAATTACCCCTATATTTAGCTTAAGCAAAATCATACCCTGTAACAGGTGACTGCGATAATGTAATGCAAAATTACTCATCGTAGAATACTGAGCACGATTTCGTAGAAGTGAGATGAAACATCTTAGATTGAAGTGAAATAACAAAACTAAGATGCAACGAATGAAATAAAACATGCAACTGAATGTTTTCACCTGGTAGAGAGTGAGAAAGCAAGCAAAAAGGTTTGATATCTCCTAGGTTGTCAATATCTCCTTAGGGCTTCAACAATAATCTACCAAGAGCAAGCAACCAAAATGCAATGCAGTGAACAATCAAGCAAACTCTACACTTCTAAGTTTCTTGCGAAATAAGAAGAAGGATGTAAACCAAAATAAAACACTTTACAAAAAATCAAATGTTGGTGAGCAATAAATCATCAATACTTAGAATTCCAATTATGTGAGCGTGTATCATGTGTGAAAAGTGAATTCAAACCCTCCTTGTATAGGGGATTTGAAGGTAAAAAGGGCAAGAAAATTAAGGAGGGCCAACGTAAAACATGCCAACACAAAAAAATTAGGGTTTCAACTTGTCAAACCCTAAAAATGTAAAATTAAGCCCCATTAGGGCTGATCACGATTTCGTAATGCGAAGTCGTGCCTTGTCAAGGACCGAGCGTGATTTCACATAAAGAGGGAAAAACGGCAAAAAAGAGGGGAAGGAGCCTTACCCTTGCCCTAGGAAAGTCTAAGGGGTCCCCTAGAGGGCTCAAGAAATATTGCCCACTAAAGTGGGTCAATTTTCTGTGTTTATATTTTACCCCATTTTTGACACATTTATGGCCTAATAAATGTGTCAAAGAAAATATGTAAACACTCGTAAATAAAAGATAACAAGCAAAAATGGGGTGGTTGGTTTAGAAGAAAAGGATGGTGCAAAAATTATGATATTCCAAATATTTTCATGTTTTGCATGCAAATCGAGGCATTAGGGACATTAATACCTCTAAATCCAGGGTTCCCCCTCGAGTTTTATGAGGGACACATTCGTCATAAAAACTAAAAAATGGTAGATCCAGAAGAAGAAGAAAGAAGAAAAAAAAAGAAGGTTAAAAGTGAAAAGGGGACAAAACCCTAATTCATTTTAACTGCACAAGAAAGCATAAAAGGAGCTATGGAGAAATGAGGAAGATGGCAATACCGATACACCATTCAGTGATCATGAGGGGCAAAGTCAGTACGAAAGCAGAGCAAGCATAGGTAGGGTTGAAAACCACACTTGCAATTTGAAAATTTCAAAGTTTTTTTGTAATTTTTGGGTAATTTTCTGCCAAAATTGGTTGTTTTTTCGTGTACAACCTAGCCACGATCTCGCGATCCAACCACAATTTCATCCTAGGTAGCAACGATGAAATAATGCTTGATAAAAACAACTAGGTGTGATTTCACAAAATCGTACCTCGTAGATGCGAGGCATAACTTTGCTTCAGCAAAATTGCACTCCTAAAAAACTAGGCGTAATTTTGTCGAAAAGAGAAAAAAAGAAAAACAAAAGAAGAAAAGAGAGAAAAGGAAAAAGAAAAGAAGAAAGGAGTGAAAGGAAGAAAGGATGCAAGCAAACAACTTAGGAGATATGAATTTTAATCGTGCAATGATTAATATTTTGATTTAATTTAATTAATTAATCATTTTTAATTTTTTAAGTTTTTAATTAAATTCACTGATGGAATTTTTTTCATTTTGTTGTTATTGCAGCTTAGGTTACTCAAGAGTCACAAGTGGAGGGCCAGCTCCTTGGAGGTGGAGCTAAACGCACTTGTATAGGTAGAGAGTGACACACTGGAGGTAGTGGGACTAGACCACCTAGCTTGACTACCTCGGGTAGAGGCAAACAAGGCTCTACTGATAGCACTAGTAGAGATATGGTACCAGAAGTCATCTACCTTTCAGTTATTGATGGGAGAAATGATCATCACACCGGAGGATGTGTGGCACATCTTACGCATCCCTATCAAAGGGATGGTAGTTTATAGAGCACAAGGGAGACCAGTGACCTTATAGTTATTTTTGAGAGGTTGGATCCACTAGGTACGCGAGAGCACCATAGTTGTAGATGACCTAGTGGGGTGGTATGGGTTGGATCCATTGGCGACCATGCTCTACAGAGTGGTTGTGGGTATGCTGATGTGCCATAATAGTAGGCAACATATACCATGTATGATGGTAGGTGTAGTGGAATACATGCAGGATGAGAGAGTTAGGTTTGCATGGGGTCTGTATGTAATGGCCTGTTTGTACAAGATATTGTACAACATCATGTACAAGTAGCATATAGGTGCAATGTGTACAAATTTGCTCTAGGTATGGAGCTAGGAGTACATAACAATGTGGAGACTTAATGCACTACCAGGACCATTACCTAGTCCAGAGCAACCAATAATATATAAATGGTCTAGATCCCTAGAGCAAGTCATGAGGACCTACGTTGGGCATCTGCCACTAGCGAGGTGGATAGTAGACGAGTTGAGGGAGGCCAAGATAGTATGGTGGCCCTAGCATCTACAAATAGGATGGGATTAGGATAGGATAAATATGGTGAGGATCAAGAGGATTAGGTGGTTGGTGACAGAGAAGGGGGAGCCATAAATATTTTGGTTTTATCGAGTCCTAAGGTAGTTTGGGATCTTGCAATGCATCCAATATGTAGGGGATTACTGGTACCAAAGAGTCTACTGGGACCAAGAAGGGGTAGGAGGTGGAACCGACTTGACCAGGTGGGCTGAGGAGGACCTAGACGATCCTCCTTACATGGATCCTAGGATGGATGATGTGGGAGTGGCCTTCGGCTACCAATAATAGTATAAAGGAGTCATGCCCCATAGGGTCTCCCCACCATTTTTGATATAGAGGCACTAGGTTATGGGCACAGACATGCAACAAGTGTTTCAAGAGGTAGCTCATAGAGTCTTAGAGAAAGCTCAGTAGGGACCATAAGCTTTGATATAGAGGTAGGATCGAGGCCAAATTGAGTTGGTGATAGAGGACACCAACACTATAGGGACCAAGGAGGTAGGATCATCCAAAGTTTCCCCCATAGAGGTAAGGGTACTACGAAGTGGAGTATTAGGAGAGGCCTTCACATTAGCAATAGCTAGTTGAGGCTAGGCCTTGAGATGAGGGGATCTAAGGAAGAAAGTAGAGGCATTACAAGTATAGATGAAAAATTTGTAGAGGTTGGTGGACCTACTCCAAGATTACTGGTCCAAGAGGATTGAGAGACTACAAGGCTCACTGAATGCCATAGAGAGGGAGAGGGATGCAACTTGAGTAGAGATCAATCATCTTTGAGGAGAGGTGAGCTGTTTGAACATAGAGCACCAAAGAGATCGATAAAATGTGATGGTTGTCATCGAGATCGAGGCTAGTTATGGGATCCACCTTCTATAGGTGGAATTATAATAGTAGGGGATAGGCTAGAGGTGTCCATTCAGTGGGCTACCTTTTATGAGACTATGTACTACCAAGTAGTACCAATGGAGTAAAGTGTGACACTTCCTTCATCTCTCCAATCAGCTAGTAGGTCACAATATTGATCATAAATATTTTCAGTATCACCGTTCATGGGTATGCGACTTCTTGTACCACCTCCTACTCTAGGTGGAGTAGAGGAGACAGGATTCCAAAGCTAGGGCTAGGGATTAGGATGACATGCCAATTTTTATTGTGGCATACACCCCTAGGTTTTGGTTGAGTGTATCGGGACTGGACTGTGGTACACCAACTAGACACTAATGTACCTCTTTTTTCAAGTAATACATAGCTGCTTATTTTTATATTTTGTGAATGTGTGCATGTGATTCAATTTTTATTTAGATGTTATTAAATTTGATATTTTATGCATGTAATCTATCTTAATGCAAGGCTATATGAAATGCATGGATGAAATTGATGGAAGAAATAAAACATGAGATAAAGAAAAATAAAGAATACCAACAATACGAATAAGAAGAATAAGAGAGAGAAGACGAAGAGAAAGATGAAGAAGACAAAGAAGATAATCCAAAGGTCAACCATCTAAAATATAGAAGGATGGACAAAATATAGTATTGAAATCAACGTAGGTCACAAGGGACCAATGTGATTAAATACTATGAATCATACCAGGAAAGAGAGAGCTAGACCCGTTATGGGTATAGTACTCATCGTAAATGATGAGGTGTTAGAGTCTGACCCGCTATGGGTGGTTGCTCACTTATTGACTACTATGGGATGATTACCCATTAGGATGTATGTTGAGGCCTACTGAAAATGGCCATGGATATTATCCTATAATGGGGTGTTGAGCCTGCTGAGTCAAAAGGGAGTATAACCCTATAGAAGATCATATCCGATAATATACCCACTAGGATGTATAATTATCCCATGTGGGGTGTAATATATAAGGATAAAATATAGTAGGCGAGTGCTACCCTTGATAGGGGTTTAAAACTGAATACAAGTGAGTGTGTGCAAATGTGTAGAGAAGACGCGTTAAAGAAATACAACATATATATATCCTCGTCAAAAGTAAAGGAAGCCAAAAAAGAAAAAGAAGGCAATAGAAAAATGATAAAAAAATATTAACAAACTATAATCCTTGATCTAAGAGATACTCTCAATATTTCCAAGTTCAATAAAAACACTTGAAGAAGCAAACAAAAGCAAGAAAGAAGACTAAAGAAGAAAGCCCTATGGGGGAATCTTACTAGGCATCAAAACCCTAAAGAGAGTGCAATATATGTGAGCTATGACCTAACTAGGTATCATCACATGCCATTGTTGCAAGGTCCTCGAAAAATCTATATGATCAAGCAACCATGAACAAGCAATCATGCAGAACATGACATTCAAGCATGCAATTTGTATTAAATGTCAGACAAGCAATGCAAAAGGATGACAAGAAACAATGTAGTATAAACAAGCAGATGGATGCAATGGAAATACCAACGCATAGCTAAGTGATAATTGATTGATTTGATGCAATTTTAATTTTTTTTAAATTATTTTTATGATTTAGTATTTTAAATTAATTTATTTGATTAATTTAAGCAAGCAAAACAAAAGTTGAAACAAAATCTAAGTGTGTCGCCTTTCTCAACAAAAATAACATATGTACCATGGACTATTTTATCAAAGAAATCTCCAAAAGACAAGCCTTCTCGATAATTAGGATTACAGTGAGGCTTCTTCATAGCTCTTTCTTTGGTAGCCATAGCACAATAATCAATACACTCTCGAACAAAACCATTATTTTTAATATAAGGAGGAGCAATTCCTAACTTTGCAAGATCACTATAGGACAACGAAGTGAAATCCTCTTCTAAAACAAAAGGCTTACTCTTAGAACACACAAAATTAATCATATTACAAAACAATACATTAGAAGAATAAGGAGGACCATCATCCCACCACTCATTCTTGACTTTTGATAATCCATATATTCAACATAAGTTATAATATGTTCATCATTGTCAAATGGTAAAGGTTGATATTTACTAGGTATAAAAACTATGCCACATCTCCCAGGCTAGATATCGACATCCAAAGGCTCTTGAATGCCCTTATTTTATGGCCTCAAACCTTTATCTACATATCCTATACTAGATATGATCTATTTAGAAAGTGGGTAATCATTGGAAAGGTAACAGTGATCGAAAGAACGCTCAAATGGAGAGGGGTTGCTACCACGTATCCTTTCTTTGAAGGTAGTTCCTATGAAGACAAAGGTACTTGTACCAATGTGTACAAAATCACATCTCTTGTGTGGTAAACCCATGGTTCTTGGTAATTGTGGTAGCTTGGTTAGATCCAGAAGAGGTCCTTGAGGAAACTGGTTATCATAATCCTGAGATGAAAATTTTAAGATATGTTCCTCACCCATTTTTAAATTTTGTAAATTTTTTGATATTTGAGATGAGGAACATGGAGAAACCATTGAAGAGATTGAGGGACATAGGTTGAACTCAAATTGAGCTCGCTCTACATTTGAACAAAATTCAAATGGTCGGGGGTTGCCTAGAATGGTGATAAATTGATTTTTAAACTTAGGCTTGAGACACTGATGAAGAGCAAAAAGGATGACGTTCATTGCATGAATCCAAGAATATTTATGGAGAATATTAAAATATGCAGGACAATGTACCACATAAAACAAAGTATCCAATATTTTAGGCCCAAATTTGAGAGGAAGAGATATGACACCACATGCCTCTTGGGACTCATTGTTGAAAATTTTAATAATGATATCAGATTTTGTTAAGTCTTCCTCTTTTAATCCAAATTTTTGAAAGAATTGATATGTACACAAATTGAGGAAGAACCATTATCAATAAAAATTCTTATGATAAAAGTATACCCAATAAGTGTAGTGATGTAAAGTGAAGAATCTTCTTGCAAGTTTGAGGAAGGTTTATCATCATCCAAAAATGATATATGATGTATCCCAATCGAACCTACGACATAAAATATAACATTGGGTAAAATATCCGAGGGAACTTATTTTTATCTTAAAAATTCCATCAAAGCATATCTATGATTGGGAGAAGTTTGGAGGAGTTCTAAAACTAATATCTTTATTGGATTACTAGCCAACTACTTTTGTAGATCAAATAAAACCTTAGGTTGTGTTCTCAATATAGTAGGTGTAATCCCCACGTTTATAAATTTTCCTTGATTATTCTTCAATACTAAAATGGGTTGTAACAAAAAAAATTGTCCTTGCTGATGATGTTGAGTCTGAGCTTGTCTTCTTGTATTTATCCCAACCATGCCAACCATTTTCTCATAGGGAGGAGGATCATATTTATGAGCCACTTGAATTTCTATCTATTGATTATATTTTGGCAATGGATCTTTAACATATTCCCATATCTTGATTGGTAGTCATATTTTCTTGGATAGGTACTTGACTATTCACTACTTGATAATTACTTATGTCAATACGTATTGCATCAATCAAATCTTGAACTACATGTTTCAACTTCTTGCAAGAATTTATCCAATGTCCTTCCACAATATGATATGCACAATGCTGACCTACTTTATACAAATGAGTTGTAGTACCTGGTTGTCTAACATGAGGTAACTCAATCACCTTAGCTTCTAAAAAGTTATTTCAAAACTGCTTCCATAGACATATTAAGACTTGTAAAATTCCTTTGTGGAGTTTTCTAAAGTATATCTTTTGTAGGTTTTTAGTAACATTGTTAATAGGGCTACTATCCATTCCACTATCACATCCTATGGGTTTATTCTTGTGTTAAAACTTAGTAGGTTTTCTTCTTTAACGTTGAGTTGGCCTCTCTTAATGAGATCTTGTTCTACTTTTCTTTCTAAATCGATTTCTTGATCAAAATATGTAATGGTAGTAGTCTCTAATGCATAAAATAATTGTTCTTGTAAATTACCAATAAATATCTCAAGCATATCTTTGGGTGGTAAAGTATACCTCAAACGTCCAACTAAACTTCTCCAATAAGATAAAAATTCTAAAAATATTTCTTCCTTATTTTGTTTTAAATTATAGACACCTTTGATTGTCACCTCTTTCTCAATGTAAGCACCAAATTGTTGAACAAATACTTGTATTGTTTCTTCAAAACTCTTTAAGGAATAATTAGGCAACCTATAGTACCACTCTAATGCCATGCCAGGAAACCTTAAGTAGCAACATATCATAATAAATGATATCATCAAAAGCTATTCTAAATCTTCTTAAATTCTCAATTGGATCTTATATCCCCTTATAAATGGATAAAACTAGTATAGAAAAATATCGAGGATAAGGCCTAGCAGCAACAAAAGGATCCAATGGTTGATTACACAATTCCTTATAACTATAAGTAAATCTTGAAGGCTAAATCATCTCAACTTTTGAAATCAACTACTTCACCATATTTGTTAAATTTTGCACTTCTTGATTACTGTTATGCATTATTCCATATTCCCTAAATATGGAACATATGTGTTTTGAGGAACCAATGCTTGATTCAAATTGGAGGTATGGATATTATTGTTAGATGACATCTTGTGAGAATTAACAACTAACCTTTGGTAGAACTAAAAAAAAGGTGTTGATATTATAATATTGAGGAAGAAATTGAAAACACTTTTGAGTAGCACTACTAATTGGAGGAGCTTGCAAATTCCTTCCATTGTTGGTGGTTGTAGTAGCATCAAAAACTGAGTTAAAATTATTAAGATGCACTATTTAGGCAAGGGATTTTCCTATTTAAAAATAGGGGAGCTTATTGGATAAGGTTGAGGAGTATCATCTCTTTCGAGGTGAGCTTCTCGCTCCATAGATCCCAATATCCTATCCCTATTAGCATTCATAAGGCCCCAAATATGCTCAAATGATGAAAAGATAAATCTACCATTAGGTCATTCATAAGGATAAAAAATTATATCAGTATCCATGTTATATTGTTCTTCTAGATCTATGTTAGGATCCTCTCTATCAATCTCATAATATTCTAGAGGAATACAATCAGATTCAAGATGCTTTCCCTAACTTCTAAGGACATGAGCCATTAGAAAAGAAAAAGGATGGAAGAAAAAGCTAACAATAGAAACAAAAGGATTTTTAAATATGTTATTAAGATTCTTCAACCACACAAACAAATTTAATGATATTTCTTAAAAAAATCTTTAAAATAAAGGAGGTGTTCACGTTGGTTTTGCCAAATATGTAGAGGGGCAAAATGGCCCTACCATGTACAATTTCCAAAAGTTGGATCCACAAAAAGAGAAAGCCTTTGGGGTAAACCACGGGGGCTATGTTGTTCTCTACTTAGTGCTAGGGAGGAAGGGTTCACAAAGAATAGTTTTAGGACTTTCTCAAAGTCCTCTAATTTTCAAGAATGTTTGATGTATGAGACTTAAGACAAACATATAGATTTTGCCTTTCAATATGTATTCTATAAAATATAAAGGATAATGTAGAAATATAGAATGCAAGAATACAAGAGCTAGCCCTAGAATTATCTTCTCTTTGAATTCTTTTCTAACCTAGGGTTCTAAACAAAAAACATTTAAGCAAGAGTTCAAGAAATAATGCACAAACATGATTAACCCTAAGTGCACACTATATGTATTTTATCTTTCAAATACCTAGAAATTAAATTATATGTATTTAAAAAAAATTAGATCTAGGGTTTTATAATAGAAATATAAAGCATTAAAGAAATAACCTAAATACTAATGATAACACTTATCTTATCTGGTTATTTATCCTTGCTTTCATCCTTTTATCCAATGCTATCAATAGTTCTTATTCCTACAATATAATTTGAAAAAACACATGAAAATGTGATTAGCATTATGGGGCTTTCTTAGGCCACTATAAAAATACTTGGAGGCACATAAGTCAAGCCCCCTAGGTCCTTTTATCTAACCTTTGAAAATTAAAAGAAGAAATTGACCTTTGGAGAAAAACAAACATAATACAATATAGCAGAAAAGAATGATGAAATAACATAAAAAAAATACACCACTATGCTCTAAATACAATCTAGAATACAATTATTAAAACTAGAACATCATATTGCCCCCATATTTAGCTCAGGTAAAATCACACCCCGTAATAGGTGACTACAATAACACAAGATGGAATCGCTCCCCGTAGAAGATCAGGTACAATTTTGTAGAAGTGAGACAAAACATCTCAGATTGAAGTAAAATAATGAAACTAAGATGCAATGAATGAAATCCAACATGTAAAAAATATTTTCACCTAGAATAGAGAGAGGAAGGAAGTAGAAAGGTTTGAGATCTCCCATGTAGTTAATCTCTCCTTAGGGCTTCAATAAAAAATCTGCCAAGAGTGAGTAACAACAATCCAATGCAGCAAACAATCAATCAAACTCCACACTTCTAATTTGTTTGTGAAAGAAGAAGAAGGATGCAGACCAAAATAAAACACTTTGCAAGAAATCAAATGTTAGCGATAAATAAATCATCAATCCTTAGAATGTTGATTATGTGAGCGTGTGTCATGTGTAAAAAGTGAATTCAAACCCTCCTTATATATCCTATTTGAAGGTGAAAACAATAGGAAATCCAAGGAGGGCCGACATAAAACATGCCAACCCTAAAAAATTAGGGTTTCAACTTGTCAAACCCTAAAAAGGTGAAATTGCACCCCATTAGGGTCAATCGTGATTTTGCAATGCGAAGTCGTGCCCCATTAAGGATTGGGCATGATTTGGCATAGAGAGGGAAAAAAACTAAAAAGAGGGGAAGGAACCTTACCCTTGTCGTGGGCAAGTCTAAGGGGTCCCCTAGAGGGCTCAAGGAATATTTCCCACTAGAGTCAGTTGATTTTTCGTGTCTGAAGTTAGTAAGAATCTCTTGACCATATATCCACTTCTAAGTAGCCATATAATCCAAAGTGCAACATTTGATCACAAATTAATTCTATTGGAGAGTAGTTAGAATAGTCAAGAAGTAAGAAAGATCCCCTTCAAATACAATTCAAGATGGGTTGAGTAGGAAGTCTTAAAACTAATGATAGAGAATGATTGACAACAAAAAACATCATCAAAATGGCCTTAAGAAATTTGGAAAGAATATTTGTAAGACTTAAAAAAGAAATTATAAAGTGGTTATACAAAATTTTATTTCAAAGGAAAGTTTTGACTTTATCGTAACTTCAAAATTTGAAAGTATATCTAGAGGACACATTGCCTCTCCGTAAACAAGTTGATCAAAGAAAATAGTTGTTGATAGAGTTATAGAAGCTAAATTCTAAACAAGAGGTACAATATTAGTAGATATTACATTATTTGGAATATGTGTATGTTTAATATTTGTTTCACTAGTAGATATCAAAGTATGAAGAGTGTGCAAGTGTGGAAGTTAAAAGTCATAAGTGATAGGTTTCAAGTGTGCAAGTAAAGAGTCTTGCAAGGTGTGTCAATATGTGAAGTAGGAGGTTATGTTATGATGAGATACTTTATCATAATATGAGGTATGTGAAAGGTTGCATCTCTCATGATTTTAAAGAGAGCGAAATTTATGAGTCTTATTATATATTGCACACAAAGATCCATGCAATGTAACACATTTTGTAATATTTTGAATATGTTATTGTATATGAATGTTGATCAATAAAGTATGCTATTTTATGAAATATTGGTCATATTATTGATTGAATTTATGTGAATGATTTTATACAATTATGTGAGTAATTTTGTGAGAATTATATAATCCTAAGAGATTTGTCTTTGAGGTAATGAAGAATATTTTTCATCAATGGCATTAGATCCACCTTGGTTCAAGTACCATCTAGATAGAGAGCATGAAGAGTTGAGAGAGACAAATTGAAGGAGAAGAATTTGGAGAAGCAACAAAACTTCATTGAGGAATGTGAGCACTTTTGAAGTGGAGGAACATGAAAGTTTGAGACGTGAAATCTTCAAGAAGATTATTGATATTAATGCATAAAGATATTGTTGAAAAGATAGATTACATGATATTATTAAGCTATGGAGGTATGGAGAAGATATATTGCGTAACATGGTTGAGATGTAAAGATACAGTGAAGAAGATTAAGCTTGTGTGAGTTTTTTGAGTTATGGATACATGTCATTAAAAAGGAAGGAGAACATAGATTAGAGTTTATTTGGAAATCTATGAGGACAAAAACCATGAATGTGATGACTTGGAGACACTATCTAGAGGAGTCTAGTGTATCATTTATTGTCTAGAGGAGGCTAGTGTATCGTTTATTATGTAGAGGAGGCTAGAAGAACTATTTGCTTACTAAAGGAGGCTAGAGTGTCATAAGCAACATTGAAAGAGCTATTCACAAGAGATATTTAGACCTATTTTAGAGAGTAGAGTTACAATTTGAGTAGCAAAGATGAAAGAGACCCATGTAGATGAATTAGATGTGAAGAGACAAGTGTAATGCATTTCAAGGTTGTGAAATGGTTAATTGTAAGCTAGCATTACATGTGATAGATTCACCTTCACAGATATTAAACTTGAGTGCTATTAAAGGTAAGAAATATTTTTGGTAAAAGTTAATTAATTATAGGTGCACATTTGAATTTTAGGAGTTATAACGTGTAAAATATTAAAGTGTTGTTCGATTTACTTTTTGGGAGATATGAGGATATTTTTAATTAATTATTCAATGAAATGAAGGAAGAAGTGAGTAATTAATTAATTAAAGGAGTTATAAGGGATTGAATTTAAATTTAAATATTTTATTGAAGGAGTATTTAAGGAGTGCATTAATAAATAGGAGGTATAACAAAATTAAATATTTGAAATTTGATTTGAATATTGAGGTAATTAAAGTTTGCATTAAATTGAAAATTGAAAGTGAAATTATCAAATAAAATTTTGGAGTTATAAGAAGGGGGGAAATGATTTGAAGAATTAACATTGAAATTGATTGATTGACTAATAATTTGATGCAAAAAGAAGAAGACTATATAATTGGCAATTGAAGAAAAAAATGATGAAGAGAAATTGAATTAAAATTATTATTTTGGGAACAACAAAGAATATTTCTATAGGAAAAGGTTGAAAAATCATAATGGAGAAAAATAATTAGAATGCATTTGTAGAAGAATATAAAGAAATATTGAAATTTCTAAAATTTGGTGCACAACATTTGATGGAAAATATTTATTTACAATAGGACATATCAATAAAATTAACTAAGGATTTGTGCTCAATCTACAAAGAAGATAAAGATCAAAACTTTATAACATTTGATAATTATCTAAGTTCAAATCTCATTAATGCATATGAAAATTCTATAAATACAATTATACTACCTATATATTTAGGTATGATAATGTATATGGAATTACTTACTCTTGAAATTCATAAAGACAAGAACTAAAGGCAAGAAGAGTTGATTAAAGGCCTAAGGGATAAAACAATGTCAAAAAATATTAGTTGTAACACAAATGACTTATGTCATATGATAGAAAATGAGCTTTTCCAAGAAACATATTTGAATGGAAATAAAATAAAAAAATGAGATGTTGATACATTCAACATGTGGTAGAAGGATTTATAATAAAAGGTCATAAAATTTAGATATTTATGAAATCTATTATTGTGACGACTTATAAGAAATATTGATATCAAGCCAAAAGAACATGTTCTATTTCTAGAGTTAACATCAACAAGAAACATATAAGAAGACAAGAGATATAAGACTAAAATCCTTCACACCAAATAATGTAACATAAGGGGTCTTAGTAGGTAATACATTATTTGGTACCATTGAGTACCATTAAGTATCATTGAAGTACCATTTAGTCCTATTGTAAATATTTAGATTAGGAGTGTGTAATATTTATATCAATAGTAGGTGTCAAAGTATAAAGAGTATGCAAGTGTGAGTGTACAAGGTGTGAAGAATGCAAGTGAAGAGTCATAAGTGATATGTGTCAAGTGTGCAAGTGAAAATTCATGTGATATGTATCAAGATGTGGAGTAGGATGTTATGTTATCATGAAAGACTTTGTGATAATATGAGGCATGTGAAAGGTTGTATCTCTTGTGAGTTTGAGGTGAGCAAATATCTTGAGTATTATTATATATTAGATACAAAGCTCCATGCAATGTAATGATTTTTGTAATATTTTGAATATGTTATTGTATGTGAAAGTTGATCAATAAAGCTTATTATTTTGTGAAATATTGGTGATATTATTTAGTGAATTTATGTGAATGAGATTGTATGATCCTATGAGTAATTTTATGAGAATTATAGTGATCCTGAGAAATTTACCTATAATATAATAAGGTATATTTACCATCACACAATGGAGACTAAAATCCAGAATGGTATGACTATAGAAAGGTGAGAAAAATAAAAATTTTCAATCTCAAAACAATTCAAAACTACCATAATAACACAATTAGAGCAATTTATAAGGTTAAAACAATTTACATAGAGAAATAAAAGATAAAATAATTGATTAAAGATCACTTTTTAGGGTTTATCATCCATGAACTTGATGATCTTCGAGCTCAAGATCATTTGCTCCAAAATATAACATCAACATTTAAGAAAAAGGAAAAATTTGATATATGTGCTTGAATGACAAAAGAAGAATTGCAATCAATGGTGCTCTCTCTTCTTAAAGATAAATCTCCAAGACTAGATGGTTTCATTAATAAATTCTATTAGAAATTCATGTACCTTATTGGAGATGACTTGTTGCAAATGATTGAATATTCCTGAAAGAAATGTATGCTCTCTCGAGCTAGTAACTCAACATTTATTACTTTGATTCCAAAATAGAAAGTTTCTACTACTCTTAATAGACTTGGCCTAATTTATCTATGTAACTACTCATACAATTATGATAAATATTATTACTAACTATATCAAAAATCTACTTAGTAAGATGATTTTAAAATAACAAAGAAGCTTTATCTTAGGAAATAAATATTTGACAGTATCAAATAAATTAAATATGATTTCCATCAACTTGGAAATGGCAAATGCTTTTCATAAATTCAACCTACAATTCCTATCAAGTGTTCTAAGTATATTTGGATTCTTGTCACAACTGGTGCAATGGATAGTATCATTTATCAAAGCTCTATGGATATCCCCTTTGATCAATGAAGAACCTTATACTTTCTTTAAATATTCTAGGAAAATTTTTCAAGGCTTCCCACTACTTACATACCTCTACATATTACTAGTAGAAACACTAGAAAGAGCTCTTAGTTGCATAAGAAGTATAAGGGAGTTAAAAGGAATTAGAATTGTCCAAGGTGTCAAACCTATCATGCATGCCCAATTTGTTGATGACATTATATTTCTAGGAGAAGCAACCAAGTATAATATCAAAAAATTCAAGAGCTATCTAAATTGATTTGAGGTAACTTTAGGTGCTTTAATTAATTAAAATAAAATTTAATCTTATAAAAATTAAGATAATGCCAATAAAAATAGAGGTTTTACCTAAATACTTGGATTCAAGAAAGGACCAAATTAGTATTTTAGATACTTAAGGGTTTCAATGGATTTTTACCTCAAACCAAGAAATAGTAGGATGTCATAGAAGAGAATAAAAACATATAGTAATAGATACTTGAGTTTAGCAAGAAGAAGAATTTTAATTACATCAATCTTGTCCATGCTTCAAATATATTAACTTCTAGTTTACTATGCCCCAAAAACATTTCTACAAGCACTTTATGGTATATTCAAAAATTTCCTTTGGAAAGGAGGAAAACACAATGAGAAAAGAATTTGCATTTATTTAGTTGGGATTTAGTTGGTATAGGAATGGATCCATGAGGACTAGGAATAATATGAGTAAAAATCATGAGCAAGGAACTAGTAAAAAAACTCTTGTGGCATCTATCTTAGCCTCTAGAATTCCCATGGAAAAGGATTTTGAAAGCTAAATATGTAAACTCAACAACAAGAATGCACCTAATGAGAAATATAAATACAAGTTCTGGAGACTCCTTAATATGCAAATATATTGTGTAATCCGAGTAAATGATCCTAAACAATATATCTTAGCTTTTAGGATATGGATCTCAAATTGACTTATAAAATGATCTAATGCTTGGAAAAACTCCTTTGCTAAGTAGTAGTTTAGATATCAAAGAATATATATAACATTTATAGATATCAAAGGTTAATATTATTATATACTAGTGCAGTAGCATAGTGGAATGAAGAGATCATCCAATACCATCACCCCAATAGTAAAATATGAATATTTCAAGAAAAAACACAACATGAAACTATTGAGACAACAAAGTTTAGATCCAATTATTTGAGGATACATTAATAAATAAGGTGAATATATAGTATAGATAAGTACATAGATACAATTGGATGGGGTTACCAATAAAATGTTGGTAGCAATTTAGAATTTAAATTGGCCACCTAGAATTCAAGTATTTTCTTGGTTAGTTTTGTAGAACAAGATTCTAACAAGTGACAACTTGTAAAATATGAATATTTTTGGTCCCCATATGTGTTCTATATGTATGAATCACACTGATACTATGCCCCACCTATTATTTGAGTGTAACTCAACCACTCCCATCTAGTTAAGGATAACTCATTATTTTAGATCTTCTTTGTCATGAAATCTAAACATAAAATATTATCTGGTTAATTGATAATCAAAATATAAATGGAGACTAAAACAAGAACCATTAATCAAAATATTTTGAAATCCATTCCTTTATTTGTTGTTTAGAATATTTGGAAATATGGGAATAGGTTAACCTTTGAAGTTAAATGGAAAAAAAATTATTCTCACTAAAAGAATAATCAGAGACCTAGTGACTAATTTGAAAGCCACCTTCAAACATAAGCAAAATCAACAAAGCTTGAATGTACAAGAATATAATATAATTAGAATAAGCTACAATATTACTACAATGGTAAGAGCTTTGACTTCTCTTTGATAGGGCTAAGGTTCAAACCCCACTCAGTATGAGGGGATTGGGACCCCTCATAAAATTCCGTATTGACTCATTGAAAAATATCATAAGGTTGTAAGCTTACTATAGTGGTAAGGGCTTTAGTCTATCTTTGAGAGGTTCGAGGTTCAAACTCCACTTAGTATGATGGGATCAAGACCATAAAAAATTATGTAAACTCATTGAAAAAATAATCTAATCTAATCAGCAAGTTAGAACATCAAAATTTTATCTCAACCAACATGAATGTATTAATAAGAAATACCACTAATGATACATTATCTTACTTTATTATTCAATGGAATATTTAAATAAAATCTAGAAATAATAGCTATAGGGGGAGTGATCATGAAAGAAGATGATACATTTACACTCAAGTATTGAATCAACCTAGGAATTACTTTGAAAATGTCGCAAAGTCACTAACATACAAGATTAGACTAAAGTTGGCAATAGAACAAAAAATAAGACACTTGCACATATATGTGGACTTTGTGCTCATTGTAAATGCTTTCTCGAAGGATAAAAAAGTTAGTTCAATATAGCTCCATATCATATTGGGTAGAATGAAAGAACTAATTCAAAAATTCACACATGTGCAATATTCCCACATTCATAAAAAATTAACAAGGCATTATATACACTTGAAAATATTTCTATAATATCAGAAACACTTTCCAATAGTTCTATAATATCATAAACACTTTTCAATATTTCTATAAGAAAAGAGCATTCCAATATGATAATTACATGAAAAAATGTTTAGTGAAGATGCAATGGTATATGAGATAGGGAAATCAATAGAGATGATGGAGATTTTAGAGCCTTTGAATATTCTAGCATTTTGGAGATCCCAACACCTATAGACAATCTTAGATATTTGGGTGATTCTAGAGTTTTTGACTTGTCAGTATTCTTAGTGGTTGTAGCACCCTTTATATTTTTGATGCCTTTTGTATTTGGGTTTTCAATATTCTTTTATTTGGATTTATGACACCCTTTGTACTCTATTGCACGTTTGAGAGTTTTTTATTTGCTTTTTTGCCTATCCCTCCTTTTGGATAACAATCTTGTGACATCTATTGAATAGACTATTTGTACTTTACATTTATTATTATTAATATATAACTCTTAAAAAAAAATGAATCATTATTTAAAATATATATATATATATATATATATATATATATATATATATTATGCATATTTTATAGTTTTGAATATTCTTGTATGAATTAATAATGAATACCTAATTTATCTCATTCATATATATATATATATTCTTTGTAGGTTTATCAATCAATAAAAATAAAGGTGTTTTAGATTAAGATGGTTTTTTTCAATAAGATATGTGGGTTTCTTGGTGATTATTTATGATGTTTCTCATCTGGTGGATCTTCCATTGGCTAGACAAGTGAGCCTTGTGGGTTTGTTTTTTTTATATGCTGTGGATTTTGTTGACAGGTATTTTCTAGTGTTGTTTTCTTAAACCAACTATTGTTATGAGGGGTTGTCCTGTTACATGCTTTTTTGGATGGATTTTTTGATCATGATGATAGGATTTCCCTATTATCCTTTCTTGTGAGGCAAAAAATGCTTCGGTTTGGGCGATCTTTATTTGTAAATTTGTTTTAACCGATAACATTTTTGTTATTCTATTATTTTTCTTTGGTGCTTTAGATTCCTGAGCACATGGTGGTTTGACTATGGGGCAATCTCTTATATTTACTTGATAAAAATGTGTGACTTATTTTCTAGGAGGTTGCTTCATTGGATTTTAAGATTTGATTCATGAAATCTAGTTTAATCTTTCTTGATGTATTATTGCTAGATCTATGGTTTGGGGGTGCCTTTCAAAACCCTACTTGTAATAGGTTTAGGACCCTTTAAAACCCCTTCTACTATCAATCAAAAAAAAATATTATATATATTATATTTATTTATTTTAAATATTTTATAGTTTTAAATTAAATAACAACAAAGTGCTTCATTTGCGTAAATGATTTTTTTCTACTTTATAACCCTTACTATGATTATTCTTTTATTATTTTGTTCTTTAATTTTTATTTATAATATTATTTTTAATAAATATGTTTAAAATTTAGTATAAAATATTAATATTTTTTTAAAATGAAAAGAAAAGTAAATTTATATTAAATTAAAATAAAAAAAAAATTATGATAAAAAAAGTGGGTGGGTTAACACATCCCATGCGAAATCAAACTAATATTATTATTTTTTGGATACATAGTGGAGTTGGTTATATCTACACTATTTTTAGTAATTTCTAAGTGCAGGTTCAAACCATATGAACTACTCCCAACAAGCATATACCACCTCACTATTGTTGACCCGACATGAGGGAGACCACGGTCGCTTGAGATTATACCATCATCATCGATCTGGTGCACACTCAAAGGATTCAGATCAGACTACTACCTTTGCAATAGGTATACCTCCAAGGTTTGAACCTAGGTCTCTTCTTGGTAAATGCTTGGTTAGATAAACAATTACGAATCCACGTAGCCCTGAGAAATTTTTTTAAATATATTTTTTAAAATACCCCCAATGGCTAGTTGGATTGGTAAGTGCTTGTCTAGCCAAGCACTTACCAAAAAGACACATATGTTTAGACCTTATGGGTAACCTATTTGCAAAGGTAGTAGCCTAGCCTGAATCCTCTGAATGTGTGTCAGATTGATGATGATTGTATGAATATCAAGCGATTGATGGTCCACTTCACATCAGGTCAACAATAATAAGCTGGAATAGGTTTGATAGAAGCAGCCCCTATGGTTTAAAATATCCATTTTTCAGTTACTAAAAATAGTATGGTCGTGACCAATTCTCCTATGTAGCAAAAAAAAAATTAAAATGAGTTTACACAAGATTTTATGAGGGGTCCTAGTCCCTTCATACTAAGTGGGGTTTGAATTTTATAAAAATATTATAATAACATATTTCTTAAGTAAGGATAAGTATAATGGGTAACACAAATGGGGCACATTTCCAAGGAGATAAGCAATCAGGAGCCTCTTCTCCATTATTCGACCTAAAATAATCAAAATAAAACATTAATAACATATTGTTGAGATGTTATAACAAAGACTATTATAAAAATATTGTAAAATTGTTTATAATTTATTTTATATATTTAATATAATTTAAATTATAATATAAAATAATTATATTTAATATAATTTTTTATTATATAAATTACTTAATTTGTAAAAAATATTAAATTCGATAGTATTACCTTAAAATTTTATATCCTTGCAATGAAAAAATAGACTTTATTAGGTGTATTATTTGAAATAAAAGTAGAGGTATAAAAATAAAATAAAGTTATATCTTTCATATACATGTTCTAGAATTGCTTGAAATGCAAAGCTTTTAGAGACCCATGAAAACCCCTTTATTTATATGAATGCATACACCCCTTTATTTATATGAATGCATGAGCAAATACCAAACCCCTTTATTTATATGAATGCATGAGCAAATACCTTTATCAAATAGTATTTGTTATAAATAACTAAAATAAGTATACTCATTATTTTTATGTTATGGTTAAGTATGAGTGAAAGTCACATGTCCATAAGTCTTTAGAAAAATATTTATTAAAATAAATTTTAATTTAACTTAGTACATTCTCTTTATGCAACTACGTAAATCTAGTTTAAATTTTATAATAGAAAATTTTACATAAAAATTAATTTATTATTTTTCATAGGGAAATCTAATAAATTTAATTATTTAATTTGTAAAATAATTTTTTTTAATTTTTTTATTTGGTTAGTGGGAGAAATTATATATGGTTGAGCAGTTTTCTTCCAACCATGGTTCCTTGTAAAGTCTAAAACTATTCTTATTAATAAAGAATTTAACACACAACCACCACACACTTATCTCTCACACAATTGCCCATGACACGGTTTGAACCTTGAACCTTCCTTATTAATAAAGAATTTAACAAACAACCACCACACACTTATCTCTCACACAATTTCCCGTGTTAAATAATTTAACACACAACCACCACACACTTATCTCTCACACAATTGCCCAAGAATTTAGCACACAACCACCACACACTTATCTCTCACACAATTGCCCATGATACGGTTTTAAGCTTGAACCTTCCTTATTAATAAAGAATTTATCACACAACCACCACACACTTATCTCTCACACAATTGCCCATGAAACGGTTTGAACCTTGAACCTTCCTATAAAAAACCAAAACCAAAACCATTGTACTATCCCAAGACATTATGTGCTTTATAAATATGTGTTTTAAAAATCTTTGAAGACAATTTTCTATGCATACATCACTAGATTTCAAAGTAACATCAATATATTCATAGTTACCTAATATAAATTAGTAGTAAAACATATCATCTATTTATTATTAGAAGTTAGAAACATTTACAATACATTAAAATAAATATTATTTTTTAAATTTAATTTGTTATAACTAGTTATATGGGATTAAAATGAATTTATTTGTATGATAACAAAATTTCGATATTATTAATGTTTAACAAGATTTTAACCTTGGTTTCCTTCTTAAATATTGAAGAATTTAATTAGTTGAGCTAATACCACTTAATTATATTATTGATCTTTAATATTAGTAACACCACTTGAGTATGTTATTGATATTTAATATTAGTAGTGATTTGTAATTGGAATTATTTATTTATTTTATATACATAGGGGACTTGGTTACATCCATACCATCTTTAGTAACTGTTAAGTGTAGGGATCAAACCATATGGGCTGCCCCCAATAAACCTAAACTTATACCATCTCATTAGACCGTGTCATTATACCGTCTTCGTTGATATGACGAAGATTCAAAGTAGACTACTACCTTCTCAAACAAACATACTCCAAAATTTAAATCTAAATTTCTTCTCAAAAATTTAACACTTATCTATTTCCTTTTAAATTTATAGCTAAGTATAGTGAGTTTTTTTTTTTTTTTGAAATATAAGAAGTCGGACTGACGTAGAAATATAAAAGGACTAAGGTTATATACTATATGTGGATATGGATGGCTGCACAAACTACTTTAACCAAATTTGTTTTTTTTGTACAACCCACATGGATGTAAATAATTTGCTCCTATAAGTAAGATTTTTAAGGTTTTTAATTTTATAAAGGTAGGGACATGGATGTAAATAATTTGGTACTATGAGTAGGATTTTAAAGGTTTTTAAGTTTATAAAGGTAGGGTTTGATGCACTGGAAATCTTATATCACAAAAAAAAAATTGAAAGAAAAAAAAGACACGTTGTAAATATGGAAAAACAAAAAAAAATAATAAAACAGATTATTAAATAAAGCAGTAAAACCATTTTCTTTGGTTAGTTAGGTATTAGCCTTTAAATAATGAGAGTTGTATAAAATGGTTAAGGGGTAGGTTAAAAAAAATAGGTGTTAGGTATGAAAGTGTGAAAAGAGAATTGAGAAAAGTGGTTGAATTTAATGTTGTAATTGTTTATCGTTTTTGTAAGAATGATTTTTTTTTTTTTGAAGAGTTTGAAAAAATAGGGCGTATTGGGGTTACCCTCCCTATGAATTGAATTTGGGTTTCCACTAAAATATCCCAATGTATTTTTCTATTGCAGTGTTCTTATTGGGAGTGCAAGAATGAAATTATTGTTGTGATATTTTTATAATAATAAATTGTTGTTATTTAATATAATATATAATTATTATTTTATCATCCATATTTGTAAGAGTGGGAGCTTCCATAGAGTGTGTGATTGAGTTAGGCTTCTTAGAGGTGTAACCTTAACTGGTTTCCATGTCCAAGACTACATCAAAGTGATATCATAGGTTATATAGTTGAAAGACCACAAGCACTTATAGTTCGAAGATCATAAGCACCTAGGGATGTTAATATAATTGAGATGTTGAGAGATATTACAACTAAATTGGATGCAATAGAGGTAACACAAAGAATGGGAGAATATTCACATAATGTAATGAAGATCAAAGGTCTTGATAGACTAGCAAATAATGAAAAAGTTAAAGGAGAGTTGGGTTATTGAGAGGGAAAAAAAATCATCAATGAAGATGTTGATATGAAATATATTGTAGAAGTGAACATAATAATTTTTGTTGAAGAAACTACCATTAAAGTAGTTAAGGGAGATTTGTGCTCTTATGAAGGAAAATAATGCGTTGATGATAAAATTGAAGATATGAATATGACTTTAGAAGAGAAAATAAATATAACTGTTGAAGAAGTAGGGAGAGATGGAGCAAACGAAGAACACACAAAAGCTCAAATCACACCTATTGTTAAACTTGATAAAGTTCTAGTTACAACTTGAGAGAAGGATGAGGATGATCTTGATATGAAGGTGAAGTTGTATTAGTTTCCTTAATATAAGAATTAATGAAAGGAAATAAAAATGGAATGGTAAAGTTGTTAGAGCATAAATAAACTAGAAAGATTAAACTAGTTATGAGGAAAATATTTCAATTTCCCTCCAAGTGTGTGTTGGTAATGATAAATATTGTGTCTAGTATGTTGTGAATTACTTAGATGGTGAGCTTAGAGAGAAAATATTATGGTAATGATTTACTACATTTGGGAATGCTAATAAATTTATGCAAATGGTAGAAGAGATTGCTAAATTTTATAGAATAAAATATGAAGCAGAAGATGAAGTCACAATATCTTTGGAAGAGTTGAAGGTTTAAGTCAAAGAGAAATCAAAAGAAAAATTATAGGAGGAGGATATGGAAGTAGAAAAACTCGAGGCTAAAGAGAAAGAAAAGGAAGAAGAGAAGTTGGAGAAAGGAAATGTACAACAAAAAATATATGTAGAAGTAGAAGTCATGAGAGAGTCACATGAGATAAATAGAGAACATGAAACTCTCCAAGCACAAGATCATGGTTGAAGATTTTGTAAAATATTCATAAGTTGAATCTCAAGAAACATTTCATATTATGTGGCATATCTAATGGAAGAGAATTTGGGTGAATGAATAATGTTTCATCACACACAAAAAAAAAAAAAAGCAAGAAAAAAAAGGAATACAAAAAACTGGAGAAAAAAAGAAGGAAAAAAATCTATATGCCTTAGTTGGAGCAGTTTGTGCAAACATAGAAAAAAGAAGCAATAAAACAGTTCATTAAATGAGGCAATAACACAATTTTTTTTAGCTAGTTAGGCATTAGTATTTAAATAAGATGATATTTGTCTGAAGCTACCAAGGAAAACTATAGAAAATAACAGATAGGTGTGAATAGCAGCAAGAATAAAATTGTTTTTTGTATTCAATTGCTTATAAGGAATTAAAATTCACTTGTATTACATCATCACCACATAGTGTTATTACAAAAAATATTGGAAATTATCTATGTATTACTTGGCAAGATTTGAACCTTTTTCTTCTCTTTAAATATTGAGAAATCTAACGAACTGGAGTAATGCCACTTGATAAAATTATTGTGCTATTATTTTTGTGATAATAAATTGTTTTTATTTAATATAAGACTATAATTATTGTTATTTTTCATCTGTTTTTGCAATGGTGAGAGCTTCCATAGAGTTTATGATTGAGTTAGGTTTCTTGGAGGTGGAACCTTAACTGGTATCCACATCTAAGACTACATGGTTGTACACTATGCTTTGGTTACCAGATTATTAGTGGACATTAAAAATTATTTTTCCTTTTAATTTTTTAAAATTAATGTTTATGCCATCTTGGCCAAGAGGAACCCCAATTTTTCCTTCAGTGGTTTGTGGTGGCTTTCCTATCTTGGGAGAGCATCCTATGGATGCATGCTCTCTTGGAGAGCTATTTTACTAGGGGTCAGTAGGGCTCTCAAGTTTTCCTTTGATAGTCTATGATGACTTTTCCTTCTTGGGAGAGCATCGTATGGATGCATGCTCTCTGGAAGATTTGTTTTACCAGGGGATAGGAGGGACCCTAGTTTTTTATTTGATGGTCAATGATGACTTTAAATTATTGGGAGAGAATCCTATGGATGTGTGCTCTCTCAAAGAGCTATTTTATCAGGGGCTATTAGGGCCCCTAATTTTTCCTTAGATGGTCTACAATGACTTTTAATTCTTGTAAGAGCATCCTATGGATGCATGCTCTCTCAAAGAGCTATTTTACCAAGGGCTAGGAGGACCCTCAATTTTTCCTTTAGTGGTCTACAATTATCTGTGTTGGCTTTTCCTTCTTGGGAGAGCATCGTGTGGACATGTGCTCTCTTAGAGAGTTGTTTTACCAAGGGCTAGGAGGGCCCCCAAATTTTTATTTTTATGGTCTATGATGACTTTCCCTTCCTAGGAGAGCATCTTGTGGATGCATACTCTCTCGAAGATTTATTTTACCAAGGGTTAGAATGGCCCCCAAGTTTTTCCTTTGATGGTATGCAATGAATTTCCCTTCTTAGAAGAACATCCTATGAACGTGTGCTCTTTTAGAGAGCTAATTTAACAAGGGCCAAGAGGGCTTCTATTTTTCCTTTGGTAGTTTACAATGGTTTTTCCTTCTTAGGAGAGCATCTTTTGGATGTGTGCTCTCTTCTAGAGCTATTTTACCAAGGGCCATGAGGGCCCTAAGTTTTTTTTATATAGTTTGTAGTGGCTTTCCCTTCCTGGGAGAGCATCCTATGGATGTGTGCTCTCTTAGAGAGCTATTTTACCAGGGACTAGAGGACCCCTATTTTTTCCTTTCATGGTCTACGATAGTTTTCCCTTCCTAGAAGAGCATCTTGTGGATGCATGCTCTCTGAGAGAGCTATTTTACCAGGGACCAGGAGGGCCCCCAATTTTTTTTGATGATCTGCGATGAATTTTCCTTCCTAGGAGAGCATCCTATGGATGCGTTCTCTCTCAAAGAGTTGTTTTACCAAGGAGACCCATGGTTTTTTCTTTGGTTGTCTTTCCCTTCCTAAGAGATCATCCATTGGATGAGTGCTCTCTTGAAAAGTTGTTTTAATAGGGCCTAGTGGACCCCCTATTTTTTATTTGGTGGTCTATGGAAGCTTTCCCTTCTTGGGATATCATCCTATGAGCATGCGCTCTCTCAAAGAGCTTGTTTCACCAAGGGCCATGAGGGCCCCCTATCTTCATCCAGTGGTATGTGGCCTCCTTCTTAGGAGAGCATCCTATGGACTCGTGTCAATGTGTTGCTAGGTTTGTAGTTCTCTAGGAGGCTTCTCTACCCTCGGGTCTCAAGAAGTTTTCCTTATTTGATTGATCTTGGAGAGACCCCTCAGGGAGGGGTTTTCTTCAAATTTTCAAAATAACAATTTGAGAAATATTCCCATGTCTTGGCGAGAGTTTTTCATTTTTAATTTTCTTTTTTGAGCGTCACACTTGCTTGGGTGAGAAACATCAAATTTGAATCCTTTGTGGACCTTATCTCAGTTTGTTTTCTTGTTATTTTGGAAACCCTCTTTGTGGGCTTTATAGCTTTGTAAAATATTTGAGAACCCTTTCAAAATATCTTCTTCAACCAATAGAAACAAATGTTCATACCATCTTCTAAAACTATTTAAATATTTATAATTTTTTTAATATTTTTAAATAGAATTATTTAATAGAGGACATACAATCATTTTGTTATTTCATAAGGAGATAATATTTTTTGGAATGATTTAAACATGGAAAAACTCGTAAAATAATGATAGATTATAATAATTTGAATAAATATCATTTATTAAAATTTTATTTAATATTATATAAAATTCTATATCATCAAGGTGATTAGATTATTATTGGCACATATTTGCTAAAGTTCTTATATTTTTATATAATGATTAGTATTTAATGTTTAATTTAATTTCATGATTAATAATAGTTAGTATGCAAAATAATTTATAAAAAAATTTAGATTAATATAAATAGGTAAATTTAGTTATGGTTAAAACTTTATCTAGTAAAAAAATATTTGACATTAAATTCTAAAATAAAATTAAATTAAAAATTAAACAAATACTTCAATGAGCATAAGTAAAATGATGTTTAAAATAATTTAAAATTATATTCTAAAAAATTCAATGGAATATGAAAAGTATATATATATATATATATATATATATATATATATATATATATATATATATATATATATATATATAATATATATATATATATATATATATATATATATATATTCTTGAAAATATAAACTTTTTGGTAGTTTGTATTTGCTATATCCTTTTGGGGAAAACCAAAACATATAGGCATTACTTTAAAATTAAAGATAAAGTCTATATTTTATCATATTTTAATGTATATATGTTTGGTTTTATAATATTTTGAAATCATCAATAAAGTAATATGCATTTTTTTAAAATATATATATTACAATGTATTGAATTCATCAATAAAGTATGATGTTGAAAATGACGAGGATTAAAATTTTAGTTAAGGTACTTATAGAAATATTATAAGTTTATTAAGTGTAAAGTAGGGGCAACCATGCTTCCTTGTAGTTGACAATTATGGATTTCAAATTTTCCTTGTAACTAGTAATAATGGACAATCCCACTCTCAAAAATGAATTTTAGTTATTGTTCTTAGAAAGAAATTAGAAAATATTCATCCTAGAGATTAAATCTTTGACATTTTTCCTAAAGTTATTATCATTATGAAGAAGAAGGATTGGTGCAAAGTGCTCTCTTCGAATGGATAAGAAAAACAATGGGGGCCATCATATTTGAGGTATTCTATGTTTTCTTTGCAAAGGTGATGGAGAGTACGATTAAGAGAAGGAAAAATGTTAAAATTATGTAATCATGTAGCTTATTATCCTTCACATTCCTTTCAATTGCTCCTCTTGTAACTAGCATACATATCTTAGTTTTGAAATGGATTTTAATTATTCTTTATAAATCTTAATAATTGATAACTATAATATTCAAATAGGTTTTAATTCTTCACTAATATGTATTCTTCCTAAGGTAAACTAGCTTTTAGATGTATGCTTGTCCTAGAAATTAGTTTAGTTATATTATCTTGAATTTACTATTATGATGAACATTTCTTTATTAAAATTTCTAATCAAATCATGGAAGTAATAGGTTGAAATTCATTCTAAACTTATTATTATAATAAAGATAGACACTTGCAACATTATTTACTAGAATTACTATGAAGATAATCAAATCATGGGATTAGCTCACTAACATTTATTCTAAGGTTATTACCATGTTAAAAATTGACACTAATGGTGCTACAATATAGTAGGATTTATTATACTCATCATTTTATATCTGGTATTTAAATATGCTTTTGTGTTCAAATTAATTGTATTTTTAATTATTATGAATAGGTAATGAGCTAAGTTAGTTGTTGGTATTTATAGCTATCAAACATGTATCCTTTTCCTCACCTTGATAGTGCAATAGATTCATATTTTTCTTAATGATCATGCTTAATATAAATAACTTTAACTATTATCTAACTCTACACAATTTTTTTTTTTAAATAAAGGGGTAAAAATTTATTGATAAAAATTTTGGATTACAGAGTACAACTAAGCTTCCAACCAGGACTCAAATAAATAGCCAAACAGGATAAAACCACTAGACTAGAATGACACCCAAAAAAGACAACAAGAACAAACCACATTAAGTTTGTACATCCTTGTGGATCAACTCCCATAGGCATTGAGAGTCCCCAAATGGGAGACTCTCCCAATTATCGATACTCCAAGGATCTAGCAGCTCAGAAGCCCTTTTGGCCAGGTAATCAACAACCACATTCCATTCCCTTGGAATGTGTACAAATGATATAAATTCGAACTCTTCACTCATTCTGAGAATTTGAATGGCTATAGAGGCCAACTGCCGATTAACTTCCTCCACCCTTTTACTATTTAAAATATTAACCACAATTTGAGAGTCGGACTCACAGATTATCCTATGCCAGCAAAGATAAAACCCCCTCCGCAAGGCCTCAAGAATTGCAAGAGATTACATAAAATTGTTGGAGTGAACACCTTTATAAATGGAAAAGAAAAAATTGACACCACTAGTAGAATCTCTCCCAACACAGCCAATGCCAACATGTCCAGGATTACCCCTATACGACCCATCAGTATTAATTTTTAAAACTCCTCTAAGGGGTGGTCTCCACCTACCATATCTCCTAACCTTCTTGCTAAGCTGAGCAGCCCTACTAGGGCTAGAAGAGTTCACACCATCCCTAAAGATACCAAGGGCTTGTTGTACCTTCTCCTACCTAGAATCCAAAAGAGGGTCCACATCACATTTACTATGGATGGTTTCCTGAACCATATACAGGATCCTTTGCCAGATCTATTTAACAACCAAATAACTGCCTTGAAATATGTGTCAGTTTTTTTCAAGCCAAATTTTCTAGATGATGCAAGAAGGGCCCAAATTCCAAGCCACCCAAAGGAAGGGGGCCTTGTCCAGAGGTCTCCCAAGACCACCAAAAATCCACCAGGGATAGCACATGAAAACATGTATGGTTCCAAGCACTCCACCAATGGTGCCAAATGTCTCTGGAAAAGGAGCATTGGAAAAATAAATGAGAAGAGTCATCCTCATTATTACTACAAATGACACAAAAAGAGGGACCCTGAAATCCCCTCTTTCTCACATTATCCCAAGTAAGGCATTTATTACGAGCTACCAACCAAAGAAAGAAGTTACATTTTTTCAAGGCAAATTTGTTCCACACCTATTTCCACCAAGTGACAGGAAGACTCTCATACTTTTGCTTATCAAGAACTTGATAACGATACGCTACCAAGTAGGTTCCCTTAGGATCAGATTTCCAAGCCATAATATCTTTACCCCTCAATGAATAACAAGGCCTCCTCGTAAGAATAAGGGCAAGCACATCTCTGTCCTTGGCCAGTCCCCCCTGGGGCCATTCTTGCGGATATTTCCACCTGTACATCTTCATATTTCCAAAATACTATATTTTTTTAAAGTCCACACGAGACTAGCCTGCTTCCAAGAAAATAATGCTTAGGGAATGTAACCTAGGATATTGATTCAAGATACAAGGGTGGCCATCCCAATAATAATCCAAAAAAAAGAGCATTTGATCCCTGATTGAAAATCCAAACAAAACCCTGCTTGATTAAATTAGCTCCTCTTTTCAGAGTGTCCCAGATAACTAAACCTTTCCCAACCAAGCTGACTCTAGGGATCTCAGCCTCATAAATACCTCTCAAGTATTTACAAGATAATATTTTAGCCCAAATCTAATCTTGAGAGGTACACCATCTCCAATAAAGTTTTGCAGCCAAAGCCTACCCAAAAAGAGTTGTCTATCGCAACCCAAGGCCTCCCTCTTGCACCGGCCTACATATAGAATTCCACCTAACCAAACTCCATTTAGATTGATCAAGTTTTCTAGACTATAAAAACTATCTTGACAAAGCATCCATGTCTTTGATGAAGTGAGAGGGAGATATTTGTACAAAACAACTATAAATTGGTAAATCTTGAACAATAGATTTTAAAAGCAACACTCTACCTATAGTGGATAGCCATCTGAAAGTCCGATGATTCACCTTCCTTCTAAACTTATCAAGCATAGACTACCAAGAAGATCTAGGTAGAGGACAAGATGAAATTGAAATACCAAGATAAATGAAGGGGGGAGTCCCAACCTGGAATCTTAGAATGCGAGCAATCCTAGATTGAATAAGAGGAGTGGTATTGAAGAATAAAATATAACACTTGTCCTCATTAATGAATTGTCCAAAAACACCAAGATAAATGTCAAGAGACTATCTAATATTGCTAGCTTCCCTGATAGTTGCAACTCCCAACAAAGCAGTATCATAAACAAATTGAAGGTGGGAAAGAGGTGGAAAACTACTATCCCACTTCCACCCTTGAATGAGACCCTGCATGACTTGAGACTTGAGAAATATTCTCAACCCTTCCGCCATAATGATAAATAAATAAGGAGATAAAGGATCTCCTTGCCTCAATCCCCTTGAGTCCTCAAATAGCTCTAATGGCTCATTATTAACAAGAACAGAGAACGAGGAAGAAGAAATATAGCTCATCACCCATCTAATCCATTCCTCCTCAAATCCAAAAGTAGCAAGAACTTTCTAAAGAAAGGACCATCTGACCCGATCATAGGCTTTGGCCATGTCTAAATTAATGAACATAGTTTTCTCCTTAGAAGTTTCCATCGAGTGAATAGCTTCTGTAGTAATAACAACCCCATCCAAGATTTGTCAGCCAACAACAAACTCTCCTTGCTCCTAAAAGATGATTTTTCTCAACCATATCTTCATCCTCTCAACAATAATTTTTGTGATGATCTTATACACAACATTGCAGAGAGCAATAGGCTTGAACATATCCAAGGAATTTTCTCCCTCTTTTTTGGGTATAAGCACCACAAAGGTAGCATTTAGGGCCCTTAGAATTTTTTTGTTTTTTTGGGACTCATGGACCACCTCCAAAAGATCAAATTTGATTAAATACCAAAACTCCTGATAAAACTCAATCGAAAATCCATCTGGGCCTGTGGCTTTTCCTTTTTCATTTTGAATACAACATTTTCCAACTCCTTAAGGGAAATTGGACCCATCAAGTGCTCATTCATCTCTCTATAAACAATCACTGGAATACAGTTTAGAATAAGCTTTTCATTCTCATCATCTGATGGGAGTCCTCGTTGAAGAGAGAGGAAAAATACCTCTTAGTATCTTCTAAAATATTCGTGAAAGAAGAGAGCAGGGCACACTGATAATTCACAAGAGAGGTAATTAGGTTACCATTATGGTGAGCCTTAACTAAGTTATAAAAGAAGGTTGTGTTCCTATCCCCTTCCTGAAGCCAATCTACTCGAGCTTTTTGTTTCCAAAAAATTTCTTCCCTTAGTTCCCATTCAGCAAGGTCTTTCACAGCCTCATATTCTTAAACAAGAAGCTCCTTTGTGAATCCCTTATATCTAATATTCCTTGAAGCTTCTTCCATCCTCCTAAGAGCTGCCAACTTAGCCAAGGAAAGGTTCCCAAAATTTAGTCTATTCCATATCTTCAATTTATGTTTTACAAATTGTAGTCACTTCATAAAGGAATACATAGTGGTGCCATGAGGAGGTTTGCCAGTGGTCCACTAGCCTCGCATGAAATCATGAAGCTTAGGATAACGAAGCCACATAAGTTGAAACTTAAAGGAGGGATTATTTTTTAACCCTAACTCCAAAGCAAATAGTTTGATAGGCCAATGATTAGATCCCCTACCCTCCAGAATCACAGAACTAGCACTTCTATTATTACCCATCCAATAACTGGATATCAAAAACCTATCCAGTATCTCTGAGATGGAATCTTCCCCACACCTTCTATTGTGCCAAGTAAATATCCCATTATTTGGCTTGATGTCAACCAAGTTTAGGGCCTAGATATGAGCACTGAAGACAAAATAAAAATGCTTGAGACGGTCCACCCCACCACATTTCTCCTCCAGACAAGTGATAGAGTTGAAGTCTCCAACCAAAATCCATGGGTATAGGGGAACCAAACTTCTCACAAAGCAAATGTGCTCCCAAAAATTCATTTTACCATTGTAATCAATAGGAGCATAAACATTTGTAAGTAGGATGGTTTCACAAGATTCATTATCATGCTCGACCATAGAAATAGACCATCTGCTGGAAATACAAGTAAAATGGGATATCTTAATCAGATCCCATAAACAAGCAACGCCACTAGCATATCCACATGCACCAATACACTATAATTACCCCCTTCTCCACAACTTGGGAGCAATATTGAACATACTATCAATAGCCAATTTAGTCTCCTGAATAAACACCACATCTAGAGAATGCACACAAACCAAATCACAAACAACTTTTTATCTGGGGATGTTGTTCAACCCCCTTACATTCCATGAGAGGATAATAATTTTTTGGGGTTATAAAAATGGGAGTCCAATGTTCTCACAAATCTTGAATCCACCAAAGTCTCCCCCATTAACTTAATTTTATCCTAGTCCTTCTTCCGACCCACCTTCATATTCTTATCCGAAAAACTTTTTTTAATTATTTTCTGTTGCAATCCCAACACCATAGGAATTTTGTAGTCCAAGAATGACTACATCAGTGCCTGAGTAGGATAGGGCATAACTAAACACGTACCACTTTCTAAAATAGTTTCCATTATAGGGCTAGATCCAACCATGTCCCCTATACTCAGATCCAAAGCCCTTTGTTCTTCATTTAAACCCCCTAGATATGATTCCTTAAGTTTCCCTTCAAGAAGAGACATCTGATTCGGCCTTGTTATATTTGCATTAGGTAGTGACATTTCAGGTATCTCCATACACTAATCAAGATCATCTAATATTTCAAAATGGTTGAGTAGAGCATCTGGTTGGCTATCCTTAAGGTCTTTGTTTGCCCTTCGTCCTCTATTTTGGGATTTTATTGGAAAAAAACCTTCCTTATATCGTTACCCTTCATTTATCGGGGCTTTTCCTTTATCAAAAATTTTTCCAGACTGAGAGGGCCTAGGATTTGAAGCCTCAGGCGGGAAAAACTTAGGGCATTTTCTTTGCAGGTGGTCATATTCACGGTAAATCCGGTAATGAAATGGAAGAGCTTCATAGTCAAGTTTTTGAAACCATGTAGTTGATCCAAATTATACTTCAATATAATATGGAATAGGATTATTTAAGTCAATTTCAACACAAATACGAGCAACAAAGATTACCTTTTTATCCATTTTTTGTTGTGACGGTCCAACCGAATTCCCAAGCAGAAGGGCAATCTTATGCAAGATATCAGTTCTCCAAAATTCCAACGAGAGCCATGGAAGTTGCACCCATACTGGAACACGTAATGGCTACTCCTTTGATGGGTTGAAACCCACATGCCAGTTTTTAAGAAAGAGTCCCACTTGGTTATAGAAATAAGAACCCCCTTCAAATGCTTTGTTACAATCTACAATACAAGAGAAAACCACTATAAAATAGTTGTTCGCACTCAGCATCACCTCCACATCACCTTCAAGATTCCATGTCTTCCTGACCCAAACCTCCACAAAGGGGAGAGAAATTTGGATGCCCAAAAATTTTCCAATAAGGGTATGTTTGGTTAGATACTCCACATCTTCTACCATCGAGTCTGGTTGAACCACTAGAACTGGCTTGGCTTCACATCATTCCAAACATCCATTTTTCTTTAACAAGCGGTTCCCGACATGCACTGGAAAATCTTGTTTCTTCCAGCCATTTTTAGATGAAAAAATATCATGAGCATGCATTCTCTGTATAGGACCCGATACCATCACTACATTCCTCCAATTTTTTAGACCTTCGAAAGATACCACCATCCCTATAGAGCAATTTTTCTTCATCAAACCCTAGCAGAGTAGTTTTTCCTCATCAAACCCTAGAAGAGCTCCAAAGTGCTCCTTAATCTATGCAACCTTCACTTCATCTAACTCTACACAATTGGATGGTCTATAAAAATTTAAAAATAAATGGTTTCATCCTCTTGTATTGAGTAGTCATGGATAATTCTACTTTTAAGAAATCCTTCATTTATTCTATTTATAGTCAATAATAATTGAGAATGATATGTTCAAATGGTTTTTAGAAAGATGATGT
Source organism: Wollemia nobilis (assembly GCA_028583015.1). NCBI lineage: Eukaryota > Viridiplantae > Streptophyta > Pinopsida > Araucariales > Araucariaceae > Wollemia > Wollemia nobilis. The sequence continues at coordinate 5,529,023 of JAQPPZ010017095.1, forward strand.
CATTAGCATTTATATTATTTAAGATGAACATTAAAAGACTAATATATATACCATGATGAAGATAAAAAATCAGATGTAACATTTATAAATTTTCTAATATATGTATACTCCATTAAAATTTATCTTTAGATGGTATATAATTAATATCACTAATAAATATTTTTCCTAAAACCTAAGGATTACATGTAAGTTGAGTACATTTAAGAAGCATTATTACAAAATTGTTATTCACAATATTTTACATTTTGAACTTCAATTATGTAACTATGATACAAGATCAATAGTTTAAATGATTAAACCCTATCCAGGTGTTGTAGGTGAGTTGGAGAGGATATGGCAATCCTCCAAGGGAGGTCCTAGGTTCAAATCTCCAACCTACCAAAAAGTTGAATTGGGTATCCAAAATCCAATTGATAATATTGGTGCAGGCAGGTCGAGTGCAACTCCCGGGTGACTTTGACGGTGTATAACCCCCTGTTCGTGGTCTCTCATACCAAGGCGGCCCCACAAGGGGTTTTTCACTTTAAAAAAAAAAATGATCAAACCCTTAAAGTTTAAATTATTAAATATGTTTCACATTACCTGTTTGATTAAAAAGGAGGATATTTCACATAGGAATACCCACTCAATCACAAAATTAATTATAATGTATAAATAAACTATTTAGCATCTCTAAGCTATGAAACTCCATGATAAATTATATTTTAATGACATCTCTTCAATATTTATAGCATAGATTTCTATTTTATATCAAACGTTGATAATATAGAGGTATTCTATTTTTTATTTATAATCTTCTATATTTTTAGTATAGATATACTTTGAGTTATGTAACTATGATATGGTGTCAATAGTTGGACATTTTGAATCTCCTATATATATTAAATATATCATGTAATAATTTCTACTATTATTTTGTAAAATACTTTGATAACATTAAACTATCTACTACTTAAATCCCTTTTCAAATTTATGCCTAGTATCCATTCCTTTACAGCCCTTAATATTTCATCCCTAATTATATTTAACCTATCAATTTATGTCCATCCAAAGAGATACGATGTTAGAAATAGATTATATTACATCATTTGGGTCATGTAAATGTACCTTTCTTGGTACATACTTAGGACATTAGATTACTTTAGGGGGAAGTTATCTAGTTACTTCATGCAATGTAATAAATGCACAAGTATCAATGTCAAGTTGTATATGTGCAAGTTGTCCCTTGCACAACTAGGTAGAGTGTTGGCCAAGGAACCTATCTTCCTATATAAAGGGCCATAGACATAGACATAGACATAGATAGAGCAGTAGGAAGTAGTGTAGCACAGTGTGGTGTGATGTAGCATAGTGTGATGTAATGTAATTTAGAGTGATGGAGTGTGATAAGCTCAAAGATCATTCTTGAGTAATAGATTTATTCATGGAGTGTTCATTTCCTCCATAGCTACTTTGTATACATTTCCATCATTTCTATTTATAGCATATTTTTAGTCATCTCGTAGATTTACTTTCTTTCATATTATTCTGCATCTTGTGATTGCTATCTCCTATTACATGCTGCATCAAAAGCTAATAGTGGTATCAGAGCTACGGTAGATCAAGCTACAATAGATCAATAGAAAAACCACCATTATCATTGACCCTAAGTTTTTTGTCAACCTGATGTGCCATTGGACCAGTCACTATCAAAAAATCTTAGAAGAGTCTAGGTGGTAGAATTAGGGAGAGCCACAAGTGAGGACTGAAAGAAATATTAGTTTTAGAAATACTAAGATTGCATATGGCTAGAGTATTTCCATAAAGTTACAAAGAAAAACTCGTGAAGACTAGGACTTAGAATTTGATCCACTAGTTTGATGAATCAACTAGTGAAGCTCATCTAAGAGATCTAGAAAAATTTACCTAAAGTTTCTTTTATTATAGGGAATTAATTCTCAGATGATTGGGACACCTCCTACAATAGAAAGATAGGAGATTTCAACTTTGTTGCCCGAAGGTCGGAGTGCCTTCATAGTGCAGATATTAGTTGTTGCAAGAGAAGAATACTATAGAAGAGACTTCTGGAGAAGAATCATGGTGAAGTTGGGAGACAAGATATCTCCATTGCTATATTGGGAACTTCACAAGGAAAAAATGGCCATAGAAGCCTTGATCTAAAAAAAGCCATAGAAGCCTTGATCCAGAAGAAAATGCCATAGAAGCCTTGATCAAAAAAAGGTTGAACCGAGAAGAAAAGGCCACAAAAGCCTTGATATTGAAGAAAATACCATAGAAGCCTTGATATTGAAGAAAAGGCCACATAAGCCTTGATACTAAAAAAGGCCATAGAAGCCTTGATCCTGAAGAAGACTCTAGAAGAGAGTATCTAATTCAGAAGTAGATTTTAGTACTAATACTTTGCTGTAGGAAAAGGAGATTCAATGAGTTGGGAAAGATTCCTACAAGAAAGATAGGAAGAGTATCTTCTTTAGAATCAATCTAGAACCTTAGGAGATCTCATTGAAGAAATTCTAGACTTGGAAAAAGAAGAAGGACTAGGAGAGTCCTGCTCGAATATAGAAGTAGAAGAATCAAAGATCTAGGAGAAGATCTTGCCACCAACACTTCCAGAAGCAGAAGGTTGAAGATAAGGTCTCAAGGAAGACCAGAAGAAGCTGCAAGATCAAAGGCCTTGGAGAGGTCTCTACGAGCATCCAGTAAAAGGCTTGGAGAGCCTTACTAAAGAAATCATCAAAGGAGTTCCAAGGAGAACTCATTGGAGAAATTCACTACAAGAGATAGTGAAATATTTGGGACAATTATTGCCATCCGATAAAAAGCCCAAGAAGAAGAATTTGGAAAGGAGTGTCAAATATTAGAAGACCTCAAGACATTCAGAATATTGAGAAGATCATGTTTGAAGTCAAAATTTGATAAGAAGCTTGAAGGAATATTCAGACAGAAGAAGCCTACAAAATCTAGGAGATTTGGAGATTACCTCTCACAGCAAGAAGGCACCACTTCAGAAACAAATATCTCTTCAAATATACAGCAAAAGGAGGAGACTACAAGAGGAGAACAAGCCACCAAAATCCTAGGCTCATGAAAGAAAGTTTGAGACCATATTTTGGTGAAGACGAAGTTGTTCGGGGTAGCCTACAAAGAGTTGCAAGATCTTACTCAAGGAAGCAACTTGGTGATCTTAGACACCAAGATCTACATCCTCTATAGAAGTGGCAAAAAGAGCTTTTAGAAAAAGGTAAGCAACTATTGGTGCAAGTAGATTCATTAATTGGATTACTTATCAGATTTGTTTAAGCACCTTAATTTGGATTAAAGTTGCAAAAAGGAGAATTGAATTACAGTCTTCAAAAGTGTAAAAAGAGAAAGGTTCTTTTAAGGTTCATTTGCACTTTAGGAGTTGATTAGATTTCAGAATTTCAACTATCTATCAACTACCTATCATCTACTTTGGAAAGCAAAAGAAGACTAGCTCCTATTACCTTGCTTATAAGAAAATTGCAGAATAATTCTTGAAGATTCATTTCAGATTATTCTTGATTAGTTGCAATAAATTGATTAAGTGCATTATTTTTGAGAGTTGATTGGAGTGATAAGGTGAAATTGTTAGTGCATTAAAAGTAAAATATTATTAGATTCATTTGCACTATTCTATTGCTCTCAAAAATATTATTGTTTGTGTTCGTAAGAAGGGCACAAAATCAAAATTTGTCAAAGTGTCTAAAGAAACTATTAGTGCACAAAAATCTGCAATGTTCAGTGGCCAAGAGAAGCCACCAAATCAGCTCAAATCCTCCAAGCATTGGAGAAGAAAGTAGCCACCAAATATTAGCAAAGGAAGCCTCAAATCGAGACTTGGTGAGTCTCAGATTCAAAGCACAATAAGGTTTTTGAAACAAAGATATTGTGCAGGAATATACAAAAAAAGGAGCTTCTATCAAGTGGTTACAAGCTTGGGTTCATTTATAAAATATCCAAGAAAAAAGGGGAAGGTGTCTAATCAAAGAGACAACCTCAAAACCCCTACATTGCATTCAAAATTCTACCACAAAACCAGAAATTCAGATTTGAAAGGAGTGCAAAAGAAGGTGCAATAAAGGATATTTTATATAAAAATACATTACATTGTGTTGCACTATCCTAATATGGTTTATACAGGGAAAGAAGGTAGATTTGAAGGTGCCTCAAAGGCACTATACTCACTAGAAAAAACCTAGTCGAAAGTGGTCGTATGCTAGCATCAATCCAAGCATAGCAAAAGGAGCCACTCAAAGGGCTCATTCTCCTCACATCCTGGATGGCCGAACCTGCAAAAGACAAGGAGAAAAAGCAAAGGGAGAAACAATGTTATTCGAGAGCAACATTATCTACAAAAGGAGGACGTATAACAGGTGAGAAAGGAAGAAATATTAAAGCACCATTGGAGTGTTTCAAACTCCACATCCACTTGCTCAAAATCGGTGCTCAAGCCTCCAAATCGTTGCTCCACATCCCAACTAAAAAACATTGCAAGTGAACGAAAGAAGAGTTGGGGATTTTTAGGGTTAAAAGAATCTCCAAAGGGCCCATTGAACCAGTGATAGAGAAGACATCCATGCACAAGAAGAAAGTGATATTTTTCACTAGAGGTAAACCCTAACGCTCATCAAGCGAGCACTCATCTTCAAGAAAGGAGTTACACGTAATAGGTAGGTGCATTGAGTGTATGGGATACACTTGTCCATAGGGAGACCAAATACTCTGCTGAAGAATGTAACATCCATACATTACTTGAAGGGAGAAATAAGTGTTTCTTTGGCACCTTCTACTCCTCAAGCACTCAAAGGAAAATGGATGTGCCACTTGGCACTTTAGACAAGAATCTCCTCCATTTTAAGGACGTCAACGACCAAGCACAAGCAGCAATTTTTGTCTCTACATTAATCACTTCGTTGTCTGCGTGCACAGGGCCAAGTTGCAACATGTAAATAAGGTGGTAGAGCCTTCAATGCTCTGGTCAAGCAAGGTCAAAGGCAGAGTCTAAACAGTGCCAGATTTGGAACACTACATACAAGAAAAAGTTCCAAGCAGTTCCATTGGAGGGTACAGTCAAAGCATCCAAAGCATCAACATCAATATTGCAGCCCTAGCACATCTGAAATCAGCGTCGATTATTGCTTGATATAAGGTAAGGTTTATTCCCATTTTTATGTGCTTTCTTTCCTTGGGAGTTATAAGGTTAAAATTAAAGGAATTTGATCATATTGAAAGCCATACATCAAAGGGAATAATTTATCAAATCAATATAATATTTGCAATATAAAACCTAGGAGTAATAAGGGTTTCTACTGGAATAAATCTTAAATATTTGTAAATATTATTGTGGTCTAATTTTTCCAAAAATTAGGGAGTTATAAGGGTTACTACATCAAATTAATTTATTGGAAATTAGATACACTTAAATTAATTCCCAAAGGGATATTAAAAAGAGAGGTTTATCATAGCATTTCAAAGGTTGGAAATTTATAAAATTATTGTCTCAAACTTCTCAAAAAGAGACAAAAGATCCAACATTAAAACCTCTTTAAATTTGGGAAAAGTGCTTAGTTCAATAGGAGCAATAAGGGATAATAGAAGTTGATTTTGGTATTTACAAAACTTTACAAAATCAACCAAATATTGAACTATAATTTACAAAAGCACTATATCTTATCCAAAACATACTAGGGAGTCATAAGGCATTCTACAAAATCTAAGGATTGATATTAGGGAATTTAAATGGCATCAAACAAATTCTTCCTAGCAGAATCTCAACTACTCAAGGGTCCTAATTATTTCTCCTAGAAGAATAAAGTGAAAGCTATCTTGGTATATGAAAAACTTTGGGATATTGTCAAAGGGAAAACACAAATACCTACCACAGATGATATTGAAATCCTAAAGTTTATAGAAAATGATTCAAAGGCTCTAATGATAATAACCTTTGCTATCATTGATGAAATACAACCCTATATCAGTTCAACAAAAACATCTTCAGATGCATGGACAAGCCTAGAGAAAATATTTGAAGGAAAGAATAAGGCAACTATTCTTCATCTTCAGACTCAACTTCATTCATTAAAGATGAATAATGGAGAAAGCATAGAACTATTCCTAAGGAAGGTAGCAGATATTAAAGGGAAATTATTTACCTTAGGAGAAATAGTTAAGGATGAACTTCTTACTCAAGTAACTATGAGAGAACTTCCAGAAACCTATAAACATTTGGTAACATCTTTACAAGTCCTAAGTAAATATACTTATTTTTATGACTTAGTCAATATTCTACAGGAATATGAAGTGGAAAATATAGTTAAATATGAAATGTCTAACACTGCATTGGCATCTAAAGATAATCCATAGGGAAACATTGCTTCTTCATCAAAAGGATGGAAAATATGGTACAACAGGTATTGTCAGATATGCAAGAGAAAAGGCCATAGCACCAACTATTGCAGGTTCAATCCCAAAAATTAGAATCAAGGAAATCAGATGAACAATGGGAACCAATTTTAGGCACGACAATATCAAAATCCTTGTCAGCAACAATTCCAATGTCCAACCAATTATCCCCAATTGGAGTATCGAAAAAGAAATAAAAAAGGACATCTAGCTCAGAGGATAGAAGAAATTGAAGAACTGGAAGAATCAACAGATGATTATGAAATCAAAGCTCTTTCAGAAAGAATGACATATTATGAAGACACTAATCACTTGCTTGAACAGGTTACAAAAAATAGAGAAGAAGATTCAGAATCTCAAGGACAAGAAGAAGATCCACATTGAAGACTAAAGTCTTCAATACCCAAATAATGTAATACAAGGGGGTGTTAGAAATAGATTATATTACATCATTTGGGTCATGTAAATGTACCTTTCTTGGTACATACTTAGGACATTAGATTACTTTAGGGGGAAGTTATCTAGTTACTTCATGCAATGTAATAAATGCACAAGTGTCAATGTGCAAGTTGTATATGTGCAAGTTGTCCCTTGCACAACTAGGTAGAGTGTTGGCCAAGGAACCTATCTTCCTATATAAAGGGCCATAGACATAGACATAGATATAGTAGTAGGAAGTAGTGTAGCAGTGTGGTGTGATGTAGCACAGTGTGATGTAATGTGATGTAGAGTTATGGAGTGTGATAAGCTCAAAGCTCATTCTTGAGCAGTAGCTTTATTCATGGAGTGTTCATTTCCTCCATAGCTACTTTGTATACATTTCCATAATTTCTATTTATAGCATATTTTCAGTCATCTCGTAGATTTACTTTCTTTCATATTATTCTGCATCTTGTGATTGCTATCTCCCATTACATGTTGCATCAAAATCTAACATAGGAGCCTTATTTTGAAGAATAAAAACTAACATAAGTAAAAACATGTGATTACTTTATAGCTAGTAAATATATTTATTATTATCCAATAATATTTTAATTACTTATTGTAGCCAATAATGATATTTTTTTTTTTTTATGGAAAAGGGTTTTGAAAGGGACCCTAAAAATTTTACAGAGCGTAAAAGTGAAACTGAGTAAATCAACAAAATTAACCCAAGAAGAAACAAAAAATGGAGCAACTATATAAAAAAAATGGAGAGAGGAAAGAAATTCAAATAAACCTAAGCACAACTAGTTACAAAAATTATAAAAATATAGAAAGGAAATTTAGAGTAAACAAATATCATCTTGATTAGCAGACTTGAGGTTTTGAGAGAAATCAACATGCCAAACCTGAAGGGTATCTTCCTTAATGTCTCTATTAACAAGTGAGTCAAAAAATTGTTTTGCTTCTCTTAACACATGGTGGATAATAACATTAGAGTACCTACTAACAAGCCTCCTACATTCGTAAATTATATTGGAAAGGCTCCACAAAGGGGATTGAGAAGCTTTGAGATAGTTGATGATCAACAAGGAATATCCTTAAATGATTAAGTTACTAGAGCCAAAGCCTTCTAGGACAAGTAGGCCTTGATAAATATTTCTCACCTTAACCAAGTTTTTGGTTTGAACTTTGATATTCTCTGCATAGGCTGCAATGATTTTCCCTTTGTCATCCTTAATTATGCCTCTGCTCCTAGCCCTTCTAGGATTTCCTTTAGCCACTCCATTGAAGTTGAGATTTATCCACCCTATAGGAGGAGAGGTCCAAGTAATACCTGATCTATCAACAACAGGTTGAGGAGTTCTTGCAACACAATTTGTTAGATTGAAACTTGCAAAATAAGCAAGATTCTATACCAAGCTTGGGGGCTCCATTAGATGATACAAGGTGGACATTTTCAAAGGTAAATATGGTGATGCAAATAAATATGGATTGAGAGTATTTAGAAACTCCTTTTAAAAATCTATTGTTATATTCCAACCAAATCTACCAAAGGAAGTGGTGTAGGCATGTGGACCACAAGAATTTTAACTGGGAATTAAAGAAAGGGTTAGGCCATTGCTCAAATAAAAGGATGATGGAAGATGGTTGAACCCAGATAGTGCTATCCAAATCAAATAGAGAATTCAGAATGGAAATAGAAAAGAGCATTGTAGGAAAAGATGGATAATTTATTTCCAATTGGATTTGTAAAGAGGGCAACCGTTGGGGATAAAAAGGCCTCTAATGATTAAATTATCCATAGTTAAAATTTGATTTTGAGAAGCAAACTAGGAAAAGAAGTCAATTTTTGGAATTAGTTTTTTAACCTAGATATACTTAGCAGGGGTCTAGCTAGGTGAGGGGGTTTCTTGAATATAATAAGTAGGTTTCACTGTGAACTTACCATCCTCATTAAGCTTCCATATACGACTATATTTTGACTGGGAGTTTGGAATAACAAATAATCACAACACATTTTGAAGTATTATAGTAGTAGAGGTGGAATTGAAATCCAGATCATTGGTGGGAATGGATTTCTAGAGATATTGGTTAGGAGACTAAGAAATGAAGTTAATCACTTTGCTTCCAAAGGTTTAGTCCATGATGGGCTTGATAATTCCCTAAGCCAAACCTCTTCCCAAAACTTGATAAAATTACTGCAACCAAGTTTCTATCTTATTCCCTCCCTGATGATGTCATTGCATTGAATGATAGAATTCCAAAAGCTTGAACCTTAAGGAAGAGGTTGGTTATCCATAAAAGATGTTTGTTGGAGATCTCTATTTTTTAAACTATATTAATCCAAGTAGATTGAGCCTTAGTGATAATTCTCTAGGCTTGCTTTGCCATGAGTGCCAAATTCATTTTGTGGATTTCCCTAAAGCCTAACCCTCCTTGGTTTTTTTTATTGTATATTTTGTCCCAAGCAACTAAAGGGAATCTATTTTGATTTTCATTTCCAGCCCAAAAGAACCTCCTTTGAATTCATTCAATATTATGGAAAACAGAAATAGGAAATTTGAATATTGACATAAAAAAACTAGAATACTTTGGAGACACTTGCACAAGAGCAGTCTTATCCGTTTGGCGTAACATTGTTTTTTCCACCCTGCCAGCTTCTTGTTGATTCACTCAATGACATTGCTCCATAAGAATTCTGAAGGATTGTCATGAAAAAGAGGGAGCCCAAGGTAAGTAGAAGGAAGCTGAGAAATAGTAAAATCCATAATCCTATAAATATCAAGCTATCTGTGAATGGGAGTATTTAGAAAATAGATTCTGCTCTTCACAAAGTTAATTTTATGCCCAACAACTTCTTAAAAAAAAATAGAATAGATTTGATTATTTTGGATTCAGGAACTGAGGGTAGAGTTGCTAGGATAGTATCATCCACAAATTATTGATGAGTAATGGGCTTGGAAACAAATTAGGGCTTGATACTAGAAAAAAAACCCAAAGAGCAAGTCGGTTTAAGGGATCTATCAAGTGATTCAGCCATGATGATGAAGATGAAGGGTGATAAAGGTTAACCCTGTATAAGTCCTATACAACTTTTAAAGTATCCCATTTTTGAACCATTAAAAATTATTGAGAACCAGGTGGATATTAAGCATTATTTTATTAAAGCAACCCACTACTCGTGAAAATCAATTTTTTTTAAAATTGAAAAGAGGAAGTCCCAAGAAACCTTGTCAAAAGCTTTGCTGATATCAAGTTTCAAGAAAATGCTAGGTTTCTTGCTATTGGAAACATAATGAATAATTTCATGTATAGTAATTATACCATCTATTATGAATCTACCTCTGATGGATCTCCCTTGGTATTGATCTATTATGTCTAGAAGGATAACCTTGAGTCTATTGGCTAGAACCTTGGATATGAGCTTGTAAATGACATTACAAAGGCTTATCGATCTAAAGTTAGAGATAATTTTACTTACTTAGGACTTAGATATAAGAGCTAAGAATGTTGAATTAACATATCTGGGAATGGATTTGATTACTGAAAGTCTTGGATAGCATTGGTTACATCGTTCTCAACAACATCCTAAAAGTACTAGGAAAACCTAGGAGAGAATCCATCAAGTTTAGGATCTTTATCGGGGTGCATAGATAACAAGGCATATTTGATTTCTTATTTTGTGAACTTCTTAAGAATATCAATATTTTATTCTTAGGAAACAATGCAAGGGATGTTTTGAAGAAGAGCATTATAAGCATGGAGGAAGAATGGAGCATTGGGGCCCAAAATATTCTCAAGATGAGAAACAACTTAGGATCTAATTTCTTGAATGTCATTGATGCTTGAACCATCACTCATGAGGAGTTCCTTGGTTTTGTTAGAGCTTATATGTCTGAGTGTTGATGCATAAAAAATTTAATGTTGGAGTCCCCTTATTTTAACCACAATGCTTTGGATTTTTGCCTCCAGAATTTTTCTTCCTTCAATAGCATATTGTGGAATTCAGCAAGAAGGTTCTGTTCATCCTACCTGAGACTTGGTTCTGGATTCCCATTCTCAATACTAGATTCAATAATCATCAATTGTTCAGATATTCACTATTTGTCCTGAAAAATATTTCCAAAAACTTCTTTATTCCATTACTTTAACTTAAGCTTTTAAAAGTAAATTTTCTTGGCTAATTGGATTAAAGGAGGCCCTGAGAAACTTTCTTTCCACCAATCAGAGATGTAGGTTCAAAGGTCATGGTGTTGAAGCCACATTGACTCAAATATTAAAGGCATTTTGAACTGGAGAGTTGGATGTAAACCTTCAAAAATTAGAGGGTTGTGATTTTACCCTATTTTAGGGATATAGATCAAAGTAGTATTACCGAGAAATTGAATAGCTTATTTAAATAATAAAAACCTGTCAAGTCTCATCTGGATGAGTTGACTGCCATATCTCCTATTACTCCAAGTATAATTCAAACCTTTTAAGTGAACATCCATTAATTCATTCAAATCAACAAAATCTACAAATTAATAAAAATATATGGAAGTGATTGGAGTTCCCACATGCTTTTCAGAAGGATAGAGAGGGTTGTTGAAATCACCAAAAATCTTCCAAGGTTCATTTTGAAATTTGATCCTAATTTGGTTTAGTGTGGTCCAAAGGGCACAACGACCAATAATGTTGTTAGGAGCATAAATATTTGAGATAATTCACTGGTGTTTGAAGTCTTTATTGAAGAATAGAATTTTTATGATTTTTTTTGAAATGGATATAAGTTTACCCTCAATAATATTTGGATACCACATGCACATGAGTCCGCCTGAAGAGCCATTGGTAGGACTGAAAACATATTCACTGTTTTTCCATAATAATTTACCAATCCTTTCACTGTTCTCAATATCAATTTTTATTTCTTGGAGTAAAATGATGCTAGGCTTCAGAGTTTTTCTCATGGATCTAACCAAGCTCAGTTTGGTTACTTCATTGAGGTCTATCACATTCAATTAGAGGATCTTCATCTAGAATGTTTGGAAGATTTCTTTCCCACCCCTTTGCAATTATATGGAAGTGGTTTGGACCTTTTTCCCTCCTTGATAAAATCAATGTCTATTTTATCTGATAGAGATGAAATAATAGTAGGTTAAAATCCATTGGCAATGTCCAAATAGATTTCTTTCTCCCTTCTCTCTTGATTTGATGGTCTGCCCTTTTTCTTGTCATTGCCAACATCAGCAGTATTTTTTTTCCATTAGTTTCTTGTAGCATATTTAAGAGGACTGTGAATTTTCTCTAGAATAGGAGAATGCAAGTCAGGGGGGAGGAGGAATTTGATAAGAAAGAAGAATATTCTTGGGTTGGAAGGACATGGTTGGGTTTTGGAAAAAAATTGGTTGGAGATGGGAAAGAAGGCCCAGGTCTGGTGGAGGACTGGGAAGCATCTCAAGGATGAACAAATAAATCAGTGATATTATTGCGAATAGTTTTAACTACGATAATATTTGTAGTTTCAAGGTCAGTAGGGGTATCTTCAAGATATGAGTCTTGATCATTTAAGGGTATGAAAGGATTAGAATTTATGAAAAGATAAACCTTGTCTTCGAACTGCAAGGCCTGGGCCTAAGAGATAGGTTGCTTGCCTTTGTCAATCTGATTATTTTTTGGAATATTTGAATTGGTTGACTATTCCCTAGTCCATTCTTGTTGTGATTTACATATTTCTTTAAATCCTTATTTAGAGTGGGGCACTGAGCATGGAGATGACCCTATTTTGACATTCAATACAAAAAGCTTATATTTTCTCATACTCGATAGCCTAACGCCTTATGTAAGATCGTAAAATGAGATCTACATAAGTCGACAGTTGGGAATCTAGATTTACAATGATGTAGATGCGGGCAAAGGAATTACTAAGTATGCATATTTTTATTTTTTATTTTTACTTATCCTATTGTATTTCTACCATTAATTAAGTAGAATTAGTTTACTTAATGATTATGTTTACGAATATGCACAAAGTGGAGTTATGCTTTGTAATGTCGTCATAATTATTTTTCTTACAATGGAAATAACCTTAAATATTGATATTTCCATGGAATAAAACATTTAATTTTTAAGTGAATCTATCACAAAAACTTAGAGGACACTTGCAATATTTATTGCGTTGATAGTACAATTACATCCTATAGGGTAACTCATTGGTATTCGTCAACAAATCATATTGTTTATGCAAGTAGTGTCATGTGTCTATATTATCTAACTTAAGCTATCTATCATGTATTAGTTTTTTGATTGATCATAAGGTGACGAATTTTATATACATGATGGTACTATGATCTAGGACACATATTCCACTTTCACAAATAGATGTAAATATATTATCTTATCTAATTTTATTGCACTTGATAATCAAACAAACTACAAATCTATATATTTTTATTGTATTTTTTAGACATGGAAATCCTAGATTAAAAATAAGTAACATATGTTAAGCATGACCTAATTTTTACTAAGGAATTACATTAAATTCTTGGTTGACTTGATGGCTACATCGATACCTATATAATTAATATATTAGAATTAAGAAGATAGTTTAACATCTTTGAAATTCCTAGAAGCTTTGGTATATAAAAACGTCTCTTTTCAATTTGAATAAATATATAAAAATAAGTAAAAAATATAGTTTGGTTCACTTGGTTAATTTTAAATTGAACATTGTCATTCATGCTATGCATTGATATAAGAATTAGATTTGACGGTGATGGGCCTGAGCTTTGGATTCACTGGTGATAGATGTGATATTTGGATTTGGCAATGGTAGATCTGAGATTTGGCTTTGAAAGATCTAAGCTTTGAATTTTAAAGCTCTGAGTGTTGGCTTCAATGGTGATGAAACTAAGCTTTGGCTTCAATGATGATAGATCTAAGCTTTGGCTTTGATGACGACAAATCTAAGCTTTGGATTTGGTAGTGGCAGATCTAAGATTTTTAATACAAGCCAACTATATTTATTAGTTTGAGATAAGTAGAAATGAGCTAAGACCTAGTAGTGGTAGTAGAAACAAGTGCAATCATGGGTCAAGACCTAGGATAGATATCTATAATGGAACCGATAATGACTATGGAAACAATGGTGTTGGGTTTGGTAAGGTGGGGTCAGAGAGTGCAGATCTTGTACAGGATGCTGATGTTTTGGGCCTAGTCCTTGAGCTTTTTTTGATGAGGATATCCTTGATTATTTAGACCTAAAGGTTCTCATGATAGATAAGAAAAAATGGCCATCATATAAAGTGGTGTTGGGTATGCCTAATATCCGTGAGACCACATTTGATTTACTCATAAAATGGCCAAATATTTATTTTGTATGTCATGGTTAACATGGCCATTGAATAATCTCTCATCATCTAGTTGGAAGATGTAGTTAAGAAATGGTATTCTTCTAAGCTAATGTTAAATAGTAATATGGAGATTATGGCCCTCCCTAAGGTATTTTTATGGTGAAGTTGAACTATTTTGCTAATCCAGATAGAATTTTATGGGGCTACCCTTGGTTCTTGGGTAGATGAGAACTTGATTTCAATACAAAGACCCAATTTTTATGCAACTCCTAGTTTGAATGAGAATACCAAATATTTCTTTTTAATATTAGAAAGGGAAGATTTTTTCTAGTATTGCTAAGGAAATGGCCCAATATTGCTATGGATCTAGCCACCAAGTCCAAATATTTCCTTGTCTATGCCACGATATGTGTTAATGTGGAGCTTGGAAAACATTTACCAAATTTGATTTGGTTGATATCTATATTGGGATTTTAGAATCTACTTATGGAATATGAGAACCCCCTATTAAATGTGGGGTTTATAAGAAATTAGGGCACTTGCTTTAGGTATGATCAAACTAAAATCTTCCTTCTCAAGGTCCCAAGGTCTGTTAGCCAAAATAAATGGAAGAAGAGGGTTCCAAGAAGAAAGTTAAAAACCTTGAAAGTGATGTTGGTAAATAAAAAATACATAAGGATTCATCCATGGAGAACCCTATAATGGAAGATATGCTAGAAGTTGAAATCCCTAAAAATGAAGCAAGTAAAGTTTATATGCAGAAGGAGTCTTCCATTGAGAATCATATTTTGGTAGATAAGATAAAGGGATGTGAAAGTTTTCCCTCCTCATAGATGAATCTTGCTCTTTCTTCACATTTCTTTGATATCCTTCAGGAAATCATTTTTGGAGATGAAGATAATGTCTTATTAGAAAATTTGGTTTATGGAAACCTTCAGTTAGAAAATGAGTATGGTGAAGATAAAAAAATCCAAATAACTCTATAAAATATGGTAAATTAAACAAAAAATAACCTAAAGGAAAATTAGCTAAATTAAAAAAAAACTACCTAAACTCCAAAAACCATACATCAAAAGAAGATAGGTATTGATGTAGGCACTATTAAATATCAAGGGAGACAATCCAATTGGAAAATCAAACAAAAACAAATAGAGATATATTTCAAATGGAATCCAAAGAGTAATAGCCTTGATGGGAGAAGTAAAAAGTTGCTCATGGCAAGAGGAATAAAATGGTTTTATTGACATGCTTGAGCCTAGGATGAGATTGAGGTAGATGTTGAACAATATATTTTAAGAGTATGCCATCCAACTAGAGGACATTAAAAGCAAAAATGACTCTCTAGCCAATGCATAAGTTTGATGTGGAGTGTTTAAGGATTTTAATCTAGTTGCTTTTGGGTGTTTTGCTCTTTTGGGTTCCTATTTTGTTTGGTCTTGGTAGACCATTTCAGTGTGTGGACTATTACACATTGGTTTATTTTAGTTTTATGGATCGTCTTGTCTATAATATCTCAAATTTGATATTATCAATGGTTGTTTTGTTGTATCCGCTTGTCCCTTGGAGTTGTTCTCCTCTTGATTTTATTGCTCTTCTTGTTTCTATTATGTCCCTCATTGTAAAATCTTAGGAATCCATTCAAAATCCTATGTTGTCTTACCTAAAGTTATAAAAATATTTTATATCTATTTTGATTCAAATATTATAAAACATTGGACACTTACAATAATTGTTGTATTCATAAGACACTTACATTATATAGTGTAGTTTTTTTGCATTCATGTTAATTCTATTTTAACTATAATTGAATTAAATAGATTTTATGCATGTCACCTATAAATAATATTATCATAAGTTTTTCAAAGAAAGCCATAAACACATAAAGGTTTGCAACCTAAAAATAATAAAGGTGATAATAATAGAAGATAGAAATGGGGAAAGGATGAGAGTCGAAAACTTGAATGGCAATAATGGCAACAAATTGCAAGCGGGTCCAGGTGGTGATGTGATTGCAGTTGAGATCTCGGTGGCAGATCTTAGGTCACAGTTGGGTTCTCAAAGGGATTTTGATGGCAGTTTTAGGCAGTGAGTCAATAGTGGGTGGTGCCACTAGCGATTTGGTTTCTAACCTGCTAATGATAGGGTTTGAGTCAACAGGTAAGGCGACGGTCCTCCCATATCGTTTGATGAGGACCCGATGATTGAGGTGGTAGTCTTGGTAGGGGATCCTCCCCCCTCGGTGTTTGATACCCCTGGTGTGGGCCTCCCCAGTGGGTCCTCAAATTTTAAACAATATGGTGTTCCCAACAAATATTGTTTGGCAAAGGTCACTACTAAGGGTAGGAAGTCCAAAATATCTAAGGTTTTTTTTTATCTTTACCCATTTTATGGAAAAATAGTTATTTCGAATGAGCTAGTGGACTCAACCGTAGGCATCAGATCTTAGAATTTGATCAAAAAGCTTCCCAATAGTAGACCAGATATGGATGTGAAAGCATGAGGATACGAAAGCAATAGGCGTACCGGGTGCAATGCAAGCAAAAGCAAATGTAACGCTAGCTCCTACGAATGAAGAAAGGACTAAAGTGCATGAAAAGGAAAAACAATCGAACTAAAATGAGATACAAATAAAATGTAAAGTGCAGCCCTTTTTTTTATTAATTTTTTTTTGAGATCAGGTTACAATATGTCTCCTTCATTTTTAGGTGCTAGGAGCGTTAGATATAGTTTTGCTACACCACGGATGGTACACTCCCCTTCGGGATCTTCCGCGTGCCCACATTTGAAATGGTCAGGACAAACGTTGCCACCACTTGTGTGAATGTGCCTGTAGTTCCTTGCTATCCCTCCAGTGTCAGGATCCTACATTCAAAGAAACAAAAAATGATTAATAGCACCTGCAGATCGATGGAAAACATGCAATCCCCAAGGCCTCTGGTTAATGCATGCATGAAATAATTAAAATGGTAAGCAAAACATGTCAGAATAAGATGAAATTTGGACAGAAGCATGCAAACACCATCATGAACACACTGCAAAAGGAACAGTTAAAAAATATATTGTATATTTCTAATCGCTCCAGGGTGGGATGATTAAGACTGTCATAAAATGTTAGAAAACAACCTCCTAAATGTCCCATCCAGAGGCCTCCAAAACACCTACAAAGTTGGGGTTAGGCAAAATGGGACATTTTGAGACAACCCAGAAGGTCATATTCTATAGGTTCATCCTCGATCACCCTGTATCTGGAGATGCTCCCTGTATGTTAGTGAAAGCGAAAAATAGTGAAAACACAGTCAAAACTCATCAGAATAGCATGAAATTTGACTGGCAACATACATGAATGACATAAAATAAGATGAAAAAAAAATAGTGAAGAAATTTTCTACATATTTCTAATCGCTTTGGGGTGGGACGATTAGGACTGCAACAGTATGAGGGGCGCTAGGGGGGAGGACGCCCATCGTTAGGGGCTTGGTTTCGACACCAATCCCCTTGGGATGGGTCAAAAACCTCCTAGGGGGTTGTGTCAACAAATTGGGTGAGGTTTTATGGCCAAATGTTTAGGTTTTGGGTTCAGATTGTGCTTCCAATGTTCACCCAATAACCCCCCTTCCAAAAGAGAGATCAAGGATGTAAGAAGCACAAGTGAGGGGTGAGGATGTAATTCGGAAGAACTCCATTGCTCCAAATGCTCCTGCTCTATTTTTTTCTTGGGGTGAGAAGACTCACTATTTTATAGACCTGAAGGTCTACTTTGAATGTGCATGCAAGGGTGCCACTTGGCCATCATGCCTTCCCAGGGGAGAGAAGATTCTTCCCTGATTAAGGGCTCCATGACTGCCTCTATGACTGCCTCTTTGAGCTCAAAAATGCTCACTCGCACTCCCATGCATTGAAGGTGGAGTTGAGTGGTGGATCTGGGCTGCCATTTGTCAAGGTTTGACCTTTTTCCTGTCAAACATGTTATTTGCCCCACCCTGGAGTGATTGCTGCTAATTGTCCCGGGGTGGGGCGAATAGCATTCTAATTGTCCTAGGGTGGAACGAGTAAGGAGCAAGGTGCTTAAAAGATGCCAAATTGACTTACGACCTTACAAAACTACTTTGGGAGTGGTTAGGACCACTTTTTAACCTCTAGGACCTTCCGTAGGGGCTATGTATACCAATTCGACCAGTGCTTGTATCCACATGATCAGATTGGTGTTGTTTTGGTGTCTACAGATGCCCCTTTTTGGGATGCGATGTGTGTGGCGCAGTGCTAAGAAAAAATAGATAACCAAAGCACTAATGATTAGGGTTTTTTGGTAACCTAACCAACTTTTGATGCCCCAAGTATGGAAATGGGGCATGCATTCTTGAATCCTTGCTTCTGACAAGCTAAGGATCTTAATTCAAGTTTTAACCTTTTTTGGTGAGGTGTTACTTGATCTTGGACATTGTTCAGTCATGAATATGCAAAGGGCGCAACCTTTTATCTGTGGGAACCTTGACTTCATCATTCTAGAATGCCAAGTGTTTGATCAGTTTGTGATTATTGCTTTTTTTCTACCCTAAGCAGGAGCGTGATTGTCTTTGTCAATGATTCTTTGAATGCGTGCCATTTCCTTGATTGGGTGTGTGTATTTGTTGATTGGTGACTAAGTGTGACTACCCCCTCAAACGACAAATCGATAAGAGAATGATCGAAATGATAAAAGCGATGAGTCGCTTGACCCAAGATGACTTTTTTAAGGGTGCCTTTAGTTGTTTTCCGTTGAATGCTTATGTAGTTTCCCAAAAATTGGACCTATTTTTGGTGGGTTTTAACCCTTTTGGTGACGCTTATTGGGTCTGAAATTGTAAAAAATTCATCCTCCCATGGAGCGGTCTGGCTATGGTAGCCTTCTTAGGGAGTAATATATTGATAATTTGTGGGCCCAACATCGGTTTTGCATGCCAAGAATTTCAGGCACAAAAGCGCCTTTTTTTGGCAATTTTATTGCTATTTTTAGGTGGGTTTGACCCTTTTTATGACACCTTTTGGGGATGAAATTGTCAAAAATCCATCCTCCCGCGGAGTGGTCCGGCTATGGTAGCCTTCTTAGAAAGTAGTATAGTGACAATTTTGGACCCCAACATCGGTTTTTGATGCCAAGAATCGTAGGCGCAAAGGTGCCTTTGTTTGGCAGTTTTATTGTTGTTTTTGGTGCATTTTGGATGCAGTTTTGGTTGTTTTTTATTTTCTTGCTCTGTAATCGTCCCAGGGTGGGAGGAATACCAGTTTTGTAATCATACCAGGGTGTGACGAGTGCTAACTAGAGCGATCATCCCACGGTGGAACGATTATAGGACTAAGAGCCTATATAAGGGCCAAAACTAGGTTTTGGGCTCATTTACATTTGTTTTTTCTGGCGATTTGGAGCTATGAGGAGGAGTCCGAGTCTGCGTAGTAGAGCACTATCGAGATTTCATGGATACCATGAGTGCACGGACTAGATATTTGAGTGGCGGAGCCGAGGCAAGACCAGTAGGTGCTCCTTCTCTTTATTTTGTTTGTTTTTATTTTACAGTTCAAAAACCATAATTAATTCATTTTGTATTTCGTTTTTCTATTTAAACTAAGATCAAAACCCTATTTAAATTGTTTCTTTTTTGTATTTTGTGTGGCGTTTGTTTAATCTAAGATCAAAACCCTAGTATAAAAATTTTGTTTGTTATTTTTTTTTTGTTTAAACTAGAGTTAAAAACCCTAGGTTAAAAATTTTGTTTTTATTTTGTTTTGTGTTTTTTTAGTTTAAACTAAGGTTAAAAACCCTAGGTTAAAAATTTTGCTGTTATTTTGTTTTTTTTTTAAACTAGAGTTAAAAACCCTAAGTTAATTTTTTTTTTTGTTATTTTGTTTTGTTTAGTTTAAACTAGAGTTAAAAACACTAGGTTAAAAATTTTGTTTTTATTTTGTTTTGTTTAGTTTAAACTAGAGTTAAAAACCCTAGGTTAAAAATTTTGTTTTTATTTTGTTTTGTGTTTTTTGATTTTTTTGAATGTTTGTACTATACATTTTGTTAATGTTGTTGTACAGTTTATTAAATTTTTTTGTTGTACAGTTTGTATACATTGTTGTATATTTGTTTTATTGTTGTACAATTTTTTTCATTTTCATGTTTTAATGTTTTTGTTTTTCAGGTTGTGAAGAGTCGGTACCGTCAACCGATGATATTTTCTGATGCACGGGATGCACTGAATATGGCAGACTAGGATTGCTTGATGCCCTTGGGCTCAAGTAGGTGACTCGGTTGGAGCCTGTGGTGGGGGATCGGGCATATCTGACTACCGTGATCAGTTTATGGGATCCCTGCACCAACATCTTTCATCTCCCAACAGGGGAGATTACAATGACTCTGGAGGACGTTTATCGAATTCTACGAATTTTTATAGACAGGCTACCCATTCAGATGACTCCTCGAGATCATTGGACGACGATGCTAACATGGTGCTTTGGGCATGCGACAGAGATAGGGGTGGATGGTGCGGTGGAGAGGGCAGATGGGGACTGCCTGATTGGCAAGATTTTGGTGCGATGGTGGTTTTAGAAGGGCATGTTGGGGGTGAGGCATACATTGCTTATGACCGTCATCTCCAACATGCTGCTTCTCGACTCCTCAGGTGCGATGTTCCCTTGGAACCTTCTTGAGGTAGTGTTCAGACTGGTGGAGTGTTTGACGATAGTACCACTAATTATGAGGTGGGATCAGACGCTATTGGAATAGCTTTATGATGATCTATACGAGGTCCGCTATCAGAGGCAAAAATGGGATTGGGTGTAGCTACCTGTTGCAATTTTGGGGATGGTAGCACATATCTATGGAGCGGCCACAAGGGTTGCCTCAGCCACAAGGTTTGCCTTGGACCACTCAGGGAGAGATGGTGGACAGGGAGATTAGCTATGCTAACCTATGGCAGAGGTCCAAGGAGCAGGGGTTGAGTCGGTGGTAGAAAAGTGTCATGGGGCGCTATGCTAATGATTTCTCATGTCTTGCTCCACAGGAGGTGTTCTGGCAACCATTCTGAGATTGTCTAGCCTGGCATGAGGCTGGAGAGTGGCTCCGATGTGCATGTAGGGGGAGGTGGCTGATCGAGCGATACAAGACCGAGCAGGAGTACTTCTTGTACATTCAGGTGACTCGACAGTTTGGGGTTTGCCAGAGATTTCCTGGTGAGCCCTTGATCTATCAGCATTGGGGCGACAAGAGGACTTTGGCCTGGTCGATCATTGAGCCGCTGGGTGAGGATTCGAATGCAATGATTGATATCCTCAACATGGACAATGTCAAGGTGACTACAAAGTATGACCAGTGGTGGAAGATGCAGCGATGGCAGGGTGAGGGGCCTCTAGGAGGTGCGGATGTGATAGCAATAGGTGGTGAGGGTGTGGAGGCATCGATGCAGATATGGTGGAGGTTGACAACTTGACTAGGGATGACCTAGGGGTTCCAGAGCAGTCAGATACATAGGATGTTCTAGAGTAGTGGGTGCAGGAGTATCATGCCATCCCAGAGATGCCCATGCCTCAGGTAGTCCCAGGGGACATGGAGGCTAGGTATCGCACTGAGATAGCATGAGTGGAGGAGCTGCTACAGATACAAGATGAGGAGAACATCATGGAGAGGGATCGCCTTCAGGCTCAATTGGTGTAGCAGGATGAAGCATTGGCTGCATAGCGCCTATGGGATGTGGAGTGGGGTCAATTTTGGGTGGAGCTGGAGGCCGAGATTATCCGCCTTGGTGGACAGTTACCTAAGCTCACTGGAGGTGGATCGTTGTGCTGAACGAGAGACAATGAGACTGAGCAGTCTGCTTCCTCTCGTCATAGGTGATTGGGTGAGGGTAGTGCTAGTGGGTGTGATGCGGGGGCTGGCAATAGCCACCCTGAGAGGTCCCATAGGACCCACACCACTGGGGGTAGTTCCAGTCTCATTGATCATACATGATCATGGTGGCTGACTCCCTATGCTTGGGGTTTTTGATTTTTTTTTTGGTTTTGTTGTGATGTCAGAGGACCAACTTATTTTAGCCTGCGGGTATTTTTGGTGATATATATATATATATGACTTTATTTTTTATTATACACTTGTCGTGACTTGTATGCACATTTATTTATGTTGATGTATGCATATGGAATGGATGAAATGATTTGTTGATAACTTTGCGGTGGCACCATAAACTGTATAGGATTTATTGGCTTTCTATACTATGTGATTGCTTTGTGGAATGACTTTGTATGTGTGGATTTTTTTTTGTTTTATATTTTTTGATGGTGATGCAAGTAATGAAATGGACAACAATTGTTTTAGAATGTAGTTAAGGTTTCCCTGAGACTCAGATGCTTTAATTAACTAATCAAGACTGTACATTATCTTATAAGACTTTTGAACAAGGTACAAATCATACTGGAGTTTGACCATGTTATTTTGCATCCCTGTCTGTGTGATTGAGTTCGTTTATGTGGTATTTGTCAG
The DNA here is from genome assembly GCA_028583015.1 of Wollemia nobilis. Classification (NCBI taxonomy): domain Eukaryota; kingdom Viridiplantae; phylum Streptophyta; class Pinopsida; order Araucariales; family Araucariaceae; genus Wollemia; species Wollemia nobilis. The sequence continues at coordinate 5,551,700 of JAQPPZ010017095.1, forward strand.
GATACTGCCAGTGCCAAGTAGGTTGTCCACTAAACCTGTACTGAGGATCACCTAATTAGCTCCACTAAATCCTTTGTTGTATTTAGTAATATTAATCCACAATATAATCTAAGGTACCATAAGCTAGCTCATCCACATGCAAACATTGGTCTACTCACACGCAAAGCTAATGTGATAGACATATCATCATGCATTTAGGATATCATCATTGCTAGGTAGGCTGTCCACCAAACCCGTAATGAGGATCACCTAGATGGTTTTTCGAATGCTGAGAATTCTAGGGATTCAAGCTCAGGCGTCTTTCGGTTGCTCAACTTGTTGGGATACTTGCTCTCATACATAGTGATGAAAATCACTATTTATTTTTCTCTTTTACTTTTAGCAAGGGGTTTGAGTAGTGGTGATAACCACTGTTATTATTTTTTATTTTGGGTTTCAAAGTTGAGCTCGTAGGTTTTTGGCTTGTGAATGGCATTGATCCCTTTTGGCTTTGGCGATGACTACCCATCCTGTTCAGGGATGTGTAGTATGAATCCTTACGACTTTGGGGACCAAATGTGATTTGGGATCTTATTATGTAATGGAATTGATCTTTTAGGCCTTAGGGATGACTACCCATCCTTGTCAGGGGCATGTAGTATGAATCCTTATGACTTTGAGGATCAAAGGTGTTTGGTGTTTTTTGATAGTGGATTTTTTTTTTCTTTTTATTTTGGCTTGTGAATGGCATTGAGCCTTTTAGGCCTTGGGGATGACTACCCATCCTTGTCAGGGGCGTGTAGTACAAATCCTTACGGCTTTGGGGACCAAAGGTTTTTGGGTTTTGTGATAGGGGTGATAATCGCTTATTTATTATGGGGAATTCGATGGGGAAGAGCTTGTCCTTTTTTCAATTCTCAGCATTCTCGAAACATTCGCACAGGGGGATGAGCAGTCTAACCTTTCACTTATGGTACCCTAGACTACTTTATAGTTTTCTCTTGCGTTCACATAACTTTGGAATTTTTATGTCTTTTAACTTGTGTTGGGATGCGACGTAACAAGGTTTGATCCAAGTAAAACTCTACCTTTATAAAAATTTGTTCGACTTTGTACAGTTTTTGACTAGAAATCTAAAGACAACTAAATGATGAAAAACCCTAACGACATTAGCGGACAACTGATTATAATATGGCAAAAATGCGAAGGGCGTTATTTTGGATGGATGTTTTTACAAAATGGATTGAATGTGGAAAATGATGGAATTGTCAAGAAATTACAGTCTATGGTGCTTGTGACATGTATGACTAGCAAATATGACATGTATGGATGTGATGCCTAATGCAGTTTATTATATTTTTTGTGTTTGGATTTTTAAGAGTATGCATTGAAGTGAGATGCAAATTTTTTTTTTTTTTTTTGTTATTTTTTATTATCTTTTGTTTTTGAATATTTTTTTTTGACCAAGCGATTGTGGGAACCCTTGGAGCTTTTGGTTTGACCAAATGTTTTACGGATACCTTTGGGGCATTTTTTTTTTAGTTTTGACCAAGCAATTGTGGGAATCCTTGGGGATTTTTGGATGACCAAGCGGTGGCAAGAACCCTTGGAGCTTTTGGTTTGACAAAAGGGATTATAGATACCTTTGGGGCATTTTTGGGGTGGGCCATGGCTTTTTTAAATGTGGAATGACCTTAAATGACTGATGTTCAAGGGTTCTAGTTCCTTGATTCCTTCAAGAGAGGTGAGCCGGTATGTTCCAGGTCCTATTTTACTATCAATTACATAAGGACCTAACCAGTTTACAGTGAACTTGTCCCTTAGATGGGGTAGTAAGTTAGAATTTTGTTGGTTCTCTTTTAAGACCAAGTCGCCAACTTGAAAGTCCCTCAGGTGAAATTTCATGTTATATGCTTTCTTAAGCCGCTCTTGATAGATACGTAAATTCTCGAGAGCATTGATATGCCATTCATCGAGCAACGTAAGCTGGTCTAACCGGGTCTACCGTGCAGTGTCATCATCTATTAACTCTTGCATTGATATGCATAGGGAGGGTATTTCCAACTCGAGAGGCATGACTGCCTTAGAGCCATACACCAGCGAAAATGGAGTTACCCCCGTGGGCATCCGAATGCTAGTGCGATAAGCCCAAAGAGCCAGTGGGATTTGGATGTGCCAATCCTTATGACTATCTGTGATCATCTTTTTAAGGATGGCAACTAGCATTTTTTTTTACTCATCTGCTTGCCCATTTGCCTGTGGATAATAGGGTGTTGAAAAACTGTGCTGAATTTTGTACTTTGTTGTCAAAGCACGCACATATTTGTTCTTGAATGATGTCCCATTATCCGAGATGATATTGGATGAAATACCAAAATGACATATGATATTATGTAAAATAAACTCCGCAATGCGGTTCCCAGTCGTAGAGGTAAGCGAAATTGCTTCCACCCACTTGGTGAAGTACTCTATGGCCGTTATGATAAACGTGTGATGACCTAATGATGCAGGGGAGATCTTTTCGATTAGATTTAAGCCCCACTACGAAAACGACCAAGCTGATTGGATCAGCTGCAATTCCTGAGAAGGTACGTGTGTCAAATTAGCATGGTGTTGACATTTCACACACTTCCTTACATACGTGCAACAATATTGCTCTAAATATGGACAATAATAGACCATGCAAAGAATGCACTTTATGATGGCCATACCACTGAAGTGACCATCGCATGTACCATCGTGCGCTTGGGTGATCACCCAAGTGGAATCCTGCTGGTCCAAGCAACAGAGGAGGATCCCTTCGTAGCTTCGATGATACAAAATTTCTCCTAGCAAGACAAGTTTTGTCACTTTCTGTTTGAATGATATTTTTGCGACGTGCGATAATCCAAGTGGGAGGCTACCTAACTTGAGATAGCCTCTTATGGGTGTGTACCAATCCTGCTGATCAGAAACCTTGATGGTATGAACTGCCAATCCCTCTTGAAGTTCATCCCTAACAAAAGCTGAGCAAGAATGAACTTGTAAAAATAGCATTATGTTGCTATTAAGAGGGGTCAGGGAAAACAAGGACCCCCAGTTGGCATGATTCAGGCTATCATGGATTCGAGCGAACCTATCCTGATATGGTTCAATATGGATCAGGTGGATTCCTAGCGTTATATCAGAGCTTGCACGCTCCATAACGGATTGCGATAATGTTTTTACTTGAATGGTTGTCATCTCCCCATAAAGGTCTTGCGGGATTAGTGACCCCAAGGAGGCCATAGTGTTCGCAAAATGATTTTATGAGCGAGGGAGTGCCTCGATGTCGTACCATTCAATATTTGCTATGAATTTATCCACAAGGGCTTTGTAGGCCTACTAAACTGGGCATTTACATTGGAATACCCCTTTCACTTGGTTGATGATTAACAACGAATCACCAAAGATGTTTAAGTGTTTGATGTTCATGGTGATTGTTGTCTGAAGACCTATGAGCAAGGCTTCGTATTCGACATTGTTGTTGGTGCATAGGAAATCAAGTTTAAATGATAGAGGTATTGGAGCCCCTTGCGATGTGAATAATACGATTCCCATGCCACCCCCTTGCTCACATTTAGAACCATAAAAAAATAGGGTTATGTCGGCCTGTGACTCAGGCTCATCATAATCTGGTGATTTTGAGACATGGAAGACCCCTTCATCAGGAAACTCTATGGTCAGAGGCTGATCGTATTTGAGAGGATCCTTTGCTAGTTTATCGATGATGACTTGACCTTTGATGAACTTCTGTCCAATGAATTCGATGTCAAACTCTATCAACAACATGATCCATTTCATCGTGCGGCTACTATGATAAGTATGACTCATCATGTATCGCAATGGATTCTCCTTAGACAAAACATACATTGTATTTCTCAGCATGTAGTGGCATAGATTTTTGGTGGCAAATACCACTGCTAAGCATAGCTTCTCGATGTATGCATAGTTAATTTCATAGCTAACCAGGGTGTGGTTAAGATAGTAATTAGCCTGTTCTTTATGTAGTTCATTTTTTTGGGCTAGCATGGCGCCCAGTGCCACCTTAGTAGCTAAGATGTATAAATAGAATGGCACTCCTGGTATAGGTGATGCCGATACCAGTGGCGAAGCCAAGTATTGTTTAATGTCATCGAAGGCTGACTGGCACTCGTCATCCCAGTGAAATGCTACCCCCTTGTGTAATAATTTATTCATGGGTCGACACTTGTCAGATAGTTGCGCTATGAAGCGCTTGATTGACGTGACCTTTCCCTGCAAGCTTCTGAGCTGCTTGATGGTGGTTGGAGGAAGCATTTCAAGGATTGCCTTGACTTTGTTTGGATCTACCTCGATGCCTCATTTTGAGACTATGAAACCCAAGAGCTTTCTAGATGTGACGCCAAATACGCACTTCTTGGGGTTTTTGTGTTTGATGAGGCGATCAAGGATCTTGCTTAAGTCATCAAGATGATCTAGGTGCAAAAGAGATTTGGCCAACAAATCATCCATATAATCTTCCAAAATTTTATGCATGTGATTGTGGAAGATGTATGTCATAGCACGTTGGTTGGTGGCACCAGTGTTTTTAAGACCAAAGGGCATGACCTTATAACAAAATGTTCCCCAAGGCGTTGTGAACACTATTTTTAGTTGGTCATTAGGATTGATATGAATTTGATTGTATCCCAAGAAACCATCCATGAGGGAAAGCATTTTGTGGCTTGTTGTAGCATCTACCAATGCATCGATGCTAGGCAAGGGGAAATTGTCCTTGGGACTCACTTTGTTTAAATATAAAAAATCAATGCATATGCGAATCCTCTCATCTGACTTCTTGATGGGTACCATGTTGGATAACCATGGTGGGTAATCCACATAGATGGCAAACTGTGCATCCAACAGCTTTTGTATCTTGTATTTGATCATTAAGGCTACCATTGGGTGCATCTTACATAGTTTTTTCTTGACTGGCTTGATTGTCGGATCAAGTGTTAGATTATGCATGACTAGCTACGAGTCTAGCCCCAACATGTCTTTGTAGGACCATGCAAAAACCTCCTTCTTCTCTTTGAGAAGGGCAATGTAATCGGCTTGCTCTTCGAGGGATAGACTTACCCCCAACTTGATGATTTGTGGATTCATTAGATCAGAGCCGATGTCTATGCCAGTCATATCTTCGACTGACATGTGGGACCTGTCCTCCAACTTGTGTGGAGTTGGGATCAGGTGGATATCATTTGCTGAATTTAGATCTACGTTCAGAACATCGGGTTCCTCTTCAGCGTAGAAGATATCCTAAGTTGGTCCTAACGTGAAATGAAGCATCTCATCGCAAGGCCAGTACTCTGATGGAGATGGTGGTGAGTTAGCGTGATCCCAGTCTATGGCATCTAGGCTTAGATACAATGGTCATGCTGGATCGACTGGATTGCATATGGGGGTAGTTAAGTCAATGGAGATCATGTTGATGGAGTGAATTTGGTCTCCATTATCATGCGGGTGGTGCCTCAGACATCCTTGGTGATCTTTGTGCTTTGGATCTGGCTCTGTGGGTATTGGCACAAATGGATCACCCCTATGTGCAGATAACAGGAGAGGGTCTGCCCTTGGCACTGATGGATCTATAGGGTCTATGGGCGAAAGGTGCTCTCTGTATGCCTGAAGTGGCAGGTGCAGCACTTGGTATAACTGTGCTTGGTTTAGGTGCCACCTATGCCTTTGCCCCATGTTTAGCTATTCAAACATGTCATCAATGTCCATGGGGTATTGTTGCTACCGCATATGATTGAGATATGCCATCTCAGTATCATATTCATAATCGCTATCAGATATCCATAGGCCTTCGTTGGCTCTGACAACTATTTGCGGCATGTGAGGCTCGTTCTGCTCGAGCAAGTTAATTTGGTCCCATCGGGGTTGTTTTGCTCTCTATGGGAGGACTTGATTCTCTTGAGGTGGCATTTGCTCGATTGGAGCATTGAAGGGGAACATTGTCATGAATTTCTCCTGATAGTCATCTATGGGCGTCACTTGCGAGTGATTGCTATCGAACTCAAAAGGGTCCCAAGGTGCTACCTCGTACTCTGAATCGTCTTTTGAAGATCTTTCTTGGCCTTGTCTATATCCCCCTTGGAGGCAAGTTCTTGAACTTTCCCCTTTCTCGATCAATGGGAAGGGGTTTTTGAGGTCCACAAGGTTGGTTTTTAACAATGGGAGATAATCCCCCAATGTATACGTTGTGTTAGGATTAGCATATGGATCTTGTGCCATCCCATCCTTTTTGCCTAGCCCTAGGCCTTGCATGTTCTCTACCAAGATGTCAATGGGCAAAGGGTGGTTGAACCCTACTCCTGATTTGTTGTATGGCATCTGATATCTTCGTTGACAAATAATGTGCACCCCTTGTTCATATCTGCCCAACCCATATCCATGCCAATTACATTGGCCAAGGTATTTCAAAGTGAATTCTGGGTTGAACAGATAGTTGACGTTCTCCGCAAAGGGCTCTTCATCCTCTTCCTCTTGTAGGTAAGGTTCAATGTCATTGTCGAGGCCCCCATATACAAAATTTTTCTGATTTGGTGGGTAGCCCAAAGGGACAATAGTGCCGATGGGGAGGCGAGGTCTCCCCATGTCCTGCATGGACTCAAGCGCGGGTGTTGCTACAATGTTCCGCACTAGATACTCCCCCAGGCCCATATTGGCCATATCAATGGTGATCGTTGGTGGTTGAGGGGGAGGGAATGGGAGTTCTTCCTGGGTCCACTCCATGTTGGGTGAACTAGGCATCTCGACTTCCATTTGGCTAGGCACCTCTTCGGTAGAGATGGTTGAGACTGATGGCGGTGCCTATTCCAAGGGTTTCTTCCCATTGTCCTTCGATGTGGCCATCGTAGATGGCATCATTGGTGAAGGACCAGATGATGAATATGGACCCAACTGGGGATTTGAGGGACTTAACAGTGGGGATGCATGTGGAATCGAACCTTGTTTGGATGGATTTAACTAAAAATCCAAATGTGTCAATGGAAGGGTCGATTGTGGCAACAACTGCACCGCATTGCAATACTTGAAGGGCTCTAAGTATGTCGGGACTACATTCACTTGCCCTTCGTATGTGTACTTTAGGCATTGATGGGCTATCGAAGGGACACACATCATGTCCCTGATCCAAGGCCAACCCAGTAAGATGTTGTAGGCCATATCACTTTCTAGGATGTGGCACAACGTAGGAATAGTCTTTTGTCCCACTTGGATGGGCAAGACAATTATGCCAACCGTTGAGCATATCATGTCATTGAATGCTCAAAGGGTATAGGTGGATGCCACAATGTGATATGCTAGCAACTTGAGGTGCTTCAATGTCATTGTTGTGATTATATTGTTGGATGATCCAGTGTCCACTAAAACCCTCTTAAATAGGATCCCATTGACCCGCATGATGACGTGTAGTGGGGGATTCGCCATATCACCAGGAACCGATTTTAGCTCATCTTATCTAAAGGTAATGACTGGTTTCGTGCATCATTTTACATGTCCCACAAAGTTGTTGAAATAATTTGCTTCATGGGGTTGTAGCTCGATGGCCTTGAGTATCTCCATTAGAGCCTCCCGATGGGGCGGTGATTGTTGTATGAGCTCATAGATGGAGAGCCTAGCCGACATGGTCCTTAAACTTTGGGTAAGTTTAGTCCGAATCGTGGCCATTGGTCTAGGTAGGGGAGGTTGTGTAGGGTGTTTTTGAGGTTGTGACCTTGATGGAACCTCTCCTGTAGCTACCGCGAGGGTAGCTGTGTTTGGGTACCTCTTGTTCTGAGTCACTATGCTTATCATCCCTACATACCCTTGCATGGGGTAGTTCTGTATCACCTTATTGACTTGTAGAGTCTTTTCCTGTGCATCATGGGTAGGTAGGGGGTCTTTGAAGATCTCCATCTGTTGGTTGCTTGGTGCCATGGGATTATCCACTACTAGCGTCTTGTTGTTTATTAGGTCTTGCACTAAGCTTTTGAACTTCCAACATGTGTAAAGGTCATGTCCTCTCTATCGATGAAATATACAGTACAATTCTTCCCTATAGCCCTTGGGTTTTGGAGCGTTAGGGTCCATGGGTCGAATTTCTTGCAGGTTTATTAGGTTTGCCACGGACAAGCGATCAAACAAGGATTCTTTAGACTCTATGAAGTGTGTGAATTGTTGCCTAGGGTGATGCTGCTAATTTTTCTCTTGCCTATGATTTTCCTTTTCATAGGTGTCAAGAGGAACTACCTGGTAATTAGCCTTTGGGGGCTGTGTTGCTTTTGTAGGCTTAGGTATGTTTATAGCAACCTGATTGACCATGGCGGGTTTCGGTTGTGTTGACCCAGTTTTGGCATTTTTGGGCCACTCTTTCTTGCATGGCTTGGCAATCTCACCATCCTGTATCTTGATCTCCTTAATGATTCTGGCTTGCGCCAGGGCTTCCTCGAGAGTGGCATATTGCTATAGCTGCAATAGCATGGAGATTGATCTTAGGCAACTTTTCAAGAACATTTGGGTCAGATCGGCCATGGGAGGGAGGTAAGGAAGCTTTGAAAGCAACATTCTCCATCGATTTACATAGGCCACCATGGTCTCCTCCTCATACTGTATGAGGCTAGCTAATTCGCTTAACGATGCCTTCTTCTTGGTATTGAAGGTGAAACATTTGAGGAATGCGTCCACTAGCTGGTCCAGGTTACTGATGCTATGCTTCGATAACTGGGTAAACCAATCTAAGGCAGGGCCTACGAACGTGGTTATAAATGTTCTTAGAAGCAAAGCATCGTTGTCTTGAATGCCAAAGCATTGAATAAATAATATTGTCACATGCTCTTGGGCATCCTCATACCCTCTAAATATTTCCAATTGAGGCATCTTAAAGTGTTCAGGGTATGGGGGTGCAGGCACTGAACGATGCACAGGGTGACTGCAGAGCTGGCGTAAAGTGGGCTTTTGGGGCCCAAAAGTCTTGGTCTCCATAGACTCTAAGAACTCTAGCAATGTTTTGTATGCATCAGAAGATTTGATCTCTTCCTCCTTGGTCTGTTCCTATTGTGGGTTGCGAGGAACTTGAGGCCTATGGAGGGGTAGCCGGATAGCACCCCCCTACCTTGGTAGGACATTTCAGCTCACTCTTCTTCTTGCTCAAACTCCTCATAGGCTTCTTGATGAGTTCCTGGACGTGACCTATAAACATGGGTAGGTGCCCACGAAGGGTGCCCATCATTGGATCTAGGGGTGGTCTCTCGCTTAGGTCTAGGAGGTCTTGTAGGCAACACTTGATAAGGTCATGGTGACCTATCTTGCACCAAGGGGTTGTGCCTCTCATACAACTTTGTCCTATGCATGTGAGGGGTTGGTACCCTCTCAGGTATAGTGTTCTGGAGCAACTCATCTGTCTAAAATTGAATGCCCTCTTTGCTAAGGCGATATAGGTGCTCTAACTATTTTTGGTCTTGCTCAAGCTGCATGATTTGCGCTTGGCGGGTGGCACGTTTGGCAAATTCCAAGTCAATTTGTTTTGTCATCTTGAGTCTAGGAGGCCTAGATGCCTCCCCTACACATCTATCTCGGTCATGGTGATATGAGATATCTATAGGTCTCTTCCCTCTATAGAGGTTAGTGACATTCACCCGAGGCTTTGGCCTTAGTAGTAGGTGATCCTAATAAATAGCAGGTGTAGAAGCACATTATTCCCACGTTGTGTATTGATCTTGAGGAATGTAGTGGTTTTCCTCGTGCTTCCTTTCGTATATGTGAAAGGGGTAGGCAGATTTGGCTCGCCCTGTCTAAAGAGCCTTGAGATCTAGATTTTGCCTATTGTTTCTTACAGTAATAAGGGGTAGAGGAGAGATGATGTAATCATGTGGCCCCTCCTTATGGACCCTATGTTGTTCTAGCACTTCATCACATGGTGGCCACTCATAACGAGTGTCTAAGGGAGCCATCCCGTCTATGTTGAGTGCCACGTGTATGGACTCCTCCTGAAAGGGTCTATGTTGCATGGGCGTGCCCCTTGAAGGGGTGCCTCTATAGTCCCATTCTATCATGGTATGATGTGGACTATTTTGTGGGTTAGGCCACCAAGGTGGTATGACCAAGTCCTTGGGGCTATAGCGGAGGCGACTTGTGCCCCCTTGTACACTTTCCGTAGCTTCTACCCGTGATTGGGCTTGGCTATGGGTGTACACCATGGTGGTGCCTCTCTACAAGATATGTAGGTTTTTATTTTTTTTTACAATTTTTTATGCTACACTAAACAAAAGGGGACCACACAATAAAAGAAATGATTATCTCGTTTATATGTTAAATGTGTGCCCTAGATCTGGTTTAGTGTGTTTTGGTTTTTTTTTTTAAAACCTTGTAAAGAAAATTTTGTTGTATATGCAATATGAGGGATCTTATGTCTCCCAAAATGGTCACCCCTTCAATATACCACTTCCAGGTCGTTATACCGAACCTCTCAATATACCTGCCCTTACATGAGGGAAACTATTGGTACGCAAGAGAAGAATAGTACGTGGAACATAGGTGGTATGGAAGGGGTATCACCCTATTTTTGACACCTACCATAGAAGACTTATCCTCATGTGCTAGGAATCACCCCAGCTACACTTGGTCAGATTTCATCAGGATTTACGTCTAGAAATAGTAGCGATCAGGGTTATGTATGCAAAAATTCAAGCCAAGGTGGTGATGAAATCCACTGTTGGTCCTGATCAAGTGTTGGGGTTTTAAGACCAACTCCTTGATGTTTATATTGTCACATTGTGTGTGGGGTTCTTTTTACTTGTGTAAAGAAAGAAAACATGCAGTAAAATTTCCTATACAAGCAAAGAAATAGAAAAATCATGGAAATAGAGACAAAAAATTACAGAGTGTCCAGAAAACCTACCTCTTCTCTACCCACACCAGATGCCCCTGAGTTTCTGCTCAGAAGCTGCACAAAGAGCTAATCATCCCAGGGTGGGATGAATAGTAGAACTATATTCATCATAGGGTGGGACAAATTCCTTATTCATCCCGGGGTGTCACGAATTCTAGTCTATATTCATCATAGGGTGGCATGAGCAGCAGTCCAACGCTTGAAGGATTAACACCTGCAAGAATAAATACAAAGCTTTGATCAGAATTTTGATTCCAAAATCAGGGGACAGCGTCCCACCATGATCACCACTAAAATCACAAAGATACGAAAGCAATAGGCGTACCAGGTTTGATGCAAGCAAAAGCAAATGTAATGCTAGATCCTACGAATGAAGAAAGGACTAAAGTGCATGAAAAGGAAAAACAAATGAACTGAAATGAGATACAAATTAAATGTAAAGTTCAGCCCTTTCTTTTATTAATTTTGCTTTGAGATCATGTTACAATACATCTCCTTTCTTTTTAGGGGCTAGGAGCGTTAGATACAGTTTTGCTACACCATGGATGGTACGCTCCCCTTCGGGATCTTCTGAGTGCCCATATTTTAAATCCTTGGTATCTCTTCGGTGTTGAGATCCTACATTCATAGAAACAACAAATGATTAATAGCACCTACGAATCGATGGAAAACATGCAATCCCTAAGGCCTCTGGTCAATGCATGCATGAAATAATTAAACGGTAAGCAAAACATGTCAGAATAAGATGAAATTTGGATAGAAGCATGCAAAAACCATCATGAACACACTGCAAAAGGAATAGTTAAGAAATATCCTGTAGATTTCTAATCGCTCCGGGGTGGGACGATTAGGACTGTCATTAAATGTCAGAAAGAAACCTCATAAATTTCCCATCCAGAGGCCTCCAAAACACCTAAAAATTTGGGGTTGGGCAAAATGGGGCATTTTGAGATGACCCATAAGGTTGGATTCTATAGATTCAGCCTTGATCACCCTGTATCCAAAGATGCTCCATGTATGTTAGTGAAAGCGAAAAACAATGAAAACACAGTCAAAACTCATTATAATAGCATGAAATTTGAATGGTAGCATACATGAATGACATAAAATAAGATTCAAAAGAAATAATGAAGAAATATACTACATATTTCTAATCGCTCCGGGGTGGGGCGATTAGGACTGCAGTAGTGCGGGGGGCACCCTAGGGGAGGACGCCCACCGATTGGGGCTTGGTTTCGACACCAATCCCCTTGGGATGGGTCAAAAAATTCCTAGGGGGTTGTGTTAGAAACTTAGGTGGGGTATTGTGGCCAAATATTTGGGTTTTGGGTCCGGATTGCGCTTCCAATGTTCACCCAATAACCTCCCTTCCAAAAGAGAGATCAAGGATGTAAGAAGCACAAGTGAGGGGTGAGGATGTAATTTGGCAGCACTCCATTGCTCCAGATGCTCCTGATCTATTTTTTTCTTAGGGTGAGAAGACTCACCATTTTATAGACCTGAAGGTCTGCTTTGAATGTGCATGCAGAGGCACCACTTGGCCATCATGCATTCCTAGGGGAGAGAAGATTCCTCCCTAATTAATGGCTCCATGACTGCCTCTATGACTACCTCTTTGAGCTCAAAAATGCTCACTCACACTCCCATGCATTGAAGGTGGATTTGAGTTGCAAATATGGATTGCCATTTCTCAAGGTTTGACTTTTTGCCCGTCAATCCTGCTATTTGCCCCACCTTGGAGCGATTACTGCTAATCGTCCTGGGGTGGGGCGAATAGCATTCTAATAATCCCAGGGTGGAACGAGTAAGGAGCACGGTGCTTGAAAGGTGTCAAATTGACCTTTGACCTTCCAAAACTACTTTGGGAGTGGTTAGGACCATTGTTTAACCTCTAGGGGCTGCCCTAGGGGCTATGTATGCCAATTCGATCAGTTCTTGTATCCACATGATCATATTGGTGCTATTTTGGTGTCTATAGGATGTGATTCGAAGGTGGCTTTTGGCAAGGTGGAAGCTAGTAGGTTCTATGGAAGCCAATAGGTTTTTCTTGATTAATCTCATTTGTGAGGAGGATGCTAAAAGAATCCTAGGGTGGGGGACCCTAGTTCTTTGGAAGAAGTGGGTTATTTCTACAGAAGTAGGGGCCAGATTTTAATATGAAAACTCAAAAATTCAACTTGGTTCCCCTATGGGTTCACCTCCTGGACTTATTCTTCTATCTCTAGCATGATGACATTATTAGAGAAATAGCAAAGATAATTGGTGATCTAGTTTAGATTGATCATGCAACTCGGTCTCAATCCTAGATAGTCTTTTCTTGGATGTGCATTTTGGTAGATCCAAATGTTGAATTACCAGAACAAATCGAACTGACCTCTAAATTTGGGCCTGGGACCCAATTGATTATGTATGAAAATAGAATTCCTAAATGCATGGTGTGTAAAAAATTTGGTCACAGCTGAAGGGTCTTTTGGAAATCCATAAAGCCAAATGATAGAACCAAGAAAAGTTGGGTGAAAAAGACATCCAAGGATCCTAGCATCAAATATGCCCCAGGAAAAACTAGGATTACAAACCAAGGATATGCACACCCTAAAGAAAATGTGATTGAATAAATTCTTGAGGTGGATATCAGTAGCCCTGGTAGGGTGGTGGTGAATAGCCAGGGTCATATGGGCAGGTTGATAGAAATAATGTATGTGGATGATATCCTAAAATATTTTCTCCAAAAATATTTCCAAGGACTTTTGTCTAAAGAAGAAACTCAGGTGGAGGAGATACTAGTTATCCTAGACATGATAGGGGTAGAGCTAGAGCCAAAAGCTACCATAAATGTTGGTAAATCTCTAGGCTTGGGAGAGGAGACTCCATCCAAGGTTTCCCACCCAAAAACTTGAAGTTTGTGTAAAGGGTCGACTGATGTTGGGGTGCCCAGGAAGGTGGGAAGACCCCCAAATAATGTGGTGAGATTTAATGAGGCAGATTCAGATATAGCCGACGGTCTACAGGCCCAACTAAAGTTTGAAAAGGATAAGGAATTTAAAGGAAAATATCTAAATATGGATTCCTTTTTTAGTCCCCATAATCTGTTAATGGGGGGAGCTAATCCAAACCTCGTAGATGAAGATCATCTCCTGGAATATCAGAGGCCTTAATGGGGTAGCTAAACAGAGAGCCCTAGCCTCTTTGAAGAATGACCATCGACCTAATATTATATTAATACATGAAACTAAAATGGATGTGAGTAGTGTGGATTTTTTCAAAAGGAGAGTTTGGAACAAGGAAGAATTTATGGCTAGCCAGGCATCTGGTGCATTAGGGGGACTCCTATGCCTGTGGGACCCTAAGACCATTAAAGGTTTATTCCTCCTCACATCAAATAGAGTTGTTGGACATTTTGAGTCCTCTAAGTCAAAGTTGTCATTTATGTCACCTGATAGAGTTATCACTCTTATTAAGGAATTCAACAAGAAATAAAGTCACCCAAGTCATCCAGCAAAAAGCTTCATCGGTGTAGAAGTGAAAGGAAAAAGTCTCCATAATATTTTAATATTATTGGGAGAACAGGTTAAGTGATTGGTTTATAAAAACCCAAGATGTGTTATTGCAAAGGTTAAAAAGGAGGTTTAATAATTATTTATAAATTATTTAAATTCACAAGGAATTTAAATTTTATAAATAATATTTAATTATACCAAGATTGGGCATTAAGACAAGGTTCTAAGGTTTAATTAAATTAAACCTAAGGTTGGTTCTTTTTAATTTATAATATTTAAATTTAAATTTAAATTTAAATTAATTATAAATTAAAAATCACGTCGACGTCGAAATTATTCAAAGTGCCGACGTGATTGCAAAAGAGAATAAAGGCATTATATAAATGCCATCAAAAACATTTGCCAAGGCAATCCCTTGCAATTATTATTTGAAGCACATGCAAAAAGGATTTGTTTTTCGAAGGCCTTATGATTTACGTAAAGGCTAAAGGTGTGAAGGTTCGGATGTTCTAAGTGCAAAGGCCAGCGTGGCCTAATGGTATATTGGCTTGGTACTATGGAGGAGGTCCCATGTTTGATTCGTGTGAGGCATTTTGGATTGCAAGGAAGAAGCACTTGAAGCGCTTGTTGTTTTTCGAAAGAGCATTGTTTGCAGAAACTTTATAGTGGATGTGCCATTTTAGACACGTCAGGGCGTGTGGCCCAACGATGGCTTGGCTGCAGCTAAGGAATTAGGAAGGAGGACATAGGGGGATAGAATCCCACTGAGGGCAAGGCAAGTGGATTTAATTTTTGATGTTGTTCAATATTTTAATTTTTGCCAAGGTTGCCTAAGGAGAAATAAGGATATGGTATGCCCTAGGAAAGATAAACATTTCTGTTGATTTTATTTTTGGAAGTATATCATATTATATATCATTGGAAAGATATTTTCAAGAGCTATTTGTTTATATTGCTTAGAGGAAGAAATAAGGTGTGTGCAAGGAGATATTTCTGGTTTTGTCAAGGAGTTTCAAAAGTAAGTTTGATTCATTATTTTGAGGGTTTATTTCTTGCATAAGAGGGTATGGTGCATTTTATTGAGTAGGAGTAATAAGGTGTTATTGAGATATTATTTTCATTATTGTGTTATTACTTAAGACCTCTAACCCTTGTTGAGATTGGAAAAAGAAAATGTGTTGAGTGTGACAGATTTAGTGGATAACTCATAAGGAATAAAAAAGGTATGGGCAATATTCTTCATTGACTTATTTGGGTGATTGATTTTTGAAAATATATTTGGAGAGAAAAGATTGATTGTGGTTTTATTTTTGAGGAGTTGTTGGTTTAATACTTCAAGGTTTTCTAGTTTGAGAGTTATGATTAAACCTTATTTTATAAGCATTGTTGTTGAAGCCAGTTAGTCCTGTAAAGAACTTGAACTTGAGTTAATAACATGAGTATCATTGTTATCTGATATTTGTTGTTGAGCATTGTTGGAAATATTTTGAGTTGGTTGATACATGCTTGGACTAGGGTTTGTGGAAAGTATTGTTCCTTGAGGTGATTGATTGAGTAGAGTTGATTGAGCCTCGTCAAGTAATTGTGTGAAGTGGTTGTTCAAGTTCCATGAAAAAAACTATTCTATATTCTAATTTGAGTTGAGATTGAGATTTGAGAATAGAACATATAGAGTCTCTAACAATTCTCTTTATGCTTCTATGAGATTGATTTGAGTTGAGATTGGAATTTGAGTATAGAACATATTGAGTCTCTAACAATAATGTTTATGCTTCTATGAGATTGAGATTGAGTTGAGATTGGGATTTGAGTGTAGAACATATTGAGTCTCTAAAAATTCTCTCTATGCTTCTATGAGATTGAGATTGAGTTGAGATTAGGATTTGAGTATAGAACATATTGAGTCTCTAAAAATTCTCTTTATGCTTCTATGACATTGAATTGAGATATTGATTGAGCATTGAGTATAGAACATATTGAGTCTCTAGCAATTATCTTTATGATTCTATGAGATTGGACAAGTTCAGTGTGAGCTTGTTAAACTGATTTGAGGTAAGTATTTGAGAAGGCTTGTGGACTGATTTTATGCAAGATTTTGTGGAAGCTTGCTATGCATATTTGAGGAAGTCCTAGAGAGGACTTATTGAGAATATTTGGATAAATCCTAGAGAGGAATTATTGAGTAGATTTGGACAAGTCCTAGATGGGACTTGTCGAGCAGATTTGAGTAGGTTCTATGTGGACCTATTGAGCAGATTTGAGCAGGTTCTATGTGGACCTGTTGAGCATATTTGAGTAGGTTCTGTGTGGATCTATTGAGAGGATTTGAGCAGGTTCTTTGTGGACCTATTGATTAGATTTGAGCAGGTTTTATGTGGACTTGTTGAGTAGATTTGAGAAGGTTCTATGTGGACCTATTAAGGATATTTGTGCTAGATAGAATAAAATGTGTTTAGTATAGATTTGAGTGGACTTGTGCTAGACTGAATGAATTGTGTTTAGTGCAAGAGATTGAGCAGAGTTGTGCTAGACATAATAAACTATGTTTAGTACAAGATATTGACCAGAGCTATGATAGACCGACTAGATTGTGTTTAGTACAATATTGAGACAGAGCTTTGGAGGTGGCAGAGTATAGAGGACAGAGTCTCAGTGGATAGATATCCAACAACCAAGACAATTGAAGACAAATATGAGTGAGGAGTCTTCAAGTGGAGAGATATATACCAGTTAGTGCAACAAAGAGATAGAGTCTTCGAGAATATCACTAGCTAGAGCAGAAGGGGAAGGAGTTCTCCTATGGAAGAAATCCATGAAATTGAGATTAGGGTATCAACATCTCCTTTGGATAGAGGTCCATAAACATTGTAATTGGGAAGGATTCCAAAAGAGATTGATTGATAACATTTTAGTAAAAGATTTTATCTATGGAGTAGCTCACATTGGGTGAACCACATAAATTGTGGTGTCTCTATTGTGTATGGTATTTTTTGCATTGCTTTGATTACTGCTATCTATACACTGCATAATATTTATTTAAAAAGAAAAGTAAAAGGTGGTCTTATACTGGTCACCCCCCCTCTCAGTATAAGATTGTGCTCTTAAATTGGTATCAGAGCGGGTTCCTTCAGAAGAGTTTGAAAACTTGAAGGAAAATCGGTCTAAGAACACAATGGATCAAAAGTATCAAAGAAAAAAATTCTTCAATAATGCGAGTACCGAGTATTTTATGGAAGTGACTTCTTGTATTGGTGTATGCTTGATGAGATTTTACCTGATAGTACTTGGAAATGAAGTTTGGGATGCAATGGAACTTGGATATGATTCAATAGTCAATCCTCCTATAGATAAGGAAGGTAAGCTTCTAATGCATGGAAACTCAAGAGCTATGAATGCAATTATAAAATGATTGCGTAGATCAGAATCTATGAAGGTTATGGATTGTAAAACAATAAAATAAATGTGGGAACTTTTGCATGACATATATCAAGGAGATAAAGGAGTCAAGAAAGCTAAGATTAAAAATCTCAAAGGATAATTTGAGAACTTAATAATGAAGGATAATGAAAAAATTCGTGACTATCTCAAGTAATATTTATGAACTTGTACATGATATGAGAGGTCCAGGGAATGAAGGTTCATGAATCTCATGCTTGTGATAAGATCTTGAGAACTCTTCCAAAAAGGTATAGTGAAAAGGCTTCTACTATAGAAAAATCAATTGATAGTGATTCTTTGACAAGGAATTATTTGCTTGGCATGCTTACTACTTTTGAAATAATAACAAAAGATAATATTCCTCTAAAAGAAGTCGCTTTCAAAGTAGACAAAAAGAAAAATGGAAAGAAGATAGAATCGAGAAGTGAGTCATCTAGTGATGAAGAAGCAAATTATGGCAGAAGAGATAGAGGTTTCAAAAGACCCATAGATCCAAGATCTATCAAATGTTTCAATTTTGGAAGGTATGGACATTTTGCAACAGAGTGCAAGGAGCCAAAGAACAACAACGATGAGGAAAAATAGGATCACAGGTACAGGGAGTCAGAAAGATACAGGTACTAAAATAAAAGCAAGGATGGACAAAGCAGATAAGGAAATAAGTTCTTCAAGAGACAAAAGAGAAGCTACTATGTGAAAATGCAAGTAAGTACTCAATTGAGAGTGATGCTAGTTTTTCAGACAATGATAGGGATGAAGTCTTATTTATGGTTAAAGAGAAAGATCCAATTAAGAAAAAGACTCTAGTTATTCTAAAGTGTTTTAGATGTGGTAAATTTGGACATCTTGAAAATGATTGCACTAGGGATGGTTATAATTTTAGTGATGATGATTTTGAAGATGCACTTGAAAGACTAGATGAAAATATTCTAATGGCATTAGAAGAAGAAGTGAGTGACCCCATAGAAGACAAGTCTAAAGGAAGTAGAAACTCGAACAAAGGTAAAAAAATAGAGGATTATTCAGTAGAGAATGGTTATGATCTCAAGGGAGAACTTATCTATGCCCTTGACATAGTAAAGAAGGTAAGAAAGCAACACTCTAAGCTTGAAAGTCAGTTTCAAGAATGTGATGAAGAAAGATTATTGCTCATAGAAGATTTAGAGAAATCAAAGGCTAAGACAAGCAAGTTCAAAGATAAATTAAAAGCAAATATATTGGAATGTGAGAAGTTAGCACAAGAAGTGGCTACTTTAAAAGAAGAATTAAAGGACTCCAAGATCAAGATGAAGAGTTTCAAAAATAGCTCTAGGAACTTGGATAAGTTCATCTCTGGACAACAACGAACATCATGTTCAACAGGTCTTGGCTTTGGAAAGGTTCAAAAGAAACAACAAGAAGAATGTACCTCAAGTCTTGAAGAAGAAGAAATTTCAGAAGAAGATACTTCAGAAGATGAAAGTATAAGTGGGAATGAGACATCAGAGGATGAGTTGGACAACAAAGAGTTCAAAAAATATAGGAACAATGCACAAAGAAGATACAGATGGAACAACAATCAAAATAGGATACCAATGAGGTAAATACAAGGAAGCTTTAATGAAATATGTTTTTCATGTCATAGGTGTGGGCACATGGCTTCACAGTGCAGGACACATCAAAGCCAGGAGTATGGAAAAGGATAAATTTTCCAAGGATATTGCTACTCATGCAATGAGTTTGGTCACAAGGAAATAATTGCAAGATTCAATATAGAAGAAGATATGGCTTCACTAGAAGAAGTCCTAAGACAGTTGCACATCCAAGAAATAATAACATTAAGTGTTATAAGTGCAATAATGATGGTCACATAGCAATATGGTGTTGAGAAAATATTCCAGAAACAAGCATAAACAAGGACAAGACTATGAATAGGAATAGGAATATGAACAGAAATTGGAATATGAATAGACACAAGAATATGAACAAGAATACAGACTCAAAAAATAACAAGAACAGAAACATGGATGAGAACAAGAGCAAGAACATGAATAGAAGTGACGACAAAAACAGGGATGATGACTTGGAAAGAAACAATGAGAGGATTCAAAAGAATCATAGAAGAAGAGAGAAAGATAAAGGTACAAATCTATGCTTTTGGGGAGTAGAAATAATCCCACCTGAGAATTAACCACCTCATGTGAAGGTGGGGGAGAGACTAAACTAAGAGGCTCATTCTTAGCCTCAAGCCCCAAAGGTGACCCTTTGCCATTGATGTCAAAGGGGGAGAGATTTGTGTATTGGGGAGAGATTTTATATGAGGTGAGATTTGATATTTGCGAGAGCATTGAGCTAGGGGGAGCAAAGTCCCGGGGGGAATAAAAAAATAAGGTCGGGTTTCAGTAAAAGGATAAGGGTTGCCATCAATGACAAAGGGGGAGATTGTTGGACATTTTGAGTCCTCTAAGTCAAAGTTGTAATTGATGTCACCTGATATATTTATCACTCTTATTAAGGAATTCGACAAGAAATAAAGTCGCCCAAGTCATCCAGGAAAAAGCTTCATCAGTGCAGAAGTGAAAGGAAACAGGCTCCATAATATTTTAATATTATTGGGAGCATAGGTTAAGTGATTAGTTTATAAAAACCCAATATGGGTTATTGCAAAGGTTAAAAAGGAGGTTTAAAAATTATTTATAAATTATTTAAATTCACAAGGAATTTAAATTTTATAAATAATATTTAATTATACCAAGACTGGGAATTAATACAAGGTTCTAAGGTTTAATTAAATTAAACCTAAGGTTGGTTATTTTTAATTTATAATATTTAAATTTAAATTAATTATAAATTAAAAATCACGCCGACATTAAAATTATTCGAAGCATAGACGTGATTCCAAAAGAGGACAAAGGCATTATATAAATACCATCAAAAAACATTTACCAAGACAATCCCTTGCAATTATTATTTGAAGCACATGCGAAAAGGTTTTGTTTTTCGAAGGCCTTACGATTTACATAAAGGCTAAAGGTGTGAATGTTTGGAGGCTCTAAGCGCAAAGGCTAGCGTGACCTAGTGGTATGTTGGCTTGGTACTAAGAAGGAGGTCCCACGTTCGATTCGCATGAGGCCTTTTGGATTGCAAGGAAGAAGCGCTTGAAGTGCTTGTTGTTTTTCGAAAGAGCGCTGTTCGTGAAAACTTTATAGTGGACGTGCCATTTTAGACACGTCGAGGTCACGTGGCCCAATGACGGCTTGGCTACAACTAAGGTATTGGGAAGGAGGACATCGGGGGATCGAACCCCATCGAGGGCAAGGCAAGTGGATTTACTTTTTGATGTTGTTTAATATTTTAATTTTTGCCAAGGTTGCGTAAGGAGAAATAAGGATATGGTATGCCCTAGGAAAGATAAATATTTCTATTGATTTTATTTTTGGAAGCATATCATATTATATATCATTGGAAAGATATTTTCAAGAGATATTTGTTTAGATTGTTTAGAGGGAGAAATAAGGTGTGTGAAAGGAGATATTTTTGGTTTTGTCAAGGAGTTTCAAAAGTAAGTTTGATTCATTCTTTTGAGGGTTTATTTCTTGCATAAGAGGGTATGGTGCATTTTATTGAGTAGGAGTAATAAGGTGTTATTGAGATATTATTTTTATTATTGTGTTATTACTCAAGACCTCTAACCCTTGTTGAGATTGGAAAAAGAAAATATGTTGAGTTTGGCAAATTTAGTGGACAACTCATAAGGCATAAAAAAGGTATGGGCAATATTCTTCATTGATTTATTTAGGTGATTGATTTTTGAAAATATATTTGGAGATAAAAGGATTGATTGTGGTTTTATTTTTGAGGAGTTGTTGGTTTAATACTTCAAGGTTTTCTAGTTTGAGAGTTATGATTAAACCTTATTTTATAAGCATTGTTGTTGAATCCAATTAGTCCTGTAAAGAACTTGAACTTGAGTTAATAACATGAGTATCATTGTTATCTGATATTTGTTGTTGAGCATTGTTGGAAATATTTTGAGTTGGTTGATACATGCTTGGACTAGGGTTTGTGGAAAGTATTGTTCCTTGAGGTGATTGATTGAGTAGAGTTGATTGAGCCTCGTCAAGTAATTGTGTGAAGTGGTTGTTCAAGTTCCATGAAAAAAACTATTCTATATTCTAATTTGAGTTGAGATTGAGATTTGAGAATAGAACATATAGAGTCTCTAACAATTCTCTTTATGCTTCTATGAGATTGATTTGAGTTGAGATTGGAATTTGAGTATAGAACATATTGAGTCTCTAACAATAATGTTTATGCTTCTATGAGATTGAGATTGAGTTGAGATTGGGATTTGAGTGTAGAACATATTGAGTCTCTAACAATTCTCTCTATGCTTCTATGAGATTGAGATTGAGTTGAGATTAGGATTTGAGTATAGAACATATTGAGTCTCTAAAAATTCTCTTTATGCTTCTATGACATTGAATTGAGATATTGATTGAGCATTGAGTATAGAACATATTGAGTCTCTAGCAATTATCTTTATGATTCTATGAGATTGGACAAGTTCTATGTGAGCTTGTTAAACTGATTTGAGGTAAGTCTTTGAGAAGGCTTGTGGACTGATTTTATGCAAGATTTTGTGGAAGCTTGCTATGCATATTTGAGGAAGTCCTAGAGAGGACTTATTGAGAATATTTGGATAAATCCTAGAGAGGAATTATTGAGTAGATTTGGACAAGTCCTAGATGGGACTTGTCGAGCAGATTTGAGCAGGTTCTATGTGGACCTATTGAGCAGATTTGAGCAGGTTCTATGTGGACCTGTTGAGCATATTTGAGTAGGTTCTGTGTGGATCTATTGAGAGGATTTGAGCAGGTTCTTTGTGGACCTATTGATTAGATTTGAGCAGGTTTTATGTGGACTTGTTGAGTAGATTTGAGAAGGTTCTATGTGGACCTATTAAGGATATTTGTGCTAGATAGAATAAAATGTGTTTAGTATAGATTTGAGTGGACTTGTGCTAGACTGAATGAATTGTGTTTAGTGCAAGAGATTGAGCAGAGTTGTGCTAGACATAATAAACTATGTTTAGTACAAGATATTGACCAGAGCTATGATAGACCGACTAGATTGTGTTTAGTAAAATATTGAGACAGAGCTTTGGAGGTGGCAGAGTATAGAGGACAGAGTCTCAGTGGATAGATATCCAACAACCAAGACAATTGAAGACAAATCTGAGCGAGGAGTCTTCAAGTGGAGAGAGATATACCAGTTAGTGCAACAAAGAGATAGAGTCTTCGAGAATATCACTAGCTAGAGCAGAAGGGGAAGGAGTTCTCCTATGGAAGAAATCCATGAAATTGAGATTAGGGTATCAACATCTCCTTTGGATAGAGGTCCATAAACATTGTAATTGGGAAGGATTCCAAAAGAGATTGATTGATAACATTTTAGTAAAAGATTTTATCTATGGAGTAGCTCACATTGGGTGAACCACATAAATTGTGGTGTCTCTATTGTGTATGGTATTTTTTGCATTGCTTTGATTACTGCTATCTATACACTGCATAATATTTATTTAAAAATAAAAGTAAAAGGTGGTCTTATACTGGTCACCCCCCCTCTCAGTATAATATTGTGCTCTTAAATTGGTATCAGAGCGGGTTCCTTCAGAAGAGTTTGACAACTTGAAGGAAAATCGGTCTAAGAACACAATGGATCAAAAGTATCAAAGAAAAAATTCTTCAATAATGCAAGTACCAGTATTTTATGGAAGTGACTTCTTGTATTGGTGTATGCTTGATGAGATTTTACCCGATAGTACTTGGAAATGAAGTTTGGGATGCAATGGAACTTGGATATGATTCAATAGTCAATCCTCCTATAGATAAGGAAGGTAAGCTTCTAATGCATGGAAACTCAAGAGCTATGAATGCAATTATAAAATGATTGCGTAGATCAGAATCTATGAAGGTTATGGATTGTAAAACAATAAAATAAATGTGGGAACTTTTGCATGACATATATCAAGGAGATAAAGGAGTCAAGAAAGCTAAGATTAAAAATCTCAAAGGATAATTTGAGAACTTAATAATGAAGGATAATGAAAAAATTCGTGACTATCTCAGTAATATTTATGAACTTGTACATGATATGAGAGGTCTGGGAATGAAGGTTCATGAATCTCATGCTTGTGATAAGATCTTGAGAACTCTTCCAAAAAGGTATAGTGAAAAGGCTTCTACTATAGAAAAATCAATTGATAGTGATTCTTTGACAAGGAATTATTTGCTTGGCATGCTTACTACTTTTGAAATAATAACAAAAGATAATATTCCTCTAAAAGAAGTTGCTTTCAAAGTAGACAAAAAGAAAAATGGAAAGAAGATAGAATCGAGAAGTGAGTCATCTAGTGATGAAGAAGCAAATTATGGCAGAAGAGATAGAGGTTTCAAAAGACCCATAGATCCAAGATCTATCAAATGTTTCAATTTTGGAAGGTATGGACATTTTGCAACAGAGTGCAAGGAGCCAAAGAACAACAACGATGAGGAAAAATAGGATCACAGGTACAGGGAGTCAGAAAGATACAGGTACTAAAATAAAAGCAAGGATGGACAAAGCAGATAAGGAAATAAGTTCTTCAAGAGACAAAAGAGAAGCTACTATGTGAAAATGCAAGTAAGTACTCAATTGAGAGTGATGCTAGTTTTTCAGACAATGATAGGGATGAAGTCTTATTTATGGTTAAAGAGAAAGATCCAATTAAGAAAAAGACTCTAGTTATTCTAAAGTGTTTTAGATGTGGTAAATTTGGACATCTTGAAAATGATTGCACTAGGGATGGTTATAATTTTAGTGATGATGATTTTGAAGATGCACTTGAAAGACCGAGATGAAAATATTCTAATCGCATTAGAAGAAGAAGTGAGTGACCCCGTAGAAGACATGTCTAAAGGAAGTAGAAAATCGAACAAAGGTAAAAAAATAGAGGATTATTCAAGTAGAGAATGGTTATGATCTCAAGGGAGAACTTATCTATGCCCTTGACATAGTAAAAAAGGTAAGAAAGCAACACTCTAAGCTTGAAAGTCAGTTTCAAGAATGTGATGAAGAAAGATTATTGCTCGTAGAAGATTTAGAGAAATCAAAGGCTAAGACAAGAAAGTTCAAAGATAAATTAAAAGCAAATATATTGGAATGTGAGAAGTTAGCACAAGAAGTGGCTACTTTAAAAGAAGAATTAAAGGACTCCAAGATCAAGATGAAGAGTTTCAAAAATAGCTCTAGGAACTTGGATAAGTTCATCTGTGGACAACAACGAACATCATGTTCAACAGGTCTTGGCTTTGGAAAGGTTCAAAAGAAACAACAAGAAGAATGTACCTCAAGTCTTGAAGAAGAAGAAATTTCAGAAGAAGATACTTCAGAAGATGAAAGTATAAGTGGGAATGAGACATCAGAGGATGAGTTGGACAACAAAGAGTTCAAAAAAGATAGGAACAATGCACAAAGAAGATACAGATGGAACAACAATCAAAATAGGATACCAATGAGGTAAATACAAGGAAGCTTTAATGAAATATGTTTTTCATGTCATAGGTTTGGGCACATGGCTTCACAGTGCAGGACACATCAAAGCCAGGAGTATGGAAAAGGATAAATTTTCCAAGGATATTGCTACTCATGCAATGAGTTTGGTCACAAGGAAATAATTGCAAGATTCAATATAGAAGAAGATATGGCTTCACTAGAAGAAGTCCTAAGACAGTTGCACATCCAAGAAATAATAACATTAAGTGTTATAAGTGCAATAATGATGGTCACATAGCAATATGGTGTAGAGAAAATATTCCAGAAACAAGCATAAACAAGGACAAGACTATGAATAGGAATAGGAATATGAACAGAAATTGGAATATGAATAGACACAAGAATATGAACAAGAATACAGACTCAGAAAATAACAAGAACAGAAACATGGATGAGAACAAGAGCAAGAACATGAATAGAAGTGACGACAAAAACAGGGATGATGACTTGGAAAGAAACAATGAGAGGATTCAAAAGAATCATAGAAGAAGAGAGAAAGATAAAGGTACAAATCTATGCTTTTGGGGAGTAGAAATAATCCCACCTGAGAATTAACCACCTCATGTGAAGGTGGGGGAGGGGCTAAACTAAGAGGCTCATTCTTAGCCTCAAGCCCCAAAGGTGACCCTTTGCCATTGATGTCAAAGGGGGAGAGATTTGTGTATTGGGGAGAGATTTTATATGAGGTGAGATTTGATATTTGCGAGAGCATTGAGCTAAGGGGAGCAAAGTCCCAGGGGTAGCAGAAAATAAGGTCAGGTTTCAGTAAAAGGATAAGGGTTGCCATCAATGACAAAGGGGGAGATTGTTGGACATTTTGAGTCCTCTAAGTCAAATTTGTAATTGATGTCACCTGATATATTTATCACTCTTATTAAGGAATTCGACAAGAAATAAAGTCGCCCAAGTCATCCAGGAAAAAGCTTCATCAGTGCAGAAGTGAAAGGAAAAAGGCTCCATAATATTTTAATATTATTGGGAGCATAGGTTAAGTGATTAGTTTATAAAAACCCAATATGGGTTATTGCAAAGGTTAAAAAGGAGGTTTAAAAATTATTTATAAATTATTTAAATTCACAAGGAATTTAAATTTTATAAATAATATTTAATTATACCAAGACTGGGAATTAATACAAGGTTCTAAGGTTTAATTAAATTAAACCTAAGGTTGGTTATTTTTAATTTATAATATTTAAATTTAAATTAATTATAAATTAAAAATCACGCCGACATTAAAATTATTCGAAGCATAGACGTGATTCCAAAAGAGGACAAAGGCATTATATAAATACCATCAAAAAACATTTACCAAGACAATCCCTTGCAATTATTATTTGAAGCACATGCGAAAAGGTTTTGTTTTTCGAAGGCCTTACGATTTACATAAAGGCTAAAGGTGTGAATGTTTGGAGGCTCTAAGCGCAAAGGCTAGCGTGACCTAGTGGTATGTTGGCTTGGTACTAAGAAGGAGGTCCCACGTTCGATTCGCGTGAGGCCTTTTGGATTGCAAGGAAGAAGCGCTTGAAGTGCTTGTTGTTTTTCGAAAGAGCGCTGTTCGTGAAAACTTTATAGTGGACGTGCCATTTTAGACACGTCAGGTCACGTGGCCCAATGACGGCTTGGCTACGACTAAGGTATTGGGAATGAGGACATCGGGGGATCGAACCCCATCGAGGGCAAGGCAAGTGGATTTACTTTTTGATGTTGTTTAATATTTTAATTTTTGCCAAGGTTGCGTAAGGAGAAATAAGGATATGGTATGCCCTAGGAAAGATAAATATTTCTATTGATTTTATTTTTGGAAGCATATCATATTATATATCATTCGAAAGATATTTTCAAGAGATATTTGTTTAGATTGTTTAGAGGGAGAAATAAGGTGTGTGAAAGGAGATATTTTTGGTTTTGTCAAGGAGTTTCAAAAGTAAGTTTGATTCATTCTTTTGAGGGTTTATTTCTTGCATAAGAGGGTATGGTGCATTTTATTGAGTAGGAGTAATAAGGTGTTATTGAGATATTATTTTTATTATTGTGTTATTACTCAAGACCTATAACCCTTGTTGAGATTGGAAAAAGAAAATATGTTGAGTTTGGCAAATTTAGTGGACAACTCATAAGGCATAAAAAAGGTATGGGCAATATTCTTCATTGATTTATTTAGGTGATTGATTTTTGAAAATATATTTGGAGATAAAAGGATTGATTGTGGTTTTATTTTTGAGGAGTTGTTGGTTTAATACTTCAAGGTTTTCTAGTTTGAGAGTTATGATTAAACCTTATTTTATAAGCATTGTTGTTGAAGCCAATTAGTCCTGTAAAGAACTTGAACTTGAGTTAATAACATGAGTATCATTGTTATCTGATATTTGTTGTTGAGCATTGTTGGAAATATTTTGAGTTGGTTGATACATGCTTGGACTAGGGTTTGTGGAAAGTATTGTTCCTTGAGGTGATTGATTGAGTAGAGTTGATTGAGCCTCGTCAAGTAATTGTGTGAAGTGGTTGTTCAAGTTCCATGAAAAAAACTATTCTATATTCTAATTTGAGTTGAGATTGAGATTTGAGAATAGAACATATAGAGTCTCTAACAATTCTCTTTATGCTTCTATGAGATTGATTTGAGTTGAGATTGGAATTTGAGTATAGAACATATTGAGTCTCTAACAATAATGTTTATGCTTCTATGAGATTGAGATTGAGTTGAGATTGGGATTTGAGTGTAGAACATATTGAGTCTCTAACAATTCTCTCTATGCTTCTATGAGATTGAGATTGAGTTGAGATTAGGATTTGAGTATAGAACATATTGAGTCTCTAAAAATTCTCTTTATGCTTCTATGACATTGAATTGAGATATTGATTGAGCATTGAGTATAGAACATATTGAGTCTCTAGCAATTATCTTTATGATTCTATGAGATTGGACAAGTTATGTGTGAGCTTGTTAAACTAATTTGAGGTAAGTCTTTGATAAGGCTTGTGGACTGATTTTATGCAAGATTTTGTGGAAGCTTGCTATGCATATTTGAGGAAGTCCTAGAGAGGACTTATTGAGAATATTTTGATAAATCCTAGAGAGGAATTATTGAGTAGATTTGGACAAGTCCTAGATGGGACTTGTCGAGCAGATTTGAGCAGGTTCTATGTGGACCTATTGAGCAGATTTGAGCAGGTTCTATGTGGACCTGTTGAGCATATTTGAGTAGGTTCTGTGTGGATCTATTGAGAGGATTTGAGCAGGTTCTTTGTGGACCTATTGATTAGATTTGAGCAGGTTTTATGTGGACTTGTTGAGTAGATTTGAGAAGGTTCTATGTGGACCTATTAAGCATATTTGTGCTAGATAGAATAAAATGTGTTTAGTATAGATTTGAGTGGACTTGTGCTAGACCGAATGAATTGTGTTTAGTGCAAGAGATTGAGCAGAGTTGTGCTAGACAAAATAAACTATGTTTAGTACAAGATATTGACCAGAGCTATGCTAGACCGACTAGATTGTGTTTAGTACAATATTGAGACAGAGCTTTGGAGGTGGCAGAGTATAGAGGACAGAGTCTCGGTGGATAGATATCCAACAACCAAGACAATTGAAGACAAATCTGAGTGAGGAGTCTTCAAGTGGAGAGAGATATACCAGTTAGTGCAACAAAGAGATAGAGTCTTCGAGAATATCACTAGCTAGAGCAGAAGGGACAAAGCAGATAAGGAAATAAGTTCTTCAAGAGACAAAAGAGAAGCTACTATGTGAAAATGCAAGTAAGTACTCAATTGAGAGTGATGCTAGTTTTTCAGACAATGATAGGGATGAAGTCTTATTTATGGTTAAAGAGAAAGATCCAATTAAGAAAAAGACTCTAGTTATTCTAAAGTGTTTTAGATGTGGTAAATTTGGACATCTTGAAAATGATTGCACTAGGGATGGTTATAATTTTAGTGATGATGATTTTGAAGATGCACTTGAAAGACCAGATGAAAATATTCTAATCGCATTAGAAGAAGAAGTGAGTGACCCTGTAGAAGACATGTCTAAAGGAAGTAGAAAATCGAACAAAGGTAAAAAAATAGAGGATTATTCAAGTAGAGAATGGTTATGATCTCAAGGGAGAACTTATCTATGCCCTTGACATAGTAAAAAAGGTAAGAAAGCAACACTCTAAGCTTGAAAGTCAGTTTCAAGAATGTGATGAAGAAAGATTATTGCTCGTAGAAGATTTAGAGAAATCAAAGGCTAAGACAAGCAAGTTCAAAGATAAATTAAAAGCAAATATATTGGAATGTGAGAAGTTAGCACAAGAAGTGGCTACTTTAAAAGAAGAATTAAAGGACTCCAAGATCAAGATGAAGAGTTTCAAAAATAGCTCTAGGAACTTGGATAAGTTCATCTGTGGACAACAACGAACATCATGTTCAACGGGTCTTGGCTTTGGAAAGGTTCAAAAGAAACAACAAGAAGAATGTACCTCAAGTCTTGAAGAAGAAGAAATTTCAGAAGAAGATACTTCGAAGATGAAAGTATAAGTGGGAATGAGACATCGAGAGGATGAGTTGGACAACAAAGAGTTCAAAAAAGATAGGAACAATGCACAAAGAAGATACGAGATGGAACAACAATCAAAATAGGATACCAATGAGGTAAATACAAGGAAGCTTTAATGAAATATGTTTTTCATGTCATAGGTTTGGGCACATGGCTTCACGGTACGGAGACACATCAAAGCCAGGAGTATGGAAAAGGATAAATTTTCCAAGGATATTGCTACTCATGCAATGAGTTTGGTCACAAGGAAATAATTGCAAGATTCAATATAGAAGAAGATATGGCTTCACTAGAAGAAGTCCTAAGACAGTTGCACATCCAAGAAATAATAACATTAAGTGTTATAAGTGCAATAATGATGGTCACATAGCAATATGGTGTAGAGAAAATATTCCAGAAACAAGCATAAACAAGGACAAGACTATGAATAGGAATAGGAATATGAACAGAAATTGGAATATGAATAGACACAAGAATATGAACAAGAATACAGACTCAGAAAATAACAAGAACAGAAACATGGATGAGAACAAGAGCAAGAACATGAATAGAAGTGACGACAAAAACAGGGATGATGACTTGGAAAGAAACAATGAGAGGATTCAAAAGAATCATAGAAGAAGAGAGAAAGATAAAGGTACAAATCTATGCTTTTGGGGAGTAGAAATAATCCCACCTGAGAATTAACCACCTCATGTGAAGGTGGGGGAGGGGCTAAACTAAGAGGCTCATTCTTAGCCTCAAGCCCCAAAGGTGACCCTTTGCCATTGATGTCAAAGGGGGAGAGATTTGTGTATTGGGGAGAGATTTTATATGAGGTGAGATTTGATATTTGCGAGAGCATTGAGCTAGGGGGAGCAAAGTCCCAGGGGGAGCGAGAAAATAAGGTCGGGTTTCGGTAAAAGGATAAGGGTTGCCATCAATGACAAAGGGGGAGATTGTTGGACATTTTGAGTCCTCTAAGTCAAAGTTGTAATTGATGTCACCTGATATATTTATCACTCTTATTAAGGAATTCGACAAGAAATAAAGTCGCCCAAGTCATCCAAGAAATAAAGGGTTGCTTCTAAGGTTTAATTAAATTAAACCTAAGGTTGGTTATTTTTAATTTATAATATTTAAATTTAAATTAATTATAAATTAAAAATCACGCCGACATTAAAATTATTCGAAGCATAGACGTGATTCCAAAAGAGGACAAAGGCATTATATAAATACCATCAAAAAACATTTACCAAGACAATCCCTTGCAATTATTATTTGAAGCACATGCGAAAAGGTTTTGTTTTTCGAAGGCCTTACGATTTACATAAAGGCTAAAGGTGTGAATGTTTGGAGGCTCTAAGCGCAAAGGCTAGCGTGACCTAGTGGTATGTTGGCTTGGTACTAAGAAGGAGGTCCCACGTTCGATTCGTGTGAGGCCTTTTGGATTGCAAGGAAGAAGCGCTTGAAGTGCTTGTTGTTTTTCGAAAGAGCGCTGTTCGTGAAAACTTTATAGTGGACGTGCCATTTTAGACACGTCAGGTCACGTGGCCCAATGACAGCTTGGCTACGACTAAGGTATTGGGAATGAGGACATCGGGGGATCGAACCCCATCGAGGGCAAGGCAAGTGGATTTACTTTTTGATGTTGTTTAATATTTTAATTTTTGCCAAGGTTGCGTAAGGAGAAATAAGGATATGGTATGCCCTAGGAAAGATAAATATTTCTATTGATTTTATTTTTGGAAGCATATCATATTATATATCATTCGAAAGATATTTTCAAGAGATATTTGTTTAGATTGTTTAGAGGGAGAAATAAGGTGTGTGAAAGGAGATATTTTTGGTTTTGTCAAGGAGTTTCAAAAGTAAGTTTGATTCATTCTTTTGAGGGTTTATTTCTTGCATAAGAGGGTATGGTGCATTTTATTGAGTAGGAGTAATAAGCATTGTTGTTGAAGTTTTATTTTTGAGGAGTTGTTGGTTTAATACTTCAAGGTTTTCTAGTTTGAGAGTTATGATTAAACCTTATTTTATAAGCATTGTTGTTGAAGCCAATTAGTCCTGTAAAGAACTTGAACTTGAGTTAATAACATGAGTATCATTGTTATCTGATATTTGTTGTTGAGCATTGTTGGAAATATTTTGAGTTGGTTGATACATGCTTGGACTAGGGTTTGTGGAAAGTATTGTTCCTTGAGGTGATTGATTGAGTAGATTTGATTGAGCCTCGTCAAGTAATTGTGTGAAGTGGTTGTTCAAGTTCCATGAAAAAAACTATTCTATATTCTAATTTGAGTTGAGATTGAGATTTGAGAATAGAACATATAGAGTCTCTAACAATTCTCTTTATGCTTCTATGAGATTGATTTGAGTTGAGATTGGAATTTGAGTATAGAACATATTGAGTCTCTAACAATAATGTTTATGCTTCTATGAGATTGAGATTGAGTTGAGATTGGGATTTGAGTGTAGAACATATTGAGTCTCTAACAATTCTCTCTATGCTTCTATGAGATTGAGATTGAGTTGAGATTAGTATTTGAGTATAGAACATATTGAGTCTCTAAAAATTCTCTTTATGCTTCTATGACATTGAATTGAGATATTGATTGAGCATTGAGTATAGAACATATTGAGTCTCTAGCAATTATCTTTATGATTCTATGAGATTGGACAAGTTCCGTGTGAGCTTGTTAAACCGATTTGAGGTAAGTCTTTGAGAAGGCTTGTGGACTGATTTTATGCAAGATTTTGTGGAAGCTTGCTATGCATATTTGAGGAAGTCCTAGAGAGGACTTATTGAGAATATTTTGATAAATCCTAGAGAGGAATTATTGAGTAGATTTGGACAAGTCCTAGATGGGACTTGTCGAGCAGATTTGAGCAGGTTCTATGTGGACCTATTGAGCAGATTTGAGCAGGTTCTATGTGGACCTGTTGAGCATATTTGAGTAGGTTCTGTGTGGATCTATTGAGAGGATTTGAGCAGGTTCTTTGTGGACCTATTGATTAGATTTGAGCAGGTTTTATGTGGACTTGTTGAGTAGATTTGAGAAGGTTCTATGTGGACCTATTAAGGATATTTGTGCTAGATAGAATAAAATGTGTTTAGTATAGATTTGAGTGGACTTGTGCTAGACTGAATGAATTGTGTTTAGTGCAAGAGATTGAGCAGAGTTGTGCTAGACATAATAAACTATGTTTAGTACAAGATATTGACCAGAGCTATGATAGACCGACTAGATTGTGTTTAGTACAATATTGAGACAGAGCTTTGGAGGTGGCGGAGTATAGAGGACGAGTCTCAGTGGATAGATATCCAACAACCAAGACAATTGAAGACAAATCTGAGTGAGGAGTCTTCAAGTGGAGAGAGATATACCAGTTAGTGCAACAAAGAGATAGAGTCTTCGAGAATATCACTAGCTAGAGAAGAAGGGGAAGGAGTTCTCCTATGGAAGAAATCCATGAAATTGAGATTAGGGTATCAACATCTCCTTTGGATAGAGGTCCATAAACATTGTAATTGGGAAGGATTCCAAAAGAGATTGATTGATAACATTTTAGTAAAAGATTTTATCTATGGAGTAGCTCACATTGGGTGAACCACATAAATTGTGGTGTCTCTATTGTGTATGGTATTTTTTGCATTGCTTTGATTACTGCTATCTATACACTGCATAATATTTATTTAAAAAGAAAAGTAAAAGGTGGTCTTATACTGGTCACCCCCCCTCGGTATAAGATTGTGCTCTTAAATTGGTATCGGAGCGGGTTCCTTAAGAGGATTTGGACAACTTGAAGTAAAAGTGGTCTAAGAACACAATGGATCAAAAGTATCAAAGAAAAAATTCTTCAATAATGCGAGTACCGTATTTTATGGAAGTGACTTCTTGTATTGGTGTATGCTCGATGAGATTTTACCCGATAGTACTTGGAAATGAAGTTTGGGATGCAATGGAACTTGGATATGATTCAATAGTCAATCCTCCTATAGATAAGGAAGGTAAGCTTCTAATGCATGGAAACTCAAGAGCTATGAATGCAATTATAAAATGATTGCGTAGATCAGAATCTATGAAGGTTATGGATTGTAAAACAATAAAATAAATGTGGGAACTTTTGCATGACATATATCAAGGAGATAAAGGAGTCAAGAAAGCTAAGATTAAAAATCTCAAAGGATAATTTGAGAACTTAATAATGAAGGATAATGAAAAAATTCGTGACTATCTCAGTAATATTTATGAACTTGTACATGATATGAGAGGTCTGGGAATGAAGGTTCATGAATCTCATGCTTGTGATAAGATCTTGAGAACTCTTCCAAAAAGGTATAGTGAAAAGGCTTCTACTATAGAAAAATCAATTGATAGTGATTCTTTGACAAGGAATTATTTGCTTGGCATGCTTACTACTTTTGAAATAATAACAAAAGATAATATTCCTCTAAAAGAAGTTGCTTTCAAAGTAGACAAAAAGAAAAATGGAAAGAAGATAGAATCGAGAAGTGAGTCATCTAGTGATGAAGAAGCAAATTATGGCAGAAGAGATAGAGGTTTCAAAAGACCCATAGATCCAAGATCTATCAAATGTTTCAATTTTGGAAGGTATGGACATTTTGCAACAGAGTGCAAGGAGCCAAAGAACAACAACGATGAGGAAAAATAGGATCACAGGTACAGGGAGTCAGAAAGATACAGGTACTAAAATAAAAGCAAGGATGGACAAAGCAGATAAGGAAATAAGTTCTTCAAGAGACAAAAGAGAAGCTACTATGTGAAAATGCAAGTAAGTACTCAATTGAGAGTGATGCTAGTTTTTCAGACAATGATAGGGATGAAGTCTTATTTATGGTTAAAGAGAAAGATCCAATTAAGAAAAAGACTCTAGTTATTCTAAAGTGTTTTAGATGTGGTAAATTTGGACATCTTGAAAATGATTGCACTAGGGATGGTTATAATTTTAGTGATGATGATTTTGAAGATGCACTTGAAAGACCAGATGAAAATATTCTAATCGCATTAGAAGAAGAAGTGAGTGACCCTGTAGAAGACATGTCTAAAGGAAGTAGAAAATCGAACAAAGGTAAAAAAATAGAGGATTATTCAGTAGAGAATGGTTATGATCTCAAGGGAGAACTTATCTATGCCCTTGACATAGTAAAAAAGGTAAGAAAGCAACACTCTAAGCTTGAAAGTCAGTTTCAAGAATGTGATGAAGAAAGATTATTGCTCGTAGAAGATTTAGAGAAATCAAAGGCTAAGACAAGCAAGTTCAAAGATAAATTAAAAGCAAATATATTGGAATGTGAGAAGTTAGCACAAGAAGTGGCTACTTTAAAAGAAGAATTAAAGGACTCCAAGATCAAGATGAAGAGTTTCAAAAATAGCTCTAGGAACTTGGATAAGTTCATCTGTGGACAACAACGAACATCATGTTCAACGGGTCTTGGCTTTGGAAAGGTTCAAAAGAAACAACAAGAAGAATGTACCTCAAGTCTTGAAGAAGAAGAAATTTCAGAAGAAGATACTTCAGAAGATGAAAGTATAAGTGGGAATGAGACATCAGAGGATGAGTTGGACAACAAAGAGTTCAAAAAAGATAGGAACAATGCACAAAGAAGATACAAGATGGAACAACAATCAAAATAGGATACCAATGAGGTAAATACAAGGAAGCTTTAATGAAATATGTTTTTCATGTCATAGGTTTGGGCACATGGCTTCACGAGTGCGGGACACATCAAAGCCAGGAGTATGGAAAAGGATAAATTTTCCAAGGATATTGCTACTCATGCAATGAGTTTGGTCACAAGGAAATAATTGCAAGATTCAATATAGAAGAAGATATGGCTTCACTAGAAGAAGTCCTAAGACAGTTGCACATCCAAGAAATAATAACATTAAGTGTTATAAGTGCAATAATGATGGTCACATAGCAATATGGTGTAGAGAAAATATTCGAGAAACAAGCATAAACAAGGACAAGACTATGAATAGGAATAGGAATATGAACAGAAATTGGAATATGAATAGACACAAGAATATGAACAAGAATACAGACTCAGAAAATAACAAGAACAAAAACATGGATGAGAACAAGAGCAAGAACATGAATAGAAGTGACGACAAAAACAGGGATGATGACTTGGAAAGAAACAATGAGAGGATTCAAAAGAATCATAGAAGAAGAGAGAAAGATAAAGGTACAAATCTATGCTTTTGGGGAGTAGAAATAATCCCACCTGAGAATTAACCACCTCATGTGAAGGTGGGGGAGGGGCTAAACTAAGAGGCTCATTCTTAGCCTCAAGCCCCAAAGGTGACCCTTTGCCATTGATGTCAAAGGGGGAGAGATTTGTGTATTGGGGAGAGATTTTATATGAGGTGAGATTTGATATTTGCGAGAGCATTGAGCTAGGGGGAGCAAAGTCCCAGGGGGAGCAGAAAATAAGGTCGGGTTTCAAGTAAAAGGATAAGGGTTGCCATCAATGACAAAGGGGGAGATTGTTGGACATTTTGAGTCCTCTAAGTCTAATTTGTAATTGATGTCACCTGATATATTTATCACTCTTATTAAGGAATTCGACAAGAAATAAAGTCGCCCAAGTCATCCATGAAAAAGCTTCATCAGTGCAGAAGTGAAAGGAAAAAGGCTCCATAATATTTTAATATTATTGGGAGCATAGGTTAAGTGATTAGTTTATAAAAACCCAATATGGGTTATTGCAAAGGTTAAAAAGGAGGTTTAAAAATTATTTATAAATTATTTAAATTCACAAGGAATTTAAATTTTATAAATAATATTTAATTATACCAAGACTGGGAATTAATACAAGGTTCTAAGGTTTAATTAAATTAAACCTAAGGTTGGTTATTTTTAATTTATAATATTTAAATTTAAATTAATTATAAATTAAAAATCACGCCGACATTAAAATTATTCGAAGCATAGACGTGATTCCAAAAGAGGACAAAGGCATTATATAAATACCATCAAAAAACATTTACCAAGACAATCCCTTGCAATTATTATTTGAAGCACATGCGAAAAGGTTTTGTTTTTCGAAGGCCTTACGATTTACATAAAGGCTAAAGGTGTGAATGTTTGGAGGCTCTAAGCGCAAAGGCTAGCGTGACCTAGTGGTATGTTGGCTTGGTACTAAGAAGGAGGTCCCACGTTCGATTCGCGTGAGGCCTTTTGGATTGCAAGGAAGAAGCGCTTGAAGTGCTTGTTGTTTTTCGAAAGAGCGCTGTTCGTGAAAACTTTATAGTGGACGTGCCATTTTAGACACGTCAGGTCACGTGGCCCAATGACGGCTTGGCTACGACTAAGGTATTGGGAATGAGGACATCGGGGGATCGAACCCCATCGAGGGCAAGGCAAGTGGATTTACTTTTTGATGTTGTTTAATATTTTAATTTTTGCCAAGGTTGCGTAAGGAGAAATAAGGATATGGTATGCCCTAGGAAAGATAAATATTTCTATTGATTTTATTTTTGGAAGCATATCATATTATATATCATTCGAAAGATATTTTCAAGAGATATTTGTTTAGATTGTTTAGAGGGAGAAATAAGGTGTGTGAAAGGAGATATTTTTGGTTTTGTCAAGGAGTTTCAAAAGTAAGTTTGATTCATTCTTTTGAGGGTTTATTTCTTGCATAAGAGGGTATGGTGCATTTTATTGAGTAGGAGTAATAAGGTGTTATTGAGATATTATTTTTATTATTGTGTTATTACTCAAGACCTCTAACCCTTGTTGAGATTGGAAAAAGAAAATATGTTGAGTTTGGCAAATTTAGTGGACAACTCATAAGGCATAAAAAAGGTATGGGCAATATTCTTCATTGATTTATTTAGGTGATTGATTTTTGAAAATATATTTGGAGATAAAAGGATTGATTGTGGTTTTATTTTTGAGGAGTTGTTGGTTTAATACTTCAAGGTTTTCTAGTTTGAGAGTTATGATTAAACCTTATTTTATAAGCATTGTTGTTGAAGCCAATTAGTCCTGTAAAGAACTTGAACTTGAGTTAATAACATGAGTATCATTGTTATCTGATATTTTTTGTTGAGCATTGTTGGAAATATTTTGAGTTGGTTGATACATGCTTGGACTAGGGTTTGTGGAAAGTATTGTTCCTTGAGGTGATTGATTGAGTAGAGTTGATTGAGCCTCGTAAAGTAATTGTGTGAAGTGGTTGTTCAAGTTCCATGAAAAAAACTATTCTATATTCTAATTTGAGTTGAGATTGAGATTTGAGAATAGAACATATAGAGTCTCTAACAATTCTCTTTATGCTTCTATGAGATTGATTTGAGTTGAGATTGGAATTTGAGTATAGAACATATTGAGTCTCTAACAATAATGTTTATGCTTCTATGAGATTGAGATTGAGTTGAGATTGGGATTTGAGTGTAGAACATATTGAGTCTCTAACAATTCTCTCTATGCTTCTATGAGATTGAGATTGAGTTGAGATTAGGATTTGAGTATAGAACATATTGAGTCTCTAAAAATTCTCTTTATGCTTCTATGACATTGAATTGAGATATTGATTGAGCATTGAGTATAGAACATATTGAGTCTCTAGCAATTATCTTTATGATTCTATGAGATTGGACAAGTTCCGTGTGAGCTTGTTAAACCGATTTGAGGTAAGTCTTTGAGAAGGCTTGTGGACTGATTTTATGTAAGATTTTGTGGAAGCTTGCTATGCATATTTGAGGAAGTCCTAGAGAGGACTTATTGAGAATATTTGGATAAATCCTAGAGAGGAATTATTGAGTAGATTTGGACAAGTCCTAGATGGGACTTGTCGAGCGGATTGAGCGAGTTCTATGTGGACCTATTGAGCAGATTTGAGCAGGTTCTATGTGGACCTGTTGAGCATATTTGAGTAGGTTCTGTGTGGATCTATTGAGAGGATTTGAGCAGGTTATTTGTGGACCTATTGATTAGATTTGAGCAGGTTTTATGTGGACTTGTTGAGTAGATTTGAGAAGGTTCTATGTGGACCTATTAAGGATATTTGTGCTAGATAGAATAAAATGTGTTTAGTATAGATTTGAGTGGACTTGTGCTAGACTGAATGAATTGTGTTTAGTGCAAGAGATTGAGCAGAGTTGTGCTAGACATAATAAACTATGTTTAGTACAAGATATTGACCAGAGCTATGATAGACCGACTAGATTGTGTTTAGTACAATATTGAGACAGAGCTTTGGAGGTGGCAGAGTATAGAGGACAGAGTCTCGGTGGATAGATATCCAACAACCAAGACAATTGAAGATATATCTGAGTGAGGAGTCTTCAAGTGGAGAGAGATATACCAGTTAGTGCAACAAAGAGATAGAGTCTTCTAGAAGATCACTAGCTAGAGCGAGAAGGGGAAGGAGTTCTCCTATGGAAGAAATCCATGAAATTGAGATTAGGGTATCAACATCTCCTTTGGATAGAGGTCCATAAACATTGTAATTGGGAAGGATTCCAAAAGAGATTGATTGATAACATTTTAGTAAAAGATTTTATCTATGGAGTAGCTCACATTGGGTGAACCACATAAATTGTGGTGTCTCTATTGTGTATGGTATTTTTTGCATTGCTTTGATTATCTGCTATCTATACACTGCATAATATTTATTTAAAAAGAAAAGTAAAAGGTGGTCTTATACTGGTCACCCCCCCTCTCAGTATAAGATTGTGCTCTTAAATTGGTATCAGAGCGGGTTCCTTCAGAAGAGTTTGACAACTTGAAGGAAAATCGGTCTAAGAACACAATGGATCAAAAGTATCAAAGAAAAAAATTCTTCAATAATGCAGTACCAGTATTTTATGGAAGTGACTTCTTGTATTGGTGTATGCTGATGAGATTTTACCTGATAGTACTTGGAAATGAAGTTTGGGATGCAATGGAACTTGGATATGATTCAATAGTCAATCCTCCTATAGATAAGGAAGGTAAGCTTCTAATGCATGGAAACTCAAGAGCTATGAATGCAATTATAAAATGATTGCGTAGATCAGAATCTATGAAGGTTATGGATTGTAAAACAATAAAATAAATGTGGGAACTTTTGCATGACATATATCAAGGAGATAAAGGAGTCAAGAAAGCTAAGATTAAAAATCTCAAAGGATAATTTGAGAACTTAATAATGAAGGATAATGAAAAAATTCGTGACTATCTCAGTAATATTTATGAACTTGTACATGATATGAGAGGTCCTGGGAATGAAGGTTCATGAATCTCATGCTTGTGATAAGATCTTGAGAACTCTTCCAAAAAGGTATAGTGAAAAGGCTTCTACTATAGAAAAATCAATTGATAGTGATTCTTTGACAAGGAATTATTTGCTTGGCATGCTTACTACTTTTGAAATAATAACAAAAGATAATATTCCTCTAAAAGAAGTCGCTTTCAAAGTAGACAAAAATAAAAATGGAAAGAAGATAGAATCGAGAAGTGAGTCATCTAGTGATGAAGAAGCAAATTATGGCAGAAGAGATAGAGGTTTCAAAAGACCCATAGATCCAAGATCTATCAAATGTTTCAATTTTGGAAGGTATGGACATTTTGCAACAGAGTGCAAGGAGCCAAAGAACAACAACGATGAGGAAAAATAGGATCACAGGTACAGGGAGTCAGAAAGATACAGGTACTAAAATAAAAGCAAGGATGGACAAAGCAGATAAGGAAATAAGTTCTTCAAGAGACAAAAGAGAAGCTACTATGTGAAAATGCAAGTAAGTACTCAATTGAGAGTGATGCTAGTTTTTCAGACAATGATAGGGATGAAGTCTTATTTATGGTTAAAGAGAAAGATCCAATTAAGAAAAAGACTCTAGTTATTCTAAAGTGTTTTAGATGTGGTAAATTTGGACATCTTGAAAATGATTGCACTAGGGATGGTTATAATTTTAGTGATGATGATTTTGAAGATGCACTTGAAAGACCAGGATGAAAATATTCTAATCGCATTAGAAGAAGAAGTGAGTGACCCCGTAGAAGACATGTCTAAAGGAAGTAGAAAATCGAACAAAGGTAAAAAAATAGAGGATTATTCAAGTAGAGAATGGTTATGATCTCAAGGGAGAACTTATCTATGCCCTTGACATAGTAAAAAAGGTAAGAAAGCAACACTCTAAGCTTGAAAGTCAGTTTCAAGAATGTGATGAAGAAAGATTATTGCTCGTAGAAGATTTAGAGAAATCAAAGGCTAAGACAAGCAAGTTCAAAGATAAATTAAAAGCAAATATATTGGAATGTGAGAAGTTAGCACAAGAAGTGGCTACTTTAAAAGAAGAATTAAAGGACTCCAAGATCAAGATGAAGAGTTTCAAAAATAGCTCTAGGAACTTGGATAAGTTCATCTGTGGACAACAACGAACATCATGTTCAACAGGTCTTGGCTTTGGAAAGGTTCAAAAGAAACAACAAGAAGAATGTACCTCAAGTCTTGAAGAAGAAGAAATTTCAGAAGAAGATACTTCAGAAGATGAAAGTATAAGTGGGAATGAGACATCAGAGGATGAGTTGGACAACAAAGAGTTCAAAAAAGATAGGAACAATGCACAAAGAAGATACATATGGAACAACAATCAAAATAGGATACCAATGAGGTAAATACAAGGAAGCTTTAATGAAATATGTTTTTCATGTCATAGGTTTGGGCACATGGCTTCACAGTGCAGGACGCATCAAAGCCAGGAGTATGGAAAAGGATAAATTTTCCAAGGATATTGCTACTCATGCAATGAGTTTGGTCACAAGGAAATAATTGCAAGATTCAATATAGAAGAAGATATGGCTTCACTAGAAGAAGTCCTAAGACAGTTGCACATCCAAGAAATAATAACATTAAGTGTTATAAGTGCAATAATGATGGTCACATAGCAATATGGTGTAGAGAAAATATTCCAGAAACAAGCATAAACAAGGACAAGACTATGAATAGGAATAGGAATATGAACAGAAATTGGAATATGAATAGACACAAGAATATGAACAAGAATACAGACTCAGAAAATAACAAGAACAGAAACATGGATGAGAACAAGAGCAAGAACATGAATAGAAGTGACGACAAAAACAGGGATGATGACTTGGAAAGAAACAATGAGAGGATTCAAAAGAATCATAGAAGAAGAGAGAAAGATAAAGGTACAAATCTATGCTTTTGGGGAGTAGAAATAATCCCACCTGAGAATTAACCACCTCATGTGAAGGTGGGGGAGGGGCTAATCTAAGAGGCTCATTCTTAGCCTCAAGCCCCAAAGGTGACCCTTTGCCATTGATGTCAAAGGGGGAGAGATTTGTGTATTGGGGAGAGATTTTATATGAGGTGAGATTTGATATTTGCGAGAGCATTGAGCTAGGGGGAGCAAAGTCCCAGGGGGAGCGAGAAAATAAGGTCGGGTTTCAGTAAAAGGATAAGGGTTGCCATCAATGACAAAGGGGGAGATTGTTGGACATTTTGAGTCCTCTAAGTCAAAGTTGTAATTGATGTCACCTGATATATTTATCACTCTTATTAAGGAATTCGACAAGAAATAAAGTCGCCCAAGTCATCCGGGAAAAAGCTTCATCGGTGCGAAGTGAAAGGAAAAAGGCTCCATAATATTTTAATATTATTGGGAGCATAGGTTAAGTGATTAGTTTATAAAAACCCAATATGGGTTATTGCAAAGGTTAAAAAGGAGGTTTAAAAATTATTTATAAATTATTTAAATTCACAAGGAATTTAAATTTTATAAATAATATTTAATTATACCAAGACTGGGAATTAATACAAGGTTCTAAGGTTTAATTAAATTAAACCTAAGGTTGGTTATTTTTAATTTATAATATTTAAATTTAAATTAATTATAAATTAAAAATCACGCCGACATTAAAATTATTCGAAGCATAGACGTGATTCCAAAAGAGGACAAAGGCATTATATAAATACCATCAAAAAACATTTACCAAGACAATCCTTTGCAATTATTATTTGAAGCACATGCGAAAAGGTTTTGTTTTTCGAAGGCCTTACGATTTACATAAAGGCTAAAGGTGTGAATGTTTGGAGGCTCTAAGCGCAAAGGCTAGCGTGACCTAGTGGTATGTTGGCTTGGTACTAAGAAGGAGGTCCCACGTTCGATTCGTGTGAGGCCTTTTGGATTGCAAGGAAGAAGCGCTTGAAGTGCTTGTTGTTTTTTGAAAGAGCGCTATTCGTGAAAACTTTATAGTGGACGTGCCATTTTAGACACGTCAGGTCACGTGGCCCAATGACGGCTTGGCTACGACTAAGGTATTGGGAATGAGGACATCGGGGGATCGAACCCCATCGAGGGCAAGGCAAGTGGATTTACTTTTTGATGTTGTTTAATATTTTAATTTTTGCCAAGGTTGCGTAAGGAGAAATAAGGATATGGTATGCCCTAGGAAAGATAAATATTTCTATTGATTTTATTTTTGGAAGCATATCATATTATATATCATTCAAAAGATATTTTCAAGAGATATTTGTTTAGATTGTTTAGAGGGAGAAATAAGGTGTGTGAAAGGAGATATTTTTGGTTTTGTCAAGGAGTTTCAAAAGTAAGTTTGATTCATTCTTTTGAGGGTTTATTTCTTGCATAAGAGGGTATGGTGCATTTTATTGAGTAGGAGTAATAAGGTGTTATTGAGATATTATTTTTATTATTGTGTTATTACTCAAGACCTCTAACCCTTGTTGAGATTGGAAAAAGAAAATATGTTGAGTTTGGCAAATTTAGTGGACAACTCATAAGGCATAAAAAAGGTATGGGCAATATTCTTCATTGATTTATTTAGGTGATTGATTTTTGAAAATATATTTGGAGATAAAATGATTGATTGTGGTTTCATTTTTGAGGAGTTGTTGGTTTAATGCTTCAAGGTTTTCTAGTTTGAGAGTTGTGATTAAACATTGTTTTATAAGCATTGTTGTTGAAGTCAATTGGTCATGCAAATAACTTGAACTTGAGTTAAGAACATGAGTATCATTGTTATGTGAGATTTGTTGTTGAGCATTTTGGAAACATTTTGAGTTGGTTGATACATGCTTGGACTAGGGTTTGTGGAAATGATTGTTCCTTGAGGTTATTGGTTGAGTAGAGTTGATTGAGCCTCGTCAAGTAATTGTGTGAAGTGGTTGTTCAAGTTCCATGAAAAAAACTATTCTATATTCTAATTTGAGTTGAGATTGAGATTTGAGAATAGAACATATAGAGTCTCTAACAATTCTCTTTATGCTTCTATGAGATTGATTTGAGTTGAGATTGGAATTTGAGTATAGAACATATTGAGTCTCTAACAATAATGTTTATGCTTCTATGAGATTGAGATTGAGTTGAGATTTGGATTTGAGTGTAGAACATATTGAGTCTCTAACAATTCTCTCTATGCTTCTATGAGATTGAGATTGAGTTGAGATTAGGATTTGAGTATAGAACATATTGAGTCTCTAAAAATTCTCTTTATGCTTCTATGACATTGAATTGAGATATTGATTGAGCATTGAGTATAGAACATATTGAGTCTCTAGCAATTATCTTTATGATTCTATGAGATTGGACAAGTTTTGTGTGACCTTGTTAAACTGATTTGAGGTAAGTCTTTGAGAAGGCTTGTGGACTGATTTTATGCAAGATTTTGTGGAAGCTTGCTATGCAGATTTGAGGAAGTCCTAGAGAGGACTTATTGAGCAGATTTGGATAAATCCTAGAGAGGAATTATT
This sequence comes from Wollemia nobilis, assembly GCA_028583015.1. Taxonomy (NCBI): domain Eukaryota; kingdom Viridiplantae; phylum Streptophyta; class Pinopsida; order Araucariales; family Araucariaceae; genus Wollemia; species Wollemia nobilis. Next base: position 5,596,369 of record JAQPPZ010017095.1, read on the forward strand.
GAGTAGATTTGGACAAGTCCTAGATAGGACTTGTCGAGCAGATTTGAGCAGGTTCTATGTGGACCTATTGAGCAGATTTGAGCAGGTTCTATGTGGACCTGTTGAGCATATTTGAGTAGGTTCTGTGTGGATCTATTGAGAGGATTTGAGCAGGTTCTTTGTGGACCTATTGATTAGATTTGAGCAGGTTTTATGTGGACTTGTTGAGTAGATTTGAGAAGGTTCTATGTGGACCTATTAAGGATATTTGTGCTAGATAGAATAAAATGTGTTTAGTATAGATTTGAGTGGACTTGTGCTAGACTGAATGAATTGTTTTTAGTGCAAGAGATTGAGCAGAGTTGTGCTAGACATAATAAACTATGTTTAGTACAAGATATTGACCAGAGCTATGATAGACCGACTAGATTGTGTTTAGTACAATATTGAGACAGAGCTTTGGAGGTGGCAGAGTATAGAGGACAGAGTCTCAGTGGATAGATATCCAACAACCAAGACAATTGAAGACAAATCTGAGTGAGGAGTCTTCAAGTGGAGAGAGATATACCAGTTAGTGCAACAAAGAGATAGAGTCTTCGAGAATATCACTAGCTAGAGAAGAAGGGGAAGGAGTTCTCCTATGGAAGAAATCCATGAAATTGAGATTAGGGTATCAACATCTCCTTTGGATAGAGGTCCATAAACATTGTAATTGGGAAGGATTCCAAAAGAGATTGATTGATAACATTTTAGTAAAAGATTTTATCTATGGAGTAGCTCACATTGGGTGAACCACATAAATTGTGGTGTCTCTATTGTGTATGGTATTTTTTGCATTGCTTTGATTACTGCTATCTATACACTGCATAATATTTATTTAAAAAGAAAAGTAAAAGGTGGTCTTATACTGGTCACCCCCCCTCTCAGTATAAGATTGTGCTCTTAAATTGGTATCAGAGCGGGTTCCTTCAGAAGAGTTTGACAACTTGAAGGAAAATCGGTCTAAGAACACAATGGATCAAAAGTATCAAAGAAAAAAATTCTTCAATAATGCAGTACCAAGTATTTTATGGAAGTGACTTCTTGTATTGGTGTATGCTGATGAGATTTTACCTGATAGTACTTGGAAATGAAGTTTGGGATGCAATGGAACTTGGATATGATTCAATAGTCAATCCTCCTATAGATAAGGAAGGTAAGCTTCTAATGCATGGAAACTCAAGAGCTATGAATGCAATTATAAAATGATTGCGTAGATCAGAATCTATGAAGGTTATGGATTGTAAAACAATAAAATAAATGTGGGAACTTTTGCATGACATATATCAAGGAGATAAAGGAGTCAAGAAAGCTAAGATTAAAAATCTCAAAGGATAATTTGAGAACTTAATAATGAAGGATAATGAAAAAATTCGTGACTATCTCAGTAATATTTATGAACTTGTACATGATATGAGAGGTCTGGGAATGAAGGTTCATGAATCTCATGCTTGTGATAAGATCTTGAGAACTCTTCCAAAAAGGTATAGTGAAAAGGCTTCTACTATAGAAAAATCAATTGATAGTGATTCTTTGACAAGGAATTATTTGCTTGGCATGCTTACTACTTTTGAAATAATAACAAAAGATAATATTCCTCTAAAAGAAGTCGCTTTCAAAGTAGACAAAAAGAAAAATGGAAAGAAAATAGAATCGAGAAGTGAGTCATCTAGTGATGAAGAAGCAAATTATGGCAGAAGAGATAGAGGTTTCAAAAGACCCATAGATCCAAGATCTATCAAATGTTTCAATTTTGGAAGGTATGGACATTTTGCAACAGAGTGCAAGGAGCCAAAGAACAACAACGATGAGGAAAAATAGGATCACAGGTACAGGGAGTCAGAAAGATACAGGTACTAAAATAAAAGCAAGGATGGACAAAGCAGATAAGGAAATAAGTTCTTCAAGAGACAAAAGAGAAGCTACTATGTGAAAATGCAAGTAAGTACTCAATTGAGAGTGATGCTAGTTTTTCAGACAATGATAGGGATGAAGTCTTATTTATGGTTAAAGAGAAAGATCCAATTAAGAAAAAGACTCTAGTTATTCTAAAGTGTTTTAGATGTGGTAAATTTGGACATCTTGAAAATGATTGCACTAGGGATGGTTATAATTTTAGTGATGATGATTTTGAAGATGCACTTGAAAGACCAGATGAAAATATTCTAATCGCATTAGAAGAAGAAGTGAGTGACCCTGTAGAAGACATGTCTAAAGGAAGTAGAAAATCGAACAAAGGTAAAAAAATAGAGGATTATTCAGTAGAGAATGGTTATGATCTCAAGGGAGAACTTATCTATGCCCTTGACATAGTAAAAAAGGTAAGAAAGCAACACTCTAAGCTTGAAAGTCAGTTTCAAGAATGTGATGAAGAAAGATTATTGCTCGTAGAAGATTTAGAGAAATCAAAGGCTAAGACAAGCAAGTTCAAAGATAAATTAAAAGCAAATATATTGGAATGTGAGAAGTTAGCACAAGAAGTGGCTACTTTAAAAGAAGAATTAAAGGACTCCAAGATCAAGATGAAGAGTTTCAAAAATAGCTCTAGGAACTTGGATAAGTTCATCTGTGGACAACAACGAACATCATGTTCAACGGGTCTTGGTTTTGGAAAGGTTCAAAAGAAACAACAAGAAGAATGTACCTCAAGTCTTGAAGAAGAAGAAATTTCAGAAGAAGATACTTCAGAAGATGAAAGTATAAGTGGGAATGAGACATCAGAGGATGAGTTGGACAACAAAGAGTTCAAAAAAGATAGGAACAATGCACAAAGAAGATACAGATGGAACAACAATCAAAATAGGATACCAATGAGGTAAATACAAGGAAGCTTTAATGAAATATGTTTTTCATGTCATAGGTTTGGGCACATGGCTTCACAGTGCAGGACACATCAAAGCCAGGAGTATGGAAAAGGATAAATTTTCCAAGGATATTGCTACTCATGCAATGAGTTTGGTCACAAGGAAATAATTGCAAGATTCAATATAGAAGAAGATATGGCTTCACTAGAAGAAGTCCTAAGACAGTTGCACATCCAAGAAATAATAACATTAAGTGTTATAAGTGCAATAATGATGGTCACATAGCAATATGGTGTAGAGAAAATATTCCAGAAACAAGCATAAACAAGGACAAGACTATGAATAGGAATAGGAATATGAACAGAAATTGGAATATGAATAGACACAAGAATATGAACAAGAATACAGACTCAGAAAATAACAAGAACAGAAACATGGATGAGAACAAGAGCAAGAACATGAATAGAAGTGACGACAAAAACAGGGATGATGACTTGGAAAGAAACAATGAGAGGATTCAAAAGAATCATAGAAGAAGAGAGAAAGATAAAGGTACAAATCTATGCTTTTGGGGAGTAGAAATAATCCCACCGAGAATTAACCACCTCATGTGAAGGTGGGGGGAGGGGCTAAACTAAGAGGCTCATTCTTAGCCTCAAGCCCCAAAGGTGACCCTTTGCCATTGATGTCAAAGGGGGAGAGATTTGTGTATTGGGGAGAGATTTTATATGAGGTGAGATTTGATATTTGCGAGAGCATTGAGCTAGGGGGAGCAAAGTCCCAGGGGAGCGAGAAAATAAGGTCGGGTTTCGGTAAAAGGATAAGGGTTGCCATCAATGACAAAGGGGGAGATTGTTGGACATTTTGAGTCCTCTAAGTCAAAGTTGTAATTGATGTCACCTGATATATTTATCACTCTTATTAAGGAATTCGACAAGAAATAAAGTCGCCCAAGTCATCCAGGAAAAAGCTTCATCAGTGCGAAGTGAAAGGAAAAAGGCTCCATAATATTTTAATATTATTGGGAGCATAGGTTAAGTGATTAGTTTATAAAAACCCAATATGGGTTATTGCAAAGGTTAAAAAGGAGGTTTAAAAATTATTTATAAATTATTTAAATTCACAAGGAATTTAAATTTTATAAATAATATTTAATTATACCAAGACTGGGAATTAATACAAGGTTCTAAGGTTTAATTAAATTAAACCTAAGGTTGGTTATTTTTAATTTATAATATTTAAATTTAAATTAATTATAAATTAAAAATCACGCCGACATTAAAATTATTCGAAGCATAGACGTGATTCCAAAAGAGGACAAAGGCATTATATAAATACCATCAAAAAACATTTACCAAGACAATCCCTTGCAATTATTATTTGAAGCACATGCGAAAAGGTTTTGTTTTTCGAAGGCCTTACGATTTACATAAAGGCTAAAGGTGTGAATGTTTGGATGCTCTAAGCGCAAAGGCTAGCGTGACCTAGTGGTATGTTGGCTTGGTACTAAGAAGGAGGTCCCACGTTCGATTCGCGTGAGGCCTTTTGGATTGCAAGGAAGAAGCGCTTGAAGTGCTTGTTGTTTTTCGAAAGAGCGCTGTTCGTGAAAACTTTATAGTGGACGTGCCATTTTAGACACGTCAGGTCACGTGGCCCAATGACGGCTTGGCTACGACTAAGGTATTGGGAATGAGGACATCGGGGGATCGAACCCCATCGAGGGCAAGGCAAGTGGATTTACTTTTTGATGTTGTTTAATATTTTAATTTTTGCCAAGGTTGCGTAAGGAGAAATAAGGATATGGTATGCCCTAGGAAAGATAAATATTTCTATTGATTTTATTTTTGGAAGCATATCATATTATATATCATTCGAAAGATATTTTCAAGAGATATTTGTTTAGATTGTTTAGAGGGAGAAATAAGGTGTGTGAAAGGAGATATTTTTGGTTTTGTCAAGGAGTTTCAAAAGTAAGTTTGATTCATTCTTTTGAGGGTTTATTTCTTGCATAAGAGGGTATGGTGCATTTTATTGAGTAGGAGTAATAAGGTGTTATTGAGATATTATTTTTATTATTGTGTTATTACTCAAGACCTCTAACCCTTGTTGAGATTGGAAAAAGAAAATATGTTGAGTTTGGCAAATTTAGTGGACAACTCATAAGGCATAAAAAAGGTATGGGCAATATTCTTCATTGATTTATTTAGGTGATTGATTTTTGAAAATATATTTGGAGATAAAAGGATTGATTGTGGTTTTATTTTTGAGGAGTTGTTGGTTTAATACTTCAAGGTTTTCTAGTTTGAGAGTTATGATTAAACCTTATTTTATAAGCATTGTTGTTGAAGCCAATTAGTCCTGTAAAGAACTTGAACTTGAGTTAATAACATGAGTATCATTGTTATCTGATATTTGTTGTTGAGCATTGTTGGAAATATTTTGAGTTGGTTGATACATGCTTGGACTAGGGTTTGTGGAAAGTATTGTTCCTTGAGGTGATTGATTGAGTAGAGTTGATTGAGCCTCGTCAAGTAATTGTGTGAAGTGGTTGTTCAAGTTCCATGAAAAAAACTATTCTATATTCTAATTTGAGTTGAGATTGAGATTTGAGAATAGAACATATAGAGTCTCTAACAATTCTCTTTATGCTTCTATGAGATTGATTTGAGTTGAGATTGGAATTTGAGTATAGAACATATTGAGTCTCTAACAATAATGTTTATGCTTCTATGAGATTGAGATTGAGTTGAGATTGGGATTTGAGTGTAGAACATATTGAGTCTCTAACAATTCTCTCTATGCTTCTATGAGATTGAGATTGAGTTGAGATTAGGATTTGAGTATAGAACATATTGAGTCTCTAAAAATTCTCTTTATGCTTCTATGACATTGAATTGAGATATTGATTGAGCATTGAGTATAGAACATATTGAGTCTCTAGCAATTATCTTTATGATTCTATGAGATTGGACAAGTTCTGTGTGAGCTTGTTAAACTGATTTGAGGTAAGTCTTTGAGAAGGCTTGTGGACTGATTTTATGCAAAATTTTGTGGAAGCTTGCTATGCATATTTGAGGAAGTCCTAGAGAGGACTTATTGAGAATATTTGGATAAATCCTAGAGAGGAATTATTGAGTAGATTTGGACAAGTCCTAGATGGGACTTGTCGAGCAGATTTGAGCAGGTTCTATGTGGACCTATTGAGCAGATTTGAGCGAGGTTCTATGTGGACCTGTTGAGCATATTTGAGTAGGTTCTGTGTGGATCTATTGAGAGGATTTGAGTAGGTTCTTTGTGGACCTATTGATTAGATTTGAGCAGGTTTTATGTGGACTTGTTGAGTAGATTTGAGAAGGTTCTATGTGGACCTATTAAGGATATTTGTGCTAGATAGAATAAAATGTGTTTAGTATAGATTTGAGTGGACTTGTGCTAGACTGAATGAATTGTGTTTAGTGCAAGAGATTGAGCAGAGTTGTGCTAGACATAATAAACTATGTTTAGTACAAGATATTGACCAGAGCTATGATAGACCGACTAGATTGTGTTTAGTACAATATTGAGACAGAGCTTTGGAGGTGGCAGAGTATAGAGGACAGAGTCTCAGTGGATAGATATCCAACAACCAAGACAATTGAAGACAAATCTGAGTGAGGAGTCTTCAAGTGGAGAGAGATATACCAGTTAGTGCAACAAAGAGATAGAGTCTTCGAGAATATCACTAGCTAGAGAAGAAGGGGAAGGAGTTCTCCTATGGAAGAAATCCATGAAATTGAGATTAGGGTATCAACATCTCCTTTGGATAGAGGTCCATAAACATTGTAATTGGGAAGGATTCCAAAAGAGATTGATTGATAACATTTTAGTAAAAGATTTTATCTATGGAGTAGCTCACATTGGGTGAACCACATAAATTGTGGTGTCTCTATTGTGTATGGTATTTTTTGCATTGCTTTGATTACTTGCTATCTATACACTCGCATAATATTTATTTAAAAAGAAAAGTAAAAGGTGGTCTTATACTTGGTCACCCCCCTCTCAGTATAAGATTGTGCTCTTAAATTGGTATCGGAGCGGGTTCCTTCGGAAGAGTTTGACAACTTGAAGGAAAATCGGTCTAAGAACACAATGGATCAAAAGTATCAAAGAAAAAAATTCTTCAATAATGCGAGTACCGAGTATTTTATGGAAGTGACTTCTTGTATTGGTGTATGCTGATGAGATTTTACCTGATAGTACTTGGAAATGAAGTTTGGGATGCAATGGAACTTGGATATGATTCAATAGTCAATCCTCCTATAGATAAGGAAGGTAAGCTTCTAATGCATGGAAACTCAAGAGCTATGAATGCAATTATAAAATGATTGCGTAGATCAGAATCTATGAAGGTTATGGATTGTAAAACAATAAAATAAATGTGGGAACTTTTGCATGACATATATCAAGGAGATAAAGGAGTCAAGAAAGCTAAGATTAAAAATCTCAAAGGATAATTTGAGAACTTAATAATGAAGGATAATGAAAAAATTCGTGACTATCTCAGTAATATTTATGAACTTGTACATGATATGAGAGGTCTGGGAATGAAGGTTCATTAATCTCATGCTTGTGATAAGATCTTGAGAACTCTTCCAAAAAGGTATAGTGAAAAGGCTTCTACTATAGAAAAATCAATTGATAGTGATTCTTTGAAAAGGAATTATTTGCTTGGCATGCTTACTACTTTTGAAATAATAACAAAAGATAATATTCCTCTAAAAGAAGTTGCTTTCAAAGTAGACAAAAAGAAAAATGGAAAGAAGATAGAATCGAGAAGTGAGTCATCTAGTGATGAAGAAGCAAATTATGGCAGAAGAGATAGAGGTTCCAAAAGACCCATAGATCCAATATCTATCAAATGTTTCAATTTTGGAAGGTATGGACATTTTGCAACAGAGTGCAAGGAGCCAAAGAACAACAACGATGAGGAAAAATAGGATCACAGGTACAGGGAGTCAGAAAGATACAGGTACTAAAATAAAAGCAAGGATGGACAAAGCAGATAAGGAAATAAGTTCTTCAAGAGACAAAAGAGAAGCTACTATGTGAAAATGCAAGTAAGTACTCAATTGAGAGTGATGCTAGTTTTTCAGACAATGATAGGGATGAAGTCTTATTTATGGTTAAAGAGAAAGATCCAATTAAGAAAAAGACTCTAGTTATTCTAAAGTGTTTTAGATGTGGTAAATTTGGACATCTTGAAAATGATTGCACTAGGGATGGTTATAATTTTAGTGATGATGATTTTGAAGATGCACTTGAAAGACCGAGATGAAAATATTCTAATCGCATTAGAAGAAGAAGTGAGTGACCCCGTAGAAGACATGTCTAAAGGAAGTAGAAAATCGAACAAAGGTAAAAAAATAGAGGATTATTCAAGTAGAGAATGGTTATGATCTCAAGGGAGAACTTATCTATGCCCTTGACATAGTAAAAAAGGTAAGAAAGCAACACTCTAAGCTTGAAAGTCAGTTTCAAGAATGTGATGAAGAAAGATTATTGCTCGTAGAAGATTTAGAGAAATCAAAGGCTAAGACAAGCAAGTTCAAAGATAAATTAAAAGCAAATATATTGGAATGTGAGAAGTTAGCACAAGAAGTGGCTACTTTAAAAGAAGAATTAAAGGACTCCAAGATCAAGATGAAGAGTTTCAAAAATAGCTCTAGGAACTTGGATAAGTTCATTTGTGGACAACAACGAACATCATGTTCAACAGGTCTTGGCTTTGGAAAGGTTCAAAAGAAACAACAAGAAGAATGTACCTCAAGTCTTGAAGAAGAAGAAATTTCAGAAGAAGATACTTCAAAGATGAAAGTATAAGTGGGAATGAGACATCGAGAGGATGAGTTGGACAACAAAGAGTTCAAAAAATATAGGAACAATGCACAAAGAAGATACAGATGGAACAACAATCAAAATAGGATACCAATGAGGTAAATACAAGGAAGCTTTAATGAAATATGTTTTTCATGTCATAGGTTTGGGCACATGGCTTCACAAGGTGCAGGACACATCAAAGCCGGGAGTATGGAAAAGGATAAATTTTCCAAGGATATTGCTACTCATGCAATGAGTTTGGTCACAAGGAAATAATTGCAAGATTCAATATAGAAGAAGATATGGCTTCACTAGAAGAAGTCCTAAGACAGTTGCACATCCAAGAAATAATAACATTAAGTGTTATAAGTGCAATAATGATGGTCACATAGCAATATGGTGTAGAGAAAATATTCCAGAAACAAGCATAAACAAGGACAAGACTATGAATAGGAATAGGAATATGAACAAAAATTGGAATATGAATAGACACAAGAATATGAACAAGAATACAGACTCAGAAAATAACAAGAACAGAAACATGGATGAGAACAAGAGCAAGAACATGAATAGAAGTGACGACAAAAACAGGGATGATGACTTGGAAAGAAACAATGAGAGGATTCAAAAGAATCATAGAAGAAGAGAGAAAGATAAAGGTACAAATCTATGCTTTTGGGGAGTAGAAATAATCCCACTCGAGAATTAACCACCTCATGTGGAGGTGGGGGAGGGGCTAAACTAAGAGGCTCATTCTTAGCCTCAAGCCCCAAAGGTGACCCTTTGCCATTGATGTCAAAGGGGGAGAGATTTGTGTATTGGGGAGAGATTTTATATGAGGTGAGATTTGATATTTGCGAGAGCATTGAGCTAAGGGGAGCAAAGTCCCAGGGGGAGCAGAAAATAAGGTCAGGTTTCAAGTAAAAGGATAAGGGTTGCCATCAATGACAAAGGGGGAGATTGTTGGACATTTTGAGTCCTCTAAGTCAAATTTGTAATTGATGTCACCTGATATATTTATCACTCTTATTAAGGAATTCGACAAGAAATAAAGTCGCCCAAGTCATCCAGGAAAAAGCTTCATCAGTGCGAAGTGAAAGGAAAAAGGCTCCATAATATTTTAATATTATTGGGAGCATAGGTTAAGTGATTAGTTTATAAAAACCCAATATGGGTTATTGCAAAGGTTAAAAAGGAGGTTTAAAAATTATTTATAAATTATTTAAATTCACAAGGAATTTAAATTTTATAAATAATATTTAATTATACCAAGACTGGGAATTAATACAAGGTTCTAAGGTTTAATTAAATTAAACCTAAGGTTGGTTATTTTTAATTTATAATATTTAAATTTAAATTAATTATAAATTAAAAATCACGCCGACATTAAAATTATTCGAAGCATAGACGTGATTCCAAAAGAGGACAAAGGCATTATATAAATACCATCAAAAAACATTTACCAAGACAATCCCTTGCAATTATTATTTGAAGCACATGCGAAAAGGTTTTGTTTTTCGAAGGCCTTACGATTTACATAAAGGCTAAAGGTGTGAATGTTTGGAGGCTCTAAGCGCAAAGGCTAGCGTGACCTAGTGGTATGTTGGCTTGGTACTAAGAAGGAGGTCCCACGTTCGATTCGCGTGAGGCCTTTTGGATTGCAAGGAAGAAGCGCTTGAAGTGCTTGTTGTTTTTCGAAAGAGCGCTGTTCGTGAAAACTTTATAGTGGACGTGCCATTTTAGACACGTCAGGTCACGTGGCCCAATGACGGCTTGGCTACGACTAAGGTATTGGGAATGAGGACATCGGGGGATCGAACCCCATCGAGGGCAAGGCAAGTGGATTTACTTTTTGATGTTGTTTAATATTTTAATTTTTGCCAAGGTTGCGTAAGGAGAAATAAGGATATGGTATGCCCTAGGAAAGATAAATATTTCTATTGATTTTATTTTTGGAAGCATATCATATTATATATCATTCGAAAGATATTTTCAAGAGATATTTGTTTAGATTGTTTAGAGGGAGAAATAAGGTGTGTGAAAGGAGATATTTTTGGTTTTGTCAAGGAGTTTCAAAAGTAAGTTTGATTCATTCTTTTGAGGGTTTATTTCTTGCATAAGAGGGTATGGTGCATTTTATTGAGTAGGAGTAATAAGCATTGTTGTTGAAGTTTTATTTTTGAGGAGTTGTTGGTTTAATACTTCAAGGTTTTCTAGTTTGAGAGTTATGATTAAACCTTATTTTATAAGCATTGTTGTTGAAGCCAATTAGTCCTGTAAAGAACTTGAACTTGAGTTAATAACATGAGTATCATTGTTATCTGATATTTGTTGTTGAGCATTGTTGGAAATATTTTGAGTTGGTTGATACATGCTTGGACTAGGGTTTGTGGAAAGTATTGTTCCTTGAGGTGATTGATTGAGTAGAGTTGATTGAGCCTCGTCAAGTAATTGTGTGAAGTGGTTGTTCAAGTTCCATGAAAAAAACTATTCTATATTCTAATTTGAGTTGAGATTGAGATTTGAGAATAGAACATATAGAGTCTCTAACAATTCTCTTTATGCTTCTATGAGATTGATTTGAGTTGAGATTGGAATTTGAGTATAGAACATATTGAGTCTCTAACAATAATGTTTATGCTTCTATGAGATTGAGATTGAGTTGAGATTGGGATTTGAGTGTAGAACATATTGAGTCTCTAACAATTCTCTCTATGCTTCTATGAGATTGAGATTGAGTTGAGATTAGGATTTGAGTATAGAACATATTGAGTCTCTAAAAATTCTCTTTATGCTTCTATGACATTGAATTGAGATATTGATTGAGCATTGAGTATAGAACATATTGAGTCTCTAGCAATTATCTTTATGATTCTATGAGATTGGACAAGTTCTGTGTGAGCTTGTTAAACTGATTTGAGGTAAGTCTTTGAGAAGGCTTGTGGACTGATTTTATGCAAGATTTTGTGGAAGCTTGCTATGCATATTTGAGGAAGTCCTAGAGAGGACTTATTGAGAATATTTGGATAAATCCTAGAGAGGAATTATTGAGTAGATTTGGACAAGTCCTAGATGGGACTTGTCGAGCGATTTGAGCGAGGTTCTATGTGGACCTATTGAGCAGATTTGAGCAGGTTCTATGTGGACCTGTTGAGCATATTTGAGTAGGTTCTGTGTGGATCTATTGAGAGGATTTGAGCAGGTTCTTTGTGGACCTATTGATTAGATTTGAGCAGGTTTTATGTGGACTTGTTGAGTAGATTTGAGAAGGTTCTATGTGGACCTATTAAGGATATTTGTGCTAGATAGAATAAAATGTGTTTAGTATAGATTTGAGTGGACTTGTGCTAGACTGAATGAATTGTGTTTAGTGCAAGAGATTGAGCAGAGTTGTGCTAGACATAATAAACTATGTTTAGTACAAGATATTGACCAGAGCTATGATAGACCGACTAGATTGTGTTTAGTACAATATTGAGACAGAGCTTTGGAGGTGGCAGAGTAGAGAGGACAGAGTCTCGAGTGGATAGATATCCAACAACCAAGACAATTGAAGACAAATCCTCTAAGTGAGGAGTCTTCAAGTGGAGAGAGATATACTTTTTAGTACAACAAAGAGATAGAGTCATCTAGAAGATCACTAGCTAGAGTAGAAGGGACAAAGCGAGATAAGGAAATAAGTTCTTCAAGAGACAAAAGAGAAGCTACTATGTGAAAATGCAAGTAAGTACTCAATTGAGAGTGATGCTAGTTTTTCAGACAATGATAGGGATGAAGTCTTATTTATGGTTAAAGAGAAAGATCCAATTAAGAAAAAGACTCTAGTTATTCTAAAGTGTTTTAGATGTGGTAAATTTGGACATCTTGAAAATGATTGCACTAGGGATGGTTATAATTTTAGTGATGATGATTTTGAAGATGCACTTGAAAGACCAGATGAAAATATTCTAATCGCATTAGAAGAAGAAGTGAGTGACCCTGTAGAAGACATGTCTAAAGGAAGTAGAAAATCGAACAAAGGTAAAAAAATAGAGGATTATTCAGTAGAGAATGGTTATGATCTCAAGGGAGAACTTATCTATGCCCTTGACATAGTAAAAAAGGTAAGAAAGCAACACTCTAAGCTTGAAAGTCAGTTTCAAGAATGTGATGAAGAAAGATTATTGCTCGTAGAAGATTTAGAGAAATCAAAGGCTAAGACAAGCAAGTTCAAAGATAAATTAAAAGCAAATATATTGGAATGTGAGAAGTTAGCACAAGAAGTGGCTAATTTAAAAGAAGAATTAAAGGACTCCAAGATCAATATGAAGAGTTTCAAAAATAGCTCTAGGAACTTGGATAAGTTCATCTGTGGACAACAACGAACATCATGTTCAACAGGTCTTGGCTTTGGAAAGGTTCAAAAGAAACAACAAGAAGAATCTACCTCAAGTCTTGAAGAAGAAGAAATTTCAGAAGAAGATACTTCGGAAGATGAAAGTATAAGTGGGAATGAGACATCGAGAGGATGAGTTGGACAACAAAGAGTTCAAAAAAGATAGGAACAATGCACAAAGAAGATACGAGATGGAACAACAATCAAAATAGGATACCAATGAGGTAAATACAAGGAATCTTTAATGAAATATGTTTTTCATGTCATAGGTTTGGGCACATGGCTTCACAGTGCAGGACACATCAAAGCCAGGAGTATGGAAAAGGATAAATTTTCCAAGGATATTGCTACTCATGCAATGAGTTTGGTCACAAGGAAATAATTGCAAGATTCAATATAGAAGAAGATATGGCTTCACTAGAAGAAGTCCTAAGACAGTTGCACATCCAAGAAATAATAACATTAAGTGTTATAAGTGCAATAATGATGGTCACATAGCAATATGGTGTAGAGAAAATATTCCAGAAACAAGCATAAACAAGGACAAGACTATGAATAGGAATAGGAATATGAACAGAAATTGGAATATGAATAGACACAAGAATATGAACAAGAATACAGACTCAGAAAATAACAAGAACAGAAACATGGATGAGAACAAGAGCAAGAACATGAATAGAAGTGACGACAAAAACAGGGATGATGACTTGGAAAGAAACAATGAGAGGATTCAAAAGAATCATAGAAGAAGAGAGAAAGATAAAGGTACAAATCTATGCTTTTGGGGAGTAGAAATAATCCCACCTGAGAATTAACCACCTCATGTGAAGGTGGGGGAGGGGCTAAACTAAGAGGCTCATTCTTAGCCTCAAGCCCCAAAGGTGACCCTTTGCCATTGATGTCAAAGGGGGAGAGATTTGTGTATTGGGGAGAGATTTTATATGAGGTGAGATTTGATATTTGCGAGAGCATTGAGCTAGGGGGAGCAAAGTCCCAGGGGGAGCAGAAAATAAGGTCAGGTTTCAGTAAAAGGATAAGGGTTGCCATCAATGACAAAGGGGGAGATTGTTGGACATTTTGAGTCCTCTAAGTCAAAGTTGTAATTGATGTCACCTGATATATTTATCACTCTTATTAAGGAATTCGACAAGAAATAAAGTCGCCCAAGTCATCCAAGAAATAAAGGGTTGCTTCTAAGGTTTAATTAAATTAAACCTAAGGTTGGTTATTTTTAATTTATAATATTTAAATTTAAATTAATTATAAATTAAAAATCACGCCGACATTAAAATTATTCGAAGCATAGACGTGATTCCAAAAGAGGACAAAGGCATTATATAAATACCATCAAAAAACATTTACCAAGACAATCCCTTGCAATTATTATTTGAAGCACATGCGAAAAGGTTTTGTTTTTCGAAGGCCTTACGATTTACATAAAGGCTAAAGGTGTGAATGTTTGGAGGCTCTAAGCGCAAAGGCTAGCGTGACCTAGTGGTATGTTGGCTTGGTACTAAGAAGGAGGTCCCACGTTCGATTCGTGTGAGGCCTTTTGGATTGCAAGGAAGAAGCGCTTGAAGTGCTTGTTGTTTTTCGAAAGAGCGCTGTTCGTGAAAAATTTATAGTGGACGTGCCATTTTAGACACGTCAGGTCACGTGGCCCAATGACAGCTTGGCTATGACTAAGGTATTGGGAATGAGGACATCGGGGGATCGAACCCCATCGAGGGCAAGGCAAGTGGATTTACTTTTTGATGTTGTTTAATATTTTAATTTTTGCCAAGGTTGCGTAAGGAGAAATAAGGATATGGTATGCCCTAGGAAAGATAAATATTTCTATTGATTTTATTTTTGGAAGCATATCATATTATATATCATTCGAAAGATATTTTCAAGAGATATTTGTTTAGATTGTTTAGAGGGAGAAATAAGGTGTGTGAAAGGAGATATTTTTGGTTTTGTCAAGGAGTTTCAAAAGTAAGTTTGATTCATTCTTTTGAGGGTTTATTTCTTGCATAAGAGGGTATGGTGCATTTTATTGAGTAGGAGTAATAAGCATTGTTGTTGAAGTTTTATTTTTGAGGAGTTGTTGGTTTAATACTTCAAGGTTTTCTAGTTTGAGAGTTATGATTAAACCTTATTTTATAAGCATTGTTGTTGAAGCCAATTAGTCCTGTAAAGAACTTGAACTTGAGTTAATAACATGAGTATCATTGTTATCTGATATTTGTTGTTGAGCATTGTTGGAAATATTTTGAGTTGGTTGATACATGCTTGGACTAGGGTTTGTGGAAAGTATTGTTCCTTGAGGTGATTGATTGAGTAGATTTGATTGAGCCTCGTCAAGTAATTGTGTGAAGTGGTTGTTCAAGTTCCATGAAAAAAACTATTCTATATTCTAATTTGAGTTGAGATTGAGATTTGAGAATAGAACATATAGAGTCTCTAACAATTCTCTTTATGCTTCTATGAGATTGATTTGAGTTGAGATTGGAATTTGAGTATAGAACATATTGAGTCTCTAACAATAATGTTTATGCTTCTATGAGATTGAGATTGAGTTGAGATTGGGATTTGAGTGTAGAACATATTGAGTCTCTAACAATTCTCTCTATGCTTCTATGAGATTGAGATTGAGTTGAGATTAGTATTTGAGTATAGAACATATTGAGTCTCTAAAAATTCTCTTTATGCTTCTATGACATTGAATTGAGATATTGATTGAGCATTGAGTATAGAACATATTGAGTCTCTAGCAATTATCTTTATGATTCTATGAGATTGGACAAGTTCTGTGTGAGCTTGTTAAACTGATTTGAGGTAAGTCTTTGAGAAGGCTTGTGGACTGATTTTATGCAAGATTTTGTGGAAGCTTGCTATGCATATTTGAGGAAGTCCTAGAGAGGACTTATTGAGAATATTTTGATAAATCCTAGAGAGGAATTATTGAGTAGATTTGGACAAGTCCTAGATGGGACTTGTCGAGCAGATTTGAGCGAGTTCTATGTGGACCTATTGAGCAGATTTGAGCAGGTTCTATGTGGACCTGTTGAGCATATTTGAGTAGGTTCCGTGTGGATCTATTGAGAGGATTTGAGCAGGTTCTTTGTGGACCTATTGATTAGATTTGAGCAGGTTTTATGTGGACTTGTTGAGTAGATTTGAGAAGGTTCTATGTGGACCTATTAAGGATATTTGTGCTAGATAGAATAAAATGTGTTTAGTATAGATTTGAGTGGACTTGTGCTAGACTGAATGAATTGTGTTTAGTGCAAGAGATTGAGCAGAGTTGTGCTAGACATAATAAACTATGTTTAGTACAAGATATTGACCAGAGCTATGATAGACCGACTAGATTGTGTTTAGTACAATATTGAGACAGAGCTTTGGAGGTGACAGAGTATAGAGGACGAGTCTCGGTGGATAGATATCCAACAACCAAGACAATTGAAGACAAATCCTCTAAGTGAGGAGTCTTCAAGTGGAGAGAGATATACCGATTAGTGCAACAAAGAGATAGAGTCTTCGAGAATATCACTAGCTAGAGCAGAAGGGGAAGGAGTTCTCCTATGGAAGAAATCCATGAAATTGAGATTAGGGTATCAACATCTCCTTTGGATAGAGGTCCATAAACATTGTAATTGGGAAGGATTCCAAAAGAGATTGATTGATAACATTTTAGTAAAAGATTTTATCTATGGAGTAGCTCACATTGGGTGAACCACATAAATTGTGGTGTCTCTATTGTGTATGGTATTTTTTGCATTGCTTTGATTACTGCTATCTATACACTGCATAATATTTATTTAAAAAGAAAAGTAAAAGGTGGTCTTATACTGGTCACCCCCCCTCTCAGTATAAGATTGTGCTCTTAAATTGGTATCAGAGCGGGTTCCTTCAGAAGAGTTTGACAACTTGAAGGAAAATCGGTCTAAGAACACAATGGATCAAAAGTATCAAAGAAAAAAATTCTTCAATAATGCGAGTATCAGTATTTTATGGAAGTGACTTCTTGTATTGGTGTATGCTTGATGAGATTTTACCCGATAGTACTTGGAAATGAAGTTTGGGATGCAATGGAACTTGGATATGATTCAGTAGTCAATCCTCCTATAGATAAGGAAGGTAAGCTTCTAATGCATGCAAATTCAAGAGCTATGAATGCAATTATAAAATGATTGCGTAGATTGGAATCTATGAAGGTTATGGATTGTAAAACAATAAAATAAATGTGGGAACTTTTGCATGACATATATCAAGGAGATAAAGGAGTCAAGAAAGCTAAGATTAAAAATCTCAAAGGATAATTTGAGAACTTAATAATGAAGGATAATGAAAAAATTCGTGACTATCTCAGTAATATTTATGAACTTGTACATGATATGAGAGGTCTGGGAATGAAGGTTCATTAATCTCATGCTTGTGATAAGATCTTGAGAACTCTTCCAAAAAGGTATAGTGAAAAGGCTTCTACTATAGAAAAATCAATTGATAGTGATTCTTTGAAAAGGAATTATTTGCTTGGCATGCTTACTACTTTTGAAATAATAACAAAAGATAATATTCCTCTAAAAGAAGTTGCTTTCAAAGTAGACAAAAAGAAAAATGGAAAGAAGATAGAATCGAGAAGTGAGTCATCTAGTGATGAAGAAGCAAATTATGGCAGAAGAGATAGAGGTTTCAAAAGACCCATAGATCCAAGATCTATCAAATGTTTCAATTTTGGAAGGTATGGACATTTTGCAACAGAGTGCAAGGAGCCAAAGAACAACAACGATGAGGAAAAATAGGATCACAGGTACAGGGAGTCAGAAAGATACAGGTACTAAAATAAAAGCAAGGATGGACAAAGCAGATAAGGAAATAAGTTCTTCAAGAGACAAAAGAGAAGCTACTATGTGAAAATGCAAGTAAGTACTCAATTGAGAGTGATGCTAGTTTTTCAGACAATGATAGGGATGAAGTCTTATTTATGGTTAAAGAGAAAGATCCAATTAAGAAAAAGACTCTAGTTATTCTAAAGTGTTTTAGATGTGGTAAATTTGGACATCTTGAAAATGATTGCACTAGGGATGGTTATAATTTTAGTGATGATGATTTTGAAGATGCACTTGAAAGACCGAGATGAAAATATTCTAATCGCATTAGAAGAAGAAGTGAGTGACCCTGTAGAAGACATGTCTAAAGGAAGTAGAAAATCGAACAAAGGTAAAAAAATAGAGGATTATTCAGTAGAGAATGGTTATGATCTCAAGGGAGAACTTATCTATGCCCTTGACATAGTAAAAAAGGTAAGAAAGCAACACTCTAAGCTTGAAAGTCAGTTTCAAGAATGTGATGAAGAAAGATTATTGCTCGTAGAAGATTTAGAGAAATCAAAGGCTAAGACAAGCAAGTTCAAAGATAAATTAAAAGCAAATATATTGGAATGTGAGAAGTTAGCACAAGAAGTGGCTACTTTAAAAGAAGAATTAAAGGACTCCAAGATCAAGATGAAGAGTTTCAAAAATAGCTCTAGGAACTTGGATAAGTTCATTTGTGGACAACAACGAACATCATGTTCAACGGGTCTTGGTTTTGGAAAGGTTCAAAATAAACAACAAGAAGAATGTACCTCAAGTCTTGAAGAAGAAGAAATTTCGGAAGAAGATACTTCAGAAGAAGACATTTTAAGTGGGAATGAGACATCAGAGGATGAGTTGGACAACAAAGAGTTCAAAAAATATAGGAACAATGCACAAAGAAGATACGAGATGGAACAACAATCAAAATAGGATACCAATGAGGTAAATACAAGGAAGCTTTAATGAAATATGTTTTTCATGTCATAGGTTTGGGCACATGGCTTCACAGTGCAGGACACATCAAAGCCAGGAGTATGGAAAAGGATAAATTTTCCAAGGATATTGCTACTCATGCAATGAGTTTGGTCACAAGGAAATAATTGCAAGATTCAATATAGAAGAAGATATGGCTTCACTAGAAGAAGTCCTAAGACAGTTGCACATCCAAGAAATAATAACATTAAGTGTTATAAGTGCAATAATGATGGTCACATAGCAATATGGTGTAGAGAAAATATTCCAGAAACAAGCATAAACAAGGACAAGACTATGAATAGGAATAGGAATATGAACAGAAATTGGAATATGAATAGACACAAGAATATGAACAAGAATACAGACTCAGAAAATAACAAGAACAGAAACATGGATGAGAACAAGAGCAAGAACATGAATAGAAGTGACGACAAAAACAGGGATGATGACTTGGAAAGAAACAATGAGAGGATTCAAAAGAATCATAGAAGAAGAGAGAAAGATAAAGGTACAAATCTATGCTTTTGGGGAGTAGAAATAATCCCACCTGAGAATTAACCACCTCATGTGAAGGTGGGGGAGGGGCTAAACTAAGAGGCTCATTCTTAGCCTCAAGCCCCAAAGGTGACCCTTTGCCATTGATGTCAAAGGGGGAGAGATTTGTGTATTGGGGAGAGATTTTATATGAGGTGAGATTTGATATTTGCGAGAGCATTGAGCTAGGGGGAGCAAAGTCCCGGGGGAGCAGAAAATAAGATCAAGTTTCAATAAAAGGATAAGGGTTGCCATCAATGACAAAGGGGGAGATTGTTGGACATTTTGAGTCCTCTAAGTCAAAGTTGTAATTGATGTCACCTGATATATTTATCACTCTTATTAAGGAATTCGACAAGAAATAAAGTCGCCCAAGTCATCCAAGAAATAAAGGGTTGCTTCTAAGGTTTAATTAAATTAAACCTAAGGTTGGTTATTTTTAATTTATAATATTTAAATTTAAATTAATTATAAATTAAAAATCACGCCGACATTAAAATTATTCGAAGCATAGACGTGATTCCAAAAGAGGACAAAGGCATTATATAAATACCATCAAAAAACATTTACCAAGACAATCCCTTGCAATTATTATTTGAAGCACATGCGAAAAGGTTTTGTTTTTCGAAGGCCTTACGATTTACATAAAGGCTAAAGGTGTGAATGTTTGGAGGCTCTAAGCGCAAAGGCTAGCGTGACCTAGTGGTATGTTGGCTTGGTACTAAGAAGGAGGTCCCACGTTCGATTCGTGTGAGGCCTTTTGGATTGCAAGGAAGAAGCGCTTGAAGTGCTTGTTGTTTTTCGAAAGAGCGCTGTTCGTGAAAAATTTATAGTGGACGTGCCATTTTAGACACGTCAGGTCACGTGGCCCAATGACGGCTTGGCTACGACTAAGGTATTGGGAATGAGGACATCGGGGGATCGAACCCCATCGAGGGCAAGGCAAGTGGATTTACTTTTTGATGTTGTTTAATATTTTAATTTTTGCCAAGGTTGCGTAAGGAGAAATAAGGATATGGTATGCCCTAGGAAAGATAAATATTTCTATTGATTTTATTTTTGGAAGCATATCATATTATATATCATTCGAAAGATATTTTCAAGAGATATTTGTTTAGATTGTTTAGAGGGAGAAATAAGGTGTGTGAAAGGAGATATTTTTGGTTTTGTCAAGGAGTTTCAAAAGTAAGTTTGATTCATTCTTTTGAGGGTTTATTTCTTGCATAAGAGGGTATGGTGCATTTTATTGAGTAGGAGTAATAAGCATTGTTGTTGAAGTTTTATTTTTGAGGAGTTGTTGGTTTAATACTTCAAGGTTTTCTAGTTTGAGAGTTATGATTAAACCTTATTTTATAAGCATTGTTGTTGAAGCCAATTAGTCCTGTAAAGAACTTGAACTTGAGTTAATAACATGAGTATCATTGTTATCTGATATTTGTTGTTGAGCATTGTTGGAAATATTTTGAGTTGGTTGATACATGCTTGGACTAGGGTTTGTGGAAAGTATTGTTCCTTGAGGTGATTGATTGAGTAGATTTGATTGAGCCTCGTCAAGTAATTGTGTGAAGTGGTTGTTCAAGTTCCATGAAAAAAACTATTCTATATTCTAATTTGAGTTGAGATTGAGATTTGAGAATAGAACATATAGAGTCTCTAACAATTCTCTTTATGCTTCTATGAGATTGATTTGAGTTGAGATTGGAATTTGAGTATAGAACATATTGAGTCTCTAACAATAATGTTTATGCTTCTATGAGATTGAGATTGAGTTGAGATTGGGATTTGAGTGTAGAACATATTGAGTCTCTAACAATTCTCTCTATGCTTCTATGAGATTGAGATTGAGTTGAGATTAGTATTTGAGTATAGAACATATTGAGTCTCTAAAAATTCTCTTTATGCTTCTATGACATTGAATTGAGATATTGATTGAGCATTGAGTATAGAACATATTGAGTCTCTAGCAATTATCTTTATGATTCTATGAGATTGGACAAGTTCCGTGTGAGCTTGTTAAACTGATTTGAGGTAAGTCTTTGAGAAGGCTTGTGGACTGATTTTATGCAAGATTTTGTGGAAGCTTGCTATGCATATTTGAGGAAGTCCTAGAGAGGACTTATTGAGAATATTTTGATAAATCCTAGAGAGGAATTATTGAGTAGATTTGGACAAGTCCTAGATGGGACTTGTCGAGCGATTTGAGCGAGGTTCTATGTGGACCTATTGAGCAGATTTGAGCAGGTTCTATGTGGACCTGTTGAGCATATTTGAGTAGGTTCTGTGTGGATCTATTGAGAGGATTTGAGCAGGTTCTTTGTGGACCTATTGATTAGATTTGAGCAGGTTTTATGTGGACTTGTTGAGTAGATTTGAGAAGGTTCTATGTGGACCTATTAAGGATATTTGTGCTAGATAGAATAAAATGTGTTTAGTATAGATTTGAGTGGACTTGTGCTAGATCGAATGAATTGTGTTTAGTGCAAGAGATTGATCAGAGTTGTGCTAGACTAAATGAACTGTGTTTAGTACAAGATATTGACCAGAGCTATGCTAGACCGACTAGATTGTGTTTAGTACAATATTGAGACAGAGCTTTGGAGGTGGCAGAGTATAGAGGAAGAGTCTCAGTGGATAGATATCCAACAACCAAGACAATTGAAGACAAATGCGAGTGAGGAGTCTTCAAGTGGAGAGAGATATACCAGTTAGTGCAACAAAGAGATAGAGTCTTCGAGAATATCACTAGCTAGAGCAGAAGGGGAAGGAGTTCTCCTATGGAAGAAATCCATGAAATTGAGATTAGGGTATCAACATCTCCTTTGGATAGAGGTCCATAAACATTGTAATTGGGAAGGATTCCAAAAGAGATTGATTGATAACATTTTAGTAAAAGATTTTATCTATGGAGTAGCTCACATTGGGTGAACCACATAAATTGTGGTGTCTCTATTGTGTATGGTATTTTTTGCATTGCTTTGATTACTGCTATCTATACACTGCATAATATTTATTTAAAAAGAAAAGTAAAAGGTGGTCTTATACTGGTCACCCCCCCTCTCAGTATAAGATTGTGCTCTTAAATTGGTATCAGAGCGGGTTCCTTCAGAAGAGTTTGACAACTTGAAGGAAAATCGGTCTAAGAACACAATGGATCAAAAGTATCAAAGAAAAAAATTCTTCAATAATGCAGTACCAGTATTTTATGGAAGTGACTTCTTGTATTGGTGTATGCTGATGAGATTTTACCTGATAGTACTTGGAAATGAAGTTTGGGATGCAATGGAACTTGGATATGATTCAATAGTCAATCCTCCTATAGATAAGGAAGGTAAGCTTCTAATGCATGGAAACTCAAGAGCTATGAATGCAATTATAAAATGATTGCGTAGATCAGAATCTATGAAGGTTATGGATTGTAAAACAATAAAATAAATGTGGGAACTTTTGCATGACATATATCAAGGAGATAAAGGAGTCAAGAAAGCTAAGATTAAAAATCTCAAAGGATAATTTGAGAACTTAATAATGAAGGATAATGAAAAAATTCGTGACTATCTCAGTAATATTTATGAACTTGTACATGATATGAGAGGTCTGGGAATGAAGGTTCATTAATCTCATGCTTGTGATAAGATCTTGAGAACTCTTCCAAAAAGGTATAGTGAAAAGGCTTCTACTATAGAAAAATCAATTGATAGTGATTCTTTGAAAAGGAATTATTTGCTTGGCATGCTTACTACTTTTGAAATAATAACAAAAGATAATATTCCTCTAAAAGAAGTTGCTTTCAAAGTAGACAAAAAGAAAAATGGAAAGAAGATAGAATCGAGAAGTGAGTCATCTAGTGATGAAGAAGCAAATTATGGCAGAAGAGATAGAGGTTTCAAAAGACCCATAGATCCAAGATCTATCAAATGTTTCAATTTTGGAAGGTATGGACATTTTGCAACAGAGTGCAAGGAGCCAAAGAACAACAACGATGAGGAAAAATAGGATCACAGGTACAGGGAGTCAGAAAGATACAGGTACTAAAATAAAAGCAAGGATGGACAAAGCAGATAAGGAAATAAGTTCTTCAAGAGACAAAAGAGAAGCTACTATGTGAAAATGCAAGTAAGTACTCAATTGAGAGTGATGCTAGTTTTTCAGACAATGATAGGGATGAAGTCTTATTTATGGTTAAAGAGAAAGATCCAATTAAGAAAAAGACTCTAGTTATTCTAAAGTGTTTTAGATGTGGTAAATTTGGACATCTTGAAAATGATTGCACTAGGGATGGTTATAATTTTAGTGATGATGATTTTGAAGATGCACTTGAAAGACCAGATGAAAATATTCTAATCGCATTAGAAGAAGAAGTGAGTGACCCTGTAGAAGACATGTCTAAAGGAAGTAGAAAATCGAACAAAGGTAAAAAAATAGAGGATTATTCAGTAGAGAATGGTTATGATCTCAAGGGAGAACTTATCTATGCCCTTGACATAGTAAAAAAGGTAAGAAAGCAACACTCTAAGCTTGAAAGTCGATTTCAAGAATGTGATGAAGAAAGATTATTGCTCGTAGAAGATTTAGAGAAATCAAAGGCTAAGACAAGCAAGTTCAAAGATAAATTAAAAGCAAATATATTGGAATGTGAGAAGTTAGCACAAGAAGTGGCTACTTTAAAAGAAGAATTAAAGGACTCCAAGATCAAGATGAAGAGTTTCAAAAATAGCTCTAGGAACTTGGATAAGTTCATTTGTGGACAACAACGAACATCATGTTCAACAAGTCTTGGTTTTGGAAAGGTTCAAAAGAAACAACAAGAAGAATGTACCTCAAGTCTTGAAGAAGAAGAAATTTCAGAAGAAGATACTTCAGAAGATGAAAGTATAAGTGGGAATGAGACATCAGAGGATGAGTTGGACAACAAAGAGTTCAAAAAATATAGGAACAATGCACAAAGAAGATACAGATGGAACAACAATCAAAATAGGATACCAATGAGGTAAATACAAGGAAGCTTTAATGAAATATGTTTTTCATGTCATAGGTTTGGGCACATGGCTTCACGGTGCGGGACACATCAAAGCCAGGAGTATGGAAAAGGATAAATTTTCCAAGGATATTGCTACTCATGCAATGAGTTTGGTCACAAGGAAATAATTGCAAGATTCAATATAGAAGAAGATATGGCTTCACTAGAAGAAGTCCTAAGACAGTTGCACATCCAAGAAATAATAACATTAAGTGTTATAAGTGCAATAATGATGGTCACATAGCAATATGGTGTAGAGAAAATATTCCAGAAACAAGCATAAACAAGGACAAGACTATGAATAGGAATAGGAATATGAACAGAAATTGGAATATGAATAGACACAAGAATATGAACAAGAATACAGACTCAGAAAATAACAAGAACAGAAACATGGATGAGAACAAGAGCAAGAACATGAATAGAAGTGACGACAAAAACAGGGATGATGACTTGGAAAGAAACAATGAGAGGATTCAAAAGAATCATAGAAGAAGAGAGAAAGATAAAGGTACAAATCTATGCTTTTGGGGAGTAGAAATAATCCCACCTGAGAATTAACCACCTCATGTGAAGGTGGGGGAGGGGCTAAACTAAGAGGCTCATTCTTAGCCTCAAGCCCCAAAGGTGACCCTTTGCCATTGATGTCAAAGGGGGAGAGATTTGTGTATTGGGGAGAGATTTTATATGAGGTGAGATTTGATATTTGCGAGAGCATTGAGCTAGGGGGAGCAAAGTCCCAGGGGGAGCAGAAAATAAGGTCGGGTTTCAGTAAAAGGATAAGGGTTGCCATCAATGACAAAGGGGGAGATTGTTGGACATTTTGAGTCCTCTAAGTCAAAGTTGTAATTGATGTCACCTGATATATTTATCACTCTTATTAAGGAATTCGACAAGAAATAAAGTCGCCCAAGTCATCCAAGAAATAAAGGGTTGCTTCTAAGGTTTAATTAAATTAAACCTAAGGTTGGTTATTTTTAATTTATAATATTTAAATTTAAATTAATTATAAATTAAAAATCACGCCGACATTAAAATTATTCGAAGCATAGACGTGATTCCAAAAGAGGACAAAGGCATTATATAAATACCATCAAAAAACATTTACCAAGACAATCCCTTGCAATTATTATTTGAAGCACATGCGAAAAGGTTTTGTTTTTCGAAGGCCTTACGATTTACATAAAGGCTAAAGGTGTGAATGTTTGGAGGCTCTAAGCGCAAAGGCTAGCGTGACCTAGTGGTATGTTGGCTTGGTACTAAGAAGGAGGTCCCACGTTCGATTCGTGTGAGGCCTTTTGGATTGCAAGGAAGAAGCGCTTGAAGTGCTTGTTGTTTTTCGAAAGAGCGCTGTTCGTGAAAAATTTATAGTGGACGTGCCATTTTAGACACGTCAGGTCACGTGGCCCAATGACAGCTTGGCTATGACTAAGGTATTGGGAATGAGGACATCGGGGGATCGAACCCCATCGAGGGCAAGGCAAGTGGATTTACTTTTTGATGTTGTTTAATATTTTAATTTTTGCCAAGGTTGCGTAAGGAGAAATAAGGATATGGTATGCCCTAGGAAAGATAAATATTTCTATTGATTTTATTTTTGGAAGCATATCATATTATATATCATTCGAAAGATATTTTCAAGAGATATTTGTTTAGATTGTTTAGAGGGAGAAATAAGGTGTGTGAAAGGAGATATTTTTGGTTTTGTCAAGGAGTTTCAAAAGTAAGTTTGATTCATTCTTTTGAGGGTTTATTTCTTGCATAAGAGGGTATGGTGCATTTTATTGAGTAGGAGTAATAAGCATTGTTGTTGAAGTTTTATTTTTGAGGAGTTGTTGGTTTAATACTTCAAGGTTTTCTAGTTTGAGAGTTATGATTAAACCTTATTTTATAAGCATTGTTGTTGAAGCCAATTAGTCCTGTAAAGAACTTGAACTTGAGTTAATAACATGAGTATCATTGTTATCTGATATTTGTTGTTGAGCATTGTTGGAAATATTTTGAGTTGGTTGATACATGCTTGGACTAGGGTTTGTGGAAAGTATTGTTCCTTGAGGTGATTGATTGAGTAGATTTGATTGAGCCTCGTCAAGTAATTGTGTGAAGTGGTTGTTCAAGTTCCATGAAAAAAACTATTCTATATTCTAATTTGAGTTGAGATTGAGATTTGAGAATAGAACATATAGAGTCTCTAACAATTCTCTTTATGCTTCTATGAGATTGATTTGAGTTGAGATTGGAATTTGAGTATAGAACATATTGAGTCTCTAACAATAATGT
Organism: Wollemia nobilis; assembly: GCA_028583015.1. Lineage (NCBI taxonomy): Eukaryota > Viridiplantae > Streptophyta > Pinopsida > Araucariales > Araucariaceae > Wollemia > Wollemia nobilis. The sequence continues at coordinate 5,623,072 of JAQPPZ010017095.1, forward strand.
TTATGCTTCTATGAGATTGAGATTGAGTTGAGATTGGGATTTGAGTGTAGAACATATTGAGTCTCTAACAATTCTCTCTATGCTTCTATGAGATTGAGATTGAGTTGAGATTAGTATTTGAGTATAGAACATATTGAGTCTCTAAAAATTCTCTTTATGCTTCTATGACATTGAATTGAGATATTGATTGAGCATTGAGTATAGAACATATTGAGTCTCTAGCAATTATCTTTATGATTCTATGAGATTGGACAAGTTCCGTGTGAGCTTGTTAAACCGATTTGAGGTAAGTCTTTGAGAAGGCTTGTGGACTGATTTTATGCAAGATTTTGTGGAAGCTTGCTATGCATATTTGAGGAAGTCCTAGAGAGGACTTATTGAGAATATTTGGATAAATCCTAGAGAGGAATTATTGAGTAGATTTGGACAAGTCCTAGATGGGACTTGTCGAGCAGATTTGAGCAGGTTCTATGTGGACCTATTGAGCAGATTTGAGCAGGTTCTATGTGGACCTGTTGAGCATATTTGAGTAGGTTCTATGTGGATCTATTGAGAGGATTTGAGCAGGTTCTTTGTGGACCTATTGATTAGATTTGAGCAGGTTTTATGTGGACTTGTTGAGTAGATTTGAGAAGGTTCTATGTGGACCTATTAAGGATATTTGTGCTAGATAGAATAAATTGTGTTTAGTATAGATTTGAGAATATTTGTGCTAGATTGAATGAATTGTGTTTAGTGCAAGAGATTGAGCAGAGTTGTGCTAGACATAATAAACTATGTTTAGTGCAAGATATTGAGCAGAGCTATGCTAGACCGACTAGATTGTGTTTAGTACAATATTGAGACAGAGCTTTGGAGGTGGCAGAGTATAGAGGACAGAGTCTCAGTGGATAGATATCCAACAACCAAGACAATTGAAGACAAATCTGAGTGAGGAGTCTTCAAGTGGAGAGAGATATACCAGTTAGTGCAACAAAGAGATAGAGTCTTCGAGAATATCACTAGCTAGAGCAGAAGGGACAAAGCAGATAAGATAGAGTCTTTGACAAGGCTTGTGGAATGATTTTGTGTAAGCTTTTGTGGAAGCTTGCTATGCAGATTTGAGGAAGTCCTAGAGAGGACTTATTGAGCAGATTTGGACAAATTCTAGAGACAACTTATTGAGCAGATTTGGACAAGTTCTAGAGAGGACTTGTTGAGAAAATTTGAGCAAGTTCTGTGTGGACCTGTTGAGCATATTTGAGCAGGTTCTATGTGAACCTGTTGAGCAGATTTGAGCAGGTTCTGTGTGGACCTGTTGAGCATATTTGAGAAGGTTATGTGTGGACTTGTTGAGCAAATTTGAGCAGGTTCTATGTGGACATGTTCATCATATTTGAGAAGGTTATGTGTGGACCTATTAAGCAATTTTTTTCTAGACCGAATGAACTGTGTTTAGTGCATATTTGAGTGGACTTGTGCTATATCGAATGAACTATTTTTAGTGTAAGATATTGAGCAAAGTTGTGCTAGACCGAATGAATTGTGTTTAGTACAAGATATTGAGAAGAGATATACTAGACGAACTGGACTGTGTTTAGTACAGTATTGAGATAGAGCTTTGGAGGTAACAAAGTATAGAGGACAGAGTCTCAATGGATATAGATCCAACAACCAGGACATTTGAAGACAAATCTGAGTGAGGAGTCTTCAAGTGGAGAGGGATCCACCAGTCAGTGCAGTAGAAAGACAAAGTCTTCTAGAAGATCACTAGCCAGAGCATAATGGGAAATAGTTCTCCTGTGGAAGAGATCCATGAACTTGAGATTAGGGGATCAACATATCCTTTGGACAGAGGTCCATAAACATTGTAATTGGGAAGGATTCACAAAGATATTGATTGAGAAAAATTTAGTAAAATATTTTCTTCGTGGAGTAGCCCACATTGGGTGAACCACGTAAATTATGGTGTCTCTATGGTGTATGGTGTTTTGTGCATTACTTTGATTACTGCTATCTATACACTGCATAATATTGATTTGAAAAGAAAAGTAAAAAGTGGTCTTATACTTTTCACCCCCCTCTCAGTATAAGTTTGTGTTCTTCAAGGGTAATCAATATTATCTTCTCTTCCAAATATTCAGGTTTTAAATGGATCCTTTCAAACATTTATGCTCTGAATATGTCTCAGAATAGGGTGCTTTTGTGGAATTATCTAAGTACTATGAGAAAAGTGTTCTAGGATGAGCCCTGGGATCTTGTAGGGGATTTCAATACCCCTTTATATGCCAAGGATAAAAAGGAGAGACTCGTATGTCTAAAATTATGGAGGATTCTTCATCCTTCATCAAATCCCAAGAAATGATGGATATGCAGTTGAGAGGGTCCAGATATACTTGGAATAATCATAGATTAGGAAATCAAAAATTAAGATTAGGCTTGAATTTTTTCTTATTTCTAGGTAAGGGAACCATTATTCAGAGATGCCTCGTTAAATTCTTTCCCTAAGATTACTTTGGATCATAACCCTTTAGTTTTTGATAAATTCTAAAACTGTGTTTCTACCCGAGGCCATTTAGGTTCGAGGTGATGTGGCTACAACACCCAGAGCTGGAACCTAGGATTAAAGAATGGTGGAGTACAAGTTTTTTGGGTTCTCTTCTATCGAAAATAGCCTCCAAATTGAGGTATGTTAAGACTAATTTGAAGGTCTGGAAGAAAAATATTTTTGGTAACATTCGTCAAAATAAAAGAGTTTTGAATGACCGCCTAGTGGAGATTGAAGGTAGACTAGATTAATTGATAGTGAACAAAGATGTGAGATATGAATAAAGGAATACTCTGTCTAAACTCCATAATGTGATGGCTACTAAATAGACCCTTTGGTGTCATAATTCAAGGTCATTGTGGCTCCAGGATGGGGACCAAAACAAATTTTTTTCATATGGTTGTCCTACGACACAGAAGTTCAAATTGGATTCGAAAGATTCAATTGGCGAGAGGAGATACCTCTAAATATTTGGACATGATCAGAGCAAATACTGTGAGTTTTTTTAAGGATCTCTTATGCTCCCTAGTGGCTAGGGACCTCGTAGCGGAAGATCGATTACTGAGTAATATTCCATAGTTGGTTTCTAAAAATATTAATGTCATATTGAATGAGCCTTTTGATGATGATAAAATAAAAAAGTTAGTTGCTTCTATGGGAGGATTAAAGGTGCCAAGGCTAGACATATTTCCACCAATTTTTTTTCCACAAATTTTGGCAGATAGTCAACCCTGAAATATGTGTGGCAATTAGAGAGGTGCAAAGGTCTTATTTCATACCAACTGATGTAAACTTGACTTTCTTGGTTCTAATCCCCAAATATCTGAGGGCAATGGATTTTTCAGATTTTAGGCCAATTAGTATTTGCAAAACTATTTTTAAAATTCTTACAAAATCTATGGCTAACAGATTGAAAGTTTTTCTTCCTTCCATTATTGATTCTCCTCAAAGTGGTTTTGTTTCAAGATGGCAAATTCTTGATGGCATTATCATAGTGCATGAAATAATTTACTCAACAAGTAAAAGTGGGAGACCTGGTATGCTTCTAAAGCTGGATATGAAAAAGACGTATGAGAGGGTGGCTTGGGCCTTTTTGCTCAAGATTCTCAAAAAGTTTGGGTTCGACTAGCGGTGGGTGAACCTAGTCAAAGCTTGCATTGCAATTATGATATTTTATGTTATTTTTAACGACTCCTCAAAAGGATATTTTAGTAGTTGAAAAGGGTTACGTTAGGGTGACCCTCTCTCCCCAAATCTATTTATCTTTGTGGCTGAAGCTTTGGGAAGAGCCATTCAAGCTAATGCTAATATTGAAGGTCTAAAATTGGCCCGGTCAATTGAACCCCTTTCTCATCACCAGTATGCATATGATACTCTATTCTTGTCTATGGCCTCTATTTCCTAAACCAAAATGGTTAAATCCATTCTTGAATAATTTGAGAAGGTACCAAGGCAGAAAGTTAATTTTAAGAAAAGTGTACTCTTTTTTTTAATACTTCGGTTGATAGGTAGTAGAAGATTACAAGAATTTTGGGGTGCCCAATTGGTTCTCTCCTGGTGCCTTATCTTGGAATTCCTATGTTCAAAGGTACCTTGAAGCCTTTCCTATGGGATGCATTGATGGAGAAGCTTAAAAAGAAGCTCATAGGTTGGAAAGGTGCCCTGTTGAGCCAGGCTGGGAAAATTCAGCTGGTTAAGATGTCTCTTTAGAGTATTTCAGTTTATTTTCTATCTCTTTTCAAAATTCTAGGAAAAGTCTTGGAAAATATGGAGTAAATTCAATGCACCTTTCTGTGGTTGGGGGATGAGACTAAAAAGAGATTTATACTAGTCTTGTGGGACCAAGTTTGTAGCTCTAAGGAAGAAGGAGGTTTGGGCCTGCAGAGGATGAAAATTTTCAACAAGGCCCTTCGACCTAAGTAATTTTGGAGGCTTGTAAAAGATGAATACACTAGAAGAGTAAAAATTGTTAAGGTAAAATATCTAAGAGATAATAATTTCTTAAGTTCAAATGCCTTCCCGACATGGTACGCTTTCTAGGCCAGTATTATTGAAAGTAGGTCAGATCTTCATAAAGGCATAAGGTAGCTGGTGGGTTATGGCACCTCTATTGATTTATGGTGGGATACTTGGGTGTCCAATGGTAATTTGACCCTTCAAAAAGAATATGCAACTATGAAACCCATAATAGATAGAATTTTGTGTCATAAAGTCTATGACTTCATTGAAGTTCGTAATGGGAGATAGAGGTGGAAGTCTTTTGAAAGTCAGAACATCCCTCAGGAGATCAGGGGGACTTTCATATAAGTGTATAATTATATTAAATAGTTTATTACTCCATGTGCAGGTCTCAATGATAGATTAATTTGGAGTCCAATGAAAGATGAAAACTTCTTGGTTAAATTAGCGTATCCATGACTGGACAGGGGAAGATATCCGTGGTTTCATGTCAAGAAGATTTTGATAATGGGTCTTACACCCAAAATCAACATTTTCTATTGGTTAGTAGTACAAGGTAAATTCTTAATGATAGACAACCTTCAAAAGTGGGGGATGAGTATCCCAAATAGATGCTTTCTGTGTGAACGATATCTTGAATCATCGAGACATTTTTTATGAATGCCCCTCCACCAAAGTTTTCAAAGCTTTCTTCAAATAGTTGGGGGTGGCTTGGGTGCTCCCAAGTTCCCTCATATAAATGTTTGATCAATGAAGCTCCTCATTCCACTCGATTATTCTTAGGATACTATGATAGTTTGGGCTACCTCACTTGTGGTGGAGAATATGGAAAGAAAGAAACACCTGGGAGTTTGATGGGAAATGTAGATCAGCCTAGTATGTTTTTGCAAGGAGAGTGTGTGATATTGTAGAAAATATTAAGGCCTTGAATATGAACATAATGGTCAGTGAGCTTGAGGTTGACTTGGAGCATAGACTAGGCATGTTTATGCCCCCCCAAATGTTGATTCTAGGTTAACTTAGGATAGATCTATGATTGTTTTAGAACCCCCTCCGGATGGTTGGATGAAGCTCAACTTTGATGGGGCATCCAAAGGGAACCCAGGATAGACAAGGGCCAAGGGGCTCTTCAGGAATGCTAGGGGGAAATTCTTCTTGCATACGCTAAATGGCTTGGTCATCAAATAAACCATTTTGTGGAGGTTTGGGCATTGTTCTAGGGAGTTTCTTTGGTAGACAGGATTAATTGCAGGAAAATGATAATAGAGGGAGACTCCCTAAACATAATTAATATGTTTAAAGGCACCCAAAATCCTATGTGGACAATATCAAATTTTATTTGGGAGGCTTGACGTAAGATCCAAAATCTAGAAGAGGTTCAAATTAATCATAAGCTTAGAGTAGGCAATAAGACCATCGATTTGCTTGTAAATTATGGCCTTCAAGCCCTAGACCTCTAGGTGTGGATGGAAAATTTCCTCGAGGATGTGTGTAGAGTGGATGTTGATGGGTGACATTGAAATATGTATGATTGGACATGTAATTAGTTCTTTGTGGGCCCTAGTGGTTGGTTTGTCGATTGAGATAGCTAGATAGTTTTTATTTTTAAAATTTAAATTGCAGGATGTTCTTTCTTTGGCACCTAATAGGCAGTATTTTATTCTGCAAGGAGGTATTTTTCCCAAGATCTACGATCATATTTTTGGACGAAGTGGAAGTTTGTTGGATCGATTTTTAAAAGTTGCATGCAGGATTACATTCGTATAAAGGTTTGTGTCTACAATGGTGCCTTGTGTCAAGATGATAGGATTTGTGAGGTGAAGAAGTGGTGGTGTTACTCCGAGAAGATTCATAAGTTAGGAAGTTTAAGTTCTTGGGAAATCAGTTTGTTTATGGATATTCCCACCCTCATGACTACTAGAGATTTTGATTTCAAGGCTCACAATTTTAGATTTATCTACAAAGCCGTTTGTAGGATGGTGTAGTTTACAAAGGTGACAACTTTCCAATCTATATTTTTGCTCCAAATATCCATTCATTTTAAATGTGGGAATCGCAAGTATTGAGGTGGTAGGGTAGTGAATTCACGTATCCTATTTTTTGGCTAACTCTAATAGTCTCATGGGGAAGATAAACCAACATTTCAGATACGTGCATAAGGAGAGATCACATGGGGATCTTATTGTCTATTTAAATGGGTTGTATGGGTAACATTATGTATACTTTCATATCTGCTCCTCTGATCTTTGGGAGGATCTACAAAAAATCATTTATTATGCCCACTTTCTTTGACATAGTGGGTGGCAGAGTGTCAGGTGTGGGTAGAGTGTCAAGATAGAGTCATTAATTGTGGAGCCTCACACTATCATGATGGATGAGGAGGTTCATAAAATATTGAAGAGAGAAAATATCCTCCAATGTTTATTGAAGTTCAATGAATTTCATCATGAAATGGTGAAACATTTGGCTTATTCCTGGTGGTATGGGATAGTCAGAGTGGGGCCGTTGTAGTATTAAATTAACATCCCCTTGGTTGCGAAGGTGATATGGTTGGTTATGGATGGGGCGGTCCATAACAGAGAGAAACATTCACTAGCAAAAGAGGTTCAGGTGTTTTTGGGTGGGGAGGAAGAGCTAGTGAAGGTTCATCATTAGTTTAAGTGCTCCTAACTTAAGGCTCCCTATTACCGTGTGGCTCTTGTTGTTATGCAATATTTTACATTAGATGACAATCTAGAAGTGTTGAGAAGTTATCATTTCATGATTTTAAACCACCTGTGTTGAAATAAAGCTATGAATCTTCTCTCAATTTTGTTTTAGTCCCTCTCAAAATCAATGGTGAAAGTTAAGAAAGGCATGGCCTTAGACCCGATTTACCAATAACTTCTCAAGATTATCTTCGATAATGTTGTTAAGCAATGGGGTGTGTATGGGGAAAGCATTCTTAATTATCTGATCAATGTTCTTGCACTAGTGGTTGGTCTTGTGACTTCCTCAATATCTAATGACTCTGAATATTCCTACCCGGATGAGCTGGACGACACCCCAACTGGCCAAATTTTGGTGGACTTCATAGACTCAGCTCTTCAAGGATTGGGCAGAAGCGAGGAAGGAACGAGGATCTCCAAAATATTGGTTTCAAAGTGGGTGAAATTCGGTAAGAATCTTTTTTTTGTGCATAATTATGCAACTAAAGAGCTTTCCCCTGGTAAAAATTCTAAATCGATTAGGGAGGTGGGGGTGAGGTTCGATTATTGTATCCTAGGTCCATGTCTAGTGAGTGTAATCCCAAGACCCTCAATTCCATGATTATTAAGCTACAACGCTCCATGATCAATTCCATGTTGGCTTCTATTTCTAGTGCTAAGGAAGTGTTGGCCCTTATGGGATGGTAAGCTTCGAACAATCCTAGCACCAAGTTGGATTCCAATGCTAGAACAAGTGACTCCAAATTTTAAGTTGGTTCCTTGGGCTGTGTTAAGTTTTGAGGCCTATGAACCTTTTTGTTTGTGTGTTTTTTGGTCTGCATGCCAACTTGTTTATTATAGTTTTTAGTTGCGGCATGTTTGCTTGCGTAGGTCGGGGTTGGTTAGTGTGGCCTTCGGGCTTGGTAGTTTCCCTGCATGGGATATGGTTTCCTGGTTTGGAGTTCATGGATTAGGCTGGTTTTTTAGGTTGATGTTATTGATTGCTAGGCAGTTTGTAGGGGGCTTGCAGTACTTTATCTCCTTTGCGACGAGGATATTAGCTTTGTTTTGTATATAGGTTTGGAGATCCTCCCAAAACGTCTTCTTCTAACATATAAAAAAATAAAATAATAGAAGATAAAAATCATATTGATGGTGATGATACATGACATGTGCAAAGAAATCTATTTTCTATTATATATTCATAAAAATAAAAGCAATAAGTTAAATGGTATTATTTCAAATAAAAAATTATCATATATTCATTAAATTTTGGAAAAATTATCATAAAATAATATTAAATATTATTACAATTTATTTCATTAAATCAACTAATAAATTATGATATTTTATTGCAAATATAATGACTTATTATTATATTATAAAGATATTTTTTCCTCACTAATTTTAGTGCACAAAATTTATAAGATGTGCACATTTTGCCATCCATATAGGTATGTTCAATAAATTAAACCATAACCCCAATACTTTTTTTAAAAAATGATTTAGAATTTTGTTTTTTTATATGCATACTTTGGACTAGACCATCATTTTTCATATACCTAAATTTTAAAAAACATAGGGAGATGATGTGGTAAACTTTCATTTAACTAAAAAACCTATAAATTTAATTAAAAAATAATAATTTATAAAAGTGAGCTAAATTAGGTTTTGATAAATATGTTATATTCTTTGATTGTTGGTTACAAATTCAAGTACATGTTGAAAAAGTACATGTGGAGCTACAATATTTACGTATCCTCATGGAGCATTGGGGAAATGTGCCCTACACTATGCGTCGACATATTTGACACTGTTTTGACAGTTATTATCTGACTTTTTATGGACTATTTCTGATACTCTTGTGTACTTCTAACTACGGTGGTTAGTATGTTGGTTTACGAGATGTGCTAATCCCACTCAAACTTTTTTGTATGATTAAACATTATTTTATTAATATAATAACTTTTTCATCCAAAAAATTATTATAAAAAAATAATTAATTAACTAAAATAAAAAAAAATACCATTAAAATATTTTTATCTTAAAAGAATCCACTTACATATCAATGTTGATATTGTATGATATAATATATCGTATAAGCGGCAATGTTGATATTGTATGATATAATATATCGTATAAGCTTATGGCCGCATATGATACCTAAATTTCAAAACACAGAATGAAATGGTGTAGTAAGCCCCATATGATACCTAAATTTCAAAACACATAATGAAATGTTGTGGTAAACTGTCAATTTAATTAAAAATTAATAACCTATAAAAGTAAGATAAATTAGATTTGATCAATGTTTTAAAATACCATATTTTATTAAATTAAGAAAAGAACTTAATTAACTAGATACACAAAATTTAAAAAAGCGTAATTAACTAAAATATGATAAAAAAGAAAATGCCATTAAAATAAATTTATCTTGGTTTTGTGAAGTCCATAATTATTATTTTTAATATTGAGATCCATTGTACTAAAATAAATATATTCCATTTACACTTCAATGTTAAGTAATATATCGTATAGGCTTACGGTCTCATGTGATATGATATTATGGTTAATCAAGAACATGATCATATAATTATATTTTCATCTGCATCATATAATTATATTTTGATCTGTATGGATAGTGTAGATTTTTAAACTTTCATTTAAGAGATTTAAGTTGAAATTTTGGTATAAGGGAACTAGGACCTCTAATAAAACCATGTGCCTTACCCTAACATTTTTCATAAAAACATGCTCTTCACCTTGACCTATATTTTCGACAAGGTCAATAAAGTGGTAAGAGTTGTGGGTTCTCTTTAGGGAGACCCACGTCTAAACCATGGATACCTGAGATTTCTTTTTGGAGACCTAGGTTTAAACCATAGCTTATCTAGAAGAGGATAGGCCAGGTTGATAGTAGGTGAGTGTGTTTTGATATTTGAGTGTTTGTTGATAAATTGTACTGGATTGATGCGCCAGAGGGTTGGGTATCGGGTATCATTGAATTAACTTTATCTTATTTTTTTTGTTTTTTATTTTTTTGAGTAATACTTCTTATACACATCTACCATGAATATTTTTTATTTTTTATTATTTATTTAAAGTAATACTTCTTAAACACATCCAACACATTCACCGTGGATATTATTTATTTATTTAGAGTAATACTTCTTATACAAATCCACCATGGAAATTGGACCAGGGTCACTTCTTATACTTTATCTTACTTAGCAAACTAAAGTTTTTAAGTTCGATCCAATATCCTCTCTTATGAACAAAAGGTCTTATGGATTCCCTTACATAAAACCAAAACCAAAATAAAAATGATTATATAACATTTATCGTTATATAATATTAAAATATATTTATGCTTCGATTCCACTTATAGGAGTATTGATCATTCTTTTATTATTAATAAGGGGTATAATTGATAACCAAAGTCCAACCTTTCTTATTTTTTTATGTTTTGTAGTTTTTTAATTTATTTTATTTTAATACATGGGTAATAAAAATATTTAATCTAAGTAGGTGATATTTTTAAGATATGGTTTTACCCTTAAAAATCATCTCATTCTTATAATTAAAAAAATAATAATAATTAATCATATATATAATTTGATATATACATAAATGTATAGTCACAATATTAATATATGGGTTGCCACATCTTTTAACTTGGGGAAAAGTAAATCACCACAATTCCATTCAAACGATCCTTCATATTCAACATAGTAAATTTTCAACAAACTAAAAATATTGTTTAAAGAGTAATGCATCTATGATTACTTTAATTACTTTAAAAATTATAAGGAATGCAATGTTAAAACCTTATATCTTATTTTAAAAGATTATTTATATTAAATAAAACCATTTTATTATTTTAACTTATATTTTTTTATATATATATATATTTTTTTGGTAATTATTATAGTAGATTAAAAAAGGGTTTTTATAGAGGATCCCAAAACCTTATGTACAAAATCAGCCTTGCATCATGCCTCCTGGCTTTATGTATAAGCCTATTACAGAAATCGTAACCCCTAAAAAAAAAAACCTGGCCCCATAAGCAATGGGCCTAGGGCATCAATCCCTTGAAACTGAACACCAAAACAGAAATCCGGCCCAGCGGTAACAATAAGCATGAAACAATCCCTCTCAGCGGGAAACAAACAAATAAGAAAGAAAGTAGTTTTGGAGATCCCGCCCAGCGGGGAGTAGCCAAAAACCACCATCGAGAAGATCCCGCCTGGCAGGAAGCAAAGAAAAACCATTACAATAAAATCCTGCCCGTGGGAAGCAGTCAAAACCACCACAAACAGTCCCGCCTAGCGGGAAGCAACAGGGAAATCCCGCCATCCGGGAAACCAGCAGAAAAGAAAGGATCCCGCCTCGCAAGAAAACAGGCGGATTTGGCGGATCCCGCCCTGTGGAGAAACCATCCCGCCCACCGGGAAAACATTTCGTTCAGCGAGAGCCATCCTACAGGAAGCCGACAGCTAGCACAAAGAGGATCCAGCCCATCAGGAAGTGACCAGAGAGTTGCACCACAAGGAACCCGCCCCGAGAAAACAGAAGAGGATCCCAACAGCAGGGACCAAGAATCCCATCCAAGCATAGAGCCCACCGAGGATTCACAAGAAAAAGGGGGAAGCTATCCAAACCCTAAACCGTCACCTCCACCGCACCGAGAAACGCAGGGGACCAGATCCACGCGAATAACCTGCAAAAAACCCCAAGGGGAAGCTTGAGGGAAAAAGGGAAGGGATCCCCAACCAAACAGGGATCCCTGGGAAGCACCGATCCGAAAAAACAACCAAGGAAACCCTAGCCGGCCGGGAGGGGCACGGATAGTGGAGAAGGATCTCCCCCTAGGAGATCATCTGCAAACAACCACTCCCTGGGAGGGATGACCTGGGTTGAGCCAGGGACTGGGCAGGAACCAGGAACCATGGGAAGGGGAGCAGGGGAGGGACCAGAGCCCTCCCCTCTCTACTTTCTTCACTTATATATTTTATTTTATTATTCATTTATTTTTTTTTATAAAAGGGAATTGGCAACTTCTTTTTTTTTGAACAACTAGTTACAAAATTAAATCACATTGCTTCGATTGTAGCTTCAAATCATGGAGCTACCACTATAACCCCTACTTCACCTCGTAAACACTACCACTATAACTCCTACCTCACCTCGTAAACACGGAGAAGGTTGGTATAGCTGTCATCAAGCTGGCGCACACTCAACCGATTCTAGTTAGACTACTACCTTTGCCCTAGAGTGGGCATGCCCTAGCTTCAAATCATGGAGCTACCACTATAACCCCTACCTCACCTCCTAAACACTACCACTATAACCCCTACCTCACCTCCTAAACACGGAGAAGGTTGGTATAGCTGTCATCAAGCTGGCGCACACTCAACCGATTCTAGTTAGACTACTACCTTTGCCCTAGAGTGGGCATGCCTGCGAGGTTTAAACCTAGGTCTCCTCTTAGTAAGTGCCCAACTTCTTACCAATCCACCTAGCCCTCGCGATTTGATTTGATTAGTGTGAGAAACCCCTACTATAAGTTCCTTCTAACCATAACCCCTCATAAAATCGAAAATTATGCTTCTTAATAAAGAATTTAACATACAACTACCACATACCCACCCTCTCACTTCTATATTTTATATTTTACCATCTCTTGCATTCTTAATGAATTTTGAATATTTTTTTATTTCTCTCAAAAATGTTATAATTTACTATATGGTATGAGAGAAAATAGACACCATTACTTGCTTGCTTGTGTAACGATATTCACAATTCCAGTTTTTATTTGGGGATTGAATTTGATTGAATTATTCTATCTCGAAACCCTACTTTCATAAATTTCTTTAATATTGGACCAATGCTACACAATAAAGCAAGCAAGGACTTTCTTCACATCTCATTTGAAATTCAAGATGGATACTCTAAATTATAAAGGGTCACTTTTGATAACATTTTCGATCTTTCTTAATTTATTCAAAGGTTCATTGGAAGAATCGTAAGCTTCACATGAGATACATTTCTAGGTTATACAATCACGAGGTAAGTATCTTTATTGACTTTGTTATAGAATAATAAAATGTAAGGGGAATGCTTACAAGGTTTACCATCATGGATTCTTGTAGAAAAGTGGATTATTGGATTGTTGTTTAGTTTAACCTGCATTCTCTTCTTTCATTTTAGGATTTGAAATTCAAATCAAGGCGCGAAGGCTTCTTTTCAATATTTTTAAATTTAAAATTTAATAGTTTGAGGTTTTTTTTTTCTCGAAATAACACCTCTCCATCATTTGTTCTTACTAATATAGATATAATATTATTCTACCATAAATTAAAATTTCTGTGGATGAATTTTAGCATATATAAAATTAGATGATTTTTATGTTTTTTTTGTTGAATTTGTTTTATGATAATATGTATCGCTATTAGAACAAATTTTGGATACTATTTACTTGCTTGGCAATATTTGAACTTTGATCTCCTCAAAAGTTAAGGAATCTAACCAGTTGAGCTAATGTCATTCAATGAAATATTTTTGTATTGAAAACATGTGTGATAAATAATAATTTATATCATCTAAATATTATATGATGTTTTAATTCATGTATTTAATTTAAAAAGATAAAACTTAAAGTAAATAATAAATTAAGATTGTAAAAATTTATATATATATATATATATATATATATATATATATATATATATTCTATTTAAAAATATCTAGGTACGAGGTGTAGACCAATTGGTTCATCCAAACCCCATAAGGGGGCGGAGGTCAAAGGTTCAAATCTCGGGCCTCGTCTGGATTGAACGCTTGTCCCTTTCCTGGTGCTTTCAGCGATGTAAAAGGTTTAAAATGATTTTGGCATGGTGGTTATAGGGGCGGACTATGCGAAGATTTGTGTGGTGGCTTCCAAGGGGACAATGCAGAATACTATGGTGGCCATAAAAGCTGGACAGCCTGCCCGGATTCGTGGCGGCTACCGATTCCACCATGTAAATACAAATATATATATATATATATATATATATATATATATATATATATATATATATATATATAATTAATTTGATTGAAAAATCAACAAACATATTATTCTAAAATAAATCACATAATACTCTTATATGTTAAAATATATATATAGAAAGCATAATGAAGACTTAGGGTTGTTAATTGTATTAATATTGCTATAAATGTCAAAATTGATATATATTAAAAATAATAATTAAAAGACAACAAAGTTTTATAATGTGAGTTGAGTATTTAAAAAAATGTATAATGGTTGTGTGGTCAATTAAAGAAAAGGATACATGAATCAAAATAAAAAATATTTTAGGTCTTGAACACAAGTTTTGATCAATAAAAGAAGTCTATTTTAATATTATTTTTTTTGATTGGTTGAAAGGGTGTTGAGAGGTCCCTGAACTTTGTACAAGTATTTTTTACATGTTATCCAAACCGACCGAAGAGGCCCAAGAGCTAAAGATCAGAGAAAAAGCAAAGCACCACAAGAAGAAAGGTGTCGCGATATCGCGACATGTTGCATTTTTGTGGTCCCAAGCATAGAGAAAAAGCAAGGAGAAAAAGGTGTCGTGATATCATGACATGTTGCGTTGTCGCGACCAAGGGAGGAAAAGATGTCGCGATATCGTGACAAGATGCAACATTGCGGCCGAAGGAGAGAAAGTGTCGTGAAATCGTGACATGTTGCAACGTCGCTGCCAGAATAGAAGAAGTGTCGCGATATCGTGACAAGTTTTGTCATCGCAGCCAGAGGAGGAAAGGTGTCGCGATATCGTGATAAATTGTATCATCGAGGCCAAAGAAGAAAATATGTCGTGATATTGCGACATGTTGCATTGTCACGGCCACAGAAGAAAAAGTGTCGCGATATCGTGACATGCTGCACCATCACGGCTATAAGAGAAAAGGTGTCATGATATCGCGACATGTTGTATTGTCACGGCCAAAGGAGGAAAAGTGTCGCGATATCGCAACATGTTGCAATGTCACGGCCAGAAGAGAAAAAGTGTCGCAATATCGTGACATGTTGTATCATCGCGGCCTAAGGAGAAAAAATGTCGCGATATCACGATGTGATGCATCGTCTCGACAAAAAGATAAAAAATGTCACGATATCGTGACATGTTGCATTGCCACGGCCAAAGAAGGAAAATGTGTCGCGATATCGTGACATGTTGCATCATCGCGGCCCAAGAGAAAAAGTGTCGCGATATCGTGACATGTTGCGTCATCGTGGCCAGAGGAAAAAAAGTGTCGCGATATCGCGACATGTTGCAGCATCGTGGCCAGAGGAGAAAAAGTGTCGCGAAATCGTGACAAGTTGCATTGTCTCGGCAAAAGGAAAAAATATGTCACGATATCGCGATATGTTGCATTGCTATGGCCAAAGAAGGAAAAGGTGTTGCGATATCGCGACATGATGCAACATCGCGGCCAGAGAGAAAAATTTTCGCGATATCACGAAATGATGCAACATCGTGACCAGAGAGAAAAAGTGTCACGATATCGCGACATGTTGCAACGATGTGGCCAAAGAATAAAAAGTGTCGCGATATCACGACATGTTGCATTATCACGGCCAAAGAGAAAAAGTGTCGCGATATCGCGACATGTTGCATTATCACGGCCAAAGAGAAAAAGTGTCGCGATATCGCGACATGTTGCATTATTGCGGCCAAAGAGAAAAAGTGTCGTGATATCGCGACAAGTTGCATTATTGCGGCCAAAGAGAAAAAGTGTCGTGATATCGTGACATGTTGCATTATCGTGGCCAAAGAGAAAAAGTGTCGCGATATCCCGACATGTTGCATTATCGCGGCCAAAGAGAAAAAGTATCGCGATATCACGACAAGTTGCATCATCATGGCCGAAAGAGAAAAAGTTTTGCGAAATCGCAACATGATGTAACGTCGCGACCACAGGAGAAAAAAGTGTCGCGATATCATGACAAGTTGCAACGTCGTGCCCAAAGGAGAAAGAAATGTCGTGATATCGCGACATGTTGCATTTTCACGGCCAAAGGTGAAAAGTGTTGTGATATCACGACATGTATTTTTGCTGCCGAAGGAGAAGAAGGAAAAGGTGTCACGATATCGCGACAAGTTTCAACAGCATACCAAACCAATCCCCTGGCAACATCTCACATTGTGCAAACATTGAAACTTGTAGGATCGTTCCTTAGGCCAATGGGGAAGGAGTCTCTCCACACTTGAATGTCATATTTGCCAACTCCCTTGTTAGCAAGCCAGTCCGCAACTTTGTTTCCTTCCCGGTATTGATGCTTAATGGCTAATTTTAGGTAATTGCCAATTAGGGCCTTGCATTCTTGGAAAATCGAAGCAAGGACCCAAGGAGGCTTAGCGGTACCATTGAGCCAGTTAATATAGTGCAATGAGTCTCCTTTGATGATAATTTTATTGATGGTCAACCCTTCCATGAGGATCAAACTTTGGAACAGGGCCCGCGCCTCTGCCATATTGTTGGATTGAATTCCCAGGTTCTTTGCAAAGGCCAAAATTATTTCTCCTCTATAGTTTCTGAGAATTCCCCCTCTACCAGTCGCTCCTGGGTTGCCTTTAGCTGCACCATCGAAATTGATCTTGTGCCACCCAGTAGGTGGTAGGACCCACTTGATGACGGACCTGTTAACAGAAATACGAGGTATGATAGAGATGTTAGACAAATTGAAAAGTTTGGTTAGGTCCGATTCTAAGCCAGGAGGGGGGGTTTTGGAGACGAAACAAGAGAGGCATTCTCTGCATCAAGGGTCATGATTTTGACAATGATAATATTATTATCAGTGGCTTGATTTTTGAAAATTTTGGTGTTTCTCTCGAGCCATATCTGCCACAGGTAAAGGTGGAGGCAAGCTTGCCACATGAATTTTAGTTGGTTGCTCTTGAACGGTCGGGGCCATTGCTTAAAAAGGAGGGGAATGGAATATGGGAGGACTGTGGAGATGTCAAAGGTGTTATGAACCTGGTTGAGAACTGCAAGAGAAAAGGGACATTCCAAAAAAACATGCGAAGTAGACTCACAGGTGTTTTTGCATAGGATACACCAATTGGGAATGAGTAACCCTATGATTATCAAGTTGTCAATGGTGAGGATTCTGTTTTGGATGGCCAACTAGCAAAAGAATTTGACCTTGGGAATGATCTTGGGGACCCAGACCTAATTTGATAAGTCCCAACCATCTGTGGGAGTTTCTTGACTGTAGTAGGCTGATTTGACAGTGAAATTTCCAGATTCTTCAAGGTTCTAGACCATGGAATCATCTTTGTGTGAGCTCGGGATGATGCAAGTCCTCAACAAGTTTTGTAACCGCCTGAGAGCCTCGGTGATATGCCTAGGCCCATTAAGAGCCAGGTGTTTCCATTTAGGTCTTGTAGGACCTTGGTTAATGAAGTGGCACACCTTAACTCCAAAGGTGCCTTCGATAGTCGCCTTGAGCACTGCAAGATGCGGATCTTGGCTGAGAGGTTTATCACGGATCCACGGGTCATCCCAAAAATGGATGGTCATTCTAGTTTCTAGACACCACATTAAGCCTTCCATGATGATTTTCCTTGTTTTGATTATGCCATTCGAAAAATAGGATCCGATAGGGAGGTTGTGCTCTCCAAGAAAGGACAACTGATGGAGGTACTTAGCTTTAATGATATCAATCCAAGTGACTTTTTCATTGATGGTAAGTCTCTAGGCATGCTTGGCAATGAGGGCCATGTTCATCCTCTTGATGTTTTTGAATCTGAGTCCTCCATCCTTTTTATTGGAACAGACCCTGTCCCAGGCGACTAGCAAAAATTTGTTCTTGTTTTCATTTCCAGCCCAAAGGAATCTGCATTGAATTTGTTCAATTTTTTGGAGATGGTAGCTGGAGCTTTGAAAATAGATAATAAAAAAATGGGGATACTTTGAAGGTAAGCTTGGACCAGAGTGGATTTGGCTACCTGGCTGAGCATTGAGCTTTTCCACCCCGCTAGTTTCTTGTTGAGGCGATCTAAAACAGGGTTCCACATAGCCGAGACTGATCTATCATGGAAAAACAATAATCCAAGATAAGTAGTTGGAAGACTCCCAATGTTGCACCCAAGGATCTCAGCAATCCTATTTTGTCTGTGATTGGGAGTATTGAGAAAGTATAGCTTGCTTTTGCGGTATTTGACTTTCTGACCAGCCGCCTCTTCATAAGAATCAATAATGTTCTTAATGATTTTTTCTTTGAGAACGGAAGCATGAGAGGATAGAATAGTATCATCAACAAAATGTTGATGGGATATGGCTTTGGATGTTGAGGCTGGTTTGATCCCGAAAACAAGACCACTATTGCAGGTAGCTAAAAGGGTTCTTCCAAGGGTTTCGGCCAAAATGATGAAGAGAAATGGGGACAGAGGGTCCCCTTGACGGATGCATTTGAAACTTTGGAAGAAACCTATGGGTGAGCCATCGATAAGAATCGAGAACCAAGCAATCCAGACACATTCGTGAACCATATTGATCCATTCTTTGTGAAACCCAAAATTTTCCAGGACTTCGAATAGGAATTTCCAGGAAACTCGATCGAAAGCCTTGTTCATGTCAAGCTTAAGGAACATGCTGGGTTTTTTATTTTTTGATGTCGAGTGGGCCAATTCGTGGACGGTTATCACTCCATCCGAAATGAATCTGCCTTTGACCGAGCTCCCTTGGCACTGATCGATGACGGAGGGAAGGATGTCTTTCAACCTATTTGCCATAACTTTGGTGATAAGTTTGTAAATGACATTACAGAGACTAATCGGTCTGAAATCAGAAAGGGAAGCATGATTGTTGGACTTGGGTATTAAAACAATGAAAGTGGAATTGGCTTCTTTCGGCATCTTTTTGGCTTTCTGGAAGAATTTAACCGTAGCAACGATATCTTGGCCCACAATGTCCCAAAAATGTTGAAAAAATCAGGTTGGGAAGCCATTAGGTCTGGGGGCCTTATCAGGTTCCATTACGAACAGAGCTTCTTTGATCTCCTCTTCAATGAAGCTTTGAAGCAATTTTCCATTATCATTGTTAGACACCAACTTTGGGATGTTCTGTAGCAAATAAATTGAGGTGCAGGGATGGCAGCTAGTGCTTGGTCCTAAGATTTCTTGGAAGTGGTAAACAACTTCCTGTCTGATTGCTTGGATGTCAGAGACAATGGATCCATCAGCCTTGGTCAGCTCAAAGATTTTATTAGAGCCTCTGTGATGCATGGTGGAAGCATGGAAAAACTTTGTGTTGGTGTCTCCTTCTTTGAGCTAGAGGTTTCTGGATTTTTGCCTCCAGTATGTCTCTTCCTTAGCCAAGGCATTGTGAAAATTTGAAAGGAGGCTCTTTTCTTCAAGGAAAGTTTCAGCCCTCAGATCTCCTCCCTGAATCATATTTTCCACCATTTTTAGCTCATCCATCAGATGCTTTTTCTCGGTAAAGAGGTTGTCGAAGACATCCCTATTCCAACATTTCAGCTTGAGTTTGACTGCTTTCAATTTGAGGAACAAATTCGTGAGAGGGTTTAGATAGAAGTCCTACTGCCACCATTGGCGAATACACCGACCTAAATCTAGATGAGTGAGCCACATATTTTTGAACCTAAAAGGGATTTTGAAGATTTGTTGGGGGCATGAACAATCCAGAATTAAGGGATTCTGGTCGGAGCCAATTTTAGGGTGGCTATGAAGACTGGCATCGCCAAAAATAGGAATGAGTTCTTTGGATAAGAGAAATATGTCTAGCCAGATTTGGATGTGATGGATTCCCGCTCGTCTGTTGCTCCATGTGTAGTTGGACCCTTGGAGCGGCATGTCCATTACTATGAATTATTATTTGAGAAATGTGATGATGTAGATGTTCAAACAACAAATCCTTTATACGACTAACTACTTCTTATCATACTATTATAGTCCTTGTACAACCAATTCTTCACACCTTTTTCTATCATATGATTATACAATAGAACTCATTTGCTAGTTATATTCTTGTTTTATGACATTCAAATGTATGAATGCACTTTCATTCATATGATGTAAAATTTTTACAATTGTATGAAGCTCTTAAATGTTGTATGATAATATTTGGGATAAAATAATAGTGATCTTTATGAAAATAATATCATAGGTAATCGGTTATTACCTATGACAACAATCATATCACAACTCATCCTATGATTTAATTTACACATATTTAGTTAATCATACAAGATTTTGCAATGTATAATCTTATTATCTAGGCATTCGTTATACACATAATTTACATAGGATAGATTTGGAAATTGAAGGATAATTGTATTATCAAAAATCTTGAATAGTCATTATATAACATTATTATTACAACATGTACACCTTGTAAACATTTTTACATTCTCTTAAATGACTCCCTCTCTTCATATCTTTTACTTTCCATTATTCAACTTTGTCTAACCCTATATGTCCTCAACTCAATTTATTTTCTCTCTTTGGTTGTTTTTCTTCTATTCTTGTCTACCCATCAAGTTATTTTCCTTTTCCTTTTTCTTCTTTCTCTAGTCAATCACTTCACATTCTATATTTCTCCAATGTGCTATCTATTTTTAGGTACGTGGGTTGTGGATGCTCCTACATCATACTTAACAAGTAAGAAGAAATATTCTATGAAATAGCTGATAAATATGATTTGTTCTTCCAAGCTATTAACATTTTAGATTGACTATCTCCTTAAGGCTAGCTTTATTATCCCGGCATAGCCTTCCTCTAAGAATAAAACCTCCTCTTATAGAATGTACTTATCATTCATTTCACCTTGTCCCATCCCATAACATCCATCCAAGAACAATCAACAAGTATTTTATTGGCTATTTTCTCTCGATGTCAACACCTTCTTTTGGAGTGATCATGTCTTTCACAACTCTCACAAGAATGTAGGTTCCAACACTTAGTTACAATGTGTTCAAATCTTCCACATTGACTACAATGACCCATTCTAGTACCTTTTTGTCCTCTATACTAATCTTGCTTATTTCAAATTTTATTTCACTACTTCTTGTTTGAACTGCATAATCAAGGGCTTAATTCTTTGGTATTATATATAGCATTATGGGTATTTTCACACCTTTCCCATATCTTCCTAGTCCTTTACCATTATATATAATTATTATTATCAACTTGGAGCCAATACCTTTGGTGTGTATTTCAAAACACCCAAAATATTTATCCCCGTTTTGATCATAATGTTCCTCATCACTCTTTGAAATACCATTATTACTATCAAATTTGGCAACATGGTTTTCATTACAACTATAAATAATCTTATGAGGTTCATCTTCCTCTACTATCTCTTTATCATTGATTTTCTCTTTCTCTTTATCTGCAAATATAATCATTGCACCATCATCTTCATCATAACTACTACTAGTGACTTGGGTCAAATCCTTTTTTCATATATTTATTCTCTTTCTTGCTTCTTCATTTTCTCCTTATTATCCATTTGTGTCATATTATAAGTTTTCTTATTATATAATATCAATCTAGGACCGAAATCTAAGTGATGACCAATACTCCTAATGTGTGGTAACCTATTTTTTGAAAGAATATTTGTATATTATTCCAACAAACCCTTCACTTCATATGGTATTTCACCCATCTTGTCCACTATATCTTCTTATATGGGTTTTATAGTGAAAATAAAACATGCTTCCTTCATCTTCATTTTCTTAAAGAATTATTTGAATTGGTGTATAAATTTTCTCCTTTATTTTTTAGTGGAATTAATGCGTACTTATTTCTATCCTTCTCAATTGTGTAGGTTTTTAGCCTACCATCATGCACTAATTTTTTTTATCAAACTACCATGGCCATCCCAAAAAGACATGACAAACATCCATCAACATAAAATCGCATAGTATCTCATCCTCTTAAGAACCAATTTGAAAAATTTCCATGTATTGTTTGGTTAGTAAGAGTTGATTTACATTTTGAAAACATGAGACTTTGTACATATTTGGGTATTCAATTCTCTTCAACCCAACATTTTCTACTATATTTATAGAAACTAGATTATTCATACTCTTTCTATCTATAATAACCTTGTAACATTTTCTTCTAGGTTTATAGATTTTATTTAATAAGTTCCTTATTTACTCATGTTCATGCATCTCATTTGTTGATTTTAATAATACCCTATTTATCATAAGGAATTATTCTTGTTCTAGTTCTGTCATGTGCTTTAGTGAAGCAATACCCTCTTAATCTACTTGTACCATTTGATTATGAGCTTCCTTTACATGCATGTAAACTATTTTTCTTGAGGACACCCAAATGCCCTATGTCCTTAAAATATTTTATAACTAATATAGAAGCAACACTCAAAAGCAAACACAGAAGGAATAGCATGATGAAAACTGATTTGCATTCACACCAAAAATATATTTATAAGTATGTCTACCTTTACAAAAGTGATATTTAATGCACCAATCCATGGGAGCATTAAATGTAATCCATGTGAATAGGGATAATATTAGGAATTAAATATTAATCCCTATCATTCCTCCCCATTCTAGAAGAATTAGGATACAATGCATCCAAAATAGAGGGAAAATCATGAGCTAGCTATGCTGAAGTGATCCACTTGGCTTGGTGAGGAAGATCTTCGCGATGTGTAACCGGATACAAAGTGGATGAATCTTGGTGAGTGTAACGAGTCCTGATGTCTAATAAATGATCCTCCTCCAATGGAAGCTAGAAATATGGAGCAATATTGGAAGGATGACTTATGGCCGGTGGGCTTTCTAGTGTGGACTCATGATATGGATGGAGGAGATCAACATTGATAACATCATGAATATTCAAGTGTGCTGGAAGGTCAAATATGAATGCATTATCTGGATAACTATTGAATGATGGTGTAAGTCCCATAGCAGAGAGGTTTTATCTTGCTATGTGTCTTCTTTGAAAATGTCTTATGATCAAGATACAACCAAACTCGATCACCAATCTGAAAGGAATGTGGAACACAGTGGTGATCTATTGCTTGTTGTTGCTACTTCTGTATCTACTGTAGGATGTGTACAACCTTGGACTGGAACTACTACAGGTGTTGGATGAATGAATGTACTTTATCATATTCTATCTTCATGTGGACTGTAACTGGAGATGAAAGAGCCAAGGGTAACTCATATGGAGCGACAAGTTGAAACCCTAAATAGACTTCAAAAGGATTGTGACCTATGGATATATGGATGACTCTATTATATGCATGCTCAATATGAGTTAGAGTGAGATACCACTTGGTTGGTGATGCATGGTGGTAGATTCAAAGACTTTGGACAAGTGTACAATTGACGACTTCTATTTGACCATCTAACTGAGGATGAAACATTGTGGAAATATTAAGGGAAAAGTTTCCATAAAGACCTCTAGAAATGATCGAAAAAATGGGAATCTCGATCGAACACAATACTTATGGGAAGACCAAAGGAACATCAAATGAAATCAAAGAATAGTTTTTCTAAGTTTACAATAGAACTTATCTGTCGATATGGAATGAAATTAGCCATCTTACTAAAACAGTTGACTATGACAAAGACACAATCATGTTGATATACAGTCATGGGGAAACCACTTACAAGATCCATAGATATACTTTTCCAAGGATGTGATGCAATGGGTAAATGCATACTAAGACCAAGCCTACAATTGGATAATTTAGACTAACTAGATGGAACACATTGTTTTAAGTACTTGAGAACATCTCGTTGCATGTGTGGCCAATAGAAGAATCTTTGCAAATGGTGAAGGGTCTAATATTTGCTGAAGTGGTCACCATAGAGGGTGGAATAAGCCTCTCTTAGAAGGGATGGTTTGCTCTTAGTAGGAATACAAATTCTATCTATCTGGTAAAGCAACCCCTCCTTGAGATGGAAATCCTAAAAGGGACTTTAATTAGAGGAATATGGATGCTGTAATTTTTGATAATCTGTGGTAAAGTCAGGATCATTAAGATACTCCATAGGCCAAGATTGGAAGTCTAAATGAGAGGTAGTAACAATGGTTAAGGCTTTTGCAAATGGAGGATGAATCAGACAATCGATAATAGAAATTTGACTACCTATATTGTATTTGATGACTAAATGAAATTGTTGTAGATAGGAGGCCCATTTCATGTGGCATACTTCTTGTATTTTTGTTTGGAATTGAATAAAATACATGGGCAAATGATTTGTATGGATAATAGTTTCTTTACCAAGAAGGTAGTGACACCAATATTTTATAGCTTGGACTAAGGCATAGAGTTCCTTATCATAAATGGAGTAATTCTATTTTGTTGTGGAAAATGACTTAAAATGATAAATAATTGGATGACCATTTTGTTTGAGAAGAATACCAAGAGAAAATTGAGAGGCATCTTTTTCTATTTCAAATGGTTGTCAAAGATCAGTAATGACCAAGATAGGAGTGGAGCAAAGCTTGTCTTTGAGATTGGCAAAATATTGGTTGTGGGAATTTATCCAATGAAAAATAGTTTTGGACTTAGTCAAGGAATACAATGGAGCAACACTGGTTGAGTACCCTAGAATAAATTTATGGTAGAATTATGTAAAGCCAAGAAAACTTCTGAGTTCAGTGATGTTCATGGGAACAAGTTAATTGTGTAGAAATTCTACTTTAAAAGGATCAACTTGGATATCGTTAGTATTGATGATGAAGTTGAGGTATGAAATGGATGTTTGGGAAAATGAGCACTTGTTCAATATGGCAAACAATTGGTTATTTTCAAGGATTGCAAGGACATTCTCAATATGCTAAAAATATTTAGGCCAAGTATTGAAAAATATCAAGATATCATCAAGATAAATGATTACATATTGATCAAGACACTCATGGAATACTTCATGCATGAGCATCATAAATGTAGTTGGAGCATTGGTGAGGCCAAATGACATACTAACCATTCAAAAAATCCCATATTTGTCTTGAATGTTGTTTTCCACGTATCCGCTAATTGTATTTGAACTTGATGGTAGCCACTCTTAAGATCAAGTTTGTTGAAGAATTTAGCCCCTTGTAGTTGATCTAACAAGTCATCAATTCGAGGAAGTGGATACCTATTTTTTATTGTTATTTTATTTAGAGCCTTGAAATAAATGTAGAATCTCCAAGTACCATATTTTTTTAGAATGAGCAAAATTGGTGAAGCACAAGGAGAAGTTCTTGGTTTGATGAAACCCTTCTATATAATTATTGCAACTATTTCTTTATCTCATCATACTATAAAATGTATTACTTGTACATTGGAACATTTGGAATAGGTGCTGCTGGAATTATCTCAATTATATGATTAATTGCTCTTTCTTGTGGTAATGAAGTTGGATCTTGAAAGACATCTTCATATTTATGTAAGATTTTGTTCACCTGGGAATGTTGTATTTGAGATTTAGGGCTATTTTTATGCTTATGTTCTTGTACTTATGTTTGTTATCGGATGAAAATTAGTGCAATAGCTTGAGCATTATTAGTAGCTTTTCGATATTATTTGCAAGTGAGAAAAAAATTAGATGTTTGCTTTGTTTTCTTTGTGGCTTCAATGAGATAATGCTTTTGATCATTTTGTAATGTATATGTATTATTAAATGCATCATAAGTAGCCCATATATCATATTGGTACGGTTTCCTTAGAATCAATCTATAAAAATCCATTTGGGTGACATCACAAGTCACCTTATCTGTAAACTTGAGCCCAAATGTAAATCTAATTGTACAAGTGTGTGTGATCCGTGAGGTGTTGTTGTTATCCTTCTACCCTAGAGAGTATGGGTGAGGATGTTTAGCTGTTGGAAGCCTAAGCTTATCGACAATGGACTTAATGATGATATTCTTTTGTGAGCCATTGTCAATAATATAATCAATATCAAAGTTATGAAGGAGGTGAGGTCTAGTGACAAACAAATGGTCATGGTCACCTCCTTGATAATTTTGATTCATGAGTGTTACATTGTTCAATTGACCTCTCAAATCCTCATACACTTCTACATTACCAGTAGCCTTGATGGGGTTATCAATTGAATCCTCATTAGACTATACAAAAAAAATTGTCTTCCTATGTAAGTTAGGACATTGAACTTTGTCATGCCTCTTCTTTTTACAATAGTTACAAAACTTCTCAGATTGAGAGAAAGAAGAAGAAGAATAAGAAGAAAAAGAAGAATTTTAAGAAGAATAAGAAGATAAGGGAATTTTAGAATATTTATGAGAAGTGGGGTTAATGGAAGAAGTATTAGAATATCTTCTTCGACCCTATTGCTCCAGGAACACATCTATGGCCGAGCTCCTTGAAGAAAAATGATGCTCCTTGTTCTATACTATGAAATTCTCCTCCGTAACCTATTCAAAATTGAATGCTTCATCAAACGTATGACAAGAAAAATATTTGAGCTCCTTGTAAAGATGTGCCAGTAGGCCACTCTTGAGTTTTACAATCAATACTACATCAGGATCAAAAATGGCAAGTAACACTCAAAGGCGGTTAAAACTATGAATAAAATCTTACATCGATTGTATTTTTCCTTGATGAAGTCACATCCATTGATTGAGTAAATTGTCCTCATAGTTGGATGAATAAAATAAAGTATTTATGGATTTGAACAGTTGCTCCGATGATGTAATTGGGTTTTGGCCTTGTTGGCGATTGGAGATCAGCACCTTGGCAAGATTAAAAAGTTTGAGTTTGGCATAGGGGACTTTCTGGGCATCAGGTATATTAATGAACTCAAACCAAGCCTCCATATCCATTATCCAACTATTTAAGACATCAGGATCATGAGAACCCTCATAGATTATGGCTTCACATCGAACATTAGGACGTGGTGAGGACGATGAAGATGTTTTGAGTGATTGCATGATGAATACCATTTCATGTTGGGTTTTAGTGAGTTGAATGATTTTTTTATTCTATTCTACTGTGATTTCAGCCAACTTCTTGGCTATGTCCATGCTTGCAGCCATTGTTCTACTAGTAGTGGGAGCCAGGAGGAAAACCAGAGATACCCTTTTGGAAAAATAGAAACTTGAGGATAGAAATAATGGTACCAAATGGAAAAATGTGAATGAAAATGGTATAAATGGATAGAGATCAAAAAGAGCTTTCTGACGATTATACGCAAGCCTATACTACCCTAAAAATGAACTGTAGTCGAAGTCAAAAAAAAATTGTATTTTCAACTTTTGTTTGAAAAGGCCCTCCTCTCCTCAAGGCAACTAGACAAGGCAATGACTAGTTTGACAAACAAAGATAGCCAACAACTAGTTTGACCACTAGAATAATTAAGTTGTAGAATTACCCAATGACTATTGCGAGCACCAAACTTGAATAGTTCCAACGGGTATCGACCCTCCTAAATTATTAATGCCAACAACTAGTCCACTGTACACAAGGATCAATCAATCCATGCACACCTAAGGCCATAACTCGGGATGAATGAAAACATGATGATAATGATCAGGTTGAGTTTTTAAATAGGACTATCGAAAATGGCTACCAGGGAAATGATGCAGGGTGACAAACAAAAATTATAAGGATACCACGTCATCAAGGTGGGAATGGAAATGATGCAAGGGCTGGATGGGAAATGATGATTGGAAAAACACGTTAGTAGGGATGGACCAAAACGATGACAAGGCAACATGCCAGCAAGAGCGGACCAAAATGGTGATCGAGAATACATCAAAAAGGGAACAAGAGGTCGAAGTCATAAATTGGAGGGGAAGGTAGCCAGCGTAAAGTTGGATACCAACAAAGGGAGCTATTGGGGCTTATTAAAAATAAGAAGACGCACATTTTACGAAAATGGGAGAAAACCTCATGTGCTAAACAAATGATACTTTGTCGAAAAACCAATACTCAATGGAAAACAACATCGAGAAATTTATTAAAAAATTGAACCTTACAATAGAGTTGTCGAGAATGGAAAAATGGTTGTCGGAGTGGTGATATGTCATCAAAAAAATGAAGAAAATGTAATCTAAATCACTGGATTGTTAAGGCTTGACGTCAAAAATTGAAAACTCACTATTGCTTCACAGAAACCCAAAGAAATCCTACACGTCGGCCATCAAAAATATTAAATCCACAAAACCTTAGGTTTACCTTAATTTTTATGGTTGGATTTTGGCTAGAACCATCGAAAGGTGAGGGAAGTCATTTGAAAAATGTAGAATGTCTTCGATTTACTTATGAAAGGCTCTGAATATTACAGATCACCTGTAACACCTTTGGACAAGGTGAAAAGACCAAAATAAAATAGTGGATGGTGGCTCGATTGTGTGAATGTACTAAAATATGTGATAAATTCATGGAAATATGGCCATGAACATCGTAGAGCTGAAACATGTCAATAGGGAACCACACAGATAAAAAAAATTCAAGAAATGATAGTGGCAGGAGTCGCATCCATTGATCAGAGAAAAACCAATGTCACGGTTTGCAAGATGCCAATTCTATGGAAAAAGTTTTAGCGAAGTGTCATCATCGATAAGCAGAAGAGCATCGATCAGTGCCAAATGTCACAGAGCATGAGATCACATGAGGAGGGATCCAAGGAGGAATAAAGCTTGACGACATCGATTAGGCAAGAAACAAAGTCAAATATCATAGATCCAGGTGTGGAGGAGGCTACCAGAATCACCGTGAGCTACGTTGGAGTCCCTTAAATCTTGGGCATTGAAATTTATCTAGAAAAATGTCAATTACTCCAATGAAAATAGATTAGGTGTTTTTGAGGAACAAATATGAATCGTATCACAATCAAACATCGATGAATACCATAAATACCATAATCAAACATCGATGAATAACACAAATATACTGATAGGAAATTGTTGCCTTTGAATGGATATCCAATAAATCAACTCGTTATTGCACAAAATTTGTAAAAATTCAAAACTCTTCGATAGATCCATAGGTGAGGGATTTGAAGTCACAAGATCAAGACAATACCTGGATTTAAAGTTATGGGTTGGGTGAGAGAGGGACCTCAATGTGAGTTTTAGAGGATGGAGTGCTTGAAGGCTTTTGCAAAGAAAAATACTGCTCCTTCCAAGCCCATATTTGCTAGTGGTTTTCTCATTCCTCCTTGTGAACCAGCTTGGCCTAGAGGAAGAGGATACTTGCAAATCCAACAGTTGGCTCTGATACCATGGATATAGAAGCAAAACTCGAGAGCAAACACATAAGGAATAGCACGATAAAAATTAATTTGCATTCACACCAAAAACATATTTATAGGCATGTCTACCTTTACAAAAGTGATATTTAATGCACCAATCTGTGGGAGCATTAAATGTGGTCCATGTGGATAGGGATAATATTAGGAATTAAATATTAATCTCTATCAATAACACTTTCTAATCAAATTACTTCCTCTACCTCTACCAAATCTACCTTATCCTCTTGATGATTCACCCTTTTCTTAGATACTTTGGTTGAAATCACCTTGAGAAGTTCTAACTTCTTCTTATTGCAAATGCTATCCTCTACCATTATTTAATTATTATTTTTATCTAGAGAATTTTCATATTCCTCTTTGATTATTTTATTTTCTTCCTGACAACTTATCCTTTACCTTTAAGGCATACTGGTAGACTTCTTCTACTATCCTTATTCTCATCATACCAACTTCATCTTGTATGGGCAATTATTGTACATTGATATAATATGAAATATTCTCCTCATCATATTCTACATGGCCATATCAAACGGTGAGTTTATAAAATTCCTTACGTATTCCTTTACACTCATATCATATTGCATTAAGTTTTGTAGTTTTCTAAGAAAAAACATTTGGTAATATAACATGAGGAATTTAGCTTAGACATGCTCACTCAGTCATACAATTATTTTATAATATATAACTAAACTATTTAGCATCTCTAAACTATGAGACTCCATGATAACTTACATTTTAATGGCATGCCATCAATAATTATAGTATAAATTTCTAATTTATGTCAAAATTTGATAATATGGAAGTATTCTATTTTTATTTACAAGATTCTATGTTTTTAATATAGAAATATTTTGAGTTATGTAACTATGATATGATGTTTATAGTTGGACATGTTGAATCCCCTATATATGTTAACTATATTATGTAATAGTTTATATTATTAATTTGTAACACTTTAATAACATTGAACTATCTACTACTTATATTCATTTTTAAATTCATGCCTAGTATCCATTCCTTTATACTCCTCAATATGTCATTCCTAATTATATTAAACCTATCAATTTATCTCCATCCAAAGAGAGAGAATCCTTCTTTTGAATAATCAAAACTAACATAAGTAAGAACTTGTAAATGATTTTAGTTATCCTATTTATAGCTAGTAAATATAGATATTCTTACTCAATAATATTTAAATTATTTTTGCTTGTACCATTTGATTATGAGCTTCCTTTACATGCATGCTAATCTATTGTGCTTGAGGACACTCAAATGCCCTATGTACTTCTTCCAAGATTTTATAACACTTTCCAATAAAACCACTTCCTCTACCTGTACCAAACCTACCTTATGCTCTTGATGATTCACTCTTTTCTTAGATACTTTGGCTGAAATCACCTTAAGTAGTACTAACTTCTCCTTCTTCCAAATGCTATCCTCTACCACTATTTAATTATTCTTTTCATCTAGAGAAATGTCATCTTCCTATTTGATTATTTTATGTTATTCATGTCAACTTATCATTAGCTTCCTTCCCTTTAGAAGGTATTTGAGTGGTTGAATGAATCCAAATATTATTTGAACTCTATAAAAAATATTTGAATGAATGAAAGGTTTCTTTCTAGAACATGTGGTACCCTAGAAAGGTGTTACAATATATCAAAAGAAGGTCAATAGACTTCTATTTTCCACAAATAAGAGTATATTTTGATCCTTATTAGGACATGTGAGATACTATAGACTATTAAACAATAATTTCTTAAAGATAACTAATAATAAAAACAAATGCTAAGAATTTTTTTCTAACATCTAGGAAAAATTCTAAAATAATATTTGAGGAACTAATGCCAATATTAATGACTCGACTAGTTCTAAATAATCAAAACTAGAGTAATTCATTTATAAGTTATAGAAATGCATCTAATATGATGTTTGGTAGCACAATATCCAACATGATAATAATGGGCATGATTATTCAAATTACGTTTGTAGCAAATAGATTAACAATATCATACTAAATTATAAAGTTACAAAATGAATCATTCATTAACTTCCTTGTAGTAAATAAGTTTAGAATTAATTTTCAGTTTTAATTTTATAGTTATTGTAAATTATATTTCATGAAAGTATATTTTTAATTAGTTGAATCCAAAGGTCCGAGGTGTAGACCAATTGGTTCATCCAAACCCCATAAGGGGGCAGATGTCAAGGTTCAAATCTCAGGACTCGCTGGACTGAACGCTTGTCCCTTTCTTAGTGCTTTCAATGGCGTAAAAGGTTTAAAATTATTGTGGCATGGTGGTTATATGGGTGGAATGCATGAAGATATGTGTGGCGGCTTCTGGGGTAGATAGCATAGAATAATTTGGCAGCCATAAAAGCTGGATAGCCTGCCCGGATTTGTGGCAGCTACCTATTCCACCATGTAAATTAAAAAAATAAAAAATAAAATTAGTTGAATCCATAATGAATTATTTCCAAATGAATCCTACTCTTTTAGGATTATGAATTCATCATTCTCTAGTTAGCATATGAATGTATTGACCTTGAATATGAATATGATAAAAAAAATTGATGCAAGACTACTAGAAATGCAAACCACTCCACAAGAATAGGTAGACATATTGTAGCACCTGAATGAGGTCAATATTCCATAGAATATAGGTGAAAATGATCATTTAGGATAGTCATCCTTAATTTGGTGTGAAAGATTATTTTCATTGCTAGGACTACATGAAGGGTATAAGCAAAATAAAAGTGAAGTAATTTATCAAATAGTTTAATGATAAAGTTTGTAGAGGATATGTTTCCATATAAATTACAACCATAAATATTTTTGATGCAATATATTATTGGACAATTATATAAATGGATTATATGACATTTGTTAGAGCGATAATGTATGCTACTCCTTTGGGAATCATAAAATATTTCCTACACACTTGTTGGTAGGGTACCTAGGAATAGATATTTGGGGATATATTATTATATTGTATAAGGGTTGGCATGGGCCACCTATAACCCAAGGTTGATTGTATTATAATATTATATTATATTATAATATAATATAATATAATATTAGTATTAGGCTCCCCAAAGTAGAATAAGAATAAGGATATATAAAGAAGATATATTTGTTACCGTAATCATCATTGAATAATATTCTTATGTAATCATCGTTACCCACAAAGTGGCTTATGAGACTTTGCCCTCCTTAAGTCGCCTCTCATCTTGGGAAAACTTGTGGATTGATTCCTTTATTAAGGAGTATTATATGTGTTTCCCTACCTTAACGGTATTATCTATATCTCTCTCATTTTTGGATTGTTATTGTGGATAATTATTTGTGGATGTTTTTTGAAAGATGAATTTTTTTTAGTTCAGGTACACAAATCAGTTGCAATTTATTTTATTTGGAAGAAAAATTGCAGATCTAGTTGTCTCTATGGAATTTTAGCTTCAACTCAGTGGGAAGATATTTATTTCTATAAAACCCTAGTTTGCATCAGGGCATGATATATATTGTCAAAAAATCCTAGTTTACATTAGGGTATCAACTATGGAGCTACAATTTTTTTTAGGAGAAGATGATATTGATGTTAGGGATTGGTGGCAAACTTTTAAATCCTTGAATCATCAGAATCCTATTTGGAAAAGTACACTTTATTTTCATCTTCATGGAAAAGCTCTTTTTTGGTTTTGTAAAATTCCTTGCATCTATTATGATGAACTAACATGGGAAACAATGGAGCATGAATTCTTGAGTAGATGGAACCCATATAAAAAGATAGCTAGTTTGAAGGTCACAATCAAGGGATATGAAGAAGAAATAAAATTACTCAAGAAGAAAGAGGAAAAGGTCAAGGAAGATAAAAATATGTCAATATGCAGACAAAGGAAACCATACCTTTGGTAGAAGATAAATTAAAAAATGGATAAAGGAATTTGTTTGAATCTCAAAAGCCTATTTTACAGGTTCATGGAAGCATTCAAAAGGAACGTGTTATTATTTCCATTCATCCTATTATCAGATATTATTTTATTAATATTGCTTTGGCTAAGAGGTTGCAAGTTCAAGCAACAAAAATTAAGGATATACAGCTGGAGGGTGAGCATGTTCAGATTTTTGAATATTTGAAGATCACCATGGATAAATATATTTTACATTCAGATGTATATGCTATTGAGATGGATGATGCGGATATTGTTCTTGGTTATTCTTGGTTAGATTATTTGGGTACTGTTAACATTAATGTGCAAAAGAAGTTTATGAAGTTATGGTATAGGAAAAATTAGATAACATTGCAAGATATTTCTCAGCTTAAGGAGCAAGGATGCAAGGAAAATCAAGAAGTGGTTGTAGAGAAACAAATTTAAGAACCTGAAACAGAATCCAAGAAGGCAGTAGCATCAACAAACTCCATGGAATAAGTAGCAGCAATGTAGTCCATGGAAATAATAGTAATAAATTCCAAGGAAGCTTTGATATAAGAGCACAAGGACACACCAAACAAAGATAACATTAAAGGACAAGGTTTAGAAGAATTTAAAACAATGGAGACAAATATTGAGAAGTCAAAGAAGGTAGAACATCAAATTAAGGTTGAACCATATCGTCATCCACACCACCATGAACATCAACAATATTGGAGGTATGGTTTAAGGCATCAATATTATGGTTCTACACGAAATCAAAAGGGCACCAACTATGGTAGTGTTTGACAGAGAAAGCATAGTGATCATGGTTTTTAGAGTGGTTCATCAGTATCAAGGAAAAAGTGGACCCATCATTAAAGTTATCAAAATACAACAACAGAAGCATGGAGCCAACAAAGTAGATTTGGATACTCAAGTAACAAAAGGGAATGCCAACATCAACGTGTTTCACTTGGATGTATGGATGATCGAGATTAGTACCAATTTCTAACATTGTTTAGCAAATCATATTATCATGTTTCTTCATATATTTTGAGGAAAAAACATTTGTAAGGAGGGTGGCATGGTAGGGTACCTAGGAATAGATATTTGGGGATATATTATTATATTGTATAAGGTTTGGCATGAGCCACCCATAACCCAAGGTTGATTGTATTATAATATTATATTATATTATAATATAATATTATACTAGTAGTAGGCTTCCCAAAGTAGAGTAAGAATAAGGATATATAAAGAAGATATATTTGTTATTGTAATAATCATTGAAGAAGAATATTATGTAATCGTCATTGTCCATGAAGTGGCTTATGGGACTTTGCCCTCCTTAAGTGGCCTCTCATCTTGGGAGAACTTGTGGAGTGATTCCTTCCTTAAGGAGTATTATTGGTGTTTACCTACCTTAAGGGTATTATCTATCTATCTCTCATTTGTGGATTGTTATTGTGGATAATTATTTATGGATGAATGATTTAATATTTCTGCATATTGGTGAATGATTTATGTTAATAATAATAAATTTCGATAAAATTTGTGTGCTATGTTTTATCTAAGTATATATTAGAAATGGGGTATTCACATAGTTCAACATACTCGTTTGACATACCAAAGAAATAAATTTATTGTTATAAAAATAATTTACTTGACTAAGTGGTTAGAGGTTCAACATGTAAAATAAAATATAAAAAGGAAGTCCTTTCATTCACCTATGAGTGAATAGTTACCTTATTCAATTTCTTATTTGATTTTATTTCAAATAAAAGTATCCAACTTAGCAACAAAATTAGTAGAGGATATGATAATTTGGATAGTTATGAAGCAAACAAAAGAAAATAAATTGAGTACCAATGGAAAATTGGAGTGGACCAATAATATGTTATTCCAAAGTCTTGAGAAGGATATAAATATGCATATTAAAATATAGGATAATAGGACATACACAAAATTATGGGTATATAAGGATAAAATTAAGTCAATCATAGTTTAGTATCCTTTCCAACTTGTACATGGTATTTATATTGTTCTTCTTATTGAATATGATGTCCTAATGATACAAATAGGAATAAATATTATGATTAATAAATGTGAGTCTATGGGTTATTATATGTTATAAATACATAAGTTGAATAAAATATGGTAGGAAATAGACGACCATTCTTCCAAAAGAATTTTGAAATAAATGGAATATTTGGAGAAAAACTTGAATAGTGTCCCTTCATGGTCAATTATTTGGTGATGATATACAATAAATAGTGTACGAACATATACATAACAAATAGCTACCAACCTAGGCGAGACCCTATCAATCAATAACAACGTAAACAAGAAAAATTAATATTCCATGATAGTTTAGTAGGATTTGGAAAGAATATAAGGGTAGGGGTGTGGGGTTCATGGGTAAAATAACAAAGACAATAGATTATCATTTATCTCTTTGATTGATTATGCTTGCTTAGCTTATGATGTAATATTTAGTCCCTATAATTTTATTGTGTTTAAGTGGCCTTGTGTATCTAATTATATTTTATAAAAATAAATGATTAAGTTAAGCATTGTTAATATAATATTATAATTTTTTGAAGTAAGAAACTATTCATTGTCCACTCTATGCATTTAGTTTTTTGAACCTCACATTGATATTTAGATTTAAACATTGTTTAAGTAGTTTTGAGTGTGATAGTGTTTTAGCTATTTACTAATAGCCAAGAATTATGTTTGAGTCTATCATCTATGAAGCATAGGTAATTGTTTTTGATAATATGGAAAGAAGGGTTTTTGAAAGGGTCCCCAAACCTTTTACATAATTACATCACTACCCATGAGATATTAGACAAAACAGAACATATGAAGAACATGAATTAAGTACAAAGAAACCACCTTCTTGAGTAGAAGTAGAGGAGACCCAAAGACTCCTAGAAGATAACATATTATAAAACTTCATTGGGAGGCTCATAGTCTCTTCTTACTGCCATAATGATCTCATGTAGAAAGTTCTCTTTCCACACCTTTAGTACTTCAATTTGTGTACCCAAGTTAGCAAGAAGGTTTATATAAGAGTTACCTTCTTTGTAAATATATCAACATTGAAAGCTTTCAGAGATACTTAGGACTCTCTTTGATTCATCCAAAATATTAGCTATATTCCAACGTATGGAGGATCTACCATTTATATTGTTGATGATATTAAGTGAATCTCCTTCTATAAGGACTTTGCTAACATCCATCCCAACAAGAAGGGCCAATCCTTGGAAGAGTGGTCTTGCCTTAGCAAAATGGTTAGTTTGAGTTCCAATATTTTTAGCAATGTCGACAATCATATCCACCTTCTAGTTTGTAATAAGGCCTCAAACCCCTACTAGACCACGAAGCATAGGTAAATTACAACCCCTTGTTTAGTTGATTTTCAATGATATCTTTGAGTTTACCTTAATATAATATTTACATATTATATTTCCATCCCTTTATAAATATGGAACATACAAGGACTATAGTTGTCTAAGATATTGGTTATGATCATATGTTGATATCGCTACTTGCAACATATGATGGATATTGTAGAAGTACCAAAGCTTACTT
Source organism: Wollemia nobilis (assembly GCA_028583015.1). Taxonomy (NCBI): domain Eukaryota; kingdom Viridiplantae; phylum Streptophyta; class Pinopsida; order Araucariales; family Araucariaceae; genus Wollemia; species Wollemia nobilis. The sequence continues at coordinate 5,660,015 of JAQPPZ010017095.1, forward strand.
TGGTGATATATATCAATTTGGACTATGAACCGATAAGTCTATGAGTCTTCGAGAACACCATGGATCATAATCTAGTATTTATTATATAATCACAAGGAAGTTTTTCAACCATATCAAATGTACAAAATTTTATTATTGTAAGAGGAATAACTTCCATATGTACAATACCTTCATCAATGCAACTAAAATCAATTTTGGCATAAGTGAATCTTTCACATTGCATAATATAGAGCTTAGTAATTATTTTGTAATATAGCCTATAATTTTGAAAGTAGGTCACTCTCTACAATTATCTATTCTTAAGCTATATAAAAAGGGTTGAGTCATATGATGATACAATGGTTTAATTTCTAAAGTTCTCTCTATAAATGATTTTTCTATGTATAATAAGAAAATAAATCCACATAACTTCTACCTTTGACTCAATGGCATTGTTAGAGTAGCAATTGCTTCTATAGATGATTTTCTTTTGAGCTAACCCAATAACTTCACTCATATTATCCATTACTAAAAAAATTATTATTACATCAAGGTATACATTTAATCCACATGTACTTGTCATGTTTTAGTAACTAAAACCATGAGAAAAAAATATATACAAGACTTGCCTTTTTGATAAATCTAGATGCTATGGAAAAAATGCTATAAATTACCTTAAATACATATTTTGTTTTGGATGATACACAAAAAATGTCACAATTCTATGACTTCTATAGGATGTAAGGTATTTGTAGCCCAATCATCAATGAAGAATATAGATATGGGTGTATTACAGTGGTGGAAATTCAAATAAAAGTGATAAAACTTTGGTGTATTTTTTGACATCAATATTGATCCTAAAAAAATGACCAATGAAAAGTGATCCAATATATCTATTAAGAAAACAATTTTATTTTAATTTTTTTGAAGGATATTTTAGTTAAGAATATATATGCAAGAGATGAATATATAATCAATTTATAGTTATATTTTTTGTATACTACATTATTATGAAGAATTTTTCTATATGGTTTTTGACTTATCATGTAAAATTACATAGTTTTGTAGGGCTTCAATAAAGGTAACTTAAATAATTTTTCTTTAATAGATTGCATACCTTTATTATTTAAAAAAATAACATATGTTTTATATTAACCTTGATTTTTGTTTGACATCTTCCTCTTTTCTTGTTAAATATTTAATTTTTCTTTAAATGATGTAAATCAAACTTCTCTTTCCTCCCTCCCTTACTTTTCTTAATAGAATGTTCAATTCTCTCTTTGTTTTCATAGTGCACTTATTTTTATTAGTCATGGTGTATATATGCACTTATGTTTAAGCCTATATGCACTATCATAATCATAGATTCAAAACAACCATTTATTTTAATAGAATGGTCATATGTCATATGTTATCTATGTCATAACCATATAATAAATATAAATTCATCCAAAGAATTAGATCCCTCATATTTTTTTTTATGGTTGAAGAAAAGGGTTTTGGAAGTGATCCTCACCCTTTTACAATAAAATATTGAGCTTGTAAAATAATAAAACCAGCTATGCATTGAATATTTGGCTCTCATTACCCAACAAAAAACTTATCTGAGTTTACCATAATTGATCTCATAGATGGGTCTTCATCTTCTAGCCAAGTACAAGAGACTTGTATTACCTAATACCTAGTGATAGGTTACATGTTGGTGGATATACTGTTGGACAACTCTATAGAGAGAAAATATAGAGTTTGAATCTATTGGGAATTAAATATTATGCTACTTAAGGGTGTTTAAAGGAGTGTTGGATGGTTTTTCCTAAGCTTGAGAGGCTCCTCTATCCTTACTAGGATCCGATTGAAGCTTAATTTGTATTTAAAGATTCTCTAGTTTCTTTCAATCCATATGCACAATAAAAAGGATGGGATCAAAATTTTCCAAATTTATTTGTTCTCCTTATCAAGAGATCTCTATTGGATCCACCAATCAATAAGATCCTCATGTATCACCCAATTAAAACCAATAGATCTTAGCCATTGATCCATCACTTCTTGAGAGAAGGAACATCTCATTTTTTATTGATAGAGGGATTTTGAAAGGACCCAAAACTTTTTACAAAAAGAGCAGCTGGGAACCAATCAAGTATCATCACAAAAATTCAACAAAGGCAACATTGGTAAGTAGAAAAGACCCACAAAGAAGCATATTAAGATAGAATAGGACTATCCCTATAGAAAATGAAGGAAAAATCTAAAACATCCAAAATATAGAATAGGACAACAACACCAACATAATTGAACCCATACAATCCTATACACAGAGAAACAAGGAAACAATTTAGTCTAACATTTAGAACATAGGCATACCACATGATATCCTTTGCCAGTAAGTCTACTGACTAGGATTGTTACACATATTAAATATGACATTATCCATCTTCATTGTTTGCATCATTGAAACCCTATGGGAAGTCAAACCACTACATGTGTAGAGATATATCTAAGATACCTTTACTAGCAAGCAAGTTTATTGTCTTATTTCCTTCTCTATATATGTTTTGGATGGTAATGTTTGAATATCTACCAATGAGTCTTTTGCATTCCCCCACCATATTGCATACATTCCAAGGTGATTGTTGATTTCCTTTGAGCCAATTAATGGTAACCAGAGAATCGCCTTCAATTATAATGTGATCCAAGTCAAGCTCTTCCAAAATAATTAGACCTTGATAAAGTGCTCTTACCTCTGCCATATTATTTGATTGAACCCCAATGTTATCAATAAAGGAAAATAAAATTTTATTGCAATCATTTCTCAAGATTATTCCACTACTAGCCCTCCTTGTATTTCCCTATACTACACCATTAAAATTTAATTTTGGCTAGCGAGTCAGAGGTGGAGTCCATATAATAGTTGACCTGTCAACACACGAATGTTGTGTCCCTATAGGTTTGTTACAAATATTGAAGAATGTAAACAAACAAGATTGAAGACCAAGATTCAGAATATCTATTGATGAAAACAGTTGGGTGTTATCTGAGATAAAAGTAATAATACAAAGTAAAATAGACTAATGGTCTTTGAAAATACTAGTGAAAATGCTATTATTTTACTCTAACCATATTTGCCAAATATAATGATGAAGACATATTACCTAGAAGAATTTGAGTTAAGGATTGAAAAAAGGTTTTGGCCACTGCTCAAACAATTGGCTAATAGTCGAAGGTGGAACCTAGGCTATACTAACAAGGTTGAAAAGGGAGTTCAAGGTAGATAGGAAAAAGGGACATTCCAAGAAAATATTATGAACTGACTCCTAGTTGGATTTGCACAACGAACACCTATTAGGAATATACAGACCTTTGATGATAATATTATCAATTGTTATTTTTTTGTGGGAAGCAAGCCAAGAAAAGAAGCCCACTTTGGAAATCAAGTGTTTGAGCCAAATGAAACTAGCAGGTAACCAACACTCTGAAGGAGGTTCTTGAATGTGATACATAGATTTGATAGTGAATTGTCCATCTTCACTCAGCTTCCAAATAGGAGTGTCTCTAGATTGGTAGTTCAGAATAACACAGACTCTGAGGAAATTTTTTATTTATTTTGCAAAATTCCTAAGCTCATTATTGAGATTATTGATAGGGATTATTTTCCATTATCGATGGTTAGGATTTTGAGAAATAAAATTGAACACTTTTTCATCGAACAATTGATCAGTGATCGGATTTAAGACCACAAAATTTGGATCATTGAGAAGAGGATAGTCCTTCAGCCAAGGATCTTTCCAAAACCTAATGTTTCTACCACATCCCAACCACCATATTTGACCTTTCTTTATAATATCTCTGGTTTGGGTGATCAAGTTCCAGAAACATGATCCACTGGTAGTAGGAAACTCATCCATGAAAGACTTCTGCCAAATATATTTACCTTTAATTATATCAACCTAGGTGGTTTGGGCATCCTTTACAATCCTCCATCCCTACTTAACCATGAGGGCCATATTCATTTTGTGGACTCTCCTAAAGCCTAATCCCCCTTTGTCTTTCCTAGTGCAAAAATTTTTTTGGGACACCAATGGAAACCTATTACAAATTTCATTCCCAAACTATATAATTTTCCTTTGGATTTGCTTTATCTTTTGGCAAATAGAGGCAAGTATCTTGAAAATGGACTTTGACCTATAAATTCGTCATAAAAATTGAGAATAATTTTAATTATCTTGGCTTTAGGAACAGAAAAGAGGGTTGCTAAAATAGTTTCATCAATAAATTATTGATGAGTGACAGGTCTCGACATTGAAGATGCCTTGATACCAGATATGAGACCAAGAGAAAGCTTCTTTGAGTGATCTACCAAGAGCTTCTGCCATGATGATAAAAAGGAGGGGTGAAATCCGATCTCCTTGCATTAGACCGGATATGAGATAAAGTTATTAGATTGCATCTTTTTATGCAAACTAAATAAATGATATGAGACTAGTAACATATGATAAATAATTATAATACATTTTTTGATTGCTAATGATAATATCAATATTAATACAGGAAATGTATCAAATAATTATGTTTAATTTTTTTCAATTATTATATTTAATAAAAAATTTAAAATAATTTTATTAATATTATAAGTTAACATATTTGGATACAACTAATAGAAAATAATCCATATTGAACAGAACATAGTAAAACAATTTGAACTATTAAACAAAAATGGTTTACATCCTAAGGAATGGACAAGTAACATGAGTGTTATGAAGTTAGCATAATATAAAAAAATGACTATAACATTGAATCCATTCCAAAATATTTTATAACTTTATGAGTAGGCCCTAAATATTTTTATAACTAATCTTTTGAATGTTTTTGATAATCAATTTTCTAGCCAATTCGTCTTAGGATATTTTCCTTTGAAAGGTAAATTTAGTGAAGATGTAATGGGAAGGTGATTACATATGTGAACTTGACATGAATGTGTTCATACCAAATCAAAAGAATTAGATGGTACTATACTATAATTATATGCCTTGAAAGATTTATTTCTTGATATTGAGGTCTTAGCCAGGTTGTTATAAATATAAGAAGTATGTTTGGTTCCTTACAACATTAATGCAAGTACCATTTAAATAATTTAGATTAGAATGAGTTTAATATTTAATTATATAGTATGTATCATGTAAATAGGTGTGGATTTATGTAAGTGAGGTATCATGCAAATAAGTGTGAGTTATATAAGTGAAGTGTCATGTTATGTAAGAGATTATCATTTAGTATGTGCAATCATGAGAGTATTTATTCATATGTAGATATGTAGATTCATTATGTGATACTTCTCCTATGTGAAATATGGTGTTATATCTCCCGTGTGTTTGAGTATATGAAAAGCTTGTGTAAGTGTAAAGGTAAAGAGTCTTGTGAGTGTGAAGAGTCTCACAGGTAATGTAATATGTGCTTGAACAAGCTTGCAAATACATTGTATTTACACTACTTCAGTTATCAATAATATTTTATGTGAGATTGTTATTATATTATTTTAATGTGTGAATATTTGATATATTGTGAGATCCTAGGGTAAGAATATTTTATTTTCAATAGTGGATTCATAGTGACATTGGATGTACTTGGTGGAATCCACATTTTTAAATAGAGAGGAGACAAGAGATTCCTGTGTAAGAGAGACATGTAGTTGAGTGATCTTGTTATGAGAAGGAGTAAATAAATCCTACATGAATCTTCCTAGGTTAGTTGAGAATATGTGAGAGTAATTTATTGGTCTATTGGATAATAGAATAGTTGAAGGAAGAAATCCAAGATAATAGAGTTAGGTTTTGCATGTGAAGCCCACTCAAGGAATGGAGAACCAAACTAGATGCTTGAGTAGAATAGTTCTAAGAATATAAGGTTGGAGAAAGGAATATAATAATGAATTAAGGTAGTTACCAAGATTGAATGAAGTATAGAGCTAGGAACAAGAGTTATAGATTTGGAAACACAAACATGACAATAACATTTAGGTAAAGAATAACAAAGAACATGCAAGAAATAGATTGGTTATGGAGGGTGACCAACTAGTAAACCAAGGAAGAGTAAAGAATATTTATATTCATTTGATTTTATATTTCCAACGATTGTAAAATTATGGAATATTAGAGGCTTAAAAACAAGTCTCATCAAATTGTTGTTCATAGTTTAATTTAAAGTAATCATTCATATTTTACTTTCCTTCAAGAGATAAAATATTTAATTTTGATGATGGATAGAATAGCCAAGAAAATATGGAAACAAAGAGCCAAAAATTCTTGGCTATTAGAGGAGGATAAAAATACTAAGTTCTTCCACCACTTGGCCTTAGCAATAAGACACTCCAATACACTGCCCAGTGTAAAACACCTTCATGATAATGTGATGAACACTATCCTAGGTATGTAGTAAGCTATAAATTTTTACTTTGAGAATATTTTATCCACTTATGCCCATCCTAATCTTGTAATGCAATAAGAGATAGTTAATTTTATCCCAAAAATTATAATAGGTGAACAAAACAAGACCCTCTTTAGAACTATGGATCTAGAGGAAGTGAGACATATAGTTTTCAACATGAGAACTAGAAATTCCCTAGGCCTTGATGGGTTCTCGATTGAAATTTTCTAGGATTTTTGGGATGACATAGGGGAGGTTGTAACCAAGATAGTGGAATAATATCATGCACATAAAAGCATGTTATGGGATATGAACCACACATTCCTCACTTTGATTCCTAAATTGGGAGAGGCTTTCAACATTGGAGACTTTTGTCTTATTGAACTTTGTAATATAGTCTACAAAATCATTACCAAACTGATGGTTGAAATGCTAGCAAAGGTACTAAAGAGTATTATATCTCTAGAGGAAGGAGAATTTGTGGAGGGATGATAAATTCTAGAGGTATTATTATTGGTATAAGAAGCAATTCACACATTACATCAAAAATGTCAAAGAGGCATGTGTATCAAATTAGACATATCTAAGGCCTACGATAGAGTCCCTTGGAATTTTTTTTATCAAATATTAGAGAAATTTGGTTGCTCTCAAGGTTGGATAGAGTGGATCATGAGTTGCATCTCTTCAACCTCCTTCTTAGTCCTCATCAATGATATTCCCTCAATTTCATTTTAGACCTCTAGGGGAATTTGATAAGGGGAATCTATATCCCCATACCTATTTATAATTCTTACTTAAGGTTTGGGAATATTTATTCAAAGAAATAAGCAACAAAGACTTATCTCTAGAGTGCAAGTGGGATCAATGAATCTAATCCATTTGCAATTTGTGGATGATACAAGGTTGCTTTGGGTAGCCAATGTTAAAGAGGTAAGAACATTGAAAGATTCCTTAAATTCATATATAAATTCCACATTCCAAGAAGTGATTGTAATCAATTCTAAGATAGTGTTCCTTAATATCAAAAGGGAGATCCAAGACTAGACTCTAAACGTCTTGTATTTCTCTCAAGGCTCCCTCCCACTAGACTTCTTGGAGATTCCACTCCATTGTAAGAAGTTGAAGGTTACAAAATGGAAAACATTGGTGGATAGAATTGGTGGGAAGGTAAATCATTCAACACATCATTGGATGTTTTTTGGAGGAAGAGTGACTATTCTTAAATAAACGATTCAAGCAAAGCTAGTTTACAAGTTCTCTATCCTTGTTGTTGCAATTAGAATCTTGAGGGAGCTAAAGTTGCTCACGTAAAATTTCCTTTGGGATGGCCCAAGGATGGGTGAGTGATGGGATCTAGTAATTTGGGAGAAAATATATATCCTAAAGCAAGTGGAGGATTAGGAATTCAAAAAGCAACACTGAATAACCAAGCTCTAGCAAGCAGGTTATATTAGAGATGGATCTCTAATCAAGAAGTTTTTTTTAGCAAAGTTATTACTAGTAAGTATTTGGGTAACATTACCCATGAGCAAGTAGGTCACATCCCTATGAATGACCAATGTTATATTATTTTTAAAGTGCTAAAATTAAGAGAGAAAGTGGTAAAAACAAGACTATTTTGGAAAGTGGGTAGAGGAGATAACATGAATTTTTAAAACAATTCTTGGGACCAACACCCCCTCTTACATTTAGAATTTCTAAAGTTACAACCACTTCAACAAAGTCTGGAGGCCAGAGGTTGGATCAAGACAACAGACTATCTACATACATGGTATATTATGACCTTTTCTCTTATGCCACTAAAATAATGGGAAGAGTGGCTAGTCCTAATCTCTCAAAAGGTGTTTCCACTATTAGAGAGGATAATAAAGCAACACCACCTTACAAAAAAGAAGGAAGAAGGTAAAATATCTTAGGGTTATGGGAATTTAGGTATATATATAGTATAGGATGGTTATAATGAATTTCTCCCTTACCCTCCGATGTGATTGGATGTTCCATGGGATAGAGTATGGTTGGCCAAAGGATGACCAAAAATTAATTTCTTTTCCTGGCAAGTTATGCATCAAAGCTTCCTCATCTATGATAACTTACAAAAAAGGGGTTTTCATGGTCCATCTAAATGTATCATGTGCAATACCTAGGAAGAGACAATAAATCATTTGCTCTTTTAATGTGGCTTTACCTTGAAGTTGTGGAGTCAATGGGTTGATCTTTTTAAGGCTTATCTCAACTAGTAATTAATACATAATAATATATGTGAGGATTCAAAATAAATAAGCTTAAAAAATAAATCATTTCAGTTGGGTTGGTCTTTGGATCAAAGCTTTATCTTATGGCACCCATTTTTGGAAAGAAATGAGAAAATATTTAGAGAGTAATACACTCTAATAGTGAAAGCACGAGATTCCGGGAAAAGGAAACACTAAGTGCGATTGCATTCAAAATCCAGTACGCTTAAGTCCTAGAAATGTAAATTGCATGAAATGGAAAAGAAACACATTGGAAGAGACACAAGCAAATAGAGAAAACACAGCCCTTTCATTAATATCCCTTGATCTCTGTTACAATGACGTCTCCTCCCTTTTTAGGGGCTAGGAGCGCAAATAGAGTTTGATTACAATCACTGAATGATTCCTCTTTTCACGTGCCCACGATTGCAATGGGCGGGCCAAGATGATGCCGCCGCTGATGTCGATGAGTTCTTCACCTCCACTGCTTCTCCTGCGAACAAAGAAACAACCAAGATGTCAGTAGCATCTGCCGCAAATGAAAAGCGTTTGCTCTCTAAAACTAACGAAATATGCATGTAAATATTTGCCTAAAACAGTAATTACAGTGAGTCCAAATGGCTTCAAAACTTGACAGAAGGTAAGAAAAGTTACCAGAAGGCCACTGCCACTGAGACAGCTGGCCAATCTACCTTCAACTGGAATTCGTCCCTGGGCAGGATGAATTCTGACTGCAATTCGTCCCTGGGTGGGACGAATTCTTTTGTGTTGGGGAAACCGACCTGCTGTTGCTCCAATGTCAGATCCCGAGACCTGCAAAACGCCTGCAAACAGGGGGGTTATGTAATTGGGGCCATTTTGGGACGACCCAGATGGTCGGATTTTCCCAATTTGGCCTCCACCCTCGAGAATTTGACCTTGACACCTGCAAGTCAGCGAAACGACAAAGCAACACAAAACATACTAAAATCTGACCAAAAGTTACAAAATTGCAGCTATGGATTAATCAAACCTAATAACACAAAATGCAATCTGAAAAGTAATCTAAAATGCTCAAAAACTAAAAATAGGACTTGGGAGGTGCGGGGGTGCCCAAGTGGGCCTCCCACCGTTGGCACTTGATTTCGGTGCCAATCCACTAGGGATGGGCCCAAAACCTTTTAGGATTGGGGGGTCGGCGAATTGGTTGGTTCAGGTGTCCATGTGTTGGATTTGGGTCAGGTTCGAGCTTCCAAAGGCCACCCAACAACCTCCCTTGCAAAAGAGATTGGTGGATGTGGGGAGGTGAACCAAAAGGGATGCAAGTGGGTCTTCAACTCGGCAGCACTTCGTTGCTTGAAAACTCCTTCAACCTGTATATTTTGGGTGAGAAAAGTCCCACCTTTTATAGACCCAAGGGGTCTCTTTTGGGAGGGAAGCACAAATGCCATGTGTTGGCCATAGGCGCCATGTGGCAGTCTTGTCTTCCCATGAGGGAGGGGAGTCCTCCATTGACTTGAGCTTTGATAAATGCATTTTGTGACAGTCTTCTAACGGCCCCTCTATCCACCTACACACGCGTGCAAGGCAGGAGTCCTTAACTGACTGTTATGGGCTGCCACTTGGCACCATTTGTCTTTTTGCCCATTAAGCTTAGAATTCGTCCCACCCAGGGACGGATTCAAGAATTCGTCCTGGGGTGGGACGGATTCTATTTTGAATTCGTCCCTGGGTGAGACGAATACTGGGCAAAGTGTCCAAGTGTGCCAAATTGCTTCTTGACCTTACAAAATTGCTATGAAAGTGGTTAAGACCACTTTTTAACCTCTGAGGGCTGCCCTGGGGGCTGTGTTTGTCAAAGCGATCAGTGTTTGCAGTCACATAATCGGATTGGTGTTGTTTTGGTGTCTACAGATGCCCCTTTTTGGGAAGCGCTGCGGGTGACGCAATGCTGAGCAAAAATAGATAACCAAAGCACTAATGATTAGGGTTTCTTGGTAACCTAACCAACTTTTGATGCCCCAAGTATGGAAAGGGCATGCATTCTTGAATCCTTGCTTATGACGAGCTAGGGAATTTGATTTCAAGTATTAACCTGTTTTGGTGAGGTGTGACTTGAACTTAGACATTGATCAATCATGAACAAGTGAAGGGCATTTTTATCCTCAGGGGGAACCTTGTGTTCATGATTCACGAAATGCCAAGTGTTTGATTGATTTGATTGTTGCTTGTTTATTGCCCCAAGCAGGAGCGTGATTGTCTTTGTCAATGATTCTTTGAATGCATGTCGTTTTCCTTAATTGGGTGTGTGATTGTTGGTTGGTGACTAAGTGTGACTACCCCCTCAAGTGACGAATCGATGAGGGAATGACCTTTGTGAGAGAAGCGACGAGTCGCTTGACCCAAGATGACTTGTGCAAGGGTGCCTTAGAGGGTTTACCGTTAAGCGTGTGCAATTTTTCCAACATTTGGACCTATTTTTGGTGGGTGTTAACCCTTTTGGTGATGCCATAATGAGGTGAAATCATCGAAAATCTAACTTCCCGTGGAGCGGTCCGGCTATTGTAGCCTTCTTGGGGAAGTAGGAGAGCGATAATTTGAACCCCGACATCGATTTTCTTTGCCTAGAGGTTAAGTGCAAGGGCACTTGTGTCCGGCAATGCTTATTGCTTTGTTTTTATGTTGCATTTTTTGTTGTTTTGTTGTTTTGATTTTTGATTTTTTGTTTTGTTTTTTTTTTTTTTGTGACACCATTTGGGGATTAAATTGTCGAAAATCCGTCCTCTCGTGGAGCGGTCCGGCTATGGTAGCCTTCTTAGGGAGTAGGATAGCGACAATGTAGACCCTGACATTAGTTTTTCTATGCCAAGAGGTTAAGTGCAAGAGCACTTGTGTCTGGCAATGTTTATTGCTATTTGTTTTTGTGTTGCATTTTTTTTTATTGTTTTTGTTATTTTTGTGACACCATTTGGGGATTAAATTGTCGAAAATCTGTCCTCCCGTGGAGCGGTCCGGCTATGGTAGCCTTCTTGGGGAGTAGGATATTGACAATGTAAACCCTGACATCATTTTTGCTATGCCAAGAGGTTAAGTGCAAGAGCACTCTTGTCTGGCAATGTTTATTGCTATGTGTTTGTTTTGATTTTCTTGTTGTTTTTGAGTGGGCTTTGACCCTTTTGTGACGTCGTTTGGGGATGAAATTGTCAAAAATCCATCTTCCCGTGGAGCGGTCCGGCTATGGTAGCCTTCTTAGGGAGTAGGATAGCGACAATGTAGACCCTGACATCAGTTTTTCTATGCCAAGAGGTTAAGTGCAAGAGCACTTGTGTCTGGCAATGTTTATTGCTTTTTGTTTTTGTGTTGCATTTATTTGTTGTTTTTGTTGTTTTGATTTTCTTTGATTCTTGTGCATGATGGTTGATGAATATGGATGTATGCATGTTGATTTATTTTGATGGATGCATATGCTATGATGAATGCAAATGGTTTTGATTTATATGTGATATGCAGATATGAAATGGATGAATGGTGTTTGTGATGTTTGGCTATGGCACCAAGGACTGTTTAGAACTCTGTTATTTTTTTTTTAGGCGATTGTTGCGATGCATGACTTTGTATGTATACATGTGGTTTTTATTTTTTGTATTTTTTTGATGGTATTGTAAGGATGAAAAGTAGCGCAGTTGGTTTAGAAATGTAGCTAAGGTTTTTCGAGACTCAGACATTTTAACTCACTAGCCACGACTGTACTTTATCTTACAAGACTTTTTGACCAAGGTATGAATCGGACTTGTTTTTGACCCAGTTATTTTTCACATCCCTGTGTGTGCAATTGAGTTCATTTAGTGGTATTTGTTAGGATACCGCCAGTGCCAGATGGGCTTTCAACCGAACCTATACTGAGGATCACCTAATTAGCTCCACGAATTCCTTTGTTGTATGTACTAAGATTAATCTGCGGTGTAATCCAGGATGCCATAAGCTAGCTCATCCACATGCAAACATTGATCTGTACGCAAGTTAATGTGACAGATATATCGTCATGCGGGAGGTTTACTTCTGTTACCGATAGGCTATCAACCAAATTGGTACTAAAGCTTGCCTCATGACCTTTTAGAATGCTGAGAGTTCCAGGGATTCAAGGTCGACTCCCTTCTTTTTTTCAATTATATTTGGATACTTGCTCGTTTGTAGTGATGAGATCACTGTTTATTTTGATTTGTTTTCTTTTGAGCAAGGGATTGGAGTGATAAAAATCACTATTGCTTGTGCCTTTTGATGTGTGCACTGTATGATGTCAAATTATGGAGTTTTGACGTTTTGCAAATTTTTGATTTTTTGCAACGTTTGAGAACTTGGGATTCTTAGGGAATTGGGTAGGGAGGATGCTTGTCCTTTTGCCAACTCTCAGCATTCTTGGGGTCATTCGCACAGGGGGATGAGCAAGATAACCGTTTCGCTTGTGGTGACCTAGATTACTGTGCAGGTTTCATCTTTCTTTCACACAACTCTGGAATTGTTTAATGTGTTTAGTTTGTGTTGGGATGTTACGTAACAAGGTGTATTTCAAGTATGACTCTACCTTCGTAAAATCTGTCTGACTTGATACAGTACATGGCTAAAGAGTAAAATGATGACTGAATCACGAAAACTCTTGATACATTAAAAGACCACTGACTTTAGTGTGGTGGAAGTAACGCATGGTGTTTTTATTGTTTTTGTAAAAATGGAATAGTGTGGAACAAGTGTACTAGGAGAGTAATTACAGCCTATGGTGCCTTTGACCTTTATTACCACATGGATGCAATGTTTAATTCAGCTACATATTTTTGTATCTTTGATGGATTGATTTTTGTGAATATGAATATGAGGTTCGAGAAGAGCTCTCGATTGATTAATTTGATTATGCCTAGAAATGAGATGCAAATTTTTGTTGTTTTTGATTGTTTTTTATTTTTGACCAAGTGGTTGTGGACATCATTGGAGCCTTTTGGTGACCAAGTGATTGCGATAATCCTTGGAGCTTTTTAGGTTTTGACCAAGATATTGCGAAAATCCTTGGAGCTTTTTGGGTTGACCAAGAGATTGTGATTATCCTTGGAGCTTTTTGGATTGACCAAGAGATTGCGATAATCCTTGGAGCTTTTTGGTTGACCAAGAGATTGCGATAATCCTTGGAGCTTTTTGGAGTGACCAAGAGATTGCGATAATCCTTGGAGCTTTTTGGGTGACCAAGAGATTGCGATAATCCTTGGAGCTTTTTGGATTGACCAAGAGATTGCGATAATCCTTGGAGATTTTTGGATTGACCAAGAGATTGCGATAATCCTTGGAGATTTTTGGTTGACCAAGAGATTGCGATAATCCTTGGAGATTTTTGGGTGACCAAGAGATTGCGATAATCCTTGGAGCTTTTTGGGTGACCAAGAGATTGCGATAATCCTTGGAGCTTTTTGGGTGACCAAGAGATTGCGATAATCCTTGGAGCTTTTTGGTTTTGACCAAGTGATTGCGATAATCCTTGGAGATTTTTGGGTGACCAAGGGATTGCGATAATCCTTGGAGCTTTTGGAGTGACCAAGAGATTGCGATAATCCTTGGAGCTTTTTGGTTTTGACCAAGTGATTGCGATAATCCTTGGAGCTTTTTGGGTGACCAAGAGATTGCGATAATCCTTGGAGCTTTTGGGTGACCAAGGGATTGCGATAATCCTTGGAGCTTTTGGGTGACCAAGAGATTGCGATAATCCTTGGAGCTTTTTGGATTGACCAAGAGATTGCGATAATCCTTGGAGCTTTTTGGGTGACCAAGAGATTGCGATAATCCTTGGAGCTTTTGGAGTGACCAAGAGATTGCGATAATCCTTGGAGCTTTTTGGTTTTGACCAAGTGATTGCGATAATCCTTGGAGCTTTTTGGGGTGACCAAGTGATTGCGATAATCCTTGGAGCTTTTTGGGGTGACCAAGTGATTGCGATAATCCTTGGAGCTTTTTGGGGTGACCAAGTGATTGCGATAATCCTTGGAGCTTTTTGGTTTGGATTATGGCTCTTTAGGGGATAGAGGTACCCCTAGCTTGATGGTCTTTGCGCTCTGGATCTGGCTCTAGAGGTATGGGCATGAATGGATCGGCCCTATGCATGGAGATGAGGACAGGGTCCGCCCGCGACACTGATGTTGCTATGATGTCTCTTGGTGGAAGTTGCTCTTTGTGTGCCCAACGTGGCGGATGTAATGCTTGGTCCCACTGTGGTGGGTTAACGCGCCACTCATGCCCTAGTATTATGTTTATCTGTTGACATGCTTCCTCAATTTTTATGGGATGTCGATGCTGTCTTATGTGATTGTTGTGGGCTATCTCTGTTTCATCCTCACCTTCGGACAGTGAGTATAGCTCATCAGAATCTGGAGATTCCGAGACATGGAGGACTGCATCATCAGGTAGCCCTATGGTTAAAGGTTGATCCTCTTTGAAAGGAGCTTCATGTAAGTTGGGCCTTGGGAGCTCCAAAATCTTGGTCTGTACCGACTCTAAGTGCTCTAGTGCTTTGCATGTATCGGGAGATTTGAACTCCTCCTCTTTGGTTGGTTCTTGTTGAGGAACTTGGGGCTTATGGAGGGGTGGCCAGATGGCACCCCCCATGCCTTGGTAGGGCAGTTCATCTCGCTCTTCTTCTCTCTCTGATTCCTTAGAGGCTTCTTGATGAATTTCTAAGGGTGGCTCATAAGCCTGGGTGGATGTCTGAGGAAGGCACCCGTCATTGGTTATAGGAGCGGCCTCCCATTCATGTCTAGGAGGCGTCGAGGGTGGTGCTTTAGGAATCGAGAGAGTAGCTTCTCGCTCCTGTCTAGGAGGTGTTGGGGGTAGCTTTTGATGAGGTCGCGATGACCTATCTTCCCCCCATGGGTTGTGCCACTCAAAATATTTTGTCTTATGCATGTGAGGGGTTGGAGTCTTCTCTTGTGGTGCTTCAGGAATCGGGGGAGTAGCCTCCCGCTCCTGTCTAGGAGGTGTTGGGGGTAGCATTTGATGAGGTCGCGATGACCTGTCTTCCCCCCATGGGTTGTGCCACTCAAAATACTTTGTCTTATGCATGTGAGGGGTTGGAGTCCTTTCTTGCATAGTGTGTTGGAACAGCTCATCCTTCGGCGTTGAAGGTGCTCTTCGTTAATATGGTACGGTTCCTCTAACGGTAGTCGTTCGAGCTCAAGTTGCGTGAGTTGCTTGAGATGTGTGATATATTCGGCAGATTCTACGATAGTTGGTCCCACCGCCTCATGTCTAGAAGGCCTAGATGCCTCTCTTAGATAAAAATCTCGGTCGTAGTGATCCAAGATCTCTATAGGACACATCCCTCTGTTAGGGGTAGCAGAATTCTCTCGGGGCTTTGGCCTCAGTGAGTGGTCCTGATAGATAGCAGGTGCGAAGGCGTATTGCTCCCGCACGGTATATTGCTCTCGAGGAAGGTAGATGTCTTCCTCGTGCTCTCTTTCATAAGTGAAAAGGGGGTGGACGGAGCTATCTCGCCCTGCCCGAAGAGCCTTGTGCTCTGGATTTGTCTTTGTAGTCCTGACAACTAGTGGGGGTGGAGGGGTAATGTAATCATGTGGTTCCTCCCATCGAACCCTATGTTGACCTAGCACTTCATCGTGCGATGACCACTCATAGCGAGCATCTAAGGGAGCTCTCCTACGACTATACCCCTCATGGAAGGGTGTGTGTTGAATGCTATGCTGAATAGGAGTGCTCCTCGAAGAGGTGCCCCTATAGTCCCTTTCCTTTAAGGTGTGGAGGGGACTGCCTTGTGTGTTAGGTCGCCAAGGTGGTATGACCAAATCCTTGGGATTGTAATGGAGATGACTTGTTCTTCCTTGGATATTCCCCCATAGCCTTCGCCCGTGATTGGGCTTGGCTATGGGTGAGCACCATGACGATGTCTCTCTAAAAACCCTAAAAATTGAAATGAGTTAGATGGGGCCCAAAATTGGTGTGTGCATCCCTCTTATAGTAGATAAGACAAAAATGAAGTTTCAAGTCCTAGCTCTAAATACATTAGGAGATATTGACATCCGAACAGCTCAAAAAGTGCATAGAATTACGTGCCCAATTTTAAAACCTAATTTCGGGGCACTAGATGATGGAATTTGGCCCCGAAAACTGACTTTTCTGGGCAAATAGGATTCTAAGGAATCATATTTGTTTAAAATTATCCCAACTAACTCCCTGTAAAATTTCAAGTCAATCGGAGCTACGGTTGAGAAGTTATGGCCCCGACAAGATGCACTAAAATTTAGGGAA
Organism: Wollemia nobilis; assembly: GCA_028583015.1. Lineage (NCBI taxonomy): Eukaryota > Viridiplantae > Streptophyta > Pinopsida > Araucariales > Araucariaceae > Wollemia > Wollemia nobilis. The sequence continues at coordinate 5,676,919 of JAQPPZ010017095.1, forward strand.
AAATATAAGATTTCCCATACTTTGTTGGATGGTCCTACATCACTTATGGGCACATTTGGGATGATTTTGGGTTGACCAAAGGGTTCATGGACACCTTTGGGGCATTTTGGAGTGACCAAGCGATTACGGGAATCCTTGGAGCTTTTGGAAAAAATGACAAAATGCGTAGATTTTTTATCTTTTTGTTTATGATTTTTTTTTTTTGTTACACTAAGCAGAAATGAACACACACATTCACAAAACCATGATTATCTCTTTTAAGGATTATTGGTGTGCCCTAAACTGGTTTAGTGCATTTTGGTGTTTTGTTTTGTTTTTGTAGGTTTTGAAGATCATTTAAATGCATTATGACGGCTCATATAACTCCCAAAACGGTAGCCCCTTCAATATACCAACCAGGCCGATATACCAACCTCTCTATATACCCGCCCTTACGAGAGGGAGACTATAGGTACGTGAGAGCAGAAGGTACGTGGTACATAGGCGGTACGAAAGGAGGATTGTCTTGTTAATGGCACCTACCATAGAAAACTTATCCTCGTGCGCATGGGAATCACCCCAGCGACACTCGGTCTGTCTTCGTCAGGATTTACGCCTAACAACAGTTGACAATCGGGAAATGGATGCAAATCAAGCCAAGGTGGTGATGAAATCCACCAATGGTCTTGATCAAGGGCTGGGGTCTTACGACCAACTCCTTGGTTTAAAATTTTTTCGTGATGTGTGTGGGATTCATTTTATTCAACAAAAATGAAACTAGCATACATGACTTTTCCTAATGCAATGCGAGATTAAATGAAAACAATTAAAGAAACAGAAACAAAACAGAAAATTTAACAGAGATGATAAAAATCCCTACCTCTTCTCTGCCTGCTCCAGTTGCTTCTGAATTTCTGCTCTGAAAATCCGTAGGTAGGAATTCGTCCCTCTGGGAGACGAATTGCAGAACAGAATTCGTCCCTCCCAGAGACGAATTTGAATTCGTCCCAGGGTCAGATGAATTGCAGAAAATAATTCGTCCCTGTCAGAGACGAATAGCAGTCTGCAACAAAAAAATGTACCTTTCAAGCACAAACACAAAACTTTGATCAGTTTCTATGATTTTAAAAACCAGGGAATAGAGTCCCACCGTGATCGCCACTGAAAGCACGAGATTTCGGGCAAAGGAAACACTAAGTGCGATTGCATTCAAAATCCAGTACGCTTAAGTCCTAGAAATGTAAATTGCATGAAATGGAAAAGAAACACATTGGAAGAGACACAAGCAAATAGAGAAAACACAGCCCTTTCATTAATATCCCTTGATCTCTATTACAATGACGTCTCCTCCCTTTTCAGGGGCTAGGAGCGCAAATAGATTTTGATTACAATCACTGAATGATTCCTCTTTTCACGTGCCCACGATTGCAATGGGCGGGCCAAGATGATGCCGTCGCTGATGTCGATGAGTTCTTCACCTCCGCTGCTTCTCCTGCGAACAAAGAAACAACCAAGATGTCAGTAGCATCTGCCGCAAATGAAAAGCGTTTGCTCTCTAAAACTAACGAAATATGCATGTAAATATTTGCCCGAAACAGTAATTACAGTGAGTCCAAATGGCTTCAAAACTTGACAGAAGGTAAGAAAAGTTACCAGAAGGCCACTGCCACTGAGACAGCTGGCCAATCTACCTTCAACTAGAATTCGTCCCTAGGCAGGACGAATTCTGACTGCAATTCGTCCCTGGGTGGGACGAATTCTTCTGTGTTGGGGAAACCGACCTGCTACTGCTCCAATGTCGGATCCCGAGACCTACAAAATACCTGCAAACAGGGGGGTTATGTAATTGGGGCCATTTTGGGACGACCCAGATGGTCGGATTCTCCCAATTTGGCCTCCACCCTCGGGAATTTGACCTCGACACCTGCAAGTCAGCGAAACGACAAAGCAACACAAAACATACTAGAATCGACCAAAAGTTACAAAATTGTAGCTATGGATTAATCAAACCTAATAACACAAAATGCAATCTGAAAAGTAATCTAAAATGCTCAAAGACTAAAAATAGGACTTGGGAGGTGCGGGGGTGCCCAAGTGGGCCTCCCACCGTTGGCACTTGATTTTGGAGCCAATCCACTAGGGATGGGCCCAAAACCTCTTAGGATTGTGGGGTCGGCGAATTGGTTGGTTCAGGTGTCCATGTGTTGGATTTGGGTCAGGTTCGAGCTTCCAAAGGCCACCCAACAACCTCCCTTGCAAAAGAGATTGGTGGATGTGGGAAGGTGAACCAAAAGGGATGCAAGTGGGTCTTCAACTCGGCAGCACTTCGTTGCTTGAAAACTCCTTCAACCTGTATATTTTGGGTGAGAAAAGTCCCACCTTTTATAGACCCAAGGGGTCTCTTTTGGGAGGGAAGCACAAATGCCATGTGTTGGCCATAGGCGCCATGTGGCAGTCTTGTCTTCCCATGAGGGAGGGGAGTCCTCCGTTGACTTGAGCTTTGATAAATGCCTTTTGTGACAGTCTTCTAACGGCCCCTCTGTCCACCTACACACGCGTGCAAGGCAGGAGTCCTTAACTGACTGTTCTGGGCTGCCACTTGGCACCATTTGTCTTTTTGCCCGTTAAGCTTAGAATTCGTCCCACCCAGGGACGGATTCAAAATTCGTCCTGGGGTGGGACGGATTCTACTTTGAATTCGTCCCTGGGTGAGACGAATACTGGGCAAAGTGTCCAAGTGTGCCAAATTGCTTCTTGACCTTACAAAATTGCTATGAAAGTGGTTAAGACCACTGTTTAACCTCTGAGGGCTGCCCTGGGGGCTGTGTTTGTCAAAGCGATCAGTTTTTGCAGTCACATAATCGGATTGGTGCTATTTTGGTGTCTACAAGATAGATCTAGTTTGGAAAAAAATATTAAACATGGTTACATAAATAATAAAAGCTCAAGTAGGGGAGCAAAAAAATCAGTAGGGAGAAAACACTACCATGAGGTGAACTCATAGGACTTGGCAACATGCACCCCTAGGCTAGGAAAAATTCAACATGGATGGAGAAACTAAGAATGACCTAGGGGTATCATCCATTGATTTCATCAAAAGAGTCTATAAGGGGAAAGTTTCTCATTGGAAATTGGAAGACCTAGAAGTAACAACAAATAATGAAGCAAAGATTTTGGTAATCAGATAAAAATCTCTCAATGCTTAGGAGAATGAAGTTTGAAATATTATAGTGGAGGCTCTCTCAAATTTTGGTGGGGTTGCTATTTGAGATTAGAATTTTTATACTAAGTGTGTGGCAAATAAAGAACATAGTGAGTCAAATTAAATCCATTTGGTAGCAGTTTGAAGATGCCATTCTAGTTTATGTATATAGAAGGAAGAATATAGTAGCTAAATTTTGGGCCAAAAATAGAAGTGAACATCATGCTAGATATTATATGAAATCTAATCAGAACAAGGATACTATAGATTAGATGGGGGAGAAAAAACAGGTTTTATTACTAGCCAACATTGATTTAGGCAATGAAGTGTGTGGGAATAGGTATTAGCCTTTTGTATGGCATCATGTTGTTGCATGTAGTATTGTAAATCCCAATTTGGGATATCCTTCAAAGTCATGGCAAGAGAGAGAAAGAGGTAAATTCGAGTTCTCTGAAATAATATGAATAAAAATTGTAATTAGAATAGGAGTTTCTATTCTTTGGAGTTTGGATCACACTAGGAAATTTGTAGTTCAAGGAGATGTTAGAGTTAGTTTTAGTAGGATCTTGGGACTGACCAAAAGTGGTAGGCAAGTTATTGTAACTTTAAATATATCTTCTTAATATAATTTTCATATTTTCAAAATAGAAAAAGAAAAATATGATATATTATGAGGTCACGTGACAAGAATATTGGATTGCTAACAATAAAGCATTAAAAGGTTTCAATTTACTTGACCTTTGAAAAAAGTTGAAGGTTTAAACATTTTACTATTTTTATTTTATTTTTTTAATATCTTAAAATTGGTAACACAATTGGTTGATGCCACTATAAACCCTAGCCCATTGGGTTAGATGAAATCAATGAGAGCCCGACTAGCATCAGACTAGGGTAGCTAACCAAAAAATACTTGGCCATTACCATACAATCTATCCCCTTCTAGGTACACCCTTGAAACTTGGACATTTCAAAGCCAAAGCTTTAAAACCTAGGTTGTACTTATCAAACTTAAATATATTATTATTATTATTATTATTATTATTATCAAGATAGAAGAATGGTTTTTTTGAAAGGGACCCCAAACATTTTACAATAACATAAAAGAATAACATTTATGCTCCAAAAATGGTTCAATACCTCAAACAAGAAGATCAAACAATATATATAGTGTTTTAATTTTTTGACTTCAAGAGCATTTGAGATTATAAAAAAATATAACAAAAAATGAACAGTCAACAAACCCACACAAAGATTAAACCAAGAGAGACCAGAAACTATCTTTGGCACAAATCATCACTTTGTTGTCTAGTGTTTTTTTTGGGCCTTGAGAATCAAGATCCTCCTTTTTAGGTCCTCCAAGTGATTTTTTGCTTCTTACATTTTCCCAAAGACCATTTGGAGAAAATATTTTGATGAGCCATTAAAGTATTTCAAAATGTAGATCTTTTAGTATATAGTTCTAGTCCCTTATTCAAGGCTTTAGTCACAGATTATCACCTTCCATAATGCTTCCAAACATAGAATAAAAATTCCAGATCGTTGTGTCACCTCCAAAACATCCACAAAAAATAAAAGGAAGATTATCGACAAGCACAAGACTCTCGTGGAAGCTTATTGCTCAATAGGATCAAGCATGCCATATTTATTTTTTGATGCTCTGATTGCTGGTACAAATAATGACTGATATTTTCTAAATAGAGTCAGAATCATTGAGTATTGAGACTTAGTGAAGGCCCCCATACTAGCTCCAGTCCCATTGAGAATACTAGATACAATTTATAGCTCACAAAATAATAATTAGTAAAAACCAAATCTAGAGCAGACCAAACAAGAGAGTGGAGTTCATCGAAGGCAAGATCGTGTCCACCCAATAACACTCATTCTAGCTACAAAAAAGGATCCACTACTGTTGGGTACTTACTGTCAATTCCTCTTTTCTTTCCTTCAGTCCTTAGATACTTGTAGATATTAGGTTTGTTCAAACTCCTCGCTCTATATGAACTATAAAGGTTTACCCATAAAATATTTAAGATCCCCCTAGAATATTTAATCTTTGATCTCATTTTGGTCATCATCCTTGGCTTTGCTCTTAATAATTTTTTGAACACTATGAAGGAAGCCTAACTCCCAACACCCAGCATTGGAATTCATCCAAAGGTACACTCATATTCTCCAGATAGTGTAGACACCAAAACAGCACCAATCCGATTATGTGATTGCAAACACTGATCGCTTTGACAAACACAGCCCCTAGGGCAGCCCTCAGAGGTCAAACAGTGGTCTTAACCACTTTCATAGCAATTTTGTGAGGTCAAGATGCAATTTGGCACACTTAGACACTTTGCCTAGTAATCGTCTCACCCAGGGACGATTGCTAAATTGAAATCGTCTCACCCAGGGACGATTTCTGAAATCGTCTCACCCAGGGACGATTGCTAACTTGAAATCGTCTCACCCAGGGACGATTTCTGAAATCGTCTCCAGTAAGGACGATTTCCAAGTTTAACGGGCAAAAAGACAAATGAGGCCAAGTGGCAGCCCAGAACAGTCAGTTGATGACTCCTGCCTCGCACGCGTGTGTGAGTGGGCAAATAGGCCGTTTGAGGACTGTCACAAGGGCATTTATGAAAGCCCAAGTCAATGGAGGACTCCCCTCCCTCATGGGAAGACAAGGCTGCCACATGGCGCCTATGACCAACACATGGCATTTGTGCTTCCCTCCCAAAAGAGACCCCATGGGTCTATAAAAGGTGGGACTTTTCTCACCCAAGATATACGAGGTTGAAGGAGTTTTCAAGCAACGAAGTGTTGCCGAGTTGAAGACCCACTTGCATCCCTTTTGGTTCACCTTCTCGCATCCACCAATCTCTTTTGCAAGGGAGGTTGTTGGGTGGCTTTTGGAAGCTTGAACCTGACCCAAATCCAACACATGGACACCTGAACCAACCAATTCACCGACCCCCCAATCCTAAGAGGTTTTGGGCCCATCCCTAGTGGATTGGCGCCGGAATCAAGTGCCAACGGTGGGAGGCCCACTTGGGCATCCCCGCACTTTTCTTAAGTTTTATTTTAGAAGCATTCTAGTTTATTTTCTCATGTTGCATATTGTGTTTCCTGTTTGGTGAATTCATAGCTGCAATTTCGTAACCTTTGATCGGATTCTAGTATGTTTTGTGTCGTTTTGTAGTTTCACTAACTTGCAGGAGGCGATATCAAATTCCCGAGGGTAGAGGCCAAATTGGGAGAATCCGACCATCTGGGTCATCCCAAAATGGCCCCAATTACATAACCCCCTGTCTGCGGGTGTTTTGGAGACCTCGGGAGTCGACATTGGAGCGTGTCAGTTCGGCTTCCCCAACACGGAAGAAATCGTCCCACCCAGGGACGATTTACATTCAAATCGTCCCACCCAGGGACGATTTACAGTCAAATCGTCCTACCCAGGGACGATTTCTAGTTGAAAGTAGATTGGCCGACTGTCTCAGTGGCAATGGCCTGTTGGTAACATTTTCTGTCTTATGGCAAGTTTTCAGGTTGTTTAGTATCATTTTGTTTATTGTTTTAGATAAATGTTTGCATGCATATTTCGTTAATTTTAAAGAACAAACACCTTTCATTTGCAGCAGGTGCTACTGACATCTTGGTTGTTTCTTTGTTCGTAGGAGAAGCAGCAGAGGTTAAGAACTCATCGACATCAACGGCGGCATCATCTTGGCCCGCCCATTGCAATCGTGGGCACGCGGAAAGAGGAACATTGAGTGATTGTAATCGAATTCTTTTAACGCTCCTAGCCCCCGAAAAGGGAGGAGACGTCATTGTAACAGAGATCAAGGGATATTAATGAAAGGGCTGTGTTTTCTCCATTTGCTTGTGTCTCTTCCAATGTGTTTCTTTTCCATTTCATGCACTTTACGTTTCTAGGACTTAAGCGTACTTGATTTTGAATGCAATCGCAATTAGTGTTTCCTTTGCCCGGAATCTCGTGCTTTCAGTGGCGATCACGGTGGGACCTGTTCCCTATTTTTAAGATCACAGAAAACTAATCGGGTTTTTGTGTTTTGTGTTTTACAGGTACATTTTTTTTTGCAGACTGTTAATCGTCTCTGACTGTTACGATTACTTTACTGGAAATCGTCCCACCCTGAGACGATTTTAAAATCGTCTCTGCCAGGGACGATTTATGTTCTGTAAATCGTCTCACCAGGGGACGATTTTCTGTCTGTAGATTTTCAGAGCAAAAAATCAGAGGCAACTGGAGCAGGTAGAGAAGAGGTAGGGATTTTATCATCTCTGTTAAATTTTTTGTTTCTGTTTTCTGTTTCTTTGACTGTTTTCATTTTATCCTGCATACTTAGGGAAAATCATTCATGCTTGTTTCATTTTCGCTAAATAAAATGAACCTCACACACTCCACGTAACAATTTTAAACCAAGGAGCTGGTCGTAAGACCCCAGCCCTTGATCAAGACCATTGGTGGATTTCATCACCACCTTGGCTTGATTTGCATCCATTTCCCGATTGTCAACTGTTGTTAGGCGTAAATCCTGACGAAGACAGACCGAGTGTCACTGGGGTGATTCCCATGCGCGCGAGGATAAGTTTTCTATGGTAGGTGCCATTAACAGGACAATCCCCCTTTCGTACCGCCTACGTACCACGTACCTTCTGCTCTCACGTACCTATAGTCTCCCTCTCGTAAGGGCGGGTATATAGAGAGGTTGGTATATCGGCCTGGTTGGTATATTGAAGGGGCTACCATTTTGGGAGTTATATGAGCCGTCATAATGCATTTAAACGATCTTCAAAACCTACAAAAACAAAACAAAACACCAAAATGCACTAAACCGGTTTAGGGCACACCAATAATCCTTAAAAGAGATAATCACGGTTTTGTGAATGTGTGTGCTTAATTCTGCTTAGTGTAGACAAAAAAAAATCATAAACGAGATAAAAACTTATTTAGATAGCATAGAAGCACCGCAATGGTGTACACCCATAGTCAAGCCCAATCAAGGGCAGAAGCTCCGGAAGGTACACAAAAAGCAGGCACAAGTCGCCTTCACTTCAGTCCTGAGGATTTGGTCATACCGCCTTATAGGTCTAACCTACAAAAGAATCCAATTCAGAATCCTCGGTGGGGTATGCCTATTCAAAGCAGCCCCTTTCGGGAAGATGCCTTACATGTAGACCTTGACATAAATAGAGAATCACCTCTTGAAGTTAGGCATGAGTGGCCACCGCGTGATGAAGCGCTAGACAGGCACACCGTCCATTTGGAGGGGCAACGTGGATATGGCGTCCCTTCTTTACCTATCATCAGAACAGAGAGACCAAATCCGGAGCGTAGGGCTCCTTACATAGGGCGACCTAACTCCGCCCACCCCCTTTACACCCGTGAAAGGGAGTACGAGGAAAGCCATCGCATTCCTCGAGGGCAACAAACAACGCGGGAACCTTGCATTTCCGCACCAGCGAGGATATCATGATCACCCCTTGAGGCCAGAACCTCGAGCACATACCGCTTACCTCGACAGAGGGAAGCGACCCATTGAAACCTTAGACCAGCAAACTCGAGGTAAACACATAGGAGAAACATTCGAACCTCCTGAGCAAAATAGGGTAGACCAAATTGACCCAGCGGTCGCCAGATATACCACCCGTCAAGCCCAAACCATGCGGCTTAAACCAAGTTATCAAGAAATAGAGTACCGACACCGCTTGGATAGAGAACGCATGCAACGCGAAGCGGATGAGTTACGCTATGAAATACCCGAGAGGGGGCCAACCCCTCGCATCCAAAGAGCTGAACAGTATGAGAGGCGTAATCCGTTGGTGCAGGACAGGTCTCCACGACCTCGTCAAGCTCCACCTCCAAGACCTCATAGATTCGATATGGAGGCAACTCCCCGAAACAATGATGGGTACCTTCGACAAGAGCTTGATCGGGGTCATAGGTTTCACCCGAGAGACTCCTCAAGAATTTTACGAGGAGTATGAACCGGAAGAGGAATATGTTGAAACTCCCCATCAAGGCGGGAGGGATGCCATTCGGCCACCCCTCCATAGGCCTCCGGTTTATCGTAACTTGCAACAAGAGCGAACAAGAGAGGAAGAAATAAAATCTTCCGATGCATACCAAGCGCTATTGGAGCGTTTGGAGTCTGTGGAGACAAAAGCTGCTGGGCATCAAAAACCCACATTACGTCTACTCCGCGGTAATCCAGGTGCATCCCTCAGTGCCTACACCTCTTTACCCCGAACACTTCAAGTTGCCTCAATTGGCAGTTTTTAAAGGTGAAGAGGACGCACGGGAACACGTTACACGATTTCTAAGCCAATGCTTCGGCATCCAAGATAATGACGCATTGTTGCTTAGAACATTCATAACCACATTCGTAGGCCTCGCCTCGGATTGGTTCACACAACTGCCCAAACACAGCATAAGCAATTTAGATCAATTAGTAGACGCGTTTCTTGAACGCTTTGCCTTCAACACAAGGAAGAAGGCATCACTAAGTGATTTAGCGAGCCTCAAGCAATTTGAAGAGGAAACAATGGCAGCGTACGGGAATCGATGGAGAGCTTTGCTTTCTAGGTTACCCTACCGTCCTCCTATGTCTGATCTCACGCAGATGTTCGCAAAAAGTTGCTTAAAATCAATCTCCGGTCTATTGTTGTTGCGACAATACGATAGCTTAGAAGAAGCTTTGGCGCAAGCCAAATTCATAGAAGAGATTAAGATAGGCGAAGGCGCAATTGCCAAGCCTAAGAAGAAAGAGTGGAATAAAACCACTAAAACTGGGACAACGCAACCACAACACGCTGCAGTCAACCAAGTTGCGATAAATGTTCCCGCACCTGTGCAAGAAACGCAGCCTCAAAAGGCTAACTACCAGGCAGTGCCTCCTGCTTATGAAAGAGATAATAGAAGACAGGAGCAGAATTACCCGCGTCGCCCTAGGCAAAATTTCACCCCATATGCGGAGTCTAGGGACTCCTTATTTGACCGCTTGTCAGCGGCAAATTTAGTCACTCTGTCGGAAATCCAAATTATAGACCCTAACATTCCCAAGCCTAGGGGGTACGGAGAGGAATTGTATTGTAGATTCCATAGGCGCGGAGGACATGACTTGAATGGGTGCTTGGAAATTCAAAGACCTAGTCCGAGGATTTGATCGACAACGAGAACATTGGTTGTGGACAACCCCATCGCACCAAACAACCAACAAATGGGGGTATTCAAGGACCCCTTGCCAGCCCACGAGGCACAAACAAAACCACTCCAGATTAACGAGGTGCGACAAGATCTTCCCACACAGGGATTTGTGGGAATGATTAGCATAGTAACAAGGAACAGAAGGTACCCGACAGCTGCCCCTGAGGTAGCTACGAAGGAAGTTTCGGCAACATCGCATCCTCAACAATGCCCAACGCAGTTACCTCCGCCTAGACCTGAGGTCACGATACGAACCAAACTCACGCAGAGTTTGCGGACCACGTCGGCTAGGCTGTCCATCTACGAGCTTATTCAACAATCAGCTCCCCATAGAGAAGCTCTTATGGACATTTTAAAAGCCATTGAATTACAACCCCACGAGGCAAATTCTTTCAACGCCTTCGTGGGACATGTGAAACAATGTACGGAGCCGGTCATCACATTCGGAGAAGATGAGGTCAAAACGATATCAAATGACATGGCGAGATCCACCCACGCACGTTATCGCGCGGGTCAACGGGATTCCGTACAAGAGAGTGCTGATAGATACTGGCTCGTCCAGTAACATCATAACCACTGCAGCCTTAAAGCATTTGAAGTTGCCAGCCTCTCACATCACAGCCTCCACGTACACACTGCGAGCTTTTAATGATGCAATATGCTCGACAGTCGGCACAATCGTTACGCCGATCCGGGTAGGACAAAAGTCAATACCTACAACTGTGCCATGTCTTTGGAAGGTGAAATGGCTTATAATATACTTGCTAGGGCGGCCTTGGATCGGGGATATGAAATGTGTCCCTTCGATCGCCCACCGGTGCTTGAAGTATGCTTATGAAGGAGAAATACATGTAGTCCCAATGGACTTAGAGCCCTTCAAGTATTGCAATGCGGTACAATTCATACCTCAATCGACCCTCCCTTCAACGCATTTGGATTTCCAATTAAATCCATCTAAACAAGGTCCAATACCGCAGGCACCACTGGTGGCCAACAAGGCAAAATCCCAGCCGGGTGAGACTTCATCATCGGCTCCTTCATCATCAACGCCACCTATCATGGCCCAACAGAAGGACAAGGGAAAACAAATCATGGAAGAGGTTAAGCCCTTAGAAGAAAGGTTGCCCACAATTTCAACAATAACAACGGAGGAAGCGCCCAACGCAACGAAAACCAAGATTCCTGAACCACCAAACATGGAATGGACTCAGGAAGGACTACCGTTTCCTCCCACCCAATCATCAACAATCACTGTTGAAATGGCCAGTACAGGCCTGGGGGAATACTTAGTGCAAAATGTTGTGGCAACCCCCACACTGGAGTCAGTACAAGACATGGGAAGACCTCGCCTTCCCATTGGAACAATCGTCCCTCTAGGCTACCCACCGAACCAGGACAAATTTTGTGTATGGGGGCTTTGATCATGGTCTTGAACCATGCCAACAAAAGGAAACAGACGAAGAGCCTTTTGTTGAAAACATCAATTATCTGTCAAACCCAGAATTTGCCCTAAAATATCTCGGCCAATGCAATTGGCATGGATACGGGCTCGGCCAGATATGAGTAAGGGATGCAGATCCTTTGCCAACCAAGATATCAGATGCCATATGACAAGTCGGGGGTAGGGTTCAACCATCCCCTGCCATTAGACATCTTGGTTGAAAATATGCAAGGCCTAGAAATAGGCAACAAGGGGGGATTGGCATTGGGTCCTTATGCCAATCCGAATACAGAATACACATTGGGAGACTACCTCCCATGGTCAACAAACACCCATGGCAGCAATAGTAATCCCTCTTCTTTGCTAGAGAGAGGCGAAAGTTCAGAGATTAATCCTCAAAGAGAACATCAACGGCTGCCAGACATCTTTCTGAAACTGTTCCCCTTAGAGGTTCCAGATGAAATAACACGGTCTCAAGAGAATCAGGTCCCTCCACTAAGAGTGGAACAACCGCAATGGGACCAGATTAATTCACTGGAACAGGAAGAGTCCTCAACGTCGCAAGCAACAGATGCTTGAAGAGAATGAACAATTTTGGATCTATGAAAGTGATTCGGAAGATGAGGCCGAGATGATCTATCTCAGACATGCGCGACAAAATCACCGCGCTCTAACTCATGAAGATCTAATGGGACAGATGGGTATACTGTTAGGACATGAATGGCACGTAGACCCAGCGAGGTGGGACCAAGTGTTAGACCTATGGCTCCAAATTCAAGATGAGCATCGTCCACCTCGAGATCCCATCATGACAGCAGTGTCGAGGGAAGACCCCGCCTTCCTTTTCACACATAGAGATGAATTTGCACCTAGAGAGGATCCATTCGTGCCCGTTCCCGTAGAGCCAGATCCAGAGTATAGGGAACATCTAAAAGAATCAAGTCATCACACCCACGGTTCTGGAGACCAAATTCATTCCATCCACATGATCTCCATTGATTTGACCGCACCCATCCGCAATCCGACCGATCCATCATGGTCATTGCATCTAGACATGGATGCCATCGGCTGGGATCGCGTCAATTCACCATTGTCACCATCAGAGTACTGGCCTTTCGGTGAAATGCTTCATTTTACCCCAAGGACAACTCAGGATATTTTTCAAGCTGAAGAGGAACCCGAGGTTCCAAACGTAGATCTTAACTCAGCTGATGATATCCATTTAATCCCAACTCCACATCAGTTGGAGGACGGATCTCACATGTCAGTCGAGGAGACGACTGACGTAGACATCGGCACAGATTCAAAGAATCCACAGATTATCAGGTTGGGGGTAAGTCTTTCCCCCGAAGAGCAAGCCGAATATATTGCCCTTCTCAAAGAGAAGAAGGAAGTTTTTGCATGGTCGTACAAAGATATGCCAGGGCTAGACCCGCAACTAGTCATGCACAATTTAACGCTTGATCCGAAAATCAAGCCTGTAAAGCAAAAACTAAGAAAGATGCACCCAACAGTGGCCTTGATGGTCAAAGATGAATTGCAAAAGCTGTTGGATGCACAATTTGTCATCTGCATGGATTATCCGCCATGGTTGTCCAACATGGTTCCCGTCAAGAAGCCCGACGGGAGGATTCGCATATGCACCGACTTTCGAGACCTAAACAAAGCGAGTCCTAAGGATGATTTCCCCTTGCCAAGCATCGACGCATTGGTAGACGCTACGACAGGTCACGAAATGCTCTCCCTAATGGACGGTTTCTCGGGATACAATCAAATTCGTATCAATCCTGAAGACCAACTCAAAACGGCATTCACAACGCCTTGGGGGACATTTTGCTATAAGGTCATGCCTTTTGGCCTTAAAAACGTTGGCGCTACATACCAACGTGCTATGACGTATATCTTCCATGATTACATGCACAAAACTTTGGAAGATTACATGGATGATTTGTTAGCCAAGTCTCTCTTGCGCTCAGATCATCTCGGTGACTTAAGCAAGATTCTCGATCGCCTCATAGAGCATAAGGTCAGACTGAATCCCAAGAAGTGCGTGTTCGGCGTCACATCTGGAAAACTCTTGGGTTTTATAGTCTCAAAGAGAGGCATCGAAGTGGACCCAAACAAAGTCAAGGCAATCCTTGAAATGGCTCCCCCAACCACTATCAAGCAGCTCAGAAGTCTGCAAGGAAAGGTCGCGTCGATTAAACGCTTCATAGCGCAATTATCTGACAAATGCCGACCAATGAACAAATTATTGCACAAGGGGGTCACATTTCATTGGGATGACGAGTGCCGATCAGCCTTTGATGAAATCAAACAGTACTTGGCTTCGCCGCCAGTATTGGCACCACCTAGACCAGGTGTGCCGTTCTACTTATACATCTCAGCTACTGAGGTGGCACTGGGCGCAATGCTAGCCCAGAAGAATGAACTTCACAAAGAACAGGCTACTTACTATCTTAGCCGCACCACGGTCGATTTACGAACTTAACTATGCATACGTTGAGAAACTATGCTTGGCAGTGGTGTTTGCTACCAAGAGGCTACGCCACTACATGCTGAGCAACACTACGTATGTTGTGTCTAAGGAGAATCCATTGCGATACATGATGAGTCGTACTTATCATAGTAGTCGCACGGCGAAATGGATCATGTTGTTGACGGAATTTGACATTGAGTTTATTGGGCAAAAATCTATAAAAGGACAAGTCATAGCCGATCAACTAGCAGAGGCTCCTCTTGAAGACGATCAGCCTCTGGTCATAGAACTACCCGATGATGGGGTCTTCCATGTCTCAGAATCGCCGGATTTTGATGAGCTCGAGTCTCAGGCCGACATAACCTTATTTTTTGATGGTTCTAAATGCGAGCAAGGTGGTGGCGCAGGAATTGTATTCTTCACACCGCGAGGGCGCTCCAATGCCCCTGTCATTTAAATTAAACTTCCGAGTGCACCAACAACAATGCAGAATATGAAGCCTTGCTCCTAGGTCTTCGAACAGACAATCGCCATGAACATCAAAAGATTGAACATCTTTGGCGATTCGTCGTTAATCGTCAATCAAGTCAAAGGGGTATATCAATGCAAATGCCCTAGTTCTAAAGGCCTATAAAGCCCTCGTGGACAAATTCCTGGCAAAACTTGAGTGGTATGACATCGAGGCACTCCCTCGATCATCGAATCATTTTGCGGACACAATGGCCTCCTTGGGGTCACTAATCCCGCAAGACCTTTCCGGTGATATAACAACCATTCAGGTCAAAACCTTATCGCAACCCGCGATGGAGCGCGCAAGCTCAGACTTGACGCCAGGAGTCCACATGATCCAGATCGAACCATCTTCGGATAAGTTCTTTCGAATTCGAGACTATTTGAAACGTGCCAACTAGGGGTCTTTGTTTTCCCCCACTCCCATTAATAGCAACACAACGCTATTCTTACAAGTTCTATCCCAATCAGCATTTGTTAGGGAAGAACTTCAAAAGGGATTGGCTGTTCATACTGTCGAGGTTTCTGATAAACAGGACTGGTATTTACCCATAAGAGACTACCTCAAGTTAGGTAATCTTCCCTTTGGATTGACGCACACCGCAAAACGAACATTCAAACAGAAAGCGGCAAAATATGTCTTGATAGGAGACATTTTGTATCGTCGCAGCTATGACGGAATTCTTCTTCGATGTTTGGACCAGCAAGATTCCACTTGGGCAGTCACCCAAGCGCACGACGGTACATGTGGCGGCCACTTCAGTGGTATGGCCATTGCAAAGCGCATTCTTCGCATGGGCTATTATTGGCCATCTTTAGAGCGAGATTGCTGCGCGTATGTCAAGAGGTGCGTGAAATGTCAACATCATGCCAATTTAATGCACGCACCTTCCCAGGCCCTACAGACAGTCCAGTATGCTTGGCCATTTTTGCAGTGGGGCCTCGATCTAATCGGAAAGATCTCCCCTGCATCGTCAGGCCGTCACACGTTTATCATAACGGCCACAGAATATTTTACCAAATGGGTGGAAGCAATTCCGTTAACCTCTACGACAGGACCCCGCATTGCGGAGTTCATTTTGCATTACATCATATGTCGTTTTGGTATTCCATCCAAAATAATCTCGGATAATGGGCCATCATTCAAGAACAAAGACGTGCGTGCTTTAACCACAAAGTACAAAATTTAGCACAACTTTTCAACACCCTATTATCCGCAAGCAAATGGGCAAGCAGAGGCGTCAAACAAAACGCTAGTCGCCATCCTTAAAAAGACCATCGCAGACAGTCATAAGGATTGGCACATACAAATCCCACTTGCCCTTTGGGCTTATCGCACTAGCATTCGGACGCCCAGCGGGGCAACTCCGTTTTCACTAGTGTATGGCTCGGAGGCGATAATGCCTCTCGAGTTGGAAATTCCTTCCCTGCGCATATCAATGCAGGAGTTCATCGATGATAACACTGCGCGGCAAGCCCGATTAGACCAACTTACGTTGCTTGACGAACGACGCGTTAATGCTCTCGAGCACTTACGTATCTATCAAGAGCGGCTTAAGAAAGCTTACAACATGAAAGTTCACCTAAGAGACTTTCGGGTTGGTGATTTGGTTCTGAAGGAAAACCAACAAAACTCTAATTTGCCGTCCCATATGAGGGACAAATTCATGGCAAATTGGTTAGGTCCTTATGTCATTGATAGTAAAATAGGACCCGGGACGTACCGGCTAGCTTCTCTTGACGGTATCAAGGAAACAGAACCCTTGAATATCAGTCATTTGCGACCATTTCATATCTAAGAAAGCCATATACCAAAAAAAAAAAAAAAAAAAAAACTCCAAGGATTATCGCAATCTCTTGGTCAACCCAAAAAGCTCCAAGGATTATCGCAATCTCTTGGTCACCCAAAAAGCTCCAAGGATTATCGCAATCTCTTGGTCACCCAAAAAGCTCCAAGGATTATCGCAATCTCTTGGTCACCCAAAAAGCTCCAAGGATTATCGCAATCTCTTGGTCAATCCAAAAAGCTCCAAGGATTATCGCAATCTCTTGGTCAACCCAAAAAGCTCCAAGGATTATCGCAATCTCTTGGTCACCCAAAAAGCTCCAAGGATTATCGCAATCTCTTGGTCACCCAAAAAGCTCCAAGGATTATCGCAATCTCTTGGTCACCCAAAAAGCTCCAAGGATTATCGCAATCTCTTGGTCAATCCAAAAAGCTCCAAGGATTATAGCAATCTCTTGGTCACCCCAAAAGCTCCAAGGATTATCGCAATCACTTGGTCAAACCCAAAAAGCTCCAACGATTATCGCAATCGCTTGGTAAAAAAAAATCAAGAAATTCAAAAAAAACAAAACAACAAAAATCATCAAAAACAACAAAGATTTGCATCTCAATTCTAGGCATACTCAAATTCATCAAAAAATTCATATTCTCGCACCTCATCTTCACCTTCACCAAAAACAATCCATCAAAATTACAAAAATACATAGCTGCATTAAGCATTGCATCCATACATTGCATATTTGTAGTCATACGGGTCAAAGGCACCATAAGTCGCAATAGCTACGATAGTCCATCTTGTTCCGCATTGTCTCATGTTACAAAAACAACAAAAACACCAAGCATAACTTTTACCACACTACGGTCGGTGGTCCGGGAATGTACCAAGAGTTTCGATAATTCGGTCATCATTTTCCTCTTTAGCCATGTAGTGTATCAAGTCGAACAGATTTTACGAAGGTAGAGTCATACTTGAAATACACCTTGTTACGTAACATCCCAACACAAATCAAAACACTAAAAATTCCCAAATTGTGTGAACGAAAGACGAAACCTGCAAAATAATCTAGGTCACCACAAGCGAAACGGTTATCTTGCTCATCCCCCTGTGCGAATGACCCCTAGAATGCTGAGAGTTGGCAAAAGGACAAGCATCCTCCCTACCCAATTCCCTAAGAATCCCTAAAGTTCTCAATAGTTGCAAAACACAAAAAATTTGCAAAATGTCAAAACTCCAAAATTTGACAAACTACGGGTGCACACATCAAAAGGCACAAACAACGGTGATTTTCGTCACTCCATAACCCCAATCCCTTGCTCGAAAGAAAAACAAATCAAAATAAACGGTGATCTCATCACTACAATGAGCAAGTATCCTAATACAATTGAAGAAAAGAAGGGAGTTGACCTTGAATCCCTGGAACTCTCGGGCATTCTATAGGTCATAAGGCAAGCTTCAGTACCAATTTGGTTGATAGCCTATCGATAATGAAGTAAACCTCCCGCATGACGATATATCTGTCACATTAACTTGCGTACGGATCAATGTTTGCATGTGGATGAGCTAGCTTATGGCATCCTGGATTACACAGTAGATTAATCTTAGTACATACAACAAAGGAATTTGTGGAGCTAATTAGGTGATCCTCGGTACGGGTTCGGTTGAAAGCCCATCGGCACTGGCGGTATCCTAACAAATACCACTAAATGAACTCAATTGCACACACGGGGGATGTGAAAAATAAGCTGGGTCAAAAACAAGTCCGATTCATACCTTGGTCAAAAAGTCTTGTAAGACAAAAGTACGAGTCATGGATGGTGAGTTAAAAGCCGAGTCGAATCTCGAGAAAACCTTACATTCATTCCAAAACCATCCGCGCTACTTATCATCCTTATGATACCATCGAGAAAATACAAAAAAAAAAAAACCATGTAAATAAAGAGCTTCTTAAACAGCCTATAGTGCAATCATCACAAATGTCATTCATCCATTTCACCTCGCATATCACATAGACATCAAAAACATTTACATTCATCATAACATCTGCATTCATCAAAATAAATAAACATGCATAACAAAAATCACATCATCACATGTACAAAACCAACAATAAAATCGTATATATATATATATATCGTCAAAAAGATGCCCGCAGGCTACAAAACCGGTCCTCAGACCCCGCAATCATATCCAAAAACCCAACCTAAGGCATCGACCACCATGATCACGCAGGATCGGTGCGACGGGAACTACCCCCCGTGGTGTGGGTCCTACGGGACCTGCAAGGCGGCTACTACTAGCCCCCGCATCATGCCTGCTACCACCCCCTCATCTAACCGCCTGCGACGAGATGATGCTGACTGCTCAGTCAGACTATCCCTTGTCCGTCGTGAAGATCCACCGACCGAAGGCTCAGGTAGCCGCCCACCAAGGCGGATGACCTCCCTCTCCAAGTCTATCCGGTACAGACACCACTCTGCCTCTCGTCGATGATAAATAGACAATGCATCATCGCGCTGCGCCAAAACTCTATCCCGCTCTGCCAACTGAGCCCGTAGAAGATCCCTCTCCCGCCTCGCATCCCCCAGCTCCCGCCTCGCATCCCCAAACTCCAGATCCCGCATCCGCAGAAGCTCTGTCAGTCGTGCAATCTCAACGCCTACATCCGACCCCACCTCCTCTCGTACTCGCCGGACGCATAGGACTCGCGGGGACGGTAGCTCGCTCGGGCTCCCACTCGCTCCTCCACATCCTGCATGTCCGGCTGCTTCGGAACACCCAAGTCCACATCCTCATCTCCCACATCCACCATGTCCGCATCATCCAACGGACCCCCCAATCACCCCCTGCTGCCTCAGCATCCTCCACTGCCGCCTCCGCGCCTCCCAGTGGCCCCTCTCCTCTCTAGCACCGTAGTACCCACCACGAGTCATACTCAGTGGTAGTCCCGATGTCATCCACATCCGGGACCTCAATCACCGCATCCGACTCCTCGCCCAATGGCGCGGTGACCGGTGGCTCCAGATCCCTCTCATCTCCCCGACGTCGATAGACCACGGGCTCACCAGGCAACCCCTGGCGCACCCCAAACTATCGTGTAACCCGACGGTACGGAAAGAACTCATGCTCCGTCCCGTGCCGCCCAGTCAACCACCGCTCCCTGCGTACCCGTCGGAGCCACTCTCCAGCCTTCGGCCAGACTGGACAGTCCCGATAAGGACGCCAAACCACCTCCCCTGGAGTGAGCAGAGAGAAGGCATCAGTATAGTGTCTGTACAACACCTGCCCATCGCCGACTACGCCCTGCTCCGTAGACCGCCGCCACAAAGCTGCATAGCCAATCTCCTCGTCATCCATCACCGCCCGAGTCGTCCACGGTAACCCGGTCGGCCTCTCCACTGCTATGTGCTGCCAACCCCAGCACTGAAGAAGATAACTGCAACTCACCCCCTTCCACTGCCGACAGCGGACGCCGTACGACTCCCCGTAGAGCTGTGCCAACAATGTCTGTCCCCATCCATAAATCGGCGGTGCCTCTATCGGGCACTCTACCAACTGCCATACCAACTCCAGCAGGTTCCACGGGAACCTCCCACCTGACGAATCAGGTAGAAGCATGTTAGAAATGAGGCCCATCAAGAATGCGTGCCTCACTCCTAACACCCCCCTCTCCTGCCACCAGCTAACAAAAATCCCGCTAGCCTGACAGTCCACCTCGGCTGTCTCCACTGGGTTCGTTACACCCAGCCGCTCCGCATGCCCAAAACATCTCGTCAGTACAGCAGTCCGCTGATCACGCGGCGATGTCCTAATGGGCAGTCCATCTATCGGAATCCGAAGCAACCGATAAACGTCCTCCAGTGTCACAGTCATCTCCCCTGTCGGAAGATGGAAAGTGTTGGTCCGCGGATCCCAAACTTTGATCAGGGCCGTCAGATAGGCCTGATCCGGGACCACAGGCTCCAGTCGAGCCACCTGCTTGAGCCCAAGGGCATCAAGCCACTGCCAGTCAACATCAGTCAGCGCCGACCGCGCCTCAGCGAATGCGGCAGGTACACGTACCGGCTCCTAACCTGCAAAACAATAACACACAAAAATTCAAAACTAATTTTTCAGATTTAGGGTTCCTAACCTTAACTGATAATTACAAAAAAAAAAATGCACTTACGGGTTTCGCCTCCGCTCCGCCGCTCGAACCAGTTTGTGCACTCATGATGACAGAGAGAATTCTAGCGCGTCGCTTCCTGCGAATTACCTCCTCCTACCAGAACTCACAAATCGCAAGAAAAAAATGACACAAAAACAAGAAAAAATGCAACAAAAACAAACAACAATAACATTGCCAGACACAAGTGCTCTTGCACTTAACCTCTTGGCATAGCAAAATTGATGTCGGGGTTTACATTGTCACTATCCTACTCCCGAAGAAGGCTACCATAGCCGGACCGCTCCACGGGAGGACGGATTGCCAACAATTTAATCACCAAATGGTGTCACAAAAAAAAAAAAACAAGAAAAAATGCAACAAAAACAAACAACAATAACATTGCTGGACAAAAGTGCTCATGCACTTAACCTCTAAGCAAAGAAAATAGATGTTGAGGTTCAAATTATCACTCTCCTACTTCCCCAAGAAGGCTACAATAGCCGGACCGCTCCACGGGAAGTTAGATTTTCGATGATTTCACCTCATTACGGCATCACCAAAAGGGTTAACACCCACCAAAAATAGGTCCAAATGTTGGAAAAATTGCACACGCTTAACGGTAAACCCTCTAAAGGCACCCTTGCACAAGTCATCTTGGGTCAAGCGACTCGTCGCTTCTCTCACGAAGGTCATTCCCTCATCGATTCGTCGCTTGAGGGGGTAGTCACACTTAGTCACCAACCAACAATCACACACCCAATTAAGGAAAACGACATGCATTCAAAGAATCATTGACAAAGACAATCACGCTCCTACTTGGGGCAGTAAACAAGCAACAATCAAATCAATCAAACACTTGGCATTTCGTGAATCATGAACACAAGGTTCCCCATGAGGATAAAAATGCCCTTTGCCTGTTCATGAGTGATCAATGTCTAAGTTCAAGTCACACCTCACCAAAACAGGTTAATACTTGAAATCAAATTCCTTAGCTCGTCAGAAGCAAGGATTCAAGAATGCATGCCCTTTCCATACTTGGGGCATCAAAATTTGGTTAGGTTACCAAGAAACCCTAATCATTAGTGCTTTGGTTATCTATTTTTGCTCAGCATTGCGTCACCCGCAGCGCTTCCCAAAAAGGGGCATCTGTAGACACCAAAACAGCACCAATCCGATTATGTGACTGCAAACACTGATCGCTTTGACAAACACAGCCCCCAGGGCAGCCCTCAGAGGTCAAACAGTGGTCTTAACCACTTTCATAGCAATTTTGTGAGGTCAAGATGCAATTTGGCACACTTAGACACTTTGCCTAGTAATCGTCTCACCCAGGGACGATTGCTAAATTGAAAT
This sequence comes from Wollemia nobilis, assembly GCA_028583015.1. Classification (NCBI taxonomy): domain Eukaryota; kingdom Viridiplantae; phylum Streptophyta; class Pinopsida; order Araucariales; family Araucariaceae; genus Wollemia; species Wollemia nobilis. Next base: position 5,699,030 of record JAQPPZ010017095.1, read on the forward strand.
CGTCTCACCCAGGATTTAAAGCACCGACGATTGCTAACTTGAAATCGTCTCACCCGGGGACGATTTCTGAAATCGTCCCTGGGTGAGGACGATTTCCAAGTTTAACGGGCAAAAAGACAAATGAGGCCAAGTGGCAGCCCAGAACAGTCAGTTGATGACTCCTGCCTCGCACGCGTGTGTGAGTGGGCAAATAGGCCGTTTGAGGACTGTCACAAGGGCAGTTATGAAAGCCCAAGTCAATGGAGGACTCCCCTCCCTCATGGGAAGACAAGACTGCCACATGGCGCCTATGACCAACACATGGCATTTGTGCTTCCCTCCCAAAAGAGACCCCTTGGGTCTATAAAAGGTGGGACTTTTCTCACCCAAGACATACAGGTTGAAGGAGTTTTCAAGCAACGAAGTGTCTGCCGAGTTGAAGACCCACTTGCATCCCTTTTGGTTCACCTTCCCACATCCACCAATCTCTTTTGCAAGGGAGGTTGTTGGGTGGCTTTTGGAAGCTTGAACCTGACCCAAATCCAACACATGGACACCTGAACCAACCAATTCGCCGACCCCCAATCCTAAGAGGTTTTGGGCCCATCCCTAGTGGATTGGCGCCGAAATCAAGTGCCAACGGTGGGAGGCCCACTTGGGCATCCCCGCACTTTTCTTAAGTTTTATTTTAGAAGCATTCTAGTTTATTTTCTCATGCTGCATATTGTGTTTTCTGTTTGGTGAACTCATAGCTGCAATTTCGTAACCTTTGATCAGATTCTAGTATGTTTTGTGTCGCTTTGTAGTTTCACTAACTTGCAGGAGGCGATATCAAATTCCCGAGGGTAGAGGCCAAATTGGGAGAATCCGACCATCTGGGTCATCCCAAAATGGCCCCAATTACATAACCCCCCTGTCTGTAGGTGTTTTGGAGACCTCGGGAGTCGACATTGGAGCGTGTCAGTTCGGCTTCCCCAACACAGAAGAAATCGTCCCACCCGGGGGACGATTTACGAAATCGTCCACCCGGGACGATTTACAGTCAGAAATCGTCCTACCCAGGGACGATTTCCAGTTGAAAGCAGATTGGCCGACTGTCTCAGTGGCAATGGCCTGTTGGTAACATTTTCTATCTTCTGGCAAGTTTTCAGGCTATTTAGAATCATTTTGTTCATTGTTTTAGATAAATGTTTGCATGCATATTTCGTTGATTTTAGAAGAACAAACACTTTTCATTGGCAGCAGGTGCTACTGACATCTTGGTTGTTTCTTTGTTCGTAGGAGAAGCAGCAGAGGTGAAGAACTCATCGACATCAGCGACGGCATCATCTTGGCCCGCCCATTGCAATCGTGGGCACGCGGAAAGAGGAACATTGAGTGATTGTAATCGAATTCTTTTAACGCTCCTAGCCCCCGAAAAGGGAGGAGACGTCATTGTAACAGAGATCAAGGGATATTAATGAAAGGGCTGTGTTTTCTCCATTTGCTTGTGTCTCTTCCAATGTGTTTCTTTTCCATTTCATGCACTTTACGTTTCTAGGACTTAAGCGTACTTGATTTTGAATGCAATCGCAATTAGTGTTTCCTTTGCCCGAATCTCGTGCTTTCAAAAACAAAACAAAACATCAAAATGCACTAAACCAGTTTAGGACACACCATTTAATCCTTAAAAGAGATAATCACGGTTTTGTGAATGTGTGTGCTTAATTCTGCTTAGTGTAGACAAACAAAGTCATAAACGAGATAAAAACTTATTTAGATAGCATAGAAGCACCGCAATGGTGTACACCCGTAGTCAAGCCCAATCAAGGGAAGAAGCTCTGGAAGGTACACAAAAAGCAGGCACAAGTCGCCTTCACTTCAGTCCTGAGGATTTGGTCATACCGCCTTATAGGTCTAACCTACAAAAGAATCCAATTCAGAATCCTCGGTGGGGTATGCCTATTCAAAGCAGCCCCTTTCGGGAAGATGCCTTACATGTAGACCTTGACATAAATAGAGAATCACCTCTTGAAGTTAGGCATGAGTGGCCACCGTGTGATGAAGCGCTAGACAGGCACACCGTCCATTTGGAGGGGCAACGTGGATATGGCGTCCCTTCTTTACCTATCATCAGAACAGAGAGACCAAATCCGGAGCGCAGGGCTCCTTACATAGGGCGACCTAACTCCGCCCACCCCCTTTACACCCGTGAAAGGGAGTACGAGGAAAGCCATCGCATTCCTCGAGGGCAACAAACAACGTGGGAACCTTGCATTTCCGCACCAGCAGGATATCATGATCACCCCTTGAGGCCAGAACCTCGAGCACATACCGCTTACCTCGACGGAGGGAAGCGACCCATTGAAACCTTAGACCAGAAAACTCGAGGTAAACACATAGGAGAAACATTCGAACCTCCTGAGCAAAATAGGGTAGACCAAATTGACCCAGCTGTCGCCAGATATACCACCCGTCAAGCCCAAACCATGCGGCTTAAACCAAGTTATCAAGAAATAGAGTACCGACACCGCTTGGATAGAGAACGCATGCAACGCAAAGCGGATGAGTTACGCTATGAAATACCTGAGAGGGGGCCAACCCCTCGCATCCAAAGAGCTGAACAGTATGAGAGGCATAATCCATTGGTGCAGGACAGGTCTCCACGACCTCGTCAAGCTCTGCCTCCAAGACCTCATAGATTCGAGAGGGAGGCAACTCCCCGAAACAATGATGGGTACCTTCAACAAGAGCTTGATCAGGGTCATAGGTTTCGCCCAGAGACTCCTCAAGAATTTTACGAGGAGTATGAACCAGAAGAGGAATATGTTGAAACTCCCCATCAAGGCGGGAGGGATGCCATTCGGCCACCCCTCCATAGGCCTCCGGTTACCGTAACTTGCAACAAGAGCGAACAAGAGAGGAAGAAATAAAATCTTCCGATGCATACCAAGCGCTATTGGAGCGTTTGGAGTCTGTGGAGACAAAAGCTGCTGGGCATCAAAAACCCACATTACGTCTACTCCGCAGTAATCCGGTGCATCCCTCAGTGCCTACACCTCTTTACCCCGAACACTTCAAGTTGCCTCAATTGGCAGTTTTTAAAGGTGAAGAGGACGCACGGGAACACGTTACACGATTTCTAAGCCAATGCTTCGGCATCCAAGATAATGACGCATTGTTGCTTAGAACATTCATAACCACATTCGCAGGCCCCGCCTCGGATTGGTTCACACAACTGCCCAAACACAGCATAAGCAATTTAGATCAATTAGTAGACGCGTTTCTTGAACGCTTTGCCTTCAACACAAGGAAGAAGGCATCACTAAGTGATTTAGCGAGCCTCAAGCAATTTGAAGAGGAAACAATGGCAGCGTACGAGAATCGATGGAGAGCTTTGCTTTCTAGGTTACCCTACCGTCCTCCTATGTCTGATCTCACGCAGATGTTCGCAAAAAGTTGCTTAAAATCAATCTCTGGTCTATTGTTGCTGCGACAATACGACAACTTAGAAGAAGCTTTGGCGCAAGCCAGAGTCATAGAAGAGATTAAGATAGGCGAAGGCGCAATTGCCAAGCCTAAGAAGAAAGAGTGGAATAAAACCACTAAAACTGGGACAACGCAACCACAACACGCTGCAGTCAACCAAGTTGCGATAAATGTTCCCGCGCCTGTGCAAGAAACGCGACCTCAAAAGGCTAACTACCGAGCGAGTGCCTCCTGCTTATGAAAGAGATAATAGAAGACAGGAGCAGAATTACCCGCGTCGCCCTAGGCAAAATTTCACCCCATATGCGGAGTCTAGGGACTCCTTATTTGACCGCTTGTCAGCGGCAAATTTAGTCACTCTGTCGAAAATCCAAATTATAGACCCTAACATTCCCAAGCCTAGGGGGTACAGAGAGGAATTGTATTGTAGATTCCATAGGCACAGAGGACATGACTTGAATGGGTGCTGGAAATTCAAAGACCTAGTCTGGGATTTGATCGACAACAGAACATTGGTTGTGGACAACCCCATCGCACCAAACAACCAACAAATGGGGGTATTCAAGGACCCCTTGCCAGCCCACGAGGCACAGACAAAACCACTCCAGATTAACGAGGTGCGACAAGATCTTCCCACACAGGGATTTGTGGGAATGATTAGCATAGTAACAAGGAACAGAAGGTACCCGGTAGCTGCCCCTGAGGTAGCTACGAGGGAAGTTTCGACAACATCGCATCCTCAACAACGCCCAACGCAGTTACCTCCGCCTAGACCTGAGGTCACGATACGAACCAAACTCACGCAGAGTTTGCGGACCACGTCGGCTAGGCTGTCCATCTACGAGCTTATTCAACAATCAGCTCCCCATAGAGAAGCTCTTATGGACATTTTAAAAGCCATTGAATTACAACCCCACGAGGCAAATTCTTTCAACGCCTTCGTGGGACATGTGAAACAATGTACGGAGCCGGTCATCACATTCAGAGAAGATGAGGTCAAAACGATATCAAATGACATGGCAGATCCACCCCGCACGTTATCGCGCGGGTCAACGGGATTCCGTACAAGAGAGTGTTGATAGATACTGGCTCGTCCAGTAACATCATAACCACTGCAGCCTTAAAGCATTTGAAGTTGCCAGCCTCTCACATCACAACCTCCACGTACACACTGCGAGCTTTTAATGATGCAATATGCTCGACAGTCGACACAGTCGTTCTGCCAGTCCAGGTAGGACAAAAGTCAATACCTACACTGTGCCATGTTTTGGAAGGTGAAATGGCTTATAATATACTGCTAGGGCGGCCTTGGATCGGGGGATATGAAATGTGTCCCTTCGATCGCCCACCGGTGCTTGAAGTATGCTTATGAAGGAGAAATACATGTAGTCCCAATGGACTTAGAGCCCTTCAAGTATTGCAATGCGGTACAATTCATACCTCAATCGACCCTCCCTTCAACGCATTTGGATTTCCAATTAAATCCATCTAAACAAGGTCCAATACCGCAGGCACCATTGGTGGCCAACAAGGCAAAATCCCAGCCAGGTGAGACTTCATCATCGGCTCCTTCATCATCAACGCCACCTATCATGGCCCAACAGAAGGACAAGGGAAAACAAATCATGGAAGAGGTTAAGCCCTTAGAAGAAAGGTTGCCCACAATTTCAACAATAACAACAGAGGAAGCGCCCAACGCAACGGAAACCAAGATTCCTGAACCACCAAACATGGAATGGACTCAGGAAGGACTACCGTTTCCTCCCACCCAATCATCAACAATCACTGTTGAAATGGCCGATACGGGCCTGGGGGAATACTTAGTGCAAAATGTTGTGGCAACCCCCACACTGGAGTCAGTACAAGACATGGGAAGACCTCGCCTTCCCATTGGGACAATCGTCCCTCTAGGCTACCCACCGAACCAGACAAATTTTGTGTATGGGGGCCTTGATCATGGTCTTGAACCATGCCAACAAAAGGAAACAGACGAAGAGCCTTTTGTTGAAAACATCAATTATCTGTCAAACCCAGAATTTGCCCTAAAATATCTCGGCCAATGCAATTGGCATGGATACGGAGCTCGGAAGATATGAGCAAGGGATGCGGATCCTTTGCCAACCAAGATATCAGATGCCATATGACAAGTCAGGGGTAGGGTTCAACCATCCCCTGCCATTAGACATCTTGGTTGAAAATATGCAAGGCCTAGAAATAGGCAACAAGGGGGGATTGGCATTGGGTCCTTATGCCAATCCGAATACATGAATACACATTGGGAGACTACCTCCCATGGTCAACAAACACCCCTGGCAACAACAGTAATCCCTCTTCTTTGCTAGAGAGAGGCGAAAGTTCAGAGATTAATCCTCAAAGAGAACATCAACGGCTGCCAGACATCTTTCTGAAACTGTTCCCCTTAGAGGTTCCAGACGAAATAACATAGTCTCAAGAGAATCAGGTCCCTCCACTAAGAGTGGAACAACCGCAATGGGACCAGATTAATTCACTGGAACAGGAAGAGTCCTCAACGTCGCAAGCAACAGATGCTGAAGAGAATGAACAATTTTGGATCTATGAAAGTGATTCAGAAGATGAGACTGAGATGATCTATCTCAGACATGCGCGACAAAATCACCGCGCTCTAACTCATGAAGATCTAATGGGACAGATGGGTATACTGTTAGGACATGAATGGCACGTAGACCCAGCGAGGTGGGACCAAGTGTTAGACCTATGGCTCCAAATTCAAGATGAGCATCGTCCACCTCGAGATCCCATCATGACAACAGTGCCGAGGGAAGACCCCGCCTTCCTTTTCACACATAGAGATGAATTTGCACCTAGAGAGGATCCATTCGTGCCCGTTCCCGTAGAGCCAGATCCAGAGTATAGGGAACATCTAAAAGAATCAAGTCATCACACCCGCGGTTCCGGAGACCAAATTCATTCCATCCACATGATCTCCATTGATTTGACCGCACCCATCCGCAATCCGACCGATCCATCACGGTCATTGCATCTAGACATGGATGCCATCGACTGGGATCGCGTCAATTCACCATTGTCACCATCAGAGTATTGGCCTTTCGGTGAAATGCTTCATTTTACCCCAAGGACAACTCAGGATATTTTTCAAGCTGAAGAGGAACCCGAGGTTCCAAACGTAGATCTTAACTCAGCTGATGATATCCATTTAATCCCAACTCCACATCAGTTGGAGGACGGATCCCACATGTCAATCGAGGAGACGACTGACGTAGACATTGGCATAGATTCAAAGAATCCACGGATTCTCAAGTTGGGGGTAAGCCTTTCCCCCGAAGAGCAAGCCGAATATATTGCCCTTCTCAAAGAGAAGAAGGAAGTTTTTGCATGGTCGTACAAAGATATGCCAGGGCTAGACCCGTAGCTAGTCATGCACAATTTAACGCTTGATCCGAAAATCAAGCCTGTAAAGCAAAAACTAAGAAAGATGCACCCAACAGTGGCCTTGATGGTCAAAGATGAATTGCAAAAGTTGTTGGATGCACAATTTGTCATCTGCGTGGATTATCCGCCATGGTTGTCCAACATGGTTCCCGTCAAGAAGCCCGACGGGAGGATTCGCATATGCACCGACTTTCGAGACCTAAACAAAGCGAGTCCTAAGGATGATTTCCCCTTGCCAAGCATCGACGCATTGGTAGACGCTACGACAGGTCACGAAATGCTCTCCCTAATGGACGGTTTCTCGGGATATAATCAAATTCGTATCAATCCCGAAGACCAACTCAAAACGGCATTCACAACGCCTTGGGGGACATTTTGCTATAAGGTCATGCCTTTTGGCCTTAAAAATGCTGGCGCTACATACCAACGTGCTATGACGTATATCTTCCACGATTACATGCACAAAACTTTGGAAGATTACATGGATGATTTGTTAGCCAAGTCTCTCTTGCGCTCAGATCATCTCGGTGACTTAAGCAAGATTCTCGATCGCCTCATAGAGCATAAGGTCAAACTGAATCCCAAGAAGTGCGTGTTCGGCGTCACATCTGGAAAACTCTTGGGTTTTATAGTCTCAAAGAGAGGCATCGAAGTGGACCCAAACAAAGTCAAGGCAATCCTTGAAATGGCTCCCCCAACCACTATCAAGCAGCTCAGAAGTCTGCAAGGAAAGGTCGCGTCGATTAAACGCTTCATAGCGCAATTATCTGACAAATGCCGACCCATGAACAAATTATTGCACAAGGGGGTCACATTTCATTGGGATGACGAGTGCCAATCGGCCTTTGACGAAATCAAACAGTACTTGGCTTCGTCGCCGGTATTGGCACCACCTAGACCAGGTGTGCCGTTCTACTTATACATCTCGACCTGCGAGGTGGCATCGGGCGCAATGCTAGCCCGGAAGAATGAACTTCACAAAGAACGGGCTACTTACTATCTTAGCCGCACCACTGGTCGAGTTACGAACTTAACTATGCATACGTTGAGAAACTCTGCTTGGCAGTGGTGTTTGCTACCAAGAGGCTACGCCACTACATTTTGAGCAACACTACGTATGTTGTGTCTAAGGAGAATCCATTGCGATACATGATGAGTCGTACTTATCATAGTAGTCGCACGACGAAATGGATCATGTTGTTGACGAAATTTGACATTGAGTTTATTGGGCAAAAATCTATAAAAGGACAAGTCATAGCCGATCAACTAGCAGAGGCTCCTCTTGAAGACGATCAGCCTCTGGTCATAGAACTACCCGATGATGGGGTCTTCCATGTCTCAGAATCGCCAGGTTACGATGAGCTCGAGTCTCAGGCCGACATAACCTTATTTTTTGATGGTTCTAAATGCGAGCAAGGGGGTGGCGCAGGAATTGTATTCTTCACACCGCAGGGCGCTCCAATGCCCCTGTCATTTAAATTAAACTTCCGAGTGCACCAACAACAATGCAGAATATGAAGCCTTGCTCCTAGGTCTTCAGACAACAATCGCCATGAACATCAAAAGATTGAACATCTTTGGCGATTCGTTGTTAATCGTCAATCAAGTCAAAGGGGTATATCAATGCAAATGCCCTAGTTCTAAAGGCCTATAAAGCCCTCGTGGACAAATTCCTGGCAAAACTTGAGTGGTATGACATCGAGGCACTCCCTCGATCATCGAATCATTTTGCGGACACAATGGCCTCCTTGGGGTCACTAATCCCGCAAGACCTTTCCGGTGATATAACAACCATTCAGGTCAAAACCTTATCGCAACCCGCGATGGAGCGCGCAAGCTCGGACTTGACGCCAGGAGTCCACATGATCCGGATCGAACCATCTTCGGATAAGTTCTTTCGAATCCGAGACTGTTTGAAACGTGCCAACTGGGGGTCTTTGTTTTCCCCCACTCCCATTAATAGCAACACAACGCTATTCTTACAAGTTCTATCCCAATCAGCATTTGTTAGGGAAGAACTTCAAAAGGGATTGGCTGTTCATACTATCGAGGTTTCTGATCAACAGGACTGGTATTTACCCATAAGAGACTACCTCAAGTTAGGTAATCTTCCCTTTGGATTGACGCACGCCGCAAAACGAACATTCAAACAGAAAGCGGCAAAATATGTCTTGATAGGAGACATTTTGTATCGTCGCAACTATGACGGAATTCTTCTTCGTTGTCTGGACCAGCAAGAATCTACTTGGGCAATCGCCCAAGCGCACGACGGTACATGTGGTGGCCACTTCGGTGGTATGGCCATTGCAAAGCGCATTCTTCGCATGGGCTATTATTGGCCATCTTTAGAGCGAGATTGTTGCGCGTATGTCAAGAGGTGCGTGAAATGTCAACATCATGCCAATTTAATGCACGCACCTTCCCAGGCCCTACAGACAGTCCAGTCTGCTTGGCCATTTTTGTAGTGGGGCCTCGATCTAATCGAAAAGATCTCCCCTGCATCGTCAGGCCGTCACACGTTTATCATAACGGCCACAGAATATTTTACCAAATGGGTGGAAGCAATTCCGTTAACCTCTACGAAAGGACCCCGCATTGCGGAGTTCATCTTGCATTACATCATATGTCATTTTGGTATTCCATCCAAAATAATCTCGGATAATGGGCCATCATTCAAGAACAAAGACGTGCGTGCTTTAACCACAAAGTACAAAATTCAGCACAGCTTTTCAACACCCTATTATCCGCAAGCAAATGGGCAAGCAGAGGCGTCAAACAAAACGCTAGTCGCCATCCTTAAAAAGACCGTCGCAGACAGTCATAAGGATTGGCACATACAAATCCCACTTGCCCTTTGGGCTTATCGCACTAGCATTCGGACGCCCACTGGGGCAACTCCGTTTTCACTAGTGTATGGCTCAGAGGCAATAATGCCTCTCGAGTTGGAAATTCCTTCCCTGCGCATATCAATGCAGGAGTTCATCGATGATAACACTGCGCGGCAAGCCCGATTGGACCAACTTACGTTGCTTGACGAACGACGCGTTAATGCTCTCGAGCACTTACGTATCTATCAAGAGCGGCTTAAGAAAGCTTACAACATGAAAGTTCACCTAAGAGACTTTCGGGTTGGTGATTTGGTTCCGAAGGAAAACCAACAAAACTCTAATTTGCCGTCCCATATGAGGGACAAATTCATGGCAAATTGGTTAGGTCCTTATGTCATTGATAGTAAAATAGGACCCGGGACGTACCGGCTAGCTTCTCTTGACGGTATCAAGGAAACAGAACCCTTGAATATCAGTCATTTGCGACCATTTCATATCTAAGAAAGCCATATACCAAAAAAAAAAAAAAAAACTCCAAGGATTATCGCAATCTCTTGGTCAACCCAAAAAGCTCCAAGGATTATCGCAATCTCTTGGTCACCCAAAAAGCTCCAAGGATTATCGCAATCTCTTGGTCACCCAAAAGCTCCAAGGATTATCGCAATCTCTTGGTCACCCAAAAAGCTCCAAGGATTATCGCAATCTCTTGGTCAATCCAAAAAGCTCCAAGGATTATCGCAATCTCTTGGTCAACCCAAAAAGCTCCAAGGATTATCGCAATCTCTTGGTCACCCAAAAAGCTCCAAGGATTATCGCAATCTCTTGGTCAACCAAAAAGCTCCAAGGATTATCGCAATCTCTTGGTCACCCAAAAAGCTCCAAGGATTATCGCAATCTCTTGGTCAATCCAAAAAGCTCCAAGGATTATAGCAATCTCTTGGTCACCCCAAAAGCTCCAAGGATTATCGCAATCACTTGGTCAAACCCAAAAAGCTCCAACGATTATCGCAATCGCTTGGTCAAAAAAAATCAAGAAATTCAAAAAAAACAAAACAACAAAAATCATCAAAAACAACAAAGATTTGCATCTCAATTCTAGGCATACTCAAATTCATCAAAAAATTCATATTCTCGCACCTCATCTTCACCTTCACCAAAAACAATCCATCAAAATTACAAAAATACATAGCTGCATTAAGCATTGCATCCATACATTGCATATTTGTAGTCATACAGGTCAAAGGCACCATAAGCTGCAATAGCTATGATAGTCCATCTTGTTCCGCATTGTCTCATGTTACAAAAACAACAAAAACACCAAGCATAACTTTTACCACACTACGATCGGTGGTCTGGGAATGTACCAAGAGTTTCGGTGATTCAGTCATCATTTTCCTCTTTAGCCATGTAGTGTATCAAGTCGAACAGATTTTACGAAGGTAGAGTCATACTTGAAATACACCTTGTTACGTAACATCCCAACACAAATCAAAACACTAAAAATTCCCAAATTGTGTGAACGAAAGACGAAACCTGCAAAATAATCTAGGTCACCACAAGCGAAACGGTTATCTTGCTCATCCCCCTGTGCGAATGACCCCTAGAATGCTGAGAGTTGGCAAAAGGACAAGCATCCTCCCTACCCAATTCCCTAAGAATCCCTAAAGTTCTCAATAGTTGCAAAACACAAAAAAATTTGCAAAATGTCAAAACTCCAAAATTTGACAAACTACAGTGCACACATCAAAAGGCACAAACAACAGTGATTTTCGTCACTCCATAACCCCAATCCCTTGCTCGAAAGAAAAACAAATCAAAATAAACAGTGATCTCATCACTACAATGAGCAAGTATCCCAATACAATTGAAGAAAAGAAGGGAGTTGACCTTGAATCCCTGGAACTCTCAACATTCTATAGGTCATAAGGCAAGCTTCAGTACCAATTTGGTTGATAGCCTATCGGTAACGAAAGTAAACCTCCCGCATGACGATATATCTGTCACATTAACTTGCGTACAGATCAATGTTTGCATGTGGATGAGCTAGCTTATGGCATCCTGGATTACACCATAGATTAATCTTAGTACATACAACAAAGGAATTCGTGGAGCTAATTAGGTGATCCTCAGTACAGGTTCGGTTGAAAGCCCATCTGGCACTGGCGGTATCCTAACAAATACCACTAAATGAACTCAATTGCACACACAGGGATGTGAAAAATAACTGGGTCAAAAACAAGTCCGATTCATACCTTGGTCAAAAAGTCTTGTAAGATAAAGTACAGTCATGGATGGTGAGTTAAAACTGATTGAATCTCAGAAAACCTTACATTCATTCCAAAACCATCTGCGCTACTTATCATCCTTATGATACCATCAGAAAATACAAAAAAAAGAAAAACCATGTAAATAAAGAGCTTCTTAAACAGCCTATAGTGCAATCATCACAAATGTCATTCATCCATTTCACCTCGCATATCACATAGACATCAAAAACATTTACATTCATCATAACATCCGCATTCATCAAAATAAATAAACATGCATAACAAAAATCACATCATCACATGTACAAAACCAAAAATAAAATCGGTATATATATATATCGTCAAAAAGATGCCCGTAGGCTACAAAACCGGTCCTCAGACCCCGCAATCATATCCAAAAACCCAACCTAAGGCATCGACCACCATGATCACGCAGGATCGGTGCGACGGGAACTACCCCCCGTGGTGTGGGTCCTACGGGACCCTGCAGGGCGGCTACTACTAGCCCCCGCATCATGCCTGCTACCACCCCCTCATCTAACCGCCTGCGACGAGATGATGCTGATCGCTCAGTCAGACTATCCCTTGTCCATCGAGAAGATCCACCGACCGAAGGCTCAGGTAGCCGCCCACCAAGGCGGATGACCTCCCTCTCCAAGTCTATCCGGTACAGACACCACTCTGCCTCTCGTCGATGATAAATAGACAATGCATCATCGCGCTGCGCCAAAACTCTATCCCGCTCTGCCAACTGAGCCCGTAGAAGATCCCTCTCCTGCCTCGCATCCCCCAGCTCCCGCCTCGCATCCCCCAACTCCAGATCCCGCATCCAGAAGCTCTGTCAATCGCAATCTCAACGCCTACATCCGACCCCACCTCCTCTGTATCTGCCGGACGCATAGGACTCGCGGGGACGATGGCCTGCTCAGGCTCCCACTGCTCCTCCACATCCTGCATGTCCGGATGCTCCGGAACACCCAAGTCCACATCCTCATCTCCCACATCCACCATGTCCGCATCATCCAACGGACCCCCCAATCACCCCCTGCTGCCTCAGCATCCTCCACTGCCGCCTCCGTGCCTCCTAGTGGCCCCTCTCCTCTCCAGCGCCGCAGTACCCACCACGAGTCATACTCAGTGGTAGTCCCGATGTCATCCACATCCGGGACCTCAATCACCGCATCCGACTCCTCGCCCAATGGCGCGGTGACCGGTGGCTCCAGATCCCTCTCATCTCCCCGACGCCGATAGACCACGGGCTCACCAGGCAACCCCTGGCGCACCCCAAACTATCGTGTAACCCGACGGTATGGAAAGAACTCATGCTCCGTCCCGTGCCGCCCAGTCAACCACCGCTCCCTACGTACCCGTCGGAGCCACTCTCCAGCCTCCGGCCAGACTGGACAGTCCTGATAAGGACGCCAAACCACCTCCCCTAGAGTGAGCAGAGAGAAGGCATCAGTATAGTGTTGTACAGCACCTGCCCATCGCCGACTCTGCCCCTGCTCCGTAGACCGCCGCCACAAAGCTGCATAGCCAATCTCCTCGTCATCCATCACCGCCCGAGTCGTCCACGGTAACCCGGTCGGCCTCTCCACTGCTATGTGCTGCCAACCCCAGCACTGAAGAAGATAACTGCAACTCACCCCCTTCCGCTGCCGACAGCGGACGTCGTACAGCTCCCCGTAGAGCTGTGCCAACAATGTCTGTCCCCATCCATAAATCAGCGGTGCCTCTATCGGGCACTCTACCAACTGCCATACCAACTCCAGCAGGTTCCACGGGAACCTCCCGCTTGACGAATCAGGTAGAAGCATGTTAGAAATGAGGCCCATCAAGAATGCGTGCCTCACTCCTAACACCCCCCTCTCCTGCCACCAGCTAACAAAAATCCCGCTAGCCTGACAGTCCACCTCGACTGTCTCCACTGGGTTCGTTACACCCAGCCGCTCCGCATGCCCAAAACATCTCGTCAGTACAGTAGTCCGTTGATCACGCGGCGATGTCCTAATGGGCAGTCCATCTATCGAAATCCGAAGCAACCGATAAACGTCCTCCAGTGTCACAGTCATCTCCCCTATCGAAAGATGGAAAGTGTTGGTCCGCGGATCCCAAACTTTGATCAGGGCCGTCAGATAGGCCTGATCCGGGACCACAAGCTCCAGTCGAGCCACTTGCTTGAGACCAAGGGCATCAAGCCACTGCCGATCAACATCAGTCGGCATCGACCGCGCCTCAGCGAATGCGGCAGGTACACGGTACCGGCTCCTAACCTGCAAAACAATAACACACAAAAATTCAAAACTAATTTTTCAGATTTAGGGTTCCTAACCTTAACTGATAATTACAAAAAAAAAAAAAAATGCACTTACGGGTTTCGCCTCCGCTCCGCCGCTCGAACCAGTTTGTGCACTCATGATGACAGAGAGAATTTCGGCAGCGCTTCGCTTCGCAGAATTACCTCCTCCTCCCAGAACTCACAAATCGCAAGAAAAAAATGACACAAATGAGCCCAAATCCAAGTTTTGGGCCTTAAATAAGCCTACCAACTGGAAATCATCCTTGGCTGGGACGAGCGCTGCAGTCAGCGCTCGTCCCACCCAGGGACGATTTTTGCAATTGAAAATCGTCCCACCCAGGGACGATTTCCAGCCAAAAAAGTCAAAACATCAAAAAATCAACAAAAATGCACTAAAAACAACAAATAAAGTTGCCTAATAGAATGTTGTTACACTCGCAATACAAGGCAATCAAAATAGACGTTGGGGTCATAAATTATCGCTTTCCTACCTCCCTAAGAAGGCTACCATAGCCGGACCGCTCCACGGGAGACGGATTTTCGAAAATTTAATCCCCAAATGGTGTCACAAAAAAAACAACAAAACAACAAAAAATGCAACACAAAACCAACAATAAACATTGCCAGACACAAGTGCTCTTGCACTTAACCTCTTGGCATAGCAAAATTGATGTCGGGGTTTACATTGTCACTATCCTACTCCCGAAGAAGGCTACCATAGCCGGACCGCTCCACGGGAGGACGGATTTTCGACAATTTAATCACCAAATGGTGTCACAAAAAAAACAAAAACAAGAAAAAATGCAACAAAAACAAACAACAATAAACATTGCCAGACACAAGTGCTCTTGCACTTAACCTCTTGGCATAGCAAAATTGATGTCAGGGTTTACATTGTCACTATCCTACTCCCTAAGAAGGCTACCATAGCCGGACCGCTCCACGGGAAGACGGATTGCCGACAATTTAATCACCAAATGGTGTCACAAAAAAAACAAAAACAAAAAAAATCAACAAAAACAAAAAAAACACAAAACAAAAAAGAAAAAACAAACAGCAATAACATTGCCGGACAAAAGTGCTCATGCACTTAACCTCTAAGCAAAGAAAATAGATGTCGAGGTTCAAATTATCACTCTCCTACTTCCCCAAGAAGGCTATCATAGCCGGACCGCTCCACGGGAAGATAGGTTTTCGATGATTTCACCCCATTCAGGCATCACCAAAAGGGTTAACACCCACCAAAAATAGGTCCAAATGTTGGAAAAATTGCACACGCTTAACGGTAAACCCTCTAAAGGCACCCTTGCACAAGTCATCTTGGGTCAAGCGACTCGTCGCTTCTCTCACGAAGGTCATTCCCTCATCGATTCGTCGCTTGAGGGGGTAGTCACACTTAGTCACCAACCAACAATCACACACCCAATTAAGGAAAACGACATGCATTCAAAGAATCATTGACAAAGACAATCACGCTCCTGCTTGGGGCAATAAACAAGCAACAATCAAATCAATCAAACACTTGGCATTTCGTGAATCATGAACACAAGGTTCCCCTGAGGATAAAAATGCCCTTTGCCTGTTCATGACTGATCAATGTCTAAGTTCAAGTCACACCTCACCAAAACAGGTTAATACTTGAAATCAAATTCCTTAGCTCGTCAGAAGCAAGGATTCAAGAATGCATGCCCTTTCCATACTTGGGGCATCAAAAGTTGGTTAGGTTACCAAGAAACCCTAATCATTAGTGCTTTGGTTATCTATTTTTGCTCAGCACTGCGTCACCCGTAGCGCTTCCCAAAAAGGGGCATCTGTAGACACCAAAACAGCACCAATCCGATTATGTGACTGCAAACACTGATCGCTTTGACAAACACAGCCCCCAGGGCAGCCCTCAGAGGTCAAAAAGTGGTCTTAACCACTTTCATAGCAATTTTGTGAGGTCAAGATGCAATTTGGCACACTTAGACACTTTGCCTAGTAATCGTCTCACCCAGGGACGATTGCTAAATTGAAATCGTCTCACCCGGGACGATTTCGAAATCGTCTCACCCAGGGACGATTGCTAACTTGAAATCGTCTCACCCGGGGACGATTTCTGAAATCGTCTCCGGTAAGGACGATTTCCAAGTTTAACGGGCAAAAAGACAAATGAGGCCAAGTGGCAGCCCGAACGATCGGTTGATGACTCCTGCCTCGCACGCGTGTGTGAGTGGGACAAATAGGCCGTTTGAGGACTGTCACAAGGGCATTTATGAAAGCCCAAGTCAATGGAGGACTCCCCTCCCTCATGGGAAGACAAGACTGCCACATGGCGCCTATGACCAACACATGGCATTTGTGCTTCCCTCCCAAAAGAGACCCCTTGGGTCTATAAAAGGTGAGACTTTTCTCACCCAAGAGATACGAGTTGAAGGAGTTTTCAAGCAACGAAGTGCTTGCCGAGTTGAAGACCCACTTGCATCCCTTTTGGTTCACCTTCCCACATCCACCAATCTCTTTTGCAAGGGAGGTTGTTGGGTGGCTTTTGGAAGCTCGAACCGGACCCAAATCCAACACATGGACACCTGAACCAACCAATTCGCCGACCCCCCAATCCTAAGAGGTTTTGGGCCCATCCCTAGTGGATTGGCGCCGGAATCAAGTGCCAACGGTGGGAGGCCCACTTGGGCACCCCCGCACTTTTCTTAAGTTTTATTTCAGAAGCATTCTAGTTTATTTTCTCATGCTTCATATTGTGTTTCCTGTTTGGTGAATTCATAGCTGCAATTTCGTAACCTTTGATCAGATTCTAGTATGTTTTGTGTCGTTTTGTAGTTTCACTAACTTGCAGGAGGCGATATCAAATTCCCGAGGGTAGAGGCCAAATTGGGAGAATCCGACCATCTGGGTCGTCCCAAAATGGCCCCAATTACATAACCCCTCTGTCTGCAGGTGTTTTGGAGACCTCGGGAGTCGACATTGGAGCGTGTCAGTTCGGCTTCCCCAACACGAAGAAATCGTTCCCCGACCATTCGCCCCGTTTAAAAATCGTCCTACCCAGGGACGATTTCCAGTTGAAAGCAGATTGGCCGACTGTCTCAGTGGCAATGGCCTGTTGGTAACATTTTCTGTCTTCTGGCAAGTTTTTAGGCTGTTTAGAATCATTTTGTTTACTATTTTAGATAAATGTTTGCATGCATATTTTGTTAATTTTAAAGAACAAACACCTTTCATTTGCAGCAGGTGCTACTGACATCTTGGTTGTTTCTTTGTTCGCAGGAGAAGCAGCGGAGGTTAAGAACTCATCGACATCAGCGACGGCATCATCTTGGCCCGCCCATTGCAATCGTGGGCACGCGGAAAGAGGAACATTGAGTGATTGTAATCGAATTCTTTTAACGCTCCTAGCCCCCGAAAAGGGAGGAGACGTCATTGTAACAGAGATCAAGGGATATTAATGAAAGGGCTGTGTTTTCTCCATTTGCTTGTGTCTCTTCCAATGTGTTTCTTTTCCATTTCATGCACTTTACGTTTCTAGGACTTAAGCGCATTTGATTTTGAATGCAATCGCAATTAGTGTTTCCTTTGCCCGGAATCTCGTGCTTTCTTTGCATAGGACTCGTGGGGACAGTAGCCTGCTCAGGCTCCCACTACTCCTCCACATCCTGCATGTCCAGCTGCTCCGAAACACCCAAGCCCACATCCTCATCTCCCACATACACCATGTCCGCATCATCCAACGGACCCCCCCAATCACCCCTTGTTGCCTCAGCATCCTCCACTGCTGCCTCTGCGCCTCCCAGTGGCCCCACTCCTCTCCATTGCCGTAGTACCCACCACGAGTCATACTCAGTGGTAGTCCCTATGTCATCCACATCTAGGACCTCAATCACCGCATACGACTCCTCGCCCAATGGCGCGGTGACAGGTGGCTCCAGATCCCTCTCATCTCCCCGATGCCGATAGACCACGGGCTCACTAGGCAACCCCTGGCACACCCCAAACTGTTGTGTAACCTGACGATACGAAAAGAACTCATGCTCTGTCCCGTGCTGCCTAGTCAACCACCGCTCCCTATGTACCCGTCGAAGCCACTCTCCAGCCTCCGGCTAGACTGGACAGTCCCGATAAGGATGCCAAACCACCTCCCCTGGAGTGAGCAGAGAGAAGGCATCAGTATAGTGCTCGTACAGACACTCGCCCATCGCCGACTCGCCCCTCGCTCCGTAGCACCGCCGCCACAAAGCTGCATAGCCAATCTCCTCGTCATCCATCATCGCCCGAGTCATCCACGATAAACCGGTCGGCCTCTCCACTGCTATATGCTACCAACCCCAGCACTGAAGAAGATAACTGCAACTCACCCCCTTTCACTGCCGACAGCAGATGTCGTACAGCTCCTCGTAGAGATGTGCCAACAATGTCTATCCCCATCCATAAATCAGTGGTGCCTCTATCGGGCACTCTACCAACTACCATACCAACTCCAGCAGGTTCCACGGGAACCTCCCGCCTGACGAATTAGGTAGAAGCATGTTAGAAATGAGGCCCATCAAGAATGCGTGCCTCACTCCCTAACACCCCCCTCTCCCTGCCACCAGCTAACAAAAATCCCGCTAGCCTGACAGTCCACCTCGGCTATCTCCACTGGGTTCGTTACACCCAGCCGCTCCGCATGCCCAAAACATCTCGTCAGTACAGCAGTCCGTTGATCACGCAACGATGTCCTAATGGGCAGTCCATCTATCGAAATCCGAAGCAACCGATAAACGTCCTCCAGTGTCACAGTCATCTCCCCTGTCGAAATATGGAAAGTGTTGGTCCGCGGATCCCAAACTTTGATTAGGGCCGTCAGATAGTCTTGATCCGGGACCACAGGCTCCAGTCGAACCACCTGCTTGAGCCCAAGGGCATCAAGCCACTGCCAGTCAACATCAGTCAGCGCCGACCGCGCCTCAGCGAATGCGGCAGGTACACGGTATCGCCTCCTAACCTACAAAACAATAACACACACAAAAATTCAAAACTAATTTTTTAGATTTAGGGTTCCTAACCTTAACTGATAATTACAAAAAAAAAAAAAATGCAGTTACGGGTTTCGCCTCCGCTCCGTCGCTCGAATCCGCTTTGTGCACTCATGATGACAGAGAGAATTTCGGCAGCACTTCGCTTCGCAGAATTACCTCCTCCTACCAGAACTCACAAATCGCAAGAAAAAAATGACACAAATGAGCCCAAATCCAAGTTTTGGGCCTTAAATAAGCCTACCAACTGGAAATCATCCTTGGCTGGGATGAGCGCTCTGGTCAGCGCTCGTCCCACCCAGAGACGATTTTTGCAATTGAAAATCATCCCACCTAGGGACGATTTCCAGCCAGAAAACTCAAAACATCAAAAAATCAACAAAAATGCACTAAAAACAACAAATAAAGTTGCCTAATAGAATGCTGTTACACTCGCAATACAAGGCAATCAAAATAGACATTGGGGTCATAAATTATCGCTTTCCTACCTCCCTAAGAAGGCTACCATAGCCGGACCGCTCCACGGGAGACGAATTTTTGAAAATTTAATCCCCAAATGGTGTCACAAAAAAAAAACAACAAAAACAACAAAAAATGCAACACAAAACCAACAATAAACATTGCCAGACACAAGTGCTCTTGCACTTAACCTCTTGGCATAGCAAAATTTATGTCGGGGTTTACATTGTCACTATCCTACTCCCGAAGAAGGCTACCATAGCCGGACCGCTCCACGGGAGGACGGATTGCCGAAAATTTAATCACCAAATGGTGTCACAAAAAAAACAAAAACAAGAAAAAATGCAACAAAAACAAACAACAATAACATTTCCGGACACAAGTGCTCTTGCACTTAACCTCTTGGCATAGCAAAATTGATGTCGGGGTTTAATTGTCACTATCCTACTCCCGAAGAAGGCTACCATAGCCGGACCGCTCCACGGGAGGACGGATAATAAGAAAAAATGCAACAAAAACAAACAACAATAACATTGCCAGACAAAAGTGCTCATGCAATTAACCTCTAAGCAAAGAAAATAGATGTTGAGGTTCAAATTATCACTCTCCTACTTCCCCAAGAAGGCTATCATAGCCGGACCGCTCCACGGGAAGATAGGTTTTCAATGATTTCACCCCATTCAGGCATCACCAAAAGGGTTAACACCCACCAAAAATAGGTCCAAATGTTGGAAAAATTGCACACGCTTAACGGTAAACCCTCTAAAGGCACCCTTGCACAAGTCATCTTGGGTCAAGCGACTCGTCGCTTCTCTCACGAAGGTCATTCCCTCATCGATTCGTCGCTTGAGGGGGTAGTCACACTTAGTCACCAACCAACAATCACACACCCAATTAAGGAAAACGACATGCATTCAAAGAATCATTGACAAAGACAATCACGCTCCCGCTTGGGGCAGTAAACAAGCAACAATCAAATCAATCAAACACTTGGCATTTCGTGAATCATGAACACAAGGTTCCCCCTGAGGATAAAAACGCCCTTTGCCTGTTCATGACTGATCAATGTCTAAGTTCAAGTCACACCTCACCAAAATAGGTTAATACTTGAAATCAAATTCCTTAGCTCGTCAGAAGCAAGGATTTAAGAATGCATGCCCTTTCCATACTTGGGGCATCAAAAGTTGGTTAGGTTACCAAGAAACCCTAATCATTAGTGCTTTGGTTATCTATTTTTGCTCAGCACTGCGTCACCCGCAGCGCTTCCCAAAAAGGGGCATTTATAGACACCAAAATAGCACCAATCCGATTATGTGACTACAAACACTAATCGCTTTGACAAACACAGCCCCCAGGGCAGCCCTCAGAGGTCAAACAGTGGTCTTAACCACTTTCATAGCAATTTTGTGAGGTCAAGATGCAATTTGGCACACTTAGACACTTTGCCTAGTAATCGTCTCACCCAGGGACGATTGCTAAATTGAAATCGTCTCACCCAGGGACGATTTTTGAAATCGTCTCACCCAGGGACGATTGCTAACTTGAAATCGTCTCACCCAGGGACGATTTCTGAAATCGTCTCCAGTAAGGACGATTTCCAAGTTTAACGGGCAAAAAGACAAATGAGGCCAAGTGGCAGCCCAGAACAGTCAGTTGATGACTCCTGCCTCGCACACGTGTGTGAGTGGAAAAATAGCCCGTTTGAGGACTGTCACAAAGGCATTTATCAAAGCCCAAGTCAATGGAGGACTCCCCTCCCTCATGGGAAGACAAGACTGCCACATGGCGCCTATGACCAACACATGGCATTTGTGCTTCCCTCCCAAAAGAGACCCCATGGGTCTATAAAAGGTGGGACTTTTCTCACCCAAAATATATAGGTTGAAGGATATTTCAAGCAACGAAGTGCTGCCGAGTTGAAGACCCACTTGCATCCCTTTTGGTTCACCTTCTCGCATCCACCAATCTCTTTTGCAAGGGAGGTTGTTGGGTGTCTTTTGGAAGCTTTAACCTGACCCAAATCCAACACATGGACACCTGAACCAACCAATTCGCCGACCCCCCAATCCTAAGAGGTTTTGTGCCCATCCTTAGTGGATTGGCACCGGAATCAAGTGCCAACGGTGGGAGGCCCACTTGGGCATCCCCGCACTTTTCTTAAGTTTTATTTCAGAAGCATTCTAGTTTATTTTCTCATGCTGCATATTGTGTTTCCTGTTTGGTGAATTCATAGCTGCAATTTCGTAACCTTTGATCAGATTCTAGTATGTTTTGTGTCGTTTTGTAGTTTCACTAACTTGCGGGAGGCGATATCAAATTCCTGAGGGTAGAGGCCAAATTGGGAGAATCCGACCATCTGGGTCGTCCCAAAATGGCCCCAATTACATAACCCCCTCTGTTTGCAGGTGTTTTGGAGACCTCGGGAGTCGACATTGGAGCGTGTTAGTTCAGCTTCCCCAACACAGAAGAAATCGTCCCACCAGGGACGATTTACAGTCAGAAATCGTCCTACCTAGGGACGATTTCCAGTTTAAAGTAGCAACACAGAAGAAATCGTCCCACCCAGGGACGATTTACAGTCATAAATCGTCCTACCCAGGGACGATTTCCAGTTGAAAGCAGATTGGCCGACTGTCTCAGTGGCAATGGCCTGTTGGTAACATTTTCTGTCTTTTGGCAAGTTTTTAGGCTTTTTAGAATCATTTTGTTTACTGTTTTAGATAAATGTTTGCATGCATATTTCGTTAATTTTAAAGAACAAACACCTTTCATTTGTAGTAGGTGCTACTGACATCTTGGTTGTTTCTTTGTTCGTAGGAGAAGCAGCAGAGGTTAAGAACTCATCGACATCAGCGGCGGCATCATCTTGGCCCGCCCATTGCAATCATGGGCACACGAAAAGAGGAACATTGAGTGATTGTAATCGAATTATTTTAATGCTCCTAGCCCCCGAAAAGGGAGGAGACGTCATTGTAACAGAGATCAAGGGATATTAATGAAAGGGTTGTGTTTTCTCCATTTTCTTGTGTCTCTTCCAATGTGTTTCTTTTCCATTTCATGCACTTTACATTTCTAGGACTTAAGCGTACTTGATTTTGAATGCAATCGCAATTAGTGTTTCCTTTGCCCGAAATCTCGTGCTTTCAGATAGTCACCCGCCCCATTAGCCTCTCTATAGACATGGACAATATGCACTTCTTCAAGGAGCTCTAGTTTGGTGTTCTTTTTTTTTTGGTAAATAAAAATCTTCATTAATTACCGGGTTTTGCAGGTTAACCCAAAACCTATTACAATATCCAACCTTCTGCTGAGATTGTATATCCTAGTCATCCTTGAAAATTTCTTACCATAAATTGTGTTGAATCCCCTACAACACCTTACTAACAAAGCACACCCATACCTAAACATAACTGTAACCATTACTTACATTGATAGGAATTGAAGTTTATAACTTTGCACTAGTGAAACCTGTTGCTTGCCCATTTCCTATTCTCTGTCGAAATCTTCCAAGGCTTACACCCGGTTACCTTCATTTCCAATTTGGTATGATTTAGAGGGAAACCCCATAGTTATTACTAGCTCCATGGGGAAAGAACACCCATTCATATTTCTCCTTAAAAGGTAGGTTTCTTTTCATGACTAATAATGTTTTCCACTTCACGTGGCACACCTTGTGTCCATTTCACCAAACTACCAACATCAACACCTATGTTGGCTAATTTGTCAGCTAACCTGTTGGCCTCACGGTACACGTGATGAGCCCTCCTGTTATGTCTTGCCACAAAAAGAATCCTCACTTCATGGATGACTCCCTCAATTCTCCATGGAGGTTTTTTGCCATTGGTTAACAGGTTGATGATGTTCATATAATCACCTTCAATTATCAAGTTACCTTGAGTTTCTTGGGCAACTTGCAACCCTCTCAAAAGGGCTCTAGCTTCTGCTTCGTTATTAGTTCTGATTCCCAATGGTTCAGTGAAGGCCTTGACCATATTTCCTTGACGATCCCTGATTATTCCTCCAGCTCCAGCTCTTCCCGGGATCTTCTTGGCTGCACCATCAAAATTTAGTTTAAACCAACCCTGGGGGGATGGCTCCCAAGAAATCCCATTTATGGAATTGCGCAAAGGAATGGAAGGTTTGTCCTCAATACCTAAGGCCCGAGATAATTGTTTTTCTTGGGGAAGAATTGAGTGGTTCTCATCCACTAAGGTGCTAAGGTTTTCTTTCGCAAAGACAATAATCCTTTTGAGGATGGTTTTTGGGTTGTGAATGGTATCCTTAAAGGATCTATGGTTCCTTTCTAGCCAAATATTCCAGAGAAAATGATGCCAACAGATTTTCCATAGGTACTTAAGTTTTAGGCTAACAAAGGGTTGAGGCCATTGATGGAACACTTCGGATATAAGAGCAGGCTTAACCCACGAGATCCTCAAGGCTTGGAAAAGTTCATCCAGGATGGACTCTGCTACCGGACACTCCATAAACAAGTGTTGGGTTGTCTCCCATCCTGCCCTGCACATGTAGCAACGATGAGCAATAACCATACCTTTGGATAACATATTGTCCATAGTGAGGATTTTTCCTTGAATCACCAGCCATGAAAAAAAGGATATTTTAGGAATTAAGCCTTTGATCCAAACCAAACTCGGTTGAAATTGTTGACCTTCCACATTGAGAAGCAAATTATAGGCAAACTTAACTATGAAGTCACCACTTTCAATCTCAGCCCAAACAATGTGATCTTCATCCTCTCCAGAGGGAATAATTTGTTGAGTTAAAATGTTATAAAACTCTTCAGACTCCGCTTCAAAACCCTGTACGCTGATGTGTTTCCACCTGTTGATATTTATATCCTGCCACATATAATTTGCAACCATATTCCCAATATGCTGCTCCATATGCTCTTGAATCCTAGCCAAACGAGGATTCTGGGATAACTCCTCAGCTCTTACCCACCGGTCCTTCCAAAAGTCTATTGTTTGCCCATTTCCTAGAATCCATCTAAGACCTTTCTTGACAAGATCCCTGCTCGTGAGGATTACCTTCCAAAAAGTAGACCCCCGCTTGCTAAGTTGTCATTAAGGAAGTTCACACCTTGGAGGTATTTCCTCCTAACTATGGCAGTCCATTCATTATCAACCTTAGTCAATAACCGCCATGCTTGTTTGGCTAACAAAGTTGTATTGAGATGAGCAACTCTCCTCAATCCTAACCCCCCATCAGCTTTAGGTTTGCAAACCTTGTTCCAACCTACTAAATGGATCCTTTTCTTATCCTCGGTCCCTGACCAGAGAAATTTTTTTTTGAAGCTAGTTTGGTGTTAATCTCAAACGAATGTTTTCCATTCAAAATATTTATGATGTGCTGGGAATCTCCTTCTATTTTTAATTTCCTTATATTTAGCCTATTAAGAAGTGGCACACCTATAAATGCCACTCTAGCTTCACTAACATGGCTCTTTTGATCTCTTAGAGGCATTGCATAGGTCAAAAGCGGTTTATCCTAGTGATCTCGTAAGATGCCTCTTGCTCCAGCACTCCCAAGATTTCCTTTTGCTGCTTCATCATAGTTCAATTTTATCCATCCACTTGATGACCTTTTTTATTTTTAATTGGTTTGTGGATGAACTGTTTCATTTTAAATTGATTTGTGGATGAACTGTGGGTAAGCAGAAATACTCATAATTGGAAGCTAACCCCCTAAATATCTTATTATTATTATAAAAAATTTGAGGTTTAATTTTTGTCAACTCTTGAAAATTGATTAATGATTTAAATACTCCATAATACCGCTTCTTATCCCTAAAATTAAGGGAAATAAATTCTACGAATCAACAAAAATCTTGAACGTTGCCCCGGGTCGAAGTGACAGGAAGACCACGTCCAGCATTGAATGACAGGTGCTGGTAGATGAAATGTTTGGGATTCTATCGTATACAGCCTCCAGGCTCCAGCTCCACTCCTCAGTGAATTTTAAAAAAATGAATGCACAGTAGCAGTTTGCAGATGTAGACTATGCTCAAAATTGAATGCAAGAATAGCCAAAACTGAAAAGATAATCATGAATTTAAACTACTGAACAATAAATTCAGACCATACGAATCTTATCTGTCGTTTTAACTTTTGCAGACTCCAGAGGCAGATGACTACGTCATACTAAACAATTCCTATATGTATTCTACACGCGTACAAGCATATGACTGTTTGTTTAAAAATTGATTAAACATATTAAACATGCCGTATACGATATCTTTGGAAGTTATCTATAAAATTAGATTAAAAATTAAAAAGAATTGTAATTGTTTAAAAACATTAAATTGTAATTTTTAAAAGGTATTAATTTTTTTTTTAATAGATTAATATGTTGGCAGCATATTGTAGTTATTTTTTTTAATGAATTTAAATTAGAAGCCCAATACTTTTAATATTATAATGTCCTTATCAAAACTTAATCTAAAAATTATTATAAATAAAAAAATTTAAAATCTTCTTAAAACAAAGACTTACCAAGAACATGTCTAGCTAACCCCATTTGCTACTGAATAGACTGCTCTGTTTGTTTATGCTTGGATTAATGACTCACTCCGTTTAGCTTTTTCTGCTACATACATCCAGAATCTGCAGGATGGGCAGTCTCTCTTCTTCGGCAGTCAGTCGTCAGACCGCTAAGGTGAGAAGATTCCTGACATATAACGAGGACTCTACTTAAATCTTGTTAAATTTGTACCTTATCAAGAAACTGACATATGTCTTTTGCAGTACTTTGGTTGTTGGCCGCTATGTTGCTTTCAATGTCAGTTCTCCGCTATGTTGCTTTCAATGTCAGTTCTCCACTTTTGATTCAGTCTAGATATGAAACTAGTGTTCGTGTCCATAAAGGGAAAGCGGAACTGTAAACAACTAATGATATAGACGAAGGTCTTCCCCACAAAGGCGTGGGCAACAATCTCCATATTTATTTTTTTAGTTTTTTTTTTTTTTTCTTTTAATATAACTGGAACATGGAGGGACTAGTCATGACCCATGTTATTATAATGCAATTTCTATTAACTTTCCAGTGTGATTATGAGTTGTCTTTCACGGAAATGTTATACTTACATTTGTTATACTTACTTTCCAGCGTGCAGGGGCATTTTCCATGGTATTAAGCGTCCTTATAAAGAAGATAAAATAAAACAGAAAAAAACTACCAAACAAACTTGAAACACCTTGGAATATTCATCATCCCATTCTCTCTCTCTTTCGTATATAGAGAACAATGCCAAATTGCTACCTACAGAAGCTGATCCTCAGCTTAAATATTACCAAAATAAAAATAATAATTGAATGATGGGTATCAATGGTAGGTCGGAGAGGCAAAAATGGGTATGGTAAATGGGATATTAGCAAGTAATATGTGCTTTTAGATTATAACTGCATGCTCCTGAACTCTGGTTTATATTTATTAATCTATATTATCGTTAAGTGATTAGTTTATTTGAATTACTCTCTTACTATTAATATTACAAAAATTTATATTAATAATATACTAAAAATTAAAATTAAACAGTCCGGCTTTGTAGCGTAGACCAGCCTGGCCCGTTGAAGGGGATAGTGTTATATTGGGATGGCAAACCATTGTCAAGCATTCTTAATTATTTAAGAACGGTTTTCAAGGTTTTTTTTTAATCTAAAATTTTTAGTACCTCAAGGATTAGGTAAATTGGAAGTTGGTTGTCTCTCCAGACATTTACAAAAACACGTTTGAGGTAAATTGGAAGTTGGTTTTCTTGCTAGACATTTACAAAAACATATCCAAGTTCAAATCTTGAGAGCAACTTGTTTGGAAAAGTAGTATTCTGATTTAATTCCTTGAGTACACGTTAGAGACACAATAACGATAAAAATTTCAAGTGACCCTTCACACCCGATCAACAATAACAAGAAACTTTCCTATATAATAATAACAATAAGATTAAATTAAATAAAAATCATAAAATATAATATTTTATTATTTTCATGATTTATCACTTCATATATAAATGTATAAGTGATTATGCTTAAACTATAAAAAACGTTATAGATCCATATTTAAATCACCCATGGTTGGTTAATAGAAAATAATTCAAACAACTTTAGTTACTAAAATCAAACTAAAAATGTTGGCACTCTTTACAAAAGATTTAATATTTTATTATTAATTATATTATATTAATTATATATTTTTATAACATTGTGAAAATAAAATAAATAATATTACTATAATATTTTTAATATATAGTAAATATTATAATTGTGCAAATTGTTTACAACATTAAATATTATAAAGAAGTACTTTCATCTTAAATATATTCAGAACAATGTAATATAGCATGTTTTTCATTTTAAGTTAAATTTGGTTAGTGATATATCCTCTTTACATTGATATTTTGGCTTAGAGGTGAATTTACTTTTCATAAATGATCATAAAATTGATATCATATACATAAAACTTTTTTTTGTTATTATAATTTTGTCAAAGAATTTTATTATTTCTTGTGTAAAGCTTCTTCTTTAGTCTTTGGATGTTCAAAGCTTCCATTAATTAGAGGTGAATTTACTTTTCATAAATGATCATAAAATTGATATCATATACATAAAATTTCATTTTGTTATTATGATTTTGTCAAAAAAATTTTATTATTTCTTGTATAAAGCTTCTTCTTTAGTCTTTGGATGTTCAAAACTTCCATTAGTTCTTATTTTTTAATCTATTTGTCTTGTTGATACCAACCCTTATCTTAAGTTGTAAGCATAGTTCTATATCCATATGCTTTTCCTTCTAATAACATTCATATATTATAAGATAATGGGATTGCACATTAATGCCTAGTTATAGATAATATTTCATTAAAAATTATTTTTTAATAAACCAAGACCCATAAAAAATAAATCTTAATTTTCAATTCCATAACTAAATTTAGATAACTTATTTCACATAGCATAAAAAGTTTTATTGTTTTATATTATGCATTTCTCTATACCAACATTACAATTGTAATTAGAATCAAATTTAAGTTCAAGTAATTAAATAATAGGATCACCCATGTCTCTTTAATGGAAACTAATAATCATTAACATTTATTTAACAATAGCTACAAAACTTACCTAAAAATCTTGATGTGTTAAATATATATTTTAGTGTTTATATTATTAGAATTAGTTGTTCATCCTTATAAATGGTATAAATGTTAATATTATTTTTTAAATGCATGCAAGCACATAAAATTTTAAACTTTATATTTTATTTTTAATTTATATTAAAATCATCTTGCATTAAAAAATATATATTTTTTGATTAAATAAATTATAAATAGCATTATAAAGTTATATTTTAAATGCAAGTTCTTGTGGTTGCATTTACTTAAATATATAGCATAAAAAGCTAATAGTGGTATTAGAGCACAAGGTATATTGATAGAAGAGAGATAAATCCACAAGAGAGATTGAGAGGAGATAGAAAATATCATTTTAAAAATTTCTAAAATTGCTATTTGGCTAGAGTCTTTCATTAAGGTTGCAGGAAAACTCATGAAGACTAAGACTTAGCATAGATATATTTCCACTAGATTGAAGGATAACTAGTAATGTTTATTGACATATAGAGATATAGATATTTGCATGGATTTACTTCTACCATATATGTTTTTTTTTGCAAAAAATTAGTCTTCAGAAGTTGAGAAGCTTCCTACAACAAATAGAGAAGAGTTTTATGATTGATTACCTAAAATTCAATGTGCTTTTCTCATGCAAGGATTAGTTCTTTGTTACAAAAGAAGAGATGTTTAAGATTAAAGAGACCCAAGAAGGAGGTCTCCATCGAAGCTTTAAGATTGAAGACTCCATATTGAAGAAAGAAGAGACTCAAGAGAAGAAGTCCTCATTGAAGATTGAAGATTCCATATTGAAAATTGAGAAGAGAGATATAGCTGAAAGGAGCTCTATTGAATATTGAAGGAATTTGAGACTAAAGAAAATGGAGTCCCATTGAATATTGGAGATTGGAGATTAAGAAGACCCATGAAAGAAGTTCTTATAGAATATTGAAGACTACAGATTGCAAATTGAAGAAATTAGAGAGTAGCTCTAGAAGGAGGAGACCCAAGAAAGAGATCTCATTGAAGAAATTCTAAATTTACAAGATAAAAGATTGAAGATAGAGAAGGACTAAGAAAAATCCTATTGAATATTTGAGGAGCTATAGAATTTGAAGACCCAAAAGAAGAGATCTCAAGAAAAGTTGAAAGGAGAAATAAGAATAAGGCTAGATAAGTCCTACTAAAAAGTTGAAGAAGCAACAAATTGGAGGATTTTTTTAAAATTTTTGAGATAGTTAAGAATAACAAAAAAAAGGAGGAATTAGCTGCATTAGAAGATTAAAATTACAAAGTTTTAGGATAGTAAGAGGGTATCATATTGGGTAGTACTGATAGCTATAAATTTTAGAGTTTGAGAGAACAAAGTTGGAGGAGAATTGGAGCCCCAAAAATCATAATTTTTGACAGTAAATTAGAGGGTAAAAGGTAAAAAAATAGGGCAGCAAAGCACAAACAATTAGAGCTACAAAATTTAAAAATCTGAGGTAGCATATAGGTGAACCAAATTACCAAGAAATATTGCTACAAATGAGGCCACAATAATATTTGAAAAATGGTGTTATTAAATTTTTTTATCCAATTATTATTAAGTTTATTGAAAACACCACATTAGATTTATTAAATGTAGCAAAAATAAATTTAAGTTTAACGTCTTCGAGTCAAGAAAGGAGGTAGTATTATCATCTTGAAACCTCCAAAACACAAAATAGAGTTAAAATTTGTATGAAAGGAGTAATAAGAAAAAGTATATAATGCTTAGTACATGTTATCTATGAGAGCTATCAAAGTGAAATATTATTAAGCAAGGGAAGGAAGAATAGTGCACAAGAACAAGGATGAGTTAGAGTGTCCAAAGATACCAATTAACACATGTGAAAGTTGTAATAAGTCTTGGTGAAGAGGAGTCATAAAGTGAAGAAGAAAGAGGTAAATAAGGACTCAAAGCTAACATATTGAAGGTGTATAAAGAAACCAAATAGGATGCTAAAAATATAAGAAGGCACTGCCCACATAGGATTAAAACATACAACAAGAGAAAAAAGACAAATATATATTAAGAAAAGAGCTGAAACAAAGACAAAAAATTGCAAGTAGTAACGAAGTAACAAGGATTTACCCAAGCAAAATATGCTTGAGCAATAATGTAACAAACACCAAGGAAAGAAGCATTGAAACACCACAAAAGTAGGAGCCACCTGTAGACACCAAAACAGCACCAATCCGATTATGTGACTGCAAACACTGACCGCTTTGACAAACACAGCCCCCAGGGCAGCCCTCAGAGGTTAAACAGTGGTCTTAACCACTTTCATAGCAATTTTGTGAGGTCAAGGAGCAATTTGGCACACTTGGACACTTTGCCCAAGTATTCGTCTCACCCGGGACGAATTCAAAATAGAATCCGTCCCACCCCAAGATGAATTTCGAATCCGTCCCCGGGTGGGACGAATTCTAAGCTTAACGGGCAAAAAGGCAAATGGTGCCAAGTGGCAGCCCGTAACAGCCGCTTAAGGGCTCCTACCTTGCACGCATGTGTAAGTGGATAGAGGGGCCGTTGGAGGACTGTTACAAGAAGCATTTATCAAAGTTCAAGTCAAGGGAGGACTCCCCTCCCTCATGGGAAGACAAGACTGCCACATGGCGCCCATGGCCAACACTTGGCTTTTGTGCTTCCCTCCCAAAAGAGACCCCTTGGGTCTATAAAAGGTGGGAATTTTCTCACCCAAAACAGACAGGTGGAAGGAGTGTTCAAGCAACGAAGTGCTGCCGAATCGAAGACTCATTTGCATCCCCCTTTGTTCACCTTCCTACATCCATCAATCTCTTTTGCAAGGGAGGTTGTTGGGTGGCCTTTGGAAGCTCGAACCTTACTCAAATCCGACGCATGGACATCTGAACCCATCAATTTGATGACCCCCCAATCATAAAAGGTTTTGGGCCCATCCTTGGTGGATTGGCTCCAAAATCGAGGGCCAACGGTGGGAGGCCCACTTGGGCACCCCCGCACCCCCAAGTTCTAATTTCAGTTTTTGAGCACTTTAGATTAATTTTTAGATTGCATTCTCGTGTTACTAGGTCTCGATTAGTCTATAATTGCAATTTTGTAGCTTTTGGTCAGAGTTTAGGGTGTTTTGTATTGCTTTATCATTTCGCTAACTTGCAGGTGTCAAGGTTAAATTCCCGGGGGAGGAGGCCAAATTGGGAAAATCCGACCATCCGGGTCGTCCCAAAATGGCCCCAATTACCTAACCCCCTATTTGCAGGAGTTTTGCAGGTCCCGAGATCCGACATTGGAGCAGCAGCAGGTCGATTTCTCCTATTCAGAAGAATTCGTCCCACCCAGGGACGAATTACAGTCAAAATTCGTCCTGCCCAGGGACGAATTCCAGTTTAAGGTGAATTGGCCAGCGCCTCAGTGGCAGTGGCCTTCTGGTGACTGTTCTTACCTTCTGTCATATTTTGAAGCAATTTGGATTCACTGTTTTCATGGTTTCAGGCAAATATTCGTATGCATATTTTGTTAGTTTTAGAGAGAGAATGCTTTTCATTTGCAACAGGTGCTACTAACATCTTGATCATTTCTTTGTTTGCAGGAGAAGCAGCAGAGGCGAAGAACCCATCAACATCAGCGGCGACATCATCTTAGCCCGCCCAGTGCAATCGTGGGCACGTGGAAGGAGGAACCATTCAACGATTGTAATCAAACCTTATTTGCGCTCCTAGCCCCTGAAAAGGGAGGAGGCATTATTGTAACAGAGATCGAAAGAAATTAATGAAAGGGCTGTGTTTTCTTTATCTGATTGCGTCTCTTACAACATGTCTCTTTTCCGTTTCATGTAATTCATATTTCTAGGACTTAGGCGTGCTTAACTTTGAATGCAATTGCACTTGGTGTTTCTTTTGACCGGAATCTCGTGCTTTCAGTGGCGATCACGGTGGGACCCTGTTCCATGGTTTTGAAATCACAAAAACTAATTAAAATTTTGTGTTTGTGCTTGACAGGTACACTTTTTTTTGTTGCAGACTGCTATTCGTCTCTGACAGGGACGAATCCTTTTCTGCAATTCGTCTGACCCCCGAGACGAATTCAAATTCGTCTCTGGGTAGGACGAATTCTGTTCTGCAATTCGTCTCCCGGAGGGACGAATTCTCGTCTGCGGATTTTCGGAGCAGAAATTCGGAGACAACGGAGCAGGCAGAGAAGAGGTAGGGATTTTCATGATCTCTCGTTATAATTTTCTGTTTCTGTTTCTGTTTCTGCTTCGTTAATTGTTTTCATTTAATCTTGCATTGCATTAGGAAAAGTCATGTATGCTAGTTTCATTTTGTTGGATAAAACGAATCCCACACACACCACGAGACAACTTTAAACCAAGGAGCTGGTCTTAAGACCCCAGCCCTTGATCAAGACCATTGGTGGATTTAATCACCGCCTTGGCTTGATTTGCATCCATTTCCCGATTGTCAACTGTTGTTAGGCGTAAATCCCGATGAAGACGGACCGAGCGTAGCCGGGGTGATTCCCATGCGCGCGAGGATAAGTTTTCTATGGTAGGTGTCATTAACGAGACAATCCCCCTTCCGTACCGCCTACGTACCATGTACCTTCTGCTCTCACGTACCTATAGTCTCCCTCTCGTAAGGGCGGGTATATAGAGAGGTTGGTATATCGGCCTGGCAGGTATATTGAAGGGGCGACCTTTTGGAGTTATAAGAGCCTACATGATGCATTTAAACGTTCTACAAAATCTACAAAAACAAAACAAAACATCAAAATGCACTAAACCAGTCTAGGGCACACCAAGAATCCTTAAAAGAGATAATCACGGTCTTGTGAATGTGTGTGTTTAATTCTGCTTAGTGTAGACAAAAAAAAAAAAATCATAAAACGAGATAAAAACTTATTTAGATAGCATAGAAGCACCGCAATGGTGTACACCCGTAGTCAAGCCCAATCAAGGGCAGAAGCTCCGAGAGGTACACAAAAAGTAGGCACAAGTTTCCTTCACTTCAGTCCTGAGGATTTGGTTATACCGCCTTATCGGTCTAACCTACAAAAGAATCCAATTCAGAATCCTCGATGGGGTATGCCTATTCAAAGCAGCCCCTTTCGGGAAGATGCCTTACATGTAGACCTTGACATAAATAGAGAATCACCTCTTGAAGGTAGGCATGAGTGGCCACCGTGCAATGAAGCGCTAAACAGGCACACTGTCCATTTAGAGGGGCAACATGGATATGGCGTCCCTTCTTTACCTATCATCAGAACAGAAAGACCACATCCGGAGCGCAGGGCTCCTTACATAGGGTGACCTAACTCCGCCCATCCCATTTACACTCATGAAAGGGAGTATGAGGAAAACCATCACATTCCTCGAGAGCAACAAACAATGCGGGAACCTTGCATTTCCGCACCAGCAGGATATCATGATCACCCCTTGAGGCCAGAACCTCGAGCACATACCACCTACCTCGACAAAGGGAAGCGACCCATTGAAACCCTAGAGCATCAAAATCAAGGTAGACCCATAGGAGGAACATTTGAACCTCCCGAACAAAATAGGGTAGAACAAATTGATCCGACTGTCGCCAGATATACCACCCGTCAAGCCCAAATCATGCGGCTTAAACAAAGTCAACAAGAGATAGAGTATCAATACCGATTGGATAAAGAACGCATGCAACGCGAAGCGGATGAGTTACGCTATGAAATACCTGAGAGGGGGCCAACCCCTCGCATCCAAAGAGCTGAACAATATGAGAGGCGTAATCCGTTGGCGCAAGACAGGTCTCCACGACCTCGTCAAACTCTGCATCCAAGACCCCATAGATTTGAAAGGGAGGAAACTCCCCGAAACAATGATGGGTACCTTCAGCAAGAACTTGATCAGGGTCATAGGTTTCGCCCTGAGACTCCTCAAGAATTTTACGAGGAGTATGAACCAGAAGAGGAGTATATCGAAACTCCCCATCAAGGCGAGGAAGGATGCCATTCGGCCACCCCTCCATAGGCCTCCAGTTCACCGTAACTTGCAACAAGAGCGAACAAGAGAGGAAGAAATAAAATCTTCCGATGCATACCAAGCGCTATTGGAGCGTTTAGAGTCGGTGGAGACAAAAGCTGCTGGGCATCAAAAACCCACATTACGTCTACTCCGCAATAATCCGGTGCATCCCTCAGTGCCTACACCTCTCTACCCCGAACACTTTAAGTTGCCTCAATTGGCAGTTTTTAAAGGTGAAGAGGACGCACAGGAACATGTTACACGGTTTCTAAGCCAATGCTTCGGCATTCAAGATAATGAAGAGTTATTGCTTAGAACATTCATAACCACATTCGCAGGCCCCACCTCGGATTGGTTCACACAGCTGCCCAAACACAACATAAGCAGCTTAGATCAGCTAGTAGATGCGTTTCTTGAACGCTTTGCCTTCAACACAAGGAAGAAGGCATCACTTAGTGATCTTGCTAGCCTTAAACAATTTGAGGAGGAAACAATGGCAGCGTACGGGAATCGATGGAGAGATTTTCTTTCTAAGTTACCCTACCATCCTCCCATGTCGGACCTCACGCAAATGTTCGCGAAAAGTTGTTTAAAATCAATCTCCGGTCTATTGTTGCTGCGACAATACGACAGCTTAGAAGAAGATTTGGCGCAAGCCAGAGTCATAGAAGAGATTAAGATAGGTGAAGGCATAATTGCCAAGC
Organism: Wollemia nobilis; assembly: GCA_028583015.1. Taxonomy (NCBI): domain Eukaryota; kingdom Viridiplantae; phylum Streptophyta; class Pinopsida; order Araucariales; family Araucariaceae; genus Wollemia; species Wollemia nobilis. The sequence continues at coordinate 5,734,595 of JAQPPZ010017095.1, forward strand.
CTAAGAAGAAAGAGTGGAATAAAACCACTAAAACTGGGACAACGCAACCACAACACGCTGCAATCAACCAAGTTGCGATAAATGTCCCAGCGCTTGTGCAAGAAACGCAGCCTCAAAAGGCTAACTACCAGGCAGTGCCTCCTGCTTACGAAAGAGATAACAGGAGACAAGAACAGTATCAGCAGCGTCACCCTAGGTGACAATTCACCCCGTATGCAGAGTCTAGGGACTCCTTATTTGACCGCTTGTCAGCGGCGAATCTAGTTACTCTGCCAGAAATCCAAATTTTTGACCCTAGCGTTCCTAAGCCTAAGGGGTATAGGGAGGAATTGTATTGCAAATTTCATAGACGCAGAGGACATGACCTAAATGGGTGCTGGAAATTCAAAGAACTAGTCCAAGATTTGATCGATAATCGAACATTGGTCGTGGACAACCCCATCGCACCTAACAACCAACAAATGGGGGTATTCAAGGACCCCTTGCCTGCCCACGAGGCGCAGACAAAACCGCTCCAAATAAACGAGGTGCGACAAGATCTTCCCGCACAAGGATTTGTGGGAATGATTAGCATTGTAACAAGGAACAGAAAATACCCAGCAGTTGCCCCCGAGGTACCTGCGAGGGAAGTTCCGTCGACATCACAGCCTCAACAACGCCCGATGCAGTTACCTCCGCCTAGACCTGAGGTCACGATACGAACCAAACTCACGCAGAGTTTGCGGACCACGTCAGCTAGGCTGTCCATCTATGAGCTTATTCAACAATCAGCTCCACATAGAGAAGCTCTTATGGACATCTTAAAAGCCATTGAAGTACAACCCCACGAAGCTAATTCTTTCAATGCTTTCGTGGGACATGTGAAACAATGTACGGAGCCTGTCATCACATTCAAAGAAAATGAGGTCAAAACAATATCGAATGACATGCCGGATCCACCCCCGCACGTTATCGCGCGGGTCAACGGGATCCCGTACAAGAGAGTGCTCGATAGATACTGGCTCGTCCAATAACATTATAACCACTGCTGCGTTAAAGCATTTAAAACTGCCAGCCTCTCACATCACAGCTTCCACGTACACACTGCGAGCTTTTAACGATGCAATTTGCTCGACAGTCGGCACGGTTGTTCTGCCTATACAGGTAGGACAAAAGTCAATACCCACACTATGCCATGTGTTGGAAGGCGAAATGGCTTATAACATACTGCTTGGGCGGCCTTGGATCAGGGACATGAAGTGTGTCCCCTCGATCGCACACCAGTGCTTGAAGTATGCCTATGAAGGGCAAATACATGTAGTCCCAATGGACTTAGAGCCCTTCAAGTATTGAAATGCGGTACAATTCATACCTCAATCGACCCTACCATCAACGCATTTGGATTTTCAATTAAATCCATCTAAACAGGGTCCGATACCGCAGGCACAACTGGTGGCCAATAAGGTAAAATCCCAGCCAGGTGAGATGTCATCATTGGCTCCTTCATCATCAACGCCACCTATCGTGGCCCAACAGAAGGACAAGGGAAATCAAATCATGGAGGAGGTTAAGCCTCTAGAAGAGGGGTTGCCCACGATCTCAACAATATCAATAGAGGAAGCGCCCAACGCAACGGAAACCAAGATTCCTGAACAACCAAACATGGAATGGACTCAGGAAGGACTACCATTTCCTCCTACCCAATCATCAACAATCACTGTTGAGATGGCCAGTACAGGCCTGGGAGAGTACATAGTGCAAAATTTTGTGGCAACCCCCACACTGGAGTCAGTACAAGACATGGGAAGACCTCGCCTCCCCATTGGAACAATCGTCCCTTTAGGCTACCCACCGAACCAAATGAATTTTGTGTATGGGGGCCTTGATCATGGTTCTAAACCATGCGAACAAAAGGAAACAGATGAAGAACCTTTTGTCAAAAACATCAATTATCTGTCGAACCCAGAATTTGCCCTAAAATATCTCGAACAATGCAATTGGCATGGGTATGGGCTAGGCAGATACGAGCAAGGGATGCGGATCCTTTGTCAACCAAGATATCAGATGCCATACGACAAGTCGGGGGTAGGGTTCAACCATCCCCTGCCATTAGACATCTTGGTTGAAAACATGCAAGGCCTAGAAATAGGCAACAGGGGGGGATTGGCACAAGACCCATACGCCAATCCAAACACAGAATACACATTGGGGGATTATCTCCCATGGTCTACAAACACCCCTGGTAACAACAATAATCCCTCTCCTTTGCTAGAGAGAGGTGAAAGTTCAGAGAGCAGTCCTCGAAAAGAACAACAACGGCTTCCAGATATTTTTATGAAACTGTTCCCCTTAGAGGTTCCAGACGAAGTAACGCAGTCTCAAAAGAATCAGGTCCCTCCACTAAGAGTGGAACAACCGCAATGGGATCAGATTAATTCACTGGAATAAGAAGAGTCCTCAATGTCGGAAGCAACAGATGCTAAAGAGGATGAGCAATTTTGGATCTATGAAAGCGATTCAGAAGACGAGACTGAGATGGACTATCTCAGACATGCGCGACGACATCACCACGCTCTAACCCATGAAGATCTAATGGGACAAATGGGTATACGGTTGGGACATGAATGGCACTTAGACCCAACGAGGTGGGACCAAGTGCTAGGCCTATGGCTCCAAATTCAAGTTGAGCATCGTCCACCTCAAGATCCCATCAGGACAACAGAACCAAGGGAAGACCCCGCCTTCCTTTCCGCACTTAGAGACGAATTTGCACCTAGAGAGGATCCATTCGTGCCTCTTCCCGTAGAGCTAGACCCAGAATATAGGGAACATCCGAAAGAATCAAGTCGTCACACCCGTGGTTCCGGAGACCAAATTCATTCCATCCACATGATCTCCATTGATTTGACCACACCCATCCGCAATCCGACCGATCCATCACGGTCATTACATCTAAACACGGATGCCATTGACTGGGATCGCGTCAACTCACCATTGTCACCATCAGAGTACTGGCCTTTCGGTAAAATGCTTCATTTTACCCCAAGGACAACTCAAGATATTTTTCAAGCTGAAGAGGGACCCAAAGTCCCCAACGCAGATCTTAACTCAGCTGATGATATCCATTTAATCCCAACTCCACATCAGTTGGAGGACGGATCTCACATGTCAGTCGAAGAGACGACTAACGTAGACATCGGCATAGATCCAATGAATCCACGGATTCTCAAGCTGGGGGTAAGCCTTTCCCCCGAAGAGCAAGCCGATTACATTGCCCTTCTTAAAGAAAAGAAGGAGGTTTTTGCATGGTCATACAAAGATATGCCAGGACTAGACCCACAGCTAGTCATGCACAATTTAACGCTTGATCCTAAAATCAAGCCAGTAAAGCAAAAACTAAGAAAGATGCACCCAACAGTGGCCTTGATGGTCAAAGATGAATTACAAAAGCTGTTGGATGCACAATTTGTCATCTGCGTGGATTATCCGCCATGGTTGTCCAACATGGTTCCCGTCAAGAAGCTCGATGGGAGGATTCACATATGCACCGACTTTTGAGACTTAAACAAAGCGAGTCCTAAGGATGATTTCCCCTTGCCAAGCATCGACGCATTGGTAGATGCTACAGCAGGTCACGAAATGCTCTCCCTAATGGACGGTTTCTCAGGATACAATCAAATTCGTATCAATCCTGAAGACCAACTCAAAATGGCATTCACAACGCCTTGGGGGACATTTTGTTATAAGGTCATGCCTTTTGGCCTTAAAAACGTTGGTGCTACATACCAACGTGCTATGACGTATATCTTCCACGATTACATGCACAAAACTTTGGAAGATTACATGGATGATTTGTTAGCCAAGTCTAAATTGCGCTCAGATCATCTCGGTGACTTAAGCAAGATCCTCGATCGCCTCATAGAGCATAAGGTCAACTGAATCCCAAGAAGTGCGTGTTCGGAGTCACATCTGGAAAACTCTTGGGTTTTATAGTCTCCAAAAGAGGCATCGAAGTGGACCCAAACAAAGTCAAGGCAATCCTTGAAATGGCTCCCCCAACCACTATCAAGCAGCTCAAAAGTCTACAAGGAAAGGTCGCGTCGATTAAACGCTTCATAGCGCAATTATCTGACAAATGCCGACCAATGAACAAATTATTGCACAAAGGGGTCACATTTCATTGGGATGACGAGTGCCAATCGACCTTTGACGAAATCAAACAATACTTGGCTTCGCCGCGTATTGGCACCGCCTAGACCAGGTGTGCCGTTCTACTTATACATCTCGACTATCGAGGTGGCACCGGGCGTAATGCTAGCCCGAAGAATGAACTTCACAAAGAACAGGCTACTTACTATCTTAGCCGCACCCTGGTCAGTTACGAACTTAACTATGCATACGTTGAGAAACTCTGCTTGGCAGTGGTGTTTGCCACCAAAAGGCTACGCCACTATATGCTGAGCAACACGATGTATGTTGTGTCTAAGGAGAATCCATTGCGATACATGATGAGTCGTACTTATCATAGTAGCCGCACGGCGAAATGGATCATGTTGTTGACGGAATTTGACATTGAGTTTATTGGACAAAAATCTATAAAAGGACAAGTCATAGCCGATCAACTAGCAGAGGCTCCTCTTGAAGACGATCAGCCTCTGGTCATAGAACTACCCGATGATGAGGTCTTCCATGTCTCAGAATCACCAGATTCTGAAGAGCCTGAGTCTCAGGCCGACATAACCTTATTTTTTGATGGTTCTAAATGTGAGCAAGGTGGTGGCGCCAACAACAATGCAGAATATGAAGCCTTGCTCCTAGGTCTTCAGACAACAATCGCCATGAACATCAAAAGACTGAACATCTTTGGTGATTCGCTGTTAATCGTCAATCAAGTCAAAGGGGTATATCAATGCAAATGCCCGATTCTGAAGGCCTATAAATCCCTCGTGGATAAATTCTTGGCAAAATTTGAGTGGTATGACATCGAGGCACTCCCTCGATCATCGAATCATTTTGCGGACACAATGGCCTCCTTGGGGTCACTAATCCCGCAAGACCTTTCCGGTGATATAACAACCATTCAGGTCAAAACCTTATCGCAACCCGCGATGGAGCGCACAAGCTCAGACTTGATGCCAGGAATCCAAATGATCCAGATCGAACCATCTTCGGATAAGTTATTTCGAATCCGAGACTATTTGAAACACGCCAACTGGGGGTCTTTGTTCTCCCGAATTCCCATTGATAGCAACACAACGCTATTTTTACAAGTTTTATCCCAATCAACATTTGTTAGGGAAGAACTCCAAAAGGGATTGGCTGTTCAAACTGTCGAGGTATCTGATCAACAGGACTGGTATTTACCCATAAGAGATTACCTCAAGTTAGGTAATCTACCCCTTGGATTGACGCAAGCCACAAAACGAACATTCAAACAGAAAGCGGAAAAATATGTCTTGATAGGAGACATTTTGTATCGTCGCAGCTACGACGGAATTCTTCTTCGTTGCTTGGACCAACAAGAGTCCACTTGGGCAGTCACCCAAGTGCATGACGGTACATGTGGCGGCCACTTTAGTGGTATGGCCATTGCAAAGCGCATTCTTCGCATGGGCTATTATTGGCCATCTTTAGAGCGAGATTGCTGCGTATATGTCAAGAGGTGTGTGAAATGTCAACATCATGCCAATATGATGCATGCACCTTCCCAGGCCCTACGACACCATCCTGGCCATTTTCACGGTGGGGCCTCGATCTAATTGAAAAGATCTCCCCGCATCGTCAGCCGTCACACGTTTATCATAACACCACGAATATTTTACCAAATGGGTGGAAGCAATTTCATTAACCTCTACGACGACCCCGCATTGCGGAGTTCATTTTGCATTACATCATATGTCGTTTTGGTATTCCATCCAAAATAATCTCGGATAATGGGCCATCATTCAAGAACAAAGACGTGCGTGCTTTAACCACAAAGTACAAAATTCAGCACAGCTTTTCAACACCATCTCTTGGTCAACCCAAAAAAGCTCCAAGGATTATCGCAATCTCTTGGTCAACCCAAAAAGCTCCAAGGATTATCGCAATCTCTTGGTCAACCCAAAAAGCTCCAAGGATTATCGCAATCTCTTGGTCAGCCCAAAAAGCTCCAAGGATTATCGCAATCTCTTGGTCAACACAAAAAGCTCCAAGGATTATCGCAATCTCTTGGTCAACCCAAAAAGCTCCAAGGATTATCACAATCTCTTGGTCAACACAAAAAGCTCCAAGGATTATCGCAATCTCTTGGTCACCTAAAAAGCTCCAAGGATTATCGCAATCTCTTGGTCACCTAAAAAGCTCCAAGGATTATCGCAATCTCTTGGTCAATACAAAAAGCTCCAAGGATTATCGCAATATCTTGGTCAACCCAAAAACTCCAAGGATTATCGCAATCTCTTGGTCAAACAATCAAGAAATTCAACAAAAACAAAACAACAAAAATCATCAAAAAAAAAAAAAAATATTTGCATCTCAATTCTAGGCATACTCGAATTCATCAAAACCAACACCATGCATAAATCTTACCACACTACAGTCAGTGGTCTGGGAATGTACTAGGAGTTTCAGTAATTCAGTCATCATTTTCCACTTTAGCCATGTAGTGTACCAAGTCGAACGGATTTTATAAAGGTAGAGTCACACTCGAAATACACCTTGTTACGTAACATCCCAACACAAATTAAAACACTAAAATTCCCAAAATCGTGTGAACAAAAGATGAAACCTGCAAAACAACTAGGTCACCACAAGCGAAACGGTTATCTTGCTCATCCCCCGTGCGAATGACCCCTAGAATGCTGAGAGTTGGCAAAAGGACAAGCTTCCTCCCTACCCAATTCCCTAAGAATCCCAAAAGTTCTCAATAGCTACAAAACACAAAAATTTGCAAAATGTCAAAACTCAAAAATTTGACAAAATATAGTGCACACATCAAAAGGCACAAACAATAGTGATTTTTGTCACTCCATATCCCCAATCCCTTGCTCAAAAGAAAAATCAATAAAAATAAACAGTGATCTTATCACTACAAAAGAGCAAGTATCCCAATACAATTGAAAAAAAGAAGGGAGTTGACCTTGAATCCCTGGAACTCTCAGCATTCTGTAGGTCATAAGGCAAGCTTCAATACCAACTCGATAACAGAAGTAAACCTCCCACATGACGATATATCTGTCACATTAACTTGTGTACAGATCAATGTTTGCATGTGGATGAGCTAGCTTATGGCAGCCTGGATTACAACGCAGATTAATCTTAGTACATACAACAAAGGAATTCGTGGAGCTAATTAGGTGATCCTCGGTACGAGTTCGGTTGAAAGCCCATTCTGCATTGGCGGTATCCTAACAAATACCACTAAATGAACTCAATTGCACACACAGGGATGTGAAATAGCTCGGTCAAAAACAAGTTTGATTCATACCTTTGTTCAAAAGTCTTGTAAGACAAAGTACAGTAGTGGATAGTGAGTTAAAACTGTCTGAATCTCAGAAAATCTTACACTAATCCCGAAAACCATCTGCCCTACTTATCATTCTTATGATACCATCAGAAAATACAAAAACAGCAAAGAAAAACCAGATAAATAAAGGACCCCCAAATAGCATTCATCCATTTTGCATATCACATAGGCATCTAAAACAATTCAATTCATCTCGCATCCATCAAACAAATAAACATGCATAACAAAAATCAATCACATCATCACATGTACAAATCCAAAAATAAAACCGGTATATATATATATATATCGTCAAAAAAGATGCCCGCAGGCTACAAAAACAGGTCCTCAGACCCCGCAATCATATCCAAAACCCAACCTAAGGCGTCGGCCACCATGATCATGCAGGATCGGTGCGACGGGAACTACCCCCCGTGGTGTGGGTCCTACGGGACCCTGCAGGGCGACTACTGCTAGCCTCCGCATCATGCCTACTACCACCCCCCTCATCCAACCGCCGGCGGCGAGATGATGCTGACTGCTCAGTCAGACTATCCCTCGTCCGTCGAGAAGATCTGCTGATAGAAGGCTCAGGGAGCCTCCCGCCAAGGCGGATGACCTCCCTCTCCAAGTCTATCCGGTATAGACACCACTCTACCTCCCGCCGATGATAGATAGACAAGGCATCATCACGCTGCGCCAAAACGCTATCCCGCTCTGCCAACTGAACCCGCAGAAGATCCCTCTCTAGATCCCGCATCCGAAGTAGCTCTGTAAGCCACGCAACCTCATCGCCTACATCCGACCCCACCCCCTCTCGTATCTGTCAGACGCATAGGACTCCCGGGGACGTAGCTCGCCCGGGCTCCAACTCGCTCCTCCACATCCCGCATGTCCGGCTGCTCCGGAACACCCAAGTCCCACATCCGCCATGTCTGCATCATCCAACGACCCTCCCCAATCACCCCCTGTCGCCTCAGCATCCTCCACTGCCGCCTCCGCACCTCCCAGAGGACCCTCACCTCTCCAGCGCCGAAAAACCCACCACGAGTCATACTCAGTGGTAGTACCTACGTCATCCACATCCAACACCACAATAACAGCATCCGACTCCTCGCCCAGTGGCACGAGGACAGGTGGCTCTAGATCCCTCTCGTCTCCTCGACGCAGATAGCCTACGGGTTCACCAGGCAACCCCTGGCACACCCCAAACTATCGTGTAACCTGGCGGTATGGAAAGAACTCATGCTCCGTCCCGTGCCGCCCAGTCAACCATCGCTCCCTCCGTACCCGTCGGAGCCACTCTCCAACCTCAAGCCAGTCGGGACGAGTCCCGATAGGGATGCCAAAACACCTCCCCCGGAGTGAGCCATGAAAAGGCATCAATGTAGTGCTCAACCGCACCGCCCATCGCCGACTCCGCCCTCGCTGCAGCACCGTCACCACAACGCCGCATAACCAATCTCATCATCCTCCATCGCCACCCGAGTCATCCACGGTAACCCGGTAGGCCTCTCAACGCCTATGTGTTGCCAACCCCAAGCATCGCAACAAAAATCTACAATCGACACCCTTCCGTCGTCGACGACTGGACCCCGTACTGCCTCTCCGTAAATCTGCGCCAACAAAGTCTCGTCCCCATCTCGGGATCAACGGTGCCTCTACCGGGAACTCGCCAACCGCCACACCAAATCCAGGCGGGTTCCACGGGAACCTCGCGCTCGACGAATCAGGGAGAAGAATTTTAGAAATGAGGCCCATCAGGAATGCGTGCCTCACTCCTAACACCCCCCTCTCCTTCCACCAGCCAACCAAAATCCCGCCAGCCTGGCAATCCACCTCGACTGTCTCCACTGGGTCTGCTACACCCGCCTCCCCCCATGCCCAAAACATCTCATGAGTATAGCAGTCCGCTGATCGAACGGAGATGTCCTAATAGGCAGACCATCTATCGGAATCCGAATCAACCGATAGACGTCCTCAAGAGTCACAGTCATCTCCCCTGTCGGGAGATGGAAAGTATTTGTCCTCGGATCCCAAAGCTTGATCAGGGCCGTCAGATAGGCCCGATCCGAAACCACAGAGCTCCGGCCGAGCCACCTGCTTGAGCCCAAGGGCATCAAGCCATTCCCAGTCGTCATCAGTCAAGGCCAACCGCGCCTCAGTAAAGGCAGTGGGTACACGGTACCGGCTCCTAACAACCTGCAAAAAAAAAAAAAAATAATAATAATAATAAATAAAATAAAAATAAAATTTTCAATTCTAAGGTTTCTAACCTTAGTTGTTAAACAAAAAACATTACAAAAAAATTCTTAAAGTTTTGAAAAGCGCAACACAAAACAATGCATTCAGTTAAAGCAAAATAAGCCCTAGGGTCACTTACAGGACTCGCCTCGGCTCCGCCGCTCGAACCGCTTTGTGCACTCATGATGGCGAGAGAGAATTTCGATGAGCGCTTCGCTCGCGAGTACTTCCTCCTCCCGCAGCTCCAAAATCGCAAGAAAAAAATGACACAAATGAGCCCAAAATCAAGTTTTGGCCCTTAAATAGGCCTTTTGCACTGGAATTCGTCCTTGATTGGGACGAGCACTCTGATTAGCGCTCGTCCCACCCAGGGACGAATTCAGGCCAGCACAAAAAAAAATTAAGAAAAATGACTAAAAATGCACTAAAAACAGACAATAAAACTACCTGACAGGATTGCAAATGCAACTGACAGCATGGGCATACAAAATCGACATCGGGGTCACAAATTATCAATATCCTACTCCCTAAGAAGGCTACCATAGCCGGACCGCTCCACGGGAAGACAGATTTTGAAAATTTAATCCCCAAAATAATGTCACAAAAACAACAAAAACAAGTACAAAATTCAACAAAAACACAACAAAAGCATTGCCAGGCATAAGTGCTCATGCACTTAACCTCTAGGCAAAGAAAATCGATGTCGAGGTCCAAATTATCGCTCTCCTAGTTCCCCAAGAAGGCTATCATAGCCGGACCGCTCCACGGGAAATAGGTTTTCGACGATTTCACCTCATTATGTCGTCACCAAAAGGGCTAACACCCACCAAAAATAGGTCCATATGTTGGAAAAATTGCACACGCTTAACGGTAAACCCTCTAAAGGCAAACCTTGCACAAGTCATCTTGGGTCAAGCAACTCGTCGCTTCTCTCATGAAGGTCATTCCCTCATCGATTCGTCGCTTGAGGGGGTAGTCACACTTAGTCACCAACCAACAATCACACACCCAATTAAGGAAAACGACATGCATTCAAAGAATCATTGACAAAGACAATCACGCTCCTGCTTGGGGCAGTAAACAAGCAACAATCAAATCAATCAAACACTTGGCATTTTGTGAATCATGAACACAAGGTTCCCCCTAAGGATAAAAACGCCCTTCACTTGTTCATGACTGATCAATGTCCAAGTTCAAGTCACACCTCACCAAAACAGGTTAATACTTGAAATCAAATTCCTTAGCTCGTCAGAAGCAAGGATTCAAGAATGCATGCCATTTCCATACTTGGGGCATCAAAAGTTGGTTAGGTTACCAAGAAACCCTAATCGGTAGTGCTTTGGTTATCTATTTTTGCTCAAGCATCGCGTCACCCGCAGCGCTTCCCAAAAAGGGGCATCTCGTAGACACCAAAACAACACCAATCCGATTATGTGACTGCAAACACTGACCGCTTTGACAAACACAGCCCCCAGGGCAGCCCTCAGAGGTTAAACAGTGGTCTTAACCACTTTCATAGCAATTTTGTGAGGTCAAGGAGCAATTTGGCACACTTGGACACTTTGCCCAGTACTCGTCTCACCCCGGGACGAATTCAAAATAGAATCCGTCCCACCCCAGGACGAATTTTGAATCCGTCCCTGGGTGGGACGAATTCTAAGCTTAATGGGCAAAAATGCAAATGGTGCCAAGTGGCAGCCCAGAATAGTCAGTTAAGGGCTCCTACCTTGCACGCATGTGTAAGTGGATAGAGGGGCCGTTGGAGGACTGTTACAAGAAGCATTTATCAAAGTTCAAGTCAAGGGAAGACTCCCCTCCCTCATGGGAAGACAAGACTGCCACATGGTGCCCATGGCCAACACTTGGCTTTTGTGCTTCCCTCCCAAAAGAGACCCCTTGGGTCTATAAAAGGTGGGAATTTTCTCACCCAAAACAGAGCAGGTGGAAGGAGTGTTCAAGCAACAAAGTGCTGCCGAATCGAAGACTCATTTGCATCCCCCTTTGTTCACCTTCCTACATCCATCAATCTCTTTTGCAAGGGAGGTTGTTGGGTGGCCTTTGGAAGCTCGAACCTTACTCAAATCCGATGCATGGACATCTGAACCCATCAATTCACCGACCCCCCAATCCTAAAAGGTTTTGGGCCCATCCTTGGTGGATTGGCTCCAAAATCGAGGGCCAACGGTGGGAGGCCCACTTGGGCACCCCCGCACCCCCAAGTTCTAATTTCAGTTTTTGAGCACTTTAGATTAATTTTTAGATTGCATTCTGTGTTACTAGGTCTGATTAGTCTATAATTGCAATTTTGTATCTTTTGGTCAGAGTTTAGGGTGTTTTGTATTGCTTTATCGTTTCGCTAACTTGCAGGTGTCAAGGTTAAATTCCCAAGGGAGGAGGCCAAATTGGGAAAATCCGACCATCTGGGTCGTCCCAAAATGGCCCCAATTACCTAACCCCCTGTTTGCAGGAGTTTTGCAGGTCCCGAGATCCGACATTGGAGCAGTAGCAGGTCGATTTCTCCTATTCAGAAGAATTCGTCCCACCCAGGGACGAATTACAGTCAGAATTCGTCCTGCCCAGGGATGAATTCCAGTTTAAGGTGAATTGGCCAGCTGCCTCAGTGGCAGTGGCCTTCTGGTGACTGTTCTTACCTTCTGTCAGATTTTGAAGCAATTTGGATTCACTGTTTTCATGGTTTCAGGCAAATATTCGTATGCATATTTTGTTAGTTTTAGAGAGAGAATGCTTTTTATTTGCAACAGGTGCTACTAACGTCTTGATCATTTCTTTGTTTGTAGGAGAAGCAACAGAGGCGAAGAACCCATCAACATCAGCGACGACATCATCTTAGCCCGCCCAGTGCAATCGTGGGCACGCGAAAGGAGGAACCATTCAACGATTGTAATCAAACCTTATTTGCGCTCCTAGCCCCTGAAAAGGGAGGAGGCATTATTGTAACAGAGATCGAAAGAAATTAATGAAAGGGCTGTGTTTTCTTTATCTGATTGCGTCTCTTACAACATGTCTCTTTTCCGTTTCATGTAATTCATATTTCTAGGACTTAGGCGTGCTTAACTTTGAATGCAATTGCACTTGGTGTTTCTTTTGACCGGAATCTCGTGCTTTCACCACCATCATTGAAGAGGAGCATCCATTGAAGAAGAATATCCACCACCATATTTTGGAAATTAAGAAGCACTTAGCAATTGCAAAAGGAATACCAAACAACTTGCAAAGGGTTGACAAAGAACATTAAGGAAAAGAAAGAACATTGGGCACCAAAGAAATATTACATGCAAAATAAGAGTGGAACCACCACTTGTCACAAGAATCAAAGTGACCATATGCCACTTGGAACAAAAGAGAAGAGTACCAACAATATTTAATAACACCTCAAACAAGAACTCATCAATAAAGGAGGTAATATGTTATAAAATAACATCTACACTGTCCAAGATTGGAATAATATCTACATGATATAAATTAACACCTATGCAACCTAACAGAGAATAGTAATAAGAAGTAACATACAAAGTTTACATTGAATGCCATGTGGCACACAAGGTGAAGGACATACTCAAGTATTAAAATCCCAAACCATACGAGAGTGCACATACTAAGAATTCAAGTTAGAGAACATTAAATAAGCATAAGAAGGATAGTCAAAAGTGGAAGAAAACACCATAAAAAGGATAAATAAATACAATGAAAGAATATTGTTAATCCTTGAAGACTGAGAAGAGAACAATGCCCAAACTAGCATGCAAATTGTAGTCAAAGGAGAAGCCAATCAATACATAGTGCATCACCTCCAAGAAGATATATTAACATCAAATTATTACTTACATTCCATTAAGTTTAAGGATGCATAAGGTTTATCATTTATAAGGTTAAGTTTAGTTATTTGAATGCATGGAGATATCAGAAAATAAATTGGTAAATTATAATCTTAGATGATTTATTAGAAATACTCTTGAAGTAAGGAGAATATAACTTGAGATATTTTTGAAAATTGAATTAGTTGAAATTCAAGTATTGAAATATTTACAAATAATTTAACTGGGATAAATAAGGTTTTATACATTGAAATTGAAGCATTAATTTTGTAAATATCCTTATTTTCTAAAATTCTAATTAGGGAGATATAAGGATTTCAACACGAAAGTAAATATCTTGAAATTTAGAAACCATATCCTTGAGAATTAAAGGATATATGAAGAAAAATTTAAAGTATTGAAAAGTTGGAAAACTAAATTGGAATTAGTCTCTTGCTCAAATTAATGAGACAAAAAGAATCCAACTCAAAAATCTTGAAGATAGAAAATTTATCAATTGAAAGTGCATTAAAATTATATTTAGCTTTCTATTCACAAATAGGGATATATAAGGTGAAAAATAGTAATTGAACATTAGGGAGATAAAAGGGATTCAACTCAAAGAAAATATAAGGAAAACTAAGCACTTTATCAAGACTATAGTACAATAAAAATACTAGGGAGCTAAAAGGAATACTACCTAGATATTTGAAAGATTACAAATAAAAAATTGCAAAGCATACTACAAACGTTAAAGAATTAAAAGATAGAATTTGATCATATACTCAAAAAACTAGGCAGAAATAAGGTAGTGAACCACAAAAGTTTTTTAAAGTTACAAGATTCTATCACAACTCTTCTCAATATCAAATACTAAGGAGCAAAAAAAAGTCTACTTCAAAGAATACAATTAATACTAATATGGAAAACATCATTAAAAAGAAAAGAATAAATATCATAAAAATTGGAATCAAGAATTTACTTACAAAGTCTGAAGGAAACTTAGATCTTACTTCAAAATTGATCTATAGTGAAGCCTTACAATAAAACTTTAAAAATTTGAAATATTATCTACATGCTAAAATCATTGAAGCAATCGATAATGAAAATTACAATATTCTAATTCCTTTAGACACTGGCAACATATTATATATGGCATTACTTACATCTAAATATTATTAAGAAGAATCATAAGGAATATATTGAATCACTTAAAGATAAAACAAAAATAGATGAATCCTTCTTAGAGAAGATATTTCATTCTTCATGGAGTATTGATACTTCAAGTTCTTCTAACTCAAGATCTTATCATGATGCTTTAAGTGATTGCTCAAAATATTGTATACTAAATAAGACTTGTGATAAGAAGGAAAAAGGTAAAGAAAAAATGTTTTTACAGGAATCTAATGATAACATAACACCTCATGAAAGAACAAAGACTCTAATGATGAAGATAAAGAAGAATATGAACCTAATAAAGGAGGCATATAGTGCAAAGTAAATAAAAGTCAAGATGAAGATCATATTAAAGACTAAAATATTCAATAACCAAATAATATAATATAGAGGGTGTTGGAATATATTATATTATTTGGTACATGTCAATGTACCACCTTGGGTATATCTCTAGATTAGAAATTTATCTTAGATTAAGATTTGAGTATTTGATTTATGCAATGTAATAAATGCATGAGTTTTAGAATGTGCAAAGTACTTGATGATGTAAATGTACATGTAGTCTACATATCCATGAGTCATAGAATAGGAAGATGAAGAGTCATAGGTAGGTGAAATACCAAGAGATATATCTTTTTGTATATAGGCCTTTGATAGAATGATAGGGAGAGAGAGAATCATAAATAATAGTAGGGAATAGATAGATGAAGAGAAAGTAGATACAATGTAGAGCATGTATGAATTATGGAGTGTTTGAGATCTTCATTATACAACATTGTAATATTTTTGTGAGATTTCATTTATGGTAGTTTTATGAGTTATTGTCAAAGTTTCGTATTAGTTTTGCCTACATATTGCTCATTTTGAATACCATATCTAGTCTCATTGACTTAGTGAATCCCCCCATACCAGCTCTGGTCCCATTGAGAATACTAGATACAACTTCTAGCTCACAAAATAATAATTAGTAAAAGAACAAGGTAACAGTAGACCAAACTAGAGAGTGGAGTTTGTCAAAGGCATGATCTTGTTCACCCAATAACATTTGTTCTATCTCCAAAAAAAGGATCCACCACTGTTGGGTACTCACTGTCAATTCCTCTTTTTTTTCCTTCATTCTTAAACTGATACTTGTAGATATTAGGTTTGTTCAAAATCCTCCCTCTAGATGAATGATACTTGGCTTTGCTCTTAATAACTTCTTGAACATTATGAGGGAAGATTAACTCCTAGCACTGCAATTCATCCAAAGGTACACCCATGTTAGCCAGACAGTCAGCTGCCCCATTAGCCTTTCTATAGACATGGACAATATGCACTTCTTCAAGGAGATCTAGTTTAGTGTTAATCTCAAGTGGATGTTTTCCATTCAAAATGTTAATAATGTGCTGAGAATCTTCTTCTATTTTTAATTTCCTTATATTTAACCTACCAAGTAGTGACACACCCATAAAAGCCATTCTAGCTTCACCAACATGGCTCGTTTGATACTCTAAAGGCTTTGTATAGATCAAAAACCTTCTACCCCTGTAATCTTGAAAGATGTCTCTTACTCTTGTACTCCCAAAATTTTCTTTTGTCACTTATCAAAATTCAATTTTATCCATCCACTTGATAGCCTTTCCATTTTAAATTGGTTCGTAGATGAACTGTAGGTAACCAGAAATACTAATAATTGAAAGGTAACCCCTAAATATCTTATTATTATTATTATTATAAAAATTTTAATTATCAACTCTTGAAAAAAGGTTAATGATTTAAATACTAGAAAATACTGCTTCTTATCCCTAAAATTAAGGGGAAAAAATTCTACAAATCTGCGAAAATCTTAAACGTTCCCCCGGGTTTATGTGATAGGAGGACGACGTCAAGGAGTGAATGGCAGGTGCTGGTAGATGAAATGTTTAGAATTCCATCGTATACAGCCTCCAGGATCCACTCACATTGATTTTTTAAAAAGTCAATGAACAGTAGCAATGTGCAGATGTACACTATGCTCACAATTCAACGCAACAATAGCCAAAACTGTAAAGATAATGATGAATTTAAACAATTGAACAATAAATTCTTACCATACGAATCTTATCTGTCCTTCAAACTTTTGCAGACTTGAGAGCCAGTTAAAGATTACTACGTCATACGAGACAATTCCTAGATGTATTATACACGAGTACATGCATATGACTGTTTGTTTAAAAATTGATTAAAGTATACGATATCTTTGGGAAGTTGGGTATAAAAAATAATAATAATAATAATTGCAATTGTTTAAAAACATTAAATTGTAAAGTTTCTGGGTTATTAATCTAAAAATTATTTTCTAATAAATTAAAATGTTAAGAATATATTGTGTTACTTCTTTAAAAAACCAACACTCTTTACTATTATGATATTCTTTCGAAACTTAATCTGATATTAAAACAGACTTACCAAAAACATGTCTAGCTAACCCCATTAGCTACTGAATAGACTGCTCTGTTTGTTTATGCTTGGATTATTGACTCACCCATTTTAGCTTTTTCTGCTACATACATCCAGAATCTGCAGGATCGGCAGTCTCTCTCCTTTGGCAGCACGTCGTCAGACCGGTAAGATGAGAAGATTCCTTACATATAACGAGTACGCTACTGCCCTCAAAGCATCCTATGGCACCTCGGGTTTAGAGCAATGGCTACATGGTAAACCATACTGATTCGAGGAACATGTGTCATTTGGCAGACATAATACAACGAAAAAGAAAACCCTTTGCTTATCCCCATAAATAATCTTGTTAAATTTGTACCTTTTAAAGAAACTGACATATGTCTTTTGCAGTATTTTGGTTGCTGAGCCACAGATTCAGCATTCCCTCCTCTTGCCAGTAAATTTCAAACGTTTGAAACTTTAGTTGAACTTTACATTTGTGTTGAGAACCTAAGAAGATATAGGAGGAACTTGACAAACATTACCATGAACCAAATCAATTGAGGGGGAATGTGGTCCGTTAAATAAAATAGCCATTGTTTTGAATCTGCATGATCTTCTTTCCAGAATGGTCAGGACAGGGAGTTGCCTGCTACTACATATTATGAAATTGAAAAGTTCTTGCTGGAATCTGAAGAAACATCTAATACCACAAATATACATAGCAGTGGCTCTGTACTGCTGGGACATATACACAAATTACAAGTAGTTGAATTCTTTGATAAAACGTAATGCCTGCAAGAATTCAAACATTTTTTTTTTTGGCTGGATTTTTCTTTTCAGGGTTTCCCTGCTTATCCGAGCGGAACTATTCCATAGATCTTGTCCCAAATGCTTATGTGGCAGGTCCTAAAACATGTGGAACATGTTATACAATAAAGCTGAGCCAGCATAATGTAAATGATGACGGATGCTTTTTTCTCTGATTTAGATGTCGTATTCCTATACGCTGCTAGACTTCAATGATGGAGGAATTATTGACATGGATGTATATATCCTTGTCAATTCCATGGCGAAAAAACGAAGATATTAAGAAACGCTAACGCCGCTCTGTTGCTTTCAATGTCAGTTCTCCACTTTTGATCAATAACGTGTTCCTACGAGCATCTAAATCTAATGATACAGTCTAGATATGAAACCAGTGTTTGTGTCCATAAAGTGAAAGCGGAACTGTAAACAAATAATGACATAGACGAAGGTCTTCCCCACAAAAGGCGTAGGCAACAATCGCCATATCTTTAATATAAGTGGAAAACCTTATAATGTAATTTCTACAAAACTTTTAGGTTAACTTTCCAGCGTGATTATGAGTTGTCTTTCACGGAAAAGTTACCCTTTCCAGCGTGCAGGGGCATTTTCCAAGGTATTAATAGCAAAAATAAAACATAAAAAAACTACCAAAAAAAACTTGAAACACCTTCGAATATTCATCATCCCATTCTCTCTCCTTCATATATAGAGAACAATGCCAATGCCAAATTGCTACCTACAGAAGGTGATCCAAAAACTACCAAACAAACTTGAAACACCTTAGAATATTCATCATCCCATTCTCTCTCTCTTTCATATATGGAGAACAATGCCAAATTGCTACCTATAGAATGTGATCCTCAGCTTAAATATTCAGCTTAAATATTATAAAAAGAAAAATAATAATTGAATGATGGATGCCACTTGCATAATCCTCACGGTGGATATGTATATGTATAAGAAGTATTTACTCAATAAAAAAAAATTAAATGATGAATATCAATGGTAGGTCCTAGAGGCAAAAATGGGTATGGTAAATGGGATATTTGCAAGTTATATTTGCTTTTTATATTATAATTGCATGCTCTTGAATTCTTGGTTTATACATATATATTTTTGGTAATATTAAGAAAAAAGAGGGTTTGAAAGGGTTCCTAAACCTTGTACAACAAAATAACCATCAGAAACATAAACGAAGCTAACACAAACAGAATCAGCATATAAAAATAGAGAGACCAAACAAAGCCAGAGAACTCGAGATGACCAGTGAATGAACCGAGATGGTTCTACATTACAGAATCAACCTCAGTAATAATTTTATCGGCCATTTGAGCCGCCTCCTCAAAATAATCCAGTGCCATCTTCATAGAACTCCACACAAGCTGTTTAATATCCAACAAACAAATATTGTGAAGGATGCCACTCTTTTTAAGAGCGAAATTACCCTGAGAATATATATCATTAACAAACTTGTCTTTGGAAACAGTTCTAGGAAGTACTTCAACTACCTCATCTATTGAATTCATCATAGAGATAGGGTAAAACTGCTTCAAAGTACTCTTTTTACCATTCAAACAAGAAGACTTACCAACCCTAACTCTCCCCAATCACCATCAGAAGTACTCACCTCAATTGGATTAGAAATAGGGGGAACCAAAGGGATGTTCCCCCAACATTAGATGCCTTCTTCGCATTGGAGCTCTGCACGCCCTTGCCTTTCACATACATTTTTCCCGACCTAGAGACCAACAAAGAAGAGTGCTCCATCTCATCCTTGAAACTGGTCCTGATAACAACAAAGGATATCTATGCACTGGAATGAGAATGAAGTTCAAAAAAATAAAAATTTCATCAGTAGCCACCCTCATTTCCAATGCGGCACGTTCAAACAAGAGAAGTCCCAACCCCTGATAAAGATGAACCTTCCATATTCCATTCTAAACTAACATCGATGTACAAAATGATCATTAATCTATATTATTGTTAAGTGATTAGTTTGTTTGAATTAATTTCTTACTATTAATATTACAAAAATTAATATTAATAATATAATAAAAATTAAACTGTCCAGCTTTCTATTGTAGACCATCCTGGCCCGTTGAAGGGAGGTTTGAGATACGAACCTACAAATGTTTTTGATGTGAAGGAGACACAAAACAATTTGTGGTTATTTTTAGATAGTGTTATATTGGGATGACAAAGCATTGCCAACCACTTAAGAGAGGTTTTGAAGGTTTTTTTCTAATCTAAAAGTTTTAGTCCTCTACGGGTTAGGTGGATTGGAGGTTAATTGTGTCGCAAGAAATTTATAAAATGACATCCAAGTTCAAATATTGGGAGCAGTCTGTTTACAAAGATAGTATTCTGATCTAAATCCTTGAGTACACATTAGAGACACAATGACGGTATGAATCCCAAGTGACCCTTCACACTCGATCAACAATAACAACGGTTTGATGTAACCGACTTTCTTATAATAATAATAAAGTTAAATTAAACAAAAATTAAAAAATATAATATTTTATTATTAATTTTTGAATTGAACATCTTATACTTATATTATAAATAAAAACCAGAAACATAATACAATAAGTCACATATAGAAGAGCATTATAAGGCTGGAATACCAACAAAAATTCCAGCAACTACTACAAAGACTGACCATCATGACTAAAATTGTTTTTAATATGCAAGTCATTACATATAGTGACAAAATTACAAAACCAAAGGAAGAAATCAGACTCCTTAATGTCCTGAAATAAATAACTAGCAGTCTAAATATTGTCCTTTATCTCAATCATATTTTCATGCATCTTCTTAGGCTTTAATCGATCTTCAAGTCCACATATCAACCTGTTAACTTGCAAAATTATTTTAAATCGTATGAGTCTCAAATGAGACTCAGTAAGGAACCTATGATGCTGCTGAAAGAGTTCATCATTACGAGCTTTCAAAATCATCCATAAAATCTCAGTGGAAAGAAATAACCAGAACATATTATAAGACTTATGCAACTTCTGAATATGACCACATACTATTTGCATTTTACTCAAAGCAAAGCTGTAGTCCCAACCATGAATATTGGAACAAAATATAAGCTAAATATCCTTAGTATAAACACATTCAAAGAAAATATGAGAAATGGTATCTGGAACATAACATAAAGAACATATAACAACCATACTAGGATAAGCCATAATGGGCAGTCTGTGAAGTAACAATAGCCATCTGAAAAAATACTTTTTAGGCTCAAGATGTTTGGACCAAATGCATTGTAGGGTATGAGCATAATAATTAGGAGATAAATTCATACTCCATTTATGATTACTATGGTCAAAAATAATATTTGTAGTAGTAAGCATAATATAAATTTGTTTAGGCTCGGACTGTAAAAATTTGGAGCCATCTTTCTAGCAAATATAATCAATAACCTGTTGTTCATTATCAACAAAAATAGGATTAACCAACCTTATAAAATTGTTCTGGATGATGGAATAAATCATGTATTGAGAGTCCAAGATATTAAATTCCTGCTTCAAATAATCCCAAGACTTTAACCCAGCAACACACAAAATATGGTTAAAATAAATAATTCCCTTTTGAGCCCATTTACGAGCTGAACAACCCTGTACATGAGCTAGGACCTTATTGTTATGCTTAAGATTCCACCATATAGAACAATTATTAAAAATTCTCATTTGAGAACCAATAGGCTGAAACCATCCTTCAACTTTAAATCTGACTTGTAACCAAGCCTTCCAAAGGATTCTAAAAACATATGAACCTGAAGGCCTGCTGTCAAAAATGCCAAAAAGAATATCAAACAAATGCAGCCCATGACAAAACTTAGATTTATTAGGAATAATATTCCAAATATTATGCCTAACTAAAGTTTTCCATGGCTTCTGTTCATTAACACCTTTCAAAATCTATTTGACAGCTAGTGTCATTCCTTGTTTACACAAATCAATCAACCCCAACCCACCGTTAGACTTATTCAAAGCAACCCAATCCCATTTAACCATATGTTTTTTTCTTTATACCAAAATCACCTGCCAATAAAAAATGTATGACATAATTCTGAATCTCATAAATTTTATTAGCATTAAAAGACCAAACATAAGCATAGTAAATAGTATAAGAAGATAGAATTTTCTGACAAATCTAAAATCTACCATCCAAAGAAAGTTGTATCTTTCTCCATTTTTCAAGTTTTAAAATAACTTTTTCCTTGATCCAACTCCACATGTTTCTTAGATTAGGCTGAACAGCAAAAGGAATCCCAAGATATCTAACTTGAGTATTGGGCCACACCATTGCAATTCAAATTTATTAATCCAAGCAGGAGGATTATCATCCCAGCTCAAGATTTTAGATTTTATAACTTCATATATAAATGTATATAAATGTATAAGTGATTATGCTTAAACTATAAAAATGTTATATATCCATATTTAAATCACCCATGGTTGGTTAATAGAAAATAATTCAAACAAATTTAGTTACTAGAATCTAACTAAAAATGTTGGCACCCTTTACAGAGGATTTAATATTTTATTATTAATTATATTTTTTTATAACATTGTAAAAATAAAATAAGTAATATTATTGTTATAATATTTTTAAAATTATTTGTAATTTATTATATTATTATTGTTATTAGATTAATTGATGAAGGTCTTATACTTATTGTGTGATGTTTAATATATATATATATATATATATATATATATATATATATATATATATATGGGATAAATATTATATTTGTGCAAGTTGTTTACAACATTAAATATTATAAAGAATAACTTTCATCTTAAATATATGGAGAACAATGTAATATAGCATGTTTTTTCATTTTAAATAAAATTTGGCTAGTGATATATCCTCTTTACATTGATATCTTGGCTTACAGGTGAATTAACTTTTCATAAATGATCATAAAATTGATATCATATACATAAAATTGTTAGAATTCCCAAGAGTAGAACTACAAAGCATTACAAGAGTTTGAAGAAGCAAAGAAGAACTAATTGATTTATTCCAAGGATCAACTTTGTATAAATAGCAAAGTTGATCATTGAGAGCCGTTGGATTACAACAACTCATCAAACCTGATGAAGACACCACTGAGAGTTCTCCTGACACATGGAGGAGTGGAAACTCAAGTGTGTCTATCCTAGTAGAACTTAAGAGAATATTTACTTATTCTAACACCCCCCTTAAGTGATACTAGGGGATATTTTTACAAATGAGTCCCGACAACAAGGCCTGATGAGGTACTCATGTACAATGACTTCTTTTTGAAGAGATGGTAAAAAACCATATGGAAAAAACCATCAATCAAAAGGAAGTAAGGAAGAGGCTTGTCTTCGGATGGCGAAGATTGTCCTCTTAATACAATAAGAATGATGAGTCCCGACAACATGGCCTGATGAGGTACTCATTTACAATTAATATAGATGGTGAAAAAACCCGTTGGAGAAAAACCAACTATCACAACTTCTTTTTGAAGAGATGGTAAAAAACCTATGGGAAAAACCATCAATCAAAAAGGAAGTAAGGAAGAGGCTTATCTTCGGATGGTGAAGATTGTCCTCTTAATACAATAAGAATGATGAGTCCTAACAACATGGCCTGATGAGGTACTCATTTATAATTTATAGATGGTGAAAAAACCCCTTGGGGAAAAACCATCTATCACATAAAAATATCCATGATAGAGGCATGTCTTCGGATGATGAAGATTGTCCTCATAATATACATGCTATTGGAGAGATGATAAAAAAAACCACAAGGGAAAAAACCATTCTCCAAATAATGTAATGAGAGGTGGAAGACCTCTTGTCAATAAAACTGTATTACTCCAAGTTTATCTCGCAACTGAAGGTAACGCGGAGAAGGAAATGACTTGGTGAAGATATCTATAATTTGATTCTTAGTTGGAATATAGTCCAAGTATATATCCCCGTTCTGAATATGTTGCTGTATGAAGTGCATGTGTATCTCAATGTGCTTGGTGCGCTGATGCTCAATCGGATTATGTGCAATATGAATTGTGCTCTGATTGTCACACCAAAGAGTTATAGGCTTTTCATGGGAGAAACCAAATTCTCTCAAAATTTGATGGGCTCTGATTGTCACACCAAAGAGTTATAGGCTTTTCATTGAAGAAACCAAATTCTCTCAAATTTTTTTCTAACATCCCCCCTTAAGTGATACTAGGGGATATTTTTTACGAATGAGTCCTGACAATGTAGGTACTCATGTACAATGACTTATTTTTGAAGAGATGGTAAAAACCCTATGGGAAAAACCATCAATCAAAAAGGAAGTAAGGAAGAGGCTTGTATTCGGATGGCAAAGATTGTCCTCTTGATACAATATGAATTTGATCATCAACATATAGAAAAAGAATGGTGATTTTGCCTTTACCTCTCTAAATGTAGACTATGTTATCAGACTCACAATGAGAAAAACCTACTGAAAGAAGGAAGGAGTCCATATTTTGATACCAAGCTCTAGGGGCTTGTTTGAGGCCATAGAGAGACTTTTTTAGCCTACAAACAAGAGAGGAGTCTTGAGTGAAACCAACAAGGTTGTTCCATGTATATTTCTTCTTTTAAGTCCCCATGTAAGAAAGCACTTTTTACATCCATTTGATAGACATGCCACTTTTGGGAAGCAACCAAAGCAAGAACCAGTCTAACAGAATCCATTTTAGCAATTGGAGCAAAGGTTTCTACATAGTCAATACCTTCAATTTGAGAAAAACCTTTTGCTACTAGGCGAGCTTTGTGTTTGTCTATTTCTCCATTAGGCCCATATTTTGTTTTGTAGATCCATTTACAATGAACTAACTTCCTTCCTTTGGGCAAGGGAACTAAATCCCAAGTTTTGTTTTTGATTAAGGAAGAAAATTTATTTTCCATGGCATCATCCCATTCTTTGATACTTGTTGCTTCTTTGAAGGATTGAGGATCAGAGGAAATAGACTGACAGACAAGACCAGTGCCTATGGGGTTGGATGATCTGGTAGATGGAATATTTTGGATGTAAGGAGTAGCTTCTTTAATAATGGTGCGGGCCCATTTTGGCATAGTGGAAGGAGTAGAAGGAGTTGAAAGACATTGAGTTGGAGTTATAGGTTCCTCATCTTGATTATCAATTTCTAAGTTAACCTCAAGAGTTGGCTCTTCATAATATTGAGGTTCTACTATAGGAGAAGGCTCAATGGAGGAAGAGGGGGATTGAGGATCTCTTTGAGGGAATGTTTCATCAAATTGGACATTCCTATGAAAAAAGACCTCATGAGTTGAGGGATCAAGGAGCTTGTATGCTTTCATTTCCTCACAATAACCAACAAAGATGAGTTTTTTGCTTTTCTTATCTAGAGCCTTCCTTTTCTTCTTTGGGATGTGATCCCAAGCAGTACACCCAAAAATATTGAAGAAGGAAACATATGGTTTTGAGCCAGACCATGCTTCTTCAAGATTTAAATGGTCAAGAGCTTTATGAGGTGTGCAATTTTGAATATAATTGGCACAGTTAATAGCTTCAACCCAAAATTTCTTTTGGAAGATCTCTTGAATGGAGCATGCAATTAGCCATCTATTTTAATGTTCTATTTTTCCTCTCTGCAATACCATTTTGCTGAGGATTATGGGAGACAAAATGCTGATGAATGATGCCATGACTTGATAGAAATATGGAGAACTCATTACTACAGTATTCCCCCCATTATCAATGCGAATTTGCTTGATTTTGCAAGAGGCCTGATTTTCAACTAAGGCTTTGAAGACTTTAAAGTGGGATAGAACATCACTTTTATATTTTAGGAAGTAGACCCAAGTTCTTCTAGAAAAATCATCAATAAATGTTAGAGCATATTTTGCTCCTTTGAAAGAAGGTTTTGGAAAAGACATCAAGTCACTATGGATTAATTCTAGAGGGGATGAGGCCTTTAGAGAACTACTTGGGTGGAAAGGATCTTGATGTTGCTTTCCAAGAGCACATCCAGGACAAAATCCATCAATAGAAGAGACTTGGGG
Source organism: Wollemia nobilis (assembly GCA_028583015.1). Classification (NCBI taxonomy): domain Eukaryota; kingdom Viridiplantae; phylum Streptophyta; class Pinopsida; order Araucariales; family Araucariaceae; genus Wollemia; species Wollemia nobilis. Next base: position 5,760,559 of record JAQPPZ010017095.1, read on the forward strand.
TAAACCTGTGACCATATCATGGGTGCTCAATTCCTTTAGGTAGTTGTAACTAAGATGACCAAACCTTTCATGTCAAATTTTGCTTTCAAGATCTCCATGAGCCACAAAACAGGAGGCCCCTTCTAGATTTTGGAATCCTTTGAAGTGAAATAGGTGAGTGTTGTGATCAATATCTCCTTTGGCTATGAGAGAATGGGGATCTTGAAAGTCTCTTATCTCAACTCCTATTGGAGAGAAGAGAATTGTTTTCCCCTTCCCAAAAGTACAAATTTGATAGATGGAGAGGATATTGGTGGTAATGTTTGGAACATAGAGAACATTATTTATAGAGCCACCATCAATGGTTATGTCCCCATTTCCTTTGAATGGAATAAAGGAAGAGTCACCCACTTCTATGCTACATGTAGAACTTGAGGAGATAGAAGAGAATGACTCATCTGAAGCAGTCATGTGATGAGTAGCTCCAGAATCAAGGACCCAATAATTAGAGGAAGAATTGGAGGTTTTACCTTGAACATTTAGGGCTTTCCCTATTTGCTTTTTATTGTCTATATTTTGATCCTTCATAGCTGCCTCTAGTTGTTGTAATATTTTCCAGCATTTGTTTGCAGAATGACCATTCTTTTTACAGTGAGTACAAGTTATGGGATTCCTTTCCTTATTTTTGAATTTTTCTTTAGTAGAGGTGGAGGCTACTAAGGCTTTGGAGGAAGAGGAAGAGGAAGATATCTCATATCTTTCAAGTTTTGTTTCTTCCCTAGTTAGTCTATCACAAAATTCTTCTAAAGAGGGCATTTTAAAGGTTGCACCAAGAGCATATTTTGTAGATAGAAAGGTGGTTGCAAAGATTTGAAATACACCATTTAGTTTAGAAAGAATTAGATAAATGCATTCTTCGTCAGTATTTTTCTTCCCACTGCCTATGAATTGAGTGAGGACTTCTTTGAATTTGGTGAGGAAGTCAACAATAATGCTAAAATCTTCAGGAGACAAAGTTGTTAGTTCTGCTTCTAGTTGCATTGATCTTATTTGATCTACTTTCCCAAACAAGGTCTTTAGTTTCTCCCAACTTTCATGAGGAGTTTTACAATATGTAATGTGAAACCACAAACTTTCATGAATATTAGAACTAATAATACCCATAGTTTCATGCATTTTCCCTTTGTGAACAAATATTTCATATTCTTTATCAAACTCAGGTTGCTTTTCTTCTAATAGGTGAGTGAGCCCTTTTTGAGAAATGAGATTTAAAATTTTGGGTTTCCATGTATGGTAGTTATGAGGAGTGAGAAGATCAATTGTATTCATTGAATTCATTTTGAAGTTAACCCAAAGTTCCCCCCTTTAACTTAAAAAAATGGAATGCAATGGATATAAGTTTAGAAGCCCCAAGGAAATACCAAATTCTCAAAAATTACCCGCCCTAACGAGAGGGAAACTATAAGTAATTAGAGGAATTGGATATCAATGAGTGAAGAGAACAAACATGCCAAAGCTTTTAGGAACACCAATTAACTCAAAAATACCCACCCTAACAAGAGGGAAACTATAAGTATTTTGAGGATATTTGATGTTAAGTTTAAATTAAGGATTACAAATATGCCAGGCCTATATATCTTGTCTTGTCAAATACCCACCCTTACGAGAGGGAAACTATAAGTATTGATAAGATTTGATACTTGGAACTTAGGCTTATATCATCCAGGCCAATATTGTGTATCTTAATAACTTGCCCTTACTTGAGGGAAACTATAAGTTATGTAGGATGTCCAATAATGGTTATGGAGATATTATATTTGTGATTTGAGAGATAAATTAAGGACAAAGAAATTAAGTGGTTTTCTTAAATTATTTAATTTATATATTTTATGCTAAACAAAATGACATAAATTTATGCTTTTTAAAAAAGGAAAAATTGATTAATCTATTTGCTAAAATATAATTTCAAATAAACAAATTTGTTTTTATTTAGAGAACTTCATGGAATTATAACTTTTGAAATAAAACAAAATATTATAATAAGCATTAAATAGATTAATCTATGTCTTTTTTAAGCAAATAGGTAAATTAAGGGAAATGAAATACCACTTTTGAAAAAATCTAATATTTTTAAAATTTAAATTTTGCTTAATGATATATCTAAAGTTCTTTCTTTAAGAAAAATAAAATATACTATAAGCAAAGTAAATATTACCAAAATTAAATGTTAATTTAAAAAACTTTGCTTATAGTAATTTTTAAAAAGAAAAAATATAAGATTTCGATAATGATTAAGCAAAGAATATTTTACCATATGTAAAAGCAATGATAAGAGGTGAAAAAAATGATGCAAAGACAAAGTAGACCCCCCCGGATTTGAGATAGGTGCAAAAAAGGCACCTGAACAACCCCCCCAAAATAAATATTATATTTATTGCTCTTTTATCCGAGCCAATGAGAGGGCCAACATTTCTTTCGGATGGCTACAAAGATGTACAAAATATGAAAAATAAATAGAGTACAATTAAAAAGCCAAACGAGATAAAGAGAGAAACGTCAGACAGAGGAGTGCTTCAAAAAATTGATTTCACCCTGGTTGGCGTCGCTCAACGATCAAACGTTGGGCGCCACAGCAGAGATCCTCAATGATGTACCTTTTACGTCACCTGCAGTGAAGGGTAAGGGTTAAATAAAAAAATTAATATCACCAATACCTACGATTGAAGAGGATGCGATTAGAGGTGAAGACAGAGTGAAGGCGCCATCAAATTTGAAGACAGAGGTGAACGTGCGAAGGACTTTTTCGAGAGAAGGTTATGGCACCATAGACAACAAAAATGAGGAGGGGGCATAGAGGGTGGCACACAATAGAAGGTACACACCATATGTTGCTGAGATGAGGGTGCCACACACTAGAAGGTACCACAGACCAAAAAGCGCAAATGACCTCCGAATGAAGAGTAGGCAACGTCGTCGTAAACCTGCAGATCAAAAATACTTCACAGAGAAAATAGCAGATAGCAATGGGCCAAAAACACACCAGAAGGTGCCACAGACCAGAAAGCACAAATGACCTCCAAGTGAAGAGTAGGCAACGTCGTTGCAGACCTGCAGATCAAAAAAGCTTGTAGAGAAAATAGCAGATAGCAATGGGCCAAAACAAATTACTAAAGTTTTCAGCTAAATGAATATGTTTCCAATATTTAGTGAGACGTTTATAAAGGAAAAAATTTGTTGTTCTCCCAGAGCACTGAAGAGCACTTGAACGGGAAGAAGATCGAGAAAACAAATCGTGAGATCTTCGAAACTATTATAATAAATGGAGAAGTCGTTATGAGGCAAAAATCCAAACAAGGCCACGTTGTTATAGAAAATATAGAACTCTGGTAAAATAAATAGACCAAGAGTCTTTCTATCTGATGCGAAGGGAGAGTTCCATTTAAAATATCAAATGAAGAATAACCGATTTTAAATTTAAATTTTTTAGAATTTCCCACTAAAAAAGGGCTACGTTTCTCTTCTCCACGATAGTTGCAGCGAAGGCTTGGGAAAGCCGAATGGGCTACCAAATATGGAGTAAAAGAAAAAAATGTAGGCAATAGGGGAAAAAAATTATGTCCTTTTAAAATATGCTTTAGATTTATATTTCTCTCTTATATAGATTACATAGGGATGGCTGTGGAGCGGTCGAACTGCGCTTTAAGTAGGAGAAAAGGAATATAAATATATATGCATATGACGAGGGCATTAAATTTTAAAAAATCACCTATAACGAGATGCAAAAAAAAAATTAAAAAACAACCTGTGCTCGTTTAGAAAGAGATTATAAGAAGCAGAATTGAGAGAAACAAAAATTTTCAGAAGATATTCGAGTTGCTTATAAAGAGCAACGAATACAATGAAGGAATTTTTTTGAAAAAATTGCATTCATGGTAAAACAAATATTAGATAAACTAAGAAAAGTATTACCATAAGCAAAATATCTCAAACAAATTGCATCTAAGATCAAAACACTCTTTTCTTTAAAGAAAGCAAAGAAAAAGAGATTAAGAACCAGTTCGTAAAACCTCCTTCAAGAGAGAATGCTAGTAGAATCTATCCTGCTCTAGTACCATGTTAGAATTCCCAAGAGTAGAACTACAAAGCATTACAAGAGTTTGAAGAAGCAAAGAAGAACTGATTGATTTATTCCAAGGATCAACTTTGTATAAATAGCAAAGTTGATCATTGAGAGTCGTTGGATTACAACAACTCATCAAACCTGATGAAGACACCACTGATAGTTCTCTTGACACATGGAGGAGTTAAAACTCAAGTGTGTCTATCCTAGTAGAACTTAAGAGAATATTTACTTATTCTAACAAAAATTTCATTTTGTTATTATGATTTTGTCAAAGAATTTTTATTATTTCTTGTATAAAGCTTCTTCTTTAGTCTTTGGATGTTCAAAACTTCCATTAATTAGAGGTGAATTTACTTTTCATAAATTATCATAAAATTGATATCATATACATAATATTTCATTTTGTTATTATGATTTTGTCAAAGAATTTTTATTATTTCTTGTACAAAGCTTCTTCTTTAGTATTTGGATGTTCAAAACTTCCATTAGTTCTTATTTTTTAATCTATTTGTCTTGTTGATACCAACCCTTATATTAAGTTGTAAGCATAGTTCTATATCCATATGGTTTTCCTTCTAATAACATTCATATATTATAATATAATGGGATTGCAGATTAATGCTTAGTTATAGAGAATATTTCATTAATATTTATTTTTTAATAATCCAAGATCCTAATATCAATGTTATAAAAAATAAATCTTAATTTTCAATTCCATAACTAAATTTAGATAACTTATTTCACATAGTATAAAAAATTGTATTGTCTTATATTATGCATTTCTCTATACCAACATTACAATTGTAATTAGAATCAAATTTAAGTTAAGTAATTAAATAATAGGATCACCCATGTCTCTTTAATAAAAACTAATAATCATTAACATTCATTTAACAATAGCTACAAAACTTAGCTAAAAATAGTGATGTGTTAAATATATATTTTTAATGTTTATATTATTAGAATTAGTTGTTCATTCTTATAAATGGTATAAATGTTAATATTAATTTTTTAAATGTATGCAAGCACATAAAATTTTAAAATTTATATTTTATTTTTAATTTATATTAAAATCATATAAACTTATATTTTAAATGCAAGTTCTTGTGGTTGCATTTCCTTAAATATATAGCATCAAAAACTAATACTGGTATCAGAGCACAAGGTAGATTGATAGAAGACAAAGAGATCCACGAGAGATATTGAGAGGAGATAGAAAATCTCATTTTAAAAATTTCTAAAATTGCTATTTGGCTAGAGTCTTTCATTAAGGTTGTAGTAAAACTCATGAAGACTAGGACTTAGCATAGATCTCTTTCCACTAGATTGAAGGATAACTAGTAATTTTTATTAAATTATAGAGATCTAGAGATTTGCATGGATTTACTTCTACTATCTAAGTTTTTTGTTGCAAAAAATTAGTTTTCAGAAGTTGAGAAGCTTCCTACAACAAATAGAGAAGAGTTTTATGTTTTATTATCTAAAATTCAATGTGCTTTCATCATGCAAGGATTAGTTATTTGTTACAAAAAAATAGATGTTGAAGATTAAAGAGACTCGGGAAGAAGGTCTCCATCGAAGCTTGAAGATTGAAGACTCCATATTGAAGAAAGAAGAGCCTAAAGAGAAGAAGTCCTCATTGAATATTGAATATTCCAGATTGAAAATTGAGAAGAGAGATATAGGTGAAAGGAGCTCTATTGAATATTGATGGAATATGAGACTCAAGAAAATGGAGTCCCATTATATATTGGATATTGGAGATTAAGAGGACCCAAGAAATAAGTTCTCATAGAATATTGAAGACTACAGATTGCAAATTTAAGAAAGTAGAGAGTAGATATAGAATTAGGAAACACAAGAAAGAGATCTCATTGAAGAACATCTAAATTTGGAAGATAGAATATTGAATATAGAGAAGGACTAAGAAAATCCTATTGAATATTTAACAAGCTATAGAATTTGAAGACCGAAAAAAAGAGATATCAAGAAAATTTGAAAGGAGAAATAAGAAGAAGGCTAGAGAAGTCCTACTAAAAAGTTGAAGAAGTAAAAAATTGGAGGATTTTCCTGAAAATTTTGAGATATGTAAGAATAGCAAAACAAATGAGGAATTAGCTTCATTAGAACCTGAAAATTACAGAGTTTTAGGATAGCAAGAGGGTAGCATATTGGGTAGTATTGATAGCTATAAATTTTAGAGTTTGAGAGAACAAAGTTGGAGGAGAATTGGAGTCCCAAAAATCATATTTTTTTTGACAAAAAATTAAAGGCTAAAATGTAAAAAAATAGGGCAGCAAAGCACAAAGAACTAGAGCTACAAAATTTACAAATCCGAGATAGAAAATAGGTGAACCAAATTACCAAGAAATATTGCTACAAAGGAGGCCACAATAAGGTCTAAAATTTGGTGTTATTAAAGTTTTTTATCCAATTATTGTTTAAGTTTATTGAAAACACCACATTAGACTTATTAAAGGTAGCAAAAAATGTTTAAGGTGTTATTAAAGTTTTTTATCCAATTATAAATTTAAGTTTAAGGTGTTTGAGTCAAGAAAGGAGGTAGTATTATCATCTTGAAACCTCCAAAATACGTCAACACAAAATAGAGTTAAAAGTTGCATGAAAGGAGTAATAAGAAAAATTAGATAATGCTCAATACATGTTATCTATGAGAGATACCAAAGTGCAATATTATTAAGCAAAGGAAGGAAGAATAGTGCATAAGAACAAGGCTAAGTTAGAGAGTCCAAAGACACCATTAAGCACATGTGAAAGCTGCAACAATTCTTGGTGAAGAGAAGCCATGAAGTGAAGAATAAAGAGCTAAATAAGGGCTCAAAGCTAACATATTAAAGGTTTCTAAAGACACCAAATAGGGTACTAAAATCCAATAAGGCAGTGCCCACATTGGATCAAACCTACAACAAGAGAAAAAAGATATATATATATATATATATATATATATAAAGAATAGAGCTGCAAGTAGTAACGAAGTAACAAGGTTTTACCCAAGGAAAATATGCTTGAACAATAGTGAAACAACCACCAAGGAAAGAAGCATTGAAACACCACCAAAGGAGTAGCCATCATCATTGAATAGGAGCATCCATTGAAGGAGAAGATCCACCACCATACATTGGAAATCAAGAAGAACTTAGCAATTACAAAGGAAGACCAAACAACTTGCAAAGTGTTAGCAAGGAATATTAAGGAAAAGAAAGAACATTGAGCACCAAAGAAAGATTACATGCAAAAGAAGAGTGGATCCACCACTTGTCACGAGGATCAAAGAGACCATATGCCACTCGGCACAAAAGAGAAGAGTACCAACAATATTTAATAACACCTCAAACAAGCACTCATCAATAAAGGAGGGAATATGTTATAAAATAATATCTACAATATCCAATATTGGAATAATATCTACATTCTATAAAGTAACACCTATGCAACCTAACAGATAATAGCAATAAGAAGTAACATACAAATTTTACATTGAATGCCATGTGGTACACAAGGCGAAGGATATACTCAAGTATTAAAATCCCAAACCATACTAGAGTGCACATACTAAGCATTCAAGTCAGAGAACATTGAAGAAGCATAAGAAGGATAGTCAAAAGTGGAAGAAAGCACCATAAAAAGGAGAAATAAATACAGTGGAAAAATATTACCAAGACTAGAATACTGAGAAGAGAACAATACCCAAATTAGCGTGCAGATTGTAGTCAAAGGAGAATACAATCATTACATAGCACATCACCTCCAAGAAGATATATTAACATCAAATTATTATTTGCATTACATTAAGTTTAAGGAGGCATAAGGTTTATCATTTATACGTTTAAGTTTAGTTATTTGAATGCATGGAGATATCAAGAAATAAATTGGTAAATTAATATCTTAGATGATTTATTAGAAAGACTAACTAGGGAAGAAACAAAACTTGAGAGATTTTTAAAAATTGAATTAGTTGAAATTCAAGTATTGAAATATTTACAAATAATTTAACTAGGAGAAATAAGGTTTTCTACATTGAAATTGAAGCATTAATTTTGTAAATATCCTTATTTTCTAAATTTATATTTAGGGAGATATAAGGAGTTCAAAACCAAAGTAAATATCTTGAAATTTAGAAACCATATCATTGAGAATTAAAGGATATAGGAAGTAAAACATAAAGTATTGAAAAGTTGGAAAACTAAATTGGAATTAGTCTCTTGCTCAAATTAATGAGACAAAACAATCAAACTCAAAAAAATTGAAGATAGAAAATTTCATCAATTGAAAGTGCATTAAATTTTTTTTCAGCTCTCTATTCACAAATATGGATATATAAGGTGAAAAATAGTAGTTGAACATTAGGGATATAAAAAGGATTCAACTCAAAGGAAATATAAATAAAACTAAGCATTTTATCAAGACTTTAGTACAATCAAAATACTAGGGAGCTAAAAGGAATACTACCTAGAGATTTGAAATATTACAAATAAAAAATTACAAAGCATACTACAAAAGTTAAAGAATTAAAAGATAGAATTTGATCATATACTCAAATCACTAGGTAGACATAAGGTAGTCAACCACAAAATTTTTTGAAAGTTAAAATATTCTATCAAAAATATTCTCAATATCGAATATTAAGTAGCAAAAAAGAGTCTACTTCGAAGAATACAATGAATATTGATATGGAAAATATCATTAGAAAGAAAAGGACAAATGTCATAAAAATTGAAATCAATAATTTATTTACAAAGTCTGAAGGAAACTTAGATCTTACTTCAAAATTGATCTATAGCGAAGCCTTAGAATATAACATTAAAATTTTGAAATATTATCTACATGGTAGAATAATTGAAGCAATCGATAATGGAAAATATAATATTCTAATTCCTTTAGACAGTGGCAACATATTATATATGGTATTACTTACATCCAAATATTACAAAGAAAATATGAATCATAAGGAATAGATTGAATCACTTAAAACAAAAATAGATGAATCCTTCTTAGAGAAGATATTTCATTCTTCATGCAGTATTGATAATTCAAGTTCTTCTAGCTCAATATCTTATCATGATGCTCTAAGTGATTGCTCAGAATATTGTATACTAAATAAGACTTGTGATAAGAAGGACAAAGGCAAAGAGAAAATATTTTTACAGGAATCTAATGATAGCATAACACCTCATGAAAGCACAAAGACTCTAATGATGAAGATAAAGAATAAGAATTACCTCATAAAGGAGGCATATAGTGCAAAGTAAATAAAATTCAAGACAACGATCATATTGAAGACTAAAATCTTCAATAACTAAATAATATAATACATGGGGTGTTGAAATATATTATATTATTTGGTACATGTCAATGAACCACCTTGGGTATATCTCTAGATTAGAAATTTATCTTAGATTAATATTTTAGTATTTTCTTTATGCAATGTAATAAATGCACAAGTTTTAGAATGTGTAAAGTACTTGATGATGTAAATGTTGATGTAGTCTACATATCAATGAGTCATAGAATAGAAATATGAAGAGTCGTAGGTAGGTGAAATACCAAGAGATATATCTCTTTATATATAGGCATTTAATAGAATGATAGGGAGAGAGAGAATCATATATAATAGCAGGGAATGGATAGATTAAGAGAAAGTAGATACAATGTAGAGCATGTATGAATTATAGAGTATTTGATATCTCCATTCTACAACATTGTACTATTTTCGTGAGATTTCATTAATTGTAGTTTTATGAGTTATTGTAGAAGTTTCTTATTAGTTTTTCCTACATATTGTTCATTTTGAATACCAGCTCTAGTTTCATTGACTTAGTGAAGCCCCCCATACCAACTCTTATCAGATACAACTTCTAGCTCACAAAATAATAATTATTAAAAGAACAAGGGAAGAAGAGACCAAACTAGAGAGTGGAGTTTGTCAAAGGCATGATCTTGTTCACCCAATAACACTCGTTCTAGATCCAAAAAAAGGATCCACCACTATTGGATACTCACTGTCAATTCCTATTTTCTTTCCTTCATTATTAAACTGATACTTGTAGATATTAGGTTGGTTCAAACTCCTCCCTCTAGGTGAATGATACTTGGCTTTGCTCTTAATAATTTCTTGAACACTATGGGGAAATATTAACTCCTAGCACTACAATTCATCCAAAGGTACACCCATGTTCGCCAGATAATCAGCTATCCGATTAGCCTTTCTATAGACATGGACAATATGCACTTCTTCAAGGAGCTCTAGTTTAGTGTTAATCTCAGGTGGATGTTTTCCATTCAAAATATTAATGATGTGCTGAGAATCTCCTTGTATTTATAATTTGCTTATATTTATCTTACCAAGTAGTGACACACCCATAAATGTCGTTCTAGCTTCACCAACATGGTGAATTTTTTCCATTAAAAATATTAATAATGTGCTGAGAATCTCCTTCTATTTTTAATTTGCTTATATTTAGCCTACCAAGTAGTGACACACCCATAAATGTCATTCTAGCTTCACCAACATGGCTCGTTTGATCTCCTAAAGGCTCTGCATAGATCAAGAGCGTTCTATCCCATTAATCTTGAAAGATGTCTCTTACTCCGGCACTCCCAAAATTTTCTTTTGTCGCTCATCAAAATTCAATTTTATCCATCCACTTGATGGCATTTTCCATTTTAAATTGGTTTGACGAGGAATTGTGGGTAAGCAAAAATACTAATAATTGGAAGCTAACCCCTAAATATCTTTTTTTTTTTTTTTTTTGGTGGAAAACATCCCAAAATTGATGCCACTTTCGGGTAAGACCCAAGGAGGCAGGGGTATCCATTCCGTAAAAAATGCCCAGGACTCGAACTTGGCCTACCACCTTTGACATACTCAAGGAGCAAACAAACACACAAAACCAAATTAAAAAAAGTAAATAACAACAAAAATAATAAAATAAAATAAAAAACATGCTCCTTGAGTGTGTCAAAACCAAAAGCACAACCAAACATGCACAATAAGATAAAATAAATCACAACACAAACCACATAGGAAAACACAAGAACCACATAACAAAACACAAACAAGACAAAAACAACAGAACACTACAAAGACATAACCCAAAAAAACATGAAAAATAAACACAACCAAAACCTAAAAAATAAAATAAATAAAAATAAAAATAAAAACAAGAACAACAGACAATAAACAAAAACAAAAAACATAGAAAACACTCACACATAAAAAAATGAAATAACACAAACAAAGAGAAACCTAAGAACAAGAACGAAAAAAACACAAGAACAATAACAAAAAACATAAAAAAAAACAAAACAACAAAAACACAAGAACAACAAAAAACAACACAAAGAACACAAAAACAAAACAAAACAAAAGAACCCACCCACCTTAAAAAACTAAACAAAAAAACAAAGAAGACAAAAGAAAAAAAAATGAACAAAACAATGACCTATCTAGACCAGAAGACTATTAATGCAAGAATCAACAGAGGAAACAAAATAAATAATAGAATGAGCTAGGGAACTAAAAAAATTGAATGAACCAAAGAGAAACAAAAAAAAAAAACAAGAAGAAACTAGGTACCTTCAGAACTGGAGCCATCCAAAGAAATGATAGAAAGAAGAACTTCCCTAATTTGAGAAGCCCACCATATAGGAGGGTGGCCATAACAAGTAAGATCACCTTTGTCCAAAGCCCAATTAGCTAAAGCATCAGCACTCTTGTTTTGATCTCTGACCACATGATTGTAATCAACTTTCAAAAATCCCATCTGGATTAACTGAATCTTCTCAATAATTCTTTTTATTCTCCAATCCACCTTATGATTCTTAGGAGTATTAAAGATATTAATCATAAGTTGAGAGTCAGACTCAACTAACACCTTTTCCCATCCAACCTTAGTAGCCTCGTAAAGGACTCTAAGGATACCATACCCATCAGCAAGGTTATTGGAAAGAATACCCAAATTCTCAGCAAATGTAAAAACCAGGGAGCCATCTAAAAGTCTACCAATAGCTCCCACACTGGCTTTTCTAGGGTTCCCTCTAGAGGCTCCATCAGTATTGACTTTTCCAAAATCCTTAGGAGGAGGTTGCCAATTTCTAGTCCTATCCATCTTACTAATACTCACATTCCATTTAAGTTGGTTGCCCTTAGAAGGTTTAATCTTCAATCTTTTCATCACTTGATCCCATCTTTGGTGGGAGTTTTTGGGGTGATTAAGGAGTTGATGGACTGATTCAACTAAGTTGGCTATGGTATTTTGCCAAATATAGTGAATATCCTTCCTATCTTGATTAAAAATTTGGTTGTTCCTTTAATTCCAAAGAAGAATGGTAGAACCCATCCAAACTAACCGCCTAATAAAATGATCAACACCCTCTTGATTAGGCCAATCCCTCCAAAGCTATTCAAAAGTGAAAAAATTGGACCACTGTAAGCCAAGTAAAGTTGTCATTCTCCTCCATAGCTCAGAGGCTAAAGTACACTCAATAAAAAGATGGTTGATATTTTCTACATTCTCTTCACACATTTCACATCTAAAAGGGCCATGAAAACCATGCTTCATAAGTTGCTCACCAAGTAAGCACCCTACGATGCAATAAAAGCCAATTAAAGAACCTCACCTTAGGCCAGAGCTTTTGAGCCCATAATTGAGAAAATATATCAAAAGAATGGTTGGGATTATTATGGCATAAGGTCAAATAACCTTGAGCAACTGAATACTCACCCTTAGTAGTGTTGTTCCATCCAAAACAATCTTTTTCATGGGACCAAGAGAGGGATCTCATATGAAGGATGCCTTGGATATCTTGTCTTTGCATTTATGGGATTTTAATAGGCTACTCCTCAATAGGGATCCAATATCTACCAACCTTTGAATTACCAGTATGGTACCGACAGTAATTAGCCACCTTTATCTAATTAGCTCGGTGAAGCTCCTCCATCCAAGGCCTCCAATCAGGAAATTGAGTTATCAAAGGTTTGTGACCATCCCAAGAATCTGTCCAAAAATTTGTATGTTGACCATTATGAATGATCCAAAATAATTTTTTCTTTATCAAATCCTCACCAGTCTTACGAACTGCTAAAATGGGAGAACCTTTGGTAGGAAGTTGATAGCGAACAAGGTCTTCAAGACTTTTGTTCTCAACATATTTAGCACAGAGATTATTGGCCCAAAGAGCATTGGGGTTATGCAACATCCTCCAATATAATTTAGGAGCTAAAGCTTTGTTGTTATTAATTGAAGACCAGAATCCTAACACCCCTTCACTCTTATGAAGACATAAAGTATCCCATTTCACCAAGGCCCATTTTCTTTTCTCCTTAGTACCACTCCAAAGGAAACGATGACTGATTTGATCCAATTCTCGAAGAACGGCCTTTGGGATATTCAAAACGAAAGAAACATAAATAGGAATAGCTTGAAGGACTGATTTTACCAAGGTGATTCTACCCCAGAAGAAAGCCACTTGTTGGTCTACTTTCCAATTTTCTTCTTGACTTTGTCCAACAACCAATTCCAATTTTTATTTTTCTGCCTTTGAATATTTATGGGAATACCTAAATAAGTGATTGGAAGAGAGGTATTCTTATATCTTAATTTATCCAAGACCATGGATTCCTGTCTAGCAAAGTAGTGAAAGAAAATAAATTTAGATTTGTCTTCATTGATCAACTACCCAGTAGCCTTAGAAAAATAGCTAATGATTTGCTTAATATTAGAAGCTTTCTTAATTGTAGCTTTACCTAAAAGGGTAGAGTCATCCACAAATTGAAGATGAGAGATAGGTCTAGCTCCATGAGCAATGGTAACTCCCTGAAGGGTTTTGTTTTCCCTCTTTTTGGTTATAGTCCTACCCGAGCATTCAACAAGAATGATGAATAAATAAGGGGATAGCGGGTCACCTTGCCTAATACCTCCGGAAGCTGGGAAAGATTGAGAAGGCCCGCCATTGATAAGAACTAAGTAGGAAATCGAAGAGATACATCCCATAATCCAATCCATCCAATCCTTAGAGAAACCAAATTGCCTCAAAACTTTGATAAGGAAGTGCCAATCCACTCTGTCATAAGCTTTGGATAAGTCTAATCGGATGAACATAGAAGGAGAATTTTGCATATCCATGGAATGGATGGCTTCCTCAGCAAGAACTATCTCATCTACTATTTGACGTCCTTCCACATATCCCCCTTTCTCTGGGGAAATAATCTTATGCAAAAGAGGCTTCAACCTTTCTGCCATGTTTTTAGTAATAATTTTGAGAAGAACATTACATAAAGCAATAGGTCTAAAAGCTGAGATATGATCAACCTCTTGAGCTTTTGGAACAAGATTAATATATGTTTTATTGATAACCTTCAAAATTTCTTTGGATTTCCTAGCTTCTTCCACCACCTCTAATAAATCAACATGAAGGATATCCCAGAACTCTTGGTAGAACTCAATAGGAAAACCATCAGGACCCGGGGTTTTCCCTTTTTGCATTTTAAAAACTACTTGTTGAAGCTCATTGATAGTAACAGGAGCAGTCAAAATAGAGTTCTCCTCAAAAGTGATAAGAGAAGGGATTGCTTGAAGAACATTTTGTTGTGCTGAGTCAAGAGGAGTAGCAGCAAAAAGATTGGAAAAGTAATCAACAACAATAGAGTTCATGCCATCCCAAGTATAAACAACATCTCCAAAATCTGATTTTAAGGAAGAAATAAAGTTGTGAGATCTTCGAGCTAGAAGAGATTTGTGGAAGAAATTTGTGTTTCGATCTCCTTCTTTGAACCATTGAATTCTAGATTTTTGCTTCCATAAAATTCTTATTATTATTATTATAAAAAATTTAATTATCAACTCTTGAAAAAAGGTTAATGATTTATATACTAGATAATACTGCTTCTTATCCCTAAAATTAAGGGGAAATTTTTTTACAAATCTGCGAAAATCTTAAACGTTGCCCCGGGTTTATGTGGCAGGAGGACGTCAAACAGTGAATGGCAGGTGCTGGTAGATGAAATGTTTGGAATTCCATCGTATACAGCCTCCAGGCTCCACTCACATTGATTTTTTAAAAAAATCAATGAACAGTTGCAATGTGCAGATGTACACTATGCTCACAATTCAATGCAACAATAGCCAAAACTGTATAGATAACGATAAATTTAAACAATTGAACAATAAATTCTTACCATACGAATCTTATCTGTCTTTTTAACTTTTGCAGACTTGAGAGCCAGTTAAAGATAACAACGTCATACGAAACAATTCCTAGATGTATTATACACAAGTACATTCATATGACTGTTTGTTTATGTATTATACACGAGTACATGCATATGACTGTTTGTTTAAAAATTGATTAAACATGGCGTATACGATATCTTTGGGAAGTTGGGTATAAAAATAGATTAAAAATATAAAAAAAATAATTGCAATTGTTTAAAAACATTAAATTGTAAATTTTGTGGGTTATTAATCTAACAATTATTTTTTTAATAAATTAAAATATTAAGAATATATTGTGTTACCTCCTCAACACTCTTTACTTTTATGATATTCTTTCGAAACTTAATCTGATATTAAAACAGACTTACCAAAATCATGTCTAGCTAACCCCATTAGCTACTGAATACACTGCTCTGTTTGTTTATGCTTGGATTATTGACTCACTCAGTTTAGCTTTTTCTGCTACATACATCCAGAATCTGCAGGATGGGCAGTCTCTCTCCTTCGGCAGCAAGCCGTCAGACCGGTAAGATGAGAAGATTCCTGACATATAAGATGAGAAGATTCCTGACATATATTGTGTTACCTCCTTAAAAAACCAACACTCTTTACTTTTATGATATTCTTTCGAAACTTAATCTGATATTAAAACAGACTTACCAAAATCATGTCTAGCTAACCCCATTAGCTACTGAATACACTGCTCTGTTTGTTTATGCTTGGATTATTGACTCACTCAGTTTAGCTTTTTCTGCTACATACATCCAGAATCTGCAGGATCGGCAGTCTCTCTCCTTCCCGTCAGACCGGTAAGATGAGAAGATTCCTAACATATAACAAGTACGCTACTGCCCTCAAAGCATCCTATGGCACCTTGGGTTTAGAGCAATGGCTACATGCTGATTCGAGGAACATACGTCATTTGGCAGCCATAATACAACGAAAGGAACATGCGTCATTTGGCAGCCATAATACAACGAAAAATAAAACCCATAAATAATCTTGTTAAATTTGTAACTTTTAAAGAAACTGACATATGTCCTTTGCAGTATTTTGGTTGCTGAGCCACAGATTCAGCATTCCCTCCTCTTGCCAGTAAATTTCCAACGTTTGAAACTTTAGTTGAACTTTACATTTGTGTTGAGAACCTAAGAAGATATAGGAGGAACTTGACAAAAATTACCATGAACCAAATCATATTGAGGGGGAATGTGGTCCGTTAAATAAAATAGTCATTGTTTTGAATCTGCATGATCTTCTTTCCAGAATGGTCAGGATAGGGACTTGCCTGCTACTACATATCATGAAATTGAAAAGTTCTTGCTGGAAAATGAAGAAACATCTAATATCACATATATACATAGCACTGACTCTCTACTGCTGGAACATATACACAAATTACAAGTAGTTGAATTCTTTGATAAAAAGTAATGCCTGCAAGAATTCAAACATTTTTTTTTTGGCTGGATTTTCCTTTTCAGGGTTTCCCTGCTTATCCGAGCGGAACTATTCCATAGATCTTGTCCAAGATGCTTATGTGGCAGGTCCTATCAAAGTTCGTAATCAAATAGAAAACATGTGGAACATGTTATACAATAAAGCTGAGCCAGCACAGTGTAAATGATGACGGATGCTTTTTTCTCTGATTTAGATGTCGTTCATATACGAAGGAGGAATTATTGATGGAGGAATGATGGATGTATATATCCTTGTCAATTCCATGCCGAAAAAACGAAGATATTAAGAAACGCTAACGCCGCTCTGTTGCTTTCAATGTCAGTTCTCCACTTTTGATCAATAACGTGTTCCTACGAGCACCTAAATCTAATGATACAGTCTAGATATGAAACCAGTGTTCGTGTCCATAAAGTGAAAGCGGAACTGTAAACAAATAATGATATAGACGAAGGTCTTCCCCACAAAAGGCGTAGGCAACAATCGCCATATCTTTAATATAAGTGGAACCTGGAGAAACTAGTCATGATCGATGCTATTATAATGTAATTTCTACAAACCTTTTAGGTTAACTTTCCAGCGTGATTATGAGTTGTCTTTCACGGAAAAGTTATACTTTCCAGCGTGCAGGGGCATTTTCCATGGTATTAAGCGTGCTTATAAAGGAGATAGCAAAAATCAAACATAAAAAAAACTACCAAACAAACTTGAAACACCTTCGAAATATTCATCGTCCCATTCTCTCTCTTTCATTTATAGAGAACAATGCCAAATTGCTACCTACAGAAGGTGATCCAAAAACTACCAAACAAACTTGAAACACCTTAGAATAGTCATCATCCCATTCTCTCTCTTTCATATATAGAGAACAATGCCAAATTGTTACTATAGAATGTGATCAAAAGAAAAATAATAATTGAATGATGGATGCCACTTGCATTATCGGTGATGTGACGTGGGTTCAATCCTCAAGGCGGATATGTATATGTATAAGAAGTATTTACTCAATAAAAAAATTGAATGATGGATATCAATGGTAGGTCCGAGAGGCAAAAATGGGTATGGTAAATGGGATATTTGCAAGTTATATTTGCTTTTTAGATTATAATTTCATGCTCTTGAACTCTTGGTTTATATATATATATATATATATATATATATATATATATATATATATGGTAATATTAAGAAAAAAGAGGGTTTTGAAAGGGGTCTCTAAACCTTGTACAACAAAACAACCACCAGAAACACAAACGAAACTAACACAAACAGAATAAACACACAAAAATAGAGGGACCAAACAGAGCCAGAGAACCCGAGATGACCAGTGAATGAACCGAGATGGTTCTACATCACATAATAAACCTCAGTAATAATTTTGCCGGCCATTTGAACCGCCTCCTCGAAATAATCCAGTGCCATCTTCATAGAACTCCACACAACGCGTTGTTTAATATCCAACAAATGGAGACTATGAAGGATGACACTCTTTTTAACAGTGGAATTACCCTGAGAATACATATCATTAACATACTTGTCTTTGGAAACAGTTCTAGGGAGGACTTCAACCACCTCATCCACTGCATTCATCATAGAGATAGGGGAAGACTGCTTCAAAGTACTCTTTTTACCACTCAAAAAGAAGACTTACGAACCCCAACTCTCCCCAATCACCATCAGAAGTACTCACCTCAATCAGATTAGAAATAGGGGGAACCAAGGGATGTTCCCCCAACATCAGATGCCTTCCTCGTAGTGGAGCCCCACACGCCCTTGCCTTTTACATACATTTTTCCTGACCCAGAGACCAAAAAAAGAAGAGTGCTCCATATCATCCTCAAAATTGGTGCCATCATCTGATAACAACAGAGGATATCTATGCATCAAAATGAGAATGAATTTTAGGGAAATAAGAATTTCATCTGTAGCCACCCCCATTTCCAATGTGGCACATTCAAACAAGAGAAGCACCAACCCTTGATAAAGAGGAACCTTCCACCTTCCATTCTGAACTAACATCGATGTACGAAATGATCATTAATCTATATTATTGTTAAGTGATTAGTTTATTTGAATTACCTTCTTACTATTAATATTACAAAAAATAATATTAATAATATGATAAAAATTAAACTGTCCAACTTTGTATTGTAGACCAGCCTGACCCGTTGAAGGAAGGTCTGAGATACGAACCTACAAACTTTTTTGATGTGAAGGAGACACAAAATAATTTATGGTTCTTTTTAGATAGTGTTATATTGGGATGACAAAGCATTGCCAAGCATTGCCAACCACTTAAGAGAGGTTTTGAAGGTTTTTTTCTAATCTAAAAGTTTTACTCCCCCAAGGGTTAGGTAGATTGGAGGTTAATTGTGTCGCAAGACATTTACAAAAAGACACCCAATTTCAAATCTTGGGAGCAGCATGTTTGCAAAGGTAGTATTCTGATCTAAATACTTGAGTACACGTTAGAGACACAATGACGGTATGAATCCCAAGTGACCCTTCACACCCGTTCAACAATAACAATGGTTTGATGTAACCAACTCTCTTATAATAATAAAGTTAAATTAAACAAAAATTATAAAATATAATATTTTATTATTATTTTTATTGAACATCTGATACTTATATTATAAATAAAAAACCAGGAACATAATACAATAAGTCACATATAGAAGAGCATTATAATTCTAGAATACCAAAAAAAATTCCAGCAACTACTACAAATACGGACCATCATGACTAAAATTGTTTTTAATACGCAAGTCATTACATATAGTGACAAAATTACAAAACCAAAGGAAGAAATCACACTCCTTAATATCCTGAAATAAAGAACTAGCAGTACAAATATTCTCCTTTATCTGAATCATATTTTCATGCATCTTCTTAGGCTTTAACCGATCTTCAAGTCCACATATCAACCTCTTAACCTGCAAAATTATTTTAAATCATATGAGTCTCAAATGAGACTCAATAAGGAACCTGTGATGCTGTTGAAAGAGTTCATCATTACAAGATTTCCAAATCATCCATAAAATCTCAGTGGAAAAAAATAACTAGAATATATTATAAGACTATGCAACTGTTGAATATGACCACATAATATTTGCATTTTACCCAAAGCAGAACTACAGTCCCAGCCATGAATATTGGAACAAAACATAAACCAAATATCCTTAGCATAAACACATTCAAATAAAATATGAGAAATGGTATCCGGAACATGGCATAAAGAACATATAACAACCATACTAGAATCAACCACAATGGGTAACCTGTGAAGTAAAAATAGCCATATGAAAAAACACTTTTTAGGCTCAAGATGTCTAGACCAAATGCACTGCAGGGTATGAGCATAATAATTAGGAGATAAATCCATACTCCATTTATGATTAATATGGTCAAAAATAATATCCGTAGTAGTAAGCATAATATAAATCTATTTAGGCTTGGACTGCAAAAATTTGGAGCCATCTTTCCAGCAAATATAATCAATAACCTGTTGTTCATTATCAACAAAAATAGGATTAACCAACCTTCTAAAACTATTCTGGATGATGGAATAAGTCTTGTATTGAGATTCTGGAATACTAAATTCCTGCTTCAAATAATCCCAAGACTTTAACCCAACAACACACAAAATATGGTTAAAAGAAAAAATTCCCTTTTGAGCCCATTTACGAGCTGAACAACCTTGTACACGAGCTAGGACCTTATTGTTATGCTTAAGATTCCACCATATAGAACAATTATTAAAAATTCACATTTGAGAACCAATAGGTTGAAACCATCCTTCAACTTTAGATCTGACCTGTAACCAAGCCTTCCAAAGGCTTCTAAAAACATCTGAACCTGAAGGCCTGTTGTCAAAAGTGCCAAAAAGAATATCAAACAAATGCAGCCCACGCCAAAACTTAGATTTATTAGGAAAAATATTCTAAATATTATGCCTAACTAAAGCTTTCCATGGCTCTTGCCCATTAATACTTTTCAAAATCCATTTGATAGCTAGTGTTATTCTTTGTTTATGCAAATCAATCAACCCCAACCCACATTTAGACTTATTCAAAGCAACTCAATCCCATTTAACCTTATGTTTTTTATTTATACCAAAATCACCTGCCCATAAAAACTGTTTGACATACTTATGAATCTCAAAAATTTGATTAGCATTAAAATACCAAACAAAAGCATAGTAAACAGTATAAGAAGATATAATTTTTTGACAAATCTGAAATCTACCAGCCAAAGAAAGTTGTCTCTTTCTCCATTTTTCAAGTTTTAAAACAACTTTTTCCTTGATCCAACTCCACATGTTTCTTAGATTATGCTGAACAACAAAAGGAATCCCAAGATATTTAACTTGAGTATTAGGCCCGCACCATTGCAATTCAAATTTATTAATCCAAGTAGAAGGATTGTCATCCCAACTCAAGATTTTAGATTTTATAACTTCATATATAAATGTATATAAATGTATAAGTGATTATGCTTAAACTATAAAAACATTATATATCCATATTTAAATCACCCATGGTTGGTTATTAGAAAATAATTCAAACAAATTTAGTTACTAGAATCTAACTAAAAATGTTGGTACCCTTTACAGAGGATTTAATATTTTATTATTAATTATATTTTTTTATAACATTGTAAAAATAAAATAAGTAATATTACTGTTATAATATTTTTAAAATTATTTGTAATTTATTATATTATTATTGTTATTAGATTAATTTATGAAGGTCTTATATTTATTGTGTGATGTTTAATATATATATATATATGGTAAATATTATAATTGTGCAAGTTGTTTACAACATTAAATATTATAAAGAAGTACTTTCATCTTAAATATATGGAGAACAATGAAACATAGCATGTTTTTCATTTAAAGTAAAATTTGGCTAGTGATATATCCTCTTTACATTGATATCTTGGCTTATAGGTGAATTTACTTTTCATAAATGATCATAAAATTAATATCATATACGTAAAATTGTTAGAATTCCCAAGAGTAGAACTACAAAGAATTATAAGAGTTTGAAGAAGCAAGGAAGAACTGAATGATTTATTCCAAGGATCAACTTTGTATAAATATCAAAGTTGATCATTGAGAGCCTTTGGATTACAACAACTCATCAAACCTGATGAAGACACCACTGAGAGTTATCCTAACACATGGAGGAGTGGAAACTCAAGTGTGTCTATCCTAGTAGAACTTAAGAGAATATTTACTTATTCTAACACCCCCTTAAGTGATACTAGGGGAGATTTTTACAAATGAGTCCCGACAACAAGGCCTGATGAGGTACTCATGTACAATGACTTCTTTTTGAAGAGATGGTAAAAAACCCTATGGGAAAAACCATCAATCAAAAGGAATTAAGGAAGAGGCTTGTCTTTGGATGACGAAGATTGTCCTCTTAATACAATAAGAATGATGAGTCCCGATAACATGGTTTGATGAGGTACTCATTTACAATTAATATAGATGGTGAAAAAACCTGTTGGATAAAAAACAACTATCACAACTTCTTTTTGAAAATATGGTAAAAACCCTATGGGAAAACCATCAATCAAAAGGGAAGTAAGGAAAAGGCTTGTCCTCGGATAGTTAATATTATCCTATTAATACAATAAGAATGATGGGTCCCGATAACATGGCCTTATGAGGTACTCATTTACAATTTATATATGGTGAAAAAACCCCTTGAGGAAAAACCATATGTCACATAAAAATATCCATGATAGAGGCATGTCTTTAGATGACAAAGATTTTCCTCATAATCTACATGTTATTGAAGAGATGGTAAAAAAACCGCAAGAAAAAAAACCATTATCCAAACAATGTAATGAGATGTGGAAAACCTCTTGTCAATGCAATTGTATTACTCCAAGTTTATCTTGCAACTAAAGCTAACGCGGAGAAGGAAATGACTTAGTGAAGATATCTACAATTTGATTCTCAATTAGAATATAGTCCAAGTATATATCCCCATTCTGAATATGTTGTCATATAAAGTGCATGTGTATCTCAATGTGCTTGGTGCGCTAATGCTCAACTGGATTATGTGCAATATGAATTGTGCTCTGATTGTCACACCAAAGAGTTATAGGATTTTCATGGGAGAAACCAAATTCTCTCAGAATTGTGCTCTGATTGTCACACCAAAGAGTTATAGGCTTTTCATGGGAGAAACCAAATTCTCTCAAAATTTGCTCTAACACCCCCCCTTAAGTGATACTAGGGGAGACTTTTTACAAATGAGTCCTCACAACAAGGCCTGATTAGGTACTCATGTACAATGACTTCTTTTTGAAGAGATGGTAAAAACCCTATAGGAAAAACCATCAATCAAAAATGAAATAAGGAAAAGGCTTGTATTCAGATGACGAATATTGTCCTCTTAATACAATAAGAATTTGATCAACATATAGAACAAGAATGGTGATTTTGCCTTTATCTCTCCAAATGTAGACTGTGTTATCAGAATCACAATGAGAAAAACCTGCTGAAAGAAGGAAGGAGTCCATATTTTAATACCAAGCTATAGGGGCTTGTTTGAGGTCATAAAGAGACTTGTTTAGCCTAAAAACAAGAGAGGAGTCTTGAGTGAAACCAACAGGTTATTCCATGTATATTTCTTCTTTTAATTCCCCATGTAAGAAAGAACTTTTTACATCCATTTGATAGACATGCCAATTTTGGGAAGCATCCAAATCAAGAACTAGTCTAATAGAATCCATTTTAGCAACTGGAGCAAAGGTTTCTTCATAGTCAATACCTTCAATTTGAGAAAAACCTTTTGCTACTAGGTGAGCTTTGTGTTTGTCTATTTCTCCATTAGGCTCGCATTTTATTTTGTAGATCCATTTAAAATGAACTAACTTCATTCCTTTGGGCAAGGGAACTAAATACCAAGTTTTATTTTTGATTAAGGAAGAAAAATTGTTTTCCATGGCATCATCCCATTCTTTGATACATGTTACTTCTTTCAAATATTGAGGATTAGAGGAAATAAACTGACAGACAAGACTAGTACTCATAGGTTGGATGATTTGGTAGATGGAAGATTTTAGATGTAAGGAGTAGCTTCTTTAATAATGGTGTGGGCCCATTTTGGCATAGTGGAAGGAGTAGAAGGAGTTGAAAGACATTGAGTTGGAGTTATAGGTTCCTCATATTGATTATCAATTTCCAATTTAATCTCAAGAGTTGGCTCTTCATAATATTGAGGTTCTACTATAGGAGAAGGCTCAATGGAGGAAGAGGGGGATTGAGGATCTCTTTTATGGAATGTTTCACCAAATTGGACATTCCTATGAAAAATACCTCATGAGTTGTGGGTTCAAGGAGCCTGTATGCTTTCATTTCCTCACAATAACCAATAAAGATGAGTATTTTAATTTTCTTATCTAGAGCCTTCTTTTTCTTCTTTGGGATGTGAGCCCAAGAAGTACACCCAAAAATATTAAAGAAGAAAACATTTGGTTTTGAGCTAGACCATGCTTCCTCATGAAATAAATGATCAAAAGCTTTATGAGGTGTGCAATTTTGAATATAATTGGCACAGTTAATAGCTTCAACCCAAAAAACTTTTGGAAGATCTCTTGAATGGAGCATGCAATTAGCCATCTCTTTTAATGTCCTATTTCTCTGTAATACCATTTTTCTGAGGGTTACGTGAGAGAGAATGTAGATGAATGATGCCATGAATTGATAGAAATATGGAGAACACATTACTACAGTATTCCTCCATTATCAGTGCGAATTTGCTTGATTTTTCAAGAGGCATGATTTTCAACTAAGGTTTTGAAGACTTTAAAGTGGGATAGAACATCACTTTTATATTTTAGGAAGTAGACCCAAGTTCTTCTAGAAAAATCATAAATAAATGTTAGAGGATATTTTGCTCCTTTGAAATAAGATTTTGGAAAAGACATCAAGTCACTATGGATTAATTCTAGAGGGGATGAGGCCTTTAGAGAACTACTTGGGTGGAAAGGATCTTGATGTTTCTTTTTAAGAACACATCCAGGAAAAAATCCATAAATAGAAGAGACTTGGGGTAAACATGTGACCATATCATGGGTGCTAAATTCCTTTAGGTAGTTGTAACTAAGATGACCAAATCTTTCATGTCAAATTTTACTTTCAATATCTCCATGAGCCACAAAAAAGGAGGCCCCTTATGAATTTTGGAATCCTTTGAAGTGAAATGGGTGAGTGTTGTGATCAAAATATTTTTGGCTATGAGAGAATGGGGATCTTGAAAGTCTCTTATCTCAACTCCTATTGGAGAGAAGAGAACTGTTTTCCCCTTACCAAAAGTACAAATTTTATAGATGGAGAGGAGATTGTGTGGCATGGTAGTTAGGTGGAGCAATAAAAAAAATGTAAAGTATTATTAATCCACCAAAATGTAGTGTTTACAATGCTTAAATAATAGGAGAATTAACTACCTTAGAAAACTTAGGGAATATATAGGGAAGAAGAAAAATAGGGAGGAAAAGAGGAAAGGAAATAGGAGTCAAACTCCCTGCCGTCCATGCCATCCAATATGCCCAGTCAGCTGTCATCCAAGCCATCCAATCTGCCCAGTCAACTGCAATACAAGGAGGTAAAAGGGTAAGTTCCAAAGCTTACCATTGTCAAACAAATTTTTTACCTTTTACCGCTTTAACTTCCAACATTCCCCCCCTTAAATTTGTGAGGACTGACTATACAGTTTCTCAACTTTATATATTGAGCTTTAGCTATACCTTTGGTGAATATGTCTACAATGTTATCCAAAGTGTTACAATATTGAAGCTCAACTATATGTTGTTCCACCATGTCTCGAATGAAGTGATACTTCATATCAAAATGCTTTGATATGCTATGGTGGATTGGATTTTATGCCAACTGAATGGAACTTATATTATCATAATACAATCGAGTTGGACCACTTTGACTTTCTCCAATCTCTTCAAGGAATTTTATTAACCATAGGGCTTGAATACTAGCATGTGTGATGGATATATACTCAACCTCAATAAATGACAATGCTACAACAATTTCTTTCTTGGAACTCCATGTAATTAGTCTTGACCCTAGACTAAAACAATTTTTTGATGTAGATTTCCTATCATCTATATTGTTGCCCCAATCACTGTCACTAAAGCCAACTAATTTCATAGAATTACGTTTTTGGTAAGGTATTAAAAAATACAATGTACATTTTACATATCTTAAGATTCTTTTAGTTGCTTGTATATGCAACTCAGATCGACTTGCCATAAACCTTGAAACTAGAGAAACAACATATTGAATATCGGGCCTTGTGTTGGTGAGAAACATCAGACTCCCAACCATGCTTCTATAAGTGGTCATGTCAACATTTGATGCTTCGTCGTCCTTGCTCAATTGGATCCCATGTCCAGTTGGAGTTACAATTTATTTGCACTACTCCATGGCAAATTTCTTGATCATGTCTCGAGCATACTTGTGTTGACATATGAAGATCCCTTTGTTTTATTGATGCACTTCCATGCCTAGGAAGTATCACATTAGACCAAGATCTTTCATCTCAAATTGTTTCATCATGGAGTTTTTGAACTCCATATTCATTTTAGTGTTACTACCCATAAATATTAGATCATCCACATACAAACAAACTATAAGAATGTCTACTCATGCTTTAGGTAGTACAAATTTGATTCAATTTTACTTCTTTTGAATCCATACTTGCTAAAATAGCCATCAATGCGTGAGTACCAAGCTCTTAGTGCTTGATTGAGGCCACAAAGTGCTTTTTTCAATTTATAAACAAGGTTTTCCTTTCCCTGTTCTTGAAAGCCTTGAGGTTGTTGAAAATAAACCTCCTCTATCAAGTATCCATTCAGAAAATCACTTTTCACATCCATGTGTTGAACATTCCATCCTTTACGGGCTAGTAAGAAAATAACAAATCTGATTGTTTCTTGTCGTGTAATTGGACCAAAGGTTTCCTCATACTCAAAACCAAATTTTTGAGTAAAACCTTTTGCTACTAGTATCGCCTTATGTCTCCCAATGCTTCCATCAGCATTGTATTTGGTCTTGTAGATCCATTTACATCCAATACATCTTTTTCCTTTAGGTAGCTTTAGGAGCTCCCATGCATCATTATTTTTTATAGAGGTTTTTTCCTCTTTCATGGCTTCTTGCCATACATTTTGAGTACAAGCCTTCTCATAGCTAGCTAGTTCTAGCTGAGCATTAGCCAATAAAGCATAATTGACTACATATCCCCTAGGATCATGGGAGTCATCATCCCCAATACAATTGCAAATTTTCAAGTTGCTACAAAATTGTATTCATTTCACTAGCTCAGCTTCTTGTGAATCTTCTCTGGAAATTTTGATCCAACATTTGAAAATATGGATGATTTTGTAATGTTCTTTTGCCTATTGATGGAGAGTCTATGTTAATGTATATCGGTGAAGAACTTACTGATATCTATGGAGAAGGACTTGGAGTGGTGGTTGAAGTACTTTATGTAGTACTCCTGTATGGGCTTGGAGGGGGTGGTGTGCCTTTGTTTTTCTTGCGATACATCTGTTGTACCTGTGAAGAACTTACATTTTGGGACTCATCATCAACAAAAATTCTTTGATGACCCCCTTCTCCCCCTTCATCAAAATTTACATCCCTGGAGAGTACAATTTTATGAGTCTTGGGGTTGTAGATTCTATATGCTTTTTTAGACTCACAATACCCTACAAATATACACGCTTGACTTTTGGGATCAAGCTTCTTCATTTTTTCACCAGGAATGTGTGCATATGCTAAAGAACCAAAAAATTTGGAGTGCTTTACATTTGGTTTCTTTTTGTACCACCCCTCATAAGGAGTGACACCATCTAAACTAGAAGTTGGACTTCTATTTAGAATGTATACATTGGTTCTTACAACGTAAGCCCAGTACATATTAGTTAGATGCTTAGTCTGAAGCACCGTTCTTGCCATCTCAACTATGGTGCAGTTCTTTCTCTTTGCCACA
Organism: Wollemia nobilis; assembly: GCA_028583015.1. NCBI lineage: Eukaryota > Viridiplantae > Streptophyta > Pinopsida > Araucariales > Araucariaceae > Wollemia > Wollemia nobilis. The sequence continues at coordinate 5,788,383 of JAQPPZ010017095.1, forward strand.
CCATTTTGTTGTGGGGTATAGGCAGTGGTGAATTGTCTTTTTATCCCACTTTCTCTACAATATTTCAAGAATACTTTTGAGGAGTACTCACCTCCTCGATCTGTCATAAGAAATTTTACATAATTCCCACTTTTATTTTCTACATTGTTTTTGAAATCTATGAAGCAATCAAAACCTTCATATTTATGTTTCAAGAAATAAATCTATCACATTCTAGAGAAATCATCTATGAAAGTGAGAAAATAAGAATTATTTTTGAGACTCTGTGTTTGCATTGGACCACAGATGTTCGAATGCACTAACTGAGGTGGATAGTTGGCTCTCCACACCTGTCCTTTAGGAAAATTTGACCTTGAGTGCTTTCCCAAAGCACATCCTTCACAGATATCCTTCTATTCATTGATTTTGGGAAGTCCTGTCACCATAGCTTGAGAAGTGAGCAGTTTCAAGCTAGCAGAATTAAGGTCACCATATTGCAAGTGCTAAAGCACACTTGGATTTTTTATAGCTACATTTGCAAGTTGAGCTCCTCCTGGCTCACCAAATTTGAGAGGGAATAACCTATTATTGGTTATGGAGACCTGTGTGATGACATAATTACAATTTTTTTATCAAAAATGATACATTGTTCTTCATCAAATACAAGTTTGTAATTGTTCTCCATCATTTGCCCACTGCTTAACAGATTATGTTGGAGCTTTGGAGTGTAATAGATGTCATTCACTTTCTTTAGTCCTTATTTGGTTGGAACCTCCATGGCTCCAATTCCATCTACTTGCAATGCTTTATCATCCCCTAATTTTATTTTGTATTTATAAGTGGAATCTAGAGTTGCAAATAAATTTTCTGTTACTCATATGATTTGAGAAACCAGTATCTAGAATCCATGTCTCATTTAGATTATATTATGATTGTCCATATGAAAGAAAAATATTAGAGGTATCATATTCTTCTCTATAATTTCCGTATTGACTATTGTTGTCTTGTGAATATTTTAACTAGCAGTCACGAGCAAAGTGACCTGGCTTGCCATAGTTGAAACAAGTTATTTTGGACTTGTCACTTCCTCGCCCTTGATTTCCACTTTGTCCTGGATTTCCTCCTCGATTTTGATTTCCACCTCTATGCTGATTGCCTCCTCTGTATGAGTTGCCTCCTCTATAGTTGCCTCTGCCTCTACCTCTTTGTTGTCCTCTGCCTTGACATCTTCCATGTCCTCTTCCATTGTTTTCATTGGAAGTGAAGGCCTTCTCGTCACCTCCATAGCTGGTTGAAGGAGATTCTGGAAATCTCTCTTCATGTGACATTAATGATCCGATTAATACATCAAATTTTAAAGTGGAAAGATCTTTGGATTATTCTATAATTATGGCAATATGATTCCATCTTTGTGGAAGAGTTTGCAACACTTTTGTTACAATTGTCTCAGCCTTGATTTCCTCACCAAGTGTAACCATTTTATCAACAATTGCTTTTACTCTAACACAATAATCATCGAATTTTCAATCATATTTCATTCTAAGATTTTCAAAATATCTTTTTAGTGTTTGAAGCCTCACCTGCTTCACTTGATTACTATCTTGGAATCCATCACTCAAAGCTTTCCATGCAGCTTGTGCAGTCATACAATCGGTGATTCTAGAGAATATACTTTTCTCCAATGTTGCTTGGAGATGAGAAAGAGCAGAAGAGTTGCTCTTTTGTCCTTATTTTCATGTTTTCTTGTTTGCAACACTTAATGTTGTCCAGTCTGAGGGTTTTGTGTAACCCTCTTCTATTATGTCCCACAAACCTCTTCCTATGAACAGGGTCTTCATTTTTATAGACCAATATTCGTAGTCATAACTGTTGAACTCTGGTATAGGTAAATTGTTGTGTGAGGCCATAGTTACTAAAAAATATTTTTATTTCATGGTTACAATAAAGCACTCTGCTTTTTAAAATAAGGAAGGAAGAAGAAAGAAGAAATAAGAGATTACAAATTTAAGTCAAATATGACTTGATTTACTCTATCATTGATTGATTGTTCCTCTTGCTATGGGGATACTATCTCTTGATTCACGAAATTTTTTGCTACTTCTTTTTTGTCATCACTTATCAATATTATTTCTAGTGATTCTGGTTCTAAAATTTCCACTAAAATATTGTAGTGTGTATATTTTGATTCTTGTGGTGTAGCTTGTATGGATTTCGATTGTTAAAATTAACTGCTGAAAGAGTTATCTTCAAAGTCTGCCTCATAACCTAAGTCAGGATGCCTTTGATGTGCAATTACTACATTCTGAAGTTGGCTAAACATAATGTTGAGCCCATAACCTCTTACTTTTTCATCGAATATCTCTACACCTTATCTTGCTAAAATTGCACATAAGGCATGATAACAACCATTTCATATTATCATCAATTCCTCTTTACAGTTTTAGAATTTTTATCCTTTATCTCTTTTACAAAAAAAAAATAAGCCTCTTAGGTTTATTACACAATATTTCTATAGTTTGTGATTCCTTGAATCAAGTGAAAAATGAACCCTTCTATTACAATGAATTGCCTCTTAGGCAATATTCTCCTTCTTTTATAGTATTAAAAAATATATATATTGTTATTTAATAAAAATAATAATTTCCCTTTAAAAATAATTTTTTTTTAAAACAAATATATTTAATTTATTAAATATAATATAAATAATTAATTTAATAATATAAAAAAAATTAAAAAAAAACTTAATTTTATTTTAAACCCTTGCAGGAATCGAACCCGCAACCTATCTCCTTCAACAAATCATGCTTACCAACTCACCACCACCACCGATGGAACCAAAGGCAAAGAACATCAATTTCAAGATTTTTGACTTTTGCTTTCATAAAAAAATAATGAAAAACTGTTACCATCGAGTTTCAATACTACGATATGCCAAGGGCGAGCACCTTAAGGTTGGCTCCTCGAGCCAGTCGAGTTGCGTGGTCTTATGGGAAGGCAAAGGAGGCTTACCTCCTTTATCTTGTCATAGTCGCATACAAGAAAAAAAAAATTAAAGGGACTTTAGTCCCACATCCACTGTGTGATGTCGTTTGAGGTGTTTAAAACCCTCAACATGCATAATGTCACTTGATTGCCTTTGGAAAATCAGTGACCACCATTTTACCTCCTTCTTGAGCTTTTCTCTCCTTGCCATGTCACCTATCACCTTTGCTCACCATGTAGCCTATCTTCTGGTCTACGTTGGCCTTGATCTCTCTTTGCCATGTGTCGATGTCTAGTTGGCTTATCATATGGTTTGCTCCTCCTCCTCATGTGCTCTCTATATGGGTCTTATCCCGACCTCACCTCAATTCATGATTCATGGGCCCTCTCGACCTCACCTTGATTCATGTGCTTCGGGCGCTCTCGACATTGCCTTGGTTTACATGCTACTAGTCTCCTCCGATCTCGATCCAGGGGCCCTCTTCGACACTGCTCTAATACCAGATGTGGCATAGTAGTTAGGTGGAGCAATAGAAAAAATGTAAAGTATTATTAATCCACCAAAATGTAATGTTTACAGTGCTTAAATAATAGGAGAATTAATTGCCTTAGAAAACTTAGGGAATATATATGGAAGAAGAAAAATAGGGAGGAAAGAAGGAAAGCAAGTAGGATTCGAACTCTTTGTCATCCATGTCATCCAATCTGCCCAGTTCGCTACCATCTGAGCCATCCAATCTACCCAGTCAGCTACCGTCCAAAGAGGTAAAAGGGTAAGGTCCAAAGCTTACCGTTGTAAAAAAAAAATCACCTTTTATCGCTTTAATTTCCAATAGATTGGTGGCAATGTTTGAAATATAGAGAACATTATTTATAGAGCCACCATCAATGGTTATATCCCCATTTTATTTGAATGGAATAAAGGAAGAGTCACCCACTTCTATGCTACATGTAGAACTTTACGAGATAGAAGAGAATGACTCATCTGAAGCAGTCATGTGATGAGTAGCTCCAAAATCAAGGATCTAGTAATTAGAGGAAGAATTGGAGGTTTTACCTTGAACATTTAAGGATTTTCCTATTTGATTTTTATTGTCTATATTTTGATCCTTCATAGCTTCCTCTAGTTGTTGTAATCTTTTCCAGCATTTTTTTGCAGAATGACCATTCTTTTTACAGTGAGTACAAGTTATGGGATTCCTTTCATTCTTTTTGAAATTTTCTTTAGTAGAGGAGGAGGCTAATAAGGCTTTGGAGGAAGAGAAAGAGGAAGATATATCATATCTTGCAATTTGTGTTTCTTCCCTAGTTAGTCTATCACAAAATTCTTCTAAAGAGGACATTTTAAAGGTTGCACCAAGAGCATATTTTGTAGATAGAAATGTGGTTGCAAATATTTGAAATACACCTTTTAATTTAGAAAGAATTAGATAAATGCATTATTCGTCAGTATTTTTCTTCCCACTACCTATGAATTGAGTGAGGTCTTCTTTAAATTTGGTGAGGAAGTCAACAATACTGCTAAAATATTTGGGAGACAAAGTTGTTAGTTTTGCTTCTAGTTGCATTGATCTTATTTGATCTACTTTCCCAAACAAGGTCTTTAGTTTCTCCCAACTTTCATGAGGAGTTTTACAATCTGTAATGTGAAACTACAAACTTTCATGAATATTATAACTAATAATACCCATAGTTTCATGCATTTTATCTTTGTGAACAAATATTTCATATTCTTTATCAAACTCAAGTTGCTTTTCTTGTAGTAGTTGAGTGAGACCTTTATAAGAAATGAGATTTAAAATTTTGGGTTTCCATGTATGGTAGTTATGAGGAGTGAGAAGATCAATTGTATTCATTGAATTCATTTTGAAGTTAACCCAAAGTTTCCCCCTTTAACTTAAAAAATGGAATGCAATGGATATAAGTTCAGAAGCCCCAAGGAAATACCAAATTCTCAAAAATTACCTGCCCTAACAAGAGGGAAACTATAAGTAATTAGAGGAATTGGATATCAATGAGTGAAGAGAACAAACATACAAAAGCTTTTAGGAACACCAATTAACTCAAAAATACCCGCCTTAACAAAAGGGAAACTATAAGTATTTTGAGGATATTTGATGTTGAGTTTAAATTAAGGATTACAAATATGCCAGGCCTATATATCTTGTCTTGTCAAATAACCACCCTTACGAGAGGGAAACTATAAGTATTGATAATATTTGATACTTGGAGCTTAGGCTTATATCATCAAAGCCAATATTGTGTATCTTAATAACTTGCCCTTACTTGAGGGAAACTGTAATTTATGTAGGATGTTTGATAATGGTTATGGAGATATTATATTTGTGATTTGAGAGATAAATTTACGACAAAGAAATTAAGTGGTTTTCTTAAATTATTTAATTTATATATTTTATGCTAAACAAAATGACATAAATTTATGTTTAAAAAAAAAAAAAGATAAATTGATTAATATATTTGCTAAAATATAATTTCAAATAAACAAATTTGTTTTTATTTAGAGAACTTCATGGAATTATAACTTTTGAAATAAAACAAAATATTATAATAAGCATTAAATAGATTAATCTGTGTCTTTTTTAAGCAAATAGGTAAATTAAGGGAAATGAAATACCACTTTTGAAAAATCTAATAAAGAAAAATAAATTATACTATAAGCAAAGTAAATATTACCAAAATTAAATGTTAACTTTAAAAAACTTTGCTTATAGAATTTTTAAAAAGAAAAAATATAAGATTTTGATAATGATTAAGCAAAGGATATTTTACCATATGTAGAAGCAATGAGTAGAGGCGAAAAAAATGACGCAAAGACAAAGTAGACCCCCCCCACCGGATTTGATATAGGTGCAAAAAACGCACCTGAACACCCCCCCCAAATAAATATTATATTTATTGCTCTTTTATCTGAGCCAATGAGAGGGCCAAAATTTCTTTCGGATGGCTACAAAGATGTACATAATATGAAAAATAAAAAGAGTACAATTAAAAATTCAAATGAGATAAAGAGAGAAACGTCAGACAGAGGAGTGTTTAAGAAATTTTATTTTACCCTGGTTGGCGTTGCTCAACGATCAAACGTTGGGCACCACAACAAAGATCCTCAATGATGTACCTTTTACGTCACCTACAGTGAAGGGTAAGGGTTAAATAAAAAAAATTAATATCACCAATACCTGTAATTGAAGATGATGCGATTAGAGGTGAATACAAAGTGAAGGCGCCTGTGAATTTGAATACAAAGGTGAAGGTGCGAAGGACTTTTTCAAGATAAGGTATGGTGCCACAGACAAAAAAAATAAGGAGGGGTACTGATGGTGGCACGCAACAGAAGGCACATACCAGATGTTGCTGGGATGAGGGTGCCACAGACTAGAAGGTGCCATAGACCAAAAATCATAAATAACCTTCGAATGAAGAGTAGGCAACATTGTCGTAAACTTGCAGATCAAAAATGCTTTGTACAAAAAATAGCAGATAACAAAGGGCCAAAAACACACTAGAAGGTGCCAAAAACTAGAAAGTGTAAATGACCTCTGAGTGAAGAGCAGGCAACATCGTTGCAGACCTGTAGATCAAAAAAGCTTGTAGAGAAAATAACGGATAGCAATGGGCCAAAACAAATTACTAAAGTTTTTAGCTAAATGAATATGTTTCCAATTTTTAGTGAGACGTTTATAAAGCAAACAACCTGTTGTTCTCCCGGAGCATCGAAGAGCACTTGAACGGGAAGAAGATCGATAAAATAAATTGTGATATCTTTGAAACTATTATAATAAATGAAGAAGTCATTATGAGGTAAATTTTAAGTGCACCAAAGCCAAACAAGACCACGTTGTTATAGAAAATATATAACTCTGGTAAAATAAATAGACCAAGAGTATTTTTATCTTACGTGAATGGATAGTTCCATTTAAAATATCAAATGAAGAATAACTGACTTTAAATTTAAAGTTTTTTAGAATTTCCCACTAAAAAAGGGCTACGTTTCTTTCTCCATGATAGTTGTAGCGAAGGCTTGGGAAAGTCGATTGGGCTGTGAAATATGGAGTAAAAGAAAAAAAAACGTAGGCGATAGGGGAAAAAAATCATGTCCTTTTAAAATATGCTTTAGATTTATATTTCTCTCTTATATAGATTACGTAGGGACGACTGTGGAGTAGTCGAACTGCGCTTTAAGTAGGAGAAAAGGAATATAAATATATATGCATATGATGAGGGCATTAAATTTTTAAAAATCACCTATAATGAGACAAAAAAAATTTAAAAAGTAACCTATGCTTATTTAGAAGGATATTATAAGAAGCATAATTGAGAGAAACAAAATTTTTTAGAATATATTCGAGTTGCTTATAAAGAGCAGCGAATACAATGAAGGAAATTTTTTGAAAAATTTGCATTCATGGTAAAACAAATATTATATAAATTGAGAAAAGTATTACCATAAGCAAAATATATCAAACAAATTCCATATAAAATCAAAACTCTCTTTTATTTAAAGAAAGCAAAGAAAAAGATATTAATAACCAATTCATAAAACCTCCTTCAAGAGAGAATGCTAGCATAATATATCTTGCTCTGGTACCATGTTAGAATTCCCAAGAGTAGAACTACAAAGCATTACTAGAGTTTAAAGAAGGAAAGAATAACTGATTGATTTATTCCAAGGATCAACTTTGTATAAATAGCAAAGTTGATCATTCAGAGCCGTTGGATTACAACAACTCATGAAACCTGATGAAGACACCACTGATAGTTCTCCTGACACATGGAGGAGTTAAAACTCAAGTGTGTCTATCCTAGTAGAACTTAAGAGAATATTTACTTATTCTAACAAAAATTTCATTTTGTTATTATGATTTTGTCAAAGAATTTTTATTATTTCTTGTATAAAGCTTCTTATTTAGTCTTTAGATGTTCAAAACTTCCATTAATTAGAGGTGAATTTACTTTTCATAAATGATCATAAAATTGATATCATATACATAAAATTTCATTTTGTATTATGATTTTGTCAAAGAATTTTTATTATTTCTTGTACAAAGCTTCTTCTTTAGTATTTGGATGTTCAAAACTTTCATTAGTTCTTATTTTTTAATCTATTTGTCTTGTTGATACCAACCCTTATATTAAGTTGTAAGCATAGCTCTATATCCATATGGTTTTCCTTCTAATAATATTCATATATTATAAGATAATGGGATTGTACATTAATGCCTAGTTATAAAGAATATTTCATTAAAATTTATTTTTTAATAATCCAAGACCCTAATATCAATTGTATAAAAAATAAATCTTAATTTTCAATTCCATAACTAAATTTAGATAACTTATTTCACATAGCATAAAAAAATTTATTGTCTTCTATTATGCATTTCTCTATACCAACATTACAATTGTAATTAGAATCAAATTTAAGTTAAGTAATTAAATAAGAGGATCATCCATGTCTCTTTAATAGAAACTAATAATCATTAATATTCATTTAACAATAGCTACAAAACTTAGCTAAAAATGTTGATGTGTTAAATATATATTTTCAGTGTTTATATTATTAGAATTAGTTGTTCATTCTTATAAATGGTATAAATGTTAATATTAGTTTTTTAAATGTATGCAAGCACATAAAATTTTAAACTTTATATTTTATTTTTAAATTATATTAAAATCATATAAAGTTATATTTTAAATGCAAGTTCTTGTGGTTGCATTTCCTTAAATATATAGCATCAAAAGCTATAGTGGTATCAGAGCACAAGGTAGATTTATAGAAGACAAAGATATCCACAAGAGATATTGAGAGGAGATAGAAAATCTCATTTTAAAAATTTCTAAAATTGCTATTTGGCTAGAGTCTTTTATTAAGGTTGTAGGAAAACTCATGAAGACTAGGACTTAACATAGATCTCTTTCCACTAGATTGAAGGATAACTAGTAATGTTTATTGACTTATAGAGATCTAGATATTTGCATGGATTTACTTGTACTATCTAAGTTTTTTGTTGCAAAAAATTAGTTTTCAGAAGTTGGGAAGATTCCTACAACAAATAGAGAAGAGTTTTATGTTTGATTATCTAAAATTCAATGTGCTTTCCTCATGCAAGGATTAGTTCTTTGTTACAAAAAATAGATGTTGAAGATTAAAGAGACCCAGGAAGGAGGTCTCCATCGAAGCTTGAAGATTGAAGACTCCATATTAAAGAAATAAAAGACTCAAGAGAAGAAGTCCTCATTGAATATTGAAGATTCTAGATTGAAAATTGAGAAGAGAGATATAGGTGAAAGGAGCTCTATTGAATATTGAAGTAATATGAGACTCAAGAAAATGGAGTCCCATTGAAGATTGGAGATTGGATATTAAGAAAATTCAAGAAATAAGTTCTCATAGAATATTGAAGACTACATATTGTAAATTTAAGAAAGTAGAGAGTAGCTCTAGAAGGAGGAGACCCAAGAAAGAGATCTCATTGAAGAACATCTAAATTTGGAAGATAGAATATTGAATATAGAGAAGGACTAAGAAAATCCTATTGAATATTTGAGAAGCTATAGAATTTGAATACCCAAAATAAGAGATATTAAGAAAATTTGAAAGGAGAAATAAGAAGAAGGCTAGAGAATTCCTACTAAAAAGTTGAAGAAGCAAAAAATTGGAGGATTTTCCTAAAAAAATTGAGATATGTAAGAATAGAAAAACAAAGGAGGAATTAGTTTCATTAGAAGCTGAAAATTACAGAGTTTTAGGATAGCAAGAGGGTAGCATATTGGGTGGTATTGATATCTATAAATTTTAGAGTTTGAGAGAAGAAAGTTGGAGGAGAATTGGAGCACCAAAAATCATATTTGTTTGACAACAAATTAAAGGCTAAAATGTAAAAAAATAGGGCAGCAAAGCACAAAGAATTAGAGCTGTAAAATTTGCAAATTCAAGATAGCAAATAGGTGAACCAAATTACCAAGAAAGATTGCTACAAAGGAGGCCACAATAAGGATTAAAATTTGTGTTATTAAAGGTTTTTATCCAATTATTATTTAAGTTTATTGAAAACACCACATTAGAGTTATTAAAGGTAGCAAAAAGGAATTTAATTTTAAGGTCTTTAAGTCAAGAAAGGAGGTAGTATTATCATCTTGAAACCTCCAAAATACATCAACACAAAATAGAGTTAAAAGTTGCATGAAATGAGTAATAAGAAAAATTAGATAATACTTAATACATGTTACCTATGAGAGCTACCAAAGTGCAATATTATTAAGCAAAGGAAAGAAGAATAGTGCATAATAACATGGCTGAGTTAGAGAGTCCAAAGACACCATTAAGCACATGTAAAATCTGCAACAAGTCTTGGTGAAGAGGACCTGATGCAGGAGCATCCGGTGGGGATGAAGCAATCTTGCATTTTCCATAAATGTTCTTAAAATTTTCTAAGTTCCTAGCACTTGTTTTATTTTCGGAGTTTTCCAAGGGGGAGGGAGAAGGATTTTGTGGAAGCATTGAAGGCAAGTTTCTTGAAGCTTTGGGAGAGGTCGCGAAATCGTGACATGTACGATTTCACGACCTCAAAAGGCTTGGCGGGGCGCAATCCAGTTTAGTCGCGATATCGCGACGTTTGTAACGCAAAGGTAGAGGGGAGATGTTACCGTCGTGATATCGCGACGTCGCGATATCGCGACGATGGTACAATGCAAAGGCAAAGGAGATGTTACTGTCGCGATATCATGACAGGTCACGATATCGCGGCCTGTCGCGATGTCGCGGCCAGTCAAACGCCGACACGTGGCACACATTGGTTAGCCACGAAAGTTAATGAATTTAGAAGGCTGGGCAAGACCCGAAGGGGAAAAGCAAGCAGACGGTCGCAAAGGACAGAGTTGACACGTGGACGGCCGCGTGTAACTTAACATTTGAGAAGGGCGCGTGTTTCAAATTTTTACGTCAAAGAGAAGGCGTGGCCAGTTCTACATGAAAACAGTTGCGTGTGTTGAAACCAGAGAAGGGCCACGGCCACGTATATTTTATTGTTGGTAGAGTGACAGGTACGGACATTGAACCAGACACAGGCGATGGCCATTATGGAGGAGGCCATAACGCGGAAGAACAACCTGACCTTGACGGCGGTTGCAGGTCAAGAAGGACCATTAATGAAAGCTTCCTGGTAGATTGGGCAGATGGCCCATTTATGACCAAAAATTTGAAAAATCCAGGGGGGAGGGAAATTTGAATTTGGAGTTTTTGTAGGTGGAGGCATTGAATGCCTGGAGGATCGAGGCCTCATTAAAAAAAAAATTGGGGAACAATCTTTGGGAGGATGGTGAAGTTCGGGATTGGGGAAGAAGTGTTGTGCCGGGGAAAGTTACTACTGTATTTTGGTATTGAATGAATTAATGAAAATTTTTGTGAATTTACTGTGAGATTGTCTGTGTGAATCCCGGCTTTGCCATCAAGTGGTATCAGAGCGGGAGCTCCTGAGCGTGTAACAGATCGCCGGAGAAAGAGGCAGTTACACCAGGATCTGTGGGAAGATTTAAAAAAAAAAAAAAAAAAAATATATATATATATATATATATATATATATATATATATATATATATAATGCCTCCACGAAGGAACCGAGGCGGAGGAGGAGGTGTGGTGCCGGCCGAAGACTTTCGGGCCTTGCAAAGGCAAGTTCAAGCCTTGCAAGCAGAGTTACGCAGAAGGCGCGAACCCGGAGGGGAAGAGGAAAGTGAAGATGAAGTTGAAGAGGAAGAACAGTCTGAGGAAGAAGCAGAAGCTGTGGATCCAGCTCAGGCCCGGTTGTATAAGGCCATCTCTCAGATTGGAAAGCAGCCTAAAATGGAGGTTTCTACATACTCGGGAAACCTAAATCCAGAAGAAGTGATTGACTGGATAAATGATTTGGAGGAATATTTCGAGTATGAGGAAGTTGAAGACCCTAACCGAGTCAGATTTGCTAAGACGAAGTTGAAGGGCCATGCCAACATTTGGTGGAGAGGAATCCAGTTGGAGAGGAACAGGAGAGGGAAGGAGAGAATAACGAGATGGGATAGAATGGTGGAGAAGCTTAAAAGACAGTTCATCCCGACAGATTACGAGTTGGATCTGCTAAGAAAAATGCAGAGCTTGAGACAGACAAACAAAACTGTCCAAGAGTACACTGAAGAGTTTTACAAAATTTCTATTAGAACAGGGCATTTAGAGGCAAACAAAGAGAAGGTAGCCCGTTACATTAATGGGTTGAGGCTTGGTATCCAGGAAGAACTGAGCCTGGTTCGATTAAACACCATTGAGGATGCTTACCAATTTGCCTTGAAGGTAGAAGAAAAGCTGAACAGGCGGTTTGAAGGCAAGCAAAGAGGAAGAGGCCGAGGTGGAAGGACTGGTGGGAGAACCAGTGGGGAAAAGTACAAGGATCCGAAGAAGACTGGTGAAGCCAGTAGTAACCAGGACCAAAAGGAAGAAGATGTTTATCAGCCTCGAGATCAGAACGACTACCCAAGAGGACGGGGTGGATCTGGACGAGGATTTGGAAGAGGAGTATTTCGTGGAACGTGTTTCCACTGTGGTGAAGAAGGACACCGGGCATTTGAATGTCCACAACATCGAGAAAGAACAAACAAGAGGCCTGAGGGTCCAGCCAGAGCTGCTGTGGCGGAGGAGGATGCTGAATCCGAGCATTTCGAAGAAGCAGAGAGGGGAGAAACAATGATTGTAAGAAGAGTCCTGTTGAACGGGGAGAAGGACACAGACCAGAGGAAAAGCTTATTCCGCACTAGATGTAAATGTGCGGGCAAGGTTTGCAATATCATTATTGATAATGGTAGCACGGATAACCTGGTTTTTGAGGAAATGGTTACCAAGTTACAGCTAGAAAGGAAGAAGCACCCACACCCATACCGGGTCGCATGGTTGCAAAAGGACCACAGAGCTTTGGTCAATGAGCAGTGTTCTGTTAAATTTAACATTGGAAATTATTGTGATGAGGTCCTGTGTGACATCTTGCCCATGGATGCTTGCCACATGTTGTTGGGGAGACCCTGGCAGTTTGACCGAAGTGCAGTACATGATGGCCGAGCCAACACCTACTCATTGACAAAGAATGGTGTACGCCATAAACTAAAGCCCTTGAAGGATGCAGATGAAAAGGTATGTCATATTTCCAGAGTCTGTTTAGTTGAGGGGAGAGAGTTTCTGAACGGGTTAAAGCGTGAACATTTATGTTATGCAATAATCCCTAGAGTTAGGGGGAAGGAATGCCAGGATACCCCAGCAGAAATTCTAAATCTGCTGGAGAAATTTCCAGACATTGTGTCTGACAATGTGCCCGAGGGCTTACCCCCTGTGAGAAAAATTAGCCATCATATAGATTTAATACCAGGATCAAGCCTGCCAAATAAAGTTGCACACAGGATGACACCTGTAGAGACTGAGGAATTAAATAGACAGGTCCAAGAATTATTAGAAAAGGGATTAATTCGGGAAAGCTTGAGCCCATGCGCAGTCCCTGCAGTGCTGGCGCCAAAGAAGGATGGGGAATGGAGGATGTGTACAGATTCACGGGCCATCAACAAAATTACTATTAAGTACAGATTCCCGTTACCAAGAATGGATGATATCATGGACTGTTTAAGTGGAGCTGAGTACTTCACAAAGATTGACCTGAAAAGTGGCTATCATCAAATCCGTATCCGAGAGGGAGATGAATGGAAGACAACCTTCAAAACAAGAGAAGGCCTGTTTGAGTGGTTGGTCATGCCCTTTGGACTGTCCAATGCACCAAGTACCTTCATGCGGCTGATGAATGAAGTACTGAAAGAATTTCTGGGAAAGTTTGTTATTGTTTATTTAGATGATATATTGATATTCAGCAGGACCCTGGAGGAACACCTGATGCATATCAGGAGGGTCTTTGAAAAGCTGCAAGAAGAACAGATTATTAATAAATTTGAAAAAGTGTAATTTTGTCAAGAAGGAATTGGTATACTTGGGGTTTGTAATCTCAGCAGAAGGCCTGAAGATGGACCCCGAAAAGGTGAGAGCCATCATTGAATGGCCTACTCCAAGGAGCACAACAGAAGTGAGGTCATTCCATGGTCCGGCCAGTTTTTATAGGAAGTTCATAAAGAACTTCAGCGATATTTGTGCACCTCTCACAGAGACAATGAGGGGAGATAAAAAGGAGTTCAAATGGACATCGGGGGCTGAAAGGAGCTTTGATACATTGAAGAGAAAAGTTATAGAACAACCTGTTTTGGCACTTCCAGACTTCAACAAGGTATTTCAGGTGGACTGTGATGCCAGTGGCAGTGCAATAGGGGCGATACTGAGTCAAGGATGCAAGCCAGTTGCTTATTTCAGTGAAAAGTTAAATGATGCTCGGAAAAAGTATTCTGTCTATGATCAAGAATTTTATGCTATAGTTCGGGCCCTGAAGAAGTGGAGATATTATTTATTACCAAAGGAGTTTGTACTTGTTCATCGACCATCGGGCTTTGCAATACATTAACAATCGGACAAAAGCTGAACCAAAGGCACATGAAATGGGTGGAGTTCCTCCAAAGTTATACCTTTGTACTGAAGCACAGAAGTGGGAAGTCAAACAGAGTTGCGGATGCCTTAAGCAGAAGGCAGACTCTGCTGACCAGATTGACAGTAGAAGTAGTGGGGTTTGAAGAACTGAAGGGTCTATACCCTACAGATCCGGATTTTGCAGAAGCCTGGGAGGCTTGCTCAATACCTCTTACTATGGATAGAACAAAATGGTTGGATTTCTTAATCCAAGACGGAATGTTGTTCAAGGGTAGTAAGTTGTGCATTCCCAGAAGTTCCATGCGGGAGAATTTAATCAAAGAAAAGCACAGCGGAGGATTGGCTGGGCATTTTGGTAGGGATAAGACCATTGCCTTGATTGAGGAAAATTACTACGGCCACAACTTCAGCAAGATGTACGGAAGTTTGTGCAAAGTTGCAGAATATGCCAGATGGCAAAGGGTGTAAAACAAAATACAGGATTGTACCAGCCATTACCTGTGCCTGAGAGACCATGGGAGGACATAAGCATGGACTTTATCCTTGGATTGCCGAGAACACAGAGGGGAAATGATTCAGTATTTGTAGTAGTTGATCGGTTCTCCAAAATGGCACATTTCATTCCCTGCCAGAAGACAAGTGATGCAGTCCACATTGCTGGGCTATTCTTCAAGGAGGTGGTGCGGCTTCATGGCCTGCCAAGAAGCATAGTTTCTGATAGGGACACCAAGTTTGTTGGCTACTTTTGGAGGACTCTGTGGAAGA
This sequence comes from Wollemia nobilis, assembly GCA_028583015.1. Taxonomy (NCBI): domain Eukaryota; kingdom Viridiplantae; phylum Streptophyta; class Pinopsida; order Araucariales; family Araucariaceae; genus Wollemia; species Wollemia nobilis. The sequence continues at coordinate 5,803,660 of JAQPPZ010017095.1, forward strand.
AGTTGAAGACAGACCTGAAATTCAGTTCAGCATACCATCCACAGACAGATGGGCAAACGGAGGTGGTCAATAGAAGCCTGGGCAATTTACTGAGATGTTTGATAGTAGATCAACCCAAGGGATGGGATTTGGTCTTACCACAGGCAGAGTTTGCATATAACAGTTCGGTAAATAAAAGCACAAATAAATCTCCGTTCCAGATAGTATATGGAAACAGCCCGAGGAATGTGTCTGAACTGAGGAAGTTGGACAGGAAGGAAAAGTGTAGTGCCGAGGCAGAAGAATTTGCAGGACATATGAAAAGTCTGCATGAGGAAGTAAGGAAACGAATCATAAAAATGAATACTCAATACAAGACGAGAGCAGACCAGAAGCGGCGGTTCAAGGAGTTCAAGGTGGGAGATAAGGTCATGGTGCATCTCAGGAAAGAGAGATTTCCTGCCAAGACTTATAATAAATTGAAGATGAAAAAGTTTGGGCCATGTAAAATACTGGGAAAGCGGGAGTCAGGAAATGCATATGAAGTAGAATTACCAGATTGGCTTGACATTTCACCTGTTTTCAACATTTCAGATCTGGTAGAATACCATGAAGGGGAAAGTACAGGAGTACCAAGTGCAGAATTGTGGCAAATTCCAGCATCTACTCCGACCACTGACGAGATCGAGGAGATATTAGACACCCGTGAAGGCAGAAGCACCCGAAACAGACAATATTCTGAGTACTTGGTCAAGTGGAAGGGCAGACCGGTTGAAGATGCAACTTGGTTGTCTAAGACAGAGGTTGACCGCCTGGGTCTTCCTCTAACAACCCAAAAGTGAGGGTCACTTTTTTTTAATTACCCCGGGTGTCTGATGCAGGAGCATCCGGTGGGGATGAAGCAATCTTGCATTTTCCAGAAATGTTCTTAAAATTTTCTAAGTTCCTAGCACTTGTTTTATTTTCGGAGTTTTCCAAGGGGGAGGGAGAAGGATTTTGTAGAAGCATTGAAGGCAAGTTTCTTGAAGCTTTGGGAGAGGTCGCGAAATCGTGACCTCAAAAGGCTTGGTGGGGCGCAATCCAGTTTAGTCGCGATATCGCGACGTCGCGATATCGCGACGTTTGTAACGCAAAGGTAGAGGGGAGATGTTACCGTCGCGATATCGCGACGTCGTGATATCGTGACGTCGTGATATCGCGACGATGGTACAATGCAAAGGCAAAGGAGATGTTACTGTCGCGATATCGCGATAGGTCACGATATCGTGGCCTATCGCGATGTCATGGCCAGTCAAACGTCGACACGTGGCACACTTTGGTTAGCCACGAAAGTTAATGAATTTAGAAGGCTGGGCAAGACCCGAAGGGGAAAAGCAAGCAGACGGTCGCAAAGGACAGAGTTGACACGTGGACGGCCGCGTGTAACTTAACATTTGAGAAGGGCGCGTGTTTCAAATTTTTACGTCAAAGAGAAGGCGTGGCCAGTTCTACATGAAAACAGTTGCGTGTGTTGAAACCAGAGAAGGGCCACGGCCACGTATATTTTATTGTTGGTAGAGTGATAGGTACGGACATTGAACCAGACACAGGCGATGGCCATTATGGAGGAGGCCATAACGCGGAAGAACAACCTGACCTTGACGGCGGTTGCAGGTCAAGAAGGACCATTAATGAAAGCTTCCTGGTAGATTGGGCAGATGGCCCATTTATGACCAAAAATTTGAAAAATCCAGGGGGGAGGGAAATTTGAATTTGGAGTTTTTGTAGGTGGAGGCATTGAATGCCTGGAAGATCGAGGCCTCATTAAAAAAAACTGGGGAACAATCTTTGGGAGGATGGTGAAGTTCGGGATTGGGGAAGAAGTGTTGTGCCGGGGGAAAGTTACTACTGTATTTTGGTATTGAATGAATTAATGAAAATTTCTGTGAATTTACTGTGAGATTGTCTGTGTGAATCCCGGCTTTGCCATCAGGACCCATCAAGTGAAGAAGAAAGAGCTAAATAAGGGCTCAAAGCTAACATATTCAAGCTTTCTAAAGACACCAAATAGGGCGCTAAAAATCCTAGAAGGCAGTTCCCACATTGGATCAAACCTACAACAAGAGAAAAAATATATATATAAAGAATAGAGCTAAGACAAGGATAAAAAGTTGCAAGTAGTAACGAAGTAACAAGGTTTTACCCAAGCAAAAGATGCTTGAACAATAGTGAAACAACCACCAAGGAAAGAAGCATTGAAACGCCACCAAAGGAGTAGCCACCATAATTGAATAGGAGCATCCATTGAAGGAGAATATCCATCACCATACATTGGAAATCAAGAAGCACTTAGCAATTACAAAAGGAAGACCAAACAACTTGCAAAGTTTTGGCAAGGAACACTAAGGAAAAGAAAGAACATTGAGCACCAAAGAAAGATTACATGCAAAATAAGAGTGGAGCCACCACTTGTCATGAGGATCAAAGAGACCATATGCCACTTGGCACAAAAGAGAAGAGTACCAAAAGTATTTAATAATACCTCAAACAAGCACTCATCAATAAATGAGGGAATATGTTATAAAATAACATCTATAATATCCAAGATTGGAATAATATCTACATTCTATAAAGTAACACCTATGCAACCTAACAGATAATAGCAATAAGTAATAACATACAAAGTTTACATTGAACCAGGCGAAGGATATACTCAAGTATTAAAATCCCAAACCATACTAGAGTGCACATACTAAGCATTCACATTAGAGAACATTGAAGAAGCATAAGAAGGATTGTAAAAAGTTTAAGAATATTACCAAGCCTTGAAGACTTAGAAGAGAACAATGCCCAAATTAGCGTGCATATTGTAGTCAAAGGAGAATCCAATCAGTACATAGCGCATCACCTCTAAGAAGATATATTAACATCAAATTATTATTTGCATTCCATTAAGTTTAAGGAGGCATAAGGTTTATCATTTATAAGGTTAAGTTTAGTTATTTGAATGCATGGAGATATCAAGAAATAAATTGGTAAATTAATATATTAGATGATTTATTAGAAAGACTAACTAGGGAAGAAACAAAACTTAAGAGATTTTAAAAAATTTAAGTAGTTGAAATTCAAGTATTGAAATATTTACAAATAATTTAAATAGGAGAAATAAGGTTTTCTACATTGAAATTGAAGCATTAATTTTGTAAATATCCTTATTTTATAAATTTCTAATTAGGGAGATATAAGGAGTTCAAAACCAAATTAAATATCTTGAAATTTAGAAACCATATCATTGATAATTAAAGGATATAGGAAGTAAAACATAAAGTATTGAAAATTTGGAAAACTAAATTGGAATTAGTCTCTTTCTCAAATTAATGAGACAAAAATAATCCAACTCAAAAATCTTGAAGATAGAAAATTTCATCAATTGAAAGTGCATTAAAATTATATTTAGCTCTCTATTCACAAATAGAAAGATATAAGGTGAAAAATAGTAGTTGAACATTAGGGAGATAAAAGGGATTCAACTCAAAGAAAATATAGAGAAAACTAAGAACTTTATCAAGACTTTAGTACAATCAAAATACTAGAGAGCTAAAAGGAATACTACCTAGAGATTTGAAATATTACAAATAAAAAATTACAAAGCATACTACAAAAGTTAAAGAATTAAAAGATAGAATTTGATCATATACTCAAAAAACTAGGCAAACATAAGGTAGTCAACCACAAAAGTTTTTGAAAGTTAAAAGATTCTATCAAAACTATTCTCAATATCAAATATTAAGGAGCAAAAAAGAGTATACTTCAAAGAATACAATGAATATTGATATCAAAAACATCATTAGAAATAAAAGGACAAATTTCATAAAAGTTCAAATCAAGAATTTATTTACAAAGTCTAAAGGAAACTTAGATCTTACTTCAAAATTGATCTATAGCGAAGCCTTAGAATAAAACTTTAAAATTTTTAAATATTATCTACATGCTAGAATAATTGAAGCAATCGATAATGGAAAATATGATATTCTAATTCCTTTAGATAGTGACAACATATTATATATGGTATTACTTACATCCAAATATTACAAAGAAGAAAATATGAATCATAACGAATAGATTGAATCACTTAAAGATAAAACAAAAGTAGATGAATCCTTCTTAGAGAAGATATTTCATTCTTCATGCAGTATTGATACTTCAAGTTCTTCTAACTCAATATCTTATCATGATGCTTTAAGTGATTGCTTAGAATATTGTATACTAAAGAAGACTTGTGATAAGAAGGACAAAGGCAAAGAGAAAATATTTTTACAGGAATCTTATGATAGCATAACACCTCATGAAAGCATGAAGACTCTAATGATGAAGATAAAGAATAAGAGGAACCTAATAAAGGAGGCATATAGTGCAAAGTAAATAAAAGTCAAGACAAAGATCATATTGAAGACTAAAATCTTCAATTACCAAATAATATAATACAAGGGGTGTTGAATATATTATATTATTTGGTACATGTTGGAAACACGAGATTCTAGAAGTTGAAAAGAAACACTAAAGCTATGCAATGCAAAACGAAATGTAACGCTTTAATCCTAGAAATTTGAAATGCATGAAATAGGGAAAAGAGACGAATTGAGACGAAATGAAAGAAGTATAGAAAGCACAACCCTTTTTATTTATACTCTCTCAATATCGGTTACAAAGACGTCTCCCGCATTTTCAGGGGCTAGGAGCGTTAACATGTTTTGGTTACAATAGTGACTAGTGATCCTCCTTCCGCGTGCCCACATGTAAAATGGGCGGGCCAAAGTGTTGCCGCCGCTGGTGTGAATGAATCTTTGATCCTTGCTGCTCCTCCTGCATTCAAAGAAACAACAAAATCGTTAGTAGCACCTGTTGCAAAGATGAAACGTTTGTTCTCTAAAAACAATGAAGGATGCATGCATGAAACTGAATAAAAGGATAAGTGAACTGAATCAAAATAGTCTGCAAATTTCACAGAAACAAGGGAACATCACCAGAAGGTCACTGCAAATGAAACAGTTAGGGATTTCCTTACTGATTTGAATTCATTTCGGGGCGGGACGGATCCGACTGTAATTCGCTCCGGGGTAGAACGAATCCTCCTGCAACAAAGCGCCGAAGTGATACTGCCCAAAATGTCGCGTCTAGGGAGCTCCAAAAGACCTGCAAACTTGGGGTTAGCTAATTGGAGGCATTTTGGGAAGACCCAGATGGTCAGATTTCCCCAATTTGGCCTCCATCAATGGGAATTTGATGCTGCTACCTGCAAGTTAGTGAGGACAACAAAAGCGATAAAACATGGTAAGATTTGATCAAAGCATTGTGAAATCAGAATTACAAGCTATTTAAGCAGCATAAGATGGAATGCCAAATAAAAAAATGACAAAAATAACAATCTGCCATGAATTCCCAATCGTTCTTAAAAAAGAAGATTAGGCTCGCAGCAGTGCGGGGCGCCCGGGCGGGCCGCCCACCGTTGGAACCTGATTTCGGCACCAATCCACTTGGGATGGGCCCAAAATCTCTTGTAATGTGTTGTCGGCGAATTGGTAGATCGATGTGGTCAAGTGTCGGGTTTTGGATCCGGATTCACACTTCCAATAACCACCCAATGACCTCCCTTGCGAAAGAGATCAAGGATGTGGAAGAGGTGAATCAAAGGTAAAGCGTGGTATCAATTTGGCAGCACTTCGTTGCTTAAAAATGCTTCCAACCTGTCCTCTTTTGGGTGAGGAAGCTCACCAATTTATAGACCCAAGGGGTCTCTTTGGATGGGCATGCAGGGGCGCCACTTGGCGGCCATGCCTTCCCAAGAGGGAGGAGATTCCTCCTTGACTTGGGCTTCCATGACTGCCCTTGTGACAGTCCTCTAACGTTCAATTTGCTCACCTACGCGCGCATGCAAGGCAGGGAGCATTAATTGACTGTCCTTGGCTGCCATTTGGCACAATTTCTCTTTTTGCCCGTTGAACCTGGAATTCGTCCCACCCTGGAGCGGATTCTGTATTCGTCCCAGGGGAGGACGGATCCCATTTTGAATTCGTCCCGGGGAGGGACGGATTCTGAGCAAAGTGCCTAGAAGGTGTCAAATTGATCTCTGACTTCCCAAAACTGCTTGTGAGAGTGGTTAGGACCACTTTTTAACCTCTGGGGGCTGCCCTTGGGGCTGTGTGTGTCAATGCGATCAGTGTTTGCAGTCACATAATCGGATTGGTGTTGTTTTGGTGTCTATAGATGCCCCTTTTTGGGATGCGTTGTGCATGGCGCAGCGTCGAGCAAAAATAGATAACCAAAGCACTAATGATTAGGGTTTCTTAGTAACCTAACCAACTCTTGATGCCCCAAGCATGGAAAGGGCATGCATTCTTGAATCCTTGCTTCTGACGAGCGAAGGAACTTAATTCAAGTGTTAACCTTTTTCGGTGAGGTGTTACTTGAGCTTGGACATTGATCAGTCATGAATAGGCAAAGGGCGCAACCTTTTGTCTGTGGTAACCTAGAGTTCATGATTCACGAATGCCAAGTGTTTGATCAGCTTGTGATTATTGCTTGTTTACTGCCCCAAGCAGGAGCGTAATTGTCTTTGTCAATGATCCTTTGAATGCATGCCATTTTCCATGATTGGGTGTGTATTTGTTGATTAGTGACTAAGTGTGACTACCCCCTCAAGCGACGAATCGATGAGGGAATGACCTTCATGAGAAAAGCGATGAGTCGCTTGACCCAAGATGACTTAGGTAAGGGTGCCTTCAGATGTTTAGCATTGAATGTGTGTGCAGTTTTCTGACATTTAGACCTATTTTTGGTGGGTGTTAACCCTTTTGGCGATGCCGTTTGGAGCTGAAATTGTCAAAAATCCGTCTTCCCGTGGAGCGGTCCGGCCATGGTGGCCTTCTTAGGGAGTAGGATGGTGACGATTTATAACCTCGACATCTATTTTGGATGCCAAGAATGTCAGGCGTGAAGGCGCCTTCGTTCGGCAATGTTATTACTTATTTTTGGGTGGGTTTTTGACCCTTTTGGCGATGTCGTTTGGGGATGAAATTCTCGAAAATCCATCTTCCCGTGGAGCGGTCCGACTATGGTAGCCTTCTTAGGGAGTAGGATAGTGAGGATTTGTGACCCCGACATCTATTTTGCATGCCCGGAATGTCAAGTGCAAAAGCACTCTCATTGGACAGGTTTATTGTTGCTTTTGGTGCATTTTTGTTCAATTTTTGTTGTTTTTTGAAATTTTTGCCCTGAATTCATTTCGGGGTGGGACGAATTCTAGCTTAGTATTCATCCCAGGGTAGGACGAGTGCTAACCAGAGTGCTCATCCCAGGTAGGAATGAATATAGGCTCAAAAGGCTTATTTAAAGGCCAAAACTAGGGTTTGGGCTCATTTGCATCTGAATTTTCTTGCGATTTGGAGCTCTAGGGAGGAGGAGGTTAATTCTGCGAAGCGAAGCGCTGCCGAATTTCTCCCGACATCATGAGTGCACAAACCGGATCGAGCGACGGAGCCGAAGCGAGACCAGTAAGTGCTCCTTAGCATTATTACTTTTTGTTATGTGTTTTCGAAATTGCAAGTTATTGGTTTATTTTTCTTTTGTGATGTTGTTTTCTTGAAATAAAAATGAAAACCCTAAAAACTTAACTGGACACAAACCAAGACTTTAGCTAAAGATTGAACGGAAGACGTAGCTAAAACCTAGGTGAAAAATCTTTATTTTTGCTTTTAACTAAAACCCTAGGATAAATGGAACGTAAAACCCTAGTTTTTTAGGCTGAGCTTGTCAGTTTTAAAACGTAGGTGAAAACCCTAAGTTAAAACTGTTATTTTTACGTTTGTTTTGTTTGTACAGACTTTTTAAACTTAGAATACCGAAATCCTATGACTGACAATAGGACTGACAAAATATTTGTGTTTTTGTTAATTAATCAGTTTAGAGTTTAAAAACCCTAGGGTTGACAAATTAATTTTTGAATTTTGTTTTGTTTTTAAATTTATCAGTTAGGATTAGAAACCCTAGGACTGACAAATTAATTTTTAATTTTTTTTGTTTTTTTTTTTTTTATTTTTTTTTTTTTTTTTTAAATTTATCAGTTAGGATTAGAAACCCTAGAACTGACAAATTAAGTTTTGTAAATTTTTGTTTTGTTTTTGGCTGTACACTTTTATGTAGTGTTGTATATTCATGTTTTTGTTGTACAGTTTTTCATAATTTTTAATGTTTTGCATTGTTCTTGTGTAGATTGTGAAAAGTCGATATCGGGTGCCTACTGCTTTTGCCGAAGCACGTGGGGCGCTAACTATGGTGGACTGGGAGTGGCTTGATGCTCTTGGGCTCAAGCAGGTGACTCGACTGGAGCCTATGGTTGGGGATCGGGCCTATCTGATGGCCTTGATCAATCTATGGGATCCCCGGACCAACACCTTCCATCTCCCAACAGGGGAGATGACAGTGACACTGGAGGACGTCTATCAGATTCTATGGATTTCGATAGATGGACTGCCGATCAGGACGTCGCCGCGTGACCAGCGGACAACTGTATTGATACGGTGCTTTGGGCATGGGGAGGAGTTGGGCATGGAGAGCCCAGTGGAGATGGCCGAGGTGGACTATCAGATGGGCGAGATTCTGGTTCGATGGTGGTTGGAGAGGGGGGTGTTGGGAGTGAGGCACTCAGTACTCATGGGCCTCATTTCCAACATGTTGTTGCCTGACTCGTCAGGTGCGAGGTTCCCATGGAACCTGTTGGATGTGGTCTGGCGGTTGGTTGAGTGCCCGACGGAGGCACCATTGATCATGAGGTGGGGACAGACGCTGCTGGCATAGCTCTATGGGGAGCTGTACGAGGTCCGCTATCGAAAGCGAAAGGGGATCAGCTATAGTTATCTCTATAGAGCTGGGCCTGGCAGCACATAGCAGTTGAGAGGCCGATGGGGCTACCATGGATGACTCGGGGGGAGATGGAGGATAAGGATATAGGCTACGCGTTGTGGCGGTGATCTGAGGAGCAGGGACAGAGTCGATGGTGGGTAGGTGTTGTAGGGCACTATGCTGATGCCTTCGCTCGGCTTGCTCCAGGGGAGGTGTTCTAGCGCCCCTATCGAGACTGTCTAGCCTGGCCTGAGGTTGGAGAGTGGCTCCGATGGGTACATAGGGGCGATGGCTGATTGGGTGGCATGGGACCGAGCATGAGTTCTTCCCATACAATCGGGTGACACGATAGTTTGGGGTGCACCAGGGGTTGCCTGGTGAACCCATGGTCTATCGACATCGGGGGATGAGAGGACTCTAGATCGGCCAGTCATCATGCCACTTGGTGAGGATTCAGATATGATGATTGACGTCCCGGACGTGGACGACATCGGGACTACTACAGAGTATGACCAGTGGTGGATCCTATGGTGATGGCGAGGCGAGGGGCCATTGGGAGGTGCACGGGGGCAGCACGGGGGGGAGGGTGCCGAGGCACCAGGTGATGACTGGGGAGCTCCATTGGAGGATGCAAAGATGGTGGAGGTGGATGGTATGGATGTGGATCTTGGGGCTCCGGATCAGTCGAAGATGCAGGACATCGTGGAGCAGTGGGAGCCAGAGCAGGCTACTATTCTAGAGATGCCCATGCCTCGGGTAGATGCGATGGACATGGATGTAGGGTTACATGTTGAGAATGCATGGTTGGTAGAGTTGCTACGGAGGCGGGATGAGGAGTTGGGGGAAGCTCTACAGGAGAGGGATCTCCTACGGATGTAGCTAGCAGAGAGAGAATGCATTAGCTACTTCTCGTCGATAGGATGGAGGTACTGATGCGACACGAGAGAGGGATCTCCTACGGACGTAGCTGGCAGAGAGGGATAGGGCTTTGGCACGATGTGAGGAGAACTTGGTGATGTATCACCAATGGGAGATGGACTCGATGCGACAGCGGTTAGAGTTAGAGGTAGAGATTAGCCACCTTGGTGGGTGGGTCCCTACATTCAGCATAGGTGGATCGTCACGCCGCTCGAGAGGGAGTGAGACTGAGCAGTCAGCATCCTCTCAACGTAGGTGACTAGAGGAGGGGCGAGTAGGCATGATGTGGGGGCTAGCAGCAACCTCCCTGAGGGGTCCCATAGGACCCACACCATGGGGGGTAGTTCCCATCGCACCGATCCTACGTGATCATGGTGGCCGACGCCTTAGGCTTGGGATTTTGGATTTTGTTGTGGGGTCAGAGGACCAACTCTTTGTAGCCTACGGGCATTTTTGATGATATATATATATATATATAAATCTTTATTTTGTTTATGCACATGTGATGATTTGATTTTATGCATGATGGTTTGATGAATATGGATGTATGCATGTTAATTTATTTTGATGGATGCATATGTTATGATGAATGCAAATGTTTTTGATTTATATGTGATATGCAAAAATGGAATGGATGAATTGAATTTGTGATGTTTGGAGGTCGCACCATAGACTGTTCAAAACTGTATGGCTTTTTGTCCTAGGCGATTGTTGTGGTGAATAGCTTTGTAGGCATACATGTCTTTTCTTGTATGTTATTTTTGTATTTTCTGATGGTGAAGTAAAGCTGAAAAGATATTACAGTTGGTTTAGAATGTAGTTAGGTTTTCTGAGATTCAGATGTTTTAACTAACTAGCCAAGGTTGTACTTTTATCTGACAAGACTTTGAACAAGGTATGAATCGGACTTGTCTTTGACCAAGTTATTTCACATCCCTGTGTGTGCAATTGAGTTCGTTTGATGTGGCATTTGTCAGGATACCGCTAGTGCCAGATAGGCTATCAACCAAACCTGTACTGAGGATCACCTAATTAGCTCCACTAACTCCTTTGTTGTATTTAGTCAGATTAATCTACGGTGCAATCTAGGATACCATAAGCTAGCTCATCCACATGCAAACATTGATCTGCACCCAAGTTAATGCGACAGATATATCGTCATGCGGGAGGTTTGCCATGAGTGACCGATAGGCTATCAACCAAACCGGTACTGAGGTTTATCTCATGACCTTATGAATGCTGAGAGTTCCAGGGATTCAAGTTCAACTCCCTTCTTTTCTTCAATTGTATTGGGATACTTGCTCTTTTGTAGTGATAAAAATCACTATTTATTTTTGTATTAATAATTTTTCTTTTGAGCAAGGGATTAGGATGTGGAGTGACGAGAATCACTATTGTTTGTGCCTTTTGATGTATGCACTTTGAGGGTGATGTCAAATTTTTTGGAGTTTTGACATGTGCAAATTTTGATGTTTTGCAACTTTTGAGAACTTGGGATTCATGGGGAATTGGGTAGGGAGGATGCTTGTCCTTTTGCCAACTCTCAACATTCTTTGGGGTCATTCGCATAGGGGGATGAGCAAGATAACCATTTCGCTTATGGTGACCTGGATTGCTTTGCAAGGTTCATCTTTCGTTCACACAACTTGGGAATGTTTATGTGTTTTAATTTGTGTTGGGATGCTACGTAACAAGGTGTGTTCCAAGTAAAATTCTACCTTCGTAAAATCTATCTGACTTGGTACAGTATGTGGCTAGACAGCTAATGACGACTGAATGACGAAAACTCTCGATACATTAGAAGACAACTGACTATAGTATGGCGGAAATATGGATAGCATTTTATTTTGATGGATTGTTTATACAGCGGATAGATATGGAATGAAGATGGACTTTGCCAAGTAATGACAGTCTATGGTGCCTTGACCTGTATGACCACAAATATGCAAATGTATGGATGTGATGCTTAATGCAGCTATTATTTTTGTGTTTTTGATGGATTGATCTTGGTGAGTATGAAAATGAGATGTAAAAAGAGATTTTTAATTTTGTGATGATTTTGAGCATGCATGGAGATGAGATGCAAGTTTTTGTTGTTTTTGATGATTTTATTGTTTTTGATATTTCTTATTTTTCTTTTGACCAAGCGATTGTGGGAACCCTTGGAGCTTTTTGGGATTGACCAAGCGATTGCAGGAATCCTTGGAGCATTTTGGGATTGACCAAGCGATTGCGGGAATCCTTGGAGCATTTTGGGATTGACCAAAGGTGAATCCTTGGAGCATTTTGGGATTGACCAAGATTCTTGGAGATATCAATTTTTGGATTGACCAAGCGATTGCGGGAATCCTTGGAGCATTTTGGGATTGACCAAGCGATTGCGGGAATCCTTGGAGCATTTTGGGATTGACCAAGCGATTACGGGAATCCTTGGAGCATTTTGGGATTGGCTGCTTTAGATATGGAATGGTCACAGATGACTGATGTTCAAGGGTTCGAGCTCTTTGACTCCATCAAGGGAAGCTAGCCGGTACGTCCTGGGTCCTATCTTGCTATCAATTACATATGGACCTAACCAATTTGCCATGAACTTGTCCCTGAGATGGGATGGCAAACTAGAGTTCTACTGGTTTTCCTTCAAGACCAAGTCACCAACCTAAAAATCCCTCAGGTGAACTCTCATGTTGTATGCTTTCTTCAGCCGCTCTTGATAGATACGTAAATGCTCAAGAGCATTAACGCGTCGTTCATCGAGCAACGTAAGCTGGTCTAACCGGGCCTATCGTGTAGTGTCATCATCGATGAACTCTTGCATTGATATGCGTAGGGAGGGAATTTCCAACTCAAGAGGCATGACAGCCTCGGAGCCATACACAAGCGAAAATGGAGTTGCCCTAGTGGGTGTCCGAATGCTAGTGCGATAAGCCCACAGGGCAAGTGGGATCTGAATGTGCCAATCCTTATGACTATCTGTGACTATCTTTTTAAGGATAGCAACTAGCATTTTGTTTGACGCCTCTGCTTGCCCATTTGCCTACGGATAATAGGGTGTTGAAAAACTATGCTGAATTTTGTACTTTGTGGTCAAAGCACGCACGTCTTTGTTCTTGAATGACGTCCCATTATCCGAGATTATCTTGGATGGAATACCAAAATGACATATGATGTTATGCAAAATGAACTCCACAATGCGGGGTCCGGTCGTAGAGGTTAGCGGAACCGCTTCCACCCACTTGGTGAAGTACTCTGTGGCCGTTATGATAAATGTATGATGGCTGGACGACGTAGGGGAGATCTTTTCGATGAGATCTAAGCCCCACTATGAAAATGGCCAAGCTGATTGGATCGGCTGCAAGGCCTGGGAAGGTACGTGTGTCAAATTGGCATGATGTTGACACTTCATGCACTTCCTCACATATGCGCAACAATCTCGCTCTAAAGATGGCCAATAGTAGCCCATGCGAAGAATGCGCTTGGCGATGGCCATACCACTGAAGTGGCCACCACACGTACCATCGTGCGCTTGGGCGATCGCCCAAGTGGACTCTTGCTGGTCCAAGCATCGAAGGAGGATCCCTTCATAGCTACGATGGTACAAAATGTCTCCTAACAAGACATGCTTTGCCGCTTTCTGCTTGAATGCTCATTTTGTGGCATGCGTCAATCCAAGTGGGAGGTTACCTAGCTTGAGGTAGTCCCTGAGGGGTGAATACCAATCCTGCTGATCAGAAGCCTCGATGGTATGAACAACCAATCCCTCTTGAAGTTCATCCCTAGAAAAAGCTGAGCGGGAAAGAACTTGTAAGAATAGCGTGGTGTTGCTATTAAGGGGAGTAGGGGAGAACAAGGCCCCCCAGTTGGCGTGCTTCAAACAGTCATGGATTCGAGAGAACTTATCCGAGGATGGTTCAATCTGGATCATGTGGATTCCTGGCGTTAAATCAGAGCTTGCACGCTCCATCATGGATTGCGATAATGTTTTGACTTGAATGGTTGTCATATCACCAGAAAGGTCTTGCGGGATTAGTGACCCCAAAGAGGCCATAGTGTCCGCAAAATGATTCGATGACCGAGGGAGTGCCTCGATGTCGTACCATTCAAGCTTTGCCAAGAATTTGTCCACAAGGGCTTTGTAGGCCTGTAGAACTGGGCATTTACATTGGAATACCCCTTTGACTTGATTGACGATTAACAACGAATCACCAAAGATGTTCAATCATTTAATGTTCATGGTGATTGTTGTCTGAAGACCTATGAGCAAGGCTTCATACTCTGCATTATTGTTGGTGCATGGGAAATTTAATTTAAATGACAAGGGTATTGGAGCCCCTTGCGGTGTGAAGAATACTATTCCCATGCCACCACCTTGCTCACATTTAGAACCATCAAAAAATAGGGTTATGTCGGCCTGTGACTCAGGCTCATCAGAATCAGGCGATTTCGAGACATGGAAGACCCCATCATCGGGTAGTTCTATGACCAGAGGCTGATCGTCTTCGATAGGAGCCTCTGCTAGTTGATCGGCTATGACCTATCCTTTGATGGATTTCTGTCCAATAAACTCTATGTCAAATTCTGTCAACAACATGATCCATTTCGCCGTGCGGCTACTATGATAAGTACGACTCATCATGTATCGCAATGGATTCTCCTTAGACACAACATACGTCTTGTTGCTCAGCATGTAATGGCATAGCTTTTTGGTAGCAAACACCACTGCCAAGCAGAGTTTCTCAACGTATGCATAGTTAAGTTCATAGCTGACCAGGGTGCGGCTAAGATAGTAAGTAGCCTGCTCTTTGTGAAGTTCATTCTTCTGGGCGAGCATGGCACCCAGTGCCACCTCAATAGCTGAGATGTATAAGTAGAACGGCACTCCTGGTCTAGGTGGTGCCAATACTGGTGGCGAAGCCAAGTATTGCTTGATGTCATCAAAGGCTGACTGGCACTCGTCATCCCAGTGAAATGCTACCCCTTTATGCAATAATTTGTTCATGGGTCGGCACTTGTCCGATAACTGTGCTATGAAGCGCTTGATCGACGTGACCTTACCCTGTAGAATTTTGAGCTGCTTGATGGTAGTTGGGGGAAGCATTTCAAGGATTGCCTTGACTTTGTTTGGGTCCACCTCGATGCCTCACTTTGAGACTATAAAACCCAAGAGCTTTCTAGATGTGACGCCAAAAATGCACTTCTTGGGATTCAGTCTGACTTTATGCTCCATGAGGCGATCGAGGATCTTGCTTAAGTCACCGAGATGATTTGGGCGTAAGAGAGACTTGGCCAACAAATCATCCATGTAATCTTCCAAAGTTTTATGCATGTAATCATGGAAGATGTACGTCATGGCACGTTGGTAGGTGGCGCCAACATTTTTAAGGCCAAAAGGCATGACCTTGTAACAAAATGTCCCCCAGGGCATTGTGAACGCCATTTTTAGTTGGTCCTCGGGATTGATACGAATCTGATTGTATCCCGAGAAACCATCCATGAGGGATAGCATTTCATGGCCTGCTGTAGCATCTACCAATGCGTCGATGCTAGGCAAGGGAAAATCATCCTTAGGACTCGCTTTGTTTAGATCATGAAAATTAGTGCATATGTGAATCCTCCCATCAGGCTTCTTGATGGGCACCATGTTGGACAGCCATGGCGGATAATCCATGCAGATGACAAACTATGCATCCAACAGTTTTTGCAATTCATCTTTGACCATCAAGGCCACTGTTGGGTGCATCTTGCATAGTTTTTGCTTAACAGGCTTGACTGTCGGATCAAGCATTAAATTATGCATGACTAGCTATGGATCTAGCCCCGACATATCTCTGTATGACCATGCAAAAACCTCCTTCTTCTCTTTGAGAAGGGCAATGTAGTCGGCTTGCTCTTCGGGGGATAAACTTACCCCTAGCTTGATAATCTATGGATTCATTGGATCTGAGCCGATGTCTACGTCAGTCGTCTCCTCGACCGACATGTGGGATCCATCCTCCAACTGGTGTGGAGTCGGGATCAAATGGATATCATTTGCTGAGTTAAGATCATCGTTAGGAACCTCAGGTTCCTCTTCAGCATGGAAGATATCCTGAGTTGGCCCAGGGGTAAAATGAAGCATTTCATCGAATGGCCAGTACTCAGATGGGGATGGAGGGGAATTGACATGATCCCAGTCTATGGCATCTATGTCTAGATACAAGGACTATGTTGGATCGGCCGGATTGTGGATGGGGGCGGTTAAATCAATGGAGATCATGTTGATGGAATGATTTTGGTCTCCATTACCATAGGTGTGGTTCCTCGGACATCTTAGATGTTCTCTATGCTCTGGATCTGGCTCTAGAGGGATGGGCACGAATGGATCGGCCCTATGTGCGGATAGGAAGACAGGGTCTACCCTCGACACTGATGTCATTATAGGGTCTCGGGGTGGACGGTGCTCATCGTAAACTTGGAGCCACGGATCCAACACTTGGTCCCACCGCTCTGGGTCTACGTACCACTCATGCCCTGGAAGTATGCCCATCTATTCAAATATGTCATTAATCTCCAAGGGGCATCGATGTTGCATCTATCGCATGTGATTAAGATATGCCATTTTCATTTCATCTTCATAATCACTATCGAAGATCCAAAGGCCTTCATTGGCTCCCTGCTTGCGGCATTAAGACGGCTCACCTTGCTCAAGCAAATTTATCTAGCCCCACTATGGTTGTTCCACTCTCTATGGGGGGACCTGATTCTCTTGACGTATCACTGGCTCGATTGGAGCCTCTAGAGGAAACATTGTCAAAATATTCTCGTGATAGTCATCCATAGGAATCACTTGTGAGTGATTGTTATCTGAGTCGAAGGGGTCATATGATGTTGGCTCATAGTCTGACTCATCCTCCGAAGATCCTTCTTGACACTTTTATATCTACCATGAAAGTGGGTCCCCAAACTTTCGCCTCTTTCTAGCAAAGGGGAAGGGCGATTGAGGTTACCAAGGGTGGTTGTTGACCATGGGAGATAATCCCCCAATGTGTATGTTGTGTTAGGGTTGGCATATGGATCTGATGCCAATCCACCCTTATGGCCTATCCTCAGGCCTTGCATGTCTTCGACCAAGATGTCTAAGGGCAGGGGGTGATTGAACCCTACACCTGACTTGTCATAAGGCATTTGGTATCTTGGTTGACAAAGGACACGCACTCCTTGCTCATACCGGCCTAACCCGTATCCATGCCAATTGCATTGGCCAAGATATCTCAGAGTGAAGTCCGGGTTGGACAGATAGTTTACATCCTCTATGAAAGGCTCTTCATCCTCGTCCTCTTGCATGCATGGCTCAGTGCCATGATCAAGGCCCCCATACACAAAGTTAGTCTGGTTTGGTGGGTAGCCTAGAGGAACAATTGTACCAATGGGGAGGCGAGGTCTCCCCATGTCTTGCATGGACTCTAGTGCGGGCGTTGCTACAACATTCCACACCAGATACTCCCCTAGGCCCGTATTGGCCATTTCAACAGTGATTGTTGGTGACTGAGGGGGAGGGAACGGAAGCTCTTCCGGACTCCACTCCATGTCGGGTGGGCTAGGAGCCTCCACTTCCATTTTACTAGGCATCTCTTCGGTAGAGATGTTTGAGACTGATTGTGGTGCCTCTTCCAGAGGTCGTGCCTCCTCCAAGGGTTTCTTCCCTTTGTCCTTCTATTTGGCCATGATAGGTGGCATCGTTGATGAAGGACCAACTGATGAAGATGGACCTGGCTGGGGTTTTGGTGGATCTGCCTTTGGGGATGCTTGCAAAATCAGACCCTGTCGAGATGGATTCAACTGGAAATCCAAATGCGTTGATGGAAGGGTCGATTACGGCATCAGCTACACTGCATTGTAGTACTTGAAGGGTTCTAGGTCTGCCGGGACCACATGTACCTCCCCTTCAAATGTATACTTCAGACATTGATGTGCTATTGATGGGACACACTTCATGTCCCTGATCCATGGCCGGCCTAACAAGATGTTGTAAGCCATCTCACCTTCCAAAATATGGCACAATGTTGGTATCATCTTTTGTCCTACTTGAATGGGTAGGATGATTGTGTCGACTATCGAGCAGATTGCATCGTTAAATGCTCGTAGTGTATATGTGGAGGCCATGATGTGAGATGTCGGTAGCTTCAGATGTTTCAATGCCGCTGTAGTAATGATGTTACTAGATGAGCCAGTGTCTACCAACACCCTCTTATAGGGGATCCCGTTGACCCACGTGATAACGTGTAGGGGTGGATCCGCTATGTCATCAACCACTAACTTCACTTCATCTTCCCAAAAAGTGATGACTGGCTCGGTGCATCTTTTGACATGCCCCACAAAGTTGTTGAAGGAATTTGGTTCCTGGGGCTGCAACTCGATAGCCTTCAATATCTCCATAAGAGCCTCCCGATGGGGCGTTGATTGTTGAATAAGCTCATATATGGAGAGCCTAGCCGACGTGGTCCATAGACTTTGGGTAAGTCTAGTCCGAATCGTGGCCGTGGGTCTAGGCGGAGGTAGCTGCGTAGGGTTCTGTTGAGACTGTGACGTTGATGGAACTTCTCTTGTGGCTATCACGGGAGCAGCTCCTGGGTATTTCTTGTTCCTAGTCACTATACTTATCATCCCTACATACCCCTGCATGGGGCAATTCTATTGCACCTCATTGATTTGAAGGGGTTTTGCCTGCGCCTCATGGGCAGGCAAGGGGTCTCTAAAAACTCCCATTTGTTGGTTGTTCGGTGCTACGGGGTTGTCTACAACCAATGTCTTGTTGTCAATCAGGTCTTGTATCAAGCCTTTGAATTTCCAACATGCATTAAGGTCATGTCCCTATCGTCGATGGAATTTATAGTACAAATCCTCCCGGTACCCCTTAGGCTTCGGTGCATTGGGATCTATGGTTTGAATTTTTGGGAGGTTGATCAAATTCGCCGTTGACAAGTGGTCAAATAGGGAGTCCCTAGACTCCGTGTAGGGTGTAAACTATCGCCTAGGGCGACGCTGCTGATTTTGCCCCTATTTTTGGTTTTCTCTTTCATAATTGTTAGGGGGCACTGCCTGATAATTAGCCTTTTGAGGTTGTATTTCTTGTGCAGGCTTAGGAACATTTATAGCAACTTGGTTAACCGCAGCGGGTTTTTGTTGCGTAGTCCCTATTTTGGTGTTTTTGTTCCATTATTTTTTCTTAGGTTTGGTGATCTCGCCATCCTGTATCTTGATCTCTTCGATGATTTTGGCTTGCGCCAGAGCCTCTTCTAAGGTGGCATATTGTTGTAGTTGCAATAGCATAGAGATCGATCTCAAACAACTTCTTGAAAACATTTGTGTAAGGTCGGACATAGGGGGAAGGTAGGGTAGCTTGGAAAGTAGAGTCCTCCATCGATTCTCGTAGGCCGCCATAGTCTCTTCCTCATACTGCTGAGGCTGGCCAAATCACTTAGTGATGCCTTCTTCTTGGTGTTGAAGGTGAAGCATTCGAGGAACGCATCCACTAACTGATCCAAGTTGCTGATGCTGTGCTTCGGCAATTGGGTGAACCAATCCGAGGTAGGGCCTACGAATGTGGTTATAAAGGTCCTCAGCAACAAAGCATCATTGTCCTGAATGCCAAAGCATTGGCTCAGGAACCTCGTCACATGCTCTTGGGCATCCTCCTCACCTTTAAATATTGCCAGCTGAGGCAACTTAAAGTGCTCAGGATAAGGGGGTGCAGGCACGGACGGATGCACCGGATGACTATGGAGTTGACGTAACATGGGCTTTTGGGGCCCAACAGCTTTGGTTTCCATAGACTCCAAATGCTCTAACAACGCTTTATATGCATCAGAAGACTTAATCTCATCCTCTCTAATTTTCTCCCATTGTGGGTTGTGGGAGACTTGAGGCCTATGGAGAGGTGGCCGGATAGCAACCCCTCCGCCTTGATAGGGCATTTCGGCCCGCTCTTCTTCTTGTTCATACTCCTCATAGGCTTCTTGAGGAGTCTCTGGGTGAGACCTATGACCATGAGTGGGTCTCCATGGAGGGAGCCCATCATTATTCCGGGGAGTGGCCTCCCGTTCAGGTCTAAGAGGTCTTGGAGGCAGCGCTTGGTTAGGTCATGGGGACCTGTCTTGTACCAAGGGGTTACGCCTCTCATATGGTTCTGCCCTTTGGGTGCGAGGGGTCGGAACCCTCTCCGGCATGGTGTTATGCAATAGCTCATCTATTTGGTGCCTAATGCGCTCTTTACTGAGGCGATATAAATGCTCTAGTTGTTGTTGATCTTGCTCAAGCTGCGTAATCTGTGCTTGGCGGGCGGCATGTCTGGCGACTTCCAGGTCGATCTGTTCTACCATATTGAGTCTCAGAGGCCTAGATGCCTCTCCCATGCACTTATCTCAGTCACGGTGATCCGAGATCTCTATAGGTCGCTTCCCCCTATCGAGGTTGGCGGCATTTATTCGAGGCTCTGGCCTCGAAGGATGGTTTTGGTACATAGCAGGTGCGGAGGCGCATTGCTCCCATGTTGTATATTGCTCTTGAGGAAGATAGGGGTCTTCCTCATTCTCCCTTTCATAAGTGTGAAAGGGGCGGGCGGAGTTGGCTCGCCCTGTCAGAGGAGCCTTGTGCTCCGGATTTGTCCTGTTGTTTTTGACAATGAGAGGAGGCAATGAAGGGATGATATAATCTTGAAGCCTCTCCTCATGGACCCTCTATCATTCCAGTGCTTCATCGCACGGTGGCCACTCATATCGAGCTTCTAAGGGAGCCCTTTTATCTATGTTGAGTGCCACATGTAAGGACTCTTCCCGAAAGGGGCTATGACGGATGGGCGTGTCCCCCAATGGGGTGTCCCTATAATTCCATCTTGACCTGGACTGATGCGGACTCTCTTGCGGGTTAGGCCACCAAGGCGGTATGACTAAGTCCTTAGGGCTATAGCGGAGGTGACTTGTGCCCCCCCTGTACACTTTCCATAGCTTTCGCCCTTGATTGGGCTTGGCTACGTGTGTACACCATGGTGGTGCTTTCCTACAAGCTATGTAGATTTTATCTCTTTTATGATTTTTTTTTTTTGTTACACTAAACAGAAAAGAACACACACATACACAAAGCGGTGATTATCTCTTTTAAAGATTAATGGTGTGTCCTAAACCTGGTTTAGTGTGTTTTGATGATTTTGTTTTTTTTTTTTGAAAGTTTTGAAGAACATTTAAATGCATAATGAAGGCTCATATGACTCCCATAATTGGTCGCCCCTTCGATATACCATTGCCAGGCCGATATACCAACCTCTCTATATACCCGCCCTTACGAGAGGGAAACTATAGGTACGTGAGAGCAGATGGTACGTGGAACGTAGGCGGTACGAAAGGGGGATTGTCCTATTTATGACACCTACCATAGAAGACTTATCCTCGTGCGTTGGGAATCACCCCAGCTACACTCGATCAGCTTTCATCAGGATTTACGTCGAGCAACAGTGACAATCGAGGTAAATGGATGCAAAAATCAAGCCAAGGTGGTGATGAAATCCACCGTTGGTCTTGATCAAGGGCTGGGGTTTTACGACCAGCTCCTTGGTTTAAAAATGTTGCGTGAAGTGTGTGTGATTCTTTTTATTTAGAAAAATGAAACATGCAGAAGCAACTACTTTCCCTAAGAAGGCAAAATTGATAGAAAATAGAAACAGAAAAGCAGAAAATGACAGGAACAGTTTAGGACCCTTACCTTTTCTCTGCCTAGACCTGTTGTTTCTGATCCTCGGCCCTAAAACTGCACAGACAAAAATTCATCTCTAGGTGAGATGAATACCAGAACAGGATTCGTCCCAGGCTGAGATGAATTCCAATTCGTCTCAGGGTCAGACGAATTCCAGTATTGTATTCGCCATAGGCTGGAACGAACCACAGTCAGTGCTCAAAAAATGGTACCTGTAAGCACAAAAACACAAATTTTGATCAGTTTCTTGATCTCAAAAAGTAGGGGACAGAGTCCCACCGTGATCGCCACTGGAAACACGAGATTCCGGAAGTTGAAAAGAAACACTAAAGCTATGCAATGCAAAACGAAATGTAACGCTTTAATCCTAGAAATTTGAGATGCATGAAATAGGGAAAAGAGACGAATTGAGACGAAATGAAAGAAGTATAGAAAGCACAACCCTTTTTATTTATACTCTCTCAATATCGGTTACAAAGACGTCTCCCGCATTTTTAGGGGCTAGGAGCGTTAACATGTTTTGGTTACAATAGTGACTAGTGATCCTCCTTCCGCGTGCCCACATGTAAAATGGGCGGGCCAAAGTGTTGCCGCCACTGGTGTGAATGAATATTTGATCCTTGCTGCTCCTCCTGCATTCAAAGAAACAACAAAATCGTTAGTAGCACCTGTTGCTAAAATGAAACGTTTGTTCTCTAAAAACAATGAAGGATGCATGCATGAAACTGAATAAAAGGATAAGTGAACTGAATCAAAATAGTCTGCAAATTTCATAGAAACAAGGGAACATCACCAGAAGGTCACTGCAAATGAAACAGTCAGGGATTTCCTTACTGATTTGAATTCATTCCGGGCGGGACGGATCCGACTGTAATTCGCTCCGGGGTAGGACGAATCCTCCTGCAACAAAGCGCCGAAGTGATACTCCCCAAAATGTCGCATCTAGGGAGCTCCAAAAGACCTACAAACTTGGGGTTAGCTAATTGGAGGCATTTTGGGAAGACCCAGATGGTCAGATTTCCCCAATTTGGCCTCCATCAATGGGAATTTGATGCCGCTACCTGCAAGTTAGTGAGGACAACAAAAGCGATAAAACATGATAAGATTTGATCAAAGCATTGTGAAATCAGAATTACAAGCTATTTAAGCAGCATAAGATGGAATGCAAAATAAAAAAATGACAAAAAATAACAATCTGCCATGAATTCCCAATCGTTCTTAAAAAAAGAAGATTAGGCTCGCAATAGTGCGGGGCGCCCGAGCGGGCCGCCCACCGTTGGAACCTGATTTCGGCACCAATCTATAGACACCAAAACAGCACCAATCCGATTATGTGACTGCAAACACTGATCGCTTTGACAAACACAACCCCCAGGGCAGCCCTCAGAGGTTAAACGAGTGGTCTTAACCACTTTCATAGCAATTTTGTAAGGTCAAGAAGCAATTTGGCACACTTGGACACTTTGCCCGATATTCGTCTCACCCAGGGGACGAATTCAAAATAGAATCCGTCCCACCCCGGGACGAATTCTGAATCCGTCCCTGGGTGGGACGAATTCTAAGCAACGGGCAAAAAGACAAATGGTGCCAAGTGGCAGCCCGAACGATCGGTTAATGACTCCTGCCTTGCACGCGTGTGTAGGTGGACGAGAGGGCCGTTAGAAGGCTGTCACAAAAGGCATTTATCAAAGCTCAAGTCAATGGAGGACTCCCCTCCCTCATGGGAAGACAAGACTGCCACATGGCGCCTATGACCAACACATGGCATTTGTGCTTCCCTCCCAAAAGAGACCCCTTGGGTCTATAAAAGGTGGGACTTTTCTCACCCAAAATATACAGAGTTGAAGGAGTTTTCAAGCAACGAAGTGCTTGCCGAGTTGAAGACCCACTTGCATCCCTTTTGGTTCACCTTCCCACATCCACCAATCTCTTTTGCAAGGGAGGTTGTTGGGTGGCCTTTGGAAGCTCGAACCTGACCCAAATCCAACACATGGACACTCGAACCAACCAATTCGCCGACCCCCAATCCTAAGAGGTTTTGGGCCCATCCCTGGTGGATTGGCTCCAAAATCAAGTGCCAACGGTGGGAGGCCCACTTGGGCACCCCCGCACCTCCCAAGTCCTATTTTAAGTTTTAGAGCATTTTAGATTACTTTTCAGATTGCATTTTGTGTTATTAGGTTTGATTAACCCATAGCTGCAATTTTGTAACTTTTGGTCAGATTCTAGTATGTTTTGTGTTGCTTTGTTGTTTCGCTGACTTGCAGGTGTCGAGGTCAAATTCCTGAGGGTGGAGGCCAAATTGGGAGAATCCGACCATCTGGGTCATCCCAAAATGGCCCCAATTACATAACCCCCCTATTTGCAGGCGTTTTGCAGGTCTCGGGATTCGACATTGGAGCAGCAACAGGTCGGTTTCTTCAACACGGAAGAATTCGTCCCACCCGGGGACGAATTGCGATCGAATTCATCTGCCCAGGGACGAATTCTAGTTGAAGGTAGATTTGCCAGTTGTCTCAGTGGCAGTGGCCTTCCGGTAACTTTTCTTATCTTTTGTCAAGTTTTGAAGCCATTTGGACTCACTGTAATTACTGTTTCAGGCAAATGTTTACATGCATATTTCGTTAGTTTTAGAGAACAAACACTTTTCATTTGCGGTAGATGCTACTGACATCTTGGTTGTTTCTTTGTTCGTAGGAGAAGCAGCGGAGGTTAAGAACTCATCGACATCAGTGGCGGCATCATCTTGGCCCGCCCATTGCAATCGTGGGCACGCGGAAGGAGGAAGACTAAGTCACACATTGTAACAAAGACAAATTTAACGCTCCTAGCCCCTAAAAAGGGAGGAGACGTCTATGTAACCGAGGATAAGATATTTGAATAAAGAGGGCTGTGATTTCTTTACATCTTTTCTTTCCTTTCCAAATTGTCTCTTTCCTTTGTTTTGGTGCATAAGGTTAAAGCGTTACATTTCGTCTTACATTGCATAATTAGTGTTTCCTTTGCCCGGAATCTCGTGCTTTCAGTGGCGATCACGGTGGGACCCTGTTCCCTGGTTTTTGAAATCACAGAAAACTGATCAAAGTTTTGTGTTTGTGCTTGACAGGTACATTTTTTTGTTGCAGACTGCTATTCGTCTCTGACAGGGACGAATTCTTTTCTAAAATTCGTCGAACCCGGGACGAATTCAAATTCATCTCTGGGAGGGACGAATTCTGTTATGCAATTCGTCTCCCGGAGGGACGAATTCCTGCCTCGGATTTCCAGAGCGGAAATTCAGAGACAACAGGAGCAGGCAGAGAAGAGGTAGGGATTTTCATGATCTCTATTATATTTTTTGTTTTTGTTTCTGTTCCTTTGATTGTTTTCATCTTGTCCTGCATTGCATAAGAAAAGTCATGTATGCTTGTTTCATTTTTGTTGAATAAAACGAATCCCACACACATCACGAAACAATTTTAAACCAAGGAGCTGGTCGTAAGACCCCAGCCCTTGATCAAGACCATTGGTGGATTTCATCACCACCTTGGCTTGATTTGCATCCATTTCCCGATTGTCAACTGTTGTTAGGCGTAAATCCTGACGAAGACAGACCGAGTGTCGTTGGGGTGATTCCCATGCGTGCGAGGATAAGTTTTCTATGGTAGGTGCCATTAACAGGACAATCCCCCTTCCGTACCGCCTACGTACCACGTACCTTCTGCTCTCACGTACCTATAGTCTCCCTCTCGTAAGGGCGGGTATATAGAGAGGTTGGTATATCGGCCTGGTTGGTATATTGAAGGGGCTACCATTTTGGGAGTTATATGAGCCGTCATAATGCATTTAAACGATCTTCAAAACCTACAAAAACAAAACAAAACATCAAAATGCACTAAACCAGTTTAGGACACACCATTTAATCCTTAAAAGAGATAATCACGATTTTGTGAATGTGTGTGCTTAATTCAGCTTAGTGTAGACAAAAAAAAAAATCATAAACGAGATAAAAACTTATTTAGATAGCATAGAAGCACCGCAATGGTGTACACCCGTAGTCAAGCCCAATCAAGGGCGGAAGCTCCGGAAGGTACACAAAAAGTAGGCACAAGTCGCCTTCACTTCAGTCCTGAGGATTTGGTCATACCGCCTTATAGGTCTAACCTACAAAAGAATCCAATTCGAAATCCTCGGTGGGGTATGCCTATTCAAAGCAGCCCCTTTCGGGAAGATGCCTTACATGTAGACCTTGACATAAATAGAGAATCACCTCTTGAAGTTAGGCATGAGTGGCCACCGCGCGATGAAGCGCTAGACGAGCACACCGTCCATTTGGAGGGGCAACGTGGATATGGCGTCCCTTCTTTACCTATCATCAGAACAGAGAGACCAAATCCGGAGCGCACGGCTCCTTACATAGGGCGACCTAACTCCGCCCACCCCCTTTACACCCGTGAAAGGGAGTACGAGGAAAGCCATCGCATTCCTCGAGGGCAACAAACAATGCGGGAACCTTGCATTTCCGCACCGGCAGGATATCATGATCACCCCTTGAGGCCGGAACCTCGAGCACATACCGCCTACCTCGACGGAGGGAAGCGACCCCTTGAGATTTTAGAGCATCAAAACCGAGGTAAACCCATAGGAGGAACATTTGAACCTTCTGAACAAAATAGGGTAGATCAAATTGACCCGGCTGTCGCCAGATATACCACCCGTCAAGCCCAAATCATGCGGCTTAAACAAAGTCAGCAAGAGATAGAGTATCAATACCGCTTGGATAAAGAGCGCATGCAACGCGAAGCGGATGAGTTACGCTATGAAATACACGAGAGGGGGCCAACCCCTCGCATCCAAAAAGCTGAACGAGTATGAGAGGCATAATCCGTTGGTGCGAGACGAGTCTCCACGACCTCGTCAAGCTCTGCCTCCAAGACCTCATAGATTCGAGAGGGAGGCAACTCCCCGAAACAATGATGGGTACCTTCAGCAAGAGCTTGATCAGGGTCATAGGTTTCGCCGAGAGACTCCTCAAGAATTTTACGAGGAGTATGAACCGGAAGAGGAATATGTTGAAACTCCCCATCAAGGCGGGGAAGGATGCCATTCGGCCACCCCTCCATAGGCCTCCAGGTTACCGTAACTTGCAACAAGAGCGAACAAGAGAGGAAGAAATAAAATCTTTCGATGCATACCAAGCGCTATTGGAGCGTTTGGAGTCTGTGGAGACAAAGATCTTGGGCATCAAAAACCCACATTACGTCTACTCCGCAATAATCCGGTGCATCCCTCGGTGCCTACACCTCTTTACCCCGAACACTTCAAGTTGCCTCAATTGGCGGTTTTAAAGGTGAAGAGGACGCACGGGAACACGTTACACGATTTCTAAGCCAATGCTTCGGCATCCAAGATAATGACGCATTATTGCTTAGAACATTCATAACCACATTCGCAGGCCCTGCCTCGGATTGGTTCACACAACTGCCCAAACACGGCATAAGCAGCTTAGATCGGCTAGTAGATGCGTTTCTTGAACGTTTCGCCTTCAACACAAGGAAGAAGGCATCACTTAGTGATCTTGCTAGCCTTAAACAATTTGAGGAGGAAACAATGGCAGCGTACGGGAACCGATGGAGAGCTTTGCTTTCTAAGTTACCCTACCGTCCTCCCATGTCGGACCTCACGCAAATGTTCGCAAAAAGTTGCTTAAAATCAATCTACGGTCTATTATTACTTGCGACAATACGACGGCTTAGAAGAAGCTTTGGCGCAAGCCGAGTCATAGAAGAGATTAAGATAGGCGAAAGGCGCAATTGCCAAGCCTAAGAAGAAAGAGTGGAATAAAACCACTAAAACTGGGACAACGCAACCACAACACGCTGCAGTCAACCAAGTTGCGATAAATGTTCCCGTGCCTGTGCAAGAAACGCAGCCTCAAAAGGCTAACTACCGAGCGGTGCCTCACCGCTACGAAAGAGATAACAGAAGACAGGAGCAGTATCAGCAGCGTCGCCCTAGGCGACAATTCACCCCGTATGCGGAGTCTAGGGACTCCTTATTTGACCGCTTGTCAGCGGCAAATTTAGTTACTCTACCAGAAATCCAAATTTTTGACCCTAACATTCCCAAGCCTAGGGGGTATAGGGAGGAATTGTATTGCAGATTCCATAGGCGCAGAGGACATGACCTAAATGGGTGCTGGAAATTCAAAGAACTAGTCCAGGATTTGATCGATAACAGAACATTGGTCGTGGACAACCCCATCGCACCAAACAACCAACAAATGGGGGTATTCAAGGACCCCTTGCCTACCCACGAGGCACAGACAAAACCGCTCCAGATTAACGAGGTGCGACAAGATCTTCCCGCGCAAGGATTTGTGGGAATGATTAGCATTGTAACAAGGAACAGAAGATACCCGATGAGTTGCCCCCGAGGTAGGCTGCGAGGGAAGTTCCGTCGACATCGCAGCCTCAACAACGCCCAACGCAGTTACCTCCGCCTAGACCTGAGGTCACGATACGAACCAAACTCACGCAGAGTTTGCGGACCACGTCGGCTAGGCTGTCCATCTACGAGCTTATTCAACAATCAGCTCCCCATAGAGAAGCTCTTATGGACATTTTAAAAGCCATTGAAGTACAACCCCATGAAGCAAATTCTTTCAACGCCTTCGTGGGACATGTGAAACAATGTACGGAGCCTGTCATCACATTCAGAGAAGACGAGGTCAAAACGATATCAAATGACATGCCGGATCCACCCCTGCACGTTATCGCGCGGGTCAACGGGATCCCGTACAAGAGAGTGCTTGATAGATACGGCTCGTCCGGTAACATTATAACCAACTGCAGCGTTGAAACATTTAAAGCGCCGACCTCTCACATCACCGCTTCCACGTACACACTGCGAGCTTTTAACGATGCAATTTGCTCGACGATCGGCACGGTTGTTCTGCCTATCCGGGTAGGACAAAAGTCAATACCCACACTTGTGCCATGTCTTTGGAAGGCGAAATGGCTTATAATATACTGCTAGGGCGGCCTTGGATCGGGGGACATGAAGTGTGTCCCCTCGATCGCACACCTGTGCTTGAAGTATGCCTATGAAGGGCAAATACATGTAGTCCCAATGGACTTAGAGCCCTTCAAGTATTGCAATGCGGTACAATTCATACCTCAATCGACCCTCCCATCAACGCATTTGGATTTTCAATTAAATCCATCTAAACGAGGTCCAATACCGCGAGGCACCACCGGTGGCCAACAAGGCAAAATCCCGACCGGGTGAGACTTCATCACCTACTCCTTCATCATCAACGCCACCTACCGTGGCCCAACGGGAAGGACAAGGGAAAGCAAATCATGGAAGAGGTTAAGCCTCTAGAAGAGGGGTTGCCCACGATTTCAACGATATCAACAGAGGAAACACCCAACACAACACAAACCAAGACTCTTGAACAACCAAACATAGAATGGACTCGGGAAGGACTACCGTTTCCTCCTACCCAATCATCAACAATCACTTGTTGAGATGGCCGGTACGGGCACGGGGGAGTACTTAGTGCAAAACGTTGTGGCAACCCCCACATTGGAGTCGGTGCGGGACATGGGAAGACCTCGCCTTCCCATAGGGACAATTGTTCCACTAGGCTACCCTCCCAACCAGACGAATTTTGTGTATGGGGGCCTTGATCATGGTTATGAACCATGCGAACAAAAGGAAACAGATGAAGAGCCTTTTGTCGAAAACATCAATTATCTGTCGAACCCAGAATTTGCCCTAAAATATCTCGAACAATGCAATTGGCATGGGTATGGGCTAGGCGAGATATGAGCAAGGGATGCGGATCCTTTGCCAACCAAGATATCGGATGCCATATGACAAGTCGGGGGTAGGGTTCAACCATCCCCTGCCATTAGACATCTTGGTTGAAAATATGCAAGGCCTAGAAATAGGCAACAAGGGGGGATTGGCACAAGACCCGTACGCCAATCCAAACACAGAATACACATTAGGGGATTATCTCCCATGGTCTAAAAACACCCCTGGAAATAGCAATAATCCCTCTCCTTTGCTAGAGAGAGGTGAAAGTTCAGAGAGCAATCCTCAAAGAGAACAACAACGGCTTCCAGACATTTTTCTAAAACTGTTCCCCTTAGAGGTTCCAGACGAAATAACACAGTCTCAAAAGAATCAGGTCCCTCCACTAAGAGTGGAACAACCGCAATGGGACCAGATTAATTCACTGGAACAGGAAGAGTCCTCAACATCGCAAGCAACAGATCTTTGAAGAGGATGAACAATTTTGGATCTATGAAAGCGATTCAGAAGACGAAACTGAAATGGACTATCTCAGACATGCGCGACGACATCACCGCGCTCTAACTCATGAAGATCTAATGGGACAAATGGGTATACGGTTAGGACATGAATGGCACGTAGACCCGGTGAGGTGGGACCAAGTGTTAGGCCTATGGCTCCAAATTCAAGATGAGCATCGTCCACCTCGAGATCCCATCATGACGACGAGTGCCAAGGGAAGACCCCGCCTTCCTTTTCACACATAGAGATGAATTTGCACCTAGAGAGGATCCATTCGTGCTCGTTCTCGTAGAGCCAGATCCAGAGTATAGGGAACATCTAAAAGAATCAAGTCATCACACCCGCGGTTACGGAGACCAAATTCATTCCATCCACATGATCTCCATTGATTTGACCGCACCCATCCGCAATCCGACCGATCCATCACGGTCATTGCATCTAGACATGGATGCCATCGACGGGATCGCGTCAATTCACCATTGTCACCATCAGAGTACTGGCCTTTCGGTGAAATGCTTCATTTTACCCAAAGGACAACTCGGGATATCTTTCAAGCTGAAGAGGGACCCGAGGTTCCAAACGCAGATCTTAACTCAGCTGATGATATTCATTTAATCCCAACTCCACATCAGTTGGAGGACGGATCCCACATGTCAGTCGAGGAGACGACTGACGTAGACATCGGCACAGATCCAATGAATCCATGGATTCTCAAGCTAGGGGTAAGCCTTTCCCCTGAAGAGCAAGCCGAATATATTGCCCTTCTCAAAGAGAAGAAGGAAGTTTTTGCATGGTCGTACAAAGATATGCCAGGACTAGACCCGCAACTAGTCATGCACAACTTAACGCTTGATCCGAAAATCAAGCCTGTAAAGCAAAAACTAAGAAAGATGCACCCAACGGTGGCCTTGATGGTCAAAGACGAATTGCAAAAGCTGTTGGATGCACAATTTGTCAT
This sequence comes from Wollemia nobilis, assembly GCA_028583015.1. NCBI lineage: Eukaryota > Viridiplantae > Streptophyta > Pinopsida > Araucariales > Araucariaceae > Wollemia > Wollemia nobilis. The sequence goes on from JAQPPZ010017095.1 coordinate 5,834,417, forward strand.
CTGCGTGGATTATCCGCCATGGTTGTCCAACATGGTTCCCGTCAAGAAGCCCGACGGGAGGATTCGCATATGCACCGACTTTCGAGACCTAAACAAAGCGAGTCCTAAGGATGATTTCCCCTTGCCAAGCATCGACGCATTGGTAGACGCTACGGCAGGTCACAAAATGCTCTCCCTAATGGACGGTTTCTCGGGATACAATCAAATTCGTATCAATCCCGAAGACCAACTCAAAACGGCATTCACAACGCCTTGGGGGACATTTTGCTATAAGGTCATGCCTTTTGGCCTTAAAAACGCTGGCGCTACATACCAACGTGCTATGACTTATATCTTCCATGATTACATGCACAAAACTTTGGAAGATTACATGGATGATTTGTTAGCCAAGTCTCTCTTGCGCTCAGATCATCTCGGTGACTTAAGCAAGATTCTCGATCGCCTCATAGAGCATAAGGTCAGACTGAATCCCAAGAAGTGCGTGTTCGGCGTCACATCCGAAAAACTCTTGGGTTTTATAGTCTCAAAGAGAGGCATCGAAGTGGACCCAAACAAAGTCAAGGCAATCCTTGAAATGGCTCCCCCAACCACTATCAAGCGGCTCGGAAGTCCGCAAGGAAAGGTCGCGTCGATTAAACGCTTCATAGCGCAATTATCCGACAAATGCCGACCAATGAACAAATTATTGCACAAGGGGGTCACATTTCATTGGGATGACGAGTGCCGATCGACCTTTGACGAAATCAAATAGTACTTGGCTTCGCCGCCGGTATTGGCACCACCTAGACCAGGTGTGCCGTTCTACTTATACATCTCAGCCTGCGAGGTGGCACTGGGCGCAATGCTAGCCCGGAAGAATGAACTTCACAAAGAATAGGCTACTTACTATCTTAGCCGCACCCTGGTCAGTTACGAACTTAACTATGCATACGTTGAAAAACTCTGCTTGGCAGTGGTGTTTGCTACCAAAAGGCTACGCCACTACATGTCTGAGCAACACTACGTATGTTGTGTCTAAGGAGAATCCATTGCGATACATGATGAGTCGTACTTATCATAGTAGTCGCACGGCGAAATGGATCATGTTGTTGACGGAATTTGACATTGAGTTTATTGGGCAAAAATCTATAAAAGGACAAGTCATAGCCGATCAACTAGCAGAGGCTCCTCTTGAAGACGATCAGCCTCTAGTCATAGAACTACCCGATGATGGGGTCTTCCATGTCTCAGAATCGCCAGATTCTGAAGAGCCTGAGTCTCAGGCCGACATAACCTTATTTTTTGATGGTTCTAAATGCGAGCAAGGTGGTGGCGCAGGAATTGTATTCTTCACACCGCAGGGCGCTCCAATGCCCCTGTCATTTAAATTAAATTTCCAGTGCACCAACAACAATGCAGAATATGAAGCCTTGCTCCTAGGTCTTCAAACAACAATCGCCATGAACATCAAAAGACTGAACATCTTTGGCGATTCGCTGTTAATCGTCAATCAAGTCAAAGGGGTATATCAATGCAAATGCCCAGTTCTAAAGGCCTATAAAGCCCTCGTGGATAAATTCCTGGCAAAACTTGAGTGGTATGACATCGAGGCACTCCCTCGATCATCGAATCATTTTGCGGACACAATGGCCTCCTTGGGGTCACTAATCCCGCAAGACCTTTTCGGTGATATAACAACCATTCAGGTCAAAACCTTATCGCAACCCGCGATGGAGCGCGCAAGCTCAGACTTGACGCCAGGAGTCCACATGATCCGAGATCGAACCATCTACGGATAAGTTCTTTCGAATCCGAGACTATTTGAAACATGCCAACTAGGGGTCTTTGTTTTCCCCCACTCCCATTAATAGCAACACAACGCTATTCTTACAAGTTCTATCCCATTCAGCATTTGTTAGGGAAGAACTTCAAAAGGGATTGGTTGTTCATACTATCGAGGTTTTTGATCAACAAGACTGGTATTTACCCATAAGAGATTACCTCAAGTTAGGTAATCTTCCCTTTGGATTGACGCACGCCGCAAAACGAACATTCAAGCAAAAAGCGGCTAAGTATGTCTTGATAGGAGACATTTTGTATCGTCGAAGCTATGACGGAATTCTTCTTCGTTGTTTGGACCAGCAAGAGTCCACTTGGGCAATCACCCAAGCGCATGACGGTACGTGTGGCGGCCACTTCAGTGGTATGGCCATTGCAAAGCGCATTCTTCGCATGGGCTATTATTGGCCATCTTTAGAGCGAGATTGTTGCGAGTATGTCAAGAAGTGCGTAAAGTGTCAACATCATGCCAATTTGATGCACGCACCTTCCCAGGCCCTACAGACAGTCCAGTATGCTTGGCCATTTTCGCAGTGGGGCCTCGATCTAATCGGAAAGATCTCCCCTGCATCGTCAGGCCGTCACACGTTTATCATAACGGCCACAGAATATTTTACCAAATGGGTGGAAGCAATTCCGTTAACCTCTACGACAGGACCCCGCATTGCGGAGTTCATTTTGCATTACATCATATGTCATTTTGGTATTCCATCCAAAATAATCTCGGATAATGGGCCATCATTCAAGAACAAAGACGTGCGTGCTTTAACCACAAAGTACAAAATTCAGCATAGCTTTTCAACACCCTATTATCCGCAAGCAAATGGGCAAGCAGAGGCGTCAAACAAAACGCTAGTCGCCATCCTTAAAAAGACCGTCGCGGACAGTCATAAGGATTGGCACATACAAATCCCACTTGCCCTTTGGGCTTATCGCACTAGCATTCGGACGCCCACTGGGGCAACTCCGTTTTCACTAGTGTATGGCTCAGAGGCAGTAATGCCTCTCGAGTTGGAAATTCCTTCCCTGCGCATATCAATGCAAGAGTTCATCGATGATAACACTGCGCGGCAGGCCCGATTAGACCAACTTACGTTGCTTGACGAACGACGCGTTAATGCTCTCGAGCACTTACGTATCTATCAAGAGCGGCTTAAGAGAGCTTACAACATGAAAGTTCACCTAAGAGACTTTCGGGTTGGTGATTTGGTTCCGAAGGAAAACCAACAAAACTCTAATTTGCCATCCCATATGAGGGACAAATTCATGGCAAATTGGTTAGGTCCTTATGTCATTGATAGCAAAATAGGACCGGGAACGTACAGGCTAGCTTCTCTTGACGGTATCAAGGAAACAGAACCCTTGAATATCAGTCATTTGAGACCATTTCATATCTAAGAAAGCCTATACCAAAAAAAAAAAAAAAAAAAAAATAAAATCAAAACAAAAAGCTCCAAGGATTAACGCAATCTCTTGGTCAACCCAAAAAGCTCCAAGGATTATCGCAATCTCTTGGTCACTCCAAAAAGCTCCAAGGATTATCGCAATCTCTTGGTCAACCCAAAAAGCTCCAAGGATTATCGCAATCTCTTGGTCACTCCAAAAGCTCCAAGGATTATCGCAATCTCTTGGTCACCCAAAAAGCTCCAAAGATTATCGCAATCTCTTGGTCACCCAAAAAGCTCCAAGGATTATCGCAATCTCTTGGTAAATACAAAAAGCTCCAAGGATTATCGCAATCTCTTGGTCAACCCAAAAAGCTCCAACGATTATCGCAATCGCTTGGTCAAAAAAAAAAAAAATAATAATAATAATAAAGAAATTCAAAAAACAAAACAACAGAAATCATCAAAAACGACAAACATTTGCATCTCAATTCTAGGCATACTCGAATTCATCAAAAACAACAAAAACACCAAGCATAACTTTTACCACACTAGAGTCAGTGGTCTAGGAATGTACCAAGACTTTCAGTGATTCAGTCATCATTTTCCTCTTTAGCCATGTAGTGTATCAAGTCGAACAGATTTTACGAAGGTAGAGTCATACTTGAAATACACCTTGTTACGTAACATCCCAACACAAATCAAAACACTAAAATTCCCAAATTGTGTGAACGAAAGATGAAACCCTGCAAAATAATCTAGGTCACCACAAGCGAAACGGTTATCTTGCTCATCCCCCTGTGCGAATGACCCCTAGAATGCTGAGAGTTGGCAAAAGGACAAGCATCCTCCCTACCCAATTCCCTAAGAATCCCTAAAGTTCTCAATGAGTTGCAAAACACAAAAAATTTGCAAAATGTCAAAACTCAAAATTTGACAAACTACAGTGCACACATCAAAAGGCACAAACAACAGTGATTTTCGTCACTCCATAACCCCAATCCCTTGCTCAGAAAGAAAAACAAATCAAAATAAACAGTGATCTCATCACTACAATGAGCAAGTATCCCAATACAATTGAAGAAAAGAAGGGAGTTGACCTTGAATCCCTGGAACTCTCAGCATTCTATAGGTCATAAGGCAAGCTTCAGTACCAATTTGGTTGATAGCCTATCGGTAACAGAAGTAAACCTCCCGCATGACGATATATCTGTCACATTAACTTGCGTACAGATCAATGTTTGCATGTGGATGAGCTAGCTTATGGCATCCTGGATTACACCGTAGATTAATCTTAGTACATACAACAAAGGAATTCGTGGAGCTAATTAGGTGATCCTCGGTACGAGGTTCGGTTGAAAGCCCATCGGCACTTGGCGGTATCCTAACAAATACCACTAAATGAACTCAATTGCACACACGGGGATATGAAATAACTGGGTCAAAAACAAGTCTGATTCATACCTTGGTCAAAAAGTCTTGTAAGATAAAGTACAGTCATGGATGGTGAGTTAAAACTGACTGAATCTCAGAAAATCTTACATTCATCCCAAAACCATCTGCGCTACTTATCATCTTTATGATACCATCAGAAAATACAAAAAAAGAAAAACCATGTAAATAAAGAGCTTCTTAAACAATAATAGTGCAATCATCACAAATGTCATTCATCCATTTCACCTCGCATATCACATAGACATCAAAAACATATACATTTATCATAACATCTGCATTCATCAAAATAAATAAACATGCATAACAAAAAAAAATCAAATCATCACATGTACAAAACCAAAAATAAAACAGGTATATATATATATATCGTCAAAAAGATGCCCGCAGGCTACAAAACCGGTCCTCAGACCCCGCAATCATATCCAAGAACCCAACCTAAGGCGTCGACCACCATGATCACGCAGGATCGGTGCGACGGGAACTACCCCCCGTGGTGTGGGTCCTACGGGACCCTGCAAGGCGGCTACTACTAGCCCCCGCATCATGCTTGCTACCCCCCTCATCTAACCGCCTGCGACGAGATGATGCTGACTGCTCAGTCAAACTATCCCTCGTCCGTCGAGAAGATCTGCTGATCGAAGGCTCAGGAAGCCGCCCGCCAAGGTGGATGACCTCCCTCTCCAAGTCTATCCGGTACAGACACCACTCTGCCTCTCGTCGATGATAGATAGACAATGCATCATCGCGCTGCGCCAAAACTCTATCACGCTCTACCAACTGAGCCCGCAGAAGATCCCTCTCCAGATCCCGCATCCGCAGCAGCTCTGTAAGTCGTGCAACCTCAACGCCTACATCCGACCCCACCTCCTCTGTATCTGTCGGACGCATAGGACTCGCGGGGACAGTAGCCTGCTCAGGCTCCAACTGCGCCTCCACATCCTGCATGTCCGGCCGCTCCGGAACACCCAAGCCCACATCCTCATCTCCCACATCCACCATATCTGCATCATCCAACGGCCCCCCCCAATCACCCCCTGCTGCCTCAGCATCCTCCACTGCCGCCTCCGCGCCTCCCAGTGGCCCCTCTCCTCTCCAGCGCCGCAATACCCACCACGAGTCATACTCAGTGGTAGTACCGACGTCATCCACATCCGGGACCTCAATCACCGCATCCGACTCCTCGCCCAATGGCACGGTGACCGGTGGCTCCAGATCCCTCTCGTCTCCCCGACGTCGATAGCCTACGGGCTCACCAGGAAACCCCTGGCGCACCCCAAACTATCGTGTAACCCGGTGGTACGGAAAGAACTCATGCTCCGTCCCGTGCCGCCCAGTCAACCATCGCTCCCTCCGTACCCGTCGGAGCCACTCTCCAGCCTCAGGCCAAGCTGGACAGTCCCGATAGGGATGCCAAAACACCTCCCCTAGAGTGAGCCGAGAAAAGGCATCAATGTAGTGCTCAACGGCACCTGCCCATCGCCGACTCTGCCCCTGCTCCGTAGACCGTCGCCACAAAGCTGCATAACCAATCTCCTCATCCTCCATCACCGCCCGAGTCATCCACGGTAACCCGGTAGGCCTCTCAACAGCTATGTGTTGCCAACCCCGACACTGCAACAAAAAGCTGCAACTGACACCCTTCCGCTGTCGACAGCGGACCCCGTACGACTCCCCGTAGAGCTGTGCCAACAAAGTCTGTCCCCATCTCAGAATCAACGGTGCCTCTATCGGGCACTCTGCCAACTGCCACACCAAATCCAGCAGGTTCCACGGGAACCTCGCGCCTGACGAATCAGGGAGAAGAATGTTAGAAATGAGGCCCATCAAGAATGCGTGCCTCACTCCTAACACCCCCCTCTCCGTCCACCAGCTAACCAAAATCCCGCCAGCCTGGCAATCCGCCTCGGCTGTCTCCACTGGGTCTGCTACACCCAGCTGCCCCCCATGCCCAAAGCATCTCGTAAGTATAGCAGTCCGCTGATCAAACGGAGATGTCCTAATAGGCAGACCATCTATCGGAATCCGAAGTAACCGATAGACGTCCTCAAGAGTCACAGTCATCTCCCCTATCGGGAGATGGAAAGTATTGGTCCGTGGATCCCAAAGCTTGATCAGGGCTGTCAGATAGGCCTGATCCGAAACCACAGGCTCCAGTCGAGCCACCTGCTTGAGCCCAAGGGCATCAAGCCATCCCCAGTCATCATCGGTCAATGCCAACCGTGCCTCAGTAAATGCAGCGGGTACACGGTACCGGCTCCTAACAACCTGCAAAAAAAAAAAAAAAAAATACAAGATCAAATTTTCAGTTCTAGGGTTTCTAACCTTAAATGTTAAACAAAAACATCACAAAAAAAATATTAAAGTTTTGAAAAGCGTCAACACAAAAACAATGCATTAAATTAAAGCAAAATAAACTCTAGGGTCACTTACAGGTCTCGCCTCGGCTCCGCCGCTCGAACCAGTTTGTGCACTCATGATGGCAGAGAGAATTCCAGCAGCGCTTCGCTTCGCAGAATTACCTCCTCCTCCCGAAGCTCCAAAATCGCAAGAAAAAAATGACACAAATGAGCCCAAAATCAAGTTTTGGCCATTAAATAGGCCTTTTGCACTGGAATTCATCCTTGACTGGGATGAGCGCTCTGATCAGCGCTCGTCCCACCCAGGGACGAATTCTCCAGCTGGAATTCGTCCCACCCAGGGACGAATTCAGGCCAGCACAAAAAAAATCAACAAAAATGACTAAAAATGCACTAAAAACAGACAATAAAATTGCCAGACAAGAATGCTACTGCACCTGACAACAAGGGCATACAAAATCGACATTGGAGTCACAAATTGTCACTATCATACTCCCTAAGAAGGCTACCATAGCCGGACCGCTCCACGGGAAGACGGATTTTAGACAATTTCATCCCCAAACGACATCACCAAAAGGGTCAAAGCCCACTCAAAAACAATACAAAATTCAACAAAAATACAGAAAAACATTGCCAGACATAAGTGCTCTTGCACTTAACCTCTAGGCAAAGAAAATTGATGTCGAGGTCCAAATTATCGCTCTCCTACTTCCCCAAGAAGGCTACAATAGCCGGACCGCTCCACGGGAAGTTAGATTTTCGATGATTTCACCTCATTACGGCATCACCAAAAGGGTTAACACCCACCAAAAATAGGTCCAAATGTTGGAAAAATTGCACAAGCTTAACGGTAAACCCTTTAAGGCACACCTGCACAAGTCATCTTGGGTCAAGCGACTCGTCGCTTCTCTCACGAAGGTCATTCCCTCATCGATTCGTCGCTTGAGGGGGTAGTCACACTTAGTCACCAACCAACAATCACACACCCAATTAAGGAAAACGACATGCATTCAAAGAATCATTGACAAAGACAATCACGCTCCTGCTTGGGGCAATAAACAAGCAACAATCAAATCAATCAAACACTTGGCATTTCGTGAATCATGAACACAAGGTTCCCCACGAGGATAAAAATGCCCTTTGCTCGTTCATGAGTGATCAATGTCTAAGTTCAAGTCACACCTCAACAAAACAGGTTAATACTTGAAATCAAATTCCTTAGCTCGTCGGAAGCAAGGATTCAAGAATGCATGCCCTTTCCATACTTGGGGCATCAAAAGTTGGTTAGGTTACCAAGAAACCCTAATCATTAGTGCTTTGGTTATCTATTTTTGCTCAGCATCTGCGTCACCCGTAGCGCTTCCCAAAAAGGGGCATCTGTAGACACCAAAACAGCACCAATCCGATTATGTGACTGCAAACACTGATCGCTTTGACAAACACAGCCCCCAGGGCAGCCCTCAGAGGTTAAACAGTGGTCTTAACCACTTTCATAGCAATTTTGTAAGGTCAAGAAGCAATTTGGCACACTTGGACACTTTGCCCGATATTCGTCTCACCCGGGGACGAATTCAAAATAGAATCCGTCCCACCCCGGGACGAATTCTGAATCCGTCCCCGGGTGGGACGAATTCTAAGCAACGGGCAAAAAGACAAATGGTGCCAAGTGGCAGCCCAGAACAGTCGATTAATGACTCCTGCCTTGCACGCGTGTGTAGGTGGACGAAGGGGCCGTTAGAAGACTGTCACAAAAGGCATTTATCAAAGCTCAAGTCAATGGAGGACTCCCCTCCCTCATGGGAAGACAAGGCTGCCACATGGCGCCTATGACCAACACATGGCATTTGTGCTTCCCTCCCAAAAGAGACCCCTTGGGTCTATAAAAGGTGGGACTTTTCTCACCCAAAAGATAGAGGTTGAAGGAGTTTTCAAGCAACGAAGTGCTTGCCGAGTTGAAGACCCACTTGCATCCCTTTTGGTTCACCTTCCCACATCCACCAATCTCTTTTGCAAGGGAGGTTGTTGGGTGGCCTTTGGAAGCTCGAACCTGACCCAAATCCAACACATGGACACAAGAACCAACCAATTCGCCGACCCCCAATCCTAAGAGGTTTTGGGCCCATCCCTGGTGGATTGGCTCCAAAATCAAGTGCCAACGGTGGGAGGCCCACTTGGGCACCCCCGCACCTCCCAAGTCCTATTTTAAGTTTTAGAGCATTTTAGATTACTTTTCAGATTGCATTTTGTGTTATTAGGTTTGATTAACCCATAGCTGCAATTTTGTAACTTTTGGTCAGATTCTAGTATGTTTTGTGTTGCTTTGTTGTTTCGCTGACTTGCAGGTGTCGAGGTCAAATTCCCGAGGGTGGAGGCCAAATTGGGAGAATCCGACCATCTGGGTCGTCCCAAAATGGCCCCAATTACATAACCCCCTGTTTGCAGGCGTTTTGCGAGGTCTCGGGATCCGACATTGGAGCGACGACAGGTCGGTTTCTTCAACACAGAAGAATTCGTCCCACCCAGGGACGAATTGCAGTCAGAATTCGTCCTGCCCAGGGACGAATTCCAGTTGAAGGTAGATTGGCCAGCTGTCTCAGTGGCAGTGGCCTTCTGGTAACTTTTCTTATCTTCTGTCAAGTTTTGAAGCCATTTGGACTCACTTGTAATTATTGTTTCGGGCAAATGTTTACATGCATATTTCGTTAGTTTTAGAGAACAAACACTTTTCATTTGCGGCGGATGCTACGACATCTTGGTTGTTTCTTTGTTCGCAGGAGAAGCGGCGGAGGTTAAGAACTCATCGACATCAGCGGCGGCATCATCTTGGCCCGCCCATTGCAATCGTGGGCACGCGGAAGGAGGAAGACTAAGTCACACATTGTAACAAAGACAAATTTAACGCTCCTAGCCCCTAAAAAGGGAGGAGACGTCTATGTAACCGAGGATAAGATATTTGAATAAAGAGGGCTGTGATTTCTTTACATCTTTTCTTTCCTTTCCAAATTGTCTCTTTCCTTTGTTTTGGTGCATAAGGTTAAAGCGTTACATTTCGTCTTACATTGCATAATTAGTGTTTCCTTTGCCCGGAATCTCGTGCTTTCACAATCCACTTGGGATGGGCCCAAAATCTCTTGTAATGCATTGTCGACAAATTGGTAGATCGATGTGGTCAAGTGTCAGGTTTTGGATCCAGATTCACACTTCCAATAACCACCCAATGACCTCCCTTGCGAAAGAGATCAAGGATGTGGAAGAGGTGAATCAAAGGTAAAGCGTGGTATCAATTTGGCAGCACTTCGTTGCTTAAAATGCTTCCAATCTGTCCTCTTTTGGGTGAGGAAGCTCACCAATTTATAGACCCAAGGGGTCTCTTTGGATGGGCATGCAGGGGCACCACTTGGCGGCCATGCCTTCCCAAGACGGAGGAGATTCCTCCTTGACTTGGGCTTCCATGACTACCCTTGTGACAGTCCTCTAACGTTCAATTTGCTCACCTACACATGTATGCAAGGCAGGAAGCATTAATTGACTATCCTTGGCTGCCATTTGGCACAATTTATCTTTTTGGCTGTTGAACCTGGAATTCGTCCCATCCTAGAGTGAATTCTGTATTCGTCCCAGTGGAGGACATATCCCATTTTGAATTCGTCTCAGGGAGAGACGAATTCTGAGAAAAGTGCCTAGAAGGTGTCAAATTGATCTCTGACCTCCAAAACTACTGTGAGAGTGGTTAGAACCACTGTTTAACCTCTAGGGGCTGCCCTTGGGGCTGTGTGTGTCAATGCGATCAATTTTTGTAGTCACATAATCGGATTGGTGCTGTTTTGGTGTCTACACATGTCAATGTACCACCTTGGGTATATCTCTAGATTAGAAATTTATCTTAGATTAAGATTTGAGTATTTGCTTTATGCAATGTAATAAATGCACGTGTTAGAATGTGTAAAGTACTTTATGATGTAAATGTGGATGTAGTCTACATATCAATGAGTCATAGAATAGGAAGATGAAGAGTCATAGGTAGGTGAAATACCAAGATATATATCTCTTTATATATAGGCCTTTGATAGAATTATGAGGAGAGAGAGAATCATATATAATAGTAGGGAATAGATAGATGAAGAGAAAGTAGATACAATGTAGAGCATGTATGAATTATAGAGTGTTTGGTATCTCCATTATACAACATTGTACTATTTTCATGATATTTCATTAATGGTAGTTTTATGATTTATTGTAGAAGTTTCTTATTAGTTTTTCCTACGTATTGCTCATTTTGAATACCAGCTCTAGTCTCATTGACTTAGTGAAGCCCCCCATACCAACTCTTGTCCCATTGAGAATACTAGATACAACTTCTAGCTCACAAAATAATAATTAGTAAAAGAACAAGGGAAGAGTAGACCAAACTAGAGAGTGGATTTTGTCAAAGGCATGATCTTGTTCACCCAATAACACTCGTTCTAGCTCCAAAAAAAGGATCCACCACTGTTGGGTACTCACTGTCAATTCCTATTTTCTTTCCTTCATTCTTAAACTGATAGTTGTAGATATTAGGTTGGTTCAAACTCCTCCCTCTAGGTGAACGATACTTGGATTTGCTCTTAATAATTTCTTGAACACTATGGGGAAAGATTAACTCCTAGCACTACAATTCATCCAAAGGTACAGCCATGTTTGCCAGATGGTCAGCTACCCCATTAGCATTTCTATAGACACGAACAATATGCACTTCTTCAAGGAGCTCTAATTTAGTGTTAATCTCAAGTTGATGTTTTCCATTCAAAATATTAATGATGTGAGAATCTCCTATTTTTAATTTGCTTATACTTAGCCTACCAAGTAGTGACACACCCATAAATGTCGTTTTAGCTTCACCAACATGGTGGATGTTTTCCATTCAAAATATTAATGATGTGAGAATCTCCTTCTATTTTTAATTTGCTTATACTTAGCCTACCAAGTAGTGACACACCCATAAATGTCGTTTTAGCTTCACCAACATGGTGGATGTTTTCCATTCAAAATATTAATGATGTGCTAAGAATCTCCTTCTATTTTTAATTTGCTTATATTTAGCCTACCAAGTAGTGACACTCATAAATGCCGTTCTAGATTCACCAACATGGCTCGTTTGATCTCCTAAAGGCTCTGCATAGATCAAGAGCGTTCTACCCCATTAATCTTGAAAGATGTCTCTTACTCGGGCATTCCCAAAATTTTCTTTTGTCGCTCATCAAAATTCAATTTTATCCATCCACTTGATGGCCTTTTCCATTTTAAATTGGTTTGTCTAAGAACTATGGGTAAGCAAAAATACTAATAATTGGAAGCTAACCCCTAAATATCTTATTATTATTATTATAAAAAATTTAATTATCAACTCTTGAAAAAAGGTTAATGATTTATGTACTAGATAATACTGCTTCTTATCCCTAAAATTAAGGGGAAATTTTTTTTACAAATCTGCGAAAATCTTAAACGTTGCCCCGGGTTTATGTGGCAGGAGGACGACGTCAAGCAGTGAATGGCAGGTGCTGGTAGATGAAATGTTTGGAATTCCATCGTATACAGCCTCCAGGCTTCACTCACATTGATTTTTTTTAAAAAATCAATGAACAGTAGCAATGTGCAGATGTGCACTATGCTCACAATTCAATGCAGCAATAGCCAAAATTGTATAGATAACGATGAATTTAAACAATTGAACAATAAATTCTTACCATACGAATCTTATCTGTCCTTTTAACTTTTGCAGACTTGAGAGCCAGTTAAAGATAACTACGTCATACGAAACAATTCCTAGATGTATTATACACGAGTACATTCATATGGCTGTTTGTTTATGTATTATACACGAGTACATGCATATGACTGTTTGTTTAAAAATTGATTAAACATGGCGTATACGATATCTTTGGGAAGTTGGGTATAAAAAAAGATTAAAAATAAAAAAAAATTATTGCAATTGTTTAAAAACATTAAATTGTAAATTTTGTGGGTTATTAATCTAACAATTATTTTTTTAATAAATTAAAATATTAAGAATATATTGTGTTACCTCTTTAAAAAACCAACACGATATTCTTTCAAAACATAATCTGATATTAAAACAGACTTACCAAAAACATGTCTAGCTAACCCCATTAGCTACTGAATACACTGCTCTGTTTGTTTATGCTTGGATTATTGACTCACTCAGTTTAGCTTTTTCTGCTACATACATCCAGAATCTGCAGGATGGGCAGTCTCTCTCCTTCGGCAGCAAGCCGTCAGACCGGTAAGATGAGAAGATTCCTGACATATAACGAGGACGCTACTGCCCTCAAAGCATCCTATGGCACCTCGGGTTTAGAGCAATGGCTACATGGTAAACCATACTGATTCGAGGAACATTTGTCATTTGGAAGACATAATACAACGAAAGAAAACCCTTTGCTTATCCCCATAAATAATCTTGTTATATTTGTACCTTTTCAAGAAACTGACATATGTCTTTTGCAGTATTTCGGTTGTTGGCCTTGCAGTCTGAAAGCTCTGGCTCTATAAGTTGGTTGCTGAGCCACAGATTCAGCATTCCCTCCTCTTGCCACTAAATTTCAATCGTTTGAAACTTTAGTTGGACTTCTGTGTTGAGAACTTAAGAAGATATAGGAGGAACTTGACAAAGATTATCATGAACCAACTCATATTGAGGGGGAATGTGGTCCTTTAAATGATCTTCTTCCCACAATGGTCAGGACAGGGAGTTGCCTGCTACTACATATTATGAAATTGAAAAGTTCTTGTTGGAATCTGAAGAAACATCTAATATCACAAATATACATAGCAGTGACTCTCTACTGCTGGAACATATACACAAATTGCAAGTAGTTGAATTCTTTGATAAAAAGTAATGCCTGCAAGGATTCAAACATTTTTTTTTAGCTGGATTTTTTTTTTCAGGGTTGCCCTGCTTATCGGAGCGGAACTATTCCATAGATCTTGTCCCAAAAGCTTATGTGGCAGGTCCTATCAAAGTTCATTATCAAATTGAAAACATGTGGAACATGTTATACAATAAAGCTGAGCCAGCACAGCGTAAATGATGACGGATGCTTTTTTCTCTGATTTAGATGTCGTTCCTATACGCTGCTAGACTTCAATGATGGAGGAATTATTGACATGGATGTATATATCCTTGTCAATTCCATGCCCAAAAAACGAAGATATTAAGAAACGCTAACGCCGCTCTGTTGTTTTCAATGTCACTTCTCCACTTTTGATTAATAACGTATTCTTACGAGCACCTAAATCTAATGATTCAGTCCAGATATGAAACCAGTGTTGGTGTCCATAAAGTGAAAGCGGAACTGTAAACAAATAATGATATCGAGGAAGGTCTTCCACACAAAAGGCGTAGGCAACAGTCTCCATATTTTTAAAATGAGTGCAACCTGGAGAAACTAATCATGATCGATGTTATTATAATGTAGTTTCTACAAACCTTTTAGGTTAACTTTCCAGCGTGATTATGAGTTGTCTTTCACGGAAAAGTTATACTTACTTTCCAGCGTGCAGGGGCATTTTCCATGGTATTAAGCGTCTTATTAAAGGAGATAGCAAAAATAAAACAGAAAAAAACTACCAAACAAACTTGAAACACCTTCGAATATTCATCATCCCATTCTCTCTCTCTTTCATATATAGAGAACAATGCCAAATTGCTACCTACAGAAGGTGATCCTCAGCTTAAATATTACCAAAATAAAAATAATAATTGAATACCAAAATAAAAATAATAATTGAATGATGGATATCAATGGTAGGTGGGAGAGGCAAAAATGGGTATGGTAAATTGGATATTTGCAAGTTATATTTGCTTTTTAGATTATAACTACATGCTCCTGAACTCTGGTTTATATTTATTAATCTATATTATCGTTAAGTGATTAGTTTATTTGAATTACTTTCTTACTATTAATATTACAAAAATTAATATTAATAATATAATTAAAATTAAAATTAAACTGTTCGGCTAGCGTAGACCAGCCTGGACCATTGAAGGGAGGTCTACCATACATGTGAAGGAGATACACAAAACTCTCTTGTGGTTCCCTTATATTCAGATGACACAATATTGTCAATTACTTAAGAGCGGTTTTCAATGTTTCTTTCTAATTTAAAAGTTTTAATCCCAAGAACTAGTGGATTGGAAGTTGGTTGTCTCCGGAGACATTTACCAAAAAAAATACCCCGTTTTAAACCTTAGGAGTATCCTGTTTGCAAGGGTAGTAGCCCGATCCTATAAGTACGCATGAGAAACACGATGGATAGAGTAGCCTATTTGCAAGGGTAGTAGCCCGATTCTATAAGTACGCATGAGAAACACGATGGATAATTATTATATGAATCCCAAGTGACCCTTCACTCCCGGTAAACAACACCGGGTCAATAATAACAACAGTTTAATGTAATCAACTCTCCTATATAAAAATAAATAATAAAATTATATTAAAAAAAATATATAAAATATAAAATTTTATAATTTTCATGATTTATCACTTCACATACTTAAATGTATAAGTGGTTATGCTTAAACTATAAAAAACGTTATAGATCCATATTTGAATCACCCATGGTTGGTTATTAGAAAATAATTCAAAGTATGGATCACCCATGGTTGGTTATTAGAAAATAATTCAAACAACTTTAGTTACTAGAATCAAACTAAAAATGTTGGCACTCTCATAATTAATTATGTTATATTAATTATATGTTTTTATAACATTGTGAAAATAAAATAAGTAATATTATTGTTATAATATTTTCAAATTTATTTGTAATTTATTATATTGTTATTGTTATTAGATTAATTGATGAAAGTTTTATATTTACTGTGTGATGTTTAAAAAACATATACATAGATGGTAAATATTATAATTGTGGAGTATATTTCCTTGGTGGAGTGTGTTTAAAACTCCCATTACTTAATATTACAAAAAAAAATAAAAAATACCGTGGGGTGGGTGAGTGTGTGAGGGGGTGGGTGTATATCTCCCTGCTGGAGTTGTTGTAACAGGTTGGGGGATTCTGGTCAAAACCCCATTACTTAATATTACCAAAAAAAAAAAAAAATATGATAATTGTGCAAGTTGTTTACAACATTAAATATTATAAAGTAGTTCTCTCATCTTAAATATATGGAGAATAATTTAACATAGCATGTTTTTTATTTTAAGTCAAAGTTGACTAGTGATCTATCCTCTTTACATTGATATCGTGGCTTAGAGGTGAATTTACTCGTCATAATTGATAATAAACTGATATCATATACATAAAATTTCATTTTTTTTATTATTTCTTGTATAAAACTTTTTCTCTAGTATTCGGATGTCCAAGACTTCCATTAATTCTTATTCTTTAATTTATGTGTCTTTTGATACCAACCCTTATCTTAAGTTGTAAGCATAAATCTATATCCATATGCTTTTCCTTCTAATAAAATTCATATATATTACAAAGATAATAGGATTGCACATTAATGCTTAGTTATAGAGAAGATTTCATTAAAATTTCTTTTTAAATAATCCAAGACCCTAATATCAATGTTATAAAAAAAATATCTTAATTTAAAAAAAAATTAATTTTCAATTCCATAACTAAATTTAGATAACTTATTTCACATAACATAAAAATTTTTATTGTCTTATATTATGCATCTCTATATCAACGTTAGAATTGTAATTAGAATCAAATTTAATAAAAAAAATTATTGTCTAATATTATGCATTTCTCCATATCAACGTTAGAATTGTAATTAGAATCAAATTTAAGTTAAGTAATTAAATAAGAGGACCACCCATGTCTTGTAAATGGAAAATAATAATCATTAACATTCATTTAATAATAGCTACAAAACTTGCCTAAAAATGTTGATGTGTTAAATATATATATTTTTTAGTGTTTATATTATTAGAATTAGTTGTTCATTCTTATAAATGGTATAAATGTTAATATTAGTTTTTAAATGCATGCAAGCACATAAAATTTTAAAGTCTATATTTTATTTTTAAATTATATTAAAATCATTTTACATTAAAAAAGTTATACTTTTTTATTAAATAAATTATAAAATTATTTATGATTGTGTATTGTTTAAATTGTAAAATAATATTTTTATGATGTTGAAATTAGTTTTATATTAAAAATCTTATAGATGAAATTATTCATTTTAAATAATATCAATTTATGATAAATATTCATAACCAATTACAATAAATATAAATCTATTAGTTTAATATCTTACAAGATATTTAAAATAAAACTTACATGTTGTATATTAGTTGGAGAGGGTAGGGCATTCCTCCAAGGGAGGTCCCTAGTTTGAAATCTCCACCCTACCAAATGCACATTGGGTACCCATAAGTGGTTAGGGTCGAGCCCAGTGTAGAACCCTTGGTCATGGTTTCCCAGACCAAAGCCGTCCCTCAAGGAATTTTTAGCTAAATTAAAAAATATAATTCATGCATAAAATTATTATCTTATTAAATTTATAAAATTTAACTAAGATGATAGTATTTCACTTATTAATTTTCATATTAGGTTTAAATATTTCATTAACAAATATACAATTCTTGTTTTCATGGTTAATATTTATTAATTTTTAATAAATAATTAAAATTTAATATTTTGGAAATATTATATTAAAATATAATAATAATATTATCAAACTTATAATTAATAATGTAAGTGATATAACCGGGTTCAATCTCCGCGATAAATATATATAAGAAATATTATTTAAAAAAATTATAATTTGATATTTATTGCTCATAATAAAGTATAGAGCCTCTGAGTATACCTTAGGCAATTTAAAAATGGAAAAATTTATCAAGATCATAATGACATCTTTATTTTTATTCTAATAGATACTTAAAAGTAAATACCAATAACTATGTGGAAGATATAGCTGGCCTACATTCTATAATTATATCCAAAAATAATAATAATAATAATAATAATAATAATAATAATAATAATAATAATAATAATAATAATAATAATAATAATAATAATAATAATAATAATAATAATAATAATAATAATAATAATAATTGTTGTTGTTGTTGTTGTTGTTGTTGTTGTTGTTGGATATAATTATTATTATTGAAACATATTAAAAAATACTTATGTCTTGTCTAAAATTTAACGCCTTTTTCAGTTTCAAACTTAGACTCTTACACAAATATTTGAGAGAGGCATCATGGAATTTGGAACACTAACAATTTTTTTGTCTCACAAAAAAGGGAACACTAAAAATACGGTGTTATGATAAACTTCCCAATACTCTAAAATTTATCGTCTTTTAGTCCGTGGGTTTAGGTGGATTGGTAAGTTGGGGTGCTTACCGAGAGGAGACCTAGGTTCCAATCCCACGGGCTTGCCCATGCACAGACAGTAGCCCAGATCCGATTCCTCTGAGTGGTGCGCCAGATTGATGATGACGGTGCAACCCCTGTGAGTCCGGCGGTCCCCATCTCACGCCGGGTTACCATGTACCGAAACGATGGAAGTCCTGGGAGACTTCACAGATAGTTTGAACCCTACCAACTGTGCTGGTAGTTACTAAAAATTGTGATTGTAACCATTGCTTCTATATATAAAAAAAATAAAAATTTATCGTCTTTTTTCAGTTTCAAACTTGCACTCTTACACAAATATTTGAGAGGCATCATGGAAATTGGAACACTAACAATTTTTTTTGTCTCAAGAAGGGAACACTAAAAATACGATGTCATGATAAACTTCGGAAAAATATGAAAGTTTTCATATCCTCAATTTAAATTATAAATGAAAATGAAATATATATTGGAGAGTTGGTAGTTCAAACTAATTTAAAATAAGAAAAGGGTTTTTAGGCCAAACAATATTAATATTCAAGGTTTCCCTAAGATCAAATATTTGGATCTAGGGAATTGATTTCTATATGAAACATTTTGAATTATACACATGCATTTTGATAGGACCTTTTTTTCTTGGAGAGTTTTGAATTTTCATTAAGAGTACATAATAACATATTATTTTCTTATTTATTATAACCTAGAACAATACATTTACTAATAGCATTAGAGTTCCTTCAAATGACCAAGAACAAAATTTTATGCTTGATGCATAATAAGACATTATAAATTTTCATTCAAGTAAATCTTATCATTCCTACTTTATCAAGTAGTTGGATAGAATTTCCATATCTCTTAATAATTATTGTGCATGAGGAGGCATTGGTATCACCTCCTATTAGTCATCCAATTGGAGGGACATGATGATGAGTGATAAGTAGAGAAAGGTTAAAAGAGAAAATATGTGGGCTCCTCTTTTCCATCTATCCCAAATAACAATTGAAACAAGCCCAAGATAGTGGGTAGTGAGTATATCTTCTTTCAAGGATCTATTTATTTTTAAATAAACTATATGTGGATTCCATTGGGGGCCACTCTCCTCAAAAAGAAAAATACATTACTTTTTTTGTTAGGTTAAATTAACCTTATTCATATTTCATTTTTATCAAAGATTTTTTTCATATACCTCCCCATCAAAGATATAATTCAACTTCATCAAATTGCTATGTATTTTGTAGTCAAATCCTTGACATTATTTTTGTTAAAAGATTAAATTTCACTTGGCCAATTACCATTTAAAATTTATTTTTTTTAAATATGAAGATAAATACTACTTTTGAATAAATTATCTTCTAACTTATTTTTTGCTTATAGATATTTTGATATTTCTAAGACACTATCTATAACAATAGTTTATAGGTGTGAAAAGTATCCAATCCCCACTTCCACTTTCGTGATAGTATTAATAAGAGTTTGTGAATACTTACAAATTGAAACACATTTTTACCATATTTCAATGGTGATTTGATACCTATAAGAAGTGAATTAGCCTCTACATAGTTTTTGGCTCAAGTTTCATATGAATGCAAGTAAGTGAGGATAATTATGCCTTTATTATTTCAAAAAATATTAGATCATGTATATTTTCCACCTTTGTTGTTAGAGGCACAATTAAAATTATATTTTAGGGATCGAAATCCTAGATTTATTCAATTTATGATAAATTATGTATATATTTTGAGTTAACTCAATTATCCTAAATGATCCTTGAGTTAATTTTTAAATCATGTAACTAAGAGGCTAGTATATTTTTTCCACTCTTGATAGTTCTCATTATGATAACTATACCTATAAACATTCTATAATTGATATAATAATATGATTATAAAGTTGGACATGATTTGTAGATTTATTTTTAATATTTCTATTATTACTTTCCACCAATAAATTCCAAAAATAAATAGTAGAACCATTCCTCCATAAAATATACAATCCTTTGAATAATAAATTATTTTATTATCTCTTTTATTATTATGAGGTTACATAATACCATATTTGGGGTTGATAGAGAAACCAATGGAGCTAGGTCAAGTGAGCCTACTTTAAAACACAATTGGTCAATTGCATAGTAAAAATAAGGTAATCCTTAATTGCATTAACACAATTGAGGTGATCCTTGATACCTTTTCTTCACACTGATATTAGATCTAAAATTTAAGGGATTCAAGAAAAGAACTATAGGGCTCTCATGAGTAAGCCTTTTAGAACAAACTTTTAAGATATCCTCACAATAGGATCCTATAGAATGAAAGCTAAGATTTTCTCTAGAGTTAGTAGATGTAGGGCAATCAATCCTTGTTCTTGGAATACTTCACTCAACAACTAGATTTAAAAGAAACTGCCTACTTGTAGATAAGGTGCAATCTGAAAGCATGAAGATACAGAAACAAAAATGAAAATGCTAAGTACGATGCGTATACAACCAAACTTAACGCTAAAAGCCTATATATTGAAAAATGCATGCAAGGAAAGAACATAAAAGAATCGACACAATATAAAATCAATATGTAATGCTGCCCTATTTATTGATATGCTTTTAAAGTTGTGTTACAATACGTCTCCTTCCATTTTAGGGGTTAGGAGAGTCAAATATGTTTCTTGTCACATCCATGGATAAAAATCCTTCTTTCGTGTGCCCACATGTAAGATGGGTGGACCAAAATGTTGCCACCACTTGTGTATATGAGTGTTGACTCCTTAATGCTCATCTGATGTTGAATAGCTATGTTCAAGGAAATAGAAAATATCAGTAGCACCTGCAGATAGAATAGAACATGTATTTCCCAAGGCCTACTGTTAGTGTATGCATGAAAATATTAAACCGATAACCAAATAATATCAGAACGACCTAAAAATTTTACAGAAGCAATAAAACCTTACCAGGAAGCCACTGCAAAAAGAATAGTTAGGAAATTCCTCACAAATTTGTATTCGCTCCGGGGCGGGACGAATAAACCTACAACAAATTGTTAGAAAGCACCCTCTTCAATGTCCTATCTAGAAAGCTCCAAATGACCTGCAAAGTTGGGGTTAGCTAATTGGGGGTATTTTGGGATGACCCAGATGGTCATATTTCTCCAATTTGGCCTCTATCACCCATAATACGATGGCGCTATCTGCATGTTAGTGAAGGCGGGAAATGACAAACACATGGTCAAAAATGCTCAAAATGAAGTAAAATTTAAACTACAGCCTATTTAAATAACCTATAATAAAATGCAAAATAAAAATTAGAGAAATTTACCACACATTTCTATTCGCTCCGGGACGGGGCGTTTAGAGTTGCGACAGTTTGGGGGGCACCTGGGGGCAGGACGCCTACCGTTTGGGACTCTTTTTCTGCACCAATCCACTTGGGATAGGTCCAAAACCTCTTATGGTGTGTTTTTGACAAATTTTGTGGAATATTTTGGCCAAATGTTCGGGTTTGGACTCCGGATTTGTGCTTCTAATAACCACCCTATGACCTCCATCCAAAAGGGAGATCAAGGATGTGAAAGGAACAAATAAAAAGGTATGTGTGTGGATGTAAAATGGCAGCACTTCATTGCTCAAAATGCTACCTCTCTCTCTTTTTGGGTGAGAAAACTCACCAATTTATAGACCTAGGGTCTCTCTGTTTGAATGCACATGCGAGGGTGCCACTGGAGTTGCATGTCCTATTTTGGGAAAAATATTATTCCCTAATTTAGAGTCTCCTTGCATGAGGCCTCCAAAAATCAAAGACATGCATGATTGAAGTCTCTCTTCTTGATTTGAAGTTGTTCCTCGTAATTGCATGGCCTGAAGCTGCTGTTAACTGGAGGACCTATCAAGGTTTGACATTTTTTGCCAGTCAAACCTTCTATTTGCCTCACCCTGGGGCTAATGCAGATAATCATCCCTAGGTGGAACAAATACCAGTTTGTAATCGTCCCAGGGTGAGACGAGTAGAGAGCAAAGTTCCAAAATGTGCCAAATTGACCTTTTACATTACAAACTACCTTTGGGAGTGGTTAGGACCATTGTTTAGCCTCTATGGGCTGCCCTAGGGGCTATGTGTGTCAATGTGATCAGTGTTTGTCGTCACATAATCGTATTGGTGCTATTTTTATGTCTACACAATCTATACTTGACACCAAGAGTTATGCAATGCATAAGCAAATAAACTTCTTTATGATAAGAATGAGCATAAAGTCTCATATTTATAGATTCATATGATTGATGTAAATCCCTCGATACTTGCTATAGTAAATAGAGAAGCATATAAAAAGTAGATCTACAGTAATAATAGATAAGAACTAAAGTTGTAAGTGAGATCTTATCACTTTCACATGGGACAATGTTTAACACTAAAACAACTGTACAAGATAAGATTTGTACAAAATAGGATTTGATATTATCCTCTTCCATAATGGTAATGGATTTGGCATATTCCTTAGGGTGACTTCCTACATTTTTGATAATTAATAACTTCTTCGTGTAATCATGTAGTGATTTCATCTAGGTTAGAGACCTCAGGTTGGTTATCATGCATATTTATGTCTTGCATAGTAGAATATTTTGGTGCACTCTTCGATTTGTAGGAAATACTGGTTGTATGACTTCATTCACATATGTTTGTATTGCTGGATATGCAGATTATACGATTACCCATATTTTCCTACAAAGACAAATTTCTACAAATATTAGTAAAGAAATATTGGAATGATGCACTTGGTTCTTGTAGTCATCTAAGAAGGATAATATAATCTAGTTTTCCATTCAGGAAAATATGTTCTACCATGCTTGTTGTAGCTCAGCTCCAAGAGACTAAATTTACCAAAATAATGATTCATCATGCAAAATTATAGATAAAATCAAGATGAGAAAAATAATTAGAAATAATTTGATCAATTTATGGAAAATATAGTCTTATTCATCCGTAGTAATACTAGCAATATTTTGGTCCATTTAGTGACCAATATTTCCATTTGAATGAAGGAGATCCAAACATTTTAATCTAAACCATTTCTCTAGTTAATGCATCAGGGAGAGCATTTTTCTTGCCTGGAACATATTCAATACTAAACTGACACTATGTTAAGAATGCTTGCCACCAAGCATATCTTCCCTTGCAAAGTTGAGCTAAAATATTTTTAGTCATAAACCATTTAAAGTTCTTACTATTAGTTCTAATTAAAAACTATTCAAGAAGAAGAATTGTCCTAAATTTTTCAACTCCTTTAATAATAGCAAGTATTTCCTTTTCTGCAGGCCAATAATTCAATTCATATTTATTGAATTCCCTTGATTTATATGTAATAATTCTTTTTGTATTTTCTATTTTTAAAAAAATGATATAGGCTCAAAATTATTTACTTGTATCAGTTTAGAGAATATAGGGTCCTTCAAAAGCTGTTTCCAAACGTGGTAAATATGAGTAGTAAACCTTTAATTCTTTTACAGCCTCTGTAGTATTTTGAGATCATTTGAATTTTTCCCTTTTTGTTGCTTTTCTGATACATTTTGTAATTTTTGAAAGATTTAGAATATAATTATGCAAATAATTTAAACATCCTAAAAATCCTTATGCTTGATCTTTGTTGAGCAGCTTGTCAAGGAATACTTTCACTTTTTATAGAACATGTGGCTGCATCACAATCTATCCATATTTTAAAATGACACCTATGAATTCTATTTTTGATTTAGAAATATGAAGTTTTTTACTGTCTCCTAATAAACCGATGCAATGTTTTGTAACCAGTTCATTGAATATTTAAATGTGATGTTGATGCTCTATCAAATTCTGATAATAGATTACAAAACCATCAATGTAGTTAACAATAAATTCTTGAAATAGAGAAAATATTTGGTACATTCTCATTTGAAACTATGCTATAGCATATTTTAATCTAAATGGAATGACAAGTCATTCAAATAATATAATTGGTATAGTGAAAATTGTTTTGGAGACATCTTTCTCTGCAATTTTGACTTGTGATAACCAAATATACAATCAAAATTTGAAAATATCTTGTACCAACTCTGTCTATCAACTATTTTTTATGAGGTAGGGGCCATTTAGTATCTTGTTTAATTAAATTCAAAGGAATATAATTTATGACCATCCTTGCTTTACCCATTTTTAATTTAGAGTGTTTTCTTACAATAAATGTTGAACATGCATAATTGTATTCAGAAGGTCAGATTAAACCTTTCTACAATAATACATTTACCTATTTTTAGGCTTCCTCATCATCATGCTTACTTAAAATAAATTTTTTTCCTTGAAAATGGGTCATGAATAGTTGGTATCATAGCTCGTGGAGAATCCATAAACCATTTTTCGAGTGGATGTTCAACATAATACGTTCTCATTAATTGTTCCAAATATACTACTACTACAGGATTTATGGTAAGAAATACTTGAGAACACTCTTGAACTAATTTTTGCTGGAGTTTTTGTTTTCTCCATGTTTGATTCATTTACAATAATATCTTCAATGCTAGGAATTGTCCACTAAGATTTCATTTTTTAGCATGGAAGACATTTGGAATTTTAGGGATTGTGTTCTTTTCATTTTCAACGCTTCATATCAAGCAATGGCTTGTTATGGTATAAGGGCCAAATTGATCCAAAAATGGGCAATTTTTGGATCAAATGTTAGAAAAATTTGGATTCTTTCAAGTCTAGAGAGAGTGGATCCCGTGTCTTGTCAAACTTATTATTATTCCTCATCAATGGTATTCCCTTTATTTCCATTTATTCCTTTAGAGGAATTTGGCATGGGGAGCCTATATCCCCATACCTATTTATTATTCTTGTTTAAGGTTTGGGTATATTTTTTCAAAGAAATAGGCAACAAAGACTTATCTCCAGAGTGCAAGTGGGAGTAGTGAATCTGACCCATTTATAATTTGTGGATGACACAAGGTTGCTTGGGACAACCAATGTTAGAGAGGCAAGAGCACTCAAATATTCCTTAAATACCTATATAGAATCCACATGCCAAGAATTTAATGTAATAAAGTCTAAGGTATTGTTATTTAATATCAAAAGGGGGATCCAACATTAGATTATAAATATCTTAGGTTTATCTCAGGGCTTCCTCCCACTAGATTACAAGGAGATTCTACTCCATTATAAGAAGTTGAAGGTGATTGAATGAAAATAATGGTAAAAAAAATTGGTCGGAAGGTAAATCATTGGATATATCATTGGCTTTATTTTAAATAAAGAGTGACTCTCAATCAATTATTCAATAAATGCTAGTTTACATGTTCTCTATCCTTGCTGGTACAATTAGAATCTTGAGGAAGTTGGACTTGCTCATGCAAAACTTTCCTTGGTATAACACAATGATGGGTAAGCAATGGGCTCTAGTTAGTTCGGATAAATATGCTATCCTAAAGCAAGTGGAGGGTTAGGAATTCAAAAAGAAACACTGAATAACCAAGATTTAGTAGGAAATATTTATTAGAGATGGATATCTAATTAGGAAGTATTGTTTAGCAAATTTATTACTAGTACATATTTGGGTAACATTCCCAATGAAAAATCTGATTACATCCCTATGAGTAGCTAAAGTTCCATTGTTTAGAAAGTGCTAAAATTAGGAGAGAAAGTGCTAAAACCAAGACTATTTTTGGAAAGTGGGTAGAGGGGATAAGTGATTTTTTGGACCAATTCTTTGGACCAATACCCCCCCTTAAGTTAAGAATTTCTAAGGTTATAGCCACTTCAATAGAGTTTGGAGACCAAAGGTTGGATCAAGATAACATGTTATCTACATACAAAGTAGATTAGGACCTTCTCCCTTATGCAACTAAAACAATGGGAAGAGTGGCTAGTCCCAATCTCTTGAAATGTGTTTCCACTATTAGAAAGGATAATAAAGCAATTAAACCTTACATAAAATGAGTAAGAGGGTAAAATAGCTTGGGGTCATGGGAATTTAGGCATCTATATAGTATATTATGGTTATAATGAATTGCTTCCTTCCCCTTTGATGTGGTTGGATGTTTCATGGGATAGAGTATGGTTGGCAAAGGGCTAGCCAAAAATGAATTTTTTTGCTTGGCAAGTTATGCATCAAAGCTTCCTCCCCTATGATAACTTACAAAATAAGGTTTTCATGGCCCATCTAAATGTATCATGTGCAATACCTAGGAGGAGACAATAGACCATTTTCTCT
This sequence comes from Wollemia nobilis, assembly GCA_028583015.1. Taxonomy (NCBI): domain Eukaryota; kingdom Viridiplantae; phylum Streptophyta; class Pinopsida; order Araucariales; family Araucariaceae; genus Wollemia; species Wollemia nobilis. Next base: position 5,861,029 of record JAQPPZ010017095.1, read on the forward strand.
TATAATGTGGATTTACCTTGAAATTTTGGAGTTGATGGGTTGATATTTTTAAGGCTTGTCTCAAATAGTATTTAACAAATTCTAGTATATAGGAGGTTTGAAAATAAAGGTTAAAAAATAAATCACTTCATTTGGGTTGGTCTTTGGGTCTAAGCTTTATATTATGGCACCTATGGTTGGAAAGAAATGTCAACTTTTTAGAGAGTAACACACTCTGATAGAGCTAGTTTAGAAAAAATATTAAACAAGATTACATAAACAATAAAAGCTCATGTGGGGGAGTAAAACAATCAGTAGGGAGAAAAACACTACCATGAGGTAAACTCATGGGGCTTGGAAACCCAAACCCCTAGGATAGGAAAAAATTGACATGTATGGAGCAACTAAGAATAACCTAGTGGTATCAAGCATTGGTTTCCTCAAAAGAGACTATAAGGGAAAAATGCTTCATTGGGAATTGGAATAAATAATTAAGCAAAAGCTTTGGCAATCATATAAGCCTCTCTCAATGCTTGAAAGAATGGATCATAGTGGATTTTAACTCTTACATTTTTATGGGGTTGCTATATGAGATTAATAAATTTAGACTGAGTGTGTAGAAAATCAAGAACATAGTGAGTCAAATTAAAACTATTTATCAATAGTTTGAAGATGGCATTTTGGTTTATGTAGGTGGATGGAAGAATATAGTAGCTACTTTTAGGCCAAAAATGGAAGTTAACATCGTGTTAGATACCTATTGAAATATGATCAAAATAAGGGTACTATATATTAGATGGAGGTGAAAAATAAGTTTTATTACTAGCCAATAATGATTTAGGTAATTAAGTGTGTGGGAATAGGGTAGATGTTTATGATTACTAGTCTTTGGTATGGCATAATTTTATTTCTTGTAGTATTCTTAGTCCCAATTTGGGATAGTCTCCAAAGTCATGGTAAGAGAGAGAGATAGGCAAAATCGAGTTCTATGGAATAGGATGAATAAAAATTGTAATCAGGGTAGGATTTTATATGATTTGAATCATACTAAGATATTTGTAGTTCAATGAGATGTTAGAGTTAGTTTTATTAGGATCTTGGGATTGGCCAAACGGGATAGTCCAGTTATTGTAAATTTTCATCATTTTCAAAAAAGAAAAAGAATAATTGTATATATTATGAGATCATGTGACAATAATATTGGATTTATAATAATAAAGGGTTAAAGAATTTAAATTTACTTGACCTTCAAAAAATATGGAAGGTTTAAAATATTTACTATTTTTAGTTTTTTTTTTAAACATTGAAGAATTGGTAACACCAATGGGTGATGTCACTATAAAACCTAGACCACTAGGTTAGATAAATTCAATGAGACCCTAAATAGCATCAAGATAGGGTAGATAACCAACAGATACTTGGCCATTACCATCCAACCTATCCCCTTCTGGATACACTTTTGAACCTTGGACCTTACAAAGAGAAGCCAAAGCCTTAACCACTAGGTTTTACTTATCAGACTTAAATATATTTTTTATTATTATTAAGGTAGAATAAGGGGTTTTGAAAGGGACCCTAAATATTTTAGAATAAACATCAAATAATAACATTTATTCTCCAAAAATGGTTCTAAATCTTAAACAAGAAGATCAAACAACGTCTATTGTACTAAATTTGTTGACTTCAAAATCAATTTAAGATTATAAAAAAATATAATAGAAAATGAAAAATCAATAGAACCAGACAAAGATTAAACCAAAAGAGACCAAAAAATATCTTTCGGATAAACCATCCCTTTTTTGTCTAGTGCTTTTTGCTAGGACTTGAGCATCAACATCCTCCTTTTCAAGTCCAATTAATTTTTTGCTTCTTCCATTTTCCCAGGACCTTTTGGAGCAAATATTTTGAAGAGTCAATAAGGTCTTTCAGAATGTAGTTATTTTAGTATATACTTCTAACCCATTATTCAAGGCTATAGTCATAGATTATCACCTTCCATAATGCTTCTAAACTCAAAATAAAAATTCTAGATCATTGTGTCACTTCTATCCTTTACAAAAAAATAGAAGGAATATTGTTGACAAGCACAAGACTCTCGTGGAATCTGATTTCTCAATAGGATCAAGCATGCCATGTTTCCTATTGATGCTCCAATTGCTGGTATAAATAATGATTGATGTTTTCTATATGGACTCAGAATCATGACTATTGGGACTTAATGAAGCTCCTTATACCAACTCCAATTTCATTGAGATACTAGATACAACATGTAGCTCACAAAATAATAGTTAGTAAAAAACCAAGGGTGGAGCAGACCAAAATAAAGAGTGGAGTCTGTTAGAGGTAAGATCGTGTACTCCCAATAATACTCATTCTAGATCCAAAAAATGGTCCACCACTATTGGATACTCATTATCAAGTCCTCTTTTTTTTCCTTCATTCCTAAACTAATACTTGTAGATATTAGGTTTTTTCAAAGTCATCCCTCTAGATGAACAGAAAAGGTTTACCCATAAAATATTTAAGATCCTTCTAGAAAATTTAATCTCTAATGTCATTTTGGTCATCATCCTTGGTTTGTTATTAATAATTTTCTAAAAACTATGAGGTAAGGTTAACTCCTAGAACTACAATTCATCCAAAGGTACACCCATGTTCTCCAGATAATAAACCACCCCATTTTTTTTTTTTGTGGAAAACATCCCAAAAGGGATGCCACTTTCGGGTAAGACCCAAGGAGGCAGGGGTATCCATTCCACCAAAAACGCCCAGGACTCGGACCTAGCCTACCACCTTTGACATACTCAAGGAGCAAACAAACACACAAAACCAAATTAAAAAAAAGTAAATAACAACAAAAATAATAAAATAAAATAAAAAACATGCTCCTTGAGTGTGTCAAAACCAAAAGCACAACCAAACACGCACAATAAGATAAAAGAAACCACAACACAAACCACATAGAAAAACACAAGAACCACATAACAAAACACAAACAAGACAAAAACAACAGAACACTACAAAGACATAACCCAAAAAAAACATGAAAAATAAACACAACCAAAACCTAAAAAATAAAATAAATAAAATAAAAATAAAAACAACCAACAATGACAATAAACAAAAACAAAAAACATAGAAAACACTCACACATAAAAAAATGAAATAACACAAACAAAGAGAAACCCAAGAACAAGAATGAAAAAAACACAAGAACAATAACAAAAAACATAAAAAAAACAAAACAACAAAAACACAAGAACAACAAAAAACAACACAAAGAACACAAAAACAAAACAAAACAAAAAAACAAAGAAGACAAAAGAAAAAAAAATGAACAAAACAATGACCTATCTAGACCAGAAGACTATTAATGCAAGAATCAACAGAGGAAACAAAATAAAGAATAGAATGAGCTAGGGAACTAAAAAAACTGAATGAACCAAAGAGAAACAAAAAAAAAAAAACAAGAAGAAACTAGGTACCTTCAGAACTGGAGCCATCCAAAGAAATGATAGAAAGAAGAGCTTCCCTAATTTGAGAAGCCCACCATATAGGAGGGTGGCCATAACAAGTAAGATCACCTTTGTCCAAAGCCCAATTAGCTAAAGCATCAACACTCTTGTTTTGATCTCTCGACCACATGATTGTAATCAACTTTCAAAAATCCCATCTCGGATTAACTCGAATCTTCTCAATAATTCTTTTTATTCTCCAATCCACCTTATGATTCTTAGAAGGAGTCTTCAAGAGATTAATCATAAGTTGAGAGTCAGACTCAACTAACACCTTTTCCCATCCAACCTTAGTAGCCTCCTGAAGGCCTCTAAGGATACCATACCCCTCAAGCAAGGTTATTGGAAAGAATACCCAAATTCTCAGCAAAAGTAAAAACCAGGGAGCCATCTGAAAGTCTACCAATTCCTCCCACACTCGGCTTTTCCAGGGTTCCCTCTAGAGGCTCCATCAGTATTGACTTTTCCAAAATCCTTAGGAGGAGGTTGCCAATTTCTAGTCCTATCCATCTTACTAATACTCACATTCCCTTTAAGTTGGTTGCCCTTAGAAGGTTTAATCTTCAATATTTGCATCACTTGATCCCATATTTGGTGGGAGTTTTGGGGGTGATTAAGGAGTTGATGGACTGATTCAACTAAGTTGGCTATGGTCTTTTGCCAAATATAGTGAATATCCTTCCTATCTTGATTAAAAATTTGGTTGTTCCTTTCATTCCAAATATTCCAAAGAAGAATGGTAGAACCCATCCAAACTAACTGCCTAATAAAATGATCAACACCCTCTTGATTAGGCCAATCCCTCCAAAGTTGTTCAAAAGTGAAAAAATTGGACCACTGTAAGCCAAGTAAAGTTGCCATTCTCCTCCATAGCTCAGAGGCTAAAGTACACTCAATAAAAATATGGTTGATATTTTCTACATTCTCTTCACACATTTCACATCTAAAAGGGCCATGAAAACCACGCTTCATAAGTTGCTCACCAAGTAAGCACCCTACGATGCAATAAAAGCCAATTAAAGAACCTCACCTTAGGCTAGAGATTTTGAGCCCACAATTGAGAAAATATGTCAGAAGAATGGTTGGGATTATTATGGCATAAGGTCAAATAACCTTGAGCAACTGAATACTCACCCTTAGTAGTGTTGTTCCATCCAAAACAATCTTTTCCATGGGACCAAGAGAGGGATCTCATATGAAGGATGCCTTGGATATCTTGTCTTTGCCTTTCTGGGATTTGAATAGGCCAGTCCTCAATAGGGATCCAATATCTACCAACCTTTGAATTACCAGTATGGTACCGACGATAATTAGCCACCTTTATCCAATTAGCTCGGTGAAGCTCCTCCATCCAAGGCCTCCAATCGGGAAACCGAGTTATCAAAGGCTTGTGACCATCCCAAGAATCTGTCCAAAAATTTGCATGTTGACCATTATGAATGATCCAAAATAATTTTTTCTTTATCAAATCCTCACCAGTCTTAAGAACTGCTAAAATGGGAGAACCTTTGGTAGGAAGTTGATAGCGAACAAGGTCTTCAGGACTTTTGTTCTCAAGATATTTAGCACGGAGATTATTGGCCCAAAGAGCATTGGGGTTATGCAACATCCTCCAATATAATTTAGCAGCTAAAGCTTTGTTGTTATTAATTGAAGACCAAAATCCTAACCCCCCTTCACTCTTAGGAAGACATAAAGTATCCCATTTCACCAAGGCCCATTTTCTTTTCTCCTTAGTACCACTCCAAAGGAAACGATGACTGATTTGATCCAATTCTCGAAGAACAACCTTTGGGATATTCAAAACGGAAGAAACATAAATAGGAATAGCTTGAAGGACTGATTTTACCAAGGTGATTCTACCCCAGAAGAAAGCCACTTGTTGGTCCACTTTCCAATTTTCTTCTTGACTTTGTCCAACAACCAATTCCAATATTTATTTTTCTGCCTTTGAATATTTATGGGAATACCTAAATAAGTGATTGGAAGAGAGGTCTTCTTATATCTTAATTTATCCAAGACCATGGATTCCTCATGTCTAGCATAGCAATGAAAGAAAATAACTTTATATTTGTCTTCATTGATCAACTCGCCCAATAGCCTTAGAAAAATAGCTAATGATTTGCTTAATATTAGAAGCTTCCTTAATTGTAGCTTTACCTAAAAGGGTAGAGTCATCCACAAATTGAAGATGAGAGATAGGTCTAGCTCCATGAGCAATGGTAACTCCCTCAAGGGTTTTTTTTCCCTCTTTTTGGTTATAGTCCTACCCAAGCATTCAACAAGAATGATGAATAAATAAGGGGATAGCGGGTCACCTTGCCTAATACCTCTGGAAGCTGGGAAATACCGAGAAGGCCTGCCATTGATAAGAACTAAGTAGGAAACCGAAGAGATACATCCCATAATCCAATCCATCCAATCCTTAGAGAAACCAAATTGCCTCAAAACTTTGATAAGGAAGTGCCAATCCACTCTGTCATAAGCTTTGGATAAGTCTAACCGGATGAACATAGAAGGAGAATTTTGCATATCCATGGAATGGATGGCTTCCTGAGCAAGAACTATCTCATCTACTATTTGACGTCCTTCCACATATCCCCCTTGCTCGGGGAAATAATCTTATGCAAAAGAGGCTTCAACCTTTTCGCCATGATTTTAGTAATAATTTTGAGAAGAACATTACATAAAGCAATAGGTCTAAAAGCTGAGATATGATCAACCTCTTGAGCTTTTGGAACAAGAGTAATATAAGTTTTATTGATAACCTTCAAAATTTCTTTGGATTTCCTGGCTTCTTCCACCACCTCTAATAAATCAACATGAAGGATATCCCAGAACTCTTGGTAGAACTCAATAGGAAAACCATCAGGACCTAGGGTTTTCCCTTTTTGCATTTTAAAAACTACTTGTTGAAGCTCATTGATAGTAACAAGAGCAATCAAAATAGAGTTCTCCTCATAAGTGATAAGAGAAGGGATTGCTTGAAGAACATTTTGTTGTGAAGCTGAGTCAAGAGGAGTAGCAAGCAAAAATATTGGAAAAGTAATCAACAACAATAGAGTTCATGCCATCCCAAGTATAAACAACATCTCCAGAATCTGATTTTAAGGAAGAAATAAAGTTGTGAGATCTTCGAGCTAGAAGAGATTTGTGGAAGAAATTTGTGTTTCGATCTCCTTCTTTGAGCCATTGAATTCTAGATTTTTGCTTCCATAAGATTTCTTCTCTTTTTTCCCATTCCTCTAACTCGAGTTGTGAGTTTAATTTCATCTTGCACTTCTCTTCTCTGTGAGGCCATCTAAATGGATTTTCTTATTCAAATTTTCAATATGAGCAATAACTTCATGTTTTTTTTTATGAACATCCCCAAACTCTTTCCGATTCCAAGTCTTGATTTTGGATTTAATGTATTGCAGTCTTTTGGCAAAACAGAACATCTTAGTCCCATGCCTAGGTTTACCTTCCTTCCACCATTGTTGCACATGAGGTCTGAAGGAAATGTCTCTAAGCCACATTAATTGAAAATGAAAAGGAGAGAAACTCACATTGGTTTTCCACATTTCCACCATGACTGCCAATGATCCGAACCAGAATTATTAAGAGTCTTCACTTTAGGAATGTGACCATGGATTAAGAAATTTTTAGAGAGAAAAAACCTATCCAATCTCTCCATTATACAAGCTAAGCCTTGCCTTCTGTTAGACCAAGTCATAAGGCCATTATCTGGTTGGATATCCACAAGATGGAGGTTTGCAATATATTCGCTCATGAGGTCAGTACTTTTGTCCAAATTTCTATTTCCCCCCATTTTCTCATCCAGAGAGAGGATGGTATTGAAATCTCCTCCGATCAAGATCCAAGATTTAGGAAAATGAGAGATAATATGAGTAATATCCTTCCACTGTCTTCTTTTTTCCTCCAAAGAAGTCGGGGCATAAATAGTAATGCAGAGCATAATCTGGTTGGAATGTCTACTTTGAATAGCTATAGCCAACAAACCCCAACCGCCAACCATATGGTGAATAACTACCTCTTTTGGGTCCCAAAGACAAGCAATGCCACCTAAAGTCCCTTGGGAACCGAGGGAAACCACTTTTCCAGTTGGCCAAATTTTACTGGCAATTAAGTCCATATCCTCCATTGACATCTTTGTTTCTTGAAGGAAAACAAGATGTGGATGATTTATCCGAATCATTCTTCTAATTTCATTTTGTTTTGAAAGACTCCCTTTGAGTCCTCTAATATTCCAAGTGATGATCTTCATTAATACCAGGGCTAAAAATGTTGGGAAGGGCATTAATCTTACCTTCCTCTACAAGCTTTTCACCTTCTTTTACCATATGATATTGATTGGTCTTGCGACCTACTTTTTGATTAGAATCCATCTTCAATTTTTTTTCCCTGTTTCTTGACTTATTCCAATTGAATCTGAGATGGCTTCTAACCTTGAAGAATGCTCATACACAGCCAAAATTTTACTAGATGGTTCAATGGAGTCTATATTGGGACCTGCATTATTTGAAGTTTTGACATTTGAAATATTGTTTTTCTTGTGTAAATTTTCTCCTTTTTTTTCTCGTTGAAAACCTTTGATTTGTTGGTTTGTCTCTCGAGTTCTTTCCTTCATATTTAAATTGTGTTTCTAAGATTTCAGTTTCCATTATTTCCTCTTCCTCACTTGGGACATCATTTGTGGAAAGGATTTCAAACATATTAGCAAATGACTTTGATTGATCCTTCATTACTCGGTTTTTTCTCGAGTGTTCTTCTTCTTAGGTATTTGGAAACCTCGCTGAGTTTATATCTTCTTTCTTTTGATCAAGAATTTTATTTGGGCAAGCACCGGCCAAATGACCATATTCATGGCAAATTCTACAATGAAAAGGAATGTTCTCATAGTCCACTACTTGCTCCCAAGTGTCTTCCCCAAATTGTAATGTGATATTTTTAGGTAGGGGTTTGTCAAAATCCATTAAAACACAAATTCGAGCATAAATAATATGTTCAAAATTTTGAGTACAATCAACAATCATCATAAAAGTTCCTAAAGAGTTTCCAATTGAAGAAAAAATAGTAGGATTCCAAAATTCAATAGGGAGGCCAAAGAGTCTAACCCACACGGGAGCTATAGAAGGCATCTCTTCTTCGGATTTAAATTTAGTATGCCAGGGCTTCATGAAAAGCCCTGCCCTTCCAAAAAACCAAGGACCCCCTTGAAAATTTTTCTCTCTATCTTCATTATTAGCAAATAAAATAAGAAAATAACCATTTGGATAAATAGAGATTTGTAACTCACCTTTAGTTTTCCAGCTTTTTGCAGCCCAGACTTTGAAAGCAGATAGACTCAGATGAAAACCCACGAACCGACAAATTAGTCCTCTTTTTTCCAAATCTTCAATGCCGATCCGAATGTTACCCATATCAAGCTTAACAATAGGAGTTCCATCAACTGCTTTAAGACATCCCGACTCCATTTTCCTGGGATCAATCTTAGGCATTCTTAGAGGTTTATGAGAAGCCCTAATATTGATATTAGCATTGGGCTGAGGCTGTCCACCATGAAGGGCATCCCTAAAATTCATTTTTGGGACTCAGTCTTCAAAATTCTTACCCTTGACAGGGGTTTTCACAATAGAATTATTTTGTGGGTGCACCTTAGCACCAGATTCACTTGAGATATGAGCCATTTTTTGATCAACTTCTTGAAACTTATTTCGTGGTCTCTTTAATCCTTGCCCTAGACGCCGTGGAAAGGTATGGTTTTCACTTTTCTTTTGTGCAGCAAATTGGAAGTCGTTGTCACTCAAGTTCATAGTATGATCTGTTGAAAGACAAATTTCTAACCCATCTTGTATCCCCTACAACATTTCTTGCTAAAATATTGAGCATAAACCACAAAAATATTGGTCGCTAGGGCCCGAAGGCCCTAAAAACCAACCTCTGGAGCTGCTTGCACTCAACCCAGATGAAACCCTCGCATAGCCGCTTGCCAAATATATCGTTCACACATAGGGATGCGCTAGGATCTATGTTGCTCCAAATGATATGAAAATTTGTGGAGACGTTCTAGGGTTTTTCAGGCATCTACCCTCAAAATTTTAGCTCAATCCGAGTTCGGATGAGTGAGATATGGCCGAAACGAGTTCGGCAGTTTGGGCAGTCCTGCGAAAAAACATCTAATCCCCCCCCTTATTCAAGCTGCCTTTGTGATAGGGTTTTTTGTAAAAAAATCACCCCATTAGCCTCTCAATAAACATGGACAATATTTAATTCTTGAAGGAGCTCTAGTTTAGAGTTAATCTCAAGTGGATGTTTTCCATTCAAAATGTTAATGATGTTTTGTGAATATTCTTCTATTATTGATATTCTTATATTTAGATTACTAAGAAGTGACACACCCATAAATGTCGCTCTAGCTTCAAAAACATGGATAATTTGATCTCCTAGAGGCTTTGTATAGGCAAAGATCAATCTACCCCAATGATCATGAAAGATACCTCTTGATCTAACGCTCATAGGATTTATGTTTGTCGCTCCATGAAAGTTCAATTTTATCCCTCCACTTTATGGCCTTTTCCATTTTGAATTGGTTTATGGATGAACTGTGGGCGAAAAAGAATACTTATAATTGAATGCTAGCCACCTAAATATCTTATGATTATTATAAAATATTTAAGTTTTAAGATTTATCAACTCTCGAAAAAAGGTTAATTATTTAAACACTCGATAATAATGCTTCATATCTCTAAAATTAATGGAAAAAATTATATGAATCTACAAATATCATTGTAGACACCAAAACAACACCACACGCATTCTTGAATCCTTGCTTCTGATGAGCTAAGGAATTTGATTTCAAGTATTAACCTATTTTGGTGAGGTGTGACTTGACCTTGGACATTGATCAGTCATGAATAGGCAAAGGGCGCAACCTTTTGTCCATGGGGGAACCTTGTGTTCATGCTTCAGGAATGCCAAGTGTTTGATCAGTTTGTGATTATTGTTTGTTTGCTGCCCCAAGCAGGGGCATTATTGTCTTTGTCAATGATTCTTTGAATGCGTGTCATTTCCAGAATTGGGTATGTTGTTGATTGGTGACTAAGTGTAACTACCCCCTCAAGCGACGAATCGATGAGGGAGTGACCGACATGAGAAAAGCGATGAGTTGTTTGACCCAAGATGAATTAGGTAAGGGTGCCTTCAGTTGTTTTACCATTGAATGCGAAAGCAGTTTCTAAACATTCTAACCTATTTTTGGTGGGTTGAAACCCTTTTTGTGACGCATTGTGAAGCTGAAATTGGCAAAAATCTGTCTTCCCATGGAGCGGTCCGACTATGGTAGCATTCTTAGGGAGTAGGATAATGAAAATTTGTAACCCCAACGTCTATTTTGGATGCCAAGAATGTCATGCGCCAATGCGCCTTCGTTCAGCAATGTTATTGCATTTTTTTTTGTTGGTTTATGTGTTTGTGCTGTTTTTGAGTGGGTGTTGACCCTTTTGTGATGTCGTTTGGGGATGAAATGCTCGAAAATACGTCATCCCGTGGAGCGGTCCGACTATGATAGCCTTCTTAGGGAGTAGGATAGCGAGGATTTGTGACCTCGACATCAGTTTTGCATGCCCGGGATGTCAAGTGCAAAAGCACTCTCATTGGACAATTTTATTGCTCTTTTTTTTTTTTTGGGGCATTTGTTTGTTGTTTTTTTTTTTTTTAAATGTTTGTTTATGATGATGTATGCATGTGGGATTATGATTGCGATGTTGCTAATTATATTATGTATGCATATGGAATGAATGAAATTATTTGTTGATAACTGGTCGATGGCACCATAGATTGTACAAGATTGACTAGCTTGCTATACTTATGGGATGACTTTGTGGAACGACGTTGCATATGACAACTATGTTTTTGTATTTTGTATTTTTATTTTTTTGATGATGATATAAGAAGGGATTGTATACAGCGGTTGGCATAGAATGTAGCTAGGTTTTCCTAAGACTCAGATGTTTTAACTAACTAGCAAAGGCTGCACTTTTATCTGATAAGACTTTAAACAAGGTATGAATCGGACTTGTCGTTGACCAAGTTATTTCACATCCCTGTGTGTGCAATTGAGTTCGTTGATGTGGTATTTGTTAGGATACCGCCAGTGCTATATAGGCTATCAACCAAACCTGTACTGAGGATCACCCAATTAGCTCCACTAACTCCTTTGTTGTATTTAGTTAGATTAATCTGCAGTACTATCTAGGTTACCATAAGCTAGCTCATCCACATGCAAACATTGATCTACACACAAGTTAATGTGACAGATATATCATCATGTGGGAGGTTTACCACCAGTGACCGATAGGCTATCCACCAAACGGATATCGAGGCTTGCCTCATGACCTGTCGGAATGCTGAGATTTCCAGGGATTCAAGTTCAACTCCCTTCTTTTCTTCAATTGTATTGGGATACTTGCTCTTTTGTAGTGATAAAAATCACTGTTTATTTTTTTTTTATTTGTTTGTCTTTTGAGCAAGGGATTTGGATACGGAATGATGAGAATCACTGTTGTTTGTGCCTTTTGATGTGTGCACCTTGGGATAACAAATTTTAGAGTTTTGACTTTTGCAAATTTTTGATGTTTTGCAACTTTTGAGAACTTTGGGATGCTTGGGGAATTGGGTAGAGAGGATTCTTGTCCTTTTGCCAACTCTCAGCATTCTTTGGGATCATTCACATAGGGGGATGAGAAAAATAGTCATTTCACTTATGGTAACCTGCATTGCTTTGTAGGTTTCATCTTTCGTTCACACAACTTGGGAATTTTGTTATATGTTTTAATTTGTGTTGGGATGCTAAGTAACAAGGTGTGATCCAAGTAGAATTCTACCTATGTAAAATCTGTCTGACTTGGTACAATTCTTGGCTAGATATCTAAAGACAGCTGAATGATTAAAACTCTAGATACATTAGATGACAACTGATTTATGATATGGCGAAATGGTGATTGTCGTTTATTTTTACTGTATTGTTTTCAAAATGGAAAATGTGAAAGGTGGTGGATTTGCCAAGTAATGACAGTCTATGGTGCTCTTGCCTTGTGTGATCAACAATATGCAATGGAAGAATGTAATGTTGATGCATCTATATGTATTTTGATTTTCAAAGTATGCATGGAAGTGAGATGCAGATTTTGTTTGTTTTGTTTTGGATTTTCTTGATGGTGACCAAGGGATTTCGAGAATCCTTTGGGGCCTTTTTGGGGTGACCAAGTGATTGCGATAATCTTTGGAGCTTTTGGGGTGACCAAGTGATTGCGATAATCCTTGGAGCTTTTGGGGTGACCAAGCGATTGTGATAATCCTTGGAGGTTTTGGGGTGACCAAGGGATTACGATAACCCTTGGAGCTTTTGGGGTTGACCAAGAGATTGTGATAATACTTGGAGCTTTTAGGGTTGACCAAGAGATTAGGATAATCCTTGGGCTTTTAGGGTTGACCAAGAGATTACGATAATCCTTAGAGCTTTTAGGGTTGACCAAGAGATTACGATAATCCTTGGAGCTTTTAGGGTTGACCAAGATATTATGATAATCCTTTGAGCTTTTAGGGTGACCAAGTGATTGCAATAATCCTTGGAGATTTTAGGGTTCACCAAAGGGTTTATGGACACCTTTGGAGCATTTGGTGTAATCCACTTGCTCTTCAGGGAATAGAGGTACCCCCAGCATGATTATCGTTGTGCACCGGATCTGGATCTATAGGGATAGGCACGAATGGATCGGCCTTATGCACAAAGAGGAGGACAGGGTCTGCCCTTGGCACTAATGGTGCTATGATATCTCTTGGTGGAAGTTGCTCACAATCTTCCCAAAGGAGCAGAATCAACATTTGATGCCAATGGGCTGGGTCTATGCACCACTCATGCCCTAATCTTATGCCTAGTTGTGCCATCAGTTCTTCATGGGTTACAGGGTGATTGTGTCATCGCGCATGATTGAGATATTCCATCTCAGTTTCATCTTCATAATCATTTTCAAAGATCCAAAGGCCCTCGTTGGCCCTGACAGCTGTCTGCGACATTCTAGGCTCTTCTTGTTCGAGCAGAGTGATGTGGTCCTCGTGGGGTTGTTCCGTGTTTTGCGGGGGGACCTGATTTTCCTACAATGGCATGGGCTCGATGGGAGCCTCCAAAGGGAATAATGTTAGGAGAATTTTGTGATGATCATCCATAGGGGCCACCTACGAATTATTGTTGTCTAACTCAAATGGGTCCCATGGTGCTATTGCATATGCTGACTCGTCTTTGGCGAGAGAGTCAGGCTCATCAGAATCTGGTGATTCTGAGATATGGAAGACCTCATCATTAGGTAGCTCTACAACCAGGGGTTGATCCTCTATGAAAGGAGTCTCGCATAAGTTGGGCTTTTGGAGCCCCAAAATCTTGGTCTCTATCGACTCTAAGTGCTTTGGCAGCGCATTGCTTTTATTGGGGGATTTGAGCTCCTCCTCTTTGATTTGTTCCCGTTGCAGGTTGTGGGGAACTTGGGGCCTTGGGAGGGGTGGCGGGATAGCACCCCCCATGCCTTGGTATGGCATTTCATCCTGCTTTTCTTCTCACTCAAGTTCCTCAGAGGCTTCTTGAAGAATTTGTGAGGGTGGCCCATGAACCTGGGTGGGTGCCTGAAGAAGGCACCCATCATTGGTCTAAGGAGTAGCCTCCCACTCAAATCTAGGAGGCATCAGGGGCAACGCTTGATAGGGTCACGAAGACCTGTTTCTCATCAAGGGGTTGTGTCCCTCATAATGTTTTGTATTATGTGTGTGAAATTTTGGAGCCCTCGACTGCATAGTGTGTTGGAACAACTCATCCTCCTGGTGCTGAATGCACTCTTGATTTAGAAGATACCATTGCTCTAACTATTGTAGTTCTAGCTCAAGTAGCGTGAGTTCCGTTCGACGTGCGATATGCTTTGTAGATTCTAAGATAGTGGGTCATGTCGTTTCATATCTAGAAGGCCTATATGCCTCTCCTAGATATCTATCTCGATCATGGTGATCTGATATCTCTATGGGCTGCCTCCATCTGTTGGGGGTAGCGGAATTCCCTCGAGGCCTTGGCCTCAGTAAGGGATCCTGATAGCTAGCGGTTGCAAAGGTGTATTGCTCCTGCGATGTATATTACTCTTGAGGAAGGTAAGGGTTTTCCTCATGCTCTCTTTTGTAAGTGAAAAAGGAACGGGCGGAGTTGGTTCACCCCACCTGAGGAGCCTTGTGCTCCGGATTTGTCTTTGTAGTCCTGACAACTAGAGGGGTTGAAGGAAGGATAGTGTAATCATGTGGTTCCTCCTGTCGAACCCTATGTTGACCTAGCGCTTCATCGCGCGGTGACCACTCATAGTGAGCATCTAAGGGAGCTCTCCTAGGGATGTACCCCTCTTGGAAGGGTGTATGCTGGGTGCTATGCTAAATAGGAATACCCCTAGAAGAGGTGCCCCTATAGTCCTTTTCTATTAAGGTGTGGAGGGGATGGCTTGTGTGTCAGGTCGCCAAGGTGGTATGACCAAATCCTTGGGACTGTAACAGAGGTGACTCGTGCCTCCTTGGCTATTCCCCACAGCATCCGCCCATGATTGGGCTTGGCTACGAGTGAACACCATTGTGATACTTCTCTACAAAATGCGTAAATTTTTGTCTTTTGTTTATGATTTTTTAATTTATGATTTTTTTTTTGTTACACTAAGCAGAAAAGAACATACACACACAAAGCAATGATTATCTCTTTTAAAGATTAATGGTGTGTCCTAGACTGGTTTTAGTGTGTTTTTGATGATGATTTTTTTTTATTTTTAAAACATTTTGAAGAACGTTTAAATGCATAATGAAGGCTCATATAACTCCCATGAATGGTCGCCCCTTCAATATACCATGCCAGGCCGATATACCAACCTCTCTATATACCCGCCCTTACGATAGGGAGACTATAGGTACGTGAGAGCAGATGGTACGTGGTACGTAGGCTGTACTGAAGGGGGATTGTCCTGTCTATGACACCTACCATAGAAGACTTATCCTCGCATGCTGGGAATCACCCCAGCGACACTCGATCAGCTTTCGTCAGGATTTACGTCGAGCGACAGTGACAATCGGGGTAAATGGATGCAAAAATCAAGCCAAGGTGGTGATGAACCCACCGTTGGTCTTGATCAAGGGCTGGGGTCTTACGACCAGCTCCTTGGTTTAATTTTACCACGTGATGTGTGTGGGGTTCATTTTAATTTATAAAAATGAAACAGGCAAACAAAAGGAAACTTTCCCTAAGCCATATAAAAACTGAAAACCAGAAAATAGAAAACAAAAAACAAAAATTTGACAGAAGCTTGTTAAAAACTCCTACCTCTTCTCTACCCAAAAGGATGTTTCTGATTTATTGATTTGAAAAATGCTCAGAACGCTATTCATTCCTGGTTGAGGCTAATACCAAAACTGTATTTGTTCCAAGGTAAAACGAATGCCTATTCACCACTGGGAGAAACGAATCCCAATTCTGTAATCGTCGCAGACCAAAATGAATAACAATCGAATGCCTGAAAAATAGGTACCTGTAATCAAACAAGCAATTTTAGATTAGAAATCTAACCTAAAAAAAAATAGAGGACAACGTCCCACCATGATCACCATTGAAAGCACGAGATTCCGGAAGAAAAAGGAAAGACTAAACAAAATTGCATTAAAAGGAAAGAACACAAATGAATGAACACAAGATATAAAAGCAATATAAAATACGGCCCTTTTTATTGATATTCTTTCAGTAATGTGTTACAAAACGTCTCCTTCCTTTTTAGGGGATAGGAGAGCATTAAATGTTGGTCTTTTACAACTTGTTTCAGAATTCCTCCTTCCGTGTGCCCACATATAAGATGGGCGAACCAAAACGTTGCCACCACTTGTGTTGGTAAAAGTAGATTCCTCGTTGCTCCTCTAATGCTGAAAATCTACGTTCAAAGAAACAAACAAAGAATCAGTAGCACCTTTGTATGAAAAATAAAAGAACGAATATGAAAGTTTACCATAAAAGATAAATGTAATTATGGTTAAAATGAGTCCAAATAAACTGAAAACTTGACAGAAGCATAAATACGTAACTAATAAAATGCTGCAAAAGAAACAGTCACCAAGTTCGACGCAGATCGGTATTCGTTCCGGGGTGAAACGAGTAAACCTACAGCAATTGGTATTCGTTTCTGTGTGAAATGAGTAAACTTGCAATAAGGCAGGGGATGCCCGAAGGCAAACCACCTGCTGGTTGAGATTTTGTTTCGACACCAATCCGCTTGGGATGAGTCCAAAACCTGTTGTGATGCGTTGTCGACGAATTGATAGGATAATGTAGTCAGAAAATCGGGTGTACAAATCGTAAGTCGGTAAAACAGTAGCACTTCGTTGCTCAAATGCTCCTTTTTCTGTCCCTCCTTTTGGGTGAAGAAATTCACCATTTTATAGACCCAAGGGGTCTCTTGAATTAACATGCAAAAGTGCTAGTTTGCATGAATGCTTTTTCCTATGAAGAGAAGACTTCTCCTTGATCAAGGATTTCATAACTGCTTCTGTAACTGCTTCTGCATGCTCAAACGAACCTACTCACACTCCCATGCAATGAAGGGCGAGTTAAGTAGCTAATTTGAGTTGTCATGAAAAATCCCACTCTCACTCCCATGCAATGAATGGAGAGTCAAGTGGCAGATCCGGGTTGTCCTGAAAAACTCACTCTCATTCCCATGCGGTGAATGGAGAGTCAAGTGGCAGATCCGAGTTGTCCTGTGCCGAGGCTTGACTTTCTGCCAGTCAAACCTAGTATTCCTCCCACCCCAAAACGAGTGCTAGAATTCATTCCTGGGTAGAATGAGTACCAGTCTGTACTCATTTTGGGGTGGAGCGAATAACTAGCAAAGTACCTAAAAGGTGCCAAATTGATTTTTGACTTGCAAAACTGTTGTGCGAGTGGTTAAAACCACTGTTTAACCTCTGTGGGCTGCCTTGGGGGCTGTTTGTGTCAATGCGATCAGCGTTTGTTGTCACGTAATCGGATTGGTGCTATTTTGGTGTCTACAGATAACCCTTTTTGGGAACCGCTATGCAAGGCGCAACACCGAGCAAAAATAAATAACCAAAGCACTAATGATTAGGGTTTCTTAGTAACCTAACCAACTCTTGATGCCCCAAGCATGGAAAGGGCATGCATTCTTGAATCCTTGCTTCTGACAAGCTAAGGAATTTGATTTCAAGTATTAACCTATTTTGGTGAGGTGTGACTTGAGCTTGGACATTGATCAGTCATGAATAGGGAAAGGGCGCAACCTTTTGTCCACGGGGGAACCTTATGTTCATGCTTCAGGAATGCCAAGTGTTTGATCAGTTTGTGATTATTGCTTGTTTTCTGCCCCAAGTAGGGGCATGATTGTCTTTGTCAATGATTCTTTGAATGCGTGTCATTTCCAGAATTGGGTATGTTGTTGTTGATTGGTGACTAAGTGTAACTACCCCCTCAAGCGACAAATCGATGAGGGAGTGACCGACATGAGAAAAGCGATGAGTCGCTTGACCTAAGATGAATTAGGTAAGGGTGCCTTCAGTTGTTTTACCATTGAATGCGAAAGCAGTTTCGAACATTTTGACCTGTTTTTGGTGGGTTGAAACCCTTTTTGTGACGCATTGTGAAGCTGAAATTGGCAAAAATCCGTCTTCCCGTGGAGCGGTCCGGCTATGGTAGCCTTCGTAGGGAGTAGGATAATGAGAATTTGTAACCCCAATGTATGTTTTGGATGCCAATAATTTCATGCACCAATGCGCCTTCGTTCAACAATGTTATTGCATTTTTTTTGGTTGGTTTATGTGTTTTTGTTGTTTTTGAGTGGGTGTTGACCCTTTTGTGATGTCGTTTGGGGATGAAATGCTCAAAAATCCGTCATCCCGTGGAGCGGTCTGGCTATGATAGCCTTCTTAGGGAGTAGGATAGCAAGGATTTGTGACCTCGACATCGGTTTTGCATGCCCGGGATGTCAAGTGCAAAAGCACTCTCATTGGACAGTTTTATTGCTCTCTTTTTTTTTTGTGCATTTTTGTGCATTTGTTTGCTATTTTTTTTTTTGAAATGTTTGTTTATGATGATGTATGCATGTGGTATTATGATTGCGATGTTGCTAATTATATGATGTATGCATATGGAATGAATGAAATGATTTGTTGATAACTGGTCAATGGCACCATAGATTGTACAAGATTGACTGGCTTGCTATACTTATGGGATGACTTTGTGGAATGACGTTGCATATGACAACTGTGTTTTTGTATTTTGCATTTTTTTTTTTGATGATGATATAAGAAGGGATTGTATACAGCGGTTGGCGTAGAATGTAGCTAGGTTTTCCTGAGACTCGGATGTTTTAACTAACTAGCCAAGGCTGTACTTTTATCTGACAAGACTTTGAACAAGGTATGAATCAGACTTGTCATTGACCAATTTATTTCACATCCCTGTGTGTGCAATTGAGTTCGGTGATGTGGCATTTGTTAGGATACTGCTAGTGCTAGATAGGCTGTCAACCAAACCTGTATTGAGGATCACCCAATTAGCTCCACGAACTCCTTTGTCATATTTAGTCAAATTAATCTATGGTACTATCTAGGTTACCATAAGCTAGCTCATCCACATGCAAACATTGATCTGCACACAAGTTAATGTGACAGATATATCGTCATGCGAGAGGTTTACCACCAATGACCGAAAGGCTATCCACCAAACTGGTACTAAGGCTTGCCTCAAGACCTGTCGGAATGCTGAGATTTCTAGGGATTCAAGTTCAACTCCCTTCTTTTCTTCAATTGTATTGGGATACTTGCTCTTTTGTAGTGATAAAAATCACTATTTATTTTTGTTTGATTTGTTTTTCTTTTGAGCAAGGGATTTGGATACGGAGTGACGAGAATCACTGTTGTTTGTGCCTTTTGATGTGTGCACCTTGGGATATCAAATTTTAGAGTTTTGACTTTTGCAAATTTTTGATGTTTTGCAACTTTTGAAAACTTTGGGATGCTTGGGGAATTGGGTAGGGAGGATGCTTGTCCTTTTGCCAACTCTCAGCATTCTTTGGGATCATTCGCATAGGGGGATGAGCAAGATAGTCGTTTCGCTTATGGTAACCCGGATTGCTTTGCAGGTTTCATATTTCGTTCACACAACTTGGGAATTTTGTTATATGTTTTAATTTGTGCTGGGATGCTACGTAACAAGGTGTGATCCAAGTAGAATTCTACCTGCGTAAAATATGTCTGACTTGGTATAGTTCTTGGCTAGAGATCTAAATACAGCTAAATGATGAAAAGTCTAGATACATTAGATGACAACTGATTTATGATATGGCGAAATGGTGATTTTTGTTTATTTTTATTGTATTGTTTTCAAAATGGAAAATGTGAAAGGTGGTGGATTTGCCAAGTAATGACAGTCTATGGTGCTATTGCCTTGTGTGATCAACAATATGCAATGGATGAATGTAATGTTGATGCAACTATATGTATTTTGATTGTCGAAGTATGCATGAAAGTGAGATGCAGATTTTGTTTGTTTTTGATGAGTTTGTTTGTTTTGTTTTGGATTTTCTTGATGGTGACCAAGGGATTTCGAGAATCCTTTGGGGCATTTTTGGGGTGACCAAGTGATTGCAATAATCTTTGGAGCTTTTGGGGTGACCAAGTGATTGCGATAATCCTTGGAGCTTTTGGGGTGACCAAGCGATTGCGATAATCCTTGGAGCTTTTGGGGTGACCAAGGGATTACGATAACCCTTGGAGCTTTTGGGGTTGACCAAGAGATTGCGATAATCCTTGGAGCTTTTAGGGTTGACCAAGAGATTACGATAATCCTTGGAGCTTTTAGGGTTGACCAAGAGATTATGATAATCCTTGGAGCTTTTAGGGTTGACCAAGAGATTACGATAATCCTTGGAGCTTTTAGGGTTGACCAAGAGATTATAATAATCCTTGGAGCTTTTAGGGTGACCAAGTGATTGTGATAATCCTTGGAGCTTTTAGGGTTGACAAAAGGGTTTATGGACACCTTTAGAGCATTTGGTGTAATCCACTTGCTCTTCAGGGAATAGAGGTACCCCCAGCGTGATTATCATTGTGCACCATATCTGGCTCTATAGGGATAGCCACGAATGGATCGGACTTATGCACGAAGAGGAGGACAAGGTCCACCCTTGGCACTGATGGTGCTATGATATATCTTGGTGGAAGTTTTTTGAGATCTTCCCAAAGGAGCGAAATCAACATTTTATGCCAATGGGCTCGGTCTATGCACCACTCATGCCCTAATCTTATGCCTATTTGTGCCATTAGTTCTTCATGGGTTACAGGGTGATTGTGTCGTCACGCATGATTGAGATATTCCATCTCAGTTTCATATTCATAATCATTGTCGAAGATCCAAAGGCCCTCGTTGGCCCCGACAGCTGTCTGCGACATTCTAGGCTCTTCTTGTTCGAGCAGAGTGATGTGGTCCTCGTGGGGTTGTTCCGTGTTTTGTGGGGGTACCTGATTTTCCTACAATGGCACAGGCTCAATGGGAGCCTCCAAAGGGAATAATGTTAGGAGAATTTTTTGATGATCATCCATAGGAACCACCTACGAATTATTGTTGTCTGACTCAAATGAGTCCCATGGTGCTATTGCATATGCTGACTCGTCTTTGGTGAGAGAGTCAGGCTCATCAAAATTTGGTGATTCTAAGATATGGAAGACCTCATCATCAGGTAGCTCTACAACCAGGGGTTGATCCTCTGTGAGAGGAGTCTCGCATAAGTTGGGCTTTTGGAGCCCCAAAATCTTGGTCTTTATCGACACTAAGTGCTTTGGCAGCGCATTGCTTGTATCGGGGGATTTGAGCTTCTCCTCTTTGATTTGTTCCTGTTGCAGGTTATGGGTAACTTGGGGCCTTGGGAGGGGTGGCAGGATAGCACCCCCCATGCCTTGGTATGGCATTTCATCTTGCTTTTCTTCTCGCTCAAGTTCCTCAGAGGCTTCTTGAAGAATTTGTGAGGGTGGCCCATGAACCTGGGTGGGTGCCTGAAGAAGGCGCCCGTCATTGGTCTAAGGAGTAGCCTCCTGCTCAAATCTAGGAGGCATCGGGGGCAATGCTTGATAGGGTCATGGAGACCTGTTTCTCATCGAGGGGTTGTGTCCCTCATAATGTTTTGTCTTATGTTTGTGAAGGGTTGGAGCCCTCGCCTGCATAGTGTGTTGGAACAACTCATCCTCCTGGCATTGAATGCACTCTTGATTTAGAAGATACCATTGCTCTAACTATTGTAGTTCTAGCTCAAGTAGCGTGAGTTCCGTCCGACGTGCGATATGCTTTGCAGATTCTAAGATAGTGGGTCCTGCCATCTCATATCTAGAAGGCCTATATGCCTCTCCTAGATATCTATCTCGATTGTGGTGATCCGAGATCTCTATGGGCCGCCCCCCTCTATTGGGGGTAGCGGCATTACCTTGAGGCCTTGGCCTTAGTAAGGGATCATGATAGCTAGCAGTTGCAGAGGCGTATTGCTCCTACGATGTATATTGCTCTTGAGGAAGGTAAGGGTTTTCCTCATGCTCTCTTTTGTAAGTGAAAAAGGAATAGGCGAAGTTGGTTCACCCCACCTGAGGAGCCTTGTGCTCCAAATTTGTCCTTGTAGTCCTGACAACTAGAGGGGGTGAAGGAGGGATAGTGTAATCATGTGGTTCCTCCAGTCGAACCCTATGTTGACCTAGCACTTCATCGCACGGTGACCACTCATAGCGAGCATCTAAGGGAGCTCTCCTACGGATGTACTCCTCATGGAAGGGTGTATGCTACGTGCTATGCTGAACATGAATGCTCCTAGAAGAGGTGCCCCTATAGTACTTTTTCGTTAAGGTGTGGAGGGGACTACCTTGTGTGTCAGGTCCCCAAGGTGGTATGACCAAATCCTTGGGACTGTAACGGAGGTGACTCGTGCCTCCTTGGCTATTCCCCATAGCATCCGCCCGTGATTGGTCTTGGCTACGAGTGAACACCATTGTGATAGTTCTCTACAAAATGTGTAAATTTTTGTCTTTTGTTTATGATTTTTTAATTTTTGATTTTTTTTTTGTTACACTAAGCAGAAAATAACATACACACACAAAGCAATGATTATATCTTTTAAAGATTAATGGTGTGTCCTAGACTGGTTTTAGTGTGTTTTTTATGATGATTTTGTTTTGTTTTTAAAAAAATTTGAAGAACGTTTAAATGCATAACGAAGGCTCATCTAACTCCCAATAATGGTCGCCCCTTCGATATACCATGCCAGGCCGATATACCAACCTCTCTATATACCCACCCTTACAAAGGGAGACTATAGGTACGTGAGAGCAGATGAAACGTGGTACGTAGACTGTACTGAAGGGGGATTGTCCTGTCTATGACACCTACAATAGAAGACTTATCCTCGCATGCTAGGAATCACCCCAGCGACACTCAGTCAGCTTTCGTCAGGATTTACGTCGAGCGACAATGACAATAAGGGTAAATGGATGCAAAAATCAAGTCAAGGTGGTGATGAACCCACCATTGGTCTTGATCAAGGGCTAGGGTCTTACGACCAGCTCCTTGGTTTAATTTTACCACATGATGTGTGTGGGGTTCATTTTAATTTATAAAAATGAAAGAGGAAAACAAAAGGAAACTTTCCCTAAGCCATATAAAAACTGAAAACCAAAATTTGATAGAAGCTTGTTAAAAACTCCTACCTCTTCTCTGCCCAAAAGGATGTTTCTGATTTACTGCTCTGAAAAATGCTTAGAACGCTATTTGTTCCTGGGTGAGGCGAATACCAAAACTGTATTCGTTCCAGGGTAAAATGAATGCCTATTGGCCCCTGGGTGAAATGAATCCCAATTCTATAATCATCGCAGATAGAAACGAATAACAATCGAATGCCTGAAAAATAGGTACCTGTAATCAAACAAGCAATTTCAGATCAGAAATCTAACCTAAAAAAAAATAGAGGACAGGGTCTCATCGTGATCGCCATTGGCCACTCCAGTGGGTATGAATAGCAACACTTCGTTGCTCAAATGCTCCTTTTTCAGTCCCTCCTATTGGGTGAAGAAATTCACCATTTTATAGACCCAAGGGGTCTCTTGAATTAACATGCAAAACTGCTAGTTTGCATGAATGCTTTTTCCTGTGAAGAGAAGACTTCTCCTTGATCAAGGATTTCATAACTGCTTCTGTAACTGCTTCTGAATGCTCAAACGAACCTACTCACACTCCCATGCAATGAATGGCAAGTTAAGTAGCTAATTTGAGTTGTCATGAAAAAGCCCACTCTCACTCCCATGCAATGAATGGAAAGTCAAGTGGCAGATCCGGGTTGTCCTAAAAAATTCATTTTCATTCCCATGCGATGAATGGAGAGTCAAGTGGTAGATCCGAGTTGTCCTGTGCCAAGGCTTAACTTTCTTCCAATCAAACCTGGTATTCATCCCACCCCAAAACGAGCACTGGAATTCGTTCCTGGGTAGAACAAGTGCTAGTCTGTACTCGTTTCGGGGTGGAGCGAATAACTAGCAAAGTACCTAAAAGGTGCCAAATTGATTTCTGACTTGCAAACTACTGTGCGAGTGGTTAAAACCACTATTTAACCTCTGTGGGCTGCCCTGGGGGCTGTTTGTGTCAATGCGATCAGTGCTTGTTGTCACGTAATCGGATTGGTGTTGTTTTGGTGTCTATAGATGCCCCTTTTTGGGAAGCACTGTGCAAGGCACAGCACCGAGCAAAAATAAATAACCAAAGCACTAATGATTAGGAATGCTTGAACAAGGTATGAATTGTACTTGTCGTTGACCAAGTTATTTCACATCCCTATGTGTGCAATTGAGTTCGTTGATGTGGTATTTGTCAGGATACCGCTAGTGCCAGATAGGTTGTCAACCAAACCTGTACTGAGGATCACCCAATTAGCTCCACTAACTCCTTTGTCATATTTAGTCAGATTAATCTATGGTACAATCTAGGTTACCATAACCTAGCTCATCCACATGCAAACATTGATCTACACACAAGTTAATGTGACAGATATATCATCATGCGAGAGGTTTACCACCAGTGATCGATAGGCTATCCACCAAACCGGTACTGAGGCTTGCCTCATGACCTGTCGAAATGCTGAGATTTCCAGGGATTCAAGTTCAACTCCCTTCTTTTCTTCAATTGTATTGGGATACTTGCTCTTTTGTAGTGATAAAAATCACTGTTTATTTTTGTTTGATTTGTTTGTATTTTGAGCAAGGGACGAGAATCACTGTTGTTTGTGCCTTTTGATGTGTGCACCTTGGGATATCAAATTTTAGAGTTTTGACTTTTGCAAATTTTTGATGTTTTGCAACTTTTGAAAACTTTGGGATGCTTGGGGAATTGGGTAGGGAGGATGCTTGTCCTTTTTCCAACTCTCAGCATTCTTTGGGATCATTCGCATAGGGGGATGAGCAAGATAGTCGTTTCGCTTATGGTAACCTGGATTGCTTTGCAGGTTTCATCTTTCGTTCACACAACTTGGGAATTTTTTTATATGTTTTAATTTGTGCTGGGATGATACGTAACAAGGTGTGATCCAAGTAGAATTCTACCTACATAAAATCTTTCTGACTTGGTACAGTTCTTGGCTAGAGATCTAAAGACAGCTGAATGATGAAAACTCTAGATACATTAGATGACAACTGATTTATGATATGGCAAAATGGTGATTGTCATTTATTTTTACTATATTGTTTTCAAAATGGAAAATGTGAAAGGTGGTGGATTTGCCAAGTAATGACAGTCTATGGTGCTCTTGCCTTGTGTGATCAACAATATGCAATGGATGAATGTAATGTTGATGTAGCTATATGTATTTTGATTGTCGAAGTATGCATGAAAGTGAGATGCAGATTTTGTTTGTTTTTGATGAGTTTGTTTGTTTTGTTTTGGATTTTCTTGATGGTGACCAAGGGATTTCGAGAATCCTTTGGGGCCTTTTTGGGGTGACCAAGCGATTGTGATAATCTTTGGAGCTTTTGGGGTGACCAAGTGATTGCGATAATCCTTGGAGCTTTTGGGGTGACCAAGCGATTGCGATAATCCTTGGAGCTTTTGGGGTGACCAAGGGATTACGATAACCCTTGGAGCTTTTGCGGTTGACCAAGAGATTGCGATAATCCTTGGATATTTTAGGGTTGACCAAGAGATTACGATAATCCTTGGAGCTTTTAGGGTTGACCAAGAGATTATGATAATCCTTGGAGCTTTTAGGGTTGACCAAGAGATTACGATAATCCTTGGAGCTTTTAGGGTTGACCAAGAGATTACGATAATCCTTGGAGCTTTTAGGGTGACCAAGTGATTGTGATAATCCTTGGAGATTTTAGGGTTGACCAAAGGGTTTATGGACACCTTTGGAGTGTTTGGTGTAATCCACTTGCTCTTTAGGGAATAGAGGTACCCCTAGCGTGATTATCGTTGTGCACCGGATCTGGCTCTATAGGGATAGGCACGAATGGATCGGCCTTATGCAAGAAGAGGAGGACAGGGTCCACCCTTGGCACTGATGGTGCTATGATATATCTTGGTGGAAGTTGTTCGCAATCTTCCCAAAGGAGCGGAATCAACATTTGATGGCAATGGGCTGGGTCTATGTGCCACTCATGCCCTAATCTTATGCCTAGTTGTGCCATTAGTTCTTCATGGGTTACAAGGTGATTGTGTCATCGTGCATGATTGAGATATTCCATCTCAGTTTCATCTTCATAATCATTGTCAAAGATCCAAAGGCCCTCGTTGGCCCCGACAGCTATCTGCGACATTCTGGGCTCTTCTTGTTCGAGCAGAGTGATGTGGTCCTTGTGGGGTTGTTCCATGTTTTGCGGGGGGACCTGATTTTCCTGCAATGGCACAGGCTCGATGGGAGCCTCCAAAGGGAATAATGTTAGGAGAATTTTGTGATGATCATCCATAGGAACCACCTACGAATTATTGCTATCTGACTCAAACGGGTCCCATGGTGCTATTGCATATGTTGACTCGTCTTTGGCGAGAGAGTCAGGCTCATCAGAATTTGGTGATTCTAAGATATGGAAGACCTCATCATCAAGTAGCTCTACAACCAAGGGTTGATCCTCTGTGAGAGGAGTCTCGCATAAGTTGAGCTTTTGGAGCCCTAAAATCTTGGTCTCTACCGACTCTAAGTGCTTTGGCAACGCATTGCTTGTATCAAGGGATTTGAGCTCCTCCTCTTTGATTTGTTCCTGTTGCAGGTTGTGGGGAACTTGGGGCCTTGGGAGGGGTTGCAAGATAGCACCCCCCATGCATTGGTATGACATTTCATCTTTCTTTTCTTCTCGCTCAAGTTCCTAAGAGGCTTCTTGAAGAATTTGTGAGGGTACCCTATGAACCTAGGTGGATGCCTGAAGAAGGCGCCCGTCATTGGTCTAAGGAGTAGCCTCCTGCTCAAATCTAGGAGGCATCGGGGGCAATGCTTGATAGGGTCACAGAGACCTGTTTCTCATCGAGGGGTTGCATCCCTCATAATGTTTTGTCTTATGTGTGTGAAGGGTTGGAGCCCTCGCCTGCATAGTGTGTTGGAACAACTCATCCTCCTGGCACTGAATGCAATCTTGATTTAGAAGATACCATTGCTCTAACTATTGTAGTTCTAGCTCAAGTAGCGTGAGTTTCGTTCAACGTGTGATATGCTTTGCAGATTCTAAGATAGTGGGTCCTGTCGTCTCATATCTAGAATGCCTATATGCCTCTCCTAGATATCTATCTCGATCGTGGTGATTCAAGATCTCTATGGGCCACCTCCCTCTGTTGGGGGTATCGACATTCCCTTGAGGCCTTGGCCTCAGTAAGGGATCTTGATAGCTAGCAGTTGCGGAGGCGTATTTCTCCTGTGATGTATATTGCTCTTGAGGAAGGTAAGGGTTTTCCTCGTGCTCTCTTTTGTAAGTGAAAAAGGAACAGGCAGATTTGGTTCACCCCACCTGAGGAGCCTTGTGCTCCGGATTTGTCCTTGTAGTCCTGACAACTAGAGGGGGTGAAGGAGGGATAGTGTAATCATGTGGTTCCTCCCGTCGAACCCTATGTTGACCTAGCGCTTCATCGTGCGGTGACCACTCATAGTGAGCATCTAAGGGAGCTCTCCTACGGATGTACTCCTCATGGAAGGGTGTATGCTAGGTGCTATGCTGAACAGGAATGCCCCTAGAAGAGGTGCCCCTATAGTCCTTTTCCGTTAAGGTGTGGAGGGGACTGCCTTGTGTGTCAGGTCGCCAAGGTGGTATGACCAAATCCTTGGGACTGTAACGGAGGCGACTCGTGCCTCCTTGGCTATTCCCCGCAGCATCCACCCGTGATTGGGCTTGGCTACAAGTGAACACCATTGTGATACTTCTCTACAAAATGCGTAAATTTTTGTCTTTTGTTTATGATTTTTTAATTTTAGATTTTTTTTTTTGTTACACTAAGCAGAAAATAACATACACACACAAAGTAATGATTATCTCTTTTAAAGATTAATGGTGTGTCCTAGACTGGTTTTAGTGTGTTTTTGATGATGATTTTGTTTTTTGTTTTTTTTTAATTTGAAGAACGTTTAAATGCATAATGAAGGCTCATATAACTCCCATGAATGGTTGCCCCTTCAATATACCATGCCAGGCTGATATACCAACCTCTCTATATACCCGCCCTTACGAGAGGGAGACTTTAGGTACATGAGAGCAGATGAAACATGGTATGTAGGCTGTATTGAAGGGGGATTGTCCTGTCTATGACACCTACCATAGAAGACTTATCCTCGCATGCTAGGAATCACCCCAGCGACACTCGATCAGCTTTCGTCAGGATTTACATCGAGCGACAGTGACAATCAGGGTAAATGGATGCAAAAATCAATCCAAGGTGGTGATGAACCCACCATTGGTCTTGATCAAGGGCTGGGGTCTTACAACAAACTCCTTGGTTTAATTTTACCACATGATGTGTGTGGGGTTCATTTTAATTTATAAAAATGAAACAGGCAAACAAAAGGAAACTTTCCCTAAGCCATATAAAAACTGAAAACCAGAAAATAGATAACAAAAAACAAAAATTTGACAGAAGCTTGTTAAAAACTCCTACCTCTTCTCTGCCCAAAAGGATGTTTCTCATTTACTGCTCTGAAAAATGCTCAGAACGCTATTCGTTCCTGGGTGAGGCGAATACCAGAACTGTATTCGTTCCAGAGTAAAACGAATGCCTATTTTCCCCTGGGTGAAATGAATCCCAATTCTATAATCATCGTAGACCAAAATGAATAACAGTCAAATGCCTAAAAATAGGTACCTGTAATCAAACAAGCAATTTCAGATCAGAAATCTAACCTAAAAAAAATAGAGGACAGGGTCCCATCGTGATCGCCATTGGCCACTCCGATGGGTATGAACATCAGCACTTTGTTGCTCAAATGCTCCTTTTTCTGTCCCTCCTTTTGGGTGAAGAAATTCACCATTTTATAGACCCAAGGGGTCTCTTGAATTAACATGCAAAAGTGCTAGTTTGCATGAATGCTTTTTCCTGTGAAGAGAAGACTTCTCCTTGATCAAGGATTTCATAACTGCTTCTGTAACTGCTTCTGCATGCTCAAACGAACCTACTCACACTCCCATGCAATGAAGGGTGAGTTAAGTAGCTAATTTTAGTTGTCATCAAAAAGCCCACTCTCACTCCCATGCAATGAATGGAGAGTCAAGTGGCAGATCCAGGTTCTAAAAAACTCACTTTCATTCCCATGCGGTGAATGGAGAGTCAAGTGGCAGATCCGATTTGTCCTGTGCCAAGGATTGACTTTCTGCCAGTCAAATCTAGTATTCATCCCACCCCGAAACGAGCACTAGAATTCATTCCTGGGTAGAACGAGTACCAGTCTGTACTCGTTTCGGGGTGGAGCAAATAACTAGCAAAGTACCTAAAAGGTGCCAAATTGATTTTTGACTTGCAAAACTACTGTGCGAGTGGTTAAAACCATTGTTTAACCTCTATGGGCTGCCCTGGGGGCTGTTTGTGTCAATGCGATCAGTGCTTGTTGTCATGTAATCGGATTGGTGCTATTTTGGTGTCTACAGATGCCCCTTTTTGGGAAGCACTGTGCAAGGCGTAGCATCGAGCAAAAATAAATAACCAAAGCACTAATGATTAGGGATTATCAGTAACCTAACCAACTCTTGATGCCCCAAGCATGGAAATGGCACACATTCTTGAATCCTTGCTTCTGACGATCTAAGGAATTTGATTTCAAGTATTAACCTGTTTTGGTGAGGTGTGACTTGAGCTTGGACATTGATCAGTCATGAATAGGCAAAGGGCGCAACCTTTTGTCCACGAGGGAACCATGTGTTCATGCTTCAAGAATGCCAAGTGTTTGATCAGTTTGTGATTATTGCTTGTTTGTTGCCCCAAGCAGGGGCGTGATTGTCTTTGTCAATGATTCTTTGAATGCGTGTCATTTCCAGAATTGGGTATGTTGTTGTTGATTGGTGACTAAGTGTAACTGCCCCCTCAAGCGATGAATCGATGAGGGAGTGACTGACATGAGAAAAGCGATGAGTCACTTGACCCAAGATGACTTAGGTAATGGTGCCTTTAGTTGTTTTACCATTGAATGCGAAAGTAGTTTCCAAAAATTCTGACCTATTTTTGGTGGGTTGAAACCCTTTTTGTGATGCATTGTGAAGCTAAAATTGGCAAAAATCCATCTTCCCGTGGAGCGGTCCAACTATGGTAGCCTTCTTAGGAAGTAGGATAATGACAATTTGTAACCCCAACATCTGTTTTGGATGCCAAGAATGTCAGGCGCCAATGCGCCTTCGTTCAACAATGTTATTGCATTTTTTTTTGTTGGTTTATGTGTTTGTGCTATTTTTGAATGGGTGTTGACCCTTTTATGATGTCGTTTGGGGATGAAATGCTCAAAAATCCATCATCCCGTGGAGCGGTCTGGCTATGATAGCCTTGTTAGGGAGTAGGATGGTGAACATCGAGATATTGTGGGTTCGAGTCCCACCGTGATCGCCATTGAAAGCACGAGATTCCGGAAGAAAAAGGAAAGACTAAAAAAAATTGCATTAAAAGGAAAGAACACAAATGAATGAACACAAGATATAAAAGCAATATAAAATACGGCCCTTTTTATTGATATTATTTTAGTAATGTGTTACAATACGTCTCCTTCCTTTTTAGGGGATAGGAGAGAGTTAAATGTTGGTCTTTTACAACATGTTTCAGAATTCCTCCTTTCGGGTGCCCACATATAAGATGGGTGAACCAAAATGTTGCCGCCGCTTGTGTTGGTAAAAGTAGATTCCTTTCTGCTCCTCTAATGCTGAAAATCTATGTTCAAAGAAACAAACAAAGAATCAGTAGCACCTGTGTATGAAAAATAAAAGAACGAATATGAAAGGTTACCGTAAAAGATAAATGTAATGATGGTTAAAATGAGTCCAAATAAACTGAAAACTTGATAGAAGCATAAATACGTAACTAATAAAATGCTGTAAAAGAAACAGTCACCAAGTTCGACGCAGATCGGTATTCGTTCCGGGGAAGGACGAATAAACCTGCAACAAACTGGTATTCGTCCCGGGGTGAAACGAGTAAACCTGCAGCAACTGGTATTCATTCCTGGGTGAAATGAGTAAACCTGCAATAAGGTAGGGGATGCCCGAAGGAAAACCACCCATCGGTTGAGATTTTGTTTTGACACCAATCCGCTTGGGATGAGTCCGAAACCTGTTGTGATGCGTTGTCGACGAATTGATAGGATAATGTAGTCAAAAAATCGGGTGTATGAATCGTAAGTTGGTAAAATAGCAGCACTTCATTGCTCGAATGCTTCTTTTTTTGTCCCTCCTTTTGGGTGAAGAAATTCACCATTTTATAGACCCAAGGGGTCTCTTGAATTAACATGAAAAAGTGCTAATTTGCATGAATGCTTTTTCCTGTGAAGAGAAGACTTCTCCTTGATCAAGGATTTCAAAACTGCTTCTGTAACTGCTTCTGCATGCTCAAACGAACCTACTCACACTCCCATGTAATGAATGGGGAGTTAAGTAGATAATTTGAGTTGTCATGAAAAAGCCCAGTCTCACTCCCATGAAATGAATGGAGAGTCAAGTGGCAGATCTAGGTTGTCCTGAAAAACTCACTCTCATTCCCATGCGGTGAATGGAGAGTCAAGTGGCAGATCCGAGTTGTCCTGTGTCGAGGCTTGAATTTCTGCCAGTCAAACCTGGTATTCGTCCCACCCCAAAATGAGCACTGGAATTCGTTCTTGGGTAGAACGAGTACCAGTCTGTACTCGTTTTGGGGTGGAGTGAATAACTAGCAAAGTACCTAAAAGGTGCCAAATTGATTTCTGACTTGCAAACTACTGTGCGAGTGGTTAAAACTACTGTTTAATAGATTAATCTCGTGCTGTAGTCCAAGGTAGCCCTCGTGGTCACTTTACGACTATATGCTGCTAGGCCCAGCACTGTAATAAATAACTACAGCCAATCCCCTTTCGCTTCTAACAGCAGACCTCATACAACTCATCATATAGTTAATCCAACAACGTCTGGCCCCATCTCATGATCACCGGCTCTGTCACAGGACAATCCACTAACTGCCACACCACCTCCAGTAGGTTACATGGGAACCTCACCCCCGAGGAGTCAGGCAACAACATGTTGGAAATGAGGCTCATAAGTAGTGCATGCCTCACTCCCAACACCCTCCTCTCATACCACCACCGCACTAGGATCCCACCAATCTGACAATCCTCCTCAGCCTTCTCCACTGAGCTCATCCCATCCACATCCTCCCCGTGTCCAAAACATCGGGTTAGTACAGCCGTCCTCTGGCCTCGTGGCGTCGTTCGGATGAGAACCCCGTCTATCAGAATTCAGAGAATCCGATACACGTCCTCTAAGATGACTGTCATCTCCCTTGTTGAAAGATGAAATGTGTTCCTTCGAACATCCCATAGGCTGATCAAAGCTATCAAGTACGCCTGATCCCCAACAACTGCTTCCAATCGCATCACATGCTTGAGCCCTAAGGCATCAAGCCACTCCCAGTCCTCCGAACTCAATGCCTCTCGGACACTCAAAAAAACAGTCGGTACCCGGTATCGACTCTTCACCACCTGCACATCATAGAAAATAAAAACATGCATCAAATCACCAATAAAAATAGTTTTCTAGAGTTTTAATTCTAGTGTAAACTGACACAAAATAGAGCTGTACAATAAACAATAAAAAAAAAAAAACAGCAATACCAGTTTTCTAGAGTTTTTACTTCTAGTGTAAACTGACAAAAACAAAGCTATACTTTGAACTAATCAAAATTACAAACAGCGTAAAAACTACAATGGTTTACTGACAGTTTAACTTAAGTTTCAACCATTCAACAAAAAAAATTCAGCAGTTTTTTAATCTAGGGTTTCAGTTTAAAAACAAAATACTCTTTGAGATGGGTTACCTACGGTTTTACCTAAGTTTTACCATCCAAACAAAAAAAATTCATCCATTTTAGTCTAAGTTTTCATCTTACATTTCATAAAAACAACAAAAATTTGACAGGGTTACCTACGGTTTTTACCTAAGTTTACCATTTCAAAATTAAAAAAAAAAAAATTCATCAAGTTTTCATCTTACATTTCATAAAAACAACAAAAATTTGACATGGTTTACCTACGGTTTTACCTAAGTTTACCATTCCAACAAAAAAAAAAAATTCATCCATTTTTTTAAACTCTAGGGTTTCATCATAAAAACAGACAAAAAGTGACATGGTTTACCTACGGTTTCGACCTACGTTTTACCATTCACATAAAAAAAAAAAAAACACATTTTTGTAACTGTGGTTACCCTAAGGTGTTACTCTAAGTTTCATTTAGGTTTATTCCACGGTTTTCCATCCAGGTTTCCATCGGTTTGCATACACATTTCATTTTGTTTCATGGTCTTTAAATCCATTCATTCACCTTTTAATTAATTAATTAGAGTTCCATGTCTTAAACCAAAGAAAAACACAATAAAAACAACTTGCACTTTTCAAATTAAAACTCGAGGAGATAGTTCACTTACTGGTCTCGCCTCGGCTCCATCGCCTGACGACCCAGTTTGTGCACTCATGATAGCTGGAAAATTTGACAGTGATTTGCATCAGAAAATCTCCCTCCTCCTCAGAGCTTCAAATCGCAATCGCTGACCAGTGCAAATGAGCCAAATCCATAATTTTTGCCTCTTTATATTTTTTGCTTGCTGGTATTCATTCCTTCCTGGAATGAGCGCTTTTTCCTCAGAGGAGCACTCGTACCACCCCCAGACGAGTACCATCATGGAGTTCGTCCCACCCAGGAATGAATACCCCAAAAAAAGAAAATCAAAACCAACCAAAATATAAAAATGACAAATGCCAACAAAACCACTAAAAATTGCCAAACAAAAGTGCTCTTGTACTTAATCTCTTGGCATAAAAAAAAAAAACTAGATGTCGGGGTTTACATTATCCTTATATCTATCCCTAAGAAGGCTACCATAGCTAGACTACTCCCCAGGAGATCGGATTTTTGACAATGTTTTCTCCTTATGGCGTCGCAAAATGGGTTTACCCCCATAAAAAATTGGTTCAAAAATCGAGAAACTGCTCAAGCATTCAATGCAAAACAACTGAAGGCACCCTTACCTAAGTCATCTTTGGTCAAGCGACTCATCACTTTTCTCATTTCGGTCACTCCCTCATTGATTCGTCGCTTGAGGGGGTAGTTACACTTAGTCACCAATCAACAACAACATACCCAATTCTGGAAATGACACGCATTCAAAGAATCATTGACAAAGACAATCATGCCCCTACTTGGGGCAGCAAAAAAGCAATAATCACAAACTGATCAAACACTTGGCATTCCTGAAGCATGAACACAAGGTTCCCCCATGGACAAAAGGTTGCGCCCTTTGCCTATTCATGACCGATCAATGTCCAAGCTCAAGTCACACCTCACCAAAATAGGTTAATACTTGAAATCAAATTCCTTAGCTCGTCAGAAGCAAGGATTCAAGAATGCGTGCCCTTTCCATGCTTGGGGCATCAAGATTTGGTTAGGTTACGGATAAACCCTAATCATTAGTGCTTTGGTTATTTATTTTTGCTCGGTGCTACGCCTTGCATAGCGCTTCCCAAAAAGGGGCATCTGTAGACACCAAAACAACACCAATCCGATTACGTGACAACAAGCACTGATCGCATTGACACAAACAGCCCCCAGGGCAGCCCACAGAGGTTAAATAGTGGTTTTAACCACTCGCACAGCAGTTTGCAAGTCAGAAATCAATTTGGCACCTTTTAGGTACTTTGCTAGTTATTCGCTCCACCCCAAAATGAGTACAGACTGGTACTCGTTCTACCCAGGAATGAATTCCAACGCTCGTTTTGGGGTGGGATGAATACCAGGTTTGACTGGCATAAATTCAAGCCTTGACACAGGACAACTTGGATCTTCCACTTGAATCTCCATTCATCGCATGGAAATGAGAGTGAGTTTTTCAGGACAACCCGAATCTGCCACTTGACTCTCCATTCATTGAATGGGAGTGAGAGTGGGATTTTTCATGACAACTCAAATTAGCTACTTAACTCGCCCTTCATTGCATGGGAGTGTGAGTAGGTTCGTTTGAGCATGCAGAAGTAGTTACAGAAGCAGTTATGAAATCCTTGATCAAGGAGAAGTCTTCTCTTCACAGGAAAAAGCATTCATGCAAACTAGCACTTTTGCATGTTAATTCAAGAGACCCCTTGGGTATTTAAAATGGTGAATTTCTTCACCCAAAAGGAGGGATAGAAAAAGGAGTATTTGAGCAACAAAGTGCTGTTGTTTTACTGACTTACGATTCGTACACCCAATTTTCTAACTACATTATCCTATCAATTCGCCGACAATGCATCACAACAGGTTTCAAACTCATGCCAAGCGGATTGGTGTGAAAAAAAAATCTCAACCGGTGAGTGGTTTGCCTTTAGGCATCCCCTGCCTTATTGCAGTTTTACTCGTTTCACCCAGAAACGAATACCAGTTGCTGCAGGTTTACTCGTTTCACCCCGAAATGAATACCGATCTGCATCAAACTTGGTGACTGTTTCTTTTGCAGCATTTTATTAGTTACGTATTTATGCTTCTATCAAGTTTTCAGTTTATTTGGACTCATTTTAACCATCATTACATTTATCTTTTACGGTAACCTTTCATATTCGTTCTTTTATTTTTCATACACAGGTGCTACTGATTCTTTGTTTGTTTCTTTGAACGTAGATTTT
The DNA here is from genome assembly GCA_028583015.1 of Wollemia nobilis. Classification (NCBI taxonomy): domain Eukaryota; kingdom Viridiplantae; phylum Streptophyta; class Pinopsida; order Araucariales; family Araucariaceae; genus Wollemia; species Wollemia nobilis. The sequence goes on from JAQPPZ010017095.1 coordinate 5,896,957, forward strand.
TAGCATTAGAGGAGCAGCGAGGAATCTACTTTTACCAACACAAGCGATGGCAACGTTTTGGTTCGCCCATCTTATATGTGGGCACGCGGAAGGAGGAATTCTGAAATAAGTTGTAATAGACCAACATTTAACGCTCTCCTATCCCCTAAAAAGGAAGGAGACGTATTGTAACACATTACTGAAAGAATATCAATAAAAAGGGCCATATTTTATATTGCTTTTATATCTTGTGTTCATTCATTTGTGTTATTTCCTTTTAATGCAATTTTGTTTAGTCTTTCCTTTTTCTTCCGGAATCTCGTGCTTTCAATCATAAACATTGCCCTTGGTTTAAGTGATATGATGATGATGTCTAGCAATGAATGGGTGGTGCTAGTAGATGAAATATTTGGAATTCCATCATATAAAACCTCTAGGATCCACTCCTCACAGTTATTTTTTTAAAATTAATGCATAGTAGCAGTGTGTAGATGTACACTATGCTCATAATTCAATACAAAAATAGCCAAAAATGGTAAGATAATAATGAATTTAAACAATTGAAAAATAAATTTAGACTATATAAATCTTATCTATCCTTTTAAATTTTGCAGAATTCAAAAGTAGTTAAATATTACTATATCATATGAAACAATTCCTATATGTATTCTACACGAGTACATACATATGACTGTTTATTTTAAAAAATGATTAAACATGGCATATAATATCCAAGGGGAGAGCCACCTCAACAAATATAATGGAGGCATTGTTCGTGAATCCCTCCCCAAGTCTTGGGATAAATTTATGATCATGATGTTGTAATATTTCATGATTAATTAGCCCAACACCAGCCTAAGGAGCTTCCACCTAGCTTTTCTCAACCATCTAAAGGGGAAGAAGACCATAAATATACCTTATTACATGTCCAAGTCCATCGAAAGGTTAGTCTTGTCCTCTTGCCCAGTGCATCAATGGCTCCACATAATTATTTTCAAACACATGGTTATCAAATAATATCAGAGGGTCCAAGACATCATAATAAGTTATTCTTCTCTAGAAAATACTCTTGTTGTTTCTGTAGGTGGTAGCTCTTAGTGTGGTACTCCTAAAGAGATTTTCTAGTTGTACCCCTCTCAAACTCCCAATTGCATGCTCGAGTTTTATTTTATTGCCATAGATGACCCTTTTGATATCAAGTATGAACAATGTTGTTGATCATCTAGGGCCAAGACAAATACTGGAGAAGGTAAATATCAAATTATAATTGAAAAATATTTGTATCCCTTCGAAGATACACCCCCTCCTTCGAAAATTGTTAAGAGGGAGGACTCTTTTGCAAGGCCATCAAATCTAAAAATCCCTTTATAGTGTGGGGCATCCAAATCTAAGAAGAACATGTGTGTCTCCTTTATCACCAATGAAAACCATCTCCAAGATCTCAATGATGTCCTAAAGGACCTGACCAGAGCAACTAGGATGTCCTTTGTCTCCTTCAACAAGAAGCCACCATCCTCGATGAATTTAAGCAAAATGATGTGGGTGATCAGAATGAAGGTGCTTCATATCTATTCTAGGGTGAAAAAGTTTAGTTTGTTGTGGTCATTGAGGCTCTTTGTCCCTGGTTGGTCATTTTTTGTCTTTTTTTCTAAGTTTTGTCAAGGGTTTGTGGGACCCCTATTTCTATCTAGGGCTGCCTTGGTCTATTTTGACTTGTTTTTTTTTGTGTGAATCTCTCCAAGGTGGGTACCTATCAAAACCCCTTTCGCTAATCTATCAAAAAATATATATTTGGGAATTTGGGTATGAAAATAGATTATAATTTTTAAAATAATAATTTTTAATTGTTTAAATTCATTAAATTGTAATTTTTATGGGTTATTAATCTAAAAATTATTATTTTAATAGAATAAAATGTTTGGAGAATATTGAGCTTACCTTTTTCTTGAATTGGACTTAAGCCTCTTTAAAAAACCCAATACCTTTTACTATTGTGGTGTTCCTGTCAAAACTTAATCTAAAAATTATTATAAAAAATCCTTATAACAAAGACTTACTAAAAGCTTGTCTAGCTAATCCCATTTTCTATTGAATAGACTGCTCTGTTTGTTTATGATTGGATTATTGACTCACTCAATTTAGATTTTCTACTACATACATCCATAATCTGCAATATTGGCAATATCTCTCCTTTGATAGCAAGTCGTCAGACCGTTAAGATGAGAAGATTCCTAAAATATAACAAGGATGCTACTACCCTCATATAATCCTATGACACCTCAAGTTTAGATAAATGTATACATCATAAACCATATTGATTCGAGGAACATGTGTCATTTAGCAGATATAATACAACGAAAGACAACCCTTTGCTTATCCCCATAAATAATCTTCTTAAATTTATACCTTTTCAAGAAAATGACATATATTTTGGAGTATTTTGTTGTTGGTCTTGCAATTTGAAATCTCTCACTTTATAATTTGGTTGCTGAGCCACATATTTATAAATAAAATTAATTTATCATTTTAAAATAATTACTTACTATATATACTCATATATATAGAAAAAGTTTTTTTTCTTTCAACCACTAACATCATGCTATTCCATTTCTACATTTATTAATGCAGATAGTGATGAAGTAAAATATAATCAGATATATACAATATACAAAGAGGGAATATTTCTATCAACCTAATCACTTGTCTCAGCCTTGAGAATTTACGATAGCTACTAGGTTGTCAATTTGGGCTCAAAGTGACTAGATTTTGATGATAAATCCAAACCAAATGCATGCCTATATGAAGGTATCCATCAATGTTACCCTCGAGTTGCCTTAATAATCATTTTTCCAATCCTTAAGCACCCCACTTCTAGTGGATGATTCTACTTCTTCCACCTATGAGTGTACCTAATCCTACACATATTGGTAATATGTCAATAGTACCATGATCTTCCAAAACAACTAAGTATCGCATATTTGCTTCAATTGCTCAAGTTAGTTATTATTATTATTTGTATTAATATTAAAATAGAGTTTTGCAAGGAGCCCCATAACCTTATACAACAAGTAAGCTCAAAGGTCAATTAAAGCACAAGATGGCCTCCATAAGGGAGGCCTGCCCAAAAGGATAGCAAGGTATTACAAACCAAGGAAAGCACCCCCCGAGGAAGGGCAACCGAGGGAGTTCACACCAACCCCACAAGGGAAATCCAAGGAGAAAAATACAAATAAATTGGCCCTAAAGAATAGTAGGACAATACAGGGTGCCAGAAACTACCAACCTAAATAAATGCATCATTTGAAATTTGAAAGTCACAACAAGCTACAACGTTCGACAAGCCCAGGCATAAGAAGGGGAGACATCTCCAAGGGGCCATAAGGGACAATCAGGAAAGGCAAGAACGTATTGAGGGGATAGCATAATAAAGGCATGTACACACCATAAAGCACTTAAACCTGTGAGCACCAACCAAATCACCCAGATCTCCGAAAGGAACTAAAATATAACAAGAGTTAAGGGGCTTCCTCCCTGATGCAAAGTACAATATCATTGGAAAAATCCCACTACCATATAGATAAGCCTTGAGAGCGAACTCCCAAGTTTGCTAAGATATCAGCCACTAAATTGCCTTCTCTAAAAATATGGGAGAACTCCACACTAGAAAAGGAACAACCAAGTCAAGATGCTTCATAAATTAGATTAGTTATTTCCATCCTGGATGGGAAACTCCATGAAGCATGTTGATGATGATTAGGGAATCCCCTTCAATAATTGTGTTTATGATGCCAAGGTTCTTAAGTTACTTCAAGCCAATGAAGGCCGCTCTAACTTTAGCCATCATTGAATATTGGACTCCAAGATAGTCTGCGTACGCTAGAATAAGAGCACCATTGCTATCCCATATTGCACTGCACACACCAGCTAAGCTAGGGTTGCCTTTAGAGGCACCATCAAAGTTAATTTTGAACCACACAACAGGTGGCAGATACCAAAAAACCTCCCTCCTTGGGTTAGTATCAAGAGGGGGGAAGCCTAACGGTAAAAAACCAAGATGTTCTTCCAGCAACCACTCACTTGGGGAGAGCACCATAATTAATTTTGAAGGATTCAAATTGCTAAGAGTTGAAGAAACATTTTTTGACACCTTCCACAAAATATTGAGGTTGATTTGGGTGATATTATTTTCCACTTATTTGAATGCCCTTGAGTTCCTTTCCTTCCACACTCCCTAGAAGGAGTGTGGGAGGATAAATTTCAAAAAAAATTTAAGCTATGAAGAAATAATGGGTGACTTCCATTGGATGACACAATCCATTAAGGAAATAGGAAACACACATGCAACATCCAACCAAGAGAGAATGGAAGCCAGAATCTTCTGCACTCTATGACAACTGAGCAAAATATAAGTCATCGATTCTCAATAATTTTTGCATAAATAGCACCTATTGAACAGACACATCCCCCTCTTGAGAGGATTCTCTATCGAGAGGATTTTGTTTTACACAGCCAAACAATAGAAAATGTTAATATTCGATGTTAGATTTTTTAACCAAATTTGATTTGTAGGAAAAAAATCTTCCTCCTTTGAGCTAAGAGCAATGTAGGTAGATTTAACCAAATAATACCCATCTGGGTCCCCCATCCACACCAATCTACCATCTGTTAAAACATTATGTACCACAATAATCCTCAACTCCTCCAATAAAGTGTACCATAATCTTACATCTGCATAGGAAACAAACTCTAGAAGGGAGGGAGACTAAAATCTACATCCATCTTCTACAGTAATAAAGTATGCCACCTTTTCAAACCTGTGGGTTCTAGAATAAGCAATAAGGGAAGCGTACCATAGATCATCCCCTAAGGAAATTTCCTTGGCCCAAATGTCATCCCATAAATTAACCGCCTTGCCAATTCCAATAATCCAATTGCAACAAGACTTGAGGAACCTACGAGATTTGATGAGGCTATTATAGAAGACCGAACCTCCACTAGGAAGGAAATATACTAAAAAAGAATCAAAATTATATTTAGCCTTAAGGATATTACACCAAAGAATGTTCTTTCCACCCAAATTTTACCACGAGCTTTTTTCATCACGACCATATTTTTGAGATTGAGACCCCCTTGCCTCTTCCTCTTACAAATATACTCCCACAAGACAAGGTGGAATTTTCCTTTCAACTTAGGACCCACCCATAGGAAGGATTCGTATATGCTATCTAGTTTTGTGGCCACCTTAGAGGGTAAATGAAATAGAGATAAAAAATAGATGGGGATGCTTTGCAAGGTGCTTTGGACCAGCACCACCTTCTTCGCTTGATGAAGTAACTCCCATTTCCAAGACACTAATTTGCGTTGGAATATTTCAACAATCGGGGTCCAAAACTCATCCTTAATGCGGAAAAAAAAAAGGGGGAGCCCCAAGTAAGTGGTTGGGAGAGAAGAAATATGATAATTTAAAATGTTAGCTATTCTCCTTTGTCGGGTCTCTGAAGTATTAACAAAATAAATGAAGTTTTTTCAAAATTTATCTAGTACCTAGAAGCCTTATCGTAGCTTACCAAAATGGACTTCACATCCCTTTCAAGGAACATTGATGCATCATAAGAGAGGAGGTCATCATCAACAAACTATTGGTGAGATATCGGTAGGTAGGGGAGAGTCAGCCTTAGACAAAAATTAAAGCCTTGATGAAAAATTGAATGACCAAGCACCTCCCCATGAGAATGAAAAGGAATGGGGACAAAGGGTCACCCTGGAATAGAACACGACATGATTGAAAGAACCCTTCTTGAGAGCCATTAAATAGGATAAATAAGGAGACAGAAGAAATGCAAGCCTCTATGAGCCCCACCCATCTTTCACTAAAACTAAATTTCCTCAGGATGCGAAATAAAAATTGCCATGAGATCCTATCGTAAGCCTTGATTACATCCAAATTGAGGAAGAATGTTGCCCACCCACTCTTTTTAACTGAGTCGAAGTTCATTTACCATAATCACCCTATCTAAAATTTATCTGCTAGGGACAAAGGCACATTGTGCTTTATCCACAACAAGAGGCAAGGTAACTTCCAACCTGTTAGCTAAGGCTTTAGAAATAATCTTATAGATAGTGTTGCACAAATTTATAGGCTAAAATTTATTGAAATAGGACACATTATATTACTTTAGCACTAGGGCCAATAGCATATAATTCACTGATTTAGGGATGACCATCAAAGCTTGAGAGTCTCTAACCATTGCACAAATGTTCGAGCCATAGATATGCCAATACTTATAGAATAACCCCAAAGTAAAACCATTAGGACCAAGTACCTTAAGATGGCTCATATACTTTAATGCATTCAAAATTTATTCGTCTGAAAATGGAGTAACTAGCCCCTCATTCATCTCCTTCGTTACTAGGCATGAGATTACCTCTAGCATAAAATTTTCATCATCGATTTCCATTTTTGGGGTTGAGCACAAAAGGGAGGAGAACAAATCCACAACCTTCTCCCTTATTTGAAAGATATCTGAAATTGAGCTTCCATAACTAATCTTAATTTCATTTATGCAATTGCAGCTCCTTCGACGAAGGGTGGAGGTGTAAAAAAACCAAGAATTATGGTCTCGTTCCTTAAGCCAGATTTATTGAGATTTTTGTTTCCAGTGGGTATCTTCTCTGGCTTGAATATTATGAAGCTCTACAAGAAAATATCTCTCCTCCAAGAGAAGCTCCATAGAACCTCCATGTGTTTCCAAATTGGATTCAATCTTCGAAAGCTGCCCACAAATCCTTTCTTTATCTCTGAAAATGTTACTACATCAAAACTTATTCCAAACCTTAAGGTTGGACCTTATCCTCTTAAGATTTTTGGACAGTCTTTCTATACCCATTATTTAACCTTGTTTGACCACAAATCCCACAAAGAGGCATCAAAACCAGGATGCAAGCACCACATCATTTCAAAACAAAATGGACAGAGGAAAAAATCATGACCATTGGAGACCTCCAACCGCAAAGGGTTATGGTTCGAAACAATCCAGGGAAGAGTAGAAAAAATTGCTACACCAAAGAGATGAATTCAGGAGTTGGACATAAAAACTTTGTCTACTCTGCTGAGAATCAAAATGGTCCCCACCCTACTATTACTCCACATAAACTTAGAGCGCTTTAAGTCTAAATATCTTAAACTTGTGGCATTAGCAAAATCTGTAAAATTATTTAGGCTTATGGCATCCTCTTCATTGCCACCTCATTTTTTTGATGGAAAAAGAGGGGTGTTGAAATCCCCCAAAAGCACCCACACCTTGTCCTAAAAGGAGGCTTTCATATCAAGTAGAATATGCCAAAATATTCTTCTATCAGTAGGGGAATTCTACGCATAGATATTATAGATGACCCACTTTTTGTGGGTTGTCTTACACTAGAAAAGAATATTTATTGCACTTGAAGAGGATGAAACCACATGGCCAACAAATGTAGAAGGGTCCCAAAAAATAAAAACCACTGGCAAAATTGAAAGCCTCACTCATTGTAAAGCGAAAGTGTTTCCAAAATATATTATGAACCAAATTCCATGAATAAGCATCATGTTTGGACTCTTCAATGCATAAAAAATTAGGGGATTTTTCTTTCCTAAGCAAATCCAATAAACACTTTTTGGAGGAGCTATTTAGCCCTCTCACATTCCACGAGCATAACTTCATTGAGATCAAAAGGAGAGTTTCTTGCTTGACCCTCCAGAGAGTGAAGGTTTAAAGCTATCAAGCTTTAGATGCTTATCTTCATTCTCCTCTTCAACAACAAGCCTTACTTTCCCACCATTGGCCAAAGCCTCCTCCATTTGTTTCTTTCTTTATAATTTTCTAGGGGGCCTACCTGAAAATTTGGACTAACCAAGATCCAAACCCTTCTTATGCTGACTTCTTGTCTTTGGGCCTAGGGATCCCTCTTCAAGAATTAATTTAGGAGAGCCCATTGGGCTACCCAGACCACTCAAAGGCATCAAGAAGAAATCCTTTAGGGAAGCGTAGACCACATTGGGAGTAGAAACCACATTGTCCATCATCATATCCAAAGCCTCCATGGCCTCCATATTGAGAAAACCAAAGGTAAAGGTGACACTGCCTTCTCAGGTTGGATAACCATCTCTAGGTGAGGAGAGGGAGTAGAAGCTTTCAGTTAGGGGGAGACAACAATAGGTCTTACCATATCAAATTGGTCCCTTCCAATGGGATTTGACCCGCTCAGAGACATCACCAATTGCTCTTTAGAAGGGCTCAGAGCCTTCTTCCACCAAACCTTCCATTTATTAATAGCTGGTCTTGGGTCTAAAGCAACCCCTTGAGAATCTAGATATTTAGAATCAATTGTAGAGGGATTGTTATGCTAATACAAAGGATAAAATATCTAAATATGACCACTTTGACCATATTTCCCATAGGGGATAGGTTTGTTCTCATAGACCACTAGTTGAACCTAGCAACCCAAGTGGGAAACCAATTCAACCGACTTAGGGAGCTCCTTCTCCAAATCCACCATTACACACATACGGACAAATTGGCATCTATCCATTGATAGAGAGAGTCAAAGGAGATGAAGTCTCCTAAAGTAGAAGCCACCACTTTGAACACATTCTCATGCCAGAGGAAGGTTGGAAATTTTGGGAGCCACACCCAAATGAGAATAATATTGACCTTTTGTGAGGTGGGGTTAAAATTAGAGCCCCAACAATGGAATAATAGGCCATGCTTGCCAAAGAACTAGGGACCCCCATTAATAATTTTCTAGAAATCAGCTTCAGAGGATATCTAAATCAAGAAGAAATTATGAGGAAGGGAAGGCAAGGTAAGGGAACCACTAAGCTTCCACCTAGATAGTGCCCAATGCCTAAGGATCTCAAGGTCCAATATACCTCTTGAGAACTTTCCCACCAAGTCAAAATATCCCTTCTCCAGAAGAGAATTCAAGATGAAATCGAGAATACAAATTCGGAAGGACTCTGCCTCCATGGAATAGGGAACCAAATTATCTCAAGCTCCACGGTCAACAACAAATTCTACAAATGAAATATTGGGCCCAAACTTAACCCCATCCATATTGCTTAATTTTTTTGGGACCCAGGAAGAGGGTAAACCCGAGATATCGAGAGGGCCAGACCCCAAAGGTGGCCCCTCATCGGACTCGATGGGTGAAAAATCATAGCCATCTTCACCATCATACCACATACTTACCAAAAGCAAGCACCCTCGATAGCCACCAAAGACAAAAATCCTTCTCAGTTATTGTTAATAGATTTGCTCATTTCTCAAGTTAGTTATTAAAATAGAATAGATTAATACATTGTTTTTTATGCCCACCAAGGAGGGTCATGACAATGTCATCCTTGTAAGAACAAATTTAAATAATTTCCATGTATTTTTTGGTTACTAAGAGTTTATTTTAATTTTACAAATATGAGACTTTGTACTCATGTTCATGCATCTCATTTGTTGGATTTTAATGGAAAATTTTCTATCATAAGGAATTATCGTTGTTTTAGTTCCTCTATTTTATTTAGTGAAGCAATATTCTCTTCATCTACTTGCACCATTTTATTATGAGCTTCCTTTACATGCATGCAAAATATTATGCTTGAGGACATTCAAATTCCCTATGCCCTTCTTAAAATATTCTATAAAACTTTCCTAGAAAACCACTTCATCTACGTCTACCAAAGTGGAAAGTCAAATGAAAGTGATAAAACTTTTGTGGATAGTTTAATATCAGTTGGTCCTAAAACAATGACCAATGAATTATGAAAACTATTTTATTTTAAATTTTTCTAAGGATATTTTAGTTAAGAACATATATGCAAGGGATGAAAATATAATCAATTTATAGTTATATTTTTTGTATACTACATTGTTGTGATGGATTTTTCTATATGGTTTTTGACTTATCATGTAAAACTACCTAGTTTTGTAGGGCTTCAATAAAGGAAACTTAAATATTTTTTCCTTAATAGATTGCATACCTTTCTTATTTTTGTTTGAAATCTTCATCTTTTTATGTTAAATATATTTTTTTCTTTAAATGATGTAAATCGAAATTTCTCTTTCCTTCCTCCCTTCATTTTATTCATAGAATGCTCAATTCTCTCTTTGTTTTGATAGTGCACTTAATTTTGTTAGTCATGGTGTCCATATGCACTATTTTTTAAGCCTATATGCACTATCATAATAATAGATTCAAAGCAACCATTTATTCTAATAGAATGGTGATATATCCTCAAGAAAATATGATAGAAGCTTTAGATTCCATGTATGGCAATGACACATGACTCTTTTTCATGTACAATCATAGTAATTATGTAGAAATATTGACAAATGTTATGTATTCTTTCATTGTTGGAAGAGTTCATACTTTTATTCATTATGAATATAAAGAAACATTGACACACACTATAGAATCTAATTATGCTAATATAAATATTTTACACAATTCTTAGAATACCTTGATATTTTTATAAAATATTTTAACTATAACTTTTTGTGTTATGGAATTTCTTTTTTTGATAATTTGTTTATGAATTTTAAAATGAATAATTATTCTAGTTGCAAAATGCTTTTTTATGTTATCTATGTCACTAGATAAAAAATTATGTTTATTATTTTATACTATTTTTGATTGATATTTATATATTTATTTTAATGCATTTGCCTTCTCTCATTATACTAAATGTGGTTAACTTCCCATATACACATTTTGTTCCTATTAGATACATGTACTAAATATCTTTTGATTTTCCACATGCTTTTCGGAGAATGCCCTTGCATCTCAAGCTCTACATTTTATGCTTAAGGTTCCTAGGTCCATACTTAAGTAATTTCATTAAACCCTTCACTATTGTTTCCTTTGTAATAATTCTAAAGTTATTCCATATTTACTATTTTAGGAATCTAAAAGCACAATGTTTTTTGCTCATTATTGTATCCCTATAATGAGGATTATATACAAGATACTTGCCAAGATTATATATTTTTCTTTTTCTTTTGACTTGTACATCCATAATTCTTCATATGCATTTTTTGTGTATATAAACAAAATCATAATGAAAAGGTTGTGCCTACAAATAATCCCAATGAAAAAATAACAAAGCAAATCCAATTTCACATCAATAATATTAAATGTAATATAATAAATTTCTTAAAATATTTATTTCCTCTTGTCATAACGTTACATCAATCGTGACATGTGCTAATATAGCCTATTTCTTAAAGATTTTTTTTAACACTTTTGTTTAATACAAGATATCATGATATGCCATTATCTCTTGTACCATATTAAAATTAAATCATGAATAAAAATTGAGGATAAATATAGGATAATTAGACATAATGATTTATTAAGATAACATATGAAATCTATAATTAAAATTCTCTTGTACTATATTAAAATTAAATTATGAATAAAAATTGAGGATAAATATAGTACTAATTAGTATATAGATTTTATGATTATAACATATGAAATCTATAATCATAATAAACTTGTCGAGAGCATATGTTTTTATACAAATGATGACATAACCATTTAATAAATATAAGATTCATCCAAAGAATTAGATCCCTGATTTTTTTTTGGTGATTAAAGAAAAGGGTTTTGAAAGGGACCCTCACCCTTTTACAATGAAATTTTGAGCTTGTAAAAATAATAAAAATAGATATAAATTGAACCTGATTATCCCATTGCCCAACAAAAAACTTATCTGAGTTTACCACAACTAAAATCATAGTTGGGTCTTGATCTTCTATCCAAGTACAAGAGACCTATATTACCTAATGCCTAGTGATAGGTTACATGTTGGTGGATCTAATGTTGGATAACTCTAGGGTGGAAAAAAATAGAGTTAGAATCTATTGGGAATTAAATATTATGCTACTTAAGAGTATTTAAAGGAGTGTTGGATGGATTCCCTTAACTTTGGAGGCTCCTTTATCCTTACTAGGTGTTTATTTTTTTTTAAATAAATGGGTAAAAATTTATTGATAAAAATTTTGGATTACAGAGTACAATTGAGCTTCCAACCAAGACTCAAATAAACATCCAAATAGGCTAAAACCACTAGACTAGAATGACACCCAAAAAAGACAATAAGAAAAAAACACATTAAGTCTATACATCCTTGTGGATCAACTCCCACAGGCGTTGAGCGTCCCCAGATGAGAGACTCTCCCAATTATCGATACTCCAAACATCCAGTAGCTCAGAAGCCCTTTTGGCCAGGTAATCAGCAACCACATTCCATTCCCTTGGAATATGCACAAAGGATATAATTTTGAACTCTTCACTCATTCTAAGAATCTGAACGGCTATAGAGGCCAACTGCCAATTAACTTAACCACAATTTGAGAGTCAGACTCATAGATAATACTATGCTAGCAAAGATAAAACCCCCTCTGCAAGGCCTCAAGAATTGCAAGATCTTCCATAAAATTGTTGGAGTGAACACCTTTATAAATGGAAAAGAAAAAATTGATAACACTAGTAGAATCTCTCCCAATACCACCAATGACAGTATGTTCAGGATTACCCCTGGATGAACCATCACTATTAATTTTTAAAACTCCTCTAGGGGTGGCCTCCACCTACCATCTCTTCTAACCTTCTTGCTGAGCTGAGGAACCTTACTAGGGATAGAAGAGGTCACACCATCCCCAAAGAGACCAAGGGCTTGTTGTACCTTCTTCTCCCTAGAATACAAAAGAGGGTCCACATCACATTTACTATGGATGGTTTCTTGAACCATATACAGGATCCTTTGCTAGATTTGTTGAACAACCAAATAACTACCCTAAAATATGAGTCGATTTTGTTCGAGCCAAATTTTCCAGATGATGTAAGAAGGGCCCAAATTCCAAGCCACCCGAAGGAAAGGGGTCTTGGCCGGAGGTCTGCCCAGACTATTCTAAAACTCCACCAGGGACAACACATGAAAACATGGATGTTTCCAGGTGCTCCACCAATGGTTCCAAATGTCTCTGGCAAAGGAGCATTGGAAAAATAAATGAGAAGAGTCATCCTCATTATTACTACAAAGGACACAAAAAGAGGGACCTTGAAATCCCCTCTTCCTCACATTATCCCAAGTGAGGCATTTATTATGAGCTACCAACCAGAGAAAGAAGTTATATTTTGGCCAGGAAAATTTTTTCCACACCTTTTTCCACTAAGTGACAGGAAGACTCCCATACTTTTTCTTATCAAGAACCTGATAACCATAGGCTACCGAGTGGGTTACCTTAGGATCAGGGTTCCAAGCCAGAATATATTTACCCCTCAATGAAGAACAAGGCCTCCCCATAAGAATAAGAGCAAGCATCTCTTTGTCCTTGTACAACCCCCCCTAGGGCCATTCTTGCATATCTTTCCACCTGTACATCTCCATATTTCCAAAATACTATATTTTAATAAAGTCCTCCACATGAGACCAGCCTACTTACAAGAAAAAAATTCTTAGGGAATGTAACCTAGGATATTGATTCAATATAGGAGGGTGGCCATCCCAAGAATCCTCCCAAAAAAGAGCATTTGATCCCTGATTGCAAATCCAAAACAAATATTGCTTGATTAAATTAGCTCCTCTTTTTAGAGTGTCCCAAATAACAGAACCTTTCCCAACCAAGCTGACTCTAGGGATTCCAGCCTCAGAGATACCTCTCAAGTATTTACAAGATAATATTTTAGCCCAAATCCGATCTTGAGAGGTACACCATATCCATTAAAGTTTTTTAGCCAAAGCCTGCCCAAAAAGAGTTTTTTGTCGCAACCCAAAGACTCCCTCTTGCACTGGCTTACATATAGAATCCCACCTAACCAAACTCCATTTAGATTGATCAATTTTTCCAGACCATAAAAATTTTCTTGACAAAGCATCTATGTCCTTGATGAAGTGAGAGGGAGCTATTTGTATAAAACATCTATAAATGGGTAAATCTTGAACAACATATTTTAAAAGCAACACTCTACCTGCAGTGGATAGCCATCTGAAAGTCTAGTGATTCACCTTCCTTCTAAACTTATCAAGCATAAACTACCAACAAGATCTAGGTAGAGGATGAGATGAAATTGGAATACCAATATAAATGAAGGGGGGAGTCCCAACCTGGAATCTTAGAATATGAGCAATCCTGGATTGAATAAGAGGAGGGGTATTGAAGAAGAAAATAGAAGACTTGTCCTCATTAATCAACTATTCAGAAGCACCAAGATATATTTCAAGATACTATCTAATATTTCCAATTTCCCTAATAGTGGAAACTCCCAAAAAAGTAGTATCATCAACAAATTTAAGGTGGGAAAGAGGTGGAAAACTACTATCCCACTTCCACCCATGAATGAGACCCTGCATGACTTGAGACTTGAGAAATATTTACAACCCTTCCATCATAATGATAAACAAATAAGGAGATAAATGATCTCCTTGCCTCAATCCCCTTCAGGCCTCAAACATATCTGATGGCTCATTATTAACAAGAACAGAGAAAGAGGAAGAAGAAACACAACTCATCACCCATATAATCCATTCCTCCTCAAATCCAAAAGCAGCAAGAACTTTCTAAAGAAAGGACCATCTGACCCGATCATAGGCTTTGGCCATGTCCAACTTAATGAACATAGTTTTCTCCTTAGAAGTTTCCATCGAGTGAATAACTTCTATAGCAATAACAACCCCATATAATATTTTTCGGCCAGCAAAAAACCCTCCTTGCTCCTCAGAGATGATTTTTCTCAACCATATCTTCATCCTCTTAGCAATAATTTTTGTGATGATCTTATACAAAACATTGTAGAGAGCAATAGGCTTGAACATATCCAAGGAATTTGCTCACTCTTTTTTAGGTATAAGCACCACAAAGGTAGCATTTAGGGCCCTTAGCATCTGTTTGTTCTTTTGGGACTCATGGACCACCTCCAAAAGATCAAATTTTATTAAATCCCAAAAATCCTCATAAAAATCAATCAAGAATCCATTTGGACCTGGGGTTTTTCCTTTTTTCATATTGAATACAAATTTTTCCAAATCCTCAAGGGAAATTGGATCCATCAAGTGCTCATTCATCTCTCTAGAAACAATCGTTGGAATACAGTTTAGAATAATCTTTTCATTCTCATCATCTGATAGGGAATCCTCCTTGAAGAGAGAGGAAAAATACCTCTTAGTCTCTTCTAAAATATCCCTGAAATAAGAGAGCAGGGCACCCTGAGAATTCACAAGAGAGGTAATCAGGTTACCATTACAACGAGCCTTAATTAAGTTATAAAAGAAGGTTGTGTTCCTATCCCCTTCATGAATCCAATCTACTCGAGTTTTTTGTTTCCAAAAAATTTCTTCCCTCAGTTCCCATTCAGCAAGGTCTTTCGCAGCCTCAGATTCCTCAACAAGAAGCTCCTTCATGAATCCTTGATCTCTAATATTCCTTGAATATTCTTCCATCCTCCTAAGAGTTGCCAGCTTAGCCAAAGAAAGGTTTTCAAAATTTATTCTATTCCATCTCTTCAATTTATGTTTTACAAATTGTAGTCGCTTCATAAAGGAATACATAGCAGTGCCATGAGGAGGTTTGCCAGTGGTCCACCAAAATCGCATGAAATCATGAAGCTTAGTATCATGAAGCCACATAAGTTGAAACTTAAAGGAGGGATTATTTTTTAACCCTAAATCCAAAGTAGATATTTTTATAGACCAATGATCATATCCCCTACCCTCTAGAGTCATAGAACTAGCACTTCTATTATTATCCATCCAATAACTGGATATCAAAAACCTATCCAGTCTCTCTGAGATGGAAGCTTCCCCACACATTCTATTATGCCAAGTAAATATCCCATTATCTAGCTTGATTTAAACCAAGTTTAGGGCCTGGATATGAGCACTGAAGACAAAATAAAAAGGCTCGAGATGGTCCACCCCACCATATTTCTCGTCCAGACAAGTGATAGAGTTGAAGTCTCCAGCCAAAATCCATAGGTATAGGGGAACCAAACTTCTCACAAAGCAAATGTGCTTCCACAAATTCACTTCACCATTGTAATCAACAAGCGCATACACATTTTTAAGTAGTATGGTTTCACCAGATTCATTATCATGCCCGACCATCGAAATAGACCATCTGATGGAAATCCAAGTAAGAGGGGATATCTTAATCGGATCCCATAAATAAGCGATGCCACCAGCATATCCACATGCACCAATACACTAGAATTTCCCCCTTCTCCACAACTTGGGAGCAATATTGAACATACTATCAATAGCCAATTTAGTCTCCTGAATAAACACCACATCCGGAGAATGCACACGAACCAAATCAAGAACAACTTTTTTTTTGTGGATGTTGTTCAACCCCCTTACATTCCATGAGAGGATAATCATTTTTGGGGGTTATAAAAATGGGAGTCCAATGTTCTCACCAAGCCTAACTCCACCAAAGTCTCCCCCATTAACTTAATTTTATCTTGGTCCTTCTTCCGACCCACCTTCATATTCTTATCCGAAAATCTTTTTTTAATTATTTTTTGTTGCAATCCCAACATTGTAGGAGTTTTGCAGTCCAAGGATGACTGCATCAGTGCCTGATTAGGAGAGGGCATAACTAAATTTGTACCACTTTCCAAAATAGTTTCCCTTATAGGGATAGATCCATCCATGCCCTCTATACTCAGATCCAAAGCCCTTTGTTCTTCATTTAAACCCCCTAGATCTGATTCCTTAAGTTCCCCCTAAAGAAGAGGCATCTGATTCGGCCTTTTTATATTTGCATCAGGTAGCGACGTTTTAGGTATCTCCATGCACTGATAAAGATCATCTAATATTTCAAAATGGTTGAGTAGAGCATCTGGCTGGCTATCCTTAAGGTCTTTGTTTGTCCTTTGTCCTCTGTTTCAGGATTTTACCAAAATAAAACCTTTCTTATCCTATTCCCCTTCCTTTATCAGGGATTTTCCATTATCCAAACTTTTCCAGATCGAGAGGGCCCAGGATTTGAAGCCACAGGTGGGACAAACTTAGGTTATTTTCTTTGCAGGTGGCCATATTCACGACAAATCTGGTAACAAAATGGAAGAGCTTCATAGTCAAGTTTTTGAACCCATGTAGTTGATCCAAATTGTATTTCAATAGAATCTGGAATAGGATTATTTAAGTCAATTTCAACACAAATACGAGCAACAAAGATTACTTTTTTTATCCATTGTCTATTGTGATGGTCCAACCGACTTCCCAAGAAGAAGGGTAATCTTATGCAAGATATCAGTTCTCCAGAATTCCAATGGGAGCCATTGAAGCTGCACCCATACTGGAACCCACGATGGTTACTCCTCTGATGGGTTGAAATCCACATTCCAGAGTTTAAGAAAGAGTCCCACTTGGTTATAGAAATAAGGACCCCCTTAAAATACTTCATTACGATCTGCAATACAAGATAAAACCACCATAAAATAGTTGTTCGCACTCAACATCACCTCCACATTGCCTTTAGGATTCCAAGTTTTCTTGACCCAAGCCTCCACAAAGGGGAGAGAAATTTGGATGCCCAAAAATTTACCAATAAGGGCATGTTTGGTTAGATACTCCACATCTTCCACCACCGAGTCTGGTTGAACCACTAGAACTGGCCTAGCTTCACATCATTCCAAACATCCATTGTTCTTTAACAAGCGGTTCCCAACATGCACTAAAAAATATTGTTCCTTCCAGTCATTTTCAGATGAAAAAATATCATGAGCATGCACTCTCTGTATCGGACCCGATGCCATCACGACATTCCTCCAATTTTTCAGACCTTCTCTTGAAGTTGTTCCCATCCCCGCAGAGCAGTTTTTCTTCATCAAAACCCTAGCAAAGTAGTTTTTCCTCATCAAAACCTAGAAAAGCTAAAAAATTAAGCTGATTAACTTGTCGAATAAGTTTATATTACTAGGTTTTTATTGAATACAATAGTCCTATTGCTAAATTTATCTTTAAATATTCTCCTATTTTTTTTAATCTATATGCACCATAAAACGGTTGACGTGAAAATGTTCCAAATCTATTTTTTCTCCTTATCAAGAGGCCTCCACTGGATCCACCAATCAATAAGATCCTCATGCATCATCTAGCTAAAACCAATAGATATTAGCCATTGATCTACCAGTTCTTGAGAGAAGGAATATATTAAAAAATATGATTGATTGTTTGTTTCTTGATTCTTTTTATAGAGGTAAGATATGTCGGGTCCTTGGAAGCCTTTATTGGTCAAGTTTTCCCAAGTAAGAATTTTATTTTGCATCACGCCAAGTAAATATTTTTATTTTGGAAATGCACTTGTTGTTCTAGATATTCCTCCAAGAAACTTTTGTTTGAGGTATTTCTAGCATCTCAATGTAACCACTTTTAACTATATAATGATCTCAAGTTGACCTAGTCTACACCAATTGATATGATTCTTTGAATATAGGATCTGAAAGTACTTTATTTTGGCATAGAATTCTTCTAGCTTATATCTTAAATTTTTCATGTTGGTTCTCCATAATTTGAGTCCTCTTTAATTCACTATATAGGAGTTGATGGAGGTGCCCCACTCATCTTGGAGATTTCTTCTAAGTTCTTCTAAATATTTGTCTCTATTCAAATATCTTGAATCAATCCAATTTTCCTCTAAGAATTTCACTTTAGTTCCTTTCCCTATCCTCCAATGCATTCCTCCCCTTCTGATGTCTAACCCTTCATTGAACTGGTTCTAGATTTTTGAGCCACCTTGGATTTGGTTGTTCTTAAAAATTGTTGTTGATTTTTCCTCTTGAATGTATGTTATCCACATGATGTTAGCCCATCATATTCATTTTTCTTAAATGATTCTCCACACTATTTTTACTGCTAAAACTTTGTTGAGAGTATTTATTCTTCTTGTAATAACCTAAGCCTACTCACCTGGTTGTATCACTTAATTGAATTAGCCAAATTCACAAGGTCAATTTTTTTCCTAGTTTAACTAACTAAACTCATCCTAAGGAAAATTTTTGAGGTAAATGGTTTGATGACAACAAAATATTTTATTAGTATGAGATATAACATACCACTTTTGGGAATTAGGACCGTTGCGTAGATAGTTTCCCTAGTGGACGATATTTTCCAAATCCCATAGAAGGTGTTATTTTGTGGATTTGTCTTCCCAACCTCTTGTTCTAGTATGAGAGCATAGATCCACAATTGGGGTTATCCTATAGGGCCCATAACACCTAGAGGATGAATGCATACTTTCCCCATACCTTAGCATGTACAACACTTGAGTTTATTTATACTCATCTATTCTATGTAATATATAATAACATGCAAGGGGTTATTATATATGCCTAGTACCTGGTTGATGATCCACTTCACTAGAGTCAACTAGGACCATACCACTTTTTTGACTCTGGACCTGATCTCACTTGTCACGTTGTGAATAAAAAGTTATCTCATACTAACTATCACAGAATGGTCTAGATCTTTTTTTTTCTAGATTATTCTATTCACAAAATGTATAAATAACCATCACCATACTACTTTTACAATGACCTAGAGGTGACGTCCCATACCACCCCTTCATTACTAGTTTTTATAATATCACCTATTCTGACATATTCTATCAAAAATGGTCATTCTCAAATCATGTTGCATGCTTACTAGCATCCCAACAGTACTAGATGTATTTAGAACATACATTCTTCATGATGATTATGGATTAAGGTTTTTTAAGAAGGGGATCAAGCTTACTCAAGCCCAAACCATAAACCAAATTTTCTTCACATATTTACATTTGTATTATATTTCAAATCAACTGAAATATAAAAGTCAAATATTCATCTCTAAATATAAGAAAATATAAGGGATATTTCATTAACCTAATATGAAGGTAACATTCTCATTCCTTTAACACTTTCTTAAACTCTATTTAAGTAATAACTCATGCAAATTCATTTAATTTTAATGCATATTTCGAGGTTCACTTATTCCATAAACATAAACACTATTAAATTTCTCTATTAAACCTTCAAAATAAATTATTAAGCGAAGGACTTCATAAAATTACTCTACTTATCCCTCTCTATCAATTTCTTGAAAATATCCTTACAATTAAATAACTCATTTTCAAGTTTATTATTATAGGGTTTAATTGTAGCACACACAAAAGATTACACAACCTAGAAAGAAATCAATTTTGGCTAAAGACTCTATTTTTGAAGGCATAATAAAGTTATTTTCATAAATAGAGCTACATAGAAAAAGGAACTCTATTATTATAACAAATATTTTGAGTCACAACATAAAAACATATTCCATCATTAATCTGCCAACTAATTATGCCATGCATTCTAATATGCTTACAATCAAATTTCTAAATAATAACAACATTCTCCAATAAGGTGCATATTCAACAAACAAATAGTTTTCATCACAAATAGAATAAAAATGCACTCATTTTAAATTTAATTTAATAGATTAATCATTATGTTCATTCTAAACACAATTAAAATCATAACTAAATCAAAGGTTAAAACAATTGCCATCCTCTTTGCCTGTCATAGTCTTGGGCAAAGCACACCAACTATTTTAACCATAACAACACTATTGTTGGCAACGACAACCCCAGGTAGTTTTTATAAGGACACTGGCTTGCCAAATACATGCAAAGGAAACATTTTCTTAAGTTTTTACAATGCACGACCAATTAGAGAGTAATTTAGCCAGCATAACTTTTAATGTTACCACTTCAAAGACATAGAAATAATAAAGGAAGAAACTAGAACAATCATGCAAAGTACATCAACCCAATTGAGTGGTTGAGAAAAAATGTTTGATTGTAGCAAAGCAATGTACAAGTTATATTTAACATAAATAAGTTCCAACATTCCCTATAATTTTAATAATAGGTAGCATGGTTTTTGGTTCATATTAACAACACATAACACATTTGGTTCGCTTAGCTTCAACGGTTCAATACAAAAACACATAAACCACACACATTCATACACTATACTGAAAAACATTCAAGAAATCCAACATATTATACAAGGAATATTGTAAGTTTATTAAAACTTTAACTCCATTTCCATTTTCATTCACAAATTCAATAATAAATAATTGAATTTATAACCCAGCCAACATTTCAAATTTATAGAAGAATATGGTAGTCACATTTACATAATAATGAAACTCTAGGCTGGGCATACATAAATTCTAAGTTTAGTCCTATTCAACATTGTTCATATTAACATTAAATAGAAAATTTTGCCTTAGACACTAATAGTCAGCTATGATTTTCAAGCAATAAACCAAATCCCATTTCTCACGCCTTATATATATATATTTTTTATATATAGAAGCAATGGTTACAATCACGATTTTTAGTAACTACCAGCACATCTGGTAGGGTTCAAACTATCTACGAAGGCTCCCAGGACTTCCACCGTCTCGGTACATGGTAACTCGGCATGAGATGGGGACCGTCGGACGCACAGGGGTTGCACCGTCGTCATCAATCTGGTGCACCACTCAGAGGAATCGGATCTGGGCTACTGTTTGTGCATGGGCAAGCCCGTGGGATTGGAACCTAGGTCTCCTCTCGGTAAGCGCCCCAACTTACCAATCCACCTAGACCCACGGACTTTAAAGTTGGGTAGTTTAGAAGCCCCAAGAACCTAGCTCTATGGCCAACCGTAGTTGTCCCATCCAGGTATACCACATGGCATCAGTCACAAGCCAGCACACAGGACATTTGCCAACTATGCCTACATATCCAACAGGGTGGAGGCAGTGGGAATGGAACCTGGGTCGGCCACAACCAGCACCCAGGGCATTTGCCAACTGCTCTACGCACGCGGATGGTGGCTTATAGTCTTACCAATAATGTGTCTAGTGACCAAGACCCAGAATTTACCGATAGAGATTAGATACGGCTCTTAAAATTATGTATAATATTGGATGCATACTACCATGAATGCATTATCAACAACATCCAACTACACTTTGCAACACCACAGTTTCATTCAGGAAATAAAATAACAAATATTTCAAGCCAATTTCAGTGAGCTATATTTTCTCAATCAACACATATATTCAACACATATATGTCACCTTGAACATCAAAAAAATTGACCGCCAAATATTTACTACGAAAACATTCGTTAACAAGCAATGGTGAAATATTGCATATGAAGTTTTCGCACGGTTGTTTTTTTGGTAAAAAGAAGGCTTTATACTATTTAGAACTAGTTAAAGGTACAAGTAGGCTCCAGTTACTCATCCTATTTATGCTCGATAATGCATGCAACTTTCAGCTATTCAAATCCGCAGACGAAGTAGAGGGAAAGACATGATAATGTCAATTCATATGAATTATAACTTGCACAATGATGGCACAAGAAAAAGCAACATAAAAAAATTTCATTTAGAAAGAATATTCTAAAACTAAATCACAGTTCCACCATTTCATAGATAAATAAAGCAATATAAAGGTAACATGCCATGATGTCCACGCAGTTCAACAAGATATCTTCTTGGAAAAAATGAGGAATAATTCTAGTTTCTATTAATACAACTATTAGGTAAAATAAGTGAACACATGCACATTCTATATTGTTTACATATACCACTTGTTCATAGACACGTAGCTGTGAAAATCAAAATGTTAACAAGAAGACTCAATGTTCTCCAATACCTTTGGATTAGGTGCACAACTCAAGTTGGTGAGAGTAGATAGGTTTAAAAATACTTGATTACTAGGGTAAGGAATCACTCTTTTAACAAACCAGAGATTAGAACTACTATAACATAAAGCTTATATTAGGTAAAAACGTCCACAAAACCTGATAAGATGCACTCTAATCTCATAAAAAGAAAGGATAAGTAAATTAAATCTGATTAATGAACAAGACATCTTTAGGTTCCATACAAAAGGTTTCACACCAAGGAACATCAATTTTTTTATACGAATTAAAGATCGATTTCAAAAATATAATACACAACACTTCTCAAACCCATGAGAGTAATATACAAGCAATATAAAATTAATAGCTCAAACATATATCCATTTTATATTCATGACCATGTCCAGATTTCAGCATACCAACATCTATAATGTATTTATGTAGCTATGATTCTAATTAAAAATTAAGATTGGAAAAGTCGACCTACTAAGTTTATCTACTTTTCTTCTCCTTCTCTAGTGTGTTACCCAACAAGCTAATACCGTTCCCAGAGTATCTCATGCTCAAATAGAAGGTTACCTCATACCACAATCGAAGCACCAGATATGAGAATAATGCCCCTCTTCCTCACCTTCCTTCTTTTCCACTCGAAGCATGGAGGAGGTTACAGTAATCATAAAAAATTATGTGTTATCTAGTTTTAAAAGCATCCGCCATAAACCCCATCGTGCTCACTAAAATAAAATAAAATAAAAGACCATTGTTTTATTATAAATATTTAATTTTTAAATTTTTATTATTTACCATATACTTTCATTGCCATCAAAGGTTATATGTATTCACCATTTGTTTGTCACACAACAAGTAGACACTTAAAATAAAGCACACACATTATGCAAGTCATTCATGATGCACCTACATGATATGCAATTGTGTGAGATTCCATGTACTGATGAGCTGAATCATCATTGGTCACTTACTTTTTGTGTTGATCTTCTTTGTTCATTGAAGAAACGTACCTGATCCTTCATGCACAATAGCCATCAACAATACCACATTCTAGGAATAAAACAAGTATAGTTCACCACTTTATCTATAAATAATAGTTTCTCTAAGAGGGTCGTTACACTTCTTAGGCCTAGTTCTCCATAGGCTTTTCATAAGCACATCCTTTGCCACTTGACTATATGCAATAACTTGCATTTCGTAGTGCCTCTCCTCAGGATTTTTTGATAAATGTATTTTATTGATTCTTCTGTTTTAGCTGGGATGTTGAATAGGGAGAGTATGTAAATTGGGATGCTTTATAAGGTGGACTAAAGAAGTTGAATTTTTCCTACTAGGCTAAGAAGGTTGCCTTTCCAAACTGTCAGTTTCTTATTGAATCTTTCAATAACATGGTTCCAATGGTTTGGATTTATTTAGATATCTAATAAGGGTATGTCAATATACAAGGAGGGTAAATCCTCAATTTCACATTCCAATATTTTCTTTATCTTGATTTGTCTCAATGGAAGTGTGTTACGAAAGTAATTTTTACTTTTTTAAAAGTTGATACTATGAGAGGATGACCTTTAATATCTATTTAGGGTGTTTTTTAGAGCTTTAGCTTCCTTCAACATCACTTCCTCTAGCAATAGAGTGTTTTCAAGAAACTAAATGTGAGTATGATTTGTTATCTTGCTTCTTACTCCTAGTCCTTTAATATAGCCTTGTTCCTTCTTTTTTGCTATTGATCTTCCTAGAACCTCTGCCATGATGATGAATAGAGATGGGGATCCCTGATTTATTGCGTGAGATTTATTTCCAATTCCTAGACATGTTAAGATTCACCCTAACATTCAATTTTATTTTGCCCAAAGTTACTTGCTTGCATATTCTTCTCCAAACTCAATAAATGATATGAGACTAGTAACAAATGATAAATAATTATAATGTATTTTTATTTCTAATGATAATATCGATATTTTTTTGAGTAAATACTTCTTATAAACATCCACCGTGGGGATTGAACCCGGGTCACATCATCGATAATGCAAGTGGCATCCTTGTCGGTAGACCACACTCATGCGGATGTTTAACATACAAAAAATGTATCAAATAATTATGTTTAATAATTTTTTTAATTATTATATTTAATAAAAATTTAAAATAATTTTATTAATTTTAAAACATAACATATTTTGATACAACTTGTATAAAATCATCCATGTTAAACAAGACATAGTAAAACAATTTCAATAATTAAATAAAAATGGGTTACATCCTAAGGAATTCACAAGTAACACAAGTGTTATGAATTTAGCATCATAAAAAAATGACTGTAATGGTGAATCCATTCCAAAATTTTCTCTAACTTTATAAGTAGTCACTAAAGAGTTTTACAACTAATATTTTGAATATTTTTTATAATCAATTTTATAGCCAATTCATCTTAGGTCATTTGGCTTTGAAAGGTAAATTTAGTGAATATGTAATGGAAAGGTGATTAGATATGTGAACTTAACATAAATGTGTTCACAAGAATCAAAAGCATTAGATGTCACCATACTAAAATTATATGCCTTGAAAGATTTATTTATTTAAATTGAGGTCTTAACGAGGTTGTTAGAAATGTAAGAAGTTTATTTGGTTCCTTACAAAATTAATGCAAGTACCATGTAAATAATTTAGATTAGAATGAGTTTAATATTTGCTTATATAGTAGGTATAATGTAAATAGGTGTGGAGTTATGTAAAAGAGGTATCATGTAAATAAGTGTGAGTTATGTAAGTGAAGTATCGTGTTATGTAAGATATTGTCATTTAGTATGTGCAATTATGAGAGTATTTCTTCATATGTGGACATGTAGATTCATTATGTGATATTTATCCTATGAGAAATATGGTCTTATATCTCTCGTGTGTTTGAGGAGATAAAAATATTGTGTAAGTGTAAATATGAAGAGTCTTGTGAATGTGAAGAGACTCATTTGCAATGTAATATGTGCTTGAATAAATTTGTAAATACATTGTATTTATATTGCTTGAGTTATCAATAATATTTAATGTGATGTTGTTATTATATTATTCTATTTTTTGAATATATGATATATTGTGAGATCTTGTGGTAAGAATATTGGATTGTCAATGGTGGCATCACAATCACATTGGATGTACTTGGTAGAATTCATATTTTTTAGTAGAGAGGAGATATAAAATGTTATGAAAGAGATCCATGCAGTTCAGTGAGATTATTTGGAGGAGTAAAGAAATATTATGTGAATCTTCCTAAGTTAGTTAAGAATATGTGAGAGTAATTTTTTGGTCTATTGGAATAGTGAGGAATAAAGCCAAGACAATAGAGTTAGGTGTTTTATGTGAATCACATTCAAGGAATGGAGAACCAAATTAGATGCTTGAGTAGAATATTACTAAGAATAGAAGGTTGGATAAGGGAACATAATAATTAATTAAGGTAGTTACCAATCTTGAATGATGTATAGACCTAGAAACAAGAGTTATAGACTTGGAAACGTAGACATGATCATAAAATTTAGGTAGAGAATAACAAAAAACATACAAGGAATAGATTGGTAATGGAGGGTGACCAACTAGTAAACCAAATAAGAGTAAAGAAGATTGATCCTTATTAGGTTTTATATTTCCAATGATTGTAGAATCATGGAATATTAGAGGCTTAAACAACAAGTCTCATCAAATTATTGTTCATAGTTTAATTAAAATTCATCGTTCAGGTTTTATTCTCCTTCAATAAAATATTTAATTTTGGTGATGGATAGAATAACTAGAAAAATATGAAGACATCCAGAGCATATAGTTGTAGCATGCTAGGGCGCTTTAGGGGGTATAGTGACTTTGTGAAATCCTCTAAACTGGACAATAATTGATCATGTTATCAGAAGGGGGGGTTTTCATATATCTCTTCAAGAGTAAGAGTTTAGGAGAACTTCTATTGATTTTAAAATTTTATGATTCAAAATTTGTTGGGGAGCATCACTTCCAATGGGAATTTTTACAAGCAAGTATGATAGAAAAGGAAGAAGTAAATTGGATAGTGGATGGTGATTTTAATTCTAATATTTCAACTAGGGATCAGGAAGGGGGTATCTCATATTTGGATTAGAGGGATAAATTTATGATCTCTAAAGTAAATCAACCCAGTTTGATTGATATTCAATGTGTAGAGCTTTCTAATACTTGGAAAAACAAAATGTAGGGTTGAAAAATGGGAAGGTAGAGATAGATAGATTCATGGTGTCTAAAGAGGCTTTTCTACAATGACCACTCAAGTTCCAAATTATCAATCATATTGAATCATACAATTTTCCAATTCCCTTAGAATGGGATATGAGCCATAAATATTTCTCAAGATCATTTTGGTTTGAAAATTTCTTGTTAGAAAAGGAGGAGATTAGGGAAAAAATCCTAGTTTTGTGGGAGGAGGGCCACATTGCCCTTGTGACAATATTATTTATATTTTTTTAAATAACTCTAGCATTCCAAATCTCAACTCAAAATATAAAAAATAAACAATAATTTACATTTTTAGCTTAAGAGATTTTTATTACTTAGAAATATGGAGGAACTAGCCACATTAATTTGGACTAAAACACACACAAAAGACTTAAAATAGGAATATGAACTAGTCAAAAAGAAGATAAAGAGTATAGACAAACATGAGGAGATATATTGGAAACAAAGATCCATGAATTCTTGGATACTATAGGGGGACTTAAATATTAAGTTCTTCCACAACTTGGCCTTAGAAATAAGACACTCCAACACACTGCCCAATATAAAATACCTTCATGGTAATGTGATGAACACAATCCTAGGTATGTAGCAAGCTGTAAATTTCTACTTTGAAAATATTTTATCTACTTCTGCCCATCCTAATATTGTAGTGCAACAAGAGATACTTAATTGTATCCCATAAATTATAATAGGTGAACATTTCCAGGCCCTATTTAGAACTATAGATCTAGAGGAGGTGAGACACATAGTTTTCAACATGAGAAATATAAATTCCCCAGGCCCTAATGGGTTTTTGATTGAATTTTTCTAGGCTTTTTGGGATGACATAGGGGAGTTTGTAACTGGGATAGTCGAATAATCTCATGCACATAAGTGTGTTATGGTCTATGAACCATAGTTTCCTCAATTTGATTCCTAAATTTTGAGAGGCCTCCAATGTTGGAGACTTTCATCTGATTGAAATTTATAATGTAGTCTACAAAATCATTACCAAATTGATGGTTGAAAGGCTAATGAAGGTACTAGATAGTATTATGTCTCTAGATCAAGGAGGATTTATGGAGGGCTGATAAATTCTATATGGATTAATCTTGTCATATGAATCAATTCACACATTACATCAAAAAGGTCAAATAGCTATGTGTATCAAATTAGACATGTCTAAGGCCTATGATAGAGTCCCTTGTCAATTTTTGGATAAAAAATTAGAGAACTTTAGTTTCTCTCAAGGCTAGAGAGAGTGGATCATGATTTGCATATCTTCAACCTCCTTCTTAGTACTCATAAATGATATTTATTTGATTTTATTTTAGGCCTCTAGAGGAATTTTGTAAGGGAGGCCTATATCCCCATACCTATTTATTTTTCTTGTTGAAGGTTTGGGAATATTTATTCAAATAAATAGGCAACAAAGACTTATCTCAAGAGTGCAAGTGAGAGTGGTGAATCTGACCCATTTACAATTTGTGGATGACACTAGATTGCTTGGGGTAGCCAATGTTAGAGAGGAAAGAGCACTCAAAGCTTCCTTAGATACCTATCTGGAATCCACATGTCAAGAAGTGAATGCAATCAATTCTAAGGTAGTTTTCTTTTAATATCAAATAGGGGATCCAATATTAGATTCTAAAAATCTTAGGTTTCTCTTGAGGCTCCCTCCCACTAGGCTACTTAGATATTTCACTCCATTGTAAGAATTTGAAGGTGACTAAATGGAAAATATTATTGGATAGAATTGATGGGAACATAAATCAGTCAACACATCATTGGATTTATTTTGGAAGAAGAGTGACTCTTATTCAATCAATGATTCAAGCAATGCTAGATTACAAGTTCTCTATACTTGTCGATGCAATTAGAATCTTGAGAAATCTAGACTCGCTCATGTAAATATTTCTTTGGGATGTTCCAAGGATGGGTAAGTGATGGACTCTAGTAATTTGGGATAAAATTTACTATCCTAAAGCAAGTGGAGGATTATAAATTCAAAAATCAACATCGAATAACCAAGCTCTAGCAAGTAAGCTTTGTTAGAGATGGATCTCTAATCAGGAAGTGTTTAGCAAAGTTATTACTCATGAGTATTTAGGTAACATTCCCCATGAGGAAGTAGGTCACATCCCTATGACTTATCAAGATTCTATTTTTTGGAAAGTGGTAAAATTAGGAGAGAAAGTGGTAAACCAAAGATTATTTTGGGAAGTGGGTAGAGGGGATAACATGAATTTTTGGACCAATTATTGGGACCAATATGCCCCTTAAGTTTAGAATTTCTAAAGTTACAACCACTTCAACAAATTTTGGAGGCTAGAGGTTGGATCAAGACAACATGCTATATGCATATAAGGTATATTAGGACCTTCTCTCTTATGCAACTAGAAGAATGGGACGAGTGGCTAGTCCCAATCTCTCAAAATGTGTTTCCACTATTATATAGGGTAATAAAGCAACACCACATTACATAAAAGGATGAAGAGGATAAAATAGCTTGGGATCATGGTAATTTAGGCATATATATACTATAGGATGGTTATAATTAATTTATCCCTTTCCCTCTTGTGTGGTTGGATGTTCCATGAGGTAGAGTATGGTTGGCCAAGGGTTGGCCAAAAATTGATTTCTTTACATAGTAGGTTATGCATCATAACTTCCCCATCTATGATAACTTACAAATGAGGGGTTTTCATGGTTCATAAAAATGTATCATGTGCAATACCCACAAGGAGATAATAGATCATTTTCTCTTCTAATGTGTCTTTACCTTGAAGTTGTGGAGTTGATGGGTTGATATTTTAAAGGATTGTCTCAACTAAAAATTAACACATAATAATATATGAGAGGTTTATAAATTAAGAATGTTAAAAAATAAATCAATTTAGTTAGGTTGGTCTCTAGATCCAAGCTTTATCTTGTGGCACCTATGGTTGGAAAGAAATAAGAAAATTTGTAGAGTAATACACTCTGATAGAGCTAGTTTGAAAAAATATAAAATAAGGTTACATAAACAATAAAAGCTCATGTGGGGGAGCAAAAACATCAGCAAGGAGAAAATACTACCATGATGTAAACTCATGGGGCTTTGCAAAACACACCCCTAGGCTAGGAAAAAATCAACATGGATGGAAAAAATAAGAATAACCTAGGGGTAATAGGTATTTATTTCCTCAAAGTGTCTGCAAGGGGAAAGTTTTTCATTGGGAATTGGAAGGCCTAGAAGTAGAAATAAATAATGAAGCAGAGGCTTTGACAATTAGATAAGACTCTCTCAATTATTAGGAGAATGGAGTTCGAAGTATCATAGTGGAGTCTAACTCTCAAATTTTATTGGGATTTCTAGATGAGATTAGGAATTTTAGATTAAGTGTGTGGCAAATCAAAAGCATAGTGAATCAAATTAAATCCATTTAATAGTAGTTCGAAGATGTCATTCCGATTTATATAGGTAGAGGGAAGAATATAGTAGCTAACTTTTGGTCCTTAAAGAGAATTGAACATCATGCTAGAGATATGTTGAAATTTGATCAAAAGGATACTATAGATTAGATGGAGGTGAAAAAACAAGTTTTATTACTAGCAAAAAATGATTTAGGCAATGAAGTATGTGGGAATAGGGTAGATGTTTATGATTATTAAACTTTTCTTTGGCATCATATTGTTGCTTATAGCATTCTTAATCCCAATTTGGGAAATCCCCCAAAGTCATGGCAAGAGAGAGAGAGAGAGAGATACAGAGAGAGAGAGGAACATTCAAATTCTCTAGAATAGTATGAATAAAAATTGTAATTAGGATAAGAGTTTCTATTCTTTGGATCACACTAAGAAATTTGTAGTTAAAGGAGATGCTAGAGTTAGTTTTATTAGGATCTTGGGACTGGCCAAAAGTGGTAGACTAGTTATTGTAACTTTGAATCTATCTTCTTAATATAATTTTCATATTTTTCAAAAAATAAAAATAAAAAAGGATATATTATGAGATCATGTGACAATAATATTGGATTGATAACAATAAAGCATTAAAAGGTTTCAATTTACTTGGCCTTTGAAAAATGTTGAAGGTTTAAACATTTTACTATTTTTTTTTTTTAAACATAAAAAATTTGGCAACACCATTGGGTGATGCCACTATAAACCCTAGTCCACTTGTTTAGAAAAATTCAATGAAACCCCAACTGGCATCAAGCTAGGGTAGCTAACCAACAAATACTTGTCCATTACCATCCAATCTATCCCCTTCTAGGTACACCCTTGAACCTTGGATCTTCTAAAGAGAAGCCAAAGCTTTAACTACTGGGTTGTACTTATCAGACTTAAATATTATTATTATATCATTATTATTATTATTTTTATTATCATTACTATTATTATTATTATTTTTATTATCATTACTATTATTATTATTATTATTGTTGTTAAGGTAGAAGAAGGGGTTTTGAAAGGGACCCTAAACATTTTTATAATAAACACCAAAGAATAATGTTTATGCTCCAAAAATTGTTCCAAACCTTAAACAAGAAGATCAAACAAAATATATACAGTCTAAATTTTTTGAATTTAGGATCATTTAAGATTACATAGAAATACAACAGAAATTGAACAATTAACAAACCCAGACAAAGCTTAAACCAAGAGATACCAAAAGCTATCTTTGGCACAAACCATCCCTTTGTTGCCTAATGTTTTCTATTGGGCCTTGAGCATCAAGATCCTCCTTTTTAGGTCCTCTAAGTGATTTTTTGCTTCTTCCATTTCCCAAGACCATTTGGAGCAAATATTTTGATGAGTCATTAAGGTCTTTGAAAATGTAGGTCTTATAGTATGCAGTTCAGAACCCTTATTCAAGGCTCTAGTCATAGATTGTCACCTTTCATAATGCTTTTGAACTTAGAATCAAACTTCCAGATTATTGTTCCACCTCTAAAACTTCCACAAAAAATACAAGGAAGATCATCAACAGGCACGAGACTCTTGTGGAAACTTATTTCTCAATAGGATCAAGCATACCATATTTAATTTTGATGCTCTTATTGCTTTTACAAATAATGAATGATTCTTGATGGACTCAAAATCATGAGTATTAGGACTTAGTGAAGCCCCCCATACCAGCTCCAGTCCCATTGAGAATACTAGATACAACTTGTAGCTCACAAAATAATAATTAGTAAAAATCCAAGGGTAGAGAAAACCAAACTAGAGAGTGGAGTTCAACAAAGGCAAGATCCTATCCAACTAATAACACTTCTTCTAGCTCCAAAAAAATGATCCACCATTGTTGGGTACTCATTGTCAATTCCTCTTTTCTTTCCTTCAGTCCTAAACTAATACTTATAGATATTAGGTTTTTTCAAACTCCTCCCTCTATATGAATGGTAATGGTTTACCCACAAAATATTTAAGATGCCCGTATAAAATTTAATCTTTGATATCATTTTGGTCATCATCCTTGGCTTTGCGCTTATTAATTTTTTTAACACTTTGAGGGAAGGTTAAATCCCAGCATTGGAATTCATCCAAACATACACGCATGTTCGCAAGATAGTCGCCCGCCCCATTAGCCTCTCTATAGACATGGACAATATACACTTCTTCAAGGAGCTTTAGTTTAGTGTTAATCTCAAGTGAATGGTTTCCATTCAAAATGTTAATGATGTATTGTGAATCTCCTTCTATTATTAATTTCCTTATATTTAGCCTACTAAGAAGTGGCACACCCATAAAGGCTGCTCTAGCTTCACTAACATAGTTCATTTTATCTCTTAGAGGCTTTGCATAGGTTAAAAGCGGTCTACCCAGTGATCTTCAAATATGCCTCTTGCTCCAACACTCCTAGGATTTCCTTTTGCTGCTTCATCAAAATTCAATTTTATCCATCCACTTGATGGCTTTTCCATTTTGAATTGGTTTGTGGATGAACTGTTCCATTTGAATTGGTTTGTGGATGAACTGTAAGTAAGCAGAAATATTTATAATTGGAAGCTAACCCCCTAAATATATTATTATTACTATAAAAAATTAAGGTTTAATTTTTATCTAAAAAAATGGTAAATGATTTAAATACTCCATAATACAGCTTCTTACCACTAAAACTAAGGGAAAACAATTCTATGAATCTATGAAAATCTTAAACGTTACCCCGGGTTGAAGTGACAGGAGGACGACGTCCAGTAGGAATGGCAGGTTCTGTTAGATGAAATTTTTGGAATTCCATCGTATACAGTCGCCAAGATCCACTCTTCACACTGATTTTTAAAAAATCAATGCACAGTAGCAGTGTTCAGATGTACACTACGCTCACAATTCAATGCAACTATAGCCAAAATTTTAAATATAATCATGAATTTAAACAATGAACAATAAATTCAAACTATACGAATATTTTATGTCATATGAAACAATTCCTATTAAAATTATTAAACCTGACCCTCATCTCGTTGTCGCTCAAAACAAGCACCAAAGCCATGCAAAACACATCAGTGATGGTGATCCAAGGATCACTCTATCAGGAGTGACTTGACAGCTGACAACATGGACAACCATAAATTGGATTGCTGCATTTATTTTAGTTATTGCAATTCGGTGATTGGTCAGTAACCCTACTTTGGTTGTCAAAAACCCTAAGCATGTAAGAAGATAAAAATATAGTTTGTGTTTTCAAAATAGGTAGAAAGGAGGGTGAGATCATAGTTGTGCACAACAATGCAATCTTGGGGCAAATACCGATAGCGAGCATTACAGAGGAGCAGAATTTGACAGAGCCGAGCAGCAGCTTCAGACTCTTCTTTGTTCTTTTTTATCCTACATTTAGTTGCAGAAGTTTGTAAGCCTTTAATGGTGAAAGATCTGTAAGTTTCTCTTGCATAAATAAAACTTTGTTTTATTTCCCTCTATCACTCGCTGGTGTATATTTTTCTCTCTATCGTTGATCTATGTCTGTTTTCTCCCTTTAGCGCTCACGAATTGAGCGATATTCGACACTTTGAAACGTTACCACCAAAAGGGAAGCTATTTCATCTTATATGATTTTTGTTCTTTTTGTATTCGTCTTTTATGTCTTTGTCTTACTCCACAATCCCTTAATCGCTCTAATTTCCTCACAACTCTCCTTAGCGCTCATGGTGAAGAGTGATTTAAGGTTTTTCATCCAAGGTCTACCGATTTAGGGCTTATGAGTGTTTTGTCCTATTATTATTTTGTCTTTTACACCCTCTCCTTTGTCGCTAGAAACCAAAAGTCATCGATGATATTTCATCCTCTTCCAGCAATTTGGAGACTATAAGATTTAGGACATATTTTTTTAATATTAATTCCCTGCTCGCTGTCGCTCGCTAATACCTCATGTTCCCTTTGTCATTGGCTTTTTCTAGTGATTTCGAGCTCAAAGGGTTTATTCCCATATCTCTAGCATGCACAGTCATTTCCTCCATTTTACTATATTGAACAGTGCTTTTGGGCATATTATGTTGTTCCCAATATCACTGGAGTTAGTCAAGCTTACCTGATATCACTCTAAGAGCTAGCGATTTCGATATCGGGCATGTTATTTCCTTCAAATTTGTATTAGAGTAGACTTGTCATCTTGTGGAGTTTTGAAGCATGGCTTTTGGCAGCAACAAATTGCAGTTGCAAATCCCACGGTTCAATGGCAAGAACTACGACTACTGGAGTATCCAGATGAAGATCCTATTCGAATCTCAAGAGCTGTGGGACTTGGTCAAGAATGGATACACTAAACCAATAAATGCAGCAGCATTAGCCGCCCTCTCCCAAGTAGACATGGACCTATTGAAGGAGAACACCGAGAAGGACCAAAATGCCCTATTTTATATCATGCAAGCGGTTGAAGAAAACAACTTCCCATAGATCGCATCGACCACCAAGGAAAAGCAGGCCTAGGATATTCTAGCCAGCTCATATCAGGGCACAAACAAATTCAAGCTCGTGAAACTACAGATGAGCGAGATGAATTCCATGGGTGACTTCTTCACCCAAAATACCAGTGTAATCAACCAGATGCAGTTGAATAGATAAATCGTGTAGAGCCAGAGAATCATGGAGAAGATTATCATAAGCCTACCTATAAATTTTGACTCCATTGTGATAGCAATCGAGGAGTCGAGGGATCTGACAACCCTCTTGGTGGATGAGCTCATGGGTTCGTTGTAGACACATGAGTAGAGGCTGATCCTCTCATCTCAGTCCTCTCTAGAGCAAGCTTTTAAGGCACAAGTCTCATTTCGAGATAGTGGCAGGTAGGATTCCCACCATGGTGCCTCTAGTTCTCAAGGAGGAAGAGGCAGAGGCAGGCATGGGAAAGGAAAATGAGGATGATCAAACCCTAGTGAGGGAGATACCAATTGCAATTTCCATCAGCAAGGTGGAAGAGGCGGACCGAAGAACCAACAAGGTGGGTCTGACCAAAAAAAGGATATGTCCAAGGTCCAATGTTATTATTGCAAGATATACGACCATTATATGTCACAGTGTAGAAAGCGGATGACCAAGGAGAACCAGCAGCAAGCCCATTACATGGATGAAATTGAAAATACGACAAGAGGAAACGTACTACTGACTTGCAACGCTGAGGATGAGTGCTAGAAGAATGTCTGGTATTTGGACAACGGGTGTAGTAATCACATGATGGGGAACAAGGAGATGTTCTCCCAACTGGATGAAATAGTCCAATTCGAGGTGAATATGGGGAACAACAGCAAGGTTCCCATGATGGGGAAAGGAAAAATTCTCATCCATACCAGGCATGATGAAAGGAAGCAAATCTACGATGTATATTATGTGTCTGGGTTGAAGCACAACCTGCTAAGTGTGGGACAACTTGTGCATAAGGGACACACTATCCAGTTCAAATATGAAACCTACACCATCAGAGAGAAAATGCATAGGTAGATTGCAACGTTATCCATGACAAAAAATAAAATGTTTCCACTGTATATTTAGAGTGAGTCTTTGATGTCCTTGAGTACAGTCGTGAAGGATGCTACCTGGCTATGGCATCTCAGGTTCAGTCACTTGAGTTTCAGTGGCTTGAATCTACTGTGCAAGAAGTAGATGGTGAAGGGTTTACCCCTTATTGAGAAACCGAATCAAGTTTGTGAAGGCTGCTTAGTCGGAAAGCAAGATAGGGATTCGTTCCATTTCGATCAGTCCTGGAGAGCATCATAGCCATTGGAGCTAGTGCACTCAGACATTTGTGGTCTGATGCAGACCACCACATTTTTTGGTAACAAATACTTTTTGACCTTCATTGACAATTTCAGTCGAAAAACCTAGATCTATGCCATTAAGCAAAAGTCAAAGGCTTTTGGAAAGTTCAAGGAGTTCAAGACTCTGGTGAAGAAATAGAGCGGGTACCAGGTCAAAACCCTCAAAACCGATGGTGGAGGAGAGTACATCTCCAACGAATTTAACAAATTTTGCAAGGTGAATGGAATTCATAGGCAAATATCGGCTAGATATACGCTACAGCAGAACGGTGTAGTTGAGAGAAAGAATAGAACCATCATGGAGATGACACGTAGCATGATGAAGGCAAAAGGATTACCACATTAATTATGGGAAAATATTGTGACCTGTGTAGTTTATCTGCTAAATAGATGTCCCACCAAAATCATCAAGGACAAGATTCCTTAGGAGGATTGGAGCGATGTGAAGCCATGTGTAGCTCATTTGCGTGTGTTTGGGTGCATAGCATATGCACACGTTCTAGAAGAGAAGAGGAAGAAACTTGATGATAGAGTAGGGAAGTGTATCTTCACAGGATACAGTGAAGAAGAAAAGGCATATCGACTATACAATCCTGTGACGAAGAAGCTCATCATTAGCCACGATGTGAAGTTACTAGAAGATGAAGCCTAGAATTGGAAGTCCAACACTGGCCAGCCTGAGCTAGTAGTTGTTGAGGTTGTTGACTTGGAGAAGAACAATGTGCAGCCACCTGCAGCCTCCAATAGTAGCAGCGATGCCAGCAGTTGCATAGCCTCACCATCCCAATCACCTCCAATTGCAAGCATGATTCAAATTTTGAGGACTCCAGCTAAGATGAGGAGCTTGCAAGAAATTTACGAGGCAACCCATCATCATGAACATGAAGAATATTCTGACTTTGCCTTCTTTATTGAGTGTGATCCAGTTGAGTTTGAAGAGGTAAGTTAGAATCAAAAATGGGTAAAGGCGATGGATGAGGAGATTCAAGCCATTGAGAAGAATGATACGTGGCAGATAGTGGATCTCCCAGTAGGGAAGAAGACCATTGGGGTCAACTAGGAGTATAATACCAAGTTCAACGCCCAAGGTGAAGTTGATCGGCATAAGACTAGATTGGTGGCAAAGGGCTACAAGCAGAAGTCAGGCATCGACTACCATGAAGTGTATGCGCCTGTAGCTCGACTTGACATAGTTAGAATGATCCTGGCATTGGTAGCCCAGTAGGGTTGGAAGGTGTTTCAGATGGACGTCAAGTCAGCCTTCCTCAATGGTGTTTTGGAGGAAGAGGTCTACATAGACCAACCACTCGATTACAAGATTGAAGGACAGGAGGGCAATGTCCTCAAGCTGAAGAAGACCCTGTATGGGTTGAAGCAAACACCCAGGGCATGGTACAACCAAATTGATGACTATTTTTAGGAAAATGGGTTTGTCAAATGCCCATATGAGCATACCTTATACCTGAAGACAAATGAACAAGGGGAGCTTATAATCGTGTGCCTCTATATGGACGATTTGATTTACACTGGCAATAACAATGCCCTGTTTGACCAGTTTAGAACAACCATGAAGGAGTTTGAGATGATGGACTTAGGGTTGATGGAGTATTTCCTTGGCATTGAATTTGACCAATCAGCAGATGGCATCTTCATTTCTTAGGGTAAGTATACGAAGGATGTCCTAAAGTGGTTCAATATAGAGGACATCAAACCTGCCATCACACTTTTTGCCATAGGATTAAAAGTGAGAAAGTTGGGCTTTGGGAGAAGCATCGATCCAACTTTGTTCGAGCGACTAGTTGGCAGTCTGATGTACTTGACTGCAACTCGGCCAGATTTGATGTTTGGAGTCAGTCTCATCAGTCATTTTATGGAGACTCCAAAGGATTGGTATTGGCAAGCAGACAAGTGCATCTTGCGCTATGTCAATGGGACGAGGAACCATGGCATATTCTATGCCAGGCAAGACCAGTTGGAACTGATAGGGTATATAGACAGTGACTGGGCTGGCAGCACTGATGATCAAAAGAGCACTTTCAATTACACATTTCATCGTGGTTCGGGTGCAATGTCATGGGTGTCCAAGAAGCAACTGATCATTGCATTGTCCACTACTGAAGCAGAATATGTCATCGCCACTTCAGCTGCATGCCAAGCAGTCCGACTGCGAAGGGTTCTAGGAGAACTGAATCATCCTCCACAAGGTGCGACAACAGTATTCTGTGATAACAATTTCACCATTGCACTCTCGAAGGATCCGGTGTTCCATGGGCGGACGAAGCATATCGACATTTTGTATCACTTCATCAGAGAGTTGGTGAAGTCAGGCGAGGTTCAGCCGCAGTTCTACAGATCGAAGGAGTAGATAGTTGTCATTCTTACCAAGCCTTTGAAGGAGGATTTCAGCATACTGCATGAGCAGTTAGGAGTCAAAGGGCTTGTAGGATTAGGTTTAAAGGAGGGTGTTGAAATTATTAAACTTGACCCCCATCTCGTTGTTGCTCGAAACAAGCACCAAAGCCATGGAAAACACATTAGCATTGGCGATCCAGGGATCACTTTGTCAGGAGTGACTTGACATCTAACAACATGGACAACTGCAAATCCGATCGTCACATTTATTTCAGTTGTTGCAATTCAGCGATTGGTCAGTAACCCTACTTCAGCTATCAGAAACCCTAAGCATGTTAGAAGATAAGCCTGTCAAAATGCAATCCTTATCCTCCCTTCTGCAGGCTATAAAAAATAGTCTGTGTTTTCAAAATAGGTAGAAAGGAGGGTGAGATCACAGTTGTGCACAACAGTGCAATCTTGGGGAAAATACCGGTAGCAAGAATTGCAGAGGAGCAGAATTTGACAGAGCCAAGCAGTAGCTTCAGATTCTTCTTTGTTCTTATTTATCCTCCATTTAGTTGCAAAAATTTGTAAGTCTTTAATGATGAAAGATCTATAAGTTTCTACTACTAACATGATAAATATCTAAGAGGGGTGAGGAATCCCACAAAGTGGGACCAAGGAATTGCACCTTTAAGCCTACTACTATATTGGCAAAGAGTACATAAATTATTGGGGTTTATAAACCACTCAAGTTCCACAACATAGTTAATGACAAAACAATTAATGTGGGATTATTTACAAACACACACACAAATTGCACTAACAAAAGTTCCACAACACTGTGGGATTATTACAAAAACACACACACACAAATTGCACTAACAATATAGATAGGTATTAATGTGAATAAAATTCCAATAATGGAATATACCATTAGACTTGCATCATCACATTAACCTATTAGAAAGCAAGAGGGTCATCCCCACACATACATGCCCAAAATCGATGTTAATAGGGGTGAGGAATCCCACAAAGTGGGACCAAGGACTTGCACCTCTAAGCCTACTACCCCATCAGCAAATAGTATGGCAAGTGTTGGGGTTTATAAACCACTCAAATCCCACAACACAATTAATGTGGGATTATTCACAAACACACACAAACTGCGCTAACAAAATAAGTATGATCGTGAACAAAATTTCAATCATGGAATATACCACTAGACTTACATCATCACATTAACCGGTTAGAAAGCAAGAGGGTCACCCCACACACATGCCCACGCATAAGAATATTATCGTGAAAATAAAATGAATAATATTATTATTATAATATTTATATTCTTGTAGATGGTAAATATCATAACCTGTGCAAGTTGTTTGCAACCTTTTTATATATATATATATATATATATATATATATATATATATATATATATATATATATATATATATATATGGATATACATATGGATATTATCCATGTATTATTTGACAATATTTGAACCTAAGTCTTCTCCTTAAAATGATGAGGAAGGAATCTAACAGAGTTGAGCTAATGCCACTTTATTTTTTACTACATTAAATATTATAAATAAGTATTTTCATATTAACTATATGTAAAACAATGTAACATACATATACATATATATATATATATTACATTGTTCTACATATAGTTAAGATGAAATATATATATATATATATATATATATATATATATATATATATATATAAAATTCAATTTTGACTACTGATATATCCTCTTTACATTGATATCTTCACTTAGAAGTGAATTTACTCTTCATAGATGATCATAACTTATTTTTTTATTATGATTTTTTTTAAGAATTTTTATTATTTCTTGTATAAAGCTTCTTGTTGAGTTGTTGGATGTTCAAAAATTTCATTACTTCTTATTTTTTAATCTACTTTATGTCTTGTTGATACCAACCCTTATTTTAAGTTGTAAACATAGTTCTATTTCCATATGCTTTTCCTTCTAATAACAATTATGTATATTATAAGATAATGGAATTGCACATTAATATCTAATTATACAAAAGATTTCATTAAAATTTATTTCATTAAAATTTATTTTTTAAAGATCCTAGAAGCTAATATCAACATTATAAAAAATAATTCTTAATTTTAAATTCCATAATTTAATTTAGATAACTTGTTTCCCATAGCATAAAAATTTTTAAATAAAAAAAATTATAGAATAATTATTTTAAGAGTATCTTGCATTAAAAAGGTTATATTTTTTTATTAAATGAATTATAGAGATTATTTATGATTGTGTATTATTTAAACTGTACATTTTTTTAACTGATTAATGTGATGATGTAAGTCTAGTGGTATATTCCATGATTGGAATTTTGTTCAGGTTAATATCTATTTATTATCTATCTATCATGTGATTCCTCTTTGCCAATTGAAAATCAGGCTTAAAGGTGTAAGCTATTGGTTCCACTTATGTGTGATTCCTCACCCTTATTAACATTGAGTCATGGTATGTGTATGAGGGTAGTTGGTCCTATTGTTTTCTAACTGGTTCATGTGATGTTGTTCCTTTACAAGTTATTTATTTCATAGAATTTTGTTCAACATTAATACCTCCTCTCTATTGAAATTAATTTATATTAAAAATCAAATTATGCCTTTATGATGGTCAAAATAATATAAATTTATGATAAATATTCATAACCAAATACAATAAATATCAATTTATTAGTTTAATATCTTACAAAATATTTAAAAAAAAAAAAAAAATGTATAAAATTATTATCTTATTAAATTTATAAAATTTAACTAATATGATAGTATTTCACTTCTTAATTTGCATATTAGGTTTAAATATCTCATTAATAAATATATCACCTCTCATTTTCATGAAGAAATATGGTTTATATTTATTAATTTCAAACAAATAATTAAAATTTTATATTTTTTAAATATTATATTAAAATATAATAATAATGTTATCAAAATTTTAATTTGATATTTATTGCTCTTGGTGATGAAAATGTATAGAGCCTCTAAGTATAATTTATGGATTGTAATAATGGAAGAATTTAACAAGATCATAATGATATCTTTATTTGTATTCTATTACTTCAAAGCAAATACAAATAACTGTGGAAGATATAGCTAGCCTACATGTTACAATTAAATCCAAATTGAAGAATATTAGTAATTACCATTATTATTATTGAAACATATTCAAATAATCCTTACCGCTTGTCTAAAATTTATCACCTTTTTCAATTTTAAACTTACACTCTTACACATATACTTGAGAGGCATCATGTAATTTGGAATAATGGATTTTTTTTTTGTCCCAAAAAGAAGGGAACAATCAAAATTATACGATTTCATGATAGTAATTTCCTATCTCATTAAGCAAAAATATGAAAGTTTTCATATCCTTAAATTTAAATTATAAATGAAAATGAAATATAAGTTAGTGGAGAGTTGGTAGTTCAAACTAGTTTAAATGAATAAAAGGATTTATAGGTAAAACAATATTAATCTTCAAGTTTATGGTTTCCCTAAGATCAAATATTTGGATCTAGGAAATTGGTTTCGACATGAAAGATTTTGGATCATGCACATACATTTTGAGAGTAATTTTTTTCTTAGAGAGTTTTGAATTTCTATTGAGAGTACATAATAACATATTATTTTTGTATTTATTAGAATCTGGAATACCACATTTAATAATAACATTAGGGATCCTCAAAATGACCAAGAAAAAAAGTTTATGCATGATGCATAATAAGAAATTATAAAGTTCCATTCAAGTAAACCTTATAATTCCTAGTTTATTAAGTAGTTGGATAGAATTTCCATATATCCCTTAATAATTTTTGTGCATGAGGAGGTATTGATATCACCCTCTATTAGTCATCGGTATTAGAGAGATGTGATGATAAATGACAAGTATATGAAGGTTAAAAAATAAAATGTGTGGCCTTATCTCTTCCATGTATCCAAAATAAGAATTGAAAAAATTTTAGTGGGTAGTGATTATATATTCTTACAAGGATATATTTATTTTCAATAAACTATATGTCTATTCCATTGGGGGCCACTCTACTCAAAAGAAAAATACATTAATTTTATTGTTAGGTTAAATTAACCTTATTCATATTTCATTTTTATAAAATATCTTTTTCATATACCTTCCCATTAAATATATAATTCAACTTCATCAAATTGCTATGTATTTTGTAGTCAACTCCTTGACATAATATTTGTTAAATGATTAAATTTCACTTCACCAATTACCATTTAAATTTTTTTATATATGAAGATCAAAACTACTTTTGGATAAATTATCTTCTTACTCATTTATTCCTTATAGATATTTTGATATTTCTAAGACACCCCCTCTAAAAATAGTTTATAGATGTGAAACTATCCAATCCCTACTTCCACTTTTTGTGATAGTATTGAAAAACGTTTGTGAATACTTATAAATTGAAACATATTTTCATCATATTTCAATGGTAATTTGATCCCTATAATAAGTGAATTAGCCTCTATATAGTTTTTAGCTCAAGATTCATATGAATGTGAGTAAGTGTGGAGAATTATGCCTTTATTATTTTTAAAAATATTACCTTATCTAGATTTCCACTTTTGTTGTTAGAGGTACCATTCAAATTATATTTCATGGAACCAAATCCTATATTTATTCAATTTTTGATAAACAATGTACATATTTTGATTTAACTCAATTATCCCAAATGATCCTTGCATTTATTTTCAAATCATGTAACTAAGAGGCTAGTATCTATTTTCCACTGTTGATAGTTCTCATTATGATCACTATGCCTATAAAAATTCTATAATTGATATAATAATATGATTATAAAGTTGGACATGATTATTAGATATATTTTTAATATTTCTATTATTACTTTCAAGCAATAAATTCCAAAAATAAATAGTAGAACCATTTCTCCATAAAATATAAAATGCTTTGAATTTGAAACAAATAATAAATTTTTTAGTAACTCTTATTATTATGAGGCTACATAATACATTATTATATTCTAGATAAATGGTGTATGCAAATTAAAAATAAATTTGTAAATGATATAATGCATCTAGATCCTTGTAATACAAGAAACACCTAAAATATCCTTGATAAATTATTCTTTATAGACTCATATCTACAAGGATTTTGATTTGGACTATTAACCAAAGGAATGTTGTGTCCTTTACGGAAGACCTAAATTAAACAAACACAATTCCAAGGAAAACCATTAAAGGTATTAAAATATCACTAATGTAAATCCTTATATCTCAATTTGACTAAGTATCCACCATATTTTACTAGGTTAAAAAAAAACTCACCATTTTGCCTAAAATTGGTAAAAGGAACACTTTAAACATATTCTAAAATAATTCTCTATTTGATTAATGTTTGCTCCTTTATTTATGTTGGTAACATAAATCCATGATCTAGAATTGTTGCTAATATTAGTATAACATTTTACCTTTGAATGGCAAAAAAAAATTAGGCTAGTGGTTTTATTTTTTATTAGAAATTTTTATTAGAAATAAGAGTAGAAGCATTCAACTAAGTGCTAAAATAAAAAATTATACAATATACCTATAAAATGATCATATAATACATTTTTAGGTCAACTGTAAACAATTTGATATGAATTTCCATGATGACAAGCATCTATGTAGGTTTCATGTGCTAAGTACTTTTATTCCGTCGATAGAACATATATATTTTTAAGTAACATTATTTTTTTCAATGGGTTATATGGGATACATTATTTTTTTCAATGGGTTATACGGGATTGAAATGGGTCCCACCCATATTACATCATCACCATGGTATTGCAATAAAGCTTAGATATTATTTGTGTATCATTTGGTAAGATTTGAACCTGGGTCTCCTCCTTGAAATATTGAGATATCTAACCGGTTGAGCTAATGCCACTTGATGATTTTTAAGTAACATTATTTTGTCAACACTTTTCTTGATTTTTGAATAATCTCCAATCAAGTTTACCTTTAATGCCAAATACATAAACTTACAATTTTTCAATCCTACCCTTCTAATATTCA
Source organism: Wollemia nobilis (assembly GCA_028583015.1). Classification (NCBI taxonomy): domain Eukaryota; kingdom Viridiplantae; phylum Streptophyta; class Pinopsida; order Araucariales; family Araucariaceae; genus Wollemia; species Wollemia nobilis. The sequence continues at coordinate 5,941,541 of JAQPPZ010017095.1, forward strand.
AAATACTTTGTAAACCCTATCCCACTTCCAAAGAGAAAATCTTAATTTATCCTCACATCATTTTAAAAATATAGTTGTATATTTTTGGTCATACATGAATGTTATACATGCTAAAAATCTTAAATATGATATTGTATATAGCAACATATTGTAACACGGTCTTTATAAGTTGTAGTAATCCAACCATGATTTTTTTGACTATTAAGTAATGAGGGTTTTGAGAGGAACCCACAACCAAAAATATCCACTCCTAAAGGAGACCAAAAGGGGCTAAAATCCTAGTAGGGATCACTAGCCAACCTGACCAAAACAAATCCTATCACAAGGAACAAATAATAGGTCGAGAAAATGACCCGACTCCAACCAAAAAGACTCCATCAAATAGAACAAATCTTTAATTTCTTAGGGAAACATCTAGTATTTGGAAGAAGCATTTAGTTACAAGGAGATAATATCCGAGAGGTATTCCTAGAGGTGATTCACATACTCTATAAATTCAATAGCTATCTTGAGGGTACCATAATGATCTTCTATTTCTTGTTGATACTTTTGACTAGTTGCACAAAATATCTATCTGGGCAGATTCAAAAGCTTCCAATACTTTAGGCTAAATATAGTGCTTCATCTCAAATCGTGTTCTTAAACTAGTGGGGCCTAGCTTAATATTCAAGTCTACATAAAGAAAATTCTTTTCTAGAAATCTCCTTGACCACCTCTTCTTCTTTTCCTCCACCCCTTTTGACATCATAGAGAGACCACCCAATTTCTTATTGTCCTCACATCTACTAGAAGAGTTCATAGAGCTCTCAATGTGGATGTAGTTTGATAGGACAACTCTTGACTTCCTGAACCAGTGCAGTTTACCTCCTCTTACTCTCTTAGAAGAAAGTGAAAGCTCCTTCAACAAGTTTTGAGAATAAGATCCTAAATTATTTGAATTGAAATTTGAATCACTGGAAACAACATGAGCCAAAAATGACTCCTTTGGTAATGATAAATCCAAATTCAAAAAAGGGTTGGTCTCTATGAAATTGAATTTTACTATATCCATCCCTCTTTCTAAAGCAACAAATTCTACAATCATTAAAACTAAACCCTAATGTAATGGATTTAGACCCCTCCCATTTCTAACATCTGATATAGATTACTTCAAGGCAAAAAATAGATATATAGGGACATTCATTCTTCTCTCATTAACTGATGTAATCCAACCACGATTGAGAGCTTACCTTTTCAACATATCAAATAAGATTTATTCTATCATGATTGATTCCCAAAATTCCTTATTATTTTCCTTATCAAACAAAGGAATAACTAGATATATTGATATTTTTTCAAATTTAAACCCTAATGTCTCCACAATAATTAATTATAAATATAGAGTAATATTAATAAAAAATAATATATTTTTAACTATTAACCAATTTTCTAACAAGTCCATGGTCTTAGACAAAAGTGATTACTCATAAAACATCATCAAAAAAATGAAGATGAAATTGAAAGGCACAATTTATTACAACCTAAATACCTATTAAATTTTCTTAATTTTTTTTATTTAAGAAAGCACTCCTTAATGCCTCAACAAGAGTAATAAATAGATAAGGAGATTTTGGATCATCGTACTAAAGTCCATTTTATAATTTGAAGTATTTTGTGAGGAATCCTTTGATAAAATATACTATTTTGGATTGTTATAACAACATCTAATCCTTTCACATCAACATTAATCAACACTAATATTATTTAGAATATCTTATATCTATAATATTCTAGAAAACCCTATCATATGCTTTGTTCATATCTAATTTTAAGAGCATACCTTATTTTTTTATAGAATAAATAAAAAGAATGGAATCTATACCACCAAAAATTTATTTTGCATAGAAAATCTATTGTGAACCATTGTGTATGTATGTAAGGGCATCTATGTAAATTTTAACTTAGCTATTCACCCTTAAAAAGGAATTATTATTCATTAATATACTTCAATATAATATATACATCATATTAATCCAGTCACATCTATCACAAGTGGTGTCAAAACTATCTTCCTACTACTAATAAACCTAGGATAATATTGAACCTTATTTTATTGCCAAATTAACTTCCATTATGAGAAGCATACAATTAGTTGTGTGTTGTTCTTGTTATGACCCTCCCTTGGAGGACTTATTATGTGGATGAATTTAGATTATGTTGTATTGTTGCTTTAATGAAATGATGGACTATTTCATAATTAATTATGCAAATGTATTTTATTGACGAATAGACAAATATTTTACAGGTGCAAATCTATGAAAGACATATGATTTGCAAATTTAATATTTGTTCTTATTTGAGTTGTGCAAGATACTTAAAAAAAGGTGCTAATCTATGAAAGACATATAATTTGCAAATTTAATATTTTTTCTTATTTGAGTTGTGCAGGATACTAAAAAAATGCTAATCTATGAAAGATATATGATTCACAAATTTAATAATTATTTTTATTTGAGTTATGCAGGATATTAAAAAACATAAATAAATGTTGATGAAGCAATCACCTTAAAAACCCTTTCTAATTCTAGTACATTGACTTGGACTAGGACATGTGTTTTACATTGTGATTTCTCAGGAAAGAACATGGAGATGATAGTAAATACTCCAACACATCTTTGTAAAATATGTGAATGCACCATGCTTGTAGCTCATGGTGGAGATGCTAGAATTCGAAGTAATGGGTTAAATAAAGGTCAAATTTGTTCATATGGCCACCACTGGACAAAAAAGCGAATCATTAATAGAAATTATCATCGAGAATGTAGTGGAAAAGGATGAGGACTATGGTCACAAACGGGGGGAGTTGTGTGTGGTTTATTTCAAAAAATATAGAATAGAGAGAGGTGAAGGAGTTATGGGATGCATGGAGGAAAAAAAGACTATTCTACATTAACCAACTTGCATCAAGACATGTTATGTATTCTATTTGTTTGTTATGATTTGATAAGTAGGTTGGCCAGTGATAGTAACGATAATGAATACCAATTTCATATAATTTGGAAACGTTGTTGGTAGTTCTTCTCCGTTTGTTAGATAGAGGAGAATATTATCTTTGTGATACGTGGTTCACGAGTGTGGTGAAAGTAGCTATGAGTAGTATGATTTACGTCTTATATGAAGATGAAAATAAAATTAGAGAATGGAGATTGTTATAATCTAGTTGTAGGAAAGATAGTAGATTTGTGTTATGGTTTTCTGGTGAAGCGAAAGAAACATAGAATTGGATGAATTTTATATTTCTATTATAATGAGAATGTAAACCATAGAATAGAGCTAATTATATTTAATTATAGGAAATAATTTGCATTTGTGATATGTGGTTTACTGGTGTGGCAAAATAAGCATTGAATAGGATGGTTTACACCTTTTATTAAAATGAAAATGCATATAGTAGGATAGATGACATATTTGTGTTTTATGATTTGTTGCTATAACAGAAGAAGCATTGAACTAGATAAATTGTATTTTTCTATTAAAGTGATAATGTAAAACAGAGAATAGAGTTTTACATAGTTCAGCTATAGGAAGGATATTGGATTTGTGTTAGGGATGGTTCACTGGTATAGTAAAATTATCTTGAATAGGATGTTTTACATCTTTCACATAACCTGGAAATGTGAACAATAAATAGAGCTTGTTATATATTCTAGCTATAGGAAAGATATTGCATCTATGATTTGTGGTTCATTGGTGTAGTGAAATAAGCATGGAATTTGGGTGATTGCTATATTTATGCTTAGCAACCTTAGTGAGTCGAGGGTGTATATTATAAAGTATTTCTGGATTAAGAGTGACACTGTAAAGAGCCTTGGGTTGCTCATTTTTGAATGATGATTTTAAAAATATACAAATATTGTATGTAGGAATATGAGTTTGGTTTGGTTTGAATAGATTCAGTTTTACTTTTAAATAGATGCTCATTATTTTGTAAGTAGGGATATTGTGGAAGACAACATAGATTTGCAGAAGATGGTTTGAGATGATTGGTAGTCAAATGTGGAGATACCTTGGGCTGAGTTCTATGTATCTTTCACATAAAAATAAATATGGATTGTTTGATAGAGAGCTTGTAATTATGAGTTGTTAAAGCATTAGGTTCACTATAGTATTGATGTAGGAGCTCACACATTTTACTGGATGATGTGGGATTAGTTTTATAGAGCACTATAGACCTTTGACCCTGGTGTGGAACATGTAATTACGATTATGAAGAAATAAGGACTTCTACCATGATATGAGTTTGGAAAGAACCTCATGGTGAACATCTAGATATTACTGTATGTAATATTGGTTAAGTCCATGTTTCATGTATATGTAATTGGAAGGACATTAAGCCTCTATTTTTTGTAGGAGGTAAAAAAGGGAAAAACCTTCTATGATGTACAATATCAAATTTTAAATGAATTAAAGTGAAGTATGGATTGAGGCTAGGTTTTCCCCATCAGGGGGTCTCTCCCAGGGTAATTTATGTGTTGTGGCTTTTGTGGAGACTCTACTTTATTATGGAATGATGCTTTAGATTCTTAAATGGTTAAGGAATGAATATTTAATTAAGGTAATAACTACTGTAATAAGATTATACTATTGAGATGTAGTATTTGATTACTATGAGAATAGTAGATTTTGGTAGTAAATATCTTATGTAGTTTTTCTTGTGGCTTTAGAATTTAATAATTTAATAAATTTCTTCATGGGAGCACTCATTTAATGTTTTCTAATACTTTAACAAAATTGAACATGTCATGTTGGTAGTTGATTTATTAGATACTTAATTTTATTCTAATCCAAAGCATCAAGAAGGACCTTAATAGGGGTATTTAGGTAGAATTTAAGGAAAAGTAAATCCTACCTAACTAAATAAAAGGATTATTTAGTAATGATGTTAATTTCCACAACAAAGGAATTAGGAATGAGGTCTTATGGGATGTCTAGCTCAAAAGGACATGAGATAGATATAAAATCCCCACACACATGTACCCTCTACATAAAAGGACTTATGTAGAGTGTGTGCTTGACATGCACCTTTGAAAGAAAGAATGAGAAGTCATTGCTAGCTCATTGGATCCGTGATATGGATAGTTTTGACCCATTATGTAAATCACCTCTTACTCTTACATAGTTGAAATTATATAAGATGTAAGGATGGGTGTGCCTCAAGAAAGAACTAGTTAAGTAGCTAATGTCGTGACATTAGTAAATGTTCTAGAGTTTGGATTTAGATCCTTTGGTAATGAATCATATAAGATATATAGGATGGGAAAATTAGATTGTGACATTTGGTATCAGAGCGCTTGGTTCGTAGGGATGTGAGTTTCCTTGCATAATATTGGATAGAAGTGTAATAGGGTGTGCACTATGTAGAAATATACATTGTAAGGATAGTGTACCCATTTAAAGTAGACCTCAACCGTCTAGTTAGAATATCTAGAAATCTAATTGCTGGTAGGAAAACACATTTCAAGGATGAAAACTATGGATTTATTTCTACTATCTCTCCTTGTGTATGGCTAGGGAAAATTCCACCCAAGTGAATGAGATGGGGTATCACCACACCACCAAGATGAACATGATAAAATAATGGATAGGATATGACCACAAATATAGGTTCAAAAAATCCTAGTAATGAAGGGGTGATATCGCTACCATAGTAGCTTTGCTTCAAGAACAAGTGGAAATATAAAAGCAATTGCTATAAGTTGTGTTGAATCAAAAAGCATATAATAGAAACTCTAAAGGTAGGTGAGGTGATGAACCCTTGTTAGAATAACAACTATATCGAATAAGGTTAGAGGCAGATCTAAGCAAGGATATGAAACATCTTATATCATCCAAGTTCAATGGAGAGGAAGGTGACAATAAAGTTGAAGCTTAGCTAAAAGAGATAGAAACCTATTGTAATATGAAGAACTATTCTATTTGTACTTGAACATCCTAGGTCACCCTACATCTAAAAGGTCTTGGCTTAGATTGGTGGGAAATATATAATGAGGAACAAAATCTTGAGGTAGTAGTTGACTTGAAATGGAAAGAGTTTGTAATAACCTTCAAGGAAATATTCCTCACGGAGAACTTTTATTTTGATAATTGTGAAGAGTTCACTAAACTTCGGTAGGGAACTAGGATAGTGGAAGCATATTATCAAAGGTTTATCAAGCTATTGAAGTTTGCACCTGCATATAAGAAGAAAATAAAGATCCAAAAAATTATACTAGGAGAAAATCCTAGAATAGGGTAAGAAGTGGACATGCGAGAACCTACTACTTTGTAGAAAGCTTATGATTTGGCCCAAAGAGCTAAAATATATCTAAAAACTTATTTTTATTATGAAGGTTTAAATTAGCATGGTAGAGAAGCATTAAGGAAAAGAAATAGTACAAGTTTTGTAAAGTGGGAAAGAGCAAGCAAACAAATTCCGCCTCGACAAGATAAAGGGAACAACAATAAGTAGAGGAAGTTCAGAAAGAAGTTTTAAGGGAAGTATCATAGCAATGGAAACAACATGAATATATTGTAGGGATAGGTCAATGTTTTATCAGTGGTGAAAAAAGAAGAAGGCTAGAAGAAGAAAACTCACCATAGATCTAAAGAGGTATGCTATAATTGTAGGGGACTGCACCATGGTAACCAATGTCCACAGAAAGCTGAGTTGAGTTTGAAGGGGAAGAAACTCATATACAAGGATGTTGACTGAAAGGAACTTTCACACAAGATCTCTACAGCAACAGAGAGCCAAAATATGGAAGGCCAAGACACTCTACTTGTGGTAAAAGGTAAAATATTGTGTAGGAATGTTAGAATTTTGATTGGTAGTGGTGCCATAGATAGTTTTGTTATTACTAGCTTAATTAAAGAAATACCAGAGAGGTCAGGAATATTAGAACATGGGTGGAATTTTAAGTATGGCTTAGGACATACCTACTTTGTAGATTAATGTTACCCTATAACTAATATTATATTACCTAGTGGTACAACAATAGGTTACCTATATGTAGCACCACTGCATACTTTCAATGTAGTCCTAAGAATGCATTGGCTACAATCACATAAGACCATGATTAATTTCCAAGAGAGATGGATGGAATATTCAAAGGATGGTATGAAATTTCAACGAGTTTGCAACCTACAAGGGGCTTTCCAACCCCAAATCCTCTCTGCAATGCAACTTAGGAAGGCAATGAAAAGAGGAGGAACTATTTATGTGGTAAAATTGAATGAAATAGAAAGTGAGAAGAAGAATGAAGTGTTTGAAAAATACCCAATTCTCCAAGAATTCAAAGATGTATTTCCAAAAGAGTTACCAGGACTACCTCCAAAGCATGAATTTGATTTTACTATTGATATTCAACCTAGAATAGAGCCTATACATAGGGATCCTTACATAATGAACCCCATAGATATGCAAGAGCTAAAGGTACCGTTGCAAGGATTATTGGAAAAGGGGCTAATCAGACCTAGTGTGTCACCTTGGGGTGCACCTATGCTATTTGTTAAAAAGAAGGATGGGTCCCTTCAACTATGCATAGACTATAGAATGCTAAATAAGGCAACTATCAAGAATAGATATCTTCTCCCTACAATTGAGCACCTTAGAATATGTAGAGCATGTTCAACACAAAATCTAGTGCATTTATAATAAAATTATCCCTTATCCCATATAAAAATGATATATTTTCACAAAATTTTGTATAAAAATAGGTAGTTTTCCAAGTATACAATGATAATTTACATGTATTTCAACTCTACAAAAATAGGTTTGCACTTGCACCTATAAATATTGGGCCTTAAAATAAGTTCTAAAAAGGAAACTATGTCTAATTATAGTATTGGAACATGCGAGCATTACATATAATAGTGAGCAATAGACAATTAGAATCCCCTTCTACTATCAAGTCATGTGCATAATGTATTTAATTAGAAAAGGAAAGAAAAAATGAACTTATAGGCCTCTAGAAACAACCAGAATAGACACACCCAATATATAAATTACCATATAGATATAGTGTATCAAGTTTCCATCGTAGTAAATAATATTTTCCTTGTAATGGGAACCTTCAGTTCTTAGCTTCCCAACAATGACTACTTATGCTAAAAAAGAAGGAGCATTCAAGTAACTAATTTCTTTTTGATTAGGTAGAAGGGGTTTTGAAAGGGCACCAATCCTTTTATAGAGGAGCTTTGAGGGTGGTCAAACCTTTTATAACAAACATAGATCTAAAAAAAGAGCCCCAAGAAATACAAATAAGAAGATCCAAAGGAGATATAAAAGGATATGATAGCAGGAACAAAATAGAAGGAACTAGAGGATGATCTCCAAGATCGGGATCATCGAGGAACAAGATGTCGATCTCCAAGATAACTAAAGATCGATCTCCAAGAGAATGAACAAAATCTCCCAAGATGAAAAAAGCCTAAAACAATAAAAATAAAAATGGGCACAAATATCAAAAATATATTCAGTAACCACCCAAAATAATAAGAACCAAAGATAAAAATTGAAATTCGAAAGAACCTGCTTGATGATTTAAACCAAATTTGAAAAAAACATCTTGCCTAATCATGTAGGAACAAAATATAATCCAACTGTCAACCATTAACCCCAAAATATTTCTCAAAATCAAAAGATATTTCCCCTCTTAAAATAGGAGAGAAAGAACATGCATCCAAAGGTTAAGAAAAAAATAGCAAGATAATCCAATAACCCTAGATCAAGAATCATCCAGAGAAAAAATAGTTCCATACCCTAAATCTTAAAGTCTATAACTACTTTTTTTAGAAAATTTCTTTCCACAAGGTATCACAAATATATTATAACTAATGCTAACCAGAAAAAGGGGTTACCCAACCCCCCCCTTTTTTTTAATTCAAGATTGACTGCACCCCATTAGCAATTTATAATTATGTTCTTTGCTTCTTTAGAGAAATATTATAGGGTCTTATAGAGGCATGCCTACATTTTCCTTTTTGATATTTTATGAGAGGACATAAAAAGCTAACCTCTTACCGCACTTTATCACTCTTTTGGAGGGAGTAACCTCCATATCCAAACTTGAATTTCCTTTATCATCCTGGGCTATCCAAGGAGAATCACTAGAAACATCTTCAGTTGTAGGAGATAGATCATCATTAACCAAGATTTTTATAGAAAATATTCTTGTATTGACCAAATAATCCCTAATATCCATAACTAGAGAGGCATTAGCCATGGGTAAAGCATCCTTAATGGTATTCCTAGAAAATGAAATATTTCTTGAAAAATTAATTATCTTAGAAGAGAAAGCAAAATCTCTTAAGACAATAATATTTGCATCATTCCTAAAATAAAAATCCTTTACAATTTTTCCAAGATTAGAATCCTTAGAAGGATTCTCGATAAAATATAAATCTCTCGGGAGAGCAACAATATCACTTAATAAAGCAATTTTTTTTAATACATCAATCTCGATAGTGTTCTTATGAGGGATTTGAAAACCTAAATATTGTTTGTGAATCCACCTTTTGATAGGATCTAAACAATTAACCTCCAAGCCATGAGAAGGCAATTGTTTCAATTTAATTACCTATTTTTAATCACCCAAATCTAAAATTAGATCAATGGAGTCTAGAAAATTAGAATCTAGATTAACAAAAACATACATCTTGGTAGCTATTAATGTGGATTTGGCAAGAACAATTGCATCAATATTGACTAGCTTTCCAAACATTTATCCATACCTCTTAATATATCCACATTCCATATGTGAAGAGGTAAACTAGGGAGCTTCACCCAAATGGGCGCAAAGTTGATATTTTGATATTATGGATCAAAATCCACCCCCCATTTACATAGGAATAAACTTCTTCTACCATATAAGCATGGGAAACTAGTCAAAATTTTAACCATATCCTCTTCCCTAGAAATATTAATGAGAAAAAATTTATTCGGAAAGTCCCCAATTTCCATTTGACCATGAGGGGACCATTTAGAAGGCCCATATCCTCATTGAATCTATGTTTGGATGAAATCCCATAAAATTTCTAGTGAAATTAAAAATACTTTCATCTAAAGTTAAGTTAAGAAGATCTAACAAGATGGAAAGCAATATTTGAATAGGCTAGAGATCAAAAAGATCACTCCCAACAACATTTTTGTTAGAACTAACTACATCTACAAATTATTTCTTTCCTAGCTCAATAGGAAGCCTTCGTAGACCCAGATAAGGAATCACATGATCAAAATAATAAGAGACTCTAACCTCAAAAGGACCAAATCTCCTGATCTCTAGCTAGGACCCATGGGGAGAGTATATTCTCATTCTTCTCTCATGAACAATATTCTTCTCAATCATCTTATTTAATAGGTTCCATAGAATCCTGTATCTAGGATCTAAGTGACCATTCCCTTTTTTCTAAAAAATATGTTGCTCTCTAATATTTCTTCTCTGGATCTCCCAACTGCTTCTTCTCTAATTCAAGTAACTAAATTTATTTATTCATTGGAATAATATTAAAGCATCTCAAATAGTTTCGTTGTCAGTGGTATCTTTGATAAAGTAAATAAGTTTTATCACATGGAGTTGTAAATAAAAATTATATTAGAGGTTGTGATTGTCAATCAAAAGAAAGAAAATAAAAAATAGAGAAGAAATATTATTTTTTAATTATATTGAAGAGAAGATTATTTTATTAAATGGAAGAAAAATTGTTTGAACACAAGAAGAAAAAAAAAATGAATAGAAGAATTATTGAAAAAAGTAATAAAATATTAAATTTAAGAGTAATAAGGAATTATACTATAAAGGAAACGAATGATATATTGAAATAATTATTGTTATGTAGAGGCACAAACAAGAAAATTGAAAAGATAAATTATTTAAATTGTATTAAAGAGAGAATATAGAAGAATCAAAGGAGGCAGATATTAAATGTCCAATATGAGATCCAAGAAAGCACCCTTGATTCATGTTAAGAATATTCCAATATTACTTTTAGCAACTTGTGAAGATAAAAATATGGACAATTGCCATCCAAGCAAGTGGGATGTGAGATGCTATAGAAAAGAAATAAGAAAATCCATCACTAGATTAATGGTTTCTCTTTCATATACTAAGGACATTACAATACCTATTTTAGATATTTTATTAGATAATTAAATTCATGAAGAAAATTATGAATATGAATATAAAATAATAAATGAATCTATCACAATTAAAAAAATGACAAAATTGTATATAAGTGTGCTTAAAGACTCAAAACTAAAAAGACTACCTACCACTACAAGACCACAAGCTTTCAATATGACAAGAGATGAAACAAATGTGAAATTTTAAGAGAAAAAACTTGTTATTTGGAACCAATCAAGGCTCAGGGGAAACATAATAGTTATAAAATCATGATATCAAATAAATTTTATTATGTTTATCAAGGAAAAGATAGAGAACATGACAAAATGGACTTGAGCATTGGCAAAGAATGAATAAAAGGCATATACATTGGTAAAGAATCTGTTGGTAAAATTGAAGGTAGAATTATTAGAAATGGTTTGAAGTCTTTAAATACTAAAATGAACCATTATAACATGTTAACTACAGAAGGATATGATAAACTTGAAAAACACAGAAAATTTGTTGGGACTAAATAGGGATATGATAAAACATGACATACAAATAACAAGGATGATGAACTATTACATTCTATATTTGATAGCAAGTTTGATAGTAGCAGATACAATAATGATATAAGACATGATCTATAAAATTATGATGACTTTCTTAGAATTGTAATAGGTATAGGTGAAAATACTATCAATATTAATACAAATTTAGGTACCTTTTATTTAAATATAAAGAATAATATATTGAGCACCTGAACATGAAGGATTACAATAACGAGAGATAAAATATCAATATAAGAATGAAGGAATCAAAGGACATCAAGGAAAAGTGCCTTCATACCAACAATATTACAAGTATTACATTATTTTGCACCTTGTAATAATATTGCAAGTATCATGTAAATAGTTTATTTTAGAGTGTGATTCATATTTGAGTATATAGTAGGAGTCATGTAAGTATGGAGTTATGTAAGTGATGTGACATGTTAGTGTGTGGATTTATGTAACTGAGGAGTTATGTAAGAGTTTTTTATTTAGTATGTTCAGTCATTAGAATATTTTTCCCTATGTGGATATGTGGAGTCAATAATAAATGTAATATTATGTGATATTTCTCCTATGAGAAATATGAAGTTTCAAACCTCTCGTGTATGTGAGGAGTTGAAAAATTTGTGTAAGTAGAAAGGTAAAGGGTTGTGAATGTGAAGAGTCTCATATCCAATGTGTATTTATTGAAGATAAAATTTGAAAGAAGCTTTGCAATACATTATATTTCTATTACTTAAGTATATATATTTTTCAATAATATTTATAGTGAGTTATTGTTCATTGTTATTATCATGAATTGAATATATTGTGTAAATATTTTATCTTCATATATTATGAGATGTTGTACAAATAGTATTGAGTTGTTCACACTTGTGACCTCAAATATTTTAGTAGTATTGGGGTCCAAATATTGTGTATTCTATTGTCAAATATTTTGAGTTATTGTTTAGAAAAGTGCATTATCTAAAGAACTCTTTGATTGGGCAACTTGTTCTTCATCTTGAATCCATATCCTATGCCTACTTTAGCTATTGGTAGTAGCTCAATGTGATGCCAATAGAGTGGATCCATTAGAATCTCAATCTTAGTTCCATCCTTGGTCTCTAGGATCATGAACATCTTGTCTATGTATACATGAAATATTATGCATAGCAGCTATTTATCGCCAAATCAACTAAAATTAGGATTTTTCAAAATTTTGAATTGGCTAAAAAAAAAATTTTGGGTCGATTCACCCAAATTTTATAATAATTTGACCATTTTAAGTTTAAATTTCCAAAATTTCCCCTAATAATAGTGAACCTTCTACATGCATTTGGATACTATTCACCTGGATTTTGAAATTGATTTGTAAAATTTCTATAAATACATTTTGGGGCCAACCCCTTATGCATAAACCTATGTACATAGCCTCTTAGATTAGTGGGGAAGTTTTTTGAAAGATAGATTCCAAATGATGTGGATAGGTTGATTACCATTATATCTTATGGTATGATGATGTTGGGGCAAGCATATAGTGTAGGAACATGGTCTCTTGTCACCCTATGAATTGGATTTGAACTTCCATATAGATGTAACATATTACTATTAACTAGTTGAAAAGTTAGCCCAATTGTATCTGCCACTACCTTTGGTGTTACTCTAGTACTGAACCCAAACTCAATCATGTTGTTGTGTATTAGCTTGTCTCCACAAATCAAAGTTAGGTAGATGGTATCTTGACTAATTTATTTTTCCATGATATAGGAACATATATGAATTGAATTTCCTTTCCTTGCTCTGACTTCTCTTGATATGCTAAAGTTTCCTCTAGGCTGTTCTTCTATTTGGGGTTAGCTAGAATGTTCAGTATATGTCTAACCATCAGGATTTTATCAACATATTCCATTATGCTATATGATCCATGTATATTATTATTTAGGTAATATCTTATCCAAATCTATGGTTTAGGTCATTATTTTGCTAATTGAGGAATTTTTAATAGATCTAACTAGAATACGAGTTGCTCTAGGATTATTGATATTATCATATAATGGTTAACAAAGTTTTTCATATTATTTCACTTGGTATAGTTATGCTGGGGATATTGTATTTTAGTTAAATTAGTTCCACATGGTATATTTGGAATATGAGATTATAAAGTTATAGATATCTAATTTAGATAGCCCTAGTATATACTTAAACCTCCTCCAAAGTGATTAGAACATTCTCTAGAGGAGAAATATTTAAATTGTATAAGTATGGGGAGTGGAGTGGTTGGATCGATGCTAATGTATCTATCCACAAAAAGTGATAGATGCATGAGTGGGCACTTTCTATTTTGATACCACTATGAATTTCTAGAAACTACCCTAAGGATAGGCATTTTAAGAGTAGGTATCTACAAATAGGTAGTACCAAGTCATAGATTCCTCCAATAATTATCTTGCATAGGGAAAATATATTTGACATGGTTAAGAGGGATCTACTAAAGTGGTATAGGGATAGCTACTAACTACTATCCATATCCATCAACCTGATTGGCATTTTTTTTGGCCTATATATGGGGTTGTTGGTACCCACTAGGAGGGGGGTCATATCATTGGCTATTTTTCTAGAATGGAAGTCTCAAATTGTTTTGATATTGAAACCTCTAGCTATTTTTTTGCCTCCTTATATTTATTACCTTATTTTAGGGTATCTAGATCATCCTTTTCATCTCATTCATCTTAGTTTTGTGTTGGGATATTGGAGTTGGATTACTGGAATAAGTGAATGTAGCTAGGACCAACATTAGGTTTACAATTTGAGTGCCTTGAAAGGTGGCAAGTTGTATGCTTGAGAATAGGGGCATTGGGGATCTAAGGGGGTAGTCATTCTATCTATATGAGATCATTTTCTACTTCGATGGCTATCTCATAGGCTTCAAGCAAGGGATTCCATCCCCTACACTTGATCATCATGGAAATATTTGAGTTAAAATATTTAAGATAAAATATGAATTCCATACATGGGGGAGGTCATATATTATATGGGATTCTATACTAGGAATTAGGTATTAAAATCATCCATAATATTCATAGGTACTTTTTTTATAGTCATGTGTAGTATTAATAGAGACACTCCATCAACCTTCTCTCTATATATATTCACTAGTAGGTCAACTAGATGATCCTAAATTCCAATCAAGTATGGGGGAAGAATTATGTCCCATTCACTTGCTTTGCTTTAGAAAGATACCACCATTAGTCTTAATGTTAATTTTTTTTATTGATGTTTTAAACCATGCACATGCTTACCATGATATACAAGTGTTTAGTTGGTATAGTCATATCTTCTTTGGTATAGCAAGGTAATGGATTCAAGGCTAAATTCAGGATTGGATCCAAAATAGTAGGTGGAGTAGGGGGAATCAAGGGGCATCCATAATTTCACACAGAAAATCTCCTTATTGGATGGTTCTAGCTAATTACCATGTTTTGGTATCAAGTTATTCTCTTTTCTTTGATACTGGGACTAAGATATTGCATAAGTTCCTAAAGATTTAAAGTTGGTAATACGCTTATAAGGTTCTAGGTCCTTTAAATTTAAGCAATATTTCTAGGTGATATTTGATGTTACTTTAGCAAGTGGATATGTTGATACCATAATTGGGATCTAAATATAACATCCATTATATGGATGATATTGGGACTTTTCCATTAGAGATACTAAAAACATTGAGTTCTTCCACTAAAGGAGTCGACAAGTGAATATTGATGTTACTTCAATAAGAAAAATATTTGGGGTTTTATTAAGTCCTTATTTGTATATCTCTTGATGTGTTCATATCCCTTTGAGCATGCTAGAAAAATTATTGTCTATGCTCAAAGCACAATGACCATTCATTACATTTTCTAGATGTTTCAGGTGTTCATGCCTCATAAAGAACACACAATATGGAAGTTTTGGAAACATGTGATGCATCTCTAAGGATGAACTATATATTTTTTCAAGTCCACTCCTTGTTCAGATGTGATCTTTGATTCTTGTTTTCTCTAAATTAGGTTGGTCTAACGGGTTTAGTCAAAGGGTAGAGGGGTAGGGAGAAAATAGTAAAAAGAAATAAAATAACATGAAAGAAAATTCTATTATAAAGGAGATGATGTTCCAAGATCCTAAATATATTCTACATATTATTGGAATTGATAAACACATGCATCATGTGTACATGAAGCATAGTTCTATCAAGCATTACAAATCATGAGTAAGCATACATAAGAACTAGGATAGAAAACTAGTCATAAATTATTATATATCATAGTTGTATTACATTAATGATTGCTAAAGAGATCTAAAATACATCAACAAGATGATCAAGGCTGAACCCAGACTACTATACAAAAGAGGGATGAAAGAGGAATTGCATATTAGGCCAGATATTGGGTATGAATACAATAGTCTTTGATCCTTTAATGGGGAAGATACAAATATTTATAGATGAGGATGAGGAAATTTATATCCTCCCAAAACTTAAGCAAGAAATTAATAAGTACAATTCAAAATTTTCTTTAGCTCCTTGACATTCACTTCATATTATCTCGAGACCTATGGATCTAGAGCAATAAATGTTACAGGTGGGCTAGTTTGGTTAGATAAATTTTCTCTGTTACTGATGCAGGAGCATCCAATGGTGTAATAGTGATCTTGCATCACCCAAAACAAAAAAAAATTGTAATTGTTTTAAATTTGTTGTAAAACTAGTAAAACTTGTAGGAGATTTTTGAAGGCCTTAGAGGCCGAATTTGAGGATTTTCAGTTAGACACTGAATTTGGCACAAACAGCAAAGGCTAGTCCCACTTAGTTAGTCTCGTTCCCTTTCCAAAAACATGTTGTAATAGTCAATCGGGTCAATGAGCGCAAAGTTATGACCTCGGCAAGTTGCCCCCAAATTTCAAATTTCAAATGCATTGTTTTAGGTGGGAAAAAGGGAAACATGGTATTTGAGGGAATTTTCAAAATTGTAAAAGGGCTCTTTCTTTTGTATCCTCATTTTGGCATGAAAGTAAGAAAAATATTTGGTTCTCTGAAACACCTGTGTATCATTGGTTTTATTGTTTGTTGATTCCCATCAGTTACTTTGATTATTGTCCATATTGTTAATATCTTATGATTAGACCCAAATATATTCCCTAATTAATATCTTATAATTAGACCCAAATATATTATTTAATTAATATCCTTAAGCTTTAGATTGATTTCAGGATTTTCAACATGTTACTTAAATGTGCCATCTACCATCATTGGGTACCATACAATGTTTATGGTTACAAGATCAGAACTAGATCATTGCCCTTTTTCTATGCCCAATTAGCCCTTTCTCACATGATATTCCTTACACGTTTATTAGAGTTCTAGTTTCTATCCTTCTCCTATGTTTCCTATTTTGGTAAACATGTTTTTCTATTGTCCTGTTCATTGATCTCCACTAGACTCTCAAATATATTTTCAACTAGGATTATTGGACATTTTGATTTAATGGGCATGTCTATGTTACTTCTTTCTTTCAGTTTTAGCCAAGTTGTCTCTTTGCTCTTCTACCATTGAATCTCCAAGATGATATTTGTATGAACTAATAGGCTACATTAGTTAAGACCATCCTCACACATTGAAGTGCATAAGTCTTTGGAAACTTCTCATGAATATGCTTCTAGTAATACCATTTTTTTGAAGTTGATATAGTTGAGTTTTGTAAATTATGAATTTTATGTTGTATTTTACCCCAAATTTGGGTATAAAAGGGGAATTTTAACAATTTGGTCAAAAGGGATGATTAGTGACATGTCTAATGGCAAATTAATTTATAAAATTAGGTTTCTACATATTTTTTTATGCCAAATATTGAAAATTTTTGTTTCGTTATCAAAACTACAACTTCTTGGCAATGATGTTCTATAGTAACTATTTATTTATATCTCTAATAAATTTTTTAAAACCTTATACACATTCAACACTATAGCTTACAATATTATGATGTGATAAAAAATATTATTACAATCATATTAATTATGACTTTTAGCAATCGTAATTTATTTTTGTTGTGGTAACTCTCACATGTATTGTGTGATAATCCTATTCATTAGGTTCATTTTCAATTGACCTCTCTAGTCAATACATTTTCTTATGGGTCATGTTCATTGTGCTCATAAGTGTTACTTTATGGTAGATATTATTTTATAGTTGTATCCCTAATTATTCATGTGGAAAATTAATTATTATTTAATCATAGTTTGTTATTTCTTTCTGTTGTATTTATTTGTATGTATAAAAATGATGTATTTTACAAACAAATGGGTTGTACAATTTGGTTTACACATATTTTTTTCATAATACTTAGTAGGTATTTCCCACCTTGAAGTAATGTAAATTTGATTCTATAATAGTTTCTAGTAAATAATGAAGGGGTTCTACAAAGATATAATTTATATATTTAGTTATAGTCATATTGGGTATTCATATTGGGTATTAATTTCTTGTCCTTTTAGTTATAGTCATATTGGGTATTTATATACTTAGTTTCATGTCCTTTTAATCAACACTAATTTAATCGTTCATAAGCATAAGAAAGCATGCATATTATTGGCTTGTCATAGAAGGATCAATGGAATGATTTCATTCCAATATTTTTTTATGGTGATACTATGATATGGCATTCAAATTAGAGAGATGTTATTTAAAATTCATTAGATTGAATTATGACATTTATTATTAAAAAATATAACCAAATATACTCTGGATGAGAGATTATATTAAAAGGTTGGTTCATGGACATGATGAAAAATATTGTGAGTATTGCGATACATGAAATTAAGAGCTTCATAGGAATTTTGGGGTGCATATTCATGGGAAATAATTACCAATGGCATAATTATGGATGTTGATAGTATGCTCCATAGATATTTTAATATAATTTTATAGACAACACCTAGGCAATAAGTAAAGTATGACAAAATAATAATTATTTAGAAAAAACATTGTATTGTAAGGTGAAATGAGGAGAATAAGGAGAAGTAACTAGTACTGTCAATACTAACTACCATAAAATGCTCAAAGTAGTGTATAAAACTAGTAACAACAACAACAGTAAGTCCACCTTCTCATTCCACTTTTGCTACTAATGTTTATGGTCTAATTAGAAATATGGAAAGCTTGCCATTAATTTGTGATTAAGAAAGGAATTTGAAAATTAGTTCTTTTAATTTTGTGGTAATATTCACAGGAATAATTTATTTTAAGTAGCCTATTACAAGAAGATATATAAATTATGCTAAATAAATTACTCTAACAATGCATTTATAAAAAGGTTAGGAAATTTCAGTAAGGAAAAACTCTAGTCAACAATCATCGATTATGTTCAAGACCATGGGAAAGAAGTCAACATCATGGTGATGAAGCAAGCATGATATAGGAATATCAATTAATAAAATGATTATAAAAATAAGAATTAAGAAAGCATGAATAAAAAGTAAAAACAAAAAAAAAACTACATGTTCATGATTTTTGGTCTTAGAACCTCAAGCATCATCCTCAATAGAGGAGTACTTATTCAACTAAAGTATCAATGTTACATACTAGCATCTTTTGCATTGGTATCAAGGAAATAAACATATTTTTATAATTTGAT
Organism: Wollemia nobilis; assembly: GCA_028583015.1. Taxonomy (NCBI): domain Eukaryota; kingdom Viridiplantae; phylum Streptophyta; class Pinopsida; order Araucariales; family Araucariaceae; genus Wollemia; species Wollemia nobilis. Next base: position 5,960,861 of record JAQPPZ010017095.1, read on the forward strand.
TAGTTCAAAATTATGTAAAAGGGATGATGTTACTATGGTCAACATAGAAATCAACCCATATTCTCCATAAGCTAATGCCCTATGCATGGGTATTTTCATTCCAAATTTCTTGAAATAAAATGGAGTCACTACCAATATAAGGATTTGTGGCCTAACACTAGAGATTTTTGAACTCTGAATATATGTTCAAAGTTTGAATCCTATGGGGTATATGGTTGTACATCATGCTTTGATAAGTAGAGTATGGTTGGAAAACCATATATTGTATAAATAAAATCCCTCGTGAGGGCCATATCATATGGTCTGTGGCCTCATAGATGTTAAAAGTTACTTTTCTCTTTATCCTTTTTACATAAAATAAATTGACTATAAAGTTAAATTGTCCTTCTAACATTAATATTAGATATATAAATAGAGTGAAAACATCCTAAAGGAGAGGTTAATTATGAGAATAATTTTTGTGGTAGATTTTAAAGTCATGAAGGATGGACCCACTACTCACTGAATCTTATCAAGCATATTTAATTGAGTGATATATAACCATCATTAAAATTTCTAGTCAAGTCAAAAGAAACATGTTTCCTTAACCTCACAAGTAAAGACCAAATAAATATATAAAATTAAGGTGGTAAATGGATATCATCAAATTATATTTATACTATCAAAATAGAAATCAATAAACATATATCATCAAATTTAGAGGATGTATCTTTGGCCTATATTGTTTATTTTTTCATTGGCCTATATTATAGATGGAATCACATTGGAGATAAATTATACCTCTAACTTTAGTATTACATAAATACATACATATATACATGTATGCGTACACATACACACAAACATATACCATTATGAATTGCTAGAAAATCCTCTTAGGTTAGGCATTTTGAGGGTAGGTATCCAAAGAAAGGTAGTACTAAACCACAAATTCATCCACATAATTATTTTTTATATGGAAAATATTGTTGATATTTTTGAGAAGGATCTATTGTAGTATTATCGGTATAGGTACTAACTATCACTCATGAAATTCAACCTGGTTAACTTTTTTTTGCCTAGATCTAGGGGTGTTGGTACCCACTTGGAGGAGGCCTATAGCCTTGACTATTTCTCTGGAATGTAGGTCTTGGATTATTCAAACATTGAAATCTCTAGGTATTTTATTTCATCCTTAGAACTAGTACCTTATTTAATAGTATCTAGATCATCCCTTTTGCCTCATTTATCAGAGTTGTGGGTTGGTATTTTTGAGTTAGATGACTAGGAGAAGAGAATGTAGATAGGACTAGCACTAGGATTACAATTGGAATGGGTTAAAATGTGTCAAGTTGTATGCTTGGAAAAAATGGCATTGGGAATCTAGGGGTTAGCCTCCCTATCTAGATGAGATCATTTTCTACTTGGATGGCTATCCCATAGGATTTGGACAAGGATTTGTATCCCCTACACTTGATCATAATGACAATATATAAGTTAAAATATCTAGTGTAAAATATGAATGCCATTTTTGGGAGATGTTAGATGTTATATGGGATTCTATACTAGTTTTTATAAAATTGGGTATTGAAATAAACCATAATCTTCATAGGTATTTTATTTCTAGTCATGTATAACACCAATAGTGATATAGGGCTATGCACAACACACAGCAAGAATGCAAAAATTAACAATGCACAGGCAAAATTCCAGCAAGCTTCATAAAAAAAATAGAGGTCTCTTCTGATGATACACAACAATTCCCCCCAAAAATCAATGGCCAAGAGTCCCCCCCAATACAATGCATACGCGCCTTTTATCCTCGACCGTCACCTCCTTCTCCATCATTATGCAAAGTGCAGGCCTCCCTCTAACCATCCACACGTATGCCCTGCAGCCGCATGCCATATTCTGCCAAATGCCCTGTATTATCATGGTCTGGGGTGGCAGAGTGCTCTGCAGCCGCCTGTCAAGCCTTCAGAACATCATACCAAGGAATGTGCCTGGTCGCTTGTCATTTGGTGCCACGTGTCCCTGTAATCGCTCCATACTCACGATCCACCTGTCACTTCATGCCACGTGTCCCCTTGCATTGGTCTCTGCAGTCATCGACTGGTCAACATCGTGAGCGTTCTTGTCGTGATATCGCGATGTATTTGCTCCAAGGCCTTTTCTCTCCCCCTTGGTCACGATATCGCGACGTTTTGACGTTGGGCTTCTCTCTCCTCCTTGGGGCCGCGATTCCGCTACACGTCGCAAAATCGTGACGTCTAGGCCCTTCTTACTCGCTCTCCTCCCTTGGGCCACGAAACCGCAACATGTCACGATTTCGCAGAATCTCTGCGTTTCGTACTTGCTGCTTCGTTTCGGGCCGTGAAACCGTGACATGTCACGATTTTGCGACATCTTTGTATTCCGTACATCTTGGCTCGGAAGTGTCGTGATTTCGTGACATCTTTGCATTGTTGAACCTTGCCTCTAGATATGTCATGATTTCGCGACATCTTTGCGTTCCGTACACCTTGGCTTGGAAGTGTCGCGATTTCGCGACATCTTTGCATTGTTGAACCTTGCCTCTGGATATGTCACGATTTCGTGACATCTTTGTATTCTGTACATCTTGGCTCGGAAGTGTCGCGATTTCGTGACATCTTTGCATTGTTGAACCTTGCCTCTAGATATGTCGTGATTTCGCGACATCTTTGCGTTCCGTACACCTTGGCTCAGAAGTGTCACGATTTCGCGACATCTTTGCGTTCCGTACACCTTGGCTCGGAAGTGTCACGATTTCATGACATCTTTGCATTGTTGAACCTTGCCTCTGGATATGTCACGATTTCACGACATCTTTGCATTCCGTACATCTTGGCTCGAAAGTGTCGCGATTTCACGACAGTTTGGCGTTCCGACTGCGCTGCTTGAGAAATGTCACGATTTCGTGACATTTTGGCCCGTTGGAGCCCTTCTTCAAAAAGCGTCGCGATGTCGCGACATTTTGGCCCGCTGGTGCCCTTCTTCAAAAAGTGTCGCGATATCGCGACATTTTGGCCCACTGGAGCCCTTCTTCAAAAAGCATCGTGATGTCACGACATTTTGGCCCGCTGGTGCCCTTCTTCAAAAAGCGTCATGATATCGCGACATTTTGGCCCGCTGGAGCCCTTCTTCAAAAAGCGTCGTGATGTCACGACATTTTGGCCCGCTGGTGCCCTTCTTCAAAAAGCGTCGCGATATCGCGACATTTTGGCCCGCTGGTGCCCTTCCTCAAAAAGCGTCGCGATATCGCGACAGTTTCAGTACTTAGAAGAAAATACATTTTTGGGTGATGCAAGATTGCCCTTTGCCTCCGGATGCTCCTGGCATCAAATAGAGATACTCCATCAACCTTATCTCTAAATATATTCACAATTTTATCAACTAAATGATCCTATCTTCCCTTAATTTGATGTGTGAGGGAAAACTAATGTGTGTAAATCAAGAGGATGAGGTGTCTAACTAGGCCAATTGGATGTCCCAATTGATCTGTTAAAATGCATTAAAAATATAATATCCTTTTTAATCATAACTAAAATTGGGTTGGTGGGATGTAAAATTGGTGGAACTGGCATTTATAAGGATTCACACCATTAAAATAAAGATTTTTATAATATCTTTATAAAAGCACCATGGAACCACAAAATAACTATAACACTAACAAGATGATAAAATTATGTATGAAACTTTCATAAAAGTGTAGTTTGAGGGGTTAAACTTTAGTTATAAATAGTCATGTTTATAGTCATTGGAAACCTCTCATTAAGATATTTCTAATAGTATTGATTTTTTAAAATTTGAGGTTGATCTAGTTGAGTTTTGTAAATGAGAAATTTGATGCTATATTTTACCCTAAATTTGGGTATAAAAGGGGAATTTTGTAAAATTGGTCAAAAAGATGTGATTAGTGACATGTCTAATGGTCAATTAATGTGTAACGTTCAGCCTCTAAATAGTTTTATATACAAATGTTTGAAAATTTTGGTTTCATTATCAAAACTGTAACTCTTTGATGATGATGTTCTATTGTAACTATTAATGTTACCCCTACCATTTTTTAAACCTTAGTTACTTTCACCAAAATAACTTACAAATTTATGACATGATAAAAATATATTATTCTAATCATATTACTAATGATTTTTAGCAATGGTAATTTTTTTATTGTGGTAATTCTCACATTTATTGTGTGATAATCCTATCCACTAGGTTCATTGTCAATCGATCTCTCTATTCAATAATTTCTCTTTTGGATCATATTCATTGTGCTCATAGGTGTTAGTTTATGTTGGAGATTAGTTAATAGTTGTATCCCTTGGTATTTATGTGGAAATATTGTAATTATTTTATCATATTTTGTTATTTATTTGTATTGTATTCATTTGTATGCATAACAATGATGTATTTTACAAAATAAATTGGGTTGTATAATTTGGTTTACACATAGTACTTCCCACCTTGAACTCAAGTAAATTTAATTCTAGAAGTTTTTCTAGTAAATAATGAAGGGTTTCTACAAAGATATTAGTTATATATTTAGTTATAGTCATACTGGGCATTCCAAGAAGTTTATAATAGAAAAAATGGGGAAAATCTTGTCCTTTTAATGAAATATTTCTAGCACTAAAAATTGCATTCATAAGCATAAGGAAGGATGAATATTAATGGATTATCATAAAAGAACCAATGGAATGCTTTCATTCCAATATTTTTGAATGGTTCTAATATGATATGGCATTAGACATAAAGAAATTAGATTTATTATCATTAGATTGATTTAGAAAATGCATTATTGAAAAATAGAACCAAATATACTTTGTTTTAGAGATGACATTAAAAGGATAATTTGCAGACTTAAGGAAAAACATTGTGAATATTGTGATGCATGACATTAACAGATTCAAATAAAATTTGGGACCCATATCCATGGGAAATACTTCTCTATGGCCTAATGATCGATGTTTACAATATTCCCCATATATTTTATTGTAGGTTTAAAATCAACAACTAGGCAATAAGTAAAGTATGACAAACCAACAATTATTTAGAAAACACATTGGACTGTAAAGTGAAATGAGGAGAATCAGGAGAACGAACTAATACTAACAATTTTAGCTACCCTAAAATACCTAAAGTAGGCTATCAAACTAGTAGCAACAACAATAGTGTAAGTCCACATTCCACTTTTACTACTAATTTTTAAGATCTAATTAGAAATATGGAAAGCTTGCAATTAATTTGTTACTAAGAAAGGAATTTGAAAATCAATTTTTTTTACTGTAGAAATATTCACAAAAATATTTTGTTTTAAGTAGCCTATTACAAAATGAAATAGAAATTATGCTCAATAAATTACTCTAACAAGGAATTTATGACAAGGTCAGGAAATAACAATAAGAAAAATCTCTAGTCAACAATCATTGATCATGTTCAAGACCATGGGAAATAAGTCAACATCATGGTGACAAAGTGAGCATGATATAGGAATTTCAATTAATAAAATGATTCTAAAACAAATAATTAAGAAAACATGAATACAAAGTGAAAGCACGAGATTCCGGTCAAAAGAAACACCAAGTGCAATTGCATTCAAAAATTAATCACGCTTAAGTCCTAGGAATGTACATTGCATGAAACGAAAAGAGACATGTTGTAAGAGACGCAATCAGATAAAGAAAAACAGCCCTTTCATTAATTTCTTTCGATCTCTGTTACAATAATGCCTCCTCCATTTTCAGGGGCTAGGAGCGCAAATAAGGTTTGATTACAATCGTTGAATGGTTCCTCCTTCCGCGTGCCCACGATTGCACTGGGCGAGCTAAGATGATGCCGCCGCTGATGTTGATGGGTTCTTCGCCTCTGCTGCTTCTCCTGCAAACAAAGAAATGATCAAGACATTAGTAGCACCTGTTGCAAATGAAAATCATTCTCTCTCTAAAACTAACAAAATATGCATACGAATATTTGCCTAAAACCATGAAAACAGTGAATCCAAATTGCTTCAAAATCTGACAGAAGGTAAGAACAGTCACCAGAAGGCCACTGCCACTGAGGCAGCTGGCCAATTCACCTTAAACTGGAATTCATCCCTGGGCAGGACGAATTCTGACTGTAATTCGTCCCTGGGTGGGACGAATTCTTCTGAATAGGAGAAATCGACTGCTGCTGCTCCAATGTCAGATCTCGGGACCTGCAAAACTCCTGCAAATAGGGGGGTTAGGTAATTGGGGCCATTTTGGGACGACCCAGATGGTCGGATTTTCCCAATTTGACCTCCTCCCTCGGTAATTTAACCTTGACACCTGCAAGTTAGCGAAACGATAAAGCAATACAAAACACCCTAAACTCTGACCAAAAGCTACAAAATTGCAATTATAGACTAATCAGACCTAGTAACACAGAATGCAATCTAAAAATTAATCTAAAGTGCTCAAAAACTGAAATTAGAATTTGGGGGTGCGGGGGTGCCCAAGTGGGCCTCCCATCGTTGGCCCTCGATTTTGGATCCAATCCACCAAGGATGGGCCCAAAACCTTTTAGGAGTGGGGGGTCGGCGAATTGGTAGGTTCAGATGTCCATGCATTGGATTTGAGTAAGGTTCGAGCTTCCAAAGGCCACCCAACAACCTCCCTTGCAAAAGAGATTGATGTATGTAGGAAGGTGAACAAAAGGGGATGCAAATGAGTCTTCGATTCGGCAGCACTTCATTGCTTGAACACTCCTTCTACCTGCCTATTCTGGGTGAGAAAATTCCCACCTTTTATAGACCCAAGGGGTCTCTTTTGGGAGGGAAGCACAAAAGCCAAGTGTTGGCCATGGGCGCCATGTGGCAGTCTTGTCTTCCCATGAGGGAGGGGAGTCCTTCACTGACTTGAACTTTGATAAATGCTTCTTGTAACAGTCCTCTAACGGCCCCTCTGTCCACTTACACATGCGTGCAAGGTAGGAGCCCTTAACTGACTGTTCTGGGCTGCCACTTGGCACCATTTGCCCTTTTGTCCGTTAAGCTTAGAATTCATCCCACCCAGGGACGGATTCAGAATTCGTCCTGGGGTGGGATGGATTCTATTTTGAATTCGTCCCTGGGTGAGACGAATACTGGGCAAAGTGTCCAAGTGTGCCAAATTGCTTCTTGACCTTACAAAATTGCTATGAAAGTGGTTAGGACCACTTGTTTAACCTCCGAGGGCTGCCCCGGGGGCTATGTTTGTCAAAGCGATCGGTGTTTGCGGTCACATAATCGGATTGGTGCTGTTTTGGTGTCTACGAGATGCCCCTTTTTGGGAAGCGCTGCGGGTGACGCGATGCTTGAGAAAAAATAGATAACCAAAGCACTATTGATTAGGGTTTCTTGGTAACCTAACCAACTTTTGATGCCCCAAGTATGGAAAGGGCATGCATTCTTGAATCCTTGCTTCGACGAGCTAAGGAATTTGATTTCAAGTATTAACTTTGTTTTGGTGAGGTGTGACTTGAACTTGGACATTGATCAGTCATGAACAAGTGAAGGGCATTTTTATCCTCAGGGGGAACCTTGTGTTCATGATTCATGAAATTCCAAGTGTTTGATTGATTTGATTGTTGCTTGTTTACTGCCCCAAGCAGGAGCGTGATTGTCTTTGTCAATGATTCTTTGAATGCATGTTGTTTTCCTTAATTGGGTGTGTGATTGTTGATTGGTGACTAAGTGTGACTACCCCCTCAAGCGACGAATCGATGAGGGAATGACCTTTGTGAGAGAAGCGACGAGTCGCTTGACCCAAGATGACTTGTGCAAGGTTTGCCTTTAGAGGGTTTACCGTTAAGCGTGTGCAATTTTTCCAACATATGGACCTATTTTTGGTGGGTGTTAGCCCTTTTGGTGACGTCATAATGAGGTGAAATCATCGAAAACCTATTTCCCGTGGAGCGGTCCGGCTATGATAGCCTTCTTGGGGAACTAGGAGAGCGATAATTTGGACCTCGACATCGATTTTCTTTGCCTAGAGGTTAAGTGCATGAGCATTTATGCCCGGCAATGCTTTTGTTGTGTTTTTGTTAAATTTTGTACTGTTTTTGTTGTTTTTGTGACATTATTTTGGGGATTAAATTTTCAAAATCTGTCTTCCCCTGGAGCGTTCCGGCTATGGTAGCCTTCTTAGGGAGTAGGATATTGATATTTTGTGACCCCGATGTCGATTTTTTATGCCCATGCTGTCAGTTGCATTTGCAATCCTGTCAGGCAGTTTTATTGTCTTTTTAGTGCATTTTTAGTCATTTTTCTTAAAAAAAAATTTGTGCTGGCCTGAATTCATCCCTGGGTGGGACGAATTCCATCTGGAGAATTCATCCCTGGGTGGGACGAGCGCTAATCAGAGCGCTCGTCCCAGTCAAGGACGAATTCCAATGCAAAAGGCCTATTTAAGGGCCAAAACTTGATTTTGGGCTCATTTGTGTCATTTTTTTCTTGCGATTTTGGAGCTCTGGGAGGAGGAAGTAATTCTGCGAAGCGAAGCACTACTAGAATTCTCTCTGCCATCATGAGTGCACAAACTGGTTCGAGCGGTGGAGCCGAGGCGAGTCCTGTAAGTGACCCTAGGGCTTATTTTGCTTTAACTGAATGCATTGTTTTGTGTTGCGCTTTTCAAAACTTTAAGAATTTTTTGTAATGTTTTTTGTTTAACAACTAAGGTTAGAAACCTTAGAATTGAAAATTTTATTTTTATTTTATTTATTATTATTATTATTTTTTTTTTTTTTTTTTGCAGGTTGTTAGGAGCCGGTACCGTGTACCCGCTGCCTTTACTGAGGCGCGGTTGGCCTTGATTGATGACAACTGGGAATGGCTTGATGCCCTTGGCCTCAAGCATGTGGCTCGACTGGAGCCTGTGGTTTCGGATCAGGCCTATCTGACGGCCCTGATCAAGCTTTGGGATCCGAGGACCAATACTTTCCATCTCCCGACAGGGGAGATGACTATGACTCTTGAGGACGTCTATCGGTTGCTTCGGATTCCGATAGATGGTCTGCCTATTAGGACATCTCCGTTCGATCAGCGGACTGCTATACTCACGAGATGTTTTGGGCATGGGGGGGAGCTGGGTGTAGCAGACCCAGTGGAGACAGCCGAGGTGGATTGCCAGGCTGGCGGGATTTTGGTTGGCTGGTGGAAGGAGAGGGGGGTGTTAGGAGTGAGGCACGCATTCTTGATGGGCCTCATTTCTAACATTCTTCTCCCTAATTCGTCAGGTGCGAGGTTCCCATGGAACCTGCTGGATTTGGTGTGGCAGTTGGCAGAGTGCCCGGTAGAGGCACCGTTGATCCTGAGATGGGGACAGACTTTGTTGGCGCAGCTTTACGGAGAGCTGTACGGGGTCCGCTGTCGACAGCGAAAGGGTGTCAGTTGTAGCTTTTTGTTGCAGTGCTGGGGTTGGCAGCACATAGCTATTGAGAGGCCTACCGGGTTACCATGGACGACTCGGGTGGCGATGGAGGATGATGAGATTGGTTATGCAGCGTTGTGGCGACGGTCTGTGGAGCAGGGGCAAAGTTGGCGATGGGCAGGTGCAGTTGAGCACTACATTGATGCCTTTTCATGGCTCACTCCATGGGAGGTGTTTTGGCGTCCCTATCGGGACTGTCCAGCCTAGCCTGAGGCTGGAGAGTGGCTCCGATGGGTACGGAGGGAGCGATGGTTGACTGGGCGGCACGGGACGGAGCATGAGTTCTTTCCATATCGTCGGGTTACACGACAGTTTGGGGTGCACCAGGGGTTGCCTGGTGAACCCATAGGCTATCGACATCGAGGAGATGAGAGGGATCTGGAGCCACCTATCCTCGTGCCACTGGGCGAGGAGTCGGATGTTGTTATTGAGGTGTTGGATGTGGATGACGTAGGTACTACCACTGAGTATGACTCGTGGTGGGTTTTGCGGCGCTGGAGAGGTGAGGGTCCTCTGGGAGGTGCGGAGGCGGCAGTGGAGGATGCTGAGGCGATAGGGGGTGATTAGGGAGGGCCGTTGGATGATGCAGACATGGCGGATGTGGACTTGGGTGTTCCGGAGCAGCCGAACATGCAGGATGTGGAGGAGCAGTTGGAGCCTGGGCAGGCTACTGTCCCCGGGAGTCCTATGCGTCCAACATATACGGAGGGGGTGGGGTCAGATGTAGGCGATGAGGTTGCACGACTTACAGAGCTACTACGGATGCGGGATCTAGAGAGGGATCTTCTGCGGGTTCAGTTGGCAGAGCGGGATAGCGTTTTGGCGCAGCGCGATGATGCCTTGTCTATCTATCATTGGCGGGAGGCAGAGTGGTGTCTATACCGGATAGACTTGGAGAGGGAGGTCATCCGCCTTGGCGGGCGGCTCCCTGAGCCTTCTATCAGCAGATCTTCTCGACGGATGAGGGATAGTCTGACTGAGCAGTCAGCATCATCTCGCTGCAGGCGTTTGGATGAGGGGGGTGGTAGTAGGCATGATGCGGAGGCTAGCAGTAGTTGCCCTGCAGGGTCCCGTAGGACCCACACCACGGGGGGTAGTTCCCGTCGCACCGATCCTGCGTGATCATGGTGGCCGACGTCTTAGGTTGGGTTTTGGATATGATTGCGGGGTCTAAGGACCTATTTTTGTAGCCTGCGGGCATCTTTTTTTTTGACGATATATATATATATATATACCGGTTTTATTTTTGGATTTGTACATGTGATGATGTGATTGATTTTTGTTATGCATGTTTTTTTATGGATGCAGATGAATTGAATTGTTTTAGATGCCTATGTGATATGCAAAATGGATGAATGCTATTTTTATTTATCTGGTTTTTCTTTGCTATTTTTGTATTTTCTGATGGTATCATAAGAATGATAAGTAGGGCAGATGGTTTTCGGGATGAGTGTAAGATTTTCTGAGGTTCAGACAGTTTTAACTCACTATCCATGACTGTACTTTATCTTACAAGACTTTTGAACAAGGTATGAATCAAACTTGTTTTTGACCGAGCTATTTCACATCCCTGTGTGTGCAATTGAGTTCATTTAGTGGTATTTGTTAGGATACCGCCGATGCCAGATGGGCTTTCAACCGAACCTGTACTGAGGATCACCTAATTAGCTCCACAAATTCCTTTGTTGTATGTACTAAGATTAATCTGCGTTGTAATCCAGGCTGCCATAAGCTAGCTCATCCACATGCAAACATTGATCTGTACACAAGTTAATGTGACAGATATATCATCATGCGGGAGATTTACTTCTGTTACCGAGTTGGTATTGAAGCTTGCCTTATGACCTACGGAATCTTTGAGAGTTCCGGGGATTCAAGGTCAACTCCCTTTTTTTTTTTCAAGTGTATTGGGATACTTGCTCTTTTGTAGTGATAAGATCACTGTTTATTTTTATTGATTTTTCTTTTGAGCAAGGGATTGGGGATATGGAGTGATGAAAATCACTGTTGTTTGTGCATTTTGATGTGTGCACTATATTTTGTCAAATTTTTGAGTTTTGACATTTTGCAAATTTTTGTGTTTTTGCAGCTATTGAGAACTTTTGGGATTCTTAGGGAATTGGGTAGGGAGGAAGCTTGTCCTTTTGCCAACTCTCAGCATTCTAGGGGTCATTCGCACAGGGAGATGAGCAAGATAACCGTTTCGCTTGTGGTGACCTAGTTATTTTGCAGGTTTCATCTTTCGTTCACACGATTTTGGGAATTTTAGTGTTTTAATTTGTGTTGGGATGTTACGTAACAAGGTGTATTTCGAGTATGACTCTACCTTATAAAATCCGTTCGACTTGGTACACTACATGGCTAAAGAGGAAAATGATGACTGAATTACTGAAACTCCTAGTACATTCCCAGACCACTGACTGTAGTGTGGTAAGATTTATGCATGGTGTTTTTGTTGATTTTGATGAATTCGAGTATGCCTAGAATTGAGATGCAAATCTTTTTTATTTTTGATGATTTTTGTTGTTTTGTTTTTGTTGAATTTCTTGATTGTTTGACCAAGAGATTGCGATAATCCTTGGAGCTTTTGGGTTGACCAAGAGATTGCGATAATCCTTGGAGCTTTTTGTATTGACCAAGAGATTGCGATAATCCTTGGAGATTTTTAGGTGACCAAGAGATTGCGATAATCCTTGGAGCTTTTTGGGTTGACCAAGAGATTGCGATAATCCTTGGAGCTTTTTGGGTTGACCAAGAGATTGCGATAATCCTTGGAGCTTTTTGGGTTGACCAAGAGATTGCGATAATCCTTGGAGCTTTTTGGGTTGACCAAGAGATTGCGATAATCCTTGGAGCTTTTTGGGTTGACCAAGAGATTGCGATAATCCTTGGAGCTTTTTGTTTGTTTGTTTTTGTTGAAATTTTTTTTTTTTTTTTTTTTTGTGGTACATGGTTGTCTTAGATATGAAATGGTCGTAAATGACTGATATTCAAGGGTTCCGTTTCCTTGATACCGTCAAGAGAAGCTAGCCTGTACGTTCCTGGTCCTATTTTGCTATCAATGATATACGGACCTAACCAATTTGCCACAAATTTGTCCCTCATATGGGACGGCAAATTAGAGTTTTGTTGGTTTTCCTTCAGAACCAGATCACCAACCCGAAATTCTCTTAGGTGAACTTTCATGTTGTAAGCTCTCTTAAGCCACTCTTGATAGATACGTAAGTGCTCGAGAGCATTAACGCGTCTTTCATCAAGCAACGTAAGCTGGTCTAACCGGTCCTGCCGTGCAGTGTCATCATCGATGAATTCCTGCATTGATATGCGGAGGGAAGGAATTTCCAACTCGAGAGGCATTACTGCCTCTAAGCCATACACTAGTGAAAACGGAGTTGCCCCAGTGGGCATTCGAATGCTAGTGCGATAGGTCCAAAGGGCAAGTGGGATTTGTATGTGCCAATCCTTATGACTGTCTGCAACGGTCTTTTTAAGGATGGCGACTAGCGTTTTGTTTGACGCCTCTGCTTGCCCATTTGCTTGCGGATAATATGGTGTTGAAAAGTTGTGCTGAATTTTGTACTTTGTGGTTAAAGCACGCACGTCTTTGTTCTTGAATGATGGCCCATTATCCGAGATTATTTTGGATGGAATACCAAAACGACATATGATGTAATGCAAAATGAACTCCGCAATGCGGGGTCCTGTCATAGAGGTTAACGGAATTGCTTCCACCCATTTGGTAAAATATTATGTGGCCGTTATGATAAACGTGTGACGGCCTGACGATGCAGGGGAGATCTTTCCAATTAGATCGAGGCCCCACTGCAAAAATGGCCAAGTAGACTGGACTGTCTATAGGGCCTGGGAAGGTGCGTGCATCAGATTGGCATGATGTTGACATTTCACACACCTCTTGACATATGCGCAGCAGTCTCGCTCTAAAGATGGCCAATAATAGCCCATGCGAAGAATGCACTTTGCAATGGCCATACCACTAAAGTGGCTGCCACATGTACCGTCATGCACTTGGGTGACTGCCCAAGTGGACTCTTGCTGGTCCAAGCAACGAAGAAGAATTCCGTTGTAGCTACGACGATACAAAATGTCTCCTATCAAGACATATTTTGCCGCTTTCTGTTTGAATGTTCGTTTTGCGGCTTGCGTCAATCCAAGGGGTAGATTACCTAACTTGAGGTAATCTCTTATGGGTAAATACCAGTCCTGTTGATCAGATACCTCGACAGTTTGAACAGCCAATCCCTTTTGGAGTTCTTCCCTAACAAATGTTGATTGGGATAAAACTTGTAAAAATAGCGTTGTGTTGCTATTAATGGGAATGGGGGAGAACAAAGACCCCCAGTTGGCGTGTTTCAAATAGTCTCGGATTTGGAAGAACTTATCCGAAGATGGTTCGATCTGGATCATGTGGATTCCTGGCGTCAAGTCTGAGCTTACGCGCTCCATCGCGGGTTGCGATAAGGTTTTGACCTGAATGGTTGTTATATCACCAAAAAGGTCTTGCGGGATTAGTGACCCCAAGGAGGCCATTGTGTCCACAAAACGATTCGATGATCGATGGAGTGCCTCGATGTCATACCACTCAAATTTTGCCAAGAATTTATCCACGAGGGCTTTATAGGCCTTCAGAACTGGGCATTTGCATTGATATACCCCTTTGACTTGATTGACAATTAACAGCGAATCGCCAAAGATGTTCAGTCTTTTGATGTTCATGGCGATTGCTTGTCCGAAGACCTAGGAGCAAGGCTTCATATTCTCGCATTGTTGTTGGTGCACTTGGAAGTTTAATTTAAATGACAGGGGCATTGGAGCGCCCTACGGTGTGAAGAATACAATTCCTGCGCCACCACCTTGCTCGCTTTAGAACCATCAAAAAATAAGGTTATGTCGGCCTGAGACTCAGGCTCTTTAGAATCTGGCGATTCTGAGACATGGAAGACCTCATCATCGGGTAGTTCTATGACCAGAGGCTGATCGTCTTCAAGAGGAGCCTCTGCTAGTTGATCGGCTATGACTTGTCCTTTTATAGATTTTTGTCCAATAAACTCAATGTCAAATTCCGTCAACAACATGATCCATTTCGTCGTGTGGCTACTATGATAAGTACGACTCATCATGTATCGCAATGGATTCTCCTTAGACACAACATACGTCGTGTTGCTCAGCATATAGTTGCGTAGCCTTTTGGTGGCAAACACCACTGCCAAGCAGAGTTTCTCAACGTATGCATAGTTAAGTTCAGTAGCCCGACCGGGTGCGGCTAAGATAGTAAGTAGCCTGTTCTTTGTGAAGTTCATTCTTCTGGGCTAGCATTACGCCCAGTGCCACCTCAGTAGCTGAGATGTATAAGTAGAACGGCACACCTGGTCTAGGCGGTGCCAATACTGGCGATGAAGCCAAGTATTGTTTGATTTCGTCAAAGGCTGACTGGCACTCGTCATCCCAATGAAATGTGACCCCTTTGTGCAATAATTTGTTCATTGGTCAGCATTTGTCAGATAATTGCGCTATGAAGCGTTTAATCGACGCGACCTTTCCTTGTAGACTTCTGAGCTGCTTGATAGTGGTTGGGGGAGCCATTTCAAGGATTGCCTTGACTTTTTTTGGGTCCACTTCGATGCCTCTTTTGGAGACTATAAAACCCAAGAGTTTTCCAGATGTGATGCCGAACACGCACTTCTTGGGATTCAGTCTGACCTTATGCTCTATGAGGCGATCGAGGATCTTGCTTAAGTCATCGAGATGATCTGAGCGCAATTTAGACTTGGCTAACAAATCATCCATGTAATCTTCCAAAGTTTTGTGCATGTAATCGTGGAAGATATACGTCATAGCACGTTGGTATGTAGCGCCAGCATTTTTAAGGCCAAAAGGCATGACCTTATAACAAAATGTCCCCCAAGGCATTGTGAATGCCGTTTTGAGTTGGTCTTTAGGATTGATACGAATTTGATTGTATCCTGAGAAACCGTCCATTAGGGAGAGCATTTCGTGACCTGCTGTAGCATCTACCAATGCGTCGATGCTTGGCAAGGGAAAATCATCCTTAGGACTCGCTTTGTTTAGGTCTCAAAAGTCGGTGCATATGCGAATCCTCCCATCGGGCTTCTTGACGGGAACCATGTTGGACAACCATGGCGGATAATCCACGCAGATGACAAATTGTGCATCCAACAACTTTTGTAATTCGTCTTTGACCATCAAGGCCACTGTTGGGTGCATCTTTCTTAGTTTTTGCTTTACTGGCTTGATTTTCGGATCAAGCGTTAAATTGTGCATGACTAGCTGCGGGTCTAGTCCTGGCATATCTTTGTATGACCGTGCAAAAACCTCCTTCTTTTCTTTAAGAAGGGCAATGTAATCGGCTTGCTCTTCGAGGGAAAGGCTTACCCCCAGCTTGAGAATCCGTGGATTCATTGGATCTGTGTCGATGTCTACGTCAGTCGTCTCTTTGACTGACATGTGAGATCCGTCCTCCAACTGATGTGGAGTTGGGATTAAATGGATATCATCAACTGAGTTAAGATCTGCGTTGGGGACTTTGGGTCCCTCTTCAGCTTGAAAAATATCTTGAGTTGTCCTTGGGGTAAAATGAAGCATTTTACCGAAAGGCCAGTACTCTGATGGTGACAATGGTGAGTTGACGCAATCCCAGTCAATGGCATCCGTGTTTAGATGTAATGACCGTGATGGATCGATCGGATTGTGGATGGGTGTGGTCAAATCAATGGAGATCATGTGGATGGAATGAATTTGGTCTCCAGAACCACGGGTGTGATGACTTGATTCTTTCAGATGTTCCCTATATTCTGGGTCTGGCTCTACGGGAACAGGCACGAATGGATCCTCTCTAGGTGCAAATTCATCTCTAAGTGCGGAAAGGAAGGCGGGGTCTTCCCTTGGTACTGTTGTCCTGATGGGATCTTGAGGTGGACGATGCTCAACTTGAATTTGGAGCCATAGGCCTAGCACTTGGTCCCACCTCATTGGGTCTAAGTGTCATTCATGTCCCAACCGTATACCCATTTGTCCCATTAGATCTTCATGGGTTAGAGCGTGGTGATGTCGTCGCGCATGTCTGAGATAGTCCATCTCAGTCTCGTCTTCTGAATCACTTTCATAGATCCAAAATTGCTCATCCTCTTCAGCATCTGTTGCTTCCGACATTGAGGACTCTTCTTGTTCCAGTGAATTAATCTGATCCCATTG
The DNA here is from genome assembly GCA_028583015.1 of Wollemia nobilis. Classification (NCBI taxonomy): domain Eukaryota; kingdom Viridiplantae; phylum Streptophyta; class Pinopsida; order Araucariales; family Araucariaceae; genus Wollemia; species Wollemia nobilis. The sequence goes on from JAQPPZ010017095.1 coordinate 5,977,522, forward strand.
CGGTTTTTCCACTCTTAGTGGAGGGACCTGATTCTTTTGAGACTGTGTTATTTCGTCTGGAACCTCTAAGGGGAACAGTTTCAAAAAAATATCTGGAAGTCGTTGTTGTTCTTTTCGAGGACTGCTCTCTGAACTTTCACCTCTCTCTAGCAAAGGATAGGGATTATTGTTGTTACCAGGGGTGTTTGTAGACCATGGGAGATAATCCCCCAATGTGTATTCTGTGTTTGTATTGGCGTATGGGTCTTGTGCCAATCCCCCCCTGTTGCCTATTTCTAGGCCTTGCATTTTTTCAACCAAGATGTCTAATGGCAGGGGATGGTTGAACCCTACCCCCGACTTGTCGTATGGCATCTGATATCTTGGTTGACAAAGGATCCGCATCCCTTGATCGTATCTGCCTAGACCATACCCATGCCAATTGCATTGTTCGAGATATTTTAGGGCAAATTTTGGGTTCGACAGATAATTGATGTTTTCGACAAAAGGTTCTTCATCTGTTTCCTTTTGTTCGCATGGTTCAGAACCATGATCAAGGCCCCCATACACAAAATTTGTTTGGTTCGGTGGGTAGCCTAAAGGGACGATTGTTCCAATGGGAAGGCGAGGTCTTCCCATGTCTTGTACTGACTCCAGTGTGGGGGTTGCCACAACATTTTGCACTATGTACTCTCCCAGGCCTGTATTGGCCATCTCAACGATGATTGTTGATGATTGGGTAGGAGGAAACGGTAGTCCTTCCTGAGTCCATTCCATGTTTGGTTGTTCAGGAATCTTGGTTTTCGTTGCGTTGGGCACTTCCTCTGTTGATATTGTTGAGATCATGGGCAACCCCTCTTCTAGAGGCTTAACCTCCTCCATGATTTGCTTTCCCTTGTCCTTCTGTTGGGCCACGATAGGTGGCACTGATGATGAAGGAGCCAATGATGAAATCTCACCTGGCTGGGATTTTACCTTATTGGCCACCAGTTGTGCTTGCGGTATCGGACCACTGTTTAGATGGATTTAATTGAAAATCCAAATGCGTTGATGGTAGGGTCGATTGAGGTATGAATTGTACCGCATTGCAATACTTGAAGGGCTCTAAGTCCATTGGGACTACATGTATTTTCCCTTCATAGGCATACTTCAAGCACTGGTGTGCGATCGAGGGGACACACTTCATGTCCCTGATCCAAGGCCACCCCAGCAGTATGTTATAAGCCATTTCGCCTTCCAACACATGGCATAGTGTGGGTATTGACTTTTGTCCTACCTGTATAGGCAGAACAACCGTGCCGACTGTCGAGCAAATTGCATCGTTAAAAGCTTGCAGTGTGTACGTGGAAGTTGTGATGTGAGAGGCTGGCAGTTTTAAATGCTTTAACGTAGCAGTGGTTATAATGTTACTGGATGAGCCAGTATCTATCAGCACTCTCTTGTACGGGATCTCGTTGACCCGCGCGATAACGTGCAGGGGTGGATCCGGCATGTCATTCGATATTGTTTTGACCTCATTTTCTTTGAATGTGATGACAGGCTCCGTACATTGTTTCACATGTCCCATGAAAGCGTTGAAAGAATTAGCTTCGTGGGGTTGTACTTCAATGGCTTTTAAGATGTCCATAAGAGCTTCTCTATGTGGAGCTGATTGTTGAATAAGCTCGTAGATGGATAGCCTAGCTGACGTGGTCCGCAAACTCTGCGTGAGTTTGGTTCGTATTGTGACCTCAGGTCTAGGCGGAGGTACCTGCATCGGGCTTTGTTGAGGCTGCGATGTCGATGGAACTTCCCTCGCAGGTACCTCGGGGGCAACTGCTGGGTATTTTCTGTTCCTTGTTACAATGCTAATCATTCCCACAAATCCTTGTGCGGGAAGATCTTGTCGCACCTCGTTTATTTGGAGCGGTTTTGTCTGCGCCTCGTGGGCAAGCAAGGGGTCCTTGAATACCCCCATTTGTTGGTTGTTAGGTGCGATGGGGTTGTCCACGACCAATGTTCGATTGTCGATCAAATCCTGGACTAGTTCTTTGAATTTCCAGCACCCATTTAGGTCATGTCCTCTGCGTCTATGAAATCTGCAATACAATTCCTCCCTATACCCCTTAGGCTTAGGAACGCTAGGGTCAAAAATTTGGATTTTTGGCAGAGTAACTAGATTCACCACTGACAAGCGGTCAAATAAGGAGTCCCTAGACTCCGCATACGGGGTGAATTATCGCCTAGGGCGACGCTGCTGATACTGTTCTTGTCTCCTGTTATCTCTTTCGTAAGCAGGAGGCACTGCCTGGTAGTTAGCCTTTTGAGGCTATGTTTCTTGCACAGGCGCTGGGACATTTATCGCAACTTGGTTGATTGCAGCGTGTTGTGGTTGCGTTGTCACAGTTTTAGTGGTTTTATTCCACTCTTTCTTCTTAGGCTTGGCAATTGCGCCTTCGCCTATCTTAATCTCTTCTATGACTCTGGCTTGTGCCAAAGCTTCTTCTATGCTGTCGTATTGTCGCAGCAACAATAGACCAGAGATTGATTTTAAACAACTTTTCGTGAACATTTGCGTGAGGTCCGACATGGGAGGACGATAGGGTAACTTAGAAAGCAAAGCTCTCCATCGGTTCCCATACGCTGCCATTGTTTCCTCCTCAAATTGTTTAAGGCTAGCAAGATCACTAAGTGATGCCTTCTTCCTTGTGTTGAAGGCGAAGCGTTCAAGAAACGCATCTACCAGCTGATCTAAGCTGCTTATGCTATGTTTGGGCAGCTGTGTGAACCAATCCGAGGCGGGGCCTGCGAATGTGGTTATGAATGTTCTAAGCAATAACGCGTCATTATCTTGAATTCTGAAGCATTGGCTTAGAAACCGTGTAACATGTTCCTGTGCGTCCTCTTCACCTTTAAAAACGCCAATTGAGGCAACTTAAAGTGTTCGGGGTAGAGAGGTGTAGGCACCGAGGGATGCACCGGATTATTGCGGAGTAGACGTAATGTGGGTTTTTGATGCCCAGCGGCTTTTGTCTCCACCGACTCTAAACGCTCCAATAGCGCTTGGTATGCATCGAGAATATTTTATTTCTTCCTCTCTTGTTCGCTCTTGTTGCAAGTTACGGTGAACCGGAGGCCTATGGAGGGGTGGCCGAATGGCATCCTTCCTGCCTTGATGGGGAGTTTCGATATACTCCTCTTCTGGTTCATACTCCTCGTAAAATTCTTGAGGAGTCTCAGGGCAAAACCTATGACCCTGATCAAGTTCTTGCTGAAGGTACCCATCATTGTTTCGGGGAGTTGCCTCCCTTTCAAATCTATGGGGTCTTGGAGGCAGAGTTTGACGAGGTCGTGGAGACCTGTCTTGCGCCAACGGATTACGCCTCTCATACTGTTCAGCTCTTTGGATGCGAGGGGTTGGCCCCCTCTCAGGTATTTCATAGCGTAACTCATCCGCTTAGCGTTGCATGCGTTCTTTATCCAAGCGGTATTGATACTCTATCTCTTGTTGACTTTGTTTAAGCCGCATGATTTGGGCTTGACGGGTGGTATATCTGGCGACAGCCGGATCAATTTGTTCTACCCTATTTTGTTCGGGAGGTTCAAATGTTCCTCCTATGGGTCTACCTTGATTTTGATGCTCTAAGGTTTCAATGGGTCGCTTCCCTCTGTCGAGGTAGGTGGTATGTGCTCGAGGTTCTGGCCTCAAGGGGTGATCATGATATCCTGCTGGTGCGGAAATGCAAGGTTCCCACATTTTTTGTTGCTCTCGAGGAATGTGATGGTTTTCCTCATACTCCCTTTCATGAGTGTAAATGGGATGGGCGGAGTTAGGTCGCCCTATGTAAGGAGCCCTGCGCTCCGGATGTGGTCTTTCTGTTCTGATGATAGGTAAAGAAGGGACGCCATATCCATGTTGCCCCTCTAAATGGACAGTGTGCCTGTTTAGCGCTTCATTTCGCGGTGGCCACTCATGCCTACCTTCAAGAGGTGATTCTCTATTTATGTCAAGCTCTACATGTAAGGAATCTTCCCGAAAGGGGCTGCTTTGAATAGGCATACCCCACCGAGGATTTTGAATTGGATTCTTTTGTAGGTTAGACCGATAAGGCGGTATAACCAAATCCTCAGGACTGAAGTGAAGGCAACTTGTGCCTGCTTTTTGTGTACCTCTCGGAGCTTCTGCCCTTGATTGGGCTTGACTATGGGTGTACACCATTGCGGTGCTTCTATGCTATCTAAATAAGTTTTTATCTCGTTTTATGATTTTCTCTTTTTTTTTTTTTTTTTTGTCTACACTAAGCAGAATTAAACACACACATTCACAAGACCGTGATTATCTCTTTTAAGGATTCTTGGTGTGCCCTAAACTGGTTTAGTGCATTTTGATGTTTTGTTTTGTTTTTGTAAGTTTTGTAGAACGTTTAAATGCATCATGTAGGCTATTATAACTCCAAAAGGTCGCCCCTTCAATATACCTACCAGGCCGATATACCAACCTCTCTATATACCCGCCCTTACGAGAGGGAGACTATAGGTACGTGAGAGCAGAAGGTACATGGTACATAGGCGGTACGGAAGGGGGATTGTCTTTTTAATGACACCTACCATAGAAAACTTATCCTCACGCGCATGGGAATCACCCCAGCTATGCTCGGTCTGTCTTCATCAGGATTTACGCCTAACAACAGTTGACAATCGGGAAATGGATGCAAATCAAGCCAAGGCGGTGATTAAATCCACCAATGGTCTTGATCAAGGGCTGGGGTCTTAAGACCAACTCCTTGGTTTAAAGTTGTCTCGTGATGTGTGTGGGATTCGTTTTATCCAATAAAATGAAACTAGCATACATGAATTTTCCTAATGCAATGCAAGATTAAATGAAAACAATTAACGAAGCAGAAACGAAACGAAACAGAAAATTATAACGAGAGATCATGAAAATCCCTACCTCTTCTCTGCTCGCTCCTGTTATCTCTAAATTTCTACTCGAAAATCCATGAGACGAGAATTCGTCCCTCCGGGAGACGGATTGCGGAACGAATTCGTCCCACCTAGAGACGAATTTGAATTCGTCTCAGGGTCAGACGAATTGCAGAAAAGGATTCGTCCCTGTCAGAGACGAATAGCAGTCTACAACAAAAAAAAGATGTACCTGTCAAGCACAAACACAAAACTTTAATCAGTTTCTGTGATTTCAAAAACCAGGGAACAGTGTCCCATCGTGATCGCCACTGAAAGCACGAGATTCCGGTCAAAAGAAACACCAAGTGCAATTGCATTCAAAAATTAATCACGCCTAAGTCCTAGGAATGTACATTGCATGAAACAAAAAGAGACATGTTATAAGAGACGCAATCAGATAAAGGAAAATAGCCCTTTCATTAATTTCTTTCGATCTCTGTTACAATAATGCCTCCTCCCTTTTCAGGGGCTAGGAGCGCAAATAAGGTTTGATTACAATCGTTGAATGGTTCCTCCTTCCGCGTGCCCACGATTGCACTGGGTGAGCTAAGATGATGCCGTCGCTGATGTTGATGGGTTCTCTGCATCTGTTGCTTCTCCTACAAACAAAGAAATGATCAAGACATTAGTAGCACCTGTTGCAAATGAAAATCATTCTCTCTCTAAAACTAACAAAATATGCATACGAATATTTGCCTGAAACCATGAAAACAGTGAATCCAAATTGCTTCAAAATATGATAGAAGGTAAGAACAGTCACCAGAAGGCCACTGCCACTGAGGCAGCTGGCCAATTCACCTTAAACTGGAATTCGTCCCTGGGCAGGACAAATTCTGACTGTAATTCGTCCCTGGGTGGGACAAATTCTTCTGAATAGGAGAAATCGACCTGCTGCTGCTCCAATGTCAGATCTCGGGACCTGCAAAACTCCTGCAAATAGGGGGGTTAGGTAATTGGGGCCATTTTGGGACGACCCAGATGGTCGGATTTTCCCAATTTGACCTCCTCCCTCGGGAATTTAACCTTGACACCTGCAAGTTAGCGAAACGATAAAGCAATACAAAACACCCTAAACTCTGACCAAAAGCTACAAAATTGCAATTATAGACTAATCAGACCTAGTAACACAGAATGCAATCTAAAAATTAATCTAAAGTGCTCAAAAACTGAAATTAGAATTTGGGGGTGCGGGGGTGCCCAAGTGGGCCTCCCACCGTTGGCCCTCGATTTTGGAGCCAATCCACCAAGGATGGGCCCAAAACCTTTTAGGATTGGGGGTCGGCGAATTGGTAGGTTCAGATGTCCATGCGTCGGATTTGAGTAAGGTTCGAGCTTCCAAAGGCCACCCAACAACCTCCCTTGCAAAAGAGATTGATGGATGTAGGAAGGTGAACAAAAGGGGATGCAAATGAGTCTTCGATTCGGCAGCACTTCGTTGCTTGAACACTCCTTCTACCTGCCTATTCTGGGTGAGAAAATTCCCACCTTTTATAGACCCAAGGGGTCTCTTTTGGGAGGGAAGCACAAAAGCCAAGTGTTGGCCATGGGCGCCATGTGGCAGTCTTGTCTTCCCATGAGGGAGGGAAGTCCTTCACTGACTTGAACTTTGATAAATGCTTCTTGTAACAGTCCTCTAACGGCCCCTCTGTCCACTTACACATGCGTGCAAGGTAGGAGCCCTTAACTGACTGTTCTGGGCTGCCACTTGGCACCATTTTCCCTTTTGTCTGTTAAGCTTAGAATTCATCCCACCCAGGGACAGATTCAGAATTCGTCCTGGGGTGGGATGGATTCTATTTTGAATTCGTCCCTGGGTGATACGAATACTGGGCAAAGTGTCCAAGTGTGCCAAATTGCTTCTTGACCTTACAAAATTGCTATGAAAGTGGTTAGGACCACTGTTTAACCTCTGAGGGCTGCCTTGGGGGCTGTGTTTGTCAAAGCGATCAATATTTGCAGTCACATAATCGGATTGGTGCTGTTTTGGTGTCTACACAAAGTAAAAAAGAGAAAAAACTAAATGTTCATGATTTTTGGTCTAAGAACCTCAAGCATTATCGTCAACCACGGAGGACTTATTAAACTAGAGTATCAGTGTTACATATTAGTATATTTTACATTATTATAAAGGAAATAAAGGTATTTTTATAGTGGTATTAATTAACAATTGTGTAAAATAAATGAATTTACTATGGTCCACATAGAAATCAACCAATATGTTCTGCAAGATTAAGTCCTATGCAAGGGTATTTTCATTCCAAATATATTGAAATAAAAAGATGTCACTACCAATGTAAGGATGAATGGCCTAACATTGAATACTTTAGAGCTCTAAATATAGGTTCAAGGTTTGAATCTTATGGGGTGTAGGATGTACACCATGCTCTGATAACTAGAGTATTGTTGGATAACTATACATTGGGTAAAAAGCATCCTCCATGAGGGTAATATCATATGGCATATTTCCTTGTAGATGTTAAAAACTATTTTACCCTATACCCTTTTTAAAATAAAATGCATTGACCATAAAGGTAAATTATCCTTATAACATTAAGATTAGATATATAAATAGGGTGGAAATATCCTAAAGTATTATTTAGTTATGAGAATCACTTTTGTGGTAGATTTTAAATTAATGAGGGATGGTGTGACTACTCACCCAATATTATCAGGCATATTTAAATGAGGGATATGTAGCCATCATTGAATGTTCTAGTTGAGTGAGAGGAAACATGGTTTCTTAATATCAGAAGTAGAGACCAATCAAGATAGAAAATAAAAGTGGTAATGTAAATGGATATCATAAAAATAGATATCAATAAACTTAAATATGAGAGGATGTATATGTGAATGATATTTTTATTCTATAGTTGGTCTATATTCTATATGGAATCACATTCATTATTCTTGGTGCTAGTGTTGGCATTGTTTTGCATATTGAGGATAGATTATAACTCTAATGTCAATATCATACACACACATTGCTTGAGTACCTTAGGATTAGATATATTAATAAAGTGGAAAGATCATAGAGGACTAATAAATTGTGGTAATCACTTACATGATAGATTTTTAAGACATGCATATCATCCTACTATTCACCCAATTTTATTAGGCATATTGAAATAAGAGATATATAGCCACCACTAAAGGTTCCAGTCAAGTAGGGAGAAACATGATTCCTTAATCTCACAAGTAGAGATCAAATATATTTTAATATGAAAGTGAGAGGATGTATCTTTGGCCTATATGTTCTATTCTCTAGTTGGCCTATATTTCGAATGAAACCACATTCTTTATTCCTAATGTTAGTGTTGGCATTTTTCTATACATCAAAAAAAAAATCTTTTTTGAGGGGTGGGGGGTTTGAGGGTGGGGAAGATATTTTCAACCACCATTATTATAATATTTCTTATGATTTATGGGTATGAAATCTTACAAGGTAAATTTTTTTTACTCTAATAAAATATTTGAATTAGTTATATGTGGTTCTAAAACATATTATAATATTACAATATAAGTTGTTTTTCTATGTGGAATGACGGTTGGGTTAGAATTGGCTCCTGGTCATTTCAAGTTATGGTGGAACTCATTAGCAAGACTACCGGCCTGGTGTTATATGGAGCCTATCACAACCGTGATAGACATTCTCTGTTGCAAGAGATTAGTCTTTTCTTAGATGAGGAATTTTTGCCCAGGGTATAGAATGGTTTTAGCACTATGGCCTTACCCCCTCCTTGGGATCAGGTTGCAAGGGTTATTATGGACTATTTTACCCTTGACTCTTCCTATGAAATAATTAGGAGCTTCCATGTGATGTTTTTAAATTATTTGAGATGTAAAGCTAGTATGAATATTCCTTTGTTTCTTTTCTAGTCAATGAAGAAGTCCTTTCTGAATTCTCAAGGTGGTCATGGTCATGCCTCTATTCATCAAGGCATTGCATTGTTGGTGTTTAAGCAGGCTATTTTAGAACATGGTTTAAATACTAATGATATTCTCAAGCCTTTTGTAGATCTTCCTAGTACCTTAGCTTGTGGTGCTAATATGGTGGCAGACTCTCCTGGTTCTCTTGGTGGTGGCTCTAGGTTGGACTCAAATATGGATTATGATTGCAATCGAGACATCTATTCCTTTACCTTAGGGATGGGTTTTGAGAAGATTTCTAGGAAGATTCAAGTTTCTACCAAAGGTATGAGGAGAAAGGCTTCTAATGAGAAAGCCTTTATGCCTTCAACTGGTCCCACTGTCAAGTTCAATTTACCCCCTAAAGATATCATGGAAGATTCAATGAATTTGGACCTGAGGCCACCCCATTCTACTTCTATTAGTGGTCAACGTAAATCTAATTGTCTGCGCTACAAATGGGGTGAAAGTGAAGACTCCCCATATCTCTCTGCCCTCTTTGATTTTTATGTTCTTCCTCAAAATTGCATTAAGGATAAATCTATGGAGGAGGTCTATGCTCCGAAGGCTTCTGATGATTTTAATCATTATGTTATTCATGATTTAAATTTTAATTTACATCAATCAAATAAATTTGTGGAGCTCACTAAAATCGTCTCTGGATCAATCTAAAATTATAACGCGTTTAGTTGCTCTTTTTGCTCAGGGTTTGGATAAGTTGGTGTAGAACTATCTCAGTTCTCCCTCCTTTTGTGCCCTGGGGGCCTGGTGTCAATAGTATTTTCTTGGTTTACCTCATGTCTGCCTGGTGAGGTTCTATTCTATTATTCATGCCCTGGTGGCCTTTGCCTATTTTGGTTGTGGGATCCTTTAAAACTCTCTTCGTTATTAATGCTACCAAAAAAAATATTATTGTTGTTTTATAGATTATGTGATTCTAAAACTATTTAAATATTACATTATATAAAACATTATTTTAAAGTATGTTTTTGAAGGGGTTTCCATTTCTATTTTACATTAAATTTTCAATGAGTTTACATAGACTTTTATGAGGGGTCCTAGTCCCCTCATACTAAGTGGGGTTTGAACCTTAGACCTAATAGAATAAGTAATTATTCTCTTCAGTTATACTAGGATAGACTTACTTGAGTTTCCACTCCTTCATGAGTCATGTTAATTCTTAATTATAGTCTACATTAGATTTTATGAGTTGTTGTAATCCAACGGATCTCAATGATCAACTTTGTTATTTATATAAAGTTGATTCATGGAATAATCAATCAGTTCTACTCTTTATTCATATTTTGTGTAATGCTTTACATGTCTATTTTTGGAAATTCTAACATGGTACCAGAGCTGGATAGATTTTGCTAGCATTCTCTTTTGAAGGTTCTAGGAGTTGGTTCTTTGTATCTTTTGTTGGCTTCTCCTATTTTTTTGGATTTAAGTCTTCAATAAGATTTTATATATAGTTTTTTTGCTATTTTTTTAGATATATATGTATGTGGGTTATTCTGAATAATATGTGTCTCCTTCTCATGTTAAAAGAGAAAAGGAAGATTCATTGCCTTTTAGTGTAAATGATTTTAATTCAGAAAAATTACCCATAGTTTTTTTTCATATCTATTATTTTAAAAAAAGGGGCTCTTTGACTAGTTCATATATATTAATTTTTTTTCCTTAAAAAAAGGAACACCTTTTTTCAAGCAAATAATTTTTTTTTTATGATTATTATTAAAAAATTTATTATCCTAAAATCTTGATCGATAGGAATTTTATTTCCTATATTTAGTGTATTTTTTTTTGCAGGAAAAAAATCTTGTTGCATTGCCTTTTTCATTGCTCTCAGAGAAGCCCAATTGAGGCTCTCAAAACATGCACTAGGCACCCAATCTTGGGTACCAATGACACTCTTTGTCATTCCTCTCAGTCGATTTCGATATCTCCTTCACTAGAGATATAAAGATTCTCTCCATTGCATTCTTGTTTGGCGCAACTAATATTTAAGTCAACTATTATTAAGATAACCCTTCTTTAAAATTTTGTTTGCTCTAAAGCTTCGTCAAGTTCAGTTGCATGATAATCGTTTTCTAACATTTCATCTCATGTGCTCATTTTTTGGCATCATTTTAACGCATCGACAAAATATGTAGGAGCCCAATTAAGCCGAAGCATCTTCAATACCGTCGATCTCTTCTCTTCTCGGTTGGAAGATTGTAACAGCTCTCACTTAGATCCTATAAATTTTTTTTTGCCTCTCCTCCTTTGGCATTTCATTCTATTTCTTTTATGTTCATAAACTTATTTTTATTCTCTAACAAGTTCTTTGTGCATTAATATATTTCCGGTTTGCTCCTCAAGTGAAGTGTCGTGGTGCTAGATAGAGGCATCTACGATTTTTTTATATATTTCATTTTGATTAACTTTCGATCAAATTATTGCAATATTAAGCCCTTTTTTTTTTGTTTTACACCTCTCCTATTTTATGTTTGATCTGCAGGTTTCAAACAGATTTTATAGCCAAGGTGATGGGTCTTATGTCTTCTCTATGAACCTTAACGAATTTTAAAGTGAGCTGCTAGGGTCTGCAAAACTTTTCTAAGAACAAAAGACTTCATCAAGGTGTGAATCTAGGACTTCGATGCACTGGCTCTTCTATTTTTCTTATAGGCATAGGGTCTGCAAACGACAACCTTCTTCCTTTTGCACCAAGCATGTTCTTTCAAAATAAGTGAAAGACAACCTTCTTCCTTTGGGGTAAACATTCAATTCACGTATTTTGTTTAAATCCCGAACGCAGGTGCCTTGTATTGGTTAATTTGTATTGGTTTTTTCTTTTGTTCCTTCATTTTCAAAGGTAAAACCTTACAAAATATCTCATTACCTTTATATTTTTCGTTATTCATTCTGAATCATTTCTTCACTAAAGCCTTTTACTTTTTCAAAAGGCTATCCTCTTAAAAAGTGAAGGAGTCATTTGTAACCTAATAATACAAAGGTATTTTTCGAGGGGGGGTTAAGGGTGCACAATATTGCACCTTCTTTTTGTTTTATCTTTTGAGGGGGGTTTTTCTTTTTTTTGGTGTCTATCTTCTTTAAGCTCTCTTCTATTTCCTTTTATAGTGGCTTTTATATCTAAAAGGTGTATATTGTTTTTATCTCATTAAACCAATATATGTTTAAAGAAGGTACTCAATATTTTATACAAACCCTCATAAATATCAAAACAAATAATTTTTTATATAACATCTTATAAATTTTTAAGTGGCATCTATTGGTGTATAAAATATATCTTCATCAATTTTTCTGCTACTTTTTTCTTGTTACTTTATCCTTCTTATTTAACCTTTCTTGTATTTAAGAAAGTTCTTTATATCTTAAAGCAAGACCTAAATATAAGAAGTCTATATCAATACAAGCTCTCATAAACTTCAATTTTTTTTTTTTATTTATAGGAATATTGCTTTACCTAAATCATTTAAAATTTATCACCTATGTTCCTAGTGTTGGAATTCTCAATAACTTACAGTTTCCCTCTCGTAAGGGTGGGTTATTAAGAATCTGATAATAAGTTATGGATGATGTAAAAAATAGCCTATGTTCCAAGTATCAATTCTCCTCTTTACTTATAGTTTCCCTGTCGTAAGGGTGAGTTATTGAGAAGAAAATATATATAGTTCTGGCTTAACAATTGTTTCATTGCCCTTATTAATTTGTCATACCTCCTCATTTAATTATAGTTTCCTTCTCGTTAGGGCGGGTATTTTTAAGAGATTGGTATTTACAAAAGGTCATTGTTACATTAAAAATTATAAGATCCATTAATTTATTTTTCATTACCCTAATATATTTAGAAAATCTCCTCACTTACTTATAGTTTCCCTCTCGCTAGGGTGGGTAATTGAGGATCTTGGTATCTCTTAAGATTTTTGTTGCATTCTTTAAAAGAACATTAAAATTGAAGTTAAGGAGGGGGATTGTTGGTTTACTTCAATTTTCTTTAGAAAAATGAATACAATTTTTCCACTCACCCCTCATAACTATCATACCTGGAAACCTAAAATATTAAATCTCATTTCTCAAAAAGAGCTCACACACCTACTAGAAGAGAAGCAACCTGAATTTGAAAAAGAATATGAAATATTTGTTCATAAATGGAAAATGTATGAAACAATGGGTATTATAAGCACTAATGTAAATGAAAGCTTATGGTTTCACATTACGGATTTTAAAACCCCTTATGAAATTTGGTCGAAACTAAAGAACTTATTTGTAAAAGTAGATCAAATAAGGTCAATGCAATTAGAGGCAGAATTAACAGTATTATATCCTGAAGACTTTAGCAATATTGTTGAATTTCTCACCAAATTTAAAGAATTCCTTACTCAATTTAAAGGTAGTGGCAAGGATAAAAAATACAAAGAATGCATATATCTAATTATTTCTAAATTAAATGGTGTATTTCAAATATTCGCAACCACCTTTCTATATACAAAAGATGCTCTGGGTGCAAGTTTCAAAATGACCTCATTAGAAGAATTTTGTGGGATACTAACTAGAGAAGAAACAAAACTTGCAAAGTATGATATATCTTCCTCTTTATCTAAAGCCTTAGTAGCATCTACCTCCACTAAATAAAAAATAATAAAGAAATAAAGAAGTCCCATAACTTGTACTCACGACAAAAATAATGGTCATTCTGCAAACAAATGCTGGAAAATATTACAACAACTAGAGGTAGCTATGAAGTATCAAAATATAGACAATAAAAGGAAGATAGGAAAGGCCCTAAATGTTCAACGTAATACCACCAATACTTCATCTAATTATTGGGTCCTAGATTCTGGAGCAACTCATCACATGACTACTTCAGATGAGTCATTCTCTTCTATCTCCTTAATTTCAACATGTAGCATAGAAGTTGATGATTCTTCCTTTATCCTAGTCAAAGTAAAGGGTGATATATCCATTGATGGTGGATTTATCAATAATGTTCTCTATGTTCCAAACATTGTAATCTCCTTTCCGTATATCAGATTTGTACTTCTAGAAAAGGGAAAATTGTTCTCTTCTCTCCAACAGGAGTTGAGATAAGAGACTTTCAAGGCCCCCACTCTCTTATAACCAAAGGAGATATTTATCACAACACTCACCTATTTCACTTCAAATTATTCAAAAATCTAGAAGGGGCCTCTTGTTTTGTGGCTCATGGATATCTTGAAAGCAAAATTTTGCATCAAAGGTTTGGTCATCTCAATTATAACTACCTAAAGGAATTGAACACACATGAAATGGTAGTAGGTTTACCTCAAGTCTCTTCTATTTATGAAGTATTTCTTGGATATGCTCTTGGAAAGCAACATCAATATCCTTTCCACCCAAGTGGTTCTCTAAAAGTCTCATCCCCTCTAGAATTAATCCATAGTGACTTGATGTTTTTCCCAGAGCCTTATTTCAAAGGAGAAAAATATGATCTAACCCTCATTGATGAATTTTCCAGAAGAACTTGGGTCTACTTCCTAAAATACAAAAGTGATGTTCTGTCCCACTTGAAAATCTTCAAAACCTTAGTTGAAAATCAGGCCTCTTGCAACATCATTTGCACAGATAATGGAGGGAAATACTACAGTAATGAGTTCTCAATATTTCTATCAAGTCATGGCATCATTTATAAAAATTATGTCTCCTATAATCCATAGAAAAATGGCATTGTAGAGAGCAAAAAATAAACATTGAAGGAAATGGCAAACTGTATGCTCCATTCAAGAGATCTTCTAAAAGTTTTTGGGCAGAATCTATTAACTGTGTAAACTATATTCAAAACCACATACCTCATAAAGCTCTTGACCATTTAACTCCTGAAGAAGCATGGACTGGCTCAAAATAAAATGTCTCCTTATTCAATATTTTTGGTTGTACTGCTTCGGCACACATCCCAAAGAAGAAAAGGAAGGATCTAGATAAGAAAAGTAAAAATCTCATCTTTGTTGGTTATTGTGAGGAAATGAAAGCATACAGGCTCCTTGATCCCATAACTCATGAGGTATTTTTCATAGGAATGTCCAATTTGATGAAACATTCCCTCATAAATATCCTCAACCATCCTCTTCCTCTATTGAACCTCCTACTATAGTAGAACCTCAATATAATGAAGAACCAACTTTAGAGACTAATTTAGAGATTGATGATCAAGATGAGGAACCTATAACTCCAACTCAAAGTCTTTCCACTCCTTATACTCCTTCCACTATGCCAAAATAGGTCTGCACCATTGTTAAAGAAGCTACTCTTTACATCCAAAATCTTCCATCATCTAGATTAACCAACTCCATAAGCACCAGTCTTGTCTTTTAGTCTATTTCCTTTGATCCTCAATCCTTAAAATAAGTTTGGTATGAAAAAATGGACTTCTTCCTTCTTTCCTTAGTTTTTTCTCATTGTGAGTCTGATAACACAGTCTACATTTAGAGATATGAAGGAAAAATCACCATACTTGTTCTATATGTTGATTATCTACTACTCACTGGTAGTGAATTCGCTCACATTTAGACTTTAAAATACTCCCTCTATGGAAAATTTGATATGGTTGATTTGGGTCTAGCTCATTACTTCATTGGGATCCAAATAAATCAAACAGATGTAGGAATTTCATTGTATCAATAAAAATACACTCTAGATATTCTTCAAATGTTTAAAATTATAGATTGCAAACCTTCTCCTACACCTTTTTAGTCTGGAGTCAATCTAAGTTCTTCCCGTACATCCCCTTTATGTGATGCAACTCTATATCGCCATCTTGTATGGATTCTATTATACCTTACTCATACTCATCCATATATCTTATATGTTTTTGGCTTAGTATCTAGATTCTCACATCAACCTCATTTCAGTCACTAGCAAGCAGCAAAAATAATCTTCCACTACTTACAAGAAACTACTCACTATGGGCTCTTATATGAGGTAAAATCCATGGATATCATTGGCTACATGGATTTGGAGAGGTTTAGTAGAAGACATATGTTCAACTTATGGCTATGTCTTTTGTCTTGGTTCTTCACCAATTGCTTGGTTATGCAAAAAACAACAAGCAGTGGTCTTATCATCTATAGAGGCAGAATACAGGTTATCAATTTTAGCAATTCAGGAAGCTTTTTGGCTTCTTCATATTCTAAGAGAATTTTATTTTTCCCATGACAAAATTATTACTCTTTGGTGTGATAATTAGAGCACAATCCATATTGCATGTAATCCAATTGAGCATCAATGCACCAAGCACATTGAGATACACATGCACTTCATTCGATAACATATTCAAAATGGGGACATATATTTGGACTATATTCCAACTGAAAATCAAGTTGCAAACATCTTCACCAAGTCATTTCCTTCTTCGCGTTACATACAGTTGCTAGAGAATCTTGGAGTATTACAACTACATTGAAAAACAGGTATTTTCACCTCTCCTTTTATTATTGTATTCTTTGGAGGATGGTTTTTTCCCATGTGGTTTTTTTTATCATATGTCCCTTATATATTATACATGAGTACCTCATCAGGCCATGTTATCGGAACGTATTTTTTTTTGTTATTAAGGACAATCTTCGTCATCCGAAGACATGCCTCTTTATTTCATAGCATATGGTTTTTCCCATGTGGTTTTTTCACCATCTCTCATATATATTGTAAATGAGTACCTCATCAGGCCATGTTTTTGAGACTCACCTTTTTTTGTATTAAGAGGACAATATTTGCAAACCAAAGACATGCCTCTTCCTTTTTTCTTTTTTGATAGATGGTTTTTCCCATGGGGTTTTTACCATCTCTTCAAAAAATAAACCATTGTACATGAGTACCTCATAAGTCTCTTTTGCCAAGACTCATTTGCACAATACACCCCTAGTATCACTTAAGGGGGTGTTAGAATAATTAAGTATTCTCTTAAGTTCTATTAGTATAGACTTAATTCAGTTTCCACTCCTTTATGAGTCAGGTGAACTCTCAGTTATAGTCAGCATTAGATTTTATGAGCTGTTGTAATCCAATGGCTCTCAATGATCAACTTTGTTATTTATACAAAGTTGATCCATGGAATAATCAATCAGTTGTACTCTTTCTTCATATTTTTTGTAATGATTTGCATGTCTATTTTGGGAAATTCTAAAAAGACCTCCCAAAGAGAGGTGAAATCACTTACCACTGTAGTAATATTGTAGCTATATTTTAAGTTTACACAGGTTTTTATGAGGGGTCCCAACTCCCTCGTATCAAAGTTTGAACTTATATCTCATTGATGAAAACCCAAGGACTTACCACTATGGAATTCCTTATGGGTCATATATATCCTTTTTAATGAGTTTACACAGGTTTTAATGAGGGGTCTATATTTTTTAAATTTAATATATGTGATTCATAATATTAATTATTAGATAGGGGTATTGTAATAATTTAATAATTATGTTTGATAAAATTAAAATCTTTGAAATTTTAAAAAATAAGAATAAATTAAATTAATACAATTTAATGAACATATTTCTAATATTATAATAAACTATTAAAACCTAATATTATTGATGTTGATGTTTTTAAAGTGGGTGTGGGTGACACCAAACAAATGGGGGTCTGGATGGCAAGGGTAGCAATTCAAAAGTATATGAATGAAGGCAATAAAAGTTAGTTAGAATCAGTTTGACAAAGAATCACCTCATAGCATCACCATTTATTCTAGTATTTTTAAATATATAGTTTTATCTTCAAATAGAAATATCATTTGTTTAAAAATGTAAAGAACATAATATTGGAGGTTTATCGTTCAATATAGAATTGATTGGATGCATGCTATTAAAGAAAAATATATGAACAAAGGCCAAAATTTTATGAATGATCAAGACCTCCCCCATGGCTTGACATTCTGAAATACTATTGTCAAATATAGGAAGCTCATCAGAAGAGGCATCAAATGGATACTAGAGAATAGATTTAAAATATTTTTTTGGAAAACCCAGGTGTTGTAGGTGATTTGGAGAGGAGAGGGCAATCCTCCAAGGGAGGTCCCAGGTTCGAATCTCCACCCTATCAAAAAGCTGAATTGGGTACCCAAAATCCAATTGATAATGTTGGTGCGGGTAGGGTCGGGTGCGACTCCCGGGTGACTTTGACGGTGTAGAACCCCCTATTCGTGGTCTCTCAGACCAAGGCAGCCCCACAAGGGGTTTTCGCTTAAAATATATATATATATATATATATATATTTTTTTGGAAATATTTATCATTGGAGGATGTTCCTCTTAAGGAGAACCTTCCTTTGCTATCATTAGACCCAGGATCACTCAAACCTTTCTCTATAAAGTGATGGATTTCATTGAAGAAGTAGGTAGTTTGAAGAAGTGGAAGGATATTAGGAGTTATTTTTTAAACCAAGATAATGCAACATCCATGAAGACCCTTGATCTCAAGCTAAGAACCCAAACAATTAGAAACTATGCTTGTAAATATTCTATAATATGGAGGGAGGATGAGAAGGGCATCTTCTCTATTAAATATGCTTATCATCTTGCAGTTGCAAATAATTTTTTTTGGTTATCTTGCTCTAAAATCTGGTCCAAAGAGCTCATTCCTAAGGTCAATTTCTTCTAGTGCCTCATCCTCCAAAATAAAATTCTATCCCTAGACAATATTAGAAATAGAGGACTTATTTTAGCCAATTGTTGTTATATTTGTGGTTTGAATGAGGAGACCACACACCATCTTTTTCTAGAGTGCCCCTTCTCCCTTGAGATCCTCTCTCACTCTTTTATTCCTTTGAGACCTGTTGGGTGACTACTAATTCTCTGTTGGACCTTTTTAAATAGTGATCCCTTTCTCCTTTTCATTCTCCCTTTTTTCATGTACTGTGAAAATGTCGTCTTTCCCATTTTGGGGGGGTTCTAGAAAGAGTGTAATAATAGGGCCTTAAAAAACCTTTCTAGATACCCAAACCGAATTAGTTCTAGAATTCTTTATGCTCTTTTTGAGAAAAATTCTAATATCCCCTTTGGTCCTTCTCTCATACCTCCTTCTACATATTCCTTAAGTGTTAGCATGGGCCTATCTATCCTAGAAGGCCCCTAAGCTAATCCTCCTAGATAGATAAACCTCATGGATTCCTCCTCCTAGGTATTGGATAAAATTTAGTTTTTGTGAAGCTTCTAAAGGAAATCCTAACCTAGCAAGGGTTGGAGGTCTCATTAGAAATGAAAATAGGGAAATCATTATTGCCTTTGGTGAAAATCTGAGAACTCAAACTAGCCAAATTGCTAAGGCGAGAGTGCTCTTCCAAGGTTTGGCCCTTATTTCTAGGATGGATGTTAGCAAAGTCCTTATAGAAGGATATTCACTTAATAAAATTAACAACATAAATGGTAGATCCTTCACCAGTTGGAATATAGCCAATATTTTGGATAAATAAAAGAGGGTCTTATGTAACTTTGGAAGCTTTCAATGCTAGCATATTTATAGAGAAGACAACTCATATGTAGACCTTCTTGTTAACTTGGGTACCCAAATTGAAGGACTGAAGGTGTGGAAAGAGAACTTTCTACATGAACTCATTATGGCAGTAAGAAGAGACTATGAGCCTCTCAATGAAGGTTTATAATATGTTATCTATTGGGAGTCTTTGGGTATCCTCTGCCTCTACTCAATAAGGTGTTTTATTTGGACTTGGTTATTGTTCTCCTTGTGTTCTACTCTCTCTTATCTCTCCCAGATAGTGATGTAATTATGTAAAAGGTTCACGGATCCTATCAAAACTCCTTCTTTCCATATTATACAAAAAATGTAAAGAAAATAATTATTTTGAATGAAAAATAAAAAAACCTCATATAATGCATAATATGTTTTATCATTCCATTTAAAAAATAGAATAAATGATTTTTTCATATTAATAATGCATTGCACAAAAATATGTCAATTTTTGATACTTTATAGTCTAAATATTTGTGAAAACAAATATTTATCAAAATCTTCCCAAGCAAAGTTTAATCCATTATTTGATATAGTCTATATCATTATTATAATGTGTTTGTATGCTAGGGACTCACTATATTAACATGTATTTTAAGGTTCTACTTCATATAAAATAAGCATTTTATATGGATAAAATAATATCATTAGAAATAAAAAATATATAATAACAATGTACACTAACATTGTTTCAATTCATATTTTAATGTCTTTGCAATATTTTAAGGCATGTTATGTTAAAAATAATTAAATTCATACAAAAAAGTTTTAGTAGCCTAAAAAGCATTAAAAAATGAAATCATCATCATTCACTCACCCATTTATATCAATTTATTCTTGTTTAATCGTAATGGCATATGAGAATTTGATTGCTTGGAATACCAAATATAGTTGGTTGGTGCTAATAAACATATGAAGTAAAAAATATATATTTCTATCATCTAGGAAAAACTATAAAATAAAATTTGAGGAACTCATGTTAATATTAATATTTCAACTAGTTTTAAATAATAAAAATTAGAGTAATTCATTTATCAATTATACAAATACATCTAATATGATGCTTGGAAGTAGAGGGTTCAACATGATAATAATAGACATTATTATCCAAATCACCTTGGTAGTATATAGATTAGCAATGCCATACTAAATTGTAAAGTTACAAAATGAATCATTAGTTAACTTCCTTATAGTAAATAATTTTAGAAATTATTTTTGGTTAAAAGTTTGTTGTTATCATAAATTATGTTTCACATTGTATTTTTAATACATCGAATCCATCATGAATGATTTTTAGGATTATGAACTCATCGGATTATGAATGTATTGATCCTAAATATGAAGGTGAGAATTTTTTCAATGCAACACTATTAGAAATGCAAGCCATTCCACAAGAGGATGTAGACATCTAGTAGCACTTGAAAAAAATCAATATTCCATAAAAATATAGGTGAAAAATGATCATCTAGGATAGTCATCCTTAATATATTGTGAAATATTATTTGCATTGCTAGGAATCAATGGAAGATGTAGACAAATGGTAGGATAAGGGAAAGGGAAACAACTTAATAAATAGTTTAATGATGAAGTTTGTAGAGGATATATTTCTATATAAATTATAATTATAATGATCTTGGATGCAATATATTATTGGATAATGATATTCCAGTATTATATGATATTTGTTAGAGCTAAAATATATGATATTCATGTGGAAATAATAAGATATTTCCTACATACTTGTGTGATATATTTTATTTAAGTATATTTTAAAAATGGGATATTTACATTGTTCAAATGGCGCATTTAACATACCAAAGAAATAAATTTACTACTATAAAAATTAATTACTTGACTAAGTGGTTAGAGGTTCAACATGTAAAGTGAGATATAGAAAAAGAAATTACTTCATTCATATATGAGTGAATAGTTACCTTGTTCAATTGATTATTGAAAATTATTTCAAATTATGGTATCCAATTTATCAACCCAATTAGTAGAGCATATGATAATTTGGCAAGTTATGAAGCAATGGAAAGAAAATAGATTGAGGACCAAAGGACAAGTGGAGTGGACCAATAATATGTTATGCCAAATTTTTGATAAGGATATAAATATGCAAATTAAAATATACTATAATAGGACATGCATAAAATTTTGGCTCTATAAGAATAAAATTAAGTAAAAATTAGTTTATTATCCTTTCCAACTCAAATATGGTATTGATCGTGTTCTTCTTATTGAATATGATATCCTAATGATACACATAATAGTAAATATTATGATGAATAAATGTGATTCTACGGGATATGGGATGGTATAAGTATGTAAGTTGAATAAAACAAGGTAGTGAATAGAGGAACGTGCTTCCAAAAGAAATTTAAAAGAAATAAAATATTAGGAAAAAAATTTAAATGGTCCCAGATCAATTATTTGGTGATGGTATACAATAAATAGTATAAGAACATATACATAGTCAATAATTACCAACCTACTTACGACCCTATCAATCAATAATAAATTAAACAATAAAAGTAAATATTCCATTATAATTTTGTAAGATTTGTAAAGAAGAAAATAAGAATGATGATGGGGTTCATGGTAAAAAAATAAAGGCAATGGATTGAAATTTATTTATTTTATTTATTATGCTTTCTTAGCTTATGATATATGATGTAGTCCCTACAATTTTAAGGTGTTTAGGCAGCCTTGCGTTTAATCATATTTTACAATAATAAATGATAAATTTAGGCATTGGTAGTGTATTATATTTTTTTTGAAGTAAGAAAGTATTCATTTTCCACTCTATGCATTTAGTTTTTTGATCCTCACATTGATATTTAAATTTGAACATTATATTTCCCTCTATTTTATTTTTCATATGGATTTAATAAGGAAGGAATTATTACCATATATGGTGATTCAATTAGTTTTGAGAGTGATAGTGGTTTGGCTCTTTATGGTAGCTAAAAATTATTTTTGACTTTGTCATCTATGAATTACAGGTAAATTACAACCCCTTGTTTAGTTTATTTTCAATGATTTCTCTTAGTTGACCTTAATATAATATTTACATATTATGTTTTCATCTCTCTATAAATATGGAACATATAGGAACTATAGTTGTCCAAGATATTGGTTATGATCATCCTTTAGAAGTACCAAAGCTTCCTTTGGTGGTGTATATTAAATAGGACTATGATAAAATAAGTCTATGTCTCTACTATAGATCATTATTGGCATTGATTCTATAATCACAAATAAGTTTTCAACCAAATAAAATCCAAGGAATATCTTCTACACATACAATACCTTCATTGTTATAGCTAAAGCCTAGGGCTTCATCAATTTTGGCATAAGTTAATATCTCACATAGCACAATACAAAGCTTGTAATTCTTTTGTAGTATGGCATGTAATAATGAAAGTAGGCTACTCTCTAAAAATTATCCATTTGTAAGCTATATAACTAGGGAAGAGTCATATGATGAAAAAATGGTTGAATTTCTAAAGTTGTGTCTATACACTATGTTTCTATTAATAAAAATAAAATAAAACTACATAATTTCATTCTTTGACTCAATTTCCTTGCTACATTAGCAAGTGCTACTATAGATTATTTCCTTGTCAACTTACCAAATAACTTCACTCATCTTATTCATTACTAACAATTTTTTTATCATATCAAGGTATATATTTAATCCAAATGTATTTTCCATATGCTAGTAACTAAAACCATGATAAAATAAAAATATATACGAGACTCATCTTCTTGATAAATCTAGATATTATGGGAAAATGTTATATATTACCTTCAATAGTTATATTTAGTTTTGGATGATACACACAAATTATCACACGTCCATGACTTCTATATGATGTAAAGGATTTGTAGCCAAATAAATTATGGAGAATGTTTGTGTGTGTCTTGTAGTGGTGAAAATTTCAAATTAACAATGATAAAATTTTGGTGGATAGTTTGATTTGAACACTGGTCCTAAAAAATTGACCAATGAAAAGTGATCCAATATATCTATTGAGAAAATTATTTTAATTTAGTTTTTTCCAAGGATATTTTAGTTAGGAATATATATGTAAGGGAAAAAAAAATGATCAATTTGTATTTATAATTTCTATATACTGCATTGTTGTGATGGATTTTGCTTTATGGTTTTTAACTTATCATGTATAATTATATAGTTTTGCAAGGTTTCAATGAAGAAAACTAAAATATGTTTTCCCTTAATAGATTGTATACATTTCTTGTTTAATTATTTTTAACATATGCTATATGTTAGCCTTGATTTTTGTTTAGCGTCTCTCTTTTCTTTTTAAATCCATAATTTTACTTTAAATGATGTAAATCACAATTTAAAATCAAAATTTCTCTTTGTTAGTCATGGTATATATGCACTATTGTTTAATACTATATGCATTATCATAATATTAGATTCAAAACAACCATGTATTCTAGTAGAATGACCATAAATCCTCAAGAAAATGTGATGGAAGCTTTGGATTCCATGTATGGCAGTGACGCATGACTCATTTTCATGTGCAATCATAGTAATTATGTTGAAAGATTGGAAAATATTATGTATTATTCCATTGATGGAAGAGTTCATACTTTTATTCATTATGAATATAAAGAAACATTGACATACATTATAGATTCTAATTAGGCTAATTTAAATATTTTACATAATTCTTAGAATGTGTTGATATATTGATAAAATATTTTAAATATAATTTTTTTTTATCAATTTTGAACTCACTAATGATTCTAGTCGTAAAATGTTCCTCCATGTTATCTATGCCACTAGACAAAAAGTTATGTTTATTATTCTGAATTATAATTTATTTATATTTATAGATTTATTCTTATGCATGTAACTTCTCTCCTTATAGTAAACATCTATAAGATATCTTCGATGTGGTTAACTTCCCATATACAAGTGTTGTTCGTATTTGATGCACAATTTATAAATATTTGTGATTTTGTCTCAAGCATTCCATTTTATGCTTAATGTTCCTAGGTGTAAGCCACTTGATTAACCCCTTCATTATTGTGTCCTTTGTAATGCTTCTAAATTTCTTCCAAATTTACTATTTTAGGAATCTAAAAATAATATTTTTATTCCTCATTATTATATGCCTCTAATAAGGATTATATCTAGGATACTTTCCAAGGTTATAGTTTTTTCCTATTTTCTTTTGATTTGCACAATCATAATTCTTCATATGCATTTTTATGTGTATATAAGAAAAATCATATTAAAAAAGTTGTGCGCAAAAATATTTCCAATGAGAGAATAATAAAGAAAAATGCAATTTCACATCAAAAATAATAAAACTAATATAATAAGTATTAAATATATTTTAATTAAATCTTAAATTATATATTTCCTATCACTCTAGTTTTACACCAATAGTGACATGTGTTAATAGAACCTCTTTCTTAAAGATTGTGTTTACCATTTTTGTTTTATACAAGATATCATGATGTGTCATTATCTCTTGTATTGTATTAAAATTAAATCTTGAATAAAAATTGAGGATAAATAATTTAAAAAAACTTATTGAGAGCATAAGTTTTGATGCAAGTGATGACATAACCATTTAACAAATATAATATTCATCCAAAAGATTGGATCCTTGATTTATTGTATGAGGTTTATTTCAAATTCTTAGGAATGTTAAGATTCACCCATAAAATTCAAGTTTATTTATTTATAGTGTGAAGTTATTAGATTGCATGTTTCTCTCCAAACTCAATAACTAATATTATACTAGTAACATATGATAACTAATTATAATGCATTATTTATTGTTAATGATAATATCAATATTAATACTAGTAATATATCAAATAATTATATTTAATATTAAAAAAATAATAACTTTATTAATTTTAAAACATAATATATTTCATACACCTAACAAAAATCATGAATATTGAATAGAACATAGTAATAAAAATGTTATAAAATTTTAAATATAAGTGTTTTACATCCTAAGGAATGCATAACTTACATGAGTGTTATGATGTTAGGATAATAAAAAATATTTATAATGTTGAATCAATTCCAAAAATTTCCATAACTTTACGAGCAGGCCTTAAAGAGTTTTACAACTAATCTTTTTAAAGTTTTTGATAAATAAATCTCTAGCCAATTTGACTTAGGATATTTTGCTTCAAAATATAAATTTAGTGTAAATCCAATGGGAAGGTGATTATATATGCAAACATGACATGGACATGTTCATACCAAATTAAAAACATTAGATATTGTCATACTATAATTAGATGCCTTGTAAGATTTATTTCTTGACCTTGAGGTCTTAGCTAGGTTTATATAAATATTGGAAGTATTACATTATTTGGTTCATTACAAGATTACTGCAAATACCATCTAAATAATTTAGACTCGAGCATATTTAATACTTGAGTATATAGTAGATATCATATAAATATGTGTGGAGTTATGTAAGTGAGCTGTCATGTTATGTAATAGTTTATCATTTAGCATGTAGAATCACGAGTCTTTGTTACTATGTGGATATGTGAATTTATTATGTAATACTTTTCTATGAGAAATATGATATTTCTTTTATGTTTGAGGAGATGAAAGTTTGTATAATAATAAAGGTTAATAGTCTTATGAGTGTGAAAAGCCTCATATCCAATGTGTATATATTGAAGACAAAATAATGTAATATGTGCTTGACGAAGGTTCCAATTATATTATTTATATTGCTAGAGTTATCAATAATATTTTATGTGAGATTATTATTATATTATTTTATTATGTGAATATTTGATATATTGTGAGATGTTATGGTAAGAATATTAATTTTTTAGCAATGGTATTAGAGCCACATTTGGTGTGCTTTTTGGAAGCCATGCTTTTTTAGTAGAGATAATACAAGAGTATCCCATGAAAAAGAAACATGAATTTGAATGAGATTGTTGTAAGGAGTCAAAGAAATATGACATGAATATTTCAAAGTTGTTTGGGATTGTGTAAGTGTAAATTGTTGGAGAAAATATTAGTTGAAGAAATAAAGCCAAGATATTAGAGATAGCTAGTATATGTGAAGCTCTTTAAAGAAATGACGAACCAAATTAGATACCTAAGTAGAATAATTTTCAGAATAGAAGGTTGGATAAAGGAATATAATAGTAAATTTAGGTAGTTACCAAGCTTGGAAGAATTACAAACCTAGATACATAGACATGACAATAAAATTTAGGCAAAGAATGTACATTGAATATATTGGTTGCAACAAAAATAATCAAAGTATTTTAAATAGACAAAACAATTAAATATAGCTATAGTATTTTAACATCTAGAGTAAATATTATCCCTATTATGTAAGAAATATAAGTATAGTAAGAACATGAAATATAAGGAGTGCATGTGAGCTAGGGTTTAGAAAGGTAAAAAATATTAAATATTTAATTTGTTTAAATGTACAAAGATATTATATGAAAAATTGATTATTATTAGAAATTTGGAGGAAGTTACTTTATTGGAAGAAAATTAATTATTGGGAAAATTATTATTATAAGTGAATAAGAATAATTATAGGAATTCATAAGGAGAAATTAATTATTGTGAGAAGAATAATAATTTTTGGAAGTTATAATATGAAAATAATTCAAGTAATAAATATTTGAATAATATCTGACAAGGACATTGTAGTGGTTAGGGCTTTGGCATCTCTTTGGGGAGGTTCAAGGTTCAAACTATAGTGTACCTAGAAGGTGATACACTGGATGGTTGCAACTGAGTGTTTGTTGGTTGAATATCACAGTTCTATGCCCTTGAGAGTTTGGGGTCCCATTGGCTTCATCTAATGAAGTGGGCTTGGGTTTATAGTGGAAGCTGAAAGCACGAGATTCCGGTCAAAGGAAACACCAAGTGCGATTGCATTCAAAATTAAGCACGCTTAAGTCCTAGAGATGTAAATTGCATGAAACGAAAAAGAGACATATTGGAAGAGACGCAATCAGATAAAGAAAACACAGACCCTTTCATTAATTTCCTTCGATCTCTGTTACAATAATGCCTCCTCCCTTTTCAGGGGCTAGGAGCGCAAATAGGGTTTGATTACAATCGCTGAATGATTCCTCCTTCCGCGTGCCCACGATTGCAATGGGCGGGCCAAGATGATGCCGCCGCTGATGTCGATGAGTTCTTCGCCTCTGCTGCTTCTCCTGTGAACAAAGAAATGATCAAGACGTTAGTAGCACCCGCTGCAAATGAAAAGCATTCTCTCTCTAAAACTAACAAAATATGCATACGAATATTTGCCCGAAACAGTGAAAACAAGTGAATCCAAATTGCTTCAAAACCTGATAGAAGGTAAGAAAAGTTACCGTAAGGCCACTGCCACTGAGGCAGCTGGCCAATCCACCTTAAACCGGAATTCGTCCCTGGGCAGGACGAATTCTGACTGTAATTCGTCCCCGGGTGGGACGAATTCTTCTGAGTAGGAGAAACCGACCTGCTGCTGCTCCAATGTCGGATCCCGGGACTCGCAAAACTCCCGCAAACAGGGGGGTTAGGTAATTGGGGCCATTTTGGGACGACCCAGATGGTCGGATTTTCCCAATTTGGCCTCCACCCTCGGGAATTTGACCTTGACACCTGCAAGTTAGCGAAACGACAAAGCAATACAAAACACCCTAAACTCGACCAAAAGCTACAAAATTGCAATTATGGACTAATCAGACCTAGTAACACATAATGCAATCTAAAAAATAATCTAAAGTGCTCAAAAACTAAAATTAGGACTTGGGAGGTGCGGGGGTGCCCAAGTGGGCCTCCCACCGTTGGCCCTCGATTTTGGAGCCAATCCACCAGGGATGGGCCCAAAACCTTTTAGGATTGGGGGGTCGGCGAATTGGTAGGTTCAGATGTCCATGCGTCGGATTTGAGTAAGGTTCGAGCTTCCAAAGGCCACCCAACAACCTCCCTTGCAAAAGAGATTGGTGGATGTAGGAAGGTGAACAAAGGGGGATGCAAGTGAGTCTTCAATTCGGCAGCACTTCGTTGCTTGAACACTCCTTCAACCTGTATATTTTGGGTGAGAAAAGTCCCACCTTTTATAGACCCAAGGGGTCTCTTTTGGGAGGGAAGCACAAAAGCCAAGTGTTGGCCATAGGCGCCATGTGGCAGTCTTGTCTTCCCATGAGGGAGGGGAGTCCTCCATTGACTTGAACTTTGATAAATGCTTCTTGTAACAGTCCTCTAACGGCCCCTCTGTCCACTTACACATGCGTGCAAGGTAGGAGCCCTTAACTGACTGTTCTGGGCTGCCACTTGGCACCATTTGCCTTTTTGCCCGTTAAGCTTAGAATTCGTCCCACCCAGGGACGGATTCAGAATTCGTCCTGGGGTGGGACGGATTCTATTTTGAATTCGTCCCCGGGTGAGACGAGTACTGGGCAAAGTGTCCAAGTGTGCCAAATTGCTTCTTGACCTCACAAAATTGCTATGAAAGTGGTTAAGACCACTGTTTAACCTCTGAGGGCTGCCCTGGGGGCTGTGTTTGTCAAAGCGATCAGTGTTTGCAGTCACATAATCGGATTGGTGCTGTTTTGGTGTCTACAGATGCCCCTTTTTGGGAAGCGCTGCGGGTGACGCAGTGCTGAGCAAAAATAGATAACCAAAGCACTAATGATTAGGGTTTCTTGGTAACCTAACCAACTTTTGATGCCCCAAGTATGGAAAGGGCATGCATTCTTGAATCCTTGCTTCTGACGAGCTAAGGAATTTGATTTCAAGTATTAACCTGTTTTGGTGAGGTGTGACTTGAACTTAGACATTGATCGACCATGAACAAGTGAAGGGCGTTTTTATCCTCGGGGGGAACCTTGTGTTCATGATTCACGAAATGCCAAGTGTTTGATTGATTTGATTGTTGCTTGTTTATCGCCCCAAGCGGGAGCGTGATTGTCTTTGTCAATGATTCTTTGAATGCATGTCGTTTTCCTTAATTGGGTGTGTGATTGTTGATTGGTGACTAAGTGTGACTACCCCCTCAAGCGACGAATCGATGAGGGAATGACCTTTTCTGAGAGAAGCGACGAGTCGCTTGACCCAAGATGACTTGTGCAAGGTTGCCTTTAGAGGGTTTACCGTTAAGCGTGTGCAATTTTTCCAACATATGGACCTATTTTTGGTGGGTGTTAACCCTTTTGGTGATGTCATAATGAGGTGAAATCGTCGAAAACCTATTTCCCGTGGAGCGGTCCGGCTATGATAGCCTTCTTGGGGAATTAGGAGAGCGATAATTTGGACCTCGACATCGATTTTCTTTGCCTAGAGGCTAAGTGCAAGAGCACTTATGTCCGACAATGTTTTTGTTGTGTTTTTGTTGAATTTTGTACTATTTTTGTTTTTTTTGTGACACCATTTGGTGATTAAATTGTCTAAAATCCGTCCTCCCGTGGAGCGGTCCGGCTATGGTAGCCTTCTTAGGGAGTAGGATAGTGACAATTCAAACCCCGACATCAATTTTTCTATGCCAAGAGGTTAAGTGCAAGAGCACTTGTGTCTGGCAATGTTTATTGCTTTTTTTGTGTTGCATTTTTTATTGTTTTTGTTGTTTTTTTTTTTGTGACACCATTTGGGGATTAAATTGTCAAAAATCCGTCTTCCCGTGGAGCGGTCCGGCTATGGTAGCCTTCTTAGGGAGTAGGATAGTGACAATTTGTGACCCCGACATCAATTTTTCTATGCCAAGAGGTTAAGTGCAAGAGCACTTGTGTCTGGCAATGTTTATTGCTATGTTTTTGTGTTGCATTTTTTTTGTTGTTTTGTTGTTTTTTGTGACACCATTTGGGGATTAAATTGTCAAAATCTGTCTTCCCGTGGAGCGGTCCGGCTATGGTAGCCTTCTTAGGGAGTAGGATAGTAACAATGTAGACCTCAATTCAGTTTTGCTATGCCAAGAGTTTAAGTGCAAGAGCACTTGTGTCTGGCAATGTTTATTGTTGTTTTTTTTGTGTTGTTTTGATTTTCTTGTTGTTTTTGAGTGGGCTTTGACCCTTTTGTGATGTCGTTTGGGGATGAAATTGTCAAAAATCCGTCTTCCCGTGGAGCGGTCCGGCTATGGTAGCCTTCTTAGGGAGTAGGATAGCGACAATGTAGACCCTGACATCAGTTTTTCTATGCCAAGAGGTTAAGTGCAAGAGCACTTGTGTCTGGCAATGTTTATTGCTTTTTGTTTTTGTGTTGCATTTATTTGTTGTTTTTGTTGTTTTGATTTTCTTTGATCTTGTGCATGATGGTTGATGAATATGGATGTATGCATGTTGATTTATTTTGATGGATGCATATGCTATGATGAATGCAAATGGTTTTGATTTATATGTGATATGCAGATATGAAATGGATGAATGGGGTTTGTGATGTTTGGCTATGGCACCAAGGACTGTTTAGAGCTTTGTTATTTTGTTTTTAGGTGATTGCAGTGATGTACGCCTCTACATGTATACATGTGGTTTTTCTATTTTTGTATTTTTTTTGATGGTATTGTAAGGATGAAAAGTAGCGCAGTTGGTTTAGAAATGTAGCTAAGGTTTTCTGAGACTCAGACGGTTTTAGCTCACTAGCCACGACTGTACTTTATCTTACAAGACTTTTGAACAAGGTATGAATCGGACCTGTTTTTGACCGAGTTATTTAACATCCCTGTGTGTGCAATTGAGTTCATTTAGTGGTATTTGTTAGGATACCGCCAATGCAGTGGGCTTTCAACCGAACCTCGTACCGAGGATCACCTAATTAGCTCCACGAATTCCTTTGTTATATGTACTAAGATTAATCTGCGGTGTAATCCAGGATGCCATAAGCTAGCTCATCCACATGCAAACATTGATCTCGTACGCAAGTTAATGTGACAGATATATCGTCATGCGGGAGGTTTACTTCATTACCGATAGGCTATCAACCAAATTGGTACTGAAGCTTGCCTTATGACCTATAGAATCGTTGAGAGTTCCGAGGATTCAAGGTCAACTCCCTTCTTTTCTTCAATTGTATTGGGATACTTGCTCATTGTAGTGATGAGATCACTGTTTATTTTGATTTGTTTTTCTTTTGAGCAAGGGATTGGGGATATGGAGTGATGAAAATCACCGTTGTTTGTGCCTTTTGATGTGTGCACTGTAGTTTGTCAAATTTGGAGTTTTGACATTTTGCAAATTTTTTGTGTTTTGCAACTATTGAGAACTTTAGGGATTCTTAGGGAATTGGGTAGGGAGGATGCTTGTCCTTTTGCCAACTCTCAGCATTCTAGGGGTCATTCGCACAGGGGGATGAGCAAGATAACCGTTTCGCTTGTGGTGACCTAGATTATTTTGCTAGGTTTCGTCTTTCGTTCACACAATTTGGGAATTTTAGTGTTTTGATTTGTGTTGGGATGTTACGTAACAAGGTGTATTTCAAGTATGACTCTACCTTCGTAAAATCTGTTCGACTTGATACACTACATGGCTAAAGAGGAAAATGATGACTGAATCACCGAAACTCTTGGTACATTCCCAGACCACTGACTGTAGTGTGGTAAAAGTTATGCATGGTGTTTTTGTTGTTTTTGTAACATGAGACAATGCGGAACAAGATGGACTATCAGAGCTATTGCAGCCTATGGTGCCTTTGACCTGTATGACTACAAATATGCAATGTATGGATGCAATGCTTAATGCAGCTATATATTTTTGTATTTTTGATGGATTGTTTTTGGTGAAGGTGAAGATGAGGTGCGAGAATATGAATTTTTTGATGAATTTGAGTATGCCTAGAATTGAGATGCAAATCTTTGTTGTTTTTGATGATTTTTGTTGTTTTGAATTTCTTGATTTTTTTGACCAAACGATTGCGATAATCCTTGGAGCTTTTTGGATTGACCAAGAGATTGCGATAATCCTTGGAGCTTTTTGGGTTGACCAAGAGATTGCGATAATCCTTGGAGCTTTTTGGTTGACCAAGAGATTGCGATAATCCTTGGAGCTTTTTGGGTTGACCAAGAGATTGCGATAATCCTTGGAGCTTTTTGGAGTGACCAAGAGATTGCGATAATCCTTGGAGCTTTTTGGAGTGACCAAGAGATTGCGATAATCCTTGGAGATTTTTGGTTGACCAAGAGATTGCGATAATCCTTGGAGCTTTTTGGGTGACCAAGAGATTGCGATAATCCTTGGAGCTTTTTTGATTGACCAAGAGATTGCGATAATCCTTGGAGCTTTTTGGTTGACCAAGAGATTGCGATAATCCTTGGAGCTTTTTGGTGACCAAGAGATTGCGATAATCCTTGGAGCTTTTTGGGTGACCAAGAGATTACGATAATCCTTGGAGCTTTTTTACCAAGATTATAATCCTATTTTTTACCAAAGATTCATAATCCTAGCTTTTTGACCAAGAATTGCATAATCTTTGAGCTTTTTGGATTGACCAAGAGATTGCGATAATCCTTGGAGCTTTTTGGGTGACCAAGAGATTGCGATAATCCTTGGAGCTTTTTGGAGTGACCAAGAGATTGCGATAATCCTTGGAGCTTTTTGGTTGACCAAGAGATTGCGATAATCCTTGGAGTTTTTGGAGTGACCAAGAGATTGCGATAATCCTTGGAGCTTTTTGGTTTGACCAAGAGATTGCGATAATCCTTGGAGCTTTTTGGGTGACCAAGAGATTGCGATAATCCTTGGAGCTTTTTGGTTTGGATTATGGTTCTTCAGGGGATAGAGGTACCCCTAGCTTGATGGTCTTTGCACTTCGGATCCGGCTCTAGAGGTATGGTCATGAATGGATCGGCCCTATGCACGGAGATGAGGACAGAGGTCCGCCCGCGGCACTCGATGTTGCTATGATGTCTCTTGGTGGAAGTTGCTCTTTGTGTGCCCAAAGTGGTGGATGTAATGCTTGGTCCCACTGCGGTGGGTTAACACGCCACTCATGCCCTAGTATTATGTTTATCTCGTTGACATGCTTCTTCAAATTTTATGGGATGCCGATGCTGTCGCATGTGATTGTTGTGGGCTATGTCTGTTTCATCCTCACCTTTGGACAATGTGTATAGCTCATCAGAATCTGGAGATTCTGAGACATGGAGGACTGCATCATCAGGTAGCCCTATGGTTAAAGGTTGATCCTCTTCGAAAGGAGCCTTATGTAAGTTGGGCCTTGGGAGCTCCAAAATCTTGGCCTCTACCAACTCTAAGTGCTCTAGTGCTTTGCATGTATTGGGAGATTTGAACTCCTCCTCTTTGGTTGGTTCTTGTTGAGGAACTTGGGGCTTATGGAGGGGTGGCCTGATGGCACCCCCATGCCTTGGTAGGGCAGTTCATCCCGCTCTTCTTCGCGCTCTGATTCCTTAGAGGCTTCTTGATGAATTTCTAAGGGTGGCTCATAAGCCTGGGTGGATGTCTGAGGAAGGCACCCGTCATTGGTTATAGGAGCAGCCTCCCATTCATGTCTAGGAGGCGTCGGGGGTGGTGCTTCAGGAATCGGGAGAGTAGCTTCCCGCTCCTGTCTAGGAGGTGTTGGGGGTAGCTTTTGATGAGGTCGCGATGACCTATCTTCCCCCATGGGTTGTGCCACTCAAAATATTTTGTCTTATGCATGTGAGGGGTTGGAGTCCTTTCTTGCATAGTGTGTTGGAACAGCTCATCCTTCTGGCACTCGAAGGTGCTCTTCGTTAATATGGTACGGTTCCTCTAACGGTAGTCGTTCGAGCTCAAGTTGCGTGAGTTGCTTGAGATGTGTGATATATTCGACAGATTCTACGATAGTTGGTCCCACCGCCTCATGTCTAGAAGGCCTAGACGCCTCTCTTAGATAAAAATCTTGGTCGTAGTGATCCAAGATCTCTATAGGACACATCCCTCTCGTTAGGGGTAGCAAGCATTCTCTCGGGGCTTTGGCCTCAGTGAGTGGTCCTGATAGATAGCAGGTGCGAAGGCATATTGCTCTCGCACTGTATATTGCTCTCGAGGAAGGTAGAGGTCTTCCTCGTGCTCTCTTTCATAAGTGAAAAAGGGA
Organism: Wollemia nobilis; assembly: GCA_028583015.1. Taxonomy (NCBI): domain Eukaryota; kingdom Viridiplantae; phylum Streptophyta; class Pinopsida; order Araucariales; family Araucariaceae; genus Wollemia; species Wollemia nobilis. The sequence continues at coordinate 6,011,902 of JAQPPZ010017095.1, forward strand.
TGGACGGAGCTATCTCGCCTTGCCCAAAGAGCCTTGTGCTCTGGATTTGTCTTTGTAGTCTAGAGGGGGTGAAGGAGGGATAATGTAATCATGTGGTTCCTCCCATCGAACCCTATGTTGACTTAGCACTTCATCGCGCGATGACCGCTCATAGCGAGCATCTAAGGGAGCTCTCATTGCTTCATGTCTAGAAGGCCTAGATGCCTCTTCTAGATATCTATCTCGGTCGTAGTGATCCAAGATCTCTATAGGCGACCTCCCTCTATTGGGGGTAACAACATTCCCTCGAGGCTTTGGCCTCAGTGAGTGTTCCTGATAGATAGCAGGTGCGGAGGCATATTGCTCTCGCACTGTATATTGCTCTCGAGGAAGGTAGAGGTCTTCCTCGTGCTCTCTTTCATAAATGAAAAAGGAACGGGTGGAGTTGGCCCGCCCCGCCTGAGGAGCCTTGTGCTCTGGATTTGTCTTTGTAGTCCTGACAACTAGAGGGGGTGAAGGACGGGTAGTGTAATGATGTGGTTCCTCCCGTCGAACCCTATGTTGACCTAGCGCTTCATCGCGCGGTGACCGCTCATAGCGATCATCTAAGGGAGCTCTCCTATGACTGTACCCCTCATGGAAGGGTGTGTGATGAGTGCTATGTTGAACAGGAGTGCTCCTCGAAGAGGTGTCCCCGTAGTCTCTTTCCTTTAAGGTGTGGATGGGACTGCATTGTGTGTTAGGTCGCCAAGGTGGTATGACCAAATCCTTGGGATTGTAACGGAGGTGACTCGTGCCTCCTTGGATATTCCCCATAGCCTCCGCCCGTGATTGGGCTTGGCTACGGGTGAGCACCATGACGATGTCTCTCTAAAAAGCCCTAAAATTGAAAATGAGTCAGATGGGGCCCAAAATTGGTGTGTGCATCCCTCTTATAATAGATAAGACAAAAATGAAGTTTCAAGTCCTAACTCTAAATACATTAGGAGATATTGACATCCGAACAACTCAAAAAGTGCATAGAATTGCGTGCCCAATTTTAGAACCTAATTTCGGGGCACTAGATGATGGAATTTGGCCCCGAAAACTGAATTTTTTGGACAAATAGAATTCTAAGGAATTATATTTGTTTAAAATTCTCCCAACTAACTCCCTGTAAAATTTCAAGTCAAACGGAGCTACGGTTGAGAAGTTATGGCCCCGACAAGATGCACTAAAATTTAGAGAAAAATACAAGATTTCCCATATTTTGTTGGATGGTCCTGCATCACTTATGGGCACATTTGGGGTGATTTTGGGTTGACCAAAGGGTTCATGGACACCTTTGGGGCATTTTGGAGTGACCAAGCGATTACGGGAATCCTTGGAGCTTTTTGGAGAAAATGACAAAATGCGTAGATTTTTTTATCTTTGTTTTTAATGATTTTTTTTGTCTACACTAAACATAATTAAACACACACATTCACAAAACCGTGATTATCTCTTTTAAGGATTCTTGGTGTGCCCTAGACTGGTTTAGTGCATTTTGATGTTTTGTTTTGTTTTTGTAGGTTTTGTAGAACGTTTAAATGCATCATGTAGGCTCTTATAACTCCAAAAAGGTCGCCCCTTCAATATACCAACCAGACCGATATACCAACCTCTCTATATACCCGCCCTTACGAGAGGGAGACTATAGGTACGTGAGAGCAGAAGGTACGTGGTACGTAGGCGGTACGGAAGGGGGATTGTCCCGTTAATGGCACCTACCATAGAAAACTTATCCTCGCGCGCATGGGAATCACCCCGCCTACGCTCGGTCCGTCTTCGTCAGGATTTACGCCTAACAACAGGTGACAATCGGGAAATGGATGCAAATCAAGCCAAGGTGGTGATTAAATCCACCAATGGTCTTGATCAAGGGCTGGGGTCTTACGACCAGCTCCTTGGTTTAAAATTGTTTCGTGATGTGTGTGGGATTCGTTTTATCCAACAAAATGAAACTAGCATACATGACTTTTCCTAATGCAATGCAAGATTAAATGAAAACAATTAAAGAAACAAAAACAAAAAAATATAACAGAGATCATAAAAATCCCTACCTCTTCTCTGCTCGCTCCTGTTGTCTCTGAATTTCTGCTCTGAAAATCCGTAGACAGGAATTCGTCCCTCTGGGAGACGAATTGCAGAACAGAATTCGTCCCTCCCGGAGACGAATTTGAATTCGTCTCGGGAGTCGACGAATTGCGAGAAAAGGATTCGTCCCTGTCAGAGACGAATAGCAGTCTGCAACAAAAAAATGTACCTGTCAAGCACAAACACAAAAATTTGATCAGTTTCTATGATTTCAAAAACCAGGGAACAGAGTCCCACCGTGATCGCCACTGAAAGCACGAGATTCCGGTCAAAGGAAACACCAAGTGCGATTGCATTCAAAATTAAGCACGCTTAAGTCCTAGAAATGTAAATTGCATGAAACGGAAAAGAGACATATTGGAAGAGACGCAATCAGATAAAGAAAACACAGCCCTTTCATTAATTTCCTTCGATCTCTGTTACAATAATGCCTCCTCCCTTTTCAGGGGCTAGGAGCGCAAATAGGGTTTGATTACAATCGCCGAATGATTCCTCCTTCCGCGTGCCCACGATTGCAATGGGCGGAGAGGCCAAGCTGATGTCGATGAGTTCTTCGCCTCTCGTTGCTTCTCCCGCGAACAAAGAAATGATCAAGACGTTAGTAGCACCTCGCTGCAAATGAAAAGCATTCTCTCTCTAAAACTAACAAAATATGCATACGAATATTTGCCCGAAACAGATGAAAACAATGAATCCAAATTGCTTCAAAACCCGACGGAAGGTAAGAAAAGTTACCGAAGGCCACCGCCACCGAGGCAGCTGGCCAATCCACCTTAAACCGGAATTCGTCCCCGGGCGGGACGAATCTCGACTGTAATTCGTCCCTGGGTGGGACGAATTCTTCTGAGTAGGAGAAACCGACCTGCTGCTGCTCCAATGTCGGATCCCGGGACCTGCAAAACTCCTACAAATAGGGGGGTTAGGTAATTGGGGCCATTTTGGGACGACCCAGATGGTCGGATTTTCCCAATTTGGCCTCCACCCTCGGGAATTTGACCTTGACACCTGCAAGTTAGCGAAACGACAAAGCAATACAAAACACCCTAAACTCTGACCAAAAGCTACAAAATTGCAATTATAGACTAATCAGACCTAGTAACACATAATGCAATCTAAAAAATAATCTAAAGTGCTCAAAAACTAAAATTAGGACTTGGGAGGTGCGGGGGTGCCCAAGTGGGCCTCCCACCGTTGGCCCTCGATTTTGGAGCCAATCCACCAGGGATGGGCCCAAAACCTTTTAGGATTGGGGGGTCGGCGAATTGGTAGGTTCAGATGTCCATGCGTCGGATTTGAGTAAGGTTCGAGCTTCCAAAGGCCACCCAACAACCTCCCTTGCAAAAGAGATTGGTGGATGTGGGAAGGTGAACAAGGGGGATGCAAGTGAGTCTTCAATTCGGCAGCACTTCGTTGCTTGAACACTCCTTCAACCTCGTATATTTTGGGTGAGAAAAGTCCCACCTTTTATAGACCCAAGGGGTCTCTTTTGGGAGGGAAGCACAAAAGCCAAGTGTTGGCCATAGGCGCCATGTGGCGATCTTGTCTTCCCATGAGGGAGGGGAGTCCTCCATTGACTTGAACTTTGATAAATGCTTCTTGTAACAGCTCCTCTAACGGCCCCTCCGTCCACTTACACATGCGTGCAAGGTAGGAGCCCTTAACTGACTGTTTCGGGCTGCCACTTGGCACCATTTGCCTTTTTGCCCGTTAAGCTTAGAATTCGTCCCACCCAGGGACGGATTCAGAATTCGTCCTGGGGTGGGACGGATTCTATTTTGAATTCGTCCCTGGGTGAGACGAATACTGGGCAAAGTGTCCAAGTGTGCCAAATTGCTTCTTGACCTTACAAAATTGCTATGAAAGTGGTTAAGACCACTGTTTATCCTCTGAGGGCTGCCCTGGGGGCTGTGTTTGTCAAAGCGATCAGTGTTTGCAGTCACATAATCGGATTGGTGCTGTTTTGGTGTCTGCAGAAGCACCCAATGGTGTTACCAATTTTCCTATGTATTAAAAAATTAATAAATAAATAAAATAAAATAAATATATTTGAAGAATAATATTTGAATAATATTAAAGAGTGAAAGTTTAAGGAGAGAAAGTGTTTGAAATACTTGAATATGAAAAATATTATTGTGAATAATTATTTTTATTAAAACCAATAATTATATTCAATAAAAATAAGAGAGGTTACAACAAAAATGGAGTTGGAAAAATCATAGTTCGGGGTGCAAGGCCACCCAAATTATCAATACTATAAAGTTGAGGCCTGAGGAAAAAAATAAAACTAGCCCTTATAAGGGTGAATAAATACCATAACTAGGCAAAGGGTCGAGCCCTATTGTGGGAATTGATAGAATGATCTCAAGTTGGAAAATATCACCCCCTTGACCAGCTATGACGAAACAAAAGGACCTTGAGGTAGAGGGAGGTTAGATGAAACCCTAATAATAGTGCGTGGAGCCTCATGTTAGTACTTGATAATATTTATCAAATACACCAATTCATGAGTCAACTTAGAAACCTATGAATGGATCTGAATAGTTTTTTTTTTTTTTGTATTTACATGGTGGAATCGGTAGCCGCCATGAATCCAGGCAGGTTGTCTAGCTTTTTATGGCTGCCACAGTATTCTGCGTTGTCCGCCTCGAAAGCCGCCACATAGATCTTCATGCAGTCCGCCCCTATAACCACCATGCCACAATCATTTTAAACCTTTTATGTCGTTGAAAACACCAGGAAAGGGACAAGCGTTCAATCCGATGAGGCTCAAGATTTGAACCTTGGACCTCCGCCCCTTATGGGGTTTGGATGAACCAATTGGTCTACACCTCGGACCTATGAATGGATCTAAATAGTAACAATAGAAAACACTATAATATTTGCATGCATAGAAAACTAACAACCAATTGAATCTCCAAAATAGACAACAACATTCCTAGCTTTCCAAAGTTGAAATAAAATAATAGCACAAAAGAAATTCCATAGAGCAATAATATAAGTAGACCAACAACTATTATCTCCAAAAAATATCATCTACCATCTAAAGAATTCAGGATGAAAGGGCTTGAATAGTGAGTGAATCCAAGACCAAGTAGACTGAGCATGAGGGCAAAACCAAAATAAATGTTTGAAATTCTTAAAATGACCACAAGCTAGACACTTAGGATTAGGAAGCTTGAAAATAATATTTCCTATTGGTGAAGAATTTTTGAAAAAAGAGTATGAAAAAATTAAAGAAAGAAAACTAGAAAAGAGAAAAATTGTTTAAAGAAAGAATATTAAAAAAAATAATAATAATATTAAGTTGAATATTGAAAAAATTAATTAAAGAAGAATATTGAATATTGAAGAAAATATGTTTGTCCAAAGAGACAAGGAAAAGTGAATTTGATTATTGAATAAAATAAGGAATTAAGAAAGAAGAATAAAATTATTAAATTTGGAGTTAAAAGGATTTTTACCAAGGAAAAAATAATTATTTGAATAAATTTTGAAATTTCTAAAAGAGAATATATTATTTGAAGATTAAAAGTTGAAAAATATCTATTAAATATTAAATTTACGAGTAATAAGGAATTCTACAACAAAAGAAATTAATTATTATTTTTTTTTTAATTTACCAAAAAATCCCTTGCGGAGCTGCCTTGGTCTGAGAAACCACAACAAGGGGGTTCTACATCGTCAAAATCACTCGAGAGTTGCACCCGACTCTGATCGCACTAGCATTATCAACTAGATTTTAGGTACCCAATGTGTGTTTGGTAGGGTGGAGATTCGAACTAGGAACCTCCCTTGGAGGATTGCCCTACCCTCTCCAACTCAAAGCACATGGGTAGAGATTGATTATTATTGAAAAACAAATTTATGTGAATAAAAGAATTGTACAAGAATTATTTTTTAAAGTTAATAAGTGCATTAAAAACTATTTTATAAAATCACATATATTTAAAGAGGTAAACTTCGTGAAGATATACTTTAAAAGGTAGTGAGATACAATGAAACACCAAAAATTCAAACATAACAAAAAAATGAGTATGAAGATAATTCTTGGTATGTAAATTTAGAAGCTAAGCATCATATGATTGGTAAAATATATTATTTTGATTCCATTAAAGTTAAACATAACCAAAAAGTGATTATGAATATAATTCTTGGTATGTAAATTCAAGATCTAAGCATCATATGATTGGTAAACTATATTATTATGATTACATTAACGTTCTCCCCCATGTTCTTTGGGGGGTTTGGAAGGAATGCAATGCTAGATTTTTTAGAATGTGGAAAGTAATCTAGAATTTACTAGCATTAAAATTATTTGAAAGGTTTTAGAGAACATTACAGATGCTCTCAAAAACTTAAATATTTCTCTGGCTCTTTCCCCAAGTGAATTCAAACTCGAAGAGTGGCTTGGATTTGTGTCATTGGTCCGTCCTCCACCTACACCCGATCTTAGAAGTTTTGTACATTGGTCCCCATCGCCCATGGGCTGGTTCAAATTAATTTTTTATGGGGCCTCTAAGGGGAACCTCGGATTAGTTGGCACAGGTGGTGTAATTCGAGATAATCATGGTGATATTATCCTTACCTATGTAAAAATCTTGGGAGTGCAATCCTCCCATGTTGTTGAGGCATGGGTTGTATTTAATGGTGTGATGAAATTAAAAATCCTTGGTATCTGAAATGCTATCATTGAAGGTGATTCCTTTCTGGTGATTAACATGCTCTAGGGATCTGCAAGCCTAGTTGGAAAGTGCCTAATATCATTGATGAAACAATATGGAACTCCCACTCCCTAGATAATGTTAGGTTTGAGCACATGCTAAGAGATGGTAATATGGTGGCCGATCCAATGGTAAATCTAGGTGTTCATTCCCAGGGTTTATCTATTTGGTAGGGGAATTTTCCTAGTGAGATATTTCGCCATGCGAGGGATGATATTCCTTAAATTTTGTCAAAAGGCTATTCGTGGGCTATGTATGTGGTGGAGTTCCTGGTATCTTTGTAGGTCCTTGGTGGTATTTTTCTAGTACGAGGAATTTATGGTGCCTTCTTTGTTTTTCTGGTTTCACTCTTTGTGGCTAATTTCATGTTGTCCTCTTTGACTTCATGGTTTTCTCCTTGTTGCCTATGTCTCTTGGAGACATTATTTTTTTTTAATATTGAGTTGGCATGGTGGAAATTGGTCGGTTCTTCCCACATTATTTTTTGCCATGCATGGGTGGTTGTTTCTTTATGGCTATCAGACATTTGGTCATGTGTCGTGATTCTTTTGGATCGCTTGGTGCCCTTGTAGGTCTTTGGCAGTTGGCCTTCAATTCATGGTTCTTTTGGGATTTCATTTTTTGAAAGGCATTATTAATTTTTGTACCCCATTACCCCTTGGGGGTATGGGACCTTCTCTTTATATCAGTGTCTTGAGAGTCGTTTGTCTTTTTGGCCATTGAAATGGAGTGGTAGCCATTCAAAAGGATCTTGGGACTTTGGTATTGAACTTTCTTGATTTCCCCCAATCCTTTATTCCATTCCTTAGGTTATCTCTGGTATTTTCCATTGTTTTGTTTTCCTCTCCCTTTGGGTGGTCGACTTTTGTCATTTTGGCCTTCGGGCCTTTCTGTTGTAAAAGGTTGTTGGGCCCCTTTCAAAATCCTCTCCTTTATTAATAGTACCAAAAAAAGATAGCTTATGATAAAATATACCAATAACAAGGAACATATAATCATATACTTACTCTACCTTACTTATAGTGTACATTGGATAATTTGTTTTAATTTCCAACAATAACAAAAATAATAATTTTAATGTCATAATTATTAGATAGAGGAAGAACAGTAGAATTCAAAATCATCAATGGCAGTAAGAGATGTCTTATCAAAATATTAAACAAATTCAAATCTCTAAGGTCATATAAAAGTGATATATTTGCTTTAGATATGATAAAACTTGCACAAAAACAAATGAATCTACCAAAAGAATGATATCAAAAAAGATATTTTATTGAACATGAAATTCTAATGGCCAATGAACAAGAAAAGAGATCAACAAATAAGTTAAAAAATATGTTCTTTGATACACTAAAAAATAAATACACACATAATATTCATTAGAGGACTAATATTCAAGATCATAGTTGTGATAATGCGAATATAAGCAGTATTAATGATGTCAATCTCAAAAATAGAGAGATGAAAAACATTGATATCGATAAGGGGTTATATTATTGTGATGACTTGCTCAGAAGAATGATAAATGTAAATCAAAGCTTAGAGAGATAGAATAAATACCTAAACATAAAGGATTACTAGAGATAAAATAAAAACACCAAGAGTAGAATGAAATACTAAGAGCATATGACGACAAAGTACCTTCATACAAAATAATGTAATAGGAGGGTGTTTGAAGCATTACAGTATTTGGTACCTTGCAATATTAATGCAAGTACCATGTAAATAATATAGATTAAAGTGTGTTTAATATTTGAGTATATATTAGGTTTCATGTAAATATATATAGAGTTATGTAAGAGAGGTGTCATGTGAATAAGTGTGAGTTATGGAAGTAAATTTTCCATTTAATATGTACAATAATGAGATTATTTGTTTGTATATAAATATGTGCATTTATTATGTGATATTTCTCCTATGAGAAATATGAAATATCATATCTATGTGTGCTTGAGAAGATGAAATTTTTAAAGGTCAATAATATTCTGAGTGTGAAGTGTATCATATCCAATGTGTCTACATTAAAGACAAAGCAACATAATATGCTTGAAGAAACTTGAAAATATATTGTATTTGTATTGTTTAAATATCAATAATACCTTATGTAAGATTGTTATTATATTATTTTATTATGTCAATATTTGACATATTGTGAGATCATATGATATGAATATAGGATTTCTAACAATACAAGGTAAAAAAAATTAAATTTTATTGACCTTTCAAGAAATTGAAGGTTTAAATATCTTATTTTTTTGAAAATTTTATATTAATAAAATATCATTTACAAGTTGGGATGAGACTATTCCTAGCCTTAGCCAATGAGAACACCTATTTACAATAGTAAAAGGAGATCTACATTGGAGCCAAATATCCTAAACCAAATGTTTGCAATGGTTGTCCAAATTAGCTAAACATTGAATTTGCTCACCAACCTGCGTAATCCTCTCATCCTTAATCGGAATTTCATTGTGTCATTAAACCCCTACCTCCTTCTTGATACTTCTGTTAGTGAGAAAATTTGTGAATTTATTCAGAGATCTACCCACATAAATTAGAATCACATTATCTAATTCCCTCCACAATTCCTTAATCTGGGTGACAAGAATTCTCAACCTCCATGTCTCCAAAGCAAATTTCCTCATGCAATCTAAAGATTCTACCAAGATTCAAAAATATGATTCTATGATTATCCTTATAGAACCTTATAGCTAAGTCTTTTGCTTTATTATTTATGGTCATGCCTAGACTATGTAGTTATCAGGAGATAATTGTCCCAACATGATTCCCAAACCACTCCAATTCCAATTCTACCTAGATTGTATTTTGTATCTCCATAACTATTAATTTTAATCAAAATTTCTATGGGTTATTTCCAACTAGCTTTATCTTACTCTCTTGCACTTTGGCTTCCTTCTCATCATCCCTATATTAGCCTGATTTTCCTATTTAGCATACATTGCCATAGTTTCTATGACTTTGCTCTAAATGATCTATGAGACACCATCCAAGGATGAAAATATTTCTCTAAAAATTCTTCCATTTCTCTCCAACCACACTTTCCACCAAATAAAGTTTAATCTAATATTCCACTAGATACAAAGAGCTTTAGATTTAAACCTACCCCTCTTTCATATTTCCCAAATATTAATTCGATTCAAATCACCATTGTCTTATATTTTATAAGCTAAAAAACATTGCTACTATATTTGGCATGTAATCAGATACTCAAACATCAAGTAGTCATATGTTTCCTTGCACTCATGGCATAAAACACATTGATATGAACCAATGATTCCCTTGGATCTCAAATTATCAAAATTAAGAATTCCATTGGGTATGAACTACTAGGCAAAGAAGTGTACTTTTGACCAACCTTTGGACTACTAAATCTTTATCCAATACTCAACTTTATATGCCTGAGAAAGATGTTTTGAAAGGATCTTATCATGCCCATGCTTCACTATGTACACTCCAAGGCTCCCATTTCCCTAAGCTAATTCACTCCAAGGTTTTGAAAGGATATTTTCACGTCCATCCTTCACTATGTACACTCCAAGGCTCCCATTGCTCGAAGGCTTGGATTTTTTAAGTTAAAAGCCATCACTACCAGATCTGACATATAAAAAGCACCCAAATTTCAAGTGGTCATATGTTTCCTTACACTTGTAGCATAAAACACATTGATATGGACCAATAATTCCCTTGCATATCATATTAGAAAATGTAAGAATTCCATTATGGATGAACTACTAGGCAAAGAATTGCACTTTTGACCAACCTTTGGACTACCAAATATTTATTGAATCCTCAACTTGATATGCATGAGAAATAAGTTTTGAAAGGATATTATCATATTCATCCATCACTATGTACACTCCAAGGCTCCCATTACCTCAAGCTAATTTGTTCTCATTTCTACCTATGAGAAATAATTTTACCAATATTTAATCATGATGGGTGCCAATTTTGGAGGCATTGAAATTTGCTACTCATCCAACTTTTGAAATTGCTTAAACCTATAATCCCCTAGGTGACTAGTGTTGAAATAAATTTTAATCTAGATCTAACCCTTACATTCCATGACTTTTTTTATTATTTATAGTTTTGGGAATTTAGTAATAATAAGTGGGTATTGATCCCATGAAATTTTCCAAAATCATGCCTTCTCCCCTCCCCTACATTTCCAAAAAATATTATATTTCACTACATGAGATCATAAATTTAGAGCCTACCACACTAAGGACCCATTACCATCAAAAGGAAAATGACTCACCTCATTTGGGTTCACATGTCTTAAATATTTTAGTTAAAAATCTAATGAATAAAGAATCTGGTTGGGAGATCCACCTCTAATAAAATTTCTAGTCAAAGATTTATTATTTAAATCTCATATTCTTAGTCCCAAACCTCCATTTAATTTGGGTTGGATTAATTTCTCCCAACCTACTAAGAGCCATTTCCTCTCTCATTTTACTCTCCATAAAATTTTTCTAGTCATCTTGTCCAACTCATTCCATATGAAGTCCTCAAGTGGCTCCAAACAACTGAGAGGGAAGGACTTTGATTAACATTGAGTATGTTGAAGTAAAAATGTAACTCATAACCCATTCTATCTAATTTCGAAAGAAAATAAAGGCTATCATAATTCTTGACAAGAAGCTCCACTCCACCATATCATAAGCTTTTGATATATCCAATTTTATGAACATTCCTCTATTGCTAGATTTTTGCATTAAGTGGATTACCTCCTAAGCTAAAACCACACCATCCAAGATCTTCCTATCCTCTAAAAAAAATCCTTTTTTTGAGGAGATAATACTATGTAGGATAGGTTTTAGGTTCGTAACCATTACCTTCATGATTAATTTATATATGATATTACATAAGACAATAGGTCTATAATTTGGAATATGTGCCCTCTTCTCTCTGAATTAAGGCAATGAATGCATGATTTAATGCATTAAGCATTCTTTTACTACTTTTGGATGCCTCTATAACAACCATTACATCCTCCTCCAAGTTGTCCCAAAATATCTATAAAACTCAATTGGAAAGCCATCTAAAAATAACACTTTTTCATATTCATCCCCAAGATTACTTTCTTTAGTTACTCTCGATCAATGCATTTAATTAAGGTCTAATTTTTATCTTCAGAGATAATATAGGGTATGTGAACAAGAAAAAAAAATGTATCCTCTTCATGTTGCATCATACTTAAACAATTTAGAAAAATAACAAATTGAATGGAAATGTATGCTTGGTATTGTATTAAAGGAGTATCTATTCTCATCCTTAGAGCTTCGATGTTGTTCATTTGTATCCTAGCACAAGCAGCTTGATGAAAAATTTTGGTTTTTCTATCACCTTCCAATAACCAATTGGTTCTTGCTCTTTGTTTCTAGTAGATCTCCTCTTGGTTGTCAATGTCCTCAACTACTTTACTTAATGCACCATACTCTTCTTTGAGTTGATTTTTAATTATTTCTTCTCTAAAGTGTTTTTTCACCTCATCTTATTTGGCCACCAATGAAGCTCTTTGGACCTAGAAGTCCATCTTGTTAGCTTACCTCTATTTTTTTAGTTGATATTTGACATAATGAAGTTTCTTGTGGAATCTAAACATTGTTGTCCCATATGTCAAACCTCCCTCTTCCCACCACCATGGGGTTTTCTTTCAATGTTCCTCTTTTTTTAAATAAAAAATTTCAAATCTAAAAGGTTTGTAACACTACCCTATCTTGATCCTTCCTTCCAATAGAATGGGAAAGAGATCAAAAATTAGACCCTCCAAAATCTAAAATTTTAGATTGCATTTCACAAATGCTTCCTCTAAAACCAAAAAATGGTCTAAATTCACCTTCCAACTATGTGGATCACTCCTCTTGTTAGTCCAAGTATAGTTTGTTCCAAGATATTTAATATCCACCAAGTGTAATGCATAGACTTGGGCAATCATAAGTTTTTCCCTTAGGTCTAAATTGGTATTCCCTCTACTTGATTTTTGGATGATAATTTAGAATTAAAAATCCTAGCCACAATTTAGTCTAATGCCTCCCTCAAAACTCTCATATTATGCACCACTTTCCATTGACTATCTAGGTTTGGAGCCCCATAAAAATTTATGATGAAAACCTATTCAACTATCACATTGTTCCTAAAATGCAATGTTAGGACACCCCTCTAAGCTAAATGTTATATTGCCATCCATTCAAGAGAGTTCCAAAAAGTAACTATCCCCTCTCAGGCCACTTGGATAGCCACTTCCATATGATGAACACACCTCCAAAGTCTATTTACTATTTTACACATAAGATCTAGCAATATTTTTGTCTCTTGGATACACAAAAAATCTCTTTTACATTTTTCTAAGTCTTTAAACAACAAATCGATGGGTTCCACTATTTAAACCCCTAATATTCCATGATTGTATCATCATTGGTTACCTTGAGACTAGTAACTGTCTATTGGCCTCACCAATCCTCTAGTGATCAATTTATCTCTTTGAACTACTATCAATTCCTTATTTAATTTTCTACCCACTCCTTGAGAGTTGATATTTTTTATCTCTTCTCCACCTGGTTTATCCCTAGAATTGTTTTTTCCTATTTTTTTTCTCCATACCGATGGTGACATCCTTTATTATCGATTGCTCTTGCTTATGCACTATAAATGCCCCTACAATGTTTGATTATTATAATTCACTACACTCTATTACCTACTCTAGAATAGGAGGAACTCAAAGACAGACTTGAACATGGTTGTTAATACTTTTATTATTTCCATCCACTCCTTCCATTAATTGTTCATCTTCCTAGTCCACTAGTTTCTTGAAGATCTCATACATATTTGAGGGTTTGAGATAGGTTTGGTATTTACTATATTTTTTTTTTACCTTCTTCTTTTGGTCTATTCAAAACCATATCTTTGTGCTTCTCCGAGATTTGAAGAGGCATGATATTTGAACCTTGGACCTCTACCTCCCTTAGGGGGTTTGGTCAAACCAATTGATCTACACCTTGGACCTCCACCCTAAGAAATATTGGTTATTTCTTTATTGACTATTGACATACCCTTCTTAGAAAGACTCAATATTCCTAGAGAAGCCTCTACTTTTGTGTTCATATTGTTTGGACAAGACTGGGCCAAATGCCTATATTTATGACAAACTCTACACCTAAAGGCAAAGCCTCACAATCCAGTTGTTGAATCCAAGATAGTCGTGCAAGTTCAAGTTCCACCTCTACAAACAAAGGCTAGCTAAGATCCATTTCCATGCATAATCTAGCATAAACGACTATGTTTCCTTCCATTGTGTCTCTAGAAACACCCAAAAATACTCCAAAGGAATTACCAATGATTTCCAATACCTGCTCACTTAGAATATCCATTACTAATAAGCCGTAAAAAATACTCATCAAGAGGCTCCTAGTTTTGTTGAACCCATAAATACAAGAAATTCAGGATAGGGCAAATATCCATGAATTTACAGATTAGATCATGATTGACTCTATATAAGACTGTTTCTTCTACCATCCTCTACTCAATAACAAACTTTAACCTTCATTCCAACTATGGAAAGCATCCATTGACTCTTTAAAATATTGATCTTTTCTTAACAGCCATAAAAACCAATTTTATTGCAATTTTTTATGTTTTTTAGTTTCTTTTGAAAATTTTTCCTTCAATAAATCTGCAAATGATCTCTATCTATCAAGATATCCACATTAAACCTTCCTGAAACAACAATCTTATCTTACACTCCATAACAACCTTAAAGTATTTTGTCTACCCATTCTTTTAGAGCTCATTTATTCTTCTCAACCAAAGTTATTACTATAAAAGATTTTACATTTAAGTTTTATGAACTCTGGAAAAAGGGTTAAAGATTTATATACTCGATAATAGCGCTTCGCATCAGTAAAATTAAGGGAAACAAAATCTACGAATCTACGAAAATCTTAAACGTTGCCCCGGGACGACGTCCAGCAGTGAATGGCAGGTGCTGGTAGATGAAATGTTTGGAATTCCATTGTATACAGCCTCCAGGTGAATTTTTTTAAATCAATGTAAAGTAGCAATGTGGCTGCACTCCTCACAGTGATTTTTTTGAAATCAATGTAGAGTAGCAGTGTGCAGGTGTAGACTATTCTCATATTTCAATGCAATATTAGCCAAAACTCTAATGATTATTATGAATTTAAACAATTGAACAATAAATTCAGACTGTACGGTTATTATCTGTCCTTTTAACTTTTGCAGACTTTGCTAGAGAGGCCGTTAGAGATTCCTACGCCATACGAAACAATTCCCATAAGTATTCTTCGCGAGTAGATACATATGACTGTTTGCTTAAAATTTGATTAAACGTGGAATAGAGCATACGATATCTTTGGGAAGTTGATATAAAAATAGATTAAAAATAAATAAAAATGTAATTGTAATTGTTTAAAGGAATTAAATTGCAATGGGTTTTTTAATCCAAAAATTATTACATATTAAAAATTTAAAAATTTATTAGACCAAAGACTTACCCAAAAACCAAAAACCTGTCCAACTAACCCTGTTTGTTTATGCTTGGATTATTGACTCACTCAGTTTACCTTTTTCCTGCTACATACTTCCAGAATCTGCAGGATCGGCACTCTCTCTCCTTCGCCAGCAAGTCGTCAGACCGCTAAGACGAGAAGATTCCTGACATATAACGAGGACACTACTGCCCTCAAAGCATCCTATGGCACCTCGGCTTTAGAGCAATGGCTACATGGTAAACCATACTTATTCGAGGAAGATGTGTCATTTGCCAGACAGAATACAACGAAGGAATACCCTTTCCTTATCCCCATAAATAATTTTGTTAAATCTGTACCTTTTAAAGAAACTGAAATACCTCTTTTGCAGTATTTTGGTTGTTGGCCTTGCAGTCTGAAAGCTTTCGCTTTATATGCTGGTTGGTGAGCCACAGATTCAGCATTTCCTCTTCTTGCCAATAAATTTCAAACGTTTGAAACTTTAGTTGGACTTTAAATCTGTGTTGAGAACTTAAGAAGATATAGGAGGACTTGACAAACATTATCATGAACCGAGTCATATTTAGGGGGAATGTGATCCGTAAAATAAAATAGCCACTGATAAGGAAAATATAAAGGATACTGGATGTTTTGAATCTGCATGATCTTCTTCCCAGTTGAAAAGTTCTTGATGGAAACTGAAGAGACATCTAATCCCACAAGTATATATAGTAGTGACTGGCTACTGCTGGAACATATACACAAATTGCAAGGAGTTGAATTCTTTGATAAAAAATAATGCCTATAACGCAAGGATTGAAACATTTTATTTTATTTTTTGAATAGATTTTTGTTCAGGGTTATCCTAATTATCTTAGCGGAACTATTCCATAGATCTTGTCCCAAATGCTCATGTGGCAGGCCTTATCAAAGTTCGTTATCAAAGTTCGTAATCAAATGGAAAAAATGTGGAACATGATATACAATAAAGCTGAGCCAGCACAGTTTACAGAGCAACCCCTGGAAATGATGACGGATGTTTTTTCCTATGATTTATATGCCGTTCCTATACGCTGCTATACTTCAATGATGGAGGAATTCCTGACATGGTCCATGTGATTCTATAAAGCAAATTTGGATCATTTATTCATTCACTGAGAGGCTTTTCCTAAGTTCCATGCCGAATAAAGGAAGAGATTCAAAGACGCTAACGCCGCTTTGTTGCTTTCAAAGTCAGTTATCCACTTTTGATCAATAAAATATTCGTACGAGCACCTAAATCTTAAGATTCAGTCTAGCTATGAAACTAGTGTCCATGTCCAGAAGGAGAAATGGAACTGCAAATATATAATGATAGGAGACGGTCTTCCCCACAAAAGGCGTGGGCTATCATCTCCATATTTTAAATATAAATGGAACGTGGAGGAACTTGTCACGGCCGATGTTATTATAATGCAATTTTCTACAAACCCTTTAGCTTAACTTTCCAGCGTGATTATGAGTTGTTCTTCACGGAATTGTTATACATACCTTTGTTAATATGTGCAGGGCATTTTCCATGGTACGATTTCATTAAGAATCCTGATAAAGCAGATAGCAAAAATAAAACGGAAAAAACTACCAAGCAAACATGAAACCCAAATGAGAAAATAAGAAAGACAATTTTAGAGATAAGAAAGCGACTGAAAAATATAATAAAAATATAAATTATATATAAAAGAAAGTTATTATTAGTCTTGTAATAATTTTATGTATGGTTGTATTTCTTATTAATTGATTCATTCTTCATTTACATTTGGATAGATTATTTAACCTATACATAGTTCAACTTTGAGGAAAAAACTTTTCTAAAGAGGTGCATGTTACATAGCTCTTAAATGTAACCCATATTGTCATATGATATTGCACCATATGGAATATGTAAAATGGGCTATGTGTTATGTTAGAAATATATAGGAAGGCATGTCATAGAATCATGCATTTAAATACATTAGAATCATATATATATATATATATATATATATATATATAACCATCATATAATATGTATTCAGAAATATTGTCATAGATACTTATCATAGAATATTGTCATAGAAGATTAAATTGTATGTATTTTATCATTATAGTTTTCAAAATGGTGTAACAGTATCAAGAAACAATATTTGAAATATCAAAATGTATTGAATAATATTGTATTCCAAGACAATGAATTAATGAATAAAATTATATTTAATTGAAACATAAATTTATGTCTTTTGCATTAGTTTCTATTATGCATATATTTTTGTCTTGTCTATAAACTTAAATTTGGTATTAAAGTGTTTGATTTTTATAGTTGGTATTAGAACTAGTGCAATTAGAGCATTGGATTTCTACAATTGGTATCAAAGTCAATGTTAAATTTTAAAGTTGGTGTTGAAGTTAGGAGTCCCAAGCGCTCACAAAGTGACATAGTTCCCACATTCGAATATAGGACGATTCAAGGAGGAGCTAGAAGCTCATTGGTCGAGTAGCCTCAACAAATGGAGATCCTATTCCTAGTTGGTCCATACTATTAATAAGGTATGAAAGTGGAAGCAATCAAATTGAAGAAGACAAGTAGTAGAAGCTACATTCAAAGAGAAAGAGTAGCAAAAATATTCTCAAATGATAAATGGAAAGTGGTGAGTATCATTTGATGAAGGTTATTTGTGGTGATGGGAGGGTGGGTGTCACTTAGTTGAAAGCCTTCAAAACATGTGTGTAGACTGGCTTCTTAAAAAATCCTATTTTTAAAATTTGCCACCTCCCCTTTTAATTTATTCAACCCCTCATGGTAAACCCCTATATAATAAATAAAAACCCCTTTTCAAAACATACCATTTTACCAAAAATAATTTGAATCAATTTTTAATATCCCTT
This sequence comes from Wollemia nobilis, assembly GCA_028583015.1. Taxonomy (NCBI): domain Eukaryota; kingdom Viridiplantae; phylum Streptophyta; class Pinopsida; order Araucariales; family Araucariaceae; genus Wollemia; species Wollemia nobilis. Next base: position 6,030,128 of record JAQPPZ010017095.1, read on the forward strand.
AGTAGTTTTACCATTTTATCAATTTATATCCATTGAGCATGTTTGACTTCATCAAATTTTCAATCCTTTATGAGCATAACAAAAATTAGTGGTTTGATCTCTAACTTGAAATGAAAATATGTATATTCTTGGTCTTCACACATTTCATTTAACTAGTAATATATAAGAGTAAGTTTTGATTATAATAATTATACATAGATATAAATTGGAATATTTTTATAAAATTGTTCAACTACTCTAACACTTGAAATTTATCAATTTATTTTACTCCATTAAGAAATATAAAAAAAACTTCAAATACATACAAAAATATTCTAAATTTAATAACATCCATATGATAATGAGTTTTCCAACATCCAGTTCCCTATATTCATGGATGGTGGTAATATTATATCTTCAAATATTATATGAATGAATGATGAATGATGTATTTTGACATGATTTAAACCCAGAGGTAATATGCAAATAGTTTTCATAGAGTGGAACCTTTTGATTATTTTTTAAATTAAAAAAAAAAAAAAAAAAAAAAACTTAGAAGAGAGAAAGAAATTATATTGATTTCATGAGTCGTAAAAGTAGATCATTGACACTTTATAATATGGATTTTGAAAATATGGATGATATAGGACTAATAGAAATACAAGAGAGAAATATAGCCTAATTCTAATAATTACTGAAAGATGGATGTATACCTAGATGGTTTGAAGGAAACACTTAGATATATAAACATCAAAATCTATGTTTTCTTGACCAAGTCTTGGCTCATCATACATAAGTTATATGTCACACGAAAATGAAATAAGAGGAGTTATAAGTTAATGCTCTCACCCCCATGTTTACTACAATAAAGTAAAGAGATTACAATAATTGATTTTGTATATTTTAATTGGGTGAATTTATAATGGTATGGTCCATTATGATGGTATACAAATAATCCATGTTTTTTCCATCTATATGAATAAATATGGATAACAATAAATTTTATAGAAAATAACTCCTACAAACGTATTTCAAACAATAAAAATATAAATAGAAAATATACAAAGATTGCCAAATAGCTAGGAAGCAAGTCAATCCAATTATATGGATTAATGATTGAGATAAATGGAAAGAATGGTAAGGGAATACAAGAGAAGATAAAGATGCTCTCATACTCTCACTCTAGCAAAATATCTCAAGAGATTCACAAATTAGACTTTTGATTCCAAAGTCATGTGGCTCATGAAACATAATTCAAGTTAAATTATAATTTATTTTGAATATTTGAGATTATAACAAAAGATAAGGCTTTTAATATCATTTTGCATCTCAAATAAACAACCCTTGACTGGTACAATAGTATTCAAAAATACAAATGGATAAACAAATTATACACATTTGGTCCAATATTAAAATTTTAATGGTTAAAAGGATGAGCTTTGAAAATAATCAAACACCTTCATAAAATAGGTAGAACTGAAACAATTGGATTAAATAAAAAAGTAAAATCACCAAAACATAATGGTAAAATTAATTACTTTTATAAAAAATATCAAATCCTTAGGTATAGAGAATAAAATTACCATATCAACTAATATTACCAATGACACATGATATCTACCTCAGGTTCCAAAACTTAATTTTTCCATATGTAAACCTATAATCAATGATGATTGACCCTCATTCAACATTGATAAGAAAATAAAATCAAGACAAAAGCTAAGATCCAAATAGGAAGAATTGTAATCAAGTGGCATTAGCTCAACTACTTAAATTCCTCAATATTTAAATAGGAGATCAAGGTTCAAATCTTGCCAAACAATATATGGATAATATCTAAGCTTTGTTATAATATGACTATGTGGTGATGATGTAATATGGGTAGGGCCTATGTCAATCCCATATAACTAATTGAAATAAAAATAGGAAGGGTTGAACACATAAACTCATAATGAAATTTATCAAATCAATAGTGCTGATGATGTAGTATAGGTGGGTCATGTTTCAATCCCATATAACCAATTGAAAAAAATATGAAAGATTGAGCACATAAAATCATAATGAAGTTTGTAGAATCAACAAATAATATCCACCAGAGCAACATGATCTTTTATAATAAAAATAAAAAAATTAGAATTTATATTGATAAAGAATAACAATAGATGTTATTTTACATACCCAAATCAACCACATGGTTGGAAATACAAAATGACTTTGTCTCCTGTAGTCATATTCATCATTATCATCTCACCAGGTGAATCAACCCATGTACATACAAAAATCAATTATGAACTTTTGTTGGAGGCAGCACCAAGTTAAGCACCACCATAGATTTCCTTAGCACCACCTATGTTCTAGAAAAGTAATTATTAACATACAAAAATTAGCCTTGCTCCTATAATCTTAAAAACACATGATAAATAGAGCTATTGTCATAAGAATTATCTTTCAAGAAGAGGAGTGCAAAGTCTTCTCTCAAATGGACTCAAACATGCATCATAGTCATCTATTAGATAAGGTACAAGAGCATATGCAGTAATCATTAGTGTATTTCCAACCAAATGTTATCATAGGTAAATTGCAAAAATTAATTCTACTTCATAATTAATATTTTTAACTGTCTACAACAAACAAATATGTTAACTTCAAAGTGCAACTAATCATTTTTAAGAAATAAAAAGATCATTAATTTCAAACTCTTATCATAATAGCTACTTTTCAGCATGTAGTTTGTAGTTTCCCATACATCATGAATGATTATGCCTCTAGTAAAGGCTAGATACTACTTTCACAAGAAATAGAAATAACTTCATGGAAATGAGCATGGCTCTCTTAGATATATTATATTTAAAAATAATTTATATTGTTTGCATTTAACTACATAATTCCTTTCTTCAGACAACCACTCTAACATTTTCTATCTAACCAAATTAGCATGTAGAACACCTGTTACTAAGAAATAACACACTAAGATATGCAATGTAGAGCTAATTATTCATATTTATATCTACCCTATAGGCTAGAACTATTTCAACAAAATAATTGAAAAAAATATATCTTGAAGGTTTTTACAATCCAAGAGGGAGAGTAGATATCCACATAGTTCCCAAGAAACTTTATTTTTAGTTTTGACATCACTGTTTAAGTAAAATGCTCATTTTTAGCAAATGCCATGCTCATTGGAGGGTGATCGCTAACTTGTCACCAAAAATAGAAATTTCTTTGAGTTAAGTGAAAAATACTAAGACATAAAGGCATACAACAATAGCAAGAACTAGTAGGCCAAGCCTAAGGAGAACTAACAATTTAAACCATATTTAAGTTATTTCAATATAATAAGTAAGGTACGAGGTGTATACCAATTGGTTCATCCAAACCCCATAAGAGGGGCGGAGGTCCAAGGTTCAAATATCGGGCCTTGTTGAACTAAACGCTTGTCTCTTTCCTAATGCTTTCAGCAGTGTAAAAGGTTTAAAATGATTGTGGCATGGCGGTTATAGGGGTAGACTACATGAAGATCTATGTGGCAGCTTCTAGGGTAGACAACCTAGAATACTGTGGCAACCATAAAATCTGGATAGCCTGCCCAAATTTTTGGCGGCTATCGATTCCACCATGTTTAAAATATATATAATAAGTAGGCTCATCAGAACAAAAAAAAACCAACCTACCTACTCTACAATAAATGTAATCCCTCCATGATTGACCATTTCATAGGTCTCTCCAAGGATAGGATTAAAAGGCTTCCAAGTCCTCTAATATGCATAATAGACAAAATTTGCCCATGAAGCTAAAAAAGGTAATACATTTGAACTATGTCAAGATAATAACACCTCCAAACAGGTAAGCCTCAAAACACAAAACTAATCAAGTTATAACAATGCAAATTTAACAAAATTCATCTAATGCCATCACCTTCCTCTAACAATACAACATTAAAGGGTTGGGGGACCTCTACTAAGAGGTAAATTACCATGCAAGTTATAAATAGTGTTGATTTAAGTATTGAAAGCACGATATTCCGGTCAAAGGAAACACCAAGTGCAATTGCATTCAAATTTAAGCACGCCTAAGTCCTAGAAATATGAATTACATGAAACGAAAAAGAGACATGTTGTAAGAGATGCAATCAGATAAAGAAAAACAGCCCTTTCATTAATTTCTTTCGATCTCTGTTACAATAATGCCTCCTCCCTTTTCAGGGGCTAGGAGCGCAAATAAGGTTTGATTACAATCGCTGAATGGTTCCTCCTTCCGCGTGCCCACGATTGCACTGGGCGGGCTAAGATGATGCCGCCGCTGATGTTGATGGGTTCTTCGCCTCTGCTGCTTCTCCTGAAAACAAATAAATTATCAAGACATTAGTAGCACCTGCTGCAAATGAAAAGCATTCTCTCTCTAAAACTAACAGAATATGCATACGAATATTTGCCTGAAACCGTGAAAACAGTGAATCCAAATTGCTTCAAAACCTGACAGAAAGTAAGGAAAGTTACCAGAAAGCCACTGCCACTGAGGCAGCTGGCCAATCCACCTTAAACTGGAATTTGTCCCTGGGCAGGACGAATTTTGACTGTAATTCGTCCCTGGGTGGGACGAATTCTTCTGAGTAGGAGAACCCGACCTGCTGCTGCTCCAATGTCGGATCCTGGGACCTGCAAAACTCCTGTAAATAGGGGGGTTAGGTAATTGGGGCCATATTGGGATGACCCAGATGGTCGGATTTTCCCAATTTGGCCTCCACCCTCAGGAATTTAACCTTGACACCTGCAAGTTAGCGAAACGATAAAGCAATACAAAACACCCTAAACTCTGACCAAAAGCTACAAAATTGCAATTATAGACTAATCAGACCTAGTAACACATAATGCAATCTAAAAATTAATCTAAAGTGCTCAAAAACTAAAATTAGGACTTAGGAGGTGCGGGGGTGCCCAAGTGGGCCTCCCACCGTTGGCCCTCGATTTTGGAGCCAATCCACCAAGGATGGGCCCAAAACCTTTTAGGATTGGGGGGTCGGAAAATTGGTAGGTTCAGATGTCCATGCATCGGATTTGAGTAAGGTTCGAGCTTCCAAAGGCCACCCAACAACCTCCCTTGCAAAAGAGATTGATGGATGTAGGAAGGTGAACAAAGGGGGATGCAAATGAGTCTTCGATTCGGCAGCACTTCGTTGCTTGAACACTCCTTCCACCTGCATGTTTTTGGTGAGAAAAGTCCCACATTTTATAGACCCAAGGGGTATCTTTTGGTAGGGAAGCACAAAATCCAAGTGTTGGCCATAGGCGCCATGTGGCAGTCTTGTCTTCCCATGAGGGAGGGGAGTCTTCCATTGACTTGAACTTTGATAAATGCTTTTTGTAACAGTCCTCTAACGGCCCCTCTGTCCACTTACACATGCGTGCAAGGTAGGAGCCCTTAACTGACTGTTCTGGGCTGCCACTTGGCACCATTTGCCTTTTTTCCCGTTAAGCTTAGAATTCGTCCCACCCAGGGACGGATTCATAATTCGTCTCCGGGGTGGGATGGATTCTATTTTGAATTAGTCCCTGGGTGAGACGAATATCTGGTCAAAGTGTCCAAGTGTGCCAAATTGCTCCTTGACCTCACAAAATTGCTATGAAAGTGGTTAAGACCACTGTTTAACCTCTGAGGGCTGCCCTGGGGGCTGTGTTTGTCAAAGCGATCAGTGTTTGCAGTCACATAATCGGATTGGTGTTGTTTTGGTGTCTACAAATATATACCTTGAAATGCAAAATGCATGTAAATGGAAAAAGGATATAAAGAGTAATAACACTGATATTCCAATTGCAATAAATTATTCATTATTCTAAAAGTTTCTTAGGATAATTTTGTCAGTGCTTAATTAAAATTTATTCACAATACATTTTACTATACAAATCTCAAATTACACATTAACTATACAACATGAAAAATACAACAAAATTGTAGACTTACCTGTCTTTTCCATCTTTCTTTGTGAGCTTCCTCATCCACATCATCTTTTCCACCTTCAATTTTAACTAATTATAAAACCTCATAACCCATGAGACAATATCAAGGACTAATGGAAAAATACGAGATCAATAATTATGAACCCAATTGTTAAAAAAAAATTAAGAATTTGTCAATTATATAGTATGGAAAACAAAATTGGACTTAAATAAAATATATTAAAGAAATATTATCTTAAAATACTATAGAATCTTAAGCATGTTTGTTATTTGTCATGACAAAGTAGGGTAATATAAAAGCAAGTCCAAAATTATTTTAATCAATACCTTCCAAATTACTATGTAGAATAATATGTCAAAATTATGGCTTCCATTTTCCTACCTTGGTTTAAGCAATAACCCTACATCATAGGTTCATGTCATCACGTTTCTCTATTTTTTTCCACAATTGATTTAGTGTAGTAGGTGGTACCCAAAATAAACCCAAAAAGTATAGACACTAATCATATTTCCAAGAAGAAAACTCTCAAAGCTAGTACATTGTAATGGTGTTATATATAACAAAAAGGTCTATGAAAAAACTGTGAATACTTTAATATATAGTAAATGCACATAGATTTTTATAATTTACCAAGAGTAGAACTACAAAGCATTACAAGATTTAAAGAAACAAAATAGAACTGTTTGATTATTCCATGGATCAACTTTGTACAAATAAAAAAGTTGATCATTGAGAGTCGTTGGATTACAACAACTCATCAAATATGATGTACACTATAACTGAGAGTTCACCTGACTCATGAAGGAGTGGAAACTCAAGTAAGTCTATCCTAGTAGAACTTAAGAGAATAATTATTTATTCTAACATCCCCCCTTAAGTGATACTAGGGGTGTATTGTGCAAATGAGTCCCAAAAATAAAGCCTGATGAGGTACTCATGTACAATGGTTTCTTTTCTGAAGAGATGGTAAAAACCCCATGGGAAAAACCATCTATCAAAAAAGAAAAAAGAAGAGGTATGTCTTCGGTTTGCGAAGATTGTCCTCTTAATACAAAAAAAAGGTGAGTCCCGACAACATGGCCTTATGAGGTACTCATTTACAATATATATGAGAGATGGTGAAAAACCCACATGGGAAAAACCATTTGCTATGAAATAAAGAGGTATGTCTTCGGATGGTGAGGATTGTACTTAATAAAAACAAAAAAAATGAGTCTCGGCAACATGGCCTAATGATATACTCATGTATAATATGTAAGGGAGAGATGATAAATAAACCACATGGGAAAAAACCGTCCTCTAAAGAATTCATTAATAAAAGGAGAGGTGAAAGACCTTTGTTTCAATGTAGCTTTAATACTCCAAGTTTCGCTCACAACTGTATGTAACGCGGAGAAGGAAATGAATTGGTGAAGATTGCTGCAACTTGATTTTTATTTGGAATATAGTCCAAGTATATGTCCCCATTATGAATATGTTGTCGAATGAAGTTCATGTGTATCTTAATGTGCTTGGTGCACAAATGCTCAACTGGATTATGTGCAATATGAATTGTGCTCTGATTGTCACACCAAATAGTAATAGTTTTATCATGGGAAAAACCAAATTCTCTTAGAATATGACAAAGCCAAAGAGCTTCCTGACTTGCTAAAAATGCTGCCCTATATTTTGCCTCTGTAGATGATAAGGCCACTGCTTGTTATTTTTTGCATAACCAAGCAATTGGCGAAGAACCAAGACAAAAGATAGCCAAAAGTTGAAAATTTATCTTCTACTAAACCTGCCCAATCTGAATCCATGTAGCCAATGATATCCATGGATTTTACCTCATATAAGATCCCAATGATATCCTTAAAAGTAGTGAAGGATTCTTTTTCTGCTTACCAATGACTGAAATAAGGTTGATGTGAGAATCTGGATATTAAGCCAATAATATATGAGTATGAGTAAGGTATAACAGACTCCCTACAAGATGATGGTATGGAGTTGCATCACATATAGGGGATGTGCAGTAAGTACTTAGATTGATTCCAGACTAAAAATATGTAGGAGAAGGTTTACAATCTATCATTTTAAACCTTTGAATAAGATCTAGAGTGTATTTTTATTGACACAATGAAATTCTTGCATCTGTTTAATTTATTTGGATCCCAATAAAGTAATGAGCTAGACCCAAATCAGCCATATCAATTTTTCTAGAGAAGGAGTCTTTTATATTCTGAATGTGAGTGAAGTCACTACCAGTGAGTAGTATATCATCAACATATAGAATAAGTATGGTGATTTTTCCTTCATCTCTCCAAATGTAGACTGTGTTATCAGACTCACAATGAGAAAATTTTGAGGAAAGAAAGAAGGAGTCCATACTTTCATACCAAGCTATAGAATCTTGTTTGAGGCCATAGAGAGACTTCTTTAACCTAAAAAAATAGAGGGGTCTTGAGTAAAACCAGCAATTTATTCCATGAATATATCTTACTTTAAGTCCCCATGTATGAAAACACTTTTTACATCCATTTGAAATACATGCCACTTTGGGAAGCAGCCAAAGCAAGAACCAGTATAACAGAATCCATTTTGGCAACTGGTGCAAAGGTTTCAGCATAATCAATTCCTTCAATTTGAGAGAAACCTTTGGCTACTAGGCGAGCTTTGTGTTTGTCAATTTCTCTATTAGGCCCATACTTTGTTCTGTAAATCCATTTACAATGAACTAATGTCCTTCCTATCCCAAGTTTCATTTTTGATTAAGGAAAAGAATTTATTTTCCGTGGCATCATTCCATTCTTTAATACCAGTTGCTTCTTTGAAGGATTGAGGATCAAAGGAAATAGACTGAAAAACAAGACTAGTGCCTATGGAGTTGGTTAATCTGGATGATGGAATATTTTTGATGTAAGGAGTAGCTTCTTTAACAATGGTGTGGGCCCATTTTGGCATAGTGGAAGGAGTGGAAGGAGTGGAAGGAGTGGAAAGACTTTGAGTTGGATTTATAGGATCCTCATCTTTGTCATCAATCTCTAAATTAATCTCTAAAGTTGGTTCTTCATTATATTGAGGTTCTACTATAAGAGAAGGCTCAATAGAGGAAGAGGATGGTTGAGGATATTTCTAAGGAAATGCTTCATCAAATTGGACATTCCTATGAAAAATACCTCATGATTTGTGGGATCAAGGAGCCTATATGCTTTCATTTCCTCACAATAACCAAAAAATATGAGATTTTTTCTTTTCTTATATAGAGCCTTTCTTTTCTTCTTTGGGCAGTACACCCAAAAATCTTGAAGGAGACATCCGATTTTAAGCCATTCCATGCTTATTCAAGATTTAAATGGTCAAGAGCTTTATGAGGTGTGCAGTTTTGAATATAGTTTACACATTTAATAGCTTATGCACAAAAAACTTTTGGAATATCTCTTGAATGGAGCATACAGTTTGCCATTTCCTTTAATTTTCATTTTTTCCTCTCTATAATACCATTTTGCTATAGATTATGGAAGACAGAATGTTGATGAATTATGCCATGAATTGATAAAAATATTGAGAACTCATTACTGCAATATTCCCCTCCATTATATGTGCAAATTTGCTTAATGTTGTAAGAGGCTTTATTTTCAACTAAGGCTTTGAAGATTTTGAAATGGGATAGAACATCACTTTTGTATTTTAGGAAGTAGACCCAAGTTATTTTGGAAAAGTAATCAATGAAGGTTAGAGTATATTTTACTCCTTTGAAAGAAGGCTCTGGAAAAAACATTAAGTCACTATGAATTAACCCTAGAGGGGATGAGACTTTTAGAGAACCACTTGGGTGGAAAGGATCTTGATTTTGCTTTCCAAGAGCACATCCAGGACATACTCAATCAATAGAAGAGACTTGAGGTAAAATTGTTACCATTTCATGGGTGTTCAATTTCTTTACGTAGTTATAACTGAGATGACCAAACTTTTCATGCCAAATTTTGCTTTCAATATATCCATGAGCCACAAAATAGGAGGTCCCTTCTAGATTTTTGAATCCTTTGAAGTGAAATAGATGAGTGTTGTGATCAATATCTCCTTTGGCTATAAGAGAGTGGGGGTCTTGAAAGTCTCTTATCTCAACTCCTATTGGAGAGAAGAGAACAATTTTCCCCTTTCTAGAAGTACAAATATGATAGATGGAGAGGAGATTTGTTGCAATGTTTGGAACATAGAGAACATTATTGATAGAGCCACCATCAATGGATATGTCACCCTTTACTTTGACTGGGATAAAGGAAGAGTCACCAACTTTTATTCTACATGTTGAACTTGAGGAGATAGAAGATAATGACTCATCTGAAGCAATAATTAGATGAAGTATTGGTGGTCTTCCCTTGAACATTTAGGGATTTTCCTATCTACTTTTTACTGTCTATATTTTGATCCTTCATAGCTGTCTCTAGTTGTAATATTTTACAGCATTTTTTTGCAGAATGAACATTCTTTTTGTAGTGAGTACAAGTTATGGGATTCCTTTATTTATTTTTGAATTTTTCTTTAGTAGAGGTGGAGGCTACTAAGGCTTTTGAGTAGAGGAAGAGATCTCATATTTTGCAAGTTTTATTTCTTCCCTAGTAATTCTATCACAAATTTCTTCTAAGGAGGGCACTTTATAAGTTGCACCTAAATCTATTGTAGATAGAAATGTGGTTGCAAAGATTTTAAATACATCGTTTAGTTTAGAAAGAATTATATAAATGCATTCTTCTTCAGTTTTATTATTCTCACTACCTTTGTATTTATTGAGGTGGAATAGATTTGGTGAAAGCAACCCATGTATTTTGAACCCTAGTTACTAAAAATAGTGTGGTTGTGACCAACTCTCCTATGTAACCAAAAAAAACATGCTCCAAACATTGGTTTTTCAGGTACTAAAAATATTGTGGTTGTGACCAAATTGAGGCAGAATAGGTTTGGTGAAATCAACCCATGTATTTTGAACCCTAGTTACTAAAAATAGTGTGGTTGTGACCAACTCTCCTATGTAACAAAAATAAAAATAAAAAACATGCTCCAAAACCCTAGTTACTAGAATTAGTGTGGTTGTGACCAACTCTCCTATGTAACCAAAAAAAAACATGCCCCAACTTTGGTTTATATATATATATGGATATGGTTTTGAAAGGGTTATTTTTGTACGTCCATCTAGTCATATTGAATAATTTGGTGCCATCAAGATTTGAACCTTGGTAGAATTAATTATTTATCTCAACCATTTAACCAAAGCACATGTTTACTAAATTGTTAGTATAGGGTCTTGGTCTCTTATACCAAGGTTTAAACTTGAATCTTGTAAATTAAAACTCAAAACATACCACTATGATAACCATACCATAACCCTTAATTTATATTTATTAATCTATATTATTTAAATTATTATTTTTAAATATTATTAAAAATAATACTATAAAAAATTATATTGATTGCATAATAAATAAAAATAAAAGTTTAAACTAGATAAAAACCATAAAATATATAATTAATTTAACTAACCATTAGGCTTAAACTCTAAAAAGGTCATAGAGCCATATTTAAATCACCCCTCTGCTTATTGGTTATTAGAAAATAAATCCAATGAACTTTAGTTTCTATTGAAAGCATGAGATTCCGGAAGAAAAATAGTATTAAGATGTTATGAAAACAGAACTAACTTGCTGCTAAACGAATATGCATGAAATAGAACGCATGTAATCGAATCAACCAAACATAAAGGAGAAAGCAGGAGCACAGCCCTTTTATATTAATTCCATTCGGTTACAATACATCTCCTTCCTTTTTAGGGGCTAGGAGTGTTAGCCTGTCTTGGTTACAATCATGATTAATACTTCTTCTATCCGCATGCCCACATTTGAAACGGGCGGGCCCAAGTGTTGCCATCGCTTATGTCGATAAATCCTTGCTTCTCGCTGTTTATCCTGCATTCAGAGACACAGTGACATGGTTAGTAGCACCTGTTGCAAGGAAGAAAAACTTGTTTTCTAAGAAAAACGATAAAAGATGCACGTAAAATGTTAGCTAAATCGGTGAGCAGAATGATTTTAAACGATCTGCATATTTGACAGAAAACCAAAAACTTCACCAGAACGTTGCCGCCAACAAAACAGTCGGTAACTCCGATCGCTGTTACCTGCACGTTAATGGGATAGCAGAAGCCGCAAAAGCATGATATATTCAATAAAATCTTCCAAAATCCAGATTAGACGTGAAACGTAATGCAGGATATATTTTAACAGAAAACGTAAACTATTTAAACAGCATAAATTAAATTGAAACTAAGAACGTGTGTGGGGTGCCCAAGCGGGCCGCCCCGTTAAAGCTCGACTTCGGCGCCAATCCACTAGGGATAGGCCCAAAATCTCAGAGAAATAGTTGTCCGCAAATTGGTGGTTTACTGTGTCCAATGTTGGGTCTGAAGGTTCGGATTCACCTTCTAACAGCCACCGATAACCTCCCTTGCGAAAGAGATTACAGGTGCAGAAGAATGAATTAGAAAGGAATGCAATCGGGTCTTTGAATGGATAGCACTTCGTTGCTTGGAAATGTCTGTCAACCTCTCTTCTGGGCGGGAAAGTCCGCCGTTTTATAGACCCATGGGGTCTCTTTGGAGGGGGCACGCAGGGATGCCACGTGGCGGCCATGCCTTCTCAAAAGGGAGGAGACTCTGCCTTGACTAGGGCTTACCTGACTGCCTTCGCAACAGTCCGCTAACTGCCAATTTTCCCACCTATGTGCGCATGCACAGCAGGCGGCAATAACTGATTGTTCTCGGCTGCCACTTGTCTCACGTCTGCTTTGATGGCTTTAACGGCACTTTTGAATGCTTGACTTCTACCTTTGATTGATTTTAATGGTGCCTTTGATTGGTTGAATGCCACCCAGGCGCAAATGCCGAAGTGTCGCAATATCACGACACATCTGCTTTGATGGCTTTAACGGCACTTTTGAATGCTTGACTTCTGCATTTGATTGATTTTAATGGCGCCTTTGATTGGTTGAATGTCGCCCAGGCACAAATGCCGAAGTGTCACGATATCGCGACGTCGTGATATCGCGACACTTCGGCCGAGGCCTTTCTTTGGGAGCCAAAGTGTCACGATACCGCGACGTCGTGATATCGCGACACTTCGTCCAAGGCTTTGCCTTGGGCACCGAAGTGTCGTGATATCGCGACACTTCGGCCAAGGCTTTTCCTTGGGTGCCGAAGTGTCACGATATCGTGACGTCACGATATCGTGACACTTCGGCCAAGGCAAGGCCTTGGGAGCCGAAGTGTCGCGATATCGCGACGTCGCGATATCGCGACACTTCGGGCAAAGATTTGCTTTGGGCATCGAAGTGTCGCGATATCGCGACGTTGCGATATCACGACACTTCGGCCAAGGCCTTCTTTTGATTAAGGCTTGCTTTTGCTTAAGGCTTGCTTTTGCTTAAGGTTTGCTTTTGATTTTGATTAAGACTTTGTTTTGATAAAGGCTTGTTAAAACGACCAGCTTTGCTTTGTTTACTTTTCGACCTTCTAAACTGCTGTGTAAGTGGCTAGGACCACTGTTTGACCTCTGAGGGCTGCCCTGAAAGCTGTGTGTGTCAATGCGATCAGTGTTTGTAGTCACATAATCGGATGGGTGTTATTTTGGTGTCTACAGATGCCCCTTTTTGGGAAGCGCTGCGGGTGACGCAGTGTTGAGCAAAAATAGATAACCAAAGCACTAATGATTAAGGTTTCTTGGTAACCTAACCAACTTTTGATGCCCCAAGTATGGAAAGGGCATGCATTCTTGAATCCTTGCTTCTGACGAGCTAAGGAATTTGATTTCAAGTGTTAACCTATTTTGGTGAGGTGTGACTTGAGCTTGGACATTGATCAGTCATGATTAGGCAAAGGGCGTAACCTTTTGTCCATAGGGGAACCTTGTGTTCATGCTTCGGGAATGCCAAGTGTTTGATCAATTTGATTGCTGCTTGTTTACTGCCCCAAGCAGGAGTGTGATTGTCTTTGTCAATGATTCTTTGAATGCATGTCATTGCTTTGATTGGGTGTGTGCTTGTTGATTGGTGACTAAGTGTGACTACCCCCTCAAGCGACGAATCGATGAGGGAATGACCTTCATGAGAAAAGCGACGAGTCACTTGACCCAATATGACTTGTGCAAGGGTGCCTTTAGATGTTTTACCATTTAAGCATGTGCAATTTCCTGACATTTGGACCTATTTTTGGTGGGTGTTAACCCTTTTGGTGATGCCATAATGGGGTGAAATTGTCAAAAACCCGTCTTCCCGTGGAGCGGTCCGGCTATGGTAGCCTTCTTGGGGAAGTAGGAGAATGACAATTTGAGCCCCAACATCGATTTTCTATGCCAAGAGGTTAAGTGCAAGAGCACTTGTGTCCGGCAATGCTTATTGCTATGTTTTTGTGTTGCATTTTTGTGATGTTTTTGTTGTTTTGATTTTCTTTCTTTGTGTATATGTCATGATTTTATGCATAATGATTGATGTTGATGGATGCATGCTACTTTATATTGATGTATGCATATGGTATGATAAATGCGATTGTTGTATGTTGATTTATTTTTATGGATGCATATGTTGTGATGAATGCGATTGTTATATGTTGATTTATTTTGATGGATGCATATGTTGTGATGAATGCGATTGTTATATGTTGATTTATTTTGATGGATGCATATGTTGTGATGAATGCAAATGTTTTTGATTTATATGTGATATGCAGAAATGAAATGGATGGATAGAATTTGTGATGTTTGGCTATGGCACCATAGACTGTTTAGAACTCTGTTATTTTGTCTTTAGGCGATTGTTGTGATGCATGACTTTGTATGTATACATGTGGTTTTTTTTTTTTTTTTGTATTTTTTGATGGTATTGTAAGGATGAAAAGTAGCGCAGTTGGTTTAGAAATGTAGCTAAGGTTTTCTGAGACTCAGACGGTTTTAACTTACTAGCCATGACTGTACTTTATCTTACAAGACTTTTGAACAAGGTATGAATCGGACTTGTTTTTGACCAAGCTATTTCACATCCCTGTGTGTGCAATTGAGTTCATTTATGTGGTATTTGTTAGGATACCGCCGATGCCAGATGGGCTTTCAACCGAACCTGTCATCGAGGATCACCTAATTAGCTCCACTAACTCCTTTGTTGTATTTAGTTAGATTAATCTGCGGTGTTATCCAGGATACCATAAGCTAGCTCATCCTTATGCAAACATTGGTCACGTACACACGCAAAGCGAATGTGACAGACATATCGTCATGCGGGTAGGATACCACCATTGCCAGATAGGCTGTCAACCAAACCTGTAATGAGGATCACCTAGATGGTTTTTGAATGCTGAGAATTCTAGGGATTCAAGTTCAGGATATTTGTTGGCTGAATGATTTAGAAAGTTGCTCGTCTATATAGTGATGAAAATCACTGTTTATTTTCTATTAATTCTTTTTGAGCAAGGATTTTAAATAGTAGTGATAACCATTGTTATTTGATTTTGTGTTTTGAGTATTGTGAGTTGGGGTTGGTGAGTGGCCTTGATCCTTGTGGCCTTGGGGATGACTACGCATCCTTTGCAGGGACATGTAGTACGAATCCTTACAACATTGGGAACCAAGGGGGTGATGGAGATTATGGAGTAAGTGTATTGATCTTTTAGGCCTTGGGGATGACTACCCATCCTGGTTAGGGGCGGATAGTACGAATCCTTACAACTTGGAGACCAAAGGTGAATGGAAAGTGTTAGGATGATGATTTGTTGGAATTTTGTTTGTGAATGGTGTTGATCCCTTTAGGTCTTGGGGATGACTACCCATCCTTGGCAGGGACGTGTAGTACAAATCCTTACAACTTTGGGAACCAACTATGATTGGGATTTGGTAGTGGTGAAAACCACTATATATGGAGGTGAATGGATAGGAAAGAGCTTGTCCTTTTGTCAATTCTCAGCATTCTAAAACCATTCGCACGAGGGGATGAGCAAGATAACCGTTTCACTTATGGTGACCTGGATTACTGCACAGGTTTCATCTTTCGTTCACACAACTTGGGAATTTTTATGTGTTTTAATTTGTGTTGGGATGTTACGTAACAAGGTGTATTTCAAGTGTAACTCTACCTTCGTAAAATCTGTCTGACTCGGTACATGACGTAGCTAAAAAGCAAAATGATGACTGAATCACGAAAACTCTTGATACATTAAAAGACCACCGACTCTAGTGTGGTAAAAAGCAATGCATGGTGTTTTTGTTGTTTTTGTAAAATGGAACAGTGTGGAACAAGATGGACTAGCAGAGCAATTATAGCCTATGGTGCCTTTGACCCGTACGACCACAAATATGCAATGTATGGGTGCAATGCTTTAATGCAACTATGTATTTTTGTATTTTTGATGGATTGATTTTTGTGAATATGAAGATGAGGTGCGAGAAGAACTCTCTATTGATGAATTTGAGTATGCCTAGAAATGAGATGCAAAGAATTTTTTTTTTGTTGTTTTTTGATGATTTTTGAATTTTAACTGTTCTTATTTTTGACCAAGCGATTGCGATAATCCTTGGAGCATTTTGGGATTGACCAAGCGATTTTAGGATCCTTGGAGCATTTTTGGGATTGACCAAGCGATTATAGAATCCTTGGAGCATTTTTGGGATTGACCAAGCGATTGCAAGAATCCTTGGAGCATTTTGGGATTGACCAAGCGATTATAGAATCCTTGGAGCATTTTTGGGATTGACCAAGCGATTATAGAATCCTTGGAGCATTTTGGGATTGACCAAGCGATTATAGAATCCTTGGAGCATTTTGGGATTGACCAAGCGATTATAGAATCCTTGGAGCATTTTGGGATTGACCAAGCGATTATAGAATCCTTGGAGCATTTTTGGGATGACCAAGTGATTGCGATAATCCTTGGAGCTTTTGGGATTGACCAAGCGATTGTGATAATCCTTGGAGCATTTTGGGATTGACCAAGCGATTACGATAATCCTTGGAGCATTTTGGGATTGACCAAGCGATTGTGATAATCCTTGGAGCATTTTGGGATTGACCAAGCGATTTTAGGATCCTTGGAGCATTTTTGGGATTGACCAAGCGATTATAGAATCCTTGGAGCATTTTTGGGATTGACCAAGCGATTTTAGGGATCCTTGGAGCATTTTGGGATTGACCAAGCAATTTTATGGATCCTTGGAGCATTTTGGGATTGACCAAGTGATTATAGAATCCTTGGAGCATTTTTGGGATTGACCAAGCGATTATAGAATCCTTGGAGCTTTTGGGGATTGACCAAGCGATTATAGAATCCTTGGAGCATTTTTGGGATGACCAAGTGATTGCGATAATCCTTGGAGCTTTTGGGGATTGACCAAGCGATTTTAGGATCCTTGGAGCATTTTGGGATTGACCAAGCGATTTTAGGATCCTTGGAGCATTTTGGGATTGACCAAGAGATTATAGAATCCTTGGAGCATTTTTGGGATGACCAAGTGATTGCGATAATCCTTGGAGCTTTTGGGATTGACCAAGCAATTGCGATAATCCTTGGATAATTTGTGATTGACCAAGCGATTGCGATAATCCTTGGAGAATTTTGGATTGACCAAGCGATTGCAATAATCCTTGGAGCATTTTGGGATTGACCAAGCGATTTTAGGATCCTTGGAGCATTTTTGGGATTGACCAAGCGATTATAGAATCCTTGGAGCATTTTTGGGATGACCAAGTGATTGCGATAATCCTTGGAGCTTTTGGGGTGACCAAGTGATTGCGATAATCCTTGGAGCTTTTGGGGATTGACCAAGCGATTATAGAATCCTTGGAGCATTTTTGGGATGACCAAGTGATTGCGATAATCCTTGGAGCTTTTGGGGTGACCAAGTGATTGCGATAATCCTTGGGGCTTTTGGGTTTGACCAAGCGATTGCGATAATCCTTGGAGCTTTTTTGGGATGACCAAGCGATTGCGATAATCCTTGGAGATTTTTGGTTTGGATTATGGCTCTTCAAGGGATAGAGGTACCCCCAGCTTGATGGTATTTGCACTCCGGATCTGGCTCTGGAGGGATGGGCACGAATGGATCAGCCCTATGTGTGGAGATGAGGAGGACAGGGTCTACCCTCGGCACTGACGTTGCTATGAA
This sequence comes from Wollemia nobilis, assembly GCA_028583015.1. NCBI lineage: Eukaryota > Viridiplantae > Streptophyta > Pinopsida > Araucariales > Araucariaceae > Wollemia > Wollemia nobilis. Next base: position 6,048,235 of record JAQPPZ010017095.1, read on the forward strand.
GTCTCTAGGCGGAAGTTGATCTTTGTGTGCCCAAAGTGGCGGATGTAACGCTTGGTCCCACTACGGTGGGTTAACGTGCCACTCATGCCCTAGTATTATGTTTATCTATTGACATGCTTCCTCGATTTTTATGGGATGCCGATGCTGTCGCATGTGATTGTTGTGGGCTATCTCTGTTTTATCCTCACCTTCGACTAGTGAGTACAGCTCATCAGAATCTAGAGATTTTGAGACATGGAGGACTGCATCATCAGGTAGCCCTACGGTTAAAGATTGATCCTCTTCGAAAGGAGCCTCATGTAAGTTGGGCCTTGGGAGCTCCAAAATCTTGGTCTCTACCGACTCTATGTGCTCTAGCACTTTGCATGTATCGGGATATTTGAGCTCCTCCTCTTTGGTTGGTTCTTGTTGAGGAACTTGGGGCTTATGGAGGGGTGGCCAGATAGCACCCCCCATGCCTTGGTGGGGTATTTCATCCCACTATTCTTCTCACTCTGATTCCTTAGAGGCTTCTTGATGAATTTCTAAAGGTGGCCCATAAACCTGAGTGGGTTCCTGAGGAAGGTGCCCATCATTGGTTATAAGAGTAGCCTCCCGCTCATGTCTGGGAGGCATCGGGGGCGATGCTTGATGAGGTCACGGAGACTTGTCTCGCACCCGAAGGTTGTGCCTCTCATAATGTTTTGTCTTATGCGTGTGAGGGGTTGGAGTCTTCTCCTACATAGTGTGTTGGAACAACTCATCCTTCTGACGATGAAGGTGCTCTTTATTTAGAAGATACCATTGCTCTAACTGTTTTCTTTCTAGCTCAAGTTGCGTGAGTTGCATCCGGTGTGCGAAATGCTTGATAGATTCTAAGATAGTTGGTCTTACCGCCTCATGTCTAGAAGGCCTAGATGCCTCTCCGACATATCTATCTCGGTCATAGTGATCCAAGATATCTATAGGCAGCCTCCCTCTGTTGGGGGTAGCGGCATTCCCTCGGGGCTTTGGCCTCAGTGAGTGGTCCTGATAGATAGCAGGTGCAGAGGCGTATTGCTCCCGCATTGTATATTGCTCTCGAGGAAGGAAGGGGTCTTCCTCGTGCTCTCTTTCATAAGTGAAAAGGGGACGAATGGAGTTGGCTCACCCCACCTGAGGAGCCTTGTGCTCTGGATTTGTCCTTGTAGTCCTGACAACTAGAGGGGGTGAAGGAGGGATAGTGTAATGATGTGGTTCCTCCCGTTGAACCCTATGTTGACCTAGCGCTTCATCGCACGGTGACCGCTCATAGCGAGCATCTAAGGGAGCTCTCCTATGACTGTACCCCTCATGGAAGGGTGTGTGCTGAGTGCTATGCTGAACAAGAGTGCTCCTCGAAGAGGTGCCCCTATAGTCCCATTCCATTGGGGCACGAAGGGGACTGCCTTGTGTGTCAGGCTACCAAGGTGGTATGACCAAATCCTTGGGGCTATACCGGAGGTGACTTGTGCCTCCTTGGATATTCCTCATAGCATCTGCCCATGATTGGGCTTGGTTGCGGGTGATCACCATTGTGGTGCTCTTCTACTAGCTAAGCAGATTTTTATCTTGTTTATGATGATTTTTCTTTTTGTTACACTAAGCAGAAATGAACACACACATACACAAACAGTGATTATCTCTTTTAAGGATTAATAGTGTGTCCTAAACTGGTTTAGTGCATTTTGATGATTTTTTTTTGTTTTTGCAAGTTTTGAAGAATGTTTAAATGCATAATGTTGGCTCATATAACTCCCATAAATGGTCGCCCCTTCAATATACCAACCAGGACCGATATACCAACCTCTCTATATACCCACCCTTACGAGAGGGAAACTATAGGTACGTGAGAGCAGATGGTACGTGGAACATAGGCGGTACGGAAGGGGGATTGTCCTGTTAATGACACCTACCATAGAAGACTTATCCTCGCGCGCATGGGAATCACCCCAGCGACACTCGATCAGCTTTCATCAGGATTTATGCCTAACAACAGTGACAATCAGGGAAATGGATGCAAAGCTAAGCCAAGGTGGTGATGAACCCATCGTTGGTCCCACCGTGATCGCCACTGAAAGCATGAGATTTCGGAAGAAAAACAGTATTAAGATGTAATGAAAATAGAACTAACTTGCTGCTAAACGAATATGTATGAAATAGAACGCATGTAATCGAATCAACCAAACATAAAGGAGAAAGCAGGAGCACAACCCTTTTATATTAATTCCATTTGGTTACAATACATCTCCTTCCTTTTCAGGGGCTAGGAGTGTTAGCCTGTCTTGGTTACAATCATGATTAATACTTCTTCTATCCGCATGCCCACATTTGAAACGGGCGGGCCCAAGTGTTGCTGTCACTTATGTCGATAAATCCTTGCTTCTCGCTGTTTATCCTGCGTTCAGAGACACAGTGACATGGTTAGTAGCACCTGTTGCAAGGAAGAAAAACTTGTTTTCTAAGAAAAATGATAAAATATGCACGTAAAATGTTAGCTAAATCGGTGAGCAAAATGATTTTAAACGATCTGCATATTTGATAGAAAACCGAAAACTTCACCAGAACGTTGCCACCAGCAAAACAGTCGGTAACTCCGATCGCTGTTACCTGCACGTTAATGGGATAGCAGAAGCCGCAAAAGCATGATATATTCAATAAAATCTTTCGAAATCCAGATTAGACGTGAAACGTAATGCAGGATATATTTTAACAGAAAACGTAAACTATTTAAACAACATAAATTAAACTGAAACTAAGAATGTGTGTGGGGTGCCCAAGCGGGCCACCCCCGTTAAAGCTCGACTTCGATGCCAATCCACTAGGGATGGGCCCAAAATCTCAGAGAAAGAGTTGTCGGAAAATTGGTGGTTTACTGTGTCCAATGTCGGGTCTGAAGGTTCGGATTCACCTTCTAACAACCATCGATAACCTCCCTTGCGAAAGAGATTACAGATGCAGAAGAATGAATTAGAAAGGAATGCAATCGGGTCTTTGAATGGACAGCACTTCGTTGCTTGGAAATGTCTATCAACCTCCCTTCTAGGCGGGAAAGTCCACCATTTTATAGACCCATGGGGTCTCTTTGGATGGGGCACACAGGGATTCCACGTGGCGGCCATGCCTTCTCAAAAGGTAGGAGACTCCGCCTTGACTAGGGCTTACCTGACTGCCTTCGCAATAGTCCGCTAACTGCCAATTTTCCCACCTATGTGCACATGCACAGTAGGCGGCAATAACTGACTATTCTCGGCTGCCACTTGTCTCACGTCTACTTTGATGGCTTTAATGACACTTTTGAATGCTTGACTTCTGCCTTTGATTGATTTTAATGGTGCCTTTGATTGGTTGAATGCCGCCCAGGTGCAAATGCCGAAGTGTCGTGATATCGCGACGTCGCGATATCGTGACACTTCGGCCGAGGCTTTGCCTTGGGCGCCGAAGTGTCGCGACGTCGCGATATCATGGCACTTCGGCTGAGGCTTTGCCTTGGGCTTCGAAGTGTCACGACATCGCAACGTCGCGATATCACGACACTTCGGCCGAGGCTTTGCCTTGGGCGTCGAAGTGTCGCGACATTGCGACGTTGCAATATCGCGACGTCGCGATATCGCGGCACTTCGACCGAGGCTTTGCCTTGGGCACCAAAGTGTCGCGACATCGCGACGTCGTGATATCACGGCACTTCGGCCGAGGCTTTGCCTTGGGCACCGAAGTGTCGCGATATCGCGACACTTCGGCCAAGGTTTTGCCTTGGGCATCGAAGTGTCGCGATATCGCGACGTCGCGATATCGCGACGTCGCGATATCGTGACACTTCGGCCAAGGCAAGGCCTTGGGCGCTGAAGTGTCACGATATCGTGACACTTCAGGCAAAGCTTTGCTTTGGGCGTCGAAGTGTCACAATATTGTGACATCGCGATATCATGACACTTCGACCAAGGCCTTCTTTTGGTTAAGGCTTGCTTTTGCTTAAGGCTTGCTTTTTCTTAAGGCTTGCTTTTGCTTAAGGTTTGCTTTTGATTTTGATTAAGACTTTGTTTTGATAAAGGCTTGTTAAAACGACCAGTTTTGCTTTGTTTACTTTTCGACCTTATAAACTGCTGTGTAAGTGGCTAGGACCACTGTTTGACCTCTGAGGGCTACCCTGAAAGTTGTGTGTGTCAATGCGATCAGTGTTTGTAGTCACATAATCGGATGGGTGCTATTTTGGTGTCTACATCTATAATTAAACTAAAAATGCTCACACCCTTTATAGATTTAATATTTTATAATTAAGATTTTCATATTAATTATAATATTTTATAATTAAGATTTTCATATTAATTATAATATTTTATATAAATTAAAATATTTTTTTGGTTATATAGAGTGGTCATAATCACACTTTTTTAAAGTAATTTACACTATTTTTATAATATTATTAAAATAAAATAAATAACAGTGTTGTCTTTAAGAATTATATAAACAATATATATTTTTTTAATTTATTTGTAATTTATTATTTCTAAGGACATAATAGTGATTACTTCACATTCTGTCTAATCTTCCTGTACATTCCCCCTAGATAGTGCAAGGTGCTCCCGTAACCTGAGAAGGAGATTCACAAAAGAAGATGCCATTTTAGAAAAGTGACTTCATATGACCAGTGTTCAGTTGAGCAGTTATGTTCCTAATTCATCCAACAGCTATAGCTACAACTAAAGTGACTCATTACGCTGAAACCTTTGCACCAGTTGCCAAAATGGATTCTGTTATACTGGTTCTTGCTTTGGCTGCTTCCCAAAAGTGGCATGTATTTCAAATGGATGTAAAAAGTGTTTTCATACATGGGGACTCAAAGTAAGATATATTCGTGGAATAAATTGCTGGTTTTACTCAAGACCCCTCTAATTTTTTTAGGCTAAAGAAGTCTCTCTATGGCCTCAAACAAGATCCTATAGCTTGGTATGAAAATATGGACTCCCTTCTTTCCTCAGTTTTTTCTCATTGTGAGTCTGATAACACAGTTTACATTTGGAGAGATGAAGGAAAAATCACCATACTTGTTCTATATGTTGATGATATACTACTCACTGGTAGTGACTTCACTCACATTCAGAATATAAAAGACTCCCTCTCTAGAAAAATTGATATGGCTGATTTGGGTCTAGCTCATTACTTTATTGGGATCCAAATAAATTAAAAAGATGCAGGAATTTCATTGTGTCAATAAAAATACACTCTAGATCTTATTCAAAGGTTTAAAATGATAGATTGTAAACCTTCTCCTACATATTTTTAGTCTGGAATCAATCTAAGTACTTATTGCACATCCCCTATATGTGATGCAACTCTATACCATCATCTTGTAGGGAGTCTGTTATACCTTACTCATACTCATATATTGTTGGCTTAATATCTGGATTCTCACATCAACCTTATTTCAGTCATTGGTAAGCATAAAAAGAATCCTTCACTACTTTTAAGGATATCATTGGGCTCTTATATGAGGTAAAATCCATGGATATCATTGGCTACATGGATTCAGATTGGGCAGGTTTAGTAGAAGATAAATTTTCAACTTTTGGCTATCTTTTGTCTTGGTTCTTCGCCAATTGCTTGGTTATGCAAAAACTAACAAGCAGTGGCCTTATCATCTACAGAGGAAAAATATAGGGCAGCATTTTTAGCAAGTCAGGAAGCTCTTTGGCTTTGTCATATTCTAAGAGAATTTGGTTTTTCCCATGACAAAACTATTACTCTTTGGTGTGACAATCAGAGCACAATTCATATTGCACATAATCCAGTTGAGCATTAGTGCACCAAGCACATTAAGATACACATTCATTCGACAACATATTCTGAATGGGGACATATAATTGGACTATATTCCAAATAAAAAACAAGTTGCAGCAATCTTCACCAAGTCATTTCCTTCTCCGCGTTACTTATAGTTGTGAGCGAAACTTGGAGTATTAAAGCTACATTGAAACAAAGGTCTTTCACCTCTCCTTTTATTAATGAATTCTTTAGAGGACGGTTTTTTCCCATGTGGTTTTTTTATCATCTCTCCCTTACATATTATACATGAGTATCTCATTAGGCCATGTTGCTGAGACTCATTTTTTTTGTTTTTATTAAGTACAAGCCTCACCATCTGAAGACATACCTCTTTATTTCATAGCAGATGGTTTTTACCATGTGGGTTTTTCACCATCTCTCATATATATTGTAAATGAGTACCTCATCAGGCCATGTTATCGGGACTCACATTTTTTTTGTATTAAGAGGACAATCTTCACAAACCGAAGACATACCTCTTCCTTTTTTCTTTTTTGATAGATGGTTTTTCCCATGGGGTTTTTACCATCTCTTCAGAAAAGAAACCATTGTACATGATTACCTCATAGGCTCTATTTTTGGGACTCATTTGCACAATACACCCCTAGTATCACCTAAGGGGGGATCTTAGAATAAGTAATTATTATCTTAAGTTATACTAGGATAGACTTACTTGAAGTTTCACTCCTTCATGAGTTAGGTGAACTCTCAGTTATAGTGTACATCATATTTGATGAGTTGTTGTAATCCAACGACTCTCAATGATCAACTTTTTTATTTGTACAAAGTTGATCCATGGAATAATCAATCAGTTCTATTTTGTTTCTTTAAATCTTGTAATGCTTTGTAGTTCTACTCTTGGTAAATTATAAAAATCTATGTGCATTTACTATATATTAAAGTATTCACAGTTTTTATAGACCTTGTTGTTATATATAACACCATTACAATGTACTAGCTTTGAGAGTTTTCTTCTTGGAAATATGATTAGTGTCTATACTTTTTGGGTTTATTTTGGGTACCACCTACTACACTAAATCAATTGTGGAAAAAAATAGAGAAACGTGATGACATGAACCTATGATGTAGGGTTATTGCTTAAACCAAGGTAGGAAAATGGAAGCCATAATTTTGACATATTATTATGTATAGTAATTTGGAAGGTATTGATTAAAATAATTTTGGACTTGCTTTTATATTACCCTGCTTTGTCATGACAAATAACAAACATGCTTAAGATTCTATAGTATTTTAAGATAATATTTCTTTAATATGTTTTATTTAAGTCCATTTTTTTTCCATACTGTATAATTGACAAATTCTTAATTTTTTTTTAACAATTGCGTTCATAATTATTGATCTCGTATTTTTCCATTAGTCCTTGATATTGTCTCATGGGTTATGAGGTTTTATAATTAGTTAAAATTGAAGGTGGACAAGATGATGTGGATGAGGAAAATATAGAAAAGAGAGATAAGTCTACAATTTTGTTGTATTTTTCATGTTATTTAGTTAATGTGTAGGTTGACATTTGTATAGTAAAATGTATTGTGAATAAATTTTAATTAAGCACCCAACAAATGATCCTAAGAACCTTTTAGAATAATGACTAAGTTATTGCAATTGGAATATCAGTGTTATTACTCTTTATATCCTTTTCCCATTTGCATGCATTTTGCATTTCAAGGTATATATTTAAATCAACACTATTTATAACTTGCATGGTAATTTACCTCTTAGTAGAGGTCCCCCAACCCTTTAATGTTGTATTGTTAGAGGAAGGTGATGGCATTAGATGAATTTTATTAAATTTGCATTGTTATAACTTGATTAGTTTTATGTTTGGAGGCTTACCTATTTGGAGGTGTTATTATCTTGACACAGTTCAAAGGTATTGCCTTTTTTAGCTTCATAGGCAAATTTTGTCTATTATGCGGATTAGAAGACTTGGAAGCCTTTTAATCCTATCCTTGGAAAGACCTATGAAATGGTCAATCATGGAGAAATTACATTGATTGCAGAGTAGGTAGGTTGGCTTTGTTTGTTCTGATGAGCCTACTTATTATATATATTTTTAACATGGTGGAATCGGTAGCCACCACAAATCTGGGCATGTTGTCCAACTTTTATGGCCGCCACAGTATTCTTGGTTGTCTACCCTAGAAGCTGCCACATAGATCTTCGTGCAGTCTGCCCCTGTAACCGCCATGCCACAATCATTTTAAACCTTTTATGCCACTGAAAGAACCAGGAAAGAGACAAACATTCAGTTTGACAAGGCCCGATATTTGAACCTTGGACCTCCGCCCCCCTTATGGGGTTTGGATGAACCAATTGGTATACACCTCATACCTTACTTATTATATTGAAATAACTTAAATACGATTTAAATTGTTAGTTCTCCTTAGACTTGGCCTACTAGTTCTTGCTATTGCTATATGCCTTTATGTCTTAGTATTTTTCACTTAACTCAAAGAAATTTCTATTTTTGGTGACAAGTTAGCCATCACCCTCCAATGAGCATGTCATTTGCTAAAAATGAGCATTTTACTTAAACAGTGATGTCAAAACTAAAAATAAAGTTTCTTGGAAACTATGTGGATGTCTACTCTCCCTCTTGGATAGTAAAAACCTTTAAGATATATTTTTTTCAATTATTTTGTTGAAATAGTTCTAGCATGTAGGGTAGATATAAATATGAATAATTAGCTCTACATTGCATATCTTAGTGTGTTATTTCTTAGTAACAGGTGTTCTACATGCTAATTTGGTTAGATAAAAAATGTTAGAGTGGTTGTCTGAAGAAAGGAATTATGTAGTAAAATGCAAACAATATAAATTATTTTTAGATATAATAAATCTAAGAGAGCCATGATCATTTCCATGAAGTTATTTCTAATTTTTGTGAAAGTAGTATCTAGCCTTTACTAGAGGCATAATCATTCATGATGTATGGGAAACTACAAACTACATGCTGAAAAGTAGCTATTATGATAAGAGTTTGAAATTAATGATCTTTTTATTTCTTAAAAATGATTAGTTGCACTTTGAAGTTAACATATTTGTTTGTTGTAGAAAGTTAAAAATATTAATTATGAAGTAGAATTAATTTTTGCAATTTACCTATGATAACATTTGGTTGGAAATACACTAATGATTACTGCATATGCTCTTGTACCTTATCTAATAGATCAAATTACTGCATAGGGCCATTTTGATCCTGGTGCATATCATGACCACCTACGGGCTCGTAGTCCCCACCACGGGAGCGTACGAGGGCAGGCGGCCCTCACACTCCCCGTGGCCTTTTGGGCATGGATCTCGAGGCCATGGTGGGAATGCCTAGAGGGTAGGAGCACCCTCACGTATCCCGTGGCATGGATCCCAAAGCAGGGAATGCTTCGAGGGTAGGAGCGCCCTCACGTTCCTCGTAGACCTACATGCACCTCGAGGCGATGTAGATCTGACTCGACCAACAGCTAGGCGACATGTGGCACTCTGGCCATGTGCCACCTAGCATCTGATCGGGATGGACTAGACTGACACGTGGACCTGACACATGGACTGGACTGACACGTGGGACTCGACCTGACACGTGGACCTCCCTTGCCGTGCCACGTGGCTGCCGGCAAAAGGAGGCCCGGACTCGATTGCCCGAAGGCAATCACGAGCATAAGTGCTCGTTGAGGCCTTTAAAGGCCTCTGCATCCTTTACAGGATGCATGTGGGATTTATCCCACTTATTTCCAAAGAAGCCCGCGGGCTTCTTTAAATCTCAGGCTTCGCAGCCTGAGAACCAAGCCGCGGGCTTGGTAAGTTGGCCAAGGCGGATGCCTTAGGCCAACAGGAGTCGACGGATCGACTCCCATGCCCGCCATAAGCAAGTTAATATTTTTTTTGATGAAAATTTCATAGTTTTTGGCCTAAATTAATATTTTTATTTAAATTTTTATGCTTAAAATTATTTTTTTTAGTGTTTTAAATTAGAATTTTTCATGTTAGTTTTTCATAAATTATATCAATTTTGTTTAACTATTAAATTGATGTTTTTTATTTAAACTTTTATGTTAAATTTTCTTTTAAAAAGCTTTAAAATTTTTATATATATAGCATTTAAATTTATAATACAAATGCCAAAATCCTTATGCAACTAAACCATTGTTGTTCTTTAGTTTTCTCCGCATGTGGAGATAAAGAGACAAGAACCAAAGACACATTTTGTTGCTTACAATTTCATCAAAATTTCCTTGATTTTTCATCATTCTTCTAAGTTTTCATGAAGATCAAATCTTGGGTGAGGAAAGCTCTTCGTAGACAAAGAATCATCAGAAAGAGAAACGAATTACGAAGGCAAACAACACGATCACATTTTCGTCGTATGCTTCATGAATATCGTAGATCTATACCTCACTCACTTATCTATACTGATCCATGGAAGGGGTTGGACAGAAGCTATGGTCCCATGAGGATTCGTGAGCCTTTTGATCCTAATGCACCACCAATTTTTGAGTGTTGAAAACAAAAACCAAGTCGTGTGTCGACTGGTCGGGAAGCCTTTCAAACGCGGGTCGTGTGTCGACTTGTCTTGAAAGGAGTGCTTGCTTTCTCAATTTTGTAATCATTAAGGGGGGATAGAAGTTACATTTGTGCTTCTATTTTTTGCAAAATTGTAAAGACAAAGGGGGATTTTCTAGAATAATAAAGGCGCATTCTCGATTGTACTCGACACCTTTTTCAAAAATTGGCTTCATTAGGTGCATTTTCGGTTGCATCCGACACCTATAGTGATAAATAATTTGGGTTGCTCTCTTTTTTATTATTGCACTATACATCATTTTGCAATTAAACAATCATAAAAATTGAAGAGCACTTCACACTTGAAAACCCAAATTTCACTACAAATCGTGCTACATCTTGCACAGGTTAAACAAAGTCAATTTTTTAAATAATCCTCACCCAAAGGTCCAAAACTACAAACACCTTGATTTACTCTCTTTTTTTGGCTTAATTACCTCAAAATTTTCATCCTTCTTGAAGGGTGTTAAGGCAGGTGCCATTAAATATCCTAGAGAGCACAATCAGAAGTCTTTCAAAACCTACCCCTTTAATTTGCTCTATTTGTTTGGCTTAAAATCCTCAAAATTTTCATCCCTTGTTAAGGGTGTTAAGGCAGGTGCCATTAAATATCTTATAGAAGCAAATTAAACATCTTCCATATACTCTTTTGAGGGTATAGTGCAAGATACAACCATCTTCGTCCTATCAAATTTGAAACCTTCACCATGGCCATGATGCACAAGTATCTCACTGAGAGCCAACTGCTCAAAGGTTCAAATTATTATGCATGGAAGACTAAGATGAAAGCTATCTTAACTATAGAGGATCTATGGTCTATAGTGGATGGAAGTGAAACTAGACCTCAATCAGCAGGAGCAGATCAAACAACATTTGATAAAAAGGATAGAAAACTATCCTTAATGATCTTGCTAGCCATTACTGATGATATCCAACCTCATATCAGTGAAGCTAAAAATGGTAAGGAGGCATGGGATGCCTTAACAACCATATTTGCGGGGAAGAATCAATCAACAATTCTTCACCTCCAAACACAACTTCATACTCTTCATATGAAATCTGGAGAAACAGTAGAGCTATTCCTCTGCAGAGTGGCAGAATTGAAAACAAAACTGCAATCCTTAGGAGAAAAAGTGGAAGACCAAGTCTTGACCTCTATCATTTTGAGGGCTCTTCCCGACTCCTACAGAATGTTGATCACTTCATTACAAGTCTCTGGAAGGACAGTGACTTTTGTCGAGTTGGTAAATATGCTTCAAACAGAAGAAGCTAATCAACTCCATAGAGATGAGGCATCTAACAATGCTCTTTTCTCGAACAGACAAGGTGGTAAGAAAAAGTGGAATCAACAACAAGGTTCTTCTTCTAATAAAAACAAGGGTAAAGGCAAAGAGACTCAGAAGAAGAAGCAGTATTGTAATATTTGTGACAAGGACACTCATGAAACCAAAAGATGTTGGTTTAAGAACAAACCACCCAATGAACAAGGAAACAAGAAGGGCAAAGGTAAACCAAAGAACAAGAATACACAGCAACAGGGACACATTGCAGCTGAAGATTCTAGTTCGGACTCTGAACGAGCACACAAGGTGCTCATGACACATACAGATTCCCCTAACAAGGACATTGTGTGGTACATAGATTCAGGTGCTAGTAAGCATATGACTGGCGATAAGTCTTGGTTTGAGACATTTGAGGCTCGAGAAGGTAGACCGGTCACCATTGCTGATGATCAAACCTATCGAGTTCAGGGAGAAGGAAGTGTTTTTGTCTCCCTTCCAGATGGAGAATGTAAAATTCAAAAAGTTCTTTATGTACCAGGATTGAAAAATAATCTCTTGTCAGTTCCACAAATCCTGGACAATCACATGAATGTCAATTTCAAGGTGGACAAAGAAAAGAAATGTTGCTTTATCACCAAGAAAGGAAAACCGATAGCAACAGGTTCATACAAACATGGTTTGTTTGTCTTAGATGCACTTACCTCAACACATACTGCAATGGCAGTAACCACGAAAGAGGCCACATCTCTATGGCATAAGATATTTGGGCATTTAAGTTCAGGATATTTACTAGAACTCAGTAAATATCAAATGGTGAAAGGATTACCTACTCTTTCATCTACTTTGCCAGTATGCTCAGATTGCTTGTCAGGCAAGCAACACAGAGTGCCCTTTGAACCTAGCTCCTTTCGAGCTAAGGTACCTTTGGAGTTGGTTCACACAGATTTGTGTGGTCCCATGTCTACTAGTTGTGGAGGAAAAAGGTATTTTCAATTGTTTGTCGATGATCACTCATGCAAGATGTGGGTCTTCTTCTTGCAATTGAAGTCTGAAGCATTTACCTATTTTCAACAATTCAAAAAGCTTGTTGAGAAAGAATCAGGATGCTTCATCAAGACCCTCCATTCAGATCGAGGGGGGAATACACATCAAAGGAATTTTCCTCATTTTTATAGACTCATGGGATAAAAAGATAGTTAACCACAACCTATTCTCCTCAGTCAAATGGAGTTGCTGAGAGAAGAAATCGGTCCATTATGGAAATGGTTCGATGTATGCTTAAGGGAGTGAATCTTGAGCAAATTTACTGGGCTGAAGTTGTTCAAACTATAGTATATCTTCTAAATAGAGCACCCACAAGGGCTCTTGAAGGTATGACTCCTCAGGAAGCATGGAGTGGAAGGAAACCCTCCATATCTCATCTACGGGTATTTGGGTGTAAGGCTTTTATGCATATACCCAAGGAGAAAAGAAAGAAATTAGATGAGAAGTCCCTACCATGTGTTTTTCTTGGCTATGATGAATTCTCAAAAGGCTATCGATTGATAGACCCATTTACCAAGAAAATACATGTCTACGAAAGATGTAGTGTTTGATGAAGCTTTAACACCTAACACTACATCGGTATACCTTGATGATGAGGAGCAACAACCACTTCCTTCTCCACAATAGAAAAATCCTCCCAAATGGTATACGAGCACAATAAAAGATTCCAAACTCACTTCCCTACCTGATCTTACTCTCAATCATCCAAAAACATGAAGCATGACTCAACAAGAAAATATTGAAGCATCCACTTTAGTTGATGATCTTTGTGCAGATTTTCAAGACCTTTCTGTTGATAGAGAGTTAGCAAGGGAAGATGATATGGAAATAGATGAGGAGAGGGTTTACTTATCATCATTTGATGAAAATGAACCTTCTACGAGTTGATGAAGCACTTAGACTACCTCAGTGGAAGGCAGCTATGGATGCAGAACATAACTCCCTCATCAAGAATAAAACATGGAAGCTGGTAGATTTGCCTAAAGGAAAGAAACCCATAGGCTGCAAATGGGTTTACAAAGTCAAATATAAGGCAGATGGTACCATAGACAAGCATAAATCCCATCTTGTGGTGAAGGGCTATGCTCAAAAGGAAGGCCTTGACTATGAGGAAACCTTTGCTCCTACAGCAAGGATGACCACCATTCGAGTTCTTTGTGCTATGGCAGCACAGTTCGGATGGAAATTACATCAGATGGATGTAAAAAGCGCCTTTCTGAATGGTGACTTAAAAGAAGAGGTATACATGACTCAACCCCTAGGATTTGCTGAGGAAGGCCATGAGCAACAGGTTTGCAAATTGGTCAAATCATTATATGGGCTTAAACAAGCCCCAAGAGCATGGTACATTAAAATGGATAGTCACCTACTACAGCACGGATTCAAGAGAAGTCCATCTGATGCAAATCTCTATATCAAGAACACAGGTTCTGAAATAGTGATTCTTGTATTATATGTAGATGATCTGATCATCATCGGTAATTTAGAGAAAATGATTAGCGTCATGAAAAATGACTTGAAAGAGTCATTTGATATGACAGATCTGGGACTTCTCCACTACTGTCTTGGTCTTGAGATAGAACAGAAGAAGAATCATCTTAGGGTGACTCAACAAAAGTATGCCAAGACTTTAGTAGAAAAATATCGTATGACTGATTGCAAGCCCAAGGCAACACCGATGGAATCAGGGCTTCAGTTATCATGGTATGATGATTCACCATAGGTAGATGGCATGCTATATAGACAGATGATTGGAAGCCTTATCTATCTGACCAATACTAGACCAGACATTACTTATGCTGTAAACTATCTTTCTCGGTTCATGCAGGAACCAAAAGCCTCTCATTGGAAAGTAGCTAAGCGTGTTCTTCACTACATTCAAGGTAGTGTAGAATATGGTCTAGAGTACAAGAAGAATAACTCATTCTTCTTACAGAGTTACACTGACTCTGACTATGTTGGATCCTTAGATGATAGAAAATCAACATCAGGATATGTATTTCATCTTGGATCTGGTCCTGTCTCATGGCATAGTAAAAAGCAACAGGTGGTTGCTTTATCTTCAATAGAGGCAGAGTATCACGTTGCACGAGGAGCTGTGTGTGAAGCGATATGGTTAAGTCGCATCTTGGCTACCATGGGCCTACCAAAGAAACTTCCTATTCACATGTTTTGCGACAACTCAGGTGTTTTGAACTTGGTCAAGAATCCAGTCCATCATGAACGCACAAAGCATATTGACACAGATTGTCATTTCATTCGTGATGAAGTTCCTAAACACAGAATCAAGCTCCAATACATTCCCACCGACGAACAGGTTGCTGACATCTTCACCAAGGCACTTGGACGTGTCAAATTTGAGTTGTTTCGAAGTAAACTTTGTATATCAAAGTAATGTAATAAAGGGGGGATGTTAGGGTAAAATAGGTAGTATATTGCATTATACTACATAGGTAGATTATTACATTTACTTTTCTACTTTTTACTTTCTACCATGTAGATATTTACTGTCTTAAATATCTAATGGTTAATCCTAAATATCCTAGGTAAGAGTTCTAAACCTAACACTCTACCTACGTTAGCGTTCAGTTAGCGTGGATATAGAGAGATTAGTTTTCTTTCTATTTTGTAATCTATTTAAATGAATGCTTTATTCCTAAAGCTAATGTTAATGCAATTATCAATTTGATTAAACCTACCTATCTCCTGGTCACATGAACTTGTAACTCTTTTTTATTGTCCAAAACAATTTTTCAAACACACCAATTTGCAGCTTTGTACCTCCTTATATTTTAATGCTTGAAATATTAGCATTTTTAAATATAATATTTAGTGGCACCTTCATTCTACAAGACCTCTACTAAATAAATATTTAGTGGATACTACATATTTAGAAATATTATATTTTTAAATATAATATTTAGTGGCACCTTCATTCTACAAAAACCTCTACTAAATAAATATTTAGTGGCTACTGTGTATTTAGAAATATTATCATTTAAAAAAAAAATTAGTAGCACTTTCATTCTAGAGCATCAAGACATAAAGTTAATAGAACAAAATCCAAAATTTACTTCTAAATATTCTAAATAAGTTTTTGAAGAATAAGTTTTTGAAAGCTTTGACCTAGCCCTCGAGATATGCAGGTTACTTTGAATGATGGAGACAAATTTGCCACCAACTTATCTAAAGTATTTAAAAAGTAAATTTTGAATTTTGTTTTATTAACTTTATGTCTTGCTGCTCTTTCATATTCTTTTAATTAATTATTGAAAACTTTAACCTCGTTTATCCTTGCCCTCCAAATATGCAGGTTAAATTTACCAGCAAGTAAATTTTGAATTTTTTAATTAAAATATTTAAAAATTAAATTATTAACTTTATTTGATGATGCTTTTAATTCCCACTTTTAGTCAATGCCTTCAAGATCCTCTAACAATAGACCTTGAATTCCTAATCATAAATTAAAAGCAATAATCCTGAATTTTTTAATTAAAGTATTTAAAAATTAAATTATTAACTTTATTTCATGATGCTTTTAATTCCCACTTTTAGTCAATGCCTTCAAGATCCTCTAACAATAGACCTTGAATTTCTAATCATGAATTAAAAGCAATAATCCTTTCCTTGACGTGCAATCCTCACACTGTGAGAACAGTTCCCATTGTATCTCGAATCCTTTCTTTAGAATTCCGTCCAGATTTGATTGCAGGGAAGGTAATTCAGACTTCCTGACAAGTAGTTAAATTAGTGATTTACAATACAACATACCCAGTTTTGAATTCGAAAGGTAGTACCTGTTGCATCCTAATTTAGGTGTTACCATATTATCTTGCAACTGTTCAATCTGCTCTGTGCATTCTGTCCACAGAGTTGCATTCATGTATTAATATAAATAATCAAATTATATTTTGTGTAGATTTTTTACTATTTTAAAATTAAATTATATTTTTATGGAGGATTTTTTTAAAATTATATTGCCTTTATATTTAATTTTTTGAGGTTATTTTTATTAAGGGATAAAATTTTATTATACAAATTACAATTATTTTATTATAAACAAAACAATTAAAATAATAATTTCTCAATTTTTTTTAATTCCCTTTACATAACATTAAATAATAGTTTACATACGCATTTTTTAAGTTTTTATATTATTATTTATTTTAATAATTTTGCCTTAAAACTTAAACACACTTCCCAGAGACAAGAAATCTATATTTTAGAAAAAGCTTTTGTCAACAATTGAAATGAGAATGAAGTGGAAACACAATTTCCTATTTATTAAAATTGTGTCTTGTCTGACAAAGCATACCCAAATTTAAAAATGGATGATGAATAGAAGTTGAGGGCTCCGAACATGAACATGGCAGGAGAGAAGAGAAGAGACGATTTCCTAGAAACACATAGGTAATCTGCACCAAATCTCAACGTGAGAATCCATCGACACGTATTTCAAACCTCACCTCTCATTTTCAGAATAGTTGTTTAATTTAAACTTTTCTTTAAATTAAAAATATTTATGAAAAAGTTGAAACTTTTAGATTAAAAAGTATTTATAAAAAATTGAAAATTTTTTAAATTAAATTTATATATATTTTTTATAAAAATAGGTAAAAATTTTATTGAAAACAGAAAAGCATACAAGATTCAAGAATTAGATTATAATAAAATTGTTTTATCCAATCATATCATTTTTAAGTTGAGAGCACGTCAAAGGAAGCTCTAACATTCCAACCTTCTTGAAATTCAGAGGCCTATTTAGCCAAACAATCAACAACACTATTCCACTCCCTTGGAATATGAGTAAAAGTGATGAACTTCATATAGAATCTACCTAACCACCCCAGCCAACCTCTAATTAACATTCCTAAGATTACAAGTATTCAACAAATTAATGAAAACTTGAGAATCTGATCCACAAATTATATTGTGCCAACCCAAACCATATCCTTGTTCCAACACATAAAAAATAGCATGGGTTTCCATATAATTATTGATGTCTTCCTTTAAAAGATGAGAAAAATAAACATACCCCACCACTGCAATCACGTCCCACTTCACCAATACTAGCATTTCCAAGATTATCTCTTAAAGACCCATCAATATTAATCTTAAGAACCGCTTAGGAGGTCGGTGCCATCTACCTTCTCTCTGCACTTTGTTATTGAATCCACACGTGCTAAAAGAAATAGTAGCACGTGGACCGTCAAACCCAAACCATGCATAATCTGGACCTCCACTGTGTCCATATGAATACTAATTTGACATTTGGTAGACACGGTTTCCTGAAGCATTCTCAAAATTCTCTGCAAGACTTGATAAGCAGATAACTATCTCCCTTGAAAAATTCTTTGATTCCTTTCAAACCAAATTTACCAGAAGATGCAGGAGGGACCAATATGCCAAGAAACTTGTAAAAAGAAGACCTTAACCGAGGCCTTCTCAAACTCCTTTAGAAATTCAAAAAAGAAGAAGAATGAAAAGTTCAATTTTTTTCACACACCCCACCACAAATGCCAAAGTTGATGCACAAAACCACATTAAATAAGCGAATGACCAAAATATTCCTCACTATTCTCAATATTAATGATTGATGAGCATTTTTAAAATAATAATAAAATTTTATAATATTTTTTTTCAATAGTTTATGATTATAGGTTTATATCTTAATGATATATTTTTGGGTTTTTGTTTAGAAAAATTAAGTTCAAACCACATGTGATATATATATATATAATAGGTTTATATTTTAGGGGACATGCAGTTGCCCTAGTGGTTAAAGATGGTGGTTGTTTCTTAAGTGGTCTTGTGTTCAAACTCCTTAAGGGTGGTTGTTGATGTAATTTGTAAACATTTTCCTGAAAAAAAATATATATTTTTGGATTTTTATTTAGAAAATTTAAGTTCAAACCACACGAAGTATATTTGAATGGGTTTATATATATATATATCATACTTTTAAAGGTTTAGTAACTATATGCTTTAAATTGCATAAGATAAACCATCGACCCCAAAGAAATCAAGCAAGATTGACCTTTAACTATCATTGCTTATTCATAGATAAAAACTAAAAAGGAGTAACAAAAATGCCATATATTCCCATAAGCTAAGGTACTAATAGTCTTAATATGCCATATATTCCCATAAGCTAAGGTACTAATAGTCTTAATGTTTACACTATTTTATAGTTAAAATAGTGTAACCTTTTTCTTTACTTACAAAATATTTACTTAATTTTTGTGTTAAAATTTATAATTAAATTGAGGACCATAGCATATTAAATAAACGGCCTTTGAGCATATTTCCAACTTTAAATTTAACTTATTATTATATTTTTACTTTAAATATATATATATATATATATATATATATATATATATATATATATATATATATATATATTTTGTTTCATTAAACTGTTTTAATTTTTAAAGATTATGTCTAATATTCATGATTCTTATTATTAATTCCTGTAGTTCCTACTGCTATTAAATTTAAATAAATAAAAAAATTAAAAACTTAAAAATTAAAAAACCAACTGTCACAAAATCACTTTCGCATGCATCTTTGTTAACGGACGAATTTTTGAGATCGAGAATCGACTATCTGGAAACGAGCTCGTGTGTATACGATGTTTTTTTCGTAAGAAAATTTGTTGATCAGCGACTGTGAAGGAATTAATTAAAATTCCAAATCATGTCACGACAGCAACGCTTCGCAAATTAAATCACGTTAAAATTGCGTCAATAAAAATTACTTCGGGGAATTATGAGCTTAGGGAGGAACTTCGGGGAAAATACTCTCGAAGTAGGTACTTCGGGGGAAAAACTGCCAAAGTAAAACTACTTCGGGGAAATAGCTCTCGAAGTAAACACTTTGGGGGAAAAAATTTCGAAGTAAAACTGCTTCGGGAAATTTCCCAATGAAGCAACTACTTCGCACAGTTTTCTTTCGAAGTAAAATCACTTCGAGAATTTTCAATCCGAAGTGACTTCTTCGCACAGGAAAGCTGTGAAGCACGGGAGTTTATGACAACTCGGCAACTTTGGTGAAATGGCTCCAGGGTCCAACTTCGGGAAGACAAAGTCCCGCAATGTGCTTCGGCACAAACAAATAAACAAGTCTCCCTTCTGGATTGAGCGGGTGTTTTGCCACTTCGGGGCAAACCCTAGCTGAGGAATTTCTGTGGACAAAATAATACTCCGAGACAGAGTACAATACACAGAGACCCAAATAGCAGAATAAATCATTTATATATTAACTATAATTTTGGGTTATAAACTTCTGCAAGATAGAAATTTGTAGGATAAACACACAAATTTAATGGGAGACTACTGCTCCACTCTTCGGATGATGGCGGCTATTACTTCTGTCCTGCTGCTCTACTGGTCGAAACCATAGCTCTGCAGCTGTACTGGGCTCTCCAATCCTCTCTACTGCTCTGCTTCAACCTCTATCCTCGTCTACTTCTTCCTTCGCAAAATGACAAATGCCCCGGTATTTATAGGCGGGGGATGAGGACAAAATGTGGGATAAATCCACCAACCGGCTGATAGAATTTAAATGCCAAAATGGGTTTTCGACCAATTTTCGAACAACCCCAACTACTCGTACGATCGAGAAATTAATGCGTCAATTCCCGTGCTTGATTTTTGCTTCGGCTGATTTCCACTTCGGAGGGCAAAATGAATTTACTTCGCGGCGAAGCATTTTTCGAAGTCATTTTATAAGTGCTTTGTGATGAAGTGATTTTAGGGAGCGTCTTAATTTTTCTTCGCAGCGAAGCATCTTTCGAAGGTGTTTTAATAATGCTTCATGCCGAAGCGCTTGCAGGCATGAAGGTTGATTTAATAATTCCAACACCCTCCTTTAAACCAAACTTCACAAGTTCTTTGATGCCCAACATTTCTCGCAGTCTGGCGAAGTCCTCCTCCTTCAAGGGTTTTGTGAAGATGTCAGCCAGTTGCTCCTTGGACCTGCAAAACTGCAATTGTACTTCATCGAATTTCACCAGATCTCTAATGAAATGAAACTGGATATCTATATGCTTTGTCCAGTCGTGGAATACTAGGTCCTTCAAGAGCACGATGGCAGAGTTATTGTTACAAAATATCATTGTTGCTACTTCAGGTGAATGATGTAGTTCACTTAGAACTCTTCTCAACTAGACTTCCTGGCAAGCGACTGAGGTGGCAGCAACGTACTCTGCTTCTGCTATAGATAAAGCAACAATTGGCTGCTTCTTCGAGGACCAAGAGACAACTCTGGATCCAAAATAGAAGGCATATCCCGAAGTGCTCTGTTGGTCATCTACGCTACCAACCCAATCACTATCAGTGTGGCCAATCAACTCAAGCTGGTCTTGTCTGGCATAGTGGAGTCCGTGATTTCTCCTGCCGTTGACATATCGTAAAATTCTCTTGTCTTCTTGCCAGTGAGTATCTTTGGGTGACTCCATAAACCGACTGATTAAACTCATAGCAAACATTAAATTTGTCCTGGTTGCAGTCAAGTACATCAAATTTCCAACTAACCTTTTATAGAGAGTTGGATCAACACTTCTGCTATTGTCAGTCTTGCTCAACTTCAAACCAGTGGCAACCGAAGTGATGGCAGGCTTGTTGTCCTCCATATTAAAATGCTTCAGGACATCCTTAGCATACTTGCCCTAAGAAATGAAGATACCATCTGCTAATTGGTCAACTTCAATTCCAAGAAAAAATTTCATCAGCCCCATGTCTGTCATTTCAAACTCGGTCTTCATGGTTGTTTTGAACTGCGCAAATAGGTTGTTGTTATTGCTAGTATATATCAAATCATCTACATACAAGCAGATGATTATCATATCCCTTACTTCATTTGTTTTTAGGTACAAGGTGTGCTCATATGGGCATTTTTGAAACCCATTATCCTGAAAGTAGCCATCAATTCGGCTATACCATGCCCGGGGTGCTTGCTTCATCCCATACAAGGCCTTCTTCAGCTTTAGTACCTTGTCTTCTTGCCCTTATATTTCATAACTGGGTGGTTGGTCTATGTAGACCTCTTCTTCCAACACTTCGTTCAGGAAGGTAGACTTGACATCCATCTGGTACACACTCCAGCCTTTCTAAGCTGCCAGTGCCAGAATCATTCTGACTGTGTCAAGTCAAGCTACAAGTGCATACACCTCATGATAGTCAACTCCTGACTTCTGCTTGTAGCCTTTCACCACTCATAGGGCCTTATGCCTGTCAACTTCTCCTTGGGCGTTAAACTTTTTTTTATACACCCACTTGACCCCAATAGTCTTCTTTCCTGTCGGAAGATCTGTCAGCTGCCATGTCTGATTCTTTTCAATGGCTGCTATCTTCTCATCCATCACATTCACCCATTTGTGATTCTGACTTGCTTCTTCAAAATCCACTGGATCACACTCCATAAATAAGGCAAAGTTATAATATTCTTCATCTGACTGATTACGGGTTACCTCATAAATGTCTTGCAAGCTCCGAGTCTTCGTAGGTGTCCTCAAATTTTGAATTCTTCTTGCAATAGGAGGTGACCGGGATGATGAGGTTGTGCTACTGCTGGCACCACTATTGCTACTTGAAGGTATAGGTGGTTGCACACTATCTTCCTCCAAGTTTATAGGTTCAACAATTGCTAGTTTAGACTGACCAATATTTGACTTCCAATTCCAGGCTTCATCCTCCAAGAACTTCACATCACGACTGATGACAAGTTTCTTCATCACTGGATTGTACAACATGTATGCTTTTGCTTGTTCGTTGTACCCCGTGAGAATGAATTTTTTAGATTTGTCATCCAGCTTTCGTCTTTTCTCATCTGGAACATGTGCATATGCAATGCACCCAAAAACTCGTAAATGAGCCACACTTGGCTTCAGATTGCTCTAGGCTTCCTCCGAAATTTTGTCCTTCACACTCTTAGTGGGACATCTATTCAACAGATAAACTACACATGACACAGCTTCTGCCCAAAACTCATGTGGTAGACTTTTTGCCTTTAGCATGCTATGTGCCATCTTCATGATAGTTCTATTCTTCCTCTCAGCTACACCATTTTACTGCGGTGTGTATCTGGTAGTGAACTACCTTTGAATTCAATGCTGCTTGTAGAAGTTATGGAATTCATTGGATATGTATTCTCCTCTACCGTCTGTCCTAAGAGTCTTCATGTAATACCTGCTCTATTTCTCAACCAGAGCCTTGAACTCCTTAAACTTCGCAAATGCCACTGACTTCAGCTTAATGGGATAAACCCATGTCTTCTAGCTAAAGTTGTCAATGAAAGTCAGGAAGTATTTGTTGTCAGCATATGTGCTGGTCTGCATTGGACTGCAAATGTCTGAGTGCACCAGCTCCAATGGTTGTGATGCTCTCCAAGACTGTCCTACAAGGAATGCATCCCTGTGCTACTTATCGACCAGGCAACATTCACAAATTTGATTTGGTTTCTCAATAATGGGTAAGACCTTCACCATATGCTTCTTGTGCAACAAATTTAGGTTATTAAAACTCAAGTGACTGAATCTGAGATGCCACAGCCAAGTAGCATCCTTCACAACTACACTCAGAGACATTAATGATTCATTCTAAATCTATAGGAAAAACATTTTATTTTTTGTCATGGACACGGTTGCTATTTGTCCATGCACTTTGTCTCTGATGGAACAGACACCTTCTTTGAACTGCATAGTGTGTCCCTTCTGCACAAGCTGTCTAATGCTTAGCAGGTTGTGTTTCAACCCAGGCACATAATAAACATCACAAATTTGCTTTCTTTTGCCATGTCGGGTGCGGATGAGGATCTTTCCTTTCCCCATCATGGGAACTTTGTTGTTGTTCTCCATCTTGACTTCAGACTAAACTGTTTCATCCAGTTGTGAGAACATCTCTCTGTTCCCAGTCATGTGGTTGCTGCACCCATTGTCAAGATACCAAATGTTTTTCTTGCTCTCCTCCTCAACACTACAATTCAACATATTTCCTTCTTTCGTATTTCTAGTTTCATCTGTATAATGGGCTTGCTACTGATTCTCATTCACCATCCTTGTTCTGCACTGTGATATTTAATGGCCAAACTTTTTGCAATAGTAGCATTAGACCTTTGACATGTCCTTATTTTGTAGAGAGCTACCTTGCTATTTTTTGCTAGTGCCTCTTTCTCCTTACTGATGAAAGTTGCATCTAGTTTTACTGTCTTGAGCGTATGATCTCCCTCCTTACTTGTTACTTCTCCCATGCCTACTTCTGCCTCTTCCACCTTGAGAACTAGAGGCGGCATGGTGGGAGTCTTGTCTACCGCTGTCTCGGACTGAGACCTACACCTTGAAAGCTTGCTCCAAAGAGGACTAAGTTGAGAGGCTCAACCTCTACTCATGTTTCTACAGAGAACCCATTAGTTCATCCACAGAGAGGGTTGTCAGATCCCTTGACTCCTCTATTGCAATCACAACAGAGTCAAATTTAGTTGGCAGACTTCACAGAATTTTCTCCACAATCCTTTGATTCTGCACAATCTCACCGTTCAACCAAATATGGTTGATGACATCAGTTTTTCGACTGAATAAGTCACTCATCGACTCGAAATCACTCATTTGTAGGTTCTCAAACTCGCTCCTGAGCATCTACAGTTTTATCGACTTCACTTTGTTGGTGCCCTGGTATGAGCTGGCCAAAATATCCCAGGTCTGCTTGGCCTTGGTGGCTGATGCAATTCATGAGAAGATGGTCTCCTCAATCGCTTGCATGATATAGAATAGGGCCTTTTGGTCTTTCTTTCGATTCTCCTTCAGAAGATCTTTGTCAGCTTGGGAGAGGGTAGCTAGTGCTGCTGCATCTGCTAGTTTTAGGTAACCATTCTCGATGAAATCCCACAAATCCTAAGACCTGAAGAGAATCTTCATCTAGATGCTCCAGTAATCATAGTTCTTACCGTTAAATCATAGGATCTGCAACTACAGGGAATTGTTTCTGGAAGCCATGCTTCTATCTTCGCGTCACGACACAAACAACTCTAATATCAATTTGAAGGAATTAATAAAATATTAAATCGCATCACGATAGCAACGCTTCATGAATTAAATCACGTTAAAATCACGTCAATAAAAATTACTTCAGGTAATTATGAGCTTCGGGAGGAACTTCAAGGAAAATACTCCCGAAGTAGGTACTTCGAGGGAGAAAGTGCCGAAGTAAAACTACTTCGAGGAAATAGCTCCCGAAGTAAATACTTCGAGGGAAAAACTTTTGAAGTAAAACTGCTTCAAGAAATTTCCCAGTGAAGCAACTGCTTCGCAAAGTTTTCTTCTAAATTAAAATCACTTTGAGAATTTTCAAGCCGAAGTGACTTCTTCGGATAGGAAAGTTGTCAAGCACGGGAGTTTACAGCAACTCGAAAACTTTGGTGAAATGGCTCCAGGGTCCAACTTCGGGAAGACAAAGTCCCGTAATGTGCTTCAGCACAAACAAATAAACAAGTCTCCCTTCTGGATTGAGTGGGTGTTTTGCAACTTTGGGGAAAACCCTAGCTGAGGAATGTCCATGGACAAAAAAATACTCCGAGACAGAGTACAATACACAGAGACCCAAATAGCAGAATAAATAATTTATATATTAACTATAATGTCAGGTTACAAACTTCTGCAAGATAGAAATCTGTAGGATAAACACACAAATTTTATGGGAGACTACTGGTCCACTCTCCGGCTAATGGCGGCTGTTGCTTCTGCCCTTCTGCTACTCTGCTGGTCGAAACCCTAGCTCTGCGACTATACTGAGCTCTCCAATCCTCTCTGCTGCTTTGCTCCAACCTCTATCCTCCTCTACTTCCTCCTTCACAAAATGATAAATGCCCCGGTATTTATAGGTCGGGGATGAGGACAAAAGGCGGGATAAATCCACCAACCGGCTGACAGAATTTAAATGCCAAAATGGGTTTTTGACCAATTTCCAAACAACCCCAACTACTCGCACGATCGAGAAATTAATGCGTCGATTCCTGTGCTTGATTTTTGCTTCGGCTGATTTCCACTTCGGAGGGCAAAATGAATTTACTTCGTGACGAAGCATTTTTTGAAGTCGTTTTATAAGTGCTTTGCGGCGAAGTGATTTTAGGGGGTGTCTTAATTATGCTTCACAACAAAGCATCTTTCGAAGGTGTTTTAATAATGCTTCATGCTGAAGCGCTTGTGGGAGTGAAGGTTGACTTAATAATTCCAACAGACTAGAGGTGGTTGGGATTAGACAAAGTTGACTATGGGCAGGGAGAAGCAGTTAATATGTGCTATGCGCGGTGGGCCAAATTCCCCATTGCTAACGTATTTCTGCCATAGGCTGCCATGGCATCCAGCATCCAATGGGAAAATTTTGAGCGTTTCTTCTCTCTCCTATATTTTTGTATAAGAAATATTTCCTCAATAAAAATAATATTGTAATATTATCGTTAATAAATTGATATAATATAATTTAAAAATAAAAAAGTGAATGTGGGTATTCTGTTAAATCTTAATTAAATTAGCATGTATGTTAGTTCGTGGGTTGAGTTTGTGGCATCATGGGGAAGATAATTGAATTGGTAAAAGAGAGCAGACCTTGAGCCATGAGGTTTGAAATACGTGTTGATGGATTTTCACATTGAGATTTGGCGTAGATTACCTGTGTTTCTAGTAAATCATCTTTTCTCTCCTCTCGTGCCATGTTCATGTTCATGAATCCTCCGAGCCCTCAACTTTGCATCGGTTTTTAAATTTGGGTATGCTTTGTCAAACAAGACACAATTTCTTTTAATGAAAAAGCATAGAAAAATTTCATTAAATAATAATTAGGCCTTTTTACATAAAAAAAAATGGGTGGCAAAGATCACACCCTAGTATGTTGTCAAACTAGCCCCAAGGATGAGGATAAATCAAAAAACTAATGCAGCAAAAACTAAATACCACGAACCCCACGACTAACAAGGCATCTCGAAAACAAAGGAGAACCACACAAAATCAGGTAAAAATAACAAGAAATGGAGGTACATCTGCCTCAACTATATGCACGCAAGATTATTTGGTGTTGGAAAGAGGCTAGCCAGCAACACTAAGTTGCTCATCAATACTAGGAGCATGCCCAATATCCCAACCGGATCTAGAAACAATAGCAGTATGAGTGGAGACAATAGGAATTTCATCTCCCTAGCCAGCAGTAGTGGGATGCACATCAATACCAGAAGGAGACCCAATATCCCAACCTGAGCCAGAAACAAGAGCACTATGAATAGGGCCTCCCCATCTTGAACTAGAAGGGGGAGTGCGTACAGTAGGAATTTCATCTCCTCAACTAGTCACAAGGGGTGGGGAAGGAGCAGGAGGATGAACATCCCATCCATGAAGTTGTTTGGAAGAATCTACCATAGATACACCACAGGTGCAAAGGCGCTCTTGCCAAGAAGGGGACCAACAATTGTGAGAGGAGGAAGTGCAACAAGAGCGAGAGTGAGATCGACCATGAGAGAGAGGATCCGCGGGAAGGTGACTAATGTGCATTGCCCCAGTAGTCAATAAGACTACGAAGATGTTGAATCTCCACATGAACCTTATCCACCTGCACATAAATCTATAGCCAAGAATCATAAAACACTGCATATTGATCAGCCAGGGTAAAGTATCGTGAACTAGTATCATGAGAAAAAGCAATCTTGTTTTTGGACTTCCAAGTATGATAAAGAATGCTAATGTGGAAGATGTTCCAGACTTCCAACAAAGGTTCAAAAAATGAAGGTGAATCACCAAGAAGGATTTGCTTCCAGGAAAAAGGAGAGGAAATGAAGGGGCAAAAAAAATATTCAATTGAGGTCCATGTAGAACAAGCCTTGGTGCAAGAGCAGAACACATGTAGAAAATCCTCCAAAGCACTACAAAAATAACATGAAGTGTGTTAAATGCCAAGATAGTGAAGTTTGTGCCCCAGAGGAAGGCCTTGCATCAGTAAACTTTAGAAAAAAAATTATTGTTTAGGTTCAATATAATTGGCCCAAACCATTTTGAACCATGCTCGCAAAATAGAAGGAGAAGAAAGAAGATCCCAACGAGTATTTAAAATAGTAGCCATAGAAAGATGAGGAGATAGTCAAGAATAACCCAGATGGATTTTATACTACAACATGGGTTTATGTTAAGGCCAACACCAATCAGTCCACCAAACCTTCTGAAAGTGCTTAAAAATTCTAGGCCACAAAGAGAATGGAGTATTACAAACCATAGCCTCATAGGTACTTTGATCATCTAGCTTAAGCTAATAAAAATGTTTAAAAGCATCCCAAGGAATCCAGTCTCTGGTGGAGAAAGAAAAAAAATCAAAGATAGAGTAATTCATTTTCTGTAAAATCGTTGAGCATGAACCCACTCAACTTGGGCCAGGTTCTGATAACAGGGGACCACCAAACACTGATTAAAGAAACAACAGCACCATTATTTTTCCCAACACTTTTTCAAAAATGCCATGGGTTGAAAGACTCCCAGGCCTTCCAGATACTTTTAAAAACAAAGGAACCTGTGATTTTAATAGGAACAGGGGCAGTGAGAAGAGTAGACAAATTCAAACCGTGCCATACCCTTTTGCCCAAGGGGATAATAAGAAAAAATACAATGTCTAAGAAGAATTCCCTACCGATGACAATCCAAAAGGCCCAACCTACCTGAAATTTTTGGAAGGCAACAAAAATCCCAAGAAACTCGGTGAAATCCTTTTGTGTGAGAAGTAGATGACCATAAAAAATCCCTCAATAATATTTCCAATTGCAAATAGCAAGCCTTCGAAGGAAGCCAACAGGAGGAAAAATAGACATGAGTGGTAGCAAGAATCTTAGAACAGACCTAAAATTTGCCTGCCAGAGAAAGTTGTTTAGTGATCCAAAAGGACAATTTCTTCTCCACTTTTTGAATGACATACTACCATAGCTGAGTAGGGGTGTTGTGAAAGGTGAAAGGAATACCTAAAAACTTGAATATTTCACCAGATTGAATCCATCGTCATGGATAGTGAGAAATCCAAGGAGGCATAGGCTTCCCAGATTGCCTAAAGCAAGAAGTTTTTTTTCCATTGAATACTTGATCTTGAAGCTAGAAAAAAAGTGTTAAGGCAATTAAGAGCCATAGACAAGGTTTGTTCATCTTCATAAAGGGTTAAAAAAGAGTCATCAACAAAATGGCCATGAACCAATTGAAAAGAGAAAGCAGGTAAAGCAAGACCACAAATAGAGCCTTAAGCCACTTTTGAAGCCAGTAAATACCCAAACACCTCAACTGCTAAAATAAAAAGGGAAGGAACAAGAGGACAACCCTGTCTAATAGATCTAAACAATCCAAAGGCCTCATATCTACAACCATTTAGGGTGATAAAAGTAGAAGCATCTTGAAAAAGAATATTCACAGACTGAATGGAGGATGGCCCAAAACCTAAGGCTTGGAGCATAGAAAGAATAAAATACCACTCAACTTTATCATAAGCTTTCTCAAAATAAATTTTAAAAAATAACATATCCTGATGAGAAGAGCGAGCCCAGTCCATTCCCTCCCAAACTGCAATCACATTATCTAAGATATATCTACCTTGTACAAACCCTATCTGTTCAAGTTGGACAATCAAAGGAAGAAGGGGGCGAAGCTTAAGTGCAATGGCTTGGCAATGATTTTGAAGCTGATATTCAAAAAATTAATAGGATACCAACTAGTGATAAGTTTAGGATCACCAGCTTTAGGAATCAACTTGATATTACCTCGATTCAAGAGAGGACCTAAAGAACCAATATGCATAGCTTCTTGTTAAACTTTAAGAAGATCAGGATCCAAAAAATCCTAAAATTCTTTATGAAATTCATAAGGAAAGCCATCTAAACTAGGATATTTCTCATTTGACATGACAGATAAAGCCTATGTCAAATCTTCAAGAGACGAAGGAGCTTCACAAACAACCAGTTGGGAGGAAGAGACCTTAACAGGAATGATAGCCTAACATTAAGCTAAAGCTTGTTGGTGAGCTTTTGATAGAAGTTGGGAAGAAAACACATGTTGATAGTGACTGAGAAAGGCTACACATATGTCAGGGAGAGAAGTGAGTCGCTAAACATCAACCTGAAGAGCAAAAATTTGAATATTTGAAGAAGGTGGCCAAAGGCGCTTATAAAATTCTTTAGAGACCTTATCCCCAATTTGTAGCCAATGCAATATAACCCGCAACTAAGATCCTTTGGCTTCATACAAATCACTTTTTTTTATTTCATGATGAAGGGAATCAGCATGATCTTGTAACTCTTCCTTAAGAGTAGTAGTGGTAATTCGTCGTCTTTTAGCAACCTCAATGCCAAGTGAGCTTAATAGGGAAGTACTATGATATATGGCATGATTCCACCAAGAGATCCAATTAAGTGTTAGGATCTCATCCTAACCCTTAATGTAATAACTTCCTTGATGTAATAATTCCTAGTGAATGTGGGTAGTACCCATGATTAATATTTTGTAATGTTCTAAGTTTTAGCTTAGGTAGTGCCTATGACAAATGGCACCCTTTTCTATGTAACACATGGTAGATAGGTTAGGTAAGGTGGCCTTGTGCATGTAATTTGAGTGGCATTGTGCATGTAATTTGTGTGGCATTATGCATGTAATTCGAGTGGCATTGTGCATGTAATTCAAAGTGGCACTATGCATGTAATTCGGGTGGCATTATGCATGTAATCCAGGTGGAATTTTGCATGTAAGCCAACCTTGGAAGGAAACTCTTTAAATACCAGAAAAGGCACCAATATAATCATCTTTTTGTAAATTAATGAAGTGTTCAAGGAGGTTGCCCCCTCAAAGATGCCTATGATTCTATCTATTGTGATATTGTTCCTTTTAAGTAATTTATGTTATCATATGCATTTAATTTTGAATATTGTTTTAATGTTTCTGTGAGTTTATTTGAGTTGAGAGTGTGTTGTTTAGTATATTTTATAGTAGGATCTTAACAAGTGGTATTAGAGCACTTTCCAAGGCCAAGTTTTGCTACAACTACAATGATTCTTGCCATCCAATCTGCCTGTTAGGTATAAATTCTATGTGTTTTTTTTGTTCCTATTTTTCTTTATTAAATATATATATATATATATATATATATATATATATATATATATATATCCAAAAAATACAGTGCATTTTTTTTTCCCAGACCAAAAAAAAAATCTTTTTAGTTGAGTAGGTAGAAACCCTGTGCTGGGGGTTTTAAAATATCATGAAGGATCTATTGTTATTGGCTAAGCTAGATAGCCCATAAAGCGTCTAGTGAAGTGAGAGGCGATCAGGCTCCAATACCCAGGCCTCAGACAGAACTCGTGCACGGAATTGAGCTCCCACGTATATTCGGGTATATCAGGAGACCATCTAGGTTTAAACAAATTTTTAGCCATTATGAAGCTTTTCGGCCTTGTATTACTCATAGTCTATGAGACACAACATCCTGGATAATTACCCTCTCGTATTGTTAGAGATGCGGGTAGTGTGCTCAAGGGTATGTGTGGAATCCTCCTTGAGTAGTGGCCTGAAATATTGGTCTGAGCACTATCGTTCATCACTGTTGATATAATAGAGAGCCTATGGGTGGTACATACTCCTCTACCTAGCATTACCTAGTTCTGTTAAAACTTCAACCTGTAAAAAATGAAAATAAAAATAAAAATAAAAAAACCAAACCTCCCTATTCGTAAACCTGCATTTCAAATCCTCAAAAGTGAGCATATGAGAAAGGAGTCCTCTACTAAAAAAATAACAGAAAGAACATGCATTCAGGATAGACCACGAGGGTGATACTTAAGTTGACAATATAAAGAATAAAAGTCAAATTTATAGTGACAGTCACAGTCAGGTCAGTCAGGTCAGAGAGGTCAACACAGTTAGGTCAAAATTTACAGTTTTTAGGGTTAGAACAGAACTGTCATAATAGTCACCTACAAAATATAGAGAATCTTGGGGCTAGTGAGGTTAGTAGTGTTAAAGATACTGTCAGGACTGGGCCAACCAGTGAGAGAATGACATGAGGCCAGTTATAGATAGTGCTCCAGTACCCAACTTTTGCTATGTAGCTCAGAATAAAAAACTGTAAACACTGTTAGACTCAACAAAATAGGATTTTGGGGTGCCAAAAAGTAGTGTTGAGATATATAGCTCATTGTGACCACCTCTTCGATTTGATCATTTTGATATATAGCACCCAAGCACTTTTTTGGGCACTTACTAAAAATAGTCAGTCCTAAAAACTCAATTCTATTTTTAGTAACTGGTCACAAAAGGTTTCAAAATGGCCTAGGGTACCCATGGACATCAAAAAGAACTAGACCACTTGGAATATTTAACAAAATCCATTGAGAACTTGCACTAGGATTTTCACTCCATAAGGGAAGAATTCCAAGGTCTTCGCCTAGAGCATAAGGCCACTAGTAACTACTTAGAAGAAGCACTGATAGAAGTAGACAACAAACTAAAAAGAGGACCACCCAAAATAGAACACCAAGCTGAGGGTTCTACAAGGAATCATGACCATGATCCATCCTTTAAAATTCCCAAATTGGACTTTCCCAAATTTAGTGGGAAGGATGTTGATGGGTGGCTATGTAGGGTTGATCAATTCTTTAGACTTCATAATGTCCCCATATTTCATCGAGCCCAGATGGATTATTTTAACTTGGAATCTGATTCTCTACACTAGTTTCAATGGTTATGTATTACCAACCCAAATATTTCTTGGGAGAATTTTGAATCCCAACTACTCACTCAATTTGGTCTTAGTGAGTATGAGGACTTTACAGGGGCCTTGACCAAACTACAACAAACAGGTTCAGTCCGTGAATACCAAGCTTAATTTGAAAAATTGGCCAATAAGAAAAGAGGATTGAATGAAGTGTTCTTCTAGAGTTGTTATATCAGTGGGTTGAATGGGGAACTCCAAGCAGAAGTAAGAATTTTGAAACTGCAAACTATGATGGAAGCTATCAGTTTGGCCCATTTGGCTAAATCTAAACTCTCTGCCCAGAGGCGCCCATCAAATTTTCCTCAAAATATACCTTCATTTCCTTCTCGATCCCAAAACCCAGTTGATAATAAACCTGCTACACCCAAGCACCTAGCCACAGAAGAGATGGATGCATGTCGTGCCCAAGGATTATGCTACAATTGTGATGAAAAGTTTTTTAAAGGGCATAAGTGTGCACACAAAAAATTATTCTTGATAGATGTTGAAGAACCTGATAACTCTGACCAGAGTGATGAGGATGAAGACCCTCTGAAAACACCTTCTCCACAAGAAGAAGTGAAACAGGAACCTAAGATAGCAATTACAGTCCATGCTCTTGCAGTCATTACTACTCCACAAACCATGAAGTTTGTAGGATTTTTCAAGGGCCAACGTCTTTCCATCCTTATGGATTCGAGAAGCACGCACAACTTTATTGACCCTAGAGTTTCTCAACATGCAAATTTCTATATCCACACTTGTAATTCCTTTGAGTTCATGGTAGCCAATGGGGGAACCTTACCTTGTAAAGGAAAATGTCGCAATGTTAAAATCAAGATAGGGGACTATGAACTCAAGTAGGACATGTTTACCCTCTAGTTGGGTGGATGTGATATTGTTTTGGGATCTCAATGGTTGAGTATGTTGGGCACTATCAATTGGAAATTTTTTGAACTCTGGATGCAGTTCTCCCAAAATGGACAAACACACATCATCAAGGGCTCCCCAGTAGGAACACCTCAAATTATTACTTCAAATGGCATGGATAAATTGCTAAATAAATCATCACGTGAGGTCATTGCATGACTGTTCTCCATCCAACCCTCCACCTCTCAAATGGGTGAAACCCCAACAGACCTACAATAGATTCTCCACAAACATGAGGCCACATTTGTGGAACCAACTACACTACCACCACATCACTCTCATGACCATGCCATTCCATTATTTTTGGATAGTGCACCTCCTAATATCAAACCATAAAGGTACCCTAATGCCATGAAGTAAGATATTGAGACAATGATACAATAATTGCTCAAGGTGGGTATCATTCGACCTAGTACTACTCCCTACTCTGCATCAGTCTTACTGGTCCTCAAGAAGGATGGATCCTGGTGACTGTGTATTTACTATCGGGAACTCAACAAGATAACTATCAAGGATAAATTTCCTATCCCTGTGGTTGATGAATTACTAGATGAATTACATGGGACCATGTACTTCACCAAGCTAGACCTTCGCTCTAGGTACCATCAGATCCGGCTCAGGGATGAAGATATTCTTAAAACTGGTTTTTGCACTCATGAAGGTCATTATGAATTCTTGGTAATGCCATTTGGTCTCACAAATGCTCCTTCCACATTTCAAATCCTGATGAACAACATCTTTCACCCTTTTTTGCGGAAGTTCATCCTTGTGTTCTTCGATGACATCTTGATTTACAGTCACACATGGGAAGAGCATCTCAAGCATGTAGATCAAATCCTACAACTATTGGCCAACCATCAAATTTTTGGAAAAAGGTAAAAGTGTTCCTTTATTTTGATTGAAGTGGAGTATCTAGGACACATTGTCTCAAAGGATGGTGTCAAGGTTGACCCTAAGAAGATCCAAGCAGTCCAAGAATGATCGAAACCTCGCACTCTCAAGGGACTTCAAGGATTTTTAGGGCTTACAGGCTATTACGGTAAATTTGTATGTAATTATAGAAATATAGCCACCCTGATCACCTCCATGTTGAAGAAGGATTCTTTTACTTGGATAGGGCTGACTGAGCAAGCATTCCTGGAACTCAAGCATGCCATGACCACCACTCCAATTTTAGCCATGCCAGACTTCTCTAAAAAAATTGTCATTGAGTGACACTTCTGGTCATGGTATTGGGGTGGTATTGATGCAAGAAGGATGCCCTTTGGCTTTCACCAGAAAATCCCTATCTGATCGCAATTTAGAGAAATCCACATATGCCAAGGAAATGTTGGCAATATTACATGCAGTCCTGCATTGGCGACCTTACCTCATTGGGCACCATTTCTCAATCAAAACTGACCACCAGAGTCTGAAATACTTTCTAGAACAACGGGTTGCCACCCCCGAGCAACAAAAGTGGGTATCAAAACTCATGCGCTATAATTATGACATCACGTACAAAAAATGAAAGGAGAATCTTGTGGCGGATGCTCTCTCTCACCAATTTGAGACCCTTAGTATGTTGTGTGCTATTTCTGCACCATTGCCCCAATGGATTGAGCCCTTATGTCAAGAAATACTTCAGGATGCATATTTGAAAGACTTGGTTGCTTCACTTATGGATGATCCAGAGTCTACACCAGGATATAGTTGGGATGGCCAAGATCTTTGTTGCTATAAACGCTTGGTTCTTCCTCCTAAGTCCTCACTTCGAGAGCTCCTCATGAAGGAATCACATTCTACTCCATATTTTGGCCATTCAGGGTTCCTAAAAACTTATGAGTGACTCAAGCACACCTTCTTTTGGAAAGTTATGAAATAGGGCATTCGCTCTTTTGTAGCTGACTATGACACATGTCAAAGGATGAAAGTGTAAACAGTGCACTCTCTGGGAACTCTTTAACCATTGTCGATCCCAGAGCAGGTGTGGACTGACATCTCCATGGACTTCATAGAAGGGCTACCTAAATCTGGAGGCAAGTCAGTTATTTTCATGGTAGTGGACCGCATTTCAAAGTATGCTCACTTTTGTGCCCTAACCCATCCTTACACAGCATCCACTATTGCCCAAATTTTTCTTGACTCCATCTTTCATCTTCATGGCATGCCAGCCTCCATTGTATCTGATCATGATCCCACATTTACTAGCAATTTTTGGCAAGAGTTGTTTAAGTTGCAGGGGACTCAACTCAAAATGAGTTCAGCCTACCATCTGCAAACGGATGGTCAAACAGAGGTTGTTAATAAATGCTTGGAAACCTACCTTCATTGCTTTGCCTCCGATCATCCTACTCATTGGGAAAAATGGCTTTCCTTGGCCGAATGGTGGTACAACACTTCCTATCATACCACCACCAAACTCACACCGTTTGAGGTAGTTTACAGGTGCCTTCCACTCACGTCTTCCTCCTACATTTCGAGCAGCTCCAAGGTCCAGGTCATTGACAATGCTCCGAGTCAACACATCGAGGTCCTCCGCAAACTCAAGAAAAATTTAAACATGGCCCAGAATCGGATGCACCAACAAGCTGATCAACATCGTTCTGAGCATAGTTTTCATGTGGGTGATATGGTCTTCCTTCACTTGCAGCCATACAAACAATCTTCCCTACAACTTCACACATGTCAGAATATCACTCCAAAATTCTATGGTCCTTATCAATTTCTACAATGGATTGGCCCTACAGCTTACAAATTGGCTCTTCCCCCCACTTCCAAGCTCCACCATGTTTTTCATGTTTCCCTTCTCTAGAAATTTGTGGGCACAAAGGTATAGGTTCAATCAACACTCCCCAAATTGGATGAAAAAGGCTCTATCTTACTTGCACCAGAGCAGCTGCTATATCGTCGAAATCGTACTCTGCACAACCGTACCATTATAGAGGTCCTTGTTCAGTGGCATGGGCTTCAACCTGAGGATGCTACATGGGAGTCTCTCCATCAACTCCAGCAACGGTTTCCTCATTTTCATCTTTGACGACAAAGCTTCTTCAAGGAGAAGGGCATGTTAGGATCTCATCCTAAACCTTAATGTAATAACTTCCTTGATGTAATAATTCCTAGTGAACGTGGGTAGTACCCATGATTAATATTTTGTAATGTTCTTAGTTTTAG
This sequence comes from Wollemia nobilis, assembly GCA_028583015.1. Taxonomy (NCBI): domain Eukaryota; kingdom Viridiplantae; phylum Streptophyta; class Pinopsida; order Araucariales; family Araucariaceae; genus Wollemia; species Wollemia nobilis. The sequence goes on from JAQPPZ010017095.1 coordinate 6,084,794, forward strand.
CTTAGGTAGTGCCTATGACAAATGGCACCCTTTTCTATGTAACACATGGTAGATAGGTTAGGTAAGGTGGCCTTGTGCATGTAATGCGAGTGGCATTGTGCATGTAATTCATGTGGAATTATACATGTAATTTGAGTGGCATTGTGCATGTAATTCAAAGTGGCACTATGCATGTAATTTGGGTGGAATTATGCATGTAATCCAGGTGGCATTTTGCATGTAAGCCAACCTTGGAAGGAAACTCTTTAAATACCCGAAAAGGCACCAATGTAATAATCTTTTTGCAAATTAATGAAGTGTTGAAGGAGGTTGCCCCCTCGAAGAGGCCTGCAATTCTATCTATTATGAGATTGTTCCTTTTCAGTAATTTATGTTATCATATGCATTTAATTCTAACTACTGTTATAATGTTTTTGTGAGTTTATTTCCAAGCAAATGTGTGAGAGTGTGTTTATTTGAGTTGAGAGTGTGTTATTTAGTATATTTTATAGTAGGATCTTAACATTAAGACGTCCAAAATGCTGAGGAAGAAGATTACAACAATGAACAATATGATATTTCATATAAGAGTGTTGCATGAAAGCATTGAAATAAAATTGATGAGGAAACTAACAAGGCTACTAAATAACAAGGCAGATACTAAAAATAATAGGATCATGATCAAATAAAGTCGTATCAGCAAGAGTGTGCACATAAAGAGAAGAAGAGGTCAACCGCTGCAAACAAAAAGTATCATTTTTAGTAAGCATGGCTCTATCTAACTGCTTCAAGATTCTCACAAAGCCTAATTGGAAATTAGACCAGGTATACCAAGAAGAGTCAGAAAAAGTAGTAGGGTAAAAACAAGAGTGAGGGTTAGAAACACCAAGCTTGTTTTTCATAAAGAACCATATTTCACATTCACCAATAGGCCAACGCATTGGAAGTTGTCCAATATTATCGGAGGGTTTCTCAATCATATTAAATTCACCACATAAAACCCAAAGAGCAAGCAATAAAGAAAAAATAAGCCAACGCCATAGAGAATTGCATTCAGAAGCATCATTGGAATAATAGATATTAACAATTCCAAAGAGTTTTCCATGAATTTCCAATAGATACCAAACAACTTGATGGGAGGGGTCTGAGCCCCAAGAAACAACATGATTCCACCATTTAGAAGCAATAAAGATAACAACACCACCTTTCCCAAAAGGATGATTAGTAGCATGAAACCCACCACATGGCCATAAAAAAAATAAGCAGAATGAGAAAATTCATAATGAACCACATATTTTCTGACTGGGTCTGTTAACCCACAAACATTCCAGGAGTAAAAGATCATTGGTATCGATTGATGTGCATGTCAACCTCAACAATATCAGTATCATCAAGGTGACCCAAAGAGTCATACAAGTTAGAGAATCAACCACTGTGCAATGGAATTTTGGAAGAGGGACGACTAGTTTCATCCAACTGACAACATTTTTCAAACAAAAAATTCATCCCCTCGCATAGGGCTACGGGAGTGACGAAATTTGGAAACTATAGAAACCACAACGATAGAATTTGTGACAAGGGAATAGGAATGAGGAATGCAAGTAAGAGGAACTTGAGTGACAACATAGGTGAAATAATCTAAAGAAGAAGGGGAAGGAAGGAGAGGGGGAGGGGAAACTTACTAGGCATGCATGATAGGGATAAAAGGTTCAGAAGGGATAGAAGGTTCAGAAGGAACAACCTCAGAACTGGCAATTGGGGGTTTGGGAGTACGAGATTTTCTATTATTCACCACCACCCATTCAGATTGACCCCCAGACACAGAAGGTGGTGGAGCAGGAGAAGGAGTGTCACGCGAAGCAGGAGAAGAAGGAGTTTCACACGAATTGAACTTGCCAACCATAAGAGGGAAATTTTTAATCATATGAGTCATAGATTGATAGTGAAAACAAGTGTTAGATAAATTGATATACACAACTCGTTGGCAAAGGGTATTTTCCCCACAGTTGACATCAATAAACACATGCATGTACTTCTTCAAATCAACTTTGACACACACGTCGAATGGGGCGAAGACTAAAAAATGCTCAGGCTGAAGACACACAAAAGTACCCAAAGGTGTAGCTAAAGATTGCAAAAAATGCCATAATCGAAGAGGAAAACCCGAAAACTCCACCCACACTAGAACTTCTAGAGAATTTTTTTCAATAATCGAAAAAGAACGGCGATAGGGTTGCAAAATAAGTAGAGAACTACGAACAGTCCAAGGACCTTTGTTCAAAGCCTTTTCAACAAGAGTGGTATCAACAAAACGAAATTAAAAAAAACCTTTGGTCAAATTCTAAATATTTTAAACAATAATACCATGAGGATGCCATACATGCTAGACCCAATTATAAACTAGGGTATCATTTGGAATACGACCAAGAAAGTAACCAACCAAATGAGTTTGCTCATACCAGGTACATGCTTTTTGAAAATCTTCAACCGAAAGAAGAATCTCAGGGACATAACCCTTACCTCATGGAAGACTTTCAGAACAAACTTGCGAGGACGTTTCCCGGGCGCCATTAGGTACTCCAGCAGCTCCAGCATCAACTGAAGTTGGTTGAAGAACGACGACCATAAAAAGGGTAAGTAAACACCACACAAGGCGATGTTAGAGGGACTTAAATGCAGGAAACTAAGAAAAAAATAGTTGTACAAAAGCCAAAAAGGGTGGCGACAGGACAAGAAGATGACAACAAACCCTAAATCTCCATAGCATTCTAGACCACAGTTCGTTGAAATAGGAAATTGTGTTTCCACTTCATTCTCATTTCACTTGTTGACAAAAAAAATTTCTAAAATATAGATTTTTTTTTACTTGTCTCTGGGAAGTGTGTGTTTAAGTTTTAAGGAAAAATTATTAAAATAAATAATAATATAAAAGCTTAAAATAAACTATTATTTATTATTATTTTTTTTAATTATTAGAATATGATATTTTTATTTTTATTTTTATTTTATTTTGCAATTTATTATTTTATTATTTTTATTAGATTAATTGATGAATCTTAACTATATTCATGGTGTGACGTTTCAATTTTTTTAATATATACATTTATTTATTCTAATGGCAAATGTCATAAATTGTGTAAGTTGTTCATGAAATTATAAATATTATAAAAAATACTTTCATCTTAGATATATGCAAGACAATGTAACATAGTATGTTTTTCATTTTAAGTCAAAATTAGTTAGTGATATATCATTACATTGATATCTTCTCTTAGAGGTGACTTTCCTTTTCATAGATCATATAATTGATATAATATATAGAAAACCTTATTTTCTTATTCAAAATTTATCAAAAATATCTATTATTTCTTGTATAAAGCTTCCTATTGAGTCTTTGGATGTTCAAAACTTCCATTATTTATTATTTTTTTGGTCTATTTTATATCTTGTTGATACCATCCCTTATCTTAAGTTGTAAGTATAGTTTTATATCCATATGCTTCTCCTTCCAATAACAATCATGTACATTATAGGATAATGGGATTGCACATTAATATCTACTTCAATAAAAAAGTTCATTAAATTTTATTTTTTATGGTCCAATACCCGAATATCAATGTTATAAAAAATAAATCTTAAATTTCAATTCTAGCATTAAATTTATATAACTTATTTCACATACCATAAAAGGCTTTTATGTCTTACATTATGCATTTCCCTATACCAACATTGCAATTGTAATTAGAATAAAATTTAAGTTACAAGTATTTAAATGATAGGACTACCCATATATCTATAATGGAAACCAATAGTCGTTAAGATTCATTTAACAATAGCTACAAAACTTTTCTAAAAATGTTAATATGTTAAATAATTTTTTTAGTAAATATATTATTTTGATTGGGGTAAAATTAAGGTTTTTGAAAGGGCCCACGCCCTTTTACAAATCTTCATATACATTTTTACAACAACATCCCACATTTATTCTTTCTATTTCAGCTACATAAAAACTTCTAAAACTTTATTACATTCATTGTATTAGATCTTTAGATACACCATACTCCAATTTGATTATTTTCATAAGCTTTAGAAGATGGAACCCTCAACAGACAAGTCCATAGATATTTAGGAAATATATCCCTCCATGCATAGTTTGATGGATCTTCAAAACATTGAACTCTTCTTCTTTAGAGCATAATTATGCTTCCATAAATTCACAAGTCCATACATCTTTAGAGATTAAATCCCTCAATATAGTATTATAAATGTCGAACCTTTAGTAGACTAGCCCATAAATATTATAAATGTTGAACCTTTAGTAGGCTAGCCCATAGATTTCTAAAATATGAATTCCATAGGTCCATATCTCTTTATAAAAGCAACCCTCAACAAATGAACCCATAGAACTCTAGAAAAATCATCCATCTACATACATAAATATTAAAATCTTTAGAACTCTCATAAGATAAAAATCTCAAAATTGATAAATCTCCAAGTTGATAAATCCCGATGATGTCTATAGAGAATGGTCCTCTAGCATTCAATTCTATAAATATCTAAAAAATGACTTACTATGGTTATTCTAAAAATAGGAACTTTCCTCCCTCCTTTGGAACTAAATAGATATATCTAAATGTATACCATATGGCTATATCCATATTTTATCTTCCTCTCTAAGAGCTCCCCAATTGGCTAGCCAATCGACACCCCATTTCATTCTTTATAGATATGTAGCACTTGAAATTCATCTAATACATTTAGGTATCTTAGTGTGTCTATTACTATGTTTTCTTATCTCCAACTTTCCACTAACTTTTTGTTGAGGCAATTAATAATATTCAATGAGTCTCCCTCAATTATTAATATCTTAGCCCCTAATTGAACTACCATATTTACTCCTACTAACACTGCTTCATAGTTGTCTAGCATGTCGACCACCCCATTTCCTTCTCTATAGACATGTACCACTTGAATTGCATCGAGTGTATTTAGATATCTTAGTATGTCTATTACAATATTTTATTCTCTCAAATTCTCCATGAAGGATCAAAAACCTCAATTCGCTCTTGGATTTTAGGAGTATAAATAATACAAGAGGTAGGTGATACACGTCACCAAGCTAAACCTGGAAATGACACATGGTATGGACACATGTCATGGGTAAAGCAAAAAATATTATAATATAAAGTACACATTATAATTCTAACATTCCCCCTTAATGTGTACTTTCCTAAAAATAGAAGTAAGTCAACATTAGGAACATTCTCCCTTAATGTTGACTTCCATTACAACATAGATAGAGCATTTTTGTTGAACTTGGAGAATTTGTCAAATACAAGTGACCTTGTGAATATGTCAACCATCTAATATTGAGTAGATATGTACTCCTTATATATTATCTTCTCTTGGACCATATCTTTGATGAGGTGATGATGGATCTCAATTTGCTTTATTCGGGCATGGAAGATAGGATTTTTTGTCATCTTAATGGTACATTGAAAGAAGTATATGTTGATAAACCTCTAAGGTACATAGTTAAAAACAAAGTACTCAAATTGAAGAAAGCTCTATATGGGTTGAAGTAGACACCAAGATCTTGATATGCCAAAATTGATTCTTATTTTATCAACCTTGGTTTCACTACATCTATAGAAAAATCTACTCTCTATGTGAAACATCGGAGAAACCACATAATTTTAGTAAAATTGTACATGGATGATCTTCTCATTAAAAGTGATGACACATATGGAATAAGGTTTATCAAAGAGGACTTATGCAAAAATTTTGAGATGACTCATTTAGGTCTCCTTCACTACTACTTAGGCATAGAAGTGTGGCAACAACTTGGAAATATCTTCATCTCTTAGGCTAAATATATACAGTCTCTTTTTGAGAGATTTTTTTGGAGGATTGTAAACCATTCCCCACTCCCATGGAAACCTGATTGAAATTGATCAATAGTGATAATAAATAAAGAACTGATGGTACCATTTACAGGCAATTAGTTGGAAGTTTGATCTACTTAACTTCAACTAGACCAGATGTCACCTTTTTAGTGGGTCTTATTTCTAGATTCATGCAAGATCCCAAGAAGATTCATTGGATAACAACTAAGAGGATTTTGAGATTCCTTAAAGGGACCCCATCATGGTCTTATGTATACAGCATGTGATGAGTTTTTATTAATTGAGTATATAGATTTAGATTGGGCTAGTTGTCTTGAAACTAGAATATCAACTACTAGTTATTGATTTCAATTAGGTTAGGGTACCATATCATGGGGCACCATGAAACAACATATGATTTCCTTGTCTTTAGTAGAATTAGAGAATAAACAGTAGTTGAGGCAAACACCACAAATCTAGCACTATTTTTCAAAGTAGAAGAGCCAAGAGCCAAAAGAAAAATCCTAGACACTATTCCAAATCATGTAATGGAAGTCAACATTAAGGGAGAATGTCTCTAATGTTGACTTACCTTTTTTTGGAAAGTACACATTAAGGGGGAATGTTAAAGTTAATGTGTACTTCTCCTTGACATGTGTCCTTGACACTTGTCATTTATTTTTCCTATGATGACATGTGTCATATTTTACCTTTGTTATAAAGGTATTGTAATTTTGTTATTCAGATGAAGTTTTCTAGTCCAAAAAAAAAGAACTGATGGCAAACCAAGATAATAACCACTTAGAAAGAAGAACTTTAAGAATTCTGACCCACTTAGAAAGTGGAGAGCATACTTCCTATGCTCAAAAAATTGACTCCACAAACCAGAACCAAATGGCTCTAATACCAAAATGAAGGACCAAAAACCTCAATTTTCTATTGGATTTGAGTATTATAAATAATACAAGAGGTAGGTGATACACGCCACCAAGCTTAACATAGAAATGATACATGACATGGACATATGTCATGGATAAAACATAAAATATTATAATATAAAGTATAAATTATAATTTTAACACTACATTGACCTTTTTTTGAGGCAATTAACAATATTAAATGAGTCTCCCTCAGTTATTAATATCTTAGACCCCAATTGACTTACCATACATACTTCTAATAACATTACTCTAGCTTTAGCCTGATGACTAGTCATTATACCCAAGTACTCACTCATAGTTCTAATCATCATTCCCTACATTTCATTTAGAATCCCCATAAAAATTTAGTTTTATCCATCCTTATATTGGTGGCTATAACTTTGTAAATATCCTCAATATTATTAAGGGATTCACATTCCCCTAAGTAGACTTAGGTTCTAATTTACACTTATTTTAGCTTCCTCTGATGACTCTATACTCTTATGCACTTTCATTTATTGAATATTCTCCACTATAAACACTATGTGTGTTCTCTTATCATATTTGTTGATATCTTCTCCCCTTTAAAAATCCTTCTACTTCTCTATAACCAAAATTCCCATGCATAATAAAAAGGAATTTAGATTTCAAATCTAGTTCAATATTAGGATTTTAAAAGGTTTCTTCCATTTGTTCTTTCAATCCTACTATGGTATTTTCCATCACCCACACCACTCCCATATTCTCTATTGTATCATACAATATTTTGAGGGAGTAATTACATTCTAAGAATATATAATTCATTGATTCTTCATGATCTTCACAAAGGTAACATGTTTTAGGGAATTAAAAATCCTTCTTATAAATATTATCTATTGTTAATGTCCTATTTTGTTTTGTCAACCAAAGCAATATTACTAACTTTGGAATGGATTTCCTTCCCCATAATTGATCCCATTGAAATATCCTCCCCTTAGGATTCGTGTTTGGTAGATCATAGGCTAATTTCATAGTGAATGACCCTTCTTGAGTAGCTCCCCATACTATTATATCTTTAGGTATATTGAGGCTTATATAATATGCTCTTAATTTAATTTTTAGTTTTTAGAGATCTTCCTCATACTAATTATATTTTTTTATATTCTTCTATATTAATAAATAATCACTCACCATTTTTCCATAATTTGTTCTAGATCAATTTTGGTACTCATTAACACATAATCCTTCACCATAATCCTTCTATTGCCATGGAAAAACCTACCATTCTCTATCTTCCATTGGGTTATTTTCCAAAGGAACTTTCTACACTATACTATGTGGTTCCATAATGAAGATCATCAATAGGAATCTTGTAATGAACCAAATTTTGCTACAAGAAAAAACACAAATAGAAATGATTTTTTTTTTTTTTTACTTAGGAGAGAGATTCATAAACCCCTATAAAATTCCTAATTGGTCTAATTTTTAAATCCCCTAAATTTTTTGAAGAGCTACATCTCATAAAATACCCTAACATAAGTCCATCTATGTAGGCATATAATGTGTTACTGCAAATAAGTTTATCCTTCGTATTGCTCTTGATGAGCTATCACCTTTAGTCAATTTTTGTAGGTATGATACATGTATTGTGAGTTAAGCTTTCCATATTGTCTCCATGATGAGCTATTTTAACTCAGATGTAGTCTTTCCTAAACTTAGTAATAATTCTCTCTAAGGGGTTTTAATCCCTTAGGTCTACTTAATTGACTCTAAGGGATCTCAATCCCTTAGTTCACCCTCTAAGTTCACCCTAGAACTCTTTATTTAAGTTTCTAATGTTTAGCAAGAAAACAAGAATAGTTTAGATACTAAATCTAACAAAAGTATAATTCACAGCATACAAAAGACTAGAGGAAAAGCAACATTCAAGAGATAGTAAACATTAATTGGAAAGAAATTAATACAAGACATAGATAATTCAAGCAATAATTTAAAGGTACATCTTCCATCAATTAATATTTATTACATATAAAAAATTATGGTAAATCTTCCATAGTCTTAAATAATAATATATTACATCAATTTCATCAAGGAAATATCCCCACATGGTTAATCTATTTAAGCATAAGTAAATCATTATAAGTAGAATCAAACCGATACATTGGTTCCAACTGCCTCCTTGGTCCTTCTTAGATTTCCCTTGATCATTTGAGGATAGTAGGGGATCAAGGCACTCATGGTTCCATGATAGACATGCTTCTAAATACATTTACTTTTCCATTAAAAATTTGTAACTATACAAATTAAATCAAAGTATCTAACCATTTACTGCATAGTTGATATCATAGAATTCACCATTTTTATTTTCACCTCTCATTAACCATAGAGAGTCTTAATACATGCAATTGGACCGTTTACTTTAATTAATTCATTCAACCCTTATTCGACAATTAAAGTCCCATACCCTTAATCATCAAACAACTAGGTTCATCTACTTCCATAAATTAAGCCTCATTACTTAATTCATAAAATAGACCATCTTATTTTACTTCATAAATTAAAGTCCCATACCTTTAATCTACGAAATAACCATTTTTCTTTATTTTATAAATTAAAGTCCCATACCCTTAATTTACAAAATAAACTATTACCATTTATTTAATAAATCAAAGTCACTTGCTTTAATCCATAAATAAACCATTTCTTTCTTATTAACTAAAGCTCACAACTTTAATTAACAAAACTACTAAATCTCTTTCCTTTCATTAATCTAAAGTTCACAACTTTAATTAATAAAACAATTATAATATCTATCTTTCCAATAATCTAAAGTTCCCAATATTAATTAATAAAACAACTATAATCTTTTTCTTTTCATTAATCTAAAGTTCTCAACTTTAATTAATAAAAAAATTATAATCTATTTCCTTTCATTAATCTAAAGTTCACAACTTTAATTAATAAAACAATTATAATCTCTTTCTTTTCATTAATCTAAAGTTCACAAATTTAATTAATAAAATAATTATAATGTCTTTTCTTTCATTTCCCTAAAGTAACTCCCATTACTTAATTTACAAAATGAGCTATACTTTGTTATTCTCCTAAATTAAGTCTCAATACTTAATTTAATAAATAAACCAAATATATTTGTTTCCTTAAATTAAGTCTCATTACTTAATTTATGAAATAAACTATATCTATTTAATTAATAACAAAGCAAAAACCAAGGTAAGGCATCTACAAAGTAGTAGCTTCCCAAGCCACGACACTAAAATCTAAATGACTAGAAATCACCTAATTATTATCGAGCCTCCCCTTATTTTGAAGGGTTGACAACACAACACAATAAACCAGGGAAAAGGGATTCAATGAGGAATGACAGATCAATGACCAATCACAATGGAGAAAAGTCATAGATTCTTTTTTCAGATTTGTAGGGTATACAACAATTATCGAAAGCAATAAAGGTTTCACTATTACCCAATAAGGAGAAAAACTACATGACATTCCCCACGGAAGACATTGTTCAACAAAATAAAAGGGGAGGACTTCCCAAGGTGACAGGGTGTTGGTTAGCTCTAGTCCATATTGGCCAACAAATGCTATACTGCACAATGGAAGATGCATCCATTGTCCAATGTATAGGTGGTGAGGGTTAAGCAAAATCCGAGGAGACGTTCTCCTCACCATATTTCTCTTAAGAAAGGGTTCAAATATCCCTATGAGGATAGGTATTACATATCACCATGCCTAAGCACTCTTAGTTGATGGGAAAACACAAGTGGGTAGTACCAATAGCCATGATTCTAACAACGAAGAGAAACTCCTAGCTCAACTAAACTAGCAATAGTTCGGGTTATGGGTAAACTACTTTCAACAAGGAAGACTGTCATAACAAGGAGATACAACTAACAGTAACAGGTTTAGATAAATCATAGCGCATAACCATCTTTACTTAGCAATTTAATTAAAAATCAATATTATAGAACAAACACCAACCTCAAATCCTATTGTCATAAGAATTTTGAGCATAGAGCGCACTCATCTTGACCTCTATAGCTCTGGCCTTCTACAAGTGTTCACAACCTTCTTTCTTTCTCATCCAGAGTTATTAAACCCTATCCCTCCTCTAACCTCTTGCCATATTCCTATTTTTTCCAAGCTTATCTACTACCATAAATGTCTTATCCTCCTCCACGTATCTCCTCTTTTCCCAATGCTCCCCCACCCACCACAATTATTACAAGCTACCCAATACGATGGTCGATATTGGATATCATACATTATCAAATATTTTGACAAGATTCATCATAAATGGAGCTCTCATATTCAACAATGGTAGATGTACCCCATCCATTCTATTATGCAACTTGTAGTGTTCTTGAATCGGTGGTAGAACTATTGAGTTTCGAAGAAGTTTGATCAATAATCACAATAACCATCCACCATTCAAAGAATGAAAAACCATTATTATTATTTTATTTTAAACTAAAGCAACCATTGCTTATAATGAAATTCTTTCATTGTTTAAAACAATTTAATATATTATTTATGAATGAAGCTCTTTTATTATTTAGAATAATTTAACATATTATTCGTAAATGAGGCTCAATTATCATTTTAAAATAAAACTTCTTTTAGTTATAAAATGAAACTCTATTATCACTTTAAAATAAAACTTCTTTATTTATAAAATGAAACTCTATTATCATTTTAAAATAAAACTTCTTTTATTTATAAAATGAAACTCTATTATCACTTTAAAATAAAACTTCTCTATTTATAAAATGAAACTCTATTTTCATTTTAAAATAAAACATCTTTTATTTATAAAATTAAACTCTATTATCATTTTAAAATAAAACTTCTTTTTATTTAAAAAAAGTAGAGAGTAAGAGGTTTTTAAACAAAACAAGGAGCTTTCAAAGACAACCTACTCATGCATGAATTTATTTTTCAAACCACAAATGCAGATAGTTATGAAGTAAAAGACAATCAAATATATGCAACTAAATAAGATGTAATATTTCCATCAACCTAGTCACATATCTTAGCCTGAGATTTTACGATGACTACTAGGCCATCAACTAAGGCTCAAGGTGGCTAGCTATTGACGATTATCCCTAACTGAATGCATGCCTATATGAAGGTATCCATCAATGTTACCCCCAAGTTCCCTTAACTATCACTTCCCCCAACCACAAGTACCCTTGCCACTGGTGGATGATTTTACTTCCTCCACCTAAGAGTGTACCTAATCCTACACACATGGAAATATGTTAGCATTACCATGCTATTCCAAATCAACTAAACATTGTATAGTTGGTTAATTTCTCAAATTAGGTATTAAAGCATCATATATTAATAATTTGTTTCTTTGTACCAAAAATCCTGTTATGGAGGGTCATGACATCCTAACCCCTTGGGACTAAACATCATCTCGGGTGTTTCCAGTTTTCCAAAAGAAATAGAAATGATTACACTATATATTTTCAAACAACAAGGGAAAATGTTTTTGCATATCATTCACTTTCTTCCAAGTGGTATTTCATTTAAAAAACTTATCCCACTAGACCATACATTGCTCAAGAGTCTAATTCCACATAGTCTTAGAATGGAACTAAAGAATCTTAACCAACATCACTTCAATTACCATTGGATTTACCATCTACAATTTAGGAACATACCACACATGTTCTAGGTTAGCAACATATTTCCTAAGCAAGGATATGTGGAATATGTCATGGATATTTGATAGGTTATATGGTAAGGCAAGTCAGTAAGTAACAAAACTAATATTTTTAGTGATCTCGAAGGTTCCTACAAACCGAGGATCCAACTTCATGGATTTTACAGCAATATTAATTAGTTTAACCCTTTGAAATACTTTATATCCAACTAAGTAGTCTCTTGGAGTCCTCTTTAGATCAACATAACTTTTCTACCTATCACTAGCTTCTTTAAGACTTTGCTTGATTACCTTTAATTGATCTTCCATTTCCCTAACCATATCTGGCCCAATCACAACTCGAACTTCTAGGTTATCCCAAGATAATGTGTTCTATACTTTCACCCATAAAAGGCAGCAAAAGGAGCCATTCCTAAAGAGGAGAGATGTCCATTATTGTAAGAAAATTCTACAAGGTGTAGGTAGTCTTCCCAATGAGAATTGTGATCCATGTAGTACATGCAAATCATGTCTTATAGTACTTGGTTTACCCATTTATTTTGACCATCTATCTCAGGGTGGTATGTTGACCTCATATTTAGTTTCGTACCCACTTCACAATGTAGGGATTTCTATAATTTAGAAGTAAACTTAGAATCCCTATATAAAATTATCACCTCAAGAAATCCATGTAATCAAAATACCTCTTTGGAAAATCTTTTGGCCACCACCTGAGCATCATCATTGATGTTTCCTGGTATGAAATATGCAACCTTAGTCAATCGGTCGACTATTACAAGTATTGCATCATGTTGGTACCTGTTCTTGGGTAACCCTACCATAAAATCCATACATATGACCTACCATTTTTATGTATGTATATCATGTGGGTATAGTTGTCTTATAGGATGCTTGTATTTTGCCTTAATTTTTTGACATTCAAGGCATCGAGCGATAAAATTGGTGATATCCTTCTTCATTCCTACCTAGAGATAAAATCGGTGATATTCCTTTCTTGAGGTATTTCTTCAATTGCATAGCTAACAACATCTAGGGTTCGAATACCCCTTGCTTGTTATGAATTCTTAGTCTCTCCTTGCCTTCCTTTAAATCTTCAATCCATATATCTTGGAAATTGATCAAGGATTTATGGGAATGCAACCAATCCATCCCTAAGATCACATAAAAGGCATAAAGTGGAGCTACATACAAGCAACCTTTGGTGGCACCACTAGCTAATTTAATTTCTATCATTGGATAACATTGGTTTACTAAGTAGATTTACCCCGAACCATACTCTACCCTCCACCCATGGGCCAAATATCCTGGCCTTTCCAGCATATCCCTTGCTAAACAAGAATAAACAAAGCTATTTATGGCTCCACTATCAATTAAAATTTATGTTCACTTATTAAAAATATTACCTTTCATAAGCAATGGGGTGACTTGCTCCTCTAGCTTATGTTTTCCAATTGTGGCATAGACCCAATGCTCAAGTTCCTTTCCTTTGGCATTGGATGAATTCAACACTAGTTGGTGCAGATATTGATCAGCATAATATGAACCTCTAAAATGGTAACACCCATCCTTAGGTTCTTGATTCATTTTTGGTTTTTTTTCTCCTATCTTACTTACTAAAGCTGAAGTTTGTAGTTTTTGAGGGTGAGGCTTTGTGTTTCTAGGATTATTGTTGGTTTTTTTTCTCCTATCTTACTTACTAAAGCTGAAGTTTGTAGTTTTTGAGGGTGAGGCTTTGTGTTTCTAGGATTATTGTTGGTTTTTTTTTATGTTTTTCTTGAAATTTTCCTATTTCTTGTTATTTCTCTTCTCAAAATTTTAAGGTTTCTTGGTCTTTTGATCCTCTTCCTCTTCTCATTTTAAGAATTCTTGATTATTCCTCTTTCTCAGTGCTTCTTGATGTTGCTCAGATAAGGTAGCATAGTTGAATTGTAGGTAAGACTCTACTTTCCTTACCAAATCATACATCTTTTGTAGCAATTTAGATTCATGCATGTTTACATCATGCTTCACTCTAGATTATAACCTGTGAATAATCTTGTGAAATCTCATCTTATCATCATAAGCAGGTACATACTTAAGTAACAAAACCAACTTCTTATAGTATATCTCCACTATTTTAGTTCCTTAATGAAGGCTGAAAAATTCTTCAAAATTTAAGGTATAGAAGTGTTCTATGAGAAACCTCTTTTTGAATATTTCAACAAAATATTTCCATTTAATTTCATCAGGGAAATATCCCCACATGGTTAATCTATTTGATCATAAATAAATCATTATAGGTAGAATCAAACTGATACATTAGTTTCAACTGCCTCATTGGTCCTTCTAAGCTTTCCCTCAATCATTTGATGATAGAAGGGGATCAGGAAACTCATGGTTCCATGATCGACATGCCTCTAGATGTATTTACTTATTCCATTGCCAAATTAGAACTATACAAATTAAATCAAAGTTTCTAACCATTTACTACATAGTTGATATCATAAAAATCACCATTTTTATTTTCACCTCTCATTAACCATAGAGAGTCTTTCAACACATGCAACTAGACCATATGTTTAATTTAATTAATTCATTCAACCCTTATTTGATAATTAAAGTCCCATACCCTTAATCATCAAATAACTAGGTTCATCTACTTCCATAAATTAAGCCTCATTACTTAATTCATAAAATAGACCATCTTCTTTTACTTCATAAATTAAAGTCCCATACCTTTAATCTATGAAATAACCATTTTTCTTTATTTTATAAATTAAAGTCCCATACCCTTAATTTACAAAATAAACTATTACCATTTATTTAATAAATCAAAGTCACTTGCTTTAATCTATAAATAAACCATTTCTTTCTTATTAACTAAAGCTCACAACTTTAATTAATAAAACTACTAAATCTCTTTCCTTTCATTAATCTAAAGTTCACAACTTTAATTCATAAAAGAATTATAATCTCTATCTTTTCATTAATCTAAAGTTCACAACTTTAATTAATAAAACAACTATAATCTATTTCTTTTCATTAATATAAATTTCTCAAATTTAATTAATAAAACAATTATAATCTCTTTCCTTTCATTAATCTAAAGTTCACAACAGTAATTATTAAAATAATTATAATATCTTTCTTTTCATTAACCTAAAGTTATCAACTTTAATTAATAAATCAATTATAATCTCTTTCCTTTCATTTTTCTAAATTAAGTCCCATTACTTAATTTATGAAATGAGATATACTTTGTTATTCTCCTAAATTAAGTCAATATTTAATTTAATAAATAAACCAAATCTATTTATTTCCCTAAATTAAATCCCATTACTTAATTTATGAAATAAACTATATCTATTTAATTAAGAACTGAGCATAAACTAAGGTAAGGCCTCTACAAACCAGTGGCTTCCCAAGCCATGACATTGAACTCTAAATGACTCATAATTGCCCAACGATTATTGAGCCTCTCCTTATTCCCAATGATTGACAACACAACACAATGAACCAGGTAGAAGGGATTCAATGAGGGATGGCAAGACGATGGTCAATAACAATAGAGAAAAGACATAGATCATTCTATCAAATTTTTAGGGTACACAAAAATTATCGAAGGTAATAAAGGTTTCACTATTACCCAACAAGGAGAACTACATGATGTTCCTAGTGGATGACATTGCTCAACATAAGAAAAGGGAGGGACTTCCCAAGGTGACAGGGTGCTGATTAGCTCTAGGTCATACTAGCTAGTAGATGTTATACTACACAATGGGAGACTCATCCATCATCCAGTGTACAGGTGGTGAGGGGTAAGCAACATCCGAGGAGGTGTTATTATCATTTTATGTCTCTTAAGAAAGGGTTTAAATATCCCTATGAGGACAGGGAGTACATATCACCATGTCTAAGCACTCTTAGCTATTAGGAAAATACAAGCGGGTAGTACACAAAACCATGGTTCTATAAACTAGCAATAGTTTAGGTTATGGGTAAACTATTATCAACAAGGTAGACTATCATAACAAGGAGACACAACTGATAGTAACAGGTTTAGATAAATCATAGTACACAACCTTCCCTACTTAGCAAGTTAATTAAAAACTAATATAATAGAACAAACACCAACCTTAAATCCTATTGGCACAAGCATTCTGAGCATAGAGCTCTGGCCTTCTTCTCCAAGTATTCGCAAACTTATTTCTTCCTCATCAAGAGTGATTAATCCCTCTTCCTCCTACGACATCTCACATTATTCTCATTTTTCCCAAGCTTATCTACTTCCATAAATGCCTTATCCTCCTCCACATATCTCCCCTTTACCCAATGCTCCATTGCCCACCATAATTCTTCCTAGCTACCCATTATAGTGGTCAGTATTAGATCTCATAAATTATCAAATATTTTTATAATATTTATCATAAATGGAGCTCTCCCATTCAACTATGGTAGACACCCCCATCCATTTGATTATGCAACTTGTTGTGTTCTTGAATTAATGGTAGAACTATTGAGTTCCCAAGAAGTTTGATCAATACTCACAATAACCATCCACCATTCAAAGAATGAAAAACCATTATTATTATTTTATTTTAAAACTAAAGCAACCATTGCTTATAATAAAATTCTTTCACTGTTTAAAATAGTTTAATATTGTTGGACATTTTGAGTAGATAAGTTGTCATTGATGTCAAGAGTGAGTGGTCATTGATGTCAAGCTTTGAGCACCATTGAATGGCAATTTTAGTGGGTAGTAGTAGTTTTAGGTTCTCCAATCAATGCAAAAACATAGTATGGTTTTAGTTGATCATATCCATTCCAGGAGGTCAATATAAGGTCCAAAATGAAAATAAGAAGCCCAAGTAAATATTATAGTAATTCTTTATAATATTGTACAAGGAAGAGTAAATTAATTATAAACTAATTAATATAATTTTATTGAATTAATTATTAATTAATTTACTTAACTTTATGTTATTTAAATTAATTATTAATTAATTTTAATATTAATTATATATTAATTTATGTTAATTTTAAATAACCCTAAGGTGGGTTATTAATTCGAATTTTGAATTCAAATTCGAGCTTCGACGTGGGAGTAAATTAATCAAAGTATATATAAAGGGGAATCAACCAAAAACAATTAATGGATTTCATTTTAACCTCCATGCTATTGTGAATTGTGTGAATCATTCGGTGAGAAAGAGAAAGGTTAATTGGTGTTTAAAGGACCAAGCGACATGTAAGTATTGATTACCCACCATTCAAGGCACCTTGGTCACCAAGCACTGGTAATGCAGTTGCCAACTTCGACGAAGACAAGATGCTATGGCAGCATGAGATGGAGGTTCGAATCTGTAGGTGTGGCCTTTTGTTTTAAAGACATCGATGGTGATCGAAGGCACCAACAGTAAGAAAGCCTTCCTTCCTTCATGTGGGTGCCTATAGTCCACATAGTGGGCACCAAAGTGCTAAGGCGCTTGGCACTTGAGGAGACGATGGTTTAAATCACACCAAAATACTTTTGGGTAGAAGAAAAATGTATGCATTAATTGACCACCAAAATTTTTGGAGGAATTATTTGAATAATTAAAAAATTAATTTTTGCATAATTTATTTGGCTTGTAAGGTTTTAAGGGGAGTTATAAGATTGATGCAAAATATTTTTTTTTGTGTTATTCGCTTTAGTGTTTGAAAAGCGTAATAAGATGTTTTAGGAAGATTGTTTGAGGTTTTGTGGTGTTGGATATTATTTTAAGTTGAAGATTATAAGGTGTATCAAAATAATTATTTTTCATGTATGATTTGATGGATGTTAATTCCAATAAGGAGAAATAAGGTGCATTTAATATTTGATCATTTTTGTGCCTAAGGAATATTTTGAGAAAAGGTTAGAGTGATATTTTTTCATCTAACCATTGAAATTGGAAACAAGAAAATTATGATTAAGATAGGTTTTATAAGGGCACTTCTACATCAAACAAAAAGGTATGGGCACATCTTCCTAGTGAGTGATTGTTGAATTTTGAGTATATTTGAGGTAAGTCTTAGAGAAGACTTGTGGATAGATTTGTGTGAGCTTTTGTGGAAGTTTACAATACAGTTTGAGAACAGAGATTGAGAGCATATGTGAATAAGTTCTAGTGAGGACCTATTGAGCAGATTTGGACAAGTTCTATGAGGACTTGTTGAGAATATTTGGATAAGTTCTAGAGAGGACTTTTAGACAGATTAGTGTGAGCTTTTGTGGAAGCTTACAAGGCAAATTTGAGAAAATTCTTTGAGAATACTTGAGAGAAAAATTGATTTATTAATTTATCTAGACCTTGGGTTAAGGTTTGGGGTAGATCTAGCAGATTTTATTTGAGATTAAGTCAAAATTTGTGTTAAGGCTTGAGGATAGAGATTGAGGATATATTTGTGCTAGATCGAAGAACTATGTTTATTATAGATCTAAGGATAGATATTAAGGATAAATTTGTGCTAGACTGAAGTACTATGTTTAGTATAGATCAGAGGACAAATATTGATGATAGATTTGTGCTAGATCGAAGGACTATTTTTAGTATAGATTAGAGGATAGAGTTTGGTACAGATTTAAGGATAGGTTTATGCCAGACCAAAGACAAATATTGAGAATATTTGTACTATATCGAAGGACTAGGTTTAGTATAAATTTGAGACAGGGCTAAGTGCAATCTTTGGAGATCATGGAGTATAGAGGATGACATTCTCTAGTGGATAGATATCTATTATATAGGGTAGTGAGGATAGACATATTTAGTGGATAGAGATCCATTATTCATAGTAGTGGGTGTAGTAGTTCTTGTAGAAGATCACCAACTAGAGTTAAGGAAAAAAATTTCTCCTATGTATAGACCCATGAACTTGATTATGGGATTGATGTCTCCTTTAGAAAAAGTTCCATAAACATTGTAATAGGAAAAGGATTACCAAGAGATTGATTGAGAAAATTTTAATGAAATATTTTCTCCATGGAGTAGCCCACATTTGGTGAACCACATTAAATTGGTGTCTCTATTGTGTGTGGTGATTTGTTCATTGCTTTGATTATTGTTTTTGATATTGATATCTATACATTGCATAATATTGATTGGGAAAGAAAATTAAAAAGTGATATTATACTGTTCACCCCTCTCTTAGTATAAGTTTATGTTCTTCAATTGGTATCAAAGCAGGTTCCTTCGAAAGAATTTAAAAACTTGAAGAAAAATGTTTCAAGAACACAATGGATTCTAAGAATGGGTCCTCAGATAATTCAACACCAGTATTTTATGGAAGCGATTATATATTTTGGATTACGAGAATGAAGATTTACCTGATGGTACTTGGCAATGAAATTTGGGAAGTAGTTGAAAATGGATACATACCACCAGTTGATCCACCTACATATAAGGAAGGTAAGCTTCTATAGCATTACAATTCAAAAGCAATGAATGCAATTTTGATAGGTTTTAATAGAATAAAATTCATAAAAATTATGCATTGTAAATATGCAAAAGGAATTTGGGATAAGTTGCAAAGCATATATGAAGGAGATAAAAGTGTCAAAAAGGCAAAGATACAAAATATCAAAGGAAAATTTGAATAATTAAGAATGAAAAATGAGGAAAACATTAGTACTTATCTACTTCGAGTTGATGAGGTTTTTAATGCTATGCAAGGACTTGGAATTAAGGTTGAAGAATCATATGTTTGTGATAATATCTTAAGATCTCTTCCAAAAATATTTAGTGAAAATATATCTGCTATAGAAGAATCAAAATATGGTGATTCTTTGACAAGAGATATGTTACTTGGTATTCTTATAGCTTTTAAGTTAAGAACAAAAGAGGAACCTAATCTCCGGAAGGAAGCAACATTCAAAGATACTAAGAAGACAAAGGGTAAAAATTCATATTCAAGCAATGAGTCATCCAGTGATGAAGAAGCAAATTATGGCAGAAAGAATAAGGATTCAAGAAGATTTAAAGATGCAAAATATGTTAGATGTTTTAATTGTGGAAAGTATGGTCACTATGCAACTTATTTTCAAGAAGCTAGAAATGGCAATGATGAAGAAAAACAGGATCATAGGAACAGGGAATTAGAAAAATATAGAAACCAAAAGAAAGGTAAGTATGGACAAAGCAGATAAGAAAATAAGTTCTTTCAAATATAAAAGAGGAGCTACTATGCAGACAAGACAAGTAAGTACTCAAGTGATAGTGATAATATTTTTTCAGACAATGATAAATATGAAGTCCTATTTCTGATAGAAGAAAAAGAAGAAGTTAAGAAAAGGTCACCAATAATTCTCAAGTGTTTTAGATATGGTAATTTTGGACATCTTGAAGATAGTTGTATAAGGAATGGTTTCAGTTTTAGTGATGATGAATATGAGGATGCACTTGAATGACCAAAAGAGAATATTCTAATGGCACTAGAAGAAGAAGGAGGTGATCCTATAGAAGACAAGTCAGAAAAGAATGAAGATGTTCTCAAAGGAAAACTCAGAAAAAGGAGTTGATCTTGAGGGAGAGCTTATTTATGCTCTTAAAACTTTAAAAAAGGTAAGAAAGCAAAACTCCCAACTTGAGATTCAGTTTCAAGAATGTGATGAAGAGAGAGGAAAGCTTATAGAGGATCTAAACAAGTCAATGGCTAAGACAAAGAAGTTCAAGGATAAGTTATAAGTAAAGGTCCTAGAATGTAAAAAAATAGAACAAGAAGTAGCCTTACTAAGGGAAGAAGTAGAGAAGTCTAATGATAAGCTATGTAAGTTTGGAAGAAGCTCAAATAATTTGGATAATATCATCAAAGCACAAAAGCCTACATCAAGAAAGACAGGTCTTGGTTTTGAACAGGATGAAAAGAAACACGAAGAGGAGTCAACCTCAAGTTTTGAAGAAGAATAAACTTCAAAAGAAGACAATGTGAGAGAAAGTGATACTTCTGAGGAAGAGTTGGATAATAGAAAGTTCAACAAATAAAGGAATAATTCACAAAGAAGAAACGGATGGAACACAAACCAGTACAAATAAAAAGATACTAAGATACCAATGAGGTCAAGGCAAGAAAATTTCAATGAACAATTTTTCTCATGTCACATATTTGGGCACATGGCTTCATAGTGCAGGACACATGAAAGACAGGAGTATGGTAACTTTAGGAACATGTAACTTTTCCATGGGTATTGCTAGTCATGTAATCATTTTGGTAACAAGGCAATGAATTGTAGGGTTCATGACAGGAACATATATGGCTTCACAAGGAGAAATTCCAAGACATTTCCACATCCAAGGAATAATAGCATTAATTATTATAAGTGCAATAATGATGGACATACAATAAAATGGTGTAGAGAAAATATTCTAGAATCAAGTATGAATAGGAACAGGAATATGGACATGAACATGAATGAGAATATGGATAGGAATAGGAACATGGACATGAATAGTAACAATAAAAAAAATTAGAAGGATCAAATGAGAAGAAAAGAGGAAAAAGGCAAATATCAGTGTTTTCTAGGAGTAGAAATACTCCCACCCCAAAATTAACCACATCAAGAGGAGATGGAGGAAGGGCTAAGCTAAGAGACTCATTCTTAGCCTTAAGCCCAAAAGGTTAACTTTTTCCATTGATTTAAAAGGTGGGAATATTTGAGTAAGGGAGTGAGATTTTATTTAAGGAGAGAGCATTGAGTCGGGGGGACCAATTTCCTAGGGGGAGTAGAATAGGAAAAAGGTCAAGTTTTGGTAAAAATAATTTGGGTTGCCATCAATGACAAAGGGGGAGATTGTTGGAAATTTTGAGTAGATAAGTTGTCATTGATGTCAAGAGTGAGTGGTCATTGATGTCAAGCTTTCAGCACCATTGAGTGGTAGTTTTAGTGGGCAACAACAGTTTTAGGTTCTCCAATCAGTGCAAAAAGATAGTCTAGTTTCAATTGATCAAATCTATTCCAGGAGGTCAAGATAAGGTCCAAGGTGAAAAGAAGAAGCCCAAGTGAATAATATTATAATAATTATTTATAATAATATACGTGGAAGATTAAATTAATTATAAATTAATTAATAAAATTTTATTAAATTAATTTATTAATTAATTTACTTAACTTTATGTTAGTTAAATTAATTATTAATTAATTTTAATATTAATTATATATTAATTTATGTTAATTTTAAATAACCCTAAGGTGGGTTATTAATTTGAATTTCGAATTCAAATTCGAGCGTCGATGTGGGAGAAAATTAATCAAAGTATATAAAGGGGACTTCTCCACCTTAGCCAAAAATAATTAATTCATTCGATTTTAGCCTCCATGCTATTGAAAATTGTTTGGTGAGAAAGAGAAAGATTAATTGACATTTAAAGGACCAAGCGGGAGGCGAGTATTGATTACCCACCATTCAAAGGCACCTTGTTCACCAAGCACTGGTAGCACAGTTGGCAACTTTGACAAAGGCAAGAGGTTGTGGCAGTGTGATGCGAAGGTTCGAATCTATAGGTGTGACCTTTTGTTTTAAATGCATCAATGGTGATCGAAGGCACCAAGAGGAAAGAAGCCTTCCTTCCTTCACATGGGCACCTATAGCCCATGTGGTGGGCACCAAAGCGCTAAGGCGCTTGGAACTTGAGGAGACAATAGTTCAAATCACGTCAAAAGGCTTTGGGGAAGAAGACAAAGGTATGCATTAATTGAGCACCAAAATTTTCGGAGGAATTAGTTGAGCGATTAAAAATTTTTTTTTTGCTTAATTTATTTGGCTTGTAAGGTTTTAAGGGGAGTTATAAGGTTGATGCAAGATAATTTTTTTGGTATTATTTTCTTTAGTGTTTGAAAAAGGTAATAAGGTATTTTAGGAAGATTGTTTGAAGTTTTTTGGTGTTGGATATTATTTTAAGTTAGAGATTATAAGGTGTATCCAAATAATTATTTTTCATGTATGATTTGATGGATGTTAATTCCAAGAAGTAGCAATAAGGTGTATTTGAGCTTTGATAATTTTTGTGTCTAAGGAATATTTTGAAAAAAGGTTAGAGTGATATTTGGTCATCTAACCATTGAAATTGGAAACAAGAAAACTGTGATTGAGATAGGTTTTCTAAGGGCACTTCTACATCAAAAAAAAGGTATGGGCACATATTCCTAGTGAGTGATTGTTGAATATTGAGTATATTGAGGTAAGTCTTAGAGAAGACTTGTGGATAGATTTGTGTGAGATTTTGTGGAAGCTTACAATACAGTTTGAGAATAGATATTGAGAGCAGATTTGTATAAGTTCTAGTGAGGACTTATTGAGCAGATTTGGACAAGTTCTAGTGAGGACTTGTTGAGCAAATTTGGAAAAGTTCTAGAGAGGACTTGTAGATATATTAGTGTGAGCTTTTGTGGAAGCTTACAAGGTAGATTTGAGATAAGTCTTTAAGAATACTTGAGAGTAAATTTTATTGATTTATTTGTTCAGACCTTGGGTTAAGGTTTGAGGCAGATCTAGCAGAGTTGATTTGAGATTAAGTCAAGATTTGTGTTAAGGTTTGAGGATAGATTTGTGTTAGACGAAAGGAATGTGTTTAGTATAGATCAGATGACAAATATTGAGGATAGATTTGTGCTAGATCGAAGGACTGTGTTAAGTGCATATTGGAGGATAGAGTTTGGTGTATATTTAAGGACAGGTTTGTGCCAGGCCAAAGATAGAGATTGAGCAGATTTGTGCTAGACCGAATAACAATATTTAGTATAGATTTGAGACAGAGCTAAGAGCAAGCTTTGGAGGTTATAGAGTATAGAGGATGATAGTCTCCAGTGGATATATATCCATTAGCTAGGGCAGTAAGGATAGGTGTCTCCAGTGGATAAAGATCCATTAGCTAGAGCAGCGGGGGTAACAATTTTTCTAGAATATCACCAGCCAAAGCTAAGGAGAAAGAGTTCTCATGTGGATAGATCCACGAACTTTATTAGGGTATTGGTGTCTCCTTTGGATAGAGGTCCATAAACATTGTAATAGGTAAAGGATTCCTAAGAGATTTATTGAGAAAATTTTAGTGAAATATTTTCTCCGTGGAGTAGCCCACATTGGGTGAACCACGTTAAATTGGTGTCTCTATTGTGTGTGGTGATTTGTGAATTACTTTGATTATTGTTTTTTATATTGCTATCTATACATTACATAATATTGATTGGAAAAGAAAAGTAAAAAGTGGTCTTATACTTTTCACCCCCCTCTTAGTATAAGCTTGTGCTCTTCAAATATATTAGTTATAAATGAAGCTCTTTTATTATTTAGAATAATTTAACATATTATTCGTAAATGAGTCTCAATTATTATTTTAAAATAAATTTTAGTTATAAAATGAAACTCTATTATCACTTTAAAATAAAACTTCTTTATTTATAAAATGAAACTCTATTATCTTTTTAAAATAAAAATTCTTTTAAAATGAATCTCTATTATCACTTTAAAGTAAAACTTGTCTATTTATAAAATGAAACTCTATTGTCATTTTAAAATAATTTTTTTTGTATAAAATGAAAATCTATTATCATTTTAAAATATAACTT
Source organism: Wollemia nobilis (assembly GCA_028583015.1). NCBI lineage: Eukaryota > Viridiplantae > Streptophyta > Pinopsida > Araucariales > Araucariaceae > Wollemia > Wollemia nobilis. The sequence goes on from JAQPPZ010017095.1 coordinate 6,109,805, forward strand.
CTTTTTATTTTTAAAAAGTAGAGAGTAAGAGGTTTTTAAATAAAACGAGGAGCTTTCAAGGACAACCTATGTTGGAAATTTTGAGTAATTATGTTGTCATTGATGTCAAGTGTTTGGTGCAAGGTAAAGTTCATTTTGGTACAAGCAAATTGGTAAAAGGAATGGTTATAATATTTTATATTATAAGCCAAAGAGGTTGGTTAAAAGGTGGAAGACAAAAGGTTTCACCCATGGTTTTAAAGAGAAAAAAGAAGATATTATAATATTTTAATATTATAATAATTAAGCCAAAAGGGCTTATTAAAAAGAGAAAAATTAGAATTGACAAAGGTCCCATACAAAAGTATTATTTAATACTAAAATTAAATAATATAATATTTAACCCAAAGTTAAATATTATATTAAATATAAAATTAAATTTGAAATTGGCAAAGGGCGCCAAAATTCAAATTTAAAATGGAGGTCAACAAAGGTTCTTCACCGACATCATGACAAGGTTTTGAATGCATATAAAAATGGGAGCCAAATTATTTTCCATGGTACCAATGTTATATGCGCACAAATTAATCGATCGAAGGAGTAGAGCAAAGTTTTTGAAATATCATTCATCGAACAAGAGGAAGCACATAAAGACAAGGAGGCACACGATTAAGTTTCACCAAGGGTTGGTAGCCCAAGTGGCAGGCGGGTCCTGTGTAAGGTGTGGGTAGAGGAAAGGTTTGTGGTTCGATTCTCCCTAGCATCGGTTTGAGCGTTTTGTTTCAATTTTATCGAAGGCAGAAGATATAAAAGGTGGATACCAAGGTTTTGGTCTCAACCGCTTGGCTAGCGCAAGTGGTCGAGCGCTGCGCTTGGAAGCTAGAGGTCGGAGGGTCGATTCCCATCCATGACAAGCAAGGATTAATTTTTTGGTGAAAAGGTATGCTCCATGTTATTTAATATTGACTATAGTTGATATTCGGTGGATGTAATTTGGGATATAGTTGGAACATAGGAGGTATAAGGTGAAATGAATTTTTGGCATTATATTTAAAAGGGTTTTGATATCATTTATTTTTATGCTAAGCTTGGAGTGATAAGTTTGTAAGTGGTTTATTTATCATTGTAATTCTTTGTTCTTGGACATTAAATTGGAGTGAAAATTATTTTGAAAGAGTGGAGATAAAAGGTGTAAAAGGTATTTTATTTGATTGTAATTCTTGCTTTATAAAAAGGGAAATTGTTGAGAGATTTTTGTGAGCTTTAATGCATTGTCCTTGAGAACTAAAGAAGAGTCCTAGAATATTATTTTCAGAATTCATTGAGCATCTTGATTGAGGGAAAATTCATGTGGATATTTTAGAGATAGAATATTGCTATCTAACCTTGAAGTGGCACAAAAGAAATTGGTTGTTGGTGAGACAGGTTTTGAAGACATATCTCCATCAAAGTAAAGAGGTATGGGCACATCATTCTTTGTTTAAAGTGTTTTATTGAGTGAATGTTTCTGAACATAAGGTGGAGTGAAAAGGATTGTTTGATAAGCATTGTTGGAAATATTTGAGTGAGTTTTATGTGCTTCATTGTTGAATGTTTTGAGAACATTTGAGATAGATATTATGAACTTATTTGAGTTAGGGTTTGAGACCTACATTGTGCCATTTATTGGAAGAAGTGTGAAAACACTTGTTTAGGATTCATGAGCAATTTGTGCTTCAATGGTTGAATGAATGTATGAATATTTTGGGTATTGGTTTTGAGTTATATTGAAAGTGAATGTGCAAACATTAGAAATCACATTTTTGAAAGCAAGAGTGAATATCAAAAAGATAGGTGTCATGTGCTAGACTAGAGAGCAATAAAAGTAAGAACTATGGAAGCAACAGACTTAATGATTGAGTAGAACATATTGAGCTATTTGCAAGTGCATATTATTCTCTATATGTTCCAGAGGTTAAAAAAATTCTAGATAGAATATGTCTAAACTACTTCAAGTTAAAGAAATTACTTTGAATATTAGACAAAGCATTTGATAGCATTGTGTGCAAGATTTGAGATTGATTGAGCATATATTATGAGCTGTTTTAAGCATATGTTAGAGCAGGTTTGAGCATGCGCCAGGGAATATTTGAGCAAGTCTTTGAGAAGGCTTGAGGAAGAATTGAGCAAGTATTTATAAAGGCTTAAGAGCAAAATTGAGCAAGTTTTGAGAGGTCTTGAAGGTAGATTTGAGAAATTCTTTGTGAAGGCTTGAGGAAAATTGAGCAAGTCTTTGTGAAGGCTTGAAGGTAGATTTGAGCAAGTCTTGTGAAGACTTGAAACAACATTAAGAGTTGATTTATGATTTATTCAAGCTTTGTGTTAAGGCTTGGGGAGATCTAAGCAGAGTTGATTGGTGAATTATTCAATATTTGTGTTAATTCTTAGGGTAGATCTAAGGGGTTGATTGATATGTTACTTTTTAATTGGGGTAGATCTAGAGCAGATTTAGTAGGATTTAACAACTGTTAGGCTTGGGGATAGATTTGAGATAGAGTTGAGAGCAAGATTTGGAGGTGACAGAGCAAAGAGGATAGTAATCTCTAGTGGATAGAGATCCATAAGCTAGTGCAGTGGGGATAGAGGTCTCCTGTGGAGAGAGATCCACAAGCTAGAGCAATAGGGGCATAAGTCTTCTAGAAGATCACTAGCTAGAGTAGAGGGGAAGAGTTCTCCTATGGATAGAGATCCACAAACTAGAGCAAGGGGAAAGAGTTCTCCTATGGAGAGTGATCCACCAAAAATAGAAAGGAAGATAGAGTTATTTTATGGAGAGAGATCCACAAACCAGTTGAGGAGATAGATTTCTCCTAGATCAAGTTCCACAAACCAGAGAAAAGGGAAAAGAGTTCTCCTATGGAGAGAGATCCACAAATCAGAGCATAGGGGATTGGTGTCTCCTTTGGATAGAGGTCCATAAATATTGTAATAGGGAATTAATTCCCAAGAAGATTTGTTGAGAAAATTTAGTAGAAATATTTTCTCCGTGGAGTAGCCCACATTGGGTGAACCACGTTAAATTGGTGTCTCTCTTGTGTGTGATGATTTATGCATTGATTTGATTATTGCTATTGATATTGCCATTGATAATATTGGATAATATTGTTTGGGAAAGAAAAGTAAAATTTGATCTTATATTGTTCATCCCCCTCTCAGTATAAGCATGTGTTCTTCAATTGGTATCAGAGCGGGTTCCTTCGAAATAGTCTAACAAATTAAAGGAATAATATACAGGAACACATATGGCATCTTAGAGTGGATATTCAGAAAATAAGGCACCATTGTTTTATGGGAACAATTATGCTTTCTAGAGCATAAGAATGAAGACTTACTTGATGGCACAAGGATATGAGACATGATAAGTAGTTGAGGATGGATTCACACCTACAAATAATCCTCCCATAGATAAATATGGTAAGCTCTTACATGTGAATAATGCAAAGGCTATGAATGCAATATTAAGTGGTTTACGTGAAGCAGAGTTTGTAAAATTTATGCATTGCGAATCAAAAAAGAGATTTGGGAAAAACTGAAGCAAACATATGAGGGAGATAAAAAGGTCAAGATGGAAAAATTGCAAAATCACAAGAAAACATTTGAAGACTTGAAGATGAAATAAGAGGAAGACATTGTTGCATACTTACTTCATGTGGATGAGGTTGTTAACACCATGCGAGGACTTGGATTTAAAATTGAAGACTCCGATGTTGCTCAAAAGGTTTTAAGGTCACTTCCTATGAGGTATGATGGAAAGGTTTCAGCCATAGAAGAAAAAAGAGATATTGAAAATTTGACTATGTATGAGTTACATGGAACTCTCACAGCTTATGAGATGAGAATAGTAAAGGATCCTAACCCCAAGAAATAGGTAGCCTTCAAAGTAGCAAAGAAGACAAAAGATAAGAAACCATATTCAAGTGATGAGTCAACCAGTGATGAGGAAGCTAACTATGGCAGAAGAAACAAGGACTCAAGAAAGCACAAAGGTATGAAAATAGTGAAGTGTTTTAATTATGGTAAATATGGTCACTATGCATCTAATTATCCAGAAATTGTAAGTAGTAGCAATGAAGAGAAACAAGATCATAAGAAAAAGGAAGCAGGAAAATCCAGGTATGAAAAGAAAAATAGGTATGGACAAAGCAAGCATGAAAATAAGTTTTTTCAAAGGCATAAGAAGAGTTTCTATGTGGACAAGACAGGCAAGGTTTCAAGTGATAGTGATGAAAGATCCTTAGATAGTGAAGAAGAAGAAATTCTCTTTTTGGCAATAGAAGAGGGAAGAAAATGCTCTTGTTGAAGATAAATCTGAAAAGTATGAAGATGCTCTTGAAGACCAAGAAGTAGAGAAAGATTCAGAGAATGAAGAGGAAGGTGTAGTAGATCTAGAAGCAGAACTTATTGCTGCTCTCAAATAATTGAAAAATGGTTAGAAAGCAGAATTCAAGATTCAAGGCTCAATTTCAAGAATGTGATGAAGAAAAATGAAAGCTTATACAAGATCTGACAAACTCAATAGCTAAGACAAGGATATTTAAAGAAAATTTAGAGGTAAAAGTCTTAGAATGTGAGAGATTAGAACATGAGGTAGTTTCTCTAAGGAAGTAAATGAAAGATTCTAAGGACAAGCTACACAGGTTTGGGAAAAGTTCAAAGACTTTGGATAAGATTATAAATGCACAAAGACCTTCATCTATCAAAATAGGACTTGGTTTTGAAGAAGGACAAGGGCAACAAGAAGAAGGGTCAAGTTCAAGCTCAAAAGAGGAAGATGTTTCAGAGGAAGAGAGTGAAGGAGAAATTGAGAGTAGAAGCTTCACCAAGGAAGGAAATAATGCACAAACAAGGAACAAGGATCATCACAGAGAAGAAAGGACTAAGAGACCAGTGGGTTCAAGGAAATATTTCTTCAAAGGACATTATTTTTCATGTAACAAGTTTGGTCACAAGGCTATGCATTGCAGGACTCATGGAAAGGAGTATGGTATTACTAAGAGGAACTTCAAATATGGACATTTCTTTCAAGGGTATTGCTACTCTTGTAATCGATTTGGTCATAAAGCAATTCACTGTAGGGTTCATGACAGAAATAGGTATGGCTTCACCAGGAGTAACTTCAAGATATTTGCACCTTCTAGGAACCACAACATTAAGTGTTATAAGTGCAATAATATTGGGCATAAGGCCAAGTGGTGCAGAATAGAGTTTCTAGAGCTTCCATATACAAGAAAGAATAGGGACACTCAAAAGAATCAAAAGGGTATGTTGAGAAAGAAGGTTGACAAAGGAAAAGAGCATTGTATGCTAGGAGTAGAAATACTCCCACCCCAAAATTAACCACCTCAAGGAGAGGAGGTGGGGAGGAAGCTGAGCTAAGAGTCTTATATTTAGCCCCAAAGGAGTCCCTTTGCCATTGATGTCAAAGGGGGAGATATTTGAGTAAGGGGGAGAGCATTCGATCAAGGGGAGCAGTTTCTTAGGGAGAGCAGAATTAGAAAAAAATATATGATTTAAGAAAAAGGAAAAAGGGTTGCCATCAATGACAAAGGGGGAGATTGTTGGAAATTTTGAGTAATTATGTTGTCATTGATGTCAAGTGTTTGGTGCAAGGTAAAGTTCATTTTGGTACAAGCAAATTGGTAAAAGGAATGGTTATAATATTTTATATTATAAGCCAAAGAGGTTGGTTAAAAGGTGGAAGACAAAAGGTTTCGCCCATGGTTTTAAAGAGAAAAAAGAAGATATTATAATATTTTAATATTATAATAATTAATCCAAAAGGGCTTATTAAAAAGAGAAAAATTAGAATTGACAAAGGCCCCATGCAAAAGTATTATTTAATACTAAAATTAAATAATATAATATTTAACCCAAAGTTAAATATTATATTAAATATAAAATTAAATTTGAAATTGGCAAAGGGCACCAAAATTCAAATTTAAAATGGAGGTCAACAAAGGTTCTTCATCGACGTCATGACAAGGTTTCAAATGCATATAAAAAGGGGAGCCAAATTATTTTCCATGGTACCAATGTTATATGCGCATAAATTAATCGATCGAAGGAGTAGAGAAAAGGTTTTGAAATATCATTCATCAAACAAGAGGAAGTGCATAAAGACAAGGAGGTGCACGATTAAGTTTCACCAAGGGCTAGTAGCCCAAGTGGCAAGTGGGTCCTGCATAAGACGTGGGCAAAGGAAAGGTATGCAGTTTGATTCCCCCTAGCACTAGTTTGAGCATTTCATTTTGGTTTCATTGGAGGCAATAGATATAAAATGCAGAGACCAAGGTTTTGGTCTCAACCACTTGGCTATCACAAGTGGTCAAGCGCTGCACTTGAAAGCTAGAGGTCGAAGGGTCGATTCTCATCCATGACAAACAAGGATTAATTTTTTGGTGAAAAGGTATGCTCCATGTTATTTAATATTGACTATAGTTGATATTCGGTGGATGTAATTTGGGATATAGTTGGAACATAGGAGGTATAAGGTGAAATGAATTTTTAGCATTATATTTAAAGGGTTTTGATATCATTTATTTTTATGCTAAGCTTGGAGTGATAAGTTTGTAAGTTTATCATTGTAATTCTTTGTTCTTGGACATTAAATTGGAGTGAAAATTATTTTGAAAGAGTGGAGATAAAAGGTGTAAAAGGTATTTTATTTTATTGTAATTCTTGCTTTATAAAAAGGAAAATTGTTGAGAGAGTTTTGTGAGCTTTAATGCATTGTCCTTGAGAACTAAAGAAGAGTCCTAGAATATTATTTTCAGAATTCATTGAGCATCTTGATTGAGGGAAAATTCATGTGGATATTTTAGAGATAGAATATTGCTATCTAACCTTGAAGTGGCACAAAAGGAATTGGTTGTTGGTGAGACAAGTTTTGAAGACATATCTCCATAAAAGCAAAGAGGTATGGTCACATCATTCTTTGTTTAAAATTTTTTGTTGAGTGAATGTTTTGAAACATAAGGTGGAGTGAAAAGGATTGTTTGATAAGCATTGTTGGAAATATTTGAGTGAGTTTTATGTGCTTCATTATTGAATGTTTTGAGAACATTTGAGATAGAGATTATGAATTATTTGAGTTAGGATTTGAGACCTACATTGTGCTCTTTGTTGGAAGAAGTGTGAAAACACTTGTTTAGGGTTTGTGAGTAATTTATGCTTCATTGGTTGAATTATTGTATGAATTTTTATGGTATTGGTTTTGAGTGATATTGAAAGTGAATGTACAAACATTAGAAATTATATTTTCAAAAGCAAGAGTGAAGATCAGAAATAGAGGTGTCATGTGCTAGACTAGAGAGCAATAAAAGCAATACATGTGGAAGCGATAAACTTAATGATTGAGTAGAATATATTGAGCTATTTGCAAGTGCATATTATTCTCTATATGTTCTAGAGGTTAAACAAATTTTGAATAGAATATGTCTAAACTACTTCAAGTTAAAGAAATTACTTTTAATATTATACAAAGTATTTGATAGCATTGTGTGCAAGATTTGAGATTGATTGAGCATATCTTGTGATCTGTTTTGAGCATGTGTTAATGAATTTTTGAGCATGTGCTAGGGTATATTTGAGCAAGTATTTGATAAGTTTTGAGTAATTAATCAAGCAATAATTCATGAAGGCTTGAGAGAAAAATTGAGCAAGTTCTTGAGAGGGCTTGAAGGAAGATTTGAGCAAGTCTTTGAGAAGACTTGAAGGTAGATTTGAGCAAGTCTTTGTAAAGACTTGAAGGCAGATTTGAGCAAGTCTTGTGAAGACTTGAAATAGCATTAAGAGCATATTTTATTGATGATTTGTTCAAGCTTTGTGTTAAGACTTGGGATAGATCTAAGCAAATTTTATTGATGATTTATTCAAGCTTTTTATTAAGGCATGGGGTAGATCTAAGCAGATTTGATTGATGATTATTTCAAGCTTTCTGTTAAGGCTTCGGATAGATCTAAGCAAAGTTGATTTGTGATTTAATTAAGCTTTGGTTTAAGTCTTGGAGATATATTTTAGATAAATTTTAGAGCAAGCTTTGGATATGGTAGAGAAAAGAGTATAGCATATTCTAGTGGATAGATATCCATCAGCAAATGCAATGGGGACAAAGGCCTCTTGTGGAGAGAGATTTACAAGCCAGAGCAGTGGTGGTAGAAGTCTTCTATAAGTTCACCAGCCAGAGCATAGGGGAAAGAGTTCTCCTGTGGATAGAGATCCATGAACTAGAGCAAGGGGAAAGAGTTCTCCTATGGAGAGATATCCATGAACCAGAGTAGAGGGTAAAGAGTTCTCCTGTAGAGAGAGATCCATGAACTAGAGAAGATGGGATAAAGTTCTCCTATGGAGAGTAATCTATGAGCCATCTAGGGAGATAGAGTTCTTTAGTGGAGAGAGATCCACAAACCAGTTGAGGAGATATAGTTCTCCTGGATCAAGTTCCATGAACCATAGAAAAGGAGAAAGATTTCTCCTAGTGGAGAGAGATCCACAAATTAGAGCATAGGGGATTGGTGTCTCCTTTGGATAGAGGTCCATAAACATTGTAATAGGGAATTTATTTCCATAAATTATATTATCTTATTTCTTCATATGTTTCTAGGATGAAAAATTTGTAAGGGGGTGTAATTTTAAGTACCCAATATAAGTATTTAATATTATAATATTGTAATGTTAGGGTACCTAGAAATAGATATTTGGGGATATATTACTATATTGTATAAGGGTTGGCATGGGCCACACATAACCCAAGGTTGATTGTATTATAATATTATATTATAATATAATATTTTATTAGTAGTGGGCTTCCCAAAGTAGAATTAGAAGATGGGTATATAAAGAAGATATATTGGTCATTGTAACATCGGGAAGAGAATTATATTGTAAAAGTCTTGGCTCATGGAGTTGAAGATATTATGGAGTGGCTTTCTTTGAAAGGAAGTATTGTATGGTATTTACCAACCTCAAGGGTTTGCTTATATTTTGAATACATTGTAGTAATTTCCATATTTGTCTTGTTTTACATTATGTGGATTATTCAGTTATGGATGTTATTCAATATTTTGCAAATTGTCAATGATTTATGTGGTTCATAAAATTAGGTTCTTAACATAAACACCCTACATATTTTTAGATCTCATTGTAGGAATTAATCTCTTCCCAATCAAATTAATCCTTATCATATGTTGTTAAGGGCATTAATATTGCAATTTAAATGTTGCATTTTAAATATCACATAACTCCATTAATCTTGTGATCACAATTAATACTATGCAACTAGAATAATCCCTACAATACATTTTTAAGGCCATTAATCTCACAATTCAAAGGTCACATTTTAAATATCATGCAATTTGGTTCATCGTACGGTTGTAATATTTATCCACCTCATATTTGATCATCATTTAATAAACCAAAAATATTCAATCGCTCTAACCATCCATTTAACTTTCCAAAATATCCAACCATTCATTTTGAGTCTCTCATTTTTAATTTATTTTTTAGTAATTTGGTTTTAAAATTAAAAGTGATATAACCTTGGCATTGGATATAATTTGTTCAGACACTAAATAAAATCAATGCGGTATGGAGAGTGAAATGTCATCTCATGGAAAACCTAACCCTTACTTTGGGGAATTAATAAATAACAAAAACCTTAGTATTAACTTTAATACTTTGGCATTAAAAATTAAAATGGAATTTTAATGTTAAATTTAATACTTTGGCCCTAAAATTGAAAGTGAATATACTTAACATGGAATTAAGACCTTAGCTAATAAATTTAGTATTAAATGTAGATACTAACCCCTATACTAACATAAAAAAACTCAATTGGACACAAGAACGAAGGGAAACAAGTAATAGCCTAAATAGAATTAGCATAAACCTCGAGAATTTCATAGATTAAAATACATTTATAAGATAAAGGCTACTGATACACGTCACCATATAAATGATGTGTCATGAGAAACAAACATGCATGTCAAGTGCAAGAAGGGAAACATATGCATTATGATAATTTTAACATTCCCCCTTAATGTTTACTTTCCTAAAAAGATAAATCAACATTAGATACATTCCCCATTAATGTTGACTTCCATTACAACATATATAGAGCATTTTACTAAACTTCGAGAATTTATCAAGTCCAATTAACATGGTGAAGATGTTGACCACTTGATATTGAGTAGGTACATAACCCATTGTGCCTCAGTGGGCTCTAAACAATGAAGTAAGGTTCCATCATAGCCACATCTATACAACACATCCCCCAAAAGAGTGTATCGAGTTGCCTTCTAGTTGAAAGTGCATTTGGTAGTTCACAATAAATCTATTGGGAGAGTACCAAACTTGAGAAAGTTCTTCACTTGATTGAGCCATGGTTCATATGGCTCTATGTGAATGAAGCAAACATCTTTTTCATATTTAGACTTGAAATTGTACATTTGGACAATGTTGTAATAATGAGTGGCTAGACCTCTCTACTAGGGGTTCTTCAAAATCAATATCCCAAGAGAGACCATTGTATCTGCAAATTGATTAGTCGAATGATTTAGGTTATCAATATTATACCAGTCAAATCTAGTAGCTTCATTGCTATTTCATTGTAAACTTTTAAGATTGGATCTCTGCATTGGTAATTTCCTTTCACTTGATAAACCACAAGTTGTAAATCATCAAAGATTATAATATGCTTTATTATCATAGCAAGAGATACCTGAAGTCCTAAGATTAGGGCTTCATACTCTACATTATTGTTTGTGCATAGGAAGTCATGTTTGAATGATGAAGGGATATGCATCCCTTGTGGTGTATAAAACATGACTCTTGCACCTTGTTTTCTCTCATACTTGAAACCGTAAAATAACAGGGTGATGTCAACATCATCTTCAGGGATGACGTATTCTTCTTTTTCAGTTAAGTTAAAGATGAAATCATTTGATAGCTCGATAAAAAAAGGTTCATCATTAGGAAGCAGAGCTTCCATGAGCTGATCAACTATTACCTAACCCTTAATGGATTTTTTATTGATGAATTTGAGGTAAAATATTATTAAAAGAATTATCCATTTCATAGTATGTGTATTGTTATTGTGTGAGTCATCATGTAATAAAAAGTTTTTTCACAAGATATGATATAAGTGGTGTGACTTAGCATGTAATATCTAATATTCCTAGTGGTGAAAACAACTGTTAGACACAATTTTTCCACATATGCATATCTTTTTTCATAGATCACAAGTGTTTGACTAATATAATAATTTGCTTGCTCTCGATGATTTTCATTCTTTTGTACAAGCATAATCCCAAATGCAAACTCCATAGCAAAGTTATAAAGATGAAATGGGATGCTAGGGTAAAGTAATTTTAGAACCAATAGTGAGGCTAGATATTTCTTAATATCATCAAATAGCTCTTGATATTCCTTAATCCATAAAAAAGTAACCCCCTTTTATGGCGAGTGATAAATGACTTGCATTTATCAGAGAGTTGTGTGATAATGCAATGAATTGCTTGAATCTTCCCTTGTAAGTTATGCAACTCCTTAATATTCTTTGGTGGTAGCATTTCCATAATGACCTTGACCTTGTTTGGGTCCACTTCAATTCCATGTTTCGACACAATGAACCTTAGAAGTTTACTAGAAGTAACTCTAAAGACACATTTCTTAGGATTGAATCTCACCTTATGCTCGAGAAGTTGATCAAAGACTTTACTTAATACATCGATATGATCATGATGTGTTTTATATTTTGCTATTAAATCATCCACATAATCCTCAATGATCTTATACATGTAGTTGTGGAAGATATATGTCATGGTACATTGATAAGTAGCTCCTAAATTTTTAAGGCTGAATGGAATTACCTTATAGTAGGAAGTCCTCTAAGGCATTATAAATGTTATTTTGTGTTGGTCATCAAGAATGATTCAAACTTTATTGTATCCTAAAAACCATCCATTAGTAAAATTATTTCATGGCCTACAATAGAGTCTACAAGAGTATCAATGTTCAGGAGTGGAAAATTATCCTTAGGACACACTTTGTTCAATTCTAGAAAATTTGAACATATGTGGATCCCTCATTAGTTTTACAAATGGGTACCTTTTTTGAAAGCCACTAAGGATAGCCAATGGGTTAAATTAAACCCACGTCTAATAATTTCTAAAGTTCTTCTTTAACCATGAAGGCAATGGTAGGATGAAGTTTTCGTAATTTTTGCTTGATCATTTTTGCATTAGAAAATACGGTGATATTATGGACCACCAAGTTGGGGTTGAGTCCAATCATGTCCTTATATGATCATGCAAAAACATCTTTTTTTTCTATTACTAGCATTGTAAATTGCTCTTTCTCTTCTACAAATAGATCTTTTTTTAGTTTAACAATCTATGAACTATTCGGTTTTATGCTTAGGTTCACATCAATAGTATCCTTGATAAGCATGTACAAACCCTCCTCCAACTAGTGGGGAGTAGGAACTAAATAAAATTCATTAGCTACATCATCAAATATTTTAGGCATGGCCTCTTCTACCTTGGTATGGAAAATAGAAGAAGGGGAAGGTGAATATTACAGAGGGATGTAAGCGTTGGAAGCTCTTAGCAATTATTTAGATATGATAAACTCAAATTTTTATTTCAGCGATGAAATATGATTCATATCAATGAGGCTAATATCAATAGGAATTAGTTTTACCAATTCATATGGATTACAAAGGGGTATCAACAAGTCAACAACAATCATGTCAACTTGATGGACATGTGATGACTACGATGTGAAGGCTAGATTCAAAGACAAGTGATTGCAAAAAAAATTTGTATATGTATTGATAAATATATTGGAGCCTTAGTATTTTTTTTACAATTATTTTCTTCGATTGTGCAGGGGTATAATTACAATGCTTGCTTTTCATAATGTAATGGATAAAAGAGAAAAAAACACTTTCATAGATAAAACAAAGGTGGATGCCAAAAATATTCTTTGCTGGAATCAAAATGGTGGGTGGGCTTGTGTATCCTCATGGGCCACACTTGCTTTAGAAGCTATATAAAACCTATCACTTTTACATTAATCCTATAAAATACATGAGATTCAGTAGCACACGAATGACCTTTACTATGTAAAGTTCATTTCTATCTGAATAAAATCTACAAAACCTTGAACAAAGATACTTGCTAAATCTAAAAATATATGCAAAATATAAAATAATGAAACTAGAACCGTACTATGTTTACCTATTCTGATCTAGTTTTGTAATTGGTTGATCTGGGCCTATATATCCATAGGCTATGTTTGGGATCCACATGGTTGCATTTGGGACCTGTAGGTCTATATTTGGTGATTGGTAAAATTTATGCTGCATTTGGATCTTTATTGCTCTAAATGATCTAAAAATTAATGGTGTTATTATAGGTTTTTTCAAGAACCTACCCTCAAAATTTTAGCTCAAACGAAGTTCGGATGAGTGATATATATCCAAAACAAGTTGAGTAGTCCTACACAAATGCAAGTTGTGTTTGGGACCTACAGGGCTACATTTGGGACCTACAATTCTACATTTGGTACCTGTAATTTTACATTTGGAAAACACAAGCTATGTTTGTGATTGGTCAAATTTAGACTGCATTTGGGACTATATGGTAGAAAGGCTCGGGTTGATACTCCTCAACTCTTATGGCTTAGTATTTAATAAAGTTTTGATCCTCCTAGCATGATTTTAGTAGTGTGACAATGATTTTTTAGTCCATTTAGTTTATGGAATTATTGAGTATTTTTAGCATCATAGGAAGTGAGGGGTTTCAGGATAGGGGGTAGGCCAAGGCAACCAAGTGGTAGGGACATGGCAACCAAGTGGTATGCATAGTTAGAGTGAGATGCTTGAGGTATCTCACTTAGGGGGAGAGGTGGAAAATGGGGTGTTAATGAGGGTGAGAAATATAGTAAGGGGAGGGGTAGTGGTTATTAGGATACTTGGCAAGTGGAGAGAGAATAAAATCTATGATATTTTCTAGATTTTACAAAATCTAAAAAATAAGATAATGTGTAGGAAAATAAGCCTAAGTAAGACCTTAGGTATATTTTTTATTGTGTGATACCTCGGGTATGTTGCATGAAGGGGATTTTTACAAGTTGTTAGGGTTTTGTGTCTATACTACCAAATTAATTGCATATATTAATATCACATCATCATTGAAGGTTCATAGGAACAATGACTATCCATATAGGATACCATTTTTACCACCACTCTCAAAATTGTTAGAATACTACTACCTTATTTGGTAATATGTAGTTTCTCATGGGTAGTTAATTCAACTCTCGGATGTGGATGTGGTGATGTTAGACTAGTGATCTAGTATAATGAATCTAACAGCAAACTGATTGGACTCTAAAGACCACCAACGTGGCAATAACTGGATGCACTATCTACATATAAGATAGACCACCATAGATCTTGATAGTCATTGATGGTCAACCTGACCACGAGTGATAACCTAAAAGATGTGATGACTTTAGAATAGACCTAATGTCCTAGCTACAATTTGAGTGGAGAAAAGACCACCTGTGGATGCTATGTGAGTCACCTACCTAATTATGAATAATATGACCATAGGATACGAAGCAAAATTAGATGACTAGGCAATCCGATGGCCCTAAAGATCAAGTATGGTGCTAGATAGGTTAGTACCATACTAAAGAAGCCATAGATATGATGTCCTAATAGATAAGCTAGCACGGACACCTACGACCTAGGTGGGATGCCAACCTAGACATTGACTTAGATACTGACTAGAGATGTGGATGGGTGACTCAAATGTGATTCGAAACTAGGATTTTGCCAAACTAGAGCTAACATGGATAAAGTGGGAACCTTTATGGAGCTAACATGGATGGATTGTGAAACCCTAAGCAAGATTCTAACTTAAGCATTGGATGTGGCTGACTCCTAAAAGACTGAACACATGACACCTAGCAAATCTAGGTTGGACAGAGTGCAAGGGGCACAACTTGGTTGAGTATAGCCTAACCAAAGGTAGACATTTTTTACAAGGTATTTTTCCTTATAAACCATCTACTTGGTGGTTTCCTTGCATGTGTGGTATATTTTCTAATTATTTCTGCATCGAATTTGGAGCACAAGCGAGGAGATTTTTTAGGATGAAAGGATCGATTATTTTACATAAAATATCATAACAAATCAAATTTCACTGTGTATCATAGACATGCATTGTCCTCTTGTAATCAATTTATTTCAGCCTAGATCTGTCCAATGTGGTGTTTTATGTGACAAATTGTTTGATGAATGGATCGATTATTTTACATCGAAGATCACAACAAATAAAATTTCATTGTGTATCACACACATGCAATGTCCTTCTGTAATCAATTGATTTTGGCCTAGATCTATCCGATGTGGCATTTTATGTGATAATTTTTTCATATTTGGTTGGCATTGCTAGTACAACTCGACAATATTTTTCCCATCAGTGATCGTAGATGACATCATCTGAGTACATGATTCCATGGTGTGATAGCAAGTAATTTATAGATTTGTAGATAAATTGTGATGGCTATCTAGAGATGACAAGGAATCTGATATTTTATTATGCTCTAGCCTTTCAAGATGCATCACAATAGATCCTGATCACAGATTAGCATCGACGGGAAAAAATTGAGTTTTTTTTAATTTATAGCTAAACACGATAGTCTATTTTTGCATGGTTTTTTTTCAATTTGCAGATTGCTCCCCAATATAGATGGATCCCACGTAATATCTGGTATCTGGGTTGGTAATTCACAGAACACTAGTTTTTCTATCACATCAATGATCCAAGTAGTAGTATAAATTCCTTGCCAAATAAGTGTTGAAGTATAATGTTTAGGAAAGATCTCCTACATTGGCAAAAATATCCATTGCAGCTCACTGGCGACATTCACACAAGATCACGTGTTTCAATAGTAACTAACGAACGTAAACTGAAGGTTGATTGGATGACCTCAGGCAGACTAACCAATACATGATTATGCCTATCATCGATTGGATTAGCTAATTTGGTTTGCTATCAGTCGATAAGGATTTACTAACGGTAAGGGAGTCTTGAATTCAACTCTTCTTAGGAACAACTACATTTTTGAAGCCACACATTTTGAATGTAAATGAGCTAAAGCACACTTCATGCATTTTCTAGTCCTGACGTGGTGGATAGTATAGTTGGTTGTTGCCCAAGTGCCTAGGCACTATCTCCTTGATGATCACAAGTTCAAATCACACGCAAAACCTCAAGGTTATCACAACTTGCTAAAAGTTGGTAATTTATTTTGCTAAAACTTTCTTAAAAAATTGCTAATATTTTTTTGCTCAAAAATTGCACCAAGCTGCTCAAAGTTGCTGATAGTTTTTTTTTTTTTAATTGTTGCTTAACAAGTTCAAAATATGCAACATTTTTCTTGCTAAACAACAAATTGGAATTTTTTGTTTTTGCTAAAAATTTTCTCCTTCTACATCACATTGCATATTCTTTTTGCAATAGTGTTTGAGAAACATTGTAAAGCCCAAGAGGCTCATATTTATGCCACTTGTTTTACTGCATTGGGAAATTTTGTAAAAATCCTTAGAGGCTTAATTGTTGCAATTTTCTACATTAACGGGGGATAAGAAAAATATTCTCCACTATCATTTTGCAAACAAAGGGGGGATACCATATTTTGCACATAGGGGGATACATGTTTTTCCTTCATAGAATAGTTTTTCTAAAAATGAAGGCTTAAAAAGGGTGCATTTTCAGCAACGACCGACACCTTAGTCGAACTTCTTGCAACATTTTGTCAAATCATATTTTGCAACAAGGGGAAAAAACTTATAAGGGTACATTTTCGACAGATACTGATATCTTAGTTATACTTCTTGTAAAATTATTTTGTAATAGGTGCATTTTTGGTAGAGATAGACACCTTAAAAAATGGGTAAGTCAAAGAAAAATCAAGCCCTAAAATCAACTGATGTTGCTAAATTAGTTAAATACCCATACTTTTTCCCATACATGGATGAGATATATTTTTATGAGGATGGCACATTTCTCACACTACACAATGGTGTAGATGCCATACTCGATGATTTTGTGTCTTGTGAAGACATTTAGATAAATGGTGTTCTAATCCCTATTGGTGTTATAAGGGCAATATACATGTCATTGGTTTCTCTTGACATTGCTCAATGTAAAGTGAAAAGGGACATTAGTGAGTAAAAAAAGGTCAAACCCCTAATGGTCTATGCTTATTGTGACACAAGTGACCTTCAACCCATGGTGGTGAATGCTTTTTTTGACACATGTGACCTTGAGCCCACTATGGCCAATGCTTTTTGTGATAGAGGTGATCTCATACCTTCAATGGTAGATATTAATTATAGCACATGTGATCTCATCATAGTAGCATATTTTACTTGTGACACTAGTGACTTAAAAATTGAACCTCCTAAAAATGAGCTCCATAATCTCATCAATAGTGACAAATACCATATTGTTAAAAGCATTGATGAAGATGATGAAATTGGGTGTTTTAAAAAACACACCAAAGGATTTGGATCCAAACTGATGAAAAAAATAGGATTCAATGGTGAGAGATTAGGTAAACATGATCAAGGTATTAAAACTCCAATAATGCTAAATATTAGGGCAAAGACTGAAGGCCTTAGCTATTCTAGACAAGCAAGTACTAGTAAAACCATGTTTGTAAAACCTAAATATCCTATAATTCCTAACAAATATTGTTATAGTCATTGTGGTAGAACAGGACATGTAGCAGCTAGGTGTTAGAAATTACATCCTTGTGACTCATGTGGATGTCTAAATTACTCTTCTTCAAGATGTTGGTATAAAGTTAAAATGACCAACAAGGTTCATATAGATTGTGGATGGACAGATCTCACACAATGGACCATGATGAAAGAAATTTTGTATGGCTTCTATCAAAAAGGTAAAATCTATGGTAGACCCAGAGCTAGATCCAGTGACAGACTGACTAGCAGTCCTAGAGGCAATGACCCAAAAACAAACCTAAAGATAGACCCAGAGGTAAAGTTCGAGAGGCATATCTACAAGCAGATATAGAGGTAATAATCCAGAGGTATATTCATAGATAGATCCAGAGATAGATCCAGAGGTAACCTTAGAGCCAGAGCCATGTGCCAGAGCCAGAGCCCAAGACAATATCTTTCATTTCTTTTATTCTTCATTGTATTAGGATAGTTATATGTATTATCCAAATGATGTAATAAGGGGTGATGTTATAATACTACTACCTTTTTTGGTAATATGTAGTTTCACTTGGGTAGTTAGTTTATTTACATAGGTTAGATATTCTACCCTAGGATAGATATTCGTTAACATCCTTTAGTTAACAAATATTATTTTGTTAGTTTTTAGCCTATTTTAATTAGTTGTTAGCAATAACCTAGGATCTAATAAATCCTAGGCATTTCCTAAGGCTATATTTAGCCTTAGTATTGTATTAAATAGGAGCATCATTATCAATATGAATTATTACTTACTTATTCTATCAAAAATAATATTCACAAAAAATATTCAAGAGAAATTAGTCTAGTTAATATCTAAATACTTTCAATTCAAATAATGTGGATGGATAAATATGATTATTGTATAATCATCAATTCTTAAGGGCGATAACATTATTTTAGTTTAAAGCATCTTTCATCAACACATAGATTCATCAATACATCTACTTGATGTTTCAAATTCATTATAGTCTTTTAATATGGATTGCCTACTTTGTTCATTTATGAACATTAATAAAAGTCCTTTATATTTATTTTCCTTTGTATAATCTAGCTAGCTATTCAATAATTTTTATATGGATAATTATTTTTCAATGACTAGCATAACTTTATTTAATCTTTGATCAAGCTTTAAATGTCAATTAAACTATCTATCTTTTTACATCAAATTTTATTAAAAAATAATTAAAATAAAAAAATTGAGAGATGTTATATATGTACATGCAAAAAAAATTTAACTCATAAAATTCAAATAAGTAAGACGAATTATATAGATTTCTCTACAATTATAATATAGTATCTTCTTTTGACATGTAACATAAAGCAAACAATAAAGATAATAAATATTGCAAGGAATAGGATAGTAATATAAGTATTCCAAGTTTGATATTTATATTCTCATTCAACAATCAATCACCAATTATACAAACCAAGTGTTTAAGCATAGCTCTTAGTTTTATTTATAATTAACAATATATCATTAAAATTTATCAACCATAGTGTCTAATATTATATTGAGTAATTAATTATGTGTCTAAACATAACTCTGGACTTTACTAAAGTGTCTAAAATTATGATAAACTTTAATGAGTTACATCAACACACATTTACCATAACAATTAGCTAATGATCATTCCCAATTCTTAATTAAACAATTTGTATAAAATTAATATAAAATTTAATAAAAAATATGATTTACAAAATACATATTTATAAAAGTTAGACCATCCTTGTCTTTATTTTCTATGCAATATAAAAATGATGCAATTGACCCTATGTTATTTACTCATGTGACCCCTTTGGATATCATATGAGGGTTGAAAAGATTCCACTTAATGCCAAAATATTTTTCAACTGAGTTCGCATTAAAAAGTAAAATAAAATAAAACTTCTAAAATTATTTCCATCCATTTTATGACTATCTTAGCCATGCTTCTATCTCCGTGTCACGACACAACAGGCTTTGATACCAATTTGAAGGAATTAATTAAAATTCTGAATCGCGTGAAATCGCGTCAATAAAAATGCTTCAAGAATTTTTCAGCGAGGGAGGGAGCTTCGGGGAAAATGCTCCCGAAGTATGCACTTTGAGGGAAATGTTGCCGAAGTAAATTTACTTCGGGAAAAAATACTCTTCGGGAAGAAACTGCCGAAGTAAAACTACTTCGGGGAATATCCTGGCGAAGCAACTGCTTCGCACAGTTTTCTTCCAAAGTGAAATCACTTCGGTAAATTTCAACCCGAAGTGACTACTTCAGGCAGGAATTTTGCGAGGCACACCAGCTCATGGTAATTTTGCAGCTTTGGCGAAATGGCTCCAGGGTCCAACTTCGGGAAGACAAAGTCCCGCAATGTGCTTCGGCACAAACAAATAAACTTGATCCTCTTCTGGATCGAACGGGTGAACTGCCACTTCAGGGCAAACCCTAGCTAAGGAATATCTGCAGATAAAATTCTACACAGAGATGCAAATAGCAGAATAAATATTTTATATATTAAATTATAATTTCGGGGTTACAAACTTCTGCAAGATA
Organism: Wollemia nobilis; assembly: GCA_028583015.1. Classification (NCBI taxonomy): domain Eukaryota; kingdom Viridiplantae; phylum Streptophyta; class Pinopsida; order Araucariales; family Araucariaceae; genus Wollemia; species Wollemia nobilis. The sequence continues at coordinate 6,130,151 of JAQPPZ010017095.1, forward strand.
GAAATCTACAAGATAAACACACAAATTTGATGGGAGACTGCTGCTCCACTCTTCGGCTGATGGCGGCTGTTGCTTCTGCCCTTCTGCTGCTCTGCTGGTCGAAACCCTAGCTCTATGGCTGCACTGGCCTCTCCAATCCTATCTGCTGCTCTCCTCCTTTCGCTATCCTCTTCTACATAAAATGACAAATGCCCTAGTATTTATAGGCAGGGGATGAGGACAAAAGTGTGGGATAAATCCACCAACCGACTGACAGAATTTAAATGTCAAAATGGGTTTTCGATCAATTGCTGAACAACCCCAACTACTTGCACGATCAAGAAATTCATGCGTCGATTCCCGTGCTTGATTTTTGCTTCGGCTGATTTCCACTTCGGAGGGCAAAATGAATTTACTTCGTGGTGAAGCATTTTTCAAAGCCGTCTTATAAGTGCTTCATGAAAAAGTGATTTTAGGGGGCGTATTGATTTTGCTTCGCAGCGAAGCATCTTTCGAATGTGTTTTAATAATGCTTCACGTTGAAGTTCTTGCGGGCATGAAGGTTGATTTAATAATTCCAAAAAATAGTACATTTTGAAAAGATAGCACAAAATGCTCTCAAGAAGCTTTCTTGCTAATCCATACCATACTGAAGAAGCCATAGATATGATGTCGTAATGGACAAGCTAGCATAGACCCCTATGACCTAGGTGGGATGACAACCTAGACATTTACTTGGATGCTGACTAGAGATGTGGATGGGTGACTCAAATGTGATTCAAAGCTAGGATTTTACCAAACTAGAGCTAACATGGAAAAAGTTGGAACCTTTATGGAGCTAACATGGATGGATTGTGAAACCCTATGCGAGATTCTAACTTAAGCATTGAACATGGCTGACTCCTAAAATACTAAACACGTGACACCTAGCAAATCTGCGTTGCATAGATTACAATGGGCACAACTTGATCGAGTATAGCCTAACCAAAGGTGGACATTTTTTTTACGGGGTATTTTTCCTTATAAACCATCTACTTGGTAATTTCCTTGCATGTGTGGGATATTTCCTAATTATTTCTACATCGAAGATGGAGCACAAGCGAGGAGAGTTTTTAGGATGAAAGGATCGATTATTTTGCATCAAATATCACAACAAATCAAATTTCATTTTGTATTATAGACATGCATTGTCCTCCTGTAATCAATTGATTTTGGCATAGATATGTCCAATGTGGTGTTTTATGTGACAAATTGTTTGATGAAAAGATCGATTATTTTACATCAAAGATCACAAAAAATCAATTTTCACTGTGTATCACACATATACGATGTCCTCCTGTAATCAATTGATTTCATCCTAGATCTGTCTGATGTGGCATTTTATGTAATAAATTTTTCATATTTTTTTGGCATTGCTAGTACAACTCGACAATATTTTTCCCATCAGTGATCGTAGATGATATCATCTGAGTATAGGATTCCATGGTGTGATAGTAAGTAATTTTTAGAGTTGTAGACAAACTGTGATGGCTATCTAGATATGATGAGGAATCTGATATTTGATTATGCTCTAGCCTTTCAAGGTGTATCACAACAAATACTGATCACAGATTAGCATCGATGGGAAAAAATGGAATTTTTTTTATTTATAGCTAAACACGATAGTCTATTTTTGCATGGTTTTTTTTCAATTTGTATATTGCTTCCCAATGTAGATGGATCCCACGTAATATCCGGTAGCTGGGTTGGTAATTCATGGAACATTAGTTTTCCTATCACATCAATGAGCCAAGCAACAGTGTAAATTCCTTGCCAAAGAAGTGTTGAAGTACAATGTTTAGAAAATATCTCCTACATTGGCAAAAATATCCATTGCAGCTCATTGGTGACATTCACACAGGATCACATGTTTCAATAGAAACTAGCGAACATGAAGTGAAGGTTGATTGGAGGACCTCAAGCAGACTAACCAAAACATGATTATGCCTATCATCGATTGGAGTAGTTGATTTGGTTTGCTATCAGTCGATAAGGCTTTGCTAATGGTAAGGAAATCATGAGTTTGACTCTTCTCAGGAACAACTACATTTTTGAAGCCACACATTTTGAATGTAAATAAGCTAAAGCACACTTCATGCATTTTTTAGTCCCAATGTGGTGGATAGTACAGTTGGTTGTTGCCTAGGTGCTAAGGCACTATCTCCTTGACGATCACAAGTTCAAATCACACGCCAAACCTCAAGGTTATCACAACTTGCTAAAATTTGGTAATTTGTTTTGCTAAAACTTTCTTAACAAATTGCTAATATTTTTTTGCTCAAAAATTGCACCAAGTTGCTCAAAGTTGCTGACAGTATTTTTTTTTTTAATTGTTGCTTAATAAGTTGTTCAAAAGATGCAACATTTTCTTGCTAAACAACAAATTGCAATTCTTTTTTTTTGCTAAAAATTTTCTCCTTCTCCATCATATTGCATATTATTTTTGCAATAGTGTTTGAGCAACATTGTAAAGCCCAAGAGGCTCATATTTATGCCACTTTTTTTACTGCAATGGGAACTTTTATAAAAAGCCTTAGATGCTTCATTGTTGCAATTTTCTGCATTAAGGGGGGATAAAAAAAAATATTCTCCACCATCATTTTGCAAACAAATGGAGGATACCATATTTTACACACAGGGGGGATACATGTTTTTCCTTCATAGAATATTTTTTCTAAAAAGGATGCATTTTCGGTAGCGATCGACACCTTAGTCGAACTTCTTACAACATTCTGTCAAAGCATATTTTTCAACAAGGGGAAAAAACTTATAAGGGTGCATTTTCTACAGAGACTGATATCTTAGTTATACTTCTTATAAATTCCTTTGTAATAGGTGCATTTTAGGTAGAGATCGTCACTGTAAAAATGGGCAGGTCAAAGAAAAATCAAGCCCTAAAATCAACTGATGTTGCTAAATTAGTTAAAGACACATACTTTTTCCCATACATGGATGAGATATATTTTTATGATGATGGCACATTTATCACACTACACAATGATGTAGATGTCATACTTGATGATTCTGTGTCTTGTGAAGACATTTAGATAAATGGTGTTCTAATCCCTATTGGCATTATAAGGGCAATATACATGTCATTGGTTTCTCTTGACATTGCTCAACATAAAGTGAAAAGGAACATTAGTGAGGAAACAAAGGTTAAACCCCTAATGGTCTATGCTTATTGTGACACAAGTGACCCTCAGCCCATGGTGGTGAATGCTTTTTTTGACACATGTGATCTTGATCCCACTATGGCCAATGCTTGTTGTGATAGAGGTGATCTCATACCTTCAATGGTAGATAATAATTGTAGCACAGGTTATCTCATCATAGTAGCATATTTTACTTGTGACACTAGTGACTTAAAAACTGAACCTCCTAAAAATGAGCTCCATAATCTCATCAATAGTGATAAATGCCATATTGTTAAAAGCATTGATGAAGATGATGAAATTGGGTGTTTTAAAAAATACACCAAAGGATTTGGATCCAAACTGATGAAGAAAATGGGATTCAATGGTGAGAGATTAGGTAAACATGAACAAGGTATTAAAACTCCAATAATGCTAAATATCAGGGCAAAGAATGAAGGCCTTGGCTATTTTGGACAAGCAAGTACTAGTAAAACCATGTTTGTAAAACCTAAATCTCCTACAACTCCTAAAAAGTATTGTTGCAGTCATTATGGTAGAACAGGACATGTAGCAGCTAGGTGTTGGAAATTACATCCTTGTGACTCATGTGGATGTACAAATCACTCTTCTTCAAGTTGTTGGTATAAATTAAAAATGACCAACAAGGTTCATATAGATTGTGGATGGACAAATCTCATACAATGGACCATGATGAAATAAATGTTGTATGGCTTCTATCGAAAAGGTAAAATCTATGGTATACCCAGAGGTAAATCTAGTGACAGACTGACTAGCAGTCCCAGAGACAGACCTAAAGATAGACCTAGAGGTAAATTTTGAGAGTTACATCTACAAGCATATCCAGAGGTAATAATCTAGAGGCAGATTCATAGATAGATCCAGAGATAGATCTAGAGGTAACCTTAGAGCTAGATCCATGTGCCAGAGTCAGAGCCCAAGACAATATCTTTAATTTCTTTTCTTCTTCACTATATTGGTACAGTTATATGTATTATCCAAATAATGTAATAAGGGGGGATGTTAGAATACTATTACCTTATTTGGTAATATGTATTTTCTCCTAGGTAGTTAGTTTATTTACCTAGGTTAGATATTCTACCCTAGGATAGATATTCGTTAACATCCTTTAGTTAACAAATATTATTTTTTTAGTTTTTAGCCTATTAAAATTAGTTGTTAGTGACAACCTATGATCTAATAAATCCTAGGCATTTAATAAGGCTATATTTAGACTTAGTATTGTATTAAATGGGAGCATCATTATCAATATGAATTATTGCTTACCTATTCTATCAAAAATAATATTCACAAAAAATATTCAAGAGAAATTAGTCTAGTTAATATCTAAATACTTTCAGTGCAAATAAGGTGCATGGATAAATATTATTATTGTATAATCATTCATTCTTAAGGGTGATAGCATCATTTTAGTTTAAAGCATCTTTCATCAACACATAGATTCATCAATACATCTACTTGATGTTTCAAATTCATTATAGTCTTTTAATATCTATTGCCTACTTTGTTCATTTATAAACATTAATAAAAGTCATTTATGTTTTTTTTCCTTTGTATAATCTACCTATCTATTCAATAATTTTTACATGGATATTTATATTTCAATGGCTAGCATAATTTTATTTAATCTTTGATCAAGCTTTAGATGTCCATTGAACTATCTATCTTTTTACATCAAATTTTATTAAAAAAGTAATTAAAATAAAAAATTTGACAGATGTTATATATATGTACATGCAAAGAAATTTTAACTCGTAAAATTCAAATAAGTAAAACGAATTATATAGATTTCTCTACAATTATAATATAGTATCTTCTTTTGACATGTAACATAAAGCAAACAATAAAGATAATAAATATTGCAAGGAATAGGATAGTAATATAAGTATTCCAAGTTTGATATTTATATTCTCATTCAACAATTAATCACCAATTATACAAACCAAGTGTCTAAGCATAGCTCTTAGTTTTACTCATAATTAACAATATATCATTAAAATTTATCAACCAATGTCTAATAATATATTGGGTCATTAATTATGTGTTTAAACATAACTTTAATAAAGTCTCTAAAATTATGATAAACTTTAATGATTTACATCAACACACAATTACCATAACTATTAGCTAATGATCATTCCCAATTTTTAATTAAACAATTTGTACAAAATTAATAAAAAATATGATTTACAAAATACATATTTATAAAAGTTAGACCATCCTTGTCTTTCTTTTCTATGCAATATAAAAACGATGGAATTGACCCTATGTTATTTACTCATGTGACCCCTTTGGATAGCATACGAGGGTTGAAAAGATTCCACTTAATGCCAAAATTTTAAACTATCCTTAAGCCAAAATATTCTTCAACTGAGTTCGCATTAAAAAGTAAAATAAAATAAAACTTTTGAAATTATTTCCATCCAATTTACGACTATCTCAGCCCAAAATAGTACATTTTGAAAAGATAGCACAAAATGCTCTCAAGAAACTTTCTTGCTAATCCTAGACAGTTCCTGTATAATCTGTGGTTATAGCAGGAATAACATTTAGAGCATCTAGTTCGGTCCTCATCCCATGCTCCATAATATGTGAAAGTTGAGGATTGTAGTTTGCAATGTTCCACATGCCGTCCACTGCTATCTCACAATATGGATTATGACGTCTTGAACAGTTCACTTCAGGTGTTAAATTCACTTTTGATGACAGAGCAGATAGAAAATTCAGTTGAACCTCTTCAGGGCAGACACTGTCATTTGGCACACACCTACACTGCTTACAATACATGTTTGTGGTGATTGATGGCTCTTCAGATTCCATTAGGAACTTTTCAATTTCATGATAAAAATTAATGGGATGCTTGCAGACAGAGTATACATAGTCTTGGCAATTATTCGAAACAAGTAACTCAGATCCAAAGCATATATTATTGTTTACATCATGGATTTCTATCGCTACTTGCTTTTTTGGAGTAGATTCCAAGTTATTATCGCTTGGTTCCACAAAACGTTTATGTTTGCCGAGCTTCTTACTCAAATGCGTTTTCCAGTAGTTCTTGATATCATTGTCACTTCTTCCAGGTATTCGACCAGCAATCAGCGACCACCTAGGCATTGCACCCAACCCTCACCTTATAAACCCTGAACCGTGGAGATAAAAAAACAAAAACAAAAATATAGGGTCTAGAATTTCTACTCGGTAAATGTTACATATGCTGATCCATACCTGCTTCCTAATAATCTATGAAGCCTGATGATCAAGTCTTCTTCCTCCGGGGTTATATGCCCGCGTTTCACACCTGGGCGGAGGTAATTCATCCAGCGAAGTCTGCAACTCCTTCCACATCGCTGCAATCCTGTATAGCACATTTTTTTTTTTTTCAAAATACTTCTGAGTAATTTGTGCCCAAAAATCTTACCTAACATTTGAGGTTGAATCTTAACAAGCTACAGTGGATGCATACTAGTCGTTACTTCCAATATAGAATACTAACAGCTACATTTCCTTAAAGCATCGCCATTTACATGAATCTAAATTTATATTACTACCTGCTTTAATGGGGACCGATCGCCAATCTCCTTCTCCACGGGCTTCAATATACTTTCTCAGCAGCATATCTTCAGCTGGTGTCCAATGGCACCTGATAAGACCCATATCAAGGATGTCTATATTTCTCTCGTTGAGAAACAATGATTTATAGACGAAGCCTGTCGTATCGGAATGTAATTATATTTCTCTCGTTGAGTTACAATGATTTATAGACGAAGTCTGTTGAATGGGAATGTAATTATATATTGGAAATTCGTCTGCAAGATGAGGGAATAGGGTTATACGAACCATTGTTCACTAACCAGGTTATACCGAGAAGGCTAGCTGTCCCGAAGACCAGCAGAAAAACTGCTGCAAAGGGTGTGCACGGGCTAGTCTAACATGTACCCAATTGAAAAGTAATAATATAAAACGGACATGAATCTGTTTATCCCTCATATTTAGGTATTCCACGTTCGAGGGGTCGTAGGATCCTTCCTGGCATTTTTTCCTGCATAGGAATCTACTGATTTTGAGTACAGATTCTACGATTTGTAGCTGCTGGATCAATCGAAGTCTCAAACAAACTGACATATGCCGTGCAGAAATCTCTGATTTTTCTCCAGCACGCAATTCGTTTAAAAATTATTACAGCTTCGCACTGTCTGTCAGTGTGCTTTAAATTCATAACTGCTAATGGATATGTGTGGGACAATTGTTCGTAGAATATAGCAGTATTTCTATTTAAAATCACCCGATGCGTGACAGTAGCAAAAACAAAAAATATATATAGCTACTCTGAACATCTACTCTTAAAATCAAACCATTCTGATCGTTGCTGTACGTGATGCAATACAGAATAGCCTAACCATTTCGGGTAGGCGTTACTGAAATTTTGAAACTGCATGTGTTGTTGAAATTTGACCAATGCTATTTATGCAGGTTCACAATTGAAATGCCATCAAAAATTAGAAGTTTTGGTGTGATGTTGCCAAAATTTGACCAATGCTATTTATGCAGGTTCACAATTGAAATTTGACCAATGCTATTTTTGCAGGTTCACAATTGAAATTTGACCAATGCTATTTATGCAGGTTCACAATTGAAATGCCATCAAAAATTAGAAGTTTTGGTGTGATGTTGCCAAAATTTGACCAATGCTATTTATGCAGGTTCACAATTGAAATGGCATCAAAAGTTAGAAGTTTTGATGTGATGTTGCCAGTTCTTAGTTGCAACCGTATAATTACCAGGATTTTGAAAAAAAAAAATCGGTGATAAGAGTGCACTGCCCTGCTAATCAAAGATAAGCTTATTATTAAGCACCCTATACATTAGAATTGAGTAGATTTTGAAAATCTTTCGATAATCTAATATTTATTAGAAAGGCTTCATATTATTAGGATTATTTTCATCAAACATACACCTACTTTACAATGGAGGATGTACATAACAAAGGTAAATGATAGATTGATAGGGCAAGAACATTAGGAACAATATTTAGATCAAGGTAATGTAGAAGAATAAATATTTTTAAAAAAATATCCATTTTCTTGATGATGCATATGTTCCCAATGGAGAAGTTGGAATTTCATGTGTTTAAGTGGTCTGTCTTTTCTATGTTTCAACCAAGTCTTTGAATTGTTGTTGGAATTGACACTTGTCATGGTGTCGTTATATTTATTTTATCTAATATTTCCCATGCATGTATATTTGGATACATTCAATTTCCGGGTAGTCATTAATAGAATAAATTATAAGTGAATGAATGGATTCCATTAAATGAAATCCAAAATAGAATTCAAATCGATTGAATTGAATAAAACTAGGCATCCTTACCAAATATAAAAGACATTGCCATTTATTTAGATGAATTAATGGAGTTGAATAAAACCAGGCATCCTTACCAAATATAAAAGACATTGCCATTTATTTAGATGAATTAATGGAGTCTTACATTGTGAAAGAGATGCACAGTCAACCTATTAAAATATTTTGTCTATCCATCTATTTGGAGGTAAAATCATTGAGGACTCGTGAGAATTGTGTCATTTTATTTTAATGAGTGAAACCAAAAATACTTTAAAGTCGATTGTATCTATTTAACACAATGGATTTGGAGAAGGCAAGGGATAAAGTAGAAATTATACACAACTTTAGAAGTTTGTGTGCACACAAACTTCTAAAGTTGTGTATAATATCTACTTTATCCTAGTTGTTTTGGCCATGCATGATTTACCATACTTCTCACCATCTCTTCTTATTCTTTGGTTATCCCAAATACTCTTGGGATGCTACTAATGTTTTATCAATATTAAATTATCATGTTGCCAAGTACAACGGACATACTATGTTATATTTTATAATAACCAAAGACTCTTGGGATGCTACTAATGTTTTATCAATATTAAATTATCATGTTGCCAAGTACAACGGACATACTATGTTATATTTTATATATTTGTTTTTTTGCGTTTATCGTGAATAAAGATATATTTTATATATTTGTTTTTTTGTGTTCATCGTGAATAAAGATGTCTTATATGATAAATTAAGTAATTTTAAAATAAAAATAGGAACATTTTTCTTCTACAAAGTGCTTTAATGTTTAGAAGCAAAATCAAAATTGATTTCATGTGATGAAATCTAATTCTAATTACTATTACAATTAGTGGTCTACGTAGATAGTATAATTTTAAGATGATGTGTTCTTTTCTTTTTGTAACTAAATCGAATGAATATTTGTAAACAATTTTTAATGTTTATTTATGTTTTGTTTTTGAGTTTGAAAAAAATAATGGTATATGATGAATATGATAAATAGTATGCCTTCTCAAGATGCAATGCTTCCATTAGTTATATGAATGAAATATAAAAAAGATATATTTATCACATGGGGGATAGTTTTTACTACTTTATTAAATATCTTGTCATGATAGGCAATTGAATTCCACCTCTCAATGATAACTATTCCAAATGCATATTGTGATGTATTTATTATTATTTTAAAGTCTTTTCTAAGTTGAAGAAAGCAAATGTAAAGAAAAATCATATTTTTTCTTTCAATTCCTCAAATTATTTCAAATACCCTCTACCTAATAAGATATAGGATTTTCTCCTTTCTTATTCACTTCATTTTGTGACCAAGTAATCTATGAGAATCTAAACACAAAGCTGAGGTAAAAATTACCATATAAACAAAGCTATGAAGCTATATAATTGTCTTTCAAATGGGACAACTTGTAATGATTTAAATCTTCTTTGGATAAATGTGGAACCACTTGTATGCCTATCCAAAAATAAAAATTATCAAAATTAATTTAAATGGACCATTAAATTTTATTATAATTTGCTATAACTATCCCCTTTGAGTTGCATATATTTCCATTATAATTGTAATGATTGTCTATTTATCATATTATATCATTATCATTAAGAGAATAATCATGTGTATTGTTCAATAATGTTTTTGCACTATTTGGTATTGTTAGGGATAAAAAGGTAGGAGGAATTACCATTTGTATCCTAAATATTTATTTTCCAATAATATCTAGAACACAATGGACTTTTCCTTATGGGGAGCATGTTTGCATAAGATTGAAGGATACAAAATAGCATGTCACTAATATCTATAAATATAACATCACACAAATCTCATCTTTAACTTAAAATAGAAGACATTATTGAGTAATATAATAAAATTTTATCCTTGTAATCCATCCAAAACTATATGGTCATAGGTGACCTATAAAAAATAAATCTATTTTCTTTACAATATTAACAAAATCAAACATTTATAGTTATCGTTATTATTTGTGCGATGTGAAGGACTAACATGTGGGAGTGAAACTCCTCTTGGAATTACTTTGTCTATATTAATGATGTAGTTTAAGCAACTAGAACATCTTAGATGGTGGAATTATAAATGTAGATAGTTACATATTGGGCATGAATGACTATACAATCTAAGACATCACTATATCATTGGTTAGTTATACCTGACTAAATATTCTTCTCACACATACATATACATACTAAATCAAGATACTCATTTATATAGAGGGATAGAAAGATAAATAGAGATGTACATACATACATGTAAATATGTAAACTTTTATATCAAGTTTTTCATGATACCTCCTTTTGTATTTGTATTATTTAACTTTAACTTAAGCTTGAATAGAATAGTGTAACCTTCATACAAGATACAAAAATAATCTAAATTATTCTCCTCCTTGGTATACCTAATGTAATTAATTTTGATACAATAGTGCTAAATAGTGACTAAAATAAAGGATATTTATTATAAAATATTTAAAACAAAACTAGGTTTCCATGATGATAAAGTAAAACTAGTAATTATTATTTAACATTCAAAAAAATAATGAAATATAACAACATACCAATAGTAATAATTTTGAAAAATTGATTAAGAGTTTTGCACCTCTGAGGGAAAACCCTAAGAGGCTTGCAGCTATGAAGGAAAACCCTAAGAGTTTTGTAACTCTGAGGACAAACCCTAAGAGGCTTGTAGCTCTGAGGGTTGCGCATAGTACCTTGATTTTTGGAAACTTCCCTGCAATCTGATGGATGCTCTTTGGTTTGCTCTAGGTGGTAGGATTTTCTAGTTTCTTTGGTTTGCTCTAGGTGGTAGGGTTTGCTGGTTTTACTGAAAGAACTCTAGAAATAGGTTAGAAGGTTGGGTCAGTTGAAGGAGTTACAATTGCTAGCCTTATTAGTGGGTGGATGACCAGACTAGTTTTATGGTTGGGGGTTTGGGCATCGATTGTTTAGGTAGTTTTTGCTTTTGGGTACCTCCTGGTGAAGGGCTCCAAGATTATGCATCTTGTCTAGGACATGAGGAAAATTTCGTGTGCTATTTTATTGTGCAGGATTCCTGGTTGGTGTTTGTGTTGAGGGTTCTATTGTGCATCAGCTCTTCTCAAAGCGAGATGTAGGATTTGCAGTTTCATATATATAATATTATATGGTTTAATTTTGTTGAACAAGGAAAATTTTAAATAACCAAAGCAAAAAAAAATAAAATAATATGGCTCAAATAAATAATTTTAAATTTTTTTGAATTAATTGTATCAACAAAATTGATGAAATTAAATTGTATTACAATAACGAAAATAGTAAAGGACAGTAAAGCATAAAAAAACATGTACTTTCAATACTTACAAAGATATAATTTTTGAATCTAGTATTAAAGGAATTAAAAACTTTATCCCAAGTACACAACAAGGCCACAATACCTATAAGACCACCAAATATGTTTAAAATCTAGGACATGGTGTGTGATATGCAAAATTAAAGCATTCTAGTATACTTTAGATAGGGTAAAACCCTAGGAGTGACCTCTTACTATAGGCCTAAAAAGCTTGTCTAAGGTATTTGGGGGAAATTGTTAAAAAATATTTGCATCATAGCTATGAAATATTATGTCTAGGGTAGTAACCAACTACCCTCACTAGGTGACAAGTAAGTTAGACGAAGCTAACAACTATACCTCACAAGGAAAATAAGAATGATGTTAGTTATAGACCATCACTCACAAGGAGATATATTTTAAGTAGTTACCATCCTCATATGGATGATGGTTAAAATATTTTAAGTAGTTACCATCCTCATATAGATGGTGTTTAAAACATAATTAGAAAATGTTTGTATATCAATACTCATCCTGTCTAATGCAAATTTATTTCAAATCATTAAGATCTAACTTGCGGTATCACACAAGTAGAAAAAATAAATATTTTTCCATTGGATCCTCCTCTAGCTTCAATATAAACATAGCCAAAAGAGTATAAAGAGTATTGTGTTTAAAAAAAAGATATTTTCAAATTTAAGAAAGAAAGTTTTCATAGGGGTAAAAATTATCCTATATAAATTTATTGCCATTAAAAAAATTCCATAGTATGATAAAAACATATTAAAATGAAAAAAACCTTCCAAAAGGTCATAAGCCTACAACAACTAGACATGTTTCAACAAGAAAGGAAGAATTGCCATAAGATCTCCTCAAAACATAAAAAGGAGAAGTAATTGAAAAGGCAGAAAACATAAAAAGGAGAAGTAATTGAAAAGGTAGAAACCTCCGGTAAAACGTCTGACCCGGTACCTTGATATAAAAAAATAAAAAAACTGACTTATGCCGTGTAGAAATCTCTGAGTTTTCTCCAGCACGCAATTCGTTTAAAATTTATCACAGCTTCGCACTGTCTGTCATTGTGCTTTAAATTCATAACTGCTAATGGATATGTGTGGGACAATTGTTCGTAGAATATAGCAGTATTTCTATTTAAAAACACCGGATGCGTGACAGTAGCAAAAACAAAAATATATAGCTACTCTGAACATCTACTCTTAAAATCGAACCATTCTGGTCGTTGTTGTACGTGATGCAATACTGAATAGCCTAAAGAAAGAAGTGGCGAGGTAGCATTTCGGGTAGGCGTTACTGAAAATTTGAAACTGCATGTATTGTTGAAATTTGACCAATGCTATTTATGGAGGTTCACAATTGAAATGCCATAAAAAATTAGAAGTTTTGATGTGATGTTGCGAAAATTTGACCAATGCTATTTTGCAGGCTCACAATTGAAATGCCATAAAAAAAATTAGAATTTTTGATGTGATGTTGCCAGTTCTTAGTTGCAACCGTAGGTATGTGCACATTAAAATTACCGTGATTTTGAAAAAAAATCGGTTATAAGAGTGCACTGCCCTGCTAATCAAAGATAAGTTTATTGTTAAGCACCCTATACATTAGAATTGAGTGGATTTTGAAAATCTTTCAATAACCTAATATTTTTCTAAAAAGGCTTCATATTATTAGGATTAAGTTCATCAAACATTCACCTGCTTTACAAGAGGATGGACATAACAAAGGTAAATGATAGATTGGTAGGGCACGAACATTAGGAACAAGATTTAGATCAACATAATGTAGAAGAATAAATATTTAAAATAAAAAAAACTAAACTTCCATTCTCTTTATGATGCATATGTTCCTAATGGAGAAGTTGGACTTTCATGTGTTTAAGTGGTCTGTCTTTTCTATGTTTCAACCAAGTCTTTGAATTGTTGTTGGACTTGATACTTGTCATGGTGTTGTTATATTTATTTTATCTAATATTTCCCATGCATGTATATTTGTATACATTGAATTTCCGGGTAGTTATTAATAGAATAAATTATAAGTTACATGAATGGATTCCATTAGATGAAATCCAAAATAGAATTCAAATCGATTGAATTGAATAAAACTAGGCAACCATACTAAATATAACAGACATTGTCATTTCATTTAGATGAATAAATGGAGTCTTACATTAAGAGATGCACAGTCAACTTATTAAAATATTTTATCTTAAAATATTTTGTCTATCCATCTATTTGGAGGAGGTGTAATCATTGAGGACTTGTGAGAATTGTGTCCATTTTATTTCAATGAGTGAAACCAAAAATGCTTTAAAGGTAGATTGTATCTATCTAACATAATGGATTTGGAGAAGGTAAGGGATAAAGTAGATATCATACACAACTTTAGAAGTTTGCGTATAAATTATATGCACACAAACGTCTAAAGTAATATCTGCTTTATCCTAGTTGTTTTTTTCATGCATGATTTAACATACTTCTCACCATCTCTTCTTATTCTTTGGTTATTACAAATACTCTTGGGATGTTACTAATGTTTTATCAATATCACATTAGTATGTTACCAAGTACAACGGACCTTCTATGTTATATTTTATTTATTTGTTTTTTTGTTCATTGTGAATAAAGATGCCCTATATGATAAATTTTAAAATAAAATTGGAACATTTTTTCTTTTACAAAGTGTTTTAATGTTTCGAAGCAAAATCAAAATTGATTTCATGCGATGAAAGTAAATTTTAACAACTATTACAATTAGTGGTCTATGTAAATAGTATAATTTTGAGATGATGTATCTCTTTCTTTTAGTAACTAAATCAGATATGTAAATAATTTTTTATGTCATTTATTTTTTGTTTTTGAATTTGAAAAAAAAAATGGCATATGATGAATGTGATAAATGGTATGCCTTCTCAAGATGCAATGCTTCCATTAGTTATATGAATGAAATATAACATAGATATATTATCACATGTGGGATTGTTATTACTACTTCCACCTCTCAATTATAACTACTCCAAATGCATATTGTGATGTATTTATTATTATTTTAAAGTCTTTTATAAGGTGAAGAAAGCATGTGTAAAGGAAAATAATATTTTTCTTTCAATTCCTAAAATTATTTCTAATACTCTCTACCTAATAAGATATAGGATTTACTCCCTTCTTATTCACTCCATTTAGTGACCAGGTAATCTACGAGAATCTAAACACAAAACTGAAGTAAAAATTACCATCCAAACCTATGAAGTTATATAATAGTATTTCAAATGGGACAACTTGTAATGATTTAAATATTCTTTGGGTAAATGTGGAACCACTTGTATTCCTATCCAAAAATAACACTTATCCAAATTAATTCAAATGGGCCATTAAATTTTATTATAATTTTCTATAATTATCCCCTTTGAGTTGCATATTTTTTTATTGTAATGGTAATGATTGTATATTTATCATATTACATCGTTATCATTAAGAGAATAATTTTGTGTATTGTTCAACAATTATTTTGTACTTTTTGATATTTTTACTGATATAAAGGTAGGAGGAATTACCATTTGTATCCTAAATCACTATTTTTCAACAGAACACTATGGAATTTTCCTTATGGGAAGTATGTTTGCATAACATCCAAGAATACAAAATAGCATGTCACTAATATCTATAAATATAACATCACACAAACCTCATCTTCAAAATAAAAGAGAAGATAGTATTGAGTAATATGAAGAAATTTTATCCTTGTAATCCATCCAAAACTATATGGTCATAGGTAACTTATAAAAAATAAATATATTTTCTTTACAATATTAACAAAATCAAATATTTATAATTATCATTATTAGTTGTGCGATGTGAAGAACTAATGTGTGGGAGTTAAAATTCCTCTTCGAGTTACTTTGGCTATATAAATGATGTAGTTTAAGCAACTAGAACACTTTAGGTTAGATTTAGGAGTTATAAATGTAGATAGTTACATATTGGGAATGAATAACTATACAATTTGAGACATCATTATACTATTTATAACTAACTAAATATTCTTCTCACACATGCATATACATATTAAATCAAGATACTCATATGTATAGAGGGATGGAAAGATAAATAGAGACATACATACATACAAATATGTAAATTTTTATATCAAGTTTTTCATGATACCACCTTTTGTATTTGTATTATTTAACTTTAACTTAAGCTTGAATAGAATACACCATAGTTCCAAAAATAATATAAATTATTTGGTATACCTAATGTAATTAATTTTGATAAAATAATGCTAACTAGTGACTAGGATAAAGAATATTTATTATAAAATATTAAAAAAAAAAACTAGGTTTCCATAATGATAGAGTAAAACTAGTAATTACTATTTAACATTCAATAAAATAAAGATATATAATAACATACCAATAGTTATAATTTGGAGAAGATGACCTTGCAAATTATATTCACTAGAAATAACAAAGAAAGAAATTTTACCCATATCCAAAAATCTAAATTCTTATTTTTCATTCTCAAAATGGTAGGATTCACATAAATAAAATAAAAAACTACTTGGGATAAGTGGGGTCCGACAAAACAATTTGGGTGGTATGACATGGTAGCTAGTATATGAGCCATGATAATCTGGTAAAATGCATCAACCTCCATCAATGGTTGAACATGAATATGGTTGTGAAAACAAAATACCAATATGAATGATAGATAATTCTAATATTTAGCAATAGGTAACGTAGGAAGATTCTCAAAATATTTATGATATTTGTGAGAATCCAATCAAACATCGATATAAAGAGACAAGATAGGATGAAAAATATAGATGCAAGAGGGAGTGTTTAATTGCTAGATGATGATCATTGTTTGTTCAGTGTATTTTATTAAATTTAATCATAAATATCGAAAAGGGAATCAAAAATGTGTAGTACCCATTTGAGGGGTATTTTTGACACCATTTATTCAATGACTAATTTTCTCCACATTTTGTATCTAGATGCTTCATGTTCCACTATTAAGTCATCAAAATCCTAAAACTAATTATTGGATGATAAATGATCCTTTAAGTGGTATTTTTACAATCATTGATCCATAGTACTCTATAATTAGCACTAGTACTATTTATACATTATGAATGTATCCACATGATCATTGCATCTACCAATATATATCAATAACTTAAAAGAGTTAACAATCACAAGGGTTAGATATTGATCATTGTATTTATAGATAAATGAATGTCTAGACACTTCACTTACAAAATGAGATATAATAATGATACACAGAGAAGGAAAATGCTATGACATTTATAGAGAAGATGTTAAAATATAAAATAGATGGATGCACATTCTAAACAACAACTTTTAGTGACATTCTACCTATGACTATGATGTCCTTACAATACCATGGTATTTGAAATACTAGTGGAAAAATAATATACACATACATTTAATGTTGTACATTATTGAATGATGGTAGTTATTGATCCCTATCAGAATAGCAAGGTTAGTTTACCCTTGTTTAATATAGCAAGAGATAGGATCTTCACTATTTACAATTAAAATATTAATTATATTTTAAATATTACATATTGACCCTAGTGTAAGGTGTGATTTATTAGGAATAAAGAAAATTTTAAATAACAAAATCAAAATCAAATCAAATAATATGGTTCAAATAAATAATTTTATATTTTTTTGAATTGATTGTATCAACAAAATTGATAAAATCAAATTGTATTACAATAAAAAAAAATAGTAAAGTACAATAAAGCATGAAAAACATGTACTTTCAATACTTACAAAGATATAGTTTTTAAATTTAGTGTTAAAGAAAATAAAAACTTTTTCCCAAGTACACAACAGGGCCACATTACCTAAAAAACCACCAAACATATTTAAAATCTATGACATCATGTGTGATATGCAAAAGTAAATCTTCCTAGCATACTTTAAATAGGGTAAAACCCTAAGAGTGATATTTTACTATAGGCCTAAAAATCTTGTGTAAGGTATTTGGAGAAGATTATTAAAAAGTATTACATCATAGTTAGGAAATATTATGTCTAGGGTAGTAACGTACTACCCTCACTAGGTGACAAATTAGTTAGACAAATATATCAACTATACCTCACAAGAAAAATAAGAATGATGATATTTATAGACAATCACTCACAAGTAAAAAAAATTTAAGTAGTTACCATCCTCATATGGATGGTAGTTAAACCATAACTAAAAAATGCTTGTATATCAATACTGATCATGTCTAATGCAAATTGATTTCAATCATTAAGATCTATCATGTGGTATCACAATAGGTAGATGAAAGAAATAAGTTTCCATTTCATCCTCATATAGATTCGACATAGACATAGCTAAAAGATCATTGTGTTTAAAGAAATGCATTTTCAAATTTTAGAAAAGAAGCTTCCATAAGTTTCAAGGGTAAATATTACCCTATATAAATTTTTTGCCATTAAAAAAATCCATGGTATAATAAAATCATGTTAGGATGAAAAACCCCTTCCATAGGCCAAAAAAATTTCAAATGTTAAAAGGGTGTTAATCCCTTCCAAGACCAAAAGGTCATAAGCCCACAACAACTAGGAATATTTCAACAAGAAAGGAAGCATTTTCATTTCAAAATCAAGGAAAAGGAAGTTATACGATCTAAAAATTTAAAAAGGATAAGTAATTGAAGCTTATTAAAAAGACTTTGCAATAATATTTCAAAAAAAAAATACTTGCTCTTTTCAAAGGGTTGAAGAATCATCAAAGGAAGTTTCATAAAGGAGAACAAGAAACTCCTAAAGTTCCAAAATCAATAACATACAAATTTGTACAAAGATTAATCTCCCAAAAGATATAAAGGCTTAGCTTCATAAAAGATTGTAAAATCAAAATTGTAAGGGAAATTCAAAATAATACACTAAGTTGTCATTCAAAGGCACAAAGCATATCTCAAAAATATATAGGTAAGTGTAGGAAATATTATCTAAAGCACATGCAAAATAATAACGAGGAGTTACCAGGTCTAAGCCCTAATAAGATAATAGTTTTACATGAGAGGCATCCAAGTATAACAACTTTATCCCCACCTACACCAAGTGATAAAAGAAGCACCATGAGAAGAAAGAAAAAATAATTGTAACTTAATATCACTTGAACCATAAAATATAATCACCTCATGAAGAGATTAAATAGCAAAGTATGTATATTGGTCGATTTCTTGTGTTCCAATAAAATGAATAGCTCTAAGAAATTCCAAATATTTTTTATATCAAAGAATCAATTCAATATAAAATTTAAAGAGAAGATAAAATAATGAAGAGAAGTGGAAAACATGAAAAGAAAAGGAGGTGATAAAATCTCCATATAAATATGAATCTAAATCACCAGGGATGTTATCAAAGACTAAACATCCATCGACAAGGTTCATAGATCAGACACAAATTACCTCACAAATAATATCAAGAAACCAAATTAGAGTTCAAAAAAATATATAGTGATTCCTAAAAAGAAGATTATAATTAGAATAAAGGAGCACCTCGAAAACAACCAAAGAAAGTTTACAAGGCACCTCAAGACTCAAACATTGGTGAAAATGCAATAAACTCATAAATCTAAGATGTTAGTTATAAGAAGAAAATGTAAAAGAAAGAAATATAAAGGAGCACATTCAATGAGAACTAAAGCAACTTGGAACATCTCCTCAAACATAGAGATGACAAATAATTAGAATATTAAAAGAATAACTTAGACAATAAAAGGCTCTAATATGGTACAAGTGAAAGCATTGAAAAAAAATAAAACACCTAAGACGACATCACTTTGTTGGGAAAGCTACTTTGGATGGTGAAGTAGCTAAGCAAGAAATTCCTCAAAGCCTCACAAATGGTACAAAATCTATCATCAACATTTACAACAAAGCATTTTACATAACATTTTGATTGGAGGTGTAAGAATTTGAATGTAACCCATGATTTGATGATACCATGATACATATCTTGATACATGGATGCCAACAAATTAGAAGAGTAAATTAATATTTTGTATCCCATATTAGCAATGGGAGGAATTATTAAAGGTGATAATTTGACCCTTACATTGTTTAATTATGAGCAAAAGGAAAATCACATAAAAATTTTAAGAAAATAGAATATTTTGAAGAATATTCTCTGAATGAGAACTCATATTTTTGCCTGCAAATTAATATTTTTGAAGCATGAATCAAGACATGAGTATAAACTTATACCCATCAGAAAGCTCTTTATAAGAATAATTTAGTAGAACCAATAAAATTCACTTTTTTAAAGGTTTACAATGGCTAGTAGTAGATTTAAGTTCCTTTTGCTAGACACACAACTACTACAAGGAGATAATTATTCTTCCTAAATGAATAAAATTAAAACTCATTTAGAGTTCAAAGAAGTATGGAATATTATTAATGAGACCATTATCCATATAGAAGAAGGAAAAGATGAAAAATAAAATTTTAATAAGTAAGACATAAAAGTAAAGCTAATCATCATATTTAGTGTGGCATATGAAGTCTTGCCATACATCAGAGATACAAATTCAACCAAGAAAGCATAAGAGAAACGCTAAAAAAAATTGAAGTAAGGAAAAAGAATCAAATCTTATTCCTACAAAGCTAGCTCCATTATTTGAAAATGAAAAATGGAGAAAAAATTGAACAATTTCTTAAGGTGAACAACTAAGCTAGGGTCATCACTTCAACCCTAGGAAGAAATAATATCAAATGATACATTAGTCCCCGTAATTTTTATATCTCTACCTTTACAGTACAACGTATTTTTAAGCATATGGAAAGTCATAGAGTATACATTGACATTAGAGAAGTTGGTAAATATTCTTCAAAAAGTAGAGATCTCCCATATACCTCAAAATAAAGAATAAATAATTATCTCAAATAAAAAAGGGAAGTAGTAATTCAATGGAGACAAATGTTATTGCTTTCAAAATCATATGAATAATTCACACATGCAAAGAACATGCAAATTATATGATAAAATTTGTCGTGGAGTGAAGTAATGTTGACATAATCTATTCTTGAACATGATTTCTTCTTAGGCTACATATTCATAGCAGAAGAAGCCTCAAATGGACAAAAATCCAAGTTGGAGACCACACAACAATGTTATGGAAAATAAAAATCTAGGATATCATCTAGAAGAAGAAGAGTATATATTTACTGATCACACTTAGTTAAATCATCATAATGTTGCTTGATATATCAATTCTAGAGCAACCAATCATATGACCAATCGAAAGGATTGATTTTAGAGTCTATATTATTCTAGACATACAACAAGGGTCTCTCTAGGTGATGTCATATCCTATGGTATCAAAGGTATATGATATATCAAATTGACCTAGATTTCACACATGCAAGTTAATAGCCTTGTATGTCCCAAGACTCGCTAAGAATATAATCTCCGTAAACCAATTACTCAACCATAAATTGAAGCTTGAATTTGACAAACATGTATCCAAGGTATATCTCATTGATGATAAATCCAATATTATTATATATGGTAGAGAAAAAGGAAAAATATTTTAAATTCAACATCATGGAACCTATTGTCAAGCATGAAAAAATTCATAAAAGAAAAAAAATAAAGAGCAATAGTAATGGAGGAAAAAATTCCTAGTGCAGGAGGAATTGGTAGACTTTCAAATGGCTCATGGTTTTTACTTTATCTAAGAATTTGGGTATTCTTTCCAATAACCTTGATGAGGGGTATGGTATCCTCAGAGACCTTTAAGAGGCTACTAAGGTTGTATGGGAAAAGGTGCTAGTTGATTATGACTCTCAACTCATGATTAATCTTTTGAAGACTCCTTCTAAGAATCATACGGTTGATTGGAGAATCATAAGGTTGTTTTTTGTTGTTTTGTGTTTTTTTTGTATTTTTTGTTATTGTCCTTATGTTTTTGATGTCCTTGTTCTTGTGTTTATGTATGTTTGTGTTAATTCGTTCTTTTGTGTGTGAGTGTTTTCTTTGTTTTTTTGTTTTTTTTTATTGTTTGTTGTTGGTTGTTTTTATTTTTATTTTTAATTTTTTAGGTTTTGGTTATTTTTGTTTTTTATATTTTTATTGATTATGTCTTTGTAGCATTATGTTGTTTTTGTCTTTTTTGTGTTTTGTTATGTTGTTCTTGCGTTTTTATATGCGGTTCGTGTTGTATTTTTTTTGTATCTTATTGTGTGTGTGTTTGGTTGTGCTTTATATTTTTGACACACTCAAGGAGCATATTTTTTATTTTATTTTATTATTTTTATTTTTATTTTTTTATTTTTTTTTTAAATATTTTTGTGTGTTTGTTTGCTCCTTAAGTATGTCAAAGGTGGTAGGCTAAGTGCGATCCCTAGGTGATTTTTGTGGAATAGATACCCTTGTCTCCTTAGGTCTTACCCAAAAGTGGTATCCCTTCTGGAATGTTTTCCACACAAAAAAAAGGTATATAACCCTCACATATTATTATAATACTAAAAATAGATAATTATCACAATATATTATTCTTATATTAATTTACACTTTATACTAGCATGTTGATGCTTAAATCTATGACCGTCATCTCTCTCCTATATGGGTTGGAAACTAATAATCTATCATATTGAACACACCTAGATGAATGTTATTTATTCTTTAATTGACTCAATCTTAGAAAATAATTTAAATCCACCATACTAATAGTGAAATACTATTAACTTCAATACCAAGTGATAAAAGTGGCATGTCTAATGATTTTTTTTTATTTTACATGGTGGAATAGGTGGCTGCAAGGTTGTTTGACTTTTATGGTCACCATAGTATTCTGCGCTCTTCACCCTAGAAGCTGCCACATAGTACTTTATTGTTCACCCTAAAAGCTGCCACACAATACTCCGCATAGTCCACCCCTATAATGACCATGCCACAATCATTTTAAACCTTTTACGCCACTGAAAGCACGAAAAAATGGATGAAAAAATGAACAAACATTCAATCTGATGAGGCTTAAGATTTTAACCTTGGATATCCATACCCTGATGAGGTTTGACCACAGCAATTAATCTACACCTCACATCTATATGATAGATAGATAGATAGGTAGATAAATAATCTTAAGTTATTACTTAAAAATAATAAATATAAAAATAAGGTACACTAGATTGTACCCACTATTATCACATCAAATAATATTTAAAAATATTACACTATAAATATTGAGATCTAAAACATAATAGATTAAATTCACTCCAAACTATATATATAATTAACTAATCAATTTATTAAGATACTAAAAGCTATAACAACCTATACTACATATTTATCATGATGACACATAACAACTCAAACTTAGGTTTAGATCAAATAACTAGTATTTATTTTGTGGAGGGGTTTATACTTGTATGCCTCAAAAATTATCCCCTTACATTCCACTAAAAGTTGGTTTTTAGTATTTTCATAAATAAAATATAAAATATAGTATTACTAAATCATTATAATCATCATTATAATCATAATCTTAAGGGTTAAGAGACTAAAATTTCATATTAATATTTTTCAAAAATACTACTATGGACATGAAAGCATAATTTTAAAAAATAATATTAAGCTTATGTGTTATAAAAAATTTAAAACTTTTAAATTGTGTGCAATCCTAATTGGTCTTATCATGCACATTATTTAAAACATAATATTTGTTTTTATCTTATGATAATAAATTCTATCATGTTAATATTTGTTTTTATCTTATGATAATAAATTCTATCATGTTATTTTTAACGTATGTTTATACAACTATTGTTTACTAACATGTACAATAATAATTTCAACTAATATAAATGATCATAAGAAGATCTGGTATTATATTTGATTATTTTACTTAAGATACTATAAGTAATTATATTCTTATATATATATATATATATATATATATATATATATATATATATATATATATATATATATATATATATTTATTTATTTGTAATATTAAGAGATACCAGAAATCCCAACCTGTTACAACAATTCCATTAGGGAGACACACATGGACCCCCTCACACACTCACCTATGCTACCCCCTCACACACTCACCTATGCTAAACCTTGGACCTCCTGAAGAAGAGCCAAAGCCCAAACCATTGCCTTGCACCCTAGGTGCAATTATATTCTTCATATTAACTAAAATATAATATTCTTCATTTTATTTATTACACAATTTTTCATTATTTTATTTTTAGTTTTTGTTTTAAATGTAAAGATAAGGGTCAAAGTAACATACTAGAAGAAAAATGTTACCATTCTATATAAAACAAAGACATTTCATATATATATATATATATATATATATATTACTTTTAAAATTGAATTTTTGTGTTAGAACTAAATATAGTCCATTAATCCTTTTATTTTTATTTATTTGTTGAAATTCAAAACCTTTAATTTATATTATCTTTATTTAGTTTTAAAAATGAATACAACTAAGGTTGGAAGTGTAGACCAATTGGTTCCCCCAAACACTTTAAGGGGGCGAAGATCCAAGGTTCAAGACGGATTGAACGCTTGTCCCTTTCTTAGTGCTTTCAATAGTGTAATGATCGTGACATGGTGGTTATAGGGGTGGACTACGCGAAGATATGTGTAATCCTGGTGCCTTCAACAATGTAAAAGGTTTAAAATGATAGTGGCATGGTTGTTATAAGAGTGGACTGTGCAAAAATCTGTATATCAGCTTCCAGAACAAACAACGCAGAATACTAAAACAAAATTAATAATAATTAAAATTTAATCAAAACCACTTAATTATTAATAAAAATATATATTATTAATTTTTTTTTTAAATTATATAATAACAAAATAAAAAAATAAAAATTACTTTAAAATAGTATAACCACTTAATTATTAATAAAAATATATATTATTAATTTTTAAAAAAAAAATTATATAATAACAAAATAAAAAAATAAAAATTACTTTAAAATAGTATACGTAAATTTAAAATTAAAAAAAAAACATTTAAAAAATAAAGTTTCTTTTACTTGCACTGCAAGCTTATAAGACATGCAAATATAAAACTATTTAATTCATACTACATTTTGAATAGTAACTATTTAATTACAACAAAATCTATTTATATATGAAAAGTTACGGATGGTTCTATATGCAAACGCAGAACATTTATATTACGCAGATAGGTCAGTTAATAACTTATAGAAGTAGAAGTATTGACAACATTCGTCAGGACGGGGGACCAGAAACCAAAGATTGTGGAGAGAAGAAAGTTCGTTGAGGGCCACGTTTTAGAAGATTTTTTGTTTTTTATTTAACTTTGTTTTCAGCGGGTCAGTTTTCGAGAAAGTGCTTGAAAATAGGATGATCGAATGTGCTTGAAAATACATGTATTCAGAAATATTTCAACTATATGACAACGATCATTCAACGTGAATACAGAATACACTCTGACAACGATCATTCAACATGAATAGAGGATACACTCTGCTGCAACCTCTGTAAGTGATCTTGAAAAAACTCTCGCATTTTTTTTTTGTTGGTATGAGTTGCTAAAAAAAAACCATTGATGAGAAGGTGGATTCTTCCTTGGTGGATTGTACGAGGTATTTTAATGGTCATATGACATTCTAGTTATATGAGAATGATGTAATTTTATCTAAATTAAAATAAGGTTTACTCCTCTATAGAAATGTTATGTTTTATCTCCTACATCATAAATTATTTCATAATAATTTTAATACCATTGGAAATTAGACATAGAGCACTCTTCAATAACATATTGCATGACTTAATTATTTAATAGTAGGTATGAGAAAACTCTCACATTTTTTTGCTGGTATGAGTTGCTAAAAAAAACCATTTATGAGAAGGTAGATTCTTCCTTGTGGAGTGTATTATTATTGATTTTGAATGAGGCATTTGGAAGTATTCTATTGGTCATATGACATATGAGAATGATATAATTTCTATCTAAAATAAGGTTTACTCTTACCTCTATAGAAATTTAATGCTCTATTTCTTACATCATAAATTATTTCATAATAATTTTAATACCATTAGAAATTGGACATAGAGGACTCTTCAATAACATATTGCATTGCTTAATTATTTAATAGCAAGTAGAAGCTTTTATTTATTGAAAATTTGTTAGTGATTTAGAATTACAATGGATGATTGTGATTTTTGTGATGACAAGGCTTGAAAACTTCAAGTCATTATAAATTTACCCTTGTGTGATACAACCACTTGTTCTAGGGGTTTCAACTATAGTCTAAACACATTTGTTCTATGCTTCTCTTCCTCAAATTCTTGGTTCTAAAACCAAGTAGATGAATAGGTCGAACCTCAATCTTTAATGGATCTATCATCTGCAATTTAGAAACACTTAACACATGAGTGGGGTCATCAATTTACTTTCTAAAGAGGGACACATGAAAGACATTATGAATTTTGGATAAGTTGGGTGGTAGAACTAGTCTGTATGCTATAGGGATTATCTTAACTACTATCTCAAATGGATCCACATATCTAGAGTCAAACTTAGAGGATTTTATAGAACTCTTAATTGGTTTCACCCTTAAGAATACTCTGTCTCCCATAGAATACTCCCTCGATGATCTTTTGAGGTCTGCACAGCTTTTTTGACGATCTACGACATCTTTCAGCTTTTGTAGAATTTTCTTTAATTTCTCCTCCATTTCTTTTACCATTTTTGGTCTTATCACTACCCGATCCTCCGAATTATGCCAAGATAAGGGAATTCTGCATCATCACCCATATAGAGCTTTAAATGGTGCCATACCTAGTGATGCACAATAACTATTATTGTACGTAAATTCCACTAGGTATAAGTAGTATTCCCACTTTATGTGTTAATCCATGCATTACATTCTTAACATATCCTCAAGCACTTGAGTCACCCTCTTAGTATTTCCATCTGTCTATGGGTGATGACTAGTACTGATATTCAATTTGGTCCCCAATGCTTGATGTAGTACTTGCCATAATTCAGAAGTGAAATGAGAATCTCTATCAAAGATTATAAATTTAAGGAAATCATGCAGTCTTACCACTTCCTTGGTAAACTTACTTGCTACGATGGTCGCATCATCTTGCACATTACTTGGTATAAAATGTGCGACTTTGGTTAATTTATCCACAATTACTAAAATTGCATCATACCTGAATCTTGTTTTAAGAAATCCCACTATAAAATCCATTGATACTACTTGCCACTTTTATGTGGGTATATCATGTGGATATAGCTTTCCAACTAGATGCAGATGTTCTGCTTTCACTCTCTGGCATTCCAAATATTGTACCACATAACTAGTAATATATTTCTTCATTCCTGGACAATAGTAATCTTTCTTCAATTTTTTATGTATTTTTGCCCCTCATAGGTGTGCAGAATAAGGAGTATTATGAGCCTCCTTACGTATTTTTTATCTCAATCTTCCCAAATTAGGGACTACCAACCTATTCCTAAAAAATAGCAGATCATCTTTGAGAACATATTATGCATCCTTTTCAAGTTTTTGCCCTACCTTGTCAACACAAGATTGACAGAATTCACCTTTTCTTGCCATGTTTTAATTTGATCTAATAAATCATATTGGCATTTTGCCATTGCGGTAATATGTCCTCTCCTACTTAGAGCATTGGTGACCTTATTCTCTTTTACCTTAATGTATTCAATGTTGAAGTCATATTTTGCTAAGAATTCCATCCAACAATGTTGCTTGGCATTCAATAAAGGTTGGGTAAATATATACCTCGGACTCTAGTGGTCTGTTTTCAACTCAAAAGGTTTTCCCAACAAATAATGCCACCAAATTTTTAGGGCATGTACCACCGCTTCCAACTCTAGATCATGAGTGGCATAATTAACCTCATGCCTCTTAAGTTTTTTGGACTCATAGGCAATAACAGCATCATCTTGAGTCCAAACCCCACCTAACCCTTCAATTGATGCGTCAGTACAAACTGTAAACTATTTTTTAAGATCAATCAATTTTAGGATTGGTGTTGTCGTCAACCTTTCTTTCAAAATTTGAAAAGCCTCTTCACACTGCTATATCCACTTGAAGTCTTTCTCTTTCCTTTGAAGTTTTATAATGGGTTGAACAATTTTTTAATACCCTCTAACGAATCGCCTATAGTATCCTACAATTCCCATAAATATTTTCACTTCTGAAACATTAGTAGGTGTTGGTCAAAAAATAATTCCTTCAATATTCTTTGGATCCACTACATCTCCGTAGCAGAAATAATATGCCCAAGATATTGTACTTGTGGAGTATAAAACTCACATTTTTTTAACTTTTCATATAATTGATTTCTTCTAAGAATCTCAAGCACAGTTCTCATGTGTTGGTCATGCTCCTCCTTACTCTTGGAGTAGATCAATATATCATCCAAAAATACAAGTACAAATCGATCCAATTATTCTTTGAAAATGCTATTCATGAGATTCATGAATTCGGTTGGGGAATTGGTTAGTCCAAAAGGTAAGATAGTAAATTCAAAATATCCATACCTTATTCTAAATGGTGTTTTAGAAGTGTCTTTATCTCGAATCCTTAACTGATGATAACCAAATATCAAGTCTATTTTAGAAAATATGGTTTCTCCTTGTGTTTGTTGAACCACAATGAAAGTCATAGTTGTGAGAAGGTTGAAAGCCACATTGTGTATGTTTGTTGAAAGCCACGGTTGTGATAATGATCAAAATCATGTCAGGTGTGCTTGATGAAAGCCATGATTGTGTGGAGAGTGACATGGATAGTAGGAACCCAAGAGGGTGATAAATACCCAAGGAAGAAGCTATATTCATAAGTAAAAGCCACCGTTGTTGAGGAGAATATTTGCCTAAGTCAGGCCAAAAGAAGGATGTTGGAAGACAAAGTAGCTAAGAAGAAGAATATTGTTGAGGTAGAAGGCCAAGGTGTGAAATTTGAAGGATAAACGAATATTATTAAAGAAAGAATGAAATTAGAAAGAAGACATTGAGAGGAGGATGTAGAATTGGTTGGAGATGAAAGAGAATGTTGACCCAGTCCCATAATGCACAAGTATGAAAGGAGACTAGCAATAAATTTGAAAGAGAAAGGTATCATCTATTGTGCAGAAGGTGTAATAACATTGTAACTACAGAGCAAACCTGCATGCATGGTTGACACGAGAAGTTACAAATAATACCTAAAAATATGAGGAAGAGCACTACCTAAAATACAAATTTTAATTTATCTCAATGAAACATTAATTAAAAGGATCATAGTATATTTATAAGGTGAAGGAAATAGTGAAATGGAGTGCGATATATTTTATAAAGAAGGAAAATTTTAAAATTGATAGTAAATTTATTGGAAAATAAAAGTTGAAAGTGAGATATTGAAGAAAATAATTGAAATATTTGAGATAAAAATATTTAAGGAAAAATTAAAATGAAGAATAAAGAAAAAATAAATTGAAAAATAATATTAAAGTTGAAGAAAGAGATTAATTATATTTGAAGAAGAATAAAGCTTATTTGAAAGAAGGATTGAAGGAAACTAAATTGGATAGAAAGGAAATAAAAAATTATTAAAGAGGGAAGAATTATTAAAAGGATTGCAAAATTTGAGAAGGAAAAATATTGAATTAGTGAGTTAAAAGGTTTCCCACGTGATACCATGGAAAATACAAATATTTTCTTTTAGAATCTCAACTATTAAAAGGACCAAACTTGACTCCATATAAAAATAAGATGAAATCAATTCTTATTGTTGAAAAACTTTGGGAAGTAGCAATTGGAGATAAAACCATTCCAAAGATGTCATTGGGAGACAAAAATATAAAGATGAAGATGCAAAGGCACTAATGCTAATAACATTTGGTATATCATATCAAGCACATTAAGTGAAGTTGAAACTTCAAAAATACTTGGGATAAATTATACACCATATTTGAAGGAAAGAATGAAGCTACTATTTTACACTTGCAATCACAATTATATTCACTAAAAGTTCATGATGGTGAAAACATAGAACATTTTCTTAGAAGGATAACATAATTGAAATCAAAGCTACAAACTATGGGAGAGAAAGTGGAAGAAAAATTTCTTGTCCAAGTTACACTCAGAGCACTTCCAAAAATATTTAAAACATTGGTCACATCTCTCCAAGTGCTAAACAAAAATGTTTCATTTGATGAATTGGTCAACATACTTCAAGAATATTAAATAGAAACCCCAACAAGAGATGAAATGATAAAAATATTTTTATTTGAAAAAAATATTACTAAATAAATTAAGAAACTTTGCTACTTCATCATCACAACATCAACATGAATGGACAAAAAGGTATTATCACATATGTAACAAAGTTCATATCACCAAATATTGTAAACATAATTCTCTAAATCAATGGAATGAAATACATAGACCATTTAAAAGATATCAACAAAGACAAGATTAGTCTAATCAATAGTGATATACATGAACACAGCAACAACATCCAAAATGGTAAATTCAAAGAGGAAACATGGTCCAAGAAGTACAATAAATAGAGTACAATAATAAGGAAAAATATGAAACAACTCATAGAGCTCTCATGGGAAAAATAACTATAGATCTATTCATCTTAGGAAATGCTAGTTTAGAAAATGAATGGCTTGATAGTATTGAATGTATGGACTAAATTTATAGACAATGTGTATGATTTGAAGTCTTCCATTTATGAAAAAGATAGTAATGATAGAAGTCACTAAAAAATTATCAATAATAATCTAAGAGGTATTAACTATGACTTATTGTATTCAATACAGGACAATGATGATCTTCAAGAGCACATAAGAGAAGTTGGACAAGCTAATGAGAATGATTTTATGACAAAAAATAATGACACCAAATTTGTAACAAGGATTGATAATATCAGTGCCACAGGTAATATTGACAAGAAGATAAAATATAGACATGGATAGAAAAATAAATCTTGGATTCTTCAAAGTTGTAAAACTTGTGGCAAGAATAATCAATCTCAAAAGACTTGTCAAGAAAAGAAAACTAAAATAGATATACACTATGGATGGATAAGTAGAACATAATGGAATAAAATTATGGATATGCTAAAGTGTTTCTAAAAATAAAAAGAGTTTGATTAGTATAAATCTAGGAATAAATACAAGTCAAAATCAAAAGGACAAAATCTATACCAAATCCAAATATGGAAATAAGACAAAATTCAAATTCAATGCCAAATTCAAATCAAGAGGACCAACACTAGAAAAAAATACTAAAAGTATATCAAATAATGTAATAGGTGGTCTTAGAAGTCTATTATATTATCTAGTACTTATAAATATTTTGTAAATATGTACTTTTAAATATTATTTGCTTAGAGTTTGTCATTTAGTAATCATTAGAGGTTTGTCATTACTAGGAGTCATAAAATATATTTCTCTTATGGAAAATATGAAGAGTCATATTTCCTAGGTATTTGAAGAGATGAATAGCTTTTTGAAGTTGAAATTTCAAGAGTCGTTGTAAAGGCTATATGTAAAGCAAGCATATAAGTTGTAGGTAGTGAAATTTTTAGTACTTCATTGATATTGAAATACTATGTATGTAGTAGTAGCTCTTGAGAAAGTGTTGATTTTTTAGGGACCTTGTGATCCCAAAATTGTGGATCAAAAGCAGAGTTTTTTTGCCTCAATACCTAGGGATTATTAGGTTTGGAGGTATCTCCTTCGAGCAAAGTGTTGTGTAGGTTGTAGAGCGGCCTATAGTTGCTGATGTAGGCCCTTCTAGGTCCCCTCCCCCAATTTATCATTTACAAATATGATTAAATGGAAATAGGACATAGAGGAAGTCTGGTTTATAGAATTAGCCCTTGATTCTATCTTCTCTTTAGTAGTCAATAATCTAGAGAAGCAATCTTTTCAAATAAGGGTTAATGGCTACCTCTCCCAAGTGGACCTCCATCCTAAACTAGTGATAGATCAGTCCCTAGTGGTAGATAACATTTTTTATAGAAGCAATCATGATCTAATTTGTAAGTTCATTGGCATAAGATCATATTTAGGATTTATGTCCTCTTCGATCCAAAAAAAAGAGGTAGCCCCTTAGGGACACCTCAATATCTCTCATTAGCAATGGCTATTATATACTGAGTTTTTCTTCACAAATAGATAGAGACAAAGCATTTGAGTTAGGGAGGAGAACATATGGTGTTGTGAGCCTTTTTGGTCAACCTTGGAAGCTAATATTTGACCCTCGAATGGAGCCATCTATGGTGGTTTTTTGGGTTCATATTTATGACCTAACCATGGAATACCAGTATGAACATATTTTTGAGATGTTGGGCAACTTCTTAGGGTGATACTTAGTAGTTTCCAAAGACACGATGAGGAGCGAATCTATTTTTTATGCCCGAATCTATGTGGAGATGGATCTCAACCACCCTATCCTAGTTGAAACAAAAATTAACATGGGGGACTTAAAATGGATCCAATAGGTGTACTATGAGGTGATATCATTTTAGCGTAGGATCTACCATACACATGATTATTTGACCCACTTCTACCTAGAGAGCATCCAAAATGGCCCCATATCTCCAAAGAAAACCACCATCAATAGTAAGTTTGTTGAGATGAAATTAGAGTATCAATCCACAACCTTGAATGTTAATCCCCTTGAGGAGGTTTTTGAAGCTCCAAAGAGAAAGAAGAAGAAAAAAATCTAAATAACATGTTCCAACCAATCAACAAAGAGAAATATCAATAGGTATGAAATTTTTAACTCTCTATTAGATATGGAGGAGGCAAACACCATAATAGATGAACCTCAAAAGGATAACATTCCCTCTATAAGGGTTGAGAAAATTTCCTCTCATGTTTCTTTGCAATCAGATTTGGGGATTAACCACTTAACACCGATAGATCCAAAGGACCAAACCCTGCAATGGTTGTGGTGGATAATGATGTTTCAATGAAATATAGAGATAAGGATAGAGGGAAACCTGACCTTGGGATCTAGAAAGTAGAGAAAAGGTTAAAAAACTCTCAAGCCAAGAGTGTAGGAATAAAATTGAATCAAGAGAAGCTGGCTAATGACAGACCAGCTAGTTAACTAGATAAAGGTCAAGTCGATTGACACTTACTGGAATCCCAATTCCTAATGATTGTTTAATCTTAGAATATAAGAGGTCTAACAATTAGACCTCATCAAATTATTTTTTAGAGTTTAATTAAAATCACCAATCTAATTTTATTCTCCTTCAAGATACTAAAGCTTCCATTCAAATGATGGATAACATTGCTAAGAAAAAATGGAGATAGGTTGGGCTTTCAGTGGAGTGGTGACCTTATGGAATCCTCTTCTTGGGATGAATTTAGATCACATTGTTGGTTATGGTATCCTCACCTCTCTCTTCAAGAGCAAAATCTCTGGTGATCTTGTGTTGGTTTTCAATTTATACGGTGCTATAAATTTTGTGCAGAAACGTCACCAATGGTCAATTTTACAAGTTTGTAGAACCAAAATAGAGGAAGTGAATTGGTTAGTGGCAAGGTATTTCAATGCTAAAATTACTCTTAGGGATAAGGAAGGGTAAAATCCTTCTTTGGACAAGGGGGGTAGATTTATGATGTTCAAAATCAACCAACTCAATTTAATTGATGTCCAACATGCAGGGTCTCTGTATACATGGACAAACAAACAAGAAGGTTTGACAAGTGATGCATAGGAGTTGTCTCACCTATGATAACCTTATGAATAGAGTTTTTTATGACCCCTTCAAGTGCATCATGTGTAATTCCTAGGAGACACATGATCATTTGCTTTTCCAGTGTGATTTTGCCAAAGAGTTGTGGAAAATGTGGATAGACCTCTTTAAGGAACACCTAAAATTTAAGGTAAATCTTGCTAATCTTTGGGAGATCTAGAAATGAACAAAATTTAAGAATATATCCATTCAACTAGGTTGGTCCCTAGGCCCAAGCTTCATTTGGTGGCACATCTAACTGGAAAGAAATTCTAAAACTATTAGAGATGAATTTCAATACATCTAGTTTAGCACAAAATTGTTACTAAGGTTTTTGAAACTATTAGAGCTCACCTTATGGATCAAAAAATCCAAGAGAATGAGTTGGCTCCCAAGTCACATAATTTGGGGTCAAGGTAGCAACTATAAAACATTTTATCTAGTTGTTGCTTTTTCAAACATTATAATGTGACTCATTGAAATGCAAAACTTTTTTCAATTAAGTTGTATAAGTAGATATTGATTTATTCAACGCAGTCTAAGAAGGGAAAATAACTTTTAAACAATTATAGTTTTTAACTAGGGGTAGAAAAATACAAGATTGTTGTGGTGTTTTCTATTTTTTAATAATAAAATTATTGATATATAATTTTTTAGAAAAATGATAGCATAAATCTATAGTTATTGCAAAAGATTCATTAATTAATTGTTATATAATATTGTTAATATGAAATTTAATGTAAGAGGCATGGTTGGCTCAAAAAATTTTCTTTCTAAAAGATAAAGAGCAATTCAAATCCATTATTAAAGGTATTGAAGATCTTCTAGGAACCCATTTATAAATATGTGCCTCTTTCATGAGTAATATATTTATCCTTTTCTTTATGGTCCTATGTATATTTATTAATTGATCAAGATAAATTATAGTCAAAGATTATGATATTGCTTTTAATTATTATATATTATAAAAGGTGAGACATAATTGATTTTAAATTTTATTGAATGTGGCATGCATAACACTACCAATTTCTATTTGCATTGTAAACATATAATATTTTACCTAGATTTGGACAAGCCAAGGAAGTCATTATACCCCATAGGTGAAGGAAAGGTAAGGTCAATCCTAAACCTAGGTACAACTCTAAAAGAATAATGTAAATTTGAGGGAAGTTGGGGTAAGCGCTAGAAGAAGAAGATACTTAGGAGGGTGATATAGATAGGAAAACAAGTATAAAAATAGTATAGAAAAGATATAAGTACAATCTAACTAGAAGAAGAGATATAAAGCAAGCAACCAACACAATGCAAGAAAAAACAACTACAAAAATAGAAGAAAGACGAGATAAAACTAGTTTATTCACTAATCAATATAAGTTGTAGTCAAAGATTACAATATTGGTTTTGTTCTTATGTATTGTAAAAGATGAGATATAACTAGTTTAGATTCCATAAATATAGTTTAAATAAGTGCCACTATTAATTTCTATTTTCTTTATACACATTCTATTTTATCTAGATTTGAACAAGTCAAGGAAGTTACTACACCTTGTAGGTGAAGGCAATGCAAGTTCATGCCAAAACCTAGGGAAAAATCCATAAAAATAATATAATTTTGGGGTGATTTAGTGGAGGTGCTAGGATAATAATATTCCTAATAGGATGATATAATTAGGAATGCAAGTATAATAGCAACATAAACAAGGTATAATTAGAATATAACTAGCATAAGCGATCTGAAAAAAATAAAGACCTAATTTAATAAATAAACAATTAGAAGGTATAAAGCAAACAATTGAACTAATATAAGAGATAAACAAATTTAAGTGTATGTGAGAGAGATGAATGCCCTTGACAACTATAAGCTAGTGAACCCAACCATTGACCTTGAGGTAAGGACTCATTGATAGGAGAAGAGCTATTTCTTATTATGGATGAAAAGCAAGGATTATTGAGTGCTTGAGTCTTCATAGGAGATATTTTGAGGGAGTCATGCAAAGAGACCTACTACATAGTGCTATATCAAGAGATAAAGGAGAAGGCTAGGAATTTTATCTTTTTCTAATTGATTTGACTTGGCTTGCTACTAATTCAAAAATATTTTCTTATCAATATAATGATAGAATGACCAGTTTGACTTGGTATTTATATGAATTATTTTTTTAGATATAATTTATCAAGTATGCTAATAAAATCCTAGATGCACTTGTTTGCCAAGGATTATTTAATAAAAATAGAAGTGAACTCTAACCTTGGGGGACCCATAGAAGTTATTTATAGGTTCAATTTAGTAAAATATACTTGATAATTATGACTACATCAATTTTTGATAGGCCAATGCATAGGATAGTGTATTGGACAATGCAATAGCAATTTAGCTAGTATAATGGTCAATCTAAATTGAAAAATAAAATTAACAGATTAAAAGTGTAGTCGGGCCTATCTTAGACACTCAAATGAACCTATTAGCATTCTAGGTGATTTGATGATGATTTTTGGAGTATATTACATTATTTGGCACATGCTAATGTACCCCCATGGTATCTTCATAGTATATTTATAAATAATAGATTAGGTTTGATTCATAGTTTAGTATGTGAGATATATTTCCCCTTTTATGTAAGTGTGAATGTGCAAGAAATGCACAAGTGTCATGTGAGTTAATGTGCATAGGTGTCTTGTATGTATGAAAATAAATATGTAATGTAAAGATGTGCACAAGTGTCTAAGATTTGAGTGTGCAAATTATAGAAGTGTAAGAGTCATGTATAGGTGTGCATATGTTATAAATTCAATTATTCATCAAGTATGCAAGTGGAAAGTAGATAAGCCAAGAATCATGAAACTTAGAATATAGATAGGAATAGTCAAGTATCCAAAGAATCACACTACTATGACTATATTATAGAGACAATGCTCCATAGATGAGATACAATGATCATCATCAACTACAATTCATATATCTTGTAAGAGAAAGAGGAGTAATAAATCTTGTATACATTTTGAGCAATTAATATTGTAAGTTGTATTACATGCTTAGTACATATTGATTAAGGCTATTTACATTCATATTGCTACATATTATTGAATGTTATTTGATATATTATAAAAAAAAATTACATATTAATTTTCTCATATTATTATATTCTCATTATTATCTTGAACTTATTATATTGTGGCTATATTATATTTGATCCTATGATATTTGTGGTAGTATTAAGGCTTAAAAATATATTAGGAGTATTAGAGCTACCACTTGACTCTATCCAGATTGACAAGAGCTCATTTTAGCCATTATTACAAAATTGATTTTATCAAGTTTGATATAGTTGATCTAGAGTCTATCCACTTTGAAGATAATGAGACTCAAACTCTATTTTAAATATCATACTGAGTAGAAAATCTAGTATTTCTATAATGAACCTCTCTTCTCATTCCATAAATCTTTCAACAATTTATCAAAATATTCAACATGCATCCATAAATAAATTAATTGCACAATAAATTGCTCAACAAAATAGAGATTGATTATACCCTTGAGGTAGAGCAACACCATACAATGCTCCTTTAGGAAGGAAGCCACTCCACAATATCTTTAGCTCCACAATCCAAGACTTCTCCAAGAATACATCATATATTTTAGATGCCTTTTACAATGGGGGTGCATCTCTCTTTATACAAGAGTGTGATGGTTCACCTTCCATGAGTTACAAGATCACCCATGTGGAGGTTCACCTTCTATGAGTTACAAAGTGCATGACAATATTCCTTGTGGTTACATATGACAATATTCCTCCAACGGTTACAAGTATGATTCTATAACATACCTATTTCTATTTTTACATATGGCCTTCCTTACTCAATAATTAATTTATGGATCATACCATTATACAATACAATATTAAATTATTCAATATTTTTTTTTTGGGTAAATAAAATTCTTCATTAATTACCGGGTTTTGTAGGTTAACCCAAAACCTATTATAATATCCAGCATTCTGCTGAGATCGTAGATCCTAGTCATCCTTGAAACTTTCTTACCAGAACTTGTGTTGAATCCCCTACAACACCCTACTAACAAGGCACACCCATACCTAAACATAACTGTAAACATTAGTTGCATTGACAGGAAATTGAAGTTTGGAACTTTGCACTTGTGAAACCTGTTGCTTTCCCATTTCCTATTCTCTATCAGAATCTTCCAAGGCTTACACCCTGTTACCTTCATTTCCAATTTGGTATGATTTTGAGGGAAACCCCATAGTTATTACCAGCTCCATGGGGAAAGAACACCCATTCATATTTCTCCTTAACGGGTAGGTTTCTTTTCATGACCAAGAATGTTTTCCACTTCACGTGGCACACCTTATGTCCATGTCACCAAACTACCAACATCAACACCTATGTTGGCTAATTTGTCAGTTGACCTATTGTCCTCACGGTACACGTGATGAGCCCTCCTATTCTGTATTACCGCAAAAAGGATCCTCACTTCATGGATGACTCCCTCGATTCTCCATGGAGGTTTTTTGCCATTGGTTAACAGGTTGATGATGTTCATAGAATC
This sequence comes from Wollemia nobilis, assembly GCA_028583015.1. Taxonomy (NCBI): domain Eukaryota; kingdom Viridiplantae; phylum Streptophyta; class Pinopsida; order Araucariales; family Araucariaceae; genus Wollemia; species Wollemia nobilis. The sequence goes on from JAQPPZ010017095.1 coordinate 6,168,368, forward strand.
ACCTTCAATCATCAAGTTACCTTGAGTTGCTTGGGCTACTTGCAACCCTCTCCAAAGGGCTCTAGCTTCTGCTTCATTATTAGTTCTAATTCCCAATGGTTCAGCGAAGGCCTTGACCATATTTCCTTGATGATCCCTAATTATTCCTCCAGCTCCAGCTCTTCCCGGGTTCTCCTTGGCTACACCATCAAAATTTAGTTTAAACCAACCCGGGGGTGGCTCCCAAGAAATCCTATTTCTAGGATTGGGCAAATGAATGGAAGGTTTTTCCTCAATACCTAAGGCCCGATCTAATTATTTTACTTGGGGAGGAATTGAGTGGTTCTCGTCCACTAAGGTGCTAAGGTTTTCTTTCACAAAGACAATAATCCTGTTGAGGACAATTTTTGGGTTGTGAATGGTATCCGTAAATGCTCTATGGTTCCTTTCTAGCCAAATCTGCCAGAGAAAATGATGCCAATAGATTTTCCATAGGTACTTAAGTTTTAGGCTAACAAAGGGTTGAGGCCATTGATGGAACACTTCAGATATAAGAGTAGGCTTAACCCACGAGATCCTAAAGGCTTGGAAAAGTTCATCCAGGATGGACTCCGCTATCGGACACTCCAAAAACAAGTGTTGGGTTGTCTCCCACCCTGCCCTGCACATGTAGCAACGGTTAGCAATAACCATACCTTTGGATAACATATTTTCCATAGTAAGGATTTTTCCTTGAATCACCAGCCATGACAAAAAGGATATTTTAGGAATTAAGCCTTTGATCAAAAATAAACTCGGTTGAAATTGTTGACCTTCCACATTGAGAAGCAAATTATAGGCAGACTTAACTATGAAGTCACCACTTTCAGTCTCAGCCCAAACAATGTGATCTTCATCCTCTCTAGAGGGAATAATTTGCTGAGTTAAAATGTTATAAAGCTCTTCAGACTCCGCTTCAAAACCCTGTACTCTGATGTGTTTCCACCTGTTGATATTTATATCCTACCACATATAATTTGCAACCTTCTTCAATTATTCAATATTAAATACCTATCTTGGTACCTAACATTCCATCCCCTTTAACAGTGAAGACTAGGAACAACTATATTAATAGAAAGTTTGAGATTCAAGGACAAATATTCCTTGACATGAATTTTTAATATTATAGTCAACTCAGAAGAAAATTGAAGATTCAGGGACATTCAAAGTCACCTTCATATTATATTGAAAAATACATACTAGAAATTTCATATTTCAAGGATAGCAAAGAAAGCAACAAAAATTTGAGAAAATTCCTACAAAGGATAAAGAAGAGTTCCAAATTCTAAGTGTAGAGATAAATGATAGCATATGATAGTATTTATAAATGTCACATTCCATCCTATAAATGGGTATATGGATAGAGAGCAAGATAGAAATATATAGAGTGATTGGTCATATACAGTCACAATGGAGAGTGATGAAGTGTGATGTATTTGAGGTCTTTATTCAATAAATATCATATTTTTGTGAGCATTTATATGATTCATTTATGAATTTTTTTATGAGTTTTATATGCTTAGTAGATTTCAATTATCATATATTTCATTTTGTATATTTCTTGACATATGCACAACTATAGTATTCCATGGTGGGCCAATAACAACCTATGCATGATATATGTTTTGCAATGGCCATCCCATTAAAATGACCACCACAAGTACCATCATGGGTTTGAGAAATTATCCATTTTTCCTCCTGGGGTTTGAGACAATGAAGGAGAATATCATCATAGCTATGGCGATAGAGAATATTCCCCAAGAGAGTATAGCAGATCACTTTTTATTTAAACATTAATTTTGAAATTGAGGACAACTCTATGGGGAGAGTAACCATCTTGATAAAGTCCTTAATTTGTAGAAAACCTTTATTATATGGATATGTTTGGATGATGTTAACACTCTCTACTATCTGAGTAGAATCTTATTCTATAGTATATTATAAAAGTATGGTAATTTTGACCAATCTATTGCTATCAAATTGGTTTTGTGTAATGAGAGATCCAAGTGAGGCCATTGTGTCAGCAAACCAATTGGATGATTGAGGTACATTGTCAATTTTGTACCAATCAAAATGCTTGAGTAGTTTATCGATAATCGGTTTGTACTTCTACAAAATTGGATCTTTACATTGGTGTATCCCTTTGACTTGCTTAATGATGAGCTCAAAATCATGTAATATGCTTAGTCATTTAATGCCTAGTGTGATAGCAATATGAAGTCCTAAAATTAGGGCTTCATATTATGTATTGTTGTTGGTGTAGGGGAAGTTAAGTTTGAATAAAAGGGGTATAGGAGGCCCTTGAGGTGTGAAGAACACAACTCTAGCACCTTCTCCTTGCTTGCATTTGGAACCATAAAAGAAAAGGATGATATCAATATCTTCTTCTAGCTTGATAGGTTCTTCTTGTTTAGTTATGTTGAACACGGAATCATCAGGTAGCTCGATTATAAGTGGTGTATCATTTGATAGTGGAGCTTTGGCGATTTGATCCACAATTACCTAACCTTTTATGTTTTTTTGACTAATGATTTCTAGATTAAATTTTGTTAAAAGCATTATACATTTGGATGTCTTGCTATTCATATAGGTATAACTCATCATATAGCACAAAGGTTTATCTTTTGCAATGACATACATAGTATGACCAATCATGTAATGTCAAGGTTTTTTAGTTGTGAAGACAACTACTAAGCATAGTTTTTTGATATATGTGTATCTAGATTCATAGCTTACAAATGTACGACTAATGTAATATATAGCCTACAATTTGTTTGATTTATTTTTCTGCACCAACATAGTTTCTAATGCAAAATTTGTGGTGGATATGTACAGATGGAATAGTACACCTGGTCGAGATGATGTCAACACAGGTGGTGATGCAAGATATTATTTTATGGCATCAAATGCATCTTGGCACTCTTGATTCCACTCAAAAGTGACCCCCTTTTTTAATAGGTTATTGAAAGGCTTGCATTTATTCAATAATTATGCTATAAAGTGACGGATCACTTGTATCTTGTCTTGCAAGCTGTGTAATTATTTAAGATTTATAGGGGTGATATATCGATGATTTATTTAACCTTCTTTGGGTTGACTTCAATGTCTTTTTTAGAGACTATGAACCCTAAAAAATTTCTTGATGTAATACCAAAGACACACTTCTTTAGGTTGAGTCTCACATTGTGCTCAAGTAATCACTTGAAAACTTGGTATAAAAAATTGATATGCTCATGATGGATCTTCAATTTGGATTAAATATCATCCACATAATATTCAACTATTTTATACATTTGATAATGGAATATGTAGGTCATGGCACGCTGATAGGTAGGCCTACATTCTTAAGTCCAAATGGCATGAATTTATAGCAAAATTTCCTTCAAGGTGTTGTAAAATTTATTTTGTGTTAGTCATCAAGATTTATTTAAATCTGATTGTATCTTGGAAACCATCCATTAGGGAGATCATTTCATGACCTATAGTATAATCTATGAGTCTATCAATGTTTGGGAGGGGGAAGTCATCCTTGGGACATGATTTATTTAGGTTATGAAATTTTGTGCAAATGAATATCCTCCCATTAGGTTTGCTAATGGGTACCATTTTTGGGACCCATTATGGGTAGTCTATGGGTTGGATAAAACCCACATCTAGCAATTTTTGAAACTTTTCTTTAACCATAAGGGCTATGGTAGGATGAAGCTTCCTTAGCTTTTGCTCTACAAGTTTTGCATTGGGTCTAAAGATGAGATTATGAACCACTAGATTAGGATCCAATATTGGAATGTCTTTGTATACCATGCAAAAGTGTGCTTGTGCTCAGTAATAAAAGCAACTAGGTCTTCATGTTCTATTAAGGAAAGGTTATTTCCAATTTTTATGATTTATGGGTTGTCGGGGTCTGCACTGATGTCAACATCATTAGTCTCCTCAATGAGCATGTGGGAACCCTCCTCTAATTGGTGTGGAGTGGGGATGAGGTGAATATCATCGACTACATTTTTAAAAATGGGTGACTCAGTGTCACTTGTATCGACATGATGGAAAACAAATGAGACGGGTGATGAGACTGTCAATATGTAAACATTTGATTGATGAAGCAATTTTCGATGGAATAAAATATTTAGGGGATGGCATGGAGGACATGCAATCAAATTCAATGAGACTTGGATCAACATAGATGGAATTCAATGGGTCATTCAAATTACGGAGGGGTGTAAATAGGTCAATGGTGATCACATTTATTTGTGGGATGGAGGGGTTTTATTGCTTGTGAGGTAAAAGTTGATCCAATATCGATGGATGTAGGTTCGATTGGTTTGGAGGTAGATGAGGCAATAGAGGCAGTGGATGGGTTGGTACATTTGGATATTCCAATAGAAGGAGTATGGAAAAAATAGGGTATGGTAGGGGAAACAAATGTAGGTAAATATCATCATCGTATTTAAAATCTGTTAGGAGGACGATGGAGGAAGAGTCTTCTTCAAAACTATTGAAGGCACTTTAAAGTACCTCAAGTAGCTCATATATTTCATATTTCGAGGTATCGAGTGATATGGTATGGATAGTGGCAACTTGGAAAGATCCTTCATTATGATCATTATAACTATCTGATCAAGGGTGAGGCTTTGAAATTTTCCTTGAAGAGGTCAACTGATTGATTGTGGTGATACCCTAGTCCAAAATTTTCCTTGAGGAGTTGATAATGTGGTTTTATGAGATGGTGAATTCCTTGTTCATGATGACCTAGGCCAAAACCTATCCAATGACAATGTTGAAAGTATTTTAGCACAAAGGAGGGATTGAATAAAAAATTAATATCACTAGACTTAGGTTTCTCCTCAATGGGTACATTGAAGGAGGTGTCAACTCTAACATACATAAAGTTTGTTGTGTTGGATGCAAAACCCATGGGAACAATGGTGCCTATGCGTGGGTGACCAAAATACCTAACTGATTCGATGATGGTAGGCATAAATGCAAAATTGTGCACTAAATACTTGCCTATTCTTGGACTCGTTATGTGCATTGTAATCTATGTAGCTTGGTAAGTAGATGCAAGAGAAGCTTCAACATTCTCATTCAACTAAGTTACTACCATGGATGAAACTGAGGTGGTGGCTAGCATGGATGAAGCCACAATGGATAAGTTTGGTGGAGGGGGAGGCTTAGGATGCATGGAGAGCAAATTAGCTTAGAATGTTGTGATGGATGCTAAATTTGTGGTTGGTGGAAGGGAAGCTATGATATCTTGTCCCTTGTTGGGTAGGGTTAATAGGTCTAGAAATGTGGTAGATATAGTTTTTTAAGACTTCACCATGAAGGAAGGTGTGGAGGCTACATGTAATGGAGGTGTAGTAGTGACCTAGGAAAATTTTGATGGGGACGATGTGGTAATGGGTGCGGTTGACCTAAGTGGTGGGTTAGTGGAAGGCATGTGTGGGATGTGGGGATAAAAGAGGGAACATTGTGCAAACAAGGGTTGGTTAGGACATGGAGGGTTTGGCTAGATATGATAGGATTGATTGGATGTGGCTAATGGGAAATAGGAACTATACGGAGGAGTTAGGTTTATGTAGTGAGTTGGGTAACAAGATGGGCAGCAAATATGGATGTGAAAGTGGATTTGGGTTTGGTAATGGATGAGATGAGGTGTGTCATATGATGGACTGAGGGGCTAGCTCAGGCAAAGTCAAAGTGAGGTATAGGTGTGTGGATTGTAGGGGTGGCTCATACAGGTTGGAAATCATGTTGTAATACTTGAAAGGTTCCTTGTTAGGAAGGATGTAATGCATGCAACCCTCATGAACATATTTGAGGTAATGGTGTACTGTTGAGGTGATGCATTGCATATCTTGAATCCATGGTATTCCAAGTAAGATATTGTATTGCATTTCTCCTTCAAGGATATGGTATAATGTATGGATGGTTTTATACCTACATGAATATGTAAAACAATCTTCCCCAATGTTGAGCACAAGGTATAGTTGAAGTCCTATAGAGTGAATGTGGATGCGGCTATGTGTGAAGATGGTAGGTTCAAATGTTGAAGTACTACAAAGGTGATAATGTTGATAGACAACTCGGTATCAACAAAAACTTACTTGAAGGACTTGTTGTCTATATGAGCTATAATGTGCAATGGAGGATTTGGTATCTCTATGGGTAAGGTTTTGATCTCATGGTCATAGAAGGTAATGGATGGCTTTGTGCATGTTTTGATATTACCCACAAAATTTGTGAAGGCATTTGGATCTTGTGTTTGAACTTCAATGGATTTTAGAATTTCCATTAATGCCTCATGATGTGGGGGTGATTGTTGTATGAGCTCATAAATTGAAAGCTTGGTCAATGTTATTCTTAGGCTCTAAGTAAGGCAGGAGGTTAATGATATGCTGGGTCATAGAGGGTGAGGTACAACCTACATTGGTGGGGTGACAATGTAGAGGGTGAAGGTACGTTGGTTGTAGTATTCAATTGTGTTGATCATTTAGAGTAGTGTTGATTCTAAGAAACTATGTGTATCATCCCTATAAATTTTTCGTATTGTGGCATGTTATTAAGATGGTTCACCTAGTTAGGTGGCATAGCGGCCATTGCGAGTGCAAATGGTAGTTGGTTGTGTTGTAGTAAAGGGGCCTAGTAGATTCCAAGGTTTTAATTTTGGAGAGTCAAAGGATTATCAATCGCAATAGCCCTCTTATTGACAAGATATTGAACAATATTTTTGAATGTGATGCAATCATTGATGTCATGCCCCTTCTACCTGTGGTAAACACAATATTGATATTCTTTGTAATACCTAAGTTTAGTCTTACGGGTATTCTGGTTTAACTTTTGGTAATATGATTTCTTGCGCTTCATAGATCCTTTGAAATATGGTTGAATAAGGCTCCGAAAGTGGTGTAATTGTGAGGGGGTCTAGTAGGACACTTTTCATGGTTTTCTGGTTATTATTGATTATAAATTTGTGCAAGAGGTAGGGTGGATTGGTATGAGGGTTGTTGAGGCTGATGGTTGTTGAGGTGGTGGTTGACATTGTTGTTGATTAGAACTACTTCGAATGCTCAATACCACTTGATTAACTTGGTTGGGTTTAGATTTGTTTTTGGAGGTGCCTTTGGAATTTTTGTTTTTTTCTTGAGATTTATCTCTCCCTCTTGGATTTTTATATCCTCAATCATATTGGCCTGAACTAGAGCTTCTTCAAGTGTGCAATATTTCTAGAGTTGCATTAATAGTAATATAGGTTTGGAACAACTCCATGTAAACATTCAAGTAAGCTTTGTGGTGGGGAGAGAAGGATAAATTTGTTGTCATAACTCTCCATCTAGCACCATAGTATAGGATAGGTTCATCATCAAATTATTGAAGATTAAATAGGTCTATCAATGTTGTTTTCCTCTTGATATTTCGAGAAAAGTGTTCTAGAAAAATATTAGCCAATTGCTCAAAGTTATAGTGGCTATGTATAGGCAAATGGTTATACCATTCCAAAGCTCCTCCCCCAAGGAACAACGGGAAGGTGTGGAGCATGAGAGCATCAATGTCATTAAGGATATAACATGCATTGATAAAATTGCTCATGTTCTCTTGGGGATCCTCCTTTCCCTTGAATTTCTCAAATTTTGGTATTTTGAATAAAGGTGGATATGGTTGCGATGGCATTTATGGATGGATGAGGAAGTTTTGTAACTGGTCAAGTGTTGGCTTTTGATATCTTGTACCAATAACTTGTATTTTTAAATTGTGGATCTAATAAGCTAGCCATTGAAATGGGTTTGAAGTGGCTTAAGGGGCTATGTTAGATGTGCCAACTTGAAATCCCAATTGGGGGTATTAATTTTGTTGGGTGAACTATTGATTTATGTATATGTTGGATGGTGGATGTTGGTTGAAGGGTTGTTGATAGGTTTGATGTGATTATTATTATTGTTGATGTTGAAGGGGTGGTTGTTGGTGTCATTGTCAGATGACCTATTAATGTGGAATGGATTGTTATTAATGGCTTTGTTGAGAAACTTGTTGATTTTGAATTGTTTGTTGTTGATGTAGTGTGAATAGAAGTTGCTACTACAAAGGATGTTGTTGTTGTTGATTGGGAAAATGTTCTTGTTGTTGGGGATGTGTGTGGTTGTTATTGCTGATAGTACTACTGTAGCAATGGTTGTTGATAGGACTGTTATTGTGGAGATAGTTGGTGTTGTTGTGGTGTGGGTGGTTGTTGTTGTTGTTGATAGTATTTCTATAGTGATGGCTATTGATACTACTATTATTATGGAGGTTGCTAGTGTTGTTGTGGTGTAGGTGGTTGTTATTGCTAATAGTACTATTACAAAAATGGTTGTTGATATTACTATTTTTGTGGAGTTTTTTGATGTTGTTGGTATTTATATAGTGGGGGTTGTTGGTTGTAGGTCTTAGCCTGATGTGATGGTTGGATGGTAACAGATGAGGTTTGGTGGTATCCGATGAGGGGCAGGGGTTGGCTAAGTAGTGGCTGGGAGTAACTATAGGAGGGATCCTATGGTTACAGGGATGTTAGTTCCTGAATGGTAGGCAATCTAGTTTTTCAATATGGAGACTATGCAAAGAAGTTATATTGCATAGATGTGGGGGTGTGGGATTTGGTCCTTGTGGTAGCTAAGACGAATTGGATGAGGTGGATTGAGTAGATGCGAGAAAATAAGATGTCACATTAACATGGGCCCAAGAAGGTTGATTTGTATCTATAGCTATGGATATGGAATTGGTGTTTGTTTGGGTACCAGATCCCCCAAGTGGAAAAAATTTTGCAAGTATGAAAAACTAAGGATTCGAGTCAACGAGATGGGTCGCATGGGTATAGACCTATTGTTGTGGTGTGGGGGAAACTGACTGGGGTGGAATAGTTAATGGTAGCAAGGATGGATGTAGTGAATTTTGCAAGGAAAATGTGTCATGCATGGTGCATACAACATCAAGTTAGATGAGGGTAATGTGAATAGGGGACCAGAGAATCCCAAGATCGATGAGGGTAATGTGACTCGAGGACTAAAGGGTCCCTTAACCAGTGGTATCAAGCTCAGTAGTAGGGACATGATGGTATGTGGTGCTTGAGATATTGAAAGCAGCAAAAAAATGGCATACCGATATGATACAAATAAAAATAGATATAGATGTTAAGTCCTATGAATGCGATGGGCAATGCATGAAGGAAATAACATAAAAATGAGATGTGAGCAAACAAAGCAGAGCCTCCTTTATTAATATTGTTTTTAATCTAATTACAATACGTCCCCCCTCTAGGGATCAGAACATTTGATACAATTTGTTACATTAATGGATGCCCGAAAGAAGCTACGCTTTCAAGATCAGACTGTATGCTTCTAGCATCTTTCGCGTGCCCACACTCAAAGTGGATGGGCTAAAAGTTGCCACCGCTTGTGTCTGTGTGTTCGTCATTCCTTTCTGCCCCTCTAGTATTCTTGGCGATGAGATCCTGTGCACAAAAAGACAACAAATCATTAATAGCATATGCGTATCTAGAAAAACATGCAATCCCCAAGGCCTCCAGCGGGCACTTAGAAGATATCAGTGATAATATTGATAAGTAGATTACAGAATGATATTGAAATTTAAATGAAAATTTCTAGAATTGGTATCACCTGATTTTGCGTCGAAGTGACGTTGGGCGGCCCCATTATGCTCGTTTTCCTATCGGGGGCCTCTCCAAAGCGAGCACTCCAATGTCCCTCCTATGCTTATCCAAATCACCTGAAACTCATGGGTTAGGCATTATATGTAATTATAAGACTACATAGATGCTCAGAATTTGCATATCCTACCCAGATTCTCCTGTATGTGATAGGGACGCCCTACGAGATAGTTAATACATAAGATAATAAAACGATCGTCAAATCATGTCAGAATGAGTTCAAAATTTAACAAAGGCATTAGGATATCATCAGGGACATATTGCAAAAGAAACGGTAAGGAAATAATGCATAGATTTCTAATCGCTCTAGGGTGGGACACTGGGGACTATCGCAAAACCTGCAAAAAGTGACCTTGCAAATGTCCTACCCAAAGGCCTCCAAAACTCTTGCAAACTTGTGGTTAGACTAAAAAAAAATTTGAGATGACCCAGAAGGTCATATTTGGTAGTTCTTCCCAGGTTATCTTGTATCCGAAGGCACTCCTTGTAGGTTAGTAGACACATAAAATGACAAAAACCAGGTCAAATCATGTCAGAAAGCAATGAAATTTGGACAACAGCATAAGTACATTAGATTTCTAATCATGCATAGATTTCTAATCACTCTAGGGTGGGGCGATTAGGACTACAATAGTTTGGGGGGCACTCGAGGGTGGTACGCCCACCGTTTAGGGCCTAGTTTTGACACCAATCCAAGTGGGATGGGTCCAAAACTTCCTAGGGGGTTGTGTCGATGAGTTTGGGGTGGGATTGTGGCCGATTGCTTGGGTCTTTGGATCTGGATTGCGTTCCTAGTGTTCACTCGATAACCTCTCTTCCATAAGAGAGAGATTAGGGATGTAGGAAACACAAATAGGAATGGGGGTATAGTTTGGCAGCACTTCGTTGCTCCAAATGCTCCAGCTCTCCATTTCTTTTTGCGTGAGGAGTCTCACATTTTTATAGACCTAAGGGTCTCCTTTGAATGCGCATGTTAGGGTGCCACTTGGCTCATTATGCCTTTTTGGGGGAGAGAAGATTCCTCCCTAATTAGGGCCTCCTTGATCAAGGTAGACTTGATTGAAGCCTCTCTAATTTGAAACCTTCCCTCGCAATCCCATGCCTTGAAGGCGGAGTTAAGTTGCAGATTTGGGCTGCCATTTATCAAGGTTTGACTTTTTTCTAGTCAAACCTGCTAATCGTCCCACCCTGGAGCGATTACTACTAATCGTCCCGAGCTAGGATGAATAGGATTCTAATCATCCCAGGGTCGGATGAATAGGGAGCAAAGTGCTTAAAAGGTGCAAAACTGACCTCTGACCTTTCAAAACTAATTTGAGAGTGGTTAGGACAACTATTTAACCTTTGTAGGCTGCCCTGGGGGGTATGTATGCCAATTCGATTAGTGCTTGTAGTCACATAATCGTATTGGTGATGTTTTGGTATCTACAAATGCCCCTTTTTGGGATGCGCTGTGTGTGGCGCAGTGCCGAGAAAAAAATAGATGACTAAAGCACTTAATGATTAGGGTTTCTCAGTAACCTAACCAAATTTTGATGCCCCAAGTATGGAAAGGGCACGCATTCTTGAATCATTGCTTCTGACGAGCTACGGAGCTTAACTCAAGTGTAACCTTTTTCAGTGAGGTGTACTTGATCTTGGACATTGTTCAGACATGAATAGGCAAAGGGCACAACCTTTTGTCTAAGAAACCTTTTCTTCATGCTTCTATAATACCAAGTGTTTGTTTAGCTTGTGATTATTACTTGTTTGCTGCCCAAGCAGGAGCGTGATTGTCTTTGTCAATGATTCTTTGAATGCATGCCATTTCCTTGATTGGGTGTGTATTTTTTGATTGGTGACTAAGTGTGACTACCCCTCAAGTGACGAATCGATGAGGAAATGACCAAAAATGAGAAAAGCGATGAGTCGCTTGACCCAAGATGACATTTGTAAGGGTGCCTTCAGTTGTTTTCGTTGAACGCTTATTGTAGTTTTCCAACCATCGGACCTGTTTTTGGTGGGTTTTGACCCTTTTTTTTATGCCTATTGGGGTAGAAATTATCAAAAATCCTCCTTCCCATGGAGCGGTATGGCTATTCTAGCCTTCTTAGGGAGTAGGATAGTGAGTATTTGTGACCCCGACGGCAGTTTTTCATGCCATGAATGTCAGGTGCAAAGGCACCTTTGTTCAAAAAATTTATTGTTATTTTTGGTGCATTTTTTGGATGTAGTTTTTGTTGCTTCATTTTTTGCTCTGTAATCGTCCCAGGGTGGGACGAATATCATCCCAGGGTGGGATGAGTGCTAACTAGAGTGTTCGTCCCAGGGTGGAATGATTATAGGCCTAATAGCCTATATAAGGACCAAAACTAGGTTTTGGGATCATTTGTAATATTTTTTTCTTGGCAATTTGGAGCAGTGAGGAGGAGTGCGAGTGTGCGTAGCAGAGCGCTACTAAAATTTCATGGACATCATGAGTGCAAGAACCGGATCTTCAAGTGGAGGAACCGAGGCGATACCAATATGATGTTCCTTCTCTTTGCCCGTTATTCGTGCATGTTTTATATGAAGTTTTAAACTCACATATAAAATGTTTGTTCGCTTTATTTTGTTTTTAAGGTTTTAAAAACCTAATTTTTTTGTGTGTTGGTTTGATTTTATTCGTATATCAAGTTGAAAATCTAATATAGGAACTTTATTTGCTTTGTTTTTTTTATATATATATTAGGTTAAAATAACCCAACATGTTTTTGTGCTCTGTTATTTTGTTGTTAATTTTCGTATATTAAGGTCAAAACCCTAGTACACAACTGTTATCTGTAATTTGTTTGTGTTTGTATTTAGGTTTAAAACCCAAAACATTTTTGTTTTATTTTGTTGTTTTTGTTCATATTATGGTTGAAACCCTAATATGTTTTATTTCGTTTTTGTTTTTGCCATATTAAGGTTGAAACCCTAATATTTTTTTTTTTTTTTGCGTTCACATTAAGGTTGAAATCCTAATATGATTTTTGTTGTTTTTTGTTGATTGTATAGTTATTTTCATGTATGTTGTCATTGTTGTACAGTTTTATTTTAATGATTCTGTACTTTCACTATACATTTGTTTTATTGTACTTCTTATGTTGTACTTTTGTTGTACAATTGTAAATTGTAGTCTGTACTTCTGTTGTATAGTTTTATTTTAATGTTTTTTTTTATATTAAGTATGTACTTAATATCTTTTTTGTTTTATTTTGTTGTTTCAGGTTGTGAAGATTCGGTACCGCCAGTCGACTATTTTCTCTGATGCCCGAGATGCCTTGATAGTTGTGGATTGGGAGTGGCTTGATGCCCTTGGGCTCAAGCACATGACGCGTCTAGAGCCTATGGTGGAGATCGGCTATATTTGACTACCCTGATAAATCTGTGGGATCCCCGCACCAACACTTTTCATATCCCAATAGGGGAGATGACTATTACTCTAGAGGATGTGTATCGGATTCTATGAATTTTGATAGATGGACTGCCTATCCGGATGACCCACCATGACCAACGATAGCGGTATTGACATGATGTTTTGGTCCAATGGTGGAGAGGGGGGTGGAGAGGGCGGTGGAGAGGGTAGAGGTTGACTGCCAGAAAGGCGGTATTCTGGTGCGATGGTGGTTAGATAAGGGCATATTAGGGGTGAGGCATGCTTTGATCATGACCATCATCTCCAGTATTCTACTTCTTGACTCCTCAGGTGTGAGGTTCCCTTGGAACCTGCTTGAGTTGGTTTCCACATTGGTGGAGTGTCCTACATAATCTCCACTTATTATGATATGGGGTCAGACGTTATTGGCATAGTTGTACAATGAGCTATACGAGGTCCACTGTCGGAAGCGAAAGGGGATTTGTTTCCATGTATATATATATGCATGCTACTTCTTCAGGGTGCAGCTATCTCTTGCAGTGCTGGGGGTGGCAGCACATAGCTGCAGAGAGACCACAGGGTTTGCCTTGGACCACCCGAGGTGATATGGTGGATCAAGAAATTGGATATGTCAATTTATGGTAGAGTTCAGAGGAGCATGGACAGATTCAGTGGTGGGCAAGTGACGTAGATCACTATACTGATGCATTCTCTCATCTAGTGCCAAGGCAAGTGTTCTAGCGGCCGTATCGAGACTGTCTACACTAGCCTAAGGCTAGAGAGTGGCTTTGGTATGTGCGTAGGGGTAGATGGTTGATTAGGCAGCATAGGACAAAGCAGGAGTACTTCCCATATGTTTAGGTGATGTGGCAGTTTGGGGTGCACCAAGGATTTCTTGATAATCCCTTGATCTATCGACATTGCAGTGACAAGAAGACTCTAGTCTAGCCTACCATTGAGCAGTTGGGCAAGGGGTTTGATGCAGTTATTGATGTACCCAACGTGGACAATGTCGGGGTGACTATACAGTATGAGCGATGGTGGATTATGAGATGATGGTGAAGTGAGGGACCTATAGGAGGCATGTATACTGTAGCAGCAGGAGGTGGGGGTGCAGAGGCACCAATGGAGGGTTGGGGGGCTCCTCTTGATGATGTTGACATGGTGGAGGTCGATGATTTCATCGACGATGGAGACAATTTGGGGGTTTCATAGTAGCTGAATGTACAAGATGTCCCAGAGTAGTGGATGCCAGAGCAGCAGGCCATCCTGGAGGTGCCCATGCCTCAGGCTATCTCAGGGGATGTGGAGGCTGGGCTTCATGCTGAGATAGCACGATTGGAGGGTCTCCTACGGAGACAAGAGGAGGATAATAGAGATGCTTTGGTGGAGGTAACGCAAGAGAGGGATCTCCTACAGACTCAGTTGGCACAATGGGATAGTGCATTGGTTGTGTATCGCCAACGAGATATGGAGTGGTGTCGATACCGGATAGAGTTAGAGACAGAGGTTGTCCACCTCGGTGGGCAGTTGCCTATGCTTAATGGAGGTGGTTTGTCACACCGTACAAGAGGCAGTGAGACTAAATAGTCTGCATCATCTCATCGTAGGTGGCTAGGTGATGGTAGTGTTGGTGGGCAGGGTGCGAGGGCTGGCAGTAGCCGCCCTGAGAGGTCCCATAGGACCCATACTACTGGGGGTAGTTCCAGTCACACCGATCCTATGTGATCATGGTGGTTGACTCCCTAGGCTTTGGGGATTTTGAATTTTTGGTTTTTGTGAGGTTAGAGGACCTTCTTATTATAGCCTGAGGGCATTTTGACTTGATATATATACATGACTCTTTTGGTTTGATTATATACTTGTCATGGTTTATTGTTCTTATGCACATTTATTTATGTTGATGTATGCATATGCTATTATGACTACAGATGATTTTAACTATATGATATAGATGTATGCATATGGAATGGATGGAATGATTTGTTGGTATACAAGCGATGGCACCATAGACTATACAAGATTTACTGGATTTCTGTACTATGTGATTGCTTTATGAAATAACTTTTGCATTTGTAATAATTGTTTTGTATTTTCTAATGGTGATGTAAGTAATGAAATGTACAACAATTGTTTTAGAATGTAGTTAAGGTTTTTTTGAGACTCAGATGCTTTAACTAACTAGTCAAGATTGTACATTATCTTACAAGACTTTCGAACAAGGTACAAATTAGACTTGATTTTGACCAAGTTATTTCACATCCCTGTGTGTGCGATTGAGTTTGTTTATGTGGTATTCGTAAGGATACCGTCAGTGCCAGGTAGGCTATCCACCAAACCTGTACTGAGGATCACCTAATTATCTCCACTAACTACTTTGTTGCATTTAGTAGGATTAATCGACGATGCAATCTAGAATACCATAAGCTAGCTCATCCACATGCAAACATTGATCTGTACATATGCCCAATAGCTAATGCGATAGATATATCATCATGCGGGAGGTTTGCCACCAGTGACCAGTAGGCTATCCACCAAACCGGGACTAAGGATCACCTCATGACCTTTCGAATGCTAAGAATTCTAGGGATTCAATAGTTACTCCCTCTCTTTTAATGGGATATTTGCTCAGTAGTGATGATAATCGCTATTTATTTTGTTTGAGCTCGAGATTTTGAGCAGTGATTAGAATCGCTATTTCTTATGCTTTTTGATTTGTGCACTTTTGATATTCATTTTTGGAGTTGGAATTCTTTGTAGTGGTAAAAACCACTAATTATTTTGGGGAATTGAAGGAATTTTTCTTGTCCTTTTTCCAATTCTCAGCATTCTTGGGTTCATTTGCACAGGGGGATGAGTGAGATAATGTTTTCACTGTATGGCATCCTGGACCACTTTGCAGGTTTTGTCTTTTGTTCACACAACTTGGGAATTTTTATGTGTTTTAAACTTGTGTTGGGATGTTAGGTAACAAGGCGTGATCCAAGTAAAACTCTACCTTGTAAAAATCAATCTGACTGTGTACAACATTTGGCTAGAAATCTAAAGATAGTTGAATGACAAAAATCCTAAAGACATTAGAAGACAATTGACTATGATATGGCAAAAATGTGAATG
The DNA here is from genome assembly GCA_028583015.1 of Wollemia nobilis. NCBI lineage: Eukaryota > Viridiplantae > Streptophyta > Pinopsida > Araucariales > Araucariaceae > Wollemia > Wollemia nobilis. Next base: position 6,184,582 of record JAQPPZ010017095.1, read on the forward strand.
GCATTATTCTTGATGGATCATTTACAAAATGGACTAAATGTGGAAAATGATGGAATTGCAGAGTAATTACAGTCTACGGTGCATTTGACATGTATGACCAGCAAATATTCAATGTATGTATGCGATGCCTAATGCAGCCTTTTTTTTTGTGTTGGGAATTTTAAGATTATGCATGAAAGTGAGATGCAATTATTTTATTATTTTTGATTATCTGTTGTTTTTGAATATTCATTATGGACGGTTTAACCCGAATGGGTGTGGACCAAGTGATTCTTATGGATCCTTAGAGGTTTTGACCAAAGGGATTATAGATACCTTTGGGGCATTTTGGGTGACCAAGCGGTGGCGAGAATCCTTGGAGCTTTTGGTTTGACCAAAGGGATTATAGATACCTTTGGGGAATTTTTGGTTGACCAAGCGATTATGGGAACCCTTGGAGCTTTTGGTTTGACCAAAGGGATTATAGATACCTTTGGGATGTTTTGGGTGACCAAGTGGTGGTGATAATCCTTGGAGCTTTTGGTTTGACCAAAGAGATTATAGATACCTTTGGGGTGTTTTTGGTTGACCAAGCGATTGTGGGAACCCTTGGAGCTTTTGGTTTGACCAAAGGGATTATGGATACCTTTGGGGCATTTTGGGTTGACCAAGCGATTGTGAGAACCCTTGGAGCTTTTGGTTTGACCAAAGGGATTATGGATACCTTTGGGGCGTTTTGGGTGACCAAGCGATTGCAGGAATCCTTGGAGCTTTTGGTTTGACCAAAGAGATTATGGATACCTTTGATATGTTTTGGGTGACCAAGCAATGGCGAGAACCCTTGGGGTTTTTTGTTTGACCAAAGGAATTATAGATACCTTTGGGGTGTTTTTGGTTGACCAAGCGATTGTGGGAACCCTTGGAGCTTTTGGTTTGACCAAAGGCATTATGGATACCTTTGGGGCATTTTGGGTGACCAAGCGATTGTGAGAACCCTTGGGGCTTTTGGTTTGACCAAAGGGATTATAGATACCTTTGGGGTGTTTTTGGTTGACCAAGCTATTATGGGAACCCTTGGAAATTTTGGTTTGACCAAAGGGATTATGGATACCTTTGGGGCATTTTGGGTGACCAAGCGATGGCGAGAATCCTTGGGGCTTTTGGAGTGGGCCATGGCTCTCTAAATGTTGAATGGCCTCAAATGACTGATGTTCAAGGGTTCTAGTTCCTTGATTCCTTCAAGAGAGGCGAGTCGGTATGTTCCAGGTCCTATTTTACTATCGATTAAATAAGTACCTAACCAATTTACCATGAACTTGTCTCTTAAATGGGGTAGCAAGTTAGAATTTTGTTGGTTCTATTTTAAGGCCAGGTCACTGACCTGAAATTCTCTCAGGTGAACTTTCATATTGTATGCTTTCTTAAGTCGCTCTTGATAGATATGTAAATTCTCAAGAGCATTGATGCATCATTCGTCGAGTAACGTAAGCTGGTCTAACCAGGCCTATTGTGCAATGTCATCATCGATGAACTCTTACATTGATATGCACAGGGAGGGTATTTCCAACTCGAGAGGCATGACTGCCTCGGAGCCATACACTAGCAAAAATAGAGTTGCCCTAGTGGGCATATGAATGCTAGTGCGATAAGCCCATAGGGCAAGTGGTATTTGGATGTACCAATCCTTATGACTATCTACGACCGTCTTTTTAAGGATAGCAACTAGAATTTTTTTTAACGCCTCTGCTTGCCCATTTGATTGCGGATAATAGGGTGTCAAAAAATTATGCTAAATTTTGGACTTTGTTGTCAAAGCACGCACATCTTTGTTCTTAAATGACGTCCCATTATTCGAGATGATCTTGGATGGAATACCAAAATGACATATGATGTTATGTAAAATGAACTCCGTAATGCGGGGCCCAGTCGTAGAGGTAAGCGAAATTGGTTTCTAACCACTTAGTGAAGTACTTTGTGGTCGTTATGATAAACATGTGATGACCTGACGACGCAAGGGAGATATTTTCGATGAGATCTAAGCCCCACTAGGAAAATGACCAAGTCGATTGGATCGACTACAAGGCCTGAGAAGGTATGTGTGTCAAGTTAGCATGGTGTTGACACTTCATGCACTTCTGCACATATGCACAAAAATCTTGCTCTAAATATGATCAATAATAGCCCATGTGAAGAATGCGCTTTGCAATGGCCATACCATTGAAGTGGCCATCACATGTACCATCGTGCGCATGGGTGATCGCCCAAGTGGACTCCTGCTGGTCCAAGCAACGGAGGAGGATTCCTTCGTAGCTTCGACGGTATAAAATGTCTCCTAGCAAGACATGGTTTACCTCTTTTTGTTTGAATGATATTTTTGTGATGTGCAACAATCCAAGTGGGAGGCTACCTAACTTGAGATAGTCTCTTATGGGTGTGTACCAATCCTGCTGATCAAAAACCTCGATGGTATGAATGGTCAATCCCTCTTGAATTTCGTCCCTAGCAAAAGCTGAGTGGGAAAAAACTTGTAAAAATAGCGTTGTGTTGCTATTAAGAGGGTTTGGAGAGAACAAATATCCCTAGTTGGCATGATCCAGACTATCATGGATTTGAGAGAACCTATCCTGAGATGGTTCAATCTAGATCAGGTGGATTCCTGGCATTATGTCAGAGCTTGTACACTCCATTACGAATTGCGATAACATTTTGACTTGAATGGTTATCATCTCACCAGAAATGTCTTACGGGATTAGTGACCCCAAGGAGGCCATAGTATTCGTAAAATGATTCGATGATCGAGGGAGTGCCTCAATTTTGTAAAATTCAAGCTTTGCCAAGAATTTATCCACAAGGGCTTTGTACGCCTGCAGGACTGGGCATTTGTATTGGAATACCCCTTTCACTTGGTTGACAATTAACAATGAATCACCAAAGATATTCAAGCGTTTGATGTTCATGGTGATGGCTTTCTAAAGACCTATGAGCAAGGCTTTGTATTCAACATTGTTATTGGTGCATGGGAAATCAAGTTTAAATGATAAAGGCATTGGAGCCCCTTGTAATGTGAAAAACATGATTCCTGTGCCACCCCCTTGCTCACATTTAGAACCATCAAAAAATAAGGTTATGTCAGCCTGTGACTCAAGCTCATCAGAATCTGGTGATTCTGAGACATGGTAGACCCCATCATCGGGCAACTCTATGGTCAGAGGCTGATTGTCTTTGAGAGGAGCCTCTGCTAGTTGATCGACGATGACTTGACCTTTGATGGACTTTTATCCAATGAATTCGATGTCAAACTCCGTCAACAACATGATCCATTTCACCGTGTGACTACTATGATAAGTATTACTCATCATGTACTATAATGGATTCTCCTTAGACACCACATACATCATATTGCTTAGCATGTAATGGCATAGCTTTTTGGAGGTAAATACCACAGCCAAGCATAGCTTCTCAACGTATGCATAGTTAAGTTCATAACTGACTAGGGTGTGGCTAAGATAATAATTAGCTTGTTCTTTATGTAATTCATTTTTTTGGGCTAGCATGGCATCTAGTGCCACCTCAATAGCTGAGATGTATAAATAGAATGACACTTCTAGTCTAGGTGGTGCCAATACTGGCGGCAAAGCCAAGTATTGTTTGATGTCATCGAAGGCTGACTGCCACTCATCATCCCAATGAAATGCTACCCCCTTGTGTAATAATGTATTCATGGGTCGGCACTTGTCATATAACTACGCTATGAAGTGCTTGATCGAAGTGACCTTACCTTGCAAGCTTCTAAGCTACCTGATGGTGGTTGGGGGAAGAATTTCAAGGATTACCTTGAATTTATTTGGATCTACCTCAATGCCTCATTTTGAGACTATGAAACCCAAGAGTTTTCTAGATGTGACACCAAATATGCACTTCTTAGGGTTTAGCCTAACCTGGTGTTCGATGAGGCAATCAAGGATCTTGCATAAGTCATCGAGATGATTTTGGCACAAAATATATTTGGCCAACAAATCATCGATATAATCTTCCAAAGTTTTATGCATGTGATCGTGGAAGACGTATGTCATAGCACGTTGGTAGGTGGCACCGGCGTTTTTAAGGCCAAAGGGCATGACCTTATAACAAAATGTCCCCCAAGGCATCGTGAACTTCATTTTTAGTTGATCATCAGGATTGATACAAATCTGGTTGTATCCCGAGAAACCATCCATGAGGGAAAGCATTTCATGGCCTACTGTAGTGTCTACCAATGCGTCGATGCTAGGCAAGGGAATATCATCCTTGGGACTCACTTTTTTTAAATCTTGAAAATCGGTGCATATATGAATCCTCTCGTCAGGATTTTTGACGGGTACCATGTTGGACAACCATGGTGGCTAATCTATGTAAATGATAAACTATGTATCCAACAAATTTTGTAGCTTGTCTTTGACCATTAAGGCCACTATTGGGTGCATCTTACGTAGCTTTTGCTTGACTGGCTTGACTATCGGATCAAGTGTTAGATTATGCGTGACTAGTTGCAAGTCTAGCCCCAACATGTCTTTGTAGGACCATGCAAAAACCTCATTCTTCTCTTTGATAAGGGCAACATAATCGGCTTCCTCTTCGTAGCATAGACTTACCCCCAACTTGATGATTTGCAGATTCACTGGATCAAAATTGATGTCTATGTCAATCATATTTTTGACTGACATGTGGGATCCGTCCTCCAACTGGTGTGGAGTTGGGATCAAGTGGATATCATTTGCTGAATTTAGATCTACGTTGGGAATTTCAGGTTCCTCTTCAGCATGGAAGATATCCCGAGTCTATCTTGGGGTGAAATGAAACATCTCACCGCAAGGCCAATACTCTGATGGGGATGGTGGTGAGTCAGCACGATCCCAATCTATGGCATCTAGGTCTAGATACAATGGTCATGTTGGATCATACGGATTGTAGATGGGGGTGGTTAAATCAATGGAGATCATGTTGATGGAATGAATTTGGTCTCCATTGCCACGTGGGTGTTGATTCAAACATCCTTGGTGATCCTTGTACCCCGTATTTGGCTCTGTAGGTATTGGCACAAAAGGATCGACCCTATGTGTGGATAGAAGGACATGGTCTTCCCTTGGCACTAATGGCCCTATAGGATATATAGGTGGGAGGTGCTCCCTGTATGCCTAAAGTGGTGGATGAAGCACTTGGTTTAACTGTACTTGGTTTAAATGCCACCTTTGCCTTGGTCCCATATTTAGATGTTCAAACATATCATCAATGTCTATGGGGTATTCTTGTTGCCTCATATGGTTAAGATATGCCATCTCAGTCTCATCCTCATAGTCACTATTGAAGATCCATAGGCCTTCATTGGCTTTGACAACTATGTGCCCCTCTAACTGGTATAGCCTCCCACTAGGTGTTTCTTGATCACTATCATCACTCTCTATGAAAATTGGAAATTTGGCATGCAGGTAGTTGATGTTGAAGAAGATATTTGGATCTTCTTCCTCTGGTGGATCACTTGGCCTTATGGCTAGCATGGGAGGCTCATTTTGTTTGAGCAAGTTGATTTGGTACCTTTTGGGTTGTTTCACTCTCTGCGGGAGGGTTGGATTCTCTAGAGGTAGCAATTGCCCAATCGAAACATTAAAGGGAAACATTGCCATGAAGTTCTCCTGATAGTCATCAATGGGTGTCACCTACAAGTGATTGTTATCGAACTCAAAAGGGTCCCAAGGTGCTACCTCATAATCTAACTCATCTTTAGAAGACCCCCATTGATCTTGTTCATATCCCTCTTGGAGGTTACTTCTTGAACTTTCCCCTTCCTCGATCAAATGGGAGGGGTTCTTGAGTTCAACAAGGTTTGTTAACAATGGGAGATAATCCCCCAATGTGTATGTTGTGTTGGGATTGGCATATGGATCTTGTGCCAACCCATCCTTGTTGCCTAGACCTAGGCCTTGCATGGTTTCTACCAAGATGTCGAGAGGCAAAGGGTGGTTTAACCCTACTCCTAATTTATCATATTGCATCTGGTATCTCGGTTGACAAAGAATGTGCATTCCTTGTTCGTGTCTACCCAATCCATATCCATGCCAATTATGTTGGTCTAGGTATTTCAAGGCGAAGTCTAAGTTGGACAGATAGTCAACATTCTCAGCAAATGTCTCTTCATCCTCTTCCTCTTGTAGGTAGGGTTCAATGTCATTCTCGAGGCCCCCATATACAAAATTGGTCTGATTTTGGGGGTAGCTTAAAGGGACGATAGTGCCGATGGGGAGGTGAGGTCTCCCCATGTCTTGTATGCATGGGTGTTGCCACAACGTTCCGCACTAGGTACTCCCTCGGGCCTGTATTGGCCATATCAATGGTACTCATCGATGGTTGAGGGGGAGGGAATGGGAGTTCTCCCTGAGTCCACTCCATGTTGGGTGAACCAGGTGTCTTGACTTCCATTCGGTTGGGCACCTCTTCGGTAGAGATGGTTGATACTAATGGTGGTACCTCCTCTAGGGGCTTCTTCCCATTGTCCTTCGGTGTGGCCACCATAGGTGGCATCGTTGGTGAAGGAACAGACGATGAATATGGGCTAGGTTGGTGAGTTGAGGGACTCAACAGCGAGGATGTAGGTGGAATCAGACCCTGTGTGGACGGATTCAATTGAAATTCCAAATATGTCTATGGGAGGGTCGATTATGGCATCATCTGCATCGCATTGCAAAACTTAAAGGGCTCTAATTCCACCAGTACTACATGTACTTGCCCTTCATATGTGTATTTTACGCATTTATGGGCTATCGAAGGGACACACTTCATGTCCCTGATCCAAGGTTGGCCTAGCAAGATATTGTAGGCCATCTCACCCTCAAGGATGTGACACAACATAGGAATGGTCTTTTGTCCTACTTGTATGGGTAGGACAATTGTGCCAACCATCAAGCATAACGTGTTGTTGAATGCTTGAAGAGTGTAAGTGGACACCACAATGTGGGATGCTAGTAGCTTAAGGTGTTTTAATGCCGCTGTCATGATTATGTTGTTGTACGAGCCAGTGTCCAACAACACCCTCTTGAATGGAATCTCGTTGACCCGTGCAATGACGTGTAGGGGTGGATCCACCATATCACCAGTCACCAGTTTCAGTTCATCTTTCCTGAAGGTTATGACTGGTTCTATGCATTTTCTCACATGTCCCATGAAATTGTTGAAAGAATTGGCTTCGTGGGATTGTAGCTCAATGGCTTTGAGTATCTCCATCAGAGCCTCCCGATGGGGCAATGATTGTTGGATGAGCTCATAAATGGAGAGCCTAGCCGATGTGGTCCTTAAACTTTGAGTAATTTTAGTCCAAATCATGGCCACTAGTCTAGGTAGGGGAGGTTGCGTAGGGTGTTGTGGAGGTTGTGACGTTGACGGAACATCTCCTGTAGCTGTAGCGGGTGCAGTCGTGTTTGTGTATCTTTTGTTTCGTGTCATGATGCTTATCATCCCTACGTATCCTTGCATGGGATAGATTTGTGTTACCTCGTTTACTTGTAAAGTCTTTGCCTGTGCATCATGGGTAGGCAGGGGGTCTTTGAAGACCTCCATCTGTTGGTTGCTCAGCACTACGAGACTATCTACCATGAGTGTTTTGTTGTCTATCAAGTCCTACACTAAGTGTTTGAATTTCCAACAAGTGGAGATTTTGTGTCCTTTCTATCGGTGAAATCTACAATATAAGTCTTCCCTATAGCCCTTAGGTTTTGGTGTGTTGGGGTCTATGGGTTGACTTTCCAGCAATTTTATCAATTTTACCGCGAACAAGCGGTCAAACAAGGAGTCTCTAGACTCCGTGAATTGTGTGAATTGTCACCTAAGGCAACGTTGCTAATTTTGCTCTTGTTTATGATTTTTCTTTTCATAGTTATTGAGAGGAACTGCCTGATAATTAGCCTATGGGGGTTGTGTCGTTTGTGAAGGCTTTGGTATAGTTATGGCAACCTGATTGACCGCGATGGGTTTTGGTTGTGTGGGCCCAGTTTAGCATTTTTGGGTCACTCTTTCTTGCGCGGCTTGGCAATCTCATCGTCTTGTATTTTTATCTCCTCAATTATCCTGGCTTGCACCAGGGCTTCTTCGAGGGTGGCATATTTCTGAAGCTACAATAGCATGAAGATCAACCTTAAGCAACTCTTTGAAAACATTTGAGTCATGTCGACCATGGGAGGGAGGTAAGGTAGCTTTGAAAGCAATGTCCACCAATTCCCATAAGCAGCCATGGTCTCATCATCATACTACTTAAGGCCAGCTAGGTCGCTTAAGGATGTCCTCTTCTTGGTGTTGAAAGCAAAACATTCAAGGAATGCGTCCACTAGCTGGTCTATATTATTGATGCTATGCTTCAACAACTAGGTAAACCAATCTGAGGTAGGGCCCATGAAAGTGGTTATAAACGTTCTCAGAAGCAATGCATCGTTGTCCTGAATGCCAAAGCATTGACTCAGTAGATGCTCTTGGGCATCCTCATCCCCTCTAAAAATTGCCAATTGAGGCACTTTGAAGTGGTCGGGGTATGGGGGTGCCGGAACTAAAGGATGCACAGGGTGACTGCGGAGCTGGCATAAGGTGGGCTTTTGGGGCCCCAAATTCTTAGTCTCCATAGACTCTAAGCACTCCAGCAGTTCTTTGTATGCATCAGAGGATTTGATTTCCTCTTCTTTGGTTTGTTTCCATTGTGAATTGTGAGGAACTTGATGCCTATGGATGGGTAGCCGAATAGCGCCCCCCTGCCTTGGTAGGGTGTTTCAGCCCGCTCTTCTTCTCACTCAAATTCCTCACAAGCCTCTTGAGGAGTTTCTGGGCATGACCTAACATGGATGGGTGCCCGAGGAAGGCACCCATCATTGGTTCTAGGAGTGGCCTCCTGCTCAGGTCTAAGAGGTCTTGGAGGCAATGCTTGATAAGGTCTTGGAGGCAATGCTTGATAAGGTCGTGGAGACCTATCTCGTACTAAGGGGTTGTGCCTCTCATAAATTTATGTCCTATGCATGTGAGGGGTTGGAATCCTCTCATGCATAGTGTTCTAGAACAACTCATCTGTTTGGCATTGAATGCGCTCTTTGTTAATATGATACAGTTGTTCTAACTACTGTTGATCTTGCCTAAGCTATGTAATTTGCGCTTGGAGGGTGACATGTTTGGAAAATGCCAAGTCAATTTATTTTGCCATCCTAGGTCTAGGAGGTCTAGATGCCTCCCCTACATATCTATCTCGGTCATGGTGATCTTAGATCTCTATGGGTCACTTTCCTCTGTCAAGGTTAGCAGCATTCACCCGAGGCTCTGGCCTCAATAGGTGATCTTGATAATTAGTAGGTGCGGAGGCACATTGCCCCCGTGCGATGTATTTCTCTTGAGGAATATAATGGTTTTCCTTATGCTCCCTTTCGTACATGTGAAAGGTATTGGTAGAGTTGGCTCGCCCTATCTGAAGAGCCTTACACTCTAGATTTGACCTATTAGTTCTAACAGTAATGAGGGATGGAGGAGGAATGATATAATCATGTGGGCCCTCCTTATGAACCCTATGTTGCTCTAGCGCTTCATCACGTAGTGGCCACTCATAATGAGTGTCTAAGGGGGCATTCCCATGTGTGTACTCCTCTTGAGAGGGTCTGTGTTAAATGGGAGTGCCCCTCAAAGGGGTGCCTCTATATTCCTATTCTGTAGTGGTATAGTGTGGACTATGTTGTGGGTCAGGCTGCCAAGGTGGTATAACCAAGTCCTTGGGGCTATAACGGAGGTGACTTGTGCCTCCTTGCATACTTTCTATAGCTTATACCAGTGATTGGGTTTGGCTACAAGTATACATCATGGTGGTGGTTTTTGTAAAAAGATATGTATATTTTTATCTCCTTTAAAATTTTTATACTATACTAAACAAAATGGGACCACACAAACAAAGAAATGATTATCTTGTTTACAAATTAAATGTGTGTCCTAGATCTGGTTCAGTGTGTTTGATTTTTGTTATGTAAATATTGTAAAAAAAACTTTGTTATACATGCATAATGAGGGCTCTTGTATCTCCAAAATGGTCGCCCCTTCAATATACCATTGCCAGGCCGTTATATTGAACCTCTCAATATACCCGCCCTTACGTGAGGGAAACTATTGGTATGCGAGAGCAGAACAGTAAGTGGAACATAGGCGGTACGAAAGGGGGATCGCTCTATTTTTGACACCTACCTTAGAAGACTTATCCTTGTGCATAGGGAATCACCCCCACTACACTTGGTCAGATTTCATCAGGATTTATGTCTAGAAACAGTCACGATTAGGGTATATGTATGCAAAATCCAAGCTAAGGTGGTGATGAAACCCACCGTTGGTCTTGATCAAGTGTTGGGGTATTAAGACCAACTCCTTGATGTTAATTTTATTAGGTGGTGTGTGGTTCCTTTTAATTGTTTAAAGAAGGAAAACATACAGCAAAAGATGATTTTCACTAATGCAATGCTTTAAAGTATGTTTTATCTTTTAGAGACAACTAGTAGCAAAAAGGAAACCACAAAACCTAACTAGAATTGAAACCTATAATGAGGACTTGCCATTTGTGCAAGTATCATGCAAGCAAACTAGAGAAAAATGCATTCCTAATCAAGTTCCTTCCATTTAATTTACTCTATGTTTTTATTTTTATTGCAAGAAAGGAAAACAAACTACTTAACCTTTATATGCAAGTGTCTAAAAATAAAGCAAAGAAAACAAAAAATTACAGAAACAAAAAGTAGAAAAACACATAGGATGTTCAGAAGGCCTACCTCTTCTCTGTCTAAACCAGATGCCTCTGAGTTTCTACTCAGAAAATACATAGAGCTATAATCGTCCTGGGGTGGGAAGAATAGCAGGTCTGCATTCTTCACAGGGTGGGATGAATACGTATTCGTATCGAGGTGGCACGAGTAGCAGTCCAGTGCCCGAATGAGTAACACCTGCAAAGAAAAACCATAAAATTTGGATCAAAAACTTGATCCTAACAGTAGGGGATAGGGTCCCACTGTGATCGCCACTAAAATCAGCAGAAAAATGGCATACCGATATGATGCAAAAAATATATATATATATAGATGCTAAGTCCTACGAATGCAATGGGCAATGCATGAAGGAAATGACGCAGAAACGAGATGTGAGCAAACAAAATGGGGCCTCCTTTATTGATATTGCTTTTAATCTGATTACAATACATCCTCCCTCTAGGGCTCAGAACATTTGATACAATTTGTTACATTAATGGATGCCCGAAAGAAGCCACACTTCCAAGATCGGACGGTATGCTTCCAGCGTCTTCCGCGTGCCCACACTTGAAGTGGGCGGGCTAAAATTTTCTGCCACTTGTTTCCATGTGTTCATCATTCCTTTCTACCCCTCTAGTATTCCTTGTGGTGAGATCCTACACATAGAAAGACAACAAATCATTAATAGCATATGCGTATCTAGAAAAACATGCAATCCCCAAGGCCTCCAACGGGCGCTTAGAAGATATCAGTGATAAGATTGATAAGTAGATTACAGAATGATATGAAAATGTAAATGACAACATCTAGAATTGTATCACTTTATTTTGCATCGAAGCGACGTCGGGCGGCCCCGTTATGCTCGTTTTCCCGTCGGGGGCCTCTCCAAAGTGAGTGCTCTAATGTCCTACCTATGCTTATCCAAATCACCTAAAACTCATGATTTAGGTATTATATGTAATTCTAATACTACCCAGATGCTTAGAATTTGCATATCCTACCCATATTATCTTGTATGTGACAGGGGCGCCCTACGAGCTAGGTAATACATAAGATAATAAAACGATCGTCAAATCATGTCAGAATGAGTTCAAAATTTAACAGAGGCATTAGGATATCATTTGGGATATACTACAAAATGAATAGCAAGAAAATCATGCACAAATTTCTAATCACTCTGGGGTGGGATGCTGGGGACTATCGCAAAACTTGCAAAAAGTGACCTTGCAAATGTCCTGCCCAGAGGCCTCCAAAACTCTTGCAAACTTGTGGTTAGACTAAAAACAACATTTTGAGATGACCCAAAATGTCATATTTTGCATGTTATTCCTAGGTTATCTTGTATTTGAAGGTGCTCCCTATAGGTTAGTAGACGCATAAAATGACAGAAACCAGGTCAAATCATGTCAGAAAGCAATGAAATTTTTACAATAGCATAAGTACATTAGATATAAAATAATGCAAAAATAATAGTAACAAAACCATGTATATATTTCTAATTGCTCTGGGATGGGATGATTAGGACTGCAATAGTTTGGGGGGCGCCCGGGGGTGGGACGCCCACCGTTTAGGGCCTAGTTTTGACACCAATCCAAGTGGGATGGGTCCAAAAATGACTAGGGGGTTGTGTTGATGATTTTGGGGTGGGATTGTGGCTTATTTCTTGGGTCTTTGTATTTGTATTGCATTCCTAGTGTTCACCCGATAACCTCTCTTCCATAAGAGAGAGATTAGGGATGTAGGAAACACAAAGAGGAATGGGGGTATAGTTTGGCAGCACTTCGTTCCTCCAAATGCTCATGCTCTCCCTTTATTTTTGGATGAGGAGGCTCACCTTTTTATATACCTAAGGGTCTCCTTTGAATGCGCATGCGAGTGTGCCACTTGGCTCATTATGCCTTTTTGGGGGAGAGAAGATTCCTCCCTGATTAGGGCCTCCTTGATCAGGGCAGGCTTGATTGAAGCATCTCTGATTTGAAACCTTCCCTCACAATCCCATGCCTTGAAGGCAGAGTTAGGTGGTGGATTTGGGCTACCATTTGTCAAGGTTTGAATTTTTTCCAATCAAACCTGCTAATCGTTCCACCATGGAGCGATTGTTGCTAATCGTCTCGGCGTGGGACGAATAGGATTCTAATCATCCCAGGGTGGGACGAATAGGGAGAAAAGTGCTTAAAAGGTGCAAAACTCACCTATGACCTTCCAAAACTGATTTGGGAGTGGTTAGGACCATTGTTTAACCTCTGGAGGCTACCTTAGGGGGTATGTATGCCAATTCGGTCAGTGCTTGTAGTCACATAATCAGATTGGTGCTATTTTGGTCTCTATAGATATACAACCCAAGTGATGGAGAGGTAAGTTGCTGCATATAGCTATACAAGCTACCTAGGTATGGTTAGGAGCTTAGTTACCTAGTTTGAGTTCATGTTCGAGTTTGACACTCTTGAAGTTCTAAAGAAATTTGACATGTTTAAAAATTTAGAATAAAATTTGACATATAAAATTTGATATATTATAAATGTGCATATATCCTTTCAAAATATTATGTAAATAAATTAGTAACTAAGAAACTCAAACAAAGACTTGAAACAAACATTAATAATTCCCTTATCGTATATTTCTAAGGTTTGACTTAAATCTTGAAAACCAAAAACATTAATTAAAATAAATTTATAAAAAAGTATGACGACTCTAATGATGTGTGTGCAAACTCATAGTCATTTAATGTGCTTACAAAATCCTTGCAATAACAGGAAGATGGCATGTTAAAAATATATTTAGGAGTTCCCAACCGTTTGTAAGAGTAGGTTTATTTATACCAATGGGAATGGCACAAATCAATGCGTAGTGGGAGCAGATACATTGGTTCTCGAGCATTTCATTTTCTAATGGCACCAAAAAAATTATTGAAGAAATGACGAAGAAACATATCATCTCATCGGATTCATATCTGGTAGAATTTGTGGACTCCTTATTATTCAATGGCTTTCATGCTCTGTGTTCTTATCCAAACTAATCGACAACCGATCAATTCTTTTTAACACAACTTCATATAAACCTCTTGTATACATGATTACATTCTTCCTAATCCTCTATCCCTTAAGAAAATATCATTCCAGGTGAAACTTCGTAACAGTTTTGTGTTTCTCCCCTCCCTCCCCTCCTGATATGTGGAAAAGTAAGATGAAGATGAAAAGTGATTTTTTGTCCCTGATATGCATGTTCTCATCATTCTCTCTAGCCTATGATATACCATACAAAAGTGAAGAAGAATATTACTTGACATGATACTTCTATGACACACCGTGCCCATCACTCAAGAAATCTTCAAGTCCGTAGTTATATAGGCTATGAAAAATGAAGCTCGAATGGCTGCATCCCTGTCGAATTTAGGATTTATTTGCCAAAATTATTTGTTAGGGTTTTCAATTTGATGAATTTCAAATTTTATTTAAAAATTTTGATGAATTTGGTAACTAAGGTTAGGAGAATGCCTCCTATTAAGTTGAAGGAGCGGTGTATGGGTGGGAGGCCTAACTGAATGGGTCCATTGGGCTACGACTTGATCTTGGGCTTGACTTAGAGTCAAGACCATAAGCTAGGAAATGGGTGAGATGAGGCTATGAGAGCTTGGTGATGATGGTGTGGTTGTGTTTGGTAAACTTCTTTTTGTATTTTTCTCCATTTATCTATTTACACAAACAAACAAAGCAAACAATGATTTTAATTTTCTTTGTTTTTAATGCAACACTATTTAAGTTGATGTGTTTGTGAGATTGTTAAAACTATTTTTTGTTTTTGTGTGTTTTTTAATTTGTTTTGGGTTTTGAAATGTTTTCTTTTTTGTTTTGTATTTTTGTGTGTTTTGATGCAACTTAACCTAAAACTACTAATGGGATGATGAAATGCAAACTAATTGAGTGTGTTGGTGTCCACTTTTTTGATGAAAAGTGATGCAACAACGGTTGAAATATCTTCCTAAATGGATGGATATAGTTTATGGTAACCTAGGGGGAAAATTAACCTCTTAGAAGAGGTCATGTTTTCTAAGTCCTACTATCGATCACGATGTGGATTTTGCTTCACCCTCGGGCAAGCTTAGATAATAGCAGTAGCTACAAGTCCACTAATTATTAAACCTCATGCAGAAGGGTGTCTAACCTATTGAGCATGCAAATGATATATTTTCAAGGGCATGTCAACATACTTGGAACAAAGATCTATTCCCTCTTGAAAAGAAAATTTCTTTCCTCCAAGGTTTGAGTATGCTAGGTCTTGTTGGTGCAAAATATGCCTTTGGTTACGTTTGCACCCAAGACTTTGCCAACATTGAAATATCGGGTGTAAAACAGAGTTTACCCGGTTCAATATCCAGAGAAGGTTGGTTCCTTGCTTTTTTTTAGAAATGAGGGGAAGAGTAAAGTGCATAAAGAGAGGGAAATATAGCTATTTCTAGGAACGATTAGATGGTGTAGATTAGATAACAACAAAGAAACATCTACAACCTTTTATAGAAAAGCATGCTTTGAACCATCAAACTTAGAATAACCAATCCTTTGGTACATATTTAAACAAGCTTAAACCTATTAGAACTGTTAATTTTAGAGCCAGTGAAACTTTAAACGTAGAAATTTAGAATAAGAATTAAGGTGATTTCTATTCAACGTAGCTTATATAGCAATCAACAATCCATACATACTTGATCAAAGCACCAGTGAGCCAGAAACCAGAATGAGTAGTCTTTATTTTACTTTTAGAAGTTTGTGTACATTGCCTTGTAAACATCTAAGAGCTGACCATTTTTTAGGGTCTCTCATCCTATATATATATATTTTACATAACAAAAAAACTAAAATTTGTTACAACAATATGCCCGTAGGCTCATTCTAGTAAAGTGGTAGTTAAGAGAGTATGGGATCTTCAACAGAAAATGGTTGAGATCTTCTTGTTACTACATATCCGCTTTGATCTTTTTGGAGATGTCGTGGCCCAGCTATCTTCCACTTCTTTGCTTTTGGTTCGTCGGTCCATGAAATCATGACATGTCATGAAATCATGACATTTTTCCTGGAGGTGGACTATGGATGCCAAAATGTCGTGATATCATGACATTTTTTTGGAGGTGGACTTCAGATGCCAAAATATTGTGATATCACGATATTTTTTTTGGAGGTGGACTTCAGATGCTGAAATATCGTGATATCATGATTTTTTTCCTGGAGGTGGATTGCGAATGCCAAAATGTCATGATATCATGATGTTTTCCCTTACCTTTGCCTGTGAGCTCCAAAATGTCATGATATCATGATATTTTCCTTGCCTTCGCCTATGAGCTCCAAAATATCATGATATCATGATGTTTTTCCTTGCCTTCACCTAGGAGCTTCAAAATATCGTGAGATCATGACAATTTTCCTTGACTTAGCCTATGAGCTCCAAAATATCATGAGATCACAATGTTTTTCCTTGCCTTCACCTATGAGCTCCAAAATGTCGTGATATCACAATATTTTTCCTTACCTTCACCTAGGAGCTTCAAAATGTCACGAGATCATGATATTTTTCCTTGCCTTCACTTGTGAGCTTCAAAATATCATGAGATCATGATGTTTTTCTTTGCCTTCACCTGTGAGCTCCAAAATATCATGATATCACGAAGTTTTTCCTTGCCTTCACCTAGGAGCTTCAAAATATCATGAGATCATGATGTTTTTCCTTGCCTTCACTTAGGAGATTCAAAATATCATGAGATCATGATGTTTTCCTTGCCTTAGCATATGAGCTTCAAAATATCATGAGATCATGATATTTTTCCTTGACTTAACTTTTGAGCTTCAAAATATCATGAGATCATGATGTTTCTTCTACACTTAGCAAAATTTTGAGAAGACATCTCCTTACTCCCCTTGATGTAGTCATTTTGACCTACATTATTGGTACCTCCTAGGAAAATTCTATTAGTTGAATGTTAGAATCTAGAGCCTTTATCCATTGGGGAATGGAGTAAAAAGAACAACAAAAAAGAGAGAAAGGGGAGTGATACCGAGCAAAATTGTGTTTCTTGCTTTGTGCTATCATTTGTTAGGAGTGTCTTCCTCAGTTGATTTCTCTGTGTCTTCTTGCCCTAGTGTTGTTGTACTGCTTGTTGAAGCTTTTTTAGCCTTTTCATATTTTTTGATCTCCTGAACAACTTCATTATAAGTGGCACAAGCCCTTTTCCAAGTCTCTTCATCTGGGTCAGAAGTCTCCATGAAAGTTAGGTATAAATACTCTAACTCTTCCACTTTGTCATAGGATAGGACTTTCGACCTCATGTACAACTCATGCATACAGGAATTGATCTGGGTAAGGTTTTGAGCCATACTAAATATTTGGTCTTCTTGGACTGGCTCTTCCTAGCTATCTATCTTTGATTCATCTTCTATGAAAGCTTTCCAAGAAGCTTTCAGTTCATCTTCCTCCAAGAACTCTGAATTTTGATCCCAGAAGCTCGGCATGTCATAGTTCTCTGCTATGCTCACATGTTTTAAAATTCCCTTAGCTTCTGCTTTGAGTTCTTGCATTATTTTAGCACTTTCTATCACTAGCTTGTGCCTTTTGAAGAAACTTCTAGCAACTATTTTGGCTTGAGACCATTTTTCATCTTGGGCTCTGTATCCAAATTTTCCCTATGTGCTTTCTGCTAGAACTTGGATCTTTGTCACTGCAGATAGCCTTGCTTTCAAGAAGTTGATAGATGCAGTGAATTCATCTTCCACTTGGCCCAATGTTTCCTTAATTTTGGCCAAGTATAATAACGTAGGCCTTGCTTTTAAGCCCACCTTCTAGATGTCATTGAATATTGCTTTCCTGACCGCCTTGGCCCTTTCTTTAGACAACCCCTTGGTCTTGCTGGTGCCATCTTGGATTTGCTTCTGGAGGTCTTCTACCTATTTATTTAATACCTGTATTTGTTCAGTGACCTTCTTTGCTTCTTCCTTATATGGTGTCGCTTCATTGAACATCTGCTCCCACTTCTTTACCTCATTTTTCAAGGCCTTTTCAATTGTCTTTTGCTCACTTAAGGCCTCTTCCAAAAGTTTCCTTGCCTATTCATCTCTGAGGTATTTCTCCTTATAATACTCAACATTTAAGTATATAGTCCCCATGTGAGCTTGGGCTTTTCCCCATTCATCTTCCATAGGCAGTTGAGTGATATCTTCAGTGATTATCTCAGCTTGATAATCCTCCAAGGTCATTTTCCCTTCTAGATTCTGAACCAAGGGCGTCATCTTCATAGTCGAACGCTGCATGTTGATAGGATCTAGAGCTATTCCTTCTCTAGTACGAGCTATGCTCTAGGAATTTTGAGCATTGCAAGACTTCAACCAGTCTAAAGCATTCAGGGTTGCTTTCTTCAATTTTTTCAGCTTGGCAATGGTAGGGTGACTTTCAGAAGAGGAGGTGGGAATGGATTGGAAGTTAGGGAGATTGGCGGTATAAGGGAAGGGAATGGTGGCTATTGAGGCATCCACATTTGGTAGTCCTATGAGTGTATCTAGGGGGCAGTTGAGGATGCATTCGGGTCAGGTTGGGTTGATGATGGCGATGGTGGAGGTTGTTGATTAGAAGGAGAAGAAGCATCATCTTGGTTTGTAGAATGGGAAGGGGAGTTTCTCTGGGGATGAGAAGAAGAAGAAGATGTACTAAGATTGATAGGAGATATACCTGATACCTTTTGTGGGCTCGTGCCTCTAGTACCTGGTGCATCTTTAGTAGGGACCAGGTCCTCAGTAGGGGTTTTTACTATCTTTTGAGGGCTCATACCTCTAGTATCCAGTGCATCTTTAGTAGGGACTTGTTTTTCAATAGGGGTTTCCTCAGTAGGGATAGACTCTTCAGTCACTTTATTTAACTCTTGGTTGTTGGCATCTTGCTGTTCAGAGAGTTGTCCCACATTTTCCCTTGCATTTGCTTCTTTGTCCCCTATCTCAGGATCAATATGTATTTCTTCTTATCTTCTTTTCTTTTGTTCCCCTATCTCTACCAATTCTGCTTTTCTCTTTCTTTGGATGAGAGCAACATCATCATCAGATTCTATTTATGATGTGGAAGGAAGAATGAATTTGTGATCCACCTTTTTTGGGATTTTTGTTTGTTCAATAATAATTTCTTTTCCTTTACCTCGACTAGTTTCCCCCTTTTTTGGGTTTAGCAAAACTGAGATGTCATTGATACCTAGTGGGACTTTGTCTGCCAGAGTCTCGGACCATGTGGCATGATATTTGTCATATTTCTTGACAAATTCATTATCAGATTTTATTCCCCATCTTGAGTTCATTTCAATTTGGCACCTCATCTTCCACCAAGCTAGGATTTTTGCATGTGTCCAGTCTTTTCCCTTTTTCTTCATTCTTTTAATAACCTTTTCATCTAACTTGTGGCTCGGATCAACATCGGGATTCCAATTCGTCAGATGCTCATAGAAGTCATGCCATGGGGCCAATGGCTACATTTGTTTGACATGCCATTCTAGTGCTTCATCTTCCTCATTGTTTCTACCCTGCTTGTCAATTTGTCTTTTTGATGAATGGAATTGTTTGAAAGGATTCTGGTTGAGAGAAGCTTGTTTTTGTGCAAATCTATCAATGGGGTCATACTTCCATATTTGTGGTAATTCTACTAACTTCAGGCTCTTTAGAGCTCGAGTGATTCGCTCATGGTCCCCCTTTTTTGCTACAATGACTCCTCCAAACTGGAATGGCATAAGGTATGTGCCAGTTCTACCAATCCCTGTGCCAAATTTATAGTTGATATATTTAGTTTACCTTACATACTCTAAGGTGAACAATCACTCAGTGACATAGTATGGGAGTAAGAAAGGCTTCCCTGTGAAGTCGTATAGTCTAACGACTACTCCTTGCATTAAAATGAACCAATCTCCTTCTTTCACATGGGGGTGTTGTAGAGTATCTCACATTTTTTGAGGAATTATCTGTATTATGCCATACATAATTCTCAAGGTGGGGCCTAGGAATTCCATGTTAAAATAGTAGTATGACTCTACTTTTGAGAGCACTATTATCCATTCACACAGGAAAAATATTTCCTTCTTTATCCTTCTTGGTCATAGAAATGAACTCAAGATTCTTCGATTGAAAGAAGAAGAAAATCCATATTAGGTAAGAAGAATACCTAAAAGCTTCTTGAGAACCCCTCTATATTTTGAACAAGCCTGCATGTATCTATTGAGCCAGATATGTTGGCCAATCGAAGAAAATTGGCACTATGTTTTTATCTACACGGGAAGCATCATAGAATTTAGGATTTGATATACACTATGCTATCGCAATCTGCCATCCATATACTTGTGCATCTGATTCCAACCCTCCCACCATAGCTAGCATGGAGAAAAGCTCCTTATTTTTTAATTTTGATAGAGGAATTGGTGATTCTGGTAGGGTTCCATCGAGAGGGGGTTCTAACATATGCTCTTGCAGGAACAACTTGATATTGAGAGTAGGGGTATAATATTTAGTAGACGTAATTGGATCAAATGCTATGGGGTTTACAGTGGGCCTCCTATCACAACTGAAGATGGCCCTAATTGCATCAGTATCTAGGGTAAAAATGATGTCACCCTTGGAATTTCTGACAATTCTATGTTTTACATCATAAAATGTCGCCATAGCTCTGACTAATTTAGGGTAGGGATGAACATGGGTGCATATATACCAAGAAAGTAGAGAGTGATAAGAGAATGTACTTGGAGTCAATGGGGTGACGCCTTTCGCTACCCTAGCTTCCACATCTCTTTGAATTTTCTCTAGATTTTTCCATGTTATGATGGTATCAATGATGTGGGAATCTGGATCTATGAAATCGCCCTCACTTTTCTCGGCCCTATGCTTTTCCTTAGAAGTTGGAGGAGATGCTGTCATGGTTGCTTGCTATGATTATGCTACATGAAAAACCCTGAAAGCAACTCAAAGAAGCTGAGAGAGCTTGGGAGAATTTGGGGAACGTTGTATGCAGAGGGAAATTTTTAGAGAATAGAGGGGTGAAGAAAAAGCTTCTATGGCATAAATAGATGTGCATGCATGCATTAGGGTGCCATGCATTAATTACGGTTGGTGGTGCACATTCCATAGGTAAATTTGAATGTCATTGGATGTCTTGTTTCATGTGCCACCTTCTAAAAACCAACCACCATGTATCATCATTTCTTTTGGACCAATAACTTTGTGTCACCTCTCCTCTAGGCCAATAACTTTGCATCACCTCTCTTCTAGGCCAATAACTTTGTACGATGGTACTTTGAGAGGAGCGCATTTAAAATTTCAAGAAAACTGATTTTCCCACCAAAAGTTTGACTTTGACCATCGGATGCTCGAAATATCATGAAATCATGATAATTTTCTTTGAAGTGGCCTTCGAATACCAAAATATCATGAAATCATGAAAATTTCCTTTGAAGTGGCCTCTAAGTGTTGAAATATCATGAAATCTTGACAATTTTCCTTGAAGTGGCCTCTGAGTGCCAAAATATCACGAAATCTTGACAATTTCCCTTGAAGTGGCCCTTGAGTGCCAAAATGTCATGAAATCTCGATAATTTTCCTTGAAGTGGCCTCTAAGTGCCAAA
Organism: Wollemia nobilis; assembly: GCA_028583015.1. NCBI lineage: Eukaryota > Viridiplantae > Streptophyta > Pinopsida > Araucariales > Araucariaceae > Wollemia > Wollemia nobilis. Next base: position 6,205,960 of record JAQPPZ010017095.1, read on the forward strand.
ATATCATGAAATCTTGATAATTTTCCTTGAAGTGACCTCTAAGTGCCAAAATATCATGAAATCTCAATAATTTTCCTTGAAGTGGCCTTTGAGTGCCAAAATATCATGAAATCTCAACAATTTTCCTTGAAGTGGCCCTTGAGTGCCAAAATATCATGAAATATCATGACAATTTTTCTTGAAGTGGCCCCTAAGTGCCAAAATATCATGAAATCTCAATAATTTTCCTTGAAGTGGCCTTTGAGTGCCAAAATATCATGAAATCATGATAATTTTCCTTGAAGTGGCCTTTGAGTGCCAAAATATCATGAAATATTGATAATTTTCCTTGAAGTGGCCTCTAAGTATCAAAATATCATGAAATCTTGACAATTTTCTTTGAAGTGGCTTTTAGAAAAAGAAACAACATATTTACATATAGTACATGCGAAGTGAAGAAAATCATCTTACTTATAGTACAACTTCAGATGGAAGTCGTTGATAGGGATGGGTTGAACTTGACCCTGTTCATTTTTCAATTGGAAAGAATTTTATTGTTTTTCTTCAATTACTTCAAAGGGTCCTTCCCAGAAAGCATCAAATTTTTTATGGTTCCCAAGTTTCGCTTTCTTTTCATTCCACCTTAGAACCAAGTCTCCTACCTTGAAATTCTTGAGAGTAGCCTTTTTGTCAAACCATTTCTTCGTGTCTCCCATATGTTTTTGATAATGGTTGTAGGCTTGTTCTTTCTATTCTTCTAACTGTAGGAGTTGTATCAACATGTTCTCCATTGGTTCTACTTCTTCTGTGCCAGTTTGATTGAGCAACTTCAAAGCAGGTATTTCTATGTGTATTGGAAGGACTGCTTCCTTACCATAGACTAATGAGTAGGGAGAGGTGTTGATGGATTTCTTGATAGTGATCCTATCCACCCATAACACTTGGTTTATCAAAGAGTGCCAACTTCTCTTGTTATATTTCAAAGTCCATTTCAAGATTCAGAGTAAGTTTTTATTCATTGATTCAGCCAATCCATTCCCTTATGGATAGTAATTTGAAGATGTCTTCAAATAGATCCCATATCTACTAGAAAAATCAATCATTTTAGCACCTATGAAAGATGTGCCATTGTCTATGACCAATGCATCTGGGATGCCGAATCTTGTGATCAAACTCTCAATGAATTCCATCACAACTTCTTGATCCGCTTTCTTAGTGGGCACTACTTCAGCCCACTTAGTGAAATAATCTGTAGCGGTTAGAATATATTTATGTCCAGTGGATGAGTTGGGTTCTATTACCCCAATGAAATCTAAACCCCATTGTTGAAAAGGTTCTTCAACCTGAATAGATTTTAGAGGCATTGAAGTATTTCTATTTCTCCCAATGTACCTCTGGCACTTCTCGTAATTTTTGGTCACTCTAAAAGTATCTGAGAAAATGGTTGGCCAATAGCACCCAGTTTTGATAATTTTTAAAGTAGTGGTCCTCCCTGAGTAATGTCCTCCTAATGGACCTCCATGGAACTCATCTAAGATCTTTTTCTTTTGATCATATTTTATGCATCGAAGCAATACCCCATCCATATTTTTTTGTACAATCCTTCAGGTAGCAAAGTGTACTTCAATGCATGGATCATGTATCTCCTCCTCTATGAAGCATTCAAATTTACTGGACATTTTCTAGTCTAGAAATATCTGGTCAATTCATCAGCCCAGTCAGTACTTTCTAGGGGTTGATCATCCCCTGGGGTTATTTCTTGCGTTTGGTAGGCCACATATTTTGATGAGGCTTGTTTGGCGAGTTCTTGACATAATGCTCTACCCCTCACTAGCTTGGTCGGGTGGATCTCGACATCATACTCTTGTATCTTTGATACCCAACCAACTCTTTTTCACCAAGTTCCCCCTGTATGATGAAATTTCTAACATCAAGGTGGACCACATACACAATGGTCCTACTCTGTGAAAGAAAATGCCTAAACTTTTTTAACGATTTCATTATCGCGTAAACTTGCTTTTCTATGAAGTTGTACTTTTCTTCATGTTCCTGCATGGTCTGACTTAGGAATGCTATGGGCCTCTCTTCATTGTCAGATCCTTTCTGAGTAAGTACTACAACGTAACTCTCTTGCTCACCTACAACATACAAAATGAAACCTCTAGAATAGTCTGGATTTACTAAGATGGGTGCTTGGGCTATATGTTCTTTTATCTATTTGAAAGCCTTCTTTCGTAAGTCCATCCACTTGAATTCAACATCCTTTTTTAACAACTCGGTCATAGGTTTGATGATTTGCATAAAATATGCTATGAATTTGCGTACAAAGTTGATCTACCCAAAAAAGTATTGCAAACCCTTTTTATTTGGAGGTAAAGGAAGTTCTAGCAGTGCTTTCACTCTGTTAGGATCTATAGCTAGCCCAACCTTAGAAATGATGTGACCTAGTAAAATCCCTTCTTCCATAGTGAATATGGACTTCTTTGGGTTCAAAGAGATACCAAACTCCCTGCACTTCTCAAAAAATCTTTTGAGGTGGTCAATGTGATCTTCTTTGTGATGAGAGAACACTATCATATCATCTAAGTATATTACTATGATCTTGTTGATGAGTTCTCCAAAAGCCACATCCATTGCCCTTTGAAAAGTTTCTCTAACATTGGATAATCCAAAAGGTATCCTCTGATAAGTGAATGTTCCCCACTTGGTGGTGAATGCGGTTTTGAATTGATCTTCATCTTTGACCCACACCTGGTTATATCCAAAAAACCCATCTAAGAGTGAGAATATTTTTGCTCCCACTATAGTATGCAGAGTCTAGTCAATTTGTGGGAGAGGATAATGGTCTTTTAGTGAAGCTTTGTTTAGGTTTCGAAAGTCGACACACAATCTAATGTCTCCATTATTTTTCCTAACTAGAACCAAGTTAGCTACCCAAGTAGAATGTTTGATAGGGTAGACAATCTTGGCTTCAAGCAACTTCAGCAGTTCCTGCTTCATCAGAGCTTTGATTTTTGGGTTCACCGATATTTGCTTTTGTCAAAAGGGTTTTGCACCTTCTTCGAGCTCGATGGTATGTTGTATGGTCTCTTTAGAGTAGACCTTAAGATCACCATAAGTCCATGCTATGATGTCGGGGAATTCTTTGCATAACCCTCAAATTTGGTCCAATTCTTCCTCTGTAGTGTTCACTCCCACTTTAATAGATTTATCTGATCCCATTTGGACCTCCTTGTATCTGTGTTTGTCAAATTTCATCTTATGGCTAGTAAACCTATCATTATTATCAAACAAGGCTTTTGAGAGTGATCAATCCTTTTGGGATATGGTTATTTTTTAATTGGATCATGCCTGCATCTTCTTCATATTTAGACACTCTATCATTTGAATAGTTCATCTCATGGACCAAGAAGTCCACTATATGTTCATCATTTTTGAATACCTACCAAAAGGTATCTCTATCTGGCATAGAAGGCCTGTAGATCAGTCTAACTATTTTAGACTTCTGGATGACATTGTTGATGGGGCAAAAATTTGTGCCCACTGATGCCAATAGATCAACATGAGTGTTCTTTTCTCTAGGGATTGCCTTGATGTTTAGAGCTTCAAAATCTTCTAACAAATCCTAGACCTTATTTTTGTAAGCTTTGAGGTAGTGTTGCTTACTCACACATTTCTCGATGACCTGATTCACTATCAATTTAGAATCTCCAAAAATTTGGAGTTGTTTAATACCCAACTTCTTGACTTTCTTAAGGCCTAGGCAGAGTGCTTCATATTCTACTACATTATTAGTACAACTCCAGGTTAACCGATAAGAAAAAACCTTCTCTTCACCTGTTGGAGAGATTAAAACAATACCTACTCTGACTCCATTTCTGCATCTAGCACCATCGAAGAAAAGTTTCCATAGTTGATCGGTAGATGGGTCTACCTAGCGGAGAGGAGTGGGGTTGCTTTTCTTGGGCTTCATGATTGAGTAGCTTCCAAGATCAGTTTCAATCATAGCATTGAAGTCTTGGAGAGAGAACTGGTCTTCTTCTTGCAGTACATTTAGAGCTTCCTCCATTAAGTTCAAGTCTTCCAATTCCTTGATCATCATATTTATTGTAGCAATTTGTTTCCCTTCCTCTTCAAGTTTTTCAATATGAAAGGTTGAAGGTTTCTCATTGAATATTTTAACTCTCTTGCCCTTGAATGGGATTTCCAAGTGTGAGTAATCCAATGATAAATATCCTCCTATTTTGGTGATGAATTCTCTAGAGAGACACATACCAAAATAAGGTTCTAAATCCACTACTACTACCTCTTGTATAACTATGAGTTGAGGCAATCTATGTAGAACTATTGGGATATCTTTAATTACCCCTACAATTTTGATAGGGGTTCCATCTAGTTGCAAGACACTAGGGCTACTCCTTGTATATTCCATCCCCATGATGTCGCATACAACTTTGGGTATCACAGTGGTTGTAACTCTTGAGTCTATCATACAATTATGTACCACCCATCCTTCCATATGAAGAGATAGATAGAAGGGAGGAGGTCTATTTTTTCCTGTAGTAGATGTTAGACTAGCTTGTGTAGAATTCAACTAAGCAGGGGTTTTATTCCTATTTTTCATAGATCTCAAGGATTCCTACAATAGGTCAATCTATCCTGGAAACTGCAATGCATCATACATGGTCACTTTGGAGGGAGTCTTCTTCATTTCCTTGACTATGTTGAAAGGGAGAGGTTTAACACTCTTCTCTTTTTCTTTTACAATAATGTTGTATTTATTTCTATACCCTTGAGTAGCATCTATCCTTTGATGCTTAGTCAATGAGGGGTATCTCAATTTATCTCTCACCTCTGCTTGTGTTTTGACTTCTCTCTATAGAGGAGCTTCCTTGCATGGCTCCACTTCATGCTGACTTGGGTTCTATTGTACTTTCTCAAAGGGAACTCTCTTCTCAACCAAATTCTTCATAGGTGAAGGTACCTTCAAGGGATTAAGTTCCTAGGAATTTACCTGCAAAGGCTTTTTTCCTGATTGGGTTAGAACGACTACTTGCTCTATGGAAGGCATCATGAGATTTTTATTTTCTTCCCTGATCATGTTTATCTATCCTTTGAGAGTTTTCTCTACCTTCTCAACAACTATCTTCTAGACATAATGTTGATGAATCATACACGAGTTTTCATCATGCGGATCATTACATGTTGAACACCAAAAGTTTGACTCTGTTGAAGTATTAGTGGGTTCACTATCTTCATTGGCATAAACCACATTTGATTTGTCATGATTTCTACCACTCATGGAAGCTTGATCTCTTGTCACCTATGGAAATCTCCTTGGCTGGAAATTTCTTTTTGCTTCTCTTCTTTCCATCGATGTCATCTTATTTGTCAGAGTCTTCATGGTTGATTGTAGATCTAACAGAGCTACAAGTTGAGGATCTGGAGTTGGTGAAACTACTACCAAAGGAAGTGCAGGGATGATAGGTAGCATTGGAGGAGTGAGGGGTGCCTGTATCATTGGGATAGTAGGTTGCTTGGTCCATTTGGGGAGACTCATATTAGAAGTAGAAGCGGGACTTGGGAGAGTGATATTGGATGCTTGTGGTAGATCCAAGAAGATAGGCATTATCATATTTGTAGGGAACCTTCCGATAGCTATTAGATCCCTTTCTACTTTTTGAGCTTCTTGGAAAATCTTTGGGAAAGTGAATACTTGGGATTGCTTGATAGCCATGCTTATGTCTGAGTTAAAAGCCCTCAGGTAATAATACATTGATTGTTCATCTGTTGGCCTTAATCTATCAGGTACTCTCTACCAAGTTTAACTGAATCTGATATTAAAGTCGACTATTTCCTCCTGAGGGTGCTTCTGAATGATGGTGAACTGATTTAGCAGAGAAAATGGGTCAACATGTTCATTGAACTCTTCTACTAATTTACCGACAAGTTGGGCCCAGGTGGATATGGTTTGGTTGGCGAGGGCTCTATACCAGTAGAGCATTTTCCCTTTTAAGGAAATGACTAACAGTCTTATCATGACATCTTCCTTAGTGATGTTATGTATCGGTGCAAGTGCGGCTACATCTTGATAGTGTTCATAAGTCATCTTCCTAGTACCATCATACTAGGGTAATGCCTTTAAGGATGTTGCTGGAATCGGATGTTGAGCTACCAGATTTAGGGGGCCTGTATGGTTCCATAAAGGGTAAGGTAGATTTGGTTGATTCATGACCATTGTAGCTACAAATCTAACTGATATTATAGGAATATGGGTAGCTAGATTTGATGTTCCACTAGTAGCAGTACTAGGGAGAACTGCAGGGGAAGGGTTTGCAGATCCTGTAGTGATGGTAGAAGAAGAAGTTGTCCTAGCAACTAATACAAGATTAGCTCTGAGGCTACCAAGGTGTAACTCAAAGAACTCAATGGGTTCTTCAAAATTTTTTGCTTTAGATCTGGTTTTCATAAAAAATGGTATTCGACCAAAAAATAGATAAGGATTTTCTTAGGGTTCCTCTCTTGGATGGAGTCACCAGGTGATTCATAAAAAATGAATAGGACAAAGATAATCACCGAAACTTTGGTCTATATATCATGGGATTGTGTCCCATCGGGCATGCCAAAAATTATTGGTGCAAAATCTACCTTTGGTTACGTTTGCACCCAAGACTTTGCCAACATTGAAATACCGGGTGTAAAACAGAGTTTACCTAGTTCAATCTCTAGAGAAGGTTGGTTCCTTGCTTTGTTTTAGAAAAGGGGGGTAGAGTAAAGTGCATAAAGAGAGGGAAATATAGCTATTGCTAGGAACGATTAGATGGTGCAGATTAGATAACAACAAAGAAACATCTACAACCTTTTACAGAAAAGCATGCTTTGAACCATCAAACTTAGAATAACCAATCCTCTAGTATAGATTTAAACAAGCTTAAACCTATTAGAACTATTAATTTCAGAGCCAATGAAACTTTAAACGTAGAAATTTAGAATAAGAATTAAGGTGATTTCTATTCAACGTAGCTTATATAGCAATCAACAATCCATACATACTTGATCAAAGCACCAGTGAGCTAGAAACCAGAATGAGTAGTCTTTATTTTTCTTTCAGAAGTCTATGTACATTGCCTTGTAAACATCTAAGAGCCAACCATTTGTTTGGGTCGCTCATCCTATATATATATATATATATATATATATATATATATTTTACATAATAGAAAAATTGAAAGTTGTTACAACAATATGCCCATAGGCTCATTCTAGTAAATAGGTAGTTAAGAGAGTATGGGATCTTCAACTGCATATGGTTGAGATCTTCTTGTTATAGCATATCCACTTCTATCTTCTTGGAGACATCATGGCCTAGCTATTTTCCACTTCTTTGCTTTTGGTTTGTCGGTCCGTGAAATCATGATGTTTTTCATGGAGGTGGACTCGACATCAAAATGTCATGATATCATGATATTTTTCTTGAGGTGGACTACGGATGCCAAAATATCACGATATCACGACATTTTTCTTGGCTTCACAAAATATCATGAGATCATGACGTTTTTCCTTGCATTTGTGGATGCCAAAATATCGTGATATCATGATGTTTTTCCTTTACTTGGCTTGTGAGCTCCAAAATATCGTGAGATCATGATATTTTTCCTTGCCTTCACCTGTGAGCTCCAAAATATCATGATATCACAATTTTTTCCTTGCCTTTGCTTGGGAGCTTCAAAATATCGTGATATCATGATGTTTTTCCTTACCTTCGCCTGTGAGCTCCAAAATATCGTGAGATCACAATGTTTTTCCTTGCCTTCGCTTGTGAGCTCCAAAATATCGTGATATCATGACGTTTTTCCTTGCCTTCACTTGGAAGCTTCAAAATATCATGAAATCATGATATTTTTCCTTGCCTTCGCTTGGGAGCTTCAAAATGTTGTGAGGTCATGACGTTTTTCCTTGCCTTCGCCTATGAGCTCTAAAATGTCATGATATCATGATGTTTTTCCTTGCCTTTGCCTGGGAGCTTCAAAATGTCATGAGATCATGATGTTTTTCCTTGCCTTTGCCTGTGAGCTCCAAAATGTTGTGAGATCATAACATTTTTTCCTTGCCTTCACTTGGGAGCTTCAAAATGTCATGAGATCATGACATTTTTCTTTCCTTCACCTGTGAGCTTCAAAATATCGTGATATCACGATGTTTCTTCTACACTTAGCAAAATTTTGAGAAGACATCTCCTTACTCCCCTTGATGTAGTTATTTTGACCTACAAGGTCTTATAAATATGCGGTACTTTGGCCATGCCTTGTAATATCTTCATCCATAGTGAGTTCACCAACTTTACAACTGTCAGATATCATTTAATTTAAATTCACACATTGCACAAGAAATCTAAAATGACCACACTACATTAATTTTCCATGACTCACAAAAAAGTCCGAGTTGGTCATTAATTTTCCCTGCCTTCCATCATACGCAGTTGTACTTTACCTAGTTGCCTTGAAGTTTCATGTTCCCCATTAAATGCAGCCACCAACAAAATTCTGCAAAAAAAAGTCATAAGACACATAGTTAAAACATTAATAATAATATTAATTTGATTATTTTAAAATTTCTGAAGATTTGATTTTAATTAATTTTTTAATTTTTTTTATTATTTTCTTTTAGCAATGCCTGCAAAATATTTCTCAGGTTTAAGACCATGCCTTCTCGGCACTACATCATTACTCCTTGCTAGGGCACAAGACTGGATAGATTCTAATTTGTCGAATGCACATCTTTAATGGTGGACTTCATTCTTCATTGTTAGATCTCATTTCCCAATGATAGACTTCACTTTCAGGTTATTATGATTTAATTGCAAGGGTGAAGTTTTGGGATCGCACATTTTCTACCAATGTCCTATTTTCTTGATGAAGTACATGGGCGGCACTTTGGTATGCTCACTTCTTTGATGGAATCCCATTTTGTCATCCCAAGAATGAGGGCGGACTTTCGGATGTTATTTCTATTTTCGGTGCCGCATATATCTACCCAAACTTTGTCCCTTAGCATTTTTGCACATTGAGGGGCAGACTTTTGAGATGCTATGGAAGTGCAAGGGAGTCCCATTTCTCTGCCCAAGTTTTTACTTAACCAAATTTCTCTATTTCTTGAAGGTTGGGATTTTAGGTTTTATTGCTTTGTCGGGAATGATTTTCCAACTTCCAAGCTTAGTAAATTTTCTTCTTTAATTTTTTTGAACAATTTTCTTCTTTAATTTCCTTCTTTCCTTTGCAAAGTGGTAGGGCTTCGGGCACTCGCTTTCTCCGCCAAATTCCCATTTTTTTTCCCAATGCAACTTAAAGATGATGGACTTTTAGGACTCACCCAAAGTGCAATAGCAACCCATTTCTCCATCCTTCCTCCCATCCTTAGCAAAGTGGCGGGGTTCTGGGATTCCATTGAGTGCGATGGAATTCTATTTTTCTGCCTACTCTCCTTTTACTTTGTTAAGTGGCAGACTTTAGGGAAGCTATTATTTTTCCGATGTATCATTTCTCCGCCTTGTGCAATACTTGGTAAAAAAAATTGTGGCATTATACGTTGGTTCCAAAGACATCCATATTTATGTATTTTACATTTTAAAGGATTGTAAAGGATTTTTTACTGTCCAAAAATTATTTTTAATTCTCAAAAATAAATTTGTAATATCCTAAAGAGAAAAATGTGATGTGAAAATTATGGTAAAAATAAAAGTTCCCATAATTTAACGAAACTTTCCAAAAGTCTAAATGAGTCAAATGGGTACTCAAAACCACTAAAAGAACTCAAAAATTCATTATATATCATGAGATACTACATTTAGAAGTTCTAAAGCTGCAAATGGAAACTGCTATTTCTCGAAAATATTTCATGCCTAAAAATATACAAATCTGGCACTATTGCAAAGACGAGTTCTAGATAGTCCCACCAGGAATAACCTGAAATAGATCTTTCATTCAAAAGATATGACATTTTAAATTTACATCAAAATAGGGCAAGATAGTGAAAATCAAAGAACCCTAAAAATTAAAATTAATATTTCAAAAACCTTAGGATAAACCTTTAAAATTTAAAATTCTGAAATATTAATCCAAAATAATGTCCTTGAAGAGCCAAAATTTAAAATTTTCAATGCAATCCATTTTAAAATGCTCTAAGCAAGCAATTTCAACACCTTGATGCAAGCAACTTTCAAAAATGACGCAAGTAAAAATTAAAATCCTAATGTAAATAAAAAAATTTGGGATTAAAACCAAAAATTTTAGGGGGTCCCTAGTCCAAACTAGGGTGTGTTGTGCAAGCGCAACCACAAATAGTGACTCTATTGGAAAATGCTCTTGAGCTTTTTGGGAACAAAAAGAAAACCTCCTAAAAACAATGGAACCTCAAAATCAGCAAAACCAAAATTTTGACATCCACCCAAGGCCAGGGTTGGGCAATTTCACCTAAAATAAATACTCCATTTTTTTTTTAGCAAAGTGTGTGCATGTGAGTTCATTTAGCTCTAGAATTAGTTAAAAATTTGCCACCATAGTTTTGTTACACAGGTATACATGTCACCAATTTTCCTGGAGATTGCTTGATTTTCAGTCAAACATCTATAGCCCCAATGGAGTTATCTCTAATATCCTCTAGACCTTGCTCTACTACTAGCTGGGCATTCATAGCCCTGGTAGAGGTTTTCTGAATTACCCAAATCACCTGAACCTTTTCTTTTATTTTATTTTTTTATCATAGATTCTTTTTTTTTATATATATACCAAGATTTTCAATAAGCACTCAGTCTTGCTTTTGGGTTGGGGATTACCATGGCAAATAGGAGAGTAAACACTTGAATGGACTTCATAATAAAATACTAAACCATGATGGTTTCATTTCTTCTGGCCTGGAACTTTCCTTAAAGTGTGTCTTCAATGTGGAGCTACAACATCATTTTGCATTACTTTCAGACTCATTTGCTTTTGTCCCAAACAATGAATAAACCCCAAATAGTTGGTTAAGCTAATTTTAGTTTCATTGAGTTTAGTGTGGGATATTTCACCCCCAAATTGCACAGAAAAACTTTCAGCCTAGAGCAGGCACAAGCTGGTTGCATTTGGATGATTCAATCTAGACTCATGAAAGGCACAAGACAAACCCAAAATTAAAAATAACAACAAAGCAAAACAAGTGCAAAGAACTCAAACCAACAATCAAAATAAAAGAAGAGAGAACCACACACCAAAAGCTAAAAATAAAACTATGTACAAAGCTATTTATAGGATAGGACTAGGAAAACCCTCAGGCATTGAAGTGGTGTTTGAGAAACTGCCCATTCACTGGTAATGGGACATCTTCTCCAGTTAGGCTTTTTAACTTGAAAGTATTCTCTCCTAGAATCTCAGATATTTGAAAGGGACCCAACCATAGGGTGTCAAATTTTCCATGGTCTCCTTTATTTTCATGGGCCTTATCCCACAATAACACTAGGTCAATAATTCTAAAGGCTTTTATTTTGTCCCTCTTATCAAACCTTATTTTTACCATGTCCTGATATTTTCTAAAATGTTGCAGTGCTTCTTCCATTTTTTCATCCAAACTCATCAAATTCAACAACCTAGCTTCCACCTTGTCATCTGTTTCTAAGTGATATTTCATAAATTGTAAGGTAAGGATCTTTAGATTGGTGGAAAAGATAGGATCTTGACCATAAACTAAATGATAGGGAAATGTGCCTAATGAAGACTTAATCCTTGTTTGATCTAACCACAATGCATACTTCTATTTATTGTGCCAATCTCTAGGATTTTTTATCTAAAAGTTTCTTAATTATTTCCAGCAGGTTTTTTATTAGTTGATTATGCTACTCCATTTCCATGAGGATAATAATTAGAAGAAAATTTTAGAGTCATAAGCCCATTTAGCAAGTTGTAAGGAAGAGAAATTAGGTTCATTATCACATAATAGAGCATATGACATCCCAAATCTGGTCACATTGTTATCTTCAATAAAGTTGATCACGACCTCAATTATGCAGTTTTTGGAAGCTTGAGCCTTTATCCAGCATGTGCAGTAATCAGTGGTAGTCAAGATGAATGCATGACTAGATGATGAATTAGGATTAATGACACCAAAAAATTCCAACCCCCATTGTGCAAATGGACAAGCTTCAATTACTGGTTCCAAAAGCATAGGAGAATTCCTTTTTCGATGAGTTGTAGTTTGATAAACGTGACATGATCGAACATGTGCATGTGCATATTTAAAGATGTGGGGCCAGTAATATCTAACTCTTAGTATTTGGTGTGCTATGGTATTACCAAATCCATTCCCGATTTCATACTTATCATGAAAGTATCTGAGAACTTCAATAGCTTCTTGCTTGTTTAAACACCTCAAATAGATTCCCTCATGATTTTTTCGATATAAAATACTCCTTTAATTTGAATTTTACACTTTTGAGATGCAGTGCTCTCCTTTGGGTGGATTTCAAGTGACCAGGGCATACCCCATTTAGAAAATAGTAAACAATATTTTAGTACCACTCATCATTTGTAATTTCCCCTATAGAATACTGTTGACATGAAACTTGGAGGTCCACTTCTACTAGTGCTTTGCTCAGTCCTTGTCCTCTAACAATTATCATAGGATGAATTTCTAGATCAAATTATTGCAAGATAGACATCCACTTTCCCCTACATTCACCCAACTCATTTTGCATCAACATCATTTTTATTGTTGGATCTGGTACTATCGCAAACACTCTGTTGTGGAGGATGTAATGCTAAAATTTCTTCATAGCATTGATCAAAGCAAAGGTATGTTTATCAATGGTTGAATATTTGAGTTGAGCATATTTTAGATGTGATCTTACAAAATCTATCGGTCTCTCATCACCAACCCCTTTTCTCTGAGTTAAAACAACCACAGTTGAATGTTCATATGCAAAGGAATAAATATAAAATGGTTGAGTGTAATCAGGACTGATTAATACTGGAGTATTCATGATTGCCTTCTTAGTTTCCCAGAAAGGTAGTTTATGTTTCTTCAGTCCATACTATCTTAGCATCCTTTTTCAACATTGTATTTAGAGGCCAAACTATTTTTGTGAAACCAAAAATAAACTTTCTCACAAAATTAATCTTGTCGAAGAAATATTTCAGCTCCTTTTTACTCCTAGGAAGGATAATTTTTTGAATTGCTTCAACCCTATCTAGGTCAATAGAAATACCAGTTTCAAAACTGATATGCCCTAGCAATTTTCCTTTTGTAACTCCAAAAATGCACTTTTTTAGATTTAGTAAAATTCCATGTTCCTTGCATCTTTGCAGTAATTTCCTCAAGTATTCCACATGGTTAGCACGTATCTTAGAAAATATAGGAAGGTCATCCATATAAATCACAATGCACTTCCCAATGATATCCTTGAAAGCTATGTTCATAGCCCTTTGGAATGTTGCCCCTACATTGATTAGTCCAAATGGCATTCTCCTATATGCAAAGGTTCCCCACTTGGTGGTAAAAACAATTTTAATTCTATCCTGGGGGGATATCATTACCTGATTATACCCTAAGTAACCATCTAGGAAAGACATCATCTAAGAGACATTCACCATTTGTAATATTTCATCCAAGTAAGGAAGTGGATAGTTATCCTTCTCGAGTGCCTTGTTAAGATTTCTAAAATCTACACACGGGTGTATTTACCCATTCTTCTTATGGACAGGTACCAAATTTGCAACCTAAGTAGAATGCCTTACAAGAAAAATAATGTGGGCTGCCAATAGTTTTTGTATTTCTCTGATAATAAGGGGCTCCAGAAAATGGTTCACTGGTCTCTATTTTTGATGGAAAGGTTTTGTTCCTGGCTTCAAGATAATGGTATGGGTAATGATGAACGTGTCATGTCTTTAGATCTTCTTAGCTTCATGCTGTGACATCTCGACAATATTTTAGTGCTTGGATTATTCCTTCATTTTCTTCTTCAGTACAAGCTTTTCCCAAGAAATTTTTTGGTGTTTTTCAACAGCTCCTAAATTGTAAGCTTCATATGATCCCTTCTCATATGGAGCAGTCTGCTGCTTTCGAGCCTGGAAATCCACATCAAATACTTTTTCTAGAGAGACCATACCTTTAGGAATGATGTTTATATTTAAATTCAATTTACCCTCCTCCTCTAGCTTCGTGTAATTTCTATCTTCCTCATCTATTATCTGAGATTCAAATATGCCAGAGTTGGTGATAAAATCAACTATATGCTTATCATCCTCAAATACTTAGAAATTTTAGATGTTGTTTGGTATGGAGGGAGTGACAACCAACTCAACCACGAACCACTTTATCTTGGCATGGGCAATAGGTTCTAGGGTACTTGCTTCTAATACCATTGAATCTACAATGTGATTCTTTTTTCGTGGAATAGTCTAGATATTGAAAGCATCAAATTCCTGGATTAAATCCCACACTCGGCTATGATAATTTGAGAGATGTTTATCATGGCAGTAATATTGATTTTGCACCTGCTTGTTCAAAAATTCATAATATTCTGACTCATATGTATTTAACTCCTTTCTTGATATAAAATTGTAGTCCATGGATCAATACCTCATATTCTATAGTATTGCAGGTGCAAGGGAATTGGAATCAAAATGTTGTAAGATGTTATTTATCTTTGGGATTAACTAATTCAATTCCCACACCATTGCCATGTTTGCACTTTGACCCATCAAACTTGAGAGTCCATAAAAGATCTTCAATTATTTTTTCTTGCTTGGCAGGGTCTCTGCTACCAGATTATCCTCTTTGGGTTTGATTTTCACTGTTACAATGTAGACTCCCAATTTTGGCTTAGTGTACAAAATCTCATTTACATTATTGTATTCTATAATCATCTCTTTCAGACTTGGATCTCTTTCTAACCTTATTTTATTGGCTATGTCATGCCATGGAAGCCACATATGTGAGAAAGCATTTGCCATGTAATCATTCAAGGGTCTTGACCAATCACAACTAATCAGCATCCCATATGCATTTGGTATGTAAACCACCTAGATATCAATGCACTATTGTATCTGAGTTTCAAAACTAATTGTATATGGATCTGATTCAACATCCCAACCACGTTCATTTTAGTCTTATCCAACTGAACAACCTTCTTGTTTAAGGGGGTAGGAGTCAGTCCCAATCTTTAGCTGATTGCATATGGCATCACATTTCCAAAAGCACCTGAGTACATAAGATAATTGTGAAAGTTTTTGTCAGCAATTCTAATGGTCAAAAGAAAAGGCAGGGATTCTACCTTCTCTTTTTATACTGCCACCTGAGCATTAGTAGTCTTTTTTAATTTTTTTTTACTTTGACCAAAAAGAGTTTTGAGCAGTAAATATTTTTGGTCAGTTAATTGAGCTACCTCAAACAGAGATATATTTGCCTTAGTTTTCTTAAGGTCTTCAATGATATTATATCCAGACTTGCTTTGATCTATATTTTTCTCTGTCTGTGATGATGACATATTAGGTTTTGGTGGAGCATATATTGTAGGACCTTTAGGTGGAACTAGGTTTTTGTTGGATTGCTCATCAGGTGGGATGGAGGTTTTGTTAGGAGGTGTAGAAGAAGTCATTGGGGCTTTTCCTTTACTTCGAAGCATATAATTATTATCCCTTTAAAATTATCAGTAGGCTTGAACCTTTTTTTCCAGGTGTCCATTCGATTCGTCTTCATCTATTCTTGAGAATTCATAAGTCTCTAAAACTAGAGTTATCCCAACATTTTGACCAACTTGATTCCCAATATTCTCATTAGTGGGTATTAATTCCAAAATTTCCATTTCCTTTTGGACAATATATGATGCATTTTTAAATTTTGGACAGTCAGTTTCACCATGTTGAGTTGTGGAATGGACCCTACACCAAGTAGATAAAGCAAGATCTGCCAAATTCATAGAAGTATTTGGGTTGTTGTCTGGTTGGTTTTGGTTTCCACCAGGATTTGGAACTCCTTCATTATTTGGGCATGTATTCCATAGATGATTGGTTATTTGAAAGCCAAAGTTCATGTTTTGTGTGTAATTATTTGCAAGTGAGTGTTGAGGAACTTGCCTTTGGAGTTGTAACATTTCATTGCTTGGTTTTTGAACCATTATTTGTATATCATCTAATTGAGGATTTTAATTGTTAATTTGACTTGGCCTTGGTTGACCTATTGTATTATTCATAGGTGTGGATGTATTAGAAAATGTAGGCATAGTTATTTGATCATTTGCTAGATGTGTGTCATTGAGAATGTTGTTTGTGATTATCTGATTATCTAGATATGTTGGAATGGTCTGTTGATTTCTCATGTTGGGTATTATTTGATTTAGGGGAGTCACATTGAATAGTTGATTTTGTTTTGTATACATGACTCTTGGGAATGGATTTAGCATGGGAAGGTGTTGTTAAAGGGCTTGATTTATCAATGGTATCTAATTATACTCTCCCATTTGTCCAACTGAAGGTAGTTGATCCAAACCAAAACCTTGAGGTATCAGTTGTTGTTCAATATTTAGAGTTTCAATATATATCATGTGTAAGGTTGTGATCTATGGGGCTCTTCTCACAAACATAGAGGTCAATGGATCCAAAGCTCTGAGATACATTTGGATGGATACTTAAATTGTAAGGGTATAAGGTGCCATCAACCTGATGTATAATTTGTGGAAACTAGAGTTGAATAGTCTCATGTGTTCATTGGGTTCTCTATGAGTAGTAAAATGATGATTAATCATAGTTGGGTCAACAGGCAGTCTGAAATGGCTAATAAAAGTTGCTTCTAACTGATCCCAAGTAGTGATGGATCCTGGAGGTAATATAATATACCAATCATAAGCAAACTCAGCCAAAGTATGTGGAGATATTTTGCAGGTAACATCTTCATGTTCAATTTGTAAATGAATCAAGGTATCTTTATATGCTTGTATATTCTCTTCAGCAAATCTCATTCCATCATGCCTATAACGAGGGAGATATCTTTTAGCATTTTAGCATGTCATGTGCAAGTCCTAGTATGTTCAAAGGGTTTCTTCCTACTAATCATGGAGCAAGACCTACCATTGTTGGATTCTGGGGAGTGGCAAAAGAAGCAAAACAAGGGGTAATGGTAATTGGAGAACGGTTTGAAGTTAAAGGACTATTTAATATCAACTTTGGGTTTTTATATGGAGAAATACTGAGAAACTCTACACCTCCAATAGATGACTTATACCTTGTGATAATGATCTTAGGATCCATTTTTAATAGTCAAGATGTGTAATATAAACAATGAACCAAGACAAATACAGTTTTAGCCCTCCTTCTAGTGCTAGTTATGTTGAGCGTGCAAATGACACATTATCAAGGGCATGTCAATGTACTTGGAATAGAGATTTGTTCCCTATTGAAAAGGGAATTTCTTTCCTCCAAGGTTCAGGTATGTCAGGTCTTATAAATATGTGGTACTTTGTTCATGCCTTGTAATATCTTCACTATAGTAAGTTCACTAGCTTTGCAACTATCAGACCTCATTTAATTTAAATTCGCACGATGCACAAGAAATCCAAAATTACCACACTGCATTAATTTTCTTCCCCACCTTCCATAATACGCGGCTATACTTTACAAAATTTGCCTTGAAGTTTCATGTTCGCTATTAAATGCAACCACCAACAAAAATCTGCAAAAAAAAATCAAAATACACATAGTTAGAACATTAATAATAATATTAATTTGATTATTTTAATATTTCCTAAGGTTTGATATTAAATAATTATTTTAAATATTTTTTTTTGGTAATACCTGCAAAATATTTCCCAGGTTTAAGACCACACTTTATCGGTACTACGTCATTGCTCCTTGCTAGGGCAGAAAACCGAATAGTTTCCAATTTATCCAATTCACAACTTTATGGGTGGACTTCATTCTTCATTGTCGCATCTCATTTTCCAATGATAGACTTTACTTTTAGGTTTACCAGGATTTAATTCCAAGGGCGGAGTTTTGGGATCTCACATTTTCCACCAATGTCCTATTTTCTTGATGAAGTACATGGGCGACACTTTGGGATGCTCACTTCTTTGATGAAATCCCATTTTGCCATCTCAAAAATGAGGGTGGACTTTCAAGATGTTGTTTCTATTGCCGATGCCCTATATTTCCGCATAAAATTTGTCCCTTAGCATTTTTGCACGTTGAGGGGTAGACTTTCGGGATGCTATGGAAGTGCAAGGGAGTCCCATTTCTCCGCCCAAGTTTTTACTTAACCATATTTCTCTACTGTTTGAAGGTTGGGCTTTTAGGTTTTATTGATTTGTCGGGAACAATTTTCCAACTTCCAAGCTTAGTATATTTTCTTCTTTAATTTTTTTGAACAATTTCTTCTTTAATTTCTTTCTTTCCTTTGCAAAGAGGTGGGGCTTCGGGCACTCACTTTCTCTGCAAAATTTCCATTTTTTCATCCAATGCAACTTAAAGCCGATAATCTTTTGGGACACCCAAAGTGCAATAGCAACCCATTTCTCCGCCCTTCTTCCCATATTTAGCAAAGTGGAGAGGTTATGGGAATCCATCGGGTGTGATGGCATCCCATTTTTCCACCCACTCACCTTTTACTTTGTTGAGTGGTGGACTTTAGGAAATCTATTCTTTTTTCCAATGTCCCATTTCTCTGCCCTGTGCAATACTTGGTAAATTTTCTTCCAGCATGTTGGCTCCAAAGACATCCATATTTATGTATTTTGCATTTTAAAGGATTACAAAAAAAAATTACTACCCAAAAATGATTTTCAATGCTCAAATAAATTCGCAATATCCCAAAGAAAAAAACGTGAGGTGAAAATTATGGCAAAAATGAAAGTGCTTAAAATTTAACGAAACTTTCCAAAAGTCTAAATGAGCAAACTGGGTACTCTGAACCACTAACAATACTCAAAAATTTATTATATATCATGATATACTGCATTTAGAATTTTAGGGGATGCAAATGAATACTGCTATTTCTGGAAAATATTTCATGCCTAAAAATCTGCAACTCTAGCACTATTGCAAAGATGAGTTCTAGACATTCCCACTAGACTTCAAATCACCGAAATAGATCTTTCATTCAAAAGATATGACATTTTAAATTTACATAAAAAATAGGGCAAGATAGTGAAAATCAAAGAACCCTAAAAAATAAAATTAAAATTTCAAAAACCTTAGGATAAACCTTTAAAATTCATAATTCTGAAATATTAATCCAAAATAATGTCCTTGAAGAGCCAAAATTCAAAATTTTTAATGCAATCCATTTTAAAATGCTCTAAGTAAGCAATTTCAACACCTTGATGCAAGCAACTTTAAAAATGATGCAAGCAAAAATTAAAATCCTAATGTAAATAAAAAATTATTAAAACAAAAAAATTCAAGGGGTTCCTAGTCCAAATTGGGGCGTGTTTTGCAAGCGCAACAACACAACCTAACCCACATCAAGATACTCGCAAGAGTTAAGGATTCCTTGGTGATGAAGGCCAGGAAACCGCTTGTGGGAGCTGCAATGGTTTCTAGGGGGTGAGCCAATAAACGGAGATGAATTATGTCGTTGTTGGTCTCAATCAATGGTTGGTAATAAAACCCAACTCATCTATGTTTACCAAAAATTGTGTAAAGTGTAAAAATTATTTTTATTTTCTTTGGGTTTTTGTTCTATCTTAAATGTGATCTTGATTTAATTTCCTAATGCAACTAAACTTATGCAAAAGTGATTCTAAGATGATTTTTTTGTTTTCTTTCACACAAAATGCAACTAGTATACTGAAAACAAAAATTTGTTCTAATGTGTTATGCAATCCTAGAGCATTTACAGTAATCTAACTATAGCTATAACCAAATATAACTCATAATAGAAAGGAATTGGACTATCTCTACCTATAATCTTACATTGTGATGAAGACCATAGGTAGGCAACGATTGTGTACTACGATAATTTGAGGCTGGACAGTTTCTATCTAAGATTATATCCTATCATATGGTTGCACACTAAGATTGTTTGAGGTTGAACGATTCTATTCTCTATGTATTTCCATGACCTCTATAAAACCAGAAATAGAAACTTGTTAAATTCCTGAATACAAAAATAGAAAACAAAAACTGTAATAAGCACAAAAGACAACAATAATATTAATCTATTGTGCAAAAAATAATCTTAGGAGAATGGTCCCACCGTGATTTCCATATTGTAGATGATAAAAATATGCACCATGTATATAACAAATGAATAAAAGCAATGAATTGATATTGAAATGTATGTTGCCTTTGTCCTTTCGAATACAATATATACCCATGTAGGGGTTTACAAAGATGAGGGGGAATGGTTCCCTTTTATAAAAAATGAAGATGCAATGTACTCCCATTGCTACAATGAATGTGTGGATGGATTTTATAGTAACTGCCACTTTTTGTATGTGTCAAGGCTGCGTATGATGCTTCTGTGTGATGTTGTATGTCTGCACCTACTTGATCTACAATAAGCTATTGTTTGGATGGTGACCATTTGTGGTTGGATGGTTGTGGTTGGATGGTTGTGGTTTGATACTATATGCAGTTTAGATGGTTGAAGTTGGTGACCATATAGAATCGAATAGTCACAATGTATAGGCTATTACAGTCGCAAGTGATCTCGTCTATGGACTCAAGCGACTTCAAGTCACTGTTCAACTCTGGGTTTGCTCTGGTTTGCACTTGTAAACCTACACACAAACCAATAATGCATTGGGTCAATAATATATGTCGAACCTCCTAAAGTGAGGCCTAGATTTAATAAGTATTAAAACTAATACAAATAGTGAAAAGCAGGGACATGTAAAAGAAATCAAAATAACTTTGCTTTTACTTTTTTCTTGTGTTCCTATTGTTGTCGTTAATGTTGTTGTGTTGCATTTTTGCTGTTACTATTGTCATGGTGGCACCGTGCTATGTTGAGAGGCTTCTGCATAGGCTGGGAGCTAACTATTCAGGATTCTAATGATTGTAGATCGATATTATCCGATATGGGATGATCGTGACCTATGGCATCCAAAAACTATCCGAGAGTGGATCTGGACCTACGAAAAGGTGCAATTAGGGTTCTGCATGGGACGAAGATGGTTGAGTGATAAAACTTGGGTGATTGAATTCTTAGAGTCTCATTAGTGCTTTGATAATATTTCCATCCTCAAGCTCCAGAAAGGAGGAGAGGTTTAATTTATAGATTTTCCAAAGGGAATGGATAAGAAGATGGCTCAGCTAGTTAACTACTATAACTAGGAGCTTTCTCTTTACTTTGATTTTATCACAAGAAGTGCATATAGATAAGCTCACCTTGTAATTATCACCAATTAATCTTGTGCATGCAAATTCATGATGTGTGCACTATTTTATTTTTTTATTCAATGTGCATGGATAGTTAACTGGTTATGCATGGATAGATTGAATGTGCATATGTTTTTTAACTAAATGTGCATGTTGTGCATATTAGTTAACTAAATTTGTTAAGTGTGTGCATATTGTGCATGTTGAGTTAACTAATTTAGTTAATTGAGTGCATGATTAATTTTCCTTTGTGGCTTGGAGGTGCAACTGCTAGTGACTTGAGTTCACTTGACAGTAAGGATTTTCTCTTGCACATCATAGATATGGATGATGGGAGGTGGAACTATGAGTGATGTGGATGATGTGGCAGGAGTGAATGTGAGGGTCAATGTATCCATAGGAATGGGTGAATGATTGTACAACCCTAAGCACTAATTAATTAATTAATTAGTTAATTAATTAATACTTAGGTGATTTATGCTAATTTAATATTAATTAGATTTAATTAATATTAAATGTAATAATTAATCATGATTATGTAATTAATATCTATTATGGTATTTTTAGGTGTCTACACTTGCAAAATAGCTTTCAAAAACCTTAGAAAATTTGATCAATGTTTAGGGGCTTTCTTAGGCCACTATACGACTAAGCTTGGAGGTACAACAATCAAGCCCCCTTGGTCATTTTAGCTAACCATTCAAAATAAAAGTAATTTTTTACCTTTAGGGAACAAACACAACAAGATATGACAATATAAAACAATGAAAATAGAATGCTAATAGAATGAATGCAATTGAAATAAATATGCAATTAGAGACCTAGGGTTTTGGGGATAAAAATTTACCCCAAATAACTATAATCAAATTTATGCCCTGTAAGTACAGGCCATGAATTTAAAAACAATGGAATAAGGGGGAAACCAAGGGTTTCATCAAATTCATGCCCCATTAGGGTGAGGTTCAAATTCGCACAAGAAGGCTAAAAACCTATTTTAATAGCTAAAAGTGTAATTTAATACTAAAATTTCATTATCTATAGGTTAACAAATGTAAAGAAACAACCTGATAAGCTTGTGGAGGAAGAAAGAGCAAATGTGGAAGACCTCTCCTCCTTCTAGAAGACAATTTGTCATCAATACTTATCCACTTACTTATCTTCAATAGAAAAATCACCAAACACATCAAGAGCAAAACATCAAGAGTATCAATTCTTAAGAGCACCAAGAATCAAAGCTTGCTTAGATCACTTAGGAAAACTTCCAAGAGAAAAATGGAATCCAATCCTCTTATTCATAGGAGGTTTGGAGGAGGGAAAAGGCAAGAAAATGAAAAACAACCTTGGCCAGGAGCCAACACCCTAGAGGTTGGCCCAAAATTAGGGCTTTTTGAAAAAAAAAATTCTGAATTTGTGCCCCATCCTAGACAATCGTGAATTCAACAAATCCAAGGGAAAAAGCAAAACAAAAGGGATAATAAGGCCCAAACTTGCACCTAGAAATTTTGAGGGACTCCTTAGGGATCCTAAGGGAAAATAACTCATTTGATGGGTCAGATTTTCATGTCTACAACAAGATCTTCCAAAGTGGCCCAGATAGATGATTTGTTACAACAATGTCAAATTATGCTTCAAATTCTTAAATATAATTTGACCCATGCCCATAATCATATGAAGCAACAAAATATTTCACATTGTTCTAAATGATAATTCAACGTAGGATATATGGTCTTTTTGTGTCTACAACCTTAGAAGAAATTATCCTTGAAGACAAAGTCTAATCAAAAGTTGGCTCCTCAATTTTATGGGCCCTACAAGATGGTTCATTGTATTGGTGAAGTAGCATATCAGTTAAGGCTTCCACCCTCTTCCCACATCCATCCAATTTTTCATGTATCTAGTCTCAAATAAGTTATTGGCCAAAATGTGTAGTCCTAGATAAAGCTTCCATTACTCGATGAAGAAGGTCAAATAACTCTTGAGCCTAATGCAATATTGCAATCCAGAGTACATCATCTTTGTTCTTAAAAAAATTAGGATTTTTCCATCAAGTGCTAGGACCTTCCAAAAGAAGATGTTATGTGGGAGCTTGAGAACATTTTCAATCTTGTCCAATTTTGAGGATAAAGCTTCATGATGGAGGGAGCCATGTTATGGTTCCAATATAGCCATGTCGGCTATATTTAATTATTAAATATTATTAGCTCAGGCCCCTAGGTGCAATAGTCGGCCTTTGAGCATTTAGGTTTGATTTTATTTATAAATAAGATGAAATATTCCTTAGTAGGTATCATCAAAGAATTTGGATTTAATTCATGTCTTTTGCACATAAGAGACTTTGCCCTCTCAAAGTGGATGATACTTTGCCCTCTTCGAGTGGATGTGAATTTATTGTGGTATTGATTTGATTGGATTTATTATTTACTTATTGTTTGGATTGGATCTGATATTTACATATTGATTGTGGTATGTGAATTGGAATTATTATTGTTTGCATGTTGTTAATAATAATTCAATATTGAAGTGTTGCTATAGATATTAAAATAATTGTGTGGTTTCACAATAGCATGCAAAAAGTATTACAAGGATTATACCAAGAGCAAGAATTTGGGTTACCAACAAGAACGCCTATAGATCCATGTACTATAATATAAAATGAAATCAAGAGAAATCTTATACAAACTTTTCAATCCTTTATAATGTTAATCTATCTATTATTTATAGATTACAACAAGGAGGTCATGCAAATATTTCAATATGGCTACTGCTCTAGGTACTGAGGCATATCTTTATTTTAGTTATTAGTCTCCTTGAGGTATCTGGATATGGAATCATAAATGCCAAATGGTTATGAGTCTTTGGATAAGTAGCTATCACTATTATTGCCATTTATCCCTTTTGGGGATTCTTGTAATATAGGTGTAGAATATTATTGTATTTTATGCTTTATATTTATAAGTTGCTTATGTTGTGGCTCTCATCTCATCTATTCTTTCTAAGAGATATACCATAATCATTTGCAGGAAATGATTGTAATCCCTAGGATACTATACACCTTAGCACAATGTACAAGGTTTGAGGTATCAACCTTGGCTAGGGGGTATGGGGGATAGCAGCCCTCCATGTAGGGGTTTAGAGGTAGAATCCCTTGAAGTAAACTCTGATACCCTAAATTCTATAGCATAGGTGTTTTCATCCTTCAAAATTTTCCTCACCATCTAGAATTGGAGCTTTTATAATATTTTGACTTTGAGACTTTTTACCATATGATCGTGGAACTTCATGCATCAAAATTTTTTCCTTTTATTTTTGGTCAAAGATCTTATAATCTTAAAAATTTTAGATATTTAAATTTCTTTCATCTTTTGGGACTTTCACCTTCCAATTCTCAAAAAAATTTGATCAAAAATTTTGTTCGTTGCTTCAACTTTCGCTTCTTACTCCCAAAAATAGTTCAGTTTTTCTTAGAATTTTATCACTTTCTCTTCTATGGAAATTAGCTAATGTATGAGAAATAAACTCTTAGTAAGTCCATTATCAATCAAAATAGATATAGGTGTACCATACAAGATATTGAAGTATGAATGGGCACATTTCGATATTCTACATACTAACAATCCACTATAATGAGAATTTGATGAGGTTGTTATGGGGTTTGGGTTTGGTGATTTCCACTTGGTCTATTGTTTTGATGTGGATAGCAACTATCATAATGGTCTCCATCATAGTTTTAACACCCTTCTCACAAACACTCATTTATTTTTATTTCTACTTCCATCGTATTCTTTAGGCCTCTTAAACTAACTCTATTGCTAAGATGGCTCCCCATTTGGAAGTTCTTATTTTCAATATTTCCCTTGTTTCTTTATCTTTTAGAAATTTCTTTTAAATAATTGAGTAGGTGACTACTAATATTGTGTTGCTTTATATTTCTTCTTCAATTCCTTGTGATAGGCATGAATTGCTTGAATTTTTTATTCTTTTTTAATGGATTTCTGAAAGTTCTATTCCATATTCAACAGGCTATGCAAGACTACATCAATCCCTATATGTAGATACAATCCTATAATGAACTTACAAATCCTAAATTTTTCATCTTGTTGATATTTTTTGTGGCACATACTTAAGAAATTTAATAAAGGTTTTCATTATTGGGTTATCATCAAACTTCCTTGCCTTAAATTCTAAAATTCTATCATTTTCTGTGTGTAAACCATAGAGGATTCCAAAATTCTGTCGGTAAACCAAAAATTCTAACCTAGACAAGTCTTACTGAATATATTTCCTCTTTAGCCTTACATAAAGTATGCCAAGGTTTCATAAACAAACTAGATAAACCAAACCCAGGTGTTGTAGGTGAGTTGGAGAGGAGAGGGCAATCCTCCAAGGGAGGTCCCAGGTTTGAATCTCCACCCTACCAAAAATTTGAATTGGGTACCCAAAATCTAATTGATAATATTGGTGCAGGCAGGGCCAAGTGCAACTCTCGGGTTACTTTAACGGTGTAGAACCCCCTAATCGTGGTCTCTCAGACTAATGCGACCCTACAAGGGGTTTTTTGCTTTAAAAAAAAAACTAGCTCGACCAAAAAACTAAGGACCACCCTAGAATATTTGTTGTCTATCCTCCTCATTAGAAAATAACACCAAAAAATACCCATTAGGATAATCTAAGATACAAACTCACTTGGAGTTTTCCATTGCTTCAAAGCCCAACTTTTAAAAACAGATAAGGATGGTTGAAAGCCTAAGAATTGATAGATCAACCCTCATTTCTCCATTGTAGCAATTTCATCCTAAATGTCAGATCATTGTAGATTAACAACTAGAGATCCATTTGTTGCTTGCATGCAACCAAAGTTTGTTTTCTTGTGATCAATTCTTGGCATATGAAGAGGTTAATGAAAAAAACCTCATGGATGAGTTGGAATTTTTGGAGGTTGATCACCACTTACAACATCTTTGAAATTCATTCTATCCATAGATCCACATGGTCCCTTCATTGCATCCTCCCTCATTTTTTGGCTCTTGCTCTTCAAACCTTTTTGTGGCTCTTGCTCTTCAAACCCTATTTTTTCCAACTTTCATAAGCTATATATTTTGTTGGTCCTAGAAATCCTTTAGATGCTCCATTAAAATTCGATTTAACCCACTCTACATCTGGTGGTTTCCACTTTATATTATTTGCTTTCTTTTTGCTTCTCTTGTACCCAACATCATAATTCCATTTAATGACTTAAATCCATCTATCAAGGATTTCTACTTCTAGATTAGGGACTGGATGAGTTGATAGGATCGGTACATATCTTTCTTTTTATTAACTCTAAACTACTTTCCTTTCCTTTAAATATTCTTCTATTCCTTTCTAGCCATACAATCCAAAGTATTGTATATTTTGATATATCCCATATTGTTTGTAAAGCCTTACTTTTATAAGTGCTCTACCATTGCTTTAACCAATCTTCAATTCTGTTATTCATCACCATGCATTTACCAAACATGTTAATACTCCATTGCCATAGTTTCTATACCATTTAGCAATGTCCCAAGAGATTGTCTATACTCTCCTTTTTTTTTACAAAGAACACATTGAGAGGGGCCATGAAAATACCTTTTCATAAGGTTATCCCAAGATAAAATTCTTCTATGACCTACTAGCCAAACAAATATTTTGACTTTAGGAATGCTTAGGCTATCCCAAATATCTCTCCATATTCTAGTGATATTACTATTTTTTTGGTGTTGTACATTATATCCACTTCTTGTGTATTCTCTTGAGCTATTCGACTCCTAAATCAATTTATCCTTAACTCCCCTCGAAATAATCATAGTTTTTATCTGTCTACTCAATTACCTCCTAACATCAATGTATTGTATACTTTTAAAAAAATATTCTTTCCATTTGTATATTCCCTCCTAATCCTTATACAAAATGTTTGAAACCCTATCACCATATTTATCTTGAAGCAATCTTATCCAAGGTTTCAAAATTGGATCTAAATTGAGTGGTTTTTTATCACACCAAGTATCCATCCAAATAGATTTTTTTTTCTCCAGTTCCCACCACCCATCTTAAACCTTTAATCATTAGATCAAATAGATTTTTTTAAACCATTCCAAAGAGCAAAACCATTTGGTAGAGAGAATACAGTAAATATTAAACTTGGGTCATTGGGCTCAACATACTTAGAATAATTCTTACTCATTGTATTTGACTTTCTTTGTACAATATCCATATAAATTTTCCCCTAAGAACTAAGTTTGCATATGTAAGAACACTTAAACTGAGACCTCGTCTAGTTTTATCATCACACACCTTGCTCCATTTCACCAAAGGAAGTTTCCTTTTATCATGTAAACCTAACCATAAAAAGGATCGCATAATATAGATTAAATTATTTTCAACTAATTTTGGCATAGAATACAATGATATATAATATGTAGGAATGGCTTGTAAGACCTACTTAATTAACTGCACTCTTCCTCCTAATGATAGCCATCTACATTTCCAAGCTAGAAGTTGGTAAATCTACCTCATCCTTCTATAATTCTATCCTCATTCTCCCCTCAAATATAGGCATCCCTAGATAAGTTGGTAAAATTACCTCTTCCATTAAAAGTAACCTATATTTCTTGCTTTGATATTAGTTGGAGTGTTAAGTAAATTTTGGATTTATTATATTAACTTTTTGCCCTGATGCTCTTTGGCATTCCTTTAAAAAATTATTCAAATCTTTGGCATCATTTATCCTTGTCCTTCTAAAAAGGGTTGTATCATCTACAAACTGTTGATGGGTGATATTGTCAATGTTATTACTAACCTTAAGTCCACTTATAAGCCCATATTTGTAAGTCTTCTTTAAGTTCCTACTCAAAACCTCTACCATAATAATGAACAAATAAGGAGATAGAGGATCTCCTTGTCTAAGACCTCTCTTGGCTTTAAAATATTATGTTACTAACCCATTGACCAACACTAAATAAGAAATTGTAGAGACACAAGCTTTAATCCATCTAACCTATTTCTTCCCAAATCCAAACTTTTCTAAAAATGCAAAAATAAAATCTCATTTAACCCTATCATAGACTTCACTCATATCAAGTTTTAAGATCATTGCTTTCTCTTTTATTGAAGTTGATGAATGTATAACTTCATGAGCTACTATGATCTTATCCAAAATTTGTCTCCCTTTCACAAATCCTCCTTTCTCTTATGAAATAATTTTGTCTAACAATGGCCTTAATAGATTTACCATCACTTTGGAGATAATATTATATTTCATATTACATAGGCTTATGGGTCTAAAAGAATCAAACAATTCAACATCATTCTTTTTTGGAATTAGGGTAAGATATGTTGCATTAATTTTATAAGATATGAATTGTTTTACCCTAGCTAGTTCCACTACCAACAATAAAGAATCCTTCACTATATCCCAATTATGTTGGTAAAAAGTTGTAGAGAGCCCATTTGGACCTAAGGATTTATCCTTATTAAAAGAGAAAAAAACTAAATGAACTTCTTCTAAAGTAATAAGCTCCACAAGATTCCTAATATCTTCATTCGTTATCAGTGAAGGAACATGTTAAAAAAATTATCATTAAGAACTTCAGTTTCCTTTGATCCTATAATATTCTGATAAAAATACTCTCTTTTCTAATTTCACTCGGATCCTCAATCCAAAATCCTTCTATTGATTTAATTATACTAATTATGGATGATGATCTATGTACTATAGCCATCCTATGAAAAAAATTGTATTTTTATCTCCTTCTTTTAACCAAGTTTATCTTGATTTTAATCTCCAAAAGTTTTCTTCCTTACTCAAAATATTATGATATTCACTAAGAAAATTCCTTTCCTCTAAACTTGGATTATTATGATCACCTTTTTGAAATTTTGAAAGTTTATCTTTTAGTTATTTCTTTCCAAAAATGTATTCAAAAGTGTTCTTATTCCATTCTTTTAATCTAGATGTCATAGATTTAATTTGATTTGGAAGAGCATACAACCCACAATTACCTAAATAATTCCATATTTGAGCTATAATATAAAAAAATTGAGGATGGTCTTCCCACATCTGCTCATATTTAAAATATTGATGAGGATTGATGTTTGATCTTTCATATGACCCCTCTAGTAGTTCCTAGCTAGGTTTGCATAGTTTATTTCTTTCAAATTAATAATTGTAAGTGAGTCTCTTTCTCACATGCACTTGTGGGCACTAGTTATCTTCTAGTTGTCATTTAGAGTGTTAGTTAGTAAGTGTGAACTCAAAGTAGGAAGTGTGTACTTCAAGATAGCTAAAATGGATCTTCTAGTTAGCATTATTCCTTTTCTCTTAACTTAGAAGTTATGTGCATTCTCCCTTGCACTTTTGTAGTTATGGTTAAGCATATTGGATCAAATTCATGATTTGATGGGTTTGGTTATGTATTTTGGGCCATTAGTGCCTATAAATTGAATTGTAAATAATAGAACACTTAGTTGGATTTTCAATCCTTTTCATTGGTATCAGAGCCTAGTTCATGTTTGCACTAGGGCTTGTGAGGTGAGAGGATAGGAGATATTTTTTTTATGAGAAATCTTTTCTCATTGAGGACTCGGTTCAAACTCAAGGGGAGCTTGAAAACCATATGCAGAAGGAAGTTCCTTAGGCATCAAAATCCTCGTTACAACTTTCTTCGTATGCTCAAGGAGTATAGGAGAAGTTTACCCCGTTTCCTTTCTTACAAAAATCCCTTGGCAGGTTTGGACTACTCCTACGGAGAGATGCGTATTAGGGAGCCATTTGTTCCTGCCATAAAGGAGTCTTGAAGCTGGAGGAGTTCTATACCAGGTCGTGTGTCGACTTGGGTCTGGTTGCCTTTCAAACGCTGGTCGTGTGTCGATCGAATCTTGAAAGGAGAGCTACTGAAGGATCTTGGTAACATTTGTAATAGTTTAAGTTTTTTTTTCAATGTTTTTAAATTAGCCACCCTGGTTAATTTTAAAAATTTCATTGTTGTTATTAGAAAAACTTAAAATTTTTAATTAATATATTATTTTTTTAATATATTAATTTAAAAATATTGTAAAAAATATATATATATTATTTTTTTGGCCTGCCTCGGCCCCATCTCAGCAGGAGCCGAGGCTTGCTGACATCGGTCGTTGTTCGTCAGCCGATCGACAGCCGTATCTTGACGACTATCGACGGACGTCGGCTGTGTTAAGGCCCGACAGTCGATGGCACTATCCGTTTGCCTGTAATATTTGCAGGTGCGGACTTCAACGCATCGTCCTGCTGTGGCTGACAACCAGCAGGACTGGTCAGCCTTGCCACGTCTGACAGGCTGCCAGGGGCTATTAGGTCTGCCGCCCTATCAGGCATCGGCGTTGTCCGTCTGTAGTCATGGACGTCGACACGTCGTTTGGCCTACCGCGACTGACAGGCCATCGGGATAGCACCCAGCCTGCCACGGATGACAGGCCTGTCTGCTGTCAGGCCTACCTACTATCAGGCCGACAGCAGTGACTGCTACCTGTGCAAACTGCACACGTGCAATCTTCACCCTACACGAAGGGTGCTAGATTCTGTGCACCAAGGGGCAACTGCACAAGGGCCCAAAAATTTTTACAGATCCCATTGGGCAAAGTGCACATTGCCTCGGGAACTATGCCATGCAAATTTTTTATTTGTTTTTTGCACCTCGAGAAACGTGTAACTGGACATTTCAAAAATTCATGCAGGTTAAAGTGCAGTAAAGTTCCAGTTCAGGCAGCAACTTCAAGGGTAATTTCTTGTAATTTTTAAATTTTACTATTCTAAGGTTGCATGTAATTTTTATGTTTTTATTAATTTAATTTTTAATAACTTGATTAAATTCATTAATCTTTGATTAATTGAAATTTAATTTTTAATTGAGTTATTTTTAAATTAATAAATGATAAATTGCACCTTAGGTTAGTTTAAAAATTTCAAAATTTTGAGCCTTAGGAGTAATTTTCAAAATTCAGAGGCACTCCATTGTAACAAGGAAAATTTCCATTTTTTTTCCTTGATTTAGTGCTTTCTTATTTTTTTACTCCTGGCTTATACCCGGTTGAACATGGCTTCTGACTTGGCTGCCCAAGTGGCAGAACTTGCCCATGTTGTAAATGCTTTAGCAGATAAAGCTAATGATACTATCATGGCAGAAGTCCTTGGCACTCTTGCCATGAAGGTAAATGACATTTCTATGCATAATGCTTCAACTTCTGCTCATGATTCTCATCTGAGAGTTTGTTGTGAAGTTCCACTTTATGATGGATCCAGGAACCCTGATGTCTTGAATAGTTGGATTCTTGACATGAGTTCTTGGTTTTCTTACCCTCAGCTTTCAGATGAAAATGTGGTTCTGATGCAGGAGCATCCGGTGGTCAAGGAGCAATCTTGCATCCTCCAAATCATTTAATTGTTCGCTTTTATTTTCTAAGTATTTGTGTTGGGTTTGTTTCAAATCTTGGCCCAAGAGGGAGTTTTCGTAAGAAAAGAAAAAGAAGGAGAAGTTTTAGAGTAAAGGGCTCAAGTTGCGTTGGGGTCGCGAAATCGCGACCCCAAGGCGTCGGAAGGGCAATGGCCGGTTTGAGTCGCGATATCGCGACATGTCGCGATATCGCGGCTTCTTTTTGCCATGGTGAAGGCAAAGGGGCAGTGGGTCGCGATATCGCGACATGTCGCGATATCGCGACTTGTTCGCCAAGGTGAAGGCGAAGGGACAGTGGGTCGCGATATCGCGACATGTCGCGATATCGTGACTGTTTCCGCCAAGGTGAAGGCGAAGGGACCGTGGGTCGCGATATCGCGACATGTCGCGATATCGCGACAAGTTTGAAGACAAGCTTGTGACACGCGTCAAAGCAGAAAAGGAAGTTAATTAAATACAGACACGCGTCCTCCACGTGTATTAAAGTGACACGGTCAGCCGAAGACAAAGCAGAAAAGGAAATTAATTAAACGCGGGCTGCCACGAAGATTGAAATTGAATTTCGTGACCGCGTGTATTAAAGATGGGGATGGTCTTCACAACAGTACAGAGCATGGACGTTATGGGCGAAAAAGAGGCACGGAAGGACGATATGACCAAGGCAACGTTTGCAGGTCAGAGAAGAGCTTTAATGAGGGTTTCATGGTGGGTAAGGCGGGGGCATTTATTGTGAGAAAATTTGAGGAGTTCGACCGAGGGAGGAAAAAAAAATTAGAATTTGAATTTGTTAGGCGGGGCATTGATGGCCGAGAGGATCGGGGGCCTCGTTAAAAACCCGAAATCTTTGTAAGGATGGGGATGGTGAAGTTCGGGATTGGGGGGGAGAAGTGGTATACTGGAGAGAATACTGTAACCCGTATCATGCTATTTTTTTTTTAATGAAATTACCATGAAATTACTGTGAATGTGTTTGTGTGAATCCCGGCTTGCCATCAGTGGTATCAGAGCGGGAGCTCCTGAGCGTGTAACAGATCGCCGGAGAGAGGCAGTTGCACCAGGATCTGTGGAAGAATTCTTGAAAAAAAAAAAAAATAAATAAATAATAAATAATACAGAGAAAAAAAATATATATATATCATGCCTCCACGAAGGAACCGTGGCGGAGCAGGAAATGTGGTACCGGCCGAAGACTTTCGGGCCTTGCAAAGACAAGTTCAAGCCTTGCAAGCAGAGTTACGAAGAAGGCGCGAACCCGGAGGGGAAGAGGAAAGTGAAGATGAAGTTGAAGAGGAAGAACGGTCGAGGAAGAAGCGGAAGCTGTGGATCCTGCTCGAGGCCCGGTTGTATAAGGCCATTTCTCGGATTGTAAAACAACCAAAAATGGAGGTGTCTACCTACTCGAGAAATCTGAATCCAGAAGAAGTGATTGAGTGGATAAATGATTTAGAGGAATATTTCGAGTATGAGGAGATTGAAGACCCTAACAGGGTCAGATTTGCTAAGACCAAGTTAAAGGGTCATGCCGGCATTTGGTGGAGGGGAATGCGGTTGGAGAGAAACGAGAAGGGGGAAAGAAAGAATAACAAGATGGGATAGAATGGTGGAGAAGCTTAAAAGACGGTTCATCCGGCAGATTACGAGTTGGATCTGCTAAGAAAAATGCGAGCTTGAGACAGGACAAACAAAAGCTGTCCAAGAGTACATCTGAAGAATTTTACAAAATTTCTATTAGAACGGGGCATTTAGAGGCAAATAAAGAGAAAGTAGCCCGTTACATTAATGGGTTGAGGCTTGGTATCCCGGGAAGAAGCGAGCCTGGTTCGAGTAAACACCATTGAGGATGCCTATCAATTTGCCTTGAAGGTAGAAGAAAAGTTAAACAGGCGGTTTGAAGGCAAGCAAAGAGGAAGAGGCCGAGGTGGAAGGAGTGGTGGGAGGACCGGTGGAGAAAAGTACAAGGATCCGAAGAAGGCGGGGAAGCCGGTAGTAACCGAGGACCAAAAAGACGAAGATGTTTATCGGCCCAGAGATCGGAAACGACTACCCAAGAGGACGGGGTGGATACGGACGAGGGTTTGGAAGGGGAGTATTTCGTGGAACATGTTTCCACTGTGGTGAAGAAGGACACGGGGCATTTGAATGTCCACAACACCGAGAAAGAACAAACAAGAGGCACGAGGGCCCAGCCGGAGCTGTTGTGGCGAGAGGAGGATCTTGAATACGAGCATTTCGAAGAAGCGGAGAGAGGAGAAACAATGGTTGTAAGAAGAGTCTGTTGAACGAGGAGAAGGACACAGACCAGAGGAAAAGTTTATTCCGCACTAGATGTAAATGTGCGGGCAAGGTTTGCAATATCATTATTGATAATGGTAGCACGGATAACCTGGTTTCAGAGGAAATGGTTACGAAGTTACAGTTAGAGAGGAAGAAACACCCACACCCATACCGGGTCGCATGGTTACAAAAGGACCACGGAGCCTTGGTCAATGAGCAGTGTTCTGTTAAATTTAACGTTGGGAAGTATTGTGATGAGGTCCTGTGTGACATCTTACCCATGGATGTTTGCCACATGTTCCTGGGGAGACCCTGGCAGTTTGACCGGAGTGCAGTACATGATGGCCGTGCCAACACCTACTCATTGACAAAGAATGGTGTACGCCATAAGCTAAAGCCCTTGAAGGATACAGATGAAAAGGTGTGTAATATTTCCAAAGTCTGTTTAGTTGAGGGGAGAGAGTTTCTGAATGGGTTAAAGCATGAACATTTATGTTATGCAATAATTCCAAGAGTTAGGGGGAAGGAATGCCGGGATACCCCAACAGAAGTTCTAAATCTGCTGGAGGAATTTCCAGACATTGTGTTTGACAATGTGCCTGAGGGCTTACCCCCTGTGAGAAAAATTAGCCACCATATAGACTTAGTACCCGGATCAAGCCTGCCAAATAAAGCTGCACACGGGATGACACTCGTAGAGGCGAGGAGTTAAATAGACGGGTCCAAGAATTATTAGAAAAGGGATTAATTCGGGAAAGTTTGAGTCCATGCGCGAGTACTGCGAGTCTTTGGCGCCAAAGAAGGATGGAGAATGGAGGATGTGTACAGATTCACGGGCCATCAACAAAATTACTATTAAGTACTGATTCCCGTTACCAAGAATGGATGATATCATGGATTTGTTTAAGTGGAGCTGAGTACTTCACAAAGATTGACCTGAAAAGTGGGTATCATCAGATCCGTATCCGAGAGGGGGATGAATGGAAGACAACCTTCAAGACAAGAGAAGGCATGTTTGAGTGGTTAGTCATGCCCTTTGGACTGTCCAATGCACCAAGTACCTTCATGCGGCTGATGAATGAAATACTGAAAGAATTTCTGGGAAAGTTTGTTATTGTTTATTTAGATGATATATTGATATTTAGCCGGACCCTGGAGGAACACTTGATGCATATCAGGAGAGTCTTTGAAAAGCTGCAAGAAGAACAGTTATTAATAAATTTGAAAAAGTGTAATTTTGTCAAGAAGGAATTGGTATACTTGGGGTTTGTAATCTCAGCAGAAGGCCTGAA
Organism: Wollemia nobilis; assembly: GCA_028583015.1. Classification (NCBI taxonomy): domain Eukaryota; kingdom Viridiplantae; phylum Streptophyta; class Pinopsida; order Araucariales; family Araucariaceae; genus Wollemia; species Wollemia nobilis. The sequence goes on from JAQPPZ010017095.1 coordinate 6,241,294, forward strand.
GATGGACCCCGAAAAGGTGAGAGCCATCATTGAATGGCCTACTCCAAGGAGCACAATGAAGTGAGGTCATTCCATGGTCTGGCCAGTTTTATAGGAAGTTCATAAAGAACTTCAGCAGTATTTGTGCACCTCTCACCGAGACAATGAGGGGAGATAAAAAGGAGTTCAAATGGACATCAGGGGCTGAAAGGAGCTTTGACACATTGAAGAGAAAAGTTACAGAACAACTGTTTTGGCACTTCCAGGACTTCAACAAGGTATTTCGGGTGGTTGTGATGCCGGTGGCGGTGCAATAGGGGCGATGCTGAGTCAAGGAGGCAAGCCAGTTGCTTATTTCAGTGAAAAGTTAAATGATGCTGGGAAGAAGTATTCTGTCTATGATCAAGAATTTTATGCTATAGTTCGGGCCCTGAAAAAGTGGAGACATTATTTATTACCAAAGGAGTTTGTGTTGTTTACTGACCATCAGGATTTGCAATACATTAACGATCGGACAAAAGCTGAACCAAAGGCACATGAAATGGGTGGAGTTCCTCCAAAGTTATACCTTTGTACTAAAGCACGAAGTGGGAAGTCAAACGGGGTTGCGAGATGCCTTAAGCGAGAAGCGGACTCTGCGACCAGTTGACGGTGGAAGTAGTGGGGTTTGAAGAGCCGAAGGATCTATACCACTGCAGATCCGGATTTTGCAGAAGCCTGGAAGGCTTGCTCAATACCTCTTACCATAGATAGAACAAAATGGTTGGATTTCTTAATCCAAGACGGGATGTTGTTCAAGGGCAATAAGTTGTGCATTCCCAGAAGTTCCATGCGGGAGAATATAATCAAAGAAAATCACAGCGGAGGATTGGATGGGCATTTTGGTAGGGATAAGACCATTGCCTTGGTTGAGGAAAATTACTACTGCCACAACTTCGGCAAGATGTACGGAAGTTTGTGCAAAGTTGCGAGAATATGCCGGATGGCAAAGGGTGTGAAACAAAATACGAGATTGTACCGGCCATTACACATGCACGAGAGACCTTGGGAGGACATAAGCATGGATTTTGTTCTTGGATTGCCGAGAACACGGAGAGGAAATGATTCAATATTTGTGGTGGTGGACCGGTTCTCCAAAATGGCACATTTTATTCCCTGCCAAAAGACAAGTGATGCAGTTCACATTCTTTGGGTTGTTCTTCAAAGAAGTGGTACGACTTCACGGTTTGTCGAGAAGTATAGTTTCAGACAGAGATACAAAGTTTGTTGGGTATTTATGGAGAACTCTGTGGAAGAAATTGAAGACAGACTTGAAATTCAGTTCAGCATACCATCCACAGACAGATGGACAGACGGAGGTGGTCAATAGAAGCATGGGCAATTTACTGTGGTGTTTGATAGTGGATCAACCCAAGGGATGGGATTTAGTCTTACCACAGGCAGAGTTTGCATATAACGAGTTCGGTTAATAAAAGCACAAATAAATCACCGTTCCGAGATAATATATGGAAACGGCCCGAGGAATGTGTACGAGCTAAGAAAGTTGGACGAGAAGAGAAAAATGTAGTGCCGAGGCGAGAAGAATTTGCGAGCATATAAAAAGTCTGCATGAGGAAGTAAAAAGGCAGATTACAAAAATGAACAGTCAATATAAGACAAGGGCGGACCGAAGCGGCGGTTCAAGGAGTTCGAGATTGGAGATGAGGTTATGGTGTATCTCGGGGAAGGAGAGATTTCCTGCCAAGACTTACAATAAATTGAAGATGAAAAAGTTTGGGCCATGCAAAATGCGGGAAAGCGGGAGTCGGGAAATGCGTATGAAGTGAAATTGCCGAGTTGGCTTGATATTTCACCTATTTTTAATATTTCAGATCTCGTGGAATATCATGAGGGAGAAAGTACGGACATGCAAAGTCCAGAACCATGGCAATTTCCAGCCTCTACTCCAAGCACGAGATGAGGCCGAGGAAATATTAGATACCCGTGAAGGCCGGAGCACCCGAAGCGAGGCGGTATCTCGAGTACTTGATCAAGTGGAGGGGCGGACCAAGCGAAGATGCGACTTGGTTGTCGAAGGCGGAGGTTGACCGCTTGGGTCTCCCCTTAGCCGAACAAAAGTGAGGGTCACTTTTTTTATTCTACCCGGGTGTACGATGCGGGGAGCATCCGGTGGTCAAGGAGCAATCTTGCATCCTCCAAATCATTTAATTGTTCGCTTTTATTTTCTAAGTATTTGTGTTGGGTTTGTTTCAAATCTTGGCCCAAGAGGGAGTTTTCGTAAGAAAAGAAAAAGAAGGAGAAGTTTTAGAGTAAAGGGCTCAAGTTGCGTTGGGGTCGCGAAATCGCGACCCCAAGGCTTCGGAAGGGCAATGGCCGGTTTGAGTCGCGATATCGTGACATGTCGCGATATCGCGGCTTCTTTTTGCCATGGTGAAGGCAAAGGGGCAGTGGGTCGCGATATCGCGACATGTCGCGATATCGCGACTTGTTCTGCCAAGGTGAAGGCGAAGGGACAGTGGGTCGCGATATCGCGACATGTCGCGATATCGTGACTTTTGCCAAGGTGAAGGCGAAGGGACCGTGGGTCGCGATATCGCGACAAGTTTGAAGACAAGCTTGTGACACGCGTCAAAGCAGAAAAGGAAGTTAATTAAATGCAGACACGCGTCCTCCACGTGTATTAAAGTGACACGGTCAGTCGAAGACAAAGCAGAAAAGGAAATTAATTAAACGCGCGGGCTGCCACGAAGATTGAAATTGAATTTCGTGACCGCGTGTATTAAAGATGGGGATGGTCTTCACAACAGTACAGAGCATGGACGTTATGGGCGAAACGGAGGCGCGGAAGGACGATCTGACCAAGGCGGCGTTTGCAGGTCAGAGAAGAGCTTTAATGAGGGTTTCATGGTGGGTAAGGCAGGGGGCATTTATTGTGAGAAAATTTGAGGAGTTCGACCGAGGGAGGGAAAAAAAAATTAGAATTTGAATTTGTTAGGCAGGGCATTGATGGCCGAGAGGATCGGGAGCCTCGTTAAAAACCCGAAATGCTGTAAGGATGGGGATGGTGAAGTTCGGGATTGGGGGAGAAGTGGTATACTGGAGAGAATACTGTAACCCGTATCATGCTATTTTCTTTTTTTAATGAAATTACCATGAAATTACTGTGAATGTGTTTGTGTGAATCCCGGCTTGCCATCAGGTTCCTTATGCTAAGCTAAAACTTTCTGGTTTAGCTAAAGTACTTGTTGAACGAAAAAGAGGTCATGATGAACTCACCTCATGGGATGAGCTTGTAGATAGTCTTAAGACCAATTTTTATCCTTCCAATTATTCTAAGGAATTGGTCATTAAATGGTTTCGTTTTCGACAAAGTACTAATATGATCGTACGGGAATATATTTTTCAGTTCAACGAGTACGGGATACTTGTGAATGTGGAGGATGATGTTCCAGCTTTGATTATCAAATTTCAAAGTGGCTTGTTAGAGCACTTGTATAGAGAAATTATGTTTGTTTCTATGGAAACATTGGATTTAGTTTTCAACCAGGCGCAACTTGCGGAGGACAATTTTAAGGCACATTCATAGGCATTCCGCGCACCTGTTACTCAAGTGGTTGCAAACTCATCAAAAGGGAATAATTCTTTCTCACAAAAGAAGAATTTTGCTCAAAAGAAGAATGTTTCTTATCCATATCCTTCTTCTCCTTCCCCTTTCACTTCTACTCCTTCTTCTTCTTCTAAAAATTTTTGTAACTATTGTAAGAAGAAAGGTCATGAAAAAGTTGATTGTTTCAAGCTTAAGAAGAAAAATTTAGTCATTACTACTCAAGAGGAGGATGCTTCTAAAGGTCCCCTTGAGTCAGTAGGAGAGAGTGGAGTATACACAAAATTACGAGGTAAGCTCAATGAGGTTACCTTGGTAAATGTAAGTTCATCAGAGGTCGCTCGTGATGCTTTGTTCATCACTCGAGCTCATTTGCTCCATAATTTTGCAATAGATTGTATAGTGGATACTGGCTCACAGAAAAATATAATTGTGAGGTCCATTGTTGAGCATTTGAAGTTACCTATGGAGCCTCATCCTCAACCTTATTCTTTGGGTTGGAAGGATAGGGTAAGAGGCTCAGAAATCACTCACACTTGTACATTAAAATTTGCACTTGGCCCACATTTCATAGATCAAGTCACTTGTGATGTGACTCCTATGGATTGTTGTGGGACTTTTCTTGGAAAACCTTTTCAGTATGATAGGAGAGTTGTTTATGATGCTTTCAAAAGAACCTACACACTTCAAAAATATGGTAAGGTCTTTCTCATTAAAAGCACCAACACTCCTAACATCATTCTAAGTTCCAAGCAAACAAAAAGAGTAATTAAAAAAGGTGGTGATGTTGCTCTAATTTTCATTCGCTCTCAAAACACTTCTACCTCCACATCTATTCCAAAGCAACACTCTTCAATGGATAAAATATTGCAAAGTTATTCACACATATTTTAGGAGCCAAAGTCTCTACCTCCAATTCGCACAATTAATCACAGCATTGAAATCATTCCTGGTTCTTCACTACCTAATGCACCCATGTATAGACAATCTATTTTGCAAAATGAAGAAATAAAAAGGCAAATAGAAGATTTGTTATCTAAGGGTTTCATTAAGGAAAGTACTTCTGCTTGTGCCTCACCTATTTTTTTGGTTCTTAAAAAATATGACACTTGGAGATTGTGCATTGATTTTCGTGCTTTGAACAGAATTTTTGTAAAGAATAGATATCCATTACCACTCATTGATGATTTATTAGATCAGCTTCAAGGAGCTAAGTTATTTTCCAAAATAGATCTCAAAAGTGGATATCATCAAGTGCGTATCCAAGCTGAGGATACATGGAAGACAACTTTTAAGACGAAGATGGGCCTTTTTGAATGGTTGGTCATGCCCTTCGGTCTTACTAATGCTCCTGCAACCTTCATGAGGTTGATGAATGATGTATTTCGTGATGTACTTGACAAATTTGTAATAATATATCTTGATGATATATTGATTTTCTCAAAAACTTGGGAGGAACACCTTAGGCATATCCAACAAACACTTGATCTTCTTGCAAAGAATCAATTATATGCCAATTATTCCAAGTGTTCTTTTGGAAATACTTCAGTTTCTTACCTTGGCTATGTGATTAGTGAAAGTGGAATTCAGGTAGATCCCATAAAAGTTGATGTTTTACTTAAGTGGTCCCCTCCTACAACTCTCATTGAGTTAAGGAGTTTTCTAGGACTTGTGAATTTTTATCGCAAGTTCATTCCTCAATATTCCACCCTTGCGGCTCCATTGCATTATCTCACTAAGTCCAAAATTCCATTTCATTGGGAGAAAATCCAAGAAGTTGCCTTTGAGAAACTCAAAAAGAAACTTTGTACAACACCTGTGTTAACTTTACCTGACCTCTGTCAACCTTTTGAGATTGAAATGGATGCCTCTAAAGTTGCCTTAGGATCTGTGCTCAAACAGAATGGTCATCCGAGTTGCTTATCATTCATAAACTTTTCTCTTTGCTAAGTTGAACTATTCTACATATGACAAGGAGTTGTATGCATTAGTTCAAGCTATCGAAGTACTGGAGACATTATCTTTTGGGAAAAGATACAATAGTACACACTGATCATATGCCTCTCAAGTTTTTACAATCTCAAAGTAAAATTGAAGAATCAAGACATATGAAGTGGGCCTCTTACCTCCAATAATTTCACTTTGTGATCAAGTACAAAAATGGGAAGAGTAATACTGTTGTTGATTGTTTGAGTAGGCCTCCAGCCGCTCTTGCCTTAACAATTATGTCCACGTCACACTTGGGATTTTAGACTTGGCCTCATCAGTATTCACAGGATCCTGATTTTGGGAAAATATTCGAGCAAGTGAGTAAGCCTTCTTCTTCCAATTTGCGTCCTTTCCAAGATTTCTACATCAAAGGACTTCTTTACAAATTGGACAAGGTTTGTGTTCCTTGTGAGCCTAGAGTGTCACTTCTTAAGGAAGCTCATTCTACACTTTATGGTGGTCACTTTGGGAAGCATAAAACACTTCATCATTTGCAAAGATTTTTCTATTGGCCTAAAATGCAGAGGGATGTGTTGAGATTTCTCAAACAGTGTGCAGTTTGTTGTCGCTCAAAACTAGCTAACAGGAATTTTGGCTTAGGCATGCCTTTGCCCATTCCTTCCTGTCCTTGGGAAAGCATTTCCATGGATTTGGTTAGTGGTTTTCCTATGACAGTGCGCCAACATGATTGTGTGTTCGTGGTGGTTGACAGATTCAGTAAGATGGCTAAGTTTATTCCATGTCGCAAGACAAGTTTTGCAATAGAATTAGCCCAATTTTTCTTTGACAGCATTTGGCGTTCCTTTGGTCTACCTACCAGCATTATATCGGATCAGGATTCATGTTTTGTGGGTCACTTTTGGCATTCTTTGTGGAAAATTTTGGGAGTTTCCCATAAATTTTCCACCGCCTATCATCCGCAGTCCGATGGGCAGACTAAAGTGGTAAACCGTACCCTTGTGCAAAGTTTACGAATCTATCATCATGCTTCACCAAAAAAGTGGGACTTGAGTCTCACTCATATTGAACATGCCTACAATAGGGCCCTACATTCTTCTACAGGTCATTCACCCTTTGAGGTTTGTATGGGATTTCAGCCCTTGGCACCTTATGAGTTACCTTTGTCTTTGCCTTCTGTCACTTCACATCTTCAGAAGGAGCAAGACAAGGCACACTCATTTATTCAGCATTTGCACAATATGCAATCAAAGGTGGTTGAGATTTTGCAAAAGACACGACAGCAACAGAAAAATGCCATGGATCGACATCGAATTCCTCATCCATTTCAGGTTGGTGACAAAGTTTGGTTGCATCTTGACAAGCGACGTTTTTCTGATAAGACTCATAGTAAAATCAAACCGATTTGCTATGGGCCTTATACTATTCTTCAACAGGTGTTCGAGAATGCTTTCTGCCTTGATCTTCTTGCACACTTGGGAATTCATGAGGTCGTCAATGTAGATCTTTTGAAGTTGTATTTTGACTCTACATTGGAGACAGCACCAGCTATTAGTCATCCTGTGGATGTGGTTCCTGATTCTTAGTTACCATTGGATTCTGATCAGATCTATGACACAAAGATTCGACAGACTCACCAGGGGTCTACCACCTCATATCTTGTGGCTTGGCAAGGACAGCTGCCACATCAGGCTCGTTGGATTTCTTTTCATCAGATGTCCCGTGACTTTCCTACTCTTCTAAAAGCATTGGAGTCCAATGCTTCTATTGTGGGGAGGCATGATGAGGATTGATGTTTGATCCTTCATATGACCCCTCTAGTAGTTCCTAGCTAGGTTTGCATAGTTTATTTCTTGCAAATTAATAATTGTAAGTGAGTCTCTTTCTCACATGCACTTGTGGGCACTAGTTATCTTCTAGTTGTCATTTAGAGTGTTAGTAAGTGTGAACTCAAAGTAGGAAGTGTGTACTTCAAGATAGCTAAAATGGATCTTCTAGTTAGCATTATTCCTTTTCTCTTAACTTAGAAGTTACGTGCATTCTCCCTTGCACTTTTGTAGCTTATGGTTAAGCATATTGGATCAAATCCATGATTTGATGGGTTTGGTTATGTATTTTGGGCCATTAGTGCCTATAAATTGAATTGTAAATAATAGAACACTTAGTTGGATTTTCAATCATTTTCAAATATGATATTTTTTAATTCACTCACCACCATTTTAACTCTTATTGGCAAGTTATCTGAACCAATCCTTGTTAAGGTATTAATTTTAGCACAAGTTCCTTCATCTAGCCAATGATCTAAGAGAATGAATCTATCTAATTTTTCTACTATTAGGTTTTGGCCTATTTTTGTTGTTGGTCCAAGTATAGTTGTTTTCTTGAAACTCAACCTCCCATAGATTATTGTTTTGAATAAAAGCTAAGAAATCTCTCATACTTTGGATTAATTTCTTAAGTCCCCCAAATTTTTCATCCAGCTTGGTTATGGCATTAAAATTTTATATGATCATGAATCAATTTTCTTTGTCTTTACTTATCATAAAGGCTTGAATCCCACTCCAAATTTCTAATCTTCCTGACTAAGTTGTAGGTCTATAGACATTGATAAGGATGAAATAAATATCTGCAAATTTGCAAGTGACTAAATAGGCTATCCAATGCCTAGTTTTATGAATGGTTAAACAAGAGGTTCTAGAAGGATTCCAACAAGTTAGAATTCCCCCTGCCACTCCTTCAAAATATATAGCATCCCATTCACATCTTGCCCATACTACTTTCATATTTTTTTTAACTTTTTTTGTCATTTTTATTTCCTAGATACAAATAATATCAGGCTTATTACTTAAACATATGTCCTTGATATCGCTCTACTTTGAGGGGGCATTAGCACCCCTTATATTCCATGAGATGATAATCATGTCTCATTAGGGTTTTTTGGCCTTTCCTACATATTACTAATATCATTTTGTTGTTTGGTAAAGAGAATTTCAACCAACTTAGTGTGTGTTCCTTTCTTTATGTTTGATTTTGTTTTCCTAGATCTTGCTTGAAAATTTGAGGGTTTTCCTCTTTTTTCCTTGCCTATGTAAGGAGTAGGTATTATTATTCTATTCCTCAATATTCTTTCATAATTTTATTTTTCATCATATTTATCCTCTCCTGGCTCTACTACAAAAACTTTTGACTTGTCTTGCTCATTTTTTGGTATTTCCTTATTAATGGCAGAGGTATTAACTTCTAAAATTGTATTTTATTTACCAATTTTTTCTCCTAAATGGTGCATGGTACCTAAAGAGAGTCCTAATGAGACACATTTCTTAGGTTCATTGAGAATGTTCTTCCTTAAATCAACATCATACTAAATAGACGGTTCCTTGTTAATATGTTAAAATTGTTGTACTGTATCCTCTAAGTTTTGATCTATTTTTTTCATAGGCTAAATCCTCAAAAAAGTTGGTATTTCTTTCAATATCCTTCCTTACTGGTCTCCATTGTTTATTTTCTTTCATTTTTCTAGATCTATTTTTGGGAAGCTAAAAACCATCTTCATCCATAACCATTTTTAAGTTTCTCTTGCAGTTTTCTACATATGATTCTGTTAGGCTCTTCTTATGGAATGATCTTTGAGTATGCCCCACCTCATGACATATTCTACATCTAAAATATATGTTTTCATAATCTATGGTTTGGATCCACATATTATCCCCATACTTAGAATGATTGATTCTAGTAAAACTTTACTTATATTAATCTTGACAAATATCCGAGCATAAATAGCCAAGAATCCATATTTCATAGTATCTAAAATCTCAAGAAATTCTCCTAGAGTGTTGTCTATTACCTTGAAGGTATCTATTTTCTAAAATTCAATGGGTAACCCAAACATCCTAACCCATATTGATACTAGAGATAGATTTACATTTTTAGGTGAAAAGCCTTCATACCAACGGGTAAGGAAGAATCTTGCTCTTCCCATTCACCATTATAAATTAAACAATAACTAATTTGTATATTTTTCAAGATAATTTTTTTAATAAACTATAATTTTAAAGGTAATTGAAATATTATATATTTACATTATAAGTCTTTCAATGAGTTCACATAGGTTTTTATGAGGGGTCTTGATCCCCTCATACTAAGTGGGGTTTGAACCTTGGACCTTTCAAAGAGAGACCAAAACCCTTACCATTGCAATAAGCGTATAGCTAATATATTTACATTTTAAATTATTTCTATAATGTTAATATTTTTTCAACTAATATGACTATTTTTTCTCAAACTATCTACATGCCATAAAAAAGTATTTGAGTCCTAGTCTATATTACCTTGTTAGGAGTGTCTTAAGTGGAGTTAAAATTTTATTTAAGTTTGTTTTCTATAAAATTAAACTTAAAAAAAATTATCAATAATAATAAAGAAGAATTTAAGTAGTAGTTTCATGGTAGTAAAAAGATTTAGATATGAATAAAGAGAGGGCCATGAGTTTGGGGATAGCGTAATAGTTAGACTTTGACTCTTCTTTGGAAGATCCAAAGTTCAAACTGTGATGTATATAGGTATGTGTGTTAATCCCCTATTGGCGTGTATGTAGGTGTGTTAATCCCCTATTGATAAGATTAGCTCTCAACATTATGAGGGGTCATGGTTGGGATAGGAATACTTAGTCCTAAGCGACATGATTCTTCTTTGGGAGATCCAAAGTTCAAACTGTGACGTGACGTATATAGGTATGTGTGTTAATCCCCTATTGGCGTATGTAGGTGTGTTAATCCCCTATTGATAAGATTAGCTCTCAACATTATGAGGGGTCATGGTTGGGATAGGAATACTTAGTCCTAAGCGACATTGATCATAGGGTTTCTCACACTATTCAAATTTAAAAAAAAGTCATGAGTTAGGTTTTAGTTATAAGTATTAATATCTTATTTTGTGTAAGGTTATTGAGATGTAGTTGAAGTTAATCCTTATGAGACAACATCAATAATAATTATCATACATTTTTTATTGTATTATAATAATTAAATAAAATGTAAATTTTGATTAATATTTATAGAAAATCAAAATTAATGTGATGATAATGGTAATGGATAATTATAAGATATTCTTTTAAGATATTACAAAAAATTTCAATAAAATTGATGATTAAATCTTCCTTGATATAGTTTCATACTTTTGACACTTAAGGTTAGCAAGTTAGGGTTTTAAAAATCCAAATTCCCACTTGTTATTTTGACCATAAGGTTTTTATAGATTAATATTTAAAATATTGTTGAAGGAAATAGGGTGGAAAAAAATTCAACCAGTGTGAATCTCAGACTTAGAAATATTAGAAGGTAACTAGTTGAAGGGGATTCTTTCTTTTAATAGAAATGATATTAAAGATTACTAAGAAAATGATCTAAAAATATATTTATAAATAAAGGCAAGTTAATATTTTGGATGAAATGATTTTTATTGAAGTCATATATAACTTGGTAAAAAAATAATAATGTTTTTATTATTGTCATAGTTTTATTTTTAAAAATTGTTAACTTTTATTTTTTTGACAAGTTGTGAGCCTACGTCTTTGATTCTATGTTATATGTATATCAATAAAAATGTCTACCACAAGATCATTAATTATTGGATGTTGAACACCCTAACACAATAAGATTTAAGAAGATATGCAGTCTATTTTTAATTTTTATTGGTAGGGTTTCTTGAAATGACATAATGAATGTCTTTGTTGTTTAATTTGATTAACTTTTAAATATTATTTGCTTCCTCTATGATGAACACTTTTCCATCTTGCTACTCAAAATTATTATATCCAATCATTTTTAAAGGTAAAATATATGTAACCTTAAAGGTAATAAACTTATTTTTATTCATTCCTAATAATATGCCCTTGTATCTCTAAGAGAAACTATTATGAAGTCTTCAAATGTAATTAAGATCCACTATATTTTTTCTATTGATATTTTATTGATGCTTAACAATTCTAAGCCTTGCCTTATGATTTTAGCCATCATATGAAATTCATTTGCTAAGGCTTTTACATCCTCCATCTTGATGTAATGATTGATGATGCTTGAATGATTTATTTATGTCATATTTTTATTTTATTAAGTTATCCTTAATGTTCACTGACCAAAGTATGGACACACTTTCCTATTTCTCCCATATAAAGCCTACCAGGCTACCACAATATTTTGAACAAACTACATAGTGGTATTAATACAATAACACTTTGAGAATGACATATATATTATTATACCTTTATACTTTGTAGTAAACGTGACTATAACAAAAAAAACTACTCCCATATTTTCAAACCTATTAACCCCAAGTTATTCTTATCCAACCATATGTTCATGCGAGATCTACCTTTTTCTATCGTAGTCCAAACAAATATTTATATATATATATATATATATATATATATATATATATATATATATATATATATATAACCTTTCAACATATTATTTTTACAAATTGTTAATAAAGGATGGTGTTAAAATACTAGTATGATTTAGGGGTCATATTACAAGATCATGTATTGGATTTGCTTTCCCAAAGCTTGACTTTTGAAATGCTAAAGTTCAAATTGTGAATGTGAGGATATAGTGTTAAAATACTTGTTTGATGTAGGGGTTGTAACAACATCAAATCTTGGGGTTTATTTTGTAAATCTTAGTCCTCAAACTTTTTTAATATGGTAGAGCTTGAAGTTGAATAGTCTTTTAAAAACTTTCTCAATATTATTTTAATTAAGAGTTCAACTTGTAAAATCTTGAGCCTAAAACTTCTTAACATGTCAAAACATAAAATTTGCTCAAAAATTTATTAACATGTCAAAGTTAATACCTTGTTAACATGCCAAAGTTAAAACCTAAAACCTTTCTTCTTTTTTAAAAAACTATGGCTTTCATTAGGGGCACTCCTAAAAAACAAATTACATTGCTCTTATTACATTGCTATCAAGTTAATTAAACCATATCGAGGGCTTCCTTCGGCCTGAGCCTCACCATGGCAGAGAGGGCCTACACCTCACCATGGCAGAGAGGGCCTGAGAGGGTCTAAGCATCACCATGGCAGAGAGAGCCTGAGCCTCACCGTGGTAGAGAGGGCTTGTGAGGGTTTCCTCTATGAGGGCTTCCTCTGCAAGGGTTTCAATCCCGCTCTGGCTTTGATACTTTGAAATCCTTTGAGCGAGAGGTCCCCTTTCTCCCATTTTGGATCTGGCTGCTAGTCATAATTAGTTTCTTTGTTGTGGTTCGTGACCAGGGTGTTTTGCGTACTAGGGATCTTGCTGGTATGTTCTACTTTCTTATGGATTTGGCATTATCACTCTTATCTAAGGTAGAAGTTCAAATGTTGATCCTAACCTGTAGGGGTGATCCTGGCCCATTACAATGCAATGGAAAATTCTAGTTGTTGATCCCTTGGATCTCGTTTTGGTTGGTGGGTGTGTTAGGTGGCTACGTATCTTGGGTTTGTTAGTTTCGGGGACTTGGTTGGATTGTGCAACATTTCTTATGGGTTTGGTAGTTTCATATTTTTTTGGCTTTCCAGGGGATGAAAGGGCCATTTACCAACCCAAACCCGTTGGGGTGAGCTTGGTATAGTGTTTGGCTGTAGAAATCTGACAGTGTTCCCTTGGTTATCTTTAGTTCTGATGGCTTAGCTATTATGGTTGGATGGTGCTTTGATGACTCTATTGCTAGGTTTCTCTACAAGTAGTGGGTTCATGGCTGGTTTGTACCAATTTCTTCTAGGTTCAGTAATTTCTTGTTATATCTGGTTGTTCTGAGGAGATAGGGCCAAATATCAACCCAAACCATTTGGGGTGAAAGTGGGTTGTTATGCTGTGGTGGATTTTGTCTTCTGGCCCCATGTCTTTGGTGGATTTCCTAACTTCGACAGTCTGTAGAGATCTCTTTCTCTAGTTCCAACAGTGGTGGTGTGTTTGATCCCAGGGTTCTAAGGCTTATTTTTTTGAGATATTACTCTTATCTCTTTTTTCTTGTACTTGAAAGCAGTTGTTCTTGAAACTTTTTTAGTTGGCTCCAGCGGAATTTGCGGGTTTCATGGAATTTCTTGTGCAGATCTCCTGGATGGCTTTATGCTATGGATTTTGTTGGCCGGTATTTCTAGTGTTGTTTTCTTAAATCGGCTATTCTCATGAGGGGTTCTCCTATTGGATAGATTTGTTGATTGTGATGACAGGATTCCTCTGTTCTTCTTTCATGTTAGGTGGGCAGTTTTTATTTGTAAATATATTTTTAATCGATAGCATTTTCATTATTTTGTTGTTTTTCTCTTTTTCTTTAGATTCAAAGCACACAGTGGTTTGACCATGGGATAAATCTCTTGTATTTTCTTGATAAAAATTTGTGGCTTATTTGCTAGGAGGTTGTTTCATTGGATTTTTGAATTTGATTCGTGGAATCCAGCTCAGTCTTTCTTGATGTATTATTGCTAGATCTAAGGTTTGGGGGTGCCTTTCAAAACCCTACTTGTAATAGGTTTGGGGACCCTTTTAAAACCCCTTCTACTATCAATAAAAATTAATTAATTAAACCATATCCGACTTCCATTTTTATCAAAAGTATTTTTCATTTTATTTTATATCAAACATATCATTCATCTTCCCCAAGCTGGTAAATTTCCTCAATCAACTTCTTGATATCATTTTATTAAGAGATAAAATCTCACTAGTTCAATTGCATTCTAAAATTTGAATTTTGTCAAGTTGAAAATCAAAACCACAAATAGCTAGAATATGTGCTACCTTGTTTCCATATTTATAATATGTTGTCTATAATAATTTTGTAGTTCCTTAATACCTCCTTTTTTAGGGGTTCTATTCATGCCCCTAATGTTCTAAGATATATTTTTACCATTACATTTTATTTGTGGGTTTTTCTCCACTTATTAACACTTGTGTTATTTGTTTTTGTTTTCCTATATCAATATCCCTTTGAGCTTTTTTTCCCTTTTTGTTTTTGCTTCTTGGGTCTTCCGCTCTTTTTTCATTTTCATCATCATCAATCTCTTCAATTTTTCACAACACTTATAGTGATACTTATCATCTATAGGTTTGTCTTGCTATGAAGGATTCAAAATGTAAGGAATAACCTTAAAAGCACTTTCTTATTTATGTTTCCCTAGAAATCCTATAGTGCAAGGACTCTCTTTCATAGCAATTACCTTCTTATGTTGCCCTAAAATCCAAAATTGCTATGGATTTCCTCCATCCTTATTTTTTATTATGCTACTCTTGAAACCCTAAAGTGCAAGGGATAACCTCTACACTACTTTCATTTCTATTGCTAGGAGAGGATTTTATACTACTTGAAAAAATGAAGACAATTTACCTAGAATAAACTTGATCTTTTTGTCCTCTTTAATTTAAATTTTCCTCCACATCTTCGTTTACAACTTTAATTCCTTCTAAATTTGAACTTGCACATTGTACTTTCTCATCCCTTGTATCCTTCTTTGTTTCTTCTAATGGTTGATCCGAGTGAACTATGGTGGCATTTTCCATATGATGTTGTAGATAGGCTTTCTTTACCTCTTCATTTAAAGTGGAATATACCTAATCTAATCTAGCTTATGTTACAACATGATTTTTTTGCTTCATCTTGAATTTTGCTTCATAATCAATTTTTTTATCTCTTTCTTCATTGTTTTCACTTTGTAATCTCGTCATGTGTTTAGTCTCATAAAAATTGTGACATAAAAATGCAATGTTTTCATAGTTCGCTTATTGATCTCATTCTCTTGATTCATATTTAATCTTAACGCATTGTGGCAAAGGATTGAAAATATCCATAGCAATACATATCTAAGTATATATAACATGCTTTCGTTCCTTAGTCATTGGTCCCTCATGAATTCCCAAGGTATTTTTAATTTTCTTCAAAACATTCTTATTGATGAGATGATATGGTAATCCAAAAAGCCTAACCACATAAGAAGCTTTTTAATAGTTTCTATCTTGAAAAGAAAATTCTCACTCTATGGTCTTAAATAAAGGGCATCTCTCCCCCAAAACCATAGGCTACCACCCATTATTTTATCTCTAATTTCTAAAGTAGAAAAGTTGATAAGAAAAGACCTTTAGGAAGAAAAGTCAGAGTAATTTGAATTCTATCCCCACTTCCACTTGATTCAATGTTGAATCTTCAAGAACCCTAGGCAATATCCATGGAACTTGCATATTAACCTTCTACTTTTAAAAATCATTATATCATGCTCAATCATCTCATCCTTGATAATCATTTCCGATGTAACATCTACATCTACTCTAGATTGAACTTGTGATATGTTCATTCTTCTTCTTATCTCCAACCTTATCTCTAACTTAAGCATCCATACTTCCAATAGGGCATCATGAATTCCCATTAGAGCTTTCAAATATTTCTTTCTTCCTACGCTACTTAGTGGGGCTTGCACTCCCTCCCAACTCGGTTTTTGAAACTTATTTTAAAAATTATTCAACTAATTAATATAACCTAAAATCTTATTATCTTAAGAATTTTTTTCCTCCCTCCATCCAATGATGCCAAGAGGACTTAAGACAACATTACAAACAAAACAAAAAACCTCTTAGCATCCTAAGACTTCAACTTAAAAACCTTCTTTATGTATTCTTGAAACTATAGATAATAATAAGCACATATATATACCCCAAGGGTTAGGTGCATTGGAAGTTGCCTGTCTCGCCAGACATTTACCAATAAGAGACCAAGGTTCAAACCTTGGGGGCATGTTTGTTGCAAAGGTATTAGTCTGTTCTAAATCCCCTAGTGCACACCAAACCGACCATGATATGAATCTCGAGCGATCGATGGTCCTCTTCACACCAGGTCAACAATAACGAGGTGGTATAGGCTTGTTGCGAGAATCCTATATGGTTTGAACCCTGTGCTTGGTAATTACTAAAATTGGTAATTACTAAAAATAATGTGGATGTAACCAACTCCTCTATGTACTAAAAAATAAAATAAGTGCGTGTGTATATATATACTTTTTTTTTTAAGAAATATTTCTTATACACATCCGTCGTCGTGGGGATTGAACCTGGGATATATTTCTTATATAAACTCTTTTTTATTCGTACCAGAGTTATGGATGAGAATGCTTGTTCGAAAGAGGTCAAAGGTTTGAGTCTTTTTGTCAAAGGTTCAATTCTTCTTGACCCTCAATGGTGTTTTATGTGGTCTTAGTTTTCCAAGTTCGTCTGTAATTCATTTTAAAGAACACCTTGAAAATAAACTCAATAAAGCTTTTTAAAGAATTGAAAATAAAAATAAAAAAAACACAACGATATAGGATAAAATTTTAGATCATGAGAACTCATCAAAATTAATAATAAAAAAAATGCAGTCCAAAGCATAATAAAAAGATATTAAACTTTTTAATTTTGTTAATTTTTTTTAACTAAAACTGTAAATAATTATTGCATTTTTAAACTAAGGTTCAAACCGCAGCGTAGGCGAGTGTGTGAAAGAGTGGATGTGTGGTAGCTTTCATAGAGGTTTCTACTAAATAAATAAAAAATTATTATGCTTTTAAGCTATATTAAACAATTTTTTTTTACATAGAAGAGTTGGTACAGCCACTATTTTTTAGTATTCCACAATCATAACAGACCATTATCTTTGCTAAATACTATTATAACTTTAAAATCCAAATATAAAATTAAAATGTAAAAAATATTAAATTTTAATTTTATAAATTTTATACACCATACTCCATCCCAAATCAAAAATGGCAATCCTCCTTCCTCAATAAAAAATCACAATCCCATACACTAAAGTTAGAATCCAACCATACTCCATCCTAAATTAAAGATGGTGATCCTATAGGCTAAGGTTGAAATCTCCTAAATTAAAAATGGTGATCCCATACACTAAGGTTGAAATCTCCAGTACACTAAAATTGAAATCCAAAAAATCTTGTAATTTTTATACACCATCTTTCATCCTGAATCAATGATGGGATCCCATACGCTAAAGTTGAAATCCAATTTTTTTTTTTAATTTTATACACCATACTCCACCATGAATCAAAGCTCGTGAGCACATAATTTTTTTCCTTTTCCCTTTTTTCTTTCCCGTAGAACTCTTCCATTTTAATCACACCTTTTCGCTTTTGTAGTTAGAGATCACGAGTTCTACACGCCAATCTCATAACAATGATGAATTCACACCTTTACGCTTTTGTAGTTAGAGATCACGAGTTCTACACGCCAATCTCATAACAATGATGAATCCTCAATTTTGGCCGTCGTAAACACAAAGATTCGTGACACTTTTTAATTTTTTTATTTAGTTATTGTAATAAATTTTTATAATGGATATATAAAACTGAACAATCTCTTTTCAATAATAACCCCTTTAAAACGGAGAACTATTTTTTACACCCTTTATCCGCGAACCAATGACCAGTCAATAAAGCTTACGCCTTTTGTAGTTAGAGATCAAGGCGAGTGCCACACGACAGTCTCAAAGCAATGATGAATTTGTTAGAAAACTTGATCCTCAATTTTGGCCGTAGCAAACACGAAGGATCGTATGCTCCAGACACCCTTTATTACTATCCGTGGACTAATGTAGTTAGAGATCAAGGCGAGTGCTACACGACAGTCTCAAAGCAATGATGAATTTGTTAGAAAACTTAATCCTCAATTTTGGCCGTAGCAAACACGAAGGATCGTATGCTCCAGACACCCTTTATTACTATCCGTGGACTAATGACCAGTTAATAAAGCTTAGTTGTTTGTATTCTTGCTACATATCTTTGTACTTGGTCTTTGTTTTTGAGATTGGATTGTCAACAATAATTTGAGCACCAAAAGAAAATATGGGATGTGGGCATTCCTCTGAGAAGCCTAAAGAGCAATCCATTCATGAATTCACAGTAAAGGTGATTAACAAAACCACGAGTAACCTTCTTTAGATGTTTTAAAGATTGTGTGCAGTTTTTCTCTACTCATTCTAATAATGGTAGTTTATTTCCATTATTCACAGGATGTCACAGGGAAAGATGTCGACCTCAGTATCTACAAGGGCAAGGTTTTGCTTGTAGTCAATGTTGCTTCACAATGGTACTTTGATTATCCCATATACCCAGATGATAATAATCAGTTCTTGTGATTGAATATCCAAAAGTTACTTTTATTTATTAAGAGAGATTGGCAGAGCTTTAGCTATGGATTTTATGGGGTTGGTTAAGATAAATTACAGTTGATGAATTTTGAGGTAGTAGTAATACTTGAGCTAATGACAAGTATGTCAGTACCTAGTTGAGTCAACATTGTTCTGTGTTTGAACAGTGGGCTACAAAGAAATAGGATAAATTTATCTGAATTTAGTTCTCAATAATGCATATGGTCTAGGATAGTTTCAAAAGACTGTCATTTCCTATGGATAACAATACGCAGTCAATCTTTTTTATGATCACAGATTGCCACTTAGGAGATTTGAGGTAATTTTAGGCAGGATTTGGCTATTTATGTTGATGTTAGAATTGCTTATTTTTCACAAAGATGTTGATTCTTTGTCTTTTGAGCAAAGGTGCAGTGTTAGCTTTTCTACCCTTCATAGAAGGATATTTTCCATGGAATTGTATTGTCCATTTGACACACATGTCATGTTATAAGATGCGTTTCTTCCCAAATGAGCAGATGCATATTGATTGTCATTAAATCATGTTAGGTTGGAATTATTCCTCTATGTTTTGATTGTTTCATTGGAACACATAGAAATTGATTGCTTTTAGCCGATGCCCAATGGCTGATATGATAATAATCAGTTTCCTTTTCAGTAAATTCTTATCTACTGTGAAATTAAAATAGAAAATTATTGAAACTATTGCTCTGTTTGAACAGTGGTTTTACCAATACGAATTACACTCAGATGTCTGATCTTTACAGCAAGTACAAGGATAAAGGTGAGTTTTACCAAGCATCCTTCTTCTCAAATTATTGCTTCCTGTAGTTTGTAGATAATCCTAGATGTTGTTTTGAAATTTTAGAAAGGAATGTATTGACCTGGTATTTGAGATAGTGGTTTGCATGCATCAAGAAGTTGTCAAGATCTGAAGTCCTGTGAAGTGTCATTTTTTTGTTCATACATGATTGATCCCAGTATCCCAGGTCAATGTCCCTTAAAGCAGGGAACTTGAAAGTAGGGAAGATTTGGATGAGTATCATTTGCATTTGAGCCATCAATATGTCACTTTGGTCAAATCAGATACAATAGTACGACAGTTTCTCATTTGTGAAATTTATAAGGTTATTTAAGTCATGCCATACTTGGTTTGTAATATCAAATTCTTGATATTTTGAGATTGGTTCAGATTTCGAGATCCTGGCTTTCCCTTGCAACCAATTTCTATCACAAGAGCCTGGGACAAATGAGCAGATTAAGGACTTTGCATGCACCAAATTTGAAGCTGAGTTTCCAATCTTTGGCAAGGTACTGATAGTTGCAATTTCAAAATTAGTGTGATAGCCTTGCGTAGACAGCTATATAATTCGTATTTTTAATATTGTTTTCCTCGGTGATGATAAATGCAATGCTTCACCGTTCACACCATAGGCCACATTCATTATGACAAGAGTAGGCGGGGACTTATTCCCAAATTATAGCTACACTTTTGCTTGCGCTCAACAGGCTTCAATTTTCTGACATTTTCCCAGCACAAACTAGATAATACTACAAATATTTGAAGGAGAATGAAAACAGACATAGCACAAAGTGATACAAATTTGGAGTGGAGTCTCTGTTAAGCAGGTCAATAAACTAGAAATTTATAGCATGATATACGTAAAAGAGGTTTTTGCTTGGGAGAATGATAGAGTAGGAGATATAACAAAAGCATCAAGATTGGTAATAACTCAGTTTAAATGATCATTGCACATCATCCTCTACATTTCTAACTTTTTTTTTTTTTTTTTTTTTAAGCGAAAAACCCCTTGCGGGGCCGCCTTGGTCTGAGAGACCACGAACAGGGGGTTCTATACCGTCAAAGTCACCCGAGAGTCGCACCCAGCCCTGCCCGCACCAACATTATCAATTGGATTTTGGATACCCAATTCAGCTTTTTGGTAGGGTGGAGATTCGAACCTGGGACCTCCCTTGGAGGATTGCCCTCTCCTCTCCAACTCACCTACAACACCTGGGTCCAACATTTCTAACTTGTTGCTTTGAAAGCAATCAGATTAAAAAAAACAATTGTGCATAGCAACAGCCCACACCAGGGCAAAACCAAAGCTATACAAGCTGAAAAAAGGTCAATACCTAATCATTTTAGTTAATCATGCCAAAATCCCGTCTTGACCATTAACACACAAGAAATACTATAGAAGTCACATACTATTGACCAAGTCATCAAGGAACCCAAGCACCATTTGTTGCCACATTCTGCTATACAGACTCCAAAGTCAAGCATTGTTAGACTTGTAATAGTAGCATAACTGCCGACAAATAGCCAAACCAGATTAGTAAATGACATAAATCTAGAAAAAACACACAGATACGTGCATACAATGACAACATACAAATGCAATTTACAAAATCCTAATAATATCTTAAATAGGAACTCCTAAGGTTTCAGTGCAAAGAAAGACTATCACTAGACCACATCTGAAGATAGGCATCCCTTGACATTCATCATAAAGGCATCATTAATTTAGGACTCTAACCAACCCATCTTATAAATTGGATATTTACTAGAAAAGGATCAAATGAACAACCAATACAGATCTTAGCCCCAGAGGAACATCTACATTCAGTACCAGAGCTTAGCATATTAATGGCTCAATGCTAAAGCTTATCATCATCACGGTTTAATATAGGAGCTTTGTCCCAGTGAGTACCATCATCAAAGATCATGTTCAGAGTTCCAAAGTCTCCACTGTTAGGCCCACTCAGGTTGTACACCATGCTTCGGTAATTGGAGTATGGTTGGATAACCATATTTGGGTAAACAACCTCCTCCATGAGAGTCATCAACCTGCAGACGTTAAAACCTACTTAAC
The DNA here is from genome assembly GCA_028583015.1 of Wollemia nobilis. Taxonomy (NCBI): domain Eukaryota; kingdom Viridiplantae; phylum Streptophyta; class Pinopsida; order Araucariales; family Araucariaceae; genus Wollemia; species Wollemia nobilis. The sequence goes on from JAQPPZ010017095.1 coordinate 6,262,866, forward strand.
CCCTTTTTAACCCTTCATCATAGCTCAATTTCAGTTAAAAGAGTAGCCTAAGTATTCAGAATTAACATCTATAAATGTAAAACAACATAGAACCCATTACAGTCGACTCCCATATTTCGTAGTCATTAACATTAAAAAATTAATATACAAAGCACAGGTCATCCTTAACATTCATGAAGTTGACTAGTTCAAAATTTGGTCAATAGCACTAACTGCAGGAAAAGTTACATATCCGACAGTTAAAATCCAGTCAAAAATGTCAAATAGCAGTCTTAACATACAATGTTGATGTTAGCAGTCACCAGAAGTCAAAAGAAACTCAATCTAACTTATAGGTATCTTGCTGATATCACAGACTAGCACACTGATGTCAAGGCTCAGGTACGAAGATAACTCTTTTTTCTATTGCAGACACACTCCTTGCTTCAAAGGTGAATTTAAAGAGGTTGAATGAAGGTATTTAATAATTTATGGTTGTTGCATTTGACAAGTCCGCTCAATTGAGTAATTAATAGTCATTTAATGCCGAGTTTAATGTGAAGATAGGACAGTCATTGGCAACGTTCATGTATTCTTAAATCCAGAACTTCCATTATGATGTTTTAAATATGTTGATGATGTTAAAATTAACAATGATGAAGTCATGATAATTATTGAATGAAAATGATGTCACAATAAGATTATAGTGATGTCATCTTGTCTTCTTAGATCTCCTTTGTCTGGTTTGTATACTGATCATGATTAGTTATAGATTGTCCTTCATGATCTTAAGAATGCAACTGATGGATTCTCTGCTAAGCTTAAGCCTACCTTAGGCCATAGAATCCGGACCTCCCCTCTAAAATTTGTGCTGAGATTAAATTTGGTAGAAGCCTGTAATTCAACCACCAGAGATTTGGCTCCAATGAAACATGGTTAAGGCCATGTTTGAAACAGATGAGAAACATGGTTCTATGTTAGATGCTATATATGGGTAAGTGTTGTTTGTGGTTATCAGTCAATAGAAAAAATATTTGTTTGAGAGCCTATTTCTCTTTGCCTTGTTTGTAGAGAGTCTAAAGGCCCTGATTCGTATTAGAAAGTAAAAGAAATAGAATGTTCACACAATCCTTTTGGCATAGTTATTTTTCATGGGCCTTATGGAAAGCATATCCCTAGGTAGATTATTTTGTTTGTGTGAGCAATATGAGTGTAAAATGGTATATCAAGTTTAAAATATGGACTAGCAAAGGATTGGCATAGTTCTTTGTCATGGGCCTTATGGAAAGCATATCCCTAGGTAGATTATTTTGTTTGTGTGAGCAATATGAGTGTAAAATGGTATATCAAGTTTAAAATATGGACTAGCTTTACGTAAGCTATTTGATAGCTTAATCTGCGAAATTCCAATTTTAGGTGTCAAAGCTTACTCTATATAACCAAAAGCACTAGCTTATTGTTGAAAAACATAAGTTAAAAGCAAGATCCCATCTAAGTTATACAGCCTTCTGCATAGAAGATAATAGATTGAGGGTTGAATCGGTATGAAGTTCATAGCAAATGCATAAATGCTTAAGAAAACAACCAATATTATAGGGAAGCCTTTATTTAGGTCTAACTGTTTTCAACAATCTTTTCAAAGCTTTGCTCATAACAGACGATAATCTAGGAGCATACATCATATTAGATTGGTTGTAAGGTTAGGCCGAAGATGTTGCTTTGTTGGACATGCTTTTTTATAGTCCCATAGGGATTGAAGCAGCCCAAATCAAGGACCTAGTATTTTTTTTCTTTTTGATAAGTTATATGCTGCTTCTATTGGGGCCACTGCTATCAAAATATTAAAACATTACATCTGCTCTTAGGTCATGTAGACTATACAAGCAAAATTTTGGTGACCTTTTTCTCAATTTCCTTTCTACCGGAGATATATCCTAGATCCCCTTTCTTTGATGCTACGTTTTGTTTGTCAAATGCTTGATATCATTTTAATTGAGAGAAAAAATATCCCTTGGCCAATTTCCTTCTACAATTTGAATTTTGCCATGCCAAAGAGCCACACCACGGTTGGCTAAATTATCTTCCACCTTATTTTGTTCATTATAAATATGTTGACATTTCCTAGATTTGACTCCATCAACAATTGATGGATATAAAAAATAATACTATTGTTGATCCTATCTCCACATCATTTTTTCTTTACAACATTTGTTTATTACCCTTAACTGAAACATGTCTCCATATTTTTCCGATGATAATTTTAATCCTTAGAAGAATTGCCCTAGCCTCGACATAGTTGTTCATTCAAGTTCCTGTTACCATATTTTGCACGGGGTGCCATGTCTTCGAATTTTTTGTAAGGATGTTGCTTTCCCTTCCCTCTTTCTTCTCTCCCTTTCTCCACTATCCCCTATCTTTTCTGCCATCAGTTTCATTCTCTCCATTTCCCCCCCATACTTCTGACTGTTTCTCTGAGAGGGCAAAGAGCCCAAAATTTTCTAAGTGTTGTTGTTCGCCCGACTGCGCAGCGCAGTCGGGCTGCGCTCGCCTATCTGTGCGCACCTGGGCAGAATTGTCAGAAACGTGCCCAGGAATTCTCTAAGTGTGGAGCCGCCCGACTTCGCAGCGAAGTCGGGCTGCGCTCCTAGTTTCATGCGCACTTGGGAAGCCGACGTGTGGAGCTGAGCCCGAAAAAACTAAGTCTTGAGCCGCCCGACTTCGCAGCGAAGTCGGGCTGCGCTCCCAATTTTATGCGCACCTGGGCGACGTCAATGAGAAAGATATCCAGAAAACGGTTAAGTGTTGGGACCACCCGACTTCGCAGCGAAGTCGGGCGGCGCCCTCAAGGAGGTGCGCAGCCGGGCGATTTGCCATGGTGACCTCAGAAAATCGGCTAAGTGTTGAGCCGCCCGACTTCGCAGCGAAGTCGGGCTGCGCTCACTGACTTGTGCGCACTCGGGCAAAGAACGTTGAAAACTGCCCAGAAAATTTCTAAGGCACGAAGGCCTTCCCAACTGCGCTGCTTCCACCCTGCGCTGCCCGGTTGCGCTCCAATTTTGGGCGAAGTCGGGCAGGAGAGAAAGTATGAGCTTCAAAGGCAGATTTTTCCCCTTATCAGATTCCGACAGGTGTCCAGCCTCGAGATTCGAGTCAGAGATGTGACAGAAGGTGTGCGAGCGTGAACTGACTTATTGCACCGCAACTACCCTCATTCAAGCTGACTCGAAGTTTCATCTACCGCACTGCCACGTAGCTGCCAAGTTTTCAGGTGGACCTTGCTGCAAGTACATTCCATACCCGCAGAGGTCAACATCAGCCGCTTTTTGCCGCTTTTGTCAGCTTTGTCAGCTATTGTCAGGTCTGGGATCCTGTGCCCAAAGTTGTAATGGGGGGAAAATTGCGCTATAAATAGCTGCGCCATATCATTGTAAAAGGGTGGAAGGGGGATATATTGCTAGGGAACTGCTGTAGCTGTGCGTTTGCTTCTGAATATGAAATATACTTGGCTCTATTGATTGTCTTTGTCTTGTATGCTGCCTTTACTGAGTATTTCTGCCTCATGTTGCTTATGTTATTGCTTACTGTTATTCTGCTTTTCTGGATATCGGTATTTGATAGTTAAGTATTCCTGGAATGCAAAAGTGAAGGATACATAGGATGAATGGTGTTGATAGTTTCTGCAACATATTTTGTGTTTAATTGTTGTTAGTAGTGGTGATTGGCTGTTACCGTGTTGCTTATCTTCCCCACCCGGAACAATCATATTTATATTTCTTTCTGCATCTCTAATTTCTTTCCTGCACTCTGAGCTTAAACCAAATTGAGAAAACATAGGAAGCCGGCCTCCTCCGGAGATTGGCGCGGAAGGCATTCCTTCCTTCCGGCCTTTCAATCTGCTGGGCGAATCTAGGGCGCATTACACTAAATCCTATCCTAGTGGCAGATTCGTAACCAACAGTTTCTCTGGCACGCCCGGTGGGACACGGGAGTTTCCCACCCCAAAACAGAATCGAAGCATCGGTGTTCGCTTCATTGCTGTCAAATCAGAACACCTGGCGACTCTGCACTACCTGAATATTCTCTGAGTCCGTGAGACTGGTCCAATATCAAAAGTGCCTTCATGCATACAAGAAGGTGGAGAGCAAGGAACCCAGGACAGCAGCCTGATCTCTACGAAATCGACATCAACGCTCCTGGAGAGCGCGTAAGGCTGGCTGACTACCAAGCTCACCAAAACGAACTCGAAGCTGAAGCTGAAATAGAAGAAGCTGAGGTTGAAGAAGCTGAAGTTGGAGAGGCCGAAATTGAAGAACAACCTACAACTTCGGACAACACTGATACTGATTATACTACTGAAGAGGAAGAAGACATGGCTGCCCAACAAAATGATGATGACCTCTTCCCAGCAGTTGATTCCATAGGGCCCTTGGCTCTAGTTGGACAAGAAGTTGTACCTCCTGCTGCCTTGAAATCCATTCCTACTTATGATGGCTCCGGGAAAACAACATACGAGCACATCCAAGATATTCTGGCCTTGGCTGCACTGCACTCTATCACTAGTGAGAGTGTTAAGACCCGTTTATTAGCCCTTTCTCTGAGAGGGAAGCTCCTTTACTGGTGGAGATCTTTGCCAGAAGGAGCTATCACGGGATGGCCCCAGTTAGCGGGCAGGCTAGTGAAGGGATGCAACGAGTCCGCTGATCCCTCCTCATTGCTGCACCAGTTTCAAAGTATTCAACGCCATCCGCAAGAGGAGATATCGGACTTCAACGTGAGGTTTGCGAGGTCCTGGAAAAGAGTACCTCGCGAGCTGCGACCTCCCGCGGGACAAGCTGCGCACTATTACCTGAGGTCTTTTAATTCAGACATTTGTCTGCTTCTCAAGATAGCCCGGGTCGACACTTTTCCCGCTTTATATGAAGCTGCCCAGCAAGCAGAATTAGACATAATTTCTATAGGCAGACTTCCTCATAGAATGCAGCCTCCCATCTATCCTGATTTCCCTCAGTCACAATATCCACCCGCGTCTGGTGCGACGCCATCCTCGTCAAATCAGTACCCCCAGCAGCCATGGAATCCAGCGCCAGTTATAAACCCGTATGGTCAGCCCCAGATCCATTATCCTAATCCGCCACCTCCACCTCCGCAATATCCTGCACTCCCAGCTCCCCCTCAGTACGCGGCATATTCTGCACCTCCACCATTAGCCGCAATACCTCCGCCGGTCCGGCCGGCGCCTGCTGATAATGATATTCAGAATAAGATCCTTCAGGAGGTGCGGGCTCTTGCCTCCGGTTACCATACTATCTCCAACGACATGACAATCATGAAGAAGAAGCAAGCCCAGATGGAGTTTCTTCCGAGGAGACCATATCCTCCCCCTGCGCTGACAAAAGATCAAGTTGCTCAAGCGCAAAGGCCCCCGACGAGGAATGCTGCCAATGATGCTCAACCAGGCACTTCTGACCATGTTAACTGGTGCTCTACATGCAACGATCCACATGGAGAGGAGGGTTGCATGTTGCATCGGCATTATATTCAGACCCTTGCGGGCAGCGCCATGGAGGACGAAGCATACATGATCCTTGACGATGAAGGTAACTTTGCAGTCCCAGAAGAAGATCCCGTGTCTCTCTTGACCAAGGAGGGCAAAAGGCCGATTGAGGCCACCACGGCCCAGATGAAGCCGTTGAAAGTATACGCCAGAAGGGAGAGGACGCAGCCTGCTGTGCTAGCACCTGATAAGCCACCTTTACCTCCTACAGCCAAAGAAAAGTTCCCGACGCTCAAGGCTCCCGGGACAAAGGCTCCCGCGGCCCAACCTCTAGCTGAAACAAAAGAACAAGCTCAAGAAAAGTTGAGGTATCCATCGCTGACGAAGAGACAGAGGGTTGAAGCCACGCAACAATACCGAACCAGGTACGAGCCAGCGAAAGAGATAGAGGGAGCCGACACTTCAACTTACAATATAGTTGATGAGCTCAAGAAGACTCCGGCGAAGATAAGCATGTATGAGGCTCTTCTCCTCCCAGGACAAGTAGACCTGTTGCAGGAATCCTTGAAGAGCGTGAAAGATGGAAAGCCGACGCAGCCTGCTGTGTTAGCTCAGCCCTTGACAGTATCTGCTACTGGGAAAACCAGGCCGCCACCTTTCTATCTGTCTTTGCGAATGGAGGGCCATATAGTACACAATTGCATGGTGGACTCTGGTGCCTCCACTATTGTCATGCCGAGGGCTATCTGCGAAGAGATTGGTATGGAATACACAAGGAGCAGCCAAGGTGTGCTGCAGCTAGACGGCACTCCTGTCAAGACAGTTGGTGTCATCAAAGACATCCCAATCCGACTGCATAAAGCGCTCGACATAGTGGTCATCCAAGAGGTCGTGGTGGTTGACTTGGAACCCTACTTCGGCATGTGTCTCTCTAGGGAGTTCACTGCGAAGCTGGGTGGATATCTGTCGTTGGATTATTCACATATGGAAGTGCCTTTTAAAGGAAGGAGATTGAAGATCTATAATGAAAAGCCTTCCACGTTTCTGGTCGAGAAGATACCTGGGGAAGAACAGCAGAACGACATGGTTCATCTGACGACTGAGGAACTGGTAGAGGTAGACTTGGCGGAAGAGACCCTCGAGCTGTTACAAGTGGAGGATGAGTTCTCCTTACTAGACTTCAATGCCATGATTGAGACCGAACAAGGTTGCTACTCTGTCACCCAGCCTGAAAGACTTGATCAGTCTGCAAAGAAAGATGTTGGACCTGCCCCAGAAAAGCTATGGAAGTTGTACTTTGATGGTGCCCGATGTAAGAATGGCGCCGGTGCAGGTGTACTTCTGGTTTCGCCATCCGGGATTCAAAAGGACTACACTTATAGGCTGGCCTGGAGTTGCACTAACAATGCGGCGGAGTATGAAGCCTTGTGTTTGGGCTTGAGAAAGGCAGAGAGACTTGGGATAAAGCATTTGCAGATCTTTGGCGACTCAGAGCTGGTGTGCAACCAGATTACCAATAAGTGCGCCTCCAAGAAGCATTACCTCAAGGCGTACCGCAACCGTGTCTGGGATCTGATGGAGTCATTTGACTCTCTGAATGTCAAAGCCATATCTCGTGAAAAGAATAAGCATGCTGACATTCTGGCGTCTGTTGGAGCCAGGTACGTCCCGACTGATGACACTGTCCAGAAGCCGAAGCCGGTTCGTACCATTTACAGGCCTTCTGTGCCTGACAAGGACACCCACTGGCAGGTGTTCGACTGTGACGAAGATATCGTCACCTTTTTGATAAATGAAGCTAGTACAATCGAAGGTAGAGACCCTGATGACGAGCAATATGAGGGGTTGATACAGTTAAAAAATAATCATGTCCCGAAAGGACTGATTACCTTGGAGAGCCTCTTTGATCAGAACGATAGAGCCATATCCCACAGGATCAAAGTGGACCCCAAGCAGTACATGGACCTGGAACTGGAACCTGGAAAGGTGATTAAGGTCGGGACGGATTGCACTGATGAGGAGTTAGAGCAGATCCGATCTCTATGCGAAGAGTACCCGGATATCGTGGCCTGGTGCTACCAAGACCTGAAGGGGTACGACAGAGAGATGATCCAACATACTATAGAACTGGAAGATAATGCAAAGCCTTTCCGACAGAAGCAAAGGGCGGTGAACCCAAAAATTGAAGCCATGATGAAAGCTGAACTCTTGAAGATGCTGGAGGCCAAAATCATCTACCCCATCAAGCACTCTTCTTGGGTCGCAAATCTGGTCCCTGTGAGGAAAAAGAATGGAGACATCCGCCTCTGCGTGGATTTCAGAAACCTCAATCAGGCTTCACTGAAGGATCATTACCCGCTCCCCCAAATTGATCAAATCCTCCACGTAGTTGCTGGAGCTCAGAGATTCTCTCTCTTGGACGGTTTCTCCGGCTATAACCAAATATGGGTGAAAGACGAAGATCAGCACAAGACAACGTTCACCACCAAATGGGGAACGTTTGCATATCAGCGCATGCCCTTCGGTCTTTCTAACGCCGGGGCTACATTTCAAAGGGCTATGGACTTGGCGTTCCGAGAGCTGCTCAACAAGATCATTGTCATCTACTTGGATGACATGACTGTGTTTTCACATAAAAGAGAGGACCATGCCTCCCACTTGCGGCAAGTATTTGAGAGATGTCGTGAATTCGGCATTTCCATCAACCCGAAGAAGTCAGTCTTCGCGGTGAAGGAAGGCAAGCTGCTAGGACACGTTATTTCTGAGAAGGGCCTTGCAGTCGATCCTGACAGAGCAGAAGCTCTTCTTCGCTTGTCCATCCCAGTTGACAAAAAGGGGCTACAATCATTTTTTGGCCAAATCAACTTCGTGAGGAAGTTTGTCCCAGACTTTGCACAAGTAATCAAGCCCATGTCCGAGCTCCTAAAAAAGAATGCTGAATTCGTATGGACTGACGAAAGGAAACAAGCCTTTGAAGAAATCAAGGCCAGAATTGCCCAAGCTCCAGTGTTAATAAATCCAGACTACTCCAAGGATTTCATCCTGTACGCGGTGGGAGAGCCCGAAAGCTACGCCGCAGTCCTGACTCAGAAGGGAGATGATGGCGAGGAGCGCCCCATAGCATTCCTAAGCCAGGTGATTCAGCCGCACGAAGAAAGATACAATTTTATTGAGCGGCAAGTGCACGCAGTTATGAGATCCCTCAGAAAGTTCAAGCACTTTGTCTCCCAGAGTCGGATAACTGTCTTCGTGATACATCCGGACGTCAGAAATTTCATCATCCAAGGGGAGCCAGGTCACAAGAGGGCAGGATGGATAGCCAAGATACAAGAGTTTGACATAGAGGTACGGCCAACGAAGCTAATCCGAGGTCGGGCTCTATGCCAAGAGTTGGCCCGGAGTGCTGCAGCCGAAATCTCTGCCTGCCAGTGGGAGGATCCAGTAACAGAGGCCAACCTTTCCAACTCCTTATCAGAGGAGGATGATTGGACAAATGATCTAGTGTGGTACTTCAACACAGGGAGATGTCCAGACCATCTCAACGCCTCACAGAGAAGGAGGTTTAGGCTGAACGCCTTGAAGTATGTACTGCGCCCCGAGGGGCTGTATTTTAGAAATATTGACGGCATCTTGTTGCGGTGCGTCAAGGAATCAGACAAGCCAAAGGTTCTCGGAGAGTTTCACTCTGGGATGCCCGGAGGACATCATTCGGGAAGGCCTACAGCCTTAAAAATTATCAGAGCCGGCTATTATTGGCCCACCCTCTTCACAGACGCACATGCAGTCTGTGTGAAATGCGAAAAATGCCAGAGGTTCGCCGGCAGAAATAGGAAGGCACCCTTGCCCCTCCAGCCAATTCAAGCCGAGACTCCGTTTCAGCAGTGGGGTCTGGACTTCATCGGGACAATAACGCCCAACTCTTCGGCGGGACACAAGTTCATCCTAACCGCCACAGATTACTTTACCAGATGGGCTGAGGCATTGCCTACAAAGCACGCTGACCAAGAGACGGTCATTGGGTTCCTTGAGAGCCTCATTACCCGTTTCGGGATTCCAGAGGCAATTGTTACAGATAACGGTCCAGGATTTGCAGGTGCGGTGCTCACTGAGTTTACCAGCAAGTATGGCATTTACCACAAGATGTCTTCAAATTACTATCCGCAGGGAAATGGCCTGGCAGAATCTACCAATAAGAACCTCTTGAAAATAATAAAGAAAACTGTGGAGAAGAATAAGAGGTCGTGGCACCTACTTCTGGACCGAGCGTTATGGGCGGATCGCATATCTTTCAAAAAATCCATCAAGACGTCTCCCTACGCGCTTGTATACGGCAAGGAGGCTGTCCTGCCCACCCACATAGAAATGCCCGCACTCTGGTTGTTAGAAGATGAGAAAGGCGACGGGGATCCAGTGGATGCCAGACTTTGTCAACTGTTGCAGCTAGAAGAGGAAAGGGAGAAGGCATACCAGGCCTTTACCAAGCACGCCGAAGCAACTCAGAGCTGGTTTGCAAAAGGGACCACCACCCGAGTTTTCAAAATCGGGGACTTAGTGCTCAAATGGGATTCACTCAAAGCGAAGCCGGGCAATCATGACAAATTTGATGCCTTCTGGGAAGGCCCCTATCAGATCGCTCGGGTAAACCAATTCAACGCATTCGTGCTCAGAGACATGGAGGGACAGCTTCTCCCGATCCCTGTTAATGGCTTCCACCTGAAGGCCTATCATCACTGAAGGTTGCCAAGAGGTCCTTCCTTGTACATATTTTTCTTATTTATTTCCTGCAGTTCAGTTTATTTCAGAATGTAAATATTTCTTTCAGTCATTTAGTTTTCAGCTTTTAAGTCAAAAAAAGGGAAAAAAAAAAAAAAAAAAAAAATTTTTGGGGGGGCGTCGAGAGACAAAAAAGAGGAAAAACCCCCCCCACCCGCGCGGGCTTCGCTCTTTGCATTGTGCGACGTCGGGAGCTTAAGAAGGGAGAAAGCGACCAAGAGAATCCAAAATTAAGTGTTGGCCCCGCCCGACTTCGCAGCGAAGTCGGGCTGCGCACCCTTTTCGGAGCGCAGCCGGGCAAAAAGGATAGAGAAATCCGAAAAATTATCTAAGTGTCCTTGCCCGACTGCGCAAATTTTCTGAGCGAAGTCGGGCTGCGCACTCAAATTTTTGCGCACTCCGACCGGCGCATCCTGGAGAGCAAGGTGCATGAAGAAATATTTCTAAGTATGGGTCCCCCGAGGGCGCACCGTGCATAACGCGAAGTTGGACCGCGCTCACTTTTTGAGCGCACTTGGTCAGAGTCTTCCTCAAGTTTGGTACCTCGAAGCGTGTGCCCAGATGGCGGCGGTGACGTCATTGAAAGCACGAAGTTCAAAGATTTTAAGGAATGATTGCGCGGATTTCAAAGCAGATGTCATTAAGAAGTGAGCGCATTGGGGCCAACCGCGTACGAGGTGCGCTTTCCAATAGAAGATCCCACGCGCGGCCGTCGAGGAATAACGGCGCTTTTTACCTACTTCGGGCAAATCATTTTAAATTCCCCCTCACGCCATTAATGCTATTTTTCCATTCCTAGAAAAGGGCCCTTACTTACTCAGAACACCAGAATTACCAGTGTAAATCTGAGCTGCGCAGTGAAAAAGAAGAGAAGTGCGAAACTAAGGTCTGCAGCGACTGTAATTTCTATCTCCGGCACCATGAGTGAAGGACAGAGAATGGACAAGGGGAAGGCGCCAATGCAGGCGCAATCCAGTGATACAGAGCAGGAAGCCGAGGAACGCACAGAGTCTAGCGCTCATGAGAGCGAGGCACCACAAGAGCAAAGAGAGAAATCCAGGTCGAGGCGAAGTAAAAGGCAAGGTCCTCTGCCGCCGCCCATCAACCGCCTGGCCGAATACAAAGATGGCGAGTACTCCATTAGTCTCACCAAGCTGCGTCCCAATATCGCGAAGTGGGCAGGCAAGGTCTCATCCTCGCACCACATTGGGGCCGCATATAAATCGAACCTGTACTGGTTCTTGTGCCCTCCCGTCCACCACTGCCCGGAGCTGGTTGAGTCAATTGTGACATATTACAAACCAGCCACCCGACAGGTCTGCGACTGCCAAGGAAGGGTGTTGTTCACCCTCTTTAAAGAAAGCGTACAGCCAGCCTTCGCCCCGGGGCTCCAATACGACCCCGATGCCATCGTCAGAAAAATTAATTTGGAAGAGCAGGCGGGCAGATTCAGTCAGAGCAGAAGGATGAGGGAATTTCTCAATTCAGAGCTGAAGTGTCCACTACCAGCTGGACAATGGCCATCAGGTCCCATACCCCTGGAAAGGTTCGAAAACAGATATATTTATATTATCCTTGCATGGGTCCTTGGTTGCGGCACGGACAGGGTGGTGCACCCATATCAGCTGGCACTTGCAGAGTGTATTTTGCATGGAGAATTTTATGACCCTACTGCGCAGAGAAGCGGAAGGCGCCCAATCTTTTTTGATTGGGCAGACTGGGTGGCGTACGCCATACATTCAAACCTGGTTAGGATACAGCAGAAACAGACAACTGAATTCCGGCACTGCTCATTCCTCACATGGTTGTGCCTTTACCATACGCATTACCGAATAAGGGTGCCTGATCTTAAGAGGGTAGATGAGAAGGGCGCACCGCTGCCGGTATACGAGTGGACGGAGGCGCTGTATAGAAGGGGGTCTTATTATGATTTCAATTTCAAATTCTTGGGTATGACCCTGGCACTGTTCAACGGCAAGGCGTCTCGCCCTCCCCTGGCCATGACGAAGTACCTGAGGAAATACAAATACGGGGATACTTTCCGGTTGACCCAGGGCGTCGTTATCAGAATCTACGGATTCAAAGGGAAGTCGTTCTTGCTGCCCTATTTTTGCACTGAGCACCAATTCGGCATGGAGGCAGCGCGGCAGATGGACTACGTCGAGGAGGAATTTGGCCAGGGAAAAAAGAAGGGCCATATTTTCAAATATCCTTTTACCTGGGCGAACATTGAAGTCCATGAAATTGGGCAGCACATCTACCTGGAGCAGGCACTCCTCAACATAGGCCTGATACAATTACCGCAGCGTTGGAAATACGACCCGATTGGGGTCAGGGGAAAATTTGTACATGTTTGCCCTCGAGCAGAAATCATGGAAGAGAGGTGCAACAAGACAGGGGCAGACCTGGAGTGGCACATTGAGCGAATGCAGTCATGGCCACCATGGCATGACTTCTACTGTGTGGAGGTGGATTACGATCCAGAGCATAATCCAGATCACAGGCTAGACTCGGCCGGTTTCAGAAAATTCCTCACGAAGGTGGCGCCCCTCGGCTGGGAAAAGGACAAAATCATTGAATGCTGGAAGATGAGGTGTCGCACGCAACACGATAAATCCAACAAAAAGACATTGGCCATAGATGATGATTTTTCGGCCTTGTATGATAAATACGCCGGCAAATGGGAGTCGTTCGCATTTCGAGATTGCGTTCCCCTAGGCGCCAGGAAGAGATATAAAAGGAAACCCCCACCACAACATTTGTCCATTCGAAAGCCACCCAGCAGCAAGGCGCCAAAAAGCAGTCAGGTGGGCCCAATGTTGTCTCCAGCTCCCGAAAAGTCGCCTCAAACGGAGAGGGAGCCAGAAGGGTCAACCGGCGAGGCAGCAGTAGCGGGCATCCCTCCGTCAAAGCCCAAGTACAAGTTTACCGTGGGCGCCTCGTTACCCGCCGCACCAACCGTCTCTGCCTCCACCGAACAAACTGCCGCTCCAGGAGAAAAGAAAAGAAAAAGGGGCGAGAAGACCAAGATAAAGCGGCCGAAAAAGGAGACAGAGCAGCAGCAGATAGTAGCGGCCCCACGGGCAGGAGCGGTCGCACCCGAAATAATCTCTCTGGATAGTCCAGAGAAGGAAGCAGAGGTCTGGGCAGCAGGCGTCATCCAAGCACCGGCTCAGGCGGAGCACGCAGGTACGTCCTCTTCCCCTGTTTCACAAACCCCAGTTAGCCCTGCCATAACGCCTTCCTCCTCTGCATCAGGGCACGCCTTAGTCACATCATCCATATCGCCTATCACCCAGTCCCTCCACAGCCCCCATTCCTTTGGACGTTTTGCCCAGGACCCTAACGTTTTCCAAACCCTGGGTCAAACCCTAAACCTCTCACCCGCGGCCAGCGCTGAAGCTGTATCTACATCGCCGCGCCGCTCACCCGCCGCATTCAAAACCCCATCTCCACCTCCTACGCAGCCGCCCGTTTCCCCTAGGACCCGGTCGCCCTCAAAAGCGGCCTTATCTTCTGGAATATCTCCTGCTTCATTGTTTTCAGGAAGGATGCCGCAGCAGGATTTGGCCTCGGCATACCCTATGCTGGCAGAGCTGGACCTAATGGGAGAACAACTGCAAGTTACGGACGACCAGCCTCTAGCCGCGAAGGCCGCAGGATGTTCTGCCTCTTTCCTCCAAGGCGTAAAGAAGAGAAGAGCCGAGGAAATAGCCATCCCTGTGAAGCGCACCAAGTTTGACTTGGACAGGAGGGTGCTACGAACGGAGAAGTTAATCCCGAAAGTCAAGAAGCCTCTCCGGGAGATGACTGAGGCAGATTATGAGCACCGAACCAAGGAGAAGAGTTTCGACGATATAAGCGAGGAATATGAAATCAATGGTATTCGTCGAAAGACTGATAATCTCCTTGTTAAGCGGCTCGAGAATCAAGAGAAGTTGTTTCAGCTTCAAAACAATTCAAGACAGCTGGAAGAGGATCTGGCCAAGGCCACCACGCAGCTGGAATCTGCTCAGAAAGAGATTAAAGATTTGAAAGATCAGCTTGCCGCGTCCCAGCAGGAGGCGGCAACACAGAGGAAGACAGCCGAACAACTGTCAGAAGAGAAGAGGGCAGCACTGGAGCATGTTGCTCAGTTGCAAGATTTGCTGAAGCAGACTCAATCCCAGCTGAAGGAGAAAGCGTCCCAGGCGGCTGCCTTTTCAAAGGACAAGATCAAGGAGATGCGGGCTAGTTTGTTGCAGGACTGCAGGACTAATGTGGTCAGGTCCCTGTCCGTCCTGGATTTCGCATCCAGAATTCAAGAAGTATCTGCCCAGGGAAAGCCTGCGGTAGAGGAGGCTGAACGCCAAGCGAGGCAGTGGCTGGACTTGGCAATAAAACTTGAGGAATTTGCGCGCAAGGGCCTCCGATTTCCTCCTATGTCCCGAATTGCCCTAGACTGGGCAGATGCGAGGGTAACCTTGCAAAATTACTTTGAAAAAACTGAGAAGATCAGGGCCGCCAGGAAGATGCTGGATGTATTGAACCACGAAATGAATATCTGCCTGGCCCCCTTCAACACTCTTTCTGCGCTCGGATTTCCGAGCTTTGTCAAGGATGGGGAATTTCTGCCCCTAGAGCAGGTAAAGCAAGACTGGCTGTTTTTTGAGGCAGACACATCAGAGATTGATGGCTGGACTGACCCAGTCCAAGAGGCACAGGTGACCCAAATGGTGTCAAAATTTTGCAAAATTAACACATGCCTCCAGGAGCTGGGAGAGAGGTATGACACCATTGACGTGCACATGGTCGCGGCATTTAAAGGAGCGCTGAAGGATATCAGCGATTTAGAGCCCTTCCAGGCAGCAGCTTGGGATCAGGCCAAGACCGCATACGAGCACGTCCGCGAGCGGGAGCAGCCTGCCGAACAAGAGGGCGATGGTGGTGCTGAGCAGTCAGGCTCAGAAAGAGAAGAAGAGGAAGGATCGGAAGAAGAGACTGCTGAAAGCGAGCCCGAAGAAGAACAGTTGCCCAAAAAGGGAGCTCAGCAGCAGCAGCAGGATGCAGGGGAAGGGAGTTCCTCTGCGCCCAAAGGATAAAGGCCTGGTTCGTTGCATCGAGGCGAGCTCGACACCCCGCGAGCCGCCAGGAATGTTGCCATATTTTGCACGGGGTGCCATGTCTTCGAATTTTTTGTAAGGATGCTGCTTTCCCTTCCCTCTTTCTTCTCTCCCTTTCTCCACTATCCCCTATCTTTTCTGCCATCAGTTTCATTCTCTCCATTTCCTCCCCCATATTTCTAATTGTTTCTCTGAGAGGGCAAAGAGCCCAAAATTTTCTAAGTGTTGTTGTTCGCCCGACTGCGCAGCGCAGTCGGGCCGCGCTCGCCTATCTGTGCGCACCTGGGCAGGATTGTCAGAAACGTGCCCAGAAATTCTCTAAGTGTGGAGCCGCCCGACTTCGCAGCGAAGTCGGGCTGCGCTCCTAGTTTCATGCGCACTTGGGAAGCCGACATTTGGAGCTGAGCCCAGAAAAAATACTAAGTGTTGAGCCGATCGGGCTGTCCAAATTTATGCGCACCCGGCGACGTCAATGAGAAAGATATCCAAAAATGGTTAAGTGTTGGGACCACCCGACTTCGCAGCGAAGTCGGGCGGCGCCCTCAAGGAGGTGCGCAACCGGGCGATTTGCCATGGTGACATCAGAAAATCGGCTAAGTGTTGAGCCGCCCGACTTCGCAGCGAAGTCGGGCTGCGCTCACTGACTTGTGCGCACTCGGGCAAAGAATGTTAAAAATCTGCCCGAAAATTTCTAAGGCACGAAGGCCTTCCCAACTGTCGCTGCTTCCACCCTGCGCTGCCCGGTTGCGCTCCAATTTTGGGCGAAGTCGGGCAGGAGAGAAAGTATGAGCTTCAAAGGCAGATTTTTCCCCTTATCAGATTCCGACAGGTGTCCAGCCTCGAGATTCGAGTCAGAGATGCGACAGAAGGTGTGCGAGCGTGAACTGACTTATTGTACCGCAACTACCCTCATTCAAGCTGACTCGAGGTTTCATCTACCGCACTGCCACGTAGCTGCCAAGTTTTCAGGTGGACCTTGCTGCAAGTACGTTCCATACCCGCAGAGGTCAACATCAGCCGCTTTTTGCCGCTTTTGTCAGCTTTGTCAGCTATTGTCAGGTCTGGGATCCTGTGCCCAAAGTTGTAATGGGGGGGAAAATTGCGCTATAAATAGCTGCGCCATATCATTGTAAAGGGGTGGAAGGGGGATATATTGCTAGGGAACTGTTGTAGCTGTGCGTTTGCTTCTGAATATAAAATATAATTGGCTCTATTGATTGTCTTTGTCTTGTATGCTGCCTTTACTGAGTATTTCTGCCTCATGTTGCTTATGTTATTGCTTACTGTTATTCTGCTTTTCTGGATATCGGTATTTGATAGTTAAGTATTCCTGGAATGCAAAAGTGAAGGATACATAGGATGAATGGTGTTGATAGTTTCTGCAACATATTTTGTGTTTAATTGTTGTTAGTAGTGGTGATTGGTTGTTACCGTGCTGCTTATCTTCCCCACCCGGAACAATCATATTTATATTTCTTTCTGCATCTCTAATTTCTTTCCTGCACTCTGAGCTTAAACCAAATTGAGAAAACATAGGAAGCCGGCCTCCTCCGGAGATTGGCGCGGAAGGCATTCCTTCCTTCCGGCCTTTCAATCTGTTGGGCGAATCTAGGGCGCATTACACTAAATCCTATCCTAGTGGCAGATTCGTAACCAACAGTTCCATGTGATTTTAATTAGGTAAGGAGAATTTTGCCTTTATCATTTTATAAAAATCATTTTCACCATCAAAATTAAGTTTGATGAACCCAACTTCTGGACATATTCATTTTACCATTGATTGATGCAAATCTTTTGTCCTAGCTGCATTATTGTAGATCACCCTTGCAATTATATTCAAATCATGTAACCAAGGGACCAAAACATCTTTTTCCACACCCGATACTTTCCATGATAAGCAACATGCCTACAAACACTCTAACAACTTTCCCAAGGTTTCCTTTGGAAGTGCCATCAAAATTAAGTTTGTTGAACCCAACTTCTGCACATTTCCATTTCATTGTTGATTGATGAAAATTCTTTGTGCTAACTCTATTATCGCATATCACTCCCTCATTTATATTCGAATTGTGCAATCAAGGGGCCCACACATCTTTTCCACAAGCGATGCTTCCTATGAGAAGCACCATGCCAGCAAACACTTTGTAGGAGAAGAAACAATACAAATCCAAACTTGGATATGATTCTAATATTTGCTTTTGAAGATTCTATTGTTCAATTCAAGATAGAGATTACAACAAATAATAGCAAGACTAATCCTCCACAAAATAACTCATGCTTTTGCTTTGTAACAACTAATCCAACATTTCATCGACTCTTTCATACAATATAGCAACCCACCAAGTTCCCATCTTCTTAAAAGAGCAAATCCAAATGGTGGAAACAAAAGGACAACGAAGAAGTAGATGGGCCAATGTTTCTAGATCCTTCACAAACAAATCACTCTTAAAAGGTCCATGATACCTCCTCCTTTGCAGGCAATCACTTGCAAAAGAAATTTGCCCTATTGAAAGTATTATCTAACTCATGGACAAGAACGACAGTGTTTGTTGTAATCTTGGATAGGCCTAAGGGCAATCATTTTACAATATATTTAATTTATTGTAATATTTTAGTATATAATCCCTATGGGCCACGGTTAACCTTGTCATGTTTAGACTCATCTTATAACTCGTAACTAACCTTAAAGCCCTCATGTTATGTTGGCTTAGGTTGAACTTATTCATATAATTTGGGGATTAGGTATTGGTATAAATATCCCTCGACCACTCCATCCATTGCATCAGAGTGTTGTGATTCTTATCTACAAATACTATTACGATTATTTATGGTGCTTGTGCATGCCCACTATATCTTTTTCTCTTTTGTCATTTTTTATACTTTCTGTATAATATTTGAGTGGATGGACTTCTTCTGTTCGTTTTTGGAAATAGGTGTGAATTCCAACATGTCATGGACTACTAACTAAAGAAATGTTGAGGTCTTAGGAAGGGCCTCAAGTGACCAAATCTTCTTCCAAGGGAAATTCTTAGGAGTAGAGAATTCAAATTGTTCCAAGTATCTACCATCTCTTTGTTGGTACCAAACCAACTCATCCTTCCATGGAAAATAGGCAAGTAAAACTCTAACATCATCTTCTCGAGCCCCTAAGCTGCTTCTTTGAGGTCTTCTCCCTCAACCAGATTTATAATGAGAATCAAAAATAAAGATTTGTTTCTCACATCAATATAATCTTCGATTTTCAAACCTCTACAAGTCAAAAAGGTCCTGGCCAATGGTTGCCATTTTGGATTAAAAAATAAGGCTATAAGGCTTCAACAAAGAATTAGAGCAAAAATTCACGGAATTGCCCTCATTGATAGTCAACCTAGTATGTTTCTTGATTAATTACAAACTCTCTAATATGAAGTTCCATGTTGTGGGTCCTTTAGGCAAGCCCTGTTTCCTGAACAATTGTATCCCTTGAGCCTACATATTTTTTATGTAACAAATCAAAGACCTTTCTAATATGAAGTTCCATGTTGTGGGTCCTTTAGGCAAGCCCTGTTTCCTCAAAAATTGTTCTGCATCGCTTGAGCCTACATAATTTTTATGTAAGAAATCAAAGACCTAGTTTTAATCCATATGTATTTCTAATAAAAACAAAAAGACTTTTATTATGTTACAATTATGGAATATACAACTGGAAGTAGACAATATACCAGGTTGCAAGACAAATAAAACACAAAGCCTATGGTTTGGTAGTCCAGGAAGTTGTAATATCCAATTGATGTTAACTATCTGAGTTCATATGCACCCTAGGTGCTTGGGTGTCATTCACCTTCTTTTCATATTTGAAGTTGCATCACCTTTATTTTTCACAGAATATCACTTTCTTAATTTTGGATTCTTCAAATTCGCTCCTTTGCTCAGCTCAACATTCTGCTAAGCTCTATTCCACTAACCGGTTGCATTCAGCTCTTGTTGAGACTTATTCTTTTATGAGTGATCCTATGGCTGAAGGCTTAGGTTCTTTCCATTATCAAGTTTGTACTTGTCCTTTCCAAGATTTGAAAAGGGTTGTTGCTTTGTATTAACTAGGGATTTTCAGATTGGCTAATTGCCAAATCCTTTTGTTCTTTGTCTTCTTCTATACTGCTTTCTTGTCCTATTTCAGATGTTCCTTATTTTCTTTTAATTTGAGATGGTCCTTGAAAACTGCCCATGTTCAGAACATACTCATTGAGAGAAACATTTTCAGTCTTTTGGTTATTCCCATTTGAATTCAAGAAGTTTGAGACTCAGTAATGTGGTAAACATTTTTCTATGTCTAAATCCACATATATCTTGCATATTTTACCAGAGCTATCGTCATCTTTGTGACTATTCGTGAAACAAACATTTTTTCCCAGTATTACCAATTTCTTCAAAGGCTGAGTCTTCTTAGAATGATTAAGGATGGAAGCCTATTAAGCATTGTTGAGGCAAGCCTTTGATGGGTAGCCAACTTCTAAGAATTTCACTAATAGTCTTGGTCTTCTGTTAAACCATGCTACTGCTTCAAAGACCTTACTTTTCCCCTGTTCAGTAGAAAATATAATCACATATATCCTCCAAGTTAAAAAGTAACTTCTATATAACATGGACAAAGTAGGTGCTTGTGGCTTTATAACAACAAGGAAGCCTGGAGTTCTAGTTCTAAGGCAATCCTCACAAGAATTATAGTTGGAAAATAAGAAAAATCCTGGGTTCCACGGGGACGCGTCCCCCCATCCCTTGCATCCTCGGGGACAGGGGAACAGCATGGGGGACATTTCCCCTCCGTCCCCCTTTTGGGGGACGACTAGCCATCCCAGGTGGCCGTCCCCGGGACGTCCCTTTTTAGGGGACGTCCAGGAACGTCCCAGACTGCCAGCCATCCTTGGGGACGGCCAAACCCGTCCCCCTGTCCTAGGGGACGCTCAAGACGTCCCTAGGGACGGTTGGGCGTCCCCGGACGACTAGCCATCCCAGGTGGCCGTCCCCGGGATGTCCCTTTTTAGGGGACGTCCAGGAACGTCCCAGATGGCCAGCCATCCTTGGGGACGGCCAGACCCGTCCCTCTGTCCCAGGGGACTAGGTACCTAGGGCGTCCCCAGAGACGCCTAGCCATATGCCCAACTAAAAAAAAAAAAACAGGTTAAAAGTTAAAACAGTAAAATTTAAAAAAAAAAAAAAAAAAAAAATTAAAACTTAAAATAAAAAAAAAAGGGTGTGGGGGGTGGGACCCATGGAAGTCTCCACCCCCCAACCCTAAAAAGACCCAGGTCCCAAACCCTAAAAGTAAAAGTAAAAAGAAAAAAAACACAGCAGTGCACACACAAGCAAAAGTGAAAAAGAAAAGAGCAGCAACAGCAGTGAAGAGGGATAGCAACAGCAGTGAAAAAAAAAAAGAGCAGCAGTGAAGAGGGAAGGCAACACTGTTCATGCGCACTGTTCACAATAGCAAGCAACAACAGGCAGCAGTGAAGAGGGATAACAACAACAGGCAGCAGTGAAGAGGGATAACAAAAACAGGCAGCAGGGAGCAACAGCAGGCAGCAACAGTAGGCAGATCTGAGATCCAAGTTTGTTTTCCAGTTTTCATTTCCTCATCTCAATCTATTTTAAAATTTGCATATTATTTTTTCAAAATTCAACATGAGCAGCAGTGAGGGATTTGAATCAGATTCTTTGAATTTTGATATTCATATGGAGATTGGAAACCCAAGTGACACTGAAAATGAAAATGACATTACTCAAACTTCTAAGGATGTTGCCTCTACTGTCCCACCTCAACCTCAAACTTCCAAAGGGGACAACACTAAGTCTAATTCTAGTTTTGGCTGCCCATCACCATTGTTGCAAGAATTTGCCAAGGGTCCTTTTGATATGAAAAAACCTCTACTGCAGTTTGTAACCAACCTTGACCAAGGCAAAAAAAATTCAGGGGGCTCAAGAACATGGCTGTGTAACTTCTGTAAAACTGAGTTTAAAGGCAGCTATACAAGGGTTGAATCACATCTAATTGATAAAGCAGGAACAGGGGTTAGGGGATGTAAAAAAATGAATAAGCTACAAGTGAATGAAACCAATAAGCTTGTGCAACAAGCCAGACTTAGAGGTTTACCTAGTTTAGACACACCTTTGTCTAAAGCTGGCCAATCATCTAGAGCCAAAACTAAAAGTGATTGTGGAGGCTCCTCAAAACAGCCAGAAGCATCAACCCAAACCTCTAATATCAATATGCCACCGCTGCCCTCAAGGAAAAATGCCAAAGGAAATGTAAGTGACATGTTTAATGTGCAAGCAAGAGAGGAAGCGGATGAGGCTACATCAAAATTATTTTTTGCACATGGGCTTCCTTTTCATATTACACGTTCCCCCTATTTTAAGGATGCAGTAAGAAAAATAGCCAAGGCAAGGACTTCATATGCACCGCTTGGAGAAACTAAGCTTCGTACCTCTCTCTTGGACAAGCAGTATTCCAAATGTAGTTTGGTTATGGAGGAGATGAGGGACACATGGTTGGCGAGTGGATGTTCCATTGTCATGGATGGGTGGACTGACATTTGTCAACGTCCACTCATCAATATTATTGTCACATGTTCAGCAGGTCCTTATTTTCTTCGAGCCAAAGATTGCACGGGAAAAAAAAGGATGTTGAGTACCAGTACCTCCTGTTGAAGGAGGCTATTGAGGAGGTTGGGGCCTCCAATGTTGTACAAGTAATCAATTTGAATTTGACAAATTTTCATTTTTCTTATGAAAATCAAAATCTATATGGTTATGTAAATGACACTATTTTTGTTGTGTAAACTTAAACTATTCTAAATATTTTTGTTGTGCACTACAGGTGATTACAGATGCAGCCCCTGTTTGCCAACGTGCGGGGAAAATGATAGAACAAAAATATAAAAATATTTTTTGGACCCCGTGTTGTGTTCATGCATTGAACAATGCATTGAAGGACATTGGGAAGATAGATTGGGTGAGGGCTATGATTGCAGAAGCTAGAGAGTTGCAAATGTTCGTTTGCAACCATCATACTTCATTAGCCCTCTTTCGGTCCTTCTCAAAGAAGGCATTCATCAAACCAACAGAAACCAGATACGCCACCTTCTACATTTTATTGGAGAGGATGATTGAGGTGCAGGATGCTTTACAATCCATGGTAGTATGCACGGAGTGGAAGAGGTGGTCGGAATCAAAGACAGAGGAGGGATTGAAAATAAGAGACAAAGTATTGGATGATAGTTGGTGGGCTCAAGCCAAGTAAGAAATTTTCAAATTAGTTTATGATTTATGATTTTTTAGTTTCAAATTGGATTGCTCATATAGTTTAACTGTTTAAGCTTTTTTATTTTATTTTTTTTCAATTTCTTGTAGGTACATTGTGTCTTTCATTACCCCAATTGTTGCAGTCATTAGATATGTTGATACAGATTCTCCTAGTCTAGGAGAGATCTATGAGACTTTTGACAGCATGCTTGGGGAGATCAAAAAAGTCATTGGTGCTAGAGATCCATCATTGTTATTGTATGAGGTCAGCATTAGACCTATCATACAAAGGAGGTGGGATAGGATGAACACCCCCTTCATATGGCAGCTTATGCAGTAAACCCAAAGTGGTATGTGCCTAGGCCTGGGAGAGTGACTCCCTATCGTGATCCAGAGGTGAGACAAGGGTTTTTGAATGCCCTTAAAAAGTTATATACGAAGGAGGAGGCCTCAACACTTAGAGATGAATTTCTCCAGTTTGTGAATCTTAGGGGCCCTTGCTTTGGCCAACCAGAGTGTAAAGAGGATAGGGCTACCATTGCCCAAAAAGATCCCATTGGATGGTGGACACTATATGGGGATGATGTACCTAACTTGCAACATTTTGCAATTAGGGTTCTTTCACAAGTTGCTAGTTCCTCTGCTGCTGAGAGGAATTGGTCCACATACAACTTCATCCACAGTGTGAGGAGGAACAGGCTTACCTCTCGCAGAGCGGAGAAGCTAGTTGCAGTGCATAGCTCTCTTCGCCTTCGTGAGAGAGTTAGGCCAAAATACAGGCAATCTCCAGCTACACGATGGGATGTTGATCCAGAGGATCCAGGACAGATAGATGAGGATGAGGATCAAGGGGGGTTGGTTGGAATTCCATTGGAGGCTCTTCAATCAGATGATGAGGGCAGCTCATCAGATACAAATTCTAATAGTGATGGCCCAACAGAAGTTCCAGAGGAATGAGAGTATTTACTATTTTATTTTATGATGTAAACTCTTTTTGTTGTAATTTGTGAATGAGCATTGAGACTATGAGTATTTGAATTTATGATTTCACTATTTGGTTGTAAAGTTGTAAACTGATGACTGTCTTGATTGACCATTGATGGCTGAAAAACAAAAATGAAAAAACAGTCTTCACTATTAGAGATTGCACTTGATATCTTTGGCTGAACCTTTAAGTTACTGTTGACAAGTTTTGTCACATTGCCTCTGAAGGGGTAGTGAAATTTGATTATGCTGATCTTTTTTTGATATAGTTTTCCTTATTTTTGTTGATAGTAGTGTTGCAGCAATTTTGGCTGTCATTTTTTGGATCCCCCTTGTAAATAACTGAATTTGAAAGAGCTTCGCCCTATATATAGCAAGAAAAGGGAGCTTCGCAAACAACAGAAAAAAAAAAAAACCATAGGTGCAAGCCAAATTTTCTAAGGCACAGAAAGAGCTTCGCAAGCGAAGCTCCCACAAGACTAGCTTCGGGCCGAAATTTTGCGAAGCATACAATGTAAAGTAAAATGCCAAAACAAATTCTTAAGTATGGAAAAACACTTCGCAGAAATGCTAGCGAAGCACCTGCTTCGGCCGTCCTTTTTGGCGAACCACTCCTCAGGAAAATCTACTTCGCTCAAAATCTTCCCGAAGCACCTGCTTCAGACGACTCAGGTGCGAAGCTTCCCCCCCCGAAGGCTGGTTGTCCCTGAAAATTTTCTAAGGCATGGAGGAACTTCGCTTGAATTTTCTTGCAACGGTTCACGGCGAAGCAATTCTGAAGGTCCGCTTCGGCCAATTTTCGTGCGAAGCTCCCTCACTAGGAGCCTAGTTGCCTTGAAGAAGTCGGAGAAATGTTCTAAGGCAAGATTCTACTTCGGCCAAAAGACCCCCGAACAGCCATTTTGAAAAAGCTTCGCAGCAAAGCACTCTTTCGGCCCATCAACGAAGCATCGTTTGCGAAGCAACCTTCAACCCGTTTTCCTGGAAAAGCGATGAGAGATTGGGAACCATGTTTTGAAGAGGCAAATCTGCTTCGGCGCTCAGTCTTTGCGAAGCTGTTTTTGAGGGCCCCTTCGCGTGAAGCACCCATGCAGGGAGGTCAGCCCCGCTTCGGCTCACATCCGTCGCGAAGTAAGTCCCCGAATTGGAATTTAGCGAAGCTCTCCAGGGCACACACACCGAGGCCGGGTATCTTTTCAAGGCAATTGAGTGGTTCGTTAATGCATATTTACTTGCCCGAAAGACCCGGGACTCATATTCAGCAATGGAAAAGGAAAGATCAGCCGCAGGAGGAAAACCCGATGGACCCGGCAGCCACTCGAGCATTGCGCCCAGAGATTGAGGACAAGTCAAGCGGCCCATTAATGAGAATTTCCCCGGATAAAGCGGTCGTAAGTACTAAAGATAGTAATGGATGTGAGAACTCAGTCACGGGAGGAGCGAAGGCAGATTTTCCAATTTTTCGAGGGCGTATTGCAAGGTTTTGTGCAATGATGTCTTAGAGGGTCGGGTCCTCTATTAAAACCCATGAATTGTAATGAGAAAAGGGAGGAACTCTTGCTAGAGAATTGTTGTAACTTGGTCCCTACAATTGATATTAAAGACTTTGGGATTATTTCTCTCTTTTATGCTGCCTTCGGTGATTATTTCTGCTATTCTGTCTTTGTTTGTATACTGTAATTCTGAATCCTGAATTTAGGTGTGTAACTGAGGACAAAACCCTGGAATTTTCTTGAAGGACACATAGGAGAGACAATATTGCGTTAAAATTCTTTTTATGCCGCCTGTGGTTAGTGGTTTCTGTTACGTTCACGTATTTTCCTAGTCACTGTAATTCTGAAATTTGGATTTAGGCGGGGGAGAATAGCTGAATTCTGGAACTCTTCCAGAGGATACATAGGGAACTTTGCGGGATGTTCATTTATGCATTATTCTTGGTATTTATTGCTGCTTTTCCAAGTTATTAGTTGATAATTGTGTTGTTGGTTCTTTCCCACCGAATTGTTGACACTTCTTACCCTATCCTTTTATTTCTTTCCTGCACTCTTATCTTAAAATATCAAGTAGTTTAGTTCAGGAGTCGGCCTTTCTCCGGAGATTGGCACGGGGGGCATCTCTTCCCCTCGGCCTTTCAATGTTGGTCCAGGTCTAGGGCGCGTATCCTTCCCAAAATCCTTTCCTGTGGCAGATTTGTGACCAACAGTTTCTGGCACGCCCGGTGGGACCCGGTTAGTCTCACCTTGTGAGTGGTAGTGAGAGCAGATTCTCATATCATTACCAAGAAGACTCTAGCATCTGGCGACTCTGCTTAATCTAGAAATCTCGAAGTCGTTGAGACCGATAACAAAGTACCCGTGCCTTCATGCAAACAAGATATCAAGTTAGGAATAGTGGAGAAGGAATTGAGTTTTTTGAACTCGACATTGATGCTTTCAGAGAGCACCCTAGGCTGATAACACCCGAACAGCTGTTACGAAGGGCACCTTCACAAGAAGTTGTATTTGATGAAGAAGGCCTGACTTCCGACAACACAACAGCTAGTCCGTCCCCTAATCCTCCTAACTCCCCCAATCATCCAAGCAGTCAACTACAAGGGACTTCGTGAATCCCTCTCTTTTCGACTCCAAGCGTAGGCATGGCACACCAACAGCAGCAGCAGCAGCTGCCGCCACAGCAACAACAACCCAGGTTGTTCCCGGAATGGAACTCTTCCTGACCATTAAACTTGGCGGGACAAGGACAGGTTCCACCTGCTGCGATGAAGAAAATTCCTACCTTCGATGGCACGGGGAAGACCGCTCTGGAACACATTCAAGACATAGTTTCTCTGGCGGCAATACACAACATCACCGAAGGAGTGATGGTGAAGCTTCTGGTTCTATCCCTCCGAGGAAAACTCCTTTATTGGTATAGATCACTTCCGCCTGGTACCATAATAGGTTGGGACCAGTTAGCTGGACAGCTGATGAGAGGTTTCAACGAGTCTGTTGACCTTTCCTCCCTCTTGCATCAATTTACGACAATTCAAAGACACCCATAGGAGGAAATTGCAGACTTCAATGTGAGGTTTGCTCGGACTTGGCAAAGAGTACCTACTGGACTTCGGCCAACCAGCGAGCCTGCAGCATACTACTACCTTAGGGCCCTCAATCTAGATATCAATGTAATGGTAAGGTATTCGAATGTGAATACTTTCCCTGAGCTCTACGAATTAACCCAGAAAGCGGAAATGGACCTAATAGCCATAGGAAAGCTTCCCCAAAGGATGCCAATGCCTATATTCCCGGAGTTTATGCAGACACAATGCCTGAATGCAGCTACGTCGCAAGCCTCCATAACCCCTGTATATCCCCTCTCATCATGGAATCCTAACCCCGTTGTAACCCAAATCGTTACACCACAAGTGCATTTCCCCGCGTATTCAATGCCACAATCTACCGTTCCTGCGTTACCAGCACCACCTCAATACCCCGCTTTGCCCCCAATACCTACGTTGGCTCCATTGCCAAGGCCCCCAAAGCTGAAGATATTGTCATTACTTGTCATTACAAATGGAAGGTCATATTGTCCATAACTGTATGATTGATTCAGGGGCAGCAACGACGGTCATGCCTAAAGCGGTCTGCGAAGAAATAGGGATGGAGTATACAAAAAGTAGCCATGGCATACTCCAACTGGATGGCACTCCTGTAAAGACCGTCGGGGTAATCAAAGATATACCCATCCGACTACACAAAGTGCATCAAATTATGGTGATACAGGAGGTGGTAGTCGTAGATTTGGAGCCCTATTTTAGCATGTGCCTTTCAAGGGAATTTACAGCGAACCTAGGGGGATACCTGTCCATGGATTATTCACATTTGGAGGTCCCATTCAAAGGGAAGAAGGTCAAGATTTACAACGAGAAACATTCTACGTTTCTCGTACAGAAAATGACTGAAGAAGAATGCAATGATCTCGTCCATGCGATAGCAGAAGAAATTGAATGAGTGGACTTAGTAGAGGAGTCCCTTGCACGACTAAGTTCGAAGATGAATTTTCATTGACAAATTTTAATACTATGATAGAAACGAGAAATAGGGTGTTATACCATTGCAAAGCCAGAGAAACACATTAAGTCAGAAGATAAAGTACCTGCCCAAGGAGAATTATGGCAATTCTTCTTTGACGGAGCCCAATGCAAAAACGAAGCCAGGGCAGGGATCCTTCTAGTATCACCATCCGGAGAACAGAAAGAATATTTTTATAGATTAGTTTAGAGTTGCACCAACAATGCAGCAGAATATGAAGCTCTATGCCTAGGACTAAAGAAAGCAGGAAAGTTAGGCATAAAACATCTCAAGATTTTTGGAGATTCAAAACTGGTATGCAATCAGGTCATCAACAAGTGCATCTCAAAAAAGCATTATCTTAAAGCATACCGCAACAGAGTATGGGACCTGCTTGAACAGTTCAAATCACTCAATCTGCAGTCCATCCCACGAGAGAAAAATAGGCACGCTGATGTCTTGGCCTCCATCGCGGCTAGATATTCTCCAACCGACGACATGGTGCACAAGCCTAAGGCCGTAAGGATGATTTATAGGCCCTCTATGCCGGATAAGGACATACATTGGCAAGTTTTCGACAATGATGAACAGATCGTCAATTTCCTGGTCCAAGAAGCAGCCACTGTTGAATAAAGGAGTATGAAAAGCGAGGAGTATGAAGGACTGGTCCAGTTAAAAAATAACCAAGTTCCAAGAGGATTGATCACTCTAGAGAGCCTGTTCGATCAGAACGACAGAGTAGTTTCTCAGAGAATCAAAGTTGACGCTAGGCAATATCAAGATCTAGAGCTTGAATCCGGGAAAGTAATAAAAGTTGGAACGGATTGTACCATGGCTGAGTTAGAACAAATCAGGTCTCTATGCAGGATCCAGATATAGTAGCCTGATCTTACCAAGACCTAAAGGGCTATGACCGAAGGTTGGTTCAACACACCATTGAGCTACAAGAAGGGGTAAAACCTTTCAGACAGAGACAAAGGCCGGTCAACCCAAAGATCGAAGCTCTGATGAAAGCTGAACTTTTGAAAATGCTTGAAGCAAAGATTATCTATCCCATCAAGCATTCTTCTTGGGTAGCAAACTTAGTTCCGGTCAGGAAGAAAAATGGGGATATTCGGCTATGTGTAGACTTCCGCAACTTAAATCAGGCTTCACTCAAAGACCACTATCCCCTCTCGCAGATTGATCAAATCTTGCACTCGATAGCTGGAGCCCAGCGTTTCTCCCTACTTGATGGTTTTTCAGGATATAACCAGATTTGGGTTAGAAATGAAGACCAACACAAAACGGCCTTTACTACTAAGTGGGGGATGTTCGTGTACCAGCGGATGCCATTCGGCCTTTCAAACGCGAGAGCTACTTTTCAGAGGGCTATGGACTTAGCATTTGGCGAATTGCTGAATAAGGTTATCGTCATCTATTTAGATGACATGACTGTATTTTCCCGGAAAAGAGAGGATCATCCTTCGCACTTGCAGCAAATATTTGAAAAATGCCGAGAATTTGGCATTTCAATCAATCCGAAGAAGTCCATCTTTGCAGTGAATGAAGGAAGACTGTTGGGACATCTTATATCAGAGAAAGGTCTCGCAATAGACCCTGACAGGCTGAGGCTCTCCTAAAACTCCCACTCCCGATGAATAAGAAAGGGCTGCAGTCCTTCTTCGGCCAAATAAACTTCGTGAGGAAGTTTGTCCCGGACTTCGCTCAAATCATCAAGCCGATGTCCGAACTTTTGAAAAAGGATGCTGAGTTCATCTGGACTGACAACAGAAGGACGACATTTGAAGAAATCAAGGCCCGAATCGCTCAGGCACCCGTTCTGACTAATCCGGACTATAGTAAGGATTTCATCCTGTACGCTGTGGGGGAACCTGAGAGTTACGCCGCAGTCTTGACACAAAAGGGAGGAGACGGTGAAGAGCGCCCTATTGCGTTTTTAAGTCAAGTGATACATCCACACGAGGAGAAATACAACTTCATAGAACGACAAGTGCACGCCGTCATGAAATCCCTGAGAAAATTCAAACATTTTGTCTCCCAAAGTCGGGTTACAGTGTTTGTTATCCACCCAGACGTACGGAACTTCATTATCCAAGGAGAGTTGGGCAGCAAAAGGGCTGGTTGGGTCAACAAAATACAAGAATTTGATATTGAAATCCGACCCACAAAGTTGGTTCGCGGTCGCGCCCTATGTCAAGAGCTTGCGAAGAAGCATCGCCGTTGAGGTGACGACTTGCCAGTGGGATGATTTGATAACAGGAGAAAGCTTCGCAAACCGAGAAATGGATGAAAGAGACTGGGTCAGTGAAATAGTTGAATATTTCAACACTGGGAGGTGTCCTTCACATTTGAATGCTTCGCAGCGAAGACACTTCAAGGCCGAAGGCCCTTCGCTATGTCCTACGCCCCGAGGGCCTGTTCTACCGAAATATTGATGGTATCCTTCTAAGATGTATAAGGGAGGACGATAAGAAAAGGGTCCTTGGTGAATTCCACTCAGGGTTATCGGGGGCCACTTCGCAGGGAGGACAACTGCTTTAAAAATAATCAGGGCTGGCTACTACTGGCCCACACTCTTTGCCGATGCCTTTGCGGTTTGCCGAAAATGCGAACAATGTCAGAAGTTTGTCGGCGAAGAAAAAATGCTCCCATGCCCCTCCAGCCGATACAAGTGGAAGCACCATTTCAACAGTGGGGATTGGACTTCATGGGGGTCATCTCTCCGAACTCTTCCGCAGGGCATAAATTCATCCTGACCGCAACTGATTACTTCACCAGATGGGCTGAAGCAGTGCCCACAAAGCACGCTGATCAAGAAACGGTGATTACTTTCCTTGAAAGCTTGATCACCCGGTTTGGCATCCCCGAAGCAATAGTAACGGATAACGGTCCTGGGTTCACAGGCGCTAAAATTAATGAGTTCACTTGCAAATATGGAATATACCGCAAGGTCACTTCCAACTACTATCCCCAGGGTAACGGATTAGCAGAATCAACAAATAAGACCCTGCTGAGGTTGCTGAGAAAGCTCATAGACAAGAACAAAAAGACTTGGCACCTTCTCTTAGACCAAGCCTTATGGGCTGATCGAATATCTATCAAGAAGTCGATCAAAACCTCACCGTATGCTTTGGTGTATGGTAAAGAGGCTGTCCTGCCAACCCATGTAGAAATTCCTGCGTTGAAGATGTTAAATGATGAAGAAGCAGAATCTGGTCCTATGGAAGTTAGGCTAGCCCAATTATTGCAATTAGAGGAAGAACGGGATAAGGCATATCAGAACTTCGCAAAGCATGCCCAGGTCACCCGAAACTGGTTCAAGAAGAAGTCATCCGTCCGGACATTTAAAGTGGGAGACTTGGTCTGGAAATGGAATTCATGGAAGGTTAAGCCAGGTAATCATGATAAACTAGACGCGTTTTGGGAAGGACCGTTCGAGATTGCCAAAGTAAATTCAGCTAACTCCTTTATCCTCAAGGACGCGACTGGTCAGACTCTACCAATTCCCGTAAACGGTCTTCACTTGAAGACCTTCTATCATTAAAAGTTTTCTTGAAAATTTTCATCCTTGTATATACTGTTGTTTATACTTGTACAAACTTTGTTTTAAGAGTCTCTAGAATTAAACATGTAGCTAGATATAGATTGCATCCTCACGTCATTGTGAAAATGAAGTTTTACCTCGTGACTAAGGTTCAGCTCTGCCGAATCAAGAGTAAAATCTACTTCGGAATTCTTCTACGCGAAGTAGCCGGCGTAGGACGGTTCGCTGCGAAGCACTTTCAAATCAACAACAAGGAATGACTCATAGCGCCCAGATCCTAAAGGAGAAAGCAGATGCAACCTGCTCCGCTTGGCAGCAGGCTTCGCTGAAGAAGCAAAGGAAATACTTCTCTGGAGTATGAAGGCATGGAAAATGCTTCGCAAAAGGAAGCTGAGCGAAGCAACTTCAAAAGGAAAATGTTGCGAACCACTTCTTTGAGACAAAAGAACGCGCTTCGCTCCTAAGGTATCCTAAGCACCACTTCGGGGCTAATCTTGCGCGAAGCGCCCGGTAAGACAACAATGTAGCCTAGATCCCGCGAAAAGGCAGCTTCGGGTCCGAAGCATAGAAGACCAAGGAAAGTTTGAGGTTCGCCGCGAAGCACTTTGCGCCAAAATCAGCTTCACCAAGCCGTAGAGCGCAAAATGAGAAGCATTTAAAATGTGCCTTGAGGTGTGTGCCAACGACAATCTAGGAAAGTGCTCAGGACGTGCGGGTTTAATGCAAAGGTGGCGGGGCGCATCCCAAGAGAATGTCGTTATGATTAAAAGTTGTGCCCAGGTACGAGGTGGCAGGGGAGTTAGATTTTCGAAGCCGGGCCAGGTCATCGAAGTACACAGATCCGCGTGCAACCCCGCCGCAAAGCCAATGAAGAAGCGAAGCAATCCTTTCCGCCTGATTTTCGAATTTAATTTTGGTAGTTGCCATTAATGATGGTGGCTATAACCTTCGGCTATAAA
The DNA here is from genome assembly GCA_028583015.1 of Wollemia nobilis. Lineage (NCBI taxonomy): Eukaryota > Viridiplantae > Streptophyta > Pinopsida > Araucariales > Araucariaceae > Wollemia > Wollemia nobilis. Next base: position 6,295,031 of record JAQPPZ010017095.1, read on the forward strand.
TCCCGAGCTTTACCAGTAAATAAGTTGTTTATCTGTTGTCGAGCAAGACTGTAAGAAACCTGGCCAGAGCTCTACGATATTCCCATTTTCTGCATTAAAATTCTCCTCCTTGAGAACGAAATGGGGAAGAAGAATTCTAAAGAAAAGAGGAAAGAGCCCGAGGTAGCGACTCCAGAAAAGGCAAAAAGGGGCAAGGAAGAAAAGAAGCATAGGCCCAAGAAGGTTGATTTAAACCTGCGCCCTGAGAAGCAGCCCATAGAAGAAGGGGAGGAATCAGAGGATGAGCAACTGCCAGAACCTCCCATTGATGGGTGGGAGAGGATAAGAGACACTGAACTTTCAAAAAGCATCGCAAAACTGCGATACACTATCGACTACATGAAGAGTCGATTATCTGCAGAAAATAAGAGGGTTGCCGCATACTACTCGCAGATATACTGGTATCTGACTCCACCAACCCACCACTGTCCTGAATTAATCTGTGCGATAGCCCAGAATTACCAGCCGTCCACCAGACAAGTTCTGGACGCTGCGGGTAATAAATTATTTTCGATTTTTAAGGAAGATGTACAAGTAGCTTTCGCTCCTTTGCAAGGGCCACCCAAGGGGTATTTGGTGCGCAATGTTCTGTTGAATGAACAAATGGACAGATTTAACGCCTCCAGTCACATTGTGAAATTTTTGAAGGAGAGTCTTAAGGATGGGTTACCTTCAGGCAAGCTACCACAGATGCCTCGCCTTCTGCAAGACTTCAAAAGCACAGATATCTTTTCCATTATTGCATGGGTCGCAGGTCTGTCTACAGACGCCGACGTTTATCCCTGGCAAGTGTCCCTGGCCGAATGCATTTCCCGAGGAGAGTTCTACGCACCAGACCCCTCAAGGCCAAACACGAACCCGGTTTTCTTTGACTGGGCAGAATGGGTAGCGCGGACCTTGCACACGCGGCTGGCGAGTTTGAAGAATGCCGGGACAGGCCAATATTTTGGGCCGTGCTCATTCCTAATCTGGCTCTTTTTCTGTCACACCCACAGGCATTTTCCTCATATTGCCATTACTCAGAGTGGCAAAGACGGAGCCCCGCTGCCGGTGTACCAGTGGACCCCCCTCCTAGCCAGGACGGGGTCGTATTATGTGTTCAATCAGCAATTTTTAGGACCGGCTCTTCAGTTATTGCAGGGTTCTTGCCCTCGAGTGCCCGTGGACCTGAGGGACAAAGTGGTCAACGAGCGGAAAGGGGACGTTTTTCAGCTGACCCAGGGTCTTGTCGTCCGCCTATTTGGATTCGCGGGGAAACCCTTCCTCTTGCCTGTGTATCCTTCTGAATACCAATTTGCTTTAGAGGTCGCTCGCCAGAGCGACGCGACAAATGTTATCTACGGCCATGGCCGAAAGTGGGCTCCGACTTGCGATTTCCCTTTCAAAATGGGAGTCGTAGAAGTCTTCGCCCTAAAACAACACGTATATTTGGAGAATAAACTTGCTGACTTCGGGTTGCTGCAGCTTCCGCAGCGGTGGTGCTATGACCCCTTGGGGGTGATGAGAGATCATCTGAGATTCAAAAATTTTCATGTTTGCCCTCGACCGGAGATTGTAGAACAGAGGAATAATCCCACTGGCAGAGATTTAGAGTGGCATGTAGAAAGGATGAAGACGTTGCCCCCGTGGCACGAATTTTACACTATGGAAGATGAGTATGATCCCATTAAGCACCCCTTCCCGAGCCCAGACTCTGCATTCTGGAGAAAAATGAAAGACGATTTGAAGGGAGAGATAAGGGATTGGCGCGAACCACAATTGAAGGAATGGTGGATTATGAGAGTTCATCGTCGGAAGCAGAAGTCATACGGACTCTTGGAGACAGATAAGGACTTCGCTATCTACTATGAAGCATATGCCGAATCTTGGCAACCCCTCTCCTTTGGTGATTTCATCCCTCCTAGTCCCCCAGGCTCGGGCGATAGCCCCAGAAGAATTGCTAATGATTCTGAACAGGAAGATGAAGACGAAGTTGTAGTGACACATCAAGAGCCGCTTAAGGAGCCTGTTGAAGGTTCCGAAGTTGATGTCGGGAGGTCGTCACAGCAGCAAGAAAAGGAGGATATGAGGAAAAGAAAAAGACCCGAACAGGTTCAATTGCCCCCTCCTCATCCGAAACGGCCTCGCACCAGACCCTCCGGTGCTTCCAATGAACAGTCTACAGCAGGCTCGGTGGAGATTGATGTTGAGAAAACAGTGCTTCAAAAGACGGGGAAAAGTGTTGAGGTAGACGTCGTTAATGTGGAGGAATTCCTCCAAGATGAAGAAAACGTTGGTGAAAAAGCTGAAAATGTTGAGGATGTAGATGCTGGAAGTAGCGAACCGAACACGCAAGAATTTGCCGCTTCTGCTCTGCCAGTAGGGCACGCAGGTACGCATCCCTCTTTTTCTACTCTAGTTTCCCAAGTTGAGTCAACAGTGGTCCCGGCCGAAGGTCTCCTAGAGCCTTGTAAAAAATTTACTTGTCCAGTTGTACAGTCACCCCAGCGTGAAGTTTCTTTTGCCGTAGCAGATGTGTCTCGCGATTCCGCCAGTCCCATAGGTGTTTCCACCCCATTTGAGTCGTCAGGCCGGGACGTGTCCGCAGCCGCCACTTCACTCACCCATGCCACCATTCCGTTGGTACCTGGTCAGACCGAAGGTGATACTTCATCTCCAAACCCCAACTCCCACCCCACACCCACGCAAGCTATCGCTTCACTAGCCAAAACCCCTACCACGCCCGCCACCGAACCCACCGGCAACACGTCACCGATTCAGTCTTTGTACCTGCTTACCCCTTCGGCTGTCAACCCAGCCTTATTAGAAAATGAGTTAACCATGATCAAGGAGAGCCCTCTAGCGAAGAAGTTGATCCGAGCCCGCCAAAATACTGACAATATGCTCAAGGAGGCGAGGAGAAAGAGGGGGCGTTCATTGGCAAGACAAGAGAAGTGCGCGGTCATTGATCTGAAGAATGGGAAATTGCACAAGGTCAAGAAAATTCCCAAGGTTCAGAAACCCTTGGACGAAATGACCTCTGCAGATTATGAGTATCAGGAAAAGGTCAAGGACCTAGAACATATAGACATTGATAATGAATCAGAATCAATGCATGTGAGAATAGAGACCTTCCGCGCACATGCCCAAATCGCCAACCAACGCCGCTGTGAGGCGGAGAATGCCAATGTCAAGCTGGAGGAGGATCTAGCTAGGATACGCTCTCAGTTGGAGGATGCTCTAAGGCAATGTGAGCAATTAAGGAGGAGAGGGATGCCTTAAAACAACAGATAGAACAACTGCAAAGTAAAGTAGGAGATCATAGCAAGACCCTAGGCCGAGGCTGAATTGAAGGCCAAGGAGTTTGAGGACCGGATCTTGCAGATGCAACTGCAGTTGTACGAAAAGGAGAGCTTGGAACTGTTCGACAGGAACAGAATTAAGGATATCCGCTCTCATTTGCTCAGGAATTTCAGATCTCGGGCCTCTAGTGCCCTCTCAATATTATCATATATTACAGAAGCCCAGAACGCTGCTTCTCAAAAGGGGCCAATAGTGGACGAAATCATCCAGGAGATTAGAAGCCGGCTCAACTTAGCCTTTGAAGTGCAGAGCATAAAGTACCAAGACTTGCAAGTCGCAGCTATGAGTCGGATGGCCCGAGATTGGTCCACCGCCCAGGCCACAATCCGCGCCTTCTTCTCCAAGGTGAGAAAGGCACAGAAGGCGAAGCAACTTTTGGATATATTTGAACAGGAGCAGCGTACCTCTCCGGGGTATTTTCAAAATCTTTCAGAACTGGGTTTCCCGAGTTTCACTGACGATGACGGGAACCTTTTGACAAAAGAAGAATTGAAACCTGCCTGGCTCAGCTTTGAGAGCGATGTCTCTGAGATTGATCAATGGAAAGAGCCAGTTACGGAAGGCCAGGTCACAGATTTTATTTTGAGATATTGTAGGATCGCGGCGTGCTTAAATGATTTAAGCACTAGGGCCAAATCTGCTGACATTGGGCAGATTGACAGGTTCCATGTCCTGGTTAAGGCATTGCAAGACCGAGAGCCTTTCCAGAAAGGCGCGTGGGCCCACATTCGCCGAACCATGGAGAGGATCCGTGACCGCCTTCCACCGCCGCCGTTGGAGCAGATACCTGGCGAAGGAGATGGGAAAAGATTAGAAGCAGTTGATGAGGTGCCCCCAGAATCAGAAAAACAGCGAGGAGAAGGGTCTGGAGGTGACTCTGGCCCAATGGATGAAAGCTAAAGGGTCCTCACACCGAGGCGAGCTCGTTGCCCCGCGAGCCGCCAGGAATGTTGACAATTTTGTCACATTGCTTGGAGGGGTGGCAAAATTCAAAATTCTGTGATAATTTCTTGGTTTGTTTTCTTTCTTTTGGTTGTAAACAGCACTCTAGCAATTTTGGCTATCATTTTTTGCCCCTTTTGTAAATAAACTATATGTATAGAAGCTTCGCCCATAGCTTCGCCAAGAGAAAACAGGAAAATGAAATGCATGCCCAAAATTTTCTAAGGCATGAAAAGAGCTTCGCCAGCGAAGCTTCTAGGAGACTAGCTTCGGGCCCCGTTTTTGCGAAGCGGCAAAGCAGCGATAGAAAAAATTGCAAAGTATGAAAACTGCTTCGCCGAAATCTCAGCGAAGCACCCGCTTCGGCCCCTTTCCTGGCGAACCACTCCTCAAATCTCTTCCCACCATTTTCCCAAAGTTTTAACGCTGCGAAGCACCCGCTTCGGCCAATTTTCGTGCGAAGCTCCCTCACTAGGAGCCTAGTTGCCTTGAAGAAGTCGGAGAAATATTCTAAGGCAAGATTCTACTTCGGCCAAAAGACCCCCGAACGGCCATTTTGAAAAAGCTTCGCAGCGAAGCACTCTTTCAGCCCATCAGCGAAGCATCCATTTGCGAAGCAACCTTCAACCCGTTTTCCCGGCAAAGCGATGAGAGATTGGGAACCATGTTTTGAAGAGGCAAATCTGCTTCGGCGCTCAGTCTTTGCGAAGCTGTTTTTGAAGGCCCCTTCGCGCGAAGCACCCATGCAGAGAGGTCAGCCCCGCTTCGGCTCACATCCGTCGCGAAGTAGGTCCCCGAACTGGAATTTAGCGAAGCTCTCCAGGGCACACACACCAAGGCCGGGTATCTTTTCAAGGCAATCGAGTATTTCATAAATGCATTTTTACTTGCCCGAAAGACCCGGGACTCATTTTTGGCAATGGAAGAGGAAATATCAGTCGCAGGGGGAGAACCCGACGGACCTAGCAGCCACTCGAGCACCGCACCCGGAGATTCAGGACGAGTCAGGCGGCTCATTAATGTAGATTTCCCCGGCTAATGCGGCCGTAACTGCCAAATATAGAAACAGATGTGAGAGCTCGGTCACGGGAGGAGCGAAGGTAGATTTCTCAGGTTTTCGAGGGCGTACTCTCAGATTTTGTGCATTGATGGTTCAGAGGGTCGGGTCCTCTATAAAAACCCATGAATTGTAATGGAAAAGGGGGGGAACTCTTGCTAGAAAATTGCTGTAACTTGGTTCCTGCAATTGATATTAAAGACTTTGGGCTTATTTCTCTCTTGTATGCTGCCTTCTGTGATTATTTCTATTATTTTGTCTTCGTTTGTATACCGTAATTCTGAATCCTGAATTTAGGTGTGTAATTGGGGACAGAACCCTGGAATTTTCCTGAAGGATACATAGGGGAGATAATATTGCGTTAAACTCCTTTTATGCCGCCTGTGGTTAGTGGTTTCTGTTACGTTCACATATTTTCCTAGTCGCTGTAATTCTGAAATCTGGATTTAGGCGTGGGAGAATAGTTGAATTCTGGAACTCTTCCAGAGGATACATAGGGAACTTTGCGTGATGTTCATTTATGCATTATTCTTGGTATTTATTGTTGCTTTTCCAAGTTATTAGTTGATAATCGTGCTGTTGGTTCTTTCCCACCGAATTGTTGACACTTCTTACCCTATCCTTTTATTTCTTTCCTGCACTCTTATCTTAAAACATCAAGTAGTTTAGTTCAGGAGCCGGCCTTTCTCCGGAGATTGGCACGGGGGGCATCTCTTCCCCTCGGCCTTTCAATGTTGGTCCAGGTCTAGGGCGCATATCCTTCCCAAAATCCTTTCCTGTGGCAGATTTGTGACCAACAGTTACATTTGTTGAAATGGTTGTACTTAGTAATAGGCTAATAGCTGAGTTCATTTCAGTTTGAAATATGTTTATATGTTTTAACATGCATACTTATCAAGTTTTTACTTTTTAGTATTGTTGATTTTTCATTTTTGTTGTGTAGAATTTGTAGATTATTCAAAATTTCTAAAAAATTTCATACTATTATACCAGCCATCCCCCAGTCGTCCCCTAAAATCGGCCTGCCGTCCCCCGCCATCTCCGAAACGCGTCCCCCCATCCCCCAGGCTCGTGGAACCTTGGAAAAATCCTTATATTGGACATTTATAATTCATATACTGAACAGTAAAAACGAGATGACAAATACACTACAAGTCAAATTCAAGTAGTAAGTTCTCTACTTGTTTATTCCATGTGCTCTAACTCACTAGGAATGTCAATCTCAAGGCATATTCTCTTGAAAAAATGCAATAGTTTTCTGTCATGCCTAAGAATGATGCAAGATCCTTTTTTATTATTATTTCCTTTTAGTACATGTCATTGGAATCAATTTTCCTTAAAAGGTCTATCTGTGATTATATGGCATTTGGCATCTCCTTTTCTCAGTTATTCCCTAGTTGTTGTTGTTTTTCCCCCTTCAATTTTTGACAGTTGTTGACAAACAATGATGAACAACCAAGTCCTACTGTTGGTATAAAATTTGTCAGAGTAGTTAGCTGAAGGAGGTAGAGACTTTAAAGCATAGATGAAAGAATGACCTCCACACAATTAAATAACTCACCACAACAATGAAATTAAAGAAGGGTCAAGAAGAGTTAAGGGAAAGTCCTACAAACTCAAGTTGAAAGTTGAGATAATGATAGAAGGGGGTTCCTACACGTGTTGACTTGGATATGGACTTGACATTGAAGGTATTTCCTGCTAAGGATACTTTGAACCTTACCTGAAAGCAACATCTTGGGCTAGTTGTTCTTGTGAATTTCCTCTTCCCCAGACTGTTTAGGTATGCAGTAGTCATGCAAAATTTCTTCTATGGTCTTCTTTATGTCATTATCAAATATTACATTTCAGAGTTTAGTTCATATAGAGTTCTTAGCATGAAGTTGGTCTTCAGTTGCCCCTTTGCTACTGTCATATTCTTAAGTCTTGATTCCTACTGGAGATCAATGTTTTGCATTCAGGCTATTGATCCCTAAAGCGAACAGATATTTTTGAGTGTTTTTACTTTTTTCAGTTAATATAATCTATATTTCCACTTTAAAAAGGAGCAACGCTTCTACCAATTTTGAGACCCCTTGAGGATGATTTGTTATTAGGAAGGACAATTTTTCATAAATCTACAAATTAGAGCATGTTCCTTTAAGCTGAAAATATTCAGTGCAATGCTTTTGATTCCAAGACACTGTAAATTACATTTACTCCAATGCTAAGGAGGGGGCTGTGCTGCATAGACATTTGTGTTTCACAAACCCAAAAGGATGTAGTAGAGTCCTTATACTATATTTTGTGGTACCTACAAGGAGTTGTTGCCCCTCAAGTCCACTAGAAGAGAAAGAGAGAAAACATTAGATGATTCTATGGGTATAGAAATACACCCAATTAGAGAATGTGCAAGAAGAATAATAGAATTGCATCATAAAAGTGACAGGAAAGAAATTATTGCTATAGACCATGGTCAAACAAGGATAAAACAAAGGGGAGAGCATTCAACCAAAGCTCATATAGATGATGGGGCACTACATTAACTGCGAGCACCTATTAGAGCAGATATTTTTAGTTTTTCAAATCTTGTATACTCTTCTTAACCTGGATATAGACATTTATATTGGTTAAACTATTGTTTGCAAAGTCTGATCCAACCATAGAAAGCTACTTTCCCATGAGTAATTTTGCTTTGCAGAATTGTAGAAAATTGTATGCTTGAGATTGTTTTAGCTTGGAGTTTCTCTTGGAGTTACGTGATGATCAAGAATTCAGTTCGTTCTAATCTTTTATGCTGCAAGGACCATATTAGAGAGGCAACTAAATGATTTAATATTGTTTTATAATTAATATATAATTGAATAGTGAAGAAATTTTATGCCAGAATCAATACACAACAAGAGAGTACAGATTAAAAAACAACCACATATTGTGGAGGCGATAGAACACCTTTTAGGATGGAAAGCATCCAATTCCCATACACAGCTACACCTTGTCTTGTTTGTATTACATCTAAGGAGATCATCTCTTTATATAGATAAATTTCAGCCTCACAATGGAAGTGTTTCATTTAAACACAAGTTCTTGACAGTTATGTCTTCAATTGACAACCACTTGGTTCACCAAGTTGGTATACCAATAACTCTTCTGACACTTACCACACAAATAAACATTAGCATGACCAAGAAATAGCACCTATGACAAATTATAATTGAATAGACCACTATAATGGAGTAGACCATTTATATTGGAATGAAATAGCTTTTATATCCTCCAGTTAGAAACTCTTTCTTTAAGTAGTTGTAGATTATATATTTTCTTGTCCATGCTCTGACACATTACTCTATTTGCACCATTGATATCTTTTTAGTTGCTTCTATTTGCCTAGTCGTTGCCCAATTGTTTGTCAAATCCTTATTACATTTTTTACTCTCCTAATATTATGCATTCGAAATATTGAGAGACTTTGCCTGCTGCATATTGGTGAAAATGCAATTTCTGAAACAAAAATACTGAAAAAAGTTGGCACTTCACATTTACACTGCTTTATTATTTGATGGTTTTTAAAAATTGAAATTTAAATGGTCTGAATTATGGAAACAGAATTCAAGTTTTATGCCATTTCAAAGAAGCCTTATAAAAGTTATTTTACTGTACAAAATTTTCTCATAAAAGGATGTATAAAGGAAATTTGAAATTCACAAAGACGAAGCCCATTGGGAAGACTGCAAAATACCTAAAATCCTTAAAAATTCACCTATAGAGCAGTTCCTATTAGAATACATCTTAAGAAAATCACCAATTCTTTGCCATATATGTTTAATAATTCTTCCTCAAATAATGGTCTTTCAATTCTGTATAAATGTTCTGATATATGCTTTTTGATACATTACACTAGGTTGATGTGAATGGTCCAAATGCAGCTCCAGTCTATCAATTTATGAAGTCAAGCAAAGGTGGATTTATGTCATCTGGCATCAAGTGGAACTTTACCAAGTTTTTGGTCGATAAAGATGGTCGTGTTGTCAGTCGATATGCACCCACAACATCCCCATTAGCAATTGAGGTATGACTGGTTCAGCATGCTAGGAAAGGTATCTTGGCATGAATGATACTTATACCAGGCATCATTCTAAAAGCATGTCAAGATTTAGCTTTAGATATTTTATTTTATTCCCAGTTATAATTTTTTTCTAATTTATCATTCTGATTTTCAATACTAAATCATTTATGACTTCTTATAGTTGTGTTTTATTTCTCCTTTTTGTTTTTTCTTTTCCATGTAGAAAGACATAAAGAAAGCACTGGGAGAGCAGTGATTTGAATCCTGTAACTACTTTGAGGTGGAGACTTCATCTATAAATGCTAGACTCACTTGCCTTTTATTTGTCTCTAGAATTCCTGTTCTTTGCAAGTGAACAAGTCAATGGTATTGAATTCATTGTAAAGGGTTCAAGTATTGTTCGTTTACACATTTGTAACTAGTTTATGGCAGTCATTTGTATTTCAACTTATACTGGAACCTTATTGTAGTCATTAATTTTCATGATATGTGAACTATAAGTTTTATTTAGACAATAGGATTAATATCATGAACAGTGTGTTTGACTAACATGGTACAGTAAGGCAGTTGACAAGAATGCTTCCTCAACAATGTAGAAGGCCTACCAATCCTCATATGGAACTACACATGCTGGGCAGGCCCCCAACAATATTTATCCATGTCCTTAATTTAGATAGAGATTTATGCTTCTATGATTCTGAAATCTAAACCCTTGTATTTAATTATGCTTGTGATTGAAAGTGTAAAACATGTTCTATCATCATATTTTCAACTGCATTTAATGGTTGTTTGAACTATAGAGATATTACTTCACAATGAGTCCCATGGGGCTGAATCAATAGTTTCTTACATCATATAAATTCACAAATGGAGATCATTTTACTTATTGCTGTACAAATATTTGTACATTGAGGTCTAATGTAATAATCAAATCAATACAAATATGGTCAGGGAATTTTCAACAGCACTCCAAAATCTACTAAGCAATACAATTTTCTTAATCAAAAAATCTTATTAATATGAACCTTTTCAAAGCTGCACTTGAAAACTATAAACAATTACAGCGCTTTGGTGCTTTCTCTATTTTTACAGCTCCATTTCATTACCCTGAAAATTTTACAAACAAATGCATGGTATGTGATAATATTATATATACAATGTCATATGGACATAGATCAAAATAATTATAGCAATACAAATCCCAACACCCATGGTATGAACACAAAATAAAATCTTGGGCAACCCTATTTTAGATTTGTCAAAAGTTTTGGGATGATGTTGGCTAGATCACTATATCTTCCTTTGTGAACCTGGTCTTGGCTATCAGTTAAGGCTTGCAGAGGATATCTAGCTTGCAACGATCATTGTGAATCAAATGCAACAGTTTAGTTCATCAATTATATTCCAATGAAACCTTATGAGACAATGTTGGCTAGACCACAATGTCTTCCTTTGTTATCCTGGTATTGTTTGTCATTTAAGGATTGCAAAATATATATGTCATTGTAATCATTGTTGTGAATCGATTGCAACAATGTAGGTCATCAGTAATACTTAAAAGACATTTCGTCTACCCTCTTTTAGGGACTTCAACTATACCTTTGTAAAGTACCTAGCTCATCCAATCCATCTTGCTGAGTTCCAAACCACAATTTTTTTTTATTACATAGGAAAGTTGGTTACAACCACTATTTTTAGTAATTGGCCAGTGCAGGGTTCAAACCACAAGGATTGCTCCCAACAACCCTATTTGTCTCGTTCTTGTTAACCCGGCGTGAGATTGGGACCACCGGTAAGTCGGGGTTCGTAAGGTCATCGTCAGTCTAGCGTGCACTCAGAGGATTCGGAGCAGACTACTACCTTTGCAAAGGGTTGGCTTCCCCCAAGGTTTGAACCTAGGTCTCTTCTTGGTAAGTGCCCAACCACACCTGCACTTACCAATCCACCTAGCCCTTAGGGGTCCATCGTAATCATTTTTGTGAGTCAATTGCATACTCAAAAAGCACTTCGTCTACCCTCTTTTAGGGACTTCAACTATACCTTTGTAAAGTACCTAGCTCATCCAATCCATCTTGCTGAGTTCCAAACCACAATACCACTCTGATGCCATGGTAATCATTTTTGTGAGTCAATTGCAAAATTCTAGGTCATTGGCAATACTCCAACAAAAAGCTTGCCTACTCTCTCATTGGACTTCAACTATACCCTTACAAGGACCTAATTATCTAATTCATCTTGTCCAATTCCTCACCACATTATAATACACAAATGAATACAAATATAATAACTAATAAACATAACTTTTTTTTGAGTGGGGTTTGAACCTTGGACATCCAAAAGAGAGGCCAAATCCCTTACCACTGTATTAAGCTTGCTACTACTAATAAGCATAACTTTATACATCTATTATGTTATGAACTTCCTTTGCTCATCCACATAAATCATTAACAAATTGCAGAAATATTAAATAAATAATCACAATGAATAATCTACATAAATCAAGCTAATATCATTTTCATTTAAAGTGAAGAGCTTCGCAAAGGATTAGGGTTTTTTTCTTAAAAACGTCTCATATTTTAGAAACCATATCTTTGTGAAGGGTTATTTGATTCAGTTGATTCTTGGACAAACTTGTGCGAAATTTGAATAGCTTTAAAATGAGTGGTCATATGAAAGAATCCAAACAATATTGAGGGAGATACGACCCTATGAAGTCAACCATCCAGAACAATGGCAGTGACGATTTTTCAAGTCGTGAAAAAATAAATTGCAAATATTTGTCAGCTAGGGTTCGGATGATGGGAAGAGCAATGAAGAGTTAGAAATCTAGTGAGGCAAGACATTCTATCTGGACATAGAATTTTTTAGCTAAGTTTTTTCCCTTTCTTTATCGTAGAAATTTTGCATGCAAATTATTATAAAGTTTTTATCAAATATTAAATTTCCTATAGGACATTCAGATAAATTTCAATAGATTTTGAGTTTTAGTTTCCTTTCCATTGACCAATTTATAGTTAAATCTTTAGAATCATATCTAGTGGTAGAGGTTAGTGAGCGCACCTCAGAGAGATCCTCGTTGCTTCAAGATAGGGCAGTTTTTGGTAAATTTAATGGGTATTGGTCAGGGGCTTCAACTTTGAGAAAATGGATTGATAGGAGCTGGAAGTCTCCAGGAGTGATCATATCATTTCTTCCCAAAGGTTTCTTCCTAGCCATTTTTGGTTCTAGGGAAGAAAGAGAAAAATCCTAAAAGGAGGTCCTTGGTTTATGGGAAGAGCAAGACTCTTCCTTACCCGGCTGGTATGAAGGCTTTTCACCTGAAAATGTAAATCTATCCCTCATACCAGTCTGGGTTAGAATGTTTGGGTTGTCTATTAAATTTTGGAAAATAGATACCTTCAAGGCAATAGGCAACACTCCAGGAGAATTCCTTGAGATTTTAGATACAATAAAATATGGATTCTTGGCTATCTATGCTCAGATATTGGTAATGATTGATATAAGTAAAGTTTTACCATAATCAATCATTCTTAAGTATGGGGATAAAATGTGGATCCAAACCATAGATTATGAAAACATATCTTTTAGATGTAGAAGATGTCATGAAGTGGGGCATATTGAGAGATCATGCCTTAAGAAGAGGCCAGCAGAATCATATGTAGAAAATCACAAGTGAAGCTTACCAATGGTTATGGATGACGATGGTTTTCAACTTCCAAAAAATAGATCTAGAAAAATGAAAGAAAATAAACATTGGAGACCAGTAAGGAAGGATATTGGAAGAAATACCAACTCTTTTGAGGCTTTAGCCTATGAAGAAAAAGTAGATCAAAACTTAGAGGACACAATACAACAGTTTCAACATATTAACAATGAATCATTTATTCAATATGATCCTGATTTAAGGAAGAACATTCTTGATGAACCTAAGGAATGTTTCTCATGAACTACCATGCACCATTCAGGAGAAAAAAATTGGTAAAGAAAATGCAGTTTTAGAAGTTAATACCTCTGCCATTAATAAGGAAATACTAGAAAATGAGCAAGACAAGTCAAAAGCTTTTGTAATAGAGCCAGGAGGATAAATATGATGAAAAACAAAATTGTGAAAAAATATTGAGGAATAGAATAATAAGACCTACTCCTGATATAGGCAAGGCAAAAAGAGGAAACCCCTCAAATTATCAAGCAAGATGCAGGGAAGCAAGAGCAAACATAGAGAAATGAACACAAACTAAGTTGGTTGAACTTCTCTTTACCAAAAAACAAAATGATATTAGTAATATGCAAGCGGGGCCAAAAGTCCCTAATGAGACATGATTATCATCTCATGGAATATAAGGGGTGTCAATGCCTCCTCAAAGCAGAGGTGTATTAGGGACCTATGTTTAAGTAATAAGCTTGATATTCTTTGTATCCAAGAAACTAAAATAACAAAAGAAGTTTCAAAAAATATGAAAGTAGTATGGAGAAGATGTGAATGGGATGTTATGGATTTTGAAGGACTGACAGGAGGAATTCTAACTTGTTGGAATCCTTCTAGAACCTCTTTTGTAACCATTCATAAAACTAGTCATTGGATAGCCTCTTTAGTCACTTGCTACTTTGTAGATATTTCTTTCATCCTTATCAATGTCTATGGACTTACAAGTCAGTCAAGTAGATTAGAAGTTTGAAGTGGGATTGAAGCCTTTATGAAAAGTAAAGACCACAACTTGATTCATGATCATAGGAGATTTTAATGTAATAATCAAGTTGGATGAAAATTTTGGGGGAATTAGGAAATTAATCCAAAGTATGAGAGATTTCTCAGCTTTTATTCAAAACAATAATCTATGGGAAGTTGAGTTTGAAGAAGACAACTATACTTGGACCAACAACAGGAGAGACTAGGACCTAATAGTATAAAAATTAAACAAATGCATACTCTTAGATTATTGCCTAGATGAAAGAACTTGTGTTAAAATTAATACCTTAACAAGGATTGGTTCAGATCACTAGCCAATAAGAGTTAAAATGGTGGTAAGTAAATTAAAAAAAAATCATATTTTAAATATGAGCAAATGTGGGAAGACCATCCTCAATTTTTTGATATGATAGCTCAAACGTGGAATTCTTCAGGTAATGGTGGGTTGTATGCTCTTCCAAATCAAATTAAATCTATGACATCTAGATTAAAAGAATGGAACAAGAACACTTTTGGAAATATTTTTGAGAAGAAAAAACTAAAAGATAAATTTTTAAAATTCTAAAAATGTGATCATAATAATCCAAGCTCGGAGGAAAGGGAGTTTCTTAGTGAATATCATAATATTTTGAGTAAGGAAGAGAAATTCTGGAGAGAGACTCAAAACAGACTTGGTTAAAAAAAGGAGATAAAATTACAAAGATTTTTCAAAGGATGGCTATAGTTCAGATATCAACTTCTAGAATTAGTAGAATTAAATCAAAATAAGGGGTTTGGATTGAAGATCAGAGTGAAATTTGAAAAGAGGCAACGTCTTTTTATCAGAATATTCTAGGATCGGAGGAGACTAAATTTCTTAATGATAAACTTCTTCAAGATGTTTCTTCAGTTATAACAAATGAAGATAATAGGAAACTGATGGAGCCTCTTACTCTAGAAGAAGTTCATTTAACTCTTTTCTATTTTAATAAGGATAAATCCCCTAGTCTAGATGGGCTCTCTGCAACTTTTTACCAACATATTTGGGTTATAGTGAAGGATTCTTTATTGGTTGCAGTGGAACAATCTAGGTAAAAACAATGCATACCTTATAAAATAAATGCAACATATCTTACCCTAATTCCAAAAAAGAAGGATGTTGAATTGTTTTATTCTTATAGATCCATAAGCATATGTAATATGACATATAAGACTATCTTCAAAGTGATGGTGAATCAATTAAGGCCATTGTTAGATAAAATCATTTCAAAAGAGCAAGGAGGATTTGTGAAAGGGAGAAAAATTCTGAAAGGGATCATAGTAGCTCATGAAGGTATACATTCAACAACTTCAAGAAAAGAGAAAGCAATGATCTTAAAACTTGATATGAGTAAAGCCTATGGTAGGGTTAAATGGGATTTTCTTTTGTAGTTTTAGAAAAGTTTGGATTTGAGAATAAATGGGTTAAATGGATTAAAGCTTGTGTCTCTACAATTTATTTTTTAGTTTTGGTGAATGAGTTAGTAATAGAATTTTTTAAAGCCAAGAGAGGCCTTAGAAAAGGAGATCCTCTATCTCCTTATTTGTTCGTTATTATGGTAGAGGTTTTGAGGAGGAACTTAAAGAAGGCTTACAAAGATGGGCTTATAAGTGGAATTAAGGTTAGTAATAACATTGACAACATTATCCATCAACAATTTGTAGATGATACAACCCTTTTTGGAATGGCAAGGATAAATGAGGCTAGAGCTTTGAATAACTTTTTAAAGGAATACAAAAGAGCATCAGGGCAAAAAGTTAATAGGACAAAATCTAAAATTTACTTCCTTAACACTCCAACTAATATCAAAGTAAGAATTTACAAGTTACTTTAAATGGAGGAGGTAAATTTGCCAACAACTTATCTAGGGATGCTTTTATTTGAGGGGAGAATGAGGATAGAATTATGGAATCCAGTTATTAGTAAATTTTAGAATAAACTTCCAGCTTGGAAAGGTAGATGGTTATCGTTAGCAAGAAAAGTGTAGTTAATTAAGTCAGTATTATAGGCCATTCCAACATATTATATGTCATTGTATTTTATGCCAAAATCAGTTTACAAAGATTAATCTATTATGCAATCCTTTTATGGTCAGGTTTACATAATAAAAGGAAATTTCCTTTGGTGAAATGGAGCAAGGTGTGTTATGATAAAACTAGGAGAGGTCTTGGTTTAAGAATCCTTATAGATGAAAACTTAGCTCTTAGGGGAATACTAATATGAAGATTGTACAAAGAGATTCAAAGACAATGGACAAGAATTATTTTAAGTGTGTTGATTCCAATGAGCCAAGTTTAATATTTACTGCATTCTCTCTACCAAATGTTTTTGCTCTTTGGAATGGTTTAAAAAAATTTATTAATCTTATGATTAAAGGTTTAATATGGGTAGTGGGAACCGGAGAAAAAATTATATTTGGATGGATACTTGGTGTGATAAAAATCCACTCAATTTAGATCCAATTTTGAAACCTTGGATGAGATTGCTTCAAGATAAATATGGTGTTAAAGTTTCAAATATTTTATGTAAGGATTAGGAAGGAAGATACAAATGGAAAGAAGATTTTTTTACAAGTATACAAGACATTGATGCTAGGAGACAATTAAGTAGAAAGATAACAACTATGATAATTCTAAGGGGAGCCAAGGATAAATTGATTTGGGAGTTGAATAACTTGGGAGAATACACAACAAGAAGTGGATATAATGTACAACACTAATAAAATAATAATATCACTAGAATATGGAGAGATATTTGGGATAGCCCAAGAATTCTTAAAGTCAAAATGTTTGTTTGGCTAGTAGGTCATAGAAGAATTTTATCCTGGGATAACCTTATGAAAAGGGGTTTTCATGGCCCCTCTCAATGTGTTCTTTGTGAAAAGGATGAGAGTATAGAACATCTCTTGGGACATTGCTCTATAGTTTGGAATCTATGGCAATGGATTCTTAATATGTTTGGTAAATGTATGGTGATAAATAACATAATTGAAGATCGGTTTAAGCAATGGCAGAGCACTTTTAAAAGTGAGGCTTTACAGATAATATAGAATATTTCAAAAGATACAGTATTTTGGACAGTATGGCTAGAAAGGAATAGAAGAATATTGAAAGGAAAGGAAAGCAATTTAGAGGTAATGAAAATGAAGATATGTTTAGCCATAGAAAATTCTAAACCAACCCTATAAATTCATCTAGTTCCTAATTTGGAAGCATAGAGCCTTTATAGATGGAGTCAAGTCATTAAATGGAATTATGATGTTGGGTACAAGAGAAGCAAAAAGAAGAAAAATAATATAAAGTGGAAACCACCAGATGTGGAGTGGGTTAAATTGAATTTTTATGGAGCATCTAAAGGAAATCCAAGATTAGCATAAGGAGGAGGAATAATTAGAAATAATAGATGAGAGATTTTGTTTCATTACGCTTTCAATAGTGGATTTAAGACAAATAATGAAGCTAAAGTTTGGGTGGGTTTAGAAGGGTTAAAAATATTTAAACAAATAAAATGGAACAAAGTATGGATGGAAGGTGATTCTCTCATGGTAATAAATGCAATTTTGATGAAAGCAAAGGCTCCATGGAACATACAAGAGATAATTGTGGAAATTAAAGATCTTGCTAAAGAGTTTGAAGAAATTAGGTTTACAGTAAGATTAAGGGAAGGAAATAAATTTGTAGATAGGGTAGCCAATTAAGGGATTTTTATTAAGGATCGTGAAGTTAAATTATTCTTTTTATGGTTAGAGGAAGTAGTAAGTTTAGTTGAAGCTGACAAGAAAATGTTGATTGCCTAAATCAATTAATGATTAAGATTTAATTTAATGTTTTCCATTGGTAAAATCTGTTTTATTTTGCAACAATAATATGTTTTGTATAAACTAATTATTATAATTTTTGTGGTTGCACTTATGTTTCAGGAAGGAAACTAGCAATCTAGATTTGGTAAAGCGGATTATGATAGTGCAATATTTTGGAAATATTACTCTACTAAGATGCAACGCATAGATAGGAGGTGAAGTTTTGGTATTGTAAAGGATGCTATAGGAAAATTTCAAATAGGATGTTGTTCTGGAATATTGTATTCATACAAAAAATTGAAAAGATCCAAAAAATGAAAATCAAGAATTCATACATTTTATGTAAAATGATGTAGGTTTCTAGCTATAGCATCTCAATTGAGATGAGAAGTGTATCTATTTGTAAAATATCAATCTCTAAAGAAGAGAGTTGTGATTTGTCAATGATGGGGGACCCGAGTACAACCCCTTATTATCAAGCCAAAAAATAATAATCTACATAAATGAATAAATATCAAATATGTAAATTATTCAAATATTTTCAATTTATCTTTCAATCCTTAAGGTAGGGCAACACCATACAATGCTTCTTATTGGAAGGAAGCCACTCCTTACAATATCTCAACTTGATATAAATACAATATTCTTCTCTTCATATCCTCTCTATGAGTCTTTGCCCATATTTATAATGCCCAACTACCTACCACTCCCACTTATCCATACATGTGGGATAATTACATCTTTACCCATATTTATAATGCCTAACTACCCACCACTCCCACTTATCAATGCATGTGGGATAATTACATCTAATATAATATTAAATAATTAGCTTGGATACCTAACAGGTTGCCCACGATATGTGGAAGTGACCTCTTGGATACATGGCCAATATGGTATGTGCAGGGTAATAGTATGCCTCCTTATGACTCCAACTAGCCCACTACAATATATTCCTTACTTGTTTTAAGTACGTATGAGATCCTATGTGGAAAATTGGTGGCCTAGGCTTGTTATATACCCAATATAGTCTAGTATCTTATATGTAGCTACTCAAAGGATCATGAATACCCTTTGTATGACTAGAAATTAGTTAAGTTCTTATAATATAAATTTAATAGGATCTAGTCTAAACAAACAAGAATAAGTAGTCTTGATTAAAATTTGGTAAATTTTCTCTTTATTAATATTTAGCTTGGATAAAGATCATAGAACCCATGGTGGTGTTTATGTTGTATTCACTAAAATATGAGGGGAAGAAGATTATGAAGTGCCTCTTTAGGGATATACCTTGACTCTCCCTCTTCTCATCTTGAGGATAGAGGTATTTTTTTAGGTCAAGGCTTAGTGTTTGATGGATTGGTTGAAGAACACGTAAGTTTCTCTAAGATATTTCTTTTGTCTAAGCTTAACCCTAATATAGACAATAGACCTAATACAACATACAAATACAATAACAAGACCTAAAACTAAAATGCTTTTGCTTTTTGATGATGAAGCAAATGATATAATTTTTCTTTTGAAGGAAAGGGTGTGATAAAAATGTAGAAAATAATTCTTAGATACAACTATATGTGAGTTTTATTTAATGCTAAATTAAATATTTAGTTGGTCCCCTAGATGATTAAAGCTAAACTAGTTCCTTTTTTATTTTTCTTATTTTATTAAATAATAAAAATAAAAACTAATCTAATAAAACGACAAGCAAGATTAAGTCTTGAATTCTTTAATGAAAAGGAATATAAAATAAATAAATAAATTCCATGGAGGCAAAAGCATCACTAGTCTTTAGAAGTGTTGTCAACGTTTTTACCTATTGATGGCACTTTTGTATTCCTACAAATAGAAATAAAAATATTGGATTAACAGTAGAGGGACCTCTCTAAGTTAGTAGAGTATGTTGTACTTCTTTTGATATTAAGCAGACCCTTGTTTTGACAAATAAAAAAATGATAAAGATGATGAATTTATGATACTTTATTTATAGTAAAAGTGTTATAAAGTTAGCGATAGTGCTACCAATGTTTTTGCCATTACTGGCACTTTTGCTTTATGTAAACTAGAGAGTGATAATACCACTATACCTCCAATATGATGATGTTTTCACTTTAGAAAGTATCAAAACAATATTACATATGATATAAGCTAATTTAATTCTTGAAATGATGGTCTCTAACTTGAAAGAATAGAGACTATCAAATGATAGAAAAACAAATATATTCTTTCTTGATATAAGGATTTAAATGATAAAATGAGATACTAAATAGATGTTAGAGTTAGAGTCTATTACATCATTTGGATCATGTAAATGTACCTTCCTAGGTACATACTTAGGACATTAGATTACTTTAGGGGGAAGTTATCTAGTTACTTTATGCAATGTAATAAATGCACAAGTGTCAATGTGCAAGTTGTAAATGTGCAAGGTGTCCCTTGTACAACTAGGTAGAGTGTTGGCCAAGGAATCTATCTTCCATTATAAAAGGGCCTCATTGTAAGAGATTGATAAGTAAGTCAGTAGGTAGTAGTAGTAGTGTGACTCCATTAGTGATGGAGTACATTATAGTCCTGTAGCATCTTGCATGGAGTGTCCATTTCCTCCATAGCAATATTGTATTCATTTTCATCATTTCTATTTATAGCATATTTTTGCAATCTCATAAATTTACTTTCTCTTATATTTTTGCATCCTGTGATTGCCATCTCCCATTGCAATCTACCTCAAAAGCTAACAGTGGTATCAGAGCCACGGTAGATCTAGTCATAGTAGAACTAGCTACTGTAGATTGAGAGGAGAACCACCATTATTATTGAGCCTAAATTTTTGTGAACCTGATTTTCCACAGTGCATAGGCTCTTGCAAAAATCTTCAGAAGAATCAAGGTGGTAGGGAGAGCTTCGAGAAAGTACTATTGTTAAAATAGGGCCAGTCACCATAGCTTCAATTTTTGCAAACTGGATGTTCCATTGAACCCATTGCATGTGAATTTTGTTAAGATTGTCTGGTAGAACAGACTAGAAAGAGAAATTGTGAAATTCATTTGGCTCAGAGTCTTCCCACAGAGTTACAGAAAAACTCGTGAAGATAAGGACTCAACATTTGATCCACTAGTTTGATGAATCAACTAGTGAAGCTCATCTAAGAGATCTAAAAATTTTACTATTGCCTGAAGTTTCTTTTATTGCAGGGAACTAACCCTCAGATGATTGGGGCACCTCCTACAACAGAAATCTAGGAGATTTCAACTTCATTACCTGAAGGTCGGAGTGCCTTCATAGTGCAGAGATTAGTTGTTGTAAAAGAAGAATACTATAGAAGAGACTCTAGGAGAAAGAGTCATAGTGAAGTCTAGAGATTGAAGATCTCTATCGATAAATTCAACTTCATAGAAGAAAATGCCATAGAAGCCTTGATCCTAAAAATGCCATAGAAGCCTTGATCTAAGAAAATGCCATAGAAGCCTTGATCTAAAAAGGCCATAGAAACCTTGATCTAGAAAAGGCCACAAAAGCCTTGATCTAAAAAAAGCCATAAAGCCTTGATCCAAAAGAAGACTCCAGAAGAGAGTACCTAATTCAAAAGTAGATTCAAATTTTAGTACTAATCATTTATTGTAGGGAAAGGAGATTCAGTAAGTTGGGAAACTTCCTACAAGAAATTTAGGAAGAGTATTTTCTTTAGAATCAATCCAACACCTGAAGCAAACTTGAAGGTGAAGAGATCTGGTGAAGATCTCATTGAAGAAACTTCCATTCTTGGAAGGATGAGAAGGACTAGGAGAGCCCTATTCAAATCCAGAAGCAGTAGAATCAAGAGATCCAGGAAGGAGATCTCAATTCCAGAAGTTGAAGAAGAAGGTCTCAAGGAAGACCAAAGTAGTTATAGAATCGAAGACCTAGGAGAGGTCTCAAGGAAAAAGGCTTGGAGAGCCTTGTTGTTGAAGCAAGATCATCAAAAGAGTTCCTAGAAGAACTCATTGGAGAAATTCTCCATCAAGGAGAAACTTTATGATAAGGGAAATATTTGGGACAATTATCACCATCCGACAACAAGCCCAATCAAGAGAAGAAGAATTGGCAAGGAGTGCCAAAGAAGATACAGAAGACCTCAAGACATTTAGAGTCTTGAGAAGAAGATCCTGCTTGAAGTCAAAATTCGACAAGAAGACTTGAAGACAAAAGAAGCTTGTCAAAGCCGAGAGATTTGAAGATTACCTTTCAAGAAGGCATAAATATTCCTCTAAATCCATAACAGAAAGGAGAAGATTACTAGAGAAGAACAAACCACCAAACCCCAGGCTCGTGAAAGAAAGTTTGAGACCTCTTTTTGGTGAAGGAGGAGCTATTTGGAAAAGCTAACAAAAGTTGCAGAAATCTAAAGCAACAAGCTTGATCTACATTCTCTACAAAATTTATCAAAAAGGTAAGCAACTATTGGTGCAAGTAAATTCATTAATTGGATTACTTAACAGATTTTTTAAAGCACCTTATATTAGATCAGAAGTTGCAAAGAGGAAAATTGAATTACAGTCTTCAAAAGTGCAAAAGAGAAAAATTCCTTTTAAGGTTCATTTGCACAATTAGGAGTTGATTTTAGAAGTTACAATCAACTACCTATCTTATATCTTGAAAAAGAAGACTAGATCCTACAACTGTGTTTGTAGTGAAATTCACAAGAATTTATTCCAGATTATGTTTGAAAGGTTGCAGTGGAATTGTTAAGAGCATTTTTGAGAAATTAGTGGAGCAATAAGGTGAATTTATTGTTACCATTTAAAGTGCATCTATTAAGCACCATTCTAGTTGATTTTTTAACTAGTTGCTCTCAATTAGTTTGTGTTGTTAAGAAGCACAAAAATAAAAAAATCTATAGCACTTTCATGGCCAAAAGAAGCCACCATTACAAGCAAAAAGGTGGAGTAGAAAACCACCATTGAAATCCTTGAAGGAAGCCTCAAATCGAGACCTTGGAAGTCTCAAGATTCAAGGAGAATATAAGGGTTTCTTTTTTAGCATAGAGTGCAGGAATCCTCATTTCATTAGCTTGGATTGACTATCATCCAAAGTAGAAGAAGCAAGAAGGATTATAAAAATTCTTCATTTTGGTGCAAGATTTACATATTACAAAAGGCACCTCTTTTGTTCCTTGGAAGAACAAAAGTATTACTATTTACAAGGGGGCAGAAGGACATCTTTATCCAAACTTGCCAAAAGAGCTATCAAAAGCTCATACGAATAGCAAACTTGTGGCCAAAGGAAGGAGCTATCAAAGAGCTCACACAAACAATAGATTTGCAATCAAAGGAAGGAGCCACCGAAGAGCTCACACGTCCAAGAGTTGAGGTGTTTAAAAACACCATTTTCCTCCATCAAATTCAGCCCTATAAGTAGTGCATCACCTACAATAGTGGAGCCATTGAAAGAAGGTATTATCACTCATGCTTACATAGAAAAAAGGGTAGCATTCAGTGATAGGTTATCTATATAAAAGATAAAGCAAAAGGGCTACTCATTGGTTATTATAACCAACACTAAAGAAAGGTACAAATCGACATTAAAAATGAGCTACAAAACCTACAAATAAGTGTAGAGATAAGAGCTATACCTAAGGCATCCATTGAAGTGAACGTCCACCAAAATAAGAGCTCAAAAGTGTGCCATAATACCGTGAAGCAATCCAGTTATAGCCATCCATCATCCTCACCAAGCCAACATGCAAAAGAAAGCTTGCATATCAAGAAACATAGCAAGCTCACGTAGGGTGCAAAGATAAAGGAAGAATTAGGGTTGCAAGCTCATATTTGGAGCATTAGAAAGGAGGCTTGCATGCACAAGCCACTTGGCACAAATTCTCTATGCTTCCCAACATTCATGAAGATCCAAGCGCTCACCTAAAGGGAGTTACATTCATTTGGAGGGAGTTAAGAATATTTGGAGGTTACCACCAACCTCATCATTATCGAAGGAACGTTAAATACATCTACCTTGTAATGCTTCATGTGACACTTGTCATAAAGCCCATCTTACTTAAGATGTTGATCTTGGAGAATGAAGAATACAATAGTGTGAAGCAAAACATAGCAAAGCAAAGCAAGAGAGTAGTCAAACGAAGTTAAAGCATTGAGGAGAAAATGACTATTTCAAGCCATACACCATTCAACGGTGTAAGGAAAACATTTAAGATGTTGTCATAAAACCAACGAACAACACTTGCATTTGGAGAAGCCCTACAAGGCATATCCCAAGGTATCTTTTGATGCCAATTATAGAAGAGAAGGATCGCCAATCAAGGAATGAATCAACATTGATCAAAGAGGGCTCTGACTACCCATGAGTGCTACACAACACGTAGCTACGAATCTACCGATGCACAACATTAAAGGACTATTGAGGTAAAGGTTGATTTTTAAGCTTGCTTTTAACATAAGGTTTTTGGAGTTATAAGGGAACATTTTATCTTCTATTGCAATATTCAACATTAGAGATTTATTAAGCAAGCATATTTCAGATTTGTTAATATTTGCAAAAGGTTATCAAGGAGAAATAAGGGTTATTATTGAAATTTAAATTACTTGCAAATATTATTTTCTAATTTTTCCAAATTTGGGAGTTATAAGGAATACAACATCAAATTTAGGAATTGGAAATTAGAAAACATTAAAATCAACCAAAAAGGGGTATTTAAAGAGGTTTATTAAAGTTTTCAAAGGTTGGGATTTTTATAATAGTGTTGTCTCAAAACACTTAAAGGAAGAAAAATAAATCCAACTTCAAAACCTCTTCAAAGAATTGAAAATAGTGCTTAGTTCAATAGGAGTAATAAGGAGATAGAAAAGTTGTTTTTTGTATTTACAAAATTTTACAAAATCAACTTAAAATTGAACTACAATTTACAAAAGCACTATATTGATCATATATCCTATCCAAAACATCCTAGGGAGTCATAAGGCATTCTACAAAACTTGGTAATATTAGCATCCATAAAAAATTATCAAGTTCTAAATTCATTGGATAGATGTAAGCTTGCTACAAAACCTAAAAACTTATTAGGTTTGTGAACTCTCATCATTAGGGAGATATAAGGAAGTCTACAAAACCTAAGGGTTAACAAAGGTTTTATCAAATCAAGATTTTATATATTCTAAGGGTTACATATACCTTAATATTGGGAGCTATAAGGTATACTACTAAGATTCTATTAAATCCATTCCTTCAAATACTACTTCTCATGGATGAAATTTTGAGAAAAGCTTTCAATAATGAAGAGCTATTCCAAGAAGTAGAATTTTACTCTCAAAATTTAATAGATACTCTCGAAGGGTACAAGTATCTATCAACTAGCAATAAAGAAAAATTCTCCTTATTTCTTAAGGAAGCCAGAGAAGGTAACTTTGCAGCCTTGATTAATTATCTTCATGAAATCCTCTTCACAGCATGGTGGAACTCACAAAAATTGATTATATTCTCACAAGAAGAGTGTCTAATGATTTATCTATCATTGATTGTGTTTGTACTTACTCAACACAAGAAGCAAGTCAGCAATAAGGAACAATATTATTGTGATGATCAACTAATTTTCCATGAAGCAAAAATTCCACTAGCTCCAATGCAGAATCACAAAAAGAAGAAGGAAGAAGAAGAAAAGGCATGCCAAAAAGGAACACAACACTACAAATATTGAACCTATTGAGCACACTCAATTGAAAGAGGAACCTACAACATCAACTTACTCTACATCAACTGAAGAAACAAACTACTGGATGAATCTGATCACAGTAAGCAATGAAGGAGAATACAAGTTCCATTATCCAATGGAAGAAGATCCATATTGAAGACTAAAGTCTTCAGTACCCAAATAATGTAATACAGGGGGTGTTAGAGTTAGAGTCTATTACATCATTTGGATCATGTAAATGTACCTTCCTAGGTACATACTTAGGACATTAGATTACTTTAGGGGGAAGTTATCTAGTTACTTTATGCAATGTAATAAATGCACAAGTGTCAATGTGCAAGTTGTAAATGTGCAAGGTGTCCCTTGTACAACTAGGTAGAGTGTTGGCCAAGGAATCTATCTTCCATTATAAAAGGGCCTCATTGTAAGAGATTGATAAGTAAGTCAGTAGGTAGTAGTAGTATGTATGACTCCATTAGTGATGGAGTACATTATAGTCTTGTAGCATCTTGCATGGAGTGTCCATTTCCTCCATAGCAATATTGTATTCATTTTCATCATTTCTATTTATAGCATATTTTTGCAATCTCGTAAATTTACTTTCTCTTATATTTTTGCATCCTGTGATTGCCATATCCCATTGCAATCTACCTCAAAAGCTAACTCATTATGCAAATGCAATATGTAAATTTATTCAACATGCAAGAAGATTAAAGCTTAGAGCTACAAGACAAAAAAGAGTACCAAAAGAAAATAAGAGGAAAGAGCACAACCCATGATGCTGAGGTTCTTGTTGAAAGCTTGCTAATGGACACTTCAAAGCTTGAGCTTGGATGCTTAAATGCTTGGTTATTGGAGTGGTTAGATTCTTGATGTTTAAATGCTTGGAGTTCTTGGATGCTTGATACTTTAATGCTTGGTGCTTAGAGTGCTTTCAAGGATGGCCTTTATAATATTATGGAAATATTTTGGCATAACCTTGCCATGCACAAAGACAAATTCCTATGATTCTAGGGAGATTTTGGTATAGTTTTGTTGCTTTTTGTTATAAATAGAGTTTATTCCATCATTTGGGTTATGTGAATGTATCTTCCAAGGTATTACTTTAGGGTAAATTTATATAGTTACTTCATGCAATGTAATAAATATACAAGTATCAATAATAAAGTTGTATATGTGCAACTTATCCCTTGCACAGCTAGGTAGAGTGTTTTCCAAGGAACCTATCTTCCTATCTAAGAAATATCTCATTGTTAGATAGATATAGATTCAGGGGATATAGTCATATAGTGTAGCTTAGAGCATAGTACATTTATGTGATGAGCAAGGTGCAACCAAAGTATTTTCATTGTTGTCAACACAGTCAGGTTGATTAGTTGATGCAATGGACAGGAGTTCATTGACGAGCAAGGTGAAGCCAAAGTATAATGGACAGGAGTTTTGATCAATTGATGCAATGGACAGGAGTTCATTGATGAACAAGGTGCAGCCAAAGTATAATGGACAGGAGTTCATTGATGAGCAAGGTGCAGCCAAAGTATAATGGACAGGAGTTCATTGATGAGCAAGGTATAGCCAAAGTATAATGGACAGGAGTTCATTGATGAGAAAGGTGCAGCCAAAGTATTGTCATTGTTGTCAACACAGACAAAGGATCGGTTGATGCAATGGATAGGAGTGCAGAGGTCATTAGAGAGATCGGTTGATGCAGTGGACAGGAGTTTAGAGGTCATACAGAGCATGCACAATGAATTTCCAAGAAGACCGAAGTGGCCCATAGGCAAAATCTCAAAGAAAAAGACAAGTAAGAAAACTGTCGTGATTTCATGACATGTTGAAAGCAAAGAAGGCAAGTAGAAAAACTGTCACGATTTTGCGACATGTTGAAAGCAAAGAAGGCAAGTAGAAAAACTGTCACGATTTCGTGACATGTTGGCAGAGAAAAAGCCAAGTGGAAAAACTGTCACGATTTTGTGACATGTTCGAAGAAGAAGCACATGCAGGGAAAACTGTCGCGATTTCATGACATGTTTGGAGAGAAGGCGCAGGCAAAGAAAATTGTTGCAATTTTGTGACATGTTTGGAGAGAAGGCACAAGCAAAGAAAACTATCATGATTTCATGACATGTTTGGAGAGAAGGCACAAGAAAAGAAAACTATCGTGATTTTGCAACATGTTCGGGGAGAAGAAGCTTGCAAAGAAGAGTGTCACAATTTTGCGACAATCTGCAAGAGAGGCAGTACGAACGAAAATGTGTCGCAATTTCATGACATGTTTGAGAGAAAGAGCTTGCAAGGAAAAGTGTCATGATTTCATGACAATTTGCAAGAAGGATGGTATGGATGAAAAAGTGTCACAATTTCACGACAGGTTCGAGAGAAAGAGCTCACAGAGAAAAAGTGTTGCAATTTCGCAACAGGTTCGAGAGAAAGAGCTCACAGAAAAAAAGTGTCACGATTTCGCAACAGGTTCGATAGAAAGATCTCACAGAGAAAAAGTGTCACGATTTCGTGACAGGTTCGAGAGAAAGAGCTCGCAGAGAAAAAGTGTCACGATTTCGCGATAGGTTCGAAGAGAAAGCGCCAAGGAGAAAAAGTGTCACGATTTTGTGACATGTCGGGTTTTCATGACCCGAAGAGGAGATAGAGTGCAAGGTAGCGCATGTGTCATGATTTCATGACATGTTGTGTTTTCACGGGTGAAAGACAGAGAAAGGCACAAGGTAGCGCATGTGTCACGATTTCGTGACATGTGTTTTTGCGGGCGAAAGACAGAGAAAGGCACAAGGCAACGCATGTGTCACGATTTTGTGACATGTTTTTTCGTGGGCTAAAGACAGAGAAAGGCACAAGGCAACGCATGTGTCGTGATTTCTCGACATGTGTTTTTGCGGGTGAAAGAAAGAGAAAGGCACAAGGAAGCGCATGTGTCACGATTTCGTGACATGTATTTTTGCGGGCAAAATACAGAGAAAGGCACAAGGCAGCGAATGTGTCACAATATTGTGACATGTCAGGTTTACGCTGGTGCTTGCAGAGAAGAGTGTACGAAAGCAAAATATATCACGATTTCGTGACATGTCTTGTTTTTGCTAGTGCAAGCAGAAAAGAGTGCAAGGAAGCGAAAGATGTCACGATTTTGCGACATGTCTTGTTTTTGCTAGTGCAAGCAGAAAAGAGTGCAAGGAAATGAAAGATGTCACAATTTCATGACATGTCTTATTTTTGCTAGTGCAAGCAGAAAAGAGTGCAAGGAACCGAAAGATGTCACGATTTTACGACATGTCTTGTTTTTGCTAGTGCAAGCAGAGAAGAGTGCAAGGAAGCGAAAGTGTCATGATTTCACGACATGTCTTGTTTTTGCTGGCAAGAGACAGAGAAGAGCTCAAGGCAGCAAAAGTGTCATGATATCGTGACATGTTGTGTTTTTGTTGGTTGAAGCCGAGAAGAGTAGCAAGGAGGCAAAAGTGTCACGATATCGTGACATATCATATTTTTGTGGGTAGAAGGCGAGAAGAGTACAAAGAGACAGAAGTGTCACGATTTCGTGACAGGTCGCAATAGCACAATTACGGATAGTTAACTGAAGTAGAACGACAGTTAAAGGGGCAGTTGTAGAGGAAAATCATGTAGCCAAAATAAGAAGAGTCAACTGGAGTTAGAGTGACAGTTACAAGGGCAGTTACAGATAGAAATCATGCAAGCTAAAATAAGCATAGTGCATGAAAGACAGAACGACAGTTACAGGGCCATAAAGCAATGTAACCGTCAAGTGACAGTTATTCTGAAAGTCCAAATCAAGAGACAGAACTATTAATAGGTTGCATGCAAAAATACTGTGCCAAAAAGGAGTTACTTTCAGAAGTGTCTATTAATAGGGTGCATGAAGGATTATGGAAGTGACAGAAGAACAGGAGTTTCAAGTTGGAAATTTTGTTATAAAAGGGCAGTTGCCTAGAGAATTAGGTTGTCGTTGAAAGTGTGAAAGTGCTACCGAAATAGGGTTAGAAGAGTGTTGTAAAAGAGTAGTAAGCAGAGCCATAGGTATGTGTTGTGTGGACTGTGAGCAATTTTAAGTGAGCAATAGACCAGTCAGGATCTTGTCAAAGTGAAGGCATTTATATGTCAATATTCAAATTTCAAAATTGAAGTCCAAGTTGGTGCTTGGAATCAGGGGTTGGTGCTCCTTCTAGTTGGTGCTGGTAAATTAGGGGTTGGTGCTCCTTTCTGTTGGTGCAGATAAATTGATTGTAAAGTTGTTGCTTTGCAAAGGCTGGATTTGGATGGAAGTCCAAACAGTCTATTTGTGAGGAGTAGCCAAAACTGGTGAACCTCGGTACATCTTGTGTTGTGTGTGATGCTCTCTTGTTATATTTGCTTTATGTGGTTTTAAGCTTTCATTGTTTTGGCTTTAAGAGTTAAAGTTTTTAAGTTAAAAAGAGCCACACTGATTCATCCCCCCCCTCTCAGTGTCATTGTGAGACTAACAATTGGTATCAGAGCCAAGTTCCTGAATAGTCTAAATCATCTAAGGTTGATCTTGGATTAGTACACAATGCGTAAGAAGAATAGATCCTTCTCCAAAAAGGCATCTCAGCCAGTTTCAGTTCTTGTGGAAGAGAAAATTGAACCATAGAAGGTAGAAGAAGTGGATTCTGAAGTATGCAATGAAAACCTAGAGATTGAAGTAGATCTAGAAGGTGATTTGATAGCCGCACTTGAAGAGTTGAGTATATAAAAGAAAAAGAAAAAAAAAATGTCCAAGAAGTTAGAAGAATATGGGGATGAGATTGAATATCTCTTCCTACAAGTTCAAAAGGCCAAGAAATCAGAAGAAGCCTTGAAGACACACCGGATGATGAGGATGATGTATGCAAGACAAGTGAAGAGGAATCTAACAAAGTTATTGTTGATCTAAAGCTGCAAGTAGAACACTACAAAAGGATTGAAGATATTCTCAGGTCTCAAATCAATGAGAAAGATACTATTTGTTGCCAACAAGAAGAAGAGATTGTTTCATTGAAGAAACAACTAGAAGAGGCCAATATAAATCTCAAATTTGAGAAGAGCACAGAGTTGCTAGATACAATGATAGATCAAAAAAGAAGCTCCACGGCTAAGTTTGGTCTTGGATATGAAGTTGAACAACCTTCATCCTCCAAAAATGCAGAGAAGAAGAAGCACACTGCTGAAGGATCAAAGCAAGAAAAGTTTGAAGCTGAATCTTCAAAAGGAAGAAAATATCAAAGAAGATCTACAACAAAGCAACCATAGCAAAAGAGGTTCTCTCACTCTCACTATTTTAATAATAATGCTTTTAATGGCTATTGTTCTAAATGCAACTGCTATGGTCACAAGGCAATTTATTGTGGACTGAACAATAGATCAAAAAGTTATGTTGATAAAAACACATCTGCTTTCCTGAGTGAACACCTTGTGTAATGTTCTAAATGTAATGGCCATGGGCACATAGCAAGGTTTTGTCTAAGCACTTATGTATCCAATCTAAGGCAAGACCATAGATTTCATCATACACACATAATGCAATACAGACAGGGAATAAAACATGTGCAATGTTTTAAATGTAATGGTCAAGGGCACATAACAAGGTTTTGTCCAAGCACTTCTGTATCTAATCTAAGGCAAAACCCTAGATTTCATTAGACACAAAGAGGGAAACACAGACAGGGAACATATCATGTGCATAAAATAAAATAAAATAATCATCCATCAAGAATGCATAAGAAACAACCCCGCACGAGAAATGTTCAAGTTCACGAACAGGGGCAAAATAGGGAAGTAATTGAAAAACTCAAGCCCAAGTTCAAGAAATTCTGGAGAAAGGCAGAAGAAAGGAAATTGTGTCTCCTTGGACTGATGGAGGCTACTCCGCCATTGCTCTAAGACACTCCAGGTGGCACATCCTCAGGGGGAACAATATTAAAGTTTTATTTTAATGCTCCAATGTATTTGTCTGGGTATCTGAGGATGAAAGGTAAGCAGTCGGGTTATTGTTGTATAGTTGTCAAGTGTGTTGTCAGTTCATGTAGTTGTTTGTGGAGGTGCCATGAAGGGTAGTGATTGAATTGAGAGTCGTCACCATTGGTAGTATTGCTTATGTCATTTTTGTTCTGTTGATGGTTCTTACTGCCACTGTTCATAGCTATGGATTATAACAGTTCAGATAAGTTGGTTGAGTGGAAAGAATGTTTGCCCTAGCTGCATATATGTGTTTCGAGCAACGTGTATTTGTTTTACACTTTGATGTAAATATTGTTAGATCTTTCATGACGCCTTGGTGAATATTATTTAATTCATAGACAGTTTCATTTTAACTGTTGATAAAATATCAATCCGAGGTTAAGAAGTATGAGGTTGAGTAAGGTGCACTATGGTTGGCCATAAAGTGTTTGACAAAATGTCTTCTCCTGATTTGCACAGTTGAAAGTAAGGTGTGATCTACAGTAACTGTAGAAAACTCATATCAGGTTGTAAATATAAAAAGGAATTTTGTTGTGCTATAGTACAGTGTTTGATGCTTGCACAGAGTTGGCAGTAAAATTGCAGTGTTGGTACAGTGTTGGACAAAAGTTGGTACAAGTGTGAGTCACTTGTCAATTTTGTTGACAGATGTGAAATCAGCGTGTTGAATGGGAAGATTGAAGAAGAGGTTTATAATGAGTAGCCAGATGATTTCCAGCTTGGTGATGAATGGTTGAATTGCTTTCATAGAGGTTGTTTTGATCAAGTTAATGCTTTACTTGATACATGATTTGGGCTTACTCCATTGAGATTGATTTGAGCAAGTTATTCTTTGCATTGGTGATATATGTTGGTGGCTTTTTTTTTCAAATACCTTTGGAAGAAAGGATGTCTACTAGTTTCCTTTTCATGTAGTGATTGGTTGAATGCTTCAAGATTAATCTTGATTTGAATGATGTTGGTTAAACCTTGTCTATAAGCATTGTTGTTAAGGCCCTAATTGGTTGAGAATATCCAAGATGCATTTGCAGATGATGCCAGCATTGCAGAACAAACAGTTGGATATATACAATCAGTGTATGCCTTCACTAATAGTGGACAAGTTTGAGATTGCAGATCAACAGAGGGTTGGTACTCATAAGACAGTAGTCCAGCCATGTACTTACACATATTATATTGGTGAAGTTGACAGTGATGATGTCTTTCATTGGTTATTGCTTCTACTCACATTATTGATATTGTTGATGCCTATTATGCTTATCATGATGTTGTCAAACAGTGAAATGAAGTGGTCACATATTCCCAAGAATAGACTAAGAATTGACTAAGCCATCGGGATCAAATTCTCAAGGGGAGCATTTATGCCTATGTTTATTTTTTTGCTCATATTCATGATTTTTGCTAACTATAACAATTTTTTCCTGAGAATGTTGTGCATGGACTCAGGGGGAGTTTTGCAGCCACCCTTTGGTATTATTGTCAAAGGGGGAGAAGAATTATAGGTAATTGCACACAATTACATGTGTTGCCAATAATTCCAAAGGGAGAGATTGATGAGCAAGGTTGAACCAAAGTATTGTCATTGTTGTCAACACAGTCAGGTTGATCAGTTGATGCAATGGACAAGATTTCATTGATGAGCAAGGTGCAACAAAAGTATAATGGACAGGAGTTCATTGATGAGCAAGGTGCAGCCAAAGTATAATGGATAGGAGTTCTGATCAGTTGATGCAATGGACAGGAGTTCATTGATAAGCAAGGTGCAACCAAAGTATAATGGATAGGAGTTCATTGATGAGCAAGGTGCAGCCAAAGTATAATGGACATGAGTTCATTGATGAGCAAGGTGCAGCCAAAGTATAATGGACAGGAGTTCATTGATGAGCAAGGTGCAGCCAAAGTATTGTCATTGTTGTCAACACAGAAAAAGGATCGGTTGATGCAATGGAAAAGAGTGCAGAGGTCATTAGAGAGATCAGTTGATGCAGTGGACAGGAGTTCAGAGGTCATACAGAGCATGCACAATGAATTTCCAAGAAGACCGAAGTGGCCCATAGGCAAAAGCTCAAAGAAAAAGACAAGGAAGAAAACTGTCGTGATTTCACGACATGTTGAAAGAAAAGAAGGCAAGTAGAAAAACTGTCACGATTTCATGACACGTTGAAAGCAAAGAAGCCAAGTAGAAAAACTGTCACGATTTCGTGACATGTTGGCAGAGAAAAAGCCAAGTGGAAAAATTGTCGTGATTTTACGACATGTTCGAAGAAGAAGCGCATGCAGGGAAAACTGTCATGATTTCGTGACATGTTTGGAGAGAAGGCGCAGGCAAAGAAAACTATCGTGATTTCATGACATGTTTGGAGAGAAGGCGTAGGCAAAGAAAACTATCGCAATTTCGTGACATGTTTGGAGAGAAGGTGCAAGCAAAGAAAACTGTCGTGATTTTGTGACATGTTCGAGGAGAAGAAGCTTGCAAAGAAGAGTGTCGTGATTTCACGACAATCTGTAAGAGAGGCAGTACGGACGAAAATGTGTCACGATTTTGTGACATGTTTGAGAGAAAGATCTTGCAAGGAAAAGTGTCGCAATTTCATGACAATTTGCAAGAAGGATGGTATGGACGAAAAAGTGTCACGATTTCATGATAGGTTTGAGAGAAAGAGCTCGCAGAGAAAAAGTGTCATGATTTCACGATAGGTTCGAGAGAAAGAGCTCATAGAGAAAAAGTGTCATGATTTCGCGACAGGTTCGAGAGAAAGAGCTCGTAGAGAAAAAGTGTCACGATTTTGTGACAGGTTCGAAGAGAAAGTGCCAAGGAGAAAAAGTGTCATGATTTCATGACATGTCGAGTTTTCGCAACCCGAAGAGGAGATAGAGTGCAAGGCAGCGCATGTGTCATGATTTCATGACATGTGTTTTCATGGGAAAAATACAGAGAAAGGCACAAGGCAACACATGTGTCGCGATTTCATGACATGTTGTGTTTTCGCGGGCGAAAGACAGAGAAAGGCACAAGGCAGCGCATGTGTCACAATTTTGTGACGTGTTTTTGTAGGTGAAAGATAGAGAAATGCACAAGGCAGCGCATGTGTCGTGATTTCATGACATGTTGTGTTTTCATGGGCAAAAGACAGAGAAAGGCACAAGGCGATGCATGTGTCGCAATTTCATGACATGTGTTTTCGTGGATGAAATACAAAGAAAGGCACAAGGCAGCGAATGTGTCACAATTTCACGACATGTCAGGTTTTCGCTGGTGCTTGCAGAGAAGAGTGTACGAAAGCAAAATATGTCATGATTTCGCAACATGTCTTGTTTTTGCTAGTGCAAGTAGAAAAGAGTGCAAGGAAGCGAAAGATGTCACGATTTCGTGACATGTCTTGTTTTTGCTAGTGCAAGCAAAAAAGAGTGCAAGGAAGCTTGCGACATGTCTTGTTTTCACTAGTGCAAGCAGAAAAGAGTGCAAGGAAGCGAAAGATGTCATGATTTCACATGTCTTGTTTTTGCTAATGCAAGCAGAGAAGAGTGCAAGGAAACGAAAGTGTCACGATTTCACGACATGTCTTGTTTTCGCTGGCAAGAGACAGAGAAGATCTCAAGGCAGCAAAAGTGTCACAATATCGTGACATATTGTGTTTTCCCTGGTTGAAGCCGACAAGAGTAGCAAGGAAGTAAAAGTGTCACGATATCGTGACATGTCATGTTTTCATGGGTAGAAGGCGAGAAGAGTACAAAGAGACAGAAGTGTCACAATTTTGTGACAGGTCGCAACAGCACGATTACGAATAGTTAACTGAAGTAGAACGACAGTTAAAGGGGTAGTTGTAGAGGAAAATCATGCAACCAAAATAAGAAGAGTCAACTAGAGTTAGAGTGACAGTTACAGGGGCAGTTACAGATAGAAATCATGCAAGCTAAAATAAGCACAGTGCATGAAAGACAGAACGGCAGTTACAGGGCCATAAAGTAGTGTAACCGTCAAGCGGCAGTTATACTGAAAGTCCGAATCAAGAGACAAAACTATTAATAGGTTGCATGCAAAAATACTATGCCAAAAATGAGTTACTTTCAGAAGTGTCTATTAATAGGGTGCATGAAGGATTATGGAAGTGATAGAAGAACAGGAGTTTCAAGTTGGAAATTTTGTTATAAAAGGGCAGTTGCCTGGAGAATTAGGTTGTCGCTGAATGTGTGAAAGTGCTGCCCAAATAGGGTTAGAAGAGTGTTGTAAAAGAGCATTAAGTAGAGCCATAGGTATGTGATGTATGAACTGTGAGCAATGTTAAGTGAGCAATAGACCAGTCAAGGTCTTGTAAAAGTGAAGGCATTTATATGTCAATATTCAAATTTTAGAATTGAAGTCCAAGTTGGTGCTTGGAATCAGGGGTTGGTGCTCCTTCCAGTTGGTGCTGGTAAATCAGGGGTTGGTGCTCCTTTCTGTTGGTGCAGATAAATTGATTGTAAAGTTGTTGCTTTGCAAAGGCTAGATTTGGATGGAAGTCCAAATAGTCTATTTGTGAGGAGTAGCAAAAACTAGTGAACCTCGGTACATCTTGTGTTGTGTGTGATGCTCTCTTGTTATATTTGCTTTATGTGGTTTTAAGATTTCATTATTTTGGCTTTAAGAGTTAAAGTTTTTGAGTTAAAAAGAGCCACACTGATTCACCCCCCCCCATCTCAGTGTCATTGTGAGACTAAAATTATGTGCACACACCATCCATTGGTGATGGGTGAAATGTAGTTTAGTAGCTTTATTAATGGAGTGTTCATTTCCTCCATAGCTATATTGTATTCTTTTATATGATTTCTATTTATAATATATTTTAATCATCTAGAATATTTACTTTATTTCATATTATTTTACATCTTGTAATTTCTATCTCCCAGTGCTCATTACATCAAAATCTAAAAGTGGTATTAGAGCTAGGTAGATCTAGCCATAGTAGATCAATAGGAAAACCACCATTATTATGGATCCTAAGTTTTTTGTCAACCTGATGCGTTGCTAGACCAACCACTGTCAAAAAATCTCAGAAGAGTCTAGGTGGTAGAATAAGTCACAAATTTAGGACTAAAAGAACTCTCAGCTCCAAAAATACTGAGATTATATTTGGCTAGAGTCTTTTCCACAGGGTTGCAAGGAAAACTCATGAAGACTAGGACTCGACATTCAATCCACTAGATTGACAAATTGTCTAGTGAAGATCATCCAAGATATATGGAATTTTCTAACTATTACCTAAAGTTTCTATTGTTGAAGAAAAATAATTCTCAAAGGATTGGAACTCTTCCAACAATAGAAAGCTAGGAGACCCCAAATTTTTTGCTCGAAGGTCGACGTGCCTTCATAGTGTAAAAATTAGTTCCTTGTGCAAGAGAAGAATACTTTGGAAGAACACTTCTAGTGAAGAGTCATGGTGAAGTAAGAAGACTAAATATCTCCATTACTGGATTGAAGAACTTCATAGTTAAAGAACAATCCATAGAAGCCTTGATACAAAAAGACCATAGTAGGCTTGAAGAAAAGACTATATAAGCCTTGAAGAAGAAGCCACAGAAGTCTTGATACTGAAAAGATCACAAAAGCCTTGATACTAAAAAGGACATAGAAGTCTTGATACTGAAAAGGCCAAAAAAGCCTTGACACTAAAAAGATCGTAGAAGCCTTGATATTGAAAAGACCACATAAGCCTTGATACTAAAAAAGGCCATAGAATCATTGGTACTAAAAAATGCCACAGAAGCCTTGATACTAAAAAATGCCATAGAAGCCTTGATACTAAAAAATGCCACAAAAGCCTTGATCTTGAAGAAGAATTCATAGAGAATATATTATTAAGAAGAAAACTAAAGATTTCAGTACTAATATCTTTGTTGCAGGGAAAGAAAATTCGGTGAGTTGGTAAAATTTCTACAAAACAATTAGGAAGAGTATGTTATTAAGAATCAACTCAACACCTAAAGAAAAATCGAAGAGATTAGTTGAAGATCTCGATGAAGAACTTCCAGTATTGGAATAAGAAGGACTAGGAAAGTCCTGCTCCAAAAGCAACAAAATCAGAGATCCAGAAGAAGATCTCACCACCAACACTTAGAGGAGCAGAAGGTTGAAGAGAAGGTCTTAAGGAAGACCATTAGAAGT
This sequence comes from Wollemia nobilis, assembly GCA_028583015.1. Classification (NCBI taxonomy): domain Eukaryota; kingdom Viridiplantae; phylum Streptophyta; class Pinopsida; order Araucariales; family Araucariaceae; genus Wollemia; species Wollemia nobilis. The sequence continues at coordinate 6,332,760 of JAQPPZ010017095.1, forward strand.
TATAATATCGAATACCTAGGAGATATCTTAAGAAGAATCTAGAAAATGACCTATAGAGCCTTACTAAATATCATAAAAAGAGTTCTTAGGAGAACTCATTGGAGAAATCCATTGCCAAGAGAAGCCCCTAATAGTGAAGGACTTGGGATAATTACCGCCATCTGATAACAAGCCCAAGAGAAGAATAATTTGGCAAGGAGTTCCAAATTTGTGAAGGAGAATTTGGAAAGGAGTGCCAAATTTGTGAAGAATAATTTGGCAAGGAGTACCAAATCCCATAAGAAGATCTTGCAAAAGTCAAAATTTGACAAGAAGAATTTAAGACATAATAAGCTCACCAAATATTGGAGATTTGAATATTACATCTCACAACAAGAAGGCATCGCTTCAGATACAAAGACTTATCCAAATCTACAGAAGAATGAGAATACAAGAGGATAACAAACCACCAAATCCTAGGCTCGTGAAAGAAATTTTGAGACCATCATTTGGTGAAGAAGGATTTTTTCAGGATAGTCTACAAAGAGCTACAAGATCCTACTCAAAGTAGCAACTTGGTGATCCTAGACACCAAGATCTACATCCTCTAAAAAAGTAGAAAAAGAGCTACAAAAACTTTCAAAAGGTAAGAAAATTTTGGTGCAAGTAGATTCATTAATTGGATTACTTATCATATTTTTTAGAGCACCTAAATTTGGATTAAATTTGCAAGAAGAAAATTGGATTACAATATTTAAAAGTGCAAAAGTAAAAAAGGTTCTTTTTAAGGTTAATTTGCACATTAATTAGGAGTTGATTAGATTTCAGAATTGCTTCTATCAACTACGTATCATCTACTTTGAAAAAATAAAAATAAGACTAAGTATGAAAATACTAAATTGTAGTGAAATTGCAGAATAATTATTGAAGGTTCATTTCAGATTATTGTTGATTAGTTGCAGTAAATTAGATTAAGTGCATTATATTGAGAGTTGATTGGAGTGATACGTTGAAATTGTTAGTGCATTAAAAATAAAGTCTATTAGATTTATTTGCACTATTATACTACTCTCAAAAGAAATTAGTTTTGTGTTTTTGAAGGGCACAAAATCTGATCTGTATCAAGTGTCTAAAGATACTATTAAAGCATATAAATCTGCAACACATAATGGCCAAGTGAAACCACCAAAATAGGTTAGAATCCTCCAAAATCTAAAGAAGAACACAAATAAACAAAAATAGAAATAGAAGCTTCAAATATTGATACTTGGTGAGTCTCAAATCCAAAGCATTACAAGGTTAGATGCAAGAAAAGAAAGTGCAGAAAATTGCTTTAAATTAAAGAGCTTCTATCTAATGTTATCTAAGCTTGGATTTGTTATCAAAGTGTTGTTAGACATTTTGAGTAATTGAGTTGTCATTGATGTCAAACATGATTAATCAAAAGAATGTTTAATCACCCCGAAGGAAAGGCCTAAAAGACATAAGGTTATAAGCTATGGTCAAAGGTCCAAAGATATTTAAATGGTTTAAATTATTTAATATTTAAATTATTTTATTTAAAAATTTAAATATACTATACTTAAAATATGGGCACCAATATTTAAATTTATGGTTTATAAAATTTAATAGTTGTCCAGCCACTAACACATCATGTGCAATCAATGGCATCATAAACACATGGAGCACATGTTTTTAAAGATGTGTAAAAGTGTCATAAAGAACTCACCGATGATGTATGGGCGAAAGATTTATATTTTATACCTTGGTATATTATATCACCGTCGACGTCTTTTATCAAAGACCATTGTTCATATATAAAAGGAAGCCAAATATTTAGAAGAAGTTAAGGTTCTCAAGAATAATTTTTGATATATATAAAAAGTTGCGAGCACTTCATGAGACAAATTTTCAGAAAATAAAAAGAACCTTAGTGAATGCATGATATTAATGATAAAAAATTACAATGTGGAAATTGAGAACAAGGGCAGAAGATGCATATAGTTTATGCACGAAAATCGAAGACTAGTGATGCAGAATATTAGTCGCATGATAATCGAGGAAAGCAAAATAAAATTTGAGGTTTGTGTTTCGTGTGACACACGGGTGTCGAGGTCTTGGAACTGATCAAATATTAAAGTGGGAGTACGTGCTCCCTTAGAAGCAAGTGGACATATAGCCCGTGTGGTAACTGAGGTGTGGCCAAGGGCGTCGGGCTAACAAAGGTCGCGAGATCAAATCATGGTTTTTTCTGAAGTGCATGATAAATATCGATTTCGGAACATACGACATTGTACGTCCCAAAGGTAAGTTCACAAAATAATCATGAAATTAATTAACATATGTTATAGTTTAGTCTATGCTTAAATAATAGACTAACTAATAGTTTGTAGGATATAGTGCTAACTACCCTCTAACAATAGAATAGGGAGGGAGTTGTGTGATGCTAACCACTAACCTAGGTAGAGAGTTCTAACCATAACACTAACCTAAATATCTAACATAGGATATTTAGGTACTTACCTAGTTTAACCATGAGGAAAATATCTCATGGTAATTACATAATTACATAGAAAAGTAAATGTAATAACCCCACATAGTGTAATGCAATACACTACCTTATTTTACCCTAACATCCCCCCTTTATTACATTACTTTGATATACAAAGTTTTCTCCGAAACAGTTGAAATTTGACATGTCCAAGTGCCTTTGTAAAAATGTCTACAACCTGTTCGTCAGTGGGAATGTGTTGGAGCTTGATTCTATGCTTAGGAACTTCATCATGAATGAAATGACAATCTGTATCAATATGCTTAGTTTGTTCATGATGCACTGGATTCTTGACCAAGTTCAAAACACCTGAGTTGTCGCAAAACATGTGAATGGGAATTTTCTTTGATAGGCCCATGGTAGCCAAGATGCGACTTAGCCATATCGCTTCACACACAGCTCCATGTGCAGTGCGATATTCTACCTCAGTTGAAGATAAAGCAACCACCTGTTGCTTTTTACTATGCCATGAGACAGGACCGGATCCAAGATGAAAAACATAGCCTGATGTTGATTTTTTGTTATATATGGATCCAGGATAATCAGAGTCAGTGTAACTCTGTAAGAAGAATGAGTTATTTTTCTTGTACTCTAGACCATTATCAGCACTACCCTGTATGTAGTGTAGGACTCTCTTAGTTGATTTCCAATGGGAGACCTTTGGTTCTTGCATGAACTGTGAGAGATAGTTTACAACATAAGTAATATCTGGTCTAGTATTAGTCAGATAGATGAGGCTTCCAATCTTCTGTCTATAAAGTGTTCCATCTACCTGTGGTGTGTCTTCATATCGTGATAACTTTAGCCCTGATTCCATCGATGTTGCTTTGGGTTTACAATCATTCATACGATATTTTTCTACTAAATTCTTGGCATACTTTGTCTGAGTCACCCTTAGATGATTCTTTTTTTATTCTATCTCAAGGCCAAGACAGTAGTGGAGAAGTCCTAGATCTGTCATATCAAATGACTCTTTCAAGTCATCTTTCACGACATTAATCAAGTTCTCTGAATTTCCAGTTATGATCAGATCATCTATATATAACACAAGAATCACTATCTCAAAAATTGTGTTCTTGATATAGAGATTTGCGTCAGATGGACTTCTCTTAAATCCATGCTACAGTAGGTGACTATCCATTTTTATGTACCATGCTCTTGGGGCTTGTTTTAGCCCATATAATGATTTGACCAATTTGCAAACATGTTGCTCATGGCCTACCTCTATAAATCCAAGAGGTTGAGTCATGTACAGTTCTTCTTTTAAGTCACCATTAAAAAAGGTTCTTTTTACATCCATTTGATGTAATTTCCATCCAAACTGTGTTGCCATAGCACAAAGCACTTGAATGGTGGTCATCCTTGCTATAGGAGCAAAGGTTTCCTCATAGTCAAGTCCTTCCTTTTGAGCATAGCCCTTTGCCACAAGATGAGCTTTATGCTTATCTATAGTTACATCTGCCTTATATTTTACTTTGTAAACCCATTTGTAGCCTATGGGTTTCTTTCCTTTAGGAAAATCCACTAGCTTCCATATTTTATTATTTATGAGGGAGTTATATTCTGCATCCATAGCTGCCACTGAGGTAGTCTAAGTGCTTCATCAACTATAGAAGGTTCATTCTCATCACATGCTGATAAGTAAACCCTCTCCTCATCTATATCCATCTCATCTTCCCTTGGTAACTCTCTATCAATAGAAAGATCTTGAAAATCTACACAAAGATCATCAACTGAAGTGGATGCTTCATTCTTTTCTTTTTGTGTCATGCTTCTTGTCTTTGGATGATTGAGAGTAATATCAGGTGGGGAAGTGATTTTAGAGTCTTGCACTGTGCTTGTATACCATTTCGGTGGATTTTTTTGTTATGAAGAAGGAAGTTGATGTTCCTCCTCATCATCTAGGTATACTGATGTAGTGTTGGGTGTGAAAGCTTCATCAAACACTACATCTCTACTTACATGTATCTTCTTGGTAAATGGGTCTATCAACCGATAGCCTTTTGAAAATTCATCATATCCAAGAAATATACAAGGTAGGGACTTCTCATCTAATTTATTTCTTTTCTCCTTAGGTATATGCATAAATGCCTTACATCCAAATACCCTTAGATGAGTTATGGAGGGTTTCTTACCACTCCATGATTCCTGAGGAGTCATACCTTCAAGAGCCCCTGTGGGAGCCCTATTTAGAAGATATACTACAGTTTGAACAGCTTCAGCCCAGTAATTTTTCTCAAGGTTGTCCCCCTTAAGCATACATCAAACCATTTCCATTATGGACCGATTTCTTCTCTCAGCAACCCCATTGGCTTGAGGAGTATAGGATGTTGTTAACTGTCTCTTTATCCTATGTGTCTCTAAAAATGAGGAAATTTTTTTTGATGTGTACTCCCCCCCTTGATCTGAATGGAGGGTCTTAATAAAGCATCATGATTCATTCTCAACAAGTGTTTTGAACTGTTGAAAATAGGAAAATGCTTCAGACTTCAACTGCAAGAAGAAGACCCACATTTTTCGTGAGTGATCGTCGACAAACAATTGAAAATACCGTTTTCCTCCACAACTTGTAGACATGGGACCACACAAATCTGTGTGAACCAACTCCAAAGGTACCTTAGCTCAAAAAGAGCTAGGTTCAAAAGGTACTCTATGTTGCTTTCCTGACAAGCAATCAAAGCACATGGGCAAAGTAGATGAAAGAGGAGGCAGTCCTTTCACCATTTGATATTTACTCAACTCTAGTAAATATACTGAACTCAAATTCCCAAATATCTTATGCCAAAGAGAAGTGGCCTCTTTTGTGGTTACAGCCATTGCAATATGGGTAGAGGTAATTGCATCTAAGACAAAAAAACCATGTTTGTATGAACCTGTTGCTATTTGTTTTTCCTTCTTAGTGATAAAGCAACGTTTATTTTCTTTGTCCACTGTGAAATTGACATTCATGTTATTGTCCAGGATTTGTGGAACTGACAAGAGATTATTTTTCAAGCCTGGTACATAAAGAACTTTTTGAATATTACATTATCCATCTGGAAGGGAGATAGAAATACTTCCTTCTCCCTGAACTCGATAGGTCTGATCATCAGCAATGGTGATCGGTATACCTTCTTGAGTCTCAAATTTTGCAAACCAAGATTTATCGCCAATCATATGTTTACTAGCGCCTGAATCTATGTACCACAGAGTCCTTGTGGGAGGAATCTGTATGTGTCATGAGCACTTTGTGTGCTCTCTCAGAATTTGAACTAGAATCTTCAGCTGCTATGTGTCCTTTTTGCTGTTTTTTCTTGTTCTTAGGTTTGCCTTGGCCCTTTTTATTTCCTTTTTAATTGGGTGATTTGTTCTTAAACCAACATCTTTTGGTTTCATGAGTGTCTTTGTCGCAAATTTTACAATACTGATTCTTCTGCGGAACCTCTTTGGCTTTACCCTTTTCTTGATTAGAAGAAGAACCTTTCTGTTGATTCCACTTTTTCTTACCACCTTGTATTTTTGAGAAAAGATCATTGTTGGATGCCTCATCTCTTTGGAGTTGATTAGCTTCTTCTATTTGAAGCATGTTTACCAACTCGACAAAAGTTACTGTCCTACCAGAAACTTGTAGTGAAGTGATCAACGTTCAATAGGAGTCAAGAAGAGCTCTCAAAATGATAGAGTTCAAGACTTGGTCTTCCACTTTCTCTCCTAAGGATTGCAGTTTTGTTTTCAATTATGTGACTCTGTAGAGGAATAGCTCTACTGTTTCTCCTGATTTCATATGTAGAGTATGAAGCTGTGTTTGAAGGTTAAGAATCGTTGATTGATTCTTTCCCTCATAGATGGTATTTAAGGCATCCCATGCTACCTTACCAGTCATAGCTTCACTGATATGAGGTTGGATATCATCAGTTTTTAGAAAGAAATATCATTAAGGATAGTTTTTTATCCTTTTTATCAAAGTCTCTTTGATCTGCTCTAGGTGATTGAGGTCTAGTGACACTTCCATCCACTATTGACCACAAATACTCTATAGTTAAGATAGCTTTCATCTTAGTCTTCCAAGCTGAATAATTTGAACCTTTGAGCAGTTGGCTCTTAGTGAGATACTTGTGTATCATGGCCATGGTTTAGGTTTCAAATTTGATAGGACTAAGAGGGTTGTATCTTGCACTATAACCTCAAAATAGTATATGGAAGTTGTTTTCAATTTACCTCTATAAGATATTTAATGGCACCTGCCCTAACACCCTTACCAAGGGATGAAAAGTTGGAGGAATTTTAGGCCAAACAAAATAGAGCAAATGAAAAAGGGGTAGGTTTTGTGTAAAACTTTTTATTTTGCCCTCTAGTATATTTAATCGCACCTGCTTTAACACCCTTTAAGCAGGATGAAAATTTTGAGGATATTAAGCCAAAAAAAGAGAGTGAATCAAGGTGATTTGGATTTTTGACCTTTTGATGGGAGTAAAAAATGACTTGTTTTAACCTATGCAAAGTTTAGCATGGTGTTTTGAGTGAAGTTTGGGTTTTGTGAAATGCTTCTTTTAATGTTGTATTTGAATTTTTAATTGCACACAAAAACATGAGTGTAAGTGCAATAATAAAAACATGAGAGCAACCCAAATTTGTATCACTCTAGGTGTCGGATGCAATCGAAAATGCACCTAGAACAAGCAATTTTTAAGAGAAGGTGTCGAGTAAAATCAAGAATGCACCTTTCTTACTCTGAAATATCCCCCCTTTGTCATCACAATTTTGCAAACTATAGAATCCAAAAAAAAATGAATTCTATTCACCCTTAATGTTTACAAAATGTAGAATTTAGAGCACTCCTTTCAAGACAATTCGACACACGACTCGCGTTTGAAAGGCTTCCAGAACTAGTCAACACATGACTTAGTTTTTATGGGCCCAAGGTTACAAGGTCTTCTCAAATTTGCAAAAAAAATAGATGTGCAGTTTTATGTATTATATCTCCTTGGAGAAAACAAATGCACTTTGAACTTTGATGTTTACAAAAATTTCAGTCTCCTTGTTGTCTAATTTGCAAAAAAAAACAAGTGTGATCCTTTCTTGTATGCTAAATTAACAAGGTTTGAGAAGAGTTTTCTAATTTGCAACAAAAAATTTGCTCTTGCTATGTCTCATATCTCCATGTTGTGAGAAAACACAAGCACCTTCAAATTGCAAAGTTGCAAAAAAAAATTTCTTTAATTTTAATTTGCAATATTTAAAGAAAGTTTAAGTAAATCATTTTAATTAATAATAAAAACTAAAAATACATGTTTTAAATAAATCAATTTAAATGTTTAATAGAAATTGATTTAATAAATAAAACATTATTTTAAAGTTTAAATTATTAAAAAAAATAATAATACAAAAAAAACTTTAATGAAAATGCAAAAATTAAAATTAAAAAAATACCTTGGTTTTTATAAGGTAAAAAAATGCCTTTTATACCCAGTGGGAGTCGAACCCTGGACTCCCCGCTTAGGGCCTTAGCTCGACTCGATCAACCGGTCAGGCTAGAGAGCTCGATGGGTAATAACGCACAATACGTGCCTGTTAAATTCGACGGGAGGCAGGAATTGGAAGGAATTTAAAATTCCTTCGGGACTTTAGTCCCACATTGCCTGTGTGGCAATTTTTTTTCTCTTTAAAAGAGCAAAAGCGCATATAGCACTTTGACTGCCTTCGGGCAGCTTGTCCACCATGTGACTCGTTTTGCTGCCAGTCACGTGGATCATCTAAGTCGCAACAAGTGGCTTGTTTGCCACTTGTTGCTAGTGTCAGGTCCTATGACACATGGCTAGTCCACTATGTGTCTCATCCATCTACGTTGGGTCATCGTCTAGTGGTTGTCTGCCACATGTTCGATCTTGGTCTAGTCCAGTCAGCACCTCGGGGTGTGTGCAGGTTAGGCACAAAAATGAGCCACATGTTGGTTAGGGATTGGAGGGCCGCCTGCCCTCTCAGATCCTGAGGTCTGGTGTTCACGAGGAGGGGAGGGCACTCTTGCCCTCTCTACTCTCTCGTGAATGGACCACGTGGCCTGCTTGGCCTACGTGGCTCTGCGGGCCCTAGGCCAACACGGGAGCCAAGGATTTGTGGCCTCAATACGTCGACCATGACCAATCTAAGGGATTGCAGACCCTTGGCCTATGTCGAATGCGTCGGCCAGGTCTGTGGACCAACACGTGGGCCTTGGTCGACATCCAAGGCATCGACCGTGTCGGGCCTGACTAAGAGCACTGCGGCTGCTCCGTTGGAGAGAGTCTGCGTCGAGCGCCGTGGTTGCTCCGTGAGGGACTCCCCTCATCAAGCACCTCAGCTGCTCTGTGGGAGTCTGTCTAGTCAATGAGGAATGAGCAAAGCTCATATTCTCCTCCTGCGAGTGATACCAATGTAGTTCCCAAAGGTAAGTTCACAAAATAATCATGAAATTAATTAACATATGCTATAGTTTAGTCTATGCTTAAATAATAGACTAACTAACAGTTTGTAGGATATAGCGCTAACTACCCTCTAACAATAGAATATGGAGGGAGTTGCATGATACTAACCACTAACCTAGGTAGAGAGTTCTAACCATAACACTAAAATAAATATCTAACATAGGATATTTAGGTACTTACCTAGTTTAACCATGAGGAAAATATCTCATGGTAATTACATAATTACATAGAAAAGTAAATGTAATAACCCCACGTAGTGCAATGCAATAAACTGCCTTATTTTACCCTAACAGACATGGTTGTTAAATTTTAAAAGGTATGCTCTTTTATCTATGCCTAAGGTTGTGTAAATTGGGATATGGTTGTATTGCGAGATATAAATATTGAATTAAGGTTTAAGGGAGATATAATGTGTGTGGTTTTTATTTGTGCTTAGATTTGTTAATATATATCTTTCAAGTAATAAGGTATAGGTAATAAGTCAGGAGTTATAAGGGGTTTTATTTTAGGTGTTCTAAAGTTTGAAGATATATATAAAATTATTATTAAAAGAGATATCTTCTTAAAAGGAGTAATAAGGTTTATGTATATTTGTTTTGGTAAATTTAAATGGGACTTAATTTTGAAGCTTGGAGATGATAAGGTGTACAAAAGAGATTTTTTATTTTGTATGAAATTAATCTTGTGGAGATCTTAAGAAATATTGTGGTAATCTAACCCCTAAATATTGACAAGAAGTTTGATCTTGTTAAAACAGGTTTTGAAGTCTACTCTTCATCAAGTAAAAGGTATGGACACATTCTTACTTTTTTGAAGTAATTGATTGATTAAGGTTTTTTGAAAAACAATATTGGAGTGAAAAGGACTTATTTAAGTTTTCCTTGTTGAGTTGATGAGTTTTATGAAATGGAAGTGGATGCTATAAACTTTGTTTGATAAGCATTGTTGGATATTTTGAGTGAGTGAATGCATACTTCATGGTTGTGTTATTGATATCCTTGTTGTTGAGTTTGAATATTGGAATAGGGTTTGAAAGATCATGAGTATCATTGTTAAGTAAATATTTTGTATAAGCATTATTGTTGAAGTGAGTAATTGAGTGAAGAACTTGAACTAGGGTTTGGAAAGAACATGAGTATCATTGGTATGTGAGATTAGTTGATAAGCATTGTTGGAAACATATCAGAGGATAGATATTGAGGATAGATTTATGCTAGACCAAAGGACTGTGTTTAGTACAGATCAGAGGATAGATATTGAGGACATATTTGTGGTAGATCGAATGACTGTATTTAGTGTATATAAGAGGACAAATATTAAGGACATATTTATGCTAGTCCAAAGGACTGTGTTTAGTATAGATTTGAGATAGATATTTGAAGGTTATAGAGTATAGAGGACGACAATCTCTTGTGGATATAGATCCATTAGCCAGGGTAGTGAGGATAGGTGTCTTCAGTGGATAGAGATCCATTAGCCAGAGTAGTGGGGGTAATAGTTCTTCTATAATATCACCAATTAGAGCTTAGGATAAAGGAGTTCTCCTGTGGATAGAGATACATGAACTTGATTAGGGGATTGGTGTCTCCTTTGGATAGAGATCTATAAATATTGTAATAGGGAAAGAATTCCCAAGATATTTATTGAGAAAATTTTAGTGAAATATTTTCTTAGTGGAGTAGCCCACATTGGGTGAACCACATTAAATTGGTGTCTCTATTGTGTGTGATGATTTATGCATTGCTTTGGTTATTGCTATTGATATTGCCATTGATTATATTGAATAATATTGTTTGGGAAAGAAAAGTAAAAAGTGGTCTTATATTGTTCACCCCTCCTCTCAGTATAACCTTGTGTTTTTCAAGTATCCAAGCAAAAATGGGAAAGTGTCTACTCATACCCTTATATATTAGGAAGAAAAATCTGCCACAAAACCAAAATTTTCATCCTTACTTTACCACTAACCACTAGCTTCTAGGAAAGTGGGTATAGTAAAGGTTGAAGGAGGTCATCAAGATATTTTATGACTCTATAGACATGAACATTGAAGTCTTAATTGTTCCTCCCTATAAAATGTATCCAATATATCATCCTTTGACACAACCTAGTTAAATATATCATTTGATATTGATAATGACATCATGCTACAATGTGAATTTTTGTACCTTTTAGGATGCCCACCCTTAATGGATCAGATCCATAAGATTCAATTTGTAGCTCATAAAAAAAAATCTAAATCCAATATTTTCCATTTTTAATCTTCTTCCATTAATGGTATTTTGAAATATTTTCAAATTCTTACCATATTCAATGTAATTATTTACCCAAGAAGCCATGTATTCCTATAAACTTGACACTTGGGAGATACCAATCCATGGTATTTTAAAAGTGTTAGATTTTATGTAATGAGCATTGGGAGATTGCAATCACAAGATGCAAAATAATATGAAAGAAAGTAAATATGCTATATGACTGAATATGCTGTAAATAGAAATCATATAAAAGAATACAATGTAGTTATGGAGGAAATGAACACTCCATTAATAAATCTACTGAACTACATTTCACCCATCACAAATGGATGGTGATGTGCACAAAATTGTACTATTATCTAAGCTACACTATCTGACTATGTCCCTCGACTCTATATCTATCTAACAATTAAGCCTTTCTTATATAGGAAGATAGGTTCCTTGGCCAACACTCTACCTAGTTGTGCAAGGGACAACTTGCATATTGATACTTGTGCATTTATTACATTGCATGAAGTAACTAGATAACTTCCCCCTAAAGTAATCTAATATCCTAAGTATGTACCTTGGAAGATACATTTACATAACCCAAATAATGGAATAAACTCTATTTCTAACACCCACCTGTATTACATTATTTGGGTATTAAATACTTTAGTCTTTAATATGGATATTCATCTTCTTCATCTTGATCTTTGTACTCTTCCTCTACATTCTTAGTAACATGTTCAAGCAAATAATTAGTGTCTCTATAATATGTAGCATTTTCTGATAGAGCTTTCACCTCATAGACCTCTGTGGGTTCTTCCAGTTCTTCAATTTATTATATCCTCTTAACCAAGTGTCCCTTATGATATTCCAATTAAGGATAATTGGTTGATCGCTAAAATTACTACTGATGAGGGTTCCTTTGATATTATTGATTTTGAAACTAATTCCCATTATTCATCTGATTTCCTTGCTTTCGATTTTTTGGATTGTATCTGAAATAGCTGGTACTATGACCTTTATTTTTGTATATATGAAAATACCATGTTTTTCATCATCTTGTTGAAGAAGTAATATTTCCCTGTGGATTATCTTTTGAGGCCAATGTAGTGTTAGTCATCTCATCTTTCACAGTATTTTCTGCTTCATATTCTTGAAGTATATTGACTAGGTCATAAAAAGAAGCATCTTTGCTTAAAACTTGTAAAGATGTGACCAAATATTTATAGTTATCTAGAAGTGCTCTCATGGTTACTTTAGTGATAAGTTCATCCTTAAATGATTCTCATAAGGTTAATAATCTCTCTTTAATATCTGCTACCTTCCGTAGGAAGAGTTCTATGCTTTCTCCACTATTCATATTTAATGAGTGAAGTTGAGTTTAGAGATGAAGGATAGTTGCATTATTTTTTCCTTAAAAAATATTCTCTAGGCTTGTCCATGCATCTGAAGATGTTTTGGCCGAATTGATATATGGTTTAATCTCATCAGTGATAGCAAAAGTTATTATCATTAAAGCCTTTGAATCATTTTCTTCAAACTTTAGGATTTTAGTTTCACCTATGATAGGTCTCTATGTTTTCCCTTTGACAACATCCCAAATTTTTTCATATACTAAGATTGCTTTCACTTTATTTTTCCAAGAGAAATTCTTTGGACCCTTGAGTAGTTGAGATTCTGCTAGGAAGAATTTTTTTGATGCCATTTGAATTTCCCTAATATCAATTCTTATATTTTTTGAACTTCCTTGTCTCCCTAGAGATTTTGGAGTATGATATAGTGCTTTTGTAAAAATATAGTTCAATAATGGTTGATTTTGTACAATTTTTGTAAAGATAAAAAATCAACTTCTTAACCTTATTACTCTTATCGAACTAAGCACTTTTAAATTTTTGAAGAGGTTTTAATGCTGAATTTTTTTGTCCCTTTTTAGAAGTTTTGAGACAAGAAATTTATAATTTTACAACCTTAGTAAAAATCCTAATAACCTCTTTTTACATCCCTTGGATTTTTTCTAATTTCCAATAAATTAATTTGATGTAGTAACCCTTATGGCTCCCAAATTTGAAAAAAATAGAAAATTAATAATATTTGCAAAATGTTAAAGAATTTAATCCAAGTAGAATTCCTTATTTCTCCTAGGTTAAATTGCAAATATTAATTCAATTTGATAAGTTATCCCTTATATATTTTGCTTTCAAAATCTAAGATTTATCCTTAGATTATAACCCTTATATCTCCAAACATGAAAGTAATAATAAAATGGGGTTAAACCTTACCTTTGGATGCTAAATCTCCTCACTGTTTGGTACTTTCTTCGATTGGATGTAAAAAAAAATATTAAGGTCACCTTTGGCACTAGAATCAATGGAGATGCTTTGGAATTGCTTGTCTTCAATGCTAGAACGTAGGTGCTATAAAAATAGGAAGGTTTGACCTTCAATACCAGGAGCCTTTAATGCTATTTCTTCCTTCCTTTCACATTGCACTTTGGATGGCTTTGACCATGCTTTGCTGTATCTTGAACTTTGGACTTCGAGCACCTTTTATGGAGGAATAATCATGGGATTTGTGACACGTGTCACACCCATTACAAATGAGTGCTCCTCTTCTTCTTTAATGTACCAATTTCTTGTTCAACACTTCTTGATCATTCTATAATGTATGGGCACTCGTGTGGGCACTTGTGTGAAGCTTGTGGAGGATAACAAGTATCACCACTTCCTTGATATTCCTTGTAACTCCTACGTGAGGTTTCTTGAGCATTGAGAGATGAAATGGTACCTTAGAAATTTTATACCAAGTGGTATTCAAACTCTCTGCATGAAGTCCTTCCCTATAACGTCTTCCAAGGAGAATATTATAACTCCTCAAGACCTTTTGTATGCCATTCCTTTGCTTTGTTATGTTTCTTGGAAAACAAGTAATATTTTCTTTTGCAGGTGGATTGATGAGGTGCTATGGAGATTTGAATGCCTAATTTGGTGCTTCCTTTGATGGATTATCTTCTCCAAGTTAAAGACCTTGAATGTAGCACCTTTGCTCCTTGTCTTCTATGCCTCCAACATGCTGATTCTTGTGTAGATTTTTGATGTGTTTTCATAGTATATGTGCAATCTTTTTTTATACGTAAATGTAGCTTGATGATAGCCTTATGTGGGCTTTGATTTTACAGGTCCGTCCATCCAAGATGAGCCCTTTGAGTGGCTATTTTTTCTTGGGAAAAATATTCCTAACGTTTGGCCTTCCTTGGCTGATTTACCCTATAGTTACTGTACATTTTGAGGCACTTTCAAATCTGCTCTTTTTCTGTAAAAACCATATTAGAGTAGTGCACTAAAATGTACCATAAATTGTATATAAAGATCCTTTAATGTACCTTCTTTTGCACTATTTTTCTAGATCCCACTTTAGTTTGTTAAACTATTGATTGCATTGGTATAAAAAGGAATAAATATAGAGTATACTTACATTTATCATATTTTTGGCCTTGGTAAGGATTGTCTCTATGATAGAAATAACTTTGTTATATGATAGGATCAAGCTAGACTACCTCATCTTGATAAGTTATGAGTGCTGGGAAAGGTGTAGGGGATGTTTTTTGTTGCCAAATTTGACCAAATAATAGACACTTTTCTTGAGAGTAAGATTGAGGTCCTCTATCAAAGACAATGATGTAGATCATAGAGGTTCTACATAACATTGTATTAGGTTGAGTGTTAGCTTTTATAAATATTCATTGATATATTAGTTTAGGATCTACTTCATCCAAGTTTGAATTCATATATGAGAGGATACAACATGTCACACATGGTGCTTTATTGGTCATTCATTGTCATGTTAATGATATTCATGACAAGGAGAGGCTTAGACTCTTTATGAAGGAGTCTATTGGTAAATACCTCAAAGTATACCATGTCATTAGTATACATCTTGAAATTACCATGACATAGATAAACACTTGAATTAAGGATATATTTTCATATTAATAATCTAATTCTTGTATTTTGGACCATTCTATATAGCCACTAGAGACATCATACGATCTGTATGCCTTGCATGATGTGGGATCACAACCATCAATTCATAGCATGTTACTTATGTATACATACATACAAATAAATATATGCAAATTTTAGAATTTTAAATACTTTGAATTTAATGGTATTTTTAAAATATCAATTTAACTAAACATGTAACATGTGATTTATTTATATATGCATAGTATTTTGTTACTTCACATCCTAAAACAACTCGCACCATACAACCAAAGGTAGATGATGTACCACCGATTATGTATGGCATGGAGATTAATACGAATGTTGCTACTATTGAGTCTTTTTTTACATTTGGTAATATTCAACCACATTCCTTAGTAAGCGATCTTTTTGCTAAGTGACCAGATGAGTCTAAATTGGATTATATCTCTAAATTAGGACACATGGACCATGTTATAGAGGTGAAACATGAATGATTTAGAAAATGAAATGATCAAATTCTTGTTTGCTTTACTAGTGTTCCAATTTCTAGGATTGATATAAGTATATATAGTTCTAGTTTAGTTGTTTGATTCTCCATTTTTTATTAAGTTGTAAATATCAAGCTACATGGTAGATACTAAATTATGTATAATTCATACAGGTACATATGGGTATGCCTAATCATGATGAAATTAGATGTGTCTATAAATAAATTACACTTTTTTATTATAGTTTCACTTTGTTAATTTTCACTAAATATTAACATGTATTTTTGCTACACACACACACACACACACACACACACACACACACACACACACACACACACATATATATATATATATATATATATATATATATATATATATATATATATATATATATATATATATATATTAATGTATATTTATGTATATGGGTTTTATTGGGACCACTTCTATCAAAATAACAAAATATTACATTTGTTATTAGGTCAATTAAACCATATTCAACTTGCCTTTTTATCAAAATATTCTTCATTTTCCTTAAACTGCTTATGTTTCCATAATCAAATTGATACCATTTTTACTAAGGGGTAAAAATATTTCTTGGCCAATTGCCTTTTAAAATTTAAATTTTATCAAGTTGAAGATCAACAACACAATTGGCTTAATTATCTGCTACCTAGTTTCCTTCTCTATAGATATACTCACATTTCTAAGAGATTGCCTCCAAAAATAGTTGATGAACATCAACAATAATGTTATTTTTATTCAATATATTATTTTATTTTTTTTAATAGCATTGATAATAATTTTGAATCCCCTAAATTTAATATTTCCACAATTTTCAATTATAATTTTCATCCCTATAAGAAATTCCTTAGTCTTTGCATAGTTGTTAATTAAAGTTTCAAATTATTATGAGTATATGAGTATTTCACCTCCATTATTTTAAAAAACATCACCTTCAACAATGTTTATGAATTTTCTTTGGACACTATCAAAATTAATTTTGATTTACCTAATTTGGGACATTTTCATTTTACCTAGATCAAAGAAAATCCTTTGTGTTAACTCCATTATTGCAAATGACATTTCCATGTATATTTAAATCCTATAACCAAGAGGCTATCACCTCTTTTTCTATACTTGAGATTTCCCATAATGAGCACCATGTCTATAAACATTCTTCAAGAGAAGCAATATTATGATTCCAAACTTGGGCATGATTTTGAGAAAGAAATAATATATATATATATATATATATATAGATATATTGTTTCTTTCAATCCATAAATTTCAAAAAATGGTGATAGGACTAATACTTTGTAAAATACATAATGTTTAACATTTAAAACAATTAATCCAATATTTCATCAACTATCACAGTGTTGACAGATCTATCCAATATATTCTCATATTTTTGAAAAAGCAACCCCAAATGGTGTAAGCAAAGGTACAATGAAGTAAATTATTTGATGGTTCTAGATCCTTCTCACACAAGGTACACCTAAAATTTCCATGATATACTCTTATTTGTAGACTCTTTCTTGTAATAATCTTGCTTTAGAAATCTAACGAAAGAAATGTTCAAGCCTTAGGGAGGGTCTCTAGTGATAAAAAAATCTTCTAAGGAAAATTATTGGGAGTAGAAAATTATGATTACTCTAAATCCTCATATCCCAACTTGATCAAGTATACACTATATTTTGATAGGTTCTAAAACAACTTATTCTTCCATGTAAAAAGAGGCAATTAGAAATTTTGAATCCTCTTCTGAAGATCATCTACTATTTGTTTGATTCCTCTTCTTCAACTTGGTTACTGATAGAAATACAACATCTAGAGTTGTTGCTCATATTAATAGAATATTTAACCTTTAGACATTTACAAACTAGAATTGCATGAGCCAACCTTTTCATTTTAAATTAGAAATAAGAGGCTAAGGCTTCAACTAAATTTTAAACCAAAAATATATAACATCCATGTTATTGATTGAACACCTAATATATTTCTTATTCAAGTAAATAGTATTTGGTATAATGATCTATGTTGAAAATCCTTTGAATAAAATCATTACACTAAGAGAACCTATATATTTTTGGAATAATATTTTTTATTTATCTTTGAATAATCTCCATCAAGGTTTTCACCCTAATTCCAAACTCCTAAGTTTTTATTTTTTGCAAGCTTGCCCATGAAATATTATTTTTTGTAAATCCTATCCCACTTACAAAGAAAACCTAAAGGTTTCCTCACACCCATTTTAAAAACATCTCTTTGAATTTTATCAAATTTAGAGATTATGCTTACAAGCAATCTTGAAGGTGACATCATATATAGAGATGGATTATTATGTAGTCTTTAGGAGTTGTAGCCTTCCATCCATGGAAATAAATTACCTTTCCAACCTACTAAAAAATATTTTATTCTAACCAAAATTGAGTCCCAAATCTCCTTTTTCTTGCAATCAACTCCTTATGCTACCCAAGATACTCCTTTAGGTATGGGTGGTTATAACTCAAACTTTGCGTGTAATATAGATTCCTTTGTAGGAGGTGTGTATCATTTCCTTAACTAGCTTCATGATGTTCCTACTCCATACATTAACTTGTCCACCGAGGATGTTAATCCATATGGGGGTTGACCAATATGGATAGCATTATCTATATGCACCATGTTCCTAAAAAATGTTGTCACATTAGCGGTTATTAAGTTGGGAAACCATTCTCTTAAATGGTTATTATGGGAGATTCACCAACCAAGGTCTCTTCTTTTGTGGATTGACTTCAAATAATAATTCCTTCAATTATTTTACAAAGGATCTTCCACATAATATGTGGTCCATCTACTACAAACAAAGTAAATAGGAATAGTTGATAAGTATTACATAGAGTTCACAAGTATTCTCACCTACGTCCACTAATTAAATCTAGCAGTGGTGGTATTAGCATTTCAACATGGTCTTAAGATAAAATTTGGTGGGAATTCAATATGCTCAACCCTTATATGCTCAATGTTGCTCAATATATAACTTTGGAAATAAAATAAAATATCCAAGAGCCAAATACTCAATATATATATGAATTCATCACTTAGCATATTTTCTATAATAACGAGTATTTGTAGGGATTCTTCTATTTTAAATGTCATTGTCACCACCCTCAAGATCAAGCCTATGAAGAATATCAAATTTCAAGTGAAATATGAAGACAAAAATATCTAAAGATGAAAATCCATTGTAGTAGGAGCAATAAGCTGAATTATATGAGTAAAACATGAGGATGAGATGACAAACATTTTTGCTTATGCTCATATGAGGATCCAAGCTCACCATACTATCAAGGTACAAGGATTCATAAAATACTAATGTGTCAATGTGTCAATTGATTTAGTAGCATACATAACATTATAGATAGTAAGACAAAAAAGTCTTTGGGATTGTATATCAACTCTTCAAATAGGATAAATTACAAGTATTAATTACAAATGGGGGTACCGCTCAGTGTGGGGGTCAAATGACTATGGTTAAAATTCAAATAAGGGAATATAACTATTTTGGAAAGCTCTTTTTCATGAATTGAGTAATGTAGATGCCATCTTGGGAGTACAATGGCTTTCTCAAATTGATTATATTACTATTAATCTACAAATATTATATGCCAAACAAATGAAGAATGCAAGGGTCATTTGTCTCCAAGGAATCAAATCCCCTCCCTTCATGGTGGTTATTTTACATAGCATAGAAAAAATATTGAAGAAATATGGTCATGAATTATTTACCCTAGTCAATTGCATGGAGGTTCAATCTTCAGAGCCATGTCTTCTAACTCTTTATTTGGACTTGCAACACATTGTGGATCACTATGAGAAGGTATTTGGTGAGCCCATGGATCTTCCTCTTAAATGCATACATGATCATGCCATCCACCTTGTTTCCATAATTCAATTATCCCATACCCTTATTCAATGGTGATGGTATGATGCAAGGATAATTCTTGGTGCATGTGTCATGAATTTTAACCTCTCAACAAGATTACTATCAAAGATAAGTTTCCTATCCCTATTATAGATGATTTATTGGATGAATTACATGGTGCTAGATACTTTAAAAAACTATACTTGCATTTCAAGTTTTATTTAATTAGGGTTAGACAAAAGGATACCCCTAAGAATGCTTTTCATACACAAGGTTCATTATGAGTTCCTAGTCATACCTTTTGGTCTCACTAATGCTCCTTCACTTTCCAACATATCAATAACTCTATCTTTCATTCTTAACTTTGCAAGTTTGTTCTAGTTTTATTTAAATTTATCTTAATTTATGATAAGTATTAGGAATATTATTTAGTTCATGTGGTAAAATTTTATCACCTATTACAAAGGGAGAAACTTTTTATCAAAATATTCCTTTGAGGTCTATAAGGTAGAACACTTGGGGCACATATTAATGTAGACAAAAGGCTGCATGGGATGAAACCCTAAGTTCCTTCCAATGGGTACCTAAAAACTTCCATGCAGGTTGGTCTACCTCCATGTACATGTATATGTATCTATTCAAGTGAATGTTTTATGTGTTAATTTCTAAGTCACCTAAGATTATGTCTTTAAACTAAGTAAAACCACTATCAACTAAAATAAAAGATAAAGGATGCAATAATACAAATATGCAATAAACCATAGGCATAAGCTAATATGCTCTTTTGATTTTAATGACTATGAGGAAATTAAGAGTTATTTTATTTCAAGAGAAAACAAGAAATAATGCATGCATGCAAGCTAGCCTAGATGTAATTAAATTCTTTTTCAATTCCTTGCCTAAGAAGGTTTTGAAATAATAAATTCAAACTATACCCTAATGTTCTTTTTTATTATTATTGGTTATATGGGATTGAAAAAATCCCTACCCATCATCACCACATAGTGGTATTACAATAGTTTGGATATTATCCATGTATCAATTGGAAATATTTGAACCAAGGTCTCTTCCTTAAATGTTGAAGAATTTAACCAGTTGAGATAATGTGGATTTTATCATAAAAATATAGTCAAAGAGAGCAAAATGATAGAAATATAGCTATGAAAAATAAAAAGGATTCCAAAACTAAAAACCTTGATTTTGGATGACTGTGTAGAAGTCTTGAACTCTATAGAAGCATTACCCTAACGCCTTTGCTATAACTTGTAAAACTAGAAAAATGATGATTAGAGTTAGGTTTAGATGATCTATTTGATCATAGAGAAGTGGTAGACTATCTGTCTAGATTGATTAGATCCCCTTTTTCTAAGACAAATTTAAAATGCCTAGAAATTAGAATAAAAATGTATGCAGGTAAAAGTGTTGGAAATGCTCAAAAGCGTTTCCCCAATGCTTTGTGTAAAAAAAAGAGGTAGAAGCACTGGGTTTCAAGAAATATTAGTGCTTCTACACTT
Organism: Wollemia nobilis; assembly: GCA_028583015.1. Taxonomy (NCBI): domain Eukaryota; kingdom Viridiplantae; phylum Streptophyta; class Pinopsida; order Araucariales; family Araucariaceae; genus Wollemia; species Wollemia nobilis. Next base: position 6,353,865 of record JAQPPZ010017095.1, read on the forward strand.
GCAACTTGAAAATAGAGGCTTTAAGGACCTAAATTGATGCAAATTTGTTTCAAATGCAAGATTAAGTCTCAAAACAAGGTTTAGACCCTAATTGCAAATGCCTAATGCAAGGTGAGTTACAAAATTATGCCAATTGATGTCTAAGATTTACAAAATGTACTTAGAGTGTTAATAGAGCTACAAAATGCTACAAATAAATGAGAATATCTATAAAATCTTGCAAATTATGCATAAAGAGGTCCCAAAACAAGATTAAATGCTACAAATATCTGTAAATGACTAAATAGTTGTTACAATAACTTAATAAAGAAAAATATATAATATAATGTAGTTAATATAACTATGATTCCAAGAAAATATGATAAAATATCTATTAAACTATGTAAAGAATATCTGAGAAAGTCATCAGATAAGATTTAAGTGTTGCAAATCAAGTGTAAATGAATAAATAAGAAGTAAAAAAGCCTAGCAAGAGAGGATAGAATGATTATAAAAGATAATATAATTGTATTATGATGAAAATAAGCATATAATGATTGTAAATGCCTACAAGACAAGATGAAGTAAACATAAATAATACTAATAGCTCCAAAATAGGTGAGAGATGTATAAAATGAGTTGCTATAAGCAAGAAAACACCATAAACAAGTGTTGGTAGATATAGATTGAACCAAATTAAGTTTTATCAAGGTTAATAAAGGGGAAATGTATAAAATAAGAATCAAAAAAGAAAAGAAGAGTGATCTAGGGAGATTACAACCTAGTAGAACCTCCTCCTCTTAGCCTAGAAGTCCTCCTTGCCTTAATGTCCCCTTTCTTGCTTGACTTACCCAAAATCTTGCTTGGAGATATCCAAAATAAGAGGATGCAAGAATGTAAGACAAAGAGCTTGAGAAGATAAATTGGTAGATTTTGGATGCTCTTGGCATCCTTGTATAAAAATATAGAGGGTATTTAAGTAGATTTTAGACACTTCAAGAATCCTTGTTGAATGCACCTCCTATGGGATCTATTTAAACATTTTATAAGAGGGATTCCTTAGAGGGAAGGAGGATTAAAATATGCCATTAGGGAAAATAGAAATTGAACTTTTGTAGGTATGAAGTGAGGGTGATTATGCTCAAGAGTGGAGGAAGGAATCAATGTGCCTGAGACTCAGGTTTGTAAAGATTCCATTGGTGCCAATAAAAGTAATAAGATTCTATAAAAGCATTGGGATGGTGCTATTGCACTCAATTAGTGATTTTGATTAATTAAATTGTTTATTGGTCAACTATCTAAGATAATTTAAAATTTCAAAAGCACTAGGAATGAGTGAAAGCACTAGGGTAGTGCTTCTATTGAAATGTAGCACTTTTCCACAAGGGTAGTTTCAAGCTTGGTTTACCTATGTTAGCTTATTTGATTAATGATCTATTGTCTGATGCTTTGCCTAAGGAGGTAGGTGGACCTAGTCAAAATTATATGTCCACATTTTATCCCTTTTTGATGTATTTATTATATAATAAATGCATAAAAAATATGTCATAGGAGTTCAATTTTGATACTAGAATGCTTGATATCAAAAGATGTTATATTAAGGAAATGATTGCAAAAGAAGATATTGTGAAGATTGATTATTTATTAGTGGCTTTAGTGCATGTACACCTCATAAATGATACCCCATGGGTGTCCTCTTGAGTTTTGGAGTGAAAATAAAGTTATCAAGAGGAAACTCAATTAGGTGGTGCATTGTGCAGGATAGAGGGAATAAAATAATTATGAATAGAGAACATTTGTGAGGGGGGTGGGAGGGTGAAATTAAGGAGAGGGGGTAGAAATTGATATTTTTACCAAACACATTTCTTGACCATAAGAGCACTAATTTATGTATTGAGATCTGATGGCAGATGTCAAGAGGCCTATAAATTATGCAAACTTAGTTCAAGGGTTAGTACCAACTTCAAAGTTTATCCAATGGGTATGATCCAAAATCCTAATTTGATTTTGGCTTCTTAGTCATATTTTTCTACTTTGTACTCCTAATGCAACACTTTTATTAGATGTGGTGCCATCGTTAGTAATACTTTTGTTGATGGCAGCACTTTTGTGAATCTTAACACTTTAATTTTTGACACTTTTTTGGGTTCCTTATGCTTTTTATGTTGTAAGGAATTTTTTTAGGAAAATTAATGGATTCTATTAATATAATCTCTTTTCATGATTTGTAAGGACTAGGAGTACTTGATTGTTGAGAGAGATAGCCTAGGGCATTGGATATGGTCCTAGAGATTTTGGATAACATAGATGTAGGGGTATTGGTGTCAATATGTTTGTATCATGTGTTTGTTATGCCAAAGGTTGACTTCAATTGAGCCTTGCTAACAACTCTAGTGAAGAGATGGTATTCAAAGATAATACCTCTTCATTATTGATTTGGGCGATAATGATCACTTTGGAGGATGTTTAGTGGATATTTTTAGTGCCAATTTGAGGGGCTCCTATCTATATTAAGAGTGATGAGAGATTGTGCATGGAGATATTGATAGAAGATAAGGGATTTCCTAGAGTCATATCTATATTTAGCATCAATGAAACTTAGTAGGGCCATTTAGATTGTCTAATAGCTCTCCTATGCTTAGTAGTATATGGTATTTTTATGGTGGATACCAGTTGGTGATTTTTTCATGAGGATGGGGATAGGTTATCATTATGATACGATACCAAGTCATTTTTACTTAGGGGCTAGTGATCTTGAAAATATTATATAGGACCCTTCATTGAGTAGTTTATTAGAGTGAAAAGAGCTTTATCTATTATACACTCCTATAGGTTTGGGCATGGTATAACTTAGATATCAAACAACCATAGTTGTATTGAGGGTATAAATTAGATCTAAAGAGGACTATGACTTATAGACAGTTTGGTAGGCATTGAATCGATAGAGGGACATTGATGATTTCTTGTTAGGCCATAGATGATTTGAGAGCCCATTAGGTGACTTAGCAGCCATGGAGGGTTCTTATAGGTGTAAAGAGAATGAAATGGAGCTAACTTGGGTGAGGAGAGTTTGTTTTTTGAATGATGGTGATGGGGAGTATAAGTTAAATCTCTTTGATATGATTATTGTATAGTTTTATGGGGTTCAATAAGTTCTATATATAGGAGAAATTTGGTTCCATCGGATAACTCGAGAGATAGAGTTTGGAGAGCCTATTTATATTCTATCATTTCTATAGGTTGATGTTGATGATGACTTGTGTTTTGACTCTAATAGAAATGACCCTAGATTAAAGGAGGAATCTATGAGATGGCATGTGGGATTTTATCCTAAGTGAGTGACTCTAGTAGGGCCACTACCTAAGAAAGTAGAGGTGGTGTAGTAGATAGAAAAGGTACTGAGAGGTCTCAATTGATAATATGTATGAGACATAGCAACATGACAAGTTGTTATGAGGGATATAAAGATAAAGAGATGTAATCTATAAAAGTATGAATATGGATTGAGTGCATAGGCTCCTCTAGACATGGACCCTTTGGTGAGTGTGCCACTACTACCTCTTAGTACAAAATATACCTAAGTGGATGAGATGATGCACCCTAGATCTTAGCTAATATTAGAAGACCCAAAAATACTTCTAAGTTAACCTTCAAAGAAGGTCAATTCCTTATAAATCTATCTAAATGAAATTGGGGGTAAAACTAAATTAAGAAATGGGAAGGGTTAGGAGTACAAGGTTAAATATTTGAAATAAGGTTGGTCGAGTTTTAGCTAAAAATAACAAGCAATACTGCATAAGAGTCTTACACTCTCAACTTAATTCAGACCTAATAGACTAGCTAACACATAATCTTGTAGAGCATTATTTAAATCAATTCAAATAGAGCTAAGCATTCTAAAGATTAAAATAAAAACAATCCAAATGTTTATCCAAATGAGCAGAATAGGCTTGAAAAAATTTATTATTCATTAAATTTAAAAAGAAATGCCCAACAATATAACTCACATTATCATATACCCTACAATATTTTTTGATAGAGGCCAAATATTTTTATTTCATTGAAAGGCATCAATCGTCATTGTATACACACATTGTAAATGCTAAATATTTGACCCTCATTCTAAGGTTTATTGAGCTATTTATATAATTACATTACATTATGTTAGCTCTAATTATTACATAACAATTATTTATAGGTCTAACAGAGGTGAGTGTCTAGAGTGGGCATTGCTTTTTAGCTTAGTTGAGATTAACTATTTTAATTCCATGGTGCTGATGTGGCCAATTCTAATCTCTTTCATGAGCTCGATGTCCATGTACCTCCAAAAAAAATTCAACATACTCTCATAGGTTCATGTTTAACCACCATGCTTTATTGCAATGCTAACTTGTCTAAGATCCTAAATCATTCTAATAGTTTTTATATGGGTGGTTGGTCAGTGTATGTGAATCTAATTAACCAAAATAGGTTTGAAAGATTTTTACTCAATGTCAAAGCTTGTAAGTGTGACCAAAATCCTATGTTCATTTCTCATAGGTGCATTACAAGTCTGGTTCTTCATGCTAGACTCTATTCCTTAGGAAAATTATGAGTCTAGCATTGAACCTCAATGTTAGATTTTTCTTTCTCTCATGATGATTTCAACTTCTTCAATAGTTTAGTCACCTTCCATACTTATCCAAATTTTAAATCCAACTCAACGATATATTGAATTTCGAAAGCTAAACTTTTATTTTACTCATGATGACATAAGCACTTTGTAAATCTAGCCATCCATTGCATCAGGTTCTCTGCCTTAGTCAATTTTTGAGTTTTGCAATACAATGCAATGTTGGATGTTGGATGCTAAACTTTTATAACTTCTTTAATTATGCTAGACTCAAGGAAATTTAGGGTCTTCTTTAACTAAACTAAATATTGAATTTTCTAGACCATTTTGCCTTAGTGAAATTTTTAGTCTAACATTGTGTTGCATGACAAACTCATTTTCTTAGCCATATTTTTGGGGCTATCAAGACACCACTACATATCCAACTACCTCATCGTTATTTGGATTGAATTTCATTGCTTTTGTAGCCAAATCTTCTTTGGAGTCATATTTTGATAGTAAATTTATGCAAAAGTAATGCTTCCATCCTAGCTCCAGGGCTATTTCCTAAGCAAATTTTGATAAAACTTTAGCAAAATCACAATCAGCTAGGTCTACAAGGCTTTATGAATGTGGGTAAATATTTTGACCTATATTATTATCAACTTTAGGTGATTTCTACGTGTAGAAATAAAGAACCTAGAGAGCCTTATCTATTGGGCATCAAGTTTAAAAGATAAATAGGGAGCTAGAAGATAAGATGGTGGAAAATAAAGGTTTAAGAGGTAGTAAAAATTTAAGGTTTAAGAGATAGAAGAACTATAAAATAGGGAATCACAATAGAAAATGTAGAGATGTGAATGAGGCAAATATATTTTGTAGCTAAAACAAGGGTTTCAAGACAAGCATTGGAAGACGCCCCTATTGGATACCCATCTTATTTGCCTATAAAATATGGGATTTTCTATAGAATATAGAGGACAAAATATTCTTGAAGAAGAGAAGGTTGATGTTTACATAAGGATGGATGATGGGAGGTGAACAAGGACAAGAAAGATCCAGGAAAAAGGGAAGTAAAATCAGAAAGAGGAGGGAAATATGATAAGAGGAAGAGAGAGGAAGAAGAGGGAAGATACTTGGCTAGAAGTACCTCCATAAAAACTAAATACTTTATGACCATAGTCTTCCATAGCCAAAAGTTGCTTTAGACCTAGGAAAATTGCCTTAGGTGAATATTCCAAGCACTCAGGAATATATTCTCTTTGTTGTCTTCTTTGAAACATTACATAGGTACTTTTATTTAGGATTGTAGATAGTTATGCAGTGCCTTGGTACCCCAAAAATATGCATGGCTAATTAGACAAAATAAATCTAGACTAGGTCCCTAGTGCTAAAGAAAAATTCCATGCACTATACTTGCCTCACATCTCCTTTATAGTTTTTGTGAATGGTAGCAATAGCCAAAGTCTTAATTGGGATTAGATTTTTGTTAGAGCTGACACTTCCAAATAGAAATTGCATCTCATGCATCATGTGTATATGATTTTTCCATTTTGGCATCACATGCTTACCTTTATAATCTAAGTGTCATGATGTATGGCCAATGGCTTAGCGCATCATCTTTCTTCATTCTCCCCGTTATTCTGTACCACCTATAACTTATCAGCCTCTATAGTACCAATCTATCCTTATCCTAGCATTTTATTGACATGCCTTAATTTAGGTAGCTAATAGTCATTTTATAGCATTAACTTTTCCATGAGGATAACTTTCATTTGCTTTCATCGTTAAGGTACTAAGTTGTCATACTATAGACTTTGTACGTCCTTTTTCTTTGCTTGCATTCCATCTTCACACAACCTCTTAATCAAAAAGGAATCCTTTATTGCTTGTAAAAGAAAATTTTGGGCAACCTATTCATTGGGCTATGGAGTAAAAAATAAGATAATAAGGGGGAAAAGTAGAAGAGGACGTATGGAATTTATAAAATAGTAAGAATGATGAATTACTAGAAGTGGTTGTGGAATGATTGGAAGAAAACAAGATGAATTGGGATACAAAATATGATGTAAAAGAAGGGAGAGAAATATGTAAAGGATGGGAAAGTGACAATACCTGAATATTAAAGTTTCTTAAATTTATTGCTTTGTCATGACCTTGGGCTTCACCTTTCTTCCCTCTTACTATTTGGAAATTTGAAACTCTAAACAACAAAAAGGCAAAAAATATGAAGCCACCCCTCTTTGATCAAGAGGTTCTTCTAATATTTTGGTTCTTTTTTTCCATGGATTTAGAGAAATATCTATTTATTTGAGCTTAAATAACATGCAAAGTTGCATGCCTTGCAAGCCTAGTGTATTTACCAGGGAAGAAAAAACATGGCTTTTCATTGCAAGAGAGCAATGTTAAAGGGAAAAAGGAAAGAGGTGAAAATTATGAGAGGTTGGTATGCTTCAAGGCATGTAACTCTACACACTCTTTAAGATCAACCATATAGAGATTTATCTCAATCTATATGTGTCTCTACCGATTCCTAGACTTTTCTCCCTTTTTGCAACTTTCGCTAATTTGAGAGAAAATGTAGGTCTGTCAACCTTATTGGCTTTTGAGATTATCTCTCTTCTTTTCCTTTTCTTTTTTGTCCTTAGACTTTACTTTTTTGGCACAATTTTTATTCCCACGAGAAATGGTGAAATCGAAATAAAAATAAAAGAAGGGTAATCTAAGAGGTGTGGTTGTCTTTGCTACACCTCATCATAGGATGATGGGCATATCAAAATTATGCCAAAAGGGTGAAGTCCCAAACAAAGTTTCCATCAATAATTCAATGCTGAAAGGAGATGCCTCCTTATATAGGGACCATAATCTTGAGAAGCCACTGCTCAACTTCCAAGTCCTACACATGTGATATTATGGTGCTATTTTCAAATCCCTACCCCTGTTACTTAGCTAACCATTTGGCTCATTGCCTTATTTTAGCTATATTTACGTATAATTAGCTTTATTTACTTGTTGACTATTTACAAAAAATTATCGTGTGCCTCCTCATGCTAGTAGTACTCATAATTTTCTTCTTCATCAAAATTTGCAATGACCTGAAAATATAGTGCAAAAGTTACATTTTTATCATTGATTGGTATCTTGTAACATGTAACTTATTTTTAACAAAGAGTCATCACTTGCTTGGCCTTGAACAAAAACTAATCTTAAAACTTGCTTAAGACATGGCATTGAAACTTAGCATAGAAAATGTTTCTTGAGCCCATGAGTCATTGGTCAACTTTCCCATACACCTAGGCACATGTGCTATCTCTACCTCTATTTTTTGAAAAGTCCCAAGGTACATGAGTATTTTTCTTTGGTTGTTTGTATTTTTTTCACTAGGTCCCCTTGATTTTTTTACCCTATTTATTATAACATGTGATTCATTGTGTGTTGAAACTGATCATAGATGGACTTTAGATCTTGTTGACTCCACATGTTTGAAAAAATCACTACTTTAGGACTACTCAAGAAGAGCTCATGCTAGATCATCCATTGCTTACCTTTTGGCCAATCAATTGCTTCCACATGAACCTACTCCATGACTTCAAAAAAAATTACCTTTTGTTCTTCATATATTTCAATGTGATACAACCTAAGCTTCTCACCATATATCCAAAATATTTTTTGGATGTAGGGGATAGTCATGTGAGCATGATCTTATGCCAGGCATATCCCTAAATATTCCAAAAAAAAAAATTGATAAAAACATCCCAAATAATGGTGGCACATTAACAACCATCACATCTTGGATTGCTACAAGGTCTAAAAATTTATACAATAAGATTAGAATATTTTTTTGTGATTTTCACTATTTGTATTGGTATCTCATTGTATTGCACTATCCCATAATTAGCTTTAATATAATCTAAGCTCATGGTATCATATATTAACTAAGGCATGATTATGGCAATAGCTTCCAAATCTATTGTGTAGTTATTCAATACCCAACCTTCTAAGCATAAGGACAAATAAGAGGGTAGAGACTTAGTATTACCCATATCAAGGGATGGTTGTCTATGTTATAACTTAGATTCTAAAAAGGAAGTTTTACCAACCAATGAGTCCTTCAAAGTAAATTCAACCAAGTTCACCTATTGATGGATAAATATAGTCTCTTATCTCTTATTCACTTTTTTCATAATGTTGCTTCCTGAAGTGTCTGGTAGCTTGGTTTCCTTTTGAGTTGATTGTTGAAGCAGTTTTTGACATTTCTCCACCATCACTTCCCTCTACTTACTTTTTATTATTGAGTAATATAATCTTTAGTAAGCCTATTTTCTTTAGCAATGTAAGCAAAATGCTTTTGTTGTTTTGTAGATAACTATGGTTTATAATTTTTTGGACGCTCTCCTTGTGAACATAGTACCTCTTCTAGCTCATCTTATTTGTCTTGTTCCTCTCATTTCCTTGCTCTCTACTTAATATTTTCTAGACTTTCAATTTCTTGAGCATATGCTAGCAAAGAAAGATGGCCCAATCCTACATTCGGATTGACTAGAAAAATTATGAAGAGTTTCTTCTTTGCAAAATATTTCTCTAGATCAATTGTAAGGGCTATGGAATCACCTGAATCCTAAGTTGTAATTGGATAGAAGTGTGGTTGATAGTGTTGATAAGCGTTATTATTGTAATGACCGTCAAATGTTGAGTACTTAAGCTTATCTGGACTATGGAATTCTTCTTGCTTTTGATATTTGGTGATGCTAAAATATTTTTTACCAAATTTATTAATGCGCATCATTTGATCTCTTAAGGGAGATACATTTTGAAGATATACCTTAGTTTTTCATTGAATATTTTGTCATTCTACAACATTGTTCTCATTATTCAAGTGTTGAATCATATATCTTAGTTCTTGCACTATTTGATATTCTAGGGTATTCAAAGTAGGTTCATTCTTAGCTAGAGATATATCTAAGTAATATTATTAAGGCAACATGCCTAGTTATAGAACATGTAGGGATGAAAAAGGAACTTGTGGATTCATCTGATAGACCTGAGGGGTAACATGGTGATTCTAGAAAGGATTTTTCTTGTTGAGATGAGCATATTTTTGCTATAATGGCAACTTGGAGAATCTATAAAAGCCATTTTTCATTAAGCTATTGTATCTAAATGCTTATATCCAGACTAAAAGCATTAAGGTAATAAATGTAGGTTTGGGCATGCATCGACTTTATTATGAAACTTAGTTATGCTCTCCTGAGGATTCCTTTGAATAAAGTAAAAATGAGTGAGTAGAAAGAAGAGATCTCCAAGATTATCAAACTATAATATGAGAGGTTCAACTAGATCAGCCCAATCCTAAATGTTATTGTCCTCTAAGGATTAATATTATTGCAACTCTTTCCCTAGAAATAACTAGTAAGAAGTCTCACCATTACATTTTCAAAGGTAATATTATAAATGGTGGTCAAAGTAGCAATATCTTGGAAGTGCTCATAGTAATTTTACCATTACCATCATAAGTAGGAAAAAAATTCAATGCAACCTAGGGATCTCATGAAGATCTATAAGGTTAAGGGGTTCAACACTATTCCAATCCAGACAAATATTTCCAACCATGGATCTAGGTAAAATGTGATATGATGCTTGTAGAATTATTATTTTGATTGGTATGCAACAAGTTGTCTTGGCTTTCGATCCTATTACTATGTGGTTTTGAGTTCTTCTACCAGCAGAATTACCAATTTCTTTGGTTCATAAACTAGTGGAGTTTCCACGTGAATATGTATTCTCTGCTTGTGAGGTTAAAACTTTTGACCAAAATCTTGATTTATTTTGGTGAATAGGATGGATATGGATGTATTTGATCTATTTTCTCTTTATGGGTGGGACAAATTTATGAAATTTTTTCCCACCAAGCATGCCAAACAATTTGGATTTGAAATCCACCTAAGTGGATGAGATGATGGACTCTTGAGCTTAGGAAATATTGGAAGACCCAAAATGCTTCTGAGTCATACTTTGAATAAGTGCGGTTTATTAAAAAACTATTTAAATGAAATGGGGGGTAAGACTAAAGTAAGAAATGCAAAGGATAAGGAGTACAAGATTGAAGATTTAAAATAATGTTGGTCGAGATTTATCTAAAAGTAACAAGCAACATAGCATAAGAGTCTTACACTCTCAACTTAATTCAAGGATTGACTAGCTAACACACAATATTGTAGAGAATTATTTAAATCAATTCATATAGAGATAAACATTCTAGAGATTAAAAGAACAACAATACAAATGGCTATTTAGATTAGTAGAATAGGCTTTTCTAAATTCACTATTAATTTAATGTAAACAAAAATGCATAACAATATAACTCACATTATATCATACAACATTTTTTGATAGAGGTCACACAATACTTTTATTTCATTAAAAGGAAACAATCATCATATGGTATACACAAATTGTAAATGCTAAAGAGTTGACCCTAATTTTGAGATTCATTGAGATATTTATGGATTTATAATATATTATGTTAGCTCTACTCATTACATAAATTTTTTTTGCAGGCCTGACACGAGAAATTATAGGGAGTGGACATTGCTTTTTTTCTCAATTGAGCTTAACCATTTTGATTCCATGGTGTTGATGTGGTCAGTTATGATATTTTTCATGAGCCTAGGATCCATGTATCTCTAGTAGATCTTAGAATACTCTCACAATTTCACTTTTAACCACCATTTTTTTTTGTAGTGCTAGCTCATCTAAGGCCCTAACTCATTTTTATAGCTTTGATTTGGGTGACTGGTCGACATACGCAAATCTAGTTGATTGGGATAGGTCTAGAAACTATTTACATTATTTTGAGGCTTGTAAACATGAGTATACATCTATGTTCAATTATTGTTTGTGCCTTACAAGTACGGTCCTTCATGCCAGAGTCTATTCCTTAGTAAAATTATGATTCTAACATTAAACCTCAATGTCAAACTTTTCTTGCTCATTATAATATCAACTTCCTCAACAATCTGACCACCTTCCACATAGCCAAATTTTAAATCTAGCTTGATGCAATATTGAATTCTTGATTTTAAACTTTTGTTGTCCTCATGATGACATCATCACTTTGTAAGTTTAGCCATCTATCATGTCAGGCTCTTTGTCTTAGTTAATTTATGATTTTGGCAATACAATACAAGGCTAGATGTTGGACATTAGAATTTAGCTCCTTTGATTGTGTCAGCCTCAAGGAAATTCTTGGCCTTCTTTAGCTCAGTTGAATATTGAATCTACTAGACCCTTTTGCCTTAGTGAAATTTTTAGTCTGACATGCAGTGTAATGCCAAACTCTTTGCCTTAGCTAAATTTTTGGGGCTATCACGATGTCACTACATATCTAGATGCTTAATCATTCTTTAACTTATATTTCATTACTCTTGTAGCTAAATCTTTAATAGGACCATACTCTAGCAGTAAATCTACACAAAAGTAATGCTTCCAACCTAGCTCTAGGGCTATTACCTTAGAAAAATTTGATAAAAATTTAGTAGAATCATAATCCAATCAGGTTTGCAAGGCTTTGTGAATGTGGGTAAATATTTCTATCCACACTAACTAAAGGATTTGTAAGGGCTAGGCCTATAATATTTATGGATGAGGGGAGGAGGATATGTAAGCAGAGATGGATACTATGCTATAGAACTTTCATGAGTTTAGGATAAAATTGGCTTGTGTAGAAACAACAAGATAGGAAAATGCAGCTAGAGCTCAACGGGAGGCAATGAGACTAAGATAGGAGCAGGATGATCCTGTAGCTCAAGTGGCCCTACTATAGGATGATCATGCCTAGGCTATGGTATAAATTTCTAGGTTATAAGTTGATCATGCCCAAGAGGTTGGTCAAATATAGGGTGAGAATTCATGGCTAGTATGAGAGAGGGACAAGGCTTCTTTACATCTAGTAGTTGGGACACCAGACATAGACATGGTACAAATTTTATTGGGCTAGTGGTAAGCATTTGTAACACAGTTAGAGGGGGAGATAGAGAGGGTGTAGATAGAGGTATAGGTAGCTTATCAAGAGGTTGGATAAGAAGGGAAGCATTTTGTGCATTATCTATATTTTTACCATGCAATATTACTTGTTGCATAGAGGGAGTCATCACCTACATGTTTGAGGACCTGCACTAGGTCATGATCTATGACATGGAATTCATAGAAGTCTATTGGTTTTCGTCCTCCACCATCACTACCACAAAAAGTAGCATAAGAGGTAATAATACAGGTTTTAGTTGTTAAGAGATTTTGATATTTTGAGGGTAAGTGCACTAGTTTTTATCCTTATGGTGCATTGCCTCCCAAATATTGGGCCAAGTGTATCAATTTTTATCATTGTAGTACATCAAACCCTTAGTTATGTATTATTTTGAGGTATTTATACATTGACGATATTTCAAGATATGATTTTTGCTTTTAACACAGTATGTTGATATTTTTATGATTTTGGTGATGTGATGTTGATATGATGCATAAATTTATTTTGAAATAAGTTAGGAATAAGTTTATAATTTGGTTAAATGTCATTTCAGTCCAGGTAATGAGTTGTAATTGTTGCATAGGATTATTTATGACGTGTTTTGAATGAATTGATAATTGTTTGATATTTTTAATATATTTATTCCATATAAAAAATATGAGATAAAGTATTACGAGTGGCACATACCAATGTAATGCAAAATTTGGCATGGATACAATATAATAAGGGTATTATAATGGTTTGGGAATGATTTGGAAAAAAAATTGGGGGTTTTTCTAAAGTATTATAAATTGGGATAATGTTGCTAACTAGGAAAATTTGAGAAAAGTAAAAATTAATTTAAAATTTGCATCACTCTCGAATGTGATAGGAAGACCCTGTATGAGAAATATAAAGATAGGAAAATTTTATAGATCATTTGAGAAACAAAATTGATAAATGATAATATATTTAACAAATTAATTTGGATTTGTAAATTTTTAGGTGTAAATAATTAATATATTTGATCAATTATGTTTTAATTGATCATCAGGTTAATATCAGGATGATTATCATCTTTGTTACACTTGTTAGGTAGGGGCACAACATAATAAGTGTAATTGTTAACTAATTCAACCAATTTGAGTGAAGTTATTTATACTTAGACCCAAATAATGAAGTGATTAATTTAATTTAGAAGAAATTTAATAAATTATTGATTTAGAAAAAGGTAAATGTTGATGTTTTGAGGTATTATTTTTTATGATGGAAACGTAAGATGGCATGAATTATTAGGCACGATATTTATCTTTAAATAGATTTATTTGATGAGATATTTATCAAATTGCAATAAAATGGATGGGTTGCAAATATGATGGTTTGCTACTAAAGGGACTATGAATTTTGAAGATCATTAGATAATGGATATAGGTAATAAATGGCATCCAACTCTATCAATGGAATAATTGCTTTGTTATTGTGGTGACTAAATTTGAAAAATAAAACAAAAAAGTGTACAAGAAACAAATAAATGAGGGGTATTTAAAAATAAATGAGGATGTCAAAAACCTAATACTGATATGAAGAGAATTCTTAATACATTATCCAAAAGATAGCCTAGGAGCCATATAATAGACAAGCACTTTTTGTGGGTGACCTATGAGTGATGATAGACCTATGAGTCGGATGATAGATAAGCACTCATAAGTATGTTTATGACATTGTTTTGAGTGGTGGCCTATGGTATGATAATGGATAATCGCTCATGAATATGTTTATAAAAAATATTTTGAGTGATGGACTTTGGCCTAATAATGGACAAGCACTCATAAAAATATATATAACAAATTCATTTGAAAAATGACATGTGGCCTAATAATGGACAAGTGTTCATGAAAATATATACAAAGTATAATCTTATTCTTGAGTAGTTGCCTAGGTTTCGTGATGATGGAAAATCACTCATGAATGGAAATATATGTCTGCATATATGTATAAGATAATAATATCATCTCTAAGTAATGGTCTAAAAGCCATGATAAAGGACAAACACCTAGAAGATGCAATAAAATGATCATGAGATAAGATACATCATGTCTAAGTGGTGGCCTCAAATCCAAATATAGGACAAGAAATTAGGTCATGAGGATTATAGTACCTATAATATGTACAATATGATGCAAACAAATATATAATATTTTGGTTAGTAATTGCTCAAAAGTTACTTTGTTAGTAAATTCCCAAGTGGGACTTTGGTTAGTAAAGACCTTAGAGGTATTTCTATTAGTAAATGTTGAATGGGGGCTTCAAACACCTATGTATTAGGGGGTATTCCCAAGAGGTACTTTAAATTTCTATGCCATAGAGGGTATTCTTGATAGGGACTTTAAATATCTACATCATAGGGGGTATGCCTGAGAGGGATTTTAAATGCCTATGTTATAGGACACATGTACGAGAAGGAATTTAAATATTTGTGTCATCAAGGGTGTACCCGAGAGGAACTTCAAATGTTTATGTCATAGGGGTCATGCTTGAGAGGGACTTAAAATATGTACACTTTAGGGGGAATGCCCAAGAGGGACTTTAAATTTTTATGCCATAGAGGATATGCTCGAGAGGAACTTACGTCTACACTACTGGGGGTATACCTAAGAGATAATTTAAATTCCTACATCATAGAGGGCATACTCGAGAGAGAATTTCAATGTCTACATCATAAATGGCATGCTTGAGAGGGACTTTAAATATCTACATCATAGAGGGCATTCTCGAGAGGGACTTTATATATCTATGTCATAAGAGGTATGCCTAAGAGATACTTTAAATTTGTATACCTTAGGGGTTGTTTTTGAGAGGTATTTTAAATATCTACACCATAGGGGGTGTGCTCGAGAGGGACTTTAAATATCTACGTTGTAAGGGGTATGCCCAAGAGGGACTTTAAAAGTCTACACCTCATAGGGTGTGTTCAAGAGGGACCTTAAAAATCTACTCCACAAAGGGGGTTCTTAAGAGGGACTTTAAATGTCTATGTATATGCAAGATACATATGTGGAAAAGAGATCTAAGAACTAGATATAAACAATTATACATAAATTTAGTCTTTGTGCTAACTATTTGCTCCCTAGTAGGGAGATGATATTGAAAATGAATAGATAGATTTTGATGCCTATGCAAGCTTTTACATCTCCAATAACAAGATGAAATTTTGGCCATGGCCTAGAGTCTGTGAGACCTCATACAAGCACCAAAAAATGATTAGAAATATGATTTGTCTTGAGAGGTGTAGGAGAAAACATTGTTAAGATGACAATATTTATGCTAATAGAAATTTTTGAGGTTAGGGATTACCCCCTATTCCTATATTTAGGATATACTATAGATATGTCTTGACTAAGGTTGAAATGATATAAAGATAATTTTTAATGAGGGTCATCTTAGTTATTTTATAGTCCAATGAGGAATGATGGTATGAGTGATCAACAACTTGGTGCACCCATAAGATCTCTATGGGTTAGCAAAGTGTTGATCAAATATACCCCATTATCTCATGGGTCTACAAAAAATAAAGAAGGGATAAAAATACAAAGTAGGTTAGTCATGATTGCCTAGTAGACCCTTGTGAGATCCAATCAGTATGATCCAATTTTCTAGCAAATAGTTAAGTAGTTACTTGTCTACAAGATCTAAGTTCATATAGCTTGGACCTTACAATGATGCACAATGCAACTAGATCAATATGAAATTGATTAAAAAGAAGTTGCGAAAATGCTTAGAATTTTTAGATCATATAAAATGTATAGGAAAGGCTTGATTCCTTGATAGAACCTAATTAGAGCTAACTCCTATGAACCTTTGCCTGGAATAACCATAAATAATTACATATGTTCAATACATGGGTTCATTAAGGATTGGGTCTAAGTACGATGTATGAGGTAATCAAACAAATTTGAGGTAGAAAACTATCTAGATTATATTAAATTGTGGATGTTTAATAGACCCTTGAAAGGATTAGATCATATGTATCAATGCCTAGCAGATCTTGTAAATAATTATACATTTGTAATATATTGGTGCGTAAGGCTTGATCCTCACAATGGTGTAAGAGGAAACTGACTAGATTGTTTAAAGAGAAATGTTGATTTAAAGATATCCTTAATTACCTAGTATATCAATAAGAGGTTGGAGGTCCAATTTTTATTACCTTGAATATCTACAAAATATTTACAAATCCCCAAAGTATTGGACATAGGGATTTGATCCTCTTTTTGATATATAAGGCAATTAGGATTATGCAAAAAGTATGTTGTCGAGTCTACCAACCTTGGTAGTAGGAACCATGCATCCATTACAATTCTATAAGATATTGGATGTGCAAGGGGTCTAGGTGGTGCATTGGGCCCCAGAGCTAATCATAGGCTTAGATCATACGAAATGTTTATCATGATTATCTAATAGGCCAAACCATGATCCAAGGTAATTCATCCATTGCTTGGCATGTCTACAAGTTATTGTAAAATTGCAAAGCATTGGACGAATAAGCTTGGGCCTTGAAGGGGCCTATCAAATGACATTAAAACTAATTATAGATGAATCTTGAGATGTATTATGAAAATTATTTAGTGTGGTGATTTAGATAGCAGAAGAGAAGGGATCCATTGATTGGCTAATACACCCTTTGAATGATATTGTTGATGGGACAAAAGAAAGGGGACTAGTAGAGTTATCACGGATGTAGATGATCACATCATTCATCACTTAACCCAATCAAGAGAAGAGAAGAGAAGAATATTAATTTAATATAGAGAAGTTTTATATAAGAGATTGTTAGAAATAGATTATATTACATCATTTGGGTCATGTAAATGTACCTTCCTAGGTACATACTTAGGACATTAGATTACTTTAGGGGGAAGTTATCTAGTTACTTCATGCAATGTAATAAATGCACAAGTGTCAATGTGCAAGTTGTATATGTGCAAGGTGTCCCTTGCACAACTAGGTAGAGTGTTGGCCAAGGAACCTATCTTCCTATATAAAAAGGGCCTCATTGTAACAAGCAGAATATAGAAGCTCAGAGCATATTCGTAGGTAGTAGCATAGTGCTGTGTAGATCACCATATATTGGTGATGGGTGCAATGTAGTCCAGTAGCTTTGTTCATGGAGTGTCCATTTCCTCCATAGCTACATTGTATTCATTTCTATCATTTCTATTTATAGCATATTTCAGTCATCTCACAGATTTACTTTCTTTCATATTATTTTGCATCTTGTGATTGCTATCTCCCATTGCATACTGCATCAAAATCTAACAGTGGTATCAGAGCCATGGTAGATCTAGCCATAGTAGATCAATAGGAAAACCACCATTATCATTGAGCCTAAGTTTTTTGTCAACCTGACGCGCTACTAGACCAGCCACTATCAAAAACTCTTAGAAGAGTCTAGGTGGTAGAATTAGGGAGAGCCACAAGTGAGGACTGAAAGAAATCTTAGTTCCAAAAATACTGAGATTACATTTGGCTAGAGTCTTTCCACAGAGTTGCAGGAAAAACTCGTGAAGACTAGGACTCAACATTCAATCCACTAGATTGACAAATCAACTAGTGAAGATCATTCAAGATATCTAGAATTTGTTAACTATTACCCAAAGTTTCTTTTGTTGTAGAAAATTAATTCTTAGATGATTGGGACACCTCCTACAATAGAAATCTAGGAGACTTCAACTTCATTGCCCAAAGGTCGATATACCTTCATAGTGTAGAGATTAGTTCCTTGTGCAAGAAAATAATACTATGGAAGAAGACTTCTGGAGAAGAGTCATGGTGAAGTTAGGAGACTAGAGATCTCCATTGCTAGATTGAGAACTTCATAGAAGAAGAAAAGGCCATAGTAGCCTTGATCCAGAAGAAAAGGCCACAAAAGCCTTGATCTAGAAGAAAATGCCATAGAAGCCTTGATCCAGAAGAAAAGGCCACAGAAGCCTTGATATTGAAGAAAAGGCCATAGAAGCCTTGATCCAAAAGAAAAGGCCATAGAAGCCTTGATACTAAAGAAAAGGCCACATAAGCCTTGATACTAAAAAAAGGCCACAGAATCCTTGATCCTAAAGAAGACTCCAGAAGAGAGTATCTGATTCAGAAGTAGATTAATATTTTAATACTAATACTTTGTTGTAGGGAAAGGAGATTCAATGAGTTGGAAAACTTCCTACAAGAAATTTAGGAAGAGTATCTTCTTCAGAATCAATCCAACACCTAAAGCAAAATTGAAGGTAAAGAGATCAAGAGAAGATCTCATTGAAGAACTTCTAGTCTTGGAAGAAGAAGAAGGACTAGGAGAGTCCTGCTCGAATCCAGAAGTAGAAAATCTAGAAGAATATCTCACCACCAACACTTCCAAGAGTAGAAGGTTGAAGAAAAGGTCTCAAGGAAGACCAGAAGAAGCTGCAAGATCAAAGACCTTGGGGAGGTCTCAATGAGCATCCAATAAAAGGCTTGGAGAGCCTTACTAAATAAATCATCAAAGAAGAAGAAATTGGCAAGGAGTGCCAAATATCAAACCTCAAGACATTCAAAATATTGAGAAGAATATTTGGGACAATTATCACCATACGACAACAAGCCCAAAAGAAGAAGAAGAATTTGGCAAGGAGTGCCAAATCTCAGAAGACCTCAAGACATTCAGAATCTTGAGAAGAAGATCCTGCTTGAAGTCAAAATTTGACAAGAAGACTTGAAGATAGGAGAAGCCTACCAAATCCAAGAGATTTGAAGATTACCTCTCACAACAAGAAGGCACCATTTTAGAGACAAATACTTCTCCAAATATATAGCAAAAGGAGAATATTTCTTAAAGGATCAAATCATCAAAACCTAGGCTCATAAAAGAAAGTTTGAGACCACTTTTTGGTGAAGAAGAAACTAAGCAACAAGATCCTACTCAAAGTAGCAACTTGGTGATCTTAGACACCAAGATCTACATCCTCTATAGAAGCTACAAAAGAGCTACAAAATCTTTCAAAAAGGTAAGCAACTATTGGTGCAAGTAGATTCATTAATTGGATTACTTATCATATTTGTTAAAGCACCTTAATTTGGATTAGAGTTGCAAAAGAGGAAAATTGAATTACAGTATTCAAAAGTGCAAAAGAGAAAAGTTCCTTTTAAGGTTCATTTGCACATTAGCTTTGGAGTTGATTAGATTACAAAATTACAACTATCTATCAACTACCAAATATCTACTTTGGAAAGAAAAAGAAGACTAGTTCCTACAACTTTGTTTGTAGTGAAATTGTAGAATAACTCTTGAAGATTCATTTCAGATTATTCTTGATTAGTTGTAGTAAATTGATTAAGTGCACTTATAAGTTATTTTGAGAGTTTATTGGAGTGATAAGGTGTGATTTTTAGTGCATTAAAAGTGAAATATTAGTGGGTTCATTTGCACTACTATATTACTCTCAAAAAGCTTAGTGTTTGTGTTCTTGAGAAAGGCACAAAATCATATTAGCATCAAGTGTCTAAAGACACCATTAGTGCACCAAAATCTGCAAATTTTAGTGGCCAAAGGAAGCCACCAAAAATAGCTCAATCCTCCAAATTTTGGAGAAGAAAATAGCAACTAACTAAAGTCAGCAAAGGAAGCTTCAAAAATTGAGACTTGGTGAGTCTCAAATCCAAAGCATTACAGGGTTAGTTGCAAGGTGAAAGTGCAGAAAATTACATCAAAGAGAAGCTTCTATCTACACCATTATAAGCTTGGGATTGTTATCAAATTACCCAAGCAAAAATGGGAAAGGTGTCTATTCAAGAAGACCACCTCAAATCCCCCATTGCATTCAAAATTCTACCATAAAAACCAGAAAATCAGATCTACAAAAAGGAGTGCAAAAAGGAGTGCAAGAAGGTTTCTTATAACCAAAAGTTATTACATTATTGTGCATCATTCTAATCGGTTGTACGCAGGTCTTAGGGCAGAATCTAGAGTGCCTTAAGGGCACATTATTATAGTCAAGAATAACCGAATAGCAGTCCACTCCAAGCATAGAAAGGAAGCCTCTCAAAAGGCTCACAATTCCTCCATTTTGGATGGTCGAACCTACAAGAAAAGAAGACACAATACAAAGTAAAGAAAGAGCATTACATCCAAGGTAATCTCATCTACAAAGGAGCATACAAAATAGGTTTAAAAAATGAGGGAAAGCATAGCAATCCATGTACATCCAAGGAGCTCCATCAAGGCACCACCAAAGCTCCACCAAGGCACCACTAGAGCTCCACCAAGGCACCACCAAAAGCTACTCAAAATCCTCCAAAAGCATTAGTTAGAACCACCTCATCGAACATTCACAACAAAGAAAGAATTGGCCAAGGCACATTGCTAATAAGAAGCTTTGCCAAGGCACATTGAGAGGGCATTACATAGAAGACTCATGCACAAGGAGGTGATGACACTTGTTATCTAAAGATAACCCTAACAACTCTCACACAAGTGCCCATCCATTACAAGATTGACCAAGGAGCGTTACACAAAGGAGGTTGGAATGTTAGAAAGAAAAGAGACACTTGGAATGGAAAAGAATGAGTGCTCATATTAGAACATAACGTTCCTTTCAGACCTGATAGAAGGTTTACAAGTGGCAAGAGGTATCTCTACTTCTCTCAAGCACTCATAAGAAATGGTTGTGACACTTGTCACAAGGTCCAAGATTCCTCCTTCATAAAAATGTGCCCAAGTCCAAGGAGTTTGCATTCATAGCACAATCAAGGTAAGCCAAAGTGCAGCATGGAAGCAAGGAGAAGAGAGCATTAAAATCTCTGGTCAAGGGAGGTCAAAGACCCCATAGTTTGAAGCACCAACGTTCATGCATTGAAGGCAAGGAGATTCCAAAGCTTGGATAGTGTTTTTAGTGCCAAAGGAGAACAGTACATTGTTATCATATACAACCAAAAAGGCATCGAACATTGTGGTAATACAATATTGAAAGGTAAGAAATAACCCTTATTTAATATTGCTTTCATTCTTAGGGAGATATAAGGATTGTAAACTAAGGTCAAAGCTTAGAGAAAATATCAATATTGAAAGCAAAAATCAAAGGGTGAAATATAACAAATCAAAATAATATTTGCAAAATAAACCTAGGAGAAATAAGGGTTACTACTAGAAAAATCAAATTTATAATATTTGCAAATATTATTGTGTTCTAATTTTCTATATTTGGGAGCTATAAGGATTACAACACCAAATTAGGTTATTGAAAATTAGAAACACTAAAATCAAATCCTAAGGGATATTAAAAGAGGTTATTAAGGTTTTTTCTAAGGTTGGAAATTTATAATATTCTTGTCTCAAAATTTCTCAAAAGGGACAAAAGAAATCCAACATTAAAACCTCTTCAAAATTGGAAAAGTGCTTAGTTCAATAGGAGTAATAAGGTGTTAGAAAAGTTGATTTTTGATATTTACAAAACTTTACAAAATCAACCAAAAATTGAACTACATTTTACAAGAGCACTATATCATATTCCAAAATCACTAGGGAGACATAAGGAAGTCCACAAAATCTAAGGATTGATATTAGGGAATTTAAATGGCATCAAACAAATTCTTCCTAGTAGAATCTCAACTACTCAAGGGTCCTAATTATTTCTCCTGGAAGAATAAAGTAAAAGCAATCCTGGTATATGAAAAAATTTGGGATATTGTCAAAGGGAAAACACAGATACCTACCACAGATGATATTGAAATCCTAAAGTTTGAGGAAAATGATTCAAAGGCTCTAATGATAATAACCTTTGCTATCACTGATGAGATACAACCCTATATCAGTTCAACAAAAACATCTTCAGATGCATGGACAAGCCTAGAAAAAATATTTGAAGGAAATAATAAGGCAACTATTCTTCATCTTCAAACTCAACTTCACTCATTAAAGATGAATAATGGAGAAAGCATAGAACTATTCCTAAGGAAGGTAGCAGATATTAAAGGAAAATTATTGACCTTAGGAGAAACAGTTAAGGATGAACTTCTTACTCAAGTAACCATGAGAGCACTTCCAAACAACTATAAACATTTGGTAACATCTTTACAAGTCCTAAGTAAAGATACTTCTTTTGATGACTTAGTCAATATTCTATAGGAATATGAGGTGGAAAATACAGTTAAATATGAAATGACTAACATTGCATTGGCATCTAAAGATAATCCATAGGGAAACATTGCTTCTTCATCAAAAGGATGAAAACCATGGTACAACAGGTATTGTCAGATATGCAAGAGAAAAGGCCATAGTACCAACTATTGCAGGTTCAATCCCAAAAATCAGAATCAAGGAAATCAGATGAACAATGGGAACCAATTTCAGCCACGACAATATCAAAATCCTCGTTAGCAATAATTTTAGCATCCAACCAATTATCCCCAATTGGAGTATCGAAAAGGAAATAAAAAAGGACATCTAGCTCAGAGGATAGAAGAAATCAAAGAACTGGAAGAATCTACAGATGATTATGAAGTCAAAGCTCTTTCAGCAAGAATGACAGGTTATGAAGACACTAACTACTTGCTTGAACAGGTTACAAAAAATAGAGAAGAAGAATCTGAATCTCAAGATCAAGAAGGAGATTCACATTGAAGACTAAAGTCTTCAATACCCAAATAATGTAATACAGGGGGTGTTAGAAATAGATTATATTACATCATTTGGGTCATGTAAATGTACCTTCCTAGGTACATACTTAGGACATTAGATTACTTTAGGGGGAAGTTATCTAGTTACTTCATGCAATGTAATAAATGCACAAGTGTCAATGTGCAAGTTGTATATGTGCAAGGTGTCCCTTGCACAACTAGGTAGAGTGTTGGCCAAGGAACCTATCTTCCTATATAAAAAGGGCCTCATTGTAACAAGCAAAATATAGAAGCTCAGAGCATATTCGTAGGTAGTAGCATAGTGTTGTGTAGATCACCATATATTGGTGATGGGTGCAATGTAGTCCAGTAGCTTTGTTCATGGAGTGTCCATTTCCTCCATAGCTACATTGTATTCATTTTTGTCATTTCTATTTATAGCATATTTTAGTCATCTCATAGATTTACTTTCTTTCATATTATTTTGCATCTTGTGATTGCTATCTCCCATTGCATACTGCATCAAAAGCTAACTAAAATAGTAGCAAGAGAAATGTTGTACTAGGAGGACCGCTAATGTTAGGTACCCAATGCAAATGCAATGTGAGTGCACTTTTGCTAACTAGGATCATCATAGCCACATTGTAGACCTCCTAAATTGTTGTTATAAATAGGAAGACTCAAATAATCATGTATTCAAGCATATATGAATTTCAAGTAGTCATGCGTACAAGAAAGCATACAATTAGACACATAAGAAAACAAATAATGAAAATTTAAGCATAACATATTTTGAGATGTATTATGTTAACTGGTTCTCTTTGTTCTTTTTTGTCTAACATGGCTAGACGATAGGCTCTAGATCCAAATTTTATAGTGATGATAACTAGACCAAGCTAATTGTGTTCAAATTTACCTTTTAATTTGGCATTAGCATTAGTGTTCCTTTGATACTCTTTGAGAACCAAATTGTCAATTTCAAAGGATCTAGGTCATACCCTTTTATTATAGGCATCTTGAAGTCTATTGTGGTAGACTCATAGGTGCTCTAGGACACTCATGATTTTTTTATCTAAAATATCTAGCTCATTTAGATGACCAATATGATATTCATCTTCTGCCATAGAATCGAGTAGGACTCTCAAAGAAGGGATTTTAAGTTCAAAAGGAAATACAACCTTACTACCTTAGACCAAGGTATAGGGTATTGTGTTTATGGGAGTTTTGAAACTAGTGTGATATGCCCACAAGGCAAGATATAGCTACAAATACCAATTACGACTAGTTTTATTGACTATTTTTTTAAAATATTGATTAAAGTTTTATTAGATGATTTTGCTTGGCCATTCCCTTGGGGATAATAGTGTGTTGACCATTTTTGTTGAATTTTGCATTTTATGCAAACATTTTGGACTTGTTTATGCTTAAAAGGTGTACCATTATCCAAAATTAGGATAGGTGGTATGTTGTAGTAGCAAAATATCTGATAAAGCATGAATTTGGATATTTGGAATTCAATGGAGAAAGACAATGGCATAACTTTGACCCATTTGGTAAAATATTTGGTAGTGGCAATAATGAAATTCTATCCATTGGATGACTACAGATTAATCTTCCCTAGGATATCAAGGCCCTAAAGAGATAAATACCATGGTGATGTGATTGGTTGCAATTATTGAGATGGAGCATGAATAAGGTTATCATGTCTAAGATTTGTCACATTTCTTGATGTAGTCACAAGCATATTTTTTCATAGACTACCAATAGTAACCCAGTCTAAAGAGTTTTCTAGCCATAGATAAACCACTGAAGTGTCCACTGCATGACCCATCATGGGCCTATTTTATAATTGCTTGGGCTTATTTCATTTTTATACATCTAAGAAGTGCACCATCAAAGGAGTGACAATATAGACTATCTCCTATGATGACATATCAGTAGGCTCATTGTCTAAAGTGTTTATGCTCATGAAGGTTTAGTCCTTTGGGTATTGTGTCATCTTTCAAAAATTTAAGGGTGTCTGGATACCATGGTTCTTGAGATGATGAAGCTTCAATGATGCAATCATCTAAGGGAACATGGCTAGATTCTAAAGTTTTTAGTTCTTTTATCAATTGTATAATAATAGAGGCTTGATCATATTCTAATTATAAAGGGATAATGGATGTGGTTTTGGCCATGGATTTTGCATGGTGAATGTTTGACCACACAATGATGGGTTCACCAAAATATAGACTATGAGATGGCTCAATAGTTATCTTGTTGAAGGAGATCATCAATTTATCCATAATGTCTTTATATTTCTTTAGTTTATCATTCTTAGTTTGGTAGATTCCATTGATCTGATACATTATTAATTAAAAATTACCAAAGTTATAAAGTGTCTTAAGTTTTAGAGTCAATGCAACCCAAAGTCTTATAATGAGTGCCTTGTATTCCATCATGTTATTAGTGCATGAGAATTAAATTTTAAATGATAAAGGTATGATTTATTTTTGGGGAGTGACTAGAACAATACCTACTCCTACTCCTTTCACACATCGAGAACCCTCAAAGTAGAGGATACAAGGATCTGGTTCTTGTGTATTGATAGAAATAACATCATTAGGTAAATTTATGGTTGAAGGATGATTACATTCTAAAGGTGTTATGGCTAACTAATTTGCAATTACATATACTTTTAGCAATTTTTGACTAACAAATTCAAGATAGAATTCATGATGGGTGATAATCCATTTGGCAATGTATCCAGAGAGGTATGGATTTGACATTAGATACCATAAAGGGTATACCCTTGCTATAACATAGGGTTTTTGACTAAGCATGTAGTGCCTTAAGTCTTGAGAAGAAAAGACGACTACTAGGCATAAATTTTATAATGGTGTATAATAGGTTTCATAGTTGACTAATTTTCTACTAATATAATAGATAGCCTTTTCTTGATGTTGGTCATCACAATGGACTAACATAGCTCCACTAGTGTGGACAATAACAACTACATATAATAATGACTAAGTTGGATTAGGAGGTATAAGAATGGAATGTGTCACAAGGTATATTTTCAAGGCTTCAAAATATTTTTGAAACTCATGATACCATTTAAATTTAGCATCTTTCCTCAACATATTATAAAAGGATTGACATTTGTCTTCAAGCTATGAGATGAGTCTTTGAATGGATTGCAACTTGCCTTGAAGTCTACAAATATCTATGATATTCCTAGGAGGTGGTATATCTATAATAGCTTATATTTTAGTAGGATCTACTTTTATTCCATAACAAGACACAATTAATCCTAATAGCTTATCTGATATCACCCCAAAGATACACTTTTATGGCTTCAATTGAACCTTATATTCTTGCAATTGCTCAAAGATAAAATGTAGGTCATGAATGTGATCTTCATGCTTTAGGAAATATCCTAAGAGGTCATCTATATAATATTATTTAGGTCATGCATTAGGTAATGAAAAATATATAATCACTCTTTGATATATTTCTTGACATTCTTTAAGTTGAAGGAAATGACTTGATAACAAAATGCTCACCAAGGAGTAGTAAAGGCAGTCTTTAATTAATCTTCAAGAGTGATTTTGATTTGGTTGCAAATCAAGTATTTTGACAAGGCATTTGATTTTATTATTTCACTTACATTTTTGTGTATTATGTTATACATATGGCTAGTATTTCAACTAGGGTTTGTAGATTGCACTTTCATATTTTAGAGGGCCTTACACTGTGGAGGCCCCATAGGTGTTACTGACTCTTTGATGTGGCTTGTTTTTATGCAAGAAAAAGAAGTATTTTTATTGATGAGTTGTTGTAGTTGGAGTGGCCTATTAGGATAGTCAAAGAAGCCCACTCAACCTCTATTTGTAGCAGGAAGATCGAAGAACACCATTGTTGCTTGGTTGAGCAAAAGGGTTTTATCCCTTTTGTAGTATTCATTTGTATACTAAAAAATAAAGCATTGTTTTATAACCCCGTGATACGGGGTATATTGATGTACCAGAGTGGAGATCAAGGCTCCTCATTTAATAATATATAACATATTTTTTTTATGTGCAACATTGCTTGTCTTTGAGTTACTGTTATTTTTCGGTGTTGATATTTTTTTGTTCACAAAATGGTAATCATGGTGGGACCCCCAAAGGATTCTTTATTTTGATTTGCCTTGTTAATTTTTTATTTGCTAATCTCTATTTTTTTGGTTGCAGGTTTCAGAATTTTATTTACATAAAATTTGCAGATCCATCATAGGATTTTTTAAGCCTATTAGAGTTCATTGTGTGCTTGTGCAGACGTTGTTTCACATCTAGAGAACCTACATAAACATACTAGAGAATTTAGAAAATAGATCAGATGCCTCACCGCATATGTGAACTAGATAAAATGCTCGACCGTATCCATAGAGTCAAAGGAAGAAAATGTAAGGCTTCCAGGTAAGCCAATTTTGATATTTTGACTCTGTTTTTGTTGTTTAAGGAAAGTAAACAATAGAAGTGTTTGTTTGCATTGTTTTCATTGTAAAAATTAAATAAGTTAATCATTTCATAAGCATTCTAGGGCTTTAGTGGCATTCTAGGGTTTACCTACATTTTTGTGAGAAAATTTTAGAATTTTTACTTGTATTTTGTAAGGAAATTTTAAAAAAGTTTTACTTGCATTTTACAATAAAATTTTAAGGTTTTACTTATATCTGTAGGCATTTTAGAATTGCACTTGCAAAATAGCAAAAAAAAATCTTAGGGTTTTAGGATTTTTATTTGCATTTTGTAAAATATTAGGGTTTTAGAATTTTTATCTACATTTTATAAAATATTAGGGCTTTTTAAAATAATAGTGCATTTTTTTGAATAAAATCATCTCAGCTGCATCTAGAAGATAAATCTACACTATAGAAT
Source organism: Wollemia nobilis (assembly GCA_028583015.1). Lineage (NCBI taxonomy): Eukaryota > Viridiplantae > Streptophyta > Pinopsida > Araucariales > Araucariaceae > Wollemia > Wollemia nobilis. The sequence continues at coordinate 6,381,979 of JAQPPZ010017095.1, forward strand.
ACATTATGTATTGCATTTTAATTTCATAATAGTTGCATTATAAAAAAATACATTTTAGATCTGCATTGTTTGTTGTTTGCTTTGTGTTTTGCATCCGTAGGCAAGGAATCGAAATTGCATTGTAGCATAATCTTGCATTTTATTTTTAATAAAAGGAATCTCACACACTGCATGGTCCACATTAAACATCAATGAGTTGGATTTCATCACCAACCATTGATCGAGACCAATGATGGTGGGTTTCATCTCCATCCATTGGCTCACCCCCTAGAAACCATAGTAGCCCATAACGAGTGGCTTTTCTGGATTTCATCACCGAAAAGTCCCCTACTTTTAGGTGCACCTAGAGTAGGAAGGATTAGTAATGCCCTTTTACCATAGGGCTCAATAATAAGTGGAACGCATCTATCGTTCTTGTCCGAGCATACCCGAGTGTGAAGCAAAATCCCAACTAGGCAAGTAGCAGGACTCGACAATGCATGACCCCTTTAGGGGTTACTTGCTTCCTTAGGTTATACCTCGAACCACATCTAGTGTAGGAAGCCATATTTTGTCGCTTGGGTTACACTTCTCGATAGGGGGTGTGCTTGAGTTACCTGCAATAGTTTTTTATTCCTTTTTTACCCTTAGTTATCATAGGGATAGGAGTTGTTAAAATCAAAACACACAAAACCACAAACAAAAAAAAAAAAAATTGCAAAGACATTGAATATTTGTTTGATTGAGTGATTTGCTTGTTGTTTGTTTTATTTACTGTTGCATCACATTCTTCACACACATTCCCAAATATGCATTACCCCAACTTGATTTTAGCTTATGGTTTTGACCAAAAATCAAGCCAGAGCTATGAGCCAGCCATTCACCAACCAACCACTCCCATCTATGGAGTGTTCCACTTCTTTCCTAGCCACTTCTATGGCTAACCTAGTTTGTGTGGCATAGATAAGACATTTTGACTTATCTATTGGACCCTCTCATATTGCATCCACTTCAGATATAATGTAGAGGGTAATCCACACTTCCATACCAAAAACAGAACCATCCACACCAACCGACCATCGCATCACTTACATAGATTTTGACAAAATCAAAGCCTATTTAAGACCAACCAATCCAGTTCTAGAACCACTTAACATCCCACCCAGACATGTTCCTTCTTCTTAGTAGGAACTTGCTCACTCATACCCCAATAGTTTTAACCAAGTCATCACCAATCCTCTTTTTGAGGCAACATCCACACCTTCACACCAAACCCTTCCCCAACCATTTAGCCAATGTACCTCCATTCCATCCACCTACACCACCACTCATTCCAACCCTCTCTATGAAGCACAAGTTAATGTTGCTTCACAGATTCCATCGATAATTCCATCAACATCATTTGGGTTTGTTGACCCAACCCAGCACACCATCCCTCATTAAGTTGTGATTCCTTTTGCAACTTACCCTCCACCTACATCAACCAACATTGCCAACATTCACACCATCACAACATCCACCCCCAACACAACCACACAATCAACATCTGCAATTGCCATACAACAAGCATGACAACATTTAAACCAATTGCTTATGGGTAATCAAAATGCTCAGTCATACCCACAACAACAATCATAGGTGGAATATTTTAACCATCCCTCCACATCCACACAAAATACATTTTTCACTCCTGACCAATCTTGGGTATCACCCATGATCATGTACCTACACTTCCATTTCACCACATCCATACCATTTCCACCACCCAAAGCACCACTATCCCTCAGATCCCACATCATCAACCTCCACCCCATCAACACAAAACATTCCACAACCAACTCCAACAAAACAACCAACATCACCACATACCCACCTCCATCAATCCACTAGCCAATCAAAACCTCATATCCTCATAATAGTTTATCACTCAACATACGTCACCATTCACTCATCACATAAATCAGGGCTTCCACACACCAATGGAAGACCCCAAAATTTTGTCTATGCAAAAAAAGATTGACAACTTGATCTTACATACACCTGGTATGGCATACCAGAAACCAACATTAAGACAATTGGTTAATCATCCCATCCATCCTTCGGTACCATCACCATCTTATCCAATAGATTTCATGTTACCAAAGTTTGATAAGTTCAAAGGGGTTGAGGACCCTAGAGAGCACATAAGTGCATTCATCTATTCATGTTTCAGAATCCAAGAGAATGATGCATTGATGCTCCGTACATTTCCTCAGACACTTGGGGGAGATGCCTTAGAATGGTACAACCACTTGCCACATCACAAAATTTATACATTCAAACAATTGGTAGACCAATTCTTAGAAAGGTTCTCCCTCAATGTAAAAAAGAAAACCACACTCACCAACTTATATAACTTATGATAATTTGAAGAAGAGTCGGTGTATGATTTTAAAAACCATTGGAGGGTAATAATTACCAAATTGTCATTCTCCCTCCCAATGGAAGAACTAACCTGAATGTTCATGAGGAGTTGTCTCAAACCTATCTCCTTGTTATTGCAACTACAAAAATATAGGACATTCGAGGAGGCTCTTGCCCAAGCCTAGGTCATTGAGGAAATCAAGATCCAAGAGGGTGAAATAAAGCCCAAAAATAAAGAATGGTAGAACAAGGGCTAGAATAAAGGAAATAATAATGGCCAAACCAAACCTAGTCAGGTTAACCAAGTGGTCTTGAGCCAACCTACCATGCAACACCAACAATCTCAAGTCCACATCCAACAATCACCACCGTAGCAACAACAAATATCATATCAAGTAGTGCCACCCCCACAACAAATACATAATCAAGCACCAACTGTAGATAATCACCAATGCTCATAGTCTACCCGATAACCCCACAATTACACACCATTACCTAAATCATACTCCTCCATATTTTGACGGTTGTATGAGGTAAATGAAATTACCTTGCCAGTAGTTAAACCTGATGACCCAACTAAATGAGGTAAGGGCTATAAGGAGCATTTGTTTTATCCCTTTCATTGATAGAAGGGCCATGACATTAACAATTTCTATGCATTCAAGGACATCGTGCAAGATATGATAGACTTAGGGGCCATTAGGTTGGATAACCCCTTAGCACAACAAAATCAAAATCTTGGTATTTTCTAGACACCACTTCCTCATCGAGAGGAAGCACAACAAAAAATAGAGGTATCAACTACTAGAACTCCTCCAAATCAAGTCAACCACGTATAAAAATACCAAGGTTTTATAGGGGCTATCCATGTGGTAACCTGAGGTCAAAGAGGTATGAACCGCTAGTAGTAATTGGATGAGCAACCTCAAATGACACCACCAAAAAATATGTGTTCATAGTCAAATCCCATCAATCCATTCCAACCTATTCATCTCTCAAGCCATCCATCTCAACCCATCCATCTTCCAAGCCATCCAACATGACCAATCATTACCCTGAGCAGTCGACTAACAACTAGCTTGAAAATGGCTTTGGCTAAATTATCAATCTATGAGCTCATACAACAATCCCCTCCACACCGTGAGGCATTTATGGAGATCCTAAAATCCATTGAACTACAAACACAATATGCTAATGCCTTTAACAACTTTGTGGAGAATATCCAAATATGCGTGGAGCCTTCAATCGTATTCTATTATTTTGAAATTAATTCAATATCATAATAATCCTCAGATCCTTGATTGCATATTATGGCTCAGGTTGATCATAAGCCTTTTAAATGAGTATTAATTGATACCGACTCGTCGATCAACATCATCACCACTTCTGCACTTCACCACCTCAATATTCCACCTTCCCATATCACCAAATCCACCTTTACACTGAGGGCATTCAACGATGTGTTATGCTCTACAGTTGGCACTACCATCTTACCCATCAAAGTGGGGGTTAAGACATTACACACAATGTTTCACATCCTAGAAGGGGACATGGCTTACAACATACTCCTTGGGCATCCTTGGATTAGGGAGATGAAATGTGTTCCCTCTATGCTACATCAATGCTTGAAATATGTCCATGAGGGAAATATTCATTGTATACCAACAAACATTGAATCATTCAAGTACTACAACTTCATTTCCAATCCTTATGAATCATCATTACCATCCACCCACCTATCACTAATTCCATCATTCACACAATCCACTCCACAACAAAATCATTTATCCAAAGCCCTCATCCTTGAAGAACTCCTCATTATCGACCCTAATCAGGCTTCCTCCTCCACATCTAGCCATATGGTTTCCACATCCCAACCTCCATCTCAACCAACACCATGCACCTATGGTCAAACACAATCATCCATATCACCTATCATTAGTAATTCATCATCATCCACACAATCAACTCCATTAGCACCTTCCATCACCTCTTCCAAGCTTGATCCACCTCCACCCCAATCAACCAACATCTCACAAGTTTATTTGTTAGACCATGAGATGCCACCTCAACATACACCTTTTTTGAAGCCACAAAACACTCTTGTACCCCACACTTCCATACACAATCCATCCACATCATCCCCTACACAAGTTGTAGTACATCTCGCTAATCCTAGCATTGGTGAGTATGTGGTTCAAAATATTGCCATTACACCACTATCCATTAAAACTGTAAAGGATTACGGTCACCCATACGACCCACCCTTAGCCATAGGAGCGATTTACAATATGGGTTCCTTACCAAATATGATTAACTTTATATATTGGGGGAGGTTGATTCATCATTCGATCCACTCCCTCTAAATGAACCTAAGCAACTAGTCATTTCCAATATTGAGCACATGTCTAACCCTAATTTCCCATCATGATATTTTCATTGGGTTAATTGGTAAGGATATGGGCTAGGAAAACATGAGCATGGCATGTGTGACATTGTCGAACCTCAATATCGAGAAGTGCATGACCATTCTAGCATAGGATATAGTCCATAATCTTCCTCTTCTTCTTTAGAATGAGATTTTCAATGACTTACTTTAGACCCTGAAGAAGAAGAGGATAATGATAATGATGATTCTAAGGATGAATTGTATGAGGAATACGATGTCATGTCGATAGCCTTAGATGAATCCAAAGAAGAATCAATCCCAATCACTCCATTCACTGAACAGGATGAGTACTATCTCAAAATGTTCCCCATCCACCAACCCATATTCCATTTACTCCTCCCAAGGGAGCGAACTGAGCCAACTGGTGAACCACCACTACCACCTTGACCACCTCATTGAAAACATGATGTAAATATGTATAAAAAAATCACCTTAGCCATTCACATCTCAATTTGTACATCCATTAATGCATCCATAATTCATACACATTCCATGATCATTTCCTTGTACATTGCATTCACGCATCCCTATCATTTGTATTCATTCATGTCGCTTGTTGTATTGGTCATCATTCGATTAGATTTGGATAATTATTAGTCCAATGAGTCTTGTTGCCTTAATCAGGGGCACTTTTGGTCTAGCATTAGTTCCATCTTGCCATCCATCGAGCATTAGTTCCATTTTGCCATCCATCCAAAAAAAGTAAAAAATGTAATAAAACACCATAGCACCATCCATGTTTTCAATCACTCAACCATTCCTAGTGTCTCATGCAATATCAATTGAACATCAAGTTTCTACTTGGACCAAAGCACACTTTTTCACTAAGAAAATCTTGAGTTTTGGGACTTGACTTTACCAATTCTGAACCAAAACACATTTCACATGTATTAATGACATCTTGCATCAAAGAGGGATGACACCATCATTAGGCTGAACTTTGAAAGTGAAAAGTTTTCTTGCTTGTCCCATCATGCACATAGTCCAAAATAACAATAAAAATAATGGTTTTCACCACTTCCAACACTTCAAAATAAAAGAGTGAGTAGTAAGGATAGGGTAAAATTCTCATCACACCTCGGTTGAGAATCTGATTCCCCAAAGCTTTAACTCTTTTACAAACCATAAAATAGGTCCCCAAGTAGTAAGGATAGGATTACACTTCCATCCAGATGGTTATGTAGTCCAATTCCCCAAAGCTTAGAGATCATACAATTGGACTATGGAGCTAATATCCATCGGGGCTATAGATGCTTGACTGGTAGTGGAGTACGTTCATGTGTGGTGACATGTCTCTCTTGAAGAGACCTCTGACCGCACATAAGGATAAGCTAGCTTTCTAGTTCTCTTCATGATTGGTCTAATCTCACTTTACTCAAGATGGGTAAATGAACTCACTATTCACACACACAATGGTTCTTAATTGGTTTGAGTCATTACCATGCTCATGATTGGTAAATGAACTTTCATTGCACACACATTTGGTCCTTGAGAAATTTAGATTTGGGGAGATCAGTTTGCTTGAGGTCACTAGGATGTTTGAGTCTTTTGAAAACAATCCTAGATTTCCATCCCATATTACCATTGCATCTTAGGTCAACTTCATATGTTTACCATTATATATTGGTGCCCCTGATTAGGCTATAAATATAAAGTTGGTCAAACAAGAGTCTAAAACCTCTACAAATGATCATTAGAGCATCAACACCATTCCTTCATTTGCACACATCATCACCAATTGCATTCATTTCAAAACATGCATACCAAAATTCCAAAAGGCTCCAAAGGAACCAAACTCCTTTGGTCACATGCAATCTAAAAAGCTCCAAAGGCACCCAACACCTTTGGTCACATTTCAGTTCAAAAAGCTCCAAAGGCACCTAACACCTTTGGTCACATTTTAGTTCAAAAATCTCCAAAGGCACCTAACACCTTTGGTCACATTTCAGTTCAAAATCTCTAGAGGGCCTAACCCCTTTGGTCAAATGATCTTCAAGTGAACCTCGTATCTAGTGATCTACTCTAGTCACATGGTGGTTGTAGCGACTGGTTATCCATGCAATCCGGTAGGATGGGTAGATCACTATAAGGATACTTGTGCAAAAAAATCCATTTCATTCCAATCATTTTCACCTTCATCATCTGCTTCGTCACTTTCATCATTTCATCTCTTCTCATGCGCTCCCCTTCAAAAGCCCCCAAACAATCAAACACTCCACAAAAACATCAAATCACCACAAATACATTCAAATCATTATCTTGCATCATCATCATATCAAGTGAACCTTGTATCTAGTGATTTACTCTAGTCACTTGATGGTTGCAACGATTGGTTATCCATGCAATCTAGTAGGATGGGTAACTCACCATAAGGACACTTATTCAAAAATCATCAAGTCAATGCACCATTGCATCCAAATCATTATTCCACATCATCCACATCAAAACAAAATCAATTTGGTACCTTAATTCTTGAAGTGTGATTGCACTCAAGCAACTTTACCCAAGACTATCATTGATGCCCTCTCCATGGGGTTATAAACATGAAAAATTCCTACTTCATCATTTTACATTCAGGAATTGCACTAGTCACTAGGACATCCACTCCTAGCAATCACCTGATCCTAGGGTGATTGGTTCCTTTTACATTTTCATTTAAGAATTGCACCAGTCACTAGGACATCCACTCCTAGTAGTCACTCGATCCTAGGGTGATTGGTTCCTTTTACATTTTCATTCAAGAATTGCACCAGTCACTAGGACATCCTCTCCTAGTAGTCACTCGATCCAAGGGTGATTGGTTCCTTCTGCATCTTCATCATTTTGCATTTCAATGATACCAAAAGGTAAATTTTTGATAGCATAGAAACACCCCAAAACTTGGGGTAACTTACTTGATCTTGATTTCCAACACTTGCATCCTTAGTTATCAAATTCGTCGAATTTATAAAATAAAATTCAAAATTTGTCAAACTTAAAACCCAAATAAAAAAAATTAAAGGAAAAAGAGAAAAAAACTCCGAGAAGAAAAAAAATATTAAATTTTTATTTTTCCGCAAGAAAGATCGGGTAGTCTTTTCATTGTAAGTGACACTATAACAAAACAAATCATTTGGTATAATCATCCTCCTTATCATCGTTAGGTTAGGAAGATGCCATGACCCGATGACCATGATCATGTAATTCATTTATGATGTTGGATAAGCCCATGGCTGATCCAGTGCAGAAATGGTGGACATGGCGGTTGAAGTGGATGAACCAGTGATGAAGATTACTGCCAATACCCTCTATGCTATTGCATGTCAACATAATTATCAATATATTTATAGTTTTATCTCGTATATATCAGTGCTTAGATTCCTCCATTGGAATATTCGACGTACAATTTGGTAATTTGTATTTTCAACGCTTAATTTGAATTTTCATTCCTAAGGCATGCAACCTATCTTAAGGCATTGAAAGTTGAAAAAAACAGAATCTAGAAAAAGAGAATCGGAGACCCCCGTAAAATTTTAAATTATATAATTTTAATTTTAATTTAAACTATAAAAGTTATAAAATGGGTGAAAGATATTTAAGTATAAAAATTTAAATAATAATTTAAATTATTATATATTTTTTAATTAGTTTTAAATTATAACTTAAATTATTATAATTATAAATTAGTAATTTAACATTTTTATTATTTTAATAGTTATCTAAAAATTATTCAATATAAGTAAATTTTTAAAAAATGTATAACTATTAACACAACACCCCAAAATTAAATGAAATGGTGAAATATTTATAAAAAAAAATTAAATATAAAAAAATATACATTCACCACTTTTCACCATTCACATTCAATCAATTGGCTTGTGGGTTTCATTCTTCACCCATTTGCCAATTGAGGGGGTAAGCCAACATCAAAAATTTCCAAAAATCATTCTCCTTGCGCATTGAGGAAAGAGTCCATTGCTCCATTCCAGGTGTCTCTTATTTTTGCACTGCATCGCACTTCACACAATGCAATACAAAAAGGGGCATCTGTAGACACCAAATTCTAGCCATTTATTATATATATTTATATATACTTATATATAAATATAAATATTATATATATATATATATAAATAAATCCTATCCATTCATAATCCATTCATCATCATCAAATCTTAGCCATTCATTATATATAGATATAAATATTTTATATTTATATTTATATATATTTATGTATATATGTGTGTGTATAAATAAATCTGAGTTGTTCATAAAAAATCCATCCTAGCGGGCCATGTGGCAATCCTTACCACTCATTAAATGCAATTTGTGTCATTTACCAAGTCACAATATTAGTCATTGATCATGATTTAATCCTAGTTGCTCATTGTTGTCGTCGAAACCCCAACATTAAATAAAGTAATTATAAAAATGTTATTCACTTTTGGTAAAGAAGAGTTGGGAAAATATAGTTCAAAAATACTTGCAAAGAAAACATCATTTGCACTTTTGCACAAACCCTAGCCATTGTCGTCGCCACCTTTTGTTCGCTACAGCACCTATGAACTGGTCCTCGAACATTGTCGAGTGTTCATGCATTCACAGTTTGAGCTCCTCAACCACAGGGATTGCAAATCAGGTATTTTGACAAGGCATTTGATTTTATTATTTCACTTACATTTTCTTGTATTTTGTTATACATTCTGCTAGTATTTCAACTAGGGTTTGTAGGTTGCACTTTCATATTTTAGAGGGCCTCACACTATGGAGGCCCCATAGGTGTTACTGACTCTTTGTTGTGGCTTATTTTTATGTAATAACAAGAAGTATTTTTATTGATGAGTTGTTGCAATTGGAGTGGCCCGTAAGGATAGTCAAAGAAGCTCCCTCAACCTCTATTTGTAGCAAGAATATCGAAGAACACCATTGCTTGGTTGAGTAAAATGGTTTTATCCCTTTTGTAGTATTCATTTGTATACTCAAAAATAAAGCATTTTTCTATAACCCCATGATACAAGGCATATTGATGTACCAAAGTGGGGATCAAGGCTCATCATTTAATAGTATATAACATCTTTTGTTTATGTGCAACATTGCTTGTCTTTGAGTTACTATTATTTTTTGGTGTTGATCTTTTTTATGTTCATAGGTTGTACCCTAATAATCCATCCATAAGGATAACATGAAAATTCACTATCATGTCAATGTTACACAAAGGAAATTCATATTTAGGACATGCTTTTTTTATGTCCCTAAAGTTTATGCAAGTTTATATTGAGCCTTCTTTCTTGGAAATAGGAATGATATTGGAAATTCAATCTAAGTAATTTATTGCTATGTTGAAATTGGCATCTAAAAGCTCTTAGAATTTATATTTGACTAGGGGAGCAACCTTAAGATGCATTTCTATTAAAAAAAAATTAATTGGTTTAGCATCAAGTCATACAAGGTGATGGACAACAAGGGATGGGTCAATGCCAAGCATGTTTGCATAGGTCAAAGTGAAAATATTGCTAAATTATTTAAAAAACTAGTGTGCCCTATGCATTTATTAATTGTTAATACTTGGCCTAATTTTAGAACCAATGATTATATTTAGTACTGATGTTGACATCTATGGTTTCTTCAATTAAGATATGTGACTCATCCTCAAATTGAGGAGAAGAGAGTAAGAATACCAGGTTCTCAAAAATCTTTAGGATCTAAAGATGGTTGTTCTGGTTTAGTAGTTGTGAGAAAGTGTGATTAAATATTCAAGAGAGAGATCCCAAACACAACTATTATCTTGGTTAGTGAAAATGTAGAGACTTTTTCTTCCTTAGATTCATTAATACTAGATATTGGTTCAGGATGAAATACAATTAAAATGTTGACACTAGTGAAAGACATGGTTCTACAAGGACCTTCACTAAGGAGGGACCATAGTTTATTTTTATCTTAATCACCCCATTGCGAATCATATAAAGACATGGTGTCACTTTGAGGTTCCCTAAGATAACAATTGGCTTTATCATCATTTTATAACAATCATGATGTAGCAATGGTTCATTTTTTCTATGGATGTATCCTATCCTATAGTTTCCTGACCAAGATTTAGTTTCTAATGGTTCTTAAATACCTTGTTCAAGTCATCCTAAACCTTTCCCTTAATATCTCATGTTGGCTAATATTTTCTTGGGAATGATATATGCAAGAGACATATAACATGGTGCATATAATAATTCAGCTAGGAGGGGGTTACCAGCATAAATTTATTCATCATGAGTGGTGCCAACATAAATGAAGGAGCAACTCCCCTATTTGCACTTTTATCCCTTTCTTAGTAGGTAAACCTAAAGTATGAGATGAAAGAAAAAGATTACTTAGGCCTAAAAATGGATCTTTATTTTGGTCAATCAAATTTATTTGGTCCTTTGTGTGAGGTTGAGGATCATCATTTATATTGATGAGAGGCTCTTCAAATTTATCCTTATTTCCTTAGATTGATAAGAGGTAGATGGTAGAGTTGAATGAAGTGATGATAAAAGGTTTTGTCTTAATTTTTTTGCTTCTATTATTTGGTAGTAAGCAAAGGGTTCAATATTAACAAGAATGTGGATGATATTTTCTTAGTATTCATATTTTAGGCATTGATGCAATGTAGAAGGGATTATTTTCGTAGCATATATCCAAGGTCGTTCAAGAAGTATTTTATAAGTCACACCAGAAGGAATGACATAAAAAAGGGTATTAAGGATTCAAGGTCCTACTTTGAGAGGTAAAATTATTGTGCTTGTAAATCCTAGTTCTTCATTATCAAAAGCTTAAATTCTAAAGTTAGTATTGTGCAAATCTTCCTTGGTTAATCCAAACAATTTAAGGAACTTTACATTGCAAATATTGAGTATTAACCCATTGTTAACTAGAAGTATTTTGATGAGCTTCTCTCCTTTATGGGCAGTTATATAGAGGGGTAAGTCTCTTAACATCAAAGATAGAGGTAAATCAATTTTATGAGATGCTAATACAACACAATTAACTTCAATGAATCCTACAATAATGGTGATATCATTGAGAGGAAAATCTTAAGAAACTTCTTGTTCACTTAAAAGTTTAAGTAATATATCTTTATGGGCAGGTAAAGTTCTCAGTAACTCTAAAAGGGAAATTTTAGTAGGTATACTTCCTAATTGTTGCTAAAGACTGAAAGTATTTTGGTTGCCTTCAGGAGGTCTAAGCACTAAATATGGCCTATTGAGGAAGTTTATCTTGTATTCGAGGGAAGTTCCAATGGTGGTTGTGAGGTTTGTTTCAAAGATTAAATTTTAGCTTGTTGTTAGGTTATAGCATAAGAGGGATTAGAAAAATATATTGTATCTATCATGTCATGATCTTGAGCATAATTAGTGGATTTTTTATTATGGGCTCGCAAAGTATTTTGAAATATTTCTATTTTTTATTAGGTGAAGCTTACTTATTAAAGAAATTTTTCCCATCATCTATAAGGTCTTGAATGACATTACGTAAAGTGTTACTATTAGCAAACCATTACTATGTTCATAGGTTAAAAATTCTACAAGATCATAAAATAACATGCATATATCAAATGAACAATAATATCATAGAAAGCTTTATTGAAACTACTAAAGCAATGCATAAATAGAATGCTTCTTTGATTTATATATTACATGGCTTTGTCTTCAATATATACATTCATGAGACTCTTCACATGAATCTTGATCTTTGAAATTACATAAACTCTTCATATCTTTATATTCATAGGAGATTCAACTCTTCATATTTAACTCTCTCACATATTAGATAAAGATAAATTCTCTCATGATTACACATAAATCCCTACTTCTAAACTTGACACTTTACTCACATAACTCACACTTACACACATGATAACTTATATTCATAACTCCACACTTATTTACATTACATATACTATAGGCTCAAATATCAAACACACTCCCTAATCTAAATATGTACAAGGCATCAAGTAATGTAATACCTCCAACACCCCCATATTACATTATTTAGTGTGAAGGCCTTTTGTCTTCAAGTTCTCTCTTCTTGATCTGACTTAGATGATGCATTCTAGCTTGTTTTGATTTTGGTATTAATTTTATTTATTCTAGATCAATTGTTGAAGAAGTTCATACCCTTTTTTTGGCCATATCTAGAATTGGAAAAATATTCCTAAAGAACCATTTAGTGCTATCCTTGTTATCATTTCTTTCATGCTTATCCATCCAAAAATCATATTATTATTTTTTTGTTGGTTAAATTAAAAGTGGGTTTTTTATCAAGGATCCCAAAACCTGATTACATCAAGATAAAAACATCCAAAGAAGGACAACAGGACAGACTTGAGTAAAGTCGAAAGGAACTAATTCAGGAAAGCGCTAGAGGATCAGAATCAGGATAGCGCTAAAGAAGGCACTAAGGAAGTAGAATTAGGAAGGTGATCATGATAGGCACAGAGGAAAAATGTGTAGGAAAGGAAAAACCCGTCATAAGAATAAAATTTGAAACTTAAGGCACCATATTTGAAATTCAAAACACCCCAATGATGGGAGAAAGTGCCAAACTGCCTAACCTGCTAAAATACAAGTTAAAAATTCCCACGGGCAGGAAAAGGAAACAAGAGCCAAAATTTAAAATTTGAAACATCTTAAGGGTGGGAAAACCATAAACCACCCCTGGGAAACCAAAACTAATTGAAAACCAACTTTCCATGCAGGGAAAAACCATGTAGAAGCAAAAAAACCACCCAACACTAACGGGTGGAGCAGAGGAGCAAAGAAAAATGAAAATCCTACTAAAACAAGGATGGGAGTCAACAAGGGATTGCAAATGATTACACAAACTCAAAAAAAAACAATCCCATGAGGGCCTGAAGAGTGGAACAACAAAATGAGGATTTCCATAGGCCACAAAATCCTCATGTAATGGATCATTAGCCTGAAAAGTAGTACAACAGTGGTGCAACAATAAGAGGAGCTCCTCAGGCCACGGAGTCCTCATGCAAAAATAAAGGAAACCTTCAAAAATGCTAGCCCAGCTGAGGAAGCATCAGTAGCAAAACAACACACTGTAGGAAACAAACGAGAAAGTTCCACAGGAACCCAAGAGGAAGGAGTCATAAGAAATCCCAACTGCAAATGATAAATCCCAAACAGAAAGGAAGCAACCAATCCTAAACAACCTTCAGCACCGCCAATGAACAGCTTCAGGGAAACATATGAGGAAGTCCTACAAGGATATAACAACAAGAAAACCAAAGGCCCATCCCAAAGGCCACAAAAGAAAATAAAATCCTGCTGGACCCACAACATCAATCCCAAAGAGTAGAATCACAGGAGAAAGTGCATGGTCTTGCCAAACCAAAAGGATTTTGTGCAAAACTGCTCATGAAGCCACATTTCCACAGACCCAACATTCCACGACTAAAGATCCTCCAAGGACAAATGTTAAGAAGGCACTTGAAACAACCTAGGAAAAATAAGGAAAAATCTTTAAAAACCCAAATAACCCAAGGAAATTCCTAGGGAAGAACCTAAAACCATCCTAGGACCCAAATACCAAAGGAAAACCCCACCACAAGGCAAGAAAAGGGGCAGAACAATGGAACGGTGATCTCCCCCCCCCAAAGAAGATCGTCTACAACACCTTACTACCATGGAGGATGGGAAAAGGAGGTGCCATGGAAGCTAGAACAAGATCAGGTACCTGGGACAAGGCTAAGGAAGGGATGCAGGAAAGAGGAACAAAACTTCCATAGGAAGTCTCATGCAAAGCCTTACAACTTGGTCCTCCCAAAAAAAATCATATTATTATTTCGTTTGTACCAAAAATAATTTTAAGAGTGATTTTTACCTCCACAAATTTCACAACAATAAAGATTCCAACATCTTTCTATCTTGTTTCCATGCCTATGACAATGTTCACATTTGTTACCTAATTGTTTGAGGTCTTAATTATTTTACTTTACAATATTCCCTTTGTCACTCCTATCTATATTAAAAAATATTATCACATATACTATTTGCACACTCTTTGTCTTCATTAATAATGTTCAAATCCATTGTATCACATGCAATGTTTGTTCTTGGAACAAGTTATTCTGTATTTATCGTGGGTCCCACATCACAAGTATCACAACTTGCATCACAATTATATTTTTTCTTTTGATGAATATCACTAGTGTCACAACATGAATCGACCTTCTTGGATCTTAAATCTATGGTATCACAACTTGTGTTAGCTTTTGATGCTAGATACTTAATGAGAAATCAACCATAAGATATAAAAAGAGCATGCAATATTAAATATATGATAATGGCAATATACTAAGCATGTAAAATCCATAAGAAACTTCTGTAACTACTTATAAAATTTCCATTATGAAGGCTCATGAAAATAGTACAATGATATAAAATGGAGATCTCAAACTCTCCATATTCCTTACATGCTCTACATTGTATCTAACATATGCTATCTACCATCTCACTTATGCTATCTACCTTCTCTCATATTATATTATCTATCAAAGGCCTATATATAATGAGATGTGACTCTTGGTATTCCACCTACCTATGACTCTTCATATTCCTATTCTATGGACTCATGTACACATGGACAACATGCACATTTACATCATCAAGTACTTTGCACATTCTAACAATACTTGTGTATTTATTACATTGCATAAAGTAAATACTCAAACCCTAATTTAATACACACTCCTAATCTAAATATGTTCCCAAGGTGGTACATTAGCATGTATCAAATAATGTAATATATTCCAACACCCCCTTGTATTATATTATTTTGTTATTGAAGATTTTAGTCTTCAATATGGTCTTCGTCTTGGTTCTGGAACTTGAGCTCTTCTTTTCTGTTTTCTTTATTTTGCTTCCTGTTTGTATCCTAATCAAGTAAATAATTACTATCTTCATAACATACTATTTTTTGTTGAAAGAGCTTTAACTTCATGTTCATATGTAGGCTCTTCCAGTTCCTAAATTTCCTGAATCTCTTGAACTAAGTGTCCTTTTTGTTTTCCTTCTCTACATTATAGTTGAGGATGATTGCATTGATTATGATAAGTGTATGGATGCGAAAAAATTTATGATGTGAATTATATTGATTATGATATTATCTTGGTTGGAATGCCCTATTTAATTGGCTTCCAAAGTTGTTTTATTCCCTTGATACTGATTTCTTGGATTTTTTGTGGCTGCTCCACAACTAGCCCCAAAGTCTAGGGACCCACTTTAAAATTTTGGTTTTTGAGCCTTGGATTTGGTTGCTTTGAGATTGGTGTTGAAGTTGCTCTCATAAGTTTTGTTGCAATGTTCCGATAGGTGCCACCTAGGGGTTGCAATTCATATTTCCAAAGTTCATCTTTGGCTTATACCTTCCCCTCATATATTGCAACATATATTGGAAAGGGCTTGGTTTGAGATTAATTTTAAGGTTAAATTTTAATGTCTCAAAATAAAATCATCTTGGTTTGAGATTAATTTTAATGTTAAATTTTAATGTCTCAAAATAAAAATAAAAATAAAAAATAAAATAAAATGAAATAAAAAAAGGGGATAATAATAATAAAACAATATATATTATTATCAATGTATATGCTTTATATATTAATAATAATATATATTAATAAATAAAAATAAAAAATTAGATTCATGTATATATAATAATAATTATTATTATTATTAATAACTATAATAATAATTTTATATAATACATGTTAAGATAAAAAAAAAAAACAATAAAATAAAGAAAAAGCAATAATGCAAATGAAAAGGGGTTTTCCTGTGTTTTTATTGCCTTCAGATTGTATATAAAGTAAAGCCACGTGATGTTTTTAGTTGTTAAAATTAGGAATTTAGGGTTAAATCATATATATTAAATTTTTAAAGGTTTATCTAAAATCAAATTTGGGTTTGGTTGCAGGTATGGAAGCGCACCAACAGGAGTTATTGCCACCAATAAAACAGTGAGGCATCCATTTAACGGTGCCTACAGGGAGGGCGTTACTCTGTAGCAACAACCCTGACACTCAGAAACATAGCTAGGACTACACGCAAAGGGCAGAGAATCTGCCAGGATGCACAACTACATGCCGAAAGGGAAGGAATTCATGATGTCATGGCTCACAAAAACCCTAACCCTAATGTGATGCCATAAAGTTGTGTTGCGAAGAGGAGGCTTCCTTTGGTTGCAAGATTTGTCGCTGAGGAGATTTGAGATGGAGCCCATCAGGAGGAAAGTCGAGGGTGCATCTTTTCTTTTCGTTTAACACTGTAAGTCTGAAGCAGATGTCTTGATTAATGTTTATGGTTACACCAGAGGAGCGCAAAGCTTACAGGAAATGCAAGACCTGGTAAAAGGTTTATATTATATAATATAAATTATTTAAGTTCTTTATTAGATTTTAATAAAGTCTATAAATTTTATATTTTATAATGTAAAGATTGAGTTTCTTTATTACATTTTAATAAAGGACTTTAAACTTTACATTATGTAATATAAAATTTTAAGTTTCTTTATTAGATTTTAATAAAGTTTTCTTTTTTTATATAGTTTATATTTTATAATATAAAATATTAAGTTTCTTTATTATATTTTAATAAAGGTTTTTAAAATTTACATTATATAATATAAAACATTAAGTGTCTTATTAGATTTTAATAAGAATCCTTAAAGTTTATATTATATAATGTAAAGTATTAAATTTCTTTATTAGATTTTAATAAAGTTTTTTTTTTTTAAGTTTATATTTTATAATATAAAAGATTTAGTTTCTTTATTATATTTTAATAAAGGTTTTTAAAATTTACATTATATAATATAAAATATTAAGTGTCTTATTAGATTTTAATAAGGATCCTTAAAGTTTATATTATATAATGTAAAGTATTAAATTTCTTTATTAGATTTTAATAAAGGTCCTTTAATCTTTATATTATAGGGCCCTATGGGAGTTATAAGGGGTAAAGGAGCCTTTATAATATTTTACTTGGTGGCATATAGTGGATGTTATGGATCGTATTTATGTAATTAAAATATATGCTACAAGAGAAATATAAGGGTTGAAAGAGCATTTTTCTTTGATGTTAAAGGAAAATTATAGAAAATGACAAAACAATGTAATTTGTTTTATTGTTTTGTTATTGTTTAGTTTAACATCACCAAGTAGGAGAAGTTGAAACGAATCATTGGAAGAAAATTTTAAAAGCCCAAAGAGGCCATTGTACGAAGGGGGGCTGGAATCTATGTAACAAGAGAATTCTTCGAAATATAATGCTTTCATTTTGGCAAAAGAAATCTTTGTGAGCAAAACTACAAGGAGAATACATCTAAGACTACTGCTTTCATTGTGTATCTTTTCTGCAATTTTTTGACTTGTATTCTATTTGTTTATGCCATTAAATGGGTTACAATAGGTGAATGTCAAATATATTGCAAATACATTTTATCCTTTGAGTCTCGCACTTGGTCTAATCTGATTGTGCTTGTTTTGCAGGTCTATTAGGTCAGGTTGTCTTATGATCTATCTCTTAACTTGGGGTTTTGCAGGGAGGGATTTGCTAACCAAAATTGGATGCCATTTTTATTTTTCTAGCTAACCTTGTAGATAACTTCTTTCTGTGTTTATTTTCAGCATTTTAGATTAATCTACTTTCCATTTCAAGGTATTATTTTCATTCTGGTCCTTCCAAAATTTTTGTTTGTCCCATTCTGGTCCTTCTAGAATTTCTGTTTGTTTTAGTTTTAGTCTTCATTCTGGTCCATTTTCTAGAATTTCTTATTTTATTTCTAGTTCATTTGCTTCTATTCTGGTCCTTATCCAGAATTTTTGCACCTCCAAATACATCCATTTAATTTTCAGATAAAACACTGGTTTAGGAGGGTTACTGACGCCAAATTTACACTAAGATAGATAAAGCAAATGAACACTAACATGCTAACTTACTAACTTCTACTAACACCAAATTCTGACATAGGGATAGTGGAACATTTAAAATGAAGATAAAATGAATCCACTAACTTCAAAATGAACCACACATTAAAGACACAGATTCTAAAATGAAGTGGACTATTCCACGCACTTTTGCATTTGGAACCTTTCTAATTTGAAGATAAAAGAGTCTACTAATTGGGGTTCAGGGTAGACTATTTTAATATCAAGAGCACTAAAAGGAATAAATATTTTGCACTTTGGAAGTTTTGAAGGTCATGATTACTAAGCAATGTTTGAAAGGAACCATAAAGGCCCCTTGTTAACTATCACTTGCAAGTTTTGAGTTATTCTGGTATACATGTTTTATTTTATATGAATGTTTGCTTACCAGAACCTTGGAGAAATGAATGAGTCTCATTTAATTTCTTTGCAAGAGAGAGTTTTCAATTCAATACTCTATTTGTGGTGATCATTTTGCAATAGGGCAAAATATTCACTCAACATTTTGGTGCTAGAAGGAGGGCCTTCTTTATTGCTTTGTGATTTAGATCTTTCTAACGGTTAACGTGGTCAGTTTTGTTTCCACCTTATTGTGCTTGCAGGTACAATATTTATTCAAGTGTTATTGTAAGTGATTTGTGAGAAGTCTTTTAGAGAGCTAGGGTTCCCAAGCTGGATCAACCTGAGTACATAGCTACTAGGTCTAAAACCACCGAGGAAACTATTTTCCAAAGTCTTTCTCCCAATTCTAGAAGACCAAGAAACAAAACTCAACAGATCGAAATCCCACCCAGTATACTTGAGCTAGGGTCATCATTAGACTCAAGTACATCTAGTGGGCCTGCACCCACTATTTCTATTGCGATAGCTACATCAAGTGTATATGTCCCTATTACTATGATTACTATTGTTCCCGTAGGGTCATCATCATTGAATAACATGGCCCAACAACAACAACAACAACAACCACCTACTCTTTGGTGTGGTGCGCAAAGCTCTCCCTTGAATATACCTAGGGATGTCCATGACTTACCTAGGCATATTGAAATATCGCTACCCAAGTTCATACATGATGGTCCCATTACCACTCAAGAGCATGTCCAAATTTACAAAGATTACATGTTCAGACATGGGGTCACTCATGAAGACGTTGTGTGTCGAGTATTTCCTAATAGTTTGGACCATGTGGCTAACGAGTGGTACAAAAATCTTCCCGTAGGGTCCATTACTTCATGGGCACAATTGGAAGCTGCTTTCATTAGCCAATTTTGATTGTTATTAGATCCTTCCATCATCTATAACCTGTTTGTGTCCTGCAAATGGTTACCAAATGAGCCTATTAGGATGTTCAATGCTAGGTTCCAAAAGCTATACATGAATGTAACTCACCACTTTGTGGTAGATGTTGTTGTGGCTCTTCAATTATATTTTGGAGCCTTAGACCCTTTAACATCCTTATTTGCTAGAAGAAATGCTCAGGTCACTACCCTTGCCTTGGCCTACATAGAAACCATGACCCTTGAGCAACAAATGAACTCACCAGGAGGGGGGTTATCTCAATGGCCTGGGATGGGACAATATGGTCCATACAACCAATTCACCATGATGAATCAGGTAATGGCACCACAAGTCCCAACAATGAACAATTTCCAACAATCGGGTCCATTGGCGCAAGCATATTCACCATTTCTTGCTTTTCCTAACGCATCCATCCCACCACCAGCCATATTGCCAAACAATCAGATGACCATGCCAGGGTTCAGCATGCTTAACAATCAGTTGACCATGCCTAGATTCAGTGCAATTAATACCCAAAGCCCAACAACTTATCCTTCGATCACACCGCTTCAAAGTGTGAATCTTGGATGGAACCAAAATACTCAGAGTCAAGCCATTGTGCCCATTCTAGAAGTGGCTAATGTAGGAAAGACATTTGGACCTAGAATCACAGTGCCCCAACCGCAAGGGCCTGAATCCAGGATGGATAAGTTGGAAGAACAAATGGCCAAGTTGACAATCAACATGGGAAACATGAATAAAAGTCTGGCACAATCTTTCGGACATAACCGACCTCACAACCATAGAGGAAAGGGGCCATATAACACTCAACCCAATAATGGGCGAGTACCCAACCCCGTAGCTAATCAGGCAGATGCTTTGGAAGATTATGGTGAGTTGGAATCTTGTGATGATGAATTGCCACATTGTTGCCAAGGGAAGCAAGATGCTTTGGTAACTAAAGTTGTCCACATCCAAGAGAGTGAGGAAGAGGAGGATGTTGAGGTCTTAGGAGAAGAAGATGAAGAAACTTTGGAAGTCCAAGCCACTAGACGTTTTGGGAAAGGAAATCATCGGTATTACACAAGAAGTTCTAAGGATCCCAAAACTTCCTCCACTCCTCCAAACAACCCCTTACTTCCTCCTGATACAAAAGGTGAGGTTAATCCACCTCCTCCACCGACTGTGGAGAAGTCCAAGCCGAAGAAAAAATGCCAAATTCAAAAAAACTCACTTATGACTTAGAAGAAGACATGAAGAGAAATAAGGCTAATATCTCATTGTTCGAAGTAGCAAAAATTTTGGGTCAAGAGATAGGTTTACCGAAAGGATTGAACCCACCTAGTCAAGTCCATGAAGCTAAGGGTGTCGAGTCTCAATTGGTTCTGAAAAGGG
Organism: Wollemia nobilis; assembly: GCA_028583015.1. Lineage (NCBI taxonomy): Eukaryota > Viridiplantae > Streptophyta > Pinopsida > Araucariales > Araucariaceae > Wollemia > Wollemia nobilis. The sequence continues at coordinate 6,403,428 of JAQPPZ010017095.1, forward strand.
AAATATGAGAAGTACCTCCCTTTCTCATAACCATCAGAATTGTAGGTAAAAATTTACACAACTGTTTGATAGATTCAGGTGCTTCGACCAACATCATGCCCTTGGAAATTTGCCAAAAGTTAGGACTCACACCAATCCCTTCTAAGAGCAAGGTGGTACAATTGGATAGATCTATGATGGATGCAGTTGGAGGTCTAAATGATGTCCTCATTCAGATTAACTCGGAACCTAGGGTTCAACATCACATAGATATATTGGTGCTTAATATTCCTACCAAATATGGAATGGTATTGGGAAGGGATTGGAGTAAAAATCTGAATGGGTATATTGTAACAGATTCTTCCCATATGTGGTTACCTTGGAGAGGAGTAGCAAATCAAATTCGGGTGGACAGTGAACCTAGACTCAAGGAGATGATAATTGAATACAATAGACCCAACGAAATCCAATATGTTGAAACTGAATTAGGGGCCTATAGCTTGGACATAGAAGAAACTATCGTAGTACCTCAAAAGGAGAATTTTTCTTGTAACACTTCGAAAGAGGATAATCTGGTTTGGACTCTAAGATTTGATGGATCTAAGTCAAAACAAGGTGTTGGAGCTGGTATCGAACTTACATGTCCTGGTAGCAAGCCTATGCTTGCTGCCTATAGATTACAGTTTCCAGCCACCAACAACGTGGCAGAATATGAAGCCCTTATTTTTGGACTTCAATTTGCCCTAAGGAAGAAGGTAAAATGTCTCAAAGTGTTGGGAGATTCGGAGTTGGTGGTTAAACAAGTTAAAGGGCAATATACTTGTCGGGATAAAATATTAAGCCTTTACAAAACTAGAGTTAAGGATTTGATAGATGAGTTTGATGCGTTCAATATATCCCTTATCTCTAGGAAAAATAATCGCATGGCAGATTCTTTAGCTGTAGCCGCAAGTATGCTTAAACCTGTGGACCATAAAAAGTGCAAGAAATTCTCAATCGAATTAGTGCCTTGCCCTTCGATACCAGATAATGTTACTAATTTTCAAGTATTCGATAGTGACAGACATGTGTTCAATTTTGTCACTAATTCTAGCATTTTTGAAAATCAGGTCATTGATGAAGATGAGAAGGGGTAAGAAGAAACATATTTGAAAAAGGAAGCAACCAGAGTGTGGAATGAGATGCCGAATGGTATGGCTTCTCTAGAAAATATATTTGATATTGGATATCAAGTGAAAAGAGGTAGAAAGGTACCACCCCCTAAAGAATCATGTGATTTAATCAACTTAGGGAGTGCAAAAAATCCATGAGAGGTATTTATTGCTAAGGCATGTACAAGACAAGAAAGGGAGTCTATAGCTCATGCATTAAAGGAATATATCGATTGCATAGCATGGAGCTATAAGGATTTGAAAACTTATGATCAAAATGTGATAATGCATACGATTCCATTAAAACCTGACTCCAAGCCTTTCAGACAGAGACAAAGAATGGTCAACCCAATTTTAGAGCCACTAATAGAGAAAGAGGTGAAGAGATTGCTAGAAGCAAAAATCATCTTTCCTATTAGACATTCCACATGGGTGGCCAATCTTGTCCCGGTAAGAAAGAAGAATGGAGAGATAAGGTTGTGCATAGATTTCAGGAATCTGAATAAGGCTTGCCAAAAGGATAATTACCCATTACCCACTATCGATGAGATTCTTCAAAAGGTAAATGGGTCAGAAATGATGTCATTTTTGGATGGTTATTTAGGATATAATCAGATTCTCATTCATCCAAATGATAGAATGAAAACGACCTTCACAACGAAGTGGGGAACATTCGCATATAGGAGGATGTCATTTGGATTATTGAATGTAGGTGCAACTTTCCAACGAGCCATGGATTTCGCATTCAAAGGGCTCATTGGTAAGTGTATCATTGTTTACATTGATGACATTCCTGTCTTCTCTAAGAAAAGGGAAGATCATGTTAGGGACTTGAGAAAAGTACTTCAAAGATGTAGGGAACATGGGATCTCCCTTAATCCAAAAAAATGCATCTTTGGAGTAACATAAGGTAAGCTATTAGGTCATGTCATTTCCAAGGATGGGATTGCTATTGATCCAGAAAGAATCTCAGCTATACTAGCCATTCCTCCACCTAATAGCAAGAAAGAGTTAAGATCCTTTTTCGGTAAGATTAACTTTGTGAGAAAATTTATTTCAGGTTTTGCCGAGATTGCCAAGCCTTTGAATGACATGTTAAAGAAGGATATTCAGATCAAATGGACAAATGAAAATAGGGAAGCTTTCAAAAGCATCAAGGATGCTATCTCTAAAGCCCTTATTTTAATTAGTCTAGATTATTCTAAGTCTTTCTATGTCTATACGTTTGCTTCAGATCATTCTTTTGCGAGTGTCTTAACCCAAAAGAGTGAGGGTAGCATTGAAAATCCCATAGCCTTCTTGAGTGCTCCATTGAAGGATGCAAAGTTGAGATATTCTATCTTGGATAAACAAATGTATGCCCTATTCAAGACCATCAAGAAATTCAGGCATTATCTAGTTCACAGTAAAGTTTTTGCGGTAGTTCCTAACCCGACCGTTAAGTCTATGTTTTTGCAAAATGAACTAGGTGAAAGATGGGGAAAATGGATTTTGACCCTTCAAGAATTCGATTTGGAAATCCGACCCATGAAAATAGTTCATGGACAAGGTTTGGTCAAGGCAATTGCATAAATTGATCCATTGATATCATGCCAACATTACGAGGTAGATGACATAACCAAATATGAATGGTATGTTGACATTGCATATTTCTTGTTGCATGGTAAGTGTCCATTACATTTAAATTCCACTCAACGCAGAGCTTTGCATTTGAAATCTATGAATTTTTTGATTAAATCTAGTGTTTTGTACAGGAAGAACCACGAAGGGATTTACCTTCATTGTGTTAATCGAGAAGAAGCGACCCAAGTACTTAAGGATTTCCATGGTAAGTATGGAATGGGACATGGGTCAGCCAATGCGACAGCCCATCAAATCCTAAGGGCTGGATACTATTGGCCCCATCTGTTCAAGGATGCACATGCTCATGTGAGATCATGCCACATATGCCAAGTGGTGGCCAATAGAGAAAGAAATGTTGCAATGCCACTACAATCTGTGGTAGAGGCAAGACCTTTTGCACAATGGGGATTAGATTTTGTTGGGATTATCAATCCCAACTCATCCGATTCCCATAAATATATCCTTACTACCACAGACTACTGCACAAGGTGGACCGAAGCTATTCCTACTAAGCATGCCACTTCAGAGGTTGTCATTAAGTTTTTAGAGGATAACATTGTTACTCGTTTTGGAATGCCCAACGCAATTGTAAGTGATAATGGCTCTACCTTTTCTTCTTTGGAGTTTGCAAATTGGGCATATGATAATATGGTAAGCTTGAAATTCTCCTCAAATTATTATCCACAAGGTAATGGTTTGGTGGAATCCTCTAACAAGAACTTGTTGTGTGTAATAAAAAGGTTACTTGAAAAGAACCCTAGGGATTGGCATAGCAAGTTAAAGTTTACCCTTTGGGCTGATAGGATCAGAACCAAAGAATCAATAGGAACATCTCCATATCATTTAGTCTATGGGTAGGATCCCATATTTCCCACAAATTTAAGGTTACAAACATTGCACTTCATGAAAGAGTATGTTGGAACTAATGATAAACTTGAAGCTAGGTTGACGCAGTTAATGCATCTTGATGAGAAAAGAGATGAGGCTATGCTTCATTTCAGCAAACATCAAGATGTAGTAAAAATATGGTTTGATAAGAGGTCTAAAATAAAAACATTTAAAATTTTAGACCTAGTTTTGTTGTGGGATAAAAGACATGAAAAGAAAGGAGATCATGAAAAATTTGATTGTTTATGGTTGGGTCCATATCAAATTTCTAAAGTCCTAGGTGAGAATAGTTTTCGACTAAAAACCTTGGATGGGAACGATTTGGCTTTGCCTATTAATGGGCTGCATCTAAAGCACTACTTCCAGGCCTGAAAGGGGTAGAGTCTTGTATTATATGTAAATATGCTCGTGTTTTAAGAATGTTGAGTTTAGTTGTATGTTTGTATTCATTCACTTCTGATTTTGTGTCTTTTGTACATAGTTTGAAGGTGTTGGTTTTGATTGGTTTGGGGTTTTGGATGTGTGGTGTTTTGTTGTCATTTATTTTAGTTTTGTGTTTACGGTGCGTTCTTGTGAAGATGTCAGTTTATGTCCTTATGAATGTTCACTAAGACCAAGAGAATGTGAAACATCAGAATTGTATTGCAGAAGGCTCCACAATTATCACAAACATATTAAAGTATATCGTTTGAAACTTGTGATGCAGGAAGTTGTCAATTTTGTAAATTAGGGTAAAATATTTTGCGTGCTCCATCTCATTCAACTTCATTTCATGGTACCTTCCACCTTGCATTGCACCTCACTTGCATCTACATTTCAAAGGCAATCATCGAAAACATGTCAAATTCTCTTAGGATCATTGCACAATATACACTAAGAAGATCTTGAGATTGGGAACTGATGTCGAAACCATCTTGAACCAAACACAATTTGCACATGTTAAAAGCATCTTGGGTAAAATGGTCAAAACCATACTTGGGAGAAAGTGCGAGGTGAAAAGAGTCATTCTTGTTGGTCCTATCATGCGACATAGTCCATAAAATAGTGGTTTTCACCACTTCCACAATACTTGAAAACCCAAAATCAGAGTAGTAAGGATAGGGTCAAATTCTCATCATACTTAGGTTGAGAATCTGATTCCCCAAAGCTCTGATTCTACCTCCATCACACCATGGACTATTGGGTCGTAAGGATCGTACTACATGTCCCCTCAGAAGGATGGGTAGTCATCCCCAAGATTCAAGAAATTTAAAGCAAAACTTTCACCATTTCACTTCCATCACACCACCAATTATTGAGTTGTAAGGATTGTACTACATGTCCCCTCAGAAGGATGGGTAGTCATCCCCAAGATTCAAGAAATCAAAATCCAAATCATGGACTATGGGGCTAACCTCCATCGGGGCTATAGACGCTTGACTGGCAGTGGAGTATGCTCATGCGTGGTGACATGTCTCATTTAAAAGTGAGACCTCTGACCGCTCACACGGACAGGCTAGCCTTGTGGTTTCATCCATAATAGGTTTAATTATTTTGGTCAAGATGAGGTAATAAACTCATATCAGAGTAGTAAGGATAGGGTCAAATTCTCATCATACTTAGGTTGAGAATCTGATTCCCCAAAGCTCTGAGTCCACTTACACACACTGGTTCTGTAGAAGTAAACGAACAATATTTCATTATTGAAGTAGTGATTAAATAATACACAGTATGCTTCAATTAGCTCAGGAGAAGCGGATCCCAATAATAATCTGCTCAATATTTAGCTAATGGTGTAACAGGAAAATAATGTAATAAACTAAGAAGTGCTAAAATATATTATACGCTAACATCCCCCCTTATTACATTATTTGGGTAATGAAAAAATAACTAGCTATACTAACATCCCCCCAGATTACATCATTTTGCAATACATAGAGAGCTGTGAAACAATTCAAATTTGACACGCGTAAGTGCTTTAGTGAAAATGTTTGCAACTTGAGCATTTGTGGGAATGTGTTGAAGCTGAATTCGATGCCTTGGAACTTCATCTCGAATGAAGTGACATTGTGTGTCAATGTGCTTTGTTCTTTCATGATGTACTGGATTCTTGACAAGATTTAAAACACCCATGTTGTTGCAAAACAAGTTTATTGGAGATTTTGATGGAAGACCCATACTTGTTAGGATGCGACGCAACCATATCACTTCGCACACAGCTTCACGTGCGGCATGATATTCTGCCTCTATTGATGAAATAGCAACCACCTGTTGCTTCTTGTTGTGCCAAGAGATAGGACCAGATCCAAGATGAAACAAATATCCTAAAGTTGATTTATGATCATCATATGATCCAGCATAGTTGGAGTCCGTGTATCCTTGTAAGAAGAATTTGTTGTTCCTCTTATATTCTAGGCCATATTCCATTGTGCCATGGACATAGTGAAGAACATGCTTTATTGCTTTCCAATGTGTAGTCTTAGGCTCTCGCATGAACCTCGAAAGATAGTTGATAGCAAATACGATATATGGCCTAGTTTTGGTTAGATATATGAGACTCCCAATCAACTGTCGATAGAGAGTACCATCTACTTGAGGTGAATCATCATATCGTGATAACTAAAGTCCTATCTCCATTGGAGTTGCCATTGGCTTGCAATCAGTCATGCGATATTTTTCCAATAGGGTCTTGGCATATTTTTTCTGAGACACTTTGATGTAGTGCTCCTTCTGGATGAATTCCAGACCAAGACAATAATGGAGAAGTCCAAGATCTGACATCTCAAAATATTGACACAAGTCTCTTTTGACAGTAGAAATCATAGTTTCTGAACTCCCTATAATGAGCATATCATCAACATAGAGTACAAGCAACACTATCTCATAACCTTATTTCTTGAAATAGAGGTTTGCATCTGACGCACATCTCTTAAATCCATGCTACAGGAGGTGATTATCCATTTTTATATACCAAGCCCGAGGGGCCTGTTTCAAACCATATAAGGATTTTACCAATTTACAAACTTTCTACTATTGGTCTTCCACTTCAAATCCTTCTAGTTGAGTCATGTAGACTTCTTCTTGGAGATCACCATTTAGAAAAGCACTCTTGACATCCATTTGGTGAACTTTCCACCCATATTGTGCTGCCATAGCACAAAGAACTCGAATTGTTGTCATCCGAGCAAGTAGGTGCAAAAGTTTCCTCGTAGTCAATGCCTTATCTTTGAGCATAGCCCTTTGCAACAAGTCGGGCCTTATGCTTATCAATTTTCCCATCTACTTTATACTTGACTTTATACACCCATTTGTAGCCTATGGGCTTCTTTTCGTATGGCAGATTGATAAGCTTCCAAGTTTTGTTTTTCATCAAAGACTTATACTCTACATCCATAGCGGTCTTCCATCAAGGCTCACCAAGAGCATCTTGCACTGATGCGGATTTAGGATCATCTATGGAAGAAATAAACACCCTATAATTATAAATATCCATATCTTCTGTATCTCTCTCTGGATCTATAGAAAGTTCCTCAAAATATTGACACAGATCATCAACCCCAGTATTCTTTGTTGCAGCTTTCTCCTATCGAGCCATGCTACGAGTACGAGGCCTATCCAATGTCAAATCTGGTGGAGTGGATAGCTTAGAGTCTTTGATTGTATTTGTATACCACTTTGGATTCTTCTTCTGAGGTATTGAAGAAGATGAATACGGACCTCCAACCTTTGATGAAGGAGATTTATCAACCTTAGTTTCCACAAGGTCTAGGTATAGATATGATGTGTTTGCTGATGTGAAAGCCTCATCAAAAAGAACATCTCTACTAATGTGAATCTTCTTTGTCAAGGGATCAATCAAATGATAACCCTTAGAGTGCTCATCATACCCAAGAAGAATACACTTCAATGTCTTCTCATCTAGCTTCTTCCTTTTCTCTTTTGGTATGTGCATGAAAGCTTTACACCCAAAAATGTGTAGATGAGAAATGGAGGGTTTCCTACCACTCCATTCTTCCTATGGAGTCATTCCTTTTAGAGCCTTTTTGGGTGCCCTATTCAACAGATATACTACTTTGGTGACAACTTCTGCCAAATATAGTTGCTCTAGACTAGCTCCTGTGAGCATGCAACGAACCATTTCCATGATGGAACGATTCCTCCTTTCAGCAACTCCATTTTTTTGAGGAGTATAAGCAGTAGTTAACTATCATGTGATCCCATTTTCTTTCAAGAACTCAAATAATTATTTAGAGTTTAACTCCCCCCCTTGATCTGAGCGGAGGGTCTTTCTATAAGTCCCTGACTCCTTTTCAATATATTTCTTGAATTGCTGAAAGAAGCCAAATGCTTAAAATTTCAGTTGAAGAAATAATACCCACATCTTTCGTGAGTAATCATCCACAAATAACTAAAAATACCTCTTACCCCCACAACTTTTGGGAGTGAAGGGACCACACAGATCGGTGTGAACCAACTCTAGAGGTTTCTTTGCTCTTGTAGAGCTCCTTTCAAAAGGCACTCTATGCTGCTTTCCGCCAGCGATCAAAGCAAACTGGTAAAGTGGTAGAAAGGAAAGGAAGACCTTTTACCATCTCATACTTACTTAACTCAAGTAAGTAACTAGAACTCAAATGTCCATATCTCTTGTGCTATAGGGAAGTTGCCTCCTTTGTAGAGACTGTCATGGCAACATGTGGAGTAGAGATAGTATCTAAGGCAAATAAGCCATGCTTATATGAAGCGGTTGCAATGTTCTTACCCCTCCTAGTAATAGAACAACACTTATTGCCTCCCTCAACACTAAAGTTCACAACCATATCTTTGTCTAGAATTTGTGTGACTGACAACAAATTATTTGCCAATCCTGGAACATAGAGAACTTTGTCAATCTGACACTTGCCATCAGGAAGGGTGACTGAAATAGTGCCTTCTCCCTGAACCTTGTAGGTTTTATCATCAACAATAGTGACAGGTTTGCCCTCTTTGGCCTCAAATGACTCAAACCATAATTTTTCACCAGTCATGTGCTTACTGGATCTAAAATCAACATACCATATAGGATCCATCTGCTTGGACACTGTGGTAGTCATGAGAACTTTGTGAGCTCTCTCAGAATCCGTGTCAGATTCTTCACAGCAACATTCACTTGTTTGTTCTTTTGTGGTTTGTTTCGGCCTTTCTATTTTGATTGCTTATTCTTATGCCAACATCTGTTTGTATCATGACCTTCTTTGTCACAGATCTTGCAATATCTCTTTTTCTATTGAGGTTGTTGAGTTTGTTTCCCTTTTGAATCCTTTTGTGAATTCCCTCCCTTCTAAAAATTACCATTCTTCTAGTTCTGCCCTTTCCCGTTGATGTAGAGGGTAGTGTTAGAAGAATCATCTCACTGTAGTTGGCGTGCCTTCTCCTCTTGAAGCATATTAACCAATTCTACAAAAGAAACTTTCCGTTGTAATACCTAAAGGGAAGTGATCAACACCCGATAAGAATTTTTTTTTTTTTTTGAAAAATTTTGAAAAAACTTGTATTAAAACAAAGATCAATTACAATTTGGGAAGAGACTTTTCCCAGCCGAAGTCAGAGAGAACACATGCTTACAATAGTAAAAGAAGATTTGCAATGGAGCCAAATCTCTTGAACCATTAACTAGCTAACAGGGGGATCGGCTTGGTCAGTTGATGCAACTTGTCGCGATATCGCGACACTCTTTCCTTCTTCTCCTTTGGCCGTGAAAATGCAACATGTCGCGATATCGCGACACTTTTCTCCTTTGGCCGCGAAAATGCAACATGTCGCGATATCGCGACACTTTTCTCCTTTGGCCGTGAAAATGCAACATGTCGCGATATCGCGACACTTTTCTCCTTTGGCCATGAAAATGCAACATGTCGCGATATCGCGACACTTTTTCCTCCTTTGGCCACGACGAAGCAACATGTCACGATATCGCGACACTTTTTCTCCTTGGCCGACGTTGCAACATGTCACGAAATCGTGACACCTTTTCCTCCTTTGGCCGCGACGAAGCAACATGTCGCGATATCGTGACACTTTTTCTCTCTTGGCTGCGATGTTGCAACATGTCGCGATATCGTGACACTTTTTCTCTTTCGGCCGCGACGAAGCAACATGTCGCGATATCGTGACACTTTTTCTCTTGGCCGTGATGTAGCAACATGTCGCGATATCGCGACACTTTTTCTCTTTGGCCGCGATGTTGCAACATGTCGCGATATCGTGACACTTTTTCTCTTTCGGCCGTGACGAAGCAACATGTCGCGATATCGCGACACTTTTTCTCCTTTGGCCGCGATGAAGCAACATGTCACGATATCGCGACACCTTTTCTCCTTTGGCCGCGACAATGCAACATGTCGCGATATCGTGACACCTTTTCTCCTTTGGCCACGACAATGCAACATGTCACGATATCGCGACACCTTTTCTCCTTTGGCCGCGACAATGCAACATGTCGCGATATCGCGACACCTTTTCTCCTTTGGCCACGACAATGCAACATGTCACGATATCGCGACACCTTTTCTCCCTTGGCCATGACAATGCAACATGTCACGATATCGCGACACCATTCCTCCCTTGGCCGCGACGAAGCAACATGTCACGAAATCATGACACCTTTCCTCCCTTGGCCGCGACGAAGCAACATGTCACGAAATCATGACACCTTTCCTCCCTTGGCCATGACGAAGCAACATGTCATGAAATCATGACACCTTTCCTCCCTTGGCCGTGACGAAGCAACATGTCATGAAATCGTGACACCTTTCCTCCCTTGGCCGCGACGAAGCAACATGTCACGATATCGTGACACCTTTCCTCCCTTGGCCATGACGAAGCAACATGTCACGATATCATGACACCTTTCCTCCCTTGGCCGCGATGAAGCAACATGTCACGATATCGTGACACCTTTCCTCCAATGACCGCGACGAGCAACATGTCACGATATCATGACACCTTTCCTCCCTTGGCCGCGACGAAGCAACATGTCACGAAATCGTGACACCTTTCCTCCCTTGGCCGCGATGAAGCAACATGTCATGATATCGTGACACCTTTCCTCCCTTTGCTTTTTCTTTGATCATTAGCTCAGGGACCTTTCAAGACCCTGCCTAATCACCTCATCCTCAATAGCCATGTCACTGTGCAACTGAACCCCTACCTCCTTCTCAGCACCCATCTTAGCCAGGAAGTCGACCGCTTTGTTTAAATCTCTACTCACATAAACTAGAATCACATCATCTAATTCCCTCCATAATTCCTTAATTTGAGTGACAAGAATCCTCAACCTCCATGCTTTCAAAGCAAAGTTCCTCATGCAATCTAGAGCTCCAACCATTATTTGAGAATCTGATTCAAGTATTATCCTCCTGTGGCCCTGTTTAACTGCCCAAATAGAAGCAGATTTGATAGCTATGGCTTCTGCTTCATTGTTTGTGGCTCTTCCCAAGCCTTGCAGTTCCCAATAGAGCACTGTTCCAACATGATTCCGACAAACCACTCCAATTTTGGCTCTACCCGGATTGCCTTTTGCAGCTCCATCAGTATTAATTTTAATCCAACCTTCAGGGGTGGTTTCCAACTAGCTCTGTCCTATCCCTCTTGCACTTCAACTCCCTCTTCCATTGCCCCAATAACAACCTGAGTTTCCTCTTTAGCATAGACGGCCACAGTTTTTGTGACTTTGCTCCAAATGACCTGCCAAACTCCATCTAACGAAGAAAAAGTTTCTCTAAAAATTCTAGCATTTCTCTCCAACCACACTTGCCACCAAATAAAGTTTAATCCAAGCTCCCAACCAATACGAAGAGCTTTAGATTTAAATCTACCCCTCTTCCATATTTCCCAGATATTAATCCGATTCAAGTCACCATTAACTTGAATTTTATAATATGAAAACCATCTCTTCCAAATCTGGCGCGTGAAAGGGCACTCAAACATCAAGTGATCAGTTGTTTCCTCGCTCTTGTAGCATAAGACACATTGAGAAGGACCGATGATTCCTTTACATCTGAGATTATCAAAAGTGAGAATTCCATTGTGCATGAACTGCCAGGCAAAAAAGTTTACTTTCAGCCAACCTTTGGAGTGCCAAATCTTTCTCCAATCCTCAACCTGATAAGTATGAGGGGGAGGCTCTGGAAGGATCTTGTCATATCCGTCCTTCACTGTGTAGACACCAAGGCTCCCATAGCCCCAAGCTAATTCATCCTCCTCGTCTCTACCTGTGAGAAATATTTCTGTCAAGATTTTAGTCATGATGGGTGCCAAATCCGGAGGGATTGAAATTGGCCACTCATCCAACTTCTTAAACTGCTTAAACTTATACTCCCCAGCTGACTAGTGGTGAAATAACTTTCAATTTGGACCCATCCCTTGGTTTCAATGGCTGCTTTTATTGGTTGCAATTCAAGAAATTCAACAATGATAGGTGGGTATTGATCCCATGAATCTGTCCAAAAACGTGCCTTCTCCCCTCTCCCCACTTTCCAAAATAATCGATCTTTTACTACCTGAGATCCTAACTTGAGAGCCTGCCACACTAAGGATCCAGTACCATCCAAAGGGAAACGGCCCACCTCATTTGGGTTAACATGTCCCAAATATTTACTAGTTAGGATTCTACTGAATAAGGAAGTTGGTTGGGAAATCCACCTCCAGTAAAGCTTTCCAGCCAAAGCTTTATTATTTATCTTGGATCTTCTCAGTCCCAAACCTCCTTTTACCTTGGGCTGGGTTACTTTGTCCCAACCTACTAAGGCCCATTTCCTCTCTCCTTTTACTCCTTCCCATAAAAATTTTCTAGCCATCTTGTCCAACTCTTTCCATATAGTATGTGGGGCAGCCAGGATAGAGAATTTATAAATTGGCATGGCTTGAATGACTGACTGTAAAAAAGTTAATCTACCCCCATAGCTTAACCATTTGTGAGACCAATGATTAATTCTATCCTTGATACAATCCAAAAGATTCCTCCAGATATCTATTTTTAGTTTTTTAAAGTGCAAAGGGACCCCCAAGTAAACCACTGGGAGAGAAGTCCTTGTGAATCCCAAGATCTCTAAAACTCTGTCCTGAAGCCTTTGATCAAGATTGAAAAAGACCACTTTGGATTTTTTATCATTGATGACTTGGTTTGTAGCCCTAAGGTAGACACTAAGAGTATCTCTGATCATTCTTGCTTCCCTGAAGCTGGCCACTCCCACCAATCCAGTATCATCCACAAACTGTAGGTGAGTCAAAACTTCCTCACCCACCTTGATACCTGTTAGCAAACCTTGTTGTCTTCTCCTCAAGAAAAGTCTACCTAGTCCTTCAGCCAATATGAGAAAAAGATAGGGAGAGCAAGGATCCCCTTGACGAAGGCCTCGAGTGGCTCCAAATGGTTGCGAGGGAAGACCCTTGATTAACACTGAGTATGTCGGAGTAGAGACACAACTCATGACCCATTCTATCCAATCCTGAGAGAAACCAAAGGCTGCCATCATCTTTGCCAAGAAGCTCCACTCCACCCTATCATAAGCCTTTGACATATCTAATTTTATGAACATTCCTTTATTACCAGATGTTTGCATTGAATGGATTGCCTCCTGAGCTAGAACCACCCCATCCAAGATCTGCCTACCCTCTACAAAACCCCCTTGCTCGGAGGAGATAATGTTATGTAAAAGAGGTTTTAGCCGCTCAACCATTACCTTTGTGATTATTTTATATATCACATTGCATAAGGCAATAGGTCTATAATCTGAAATATGTACCCCCTCCTCCCCTTTTGGAATTAAGGTAATGAAAGTATGATTTAATGCTTTAAGCATTCTTTTACTACCTCTGGACTCCTCTATAACAGCCATTACATCCTCCTCCAAGTTATCCCAAAAGGCCTGAAAAAACTCAATTGGAAAGCCATCTGGACCTGGAGTTTTTCGGTGCTCATTCCAAAGACCACATTCTTCAGTTCCTCTCTATCAATGGGTTTAAGAAGGGTCTGATTTTCTTCTTCAGAGATAACGGAAGGTATGACAACAATAACGTCATTTTGAGCCTCTTCATCTTGCACCATACTTTCCTTAAAAAGTTTAGAAAAATAATCCATTGAATGGGAATGCATACCTGGAAGTGTATCAAAGGAGTGCCCGTTCTCATCTTGAAGAGCTTCCATGTTATTCATCTGTCTCCTAGCACAAGCAGTCCGATGGAAAAATTTGGTATTTCTATCACCTTCTAATAACCAAGTGGTTCTTGCTCTCTGTTTCCAGTAGGTCTCCTCTTGGTTGTCAATGTCCTCAACCGCTTTACGCAAGGCATCATCCTCGGCTTTGAGCTGCTCTGTAATTGTTCCTTCCCTAAAGTGTTTTTGAACCTCATCCCATCTGGCCACCAAAGGAGCTCTTTGGACCTGGAAGTCTGTCTTGTTAGCTCGCCTCCAATGTTTCAGTTGAGCTTTGACATAATGAAGTTGTTTGTGGAATCTAAACATTGTTGTCCCATATGTTGGGCGGCCTTCTTCCCACCACTGTGGAATTTTCTTTCGAAGTTCCTCTTTTTGTAACCAAAAATTCTCAAATTTAAATGGTTTGTGATGCTGCCCTGTCTTAGTCCCTCCTTCCAACAAAATGGGAAAGTGATCTGAAACTGGACCCTCCAAAATCTGAAATTTTGTATTCCATTTTACAAATGCCTCCTCTCGAAACCAAAAAATGGTCTAACTTTACCTTCCTGCTATGTGGCTCCCTCCTCTTATTAGTCCAAGTATAGTTGGTTCCAGGGCATTTAATATCCACTAAGTGTAAAGCCTGGACTTGGGCAATCATAAGTCGATCCCCTGGGTCCAAAATTGGGGTTCCCCCTTCCTGATCTCTAGAGGATAATTTAGCATTAAAATCCCCAACAATAATCCAGTCTAAATCTTCCCTTGAGATTCTCATGTTATGCACAACTTTCCATTGAAGCCTCTGACCATCAAGGTTTTGAGCCCCATAAAAATTTGTGATTAAAACATGTTCAGCTGTGACATTATTCCTAAAATGTGATGTGAGAACACCCCTCCAAGCTAGATGTTCTATTGCAGTCCATTCAAGAGAGTTCCAAAGAGTAACAATCCCCCTGAGGCACCTTGGGCAGCCACTTCCATATGACCAGCACCCCTCCAAATTCTGTTAACTGTTTTACACATAAGATCTAACGACATTTTTGTCTCCTGAATAAGCAAAAAATCTGTTTTACATTTTTCTAAGAGTCTTCGAACAGCAGATTGATGGGTTCTACTGTTTAAACCCCTAACATTCCATGATTGTATAATCATTGGTTACCTTGAGAGCAGTAAGAATCTATTGGCCTCACCGATCCTCCAGTGATCAGTTTGTCTCCTTGAACTGCTAGCAATTCCTTATTTGATTTTCTACCCACTCCTTGAGAGTTGCTATTTTTTGATCTCTTTTCCACCTGAGTTATCCCTAAAGTTGGCCTTTCTCTATTCTTTTCTGCTATTCCCATGCTGACATCCTTAATTATTGGCTGCTCTTGGTTATGCACTATCAATGCCCCTGCACTCTCTGGTTGTGGTAACTCACTGAGGTCAATTACCTGCTCTATGACGGGGGGAGATGAAAGAGGAGCTTGAACGTGGATGTTATTATTTTCACTATTACCATCCACTCCTTCCATGAATTGTTCCTCTTGGTCCACTAGTGTCTTAAATATCTCATACCTATTGGCGGGCTTGAGTTGGGTTTGCTCTTTACCATCTTTTTTCTTTTGCCTTCTCCTTCTTTTGGGCTGTTCAAAACCATCTCTCTGAGCTTCTTTACCCTGAGAAGTATTGGTTGGTTCTTTGTTTATTGTTGACTTACCCTCCTTAGGAAGATTTGACATTCCTAGAGGAGCCTCCATTTTTGTGTTCATATTATTTGGGCAAAATCGGGCCAAATGCCCGTATTTGTGGCAAACTCTGCATCTAAAGGGCAGAGCCTCATAATCCAGCTGTTGAATCCAAGATAGTCCTGCAAGTTCAAGTTCCACCTCTCCCAGTAGAGGCTGGCTAAGATCCATTTCCATGCATATTCTTGCATAAACAGTTGTGTTCCCTTCTATTGTGTCTTTGGAGACACCCAAATGTCTTCCAAGGGAATTACCGATCATCTCCAAAACCTGCTCACTCCAAAACTCCATTGGAAGTGCATACAAACGGATCCAAACCGGGACAACAGTGGGTTCAATTCGAGGATCGAATCCCACTCTCCAGGGTTGAACAAATAATCCTGTCGGACCATGATTCCTCTTTTTGATTCGAAAGCCCTATTTCTATCGGCCAGAGAAGAAAAACTAACAATAAAATACCCATTGCTAATAAACCATAAAGAGTACTCACCATGAGGCTCCCAGTTTTGTCGGACCCAGGAGTGCAAAAAATTCAGGGTAGGGCGAATACCCATGAATTTACAGATCAAATCGTGATTGGCTCTGTATAAGACTGTTTCTTCGACCATCCTTGGCTCAATGACAATCTTGGGCCTTGATTCGGACTGTGGCAGGCATCCATTAACTCGATGAGCTGTTGATCTATTTCCAGCAGCCGTGAAGAGCATTTTAAATGCAGTTCTTTGAGCTTCGTCAGTCTTGGATGGAGATTTATCTTTTAACAAATCTGCATAAGAGCTATTTCTCCCTAGGAGAGGATCCGGAGAAGTCCCCATTGGACCCTCCTGGGGCAGCAATCTTGCCTTCAGATCCACAGTAACCAGAAATCTCTTCGGCAACCCAACTGATGCCCTAGATTTTCCCTAGCTCCAGAAACCCTAGTTCATCGCTTCCCGCCTGCTTGCTTCCTTCAAAAAATTTGCTTTGATACAATGTTAGAAAATGAAATACTTGATCAACACCCGATAATAATTAGGTAAAGCTCTCAATACAATTGAGGTAAGGAGCTTGTCATCAACTGGTTCTCCTAAAGAATTCAAATTTTCTTTCAATTCAGACACTCTGCAAAGAAAAAATTCAACTGTCTCCCCCTACTTCATGCTTAGACTGTGTAATTGAGATTGAAAAAATAGAATAGTGGAATCATTATTTTCCTCATATATAGTATTAAGGGCATCCCATGCCTCTTTACTATGTTCACAGTCAGCAATATGAGGTTGAACTTCATCGGACACAACAAGCAAAATGAGCACCTTTGCTTTGCTGTCTTGCTTGTCAAAGTATTTTTGAGCAGTAGATGGAGCTGTAGCACCAACAGTAGATGAAGGTCTTTTTGTTGCTCTAGATACAACATCTCATAAGTCATCCATGACTAGGATAGCCTTCATATTGTTTTTCCATGGTGTGTAATTAGGACCTTTCAACAACTGATGAGAATCAATCATTAATTTTGCAGACATGGTGAAGGTTCCTTATAACACCAATTGGTCCCCCTTTCGATATACCTTTTTCTAGGCCGTTATACCGTATAAAATACCCGCCCTTACGTGAGGGAAACTATAGATATTAAGAAAGATAAAAAAAATCACCCGCCCTTACGTGAGGGAAACTATAGGTAATTTTTAGAGATCATACGATACATGGTACTTAACCAGTACTGAAAGGGAATAGTCTTGTTGATGGCACCTACCATAGAAAGTCTAAAATACTCATGCATGGGGCGTAACTTCCCCTAAACACTTTGGATTTCAGAACTTTCGTCAAGATTTACGCCTAAACACAAGAACTATTAGGGTAATGGATGGAGTAAAAAAATGCAAAATGGCAAACTTATCTCTCCTCGACGATTTATAGAGAACAAGCTCAAATGTCGTTTTGGTAGCTATATTAGGCGACGGATATAGTAGCGCAATCACGACAGCTTTACTTGTAAGTGTTGGCCATAGGTATCACAAATACCGAACACTGTAGTGCAATAAATTGCACGGATGGGTTTCAATTATTTCGGGGACTTAGGGAGTGAATTTGATTTTTTTAAAATTTTTAATGAAGTAGTGCAAAACAGAAAAAAATGCACCCTACAACATAAAAAGTGCCCACAGGAATGACCCACTAGGTTTCGGGCGCAGCTGAAAATGCACCTTTACAATAATGCCAAATTTTCTTTTCAAAAAATTACTCACTTTCCCCCTTTGATTTTTGAAAAAAAAATACCCGCCCTTAAAAAAAATCTCTTAACAAAGCATTTTTATAATTATTATATAGTTTTAAAGTTAAAAAAAAAAAAAAAAAATTAATTTATATAGTTTAAAAACTATTAAAAAATAAATTAAAATCAAATTTTAATTTATATAGTTTAAAAACTATTTAAAAATAAATTAAAATCAAAATTTTTAATTTAACTAAAAAATAATAATTAAAAAAAAACTTTATAAAAAAAAAATTGTACCTGTTTTTCAAGCGGGGGGGTCTGTAGGATTGGAACCCGCGACCTGAAGGCTCTTTGAGCCTTATCGCACAGTCCACCACCAGGTGGACTAGCGGGATGATCTGAAAGGATCAGGGACCCCCTCCTATTTGAGGAGGGTCCCGTAAGCCCGTCCCCTGTGCGGCCGCCTGGCCGCGGCTTCCTCCGTGGCTGGAGATGGTGGCAGGGTGGCCACAGTGACATTTGCTGCAGGTGGCAGCGACTGGCGACGGTGGCAGGATGTCGCCTGTGTCAGTGCGACGACGTCTGCTGCAGGTGGTCGCGGCTCTGCTGCTGCAAGCGATAGGGTGGCTGCGGCGGTGACTGCTACAGGTGGCCACGACTGGCAACTGCTGTAGGTGGCCTCCTACATCGTGCATCGCACATCGTCGCCTGCATCGCGCATCGAGCACGACGTCGGGGGGGTAGTCACACGTGAAAAAAACACGCGCAGGGTCCAAGGAGTAACATAGGAGTTACGCAGCGCGGGGGGGGTGGGAGTCACACGTGAAAAAAAAACATGTGCGTGGGAGGGCGTGCACAAGAAAAAATGCATAGTAAACAATGTGCGTGGGAGTGCGTGTGCACAGAAGAAAAATTTAAAAAAAAAAATAAAGTGCTGCGATGCTGAAAAAATAAAAAAATAATTTTTTTTTTCAGCAATCTTTCGCTGCATAATATCTTCCTCGGACCAGCTCTGCAAATATCATTGCCGCCTCCTCTCTCTCTCTGGCTCTTATGCCATGTAGAAGTAAACGAACAATATTTCATTATTGAAGTAGTGATTAAATAATACACAGTATGCTTCAATTAGCTCGGGAGAAGCGGATCCCAACAATAATCCGCTCAATATTTAGCTAATGGTGTAACAAGAAAATAATGTAATAAACTAAGTGCTAAAATATATTATACGCTAACAGGTTCTGGATGGTAGTTGTTCATAACTAACCTCTTGATCTGGTAAATGAATTCATTGCACGCACATTTGGTCCTAAGAGGGTTAGACAGTTTTAGTGTGTTTGTTTGTGGTATTATAATGTTGAGTCTTTGCAAAACAGGTTGTTCATAGCATCCTTTCAATGTATTATTTTAGCCTATATTTACTCTTGCATAAATCATTCTTAACTTCTCATATACCTCCAGGTGAAACTGACGATGGAATGTTGAAAAGTTTTAGACGATAAGGAATGAATCTCTCTGCACACACACTGAGCTGATGCTGAATAATTTTGATGGTTTATGTCTTCTGGTCTACTTTCATTTTTGGTATATTTGCTAACGCTCGTAATTTTAGTTGTTGGGTTTTGTATGTTTTAGGTTGGGTTCTCACCCGAAACACTCAGGAGCGTTTCCCAACAGAGTCGCCATTTGTTGTGGCTGCTCCACAACTAGCCCCAAAGTCTAGGGACCCACTTTAAAATTTTGGTTTTTGAGCCTTGGATTTGGTTGTTTTGATATTGGTGTTGAATTTGCTCTCATAACTTTTGTTTCAATGTTCCGATAGATGCTACCTAGGGGTTGCAATTCATATTTCTAAAGTTCATTTTTGGCTTATACCTTCCCCTCATATATTGCAACATATATTGGAAAGGACTTGGTTTGAGATTAATTTTAAGGTTAAATTTTAATGTCTTAAAATAAAATCATCTTGGTTTGAGATTAATTTTAATGTTAAATTTTAATGTCTCAAAATAAAAATAAAAATAAATAATAAATAAAAAATAAAAAATAAAATAAAATGAAATAGAAAGAGGGGATAATAATAAAACAATATATATTATTATCAATGTATATGCTTTATATATTAATAATAATATATATATTAATAAATAAAAATAAAAAATTAGATTCATGTATATAATTATTATTATTATTATTATTATTATTAACTATAATAATAATTTTATATAATACATGTTAAGATTAAAAAAAATAAAAAAATAAAGCAATAAAATAAAGAAAAAACAATAATGCAAAACGAAAAGAGGTTTTTCTATGTTTTTATTGCCTTCAGATTGTGTATAAAGTAAATTCACGTGATGTTTTTAGTTGTTAAAATTAGGAATTTAGGGTTAAATTATATATTAAACTTTTAAGGTTTATCTAAAATCAAATTTGGGTTTGGTTGCAGAGAATCTGCCAGGATGCACAGCTACATGCCGAAAGGGAAGGAATTCATGATGTCGTGGCTCACAAAAACCCTAACCCTAATGTGATGCAATAAAGCTATGTTGCGAAGAGGAGGCTTCCTTTGGTTGCAAGATTTGTCGCTGAGGAGATTTGAGACGGAGCCCATCAGGATAAAAGTCGAGAATGCATCTTTGTTTTTCGTTTAACACTGTAATTTTGAAGCAGATGTCTTGATTAATGTTTATGGTTACACCAGAGGAGCGCAAAGCTTACAAGAAACGCAAGACCTGGTAAAAGGTTTATATTATATAATATAGTTTATTTAAGTTCTTTATTAGATTTTAATAAAGTCTATAAATTTTATATTTTATAATGTAAAGATTGAGTTTCTTTATTACATTTTAATAAAGGGTTTTAAACTTTACATTATGTAATATAAAATTTTAAATTTCTTTATTAGATTTTAATAAAGTTTTCTTTTTTATATATAGTTTATATTTTATAATATGAAATTTTAAGTTTCTTTATTATATTTTAATAAAAGTTTTTAAAATTTACATTATATTAGATTTTAATAAGATTTCTTAAAGTTTATATTATATAATGTAAAGTATTAAATTTTTTTATTAGATTTTAATAAAGTTTTTTTTTTTTTACATGGTGGAATCGGTAGCCGCCACGAATCCGGGCAAGTTGTCCAGCTTTTATGGCCACCACAGTATTCTGCGTTGTCCACCCCGAAAGCCGCCACACAGATCTTCGTGCAGTCCGCCCCTATAACCACCATGCCACAATCATTTTAAACCTTTTACGCCACTGGAAGCACCAGGAAAGGGACAAGCGTTCAGTCCGACAAAAAACAGAAGTTTTCTTCTTTTTTTAAGTTTATATTTTATAATATAAAAGATTTAGTTTCTTTATTATATTTTAATAAAGGTTTTTAAAATTTACATTATATAATATAAAATATTAAGTGTCTTATTAGATTTTAATAAGGATCCTTAAAGTTTATATTATATAATATAAAGTATTAAATTTCTTTATTAGAGTTTAACAAAGGTCCTTTAATCTTTATATTATAGGGCCCTATGGGAGTTATAAGGGGTAAAGGAGCCTTTATAATATTTTACTTGGTGGCATATAGTGGATGTTATGGATCATATTTATCTAATTAAAATATATGCTACAAGAGAAATATAAGGGTTGAAAGAGCATTTTTCTTTGATGTTAAAGGAAAATTATAGAAAATGACAAAACAATATAATTTGTTTTATTGTTTTGTTATTGTATATTTTAACATCACCAAGTAGGAGAAGTTGAAACGAATCATTGGAAGAAAATTTTAAAATCCCAAAGAGGCCATTGTACGAGGGGGGCTGAAATCTATGTAACAAGAGAATTCTTTGAAGTATAATATTTTCATTTTGGCAAAAGAAATCTTTGTGAACAAAACTACAAGGAGAATACATCTAAGACTACTGCTTTCACTATGTATCTTTTCTGCAATTTTTTGACTTGTATTCTATTTGTCTATGCCATTAAATGGGTTACAATAGGTGAATGTCAAATATATTGTAAATACATTTTATCCTTTGAGTCTCGTACTTGGTCTAATATGATTGTGCTTATTTTGAAGGTCTATTAGGTCAGGTTGTCTTATGATCTATCTCTTAACTTGGGGTTTTGCAGGGAGGGATTTGCTAACCAAAATTGGATGCCATTTTTATTTTTCCAGCTAACCTTGTAGATAACTTCTTTCTGTGTTTATTTTCAGCATTTTAGATTAATCTACTTTCCATTTCAAGGTATTATTTTCATTCTGGTCCTTCCAAAAATTTTGTTTGTCCCATTTTGGTCCTTCCAAAATTTATGTTTGTCCCATTCTGGTCCTTCCAGAATTTCTGTTTGTCCCATTCTGGTCTTTCCAGAATTTTTGTTTGTTTTATTTTGTCTTCATTCTGGTCCATTTTCCAGAATTTCCTGTTTTATTTCTAGTTCATTTGCTTCTATTATGGTCCTTATCCAGAATTTCTATACCTCCAAATACATCCATTTAATTTTCAGATAAAATATTGGTTTAGGAGGGTTACTGACACCAAATTTACACTAAGATAGATAAAGCAAATGAACACTAACATGCTAACTTACTAACTTCTACTAACACCAAATTCTGACATAGGGATAGTGGAACATTTAAAATGAAGATAAAATGAATCCACTAACTTCAAAATGAACCACACATTAAAGACATGGATTCTAAAATGAAGTGGACTATTCCACGCACTTTTGCATTTGGAACATTTTTAATTTGAAGATAAAAGAGTCTACTAATTGGGGTTCAGGGTAGACTATTTTAATATCAAGAGCACTAAAAGGAATAAATATTTTGCACTTTGGAAGTTTTGAAGGTCGTGATTACTAAGCAATGTTTGAAAGAAACCATAAAATCCCCTTGTTAACTATCACTTGCAAGTTTTGAGTTATTCTGGTATACATGTTTTATTTTATATGAATGTTTGCTTACCAGAACCTTGGATAAATGAATGAGTCTCATTTAATTTCTTTGCAAGAGAGAGTTTTCAATTCAATACTCTATTTGTGGTGATCATAATAGGGCAAAATATTCACTCAACAGGATTGAATCTACAATAATTGGTACTATGTCCTTTCTTTCTACATACTTGAAAATATCTAAATTTTATCTTGATCTACTCTTTGAGAATGAAGCAACAATTTCTTGTGGATTATCTTTTGAGACTTAGGCATTGTCAGTCATTTCATATTTCACTAAATTTTCTACCTCATATTCTTGTAGTATATTGACTAACTCATCAAATGATGTATCCTTACTTATAATTTGGAAAGATGTTGATAAATGCTTGTAGCTTTCTAGAAGTGCTCTTAGGATTACTTGGACAAGAAACTTGTCTTCTACCTTTTCTCGTAAGGTTAACATTTTTTTTATATCTACTACTTTTCTTATAAATAGTTCTATACTCTCACCACTATTAACTTTTAGAGAATGCAATTGAGTTTGAAGATTCAAGATAGTGGCTTTATTCCTTTCTTCAAATATCTTGGTTAAAGTTTTTCAAGTTTTTGTAGAATTTGTTGTTGAGCTAATGTATGGTTGTATTTAATCTGTAACTACAAATTTGATTATCATAAGTACTTTTGCTTTGTCTTCTTCATACTTTTGAATCTCTCTAACATTTATAGTAGGTTTAGTTTTTGCTCCTTTAACAATATCCCAAAGCTTTTCAACTATCAATATTGACCTCACTTTGTTTTTCCATGAAGTGTAATTAGGTCCTTTAAGAAGTTGTGATTCTAAAAGAATGAATTTATTTGTTGCCATGATGATAATTTTAGACTACCTTATATCTCCCTAGTTTTGAGTGAGTGATCAAATTTTATAAGATCTTTTCAATTCTCAAGTTTTGTAGGATCAAATATCTAGATAGAATTCCTTTTTGCTCCCTAGTATTTTGAATGTAAAAATACTTAGCTTTCTAGATTTTCCTTTGAGTTGAATCCCTTTTGTCTCCCTAATTTTCAACTTCAAGACAAACACTTTATTTCTCCCTATTTATGAATAGAGGGTTAAAGATAATTTTGATGCAATTTCAATTGATAAAATTTTCTATCTTCAAGAACTTTAATTTGGATTCCTTATGTCCCTTCAATTTGAATAAGAGACTAATTCCAATGTAGTTTTCCAACTTTTTAACCACTTTATGTTGTGCTTGCTATATCTTTAAATTTTTAATAATATAGTTTCTAAATTTCAAGAATTTATGTTGGTTATGAATTCCTTATAACTCCCTAATTAAAAATTTAGAAAAAAATAAATATATTTGTAAATTATATATTTCAATTTTTATGTAGAAAACCTTATTAATCCAAGTTAAATTATTTGTAAATATTTCTATGTTTGAATTTCAAATAAAGCAATTTCAAAAAGGCTTTCAAATTAAATCCTCCTTACTTCAAAAGTCTTTCAAATCATTCAATAAATCATCTAAGGTTGTAATTTATCAATTCACTTCCTTATATCTCCATTCATTTAATTAATCTTAAGCATAATAGATTAACTAAGCTTAACCTTAGTATTGATATACCTTATACCTCCTTGACCTTTATGAAATACAAATTGATTTAAATATTTTGTACCTTTATGTAAATGGAGTGCTACATATTCGATCTACTTCTTCTCTGACTGCAACTTGCAAATTATTTTAAGCACTATCTACCTTTTAGTCTTCAATGCTTGATGACATCTTTTCACTGCATTTAATGTTCTTCCTTGTGTATGGCACTCTCTTCTAGAC
This sequence comes from Wollemia nobilis, assembly GCA_028583015.1. Taxonomy (NCBI): domain Eukaryota; kingdom Viridiplantae; phylum Streptophyta; class Pinopsida; order Araucariales; family Araucariaceae; genus Wollemia; species Wollemia nobilis. Next base: position 6,427,916 of record JAQPPZ010017095.1, read on the forward strand.
TTTGATTGTCCTCTTCATGTTTGTTCTATGTTCTTTGATCATTGAATGTACTTAATATATGTGTTGAAGATCATTTGGGCTCATCCAACCTGTTAATATTCCTCTTCTCATGTGCCACATGATACTCAATGTCTTATTTAGGTATTTCTTCTTGCTACATTACTCTGCTCAATTATGATGATATAGGTGTTACCTTTGACAAGTGTCTTCCTTCCTTAAGGGGTGCTCATAGATGGTTTGAAGTATTTTCTTTCCCTCAATGGTTGTTAATGCTCTTTTTCATCTATGCCAAGTGTCATCCAAGTTCTTTCATATTCTCAACCAAAGTGATAAATGGTAGCTATGCTCCTCTCAATACTTGCATGTAATTCTATAACATCTTAGCTTTCTTTGGTGCTCAAACTTGCTTGCCCTTCCTTAACACTCACAATATCTTTCACTACTTGATAGTTGTAACTTCCAACTCTTCTTTCCTCCAACATATTTTGTAACTCTCCAATGCTTGCTGGTGCTTCTTTGTTTCTAATGCTTGGTGATGGCTCTTCTCCATCAATGGTTGCTCCTCTTCTACGGTGGTGGCTCCTCCTTTTGTGCCACTCTAGTAAATATTCCTTGATGGCTTTTCCACCCCTTTGCTCGATAGTTTTTCAATGTTGTTCGGTTGGATACCAAATGCCATCTAAGGATGAAAAGGTTTCTCTAAAAAACTCCATTTCTCTCCAACCACACTTGCCACTAAATGAAATTTAATCCAAGATCAATTGATACAAAGAGCTTTAGATTTAAATCTACCCCTCTTCCATATTTCCCAAATATTAATCTAATTCAAATCACCATTGGCTCAAATTTTATAAGATAAAAACCATCACTCCCAGATTTGGCGTGTGAATAGGCACTCAAATATCAAGTGTTCAGATATTTCCTCATTCTTGTAGCATAAATCACATTGAGATGGACCAGCAATTACCCTACATCTCAAATTATCAAAAGTAAGAATTCCATTGTGCATGAACTGCAAGGCAAAGTTTACTTTCAACCAACCCTTTGTTAGGGTAAAAAGTAGTATTTACTTTTACCATTAGGTTATTACATTAGTTACTTTGTTTTACTATTGTAAATGTCTTAACAATGATTTATTATTATGACGTGATATATTATTCACATTGTTAAGTGAATAATATATTGTTAGTAGTTAGCATTATTCCCTAAGCTATTAGCTACCTTTAGGGGAAGGCTACCTATTTATGTTGTTAGCTACCTTTAGGGGGGCAACCGATTAGGCTATTCATAGCCTAAATCTATTATTATTTAAACTCATTTGCATATCAATATTTTACTAATGATTCAAGCTTAATTTGCATATTGAATTTACCAACATTGGCATCAGAGCTACGAGAGCGAACCTTTGGGCATATTTTTTGAGGTAAAATGTTGACTGGACCATTGGAGGATAAACCTCAAGATGGGATAGTCCCTAAACTAGGGGACATACACTAAAACTGATAGACACTGCAATTGACAAACACTAACACCAATCGATGCACCTTGACTTGCGGGATTGAAATCGAGATGGCTCACGAATCAAGGTGGATGGCACTGAAACATAAGCTAGCTAATGTGGATGCACAGATCAAAGCATTCATTGGCATGGTAAGGCTAGCTACATGGACACACAGATCAAAGCATTCGCTAACATGGATGCGTGGATCGAGGTATTTATTGATGTGTTAAGTCTCATTGGGATCTAACGGGGCTCAATCTATGTGGCAGTCCTCCTGCACCACATGGTGCTCTATCCTCTGGTCGATGTGGCAAAAGGTGAACTTCAATCGACTGCTCGTAGGCAGTCAACTAACAAAGGAAGAGTTCGCACTTTTAAAGTGTGAAACATTTCCTAGAAGGGCAATGTGGGACTAAAGTCCCAATTGTTTTTTCTTCCTTTTGCGCTCCTAGTAAAGGAAGAAAGCGCACATCGTGTGCTTAGCTTCCCAATAGAAAGCTTAGCCCGACTGGCTTGAGTGAGCCAGTAATGGGCAGACACCTATGGGGTCATGGGTTCGACTCCCACGAGATCTAAAAAAATCATTTTTTACTACAACCCACACTAAGGGTTACAAGGTATAAAATTTTTTATATTTTTTTTTGTAATTTTTTTATTTTTTTTAGTATTTAAAATTAATAACTTGATAATATTTTGAATTAAAAATCATTTTTTTAAAAACTAAGTGATTTTTTTTCCAAATATGTTTTTTTATTTATTATACTAGATTAAATTAAATTTATGCACTAAAATTGAAAAAGAAAGGCCTATTTTTTTTGCAAACATATAAAAATTGATGTTTTTTTGTTTTCTCCAAATCAAGGGGGGATAAGAGACAAAAATCAAAGCACATTTTTTTTGCAAGAAATTGAGACTTGTAACACTTTGCTCCAAATTTTTTAATCATTTTTTGAGAGTATAAAGTTTTATCTCCTGAGGAAGAGGCCTTGGATACAAAAATCTCTTCGTCATCTAAGAGTTATTTGAAAGAGGAACGAACTTCGATGACAAACAACAAGATCTCTTTTTCATTGTATGCTTCAAAAACATAGAAGAATTTTACCTCATTTCAATACTTACATCGATCCTTGGAAGGGTTTGGACCGAAGCTATGGTCCCATGAGGATTAGAGAACCTTTTAATCCTGATGCCCCTCCAATATTTGAGTATTGAAGCCTCAAAGGGTCCACTAAAACCAAGTTGTTTGTCGACTGGTTCTGGAAAGCCTTTCAAACGCTTGTCATGTGTCGACTTGTCTTGAAAGGTGAGCTACTTTGTTATTTTTGCAAAACAAGAGGGGGATAATTGATCTTTGATAAATTGTATTTTTGCAAAAATTGTAATACAAAGGGGGAGAATTTGAACTTCAAAATTATTTTTTTTGCAAAACACATCCATATTTTGTTGCAAAAACTTATAATTAGGTGCATTTTCAATATTTCTCGATACCTATATTAAAAATTGGTATTCCTAAATAAGGTGCATTTTCAATTGCATCCGACACCTTAGTGATAAAAAATTTGTGGGCACTCTTTGATTGATTATTGCATTTACTTTCTTGTTTTCTGCAATTATAAGTCATCAAAATCAAGAGCACTCAAAACCCCAAAAATTTCACAATAATTTGTGTAAACTCATTGCACAAGTATAAAATCCAAATTTTCTTGAAATTTTCTTCTAAATAAAAATCCCTAATTCACTCTTTTTTTTGGCTTAATTCCCTCAAACTAACTATCCTTCTCCAGGAGGATTTTTAGGCAGGTACCATTAAATATCACTAAAGAGTGAATTATCTCTAATTTCTTCTTGTTTGGCTTAAATATCCTCAAACTGATAAATCCTTCACAAATATTTTTTAGGCAAGTGCCATTAAATACCAAGTAGAGAGAAATAGAGACCATCTTGGAACCATTCTAGAACCTTCATCAGGGTAACTATCAACAAATACCTAAATGATACAAATTGCTTAAAGGTTCTAATTTTTTAGCATGGAAAACCAAGATGAAAGCAATACTTACTATAGAGGAGATGTGGAATTTAGTGGATGGCACTAATACAAGACCCACATCCACAGGAGCAGATCAAAAAGCATGGGATAAAAAGAATAATTGTCTTCTCATGTTGATTCTCCTAGCTACTATTGATGAGATCCAACCTCACATAAGTGAAGCTAAAAATGGTAAATATGCATGGGATGCACTTTGTACCATTTTTGAAGGCAAGAATCAATCAACTATTCTAAACCTTCAAACACAACTTCATACACTACATATGAAGTCAGGAGATTCAGTAGAGCTATTCCTTTGCAGAGTGGCAGAACTAAAGTCAAAGATGAATGCTTTAGGAGCTAAAGTAGAAGATACTATTCTGACTTTAATAATATTGAGGGCTCTTCCAGAATCCTATAAGATGTTAATAACATCCCTTAATGTATCTCAAAGAATTATAACCTTTTTGGAGTTAGTCAATTTGCTTCAAACTAAGGAAGCAAATCAACTCCAAAGTGATGAAGTGTCAAACAATGCACTTTACACAAACAAACAACGTGGAAAGAAGAAAGGTGACTTTAAAAAAGGAGGATCATCTTCAGGATCAAGATATAAGGGTAAGCAAACTCAATACCAAGGGAAATAGTGCACGAATTTCAAAATGGACAACCATGACACCAATCAGTGTTGGATTAAGAACAAACTAAACAAAAAGGGCAAAAACAAGCCATAGAAAAAAAATAGACAACAACACGGACATATTGCTATTGAAATTTTTTATTCTAATTTAGAAAGAGCACACAAAGTGCTCATGACCCATACAACTTCTACACAGAAGGATTATGTTTGGTACATTGATTCAAACACTAGTAAACACATGACTAGCGACAAGCAATGGTTTGAGACATTTGTATCATGAGAAGGTAAACTAGTAACAATTGCTCATAATAAGACCTATTGTGTCTAGGGAGAAGGCAGTGTAAGTATTTCTCTTCCAAATGGAAAGTATCATATTCACAATATCCTCTATGTTCCAAGATTGACAAACAACTTGTTGTCAGTTCCACAAATCCTGGATAAAAATATGGTTGTCAATTTCAAAGTGGAAAATGGACTGAAATGTTGCTATATCACCAAGCAGAGTAAACACATAGCAATCGGTTCTTACAAGCATGGCTTGTTCACACTAGATGTTATTTCAACGCCTCATGTTACCATGGTGGTCAACACAAAGGAGGCCACTTCTCTTTGGCATAAGATATTTGGGCATCTTAGTAAAGGGTATTTATTTGAGCTAAGTAAATATCAAATGGTGAAGAGACTTCCCACCCTTTCATATACATTGCCAATCTGCTCAGATTTCTTAGTAGGGAAGCAACACCGAGCACCATTTGAAGCTAGCTCTTCTAGAGCTAAGAGACCATTGGAGTTAGTGCACATTTATTTGTGCAGTCCCATACCACCAAGTTTTGTAGGCAAAAGGTATTATCAGTTATATATAGACGATCAATCACGAAAGATGTGGATCTTTTTTTTCAACTAAAATTTGAAGCATTTTCCTACTTTTAGCAGTTCAAGAAACTAGTTGAGAAAGAGTTTGGATGCTACATAAAGACCCTCTTCTCAGATCAATGGGGGATATACCTCAAATGAATTCTCTTCATTTTTGAAAACACATGGGATCAAAAGATAGCTAACCATAGCTTATTCTCCATAGAAAAATGGAGTTGCTAAAAGGAGAAATAGTTCCATCATGAAAACAGTTTATAGTATGCTTAAGGTTGCAAATCTTAAGCAACGCCACTGGGAAAAAGTTGTCACAATGGTAATATATATTTTGAATAGGGCACCCACAAAGGCCCTTAAATATATAACTCCAAAAGAAACATGGAGCGGCAACAAACCCTCCATCTCTCATCTAAGAGTTTTTGGGTGTAAGGCATTTATGCATATACCTAAAGAAAAGAGAAAGAAACTAGATGAGAAAATATTAAAGTGCATTTTCCTTGGCTATGATGAATATTCTAAAGGGTATCGATTGTATGACCCTAGAACAAATAAAATACATGTAAGTAGAGACATATAAATCTCTTATCAAGAACTATACATGGAAGCTGGTTAATTTACCTTCAGGTAAGAAACCCATTGGTTGTAAATGGGTTTACAAAATGAAATACAAGGCATATGGAACCATTGATGAACATAGGGCCCACCATGTGGCAAAGTGCTATGCTCAAAATGAAGGCATCGATTACGAAGAGACCTTTGCACCCATTGCAAGGATAACCACCATTCGTGTTCTTTGTGCTATGGCAGCACAATTTGAATGGAAAAATCATCAAATTGATGTCAAGAGCACCTTCCTAAATGGTGATTTATATGAATAAGTATACATAACTCAACCACAAGGATTTGTTGAGGAAGGCCATGAGCAACAAGTTTACAAACTAGTTAAATCCTTGTATGGATTGAAACAAGTCCCTAGAGCATGGTATATAAAAATAGACAATCACCTTCTACATCATGGATTTAAGAGAAGTCCTTCAGATGTAAATATCTATGTTAAGAAAATTGGTTTTGAGATAGTGATACTTGTACTCTATGTGGATGATTTTATCATAACCAAAAACTCAGAGACATTGATAGATGTCGTGAAGAATGACTTGAGAGAGTCATTTGATATGATAGATTTGGGACTTCTCCACTATTATCTTGGTCTGGAGATTGAACAAAAAAAGAATTACCTAAGGGTGACTCAAAATAAGTACACCAAGACACTAATCGAAAAGTATCGTATGACTAATTGTAAGCCAAAAGCAACATCGATGGAACAAGGGCTTCAGTTGTCACAATATGATGATTCACCTCAGGTAGATGGCACTCTTTATCATCAAATGATTAGAAGCGTTATATACCTAACAAACACTAGATCATATATCACATTTGTTGTGAATTATCTTTCTCGATTCATGCAAGAACCAAAAGTTACTCACTAGAAAGCAGCAAAGCATGTTCTCCACTATATTCGTGGTAGTATGGAGTATGGTTTAGAGTATAGGAAGAATGACAAATTCTTCTTACAGGGTTTCACGGACTTTGACTATGATGGATCAGTAGATGATCGAAAGTCAACATTTGGATATGTTTTTCATCTAGGATCTGGATCTGTATCATTGCACAACAAGAAGCAACAGGTGGTTGTTATATCTTCAACAGAGGCAAAATATCATACAACACGAGATGTAGTGTGTGAAGCGATATGCTTGAGTCGCATCATAGCAAGTGTGGGTTTGCCTAAGAAACTTCCAATTCACTTGTACTGCGACAAACAAGGTGTTTTGAACTTAGTGAAGAATCCATTTCACCATGAGCGTACCAAACATATTGACACACAATATCATTTTATTTACGATGAAGTTCCTAAACACAACATCAAGCTCCAATTCATTCCCACTGAAGAACAGGTTGCGGACATCTTCACAAAAGCACTTGGACATGTCAAATTTGAGTTGTTCGAAAGTACACTTTGTATTTCAAAATAATGTAATAAAGGGGGTATGTTAGGGTAAAAATTAGTATTTACTTTTACCATTAGGTTATTACATTAGTTACTTTATTTTACTATTGTAAATGTCTTAACAATAATTTATTGTTATGATGTGATATATTATTCACATTGTTAAGTGAATAATATATTGTTAGTAGTTAGCGTTATTCCCTAAGTTGTTAGCTACCTTTAGGGGAAGGCTACCTATTTACATTGTTAGCTACCTTTAGGGGGGGCAACCTATTAGGCTATTCATAGCCTAAATCTATTGTTATTTAAACTCATTTGCATATCAATATTATACTAATGATTCAAGATTAATTTGCATATTGAATTTTCCAACACCCTTGGACTACTAAATATTTCTCCAATCCTCAACCTAATATACATGAAGAGGAGGTTATATAAGGATCTTATCATATCCATCCTTAACTGTGTAGACTCCAAGGCTTCCATAGCCCCAAGCTAAATCATCCTCCTCATCTCTACCTATGAGAAATATTTCTGCCAAGATTTTAGTCATGATGGATGTCAATTCTCGAGGGATTGGAATTGGCTACTTATCCAACTTATAAATTGCTTAAACTTATAATCCCCTAGCTAACTAGTATTGAAATAACTTTTAATATGGATGCAACTCCTACTTTCCATGGTTGTTTTTATTGGTTGCAGTTTTAGGAATTTAGTAATGATAAGTAGGTATTGATCCCATGAATCTATCCAAATTTGTGCCTTCTCCTCTTTCTCCACTTTCCAAAATAATCCATATTTCACTACTTGAGATCCTAACTTTAGAGCCTACCACACTAAGGACCCATTACCATCCAAAGGTAAATGACTCACCTCATTCAGAGTTCACCTATCTCAAATATTTACTAGTTAAAACTCTAATGAATAAAGAAGTTGGTTGGGAGATCCACCTCTAGTAAATATTTCTAGCCAAAGATTTATTATTTAACTCTCATATTCACAATCCCAAACCTCCATTTACCTTGGGCTGGCTTACTTTCTCACAACCTACTAAGGTCCATTTTCTCTCTCCTTTTAATCCTCCCCATAAAAAATCACTAACCATCTTATCTAACTCTTTCCATATGATATGTGGGGTAGCAAGGATAGAAAATTTATAAATTGTCATGGCATGAATGACTGATTGCAAAAAAGTTAATATACCCCTAAAGCTTAACCATTTGTGAGACCAATTATTAATTCTTTCTTTGATATAATCTGAAAAATTCCTCCATATATCTATCTTCAATTTTTTAAAATGCAAAGGGACCCCCAAATATACCATTGGAATAGAAGTCCTCATGAATCCCAAGATCTCTAAAATTCTATATTGAACCCTTCAATCGATATTAAGAAATACCAATTTGGATTTTTTATCATTGATGACTTGGTTTGTGGTCATAAGGTAAACATTAAGAGTATCTCTCAACATTATTGCTTCCCTGAAGTTGGCCACTCCCACCAATCTTGTGCCATATACAAACTATAAGTGATTTAAAACCTCCTCACACACCTTGATACTTTTTATAAAATCCTATTTTCTTATCCTCAAGATGATTCTACCCAAGCCCTCAACCAAAATGAGAAAAATATAAGGGGAACAAGGATCTCCCTGATGAATGTCTTAAGTGGCTCCAAACGATTGTGATGTACGGTCGCATTTGATTAACACTGGTATGTTGGAGTAGAAACGCAGTTCATGACCCATTTTATCCAATTCTAAGAGAAACCAAAGGTTGCCATCATCCTTAATAAGAAGTTCTAATCCACCCTATCATAAGCCTTTGACATATCAAATTTTATGAGCATTCCCCTATTGCCAAATTTTTGCATTGAGTGGATTGCCCTGAGCTAGAACTATACCATCCAAGATTTGTCTACCCTCTATAAAACCCCCTCTCTCTAAGGAGATAATGCTATGTAGAAGAGTTTTTAGCCACTCAACCATTAGCTTTGTGATTATTTTATATATGACATTGCATAAGGCAATATGCCTATAATCCAAAATATGCAACCCCTCCTCCCATTTTTGAATTAAGGCAATGAATGTATGATTTAATGCTTTAAGCATTATTTTACTACCTCTGGACTCCTCTATAACAACAATTACATCCTCGTCCAATTTGTCCCAAAAGGTCTAAAAAAACTCAATTGGAAAGCCATCTGGACTTGGTGTTTTTCTTGTACTCATTCCAAAGACTACTTTATTTAGTTCCTTTCTATCGATGGGTTAAAGTAGGGCCTAATTTTCTTCTTTAGATATAATAGAGGGTGTGACAGCAAGAAATATTTTTTAGCCTCTTCATCTTGCACCATACTTTCCTTAAACAATTTAGAAAAATAATTCATTGAATGGAAATTCATACCTAGGATTGTATCAAAGGAGTGCCTATTCTCATCCTGAAGAGCTTCCATCTTGTTCGTATGTCTCCTACCACAAGTATCTTGATGGAAAATTTTGGTATTTTTGACACCTAAATACCAATTGGTTCTTGCTCTCTATTTGATATGGATAGGTATAGATAATTATATTTAATTGTTTTTTTATATATTGATAGAAACATGTCGGTAATAAACTATCGGTAGTAAAATATTAACAAACTTGTATATTTTATACATTTGGCATCTGTGAATACCTATTAATATTTATAAATTGAATAAAAATTTTGGTTGGGATTTTAACCCTTCGCATTGGTATCATATCCTTCTAGGATCCTACCTATGGGGGGATTTCCCTTGTGGAAATTGTAGACACCAAAACAGCACCAATCTGATTATGTGACTACAAGCACTGACCGAATTGGCATACATACCCCCTAGGGCAACCTCCAGAGGTTAAATAGTGGTCCTAACCACTCCCAAATCAGTTTGGAAGGTCAAAGGTAAGTTTTGTACCTTTTAAGAACTTTTCTCCCTATTCGTCCCAACCTGGGATGATTAGAATCCTATTTGTCCCACCCTAGGATGATTAGCAGCAATCACTCCAGGGTGGAACGATTAGCAGGTTTGACTGGAAAAAATTCAAACCTTGACAAATGGCTGCCCAAATCTACCACCTAACTCCACCTTCAAGGCATGGGATTGTGAGGTAAGGTTTCAAATCAAAGAGGCTTCAATCAAGCCTGCCCTGATCATGGAGGCCTTAATCAAGGAGGCCCTAATCAGGGAGGAATCTTCTCTCCCCCAAAAAGGCATAATGAGCCAAGTGGCACCCTCGCATGCACATTCAAAGGATACCCATAGGTCTATAAAAAAGTGAGCCTCCTCACCCCAAAATGAGAAGAGATCTGGAGCATTTGGAGCAACGAAGTGCTGCCAAACTATACCCCCACTCCTATTTGTGCTTCCTACATCCCTAATATCTCTCTTCTGAAAGAGAGGTTATCAGGTGAACACTAGGAACGCAATCCATATCCAAAAACCTAAGCAATCGGCCACAATTCCACCCCAAACTCGTCGACACAATCCCCTAGGAAGTTTTGGACCCATTCCACTTGGATTGGTGTCAAAACTAGGCCCTAAACGGTGGGCATCCCACCCCCGGGCGCCCCCCAAACTGCTGCAGTCCTAATCGCCCCACCTCGAAGAGATTAGAAATTTGTGCATGGTTTTGTTACTATTTTTTTTGCATTCTTTTATATCTAATGTACTTATGTTGTTGTCCAAATTTCATTGCTTTCTGACATGATTAAGCCTGGTTTCTGTCATTTTATGTGTCTACTAACCTACAGGGAGTGCCTTCAGATACAAGATAATCTACGTAGAATATACCAAATATGACCTTCTGGGTCATCTCAAAATTTTGATTTTAGTCTAACCACAAGTTTGTAGGAGTTTTGGAGGCCTCTAGGTAGGACATTTGCAAGGTCACTTTTTATAGGTTTTATGATAGTCCCCAGCATCCCACCCCAGAGTGATTAGAAATATGTGCATTATTTCCTTACTATTCCTTTTTAAATATGTCTTATATGATATCCTAATGCCTCTGTTAAATTTTGAACTCATTCTGACATGATGTGACAATCGTTTTATTATTGTATGTATTAACTAGCTCGTAGGGCGCCCCTATCACATACAAGAGAATTTGGGTAGGATATGCAAATTCCAAGCATCTGGGTAGTCTTATAATTACATATAATTCCTAAACCATGATTTTTAGGTGATTTTGATAAGCATAGGTAGGACATTGGAGCGCTCTCTTTGGAGAGGCCCCCAACGGGCAAATGAGCACAATCGGGCCGTTCGACACTGCTTCGACGCAAAATCAGGTGATACCAATTCTAGACGTTGTCCTTTACATTTCCATATCATTCTGTAATTGACTTATTAATCTTATAATTGATATCTTCTAAGCGCCCGTTGGAGGCCTTGGGGATTGCATGTTTTTCTAGATACGCATATGCTATTAATGATTTGTTGTCTTTTTGGACACAGGATCTCGCCACCAAGAATACTAGAGGGGTAGAAAGGAATGACAAATACATAGATACCAACAACGGAAAATTTTAGCCTGCCCACTTTGAGTGTGGGCACGCGAAAGATGTTGGAAGCGTACCGTCTAATCTTGGAAGCGCGGCTTCTTTCGGGCATCCATTAATGTAACAAATTGTATCAAATGTTCTGATCCCTAAAGGGGGGATGTATTGTAATCATATTAAAAGCAATATCAATAAAGGAGGCCCCAATTTGTTTGCTCACATCTCGTTTCTATGTCATTTCCTTCATGCATTGCTCATCGCATTCGTAGGACTTAGCATCTATATCTATTTTTGTTTGCATCATATTGGTACACTATTTTTCTATTGATTTCAGTGGTGATCATGGTGGGACCCTATCCCCTGCTTTTAGGATCAAGTTTTTGATCCAAAGTTTATGGTTTTTCTTTGTATGTGTTACTCATTCGGGCACTAGACTGCTACTCGTGCCACCCCAGGATGAATACGTATTCGTCCCACCCTATGACGAATGCAGACCTACTATTCATACCACCCTGGTATGATTAGAGCTCTGTTCATTTTCTAATCAGAAACTCAGAGGCATCTGGTTTAGACAGAGAAGAGGTAGGCCTTCTGAACATCCTCTATGTTTTTCTACTTTTTGTTTCTGCAATTTTCTATTTTTTTTGCTTTATTTTCAGATACTTGCATAGAAAGGTTAAGTAGTTTGTTTTCCTTTCTTGCAATAAAAATAAATAAAAATAAAAACATAAAGTAAATTAAATGGAAGGAACTTGATTAGGAATGCATGTTTCTCTGGTTTGCTTGCATGATACTTGCACAAATGGCAAGTCCTCATTATAGGTTAAGTTCTAGTTAGGTTTTGTGATTTCCTTTTTGCTACTAATTTTCTTGAAAGATAAAACGTACTTTAAAGCATTGCATTAGTGAAAATCATCTTTTGCTATATGTTTTCTTTCTTTACACAATTAAAAGGAACCACACACACCACCTAATAAAATTAACATCAAGGAGTTGGTCTTAATACCCCAACACTTGATCAAGACCAACGGTGGGTTTCATCACCACCTTGGCTTGAATTTTGCATACATATACCCTGATCACGACTGTTGCTAGACGTAAATCCTAACGAAAGCTAACCAAGTGTAATGGGGGTGATTCCCCATGCATGAGGATAAGTCTTCTAAGGTAGGTGTAAAAAATAGATTGATACCCCTTCTGTACTGCCTATGTTCCACTTACTGTTCTGCTCTCGCGTACCAATATTTTCCCTCATGTAAGGGCGGGTATATTGAGAGGTTCGATATAACGGCCTGGAAATGGTATATTAAAGGGGTGACCATTTTGGAGATACAAGAGCCCTCATTATGCATGTATAACAAAGTTTTCTTTCTAAACCAGATCTAGGACACGTTTAATCTGTAAACAAGATAATCATTTCTTTGTTTGTGTGGTCCCCTTTTGTTTGGTATAGCATAAAAATTGTAAAGGAGATAAAAATATACATATCTTTTTATAAAAACCACCACCATGGTGTATACCTGTAGTCAAGCCCAATCATGGGTAGAAGCTACGAAAATTATCCAAGGAGGCACAAGTCGCCTCCGTTATAGCCCCAAGGACTTGGTTATACCACCTTAGCAGCCTGACCCACAACATAGTCCACACTATACCACTATAGAACAGGACTATAGAGGCACCCCTTTGAGGGGCACTCCCGTTCAACATAGACCCTCTCAGGAGGAGTACACACATGGGAAGGCCCCCTTAGACACTCATTATGAGTGGCCACCGCACGATGAAGCGCTAGAGTAGCATAGGGTTCATAAGGAGTGCCCACATGATTATATCATTCCTCCTCCACCCCTCATTATTGTTAGAACTAATATGCCAAATCTAGAGCGTAAGGCTCTTCAGATAGGGTGAGCCAACTCTGCTTGTCCCTTTCACAAGTACGAAAGGGAGCACGAGAAAAACCAATATATTCCTCAAGAGCAATACACCATGTGGGGGTAATGCACCTCTGCACCTGATGATTATCAAGATCACCTATTGAGGCCAGAGCCTTAGGTGAACGCTGCTAACCTCCACAGAGTAAAATGACCCATAGAGATCTCGGATCACCACAACCAAGATAGATATGTAGGGGAGGCATCTAGGCCTCCTAGACCTAGGACGACGGAACAAATCGACTTGGCATTTGCCAAATATACCGCCCGCCAAGCGCAAATCACATAGCTTAGGCAAGATCAGTAGCAGTTAGAAAAACTATATCATCTTAACAAAGAGTGCATTCAGCACCAGACAGATGAGTTGTTCCAGAACACTATGCATGAGAGGATTCCAACCCCTCACATGCATAGGACAAAAATTTATGAGAGGTGCAACCCCTTAGTACGAGACAGGTCTCCACGACCTTATCAAGCGTTGCCTCCAAGACCTCCTAGACCCAAGCGGGAGGCCACTCTTAGAACTGATGATGGGCGCCTTCCTTGGGCACCCGTCCATGTTTATAGGTCACGCCCAAAAAATCCTCAAGTGGTCTATGAGGAATTTTAGCGAGAAGAAGATCGGGCTGAAACGTCCTACCAAGGCAGGGGGGTGCTATCCGGCTACCCCTCCATAGGCCTCAAGTTCCTCATAATTCACAACGAGAACAAACCAAATAAGAGGAAATCAAATCCTCGGATGCATATAAAGCACTGCTAGAGCGCTTAGAGTCTATGGAGACTAAGACTTTAGGGCCCCAAAAGCCCACCTTACACCAACTCCGCAGTCACCCTGTGCATCCTTCAGTTTCGGCACCCCCATACCCCGACCACTTCAAAGTGCTTCAATTGGCAATTTTTAGCGGGGATGAGGATGCCCAAGAGCACGTAACAAGGTTCTTGATTCAATGCTTTGGCATTCAGGACAATGATTCATTGCTTCTAAGAACGTTTATAACCACGTTCATAGGCCTTGCCTCGGATTGGTTTACCCAGTTGCCGAAGCATAGCATCAATAATCTAGACCAGCTAGTGGACGCGTTCCTTGAACGTTTTGCCTTCAACACCAAGAAGAAGGCATCCTTAAGCGACCTAGCTGGCCTTAAGCAGTATGATGATGAGACCATGGTTGCTTATGGGAATCAATGGAGGACATTGCTTTCAAAGCTACCTTACCTCCCTCCCATGACCGACATGACTCAAATTTTTCAGAGTTGCTTAAGGTCGATCTTCGTGCTATTACTGCTGCAGCCATATGCCACCCTCGAAGAAGCCCTGGTGCAAGCCAGGATAATTGAGGAGATCAAAATACAAGAAGGCAATATTTCCAAGCCACGCAAGAAAGAGTGGCCCAAAAATTCTAAAATTGGGCCCATGCAACCGAAACCCACCGTGGTCAATTAGGTTGCCATAACTATACCAAAGCCTGCACAAATGACACAACCCCCAAAGGCTAATTATCAGGTAGTTCTGTTGGTTCATCTTTCATACACACTCTGTGAAGAATGCACATAAAATACCAATAACACTTTACACGATAAATCCCACTCACTTTAGGATCTTTTTGGTTATCCAAGGTGTGAGTGACAAAGTTGGGTCGAATGGCTATTCACTCTTTTCTACTTCTGATTAATATTAAAATTCCATAAAACTGGCACTCTTTTCCATAAATTTTCATAAAACCAATCAAAGAGGAAGGTGTCCAACTTTCTAAGATCACCTTCTACTAAGAGCATAAGACGAAGATGACACAGATCTAAAAGAAAATCATAAATAGAAGGAAATTCGGTGTCAACTGGTATCTCTCACCAGCATCCTAGCTCGCGTAGTGAGGATAGAGCAATTAGAATAGACCCAAACCTTAAATATTTAATTTTCCCTAGCATACAACAAACGGAATGAAGCCTAGTAGCATATTCAATCTTGATAACACAGATTTACAACTAAAAATAAATAAACCTTAGCGAGACGAAAACAAAATAAGATGCACTTATCGCAATACAAAAGAGATTAGGCTCCTGGCCACGTTATCATAGAAAATGATGTCACACCAACCCTAGGTACAGAACAAAGCATTCAAACAAGATTTGCAGAAAATTGCTTCTAGCGCCAATTTTAAATGTTGGTTCATCTTTCATATACACTCTGTGAAGAATGCACATAAAATACCAATAACACTTTATGGGATAAATCCCACTCACTTTAGGATCTTGCTGGTTATCCAAGGTGTGAGTGACAGAGTTGGGTTGAATGGCTATTCACTCTTTTTCGCTTCTAGAATAGTTTCAAGTAGACTATATGTTACCTTACAACGGGTTCGACCTTAGTTCAATAATGTTTAGCGGTGGTTATCTTTGTTGACAATAAGATTTACAATGAGTTCTTTGATATAGCTCTTTATGCTTTAGTAGATTAAATAAAAGACAAATTTGAAAGAAAATAAAAATGGATCATTTAACGGTGGAACAGAGAGAGTAGGGTAGGGCATAAAAGAGAAGCTTATCTAACTTAGTTGCAAATCAAAACTACCAATTTCAGCTACACTATTTAGCTTCATAATAAAACCAATCAAAGAGGAAGGTGTCCAGCTTTCTAAGATCACCTTCTACTAAGAGCATAAGACGGAGATGACACAGATCTAAAAGAAAATCATAAATAGAAGGGAAGTCGGTGTCAACTGGTATCTCTCACCAGCAGCCTAGCTCGTGTAGTGAGGATAGAGCAATTATAACAGACCCGAACCTTAAATCTTTAATTTTCCCTAGCATACAACAAATGGAATGAAGCCTAGTAGCATATTCAATCTTGATAACACATATTTACAACTAAAAATAAATAAACCTTAGCCTGTGTAGGTGTAGTTGTTATTGCCCACCCCCGCCCTCAATAGTGAGGGCGGGGGTGGGCAAGAACAACTGCACTTGTAGTGAGGGCGGGGGTGGGCAGTAACAACTGCACTTGCGAGATGAAAACAAAAGAATATGCACTTATCGCAATCCGAAAGAGATTAGGCTCCTGGCCACACTATCACGTAAAAACGATGTCACACCAACCCCAGTGCATGGAACAAAGCATTCAAACAATATTTGTAAGAAATTGCTAAAATATCTTTTATTCTAAGTTTTCACATCCAGACTTTACATTCAAAAGAAGTATATATAGACTTAGGACAGACCCTGATCTTTTCAAAAATATCTTCTTCCAAATATCTAAATCTTATCATAAAAATCCCACCGTCGAGGCTTTACAATATAAGGCATTTTATATAGAGTTTCGATAAACCCTAATCGCTCTAAAAATCTTCGTGTGGATCTTGCCATAAATGGAGAAGATAAGACTTGGTTTCATCCTCATCAAATAGACACCGTGTGTAAATGTATCTTTATCTTTCGGTAAACCGTCAGAGCATCTCATTAATTTCTCTGCAAAGTCTGGATGAGTCATTGACTTCCTAGGCCTTCTATCCTCGCACGACCACCTTTGTTTGGTTCGAGTTGAAATTCCCTGCCCACCATTACTTTTGCCATAAATTTTTCTGTTAATTGCATCCACCAGAAAATTCCTTGAAGTCCTTATTTATGGCCAGATCTGCAAAATCTTGATGGAACAGAAATTCTCGGTATCTTCTATTTCCATCTGATGGTCCTTGCTTGATTTTTATCGAAATTTAGGTTTGTCTGTATTTCTCGCCATTACTTCTGTGATTATGCAATTGTCGGATCACTTTCTGCAAAAGAAAAGCAAAGGTTAGAACTTTAATATTATTAATTTAATTATATATATATATATATATATATATATATATTTTTTTTTTTTTTTTTTTCCTAAGGTTTTTTAATGTTTTTCATTTTTAATTAATTAGCCATATCAAGCAATTAGCCTTCGTAACAATTCAAAACTTCAATGGACTTTAAAATATTTTAGGGCAAAATTAAATTTGAGCGAAAGTCCGACATGTAATGAGCAACAATTCAAAACTTCAATGGACTTTAAAATATTTTAGGGCAAAATTAAATTTGAGCAAAAGTCCGACATGTAATGAGCAACAATTCAAAACTTTAATGGACTTTAAAATATTTTAGGGCAAAATTAAATTTGAGCGAAAGTCCAACATGTAATGAGCAACAATTCAAAACTTTAATGGACTTTAAAATATTTTAGGGCAAAATTAAATTTGAGCGAAAGTTCGACATGTAATGAGCATTAGGGTTTGATTTCCTTCTTCCAAGCTCATATTCTCATGAAATTAAAGCAAGTCATGATTTCGGGACATTTTCCTCAAGCTACTTTTTCCTTGCTTGTGCCCTCACGAAAATGAGACAAGTCCCGAAAATGGAACATGTCGCGATATCACGACATTTCCCTCAATTTATTTCTTCCAAGCTTGTGCCCTCGCAAAAATGAGACAAGTCCAAAAATGGAACATGTCACGATATCACGACATTTCCCTCAATTTATTTCTTCCAAGCTTGTGTCCTCGCGAAAATGAGACAAGTCTAAAAATGGAACATGTCACGATATTGCGACATTTCCCTCAAGCTTTTCTTCCAAGCTTGTGCCCTCACGAAAATGAAACAAGTCCAAAAATGAAACATGTCGCGATATCACGACATTTCCCTCAAGCTTTTCTTCCAAGCTTGTGCCCTCACGAAAATGAGACAAGTTCGAAAATGGAACATGTCGCGATATCGCGACATTTCCCTCAAGCTTTTCTTCCACTTTGTAAATTCTCCAAATATTGTAGGTTGACTCCAATGACTTTGTCCATATGTATTTTGTTAGCGTACTAATATGTATTTTGTCTTTATTACATAGTTTAGCTCACTGTTACAACCAGCGATAATAGCAACTTGTTACAGCAGTTGTAACAATGAGCTAAATAATGAAATAGAGACAAAATACATATTAGTACGCTAACATCCCCCTTTATTACATTATTTGGGTAATGTAATAACTAATAGCTATACTAACATCCCCTTACATTATTTTGCAATACAAAGTGAGCCGCGAAACAATTCAAATTTGACACGTCCAAGTGCC
Source organism: Wollemia nobilis (assembly GCA_028583015.1). Taxonomy (NCBI): domain Eukaryota; kingdom Viridiplantae; phylum Streptophyta; class Pinopsida; order Araucariales; family Araucariaceae; genus Wollemia; species Wollemia nobilis. The sequence continues at coordinate 6,446,485 of JAQPPZ010017095.1, forward strand.
TTAGTGAAAATGTCTCGCAACTTGAGCATCGGTGGGAATGTGTCAAGCCGAATTCGGTGCTTTGGAACTTCCTCTCGAATGAAATGACATTGTGTGTCAATGTGCTTTGTTTTTTCATGATGGACTGGATTCTTGACGAGGTTCGGAACACCCTGATTGTCGCAAAACAAGTGTATTGGAGATTTTGATGGATGGCCCATACTTGTTAGAATGCGACGTAACCATATCACTTCGCACACAGCTTCACGTGCGGCGCGATATTCTGCCTCGTTGAAGAAATAGCAACCACCGTTGCTTCTTGCCGTGCCAAGAGACAGACCGGATCCCGTATGAAAAATGTATCCGTAAGTTGACTTGCGATCATCAAATGATCCGGCATAGTCGGAGTCCGTGTATCCTTGCAAGAAGAATTTGTTGTTCCTCTTGTATTCTAGGCCATATTCTATAGTACCACGGACATAGTGAAGAACACGTTTTGTCGCTTTCCAATGAGTAATCTTAGGCTCCTGCATGAACCTCGAAAGATAGTTTACAGCAAATACGAGATCTGGCCTAGTATTGGTCGATATATGAGACTCCCAATCAACTCGTCGATAGAGAGTGCCATCTACCTGGGGTGAGTCATCATATCGCGATAATCGAAGTCCATTCTCCATAGGAGTTGCCATTGGCTTGCAATCACCATGCGATATTTATCGAGCAATGTCTTGGCATACTTTTTCTCGAGACACTTTGATGGTGTGCTCCTTCCGGCTGAATTCCGCACCAAGACAAGAATGGAGAAGTCCAAGATCCGTCATCTCAAAAGATTTGCACAAGTTTCTTTTGACAAGAGAGATCAAATCTTCTCGAACTCCCCGTAATGAGCAGATCATCCACATAGAGTACAAGCAACACTATCTCGTAACCCTGTTTCTTGAAATAGAGGTTTGCATCCGACGGACATCTCTTAAATCCATGCCGCATTAGGTGATTGTCCATTTTTATATACCAAGCTCGAGGAGCTTGTTTCGGACCATACAAGGATTTAACCAATTTGCAAACTTTCTCGCCGTTGGCCTTCCACTTCAAATCCTTCAGCCGAGTCATATAGACTTCTTCTTGGAGATCACCATTAAGAAAGGCACTTTTGACATCCATTTGGTGAACTTTCCACCCATATTGTGCCGCCATAGCACACATAACCCGAATTGTGGTCATCCGAGCAAGAGGTGCAAAAGTTTCTTCATAGTCGATGCCTTCCTTTTGAGCATAGCCCTTTGCAACAAGACGGGCCTTATGCTTATCAATTGTTCCATCTCGCCTTGTACTTGACTTTGTATACCCATTTGCAGCCAATAGGTTTCTTTCCATGCGGCAGATCAACAAGCTTCCAAGTTTTATTCTTCATCAGAGACTCATACTCGGTATCCATAGCGGCCTTCCACCGAGGCTCACTAAGAGCATCTTGCACTGATGCAGGTCCAAGACTATCTATGGTAGACATGAATGCCCCGTCATCATCAATATCCATATCCTCAACTTCTCTACTTGGAGTCACGTAAAGTTCCTCAAAAGATTGACAAAGATCATCAACCTCACCCGCTTCCGGCTTCTCTTTCCTTTTGAGCCATACTCCGTGTACGAGGTCTATCCAAATTCAAATTGGGAGGAGTGGATAAATTTGCATCTCTCGATTGTATTTGTACACCATTTAGGATTCTCCTTCGGTGGTGGTGAAGAAGATGTAGAAGGACCTCCCGTCTGTGTTGACGAAGGAATCTCCTCTTCCTTTGGTTCCACAATATCCTCGGTGTACCGTAGATGTGCTCTCGTGATGTGAAAGCTTCATCAAAGACAACATCTCTCGCCGATATGAATTTTCTTGGTCAAAGGATCTATCAACCGATATCCTTTAGAGTGCTCGTAATATCCAAGAAAAATACATCTCAGTTGTTTCTCATCTAGCTTCTTCCTTTTTTCTTTCGGTATGTGCATGAAAGCTTGACACCCGAAAATACGTAGATGAGATATGGAGGGTTTTCGACCACTCCATGCTTCCCGTGGAGTCATTCCTTTTAGGGCCTTTGTGGGTGCCCTATTCAAAAGATACACCGCAAGTGGTGACAGCTTCTCGCCCAATATTGTTGCCCAAGAGTTGCACCCGTGAGCATACAACGAACCATTTCCATGATAGAACGGTTCCTTCTCTCAAAGAACTCCATTCTCGCCGAGGAGTATAGGCAGCTTGTTAACCGTCTCTTGATCCCATGTTTATCTAGGAATGCAGAAAATTCATTAGAGGTAAACTCTCCCCCTCGATCTGAGCGGAGGGTTTTAATAGAAGCCCCTGACTCCTTCTCAACGGATTTCTTGAACTGCTGGAAGAATGCGAAAGCTTCAGATTTCAGTTTGAGAAAGAAAACCCACATCTTTCGTGAGTAGTCATCTACGAATAACCGAAAGTACCTCTTCCCTCCAACACCGTTGGTGTGAAAGGACCGCATAGATCGGTGTGAATTAGCTCCGTAGGTTTTCGTGCTCTTGTAGAGCTCTTCTCAAATGGTACTCTATGCCGCTTTCCCGCTGCGCTACGAGCACACCGGCAATGTGGCGTAAAGGGAAGGAAGACCCTTTACCATCTCATACTTGCTCGAGCTCAAGTAAGTAGCCGTAACTAAGATGCCCATATCTCTTGTGCCATAGGGAAGTTGCCTCCTTGGTAGAGACAAACATGGCAACATGTGGAATAGAGATAGCATCTAGTGCAAATAATCCATGCTTATATGAAGTCTTGGTAACCGCTTACCCTTCCCGGTAATTGTACAACACTTCTTTCCATTCTCAACACGAAAGTTGACAACCATATTTCTCGTCCGAGATTTGTGTCACCGACAACAAATTGTTGGCCAATCCCGAACATAGAGGACCTTGTCAATCCGACACTTGCCATCGTGAAGAGTGACCGAAACCGCACTCTCTCCCCGAACCCCGTAGGTTTTATCATCAGCAATGGTGACAGGTTTGCCCTCCTTGGCCACAAATGATTCAAACCACGATCCGTCGCCGCTCATATGTTTACTAGCTCCGTAATCGACATACCAAATAGGATCCCTCCGAGTGGAATCTCGTGGTAGTCATGAGCACCTTGTGTGCCCATTCGTAATCCGAGTCGATTCTTCAACAAGCAACATTCGCCTCGGGGTTGCTTGTTTTTATTTTGTGGTTTGTTTTGGCCTTTTTGCTTGTTCTTATGCCAACACCGTTGGTGTCATGGTTGTCTTTCTCACGGATCTTGCACCACCTCTTCTTCTCGTTGAGGTTGCTTGCCTTTTCCTTTCGTATCCTCTTGAGAATTTCCTCCTTTCTCGAAAGTTGCCTCCTTTTTGCCCATTACCTTTCTTCCTAGAACCCCGCCCCGTTGGTGTATAGGGCCGTATTGGAAGAATCATCCTTGTGAAGTTGGCGTGCCTCCCGTTGTTGAAGCAGCATTGACCAACTCGATGTAGGTAATTTGTCGTTGGGACACCCGGATGGAGGTTATCAACATGTCAAATGAAGAAGGTAAAGCTCTCATCACAAGTGAAATGAGAAGCTTTTCATCCACAAGATCTCCTAGAGAACTCAATTTCTCTTTCAACTCGTACACTCGCACGTAAAGAGTTCAACCGTTTCACCCTGTCTCAAACTCAGTTTATGAAGTTGTTGTTGAAGATGAAGAATGGTGGATTCATTCTTCCCCTCATAGATGGTTCTAAGGGCATCCCATGCCTCTTTACCACTTGCTTTATCAGCTATATGAGGTTGCACTTCATCGGAAACAGAAAACAAAATGAGCACCTTTGCTCTACCGTCTTTCTTGTCAAAAGCAATCTGATCCGCCGAAGGACCTCGTGGATCCTCGTCGTTGGTGAAGGCCTTGTTGCTACTCCAAGAATAATATCCCACAAATCTTCCATTTGGAGAATAGCCTTCATCTTATGTTTCCATGGTGTATAATTTGGACCTTTCAATAACCGATGCGGATCGACCATCAATTTTGCAACAACGCCATAGTGAAGGTTCCTTATATCACCAAATTGGTCCCCCTTTCGATATACCTTTTGCTAGGCCAATATACCGTACAAAATACCCGCCCTTACGTGAGGGAAACTATAGGTATTTAGAAAGATCAACAAAAATCACCCGCCCTTACGTGAGGGAGACTATAGGTGAATTTTAGAGATCATACGATACGTGGAACATAAGCGGTACCGAAAGGGAATCGCCTTGTTGATGGCACCTACCATAGAAGATTCTTCTCATGCGTGGGGCGTAACTTCCCCTAAACACTATGAAGAATACTTCGTCAGATTTACGCCTAAACACAAGTGCGATAAAGGGTAGTGGATGGAGTAAAAAATGCAAAAATGGCGTACTTATTCCTCCCCGACGATTTATAGAGAACAAGCTCGTACGTCGTTATAGCAACTATATTAGGCGGCGGATACAAGAGCCAAATCACGACAGCTTTACCTCGTAAGTGCCGGTCGAGGTATCGCAAATACCGAACGCCGCAAATGCAAATAAATTGCACAGATGGGTTTTATATTCCGGGGACTTTAAGGAGTGTTTGATTTTAATTTTTAATGTTATAGTGCAAAAATGAAATATGCAACATACAACAAAAAAAAATGCCCACTAGAATAACCCACTAGGTGTCGGTCACAGCCGAAAATGCACCTTTTACAATGCCAAATTGCTATTTTTCATAAAAAATTACTCTCAATCCCCCTTTGATTTTTTTTGAAAAAAATCCCCCCTTAAAAGGCTTTCTTTAACAAAGCATTTTTATAATTATTATCAATTTTAAAATTAAAATAAATAATTTTAATTTCTATAGTTTTAAACTTTTAGAAAAAATAAATTAAAATTAAATTTAATTTATTAAAGTTTAAAAACTATATTAAAAAAAATTAAAATTAAAAATTTTAATTAAAAATAATAATAATAAAAAAATAACTTTGAAAAAAAAAATTATACCTTGGGGGAGTCGGCGGGATTCGAACCCCCGACCCGTAGGCTCCTCGAGCCTTACCGCACGGCTCACGACCACGTGAGCGCCGGGCTGATCCGAAAAGATCGCAGACCTCCTCCCTTATCAACCCGAATCCTCCTCCTCCTCGGCCTCTGCAGCTGCCGGCGCTCCTCTCTGCCGAGGCAGAAACACAGAAACACCGCTCCTCTCTACGGCTGCAAAAAAAATCTTCCACAGACCAATTTTTTTTTTTTTTTAACGGGAAGGGGGGGTGGCTCTGTGTTTTTTTTTTTTTTTTCTTTCCCGGCCGCGCGCGATTCGCGCTGTGCGCCCGGTGGGGGGGCCGTTTTTTTTTTTTTCGGGAGGGTTTGGGGGGGTGTCGCGCCCTTACGCGCAAATGGCGCCGGGGGGGGGGTTTATACCCCCTCCAATTCCCGCGCGGGCGGGGATTTAAAAATCCCGCGCGGGGGGGGTCCAGCCTCTCGCCTGCGCGACCGCGGCCCGTCGCGGGATTTTAAAAAAATCCCCGGGGGGGGGTTCTCCCCTCCCGTCGCCGTCGCAAGCCGCGGGGGGGGGTTTATACCCTCAGGGAGCGGGAGCGGAAATTTAAATTTCCGCTTCCCGCATTTTTTTTTTTTTTTTGGGGGGGGGCCTCGAGGAGCGCGCGCGCAATGTGCGCGTCGCGCGGGGGTGGGGAGGGGAGGGGAGGTCAGGCCAGGGGTGGGCTGTGCGTCCCACACAGTCCCTGGACGTCTAACGGCCGGGGGGGGCGGGACAACTGTCCCTCCTCGCAGGACGTGACGTGACAGCGCTCGGCGCGCTGATTGGTGAAGGATCTTCCTTACTCAGAAATGATTTTAACATTTGAAAAATGAATTTTAAATTGCTCAAGAATGGTCAGCTTCACATGGCGTAGAAAAATGACAAAAATTCAAAGTACCCGGAATTTAATGAAACTTTACAAGCATCTAAATAAGCCCAATAGGTATCCCAATATGCAAACGGAACTTAAAAATTCATCACGGATTAAGATAAAATGCATTTAGAAGTCTACTGGCAAAAAATAGGAACTGCTATTTTTGGTAAGTTAATCTTGTCTAAAAGTCCAAAAATCTGGCATGGCCACAAAGATGAGTTTAAGATATTCCACCGAAAATTTAAATCACCTCAAATGGATTTGTCTTCCAAAAGTTATGAGAATTTCAAGTTTGGAGTAAGTTTGCCGGCAAAAAGAAAATAATTAAAAGAACCCTAACATTTGATTTTAATAATTAAACCGTAGAAAACCTATTAAAAATTAAAATCTCTGAAATTATTAATATGAATTAATACATTTAACATGCAAAATTTTAGAAATTTTAAATTGAAATCAATGTCATATGCAAGCCTACTTGGACACTTTGATGTAGGCGAAATTTGAAAAGGATGCAAGCAAAATTTGGAATTAAAACCCGAAAAACTCAAGAGGGTCCCTGCAGAAAAAATAAAAATTAAATATTTTCAAATGATGGAATTTTATTTTTTTAGTGGGGGTGTGTTGCTTCTCAACAAATGGTGATATCTCAAGGGAAAAATAGTAGCACTATTTAGAATCCAGAACTCTAGTTTTAAAACAATTTAGACTATGTACCATGTTTTGCCACAAATATTTTTTAAAATGACTTAACTACTATCTGCTAGTTGTTAAAGTTTCCCAAGGACATACTAGGTTGAATCACTTAAAGAAGATTATGATGTGCGATTATAAGCGTATATCCTTCAAGGATGACCAGGGCTTCAAAATTCTTACTATGGATTGATCAGCTATTTAGATTGTGCAGGGGAAACCGAGTAGGGCTTTGTTTACTAGTTTAGCCTTTTACAACCCTCGACAGAGTTACTCTTTAGATTTTCAAGACCCTAATTCACAACTATGAGGTGGCACCTATAGCTTGGTGAACATGTTTGAGATGTACCCTTCGGGAGCCTTGGCTATCTCTTTCTATCACATAACTTTTTCTTTTTTTCTTTTTTTTGCAGAAAAGAGTGCCAGTTTTATGTTGGCTTGCCCAACTTTCACCTTCTCTCTCTTTTTTTTTTTTTTTTGAAAAATACCGATAGCTAGAAAGCCTTGCTAGAATTTTTTTTTTCTAATATTTCATTGATCGAGCAATTGATCGACTAACCGTTTCATCCCGGGTACCAATAGCCTCCTTGGACACTTAAAATAATTTTATGAATCGGAGTCCTCTCTCATGACCAACTTTTCTTGGATTCCCTGGGAGTTCTTCAGCCAAGCAGTATAGTAGTTTCTTTATAATCAAAATAATGGTGGCAAGCGAGATACAAAATCCAATTATCTTTCTACTGTTGTTCTAAATAACAAGTAGTTCCACTTTTTTAGCTCTAGCAGACTATCTCTTAACAAAAATAAAACAAAATGAAAACACACTACTTCAACCTTTATAGTGCCAATTTTAAATGTTGATTTGTGTTTTGTTGTTTAGGCAAAAACTCAAACAAACAGGATTTAAAAGCTAAAGAGGAGGGAAAAGGCCACTAGTTAAAGATAAATTTGCATAGACCTCAAAAGATAAAACATAGTACTTCAACCTTTATTTACAATATATACATATGCACAAAGTCTTTGTGATTACTCAAATGATGTGTGGATGGAACAGCTGAGAAATAATGCTTCAGATATTGACCATTGACAAGAAGGTTCAGAAAATTACCTTCCAGGTCCTATAGACGAAATGCATTATTACCTAGGATTTTGGCAATCTGGTATGGCCCTATCCATAGAGGTTGCAAATTGGTGTGTTTAACTTTCTTCTCATGGGCTTTGTCCCATAGAGGCACCAGGTCTGCAAGTCTGAAGGCCTTTACTCTGGCTCTTTTGTCAAACCAACGCTTGATTGTCTCTTGGTGTCGACTAAAATGCTCCAAGGCTTGAAGTCATTCATCCTACAAATTAATTAGGTCCAACACATGAGCTTTCGCATCTGCATGATCATCAAAGTAATCTAAAGCAAATTTATAAGTGAGCAATTTTAAAGAGATAGGAACGATGGGTTGGGTACCATACAACAAATGGGGAAGTCTTAAGAGCTTCTTTATGTCTTATCCTGTTAGCCCAAAGTGCATACTTCAATAGTGTGTGCCATTGTCTGGGTTTGTCTACAGCAGACTTCTTGATGGCATTCATCAAATTCTTATTTGTGGACTCAGCTAGTCCATTACCTTGGGGATAATAGTTGGATGAAAATTTGATGACTATCCCCCTCTAGTATGCCCAATCTGCAAATTCTAATGACTGAAATGTTGGTCCGTTGTCGCACACCAAATTCAAAGGAACTCCAAACCTAGTTATGATATTTGATTCTAAAAATTCGATCACCTCATGGGTTGTACTCCTCATGGTGGCTGTTGCTTCAACCCATCTTGTACAATAATCGATGGTCGTTAAAACATACTTGTGCCTTGCTGATGAATTCAGGTTTATCACACCTACAAATTCAAGTCCCCATTGCATAAAATGTTTGTCTATTATAACAGGTTGTAATGGTAGAGCTCGATTAGCCTGCTTGGATGCAAAAATTTGACACTGGTGGCAAGTTCTCACATGCTGATGTGTATCTTTAAACAATGTAGGCCAGTAATAGTTTGCTCTCAATATCTTATGTGCAGTAGCAGAACCTGAGGAATGCCCTGCTCCTAACTTCTCATGAAAACTAGACATCACCTCATCCACTTCATTCTAAAAAATGCATCTTAAGAATATGTCAGCATAGTTTTCTCTGTACAAGTTGCCTCCTTGGAGTAGAAAATGAGCATATTTCAGCTTTAGTGCTCTTCTTTGAGTTCTATTCAAGTGAGGTGGACAAATTCCAAACCTCAGCAGATGAATTACATCTCCATACCAATCATCCAATTCATAATCCAACTGATTAATTTCTCCCTCTATAGGTATTTCAGCAATATGTCAGGACAAACCAAGTCCTCTGATTAATTTTGCAGGCCAAATTTCTAAGTCGTACTCCTACAATCTCATGGCCCAATTATCTCTTAGCTCACCCAATTCATCCTGGCTTAATAAATATTTGACAACTGGATCAGGAACTATAGCATGGACTTTGCTCCTTAATATGTAATGTTTGAATTGCTTGACTGCTCTCACCAAGGCATAGGCTTGCTTATCCAAGCGAGAGTATTTTAGCTCAACACCCTTTAAGTTGGTACTTTTGAAGGCAATTGGGTGCTCCCCTGTTTCTCTTCGTTGGGTTAAAACTGCTGCAAGAGTGTGTTCAGAAGCAAAAGAGTACAGGTAAAAATTTGCACTAAAATCTGGGCTCACCAGCACTGGAGCTTGTTTGATGGCAGATTTGATCTCTTGGAATGCTACTTTGTCTTTCGTTGTCCAGGAAATCTTAGCAGTTTCCTTCAGCATGTCATTTAGCGGCTTGACTATTTTCGCAAAGCCATAGATGAATTTTTTGACAAAATTTAATTTTTCAAAAAAATAATCTTAACTCTTTCTTAGAGTTGGGAAAGGGTATCCCCGATATGGCTTCAACTCTCTCAAGATCCATGGAAATGCCATCTTTGGTGATTAAGTGTCCAAGGAGTTTTTCTTTAGATACACCAAAAACACACTTCTTTGGGTTTAAAAAAATACCAAATTCTCTACATTTGTCGAAGACAGATTCCAAGTGCTTCACGTGGTCAGACCGAGATTTAGAAAAAACTGTCAAGTCATCCATGTAGACAATGATGCACTTACCCATGAGACCTTTGAAGGCATGATCCATTGCATGCTGAAAGGTAGCTCTGGTATTTGTCAATCCAAACGGCATTCTCTTGTAGGCGAAGGTTCCCCACTTGGTCGTGAAGGCAGTTTTCATCTTGTCTTCATTTTCAACTAGTATATGGTTGTAACCCAAAAATCCATCTAAGAAAGACATCATTTCTGAACCATTCACAATTTGTAGCACATCATCCATGGAAGGCAAAGGACAATTATCCTTTTCAGAAGACTTGTTCAAGTTTCTAAAATCCACGCACAAGCGGATTTCCCCACTCTTCTTTCTAACCAACACTAAATTGGCTACCCAAGTAGAATGTCTAATGGGAAAAATAATGGCAGCACTCAATAATTTATCCACCTCCTTCTTGATGAGGGGTTCCAACAAAGCGTTGAAATGCCTTTGTTTCTGTCAAAAGGGTTTGCAAAACTCCTTTAAGGGTATTGTATGGGTGTAAACTTTTGGATAAAAAACATTTAGGCCTTTATAAGACCAGGCCATAACATCCTTGGACCTATGAAGGAATTCAATCATATTTTTTTAATTTCAGGGTCATAAGCTTTAGCTAACTTAAGGTGTCTGGGATCCTCTTTAGTCCCGACATTCAGTTTTTCGGTCTCACTGCCTGCTACACCAATAGAATTTCCAAAACTCACTCTTTTTTTAATTTGGTCAGCATCAAACAGTTGCTCAAGTTCTACCATTCCCTTCGGAATTCTATTATCTTTCAACCTCATTATCCCCTTTTCATCATCAAACTTTTCCAACATAGTATCCCTTTGACCATCATCAATTATAGTATTTTCAAATGCATTGGTATTCTGTAAAAAGTTTATAATTTGCTGGTCATCAAAAAAGACTTAAAAATTATCTACGTTATCTGGAACCGAAGGACAAGGGATTAATTCGATTGAAAATTTCTTCCATTTGAACTCCTCCAATGGCTTCAATTTGCGGTCGATGAAGCTAAAACATCTGCAAGTGAATTCTCTTCTCTAGGAATGTGCATCAAATTAAAAGCATCAAAATCCTCCATGAGATCCCACGCTCGGTATTTATATCTTTTCAAGTAAGATGCCTTGCATTGAAATTTACCTCTAACCTGATTGGCCACCAACTCTGAGTCCGTAAAACCTCGGATATTTTTTACACCTTTATCTAAAGTAAATTTCAATCCCAAAGCACTAGTGCTTCATACTCTGCCAAATTATTCGTGCAAGGAAACTGCCAGCGATAAGACATAAAATACATCTAATTTTTATGTCCTTTGAGAACTGCCCCTGTACCAGAATCTTGTTTAGACTTAGCTCTATCAACATGAATCATCTAGACTTCATTATCATGATCAAGATGAGCTTTAATAGGTTTCTTCTTTTGTGCAGTTGTCAAATTATAAACCCTGATATCTACATCAGTAAGATTAACAGTCTCGTTCTTGGCATTATACTCAGTGATCATGTGTTTATATCTAGGTTCTCTTTCAATTCTTAACTGATTTGCAACACCTTTCAGGGCAACCACATATGTGAAAAATCAATCACCAAGTACCCATTCAAAGACTTTGACCAATCTCTGCTCAAAAGCATTTTGTATCCCATAGGAATATCTACCACCTAAATGTCAATTTTGTGTTGTGCTCTCGACTCAGATGCTAGCTAGATGTGTATACTTTGAAGTTCACCTACCACCTTAACCTCAGTTTTATCCAATTGGATGACTCTTCTCTCGGACTTCATAGGGGTTAAACCCAACTATTGATAGATGGCTAGAGGCATGACATTGGCTGAAGCACTAGAATCCACCAGACAGTTGTGTAATTTTTTTCCAAATATATGGACAGTTAGCAGGAAAGGCAAAACTTCAGTCCTTTCTTTATACATGACCATATTTGCATTTGTTATCTTCTTCCCCTTTTCTAGAGGTTTGGCAGTAGGCTCAGAGTATGTCTTAATCAAATTATCCCTTTGTTCAATAATTTGAGCCAACTCATGAAGAGTGAGGTTAGCCTTGATCTTCTTCATATCCTTCACTATATTGTATCCCTTATTAAGTGGAGCAACAAATCCATCTGGTACTCTTATATCTCCTCCCTTGGGTAGAGGTGGGTTATTATTTGGAGATGGATCTGGAAGAACATTATGGGAGTTGTCTGGAGGTGTAGACATAGTATTAGGCTTCAGATTTTTGTTCCTGAGATTATAGTTGTCCCTTCTATACTGTTTAAAAGCTTGCACTTCATCCATAGGCATCTCCACAAAATTCTCTGACTCATCTAGAAAAGTGAATGAATCTAACACCATAGCTGCACTAGGTTTGGATGAACTTGGACCATCAACATTTCTTTGATTTTTAGAAAAAACCAACTCACCAGATAGAGCTTCAAAGGCATTGCAGAACTCCAAACAATCCAATTCCCCATGCTGAGATGTTCCATGTATCTGCACTAGTTGGGCAAAGCCAAGTCATAAATATTCACTTCATGCCCCTTACCTTTATAATCTTTGTTGGATTCATATGGTGGTCTAGTGAACCTATTCTGTTGATAAGAAAATCTATTTGAGTTTTCCTCGGTGGACACTTGCCTTTTGAAACTCAAAAAGTCATTTTCCAACTTTTGGACCATCTTTGAGACTTTCTCAACTCTTATTTTATCAGATTCTTTCTCTGTATTTTGTACATGTTCAGTATGTGTTACAACCAATGGATTTCCTATCTATGGAGTTTGGCATGTTGGAAAAATCATTTGATGTGGGATGGGATTCAAAACAGGGGTATTTTGTGTAACAAAGGGAATTAGAGGAGCATTCAAAGGTTGAGGTCCCAATTGTCTTTCAAGAACCAAAGCTTCTTTATAAGCCTCTGTTAGATTGGTAATATTGGCATCTCTCTTCAGGAAAACAGATGTCACCAGATCTAGGGAATTCCTAAAAATTTCCAATGCTAGATCTGCAATTGGCACATAATGACCCGTCAATCTACCATAAGCTTTTTGAAACCTGACGTTGAAAGATCTGACAGTCTCATTGATTTCTCTCTTAATGCTAGAAAATTGTTGATATAACACACTGGGGTCAATTACTTCACCAAATTGTGATACAAAAACTTTCTCTAGGTCATTCCAACTAGTAATAGAGTCATTAGTAAGATTCAAAAACCAATTGTATGCTCCCTCCTGGAGAGTAAATGGGAATAACCTACAAGCCACATCTTCATGCTACACATTCAACAACTTTAGAGCATTTTTAAATGCCACTAGGTGTTCTTCTGTTGTTCTGATTCCATCATGCTTGTAGATAGAAATATACTTCTCAAGATTTTTGGGTAAATCATGCGCTGCACCAGGGATATTCAAAGCAGTGGAACCCAACCAGTTTGCCATAACTACCTGATTAATGATAATATTTTGAGTTGTAGTTGGAGGAACTACAAGTGGTGATAAAACTATGTTGGACAAAGACTTGGACCTTCTGAGGCTGCTTCTCCTTGGGGTTTCCAACTCGGGCACAAGGAGATCTCCAACTCTAGAGTGGGACCTGGTTACTCTGTAGGTAGAATCTAGCTTTACACAAGCAACTTACACTCCTTAACAAATACTGAACGGAGTTCGGTCGACCCTCCTTCTAGCACCAATTTTAAGTGTTGGTTCGTCTTTCATACACACTCTGTGAAGAATGCACATAAAATACCAATAACACTTTACGGGATTTGATTCAATATGCTTAACCATAAGCTACAAAGGTGCAAAGGAGAATGCACGTAAACTTCTAAGTTAAGAGAAAGGAATATTGCTAACTAGAAGATCCATTTTAGCTATCTTGAAGTACACAATTCCTACTTTGAGTTCACACTTACTAACTAACACTCTAAATGACAACTAGAAGATAACTAGTGCCCACAAGTGCATGTGAGAAGGAGACTCACTTACAATTATTAATTTGCAAGAAATAAACTATGCAAACCTAGCTAGGAACTACTAGAGGGGTCATATGAAAGATTAAACATCAATCCTCATCATGAGGTGTGAGTGATAGAGTTGGGTCGAATGGCTATTCACTTTTTTTTGCTTCTTAAATAGTTTCAAGTAGACTATATGTTACCTTACAACGGGTATGACCTTAGTTCAATAATGTTTAGCAGTGATTATATTTATTGACAATCAGATTTACAATGAGTTCTTTGATATAGCTCTTTATGCTTTAGCAGATTAATAAAAGACAAATTTGAAAAAAAATAAAAATGGATCATTTAACGGTGGAACAGAGAGAGTAGGGTAGGGCAGAAAAGAGAAGCTTATCTAACTTAGTTGCAAATCAAAACTACCAATTTCAGTTATACTATTTAGCTTCGGAATAAAACCAATCAAAGAGGAAGGTGTCCAACTTTCTAAGATCACCTTCTACTAAGAGCATAAGACGGAGATGACACAGATCTAAAATAAAATCATAAATAGAAGGGAAGTCGATGTCAACTGGTATCTCTCACTAGCAGCCTAGCTCGTGTAGTGAGGATAGAGCAATTAGAACAAACCCGAACCTTAAATCTTTAATTTTCCCTAGCATACAACAAATGGAATGAAGCCTAGTAGCATATTCAATCTTGATAACACAGATTTACAACTAAAAATAAATAAACCATAGTGATACGAAAACAAAAGAAGATGCACTTGTCGCAATCCGAAAGAGATTAGGCTCCTGGCCATGCTATCACAGAAAATGACATCACACCAACCCCACGTACAGAACAAAGCATTCAAACAAGATTTGCAAGAAATTGCTAAAATATCTTTTATTCTAAGTTTTCGCATCCGGACTTTACATTCAAAAGAAGTATATATAGACTCAAGACAGACCCTGATCTTTTCAAAAATATCTTCTTCCAAATATCTAAATCTTATCATAAAAATCCCACCGTCGAGGCTTTACAATATAAGGCATTTTTATATAGAGTTTCGATAAACCCTAATCACTCTAAAAATCTTTGTGTGGATCTTGCCATAAATGGAGAAGATAAGACTTGGTTTCATCCTCATCAAATGGACACTGCATGTAAATGTATCTTTATCTTTCGGTAAGCCATCAGAGCATCTCATTAATTCTTCTGCAAAATCTGGATGAGTCACTGACTTCCTAGGCCTTCTATCCTCGCACGACCACCTTTGTTTGGTTCGAGTTGAAATTCCCTGCCCACCATTACTTTTGCCATAAATTTTTCCGTTAACTACATCCACCGGCAAATCCTTAAAGTCTTTATTTGCGACCAGATCTGCAAAATCTGGACGGACCAGAAATTTCTGACATCTCCTATTTCCATCTGATGGTCCTTGCTTGATTTGTACCAAAACTTAGGTTTTTCTGTCTTTCTTGCCATTACTTCTGCCATTATGCAATTGTCAAATCACTTTCTGTAAAAGAAAAGCAAAGGTTAGAACTTTATTATTATTAATTTAATTTTATATATATATATATATATATATATATATATATATATATATATATATATATATTTTTTTTTTTTTTTTTTTTAATTTTTTCTAAGGTTTTTTAATGTTTTTCATTTTTAATTAATTAGCCATATCAAGCAATTAGCCTTCGTAACAATTCAAAACTTCAATGGACTTTAAAATATTTTAGGGCAAAATTAAATTTGAGTGAAAGTCCGACATGTAATGAGCAACAATTCAAAACTTCAATGGACTTTAAAATATTTTAGGGCAAAATTAAATTTGAGCGAAATTTCGACATGTAATGAGCAACAATTCAAAACTTTAATGGACTTTAAAAGATTTTAGGGCAAAATTAAATTTGAGCGAAAGTCCGACATGTAATGAGCAACAATTCAAAACTTTAATGGACTTTAAAAGATTTTAGGGCAAAATTAAATTTGAGCAAAAGTCCAACATGTAATGAGCATTAGGGTTTGATTTCCTTCTTCCAAGCTCATATTCTCATGAAAGTAAAGCAAGTCGCGATTTCGAGACATTTTCCTCAAGCTACTTTTTCCTTGCTTGTGCCCTTATGAAAATGAGACAAGTCCCGAAAATGAAACATGTTGCGATATTGCAACATTTCCCTCAATTTATTTCTTCCAAGCTTGTGCCCTCACAAAAATGAGACAAGTCCGAAAATGGAACATGTCACGATATCGCGACATTTCCCTCAATTTATTTATTCCAAGCTTGTGCCCTTGCGAAAATGAGACAAATCCGAAAATGGAACATGTTGCGATATCGCAACATTCCCTCAAGCTTTTCTTCCAAGCTTGTGCCCTCACAAAAATGAGACAAGTCCAAAAGTGGAACATGTCGTGATATCGCGACATTTCCCTCAAGCTTTTCTTCTAAGCTTGTGCCCTCGCGAAAATGAGACAAGTCCAAAAATGGAACATGTTGCGATATCGCGACATTTCCCTCAAGCTTTTCTTCCACTTCGTAAATTCTCCAAAAATTGTAGGTTGACTCCAATGACTTTGTCCATCTGTATTTTGCATTTTTACATATTGGTGAAGGATCTTCCTTACTCATAAATGATTTTAACATTTGAAAAATGAATTTTAAATTGGTCGAGAATGGTCAGCTTCACATGGCGTAGAAAAATGATGAAAATTTAAAGTACCTGGAATTTGATGAAACTTTACAAGAATCTAAATAATCCCAATGGGTATCCCAATTTGCAAACGGAACTTAAAAATGCATCACGGATTAAGAGAAAATGCATTTAGAAGTCTGTTGGCCAGAAATAGAAACTGCTATTTCTGGTAAGTGAATCTTATCTAAAAGTCCAGAAATCTAGCATGGCCACAAAGATGAGTTTAAGATATTCCACCCAAAATTCGAATCACCTCAAGTTATGAGGATTTCAAGTTTGGAGTAAGTTTGTCGGCAAGAAGAAAATAATTAAAAGAACCCTAACATTTGATTTTAATAATTAAACCTTAGAAAAACTATTGAAAATTAAAATCTCTGAAATGATTAATATGAATTAATACATTTAACATGTAAAATTTCAGAAATTTTAAATTGAAATCAATGCCATATGCAAGCCTACTTTGACACTTTGATGTGGGCAAAATTTGAAAAGGATGCAAGCAAAATTTGGAATTAAAACCCGAAAAACACAAGAGGGTCCCTGCGGAAAAAATATAAAATAAATATTTTCAAAGGATGGAATTTCATTTTTTTAGTGGGAGTGTGTTGTTTCTCAACAAGTTCCTCTTGATAACTATGAAAAGGAAAATCATAAACACGAGTAAAATCAGTAGCATTGCCCTAGGCGACAATTCACGGAGTCTAGAGACTCCTTGTTTGACTGCTTGTTCGTGGCAAACCTGATAAACTTGTCAAAAAGTTGACCCATAGACCCCAAAATGCCAAAACCCAAGGGCTATAGGGAAGACTTATATTGTAGATTTCATCGACAGAAAGGACACAAAATCTCCACTTGTTGGAAATTCAAACACTTAGTGCAGGACTTGATAGAAACAAAACACTCGCGGTAGATAGTCTCGTAGCGTTGAGCAACCAACAGATGGAAGTCTTCAAATACCCCCTGCCTGTCCATGATGCACAGGCAAAGACTTTACAAGTGAACGAGGTAACACAAAACTACCCCATGTAAGGATACGTAGGGATGATAAGCATCGTGAAACGGAACAAAAGATACCCAAACACGGTTGCACCCGCTGCAGCTACAAGAGATGTTTCGTCAATGTCACAACCTCCAAAACACCCTACGCAACCTCCCCCGCCTAGACCAGTGGCCATGATTTGGACTAAACTTACTCAAATTTTAAGGACCACGTCGGCTAGGCTCTCCATTTATGAGCTCATCCAACAATCACCGCCCCATCGGGAGGCTCTGATGGAGATACTCAAAGCCATTGAGCTACAACCCCATGAAGCCAATTCTTTCAAAAATTTCATTGGACATGTGAGACAATGCATAGAACCAGTCATAACCTTCAGGGAAGACAAAATAAAACTGATGACTGGTGATATGGTGGATCCACCCTTGCACGTCATTGCACGGGTCAATGGGATTTCATTCAAGAGGGTGTTGTTGGACACTGGCTCGTCCAGCAACATAATCACGATAGAGGCATTAAAACACCTTAAGTTGCTAGTATCCCACATTGTGGCGTCCACTTACACTCTTCGAGCATTCAATGACGCGTTATGCTTGATGGTTGGCATAATTTTCCTGACCATCCAAGTAGGGCAAAATACCATTCCTATGTTTTGTCACATCCTTGAGGGTGAGATGGCCTATAATATATTGCTAGGCCATCCTTGGATTGGGGACATGAAGTGTGTCCCTTCGATAGCCCATCAATGCCTCAATTACACATACAAAGGGTAAGTACATGTAGTCCCAGTGGACTTAGAGCCCTTTAAGTTTTGCAATGCGATGCAGCTGATGCCACAATCGACCCTCCCATCGACACATTTGGACTTTCAATTGAATCCGTCCACACAGGGTCCGATTTCACCTACATCCTCATTGTTGAGTCCCTCAACTCACCAACCTGGCCCATCTTCACCATCTGTTCCTTCACCGATGCCACCTATGGTGGCCACACCGAAGGACAACGGTAAGAAGCCCCTAGAGGAGGTACCACCATTAGTCTCAACCATATCTACCAAGGAGGTGCCCAATTGAATGGAAGTCAAGACACCTGGTTCACCCAACATGGAGTGGACTCAGGGAGAACTCCCATTCCCTCCCCCTCAACCGCCGACGATTACCATTGAGATGGCCAATATGGGCCTGGAGGAGTGCCTAGTGTGGAATGTTGTGGCAACACCCACGCTCGAATCCATGAAAGACATGGGGAGACCTCGCCTCCCCATCGACACTATCGTTCCTTTAGGCTACCTGCTAAATCAGACCAATTTTGTATATGGGGGCCTCGAGAACGGCATTGAACCCTACCTACAAGAGGAAGAGGACGAAGAGCCATTTGCTAAGAATGTTGACTATCTGTCCAACTCGGACTTCGCCTTGAAATACCTAGACCAATGTAATTGGCATGGATATGGATTGGGTAGATACGAATAAGGAATGTGCATTCTTTGTCAACCGAGATACCAGATGCAATATGATAAATTAGGAGTAGGTTTCAACCACCCTTTGCCCCTCGACATCTTAGTAGAAACCATGCAAGGCCTAAGTCTAGGCAACAGGGATGGGTTGGCACAAGATCCATATGCCAATCCCAACACAACATACACATTGGAGGATTATCTCCCATTGTTAACAACAAACCTTGTTGACCTCAACAACCCCTCCCCTTTGATCGAGGAAGGGGAAAGTTCATGAAGTAACCTCCAAGAGGGATATGAACAAGATCAAGGGGGGTCTTCTAAAGATGAGTCAGATTATGAGGTAGCACCTTGGGACCCTTTTGAGTCCAATAGCGATCACTCGTAGGTGACACCCATTGACGACTATCAAGAGAACTTCATGGTAATGTTCTCCTTTAATCTTCTAATCGGGAAATTGCTACCTCCAGAGAATCCAGCCCTCCTATAGAGAGCGAAACAACCCAGAAGGGACCAAATCAACTTGCTCAAACAAAACGAGCCTCCCATGCCAACCATAAGGCCAAGTGATCCATCGAAGGAAGAAGATCCAAATATCTTCTTCAACATTGACTACCTGCGTGCCAAATTTCTAGTTTTCATAGAGTGAGGATAGTGATCAAGAAATGCCTAGTGGGAGGCTATACTAGCTAGAGGGGCACATAGTTGTTAGAGCCAATGAAGGCCTATGGATCTCTGATAGCGACTATGAGGATGAGACTGAGATGGCATCTATCAACCATATGAGGCAACGGGAATACCCCATAGACATCAATGATATGTTTGAACATCTAAATATGGGACCAAGGCATAGGTGGAATTTAAACCAAGTACAATTAAACCAAGTGCTTCATCCACCACTTCGGGCATACAGGGATTACCTCCCACCTAGAGACCCTATAGGTCCATCAGTACCAAGGGTAGACCTCGTCCTTCTATCCGCACATAGGGCCGATCCTTTTGTGCCAGTACCCACAGAGCCAGATCCGGGGTACAAGGATCACCAAGGATGTCCAAATCAACACCCACGCGGCAATGGAGACCAAATTCATTCCATCAACATGATCTCCATTGATTTAACCGCCCCCATCCGCAATCCAACCGATCCAACATGACCATTGTATCTAGACCTAGATTCCATAGACTGGGATCGCGCTGACTCACCACCATCCCCATGAGAGTACTGGCCTTGCGATGAGATGTTTCATTTCACCCCAAGATAGGCTTAGGATATCTTCCATGCTAAAGAGAAACCCGACATTCCCAACGCAGATCTAAATTCAACAAATGATATCCACCTGATCCCAACTCCACACTAGTTGGAGGATGGATCCCACATGTCATTCGAAGAGATGATTGATGTAGACATTGGTTCTGATCCAATGAATCCGTAAATCATCAAGCTGGGGGTAAGTTTATCCCTCAAAGAGCAAGCCAATTACATTGCCCTTCTCAAAGAGAAGGAGGTTTTTGCATGGTCCTACAAAGACATGTCGGGGCTAGACCCACAGCTAGTCACGCATAATCTAACACTCGATCTGAAAGTCAAGCCAGTCAAGCAAAAGCTATGTAAGATGCACCCAATAGTGGCCTTAATGGTCAAAGACAAGCTACAAAAGTTTTTGGATGCATAGTTTGTCATCTACGTAGATTACCCACCATGGTTGTCCAACATGGTACCCATCAAAAATCCTAACGGGAGGATTTGCATATGCATCGATTTTTGAGATTTAAACAAAGCGAGTCCCAAGGATGATTTCCCCTTGCCTAGCATCGATGCATTGGTAGACGCTATAGTAGGCCATGAAATGCTTTCCCTCATGGATGGTTTCTCGGGATACAACCAGATTCGTATCAATCTCGATGATCAACCAAAAATGTGTTCACGATCCCTTGGGGGAAATTTTGTTATAAGGTCATGCCCTTTGGCCTTAAAAATGTTGGCGCCACCTACCAACGTGCTATGACATACATCTTCCATGATCACATGCATAAAACTTTGGAATATTATATGGATGATTTTTTGGCAAAATCTCTTTTGCACCAAAATCATCTCGATGACTTACGCAAGATCCTTGATCACCTCATCGAACACAAGGTTAGGCTAAACCCCAAGAAGTGCGTATTTGGCGTCACATCTAGAAAACTCTTGGGTTTTGTAGTCTAAAAATGAGACATCGAGGTAGATTCAAATAAATTCAAGACAATCCTTGAAATGCTTCCCCCAACCACCATCAAGCAGCTTAGAAGCTTGCAGGGTAAGGTCGCATCGATCAAGCGCTTCATAGCACAGTTATCTGACAAGTGCCAACCCATGAATAAATTATTACACAAGGGGGTAGCATTTCATTGGGATGATGAGTGCCAGTCAGCCTTCGACGACATCAAACAATACTTGGCTTCACCGCTAGTATTGGCACCACCTAGACCAGGAGTGTCATTCTATTTATACATCTCAGCTACTGAGGTGGCACTGGGCACCATGCTAGCCCAGAAAAATGAATTACATAAAAAATAAGCTAATTATTATCTTAGCCACACCCTAGTCAGTTATGAACTTCACTATGCATACATTGAGAAGTTATGCTTGGCGATGGTATTTGCCACCAAAAAGCTATGCCATTACATGTTGAGCAATATGACGTATGTTGTGTCTAAGGAGAATCCATTGCGGTACATGATGAGTCATACTTATCATAGTAGTCGCACGGAAAAATGGATCATGTTTTTGACGAAGTTTGACATCGAATTCATTGGATAAAAGTCCATCAAAGTTCAAGTCATCACCGATCAACTAGCAGAGGCTCCTCTCGAAGACGATCAGCCTCTGACCATAGACCTGGAAGATGATGGGGTCTTCCATGTCTCAGAATCACCATATTCTAATGAGCCTGAGTCACAGGCCGACATAACCTTATTTTTTGATGGTTCTAAATGTGAGCAAGGGGGTGGTGCAAGAATCATGTTTTTCACACCATAAGGGGCTCCAATGCCTTTATCATTTAAACTTGATTTCCCGTGCACCAATAACAATGCTGAATACGAAGCCTTTCTCATAGGTCTTCAGACAGCCATCACCATGAACATCAAATGCTTGAATATCTTTGGTGATTCGTTGTTAATTTTCAACCAAGTGAAAGGGGTATTCCAATGCAAATGCCCAGTTCTGCAGGCCTACAAAGCCCTTGTGGATAAATTCCTGGCAAAGCTTGAATGGTACGACATCGAGGCACTCGCTCGATCATCGAATCATTTTATGGACACTATGGCCTCCTTGGGGTCACTAATCCCACAAGACATTTCTGGTGAGATGACAACCATTCAAGTCAAAACATTATCGCAATCCATGATGGAGCGTGCAAGCTCTGACATAATGTCAAGAATCCACCTGATCCAGATTGAACCATATCAGGATAGGTTCTCTTGAATCCATGATAGTTTGAATCACGCCAACTGGGGATCTTTGTTCTCTCCAACCCCTCTTAATAGCAACACAACTCTATTTTTACAAGTTCTTTCTCGCTCAGCTTTTTCTAGGGACGAACTTCAAGATGGATCGGTCGTTCATACCATCGAGGTTTCTGATCAGTAGGATTGGTACACACCCATAAGAGACTATCTCAAGTTAGGTAGCCTCCCACTTGGATTGTCGCACGCTACAAGAAGATCATTCAAATTGAAAACGGCAAAACATGTCTTGCTAGGAGACATTTTATACCGTTGGAGCTACGAAGGAATCCTCCTCCGTTGCTTGGACCAGCAGGAGTCCACTTGGGCGATCACCCAAGCGCATGATGGTACATGCGGTGGCCACTTTAGTGGTATGGCCATCACAAAGCGCATCCTTTGCATGGGCTATTATTGGCCATCTTTAGAGTGAGATTGTTGTGCATATGTGCGAAAGTGCATGAAGTGTCAACACCATGCTAACTTGACACACGTACCTTCTTAGGCCTTGCAGCTGATCCAATCAACTTGGCCATTTTTGCAGTGGGGCTTAGATCTCATTGAAAAGATCTCCCCTACATCGTCAGGTCATCACACATTTATCATAACGGCCACAAAGTACTTCACTAAGTGGGTGGAAGCAATTTCGCTTACCTCTACAACTGGGCCCTACATTGCGGAGTTCATTTTACATAACATCATATGTCATTTTGGTATTCCATCCAAGATCATCTCGAATAATGGGACGTCATTTAAGAACAAAGATGTGCATGCTTTGACAATAAAGTACAAAATTTAGTATAGTCTTTTGACACCTTATTATTATTAGGAAAATGGGCAAGCAGAGGCATCAAACAAAACACTAGTTACCATCCTTAAAAATACGATCGTAGATAGTCATAAGGATTGGCACATCCAAATACCACTTGCCCTATGGGCTTATCGCACTAGCATTGGGACGCCCACTGGGGCAACTCCATTTTCGCTAGTGTATGGCTCCGAGGCAATCATGCCTCTCAAGTTGGAAATACCCTCCCTGCGCATATCAATGCAAGAGTTCATCGATGATGACACTGCATGATAGGCCTGGTTATACCAGCTTATGTTACTTGACAAACGATGCATCAATGCTCTCGAGCATTTACGTATCTATCAAGAGCGACTTAAGAAAGCATACAACATGAAAGTTCACTTGAGGGACTTTCAGGTCGATGACCTGGTCTTAAAAGAGAACCAACAAAATTCTAACTTGCCACCCCATTTAAGGGACAAGTTCACGGCAAATTGGTTAGGTCCTTATGTAATCAATAGTAAAATAGGACCTGGAACATATCGGCTCGCCTCTCTTGAAGGAATCAAGGAACTAGAACCCTTGAACATCAGTCATTTGAGGCCATTCAACATTTAGAGAGCCATGGCCCACTCCAAAAGCCCCAAGGGTTCTCACCATCGCTTGGTCAACCTAAAATGCCCCAAAGGTATCTATAATCCCTTTGGTCAAACCAAAAGCCCCAAGGGTTCTTGCCACCACTTGGTCATCCAAAACGCCCCAAAGGTATCCATAATCCCTTTGGTCAAACCAAAAGCTCCAAGGGTTCCCACAATCGCTTGGTCAACCAAAAACACCCCAAAGGTATCTATAATCCCTTTGGTCAAACCAAAAGCTCCAAGGATTCTTGCAATCACTTGGTCAACCTAAAATGCCCCAAAGGTATCTATAATCCCTTTGGTCAAACCAAAATCTCCAAGGATTTCTATAATCGCTTGGTCAACCTAAAATGCCCCAAAGGTATCTATAATTCCTTTGGTCAAACCAAAAACCCCAAGGGTTCTCGACACCGCTTGGTCACCCAAAACGCCCCAAAGGTATCTATAATCCCTTTGGTCAAACCAAAAGCTCCAAGGATTCCTACAATCACTTGGTCAACCTAAAATGCCCCAAAGGTATCTATAATCCCTTTGGTCAAACCAAAAGCCCCAAGGGTTCTCGCCACCGCTTGGTCACCCAAAACGCCCCAAAGGTATCCATAATCTCTTTGGTCAAACCAAAAGCTCCAAGGATTCTCGCAATCGCTTGGTCAACCTAAAACACCCCAAAGGTATCTATAATCCCTTTGGTCAAACCAAAATCCCCAAGGGTTCTCGCCACCACTTGGTCACCCAAAATGCCCCAAAGGTATCCATAATCCCTTTGGTCAAACCAAAAGCTCCAAGGGTTCTCGCCACCGCTTGGTCACCCAAAATGCCCCAAAGGTATCTATAATCCCTTTGGTCAAACCAAAAGCTCCAAGGATTCCCGCAATCGCTTGGTCAACCAAAACACCCCAAAGGTATCTATAATCCCTTTGGTCAAACCAAAAGCCCCAAGGGTTCTCGCCACCGCTTGGTCACCCAAAATGCCCCAAAGGTATCTATAATCCCTTTGGTCAAACCAAAAGCTCCAAGGATTCCCGCAATCGCTTGGTCAACCAAACACCCCAAAGGTATCTATAATCCCTTTGGTCAAACCAAAAGCCCCAAGGGTTCTTGCCACCGCTTGGTCACCCAAAACGCCCCAAAGGTATCTATAATCCCTTTGGTCAAACCAAAAGCTCCAAGGGTTCCCGCAATCGCTTGGTCAACAAAACACCCCAAAGGTATCTATAATCCCTTTGGTCAAACCAAAAGCTCCAAGGATTCCCGCAATCGCTTGGTCAACCTAAAATGCCCCAAAGGTATCTATAATTCCTTTGGTCAAACCAAAATCCCCAAGGGTTCTCGCCACCGCTTGGTCACCCAAAATGCCCCAAAGGTATCCATAATCCCTTTGGTCAAACCAAAAGCTCCAAGGGTTCCCACAATCGCTTGGTCACCCAAAACGCCCCAAAGGTATCTATAATCCCTTTGGTCAAAACCTCCAAGGATCCGTAAGAATCACTTGGTCCACACCCATTCGGGTTAAACCACCATAACGAATATTCAAAAACAACAGATAATCAAAAATAACAAAAAAATTGCATCTCACTTTCATGCATAATCTTAAAAATCAAAACACAAAAAAAAAAATATCTGCATTAGGCATCGCATACATACATTGCATATTTGTTGGTCATACATGTCAAACGCACCATAGACTGTAATTACTCGAAAATTCCATCATTTTCCACATTTTTCCATTTTGTAAATGATCCAACAAGAATAACGCCATTCGCATTTTCGCCATATCATAGTCAGTTGTCTTCTAATGTCTTTAGGGTTTTCATCATTCAGCTATCTTTAGATTTCTAGCCAAATGTTGTACAAAGTCAGACCAATTTTTACAAGGTAGAGTTTTACTTGGATCATGCCTTGTTACATAGCATCCCAACACAAGCTTAAAACACATAAAAATTCCTAAGTTGTGTGAACGAAATACGAAACCTACAAAGCGGTCCAGGATACCATACAGTGAAAACGTTATCTCGCTCATCCCTCTGTGTAAATGACCCCAAGAATGCTGAGAATTGGCAAAAGGACAAGAAAAAATTCCTTCAATTCCCCAAAATAAATAGTGGTTTTTACCACTACAAAGAATTCCAACTCCAAACATGAATATCAAAAGTGCACAAATCAAAAAGCACAAGAAATAGCGATTCTAATCACTGCTCAAAATCCCAAGCTCAAACAAAATAAATAGTGATTATCATCACTACTGAGAAAATATCCCATTAAAAGAGAGGGAGTAACTATTGAATCCCTAGAATTCTCAGCATTCGAAAGGTCATGAGGTGATCCTCAGTCCCGGTTTGGTGGATAGCCTGCTGGTCACTGGTGGCAAACCTCCCGCATGACGATATATCTATCGCATTAGTTGTTGGGCATATGTACAGATCAATGTTTGCATGTGGATGAGCTAGCTTATGGTATCCTAGATTGTGCCATAGATTAATCCTACTAAATGCAAAAAAGGAGTTAGTGGAGCTAATTAGGTGATCCTCAATACAGGTTTGGTGGACAGCCTACCTGGCACTGACGGTATCCTTACAAATACCACATAAACGAACTCAATCGCACACACAGGGATGTGAAATAACTTGGTCAAACTCAAGTCTGATTCGTACCTTGTTCGAAAGTCTTGTAAGATAATGTACAGTCTTGACTAGTTAGTTAAAGCATCTGAGTCTCGTAAAAACCTTAACTACATTCTAAAACAATTGTTGTACATTTCATTACTTACATCACCATCAAAAAATACAAAACAATTATTACAAATGCAAAAGTTATTTCATAAAGCAATCACATAGTACAGAAAGCCAGTAAATCCTGTATATTCTATGGTGCCACCACCTGTATACCAACAAATCATTCCATCCATTCCATATGCATACATCTATATCATATAGTTAAAATCATCCATAGTCATAATAGCATATGCATACATCAACATAAATAAATGTGCATAAAGAACAATAAACCATGACAAGTATATAATCAAACCAAAAAAAAAAAGAGTCATGTATATATATCAAGACAAAATGCCCTCAGGCTACAATAAGAAGGTCCTCTGACCTCACAAAAACCAAAAACTCAAAATCCCCAAAGCCTAGGGAGTCGGCCACCATGATCACGCAGGATCGGTGCAACTGGAACTACCCCCAGTAGTATGGGTCCTATGGGACCTCTCAGGGTGGTTGCTGCCAGCCCTCACACCCTGCCCACCAACACTACCCTCACCTAGCCGCTTGCAATGAGATGATGCAGACTACTTAGTCTCATTACCTCTCGTACGACGTGACGAACCACCTCCATCAAGCACAGGCAACTGTCCATCGAGGCAGACAACCTTTGTCTCTAACTCTATCTGATATCGACCCCACTCCATATCTCATTGGTGATACATAGCCAATGCACTATCCCGCTGTGCCAACTAAGTCCGTAGGAGATCCCTCTCCTGTGTTACCTCCACCAAAGCATCTCTATGCTCCTCCTCCCATCTCCGTAGGAGACCCTCCAATCGTGCTATCTAAGCATGAAGCCCAACCTCCACATCCCCTGAGATAGCCTGAGGCATGGGCACCTCCGGGATGGCCTACTGCTTTGGCACCCACTGCTCTGAGACATCCTGTACATTCGGCTGCTCCGAAACCCCCAAATTATCTCCATCGTCGATGGAGTCATCGACCTCCACCATGTCAACATCATCAAGCGGAGCCCCCTAGCCCTCCACCGGTGCCTCTGCACCCCCACCTCCTACTGCTATAGTATCTATACGTCCTAAAGGCCCCTCACTTTGTCATCACTGCATAATCCACCACCGGTCATACTCTGTAGTGACCCCGACATCGTCCATGTTGGGTACATCAATAACTGCATTGAACCCCTTGCCCAGCTGCTCAATAGTAGGCCAGACTAGAGTCTTCTCATCATCGTGATGTCGATAGATCAAGGGATCACCAGGAAATCCCTGGCGCACCCCAAACTGCTGCATCACCCGAACATATGGGAAGTACTCCTACTCTATCCCATGCCACCCAATCAACCATCTACCCCTGCCCACACGTCGAAGCCACTCTCCAGCCTCATGCCAGGCTGGACAGTCTCGGTACGATCTCCAGAACACCTGCCCTGGCACTAGATGAGAGAAGGCATCAGTATAGTGACCTACGTCACCTGCCCATTGCCGACTCTATCCATGCTCCTCTGACCTTCGCCATAAATTGGCATATTCAATTTCCCGATCCACCATCTCACCTTGGGTGGTCCAAGGCAAACCCTACGGCCGCTCCACAGCTATGTGTTGCCACCCCCAGCACTGCAAGAGATAGCTACACCCGATCCCCTTTTGCTTTCAACAGTGGACCTCGTACAACTTGTCATACAACTGTGCCAATAATGTCTGACCCCATCTCATAATAAGTGGAGATGATGTAGGACACTCCACCAATGTGAAAACCAACTCAAGCAGGTTCCAAGGGAACCTCACACCTGAGGAGTCAAGAAGTAGCATATTGGAGATGAGGGTCATGATCAAAGCATGCCTCACCCCTAATACGCCCTTCTCCAGCCACCACCGTACCAGAATATCGCATTTCTGGTAGTCAGCCTTTGCCCTCTCCATAGCCCTCTCCACCCCCCTCTCCACCGTCGAACCAAAACACCGTGTCAATACCGTTGTCCGTTGGTCACGGTGGGTCATCCGGATAGGCAGTCCATCTATCGAAATCTGCAGAATTCGATACACATCCTCTAGAGTAACAGTCATCTCCCCTATTGGGAGATGAAAATTTTTGGTGCGGGGATCCCATAGATTGATCAGGGCAGTCAAATATACCCGATCCCCCACCACAGGCTCCAAACGTGTCACATGCTTGAGCCTAAGGGCATCAAGCCACTCCCAATCCACAACTATCAGGGCATCCCGGGCATCAGAGAAAATAGTTTGCTGGCGGTACCGACTCTTCACAACCTAAAACAACAAAATAAAATGAAAAAATATATTAAGTACATACTTAATATAAACAAAAACATTAAAATAAAACTGTACAGCATAAATATAGACTACAATTTATAATTATACAGCAAAAGTACAGCATAAGAAGTATAGTAAAACAAATGTACAATGAAAGTACATAATCATTAAAATAAAATTGTACAACAACGACAACATACATGAAAATAATTGTACAATCAACAAAAAACAACAAAAATCATATTAGGGTTTCAACCTTAATGTGAACGCAAAACAAAACAAAAAAAAAAATATTAGGGTTTCAACCTTAATATGGCAAAAACAAAAACGAAATAAAACATATTAGGGTTTCAACCATAATATGAAAAAAACAAAAAATAAAACGAAAACATTTTGGATTTTAAACCTAAATACAAACACAAACAAATTACCGATAACAATTGTGTACTAGGGTTTTGACCTTAATATACGAAAATTAACAACAAAATAACAGAGCACAAAAACATGTTGGGTTATTTTAACCTAATATATAAAAAAAAACAAAAACAAAGAAAATAAAGTTCCTATATTAGGTTTTCAACTTGATATACGAATAAAATCAAACCAACACACAAAAAAATTAGGTTTTTAAAACCTTAAAAACAAAATAAAGCGAACAAACATTTTATATGTGAGTTTTAAACTTCATATAAAACACGCACGAATAATAGGCAGAGAGAAGGAACATCATACCGGTCTCACCTCGGCTCCTCCACTTGAAGATCCGGTTCTCGCACTCATGATGTCCACAAAATTTTAGCAGTGCTCCGCTACGCACACTCGCACTCCTCCTCCTCATTGCTCCAAATCGCCAAGAAAAAAATATTGCAAATGAGCCCAAAACCTAGTTTTGGTCCTTATATAGGTTGTTAGGCCTATAATCGTTCCACCCTAGGATGAGCGCTCTAGTTAGTGCTCGTCCCACCCTGGGACGATTACAAAATTGGTATTCGTCCCACCCTGGGACGATTACAAAATTGGTATTCGTCCCACCCTGGAACGTTTACAGAGCAAGAAATAAAGCAACAAAAAATGCATCCAAAAAATGCACCAAAAATAGCAATAAATTTGTCGAACAAAGGTGCCTTTGCACCTGACATTCATGGCATGAAAAACCATCGTTGGGGTCACAAATACTCACTATCCTACTCCCTAAGAAGGCTAGCATAGTCGGACCGCTCCACGAGAAGGAGGATTTTTGATAATTTCTACCCCAATAGGCGTAAAAAAAAGGGTCAAAACCCACCAAAAATAGGTCCGATGGTTGGAAAACTGCAATAAGTGTTCAATGAAAACAACTGAAGGCACCCTTGCAAACGTCATCTTGGGTCAAGCGACTCATCGCTTTTCTCATTTTTGGTCATTCCCTCATCGATTCGTCGCTTGAGGGGGTAGTCACACTTAGTCACCAATCAACAAATACACACCCAATCAAGGAAATGGCATGCATTCAAAGAATCATTGACAAAGATAATCATGCTCCTGCTTGGGGCAGCAAACAAGCAATAATCATAGGCTAAACAAACACTTGGCATTCTGGAAGCATGAAGAAAAGGTTCCTCGGACAAAAGGTTGTGCCCTTTGCCTATTCATGTCTGAAAAATGTCCAAGATCAAGTACACCTCACCGAAAAAGGTTACACTTGAGTTAAGCTCCTTAGCTCGTCAGAAGCAAGGATTCAAGAATGCGTGCCCTTTCCATACTTGGGGCATCAAAAGTTGGTTAGGTTACTGAGAAACCCTAATCATTAAGTGCTTTGGTCATCTATTTTTGCTCAGCATTGTGCCACACACAGCGCATCCCAAAAAGGGGCATCTATAGACACCAAAACAGCACCAATCCGATTATGTGACTACAAGCACTGACCAAATTGGCATACATACCCCCTAGGGCAGCCTCCAGAGGTTAAACAGTGGTCCTAACCACTCCCAAATCAGTTTTGGAAGGTCAAAGGTCAGTTTTGCACCTTTTAAGCACTTTGCTCCCTATTTGTCCCACCTTGGGACGATTAGAATCCTATTCGTCCCACCCCGGGATGATTAGCAGCAATCGCTCTAGGGTGGGACGATTAGCAGGTTTGATTGGCAAAAAGTCAAACCTTGACAAATGGCAGCCCAAATACGCCACCTAACTCCGCCTTCAAGGCATGGGATTGCGAGGGAAGGTTTCAAATTAGAGAGGCTTCAATCAAGCCTGCCCTGATCATGGAGGCCTCAATCAAGGAGGCCCTAATCAGGGAGGAATCTTCTCTCCTCCAAAAATGCATAATGAGCCAAGTGGTTACCTCACATGTGCATTCAAAGGAGACCATTAGGTCTATAAAAAGGTGAGCCTCCTCACCCCAAAAGGAGGAGAGAGCTGGAGCATTTGGAGCAACGAAGTGCTGCCAAACTATACCCCCACTCCTCTTTGTGCTTCCTACATCCCTAATCTCTCTTCTGGAAGAGAGGTTATCGAGTGAACACTAGGAACACAATCCAGATCCAAAAACCCAAGCAATCGGCCACAATCCCACCCCAAACTCGTCGACACAACCCCCTAGGAATTTTTGGACCCATCCCACTTGGATTGGTGTCAAAACTAGGCCCTAAACGGTGGGCGTCCCACCCCCGAGCGCCCCCCAAACTGCTATAGTCCTAATCACCCCACCCCAGAGTTATTAGAAATCTATGCATGGTTTTGTTACTGTTCTTTTTGCATTCTTTTATATCTAATGTACTTATGCTATTGTCCAAATTTCATTGCTTTCTGACATGATTTGACCTGGTTTCTGTCATTTTATGCGTCTACTAACCTACAAGGAGTGCCTTCGGATACAAGATAACCTGGGAAAAATATACCAAATATGACCTTCTGGGTCATCTCAAAATGTTGTTTTTAGTCTAACCACAAGTTTGCAAGAGTTTTGGAGGCCTCTGGGCAGGACATTTGCAAGGTCACTTTTTGTAGGTTTTGTGACAGTCCCCAGCATCCCACCCCAAAGTGATTAGAAATTTGTGCATGATTTCCTTACTATTCCTTTTGCAATATGTCCTAGATGATATCCTAATGCCTCTGTTAAATTTTGAACTCATTCTAACATGATTTGATGATCATTTTATTATTTTATGTATTAACTAGCTTGTAGGGTGCCCCTGTCACATACAGGAGAATCTAGGTAGGATATGCAAATTCTGATAATCTGGGTAGTCTTAGAATTACATATAATGCCCAACCCATGAGTTTTAGGTGATTTGGATAAGCATAGGTTGGACATTGGAGATCTCGCTTTGGAGAGGCCCCCGACGGGCAAACGAGCACAACGGGGTCGTCCAATGCCGCTTCGATGCAAAATCAGGTGATACCAATTCTAGACATTGTCCTTTACATTTCCATATCATTCTATAATCGACTTATCAATCTTATCACTGATATCTTCTAAGCACCCGCTGGAGGCCTTGGGGATTGCATGTTTTTCTAGATACGCATATGCTATTAATGATTTTTTGTCTTTCTATGCATAGGATCTCACCACCAAGAATACTAGAGGGGCAACAAGGAATGATGAACACATGGACACAAGCAGCGACAACTTTTAGCCCACCCACTTCGAGTGTAGGCATGCGAAAGACATTGGAAGCGTACCGTCCGATCTTGGAAGCGCGAATTCTTTCGGGCATCCATTAATGTAACAAATTATATCAAATGTTCTAATCCCTAGAGGGGGTACATATTGTAATCATATTAAAATCAATATCAATAAAGGAGGCCCCGATTTGTTTGTTCACATCTCGTTTCTATGTCATTTCCTTCATGCATTGCTCATCGCATTCGTAGGACTTAGCATCTATATCTTTTTTTTTTTCATCATATCGGTATGCCATTTTTTTTTGCTTTCAAAAATACCCTCACTTCCTTCTGCAATTCTATCTTATTTTAATTAGCTTGTATGATCTCAATTTTAGATCAATATTGTGTTTCTCTTTCTTGATTAGATCTGCATATATTTGCTATAGATCTCTTGCATTTTTGAGCTATGGTACTCTATTTTGAGAATACTATGACAAGCATGATGTACAAGTTGTAGTACATATCCTAGATAAACCTTCTATGGCTGGCGATTGAAATGGTGGAGGTGGAGATGTTAGGAGTTGATGGTGTGCCATGTTGAGTTCAACCTCTCATAACCACTTAAGGTCGCTCTCCTCACAAACTCCCTCCACATTACCATCCAATATAACCTATGATATCTGCATCATCCCCTAGCATGGCCCTTCTACCATCTTCCTATCACGATCTCAATGCTTATCATCAATTTTATTTGTATGTGACCTCGATAGTTTTCAATGCAGTACTCACCAAACAAATTCTAAATCTTTGTGCGTTCATAGATTGGTCAATTAAGGAGTCTGCCTACTTTCTACTCCATAGAACATTGTTGCATCCACGGTTGTAGATATTATTGCAAATAGATTTCACATGCAAGAGAAGGACTCTTCTTGGAAAAATACGTGCATCCATTTATCCATTTTGTAATGCCACCATGAAGTTGTGTGTTTACTATATGGAGCTCCCAATCTTCCCAATGAACAATTCATCACCACATTGTCACTCTTAGAGTCTTGATTGTGTGAGAAAAAGGTTCCTCATTGTGATTCTAGTAAATACATCATCCCACGTGTCACACTAACACGTGGACCCCAAAGCCACCTTACGAAGATACCACCAAACTACATTATAGCAGGTAATACGGTCATCATGAGTTTCTCAATGATTGTGTTTCATAGTGGTTGATGTGTAACATCCCACATTGATTGTGGAAGGTATTTTCAATGCCTTAAAATGGAAGCAGAGCTCCCTTTAAATTTACCATGATGTGATGATCAGGAAAACCTCCACATGGAGCCTCCCAGAAGTACCACTCATGGGCATGCACACATTACCTTTTAGCATGTGATACAATTGTTTAGCGTTGTTTACAGAGGAATTAGTGACACTTGTCTTCTCATTTTGCACCTATGTAACTTTGTTGATGTCCCATATTTTACCATTTGGTTGCATACATGAAAATCCTACATGAGTGGGACCATAGCTATTGTTTGGCTTTAAATTAAAAATAGGAAATATTATATGTAGCCAGCCCTAGAGACTGGCTCTTGGTGTTGCTACTTACTTTCAGTACTAGTGGTCATGGGGTTGATTATCGATGATGGTGAATTATGATTGGCCTTTGTATGAAATGCATACTTTGATCGCTAGATCATGGATAGAGCATAATTATTTTTTTTAAAGGTTTAAATTTTAAATCTTTAGAAAAATCCTTTGAAAAGAATATTGTTTTCCCTTTATATTTTGTTGCTTGGAGAGCCTTCTTCTTATCTTACTCTTCGAGGCACTTTTCTTTTTCAAGCATAGGCTTGCATATAGTCATTGGAAATCTCTTTTCAATCTAGTTCCATTAGGACTATTATTTTGATATTTTGTAAGGTCTATCTTGACCTATGGTGCTCCAAAGTTTAGGTTGTCTAAACCTTCTTTCATAAAAAAATTGTTGTAATATGGAGTGCATTATCAATTGAATCTAACACTCCTTCAATCCACCATCATCTTTTGAGATATTTTTGGAAGCATTCCTTCCTTCATAAGACCTTTGGCCCTTTCTATGTGATCATTGATATCACATGGGTACTCCACACATTGGAGTTGTCTTTGCCCCTAGTAGGCTTATCTCTTTGTGGATTTTTTAGCTACTAACACCACATCAAGCACCGCTTCTACATCAGCTTCCACATCAGTTTTTGCTTTAGCTTCTTAGCTATGTTTAGCTTTTGAAACCTTCTTCTCAATATTATGGTTTTGTAATCAGGAGTGCAGTTCGGTGGTACCCGATACTCCATTCTATGCTTGTCTTGGATCTCAATGATTTGTGCCTATTTCCTCTATTTTGTTGCCACTCTTCCTCCAACTACAATTCAAGATGGTCTTTGAGCTTTGGATCAGTCATACTACCTCGTTTAGATCATGCTCAGTTTGGCATATGACTGAAGGTTTTGAGGAACATGCAAATTTTCAAGGAGAAGATTGAACGATATTTTTACAAGGCCCTTTTTAAGCATAGTAGTGCTCATTCCTACATGCTAGAGGTTAACCTAGAGGTAACAGACCTTGAGATCCCATTGGGGATTCCTATTGGACCCTTTTTGAGCATGTGTTTTGCTCTTTGATACTCCCTTTGATGGATTTTTGGTGATCTCCTTTGGGGCTCTTGTACATTGTCTCTATCTCTTCTCTTCTTCGTAAAGTTTGAGGACTATATTTTTGGCACTTGATATTCTCTCCTACCTTCTTGTAAAAGCATTAGATTCCAATGCTTCTATGATGAAGAGGACATAGACAATTATATTTATTTATTTTTTATATTTCAGTAGAAACATGTCGACTAGGGTTATGCATAAGGGGTCGGGCCCGAAATCTATTTATAAAATCAAGGTGAATTGTCTCGAAATCCCGGTGAATTATGCCCAAGGAGTCATGGCGAATTGCATTCATTTTTCACCAAAAATTTTCAAACCGTGGTGAATTTTTCTGTGTTGGGGGCTATGAATATCGGTTTGCAAATTCTAGGAATGTACGACAAACTTAAAGGCTTTATGCTGATAGGAAAAGCTATGTCGATCACCCTATGCCTATAGGACAGTGTCATTAGGAAAAGCTATGACGATCGATCTGAGACGATTGGCTATAGACATGATGGTCAAAAAATGTTGATCGATTGTAGACATGTCGATCAAAAAATGATGATCGAGAGCAGATATGTCGATGTGTTGCAACAATACTGATCGGTTGCATCTATGTCGATCGGTTGTAACTATGTTGATGTGTTGCAACAATATTGATCGATTGCAACTATGTTGATCGGTTGTAGAAATATCGATCAGTTGCAGGAATACTAATCGATTGTAGGAATATCGATCAATTGTAGGAATGTCAATTAGTTGCAAGAATATCGATCAATTGTAGGAATGTCGATCAGTTACAACAATGTCGATCAATTACAATAATGTTAATCAGTTGCAACAATATCGATCGATTGCAAGAATGACGATCGGTTGCAACAATATCGATGGGCTACAAGAATATCGATCGATTGCAACAATGTTGATGCTTTGCATTGATGATGAATAGATGCAGCATGATGATCGATTGCAACAAAGTCAATGCATTGTGTTAATGATGATCGAATGCAAGTAAGTTGATTTGTGGCAACAAATTTGATCGGTTGCTCCAAAGCTGATGGATTGCAACATTGTTGATGGGTTGCAAGAATGACGATCGGATGTAGCAAAGCCTATTAGTTATAGATAAGTCAATTAGTTATAGTACACCTAGTTGGTTGCAGCACACCTAATTTTTTGCAATGCATATGCCATGTGTCAACCATCCATGAAATGATTGCATGTAGATGCCATGTGTCAACCATCCATGAACTGATGTAGAAAAGTCTATATAAAGGCATAAACAATCATTTTTTTGCATTTTCTAATGTAGTTTTAACCCTTTTCCTCCCATTTTAACGTAGTTTTAACCCTTTTCCTCCTATTTTAATGTAGTTTTAACCATTTACCTTAAGTTTTAATGGATTTTTAACCCTTTTCCTCGTTTGAACCATTTTCTGATACTTTCCATCAAGTTTTGAATACCTTCCATCGTATCTTCTGATCCATATTCTCTTGTACACAATGAAATAACCCTATGGCATCCCCTATCACCCCTAGAATATCAAAAATTAATTTCAAAAACCTTGTTTGCCCCCTAATTTCTAAAATTTTATCAACATCGAGTTACGACATGTCATGGGTAATGGACTCTAGTCTTCGGGGTCTAGTTTCGATGTCGTAGTTCGACACGGACACTAAACTGTTGGAGAAGATAATTGTAGGTTACAACATTGATTCGAGTAAGGTACATGTTGTCATTAACAATAAAAATATCATATTTTCTTTCGTAGCCTCTGACGTCGCTAGATTGACAGCATTGCCCCACACCGGTTGTGATCCAATCACATCCAAATTCACATTAACTGATGATGATAAACTCTACCTGGAGACCACCTTCAAAGTGCAGCCAAAATATTTTCAAGGTATAACTGCATTTTTTTATTTAATTGAATTTAAATTCTAGTGTCTACAATTACTGATTTTGTTTTTTTTGCAGTTACGACCACCAAGTCCAGAAGGGGTTTGATTGTACCAACTATTGAGAATAAATTTCTTTGAGCATGTTGCAAATTCTTCCTTGCCAGACTCGTTCTGCAAGGAAGACCGATAGAAATTCTGATGTGGGCCTTAGCATATTTGGTTCGTTGTATTGCACACCAACAATTTGACTAGTCCACCTATGTCTCACATCAGATCAAAATGGATATCTAGAACGTGATAACCCATGCTTCACCTTCATCGACAATAAGCACATGCAACTATATTCTTACTTTTTTTATGAATCTTTTTATCATTTGTAGAACACTCAAGTACCGACTTCTTGGCACTCAACCCTAGCCAATGCAGCCATGACAGAATAATAGGTTCAGGTAATTTTTAATTAATATTGAAGTAATATTTTTTATTTTTCATATGTTTGTCATTTTTATAATTTTAACATTTTATACAAAACACAGAAAAGGGTATCCTCTTCCTCTTCAAAGTGGGATGCTACTTTCAGAGG
Source organism: Wollemia nobilis (assembly GCA_028583015.1). Classification (NCBI taxonomy): domain Eukaryota; kingdom Viridiplantae; phylum Streptophyta; class Pinopsida; order Araucariales; family Araucariaceae; genus Wollemia; species Wollemia nobilis. The sequence goes on from JAQPPZ010017095.1 coordinate 6,483,954, forward strand.
TTATAATCCAGAGGAATCAAGAGACTCTGAAACACCTACGGAGGAAACAACACCATCGCTAAGAAGAAGATCAACAAGGAAACATGTAAGATCTAGTTCTCCTAATCCTCGACAACCTCCACCTATGGTTGCACGTCCACTACCAATGGGCGTAGTTGTACAAGAGGTCTCATCTTTGGGAAGTAAGTTTTACAGACTACCTTAACAAAATTTGTTACCAAATTTTTACTATTTTTTATTAAATTTTATTTTGTGTTTTTAGATGTACAGTGCACCCACATTCCATTTGCATCTGTGCCTATGCAAGAGGTCTCTTCTTCTATCGGTAAGTGTTATAACCAATTTTCATAATCTACCTTCACAAATTTTGTAACCAATTTTTATTTTGATGTTTTAAGTTCCTATACAACAATTCCATCATCAAAATCAATAGTCGATGATGCCCCCTCCTCCACCATGTCAACCTCATATGTGAGGTCAATGTTTATCGGGTGGAAAACACATTCTTCCATCTAGGCTAGAGAAAGAAGCAACAAAGTAATTTTCAGGATTCGAACGTATGTCTTTTGGTAATTTTAATTTTACAGGTGTACCAAAAGCTTCTGGTGTTGGGTTGGATAATGTTCCACTTGATGAAGATTTATTTTTACAAGGCAACACACCCACTACTTTTCAAGTATCAAAACTGCTTCGAGATCCTCAAAATGAAGGAGCAGAATGTTCAAGCAAATCTCCTCCTAGGGAAACCAACACCCCTCAGGCTCATCCTCTACTAGAGGATGAAAGAGTAAATATTTCTAAAAAATATTTAGTTTCTAACAATGTTGAAGCAACCATTAAGGATTCACTACTTCCAGATATAATAGAAATGAAAAAATGGGAGTATCGGGCCAAAGTGTTGATAAAGGAAATTAATGCCCGATTCAAAAAATTTCAAAAAGAGAACTTTTTTTCTTTAGTTGAAAATGAACCTGAAAAGATAGAGGCTCTACTACATCAAGCAAAATTTGGCATTGTGCAGGTTACTACATCTTACATAGATGAAACTTTAAGGTTTATGTTGAACATATTGGAGAACATAAACGTTGAGGCCCAAGCTTATTATAATGAATGGGCGTGTGATAAGAAAAAGGTTGTTGTTGTTGTAGTTGCAAAGAATGTTGTCGAGGTTTGACTAATGTGTTCTAAATTTTTTTGTTCTCTTTTTTAAAATGTAAATATCTACTGACTACTTATTTTTCCTTTTGTAGGTAAAGTATGATAATCTCAAGAAGCAGGTTCAAAACCTGCAAGACTATCTCAAGATGGCAAAGGATTTCTTAAATGCTTCTATGGCAATGAAAAAAGATCTCAGGAAGCAGTTCGACAAAACAATGCTTTTCAAAAAATCATTATCCTAAATGGATTGGATCCTGATGTTCTACTAAAGGAGAAGGGTAAAGAAGTTCTTGCACCAATATCCGAAGATGTTGGAAAAGAGGAAAACACCCTGCTCGAAGGATTGCAAAGTGTTGAGAACATCCTTGTCAGTTCTGGAGCAATTGAGAGTATTGTTACCCAGCCCGAGGGAGGAGCCATTGGAATGCAGAATGTGGAAGTCATGGAAGTCATGGAAGAGGAAAAAGGAGTGGAACAGGGAAAAGATGTTGAAGCCTGAAACTACTTTTGAAAATTTGATATTTCAAAAAGACAATTTTATGACATTCATATGTTTTCATTTGAAAACAAGACACTTGCTTTTATTACTTTACTATTATACTATTTACATTTATAATAGTGTGTTATTTTCATCTCTTGAGTATTATGGGGTTTCAAATATGCTTGAGTTTACGAAGAATATATGTATGCATAGGTTTAGATTTTCATTTTATTCAAAGTTATTCTTGTTGTGATATAAAAATGAGTATTGTCTTGTGTATTATGCTATGTTGTTTTTATATTTCAATTTTCAAGTGAGTTTACGAAGGATATATCTATGCATGGGTTTAAATTTTCATTTTATTCATAGTCATTCTTGTTGTTGTATAAAAATGAGTATTGTCTTTTGTATTATGCTATATTGTTTTTATATTTCAAAGTGAGTTTACGATGGATATATCTATGAATGGGTTTAAATTTTCATTTTCCATGTATTATGCTATGTTGTTTTTATATTTCAATTTTCAAGTGAGTTTACGAAGGATATATCTATGCATGGGTTTAAATTTTCATTTTATTCATAGTCATTCTTGTTGTTGTATAAAAATGAGTATTGTCTTTTGTATTATGCTATATTGTTTTTATATTTCAAAGTGAGTTTACGATGGATATATCTATGAATGGGTTTAAATTTTCATTTTCCATATCTAGAGTAATATGTTATTTGCATTTTGCCTTCTAGAGTCAAAGCATACATACTAATGATACTAAGAAATATTTACTAGTTATGTATGCATGCATGGTTTACTCAAAGCTAAAGCATAAATCATAAAAAATTGTCAACATAGATAGTCAATAACACTTCTAGAGTCATAGCATACATACTAATGATACATATACATACATACATACATTCAAAGTCAAAGCATAAATCATTATATTTTGTCAACATAGACAATTAATTCAATAACATAGCATCATTATGCATGCATGGTTTTCAAATTTCTAGTTTACTCAAAGCTAAAGCATAAATCATAAATTTTGACAACATAGACAGTCAATAACATTAAAAAGCAAATATGCAAAATCATTGAAAATAGAATGATTATATGAATTTTTTCAAATCATTGAAATTTTACAACTGATCAAATACGAAAAATCATTGATAATATGAATTTTTTCAAATCATTGACATTTACAAATGATATCAAATATGAAAAATCATTGATAATATGAATTTTTTCAAATCATTAAAATTTTACAAATGATTTCAAATCCGAAAAATCATTGATTATATGAATTTGTCATATAATCATTGAAATTTCACATTTCTGGAAGTTGATACAAAGCCTTATCGACTTCTCCAAAAGAACCGAGAATCATTTGTGAATTTTATATTTCCATAATCTCATCATCACTCCAAGCTGAATCATTTTCATCATTATCAACAGTATTAGTGAGACCTCTCCTTTTCGCTAGGGACTTCCAATATGTCATAGCTCTGTCATAGGGAAACTTACCCACCTCATACGATGACACATACATTCTCAAACAATTTTCCAAATTTTTGTCCAACCTATTACGAACTTTTGATTTAACAAAAGATAGTGCACTGAAAACCCTTTCATCTTCAACAGATCCCAAAATCATTGTCTGACATAATTCATATAAAATAAAGTATTCACTCATAATTTCTTGTAAGACACTACTTCGATACAATTTTTTCTAGAAACGCATGATTGAACCAATCACATGTGGATTTTTGAAATGTGCAATTTGATTATCCATTGTTATTCCAAAATTGGTTGATTGTTGTCTCAGAAGTTCTTTGTTTAGAATACCATTGATTTCAATACCATTTACTTCCACACTTTTAGAGAAATGTGTCATAAGATTACCCATATATTTTACAAACAACTCACTTCTACTACTATGGTCAACACAAGGATTCCAGAAGATGGGATTAACAATAGCCATGGCCTCAAGTGTCTCATCTCTCTGAAAATGATCTCTTATTTCACTTGTTAATGTATTTGCAATTCTTTTCAATTTATTCTTAGTGCTATCCAAAACCTCATCGAATCCGGAATGTGTTACGGGCACTTGTTCAACATCATCTATAAGTGTATCTAACCACTTTTCATAATGATATAAAGGAATCATCTTTCCATGGATAGCAATACAAATATTATCATTGATGTTGAACTTTAAAAAGTTGTTAGGATCATTGACTTCAACTAACGTATTCCAACTATCAAACTTGGGATCCTCAAAAAAAAAATTCGGATAAGTAAATCTTGTCAATAAGCATACATATTTGTTTTCTCATCCTGATGAAATCAACAATATAAATTGCCCTTTCCTGTGCGAGTTTAATCAAAGAATTCATTTCTTGCAACAATGGAAGAATACCACATAATGTGAGAAGAGTTTCCAAGTCATTCATACAAAATAGCAAATATTTTGCCTTGTCAACATCCATACGATGTGCATACATAAACCCAACCAAGGATTGATATTATGAAAAAACCCTTTTTGCAGGAAGAAATAGTGAAATCCACCTGGTGTCCACATCTTTTAACATTTTTCTACCTTTGGTTACACCTAGAGAAAACTGTTGAAACTCTACAAACATTTTTGGACTGCATGAAAAGTATGAGTGTATTTCAAGGATGAGATCTTCCACTCTGGCTACATTATCAAATTTGCTCACAATTTTGTATGCAAGATTCATTCGATGAGCCATGCAATGAATGGGAATCACATATGGGGCAATTGATGTCTGAAGCCTAACACAAAGACCATTCCTTTGTCCTTGCATTGTAGCCGCACCATCAACTCCAACACAAATTAACTTTGTGGCAATTTCCTTTTCATCCATTCTAGAAATATCCTTTAAACTAGTTACAACAACATTATAAATATTTTTTGCATTACAATTTTCAATCATCTTATGTAGTGCTAGTAAATGAGGTTGTCTCAAATGATTTTTGAATGTGTAAACATGTATGCAAATCCAAGATGTGTTGTCAAAAATTGTTACCTCATCAATGGAAAGTGAAATAAATTTGGCTTGTTTTACATTCTCTCTCAGGTCTTCCTTCTCAACTAGTGATAGATATTTTACCATTTCCCAACCACTTCGATCTGACCAATGTGAACTGGTAAGGTTCTGTACATCGGCTAGTTGAAGTAGTTGCTTAAAATCAGAAAAATTAGACATGGGTCGACCTTATTTTAGAATACTGTATACAACAACAAACTGCAAATGTTTTGAGGCTAATACAGTCTTATTAATTTTTTGAAATTGGGCCTCGATAGTTCCACCCTTCTCAATGAGAGTTTGTTGTTGTTTCATTGCTTTTTTGTATTCAAGTGCATATCTCACATGCACACATTTTGATGCATCCTTCCACCTATGAAATATGTTAATTGTTCCATCACTTCATATTTCTTTGATGTAAACTTTCCCATAGTGTTTTTCTATTGTGTCTTTCTTATTTTGCAATAAATGATCCTTTCCCAGCTTCCAAGTACAAATAATGCATTTACACACTTTCTGTGTCTCATCTCGCTCAATAAAGGGGTATAACCATACCCATTCATTTTTAAAATCCCTTCCAATAGTCCATTCACTTATCTTTTGACGTTTAGATTTTTGACTACAAGATTCCCTAGAGGTCTGCATTTTAATTGTACTATTATTTTCTTTTTCGGTTGATGTGTCTGAATTAAACATCTCCTAAAGTGGTTGTTGAATGTCATTATTAGGAAAATTATCATGTGGTCCCATCTCATCCACTAGAATATCTTCGAGTGAATGCACATCAGGGTCGACAATGTTTACTGCATTCAATGTTTGGTGTTCTCTATCATTTTTTGATGTAAAAAGGCACTATTTTAAAGAATTAACATAATACAATTTTACAAAGCATTTAAAAAGAGGTAGATAAGAAGACAACCATTTATCTATTAATAAATAAAGACTTTATATTTAATAATAACAGAGAAAAATTAATGATTTGATGGTAAAAGGTGTTTGTACCTGCATGTTGTGTAGATATTGATGCCTCACTACATTTTGATATTTGTGTAAAATATTTTAGAATTATCTTTTTACCAAAATATTGGCCTCCCTTATTTCCATATTCAGTAGGTGACATTGTATCTATAAAGAAAAAACCTTTAGATGTTAGGAAATTAATATGAAATTGAAGGAAAATAACATACATCCCTCAATAAAAATTTGTGTTTCTTAGTAACCAAGGTTAAACTGTAATTCCATAAAGAATCTATGAATCTTCAGATGAACCTACGTTGCCCTATAGAATGACATATGATAGACAAGAAGCATTCTGACAAGAAAAATACTCCTAACACACAACATGACATGGATACTTATCGACCACAATTGCAGATAGTGCTTCTACACTGCCTATGAAACATACTCTAATAGACAAGAAGTAGTCTCTGACAAGAAAAATGCTCCTAACACACAACCAGATGACATGGATACTTGTCTACCATAGTTGCATATAGTGCACCTACAGTGCCTATGAAACTGAAGAAAAAGAGCTTTGGATAAAAGAATAGTGGAAGAAGAATACTCTACCTATTTTCATAGTCATCAATCCTCTAGAATCGATCGGCCTATGTCGATTGACACTCCCTTGCAATGGATCAGCTTAGGATGATAGACACACCTCTACAATCGATCAAATTTTATTGATAGACTCTCCTCTACAACCGATCAACTTATACTGATATACACTTCTCTACAACCGATCAGCTTATGTCGATAGTATTTCCTCTACAATCGATCGACTTATATTGATAAACACATCTCTACAATCGATCAAATTATATTAATAGACACTTCTCTACAACCGATCAACTTATACCGATAATATCTGCAATCGATCAACTTATACCAATAAACACTTCTCTACAATCGATCAACTTATGTCGACAGTCTCTCCTCTACAATCGATCAGCTTATGTCGATAGACACATCTCTACAACCGATCAACTTATATCGAAAGACTCTTCTCTACAATCGATCGACTTATATCGATAGACTATCCTCTACAATCGATCGACCTATATCGATAGACATCTCTACAACCGATCAGCTTATATCGATAGACACTTCTACCAATCAACTTATATCGATAGTCTCTCCTCTACAACCGATCACCTTATATCGATAGACACATCTCTACAATCGATCAGCTTATACCTACAGACTCTCCTCTACAATCGATCAACTTATGCTGATTTACACTCCTCTACAATCGATCATCTTATGGTGATCGACACTTCTCTGCAATCGATAGGTATATGTTGATTGTTACTCCTCTACAATCGATTGGCTTATATCGATCATCTTATGTCGATCGACACTTCTCTACAATCGATAGTCATATGTCGATTGACACTCCTCTACAACCGATCGACTTATGTCGATAGACACTTCTCTGCAACCTTGTCAAGTTTTTCGTTGTTTCAAAGCTATTTTTGAGTTAGAGTGTTTTAGATGTATGTTTATCGGTACCCCCTACAATATATATACGGGTAGTATATGAGGCGAATTGGGTGGGAAAAACAAAATCATATATAATTTGAAGGTGAATTGTCCGTGGAATTGGGCGAAAGTGGTCGGTGAATTAAAATAAAAATAGGATAATAATTGTCAACGATGGGCTAATTTACCCCAAAAAACTTCCACCACGTAAATTTTGGGTGAATGGCCCCTAGTGAAATGTTCCAAAATTAGCAAATTTAAAATTTTGAAAATCCTAAATATAGCCAATTTATGATATTTCGTGCTTATGCATAACCCTGATGTCGGCAATAAACTATCGACTATAAATTATCAGTAAACTTAGATATTTTGTACATTTGGCATCTGCAAATACCTATTAAGATTTGTAAATTGAATAAAACTTTAGTTGGGTTTTTAACCCTTCGTACTATTTCTAGTAGATCTCCTCTTGTTTTTCAATGTCTTCAACTACTTTACGCAATGCATCATCCTCTTATTTGAGCTTCTCTATAATTGTTCCTTACCTAAAGTTTTTTTGCATCTCATCCCATTTGGCCACATAAAAAATAACAAAAACACATAAAAACAACTAAAACAACACAAAACAAAACAGTACAAAAAAATACACACCCCCTCGAAAAACTAAAAATAAATAAAACAAAAAAATAAAACACAACTACAACCTTTCTAGGTCAAAATACTATTAAGGCAAGATTCAACAGAGAAAACATAGGAAAGATATGTCTATTCTAGGGAATTAAAATACCCTAACCGAACCAAAGAGAAGCAAAAAGGAACTATGTACCTCTAGTACTGGAACCATCCAAAGAAAGGATAAAAATCAGAGTTTCCCTTATTTGTGAAGCCCACCATTTGGGAGGGTGGTCGTAGCAAGTAAGATCACCTTTGTCCAATGACCAATTAGCTAAAGCATCAACACTCATGTTATGTTCTCTAACCACATGATTGTAATCTAATTTCAAAAAGCCCATATGAATTAATTGAATCTTCTCAAAAATTCTTTTTATTCTCCAATCAACCTTATGATTCTTAGAAGGAGTCTTTAGAAGATTAATCATGAGTTGGGAGTCATATTCAACCAACACCTTTTCCCATCCAACCTTAGCAGCCTCTTGAAGGCCTCTAAGGATACCATACCCCTCAGCAAGGTTATTGGAAAGGATACCCAAATTCTCAAAAAAAGTGAAAACCACAAAGCCATCTAAAAGTCTATCAATTCCTCTTGTACTAGCTTTTCCAGGGTTCCCCCTAGAGGCTCCATCGATATTGACTTTTCCATAATCCTTAGGAGGAGGCTGCCAATTCCTTGTTCTTTCCATCTTGCAATTACTCACATTCTCTTTAAGTTAGTTGCCCTTAGAAGAGTTAATCTTCAATATTTGCATCACTTGATCCCATTTTTGATGGGATTTTTGGGGGTGATTAAGGAGATGTTGGACTGATTCAACTAATTTGGCAATGGTCTTTTGCCATATATAGTGAATATCCTTTATTTCTTGATTGAAAATCTGGTTGTTCCTTTCATTCTAGATATTCCAAGGGAGAATGGTAGAACCCATCCAAACTAAATGCCTAATGAAATTATCAACAACCTCTTGTTTAGGCTAATCTCTCCAAAGTTGTTCAAAAGTAGAAAAATTGGACCACTGTAAGCCAAGTAAGATGGCCATTCTCCTCCATAGCTCAGAGGCTAAGGTACACTCAATAAAAATATGGCTAAGATTTTCCATCTTCCATGAAAACCATGTTTCATAAGTTGCTCACCATTTAGCACCCTACGATGCAATAAAATCCAAATAAATAACCTCACCTTAGGCCAGAGCTTTTGAGCCCAAAACTGAGAAAATGCATCATAAAATTGGTTGGTATTATTATGGCATAAGGTCAGATAACCTTGAGCAACTGAATACTCACCCTTAGTAGTGTTGTTCCATCCAAAATAATCTTTATCATGGGACCAAGAGAGAGATCTCATGTTACATTCCAAATATAATAGCCATCGACTATGTGCAAATGTAATTTTAATTATTACTTATAAGTTAGTTATCCAACTGGTTTCATCATCTTTATCATTATCTCTTATTCATTTCCTCTTGCAAGGACTATGCCCTCCGAGTGGTGAGGAATAGCCCTCCTTAAGAGGCTAAATTTGATTTATCGTTTAATCTCGTTAATCCTTTCGATTCACTGTTCGGATGTTAATTATTTACTGGTGCAATTACAAGATTTGGTTATTAAAATCACAGTAGAATATTATAAAAATAGTGAAGGCTAGAAATAGCCTTCCAAGTGGTATCAAGAGACATCGGTCATGGATACATAAAGTTCTTCTACTAAGTGCACTATGTAGCAGCATAGCAGATCATAAAGTAATCGTCGTTAGAAGGAAGCCTAAACCTATAGGTCGCTAACGTGTGGCCAGTGTGTCTCCAAGCAATTTACACTATGTTATTCCCAAAATGAAGAACAACATCCACTTGGTTAATTCAGGAGCCATCGTCCTCCTATTTCTCAACTCAATCAAGCACAGGTGATATCAATAATCATCAATTCTTGGGCCAGGGATACCATTCTACCTCACGCACTCCAAAACCCAGGAGAAAGCAATCGTTAGAACATAGGATAAATACAATGAAGGGCTTAATGCATGTGGGAGAAATTAATTAACAGTGTCATTTCAACAAGTGTAGAAGAAAGGAAGCGACGGTGATCAATCGCATTACCAGTTTTGGTGTAGCAGTACGCAAATCCAACCACATCTAGGAAGAAGCATCGTTGTCCAACCAACGCCTTGGAAAAATTGCATATCAAAAAAATCACCTAAGGTACTCACGCATTTAATTTTTTTTTATTTTCTTCATGGGAATTTATCCCACATACACTATTTGGTGGGAAAACAAGGGTTTATAAGGAAGAAGACGAAAGTAGAGAGGTGTGACTTCGATCACATGAGCCCCACCCTCTCCATGCAAGAATCGTTCTCTCGTCTTACATGTCATATTCTTCACTTCGTTTCTCGTGTCTAGTTGTCCTTCATGTGTCCTATGTGTCATCTCAATGTCGTATCCTCCTTATGCATCTCGTGTGTCATATTTTTCCTTCATGTCCAACTGGTCCTTCATGTTATCTCTATGTGTAGAGTGTCCAGCTTGTCCTTCGTGCCCATGTCCAGTTGTCCTTCGATCGCGTATTCATTGTAGTGTGTCTAGTTGTCCTTCAGGTCGCGTCAGGTCCTAGTTGTTGTCGTCGTCTTTCGCATCACTTCAAGTCTTGTATCGGATCTTCTCTCTCATGTCCACTCGCTACTGGTCTTCCTTAAGCATCTCATATCGGGTCATGTGTCGATTTTCCTCTCAAGTTGCAAGTCGTCTCTTTTGCTAATTTGGGGTGTTGTATCATTGGTGTCAAATTAGTGGTGTTGTGGTGTCAGTGTGTCAAATTGGAGTTGTGTCATGTCAGTGTGTCAAATTTGTGGCCCAAGTACAGTTCATTGATTCAAAAGTAGTCGAGTAGCCGTTGGAGCTTCAAGTGGGATATTCAAAAATCAATTCCACATCGTAGTTGGAGCGACATTGGGAGCGGAAAACAAACAATTTTTTTCCCAAATTCACCAATTCTTTGCAAAAATCACAAGATAAAAATCATTGAAAATGACTTATTGACAATTGCATGAGTGAAAGGTGGACCAAAGGAGCAAACGATCGATTAACCAGCTCCAAGAACTCAAAATAAGGGATCCCAAAATCGTAAATAACGCCTCCACAAAACAAAGATACACATCATGCTTCTCCATTACGCATTAATATTTTTGATCTCGATCGTCCACTGGTTAACACCATGGCTTCCAATCCTTCTCCTACTTCTTCCCATGAGAACCTCACACATGAGGAAATAGGAAACCCCAATACCAACACCTCGACCATACAAAAATTAGTAGATAGTATGCAAAACTTGACCACAATGGTGACCCAACTAATGGAAAGACAAATCCAACCAACCCCTCCTATTCCAAATCGCTCCCATAGACACTGGAACAATGAGGATCAAGATGGAGAAGAAGTTTATGCACAAAAAGGTCATAATGGTAGTATCCAAAATCGCTTCAATGGACAGAGGAATAATGAGGATATGGATAGCGAGGAAGTTTATGAACAACAAAGAGGTCCTAATGGAGCTTCCCAAAATTGCTTCCATAGACATAGGTATAATGAGGACCAAAATAGAGATGAAATTTACCAACAACCAAGAGGTCCTAATATGGTCAATTTTCCATGCACTGATATTCCCACCTTTGAGGGTCATGATCCACATGGTTGGATAACCAAAATAGAATGTATTTTAGACTTATACCAAATTTGAGATTCAAAAAAAGTTCCTTTTGCTACCTCTAAACTAGGTATCGAAGCTTATCAATGGTTTGTATGGCTCAAATGTGAGAAGGGAAATACTATCTACTGGGATGATTTCACCAAATATTTTTTTAATAGACTTGACGAAGGATCCTCATATTCATACATGGTGTGATTGTTATCCCTTAAGCAAACAAGATCAGTAATGTATTATATCTAAAAATTCACTAGCCTGATTTCCTATGCAAGAAACTTACAAATCGATGTGGTGGCATCTGCTTTTAGAAATGGGTTGAAAGAGAATATTCAAGTCAAAGTGGATCTACAAGATTCATCCTCTTTAGATGCATGTATAAGGATTGCCAAGTTGGCTGAGAAGAAGGTGCAAATGGGGACATCTACACGACATGATTCTTATGGTTGACCTCAATACCACAACAACTCTTTTTATAGAAATGATCAACCCTCAAGATATTTCTGCTATAAGTATCGCAATCACCATCCAAAATATTAGGTATGTGTACCATGATAGAAATTTCAAATTGAATATGCTGACAAGGAAGATGAAGAAATAGAGGATACCAGCTCACCTGATTATCCCATAAATGAAGACCAAATTGAACACGAGGAGGCCATAGTTGGAAGATACTATGGCAATTTCAGTACATGCTCTTATGGATTTATCAACTCACCATACAATCAAGGTATCAGGGTTCATTTAACAAAGGAAGGTAACTGTATTAATTGATTCAGGAAGTACTCATAACTTTATTGACACAAATATTACTAGGGCATTAAACTTGCACATCAAATCCTTCAATCAAGATAAATTTCAAGTTATAACTGCAAACAGGGGAAGTGCTCAATGTATAGGTAGAACATATTCAATTTCATTACAAATGAGAAGTTATACTTGGCATGGTCCTCTTTTTGTTATAAATTTAGGGAATTCATAAGTTATCTTGGGAGTCGCATGGTTAGAACAAATGGAAACCACGGTTGGTTTTAATTACAAGCAGTGCTTTGTTGAATGGAAAGAAAATGGGAAGACCATTCACCTCTAAGGAATTCCAACACCTCCATCAAAGATAGTAATTTCGCACAGCATGGAAAAAATATCAAGAAAAGTTAGTTATGGATTTATTGCTGAAATTAATTGTATGGAAATGCAAGCACAAGATACTCCAGAAATCCAATCATAAGATCTACAAAACATTGTGGCCAACTATGATGAGGTCTTCCAAGAACAAAAATGGACTACCTCCCAATATATCCCATGACCATATCATACACCTTGTTCCAGGAAGTCTTCCACCTAATGGTCGTCCTTATTGATATCCCTAACCTCAAAAATACAAATTGAGAAAATTGTCCAAGAACTATTAAAACATGGAGTCATCCATCATAGCACTAGTCCCTATTCTTCACCAGTAGTTCTAGCCCATCACAAAGACAATTCTTGGCGTATGTGTTTGGATTTCTGACCTCTTAACAAAATCATCATCAAGGATAAATTCCCTATACCTGTCATTGATGATATACTAGATGAACTACATGGTGCACATTTTTTTACAAAATTGGATTTACGTTTTGGGTTTCACCAAATTAGAGTTAGGGAAGAGGATAATACCAAAACAACTTTTTGCACTCATGAAGGTCACTACGAATTCTTGGTCATGCCCTTTGGTCTCTCTAATGACCCATCTACATTCCAAAGTCTCATGAACCATGTGTTTTGTCCATTCCTCCATAAATTTGTCCTAGTCTTCTTCGATGACATACTCATATATAGTAAATCATGGAATGATCATTTGTTGCATGTGGAAAGGGTTCTTCATATACTACACAAGGAAAATTTGTTTTTCAAATGCTCTAAATTCTCTTTTGGTGTTCAATAAGTTGAGTACCTGGGTCATATATTTTCTCAGAAAGGTGTTAAAGTGGATCCCAATAAGATAAAGGTAATTCAGGATTGGCCCTTACCTAAAACTATCAAGAAACTTCATGGTTTTTTGGGTCTCACCGACTATTATCGCAAGTTTGTGCGTAACTATGGAAAAATTGCAGCTCCTCTCATAGCTCTTACAAAAAAGGATGCTTTTCATTGGTCGGAAGAAGCTACTCAAGCCTTCGAGGCTCTCAAAAAAGCAATGTGTACTACTCTAGTATTGGCAACTCTGGATTTTCACAAACAATTTGTGATTGAATTTGATGCTTCAGGAATGGGTATTGGGGCAGTATTAATGCAGGAAGGTCATCCCTTGGCATTTGAAAGTAAACAACTTTTGTGAAAAAATTTGGGAAGATCTACATATGAGAAAGAAATGTTGGCTATTCTACATGTAGTGGATAAATGGAGACACTACTTAATCAGTAGTCGTTTCATTATAAAAACCGATCATAGTAGTCTCAAGCACTTTCTAGAACAATGATTTTCTTATCCAGAACAAAATAAGTGGTTAACAAAATTGTTGGGATATGATTTTGTTATCCCAACAATTTTGTTATCGAGTACAAGAAAGGGAAATAAAATGTGGCAGTAGATGCATTATCCAGAAAATATGAAGATGAAGTGGTTATTAATGCTATTTCAGGTCCTTTTTTTCAATGGGTATCTCAACTATAGGAAGAATGGTTGTCCAATACTGAAACTGCTCAAATAATTTAGGATTTATTGTTGGGGTCATCCAAGCACCCTCTTTTTTCTATGAAGACAAGATATTAAGAAGGAAGAATTGCATTTACATTCCACACACTTCAACAATCAAAACAATGATTCTATATGAGTCTTCTTCGTTAGCAAGACTTTCAGGTTTTTTTAAAACTTATATGCGTATTAAACAATCATGTTGTTGGAAAGGATTAAAATCAGAGGTCAAACGATCGGTGGTCGAATGTGAAGTATGCTAATGCAATAAGGATGAAATAGTTAAATCACCAGGGTTGCTTCAACCGTTACCCATTCCAGACCATTAGTGGGAACATATTTCAATGTAATTTATTGAAGGTCTTCCTAATTCAGAAGGCAAAACACTAATTTTTGTGGTATTTGATCGCATCTCCAAATATGTTCACTTTTAGGCTCTACAACATCCATTTTTAGCAAGCAAAGTGGCTGAGGTATTTATGGACCCAATTTTTAAATTGCATGGAATGCCAAAAAATATTGTACGTGATCGTGATCCCATATTTACTAGCAATTTTTAGAAAGAATTATTTCGACTAAGTGGTACCAAATTAAATATGTCCTCTACATACCATCCACAAACATATGGCCAAACTGAGGTAGTTAACAAATTGTTGGTACCTACCGAAGATGTTTTGTTCAGGATAAACAATATCAATGGAGTCATTGGCTTTCCTTGGCAAAATGGTGGTATAACACTTCGTACCATTATTCCATTAAGATGTCTCCTTTTAAAGTATTGTATGGAATTAAACCACCAACAATAGCAGATTATGTACCAGGATCTTCCAAAGTGGCCCAAGTAGATGATTGGTTTCAATGCCGACAATCCATGCTCACTATTCTCAAAGACAATTTGGCTCAAGCACAAAATTGTATGAAGCAGCAGTAAGACACACATTGTTCAGAAATATAATTCAACATTGGTGATATGGTCTTCCTGCATTGATGATCTACTAGACGAACTACATGGTGCACAATTTTTTACAAAATTGGATTTATGTTTTGGGTTCCACCAAATTAGAGTTAGGGAAGAGGATATTCCCAAAATAGCTTTTTGCACTCATGAAGGTCACTATGAATTCTTGGTCATGCCCTTTGGTCTCTCTAATGAACCATATATATTCCAAAGTCTCATTAACCATGTGTTTCGTCCATCCCTCCACAAATTTTTCCTAGTCTTCTTCGATGACATACTCATATATAGTAAATCATGGAATGATCATTTGTTGCATGTGGGAAGGGTTCTTCATATACTAAACAAGGAAAAGTTGTTTTTCAAACGCTCTAAATGCTCTTTTGGTGTTCAAGAAGTTGAGTACCTGGGTCATATAGTTTCTCATGAAGGTGTTAAAGTGGATCCCAATAAGATAAAGGTAATTCTGGATTGGCCCTTACCTAAAACTATCAAGAAACTTCATGGTTTTTTGGGTCTCATCGGCTATTATTGCAAGTTTCTGCGTAACTATGGAAAAATTGTAGCTCCTCTTATAGCTCTTACAAAAAAGGATGTTTTTCATTGGTCGGAAGAAGCTACTCAAGCCTTCGAGGCTCTCAAAAAAACGTGTACTACTCTAGTATTGGCAACTCCGAATTTTCACAAACAATTTGTGATTGAATTTGATGCTTTAGGAATGGGTATTGGGGCAGTATTAATGCTAGAAGGTCATCCCTTGGCATTTGAAAGTAAACAACTTTTGGGAAAAAAATTGGGAAGATCTACATATGAGAAAGAAATTTTGGCTATTCTACATGCAGTGGAGAAATGGAGACACTACTTAATCAGTAGTCGTTTCATTATAAAAAATGATCATAGTAGTCTCAAGCACTTTCTAGAACAATGATTCTCTTATCCAGAACAAAACAAGTGGTTAACAAAATTGTTGGGATATGATTTTGTTATCGAGTATAATAAAGGGAAATAAAACGTGGTAGTAGATGCATTATCCAGAAAATATGAAGATGAAGTGGTTATTAATGCTATTTCAGGTCCTTGTTCTCAATGGGTATCTCAACTACAAGAAGAATGGTTGTCCAATACTGAAACTGCTCAAATAATTCAGGATTTATTGTTGGGGTCATCCAAGCACCCTCTTTTTTCCTATGAAGACAAGATATTAAGAAGGAAGAATTGCATTTACATTCCACACACTTTGACAATCAAATCAAGGATTCTAGATGAGTCACATGCTTCTTCGTTAGCAGGACATTCAAGTTTTTTTAAAATTTATATGCGGATTAAACAATCCTTTTGTTGGAAAGGATTAAAAGCAGAGGTCAAACAATGGGTGGTCGAATGTGAAGTATGCTAATGCAATAAGGATGAAACAGTTAAATCACCAGGGTTGCTTCAACCGTTACCCATTCCAGACCATTAGTGGGAACATATTTCAATGGAATTTATTGAAGGTCTTCCTAATTCAGAAGGCAAAACACTAATTTTTGTGGTAGTTGATCACCTCTCCAAATATGCTCACTTTCAGGCTCTACAACATCCATTTTTAGCAAGCAAAGTGGCTAAGGTATTTATGGACTCAATTTTTAAATTGCATGGAATGCCAAAAAATATTGTAAGTGATCGTGATCCCATATTGACTAGCAATTTTTAGAAATAATTATTTCGACTAAGTGGTACCAAATTAAATATGTCCTCTACATACCATCCACAAACATATGGCCAAACTGAGATAGTTAACAAATTTTTGGTACCTACCTAAGATGTTTTGTTCAGGATAAACAATATCAATGGAGTCATTGGCTTTCCTTGGCAGAATGGTGGTATAACACTTCATACCATTATTCCATTAAGATGTCTCTTTTAAAGCATTATATGGAATTAAGCCACCAAAAATAGCAGATTATGTACCAGGATCTTCCAAAGTGGCCCAAGTAGATGATTGGTTTCAACATCGATAGTCCATGCTCACCATTCTCAAAGACAATTTGGCCCAAGCACAAAATCGTATGAAGCAGCAGTAAGACACACACCGTTCAGAAATATAATTCAACATTGGTGATATGGTCTTCCTGCGTTTGTAGCCCTACAAACAATTATCAATGAATATCAAGTCCAATCAAAAGTTTGCCCCACGATTTTATGGCCCTTACAAGATAGTGTGTCGCATTGGTGAAGTGGCATATCAACTAGAGCTTCCTCTATCATCTCGTATACATCCAATATTTCACATTTTCTATCTCAAAAAGGTGATCAGCCAAAAAGTAAAATATTAGTTAAAATTACCAGTACTTGATGAAGGACGTAAATATCTCTAGCCTGAAGCAATTTTACAAAGCAGAACGTGCATGCTGAGATCCCGTCACATCTAGGAATTTCTTATCAAATGGCAGGACCTACTAGAATAAGATGCTACATGGAAACCTAAAAGTACTTTCTATATATTTCCATCTTTGAGGATAAATCTTTTCGAGGAGGGGAGCCATGTTACATTCCAAATATAATAGTCATCGGCTATGTGCAAATGTAATTTTAATTATTACTTATAGGTTAGTTATCCAACTAGTTTCATCATATTTATCATTATCTCTTATTCATTTGCTCTTACAACTATTGTGCCCTTCGAGTGGCGAGGAACAACCCTCCTTAAGAGGCTAAATTTGATTTATCGTTTAATCTCGTTCATCCTTTCGATTCACTATTCGGATGTTAATTATTGACTGGTGCAATTACAATATTTGGTTATTAAAATCACAGTAGAATATTATAAAAATAGTGAAGTCTAGAAATAACCTTTCATATCATATGCAAGATGCGTTGGATGTCTTGTCTTTGAATTTCTACAATTTGAATAGGCCAGTCCTCAATAGGAATCCAATATCTACCAACCTCTGAATTACCAGTATGTTATCGATAGTAATTAGCCACATTTATCCAATTAGCTTAGTGAAGCTCCTTCATCCAAGGCCTCCAATATGAAAATTGAGTTATCAAAGGTTGGTAACCATCCGAAGAATCTATCCAAAAATCTACCTGTTGACCATTATGAGTGATCCAAAATAACTTTTTCTTAATAAAATCCTCACTAGTATTAAGAACCGCTAAATTGGGAGAACCTTTGGTAGGCAATTGATAGCGAACAAGGTCTTCAGGACTTTTATTCTCAGCATATTTAGCATGGAGATTATTGGCCCAAAGGGCATTAGGGTTATGTAAAATCCTCCAGTATAATTTAGCAGCTAAAGCTTTGTTGTTATTAATAGCAGATTGGAATCCTAATCCCCCTTCATTCTTAGGAAGACATAAAGTGTCCCATTTCACCAAGGCCCATTTTATTTTCTCCTTAGTACCACTCCATAGGAATCGATGATAAATTTGATCCAATTATCAAAGAACAACCTTTGGGATATTCAACACGGTAGAAACATAAATATGTATAGCTTGAAGGATAGACTTTACCAAGGTAATTTTACCCCCAGAAGAAAGCCACCTATCGGTCCACTTTCCAATTTTCTTCTTAACTTTGTCCAACAACCAATTCCAGTCTTTATTTTTTTGTCTTTGAGTATTGATAGGGATGCCTAAATAAGTGATCAAAAGGGAGGTCTTCTTATATCTTAATTTATCCAAGACCATGGATTCTTGTATGGTACAACAGTGAAAGAAAATGACTTTAGACTTGTCTTCATTGATCAAATGCTCGATAGTCTTAGAAAAATAACTAATGATTTGCTTTATTTTAGAAGCTTCCTTAACTGTAGCTTTACCTAACAGAGTAGAGTCATCAACAAATTGAATATGATAGATAGGCCTAACTCCATGAGCAATGGTAACTCCCTCAAGGATTTTCTTGTCTCTATTTTTCGTTATAGTCCTACCCAAGCATTCAGTAAGAATGATGAATAAATAAGGGGAGAGGGGGCCACCTTGCCTAATACCTCTATAAGCTAGGAATAGTTGAGAAGGTCTACCATTGATAAGAACTGAGTAGGATACTAAAGAGATGAAACCCATAATCCAGATCATCCAATATTGAGAGAAACCAAATTGCCTCAAAACTTTGATAAGGAAGTGCCAATCCACTCTATCATAAGATTTGGATAAGTCTAAACAAATGAACATAGAAGGATATTTTTGCATTTCCATGGAATGGATGGATTCTTGAGCAAGAACTATCTCATCCACTATTTGATGACCTTCCACATAACTCCCTTGTTTAGGTGAAATAATCTAATGAAAAAGAGTCTTCAGTCTCTCTGCCATGATCTTAATAATTATTTTGAGAAGAACATTACATAAAGCTATAGGTCTAAAATTTGAGATATGATAAGCCTTTTTGAGATTTTAGGACAAGAGTTATATAAGTTTTATTGATAACCTTCAAAATATCTTTGGTTTTCTTCGATTCTTCCACCACCTCTAATAAATCACCATGAAGGATATCCCAAAAATCTTGGTAGAACTCAATGGGAAAACCATTAGGACCTGGGGTATTCCCTTTTTGCATTTTAAAATCCACTTGTTGAAGCTCATTAATAGTAACAGGAGCAGTCAAAATAGAGTTCTCCTCATAAGTGATAAGAGAAGGAATCACTTGAAGAACATTTTGATGAGAAGCCGAGTCAAGAGGAGTAGTAGAAAAAATATTGGAAAAGTAACTCACAACAATAGAGTTCATGCCATCCCAAGTGTAGAAAACCTCTCTAGAATTTGAATTTTGGGAAGAAATAAAGTTGTGATATCTTCAAGCTAGAAGAGATTTTTGGAAGAAATTTGTGTTTCGATCTCCTTCTTTGAGCCATTGAATTCTAGATTTTTGCTTCCATAAGAGTTCTTTTCTTTTTTTCCATTTCTCTAACTAATTTGTGAGTCTAATTTCATTTGTACTTCTACTCTCTATGAGGCCATCTAAATGGATTTTCTTATTCAAATTTTCAAGTTAAGCAATAACTTCATGTTTTTTTTGTTGAACATCCCCAAACTCCTACTTTCAAGTCTTGATTTTGGATTTAATATATTGTAATATTTTGGCAAAACAATACATCTTAGTCTCATATCTTGGTTTACCTTCCTTCCACCATTGTTGCACTCGAGGTCTGAGGGAACTGTCTTTAAGCAACATAAACTAAAAACGAAAAGGAGAGAAACTCACATTGGTTGTCCAAATTTCCACCATGACTATCTAGTGATTTGAACCAACATTGTTAAGATTCTTCACTTTAGGAATGTGACCATGGATTAAGAAATGATTAGAGAGCATGAACCTATCCAATCTCTCCATGATACAAGCTAAGCCTTGCCTTCTGTTACACCAAGTCATAAGGTCATTATCTATTTGGATGTCCACAAGGTGAAGGTTTGTAATATATTCATTCATGAGGTCAGTGCTCCTGTTCAAATTTCTATTTCCCTCCATTTTCTCAAACTGAGAGAGGATGGTGTTGAAATATCCTCCTATCAAGATCCAAGCTTCAGGAAAATGAGAGATTTGGGTTCCAAAGGTAAGCAATGCCACCAGAAGTCCCCTGGAAACTGAGGGAAACAACTTTTCCAATTGGCCAGAGTTTACTAGCAATTGAATCCATTTCCTCTATTGACATATTTGTTTCTTGAAAGAAAACAAGATGAGGATGGTTTATCTGAATCATTCTTCTAATTTCATTTTGTTTTGAAAGACTCCCTTTGAGTCCTCTAATATTCCAAGTGATGATCTTCATTAATACCAGGGCTAAAATAGTTGGTAAGAGAATTAATGTTACCTTCCTCTACATGCTTTTCACCTTCTTTTACCATATATTATTGATTGGTCTTGCGACCTACCTTTTGATTAGAATCCATCTTCAATTTTTTTCCATGTTTCTTGACTTACTCCAATTGAATTCGGGATGTCTTCTAACCTTGAATAATGTGTGTACAAAGTCAAACTATTGTTGGAAGGTTCAACATGGTCTATCTTGGGAGCTGTATTATTTGAAGTCTCACCATTTAAAAAATTGTTTTTCTTGTGTATATTTTCTCCCTTTTTTTGTTGAAAACTTTGATTTGTTGGTTTGTATCTGAGTTATTCCTTTTATCTCTAAATTGTGTTTCTAAGATTTTCATTTCCATTTTTTTCTCTTCCTCACTTAAGGCATAATTTGTGGAAATAATTTCAAACATATTAGCTGATAACTTTGATTGATCCTTCATAAATGGGTTTTTTTAGTGTTCTTATTCTTAGGAATTTGAAAACCTATTGAATTTGTATCTTCTTTCTTTTGATTAGAAATTTTATTTGGGCAAACACTAGCCAAATGACCATATTCATGGTAAATTCTACAATGAAAATGAATGTTCTCATAGTCCATTACTTGCTCCCAAGTGTCCTCCCCAAATTGTAAAGTAAACTTTTTAGGTAGGGGTTTGTCAAAATCCATTAAAACACAAATCCGAGCATAAATAATATGTTCAAATTTTTGAGTACAATCAACAGTATTCATAAAATTTCCAAAATATTTTCCAATTAAAGAAAAAATATTCAAATTCTAGAATTCAATTGGGAGGCCAAAGAGTCTAACCCACACGGGACCTGTAGAAGGCATCTCTTTTTTGGCATTAAATATAGTATGTAAAGGCTTCATAAATAGCCCTGTCTTTCCAAAGAACCAGGGACCCCCTTGAAATTTTTTCTCTCTATATTCATTATTAAAAAATAAAATTAAAAAATAATCATTTGGATAAATAGATATTTGTAACTCACCTTTAGTTTTTCAGCTTTTTGCAGCCCAAATTTTGAAAGCAGATAGGCTTGAACGAAAATCCAAGAAACAATAAATTAGTCCTCTTTTTCCATATCTTTAATGCTAGTCTGAATTTTTCCCATATCAAGCTTAAAAATAAGAGTTTCATCAACTAATCTAAGACATCCTAACTCAGTTTAGCTCGGATCAATCTTAGGTATTCTTATAGATTTACGAGAAGCCCTAAGATTAATGTTAGCATTAGGTTGAGGTTATCTGATGAGCCGCAGAATTGCTCATTTTTTGTACTCTTTTCCCCATAATGTGCGGCACTTATTCTTGTAGATATAAATATTTTATGGAAATTATATATATAAATAACAGTTTATTTTGCATGTTTTCTAATATTTATCTTTAAGTGTAATTTGTGTAGATTTAGTGGAAATTGTTGCATTTTGGCATGTTTTCGTTGAGGTCCCACTCGGACCTGGCACTTGCAATTTTATTAAGGAAAAACATCTACAAAATATCGATGAGAGGTACGAAGTCAGGCGCCCAAATTCCTTTTAAGAGCTTGACTTTCGTTCGACACTTAATTGTTAGGCGCTTGCTTTCCATTAGGCGTCTGCTTCCTATTAGGCACTTGCTTCCCATAAAGCGTATGTTTCTGTTAGGCATCTGCTTCCCGTTAGGCATTTGCTTCCCATTAGGCATATGCTTCCCATTAGATGTATGCTTCCCAACTTATGCATACAAGGTGCCTACTTCTTGACTTTTTTAGATGCGGTGCCTGATTTCCACCAATGTCAAACTCCAACATGACTTTGTGGTCGATAGAACAGAACAAAACTTGAGCAACCAGCATAAAAATAATTCTAGCATTGAAATCGAACATGAGACAACGTCAAAGATGACTCGCCACCTATTTTCTAGCTGCTATATAAATTATTTATGTAAATCGTGCAAATAAATATCAGACATATTCTAGAAATTGAATATGCTGAAATATCATGATATTTTGCCCAATTCTTTCAATTAAGCAAGCAGTTGTAAAAGAGAATCATTATTCGATTTGTTCTAATAATTGTAACAGGGTGTGGCCACATATCTTATAAATATGCAAGCCACCCCTAAAGAAGACCCCTCGAAATTTCTTGTAAAAATTCTTCTACTGCAACTATTAATAAAATCTTTGAGTATTTTCCTATAAAAATCATCTAAAGCGTCTGGTGATAGTCTACCATGGCTAGAACCTGTTGGAAGTGTGGGCCAAATTACAACAGAGTTATTCCCTTTTTCTTCTATTTTTCGTATTTGTTTTCATAGATTAATTTTCTTTCTAGTCATTTCTCCTATTTTTTATGATTTCCAGCAAGGCAGTAATTTAGTTTTTGAACATTTTCAGTCATGTTTTCTTAGATGTAACATGAGATTATTGGTTTAAATAAAAACTTCAACGAATACCACATACCCCCCAAAACATGATCTAAGGGACTCATCTCTGAAGGAGTAATTATAAGCATATATTTTGCATGGCTACTCACAAGACTATGAGCTACCCCGGGTTGACAATTAAATGGAGATAATTAATTGAACCATATAAAAACTAACTAATATTTTACCCAACATTTTGGTGTCATTTTCGAGGAGTAGCCATTATAATTTTTTGTTCTAAATGAAGCAAAGTTACAGTAGTTTAGAGTATTTTCTTCATAAATCTTCATCTGAAACTTTGTATGAGTCCACCTAAGAATAGGGGACCAGACAGTCATTTTTTCAAAAATAAAGAAGTTGTTTCTTAGAATCCTTCTGCTTCAGTAGAACTTGAACCTGATACTGAACTCTCACCATCACAATCTCCACCTATGCATTGGCGGGAACACCCACTATTTGTGCAGGACCCTTCTAAAATAATCCAACAGAATCTTAGAGCAGGGTCGAAGATAAGAAGATCTACTGAATGTCAAACGTTGGCAAGCAGTATTAGATAGAACCATCTCAAATGTTGACTTATCCATCCTTTTGGAAGATAAAACAAACGAACTAGAAGCATTGATCGCTGCTTTGAATGCAACAGGGGTAGAAATTCTAGTAGTGGATAGAATGGCAGAAAATCCAAAAGAAACATCCACTAGTTTTAGTTTTCTAATAGGAGAGGCAGGGGGAGATCACAATATGAAACATATCTCTCCTACCCACATTCCAACCTTTAGAGGACTACCAATAGAAGATCTAGACCTGTTTCTATTTAAATTTGATGTTTTATGTATATATGTGGATTACACCACAAATGCTCAGAAACTAAAATTATTCCCTTCCAGCCTTGATGATTCAGCTTTGCACTGGTTCATCAGCTTGGGGGATAAACAGATAACTACCTGGGAACAATTGAAGAAACTTTTCTTGGATCAGTATCAGGATTTTGACAAAGCAAGAGATGCAAGAGAGGAAGTCCTAGACATGACCCAAAAGGAAGGGAAATATGTGGAAGAATATTAGGATAGGTTTAACTTCAATTTGCAAAGATCACCCCATTCAAAACTAGGAGATAGGTCCCTAAGAAGCATTTTTATGAAAGGACTGATAAATGAATCCTTGGAACCTTTGAACATGATCTCTGGGGGAGACATTTACCAACACCAAATGGACGATATTCGGTAGTTGTGTCAAAAATTTTCAAGAAGAAAGGGTAAGTTAACCCCTAGAAATGTTAAGTAGTCATCCATTGTCACTAAAATAAAAATAGGCAACATGCTAGAGGACCTTAAGAGCAAGATGTTATCATCTCTAGCTCTTCAAATGGATACTCTTCTACTTCAGATAAAGAAGCAAGAGAATGAGGCAGCATTGGCCTACTTCTATCCTAAATGCAGAGGCAAACACACCAAAAATGAGTGCCCAAAAAATAAAGTTCATGTATGTGTTGTGTGTAAGAAGGATCATAAAATAAAGTTGTATCCATAGTAAATGAAATCTAAAGAGGAACCTAAAGTAGTATATGTATACTTCATGGGTAATAGGAGGAATTGGAAACAGTCTCCTATGGGTAATAATATGCAATCAGATATCATATTATGGGCGCAACAATTACGAAAACCAAGGTCAATCCCAGCCACCTAACATGGGTTGGTATAGTCAACAACCTTGGAATCCATTTCCTCAAGGAGTAAATCCTTACAACCCTTACCCTTGGAACCAATACCAACAACTTGGGCAGTAGTGGAGAAATCAGAATGCTTGGAATCAATATCCACAACATACTACTCCAGCTCCACTACAGCCAAGTCCACCTACTCTTCCTACTCTAAGGACTCCTCAGTTACTAGCACAACCAACAACAAACCCAAACAACAAGCAACAACCAGCATATCAGATGGAAAATGAGATGTACCCTATGTATAATATTAAGGTAGATTGTGATCCTATCTAGTTAAGGCTAGGAAAGCAAGTAGGTGTAGAAGTCACTCATCTTGTAGAAGAAGAGGAACCACTAGAGATAGAGAAATGGGAATCACCCCTTATAGAAGAGGTAGACGAAGAATCAACACTTATACATAACAAAGAGGAGATTCCATATTTTCCACAAGTTTGTAGGAACCCAAGAAACCAATACAAATAGAGTTTGATATCCTCTCTAGTTTAAAAAACTTAATAGTCACAATCCCTCTCTTTTAGGCCATTAGAGACATACATATTTATGGAAAGGCCATAAGAGAGTTGTGCCTCAAGAAACCAGAGAGAAAACCAGCTAAAACAATCATTTTGGTAGGTCAGTTAGCTAACCTCATGTTAGGAAATACCTATAGCCAAAAGTACACAGATCCAAGAAGCCCTATGCTGATTATAAAAATAAAAGGTTGTGTTCTTTCCAACACACTAGTAGATTTTGGGGCAGCCATCAATGTCATGCCCCAAGAGACCATGCAAAAACTAAAATTGACTAATCTGAATCCCACTAAAATTGTGCTATAGTTGACATACAGATCTACAGTACTCCCTGAAGGAATACTGGAAGATATCACTGTTACAGTAGATGCATGGGAGTATCCAGTAGATTTCTTAGTGCTACAATCTAAATCTGGACTAGGTGGATACCCATTAATCTTAGGTAGACCTTGACTGGCAACAATTGATGCTTACATAAGTTGTAGAGATGGGAAAATGACCATTTCAGATGGTCATAATATAAAGAAATGTATCATACATCCACCTGCACAGTTTGTAAATTTTTTGGGAAAACCTAAGGATGAGAATCAAAATATTGGTGGTCTATCAATGATCCAACCTGTCATGACACTTGAGGAGTTGGAAGATGAAAGTGATGAGGATAAGATGATATCTCAATTTTTTAGGAAGAACCCTCATATCCTCCTCCTGAGTTGCCATTAGTAAAATACCATCATATTCAACAAATAAAAGTTACACCTAGTATAATGTTGAACATAGATAACCAGTTGATAGCTGAACACCAGACCAAACTGAAACAAACATTGGAAAAATATCAAGATACCTTTGCTTGGGAGTATTCTTACATGATAGGAATAACTCCTAATACCTATACCCATAGGATATATCTTGAATAATAGGTTAGACCAGTAAGACAACCATAGAAGAGAATGAACCCAACTATGAAAGAAATTATCAAAGTAGAATTACAAAAACTTCTCACAGTTGGATTCATCTACCCCATTTCAGATAGTGAGTGGGTATCACCATTGGTGGTGGTTCCCAAGAAGAATAAAAAGTGGAGAATTTGTATTGATTATAGGTTGCTAAACAAAGAAACTAAGAAAGACCACTTTCCCTTACCCTTCATAGATCAAGTCCTTGACACCTTAGCAAGCAAGAAATACTTTTCTTTCCTAGATGGGTTAAATGGATACAATTAGATCCAAATAGGGGAGGAAGATCAAGATAAAACCACCTTCACTTGTCCATGGGGGGTATTTGCTTATCGAGTTTTAGCAATTGGTATATGCAATGCACCTGCTACCTTTCAGAGGGCAGTTCTTAACATTTTTTCAGATATGATTGGAGATAATGTGGAGGTATATATGGATGATTTCGTTGTATATGGTGAAACTTTTGAAACTGCCATAGAAAATCTGGAAAATACACTTAAATGTTGTGAGGAAACTAACCTATCCTTAAGTAATGAGAAATGCTATATGCTGATACAAGAAGGGGTAGTTTTAGGACATCACCTTTCTACATATGGGATCAAAGTAGACATAAATAAAATAGAAGTCATCTAAACCCTGCATGCTCCCAAAACACAAAAAGATATCTACAATTTCCTAGGATCAACCGGTTACTATAGGAGGTTTATATCAGATTTTAACCTCTTACCACATTGTTAACTAAATATGCAGAGTTTTTTTGGACTGAAGAATATGAACAAGCATTTAACACTTTAAAGGAAAAACTAATTATTGCTCTAATACTGAGAGGTCCAAATTGGACCATACCTTTTCACATATATGCTAATGCATCTAAAAATGTACTAGGACAGAAATATGGTGATGATTTTTATACCATCTATTATGTTAGTAAAAACCTCATAAGTGTTGAACTCAATTATACTATCACATAGGAGTTTCTTGTAGTAATACATGCTCTTAACAAATTTCGTCATTACATTACAGGTTACCAGGTATTTGTACACACTGATCACTCAACGATCATATACTTGACAAAAAAACCTGGGATTAGTGATAGAATTATCATATGGCTATTGCTTTTGCAGGAATTTGATGTGACAATAGTAGACAAGCTAGGAAAGGACAATGTGGTAGTTAATTTCTTGTCTAGATTGACACCTCAAGACTATGCAGCTACAAAAAACCAATTTCTATATGAGCATTTGTTTGCTCTAAATGATCAAATACCTTAGTACACAGATATGGCTAATTATTTAGACACTGGTAAAGTATCCCCTACACTTTCATCTCATGAGAAATAAACTTTAATTGAGAAAAGTGTAGATTTCTCATGGATTGAAGGGTGTTTGTTCAAACAAGACTTGATCAAATCATGATAAGATGTGTTCCTAGAGATGAAATAACTGAAATACTAAAGGCTTGCCATGATGAACCTTGTGGTGGCCATTTTGCAGGAAAAATGACTGCATATAAAGTATTACAGGTTGGTTATTACTAGCCTTCACTATTCAAGGATGCAGCCAAGCATGTGAGCCAGTGTGATCAATGTTATAGGATGGGTAGACATACTCTCAGAGATGAGATGCCACTCTAACCACATGTTCACATTGAACCATTTGATAAATGGGGGATGGACTTCGTAGGACCTATTAATCTACAATCGGGAGTAAAAAGGTATATCCTAGTTTATACTGACTATGTGACTAAGTGGGTTGAAGTACGGGCTTTGCATGATTCAAAAGAGAAAACTATAGCAGACTTATTGTATTGATCAATTTTTATAAGATTTGGTATCCCAAGGGAGATCACAACTGATGAAGGACCTTAATTTAATTAAATGATGATCCAAGAACTCATGCAACAATACAAAATTAGGTATAACAAAATCACTCCCTACCATCCATGGGCGAATGGGTAAGTTGAGGTGACCAACCGAGAATTGGAAAATATCCTGACAAAGATATTGTAGCAACATAGGAAGGACTAGGCTACTAGATTACTAGAAGCAGTGTGGACCTACAGGACCACCTGGAAGACTACTACTGGTTTCACACCATTTCAGTTAGCCTATGGGAAAAATATTATGATGTCTATAGAGTTTGAAATCAAAACACTTAGGACTACTGTAGAATTGAATATAAACCTGGATGATACACAAAAAGAAAGAATTTAGAAGCTTAATCAACTGGATGAATACCGCCTTGAGGCTCTACAAAAAATAGATATCATTCAGAAACAAAGGACCAAGTGGCATGACCACCACACCAAGCCAAAGTAGCTTAAAGTAGGAGAATGGGCATTACTCTATGATTCCCGATTCCAGGAAAGGAAGGACAAACTCATGCAACATTGTATGGGGTCATATGAAGTGACTAAAATCATCAACAATGGGACTGTAAGGATTAGAATAATAAATGGTAGAAACACTACCTTAACAGTCAATGGCAACCGCCTACATCCATACCATGTGTCTGAAGCATACATGATTGAGTCTAGATTAGACATGGGAGAGACCCCAGTTGATTCTTATTTTATCTTCAGTCAGTAAGATGTGGACCTAGTCCACATAGTCCCAAAGACAATTATTCTTTCAAAGTTTTTTTTTTTTTTTAGTTGTATTTTTGTTTTGCAGGAAAAATGTCCTTTGTGTAGCTATTAGGCAATCTGGGAAACCTAGGCCTAACAAGCACAGGATCCATGAACCTGCACCTTCCAAGCTTTCTAGGATAATTTGTTTGCAGGAGTAGCTAGTCCCCATTCAAAGAGGGGAATACTAAACTTGAACCTGCACAAGAGTGTTTGGATTGGTCCCTTTAGACAATAAAACACTCAACTGCTAGTTCAGGGACGGATGCTGATTATTTTCCTATTTTTCAATCAGAAGCATTGAAGGTCCTAATCAACCTGATAGCGCATATACAAGGACAAGTCAGCACTCATTGAATAAAAGAGAAGTACCAATTTTTTGTATTTGATGGGAAGGTGCCTACTTTCTGTTATGAGAGAAGGTGTCTACTTCCCATTGTACGGTAGAAGGCGCTTGCTTATCATTGTACGGTAGAATGCGCTTGCTTATCATTGTACGGTAGAAGGTGCTTGCTTCTCATTGTACGATAGAAGGTGATTGCTTCCTGTTATACGCTTCATGGTACCTGACTTCCAGTATGTTATGAAGATGGCATCTGCATCCCATTTTCTGGAAGATTAACACCTGACTCCTAGTTTCTCTAGGGAAACGACCGACTTCCAGTTTTTGGGAAACTGACACCAACTCTTCTTAGCATAGTGTAAAAAAAAAGGTTGAGCTTGTATAAAGTTTTTTTATAAGTACGACACCCAACAATTAGCAAAAAGGTGTTTGTTTCCCATGTTAGGCATAAGTGCCTTTGCTAAGGCACCTGCTTCCCATGTTAGGCATAAGTGCCTAATTGCTAAGGTGTCTGCTTCCCATGTTAAGAAAAGTGCCTAATTCCTAAGGTGCCTATTTTCAATTTCCAAGGAACCTGCACGTCATAATCCGAAAAGAAAGAACCTGATTTCCATACAAAAAAAGGTACCTAATTTACATCATTTTCGGCTATTTTTACCTTGAAATAATAACACGTCAGCATTGGGATGTGGCCTGAGCCACATCAGCACCCCACGCACGTGCAAAGTCAAATATATCACGAATAAAATTAAAAGTTGACATCAACCAACTTTTGAGGAAGGGATGTTTGTCGTCCCAAGGAGATACGTTTTTTCTAATTTTTGTTTTGAATTTTGCAGGATTTCTCGAATAAGACATATTACAGCTACCAATAACCAATCACATTGAAGAAAATTCATTGCATGGAAACCATGGCCATCGTTGTTCGTTGTGGTTTTCCCAATCATCAAATACCAGCCAATAGCGATGCACCACGAATATTTGTGCATATACACCCACGGAACGAATTTAGGTGCATGTTTAAATTTTTTGTTTGTTTTCATGAGCATGTGTCTATGGAAATGTGTCGGCACAACCCCCCATTATTACCTTAACCACTTGAAAAAATCCACTTGGCATGGTGTTGCATGGCATACCTCTGATTGGTCAATTGTTTGTGGTTATCATCTCCGCACAATCGGGCACATGCTTAAAGGAAATTTACTGTGGATAACCATAATCACTGTTGATTACAGTAATAAACCGCCTATGTGCCTGAAAGTAGTTGTTTTAAAAGTTGTTTACCAGCTACTGTGAAGCCACCTTCAGAGAAAAAAATAAAGATAAGAGAAGCATAGTAGCAATTCAAAGAGGAATTAGAAGCATCCCTAACTAAATTATGAACTAAAGGAATAGCATGCGGGGAAATCAAAAAATCATGACCTCAAGAAGAGTGTTTCGACTGACTGCTCGAGCATTTCTACAGACGTCCAAACACATTTTGACATCACAAAAATAGATGAACTATTATAGATTGGTCATTCAAGGCTAGGATGTGGCAGTGGCAAATGAATTTGCGACATCAATGAGGGATGGGGTCATGCACATGCGGGGGATAGAGATTCCAGTCATTGAGGACTATATCGCCAGAGTTATGGGTCTTTCTCTGATAGGGGAGCATATGTACAAAGAGGATAACCTTACCCTCTGTATGCAAAGAATTTTTAGAGCACCAGTCGAGCACCTGATGCACGTTGGCTTGCCAAAATAGCACATTCCTAAGATTTGGAGGGCAGTTTTTGAGCAGATCACCCGCTTCTTCACATGTTCTGGTAGGTACTCTACACTGAACGCCAATCACTTCCATTTTCTTAATCACATCTTGCATGGGGAAAAAATAAATGTCCCACATTACCTTGCATGCTCCCTTAGAGACGAGGTCAGGTGATACCAGGCAAGCATAACCTCTCCCCTGGCTCACCATGGCCTAATTTTGGCCTTGGTGCGATATGTGGAGTCACATAGAAATGTGACGATTGAGGAAAATATGGGCACTAGTGCAGTGGTATGGGCACAAGAAAAGGGGGAAGTACCAATTCTAAATGAATAGTTTGCCCAAGAGGCGATAAAACGAAAGGAAACAACACATGTGTCCTAGCTTGCAAAAAATATAAGGGAAGCAGGACAAGCATCGTCCCTTATTTTTCCCCAATTTTAATAGGAAGCAGGACAAGCTTTGTCTCCTACTACCCCTTAATTCAAAGATAAAGTAGGGTAGGATCTGCCAAGCCCTCCTTTCATGCCTATTTCCACTAGGACATGAAGCAAAAGGATGAAGGCATCAAAGGCGGTTTCGAGCTCATCCAACGAGGAGACACCAATCGATGAGCTCAATAGGGAGGAGTACTTGGCCCAAATTTTATAGGATATTTTCAGTAGGTCAACTCCTCAACAGGAGGTGGCCATGGAAGATGTACCACCAGAAGGCTAGGTGGAGGATTTGTAGCAACAGTTGTAGGTTCTAAGAGAGCAGTCTTCCACTTGGGAAGCCAAATTTAAAGAAGAATGAGTTTTGTTTGAGGAGTCCTAAAAGGAGGCTACATTAAAATGCATGAATTGTATCGAACAATTTGACAACTACAGAGACAATTGCAGCTGCAGGGGTAGATTAGCGCATCATAGTTTTAGGGTGGACCAATAGGAGCCAAGCAACCGACAAAAGTTGATGCGATGGTGTAGACTGATGGGGCAATAGAAGTGCCTCATGCTGATACAGAAATAGAATAGGGAGATATTGTTGTAATGGAAGTAGAGCAGCCTTGTTCTACGTCTCCTTCTATAGAACAGATACTTCAAGAGGATGAATTTGAGGTTGAGGAGCCTAAAAATATAGAATAATCTACAAAGAAAGGATATGAGGAGGAAAAGGATATGGATACCGAAGAGCATCAAATTTCAGGCAAGGAGGGAGAGACAGAGCACTCTCCAATTTATGTAGGGGTTGAACATCCTCAGGAGGAAGAAGCAGTCCCCATTGAGCAATAATTTGTTGTAAAGAAAGAAGAGGCTCAGCAGCTTGAATCTCCTGTACACCAATAAATAGTAGTTACACCAATATACCCTGGGGTACAACAAATAAAGCTAAGATCAAAGCAAAATGCCGCAAGGGTATCTCAGCGATGACCCAGAACCAAAGCGAGAGTTGTCGATCTGAAGGCGTTGGGCATCGAATCTGATAAGAATTCAGAGCTGGATTTTGATGAGGAATGGGAGGCAACAAAGAATTTGTTTATTGCCCAAAAACAAATATTTAAAAATCTCAAAGAGGATATGGAAACAAACAAGAAGAACTAGAAGAAGATCTCTAAGAGAACCCAAAAAGAATCATAAAAGGAGGCTAGGGAGCAATCTAACAAGCCTCATAAGAAAATTATAATTGCCTGACCTGAGCAGTTTTGGTACTTGTATGGGTTGGAGGATGGAAAGCCTTCACGAATGAAGGCATATTTTATAAGGATGGGATTTCTAGGCCCTATGCAACCTGAAGATCTAGCATCAAGCAGAAGAACTTCCCTAGTGGCAAAAACAAAGGTCAAAACTAAACCTAAGCTTAACCCAATAGGGGTACATTTACCCACAACCAGGGTTGCTAAGAATTCTAGAATCCCATTTGATGATGAAGAATCAGTGCTTGTGGGTGAAAAGTTACCCCTTCACCACAAGTACTAGAAAATGACTGCATTCCAGAAGGATGACACCAGCTTCTCTAGTTATTATCTTAATATTAAAAAAGGTAAAGTGGCCTGGACCAGAGAACCACCCAAGAAGAGGGTAGGGTCAAGTGAACCAGTTCGGTGCAGCAAACACCAGAAACAGTAGGGTCAAGAGACAACCGTTCCCAAGGCACCAAAGGGATGGAAGCCCTAGGAAAAAGAAAAAGCCAATGCCGCTAAGAAGAAGAGGATACACCAACAGGGCTTACTAGGATGTTGTAAATAGAACTAGTAATTACCAGTTCAAAGTGGCACAGGGACATGCCACCCCTTAAGCATGGGGGAATGATGAGCCACAAAATCACTCATTTTTTGTACTCTTTTCCCCATAATGTGTGGCACTTATTCTTATAGATATAAATGTTTTATGGAAATTATATATATAATTATCAGTTTATTTTGCATGTTTTCTAATATTTGTCTTTAAGTGTAATTTGTGTATATTTAGTGAAAATTGTTGCATTTTGGCATGTTTTCGTCAAGGTCCCACTCGGATCCGGCACTTGCAATTTTATGAAGGAAAAACATCTACGAAATATCGATGAGAGGTACGAAGTCAAGTGCCCAAATTCCTTTGAAGTGCCTAACTTTTGTTCGACACTTAACTGTTAGGCATCTGCTTTTCGTTAGGTGCATGTTCCTGTTAGACATCTACTTCCCGTAAAGCATATATTTCTATTAGGCACCTACTTCTCGTTTGGTGCCTGCTTCCCGTTTGGTTCCTGCTTCCCGACTTCTACATACAAGGTTCCTGCTTCCCAACTTCTTCAGACGCAACATCTGATTTCCACCAACGCCAAACTCCAGCACGACTCTGTGGTCGACATAATAGAGCAAAACTTCAGCAACTAGCATAAAAATAATTCCAGCATTGAAACTAGACATGGGACAACATCAAAGATGACTCGCCACCCATTTTCTAGTTGCTATGTAAGCGATTTATATAAATCGGACAAATAAATATCATACGTATTCTAAAAACAGAATATGCTGAAATATCATGATATTTTGCTCAATTCCTTCAATTAAGCAAGTAGTTGTAAAAGTGAATTGTTTTCTAATTCGTTCTAAGAATTGTAACAAGGTGTGGTCACATATCTTATAAATATGCAGGCCACCCCTGAAGAAGACCCCCATACTTTCTTGTAAAAATTCTTCTACTGCAACTATTAATAAAATATCTGAGTATTTTCCTGTAAAAATCATCTAAAGCATCTAGTGATAGTCTACCGCGGGCAGAACTGCTAGAAGTGTGGGCCCACTTACAACAAATTTCTTTCATTTTTCCCCTATTTTTTGTATTTGTTTTCATAGATTAATTTGCTTTCCAGTCATTTCCCCTATTTTTTGTGATTTCCAGCAAGGTAGTAATTTAGTTTTTGAACGTTTTCAGTCCTATATTCTTATATGTAGCATGAGATTATTAGTTTAAATAAAAACTTCAACGAATACCAAATACCCCCCAAACCATGATCTAAGGGAATCATATCCGAAGGAGGAATTATAAGCATATATTTTGCACGATTGCTCACAAGACTACGAGCTACCCCAGGTTGACAATTAAATGAAGGTAATTAATTGAACCATAGAAAAACTAACCAATGTTTTACCCAACACTGTCCACCATGGAGGACATCCCTAAAATTCATTTTTGGACGAGTCTTGGGAATCCTTACCCTTGAAAGGAGTTTTCATTGTGGATTTATTTTGGGGGTGCACCTTAGCACCAGATTCGCTTGAGATCTTAATCATTCTTTGATAAGTTGCTTGAAACTTGTTTCGTGATCTCCTTAATCCATGCCCTAGACGTTGAGGAAAGGTATGCTTTTCACTTTTGTTTTATGCAGCAAATTGGAAGCCATTTTCAATCAAGTTCACCGCATGATCTGTTGAAATGTAAATTTCTAACCCATCTTGGGTCTCCTGCAACATATCCTATTAAAATATTGAGCAAAAAACATAAGGATGTTGGCCACTAGGGTCTGAAGGCCCCGAAAAATAACCTCTAGCGCTACTTGCACTCAACCCAGATGAAATCCTTGTACAGTCGCTTGCCAGAAATATCATTCACACATTGGGATGTGTTAGGATCTGTGTTGCTCCAAATGATCTAAAAATCAATGGAGATTTTCTAGGGTTTGTCAGGCATGTACCCTCAAAATTTTAGCTCAATCTAATTCTGGATGAGTGAAATATGGTCGAAATAATTTTAGCAGTTTAGGCAGTCCTACGAAAACCAAGTCCAACACTTTTTATACTTAGCTAATTTTAAGCCATTCTAAAGTGCCAAACGCATGGTTTTTTTATGCTTGTGCTTACATCAACAAAAAAATTCCAGCAAGAGAAGAGATGTTATTGCTAACAAAGTTCGACATCGAGCATCTGGTAATTTTTACACTTACGCTTATTGGTTTATCTTTTGTCCATCATGCGTCCGAGCTTTCGACTGGAGCAATTTCTAGGGTAATTTCATTTTGCTTAACATTCCCCATAGGTGGCTAGGCAAATTTTCCCATTGTTGGGCTTAATTTCCACTTGTGCTGGACATCTCCAATTGTCGGGCTTCATGCCTAAATTTTGAGTGTTAGGTTCATTTCCAATTGTCGGGTCTCATTCTTTAGCAAAATTTTGAGTGTCAAGTTCATTTCCAATTTTTGGGTTTAATCTTTAATATTCGAATGCTAAATTCCCATTGTCGAGCCTCATGTCTTTGTGAAGTTTTGAGTTTCTTATGTGTCTGATTTTTTCTTATTGATGATGACATCATCATTTTAAAAGTTCAGCTTCACTTTTCCTTAGCTAGATTTTGGATCCGGCATTGTGTGTTAGCTTTGTATATTTTTACATTTTAATTTTTCAATGGCACTAAAATGATTTTCTACAACCCAAAAAAGATTTTCTATATCCTAAAAATGATTGTTAATTGCTCAAAAATGATTTTTCAATAGTGCAGGAATGAAAGGTCCGAGGTGTAGACCAATTGGTTCATCCAAACCTATAGGGGGGCGGAGGTCCAAGGTTCAAATCTCGGGCCTCGCCGGACTGAATGCTTGTCCCTTTCCTGGTGCTTTCAGCGGCGTAAAAGGTTTAAAATGATTTTGGCATGGTGGTTATAGGGGCGGACTACACGAAGATCTGTGTGGCGGCTTTCAATGCGGACAACGCAGAATACTGTGGCGACCATAAAAAGCTGGATAGCCTACCCGGATTCGTGGCGGCTACCGATTCCACCATGTAAATTCAAAAAAAAATCAAAAAATAAAAAACAAAAAAAAAATATTGCAGGAATGAATCAAGATATTTTTAATAGCTTCGAAATGAATTCCAAAAGCCTAAAAATAATTTTTTGGTTGTTCGGAAATAATTTCTCAAAGCCTAAAAATGAATTCTTATTGCTCGAAAATGCTTTCCAATTGCCTAAAAATTATTTTCAATTGCTTGAAAGTGATTCTTGATTGACTGAAAACAATTTTCTATCTTAGAAATGAATTTTTATGGCCCATAATTAATTTTCCGTAGCCTAGAATTTCAATAATCTTGAAATGATTTCCAATAATACAAAAATGCTTTAGAAATAATTTTTTTAATGCTCAAAAATGATTTTCAATTTTAAAGAGCATTTAACAAAAGAAGTTCATCAAAACTTTGTTGCACATTACAAAAGATAAAGAGACCTAAAAATGAAGTCATCTATGTTATAGAGAGGAAAATCAAGCCTGCAATGACTGATATTAAGCAGTTCCAAGGCGTTAAAGCTATGGAACATAAGCATGGGGGTATTTGTTGAAAATTTTATTTTGAGCCTAATTTAAAGGGAGAGGTTATTTGCCATTTAAGAAGAAATTTACTAGACACGGTCATGGCAATAAACATCACAACAAGCTCAAAGCAATCAAAATTCGGGTTGCATTTGAAAGCTTTCCACTAAAAGGGCCTAAGTTTTAGATGATTGAGAATTGCAAACAAACCCAATAAAAAGAAGAGAAGGCTTACCAAAAATTTAAAAAGTGGATCCCAAGTCCATGCATACTAGGCGTGTTGTGCAAGCGCAACAACAAATGATGACTCTATTGGAAAATGCTCCTAAGCATTTTAGAAATAGAAAGAACCCTCTCTAAAACAATGAGATTTCAAAACCAACAAAACAAAAAAAATGGCATACACCTAAGGCTAGGGTTAAGCAATTTATCTAGAAGCAATGCTTCACTTTGTTTAAGCAAAAGTGTGTGCATGTGAATTCATTTTGTTCTAGAATCAGTCAAAATTTGTCATCACAATTTGAAAATTAGGCTAGTTCACCCTTGAATGAACATTGGTCTACTGATGATAAGCTTTGTCACACAGATAGACATGTCACCAATTGTCAAACATTGCTCCACTGCTAGTTAGGTATTTATAACCCCAATTAAGTTATCTTCGATCTCACTTCAGACCTTGCTCTATTGCCAGCTAGACGTTCATATCCAGGTTGTTTGATTCACCTAAGCACTTGAGTCTTTTCATTTTTTTAAACATAGCAAATTTCATAAGCATTGGGTTTTGATTTTCGGTTGGGGATCACTATGGTGAGATAGGAGGGTGAACACTTGAATAACTTTTGCCTAAAAACCAAACCACAATGGTTTCATTCCTCCTTATTTGGAATTTTCTTAGAGTGTTTTTAGTGTGAAGCAGCAACATTATTTTGCATTATTTTCATATTCAAATACTTTATCCCAAAACAATGGATATACATCAAATAGTTGATTAAACCAATCTTGGCTTCACTAAATTTTAGAGTAGGACCTTTCATCACCAAACTATGCAAAAAATATTTTTTAGCCCAGAGCAACCAAAAGTTGGTTGTACTTGGATGATCTAAGAAAAGGAAAAGCACAAGACAAAGCAAAATTGAAAATAAGAACAAAGCAAAAACAAACAAAAAAAAGACTCGTGAGGGATATTGTAGTGGTAAATCCTTGGGTTTTTATCCAAGAGACCCAAATTCAAACCTCGATAAGAGGGGACTGGGACCCCTCATAAAAACCCATGTAAACTCAATTTTTTTAATATCAAGTGGCATTAGACCAACCAGTTAGATTACTCAACATTTCAAGGAGGAGACTAAGGTTCAAATCATGCCAAAAAATATATGGATAATATCCAAGCTTTTTTGGGCACTTACCAAGAAGAGACCTAGGTTCAAACCTTGGGGGAAGCTTATTGCAAAGGTAGTAGTATGATCTGGATCCTCTGAGTGTGCGTTAGACTAATGACGATGGTATGAATCTCGAGCACCCAGTGGTCCATTTCATGTCGGGCTATAAAACAACGAGGTGGAATAGGTTTGGTGGATGCATCCCCTGTGGTTTGAACCTTGCACTTGCTAGCTACTAAAAATAGTGTGGTTGTAACCAACTCTCCTATCAAGCAAAAAAAATATCCAAGCTTTATTGTAATACCACTATGTGGTGATGATGTAATACATGTGCGGCCTATTTCAATCCCTATAACCCATTGAAAAAAAATAAACAAAAACAACACACCAAAAAAAATTAAAGCAACAACTATGTACATTGTTATTTACATAGTAGTATTGCAAGGGGGTCTAGCCAAATGGTATCAAATTTTGCATGGTCAAATTTCCTAGGGTCCCAAACACAATTACTATAGTTTGAAAGATGTTTGTCATGACAGGCATACCAATTTTTGTGGGAATCATCCCACAACACTAGATTTAAAATCCTAAAGGCTTTTATTTTACCTCTCACCCCACCAACTCAATTTAATCCCATCACCACTACCACACTTGGAGTTTGATTCATTCAACTTGAGGGTCCACAACCGATCTTGAATTATTTTTTGCTTATTGCATGGGGTCTCCACTATCGGGTAATTACCTTCAATTATGGTTACCGCCACCATAGTGTAAAATCCCCATTCTAACTCAATGCACAAAACCTCATTAACATTGTTGTACTTAGTGATGATTTTCTTCAACATTGGCTCTCTTTTTGAAAAATTAATTGCCATATAACTATTCTACTTTTTTGACCAATCATGACTAAACAACATCCCATAGGCACTTGAGATGCCTATAACCTGAGTATTAATGCATTGTTGGATCCTAGGTTTAGCAATGAACTAAAAATAGACCTAATTCAACACCCCAACCATGCTTTTGTTTTATCCAACTAAACAACCTTATTGTTTGAGTGAGTGGGATTCAATCCTAATATTTTATTGACAACATATGACATCACATTACCAAAAGCACCTAAATACACAAGGCAATTATGTAAAATCTTACCAACAATTCTAACAATTAGAAGGAAAGGTAGGGATTCTACCTTTTCTTTGTATATAGCCACCTGAGCATTGATAACCTTTGTAGTTTCTTCTTTCTCAAGCAACAAATCCTTGTGGTCAGTTAATTGAACTACCTCAATCAAAGGACTATTTTCCTTGGTTTTCTTAAGGTCTTCAATAATGTCATATCCAAGATTGTTTTATTTTGGATTTTTCTCTATCTGTGGTAATGGCATATTGAATTCTGGTTGCATAGGTATTGCAGGATCCTTAGGTGGAACAAGGATTTTAGTGTCTTGCACATTAGGTGGGATAGAATTTTCTTTAGGAGGTGTGAAATAAGTCAATGGTTCTTTTCTTTAATTCTGAAAAATATAATTATTATATTTTTGAAAGTGTTGATAAGCTTGCATCTCTTCTTCCAAGCCCTCTTTAGGTTCATCTTCATCCACTTCTGAGGGTTTATATATTTCTATAACTAGGGTTGTTCCTACATTTTGATTAGCTTGATTCCTACAATCCTTATTGGGTGACACTAACTCTAAGTTTTCCTTGTCTTTTTGGACACTATCCAAAGTTGTTTTAAACTCTGAACAGTAAATTTCACCATGTTGAGCAGTGGAATGGACCTTGAACCACTTGGGCAGAACAAGGTCAACCAAATTTATTTTTTATTTTTTATTTTTTTTTATTTTTTAAAGCAAAAAACCCCTTGCGGGGCCGCCTTGGTCTGAGAGACCACGAACAGGGGGTTCTATACCGTCAAAGTCACCCGGGAGTCGCACTCGACCCCTGCCCGCACCAACATTATCAATTGGATTTTGAATACCCAATTCAGCTTTTTGGTAGGGTGGAGATTCGAACCTGGGACCTCCCTTGGAGGATTGCCCTCTCCTCTCCAACTCACCTACAACACCTGGGTACCAAATTTATTGAAGTGCCTAAGTTGTCATTTGATTTTTTGCTAGCAATATTTGGGACTCCTCCATTGTTTGGACAAGTATGCCATTGGTGGTTAGTATTTCAAAAGTTAAAGTTCCTATTCTGAATGTCATTTGTAGGTGGGTTTTGAGGAACTTGCCTTTGCAATTGAAGCATACCATTACTCGGTCGTTGAACCATCTTTTGTAAATCATATAATTTAGAATTTGGGTCATTGAGTTGACTTAGTCCCAATTGAGTTGTTACATTATTTATGGGTGTAGATGAATTCAAAAAAGTGGATAAGGTTGGTTGACTATTTGTTGGAGGTGTATGATTTAGAATATTGTTCATGGTCATCTGATTGCTCAAATATGTTGGGATGGTTTATTTATTGCTCACATTAGGGATCATCTAATTTAAGGGTGCTAGATTGAAAGGTTTGCTCTCTTGGAATACATAACTCTTGGAAATGGGTTTAGCATAGAAAGGTGTTCTGCAAGAGTTTGATTTATTTATGATATCATATTGTAAGCTCCAAGTTGTCCAAGTGATGGTAATTGACCCATACCAAAACCTTGAGGAATTAATTATTGTTCAACTGTTACTACCTCACTATATGCTTTGGACAAGGATGTAATTTGAGGAACTCTCCTCAAAAACATGGAAGTTAATGGGTCTAGGGATCTAAAGTACATCTGGATGGTTTCTTCCTCTATAAGGATGTAAGGTATCACCAGTCTAGTGTATAACTTATGGAACCTAGTATTGAATAGTCTCAAGGATTCATTAGGTTCTCTATGGGCATAGGTAAATTGATGGTATATCATAGTTGGGTCAATAGGTAATCTAAAATGGTTAATAAATATTGCTTTTAGTTGAGCCCAAGAAGTGATAGAGCTTGAAGGTAAGTTGATATACCAATCATATGCAAACTCATCCAATGTATATGGAAATATTCTATAGGCAACATCCTCATGCATAATTTGTAAATGGATTAAGGTGTCTTTGTACACCTAAATATGCTCTTCAGCTAATCTTGTTCCATCATGCCTATATCGAGGGAGATATATTTCAACATTTTTAGGCATATTGTGTGTAGGCCCTAATATGTTCAAAGGGTTGCTTCCTACTAACCATGGGGTAAAAGCTACCATTGGTGGACCTTGGGGAGTGGTAACAAGGCCAACGAAAGGGATAATAGCTTGAGAAAAACTATTGGTAGCCTGAGGGGTATTTGGTCCACCTTTATCAGTTTTGGGAGTTTTGTATAGAGAAAGGTTGAGAAACTCAATGCCACCTATAGATGACTTAGATCTAGTGATGATGACTTTAGGTTCTAGCTTTCACAGTCAATATATGTAATAAACACAATGCACCAAAAAATAGCTTTAATGACCCTCCTTCTAGCGCCAATTTTGTTGAGCGTGCAAATGACACATTGTCAAGGGCATGTTACTTGGAACAGAGATTTGTTTCCATTTGAAAGGGAAATCTCTTTCCTCCAAAGTTTGGGTACGTCAGGTATTAGCCAGTGTGGATAGACTCAGAGGTCATTGATAATCGTTCCTTCAATGTGCCTTTGTTGGCTATGAATCTAAAAGAAAATTTCCTAGGCACAATGTTTTGAGACCCAAACACTTAACTATCTAAAAAATAATTCCATTGCATTGATATTGCAACATATGTGAGCTAAGCAGAATTAAAATGGGTAAAGAAAGTTGTATTTTAAGTTGTGTAATATATGATTTCCCAATCCATATCATTCACTGCAATTAAAATATATCGCATATATAACAACAATGATTCTTTTGAAATTGTATTAAACCATAAAATGCACTATAGAAAATAGTTTCAATGCTTTGAACGGAAATTAATCTACTCATAATCTAAATAAGTTTCAAATAAAAGTCAATGGTTGAAGGGTAAGAGAAAATAAAAGAAAGCAAACTAATACTACACTGAACTCTAGCTCCAATTCGGTAAAGCAACAAATTAAATTTAAACCAATCCCAACCCATCGAGTATTCACACAACTTGAGGTCTGAGATGGTGCAATCTTTAGAGGAGCAACAAACTATGAAATGGATTGAGTGCAACCACAATTAGCATGCGCAAATTGAACACACCAAATTTTAAAAGCCTTTATATTAAAAAGATGGTCATTGAGTACATTGTTTCAAAATTTTCCACTTCGATGGATTACAAGAACAAAGATAAAAAAAAAATAGCAACTTAGTTTAGAAATACCATCCAACTACAAAGGGAAAGAAGAAAGTTAAAAGAGGTCAACTGATGAGGATTGATGTTTGATCACTCATATGACCCCTCTAGTAGTTCCTAGTTAGGTTTGCATAGTTTATTTCTTGCAAATTAATATTGTAAGTGAGTCTCCTTCTCACATACACTTGTGGGCACTAGTTGTCTTCTAGTTGTCACTTAGGAGTGTTAGTTAGGAAGTGTGAACTCAAAGTAGGAAGTGTGTACTTCAAGATAGCTAAAAGGATCTTCTAGTTAGCATTTTTTCCCTTCTTTCCTAGCTTAGAAGTTACGTGCATTCTTCTTTGCACTTTTGTAGCTTATGGTTAAGGATTTTGGGATCAAATCCATGATTTGATGGGTTGGTTATGTATTTTGGGCCTTTAGAGCCTATATATTGAGCTTGTAAATAATATGAACTTAGTTGGATTTTCAATCCTTTTCATTGGTATTAGAGCCTAGTTCATGTTTGCACTAGGGCTTGTGAGGTGAGAGGAAAGGAGATAGTTTTCTTATGAGAAACTCTTTCTCATTGAGGACTCGGTTCAAGCTCAAGGGGAGCTTGAAGACCATTCGCAGAAGGAAGTTCCTTCGGCGACAAACTCCTCGTTCCAACTTTTTTCTTATGCTCAAGAGGTATAGGAAAAGTTTACCCCGATTTTTGTCTTACAAAAATCCCTTGGCAGGTTTGGACTACTCCTACGGTGAAATACGCATTAGGGAGCCATTTGTTCCTGCCATTTTGGAGTCTTGAAGATCAAGCATCGCCTAAACTAGGTCGTGTGTCGACTTGGGTCTGGTTGCCTTTCAAACGTTGGTCGTGTGTCGACTGGATCTTGAAAGGAGAGCTACTGAAGGGGTCTTGGTGATATGAAAGAAAATTACCAATTTCTTGAAATTCTTAGGTAAAATTACCTTAGTTTCTTTGAAATTATTGTAAGATTTAAATTTAAAAAAAAATTGAATAACAAACAAGTTATTTAATTTTTATTTTAAAATTTAAAAATATAAATATATATATATATATATATATTATTTTTATTTATTTGATTTAAAAATCAAATAAAAGTAAAAAAAATATATAAAAAATTTGGCATGGTTTGCCTTTCGGCCACCAGGGCCGAATACGACACGTGAAGTGCCTGGCCCAGGCGATCGAGCGTGCGGCCGGCGCATTGAACATGCTACGCAGGGCGCAGACCTGCTGCCTAGTTCTGACAGTGCTGTCAACCTAACAGCATGCGACCGACACGTGAGCCTGCTACGTAGGGTGCTGGCCAACTAACTGCCAGGGTCTGACAACAACTCTGACAGCCTAACAATGTGCGGCCAGCGGGTTGGATCCTGCGCCATCCCATGTAGGACAGACAGGATCTGCCTACGTCAGGAGGCAGCAGACCCAACCCTCGCTCATGCATGCCTTGCACGCACGTGTCGGCATTTTTAGCTTGCCTAGGCATAGCAGGCCCTCTGTCCTACTCAAAATTTGTGTGCACAGGACAGGAGGTCCTTGGATATGCATGTATTTTGTGCTACTGTAAGCCTCAAGTTTCGCATCTCAAACTGCACCTGGCCCTGAAATAGGCACCTCGAGAAACGTGCAACTGCAGATTTCAAAATTTCATGCAAACAAGGTGGAGTGCAGTTTCGGCAAGAACAAGGGAAAATATCAAATATTTTATAATTATTACTTTTCCTAAGGTTTAAAATTTCCTGCATGTAATTTTATTCTTTATTAATTTATTTTTTATAACTTAATTAAATTTAATTAATCTTTGATTAATTAGAATTTAATTTTTAATTAAGTTATTTTAAATTAATAAATTATAAAAATTTTAAACCTTAGGTAAAGTTTAAATTTTTATAATATTTAGCCTTAGGGGTATTTTACAAGGCACTACATTGTAACAGGGTATTTCCACATTTTTTTACCCTGATTTTTAAGTGTTTTTACCTTGTTACTCCTGGCTTATACCCGGTTTCACATGGCTTCTGACTTGGCTGCCCAAGTGGCAGAACTTGCACACGTTGTGAATGCTTTAGCTGATAAAGCTAATGATACTACCATGGCAGAAGTTCTTTGTAACCTTGCAGTGAAGGTAAATGACATTTCTGTCCACAATGCTTCAACTTCTGCTCATGATTCTCGCCTGAGAGTTCGATGTGAAGTGCCA
Source organism: Wollemia nobilis (assembly GCA_028583015.1). NCBI lineage: Eukaryota > Viridiplantae > Streptophyta > Pinopsida > Araucariales > Araucariaceae > Wollemia > Wollemia nobilis. Next base: position 6,528,851 of record JAQPPZ010017095.1, read on the forward strand.
CTTTATGATGGATCCCGGAATCCTGAAGTCTTGAATAGTTGGATTCTTGACATGAGTTCTTGGTTTTCTTACACTCAACTGTCAGATGATGATTTAGTTCCATATGCTAAGCTAAAACTTTTTGGTGTAGCTAAAGTACTTGTCGAAAGGAAAAAGGGTCATGATGAGCTTACCACTTGGGATGAGCTTGTAGACTGTCTTAAGACCAATTTTTATCCTTCCAATTATTCTAAGGAATTGGTAATTAAGTGGTTTCGGTTTCGACAAAGTACTAATATGACTGTGCAGGAATATATCTTTCAATTCAACAGGTACCAGATACTTTTGAATGTGGAGGAAGATATTAAAGCTTTGATTCTCAAATTTCAAAGTGGCTTGTTAGAGCATTTGTACAGGGAAATTATGTTTGTTTCTATGGAAACATTGGATTCAATTTTCAACCAGGCGCAACTTGCGGAGGACAAGTTCAAGGCGCATTCGCAGGCATTCCGCGCACCTGCTACTCAAGTGGTTGCGAACTCATCAAAAGGGAATAATTCTTTCTCACAAAAGAAGAACTTTGCCCAAAAGAAGAATTTTTCTTCTCCATCTCCTTCTACTCCTTCTCCTTCCGCTTCTACTCCTTCTTCTTCTTCTTCCAAACCTTCTTCTTCTAAAAATTTTTGTAACTATTGTAAGAAAAAGGGTCATGAAAAAGCTGATTGTTTTAAGCTTAAGAAGAAGAGTTTAGTCATCACTACTCAAGAGGAGGATGCTTCGAAAGGTCCCCTTGAGTCAGTAGGAGAAAGTAGAGTATACACGAAATTACGAGGTAAGCTCAATGAGGTTACCTTGGTAAATGTAAGTTCATCAGGGGGCGATCGTGATGCTTTGTTCATCACTAGAGCTCATTTGCTCCATAATTTTGCAACAGATTGTATAGTGGATAATGGCTCGCAGAAAAATCTAATTGCGAGGTCCATTGTCGAGCGATTGAAGTTACCTATTGAGCCTCATCCTCAACCTTATTCTTTGGGTTGGAAGGATAGTGGAAGGGGCTCAGAAATCACTCACACTTGCACATTAAAATTTGCACTTGGCCCACATTTCATAGATCAAGTCACTTGTGATGTGACTCCTATGGATTGTTGTGGGATTTTGCTTGGACAACCTTTTCAGTATGATCGAAGAGCTGTTTATGATGCTTTAAAAAGAACCTACACACTTCAAAAATATGGTAAGGTCTTTCTCATTAAAAGCACCAACACTCCTAACATCATTCTAAATTCCAAGCAAACAAAAAGGGCAATTAAAAAAGGTGGTGACGTTGCTCTAATTTTCATTCGCTCTCAAAACACTCCTACATCAACATCCGTTCCAAAGCAACACTCTTCAATGGATAAAATATTGCAAAATTACTCACACATATTTCAGGAGCCAAAGTCTCTTCCTCCAAATCGCACAATTAATCACAACATTGAAATCATTCCTGGTTCTTCACTACCTAATTCACCCATGTATAGACAATCTATTTTGCAAAATGAAGAAATTAAAAGGCAAATAGAAGATTTGTTGTCTAAGGGTTTCATTAAGGAAAGTACTTCTACTTGTGCCTCACCTATTTTGTTGGTTCTTAAAAAATATGGCACTTGGAGATTGTGCATTGATTTTCGTGCTTTGAACAAAATTTCTGTAAAGAATAGATATCCACTACCACGCATTGATGATTTATTAGATCAGCTCCAAGGAGCTAAGTTCTTTTCAAAAATAGATCTCAAAAGTGGATATCATCAAGTGCGTATCCAAGCTGAGGATACATGGAAGACAACTTTTAAGATGAATATGGGCCTCTTTGAATGGTTGGTCATGCCTTTCGGTCTTACAAATGCTCCTGCAACCTTCATGAGGTTGATGAATGATGTATTTCGTGATGTACTTGACAAATTTGTAATAATATATCTTGATGATATATTGATCTTCTCAAAAACTTGGGAGGAACACCTTGGGCATATCCATCATACACTTGATCTTCTTGCGAAGAATCAATTATATGCCAATCCTTCCAAGTGTTCTTTTGGCAATACTTCAGTTTCTTACCTTGGTTATGTGATTAGTGAAAGTGGAATTCAGGTAGATCCCACTAAAGTTGATGTTTTACTTAAGTGGTCCCCTCCTTCTACTCTCACCGAGTTAAGGAGTTTTCTAGGACTTGCAAATTTTTATCGCAAGTTCATTCCTCAGTATTCCACCCTTGCAACTCCATTACATTTTCTCACTAAGTCTAAAGTCCCCTTTCATTGGGAGAAAAACCAAGATGTTGCCTTTGAGAAATTGAAAAAGAAACTTTGTACCGCACCTGTCTTAACTTTACCTGACCTCTCTCAACCTTTTGAGATTGAAACGGATGCCTCTAAAGTTGCTCTAGGTGTTGTGCTCAAACAGAATGGTCATCCAGTTGCTTATCATTCCAAAACTTTTTATGTTGCTAAGTTGAACTATTCTACATATGACAAGGAGTTGTATGCATTAGTTCAAGCTATCAAGTACTGGAGACATTATATTTTGGGAAAATATACAGTAGTACACACTGATCATATGCCTCTCAAGTTTTTACAATCTCAAAGTAAAATTGAAGAATCAAGACATATGAAGTGGGCCTCTTACCTCCAACAATTTCACTTGGTGATCAAGTACAAAAAGGGGAAGAGTAATACTATTGTTGATTGTTTGAGTAGGCCTCCTGCCGCTCTTGCCTTAATAGTTATGTCCACTTCACACTTGGGATTTCAGACTTGGCCTAATCAGTATTCACAGGATCCTGATTTTGGGAAAATATTTGAGCAAGTGAGTAAGCCTTCTTCTTCCAATTTGCGTCCTTTCCAAGATTTCTACATCAAAGAAGGACTTCTTTACAAATTGGACAAGGTTTGTGTTCCTTGTGAGCCTAGAGTGTCACTTCTTAAGGAAGCTCATTCTACACTTTATGGTGGTCACTTTGGGAAGCACAAAACACTTCATCACTTGCAAAGATTTTTCTACTGGCCTAAAATGCGGAGGGATGTGTTGAGATTTCTCAAACAAGTGTGCAGTTTGTTGTCGCTCAAAACCAGCTAACAAGAAGTTTGGCTTAGGCATGCCTTTGCCCATTCCTTCCCATCCTTGGGAAAGCATTTCCATGGATTTGGTTAGTGGTTTTCCCATGACAATGCGACAACATGATTGTGTGTTCGTGGTGGTTGACAGATTCAATAAGATGGCTAAGTTTATTCCATGCCGCAAGACAAGTTCTGCAGCAGACTTAGCCCAATTGTTCTTTGACAGCATTTGGTGATCCTTTGGTCTACCTACCAACATTATATCGAATCATGATTCACGCTTTGTGGGTCACTTTTGGCATTCTTTGTGGAAAATTTTGGGAGTTTCCCTTAACTTTTCCACCGCCTATCATCCACAATCCGATGGGCAGACTGAAGTGGTAAACCGTACACTTGTGCAAAGTTTACGAATCTATCATCACACTTCACCAAGAAAGTGGGACTTGAGTCTCACTCATATTGAACATGCCTACAATAGGGCACTACATTCTTCTACAGGTCATTCACCTTTTGAGGTTTGTATGGGATTTCAGCCCTTGGCACCTTATGAGTTACCTTTGTCTTTGCCTTCTCCTATCACTTCACATCTTCAGAAGGAGCAAGACAAGGCTCACTCATTTATTCAACACTTGCACAATCTTCAATCAAAGGTGATTGAGATTTTGCAAAAGACACAGCAATAGCAAAAAAAGGCCATGGATCGACATCGAATTCCTCATCCATTTCAGGTTGGTGACAAAGTTTGGTTGCATCTTGACAAGCGACGTTTTCCTGATAAGACTCATAGTAAAATCAAACCGATTCGCTATGGGCCTTATACTATTCTTCAGTAGGTGTCCGAGAATGCTTTTTGCCTTGATCTTCCCGCACACTTGGGGATTCATGACATCGTCAATGTAGATCTTTTGAAGTTGTACTTTGACTCTACATTGGAGACCGCACCAGCTATCAGTCATCCTGTGGACGTGGTTCCTGATTCTCAGTTACCATTGGATTTCGATCAGATCTATGACACGAAGACTCGACAGACTCGCCAGGGGTCTACCACCTCATATCTTGTGGCTCGACGAGGACAGCTGCCGCATCAGGCTCGTTGGATTTCTTTTCATTAGATGTCCCGTGACTTTCCTACTCTTTTGAAAGCATTGGAGTCCAATGCTTCTATTGTGGGGAGGCATGATGAGGATTGATGTTTGATCACTCATATGACCCCTCTAGTAGTTCCTAGTTAGGTTTGCATAGTTTATTTCTTGCAAATTAATATTGTAAGTGAGTCTCCTTCTCACATACACTTGTGGGCACTAGTTGTCTTCTAGTTGTCACTTAGGAGTGTTAGTTAGGAAGTGTGAACTCAAAGTAGGAAGTGTGTACTTCAAGATAGCTAAAAGGATCTTCTAGTTAGCATTTTTCCTTTCTTTCCTAGCTTAGAAGTTACGTGCATTCTCCTTTGCACTATTGTAGCTTATGGTTAAGGATTTTGGATCAAATCCATGATTTGATGGGTTGGTTATGTATTTTGGGCCTTTAGAGCCTATAAATTGAGCTTGTAAATAATATGATTCTTAGTTGGATTTTCAATCCTTTTCATAATCTAAATAAAAGTCAATGGTTGAAGGGTAAGAGAAAATAAAAGAAAACAAACTAATACTACACTGAACTCTAGCTCCAATTCGATAAAACAACAAATTCAATTTAAACCAATCCCAACCCATCGAGTATTCACACAACTTGAGGTCTGAGATGGTGCAATCTTTAGAGGAGCAACAAAATATGAAATGGATTGAGTGCAACCACCATCAGCATGCTCAAATTGAACACACCAAATTTTAAAAGCCTTTATATTAAAAAGATGGTCATTGAGTACATTGTTTCAAAATTTTCCACTTCGGTGGATTACAAGAACATAACTCAAAAAACAATAGCAACTTAGTTTAGAAATACCATCCAACTACAAAGAGAAAGAAGAAAGTTAAAAGAGGTCAACTAATAGATGGTTTTTGACCTCTGTAATTGGCTAGTGAGCTACTATTTATACAATTTTTAGCCTTCACTTAGCATTACATTTGTCATTAATTGTTATTCACTTCTAGGATGCGCCCTTTAAAATTCCATTTTGCCATATCTACACCGATTCGGTCAACATTAACATTCCACGTCCATCATTTAAAGCAGCTACAACAACTATACTGCAAAATTAGAAGAAAAAAACCATTAAAAAATGTTTTTATAATTACTAAATATTTATTTTTATTTTTTAATTTTTATATTATATAACGTTTTATTCCCTTTTCTTATTCATGCGCCCTTTTTTTATATTATTAATTTTTTATTATACTATATATATATATATATATATATATATATATATATATATGTGGTTTTCATTCGTTTTTTCTTTTTTTAATTTTTATATTTTTTTTCATTTTTTTCTATTTTTTTATTCTTTTTGAAAAGTTGTTTGTACTTTGCATCATTGTCCATTTTCTTTCTTTGAGTTATCTGAGTTGATTCTTAAAGGTTGGAGCAAAACATTTCATTGCCAGGGTGATCTCCAACTATCAGACTAAATACCAATTGTCTGGAATTTTAGTTTTCCTTCTTCGTTTTCGCAGATGATACCCTATAATAACATCATAATTTTTCAAGAAGGTAATTTCTCTCTCATTGGGCTAATTTTTAATTATCGGGGTAAATTTTCCAATTTCATCTGACAATTTTTTTTAATTTCTTCGTAGGCAGTTGGGAAATGATGATGCCATTGCCCAACCGATAATTTCTTATACATAGCTTTTATGTTTTTCCTGCACCAAAAGTGCGGTAGCTCTCATACTTAGCCAAATTTCACTTTTGTTTGCTACTGGGGTTGGGCTTTTAAATCTATTCGTTTATGTCATCATTCTTTAAAGTTCGACACTTTTATACTTAGCCAATTTTAAGCCATTTTGAAGTGCCAAGTTTCTAAATCTCTTCGTTGACGTCATCCTTCTTTAAAGTCTAACACTTTTAATACTTAGCCAATTTGAAGCCATTCTAAAGTGTTGGACGTCAGGTTTTTTTTATGCTTGTGCTTACATAGGCAAAAAAAGGTTCGACAAGGGAAGTGATGTTATTGCCAACAAATTCCTAAATCCAGCATTCAACAATTTTTACACTTACGCTCATGGCTTTATCTTTTTTTCGTCACGTGTTTGGGCTTCTAGCCAAAGCAATTTCTGGGGTAATTTCCTTTTGCTTAGCATTCCCTACAGGTGGTTGAACTATTTTTTTCATTGTCGGGCTTAATTTTCACTTATATCAGATATCTCCAATTGTCGGGCTTCATGCCTTAGAGAAATTTTGAATGTCCAGTTCTTTCCAATTGTCGAGCGTCATTCTTTAGCGAAAATTTGAGTGTCAGGTTCATTTCCAATTGTCGAGTTTAATCTTTAACATCCAAATGCTAAATTCTCATTGTCAAGCATCATGCCTTTGTGAAATTTTGAGTTTCTTATGTGTCAGACAAAGTTCAACTTCACTTTTCCTTAGCCAAATTTTGGATCTGGCATTGTGTGTTGGCTTTGTATATTTTGCTTTTTAATTTTTCAATGGTGCGAAAATGATTTTCTATAGCCCAAAAAATATTTTCTATATCCTGAAAATGATTTTTAATTGCCTAGAAATGATTTTCCAATAGTGCAGGAATGAATAAGATATTTTTAATAGCTTCATAAATTTCAATTGCATAGAAATGATTTTTTGATTGTCTGGAAATAATTTCTCAAAGCCTGAAAATGAATTTTTATTGCCCAATAATGTTTACCAATTGCTTGGAAATTATTTTCAATTGCTTGAAAATGATTCTTGATTGCCTAAAAATAGTTTTCTATTGGTCGAAAATGAATTCTTATGGCCTAGATTTTTTTTTGAGTAATACTTCTTATAAACATTTGTCGTGGGGATTGAACCCGGGCCACATCATCGATAATGCAAGTGGCGTCCTTGCCGATAGACCACCAAATTAATTTTCAATAGCCCATAATTGAAATTCAATAATCTTGAAATGATTTCCAATGATACAAAAATGCTTTAGAAATAATTTTTTAATGCTCAAAAATGATTTTCAATTTCAAAGAGCATTTAATGGAAGAAGTTCATCAAAACTTTGTTGCATATTACAAGAGATAAGAGACCTGGCATTAAAGCCATCTATGCTATAGAGAGGAAAATCAAGCCTACAATAAATGATCTTAAGCAGTTTCAAGGCATTAAAGCTATTAAACATAGGCATGCAGGTACCCGTTGAAAAAATTATTTCAAGCTTGATTTAAAGGGAGAGGTTATTTGTCATTTAAGAAAAAAATTATTAGACACAATCATGGCAATGAACATCACAACAAGCTCAAAGTAAACAAAATTTGGGTTGCATTTAAAAGCTTTCCACTTAAAGGGCATGAGTTTTGGATGATTGAGAATTGCAAACAAACTTAGGAATTAAAGCCATCTATGCTATAGAGAGAAAAATCAAGCCTACAATAAATGATCTTAAGCAGTTTCAAGGCATTAAAGCTATTAAACATAGGCATGCGGGTACCCGTTGAAAAATTTATTTCAAGCTTGATTTAAAGGGAGAGGTTATTTGTCATTTAAGAAAAAATTTACTAGACACAATCATGGCAATGAACATCACAACAAGCTCAAAGCAAACCAAATTTGGGTTGCATTTAAAAGCTTTCCACTTAAAGGGCATGAGTTTTGGATGATTGAGAATTGCAAACAAACCTAGGAAAAAGAAGAGAAGGTTTACCAAAAATTTAAAAAGTGGATCCTCAATCCATGCATACTGGGGCGTGTTGTGTAAGAGCAACAACACACACGATGGACTCGAAATCTCTTGCTAAAACCAGCTAAAACTGCTATCGATATCGAGAATTTGAGAAGGGGAGATAACGTGACCTCGATTTATCTTCGTTTGTGATATTTTTTTCTTTGAGTCAGAGATCATGGCCTCTACTTTATTTTTAATTTCATCTGACACCTTAAGGCATGGTCTAATATCATTGCTAAGTCTCTTTGCCAGATGGAATTTGAGGTGAAAAATACATCCACTAAAATGATCGCCACAAAATTTCATATAACTTCCCTTTTCTTATCCCCTAGCCTTCCATACACCCATGCTAGATCTCTTCGGGCCATTTTTTTATGCCTGCACATGGAAACAAGTAACGACAAAGTTAGAAATAATTACTTTTGAGCATTGAGCAATATTTACTTTAAGGGAGGGGAAAATAAACCTAAACCCAAAATCCTAGAATAGGGTTTAGGGTTTAAATTTGAAATATTAACAACTAAAAAATAGGCTTGCATACATAGTTATCAAGCAACAACATTTACTTAAAAGGAGGAGAAAAAAAATCATAAACCCAAAACCTTAGACTAGGGTTTAGGGTTTAAACTTCAAACATTGATATTTGAAACGCGGGCTAGCATACATAGTTATCAGGCAACATTAAGCAATATTTACTTAAAGGGAGGAAAATAAATCCTAAACCCAAAACCCTAGACTAGGGTTTTGGGTTTAAACTTGAAATATTGAAAGTTGAAAAATGGGTTTGCATACATAGTTATCAGACAACAATATTCACTTAAAACGATGGAAAAAACCTTAAACCCAAAACCCTAAACTAGGGTTTAAACTTTAAACATTGACAAAAACATTTCCAAACAACTCTAATCTAAAACTAATTTCAACCTAGAGAAAAAAAGAGTTTTCTTCAGATTTTCTTACCTTGGATGAATCCTTTAGGCGATAGTTGTTGGCTATCGCACTCCTTCAAACCACAATCCACTCATTGTTAGGATGCCCTAACATGTTTGGGTTGGTGTGATAGCATGTAGACAAACTCCTTTCTCCCCTTGCAATAGGTAAAATTAAAGACAATGAAAAAAACACTTTAGACCAAAATTGACCACAACCTCTACGCGTGTGGCTACAACCAAATTTTTTCAAAAAATTACCAAAAATCGCCCAAAAATTGCCCAAAATAACAATTCGATGCATTTTGACTCAACATTTAAAAAAAATTAGAAAAAAATAATGAATCGATAATTTAAATTGCAAATTTTGTAACAATGGTTTAAACTTTAAATTTGAACTGACCTTTTTGTCTGCTACAATGATATCTGCATAGAACTCGTCTGCATTTATTCAATCAAATTTTCTCATAACCCAACATAGTCTAATCTTTTCCATTTCCACTTGTGGTTTCTTTTAGGAACTCTCTCATTGCACAAATGAGTGAAAACTTAATCTCCCACTCGGAATTCTTTTAGTCTTTTGCTGTCATCTACAAGAATCTTGTATTTTGTTGCACTTTATTGCAAATCCAACTTTACCTCTTTATGTAACTCATGCATATACTCCACGAAGTCTTTAACTATAACACTTTGTCCCTCCTTCATTGGTGCTAGCACTACAAATACTATGCATGACCTCAAACTCTCGTGAATTAGTCCTTTGTCTAAGCGTTTTTGACCTTGCTTCCGCACTTCTTCTTGCTCCATTGGTGTTATGCTCTTCTTCTTGCTCCATTGGTGTTACACACTTCTTCTTGCTCCATTGGTGTTATGCGATAGGTTGCCTTATTTGATCCCAGAATAAAATATATATGATGACTTATGCTCGACATTGGTGATAATCCTTCTATTAACTCTTTTGACAAAATAACTTCAAACCCGACAAGTATTTTTATCATTTTTGATGGCGTTTCATCTTTCGCCTCTACTTTTCCAACTTTTATTAGCTTAGCTATGCATGCATAATATTATTCTTTCATTGTATCTCTCAAAAATTGCTTACTTGTAACAATGCACTCTAGAACAACTGCCAACATCTTTGTTTTTCTCCCTTAAAGGGATAAGTGTATGCTTTTTACCATCCTTTATGATGCTTATGGTATTCAATCTTCCATCATGCATGACCTTTTGATTGAACTACCATGGTCTACCAAGCAATATGTGACATGCATCCATAGGCATGATGTCACACAATATCAAATCCTTGTATGAACCAATTTAAAAATCAACAACACATTGCTCACTCACCAAGATACTATACCCTTTTTGAAGCCATGATATTTTTTAAGGATTTGGATGCTCCCTTCATTTCAAACCCAGTTTGTGAACCATCTCCGTGGACACTAGATTGTCTATGCTTCCACTATCAACTATATTCTTGCAACAATTGTTGCTTGACTTGCATATGGTATGAAAGAATCTCCTTCTTTAAGCTAGCTCCTTATCTTCTTTGTCTGGTTTTAGAAGTACTCTTTTCATGAGCAATGATTATCCCTGTTTCAGTTCTTTCGTTTTCTTTGGAGATGCAACACTTTTTTCATCTACATGAGCCATGTGGTCTCAAGACTTCTTTCTTTGGTTGTTGGTTTGTTGCATTTAAGGGTATTCAAAGGTTCTATGTCTAGCTCTTCCACATCGATAACATTTGCTAGTGAAACTTCTACCTCTTCCTCTACCAAAGCCACCTCGACCTCTTGATGATTCACCTCTTTCATGGCTGCTTTGGCTAAAATTGCTCTCTTGTAGAGCTTTCTTCTCCACCACAAGTTTGTTGTCCTTTGCCACTACTAGGTTGATTTCTTCCATGGAATGACTTCCCTTTCCCTCTATTATTGCTTTGTTGTTTGCGAGCCAACTTTTCTTTAACCTAGAGTGCATATTTTTATTGTGTGTAATACTTCTTATACACATCCATCGTGGGGATTGAATTCGGGTCACATCACCGATAATGCAAGTGGCGTCCTTGCCGGTAGAGTGCATATTGATATGCCTCTTCAATGAATTTCATTTAAAACAGGCCTATTTCATCTTGTATGGTGAATCTTAAGCCATTGATATACCTTACCACTTTTTCCTCATCATCTTCAACATGACCAACCCTTATGGACAACTTGTAGAATTCTTTGATATACTCCTTCACCCTCAATTCCTTTTGCTTAAGATTTTATAGTTTCCTAAACAAACCGAGATGATAATCAACAGGTAAAATATTTGATTTTAGCTTGGCAACAAATCTATCCTAAGTTTGTATTTTCTCCTTAGCATTTCGTTGCATTTCCCTTTGCACATGCTCCCACCAAAGCGTTGCATGCCCCTTTAATCATGTGCTTGTAAATTTGATCCGCTTCAAATCAACCATGGATTCATAATCAAAGAACTTCTCTATTTCCATTATCTAATCTATTAGCTCCTCTAGATTTAAACTCCCATTAAAATTCGAGGTATCTAATTTGGGCTTGTTCCCAATTTTGAAAATCACCTATAATAACCATATTCAGGTTCTTCAATTTCTTCTTCCCTTATTGCTTATGCGTAACTAGCATCTTCATCCTCACTTTCACTTACATCTTTCATGTGAACTACTCTCCATTGGGCCGTCTCAATGACTTCCAATTGTGCGGTGATTCCCCGCAATGCCTCTAGTGATCTTTCATGTGAACTACTCTCCATTGGGCCGTCTCAATGACTTCCAATTGTGCGGTGATTCCCCGCAATGCCTCAACTAGATCCGCTTGTCGATTTTCAACACCTCTTTAAGTGGACTTTACAACTTTAAAATGCAGCACACCAATAAACTGCGCAAATCTAAGGAGTTTTAAAATAAAAAATAAAAAATGTATATGTATCATTCTTTAAGTGGCCTTTACAATGCAACACACAAATAAACTGAGCAAATCTGTTTCTTCTGAACATGCAATAAGAGTCCATATTTACGGCTCTACAAAGAGGTTTTTATTTTTTCAAGAACTCTTGAGATCTTATTCATGTATAAGAGAACTGTGAGAGCTCGAGGGAGGCTTATTGAGTATTGAGAGACTTAAATTCTTGACTTCATGACGGTGAATTTTTCATGATTTCAAAATCTGTAAAGTAGTGATGCAGGAGGATAAAAAAAAATTGAGTATTGTATTTTGAGAGTAAAAATAAAAAAATAAAAGAATTTATATTTTTTAATTTTAAAATAAAATTCTAGATTTGTGGGCATCTAAGTTATGGGCTCTTTTACTTAGGGGATTTTTTTTTGGAATTTAATGAAAACTTTTTACGGGTTGTCTTGGTCTAGAAACTATGATCACCGGGTTGTACACCATCAAAATCACCCAGGAGTCGCATCCGGTCTTCACCGCACCAACATTATCAACTGGATTTTGGGTACCGATGTGCTTTTGGTAGGATGGAGATTTGAACGAGGGACCTCCCTTTGGAGGATTGCCCTACCCTCTCCAACTCCAAATTTTAGATTAGTGTGAGAAACCCCTACGACCAACGCACAGGGCTGAGCAATCTCCTCCCAACCATGACCTCTCGTAAAGCCAAGAGCTATGCTTATCAATAGGGAATTTAACACACTGCCTTTGTGCCCCCTTTGCATCCACTTACGCTACAAAGACGGACACATTTTTCTTATTTTTATTTTTAAATTACCAATTTGTCAATAAGAAGACGATAAATAAGGAAAAGATAATTAAATGGAGCATACATATTTGAATGAGGATTGTGGCAGCCAAAGAGAAAAAGAGGAGATATGGTTTGGGTCTTAGAGGAGTTGGTGTTAAGATTTACCACTAACTTGTAGGTTAAAAAAAGATTTTGACACAATACCAACATCGAAGCAGGTTAAAAGAGGATTTTGACACACTATCAATAGTTGTAACCGTAAAAATGGATTCCGATACAATACCAACAAATACCAACAATATTCGGACACAATACTAACAGTTATAGCAAGTTAATAGATAATTTCAGCACAAGACCAGTAGTTGTAGCAGGTTATTGGATTCCAAGCTTTTTAAGAGTGTTTTATAGAAATTTTTTATTGTGACCAAACTGATGTGAATTTATATCTATTGTTGTTAAAGATTTAAACTTAAGGCAAGTGAAATCAAAGATTTCTCACTGTAAATAAAGCATGTGTGCAAATTATTGTTGTTAAATTTTTTTAATATGTCTCAACTAGATCCTTTTAATTTTTTTTAGATGTGAATGAAAAGTTCAGAAGTGGAATGTGGAAAAATGCAAGCAAGAAAAGACAATATTATATTGCAAATTTTTACCCAACGTATGACCACAAGGAAAAAGCATATATAGGCACTGAAATCAAGTGGAAGGAAAAAATACTCATTGCTCAGATAAGGACTAGCTCTCATAGGCTTAGATGTGAAACGAGGAGATGGACAACACCCAAAGAACAATGGGAAGAAAGTATATGTACTCTATGCAGCATAGGGGCAGTAGAGACAGAGGAACACTTCATCTATAAATGCCCGAGTTTTTTAGATATCCGTGACAAATACAAAGAAACACTTGGGAACGAGTTTATGACAAATTTATTGAGTTTTTCAGATATCCGCGACAAATACAAAGAAACACTTGGGAATGAGTTTATGACAAATTTATTTGAAGACAGTAAAATAAAAAAAGTTGGAAAATTGCTAACACAAATCAGCAGGAGAAGGAACAACCTTCTTAAAGACATTAAAGATCATTTGATATGATTTGAGTAATTGTACTTCCATATTTGAGGTCCCATAGACCATATTTGGGTCTCGCGGACGTAATTAAAATCATTCATTCATTCATTGGTGTGCTGCATTGTAAAGTCCACTTAAAAATGATACATATAAAAAGAATGTTTTTTTTTTAATTTTAAATTTATTTATTAATTAAAAAAAAAACTCCTCTTTATATAATGGTATCCAAACAATCGTGGAATATGATTTGCATATACGCTTAGTGGCCCATTTATGGATAAGGTCACCTAAAGCAATTTTCTGAATGGCCATCTTGGATACGACTATGCAAAGATCCGCTTGCTATAAGTCCTTGGGAGATTAAAAGGATGTGCCCACAATCTTCTTTTTGAATTTTGATAAAGGCATTCGTATCTAACAGTAGAGATGACTGCTATTGAAGACGACCCAACAGCTTCCCCTGCACTCATCGTATTATACTCCCATAAAGCTGGTATGGCAACTTGCATGGCTATTTTTCATAAGTCATTTCAACTTTTTCATCATATTTATGAATATTGTTTTTATAAATAATAATCAGCTTTTACCCGTGCTTTCCAATGGGTTTGTGTTAAATCTTGATGAGAGATTTGTGTCTCTCAATTTTTATTAGATATCAATATTGTGCTGTATAATATGTTGGTTTGTGAAGTTTTCTAGTTGGTGTCTGTTAAATTTTGTTAATTGTTTTGAGATTCTAATTTTGGTGGGGTACAATGTAGTTTAACTAGCTCAATATCCACTGCAAAATCCGACCCATTAGGATTCCGTTTGTGGGTTTTGCCAAGGTAAAAATAGTTAAATCAATATGGGAAAGCTCGGGACATAATTTGCATTCCTTGAAGTTCAGAATAAGCAGTATGCTTCTAATAAGTTTCTTCGTAACATCTGCAAATAGGGTAATGATACAGATGTCCGAATTGTTATGGAAGATTGTTGGGTATTTAGACACGGCAGAAATATCTCATTCAATCAGGAAGTGGTACAATAAAGCCGATGTCTCAAACAGAGGCACTATTCTGAACTTCAATTTGGTCTGGACCAACCTGGTCTGACTGGAAACTAAAGAATTTGAAAAATAAAAAAAGTGGAATTGCTCTGAATAATCAGATGCATCTACATGTTTTCTAAGGAATTATGGTATAAAGGTAATGACATGCTTCTGAAGTTCAAGTCCTCTCACCACAATAAAAATTATGAGCCAGCATAACCGTTCTCATCACATAAACGGTGGTTCATAACCTACCTTCAAATTAATGAAGCAAAAAACCGTTCTCATCACATAAACGGTGGTTCATAACCTACCCTCAAATTAATGAAGCAATTTTTTTTGTTTTTAAATTGGTTATATGGGATTGAAATGGCCCCACCTGCATTAAATCATGACCATATGGTGATGTTACAACAGCTTGGCAATTATGCATGTTTTGTCTGACAAGAATGGAACACGGGTCTCCTTATTGAAAGTGGAGGTTATTTAACCTGTTCAGCTCAGGCCTTTTGATCCAAGCAAAAAGACTGTTACACCCCTTGAGATGATGATTTTTCCTTGTGTACTGTAGACTGCTGTTTAGGAGGGTTTTGAAGACTGAATTGTAAGGAGCTGTTATATCTGGAAGATTTTTGGAGTGTGATTGTCAAATATGCAATATAAAAGAGGCTTTGCCAAAGGAGCAGACTTTAGTTTTAATTGTTGATTTTATTTTTTCAAGCTAACGATTCTAATATGTTAATATGCAATATAAAAGAGGCTTGCCAAAGGAGCAGACTTTAGTTTTAATTGTTGATTTTATTTTTTCAAGCTATCGATTCTAATATGTTAACCAAATTATTGAGTAGAATCATGAACAATATATAACTCAGTGGTACAAGATAGCAGTTACATACACAAGCATGAAGAAGATAGTTCATAACAGTTATGATGAAATTTTGTTAATTGCATTTCTTTTGTAACATGGAAGCAAGGCCTTCTTAGTCTGTAGATTGAATTATAACATAGTGAAGACATTGACCTACTACTGTATGTAATGAACCTGTCTAATATACAGAATAAAAACACACAAAAGTAGACTGCAACAAACTGATTTTTTGTATTTTATATTTAGAAGAGAAAACACAGAAATAATTAGAAATAATAAAGATTACAATTTTCAGAATTGCAAAGAACACAGAATGTTCATACAAATTCCAGTCAGATGAAGGTTTCCGTCTGCACTCAACACTTGGGGTTTCCGTCCACAAATGCTTTGGAAAAGGCCTCGATGACTTGACATCACATGATGAGAATGAATCCACCCTTCCCCCTTTTTATAACTTGCCTCTCCTTATCCTAATTGTCACCAGATGTCAAATCTACCTTAACAACTTTCTATTTAAGATTTATTCCAACTAATTGCAACTCCATCACTAACTGGCACCAGCTGGCAAATCTGCCTTATTAACCACTTGCTATTGTAAGATTTATTCCTCTTTTTTATCTGAGCTGCTGCCAATTGGCAAATCTGCCTTATTTTTTTTTGAAAAAAATGAAAACTTGTATTAATACAAAGAACAATTACAAACGGGAGAGAACACATCCCGACCCAGAGCAAAGAGCAACACAACAAGTGCAAAGCACAAAGGCAGCACTAACAACCACAGGGCAAAGAAAACAACAGGGCGCGAAAAGGCGACATGTCGCGAAATCGCGACATGTCGCGAAATCGCGGCAGTCACCCCCGTCTCGACCGCGTCGATGCCAACAGTCGCGATAACGCGACATGTCGCGATATCGCGACAGGAAGGGCCCTCGGCAGCCGCACGCAAAAGGAGTCGCGAAATCGCAACGACAGCACCTTCCAGCAGCCAAACAGCAAAGGCGTCGCGAAATCGCGACTACAACTCCAAAGAGCACCAAAGCGCCAAAAAGGTCGCGGAATCGCGACGGACTGTCTCCGCATCATCCAACCAACAAAGGCGTCGCGAAATCGCGACGAAGTTTCTAAACGACTCTCATGCCACAAAAGGGTCGCGATATCGCGACAATTATCCTCCCAACCGCTTAAGTGCCAAACGTGTCGCGATATCGCGACAAAAATACCTTGCAACTTCCAGTTTACCAAGCTGTCGCGATATCGCGACGAATTATCAACTTTGCTCTTCATCTTCAAAAGAGGCGCGAAATCGCGACATAATCTCAACAAGAGCCGCGATAGCGCGACATGTCGCGATATCGCGACGAAGCTCCGCCAAAGGCCGCAAGGGCTCAACTTGTCGCGAAATCGCGACAACTTCCAGCTCGAGGCCGCGACGGCGCTACAGGTCGCGATATCGCGACAATTTTCCTCCCAGCCGCTTAAGTGCCAAACGTGTCGCGATATCGCGACAAGATTACCTTGCAACTTCCCACTCTCCAACCTGTCTCGATATCGCGACGAAATTTCAACTTTGCTCTTCAACTTCAAAAGAGGTGCGAAATCGCGACAGGATCTCAACAAGGACCGCGATAGCGCGACATGTCGCGATATCGCGACAGAAACCCACCAAAGGCCGCGGAGGCTCAACCTGTCGCGATATCGCGACAGCTTCCGGCTTGAGGCCGCGACAGCACTACAGGTCGCGATATCGCGACAAAAAATTTCCTTAGCATAAAAAACACTGCACATTATTTCAAAATTTGTTCAAGGCCTTGTCTAATCTCTGCATCCTCCACAGGCATATCACTATGCAGATGCATCCCAACCTCCCTCTCAGCACCCATCTTAGCAAGGAAATCAGCCGCCTTATTAAGAGTTCTGCTAGCATAAACAGGTATCACATCCTCTAATTCCTTCCAAAGCTCTTTAATTTGGGAGACCAGAATCCATAGCCTCCAAGCTTTTAAGGCAAAGTTCCGCATGCAATCAAGAGCGCCAACCGGGATTTGGGAATCAGACTCAATGATTATCTTTCTATGACCACGCTTGACGGCCCGGATGGAAGCAGATTTAATAGCAAAGGCCTCGGCTTCATTGTTTGTGGCATATCCCAGACCTTGCAATTCCCAATAGAGCACGACCCCGACATGATCACGGCAGATTACTCCACTTCCCGGCATTGCCCGGATTGCCTTTTGCAGCTCCATCAGTGTTGATTTTGATCCAGCCTTCTAGGGGAGGTTTCCAACAACTTCTTACCTGTCTCTCAAGATCAGCAGCTCTCTCTTCCAGAGGCTTAGAAGCAGGCTGATTTTCCTCCTCAGCATAGATGGCAACGGTTTCCACTACTTTGCTCCAGATGACCTGCCATATCCCATCCACCGAAGAGAAGGTTTCACGGAAAATACGAGCATTTCTTTCCAACCACACCTGCCACCAAATAAAAAGGAAACCAAGCTCCCAACCAATTCGAAGAGCTTTAGATGTAAATCTACCTCTCTTCCATCTTTCCCATAAATTGGTCAGAGACAAGTCTCCAATAGCACTGAAGTTTAAAATGGGAGAACCAACGATGCCAAATCTGTTGTGTGAAAGGACAATCAAACGAGAAGATGATCAGCGGTTTCCTCATTCCTATAGCATAAAACACCTTTGGGAAGGACCAATGATGCCTCCGATTACGAGATTGTCAAAGGTCAGGATTCCATTGTGCATAGGCTGCCGGGCAAAGAAGTTCACTTTCGGCCAGCCCTTGGGATGCCAAATCTTCCTCCATTCTTGAACTGGAAAAGAGTGTGGGGGGGGCTCTGGAAGGATCGAATCATAGCCCTCCTTCACAGTATAAACCCCAAGGTTCCCAAAGCCCCAGGCAAGCTCATCCTCCTCATCTCTCCCAGTAAGAAACCGTTCTGACAAGATTTTTTCCAGAGTTGGAGCCTGCTCCGGGGGGATTGGAATAGGCCATTCACCCAGCCGCTTGAACTTTTGAATCTTATACTCCCCCAATTGGTTGGTATTGAAGTAGCTCTCAATATGGATCCATCCCTTATCTTCTAGAGCTGATTTTAACGGATGCAATTCAGGAAACACGGCAAGAATGGGAGGATTATGATCCCAAGAATCGATCCAGAACCGGGCCTTCTCCCCTCTCCCAACTTTCCAGAACAATTGATCTTTGATAATGCGAGATCCAAGCTTGAGAGCCTGCCACACTAATGATCCATTACCCTCCAAAGGAAAGCGGCCCAAGTCATTGGGGTGAACAAGACCCAAGTATTTACTAGAGAGGATTCTGTTGAAGAGGGACGTTGGCTGGGAAATCCACCTCCAATACAGTTTACCAGCCAAAGCCTGATTGTTAAACTTGGAGCTTCTTAATCCCAGCCCACCTTTTTCCTTGGGCTGGGTGACCTTATCCCATCCAACCAAGGCCCATTTCCTCTCTCCTTTGGCACCTTCCCAAAGAAAACTTCTAGCCGCTTTGTCCAGCTCTTTCCAAATTGAAGGAGGGGCAGCCAGGATAGAGAATTTATAAATTGGCATGGCCCTGAATAACGAGTGCGAGGAAAGTCGGTCGGCCCCCATAGCTTAACCATCTATGAGACCGGTGATTCATTCTCTCTTTGATGCCATCCAAAAGGTCCTTCCAGAAATCAGCTTTCGGTTTTTGAAATGCGAGAGGAACCCCCAGGTAAACTACAGGAAGAGAGGTCCTAGTGAATCCCAAGATCTCAATAACTCTGTCTTGTGACCTTTGATCAAGATTAAAGAAGACCACTTTGGATTTTGTTTCATTGATGACTTGATTAGAGGCCCGGAGGTAGACGTTTAGAGAATCTCTGATTCCTCTTGCTTCCCTGAGGCTGGCCACTCCCACCAATCCAGTATCATCCACAAACTGTAAATGAGTCAAAACTTCAGCCCCGATTTTAATTCCTGTTATCTGTCCTTGAAGTCTTCTTCTCAGGAGGAGTCTGCCTAATCCTTCAGCCAAGATGAGAAAGAGATAAGGAGAGCAAGGGTCTCCTTGGCGAAGACCCGAGAGGCTCCAAAAGGTGGCGAGGGAAGCCCCTTAATTAAAACGAGTATGAAGGCGTAGAGATACGAGCTCATGACCCAGGCAATCCAGTCTTGAGAAAAACCAAAGGCTGCCAACATCTTGACCAAGAAGCCCCACTCTACCCTGTCATAAGCCTTAGACATATCCAGTTTGATGAACATTCCTTTGTTACCTGAATTGTGCATAGTATGGATAGCCTCCTGAGCCAAGATCACTCCATCCAAGATCTGTCTCCCTTCAACAAAACCCCCTTGCTCTGAGGAGATTATATTATGAAGAAGAGGTTTTAGTCTTTCAGCCATAATTTTAGTGATTATTTTGTAAATCACATTGCATAAGGCAATAGGTCTGAAATCAGAAATGTGAACCCCCCCTCTCCTTTTGGAATTAAGGTAATAAAGGTGTGATTTAGAGCCTTGAGCATTCTTTTATTAGTTCGGGACTCCTCAATGACAGCCGACACATCCTCCTCCAGGGGTATCCCAGAAGGCACTGAAAAAACTCAATAGGGAAGCCATCGGGACCGGGCGATTTTCCGGTGCACATCCCAAAGACCACCTTCTTGAGTTCATCATGATCAATGGGCTTAAGAAGGGCATGATTCTCTTCATGAGAGATAATAGAGGGAATGCCATCAATGACTTCATTTTGGGCTTCCACATCATGCTCCATACTTTCCTTAAAGAGGTTTGAGAAATACTCCATTGAGTGGGAGTGCATACCGGGGAGAGTGTCAAAAGAGTTTCCATTCTCGTCTTGAAGGAGTTCCATGTTATTCAATTGTCTTCTAGCACAGGCAGAGCGATGGAAAAATTTTGTATTTCTGTCTCCTAATAACCATGTGTTTCTTGCTCTCTGTTTCCGGTAGATCTCTTCTTGATTATCAATGTCCTCAACCGCTTTGCGTAAAGCATCATCCTCGGATTTAAGATGCTCAGAAATGATTCCTTCCCTGAATTGTTTTTGCACCTCGTTCCATCTGGTCAACAAGGGAGCCCGTTGGAGCTGGAAATCAGATTTGTTAGTTTGCCTCCTCTGTTTTAGTTTACTCTTAACAAAAAGAAGTTGTTTATGAAATTTGAACATAGCTGTCCCAAAAGGGAGACGACCTTCTTCCCACCATTGTGGAATTTTCCTTCGGAGGTCCTCTTTTTGCAACCAAAAATTTTCAAATTTAAATGGTTTGTAATACTGCCCTGACATAGTCCCTCCCTCCACCAAAATGGGAGAGTGATGCGAGACTGGGCCATCCAAAATCTGAAATTTGATATTCCATCTAACAAAAGCTTCCTCCGAGACCAGAAACCGGTCAAGCTTAACCCTCCTGTTGTATGGCTCTCTTCTCTTATTAGTCCAGGTAAAGTTTGTACCAGGGCCTTTGATATCAACAAGGTTAAAGGCCTGGACTTGGGCAATTAAAAGCCGGTCCCCTGTATCCAAAACTGGGATGCCACCTTCCTGATCCCTGGCAGATAATTTGGCATTGAAGTCCCCAGCAATAATCCAATCAAAATCTTCCCGGGAGGACCTCATGTTTTGAACAGATTTCCATTGAAACCGTTGACCATCGATGTTCTGAGCCCCATAGAAGTTTGTAATTAAGACTTGTTCAGTTGTAACAATGTTCCTAAAAAGAGATGTGAGGACACCCCTCCAAGCTATATGTTCTATTGCTATCCACGCCAAAGGGTTCCAAAGAGTAGCAATCCCTCCCGAGGCACCTAGAGCGGCCACGGCCATATGGCCGGCACCCCTCCAGTTCGGTCGACGGTTTTACTCATAAGGTCTAAAGACATTTTTGTCTCTGAATGAGCAGAAAGTCTGTTTTACTTCTCTCTAAAAGTCTTTGAACAGCAGATTGATGGGTTCTCTTGTTTAAACCCCTCACATTCCAAGATTGAATAATCATTGGAAACCTTGGGAGCAATAAGAATCAATTGTTCTCGCCAATCCTCCATTGATTAGCTTATCTCCTTGCATTGCAATTAGATCCTTATTGGATTTCCTGCCCGCCCCTTGGGAATTACTATTTTTCGACCTCTTCTCCACCTGGGTAATCCCTAGAGCTGGTCTTTCTCCGATCTTTTCTGCATTTCCCATGGTGACATCCTTAATAGATGGTTTGTCTTTGGGGAGTGGATTACCAATGCCCACGGGTTTTCTAGTTGCAAAATCTCAGAGGAGTCAATCACCTATTCTAGGACAGGGGTTGGTGAGGGAGGAGCATGAGAATGGATGATATTATCCTCAAGGTTCCCATCTGCTCCTTCCATAATTTGGTCTTCTTGATCCACAAGAGATTTGAAGATTTCATACCGGTTGGTTGGCTTGGGTTGAGCTTGCTCCTTGCCATTTCTCTTTTTGTTTCTTCTTCTCTTCTGCTGTTCAAAGCCATCTTTACGGGCATCAGAACCAAGGGGAATGATGGGTGGTTCCTTGACCGGAGTGGGCTTACCCTCTCGGGGGCGATTTGGCATTCCCTGTGGAACATCCGCTTTGGTGCTCAAGATATTTGGGCGGAACCTAGCCAAATGGCCATGCTTATGGCAAACTCTACATTGGAAAGGTAGGGCTTCATAGTCTAACTGTTGTATCCAGGATTGTCCTGCTAACTCCAGTTCCATCTCAGCTGGTAGCGGTGGCTAATATCCAGTTCTACACAAATTCTAGCATAAACAGCAGTGTTTCCTTCTATGGTATCTTTGGAAACTCCCAAATATCTACCTAGAGAGTTACCTATCAATTCAAGAATCTGCTCACCCCAAAACTCCATCGGGAGAGCATACAGCCGGATCCAAACCGGGACAGCCGTGGGCTCAATGCGAGGGTCGAAGCCCGCTCTCCACGGTTGGACAAATAACCCTGCCGGGCCATGGCTCCTCTTTTATGATTCAAATGCTCTGTTTCTATCCGCTAAGGAGGAAAAACTAATAATAAAATACCCATTGCTTATGGGCCATAAGGAGTACTCACCGATAGGCTCCTAGTTTTGTCTCACCCGGGTGTGCGAGAAAGTGCGAGGGTGGGTCGGATACCCATGAATTTGCAAATCAGGTCATGAGTAGCACGGTAGTTGATCGTGTCCTCGACCGGCTCTGGTTCTATGACAATCTTCGGTGCGGAAGCGGATTGCGGGAGACATCCATTGACTATGTGCACAGGAGAACCCTTGCCCGCATTCCTGGATAGCGAATGGTAAGCACTCCGGCTGAGCTTCATCGGAGGAAGACGCGAGGGTTTTCTCTTAATATCTCGGCATAAGAGGTCTTCTTCCCATCGAGAAATCCTGGAGGAGACCCCATTGGGCCCTCCTGGGGCAACGAAAGAGCCGTCAGCGAAAAACAACAACAAACCACCTGAGTCCCTGGTAGAATCTTCCCACCAGAAACCCTAGAGCCTCGGCCGACGACAGTTCAGAAAGTTTCCCGCCAAATCGCCAGAGCTCAAAAACCAGTTCCAGTTGGTTCCCGGCAAATCTGCCTTATTAACCACTTGCTATTTTAAGATTTATTCCTCTTTTTTATCTGAGCTGCTGCCAACTGGCAAATCTGCCTTATTAGTTTACCTTCTATTCCACTCTTTTCTGCCGCAGCTGGGTAGAGTGGACCCCACATATGAATATCTCAAAAAGGGGATATTACAAATCCTCCCTCCCCAAATTTGCTTGTCCTCAAGCAAGACAAAGCTGGGTGATCAAGTATCTCAGCCGACTCCCAAGTGGCATCCTCCTGTGGCAACCCTTTCCATTGTACCAAAAACTCTGTCCATACACGGTTTCTCAGTTGTTTCTCCCTTGTGCTAAGGATCTATTCCGGAATAAGTACTAGTTTTCCTTCATCATCCAAGGGTGGAGGCTCAATCGAAGGCACTATTTGTTGGCCAACTGCTTTCTTTAAACAAGACACATGGAAGGTGTTGTGGATTCGGCTATTTGGGGGTAACTCCAACTCATATGCCACTTCCCCAATACGCCTAACCACTTTGTAGGGACCATAGAAACGGGGTTTGAGTTTGTCAGCCCCACTCCTTTTCAAAGAGGATTGCTTGTAGGGCTGCAATCTGAGAAAGACCATGTCCCCTACCTCAAATTGCCTTTCTATGCGCTGCCTATCAGCGTATATTTTTTGCTGATTTTGGGCACGCTGTAACTGGTCACGCAACCCTGCTAAAATTTGTCTACTCTGCTCTATAAAATCACCTGCTGTAGGAACACGTGTTTCAGGAAGGGTCAACTCTGTGAAGGTTGGTGCATCATATCCATAAAGTGCCATAAAAGGGGACATCCTTATTGTCATGTGGTATGTAGTATTGTAACAATATTCCCCTAAGTGCAACCATTTCACCCAAGCTGTCTGATGGTCAGTTACAAAACTCCGTAGATATCCTTCAATCCATTTGTTCACAATCTCTGTTTGTCCATCGGTCTGGGGGTGATAACTGGTACTTGGAGTTAATTCTGTCCCTGTCAATCTGAATAACTCCTGCCAAAATTTACTCATGAAACGTGCATCCCTGTCACTGACGATGGTGCGAGGTATCCCATGAAGTCGGAAGACCTCCCTAAAGAACAACTCTGCCACCTGTGGTGCTTTGAACTCACTGGGAATGGAGAAGAAATGTGCAAACTTTGTTAGTCTATCTACTACCACAAATATGCAACTCTTTCCTCCTACTCTAGGCAAACCTGTAATGAAGTCCATTGACACTGAATCCCACTTTTGCTGTGGAATGGGAAGAGGTTGAAGTAATCCTGCCGGATGTGTGGTTTCATGCTTCATCCTCTGGCAAACATCGCATTCCCGTACATGCTGAATTACATCTCCCTTTAAACCCTTCCATGCATATCTACTCCTTACCTGTCTATAGGTTTTAAAGAATCCCATGTGTCCAGACATTGGAGAATCATGGAAGGCTGCAATTATTTTCCTTTTGAGCTTTGACCCTGGTACTAGATAGATCCTGTCTTTATAAAAAATGATGCCTTGCCTCACTTGGTACCTCTCATCCTTGTCTGGTGTGGCAATACTATCCTCAAGCAACCTTGTAGCATAAGCATCTTTGGCATATTCAGCCATCAACTCCTCCCTCCAATCAACTTCTACTGAAGAAATAGCACCTAATTCAGGTCTCCTGGATAATGCATCAGCCACCCTATTGTTTTTTCCTTTGACATATTCAATGTCAAAGTCATATGCCTGTAGTCTGCTTACCCACTTTTGTTGTCTATCATTGAGATCCCGCTGTGATAGAAAGAACTTCAAACTATTGTGGTCTGTTCTCACCATGAATCGCCCACAAACTAAGTACTGTTTAAATTTCTCCAGAGCATACATAACAGCCAACATTTCTTTGTCATAAATGGAGAAATGCCTCTCCACTTCTGTCAATTTTCGACTCTCAATTGAAATAGGTTGCCCTTTTTGCATAAGGACAGCTCCTAAACCTTCTCCTGATGCATCACACTCAACCACAAAAGGTAATGAAAAATCAGGTATGGCAAGAATAATACTAGTAGACATTACCTTCTTAAGATGGTTGAACGCCTCTTGTGCCACTGTTGACCAATGGAAAGCTTCTTTCTTAGTCAACTCAGTCAAGGGTGCTGCAAGATGCGAGAATCCTCGTATGAACCTCCTATAGTAACTGCATAAACCCAAGAATCCTCGTAGCTGAGTCAAGGTCCTTGGGGTGGGCCACTCTTGAATGGATTGGACCTTAGTCTGGTCCATCTCAACTCCTGCCTCGCTGATGATATGTCCCAAATACAAGATTTTCTGCAACCCGAACTCGCACTTGCTCTTTTTGGCAAAGAAGGTCTGCTGTTGTAAAATTGCCAAAACAATATTCAAGTGTGCCAAGTGCTCCTCCCATGTTTTACTGTAAATCAGAATGTCATCAAAGAATACAAGGACAAACTTCCTTAAGTGAGGTCTGAAAATCTCATTCATTGCAGATTGAAAAGTTGCCGGTGCATTAGTGAGCCCAAAAGGCATCACTAGGAACTCAAAGTGCCCATAATGACACCGAAAAGCTGTCTTATGGATGTCCTTCGGCTTAACCCGAATCTGATGGTATCCGGATCTTAAATCAATCTTTGTGAAGTATTTTGCTCCATGAAGCTCATCAATCAACTCATCAATTCTAGGAATTGGATACCGGTTCTTGATAGTTCTCTTGTTCAAAGCCCGGTAATCAATACACATCCTCATTGTACCATCCTTCTTCTTCACAAGTACCACTGGAGAAGCAAAAGGACTCGTGCTAGGCCTGATATGTCCCAAACTCAACAATTCTTGGATGGTCCGCTCTATCTCATCCTTGAAGGCTCGTGGATGATGATAGGGAGTCACAATAATGGGCTTGGACCCTGACTCCAACTCAATAGTATGCTGAAATCCCCTGTTTGGTGGGAGTCCAACAGGCATGTCTCCAAATACAAAACTATATTTGTCTAGCAAGGCCTGAATATCTGGGTGATATTTGCCCTTTCTTGAATCTAGGGTGCCTTGTGGTGATCCCTCACATATTGCAATCCAACTAACTTGGTCTCGTCTCAAGAGCCTTTCTATCTGATGTGCTGAAACCTGTTGTACTGACTCATTAGTCATACCTCTAATAGTCCTCTCCTGTCCTTGGTTTTTGAACCTGAGGGTCATTGTTTGGTAGTTTTGTGTGAACTCACCAAGTGAATGCAACCATTGGATGCCTAGTACCATATGAGCACCACCTAGAGGAATGACATAGAAGTCATGGGTGATGGTAAAACCATCTAGTACGACCTGGAGCTGGTGAATGACTTGCTTACAAGGCAATGAGTACCCATTTGCCACTGTTACCTCAAAGCCCTCAAACTCCTCTGTCTTCAACCTAAAACGAGCTACTACTGCTTGGTCGATGAAGTTGTGGGTCGCTCCCCCATCTATGAGAGCTACTATGTGCTGCCCACCAATCCTCCCTTTGACTCGAAAGGAGTGGTATCTTGGAGCTCCTGATACAGAGGCAATAGTAGACGATTGTTCTCCTCCATCTGTGATCACGCCTACTGGCGCTACCTCCTCCTCTACTGCACTCTGTGTCTCTGTGCATGGCTCTGGCTCTTCCTCATCATCTGAGTATACCTCAATCAAGTGTACTTGCCCCTTTCCCAAACATCTATGTGATGGATTCCAAGGTTCCTTGCAATTGAAACATAATTGTTTCCTCCGCATCTCATTACGGGTCATATTAGTTGGTTGTTGACTCCTAAAAGATTGTCCCAATCCCTCTTGACCCGTCGGTCAAGAGGGTGCAGCTCCCAATCTCTGTGGAAAGGGTTTGTGAGGAACCTTCAATTGCTGTTGCGACATTCCTATACTCACATTTCTAGTGGTAGATCCTTGAAAGGATCTACTAGGTGCAGAAGTCTCTAGTGTGAGAGCCCTTTTGATGGCTGCCTGTAATGATTCTGGGTCAAAGGCCTTGATTAGGCCTTTAAGAGGTTCTTTCAAACCTTCCATGAAAAGGTATGTCAATCGCCTCTCAGATATGTCTGGTACCATTACAGCTAACCTTTGAAAATCAGCCACATATGTATCAACTGAGCCATGTTGTTGCAGCTGTGCTAACTTTCTAAAGTGTTCCTCTGGATCTTGCCTCTCAAATCTGTCAATCAGCCTTCTACAAAATTCTTCATAGGTGGTGATAAGACTATGCCCTTGAGTGACTAGCCCGTGATACCACCACTCATGTGCCACTCCTTCCAAGTGAAGGGTTGCAAATTTTATGGCTTCTTCCTCGTACATAGGGCTCAATGAGAAATATGTATTCAGTTTCTGGATCCATGCTCGGGCTGAAATTTCGTTGGATCCATCAAATGAAGGGACAACGAGCTTCCCCAATCTGTGTTGTAGATCCCTATGAGGCTGGTTCTGGGTGGCTCTTTGTCCATTTCGAGCCTTTGGTTTTGACTTCAAGTTTTTGTTGGCAATCGAACCGGCCTAGATACAGATTTTCTAAGTCTGCAGCGCCCTAGGCCCGCTGCCAAGCATTGAATGCCCGAAGGAAAGGAATGTCCTCCGTGGCAATCTCCAGTAGGGCTGGTTCCGAAAATAAAAATGGGGTTTTTGAGATAAGGGTTAGGAAGATACTAAAAGGGATAAAATAACTGAAAGGAATGGGAAATGGCTAAAAGCCAGAAATGCGGGGTGATGGACCGGAAGCACGATAGACAGCCTAACTACTTGAACCAACAACAATCAAAACAATAGACTTTTAATAGAAACCAGTATTAAATTCTCTGAACTATGTAAACTCTAGCAAGTATTCCAGGGACTAGTCCTCTATTGACAGTGAAATCCAGAAAACAGAATTAAACTGTGTGATAAAGAGACTAATTTAATAGAAATTACAGAATAGAAGTCATACACAGGGATAGAGAAATTAAAACCGGAGCCAGAAGCCTTTATTTCGGAAGCAGATTTCGAAGTACAGAGCTGCTTCTCTAGCAGAAGTTATCCATCCTTAGTTACAGAGAAGAAGCCGACTTTTATAGAAGAAATCTGCTGCTTTAGAACATTAATGCCCAACCACTCCTGTGACAGGCAGACTTGGTCTCGGTGATGACTTGAAACAGTCAATTCGAGCTTTTCAGATAACTGAGCATTGAAGACAGAAGGTTCCGGCAATGACTTGAAACAGTCAATTCGAATTTACAGAATGCAACTTGGAGTTGGTTTGAACTATCCATGGTAGATTTGCAACAATTTCTCTTAGTCACTTGCTTGAGGAGTTCGCTCCACTAGTGGAGCGCTTTTCATTTTGACCAAATTGACCCTTTCTGCCTTGGGCGCTTTTACATTTCTTTCCTTGGAAAGGTGCTCCAGCTGTGGAGCGCTTTTGAAGGGGCGCTCCACCTATGGAGCGCTTTTGAATATTTGACCGTTTGGTTGACCTTTTAGGATTTTGCCTTTTTCACTTATGTTATAACTTGTTTTCACTTTGCTTTACCTTTGCCTTGGAGATGCGCTCCACTAGTGGAGCGCTTTGGAGAGGCGCTCCACTTGTGGAGCGCTTTACTCATTGACCCTTTGACTTCTCTTACTGCACCCTCATCCTTAGTGCGCTTTTTCCTCTATCTAGTCTTTACATTCCTTCTTCCCTCAAGCGCTTCCTAGGTGGAGCGCTTTGGAGAGGCGCTCCCTGGTTGGAGCGCTCTACCTTTTGACCACATTTGACTTTTACACTTAGCCTTTATACTTGCTTTCATTGTTTTTAGAATGTCGCTCCATGGGTGGAGTGCTTTGGGAGCCCGCTCCAGAAGAGGAGCGCCTGCAACTCTAACTGTTTAGATTTTCATACTTAGTCGCATTTGCCCTTTTATATTCCCTTTTGGCCTCCCGCTCCCATTGCTGGAGCGATTTTACAACTTATCATAAAAACGAAAACAAGCGCCTAAGTGCCGGAAATCAAAGCCATATGTGCAAAATATGTAAGGTTTTGAAGACAAAGGTAAGGAAGAGGAAATAACAAAAAAATGCCCATGCTAAAACATTCACAATTTTGCATGCAACATAACAAGGAAAAGTACAAAAAACTTAGAAAAGTACAGCAAAGATGAGGAACCAGATAAAGCAGCAGAGTACAGTTTTTAAACTAAATGAGACAGCCTCCGAAAGTACAGCAGCATAACCACATCTTAACCATTTTTCTATGGAAAAAGAGAAGTTTTTACAATGAATGGTCTCAAAACTGTATATAATATAAATTTCAACAAGGTGTGGCAAAATTGGCAACACATATGGCGGCTCGTGGGGCATTGAGCCTGCCTCAATGTGAAGATCCCAGTCTTTATCCTTGGGCAGCAGAGTCCTCCTTACTCTCAGAGCCTTCGGATTGCTCCCCTAATTTTTCCTCAATGCTACTGGATTCTTTATCTTCTTCTTCTTCTCTATCTTCCGATTCTTCGTCTGTCTCTTCTTCCTGTTCATCCGCCTCTCCAGCCTTTGAATCTGTGTCACTGTCTGTTTCATTTTCTTCATTCTGCTTGGGCGGTTGAGGGAGATATTGGTCCAACGACTTGTTGAAGACATGCTTGTACACCATGGAAGCATCAACCCAACGTTCCAAAGGGAAAGTCAACTACTTCTGAAGCTCCTGGATTAGGCAACGATATGTTTCGATGCGCTCAACCTCAACAAATTCCAATATTTTGTCGAACTCTGTCAAGCAGGATTGAATTTGGGCATATTTGGCCATGAGAAGGATTATCTGAGCATCAAAACTCGAGGCTTCCAAAGCGTTGACGTCTAAGGCATTATCAATGAAGGTGGCCCACATAGGCTCCAACTCCTGAACTGATGGAATGGGCCCCTCAGGGTCGGTGAAACCCGGGACGCCGATCTTGACAAGAGCATCGAAGTATCGCAGTGAAATGTCTCGCTCTTGCATAAGGGAATCCGAGAGCAAGCGAGCTTTTTTGGCCAACTCAACCTTTGTGAAGAAGTAATGCAGAGTTGTTTTTGCCGTTGCTAATGACTGAGCCAGATCGCTCATAGGGGTAAGGCGGATAGGCACATCTATTTTTCTGAGCTGGGTGGCCAAATCCAACCAATAGTTGACGTCTGCTTGAGCTGACTCCAGGATAGGACCGCCAGCAACAACTGCCTTGTGTGCTTCCCTGAAGAATGCCAAGACTGTAATTCCTTTCGCCGCTCTTGCTGGGAAATCTCGCAGGAAGTCTAGGCGCGTCTCCTTGAGGCGCTCCCTAGAAGGTAGAATAGGCTACTCATTCCTTTTAGATAACTTAGCCTACAACTCATTTCTTTGGACAGTGAGCGCCTGTATCTCCTGGTTTGCCTGGGCGCGTGCCCTCACATGGCTGTCGCATAGCTTGGACGCTTCATTATTTTCATCTTCAAGTAACTGAATCCGTTCCTTCAACTGCTCGATCTCAGACTCCAACGCCTCAACCCGTTTCTTTGACTCAGACTGCAGGGCTTCAATCTGCCTTCTCGTCGTTGCTAGGGCCTCCTCGAGTTCATCATTTTTGGACTGCGCTCGGAAGAAGCGGTCCTTGTAATACTCGCCATGAGCATAAATGGAGCCCATGCCAACTTGGACATCCCCCATTTTTTGCGTTGTGTTCATCCTGGCCATGTCTTCTTCAGTATGGCGGAAAGCATAATCCATCGGGGTCATTTCCCCCAAGGGCTTTTGGGCTAGTGGTATTTTTTGAATGGTGTGCAGCTTCATTGTCTCTGGGTCGATAATGCAAGCCTTCTGAGTCTGCGCCAGCTGTGCCTCTCTCTTTCTGCGGTCCTTCAGATAGCGTGCCGTATTCATGCGCACCTTGTGGATGCTCTGTGCGGCAGCGAGCTGCTGGGTCATTTCTAGCTCAGACTCCAACGACTCCTGAACGCCTATTCCAAGAACTGGCGTGAAGGGAAGAAGTGGGAGAGGGGGCTCAAAATCGGACATTGCACGGGAAGCCGGAGGGGAAGCGACTGCGCTAACCCTCAGAGGTGTTTGGGTCGCCATTGCGGAAATGGTCGGCTGCGGTGTTGAGGAACCAATGGAAGGAGGTGTGATGAAAAGTGTATTTAGCTCTCTGGTGGCAAAGATGTTTGTAATGTGGTCCTCTGACATAGAAAGGGGAAAACTGAATGAGGTAGGGACTGAGAATGCATTAGGGTTTCCTACGAAGGACTCAAACGTTACAGACGAAGGAACAGAAGATGACTTGGATAATGGTACAGATAATGTTGGGCAAACAGACAAACTTGGGGAAGTGGATTGGGGCAATGGAGCCGCACTTGATGCAGGGGCCACTGAAATTGGCATTGTCACAGATATTTCAGGTGTCGAGCAAACAGACATTGGAGTTAGAGAAACTGACAGTGTAGACGTGGAAGAAGAAAAAGGAAGAGATAAATGCGTACCTTCGGGCTCCGTGATCAAAGGAGCCGTGGAAGAGATGCGTTGTGCTTGTGCTTCTTCTTCTTCTTCTATATCTGGCGCATCCATGCTGACGCGCTCTGCGTCTACGTCCTTTTGTTCCTCGTGCATGCTGATGCGCTCTTCGTCTCCACCCCTTTGCTCCTCAGCTTGTGTTGCCACAGTCATTCCGGTAGAGCTCACCGGACGGAAGGGTTTGAGATGCTGCCTGAATGACTGTCCCAAAAGGCTTGTGGGTACTGGTGTGCGACTTCTTCGTAGCCTGTTGCAAGAGAGGCATCTCAGCCTTTCTTTTTGAGGAGGCGCTCGTCTTTTGATGAGCCAATGGCCTCTTCTCTTCACTAAATAATGGGGTCCCTATTTCCACATTTTGACACGGGGTAAAATTTTGAAAGACGGTTCCGCCCCTCCCGCCGATTACCGTAGCCAGGCAGCCCGCGCCCTCCCACGGTGACCCCACGGCCTACTAGCATTCGGGCTCTTTGCGGCCCACCAAATCTGAAAATTTGTCTAAGTTCGTCATCCTGGAGTTCGCTCTCCAGTAGGGCGACTCCGGGATTCTCCGCGCGACAGCAAAATCGAAAAACAGCTAAGTCCTCCCTGTTTCCCGGAGTTCGCTCCCCATTGGAGCGATTCCCGGATCGCCCGCATGGCGATCGGGAGTCGCGGGCCCCGACCAACGAGGGAAATGCCAAGTCCAGCCGAGCGCCGGCCCTGGGCGCCTAGGAATCGCGGCCACTTCCCGGCGATCTCTGGAAACATCTCACTTGCCCGCGAATCGCCGCAGAAGAAAACGGGGCGGGGCCACCCGCGTCGCTCCATCATGGAGCGATCCCGGGATCGCCCGAGCGATTCTCGAGAACATTCCTCCATTTCGGGCGATCCTCCCGCTAGCCCCCGCCCGCGCCCCCCCTCCCCCCCCCCGCCGCACATACCTGGAAGAAACCAGACAAAAGTAAAGGCAGGAAATTCCTTGAGATTTGTGCTTCCCGGACCGCAGGTGAACTTAAAGAAGCAAGGTAGGTGGGCATTTGAGGAGTTAATGTCGCACGAGTGTTCGACCCCAGGTTCACCCCAAAGGGCAAGACGTGCCAGCTGCATTGATGAAACACGCCTTCCCGACTGATAGTTCAGTTCCAGACACGGGAAAACCGCCTTTCAGGTACATTGGCGGTTGTCAAGGGTCAAATCTTAACTGCCCCAACAGTTTTGAGATCTGTGCTTTAATGTAATTGGGAGGGGAAACTCTGCTATATAAGGCAGTCAATATTCATTGTAAAAGGGGGGGAATGAATTGCTAGGGAACTACTATGCTCAAACTCTTTGCATCAATGATAGAACATCCTTGGCTCTAATTCTTGTGTCCTTTTATGCTGCCTTCTGCAAGTATTTCTGTTTACATTCATTTATTTTTTGATTGCTATAATTCCGTGCTCTGGATTTTTCCATTGGACATTGAGTGAATCTGTAATTCTTGCTGAAGGATACATAGGAGGGAATTGCAGCATTAGTTTCTGTTGTATGTTTTGTTTTGATTGCTGTTGGTTTAAGCATTAGTTGGTGATTGTCCCTGCTCGTTCTTTCCCACTGCTATTAATTACCATTTACATTTCTTTCTGCACTATTTTTAATCTCTTTCCTGCACCTTTGTCTTAAAACCCAAAGTAGTTTAGAAAAGGAGCCGGCCTTCTCCGGAGATTGGCACGGAGGGCATCTCTCCGGCCTTTCAATCTGTGGTCCGGGTCTAGGGCGATCTAGAAAAACATTTGGGGGGACCACCAACTCCCCAGGATGGCTTTGCCCTTGCCTTGTGCTTCGTGTCTTGGGTGTGCCAAGTCATCCACTTCATCAGGATTGCGTCCGCCATGGGGAACAATATCAACGAATGAAAGAGGCTGATAAGTATTTTTGTTCTCATCGTAAAACACGGAGAACTTGTCATCAATCCCCAGCGGGTTGTCTGAGGATACTTTGTCATTGTGGACCCTCATGATCCACCACTGTTGGATTTTATTGTCAGACCACTGTGGATGTCTGACCTTCATCTTGGCTAAGACAGACCTGGACAGTCTCTGCTCCTGATTGATAGCCGGGTTATACTCAGTATCCATGGTGTAAAAATCTAGCCAAGGAGGCAAAGGTTTCATTTCTTCCACGTGCCACTCCAGCTCGAGGCCCAGCGGATTATTACGTTGTCTCTCCATGTCGTAATTAGGGCAAGAATGAAAAGATCTCACCCCAAGGTTTTTCTGGATAATACCAAGTGGGTCCCATTTCCAGCGGTGGGGAAGCTCAATCAGCCCGTAGTCTGAAAGCGTCACCGTAAGAACAATGTTCTGACCACACTGTGTTATCTTAACATCTCCGAACTCGAAAGGAGTAGAAACTATAACTTTCTTGCCCCGACCTTTCCCGTACTCCTCGTTGGTGTAGTCAAGCTGCCGGGCCACTTCCAAGGAAAACAGATAGGGCGTGGCGTAATAGGGTAACAGAAAAGGCTTTTCTGTAAACCCGTAGATTCTGATAACCAGGCTTTGGGTGAGGAGAAAGGTATCTCCCAATCGCCCATCTACCACCTTGTCCCTCAACTCCATTGGAACTCATTCACACTGGCCATATATCATCTCCAGTGCTGGCCCGAGGAAAACCTGGTTGAAGATATAGTACGATTGATTTCTGGACAAGTTGTTTGTCCAGAGATAAACTGGCAAAGCTTTGCCCTCCTCATCCATTTGATTTTTCATTATGTAATGAAACTTCTCGTGCATATGCCAAAAGAAATACCACGCCAATAAGGAAGAGTCTGAACTGGTCGGCTTTAGGGCCTTGAACATAGACCAAACAAGCGTGCAACTTCCGCGCCACGAACTCCGCCCAGTCATAA
The DNA here is from genome assembly GCA_028583015.1 of Wollemia nobilis. Classification (NCBI taxonomy): domain Eukaryota; kingdom Viridiplantae; phylum Streptophyta; class Pinopsida; order Araucariales; family Araucariaceae; genus Wollemia; species Wollemia nobilis. The sequence continues at coordinate 6,563,257 of JAQPPZ010017095.1, forward strand.
AAAACTGGAATAGCGCCCGACCTTACTTTGGAGGGGAAATAGATCTCGTTCTCAAGTATGGCCTGCGCCATTGAGACTTACCAGTCAGAGACCCACTCATTTGTTGGAAGCCCCATTACCCATGCCAGAATGGAGTAGATGTCGCGGTGGGCGAATTCCGCTAGGGGCTTCGGCAACTGGGGAAATTCGTCAGCTGATGCCGCGTCTCCCAGCTGATCTCTTATGAAACGGTGCATTTCCGGCGTTGGCTAATATCTGGCGCCCTCTTCATAAGTGTGGATTCTCCTCGGGATAAACTTGGACGAGTGCTTTCTCCCACAAGCGAAAGCATCCCGGACAGCGTCAGCTGTGATAGCGAACAATACTTCCGTCTTGGCGTTCCGAACCGTCCTCGACTGGGCGTCATAGAAACCTGACACAACCTTTATAAAGTCTGGACAGTGATGCACAGACGTGCACATGTAAAAGTACAAGTGCGAATGATAGACAACGGCCAATGGGTTCTTGGTTGGGTTTTCTCTATGCGCCTCTTCAACCTCCAGGCGCAATTGCTCCATATCCTTGTTTGTGACCAGGCAATCCCGGTATCGGAAGAGAGTATGTTGCGGAGCTGTCAACTCTGCTGGTTTTTTCTCTCGCTTCCGCGGCTTCTTCGGCTTCTCTGAGCCGGATGCTCCTGCAGGTGCCGCTTTTTCCTTGGGCGCCTTCTCTCTTGGCGCCTTGTCCTCAGTTTCTTTACTCTTTTTACCCATGGCCGCAGGATGTATTAAAACAACTCGCACTCTGAGTAGATTGGCTCTTCTGGACGAACGCAGGGCGCTGGGGCAGAGGAGAAATCGAAACGATACAGATAGTTTGAAGTTTTTCTGATAAACTCGCCACCTTGTAGTACCAACTTTGAATCCGCCACCTTTAATGTAGGGTACCTGAAGTTAATGCTGGTGGAGGACGTGCATGTAAGCGTGTGCCTTGAATTACCCATGTGCGGGTGGTTGCTTTTGGAAATGGTGAATAACGGCGACGGACAAGGACACTTCCTTGGGGCGCGTGCTGCTTATTGGGAGGAGGGCCCGTACAAATCTGCCAGGAGGACACGCTTAGGCTGATGGAGAGCGAGAATGTTTTGATTGGATAGTTGTACGACTCTCACCTAAAAATACTACGCTTTTAGGGTTTGAAGACGACCCCTTTACAAATGATCTTATCTCTCCGTGACACTTGGCGCAATCTGAACGGATAGCAAAATATATACTATAAAAATAAAAATAACACTTTTTAAAGGGGGACAGGGTAAGCGCTCCCTAGGTGGAGCGTTGCACTTTTCCTTTCTTGAGTTAGGGAAAGCGCTCCCTAGGTGCACTCTGGGAGGAGCGCTCCATGGGTGGAGCGTTTTACATGACTTAGAAGCCCCCTTTTCTTTCGGCTGAACAACCTGCTTCTGGCTTATCACTTGGCGACAATGGGACTGGCCTGCTCCCTGGAGATCATCCACGCCTTCCCCCGAGCAGAAAACCCAAAAAAAACCCCCCCCGTTGCAAAACCAACCCCCCCCAAACCCCCCCCTTCCCCCAAACAAAATTCCCCCCCCGCCCCCCCCCCCCACCCCCCCCCCCCCCCCCCCCCCCCCCCCCCCCCCCCACCACCCCCCCCCCCCCCCCCCCCCCCCCCCCCCCCCCCCCACCCCCGCAACCCCCCCCCACACCCCAAAAAAAAAAAAACCCACCACCCCCCCCCCCCCCCCCCCCCCCCCCCCCCCCCCCCCCCCCCCCCCCCCCCCCCCCCCCCCCCCCCCCCCCCCCCCCCCCGCCCCCCCCGCCCCCCCCCCCCCCCCCCCCCCCCCCCCCCCCGGCGGGGGGGGCGGGGGGGGCGCGGGGCGGCGCCGGGGGGCCGCGCCGCGAACGGGGCCCCAGCCGGGGGGGAGGGGAAGGACGAGAAAAACGCACCCCCCCACCCCTCAACCCTCCCCCCCCCCCGGAGGGGGGCCCCGCACGCAAAAAAAACCCCACAGAAAAGGACTTAGAGAGTTTTTTTTTTAAGAGAATGGGAAGTCGTTGCTCCACTAGTGGAGTGTCGGAGGGCTTTCGCTCCACAAATGGAGTGACAGAGAACTCCCTCTCCCTTATCCATTTTTTCAGCTGTGCTCGAAAAATTGGAGCGACAGGCAACTGTACAGACTTTGAAAAAGATTATATACACGAGAAATACCTGGTGGGTCAATGATCTTCCTCAGAGCTCGGCGGGTGATAAACTTTCAGAAGAAAGCCGTTCACCGAAATCGGGAGAGTGAAACCCTCCATGTCTTGCAGAATGAATGAGTTGATCTGGTTAACGTCGGAGACTCGAAATGGGCCTTCCCAGAAGGCGTCGAACTTCTTGTGGTTCCCCGGCTTGGACTTGTTTTCATTCCACTTTAAGACCAAATCTCCGACAATGAAGGTTCGGTCTGAAGTCTTTTTTCCGAACCAGCCTTTGGTGGATTCGGCGTGCTTGGCGAAGGCTTCGTAAGCTTTCTCTCTTTCTTCCTCTAACTGCAGCAACTGCGCCAACCTCGCATCCATCGGATTGAATTGGCCCTCTTCGGTGTCGAGCCACTTAAGCAACTGCAATGCGGGCAGCTCGATGTGCGTGGGCAAGACTGCGTCTTTCCCGTACACCAGTGAGTAGGGCGACGTCTTGATTGATCGCTTGATAGAAATGCGGTCGGCCCAAAGCGACTGGTCCAAGAGTAGGTGCCAGCTCCGCTTATTTTTCTGTAGCGTCCTCTTCAATATCCGCAGCAGGTTCTTGTTTGTGGATTCCGCCAGTCCATTGCCCTGCGGGTAATAGTTAGACGAGGTTTTCAAATAGATTCCATACCCGCGAAATCGCAGATTTTTGCGCCGGTGAAAGGAGAACCGTTATCAGACACGATGGCTTCAGGTACACCGAAGCGAGTGATCAATCCTTCAAGGAAGGAGATAACCACTTCTTGGTCAGCCTGCTTGGTCGGAATTGCTTCTGACCACCGAGTGAAGTAGTCTGTGGCGGTCAAAATGTATTTGTGGCCGGCGGAGGAGTTGGGATTGATGATCCCGATAAAGTCCAGACCCCACTGTTGGAACGGGGATTCCACTTGGATGGGGTGGAGAGGAAGCGATGCATTCCTAGTCCTTCCCGAGTAGCGCTGGCAACTGTCACAGCGCTGGCTGACTTTGAAAGCGTCGGAGAAAAGGGTGGGCCAATAGTAGCCCGCTTTGATGATCTTCAGCGCCATCGGTCTGCCTGCAAAATGTCCTCCCGAAATCCCGGAGTGAAACTCCTCCAAGATTTTCGCCTTCTGCGACTCCTTGATACATCTCAGGAGAACTCCGTCGATGTTCTAATAATACATTTCGTTAGGAGTCAGGACATACCTGCTAGCTTGCAGGCGAAATCTCCTTCTCTGCGAAGCATTGAAGTGAGAAGGACACCTGCCTGTGTCAAAGTATTTAACCAGATCGCCTGTCCAATCCGGACTGTTGACCGATAGATTGGCAAGATTGCTATCGGGGGCAGGGCTGTCCGAGTCGGGGTTCGCAGCTTCAACCGCGGCATTTTTGGCCAACTCTTGACAGAGCGCTCTGCCTCGGACTAACTTGGTGGGGCGTACCTCGATGTCGAACTCTTGGATCTTAGTAACCCATCCAACTCTCCTATTGCCCAACTCGCCTTGGATGATGAAATTCCGAACATCTGGGTGTATCACGTACACTATCGTTTTGCTCTGAGAGACGAAATGTCGGAACTTCTGGAGCGACCTCATCACCGCATGCACTTGTTGTTCAATGAAATTGAACTTTTCTTCGTGTGGCTGGATGATTTGGCTGAGGAACGCTATCGGGCGCTCATCTCCGTCTTCGCCCTTCTGTGTCAGAACAACTGCATAGCTTTCTGGCTCCCCGACTACGTATAAGATAAAATCTCTTGAATAGTCGGGGTTGATGAGGACCGGAGCTTGGGTGATCCGCTCCTTAATTTCTTGAAAAGCCTGCCTCCTTTCATCGGTCCACTTGAATTCGGCATCCTTCTTCAGGAGCTCGGCCATCGACTTTATTACTTGGGCAAAGTCGGCGATGAACTTCCTGACGAAGTTTATCTGTCCGAAAAAGGACTGCAGGGCTTTTTATTTGCTGGCAGTGGAAGGCGGAGAAGCGCCTCAGCTCGAGCGGGATCAACAGTTAACCCCTTTTCAGAGATTAAATGCCTGAGTAGCTTTCCTTCTTTCACTGCGAAGATTGATTTCTTGGGGTTGATGGAGACCCCGAACTCCCGACATTTTTCAAAAACTTGCCGCAAATGTAGGCCGTGTTCCTCCCTCTTATGGGAGAAGACTGTCATGTCATCTAAGTAAATTACGATGACATGATTCAACAGTTCACCAAAGGCGAGGTCCATCGCTCTCTGGAAAGTCGCTCCGGCATTTGAAAGGTCGAAGGGCATGCGTTGGTAGGCGAAGGTCCCCCACTTGGTGGTGAACGCAGTCTTGTGCTGGTCTTCATCCTTGACCCAAATCTGGTTGTAGCCGGAGAAGCCATCTAGCAAGGAAAACCTTTGTGCTCCCACCACCACGTGAAGGATTTGATCGATCTGAGGTAGCGGGTAGTGATCTTTGAGCGACGCTTGGTTGAGATTTCGGAAATCAATGCACAAGCGGATGTCGCCGTTCTTCTTTCGCACTGGAACAAGGTTGGCCACCCAGGAGGAATGCTTGATCGGGTATATGATTTTTGCTTCAAGCATTTTCAGAAGCTCGACCCTCATCAACATTTCGATCTTTGGGTTGACGGGTCGTTGCTTCTGCCTGAATGGTCTGACTCCTTCCTCCAGCTCGATGGTGTGTTGGATGATATTCTTATCGTACCCCCTTAGATCTTGGTAGCACCAAGCGATGATGTCGGGGTACTCCTTGCACAGGGCATGAATCTGCTGAAGCTCTTCAGTTGTGCAGTCGGCCCCTACCTTGATAACCTTTCCCGGCTCTAACTCCAGGTCCATGAACTCTTTCTGGTCCACCTTGATCTTGTGGCCGATAGACCTGTCGTTTCGGTCGAAGAGACTTTCCAACGTGATCAGACCCTTCGGGATGTGGTTATTTTTCAACTGAATCAATCCCTCGTGGTCTTCTTCATTCAGAGTCCGCTCTTCGATGGAGGACGCTTCATTCACCAGGAAATTAACAAGTTGTTCGTCATTGTCGAACACCTGCCAGTGGAGTTTTTTATCAGGCACAGAAGGCCTGTAGATCAGCCTCACCGTCTTCGGCTTATGCATCATATCATCCGCCGGTGAGAACCGGGCGCCGATGGAGGCTAAGATGTCCGCAAGCTTGTTTCGCTCTCGCGAAATTGACTTGATGTTCAGCGCGGTGAAGGATTCGAGCAAATCCCACACCTTGTTGTGGTACGCCTTCAAATAGTGTTGCTTGGAGATGCACTTACTGGTAACCTGGTTGCAGATTAATTCGGAATCCTCGAATATCTGCAATTGCTTAATGCCGAGCTTTTCGGATTTCTTGAGTCCGAGGCACAAAGCCTCATACTTTGCTGCATTATTCGTACAGCTCCATGCGAGCCTGTACGAATAAGTCTTTTGCTCACCTGATGGGGAAATGAGCGTGATGCCAGCTCCTGCGCCGTTCTTACATCGGGCACCGTCAAAGTACAACTTCCATAGCTGATCGGGTGTCGAGGACTCTTCTGCGGGTGCTTCTATTTCAGCCTTTTCAGGCTTTGTGAGTGAATAGCAACCCAAATCGGTCCCGATGACAGCATTAAAATCAGTCATAGAGAACTCGTCTTCGACTCGGAGCTCGCCAAGAGATTCCTCCATCAGGTCTACCGTTTGCATTTCTTCTGCCATTAGGTTGATAGAGACCGAGCTCTTTTCCTCATCTTCGAGTTTTTCAACATGAAAAGTGGTAGGCTTCTCATTGAAGAGCTTAAATCTTTTCCCCTTGAATGGGATCTCCAAGTGTGAGTAGTCGAGGGAGAGATAGCCTCCCAACTTAGCGGTGAATTCTCGTGAGAGGCACATACTAAAGTATGGCTCTAAGTCGACCACCACGATCTCTTGGATGATCGTAACCTGCGGCATCTTGTGGAGTTGGATGGGAACATCTTTGATAACTCCTACCGTCTTTACGGGAGTCCCGTCTAGTTGCAGCACTCCAGGACTGCTGCGGGTGTACTCCATGCCCATGATTTCACAGACTGCTTTGGGCATGACGGTTGTCGCGGCGCCAGAGTCGATCATGCAATTATGCACGACCCACCCTTCCATCCGAAGGGAAAGGTAGAATGGCGGGGGCCGATTCTTACCTGTGGCCGAAGTCGTCAGCGGTGATGCAAACACCGTCTGTGTCGGCTTACTCTCCTTGTCCTTAGCAGACTTGAGAGATTCCTGCAAAAGGTCAACTTGACCCGGGAGTTGGAGGGCGTCATAGAGGCTTACCTTAGCCGGAGCCTTCTTCATTTCTTCGACTATGTTGTATGTCGAAGTGCTTGGTTCTCCTGCTCCCTTTGCAGATTCATACGTTTTCCGGTACTGTTGTGTGGCATCAACCCGCTGGCGCTTGGTCAGCGAGGGATATTTGAGTTTCTCCCGAGCCTGGTCTTGTGTCTCGGCCTGCGGCTGAGAAGTCGGAGTTCTAGGCTGGAGCACCTTTTCTCTAGCGCGAGGCGACAGGTAGTCCTTCAGCAAGTCGGACTGCCTTGAGGTCGCTGTTGGGTTTGGAGCTTTTGCCGAAGGCTGGGTCTTTTAGTTCCATGGCTTGGGTGGCGCTGGCACCTTCAGCGGCTCCATCTGAGCCGGATCTGCCTCAATAGGCTTCTTCCCAGCTCTGGTGAGGACTGAGACTTGCTCCGCAGAAGACATCATAAAATTATGACCAGCTTCCCTGATCATGTTGACTTGCTCGTAAGCACCGCCGGACAGTGTCTGAACATAGTTGAGGTGCACCATGCAGGTTTCTTCGTTGTGTGGATCATTGCACGTGGTACACCAATATGCTGGATCTGAAACACTGGCCTCTCCGCTGCTCATCACAGCTGAATTTCTTTCGGGCTGCCGGTGAGCGGATGATGCTTGCTCTTTCGTGATCGGGGGAGGAGGGAATCTTCTCTGCTGGAAGCCTTGGTCGTCTTGCCTCCTCTTCATGACGGTCATCTGATTCGCCATCGTCTTCATGTATGCCTTTACCTCTTGCAACTCTTTGGCCTGGGCCTCATTTACAGCTGCTTGATTAGCGGTTGCCTGACTTGCGGATAATGGCAATGGAGTCAACGGCGCAGGTAATGCCGGATATTGGATAGGAGCTGGAAGCTGAGGGACGGCAAGCGCTTGATATGGTGGCGTAGGTGCTTGGAATTGCGGAGTGGGTATCGCTTGATACTGAGGGGTTGGATTCCATGGTTGGCTAGGATACATCTGAGATGTAGGCGGAGCGGATGCGCTTGGGTACATATTTTGCGGGAAGTCTAGGTAAATCGGAGTCGTCACCTTGGGAGGTAACTTCCCGATAGCTATCAGGTCAGCTTCCGCCTTCTGCGCCTGCTCATACAGAGCAGGGAATGTACTGATATTAGCATGTCGGATGCTCATGCTAATATCCGAGTGAAACGCTCTCAAGTAATAGAACGCGACCTGCTCAGGTGTGGGTCGAAGGCCGTCGGTGACTCCCTGCCAGGTTCGGGTGAACCTGACATTGAAGTCAGCTACCTCTTCCTGAGGATGCCTTTGAATAGTGGTGAACTGGTGCAACAGAGAGAAGGGGTCTGCTTGTTCGTTGAAGCCCCTTATAAGTTGGCCCGCCAGTTGGTCCCATGAGGTGATGGTGCCGGGCGGAAGCGACCGGTACCAGTAAAGGAGCTTACCTCTCAGTGAAAGAACCAACAGCTTCACCATGACGTCTTCTTTGGTGATTTGGTGAATAGTTGCCAGTCCCGCGACGTCTTGGATGTGCTCGTGCGCCGTCTTTCCCGTGTCGTCGTAAGTAGGTAGAGATTTCAAAGCTGCGGGAGGCACCGTGTGTTGGGCCTGTAGGGCAAGCGGTCCCGTATGATTCCAGGCTGGGAACAGCCTGGGCGGATTTGGCTGCGCCATATGGGGTGGCGGATTTGTATGGAGCGGTGGAGGTGGTAGAACTTGCTGAGCCGGAACGGTCGGAACACTCGGAGCACCTGGTTGAACGTTCGGTGGAGCCGGAGTATACTGATGATCCGGAGAATTCGGTGGATTTGGGGGCAAGCTAGTCGCTGTGCTATCGGGAGTTGGAGTTCGTGTAGCAACGACAGCTTCCTGTGAAGATGTCCCGTCTAGCGGGTTATTCGGCTTGACCACCCTAGGATGTTCTCCCAGAGCGTCGATGTCAAGCTCGTAGAACTCGATTTCTTCTTCTTGTTCTGCGTTTCTAACTCTCCATCTCGTACGCATGAAGGCGTGAGTTTTTAGACTGGTCTTCGAGACTTGGAGGTATCTGAGTTCAACAGAGTCGCCAGATGTTCATATTTGATAGCAATAAGATGAACATCACTTCTTAATACTGTTTTAACGTGGAACGTTTGCGTCCCACCGGGCGTGCCAGAAACTGTTGGCAATCGAACCGGCCTAGATACAGATTTTCTAAGTCTGCAGCGCCCTAGGCCCGCTGCCAAGCATTGAATGCCCGAAGGAAAGGAATGTCCTCCGTGGCAATCTCCAGTAGGGCTGGTTCCAAAAATAAAAATGGGGTTTTTGAGATAAGGGTTAGGAAGATACTGAAAGGGATAAAATAACTGAAAGGAATGGGAAATGGCTAAAAGCCAGAAATGCGGGGTGATGGACCGGAAGCACGATAGACAGCCTAACTACTTGAACCAACAACAATCAAAACAATAGACTTTTAACAGAAACCAGTATTAAATTCTCTGAACTATGTAAACTCCAACAAGTATTCCAGGGACTAGTCCTCTATTGACAGTGAAATCCAGAAAACAGAATTAAACTGTGCAATAAAGGGACTAATTTAATAGAAATTACAGAATAGAAGTCATACACAGGGATAGAGAAATTAAAACCGGAGCCAGAAGCCTTTATTTCGGAAGCAGAATTCGAAGTACAGAGCTGCTTCTCTAGCAGAAGTTATCCATCCTTAGTTACAGAGAAGAAGCCGACTTTTATAGAAGAAATCTGCCGCTTAGAACATTAATGCCCAACCACTCCCGTGACAGGCAGACTTGGTCTCGGTGATGACTTGAAACAGTCAATTCGGGCTTTTCAAATAACTGAGCATTGAAGACAGAAGGTTCCGGCAATGACTTGAAACAGTCAATTCGAATTTACAGAATGCAACTTGGAGTTGGTTCGAACTGTCCATGGTAGATTTGCAACAATTTCTCTTAGTCACTTGCTTGAGGAGTTCGCTCCACTAGTGGAGCGCTTGGGAGAGGCGCTCCACTAGTGGAGCGCTTTTCATTTTGACCAAATTGACCCTTTCTGCCTTGGGCGCTTTTACATTTCTTGCCTTGGAAAGGCGCTCCAGCTGTGGAGCGCTTTAGAAGGGGCGCTCCACCTATGGAGCGCTTTTGAAGGGGCGCTCCACCTATGGAGCGCTTTTGAAGATTTGACCGTTTGGTTGACCTTTTAGGATTTTGCCTTTTTCACTTATGTTATAACTTGTTTTCACTTTTCTTTGCCTTTGCCTTGGAGAGGCGCTCCACTTGTGGAGCGCTTTACTCATTGACCCTTTGACTTCTCTTACTGCACCCTCATCCTTAGTGCCCTTTTTCCTCTATCTAGTCTTTGCGTTCCTTCTTCCCTCAAGCGCTTCCTAGGTGGAGCGCTTTGGAGAGGCGCTCCCTGGTTGGAGCGCTCTACCTTTTGACCACATTTGACTTTTACACTTAGCCTTTATACTTGCTTTTGTTGTTTTTAGAATGTCGCTCCATGGGTGGAGCGCTTTGGGAGCCCGCTCCAGAAGAGGAGCGCCTGCAACTCTAACTGTTTAGATTTTCATACTTAGTCGCATTTGCCCTTTTATATTCCCTTTTGGCCTCCCGCTCCCATTGCTGGAGCGATTTTACAACTTATCATAAAAACGAAAACAAGCGCCTAAGTGCCGGAAATCAAAGCCATATGTGCAAAATATGTAAGGTTTTGAAGACAAAGGTAAGGAAGAGGAAATAACAGAAAAATGCCCATGCTAAAACATTCACAATTTTGCATGCAACATAACAGGGAAAAGTACAGAAAACGTAGAAAAGTACAGCAAAGATGAGGAACCAAATAAAGCAACAGAGTACAGTTTTAAACTAAACGAGACAGCCTGCGAAAGTACAGCAGCATAACCACATCTTAACCATTTTTCTATGGAAAAAGAGAAGTTTTTACAATGAATGGTCTCAAAACTGTATATAATATAAATTTCAACAAGGTGTGGCAAAATTGGCAACAGTTTCAGAAGTCCATGAAGGAGATGTCCCCTTGGAACTCTTCACTCTTCGCAGCATATTCAGCATGGAGGGTGTCCAAGTCGTCCTCTTGCTGGTCCACCTCATCCTCTCCTTGTTGCATGGCTTCTCTTTGCAAAAAAGTGACTCTTGGTAACCCAGAACTAGTTGCTGATTTTAGTGGTGTGTTGTGGTTTGCCCTGGAAGCTGAGGTTTCCCCTCGTTCACCATGTCCTAACGGAATAGTGACAGGATTTGAAGACTGTACTAGCTGGGTGAAGAGATTGATTAACTGCTGCTGTCCATCCTGCAAGGATTTCAGTGTGTTGGAAAACTCTTTCTCTCTGTTGGTTATTTTCTGTAACTTTTCTTGTTTCTTTTGGTATCACTGTAGTTTCTTTTGTTCCCTCTGCCTCAGTCTTTGTGCTCTAAGGCTGTCTGGCATGCAATAGTTTTTCCTCTTATATCCCCCTTAGGCTGGCCAGATCTAAGCTTTGATACCACTGTAATGAACCTGTCTAATATGCAGAATAAAAACATACAAAAGTATACTGCAACAAACTGATTTTTTTGTATTTTATATTTAGAAGAGAAAACACAGAAATAACTAGAAATAATAAAGATTACAAATTTCAGAATTGCAAAGAACACAGAATGTTCATACAAATTCCAGCCAGATGAAGGTTTCCGTCCTCAATGGCCTGCACTCAACACTTGGGGTTTCCGTCCACAAATGCTTTGGAAAAGGGCTCAATGACTTGACATGACATGATGAGAATGAATCCTCCCTTCCCCCTTTTTATAACTTTCCTCTCCTTATCCTAATTGTCACCAGCTGTCAAATCTACCTTAACAACTTTCTATTTAAGATTTATTCCAACTAATTGCAACTCCATCACTAACTGGCACCAGCTGGCAAATCTGCCTTATTAACCACTTGCTATTTTAAGATTTATTCCTTTTTTTTATCTGAGCTGCTGCCAACTGGCAAATCTACCTTATTAGTTTACTTTCTATTCCACTATTTTCTGCCGCCGCTGGGTAGAGTGGACCCCACATATGAATATCTCAAAAAGAAGATATTACACTGTAGGCCATTTTGAACACCTTCTCCTCTCAGTGATTACACATGTAATTAATGCAAAAATTTGAGGACTGCACTAAAATTTAATGTTTACATTGTAGATTGGCATGTATAATCCCTTGTTGTAGATCATTCTTAAATTCCTTCACTATAACTATAGTAAAAGTTGAACAATAAGGCCATAATACACGATCTATTTTAAAAAATTCATCCTAAGATGTGCTAATTTGGTCATAAATAAATTCCCTTACAATAATTATAGTCAAAGTTGAATGCAAAGGCCATAATGCACTGATTATTCTAAGTAATTCATCCCACAAAAAAAAAACATTTTCTAGAAGATTTTAAGGGCAAATCTAGTACTGTCCAAATCAGCCTATATTGAACCAAAAAATCACCTTGATATAAATACTAGAAAAAATGAAACTATATCAGGTTGAAAAGCTTAAAATAGGAACAACAACTACCTTCCCATCTTTAAATAACATCATGTTTGCGTGCAAAATCCCTCCTCCCGGTTTGAAAAGCTTATCTCTTCTTCACGCTAGGAAAGATCATATTTTGCAAGGAGACATGTCCTTTGCCATTTCAAGGGCAAACACAAATTGTTTGTCTTTTCATCTGGATTAATGCATTTTCATAACCTGATATTAAACCTATGTGATAGGAAATTTCTTCAAGTACATAATTTATGCAGATGCTGTAGGGCAAAAGGATCCCAGAAAGCAAATAACCCAGAAAAATACATGACTATGCAAACTGAAATATGGGAATACTCTACACCTTTGTAAATACCGCACCATAAAGTATGCAAGCAGGAAAGGTGATGACTGTGAAACCCATGAATAAATATTGAAATGTCTTGAACTATGCTCTTATAGGTGCCTTGAACAACATAGTAAGTGAGCTAACAGACTAATTCACATAAAACTCTAAGAACATGCCTGATGTTAAATAGAACAAGTGAGTATACTCACCCTCCCTAAAAGAGACTGTCAACAAAGTCATAAAATTGAAACTTGAACCCTAGATATGTCAAATAAGACACTCATTTTAATTGAGCTCTTGAGGAACTGCCTTTGAACCATTACTATAAAACTGTTATAAACTATGTTCCATGGGGATGCGTATTTGGCTTTGGGGACCATCTGAGACTCTGAAACATGTGTTTAATATCAGGTTATGAAATCCGTTCCGTCATACCAAAAATGTGTCCTTAGGTCTCCAAAATGCGTCTTGATGTCTCTCACTGGCCCTGTCCTGGAAGATAGGTTAAAAACCATGCCTCACAAGTAGAACTGAGAAGTCTCAAAAGTTTGTAGAGAAAACAATGCTAACAAGGGGGGAAGAAAATCCTTTCAGTATTAAAGATCTGCCAAGATTCATCATTAAATTACTCAAATGCCAAAGTTTTGGGGAATAACTTGAATGCCTGTCAATTGCCTTTTGGTCTACTTTTGCCTTGACTAGGCTATTATACACCCCACCAGGGATCCATTCGAGGGTTAGGCTAGGCCCTGAAATGTGTCAAACAAATAAGGACGGTGTGAGTCCTGAGTCCTGAGTCCTGTGTGGATGTTGGATGTTGGCAAAGTTACCCCTTAGACCTTGGCACCAAGCAAAAACAAAGTGCAGTTATTTGTGCAGCCCCTTATGGGGCAGGTTTCAAAAAGGATTCTTCAAAAGAAGTTTGAATGCTTGCATTGTACTAGAAAGAGAAGACTTGGGCTTGTGTTCTTGATCGAAAGAAAACCCAGGTACTAAATATTTAGGAAGCCTTTTTTTGGCATCCCTAATTTTTAAAATTTGAGGAATTGGTCCCATCCTTATAACTATCTTCTACATTCCAAATTTACCATTTCTGCGATATGATTTTTAATATTTTGAAAAAATTGCAACAACAACAAAAATGACAACATTTTTTTGACTTGTAAACGTGAAAAGTGAAAGGTGATAGAAGCACCTTTCCTAATTCTGCCAGACCATTACAAACTTGTTATTATCTACACAGATGCTAAGAACATTTGCCATGGATGCAGTGTTCTCTCCATGTAGAATTTTTATCTTCTGAAAAAATAATAAGTTAAACAAAGAACATACACCATTTTCCCAATTACAAAGAGTTTTAAGTCCTCATAAGAAATCTATACCTTCAAAAATGGAGAATCTTTACCTCAATAATATGAAACGTGATCACGAGGAGCCAATACCAAGTATGTTGAGTATTCATTAACGAATCTCAATGAGACAATAAAAGAATAGCATAACAGTGGAACAATAATGTTTGTATACTGCTTTATACAATTAAGAACTTGGGTGCAATCAAGATTATAATGGTTTTTAGTTAGAAAATAAGCAAAGTCCCCTTAACATTATTTCTTATTTAGGGCAATGAAGAATGCAGAAGGATGTTAAAGTTAACTTATAGAAATGGGTAAAAGTTAACCTGCTAACACTGAATGTATTGTGGCATAACCAACCTTGTAGGTAAATTTCAATCACTTCGAACTAGTGTTGAGCAAGCATGCAGTCTGACTCTCCAAATTTCCAATTTATGAATTGGAAGAAAGACACTTTACAGTTTCAAACATTTTTTAATGTATAAGCACTGTGAAGGAGCAATCATCTGAACATCATTGCAAGAATTTTGACTCCAATAAATTTGTTGAATTCACCTTCAAATAATGCAACCCATCCAACGTTTCTATGCTTGTACACATTACTATAATTTCTATCTTTCCAAAGGGGTGATTAGACACAGTTGAATCTAATCTTTGCAATGTTAAGGAGGTGATTTAGATATTGGATAACTTCACATGAGGAGGTTTTGATTCATATTGGATCATTGTTTTATTATCTTAAGATTAGTACAGCTTGAAACTTTCTGTAACACATTAGTCTCAGTCTTGAGCGTCTAAGTACATTTCTAAAATTGGCTAAAGTTCTTGTTGACAATGATTGAGAATTTGGGAGGTACACAAATATGTTCTTATTCTGTATTTGTGATAAATGATTTCTAAAAGATTATTATGAAATTGTGTGCCTCTTAAGAAAACCCTTACAAACTGACCCTTGGAGTTGCGATTAAGGCATTTTTGCTGCTTTCTAACATGTGATCTTAACATATCTTCCATGATTTGACTAACGCCTCTAGTTTGTCTATCTCTTGGAGGGTGGTTTCTAGTACCCAAATTTAGCTGATTACATAAATGCTGCAATATATCTTTTCAGGTTCCCTTTAAGCCTAGTATTTCTGCCACTCATAATATTCTTAGATATTCCATATTTTAAGAAGATTTCCACTAATGGTGGGTAGGGGTTCTAGTACCTTTATGCATAGTTGAGAAAATCGGTATCGGGAGTCAATCGGCTGGGCAATGAGATGGGAGTTTTTCAAAAATTGGCAAAAAAAAAACCAAAGAAAACGAAATTTTTTTTTTGATTTTTTTTTCATGCATATTACAATGAATTAACATTATGCAAATCAGATATTGCAATAAAAACAACAATTCAAGTCAAGACATCATACAAGGCTCAAGCTTTAAGTACACATGAAAGTGACAAAAGTTCACAAAACACATCCTGTATTGCTTATCATTATAAAAGGTACAAAATTACAAATTGCAAACTGTGTCAAGTCTCAAAATGCCTCAATAGGCCCAATATCTATAGTTTTCCTTTGCCCCTTGTCCTAACATAAGCCCTGTTGGTTACGAATCTGCCATTAGGAAAGGATTTGGTTAAATGCGCCCCATTCGCCCACCAGATTGAAAGGCCGGAAGGAAGGAATGCCTTCCGTGCCAATATCCGGAGAAGGCCGACTTCCTATGGGTTTTCTTGATTGTTTTAGCTAAGAGTATAGGAAAGAGATAAAGATGCGGAAAGAGATTCAAATGTGATTTGAGTTGGGTGGGGGGAATAAGCAGCACGACAACGATCAATCACCACTACTAACAACAATTAAATACATAACACACCATAGAAACTACAGCTGTAATACATCCTATGTATCCTCTATCTATGCATTCCAGGAATACTTAATCATCAAATACTGGAATCCAGAGTTCACAATAACAGTAAGCAATGAAATAAGCAACATCAGGCAGAAATGACAAGTAAAGGCAGCATAAAGAATGATAACAACAAAATAGAGCCATGTGTGTGTCTTGCATTCAAAAGCAAACGTATAGCTACAATGGTTCCCTAGCAAGATATCCCCCTTCCACCCCTTTTACAATGATGCAGTGCGGCTATTTATAGCGCAATTCCCCCCCATTACAATCCTGGGCACAAAATCCCAGACCCGACAATAGCTGACAAAAGCTGACAAAAGCGGCCAAAGAGCCGCTGATGTTGACTCCTGCAGACAGGGACTGTACTGGCAGCAAGGTTAACCTGAAAACTGGGCAGCTACGTGGCAGTGTGGTTGATGAAACTTCGCGTCAGCGTGAATGCGGGTAGCTGCAGTAGATAGAACTTTGCGTCAGCGTGAATGGAGGTAGCTGGAGGAGGTGATTTGGGCCATGCTTGTCCTTTTTCCCATTGCATATCGGCTCGGATCCCGAGGCTGACAAGGCTGGACACTTGTCAACTTCTGACGGGGTGCATCTGCCTTGGAAGACAGCTTCTCTCTTGTGTCCTACTTTGCCTCCGTGCCTTAGCCAGTTTTTGGGCTGCTTGATGGATCTTGCCCAACTGCGCACAGGTCAGAGGGCGCAACCCGACTTCGCTGCGAAGTCGGGTTGCGCACTCCAGTACTTAGTTAATTTGGCCGCCTCTCGGACTGCGCACAAGAAGGGGAGCGCACCCCGACTTCGCTGCGAAGTCGGGTTGCGCTTCGACACTTAGTTGATTTCTGGAGACACTGCTTCCCTACTGCGCTCCGGATGGGGAGCGCACCCCGACTTCGCTGCGAAGTCGGGTTGCGTTCCCATACTTAGCCAAATTCTGCTTATTTCCAGTCTGCTTCCGCACTTCGCATTCCCGAGTGCGCTCGAATCTAAGGGCGCACCCCGACTTCGCTGCGAAGTCGGGTTGCGCTCCCAGACTTAGAATTTTTTAGGGAGTGTTTGCTCTGTTCTGGCCGAAGAAAGAATGAGGGGAAAAGGGAGGAATGCAACTGATAGAAGGGGAGAAAGGGAAAGGAGATGGAGGGAAGGGAGAGCAGCATACTTACAAAATTTTGAAAACATGGCACCCCGTGCAAAATGTGGCAACAAGCCCTAGTCTCTCTTGTTTGATGTGTGCTTGTAGATGTCTGTGCTTCTCGTGCTAAGGCCTCTTCTTGGTCCCTTGCTGCCATCTCCTCCGCTAGGGTCTCATAGTTTTGCAATTCTTCCATGCTGAATAGAGGATCTTGCTGTACCTAGAAGTTCAAAACTTCAACTAGATGAGGAAAGGGACAAAAAAAATACTATAACTATAAGATATGCTTTTAAACGAAGAGGATGAGAGGAGAAGAAGGTCCCAACAAGATTTGAAGTTTTGAACTACTACCTGCGGCTCCTGCTCTTGTGCTTCTGCATTTGTGATCCATTCAGATGATGGATCAATGTCACTTATGTCAATGGGCTCAATATTTGGTATTTCAAAAGATATTTGGTGGAGACAAAGGTTGTAGTGCACAAACACAAGATCATTTAACCTTTCTTGTGTAAGTTTGTTGCGCTTCGTGGAGTGCATGTGCTCAAACATACTCCAATTGCACTCACAACCTGAAGAGCTACATGGTTGGGATAAGATTCTAACCGCCATGTGTTGCAAATTGGGCGTAAAATCACCAAAGTCCTCCCACCATAAATCTAGAAACGACAACCAAAAAAAAAATTAATATTTTACATGTAACAACTTAAAAGTTTAAATTTTAAAACAAAATCAGAAGACAATAAATAATAATTCGATGAGGTTTACGGTTTACCTGGCCTCAATTTCTTAATAGCATTTTTGCATTGCACAGATGGGAATTGGCGACCACGACATGCCTTATAATCTTGTATCTCGGCACGGGTTTCATCGCCTAATTGTGGTGTCTTTCTGAACACGCGATCAATGCAATCTTGAAGGCCAATCTTGACCTCGTAATCAACACGGAATGTGGGCTCATAAAATAATTTGGGGTTCAAATAGTAACCCGTTGCATGAAGAGGGCTATGGAGTTGTGATGTCCACCTGTTATCAATGATGGTCCAAATGGCATCATATTTTGTGCGGTTATGTTCATAATATGCAGCAATGGCCTCTTTCGCCCTATCCATAGCCTCATATACAAAACCCATTGGGAATTGTTCTCCATCAACAAGACGAAGAACCTTCACCAATGGCTTTGATACCTGAAAAAAAAAAAAAATCAAAAAATAATTTAAAGAAAAATATTTTACAACATAAATTAAATAAAAAAGTAACAAATAAATAAGCGTAGTCTTGTAGTTGTACCTTGATGGCCTCATCCATGGCCATCCAGAAGTCCTCCTCAAACAAAGAAGTATAAACATTTTGCCCCTCGGATGATGTGCGATATCTTGCAGCTGCTTCTGAATTCCACTCATTACTCACAAACATTTGTTTTAGTGACCCTCTTGCATTGTAAATGCTCTGCAATGTCACAAAGTTTGTGGCAAAGCGTGTAACGCTAGGCCTCACTATTCCTCCCATTGGTGAATTGCCTCATGAGGTTAAGGACCCATGAATGGTTGTAAATGAATTTTGTTATGGCCTTAGCCTTCCCTACAACCTCTCTTACCCAAGGTAATTTCCCAATGTCCTCGAAGAGCAAATCAAGACAATGGGTTGCACACGGGGTCCAAAAAATGGTGGGGAATCTTTCCTACAAAATCCTCCCGGCTGCCTTATATGTTGCTTCGTTGTCTGTGATGATTTGGACAACATTCTGCTCCCCAACCTCCAAGACAACCTCCTCCAACAACCCTGCAAGCATTTCGACACTCTTCACATGTGCCGATGCATCTACTGACTTAAGGAATGCAATTCCTTTTGTAGATGCAACCAAAAAATTAATGAGGGTTCTTCCCCTCCCATCTGTCCAACCATAAGACATAATAGTGCAACCCTTGGTTCTCCACACCTGACGCTGGTTGTCAAGCACAACCTAAAGTAAAAAAAAAAATTTAGTCATGCACATTGAATATTGATTTTATCATATTAATAAATATAAAAAAAAAGTCATGTCATAATTATATATATTAATTTAGTCAAGCACAATGACACAACCTGAATGTCGTTCACAGATTCTTGAAGGAGATGGCCCCTAAGATCATCATAAGTTGGCACCTTATATCTTGTGCCGCAGCTTGCGACAACATCTATCATGCGTCGCCAGTATGGAGACCTCGCCACATTGAAGGGACCAAAAAGTGGCAATGGCTTTCGTGGCTGCAGTGTGCTTCTCTTGGTTCCACGCAGCCATACCCTCAAGCGTGGATTGTGTCCCTGCCCCTGACACAACACGGTCTAAGTCTACAAAAGAGGACTCTCCCGTCCCACTAGCTCCTTGAGCACTTGGACTCGAACTACTTTGTTGAAAGAACCGCTTAAGGCTGCCACGCCCACCTTGAGAGGGGGGGGGGGATGAAATGGCATCGCTATAACTTCTTTTGTTGCTTGCGTTTTCTTTTGCCATAGATAACATGGCATTTACTTTGTTTTTTACATCTTCTGGCACCTTATCACATAATGCTACATTATTTCCTGGTAACCGTGCCAAATGGAACTTGAGGCGATAAACGCCTTCGGAATAATGATTGCCACAAAAATTGCATTTAAAACTGTTTTTTGTTTGCCCTGGCGTTCCATACGCCCATGCTGGATCCAATGGTTTCATTTTTTATATGCCTGCACATGGAAACAATTTATTAACAACAAAGTTACAAATCACTTGAAAAAAAGGAAAAAAATAAAAATAAACCCTAAAAAAACTACAATTTTAGAACAGTCCTAACCTAATTTCAAGCAGCCCTAAAAAAACCCTAACCTAATTTACAACAGCCTTAACCCTAAACCCTAACCTAATTTAAAACAGCCTTAACCCTAAAAAAAACAGCCCTAACCCTAAAAAAACAGCCCTAAACCTAATTTAGAACAGCCGTAACACTTAAAAAACCCTAAACCCTAAAATATAGAAGAAACAAAATTACAATACTGGTAGGCAACAATATTTACTTAAAAGAGAAAAAAAATCCTAAAAACCTAATCCCTTACCAAAAAAAACCCTAAAAAAAATTAAAAAACCCTAAACCCGGAATCAAGATAGCGAATAGTTTGGCTTGCATATATCAATTTAATATCTATTTAAAAGGAGGAGAAAAAAAAACCTAAACCCAAAACCCTAGACTAGGGTTTTGGGTTTAGGATTTTTTAATTTCAAGTTGAGAAGTAGAACATCCCTAACCTAATTTCTGTTATGTAATGGAGCCAAATTGATAAGAAAGGAATTAATAGCCAAGGAGTATTGTTAATGGGCAACGATCAACAATAGGCCCCTGAACGGGGTTTTGAAAATATAACTGTATTTCTTGGTGAAAAACACTTGAAAAAAATTTCTGACCTTGAGGCTGCCCTGAATCTTCTGCCGGATTTCTTCACACCGCAATCAATCTGCCGGATTCCTTCACACCGCAATCGATCGCGCTCCTACTAGGATGGTTTGGCATAGTTGGTCGGGCCAGTCGGGGTGGTAGCACAAGCGGAGGTGTTTTTTTTTGTTTGCAACTGCTTGGAAGAAAGAATGAAAAAATAAAAATAACCTTTGGCTTTTATCGGTCGCAGCCTCTACCCGCGCGGCTGCGGCCGATTTTTTGGCGATTTTTTGAAAAAATTGCCAAAAAATCGGCTGCATCGCGATAAGTTGCCGATTTAATCTGCTTGGCAATCAAACCCGATTTAATCGCGATTTTTTGCAGATTTTTGTAACTATGCCTTTATGTGTCATTTGACATGGAATTAGTCTCGCTAGTTTAATAAGCCTATTCATTACCACCATGTTTTGATCCTTTTACTGGGAAGTTCTAAATAGATAGGTGATAGAACCAATAGATGTACTTATAGAAATGGAATACAACACAATGTAATATAATTCCATTACCATGTAGATAAACAAAATACACAATGGGAATACTTGCAATTACAAATGGACACTTTGCGCACATCATGTATCCTGCACAACAACTATTTGTAATACATCATATTTTGATGAACAATCTACCAACAATACACCTTAGAGCATAGTTGAGAGAATTGGAATCGCCACGGAATTGGCTAATGATTGACTCGGAAAAAATCGGGAATCGGCAAAAAATCGGGGAAAGAATCAGCAAAAAAACCTCGAAGAAAATGCAAATTTTCATTGAACAAAAGTTCTTTTCATGCATATTACAATGAATTAACATTATGCAAATCAAATATTGCAATAAAAACAATAATTCATGTCAAGACATCATACAAGGCTCAAGCTTTAACTACACATGAAAGTGACAAAACACATTTTGTATTGCTTATAATATGAAAAGGTACAAATTACAAAATGTGTCAAAATTCCTCAATAGGTCCACTATCTAATGTCTTGCAATTCCTTTGCCCCTTGCCCTAGCAGAAGACCTAGTCTCTCTTTGTTGATGTGTGCTTGTAGTTGTCGCTTCTTGTGCTAGTGCCTCTTGTTGGTCCCTGGCTGCTATCTCCTCCGCTAGGTCTTCAAAGTTTTGTAAATCATCCGCGGTGAATAGAGGCTCTTCTCATTCCTGCTGCTCCTGTGCTGCATTTTTTATCCATTCAGATGATGGATCAATGTCAGTTAGGTCAATGGGCTCAGTACTTGTTTTGCAAAAGTACTTTGGTGGAGACAAAGGTTGTAATGCACAAACACAAGATCATTTAACTTTTCTTGTGTAAGTCTGTTGCGCTTCTTGGAGTGTATGTGCTCAAACATACTCCAATTGCGCCTACATCCTGAAAAGCTACATGGTTTAGATAAGATTCTAACGACCATGTGTTGCAAATTGGGCATAAAATCACCAAAGTTGTCCCACCATAAATCTAGAAACAACAACAAAAAAAATTAATATTTCACGTGTAACAGCTTAAAAGTTTAAAACAAAATCAAAAGACAATAAATAATAATTCGATGAGGGTTACCTGGCCTCAATGTTTCAACAACACTCTTGCATTGCTCAGATGGAAATTGGTGACCATGACATTCCTTATAATCTTGTATCTCTGCATGCGTTTTATCACGCAATTGTTTACTAGCTGAGAACATGCGGTCAATGCAATCTTGAAGGCCAAGCTTCACCTTATAATCAACATGAAATGTAGCAGAATATTTTGGGGTTCAAATAGTAACTCGCTGCATGAAGAGGGCTATGGACTTGTGATATTCATCGGTTATCAATGATAGCCCACATGGCATCCTATTTGGTGCGGGCATATCCATAAATGCAGTAATTGCCTCTTTTGCCCTGTCCATAGCCTCATATACAAATCCCATTGGAAATTGTTCTTCATCAACAAGATGAACCTTCACCAAAGGCTTTGAGACCTGAAAAAAAAAAGAAAAAATAATTTAAAGAAAAATATTATACCACATATATAAAATAAAATAAATTAATAAGTGTAGTCTTGTACCTGGATGGCCTTATCCATGGCCATCCAAAAGTCCTCCTCAAACACATAAGTATAGACATTATGCCCCTCAGGGGATGCTCGGTATCTTGCTGCTGCTTCAAAATTCCAATCATCACTCACAAACATTTGCTTTAGTGACCCTCTTGCATTATAAATGCTTTGCAATGTCACAAAGTTTGTGGCGAAGTGTGTAATGCCAGGCCACACTAGCTCCCTCCAATTAGTAAATCACCTCATGAGGCTAAGGACCCATGTATGGTTGTAAATGAATTTTGTGATAGCCTTAGCCTTCCTTACAACATTTGCCACCCAAGGTAATTTCCCAATGTCCTTGAGGAGCAAATCGAGACAATGGGCTGCACATGGGGTCAAAAAAATAATGGGGAATCTGTTGTCCAAAATCCTCTCGGTTGCCTTATATGCTGCTGGGTTGTCCGTGATGATTTGGACAACATTCTCCTCCCTAACCTCCAACACAACCTCCTACAACAACCTTGCAAGCATTTCGGCACTCTTAACATGTGCCAATGCATCTACTGACTTGAGGAATGTAGTTGCTCCTGCAGTGCAACCAAAAAATTAATCAGGGTTCTTCCCCTCCCACCCGTCCAACCATCAGACATTATAGTGCAACCCTTGTTCCTCCACACCCTAGGCTGGTATTTAGAGCCATACAATTGTATGAACAACCACCAAAGCGAGAAAGTGAACTGTAGATGTGAGGGTTTTTGAGGTTGTAGGTGTGTGGAGTTGTATGGACGTGGTTTTGGAGTAGGACAACAAAGGAGACACAGAACCCGTGCAGAAGAAAAAGGGAAAAAAAAATTGTCATACAAGCAATAGTAGGTCGTACGAGCAAGAGCATGCATGACCAAATTACAGAAGTATTGTCATTCAAGTGAAGGTCATACAACGACGACGTACAAGTTGGTGCAAGAGGTTAGTCGTATAAGTGGAAGGAGGCTAATGGTGTTGTACAAGTCAATCTTTGACGACTATTGTACAAGTTGAATAATTGTAGTACAATAGGAGATTGTGCATGGCAAGAACTGTATAGACGCAGGAGATTGTGTACAATAAGGGTCACACAAGCAAAAGCACAATGCAAGCAGAGTTGTTGAGAGGAGAAAGATGCAAAAGCGGCCTAGTATCAAGGAGAAAATTCACAAGGTGGAACAACAACAGAGATATTCCCCCTAACTCAATGTTGTAGCTAGAACCTCGTTTCTATGGAGAAGGTGTTGAAGGAGGCAAGAGGAGGGGTCTTGCGGAATGCATTTGTGGGAGAGAAAGACAACATGGTTCAAATGCAGAGCGAGGTACCAGTAGACAAGATGCTGAACATTTAAGAGAACGACCTAGAAACAACACTTCGAAGGAGCAAGAAGTTGAAGCTTCGCTGTAGTAGAGGGAGAAGAGCAAGGGAAAGGAAAGAATGACAGTGCCCTTGTAGGACATTACATGGATACAACTAGCGGAAGAGTTTTATTGGAATTGGTGGTCAGAGTTGATCCCAAGTCTGATATAGTATATTCTGAGGAGTCAAGAAATAACACATTTCTTGTTTTGAAAATAGAATTTGATGAAGAAGTCCGAGATGACGTTCCTGCGGTTGTTGATGAACTTGAAATGGTTGCTCCGTCACAACAACGTCAAATTCCAAAATGATACACAAGTACTATGAGATGCCAAACTTGATGCACCTCCTGATCTTGTTTCCACTTGACCACATACTTGAGGTATGTCATGTCAGGAATTAAATATGGGATTGATGTCTTCAGTAATGGAGCATACAAAACCCACATCAGTGAAAGATGCACTTAGCTCGCCCCAATGGAAGGTAGCTATGGAAACAAAATATAAGTCTATTGAAAAATAAAACATGGGAGCTGGTTGATCTGCCTAAAGGAAAGAAGCCTATAGGTTGCAAGTGGGTCTTCAAGATCAAACATAAGGCGGATGGATCAATTGATAAATACAAGGCATGACTCGTTGCAAAGGGCTATGCTCAGAAAGAAGGCATTGACTATGAAGAAACAATTGCACCCACAATGAAGATGACAACCATCCATGTTCTCTGTGCAATGGCAACACAATTTGGTTGAAAGCTACACGAAATGGATGTCAAGAGTGCCTTATTAGATGGTGTTCTCAAGGAAGAGGTGTATATGGTTCAAACCGAAGGTTTTACTGTTGATGGGCGACAACAAAAACTCTACAAACTGACAAAGTCTTTGTATGGGTTGAAGCAGGCTCTTAGAGCCTAGTACATTAAAATTGACAATCACCTAGTGCAACACTGATTCAAAAGAAGTCCCTCAAATACAAATCTCTATTACAAGAAATTTGGATCTGAGATAGTGATACTTGTGTTGTATGTTGATGATTTGATCATCATTGGCAATTCAGATGAAATGGTGGACGTTGTGAAGAGTGACTTAAAAAAATCTTTTGATATGACAGATATTGGACTTCTACATTATTGTCTTGGCTTGGAGGTCTGACAAAGAAAGAATCACATCAAGATCTCACAAACAAAATATTCCAAGACACTATTAGAAAAATATCGGATGACAAATTGTAAACCCAAAGCAACTCCAATGGAACTAGGGTTACAACTGTCCCAACATGACAAATCTTCTCAAGTATTTAGATCTCTTTATTGTCAACTGATGAGGAGTCTCATATATCTAACGAATACCAAGCTAGATATCAACTTTGCTGTGAACTATCTATTGAGGTTCATGTAGGAACCTAAGGTCAGTCATTGGAAAGCAACAAAGAGAGTATTGCATTATGTCCATGGAACAATAGATTACGACCTAGAATATAAGAAGAATGATGCATTCTTTCTACAAGGATACATGGACTCTGATTATGTAGGGTCACTAAATGACAACAAATCAACATCTATGTATGTATTTCATTTGGGATCTGGACCTATCTCGTGGCACAGTAAGAAACAATAGCCAGTTGCATTATCATCCACAAAGGCAGAATATCGTGTTACACGAGGACCTATGTGTGAGGTGATATGACTACGTCACATTCTTTCATCCATGAGAGTACGAAAAAACCTACCACTACTATTGCAATGCGATAATCAAGGTGTGCTGAAATTTGTCAAGAATCTAGTGTCTCATGAAAGAACAAAGCACATTGAAGCTCAATGTCACTTCATTCGAGATGAAGTTTAGAAGCACAAGATTCAACTCTAGCATATTCCCACCTAAAAACAAGTTGCAGATATTTTTACAAAGGCACTTGCACATGTCAAGTTTGAATTGTTTCGCAACACTCTTCGCATACCAAATAATGTAATAAGGGGGAATGTTAGGAAATAAAATATTATTCCATTATTTCTAGATATCTTAAACATTCATGAAGGTTTGTACTATTGTAACAATGAGCTTCAATTGGTAGGCAGGTCTAATTTGTTGTAACTATGCAAGTCCATTTAAGTGGTTTGTTATAAACTTATAACCACTAGCATGTATTTATCTCATTTGATTGAATGAAATTTATGATTTTTGATTCCAACATCACCACCGCTGACATGAAACTCTCCGTTGTTGGCAGGTAACTCTTGGTTGTTGACATGCAACTCTCCATCGTCATCACCCAACTCTTCACACACAAACCCTTGCACATCTCCTTCTTTGGTTGCGCATCCACTTGCATGTCTGCTTCATGCATCAGCCATTTGTCAGCATCAACAAACAAGTCTGCTTCTTCATCTGCTTTTTTGGCTGCATTGTAACCATTTCATTGTTGTCGTTGTGCACCTTCTTGAGTAATTTGCTCATCACGACTCCATGTCACTAGGCTTGAGCCAACTTCGAATAGGCAGTGACTCCAGAATGTAGAAATTGAATACCACATACAACAACACAATTCCATTACCACTCAAACGAACAAAATATATAATGTGAATAACTTACAATTACAATGTATACACTACGCACACTGGCACAACAGTTCGGACATCCCATCAAAGCATTTAAACGGCCCGACACAACATCTCAGACTGCCCAACACAGTAGTTCAGATGGTCTGCAACAACGTTCGGATGGGTTGATCCAACACTTCAATACCATGCCAACCGTGATACCCATGTACCATGCCAACATTGACTTCTATGCCAACAACACGAATGAATGAGGGAAGAGTCTTATTTAAGGAGGTAGTTGCATACTCCAACTTACTAACTACCTGACACCTCATCATTTTATTAAATTACATTTGACATGCATTTGACTTACATTTACATTTCATTTCATGACTCACTTTATGACTTATCCATACATAACTAATACTTCACTTAACATTACACATTGTCATATACAATATTATATTACGACTTTATAACATCAAATATATCAAAAATATGTCAGAACTTTTAATGTGTGTGTACTTGACTTCCAACAAAAGTAAACATGTCAAATTTGCCTGCCTACACCCACCAGCATGCAATCTTTTTTCTTCTTCCAAGCGGCAAGAATGCACACATGATTCACCACTGTTGCATACATTTTCCTTTCTTTCCTTTTTCCTAAATATAAAAATAAAAGAAGATGCTTTTCATAACTTTCTTTTCCAAATTGTGAAGAAAAAAGCAAACTAAGAATGGATCCATTTTTTAACCTTCATAGATGTAGACTTTCTTTTGACTTCCCCAATCCTCCACCATTCATACGTCTTCCTAACTGCTTTTTTATTCTTTTCCCTTGGTAAAGCAACCAACTTAGTTAGTATGTGTTTTTACTTTTTCCTTTTAATTAAAATTTTATTTTTTTCCTTAATAGCGTCTTGCTTTTTTGCTGGTCTTCCATTCTTGGAAAGTCAACACAACAATAGTTAGTTTTCATATTTCACATATATCCATGGGTGTGTGTGCGCTTTTGCGCGCGTGCAGGACAGCATTTTGGGATGATGGGGCTCCTTTTCTGGACATTGGGATGCCTTGCTAGGATGGCCCCCAAATCCTAGGATGAATCCCCATAGAACATAGTTATAAAATTTCTTGTATTAATCCAAAATATGAATATAAATTTAAATTTAATAACATAGAAAGTTTCTTACTCAACATGGATAATTGATTTGATATCATACAAATTATTTTTACAGCTAGAAATCAATGCAATTGATAAAAAAATATTTAATAGAGTTGTGATAACAGAAAAGCCAAAATGGTGATGTGACATGTTACAAAGCACAATGCTCATAAATTTTTTGCTGTCATGATGTCATTGCTTGTTATCAGCAGCAGAAAATTGTCATAAATCCCCTAGAGCTTTTCCTTCCTCATGACCAAAGTCCATTGCACACATCCTGCAAAGTGTGCTACTTGTCCTTATATATTTTATTATTATGATTTATGCTATTTATTCTTCTTGGCTATTTGGTTCAGATCTCTAATCAACAGGGCAGTTGGCATCACAATAAAATATTAACAATTCAGAAAAATCAGTTTTTTTGGAGGTCGTGTCGTGAATAATGATGCAACGCAAATAATTAGGTGACAATGATATCATCGCAAAGTTTTTGTGTTTGCTTGTAAACTTTCGTTTATGATCTTGAAGATACAGTTGAGAGCGTCT
Organism: Wollemia nobilis; assembly: GCA_028583015.1. Lineage (NCBI taxonomy): Eukaryota > Viridiplantae > Streptophyta > Pinopsida > Araucariales > Araucariaceae > Wollemia > Wollemia nobilis. The sequence goes on from JAQPPZ010017095.1 coordinate 6,591,015, forward strand.
AGATGATCGGTAGGCCTGGTTAGGGATGTCACATTAAGGAAGAAGTCGAAAATGTGAGCTGTTGCTGTTTCGAAAAAAACATTTAATATGTTAGACACAAGAATCATTCAGAGTAATGAAGACCCTATTACATTCTGCAATATCTCATTCCTAAATATTTACTGCCTGCCATGATCTTTCTTATTGATGGAGCCTGGATAACACACCAAATTGGAGAATCTGATATGTTAGGAAATTAATTAAAAAAAAAAAATGAAGAAAAACAATAAAGGGACAAGGGATTATTGACACACGAAAAGAAAAATATCAATTAAAAGCTAAAATGCAAATTCTATTAAACATAGAGAGGGAAACAAAGCTACTGATAAAATGGCAAATATGGCGGTTAGATCTGAGAATTTCAAGGTCTGGTCATACGCCCCCATGGAATTGAAAGAGATTATAAGAATTGATAATGAAGCTAGCACATAAAGAGGGCAGAGCAAAGCAGAATACCTATTGGGATCTTTCGATGAAGGATTAAATACATTGCTATTAGCGGTTTCTTTATTAGTCATGTGAAGCATTGAGCACTGCATAAGCCTTGTCAAATAGGAGGATAGCGGGATGGATATTTTTTCAGCTTCTCCATAAGCAGGTTTAGCCCAGGTTTGTTTGTTTTACTAAGATAGGGCTATCTTGCATTTGTCTGATCTTCTCTTGTTTTTTTTCCTATACATCTTTCGAGCTCTTTGTAAAGGGTTGGGGCCCTCCAACCCCCTTTTTTTATGAATACCAAAAAAAAATGCAAATTCTATTCATATAGAGACTTCATACAATGGATCTCTAACAACAGATGTGGAATCAACGAAAACCATTTTTTCATAATTGAGCAATGTAGTTTTATACAACTATGTGTATTGCAAAATGGACAGACATTGTTGGGAGATGAAGTGATTCATCTTTTAATAGTTGCTTTTTTTGAGTTGGCTCTGCCATAGAGGTTTTATTGGTAGTTCAAGAATATAATTAGTTGGACTTGACTTTAGGATAGTTTCTTTGTTTTGCAAATTTGAAGCATTTTGGAATGGATTTTGGAGGTCAAACTTTGTTAATCATGGAAGAACACCCTTTTTCATATTCTACACTTTTTAAGCTTTTCGATGGTTTTAAACCACCTCATTTGAGACAGGATCATTAAGATATGCCCTTTGCAATTTGACATATCAAAAACTGCTCTTCTGCCAATGAGAGTAGGATTATGCTAGAAAATGTCTTTTGAAATTGATAGATCTTCTCAAAATGACTAAATGGAGAAAACATCACAAAAATATTCAGTGTACCTTGGACTCGTCTTTCATTGTCTTCAATAATCATCAAATTCCAGAGAAAGAAATTGGCTGTTATAACTTGCATCTCATCTGGGATCATTTTGAGAAAGATTCCAAGTGTTTACTTTTTTGTTACAGCTATAAAGATGAAGCTGTATGTATTTCCAATTATTTCTTTGCAAAAGTGTTAAATTGCTCTCCAATATTATAGAACTATGAGTTCAAAGAGTTTAAAACATTCTTGCGCAAAAAATTTGCCAAGGAAGGTTCATACTTACAAAGGAAATAGAATCCACATCTTGGAAGGATTTAAGGCATGACACACTCAATAATCTTCAAGATTTTTTGAATTTAGCTGAAGAAAGCTAGCTGACTGCTTTAGCAGATTCATTCTGACTAAGCATAACTTTTCAAAATCCTCCACCAACATGTAACTTCTGTCTTCCAAACTCAAAGGAATCAACGAATTATTAGGTGAACTTGTTGCCATTGGTTTTTTACTGAAAAGTAGGAAGTTTCTGAGCCATGAGTAAAGGCATCCATATTCTGCTGCAGATAATGTGTAGCTTAGCAAAAATTCAAGCTGCAAGATGTTAGGAAAAACTTCAGATTTTCTACCTGCAAGAGAAAACACAATAACAGAGAATAGAAAACAACAACACAAGTGACACAGAGATTTACGTGGAAACCTGCAATGTGCAGGAAAAACCACGGGGCAATGGCAACTTCTCCTTTTCTTATTATTTTCAGCAAATTTTACATTCACGTCTTTCAACGTTTTCACCAACATTAGCAAATGCAAGGGATCACATCCCTTTTATAGAGCAGAAGGAAGACTCCAAACAGTTCGTTTCCTCTCCCGACAAAAGCCTCCAAAAATTGTTCGTTTCAGCTCCCAAGGAAGGCGCCTGAACCCGTTCGTCTTCTGCGATTAGACGTCTGCAGCGCTGCCTAGACGTCTGGCACTGCTGCCTAGACGTCTGCAACCTAGACATCTAACAGCCTAGACGTCTTGTATTGCTGCAGACGTCTAGTACTGCTGCCAAACTCAAAGGAATCAACGAGTTATTAGGTGAACTTGTTGCCATTGGTGTTTTATTGGAAAGTAGGAAGTTTCTGAGCCACGAGTAAAGGCATCCATATTCTGCTCAAGATAATGTGTAGCTTAGAAAAAATTTAAGCTGCAAGATGTTAGGAAAAACTTCAGATTTTCTACCTGCAAGAGAAAACACAATAACAGAGAAATAGAAAACAGCAACACAAGTGACATAGAGATTTACGTGGAAACTTGTAATGTGCAGGAAAAACCAAGGGGCAATGGCAACTTCTCCTTTTCTTATTATTTTCAGCAAACTTTACATTCACGTCTTTCAACGTTTTCACCAACATTAGCAAATGCAAGGGATCACATCCCTTTTATAGAGCAGAAGGAAGACTCCAAAGAGTTCATTTCCTCTCCCGACGAAAGCCTCCACTTCACCGCATTCCAATGTTCCATACCAGGATTTGCCATGTACCGGCTGACTACTCCCACTGCTTGGGCAATATCTGATTTGGTACTCACCATGGCATACATGAGGTTTCCTACTGCTGATGAATACGGTACACGAGACATGCTTGTCTTCTCTGCTTCTCTTCTAGGACACTGGTTGGAAGACAACTTTAAGTGTGGAAGAAGTGGGGTACTAATTGGTTTAGCATTCCGCATATTGAAGCGTTGCAGAATATTTTCGACATATGACTTTTGACTTAACCAGATCTTTCTTCCTTTTCTGTCCCTGTGTATCTTCATCCCTAAAATTTGGTTTGCTGCTCCTAAATCCTTCATTTCAAATGTCCTAGCCAAATGAGCCTTAAGATCAATGATTTTCTTCATGTCGGGGCCTGCAACCAGCATATCATCAACATACAACAACAAAATAATAAAACTGCCATCATCAAACCTCTTATAGTATGCACAATGGTCAGCTTCACTCCTGCTGAAACCTTGGCTCTTCATGAAGGTGTCAAATTTCCTGTACCACATCCTTGGTGCCTGTTTCAACCCGTAAAGTGATTTCTTTAGTCTACAAACCAAATGCTCTTTGCCTCTTTCTTCATAGCCCTCAGGCTGATTCATATATATCTCTTCCTTGAGATCACTATGCAAGAAAGTAGTCTTTACATCAAGCTGCTCCAGTTCTAAATCCTGTGCAGCTACAAGTGCAAGTAGAACTCTAATAGTAGTCATCTTCACAATTGGAGAGAAAATTTCATTAAAGTCAACACCTGACTTCTGCACATAGCCTTTTATCACCAAGCGAGCTTTATAGCGTTCCAACAACCCATCGCTGTTCTTCTTCACTTTGTACACCCACTTGTTTCCAACAGTCTTTATTCCAGGTGGGAGATCCACAAGTTCCCACGTTTTATTCTTGCGAAGTGCCTCGATTTCCTCCTCCATGGATTTCCTCCACTTTTCTCGCATTTTCGGACTCTCTAGCTTCCTGAAATGAACTAGGTTCACCATCATCAGTTAACAAAGCAAAAGAGGACTGATACACATGAGAATACCTTTCCGGACACTTTTGTGGACGTGTAGATCTTCTAACCCAATGATTTGTTGATTGTGGCTCTTGGTCTTGTGACCATTGTGGCTGCTCTACTTGCTGTTCTACTTGTTGTTCTACTTGTTGTTCTGCATGCTGATCAAAAACTTCAGCATGCTGATTTTCATATTCATCTTCACTCATTTCTACTTCAACTGGTACAAAATTAGGAGTTTGCTGTACCTCCTTCCTTTGCATGGATTTTTCATCAACAATTACATCCTGGCTAATAATTACCTTGTGGGCAGTAGGATCCCACAATCTATACCCCTTCACTATATCTCCATAGCCGAGAAAAACACATTTGCTTGACTTCAGGTCAAGCTTGGACCTTTTTTCTTTGGGTACATGGGCAAACGCATCACAACCAAAGGTACGCAAATGAGAGTAATCAACTGGCTTACAACACCAAACCTCCTCCGGAACTTGTCCATCCAACGCAGCTGTAGGTGACTTGTTAATAAGATAAACAACTGTATTAACAGCCTCTACCCAAAACTTTTTCTCCAACATGGCTATGCTAAGCATGCTTCTTGCACGTTCCATGATTGTGCGATTCATCCGCTCAGCCACACCATTTTGTTGTGGAGTGTATGGTACATGCCTTCCGGTGCTTAATACCTTCCCGCATACAAAATTTATTAAATTCCTTGGAGCAATATTCACCCCCATTATCTGACCTGAGACATAAAATCAACTTGCCCAAACTCTTCTCTACCCGTGCTTTGAACTCTTTAAATTTCTACAAAGCTTCCGACTTCTTCTTCAAAAAATAAACCCACACTCTCTTAGAATAATCATCTATACAAGTCAGAAAATAGATGTTTACTGATAAGAGTATTAAACTCATTCAAATGATCTACAACGGATGAACTTTCTTTCATCCTCAAGCTATAAAGCTGCTTTTTCAGAAAAACCTTATTTGTTGCTGATTTTGTTTCATACAACTTTTCAAGCTTTTGCCAAAGGGTTTCTGCAGTCTTCTCTTCAGCTACATTGAACAAGACAGATTTCGTTAGGCAGAGACGGATTGTAGAAACCGCCTTCCTGGCTGCGGTCTTTCAACGTTTTCACCAACATTTAGCATATGCAAGGGATCACATTCCTTTTATAGAGCAGAAGGAAGACTCCAAACTGTTCGTTTCCGCTTCCGACGGAAGCCTCCAAAAATTGTTCGTTTCAGCTCCCAAGGAAGACGCCTGAACCCATTCGTCTTCCGCGATTAGACGTTTGCTGCCTAGACGTCTGGCACTGCTGCCTAGACGTCTAGCAGCCTAGATGTCTCGTACTGCTGCAGACGTCTAGTACTGCTGCCTAGACGTCTAGCAGCCTAGACATCTCGTACTGCTGCAGATGTCTAGTACTGCTGCCTAGACGTCTAGCAGCAGTCTTTGCAGGCTTAAACCCTCTGTATAGTGACTTCACCTCCTAACACACGAGAAATTTTGATAACACAAATCACTATAGCCAAAACGATGGTTCTACTTCAGGATTGTCAAGACGATTTGCTTGAATCATCTGATGCACTTACGAATTGCAAGAATTGTATCATTATATCAAGCTAGAGTATGTGATTTATCAGTCAATTTCCATGCCTTAGATTTAGTAATTGGTACATTGTAAAAATGCACAGTGCTATAATTCTCCCTTTTCTGAATGGAGTCTCAGTCCAAATCTAGATCTACATTTATGGTTGTCCACTTAAATTGATGGCTTCCTGTATTTTTAGTAACTTCCGCATTTTTTTCATCTGAATCATTCCAAGACACATTCGTGACTAAGAATCACAAACAACAAACAGAGAAATATGAATAAGATGGAAGAACAAGACAAACATATTAGAATTCATTAAGTGATTTTGAAGTTTAAAAGTTTCTGTTATTTACTAAGCTATTAATCTTTACATCCAATACTGCTTAAGAGCCTGTAAATGTACAATATAAACTGATTCATGCTTCAATTCATGTATTTTTACAAGTGTTCATTTTTTAATGATTGGACATGGAAATGTGGATACAGCTGGACACTAAGGGAATGGATTTGCTAGGACCACTTCCAGGAGAGAGTTGTTCAAATAATATTCTATGAGAAGTATGTGCTCACTATATTCTACTATTTTATGCAAAGATTCGCTCTGTAGTCAGATGCATCCGGTGGTGCTATCTGCAGGAAGCCTATTTCAAGGTATAAACAGAAGGCATCATAATGTATGCAACTCTTACCAATGGACAGGATCACAGAAGAGAGGAAAAGAGTCTCATTTGCGACTTATAAATTACAATGAGAAAACAAATTCACACTTTGGCATTAATAAAGGAGCCAAAAGATCTGAAAACCTCCACACTGTGCCTCTTCTTTCTGCTAGTTATAACAAGAATGACAAGGTCCCTTCAACAACACGTTATTTGCTGGAATCAGGTTCAGGTGGAGCCAATCATAGGAATGACCATTGCTTCAAAGCCAGTGATTCTGAACAGGAACAAAAAACATACAAGCAATTAGGCTCCTTAAATTCTTATTTCAGTAAGCTCCATGGCAAAGGAGATGAGGAGCAAAATTTTGCAATTGCACCAGATCAATCTGTGCCTACAGATGTTTCCACTGTGGAAGTGCAGCCAAATCTGGATAAGTCTCTATCAACAATGACACCTGTAGAAAATCATTCTGCCGTGGAAGTGCGGTCAAATCCAGATAAATCTCTATCAACAGTGACACCTACAGAAAGCCAATCTATTGAAGAAGACAAGCCAATCAAAAGGAAAACAGATCTAAATATGGTGGACAGTTATTTTGAAAAAATTAATGCAGGTAACAGTTCTTTCTTACTCAAGTTTATTTGTATCATAGGCAGACTATTACTGAAGCATTTTTTAAACGGAGGAAATGGAGAAGCACTTTACAAATTATGCTGTAATGCTTTATTGTATATGTATGTTTTTTTAAACCTTATTTTCTCTCCCAGTTAGTGGATTTTGAAAGTGTGTCTGCATCGCCAAGGAGGATTGCCAATATGAAGGCTGATCCATTCAATCCGAATGGCCCAAAAGTTTCTCACTTAAACTGAAAATTGTCATTTTTGTAGTGCTATAGATGCCAGTAGGTATGAGTGTGGTTATATATACAATCTCTATTTAAACAGCAAGTGTTTAAATCAACTCATGAATTCTTGAAATATCACTGTTTCTTCATCATTAGATTTATAACTGAAAGTATCAAGTACAGTTCCTGTGTACTTAATTGCCACAGGTTGCAAACACCCCCTACAAACATTGTTTTAGAATCTAGAAGCAAGCAAATTACAATGACAGTTATGAAGGCAGCTAAAAATAAGTGATATGGCCCAGTAAAAAACTTGATGATAGAAAGAACAAACATTCCTAAAACTCAAGCATAAACACATATCAATTGCAGCTACCATTCTATAGGATATCCTGTACAGAAAAAAATATCATATGGAACATCCCTCTTCAGACATTCCTAATTTTTAACATATCCAGCAAGTAAGTATACATTAGATCCTTTTCAATGGTATAAAGGATATGTCATAGGTGCTCACTCCAATCTGTTATGCCTTGGAATATCTTTGTTCTTTTTCTCCACATACCTTTATGTTGTGGTCTTCTATGGATTAAGAAGAAAGGCAAACTTCAATCTCAGATAGTTATGACCTGTAAAAGTATTTAGGGGCCATTAGGAGAGAGACAATATTCTGATTTTGAAGGAAGAGGTCTTGAATATTTTCTTTTTTCCCTTAACATCTCTAAGAGGAGTCATTGCTCTTGTGAAAAGAAAGTTTCAAGTGAAGTTGTCACCTCCAAGGCCACTTCTTTAACTGGCATATTATTTCAGTTCTTCATTCAAACACAACCATGACATGTAACGATATGAGGGCATAATTGAACTAGGATTTTTTGTGGAAATATTAATGTAGTTCTTTTGTAAGCAAAAAGGAGAAGCTCAGCCATGGAATGTACTTTTGTGAAGGATCATTTCTAAAATTACATTTTGGATCAGATCTTTTCATGAGATATCTTTCTGGAATATCCCTCATAGTGAGAAAGCAAGAGCCAATGGGCTGGTAAATCAAGGATGAGTTAAAGGAGGTATTGTTGTACTGGGAAGTTGCTCTGCTACTTTAATACAATTAGCAGTGTCTTTCTTTGCCAAAAGATCATATCCTTTTCTACCTTCTACAAAGAGGCATTTACCAAGTAGTATATAGGTTGCATGCAGTTTTCACATGCAATTATAGTATGAGAAGGAACAAGAGATGCTATCATCATACCAGTGTTGGCTTATGTCAAACTCAAGACATACACATACCTAAGTCCCCCTTCATTTTTGCTTTTCATTATTTTAATTCTGTTGTCTTGTTTAATTCCATTGTGACAAACTATTTTTAGACAATGACATTGTAATTTGTGGAAAACAGAGGGACAATGTCATTGGAAGTATCCTCCACAATCAAAAAACATCATTTTCTAATAAGAGAAATAGGTTTGTTTGCTCTAATCAGCATTTTCTCTTTCTGTGATGAGGTGCTGTGACGTTTACAAAATCAGGAATTTGAGTTTTTATTGATTGTCCTATAAGATTAGAAATATTACCTTCTATTCATTTGGTATGTTTTTACTTTGCTTTCAAAATTAGATAAAGCATATATATTCAGTTTTGTAATTTTTTTCTTTGACATATACTGTTCTTCTTTTATAATGAATTTGCTTGTTGAAGAATATCTCCCTTCTACTTCAGATTTTAACTGCCTCTACAGAGTGTGAAGGACGTTTTATGAATTAATCATATTTGACAAGTTGGAAGTTGTCCTGACATTTTCCATGACTCTGTCTCTGAACTTGCAGGCTCTAAGGATGCTCCAAAGGCTGCTCTAAAAGATGATATGCCTAAGGTTAATAAAAGCGATAAAACTAGAAACAGCTTAACAACTGAGGAAGACGAGTTTGCTAGAGAGCTTTTAAATATTATGAGTACATTGGAAAAACACTTGGAGTCTGACAAGAAAGAAAAGGCCTCCAAATTGAAAGAACAGAAGGAGGTCTTTGATGGGCTTCTTCCTTTGTATGATGGATCTTACAACTTTTTTTTGATGTAAGCCTTTTCTAGAGTTTTGATGATCATTTCCTTGTATAAAGAGATCCCAAGTTTATTAGAAGACGCCGACATACACATAAACATAGGCAGATATTTAATTTTCTTGATCGAAATGAAAATGAGCTTATTGATTTATTATTTCAGTTGAAGTTGCAGATAGTACATGTTAAACTTGAAGTATAGAGTCACTTCATGGATTCATTTATCTGTTGTCTTTTACAATGGAAGATATTTATTTTGGAGATGAATGGGGTTACAATCATGTTCTTTTCACTAAGAAGAAAATTTGCAATTTAATATATAAATATCATGTATCAGCATTTTGTATCATTGTAATGGGCCAGTATTTAACTCTTCTGTACTTGAGCAGTATAAGTGCGTTTTCTACTAAAACCCCTAGGGGATGTGTGGCAAGCAAGCAATACATAATGACTTCTTGAGACCCAAACCAATAGAAAAACAGGTACGATCATTCCAAATCTTCTATATAAGTCCTCATTCGTGTGCTTAATTCCTCTAAATAATCACTGTCAATTCATAGTTTTGCCAGTGGCTCACTGTTGGCTTCATAAACGACATCATAACTCTAGGTGCATGTTGAAAATCCTTAGCACCTTCACTCTGCCAATATTAGCACAAGGTTAAGACAATTAATACAGTTGATGCTTGAGGGATTGAGACCTCGTCTCTCACCCACCATTGTAATTTATATAGTTACTCACTTCCTTGACTACTTACGCCTTCCATACACATGCATGTAGTAATAAAAGTTAGAAGTATGTACGAGGCTCATTCATGGCTCATATAACTAATTCAATGAGTGAAATTCTTGAACAAGTGACTAGCGACTCCATTATGTCATGACTTGACAAATGTATGATGTCTACCGTTAACACCAATATCCAAAACTTACTATAACGATGAAATATCAGAAGTTTCATGCTTGTAAGAACAAGAGCTCAGCCATCACTGCCAATTGGCAATAACCCATTGCTGTTGCTGCTAAATGCTTCTTGCACATCCATGCATATAGGAAGCATGCATGCAATACAGGCATGTATCATCACACATAAATAGAAACATGACTGAACAGGTAGAAGATATGATTGCATTCCCATTGGTAATGTCAGCCAATGCTGCAGGAAGTATCCATTTTAACAAAGGCATGTAAGGCCATTACACCCAGCTAGCAAAAAGACTTATATATGAGCATGAGCCATTTAGCACATACTATGTGTTAAACTTAACTGCGTCAAATACATGCACTGCTCTAAATGGGGTCATTTATGGCTTATGAGCATGTAAGTTTATGCCAAAATCAAATTTAAAATTCCCTACAGACACCCATTGCCTGATGCATTTCTTTCACAAATGCCTGATTAAAACTTGCATTCAAATGCCACTAGTGTGCATTAAGAACGTTAAGAGAAAATGGGGCCCTGGGCAGACCATCCTTACAATCATTCAGTTTTTGAGAATAGCAGGCAATGGAGATATATGACAGTTAAAAGTGCAAACATTTTATAACAATCACCCACTTAAACTGGGAGAAGTTTGGGAAGAATCCTATTAGTAAATAGTTGAAACTAATATCCAAGCAACGATAGCAGTGACTGTAAGCAAGCAGGGATTCTTGTGATATTTTACTCATTGCTGCTTCATACAAGGTTTGCTAGATATGAAGTTCTTGCATGGTAGGGCTTCATGCCTTAATGTCAAAAACCTTCTCTCTTCCTAAGCATGTGTGTAACTGCACAAATGTAACTACTATTCATTGAAACGATTCCTATAGCAATATGTTATGCTTGTATATGAAGAGGACTGGAGTGTCTTTTGCCTTAGTCTTGGCCTCTTGTCTCATCACAAGCGCTTCACATCATGGTTATCATGGTTGGCTAAATATGTCTCTGGACTCCAAACTTTTAGGGCGGACGAAAATAGTCCCCACAGAATGTTTGTAAAATATTGTATCCAAAAATCTCAAATAACACGAAAAATGTCAAAAATAAATTAATATAGTTAGTTTCAAGGATACTGCAATACACAAGAATTTTAACAGAGTTTCAAAGGTATGGAATAGATGAAAACAGACAGAGAGGTACAAACTCTCTCTGAAAACACATGACCAACTATGTACTGAGAATTTCTGTTCTTACAATCAAGCAGCCCTTTGTGTTTCTTTCCTCTTCAATTTTAATTTTATGGATGGATGTTCTATTGTTCTAAATTCCAGACTTGTACTTAGAGCAGATGTTGCTGGTTTTGCTTTAAAAAAAATAATCTTTTGTTTTAAATTCAGTCTGAAGTTCATAGATAAAGAGAAATAGAAAGAAAATAAGTCAACAAATAGAAATGATTATGTGATGATTCTCACTGATATTTATAACGTATATTTTCTGATTTTTCAATTTAGTAACTACACTTAATATACCAACAAGGTTATGACCCTTGAATTTCATGCGAAGATTACACACTTTCTTGCCACGATTCTCACTGATATTTATAAAATATATTTTCTGATTTTTCAATGTAGTAACTACACTTAATATACCAACCCTTACTTGACAAGGTTATGACCCTTGAATTTGATGCGAAGATTACACACTTTCTTGCCACAGTTTATCTTTCAGAAAGATTATCCTTTTTCCTTGTTATGTTGAGCAGGTGGAGCATGCTTGTCCTATTCTTTGTTAACCATGTGTGGCATGTAGACTTTTGCCCTTATTTGGTTTGTGAAGGGTGGGTTTTTCCATTTCCTTAGAAGTAAAAGCGGCCTGCTGTTTCCCAAATTTTCAATGTCCCTCATAAATCCCAGTACCATATTCATCATAAGATGATCTAAGAAGAGTTATTCTTAATATTTGAAATTATAACATGCTGTGTATACTGTTCAAATGCTAGATATCAAATTCGAAGGACAAATGGTAAGGGATGTTAAGGTGTTAATGTAAATTGTAAACGTTCCCATTTGACATAATGCTGTTGACTTTATACTATGCAGAAATGCTCTGGTCGCATTAAACATTGCAGTTTATCTTTTTGAACTTGCAAGTCCAGTTAGAAGTTCAGATATTGGAAGTGTGTCACTGCCTCTACTTTATGGAGCAAAGATAAATGAGCTGATTATGGATGGACAATGGTGGAGGTTGATAACACCAATGTTTCTGGTATGCTGGAGCATGAAACTTTGACTTTCCATAAGTGCTTTTTGTTCTAACTAGTTCTTAATGGATAATCGTACTCGCTGAAATTTTGTTATCATAAAGAAATTTTAAATTTTGATTTCAGTGGATATAACCATGAATTCTATATGGATCCGACTTCCTGAAATTACGTTCTCTTCTTGTATTATTCCTAAAACTTCATTTGTTTAGTGCTATCTAGGATTATTATGAAGTGCCTTGGAGGATTTTTGGAGATAAAGAAATTTATTATGCACTTGCATCACTTCAAATTGAGACAATTGAACCAGGGAATTCTCTTCTACTTTGATAAACTTTTTTTCTTATTTCAACTCTTGTTAACATAGAAGATATTGATTGAAAAATTTCTAAATTGTAATTCACTGTCAATTTATGGTAGCATCTTTCACTTTGCCATCTATGATGCTATCCAGCTCAAATCTTACATGCACATAGGTTTACCAACCACTAGAAAGGATGTCCTTTGTCTTCTAAATGTTCAATATCACCAAAACTTCCTCAAAATGTTATTTAATCAGCTGTTGAGATCGATTTTTTCCACTTTGCTGTTTCATTCAGTGAAATTCCACGTTCAAATCTTTGTTTCTGCTAGTCTCTGTTTATTATGTTTGTTAAGGAATTCTCCTTTTAGCCAAACAATGCCAGGTCTCTTTAATTTTGTTCTTTAACATAAATTTATCCACTCCAGTTTCAATGGTGTTCTAAAGGAACAAAGAATGCATTGTTCCATTATGGTCCCTTGGTGTAGTCGTGGGATAGCCTTTTTAAGATGGTTGTTAGATTGCTAATCTTGTGAGACATTTCCATTTTGATAAGCAGATAATATCTCTGTTATGCTATCCATTCCAATAAATTTCCTCATTTTGTTCATGATTTAATTCTTTGGAGTTAAAGTTTGAGAACTGTTGAGTATAGATACGAACTTGATCATTCTAGCATGTTTGCCTTGTGCATACTGTATGCATTTCAGCAACATGTTCTTTCTTTGGAATTGTACAAAATAATGACAAACCATCTCGCAGAGTTCCTGTTTCATATTGGAAATGAAACTGTACTTACTTGAGCCTTTGATGTTTCTGACTCTGTTCTTTGCAGTTTCTGTATCTTCGTTGACGGCCTACAGTGACACAATTTCATTTCCAAGTCAGCAGCTGTATTACTACAGATTTCTTGATGCTAGGCTTCATAAATTTTGATGAAGTTGTAATACATGTCTTTTTGGAATGATCAATGAATAACATCAAATGATATTAGTTCAACCAGTTTAATTACATGTCTTTATGGAATGATCAATGAATAACATCAAATGATATTAGTTCAACCAGTTTAATTCCTCAACTTTCAAGGAGACCCGGGTTTGAATCTTGTCAAGTGATACATGCATAATGGCCAAGCTGTTGTAATATCACTATGTGGTGATGATCTAATATGGGCGGGTCCATTTCAATCCCATAGAACCAATTTAATTTTTTTTATCAATGAATAGCCTTATGTACATCCTTAAGAGCTAATTGATTTGTGAATAAAAAATTCCTTTCCTTTTCAAAACCTCCATGCGTTAGTTTAATGGATAAGAATCTTAGGAATCTTAAGGAAATTGAAAAATGATGGACTGAAGAGGATACTCATCATGCTGTGTTGGCTTATTCTGTTTCTACAAGATGTTTGACAACCTTGCCTGTAGAAGCTCTGTCATTCTTTAACGTTCCAAAATGGTTAGCGTAACCTTTTTTTTTTTTTAAATTGTAGATGCATATTGTTGAGTTTCTTTTAGTAAATTCACCATTTGGGCACTTTATTTTAATTATGAAGCTGTTCATCTCTGGTGTTACATTATTATACCTTGAGTCTTTAGCTGACCATATTTATGTGGTTATTGGGCCAGATAGAACAGGTTTACATATTCCAAATAAAGAGCAGAAAGTAACAAGAAAGCAGTGTGCAATGAAATAAATACATGTCAATTATAATAGAACAGAATGGCAAATATATTTCATTACTTACTCAAAAGAGTATGTCATGGACTAGTCTAATATGATGGCAACTGTGTACTGTTGGTTACGAATCTGCCATGAGGAAAGGATTTTTGGTTAATGCGCCCAGATTCGCCCACCAGCATGAAAGGCCGGAAGGAAGAGATGCCTTCCGAGCCAATCTCCGGAGAAGGCCGGCTCCTTTTGGGGGGCTTGATTTAAGCTAAAGGGAACAGGAAAGAAATAAATGAACGGAAAGAGACAAATGTACAGAAAGAGATACAAATATGTCCAAAGGTTGGTGGGGGGAACTAACGATGACGGGAACACACCAATCACCGCTACTTACTGCATACAAACACAGAGCATGACAAGGAACTGCAAAACCTAGGCGTACTTCCGATACACCAGCAGCGTATGCACGGCTTCAATAGCTCCCTAGCAAACATTCCCTACAAGGAACTAACAGCAGGGGATCGTATCAATCACCAGATACGTACACTGACAAGGGTAGAAAGTAAACCTAGAGATGTCAGAGCCAGGTATATGTGTTAGGCAGAGAGTTTAACCGCACAGCTTCAATGGCTCCCTAGCAAACATTCCCTACAAGGAACTAACAGCAGGGGATCGCATCAATCACCAGATACGGGCCAGCAACGTCACACATAACTGATGGAACTGCTACCAAATTTATTATGAATGCTTTAAATAATGAAGTACAGAAGGTGCTTTAAGCAAGCAATGCTAGAGGAACCTGATCGCCAAATGCCAAAGTGAATCAACGAGCAGCGACACAGGTGGGCCTAAGGCATATAATGAAAGACAGCATAAAAGAATAAAGACAGTAGAACAGAACCAGGCATACAGATTGTATTCATAAGCAGAAGCACGGTTACAATAAGCACAATAGTTCCCTAACAAACATTCCCCTTCCACCCTTTACAATGAATTTCAGATGGGCTTTTATAGCCCGAGTCCCACCCGTTACATTAATGGGCACAGAGTCCCAGTCAAACATGAGCTGACAGAAGCGGCGAAAGAGCTGCAAATGCTGACCTTTTGTCGGACCGGGTCAGTACCCGCAGACATGGTCTTTCCGGAAGCTCGGACGGCTACGTGGCGGAGTGCTTGGGTAAATCTTCAAGTCGGCAGAGCTTGCTAGTAGTCGGAGCGGTGAAACCTCGGATCAGCTTTGAATGAGGCTATTAACGCAGGCGGTGCAGGCAGCCCATGCTTATCCCTTTTGGTCGGCAGTCTTGGTTCAAATCCCAAAGCTGGACACTTGTCTGATGATGGGTTATGCTGTGTGACACATGCCTGCCTTAGAGGGCAGTCTATCCATCTTTGCTTGGGATCGAGGCTCCTTGGGATGCATGCATAAATCAGTGCAGTCGGGGAAGGCCTTCAAGCTTTGGTCAAATTCCGGGTTTGTTCCCCTACTGTACACCTGTCAAGGGCGCATTCCGGCTCTGTTGAGAAGTTGAACTGCGCACAGGCGAACACTGGTGTCTGCCGCCATATGGACCTGCTCCGGCATTTTACCTTTCTTCTGCATTGACCTGCCGGTCTGCCAGTGCAAGGTGCGCCCAGAAAGTGGGGCGGAGTCGGACTTCGCACCAAAACTGGGCGAAGTACGCACTTCGCACCAAAACTGGGCGAAGTGCGAACTTCGCACCAAAACTGGGCGAAGTGCGAACTTCGCACCAAAACTTAGCCAATTTCAGATAGACCTGCTGGAAAGCTGGAAAATCAACTGGGGAACTCCAAGGAAAAAGGGGGGAGAGAAAGAGAATGGGAAAGAAAAGGAAAGGGAGAGAAGGAAGAAAAACGGAAGGAGGAAAAGAAGAGCAGCACTGTTACAAAACAATATTGAAGACATTGCACCCCGTGCAAAATGTGACAACATGTACTATCTATCTCTGGACAGCATAACACACCTACATGAACGTGGAAATCTACACCTCCATGCATGGATCTCTTGAGACTTACCTGGGGTAAATATATACATCAAGGAGTAGCAAGTTGGGATGAGGGGGGGAGGAGGGGGGAGGTTGCAGCCACGTAACTGCCATGCACCTGTTAACTGCATATTTAAAATTTTGATTTACCCCTCATATGATACACATCATCACAATGCAAGTGTGGTCACATAAAAACTTGTAACAATTCTGTGTTGTGCACATGAACGACAAGCTACAAGTATGTACAAAAACACAAATGCTCCATAGACAACTTATTGTGGTGGTGCTTGAGCTAGCTCTGTGTCAATTTGGCTGCCTACATCTGCCATTTATTCTAAATCAGTCAATTTTCCCACCAAATGCATGGATAGAGTTACTGTATGGGCAGGCTGTGAAGCAGGAAAAAGTTACTGTGAATATTGTGCAAGCAGATCATATATTCGATGATTCTCCTACCATGCATCTTTATACCTCTTCTGCATTGTCTTGCCATAATCATTATGTTTAACCCATTGCACTCTAACTGCAACTCGTTTCTGAAAAGTGGTACTCCAATGTTCCTTGGTTGAGCTTAGCCAGAGCTCTAGATTAGCAATGTGTTGATCTCTCTCCTGCAGCTCTGCTTCTGGGGATAGCGACACACTGTCTCTAGCTATTCTTCATGTTGAGTGGTCATTGTTTTGACTTGCTCCTTCAGAAGGCACAAGTCCTCTCCAAGATGTTTAGCTGGTTGTGTCTCAAAGTTGGCTAGTTGATGCATCTGTTCTGAAAATTCTCATTGTGTCTGACTGCTAGCCACAAAAAGTTGGATGTAATGGGCAAGATAGTTTATTTGTTGGAATTGTTAGAAAACAAATATCACGAGCAAGCAAAACAATAACGCAGAAACAAAACAGTAACACAAATTTTTACGTGGAAAACTTGTAGTGTGCAGGTAAAACCACGGGGCAATGAAACCTTTGTTATATTATTGATTTCGACAAACTTTTACTTTCACTAAACTATTCCATGCAAGGGGTCATTCCCCTTTTATATAAAAACAAAGGAAGACTCCAAAAACTGTTCGTTTCCTCTCCCAAAGGAAGACTCCAAAAATGGTTCGTTTCCTCTCCCAAAGGTGTTCGTTTCTTCTCCCAAAGGAAGACTCCAAAAAACTGTTTGTTTCTACTCCCAAAGGAAGACTCCAAAAAACTGTTCGTTTCCTCTACCAAAGTACGGTGGGGAAGGATCACTATAAACTGCACCACCATGCAACTCTCTGCTGAAGAACATTGGAGATCTGGATATTCACTTCACCTCCTAACATTCTCCCACTTGAAGTCAATATACATGAATTCTTTGCCTATGTTTTCCATCCAAGTGCCAATTGCCCAATGCTGCCCTTATCACATTTTCAGCAAGCCCAAAGAAGTTTTGTACCACTCAAACTTCTCTGTCTTGACCGACTTTGTAAGCATATTTGCAAGATTCACTTCACTATTAATTTTCTCCAATACGATCCTACCTTCATCCACCACATTTCTTATAAAATGGTACTTAACATCAATGTGTTTCTGGCGATCATGGAATGTTGGGTTCTTCACTAACTGAATAGCACTTTGGCTATCACAATGCAACGTAATCTTCTCCTGCATTATCTTGAAGTCTCCCAATAGTTGTTCTATTAAAATTGTCTCTTTGTTGGCTTCAGTGGTAGCAATATATTTTGCTTCAGTGGTTGATAAAGCCACTACTGACTGCAACTTAGAAGTCAAACTCACAGCTTCACTAGCAAGAGTGAAAGTATATCCTATAGTGGACTTTCTCCCATCTCTATCTCCACCATTATCAGAATCCACAAAACTTTTAACTTGCAAATTTGTCGATCCATAGTAAATAGCAGCATCTGAAGTGCCTCTTAATTATCTAAATATCCACGTCACTGCATTCCAATGCTCCTTACCAGGATTTGCCATGTATCGACTGACAACTCCCACTGCTTGGGCAATATCCGGTCTGGTGCTTACCATGGCATACATGAGGCTTCTTATTGCTGATGAATACGGTACACGAGACATGCTTGTCTTCTCTGCTTCTGTTCTAGGACACTCTTCGGAAGACAATTTGAAATGTGAAAGAAGTGGGGTACTAACTGGTTTTGCATTTTGCATATTGAAGCATTGCAAAATCTTTTCTATATATGACTGTTGACATAACCAGATGATCCTACTTCCTATTTTGTCCCTGTGTATCTTCATCCCTAAAATTTGGTTTGCTGCTCTTAAATCCTTCATTTCAAATGTCCTAGCCAACTGAGCCTTTAGATCAATGATTTTCTTCATGCTAGGGCCTGCAACTAGCATATCATCTACATACAACAGCAAAATAATAAAACTGCCATCATCGAACCTCTTATAGTATGCACCATAGTTGAGAAAATCGCCAAAAAATCGAAAAAATCGTGATAAAATCGGGTCTCAATGCCGGGCCGATCAAATCGGCATCTTATCGAGATTTTTTGCCGATTTTTTGAAAAAAACGCGATGCGCAATTTTTTGCCGATTTTTTGAAAAATGGTCAAAAAATCTGCAAATTTTTTTTTTTTTTTGAATATTTTTTTTTGGAATTTTTTTTTCAAGTTGTGGCCAATTTAGGGTTTTTTAATGCAAGCCCATTTTTCAGATGCTTGAACTTCGAAGTTTAAAGTTTAAACCCTAAATCTAAAACCCTAGTTTAGGGTTTTGGGTTTTTTTTCTTTTTCTTTTTTTAAGTAAATATTGCTGCCTGATAACTATGTATGCAAGCCCATTTTTCAACTGTTAATGTTTGAAACTGTGAAGTTTAAACCCTAAACCCTAGGCTAGGCCTTAGGGTTTTTTTTTCCTCCTCTTTTTAAGTAAATAAGTAAATATTGCTGCCTGTTAACTATGTATGCAAGCCCATTTTTCAGCTGTTAGTATTTGAATTTGAAACTTTGAACTTTGAACTTGAAGTTTAAACCCTAAACCCTAGTCTATAGGGCCTAGGGTTTTTTTCCTCCTTTTTTTTAAGTAAATATTGCAGCCTGATAACTATGTATGCAAGCCCATTCTCAGCTGTCAATGTTTCAATTTTAAACCCTAAACCCTAGCCTTTTGGTTTAGGGTTTAGGTTTTTAAATTTTTTTCCTTTTTTTCAAGTGATTGTAACTTTGTTCTTACTTGTTTCCATGTGCAGGCATATAAAAAATGAATTGTTACTTGTAAATTTGTACCTTTTCATATTATAAGCAATACAGGATGTGTTTTGTCACTTTCATGTGTACTTAAAGCTTGAGCCTTGTATGATGTCTTGACTTGAATTTTGTTTTTGTTGCAATATCTGATTTGCATAATGTTAATTCATTGTAATATGCATGAAAAAAAAAAAAAAATTCGTTTTCTTCGGTTTTTTTTTTGCCGATTTTTGAAAAACTCCCGTCTTATTGCCCAGCCGATTGACTCCCGATACCGATTTTCTCAACTATGGTGTGCACAATGGTTAGCTTCACTCTTGTTGAAACCTTGGCTCTTCATGAAGGTGTCAAATTTTCAGTACTACATCCTTGGCGCTTGTTTCAATCCATACAAAGATTTCTCGAGTCTGCAAACCAAATGTTCTTTGCCTCCTTCATAGCCCTCAGGCTGATCCATATAAATCTCCTCCTCGAGATCACCATGCAGGAAAGCAATTTTTACATCAAGCTGCTCTAGTTCTAAATCCTGTGCTGCTACAAGTGCAAGTAAAACTCTAATAGTAGTCAGCTTCACAAGTGGAAAGAAATTTTCATTAAAGTTTATACTTGACTTTTGCACATATCCTTTTGCCACCAAGCGAGCTTTATAGCATTCCAACAACCCATCATTGTTCTTCTTTACTTTGTACACCCACTTGTTGCCAACAACCTTTCTTCCAGGTGGGAGATCCACAAGTTCCCATGTTTTATTCTTGCTAAGTGCTTCCATTTCCTCCTCCATGGCTTTCCTCCACTTTTCTGCATTTTCAGATTCTCTAGCTTCCTAAAATGAACTAGGCTCACCATCATCAGCTAACAAAGCAAAAGAGGACTGAAAAACAGGAGAATACCTTTCTGGACACTTTTGAGGACGTGTAGATCTTCTAACCCAATGATCTGTTGGTTGTGGCTCTTGGTCTTGTGACTGTTGTGGCTGCTCTACTTGCTGTTCTGCATGCTGATTTTCATTTTCATCTTCTTTCATATCTACTTCAATTGGTACAACATTAGGTGTTTGCTGTACCCCTTCCTTTGCATGGATTTTTCATTAAAAATGACATCTCGGCTAATAATTACCTTGTGCGCAGTAATATTTGACAGTCTATACCCCTTCACTGTATCTCTAAGTCGAGAAAACACATTTGCTTGATTTGGGGTCAAGTTTGGACCCTTTTTATTTAGGCACATGGGAAAATGCATCATAGCCAAAGGTACGCAAATGAGAGTAATCAATTGGCTTACCACACCAAATCTCCTCCGGAATCTGTCCATCCAACACAACTTTTAGGTGACCTGTTAATGAGGTAAGCAACTGTATTAATAGCCTCTGCCCAGAACCTTTTATCCAACCTAGATGTGCTGAGCATGCTTCTTGCATGTTCCATAATTGTGCGATTCATCCGCTCAGCCACACCATTTTGTTGTGGAGTATATAGTATAGTCTTCTGGTGCTTAATTCCTTCTTGCGTACAAAATTTATCAAATTCCTTGGAGCAATATTCACCCCCATTATCTGACCTGAGACATAAAATGGGCTTGCCCAAAATTTTCTCTATTCGTGCTTTGAACTTTTTAAACGTCTCCAAAGCTTCCAAATTCTTTTTCAGAAAAGAAACCCACACTCTTCTAGAATAATCATCTATAAATGTCAAAAATATAGAGCACCATTTAAGGACTGAGTGGGGATTGGTCCAAATATATCAGAATGTATAAGTTGCAGAAAATCAGAACTCTTACCAGAGCTTGCAATAAACTGAACCCTCTTTTGTTTACCAAAGATATAGTGCTCACACAAGTCTAAATTACAAGACTTAATCCCATAAAGCATACCTCGGTCATGCAGAATTTCAAACCTTTTTCACTTATATGTCCTAGGCCTTGATGCCATAGCATTACTGCATCCTGAGTATTTCTTGAATTTGCTGCTGTTGCATGGTTTGGCACCGTATCACCGCACAAGCTGTTGAAATAAACCGAACAATATTTCATTATGGAAGCAACATTTAAATAATACATTTGCAGCTTAAAATAAACCCGGAGGTTGTGGAACCACCCGAGGTAAAAATAGGGATTGTTATAGAAAATAACAATACGCCTAAAATAAAAACTAAATAATGAAATAAATAAGATATCAATATGATATGCTAACATCCCCCCTTATTACATTATTTATGTAATTGAAGAACTACTAATATCCCCCCTGATTACATCATTTGGTAATACAAAGAGAGCTGCGAAACAATTCAAATTTGACACGTGCAAGTGCCTTAGTGAAAATGTCTCGCAACTTGAGCATTGGTGGGAATGTCTTTGAAGCTGAATTCGGTGCCTTGGAACTTCGTCTCGAATGAAGTGACATTGTGTGTCAATGTGCTTGGTTCTTTCATGATGTATTGGATTCTTGACAAGATTCAAAACACCCATGTTGTCGCAGAACAAGTGTATTGGAGATTTTGATGGAAGACCCATACTTGTGAGGATGCGACGCAACCATATCACTTCGCACACGGCTTCACGTGCGGCGTGATATTCTGCCTCTGTTGATGAAATAGCAACCAACTGTTGCTTCTTGTTGTGCCAAGAGACAGGACCAGATCCAAGATGAAACAAATATCCTGAAGTTGATTTACGGTCATCATATGATCCGGCATAGTCGGAGTCCGTGTATCCCTGTAAGAAGAATTTGTTGTTCCTCTTATATTCTAGGCCATATTCCATTGTGCCACGGACATAGTGAAGAACGCGCTTTGTTGCTTTCCAGTGTGTAGTCTTAGGCTCCTGCATGAACCTCGAAAGATAGTTGACAGCAAATACGATATCTGGCCTAGTGTTGGTCAGATATATGAGACTCCCAATCAACTGGCGATAGAGAGTACCATCTACCTGAGGTGAATCATCATATCGCGATAACTGAATTCCTGTTTCCATCGGAGTTGACATTGGCTTGCAATCGG
Organism: Wollemia nobilis; assembly: GCA_028583015.1. Taxonomy (NCBI): domain Eukaryota; kingdom Viridiplantae; phylum Streptophyta; class Pinopsida; order Araucariales; family Araucariaceae; genus Wollemia; species Wollemia nobilis. The sequence goes on from JAQPPZ010017095.1 coordinate 6,613,345, forward strand.
TCATGCGATATTTTTCCAATAGGGTCTTGGCATATTTTTTCCGAGACACTTTGATGTAGTGCTCTCGTTGGCTGACTTCCAGACCAAGACAATAATGGAGAAGTCCGAGATCCGACATCTCAAAATATTGACACAAGTCTCTTTTGACGAGTAGAAATCATTGTTTTCTGAACTCCCTGTAATGAGCGAGATCATCAACATAGAGTACAAGCAACACTATTTTAGAACCCTGTTTCTTAAAATAGAGGTTTGCATCTAACGGACATATCTTAAAACCATGCTTGCAAAAGGTGATGATCCATTTTTATATACCAAGCCCGAGGGGCTTGTTTCAAACCATATAAGGATTTTACCAATCTGTAAACTTTCTGCTTGTTGGCCTTCCACTTCAAATCCTTCCGGTTGAGTCATGTAGACTTCTTCTTGGAGATCACCATTTAGAAAAGCACTCTTGACATCCATTTGGTGTACTTTCCACCCATATTGCGCTGCCATAGCACAAAGAACTCGAATGGTTGTCATCCGAGCGGTAGGTGCAAAAGTTTCCTCATAGTCAATGCCTTCTCTTTGAGCATAGCCCTTTGCAACAAGTCGGGCCTTATGCTTATCTATTGTACCATCTGCCTTATACTTCACTTTATACACCCATTTGCAGCCTATGGGCTTCTTTTCGTATGGCAGATCGACAAGCTTCCAAGTTTTGTTTTTCATCAAAGACTTATACTCTGCATCCATAGCGACCTTCCACTGAGGCTCACCAAGAGCAACTTGCACTGATGCGGGTTCAAGATCGTCTATGGAAGACATAAATACCCTATCACTATCAATATCCATATCTTCTGTATCTCTCTCTGGATCTACGGAAAGTTCCTCAAAATATTGACACAGCTCATCAACCCCAGTATTCTCTGTTGCAGCTTTCTCTGTCGAGCCATGTCTGCGAGTACGAGGCCTATCCAATGTCAAATCTGGTGGAGTGGATAGCTTAGAGTCTTTGATTGTATTTGTATACCACTTTGGATTCTTCTTTGAGGTGTTGATGAAGATGAAGATGGACCTCCAACTTTTGATGAAGGATATTTATCAACCTTAGGTTCCACAAGGTCTAGGTATACATCTGATGTGGGTTCCGATGTGAAAGCCTCATCAAAAACTACATCTCTACTCGATGTGTATCTTCTTGGTTAAGGGATCAATCAAACGATAACCCTTAGAGTGCTCATCATACCCAAGAAGAATACACTTCAATGTCTTCTCATCTAGCTTCTTCCTTTTCTCTTTTGGTATGTGCATGAAAGCTTTACATCCAAAAATGCGTAGATGAGAAATGGAGGGTTTCCTACCACTCCATGCTTCCTGTGGAGTCATTCCTTGTAGAGCCTTTGTGGGTGCCCTATTCAACAGATATACTCTTGTGGTGACAGCTTCCGCCCAATATAGTTGCTCAATACTAGCTCCTGTGAGCATGCAACGAACCATTTCCATGATGGAACGATTCCTCCTTTCAGCAACTCCATTTTGCTAAGGAGTATAAGCAATAGTTAACTGTCGTGTGATCCCATTTTCTTTCAAGAACTCAGAGAATTCTTTAGAGGTGAACTCCCCCCCTCGATCTGAGTGGAGGGTCTTTATAGAAGTCCTTGACTCCTTTTCAACAGATTTCTTGAATTGCTGAAAGAAGCCAAATGCTTCAGATTTCAGTTGAAGAAAGAATACCCACATCTTTCGTGAGTAATCATCTACGAATAACTGAAAATACCTCTTACCCCCATAACTGTTGGGAGTGAAGGGACCGCACAGATCGGTGTGAATCAACTCCAGAGGTTTCTTTGCTCTTGTAGAGCTCCTTTCAAAAGGCACTCTATGCTGCTTTCCTGCCAAGCAGTCAGAGCAAACTGGTAAAGTGGTAGAAAGGGAAGGAAGACCTTTTACCATTTCATACTTACTTAACTCAAGTAAGTAACTAGAACTCAAATGTCCATATCTCTTGTGCCATAGGGAAGTTGCCTCCTTTGTAGAGACTGTCATGGCAACATGTGGAGTAGAGATAGCATCTAAGGCAAATAAGCCATGCTTATATGAAGCAGTGGCAATGTTCTTACCCCTCCTGGTAATAGAACAACACTTCTTGCCTCCCTCAACACTAAAGTGCACAACCATATCTTTGTCCAGAATTTGTGTGACTGACAACAAATTGTTTGCCAATCCTGGAACATAGAGAACTTTGTCAATATGACACTTGCCATCAGGAAGAGTGACTGAAACAGTACCTTCTCCCTGAACCTTGTAGGTTTTATCATCAGCAATAGTGACAGGTTTGCCCTCTTTGGCCTCAAAAGACTCAAACCATGATTTGTCACCAGTCATGTGCTTACTGGCTCCCAGAATCAACATACCAGATAGGATCCCTCTGCTTGGACATTGTGGTAGTCATGAGAACTTTGTGGGCTCTCTCGGAATCCATGTCGGATTCTTCAACAACAACATTCACTTGTTGTTTGTTCTTTTGTGGTTTGTTTCGGCCTTTCTGTTTTGATTGTTTATTCTTATGCCAACATCTTTTTGTATCATGACCTTCTTTGTCACAGATCTTGCAATAGCACTTTTTCTGTTGAGGTTGTTGAGTTTGTTTCCCTTTTGAATCCTTTTGTGAATTCCCTCCCTTCTGAAAATTACCCTTCTTCTGGTTCTGCCCTTTCCTGTTGATGTAGAGGGCAGTGTTAGAAGAATCATCTCGTTGTAGTTGGCGTGCCTCCTCCTCTTGAAGCATATTAACCAATTCTACAAAAGTAACTTTCCGTTGTGACACCTAAAGGGAAGTAATCAACACCCGATAAGAATCGGGTAAAGCTCTCAATACAATTGAGGTAAGGAGCTTATCTTCAACTGGTTCTCCTAAAGAATTCAACTTTGCTTTCAATTCTGACACTCTGCAAAGAAAAAATTCAACTGTCTCCCCCTGCTTCATGCTTAGAATGTGTAATTGAGATTGAAGAAATAGAATAGTGGAATCATTCTTTCCCTCATAGATAGTATTAAGGGCATCCCATGCCTCTTTACTATTTGCACAGTTAGCAATATGGGGTTGAACTTCATCAGCCACAGCAAGCAAAATGAGCACCTTTGCTTTGTTGTCTAGCTTGTCAAAGTCTCTTTGAGCAGTAGATGGAGCTGTAGCACCAGCGGCAGATGAAGGTCTTGTTGTTGCTCCGAGATACAACATCCCATAAGTCATCCATGACTAGGATAGCCTTCATCTTGTTTTTCCATGGTGTGTAATTAGGACCTATCAACAAGCGATGAGAATCAGTCATTAATTTTGCAGACATGGTGAAGGTTCCTTATAACACCAATTGGTCCCCCTTTCGATATACCTTTTGCTAGGCCATTATACCGTACAAAATACCCGCCCTTACGTGAGGGAAACTATAGGTATTTTGAAAGATAAAAAAAAATCACCCGCCCTTACGTGAGGGAAACTATAGGTAATTTTTAGAGATCATACGATACGTGGAACTTAAGCAATATTGAAAGGGAATAGTCTTGTTGATGGCACCTACCATAGAAAGTCTGCAATCCTCATGCGTGGGGCGTAACTTCCCCTAAACACTTTGGATTTCAGAACTTTCGTCAGGATTTACGCCTAAACACAAGAACTATTAGGGTAATGGATGGAGTAAAAAAAATGCAAAATGGCAAACTTATCTCTCCCTGACGATTTATAGAGAACAAGCTCAGACGTCGTTTTGGCAGCTATATTAGGCGGCGGATACAGTAGCGCAATCACGACAACTTTACCTGTAAGTGCTGGCCAGAGGTATCACAAATACCGAACACTGCAGTGCAATAAATTGCACGGATGGGTTTTAATTATTCTGGGGACTTAGGAGTGAATTTCATTTTAACTTTTAATGTTATAGTGCAAAAAAATGAAATATGCAACATACAACATAAAAGTGCCCACAGAAATAACCCACTAGGTGTCGGGCGCAATCGAAAATGCACCTTTACAATAATGCCAAATTTGCTTTTCAAAAAATTACTCACTTTCCCCCTGTGATTTTTGGAAAAAAAAATACCCCGAAAAAAAATCTCTTAACAAAGCATTTTTTTATAATTATTATATATTTTTAAAGTTAAAAAAAATAATTTTAATTTATATAGTTTAAAAAACTATGAAAATATAAATTAAAATCAAATTTTAATTTATATAGTTTAAAAACTATAGAAAAATAAATTAAAATTAAAATTTTAATTTAACTAAAAAAAAATAATAATTAAAAAAAAACTTTAGAAAAAATATTTTTACCTTTTTTTCTCTCCAAGGGGGAGTCGGCGGGATTTGAACCCCCGACCTGCAGGCTCCCTGAGCCTTACCGCACAGTCCACCACCAGGTGGACTAGCGGGCTGATCCGAAAGGATCAGGGACCCCCTCCTATTTGAGGAGGGTCCCCAGCCCCTTTCCCCTGCGCGGCCGCCTGGCCGCGGCTTCCTCCGTGGCTGGTGGCTGCGGGAGGCCCGCGACAGCTGAAGGCGGCCGCGGCTGCAGCAAAAGGTCGCGACGGTAGGACACGTGCGGCATCGTTCGTTGCCGCGGTGGCCGCGACGGCTGAAGGTGGTCGCGGCTGCAGTAGAAGGCCGCGGCGGCAGGACTGTGCGTAGCTGCTGTAAGTGGCCGCGGCTGCAGCAGGCAGCTCACGCGGCCTGCGTCGCGTGTTGCGCGTCGCGCGCGACGTAGGGGAGGGGGGGTGGCGTGAAAAAATATCGCGCGGGGGGAGGTAGTGGCGTGCGAAAAAAAACGCACGAGGAGGTGCGCGGCAGGGGGGGTTGAGTGTTTTTTTTTTTAAAGATGCGTGCTCAGCAAAAAAACACGCACAGACCAAAAAAAAAATAGACCAGCAAGCTTCCGCTTCCTCCCAAAAAAAACTGCTTTTCTCCAGGCAAGACCAGCTCCAAAAAAAATGTCGCGTCCTCTCTCTCTCACCCTTCTGGCTCTGATGCCATGTTGAAATAAACCGAACAATATTTCATTATTGAAGCAACATTTAAATAATACATTTGCAGCTTAAAATAAACCCGGAGGTTGTGGAACCACCCGAGGTAAAAATAGAGATTGTTATAGAAAATAACAATACGCCTAAATAAACCTAAATAATGAAATAAATAAGATATCAATATGATATGCTAACACAAACGATATAGGGTTCCATAAGATTCTCCTTTTGCTACTACAAGAGCTCCTCTGGTAATTTTGAAATAATTGTTAGCGAAAGTGATAGAATACCCTAGCTTATCCATCATCTTGATTGAGAGAAAATTCTTCCGCAAATCAGGCACATGTCGTACATCACATAACATCCTTTCTCTGCCATCGTCTAGCCTAATCCTGATATCCCCTCTTACCACAACTTCTAAAGGATGATCATCACCCAAGTAGACCATCCCACCACTATGTGGCTGATATTTGACAAACCGGTCTCTGTGAGGAGACATGTGGAAAGATGCACCCGAGTCCAAAACCCAGGTATATAGAACAGATCTGCTGTTGCTAATACAAAAAGCCTCACATGTTGTCGTCTCTCCTGAATTTACCGTAATGGCCTCAGTTGATGGTTGAAACTGCTTTTCACCATTCTTTTCCTTTTTCAGATGCCAACAATCATTCTTCGAGTGCCTTGGCTTCCTACAATGCCAACACTTCCCTTTCAACTTGCATCCTCTAGACTTAGATTTGGACTATGATCTACCTTGTTGACTCCTCGCGAAAGATCGACCTCTCACAGCTAGGGCGTCATTGGTTAAGGGTTCCAAAGACGTTTTCCGCCTCAACTCTTCTACCAATATAGCGGCTACCACATCATCAAAAGTTAGAGTTCCTAATGATGAAGTGTTTATGGTCATCACCAAATGATCCCAAGTGTCCTGGAGGGAACAAAGTAGGGTGATAACTCTGTCCTCATCCTCCTTATTCACATTAACTAAGACCAATTTATTGATAAGGGTATTAAATTCATTCAGATGATCTTCCACAAATGAACCTTCCTTCATCCTCAGGCTATAAAGTTGTTTTTTCAGAAAAAACTTATTTGTTGTTGATTTCGTCTCATACAACTTTTCAAGCTTCTTCTAGAGGGCTTTTGCGGTCTTTTCATCAACAACATTGAACAAGACAGAGTCTGCTAGGTAGAGACGGATTGTAGAAATTACCTTCCTGTCCAGCGTTGCCCACTCCTCATCTTTCATGCTGCTTGGTTTACTCGCGACTCCTTTCAAGGCTAGGGCTTGGTCGTTTTGAACTAGCAAATCCTTCACCTTCATCTTCCATAGGGCGAAGTTCTTGCCATCAAACTTCTCAATCTCGAACTTGGTTACACCTCGTGTCATTGTTGCATCTCCCACTCACACAAAACTTGAAGCTCTGATACAAGATGATAGAAAACAAATATTACGAGCAAGCAAAACAATAACTCAGAAAAAAAGCAATAACACAACTTTTTACGTGGAAAATCTGCAGTATGCAGGTAAAACCACGGGGCAGTGAGAACTTCGTTATTTTTATTGATTTCAGCAAACTTTTACATTCACTAAACTATTACATGCAAGGGGTCATTCCCCTTTTATAGAAAAACAAAGGAAGACTCCAAAAAATTGTTCGTTTCCTCTCCCAAAGGAAGACTCCAAAAAACTGTTCGTTTTCTCTCCCAAAGTATGGTGGGGAAGGATTGCTATAAACTGCACCACCATGCACCTCTCTGCTGAAGAACATTGGAGATCTGGACATTCACTTCACCTCCTAACATTCTCCCACTTGAAGTCAATATACAAGAATTCTTTGCCTATGTTTTCCATTCAAGTGCCAATTGCCCAATGCTGCCCTTATCACATTTTCAGCAAGCCCAAAGAAGTTTTGCACAAGTCCTCTCCAAGATGTTTAGCTGGTTGTGTCTCAAAGTTGGCTAGTTGATGCATCTGTTTTGAAAATTTTCATTGTGTTTGACTGCTAGCCACAACAAGTTGGATGTAATGGGCAAGATAGTGTATTTGTTGGAATGACACATCAAGTTGCTCTGTTATGGCATACTTATTTATTGTAGGTGGTAATTAAAAATCACCAGCCTGATTAGGTGTAAGATAAATGGCAGGTGGCTTATAGTAAAGAATTACTGTGCTTAGTGGCGTCCTGGGCAGCTACAACAGTCTATTTGTGTCTCGCTTCCAAGCAAGAAGATCAACAAAATCCTCTATTTGCTTATAACACTCTTCTCCTTGGGACCAGTTATATAACATGTATATTTCACATGGGAGTCTCATTGCCCACAGGTGGAACTCTGTGATGGGACTTGTTAGAAAATCCTCCTGTGTGCAATTGATAAGGTCTCTACGATGAGTAAAGAATCTAGCTATTCGTGTCTCCTCTTTCCCTCTTAACACTTCCTGATTGGACAGCATAGGCAAGTCCACTATCCGTTTGTATGGAGTCAAAGCAATCCTTGTCTTGCCCTCCTTTGTAGTCTGATTTTGGTCCCTTAGTGATGGACCATCCTTCTCTATAGCAATAAATTTTCATTAGTGTGCATCCCTCTCCAAAAGTTGCTGCTTATCATCAACCCCTTGGTGAGGCTTTGGCTCTAGCTCTAACTCTGGCTCAAGTGCTCCTACTAGTTTGTTTGGTATAAGAAACTCCACTTGTTAAGTGTGCTCCTCAAATGGAGGAGTCATTGTGAATGGATTGGATCCCCTTGCGTATTTGCCCTCACCCACTACAAATTTGATCTTAGTTCTTCCTTAATTTCTTCTAGTCTGTTGACCTCCATGGTTTAGGCCTTATCCAACTCAATGGGTCTTGCATTGCTGCCTCTTTTATTGTCATTTTGTTGGTTTAGTCTGCTGCATCCCCTCCATGGTTTTGATGGTTTAGGTATTGTGTATTTGCCCTCTCCAAAAGCTGCTGCTTATCATCAGCCTCTTGGTGAGGCTTTGGCTCTAGCTCTAACTTTGGCTCAAGTGCTCCTACTAGTTTGTCTGGTATAGGCAATTCCACTTGTTAAGTGTGCTCCTCAAATGGTCTGCTGCATCCCTAACCATCTTTCACAGTTGATGGGTCCTCAACTACCTGTGGAGGAAGTGAAGGAGGAATGATAATCATTGAGTGTTGGCATGGTTATAGGTGTCGCTCTAGGTTTGTTTGGTTCACCATCATCCTCACTCTCATATGTTTTATCTGCCTCTTCATCTTTGGAAGGTTCTTCCATAGAAGACTCCCTTTCTTGCTTCTTTGCCTTTTGGAGTGAGCCCCTCACTTTGCTTGTATTGCAACCACTTGCATGCTACGTTTGGCATTACAACATTGATGTGACAACCATCCAATGGAACACCGTTGGTGTCCTTAGAGTGATGTCAAGAGGGCTTCCCTTCTTTGGTACATACACTCATGTAATGTCCCTTTCCTAGCTAGTCAGTGGATCACACCGTAGGCTATGTAAAGTGTTGGGGAGCCCATTGGAGGGTTTGCAGTCGTCTTCAGTCTTCAGAATGCTTTTAGTTGCTAGCTTCTTGGGTCAATCCGAGCCTTGGAGTATGGACTTACTATTTTTAGTAAGTCAGTGAATTAGGGTTTTAGACATATTGGACAGTAAAGTGAGACTCTTTGGCGAAATGGGTGTCCGAATCTACTTCTAGTTTGTGGATTGGAGTGGCAGAGGTTAGAGTTTTTAATGGATGAAGTTTAATTATATTAAATTAAATTATTAATTTAATATAGTTTACTTTAATAGGTCCGAGGTGTAGACCAACTGATTCATCCAAACCCCATAAGGGGGGCGGAGGTCCAAGGTTCAAATCTCGGGCCTCGTCGGACTGAACGCTTGTCCCTTTCCTGGTGCTTTCAGCGGCGTAAATGGTTTAAAATGATTGTGGCATGGTGGTTATAGGGGCGGTGTGGCGGCTTCTGGGGCGGACAACGCAGAATACTATGGCAGCCATAAAAGCTGGACAGCCTGCTCGGATTCGTTGCGGCTACCGATTCCACCATGTAAATTAAAAAAAATAAAATATAGTTTACTTTAATATTTTTATAAAATGGAGTTATGAGGTTATTAAAAAAAGTCACTTAAGTTATATTATAATGTTATAAAGTGACTTATTTTCCTAGCAAAAAAAGGGGATGCCACTCATATGAATCTTATAATGTTTTATTATGTAAATAAAGTGAAAAAAAAAAAAAACATTATTAATTCATATTCTACCCACCAAGGAGGTCGACCCATTGGAGAAGTTATAAAAGCACATCCAAGGCTTCATTTTGGGCATTCTTGGATTGTTATATACTGGAGCAAACATTGTGGAGACTTGTAGATTTTTCTGGCAAGGGTTTTCAGCTTGTTCGGAGACGAAATCCTCCAGCAAGGACATCACTTTCGAGATTGGGAGACATCCTCAGAGTGATTTAGAGCATTTCCATGACAGGGAATGTATTGTTCTTCGATTGCAGGTGATTCTTGAGGGTTTTAGAGGAGCAAATATCCGATTAATTGCAGATACATTTTATTGGCATCATTTCAGCAAAGACCTAGCGTGGATTTTGAAGTTGGTTTCAAGGGTTTTCAGGCATATTTGAGTATCATCTTTGCTGTTGTACTTTTCTGGTACCTATCCGTACAGTTTTAGCAGTTAATGTGAAAGTTTTGGGGCTGAAAAAACACCATTTTGCATGTGGGTATTGACAGAGTTGGAACAACAACAAATGGGTATGTTTAATTTGATATTTTGAAGACATTTACCCATCTGAGTATTCTAAATAATTGATCTAACTTGCAGATTTGAAATTATAAGATTCTTGATTGAGGGTTTCCTCAAGAAAGCTAAATATTCAGTATTTATGCTATTAAACCTATTGCATGTTTATGGGTATTGCATAAAATTGATTATTCAGATGCTTAAATCATCTGGGTATCATTGCATGTTATAGTTATGGTTTCTACTCACCTGGGTATTAATGCATGTAGTAAATTAAGTCATAGTTTTGCAAGACAAATCGAAACACAAAAAATAAAAAATTATTATCCAAATTTGGGGTGGAATACTACAACTCACCACTACTAGGCTACATTTGACATTAGGGCAATGGCATGGAAAGACATCGAGAAGTTTTTTATGCTTTTCTGCAGCAGCGAAGCCAAGTCATACTTGACCTTGTCCATAATCCCTTGCTTGTATGGTAAATTCTAGATCAAAATCTTCAATGCCCTTAGGCTTCCATGTGATGACAATATGGCTACTTCATTGAGGGACATGGTGCTAATATCATAGTATTGGTTGATATATTCTTGCAAATTTTTTTGTCCAAACTCCTCTTGTCATAGGCCTATGTAATGGGCAAGGCAACCTGAACACATGCATGAAGTCCTCTAGCTTTAAAGTTATCCTTAATGTCTAAGATCTGATTTGAAACTTGCTTCTCTTGAGAGGTAGGTCATAGTTGCATAGCATTTCCAGTAGGTATTTCTTGAACACATCCTAGTCAACAAGTTTGGACATTCAAAAAGTATACTAGCATTTTTGAAGTCCTGCTTTAGTTTGTGGTTGTCGTCATGTGATTTCCATCAGTCTCTGTATTGATCTCTTGAAGGAAGTATCCATGTCTTCTCCTTAGGTCTAAATTTGACCTTATCGCCTTTGCCTTTTGGCTTTCCCTTCCCACTTGGCAGAGGGTAATGCATCTGCTCTATTCACCTTGCATGCTTTTGCATTGATGTGGTTCCATGATCATATGCTAGTTGAATCCTACTGTTGTCAAACATTGCTTTTAGTATGGCTTGAATGTTTAGCTGTCTAGATGGTTGTGGTATTAATATTGGCATGATTCTTCTATGCCTTGGTGTAGAAACATGATGATCCTTGCATCAATCCTACAATTGGTGTCTTCCTGGTGGTCTGGCTATCTCCTAGGCATGTGATAGTGTGATGTCATAGGTCGCTATGTTGAAGATGCTATGTGTTATAGGTTAGGGTCCTTGTCTTTTTGCATTATGGCAATCCTAACCCTCACCTTTGCATCTTTGAAGGTTGAGTTGTGAATTATTATATCTCAAAGCCTTCAAAGCGGTTGGTACCCTCCAAACCCTAGAAACTGCCCAACCACCATTGGCAACTACTGCTTCCCATTGTTGACAATCACTACCTCGTTGGCTTTGGCATTCTTTGTGTTTTGTGCTCTTTCGATGGTGTTGACACCTTGCATCTTGGCTTGACCGATTGATAGTTTTCCTCTCCTATGGTGGCAACAACATCTGTATACCTCTTCCCTTGGCAAATAGTGAACACTGTTCATCACCTAACACAATTAACATAGCACTAACGAATTTGGGCTCCTTCCTTGTTGGCCTCCTAGTTGGAGGTGTTGTGTAGTTACGAGATTGTATGCATGATGTCTTCATCTTCTGGTGTGGAACGAGGTCTTGGATGATATCAAGTGCACAATTGACACTAAGTGCATTGATGAGCAGTTGGACAATATTAAGTGCATGGGTAGTAATTTGTGCATGGACAATATCATTTGCACTAAGGGTAGTGTGTGCATGGACAGTAGCAAGTGTTAGGAGGGAAACTGAAGGGATTATTTTATTGATAAAAATAGGTTACATATATAGGCAGAAGGCCTATATGAAACACATGACACTTGTCAAGTGAAACTGACAAGTGTCAAGGTGAAGGCATAGTGCACTTTAACTCTAACATTCCCCCTTAAAGTGCACTATCCTAACTAAAGAAAAAACAAAGCAAACAACCTATCATCCTCGCTTATTGCTGATTTGGTCTAGGCTCGTGCTCTATGCTCTTGGCTCTCCAACTGTGAATAATGCTAGATTTACTGTGTATACATCTCGGTCTGTTGCCTCAGGGTCAGCCACTTCAACGGGTCTGTTGCCACTGGGTCAGCCGTCTAAGTGCCTCAGGGTCATCATGGGTGCCTCAAGGTCAGCCACATCTGGGTCTGTTGCCTCTGCAGGTCATCCTCAGAGGATGTTGCCTCTCGTAGGTCACTGACTAGACTCACCATGAGTATGAAATCCGTCCTCATGGTGAACTCAATCTAGAAGGTGTCGGTCTCTGCCGAAAATGCACCTAATGAAAGGAAAAACGAGCCATATAAGAGTGTCGGTCTCTGCCGAAAATGCACTCAATACAATAAAATGAGCCATAGATCCAAATAAGAGGAGAGAAGAAGAAAAGAAGAGAATCTTCTGAAGTGTCTTCGTCTGTAGTCTTCAGAAGTAGATCCGGAAACAACCTCGGATAGAGTCTAGGGTGTCTTTTGAAGGGATTATTTTATTGATAAAAATAGGTTACATATATAGGCAGAAGGCCTATATGAAACACATGACACTTGTCAAGAGAAACTGACAAGTGTCAAGGTGAAGGCATAGTGCACTTTAACTCTAACATTCCCCCTTAAAGTGCACTATCCTAACTAAAGAAAAAACAAAGCAAACAACCTATCATCCTCGCTTATTGCTGATTTGGTCTAGGCTCGTGCTCTATGCTCTTGGCTCTCCAACTGTGAATAATGCTAGATTCATCGTGTATACATCTCGGTCTGTTGCCTCAGGGTCAGCCACTTCAACGGGTCTGTTGCCACTGGGTCAGTCGTCTAAGTGCCTTAGGGTCAGCCACATCTGGGTCTGTTGCCTCTGCAGGTCATCCTCAGAGGATGTTGCCACTCGTAGGTCATCGACTAGATTCACCATGAGTATGAAATCCCTCCTCATGGTGAACTCAATCTAGAAGGTGTCGGTCTCTGCCGAAAATGCACCTAATGAAAGGAAAAACGAGCCATATAAGAGTGTCGGTCTCTGCCGAAAATGCACTCAATACAATAAAATGAGCCATAGATCCAAATAGGAGGAGAGAAGAAGAAAAGAAGAGAATCTTTTGAAGTGTCTTCATCTGTAGTCTTCAGAAGTAGATCCGGAAAAACCTCGGATAGAGTCTAGGGTGTCTTTGTCTGTAGTCCCTAGTATAAGTGTCCTTATGGTGACCATGTCATCCCACCGAAATGCATGGGTAACCAGCCGCTGCATTCGCCAAGTGTATAGAAAAGATCACTAGGTACAAGGATCACATATAAAATTACCTCGAGAGTGTCGGGTACAACCGAGAGTGCACTCCAAGGTATAAGAACTTTGAGGCTAAAAAACTTAATTGAAACAGCCTCAAAATTACAATTTGACACCACCATTGTGTCCGTCGCGGAAAAACGTTTCCAACGACTATAAATACCCCTATATTCCACCATCAAAGGGGCCTTCATCATGTGGAAAAAACATCATGCCTATCTAAGGCAGAAAAAAAACATCGCTCAATGGCGGCATCGTTCTCAGGCGGAATAAAAAACAGTCTTAAAATTTCCCTCGCAAGGGAATTACACTTTCCAACAGTCATTGCACTTCCACTCTCATGTGGAAAAAATAGGCCAATTAAGTTTTACTATCAACCACTTTCACCATGATTAAAATATTTCCCTCCAAGGGAAATTACAATGGCCATGTGGCCCTCCACTTCCATGTGGGAAAAAAAAAACATTAAACTAATGACCAAAAATATGCCCCCTTCTTTAGTTTAAGTAACCCCATGATATTTTAAAACTGCGCATTATATTATCTTAAATAAAGTGATGGGGGCTAGCGCATCACTTAAAAACGGACCGTGATTGATTTGTAAAGAAGGTCGATGACTGGTGGTGGGTTGAACCCGCCCGTCGTCGCGTGGCCGCAGACGGTCGCCATCGTGGGGATGCCCAGTCGCATGAACGCCGCCACGACTAATCTGCACATTAACACAGCAGAAGTGCACATTAACACAGCAGAGATCCAAGCCATGGCCACGCCTTTGCTCTGCGGCTGCAGAAACTTCCGGATCGGAAAATGCATGGCGTACGCGAACAGCTGGGGCAACATCCATATCGAGAATTTTCCGGCCAGATCAAAACTTCAAAACTTGCGTCTAGACGGCCGTGCTCTTCCGCCACGCGGCCACCTTCGCCACGCTGGCGTTTGAGCTCTTCCGTGCCACCGACGGCGGAATTCTTACCTCCTGTTCGGGGCCGACGAATGTCGCTGGAGTATGGTTTTCTACCAAACAATTTCGCTGTCGATCCCGTGCTACAGTCCGACGATGGCTCGGTAATAGCTACGTGGTATTGCTCCTCTGCGGTGTTACACGACTAACACAACGAGCTTGGAGTCTGCCACTGCAGACAATCCCTCGCGGTGTTACACGACTATCTGCAGCGATAACAATCAGACTCGCCGCAAAAGAGGCGCTGCATATCTCCGTCGAGTTGATGGTCCCGAGCACTAATTTAGGTCATCAGTAAATGTTCATTGCGGGGAAAGGGCCAATGCAAATACTGACAAACGTAGGATCCTGTCTCTTGACGTGAAAAAAATGGTCAATGAAGCAGCGAAACATTTGCCTTGCTGGCAATGCAGAGATCTTCAATGTCTGTGACTTCCTCCATTACCGTTGCTGCTCGTCCTTTACCCTGCTCTGGAGCCGCAGCAGCGCCGGCGCCCAGCAGGGCCTGGTCACATGGAGGCTCGACAGTGGCCGCCGCGGCTTCACCAGCAAAGCCTTCGCCAGCAACCCGCAGACAAAAAAACAATCACCGCCAACACCGCTGAATACGGTGCTGCTGCTTCGCTTGCAAGCACCACCGCTCCCTGTTGCATCGCCTCGTCTGCGAGCACAAACGTCTCATCGCTCAGCCGAGCCGCCGTCGAAACCTCCCCACAGAAATCAATATGATCCGGGAAATCCATAAAAGTAATCGTATTCCTTTGAATTGCAGGTTCACCGCGGAGCTTTTTATGGTGATGGCCCTCTTCTGTTTCTCATCCAAGTAGTCGACGAGCCACCGGTGAACGGCAAGCGAAAGCTCTTCGAGGTTCCGGACGTCCTGTTCAAATATCTTGTCTCCAGTTTAAAATGCTCATTCCCGTAAATGCATCACAAGGCCTTGATCTCTTGCAGATCCAGAAATTTTGCACCGAATACTACACCACACTGCAAATGATGGCAGACGGTAAAAAAATTGCCCCTGCCACGGGAATCTGGGGTTTGGACATCATACCATATAATATCCACCACAGTTATAGAGCAGACATCCATAGCGAGCACCAAATTTTCATTACTACAGGCACATCCACTCCGACGTTTCAAAAAATGGGCAGAACATTTTCAATGCCGATTTTTCTATTTTCATCCGCCATTAGCACGATTCTGAGAAAAAAAAAAAAAAATTCCCAAATTTTAAAATTCTTACCATCTGGTTTCTGATCCATCAAATGATGGAGAGCATACTCCCTCGGTAAAAAATTAAAAAAAAATGGGGGAGGGAGGATTTCCATGAGGGAAATCCCCCCTCAAGGGTTTTCATAGGGCAGGTAAAGCCTGCTCTGATACCAAATGTTAGGAGGGAAACTGAAGGGATTATTTTATTGATAAAAATAGGTTACATATATAGGCAAAAGGCCTATATGAAACACATGACACTTGTCAAGTGAAACTGACAAGTGTCAAGGTGAAGGCATAGTGCACTTTAACTCTAACAGCAAGTCGTCTCTTTGGCATGGACAACAATTTGTTCTTTAGACACCATCTTCCTATTTTGTCATCTTGGCTAAAAAATGGCCCATCTAGCTGGAAGATAACAATCCTCTCTTGATACGACCGTCTACAGAGGGGGTTGTATATGGCTTCCCTTTGGCAATAGATGATTGATCACAAACAATAGAGATGTTTGTAGAGGGGGATGTCTACAATTTCCTTCAAACAACAAAATATGACTAGTCTTAGATGACAGTGTTGTTTGTTGAGAGTGTCATCTATGACTTCCCTCAGATGGGAGGGTCGTCCACTTATGGGATTTTTTGTTAGACAATCATGCTAGTAGAACCTTAGATGGCACTCGGACAACACTCAAAACTTTGAAATCTCTTTCTTGAACGGTTCCTTTGGTGATACAAAGTTTTACATTCATTTTATCTCAATTGGAATGCCCCATTGCTGAGATGGCATGCTCTTTTGTCAGGATGGGTTGTTTTGTTTTTTAGACAAATTAGCTTGAAAACCCTTCATTCATGGCTTATTCTTCCTCCTCCCTCGTTCAACATGTTGAAATTGTTTACGAAGGAATGGTGGTAGATGATTGTGAGCGTTTTTATTCTACTACAAATATAAGTGAATACAACTGTGTTGGGGGTTTGTAGAAATATCTTCTCACTTGGTTGAACATGAGCATTAATTATGTCATCAACATATTGGAAGTTTAATTCGGTTCTTCCTTCTTTATCAGTTTCTTCCTTTATGAATTTTATTTCCATATAAGACATTTTGTCCAAGGTGCAACTAGGGTGATAGATAGCATTTGTTCGTCTTATCCATGGCAAAAATAATTACATGTTTTGAAGTACTTTTAGTTCTATTGGTGGATGGTTAGTATTGATATTAAAAATGGTTATTTTGCTTTATAGTGTGGGTCTCTTCACCTTGCATTAGTGCAAATGGACCCTTCCTAGATCTTGTAGCACAAAACATGTTTGGACATCTGTGTTCCTCTCCATCATTGCTTATGGAAGCCCTCAAACTTGTGTAGGACCCACAAATTTTAAATTAAAAAAAAAGTTAATCATTGTTATACTCTATAATTTTTAACAAGCCTTTGGCTTTTGGCTTGTCTTTTCTACGATGTCCCTAGAACTCGAGTGGGACCCTCCATCATCAATATTTTCCACTCTATTCTATTCTTCCATTTGCAGTTGTAATCTATTGTATAGTTTGTCTACTCCAATCCGTTGCTGCTCCCATAACTCGACCATTCAACTACTCAACTATTCACTTTCATGTTGCAACCCTTCCACTACTGTACACATACTTTGTTGGGCTATGGCTGAGAGCATAGTTGTGAAACTCGACAAAACTTGGCAAAAATCGTCAAGTCCGAGTCCGAGTCGGCCTTGCCGAGTTGCTTGGGCTTGTGACTTGCGAGTTTTCCAAGCTTGGCCGAGTTTTCTAAAAACTCACCAAGTACTTGGGGCTCACGAGTTTTTGAAAAGCTTACCGAGTCCCGAGCAAAAACTTGGCCAACACTGCATGGGTTGAGGAAACACGATAAAAAGCTTTTTCTTTTTTCATTTTTGCCTCATTTTGCTTGTTGCAAATTGGAGAGAGAGCACTGCCTACCTGCTACCACCACATAAAACAAAACACTAAAGTGCATCCTAACAGCAGATTTTTTGCAGTTTGAAGGAATCTAGTAGCCACCAACAACTACCCAATTGATTCGTCTGAGGTAAGAAAAACTCTTTTCAACCTTTTTTTTTCTCTTTTTCTGTTTCAAGCATGTTTTTTGTTCTTTTTTAAAGATTCAAACCAAATGCAACAGCCACCCAACTGTTGCATTTGAGCTAGAAATCTGAAAAACTCTTTCAAAGTTTCAGCTGTATTTTTTCCTCTCTTTCAGCTATCTTTTGTTTTTCTTTTTAAGTAATGTTGCCTAAATTATGTATGCAAGCCCATATTTTCAGCTGTCAATGTTTAAACTAGGGTTTAAACCCTAGGGCATATTTTTTTTAAATTTTATAAGTAATTGTTTGTTGTTACTTATTTCCATATGTAGCCACAAGAAAATGTCAACAAAAAGAGATCCAACATGGAAGTATGTAAGGGAGGGGATATGAAAGGGGAGTTATACTTATTTTGCAATTTTTGTGGGGCTCACATTCACGAAGGCATAAACCGTCTCAAATACCATTTGGCAAATCAAAAAGAGAAAGATGTCAGGAAATGCCCAAAGGTGTTGACTGATGTTCAAAGAGAATGCAATGCCATCCTCTCAAACTACTTTGAGAAAAAGGATCTCAAATGAAGACAAAGCGAGGCCATGTCAATTCCCCCCCTTCTCGACCTCGTATAGACGGTACCGACAACACCTTTAGCCAATTTTACCACCAGAGTTCTAGTCCATCAGTTGCACACCTAGGAGTGGGATGGAAGAGTCCTATTTTGGAGAATGTTCCGTGCCAGGGTTATAATCCACGCTTGAGGGTATGGTCGTGTGGAACAAGCAGAGGCATAGGGAAGCGACGAAGGTCTTTGTAAGTTTTTGGTATTTTTCCAATCTTCCCTTCAATGTTGCAAGGTCTCCATTGTCAAACATTGCTTTTAGTATGGCTTGAATGTTTAGCTGTCTAGATGGTTGTGGTATTAATATTGGCATGATTCTTCTATGCCTTGGTGTAGAAGCATGATGATCCTTGCATCAATCCTACAATTGGTGTCTTCCTGGTGGTCTGGCTATCTCCTAGGCATGTGATAGTGTGATGTCATAGGTCGCTATGTTGAAGATGCTATGTGTTATAGGTTAGGGTCCTTGTCTTTTTGCATTATGGCAATCCTAACCCTCACCTTTGCATCTTTGAAGGTTGAGTTGTGAATTATTATATCTCAAAGCCTTCAAAGCGGTTGGTACCCTCCAAACCCTAGAAACTGCCCAACCACCATTGGCAACTACTGCTTCCCATTGTTGACAATCACTACCTCATTGGCTTTGGCATTCTTTGTGTTTTGTGCTCTTTCGATGGTGTTGACACCTTGCATCTTGGCTTGACCAATTGATAGTTTTCCTCTCCTATGGTGGCAACAACATCTGTATACCTCTTCCCTTGGCAAATAGTGAACACAGTTCATCACCTAACACAATCAACATAGCACTAACGAATCTGGGCTCCTTCCTTGTTGGCCTCCTAGTTGGAGGTGTTGTGTAGTTACGAGATTGTATGCATGATGTCTTCATCTTCTGGTGTGGAACGAGGTCTTGGATGATATCAAGTGCACAATTGACACTAAGTGCATTGATGAGCAGTTGGACAATATTAAGTGCATGGGTAGTAATTTGTGCATGGACAATATCATTTGCACTAAGGGTAGTGTGTGCATGGACAGTAGCAAGTCGTCTCTTTGGCATGGATGACAATTTGTTCTTTAGACACCATCTTCCTATTTTGTCATCTTGACTAAAAAATGGCCCATCTAGCTAGAAGATAACAACCCTCTCTTGATACGGCCATCTACAGAGGGGGTTTTCTATGGCTTCCCTTTGACAATAGATGATTGATCACAAACAATAGGGATGTTTGTAGAGGGGGATGTCTACAATTTCCTTCAAACAACAAAATATGACTAGTCTTAGATGACAGTGTTGTTTGTTGAGAGTGTCATCTATGACTTCCCTCAGATGGGAGGGTCGTCCACTTAGGGGATTTTTTGTTAGACAATCATGCTAGTAGAACCTTAGATGGCACTCAGACGACACTCAAAACTTTGAAATCTCTTTCTTGAACGGTTCCTTTGGCGATACAAAGTTTTACATTCATTTTCTCTCAATTGGAATGCCCCATTGCTGAGATGGCATGCTCTTTTGTCAGGATGGGTTGTTTTGTTTTTTAGACAAATTAGCTTGAAAACCCTTCATTCATGGCTTATTCTTCCTCCTCCCTCGTTCAACATGTTGAAATTGTTTGCGAAGGAATGGTGGTAGATGATTGTGAGCGTTTTTATTCTACTACAAATATAAGTGAATACAACTGTGTTGGGGGTTTGTAGAAATATCTTCTCACTTGGTTGAACATGAGCATTAATTATGTAATCAACATATTGGAAGTTTAATTCGGTTCTTCCTTCTTTATCAGTTTCTTCCTTTATGAATTTTATTTCCATATAAGACATTTTGTCCAAGGTGCAACTAGGGTGATAGATAGCATTTGTTCGTCTTATCCATGGCAAAAATAATTACATGTTTTGAAGTACTTTTAGTTCTATTGGAGGATGGTTAGTATTGATATTAAAAATGGTTATTTTGCTTTATAGTGTGGGTCTCTTCACCTTGCATTAGTGCAAATGGACCCTTCCTAGGTCTAGTAGCACAATACATGTTTGGACATCTGTGTTCCTCTCCATCATTGCTTATGGAAGCCCTCAAACTTGTGTAGGACCCACAAATTTTAAATTAAAAAAAACGTTAATCATTGTTATACTCTATAATTTTTAACAAGCCTTTGGCTTTTGGCTTGTCTTTTCTACGTTGTCCCTAGAACTCGAGTGGGACCCTCCATCATCAATATTTTCCACTCTATTCTATTCTTCCATTTGCATTTGTAATCTATTGTGTAGTTTGTCTACTCCAATCCGTTGCTGCTCCCATAGCTTGACATTCAACTACTCAACTATTCATTTTCATGTTGCAACCCTTCCACTACTGTACACATGCTTTGTTGGGCTATGGCTGAGAGCATAGTTGTGAAACTCGACAAAACTTGGCAAAAATCGTCAAGTCCGAGTCCGAGTCGGCCTTGCCGAGTTGCTTGGGCTTGTGACTTGCGAGTTTTCCAAGCTTGTCTGAGTTTTCTAAAAACTCACCAAGTACTTGGGGCTCATGAGTTTTTGAAAAGCTTACCGAGTCCTGAGCAAAAACTTGGCCAACACTGCACGGGTTGAGGAAATACGATAAAAAGCTTTTTTCTTTTTTCATTTTTGCCTCATTTTCCTTGTTGCAAATTGGAGAGAGAGCACTGCCTACCTGCTACCACCAAACAAAACACTAAAGTGCATCCTAACAGCAGATTTTTTGCAGTTTGAAGGAATCTAGTAGCTACCAACAACTACCCAATTGATTCGTCTGAGGTAAGAAAAACTCTCTTCAACCTTTTCTTTTCTCTTTTTCTGTTTCAAGCATGTTTTTTGTTCTTTTTTAAAGATTCAAACCAAATGCAACAGCCACCCAACTGTTGCATTTGAGCTAGAAATCTGAAAAACTCTTTCAAAGTTTCAGCTGTATTTTTTCCTCTCTTTCAGCTATCTTTTGTTTTTCTTTTTAAGTAATGTTGCCTGATAACTATGTATGCAAGCCCATCTTTTCAGCTGTCAATGTTTAAACTAGGGTTTAAGCCCTAGGGCATTTTTTTTAAAAATTTTATAAGTAATTGTTTGTTGTTACTTGTTTCCATGTGTAGCCACAAGAAAATGTCAACAAAAAGAGATCCAACATGGAAGTATGCAAGGGAGGGGATATGAAAGGGGAGTTATACTTATTTTGCAATTTTTGTGGGGCTCACATTCATGGAGGCATAAACCGCCTCAAATACCATTTGGCAAAGCAAAAAGGGAAAGATGTCAGGACATGCCCAAAGGTGTTGACTGATGTTCAAAGAGAATGCAATGCCATCCTCTCAAACTACTTTGAGAAAAAGGATCTCAAATGAAGACAAAGCGAGGCTATGTCAGTTCCCCCCTTTCTCGACCTCGTATAGACGGTACCAACAACACCTTTAGCCAATTTTGCCACCAGAGTTCTAGTCCATCAGTTGCACACCTAGGAGTGGGAAGGAAGAGTCCTATTTTGTAGAATGTTCCGTGCCAGGGTTATAATCCACGCTTGAGGGTATGGTCGTGTGGAACAAGCAGAGGCATAGGGCAGCGACGAAGGTCGTTGTAAGTTTTTGGTATTTTTCCGATCTTCCCTTCAATGTGGCAAGGTCTCCATACTGGAGGGGAATGGTAGATGCCATCGCAAGTTGCGGTGCTGGATTCAAGCCGCCAACTTATGATGATCTTAGGGTCCCTCTCCTTTGTGAATCCGTGGATGACGTTAAGGTTTTGCTTGATGACCAGTATAGGGTGTGCAGGAAGAGGGGTTGCACCATCATGTTTGATGGGTCAACCGATGGGAGGGGCAGAACATTACTTAATTTTATGGTTGCTTCTACAGGAGGAATTGTATTCTTCAAGTTATTGGATGCATCGACACAAGTTAAGAGTGTTGATACACTTGCGCAGTTGCTGGGGGAGATTGTGTTAGAGGTGGGAGAGGAGAATGTTGTCTAAGTCATCATGGACAACACAATGGCATATGTATCATCTGGTAGGATGTTGGAGGAGAGATTCCCCACTCTTTTTTGGATCCCATGTGCAGCCCATTGTCTTGACTTGCTACTCGAAGACATTGGAAAATTACCTTGGGTGTTGTACAGAAGGCCAAAGCTATTACAAAATTTATCTACAACCATACATGGGTCCTCTAGCTCATGAGGCAATTTACTAGTGGGAGGGAGCTAGTGCGGGCTAGAGTTACATGCTTCGCCACAAACTTTGTGACATTGCAAAGCCTCTTTGATGCAAAGGGGGCATTGAAGAAGATGTTTGTGAGCAATGAGTGGAATGTTGAAGATGTTGCTAGATACCGACTCTCCAATGAGGGGCAAAAGGTGTATGACTATTTGTTTGAGGAGCCCTTTTGGACAGCCATGGATGAGGCCATCAAGGTACAAGACTAAGTTTTTTATTTTATTTTATTATTTATTTGTTTAATTTAAATTATTTTTCCATTCGCGAATATTTTTTTTTTTTTTTTTTTGAATTTACATGGTGGAATCGATAGCCGCCACGAATCCGGGCAGGCTGTCCAGCTTTTATGGCCACCACAGTATTCTGCACTGTCCGCCCTAGAAGCCGCCACACAGATCTTAGTGCAGTCCGCCCCTATAACCACCATGCCACAATCATTTTAAACCTTTTACGCCGTTGAAAGCACCAGGAAAGGGACAAGCGTTCAGTCCGGCGAGGCCCGAGATTTGAACCTTGGACCTCCGCCCCCTTATGGGGTTTGGATGAACCAATTGGTCTACACCTCGGACATTTCCATTCGCGAATTTTGTATTGTAAAATATTTTGATTTAAATTATTTTTTCCTTTTTTTATTAGGTGTCAGAGCCTTTGGCGAGGGTTCTTGGGATTGTGGTAGTACCCGACTACATGAAGAGGGCTATGGAGTATGTAGAACAATCACCAATGGGATATGTATATGAGGCTATGGATAGGGCAAAATAGGCAATTGCCTCATTTTATAAATATATAGTTCCATTTGGGAAATGATTGACCAGCGAGGGACATCTCAGCTCCATAGCCCTCTTCATGCAACGGGGTACTACCACAATCCCAAGTCTTTTTTATGTTGATTCATTCAAGACAGACAATGAGGTGATGTCGGGCCTTCGACTATGCGTTGACCGCATGTTCCTTAATGAGGAAATGGGCACAAATATATAGGATGAGATGCAACATTTTAAGAAATGTGAGGGCATTCTTTTCCATCGTCGCAGTGCATTTGAGCAAGGTCAACTAGGAGGCCAGGTACCCTATATCGAATTATTATTTATTGTCTTTTGATTTTGTTTTAAAAAATTAATGAAACAAGCCTGAAAGGATAACTTTCTGCCAGAGTGGGAAGAACCAGAAAGCTTAATTCATTTGGATTTCAAGGCCAACTCAAGCTGATTTTTTTCCCTAAAGTCTCTAGTTCAGAAACATGGATATATGTCCTTTCTACAACAGAGAATGCATGGCAACGAGCTTAACATGCATGGCCTCGTGAGTCAATTCCTTTGACCTCAAAATGGCAACACATTAGATAATCTATTCTAAATTTCCTTTCTTTAGGCTTGGAGTTTTCCAGTTAAGTGAAATTTGATTTTATTCATGGGTTTTTATTAGGATTGCTGTATTTTATTATTTGACAGTCCATATCATGCTTATATGGAAATTGGAAGACTTCAAGGCAAAAGATATGAGTTATGTTGGCTTGTGGAAGTCACTGCCTATTAATATTTATATTGTCCATGGTATCCCAATTTCTTGGAATTTTCCAGCTCTGTTGAAATTCAAAGGGCGGATTTTAATTAAATATATATTCCAAGATTGTTTTCATTGGACCTATTTCTTGGAATTTTAACCAGGATACCTCATTGACTTGATTTATCCATTGCATCAATTTTTCAAAAGTCAAAGATCAATATATTTGAACATTTAAGACCGAAAATTTTGATATTCTACTGTTTATCGTCTTCCCCAACAATGCAAATACCCTTCATTGTTCAAGTATCACACCATGAATTTGCTTTTTCTCGATTTCACAATGACAGTCTTTGCAAGATCTGATGTTCTTGGCCAGTTTGCTAATATGTCTGATGTATATCTTCTTGTGTTCACCCAATATCAGCTAAAGATTTGAAGATCTTTGAATATGACATTCAACTTCTGTTTTTTTGTCATGACTTCCATATATTCTTCCCATTGTATGGTATGGAGGGTAAACACTGTGATAGATGATTTATATGAAGCCATGTATACCAAATTGAAATATGACCTCTCTCCCAGACAGTTTTAGTCTTGGGGTCAGACTGATAAATAAGATGCTATTATTAATTAAATCATAAATTTGATGAAAAATAGCATACACAGATCTTGCAACTGTAGATGGCACCACTAAGTAGCTTGACCATAGGATTCAAGAATTCTTGTTTGAGTTTCCAATATCTTTTATAGCTTTTGGTGTTTTGTCCTCCTACCAAAATACATAAATGGTATATTTTATTTATTTTTAATTGGTTATTATTTGGAGGTTAATGTCAGCACAGTTCCAGTTGGGAATGCTTCTCATAAGCCACAATACATTGTTTCATACATGTAATTGGTTTAATACACATTAATCTTAAAAGATTCGTAAAATCAAAATACAAACTTTTAACCACATTGTTGGATAAAAGAGGTCAGCTAAAGAGCAGCTAAACTTTTTGTTAATCTGAAAAAATAAAAATAGATATTGAGTTTTAATAATGGTACTATAATAAATATAAAATATCCCTTTTTACTTTGTAAGTAAACTGCACAAAGATTGCACTTTTAGGTATACAAAAGTGTGCTTTAGAACAACCTAAGAATATTGTATGGACATTCATTAAAGTGTAGTGTTCTGAAATCACTTCATATTAGGAATATGAATAAGGATTGTTTTAGAGATGCCAAATATTGGAGCTTAGTGAAAATATAAATTTGGCCAAACAAATAGGATCTTTAATGCATAATGAAGTTGCTTATTGCAATCTTGTCATGTCATTAGTCTTTGCAGGGGGAAATATTCCAAAGTCTTTATATATTCTAAAATAGGGTCTTTGACATGGAAGGGAAGAGTATGACAATGAAATACAGAGCGTGGAGGCATTTATATGATTTTTTTAAGAAAAATCTGCTTTCAAAGTTGTAGCATATTCATTATTCTGAAACTTTTCTGCTCCAGGTTTAATGGCTGGTTATTGGAGTAACTATCCATGACTGATGTTTTGTTTCTCTTGTTGCAGCATTCTGGTTTGTTGCATGTTGCCTTTAGTTCCTGGGCACTTCTCACATTTGGTCCCCTTGTTGATAGAGCTTATGGATCATTTGCATTTTGCATGATATACTTCCTTGGAGGCGTTTGTGGCAACTTGATGAGCTTTTTTCATACACCAGATGCTACTATAGGTGGTACGGTAGGTTATCAACTCAATATTTGTGAATGTTCTTTATTTTTGACTCAAATAATGCATTCCAAAAGTTACTGCTAATATCTTGAGAATAACAGAACAACATTATTATTGGCATATTGAAAGAGAAACAATATTGCATAGTTCAGTTTGTGGACTGTATTATTGAATCCCTTGTCACTTGTTCTTTACTTTGAAAAAACATGTGAAAAGTCACAAACATGTGAAAAAACTATGTGCATATGTTACCTATGCTGACAACAAACTTGGATGCCAGGATATGTTTCATGGACTCAAGTAATAAGATCCTTTAGTTCATGACCAACTTATCTAATGCTTGGAGGACATAAACAGAAGGAAACATGAACTCGCCAAATAGACAAATCTTCCATGCTTCTGTCTCATAATACCTGTCTGCCTCCTTGTCTCTTGGTGAGATGATATATGACTTGTTACCTCTTGCCATCATGAAATTATATGACTGGCTTTTCAAGTAGAGAACACGTCATCTCTAAAGTTTCTTATGCATTCCAAGCTTTTAGGAGGCCTTTTCATCCTGCACGTGTGGTATGATTTAGTTTAGAGCATCGTCCCACTGAGGTCATCAAGCCAAAACACCTTTCGTTGTGGGGGAGATCCATTATTCTTGATGAGCCTGAGTTTTCCTTTGAATGTTGAAATTTAGAATATGCATTCCATTAGTTTATTTGTCCATCAGGTGTTTTAATATTCCGCCAATACATTCATCTAGAGGGTTAATCTTTCCATGGATTTTCTTGTGATATTTGGAATGATGATGAAGTAGACATATATTTGAATGATTATATATGGAATGTTTCTTTAGGAAAACATGTCTTAGATCATATATATTTTTTGAAAATTCCCATGCATTGTACACCCCTATATTAGCTTAGATCCACATGTATCTCTTATATATTCATTCAATTGAATCTTATGCGAGTATAAAATAGAGTGTAAATGTTGTTTGGCATCTCATTACTCCTTTACAATGGCATGGCTGTAGATTAAGCCACCTTTTAATATCATATGCTTTTTCCCTTATTTATAATAACCTTGATCATCTTTTTTACTGCATTTCTCTACTAAAACGGATAGCAATGTTAATTATCAGGGTTGTTATGGGCTGATCTCAATCCCATAATTGGCATTTTCATTCTGTTTCTCAATAATCATGGGAAGATTTACAACAGGATTGCAACTGTGCTTTCAACTTCTTCCAAAGTTAGATCTAAGGACTTGATGGGTAGTGTATGAGAAAACCAAAACAAAGGTATTCAAGGAAGATCAATAAACTTCTTAGAATATTTGGGCTAATTATTATACTATCTTTTAAGTTGTCATCTACTTATTCATTTATATTTTGTAACAATTTATAAAACGTAGATATTGATAATAATAACTTAATATATATTAAGTACATATTTCATCATTATGGGATGGCATGGTTTTTATTAACTCATACCAATATAAATCCAAGTTTGAAATTTGTTAATGCCCTATGATGTTTTTGCATCCATGCACATTGCTCAAGTATGATATAGATCATAGTAGCAAAACTCGAACTCGAATCGGACTCGGAAAGTTCGACTCGGGAGTCGGACTCGGGAGTCGGCAAAAAAACTTGGCAAGACTCGGTTAAAACTCGGAAAAAAGAAAAAAATGAAAAAAAATACAAATTTTTATTAAAAAAATAAGTTTTTTCATGCATATTACTTATTAGTATATTTTAACACACTTACTCAACATTCAACATTATACAAATAAGAAATTAACAAGAGGAAGGATCATATTCTAATAGCAAGCTAATAATTTTGTTTTATAGTTTTTTTTTTTGGATACATAGGGAGTTGGTTACATTCACACTATTTTTAGTAACTGCCAAGTGCAAGGTTCAAACTACAAGGACTGCCCCCAACAAGCCTATACCACCTCATTATTTTATAACCCAACATGAAGAGGACCACCGGTCACTCGAGATTCATACCATCGTTGTCGGTCTGACGTGCACTCAGAGGATTCGGAACAGACTATGAACTTTGCAGGCATGACCACTTTGGTTTATAAAATTATAAATAAATAATATAATGATAAAATAAAACTTAATATATAAAGTTCAAAAACATTATTAATATTTTACAAAACATTAAATAATAATAAAAACATTAAATAATAATAAACTTTACTATATGATGAAATCACCCTAACTTAGTCCACCATGTTTAATAAATAAAAATTTCAAATACCATGTTTAATAGAGAAACCATGGGACGGAATCACCCTAACTTAGTCCACCATGTTTAATAAATAAAATATTCAAATACCATGGTTAATTATAATCGGTGGGTTGTCTAGATTCGATTTCCTAGATGGTTGGTTGGGATCTATTAACTTTACTTTTATTAAAAGGTTCCTGAGAAAAAAAAATTGAAAAAAAAATTCTTCATATATTAATAAAGCTAATATTTAATCCTAGCCATTTTTCTGGTTTTAGAATAGGAAGCCGTTTTTTTAAAACTGCTTACCAAAATTCAAGGTAGAAGCAACATTCATTATTCTGGGGGAGCATTGAAGGAGAGAAAAGAATGGAAGAAAATGAAGGTGCAAGAACTGCGCAACGAACTTTCTAGAAGACGTCTCAGCACTGGCGGCCTCAAGCCTTCCTTGATCGAACACCTCCAAAACTCATGCCATTCTCTGCCCGAACCGCCACACCCCATAGGACATGCATACGTGCATTCCGAAGTGGTTCTCATTCAAAAAACAAGACGCGGATGATGTATCCATCGGAGAAATATATCTTTGTATTAAAATAAATTATAATTGAGAGATAAGCATTCTGAAGGTTTGAGAAGCAAAATTGCACATTCTCTCGTTAATATAATAAACAAAGATTTCAGCGTCTTGTTCGTGATTGCACACTGGCCAACGTGGATGCTTAAGTCGTGAAGCATCATCAACACTTAACCTCCCTAGACGTAATTTTTTTTTTTTTTTAAACTTCCATTTTTTTTGGGCCAGCCGAGTTCCGACGTCGGGACTCGGGAGTCCGGAACGAACTCGACTAGGCCGGACTCGGAGGAGTCCAGAAAAAAAAGGAGTAGGAGTGGGCTCGGCTCGGCTCGGCTGAGTCCACTCGGACTCCGACTCGGCCGAGTACTCGGGAGTCCAAAAGAGTTTGACTACTATGATATAGATGTTGAGGTATATGCAAAAACATTGGGAGTAACATCTATTGATGAATGTCGAACTTGTGTATATATGGCTTTAATCTAGTGATTTTCATTTGTTTGTGAGTAACAATGCACTATAGTAACCAAAAAGTACTATGAAAATAAGCTAAACAAGAGTGAAAAAATCTAGTGTAAACTTCACTAAAGTGGAACAACTGTATGGTGTAAAATTACAGCCTCAAGGGTTACCCAAAATGGATAAACCATAACACGCTAAAAGCAATTATGGAGAGAGAGCTAGAAGTTAAGGTAAAACAAAGATAAAAAGGAGCTCCAATGGATCTAAGCACCAACACTAATCTATAGTGGGATGTAAAGGAGAAGCACAATGGTCATCATCACCAATTGTCACAAAATGGCCAACATAGGATCTAATGATTCTTCTAGGAGAAGAGCTGGGATTGAGTGGGTCTGCTTGGATATTCTTGGAAGGACATGGAGTTTAGACCCTTCAGACGCTTCTCGTATCCATAGCCATGGAACCAATAGAAAAGAATAGGAAACAAGTAAGCTATGTTTGTCTACTACAATCCTTGATACATGAGAAGTGGCCAAAACTTGATGCGGGAGAATTGTAGTCTTGTCTCATGGCATGTAAGAAGAAGAAAGAATTGAAGCCCTAGTAGCCACTATTGTATGTAGACAAGGATACACAGATCTGTCATTAACATTTTGGAGAGTTGTAGCTTCAAATGAACACTTATTACTCTCAACAACAGAGGTAGAGTGAAAGAATGAGGTGATTAATTGAATAGTATTCGATCTTCCATCTAATACCTGATATTGAAGAGTGATAGCTTCCCTAAGGTACAAAGCCAAACATTTTTGGTTAGGATAGCTAAAAAAGTGGCAAGCAATTCACCTAAGTCTTTATACAAGCAATAGTACCTCTCTCGAATCTCATAATAAAAAGGATACTTGGAAATGAAATGTTCTTCAATCTCCACCTCTTGAATAGACATACCCTATCCTCTCGAGGAATACGGTAGTCTGTCTCCACTTGCACCTAATGTGAGCACACTTTGAGCTGATCAAGAGGAATCCTTAGGCTGTGCCCAATCTCACATAGTCGAGACGGGTAATATTTCCATTCTCAATCCTCATGAAATCATTAGTTAAGAAGGCCAACTTAGGACTAGGAGGCTGAGATGGAGTGACCCAAGTGATCTAAATATATTATCGATAAACATCATCTCTGATTGCTTGATTAATCACCCTCTTATCAAGAAGAGAGCAAGGAGGAGCATTGAAAGAGCACTTGAATGGAAGTAATCTATCTATGGAGATGCCAATTGACTGAACAAGAGAAATAACTTATGAATACCATGCACAATGATGACCAAAAGTGCTCTTAGAGGTAATCTATTATGTCGAGCAGAGTGCCAAATATGAGTATCTCTCTTTGCCTGAGGTATAGTCACCCATGGATCTTAGGTGATGAAGCTGGAAATAATTCTGAAGATGCTCTCAAGGTGAAGAGGGTGAGCACCAAACTTAGCTTGAACAATACATTGGAGAACTGTTCTTTTACATTGGACAAATTGTTGAAGCAAAATAGTCTAGATCTTCTCAATGTGAGTCCAATCAACACACACTAGGCCTGTACCCCAAATCTTAGATCCATAAAGGACTATGGGTTTAATGATACAATCAAAGAGGCACATCTTTGCAGGTATGTCTTGGAAGTGCTACTAGAAACGTTGGCATTCCAAGATTGTGAGAGATGTGTATCCATTGCAAATGACTATGAAGCTGGCTGAAGTTTATGGGAAGGACCTATAAACTGAACCCCAAAGTAGTTGTAAGCAATGGTAATCTCAATTGACTCGCCCTTATAGAAGAGCTGAAATTTAGATAGGATACTCTTTTACGTGTTGAAGTTCATCACCTTAGTCTTGCTAAGATTGACTCCTAGATGTTTTAAGTCACAAATGTGAGCAAGAACATCCAACTGTCTTTGTAGGCCCCTAGGAGTATGACCAAGAACTATTCATCTGCAAAACCAATATGGTTATCAAGACATGATGTAGAAGGCAACTGTCGTCAACATATATGTTTTGAAGAATGAATTCTTCAAGCTTATCAATGTAGCTCTCAAAGAGTGAAGGAGAAAGAGGACAACCTTGTTTGATGCCAATGGTGCTCTGAACATCCTCTGAGAAACCAAAAGCTGTCTAAAAACAGCTGACAAATACCTCATATAGTCTCTTGATGGTAGTGATAAAGAGCTCTAAGATGCTGATGTCATGTAGTCTTTGAAATAAAAGATGCCCGGGAACGTTGTCAAAAGGCCTTTATAAAGTCCACAAAACAACAAAATACTTTAGAAGACCATTGATGGGCCTCCTCAATAATAGCCTTGAGAGCAAAAATATGATCAATAATTTGATGATCACTTATACAACGAGCTTGCCATCTTGCGCTAAGATTACCCTGATCTAGCAGTTTTGAGAGTTTTATATTCAAGATTGTTTCATAAAGCTTAGAAAATGTGTGCCCAATCATCCGTGTGAGTGTGATCTACCGGCAAGGACGCCCAATCATCCGTGTGAGTGTGATCTACCGGCAAGGACGCCACTAACATTATCGGTGATGTGACCCGGGTTCAATCCCCACGGCGGATGCATATAAGAAGTATTCTCAAAAAAAAAAAAAAAAAATGTGTGCCCAATCATGATAGTTCTTTAGTTACTCAAATCTGAATAGTCTTGAGATTTTTGGATGGGATGGATATGCTATGACTAGGAGGCAGGGAAGCCAGAACAAACCACCTCATTGAATAATTCTGCAGTGAGATAGCTGGGAGCTTTAGCACCATATTTCAAGAACTTAGCCTGAAATCCCTCAAAATCAACAACCTTGCTAGTGCATAGTTTATGTATAGCTCTTTTGATAACACTTGAAGAGAAGAGATGACATGATGTAGGAGGGGAAGAGATATGAATGGTGGGATGTCTTGGGATATTATATAAAGATTTAGTATGAGAGATCTTGCTATCAATATACATGGGATGGGGCTTTTGAGGAAGAAAAGTGTGCCAAAAGGCTTTGGGAGAGTGATGAAGAGCATCTAGAAGCTCACAATGCATAGCAGCAAGAAACTCTCGCTTCTTATGTCAAATGAGGCATTCATATTCCCTTTAGGTGGAAGACATAGCTATAGGGTCATAGGTAAGAGCAAAACAGAGCTTCCAATTTATGGACTTACATTCCTCATCATACCAACAATTGATGGAGTAAGCACCAATGCAACGAATAGGCTTTGGCTGAGGAAAAGTGTGGGGAAAAAGGCCAAGGGATGCATCCCAAAATTTGTGAGACAGATTCATATTTGGTTATCATTGTGCTAGAATTAAGAGAGTAGTATTGGGACATAAACTAGGAGAGATGAGCAACATAATCATCGACAAAACAAGGATCAAAATGAATCATAGGATGTTTGGTAGGACTAGGCAACGGAGAAGGAGAAGACAGCGGGATAAAATAGGAAGAACTCAAGGAGAAAGTCAAAATTGCATGATCAGTGAAGGGAAGTTGATTAGAAACTTGAAAGTTGTGAATATTAGAAAGCAAGATATTGTTTGTGATGACGTAGTCAACCACACTTACACCTCCTACATGTGGAAAACAAGCGACTTGGAGTTAGGAAAGTGAGGAATCCCATTGGGAACTAAGAGTACATGTGAATTGAACAACGGAATCAAGAGTTTTCCATAAGCAGTAAGAGGATGCTTCTCATTTGCAAAGGTCTTGTCAAATGCAAGATCCATGGGGTTGAGTTTGAAGAGACAAAACTTGTCCTTTGTAAGATCATGAAAAGGTGCCTGGTGGGTCCTAGTGTGGGCGTTGAAGTGTAATGTCCCCTCTCTAATCAGTTAGCAGTTGTTGCTTGGGTTAGCCTACTCTCGGGTTCCCGTAGGCTAATGGTTGTGTGTGGGAGCCTTTTGGGGATGAGTTCGATGCTTGGACGTGTTGCTTGTTACCGGTTGCTAGTTTCTGGAGTGGTTTGGGGTGTTTTGGGCTTCACTTACTATTTTTAGTAAGTCAGTTCATGGTGGGTCCTACGAAACGGAGAGATGGGTTTGATGCGTTTTCCAATTGGGTATCCGTTTCCACCCTCGGTTGGTGGTTTCGAGCGGCATGGACCAAAATATTAAATATTTTGTCGTTGAAATAACTTAAAGTTAAATTAAAGATTTAACTTTATATTTCCTAATGTATTTTGTGAATGGGGCCAAAAGGGGACATAAGGATTAAATTTAAAAAGTGTCTAATGTTATAACTTAAAATTGGGCGCCCCATTTGGGAGACATAAGGGGATGAAATGAAATTAAATTAAAATTAAGTTTATTTGCCCAAGAGGGGCGTAGCCTTCTGGAGGAGATATAAAAAGTGAAATTTCTTCATTTCCTTCTCATTCTTGTTTGCTCATTTCATGAAACTGGAGACTTTGGCCTGTGCAAGGGTTTCAAGCTTTGTGAGGACGAAATCCCTCTCAGAGAACATCATCTTCGAGTGTGAGAGATCACTCCTGGGTGATTCGGAGGCAGCTTCATACAGAGGTTGCAATTGTGCTTCAGCGGAGAGTCGTTTGGAGATTATTGCAGATCTTTTGGCAACATTTTTGGAGATTATTCAAGGAGAAATCAGTGGAGATTATTGGCAGATCATTTGTTTTCATTTGCAGCAGATTTCTGCAGTATTGGCCGTACCACACTAGGGTTTCCAGCCCTACCTTTTTGCTCACAGCTCTCAACGAAGACATCAAATCATTCTGGGTATTTTGGCGTTGGAGATGGCATGCCTGGGCGACCCTTTGTGGTGATTTCGAGCATTTTTGGAGGTGTGCACATTTTTCTATGCTGGCCATACCATTCCAAGGGGGTCGTACAGTTTGGGGTTGCATTTTCAGCAGTGGCGCTAGGGTTTGAATTTTCTGGGTTTGGCTTCGGAGGGGATTTCAGCATCTGGGTTGGCATTATTATCTGCATCTTCGGTCTATATGACCATTCCATGTACCTCTGAATCCCTCTTGTTAATAATATATGATATTTCATTTCAGTTCAACCTTTAGTTTATGTTCGTTTCATTTCATTTTCTGCATTCTCATTTCTTGCAAGCAAAAAACACAAAAAAATCATAAAACAGAAAAAAGCAGCAAAAAAAAAGAAAAAGCAGAAAGGCAAAACAACAAACAGGGGTGGGTTATTACAGTGGTATTAGAGCGAGTTTTCCTGCCATCCTATGGATTAAACTAGGTTTTGTTGCACATGAGTGAAAGAGAAAGGAGGTATTACGAAAGGGGACAGAGGAAACGTTGGCAACCTCCAGCAGCCCCAGAGGGCGAAACAGTTTCTAACGTCCTTGGAATACATTCCGAGGGGTCCAGTGGTAGTGAAGAGTTATTTGGAGAAATGGCGGATAGGGATAAAGGGCGTGCTGATCCGGAAGATCCCGGTGATGCCATTCAAAGGAAGTTCGAAGGTATGTTTGAGATGATGTCACAAATGTTGGGAAAGATTAACCAGTTCACTCCCCCAGTCATTCCTGCACAAAATGGTGAGGCGAGTTCCTCCCATCACCAAAACAATAATAGACATAGTAACACAGTAGCAGCAGGATCGGTCCTTAGACCCATGCAACCTACCTTTACACCCCGAGAGGAGGCAAGAACACAACAGGAAGAACATACACCAGTAACTAACAATATGAACGAAGTGTGGGCTGAGTATTCAACACTTCCTGCAGACCTACGTGCTAATTTATCCTTGAATGAATTTATGAACCAGAAGAGAGTTGATTACATGGGTGGTAGTGGTAGAGTTGAGCAGAGGAGACCTCCTGTGCAGAGAGATTTTCAGCAGGCCTTGGGTAAGGTTACCTTACCTCATTTTGATGGCAGTGACAAGAGCACAACTAGAGCTTGGGTGCAGAAGCTCGATAATTATTTGGCTCTTAGGCCAATGTCCGAGGATGAGGCAATTAAATTCGCTACTTTACATCTGGATGGAGTTGCTCACGAGTGGTGGTACCATGGTCTTATTACCTTGGGACATGGGTTAATCACTACATATGATGAGTTTACCAACAAACTCATTGAGAGATTTGACAGGAAGGATCCGGAGCTGCACTTTAGAGAGCTGGCCCAGTTGAAGCAAATTGGATCTGTGGAGTCATACATTGCAGAATTTTAGAGACTCTCAGTTATGGTTCCTAGCATCACTGATAGGAGACTTGTGGTCCTCTTTAATGAGGGACTGATGGAGCCACTTCGAGGTTGGGTCAAAGCATTTGATCCCCCTTCATTACAGGATGCTATGAAGAAGGCACGTAACATGGAGTTTGCTGTTCCAAAGCATAAAACGTCCTTTCAGTCATTTCCGGGCAGAAAAGATAAGGATAAGAGACATTTCCAGAAGGGTTCCACGCAGCAGAGGAATGTTCCAAATAGATTGGATAATGATCAGCTAAATGAGCTTAGGAGGAAGAAGTTATGTTTCCACTACAGGGAACCATGGGACCCATCTCACAAGTGCTCAGTTAAGGCTAAGGTTAAGCAGATTGAATACTTTTCAGCTGATGAAACAGGATCAAAAAATTCAGACCAGCAAGCTGAGTCGGACAGTAGTGATGAAGAAAGTTCGGAAGAAAAGGTTGAACGGGAGCCCAAACCTGAAGCTACAATAGCCCAACTTTCTAGTTTTCAGAAGGTTGGATCCTTCAAGGTACGTGGTGTCATAAATGGACAGCGAGTCATTACTCTCATTGACACAGGTGCTACGCATAACTTCATTGATGAGGGTCTGGTGGCCAAAAGAGGAATCAAATCAGAGGAGTTTGAAGGATTCAAGGTGATGGTAGTTGATGGCTTTACACTCACCTGCACACGAAAGATTCCCAACTTGCGTATTCAGTTAGGGAATTATGAGTTGAATGATGATTTTTATGTGGTAAGTGTTGGAGATACTGACGTAGTGCTTGGTATGCATTGGATGCGTACCCTTGGAGAGTTCTATATGAACTTACAGACTATGGAAATGAAGTTTGATGCAGCAGGGAAACAGATAGTTTTGTGGGGCATGTCAGATGGAGGAGCGAGGGTAGTGTCCCTCAAAAGAATGGAGAGGCTATTCCGCCATGATCAGGTAGAGTGGGCAGCAGAATGTCTCATAATGCCCAACGTTACAGAGCATCAGAAAGGTGAATATCATCCTAAGATTAAGAATCTTTTGTCTAAGCATTCTAAGGTATTTGGTGACATACCCCCAGGGAGACCTCCTGAGAGAGGTATGGAGCACATCATTGAGCTTGAGGATGGAACCAAGCCAGTCATTACCACTCCTTACAGGCATCCAAAACGCCATAAGGATGAGATAGAGAAGGCGATCAAGGAGCTACTGGATATGGGTCACATCCGTCCAAGTAAGAGTCCCTTTGCTTCCTCGGTTGTCTTGGTGAAAAAGAAAGATGGGACCATGAGAATGTGCATTGATTATAGAGCTTTGAACAAGAAAACAGTCAAGAACAGGTACCCAATTCCACGTATAGATGAGCTCATTGATGAGCTACATGGGGCATGTTTCTTCTCTAAGATTGATTTGAGATCAGGGTACCATCAGATCAGAGTTCATGAGCAGGATGTGGAGAAGACAACTTTTAGATGCCATTTTGGACACTTTGAGTTTCTGGTTATGCCCTTCGGGTTGACCAACGCTCCAACCACTTTCCAGTCCTGTATGAACAGGACATTCAGTAAGCAGCTCAGAAAATCAGTTCTAATATTCTTTGATGATATTCTTGTCTACAACAGGTCTTGGGAGGAACACCTGAGACACCTGGAGGAGGTGCTGAGTATTCTGGAGCAGGAGTCTTTCTATGCCAAGGAGTCCAAATGTGATTTTGGGCTGACCGAGTTGCTTTACCTTGGACACATCATCAGCTCAGAAGGTGTTCGTGTTGATCCTGAGAAGATTAAGGCAATCATGGACTGGCCTACACCAACGAACCTCACTCAGCTTAAGGGGTTCTTTGGCTTATGTGGTTTCTACAGGAGGTTTGTTAAGGGATTTTCACAGACTGCTGCCCCACTTACAAATTTGACGAAGAAGGGGGCGTTTGAGTGGTCCGATACAGCTCAGAAGTGCTTTGAGCACTTCAAACAGGTTATGTGTTCATGTCCAGTGCTTGCTATACCTGATTTCTCCAAACCTTTTGAGTTGGAGTGTGATGCTTCTGGTGAGGGAATAGGAGCGGTATTGATGCAGAATAAGCATCCTATTGCCTTCGAGAGTAGGAAGTTGAGAGGAGCAGAACGTAGCTACTCTATCTATGATAAGGAGATGTTGGCCATTATGCATGCCTTGGCCAAGTTTAGACAGTATCTGGTGGGGGGCAACTTTACAGTGAAGACTGATCATAACAGCCTCCGATATTTTCTTAATCAGAGAGACCTCAATGAGAGGCAGCAGAAGTGGGTGAGTAAGCTGCAGGCATATGATTTTGACATTGTATATGTCAAGGGGAAGAAGAATGTTGTAGCTGATGCGCTATCCAGGAGGCCATATTTATGCGCTATGACAGAGATTGTAGCTGATTGGAGGGAGGAGATTATGGCTGAGTATGCTAAGGATTCATGGGCGACTAGTTTGATTGATGGATCCTTGCAGGATGATAGGTACACAGTGGCGAATGGGCTGATTATGTATAAGGATCGCATACTCTTGCTTCCCAATTCCGAGTTTAAGGTGAGAGTCCTTAGATGTTTTCATGATGATCCTACAGCTGGGCATACCGGGTTTTTCAAAACCTACAGGAGGATCAGAGAGAGGTTCACTTGGAAGGGTCTCAAGGATGAGGTCCTTAGATATGTACGGGAGTGTACTATGTGCCAGCAGAATAAGGATGAGCATACCTACCCAGCTGGTTTATTGCAGCCCTTGCCTATTCCTAACCAGAAATGGGAAGGAATCTCTATGGACTTCATTACAGGATTGCCTAAGGTCCAAGGCAAAGACTGTATATATGTTGTAGTGGATAGACTCACCAAATTTGCTCACTTATTTGCTATTTCAGCGACTTATACAGCAACACAGGTGGCAGATTTATTTTTTAGAGAGGTGTTCAGGTTGCACGAGATGCCTAAGACCATTGTTAGTGACAGGGACAGCAGGTTCATGAGCATGTTTTGGTAGGAGCTCTTCAGGTTAGGTGGAACCGAGCTTACTCCCAACACTAGTTACCACCCTCAAACAGATGGACAGACAGAGGTTGTCAATAAATGGGTGGAAGGGTATCTCCGAAATTATGTTTCAGGGCAGCAGAAGGCATGGATTAAGTGGTTGCACCTAGGTGAGTTCTGCTACAACACTACGCACCACATGACCATTGGGATGACACCCTTCATGGCTTTGTACGGGTATGAAGCTCCTAGCTTCATAGATTTGCTTTTGGGTGATAGTAGGGTGCCTAGAGCTAAGGATTTGCTGCAGGATAGTCAGGATGTCATGAGGTCCTTGAGGGACAACATTCAACAGGCTCAGAATCAGCAGAAGTTGTATGCTGATCAGCACAGGGTTGAGCGCAGTTTTGAGGTTGGTGATTTGGTTTACTTCAGATTGCAGCCTTACAGACAGTCCACTCTCAAGAAGAGTGGTAAGGAGAAACTCAAGCCACGTTTTTATGGACCGTTCAGGGTGACCAGGAGAGTTGGAGAGGTGGCTTATGAGTTGGAGCTACCAGCAGATAGCAGGGTGCATAATGTCTTCCACGTTTCTCGCCTCAAGAAGGCATTGGGCCATAATGTTGTTCCTTCTTCAGAGTTACCACCTTTGGATGAGGAGGGGAAACTCATACTTATTTCGGAGGCTATCATTGATTCTAGGGAGAGGACTCTTCGGAAGAGAGTGATCAGAGAATATTTGGTTAAGTGGAAGAACCTGCTAGTGGAGGATGCTACATGGGAGAGTGAGCAGATACTACAACATCCAGAGTTGCAATTGCTTGGGGACAAGCAATTTTGGGGAGGGCGGACTGTAATGTCCCCTCTCTAATCAGTTAGCAGTTGTTGCTTGGGTTAGCCTACTCTCGGGTTCCCGTAGGCTAATGGTTGTGTGTGGGAGCCTTTTGGGGATGAGTTCGATGCTTGGACGTGTTGCTTGTTGTCGGTTGCCAGTTTCTGGAGTGGTTTGGGGTGTTTTGGGCTTCACTTACTATTTTTAGTAAGTCAGTTCATGGTGGGTCCTACGAAACGGAGAGATGGGTTTGATGCGTTTTCCAATTGGGTATCCGTTTCCACCCTCGGTTGGTGGTTTCGAGCGGCATGGACCAAAATATTAAATATTTTGTCATTGAAATAACTTAAATTAAATTAAAGATTTAACTTTATATTTCCTAATGTATTTTGTGAATGGGGCCAAAAGGGTGTGGAAAGGAGAGTGAGCCCAATATTCAACCAAGAATCATTAACCTTGCATTAAGAATTATCATGTTTAAATACAACATTAGGAGGCTTAAGATAGGCGCTAGGAATATTTAGAAAATATCCCCTAGCGTAAATTAGGAGTCCTCCCCCTAAGTTAGCTAACGACTAACTAAGTTACGTAGTCAACATGACTACTGTGACTTACTAAGATAGAATAGAAATCAACCTAGTTACCTAGTAACCTCGTGGTAAAAACAAGAAATAACTTTTTACCACATGGTAAATAAAATCTACCTTGGTGAATTGTTAGGAATTACCCAAGTAAGGTAATATTACTCTTAACATCCCCCCTTATTACATTATTTGGGTAATACATACATATCCCTCTATACAACAATATTTGGGTAAAGTATATAACTGCCCCAATACAGTGGAAGAAAATGTTGATCTGCTGGTTCTTTGCTCTGTCACGATTGCTCGGCTGCTTCTAAGCAAAAAGTGGGTCATTCCTCACTTTGTCTTCACGCCAACGAATGTCCTTATGGTAATCACATCATCCAACCGATTTGCATGGGTAACCAGCTGCTGCAATCGCTAGGTGTAGTAGAATAGATCACTTCATACGAGATTCATTCATTTACAATACGAGTTTGCAAAAGATAAGGTAGCTAAGGTGTCGGTCGCTGCCGAAAATGCACCCTTATATGTTCCTCCCTTTTCGTTGCAAAACATAATGTATTCAATTTCTAAAGGAAGTGTGACTAAGGTGTCGGTCGTTGCTGAAAATGCACCCTTATAAGCCTTCTTCCCTTTTTACAAAAATTGTGAAGAAAAGAAATTTATATCCCCCCTCAATTGCATAAAGTGTGCAACTCGAGTTTTGTGAAGGATTTTTACAAACATAATGTATTCAATTTCTAAAGGAAGTGTGACTAAGGTGTCGGTCGTTGCTGAAAATGCACCCTTATAAGCCTTCTTCCATTTTTACAAAAATTGTGAAGAAAAGAAATTTATATCCCCCCTCAATTGCATAAAGTGTGCAACTCAAGAGTTTTGTGAAGGATTTTTACAAACATAATGTATTCACTTTCTAAAGGAAGTGTGACTAAGGTGTCGGTCGTTGCTGAAAATGCACCCTTATAAGCCTTCTTCCCTTTTTACAAAAATTGTGAAGAAAAGAAATTTATATCCCCCCTCAATTGCATAAAGTGTGCAACTCAAGAGTTTTGTGAAGGATTTTTACAAACATTGCCTCCTAGGCAATTTTACATCACAAAAAGTCTCTCCTCTTGTTACAAGTACTTCAAACACCTAGAATTTGCTATTTATGAAGCCTAAGAGAGGTACAAGCACCCCTTATTGCAAGGTCTTCAAACAAAAAACTTATGCTATTTATGAAGCCTAAAAGAAGAGAGAGAAAATGGTGCTTTTGCCCAATGTGACAAACATGTGTTTTCCCTCTACAATACTGTTTTAGCCATGAGCACTCTGTGTGCTCTCTTTGAACCAGAATCAGAATCAGAATGAGACACTTCACTAGAAAGATGGCTTCTGTGATGTGCCTTTGCCATTTTAGTTTTGCTTGTTTTGAAACCAACACTGAATGGTGTCATGGTTGTCATTTTTACAATTTGTGCAAAACTATGCTTTCTAGGCAATTTTATCAAAATTTTTACCAAATCATCCTTCCTTATTGCAAGAACTTCAAGCATGGTTGCTATTATGAAGTCTAAAAGAAAAGGTATAATTTTGATGACTTCTACTTTTATGATTGCCTTTACAAGTTTTATTTCCCTCTTGTCAAAAATCTGTGTTTTGAAGGGAGAAAGGAATTATCCCCCCTTAGTGCAAAGGATTGCTACTTTTTAAGGTTCCTTATTTTCAAAAACTTGTTCTTTCTTTTGATTACCCTAAAAGAGTACCAAAAAGGTAATTCACTCAAACAGATATTTAATGGCACCTGCCTTAACTCCCTTCAAGAAGGATGAAAAGTTTGAGGAAATTAAGCCAAACAAATAAGAGTGAATTAGGGGTTTTGTTGATTTAGGAGAGAATATCAAGTGAAATTGGCTTTAAATCTGTGCATGGATTTACACAAATTTGTGAAATTGTGAGGTATGGATGTTCTTGATTATATGACTTCTAGTTGCAAAAAAAAAAAGGATGCAACAATCAAACAGGAAATGACCTCAAAATTCTTATCACCTAGTTTGCCAATTTAAGGCGTCGAGTAAAATCGAAAATGCACCTTTTTAAATTTTTGCAACAAAAATGTGTGTTTTGTGTTTGTGCAAAAAAATAATGATATTTTTATCTCCTACTTTGTTTTCCAATTTTGCAAAATAAGTACAATGTTGTCTTCCCCCCTGAATTTTGCAAAATGAACAATATGAGCACTCCTTTCAAGACAAGTCGACACACGACCCGCGTTTGGAAGGCTTCCAGAACTAGTCAACACACGACTTAGTTTTTGTGGACCAAGGTTACAATTTCTTCTCAAATTTGCAAGAAAAATGTGCAAATTTAATGTCTTATATCCCCTCTTTGGAGAAAACAAATGCACAATGCAATTTTGATGTGTTGCAAGTTTTCAATCTCCTTGTCTTAAACTTTGGCAAAAAAAAAAAAATCATTTTTGATCCTTCATTATGTGCTAAAGTAACAAGGTTTGAGAAGAATATGAGGGTTCTAATTTTGCAAAAAATATGATGCTCTTATATGTCTTATATCTCCTTTGGAGGAGAAAACAAAAGCTCTTTCTTTGATATTTTTGCAAAAAATCCCTTTATTTTGAATTTGCAAAATTTAAAATAAAGTTAAAGAAAAAATATTTTAATTAATAAGAAGAATATAATTAGTGGTTTAAAAATCAATTAGAGAAAAATTGATTTAAAAACATGAACTATATTCAAATTATATATAAAAAAAATATTTAAAAAGAAAAAAACTTTATTAAAAAATTTATACAAAAAAAAAATTTAAAGTCCTTACCATGGGATTTTGCGGCATAAAAGAGCTGTTGGGGTTTGAACCCTCGACCTCGCGGGTGTTAGCCCTTGGCTGGCTTCGAGAGCCAGTCGGGCTAGCTTTGGACTTGGAAGCCGTAACCGACATCAAACCCTTTAATCCATCGCGGGCGGCTCACAATAAATTTTTTTTTGGGATTTAATATCCCACATCCGCCCCGCGGATGTATTTTTGGGGTTTAAATACCCCAAGTCGCCCGAAGGCTTCTGATTGCCTTCAGGCAATCTGACCATTAGCCGCTCCTTTTGCCCGAGACAACCAATCAGAATCTCCCGCCACGCGTGCGCTGATGTCATCCAACCCGCCAGGTGTTAGCTTCCTCGTGCCACGTGTCCTACAAATCGTTACTTGTGTCAGGTTTCGGTCCGTCCAGTCAGCAGGGTCTTAGGTGGCGTCGTAGGGTAGGTTTGATCAGTGTCCACGTATCACAGATCCCGATCACCGGTTGCCGGTGATGTCTGCATTTGTCGGTGGTCGGGCTTGTCCCTGACAGGGCTTTCCCCTGTCAGCTCTCCTGACACTTTGTCAGGTTGACGCGTGCCGGTTGCCGGAGTTGTTCCGGTTGTCTGTGCCGGTCCCGATCGGTGAGCCTGTGGGCCACAACCACGTGGGATCGGGAGGGCGCTCCTGCCCTCCTTGCGATCCCGCTGGCTGTGTTACGGGCGCGGTCCTGCCTGTGGACCGCAGCCACGTGGGATCGGGAGGGCGCTCCTGCCCTCTTGACGATCCCGCTGGCTGGTTTGCGGGCGTGGTCCCGCCTGGCCAGTGGTGTCGCTCCCTCTATCAAGCTCGCATGTTGAGGTGGGTTTGGTGGCGACCAAATGTCACCATCTCATCCTCCGGGCGAGCAAAAAAAATTGACCTTAACCTGGGTAGGCGGAACCAGGGAATAACTCCCTTCGCCTCGCCTACCCTCTCGGCTCTGATGCCAATGTGGAAAGGAGAGTGAGCCCAATATTCAACCAAGAATCATTAACCTTGCATTAAGAATTATCATGTTTAAATACAACATTAGGAGGCTTAAGATAGGCGTTAGGAATATTTAGAAAATATCCCCTAGTGTAAATTAGGAGTCCTCCCCCCTAAGTTAGCTAACAGCTAACTAAGTTACGTAGTCAACATGACTACTATAACTTACTAAGATAGAATAGAAATCAACCTAGTTACCTAGTAACCTCGTGGTAAAAACAAGAAATAACTTTTTACCACATGGTAAATAAAATCTACCTTGGTGAATTGTTAGGAATTACCCAAGTAAGGTAATATCACTCTTAACAAAGGGGACATAAGGATTAAATTTAAAAAGTGTCTAATGTTATAACTTAAAATTGGGCGCCCCATTTGGGAGACATAAGGGGAGAAATGAAGTGAAATTAAAATTAAGTTTATTTGCCCAAGAGGGGCGTAGCCTTCTGGAGGAAATATAAAAAGTGAAATTTCTTCATTTCCTTGTCATTCTTGTTTGCTCATTTCATGAAACTGGAGACTTTGGCCTGTGCAAGGGTTTCAAACTTTGTGAGGACGAAATCCCTCTCAGATAACATCATCTTCGAGTGTGAGAGATCACTCCTGGGTGATTCGGAGGCAACTTCATACCGAGGTTGCAATTGTGCTTCAACGGAGAGTCGTTTGGAGATTATTGCAGATCTTTTGGCAACATTTTTGGAGATTATTCAAGGAGAAATCAATGGAGGTTATTGGCAGATCATTTGTTTTCATTTGCAGCAAATTTCTGCAGTATTGGCCGTACCACACTAGGGTTTCGAGCCCTATCTTTTTGCTCACAGCTCCCAACGAAGACATCAAATCATTTTGGGTATTTTGGCATTGGAGATGGCATGCCTGGGCGACCCTTTGTGGTGATTTCAAGCATTTTTGGAGGTGTGCACATTTTTCTATGCTGGCCATACCATTCCAAGGGGGCCGTACAGTTTGGGGTTGCATTTTCAGCAGTGGCACTAGGGTTTGAATTTTCTGGGTTTGGCTTCTGAGGGGATTTCAGCATCTGGGTTGGCATTATTATTTGCATCTTTGGTCTATATGACCATTCCATGTACCTCTGAATCCCTC
Organism: Wollemia nobilis; assembly: GCA_028583015.1. NCBI lineage: Eukaryota > Viridiplantae > Streptophyta > Pinopsida > Araucariales > Araucariaceae > Wollemia > Wollemia nobilis. The sequence goes on from JAQPPZ010017095.1 coordinate 6,657,526, forward strand.
TTGTTAATAATATATGATATTTCATTTCAGTTCAACCTTTAGTTTATGATTGTTTCATTTCATTTTCTGCATTCTCATTTCTTGCAAGCAAAAAACACAAAAAAATCATAAAACAGAAAAAAGCAGTAAAAAAAAAAAAGAAAAAGCAGAAAGGCAGCACTGCAAACAGGGGTGGGTTATTACATGAAGTCACCTAAAATAATGACATCACACAATGTTGAATATGTAGAAATCCCTAGGTAGATATCCAAGTATGCATCACCATAAGAGATGATGACAAAAGATGACGATGTTGGAGGAAAATAGCATATTGCTATAAAGATGTCTTTAAGAGGGGGTGGGCCCCTCTTGATCTAAAACCACATATAGCTGGAGTGCTCATTTGATGTGACCAATGACACTTGTTGATAAATGTAGTCTCAAATGAAGCAGGCCACACCATCCCAGGCGTGAATGCCACCTGATCGACATGTCTCATGCCCAAAAGCAGCGGACTGGTGGAAGAGATCGTTCTATGTTCTGATGGGTCTCTATGATAAAAACAAGATCTTGTGAAGAAATAACATCATGGAATGTACCCGAGGAAGACCATATCTCCCCATTACAGTTCCAACAATTGATGGAGAGGCTATTGTTTCCTATTGGGATCCAAGAACACCTTCATTTTAGAGGCCATGAACATGCACTCTAGAGGAGGGGAGCCATGAATACAAGTTTCTAGTTGTGGATAACTGCCCACCTGTTGTCTTTTTGAGCAGCTATCCCTTGCACGCGTGCTTGCTACAGTTTCTTCATCTAAAGACGCATCACATCCTCATCCAAGTAGATTTTTTGTGGACAAAGTAAAAAGTTTCTTTTTGGCTCTTAAATCCCTGAAACATTCCTTAGATGAGCAAAATTGGCGGAAAAGAGTGCTGTCAAGGGCTCTAACCAAGCCCAATCAAGGATAATATCCTTGATATCCAATGTGTTATGCAAAAAATCATGACTTGCCTTTAAGGGATTGACAGGCTTTAGAAGATTTTGAACTCGAAGATTAAATTCTTTGGCTTGACATGCACTTCCCTTATCAAATTGGTTTGCAGAGAGAGAGAGAGAGAGCTTTATCCAACAAGTAGATTCCTACTTTAGATTTTCCATATACTATATTGGTTAATGCTTGTAATTTGAATAATTACTTACTAATATGTTAGAGTAGAAGAGGGAAGAATTTTATGTGCCCTACAATTGCAGGTTCTTGTTTGCACACATTTCACCTCTTATGTTTAAGTATTTATGCATATTAATAGGGAATAATTAAATCAGGTTTGATACTACTGTTATGGATTCCCTTCCTGCTAACTGCATACACACATGGTGGACAGTAAAAGGGCATGAAGATATATGTATATGTATCATTAGGATGGTAATGCAACCTACTCAAATCCAGAAGGGGTAGAGAGGTAAAAATTGAAGAATTTTGTTGGAATCCCACTGGGAATTAGACTTAACAATTTATGGTTCCAACCAACTTGCCATACCCATCCAATCGATGAATTTGGGTCTACTCCAAGGATTCTATTAGACAACATCTTTTTGGATGTTCCTCATGGAGCCTTCTGTACTGATGGCAAATCACATCCCTTTTTTTGAGAGGTTTTGGGGTTTCTAACTGGATGCTCTTAGACCAGAGGCAAAACAACTACCTTTTCATGGGATCTCTAAATGGGACTCCAGGAAATTGGTTAAGGGCATTTCTTGAAATGATAATTACTAGCACGATAGGATCTCTAAATGGGACTCCATAAAATTGGAGGAAGGGCATTTCTTAAAATGATAACTGCTAGCACGAATTTCATATCTTTGTAAGAGGGTAATGTGCTTTAGGTACTTTGCATGATATTCTTCACATATACAAATGAAGTCTATGCACCATCAAAAGTATGTTATATACTTAAAGATTGGAAAGCAATTAGTCTGGAATAATTCAGTTTCAAATGAATAAACAACTTAGATTTTTGGCCATCATCTATGAATTTGAAAAGAAGCTATGTTCAGACTTGACTTTACAAAACCTTAGTAGAGAATCAATCAATCAGGGTTAGAATGTACCTCTCGTTGATGATTTTCCATGACATCACAGTAAAATGTTTGCTGAACTTTGTTCTAGGAAAACAAAATTATGGCTAATTTGCAGCTTTTATGTCGCTGCAATCAATCTGGTGCATTTTTGTTCTTTAGAAGTAGAATTTATAAACAAATTGGTAGATTCTAATGTTGGAATATCTGTTACAATATTGCTAGATGGCTGAAAATGATTTGCTGTCATTTGGAGTTAAATGGCTCAGAAAGGAAGAATAAATTTAGGACTGTTTTACACCATGATCATTCTAGCTTAAATGCTGCTATAAGGTGTGCTAAGAATGCAACAGTGTGCTGAAAAATGTAAATTTGGTTTGCACTGAGATGAGTTTTGTGATGCTTCATCTATCCTTTCCATATTGGCCAGGATATTCTGCCTTTGGTCATTTTGTGGTCATTTTTATTTCCATATAGTTCCACTATTATAGTGATTACATATTGCTTGCCAGAAATCTCTGAAAACATATTTCTTATGGTATAATTCTTATATCCAGAAAGCCAGAAAGCGATATCAGTTGGAATGTTTTTGTAATGTCTTATATTAGATTGCAATGGTATCTACTATCTAGTACATCTGATATTATAAAGGTTCATGGGCCATATGATTTATTTTATTTTTTTGTCTTTTTAATTTTTCATGTACTAAGCCAGTTATCATTACTTATGGGTGAAGCGAGATGTCCCTTTCCATACAACTTGGCTTTACTTCAGTCTGTCACTAGCTTGCAAAATTTCAGTGGTGTATACCTACTATTTTGTATATGAATGTTTCTTCTTGGGAACATGCAGGGTCCAGTTTTTGCCGTTATCGGTTCTTGGGTGGTATGTCTTTTTCAAAACAGGGAGGCCATTGGAGAGGACATCGCAGATAGTATGATTCAGAAAGTAGTTCTTGCCAGTGTCATAAGTGTTGCCTTGAGTTTCCTTACCCCCATTGATGACTGGTATGTGTGCAAAGGCTTTTAAATACATTTACAGACTATCTAACATTTTTGTTTAAAATGCCAATATTGTAATTCTTCTTATATTGCATAAATTTTCAATGACCCTTGAATTATATATTCAAATCTCTCTATTTTTTCTAAGGGGGTTTGAACTTTGAGCATATGTTAGACTGGTTGGGGTTTCTGGTAACTTGAGTATCTTATTTTGAAAAAATAAAATATTGAGATTTCCTTGTTAGTTAGCTCAAATTCTGTTATATCATGGCAGGACACACTTGGGTGCAGCATGCGCAGGTGTCATATTTGGGGCTCTAGTTTGCCCCATTTTGCCAGTTAATGCATCTTCAAAAAAGCTATTGTCTGATCCTGCAGATGATGGCCAACAAGGATTCCTTCTAGTCAGTGAAGGGCCAGATCCCCAGAGATTATTGACAGTATTTTCTCTTTTTGTTGCTGCTTTAGCTACTCTCTTCATTGTTCTTGCTCCTATGATTACAGAATTCCAGTTGTCAAACATAAGCAACAGCTTCTAGTTCTAATAAATATCAGAAGATGATTCTCCTGAGACAATTTTGAATTTGGAGCAGTAGACTTTGTACGGTAATGTTTTATAGGATCATAAATTGGCCTAAATTGTATTTGGTTAAAATTAGAAGTTTTAGGTAAATCGTCTGCTGTAAATCATGCAAAAGTCATTAAACCCAAGTTAACCTACATCACAGGTCATAGTCCTGAGTGCACTTTTATGATCTTGATTACAAGGGCTGAAATACAATCAGCACCTGAATTTTTGATGATATGTCAATTCAAGTTCAAGGACACAGGTTCAATGACATGGTTAGGTGATTTTATTTGCAAAATTCACTTGCTGAATTCGTCTGGAGTCATCCATTTCCACCACATTAAAGGGCTAATTTCCCATCTACAAGGAACTTGATATCTGATATAATTTTTTAAAGAAGATAACATATGCCTAGCTCCCTTTTTTCTACATCATGTGATATGATAGGTTTCAGTTTTTGTAAGCCCATTTAAGTATTAATTTTCACTGACAACTGCATCACTGTTGTGGTACTTTGAGATAGAAATAATGGCTTTAAATATGCAAAAGATAAAAAGAATCCACCTTTGGGAAACATAACCAGATGTGTGACTGTACAAAGAAGCCAGAGTCACACAGGCAAATAGATATTCTAATCATGTCATGTAGTTGGCCAGAAGAATACATTCTTGGCAGGAACATCGTAATGCAACTGTGGTGATGGTATGGTGAAGAACATGTGCAATGATTATGGTGAGAGATCATCTTTTATTCCTGGAAGCCTTATTTAGTCTCAATGATGAAAAAAATCGTAAAGTGAAATGTTCATTACATAGATTCTCACATGTAAAAAAGACTTTGCATGTCAAATTTGGAGGACTTAACAGATTGCTTAAGCAATGTGTATTTTACTTACCATCAACAACTTATGCAAGCTCAACCACAATATCAATTCACTCCAGTGAAATCACATAATGGTTATTAATGACCTTGAAAAATAAAAATACTGTGGAGTTGCTATACTTTCCGTCTTTTTTTTATTTTCTTTTCCAAAAATCTTGTTGTCTTTGTTTTTCATTTTCTATACTTCAATAAATGAATGCAGCTTATTGCTAACTATATCAGAAACAAACCTTACAGTTGAAGATACCATATAATGAGCAGTCACTCTAAAGAGTGGAAAACAGCTCCAAAAGCATTTACAACTGTAACAGATGCAAAATATATAAATTATTGTACAAGTTTGTACACCCATGTCTTATCAATATTTAGAACTAAGATATGATGCCCTTTTGAGGACAGCAACGAGATGCCCATAAAATCTGTATTAACATGACCAAAGAAGTAGAACATTGAGAAACTATCAATACTAACATAAAACTATTAGGGCATAAGTTTAATACTTTTGGAGGTTGATTTCCCAGGGTTACTATTGATTGGTCAGGAAGGGACAGTAGGTAATATATGTTAGTACACACATAAGATGATGAATTTTAATGCTGTTTTGCTCAATATTGGAACTCAATCTTTATGGGGAAAGTCTGAAAGATGTATCATTTTATGATGGTAGGTTGCTATGGCTGCCCCTTGAAAAATAGGAATCAGCGTTGAAAAAGGAGGAATGAGTCCTTGCATTGTCTGAGGGCATGTCCTTGCTTCAGTTTAGAAATATTACTTACATCTAGCTTAAATTTGGATTTATAGCTATACTTGTCGCTAGTAAGTTTTTCAAAATTTAGTCATCGAAACCTGATTTAGTTGATTGAGTGAAACAAACAGCATGGAGAGTGATCCAAGGAGGAAAATGGACCTGATTAGTGTCAATTAATTGACAAAATATGTCATGACACATGTGGCTAGTATACCTATCCACTACATACTGTATAAACACCAATTCAAACAATTGAGCCTAACACCCAAGGAGAAGGTCAAGTCTATAATTAATTTATCACGATAAGATGTGAGATATATTTTGGAAACCAATTTTTATATACAAAATGTGTATCTTCTTTTGTTAAAGGTTTGGAAATATGCTGTTAATTGTAGTTAGATAAAAGCTTTGCATATACCTTTCAGCCATTTACTATATCATTTAAACAGATGACTAAACACATTTGGGAATTGCTATTAAATTACTAGACCTCTTGACAAGAAGGTATTTTATATTGACCATGGCCAAAAATAAAATAAAATCTGAACTATATTCAAGTTTTCTGGAAACGTCATGTGCAAAAGTGGTTTGTCCAACAATTTAATTCTCATTGTTAGACCTATAATTAGCAGAATAGAACCATGTTCAATGCTCTATGTGTAGATCGACTCGCTGACATGGCATTACCTGCTGACGTGGCATTACCTCAAGCACCAACGCAGCCATGAGTCACATTGAGTACACATTGTGTACATCGTGTCACATGTTTTGTTTTATAAATATGTTGCTGTCACAGGTGTTGACACATTGTGTAAATGTGAAGGTACGTTTGTAATAATGAGTATGTCAAATATATTATGGGACACTTGTATTTATTTCTATATAGATGGATACTGGGTAGGAGATAGTTGGGTAGGTACCAACTGTACCTATTGACATATGCAATTGCATTATTCCAGTTTGTGAGTATTGTTTTGCATTGTGTATTATGAGCTATTTTGTTGTATTGTCTGTCTACATGAGATTGGATCATAAATGCAACTTTCTTTTAGAGAAAATTACATGCTATTTTGTTATATTAATTATTTTTTTTCTACTTCATTATTCTTTGAGTTGCATGATCATATATTTCAAAGCTACATATTAGTATTGTTATTGATATAAATTTGGGTCAATGACATGAGTGAATGAGTGATGATCTAGAGTGTATTCAGGCATGAAGACAATGACAATGTAGAAATGGAATACAACACACTACAATATAATTCCATTACAAATATATAAACAAAGGTATACAATGGGAATAATTTACAAATACGTATGTATACTATGCACACACATGTATCCTATGCAACAATTATCCACCATACCTCATTGATCCATGCAAGCGACTCACATAGGCGTACTTGCCTTGACCAATATTGACCAACATCATAGTTTGATGAACAACTCCAACAACATGCATGCATCCTTGGCCAACAACATCCTTTCACCAATGTAGATGCGGACTAGTAGGATTTAAGGTTCTAGTAGGTAGTTGGCAATTGCCCAAGTATCAATGAACTACTTGTGTGCATCAAAATATTAAAACACTATAATATTACATTACATTACATCAACCACATATATTATCATGTACACACACAACACTATGTGACAACACTTGCATATGACAGTTCTATTTGCATTTATCGTCAACATGTGCACATGCATTCATGCACGCATATGCTCATACACTCATATAAATGGGCATTCGACGCATCAAATTATTTGCATATAAACAATAGTCAAGAGAATCCACATGTAGGTTTGAGTTGATTGTGCAACAAATGACCGTGATGAGCAAAATTGTGGTACTAACGACAACATATGCGCGAAAGCGCAACAAAGTCCACGTAAACCAAAATATCCCCTTCCCCAGTTGAAATTAGTGTGGAAGGTGTGGATCTCCCAAATAGCCCCCTTACAATGAGGGAAGAAAGGGTTTGCAAACATCTTTGTTCATTCTATTGGAATGAGGACATTTCAAGACCAACAATGATACTATCTCAATTGTTATGTTGGTAGAAGGATTTTTGTCATTGGAGATTGAGCACATATGGCCCCTTTGGGATGAGGAAAGTCCTCACTCAAATGATATATTATTTGATGAGAATAGAAGTGCATTTCATAAGAATCAGTTGGTTGGAGTCCTTATTGCTAACGATGGAAGAACAAGACGTTGATATGGAGCTTGATGATATAACATGTGACACAATCACATGTGATTATGCAATGCATGATGAAGCATGCTTGATAAAGTTGCACAAGACTAAAGTGTGAGGCAAAATGATTGCACAAGATATTCCAACACAATAACAACTATGGGCTGGTGTGTTCGGTGGTGCATTTGACAAGAGTTTGACATAGGAGTGCTTGCAAAGGAGTGTATTTGATGGTGTGTAAGTAACACCATATGAGCAACATAGGTCTATAAGTGACAATGGAGACAAAGTGTTAGCACTACTCTTGGGAGAGCAACAAGCAAATCAAATCCATTAATAGTAAACTCGAGGACTCAAGAAGAGGCAAAGTATAAAGTTTTTATACTAGCCATCCCTACTTGGATAAAAGGAACTCCAAATTTGGAGAATCTTAAATCTAGCAATATCAATAGTACGAGTGTTGGAGGAGTTCAATGAATAAGGATTGCTATAGAAGGGAAGTAGAAGTGTAAAATTTTACGAAGATGGCAAGGACCCTATTTCTCGTTGTAGAACTTCATCATCATTTGGCATGTGAACAATTAGGATGAAAAAGTAAAGTGGATGCACGGGTTCCCTATAATGCTTAGGGGTTTGGTAATCTATTGGTTCAACAAATATTGATACCACACACTACTTTGGCTAAGCTTAAGGATGCATTTGAAAGAATTTTGTCTCATACGCAATGTTAATGAGATCATTGTAGAGATTTATAACACCAAAAAAAGTAAGACGAAGAGCATCAAGTTTTATAATTGCAACCTAAAAGAGTTGTTGGGATTGTTTATGAAAGAACCAACATATGGCTTGAAGAAGCAAGTATGCATGGAGGGACTTCTTCCATGATTCTAGAAGATGTGAGGCTATTGACATAGCTTTAAATTTGTAAAGTGAGTACGGAGTAGTGGGCAAAGGTAGTTGGAGTCGATCGATGAGTCAATTCGACAATGATAATGACAAAGGAGCATAACTTGAAGCATCAATGACAATGAGAATAATTTGATAGATCAAGGACAACAAAACATAAAAGGACATATGTTGTACAAAGTACAAAATTGAAGGACACATATGCATAGTGGTTTAAACATCCCTACTATTAAATTTATAAGGTGCATGGACTCTCATTAGCAACACCCATTACATGTCAAGAGCAGGAATCTTCAAATGTTAGCAATTGTGGAGCATAAAGTAAAGCGTTAGGAAGGACACTGAAAATATTTTGATAGATGAGGGATTTCAAGACAGAAAAGGAAATATGATGCATACAATGCAAAATTGAAGGATACATTAATGCATAGTGTCCCAAACATGCCTATAAGGTGCATGGACTCATTAGCAATGCCCATTAAATGTCAAAGTAGGAAGCATCAAATGTTGGCAATTGAGGAGGTTGATAAAAAGCCAAACACCTCAAAGGGAGTCAATATTACTTGCAAATGCTACAAAAATAATTGTCAAGGCACAAACAAAAATAAAATTAGTGGAAGTATAGGGAGTGATGATGACATAAGTATGGCATGAGGGAGGACCTTGTCATACATTGTCACATCTTCCAAAAATAGGGGCACTATGAAGAAGACTATACAAATGTCGATAGGCCAAATACAACAATTATTTACAAATGGTGTAAATTGGAAAATCACAAAGATCATTGCCCCAAGTGATCGAGAGGGGGGAACTTTAGTTTAATCAATTTGATGGGCATTGAGGAATGCATGATTGAACCAGAGAAGGGGACCAAATATGATATAGTTGTTGAGCATCCAAACCCCACCATTGAGGATGAACAATCGCAAAGGCTTGGGCAAGTGTAAAACATACCATGATGGAGGATGGTAATCAATGAAAGGACTAATCATGGATGGAAAACACACCTACCTATAATGAGGCATTACTATTATAGAGTATTCTCAACCATTGCAATTGAGCATGTCAATGAAGGCCATGACACTAATGAGGATGACCCTTGACTTGCATGAGGTCATCGAGGAGATGGTACAATAACCGATGTGAGGTGATACTTATAGCAAGACATTAATTTCTAGTGAGTAGACTACAAAGAAAGCTAAGCAGAGGTCGATTGATTAGTAACATGATTGATGCTAATATTGCTATGTGGAGTTTATGAGACATGCTAACCCATACCATCATTGACAAGGGTTCAACTATAAATTGATCATGGAGGTAGGTGGGTTCACCAACCTTGTGACCACCAAGTTTTACACTCTTAAGAGCTGATTTGGTTGGTATAAAAATAAAGTATTGATAGGATAGAACTATTGCTAAACAATTTTTTGTACTAGACTCTATCATGATTACCTTGCAAAAAGCAACTTATGATGTCATGTTGGCTTGTGGTTGGTTAAGGATGGCATATGTAGATCACAACTAGGAAAATGAATGCCTAACATTCAAGAAGTGACACTAAATATGTTTCAAACCTAAAACCCTAGTAGGTTAGCAGGGTCATCATGCCTTTTGATGAGTCAAACTTTTCCAAGTTTAACAACAAATTAAATGCAAGAACCAATATGGAGCCAAGTGTAGAGTTAGAAGAATGTTTGGAGTATGAGAATCATGTTGACAATAATTGTCTCCATTGGTAGATGGAGGATTGCATGGTATCCCACCCAAGATGTCTTTACTTGGATGTAGACAAAAATGAGTATAGTACAAGTAAATGAGTAAGGTAAGCACATTTGAAGTCAGAGACTAGAGCAATGCTTCAAGCATAAGAGGTCAACTAAGTGGCATGGATGTGATAAGGATGAGGGAGAACCACCAAGCTTTCCCTTTAATTTTTTTGAATACACAATTAATCATACTCAACTAGATGAGAAACAAGTGCATCAATTTGATATGCATAAGATGCGTAAGGAATTTGAAGCCATCTAATATGAAAGACCTAAGATGGTTCGGGTGAACCTTTGTGGGAGGGTGAAGAGAAGATTATCACAATATGATTAATCACCCAATATGAAGGACCAAGGATGTTTCAGGTGAACCTTTGTGGGAGGATAAAGGGAAGATTATCATTATTTATAATGACTTTGATCTAGTGTTGAAAGCAACAACATTCATAATTTTCATGCAAAATAGGAACGTCTTTGCATGGACATATAAAGACCTCAAAAACAATTTTGTAGGAGCTATGTTCATTAATTACGTCTTGTGAGTGTAATCAATATGGAGGAGGTCACACCATATGAATCCCAAACATATAGAACTTGTGAATGTAAAGATTGAGAAGATATAGAATGCAAGCACAATTTTGAAAGTGATTGTGAGAGATTGGATGTCATTAATCATGATCAAAGTATGAGACCATACAAATATAAATCTATGTGCACTTTAGAAGCGTGAACATAATACAATTGAACATTCGTTTCTAATGTCATTTGTTGATTCTATATTGGATCCAACTCATCATGAGATCTACATCTTGGATTGATTCTCATGCTATAACTAGATTATTATGGTGAAGGTGATAAGTTGAAGATAATATCATCAAGATTAGTATGCATGGATACAATTGAATGCTTTTTGGTTGTGTAACACACTAGCTACATTTCAAAGAATAATTATGTATACCTTTGAACAAATGTTGATCAAAAAGTTTAAGATAATCTTGGACTATTTACACTTTATGTGTGGAAAGGAGGAGCATTTTAAGGTATTGGAAGAATGCATGCAACTGCATATAAGCACTTGCCTTTTTCTAATCAGCAAGAAGTATAAGTTGTTAGTCCCTTATGAGAAGTTGTTGGGGCATGTTGTTTGTAGCATTAGCTTGCAAATAGATCCTAACAAGATTTGCATAATCGTTGAACTTGGGAATATGTATAATGAAAGCTCGTTAAAGTCCATTTCTAATGCATATGGTGTACTATTATGGATTCATTAAGAACTTAATGGAATTATCACATCTTGTTGATATTTTGATATAGAAGGGCATTTCTTTAAGTTGCAGCACAAAAAGACTTTTAAGGATTGAAGTATGGGGGGATCAGTGTGCCCATTCTAGTCTCTTTAGATTGGGACTAGGGGCTTTACATCCAATTTGATGAGTCTAGCTTCTCAATTGGTTGCATATTGGTGTGGTAGGGAAGTTATTAATAATCAATTATGTCATTGATACAATTGAATGCCTTTTGGTTGTGCAACACACTAGCTACATTTCAAAGAATAATTATGTATATCTTTGACCAAATGTTAATTGAAAAGTTTAAGGTAATATTGGATGATTTACACTTTATGTGTGGAAAGGAGGAGCATTTTAAGCTATTGGAAGAATGCATGCAACTGCATATAAGCACTTGCCTTTTTCTAATCAACAAGAAGTATAAGTTGTTAGTCCCTTATGAGAAGTTGTTGGGGCATGTTGTTTGTAGCATTAGCTTGCAAATAGATCCTAACAAGGTTTGCATAATGGTTGAAATTGGGAATATGTATAATGAAAGCTCATTAAGTCAATTTCTAATGCATATGGTGTACTATTATGGATTCATTAAGAACTTCATGGAATTATCACATCTTGATATTTTGATATAGAAGGACATTCCTTTAAGTTGCAGCACAAAAAGACTTTTAAGGATTGAAGGATGGCGGGATTAGTGTGCCCATTCTAGTCTCTTTAGATTGGGACTAGGGGCTTTACATCCACTTTGATGAGTCTAGCTTCTTAATTGGTTGCATATTGGTGTAGTAGGGAAGTCATTGGTTAGATGAACCCATTAATTTTGCAAGTCGATTAATGTAATGACATGAGAACTACAACATAAAAAAATGTGAGGCATTAGCTATGTACTACACAATGCAAAAGATTGGCCACTATTTGATCACAAATCCTTTTGCTTTCTATCTCCACCATTAGGCATTTTTGTACCAAATCAACAAGCCAATTATTGGTAGAGAAGTTAGTAGTTGGCTTGCCATAGGACACAAGTTTATTTTTTAGGTGATGGTTTGGCTTGGGAAAAAGCATGTTATTAATAATCAATTATCCGCAATATGCTTGGAAAACCTAAAGGAAAACTATTCATAATATTCATTTGTTTCATATTGTAGTGTTGTTATATTAGTATGAGCACAGAGGAAAACTATTTGTCAATGGGGTCCCTACCAAGAGAATTGCTAACAATCAAAGAAAGTTGTGCTTAATTGAGGTCCTTTTAGTTAAGTTTTTGCTATATAAAATGGGGCTTGATTGGGTTTTGCATCAATGTGTAGAAGAAGTCATAGTCTATTGCTAGAAACACATGAAAGACTACTTGGTAGACACATAAGACTTGATGCAACAACTAAGAGAGTGTTTCTAGTTGGACTTTGGTGGTCTAATTTGTTTCATGATGCAATGGAGTGGTTAATGTTTTGTCACATATATTAGAGGATAGGGAAACCACTCAAAAAAGGGTTCATGCCTTTGCATTTGTCCCAATCCTAGGAGCCATTAGGGGTTTGGCTTTCATAGGACCATTGGAGTCTAGCCACCAACAAAATAAGAAGTATATCATGATGGTGAGAAAGTGGATCAAGGCAAAAACATTGCTTAACAATTTAGTTAGGAGCACTACCAAGTTGTTGGAGATAATGAAGAATAGATGAAAGATAATTTTTCATTAACTTTTCTTTTTCAATGTACATCATATTTATTACAACGAAATCCCATATATTTCATTACAAAGGAATTTGGTAATGGGTTTTCTTCTAAAACCATATGAAACAACTTTAATAATAATTCAACAAATACAAATAATCTAATAATATAATGGTAGGCTAACATCCCCTCTTATTACATTATTTGGTACAATAAATAAATGACTACCCCCTTACTCTAGAGGATATAATTTTTAGAATTGTAAGTTCGTATAGACATTGAAATGTACTCTAGCATTGGCTCTGACATTGGCACTTGCTTTGACTTAGGCTCTTGCACTGGTTCTTGCTCTTGCGTAGGTTTCGGCTTTAGCATTGGCTTTGTTTTTCTTTGGTTTTGGCTATGGCATTGCCATTGGAACTTCTATGTAATTTCCACTTCTTTTGTTGCTTTGGTCTACCTTAGGGCCTGCCTCTAGGTTATTGTCATAGGGTCTTTGCCTCTAGGTATCTGCCTTTGGGTTGTTGCCTTTTGGATCACCACTAGACTAGGTCATTGCCTCTAGCTCGCCTCTGGATTTTTACCTCTACGTCGCATTTTTACTTCACCCCTGGGTTAGCCATTGGATCAACCTTTAGGTAATCACCTTTGGGAAATTATCATAATGTTTAATTACTTCTATGTTAGTCACATATTCGATATTTGTACTTGCTATTATTGCAAGCATTCTTCTGTAGACTCCTATCACTACAAGTCTTCCAAGTATAGCAAGCATACCTTGGATCATCTTCTGATATTGATATCATTTATCTCAAGTTTCCTAACACATTTCATCATATGGAAACTTACATTCTTCTCCACATTCAACAAACTAGGCCTCCTATAGAAACACACAATATTGTTTTTGTTTTAGTCCATTCTAACACATTCATCCATCCACAATGCATATGTAGGTTTATTTTTTCTTTATATTGACAATATCTTTGAGAATGATTATTTCCTCCACAAACTTTACAACAATGGAGATCTCAAAATTTCTCAGACATGTCTTGTTCTTCCACACTGACTACAACTAATTTATTTTCTTTGCATTTTTTTCTCACAAATTTTGTATTATTGATTTGTGACACAAATTTTGAATCATTGGTTCCTATCACGATTTTGTTACCACTTTCTTGTCCTATATATTCAAGTGTTAGGACACAACCAATTCTCTCACAAATATCAATATTAAACTCTCTCACAATATATTTTCTCTTAATATATAAGATTAAATTCTCATAAAATAATATGCACAAATATTCACATAAAATGGATAAATTCACTTTATCTCACAAATTACATAGTACTTAAAAAAAGGTTAAAAACTTTATTAAAATGGCAAGATCAAATTACAATCCTAGGTTTACCACTTTTGGCAAGCCCTAAAATCAGAATAAAACTTAGGTTGACATCTCTAAAAATAACAAAAAACTGAGTACCATCTAAAGAGCATAGACTCTTAGCTTGATCCCAATTTTGGTTTATGTCAATCCAAAGAAACCTTGTAGACTTGATAGTGCTACAAACACCACCAGTGCTATCCCAAAAGGAGCCAAAGAGTGTTGCAAGAGGCAACAAAAAATCCAATCAATAACTATTCATCCTCCATTTTCCCACGAGTATTGTGCATAAAACTCAACATTTTAATCCTAGGATGCCATAAAGATACCAATTCAGGTACTACTCATCCTTCTCAAGGACTCTAGACTTGTACTCATCCTTGCATAAATATTTCCTGGCCAAATAGAGAACCGTTTGGTTCATCTCCAACCATTTAGAAGTTTCTCTATTTTGATCAAGATTCAACATGCAACCAACCAAACTTTCACTACCATGTTTAGCCAAAAATTTAGCCGCAACATTATTTTTCCTATCAACATGGACTATAATGGCATCCTAAAACTACTTCCAAATGGATTTAATTTGGCTCACAATATTTCTTATCGTTCAAGCCTCTGGTCTAAAATTTCTAATAGCATCTAGAAGCCCTACTATTATTTCTGAGTCAAACTTCAATGATGATCTTCCTAACCCCATTCTCCAAAACATTGAGAGAACCTTTTCTAATAGCCAATCCTTCTACTTCATTGTTAGTAGCCATTTCAATACCATCCAAATCCTAATAAAGGACCTTCCCCTTGAAGTCTCTTCTGAGAAAACCAATGCTTATAGCCCTTGGGTTATCCTTGGCTACACTATCAGAATTGATCTTTTCCCAAATTGAGGGATGGGGCTACCATGATCCCAAATTCTTTGACTTGGGAGCCAACTCATTCTCCTAGATTTTCTGATCCCTAAGATGAGCTCTAACAGTTTCAAAAACCTTAGTAACAATTTGGTGCTAAACTAGCTCTATTGGACTTCATCTCTAAAAGTTTTGGAATTTATTTCCAGGCAGATGTTCCACCAAATGAAGCTTGGGCCTAGGGAACAACCTAGTTGAATGGAGATATTCTTAAATTTTGTTCATTTCTAGATCTCCCAAATATTAGCAATATTTACCTTAAATTTTAGGTGTTCCTTAAAGAGGTCTATCCACCTTTTCCACAACTCTTTGGAAAAATCACACTGGAAAAACAAATGATCATGTATATCCTAGGAATTACACATAATGCACTTGGAGGGGTCATAAAAACCTCTCTTCATAATGTTATCATAGGTGAGACAACTCCTATGCATCACTTGTCAAACCTTCTTGTTTGTTTGTCCACGTATATAGAGACCCTGCATGCTGGACATCAATTAAATTGAGTTGGTTGATTTTGGACATGATAAATCTATCCCCCTTGTCCAAAGAAGGATTTTACCCTTCCTGATCCCTAAGAGTAATTTTAGCATTGAAATCCCTTGCCACTAACCAATTCACTTCCTCTATTTTGGTTCTACAAGCTTGTAAAACTGACCATTGGTGACATTTCTGCTCAAAATTCATAGCATAGTAGAAATTGGAAATCAATAGAAGATCACTAGAGATTTTGCTCTTGAAGAGAGATATGAGGATACCTCAACCAACAGTGTGATATAAAGTCATCCAGAGAAGAGGATTCCATAAGGTCACCACTCCCCCGAAAGCCCCTTGGTATCCAACCGCCATGTGCTCAACCTATCTCCAAATTTTCTTAGCAATGTTATCCATCATTTGAATGGAAGCTTTAGTCTCTTGAAGGAGAATAAAATTATATTGGTGATTTTAATTAAACTCTAAACAACAATTTGACGAGGTCTACCTGTTATACCTCTTATATTCTAAGATTAGACAATCATTAGGAATTGGGATTCCAGTAAGTGTTAATCGACTTGACCTTTCTCTAGTTAACTAGCTGGTTCTTTTTCATTAGCCATCTTCTCTTGATTCAATTTTATTCCTACACTCTTGGCTTGAGAGTTTTTTAACCTTTTCTTCACTTTCCAGATCCCAAGGTCAGGTTTCCCTCTGTCCTTATCTCTAACTTTCATTGAAACATCATTATCTACCACAACCATTGCAAGGGTTTGGTCCTTTGGATCTATTTGTGTTAAGTGGTTAACCCCCAAATATGATTGCAAAGAAACATGATAGGAAATTTTCTCTTATAGAGGGAAGGTTATCCTTTTGAGGTTCATCTATTATGGTGGTTGCCTCCTCCATATCTAATAGAGAGTTAAGAATTTCATACCTATTGATATTTTTCTCTGTTGATTGGTTGGGGCATTTTATCTTGCTCTTTTTTTCTTCTTTCTCTTTGGAGCTTCAAAACCCTCCTCAAGGGGATTAACATTCAAGGTTGTGGGTTGATCCTCTACTTTCTTCTCAACAAACTTGCTATTGATGATGGTTTTCTTTGGAGAGATGGGGCCCTTTTGGATGCTCTCTAGGTAGAAGTGGGTCAAATAATCATGTGTGTGGTAGATCCTACGCTAGAATGAGATTACCTCATAGTCCACCTATTGGATCCATGTTAAGTCCCCCATGTTAATTTCTGTTTCACCTAGGATAGGGTGGTTGAGATCCATCTCCACACATATTCGGGCATAAACAACATATTCTCTCTTCATCGTGTCTCTAGAAATTCCTAAGTATCACCCTAAGAAGTTGCCCAACTTCTCAAAAATATGTTCACATTGGTATTCCATGGTTAGGTCGTAAATATGAACCCAAAAAAACACCATAGAGGGCTCCATTCGAGGGTCGACTCTTAGCTTCCAAGGTTGACCAAAAAGGCTCACAACACCATATGTTCTCCTCCCTAACTCAAAGGCTTGTTCTCTATCTATTTGTGAAGAAAAACTCATTATATAATAGCCATTGCTAATGAGAGAGATTTAGGTGTCTCTAAGGGGTTCCCTCTTTTTTTGGATCCAAGAGGACATAAATCCTAAATATGATCTTATGTCAATGAACTTACAAACTAGATCATGATTGCTTCTATAGAAAATGTTATTGACCACTAAGGACTGATCTATCACTAGTTTAGGATGGAGGGCCACTTGGGAGAGGTAGCCATTAACCCTTGATTGAAAAGATTGCTTCTCTAGATTCTTGACCACTATAGAGAAGATATAATCAAGGGCTAAGTCTATAAACCAGACATCCTCCATGTCCTATTTCCATTTAATCATATTTGTAAATGATAAATTGGGGGAGGGGGCCTAGAAGGGCCCACATCAGCAACTATAGGCCGCTCCACAACCTACACAACAATTTTCTTGAAGGGGATACCTCGAAACCTAATAAACCCTAGGTGTTGAGGCAAAACAAACTCCACTCTAGATCCTCAAAAATCAACACTTTCTCAAGAGCTACTACTACATACATAGTATTTCAATATCAACGAAGTACTAAAATTTCACTACCTACAACTTATAGGCTTGCTTTACATATAGCCTTTACAAAATCTCTTGAAATTTCAACTTCAAAAAGCTATTCATCTCTTCAAATACCTAGTAATGACAAACCTCTGATGATTACTAAATGACAAACTCTAAGAAACTCATATTTACAAGTACATATTTATAAAATATTTACAAGTACTAGATAATATAATAGACTTCTAAGACCCCCATATTACATTATTTGATATACTTTCAGTATTTTTTGCTAGTGTTGGTCCTCTTGATTTGAATTTGGCATTGAATTTGGATTTTGCCTTATTTCCATCTTTGGATTTGGTATATATTTTGTTCTTCTAATTTTGACATGTATTTATTCCTAGATTTATACCAATAAAACTCTTTTTCTTTTAAGAAACACTTTAGCATATCCATAATTTTATTCCATTATTTTCTACTTATCCATCCATAGTGTATATCTATTTTAGTTTTCTTTTCTTGACAAGTCTTTTGAGATTGATTATTCTTACCACAAGTTTTACAACTTTGAAGAATCCAACATTTCTTTTTCTATCCATGTCTATATTTTATCTTCTTGTCAATATTACGTGTGCCACTGATATTATCAATCCTTGTTACAAATTTGGTGTCATTATTTTTAGTCATAAAATCATTCTCATTAGCTTGTCTAACTTCTCTTCTGTGCTCTTGAAGATCATCATTGTCCTTTCTTGAATACAATAAGTCATAGCTAACACCTCTTAGATCATTATTGATAATTTTTGAGTGACTTCGATCATTACTATATTTGTCATAAATGGAAGACTTCAAATCATCAACACATTGTCTATAAATCTAGCCCATACATTCGATACTATACCAAAGTTTTTCAACAATAAATCTAGCACATACATTCGATACTATAAATCTAGCCCAAAGTTTTTCAACAATAAGGATTGATTTCATCTTATTTTTATATGGAGTGAAGTTTGGTCCTTTTAATAGTTGAGATTCTAAAATAAAATCTTTGTATTTTCCATGGTATCAAGTGGGAAACCTTTTAACTCCCTAATTCAATATTTTTCCTTCTCAAATTTTGCAATTCTTTTAATAATTCTTCCCTCTTTAATAATTTTGTATTTCCTTTCTATCCAATTTAGTTTCCTTCAATCCTTCTTTCAAATAAGATTTCTTCTTCTTCAAATATAATTAATCTCTTTCTTCAACTTTAATATTATTTTTCAATTTATTTTTTCTTTATTCTTCATTTTAATTTTTCTTTCAATATTTTTATCTCAAATATTTCAATTCTCTTCTTCAATATCTCACTTTCAACTTTTATTTTCCAATAAATTTACTATCAATTTTAAAAATTTCCTTCTTTATAAAATATATCGCATTCCATTTCACTATTTCCTTCACCTTATAAATATACTATGATCCTTTTAATTAATGTTTCATTGAGATAAATTAAAATTTGTACTTTAGGTAGTGCTCTTCCTCGTATTTTTAGGTATTATTTGTAACTTCTCGTGTCAACCATGCATGCAGGTTTGCTTTGCAGTTACAATGTTATTACACCTTCTGCATAATAGATGATACCTTTCTCTTTCATTTTTCTTGCTAGTCTCCTTTCATACTTGTGCATTATGGGACTGGGTCAACATTCTCTGTCATCTCCAACCAATTTTGCATCCTCCTCTCAATGTCTTCTTTCTCCTTTCATTATTTCTTTAATAATGTTTGTTTATCCTTCAGCTTTCACACCTTGGCCTTCTACCTCAACAATATTCTTCTTCTTAGCTACTTTGTCTTCCAACATCCTTCTTTCGGCCTAACTTAGGAAAATATTCTCCTCAACAACGGTGGCTTTTACTCATGAATATAACTTCTTCCTTGGGAATTTATCATCCTCTTGGGTTCCTGCTATCCATGGCACTCTCCACACAATCATGGCTTTCACCAAGCACACCCGACATGATTTTCATCATTATCACAACCGTGGCTTTCAACAAACATACACAATGTAGCTTTCAACCTTCTCACAACTACGAATTTCATTGTGGTTCAACAAACACAAGGAGAAACCATCTTTTCTAAAATAGACTTGATATCTAGTTATCATCAGTTAAGGATTCGAGAGAAAGACACCTCTAATGGATATTTTGAATTTACTATCTTACCTTTTGGGCTAACCAATTCCCCAGCCGCATTCATGAATCTCATGAATAGCATTTTCATAGAACAATTGGATCGATTTGTACTTGTATTTTTGGATGATATATTGATCTACTCGAAGAGTAACGAGGAGCATGATCAACACATGAGAAATGTTCTTGAGATTCTTAGAAGAAATAAATTATATGGAAAGTTTAAAAAATGTGAGTTTTATACTCCACAAGTACAATATCTTGGGCATATTGTTTCTGCTACGAAGATTGTAGTGGATCCAAAGAATATTGAAGGAATTATTTTTTTACCAACACCTACTAATGTTTCAGAAGTGTAAATATTTATGGAAATTGAAGGATACTATAGGTGATTCGTCAGAGGGTATTCAAAAATTGTTCAACCCATTACAAACCTTCAAAGGAAAGAGAAAGGCTTCAAGTGGATAGAGCAGTGTGAAGAGGCTTTTCAAATTTTGAAAGAAAGGTTGACGACACCAATCCTAAAATTGCTTGATCTTAACAAATAGTTTACAGTTTGTACTGACACATCAATTGAAGGGTTAGGTGGGGTTTTGACTCAAGATGATGTGGTTATTACCTATGATTCCAAAAAACTTAAGAGTCACAAGGTTAATTATGCCACTAATGATCTAGAGTTGACAGCGGTGGTACATGCCCTAAAAATTTGGTGGCATTATTTTTTGGGAAAACCTTTTGAGTTGAAAACATACCACTAGATTCTAAGGTATATATATACCCAACCTTTAAAATGTATATCTTTGAAAAAATGTTAATTGAAAAGTTTAAGATAATATTGGACGATTTACACTTTATGTGTGGAAATGAGGAACATTTTAAGGCATTGGAAGAATGCATGCCACTGCATATAAGCACTTGCCTTTTTCTAATAAATAAGAAGTATAAGTTGTTACTCCCTTATAAGAAGTTGTTGGGGCATATTGTTTGTAGCATTAGCTTGCAAATAGATCCTAACAAGATTTGCATAATGGTTGAAATTGGGAATATGTATAATGAAATCTCATTAAATTCCATTTCTAATGCATATGGTGTACTATTATGGATTCATTAATAACTTCATGGAATTATCACATCTTGTTGATATTTTGATATAGAAGGACATTCCTTTAATTTGCAGCACAAAAATAATTTTAAGGATTGAAGTATGGGGGGATCAGTGTGCCCATTCTAGTCTCTTTATATTGGGACTAGGGGATTTACATCCACTTTGATGAGTCTAGCTTCTCAATTGGTTGCATATTGGTGTAGTAGGGAAGTCATTGGTTAGATGAACCCATTAATTTTGCAAGTCGATTAATGTAATGACATGAGAACTACAATGTAAAAAAATACGAGGCATTAGTTATGTACTACACAATGCAAAAGATTGGCCACTATTTTATCACAAATTCTTTTGCTTTCTATCTCCACCATTAGGCATTTTTGTACAAAATAAAGAAGCCAATTATTGGTAGAGAAGTTAGTAGTTGGCTTTCCATAGGACAAAAGTTTATTTTTTAGGTGATGGTTTGGCTTGGGAAAAATTATTTTATTAATAATCAATTATCCCCAATATTCTTGGAAAACCTAAATGAGGTGTTCAAGTTTCCTAATATACAATTGTTTCGTATTGTAGTGTTGTTATATTAGTATGAGCACATAGAAAAACTATTTGTCAATGGGGTCCCTACCAAGAGAATTGCCAACAATCAAAGAAAGTTGTGCTTAATTGAGGCCCTTTTAGTTAAGGGTTTGCTATATAAAATGGGGCTTGAGTGGGTTTTACATCAATGTGTAGAAAAATTCATAGTCTATTGTTAGAAACACATGAAAGACAACTTGGTAGACACATAAGACTTGATGCAACAACTAGGAGAGTGTTTCTAGTTGGACTTTGGTGGTCTACTTTGTTTCATGATACAATGGAGTGGTTAATGTTTTGTTACATATATTAGAGGATGGGGAGACCACTCAAAAAGAGTTTATGTCTTTGCATTTGTCCCAATCCTAGGAGCCATTAGGGGTTTGGATTTCATAGGACCATTGGAGTCTAGCCACCAACAAAATAAGAAGTATATCATGATGGTAAGAAAGTGGATCAAGGCAAAAATATTGCTTAACAATTTAGTAAGGAGCACTACCAAGTTGTTGGAGATAATGAAGAATATATGAAAGATAATTTTTCATTAACTTTTCTTTTTCAATGTACATCATATTTATTACAACGAAATCCCATAGATTTCATTACAAAAAAATTTGGTAATGGGTTTTATTCCGAAACCATCCGAACCAACTTTAATAATAATTGAACAAATACAAATAATGTAATAATATAATGGTAGGCTAACATCCCCTCTTATTACATTATTTGGTACAACAAATAAATGACTACCCCCTTAATCTAGAGGATAGAATTTTTAGAATTGTAAGTTCGTACAAACATTGAAATGTACTCTAGCATTGGCTATGACATTGGCTCTAGCTTTGGCTTAGGCTCTTGCACTGGTTCTTTCTCTTGTGTAGGTTTTGGATTTAGCATTGGCTTTGGTTTTGGCTATGGCATTGCCATTGGCACTACTATGTAATTTCCACTTCTATTGTTGCTTTGGTCTACCTTAGGTCCTACCTCTAGGTTATTGTCATAGGATCATTGCCTCTAGGTCTTTGCCTTTGGGTTGTTGCATTTTGGATCACCACTAGACTAGGTCGTTGCCTCTAGCTTGCCTCTGGATTTTTACCTCTATGTCATATTTTTACTTCACCCCTAGGTTAGCCGTTGGATCAACCTTTAGGCGATCACCTTTGGGAAATTATCATAATGTTTTATTACTTCTATGTTAGACACACATTCGATATTTGTACTTGTTATTATTGCAAGAATTCTTCTAAAGACTCCTATCACTACAAGTCTTCCAAGTATAGCAAGCATACCTTGGATCATCTTCTGATATTGATATCATTTATCTCAAGTTTCCTAACACATTTCATCATATGGAAACTTACATTCTTCTCCACATTCAACAAACTAGGCCTCCTATAGAAACACACAATATTGTTTTTGTTTTAGTCCATTCTAACACATTCATCCATCCACAATGCATATGTATGTTGTTATACCTTCTTTCTTCTTTATATTGACAATATCTTTGAGAACGATTATTTCCTCCACAAAATTTACAACAATGGAGATCTCAACATTTCTCATACACGTCTTGTTCTTCCACACTGACTACAACTAATTTATTTTCTTTGCATTTTTTTCTCACAAATTTTGTATTATTGATTTGTGACACAAATTTTGAATCATTGGTTCCTATCATGATTTTGTTACCACTTTCTTGTCCTATATATTCAAGTGTTAGGACACAACCAATTCTCTCACAAATATCAATATTAAACTCTCTCACAATATATTTTCTCTTAATATATAAGATTAAATTCTCATAAAATAATATGCACAAATATTTACATAAAATGGATAAATTCACTTTATCTCACAAATTACATAGTACTTAAAAAAAGGTTAAAATTTTTATTAAAATGGCAAGATCAAATTACAATCCTAGGTTTACCTCTTTTGGCAAGCCCTAAAGTCTAAATAAAACTTAGGTTAACATCTCTAAAATAACAAAAAACTGAGTACCATCTAAAGAGCATAGACTCTTAGCTTGATCCCGATTTTGGTTTATGTCAATTCAAAGAAACCTAGCAGACTTGATAGTCCTACAAAGACCACCAGTGCTATCCAAAAAGGGGCCAAAGAGTGCTGCAAGAGGCAACAAAAAATCCAATCAATAACTATTAATCCTCCATTGTACCACGAGTATTTTGCATAAAAATCAACATTTTAATCCTAGGAGGCCATGTAAGTTTTTTCTTGCTACACAAACTGTGAAATCTATTCCTATTTGGCTCTAAAGGCTTAGTGGACTTAATAAAGATACCAATTCAGGAACTACTCATCCTTCTCAAAGACTCTAGACCTGTCCTCATACTTGCATAAATATTTCTTGGAAAAACAAAGAACCGTTTAGTTCATCTCCAACCATTTAGAATTTTCTCTATTTTGATCAAGATTCAACATGCAACCAACCAAACTTTCACTACCATGTTTAGCCAAAAAGTTAGCCTCAACATTATTTTTCCTATCAACATGGACCATAATGGCATCCTAAAACTACTTCCAAATGAATTTAATTTGGCTCACAATGTTTCTTATCGTCCAAGCCTTTGGTCTAAAATTTCTAATAGCATCTAGAAGCCCTACTATTCTTTCTGAGTCAAACTCAATGATGATCTTCCTAACCCCATTCTCCAAAATATTGAGAGAACCTTTTCTAATAGCCAATCCTTCTAATTCATTGTTAGTAGCCATTTCAAGACCCTCCAACTCCTAATAAAGGACCTTCCCCTTGAAGTCTCTTCTAAGAAAACCAATGCTTGTAGCCCCTGGGTTATCCTTGGCTACACTATCAGAATTGAACTTTTCCCAACTTGAGGGAGGGGCTACCATGATCCCAAATTCTTTGAATTCGAAGCCAACTCATTCTTCTGGATTTTATGATCCCTAAGGTGAGCTATAACAGTTTCAAAAATCTTAGTAACAATTTTATGCTAAACTAGATCTATTGGACTTCATCTCTAAAAGTTTTGGAATTTCATTCCAGCCAGATTTGCCACCAAATGAAGCTTGGGCCTAGGGACCAACCTAGTTGAATGGAGATATTCTTAAATTTTGTTCATTTCTAGATCTCCCAAAGATTAGAAAGCTTTACTTGAAATTTTAGGTGTTCCTTAAAGAGGTCTATCCACATTTTCCACAAATCTTTGACAAAATCACACTGGAAAAGCAAATGATCATGTGTCTCCTAGGAATTACACATGATGCACTTGGAGGGGTCATAAAAACCTCTCTTCATAAGGTTATCATAGGTGAGACAACTCTTATGCATCACTTTCTGAACCTTCTTGATTGTTTGTCCACGTATATAGAGACCCTGCATGCTAGACATCAATTAAATTGAGTTGGTTGATTTTGGACATCATAAATCTATACCCCTTGTCCAAAGAAGGATTTTCCCCTTCCTGATCCCTACGAGTAATTTTAGCATTGAAATCCCTTGCCACTAACCAATTCAATCCCTCTATTTTTGTTCTACAAGCTTGTAAACTAACCATTGGTGACGTTTTTGCACAAAATTCATAGCACCATAGAAATTGGAAACCAATAGAAGATAACTAAATATTTTGCTCTTGAAGAGAGAGATGAAGATATATCAACCAACAGTGTGATATAAAGTCATCCAGAGAAGAGGATTCCATAAGGTCACCACTCCCTCGAAAGCCCCTTGGTATCCAACTGCCATGTGCTCAACCTATATCCAATTTTTCTTAGCAATGTTATCCATCATTTGAATGGAGCTTTAGTCTCTTGAAGGAGAATAAAATCATATTGGTGATTTTAATTAAACTCTAAAAAACAATTGTATGTGGTCTACTTGTTAGACCTCTTATATTCTAAGATTAGACAATCAAAGGAATTGGGATTCCAGTAAGTGTCAATTGAATTGACCTTTCTCTAGTTAACTAGCTGGTCTTTGTCATTAGCCAGCTTCTCTTGATTCAATTTCTTTCTACACTCTTGGCTTGAGAGTTTTTTAACCTTTTCTCCGCTTTCTAGATCCCAAGGTCAGGTTTCCCTCTGCCCTTATCTCTATCTTTCATTGAAACATAATTATCCACCACAACCATTGCAAGGGTTTGGTCCTTTGGATCTATAAGTGTTAAGTGGTTAACCCCCAAATATGATTGCAAAGAAACATGATAGGAAATTTTCTCTTATAGAGGGAAGGTTATCCTTTTGAGGTTCATCTATTATGGTGGTTGCCTCCTCCATATCTAATAAAGAGTTAAGAATTTCATACCTATTGATATTTTTCTCTGTTGATTGATTAGGCCATGTTATTTGGCTCTTTTTATTCTTCTTTCTCTTTGGAGCTTCAAAACCCTCCTCAAGGGGATTAACATTCAAGGTCGTGGGTTGATCCTCTACTTTCATCTCAAAAAACTTGCTATTTATGGTGGTTTTCTTTGGAGATATGGGGCCCTTTTGGATGCTCTCTAGGTAGAAGTGGGTCAAATAATCATGTGTGTGGTAGATCCTACGCTGGAATGAGATTACCTCATAGTACACCTATTGGATCCATGTTAAGTCCCCCATGTTAATTTCTGTTTCAACTAGGATAGGGTGGTTGAGATCCATCTCCACACAGATTCGGGCATAAACAACAGATTTGCTCCTCATCGTGTCTCTGGAAACTCCTAAGTATCACCCTAAGAAGTTGCCCAACTTCTCAAAAATATGTTCACACCGATATTCCATGGTTAGATCGTAAAGATGAACCCAAAAAACCACCATAGAGGGCTCCATTAGAGGGTCAAATCTTAGCTTCCAAGGTTGACCAAAAAGGCTCACAACACCATATGTTATCCTACCTAACTCAAAGGCTTTGTCTCTATCTATTTGTGAAGAAAAACTTAGTATATAATAGCCATTGCTAATGAGAGAGATTGAGGTTTCTCTAAGGGGCTCCATTTTTTTTTGGATCCAAGAGGACATAAATCCTAAATATGATATTATGCCAATGAACTTACAAATTAGATCATGATTGCTTCTATAGAAAATGTTATCTACCACTAGGGACTGATCTATCACTAGTTTATGATGGAGGGCCACTTGGGAGAGGTAGTCATTAACCCTTGTTTGGAAATATTGCTTCTCTAGATTCTTGACCACTGTAGAGAAGATAGAATCAAGGGCTAAGTCTATAAACTAGACATCCTCCATGTCACATTTCCATTTAATCATATTTGTAAATGATAAATTGGGGGAGGGGGCCTAGAAGGGCCCACATCAACAACTATAGGCTGCTCCACAACCTACACAACATTTTGCTTGAAGGGGATACCTCCAAGTCTAATAAAACCTAGGTGTTGAGGCAAAACAAACTCTGCTCTAGATCCATAATTTTGGGATCACAAGGCCCCTCAAAAATCAACACTTTCTCAAGAGCTACTACTACATACATAGTATTTCAATATCAATGAAGTACTAAAATTTCACTATGTACAACTTATAGGCTTGATTTGCATATAGCCTTTACAACATCTCTTGAAATTTCAACTCCAACAAGCTTTTCATCTCTTCAAATACCTAGGAAATATGACTCTTCATATTTTCCATAAGAGAAATATATTTTATGACTCCTAGTAATGACAAACCTCTAATGATTACTAAATGACAAACTCTAAGCAACTCATATTTACAAGTACATATTTACAAAATATTTACAAGTACTAGATAATATAATAGACTTCTAAGACCCCCCTATTACATTATTTGATGTACTTTTAGTATTTTGTTCTAGTGTTGTTCCTCTTGATTTGAATTTGGTATTGAATTTGGATTTTGCCCTATTTCCATCTTTGGATTTGGTATAGATTTTGTCCTTTTGATTTTAACTTGTATTTATTCCTAGATTTATACCAATCAAACTATTTTTATTTTTAGAAACACTTTAGCATATCCATAATTTTTTGCCATTATTTTCTATTTATCCATCCATAGTGTATATCTATTTTAGTTTCATTTTTTGACAAGTCTTTTGAAATTGATTATTCTTACCTTAAGTTTTACAACTTTGAAGAATCCAACATTTCTTTTTCTATCCATGTCTATATTTTATCTTCTTGTCAATATCACCTATGGCACTGATATTATCAATCCTTGTTACAAATTTGGTGTCATTATTTTTTGTCATAAAATCATTCTCATTAGCTTGTCCAACTTCTCTTGTGTGCTCTTTAAGATCATCATTGTCCTGTCTTGAATACAATAAGTCATAGTTAATACCTCTTAGATCATTATTGATAATTTTTGAGTGACTTATATCATTACTATCTTTGTCATAAATGGAAGACTTCAAATCATCAACACATTGTCTATCAATCTAGTCCATACATTCTATACTATCAAGGCATTCATTTTCTAAACTAGCATTATCAAAGATGGATAGATCTATAGTTATTTTTCCCATGAGAGCTCTATGAGTTGTTTCATATTTTCCCTTATTATTGTACTCTATTTCTTGTACTTCTTGGACCATTTTTTCTGTTTGACTTTACCATTTTGTATGTTGTTGCTATGTTCATGTATATCACTATTGACTAGACTAATCTTATCTTTTTTGATATCTTTCAAATGGTCTATGTATTTGATTCCATTGATTTAGAGAATTATATTTACAATATTTGGTGATATGACCTTTGTTACATATGTGATAATACCTTTTTGTCCATCATGTTGATGTTGTGATGATGAAGTAGCAAATTTTCTTGATTTATTTAGTAATATTTTTGTCAAATAACAATATTTTTATCATTTCATCTCTTGCTTGGTTTTCTATTTCATATTCTTGAAGTATGTTGACCAATTCATCAAATGACACATTTTTGTTTAGCACTTGGAGAGATGTGACCAATGTTTTAAATATTTTTAGAAGTGCTCTAAGTGTAACTTGGACAAGAAATTTTTCTTCCACTTTCTCTCCCATAGTTTGTAGCTTTGATTTCAATTATGTTATAAGAAAATGTTCTATGTTTTCACCATCATGAAATTTTAGTGAATATAATTTTGATTGTAAGTGTAAAATAGTAGCTTCATTCTTTCTTTCAAATATGGTGTATACTTTATCCCAAGCATTTTTTAAGTTTCAGCTTCACTTAATGTGCTTGATATGATATACCAAATGTTATTAGCATTAGTGCCTTTGCATCTTCATCTTTATATTTTTGACTTCCAATGACATCTTCTGGAATGGTTTTATCTCCAATTACTACTTCCCAAAGTTTTTCAACAATAAAGATTGATTTCATCTTATTTTTATATGGAGTGAAGTTTGGTCCTTTTAATAGTTGAGATTCTAAAAGAAAATCTTTGTATTTTCCATGGTATCAAGTGGGAAACCTTTTAACTCCCTAATTCAATATTTTTCCTTCTCAAATTTTGCAATCCTTTTAATAATTCTTCCCTCTTTAATAATTTTTTATTTCCTTTCTATCTAATTTATTTTCCTTCAATCCTTCTTTCAAATAAGCTTTCTTCTTCTTCAAATATAATTAATATCTTTCTTCAACTTTAATATTATTTTTCAATTTATTTTTTCTTTATTCTTCATTTTAATTTTTCCTTCAATATTTTTATCTCAAATATTTCAATTCTCTTCTTCAATATCTCACTTTCAACTTTTATTTTCCAATAAATTTACTATCAATTTTAAAATTTTCCTTCTTTATAAAATATATCGCACTCCATTTCACTATTTCCTTCACCTTATAAATATATTATGATCCTTTTAATTAATTTTTAATTGAGATAAATTAACATTTGTACTTTAGGTAGTGCTCTTTCTCGTATTTTTAGGTATTATTTGTAACTTCTCATGTCAACCATGCATGCGAGTTTTCTCTACAGTTACAATGTTATTACACCTTCTGCACAATAGATGATACCTTTCTCTTTTATTTTTCTTGCTAGTCTCCTTTCATACTTGTGCATTATGGGACTGGGTCAACATTCTCTGTCATCTCCAACCAATTATGCATCGTCCTCTCAATGTATTCTTTCTACTTTCATTATTTCTTTAATAATATTCGTTTATCCTTCAACTTTCACACCTTGGCCTTCTACCTCAAAAATATTCTTCTTCTTAGCTACTTTGTCTTCCAACATCCTTCTTTCGGCATTTCTTAGGCAAATATTCTCCTCAACAACGATGGCTTTTACTCATGAATATAGCTTCTTCCTTGGGCATTTATCACCCTCTTGGGTTCCTGCTATCCATGGCACTCTCCACACAATCATGGCTTTCACCAAGCATACCCGACATGATTCTAATCATTATCACAACTGTGGCTTTCAAAAAACATACACAATGTAGCTTTCAACCTTCTCACAACTACGACTTTCATTGTGGTTCAACAAACTCAAGGAGAAACCATCTTTTCTAAAATAGACTTGATATCTGGTTATCATCAATTAAGGATTCGAGAGAAAGACACTTCTAAAACATCATTTAGAATAAGGTGTGGATATTTTGAATTTACTATCTTACCTTTTGGGCTAACCAATTCCCCAACCGCATTCATGAATCTCATGAATAGCATTTTCACAGAACAATTGGATCGATCCGTCCTTGTATTTTTGGATGATATATTGATCTACTCCAAGAGTAAGAAGGAGCATGATAAACACATGAGAACTGTGCTTGATATTCTTAGAAGAAATAAATTATATGGAAAGTTAAAAAAATGTGATTTTTATACTCCACAAGTACAATATCTTGGGCATATTGTTTCTGCTACGGGGATTGTAGTGGATCCAAAGAATATTGAAGGAATTATTTTTTGACCAACACCTACTAATGTTTTAGAAGTGCAAATATTTATGGGAATTACAGGATACTATAGGAGATTCATCAGAGGGTATTCAAAAAAATTTCAACCCATTACAAACCTTCAAAGGAAAGATAAAGGCTTCAAGTGGATAGAGCAGTGTGAAGAGGCTTTTCAGATTTTGAAAGAAAGGTTGATGATGACACCAATCCTAAAATTGCTTGATCTTAACAAATAGTTTACAGTTTGTACTGACGCATCAATTAAAGGGTTATGTGGGGTTTGGACTCAAGATGATGCGTTTATTACCTATGAGTACAAAAAACTTAAGAGGCACGAGGTTAATTATGCCACTCACAATCTAGAGTTGACAGCGGTGGTACATGCCCTAAAAATTTGGTGGCATTATTTTTTGGGAAAACCTTTTGAGTTGAAAACAGACCACTAGAGTCTGAGGTATATATTTAACCAACCTTTAAAATGTATATCTTTCAACAAATGTTAATTGAAAAGTTTAAGATAATCTTGGACAATTTACACTTTATGTGTGGAAAGGAGGAGCATTTTAAGGTATTGGAAGAATGCATGCAACTGCATATAAGCACTTGCCTTTTTCTAATCAACAAGAAGTATAAATTGTTAAACCCTTATGAGAAGTTGTTAGGGCATGTTGTTTGTAGCATTAGCTTGCAAATAGATCCTAACAAGATTTACATAATGGTTGAAATTGAGAATATGTATAATGAAATCTCATTAAAGTCTATTTCTAATGCATATGGTGTACTATTATGGATTCATTAAAAGCTTCATGGAATTATCACATCTTGTTGATATTTTGATATAGAAGCATACAAGTGAAAAAAATTATACATGCATTTAGCATCAAAATATTGCATTCATATACAGTCATCATAAGTAGTATACCTACACATGTATATCATTGCATTCTAAAATCATACAACCAGTTGTTGTTAAACTCTTTCGAAGGAACCGACTCTGATACCAATTGAAGAACATAAGCTTATACTGAGAGGGGGGAGAACAATATAAGACCACATTTTAATTTTTCCTTCTAATCAATATTATGTAATGTATCAATAGCAATATCAACAATAGTAATCAATGCAATGCACAAATCACCACACACAATAGAGACACCAATTTAACGTAAGTTGCAGCACAAAAAGACTTTTAAGGATTGAATTATGGGGGGATCAGTGTGCCCATTCTAGTATCTTTAGATGGGGACTAGGGGCTTTACATCCACTTTGATGAGTCTAGCTTATCAATTGGTTGCATATTGGTGTAGTAGGGAAGTCATTGGTTAGATGAACCCATTAATTTTGCAAGTTGATTAATGTAATGACATGAGAACTACAACATAAAAAAATGTGAGGCATTAGCTATGTACTACACAATGCAAAATATTGACCACTATTTGATCACAAATCCTTTTGCTTTATATCTCCACCATTAAGTATTTTTGTACCAAATCAACAAGCCAATTATTGATAGAGAAGTTAGTAGTTGGCTTGCCATAAGACACAAGTTTATTTTTTAGGTGATGGTTTGGCTTGGGTAAAAGCTTTTTATTAATAATCAATTATCCCCAATATTCTTGGAAAACATAAAACAGGTGTTCAAGTTTCCTAATATTCATTTGTTTCATATTGTAGTGTTGTTATATTAGTATGAGCACATAAGAAAACTATTTGTCAATGGGGTCCCTACCAAGAGAATTGCCAACACTAAAAGAAAGTTGTGCTTAATTGAGGCCCTTTTAGTTAATGGTTTGCTATATAAAATGGGGCTTGATTGGTTTTTGCATCAATGTGTAGAAGAAGTCATAGTCTATTGCTAGAAACACATGAAAGACTACTTGGTAGACACATAAGACTTGATGCAACAACTAAGAGAGTGTTTCTAGTTGGACTTTGGTGGTCTACTTTGTTTCATGATGCAATGGAGTGGTTAATATTTTGTCACATATATTAGAGGATATGGAAACCACTCAAAAAAGGGTTCATGCCTTTGCATTTTTCCCAATCCTAGGAGCCATTAGGGGTTTGGCTTTCATAGGACCTGGAGTCTAGCCACCATCAAAATAAGAAGTATATCATGATGGTGAGAAAGTGGATCAAGGCAAAAACATTTCTTAACAATTTAGTTAGGAGCACTACCAAGTTTTTGGAGATAATAAAAAATAGATGAAAGATAATTTTTCATTAACTTTTCTTTTTTAATGTACATCATATTTATTACAACGAAATCCCATATATTTCATTACAAAGGAATTTGGTAATGGGTTTTCTTCTAAAACCATCTGAACCAGCTTTAATAATAATTCAACATATACAAATAATGTAATAATATAATGGTAGGCTAACATCCCCTCTTATTACATTATTTGGTACAATAAATAAATGACTACCCCCTTACTCTAAAGGATAGAATTTTTAGAATTGTAAGTTTGTACAGACATTGAAATGTACTCTAGCATTGGCTCTAACATTGGCTCTAGATTTGGTTTAGGCTATTGCACTGGTTCTTGCTCTTGCATAGGTTTTGGCTTTAGCATTGACTTTGGTTTTCTTTGGTTTTGGCTATGGCATTGCCATTGGTACTTCTATGTAATTTTCACTTATTTTTTTGCTTTGTTCTACCTTAGGTCCTGCCTCTAGGTTATTGCCATAGGGTCGTTGCATCTAGGTCTTTGCCTTTGGGTTGTTGCCTTTTGGATCACTACTAGACTAGGTTGTTGCCTCTAGATCACCTCTGGATTTTTACCTCTATGTCGCATTTTTACTTCACCCCTGGGTTAGCCATTGGGTCAATTTTTAGGCGATCACCTTTGGGAAATTATCATAATTTTTTATTGCTTTGATGTTAGTCACTATATCGCTCCAAATTTTTCGCATCCTTACCTTCAGGCTATAGGATTCGTGCCCGGAAGGAGGATGGGAAAAGGATGGTGCGGTACCTCGGACTGAGAGGACTTTGCGAAGGTCCCGCCTCTCAAGGGAGGTGTATTTTGATGATTTTTCGACGGATGGTGGGTTCACCAGGAAACATTTAATGGCAGTTTCCACGCCTAGGTTTGGAATGTGTTTTATGTGTTCGTTTTAACCTTAAGCATTCATATCCTAGGTTTGGCCGAATGAATCTAAATTAATCTAAATGAAAGTGTAGATTTAATGAATACAGGAAACAGGTTTAAAGACAGAAAACAGAGAAATTATTGGAGATTAAAAGCAGAATACCTGATCCGGATGTCTGTTGAAGATTCTGATGTTTGAAGCAGTCAGGATCGTCTGGAATTCAACAGAATCATCTGAAATCAGACAAGATCGTCTGAGATCTGACGAATTCGTCAGACGAATTCGTCAGAGACCTGCAAACAGAAAAATAGATGCAAAATACAAAGAATACAACAATGGTAACAGAGGAAAATGATATAAAATAACAATAGTATTAGCAAACTGAAACTTAGGCACAGAAACAGAAATAAATCATGCTAATTAGATGATAATTAGGATTTAATTATGCACTTAATCTAAATGGGTGAACTCCAAATGCAAAATAGTATAAAATACTGAATAAATTATCTAATTTGTAGAAGAAAACAATAGAGAAAAGGTTGAGAAATGCAAACTTCAGGCACTGATTGCCTCAATGTGGACTGCAGTCGAGATCGTCTCGCATCAGTACGAAATCGTCTCGCATTTGACAAGATCGCCTCCGATCTTAACAGGTTCGTCGACGACGATGTATGCTTGCTCCGATTGAAAAACAAGGTGATACCTGCAACAAAATTGATAGAGAACCAATGCAAAATAGAGTTTGAGATGTTTTAACGTGTAGACAGTCAGTTTACAGGGAATTTCAGCCAGGGGGGGTGCTAAGGGGATAGCTTAGGATTAAATAGGCTTAGGGGAGTGGTTAGGAGGTTGGAGATCATCCCAATTTGGGAGATCTCCAATGGGGGAGGGTCCCTAACGACGCAGACACGCTTCTGCCTGGATTGGAGACCCGTTGGAACAGAAGCTAATTTTGCAAAATTAGTTTTGCGACAAGATCGTCTGGACGTCCTAGCCCAGACGAAATCGTCAGATCTGGGGCGATATCGTCTGATCGGCGACGATATCGTCAAACGGTCAAAACAACCTCTAAAAATGGCACGAAAAAGGGGGAAACGGATTACCCGACGGTTAACGGGCGGTTTGGGAGGTTAAATTTGAATTTTAAATTATTTACTAAGGTGAATGTAATTATTATAATTTTACTGCGCCAATTTTAGGGTGCTACATTTTGCCCCCTCTTTAGCGAATTTTCGAAGAAAATGCGTTAAAGATGAGTTCTTCTCGATCTACGAGAAAGCAAAAATTATTCCCATTTTTAGGCGACGATTCTTGGTCGAATCGTACGACAACTTACTATGGTGCCCCCTCCGTGTTTTTACCCAAATCGAACGTTTGAGGTAAAAACGCGGAAAAGCAAAAAATTATTTTTGAATAAAATTAAGAAAAATAGGGTAAAACCCTAATTCATTTTTCTTGTTCATTTTCCGGTTTTTAGAGCTCTGAAGCAAAAATGGTGGAGACGACGCACAGATCGACAGAGGTCCGGTGCGGTCTACGGGTAAGAGTCTAGACTTAACTAGAATGCTTTAATTTGATTTTACATGCTTTGTAGGTAATTTTTAGGTGAATTTTGAGCATCGCGGCCGTTTTTGGGCCGTCGACGTCGTCGGGACGAAATCGTCCCGATTTCGACGAAATCGTCTCAATTTCGTCAATTTCGCCCAAGGGCGAAATCGGCGAAAGGGGGACGATTTCGTCAAATTAGAGACGATTTCGACTTGCGAAATCGGAGACGATTCTGCTCAAATTTGGGACGATATCGTCCAATAGTGGGCGATATCATCAATTGCATAAAATTGAATTTTAACTTGCATTATTGTTTATTTGAATTGTTTATTAATGATTGTTTGTTGTTTTGTTGTTTATGTTTGCAGAGAGGTTTACTAAAGAGCAGGGAATGGAAGTATGGAGGGTTGAGAGATGACTTGGCCGCTCTCACACGAGCAGAGCGAGATCGAGTGGCACGAGCCGGCTTACAGCATGTGGCAGAGATGCCACAGGTATCCACAGATATGGGGCTACTGACGGCCCTAGCAGAGAGGTGGTATCCGGGTTCTTCATGTTTTCGGCTACCGACAAGGGAGATGACTCCCACTCTAGAGGATGTATGGAGGATTCTAAGAATCCCCATACAAGGACGGTTGATCACTCCTACGGCCAATCAGGGCCACGCTATGGGACGACTGTGTGGTGACCCGAGCTTCACCCTGGAGAAGGGCGAAGTTAATATCGAGGCACTACGCCAGATGCCTGGGGCATCTAGACTCACACGAGTGCTAGATGGAGTGGTTGGTGGACTTTTGTTGTGCCACCAGAGCGGGTGCAAGGTGCCGTGGATGCTCGTAGATGTGATCTACGATATGCGGGACCACGGGTACAGGTTCTCTTGGGGCAGTTTTGTATTATGCCGGCTGTACAGGATCCTGTATGGGGTCGTGTACAAGGGCGGTCGATGTCTGGTGATGACATCGCTCCTACAGGTTTGGTGCTGGGAGCACATTGCAGTGCGAAGGCCGGTAGGGCTTCCTCTGATAGGGGTAGATGGGGAGAGGCCCCGAGTCTTCTACTGGTGGCTCCGGAGAGGGTCACAGCGGCGGATCGACCTCCCTATGTCCCGGAGGCTATTGGATGACTTAGTCCCAGACCAGATCACCTGGAGGCCATGGAGGGAGCATCCAGGGTGGGCCGAGGATGGACAGGAGTTGGCTCGCGTCAGGCGAGTTTGCTGGCTGCGGATGGAGAGAGGAGAGGTGGAGCTCCATCGCTATGACCGAGTTTTGAGGCAGTTCGGTCTGCAGCAGGGGATCCCATCTCTGAGGGATTACGAGTTTTCCTAGACTATCTGGGATAACACCACGGTTAGCGGGGTGCCAGACATGCAGCGGTTCTGGAGCCAGGACGCGGACGATGCCCCCATCCAGCCAGTGGATGGTGACGACACAGGGGTAGCCGATGGCTATGATGCCTGGTACGCAGGCATCCGCCCTCCTCGGATGACGAGGGCATAGGGTCCGATTCATGCGGTTGTGCATCGGATAGGGAGGCGATGCCAAGCAACGATGGAGGCAGCCCAGGGTCACGATGGGAGAGAGCCAAGGAGGCCACAGGCATAGGAGAGGCCACGACAGAGGGAGAGGAGGGAGGCGAGACCCCCATCTCCACAGAGGCCACCATCGCTCGATAAGGGCAAGGGCGTAGACACAGGAGAGAGTAGCGAGATGGCTACTCTCTAGGCGGAGAGAGATCATCTCCAGGCATAGGTGCAGACTCTACAAGATGAGGCTGCACGCCATCGAGCTGAGGTGGCACAGTTGCGAGACGAGATTGCACGCCTCAGGGCACGGGGCGGAGGGGCGAGCTCTGGGGAGCTGACACGGGCTATTGCCCAACTTACATTCTACCAGACATTGTATTACCAGTTGGTGCCAGAGGCGGATAGACTACCCCTGCCAGCCAACATTGCAGATCCGATCAGGATCGGGTCATCGAGGACCACGTCCCGATCGAGGACTAGGACTACTCAGACTGCGATGGGGCCACCTCGTCCACCTCAGGATAGGGGAGGAGATGAGGCAGAGAGCTCGAGGGGCTCTCGAGGCTAGAGGGCTGCACTGACATTGTACAGATCGACATTGTATTATATGATTATTATTTTGTTGATAGAGGATTGAGTATGCCGAGGTACAGATTGTGGCATACCAATCCAGTTTTGATGATGTATATATGTTGTTGATATATATATGAGGTGATATAGTTTTGATCATATGACTTGTATTATGTGGTGCTTATGATGCTTTTATGTTTGATTGATTGATTTGATAATTGGATGTAATTATGTCGTTGGAAATATTATAATTTGAATGTCATGCTTGTAATATTTTAAATGAAATAATCTGATGTAACAAATTGGTTGTTTGTGATGAAATGTGGTAAAAGATAAAAAGAGACTTCTAACAATAATTTCAAAGGACATTGTCGCTATTATAGACCATTTCATGGAGTCGCTGCTCACTCGGTCGTCAAGCTAATCCCAGGATAGAAATATTGTTTAAAAGTAAAAGAGTGCTTAAGAGACTGTCTTAAGACTTTGGTGCAATGATGAAAATGAAGGTGATGATGGTTTGTTTTCAGATTTTCATGAAAATAGTATGCATGAAATAATGTTAAAATGATTTTTGCTAGGCATAAATTCCTAAGTGTGATAAAATTTTTGGATAATTCTTTAGGAATTATACCATCATTGCAAAATTGAAGGTTGACATAATGACATGAAATAATGAAAATGTGTTTGCTTTTTAAAAGCATAATTTGTGTAACATAATGAATTAAGTCATATGGTTTTCATGATTTTTAATAAATGGGGAATAAAAATTGTTACAATGATTTGCGCTAGGCATAGAATATGTAGGTATAGACTTATACCATCATCGCGAAAATCCAAAAAAAGATAGTTTTATTGCATGGTTGATTTTTTAATAAACAGAAAATATGAAAATGAAGACTTGCGCTGAGCATAAAATTCCAATTTTGGTGTTGGAACTATACCATCGTCGCGAAAGTCAACCAGATATATATATATGTTTTGATTGTATAGTTTTGAAAGAAATTTTTGATTTTTCTATTATATAGTTGTCTTTATGGTAAACAAATGTACTTGATTTATTCCAAACAAGTTGCAAAAATAATATTTCAAATTATTTTGAAGACAAAAGTTAGATTTATAAGGAATCCCATGTGCATATGTGAATTCATTTCCAATCTTGATTTATCATAATGATACACAAAATCTCTCAAATACAAATGTGTGTGCAATTGCTATGTTCATTGACCAGTTTTGAGCAAGATAATATGATACAAGTGATTTGAAGAAACCAAATAAGTGTTCATTAACCATGATGTAGATGCATATAACCATACTAGGCTACTATGTAGGTCGGATTATCAAGAGCTAGCTAATCCATAAGCAGACATAGGTCCGTACAAAAGAAGGTCGCTAATGTGACAGACATATCACCACGCTAGGAGTTACCCAAGGCCAAGCGGGTTGGGCACAAACCACCTGTTATGGGGCTTACCTCACGGTTTTCGAATAATTGAGAATTCCAGGGATTCAAGCTCATCAACCCTTCTTTTCTTTTCAAAGGGTAGGGAAAGGGATTTTATTGCTTTCTTGCTTTCTTTTGAACTTTGCTTATTTTTCTTTTTGTATTTCTTTTGTATTTTTGCTTGATAATGCTTGGAACATTGTTGTAATGATATAAAAGAACATTTTTCTTTTCTCTTTTTTTTCTTGAACTTTTCTTTTCTTTTTCTTTGCTAGGGATACTTGCTCGGATTAGCTGTAGAGCAAGGGATTTTTATTCTGGGTAGGGGTGAGCTTGTCCTTTTGCCAATTCTCAAAGATTCTAGACCATGTGCATGATAGGATAGCAGGGGAAACTTTTCGCTCAAGAAATCACTTCTACTATGTAGCAAAGCATAGAAATTACAAATATAATCATTTTATTGTGAAAAGATGTGCTTGGTTTAAGTAAATAACAAGATCAATTCTCTATGCTCAAACTTTATTTAATTGAATTTTGTGGACTTTGATATAAGAGAGATTAGTAATCATGCCAGATAAAATCAAGATATTTATTTTTGTGAGTGTGCAAGTGAGGGATTCCAAATAAATGCTAATTTATCCCAAAATAATTTGAAACATATAATTGTAAGAAAATATATATAAACACTTTTGAGAAGTTTTGAGAATATTGACTCTCTCTTTCTTCTTTATATTGTTTTGGTTTCGAAAGAGTCAAGAATATTGCTGTTTTTATTTTTATCATTATTTTGATTTTTGGTTTGATTTTTGAGCAAAAAATTTAACAAGTGCCTTAAATAAATGCAACAAATAGTTTTGAAGATTTTTGATGATTATGAATATTTTTGATGTTTTTGGATTTTTATAAATTTGAAAGAAATATAAGATAAAAATTTTGAAATATTTTAAACAATTATATACAAGGATGAAATGACCAAATTTATGCATAGTAACGTTTAAGATGCAAAATATTCATGGGTTCTTTAAGTTCTTTACCATCTAAGGTAGATAATTTGTATGCTCCTGATTCAAATTTGGCAGTAATAATGTATGGTCCAAGCCAGTTGGGCTCAAATTTACCTTTAAGGTCCTTAGTTGCATTTGTATTTTTTTTATTTTCTTTTAAAACAAGGTCACCGATCTCAAAGGATCGATGACGAACTTTCTTAGCATATGATCTTTTAAGCTTGTTTTGGTAAGCACGGAGATGCTCCAAAGCATTGATGCATTTTTCATCTAGGAGTTCCAGCTGATTGAGTCTGCCAACTCGATATTCATCTCCTACTTCGGTATCTTGAAGTAGCAGAGCCAAAGAAGGAACTTCCAATTCAAATGGAAAAACTGCTTCAGCACCATAAACCAAAACAAATGGTGAAGTTCCCGTGGGGGTTCGAACACTAGTTCGATAGGCCCACAAGGTTGGGTATAATTGAATGTGCCAGTCACGGCCAGTTTTATTGACCAATATTTTGAGAATTTTGATTAAGGTTTTGTTAGATGCTTATGCTTGACCATTACCCTGAGGATAATAGGGAGTGGACCAACGATGTTGAATCTTATATTTTTGGCATAATTTTTTAACATCTTTATTTTTGAAACAAGTTCCATTGTCGGAGATGAGATTTGCAGGAATTTCGAACCTACAAATGATTTGATTAAAAATAAATTTAGAGACTTGTGTGCCAGGGCAGGAAGCTAAAGGCATAGCTTCGACCCACTTCGTGAAATACTCAGTGGCGGTTATGATGAACTTGTGTCCATCAGATGACACAGGATTGATTTTGCCAATAATGTCTAAACCCCATTTAGAAAAGGGCCAAGGAGATGAAATAGCCTGTAGCTCTTGTGCAGGCGCATGGACAAGGTCAGCATGTTTCTGGCACTTGTCGCAATGGCGCACATACTCATGTGCATCCGTTTCCATGGTAGGCCAAAAGTATCCTATCCGAAGGAGATTTTTAGCAATGACACTACCACTAAAGTGTCCTCCACAAGATCCATCGTGGGCTTCACTCAAGGCTGATTTAGACTCTTCTAAGTTTAAACATCTTAATAGGATACCTTCAAAAGATCTCCTATATAAAGTATTGCCAATTATTACAAATCGACTTGCTCGTCGACGTAATAACCGACATTGGTTTCTATTAGAATTGGCGGGGAAAGTCCCATTTTGGAGAAAATCAAATATGTCCGTGTACCAAGGTTCAGGAGTAGTTTCATTGATTAGAAACACATCCAAAGGCTCTAAGCATGATTTATTTGAAGCGGGTTCCTGGAGTCGACGAATAATGATAGTGGCATATTCGTCATCTAACTCCAAGGGCAGGAGAGATGCAGTCGCGGCCATAGCATCAGCTGCACGGTTGCTAGTTCGAGGAATAGCTTCCAAGGTAACTTGATCAAATAAAGACATTAATTGTAAAACATAGGCCTTATATGGGCGCATTTTATCATCTCTAGTTTGATAAACTTCATTAATTTGGTTTATAACTAGTTGGGAATCACCAAAAACTAAAAGGTGTTTAATTTTTAGCGCTAGGGCAGCTCGTAATCCAAGGATTAGAGCTTCATACTCAGCAATATTGTTGGTGCAAGCAAATGTCAATTTGAAGGACAGAGGAATAAGATGTTTTTGTGGGGATATTAAAATAATACCCGCACCAGCCCCACTCATGCATCGGGCTCCGTCAAAGTATAAGGACCATTGTTCAATATGGTCTGCCTCTAATTGAAGGCATTCATCAGGAAATTCGATGATGAGGGGATGAGTAGATTCTAAGGGTGCAGTAGCTAATTGATCTGCTATGATTTGACCCTTAACAGACTTTTGTCCTATGAATGTGAGATCAAACTCACTTAGAGCAAGAACCCACTTGGTTGTGCGACCCGATAAATAAGGTCGACTCATGAGATACCTCAAGGGATCGTATTTAGCAATGACATAAGTTTTTTGACTAAGCATATAGTGTCATAATTTTTGCGTAGCAAAAATGACTGCTAGACATAGTTTTTCCAACGCTGTATAGCGGGTTTCATAACTGATGAAGGTTCGGCTAATGTAATAATTAGCACGTTCTCTCTTTTCATCATCAAGTTGAGCTAACATAGCTCCTAAGGCAGAATCTGAAGCTAAAATATATAGGAGAAATGGGCGATCAGATTTAGGTGGTGAAAGCACAGGTGGATTAAGGAGGTATTGTTTGAGAAGTTCAAAAGCTTCTCTACATTTTGTGTCCCAATTAAAAGGGACATCCTTCTTAAGGAGTTTAAGAAAGGGACCGATTTTGTCCGCCAGCTTATCAATGAAGCGACGGATGGCTTGAAGTTTACCTTGTAAACTTCGTAACTCAGATATATTAGTAGGTGTGGGCATATCAGTGATGGCCGCAATCTTGAGAGGGTCAATTTCAATACCACGTAAAGAAACTAAAACCCCTAATAGTTTATCGGACTTAACTTCGAATATACATTTTGCTGGATTTAATCGAATAAGATATTCTCGTAATCGATTAAAAACTTTTCTCAAATCATCTAAATGATTATCTTCAATAATAGAGCGAGCTATAATATCATCTACATAATCATGTAGGATATCATGCATCATATCATGAAAAATGTAGGTCATAGCTCGTTGATAAGTTGCACCTACGTTCTTTAAGCCAAATGGCATCACTTTCCAACAAAAGGTACCCCAGGGGGTAATAAAGGTTGTTTTAGCCTGGTCTTCAGGAGCTATCCTGATCTGATTATAACCGGAGAATCCATCCATTAAGGACATCATCCCACTCCCGACGGTAAAGTCAATGATTTGATCCATGTTTGGAAGAGGAAAGTCATCTTTAGGGCATGCAACGTTAATATCTCTAAAATCTATGCAAACCCTAACTTTGGTAGCTTCTTTCTTGGTGACTTGAAACTACATTTGAGATCCATTCAGACATAATCAATAGCTTGTATAAAGATAACATTCGGGAGTTTTTCTAACTCCCCTTTGACTAGCAGAGCCACTTTGGGATGCATTTTTCTAAGTTTTTGTTTAACGAGGTTTAGCATCCGGATGGACCACTAGATGATGCATGACTACAGAAGGGTCTAGACCTGGCATATCTTCATATGTCCAAGCGAAGACATCTTCATACTCTTTAAGAAATGCAATGTATTGTTCTTGTTTTTCTTGACTTAATTCTGATCCAATATTGATTATGTGAGGATTGTCCTTAGTTCCAATATTAATTTTAATGACGTTTTCTACCTCCATGTGTAGATCTCTTTCAAAATTAGGTGGGGCGGGTGAAACGCCCAATTCTTGTAATTCTTGTAAGGTTAATTTAGATAATTCATCTTGAGGATTAGTGGCCTCAAGTTGGGCTATAGTTGGTATAGAACCATCAAAATAAAATCCATTGTGTAACATCTCTTCAACAGAGACATCATGGAAGATATCTCCTTCCAACTCTTCATCGGGGTCAACAATCATTTCGGGGTAAGCTATGGATAGCATGTTACATGAAAACGACTGATTTTTAAGAGGCAAATGAACATGCCTATCCAAATAATCTTGATAGCATATGAGATGATCATCATCTTCAAAAGGAAAGGGTTGACCCTTACTAGGAAATAGGCCCACACCACAGTGGGCAGGCCACGGTTCTACCTCGAAAGGTTCTTTCATGCCATTTTGGGAAGGTCCCAAGCCTTTCCCTTTATATCCCATTTTAAGCATCATGGGTTTAGCTTTAATATAATCATTGGTAAAATAACACCGAGCATATCCTTCATGATGAGTTTTGATATTCCGAGGGATTCTTCCCAGTCATATCCTTTATAAATGAAGGCACAACTCCCGACTTGGTAAGTACTTCCCATAGGTTGTGGGAGGCCCAAAGTACGAGGAGATGGCGGCAAGTTATTTAAAAGGTTTGAATCTTGCATGAAAGCATTTGTTTTTTCTGATATTAAGGTTGTGGATAAATCTGGTAAAAGTTCATCAGAAAGGGCATAAGATGTAGAAGGCTTATTACCTATATCTTTAGATGTGGAAGGTATGATAGATGTGTCTATAGGTTTTGAATTTATAGGGATAGAACTTGAAGGATTGGTTGTAGATTTAAGATCTTTTTGAGGTTCTAAAATGATTTGTTTAGAGGGTTGTTGGTCTATATAGGAGGATGAAATTAATGGAGGGGAAATAGGTGAAGTTATGGGTGTATGTTTCATAGTTTTAGATGAAAAATAAGAACTAGGATGTGTGGATGACGGAGCGAGGGCAAAATTGCACTCCAACCAGTTTCGCCAAAGCACACATATCAAAAGGTCTAGGGTCACCATGGATAGTGACCAACTAATTTTTAAACTCAAATTTAACACATTGGTGTAAGGTTGATGGGACCGCTCGCATGGCATTGATCCAAGGGCGACCCAAAAGTATATTGTACGATGTTGGGCAATGTACAATAAACACGGTTGTTTCTAGGGTTCTAGGACCAACTTGCAATGGGAGGGTAATAACTCCACACGTTTCTTGTGTTTCGTCATTAAAAGCTTTGATAATCATATCAGTTTTCTTCATTTCATCACTTCTAAAGCCAAATCGTTGGTAGAAGTCAAAAGTGCAAATGTTTAGAGATGAGCCATTATCAATCAAAACTCTTTTGATAGCTACATCTCCAATTAGAGCAGTAATGTATAAGGGATTATCCTTATGTAAACTGTGTTGTGGGATATCTTTATCCCGGAAGTCAATACAATCAATCTCTCGAGTGATGATAGTATTGGCCATAGCTTCGGGTTGAATGTTTTGAGGTACCATCATTTGGCTCAATGTAAGCATCAACTCATCCCTATGGGTGGGAGAGGATCTTAATAAATCTAAGAGGGAAATTCTGGCCGTAGTATTGGACAATTGCTCATTAATATTGTAAGGGGGTTTAGGTTGAACATTAGGAGCATGATTCCCTTTATTGGGGTTTTTCAAAAC
This sequence comes from Wollemia nobilis, assembly GCA_028583015.1. Classification (NCBI taxonomy): domain Eukaryota; kingdom Viridiplantae; phylum Streptophyta; class Pinopsida; order Araucariales; family Araucariaceae; genus Wollemia; species Wollemia nobilis. The sequence continues at coordinate 6,702,314 of JAQPPZ010017095.1, forward strand.
AAATGGAGCCGATCCATCATTTTGGTTTGGTTCTTGTTGGGAATTTTGAGCTTGTTGTCGGGTGACGACTCCAATGGTACCTACAATGTTATAATGAAGACGCTGAACTGGTCTCGGTTGAGCATTGATGGCTTGTTCATTAGAAAGGAATATATTAGAAGAAGGTCGAGTAGTGACTCTTCTAGGAAATGGTTCTTCTGGAACCATAGCATCTGTGATGGGTTGAATAGGATCTGATTCATTTTTAGAACTATTCGATTGGTTTGAAGTAATGTCTAGTTCACTTTCACTATCTGATTCTATATCACTAGAATCGAAGTTTGAAAATTATGTAAGGGCCTGGTCGTAACCAGGGATAAGGTTGTGTCAAATATTTGAGGATCCTGAACAGGTAATTGTCCGCTAATGGTTCCTACATATCGGGTAGGAGGGGGAACATTATGATGTTCGATTTGATTGGCTACCTCTTTACCATGTCTTGGTAAAGGGTGTTGAAATATGTCTAGAGTTTGATTGGCATTTTGATTTTGATTTTGAGGAATGGTCTTTTGAGTATTATTAGGAGGGTTTTGTTTAGGTTGGAAGGCTTGCACTTCCATTTCATTATTGTCAATCAAATCCTGTATTTTATGTTTCAACCTTTTACAAGCGTTGGTAGAATGTCCAGGTCCTCTATGGAAATCACAGTGTAAGTCGGCTCTGTATCCGGGTATAGTTGGATCAGGTTCCCGGATAGCTGGTAATTGGATCAAACCTCTTTCAAGTAATTGAGGTAAAATAGTTGATAAGGGTTGGTTTAATCTAGTGAATTCTCGAGGAGGCTTGTCAGGAGGTTTCAATATAAATTTTTCTGTTGTCTTTGTTGCATTGATATTAGCAACATTCCTGCTGTCAATGACTCCATCACCAACAACTTGTTTGTTTTTATATTGATTTCTGGATGTTTTCTCATCATCCTTCTTCCTAAGTTGGCCTCTCCTAATGAGGGCATCTTCTACTCTTCGAGCTAAATCTATAGCTTGGTCGAAGGTAGTTAAGGTAGCAGTCGATAGCTCATAAGATATTTGTTCTTGTAAATTGTTGATGAAAATGTCCAACATTTCCCTATAAGGTAGCACAAAGTGCTGTTTTCCTATCAATTGCCTCCATCTAGCTAAGAAATCGGCAAAACATTCATCTTTGTCTTGTTTTAAATTGTATAAATCTTTAATAGTTACATGCCTCTCGATGTAGGCACTAAATTGATGGACAAATGATTCCACTGTTTCTTCGAAGTTTCTCAAAGAATGAGTGGGCAATTGATAGTACCACTCTAATGCCATTCCACCTAAACTTTTTGGGAACATTTTTAATAATAGCAAGTCATCATGCGATATGTCATGACATGCTATCCTAAACATGCGAAGATGCTCTATGGGATCTTCGGTTCCTTTATATATAGGCGGGATGGGCATGGGAAAATGCTTAGGGTATGGTTGAGCTACAACTATGGGATCCAAAGGTTGACTACATATCTCTCGATAATTATACGAGGGACGGTAGGGATCTATCTGGTCCATACGCGAAGCTAACTGTTTCACCATGGCTTCCAGATTACTAGTTTGCCCCCCATATTGGTTCGGTAGGGCATTGACATGGGTTTTATGGGCATATGATGGAGGAACATGAAGATTAGATGCCATGTTACTATTGTGTAAAGTATTGGTAGGAAAAGTATTATGAAGGAATTTTGAAGTTGTATTATGATGTATTTCAGATTGTTGAAAATTTGTATTTGGCTTCGTTTTAGGTTTTTGTTTACTTGAAGCATATTGCTCAATAGTTTGGCGGAATAAAGTAGTGAAGGAAGGTTTCTTTTGTGTGGGAATGATTTTAGGTTGAATAACAGGTTCCTTAGGAGGTTGGATAGCCTGTTGTTTTGACATGTTTTGAATCATAGTGACCATATCCGTATTGGATGGTCCAGCCTTATCACTTTCTTGATCAATGAAAGATAAGGGATTAATGCGCACATCATACATATGTTCCAAAGCTGCCTGAGTGTCACTAACTTGCCCTTTATCAATACGAATTGCCACATTAAGGTCATCAATGTTATCACTGAGAAATTTCTTGAAATGATCTATGTTGTCAAAGGCAATAGTTCCATTTGGAGCTATTCTAGGGGATGAGGATCCATCCTCTTTAACACTTCCTTCTTGTTCCTTATCTTCACCTAGGTCATGTTCTGATTGAGCTAGAGTTTTTCCTTTCAAAGTTGGATCTTCAGGAAGGACATTTGGGTTTCCAGTTGTATCTTGTAACCAATCTTCTTCTTCTCCTAAAGTTTCTTTACCATTCCTAAGTTTAGGCATGGTGCTAAGTTTTGATTTTCAGCAAATATAAAAATATATATATATATATATATATATATATATATATATATATATATGCAACAAATTAAGAGGTATATATTTACTATATACCTACTACAATATTTGAAATGAAATGTTTAAGTTTTTGCTATGTTTTTTAGTTTTTTTTTTTTAGTTTTTGAAATAATATTGTAAAGACAATCAACACAATAAATGCAAGAAATAAGACTGAAGTAATAATCTAGTTTTCTATAAACAATTTATAAATATCATTAATAGGCTCGAGTTGTTCGGGAGTCATGAAGTGTTCTTCTTCAAATTGAAAGTTTTCTTTTAAAAATTTGATGAAAAGAGCTATAGTGATATTATCTGTTTCAGATGTTGGTTGATAAAAGTAAAGCTCATGGCAATACTCTCGATATAGCACAGCTCGTGGAACTCTATTCCATATTTCCCTATCTGTAAGAACAACCTCTTGGTCTTCTACACAACCTAGGAACTGGTGCACAATGGCTGCGTTCTCGAGGTATTCCTCGAAGGTGAACAATTCTGAAGATACTAGAGCTCTCCTATAAGCTAACCATCTATGGCGAGGCTCTCCGAAGTTCATGATAAAAAACTAGTTGATGAGGATCCGGGATTCTATCTAGGACTAGCCTCTTGATTTGCTTAAGTTGTGTGGACCTAGATGAGATGAGACTAAGTCTTCTATCAAGTTCGTTCCTTGTTTCAGGCACATTAAGCATAGAATTGATTTCTACGGCTGCCAATTGGTTTTCTACATTTATAGTAACTGCTAATATTTTCTTAGGAGCTACCATCTAAACATGATTTTAAACTTTAAATGTTTTAAAATGCATCTATGTTTTAGTTGTTCTATATATGTTTTTGTTTTGTTTTTGTTTTTTTTTTCAAAAGGTTATGATGCATTCACGTCGGGTTCACCAAAATGTATCGCTCCAAATTTTTCGCATCCTTACCTTCAGGCTATAGGATCCGTGCCGGAAGGAGGATGGGAAAAGGATGGTGCGGTACCTCGGACTGAGAGGACTTTGCGAAGGTCCCGCCTCTCAAGGGAGGTGTATTTTGATGATTTTTTGACGGATGGTGGGTTCACCAGGAAACATTTAATGGCAGTTTCCACGCCTAGGTTTGGAATGTGTTTTATGTGTTCGTTTTAGCCTTAAGCATTCATATCCTAGGTTTGGCCAAATGAATCTAAATTAATTCTAAATGACAGTGTAGATTTAATGAATACAGAAAACAGTTTAAAGACAGAAACAGAGAAATTACAGAAGATTAAAAGCGAAATACCTGATCCGGATGTCTGTTGAAGATTCTGATGTTTGAAGCAGTCAGGATCGTCTGGAATTCAACAGAATCGTCTGAAATCAGACAAGATCGTCCGAGATCTGACGAATTCGTCAGACGAATTCATCAGAGACCTGCAAACAGAAAAATAGATGCAAAATACAAAGAATACAACAATGGTAATAGAGGAAAATGATATAAAATAACAATAGTATTAGCAAACTGAAACTTAGGCACAGAAACAGAAATAAATCATGCTAATTAGATGATAATTAGGATTTAATTATGCACTTAATCTAAATGGGTGAACTCCAAATGCAAAATAGTATAAAATACTGAATAAATTATCTAATTTGTAGAAGAAAACGACAGAGAAAAGGTTGAGAAATGCAAACTTCAGGCACTGATTGCCTCAATGTGGACTACAGTCGAGATCGTCTCGCATCAGTACGAAATCGTCTCGCATTTGACAGGATCACCTCCGATCTTAACAGGTTCATCGGCGACGATGTATGCTTGCTCCGGCTGAAAAACAAGGTGATACCTGCAACAAAATTGATAGAGAACCAATGCAAAATAGAGTTTGAGATGTTTTAACGTGTAGACAGTCAGTTTACAGGGAATTTCAGCCAGGGGGGTGCTAAGGGGATAGCTTAGGATTAAATAGGCTTAGGGGAGTGGTTAGGAGGTTGGAGATCATCCCAATTTGGGAGATCTCCAACGAGGGAGGGTCCCTAACGGCGTAGACACGCTTCTGCCCGGATTGGAGACCCGTTGGAACAGAAGCTAATTTTGCAAAATTAGTTTTGCGACAAGATCGTCTGGACGTCCTAGCCCAAACGAAATCGTCAGATCTGGGGCGATATCGTCTGATCGGCGACGATATCGTCAAACGGTCAAAACAACCTCTAAAAATGGCGCGAAAAAGGGGAAACGGATTACCCGACGGTTAACGGGCGGTTTGGGAGGTTAAATTTGAATTTTAAATTATTTACTAAGGTGAATGTAATTATTATAATTTTACTGCGCCAATTTTAGGGTGCTACAGTCACATATTTGATATATGTACTTGCTATTATTGCAAGCATTCTTCTATAGACTCCTATCACTACAAGTTTTCCAAGTATAACAAGAATACCTTGGATCATCTTCTTATATTGATATCATTTATCTCAACTTTCCTAACACATTTCATCATATGGAAACTTACATTCTTCTCCACATTCAACAAACTAGGCCTCCTATAGAAACCACACAACATTATTTCTGTTTTAGTCCATTCTAAAACATTCATCCATCCACAATGCATATGCATGTTGTTATACCTTATTTCTTCTTTATATTGACAATATCTTTGAGAATGATTATTTCCTCCATAAAATTTACAACAATGAAGATCTCAACATTTCTCAGACACATCTTGTTCTTCCACACTGACTACAACTACTTTATTTTATTTGTATTTTTCTCACAAATTTTGTATTATTGATTTGTGACACAAATTTTGAATCATTGGTTCCTATCACGATTTTGTTACCACTTTCTCATCGTATATATTCAAGTGTAAGGACACAACCAATTCTCTCAGAAATATCAATATTAAACTCTCACAATATATTTTCTCTTAATATATAAGATTAAATTTTCATAAAATAATATGCACAAATATTCACATAAAATGGATAAATTCACTTTATCTCAAAAATTACATAGTACTTAAAAAAAGGTTAAAAACTTTATTAAAAGGGCAAATATCAAATTAAAATCCTAGGTTTACCACTTTTGGCAAGCCCTAAAGTTCGAATAAAACTTAGGTTAACATTTCTAAAAATAACAAAAAAATGAGTACCATCTAAAGAGCATAGCCTCTTAGCTTGATCCCAATTCTAGTTTATGTCAATCCGAAGAAACCTAGTAGACTTGATAGTCCTACAAACACCACCAGTGCTATCCCAAAAGGAGCCAAAGAGTGCTGCAAGAGGCAAAAAAAAATCCAATCAATAACTATTCATCCTCCATTGTCCCACGAGTATTTTGCATAAAACTCAACTTTTTAATCCTAGGAGGTCATGTAAGTTTTTTCTTGCTACACAGACTACGAAATCTACCCCTACTGGGCTCTAAAGGCTTAGTGGACTTCATAAAGATACCAATTCAAGAACTACTCATCCTTCTCAAGGACTATAGACCAGTCCTCATCCTTGCATAAATATTTCTTGGCCAAACAGAGAACCTTTTGGTTCATCTCCAACAATTTAGAATTTTCTCTATTTTGATCAGGATTCAACATACAACCAACCAAAATTTCACTACCATGTTTAGCCAAAAATTTAGCCGCAACATTATTTTTCCTATAAACATGGACCATAATGGCATCCTAAAACTACTTCCAAATGAATTTAATTTGGCTCACAATTTTTCTTATCGTCCAAGCCTTTGGTATAAAATTTCTAATAGCATCTATAAGCCCTACTATTCTTTCTGAGTCAAACTCAATGATGATATTCCTAACCCCATTCTCCAAAACATTTAGAGAACCTTGTATAATAGCCAATACTTCTAATTCATTGATAGTATCCATTTCAAGACCCTCCAACTCCTAATAAAGGACCTTCCCCTTGAAGTCTCTTCTGAGAAAACCAATGCTTGTAGCCCCTGGGTTATCCTTGGCTACACTATCAAAATTGATCTTTTACCAAGAGAAGCAAATTCAAAAAATCATGGCTCTGATTCTTATGGAGAAGTAAACCCAAAACAATCCTAGATTTAATTCTTTTGGAGAAACAAACCCAAAAAACCATGGTTTCAATTCCTAACTTTGTGGATGTAATGAAATCGATACCTATGGTTGACCACTAGCAAATCCACAAGATCATTTTATGTAAACTATCATCCATTTACTCTAATACCTATGGATAAACAAACCTAGAAAATATTGCCTCCAATTTCTATGGAGAAGTAGACTTAGAAAAACCTTAGCTCTCACTCCTAGCTCTGTAGGTGTAAAGAAATAAATTTCTATGGCTAACCACTAGAAAATCCATGGTATCACCTATTAATTGTCATCCCTTTGATTTGAGCCCTATGGAGAAACAAATCTTGAGGACTATGTATTATCCATAAGCTTATCTTTCTAAACTAATATTAAAATATTTGGATGGATCTCCCTTTGGGGTATCCACATTTTATGTTCCCTTTTGTAGCACTTCTCTATTGGCTAACATGCATACTATCAGATTGTATTACATATATATGGACTACTTCCACCTCATCAAAGGTTTGGACGACATTCCTAATATCTTGAAAAATATTACTTATTTACCAATTTGTCTTTGCTTCTTGCTTAATATAGTTAATGATATTCAAATAATATCCTTCCACTACTAACTTTCTAACTCCCAAGTCTCTTGCTAGTTCTACCCCTATCAATAGAGCTTGAGCTTCTGCTTGGTGGCTTGTAGTGATTCCAAAAAATTTATAAACTACACCCTTTATCCTTCCTTATTCATCTCAAACAAAAGCACTTGTCCCATATTCCCTAGGTTCCCCTTTGAGGCCCCATAAAATTTCATCTTCATCCATCCTTCTTAAGGTGGTAGCCATTTAGTCTCAACCCTTGATTGATTTTGAGTACCATCCAAGCTACCAATTGGGTCTATGTTCCAAGTTTTGCTCAGTCTAGCCTCATCTCCTATTTTAGGTTTGGTCAAAAAATTTATTTTCATATTTTCCTCAATTGCTTGTACAATAATCTATATGTTTCTCCTTTTTTTTTTGTTCTCCTCCTTAAATAGTCTTTTTTTTCTTTCCATCCATATTCCCCAAGCATAGTGGAAAGGAATTAGATTCTAAATTCCATTGAGCCTAGGACTGGTGAAAGGCTTCTCCCATTTCTCTAACCAAGCTAGCATGGTATTCAGTAAATCCCACACTACCCCCACCTTATTTATTAGTGCTTGAAGTATATTCAATGAGTAGTCACATTCTAGGAAAATATGTTGAACCAACTCCTCTCTTTTCTCATAGAGGAAGCATCTGTTTAGGAAGTGAATTAATCTCTTTTGCAAATGATCTATAATCAATATATTATTCAATGCAACCAACCATAAGAAGACCTCTTATTTAGAAATTGCTTTCTTCCACCATATTCTCTTCCATAGAAAACTATATTCTATAGTTGGGTCAATCAAGTCATGAACTGATTTGACATTAAATTCACCTTCTTAGGTGGCTCCCCACATAAATGAATCTTGTTGCATCTTTGAACTTACATATATGATCTAATTTTTACCTTCAACTTACTCAATGATTCACTATTCTCTTCGTTTATTTTTATCTCTTTCCATATTAGCTAACCTCTTACCATCATTGTATAGTTACTTACTAACATACCATATCTTGGTTCTATATCCTCCCTTAGTCTACGCATATCCTCATCCATGGTTAGTGGTCTAATATCTAACCACACATCCTCCTAGAAACTAATGGATCTACCATCCCCTACTTTCCATTGTACTCCCTTCCATATCAACTCCCTTGCATTCATAATGTGATTCTATAATGAAGGCCCTCAACATGGATCTTGTAAAAGAAGCAACCTAACATCTTCCATACTATCTAAATATCTTTCATTTAATATTTTAATCCATATTAACTGTTTATCTTTCATAACTCTCCACCCTACCTTTGTAGTCAGTGCTAGGTTGATATTTCTAACTCTCTGAAGGCCCAATCCTCCTTGTGTCTTGGGTTGGCATACCTTCTCCCATATTATTAAAGGTATTCTACTCCTTTATTTTAAACTAGTCCATAGAAATCATTTTTAGATTCCTTCCATAGTATTAATAACTTTGAAAGGAATTTAAAAATTGACAATTGATATATTGGGATGGCTTGTAATGTGCTCTTCACCAATTGTACTTTTCTAGCTTGGGTAAGTAAACTCCCTTTCCAACCTATTATATTCTTCTAAAATTTATCTATCAATCCATTCCATAGTGGGTAATTATGGTCTCTTGTAAACATTGACATACCCAAATATGTAAAGGGTACGGTTGATATTTAGCAACCAATCTCTCTAGCTACTCTTATTTGTTTATCTATTGTAGTGTTTATGAAGAAAATCTTGCTCTCTTCCATATTCATTTTTTAACGGGATGCCTATTCATACAGATCTAATATCCTTCTAAACTCTCTAGCTTCTACCACTATTGGTTTCCCTAGTAAAATTGTGTTATCTATAAATTATTGGTGAGTTAAACCTTCTAAGTTATGTGTTGGGTTCAATCTATGAAGTGTTCTCAAAGCCTTAATTAATCCTATACATCTTCCCAAATCCTTAGCCATTATTATAAATAAATACAGTGATATGGGATCCCCTTACCTTAAAACCTTACTACTTCCAAAAAAGCCAAGTGGAGGATTAAAAAAAATTAAGAATTTAGCGCTTTTGTAACAACTTCCTACCCATCTTATCCATTTCCTACTAAACCCAGACTTGAGTAAGACCCTATCTAGGAAACTCTAGGATACTATATCATAGGACTTATTCATATCAAGTTTAAATATCATTCCTTTACTGTCACTAGACTTTATAGAATGTAAAGTTTCATGGAGATTTATTACTCCATCCAAAATATGCCTCCCTTTTATAAAACCCCCTTGTTGATTTGAGATAATAGTTGGGAATATACACTTAAGCCTCAAGGCTACCACTTTTGGTATTATTTTGTAGATTGTATTACAAGGGCTTATAGGCCTATAATCCTTAAAATATTTTGGCCACGTCTTCTTCAATATTAAGTCTAAGAATGTACTATTCTACTTCAATACTTTCCATGTATGATGTGACTCCCTAATTGCCTAAATAACATAATTATTAATAATATCCTAAAATATTTGGAATAAACCTACTTGAAAACCATTGGGACCTGGTACTTTGTCCTTACCGGGGAGAAAATTGCTTCTCTCACTTCTTCCTCAAAGATATCCATAGTCACTTGTTCATTTATTTCCATTGTGATCAACCTTGGTATATGATGAATTATCTCCTCAACTACAAATTGATCTTCTACCATATCTTTTGATAGTAGTGTTTAAAAAAATCTACTTCCTCTTGTTTAATTTATATTTCTTCCCTTATGGTTTGACCATCTTCTTTCTATATCTCTATTATTCTAGATAAGATCTTATGCTTTAAAGTTGAGACATGGAAGAACTTTATGTTTTTATTACCTTCTTCTAGCCATTGGTTTCTTTATTTTTATCATCAATAGACCTTCTCTCTCACTAGAATCGTGTGTAGCTCTGAATTTAGTTCATTTTCCCTTAATAATTGATTTTGATTCATTCCACTCCAATTGATATATTCTTCTAACTTAGTTCTCTTCTAATAATTTTTTTTTTTAAATATATTATAAAAGATCTCTTTGTTCCACCTCCTTACGTCCTTCATCGTCTTCAATTTACTTATCATAATGTAAACTTTAGATCCTTGTACTAGTATATCCCACCACTTTTCCATATCCTTGAAAATATATGGGTGGTGCAACCACATATATTAAAATTTAAATGGGGTATTTTTTCTATTAATTTCTAGGTTGCACAATAAATGAAGGTGGTTATGGTCTAAACCCGTTCGTGGTAAGGATATTAATTTATATTCACAATTATCTTGAAATGAATCCTTTGATAGAAGAATACTATCTAATAAAACTTGAATCTGGCTATCTCCTATCCTTCTATTTGACAAGTAAATATTTTTTCACTTAGATCTACATCTAAAAGGTTTGTTTTAGCTATAATCTTACCTAGCTCCTCCATACTATCTATGGTACCACCTATATTTCTTGTAGGTGTGATAGGGGTGTTAAAATCACATGCAACTATCCATTTCAATCCTTTAAGTTGTTCTCCTATTTTCTCTACAACCCTCTATAATTCCTTTTATGCCTTGTTGGAATTTTATAAGCGTTGATCAAAACTTTAAAATAATATAAAAATATTTTGTTAAAGTCAATAACATTGTTTAAATGCTTATTGATTATAAAATTATAGTAAATACAAAAGCGTACTATTAAATATTTATATTGTAGAATTAGTTTGTTAGATATGGTGCTTTAGTTCTATTTATATACTTTTAAGAGCATACAAAGTATATATTAAATAAACTTTCTTTCATAACACAAAAAATAAACTATCAGCTTAGAAAAATAAGGATGGACTATGCAAATTGGATTTTAGAGCCAATATTATTATTATTAATTAAAAGTATAAAGAACATAATAAACAAATTATTAGATTCAATAGTATCATTCAAATATTTATTAGTTATAAAATTATTATAATACACAGATCAAATTAGTAAAATATTTTTTTTTGATGAAAAAATCTATTTATATTAAATTAAGATAACAAAATTTACAATAAAAAAGTGAGTGGATTAACACACCCCTTGGAGAATCAAAATAAACCTAATTGACAAGGGTTAGGAAACAAATCCGTCAACGAATTTTTTTTTACCAATCATCATTGATCAAATAAATCATATCAAATGGAATATTGTACCGTCCTGCATAAACTGCTAGTGATTATGGGATGGGAATCCACCCCTCCACATCACGATTCTCATTAAGGCCTTTAGTACCTACGTCGCTCCAACCAACAACTGGCCTAGGTGAAACTAGTTGAACATCATCCCACCCCCAACCTGGTGGGATGAACAAGCAATGTCAACATTAGGCAACTTCCTAACTGGCGAGGGCTAGGATCAGTGCATATCTGTGGGAGCACTTCTTGCATATGACAAAGGCTGACAATGAGAGCGGATTAAAAAATACTCCTAAGAAGAGCGCTCTAGGGGGATCTAGTTGACTGTAATCAAAGCTTTGGCCCATTATGCCATAAGAAATTATAGGTGATCCAACTCCATAGCAACTTTCGGTAGCCACATGTCATCAAAAACTTGTAATTTTTTCGCATGATTAAATGTGACAGAAGGTGTATATTATTTAAAAATAATTATATTACTAGCCTTCCAAATATGAAAGAGCAAGCTAATCCCGAAAACCTGCCACACCTCAAAAAGTAGGAGAGACAAAGTAAAATAGTCCCTAAGAAGATCTTGGGGCCAAGAAACTCTTACAGTTGTAAATGGGGAAAAAAAGAAAAGAATTCATTTCCAAGCTTACCTATATCTTCTATAGTGCCAAAAGAGGTGAGTACAAGACTTGGGTACACCATAAAAAGGATATTTAGGATCAGTAATTCCAAGGTACTTCAAACATTCCCCCAAGGGGAGACCTTGACACAACAAGCTCCACGCAAAAAAATATTGCTTGGGCTCAACATAAGCAGCCCAAACATTTTGAAATCTATAATTCCATCTAGTCCTTGTAGAAAATAAGTCACAATGTTGATTGAGCTTAGGCACCATAATAATATGAGGAGATAACCATTTATACCTCAAACAAGCCTTATAATTAAGCAAAGGAGTGTCAACATGCCATCTCCAGTCTGACCAACAAGGATGCAGTGAGCGCATGCCAATCTTGTGCAACATAGAAAAGGGGAAAGAGCAATAACAACATCATAAGTATCTTTATCCGCACCATTCATCCTGGAGGTGCATTTGAACTCATTCCATGGGATCCAATCCCTAGTTTGGGGAGAAAAGAAAGAAGCTATTGTAACAATACCCTTTTTTAAAAAACCACTAAGCATGAATCCATTACACCCAAGCTAAGGGAGAACCTTGATGAAGAAACATGAGGGACCACCAAATATTCATAGAATTTATGGATAAGTCTTCACTTCTTCATACTATGAATTATTCAAATTGAGAATAGTTGAAGCATATCTGAATAGCATAGCAATTGTCTGAATGAAAACTAGACCAAATCCTAAAGCTTTAAGTATAGCAAGAATGAATCCCCATTCAATGCAGTTATAAGCTTTATCAAAATCAAAACTAATAAAAATAATGTTTTGGTTTGACATCCAGGCCCATTCCATGCCCTCCTAGATAGCCAAAATATTATTGAGGATGTGCCTCCCTAGAAAGAATCCATTTTGCTCTAATTTGACTAACAAAGAAAGAAGAGGCCTAAGGTGAAGATCCAAAGCTTTTACAATGATCTTGTAACTAACATTAAACAAATTAATATGCCTACAATTAGTGATAAACTTTTGGTCCCCTTGCTTGGGTATGAATTTGATACTATCCCTATTAATAATTGCTCCCAAAGATCCTACTCGAAGAGCCTCCAGATAAAATTTATGCAAATTAGGACCAAATAAGTCCCAAAGACCTTTGTAGAACTCACAGGGAAATCCATCCATACCTAGCACTTTTTCATTTTCTATTTGAGACAATGCATCCTCTAGATCTTTAAGGGAGAGAATTTTGTCACATCCTACTCTTTGAGGCTCTGAAACCTTAACTAGCACAACTACCATACAAGATACCAGTGCTTGCTCTCGTTTAGGGGAATAAGCTTGAGAGGTAAAGTATAGTGCTTGATAAAAGTATCAATCATCTTAGGAAGAGCAGTAAGCCTTATTCCATTATCTTGAATGGCCTTGAGTTGAGTAGCTTGCTTGGGAGGGTGAATACTTTGAAAAAAATCTTTAATGACTCTATAACCAACTTTAATCCAATGAATACGGGCTTTAATTTGAGCTCCTCAAGCCTCATAAAGTTTAGAAATTTTAATTTCATGCCTTAGTTGGGCAACATGAGACTGAAATTCACAATTAAACAGATAGGCCTCAAGCTTGAGAGAAGCTTTAGCAAGCTTATCATAAAGGACAACATTGGAATATCTTCTGAACTATACCACCTTTTTTCCCAAAGTGTGAAGCAATATAGTTGTGTGAAAAATGGCATCATTCCACCATTCTATCGAACCCAACTCTCTAGTAGATCTAGGAACTAGATTCCAGACTCTATGGATATGACAGACCATGGAAGGGTGTTGAAGAAATGAAGTATTGAATTTTGTTTTTGACTTGTAGTGTCTCTGAGGTAGGTATTTCATCAACACATTAGACATTATGGGTGAATGGTCAAAAGTAGTGGTTCTAGGAATGGTTTCCACAAATGGAGTTGAAGCATTTATCCTATGAAATAAAAATTGCACATGATCTGAAAGCATAGCTCTATCTAGCCTTCTCATAATTCTTACATGGCTAGCTTGGAAAGTGGACCACGTATACCACAATTTTTTAGGAAAATAGTGGGGATAAAATAAGAATTGGGGTTTGACAAACCCAATTTATTTTTCATGAAGAACCATATCTCTCTTTCCCTAGTAGCCCACCGCATAGGAAGTTGTTATCTTGTCTACAGGCTTTTCAATCATATTAAAATATCTGCACATAACCCAAACAATAGGTGGTAAAGAAAAAGCACACCACCACCAAAGGCTACAATGCTCTTGAGATTAATTGGATGCATAAACATTAATAATGCCAAAATATAGTCCACCAACCTCAAGTAAAACCCAAACTACTTTATTGTAGGTGTCCACACCCCACCAGACCAAACTATCTTTCCACCTAGCTACAAAAATAATGATGACTCCTCCTCTACTGGTGGAATTATTGGTGGCATAAAAAAATCTATGTGGCCAAAGAAAAGGACAAGTAAATTGTAAAATAAAGTCAAAAATATTAATCTCTTGAAGATAGAGAAATTCGGGATTACCATAAAACTTGGAGCATAAAATAATCTCATATCGAATCAAGTATTTACGGACTCGGTCCATCAACCCTCTAACATTCCATGATAAAAAAATCATGGAAATTGTTCAAGACTCATATGTCCTACATATTTAGCGTCTCTGAGGTTTGAAAGGGAATCATAAATATTACTGAGAAAATGCTCTTGATCTACTTTCCAAAACTCCATTTGATGCCTTTTATCCTAGTGAATGATGGAGTCTCCCTAGGGTGGGATATAGGATATTCAGCCATTGACAGAAGCCCGTTTAGGTTCCATGAAGCTGGAGGAAGGTTACCCATTGACATGTAGAAATGGAGAATCTAAAGACTAAGTAGGATTAGAAGAAGTAACAATTTTGACAAAGGAAGCACTAATTAGTGGTACATTAACAACCATTTGTGGAGCCCTAGCATTGGGTGTCACTATTTACATGGTATGTTACTCCGTCACCACACCATATGCAACTAGTGCATAAGACACAGGGGTTGAGGCAAGTTGCTAGAAGCAATCGTAGGGTTTACACTTTTTCGATTCTTACCCTTCTTCTGGACTACCTTCTATTCATCTTGCCCCCCTTTGGAATTAGGGATATATCTAGTAGAAACAGGATCCCTAGCCATCCCCTTAGCTTTAATCTTGTCTACCATTAAAGGATAATATTTTATCTTATAGGTAGATGATTCACAATGATAACATGTGTTAGGAAAGTTAATGTAAACAACACATTTCTTGAACCTATAGTCACCAATTTGGATATCAATAGTCTCTTGAAGGTCTTTAGAAAGATTGAATTTAATACAAAAACACTTTTGATGGAATGAGGCATAAAATTTATCTGTTTTACAATAGACAAATTCACCAATGGGGGCTACAAGGTTCTAATAGTAAGACCAGAGTAGCATAGGAAGACCAAGGAATTCAACCCAAATCAGAACTCACAAGAAAAAATCATTAGTGACCAAAAAATCCTTGGTCCAGGGCTAAAAAATCAATAAGGAGCTATGAACAGACCAAGACCCACAACTTAGGACCGCTTTAGTCTGAGCAGGGTCAGCAAAACGAAACAAAAATAAGCCTTTGGTGAGGTTCTAGATACCATCAACCTTGACACCATACCAAGCTTGCTGAATCTAATTTTGAAGGAGGGTTTTTCCAGGGATGCAACCTAGAAAATACCCTATCAGCATATGGTTTTCCAGCCAAGAACAAGTAGTATTAAACTCACTCAATAGGATAACCACATTCGAAGGAGAAATATTACCTCGTGATAAACTTTGGAAATAAACTTTTATGGTTGCTTGTTCAGCTTTGGAACCATTGCTCCCTTATGTAGCTTCAACATAAGTTGGAGTTGTTGATTGAGCTCCATCTATAAAAATGAGGTTCAATCCACCAAACGACAAAGTAAATTCAATGACAACAACAAAAAAATGCCTTAAGAGGCATATCGCACACTCTCCAGAGTGTAGAGGCAATATGGCACCAAGAGCTCGAAACCCTAATGCATATATACAATAACATAACAAAGTAGAATGTGACTTAAAATTAGTAAAAAGTTACATTGTAAAAACAAATCATTATAGTCAATGCTATTATTTAAATTAAATTTAAAAAATATTAGAAATTTAGCTTGTAAAGTATACATAAGATGATGTAGCCAAAATTTATAATTAGTGATCAAAACTACAAAATATGAGTTGTGTACTATATAAAATATTTATTAAAAAAATTTTATTTCATCACACAAATGGGTAAGTCATATCGATTAGACAAAAAATATTTATGTAGCATAGATGCTAGAGTTATTCTTATAATTCTCACTCAAATCTATATAAAGTTGTGTTTCATAAATGCTACATCCATTTGCATGATTGTCAATCAAAACTACAAAAATGGGTTATGTAGCTTATATGTTTGAGCTATTTCTAGAATTGTTCATCGAAACCATACAAAATAATTAAAAGAAATTTATTATTACAATATTTAGATATTTATTGGTTGTAAAATTATTATAAATAAATATGTAATAGAAGCTATATTAGATCAAGTATATTCCATTCCAAAATAAGAGGTAAAGAAATCCTATCTACAATATCATATGGTAAAGACCACCATAGATCACTTATACCAACTGTTAGAAGAAATAAATAAGGATATAAGGGATGACAAAGTACAATGTGCAAGTTCAAATACAAAAGGAATTAAAGGTGAAAAGGAAAATGTGAAGGAAAACTCAAACACAAAGATGGTAGAAGAGGTCAATTTTAATCTAGGTAAATCATCTTCATTTTCCTTAAGTATAAAATCCTAAATTTTTCACTTTCCTTAAGTAATATAAAATCCTCTCGAGATAATAGAAAAGAAAGTAGTGTAGAGGTTATATCTTGCACTTTAGGGTTTCAAAAGCAACATAATAAATAAATAAGGATGGATGAAATCCATAGCAATATAGGGTTTTATGGTAGAATAAGAAGGTAATTGTTATGGAAGAGTGTCCTTGCACTTTATATCCTTTAGATCAAGACACACCTATAGATGATAAGTCTCACTATGAGCAGTGTGAGAATATTGAAGAGATTGATGAAGCTAGAAGTTTTAGTGGAAACGAAAAAAATAGAGGAAGACTCAAGAAGCAAAAACTTAGAGAAATAGAAACTCGGATGGATATTGATATGGGAAAACAAAAGCAAATATTGTTAACAAGAAGGGGGGCCAAACCCACAAATAAAAGCAAAATGTGATAATGAAAATGACAGCTTGGAATATAGAGGCATGAATAAGACACATAAAAAAAGGATTAAGAAATTGTCAAGTTTTTATAAATAATATATTTATAAATATTGAAACCAGTAACAAATAGTTTAGCAATTTGTGGTGTTGATTTTTATCTTGGTAAAATTTAAATTTTAGAAGGCAGTTGTATAGATGAGATTTTATCTCTTAACAAAAATGATATCGATCTAATTGTAAAAATAAAATAATTTAAGGAAGGTGGTGAATATCTCTAATACAAAGACAAATGAAGAATATATTTTATAAATAGGAAGTCAGATATGGTTTAATTAACTCGGTAGAATTACAACAAGAACCATGCAATGCTTTTTTATTTTAATAGGAAAGGCTCTTAGTAAAAGCCACACATAATTTATGTAGAGGGGGAAAACTACCCTACTATGTATGATTCTTGGCTGGATCTACTGAGAGCCAAGGTGAATAGTGGGGGTGTGTTATATTCTCTACACTTAGAAAAATAAAAGGATGGGTTCACTTAGAATGGTTTTAGGACTCTCTCTAAGTCTAGGGTGGAAGTATTTGATGTGTTAATTAAGCATACACCTATTGTTTGGCCTTTCTAAATTAAACTATGAAAAGGAAAAAACAATGCAAGAAACATAAGATGCAATAAGACAAGAGCTAACCCTAGTACGATTTTGTAATTAAATGATGTTTAACCCTAGGATTGCAAAATTATTTCTTTGAGAAAGGTTCCAAGGAAAATGCACAAACAAGATTAAAACCCTAGATGCGCACTATATGCTTTTGTTCTTTCATATGCCTAGAAATTCAATCAAATGCATTTCCTTTTATTGCGATATAGGTTTTGAATAGAAATGAATAGAAAGCAAATATCAATTAGCCTAAATATCTATTATAACACTTATCTAATTTGGCAGTTGATCCAATATTTATCTTGTGTCTAGAGTATCCAATGGTTCCAAGCTTGCAAAATAGCTTCACAAAACCTATAAAATTTGATCATCATTTGGGGGCCTGTTTAGGCCGCTATAATATTGAGCTTGGACCTTGGTCCTTTTATATGACCGTTCAAAATCAAAATTGATCTTTGACCTTTGGAACATGCACAAAAAAATTAAAATAGATATATAACGGTAAAATAAAATGCAGATAGGATGAACATAGTAGAATATTGAAAATGCACAATGCAAATTAGGATTTTAGGGTGTGAAAATTGCTCCAAAGCCCTCATTTACTAAATTTTTGCTTAGTAAATAGGAAGCACAAATTTGGATTACCAAATTCACACCCTATATGGGAAGGGCACAAATTTGGTTCAGATGCCCTTTTTGGGTCTTAAAACGATGAAAAACTAAGCATAAAACAACGAAAATAGACTTGTGAATTAAACTAAAGTAAATACAAAACTTGATGAGCTGATGGAGAAATCAAGGAGAAATGAAGAGGTGGAATAAGAACTCTAATAAGTTTAATTTATCCAATCATCAAGACTCCTCCACTCAATCCCCAAGGTCAGCAATCACCAAAGCCTAAAACAATAAAACAACTTACAATAGAAGAACATTTTATAGCATGAGAAAATGAGTGAGTCAAGAATTAGAATATCCAAAAGAACTTGTTAGGAAACTAAGGGAATATTTATAAAAGTTTTGGAGGGAAAAATGAGCAAGAAAATGAAATTTCATCGCAGGAAAAGGCCAACCCCAAAATGGCCCAATATGATGAGGGGTTTTAGAGATAAAATCCCCTAGAATACCAAATTCATGCCCTATATGGGATGACCATGAATTTGAAAAAGTTTTTTAGCCAAATTTATAGCCCATAAAATATAGGGCATGAATTTAGCAAGTTAAACTTGCCAAATTTATGCCTCATACGAGGCTACCACAAATTTAGTTCAACTAGATCCAAGTGCAATTTTTTTACATTTTTGGGAACCAAACAATATCATAACTAGACAAAAATTATATCGTCAAAAATATCTTTCCAAGACCAATCCAATGGTATAGTTTTTGGAAGGAATGGATAATAATTTTCTAGGGAAAATTTTGCTCAAATATGACCGTTCATTTTTTAGAGGAAAACTAATGATCTAAGGAAAATGACTCATCTTAATGGGTCAATTTTCCATGTCTGCATTTTACCTCCTATTTGATGCATTTACATCCAGATAAATGCATCAAATAAATATGTAGACACCTATAGGTGAATGCAAAAATAGGTGATCGGGTTTGGACAAAATATTTGTTCAAAAAGAGGTGTTAGCTTGAACACCGCAAATTTACATGCAAAACAAGGCATTACTAACATTAATGCCTCTAAGGCTAGGGGTGCCCCCTTGAGTTTTTGGAGGAATATAAAATTACTATGGAAAATAAGAAAGGATGGACCTAGAAGAAGAGAGAACAATAAACAAAGAAGAGAAAAGGACAAACAAGAAAAGACGAAAGCAAACTTGATCTTAAGCTCTATCATTTGCTCTTTGCTCTTTTTTTTTAACATGAGAATTATGAACATAATGAATGTAATGCAAAATGATCCTAACTAATTTGAAATGCAAGCTATCATGCAAGCTAAAATGAAATTCATGGGTGAATGAAAACAAATCTCCAAAAGGCCAAAAGAAAATGAAAAGAATAAAATCCTATGAGGATGTATGCTTGTAAATGATCGAGATGGAGGTTGCCTCTCGCGTGTGACCATGAAGCTCTCCTATGAGGGTTGTAAGCTTTCCAAGATAGAAAAGGTGGATTTGAACCCACTATGGATGTAGCACTCACTAATGGCTAGAGAAAAGAAGAGATATACCCATTGGGATGTATCATGTATGCTCGTAAATGGTCGAATGGAGACTACCCCTCGCTTGTGACCATGAAGCTGTCTGATTTGTGGTGTTGAGATGATGTGAATGATATTACCAAAGTGA
Organism: Wollemia nobilis; assembly: GCA_028583015.1. NCBI lineage: Eukaryota > Viridiplantae > Streptophyta > Pinopsida > Araucariales > Araucariaceae > Wollemia > Wollemia nobilis. Next base: position 6,722,385 of record JAQPPZ010017095.1, read on the forward strand.
TTACTACCCACTAGGAGTGTGGTGTGTGCAATGAAGTGTACAAAAAAATCCAATGGAGAAAAACTAGAACTATATCCCTTGACTTGGAGAGATGTAAGCAATAAAAACTTTCAAGGTCAAGGGATATAGAATGGCATGAGCAAATGCAATGAGATGAGTCCTAGGTTGGAGATTCACTAGACATAAAAGCCCTAATGTGAATGCAATATATGTGAGATATGACCTAACTAGGTGTCATCACTTGCTATTATCATGAAATCCCCAAGAAACTATATGATCAAGCAGTTATGCAAATATGAACAAGCAATAGTGCAATTGTATGACAAGTTGAATGCAAAGAATATAATATCAATCAAAATATGCCAAATATTATAGGCAATCATGTAGTATGAGTAAGGAAACCAAATGCAATATGAAAACTAAGCTACATGTAATATGAATATGCATAGTGCCAATTTATGCATAGTATCTCTTTAGATGCATTATATTCATTGGGTCTTTAAGTTATTTATCATCCAAGAGAGAACCAAATTAGGGTGTACCAAAGTTACCACATTACAAAATAGAGAGAGAAGGTGGTCCCTCATCCTCATCATTCCACTCCAAACCTTGATGAGATATATCCAGAAGAGGTTCTTGAAGAAAAGGATTGACTTGATCCTATGATGAAACATTGATTAATGGTTCCTCACTCACTTTTAAATTTTCAAGTTGCTTGGTTATGTGAGATGAGGAAACTGATGGGCATAAATGAATATCATATTGAGCTTGCTCAACTAGTAAACAATATTCAAATAGGTGAGGATCGTCTAAAATGGTGATAAATTGATTCTTAAATTCAAAATTCAAATACTAATGAAAAGTAGAAGGGACTGCTCTCATCATATGAATCCAAGGAAGTCCAAGAAGAAGATTAAAATATGCAGGGTAAGACACCACATAGAACAAGGTATTTAAGATCTTAGTTCCAACCCTAAGGGGAGGATATAACACCACAAGATTCTTGGGACTCGTTGTTGAAAGCTTTGATGATGATGTCAGACTTAGTTAAGTCTTCCTCCTTTAATCCAAACTTTTGGAAAAATTGATAAGTGCATAAATTGAGGGAAGAACCATTATCAATCAAAATTTGTTTGATAAAATTTTCCCCAATAAATACAATAATATAGAGGAAATAATCCTCTCGTAAGTCCGAGGAAGGAATATTATTATCAAAAAATGTGATATGATGTATCCCAAGAGAACTCACAATATTAGCTATAGCACTAGGTAAAATATCTTGAGGAATTGATTGTTGTCTTAGAAGTTTCAACAAAGCTTCCCTATGAATAGGGGAAGTTTGCAAAAGCTCTAAGAAGAAGATCTTGGTTGGGGTACTAGCTAATTTTTATTGGATGTCAAAGGAGAATTTAAGTTGTGGCTTCAACACTAAAGGTGGGTTTTCTAACCTTGTGCTCCTTTTTTGGGTATTCTTTAAAACTAAGGTGGGTTTCGAAGGTGGGTTGGATGAAGAGCTCATATGCTTTTGAGAATTCTGAGTCGGTTGATTCTATGCTTATTTCCTTGTAGCTACTACTATCATACCAATTATATTATCATAGGAAGGCGGCACATTCCATTATGACACTTTATTAGTTGCTTGTTGACCATGCTTAGGGAGGGGATCTTGAAATATTCCCATATATTGATTAGTTGTACATGCTTTTTGAGTAATGGGTTGATTGTTTTTTGGAGGATTGGGTCAAGAACCTTCTATGAAAAGTCATCCTTCATAAATTAGATCCTAAACCACATGTTTTAACCTCTTACAATAGTGTATCCAATGCCCCTCCACTCTATGATACAATGTTGACCTGGCTTATACCAATCAATCATGGTATCAAGTTACCTTATGGGAGGTAACTTAATCATGTTAGCTTCTAGAATTTGCTTTTAGACCACTATCATAGATATGTTGAGTATTGTAAAATTTCTTGATGGGGTTTTTTGAGGTTGGTGAAGCACCATATTTTTTGGGGTGTTAACCACACTATTAATAGGCCTACTATTTGCTACCCCATCACCAACTACATGCTTGTCCTTATAATAATTTTGAGTGGTAATATCTTCTTTTATCTTAAGTTGACCTCTTCTAATAAGGGCTTGCTCTACCCTTCTTGCTAAATCTATATCTTGATCAAAATATGTGATAGTTGTTGTTTCCAATTCATAAGATATTTTCTCTTGTAAGTTTCCAATAAATATCTCAAACATGTCTCCAAGAGGTAAGATATATCTGAAGTGTCCAACTAGAATCCTCCAACGAGACAAGTCCAAAAACATTTCATCCTTACCTTGCTTCAAAAGGCATAAATATTTTATAGTCATATTTTTATCCACATAAGTTCCAAATTATTGAACAAACAACTCTACCATTTCCTCAAAATTCATCAAAGAATGATTAAGCATTTGATAATACCATTTCAATTCCATACCACCAAGGCTCTTAGGGAACATCTTTAGTAAAAATATGTCATCATATATAATATCATGACATGTCCTAAACATCCTTAAATGATCATTTGGGTCTTCTATCCCCTTATAAATTGGTAAAACAGCTTTGGAAAATGCTTAGGGTAGGACCTAGAGGCAATGATAGGGTCTAGGGGTTGATTGCACATTTTCTTATATTTGTAGGTGAAACTTGGAGGTTGAAGCATATCTATTCTTAAAACCATTTGTTTCGCCACATTTATTAAACTTTACATCTCAGGGTTGTTGTCATGCAATACCTCTAGGTTCCCTAGGGGAGGGGTATAGGTAGGTTGTTGAAAGGAAACTTGGCCTATGTTGGAGGAATTGACACTGTTATGGTATAGGTTGTGATTTGTGGTAGCTTACTGTGGAGGATAACCAACATTTGGTGGAACAAAAGCATGAAAGTTGAGATGAGAAAATAAGGAGGAAATTGAACATAATCTTGTTATGCACTACTAGTTGGAGGGAATTATGGAATTATTCCAACATTGGTGGTTGTATTAGTGACATATGTTGGTTTAGGACGAGGATCAACCTGATGCAAAGATTCAAGTAATGAACTGGTATGGAAATTTTGAGGAGAAATATTTTGATGATAAGAAGTCCCAACTTCCTCGAGTTGGGCTTCCTCATCCATAGCTTTATTCAAGGTCTCTCTATGATATTTGTAGAAATTCTAGATGTGATAAAATTATTTATAGATAAGGTTCCCATCAGGCCCCTTGGTAGGATCAATATCATTATCAACTTTTTCATTTTCTTCCTCTTCTAGATTATGATTCTCTTTATCAATCTGATCATTTTCTTGAAAATCTCATTAGACTCTAAAAGCCTTCACCCACTCCTAAGGTTGGGAGCCATTAGGAGAGAGAAAGTATAGAGTGGAAAAGAAGGAAAACTAAAGACCAATGAAAACACACAATATTATTAGGCAATAATAATACTATTCTTAATGCACTCCTACCAAGTTGGAAGTATATTGGGATAGAATTAAATGACAAATCAGGGAGAATTGTCTTATGAAGGAAATATTCTTGCCAATTGATTGATAAGTTCTTCGTAGAAGTAGGAGTAGTATCAGAATTCCTCTCCAAGGAGTTAGGGAAAACTATAACTATAGTAAATATGTATGGTCCATATGAAGATAGGCAGGTTTTTTGGGAGGAACTTTTTAACCAAAATATTCTAAAATAGGATAATATAGTGGTTGGAGGGGATTTAAACTTTGTTACAAAAAGAAGTGAAATATGGGGAGAACAGGACAAAATGGATCCACTAGCAACAATTTTCCTTCAAAATATTTAAAGTGTTGGACTATGTGATATAGAACCAACAAAGCTTGCTCCTACATGGAGAAACAATCAATCTAGAAGTCATGGGATATCTAAACAATTAGACAAATTTCTAGTTTCAAAGAATCACTTAGATTTCTCTAATAATATGAGAACTTGTATAGATCGAGGGAGGATTAGATCATTCTCCATTCCTTTTACAACTTGAAATATATGAGGATAAACCACCAAGGCCTTTCAAATTCAATCTCATTTGGCTGAGGGATGAAGAATTTTAAAACATAGTAAGAATAAAATGGAGGTAATATGACCCAACCTTAAAAGAGATAACCATATTTCAGTTTACTAGTAATATTAGGAGAATAAAATTAGTCACATTAGATTGGGCCAAAGAAAAATACTAGGAAGTGGAGGCAAGACTTACTAAATTTGAATATGCTATAAATCATATTTACAATACCATAGATAACAAAGTTTTTTCAGAAATTGAAACAATATAAGTCAAAGAACTAGAAAAAAATAAAAGAGAATTGTTAGAATGGGAGGATGCAAACTGGAGAATGAAAAGCAAGGCTTTATGTCTAAAATAAGGGGATGAAAATATTTTTTTTCAAAATTATGCAAAATAAAGGAAATATACAAACATAATTTGGGAAATTAAAAAGGAGAATAGAAACACTTTGAGAAAAATCCAAGAATTGGCAACATTAGCAGTAAATTGCTTCAAAGACTTGTATAAAGATCCAAACATAGAAAATATAGTAGAGATAATCCAACTAGTTCTAAATTTTCCCAAGATGGTCAATTAGGGGAAAAAAAAAGCTTTCTTCTCAAATATTACCATGAAGGGGTTATATTCAATAGTCCAATCATTCCAAAAAAGAAAAATTCCAGTTCTAGATGGATGGATAATTTATTTTTTATTTTTGTATTTTTATGAACTTTTGGAGGAGAATCTTTTAAAAGTGGTATACAAATATAGGATTAAGGGACAATTTTTAGGATCTATAAACTCCACCTTATTGGATTTGAATCTAAAAATAAGACAATCTAGAATATTTTGGTTATTATAGATCTATATCTTTATGTAATACCCTCTACAAAATTATTTCAAATATTATAGCTAATAGAATTAAATGGATCTTCTTAGACAATTTTTTAGAAGAACAATTAATTTTTTTAAGGAAAAGGTAGATTCATGAAGCAATAGGGGTAGCCCAAGAAGGACCACACTCAACAAAGACAAGGAAGCAACAAGAAATGATAATAAAAAATAGATCTAGCAAAAGCTTTTCATAAAATAAACTGGTTATATTTTAGGTTGAGCCTAATTCAAATTGGATGTAGTAGTCCTTTTGTGAATTGGGTGATGGGATGTATCAATTTAGTCTATTTTGTTGTACTTATCAATGGCTCAGGTTCTAGTTTTTCAAGGCTCTCAAATATTTGCAACAAGGATGTCCTCTTTTTACTCTCCTTTTTATTTTGGTAGTAAAAGGTTTGAGTAGACTATTCAATGGAAAACAATATAGGAAATGATCAAGGGTGTTAAAATTGGTAACTCTTTGAAGGTAACACATTTGCTCTTTGTAGATGATGTTTTACTTTTTGAAAACAAGATATTTAAGGAAGACTTAAAGTATAAAGAAGCATTGGACCTATATTGTCTGGCTATAAGAATGGAAATACATATACAAAAAATAGAAATGGCCTTCAATAGGTTTCAACTAGGGTAAATAGAAGTAAAAATGAGAAATTTTTATTTCAAGCAAGCGGGCTTTGATAAAGGGATAAAATATTTAGGCTTCCATATAAAACCTAATGACTATGGGTACCAAGATTGGATCTAGTTATACACCAAAATAGAGAAGAAGATCAACACTTGGTACACTAGGTGGCTATCATTAGGGGGTCACCTCGTATTTGTAAAATAAATTTTGGAAGCCACTCCATACTACTACCACTCTTAGGCTTACATTCCCATCACAATATTATAGAAAATAAGGAATAAGTGTTTCCAATATTTTTGGTCAAGGAACAAACAAAAGGATGCAATGGCACTAGTTAAATGGAACATAATATCTAAACCAAAATCAGATGGAGGATGGGGCCTCAAGAATATACATAATTTTTGAAAAGCATTAGCATAAAAAATTATAAGGAGATTGATGATTGACAAAGGATTGTGAAAGCAAATAATTCAATAGAAATATTTAGGCACCTTGTCCTTTGTAGATTGGATTAGACTACAAAATAAAATAGTTTCAAAAGCCACAATTATTTAAAAATCACTAGTGAGAACTTTTCCATTAGTTGGGAATTTATTGGCTTCAAAACTAGAGATTGGAAAGGAAGTAAGGATAGGCAAATATTCTTGGCTATGAAACAAATGAGACTGTCAACTTCCTCTAAATATAATAGATCATCTCCATAGACAAGGAAATATGGTATTGATATAAGTGGTATCAACAAAGAGTACTAATTTATAGAAACAAATATGACTCATAGTAGAAGGGCTAATACTGGGAGGAAATGATGCATATATTTGGCATTACTACACAAAGGAACTTAAAAGAGAAAATATAAGACTAAATCAGCAAAGAGACTATCTAATATGGTCCAATAATCCAACAAGTGGGTAGTACATGGTTAGAGAAGGGTATAAGGCAAGCTTTGACAATAATAATGAGGACAAAATTTGGTGGTGGAGTAGAATATGGAAGGTAAAATGTCCTTTTAAAACTATAATCTTTGTTTGGTTAGCTCTAGCCAAATAAGAGTTAACATGGGATGTTCTTCAAAGGTCTTGGCAAGGACCAAGTCAGTGTTTTATGTGTAGAAAGGAAAAAGAAACTATGGACCATATTTTGGTTCATTGTCCTTTTGTAAGAGAAGTGTGGAAATCAATTCTACCTTTGACTTAAGGGAAAGGACAGTGGCTTGCTAGAAATATTTTGGATAACATGCAACACCTATTCAAATAAAGAGTATTAAAAGGAGTATAGATGTGTCCCTTTGATAGTGGTATGGGGCTTATGACTAGCTAGAAATATGTTGTTTGAACGTAAGGAAATTCTAGTGATAATATTTAGGATTATATCTTAATATTTGAGTCTTTGAGGGTAGATATTGATTTTTGAAGAAAAAAACAACGATGATGTGAAATATGTTAAGATTTTCCTTTCTAATCTCTCCCCATCCTTTTAGATGTTGAACCTAATAAGCTAATGGTTCATATGATTCCTATGTTATTGGAATCCCAAAATACTATTACTCTTGATCAACTATTTTCTGTCCTAGTTCACTTCTAGGTTGTAATACAAAATTATGATGGTGGAACTCCTCAAATACAGGCTCATCCAATGGAATTGAAAACTAAGGATGCTAAGACCCAAGGGCCCATGATCAAGGCTAGTTCTTCAAAGAAACTAATGACCACTTTTGGATGCTATAAAATGGAGGACCATCCAACAAAGAATTGCTTGTTGAAGTTATAAACAATTGAAGTTGAGTTCTTAAAGTCAAGTGAACATATTTTGAATGATGAGGAAGATTCAAATGGATATACCTCAACTAAAAGTCCCACTAAAGAATCCATTATGGGGGGAAGATATTATTTTTACTAGTGTCATCTCTCCTTGTTCTATTAATGCATATTATTGAGGGTATTGAAAATATAATCTACTTCATGGACAATAGTCAACATTGTGTGATGTATTGGATAGGCCTAAGGGAATTTCATTGTGTAATGTATTTATTATTTGTAATATTTTATTGTGTTTTTTTTGTTACATAGGAGATTTGGTCACAACCACACTATCTTTAGTAACTGACAAGTGTAGGGTTCAAACCATATGGATTGCTCCAACCAAACCTATTCCACTTTGTTATTTTTAACCCGATGTGAAGGGGACCATTGGTTTCTTGGGATTCGTATCATCATCGTGGATCTAGCATACACTCAAAGGATGCATATAAGAATACTACCTTTACAAATAGGTTGTCTCTAAGGCTTGAACCTGGGTGTCTTCTTGGTAAGTGTCTAGCCAGAAAAGCTCTTACCAATCCACCTAGCCCTTGGGGGCTTAAATGATTTTACATAGGTTTTTATGAGGGGTCCTAGTCCCCTCATACTCAGTGGGGTTTGAACCTTAGACCTCTCAAATAGAGGCCAAATAACTTACCACTGTAGTAAGCTTGTAGCTATGGTTAACCATGGGCCATGGTTAACCTTGTTATGGCTAAACCTTATTTAATATTTAGAATCAACCTAAAGCCCAGTTGTTATGTTGGCTTAGGTTAAACTTGATGATGTAATTTAGGGTTTTGGTATTGCTATAAATACTACCTCACACTCCTTATTTCTCACCAGAGTATTGTGCAATGCAATGTATGGTTAGTAATTATTTATGGTGCCTACTACCATATCTTTCTCTCTATTATCCATTTTTTTTGCTTTCTAAATAAAATTTGATTGGATGGGTTGCTTTTGTTTATTTCTAGAAAATATTATGAATTTTAACATAGAAATGTATCCTATTGAGAGGCCAAGGAAGAAATAAAATGTTTCTTAAGATCTTTGAGTAGGTTCCTAATTTTAGCTTTAGAAATACTAGTTGAAGATTTTATTATTGAAAAAGTACCTCTGGTTACTCCTTTTACTCATTGTATATATTGAGTGGTTCTAGAAAAGTATTGTAATATTCTTAAAATAGACTTGATAAACATATCCTCGAGCCATTGAGTTCAAAGTTTCTATACACTCTTCTTGAATTTTTCCTACAAAAATAACCTTTGAGGTTTCTGATTCTAGACTATAATGCTTAGACCACTAAATATTAAATCACAATATCTTTATGTAATATTTTAAGGTCTCTCATTCTTTTAATTTCATTTGAAGAACTTCATATATTGCTTCTTTATAGTAGTCTTGATATTCTTATAAAAAATGTATTCTCATGGTGTCCCACATGTTGACGATCTTTCCACTCAATCCCACAAACTAGTATAAAGATACATTCTTGAGTATGGATACACAAAAACTAAGTTTCTATGCATTTGTCTCATAGTCATAACTCCCATACAACACATCAAATTCAAAGATAAAAATATCCTGATATTTTTTAATCAAATCATGAAATAAAGGAAGCATAGATGAAAAATTATTCTTCATCATGGATTCCTCTTGATATTTCTCAATAGGAAACTCAAGGGTAATTATGATATGCACTTCTTATACCATATATTAATTTTTTATCTTTATAAGGCATCTAATAGGTACTCCATGGGGAAAAATTAACACCAAAATTTTGGCATGATAATCTAATTGGTTATTAAGTTACTTTAGCTAGTGAATTTCCTACAATGAAATATCCTCCCACTTCTCCAACTATAGAATGACTATTTACTATAAGAGAAATCATGACTTTAGTTATGAACTTAGAAATAGACTAGGATCCCACTAGAGATACTTCAAACAATCCTACAAAATCAATAAATCCTATAGTCTAGTTGTAGTTCCTCTAAATAGTTGTAGCTCTTCACTCTTTATTCCTCCAATTAGGTCGTCTAGATGAGTTGGATTTTTTTCTAAATCCTTTTCCTCAATTTGGAAAAAATATTTTTCATCCTTGGGTTGAGACATGCAAACATTAAGGTGTAGCTACAAAAAATAAATAAAAAGAGGAAACAAAACACCTTATAAAGAATCACTTGGGTTGAATGTAGACCTTTAATCCAACCTATTCCTATAGTGTGTGAGAAATAAATATATAGAAGACTATAATTTCAGTACCTTACTAACAACAATGCCAAAAGTGGATATCAATGTCAATTAGGTATGCATATTTATGAGGCATTGAACACTACATATGCATTACAAAATTGATGTAGGGTCTAACCTACATGCTCCTATAGAATAAATTCAGCTCTTACTAAGGGTTGACAACACACACTTGTTCATCCTAAGGACTCCATGAGAATAAAACAAATCATGTATACATATTAAAAATAGAGTTGAAGCCATAGGAAACTAGAAAGAACTAAAATTGTAGAAATTAAAAACTAAACTTTAATTAAATAGGATGATTGAATGTAACACACGCATTGCAATTATTTATAGAAAATAGGAAATAACAAATTTTAAATGGTTTATTCAGAACTATGAAATGGTTACTAATTATAAAATATAAAAATATAAAAAATGCTCTTGAGGTTCTTATAAACGATACTCTTGTAGTAGGCCCTTTCTCTAAGAGTAGACACGATTCCCCCTAGTTGGAAAAAATATATTAAACACTTTAAATGTAATTAATTATAAATATGCTTTATTACTACTAAAGAAAATACATAAAATATTTTTTTCTACTACTCACATACTAAATGACTACTAGACAGTTCTAAGTTCTATTATGTTGTTATTATTGTTGGTATTTTTGTTAATCTTGCCTAAGATACATACAATAATTTAAAGGACCATGTAAATTCCCTAAATATTTTTATCACTTTTATAAAATATAGTTGAAATTACCATGGTCAAAATTAACTATAAAAAAAGGTTACAAAATTGAAATGTATTTTTTGGTTTCTTATACTTGGAGAATCTTAATAGTCAACATTCTAACTTTGACTGAGTACGATAGTTTGTGAGGAAAATTGAAAGATATGATAGATTGGGTTCTAGCTAGCACAACAATCTAATTTCTATTCCCAACTAACTACCTAAGTAAATTAGCAATGCTAGAAGGAGACATGTAGTTAGATTCTATTGCATCTATCCTTCCTAGTAATACACTAGTATTATAGGTACTAATTAGAGCATTTATTTTCTCCATGAAACTAATGTGCATGAGACCATACATCTGGTTCTCATGATGTGGATTCAACAATGTTATTATCAACTAAATTCATTTAGTTTAAATATTATGCATTTTATTAGTTTGGGAAAGATGAATTTGAAACTGATTTGTAAACATCCTATTTACCTTTTTGTAGCAATCCCACATACCTATAGTATAGAAGAGATGTAGGATCACTCTATATGAGACATTTTAGAATACTACATGCAACAATTTTATAGATAAACTCCAACTAAATCATTCAATTTTCCAAAAAAAAATTTATATTGTATTATCTTGTACAAACTACAAAATAGTTACCAATCCTATCAAAATAAGGGATTTTCATGATATTACTTACAAAAAAAGATAAGTTTTATCAATTGAAAACTCTACATAGAAGAGTCAATTGAGTGATTTATCAATTAAATCACACAATTTATAGATGAGAAAACACATAAAAAATGAAACATTTACTTCTCAAAGGATATCCATAAAGAGATAGTATACTTTCTTTGTATTCACCTATAAGATATAAAAAATTAATTAATTTTCTGACCATTTAAGATCTTCCAATAATATATTGAAGGAATAGCTTCCCAAATATCATTTACATTAACAAGAAAACTAAGTTCCTCCATTGATCTAGACCAACTAGAATTACCACACTTCTTTTTTATAGGAGAGATTTTTGTTGAAATCCTCTCAAATTTTTAGATGTCATAATTATAATTAATATTTTATTTTTAGATGAATAAATTTATGTCCTTCAATCATCTATCTCAAAGAGAGTGTATTTGGATCACATACATTTATAACCTCAATTTTTCATAGTTTCCTCTTTCTTGCAAAAATATTAGCAATCTAATTACTTATTGCTTATCATAATTGTCCATCATTAATACAACTACCTTAGACCTTTGCAATTAATTCCATGATAAATATTTTCCTGGGGACAAATCCATACCTAGAGTATTCTAAGATACCATTTTTATCACTGTTTTTGTTCTTATTTTTAGGCTTAGTCCCACTTCTTATTAATATTTATAATATTTATTTTATATCTTTAAAATAACTCATTTTCTAGGACTCTTTTTATGTTTGCTCTTGATTTGGATATTTTCCCCTATTTTATTCATTCCCACCAATGTATTTTTTTTCTTTTTTTGGAGAACAAGGGGTTGTACTTTAGTCCCTTACCTTTGACAAGTCACAACTCTCTCCTTTAGAGCTTCAGATTTTACAAACAGATTCAATTATCATATCAATTGAGATGCTATAGCTAGATACATACATCATTTTCATAAAATGTTTGAATTATTTATTTTTCTTTTTTTGGATCTTCTTTAATTTTTTGTATGAATACAAATATTCTAGAATTCAACAATCTTCTTGACATTTTTCTACAACAACCTTCACAATACTAAAACTCCACCTATTTGTCTTCTTTCTTTAGTTCTTATGTAGTTGTCTCTTTGCTATGATATTTAGGATATTTCTCATGAGATTATTCTTTATCTTTAGCTTTTGATCCTTGTGTCACAGCCCACCTTAGCATAACTTGCTACTTAAGTTGGACTTAATAGATGTATGCTTTGATATTGTATCTATTTTATTTAAGGATATGGTACTGTTGATGCTCTGTGTGGTTGCAAGATCATGTACTCTCATGGGTGGACAAGAGAATTGACCACAAGGAATGAGATACAATAATAAGGGAGAAATGATAATGATGACTTGTTCATCGAATAGCTTAGGGTAACATGTATGAATACCCTTCCATGTTGGTGCATTGTAATTTGCTTATGGTTATGTTCATACCATTGGAGCAGGGAAGTTGCCTGCAATGAGTCTCCTTAACATGAGTCGATGATAGCTTAAGTCTATCTTAAATAAGGAGCCACTCACTTAAGGATAAAACAATGGTATGAAATATCAAGAGAGTGTATTTTTTCTTGCTTTTGGAATGATGATTTTTATTATCTCCTTGTATTATTGAAGAATTAATTTGTTTGATGTTAATTCTTGTATGTCTAAGGTCGGTAATAAAACCATGATTTGTTAGATTCAAATATTTGCTTTATGTTTGTTTGTGGCTATTGATGGACCATCGTTAACCTTAGTGGTGGTGCCTTAATACTCTATACTTGGAGTGATGGCAAATAGTGAAGTGGACACATTTGTGTGTTATCACTCATATTTTGTTTATGGGCATATATTGTAGTAACACTCTTGTTGTTAGTGGGTACTAAAGAAAGGCACCATGAGCATTATGGGGGTGCACTCAAGTGTTGGTGCTCAAAATCTCCTTGGGAGAAGAAGGATATCATTTTAAGTGAAGGGCACCCGTCGACGTGAGAGATAGAGGAGCAAGAAGAATCGTAAGAATGGAAGAAGCAGAGTTGTGCAGTGTAAGGTAGTGCATGAGGATAGAGTGATAGCAAAAAATATCTCTGTTGTAGATTCTAGGTAAATTCCATAGCAATTTTATGAACCTATTGGGTTGGTTTCATTGTTTATTTTTTGTGATACTGCTATGTTGTTGGATGTTTTTGTTTACCTCTAGATGCTCTTGTTTTTCATTTAACCTTACTATGGATTTTGGCATGTTGGCTTATCGTTGTGCATAATTTTTTGATTGTTCTAAGTGTCTTAAGATTACATGCTCAATTTTTGCCTACTCTAAACTTGTTCTCCTTGCATGGTAGGAAATAATGCAGTGAAGGGGTAGTGCTTAGCTTAGCCTAATGTTGCTTGCTTTCATTGACTAGCCTTTGCATCATTTTCCTTTGCACGACATGTTTTTGAAACCCCTAATGACCTGTAGAGCATCTTGTTGTATTCTATGGACATCTAAGTCTCTTGCATGTAAGGCACCCTACAAGTCCTTTCCTTAAGTTATGTTTTCATAGGCGAGGCGTTGGTACACTCATAGCTGGTTTTTGTCTATTGTGTAAGCTTTAGGGTTAGCTCTAAGTTAATCTTTCAGGCTGAGTCAAGCCAATGTTAAATTTTTAGAGATTCTAATCCTGTTGTTTCAATGATAGATTAATGTTTTAATCTTTCATTTTTCTTTAAAGATTATTGCTAAAGTTAAATCTAAGTTAATATTTGGGTTTTCTTTTAATCTATTGAAATATTAATTAGATTTAATCTTTAGACCCTAGATTAACATAATGATGTGTTTTTGGAATTAATTCTTATATTCTCTATTAGTAAAATGATAGATTAATTTGTTGTAATATTAGATTTGGAGAGTAATATAAGAATAGATTATTTTAATGTTGGAAATAATCAGATGATAGATTAATTCATTATAATATTTAGACTAGCAATTAATCAAATGATAGATTAATTCATCGTAATTTTTAGACTGGCAACTAATAAAATGATAGATTAATTCATTATAATCTTTAGATTTGCAACTAATCAAATGATAGATTAATTCATTATAATTTTTAGATTGGCAACAAATAACATGATAGATTAATTCATTATAATCTTGAGATTGGAAATTAATCAAATGATAGATTAATTTATTATAATATTTATTTGGTCTTTAATCAAATGATAGATTATTTCATTATAATCTCTAGACTTGCAATTAATCAAATGATAGATTAATTCATTATAATATTTATATGGGAAATTAATTAAATGATAGATTTATAATATCTAGATTTACAATTAACCAAATTATGGGTTAATTTAATATTTAATCTAATGTTGGATTAATTTAGTTTTGGGATTGACCTAATATTGGAATAACCTTAGGTTTAGTATCAGTCTAATATTAAAATTAATTGATCTAACCTTTAATTTGGGAATAATCCAATGATAGATATAATGGAATAATCTATGTTGGATTATTTATTAGAATTAACCTTTCAAGATTGGATAATATGCTAATGATAGATTCCATGGTTGAAATCTTCAATGTTACATTCTTTAGATTATTGATAATATTTTGAAATAAAACTAATGTTGCATTAGTGGAAGATAATATTTGATGGTTTTACTTATCCTTTGAATTTAAGATATTGTGGTAAATATTTTGGAAATAAGTATGGGCTTCTTTTGCTTATGTTTGTTGTATTGAATTGATTTATATAGAAATGCATGGCTTGGTATTTCTATAGAAAGGTATTTAAAATATTTGTGGAAAATATTTAGGGAAAGAAGTATGGGTTTATTTTCCTTGTGGTTGTTATGCAATGAATCATATAGAAATGCATTCATACCTGCAAATGAGTTATTATGATCCCTACCTTCCTACCAACCTACTGCAGAGGTCAAGAGAAAAAATGTCTAGTTGATTATTCAATTATGCTTGGAATACTGTGAAGGATTAGGTTGGAAATCACTCTTGGTGAAAGAGGATTTATTGTAATAGAAGTAAAAACTATTCATTTGTATAATCTAAAACTTTAATTGAATGACTACATGGTACCATGTTGATTAATGGTTTTATGGTTCTTATCCATGCTATTAGAGCTAATGATTTGATCTAAAGATTTTATTAGATTTATTTGTAAGCTTAAGATAAGATAGTATTTTGCTTCCTTTTTAGAAGTTGCTCTTATTTTATTACTTGCAAATTTTGAGAGAGAGAGAGAGAGAGTTATCTTTGGGCTTAGGGGTTTCTTTGGGAAGGTCTCTAAAGGTAACCTTGTCTAAACTCTCCTTTTGGGCTATTGTGAGGGAGCAACACCTAGTTCCTATGTCCATGATAAGATGATCACACGAAGTGATTTATGCTTAGGTACCCATTGCGAAGATGGGTAAGAAAAGCATGAAGTTTAAGAGATCATTATGGAGGTGCAGTTAAACTAGACCAAGGCAGAACACTGAAGGACCTAACATAGATTAACTTATGAATGGTGGAAGGAATTGGCATCCCCTCCTCTCTAAAGATTGAGAAGGGATAATCCTAATTCTAAGATCAATATGTCTGCATTCATTGGGAATGCTAGAAATGTAGGGTAGCCTTTTTAAAAGTGTCCTCTATACCACAGAGGTATACTAAGTAAATCCTAGCACTTACGGGAGCTTGGCCTTCCACTCGAGAGATGTTTGCAGCATCATAATCTCAAAATATGGGTATGTCTAGTCAATGTATGTATTCCATGAATACTCCTATGAACCTCATTAAGTTCTTTACATAGAAAAATATCTCTCGAGTTGGTTAGTTAAGTTTGAAATTGTATTATTGACTCTCTTATAGTATGTTTACATACATGGTGCTCATCATAAAATATCTAAATTGCAAAAACAAATGTGGTAGGCTCTTGAGCATAGGACTTGAAGGTCACCTATAACAATTAAGTTAACAAAAAGTATTTGCTTTGATCTATGATAAAATTAAAATACCCAAAAACTAAGATTTTGATGATGCTTCTAAAAAAAACTTTAAACAAGCTTATGAAAGTAAATATTTTTCAAAATAATGAAGGTAAAATTATCATTATTATAATTATATGGAACTTCAATAGTAACATTGCAAATGGTAAAGCACATGTTATAACTATGTAGAGAGTGGGGCATATGTTATAGGAATTAAAACAACAAGTAATAAAGAATGACATACATTTTAGGAAATTCACTTAAAAAATATCTTCATATTTGGTATAAACAAAAACTAAAATTAAATTTTATAAAGTAATCAGTGAAAGGGAAAATCTATCTATTAAACTAATATTAAAGAATTCATTGATAAAAATAGAAGTTTGAAAAAGATAAAAGAATGTATCTAATAGAAATATAAGCTATATAATCTAATTCACCTAAGAACAAATATGATATTTTGTTAGTTTGGTAAAAGGAGTTTTGCAAAAAAATAGATAGTTAAGCTATAGGTTCTTATGGACAGGGAAAGAGAAGGTATTCCCTTGGTTAAATGGCAATACTTAGCCAAGCCCTATGAAAATGGAGGATGGGGACTTAAGAACATCTTCCTATTTAGCAAGGATCTAGCAGTAAAGTGTGTTTGGAAGATAATATGAAAGGAAGGCTTATGGAATAAGATCATGCATGAAAAGTATTTAGAGGCACCCATAGTTGAGGAGTGGATAAGGGCCCCAATGAAGCAAATCCACAATATTTAAATCTATTGAAAGGCAATGATTCAAGCATTTTATATTGTAGGTGATTGGCTTACCTAGAAAATAAGGGATGGTTCAATGATAAGACTAAGATTAGACCTTTGGATTGGTTGTGGTGATATGCATAGACTGCCAAATAATGTAATTTAGACTCTAAGATCTCAGGGGATTGGAAATCTTGCCTAAGCAGCTAATCCAAAATATTCTACAAACTGGATTCAAGGATGGAAGGAAGCAAGAGTGTTAGGAATTTAGGGACAGGAGGCACACCGATGGGAAGAATATATGGGAAGACTTAAAACTAGACATATCAATTTGCGAGAGAAAGCTCAATTGTTCTAGACAAAGAATGGAGCTATGAGGGAGTACACTCCAAAGTTTTGAATTAGGTAGTAATAACAATCCAGCATGGTGGTGGAAGACACTATGGAAGTAGAAAGCCCCATTGAAGACAAGACTATTCCAATGACTTGCCATGAAAAATAAGATTCTGATATGGGAGGTATTATAGAAGAAGATTTGTAATGGTCCAGGAAGATGTCATTTATGTAAGTCAAACAATGGAATAATTGATCATTTACTATTGCTTGCTCCTTTACTAGATAGATTTGGGGGGGTGTTATAGCACAATTAAATATTCTTATAGGATGGCAATAAGATTCTTTAGAAGAGTGATTAAAATCTTGGTTTGAAAATAGGTCTTTCAAATATTTTATAGCTTTCCCATTGTTTGTGTCTTGGGGAGTATGATTATCTAGGAATGCAATATTTTTTTAGGATTAGGAGAAGCCTACTTGGTAGGTATTCTCACAAATCATTGGAAGTTTCAATAATTGTAAGATATTGGCAACAACAAAGGTAAAAAAGAAAAATTATCCCTCCAAAGATTGATAAATCAGAGGCCTAGAGATTTTTTGATCGGGCTAGATAAGGGGTCCCTAGAGTTTGTGTAGTAGGAGGATTACTATATATTTTTTACTTGCATTATTTGAAATTCAAGGCTATATTGGGAGAAGTTTCTAATAATTATGTTGAAATTATGGCCCTCAAATTGTTGGTTCAATTGATAAAATCAAAAGGAATACAAAAAAATAAAATTTAGGAAGACTCGTGGGTGCTAATAAACTAGAAGCTTGGTTTTTTTGGAATGGAAAATATGATTCTCCATCCCATTTTCTCTCAAATAAAAGTTGTGGATTGAAGTGAAGCTTTTGCTTTTTGGCATATTTATAGAGAATTGAATAGAGAAGTAGATGGACTCTCAAAGGAGGCACTTCAGATTGATCTAGGTACATGCTTAGTATAGGAATTCAATGAGGGCAATGCACTACAACTAGTTCAAATCTCTATTTGGGAAGATTAATACACTCCAATTAAAGCAAGCACAAATAAAACAACTTTTTCAAAAAAAAACAAAAGTTAGTGATTTAAAGGATATTGTTTGATAAATTGGTAAGGTGTCTATGGATATAACTTAGGATAATAGAGATAGCTAGTTATGATGTATAAACAACTTGAATTTTAGGTCACTATTGAAATTTTAAAAAATGCCAAAGGGGCATCTACATAATGTAATTTCATATTTACGTAGTATAAATTTAAGAGCATTTTTTCACGGGAAAAAAAAGAGTAAAACAAAAATATGAAAAAATAATATTTATAAAGCAATTAGTATCCTCACATGTATTCTCAAATAACATA
This sequence comes from Wollemia nobilis, assembly GCA_028583015.1. Taxonomy (NCBI): domain Eukaryota; kingdom Viridiplantae; phylum Streptophyta; class Pinopsida; order Araucariales; family Araucariaceae; genus Wollemia; species Wollemia nobilis. The sequence goes on from JAQPPZ010017095.1 coordinate 6,740,832, forward strand.
CAAAACAAATAATTAAATTTTAACACATTTAATATTTTTTTTATTTGTTTGTGGAAAACACCCCTTTTAAGGTGCCACTTTTGGGTAAGATCCAAGGAGTCAGGGGTATCTATTTCATCTAAATATGCCCAGGGCTTGCACCTAGCTTACCTCCTTTGACACAAAAAACACAAAACACAAAAAAACAACAAAAATACAAAAAAAATAAAACAAAAACAAGATAAAATACACACATACTGAAAAATAAATAAAGTAAAAAATATATTATATCTATAGCCAAACCAAACCAACAGATCTATTAGCCAAGATTCAACAAAAGAAACATAAGAAAGATCTTTTTGAGTTGGGAACCGAAAAACCTTGACTGAACCAGAGAGAAGCTAATACAAAGAAAAAAGGAACAAGGTAATTTTATAATTGGAGCCATCTAAAGAAAGGATAGAAAGAAGAGCATCCCTGATTTGCAAAGCCCACTAGTATTTTCATCTCTAATTTGCATTTCCCCCTATCTTTTCATCCAAAAGCCTATTGAATCCAACTTTTCTCCTTCTTTTTGAATTTGAACCACATTTATTTTTCTTATTGCCTTCTAGTTTGTATACACCTTCATATTTTTACTAGAGATTTGACTAACTCTTGATGGCTCTACATTTAAATATATTTATGTTGATTGAGAATATAGGACTAAAACTTGATTCATAGATCCCTAGTATCCTTGAGAACAAAAGTCTCGTTTGACCTTCTCCTCTATTTTTTGTTTTTGTTGGTGAGTTTTCCATTCCGAGGATAGATCTCAAAATTACTATTAACCATACCAATGGCTTTCTTTGAGGAGTCTTTGACTATTTTTGGGTGGAAAATCTGTGAGCTATCCAAAAACTAGGTTTCCAAAATCTCTATCTCCATAGAATCATCCACATCCTCTAAATCATCTTCCACTACAAGTTTTGAAAACCTATTATTTGAGGAGGTTGACTTATCTGTAGGCTTCATTTTCTTAGTAACATGTTTTTTTTTAGGAACCTAAAATTCCTCTTGACCTTGATCCTACTTTGTTTGATTTAAGACTACATATTTGCAATATTTTACTAAGTGACGGTATTCATGACATAGCCTACACCTAAAGGGAAAGTTTTCATAATCAACTTCTTTCTCCCAAGTTTCTTTCCCAAATTGCAAAGTGATTTTTTTGGTAAGGGGTTATTAAAGTCTATGAGCACACAAATCTAAGCATAAATAAAATGCTCAAACCGTATTGTGTTATTTGTTGTCATCATGTAGGTGCCTAAAGTGTTACCAATTGCTGAGAAGACTATAGGATTCCAGAATTTAACCGATAAACCAAAAATTTTGACCCAAATAGGTCCTACTAAAGGTATTTCCTCTTTAGCCTTAAATAAAGCATGCTAGGGTTTCATAAACAAACCAACTCGACCAAAAAACCAAGGACCACCCTGGAATATTTGTTGTCTATCCTCCTCATTAGCAAATAACACCAAAAAATATCCATTAGGATAATCTGAGATACTAAACTCACCTAGAGTTCGTCATTGCTTCAAAGCCTAACTTTTAAGAATAGGTCAGGATGACCAAAAGCCCAAGAATTGACAGATCAAAACCTCGTTGCTCCATTGTAGCAATTTCATCTTGAATTTTAGATCGTTGTAGACTAAAAACTGGAGATCCATTTGTCACTCACATACAACCAGAGTCTGTTTTCCTACGATCAATCCTTGGCATACAAAGAGATTGATGCAAAAACTTTGTCGACCAGTTAAAATTGTTGGAGATTGAACACCCTTTACAACATCTTTGAAATTCATTCTATCCATAGTTCCACTTGATCCCTTTCTTACATCCTCTCTTCTTCTACGGCTCCTCTTCAAATCCTAGTTTTCCACCCAAAAAAACACATTTAATATTCATGTTTAATTTAATTTCTTAATTCATAGTTTGTATATTACTTTTTAAAGTTGTTACACTGGAACACTTCATCTCTTCGTAGCTAAGGACCCCTGACAAACCATGTTTATTTTTCGTGGCCCTTCTTCATCGTTGAGTTTGTTTAGTTCTTTTAAATGATCAAGTCTATTTAAACATATATCCCAACACATATTATAAAATCTAAAAGATTACAAAATGTCTTTTCCTTTCTCAATAAAATTGCATAGCAGTAACTTATTCGCATTTAATGCCTCCGTTGTTACGTTGCCATGCTACATCATAATAATCCTCACAATAATAGGTGATATTTCTGCCTAATTTTTTTTTCTCCTTAAGTCATGAACCTTAGGCCTTAGGACTTTTGAAGATTGAACGGCCTGGTTCTGCGGATCTTTCTTCATTAGTAGTATGCCTTTTTTTAGACCAGTATAGAACCCAAACGTTCTGCATGGTCCATCCCCAATTCTCTGTGCGACCCAACTCCAAAATAGGCCAGTTGTTGATTCGAACAGCATGTCCTCCTTTCAAATCTACGATTTGCCATTCACACTCATGCCCTCCCCAAAAGGGGTCCTTCCGACCCGCACTGATATAACCGTCTGGGTGAAAGAAGCGTTGCATCGGAGGAAGACCCTGCCATGATGGATCACGGCATAACCAATATTTTGGTGCAGCCTGAAATGAAATATTCATCTGTTAACAGTAATCTCTGCAACAGTTAACATTCATGACGATGAAATAATTACAAGGTAATCTGATATATCAGTGTTCTTAAACTCTAAAAAATTAATATTTTTTTAACACAAACTCATTCTTAAAAATATAATAAAACTATCTTACTCGTTTGAATCGGAAGTTCCACTCAAAACTGCAGATCTCCTTCTTGGTTATGCTGACCTGCAAATCGCCACAGTTTTATATTAGAATACATTGAAGTTGTAGTTTTTCTTTGCCCATTAAAAAGTATGTTTAAGAGGCAGCACCAGAATTACCATAATAGACTTCAACCCTTGTAACCTTTTATAAAATATCAAAAGAACTTAAACACTTTAACCTAATTTCAAATTCTACATCGAGTGGTTTACTATAATTCCATGACAGAATTGAACTCTAAATCTTGAAGCTGATCTTTTATAACTCTTATTTTACTTAGTGTGACTTGAAATGAATCATCAGGTGCTCATACTGTAGGTCTGACGAGCACTAAGAAGATTTAGATCGAACTACTACCTTTCAAAAGATTGACTTCCCTAAATTTAAACTTAGATCTCTTGAACTGTGAAGGCATGCATGCAATTCTGTGACTGCAATTAATTCAACCGGAGTATAAATTAAAATGATCAAGAATTGCAGTTTCATGTCTTTCAATTCCAAAGCTTGAAGTGTCATGTTATTTCACTCTGCCATCTCAACATAAGTGCATTCACTATTGAAATAAGAATTTTTTGACAATGTTTCATATGGTCAAAGAAAGAAAAAAAAAAGAGTGATGTGCTCACCCGTCTGCTTTCCCTAATAGAAATTGTATAAGCCTGAATTGCAGCAAGACCAGGATGGAGAGCCTTGGGATCAACATAAACCTTCCCTTCCCACAGTTCCCTAAGATGCTTCTCCCACAAAACATCAGACGCAGCAACGCGTCTCCAATCCTTGGACACCGCAATGCACTTGCCCAGGGACTTCACATCCAACTTGGACAGAACATACAGAAACAGATCAAACCCCATGTGAGAGAACAGATCAAAACTCCTTACACATTCAGTTTCCACAATTTCATCCCCACCAATAACATCTTGACGTAAATATACTCTCTTATTTCTCACCCCAATCTGCATCGTCACAAAATTTATTCCATCATCCTGCTCTCAAACAATAGTTCACACAAAAATTCTTAGGGTTGAGCAAGAATCACACCAAAATCAATCGCCCCAATTTAGAAAATCAACGATGAATCCCACGGGGTCAGTTCTACCTTTCGATTCCACGAAATCCTTATAGGGGTCAGTTTTGGCTTATGTTCTTAGATGTTTGCGGTCTCCATAATTCATTTTCTTCTACTGGTACTGCTACTTCTCAACCAAGAGGTTAAAAATGTAATGGACTAAGTTCATTGGCTGAGAAGAAGATGACGAAGAACTGTGAGATTAAAAAGGAAATGATGAAGAGCAGGCAAGAAGAGTTAAGGCACAGTTGGAAAAAAGATAAAACTCGTGGAAAGAACGCGGCAAGTGCAAGAATGAAGGCAGAAATCGTGGAAAGATTCCGTCCAACTTTTAGTATTAATGGATTGTTATCGTCATCATGGTATGGTTATCACCGCACCTCATCGAGCGCACGTTTCTGATTCGCTGGTAACAGTAAGGATTCAGGAACCTTGGATTCCAGGGTCTCGTCCGATGTTTCGGCTACGCGGAGGGAGAGATAGGATTATGTCCATATTTGTGGAAAGCATGTTCACATATGACGGACGACGTTCTTTTAACTATATCTATATATATATATATATGATTTTTTTTTTAAATGTTTATTTAATTTTTTTTTAACTTTTAGAAAATTATTTTTTAATTTTTAAAGTTATATAAGATTATATGCTATTTAATATATATTTATTTGTATTAAAGGTTAGTGGATTGGTAAGTGCTAGTTTGGTTGGGCACTTATTAAGAAGAGATCTAGGTTCAAACCTTGGAAAAGCTTAAGCACTTATCAAGAAGATATCCAAGTAGACGGACAAGGTACTTTTAACTATATCTCTATAATATATAGATAGGTTATATGATTTTTTTTTTTTTTAATGTTTATTTAATTTTTTTAACTTTTAGAAAAATATTTTTTAATTTTTAAAGTTATATAAGATTATATGTTATTTAATATATGTTTATTTGTATTAAAGGTTAGGTGGATTGGTAAGTGCTAGTTTGGTTGGGCACTTATTAAGAAGAGATCTAGGTTCAAACCTTGGAAAAGCTTAGGCACTTATCAAGAAGAGATCCAAGTAGGTTCAAACCTTGGAGAAGCTTGTTGTAAAGTAGTAGTCTGATCCAAATCTTTTGAGTGCATAGTATGAATCCCGAGCAAAGTAGTAGTTTGATCCAAATCTTTTGAATGAGCCTAATCTAAATATTTTGAGTGTAGTCTGATCCAAATCTTTTGAGTGCATTGTACGAATCCCGAGCAAAGTAGTAGTTTGATCCAAATCTTTTGAGTGAGCCTGATCTAAATCTTGAGTGCGCGGTACGAATCCTGACCAAATTATTAGTCTAATCCAAATCTTTTGAGTGCCTGGTACGAATCCCAAGCAAAGTAGTAGTCTGATCTAAATCTTTTAAGTGTGCGGTACGAGTCCCGAGCAAAGTAGTAGTCTGATTTAAATTTTTGAGCATGTGGTACGAATCTCGAGCAAAGTAGTAGTCTAATACAAATCTTGTGAGTGCATGGTACGAATCCCGAGCAAAGTAGTAGTCTGATCCAAATATTTTGAGTGTGCGATATGAATCTCGAGCAAAGTAGTAGTCTAATCCAAATCTTTTGAGTGCATGGTAAGAATCCTGAGCAAAATAGTAGTCTGATATAAATTTTTTGAGTGCGCCTAATTCAAATCTTTTGAATGCGCGGTACGAATCCTGACCAAAGTAGTAGTTTGATCCCTTCTACCTTAATAAATTAAGGTTAAGTGTAACAAAGTAGATGATGCCTGGGTGATAATTAAATTGTTTTACTATATTAATGTTTTTTATTGTCTTACATTATCTTCAGAGTTTATTTTTTAAGTTTGTGTTTTATTTGAGATTGTAGTGCGCGGTACAAATCCTTAGTACATTATATCATGGTCCATCTTCGGGCTATAAAACAACGAGGTAAAATAGTTTTGGTAAGGGATTTTTTTATTCTAAAAATATATATATATACATAATATATATGTTGTAAATATAATTATTATAGAGTCCCATGGGACAATGCAACGGTTTGGGCTTTGACTTTTCTTTGAAAAATCACTGTGGTGTGAGTAGGTGTATGTTCATTAAAAAATATATATATATTATAAGTATATATATATATATTATAAGTATGTGAAATTGTTTTACTTCATAAGTCTTGTAAAAAATTGTTTACTTTGTCAAAAAGATATAAAGGTAATATATAGATATTATAACATTAAAATTTTAGTTTGAAGTTTTTTTTAAATTGATTATATGGAACTGAACTAAACTCATTTTTATTATTTAGTATTAAAATTTTGGTCCGGTGAAGAGTTATAAAATAAAAAATAGGAAGTGGAGGTTGAGATTATGGAAAGGATTGTACAATATGTTTGTAGTGTGTTTGTACCAAAATTCATCCAATCTAATATAATGGGTCCATAGCAAATGGTAACTAATATGGTCACGCTGGTGCATCTATAATGAAAGGCATCATCTTATATAGATTATGATATATGATAAAAATTTTAAAAAAATTAAATAACAGTTATAAGAAATTAAATAAATTATGGTGTATGATAAAAATTAAATAAATTACTAAAAAAATTTGTAAATAATTTTTCAAATATTTTAAATTAAAGGATAAAGTAGTTTTTAAAAGTCATCCAATCTAATATAATGGGTCGGATAGTAAAAGACAACTAATGTAGTTACGATGGTGCATCTATAATGAAAAGCATATCTTATATAGATTATGGTATATGCTAAATATTAAATAGATTATTAAGAAATTGGTAAATATTTTTTAAAATATTTAAAATTAAAGGGTAAAGTAGTTTTTAATGTGTTCGGTAATAAGTCATATGAGAATATAAAGGGTTCATAGTAAAGGGCAACTAATATGGTGCATCTATAATGAAAGGCATCATTTTATATGGATTATAATTTATGGTATATGATAAAAATTAAATAAATTATCAGTGTGATGTGGTCTACCGGCAAGGACCTCACTTGCATTATCGGTGATGTGACCCGGGTTCAATTCCCACGGCCAATATGTATATGTATAAGAAGTATTTACTCAATAAAAAAAATTATTAAGAAATTTGTAATTAATTTAAAAAATTATTTTAAATTAAAGGGTAAAGGTGCTAGGTAATATATGAGATGATTATTGGTTTAATCAATATATGATTATCCACCCAAGCATTGTAGGTGAGTTGGAGAGGAGAGGGCAATCCTCCAAAGGAGGTTCCAGGTTCGAATCTCCACCCTACCAAAAAGTTGAATTGGGTACCCAAAATCCAATTGATAATGTTGGTGCGAGCAGGATTAGATGCGACTTCCGTGTGACTTTGACAGTGTAGAACCCCTGGTCTTGGTCTCTTAGACCAAGGTGACCCCACAAAGATTTTTAGCTTAAAATATATATATATATATATATATATATATATATATATATATATATATATATATATAAGAGTTAGAATTAAAGTGTACAATTTTGTTATTTTTTATTTTTTTCTATGCGAGTAATTGAATATATAATTTTTGTTTTCCTTTACATTAAAAACAATTCCATGAATGGTTTTATCTATTTTTTATTCACTATTGAATAGAATAGAAGTTTTTTCATAGCCATAACACCAAATAGCCTATGGGACTTTAAAAAATACAAGATTACAAATTAACATATATTATCTTACTAGATTCTTTAAAATATAAAGAAATTTGTATGAAACTATAAATTTTGACTTATCATTTTTTATTTTTGAAGTGGATATTTTTTCAATGACTTTATTTATAAAGTCTCTTACTTTCTTTATTCTCTACTTCTCAAAGAGTTCACCTATAGATATTAATGTTAGAGTATAAATTTGGATTCATCATTCTTTCTTTCATTTTTTTGAAAAAGGTGAAAATATTATTAAGAAAACAGGTCCAATAGATATTAATGTTAGAGTATAAATTTGGATTCATCATTCTTTCTTTCTTTTTTTGAAAAACGTGAATCTTATTAAGAAAACAGGTCCAAAGTTACAATAATTGGCCTAACACTTTTGGCCAACCTCAAGATCCTAATAAAACTAACTCTAACGTCTTCTTGGACCACAAATTTATTAGTGTTGTTCAAAGAGCTAAAACTCCTATCTTGGTTATAGTTTTGGTTAATACTATTCTAGAGAGCTTGGATTAGCTTCTCTCTCTTGTCATGACTTCAGGGACTATCCCAAATTAGGACCAAGAGTGTTACAAGCAACAATGTGATGTCAAAACAAAGGTTAATCATCATAATTATCTACCGTGTTCCTAAACACTTTATTGCCTAAATCCCTATTGGCTAGTAATAAAACCTATTGGTTCACCTCCATTTACTCTACAATATATCTATTGTGATAAAATTTTAACAAGTAACCAATAAGATGCTCACTTCTAATTTTAGCTAGAAATTCCACTACAACATTCTTGCCTCTATCTATATGAACCAAGATGGCATCCTCAAACTATTACCATATGTCTTTGATCTAACTCACTTGTTCTTGATCGATCATGCACTTGGTCTAAAATTCCTACTCTCATCTAGCAACCCCACCAAAATTTATGATTCAAACTTCACTATGATCTTTCAAACTCTATTCCCCCAAACATTGAAAGTGCCTTATCTAATTTCCAAAGCCTCTACTTCATTATTTGGTTCTACTCCTAAGCCTTCCAATTTCCAATGAATGATCTTCCCCTTGTAGTCTCTTCTGATGAAACTAATGCTTGTTGTCTCTAGGTTATCCTTGGTTGCTCCATATCTATTGATTTTTTCCTAGCCTAGAGGTGGTGGTTGCCAAGCCCCATGAGTCTACCTCCTAGCAACATTCTCTCCCTCTTGGTTTTACTGCTTCTCCACATGATTTTTTGATATTTTTGTAACATTATTTAATATTTTTATCAAATAAGCTCTATCAAAGTGTAATCCTATCTAAAAAAATTAGCATTTATTTCCAACCATGTATGTCACCAAATAAATCTTGGACCTAGAGACTAACCCAATTTAACTGATTAATTGTTTAACCTTATTTATGTACAGGCCTCCCATATATTAGTAAGTGTTAACTTCTAGTTGATATAGGCCTTGAAGAGATCAACCAATTAGCTCCACCACTCTAGGGCAAAGTCACACTGAAAGAGCGAATAATCTATTGTCTCCTCTTGGTTATTGCACATTATACATTTAGAGGGGCCATGAAAACCTCTCTTCTATAAGTTATCATACGTGAGGAGGCTTTGATGCATAACTTGCTAGGAAAAGAAATTAATTTTTGTCCAGACATTTGCCAACCATACTCTATATCATGGAACATCCAACAATATTAGTGGGGGAGGGAATAATTCATTATAACCTTCCTAAATTGTATAGATGTCTAAATTTCCATGATCCTAACCTATCTTATCCTCTTCCTGCTCTCTAGTAAGGTGAAGTTGCTTTAATATCCTCTCTAAGAGTGGCACCAAATTTTGGGAGATTGGGACTGACCACTCTTCCCACTACTTTACTTTCATATAACAGAAAGTCTCAATCTACCTTGCATGCAAATAGGTTGTTGTCTTGATCCAACCTCTAGCCTCAAGCATTTATTGAAGGGGTTGTATTTTTGAAATTAAGGGGGGTAATGTTCCCAAGAATCGGTCCAAAAATTCATTTTATCCCCTCTATCCACTTTCTAAAATAGTTTTGGTTTTACCACTTTCTCTCCTCATTTTAGCACCTTCCAAACAATAGAATCTTATCCACACATAGGGATGTAACTTGATTCCTCATGGGGAATGTTATCCAAGTACTTACTAGTAACGACTTTGCTAAATAACACTTTTTAATTGGATATCCATATCCAATACAACTTACCTACTAGGGCTTAGTTATTCAATGCTAATTTTTGAATTCCTAATCCTCTGCTTGTTTTAGGCTGGTAAATTTTGTCCCAACTTACTAGAGCCCATCACTTACCCATCCTTGGATCATCCCAAAGTAATTTTCTCATGAGTGAGTCTAGCTCCTTCAACATTCCAATCGTAGCAGTAAGGATAAAGAACTTGTAAACTAGCATTGCTTGAACCACTCTTCCTCTAAAAGAAAATCAACAATGCATCCAATGATTTATTTTTGCACCAATTCTGTCCACCAATATTTTTTATTTTACCACCTTCAACTTCTTATAGTGGAGTGGAAACCCTATGTAGTCCAGTGGGAGGGAGCCCTAAGAGAAGCCTAAGATGTTTAGAATCTAATCTTGGATCCCCCCTTTGGTATTAAATATCACTACCTAGGAATTGGATGCATTCACTTCCTAGCCTCTGGCTTCTACATATGTATTTAAGACAACTTTATGATGGCTTTTTAAGCCTTAATATTAATATAAAACTCACAAGATAAATTTCATAGGATCAAATATAAGATAGCCACAATATAGTAAGATCAAGATATTGATGTAAGTAGAATAATATGAGAAAATTAATATGTATATCAAGGCTTCTAATATATCAAATAACATTCACTAATAAACAATAATATGAATTTAAATAGCCTAAATAATACATGCAAAAAGCATGTAGAACAATTTACAATATTAATTGCTCAAAATGTATGCAATCTTTATTACTCCACTTTCTCTTACAAACACTTGATGATGAATATGTATCTGATATGAATGTCACACTAATGCTCCTCCATGGAGTAATATATATAGCCATAGTAGAATGACTCTTTGTCTATTTGACTATTCCTTTCCATATGTCAAGTCTCATGACTCTTGGCTTCTCTACTTGACACTTGCATACACATGACTTTATCTTGTATGTACACCTAGACATGACTCTTCACTTAGCACACTCTAATCTAAAGACACTTGTGCACTCTTACATATAATATACTTGTGCACATAAACTTACATTACACTTGCACACTTACTCACATGACACTTGTGCATTTCTTGCACATACACACTTACATAACATTTGTGCATTTCTTGATAAAATATTTCTCACACTCTAAACTAAGACTTAACCCTAATTTAATATTTACAAGATATACTATGAAGGTACCATGGGGATACATTAGCATGTACCGATTAATATAATATACTCCAACACCCCCGTGTATTACATTATTTGGTTATTGAAAACTTTAGTCTTCAATCATAGTCTTCATGCATACAATATTCCATTATACTTGTATTTGTTACATCATCTTTAACTTTGGATTCACCCAATGCTTCCATTGGTAGAAGGATTTTTGAATCCCATTTCCTATGCTTTGCCTTTCAGAACATTCAACAATGTTATCTTGAAATAATAAAAGATATTAAGAAAAACCAATTGAATCTAAAGCATATATCTCATTCTTAATTGATCATGTGGTCTTCATTATATTTTGATTTTTGATAATACATTTATTTTTCTCATTTATATATTTGAACTCAATTGATCTTTTGCTTTCAACCAATTTAGTAACTAAAATGAGATTGGTTGACAACCCTAGAACATACATAACATCTTTCAATACAAAATCTGAAAATGGTGCACTAGGTGTTACACTACCACTTCCATGAACTAGGTACCTCTTATCATTAGCAATCTTCAAATAGAAATTATCTTTGACTTCCAAACAATCAAACCATTGCAAATTACCAATCATATGACTCTATATACCAAAGATCTTTTTTTTTTTAATCACATGATTGGATTTACTTGAAATTATTTTGCATTGTTGACAAGAGTTTTGAGGAATATGATGTTGCTCATTAGATGTACCTTGTTCTTGAACTTTTCCTTTTGAAGAATATGGTTTTATATTTTGATAATATCTTCTACATTGAAAAGTTTCTCTTGATAGCTTATCCATTTTTGTATCCTTTAACTTATAATTCCCTATGTTTAAAGATTTTAAAGTTTCTAAATTTAAATTCTATGAAGTAGTAATCCTTATGTCTCCCCAATTTTTAGAAACTAAGAAATAATGAATTTTACAAATTTTATTTTTTCTATGTTTGAAGTAGAACTCCTTTTGACTCCCAAATAACTAATTTGCAAAAATTCAATGACCTTCTATTTCAAAAAATATTAAATCAAATAAATCTAAAATTTATCTACCAAATCAAAAAACTATTAAAGAATCCTTATAACTCCAAACCTCATAAGTAATTAGACTATTATCCTACTTTTCCCTCCATTAAACAATTCCTTATAAAAATGCTTCTACCTTATCACTCGTAATTAAACCTTAGTAACTTTAACAAATGCCTATCCTTATTCATCCTAATGTTTATTGTCTTCAATGGGTTATGAGGGATTGAAATAGGACCCATTTGTATTACATCATCACCACATAGTGGTTTTACAACAAAGCTTGGATATTATCCATGTATCATTTGGTAAGATTCGAACCTAGGTCTCCTCCTTGAAATATTGAGGAATCTAACCAGTTGAGCTAATCCTACTAGATCTATTTTTCCAATGAGTTTACATAGGATTTTATGAGGGGTCTCGATCCCCTCATACTAAGTGGGGTTTGAACCTTGGACCTCTCAAAAAGAGGTCAAAACCCTTGCCACTATAGTAAGATTGTAGTTGTTATTGCTCATAACGTTAAACTTTAATAAATATTTTAATAAATTAAATCAAATATTATCACTCCATGGATTGAAATTGAAAAATTCTAATCACTTTGCAATACCTTAGAAAAAATATTTCGTGCCTTTCTCCTCTCCAAAGCTGCAAATGGAATGTATGCTGCAAATTCTTGTGATATTTTTCCACCTAGTGCAAGTTGATTTAATCTACTTGACTAAGTACTACATGCCACCAAGTCACTTCATTTTATGGCATTCAACTTTAGGTGAGCAGAGATAAATATTAGAGTTTTTGACGTGTCATTTCAAATGCCATTCAAGAATATTTATTCTAAAAGTCTAGTGAGTGCTACTTTGGTGCTACTTATCTCCTTTGTTTGGTGTTGAAGACTTTTGATAATTTGTTACTCTCTTGTGTAGAACCTTTGGCATTACCTATCATTACTTGATGGCATTAAGACTTTTGGCATTGCCTATTTGTTACTTGTTGGCATTGAAATATTTGACTCTACCTACATGTTACTTGATGATGCTCTTGGTATTGCTTAGAGATTAACTACACTCTTTCTTCTGTGTTACACTATGTTTCCACTTTCGACGATTGCTTGGCTCTTGGTTTTCCAACTAGTTCCACCATGTGTGCTTGGACTTCCTCTAAGATCTTGGGTGTCTCTATTTTGAAAGGGTTACTCAACTCTAGTTTGAACTATAGTATGCTTCATTCAACTTTGTGCTTAGTCATTGCTCTGCGATAATATGTAATGTGTTGTGCTAAATACTTGGATTTATTATTACATCATACCGTGTACTATGGCATCATATCATGATTTGTATTATGGTGTTGTGCTTTCCTTTTATGCTATGTTGTATGCTTGCTAATTGTCCTACATTTGCATCTTAGACTTTATTCTTCTATACCTTTGTTTCTTATGTTGGTTCTATGTTAGACCTAATACGTTACCACAATAAAACAACTTTATAACTTTTTGTTGTCTTATAGCTTTTGACTTGTATATGACTTCATTGTCCTCTTAGATTGAATACTTGTAGAAATATATAAATCTTCTTTCATTGATTCTTTTACTGCTTCAAATATCTAGACCTTGTCCATTCAGCTGCACTCGTTTGACTACTCCTTTAGCCTTTAGTAGTAGTCCTTATTTCTTAAGCTTGTTGCTCTTGATTTCCCATGACTGCCTTCTTAATCTAAAATATTTTTGTGACTGCTCTTTTCAAGCCATCTTGTCAAGGTAAATATCTAAAGACCTGAATCTTCTTGAAACCTTCTTTTATGTCAAGATATCTTTTTAAGACCTAAAATTCCTTAATGTCAAGGGTTTTCTTCAATACTTGAATATTTTACCTCTTATGTCAAGGTCCATCTTCAAGACATGAATACTTATTAAGGTCAATTTATCTATGACTTAAAAATTCAATATCTTAAAAATTAAATTAACCTTTGCTTGATGAAAGCTTACATCCATATAGATATATCAATCCTTGATATATTCTTTTTCTTTTCTACTTACTCTTGCACTAGAAGATGAAATTCTTCTCTATCTATTGTAGGAAGCTTCTCACTCTTCTGACAATCAATCTCTGCTATAGCTCTATCTTCAATAATATCTTAGGTCACACCTAAGAACTCAAATAATGTCAAGGTGATCTTGATGTCCCTGATACTACTATCAATATCAAGGGTTTACTAAGTCCCTGAATGATCAACTATCTTAAAGTTGATTTTCCCTCCAATAGATGAGTCCTTGTCTTCATTGGTTATAACCGTGGAAATACCCTATAGATGATTCCTAGTCTTCACTAGTTATTCTACAACCATGGAAAGACTCTATAGCTAATTCTTGGTCTTCATTAGTTGTTCCTACAACCATGGAATTATTCCAACCTTTCTACTTACTTTGACCTTACAATAGAGTCCAAGTCTAACTCCCTTTAAAGTAGACAAATTCTAGACCATTTTTATCAAAGTAGACAAAATTGATTTTGTATGCAGCTAAATAAATTCAACCTATGCAATAAACTACCTATTGTAGCTCTGATACCACTGATGGCTTTTTAAGCCTTAATATTAATATAAAACACATAGGATAAATTTAATAGGATCAAACTTAAGATAGCCACAATATAGTAAGATTAGGATAATTATGTGAGTAGAATAATGTGAGAAAATTAATATGTATATCAAGGCTTCTAATATATCAAATAAAATTCACTAATAAACAACAATATGAATGTAAATAGCTTGAATCATACATGAACAAGCATGTAGCACAACTTACAATATTAACTGCTCAAAATGTATGCAATATTTATTACTCCACTTTCTCTTACAAACACTTGATGATGAATATGTATCTAATATGAATGTCACACTAATGCTCCTCCATGGAGTAATATATATAGCCATAATAGAATGACTCTTTGTCTACTTGACTATTTCTTTCCATATGCCGAGTCTCATTTCTCTTGGCTTCTCTATTTGACACTTGCATACACATGACTCTATCTTGTATTCACACCTAGACATGACTCTTCCCTTAGCACACTCTAATCTAAAAACACTTGTGCACTCTTACATATAAGACACTTGTGCTCATAAAATTACATAAAACTTGCACACTTACATGACACTTGTACATTTTCTACGCATATAGACTTACATAACATTTATGCATTTCTTACTCATTACATAAAATATTACTCACATTCTAAACTAATATTGAGCCCTAATCCAATATTTACAAGATGTACCATGAAGGTACCATTGGGGCACATTATCATATACCAAAAAATATAATATACTCCAACACCCCCTATGCACTCTTACCTCCCTAACATTAGCCACTCCAAGCAACCTTATTTCATCCATAAATTGTAAATGGGTTAGATTCATTGCTACCACTTGCATTCCTAATATAACTCCTTGTTATTTATTTCTTTGAAGAAATCTTTCCAATATTTGAGTAAGAATAATAAATGGGTACAAGGATATAGTATCTCTTTGTCGAGTTCCTCTAAAGGCTTGAAAGAGGGCTAAGGGAATACCATTGATATGAAAAGAGGCCAAATAGGCACAACTCATTATCCACTCTCTCCAACCCTAAGAGAAACCAAAATTCTCTAACATTCAATCCAAAAACTTTGAAGGGACTCTATCATAGTCCTTATACATGTCTAATTTGATAAACATACCTCTTTGACCTTTTTGATGCATTGTGTGAACTACGTCGTATGCCAATATTACACCATTCAAAATTTGTTTGTCATCCATAATTCCTCCTTTCTCTAAATATAATTCTATCTAGTAACTTATTGAGTCTTTCAACCATTATTTTGGTAATGATATTGTAGATTATATTGAGAAGTGCAATCAGGAGAGAGTCTTCAAGGTTGATATCCTCTCCCACTTTAGGAATCAAAGTAAGGAAAGTGTGGTTCATTGCTTGTAACATGCTTCTATTGGCATGGGATTCCTCCATTGCCTTGGTTACATCCTCCCAATATCATCCCAAAAAATCCTAGAAAAATTCAATTGGGAACCCATCAAGGCCTAGGAACTTTCTAATTCTCATGTTGAAATCTATGTCTCTCACCTCTTCAAGATCCATAGTTCTGAAGAGGGCCTAGTTTTGTTTGGTTGTTATAATTTTTGGAATAGAGTTAAGTAGCTCTTGTTGCACTACAAGATTAGAATGGGAAGAACCAGAGAAAATATTTTTAAAATAGATATTTGTAGCTTACTACATACCTAAGATAGTGTCCATCACATTACCATGAAGGTATTTTACGTTGTGCAATGTGTTGGAGTATCTTCTTGACAAGGTCGACCAGTAGAAGAACTTAGTATTTTGATCCCCCTCTAGTAGCCAATAAGTTTTAGCTCTTTGTTTCCAATAGATATCCTCCTATTTGTCTATATACTCTAACTCTTTTTTACCATCTCATCTTCTTGTTTCAATTATTCTATGCTTATTTCAATCTAGAAGAGTGTGGCTAGCACCTCCATCCTAGTAGCCAATGAAACCCTTTGAAGCTAAAATTTTAATTATTGTTTCTTTTCTAGACTTGAGTTAGGCTTTGACATGTTGGAGTTGTTTAAAGACTCCAAACAATGTTCTCCCATTGGCAGGGCACCTCTTCTCCCACCAAACTATGATTTTATCCCTAATCTCCTCCTTTCTAGACAAAAATTCTCAAACCAAAATGGTTTAGAGAAAGATTTATGGCCCATATCCCATTCCAAGAGGATTGGAAAGTGATATGATTCTATACAATTGAGGATTTCCATCTTGAGTGATCAATGCATAAAAGCATCTTCAAACACCAAGAATCTATCCAACTTTACGTTATTTACCAACCCCACTAATTTATTTTCCTAAGTATGAGAAGGCCCCACACATTGGACATCAATCAAATTGAGTTGATTGACTTTAGAGATCATAAATTTGTCCCACTAATCCAAATATGGGATTCCTCCTTCCTAATACCTAGTTGAAAGTTTAGCATTGAAGTCACCAGCCACTATCCAATTCATCTCTTCCTTTCCTATCCTACTTTCTTGTAAAACTACTCACTAAAGGTTTTGCTCCCTAAAACTTTTTTAATTGTAGAAATTTAAAATCAACAAAACTTCTCCCAAAATATTAATATTTAAGAGAGATATGAAAACCCTCCTTCCTACAACTTGATCAATTATTTTCTAGTTTAGAGGGTTCCACAAAGTCACTATACCCCAAAAGCAACCCGAGATGTAATTGCCATATGCTTTGCCTATTTTCATATTTTCTTGGCTATTCTATCCATCACTTGTATTGAAAATTTCATCTCTTAAAGGAGAATGAAATATGAATGATGACTTTCAATTAAACTATGAATAATAATTTGATGAGGCCTTCCATTTAAGCCTCTAATATTCCATGATTGTATAATCATTGGGAACCCAAAATCTAGTAAGTATCAATGAGCTTTATACTCCACTAGTTTACTAGCAGGTCATCCTCAATTGTTGGTTGATCTTGGTTTGATTTTGTTCCCACATTCGTGGCTTGGATGTTTTTTAATCTTTTTTCTACTTTATAAATTCCAAGAGTAGGCTTACCTCTATCTTTATCTCTATCTTTCATTTAGACATACCTATCAACCCTAACCATACCTAGATTGAAGTTATCTAAAGTTGTTATGGTAATATGGTTCAGGATTGGTTGGATATTGGTCTTCAATTTTAGTTGAGTTATCCTCTTCTAGACTACTTATTCTACATCTTTGAAGGAAAAATTTGTAATGTCGCATTTTGAAGACTATGTGGACCCCACGCATTGTAATATTTTATTTTTGTCATTTGTGGACAAGAAAGTGAGACGTCCTTTTTTTGCTAGGCTAATAAGTATTTTATGTAATAAAAATTAAGTTTTGGGGATTAATGTTTATGTAACCCTCATTTAAGGAATAATTAGAAGCCTTTAGTGGGACGACTAGGTATATAGGCTTGAAAAGTCACTTTTAGGGTTTCATTATGTCTTGTTCATCTTGTGAATTGTAAGAGAGAGGGTTGAACCCTTCCTCATCTTTTGTTGCTTAGGTGGTGTGCCCTAAGTCTTCAAAAGTAGCCAATATTGTAGACAAGGTGATGTGCCCTTGTTCTTGATTGGATATTGGGTGGATCTATCTTAGGATTCACAATTATGTTGTAGATTCTGGTGTGTTGGAGTCTGGGAGTGGGTCATCCAACTTTGGGAGGCCATTTGTGCATGTTTTATGACTTGTTTTGCCCTCATAGGAGGATCGACCAGCTTTCGGGATCTTTATAGCCAATTTTGAGGGTTGATTTGTGTTGTTGGATAGTTGTTTGGCCTGTTTGCACTTTCAAAAAATTAACATAATATATGTATGACTGGAATGTCCATTTTTAAGGGTTTTTGGAGTAATTTCTGAGTAGTAATTGCAGATCTGATCTATTTTGTAGAAATTTGATTTTTATTTGTTTAAACCCTAGTTTTCTGAGTTAGGGTTATTAAAGTGGTATTAGAGCTGGTTTTCTGCCAACCTGTGAGAGCTCTTTATGCAACAAAGTAGGTACTATCTGAGGATAAATAATTCAAACCCTAACCTCAACCATGGAAAAGAAATTCCAAAACCAAAAGTTGAACAAAGGGAGCTGGTGGATATGGCAAATGAGCAAAGAGATCCTACTGAGCAGAAATTTGATACCATACTTGAGTTACTAACTCGTTTGGTGACCAAGATGGATCAGGTGGAGTTTAGCCACCACCAAAATAAGGAGTAAACCCTAACCCTCAACCACCACCAGATCAGGGAGAGCCATCAAATAGGGTGGCCAGTCGAGACCAAGGGAGTGAGAGGTCTATGAGATACACTCATTCTCCTTTGCCTAGGCCAATAAAACCTGTTATTATGCCCAAGCAAGAACTTGATGTACGTCAAGAGACTAATGAAATGGATTCCCTATTTGAAAAATATCAGTATAGGTCTTAAGAATTCAAAAATACAATCACTTTCCAAAGTTACATAGAGATAGTGGGGAAGAATGTTGGAAGATGCAACAAATATGGAGAAATAAATAAATTGTAGTAGAGAATGCAAGTACCAGTATTCAATGAAGATGATAACATGTATGTTAAGGCATGGCTGCAGAAATGGCAGATTTACTTTACTCTCACCCCTATGGATGAAGAGGATGCAGTACAATTATCTACCCTACATCTTGATGGGGTTGCATACGACTGGTGGTATCATGGTCTCAACACACAAGCCCATGGAGAGATCGCTTCATTTTATAAGTTTAGTCAGAGGGTCCTAGATAATTTTGAGATGAGGGATGAGGAGGAATATTTTAAGGAGCTGACCACCCTTAAGCAAAAAACTATAGTGGAGGTATACATTGAGAAGATCCAAAAGATTTCAGTCATGGTGCCTAACATTTTAGAGAAGAGAGTTACCTATCTTTTCATTAAGGGTTTGGTGGACTCCTTGAGAGGCTCAGTAAAAGCCTTTGAGCCTTCTTAATTATAGATTGCAATGAGAAGAGATTTGACCCTTGAGTCTACAACATCACTGAAACCTAGGGTTTCATCACCACCACCACCTAGATTTAGCCAGGTAGGATCATCAGGGTCATTCTAGAGAGGGAATTTCTTCCATAAGAGAGATATACCCCCTCCAAGGAAGAATCAAGCTTTTGGGAAGCCAATGCCCCCTCCATAGAGGGATTAAGCACCTATGCCACTAGGAAGGAGGGTAAATGAGGAGTGTGATGAGCTTAGGAGGGAAAAATTATGCTTCACATGCAAAAACCCTTGTGTATTGGACCATCACTGCCAGGGAAAGGGGCAGATTCACTACATCGAGGTCATTTCATATGAGGCATTAGAAAGTGAATATAAGTCTTCAAAGGAGCGTGAGCTTAAGGAGCCATCCCTTGAGTCTCATGAGAGCTTAAATGTTGGCACATTGGCCATGTTGAGCAGTGCGAACAGGTATCTCGCAATCAAGGTGCCAGGAGAGGTATTGGGAAATAAGGTGATAGTATTTATTGGTGATGGGGTAACCCATAATTTTGTAGATGAGGGTTTTGTAGCCAAGAAAGGGTTAAAACAAAAAACATTTGTTGGGTTTAATGTTGCTACTGGAAATGGGAGCATTGTGCCTTGTAACAGATTTATGAGGTAAATGAAGGTAAAATTTAAGAATCATTCCATAGTAGATGACTTCTATGTGTTTCCATTAGGAGGAATTTTGTATTTCATACTAGGATTTCAATGGTTGTATTCATTGGGAGACTACACCATAAATCACCAAATATTGTAACTAAAATTTAAAGTTAAAGGATGTGAGGTAGTTTTGTAAGGGATCAAGGAAAATATGGTCCAAGAGGTGACGTCCAAGAGGATGGAGAGGATTCTCAAGAAAGAGGAGATAGTTTGGGCTGCTGGTATATATATGACAAAAGGTATGCCTTATTCATATTATAATCATGTCTCTTATCATCCTAAAATTTAGATTTTGTTGGAAAAACATAGCGTTGTTTTTGGGGATATGCCTAAGGGATTTCCACCCCATAGGGGATTTCAGCATGTGATTGAGTTGGAACTAGGAACAAAATTTGTCATGATAACCCCTTATAGGCATCCTATAATGCATAAGGATGAGATAGAGAAGGCCATAAAGAGCTACTTGTCATGGGGTACATTTGCCCTAGCTCTAACCCATTTGCATCACCTATAGTGTTAGTGAAAAAGAAATATGGGACTATGCGGATGTGTATTGATTATAGAGTCTTGAACAAAAAGACAATAAAAAATAGATACCCTATTCCTAGAGTAGATGAGCTCATAGATGAATTGCATGGGGCTAAGTATTTTTCTAAGATTGATTTGAGATTAGGATATCATCAAATCAGGGCGAGAGATAAGGATGTGCATAAAATAGCCTTTAGATGTCATTTTGGCCATTTTGAGTTTTTGGTGATACCCTTTGGATTGACAAATACCCCTGCCACTTTCCAATCAGCCATGAATCAAATTTTTAGGGAGTATTTGAGGGATTTTGTATTAGTTTTCTTTGATGATATTCTTACTTATAGAAGCTCATGGGAAAATCACTTGAAGCATTTGGATTATGTTTTGAGTATTTTGGGACAACAACAATTTTGAGAATCTAGTAGGTAATCTATTCTACAAATATATTGTTGTTTTCACTACTTCTACCCAATATTTATTGTCAAGTTGAGCCTATTTTTCATACATCTTACCATTTCCATTATAGATCTATTCCTTCTCTCTACGATGCCATTTTGTTGTGGGGAATATGCTATAGTAAGTTGTCTCTTTATTCCATTTTTCTTTTAGAAATAGATTAAATTCATGTGAAGTAAACTCTCCTCCTCTATCTGATCTAAGAGCTTTGATAGTTTTTCCCAATTCTTTTTCTACTTGAAATTTAAATTGTTTGAAATAGTTGAATGCTTTTGATTTGTATTTCATGAAGTATACCCACATTTTTCTAGTATGATCATCAACAAATAATTGAAAATACTTATGCCCTCCAATACTTGTAGTATTCATTGGACCACATAGATCTGTGTATATCAATTATAGTGGTTGTTGAGATCTATATTGACATATTTCAAAGGGTATTCTATGTTGTTTTCTTGCTAAACATTATGGACAAATTGTAGTTTTCCAAGAAATACTTGGTATTCCTTCAACCATTTGATATTTGACCACTTCATTTAAGGATGATGCACTAGTATACCCCATTTTATGTCATAATTCATTTTCCCTTGAAGTTTTAACTGACAAAGCCATATTGGTGGTGGTATCTAGAATAAATAGACTTTCATTATAGGACCCTGTAGCTATCATTTTTCCTTGTTTGATAATATGGCACTATTTTCTTCCATTGATGATTTTGAATTCTACTATCATATTTTGATCCATGAGTTGTGATACTGAGAGAAGATTGGTAGTCAATCCTAGAACATATAAGGCATTGCTAATTATTCCTTTTCCATCTATTATATTGACTCTAACATCTCCTATTCCTTTTACTTTATAAATCTTAATGTTTGCTATCGTAACTGGTTTCTCATGTTTTGCTTCTACAAACTCAAATAATGTTTTGTTTACAGTCATGTGCTTGCTCCCTAGTCTATATACCAATAATCCATAGTTCTTGATTTTGGCAGTTGGCTACCTTGAGTCTCTAAATTTCATATATCCTAATTTTGGTGTTGAAGTCCTTATATCTCCCAAATTTAAGAAATTTAGAAATTTTAAAAATAATATTTGCAAGTTTTGTGTATTCCTAATTTGATGTAGAATACCTTATTTCTCCAAACTTATCGAATTGCAAATATTTAATTTGTTTTATAAATTCAAATGTGCAAATTACAAAAATTCAAAAATAATGCTTTAATATTCAAAATAATCTTCAATACTTTGTAAAAGGCTTTAAATTGTAATATTCAAATTTCTAAGGTTTCAATAATGCTAATCTCTCCAATAAAATACTTATAAAATTTAACCTTAGATAATATATCCTTTTACACCTTATAACTCCTACTTAGCATAAACTATAATTCCAAAAGGTAATAAATATTACCTTTGATATTTTGGGCGCTCCCTCCTTAATACTATGCTTGGTCTTCCTTTGAAATTGGGTGCTCTTCCTTTGGTCAACTTTCTTCAAAATGGTCAAGGCTCTTCTTCTTCTTCGAAGTAGAGGTGTCTTTGCTGTGATTAATGAAATAATTGCCACGATAATTTTATCTTAATGAATGGGTACTTCACCATGTTCTACTTTCCTTTGTAATGTTTTACTTCTTGCAAAATGAGTGACAAGTGTCACTAAAGTTCTTCCTTTGCTCTTTTAACGTAGCTTGTAGCTTCTTTTATACTTGTAGTGCTTCTTAAGTAACAAATGATAAACAAATTCTATTGTGCTTGGATGGCCTATAGCGTTACTTCTTCATCTTGACAAGTGGCACAAGCTAAGTTATAACATTCCTTTGCCTTGTAAATGAACCTGTAATGCTCTTTGATGCTTTATCTTTTAGGTTGTGTTACATTTTGTTCTTGGACACTTGGTTGTGCATGTAGGGGATACATTATGCAATTTTCTCTTCTTGGTGGTTGCACAGACCTATTCTTTTATCTTTCTCAATGCCTTTGTAATTCCTTCTTGTTGTTTTAATTTTTTGTATTTGTAGGTGGTGCTTTTCTCCAATGGTGGATCCTCTCCTGTTCGGTGGCTGTGCTTTTAGACAATGCTTGGATGCTTTCGGTGATTGTGCTTGTAGACACTACTTGGATGTTTACCCCCCTATGCTTTGATATCACTGTTGCACTTATATCTAGTGCTCAATCTGTACAACTCAATGGTGATTTGAGTGGTGGATTTACCACTCTTTTTGGTGATTTTCTTCACCAATGTATTCTACCAGTTTGGTGCTCTTCTTGGTGTTTTTTAACACCTTAAATATACCTTGGTTTTGAGGACTATTCGGCCTCACTATTATGTAGAATAAATCTACCCTTTTATATTATATAAAATAACATAAGCTACTTTCCTTATCACTCCTCTTTAGCACTTTATAAACTTTACTAATAGCTATTATGATTTGCAGATTCAATAATAATGGTGTGCATATATAATGATAATAGTGTTTCTTCCTTGACTTAGAGGCACTTCACTAAAACTCTTTTTTGCTAGCTCTTAATAGTTCTAAAATTGATGCTCTAAAAAATGTACAGTAAGTACTTTCAAAACTTGTGAAATAATACTTTGTATGGCATCAATTTTAACACACCTTTAGTGAATGCTTTTGTAGCTCTCCTTATTGATGGTTTATCTTGAATTTGTAGCAATACTCCTTTTCTTTTGCTGCTTGTAGTCTATTTATCTTGCAACTATAGTTGCTGCCCAAAAATGAGTGTTATTGATCTCTGAATTTTCAACTTCAAATGTTGCCCTCTTGCTTTCCAAATATGTAGTAGATATCCTCCTTGGTTGTTGCTAAATCTTCTTATTGAATTCTCACTTCAAATCTAATCTTGTTTTTTGTCTTCTTTCTCAAGAATCTGAATGCCTTGAGATCTTCAAAAATTCTTAAATTTGGTTAACTTCTTACCATTTTTTTCCCTTTTTTTTGGGTTAGTTGTCGGATGGCGACAATTATCCCAATTTCCTCTTATCAGGAGCTTCTCCTGCTTGCAATATTTTGACATGAACTTTTCTTCAACACTCCTCTAATAGCCACTGCTTCTATAAAATAATCCCTTGTGGCTCTAATACCACTGTTAGCTTTTGAAACTAAATGCATAGAAAAAGATCTAAAATAATGTTGCAATATGAAATATATGATAATGAAAATCTATTAAGCATATTAAACTCATAAAAAAAATTAGAAATGAATCATATAAATGCCACTAATAAATGCTCATGAAATATGATCTTTATTGAATAAAGAACTTCCACCTTCAATATGGAGATAGGTTTCCATACTATAGAATTTAAAAAAGACTCTTGGTCTTCCTCAAATGACTCTTGATCTTCCTATTCTATGAATACATGTGCATGAGTACAACTATGCACATTTACATTGCCAGAATACTTTGCACACTTATGTATTTATTGCATAAAGTAAATACTTTCATTCTAATCTATGACACTTTCCTAATCTAAAGATGTACTCAAGGTGGTACATTAGCATGAACCAAAATATGTAATATATTTCAACATTGTGTCTCTTGACTTTTCATATTCACTTGTATACTTGACACCTACACACATGACTCTTGAATTACATGGCACTTTGCACACTCTTCACTCTACACACCTGCACACTTTATGACATTTGGACTCTTTTCACACATTGACACATACTTTAGGGAAATAGAAATCACATTCTCTAATCTGATAACTCACACTCTAATTTAATATTCTACAATATGTACAAATGTACCATGGGGTGCTTTAACATGTACCAAATAATTCAATATTTTCCAACACCTCCCTTATTACATTATTTGGTTTGAAGACTCTAGTCTTCCATCTTCTTTTTCATCTTCTACCTTTGGATCTTTTGTTTCTTTTCTTTGTTCTTCTCGATCTTGGTCTTGATCAAGTCTATGTCATGCTAATGTTAATTCTAGACATTGAATCAATAAGTCATCGTAATAATAAATTTCTAATTTTGATGAATTTTTAAACTTGTTGTTATATGTTGAATTTTATAGCATCTCATCACATTCTTTATATGTATCCATAAATGTTTCTATATGATATAAATCACTTGTGTCACAACTAATGTCTTTTGTCATTGATTTATTCTTTAGGATTTTAATCAATTCTTCTTGTTTGTAACTCTTGTCCTTATAAATTTTAAAAGTAATGCCATATACATTATCATACTTATATCTATAGGTAGAATAATATATTTTCTAGAATTTTCATGTGCTTCAATGAATTCTGACTCTAGATATTTGCCAAATATTTCAAAGTTTTCATTTTTGGCTTCTTTGTAGATTGAGTATAAATAATTTTATTGATATATCTTGTTGATCATCAATATTTTCCATCAAATGTTGTATGTGAAGTTTCAAAACTTTTAATCCTTCCCTACTTTCTTCTATCAAATCATCTGACTATTTTCTTTCATGATGATTTTTACAAAAAAAAAAATTCCTTTGATGTTGAATGCCTTGTGTCTCCCAAATTATCAAAAAATCAATTAAATTTTTAATTTCACAAAATCAATTTTTCACTAATCAAGTTTCACCATACTTTAAATCTTCAAATTTCAATTTTTCTTCAATCCATTAATTTCAATCTTCAAGTCGTTACCAATCAATTTATTCAATCCTTCTCTTTCCAAATTAATTTTCAATTTTCAAATTTGAAATATTTTTTCCTCTTAATTCATCTACCTTATAGCTCATTTTTCAAAAATCAAATTGCAATAAGCGTTTTAAACCTTATAACTCCACTTTTTGAAAAAATCAGATTCAAATTACTTCAATTTGACTTAGGTGCCCAAAAAAAAAAAAAGCCCTTTTTAAAAACTTTGGTAAATATGAGAGATTTCTTAGCTTTTATTCAAAACAATAGTCTATAGGAGGTTGAGTTTGAAGAAGACAACCATATACATGGACCAACAACAGAAGAGACCATAATCTAATAGCAACAAAATTAGACAAATGTGTTCGCTTAGGTCATTGGATAGATGAAAATACTTGTGCTAAAATTAATACCTTGATAAGGATTGGTTTAGATCACTCGCCAATAAAATTTAAAATGGTGATAAGTGAATTCAAAAAATATCATATTTTAAATATGAGAAGATGTAAGAGACCATCCTCATTTTGTTGATATGATAGCACAAACATGGATTTCTTCAAGAAATGGTGGGTTGTATACACTTCCAAAACAAATTAAATCAATGATATATAGATTAAAATAATGGAACAAGAATACTTTTGAAAATATTTGTGAGAAGAAAGAAGAACTAAAAGATAAAATTTCAAAATTCCAAATAGGTGATATTAATAATCCAAGCTCGAAGGAAAGGGAGTTACTTAGTGAATATCATAAGGAAGAAAAATTTTGGAAATTAAAATCAAGACAAACTTGGTTAAAAGAAGGAGATAAAAACATAAATTTTTTTCATAGGATGGAAATAGGACAAAGATCAACATCCAGAATTAGTAGAATTAAATCAGTAGAAGGGGTTTTGATTGAAGACCAAAGTAAAATGAGAAAGGAGGTAAGGTTTTTTATCATAATATTCTAGGACCAAAAGAGTTTGAAGTTCTTAATGATAAATTTCTACAAGAAGTTCCTTCAATTATAATTGATGAAGACAAAAGGAAAATGATGGAGCCTATTACTCTAAAAGAAGTTCATCTAGCTCTTTTCTCTTTTAATAAGGATAAATCCCCAAGTCCAGATGGGCTCTCTCCAACATTTTATCAACATAATTGGGATATAGTGAAGGATTTCTTATTGGTGGTAGTGGAATAGTCTAGGGTAAAACAATCCATACCTTATAAAATAAATGCAATATATCTTACCCTGATTCCAAAAAAGAAGGATGAAAAATTATTTGACTCATTTTGACCCATAAGCCTATGTAATATGGCATATAATATTATTTTCAAAGTGATGGCAAATCGGTTAAAGACCATTCTCAGACAAAATTATTTTAGTCAACCCATCATAATTTGTGAAAGGAAGATAAATTCTAGACAGGATCATAGTAGCTCCTGAAGTTATGCATTCAACAACTTCATAAAATTAGAAAGCAATGATCTTAAAACTTGATATGAGTAAGGCCTATGATAAGGTTAAATGAGATTTTTTTGATTTTTTTTTTGTTGTATTAGAAAAGTTTAGATTTTGGAAGAAATGGTTAGATGGTTTAAATCTTGTGTCTCTGCAGTTTCATATTCAGTGTTTGTCAATGGGTTAGGTTAGTAATAGAATCATTTAAAGTTAAGAGAGGCCTTAGATAGGGAGATCCTCTATCACCATATTTGTTCATTATTATGGTAGATATTTTGGGTAGGAACTTGAAGAAGGATTACAAATATGGGCTTATAGGTGGACTTAAGGCTAGTAATAACATCGACATCACCTATCAACAATTTGTAGATGCTTTTTGGGAGGGTAAGGATAAATGAGGCCAAATATTTGAATAAATTACTAAAGGAATACGAAAGAGCATTAGGAAAAAATTAATAGGAAAAAATCTAAAATTTACTTCCTAAACACCCCAACTAAAATCAAAGCAGGAATATGCAGGTTACTTTAGATGGAGGCAAATTTGCCAACAACTTATATAGGGATACCCTTATTTGAGGGGAGAATGAGGATAGAATTATAGAAACCAGTTATAAGTAAAGTTCAAAATAAACTACTAGAATGGAAAGGTAGATGGTTATCATTAGCAGAAAGAGTGCAACTAATTAAATCAGTCTCACAAGTCATTTTAACATATTATATGTCTTTGTATACTATGCCAAAATCAATAGAAAAAAGTTTAATCTTTATTATGCGGTCCATTTTGTGGTCGGGATAATATGATAAAGGAAATTTTCTTTGGTGAAATGGAGAAAGGTGTGTGATGATAAAACTAGGGGAGGTATTAGTTGAAGTCTTACGAATGCAAACTTAGTTCATAGGGGACAAGTAATTTGGAGATTGTACAAAAGAGAGTCAAAGACAATGGGCAATAATTCTTCTAAGTACGTTGAGCCCAATGACCCAAGATTAATATTTACTGCATTCTCTCTACCAAATGGTTATGCACTATGGAATTTAAAAAAATTAATTGATCTAGTGATTAAAGGTTTAATATGGGTGGTGGGAATTGGAGAAAAAATCTATTTGGATGGATACTTAGTGTGATAAAAAAACCACTCAATCTAGATCCAATTTTGAAACCATAGATGAGACTACTTCAAGATAAATATGGTGACAAGGTTTCAAACTTTTTGTACAAGGATCAAGAAGGATATACAAATTGAAAGAAAAAAATATTACAAGTATACAAGACATTGATGTTAGGGGGTAAGCCAAGGATAAGTTTATTTGGGAGTTGAATACCTTAGGAGAATACACAACAAGAAGTGGATATAATATAAAGCACCATAAAAATATGAATATCACAAGAATATGGAGAGATATTTGGGATAGCCCAAGCATTCCTAAATTTAAAATATTTGTTTGGCTAGTAGGTCATAGACAATTTTTATCCTGGGATAACCTTATGAAAAGGGGTTTTGATGGCCCCTCAAAACGTGTTCTTTGTAAAATGGAGGAGGAGAGTTTAGACCATCTCTTGGGACACTGCTCAATAGTTTGGAAACTATGGCAATGGATTCTTAATATGTTTGGTAAATGCATGGTGATGAATGTCAAAATTAAGGAATGTTTAAAGCAATGGCAAAGCACTTTTAAAAGTGACACTTTATAGACAATCTGGGATATATCAAAAGATACAATACTTTGGACCTTTTGGCTATAAAGAAATAGAAGAATATTTAAAGGAAAGGAAAGCAATTTAGAGGTAATGAAAAAGAATATTTGTTTAGCTATAGAGGAGTCTAAACCAACCCTATCAACTTACCCAATCCCTAATCTATAAGTAAAGAGCCTTGATAGATGGAGTCAAGTCATCAAATGGAATTATGATGTTGGGGATAGGAGAAACAAAAAGAAGGCAAATAATATAAAGTGGAAACCACCAGATGTGGAGTTGGTCAAATTGAATTTTTATGGAGCATCTAAAGGAAATCTAGGACCAGGAGGAGGAGGAATAATTATAAATAATAGAGGAGAGATTTTATCTCATTACGCTTTCAGTAGTGTATTTAAAAAAATAATAAAGTTGAAGCTTGGACGACTTTGGAAGGTTAAAAATATGTAAACAAATAAAATGGAACAAATTATGGATGGAAGGTGATTCACTCATAGTAATAAATGCAATTATGAGGAAAGCAAAAGGTTCCATGGAACATACCAGAGATAATTGTGGAACTTCAAGACATTGCTATAGAGTTTGAAGAAATCAGGTTTACACATACATTAAGGAAAGGAAACAAATGTGCAAATAGACTAGCCAATAGAGGGGTTTTAATTGATGGTTGTGAAGTTAAATTCTCTTTTCCTTGGTTAGAGGAAGTAGTAAGTTTAGTTGAAGCTGACAAGAAAAGGTTGATTGCCTGAATCAAATAATGATTAAGATTTACTTTAATGTTTCCCATTGGTAATATATGCTTTATTTTATAACATTAATGTGCTTTGACGTATAATATTTATTATAATTTTTGTGGTTGCATTTGTGCTTTAGGAAGGAAACTAGCAATCCAGATTTACCATTCGGTAAAGCGAGCTATGATAGTCCGATGTTTTGGAAATATTACTCTACTAAGATGTAATACATATATAGTAGAGGTGAAGTTTTGGTATTGTGAAGGTTGTTGTAGGAAAATGTCAAGAAGGATGCTAAATTGTGGAATATTTGTACTGAAAAATTTCTAGAAATACAAATCAAGAATTCGGATATTTTATGTAAAATGATGTAGGTTTCTAGATATAGCAACTCAATTGAGATGAGAATTGAATATATTTGTAAAATCCCATGCTCTACATAAGAGAGTTGTGATTTGTCAAGGGTGGAGGACTCGAGTACAACCCCTTGTTCTCCAACAACAATTAAAAAAACTTTGGTAAATGCAATTCCTTACCTAAATTTTCATAATTTTTTATTATGTCAATTCCGATTTAGGGTATCTAATTAAACAATACTCTTTTTACTATTTGCAACAAACATTAGCCTTCAAGCAAATATTCCCTATTCATTGGGCTTCTTAGATGTTTACCAAACTAGCAGATACCAACTCCTATGCTTCCTCTTAGGTAACTTTCAAACTTATCTCCTTGCTCTTTGGTAGTTTTGCTTCTTGCTCTTAGGCATCTATGATTCAAATTTTCACATTCAAGCGACATGTCTCCTCATTTAGAGATAGCTATTTTCTTCTTCAAACAACTTTTGTCTACTCTCTTTGCACTTCAGGTGACTTCACACTTGTTTCTTTATTTCTTTAGGCAACTTTTATCTCCACTTTTCACACCTCAGGAAACTCCATACTTACCTCAAGCGACTTCAATCCAATTTCTCATTCTCAAGAAAATATCATTTCCTCTTCTAGTCAAGGCAAGCTTCAATTTTTTGGTAGGCTACATCATAATATATCGCTACTTCTCTTCTTCAATTCCTTTGATCCAAGCACTCTCTGCTCACAACTTGGACACTACTCATAGGTTTATGAACTCAACTCACATACATTCAACAATCCTCAAGTTTGGACTTCAAACCTTATCCTTTAATGATGTAGCAATGTTTGTATTTTGTCCTTCAATTTAGTTTTTTGCTTTTTGATGGATCCCACCAAACTCTTCTCCAACACAATACCCTTTAAAAAACTTTGACTTCAAATTTTCCTCGGCCACTAGCCAGATTCTTCTTTAATTAGTAAATTCTCACACTATCTTCAAGCTTCCTTCAATAATTTCCAACTCCAATAATGTGGCTAGAGTGTAGCTTCGATACCATTGTTGACTTTTTAGACAAATTAAATCATAGGTCTACTTTCATTTCTTATAGGATGACCCTCTAAAGTAATTAATTTCTTGTACTACTTTGACCACCTTAGATGT
The DNA here is from genome assembly GCA_028583015.1 of Wollemia nobilis. Lineage (NCBI taxonomy): Eukaryota > Viridiplantae > Streptophyta > Pinopsida > Araucariales > Araucariaceae > Wollemia > Wollemia nobilis. Next base: position 6,772,069 of record JAQPPZ010017095.1, read on the forward strand.
TGCCTTGAAAATATTTAAAGTGTAAGAATGACCCTCAATAGTAATTACTTTCTTATGCTACCCTAAAAACCCTAAATTTCCATGCATATCCTCCATGTGTATTTTTTATTATGTTTCTCTTATATACATATGTTTATATTAGCTTCAATCAAATATATTCTTCAACTAGGGGGTTGCCCCTTAAGGGGCCTAGCAAATGGTCTGGTGCTTTAATGATCAACAAATCTGAAGGTTGAAGGAGCATGGAAGGCTGAATGATGAGTTGATCTTTGGAGTATCAAGGCTAAAGGAGCATGGAAGGTTGGGTTGGTTGAAGGAGCGTGGAAGGTTGGACTGGTTGAAGGAGCTACAAAAAAGGCTGGGATGTTGGGTGGAAGGTTGGGATGGTTGAAGGAATGTGGAAGGTTGATAAGGTTGAAGGAACATGGAAGGCTGATAAGGCTGAAGGAGCGTGGAAGACAAGACCGACTGAATGAGCTACAATAGAAGGCTGGGATGTTGAGTGGAAGACTAGGAAGCCTGAAGGAGCATGGAAGGTTGCTTACAATGAGAAAAACAAAATTACAAAGTACGAAGGATTAGGGTTTTTTCCTAAAAAATATCTCATCTTTTAGGAGCCATATCTTCGTGAAGAGTTATCCGATTCAATTGATTATTGGACCAAATTGTGCAAAATTTAAATAACTTTAAAATGAGTGGCCATATGCAAAAATTTGAGCAATATTGAGGGATATACGACCCTGTTAAGTCAACCATTCGAAATAAGGGCATTGACAATATTTCAAGTTGCAAAAAACAAAATTACAAAGTGCGAAGGATTAGGGTATTTTCCTAAAAAATATCTCATATTTTAGGAGCCATATCTTTGCTAGAGTTATCCAATTCAACTGATTTTTAGACCAACTTGTGCAAAATTTGAATAGCTTTAAAATGAGTGGTTATATGCAAAAATTTGAGCAATATTGAGGGAGATACGACCTTATGAAGTCAACCATTCGAAACAAGAACAATGATGATTTTTCAAGTTGCAAAAAATGAAATTATAAATATTTGCCAACTAGGGTTCGAACGATGAAAAGAGCAATGAAGGGCTATGACTTCAACGAGGAAGGAAACTAGCAATTTAGATTTGGTAAAGCAGACTATGATAGTGCAATGTTTTGGAAATATTACTCTACTAAGATGCAATACATAGATAGTAGAGGTGAAGTTTTGGCATTGTGAAGGTTGCTATAGAAAAATATCAAGAAAGATGCTAAATTCTAGAGTAATTGTATTCATACAAAAATTTGAAAAGATCCAAAAAATGAAAATCAATAATTTAGACATTTTATGTAAAATGATGTAGATTTCTAGCTATAACATCTCAATTGAGATGAGAAGTGTATCTATTTGTAAACTCTAAAGCTTTAAAGAAGAGATATGTAATTTTTCAAGGGTGGGGGATCCGAGTTCAACCCCTTATTATCAAGAAAAAATAATATTTATATTAGCTTCATGTTATTGAATTGAATATTTTTTCGTATACATATCATAATTTTTTATAATTTTATTTGTTTTAATAAATACATCTAAGTATGTAAGTATGTACTTACATGGAGATTCTTGTAATTATTTTTTTCATTAATTAGTTTCAAGATATTCAATTATATATGCTTATTGTAATTTTTTCAATTTTCTTAGATATTAACATCTATTAACCCTTCAATATTAAGGTGTGGTATCATATAATAAAAGGATTTTAATGTGGCCAAAACAACCTATAGAATATTAGAGATTTGTTATTTAGTATGTTATCTTGCTAGGAAACAAAATCATATCAAAAAGTTATGGTTGAATTATCGTTTTTAAGTGTTTTTTTAATCAGTTATGTTAATTGATTCTTTTATCTTCTCTCTCGATGATATTTTGTTATTGATCTTATTGATCAATTCTCCTATCTTTTATACTCTTGTCTATTTAAAAAATCCAAATATAAAACCTATTACTAATATATCAACATATCTTACCCAAATATCACTATATGACTTGCAATCCAAGATGAAGTGTTATTTATTTCAATATTCCTTAAAATATAAAAGATACATGTCATTTCTTCCTATTCTTTTTTAGGTTTCTTATGCATGCTTGTTTTACAATTGAGTTGATATGTAAGTACCTTTAATTTTTTTTTTCTTTTATTAAATTCAACAAGGTAACACATTTTCTTTCTAACTCCTTGATGCAGGTTGTTACCCTCAATTTAGCATAGTTATTAAATTAATGCCTAACCATTAATATTCTATTCCATTCACATTTTTTTTGTCTAAGTTATTTTCTATAATAATCTTGGATCACGTTTGTTTAATTTTTTTAATCTTGCATCGGAGGCAATGTGATTTGACCCTGCGACCTTTTTGTTCAAAAAGGAAAGGCAGTTGCCAATTCCCCTATATAAAAAAAAAATGTACTAAAAAAATCATTTCAATTATCTTTATATAGTGGTTACCCTCACTCCAAGTTGCGTTTACTGAGGCAAGGTAAGGATTATAGAGGTAGCTCCAAAAAACCTGTGATCAACAATAACTTCCCCAAAGATTTGACCCTATGATCAATAGTTAAAATAAAGGGATGTTATCAATTCCCCTATATATATTATAAAATATGTTTCATATAAAATTAAAATTTTTATTTTACATTTATTTGTTGCAAATCTCATTTAAATTTTATTAATTTATCTTCATTTAAATCATGTTTACTCATACCTTGCATCCATAAAATACTATTTTCAATCCAAATAAAACACAAATAATATTTCAATATAGTAATCTATTATTCGTTTTTTAACTTTGTAATTGATATTAATTTTACCAAAAAAAAATTATTTGGTTAATGCGAGAAACACCTACGACCAATGCGTAGGGCTAGGTAGGCTTCCCCAACCATGACCCCTCCTAAAGCTGAAAGCTATGCTTATTAATAGGGAATTTAAGACACATCCACCACACACCCACCCACTCCCAAACACAAATAATATTTCAATTTAGTAATCTAGTATTCATTTTTTAACTTTGTAATTGATATTAATTTTACCATTTTTTTTATTTGGTTAATGCGAGAAACACCTACGACCAATGCATAGGGCTAGGTAGGCTTCCCCCAACCATGACCCCTCCTAAAGCTGAGAGCTATGCTTATTAATAGAGAATTTAAGACACAACCACCACACACCCACCCACGCCGCGGTTTAAACCTTGGAACTTGAATGAACCTTGGAACTTGAACCTCCCGAAGAAGAGCCAAAGCTCGAAATGTTGCGCTGTCCCTCTTGGAACTTAATTTTACCATCTTTTACAATACAAAAAGTATTTCCACTTTCCAAAATTCCTAAATAATCTTTCAATTTTGTAATCAACATTCATTTTATTATCTTTTACAATACAAAGAATGTTCTCAGCCTTCCAAAAATTCTTTATCTAAATAAACTTATTACTAAAACTAATCAAATGCTTATATTCTTATACTAATTTATTTACTAAACCCAACCCATTGTATTTTTTTAATTAAAAAAAAAATTCTAACATGGATAAAATCATTAGTCATAAGAGACAGATATTGTTTATAGTTATCTCAACCATACGCCAGCGCAAGCATGGTGTACATCCTTACCCTCTTAAGATTTGCACCTTAAACCTGTATCCAGATTTCAAAAGATATCTTATGAGGGATATTATAATGGTATGTAGTTGGGTTTTCAAAAGTTATCTTACGAGGGATATTTGGTATGTATTTGGGTTTTCAGCTAAGGGATCTAAGTTCAAATTTAGGTAAAAAGTTATCTTAGGAGGAATATTATAGTGATATGTATTTGAATTTTCATCTAGAAAATCTAAGTTCAAACTTCATAAAACAAAACTACAGTAAACATGATGGAAATCTTTTCAAAACTTGTGCTTTACCTTAATTTAAATCCTATAAAGGATACCACAATGATATGTTTTTAGATTTTCATCCCAAAAAAAACCCAAGTTCAAACCACAACAAAGGGGATCAAAACCCTTTTCAAAAAGTTATGCTTTACCCTAAAATTTTGTGAAGGATATCGTAGTAGTATATCTTTGGGTTTTCAGAACTAGAACTCCTTTCAAATGCTTTACCCTAAAATTTTAGTCTTGTAAGAGAATGTAATACTATATCTTTGAGTTTTTATCTAAAAGACCCCAGTTTAAACCCAAATACAAAAGAACTAAAATCTCTTTCAAAAACCTGAGCTTTACCCTAATCTTTACACAAAACCACTTGACCATTTGTATAATGATTTATTGGTTGATAGCGGTCGAGTGTTTGCTAGTAGACTGCCCTAGTTAGATTCTATGAACTACCCTAATCCTGGTAGGAAATCACTTAACCATTTATATAAGCATTAGTAACAATCAAATACTTACGGATGGTTTGCCTCGACTAGATTCCATGAATGATCGAGATAAGTTCATATGCAAAAACAAAACGCATTTAATCCCACCATTAACCCCCTCAATCATAATGTAGGTGTGCTTAGTTTTTTTTTTTTTTTTTTAATGGTCACTTCAATACGCCTCGGGAACTTAGATTCCATGCTAGGAATTCCAAAATGCAAGGTCTAAGGGCCCCCAAAACACTGAAAGCCCCACCAAAAAAATCATTAGAAAGAGAGGTAAAAAAAACAAAAAAGCAAACAAAAAGGCAATAGGATGTTTACCCCTTTTACGGAATCGGAGCTTACTTCGTAGCGAAGAAAAAGAACATTTAAAATAATAAATATAGAAACTAAGGGTTAGGAAATAAACAAGTTTGCGAACCGCTTCTTGACACGTGTCCACGAGATCCCCGCGGTGCAAAGTCTATGGTACGGAGCCGCGGAGGGCGACATTGACAAGAAAAGGTAAGAAGGAAAGAGAAATTTGTGATGACGAAGGAAGGAGACGAAAGTTGAAGTGAGGGTTTTTAAGGAGAGAACGAAGAAAGCAAGAATGGCTCTGTTTACGTGGGCTCACTTTCGAATCCTGAGCGGGACCTTGCTGGGAGGGTTGCTTGGCTTCTATGTGAAGCATCACCTTGAAATTTATTATGAAGTAAGTAAACCCAGCGCTTTCAGACTTTTTGTTTTTGGTTTGGTAGGGTTTTTTTTTTTTTGTGGGTTCTTTTCTCGCGTGGAGGTTCGATCGCTCGACAGGCTGGATCGCTTTCCTCTGTTTTTGCCACTGGGAGTACTTTTCTGTATCAGAGACGTCTGGGAGCGATGTATATCATTGGCATCTGTTTATGTGTTTATAATGTTTCGGATAAATTCTTGCGCTTTTTTAGTTTTTATACTTGAATTTGCCGGAAAGTAAGACGGAAAAGCTAGGGTCAGATTACGATGCGCGTACTTGGCTTTTTGTTTGATCCAATTTTGGTGTTTTATTGGGGCTTCGATACTTTTGATACTTTTGACAAGCTCATGTTAAAGAATTGGCTATGAATTCCGCAAAATGCACCCTTGAAAGCAATACAGGAGCGCTGTCATGCTGTTTTAGTAGGTGAAAGTGTTCTATGCAGTCCGTAGGAGGTGAACCCTGCTGAGGGAAGTAAAGGAAGCGATTTTTAAAAGATCCACGATCTATGCGAATATCAGACAAATCTGTAGTCACTTGGATCCACTACACATAGGACCGCGAGGAGGCACTAGTGTTGTGTTATCCGTGTAACATACCCTACTACCTTTGGATTCGAACCTTGGACCTCCTATTTAGAGTACCCAAGCCTCATCGCTAGGCAAGGAGAGTATTCAGTGTCCGCAATTGTGCCAATTCTATGCGGGATAAGGTTATTGAGCATTTTTGTAGGGAATAATCTTCCGACATTTGTTTTTGACGATTAGAATCATAGCAGTCCTTTTAAGGAATTGATGATATGTACAGAGGATGTTACCCTTTAGAGGAAAATGATGCTGTGTTTAGATAATTGAGCATATATCCCTTAGGAGTAATCTTTTGGTATTTGGGTTTGACGAATCAGGGACAAACCAGTTTCCTAGAAAGAAAGCCAAATTTTTAAAGAACTTGAAGACACAGCATAAAGGATTCCCTCATCTTTTTCGGAGAATTTAGGCTTATGTTAAAACAGCTGTTGGAACTGAGTTTGAGGTATTTGTATTTGAAAATTAAGATTAAGGAGTTTTTGTTAGAATAATTGGTCCAAGTACTATATGATCAGCGTTATATTTATGTCTATATATAAAATCTAAAGAACTAAGCTTAATGGTTCTAAGTCAAAGTTAATTTTATTAGAACACCACTGTGAGTTACTTGGAAGTTGGAGTAGGCCGAGTTTAAGCTATGAGAAAGTATTTGTATTAAACTACAGTGTGATAGAGTGTGCAGCGCCTGTAAATGTTTCTTTTCAGTGAGGGGTTTGATGATGTAGGTGGAGGATTTGAAAGCTCCTACTCTGGTTTGTTTGACATTGTAATTTATTTGCTAGCTCTAAAAGATGGGGTGTCATTGTCATGACTCGTTTACTTCTAATAAGTTTCAAAGCATGATGCTTTTCTTGCATCTATAAGCATTTCTTATCAAATTAAAAGTCTAGTTTAACTCATTCCTGAATTTAAATGGTACATTGTTAATTTAATTGTTGACATAACCTGCTCCAGTAAAATAACTGTACTACTTGAGTTTGTGAGCCTTACAGTGAACATAGACTGATCACATCATTCCCATGCTTGCCTAAATGGCACACTATCAATCAGTGATTAGCAAAAAATGCCATGTTGAGTAAATTTTCCGGTTACACTAACTTATTAAAGGTGAATGGCAGTAGCATTGCATGATTCCTAGCAATGCTTTTAGAGAAAGGTTGGTTTCCAGTGACTAGCTTCAAATAGTTAGTTATTTTGTTTATTTTCAACATTTTCCCTTATTTACAGCAAATTTTAGAACAAAATACTTCAATACCGGATTAACAATTAGTTCTGGGCTTTAGTTTGATTATCTACCAATACTAACCAACATTAATTCAAACATAAGGCGAAAATTGCTCATCTTGATATGGCAGAAAATAGTTCATTAAAAAGTTTCCTGACTAGCAGTGCCAAGCCTTTTCTATGTAGGTAATTGTAAGGAAGATTGCATCAGATATTTTGATTTTTATATACTATTTTTCTTTTATATTAAGGTCAGTTTGTATCTCAAGACTGGACAGTTGGCAGGTATCTATGGAATTAATCAAATTTTTGCAGTTTATGTTGAGTAGAGATCCTTGTAATTGCATACAACTTTTGGAAGCTTGGTATCTTTTATGTGAATGTTTTTTTAATTATGATTTTTTTTGCTCATTACTAATTTCATTTTTTTGTCCAGGATAAGATGAGAAAAGAAATCATCAAGTACGAAAATGAACAAAGATTGAAAAAAGAGAAGGATGGAATTGATACATCCGATCTTTTATCCGATTCATGAAATAATTGAAAGGAATGATACTGCATTCTTCAATAAACAGTCTCATGCAGTGTCATAGTGAAGTTGAGGCTGGTTTAGTAGTATTTAGATTTTATTCAGTTATTTAGATTAGGAATCGAGGTGCGTGTTAGTTGCATGAAAGACAGTTTCCATGAGGGAAAGATGCTGCTCCATTTTCAAGACCCTGCAAAGTTGAAAACCAAAAAGGTAAGTTTTGTGTTACATTTTTTTCATCTTTGCAAGGTTTGCTTGTGGTCTTTTTCAATTTTGAGTTTTTGGAAAGAGAAAACAAAGGAATCTGTTCTGTCATTAAAGTCTATAGGAACTACATGCATTGCAAACACCTGATACTGCATTGTTTTTTTAATCTCTTCAACACATCTCTATACATTTTGATTTTGCATGAATATGAAGACAAATCATATAGCTCTGAGTAGCATTGACTGTTTGTTTTGCTAAAGTGTATGCAATTTTTTTGACTCAAAGGCCAAGGTAAAAGAAAAATCTTGTCAATTTATATATTGAATTATATACTTTAACTTTTTCCTTTCAAGCTATGCTTGTTTGAAGCCTTTTTTTTTATTTTACTTGAAATAAAAAAGAAAATCTGAATTATTTGAAAACTCCTTCAGGTTATGTATGAAGAAACCTACTATGCACGGGATTCTGGTACTTTAGAACAGTTGAAGGAACTGAGCTCAGGGCGAAGAGCATTCGAAGAGTCTATCAATGGAAGTAGTTTTATTACAGCAGCAATTGCTAGAGAAATGGCTGGTGGAACAACATCCCGAATTCAGCAGGTAAGCCTTGTTTTATATTGAATATTGCTTTGTTTAAATTGTTTTGTTCTTTATGTTTTAATATATTGTTTGGGATCAAAATTGTTTAGGATATACAAAAGTTGGAGAGATATTTGCCTTTGTTGGGGAATCTAGTTATGTGTGTTGAATCAGTTGGAGACAATCATCAAATTCTTCAGTGGACCACAGATCTTAAAATACGATGGACCAGTGCTTTAAGTGCATCTTCTGCTTTCAGTCTTGGAGGTCCTAAGTTTTTCCGTATTGATAACTTACGATTTGAATTTGGAATGGCCCTTTTCCTCTATGGTGCACTCTTACGGGAAAGGGCTCTGGAATTCCTTTCTTCAGGTTTATTTTTTATTTTTTATCCTTTTTGTTAGATAATTCTAGCATTTTCAAGGTTTTCTTCTCTATGTTCAAGGAATTTTGACAAAGTCACTGGATTCTGATTTTTACTTTTATTCTGCATATTCTTTATGATGTGCAGATTTAGTTGAATCTGCAACTCTTTTTAGAAAGGCGGCAGGAGTTTATCAATATTTGGCTCAAGATGTACTTCCTCCTCTACAGCCCAAGCTTACTTCAGAGAGACCTCTTGAAGCAACACCTTCAATGGCTTCCATTATGAGTCTTGTTAGTTTGGCAGAGGCCCAGGTTATTTGCCCTTTTACTGTTTTGTTTTTGGAATTTAAGAAATTGCTGTGGAAATCTTTGACTTGGAGTGCTTAACATACAAATGTGCAAAACTATGTTATACTTTTTGAGGTGTATTCCTTATTTTCAGTTAGAGGTTCTCTATTAATTTTGCATGCAATCATATAAACTTGCAATTACAGCTAAATAGCAGAAAATAGTCATTGAGTATGGTTCTACTGTATTCAAAGAGTAGTGATAAGTTGACATAAACCTGGGATAGGAATTCTTTTAACTAAAACATAAACATATAAATTTACACAGTTACACATGCAATGTAGCCATACCTGAAAGTTCATTCTGTACAACAGGAGCTCTAATCTGAATGTTGTGATCCTTTCAACATCAAAATGGACCCTGCCTTAAAGATTTTCTATTTCTATAGTTAGGTAGTGTGCCCTGTCAAGCAAAAGCAGGATTACAGCTATTAATTTTGCATGCAATCATATAAACTGGCAATTACAGCTAAATAGCTGAAAATAGTTATTGAGTATGGTTTCACTGTATTCAAAGAGTAGTGATAAGTTGACATAAACCTGGGTTATGAATTCTTTTAACTAAAACATAAACATATAAATTTACAGAGTTACATGTGCAATGTAGCCATACCTGAAGGTTCATTCTGTACAACAGGAGCTCTCATCTGAATGTTGTGATCCTTTCAACATCAAAATGGACCCTGCCTTGAAAGATTTTCTATTTCTATAGTTAGGTAGTGCGCCCTGTCAAGCAAAAGCAGGATTAAATATATCCTTTGTCTCTTTACAAGGAAGCCCAAGCAAAATGACGTGAACATAATTAGAAAAATTGCCAGATATTGGTTTTCTTATGAGTTTTTGGTCCAGGCAATTAAATCGCCCATTTGCTCAACACAGGGAAATGGACAATTTTTTTCTGAGAAATTGCTGTTTTCTTGCCAATACTTGGCTGAGTAGAAGCAAACACAGAAAAACGAACTTCCTTCGCACCTTTAGCTCCTATATTTGAACTTACTCATTGTACTTCCTCATCCCCCACATCATTTTTTTCTTCTAATGGCTGATTTGAGTGAACTGTAATGGCATTTGCCATCTGATGATGTAGAGGGATTTTTCCAGTGTTACACGGGGATGCTTCCCCCGTCCCTGGGATGCCCAGCCGTTCTCGAGGACTCTTGGGGTATTGCTCAGGTGTCCCCAGAGTTGCCCATCCGTACCCCACTTGTTGAGTCGGTCCAAAAAAACTTGGGGCGGGTAACTTGGCTGGAAAAAAAACACTTGCCGAGTTTGTCCAAAAATACTGGGGAGGGCAACTCAGCTCAAGAATGTGAGGTGAAAAAAAAGAAAAGAAAAGAAAAAAGACTTGCATTTTTTTGGGAGTAAAATGTTAAAAAACTATTTATCATAGTTGAGGAACTAGGACTTGGCTTTGACTGGGCAAAGGTAAATTTTGACTTGGACTTGGGACTAGGAAAAAGAACTTGGGAAAAACTTAAAAAACATTAAAAAATTTCCATCTCACTTGGCTCAGGACTCAGCGAGTAAAAAAAGAAAAATTTGGGGAGGGTTACTTGGCTCAGGACTCTACGAGTTTCATAACTATGCTTTTTATATTGTAGGCTCTATTCTATTTTCTCAAGGGAATGAAGATGGGGAAAAAACTTAGTTTCAGCATTCCCTTGTTTACAGCTTCAGCAGACACACTAACTTCATTCCTGCACTTAACTAATCCCTTGACTAAAGTTACCATCAGTCTATTTGGAGACTTATGCTATATCCAATTCAGTGAACTAGTTGCTGTACATTTTCTTTGGAACAATCTAATGAAGACTTCTGGCAAGTTCTATGTTAATTGAGAATGTCTGTAGAGATACAACATAGTTTTGTTACTTTCTTATCCAATTGTTATTATGTGCCATATAGATTTTTTGAGATAAAGCCCTTTAGGATGCTAGCTTTTGTCAACGTGAAGAGGTAAACATTTGTGTAATGCCAGAGCTAAATTATTCTAAATTTCTAAATTTTTTAATACCATTATACTTGTCGTCCCTTAGCCGTTTGCTAAAGTTGGCTTGCCATCCCCGAAACCCGTCCCCCCGTCCTTCAGCCTTGTGTAACCTTGGATTTTTCTAGCCACTTTCTTAGGAGTAGAAAATCCTTGATTTGACCTAGCTTCTCCTGTGATATGATCTCATTGTTTCAAATTGAAGCTACTCTCTCTTGCCCAAAAATTTCCATCTCTTCCTCCATCATTTTCACTTTGCAGTCTCTTGCCATGTGCTTGGTTTCATGACATTTTTGACATCGGAATGCAATGTTTTCATAATCCACTTGTTGATCCCATTCTTTTGATTCAGATTTAATCCTAATTGACTGCGGTAAAGGTTTAGAAATATCCATGGCAATACATATTCGAGTGTATATAGCATGCCTTCTCTCCTTAGTAGTTGGTCCCTCCTGGATGAATTCACCTAGAGTATTACCAATATTCTTCAAAACCTCCTTATTGACGAGCAATGTTACCGGTTCGTTTTGGATTCGGGTTCGGGTTCGAAGAACCCGGTTCGCCGGTACGGCAAATTTTTTTTTTTGTCTTGGGTTCGTTTTGGGTTCGGCCGTACAAAAATTGATAAATATATATAAATTTTCAGATATTTATTTTTATTTATTAAATATAATCTATAATTTATAATTTATGTTATAAAAAAATTATAAACAAATACAAATATAGCTTAAAAAAACTAAAATAACTAAAATTACATTAGTTAAGTATACAAATGAGACCTATCTAAATTAAATTATAATTAAAAAACATATTATCATCGAATATATTACATTATAATATTATTAACTATAATATAAATATCATAGTTAATAATTTTTTTTTATTTGGTTAGTGTGAGAAGTCTCCTCCCAACCATGACCCCTCTTAAATCCGAGAGCTATGTTTATCAATAGGGAATTTAACACACAGCCACCACACACCCACCTCCTCACACACTCACCCACATTGCGGTTTGAATCTTGGACCTCTCAAAGAAGAGCCAAGGCCTGTACCGTTGCACTATCCCCTAAAACTAGTTAATTTTTAATTTATTTATAAAATTCATAATAATTAAATAAATTATAGTTTTAATTTAAATGTGCATCCAATTAATACTCACTCTTTTATTTTCTCTCACCCTCTTATTATTATTACAATTTTATTTTCTTCACCCTCTTATTATTATTACAATTTTATTTTCTTCACTTTATAATAGTCACGATTATTATTATAATTTTATTTTCTTCACTTTATAATATTCACGATTATTATTTTCTTCACTTTATAATATTCACGATTATTATTATAATTTTATTTTCTTCACTTTATAATATTCACGATTTCGTAGTTGCAACTATGCAAATTGCTCATTCATGGCGTCAGGGTGGTAAGCTACTTTGGTTTTTCAACATAAGAACCATTCCCTAAACAAAGATAAGACGGAGCGACGTTTTCAGATGTCATGAATTTCCAATATCACCTATACAGTGTTTGTATGGAATCTGGAGAGATCACCAAATATGGAAGTTACGAAAATACATAGAAAAAACAAAATTCCTTTTTGCAGGATGTAGGCGATTATGGAAATCGCTACAACAGTAAAATCTTGATAAGAATCAAGTCTTTCAGCCCATAGAAAGTGCGTGGCGAATAGGTACCAGCGAGTCTCAATCTTGTCAACAGAAAGAGGATTAATGATTCAAGTTCAGCATTAGCTCTCGTTTTGCGTATCAAACTAACATCTATATATTGCTCGGTATTGCAGCGGATTCCAACAAGAGTAGAGATGGCCAAGTTTCACATAAGTCATTACTGTGTTTTAATGCTCGCTTGGGCAACATCGGCCTTGGCTACGACCGAAGATGGCGGGAAATTGTTATCGTGCTTGCATGCGAGCGGGGTCTCCCGGGCCGGACCCTGGACGGCCGGTTCCCTGTGGATCCGTCCAGGGTCTCGCCCGAGAGACCCGGATATCGGCCTTGGCTACGACCGAAGATGGCGGGAAATTGTTATCGTGCTTGCATGCGAGCGGGGTCTCCCGGGCCGGACCCTGGACGGCCGGTTCCCTGTGGATCCGTCCAGGGTCCCGCCCGGGAGACCCGGATACCCGGCCGTATCCGGGTCTCTCGGGTCTCCCGGGCGGGACCCTGGACGGATCCATAGTCTGATCGAACCCGGATCCGGACCGGGTACGGACGGACCCGGTCGTATCCGGGTCTCCCGGGTGGGACCCTGGACGGATCCACAGTCGGATCGAACCCGGATCCGGACCGGGTACGGACCGTTTTCGGATCCGGGGGTCTAGGGGTACCGAACCGGTAACATTGTTGACGAGTTGATAAGGAAGTCCAAAAAGCCTAATCCATACTGGAAGCCTTTTAATAGTTTTTGTGTCCACAAAAAAATTCTCACTCCAAGGTTTTAAATATAATGTATCTTTGCCCCTAAACCACAGGCCTCCATCCATTATTTTATCTCTTATTTCTGAACTAGAGAAAATAATGAGAAAAAATCCTTTTGGAATAAAATTCATGGAGTAATTTGATTCAATTCCCCCTCAGAAAAACTTGGCCAGTATCCATTAAATTTTGCATATTAACCCTTTGGTTTTAAGAACCGTTATATCATGCTCAATCATCTCATCCTTGATAATCACTTCTGGTGTAGAATCTGCTACTTGGATTGGGTTTGCCATAGATTCGCTCTTCCTTTTATTGCTAGCTAGGGCATCCATACTTCCAACTTGACCATTCATACTTTCAGTAAGGACTTTCACAAATGACTTTCTTTCCATGTTACCTGGATTTTCTTCAAATGAATAGACTTTGCTTTCTACTTCTTGCTTCCTTGCTCACACTTCCTCCTCACTCCAGGCTCGTGCACTCGCTTTTGGCTGCACTCCGGCTTGCGGTCGCACTCACACTTGCTTCCTGCCGCACTCTCTTTGTCATTTCCTCTTCTCTCTCCATCATACTGCAGTTTTTTTCTTAATGGATTATATGGGATTGAAATGGGCCCCACCCATTTTACATCATCAGCACATAGTGGTATAACAATAGCTTGGCGGTTATGCATGTATCATTTGGCAAGATTTGAACCTTGATCTCCTCCTTGAAAATCGAGAAATCTCACTGGTTGTGCTAATGCCATTTGATTCATTATACTGCAGTTGACTTCCTTGTGTTTGTTTTATTGCAAGAGTCATATTTATAGTTTGAGTCTCAATATGGAATATTAGATTTGCAAGATTCTTCTGTATTTAATTGGGTACTTTCTTTTACATATGAATGTTTAAACGCTCATAATTCAAATAACAAGTCATGTATGAAATGTGTCCTTTTCATTAAGCTTGACATTCATTTGGCATCTGGATGCTGTTGAGCAAGGAGGTTTCTCAGATCCTTTTAAGAATTTGTTGTTTGAAGGATGAATTTGGAGTTTGCTCATGCATTGAATCTCGCTAGCACTCCTTATAATGTCAAGTTTCAGACTATTTGAAAGCATAAAGGCCTTTTCCACATTTTTGGTGCATGCACTCAGCTTAAGGCATAAGATTAAAGAAAGCCACGGAAAAAACAAAAAATATTCCTCAGAGTAGAATAATAATAGCTGAAGTGAATTGAATGCAGACTCAGATTAAGTTGTTACATGGGGTGTGTAGGCTTACTTGTCATTCAAGGGGTGTGTAGACTTGTCATTCAAGGGATATCTAATCTCTATTAAAGTAGAGTAGTTTTTAACCTCCATGAGGGCATAGGCCCATATAGGACAATGTGGTTATCCAACCATATGGAAGTATGATGTACAATCCCACCTCCTTTTGGATTTGAACCTTGGACCCTCTATTTGGAGTTTTAAAATCTCAACCATTAGGCCCACTACAGTCGTAAATTCTCCACATATAAATAGAATTTGCATTGTGAGTTTTCAAGTATAATCCCTACCTCTCTGTGTGCTCTTACACACTGCTGATCATTTGTGATTTATGTTTTCATGACGCAGTTTATGAACTAATGTTTTAGTTTCAGCAGCCATAAATTGAACATAAAGTACCATAGGTATAGGGTGGGTCTACAAAAATATGCAAGATATGAGGGTTTTAGCATAAGGGTAAGATACTGCCCTGTTTTTAGTTTGGTTAAGGCAAAGGTACCCTTCATTGTCTCTTGAGGCTTAAATTAAGGGCTAAGAACTAGGGAATGACTCTATTTTCTTATATTAGCTGTTAATGTCAACCATAATTGCCAGGTTGGGTTTGAAGTAGACTTTTTAAGCTGACTGAATTGTTTCAGTATAGTTTGGTCTCATTTTTGTACTTTTAAAAGTTGAAATTAAAAAAGAGTCAATGTAAATGAAATAAAAAGCTTTATAAATGTCTAATCAAGACCATGGCAAATTCCTGTCAACATTTTGGAGTGCTGCTATTGAGACTGAGGTGGGACACAGTCAATAAAGGAAGGTGTTAATGCCATTGAGCTGAGACATTTTTAATTCTTGTTTTTCATGTTATAAACTTATTTTTGCCTATTATTATATATCTACATATTTTAAATCCAGCCGAACCTTTTTTGATACAGAAAAACTGAATATCTGAAATTTAACTCAATCAATCCCTTTGGACTGAACTTTCTATACATGGTGCCTATGATATTAATTTTCTTATTCAGATGAACCTCTGTATTGAATAACATAATTTTTCAACCCACAAATTTCTTGTAGGTCTTTTGTGGTTTAACTTGGTTTGTGATGATAGTTGAATCGATTTCACTCATATCCTCATTCTTGGATCATTTTGGGTAGTGGCACTGTCAGATGCTCTCTCCCGTAGTGAAGGAGGATGATTAGTCAGTTTCTTGATTTGTTTACTTGAAGACAAACTGTAAAGCATAGCACCATGAACTCTCTGAGACAAGGATGGCATCGCCTGACACATGAGTCTCTGGGATGGCTGTGGCCTGATCCCATTTTTGGTGATGGTGATGGCAAGGCAAGTCTCTTGGAGGCTGGGGTCTGACCCTATTTTTGGAGACAGTGGCAGGACTATATCTATCTATATATACACAAAATGCAATTTAAAGACTATCGAATCTTCTAAGCATGAATATGCAATATTACCCAATTTAAAAACTAAAATAACATGATAGCTTCAAATTGCATATGATGGATAAACTCTGAATGGGCTTACATTGACAAAATTTAAACCATAGGCTTGCATCAAATTTTGCAGTTAAAAACTATAAGCCGAGGGGTTAGGATTAAAGTTCAAATTTCAGATTTTAGATGAAGTTCAAACTTTGATAAATTGAAATGAAACAGAAACATGAAATTTTACAAGAACAATATAACTTATATTGTCCCCTTTCTGGCTATTTGTTGCTCCCCATGGGGCCTTGGCTGACCAGAACGCAAGCCGGCTGTAGGATGGTCAAGGAGGCATTTTGGTGCTACCTGGTTGTCTCGGGGTTGTGTGGGTCTCTGAGATGCCAAAGAGATGGTTAGGTGTCTTGGGATGGTTTTCCAGGTATTCTTCATTGAGTGTATGGCATGCCACTGTGTGGGATGTTTTGAGGGTAAACCCTTTTTGGGGGCCAAGTGCCGTATGGGAGGGGCATGTTTGGTCCCCATGCTGGAGTTTTCAAATTGATGGTATGGGTGGGGGCCAGGTTTTATCCCTCCAGAACATGCTATAAAGAATTATTTTCGTACTTGGAGAAACTTTTTCTTCTAGAGAACTATTTAGAAATACATCTTCTTTTGTTCATAGTTTTTGCTTATTCTTATAAAAAATTCAGTCAAAATGTATTCAGATGCATGGCAGCATTAATGTTCCATTGCTACCTTGGTCAAATTCTTCCTTAAGAAATGTAAAAGTCAGTTCTTTGCTTCTGTTTATCCTTTGCCTGTTTGGTGCAATTGTACTGTGATATTGTCTACTATTATTGGCACTTAAATATCAAACTTTTGTCAAATCCAGAATCATTCTACCACAACATAACATGTAGTAAACTATGGCAATCTTTAGTTATAATTGTAATATAAATCAGTAAATTCCTAATTCATAACCTGGAAGGTCCAAGCAAGTTTAGAAGCATAAATCATAAGCTAGGAAAGCTCTGGTTGATGGTGTTCTTTGTGTAAAAATTTATACGATTTGCGTTGGCAAGGACAACTGGGGAAACTGGAAGTTTAGATCATTGCTAGTGAAGAAAGATAACAGGAAAGTTGCCAGATCATTTTTGACAGCACTGGATGTTGAAAATAAGTGGCTAAA
This sequence comes from Wollemia nobilis, assembly GCA_028583015.1. Classification (NCBI taxonomy): domain Eukaryota; kingdom Viridiplantae; phylum Streptophyta; class Pinopsida; order Araucariales; family Araucariaceae; genus Wollemia; species Wollemia nobilis. The sequence continues at coordinate 6,789,315 of JAQPPZ010017095.1, forward strand.
GTGGGGCCTTGCTATGAGTAAATAAATATTTTTTCTCATGTTTAATAGTAAGTATCAACTTTGCTTTCAAAGCTAGAAATTCAGGGTTAGCTAGTCTTTTTAAACCAGGAAAAACTAGTTGCTGTGAGTAAAACAGATGCAAGTACTTATTGAATATTTTGTGTCATGGTTAATAGTATGTATCAACTTTGGTCTTGAAGGTAGAAATTGAGGGGTAGCTAGTTTTTATTACTAGGGAAAACCTAAAGATAGGGGCCAGGACGTGGGGTTGATAACCTCTTCAGGTAGGTCACGTTCCCAACAGAGTGGTAGAAGGAGATGTACCTTTCATATGACACTTACTTTTAATCCTTCAATAAATTAACTAGCATTAGATTTATTTATTCAGCAAGGGGATTTGACATTAGAGTAAATCAAGCAGGAGGTATTCAGCAAGGGGATTTGGGATTCATAGTCAAGGAAATCAAGCAGGAGGTATTGGAGTAAATCAGTGAGAACAAACTGGGGTTTTATGGGTCTTTGCTAGTACTAAAAATTGCAAATTAGCATGTGTGCCTATTAAACCAGGATCCCAAAGATATAAGTTAAATGGTCCTTTGAATGCCTTTAAACTCTTACAAATTTTGAATTGCCCAAAACTATTCATAACTTGATGGTTGCATTCATGAAAATAAACTCCTACAATATTCAACATTGAGTCTGTGTCACTTGTTTAGGGTATAAAACATTGCTGTAAAAAGCCATTTCATGGTTTGGTTGATTTAAAATATTTACACTAGATATGTTATTTTTGCTTTTGCAAGGCATTGACCTTTAATTGTAACATCAATATTAAAAAATATATATGTGCTGATATTGGCTTTTCTTCTTTCTGGAACTGGTCAGTCTGTTACAGTTCGAAAAGCTGAAGCCAAAGCAACCAGTGGAGGCCTTCTTGCAAAGCTGCACTATGGTGTTGTACAATTCCTTGAAGAGGCAAATAGTTTACTCAAGTCGAGTACTGGTGATTGGAATGATGCTTCAGAGAGGTTCAAGGTAGGCATGGTCTGTTTCTGGTTATATCTCACATCATATAGATAGAGCAAAATCTGTATGTTTTGTTATTATGAAGATTTTGTGTTTATTTTCAACCTTCCATGTGAGAGGGGTTAGCACTTAGCATAACTTTGTGTCAGAATATCAAGAGTTAGACTCTTACTGGTTTTGAGGTTTCTACTATGAAATCTTTGTGTTTATGTTTAATATTTCATGTTGGACGTGATAACATTATGTTTCAGATTCCACCATCATAGAGTGTAGGGTTTGTATTTGCATTTACCAGTCTGTTTATTGGAACTTTCCATCTTAAAGATGTTACTTATCTTTTGCTTTTCCAAAGTGATTTACATAAAAGTTGGGTGCACAAAAAGATATATTAGCAAAATTTATGCACTAAAACAAATTTAATTCAGGCTCTTACAAGAGAAAAAGAAAACCTAAATTGGCTCAAAAAGATGATGCTTGCAAATATATTCCCTTGGTACTTCACAGCCCGTTCAGAACACACCCAAGAAGAGCTTTAGCTGTTTCCTATGGGAACTTGTGACTGCTAGGTGTTGTCGTTTCCTTTTGACTAGCATTTTCCATGAGACTTGCAGTGAATGGTAATTTGTGTTGGTTGCAGAGGTTTCTTTCTGGTTGTAGTATTCTTCATGAGGCTCGAAGTCAAAGATACATTGCAGATGACCTGAAAGCATCAGAGCAGTTGGGCCTTGCTGTTGGAGTGCTACGTTATGCCATGAGCAATTTTCAGGGCAAGCTGCCTGGTAAGGCTTTACCTTCTAGAATTTTTCTCCATTCATTTGTAAACTTGTTAGAATTGAAGTTCTATAGATCAAGTCATGGATAAGGCATTCATGTGTGTCTGTTCTCTATTTTTCAGGTGAAGAATCTTGGAAGCAGACTTTTAGACAGGAGATTGATGCTCTTGGTCAGATGCTTAGAAAGTGTGAGCATGAAAATGAGTTCATATGGCATGATAAAATACCTTCTCTGGATGAACTGCCCCTCTTGGAAGGAAAGAAAATTGTAGCACCAATCACATATAAACCTGTTGGATTGGACAGAGAATTTATGTTCATATTATGATTCAAATGTATCTTGACATTATTCTTTGTTATCCTGATTAAAATCTAATAAATTGTCCTGGTGCTAGTTATTTCTAGTTCATAATGACTCTTGCAAATGAATTATGCTTAATTTGCAGAGTCTCTAAAGGTCATATGGAGTGGCAAGCAGTTTTGTTTGAATATATCTGGAAAAGATCTGATGAATAATTTTGTTAAAATGTCCTCTAGACTTTGGAAAGTATCTGTTTCCATTTACCAAGGCTATAAGTAGCCTTTTCTCAGTGAGCATTGGATGTTGTAAATGAGCTGTAGTGATTTGTCATGATTGAATATATTAAATGATTGCTTTTTCAAGTTGCCAGCAAACAATATTGTTAGAAGTTGGCAAATGAAACAACTATTCAACTGTGATTCATATTTGTTGATCCTTCTGTATATAAACATTTCAGGTGAGCTTCTTCAACCATCTTCAGCAAGAATATTGTTTGGTGAAAATAAGTACCAGTTTGTACTCAAATGCATTTTGTTACAATTAACTTTGCTAATTGTGATGACAAGAACAAAACGTGTTTAGCATTCAAACAACTGAAACTGGTTGAATTAATTGATGAATGACATTATTTACTTTTGAGTACATTTGGTCCAAATGCAATGCATGTAGATTTGATTCACTTATCAACCTGGTCCAATATGGGACAGAAATGGTGAATTTGAATCTCACTGTTGAAGTTACTTCTGCTGTGTGGTGTAGTGCCCTAATGGTTTTTGAATTCAGAGCAGTGCATTTTTATCTAGTAAAATGTCTTTCCAGCACAAAAAACAGCGCTTTTTTCTTACTTTAAATAATTAACGGAAGTTTGTTTTAATAAAGTTGATTGTTAACTAATAAGCTCAAAGCAGTGTTTTTTTCTTATAATACTTTGTGCCTCTGATACGCTTATGAAACTGGTTCAGTAAGTTAGATTGTGAAATTTGAGGCTCAAATCAGTGTTCTTATTTTAATTATTTAAAGAATTGCTTCATATCATGAGAAGTTGGTGAATGAAACATCTATTGAACCGTGATTAATATTTGTGTCCTTCAGATGAGCTTCCTCACACATACTTAGCAAGAATATTGTTTGGTGAATAAAACTTGCAATGTTCAGACTCATTTGATTACATTTGACCAAATGCTTGCCAAGAATATGGTTTGTTTGAATATGACTCATGTTCAAACACATTTGGTTACAATTGACCAAATATGATTACCAGAACAACATTTGTTCTACATTCAAGTAAGGCGAACTAGTTGAATTAATTGATGCAGATTGGTCAAATATGCAAATGTTTTGTACATTTGATGCACTTATGAACTTAGTTTGATATAAACGTGAATTGGTGAACTAGATCTTATTGTTAAGTTTTGTTGTATGGTGTTTAGTATTAATTATGCTCAAATTTAAAGCACTGCAATACCATTTAGCATGATTTTTTTTTTTTTTTTGCGCTGAGTAGGAATGAAATATGAAACTCATGAGCAGTATTCTCTTATTTTAAATAATAAACTAGTTTGCCAGTACTAAGGGTTTTGAAACAAAAAGTACTAGGCTTTTTTTTCTTTTAAATAATTAACAAACGAGTGTCCCTAATATGGGGAATTGTGACATGTAAGACTTCCACGAGGAATGAGTTCCTTTTTTATTGTTTTCCACGTTTGTTTCTCAAAAATTCAAAGGTGAGATTAGCAATGGATTGGGTTGTAAATATCGATTACCAAAGTATACAAATGTTGTAAATATTTTTTAAAGCAACATGTTAGGGTGCTATTCAGATTAGTGGTTTCATGTTGATACTCGAATGTGAACGAGGGTGCTTCTAAATTCTATTAAATGGTATGTACTATACTACAGTTAATATATATATATATATATAAAAGTGTAACAAATGCAGCAAAAACAGTAAACAATACATACAAAAAAAATATATAAAACTAATTATTAAGCAAATATGAAGCAAAGCCATGATGAATGCTAATAGTTTGGATATTCTTTTCAACTTTTATTTTTTTTTCTTTTTTAGATAAAAAGGGTTTGTACTTGGGTCCCCCACCTTTGACTAATTACAACTCTTTTCTTTAGAGCTTGAGAGTTTTTTTCATCTCAATTGACATGCTATAACAACAATATTACGTCATTTTACATAAAATGTTTGAATTCTTGATTTTCATTTTTTAGATCTTTTCAATTTTTTTAATGTGAATATAATAATCAAGAATTCAGCATCCTTGATATTTTTTATAGCAGCCTTCACAATACCAAAACTTCACCTCTATTATTTATGCATTGCGTCTTAGTAGAGTAATATTTCCAAAACAGCACACTATCATAGTTCGCTTTACCAAATCTGGATTGCTAGTTTCTTTCTTGAAACACAAGTGCAACCACAAATTATAATAAATAGTTTATGTGAAAACACATTAATATTATAAAATAAAGTTGATATTATTAATGGAAAATGTTAAAGTAAATCTTAATCATTATTTGATTAACGCAGTAACATTTTCTTGTTAGCTTCAACTAAACTTACTACTTCCTCTAACCATGGAAAAGAGAATTTAACTTTACAATCCTCAATTAAAACCCCTTTATTGGCTAGCCTATTTGCACATTTGTTTTCTTCCCTTTTCTTGTTAGCTTCAGCTAAACTTACTACTTCCTCTAACCATGGAAAAGAGAATTTAACTTTACAATCCTCAATTAAAACCCCTTTATTGGCTAGCCTATTTGCACATTTGTTTTCTTCCCTTTTCTTGTTAGCTTCAACTAAACTTACTACTTCCTCTAACCATGGAAAAGAGAATTTAACTTTACAATCCTCAATTAAAACCCCTTTATTGGCTAGCCTATTTGCACATTTGTTTTCTTCCCTTAATGTATGTGTAAACCTGATTTCTTCAAACTCTTTAGCAAGATCTTGAATTTCCACAATTATCTCTTGTATGTTCCATGGAGCATTTGCTTTCCTCAAAATTGCATTTATTACTATGAGTGAATCACCTTCGATCCATACTCTTTTCCATTTCATTTGTTTGCATATTTTTAACCCTTCTAAAGCCACCAAAGATTCAGCTTCAGTATTTGTCTTAAATCCACTATCCACTATTGAAAGCGTCATTAGACAAAATATCTCCTCTATTATGTCTAATTATTCCTCCTCTTGCTGGTCTTGGATTTCTTTTAGATGCTTCATCAAAAATTCAATTTGATTAACTCTACATTTGGTGTTTTCCACTTTATATTCTTTGCCTTCTTTTTGTTTCTCTTGTACAAAACATCATAATTCCATTTGATGACTTGACTCCATCTACAAGGCTTTCTGCTTCTAGATTAGGGACTAGGTGAGTTGATAGGGTTGGATTAGTCTCCTCTATGGCTTAACATATATTCTTTTTCATTACCTCTAAACTGCTTTCATTTCTTTTAAATATTCTTCTATTCTTTTCTAGTCATACATCCAAAGTATTGTATCTTTTGATATATCCCAAATTGTTTGTAAAGCCTCACTTTTAAAAGTGCTTTGCCATTGCTTTAACCATTCTTCAATTTTGCTATTCATCACCATGCATTTACCAAACATATTAAGAATCCATTGCCATAGTTTCTAGACTACTGAGCAATGTTCCAAGATATGGTCTACACTCTCCTCCTTTTTACAAAGAACACATTGAGAGGGGCCATGAAAACCCCTTTTCATAAGGTTATCCTAGGATAAAGTTCTTCTATGACCTACTAGCCAAACACAAAATTTGACTTTAGGAATGCTTGGGCTATCCCAAATATCTCTCCATATTCTTGTGATATTCCTATTTTGTTGGTGCTTTATATTATATCCACTTCTTGTTGTGTATTCTCCTAAACTATTCAACTCCCAAATCAATTTATCTTTGGCTTCCCTCAGAATAATCACAGTTGTTATCTTTCTACTCAACTACCTCCTAGCATCAATGTCTTGTATACTTGTACAAAAATCTTCTTTCCATTTGTATCTTCCTTCTTGATCCTTGTACAAAATGTTTGAAACCCTATCACCATATTTGTCTTGAAGTGATCTCGTCCAAGGTTTCAAAATTGGATCTAGATTGAGTGTTTTTCATCACACCATATATCCATCCAAATAGAAATTTTTTCTTTAGTTCCTACCACCCATCTTAAACCTTTAAACACTAGATTAATATATATATTTTAAACCATTCCAAAGTGCAAAACCATTTGGTAGAGAGAATGTAGTAAATATTAAACTTGGGTTATTGGGCTCAACATACTTAGAAGAATTTTTGTCCTTTGTCTTTGACTCTCTTTGTACAATCTCTAGATAATTTTTTCCTTAAGAGCTAAGTTTGCATTTGTAAGAACTCTTAAACCAAGACCTCCCCTAGTTTTATCATCATACACCTTGCTCCATTTCACTAAAGGAAATTTCATTTTATCATGTAAACCTGACCTTGACCACAAAAAGGATCGCATAATATAGATTAAACTTTTTTCTACTAATTTTGGCATAGTATATTGTGACATATAATATGTTGGAATGGCTTGTAAGATAGACTTAATTAGTTGCACTCTTCTTTCTAATCATAACCATCTACCTTTCCATGTTGGTAGTTTATTCTGAACTTATAACTGGATTTTTACGCCGATAGACGTCCTACAATGGTAGCCAGGAAGGTCAGCCACGCCGTAAACAATATTAATATTTTATTAAAAAAGCCAACATTAAGAAAATTATCCGTCGACATTAAGGGTTACGGTGGATTTAAAATATTTAAAAAATATTTAAACTATTTAAACTAAAATGGTGCCCAAACAAATATATATATCTATAAACGTCGAGAGTTATCAATCTCGAGGCGCCTATCTCATTTCTTGGGGGTGTGATAGATAGGCGCCTCGAGATTGATAACTCTCGGCGTTTATAGATATATATTTTATATATCTAAGCTAGTATAATTCTATCCTCATTCTCCCCTCAAATAAGGGCATCCATAGATAAGTTGTTGGTAAATTTTCCTCCTCCGTTTGAAGTAACTTGCAAATTTTTGCTTTGATTTTAGCTAGTGTTTAGGAAGTAAATTTTAGATTTTGTCCTATTAATTTTTTACCCTAATGCTCTTTCGTATTCCTTTAATAAGTTATTGAAATCTCTGGCCTCAATTATCTTTGCCCTTCCAAAAAGGGATGTATCATCTATAAACTATTGACGAGTGATGTTGACGATGTTATTACTAGCGTTAAGTCCACTTATAAGCCCATCTTTGTTAGCCTTCTTCAAGTTCCTATCCAAAACCTGTACCATAATAATGAACAAATATGATGATAGAGGACCTCCCTGTCTAAGGTCTCTCTTGGCTTTAAATGATTCTGCTACTAACCCATTGACCAACACTAAATATGAAACTATAGATACACAAGCTTTAATCCATCTAATCCATTTCTTCCCAAATCCAAACTTCTATAATATTGGAAAAATAAAATCCCATTTAACACTATCATAGGCTTTACTCATATCAAGTTTTAAGATCATTGCTTTCTCTTTTTTTAAAGTTGTTGAATGTATAACTTCATGAGCTACTATGATCCCATCCAAAAATCTCTCTCTTTCACAAATCCTCCTTGCTCTTCTAATTTTTTAATCTAGCAATGGCCTTAATTGATTTACCATCACTTTGGAGATAATCTTATATGCCATCTTTTTTTATAGATTTGGTTAGTGTGAGAAACTCCTATGATCGATGCTCAGGGTTGGGCATCCCCATCCCACCATGACCTCTCATAAGGAGGAGAGCTAAGCTTATCAATAGAGAATTTATAACACACCCACACACACACATACACGTTGTGGTTTGAACCTTTGATCTTCTGAAGAAGAGCCAAAGCCTGAATCATTGCACTGTCCCCTCGAGACTTAAACTCTTTGGTAGAGATAAGCCTCTATAGTCACTCTTAGATGGCTGATAGTGTCATCCCATCCGGGTATACCACTATCTAGAGGGAAGCCACAAGAGATTTTTTGATACTTGCTCGGATGTCATGTCTATATAGGGATTCAAACTCGAGATCTCTCAAATGGAGGGAATTGTTTGTAATCACCAACACACCACACTTGCGAGTCCAAAACTCTTGGGTAGAGAGAAACCTCTAGAGCCCGCTCTTAGGTGGCCAACAGTGCCATCCTATCCGAGTATATACCACTATCTAAAGGCAAGCAATAAGAGATTTTTTGGTCTTCCTCAGATGTTACGTTTGTATAGGGATTTGAACTCAGGATCTCTTAAATGAAGGGAGTTGTTCACAATCACCAATGCACCACCCTTCCGGGTATATCTTATATGCCATATTACATAGGTTTATGGGTCTAAATGAATCAAACAATTCAACATCCTTATTTTTTGGAATTAGGGTAAAGATATATTGCATTTATTTTATAAGTATGCATTGTTTTACCCTAGACTATTCCACTGCCACCAATAAAGAATCCTTCACTATATCCCAATTATATTAATAAAATGCTGCAAAGAGTCCATCTTGACCTCGGGATTTATCCTTATTAAAAGAGAAAAGAGTTAAATGAACTTCTTCTAGAGTAATAGGCTCCATCAGTATCCTATTATCTTCATTCGTTATAACTGAAGGTTCTTTTTGAAGAAGTTTATCATTAAGAACTTCACCCTCATCTTATATTAGAATATTATGATAAAAATACCTTGCCTCTTTTCTAATTTCACTTTGGTCTTCAATCCAAACCCCTTATATTGATTTAATTCTACTAATTTTGGATGTTGATCTTCAAACTATAGCCATCCTATGAAAAAACTTTGTATTTTATCTCCTTTTAACCAAGTCTGTCTTGATTTTGATCTCCAAAATTTCTCTTCCTTACTCAAAATATTATGATATTCACTAAGCAACTCCCTTTCCTTTGAGCTTGGATGATTAAGATTACCTTTTCAAAAATTTGAAAGTTTATCTTTTAGTTCTTTCTTCTAAAAAATGCTTCAGGTGAGTTGGAGACGAGAGGGCAATCCTCCAAGGGAGGTCCCAGGTTCAAATCTCCACCCCACCAAAAAGCTGAATTGGGTATCTAAAATCCAATTGATAATGTTGGTGCGGGCAGGGTCGGGTGCGACCCCCGGGTGAATTTGATGGTGTAGAACCCCCTGTTCGTGGTCTCTCAGACCAAGGCGGCTCTACAAGGGGTTTTTCGCTTTAAAAAAAAAAATTATTTCAATCTAGATGTCATTGATTTAATTTGTTTTGAAAGTGCATACAACCCACCATTTCTTGAAGAATTCCTTGTTTGTGCTATCATATCAACAAATTGAGGATGGTCTTCCCATGCTCATATTTAAAATATGGTATTTTTTAAATCACTTACCTCCATTTTAACTCTTATTGGCTAGTGATATGAACCAGTCCTTGTTAAGGTATTAATTTTACCACAAGTTCCTTCATCTAGCCAATGATCTAAGAGTATGCATCCGTCTATTTTTTTTGTTATTAGGTTCTGGCCTATCATGTTGTTGGTCCATGTATAGTTATCTTCTTCAAATTCAACCTCTCATAGATTATTGTTTTGAATAAAAGTTGAGAAATCTCTCATACTTTGGGTTAATTTTCTAATTCCCCCAAAAAATTTATCCAACTTGGTTATGGAAATAAAATCTTCTATGATCATAAATAAGGTTTCTTGGTCTTTACTTCTCATAAAGGGTTCAATCCCACTCCAAATTTCTAATCTATCTGACTGGGTTGTAAGTCCATAGACATTGATAAAAATGAAATGAATATACACAAAGTAGCATGTGACTAAAGAGGCTATCCAATGCCTAGTTTTATGAATCAATACACAGGAGGTTCTAGTAGGATTCTAACAAGCTAGAATTCTCCTTGTTGTTCCTTCAAAATCCATAACATCCCATTCACATCTCGTCTAACTGCTTTCATAGTTTTTGATGTTGAGCAAGGTGCAGCAAAAGTATTGCAAAAGTATTGTCATTGTTGTCAACACAGACAGATTGATGTAGTTGATGCAGTTCAGAGGTCAGTCAGAACAAGTACGGTGAATTTCCAAGAAGAAAGAAGTGGCCCAGATTCAGAAATTTGCAGAAAAAGACAAGTAAGAAAACCGTCGCGATATCGCGACATGTTTTCGTCGCGATTTCGTGACAAAACTGAGGAGAGAGAAGGCACAGCCAAAAATGTCACGATTTCATGACAAAACTGAGGAGAGAGAAGGTGCAGCCAAAAATGTCACGATTTCATGACAAAACTGAGGAGAGAGAAGGCGCAGCCAAAAATGTCGCGATTTCGCGACATATCGGAGGAGAGAGAAAAAGCTGGAGAAACTGTCGCGATTTCGCGACATGCTGGAAGGAAAGAAGCAAAGTTGAAAAACTGTCATGATTTCATGACATGTTTGGAGTAAAGGCGTAGGCAATGAAAAGTGTCACGATTTCGCGACAAGTTTGGTGAAGAAGCGCCAAGGATGAAAAGTGTCACGATTTCGTGACAAGTTCGGTGAAGAAGTGCAAAGTCGAAAAGTTGTAGCGATTTCGCTACATGTTGGTTTTTCGCTGGTCGAAGCAAAGAGAAAGTGCCAAGTCAAAAAGTTGTAGCGATTTCGCTACATGTTGGATTTTCGCTGGTCGAAGCAAAGAGAAAGTGCTAAGTCGAAAAGTTGTAGCGATTTCGCTACATGTTGGATTTTCGCTGGCCGAAGCAAAGAGAAAGTGCTAAGTCGAAAAGTTGTAGCGATTTCGCTACATGTTGGATTTTCGCTGGTCGAAGCAAAGAGAAAGTGCTAAGTCAAAAAGTTGTAGCGATTTCGCTACATGTTGGATTTTTGCTGGTCGAAGCAAAGAGAAAGTGCTAAGTCAAAAAGGTGTAGCGATTTCGCTACATGTCTTGATTTCGCTAGTGCATGAAGAGAGAATTGTACGAATGCGAAAGATGTCACGATTTCGTGACATGTTGCATTTTCACGGGCGAAAGGCAAAGAACAGCGCTAAAGGCAGAAAAGCGTCACGATTTCATGACATGTTCGATTTCGCTGAGGCATGCGAAGAAAAGTGTAAGGCAGCGAAAAGTGTCACGATTTCGTGACATGTTCCATTTTCGCGGGTGCAAGCGAAGTAGAGTGCAGGAAAGCAAAAAGTGTCGCGATTTCGTGACATGTCCCATTTTTGCGGGCATAAGACAGAAAAGAGCTAGATGCAGCAAATGTGTCGCGATTTCGTGACATGTCCCATTTTCATGGGCAAGTGACGAAAAAGAGCTAGATGCAGCGAATGTGTCATGATTTCGTGACATGTCCCGTTTCGTGGGTAGGAGACAAAAAAGAGCTAGAGGGAGCAAATGCGTCACGATTTCGTGACATGTTCTGTTTTCGCGGTTGCATGCCGAGATAAGGACTAGGAGGCGAAGAACGTCGCGATATCGCGACAGGTCAGGTTTTCACGGTCAACTATCAAGAAAAGGTCAAAGGGGCAGAAATGTCGCGATATCGCGACATGTCTTAGTTGCGCAGGTAAAAGCCGAGAAGCTTACACAGTGACAGTTGTCGGGGAAAGTGCGGAAGAAAATCATGCAGCCAGTTAGGTAAGAGTTAACTGGAGTTAGAACTAAAGCTACAGGTGGCGTAACGATGCATTAAAGAAAAGAACGATCGTTACGAGGGCCGTGATGCTGCAAGGCTGTAAAAAGTGCAGATATCGAGAATCTCGATAAACAAGAAATCCTCTCGGAGGTTGCGTGTGTCAGAAATGGAAGTTGCGGGCAGAAGAGAAAGTTTGACTCAGAATTGAAAAGAGTGCCATCAGAAAGTGTAAAGGTGCCGAGAGGGCAGTTACGTAAAGGATAAAAGAAAAGAATGACAGAGCATCGAAACACGCAGAAAAGGTTGTCAGGTTGCACAAAAAAAGCTGTTAGAATGAGCAGAGAAGACTGTCAGAATGAGTCAGAAAGAAAGCGGCTAAAAGACAGAGCGCGTCAGAGAGGGTGTGACAGATTGAACGTAGCCGAGAATGCATGAAAAATTGGAGGGAAAATTAGAGCCATTTTGAAAAGAGCCATTCGAGTAAACCGAGTATAAAGAATCGAAAAGGCGCAGTAAGTGAGGTTACTGCAACCGTGTTTTATCTTGAAAAACAAAAAGTGTGGTTGGGTAAGAGTGCTGTAAGAAAAACAGCTATAGAACTGAAACCTGGTTTTATTCTTGAAAAATTGGACAGAGAGGTTTTAGTATGCAATAGAAGATATTGAGTTTCTAACAATTCTCTTTATGCTTCTATGAGATTGATTTGAATGAGCAATAGACCAGTGAGGGTCTTGTAAAAGAGAAGGCATTTTTATGTCAATCTATTATTCAAAATAGAAATCCAAGTTGGTGCTTGGTATAAGGGGTTGGTGCTCCTATCTCGTTGTTGCGGATAAATCGGGGGTTGGTGCTCCTTCCAGTGGGTGCTTGGTAAACTATTTGTAAAGATTGAATCCTTGCAAAGGCTGGATTTGGATTGTAGTCCAAACAGTCATTATTTGAGGAGTAGCCAAATCGGTGAACCTCGTTAAATCTTGTGTTGTGTGATGCTCTTTTGTTATACTTGCTATATCTATTTTTAAGCTTGCATTTTTAAGCATTAAGAGTTGCAGATTCAAATTTTAAATAGTTACACTGATTCACCCCCCCTCTCAGTGTCATTGTGAGAATATCAATTGGTATCAGAGCAAGGTACCTGAACAAGCTTAATCAGCTAAGGTGATCTTGGAAGATACACAATGGCCGGTGGTGAAGGATTTTCTTCCAACAAAGCCCCTTTGTTCGATGGAACAAATTACTCTTTCTCGGAGACTCGGGATGCGGACATATCCGTGTGCATTGGGATATGACATTTGGGAATCTGTTGAAAATGGATACACAATACCCTCTCGCTCCTCCAACAGATGCGGTGAGAAGAAAAAGTTTGAGAACAACTCTAAAGCTAAGAATGCTATTATGTGTGGGTTAGTAGACAGTGAATTGATAAGGATCATGAGCTGTAAATCGGCAAAAGACATATGGGACAAACTGTAGAGCATTCATGAAGGAGATGGCAAGATCAAGGAAGCCAAGCTACAAACCCATCGAGCCCAGTTCGAAGCATTAAAGATGAATGATGATGAGAACATAGAGGCCTATATGTTGAGAGTAAATGGAATCATCAATGCGATTAGAGGACTCGATGAGGAAATAGAAGATGCAGTTGTTGTGAAAAAGGTACTAAGAACTCTCCATAAAAGATTTGATGCTAAAGTTTCTGCTATAGAAGAAGCTAAAGATTTAAATACTTTTAGCATGGATGAAATGCATGGTTCTTTAACAACATATGAAATGAGAATAGGACAAACTAAGCCCTCAGACAGAGAAGCTGCCTTTCAAGCATAGAAAAATATAAAAGCTAAACAAGAATACGAGGAAGAAGAATCTGTAGATGAAAGCGAAGCAAACTTTGTTAGGAAACTAATAAAGGGAAAAGGAAAGTACAGAGGTAAGCTACCGTTCAAGTGTTTCAACTGTGGAGGCATCGGGCACTTTGCAGCTAAATGCCCAATGAATGAGAAAAACAAAAGTGATGAAGGGACACATCAAGAAAGAAGTGACTGGAAGAAGAAACCACATTTTAGAAAAAGGAACTTCAAGAAGAAAAGTTTCATTTCCAAGAATGTTAACTCTTCTAAGACGAGCTCCGGTGAGGACTCGAAGAAGAAAGCTGGTGAAGCCTTGTTCATGGCTTTTGAAGAAGAAAGAACGGACGAAACCTAGGAGTGTGATGAAAAATTAGAGGATGAGGCTGAGGTAGATCTGGAAGGTGAGTTGGTTGCTTGCACTTGAAGAGTTAAGTACAGAAAGGAAAAAGAATAAAAATATTTCAAGAAAATTTGAGGATGCCAACGAATTAATAATCAGTTTGAAAGTACAGACTGAAGAATTTAAGAAAAAGTCTAAAGATTTTGAAGTACAACTAACCATGAAAATAGATGAGTGCAATAAGCTAGAAGAAGACATAGTTGGATTAAGGATGCAGCTAGAAGAGATGAATCAGAAATTGAGTTGTCATCATAAATTTGAAGACAGTTCTGCGAAGCTGAATAAAATGTTAAATAACCAAAGGCCTACAGGCATCAAATTTGGTTTGGGATTTGATGAAGGAGAATCCTCAAAGGAATCAAAGGCTATAACTCATAGAACCAATAAAGAATAAAGATAAGATCAGGGTTGATCAAGAAAAACCGTATCATGCAAAAGAAAACAATAAGGCCAAGCATGAAAGGAGTACTGCAAATGATGGATTCACCAAAGTCACATATCAAAGAAGAAGAAGACCCATGGCTCCTACTACAACATGGCAAAAACCATTACCCAGGTACACTCGTTCCTTTTCTGGTTATTGTTTTAAATGCAATGCTTACGGTCATAAAATTTCAAATTGTAGATATAATGTAGGACAAAGGAATTTCACTAGTAGAAATGCTTTTTCACCTTTGATAGATTATGTTGTAGAATGTTATAACTGTCATAACTTTGGACATATTGCAAGAAATTGTCGTAGCTCTTTTGCAGGAAATAAATATCAGGGAAGAAAGTATCAATCAACTGGATTGAAACAAAACAGAAAATTTCCCGAAAAATAGGCACAAGCCAATGAAAGGGAGAAGGTAAAACAAGTGACCAAATCTGTTGTCAAATCAGAGTGGAAAGAAAAGGAACAACCTAAGAAAGATAAGGAATCCTTGATCGTTCAAACAACTCTCAAAGCCCAGAACAAATCTGCACCATGGATTCTGGATAGTGGATGCTCCGATCATATGACAGGAGATAAACAGAAGTTTGATAAGTTACAGACTTACGAAGGTGGTTCTGTAAAATTTGGAAATAATGATGGAGCCAAGATAGTGGGTAAAGGATCAGTTAAGTTAAGTGACGGAAAAATCAACTCTAAAGAAGTCCTTTTTGTGGTTGGTCTGAAGCATAACTTACTGAGTGTAAGTCAAATTTGTGACAGAGGTCATGAAGTAATTTTCAAGAAGGAGGGTTGTGAAGTAAGAAAGACAAAAAATGGGAAGTTGATAGCTACTGGACTGAGAACTTCTGGAAATCTGTATACTCTCTCAGAGACTTCAGAAGGAGCTTGCTTGGTTGGACGGGAAGAAGAAAATTGGCTGTGGCACAAGAGACTCGGTCACATAAGCTTTGATAATCTGGTAAAAATCAGCTCAAAAAGGGCGATTAAGAGACATACCCACTATTGGTAAACCTTCAAATAGTATTTGTGAGTCATGCCAAAAGGGGAAGCAAACCAGAGCCACTTTCAAAGCAAAAGAGTACTTCACGAGCAAGCCGTTAGAACTAATTCACACTGATTTATGTGGACCCATGAGAACGAAAAGCATAAATGGATACAAATATTTTATGTTGTGTATAGATGACTATTCGCGAATGACATGGGTACTATTTTTGAAACTTAAATCGGAAGCCTTTGAGATGTTCAAAACTTTCAAAAATCTTGTTGAGAATCAATCGGGAAAAAGAATTAAATGTTTAAGATCAGATAGAGGAGGAGAGTTTATTTCAGATGAGTTTGCAGAATACTGTGAAAAACATGGGATTAGAAGACAATTTTCGGTAGCAAGAACACCTCGAGAGAATGGAGTAGTAGAAAGAAAGAACAGAACTGTGCAGGAAATGGCATGGACCATGTTGACGAGAGAGCAGAATTGTTGACGAGTTTTGGAAAGAGGCGGTTCATACTGCAGTTTACATCCGAAATAGGTGCATGTTGAGGCCGCATGAAAGCAAAACACCTTATGAACTGTGGTTTGGCAAAAAGGCTACAACAAAATACTTCAAAGTGTTCGGCGAGCAAGTGTTACATTAAACGAATCGAAGACAATCTTGGCAAGTTTGAAGATAGAGTTGATGAAGGAATTTTTCTTGGTTACTCAACAAAAAGCAAAGCCTACACATGCTACAACAAAAGACTAAAGAAAATTGTGGAGAGTGCGGATGTTAAGGTTGATGAAGGTAGGAAACAAGAAATCAGCCATAATGAAAACTACCCGACTTATGAAGAATTTATTGAAGAGGATGAAGATCAAGAAAAAGAAGAGAGACGAAATCAGATTCAGATGATTTAGAAATAGAAGAAAACAGGAAATCCAAAATAGTAATTGGCGGAAAAATCATCCCAGAGAGCGGATTATTGGGGACCCCACGGTTGGTATTCAAACAAGAAGAAGAGTAGTAAACAACTATCTCTCGTTATCCAACATTGAGCCCAAAAATATTATTGAAGCAAGCACGAGATGAAAGTCTGGATGGAGGCGATAAATGAAGAACTAGATCAAATTGAGAAAAACAAAACACTGGGAATTAGTACCAAGGACTGAAAATAAAAACATAATCGGTACTAAATGGATATTTCGAAACAAATTGAATGAAGACGGACAGGTTGTAAGGAATAAAGCAAGATTGGTCTGTAAAGGATATGCTCAAGTTGAAGGGATTGATTTTGAAGAAACTTTTGCACCAATGGCCAGACTTGAAGCAATCAGACTATTTTTGGCTTTAGCAGTTCATAGGAATTTCAAAGTTTATCAGATGGATGTGAAATCAGCATTTCTAAATGGAAATCTTGAAGAAGAAGTGTATATTGAACAGCCTGATGGTTTTCAACTCTGTGATAATCCTAACTTTGTTTGCAAGCTGAAGAAAGCATTGTATGGCTTGAAACAAGCACCTAGAGCTTGGTATGCAAGATTGGACAGCTATCTCACTAAGCAAGGATTCAAGAAAGGTATGGTGGATAGCAATTTATATATCAAAACCGAGAATGGCAATCTCATTGTCCTTGTTGTCTATGTAGATGATATAATATTTGGGAGCGAGCAATGATGAATCATGCAAAGACATAGCAAATAAAATGCGGAAAGAATTTGAAATGTCTATGATTGGTGAACTTTCATATTTCCTCGGGACTGCAAGTTAATCAAACTGAAAAGGGGATTTTTATTTCTCAAATTAAATATGTGAAAGAAATGCTGAAAAAGTTCACTATGGAGGATAGTAAGCCTGTTAGCACTCCCATGACAACGGGATGCAAGTTGAGCAAGGATGACAAATCTCCAGATGTTGATCAAACAATGTACAGATCTATGATTGGGAGCTCGTTGTATTTGACGACCACCGGACCGGATATCTTACGGGCGGTTTGCATGGTTGCAAGATTTCGGGCTAGTCCCAAAGAGACTCATGTGACAGCTGTGAAAAGGATTTTTAGGTACCTCAAGGGTACTATGGAGTATGGGCTATGGTATCCAAAAGGAAAAGACTTCACTCTTTTTGCATATTCCGATGCAGATTGGGCGGGATGTATTGATGACAGAAAAAGTACCAGTGGAGGAGCATTTTATCTTGGAGATAAGTCGGTAGCATGGCACAGACAAGAAACAAGAATCAGTCTCTCTATCCACAGTAGAGGCGGAATACATTGCAGCAACAACATGTTGTACACAGATATTATGGATGAGACAAACACTGAAAGATCTTGGTATTCACTTCAATGAGCCAATTTCAGTTAAATGTGATAACACTAGTGCAATCAACATCTCAAAGAATCCGGTTATGCATTCCCGCACCAAACATATTGCAATCCGATATCACTTTTTGAAAGATAAAGTTGCAGAAGGAGAGGTCAAATTGGAGTTTGTTCCAACCACAGAGCAAGTAGCAGATATATTCACAAAACCATTGCCCAAGGAAGTTTTTGAGTACCTTCGGAGTAAGCTGGGAGTGGTCACACTACCCAAGCACCGATTAGCTATGGGGAACACATTCTCAGGGGGAGCATTAAATCATTTATGCCCGAGAATGTTGTGCATAGACTCAGGGGGAGTCTGCAATAGCCCTTTGGTATTATTGGCAAAGGGGGAGAAGAATTACTACAGGAAATTGAAATTGCACATGTGTTGCCAACAATTCCAAAGGGGGAGATTGTTGAGCAAGGTGCAACAAAAGTATTGCAAAAGTATTGTCATTGTTGTCAACACAGATAGATTGATGCAATTGATGCGATTCGGAGGTCGATCAGAACAAGTACGGTGAATTTCCAAGAAGAAAGAAGTGGCCAGATTCAAAAATTTGAGAAAAAAGACAAGTAAGAAAACTGTCACGATATCGCGACATGTTTTCTGTCGTGATTTCGTGACAAAACGGAGGAGAGAGAAGGCGCAGCCAAAAATGTCATGATTTCATGACAAAACTGAGGAGAGAGAAGGCGCAGCCAAAAATGTCATGATTTCGTGACAAAACTAAGGAGAGAGAAGGCGCAGCCAAAAATGTCATGATTTCGCGACATATCGAAGGAGAGAGAAAAAGCTGGAGAAACTGTCGCGATTTCGTGACATGCTGGAAGGAAAGAAGCAAAGTTGAAAAACTGTCGCGATTTCGTGACATGTTTCGAGTAAAGGCGCAGGCAATGAAAAGTGTCACGATTTCATGACAAGTTCGGTGAAGAAGCGCCAAGGATGAAAAGTGTCACGATTTCACGACAAGTTCGGAGAAGAAGCGCCAAGGCGAAAAGTTGTAGCGATTTCGCTACATGTTGGTTTTTCGCTGGTTGAAGCAAAGAGAAAGTGCTAAGTCGAAAAGTTGTAGCGATTTCGCTACATGTTGGATTTTCGCTGGTCGAAGCAAAGAGAAAGTGCAAAGTCAAAAAGTTGTAGCGATTTCGCTACATGTTGGATTTTCGTTGGCCGAAGCAAAGAGAAAGTGCAAAGTCAAAAAGTTGTAGCGATTTCGCTACATGTTGGATTTTTGCTGGTCGAAGCAAAGAGAAAGTGCTAAGTCAAAAAGTTGTAGCGATTTCGCTACATGTTGGATTTTCGCTGGTCGAAGCAAAGAGAAAGTGCTAAGTCAAAAAGGTGTAGCGATTTCGCTACATGTCTTGATTTCGCTAGTGCATGAAGAGAGAATTGTACGGATGCGAAAGATGTCATGATTTCATGACATGTTGCATTTTCACGGGCGAAAGGCAAAGAACAGCGCTAAGGCAGAAAAGCGTCATGATTTCGTGACATGTTCCGATTTCGCTGAGGCATGCGGAGAAAAGTGTACGGCAGCGAAAAGTGTCATGATTTCGTGACATGTTCCATTTTCACGGGTGCAAGCGAAGTAGAGTGCAGGAAAGCAAAAAGTGTCACGATTTCGTGACATGTCCCATTTTCGTGGGCAAAAGACAGAAAAGAGCTAGATGCAGCAAATGTGTCGCGATTTCATGACATGTCCCATTTTCGCGGGCAAGAGACAAAAAAGAGCTAGAGGCAGCAAATGTGTCACGATTTCATGACATGTCCCGTTTTCGTGGGTAGGAGACAGAAAAGAGCTAGAGGCAGCAAATGCGTCATGATTTCGTGACATGTTCTGTTTTCACGGTTGCATGTCGAGATAAGGACTAGGAGGCAAAAAATGTCGCGATATCGCGGTCAGGTTTTCACGGTCAACAGTCAAGAAAAGGTCAAAGGGGCAGAAATGTCATGATATCGTGACATGTCTTAGTTGCGCAGGTAAAAGCCGAGAAGCTTACACAATGACAGTTGTCGGGGTAAGTGCAGAAGAAAATCATGCAGCCAGTTAGGTAAGAGTTAACTGGAGTTAGAACTAAAGCTACAGGTGGCAGAACAGTGCATTAAAGAAAAGAACGGTTGTTACAGGGCCGTGATGCTGCAAGGCTATAAAAAGTGCAGATACCGAGAATCCCGATAAACAAGAAATCCTCTCGGAGGTTGCGTGTGTCAGAAATGGAAGTTGCGAGCAGAAGAGAAAGTTCGACTCAGAATTGAAAAGAGTGCCATCGAAAAGTGTAAAGGTGCCGAGAGGGCAGTTACGTAGAGGATAAAAGAAAAGAATGACAGAGCATCGAAACACGCAGAAAAGGTTGTCAGGTTGCACAGAAAAAGTTTTTAGAATGAGCAGAGAAGACTGTCAGAATGAGTCAGAAAGAAAGCGGCTAAAAGACAGAGCGCGTCAGAGAGGGTGTGACAGATTGAACGTAGCCGAGAATGCATGAAAAATTGGAGGGAAAATTAGAGCCATTTTGAAAAGAGCCGTTCGAGTAAACCAAGTATAAAGAATCGAAAAGGCGTAGTAAGTGAGGTTACTGCAACCGTGTTTTATCTTGAAAAACAAAAAGTGTGGTTGGGTAAGAGTGCTGTAAGAAAAACAGCTACAGAACTGAAACCTGGTTTTATTCTGAAAAATTGACAGAGAGGTTTTAGTATGCAATAGAAGATATTGAGTTTCTAACAATTCTCTTTATGCTTCTATGAGATTGATTTGAATGAGCAATAGACCAGGGAGGGTCTTGTAAAAGAGAAGGCATTTTTATGTCAATCTATTATTCAAAATAGAAATCCAAGTTGGTGCTTGGTATAAGGGGTTGGTGCTCCTATCTCGTTGTTGCGGATAAATCGGGGGTTGGTGCTCCTTCCGGTGGGTGCTTGGTAAACTATTTGTAAAGATTGAATCCTTGCAAAGGCTGGATTTGGATTGTAGTCCAAACAGTCATTATTTGAGGAGTAGCCAAATCGGTGAACCTCGTTAAATCTTGTGTTGTGTGATGCTCTTTTGTTATACTTGCTATATCTATTTTTAAGCTTGCATTTTTAAGCATTAAGAGTTGCAGATTCAAATTTTAAATAGTTACACTGATTCACCCCTCCCTCTCAGTGTCATTGTGAGAATATCATTTGAAACTTCTTCTTTTTTCATTTTAGTTTCCTAGATACAAAGAATATCGGGCTTATTACTTAAACAAAGGTCCCTAATACACTTTTGATTTTATGGGACATTAGCACCCCTTATATTCCATGAGATGATAATCATATCTCATTAGGGGCTATTGGCCTCGCCTAAAAATTACCAATATCATTTTATTGTTTGGTAAAGAGAAGTTCAACCAGCTTAGTTTGTGTTCCTTTCTTTATGTTTGCTCTTGTTTCTATGGATCTTGCTTGATAATTTGAGGGTTTTCCTCTTTTTGCCTTGCCTATATTAGTAGGTCTTATTATTATTTTCCTCAATATTCTTTCACAACTTTGTTTTTCATTAGATTTATCCTCTCCTGGATCTGCTATAGAGGCTTTTGACTTGTCCTACTCACTTTTTAGAATTTCATTATTAATGACAAAGGTATTAACTTCTAAAACTTCATTTTCTTTACCAATTTTTTTCTCTTGAATGGTTCATGGTACTTCAAGAGAGTCTTCAAAATTTGATGAGACACATTCCTTAGGTTCATCGAGAATGTTCATCCCTAAATCGGGATCATACTAAATACAATATTCCTTGTTAATATGTTGAACCTATTGTACTAAGTCCTCTAAGTTTTGATATATTTTTTTTCCTAGGCCAAAGCCTAAAAAGAGTTGGTATTTATTCCGATATTCGTCCTTACTGCTCCCCACTGTTTATTTGCTTTCATTTTTCTAGATCTATTTTTTTAGAAGTTGAAAACCATCATCCATATCCATTTGTAAGTTTCTCTTGTGATTTTCTACATATAATTCTTTTGGGCTCTTCTTAGGGCATGATCTCTCAATATGCTCCACCTCATGACATCTTCTACATCTAAAATATATGTTTTCATAAACTATGGTTTGGATCCAATCTTATTCCCATTCTTAAGAATGATTGATTTTGGTAAAGCTTTACTTATATCAATCATGACCAATATCCAAGCATAAATAGCCAAGAATCCATATTTCGTAGTATTTGAAATAACAAGGAATTCTCCTAGAGTGTTTCCTATTGCCTTGAAGGTATCTATTTCCTAAAATTCAATGGGCAACCCATACATCCTAACCTAGACTGGTACTAGGGATAGATTTACATTTTCAGGTGAAAAACCTTCATACCAATGGGCAAGGAAGAGTCCTGCTCATCCCATTAACCAAGGAACCCCTTTCATAATTCTATCTCTTTCTTCCCTAGAAAAAATGGCTAGGAAGAAACCTTTAAAAATAAGGGATAAAATCATTCCTAGAGACTTCCAACTCCTATCAATCCATTTCTTGAGCTTGAAACCCCTGGCCAATACCTATTAAATTTACAAAAAACTACCCTATATTGGAGCAACAAGGATAAATTCTCTATGGTGAGCTAACTAACCTCTACTACTAGAGATGATTCTAAGGATTTATCTATATATTGGTCCATGGAAAGGAAACTAAAACTCAAGATCTATTGAATTTATGAGAATATCCTATAGAAAATATACAGTTTGATAAAAAATTATAATAATTTGCATTCAAAAATTTCTAAGATAAAGAATGGAAAAAGAAACTTAGCTAAATTTTTTTGTCTAGATAGAATGTCTTGCCTTATTTATGTCCTAGCCCTTCATTGCTCCTCCCACCATCTGAACCCTAGCTAACAAATATTTACAATTTTATTTTTGGCAAATCAAACAATTATCACTGCCTTTGTTTCAGATGGTTGACTTCATAGGATCGTATCTCCATCAATATTGCTCAAATTCCTTTACATGACCACTAATTTTAAAGCTATTCAAATTCTATACAAGTTGGTCTAAGAATCAGTTGAATTGGATAATCCTTCGGAAAGATATGACTCCTAAATGATGAGATATTTTTTAGAAAAAATGCCCTAATCCTTTGCAAAAAAAAATCTTAGAGATTCTTTTTCAAATTTTATTAAGTTAAAGACGTATTATTTTAATAAATAATTATTAATATTTCATAGTAAATACAATAATTCTCTGGGTTTTTTTCCTAAAAAATATGTCATCTTTTAGAAGCCATATCTTTGCAAAGAGTTATCCGATTCAGTTGATTCTTGGACCAACTTGTGCAAAATTTGAATAGCTTTAAAATGAGTGGTCATATGAAAAAATATAAGCAATATTGAGGGAGATACGACCTTGTGAATTCAACCATTCAGAACAAGGGTAGTGACGATTTTTCAAGTTTCGAAAGACGAATTTGTAAATATTTGCCAACTAGGGTTCGAACGATGGGAATAGCAATGAAGGGCTAGGACTTCAGCGAGGTAAGATATTCTATCTGGACAAAGAATTTTTCAGCTAAGTTCTTTTTCCCTTTCTTTATCTTAGAAATTATGCATGAAAAACTTATAAAGTTTTTATCAAATATTATATTTGCTATAGGACTTTCAGATAAATTTCATTAGATTTTGAGTTTCCTTTTCATGGATCGATTTATAGTTAAATCCTTAGAATCATCTCTATTGGTAGAGGTTAGTGAGCGCACATCAGAGAGATCCTCATTGCTCCAAGATATTTTGGTAAATATAATGGGTATTGTCCAGGGGCTTCAACCTTGAGAAAATGGATTGATAGGAGTTGGAAGTCTCTATGAGTGATTCTATCATTTATTTCCAAAGGTGTTTTCCTAGCATTTTTTTTCTAGGGAAGAAAGAGAAAGAATATTAAAAGGGGGTCATTGGTTTATGGGAAGAGCAGAGATCTTCCTTACCTGTTGGTATAAAGTATTTTCACCTGAAAATGTTGATCTATCCCTAGTTTCAGTATGGGTTAGGATGTTTGGGTTACCCATTGAATTTTGGGAAATAGATACCTTCAAGGCAATAGGGAACACTTCTATAGAATTCCTTGAGATTTCATACACAACAAAATATGGATTTTTGGCTATTTATGCTCGAATATTGGTCATGATCGATATAAGTAAAGTTTTATCATAATCAATCATTCTTAAGTATGGGGATACAATGTGGACCCAAACTATAGATTATGAAAACATATATTTTATATGTAGAAGATGTCATAAGGTGGGGCATATTGAGATATCATGCCCTAAGAAGAGCCTAGTAGAATCATTTGTAGAAAATCGTAAGAGAAATTTAAAAATTGTTATGGATAAAGATGGTTTTCAACTTCCAAAAAATAGACCTAGAAAAATAAAAGAAAATGAACAATGGAGATCAATAAGGAAGGATACTGGAAGAAATTCTAATTATTTTGAGGCTTTAGCCGATGAATAAAATGTAGATAAAAAATTAGAGGACATAGTACAACAATTTCAACATATTAGCAAGGAATTGTCTATTCAATATGATCCTAATTTAAGGAAGAACATTCTCAATGAAGCTAAGGAATGTGTCTCATTAGATTTTGAAGACTCTCTTGAAGTACCATGCACCATTCAAGAAAAAATAATTGGTAAATAAAATGCAATTTTAGAAGTTAATACCTTTGCCATTAATAAGGAAATACCAAAAAATGAGCAGGACAAGTTAAAAGCTTCTATAACAGATCCAGGAGAGGATAAATATGTTGAAAAAAAAATAATGAAATAATATTGAGAAATAGAATAATAAGACCTACTCCTGATATAGGCAAGGCAAAAAGAGGAAAACCCTCAAATTATCAAGCAATATCTAGGGAAGCAAGAGCTAACATAGAGAAAGGAACACAAATTAAGTTGGTTGAACTTCTCTTTACCAAACAATAAAATAATATTGGTAATATGCAAGAGGGGACAAAATCACCTAATGAGACATGATTATAATCTCATGGAATATAAGGGGTTATAATGCCCCCTCAAAGCATAGGTGTATTAGGGAGCTATGTTTAGGTAATAAACCTGATATTCTTTGTATCCAGGAAACTAAAATAACAAAAGAAGAAGTTTCAAAAACTATGAAAGTAGTTTGGGAAAGATGTGAATGGGATGCTATGGATTCTGAAGGAGCAGTAGGGGGAATTATAACTTGTTGGAATCCTTCTAGAACCTCTTGTGTAACCATTCATAAAACTAGGCATTGGATAACCTCTTTAGTCACTTGCTACTTTGTAGATATTCACTTCATCCTTATCAATGTCTATGGACCTAAAACTCAGTCAAGTAGATTAGAAGTTTGGAGTGGGATTGAAGCCTTTATGAGAAGTAAAGACCAAGTAACCTTATTCATGATCATTTGATATTTTAATGCCATAACCAAGCTAAAAAAAATATTTAAGAGAATTAGGAAATTTACCCAAAGTATGAAAGATTTCTCAGCTTTTATTAAAAACAACAATTTTTATGGGAAGTTGAGTTTGAAGAAGATAACTATACTTGGATCAATAACATGAGAGGACAGAACCTAATAACAAAAAAATTAAATAGATGCATTCCATCACATCATTGGCTTGATGAAGGAACTTGTGCTAAAATTAATACCTTAACAAGGATTGGTTCATATCATTGGCCAATAAGAGTTAAAATGGTGGTAAGTGAATTAAAAAAAAGATCATATTTTAAATATGAGCATATGTGGGAAGACCATCCTCAATTTGTTGATATGATAGCTCAAACATGGAATTATTTAGGTAATGGTGGGTTGTATGCTCTTCCAAACCAAATTAAAGTTATGACATCTAGATTAAAAGAATGGAACATGAACACCTTTGGAAACAATTTTGAGAATAAAGAAGAACTAAAAGATAAACTTTCAAAATTCCAAACATGTGATGAAAATAATACAAGCTTGGAGGAAAGAGAGTTGCTTAGTGAATATCATAATATTTTGATTAAGGAAGAGAAATTCTAGAGATTAAAATCAAGACATGCTTAGTTAAAAGAAGGATATAAGAATATAAAGTTTTTTCATAGGATGGCTATAGTACATATATCATATTCTAGAATTAATAGAATTAAATCAATAGAAGGGGTTTGGATTGAAGATCAGAATGAAATTAGAAAAGAGGTAAAATTTTATATCAAAATATTCTAGGTTCAGAGGAGACCAAAGTTCTTAACGATAAACTTCTTCAAGATGTTCCTTCAGTTATAAAAAATGAAGACAATAGGAAACTTATGGAGCCTATTACTCTAGAAGAAGTTCATTTATCTCTTTTCTCTTTTAATAAGGATAAATCCCCAGGTCCAGATGGGCTCTCTGTAGCTTTTTACCAACATAATTGGGATATAGTGAAGGATTTTTTATTGGTGGTTGTAGAACAGTCTAGGGTAAAACAATACATTCCTTATAAAATAAATGCAACTTATCTTACCCTAATTCCAAAAAAGGATGCTGAATTGTTTGATTCTTTTAGACCCATAAGCCTATGTAATATGACATATAATATTATTTTCAAAGTGATGGTGAATAGAATAAGGACATTGTTAGACAAAATAATTTCAGAAGAGCAAGGACTATTTGTGAAAGGGAGACAAATTCTATATGGGATCATAGTATCTCATAAAGTTATACATTCAGCAGCTTCAAGAAAAGACAAAGCAATGATATTAAAACTTGATATGAGTAAAGCCTATGATAGGGTTAAATAGGATTTTATTTTTGCAGTTTTAGATGAGTTTGATTTTGGGAAGAAATGTGTTAGATGGATTAAATATTGTGTCTCTACAGTTTCTTATTCAGTGTTGGTCAATGGGTTAGTGACATAATCTTTTAAAGCGAAGAGAGACCTTAGACAAGGAGATCCTCTATCTCCTTATTTGTTCATTATTATGGTAGAAATTTTGAGTAGGAACTTAAAGAATTTTTACAAATATAGGTTTATTAATGGACTTAAGGTTAGTAATAAGAGTGCATTAAATTAAGTCAGTATTACAAGCCATTCCAACATATTATATGTCATTGTATTCTATGCCAAAATCAGTTGAAAATTTTTTAATCTTTATTATGTGATCCTTTTTATGGTCAGGTTTACATGATAAAAGGAATTTTCCTTAGTGAAATGGAGCAAGTTGTATGATGATAAAACTAGGGGAGGTCTTGGTTTAAGAGATATTATTGATGCAAACTTAACTCTTAAGGGAAAAGTTATCTGGAGATTGTACAAAGAGAGTCAAAGAAAATGTGCAAGAATTCTTCTAAGTATGTTGATTCCAATGACCCAAGTTTAATATTTACTGCATTCTCTCTCCCAAATGGTTCTACTCTTTGGAATGGTTTAAAAAAATATATTGATATTATGATTAAAGGTTTAATATGGGTGGTGGGAACTGGAGAAAAAAACTATATTTGGATGGATACTTGGTGTGATAAAAAACCACTCAATTTAGATCCAGTTTTGAAACCTTGGATGATATTGCTTCAAGACAAATACGATGATAAGGTTTCAAACATTTTATACAAGGATCGAGAAGGAAGATATAAATGGAAAGAAGATTTTTTTATAAGTATACAAGACATTTATGCGAGGAGGTAATTGAGTAGAAATATAACAACTGTGATTATTTCGAAGGGTGCCAAGGATAAATTGATTTGGGAGTTGAATAACTCAAGAGAATACACAACAAGAAGTGGATATAATGTTCAAAACTAACATAATAATAATGTCACTAGAATATGAAGAGGTATTTGAGATAGCCCAAGCATTCTTAAAGTTAAAATGTTTGTTTGGATAGTAGGTCATAGAAGAAATTTATCCTGGGATAACCTTATGAAAAGGGGTTTTCATGGCCCCTCTCAATGTGTTTTCTGTAATAATGAGGAGGAGAGTATTGACCATCTCTTGGGACATTGCTTAATAGTTTAGAATCTATGGCAATGGATTCTTAATATGTTTGGTAAATGCATGGTGATGAATAGCAGAATTAAATATTGGTTAAAGCAATGGCAGATCACTTACAAAAGTGAGGCTTTACAACCAATATGGGATATATCAAAAGATACAATACGTTGGACTATATGGCTAGAAATGAATAGAAGAATTTTCAAAGGAAAGGAAATCAGTTAGAGGTAATGAAAAAGAATATATGTTTAGCCATAGAGGAGTCTAAACCAACTCTATCAACTTACCCAATTCCTAATTTGGAAGCAGAGAGTCTTGATAGATGGAGTCAAGTCATTAAATGGAATTATGATGTTGGGTACAAGAGAAGCAAAAATAAGGTAAATAATATAAAGTGGAAACCACCAAATATGGAGTGGGTTAAATTGAATTTTGATAGAGCATCTAAAGGAAATCTAGGACCAACAAGAGGAGAAGGAATAGTTATAAATAATAGAGGAGAGACTTGATCTCATTATGCTTTCAATAGTGGATTTAAGACAAATAATGAAGCTGAAGCTTGGAAAAATTTAGAAGGGTTAAAAATATGTAAAAAAATGAAATGGAATAGAGTATGGATGGAAGGCGATTCTCTCATAGTAATAAATGCAATTTTGAGGAAATCAAAAGCTCCATGGAACATACAAGAGATAATTGTGGAAATTCAAGATCTTGCTAAAGATTTTAAAGAAATAAGGTTTATACATATATTAAGGAAATGAAACAAATGTACAGATAAGCTAGCCAATAGAGGGGTTTTTATTGAGGATCGTGAAGTTTAATTCTCCTTTCCATGGTTAGAGGAAGTAGAAAGTTTAGTTGAAGCTGAAAAAAAATGTTGATTGCCTAGTCAATTAATGATTAAGTTTTACTCTAATGTTTTCCATTGGTAATATTTGTTTCATTTTGTAACAATAATGTGTTTTTATTTAGAATTTTTATTACAATTTTTGTGGTTGCACTTGTGTTTCAGGAAGGAAACTAGCAATCCAGATTTGGTAAAGTGAACTATGATAGTGCGATGTTTTGGAAATATTACTCTACTAAGATGTAAGGCATAGATATTAGAGGTGAAGTTTTGGCATTCTGAAGGCTGCTATAGAAAAATATCAAGAAAGATGCTAAATTTTGGAGTAATTATATTCAAACAGAGATTTGAAAAGATCCAAAAAATGAAAATCAAGAATTTAGACATTTTATGTAAAATGATGTAGATTTCTAGCTATAGCATCTCAATTGAGATGAGAAGTGTATCTATTTGTAAACTCTCAAGCTCTAAATAAGAGAGATGTAATTTTTCAAGGGTGGGGGACCCGAGTACAACCCCTTATTATCAAGCAAAAAAAATACAATAATTCTCTCAAGTTAGATAGTGTTTGTATAACATAAAAGTTAATATTAACTTTTTTGTTATTATTGGTTATATGAGATTGAAACTATTCCATCTTTATTACATTGTGATTGTGTTATTTGGACAAACTCTATAGTGGTATTAATATAATAATACTTCAACTAATAGTATTTCAACAAATAATACAATGTTATTAATATCATAGCACTTTGGAAATTATGTTTATGTTGCTTAACAAGATTTGAATTTGGGTCTCAAGGTTGAAAGGCTAAAATTTTAACACATTGAACTCATGTTATCTGATGTTTAGAGTCATATTATATACATATGTGTGGGATTGAAATGACCCTATTTGTATTATATGATGACCTTGTTAGTGAATAAATCACATAGTGTTATTACAACTAACAATTATGTATATATTGTCTAACAAAATTTGAACTTGGTTCTTTACCTTGGAGGTCTATGTTTTAAACTCAAATGTTAAATTTCACCTATGAGATTGGAGTATT
The DNA here is from genome assembly GCA_028583015.1 of Wollemia nobilis. Classification (NCBI taxonomy): domain Eukaryota; kingdom Viridiplantae; phylum Streptophyta; class Pinopsida; order Araucariales; family Araucariaceae; genus Wollemia; species Wollemia nobilis. The sequence goes on from JAQPPZ010017095.1 coordinate 6,818,912, forward strand.
GTCATATTGTGTTTGATTCAAATGTTAAGGTTTACCCATGAGATTGGAACCTTAGTCTACCATGTGTGAAGCCATATTATCTTTATCATACTTACTAGTTATATATTAAAAAACAAACAACATAAGTTATAAATAAAGAGTAAAATATATTTTCAATTCAATAATGAAAGGTGCACTCCATTCATGAGTTGTTCACAACTATACTTTACTATATTTTTATAATAGAAATATTTTCACAATTATAATTTACTCTTATGTTCACAACATAAGTGGAATTTGTTTTTTATTACAGGAATAAATTTTAGACTGTTGAAATATACATTAATATGTTACAGTAATAATTTTTTTAAAGTTATCAATATATTATTATTATTATTTTTTTAATTTACATGGTGGAATCGGTAGCCGCCACGAATCCGGGCAGACTGTCCAGCTTTTATGGCCACCACAGTATTCTACGCTGTTCGCCCCTAGAAGCTACCACACAGATCTTCACACAATCCGCCCCTATAACCACCATGCCACAATCATTTTAAACCTTTTACACCGCTGAAAGCACCAGGAAAGGGACAAGCGTTCAGTCCGACGAGGCTCGAGATTTGAACCCATCAATATATTATTTAACAAAATATTTATCCAAGTTTTTACGTTAAAAATTCATATTTTTAACTATTCAAAGTCACAAATATCTCATTTTTCAATAGATATAAAAAAACTCTCAAGAAAAGGTGAAGTAGTTTTTACTTTTATTATTTATTATAGGCTAAAGTAGTTTTTTAAGGTAGGCCACTTACTATTTATCAATACACTTGTATTTACTTCCATTCTAAGTAAAGGGTTGTAGACACCTAAAAATATCACATTGTCCCTCATCCCATCATAATGACCAATTAATTTGCAAAACCCCTTTAATTTTGCATTATTTGCCTAAAAACACTATTCATCACCCTAAGCCCCCTTGGCCACTTAAGCCCTTTCCTATGCTTAGCCCTTGGTCACCATACAACCAACCCCTCTAGCCTAATCTAGGGACACCTTAGTCTATCCTTTGACTAGTCTAGCTTCCACTTAAGCCTAGCTCACCCTAGCCTAACCTTGGTTAACTCCTAACCTCGATCAAAATCCACATTATAGTAAAAAAGCCATGGTCAACCTTACCCTAGTCTAGCTTCCACCAAATCCTAGCCTCCACCTCACCTTGGTCAACCTTAAACCCATGGTTAGCCTAACTATGGTCAAATATTGACCCTTGCTCCACACATGTTCCTATGCACATTCAATTCCATAAATGACAAATGAAGACTTTTTGCATTAAGGCCTTCAAGGCATTGAAAGCTTGGATGAGTCATCCTCCACCATGCCATAATGGGGAGAAGACATTCATGCCTCACCCACACCCATTTATTATATATGGATGGGTGAGAATTTATCTCACCCAAATATATTTATGAGGTATGTCACCCCATGACACCTTAAGGGACACCTCATAAGATACCTCACGGGACACCTCAACACCCCCTAACCTTGGCAAATCCTATAAATAGGATGTCATTTCCTTAATTTCCAAGAGTCACACATTCACATGACCAAACTCTACATAAATAACTCTAGAGGCCACAAAATCCCTCACTTGCCATCAACCACCATGGATACCCACATGTGTCTCATAAAACTTCCTTTTGCATTGTAAGTAGCCCCCAACTATAGGTTCAAAATGTGACCTGACATGGGAAGTAGCTCTAGCAACACCAGGAGAACGTTTGCTATATAACAACTCTCAATCTAGATACCATAGAGGAATTCGTACAAGTATAAACAAAATATTTGTACCCATGGGTAAGAACTAGCAATCAGTTTCAACCAGAGTCACATTGACTGTTTTACCCATAACTTGCACATCTAGACTCTGATTTCCATAAAAGTTTAAGGGTAGCTTCCTAAAAATTTAATTCCATTATGACCAACAAGAAGCCAATCACATCCAAGGGTACAAATCAGACTTCAGGACCTATTTTAGCAAGCAACACAACAAAAAATTCTTAAATCAGGTAATCAACACGCTCTTTTACTATTTTTTGTCATTCTTAGCACTTTCATCATGCAATAGACTAGTTTCATTTGGTATTTTTATCTTCTATCATGAGGGATCTGATTCAGACAAGCCACCAAATATTTCTAACTATTTTTTTAGGGTTGTACAGGTTTAGAGGATCTACATGACTAATAGTGATCCACTCGTAGTAAGTCCACTCCCCTCGATGGGCTCATAGAAGACCTAGAATGCCATCACCATTCTAGTGACAAATAGGTTCTCTCCATTAAAAGGACCCATATTGTAGCCCATCGAGCATATTTTTTAAAAAAGGATAAATATGTAATCCTTTCAATTATCAATGCAAAATGGTAGGTTTTCTATAGCTTCATTTTGGTGATCATGATGGGACCACCCACTTTTTTATGTTTTTATTAGCTTGCTAGCAAACTAACAACTTTGTCATATTTTGTGTTACGGGTGGCACAAAAACCAACACAAAATCCTCCAAAACCTTGAAACACATCTCAGGTCCAAGGTAGAAGCCTTTCAAGTCTACAAGCTAGGTTCATACGAAGGGGTACAAACAAAATATTTGTATGGGCCCATACAAATGACTAAAGCACTCCAAAATCCAAGTCCCTAATAACAAGCTATTGGTTTCTACACAGTCCACAACAACTCCACTATTGCAGGTCAGTGGGGGATAGATTTTTCCCCTAAATATTGATATCTCACTTGCCCTCTTACCTTTTTAGGCTAAAATACCTTACAAAATGGTGTCTCCAAGTTGAAATCGCTCATATTCTATCTACCTTTGCCTGTTGTAAAACTTGGTTTTACACCATCTTGCAACTCTCATATTTTAATTTAGGTTATTGTTTGCTAACCTATAGCTTTTGTATAAAGTCTGAATTTATGCCTCTTTTGTTGTAGGAAACTTTACAAAATCAATTCTACAACACACAGACTACAACTCATTACAAAATTTCCAAAAAAATCACCCATGTTATAGTTTGTACGGATGTGTACAAACAAACCATTTGGACGGAGGAGTACAAACCAGTCTGAGACACAACCTATCAAAACTTCCAAACAACATCCCAAAAGCAAGAAACCATATGTAAGTGTTATAAAAACCTATGTATTTGAGCATAAATATTTGCTTTTCCTTCCAAAATCAAAATTTTATTTTCAAATTTAGTTTAAACGCACCATATCATTTGGTCATTTTACAAATTCATGCTTTTTAGTTACAAAAGCCCCAAATTTGCTTGGGCACTTTACAAAATGCTTCCCTTTTGCTTCTAAGTCCTTTAAAAGGCACTAAAATCATTTAGGTTGCATGTTAAAAGGTTTTTCACATTTATTTAGCATGCATTATATCATACATCTTATTTTGTTTGTCCCTTGCATTAGAACATCTTGTAAAGCATTTGCATAAGGCACAAAGAAAGCCTCAAATTTCTTTGCCTTGTCAATTTGAGAATAGATTGCGATCTATCTCATACATAAAACTCTTACAAGACATCTGGCCATAGCCTTAACTGGTCTATCTTGGTTAGTGTAGGTAGATTTCCCCTCAAGCAAATCTTAGTAAATTTTTTTGCTAAAATCAAGCGACCTTTATTTGTTTTCTCTTAGCATAGAATTTTGCTTACCAAAACACAACTTTCATTGCTTGCTTGAGATAGACTTTAGTTCTAAAAAATACTTTATTTCACAAAAGTAAAAAAAATATTTTCTTTGCTTGCTTAGATTAATTTCTTTCTTGCACTTTAGTCTCCAAAGTAAAACAAACTCACACACACACACACATATTTCACACATTGGTTTGGTTGGACTTCATCACCAACCCCCAATCGATACCAATGACATTGGCTTTCCTCTCCAACCATTGGCTTACCTCTTAGACTCCATAGTAGCCCTAATTAAACGCCCCGACTCATAAGGCTACACATAATTAGTAAGTAAGCAACTATAATTTTTTACTAAGCCTACCCGAGGGTGAAGCAGGAGCCCATTTGGCCTACACAAGTGTTAGACAATGCTACCTCTTTCTTAAAAGGTTTATATTCCCTTAGATTACCTTGAACCATATCCATAATTAGGGGCTATTTACCCATTGTTGCATAGTCATTCCTTGTATGCCTTTGGGTGTTGTAGGGAAACATGCATCAACACACCTTCATAGATATATCCATCACTCATTTTCTTTATCTTAGGAATTTGAAAATCATAAAAAAAATAAAAAAATCAAAATCACAAAATAAAAAAAGAAGAAAAAAACATTACAAAAGTTGACAAATTATAGAACAACAAAGGAAACATTCACCAACTACACAACTAGTTGACATCACAACCACAATAACACTCACAAAGATGCTCCAAAAATTGCTTGTTGTTTGCGATACTTTGGATTTATTAACTAGATTTTTATTATAAAACTAATACAAAAACTCAAAAGCAAACTCATACACAATCCAAAACCTTCTTGTGTCTATTTTTCCCACTTTCTGCCTTTGTCCCTTATATTTCATAGGTTTGTACAGATAGGTATGAATATTTTATTTGTACAAAGAGATAAAAATTAATACATTGCAACACAGACAGATCTAAAAATATCCCAAACATAGATAGATGATCCCTTCGACCAAACTATTCTAAAAATCTAGTTTTGCAACCCTTCACACTTCAATCATGGTTCTCACCCAAGGATAATGTTAAGAGTAAGCTATGATCCCATCTTCTCCAACCAATTCATTAGGGCATTCAGGGGAAATTGCCTCTTCCCATTGTCAAAATTCTTCCACTTCTTCACATAGCTCATGCTTTTCTAGCATGTTATACGGTAGGATTTCATCCTATGATCATGATCTCAGGCACCTGGCTAATCATATTACCACTTATAAGTCATCGCAAGAGGACTAGTCTCTCCTCATCGCACTAATTTTCTCCTTATCATACCTCTCGCCATAAAGGGCCATTTCCTCCACCTTTTCTTTCATCACCTCATTTTTCATCCTATAAGGCCCAACTGATCAAGATGGTGTAGCCGTCTTGTCCCTCATTTTATCCTCCCTCATTGTACCCATAATCACATTTCTACCCACATCAATCAACCTCAACCCCTCCTTATATTGACATGCAACACATCTTAGAGCTCCTCCACAATATTAAACTATGGTTGAGCAACACTATGTGTCATACACCCACCTATAATCTAGCCATGAGAGGTCCTGCAATGACTCCACCTCAACAAACTCCTCACGCTCAACAAAGGGGTTATTCATAACCTAGGCAAGCAATTACCCCATCGTCACCTAATCAACCGAACACTCACCAACAATGTCCTCCATGTCCACCTCATAATACCCCTCTCAAAGCCTTAACCTCATATTTTTCAAAATTTGTATGATGCAGAATACATAGCTCTACCTAAAATCAAGCCAAACGATCCAAATTGACAAAAACTAAGAGGGTACAATGAGCATTAATTTTGCATCTATCATGACATGACAAAGGTTGAAATCAATCTCGGGTGTGAATCTAACCTCTCAACAATCATCGCGACACGACAAAGGTTGTAATTAATCTCAAATCATCAACTCATCACCCTCATAATCAACCACCTTGCATTGCATTGTGTCTTCACACAACACAATACATAAATGGATAAATGTAGACACCTAAAAATCTGCACATTATCTTTTCCATCATAACAACAATTTTATTTGCAAAACCCCTTGAATTTTGAATTATTTTCCTAAAAATACTATTCATCACCCTAAGCCCCCTTGGCCACTTAAGCCCTTTCCTACGCTTAGCCCTTGATCACCATGCGATCATCCTCTCTAACCTAATCTAGGGATACTTCATCCAGTATACCCTTTGACTAATCTAGCTTCCACCTAAGCCTAGCTCACCTTGGACTAACCTTGGTAAAAAGCATCATAGTCAAACTTAACCCATGGTCAACCTTACTCTACTCTAGATTCCAACCTTCCACCAAATCCTAAACTCCACCTCACCTTGGTCAACCTTAAACCCATTGCCCCAACATTGACCCTTGCTCCACACATGTTCCTATGCACATTCAATTCCATAAATGACAAATGAAGACTTTTTGCATTAAGGTATTCAAGGCATTGAAAGCTTGGATGAGTCATCCTCCACCATGCCATAATGGGGAGAATAATTTCATGCCTCACCCATGCCCATTTATTGCATATGGATGGATAAGGACTTCTCTCACCTAAATTCATTTATGAGGTATGGCACCCCATGCCACCTTAGGGGACACTTCAGGGAAAACCTCACAAGACACCTCAACCCCCCTAACAAAGTCCATTGTGTTGTCAAAAGGAAGAAAATGAGAAAAATTAACTAAGTCTTGAAAGCACCAAAAATTTTGTACCTGAATGTAGCTCGAAAGGGTACCATGAGTCTATTGCATTGTCAAAATGCAAGGATGCAAAAATGACTAAGTCTTGGAAGTGTCGAACCTTATGTACCTAAATGGAGTCCGAAAGAGTGCACAAAGTTTGTTGCACTATCAAAAGGAAGAAAATGAGAAAATTGACCAAGTGTTGAAAGCATAAAAACTTTTGTACTTAGACAAATCCCAGAAGGGTACCATGAGTCTGTTGCACTACTGAAATGTAAGGATGCAAAAATGACTAAGTCTTGGAAGCACTGAAGATTCTGTACCTGAACGAAACCTGAAAGAGTGCACAAAGTCTATCACGCAGTCGAAAGGAAGAAAATGAGAAAATTGTCTATCTTGAAAGATTCAAAACTTTTGTACCCAAATGGAACCCGAAAGGGTACCATGAATTTGTCATGCTACCAAAATGCAAGAATGCAAAAATGACTAATTCTTGGAAGCATAAAAAATTCTATACCCGGATGAAGCTCGAAAGAGTGCACAAAGTCCATTGCATTGTCAAAAGGAAGAAATCAAGAAAATTGATAGTCTTAAAAGCATTAGAACTTTTGTACCCGAATGGAGCCCAGAAGAGTGCACAAAGTTCATCGTGCTACCAGAAAGAAGAAATGAAAAAATTGAGTAAGTCTTGGAAGTGTTAGAACTTCTATACCTGAACGAAGCCTAGAAGAGTACACAAATTTTGTCGTGCTGTTGGAAGGAAGAAATGATAAAAGTGACTAAGTCCTAAAAGTGTCAAAACTTCTATACCCGAACAGAGTTCAAAAATGTGTACAAATTTTGGTGCTCAACAATAGATTTGTCACACACCCAACAACCATAGAGTAATAACACTTGTTTCCTTTCTAAAACATGAAAAATCTTGTGTTGGCTCTTGACAAAAGCTCTTAGTTATTTAACTTATATCTTATTAATTTTCATAAATAATTAATTAAATATTAAATATGAGTTAAATATTTTTCTAAGTGTTTATATTAAATGAGGTAATTATTATTTAATAGGTTATATATGGTATTGAAATGACCTTACCCATATAACAACTTGACCACATAGTGGTATTATAAGAACTTGGTAATAATACTTGTATCACTTGGGAGGATTTGGATGCAGATCTTCTCCTTGAAATTCAAGGGATTTAAACAATAGAGCTCATTCCATTTGATAAATTAGATAATAGTTAATAATTATTTAAAATTAAATAACCCAGGTGTTGTAGGTGAGTTGGAGAGGAGAGGACAATCCTCCAAGGGAGGTCCCAGGTTCGAATCTCCACCCTACCAAAAAGCTGAATTGGGTACCCAAAATCCAATTGATAATGTTGGTGCGGGCAGGGTTGGGTGCAACCCCCGGGTGACTTTGACGATGTAGAAACCCCTGTTCATGGTCTCTTAGAACAAGGCAGCCCCACAAGGGGTTTTTCGCTTAAAAAAAAAATTAAATATAAATATGGTAATAATTATCTTATAATTATAATAATTAATGATAATTGAAAATAAACATGAATATTAAAGTTTCAAAAAATAGTTATTTTTTTTATTGAAAATATATAGCCAAAGTATATAGCTTTTGGGAACGTCGAGAACCACCTTCCCTGTAAATGAACCTTCGATAGGAGAGCCCAATGCCTTTACCATGCAATGTTCTATAATAATTAAAATTAAACCATAGGTTTTTGAAAACTAATCTATCATATATTTAGATATAAAGAAGTGGTAGACAAAAATTAGTTAACTTTGAAGTTGGGGGTAAAATACCCAATCTAAACCCAAAGAATGAGGATCATACTGTGGAATATTAGAGGGCTCAATGCATCCTCGAAACACATAATTGTTTAGGATATTAGAAAAGACCTTAAGCCCCAAATCTCATTGTTATAGGAAACCAAATTGAGTAGTTAGAATGTTGAAAGGGTTAAGCAAAATGTCTAGAGATAAGCTGAATTTACTGCTAGTGAAGCGAATGGTACATCAGGAGGACTCCTTTGTTTGTGGGATAGTAACCAGGTGGAAGGAAAAATGTTATTGATTACTAAAATACTTATCCATGTGTTTTTCATTGCAAATCCACCATGGAAACTTGGGTTTTAACTAATTTTTATGCCCTTAACTCTATTTCAGATAGAAAACTCTAGAATGATCTAACCACTATGAGGAGAACCTTCCATCAACTGGCCTGAATTGTTACTGAGGACTTTAACATCCCTCTTTTCTCTTTTGATAAGATGGGTGGAACTCTTGGCTGGTCTGAGAGTATGTTAGATTTTGAACAGTTCATTTTAGAAAGTGGGATGATGGACACTAGTATCAAGGGGGTAATTTCACCTAGAGCAACAAGAGATTAGGTAGTCAAATTATCCAAATAATATTGGATAGATTTTTGGTCTCCCAAGAAGGATTATTAAAATTTGGAAATGCCTCTTTATTTGCTCTCCCTAAAACTGGATCAGACCACAATCCTTTATTATTTAATATTATGTCCAGTGAAAGGAAATTCTTTAACCCCTTTATATTTAAGGCTATGTGGTTTAGCAACCCTGATTTGGAGCCTTGCATCAAGTATTGGTGAAATATAGAGTTTTTAGGCCCACTTGCTTCCTAGATTGCTAAAAAACTCATATTTATTAAGTTCAAATTGAAAGAGTGGAATAAGCATGTTTATGGGAATATATTTCATAAGAAGACAGATCTGAAACAACAACTTTTGGCCTTAGAAATGAAAGTGATTGAAGAAGGATACTCTCTAGAGTTAAGAAACCAAGAAAAATATATCCTATTAGAATTCCGCAATAACTTAACCTCAAAGGAAACCTTTTGGAGGTAGAAATCTCAAGCTCTTTGGATCAAAGAGGGAGATAAGAATACTAGATTTTTTCATGTTACTACATTGACTAAAAATATTGTGGAAATTAGGGAATAGGCAGTTAGATATTTTAAAAATCTTATTGGCACTATAGAAGAGATGGTTGTTGATGGAACCTCCATTTTTCTTAGAATATTCCCTAGTTGATCTCAGAAGAGCTAAACATGTTCTTGACAAGCCCCTTTTCTGAAGATGAAATTAAAATATTGTTGTTGAGATGACAGGAGCCTTTGGGCTAGATGGTTTTCCTACCCTTTTATTACAAAACTTTTGGCACATTGTGAGAAAGTTGATTTGTGGTACCATTTCTGAGATACAAAGAACCTTCTTTATCCCTAGGGATGTCAACTCTACCTTTTTGGCCCTTATTCCAAATTTTTTTGGAGCTAAATACTTCAAGGATTTTTTTTCGATCAGTTTATGTAATACCTTTTACAAAACCCTTACCAAAGTTTAAGCCATTAGACTTAAAATCAATTTTCCCTTTATTATTAGTGCTATCCAAGGAGGGTTTGTTTTAGGTAGACAAATTCTTGATGGAATAATCACTATACATGAAGTTCTCCACTCTATTGATAAAAGTGGCTCTGTGGGGCTCCTATTGAAATTGGACATGAACAAAGCCTATGATAGAGTTAATTGAGATTTCCTGTTGTAGGTCCTCTCTAAATTTGGATTCCATGAAAATTGGATTAGGTTAATAAAAGAGTTCTTATTTTGCTATGTTCTTAGTTTTAGTGAATGGAGTAGTTGTATGTTACTTTACTATCAAGAAAGTCTTAAGGCAAGGGGATCCTCTATCCCCTTACCTTTTAAATATTATGGAAAATTCCCTTAGTAGAGCTATTTCTGCAACTATTGAGGCTGGTAAGATTACTGGTATCAAACTAGAAATTTTTCTTTAGGCGATCTTCCATAAACGGTTTGTGGATGATACCATTATTACCATCATTGCTTATGTACCTCAAGTAAAAGAAATCAAATCCATTTTAACCAACTATGAATTAGCAACAGGGCAAAAAATAAACTTCCTAAAAAGCAAAGTCTATTTCTTGAACACCCCAATGAGAAGGTAAGGCAAAATAGCCAAAATTCTTGGCTGTGAGATTAGGTGTTTGTTAAACAAATTATTTGGAAATGTCCCTCTTCAAAGGTAATTTGAATTCCACCTAGTAGAACCCGATGATAGAAAGAATCAAAAGAAAATTTGCGAGCTAGAAAGGTTCCCTTCTGAGTTAGGCTAGGAAATCCCAACTAGTTAAATTCGTGCTCTAAAGTATCCCAATCAACTTTATCCCTATTCAAGATGCTTGCTAAAGTTAAATGTTCCATTGAGTAGATTCATAAATATTTCCTTTGGAATAGTATAAAGGAAAAGATAAGGTTAGCCCTAGTGGCATGATATCAAGTTTGTGTACCCAAGGAAAATAGAGGCCTAGGTCTGAGAAAATTAAAGAGAATGAATAAGGAATTAATTGCTAAAATCGAATGGAAGTTGCTTACAGATGTCCAAAAATGGTGGCCAAAAATTCTTAGACCAAAATATTTCAAGAATGGTAATAACTTCATGGAAGAGGAAAACCGACCTAAAAGATCCTATCTATGGAATCAAGTGCTCAAGTCTAAAGCCCTTATGAGAAGAGGTGTTGGTTGGAAAATTAGAGATGGTAGTAAGGTTGATTTTTGGAAGGACTACTAGGTACAACAAACCCCATTGATTGATAATCAAAATTTGGCAATCCTAGAACTTCATTTAACTCAAACTTATGGTAAACTGATCTCAGAAAGCTAGAAACCCATTCATATAATAGACTTGGACCAAAATGGTAAACAAGCTCTAGAAAATTTAAAAGCTTTGTTGAGAATTAGAAGTATGAATACTTTTCTAGAGAAGGATTCTCTTTTCTGGAAAATGTACAAACAAGGACAATTTACTGTGAAATCAACATATTAGTTATTGGAAGGTAATGAGGAAAGTTGGTCCCCGACTTCCAAAATTTGGCTAAAAGGCCTAATTCCTAAAATCAATTTCTTTTAATGGTTATGTATCCAAAATAAGATCCTGACAATTAATAACCTTCAAAAAAGAGGTATGGCCTTACCCAAAAAATGCTATTTATGTGAAAGGACTCTAGAAGTGTTAAACACATTTTTATAATAAATGTTTTCACTGGAAGTGATATCCCTAATTTTCCAAAATTTTGGTATCTCTTGGGTCCTTCCAAATAATATGGTAGATATTTATCTCCAATGGTTCTTCCCCTATTCTAGTCCTCATTTAAAGTCTCTTTGGATGTTTAGTCTTCCCCATATCATGTGGAGTCTATGGAATGAAAGGAATAAAAGAGATTTTAACAATGAGCAGAAGGACTGTAATTTCATTGGATCCAGGATATGTGCCACTTTGATTAAAAATATTCATAGCCTAAACTTTGAAATTCCTAGAGAGGCAAAGGAATATCTAGTTATTATGGAAAAATGGGGTCTTTCTAGGATTGTGAAAGCTTCTGATTAGATCCTTCCGTCTATTCACTCTCAAACTAGATGGAAAGCTCCATCGGATGGTTGGGCTAAGCCAAATTTTGATGGTGTAGCAAAGGGTAATCCTAGAAAATTTGGTGCTCGTGGAGTTATCAAAGATAAATATGGAACCTTAATTGTTGCCTATGAGAAAGGTTTGGGATCTTAAACCAATCATTTTGTAGAAGCACGAGCTCTATATCAAGGTGTTAATCTAATGAAAAAACTAAATATCAACATATTTATAATAGAAGGTGACTCTCTAAACATTATAAATTGTATCAAAGGCTTGCATCAGCCCAACTAGAGTATAGAGGGTATGTTGATAAAGGTTAAATAAATCCTACAAGTCTTAGAGAACAACCAGGTTAATCATATTAATAGGGAAGGAAATGCTTCAATTATCCATATGTCCAACCTCGAGGTGAACCTTAAAGAGATAATAATGTGGATTCAATATTTTCCTCCTATTCTTTTGGAGGCGGATAGAAAGGACACTCATATGGTTGATATGAATGGCTAAGTGGTTCTTTGAAGTTATTTTTCTAGATCTCCTTGATGGGAATGATAGGCCCAATAAATTTAGCTATGATGATGGGAGAGTTTATAGTGTGTTTAGGGGTAAAGTTTCTCTTTACCCTAGCCCTTTCTTGTTGTCTAGGGTGTCTGTTTTGTCTAGTAGGTGTTTTTGGGGGGTTAGTTCATGTTTGGGTGCTTGGTTGAACCTCAATGCTTCTCTTACTCAAGTTTTTGGTTTGGTTCTCTACATTGATCCTTACTATATTTTAATTTTAGGTTGGAAGTATTATTTTGATTTTGGTTTTGGCTGAAAGAATTCAAAGTATTTTTATTTTTGGGTTTATTTTCTCCTTTTTGGGTGATATTTTGGTATAGTTTTTCCTAGTAAGTTCCATGTCCTGTAAGCTTGAGTTTCTAGATATGGATTATTTTATTAAAAAGTGGGTTCTTGTTTATATCTACATTGTAGGTTTTAGTGATTGGTTAGGTTGTTCAATTCTACCCAATCTCGAAAGTGATTTTATTTTTCTCATTTTCTACTATGGTATTTTCAATAAAAAATTAAAAACTATGATTTTTATCACATTGTTTGAGAACAAGTTAGTTTTCTATGGCTGACTAAAAAGGAAGAGATTTGGAGGTGATGGAGCAACCACAAACTGCTACAATGGCAATGATGATGAAGCAACCACAAACTACTATGATGGTGGTGATGGTGAAGCAACCATAAACTGCTATGGCAACAATGGTAGAGCAACCACAAATAATGGCAATGGTAGAGCAACCATAAACTGTAGTGGTGGCGATAATGGTAGAGCAACCACAAATTGTAGTGGTGGCGATAATGGTGGAGCAACCATAAATTGTGGTAATGATGGAGTAACCAAAAATTTCTACAATGGTAGTGATGGTGATGGTGAAGCAACCACAAACTATTGTAGCAACAATGACAATGGAACAACCATAGGTGTCACCTGTTCCACTACTCATTACAGTGGTTTATTCCTTATCAACCACAAACTATTTAGCAACGATGACCTGGAACAACCACATGTGTCAACTATTCCACTACTCCTTACAATGGTTTATTCCTTATCAACCACAAACTGTTGTGGCCCAATCCCAAAAGTGGTTTTATTTTTCTAACCTTCTATTGTGGTATTTCCAATGGAAAATTAAAAACTATGATTTTTATCACATTGTTCAACAAAAAGATTAGTTTTCTTTGGTTTATTGAAAAGAAAGAGATCTAGTGGTGTGCCTCATTAGGGATGGAAGTGGATTATTCAAATTTCAATGGGGATTTGGGATGTGAACCCATTCTTTTTTGGTCTATGCAACAATTATGTAGTAATCAAATATTTGAATGAATTTATTTTGATTAATAAAATAGTTAGTATGATGGTTAAAGAGGTGGATACCCACCTGGAATATGTTAAAAATAAATGGTTGACATCTACCCCAAAGAAGAGCTTGATAGGTTCAAATCAACAATACAATTTTGATGCAATTTCAATCTTGATAAAATTTTCTACTTTCAAGAACTTTAAGTTGGATTCCTTATGTCTTGTTGATTTGAACAGAACACTAGTATTAATGTAATTTTCTAAATTTCCAACAAATTTATGTCATATTTCTTATATCTCTAAATTTTCAATAATATGGTTTCTAAATTTTAAAAACCTATGCTGGTGTTGAATTCCTTATAACTCCAAAATTAGAAATTTAGAAAACAAAGATATTTGCAAATTCAATATTCTTGTTTCAATGTAGAAATCCTTATTCATCCAAATCCAATTATTTTCATATATTTTTATGCAACTTGAATTTCAAATAGAATAATTTCAAAAACTTTCAAATTAAATTCTTCTTATTTCAAAAATCTTCTAAATCATTCAATAAATATTCTAAGGTTATAATTCATCAATTCATTACCTTATTTCTCCATTCATTCAATTAATCTTTAGAATGATTAATTAATATTAACCTTAGTAATAATAATCCTTATATCTCCTTAAACATTTTAAACATAAAATTAATTTAAATGTTTTATGTACCTTCTTGTATATGGTGCACTATGATTCTTTCATGACCCTCCCCTGGAATTTTTTTTTCATATGATGGACTTATGGATTTATATATTATTTAAATAATAGATTAGATGGACTTATGATAAATTGATGATGAATAGCATGCAACTAATGTAATTGTATGTCTGCATGAATAGGTATCTTCGCAAGTGGGCAAAAAATTGATGACTAAACTAGTCAAAATGATCTGACACCATGATATATCCACATTTAGCCCTAGCTCACTCCTTTGCATTTTGATATACCATTTTTGCATTTACACTTTATTTAGTATCAATTTAGTATCAAATTTGTAATACTAACATGCTTTGTGTTGTACCATGGAAGAGATTTCTAAGGTATTGTAATAAAAATACTTATTATTTAAAAGGAAAGGAACTAATGCGTTCAACCTTAGAATAAATAAAAATAATGACATTTATTAAATACCTTTTCAATTATTTTCAATTTAAAATCTAACTTAAAAAAATGGCATTGAAGCTAGTTGTGAGTTCGTTTCCTTGAAAGAATCCTCCTTGAGTTTTCTTTAAACTCCTTTGGAAATGATGAGAAGAGTGATTTTTCCTTGGAAGAAAGAGATCTTGCAACATCAACAATGTGAAGGAATAGAGAGGTTTTGGAGGAGCAAAAACTACAAGGACCTTTACCTTCTATGTGCATTTTGCTCTTCTTCAATACAATATCTTCATAATATAAATAAGGTAGTCTGTGTTGCTTCTGTTTATGAAAAGGACTCATTAACCTTTGATTGGTGTATTAGTTTGATTTTACATGCTTGAAGGATAGATGTCCTATAATGAGAAACATAGAGAACCTTGGCAAAATTGATTACCTTATTTTGCTTTAATCTCTTGAAAAAGGTGCTTCTATATATTTTGTGTTGGGGTATGGTTTTAGATCACCCTTGGAGTGGAATGATAGGTTTTTTTTTTATGTGCACCTTCTGTGTATTAATTCATAATGAAGCATGGCTATCCATGAGCCTGTGTGGCTAGCCTTATTTTGAAACATGTGTTTTTCTTTTTCATAGTCTTTACCCTATACTAAGATCTATTGATACGTGTGTTGTGTGCACGTATAGTTCTAAGAAGAATGAAACCCTACGATGGTTTCTACCTAAGATGCTAGTGGAGCATGTAGTCATTCGATTGAAGGATGAAGTTGACCACTAAAATTATAAAGTGAACCCTGTATGAATACCACCCTGAGTATATTAAATGAGTGAGTAATGAGGTTTTCTATCTACTGAGATATGTGCACCCTCATTCAATCATGGTTGAGTTTCTTTGTAGAATATAGCAATAGGTATGTTGAGCCTAGTTTGGTCTAATTTATTGTGTAATATATTAAGCTTATTAAAGGGTGTTTTAATAGTGCCTTAGTAACAATTGTCTTTCCCAGATCATTGTGGGTAAAGAGATATTGTTGTTAGATAGAGATGACCAAAAAAAAAACATTGGGATTTATTCCTTTTAATTAAAGCATTTGTCTTATAAATTTGACCTTCTATTTTTGCTTTATCGACTTGTAAGCTTTAATGATCTTTAGGTTATGTTGGCAGTTTTGCACCTTGCCACATTGGGGTTTTGATATAATTTTGCAGAAGCATTTTTTATTGTAATACGGCAAAATATGTTAATATGATAATATAATATTTTGACCGAGTTGATATATTGCAGTTGTTTTATTTTTCTTTCTTTGTTTTTATACACCTTTTTGGCTTGGAAAATATGGGTGTTTAAGGAAATAAAGGCTGGAAAATGTATTGGAGACTTTGGTTTGTGTCGTCTATAAAATCGTTGAGGAAGGGTGCATAAAATATTAAGTGCTTGAAGTGAAAACTTCTCTAAGGAATGAAGATGTGTTCGCCCCAACCAAGGAGCGAAAGGCCCTATGCAACCCTCGTTGAAGTGAAAGAAAGAAAAAGAAATGGGAAAATGGTGAAGTATTTAAAGTAATGACGGCGCCCGAAGATGAAGCTTGGGAGAATCGCGTTCACCCCAAAGTTGGGGTGAAGGCTTCGTTCGCCCCACTTTGGGGTGAACGTCCTTTAAAAGAATAAAATGCCCGCTCATCACGAAGAAAATAGGTTCGACGAAAGGGGTGCGTTCACCCCAAAGTTGGGGTGAAAGCTCCATTCGCCCCACTTTGGGGCGAACGTCATTAAAGGCGTGACGTTGAAAAGTCAACATCAGGTTCACCCTGGTTGAGGGGCGAACGCTCTGTTCACCTCTCCCAGGGGTGAACGTCCCCCTAAAAGCAAAGTCACGTGAACGCACTACAAAATTTGAAGTCGGGTGAATGTGCTAGGGATCGAAGCGACGTTGAAAAGTCAATGTCGCGTTCACCCCAAGAGGAAGGCGATGGCCTCTTTCACCCCTTTTGGGGGTGAACGCAAATTTAAAAGGGAAACGACGTAACTGTTAAAGGTTTTCACCTAGGATGAGAAGAATGACTATTGTCATGACCATAGAAGGAATATGATCCATTAAATCTATAAAGGCGTATTCTCCACTAATGCACGCTCTAGAAAGAGTAAATGTGCATTCGCTCACTGTCCAGATCGAGTGAAATATGCTATCAACGTCATCATGAGTTTTCTAAAGGCGCCCAGGGCAGGTCAATAAAAGGCATTAAATGATGGAGGCAAGGAGTAACTCAAATTGTGGATCTCGAGCAGGGAAGGCAACCATATTAAAAATGCAAGATGATTTTTATGATTTCCAAAGTAGGAGCACGTTTTCAAGATGGCGAACGTCTCTAGTCAACAACCAAGCCTTATAATTTTCTGTGCACCAAATCCAAAAATGCAGATTTCATGAAGGAATTTCCTTAGAAGTCGGATCACTATTTCAAAAGGATGTATTTTCAATATTTCCAAGGAAGAATTTTCTCATATTGGTCTCTGATTTGTAAACATCCTATCTCCATGTGCATTTAATGAAAGAGGTGAAATCCTCTATAAATACTACTCAATTCTCATTGTAAAAGGAGGTTAGACATTCTACGAGAAAACTTCTCAAGTTCTCTACATCAATAGAAGATACAAGGCTTCTGAATTTGCAAGTGATCTTGTGTGTGATTTCCTTCTACTTTATGCATTTCTATCTTACGCTCATATTCATTATCTATTATTAAATTTAAATTTTGCATCTGAATTTGAATATTGTTGGTGAGGGAGTGAGTTCTGGAATGCAATCCTGGAGGTTGTTTATGCAAGGTTATAAGTAAATTCTATTGCCTTCTCTTATTACATGTTGTTTTCATACTTGGGTGAATTTCCTGTTGCTAGTCTATCCCAAATCCTACACCTTCGGCCTGTGGCCATATTTCCCATTTCTTTCTATAATTTCTAATTTCTTTCCTACAACTCTAGTCTTAAACCAGTGTAGGATTTAGTAAGGGAGCCAACCCTCTCTGGATATTGGCATGGAGGACATTCCTTTCCTCTGACCTTTCAATGTTGGCCATGTCTAGGGTGCACAAACGTAGTTTTGTTAATTAGGCAGATATTTGACCAACAATTTTTGGCACACCGGTGGGACCCCGAAAGTTCCACTTTCAATAGTATCAAGGTTTGATGTTCACCTTCGTGTTGTATAATTAGAACATCTGGCGACTCGATTGTACCCAAAAACCTCCAAACATGAAGGCAACAAAAGTTGTGCTTCATGATTACGAGATCGAAGGCCAAAAATTCTAAAAATCCTATTGAGTTCTACGAACTAGATACCCAAAGGCTAGGAGAGCATCCTCAACTAGTCACTTTACATCGTACATCATCATTACCTCATACATCTCATACAACGTCCATAACATCCTCATGATTAGTTGGTGTGTTTTCTACCCCTACAAGTCCGGTTAGTACTGCTACTAGCATTCCTCAAGCTCAACCACACACACCAGTCCACATGGCTTAGAACCCACCACCACAACAGCAACAACCTCCAAGGCAATTCCCAACATGGAATAGCTCAAGAGCATTGAATTTACAAGCACAAAATCCAGTGCCTCAAGCAACTCTGAAGGCTTTGCCTACCTATGATGGTACTGGTAAAACTGCTTATGAGCATATTCAGGATGTGGCTTCTTTGGCTACGATCCATGGCATAGCAGATGAAGATATTATGGTAAGGTTGTTAGTGTTATCGTTGAGAGGAAAATTGTTGTATTGGTATCGATCATTGCAACCCGACACTATCACCACATGGGATCAATTGGTGGAACTATTGATCAAGAATTTTCATGAACAAGTTGATCCATTCTCCTTGTTACATCAGTTTACAATGATTCAAAGGCATCCATAAGAGGAGATAGTTGATTTCAATATCAGGTTCACCCAAAGTTGGCAAAGGGTTCCTGATGGTCTTCAGCCTACGCATGAACAAGTTATATTCTACTACCTCAGAGCATTCAAATCTGATATTGGCATGGTTATTCGACAAACCAATGTGAATACATTCCCAGAACTATACACACAGGCGCAAAAGGCCGAGTCAGATTTAATCGCTATAGGCAAGCTTCCCCAAAAAATGACCATGCCTATCCTTCCCGACCTTCCACAACATTTATATTCAAATGCATTTTTGTAGCCCATGCCTTCTATGTACCTAGTTCCCTCATGGAGCTCGGGTCCACCTCAAATCGCTCTGATTCCTATCCCACAACTTCCTACTCCAAGATTTCCGTAGTTACCCACTTCGACAACACCACAATTTCTAGCACCCATTCCTTTCCCAACATTACCGATGCCACCAGCTCCACTCCCATTACCTGCACCCCTAATACCTCTACCTTTATCGACACCTCCTACATCCTCCAATCCTGATCCTTACACAACGTTATTACAAGAAGTGAAATCGACTAACTCAACTATAAGGACAATGTCAAATGAACTTACAATAGTGAGGAAGAAGCAAGTCGAGGCTGATTTTTGGTCTAGAAGATTTCAAACATCACCAATCACTCGAGAGCAAGCAACCACTAGAAAGGAACATGACTGTGTTAGCAAATGAAGAAGCTAGCACATCTGAAAAGGTGTATTGGTGCTCAACGTGCAATGATCCTCATGGAGAAGACACATGTATGGTGCATTTGAACTATGTACAGATGCTAGCAAAAAGTTCTGCTAGCGATCAAGTCAATATGATAATGGAGGCTGATCATAATTTTATGGTACCCTCTTTAGAGCAAGTTTTAGTCCTCACGAGATCTGGAAAGAAGTCGATGACTGTGAATCTAGTAGAATTGGAGCCTTTGAAGGTTCTTGTAGAATCAAAAGTGCAAAATGAGAAAGTGAAGCCACCAAAAAAAGCACCTAGTGCGATGGCGAAACAACAAGATCCTATCCTATTGAAGGATTTACTGCCCAAACCAACTCAAGAAAAGTTACAAACTAAGGCATCATCCTCTCAACCTATGGTGGCACAAGCACAGAATGAGGTGAAATAACAAGCCAAGGAATACCTTAAGTACCCATCATTGACTAAGAGACAAAGAGTGGAAGCTACTCAACAATATCGAGATAAGTATGAGAGGGTTATAGAAGAAAAGGCTCCTGGTGTTTCTAATTATAACATTGTGGAAGAGATGAAGAAGATACCTATGAAAGTGAGCTTATACGATGCATTACAGTTACCTGGACAAGTTGACTTGCTGCAAGAATCTCTTAAGACTACAAAGGACCAAAAGAAAAGTCATTCCCAAACTATGTTGGCTCAGACACTACCGACTTTAGCCACTAGAAAGAATAGGCCACCCCCATTCTATTTGTCACTCAGAATGGAGGGGTGGATTGTGCACAACTGTATGATCGATTTCGGTGTTGCAACTACTATCATGCCAAAGGTAGTATGTGAAGTCATGGGGATGGAGTACACGAGAAGTAGCCTAGGAGTATTGCAGCTGGATGGAACTCCAGTAAAAATAGTGGGAGTAATCAAGGATATCCCTATCGTTCTACATAGTATACCGCAAATCACTATTATCCAAGAAGTAGTGGTGGTTGACTTGGAGCCATACTTCAGTATGTGTCTATCAAGGGAGTTCACAACAAATCTGGGAGGTTACCTTTCCTTAGACTACTCGCATTTGGAGATTTCATTCAAAGGAAAGAGAATCTATATTTATAATGAAAAGCCATCGACTTTTCATATCAAAAAGTTGGAAGAAGAAGAAAAATCTCCAGGTGCAGTCAACATGATGACTGAAGAATTAGAGGAAGTTGACTTGATGGAAGAAGTGCTTGGTGAACTCCATATTGAAGATGAGTTCTCACTCATGGATTTCAATGTGATGGTTGAAATGGATATTGGTTGTTATACGATAACCAAGCCTGAGCAGATTGAAGAAAAAATCCCTGAGTCCCTAGACCCCATTGAGGATCAATTATGGAAGTTGTACTTTGATGGTGCCAGGTGTAAGAATGGTGTAGGGGCTGGTATTGTTTTGATTTCTCCTACAGGGTTACAGAAGACCTATTCTTACAGACTAACTTGGAGTTGCACAAATAATGCAATTGAATATGAAGCATTGTGTCTTGGTTTAAAAAAGGCTAAAAAGTTGGGCATTAAGCAGTTGTAAATTTTTGGTGACTCTGAGCTCATTGTCAATCAGACCACCAACAAGTGTGTGTCTAAGCAACATTACCTGAAAGCCTATCACAACAAAGTATGGGATTTTTTTGAGTCCTTTACAACCTTGAACATTCAAGCGATTTCCCGAGAGCAAAACAAACACGTAGATATTTTAGCCTCTCTTGGTGCAAATTATTCTCCTGTGGAGCAGGTAGTCAGAAAACCCAAGACTGTCAGGGTGATCTATAGACCCTCAGTCCTTGATAAGAACCTCTATTGGCAAGTGTTCGACAATTATGAGCAAATAGTCAACTTTTTGATTAAGGAAGCTGCTAGCGCGGATGATAGAGTGCTTGTCGAAGAGGAGATGGAGGGGATGATTCAACTGAAGAACAATCACATTCCAAGGGAATGATTTTTATAGAAAGCTTATTTGACCAAAATGATAGGGTTGAGAAGCATAAAATCAAGGTAGATGTGAAGGAATATAAGGACTTGCAGCTAGAGCCTGAAAAGATCATCAAAATTAGAACTGATTGCACGTCAGAAGAATTAGAAGATATCAAGAACTTGTGTTATGAGTTCCTCGACATTGTTGCATGGAGCTATCAAGATTTGAAGGGATATGACAAGAATGTGATCCAACACACCATTGAGCTACAGGAGGGGGTAAAACCTTTTTGGTAGAAACAATGGCCCATCAATCCCAAGATCGAAGTGCTCATGAAGGCAGAACTATTAAAGATGTTGGAAGTAAAGATAATATATCCAATTAAGCACTCAACATGGGTGGCGAACCTAGTGCCGGTATGAAAGAAGAATGGAGATATCCGATTATGCATCAATTTTTGAAACCTAAACCAGGCATCACTAAAAGATCATTACCCTCTATCGCAGATTGATCAGATCCTCCATGTGGTTGTCGGAGCACAAAGATTTTCATTATTAGATGGTTTCTCTGGTTATAACCAGATTTGGGTGAAAGATGAAGACCAACACAAAATGACATTCACTACCAAGTGGGGCATGTTCGCCTATCAAAGGATGCCATTCGGTCTCTCAAATGTTGGTGCTACCTTTCAGAGGGCCATGGACATCACTTTTGGTGAGTTATTGAATAGGATTATTGTAATCTATCTTGATGACATGACTATGTTTTCACATCGTAGAGAAGACCACGTTTCTCATTTGAGGTAGGTGTTCAAAAAATATCATGAGTTCGGGATTTCTATTAATCCAAAAAAGTCAATATTTGTTATCAAAGAAGGGAAATTGTTGGGTCATGTGATCTCACAACAAGGATTGGCTATTGATCCTACAAGAGTTGAGGCACTCCTGAAGCTACCATTTCCAGCCAACAAAAAGGACTTACAATATTTCTTTGGACAGATAAATTTCATTCAAAAGTTTATTACTGATTTTGCTCAGGTGGTGAAACCCATGATCGAGCTCCTGAAAAAGAATGCAGATTTTAAATGGACCGAGGCAAGAAGATGAGCTTTTTGAGAGATCAAGGAAAGAATCACCCAAGCTCTAGTGTTGATCAATCCTGATTATTCAAAGGACTTCATTCTCTATGCAGTGGGTGAGCAAGAGAGTTATGCTACCATTTTGATGCAGAAGCAAGAAGATGGAGATGAAAAGCCGATTGCCTTTCTGAGCCAAGTTATTGCGCCGCATCAGGAGAAGTATAATTTTATTGAAAAATAGGTGTACGCGATGATGAAATCCTTGAAGAAATTTTAGCACTTCATCTCACAGAGTAAAATGGTCATTTATGTTATACACCCTGATGTCCGAAACTTCATTCTCCAGGGAGAACTAGGTGACAAAAGAGTAGGTTGGGTCTCAAAAATTCAAGAATATGATGTGGAGATCCGACCAACAAAGCTAGTTCATGGATGAGCTCTCTATCAAGAATTGGCCAAAAGCGCAACATCCGAATCATTGGATATAGTGCAGAAAGAGGATATCAGTGAAAGTGTTTGTGCAAATTGTACTATGAGCGATCATGATTGGATAGAGGAGCTTGTTGACTTCTTTACTTTTAGGAAGTGTCCACCACACCTTGATGCTTCACAACATCGGAGGTTCAGGTTGCAAGCACTCAAATATGTTTTGTTGCCTAATGGGCTATTTCATAAGAATATTGATGGAGTTCTCCTCAGATGTGTGAAGGAGTCAGAAAAGGAAAAGATATTGGAGGAGTTTCATTCTGGTCTATCTGGTGGCCATTATGCAGGAAGGCCCATGGCCTTGAAAATCATCTGAGCTGGCTACTTTTGGCCTACTCTGTTTATCGATGCTCATAAAGTAAGTCAACACTATGATAATTATCAGTGGTATGTTGGTAGAACCAGGAAAGGAGCACTGCCCCTGCACCCAATTCAAGTGGAAGCACCCTTTCAATAGTGGGGCCTTGACTTCATTGGAGTCATTGATCCACATTCCTCCATAGAATATAAATACATTTTAACGGTGACTGATTATTTCACTAGGTGGGAAGAGGCTATTCCTACCAAAAAGGCAGATCAAGCGACTATCATCTCTTTCCTGGAGGGACTCATCACCCATTTTGGTGTCCCAGACTCTATTGTGACAGATAATGGAACTCCATTCATTGGGGCCAAGATTACCGAATTTACCAATAAGTATGGGATTTATCTTAAGATGTCATCCAATTATTACCCGCAAGGGAATGGCTTGGCCGAATCTACAAATAAAAACTTGTTGTGGATCTTAAAAAGGACACTGGGAAATAATAAAAGGAGTTGGCACCTATTGTTGAACCAGGCTCTTTGGGCAGACCGCATATCCATGAAAAAGTCTATTAAAACCTCTCCGTATTCTTTGGTGTATGGAAAAGAAGCAATCCTGCCTACCCACATTGAGCTTCCAGTGCTCCAAACATTGCAGTTATTTAAAGATGAAGATGAGGAGTATGATCCGATGGGTGCGAGGTTGGCACAACTATTGCAGTTGGAGGAAGACAGAGAAAAGGCTTATCAAGCATTCATTGATCACACTAAAGTAATGCAGAAGTGGTTTGGAAAGAAGACAACCGAGCATAGGTTTCAGGTGGGAGACTTAGTTCTTAAATGGAATGAGAACAAGGCCAAGCTAGGGAAACACCATAAGTTTGATGCAATTTGGGAAGGCCCTTTTCAGATCTCTGTAGTGAATTCAACAAATGCATACCATCTTCGGGACATGGAGGGTTGGGATCTTCCTATTTCGATAAATGGCCTTCATTTGAAGGCCTATATTCAATGATTGGAGTTTAAGAGGTACCATATTGTAAATATGTACATATTTTCTTGTTAGTATTTTATTTACTTTATATGATAACAAAAAAAAAGCACATACACCTTAGTTTTTTGGCAAAATATTTTAAATATTAATGCAAGGCACCCTTAAAAGAAAAGAAAATCTAAAAAAGGAGTAAAAGTCCTAAAAAGCGGCTATGTTTTTTTAGAAAATCAGGTTTTTCTAAATTTGGGAAAAAAAAAATGAAGAAGGCTTTAAGAGAAGGTCATTCACTGTGAAGATCGTACCAAGAAAGTCAAAGGTATTTCAGAGTGAAAGGAAAAGGAAGACAAGCGTGCCTCAAAATGCTTTTGCCCCATTGCTTTTCGGAAGCATGTGATTTCAAGAGCACTCTTGCAAAGGAATTTCGCCCTTGAACGTGTGGTAGATATTGGGGAGTGTGCATGCAGGCCAAGGAGTGTTCTAAGGGCATTTAATTCAAACGTGCACTCAAATTTGTGTAGGAGGAAGATTTTGTGTTCCCGAGGAGCAAGAATACACATCATTGGTTTCTAGGTGACCGATTTGTTTTTCGAGTAAGCTTTGATTGCCAGGGCACATTTTACAACAAAATTATATGACAAAGGAGGGCACACTTTCCAAGGATGATTTGGCAATGAATAAAAGATGATACCATTAAAACATTGGAAGTAGTGTCGGACGAGTGAATCAATGCACACGTTCTTCCAAAATCGTTCAAGAGGAATTCAACATTTACTGTGGTGGTTGGTGGGGCACTCTATATAAGATGCCAGGTAAAAGCTCTACAGTTTATTTTTCAAATTTTTACTATCATTATGTTTTTCAAACTATTGTTGCAGAAGTTTTTAGAGAACATTTAGAGCACTCATTAGAGAGAAATAATGGGAAAGCGAAGCAAAGAGACTATAGAGGCTGCAGAGCCTAAGAAGTCAAGGAAAAGAGGAGGGTCAAAATCCAAGAAGGCCCGAAGGAATGAGAATGTTGATTTGGACCCATACATCGACACAATGGCAAAAATTGGAGACTATGCAATTACCCACAAAGGCATGGAGAAATTGTGATAGGATGTGGAATTTACGGTGAATCAGGGGTTGACGTCAGGAAGCTTATTGATAGTGCCATATCACTCACAATTATTTTGGTACCTGTGTCCGCTCGTACACCCTTGTCCAGAGTTGGTGCAGCTTATTGCTCAATTTTATGATCCAATTACAAGGATGGTGAGGAATGCAAATAGGGAAATACTTTTTACCATCACCCCAGAGGAAGTACGAGAAGCATTCACTTGTGGTTTGAAGCCTCCTTCTTATGTGATTACCAAGAAGTTACATACCAATGAGCAAGAGGACAGATATGTCTCCACAGTAACGATGCGTCAGTTCATGGAGATGCAATTGATTAAGGAGCCACAGATGGGGTAGCTTCCAAACTTGTCAAGGCCGCTCACAGAATTTAAGAGCTTGGATATCTACTCAATGTTGGCATGGATTGTGGGTTTACCTACAGATTCTACCATTCATAAGTGGTAGGTGGCCCTAGCGCAATGTATTTATCGGGTTGAATTTTACTCTCCACCAGCTATGAGACAAGGCACCAATCCGATTTTCTTCGATTGGGCCGATTTTATTTCTCGAAGGTTGAATTTTCAGCTGGAGAAGTTGCAAACTAGGGAAGAGACGTCATTCAGACACACTTCTTTTTTGGTATGGTATTTCTTTTTTCACCTACAACAACACTTCCCTTTCATTGTAGTGAAACAAATGGATGAGAAGGATGAACTTTTACCGGTTTATATGTGGACTTCCGCCCTATCAAGCAGGGAGTCATTTTACAGTTTTAACAGTTTATTTTTGGGACCTGCAATAGAATTACTTTGTGGTACATGTGAAAGAGTGCCATGAGAGTTAAGAGAAGTAGTAGTTACAGGAGAGAAAGGAGATATTTTTCTGCTTACTCAAGGTGTGGTCGTAAGAATTTTTGGCTTTACAGGTAAGCCATTTTTGTTACCATATTTTGCCACCGAACATATTTTTGCTATGGAGGTGGTGCACCAATCAGACTATGTGAATGATGTATATGGAGTAGGGTGCGAAAAGAAAATGACTTGCAATATGTCGTTCAAGTTTGGCAGTATAGAAGTGAGCCAGGTAGGGCAAAATCGGTTGCTCACAATAACGTTGTAGGATTTGGGGCTGATAGAATTACCACAACATTGGAGGTATGACCCATTGGGGAAGTTTTTAGAAATTGTAAAGGCCAAGTCATTTCACTGTTGTCCTCATCTCGACATTGAGAAAAGGTGAAATAATTTTGATGGGCCCGACATGGATTGGCACATTGAAGACATGACGACGCTCCCACCATGGCATGACTACTACGAACAAGAAGTTGAATATAATCTGATGAAGTACAAAAATTAGATTCCTCCACCCAGATTATTTAGTCAGGTAAAAGAAAGTCAGCCCCTATGGTTCGAGGAGAAAATTATAAATTGGTGGATAATGCGGGTCCACCGAGGAAAGACCACGTCTCCTTACGGGTTGAAGATGGATGAGGTATTTTTGGACATCTACGATGAGTTTGTTGATTCCTATCAACCCATCGCTTTCACAAAGATCTTGCCCTGAAGCTTCCAACATTTTGACAGTGGCGAAAGTGGGGAAGAAGGAGAATACCCGTCAGTTAAAGGAGAGATTCCAAAAGAAGAACAACAGTATGTGTTTAGATGAAGATCGCAGTGGATGAAGCAAAAAATTGAGGAGGTACCTATATCAGAGAAGTAGAATATTCGAAATGCACCCCCATTTCCCAAAGCTATGAAGAGACCAAGGACTGGTGCCATTTCCTCCTCTACTACTGAAGTTTTAGTGGCTACAGTTCCCATAGTTCCAATTGTTTTGGCAATGGTTATCAATCCTCCACCAGTGATAGAGGCTTCGATGATGATTGCACAGATGTTTCCAATGATTCAAGAACAAGGGGAGGACCAATAGTCGAAGAGCTCTCAAGTGGAGGTCATGGACATCGAGGAGAATATGAATGTTGAGGAGAGAGCAAAAGAGCAACAGGAAGAAGTTATTTCATAGCTGCTCCCATCATCGCATCACACGATGCTCACACCCGAAGGTACATCCTCTTTTCCTTCTTCTTTTTCGGAGCATGTAGTGACTACCGATTCACTCCCATCAATTTTTATGTCTATCTCTCCACCTTTTGGTATACCCTCCATATCCATTTCGCTTCCCTCTTCTTCCCTTCCCAAAGTCACTACTGCTCCTTCTTCTCTCCCTTTCTTTGACCTCCCTTTCTTTCAGTTCATATGCATCAGGGCCGAACCCATTTTTGTGCCCTTCCCCTTCCATCCCCACTACCACTTTCGCCAAGGTTATAAGTATGCAGGCTCCTCCCAAAGTGAGTGTAACTGTAGCTAAACCTAGTTCCTCCATCCATTCCACCATTTTAGTTCCTCCTCTTCTAGCCATCTCATCCGCTTCCTTTGAGCCTGATCACTCAAAAGTTTTGATACCATTCACACCATTTTTGGAGCTACAAGTACTACCCAACGTTCAAGTGGCACCAAAATAGCTTGACATGGAGAAAATCAATCGGGCGCACCTGAGTTCATCATAGTGGTTGAAAAGCAAGAGGTGAAAAGAAGCTATGGCTCCAACTCGGCCACTCAAGAAGGTTGCCTTTGATCCAGTCACCATGGAAGCTCACACGACTAAAATCACTCCCTTGGTCCAGAAGCCACAAGGAGAAATGTTGTCGAGTGATTATGTTTGTGAGACCATAACAGAGGACCTCACCAGGATTGATCCTATGGAGAATATGGGCAACATACAGGTTGATATGAGTTTGGTATACTTGCATGGCGAGTATTATAAGCAAAAATATTTTGATAAGGAGAATAAAATTATCGAACTCAAAAATGCCTTGGCCAAAAGTAGAGCGCAAGAGGAGAAGACAACCACAGAGAATGAACACTTGTATCGACAAGTAGGAGTGCACTTGAAGGAAAGAGATGCAGCAAGGATAGAAATGCACTCACTCCGAACATAGCTAGAGGCCATAAAGAATCAACTAGCGGAGAAGGCCGCACAAGTTGCAAGTTTTTCTCCAAAAAGCATTAAGGAGGCGCGCCTTCGCTCAACCCAGAACTATGAGAAGCTGGTCACACAAGTAGTTCAAGTGTTGCATTATTTATGGGTAGCTAGAATACAGATTCAGATGGGGTAACAATTGATAGATACCACTGAGGAGATGTTGGAGCCATACATGGAGATGGCTATAAAAATTCAAGCTTTAGCTAATTCCAGCATACACATTCACCCCTTGAGCGAAATGGATCACGCTTGGTCAACTGCCAAAGTCACACTGCGTAGTTATTTTTAGAGGATGGACCTAGTGAGAGAAGGTCGTAAGATCCTTAATACCATCGAGCGAGAGCATACTATTTCCATGACTCATTTTGACACTCTTATCGATTTGGGATTCTTGGACTTTACAGATGAATGGGGTGAACCTCTACCGAAAGAACAATTGGAAGTGGCCTGGAAGAAGTTCATGGAGGATACCTCAAAGATTGATGCATGGGAGGATCCCATCATAGAAGCACAGGTGCTATCTCTTATGCAAAAGTATACCCACATGGAGCTTTCATTGTTTGAGCTAGCTCAACGAGCGAAGCACCTCAACATGGAAGATGTCCAAAATCTTCATTTCGTTTATGAGTCATTGAGTACTCCTTGCTTATTTACCACTCATGCTTGGGAGGAGGCAATCACAGTTTATGAGGTAACTTCCAAAAGCCTCAAGGAGTAGGAGGAACACACGACAACAAAGCACGTAGCGATAGCAAAGGCAGAAGGAGAAGCAGAGCAGGTGGAAGTACTTCGGGTTGTAGCAGAAGTCGAAGCCACTGAGAAAGCAGAGGAGGAGGCACGAAGAAAGGCATCCACATCAAAAGTGCCAGCCAAGGTAGCCGAAAAATAACCTCCATAGAAGCCCAATGGATAAAGGCCTGGGATCGCTTGCATCCATGCGAGCTGGATACCCCGTGAGCCACCAAAAATATTGGCAGTTTTGCACCTTGCCACA
Source organism: Wollemia nobilis (assembly GCA_028583015.1). Classification (NCBI taxonomy): domain Eukaryota; kingdom Viridiplantae; phylum Streptophyta; class Pinopsida; order Araucariales; family Araucariaceae; genus Wollemia; species Wollemia nobilis. The sequence goes on from JAQPPZ010017095.1 coordinate 6,848,342, forward strand.
TTGGGGTTTTGATATAATTTTGCAGAAGCATTTTTTATTGTAATACGACAAAATATGTTAATCTGATAATATAATATTTTGACCGAGTTGATATATTGCAGTTGTTTTATTTTTCTTTCTTTGTTTTTATACACCTTTTTGGCTTGGAAATAATGGGTGTTTAAGGAAATAAAGGCTGGAGAAATGTATTGGAGACTTTGGTTTGCGTCGTCTATAAAATCGTTGAGGAAGGGTGCATAAAATATTAAGTGCTTGAAGTAAAAAACTTCTCTGAGGAATGAAGACGCGTTCACCCCAACCAAGGAGCGAAAGGCCCTGTGCAACCCTCGTTGAAGTGAAAGAAAGAAAAAGAAATTGGAAAATGATGAAATATTTAAAGTAACGATGGTGCCCGAAGATGAAGTTTGGGAGAATCACATTCACCCCAAATTTGGGGCGAAGGCTTCGTTCGCCCCACTTTGGGGTGAACGTCCTTTTAAAATCATGCCTACCCGTCACAAATAAAAGAGATTCGGGGTTGAAAGCTCCATTCGCCCCCCTTTGAGGCAAACGTCATTAAAGACATGACGTAGAAAAGTCAACGTCAAGTTTGCCATGGTTGAGGGGCGAACGCTCCATTCGCCTCTCCCGGGGGCGAAAGTCTCCATAAAAGCAAAGTCGCCCTAACACACTACAAACTTTGAAGTTGGGTGAACGCGCTAGAGGCCGAAGCAACATTGAAAAGTCAACGTCGCGTTCGAACCTAGAATTTATTTGCTTCCATCTGCCCCTAGAATTCGTAGTCTCCTCATCACTCCTCAATCGTCATCTTCTGTGTTGAATCTCCTCCTCCGCGTTAACATCTCTGTGTCTCTCTGTGAGTTTAATCGGCCTTTAGAAAGGAAGGGATTTGTTCAAGGCAGGCCCAAAATTAGTCAAAAGCAGCTATGGCAGACGCAATAGTCGCAAAAGGTGTAGATAAGCTGGTCTCTATGCTGCTTGACAGAGCTTTCCAGGAAGCAGCTCGTCTCATCGACTTCAACATGTAGCAGAGGAATTGAGTGCTGAGATCTATGAAATGCCCTGTTTATGTGAGGAGAACAGCTGGAGACTTTTCTGCCGACATGCTTTTCCAGTGAATGGCGTTCCTCCTAAAGAACTCGAAGATGTTGCAAGGGAGATAGAAGGCAAATGTAGAAGACTGCCCCTGGCGATCAAGACGGTTGCAGCATCCATGGCTAGGCGGCGACGTCCCACAGAATGGAAGGATGCATTGGAGTGTCTCATCGAAATGGACCTGAGCCGCGATGTTATGCCCGTCTTGGAGATGAGTTACGAAGCTTTGCCTTCTCACCTTAAACTTTGCTTTCTTTTTTGCTCTGCATTTCCTGAAGACTATGAAATAAAATGCGAATTTTTGAAAGCATTATGGATTGGGGAAGGAATTGTTAATGGCGGAGAGAGGACAGAACCCTCTGATGTAGCAGAGGGTTGTATGAACGAACTTATCAATCTTTGTCTCCTTGAAGCCACGGGCGTTACAAAAGCGGGAAGAGTTTACTCTTGCAAAATGCATGACATGCTTCGAGAGTTGGCTCTTGGCAAGTCGCACAATGAAATGAGATGTTTTTTCCAACCGGGAAAAAAAATCGATGAACTTCCTCTGCAACAGTTGAGTGGCCGTCGACGAGCTTCGTTGATGGCATGTGACTTGCAGATTCTCTTGCACAGTACTTTTGTCTTTTGTCTGGAATCAGTGTTTTTAATATGATTAGAAAAATAAGTTTTTAACTAATTTATCAAATTAAAATACATTATTAATATTCACTGTTATTCTATTTAACATATAAAATATAAATAATTTCAAATAATTTATAAAAAAATTAATTATTTTTTATTATTTATATTATAATACTAAAACAAAATAATAATTATATAAAATTGAAATAAGTTTATTGCATTAATATTATATTTTAACCAAACAAGATCTCAACATTTTTTTTTTTTTAAAGTTTATATTTTGAACTCTATTTAATTTAATAATTTTATTTTATTTATTTATTTTTTAATTTATGTTATGGTGTAAAACTCCTTACTTTTTGTTATTTGTTTCATAGTATTTTCACAAATTACATTGCCTTATCAAATGGCATGAGTTCAAATGGTTAAAATTTTCAACTTTCAATAAAGGTAAAGGGTAAGGTTTAAGGTGTAGACCAATTGGTTCCCCTAAAGCCTGTAAAGGAGGCAGAGGTCCAAGGTTCAAATCTCAGGCTTCGCTGGACTGAACGCTTGTCCCTTTCTTGGTGCTTTCAACGACGTAAAAGGTTTAAAATGATCGTGGCATGGTGGTTCTAAGGGCAGACTACGCAGAGATTTGTGTGGTAGTTTTCGGGGCGGACAACGTAGAATAACATAGACATTCAACAAAAACTACATGTCTATATTTATGAGCTATATTGATGGAATGTTTTTTCATAGAGATGTTCTATGTTTATAAAGACTTTCTTTGTAGGATTATTGTCAATTGTTTTAAGGTGGATTCATTTGATGTAATTCCTTTCCATCAAGTTTAGCTCATGCAAGAAGTCTTGGAACCTTGTGAAGTAATATGATTGTACTTTTGGTTGCACTCCCATTCGCAATCAAGTGGTTCTAGTATTTTTTTCTTATTAAAATCATTGCTTAGTCATATATGCAATTTGATCTTAGATTCTTAAACAAATTCTTATGTGGTGATGCACATGTAGCTTTAGGATGTCTAGATGAAGAAAGTTTATCTTACAAGTCAAGTATTTGTCTATAATTTTTTATTATTATCTTTGTATTTTTATCTCTCTCATATATTGCAACATCATTAACCCATATCATGTTATGGTTATGTGCATTTCCTGTATTTTGAAACTCCCTTAAGAAGAAGTATTCTATAGCAATTACCAATAATGTGTCATCTTGAAGTATCAAGCATTTTAAGCATTTCATCCTATAATTATAGTAATGGATAAAAGTGATAGGGTCCCTTCTTATAAGATCATCTGTCTTATTTTTCTCCATGTTATTATATTTTTATTTGTTTCTTTTAGTGTACAATTTAACCAATGCTTCTACTAAGGATTTCCACTTATGTCTTCCACAAGTGAAGGTTATAAAGCATTTTGGTGGTCCCTTATCATTGTAAATATATTTTTCTTTAATCGTTTTAAGTAGTCAATACAATTTATTTGTTTGAAATATATGTATCTTATATCAAATTTGAGTATTTAATCCAAATTATCTTGTGATTGATACCTCTTGTTAGGATTTTTCACCCTTGCAATTAGCCTTTCCTGACTCATACCCATATACTTGTGAGGAATTTATCTATTATGATTTAAATTTTAAACTGTCTTGATAAACAAATTAGTTGTGATATAAAAAATATTGACTATTGTGTAACAACATCCACTAGGTACTATTATGGTATGTAATTATTTTTATGATATTTTTATTACTAGATATCCATATAACATTGAAAAGTTTATTTTTTTACTTGTCCCTATAGATTCCTAATGGATGTTGTCCTTCCATAAAAGCAATTTTGATAATGTTGTCTTACAAGTCATGGATACATTGTGATTATATAAATCCATGTACCAATGTGTATCCAAGAGTTTGATCCTTACTTTTATCATTTGTTCCATATTTAGATGGCATGTATTATTTATTTGTTGTGTTGCTAACATTATCATTTTCATTACCTCGAGTAGGATTTATATAGGCATTCATGTTTTTAAATAAGAATCTCTTATATAATTCTAAGATTATTTTCATTGTAATGTTCATGTGCACTCATCATAGTTGGTATGTATTTTTATATTTTAGTCTTCTCTTTGAAATGACCATACTTGTCATCATATCATCGATTGAGCATGGTAGTACCTTTTGTACAATGTTTATGCTGATAGAGACATTGACTATCAAGACATTGACTATCAATTTTGTGAAACCCACTTGAGGTCTCATTATCTTATCTATATAAATGTGATCCTTGAAAAAATGAGTCTTTCTTTAAAATTGAAGAGTATGGACATATGGCATAATGGTCGTTCCATCTTATCGACTTTGACATTAAAAATTGAGGTAGATTTTCACTCTTGAATGCTCTTTTATAGGTCTTGCATAGGTTATGTTTATGAAGGACTTTCTTGATCCATGTTAGATGTGCAAATATTTGTTCATATTCTTTGTGTGACTCCTCATATTATATATGAATTGAGTTGTTCACATAATAAACAATTATGTCTAGGTGCATTTGTTCTAGGTATATTTGCAACAATATTTTTCTCTTTTTCACTATCACTTGTTATTTGTTGGGATTATATGTCATGTTGTTTTCTTTACATATTAGTTTTTAAACTTATAAAGACTCATAGGTCTATTCTCAATTTCTAGTTTTTTGGATAAGAATAAATTGTATGGTTGTCCTTTTGCTTATTGATTTTATTGCAATATGTCATATGAGTACCTTGTGCTTTTCATTGTTTTTGGTGGGTCTAGGTGGATGTTGATGGTAGGATGGCTTGCTATTAGTTTCAATGGTTCATAGTGCAAATATCATTTTTATGTACCAAAATAGACCACATTATATGTTGTAATAGGTCTATATCAATATAATGCACAACTATCATATTTCCATTGGAAAATGACCCCAAATAAACTTTTACTCTAAGCACAAATGATACCCATTATAAGTAAAACATCCCTCCCTCAAATTTTCTTCTTGCACAAGGCAATGCCAAATTCATTATTTTTCCTTGTTGATCTATAATGCATCATGTATCTTTTATGCTCATGTCAATGAATATTATTTTTAAATAGTATTGCATATTACAATCACTACTTATGATTGTATTAAAAAATGTTTGTGCAATATATAATCTAAGGGATTGTATGTTGAATTTCCTTTGGTAAAATGAGAAATTGTATCAAATGGGCTCTCATAAAAATTAGTTGTATTGCAATTTAAGAAGTTGTATAAATTGTCTAGTTGCATTTTATGCATGACGACTTTCTACTTTCTCTTAATAATCTTAAAAGTGTTTGAAAAATAGTGCTTTGTTGACCTTGATGGGCAATTGAACACCTTATTGTATAGAAGTGCTTCATAGTGTCTAAAAGTGGATTTGCATCATACAATAAGATGGAATATGGATATCTCTTTACAATTTTGTTGAGGAGGTATCTTATATTTTATTGTAATGGACTATGTAGTGATTAGTATGTTGATCCAATTGGATAAATATTATATAAAAAATTGTCTCCCCATAATCAAAGTCGTTCACTTTGCAACAATAGAAAAATACATTCTATAAAGGTATATTTAGGCATCTCAAATTTTATGCAACTTGTAGATTAGGCTAGGTCATAATTTGCACTCATATGAAAGTAATGCATTTGTGTCACCTATATTTAAATATATTAAAACTATGGTCTATAATACCATTTCAAACATGAATAGAGGTATAAAAACTGAAATTATGCTTGAAACATGCAAAACATGTAGCTGTTGAAGATGTAATGGCATATTTAGAGCCTAACTAGGTTGTTTTTGGCCAACACATTCAAAAAGGACTAAAATATTGTTGTTTTCTTGTGTAGTGTTGGCAACAGATTTCATCTCTTTTTGTTTTATGATTTTTTATCGAATCATCTATTGTTATTTGAATTCTATTTATATATGGGCTTTAATAAAAAAACTAATATTTACAGATCAATATCCATATATGGTTACAAAAACATTTTACAATTTGAACATCATTCAAAACACACAAATTAAAAATATTAAAAGCAAGTCCTTCAAAGGATTTTTGTTCATTATATGCTTATAAAATATTGTATCTACTCCTTGTGCTCTAGATTTTATGTCCTCTTATTCATCACTATGTATGATTATAAATGACAATAGCATTCAAACTACTCTAGAACTCATAAATAATAATGAAGTTACAATATTTACAAAACACACAAATACATTTGATTACCATGAAAAATATTGTAAGCAATATGAGAAAATTATATCTTAAAAGGATTATGCATACCACATCACCTTTATATGCTTGCTCTATACACATTATTTTACATTGCTTCTATCAAAGAAAATTGGCAAAGTCTATTGATAGCATTCACAAGTCTAGATTAACAAAAGCAACATAAACTTATACATATTCTAGATTGAATATTTGAAATTCTCAAGAGTTGATAGCATAAAATGTGATAGTTTTGACCAAGTGACCAACAAACTCATGTAACACAAAAGATAATAATCCAAAACTCTTTACCTTAAAGAAAGTTATCAAGAAATATGGAAATTTCATCTATATCTATGAAATTTTGTCTAATCCCAAAGGATATATTGATATTCATTTGTATCCAATCAACAATGTACAAAATATATTCATTTTGTTTACATTATATTATAAGTAAAATCTTGTTAACGAGTCTGTTTTCAAGTGGCATGGTGGTATATATTAAATTGTATCATTTTGGGTTGTTAACAAGAATTTTTGTTTCCAACTGTGTTTATGTTAAATAAGCAAGACTCATTAACAATTTCCTTATCTCCAAATGGCATAGTGACATAATTCCACTTATCATTTTAGGAGTCAAATGGTCCTCTTGAAATGTAGATGGTGTCCATTTAACATTTTAAAAGCAAAGGGTTCTCTTGACTTATAGATGGTGTCTATGTTATGTATGCAAATAATTGCCCTATAATTTTATTTTGTTGGCTATATGGAATGGAATAAATGGCCAACTATATTAGGTTTTGATTAGTTGTTGCAACAACCCAAGTCTAACTACACACCTGGTTGCCCAATTAAAAGAACAATGAAAAACCCAATCTATTTTTTTAAAAGAGTTTACTATTTAACCTAAAATGTTTTCCTACTAAACCAAGTTTGCTTTCAGGTCAACAACTTCTTGGATCACCCATAGGTTCTTATTCACATTTACAAACAATGTAGCACAGGCACAACATACCACTTTTGGGTTCAAGACTGCTGCAACTAGTCTCCCAAGTGGACGAGATCAGCCAAATCCTGTTGACATGCCATTTAGTGGTAACAATTATTCTCATTTATTATCTGCATATTCTAGCATGAGGACTGAACCATAATGAGGGTTATCATCTAGGGCCCATAACACCTAGAGGGGTATGCTTATTATCCCTTATCTTCTCACACTATACCTTCGACTATCTAGTCAACTTGTTTAAACTCAGTATGGAAGAGGTTAGCGTATTTATGCCTTAGTGACTAACTAGTGGTTCCCTTGTCCCGAAGGCAGTTAGCGCCATGTCAATTCCCTAACCTTGGACTTCATTACACATATCCATCACAACTCACAACGGTTTATCCCATACCAAAACCTGTGGTCCAATCTAGCAAAGTTTGACGAATATGGTAATTATCACAGTGCTCTTTGAGTACAACCTGGAAAATGTGTCCCATACCACCTTCTCATCTTGACCTGATCGAGTCTTTCTTTTATAGATCAATTCCATCAGTAGTCAGCTATATTGATTCCTATTATGTGCATACTTGCACCTCAACATCTTTGGATGATTATTTGAGTTAATCTTGGGTCAAATCTCCCTAAGAGTCTCATGGTTTAATCACTAACATACCTTTCCAAAACAAGCATTTAAACTAACTTGAGTAGGTAATTCTATATTTTAAAACAACAATTAGAAAGATAAAGGAGAAATTACACTTTAAGGTAGTTTGCTAATCATAACCAATATTAACCTTCTTTTCCATGGAATTATTACCATTTTAAGTTTAGATTTGTCCTCTAAATAAATACAGGTTCCAATGTTTCCCAAAAGAGAATTTTGAACACATTTACTCACTATATGGTTTAACTATTTTGCACTTAACAATGCAGTATTTTAACATTAGTCTATTCCTTTTTAAACAAGGTTTGGGCAGCTATTCCATGGTTACCACCACCATTTTATTTTAATGTTCTAAAGATTTTATTTAATTTTAAAATAAATATAACATCTTGGTTGCCTCCCAAACACGGTGACACCAACCAATTTTCCTTGAAACAGTTAAAGCAACATTCACTAGGCCACCTATAGCTTACTAGCTACGTTAATTACTTTTAAACATAACCAATGACTATTGAAATTCCCCATTATTCAAAAGGATGAAACTATGGTTTATTTAATTGATATTTAAATAAAAATTAAAAAAGTAAATCTTGGAAGAAGTTCATAAAGCAGAATATATATATATATATATATATATATATATATATATATATATTCACAACATGATTTTCAAAACATAATCACATAAACCAGCTATGCCATATTTTCATATCACAACCTTCAATACACAATAGAATTCATTTAGATCAAATATACAAGAGGGCTTCACCCCTAATTTCATTTCTTACATGGAAGAGTTTCAATATTTTCTAGGGTTCTAAATTGTCATTTAAATATAACTTAGACCGCCCATTACATCAGATGCTAATTTTGTAGACGATTGGGCGTCTACCCATGTTCCTATCAACTAGACTCCATCTCAAAACTACTGATATTTTAGTTCTCCAATAATTGATTTCACAACTATATTTTGGTTTGTTGTTCTTCATCCATGAGCTCTCGGTGCTACCATACCCATGCATGCTTAGCATATTTTGGTTCACTCAATACTCATGACATCGGCTACTCACTTGTAGTCTAAAATCGCATAGAGTACCCATGCAACATCATCGAGGATCAGATACGGATCATAGTATGATCATGCAACTAATATGCACACATGCAATTCTAGACTAACACAGAAATATATTGGAGTTTCACAAAATCTCCCTGCTCGAGACATACTCAAGAATTCCAATTTGTTTCATTTATTTTATAAAATAGACTACCTATTCTTCTCAGGTAGAAATTCCACATCACCTATCCAATACAACTTCAATTGTTTCTAGGTACCAAAGGGAGCAAGAATTCTTAATTTATTTTCTTTCAATTCATAAAGAACAAATTCACTCACAACATCAAACAACATTCTCCCATACTTTAAAAACATATATTCACACAACAACGAACAACACTTCCACATTACAATATGTTGATTTCAGTATAAATCCAAATAAGTAGCATAAGAACAAATATAGCGATTGTTTAGATAAGAACTAACTTAATAATATGGCAGTATATTTTAACATACCATTGCCTTCAATTACAAAATATTATAACATCATGGTAGTATTTTTCCAAAAAAATATTACTTCTCAAATATGAAATAATATAACTTTTTTTTTAAACCTCAACACAAGCAACTCGATGGTTTCCATATTCAACATACCAAGCGAAAACAAGCACAAGCAAAAGAAATATTATGGACGCCTTAAACACAATGAAATCATTTAGAATAACCAACCTGTATTCCATGCTTCCCAACCAACACAACTCACTATTCTTTGAATCCTTCTTCTGTTCCTCTGATGTCTTATCACGGTTCCCAATGTTTTTCTTCTCTCCCTTTTCCATCGTGCTTCTCCATCCCCTATCTCATTCGTTCTTCCCACTACTTTCAAAGACGTTCTCACCATAACTCGGTAAGTCATTTTTCTCTTCTCCCATTCATCATGTCAGATTACTGAACCATTTATTCCTCAACCTCATGCTCTTAACATTCTATCATGGCATTTCCACCATTCCCAATATTTTGCCTTAGCTATTAACAATATAGGAAGTGCATCCCACCAGCACGAAGGTTTAACAAACTTTGCTTTGTTGATTATCAACCATTCCTTTAATATTCTAAACAAAGCAACATCAATAATAATATGAACTATTTCACACATACTTCAAACAAAGCAAGGTTAGAGATATGTGCAAGGTCCAATGCGGAAGGAGTTTTGGCCACCATTCAACACACGTCATTCACCATCATGACTATACATGGAAGATCCAAATTTCTTCTACTTTAATCATCTAACACCATAGTCCTTTTAATATGAAACGTAGAGCATTACATTGCAAGCCATTACTCAATTGCACAAGGTTTCTCTTTTTTTAGACAAAATAATTATTTTACTTTATATTTTCTATTCCTTTATAAAATTACCTTTCCATTAAATCATGAAAGGATAAAGGAAAATATTTTTAAATCTTCACTCAAGCAAATAAAGGGTGGCTCCCATGATTAAGACATCTTCATTTCCACCTCTAATCACACAAGCTTACTTTATTAAAACAATAGATCATTCCAAATATTAGACATACACACACATGTCTAAATAAGCAAACAAACACATGCCTTTCCAAACTAGTGGCTCCCATCATCATTGCCACCATAAAAATATTTCTCATTCCTTGCCAACAAGCAATATTCAAACCAATTTAACTCACGTAGAGATGCAATTTTCAATGCACCTAAATGATATGCAAATGTGAGTTTCCATGTGCTCATGAGTCGAATCATCACTTCCCTTTCTTACCTTTTTCCACTGACTTGCTTCCTTTCATTGTCATCTTGCAACCGTCCTGCACTCACAGAGACCATCAATAGTACCTTGTTTCACAAGAAAAGGTAAGTATATATATATATATATATATATATATATATATATTCTATTTCATTAATCATGTGAGGAGGGTCGTTACATCCTTCTCCACTAGAGACAAACATAGTCCTTGTGTTTAAAACTAAGTTAAGCAAAATAAATCTTTTGAATATTCATATCTTTTACTTTATCCAAAAATACTCAAGAAAATTCACTTTTCCATTTTAACACTAAGTATTGCCATCACATTTATCATCATAAAATCACATCATCATCATTTTTTATGATTGTCATATAATCACATCATTAATTATGTCAAAATGGAATCATATACACATACCCATCATGGTCCAAAACATATTACTTAGCAATACCAAAACATTTACAAGCTACTCTACTCAGTAACTCCACTAATATATTTTATACACATATCACAAATTTGTAAAAATTTTATGATAAAGTCTTTATCTACTCAAAAAAATAAGGAAATTGATTGTTGCATATCTGCCACGTCTTCCCATATAGCATTTCGGTCTGAGTAGTGGTCCCATTGGACCCGACATTGCTCTATGCTTTGTTTTCTCAGATTCTTGGTTCGAAAACCAAGCAGGTGAACAGGTCGCACCTCAATATTTAATGGATCGGTCATCTGCAAGTTGGAAACATCCAAAACATGAGTAGGATCAGAAATGTACTTTCTAAAGAGGGACACATGAAAGACATTATGGATTTTGGATAAGCTTGGCGGTAGAGCTAATATGTACGCAACAGGGCTTATCTTAGCTATGATCTCAAATGGACCCACGTATCTGGAGTCAAGCTTGGAATATTTTATTGAAATTTTAGTTGGCTTCACCCTTAAGAATACTCGATCTCCCACCGAGTATTCCCTCGATGTTCTTTTGAGGTCCGCATAGCTCTTCTGGCAATCTATGGCCTCTTTCATATTCTGCTAAATTTTCTTTAATTGTTCTTCCATTTCTTTTATCATTTTTGGTTCGATCACTACCCGATCTTCTAGATTATCCCAAGTTAAGGGAGTTCTACACCATCTCCCATATAGAGCTTCAAAAGGTGCCATACCTAGTGATGCATGGTAACTATTGTTATATGTAAATTCCACTAGGTATAAGTAGTCTTCCCACTTTGTGTGTTGATCCATGCAATACATTCTCAACATATCTTCAAGCACTTGATTCACCCTCTCAGTCTATCCATCTATCTCAGGGTGATAAGTAGTACTGATATTCAGTTTAGTCCCTAATGCTTGATGCAATACTTACCAAAATTTAGAAGTAAAATGAGAATCTCTATTAGAGATTATAACTTTTGGGAAATCGTGTAGCCTCACCACTTCCCTAGCAAACTTACTTGCTACTATGGTTGCATCATCTTGCACATTGTCTTGGTATAAAATGTGCGACTTTAGTTAATTTATCCACAATTACTAAAATTACATCATGCTTGAATCTTGTTTTAGGCAGTCCCACTATAAAATCTATTGATACTACTTGCCACTTTTGTGTGGGTATCTCATGTGGGTATAACTTTCTAGCTGGATGTAGATGTTTTGCCTTCACTCTTTGGCATTCCAAACATTTGGCCACATAGTTGGTAATATCATTTTTCATACCTGGCCAAAAATAAGCTTTCTTTAGATTCTCGTGCATCTTTACCCCTCCTGGGTGTGCAGAATAGGGAGTATTGTGTGCCTCCCTAAGGATTGTTTCCCTCAATCCTCCTGAATTAGGTACTACCAACCTATTCTTGAAATATAGTAGATCATCTCTGAAAACATATTTTGCATCCTTATCCATTTTTTGTCCATCCTGACCAATACATGATTGGCAAAAATTATTATTTTCTTGCCATATTTTAATTTGATCTAACAGATCATATTGGCATTTTGCCATTGCGGTAATATGTCCTCTCCTACTTAGAGCATCGACAACCTTATTCTCTTTACCCTTAATGTACTCAATGCCAAAATTGTACTCCACTAAGAACTCTATCCAACGTCGTTTCCTAGCATTTAATAAGGGTTGGGTAAATATATACTTCAGACTCTAGTGGTCTATCTTTAACTCAAATGGTTTTCCCAATAAATAATATCACTAAATTTTTAGAGCATGCACTACTGCTACCAACTCTAAATCATGAGTGGCATAATTGACCTCGTGCCTCTTAAGTTTCCTAGACTCATAAGCAATAACCACATCGTCTTGGGTCAAAATCCCACCTAACCCTTTGATTGATGCATCTGTACAAACTATAAACTGCTTATTAGGATCAGGTAATTGCAAGATCGATGCAGTCATCAAATTTCTTTTTAAAACCCAAAAAGCCTCTTCACACTACTCTATCCACCTGAAGCCTTTCCCTTTTCTCTGAAGGTTTGTAATGGGTTGAGCAATTCTCAAAAACCCTCTGATGAATCATCTATAATACCTTGTAATTCCCATAAAACTTTACACCTCTGTAACATTAGTAGGTGTTGGCCAATCAATGATTGCTTTAATTTTCTTAGGGTCTACTACAATTCCTTCAGCAAAGACAATATGTCCAAGATACTGCACTTGTGGAGTATAAAACTCACACTTGGTCAATTTTCCATATAATTGATTATTTCTAAGAATATCAAGCATTGTTCTCATATGTTGATCATGCTCTTCCTTGATTTTGGAATAAACCAAAATATCATCCAAAAATACGAGTACAAACTTATCCAGTTGTTCTCTAAAAATGTTATTCATGAGGTTCATGAATGCGGTTGGGGTATTGGTTAGCCCAAAAGGTAAGACAGTAAATTCAAAATATCCATACCTTGTTCTAAATGTTGTTTTAGAAGTATATTCCTCCTAAATCCTTAACTGATGATATCCAGATCTCAAATCTATTTTAGAAAATATGGTTGCTCCTTTTAATTGATCAAATAAATCATCAATCCTTGGTAACGAGTACCTATTTTTTATAGTAACCTTATTCAGCATCTGATAGTCTATGCACATCCTTAAGGTACCGTATTTATTTTTAACAAACAAGATAGGAGCTCCCTAGGGTGACACACTAGGTTTAATTAACCCTTTTTCAAGAAAATCTTGAAGTTGTGTTTTGAGCTCTTGCAGCTCTATGGGTGTCATCCTATATGGTGACCTTGTAATTGGTGCTACACCAGGTAACAACTCAATTGAGAAATCAAATCCCCTCTAAGGAGGTAACCCAAGAAGATCCTCAAGGAATACATCTTTGAAAGCACCCAACATCGGGTGTTTCTAGAAGAGGTCAGATTCCTTTTCAAACTCTTCTTTCCTATTCATATTAACTATGAAGACCATACCCTTCTTCCTAATAACCTTTTTAATTTACATTGTAGTCAATAGATGTGGTTTAACTTCTCTTCACCCACAATTAACTCTAATCCTTTGATTAGATTCATCCAAAAATTCCACCCATCTCTCTTCAAATTTTAAAAGAGCCTTGTGTGCTTTTAACCAATCAAATCCTAAGATGATATCAAACGCATGCAAAGGTACCACATACAGATGCCAATTGATATTTCCTTGTGGTAAGGAGATGTGGGGATCAAAGAGACATTGGTTAACATGGTGGGTTTACCCTGATCCATACTCTACCTTCCAACCATTGGCCAAGAATCCAGGTCTAACAGGCAAATCCCTCACTAATCTAGATGAGATAAAGCTATCAGTTGACCCACTATCAATCAAAATTTGCACATTTTTATCAAAAATTTTACCATTCAATAAGAAAGGAGTAATTTGACCATTGAGTTTAGAACTACCTGTGGCCGCATAAATCTTGTGGCTAGCCTCTTTTGGGGATTTCAGTGGTAGATCAGCTCTGTGGGGGCATTTATTGGCATAATGAGCTCCTTTACATACATAGCATCCATTTGGTGGAGCTTTATTTCCTTTATTGTTGTTTTCATTTCTATTCATAGATGTAGTTTCCCTATCCCTCTCTTGACTTGCTGGTTTTTGATCCTATCTTCTGGGAAACTCCTTAACATCTTTCTTAAACCTACCACCTTGGTAATTGGGTTTATTTTTATCACCTTGCTTATTTTGATCTCCTCCTTTGGGTTTCTTATTTTGTTCCTTCTCCCACCTCATAAAGCCAACACTTTTTCATTTTCTGAGTTCATATTTTTCCTTTTTGGATAGATTTTGGTAATTAAACTATTTTTTCCTTATTTCCTGATTAGCTTCCTCTTTCCTTGCTAAATCAAATGCAATAGGTAAATTGATGGGATTGTGCATATTTACCACCATCATGATTCTAGGATGTAATCCTAGAATGAATTTCTGAGTTTTCATTTCTTCATTGCTTTCATATTGGGATGCATATTTTAGCAGTTGAATAAACTATTGGTGGTATTCTCTCATTGACATATCTTCCTATCACAAATTTGAGAATTCCCCAAATTTTTCTACATAATATTACCTTGTCAAGAATCTATCTCTAAATTCCTTGACAAACTCCTCCCATTTGAGGTCAGCAGCTTCTACTTCATGCCCTTTCTTATAATATTTCCACCAATCTAGGGCTATTTCAGTCATATTCATAACTACCAAAGCAATCTTAGATTCAGAGGATAAAACCACTAGAGAAAAGTAAGACTCTAGTTCACTTAACCAATTTTTAGCTGATTCACCATCGCCTTTACCATTAAACTTAGATATTACTACCTTTTTCAGGTTTCTATCCAACTCTTTACTCACCCTTGCCCTACCAGCACTGGATCTCTCTGGTTCCCTTGATGCTTCCACTGACCTCTCCAATCCATTTCCTCATCCACTAGCTAAGTCTTCTATGACCCGTTGTTGTTGGACAATAAATTCTTGTTGTTGGGCCATGTGAGTTTTTTGTTGGGCCATCTCTTCCCTTTGATATTCCATATGTGTTTACAATAATTGCACTACTTTTGTGAGGTTTTCTTCCTCCACTAGTCTCACTCTCATTCTAAGAAATCTCATTAACCCTTCTTTTATGTTGAGGAACTTTCTGTCTTAAATTTATTTGTGGCCTCCTTACAGGTCTCTCGATGACTTCCTCCTCCCTGCCTCCCATAGGATTTCTCGAGGACCCACCTCACAAAATTCATGCCATTTAACCTATAAGTGAAAGAGGTAGTGTATTAGTTATTATTAACTATTCTATTTCACATGCAAAGTTCTACAACTTAGAATCATTTATGCTCTGATACCATATGTAACAACCCAAGTCTAACTACTCACCTAGTTTCCCAGTAAAAAGAACAATGAAAAACCCAATATATTTTTTCAAAAATTTTACTACTTAAACTAAAATATTTTCCTACTAAACCAAGTTACAACATACCACTTTTGGGTTCAAGCATCAAATTCTTGACGATCACCCAATGATATCACATTTGTATTTACAAACAATATAGCATAGGCACAACATACCACTTTTGGGTTCAAGACTGCTGCAGCCAGTCTCCCAAGTGGACGAGATCAACTAAATCTCATTGACATGCCATTTAGTGGTAATGGTTATTCTCATTTATCATCCGCATATTCTAGCATGAGGACCGAACCACGATGAGGGTTATCCTCTAGGGCCCATAACACCTAGAGGGAACGCTTATTATCCCTTACCTTCACACACTATACCTTTGACTATCTAGTCGACTTGTTTAAACTCAATATGGAAGAAGTTAGCATATTTATGCCTTAGTGACTAACTGGTGGTTCTCTTGTCTTAGAGGCAGTTAGTGCCATGTCAATTCCCTAACCTTGGACTTCATCACACAATACCATCGCAACTCACAATGGCTTATCCCATACCAAACCCTATGGCCAATCTAGCAAAGTTCGATGAGTATGGTATTTATCATAGTGCTCTTCGAGTACAACCTAGAAAAGGTGTCCCATACCACCTTCTCATCTTGACCTGATCGAGTCTTTCTTTTATAGACCAATTCCATCAGTCGTCAACTATTTTTGTTCTTGTTGTGTGCATACTCGCACCTCAACATATTTGGATGATTATTTGAGTTAATCTTGGGTCAAAGCTTCCTAAGAGTCTCATGGTTTTAACACTAACATACCTTTCCAAAACAAGCATTTAAACTAACTTGAGTAGGTAATTCTTTCTTTCAAAATAACAATTAGAAAGATAAAGGAGAAATTACACTTAAAGGTAGTTTGCTAATCAAAACCAAATTATCCTTCTTTTTCATGGAATTATTACCATTCTAAAGTTTAGATTTGTCCTCTAAATAAATGTAGGTTTCAATGTTTCTCAAAAGAGAATTTTGAACACATTTACTCACTATTTGGTTTAACTATTTTGCACTTAACAATGCAGACTTCTAACATAAGTCTATTCCTTCTTAATCAAGGTTTGGGAAGCTATTCCATGGTTACCACCACCATATTGATTTCTCATGCTCTAAATATTTTCATTAATTTTAAAACAAATATAACATCTTGGTTGCCTCCCAATCATGGTGACACCAACCAGTCTTCCTTGAAATGGTTAAAACAACATTCACTAGGCCACCTATAGCTTATTGGCTACATTAATTACTCTTAAACATAACCAAATGACTTTCAAATTTCACCCATTAATCAACAAAATGAAACTATGGTTTATTTAATTTGATAATTAAATAAGACTTCAAAAAGTAAAGCTTGGAAGAAGTTCAGAAAATATAATATATTCACAACATGATTTTTAGAACATAATCACATAAACCAGCTATGCCATATTTTCACATCATGGCTTTCAATACACAACATAATTCTTTAGATCAAGATACAAGAGGGCTTCACCCCTATTTTCATTTCTCACATAGAAGAGTTTCAATATTTTCTAAGGTTCTAAACTTTCATTTAAATACAACTTATACCACCCATTACATTAGATGCTAATGTTGTAGATGATTGGGTGTCTATCCAGGTTCCTATCAACCAGACTCCATCTCACAACTGTTGTTGTTTTAGTTCTCTGTTAATTAATTTTACAACTACATTTTGGTTTGTTATTTTTCATCCACGAGCTCTCGATGCTACCAAACCCGTGCATGCTCAACATCTTTTGTTTCACTGAATACTCACGATGTCAGCACCCATGCAGCATTGCTAGGTATCAAATACGGCTCATAGTATGATCATGCAACTATTATGCACACATGCAATTCTAGACTAACACAGAAACATATTGGAGTTTCACAAAATCTCCCTGCTCGAGACATACTCAAGAATTCCAATATGTTTTATTTATTTTATAAAAATAGACTACCTATTCTTCTTAGGTAGAAATTCCACATCACCTATCCATTACAACTTCAGTTGTTTCTAGGTACCAAAGGAAGCAAGAATTCTTAATTTATTTTCTTTCAATTCTTAAAGAACAAATTCACTCACAACATCATGACAACATTCTCCTATACTTTAAGAACACATATTCACACAACAACAAACAACACTTCCACAGCATTACGTTGCTTTCAATTACAAATCCACATAGTAGTAAAGCAATATATTCAAATATAGCATTGCTTCCATATATGAAATAACTTAATAATATGGCAGTATCTTTTAGCATACCATTACCTTCGATTACAAAATATAATAACATCATGGCATTATTTTTACCAAACAATATTACTTCTCAATTATGAAATAATATAACTTTTTCATAAACCACAACACAAGCAATTCGATGGTTTCCATTTTCAACATACCAAGCGAAAACAAGCACACGAAAGATAAACATTATGGACACCTTTAGCACAGTGAAGTCATTTAGAATAACCAACCTGTATTCCATGCTTCCCAACCAGCACAGTTCACTATTCTTTGAATCCTTCTCCTGTTCCTCTCATGTCTTGTCACAGTTTCCAATGTTTTTCTTCTCTCCCTTTTCTACCATGCTTCTTTGTCTCCTATCTCATTCTTTCTTCCCACTACTTCCAAAAACGTTCTCTCCATAACTCGGTAAGTCATTTTTCTCTTCTCTCATGCATCGTGCTAGATTGTCAAACCATTTATTCCTCAACCTCGTGCTCTTAACATTTCATCATAGCATTTCCACCATTCTCGATATTTTGCCTTAGCTATTAACAATATAGGAAGTGCATCCCACCAGCATAAAGGTTTAACAAACTTTGCTTTACCAATTATCAACCATTCTTTAATATTCTAAACAAAGCAACAACAATAATAATATGAACTATTTCACACATACTTCAAACAAAGCAAGGTTAGAGATATGCACAAGGTCCAACACGGAAGGAGTTTCAGCCACCATTCAACACACGTCATTCACCATCATGACTATACATGGAAGATCTAACTTTCTTCTACTTTAATCATCTAACACCATAGTTCTTTTAATATGAAACATAGAGCAGTACACTGCAAGCCATTACTCAATTGCACAAGGTTTCTCTTTTTTTTTTTAAGAGAAAAAAATAATTATTTTACTTTATATTTTCTATTCCTTTATAAAATTACCTTTCCATAAAATCATGAAAGGATAAAGGAAAATATTTTCAAAGCTTCACTCAAGCAAATAAAGGGTGGCTCCCATGATTAAGACATCTTCATTGCCACCTCTAATCACACAATATTACTTTATTAAAACAATAGATCATTCCAAATATTAGACATACACACACATGTCTAAATAAGCAAACAAACACATGCCTTTCCAAACTAGTGGCTCCCATCATCATCGCCACCATAAAAAAATTTCTCATTCCTTGCCAACAAGCAATATTCAAACCAATTTAACTCACGCAAAGATGCAATTTTCAATGCACCTAAATGATATGCAAACACGAGTTTCCATGTGCTCACGAGCTGAATCATCACTTCCCTTTCTTACCTTTTTCCATTGACTTGCTTCCTTTCATTGTCATCTTGCAACTGTCCTGCACTCACAAAGACTGTCAGTAGTACCTTGTTTCACAAGAAAAGGTAAGTATATATATTTTTATTCTCTTTCATTAATCGTGTGAGGAGGGTCATTACATCCTTCCCCACTAGAGACAAACACAGTCCTTGTGTTTAAAACTAATTTAAGCAAAATAAATCTATTGAATATTCATATATTTTACTTAATCCAAGAATACTCAAGCAAATTCACTCTTCCATTTTAACACTAAGTATTGCCATCACATTTATCATCATAAAACCACATCATCATAATTTTTTTATGATTGTCATATAATCACATCATAGATTATGTCAAAATGAAATCAAATACACATACCCATCATGGTACAAAACATATTACTTAGCAATACCAAAATATTTAAAAGCTACTCTACTTAGTAACTCCACTAGTATATTTTTTACACATATCACAAATTTGTAAAAAGTTTATGATAAAGTCTTTATCTACTCAAAAAAATGTGGAAATTGATGCTGCATGTCTTCCATGTCTTCCAACGTAGAATTCTGATTAGAGTAGTGGTCCCATTGGACCTGAGATTACTCTATGCTTAATTTTCTCATATTATTGGTTCAAAAACCAAGCAAGCAAACATGTCACACCTCAATATTTAATGGATCGATCATATGCAACTTGGAAACATCTAAAAAATGAGTAGGATCAAATATGTATTTTCTAAAGAGGGACACATGAATTCACATTATAGATTTTGGATAAGCTTGGAAGTAGAGCTAATATGTACACAATAGGGCTTATATTAGATATTATCTCAAATAGACCCACGTATCTGGAGTCAATATTGGAAGATTTTATTGAACTTTTAGTTGGCTTCACCCTTAATAATACTCGGTCTCCCACCGAATATTACCTCGATGTTCTTTTGAGGTCCGCGATCTCTTTTGGCGATTTGTGGCCTCTATCAGCTTCTACTAAATTTTCTTTAACTATTCTTCCATTTCTTTTATTATTTTTGTTTCGATCACCACCCGATCTTCCAGATTATCCCAAGTTAAGGGAACTGTCACCCATATAGATCTTCAAAAGGTGTCATACCTAGTGATACATGGTAACTATTGTTATATGCAAATTCTACTAGGTATAAGTAGTCTTCCCACTTTGTGTGTTGTTCCATGCAATACATTTTCAACATATCTTCAAGAACTTGATTCACCCTCTCAGTCTATCCATCTGTCTCAAGGTGATAAGCAGTACTGATATTCAGCTTAGTCCCCAATACTTGATGCAACACTTGCAAAAATTCAAAAGTAAAATGAGAATATTTATCAAATATTATAACTTCTAGGAAATCGTGTAGCCTTACCACTTCCCTAGAAAACTTACTTGCTACTATGGGTGCATCATATTGCACATTGCTTGGTATAAAATATGCAAATTTAGTTAATTTATCCATAATTACTAAAATTGCATCATGCTTGAATCTTGTTTTAGGTAGTCCCACTGTAAAATCCAGTGATACTACTTGCCACTTTTGTGTAGGTATCTCATATGGGTACAAATTTCTAGCTGGATGTAAATGTTTTGTCTTCACTTTTTGGTATTCCAAACATTTGACCACATAGTTAGTAATATCCTTTTTCATACCTGGCAAAAAATAGACTTTCTTTAGATTCTCGCGCATCTTTGCCTCTCCTGGGTGCACAAAATAGGGAGTATTGTATGCCTCCCTAAGGATTGTTTCCCTCAATCCTCCTGAATCAGGTACTATTAACCTATTCTTGAAATATAGTAGATCATATATGAAGCCATATTTAGAATCCTTATCCTTTTTTTTCCAACTCGACCAATATCAGATTGGCAAAATTCATCATTTTCTTACCATACTTTAATTTGATCTAATAGATCATATTGGAATTTTGCCATTGTGGTAATACACCCTCTCCTACTTAGAGCATCGACAACCTTATTCTATTTACCCTTAATGTACTTGATGCCAAAATCATACTCTGCTAAGAACTCTATCCAACATCGTTGCTTGGCATTTAATAAGGGTTGGGTAAATATATACTTAGAATCTAATGGTCTATCTTTAACTCAAATGATTTTCCCAGTAAATAATATCATAAAATTTTTAGAGCGTGCACTACCACTGCCAACTCTAAATCATGAGTGGCATAATGACATCGTACCTCTTAAGTTTTCTAGACTTATAAGCAATAAACACATCATCTTGGTACAAAATCTCACCTAACCCTTTGATTGATGCATTTGTACAAACTAAAAATTACTTGTTAGGATCAGATAATTGCAGGATCAGTGTAGTCATCAACCTTTCTTTTAAAACCTGAAAAGCCTCTTCACACTGCTCTGTCCACTTGAAGCCTTTTCCTTTTCTCTGAAGGTTGGTAATGGGTTGAGCAATTCTCAAAAACCCTTTGAAGAATCGTCTATAATACCCTACAATTTCCATAGAACTTCATGCTTCTGTAAAATTAGTAGGTGTTGGCCAATCAATGATTGCTTTGATTTTCTTAGGGTCTACTGCAATTCCTTCAGCAACGACAATATGTCCAAGATACTGCACTTGTGGAGACTAAAACTCACACTTGGTAAATTTTCCATATAATTAATTATTTCTAAGAATCTAAAGCATTGTTCTCATATGCTAATCATGCTCTTCCTTGCTTTTGGAATAAACCAAAATATCATCCAAAAATACGAGTACAAATTTATCCAGTTGTTCTTTGAAAATGCTATTCATGAGGTTCATGAATGCAACTGGGTCATTGGTCAGCCCAAAAGGTAAGACAATGAATTTAAAATATGCATACCTTGTTCTAAATGATGTTCTGGAAATATCTTCCTCCTGAATCCTTAATTGATGATATCTAGATCTCAAATCTATTTTAGAAAAGATGGTTGCTTCTTTTAATTGATCAAGTAAATAATCAATCCTTGGTAACGAGTACCTATTTTTGATAGTAACTTTATTCATCATCTGATAGTCTATGCACATCCTTCAGATACTATCTTTCTTTTTAACAAACAAGATAGGAGCTCCCCCAAGGTGAAACACTAGGTTTAATTAACCCTTTTTCAAGCAAATCCAAAAGTTGTGTTTTGAGCTCTTGCAACTCTATAGGTGTCATCCTATATGGTGATCTTGCAATTGGTGCTACACCAGGTAACAACTCAATTGAGAAGTCAAATCCCCTATGAGGAGGTAATCCCGAAAGATCCTCAAGGAATACATCTTTGAAAGCACCCAACATTGGGTTTTTATGGAAGAGGTCGGATTCCTTTTCAAACTCTGCTTTCCTATTCATATTAACTATGAAGATCATACCCTTCTTCCTAATAACATTTTTAATTTGTATTACATTTAATAGAGGTGGTTTAACTTATCTTCACCCACAATTAATTCTAATCCTTTGATTAGATTCATTCAAAAATTCCACCCACCTCTCTTCAAAGTTTAAAAGAGCCTTGTTTTTTTAACCAATCAACTCCAAAAATGATATCAAACGCATGCAAAAGCACCACATATAGATGCTAGTTGATCTTTCCTTATGGTAAGGATATGTGGGGGTCAAAGAAACATTGGTTCACATGGTGGGTTTGCCTTGATCCATACTCTACCTTCCAACCATTTGCCAATAATACAGGTCTAACAAGCAAATTCCTCACTAATCTAGATGAAATAAAGCTATCATTTGACCCACTATCAATCAAAATTTGCACATTTTTATCAAAAATTATACCATTCAATAAGAAAGGATTAATTTGACCATTGAGTTCATAACTACCTGTGGCCACATAAATCCTGTGGCTAGCCTCTTCTGGGGCTTTCAGTGGTTGATCAGCTCTGTGGGGGAATTTATTGGTATAATGAACTCCTTTACATACATAGCATCCATTTGGTGGAGCTTTATTTCATTTATTGACATTTTCATTTTTGTTCACAAAAGTAGTTTCTCTAGCCCTCTCTTGACCTGTTGGTTTCTGATCCTGTCTTCTAGGAAAATCCTTAGCATTTTTATTAAACTTATCACCATGGTAATTGGATTTATTTTTATCACCTTGCTTATGTTGATCTCCTTCTTTGGGTTTCTTCTTATTTTCCTTCTCCCACCTCATAAATCCAACACTTTTCAATTTTTTGAGTTTATATTTTTCCTTTTAGGATAGCTTTTGATAATTAAACCATTTTTTCTCATTTTTTGATTAGCTTCTTCTTTCCTCACTAGATCAAATGCAGTAGGCAAATTGATGAGATTGTGCATGTTCACCACCATCATGATTCTAGGATGTAATCCCAGAATAAATGTTTGAGTTTTCATTTCTTCATTGCTTTCATATTGGGATGCATATTTTAACAGTTGAATAAACTGTTGGTGGTAATCTCGCACTGACATATCTTCCTATCAAAAATTTGAGAATTTTCCAAATTTATCTACATAATACTGCCTTGTCAAGAATCTATCTCTAAGTTCCTTGACAAACTCCTCCCATTTGAGGTCAACAACTTCTACTCCGTGTTATTTCTTGTAATATTTCCACTAGTCCAGGGCCATTTTAGTCATATTCATAACTACCAAAGTAGACTTAGATTTTGATGATAAAACCACCAAAGAAAAGTAAGACTCTAGTTCACTTAACTAGTTTTTAGTTGATTCACCATTGCCTTTACCATTGAACTTAGATATTACTACATTTTTTAGGATTCTATCCAACTCTAGTTCTATTTATTCTTCCACTAACCTCTCCAATCCATTTTCTCATCCACTAGCTAAGTATTCTATGATCCACTATTGTTGGACAATAGATTCTTGTTGTTGGGCCATGTGAGTTTTCTGTTGGGCCATCTCTTCTCTTTGATATTCCATATGTGTTTGCAATAATTGCACTAATTTTGTAAGGTTTCCTTCCTCTACACTGGTCTCACTCTCATTCTGAGAAATCTCATTAACCATTCTTTCACATTGAGGATCGTTTTGTAATAAATTTGTTTGTGGCCTCCTTATAGGTCTCTCGATGACTTCCTCCTCCCTATCGCCCGTAGTATTTCTTGAGGACCCACTTCGCAACATTTGTGCCATTCAACCTGTAAGTGAAAGATGTATTGTATTAGTTATTATTAACTATTTTATTTCACATGTAAATTTCTACAACTTAGAATCATTTCTGCTCTGATACCATATGTAAAAACCCAAGTCTAACCACACACGTTGTTGCCCAGTTAAAAGAACAATGAAAAGCCTAATCTATTTTTTTAAAAGAGTTTACTGTTTAACCTAAAATGTTTTCCTACTAAACCAAGTTTGCTTTCAGGCCAACAACTTCTTAGATCACCCATAGGTTCTTATTCGCATTTACAAACAATGTAGCACAGGTACAACATACCACTTTTGGGTTCAAGACTACTGCATCCAGTCACCCAAGCGGATGAGATCAACCAAATTCCGTTGACACACCATTTTAGTGGTAACGATTATTCTCATTTATCATCTACATATTTTAGCATGAGGACTGAGCCACGGTAAGGGTTATGCTCTAAGGCCCATAACACCTATAGGGGTACACTTATTATTTATTATCTTCTCATATTGTACCTTCGACTATCTATTTGACTTGTATTAAACTCAGTATGAAAGAAGTTAAAGTATTTATGCCTTAATGACTAACTGGTGGTTCCCTTGACTCGAAGGTAGTTAGCACCATGTCAATTCCCTGATCTTGGTCTTCATTACACATATCCATCGTAACTCACAGCGGTTTGTCCCATACCAAACCTTGTGGCCCAACTAGCAAATTTCGATGAACATGGTAACTATCATAGTGCTCTTCAAGTACAACCTAGAAAATGTGTCCCATACCACCTTCTTGTCCTGACCTGATCGAGTCTTTCTTTTATAGACTAATTTCGTCAGTCGTCAGCTATCTCGAATCATGTTGTGTGCATACTCACACCTCAACATCTTTGGATGATTATTTGAGTTAATCTTGGATCAAAGCTTCCTAAGAGTCTCATGGTTTTAACTCTAACATACCCTTCCAAAACAAGCATTTAAACTAACTTGGGTAGGTAATTCTATCTTTCAAAACAACAATTAGAAATATAAAGGATAAATTACACTTTAAGGTAGTTTTCTAAATAGAACCATATTAACCTTCTTTTCCATGGAATTATTACCATTCTAAGTTTAGATTTGTCCTCTAAATAAATACAGGTTCCAATGTTTCCCAAAAGAGAATTTTGAACACATTTACTCACTATTTGGTTTAACTATTTTGCACTTCACAATGCATTATTTTAACACTAGTCTATTCCTTCTAAAACAAGTTTTGGGCAACTATTCCATGATTACCACCCCCGTTTGATTCTCATTCTAAAGCTTTTCTTTAAAAATAAAAATAAATATAACATCTTGGTTGCCTCCCAAACACGGTGACACCAATCATTTTTCCTTGAAATGGTTAAAGCAACATTTATTATGCCACCTACAACTTATTAGCTACATTAATTACTTTTAAACATAACCAATGACTATTGAAATTCCCCATTATTCAATAGAATGAAACTATGGTTTATTGAATTGATAATTAAATAAAACTTCAAAAAGTAAAGCTTGGAAGAAGTTCATAATATATATATATATATATATAGTCAAAATTGGCTTATTTTGTTTTTGATACTATTAAGAAAAAAAAGTTTTGAAAGAGATCCCACAACCTTTTACAAGAGATAAGCCC
The DNA here is from genome assembly GCA_028583015.1 of Wollemia nobilis. Lineage (NCBI taxonomy): Eukaryota > Viridiplantae > Streptophyta > Pinopsida > Araucariales > Araucariaceae > Wollemia > Wollemia nobilis. The sequence continues at coordinate 6,874,547 of JAQPPZ010017095.1, forward strand.
TAGAACCACCATCAAAGAACACAAACAAACATACCAAGGGTGAAGCAATGAAACAATTGAAGAGACAAGAGCAGACAAGAGGAATGAATAAAATATCATATTGTTATTATGATTTTGTCAAAGAATTTTTATTATTTCTTGTATAAAGCTTCTTGTTGAGTCATTGGATGTTCAAAACTTCCATTTGTTATTATTTTTTAATCTATTTTATGTCTTTTTGAGTCATATTTTTATATATATATTGTAGAAAACATCCCAGAAGGGATACCACTTTTGGGTAAGACCCAAGGAGGAAGGGGTATCTATTTCACCAAAAATGCCTAGGGCTCGCACCTAGCCTACCACCTTTAACACATGCAAACCGGCTCTGCCATTTCATAGCATGATTTTTAGAACATAATCACATAAACCGACTCTGCCATTTTTTCATATCCTTCAAAACACAACAAAATTTATTTGATCAAGATACAAGAGGGCTTTACCCCTAATTTTGTTTCTCACATTGAAGAGTTTCAATCTTTTCTAAGATTCTAAACTGTCATTTAAATACAACTTAGACCACCCATTACATAAAATGCTAATGTTGTAGATGATTGGGTGTCTATCCAGGTTCCTATCAACCAGACTCCATCTCACAACTGTTGTTGTTTTAGTTCTCTGTTAATTAATTTTACAACTACATTTTGGTTTGTTATTTTTCATCCACGAGCTCTCGATGCTACCAAACCCGTGCATGCTCAACATCTTTTGTTTCACTGAATACTCACGATGTCAGCACCCATGCAGCATTGCTAGGTATCAAATACGGCTCATAGTATGATCATGCAACTATTATGCACACATGCAATTCTAGACTAACATAGAAATATATTGGAGTTTCACAAAATATCCCTGCTTGAGACATACTCAAGAATTCTAATCTGTTTCGCTTATTTTATAAAATAGACTATCTATTCTTCTTAGGTAGAAATTCCACATCACCTATCCAATACAACTTCAATTGTTTCTAGGTAGCAAAGGGAGCAAGAATTCTCATTTTGTTTTCTTTCAATTCATAAAGTACAAATTCACTCACAACATCAAACAACATTCTCCCATACTTTAAAAGCACATATTCACACAACAATGAACAACACCTCCACATCATTACATTACTTTCAATTAGGAATTCACACAGTAGTAAAGTAGTATATTCAAATATAGCATAAGAAATAACTTAACAATATGGCAGTATCTTTTAGCATACCATTGCCTTCGATTACAAAACACAATAACATCATGGCATTATTTTCCAAACAATATTACTTCTCAAATACAAATTAATATAACTTTTTTTATAAACCTCAATACAGGCAACTTGACAGTTTTCATATTCAACATACCAAGAGAAAACAAGCACATGCAATAGAAACATTATGGACGCCTTCAGCACAGTGAAGTCATTTAGAATAACCAACCTATATTTCATGTTTCCCAACTAGCATAGCTCGTTGTTCTCTGAATCCTTCTTCTGTTCCCAATTCCTAATGTTTTTCTTCTCTCCCTTTTCCACTGTGCTTCTCCATCCCTTATCTCATTCGTTCTTTCCACTACTTCCAAAGACATTCTCCCCAAAACTCGGTAATTCATTTTTCTCTTCTCCCATGCATCGTGTCAGATTGTCGAACCATTTATTCCTCAACCTTGTACGCTTAACATTTTATCATAGCATTTTGAGCATTCCTGATATTTTTCCTTAGTTATTAACAATATAGGAATTGTGTCCCACCAGCACAAAGGTTTAACAAACTTTGCTTTACTAATTATCAACCATTCCATTAATATTCTAAACAAAGCAACATCAATAATAATATGAACTATTTTTTACATACTTCAAACAAAGCAAGGTTATATTGCACAAACCAATTAACTCACGCAGAAATAGAATTTTCAATGCACCTAAATGATATGCAAATACGAGTTTCCATGTGCTTGTGAGCCGAGTCATCACTTCCCTTTCTTACCTTTTTCACTAACTTGCTTCCTTTCATTGTCATATTGCAATTGTCCTGCACTCATAGAGACCATCAATAGTACCTTGTTTCACAAGAAAAGGTAAGTATATATATATTCTCTTTATTAATCGTGCGAAGGGGGTCGTTACAGTTGTATATTGGTCATTGAATTATATCATATGTTTATGTGCAAGTCTAAATAAAACATAGCTAACAAGTAAAGATGATATTGAATGCACCTAGTAATATCTAATCATGATCTGTTTGTAGACCCATAAAACACCAAAACACCAACAAATGATGATAAAATATTCATAAAAAAATTATCATGATGCCCATCATTAATTCTATCAATGATAAAATATTCCTTAGTCAACTTATATATCTTATCTAAAAAATGCAATAGTTCCAAGATAGAGGACATTCTCTTGGAGCCACTGAAATTGAGCTTATTTTCTCAAGACCCCAATCCCACATGCCCTTGGTGTTAAGGGAGTTTTTCATATTGAGGATATTATGGGTCATCTTGTTCAATTTAAAATACGGGGTTGTATCCTTATTAAGAGGATCTGGGAGGCATGGAAGACAGTTGGCTCTATGGTTTATTGGGCCTATATGGAAGAGAGTAAAGGTTGGGTGCTTTCATATATGTCTATTTGGTTATGGAAATATAATGGGGTGTATACCTCGAACATTCCTCATCTTAGATGCAAGAGGTTGGTTAAGAGGGGAATTAAAAAATGGACAGATTTATGGGATTCGGGAGCTGTTGATTGGATTAAGTGGGAGGATATTTACAATAAGTTTAAGTTGAAAGCTTCTAGTAGGGATGCTATTGTTAAGACTCATTCTCTTCTTCCCTCTGAATAGTAGTATAAGTTAAATGGTGGTTTGCCTAGCCCTATCTAGCATGACTGGAGGTGAAAATTTTAGGGAAGCATCATTTCTTACAAACCCATTTAGATTTACAAAACTCTATTGCATAAGACTTTGCATATCCTGTTAAATAGACGCTAGGACATTGTATATCTAGAGAATAAGTAGAAGAAGAGGCTAAAGCAGGTTTGGAGATTTAGATTATATGCTCAGCTCAAGATTTTTCTTTGGCTATTTATTTTCTAAGGTATTGTTGGTCAGAGATCTGCCTTAGGTAAGGGTTTGTCTAGTTATGCGCCCTAGACCCGACCAACATTGAAAGGCCGAGAGGAAGAAATGCCTCCCGTGCCAATCTCCAGAGATGGGCTGGTTCCCTTGCTATTCTAATTGGGGGTTTGAGATTAGAGAACTGGAAAGGAATGGGAAATAACTGAAAGGGATGGGAAATATGGCCACAGGCCGGATAGAACAGGGGTGATGGGCTAACAACACGATAACTTAACTGTACGTTGAATCAAATAGCCATTTAATACAAATGCTAACAGAAATTAAAACTGAACATCTAACATGCATAATCTCCAGGGCTACTCCAGAGGTTCACGTTTTATCAGAAGCTAAATCCAGATATTAGAATTCAAGCCTACAGACAAACCAGAGAACTTAATAGAAGATAAGCAATAGAAGACATACACACAATCAGAAGTCCAGAGTTAGAGCCAGACACTATTTGTATTTATAGCAGAATTTGAGTTACAGCAAGCTTCTAGCAAACACCCATCCATTTTACAACAAAAGAGCAGGCTTATATAGCAAATTCTGCCGCTTGAACATTAAATGCACACCAATCAAACTATGGCGGTGGCAGCCAAGATAAGGATTACAAGAGAGTACAGTCATGAAATAGTTATTAGGCATGGTCGGGACTGATGACTCCTTGAAAATGCAGTTGAGCTCCTTCAATGCTCTGACAGGCTTGGCTTGCTGGTGCTGCCTCCTCACTCACGGGGACCGCTTCCATGGAAGATAGACTTGAAATCCCAGAACGTCCAGTCTGGAAGCTTCTCAGAATGACTGTGCTCGGATGGATAAGGATGCACCTTAACTTTGCTGATGTGGAGCACAGCTGAGAAAGACCGGTGCTAGAGTTGACAGGTCCAGAGGTGAAGCGCAACTGGATAGTGCGCAACACCCTGGTGCACCTAAAGATGTGCACCAACCTTGGGTGCACTTGAATATGTGTGTCAGACCTAGGTGCACCTGAGGATGTGCACCAGCCCTGGGTGCACTTGAATATGTGTGCTAGCCTTGGGTGCACCTGAGGATGTGCGCCAGCCCTAGGCACACCTAAATATGTGCACCAAACCTGGGTGCACCTCAGGATATGTGTCAGTCCTAGGTGCACCTGAATATGTGCACCATCCTTGGGTGCACTTGAGGATGTGCGCCAGCCCTGGGTGCACCTGAATATGTGCACCAACCCTGGGTGCACTTGAGGATGTGCACCAATCTTGGGTGCACCTGAAGATGTATGCCAGCCTTGGGCACACCTGAATATGTGTGCCAGACTTGGGTGCACCTGAAGATGTGTGCCAAACTTGGGTACCTGAAGGAGTACGCCACAACCTTACCTACACTTAGTCATTTTCAAGCCAATATTGGGTGCTATGCCTTTGACCGTTTTAACAGGTGTTGCGCCTTGCTGGTAGCGCGCTCCTGAAGGAGGGCTTATCTATTTTGTCCTAAAACTGGGCTACGCTCTTCCTTTCCTTGGGGCCAAACTGCATCAGGGGACTTAGCACAAAACACCATCACCATCGAAAGGAGGATTTTCCTGCATGGTCAGTAGACAGAAACAACTGCACACTATTTTAGGCTCTGTAGCAAGGGTTTGGCAGAAAAACTCAGGAGAGAGAAAAACACATTGGAAAAATGAGAACAGAGTTTCTGAGGAGCAAAAATTACTGGAAAGCTAAATGTACACCATGTTGCAGAAGTGACAACATCTCTAGCGGCTCACGGGGAAATTGAGCTCACCTCAATGTCGAAACCCCAGGCCTTATTCATTGGGCTTAGAGTCATCATCATTATCGCTCTCTGAATGCTCACTGGTAGCAGTAGACTCTTCTCTCGATTCTTCTTTTCTTGTCTCCTCCTCATGAATTTCATTGTGCTGCTCTTCATCTCGTCCTGGTACCTCATCTAGGTGCTCATCTTCCTCATTCTGAGGCTCTTGGCCTGCGTCTTGTTGGGGCTCAAGGCTTTCGCCCTGGCCCTCCTCCTGAGCGTGAACCTCTTCCTCAACGAACTTTTTCACCCTGAGGCTCTTGGCCTACGTCCTGTTGGAGTTCAAGGCTCTCGCCTTGGCCTTCTTGCTGAGCAACCTCCTCTTCGGCATGAATTTCACCCTACGCCTGGTTTTCTCCTTGCACCCCGATTTCCTCTTGTGCTTGGATCTCTCCTTGCACCTGGGTACCTTCCTGCTATTGAGGAGGCTTGGGTGGCACGAGCTCCTTCTGGATATGATCATAGGTCGCTTGGACCAGGGCCCAGTTGTCCTCATGCATGGCATCACGCTTTTGGAGCTCTCGGATTAGGTACCCGAACCTTTCCAAATGGTGGACTTCAACAAAATTAAACCTCTCGCTGAGGTCCACAAGACAAGCTTCCATTAGCGCGAATCTGGTTGTATATTGCATCACCTGAAGTTCAGTAATGGGCTCCTCCCAACTGTCAATTTCCAAAGTATCATTTTCAAAGGAGTCCCACACTGATTGCAGTTCTTCTTCATTTAGGAGACGGTCCCCCTCATCGGTGAAGCCCGGGAAACCGTTCTGCGCCAGAGTCTCGAAGTACATAAGAGCAATCTTTCTCTCTCTTTCAAACATGTCCATGAGATCTCGGGCCTTTCGGGCCGCCTTGGCCTTCTTGAAGAAAGATCTGAGCATTGTATCTACGGATGCCCATGACCGAGCCAGGTCAGACATCGGGGCAAGCTGGATGCCCGATCTATCTAGGGTTTGCGCCTTCATGGCTAGTTCCAGCCATTCGTCAACTTCCACCTCGACATCTTCTACAATGGAAGCATCGTGGGAAACTATCTGCTTGGCTTCCTAGATGAATGCCAGGACTGCAGCTGCCTGATGCGCCCTATTCCTGAACTTGGACAGGAAGTGACTGCGCGCCTCCTTGACACGGTCTTTTGACAGGGCCGCTGTGGGTTCTGGTTTACTATCCAATTTAGCCTGTAGCTCCTGGATCTGAGCATCTAACACTTGCAGCTGGTCCTTTGCCTCTCCCTGAACCCTGAGGCGCTCCTCAAAATCTTTCTTGGTGTCCTCCAGCTCTTGCTCCAGATCGATCACTCGCTGCTGCAACTGCTTCACTTTGGACTGCTCGTCTTCGAGCTGCCCCCTCGTGAGTGCCAAGGTTTCTTCAAACTGTGTATTTTTGGCCTCAACGTCGTAGCAGCGATCCTTAAAATGCTCCACCTAGAGGTAGAGGGATGTCGCCTCAACATGAATATTCCCAGCTTTCTCTATGGGGTCGACAGTCTTTAGATCTTCCACCGTTTGTCGATAAGAGTAGTCCGTTGGCGTCATCTCATTCAATGGTTTCTGTACCTTGGGCGCCTTCTCCATTCTATGGAGCTGCATATTCTGAGGATCAAACACTGCCCTTTTCTCTGGTCGGGCCAGCGCCTGCGCACTTTTTCTTTTCTGGCCTTTGAGCCAGGTCGAGGAATTTTGTTGCGCCTTGCGAATGCTCTCAGCCATTGGGCCTTCTTCGCAGAAATCCAACTCTGCAGGCTCCTGCACTCCAAAGAATGGGGTAAAGGGAAACAAAGCCCGCTGAGGGCTTGATCCGACAGGTGTTTCTGGGATAGCTGGAGTGATGACTGTAGTGACCATGGGGGGCGTTGGGGTTTGTACGGCTGAAGCCGGAATGCTAGGTTTCGGGGGAGGAGTCCCCATGGAGGATACTGTTGGAATAACTAAGGAAGTTGGGACAGGCGAGGGTTGGCCAAGACTTACTGTCGCAACAGATGTTGCAGCTGAAAATACTGAACTCTGGGGAGTAAGGACGGAAGTCACCGGGAAGGTGAAGGCGTTGGAGACTTTTGCAAAAGTTTCAAATGACTTAGAAACTACGGGCAGGGGAGGATGAGACTTCGCCTGGAGCAGGGGGTTCAAAAAGACTTCAACAGGGGCGTCGAATGGGATGTGGGCAGACACTAGGGTTTTGGTGCCAAGAAGTGGGGTTTCTAAAGGGGCGGATGAGAGAAAGAGAGGAACAGAAGATGCACCTGCGGGCTCGGACGTCTCCAGAGCCGACGTGGTGAACTGTTGCGTTATTGGGCTGGCTTCTCTCTCTCCGCCCGATGCCTCATCCTCCAGGTTAATAAATGGCACTTCGAGCTACGCTTGATGCACCTGCTGGGTATGTTGCACCTATTGTGCTAGAATGGAAACTCCTGAAGCGCTCCCTTCTATGGCTATTGATGCTGCCGGAGGGCCTGCGCCAGTGAGCTTGATTTTAACAGTACGAGTCCTCTTCGCGGCGCTCTGGGGCGTAGGTGCATCGGGTGCACTCCTCTTCTTTGGAGCAGCCTTTTCTTCGTGAAGCGGTTGCTTACCCTTGCCCTCGATAGGTGGCGGCTGACTAGCCTGTCGCTCTTGTACTGTCGACGCGTCTTCCACTCTGTTGGGACTCTCCGTACTCCTGGGCACAAGGTTGCCGAAGAAGACGGGTTGGTAGGAGTCATAATTTTTGTCAAATATGTCAGAAAATTTCTGATCTATCTGCAGCGTTGGGTCAGATACTCCTTTTCTGTGGTGGCACCTCATGATCCACCAGTTCGCAATCTTCTCCTCCGACCAATGGGGCACTTTTTCTTTTATCGTCTTGAACACTCGGTCATCGGGGTCCTGCTTCGGATACCGCCTAGGGTTGTACTCAGCCTCCATGATGTAAAAGTCATGCCACGGGGGGAAGGAGACCATCCTTTCAATGTGCCATTCGAGATCCAGCCCGGAAGGGTTATTACGTTGCTTCTCGATGTCCGGGCAAGGACAGCGGTGGAATTTGTCCCTTGCAATTTTTTCCTTAAAGACACCTTCTGGGTCATACTTCCACCGTTGGGGTAGGTCAATCAGACCAAACTCGTACAGAGTAACTGCCAGATGGACGTTTTGCTTATTTTTTGTCACTTTGATGGCGCCAAGCTCGATAGGCCAGGGGCAGGTGTGTTGTCTTTTCCGCCCCTTGTCGTACATATCATCTGCGAAGTCGCACTGGCGAGCAACTTCGAGGGCAAATAGGTACTCGGTAGTGTAGTACAGTAGCAGGAAGGGTTTGCCAGAAAACCCAAAAATCCGTACCACAAGCCCCTGTGTCAGTCGAAAAACGTCTCCGAGCCGCTGTTGTATCACATATTCCCTCATAGCTCTTGGCACCCGCTCACAGACACCATAAATGATCTCCAACGCCGGACCCAGAAAGACTCGGTTAAAATTGTAGTAGGACTCGCGCCTTGATAGGCTCGAAGTCCACTGGTACACCGGGAGCGCCTCGCCCTTCTCGTTCGTGCAACTCTTGTCAATGAAGGCAAAACAACGGTGCGAATGCAGCTGGTGGAAGAAGTACCACACCAGGAATGAGCAGCTCCGGAATGCCATGTTTCCGTCCTACATCTCGCATAACTGGAGGTGCAGTTGCCGTGACACCAAATCTACCCAATCAAAAAATATGGGCTTTATCCCTCGTGACGCAGCATCGGAAGCGTAGAATTCCCCGTGGGATACGCATTCGGCAACGGCTGCCTGCCAGGCATTTACTTGGGCGTCTGAGGCTTGACCAGTAATCCACGCCAGCATGGAGAAGAGCTCGGAGTTCTTGAATCTCCTCAAGGACATGGGGAGTTGCGGCAAGGTCCCGGGTGCGAGTGTCTCTGTGAAATGGGACTCCATGAATCGCCTCATCGGCGGCGTGTTGGTGTATCTCTCCCCCTGCTCCTTGGTGTTAATTTTCCTGACGATAACTTGACCAGAAGGTTCCCGCCCACAGGCGAAGGCTGCGCGGATTTTGTCAGCAGAGATGGAGAACAACCTCTTTCCCTCTGCATCCTTCACCGACCTAGTCTGAGGGTCGTAAAATTGGGCAATTGCGCAAACCAACTCCGGGCAGGGGTGCACAGGTGTGCACAGGTACCAGTATAGGAGGGAGTGGTAGGCAACTGCCCGATTATTCACTTCAGACACCTTAGTTATCATCTGATCAACATCTTGGCGCAACTTCTCTATACTGGTCCTAGTGAGGACACAGTCCCGAATTTTACTTAGTTTATCTTCAGGTGGAGGCGGCAGGGGCTTTTCCTTTTTTTCTTTTGTCTGCTCCTGCTCACCCTCCATAGACTTTGGGACCTTCTCCTTTTTTTTCTTGGGCTCTCCTTTCTTGCCCATCTCCACCGGTAAATCGTCCAAGTGCACTGGGAATGACAACGCCTAAGCACAACTCACCCCGATTGCGTTACAGCAATAATTTGCTTGTGCAAAATAGTTTAACGTAGTAGCACGCTCCACTAATGCTTTTCGCTCTTACCCGTGACAATCGTTCTCTGAAACTCAGCAATGGTGGATGGCGCAACAACTTAAGAATTTTAAAAGGCATAACTGGTGTGCAATGCATCTTCTTATAGTTCTGGTATACACCCACCTGCATTAATGTTGCTTAAGCGGAGTAAATGCCGAGAGCGATTTGGGGGCGCTGTGGAAGATCTCCTACATGACAACCGATGGAGGAGTGCACATCCCAATGCTAACTAACGAAGTGGGGTGCAATCTTCCTTGGAGAACATGAAGCACCACCTCTGTTGCATTTATTTCTTGATGTGTCTTGCTTTGGACAACATGCCAAAGGCATTTAGAGAAAATTACCTTATGCATGGAAAACTAAAAACTAGGTTGTGCTCGCATACCCGAGCACAACGACTTCCTTGGTATGTGCTTTCCTCACTCTACACATCAGAGACTATGCATAATATATGGGTGCACCTAAAGATGTGCTCCAGACTTGGGCATACCTAAAGATGTGTGCCTACCTTGGGTGCACCTAAAGATGTGTGCCAGCCTTGGGCGCACCACTAGATGTGCGCCTCACTTGGTTGAGCGCACCAAAGGACGTGCGCCTGCCTTGGATGTACCACTGGATGTGCACCTCACCTGGTTGGACGCACCAAAGGACATGCACCTACCTTAGGTGCACCATTGGATGTGCATCTCACTTGGTTGGATGTACCAAAGGACATGCACCTACCTTAGATGCACCATTGGATGTGCATCTCACTTGATTTGGCACATTGAAGTATGTGCACCTACCTTGGGTGCACCATTGAATGTGTGCCTCACTTGGTTGGGTGCATTGAAGGATGCAAAAATTGCTACTTGCCTCTGTACACGGCTCAACAAAATAAAATAAAAGAACTGCATCCCTCGGCATCCTCCTGCCAGTTGGGATTCTGGCTCAAAAAATTGTGCTATCGCTAGCGCGGGAGGAGGCGAAGAGATACTCCGAAAAGCAAACTGAAATGCATAGGGAAAACACAAAAAATATGTACAGTTGTACAAGAAACTCTTGTACTACCCCTCATTGGTAGTACGCCTTCAGGTGAATGCCATTAACTGATAGTGGTAGAGTAAACCCATTCAGGTCTTGCAGTGTGAAAGAGTTTACTGGATGGACTTGAGAAACCTGAAACGGGCCCTCCCAGAATGCGTCAAATTTGTCATGGTATCCGGGCTTGGACTTCTTCTCATTCCATTTAAGCACCAAGTCGCCGACCTGGAAAGTGCGATCAGAGGTCCTTTTGCCGAACCAGTTTTTTGTGGTAACGACATGCTTCATGAAAGCCACATAGGCTTTCTCCCTTTCCTCTTCCAACTATAGCAGTTGGGCAATTCTGACGCTGACCGGGTCAAACCCTTCCTCCTCGCCATCCAATGACCGGAGAGACTGTAGTGTTGGCAACTCAATATGCGTTGGAAGCACTGCTTCCTTCCCGTACACCAGGGTCGTGGAAATTATGTTTGCCCATAACGCAAAATCTAGAAGCAGGTGCCAGGTCCGCTTGTTGTCTTCCAACATCCTCTTCAGGATCCGGAGCAAGTTTTTATTAGTAGACTCCGCCAAACCGTTGCCCTGCGGGTAATAGTTTGACGAAGTTTTCAAGTAAATACCGTACTTACTGGCGAATGCGCACATCTTGGCCCCAATGAAATGGGAACCATTATCTATCACTATGGCATCCGGTATTCCAAAACGGGTTATTAGCCCTTCCAGAAAAGCGATGACGACATCCTGATTAGCCCGCTTGGTGGGCACTACTTCGACCATCGGGTGAAGTAGTCTGTAGCCATCAAGATATACTTGTGCCCTATGGAAGAATTAGGCTCAATTATTCCGATGAAGTCCAAACCCCATTGCTGAAATGGAGCCTCAACCTGAATCGGGTGCAGAGGCAGAGAAGCATTCTTGATACGGCCAACATATCTTTGACACTTATCGCACTTTTGGCTCACACTGAAGGAATCAACAAAAATGGTGGGCCAATAATAGCCCGCCCTTATTATTTTTAAAGCCATCGGCCTTCCGACAAGATGGCCCCCGGACATTCCAAAATGGAACTCATCCAGGATTTTCTATTTTTCTGTCCCCCTGACACATCTCAGGAGGACACCGTCGATATTTTGATGAAACAACCCCTCGGGTAGCAATACATATCTACAGGCCTGAAGCCTGAAACGCCTCCTCTGTGAAGAGTTGAGGCCGGTAGGGCATTGTCCAGTGTTGAAGTACTCTACCAAGTCTTCAGTCCAATCCCTGTCTTTCACTAACTGATTCGCCAGATTGCTCTGCGATAGTGAATCTTCCCATTGGCAAGCTGTTACCTCAGCTGCGACGCTCTTGGCAAGCTCCAGGCATAGAGCCCGACCACGGACCAACTTGGTGGGCCGGACCTCTATATCATATTCTTGGATCTTGGTGATCCAGCCTGCCCTCTTGTTACCAAGCTCACCCTGACTGATGAAGTTTCGGACGTCCGGGTGTACCACGTACACTATCGTCTTGCTCTGCGAGACGAAATGACGAAACTTCTTCAGCGCCCTCATTACCGCATGCACTTGACTTTCAATAAAATTGTGCTTTTCTTCATGCGGGAGAATGACTTGACTGAGGAATGCTATGGGCCGTTCATCCCCGTCATCATTTTTTTGGGTCAGCACAACCGCATAGCTTTCTGGCTCCCCGACCGCATATAGAATGAAGTCTTTGGAATAATCGGGGTTTACCAGGACGGGAGCCTGGGCGATCCGGTGCTTGATCTCCTTGAACGCCTGCCTTCTCTCTTCTATCCATAGGAACTCCGCATCCTTTTTGAGGAGCTCAGTCATAGGCTTCACTACCTGGGCGAAGTCAGAAATAAACTTTCTGACAAAATTTATCTGTCCGAAGAAGGATTGGAGGCCCTTCTTGTTTGCCGATAGAGGTAGCTTGAGCAGGGCTTCGGCCCTAGTGGGATCAATAGCAAGACCTTTCTCTGATATGAGATGACCAAGGAGTTTACCTTCTTTAACCGTGAAAATTGATTTTTTTGGGTTTATCGATATTCCGAACTCCCGACACTTCTCAAAAACCTGCCGCAAATGTAAACCGTGCTCCTCCCTCCTGTGGGAGAAAACCATCATATCATCTAGATATATTACAATGACACGGTTGAGCAACTCACCAAAGGCTAAGTCCATTGCTCTCTGGAAGGTTGCTCCGGCATTGGAGAGGCCGAACGACATGCGTTGATACGCGAAGGTGCCCCACTTGGTGGTGAAGGCAGTCTTATACTGGTCCTCATCCTTGACCCAAATTTGGTTATACCCCGAGAAGCCATCCAGAAGGGAAAACCTCTGGGCGCCTGCCACTACATGAAGAATCTGATCAATTTGGGGCAGTGGGTAGTGATCTTTCAGGGATGCCTGATTAAGATTTCGGAAGTCCACATAGAGGCGAATATCTCCATTCTTTTTCCGAAACGGGACTAGGTTCGCTACCCAGGATGAATGCTTGATAGGGTAGATTATCTTTGCCTCCAGCATTTTTAGAAGCTCGACCTTCATTAGTATTTCAATCTTTGGATTCACAGGCCTTTGCTTCTGTCGGGTGGGCTTAACTCCCTCCTGGAGTTCAATCGTATGTTGAATGACGTTTCTGTCATACCCCTTTAGGTCGTGGTAGCTCCAGGCGACGATGTCTGGATACTCTCTACAGAGGGTCCTGATCTGCTCGATTTCTTGTGGTGTGCAATCAGTCCCTACCTTGATCATTTTCCTAGACTCTAGCTCTAGCTCCTGGTATTCTCTTGCATCCACTTTGATCTTGTGGGGAAGAGCCCTGTCATCCTGGTCAAACAGACTTTCAAGGGTGATCAAACCCTTGGGGAGGTGGTTGTTCTTCAGCTGGATAAGGCCCTCATATTCTTCATCATTGAGAGCTCTATCTTCGATGCTTCCAGCTTCATCAATCAAAAAATTGACGATCTGCTCGTCATTGTCAAAGACCTGCCAGTGAATATTTTTATCTGGCACGGAGGGCCGGTAGATAACCCTCACTATTTTCGGCCTTTGCATCAGATTCTCGATTGGGGAGCATCTTGCTCCGATGGACGCCAAAACGTCAGCATGTTTATTCCGCTCTCACGAAATAAATTGAATGTTAAGAGCCGAGAAGGACTCAAGCAGATCCCATACCTTATTACGATATGCCTTGAGATAGTGTTGTTTGGCAACACATTTATTTGTGACTTGATTACAGATCAATTCGGAGTCCCCAAATATCTGTAACTATTTTATTCCTAACCTATCCGCCTTTCGTAACCCCAAACACAGGGCTTCATACTCGGTGGCATTATTAGTACAGCTCCAAGCGAGCCTGTACGAGTATGTTTTTTGAATTCCGGATGGAGAGATGAGGACAACTCCAGCTCCAACGCCATTCTTGCATCGGGCGCCATCAAAGAAGAGCTTCCATAATTGGTCATCCATAGGGTCAGCGTCACTCGGTACTTTAGCCTTTTCAGGCTTGGTTATCGAGTAACACCCGATGTCCGATTCTATCATAGCATTGAAATCATGCATAGAGAACTCATCCTCTATGCGCAGCTCATCAAGAGCTTCTTCCATCAACTCCACCTCTTCTTCCACCTCTTCCACTCCGTCAATGATGTTGACCGAGTCCATGGGTTTCTCCACATCCTGGATCCTTTCAATGAGAAAGGTAGAGGGTTTCTCATTAAAAATTTTTACCCTCTTCCCCTTGAAGGGGACCTCCAGGTGTGAATAGTCAAGAGACAGATAGCCTCCAAGCTTGGCAGTGAATTCCCTTGATAAGCACATGCTGAAATAGGGCTCCAAGTCAACTACCACAACTTCTTGGATTACTGTGATCTACGGCATCTTGTGCAGCACGATCGGGATGTCCTTGATGACCCCCACTGTCCTAACCGGGGTCCCATCCAGTTGGAGCACTCCAGGACTGCTCCTAGTGTACTCCATGCCCATGAATTCGCATACAACTTTGGGCATTACAGTGGTGGCAGCGCCAGAATCAACCATGCAATTATGCACTACCCATCCTTCCATCCTGAGGGATAGGTAAAACGGCGGTGACCTGTTCTTACCGGTAGCAGAGGTGGTCAGCGGTTGTACCAAGACGGTCTGGGTTGGTCTCCCCTTGCCCTTAACGGACTTGAGGGATTCTTGCAATAGGTCAACTTGACCAGGCAATTGGAGCGCGTCGAAGAGGCTTACCTTAGCCGGAGTTTTCCTTAATTCTTCGACGACATTGTATGCTCCAGCGCCAGACTGACCTCCCTCTTTAGCGGTCTCGTACCGGGTGCGGTACTATTGCGTTGCTTCCACTCTTTGACGCTTGGTGATCGAGGGGTACCACAACTTTTCCCTCGCCTGATCTCTTGCTTCCGCTAGGGGCTGAGAGGTCGAAGCTTGCGGCTGAGGGGTGCTCGCTCTTGCCCTTGGGGGCAGATAGTCTCTTAACCGAGCATTGTCCATAGGTTTCGGTACTTGTGCTGGTTCTCTTTCTGGTGGCATGGCTGCCTTTTCTCTTGGCAGCTTAGGATCAGCAGGTACCTTGAGTGGTTCCATCTGAACCGGGTCAACCTCAATCGGCTTTTTGCCTGTCCGCATCAGAACGGAGACCTGTTCGATAGGGGGGATCATACAATTTCTGTCAGTTTCCCTTATCATGTTTACCTGTCCGCCAGATGCATCGTCTGCAAGCGTCTGCACATAGTTCAAGTGAACCATGCAAGTTTCTTCACCATGAGGGTCATTGCAGGTGGAGCACCAGTAGGTCCTACCGGATGAACTAGCCTCATCGCATTCCACCATCGCGGAATTTCTGTCATGAGGCCTTCCGGTGGAGGCAGCTTGCTCCCTTGTGATCGAGGGCGGGGGTCTTCTTGGCGGATAGCTTTGATCCCTGAACTGGCTTTTCTTCATGATAGCCATGTCGTTCGCCATGGTCTTCATGAACCCATACACATCCCGCAACTCCTTGGCCTGATCTACATTTAGAGATGTCGTAGCTGCGGGCGCGGGTAATGGTAACGGTGCCAATGGTGCTGGTAATGTTGGGTACTGAGGAGGAGCCGGAAGCTGGGGAACCGCGGGGTTTGGATATTGAGGAGTCGGTACCTGAAATTGAGGAGTGGTGCCTGATTTTGTGGGTTAGGAGCCCATGGCTGATTGGGGTACATTTGAGGTGCAGAGGAAGCGGATGCACTTGGATACATGTTCTGTGGAAAATCCGGGTAAATCGGTGTAGTTGCTTTTGGAGGCAACTTCCCGATGGCTACCAGGTCGGCTTCCGCCTTCTGCGCCTGTTGGTACAATTCCGGAAATGTGTTAACATTAGCATACCGGATATTCATGCTAATATCAGAGTGGAACGCTCTTAGGTAATAGAACGTCGCCTACTCAGATGTGGGCCGAAGGCCGGGAGTGACTCTCTGCCAGGTTCGAGCGAACCTAACATTGAAGTCAGCTATCTCCTCCTGAGGGTGCCTCTGGATAGAGGTGAACTGGTGTAGGAGAGAGAAGGGGTCTGCTTGCTCGTTGAAGCCCCTTATGAGTTGCCCTGCCAGGTGGTCCCATGAAGTGATGGTGTCGGTCGGGAGCGACCGGTACCAGTAGAGGAGCTTACCTCTAAGTGAAAGTACTAGCAACTTCACCATGACATCTTCATTGGTAATTTGGTGAATAGTTGCCAGTCCTGCGACGTCTTGAATGTGCTCATGCGCCATCTTTCCCGTGTCATCGTAAGTAGGTAAAGCTTTCAGGGCGGCAGGCGGTACAGTGTGTTGAGCTTGTAGGGCAAGAGGTCCAGTGTGATTCCAGGCCGGGAACTGCCTGGGCGGAGTCGGTTGCGCCATATGGGGTGGCGGATTTGCTTGGAGCGGTGGCTGCAATGGCTGAGCCGGAACAATGGGAACACTCGGAGCACCTGAATCAACGTTAGGTGGAACTGGAGTATTCTGATGATCCGGAGAATTAGGAGGAACTGGGGGCAAGCTAGTAGTTGTGCTATCGGGAGTTGGATTCCGTGTAGCAATAGTAGCTTCCTACGAAGAAGTCCCGTCCAACGGGATATTTGGCCTGACCACTCTAGGGTGCTCTCCCAGAACGTCGATGTCAAGTTCGAAGAACTCAACTTCTTCTTCTATATTTCTAATCTGCCACCTCGTACGCATGAAGGCGTGATATTTTAAGTTGGTCTACGAGGTTCAGAGGTATCTGAGTTCGTATGAGTCGCCAGATGTTCAGATTTGTCAGTAATAAGATGAACATCAACTTCTTAATACTGCTTATGCAGTGGAACGTTTGCGTCCCATCGGGCGTGCCAGAAACTGTTGGTCAGAGATTTGCCTTAGGTAAGGGTTTGTCTAGTTATGCGCCCTAGACCCGACCAACATTGAAAGGCCGAGAGGAAGAAATGCCTCCCATGCCAATCTCCAGAGATGGGTTGGTTCCCTTGCTATTCTATCTGGGGGTTGAGATATTAGAGAACTGGAAAGAAATGTAAATGACTGAAAGGGATGGGAAATATGGCCACAGGCCGGATAGAACAGGGGTGATGGGCTAACAACACGATAACTTAACTGTACGTCGAATCAAATAGCCATTTAATACAAATGCTAACAGAAATTAAAACTGAACATCTAACATGCATAATCTCCAAGGCTACTCCAGAGGTTCACGTTTTATCAGAAGCTAAATCCAGATATTAGAATTCAAGCCTACAGACAAACCAGAGAACTTAATAGAAGATAAGCAATAGAAGACATACACACAATCAGAAGTCCAGAGTTAGAGCCAGACACTATTTGTATTTATAGCAGAATTCGAGTTACAACAAGCTTCTAGCAAACACCCATCCATTTTACAATAAAAGAGGCAGGCTTATATAGAAAATTCTGCCGCTTGAACATTAAATGCACACCAACAAACTATGGCGGTGGCAGCCAAGATAAGGATTACAAGAGAGTACAATCATGAAATAGTTATTAGGCATGGCTGGGACTGATGACTCCTTGAAAATGTAGTTGAGCTCCTTCAATGCTCTGACAGGCTTGGCTTGCTGGCGTTGCCTCCTCACTCGCGGGGACCGCTTCCATGGAAGATAGACTTGAAATCCCAGAACGTCCAGTCTGGAAGCTTCTCAGAATGGTTGCGCCTGGATGGATAAGGATGCACCTTAACTTTGTTGATGTGGAGCGCAGCTGAGAAAGACCGGTGCCAGAGTTGATAGGTCCGAAGGTGAAGCGCAACCAGATAGTGCGCAACACCTTGGCGCACCTGAAGATGTGCACTAGCCTCGAGCGCACCTGAAGATGTGCACAAGACCTAGATGCACCTAAGGATGTGCACCAGTCCTAGGTGCACTTGAGGACAGCCTTGGGTGCACCTGAAGATGTGCGCTAGACCTGGGTGCACCTGAAGATGTGCACTAGACCTGGGTGCAGCTGAGGATGTGCACCAGCCCTGGGTGCACCTGAAGATGTGCGCCAGTCTTAGGTTCACATGAGGATGTGTGTCAGCCCTGAGTACACCCAAATATGTGCACCAGCCCTAGGTGCACCTAAGGATGTGTGCCAGCCCTAGGCGCACTTGAGGACATGCGCTAGCCTTGGGTGCACCTGAAGATGTGTGCCAAACCTGGGCACCTGAAGGAGTGCACCACAACCTTGCCTACACTTAGTCATTTTTTAGGCCAACGTTGGGTGTTGCACCTTTGACCGTTTTAATAGGTGTTGTGCCTTACTGGTAGTACACTCCTAAAGGGGGGTTTATCTGTTTTATCCTAAAACTGGGCTGCGCTCTTCCTTCCATTAGGGCCAAACTGCATCAGGAGACTTGGCACAAAACACCATCGCCATCGAAAGGAGGATTTTCCTGCATGGTTAGTAGACAGAAACAATTGCACACTATTTTAGGCTCTGTAGCAAGGGTTTGGTAAAAAACTTAGGAGAGAGAAAAACACATTGGAAAAATGAGAACAGAGTTTCTGAGGAGCAAAAATTATTGGAAAAATGAATGTACACCATGTTGCAGAAGTGACAGTAGGTATCCATAGCAAGGCAAGGTTGGCAAGGTGGATGAATATCTCAGACGTTGTGGTAGAAAAGAAACTGTTAAACATATCTTTTGGGATTATAGTGTAGCAAGGAATGTTTGGAAAAGATTGAAGTGGACCTATTATCCTATCCTAGGTGATAGGTGGAGTTGGAAATTGGTTCTCTTGGGATATGCCTTTGGTTACCCTCAGCATCTTAGGGGGGTGTGGACTATTATTAGAGCAACGACTTTGTATGTTATTTGGAAGGTGAGATGTAGTTTAGTTTTTCGAGATGAAGCTATTCCTACTTTTGGGATTGTGTCCAATGTTGTTATTGATATTCAGTTCCAATGTAGAGCATTTAAGAGGCTTATAATCAAATATCTCAAAAACTGCTATGCTCAGGACAAGTCAGATGGTTAGATGTCCTTGAGCATATTTTTGTAAACTATTGTGATGTCTTGTATTTTGATTTTTTTGTATTAATATAGGTAAATATTAAAAAAAAACTTATATATGTTATCACTTTCTTGTATATTAATGATCTTGCTTATGTTTTAAGATAATCATAACATGTCTTCCATCGTTCGAGGGTTCATATAAGTATTTATAAGCACTATGTTGAATGAGCCACCACCTTGATACCTAAGGCAATAATTATAATTTGACTTATGTGAACTATAATTCATACATAAATTTTAAGTTCAAAATAAAAGAACTACTAATATATGAAGGAAATATTCAACATAATAAACTATTGTTTCCTAGTGGCAAAATTTACATCCTACATATCAATTAGTATCAACCTAACTTTTTAGATATCTCAACTTTCAAGGAGGAGAACTAGGTTCTTTTCTTGCCAACAATACATGTATAAATATCAAAATATTTAAGTAATACCATTATGTGGTTTGTTGATAGAATATAGGAGGGGCTATTTCAATCCCATATAACCAATTTACTTTAAAATACGCATCCTACATATATTCCATGCATATGTTCATTAATGATATTTCAAATATCGTGTGTGAGGGATGTGAGTGTATGGTCTAATATTTTCCTTTCCTTTTAATCCACTAGTTCAAAAATAGCTTCAATCTATTTCATAAATTTTTATCTATAGTGTTTGAGTTGTGTTCTAATTGAAAATGTAAGGAAAAAGAAAAATTATAATCTTAGTTACCAAGTTCGAGTTCGTGTTTGAGTTCGACACTCTTGAAGTTTGAAAGAAATTCGACATGTTTAAAAATTCGAAATAAAATTCAACATAAAATTTGATATATTATAAATGTGCATATATCCTTTCAAAATATTATGTAAATAAATTAGTAACTAAGAAACTCAAATAAAGACTTGAAACAAACATTAATAATTCCCTTATATTATATTTCTAAGCTTCTACATTAAATTTTAATGGTATCATGTTAAATATGTTTTACATTTTTTGGATGAAAAAGCCATTATATTAATAAAATAATGTTTAATCATACAAAAAAGGGTGGGTGGGATTAGCACACCCCATAAACCAATACATTAACCATTGTGGTTAAGAGTATACAAGAGTGTCAGAAACAACCCACAAACTGCCAATAACAACTGCCAAAAAAGTATTAAATATGCATTCGAAAAGAAAGAAGCCGATAAATTACTACCACCTAGAAGGGGAAGGAAGATGCACATGACTCATAATGCAGGGTGCATTCCCCCAATGATCCATGAGGGTACGCAAGTACTGCAGCTCCACCTATACTTTTTTAACCTGTACTTGAATCTATAACCAACAATCAAAGAATATATCATATTTATCAGCAACAGAGAAGACATGTCCGACATCTTGCTGAGAAAAAACAACTCTATTCCGGGACTTCCATAGATAAAACAAGGTACCAATTCTAAAAATATTCCAAACAACATCCAAGTTGAAGGAAAAAGCAATAGGGTCACCCAAAATAGCATGCACCCAAGTAAAATCCTCCTGCATAAAAGGTCTGAAAAATTCAAGAAGCCGATCCCAAGCTGACTGAGCCCGATCACAAGACCAAAAAACATGCAGTAAATCTTTCGCTTGTCCACAAACCGGGCAAATGAGATTATGAACACCCAGATGCTTGAGCCTACTACCAATAGGTAACCCTTTTTGTAAGAGACTCCAAGCAAAAAAACTCTATTTAGGTTCAATATAAGTAGCCCAAGCAATCCGAAACCTCTTATTCCATTGGGAGGGAAGAGAGACTAAATTACATCTCAGAGTGAGCTTATCAACCATTGGAACTTGTGGGGTGAGCCATTTGTAACCAAGATGAGCTTTATATTGCAAAACAGGAAGCTCCCCGGGCTAACACCAATCTGACCACCAGGGTTTTTGAAAATGCTTATGTAGTTTGCTCCAAATAGAAAATATAATACTATCAATAACCACATCATAAGTGTCTCTATCACCAGGATTTAAATTATGAATTTGATGAAAACTTTACTAGGGTATCCAACACCTGGCATGTCGAGAGAAGAAATAAAAAATGGAAACAATACCACACTTATAGAACCTCTACGCTTTGACCCACTGCACCAGAGCTAAGGGAGAACCTTGCCAAGTGATAACAGGAGACCACCAAATATTCATGGAAGACAAAGAGGCACCTGCTTTGTGAAAACTCCCTTTCCAACTAAACCAGGGTTTGAAGGCCTCCCATGCTTTCCAAATACTTTGAATGACAAAAGAACCTTTAACTTTAATAGGGATAAGGCGATAAGAATGGATTGCAATCCCACCCCTTTCCAAATTTTCTTCCCCTGAAGCAAACCAAAAGAAATGCAATGCCTAACCAGCACTTTCCAAGATTCATCCCCAATTAAATATCGGGTGATCCATTTAGCACAAAGGGCGATACCTTGTCGGTGACAATCAAACAAACCCATGCCTCCACAATCCTTGGGCAAACGGAAAATTTCCCAGGCTACCCGATGAAAACCTTGCTTGACAGAGTCTTTGGACCACAAGAAGTCTCTCAAAAGCTTATCCAGTTTTTTATAACAAGATTTGGATGGAACCCAACAAAATGAATAATAGACATGGGTAGTGGCTAAAACCTTAGAACCAATCTGAAATTTTCCTGCCAGAGAAAGTTTCTTACTAGTCCAGCAAGAAAGCTTCTTTTCCAATTTATCAATAACATACATCCACAATTAAGCATAGGAACCATGAAATGCAAAAGGAATTCCAAGAAATTTAAACACCTCACCTGGATGAATCCAAGTCCATTGGAATTGATGTAACCAGTGTGGCAGTTGAGATTGAGATTGCCAGTTTGTTCAGGTCTGACAATCAAAGGCAGAATAGATTTAAGCTTAAGCGCAAGGGCTTTAGCAATAATCTTGTAGCTCACATTAAGCGGGGTGATCGGCCTTCAATTGGTGATGAGCTCGGGATCTCCAGACTTTGGAATAAATTTAACATTGCCTTTGTTAATAATGGAACCCAGTGAACCACATTGCAGGGCTTCAAGATAAACTTTGTGGAGATCAAAACCAAGCATATCCTAAAATTCTTTATAGAATTCACATGGGAAGCCATCAAGCCCAGGTGACTTATCATTGGCCATAAGTGACAAGGCAGTTTTTAGATCTTCCAGAGAAAGAGGAGTGTCACAAAATAAAATTTTCTCAAGAGAAAGCTTGTTGGGGACAACAGCGGTACAATCAACAAGAGCTTACCTTCTAGCATCATCAAGGGGTTGAGAAGCAAAAACACCTTGATAATGTGAAATAAATACTTTGACAATGTTTGAAATATCTATAAATCTCTGCCCATCAACTTGAATGGCTTGAAACTGAGAATGTTGAGCAAGAGGTCTGAGGCGCTGAAAAAATTCTTTGGTCACTTTGTCCCCCACTTTGAGCCAATGCATTCAAGCACGTAATTGAGCCCCCTTGGCTTCATACAAATCAACCTTTTTTAGCTCATGCCGAACAAAAGAAACTTGGGATTGAGCAACATAGTTGAAAGGAGAGGCTTCAAGCTTGAGACAGGCTTTGGATAGCTCACTTTGCAAGGCAGAATTAGCATGTTTTTGTCGTTTTGTAACTTCAACACCCAGAGTTCGCAACACCTTAGTGGTTCGTTGAATGGCAGCATTCCACCATTCAATCCTTCCATAAATACCATCAAGTCTAAAAATCAAATTCCAAATGCGGCATATATGAGCTTTCATGCTAAAGCTATGCAAAAAAGAAACATTTAGGTAAAACTATGAAGAATGTACTCTAGGTTGAAAGTTTAACATTGCCACCGAGAATAAAATAGGTGAATGATCAGACAGTGTAGTACCAGGCAAAGTCAACACATACGATGAAGAAGGCAAAATATGGGAGAACTAAAAGTTGTCACACTCATAAATCATGGCTTTGTCCAATCTTACCAAAACCCTAGAAGAAGCAGCCTAAAAATTGGACCAGGTGTACCAAAGAGCCTGCGAGAAGTCATAAGGCGAGAAGCAGGAATTAGGGTCATAAAGACGAAGCTTGTTTTTCATAAAAAACCAAGCTTCTCTTTCACCTAAACACCACCGCATCGGGACATGACTGACCTTATCAGAAGATTTCTCCATCATATTAAAATCTCCACAGAGCACCCAAGTGGAAAATGGTAGATTCATGGCAAGCCATCTCCACAACTCGCATTTGTCAAAAGTGACATTTGAGGGATACACATTAACCACCCCAAGAGGTTTTCCATAGATCTCGAGCAAAATCTAGACATCTTGATTGGATGGGTCAACACCCCAAGTCACAACATTCTTCTGTAATCGAGGCCCAAGGATAGTGACGACTCCTTTTCTCGAGGAATGCTTTATGGCAAAAGAGGTACTTCGTGGCCACAAAAAATCACATGTACACTGTAGATTGAAATAAAAAATCTTAACTTCTTGTAGACATAAAATATCGAGGCTTCCATGCATTCGAGAAACATTTGACATCTCATTTCGGACCAAATATTTTTTGACCGGGTCCATCAGTCCTCGAACATTCCATGATAAAAAAATCATTGGGATTTGTCAGGATGCATGATCTCCATGACATCCTCTACATCACCCAAACTTGTAAGTGAGCCAAAATAGTTGGAGGTCGCATGGAAAGCATCACTGTTTAGTTGTCAACGTTTATCATTCCGAATAGGGCTATGAGAGCGACGGACCTTCAAGGCCCGACCCTCCTCCACTGAAGAATTATCTAGAGCTGCCACCACTGAGGCCAAAGAAGGACCCGACCAAAGAAGTTGAGACACCGATGGAACTGGGGGTTGCATGTCAACAACCGGAGGGGCCGTATCAACAGGATTTTGAACAACTTCAGTAGAAGCTTGCATGTCTTGAGAAGGAGAAGGGACAGGTTGTGCAGCAGAAATCGAAGCTTCTTGTTGCTTAGTACCATGAGATTTCTTGCTAGAGACAGTAGTCCATTCTTCAGTGTTTCCCCGCGAGCCATTAGCAAGAGCCGCAGGAGTGGGCGAAGGATTTGCTTTATATTTCCATTCCATCAAAGGACACTCCCAAATTTTGTGAGCTACAGATTGACATCGATAACAGGTATTGGGTAAATTGATATAGGAAACTCTTTGCCTTATGGATTGGTCCTCGATTTTAATATCAATAAACTCCTGCAAATCCTTAGTAAGGTCAACTTTGATACAAACCCTTCTAGTGGGTCGAGTGGAGAAATTTTTTTTTGGCTCAAGGCAAACAAACTTACCTAAGGGGGCAACTAAAGTCTGCAAAAAACCCCAAAGAGGAACAGGAAGACCAAGGAATTCAACCCACACCGGGACTTCTAGTGCAGCTTGATCACTGACTTGGAAATTTTGAGAGTAAGGTTGCCAAATCAACAAAGAATTACGGACAGTCCATGGACCCCTAGACAGTGTTAGGAGGGAAACTTATGGGATATTTTATTCATGAAATGAGTTATAATATATAGGCATAAGCCTATATGAAATGCATGACACTTGTCAAGTGAAACTGACAAGTGTCAAGGAAGGCATAGTGCACATTACATTAACTCTAACATTCCCCCTTAATGTTCACTATCCTAACTAAAGAAGAAAAACAAGTCAACATTAGGTAGCATTCCCCCTTAATGTTGACTTCTCTAAAACAACCTATCATCCTCTCTTATTTGGTCTAGGCTCGTGCTCTTTGCGCTTGGCTCTCCAACTGTGAATAATGCTAGATTCATTGTGTATACATCTCGGTCTGTTGCCTCAGGGTCAGCCACTTCCATGGGTCTGTTGCCATTGGGTCAGCCGTCTAAGTGCCTCAGGGTCATCATGGGTGCCTCAGGGTCAGCCACTTCTGGGTCTATTGCCTCTATAGGTCATCCTCAGAGGATGTTGCCTCTTGTAGGTCACTGACTAGATTCACCATGAGTATGAAATCCCTCCTCATGGTGAACTCAATCTAGAAGGTGTCGGTCTCTGCTGAAAATGCACCTAATGAAAGGAAAAACGAGCCATATAAGAGTGTCGGTCTCTACCAAAAATGCACTCAATACAATAAAATGAGCCATAGATCCAAATAGGAGGAGAGAAGAAGAAAAGAAGAGAATCTTCTGAAGTGTCTTCATTTGTAGTCTTCAGAAGTAGATCCAAAAAAAACCTCGGATAGAGTCTAGGGTGTCTTTGTCTGTAGTCCCTAGTATAAGTGTCCTTATGGTGACCATGTCATCCCACCAAAATGCATGGGTAACCAGCCGCTGCATTCGCCAAGTGTATAGAAAAGATCACTAGGTACAAGGATCACATATGAAATTACCTTGGGAGTGTCGGGTACAACCGAAAGTGCACTCCAAGGTAGAAAAATTTTGAGGCTAAAAAACTTAATGGAAACAGCCTCAAAATTACAATTTGACACCACCATTGTGTCCGTCGCGGAAAAACATTTCCAACGACTATAAATACCCCTATATTCCACCATCAAAGGGGCCTTCATCATGTGGAAAAAACATCATGCCTATCTAAGGCAGAAAAAAGACAACATCGCTCAATGGCGGCATCGCTCTCAGGCGAAATAAAAAATAGTCTTAAAATTTCCCTCGCAGGGGAATTACACTTTCCAACAGTCATTGCACTTCCACTCTCATGTGGAAAAAATAGGCCAATTAAGTTTTACTATCAGCCACTTTCACCATGATTAAAATATTTCCCTCCAAGGGAAAAACAGTTGACGACAAATACTTTCAGCACTCCCTAATTCTCATACAAACAATTTTCCCCTCCACTTTATGAAAGACAATGCCTTATAAGCTTTTACAATATAATAAAAAAACATGTAGCCCCTTACAAATAAAATGGTCCCTTTCCACAAAAAAAAAAAATTGTTCCCTTGCTTTTAAATAAATGTGCTTCCCCTGCGCACGCTTCAACGGCAGTTTCAGAGCACAGGTCTGGCGGCAGATGTTGGCCGCGTCGATCTCCAGAGTGGCAAGGGCTGCATGCTCGCCATTTAGAACTTGGCGTCTTATCAAAAATGACGCGTCTCCCAGTCTGACTAACGGTAGGCTCAATGCCGAATTTCCTTCTGTGACTGATTGTTGAAACTGTAGATCACCGACTGAGGCCCTCAATCGCCACGAGGAGGCCACAACTCAGAGGCTCTTGAGATGTTCATCGAGCTCGTCGGCACCGAGTCGCGCTTTCTTCGCCGCCAGATCGTGGACGTGGTGGGTAGCATTTTCCAGAGTGCCGAGGTCGACTCCCTGGAGGACTTGTCTCGTCGCATCAATTTTCCTCGCACGTTGTACAAAACAATCAGGCCATATTTGTCAACCTCTTCAGCAAGTGCATAGTCACAAGATGCGTCATGTTCCATTGTTGCAAGCTCTAAAACCCACAGGACTTCAATAAATGTTTATTCTTCTTGCAGAAGCTACCTGGCCCTTAAAGAGCACCAAACCGATTATCTCATGAACCCTGACAGCAACCAATAGAAACAGACATATTCACGATTCTGACAGGTACAGCGGCACAACCTGATTTCCAAACCCAATACCAATACCCAGCATTATATGACCAAGAAAGAGCATGGCCAAATTGGTTGCACATAGAGCATCAATCAATAGCCTCTTCGAGATTTGCTCTGATAGATTCTCCTCCACCTGTGTGTCACTGTGCATGCCAAACTCACAGATCTCGCACGAACAACAGCGCTCCAGATATTACATGCAGTCGGTCATTCCTTCTCACCAGCATCCACCTTCTCAGAGAGTGCAATGCCCTCTCCCGTAATCGCCAATCAACGACACCATCGACGAGGCAATATTCCTTCATAGATCCACGCTTTTTTTTTTTACGCTGGCAGAGTTTGAAAAAACTAATTTAAAAATAAATACAACATATCCATCACATCCATTTGCTCCAATTAACTCAAACAATAGGAAAGAAGATGAGGGCATTCTGCAAGTAGTGGTGGCGGGAGGCATGGCTCGGGCAGGAGTCTCTGATAGCGTAGTCGTTGCCCTGCCTGCTATCTAAATCGTTGTCAGCAGGGCGCAAGGTGGACGTCCAAGGTATCCATCGCAGCTTGACGAGTGTCCGGCCACGGATCCTGCAAGACCCATTGCAACTGCCTTCACCACCATCATCAATGAAAACACGGCAAAAAAAAAAACTCCTCTGGCACGATCCCACCCAAGAGGCCTACCATATTCTGTGCTGAGCTCCCCAAATCTGTAGTAACACAGTTTATACATAATACAGTTCAACAGCTCCAGTTCAACATCTTGGGAGCTGCCCCTTTGTCAACACGATACTCTCCATTAACAAGGTAATCAGGCTCCTTGATAACAGGAAACACTCCACCTCCAATGCGAACCATCCACAAAAATTTGTTGATATCATCAGAAGAGTAACCAGTAACACCTCCAAATACCACCAGGACATAATCAACATCAAGTGATTGCATTATTTCATAAGCTTCATGCTCATAAGAAGACATTGCATGCCCAACAGTGGCAATGTGGGTGTTGTTCCATGTATTGTTGTCTACAATAACAGTTCTATTTTCCATAGCTGTGATTTGATACCCATAATCCCACCATGACATTACCTTGGCATACTCATACAAATTTGCCACCAACATATAGTAAACAATAAATAGCAGACAGTATGCATATGAAAATTTGGTTTAACCGGTGCCGCTGTCACGATCCCACCAGAAGATCGATAGATGGACTTTCTGTGCGTCGAAGCTCCATGTTGATCTGCCAGCTTTGAAATGCCTTGGTCACTGCATGATGTTGTTCAACAACTTCACTGCAACATTCATCGAGATGCATTAGAGAAGCTCCATTTTCAAACCGAAACACCCGTATTGACACCACGAACAACAAAATCTGTGGCCAACATCGGGGTCCACTATACCCACAAATTGGCCATATCTCATAGTTTGCAGGAGATCGCGGCAGCGTGCATTGAAACAAACAGGAACACTAGAGGAAAAATCGAATCTGACAGCATGTGATAACTCTCAGGTTCATCGTCGCTGGATGAAAAATTATTACAGTGAATCTGTAGGCGTGTTCACAGTCTAACTGCAAACCTTGACGTTCGATTAACACGGCCATAATCCAGTGTGTTATATTCCTCCGGCTAGTCTTCTCGGTCGACGATGATAGCTAACTAGTCGTTGGTCGATAGTATCCAGTATGCATAAGTACAGCAACAAGATTTGAGTCATTAGTGTAAATATCTGTTCCCCATAACTTTCAAGCTGTCAACAGTGGGTCAAGTGGACGTTGAGTTTATCTTAAACAATAGTCTTCAACTTCCCGTGCCTCTCTCAGAATCTGCTCCGTTGTGATCTGGATCGGCGCCGGGGATTTGTTCTTATTGTTGGCCACGCCAGTTTCACCTCCGTCCTATGAGAGGTGCCTCCATGTCTTTCTCGACCTCCGTCACGCAGCTGACGCCGTCCACGATCACGACCTTGCCATCGAGCCCAGCCTTGCCATCGAGCCCGCGACTAGCAAACCAAATTTATATTAAAAAAAAAAAAAATTTAAATTGGCATGAGAACTTCTGAGTGTTGCCGAAGGCTCGAATGGGGGGGGCTGTATGTGGTAATCTCTTTCCTGCTCAAGTACACCATTTTAACCATTGTCAACTTTTAAAATTACAGCCAACAAGAAGAACCAGATCTTCTTCCAACCACTGCAATCTGTCCATTATACAGCAAACATATTTCTTGATGGAATTGCGCAGAGAGATACATTTGGGAAAAATGGATATATAAAAAAATGGGGGCAGCCATTAATTTTCAAGCTATTTGGTTTCTGATCCATTTTTAAAAAATGGAGAGCATACTCCCTAGGCTTGGAAAAAAATGAGGGGGAGGGGGGATTTCCCTCACGGGTTTTCACAAGGGCAGGGAAACTTATGGGATATTTTAGGAGGGAAACTTATGGGATATTTTATTCATGAAATGAGTTACAATATATAGGCATAAGCCTATATGAAATGCATGACACTTGTCAAGTGAAACTGACAAGTGTCAAGGGAGGCATAGTGCACATTACATTAACTCTAATAGACAGAACCTTTTGTGCTTGAGCTGGATTTGAAAAGCGAAAAAGGAAATACCCTTTTGTAAGGTTTTGTACATTCTCCACTTTTACTCCATATGGGCCCCAAACTTGCTGGACCCATGAACGAATAAGGGTATCTCATGGGATACAACCCAAAAAATAACCCACCAGGGTATGAATCTCAAACCATTCACAAGCTGTATGGAATTCATGTAAAGGAATAACAGCTTCAGGACAGGGCCTTTACCTCGTGATACATTGTCAGAATGAACTTGCACGGACGCTTCCCCAGTACCATTGAGCTCTCCAGCAGACTCAAAATAAATGGAACCGACTGCATGAGCGACAACCATTAAAAAGGGTGAATTAACACCGCCTCAAGGCGGTGTTAATGCAACAAACAAGATTTTCCCATTGAAACCCTTACGAAAAATGCACAGCCAGTCTTGCATCAAACCCTAGCAGAGCCAACTCGCATCATATTATATTTTAGATTATGTTTTACGTTTTGATAAATTTTATATTTAAATGTTAAAAGTAAAATTAAATGGTAATTTTTATATAAATTAAATTTTATATCTAACTATTTCTTTAGCTATTTTTTGGTTGGGAACTCTTCTCCCAACCTTCTTCTCTTTGTAAAAGGTTACGAGATCCTTTCAAAACCCCTTTTACCAATAAAAAAAAAAATTATATCTAAAACAAACACCTAATAAAAGCATGATAATTTACTCAAACTTATACATGTTATTATCGTTTATCATCAACAAAAAAATAAATAATTTTAAAATAAAAATTTTAATCTTATACGATTATTAAATTGCATCTAAATTGACTTTAGAAAACAACTTATTTTTTATAATTTTTTTCCATTCCATAAATTTATTCAGTTTCCTTGGTTAAATTAAAACATGTTTGACTTTCCTTGTAAAGCATTCATGACAAGATTGATAAATATTATTCTCAAACATAATAAAATCATATGGGAATCAAAAATTTTCCACAAGCCTATGACTACAGGTCTCTTACTCAGCTGGTCAAATCTAACCGAATTTTTTATTTGAAACACTTGATTTCTTAAGGACAAAATAAAATCATATCAAAATCTAGATTTTTCACAAGACTATTGAGTGCGGGTCTCTTACTATGATGTTCAAATTTAACAAGACTTCTCATTTGATATGTTCATGTACATGCAAATTTATACGACCTTGGAAACGATGTTTTGCTCCCCACTTTTTACGAATCTGTCAACATTTTATGAATTTAATTTTTCTCTTTTCGCGTGCATTTATTCCTACGAATCTGTCAATATTTTACAAATTTAATCTTTCTCTTTCCATGTACATTTCTTCCTTGTTTTCTATGAATTTTTTTTCCCTTGCCGAATTTAGGATTTATTCGCCAAACTTATTTGTTAGGGTTTTAAATTTGACGAATTTCGAATTTTATCTAAAAAAATTCAACGAATTTGGTAACTAAGATTATAATCAAAGATCTTATGAAACAAGCCTCGAATACAAAGAAAGCCAAACCTGTCAAAATAATCTAGGAATTATAGTTTTTGTTCTTTATATCCTCAACCAAATTGACTTCTATATGGAGTCCTAATTCAACCACACAAGCCTGATAAAGCTACTCATATACCAATATTTCTTTGAAAGTAACTCATTAGATTTGAGCTCTATAAATAATGAATATAGTATGGATGAACATAGCTTATTTCCTTTCTAGAATGTTGATGGTCGTTGATCAATTGTGCAACCTACTATTGAAGATCTTCAATTATTGCATGTCGATTAAAGGGAAAATCACTTGGAAAGGAGAGAAACCTATATGTGTATATTAGAGTAAAGCATTGACATATATGTATATAATAGAGTATAAGAACCATTAAAGCATGTTTCACATATTCTTTATCCAAATGGAATTTACAAGCAATTGTTAGAAAGATGCGTATGTCAAATTGCTATTTCTACAAATCCCAAGAAGCACAAATTCCCAAGGCATCATAAAAAAGAACATAGTTGGAAATATCTCACACATAAGACCCCAAACTTCTTTGGTTGCTTTGCATAACCAAAAAATGCTTAATTATTTTAGATTTTTAGCAAGAAGCATATTTTGAGAAGAAAAGCTTAAAGATGCAAGTTTATTTCTACAAGGTTTACATAAAACACCATCCAAGTCAATAACGAGGTTGAGGTTTCCATCTTAGATTCCCAAGTCGTAGAGATAAGTCTATTCTACATGCCTTCATTATATTTATAATTTCACCTATTATCGATTCTTGGGCCATTAGGAATGTAAGGAATGGATGTAATATACATGACTTTAACCAAAAAAAACATTCATATTAGGCTGGACAGAATGCTGGTGTCTAAAGAAGGTATCCCATTTTTTGGTGTTGCATCCTTATGCTCTCTCCCTAAGCTGGCCTCAGATCACAATACAATTTTTCTTGAGAAGACATAGGATTCAACCTTCTTTCCCCGACCATTTAGATTTGAAGCAATGTGGCTTCAACACCCTAGTCTAGAATCCAACATTGAGGAATGGTGGAGTCATAAGTTTTCAAGTTCTCGAATGGCACAAATAGCCTCCAAGTTGAGATTTATAAAGGCTAAGCTGAAGGATTGGAATAAGTAGGTTTTTGGAAATATTATCGCCATAAATATGGATATTCACAACCAATTGTAGAAGGTTAAGCAGATATTTGAAACTCAGGGTTCCTCTACGAAATTAAAGAGGCAAGAACTATCTATTCTCACAAAGCTCCATAATGTTCTGGTAGGGGAAGAAATTATGTGGAGGCAGAAAGCTAGGGCCTTATGGCTTAAGGAGGGTGATCAGAACACAAAATTTTTTCACTCCACTGCGTTGAGGCATAGGAGTAACAATAGGATCAAGGTGATTATGAAAGAAAATGGAGAACTCTTTGAAGACATCGAAGAGATTAGATATGAGGCAATAATTTTTTTTAAGGACCTCTTGTGTTCCACATCAACAAAAAATCAACAGGCTAAAGCTTGATTACTGAATAACATATCACCTCTAGTCTCTGCAAATATGAATAATATTTTGGATACTCCATTTTTAGATGATGGAATTAGTAAAGCAGTTTTTGCAATGGGTAGGCTCAAAGCACCAGGACCTGATGGTTTTCCTCCAATATTTTTTTAGAAATTTTGGCATATTTTGGGACCAAATATCTGTGATGCCATCATATATGTTCAGTATTTGAAATAGATCCCTTCAGATGTCAATTCTATATTTTTGGTGTTTATCCCTAAAACGACTAATGTTAAGTATTTTGTAGCTTATAGGCCTATCAGTTTGTGCAATACTATTTTTAAATTTTGATGAAGACCTTGGAAAATATATTGAAACTTTTATTACCAAGCATCATTGATATCCCGTAGAGCGATTTTGTGGCTAGGAGAAAAATTCTAGATGGAATCATTGCAGTCCATGAAATCATCCATTCGATGACCAAAAGCGATAATTTTGGGACCTTGCTCAAGCTGGATATGAACAAAGCTTATGATAGGGTTGATTGGGAGTTTCTCTTCAAAGTATTGCATAAATTTAGCTTTAGTCAGGAGTGGATAATTTTGATCAAATTATATGTCTCTTCAACCAAGTTCTCGATTCTGGTGAATGGCTCTCCAATGGGATATTTCAAGAGCTGTAGGGAAATTCGTCAAGGAGATCCATTGTTCGCATACCTTTTTATTTTGCTAGAAAAATATCTAGGGAGGGCCATCAAATATGATTGTTCTATTGTAGGTCGTAAGTTGATTACGTCCATCAGTACCATATCCCATCATCAGTTTGTTGATGATACTCTTATGTCCTTTCAAGCTTCAATTATGCAAGCAAAATCAGTAAGAAGTATTCTGGAAGATTATGAACAGGCGACGGGTCAAAAGGTTAATTTTAGGAAAAGTATTATTTTTTTCTTCAATACTCCTCCAGCAAGGCAGTTGAGGATTGCGAATATTACAGGATGTAATATTAGGTCTCTCCCTTCAACCTACCTGGGGATGCCAAAGTTTTTTGGGGCTCCAAGATCATCCTTGTAGGAATCGATTCTGCATCTAAAGGGAATCTGGGTCCTGTAGGTATTGGAAGGATTGTATGGAACCATGATGACTTGATAATTTTAGCCTTTGTTGATAATTTGGGCCCTATTCCAAGGAGTTTCTCTATTGGATTCTATAAGTTGCAGGAAACTAATCATTGAAGGGGACTCCCTTAATATTATAAATATGGCAAGAGGGACTCAATCTCCTACCTGGACTATTTCGAACCTTCTTTTGGAAGTTCAGAGATACATCCAAAATCTGGAAGAGGTTCAGTTTAAGCATACATACAGGGAAGGTAATCGAGCGGTTGATCTATTGGCTAACAAAGGAGTTATTCAAAATGGTTTAGTGGTGTGGCAGGATAATTTCTCGATGGATATTGCTTCTATCGATAATGACCTCATACAAAATTAGCCTTTGCTCCGATTTGATCGAGTTGTTGATGACTTGGCTGCAAAAATTGGAGGCGCTTGTTGAGTTTGGGTTTCCACACCAAATTTCATATCTCCAAGCTACTGTTTCCTCCCTACAAGTCACAATCTCCAATGCAAAAGAAATTCTTGCCCTGATGGGCTGACAAACCTAGGAAAGCAATGACCTCATGGAGAATGGAACTGGTGCATGGCTTGGTTCGTGGTTCAGGTCCTACTACTAATATGTGTTCGACTGGTTATCTCTAACATTTTGATTGGGTTTCAATTTGTTTTAAGTTTTAAATAATGTATGGTCTTACCTATGTACTGGTTTGGCTTTGGAAGGGGTAACTCCTCTGATTGGTCATTCCTCGATTATTACCATATGTAAGTAAATTTCGGATCCCTCTTTTTGGATGAGGCTTGGTCTCTTTTATACAAGGTTTGGAGATCCTTTCAAAACTCCTTCGTCCATCCAATAAAAAAAATAAGGTACAACTCTTGGGCCATACCCAAATTTTCAGTAAGTTGAAGGTCAAAGTGGATGAAAGTTTAAGCAGTAAGTCCTCTTCTACTAATGAATGAATTGAGTTGATAATCAAATAAAGGGAAGAATTTAGACCACACTGTGTGAACTTAAGTCATGCTAGGGCTTCCACATATGTAAATATACATCCTATAGATAAATCATTCACCTTAATATTTGAGTTATTCTAATTACTGATATTTGATATTTATAGAACATCATTTATTATGTTAAAACAATAAAAATAAAAACTTTGATTCAACCTCATCTATAGTAATGGTCAACCCTAAAATAGGTTTCAAATAGTATATGCACAATTATTTTGTTTCTCCAATATTTTTTAATTTTTATTTTGTTACATAAAGAGTTGATCACAACCACACTATTTTTAGTAACTGATAAAAATATTTTTTAATTATTTTAAATATTAGATAATATCTAACATCAAATATTCACAAATTAGATTTCTAATTACTTTTGATATTTAAAAAAAATAAGTGATAAGACAATTTTAAATAAATGTCATTGACTTAATTGCCTGAAAATTGTATACCATGACTATTACTATCACTATATTGAGAATAGTTGACGTAAAATTTCATTCATTAATGGATATACGTGTTAGCATATTCCTTGTTATCACCTACATGTATGCCTTGTAGCCAACAATTTTCATTATAATAAAACAACATTCCACTGGCTTCTCTTTCATATCAATGCCAAAATGTAATAATGTTTTTACCAATATCCTAGTTTTTCCACTGGCTTCTCTTTCATATCAATGCCAAAATGTAATAATGTTTTTACCAATATCCTAGTTTTTCAATAACTTGTTTGTTTTGCAATAGCCATTTCAACCTATTTACCTATCATCCAAGATTTAAATGTTGCTTACACTTGAATATTAACGTAGAAATGCATATAACTTTTCATAAATAAGAAAATTAGCTTATTTTAAGTCTTGTAACAATACTACCATGTCAACCTATTTACCCACCATATCTAAGATTTAAATGGTGCTTACACTTGAATATTGGACATAGAAATGCATATAAATTTTTGTAAGTAAGAAAACTAGCTTATACTTTTGTTTTGGTACAACATAATGGTTTGGATTTGACTTGTTTTTAGAGGTTTAAGTTTCAAAACACAATGTGTGATTGTGTGTTAATCCTCTATTAATAAGCACAACTCTTGGCCTTACGAAGGGTCATGGTTTACGAAGGGTCATGGTTAGGAGGGTGTGTGATTGTGTGTTAATCCTTTATTGATAAGCGTAACTTTTAGCCTTACGAGGGGTTATATCTGGGAGGAAATTGTTCAACCCTATGTGTTAGTTGTAGGGGTTTATCGCACTACCTAAATTAAAAAAAAATCTTATATTAAGGGAGACCTGTGGTGGATTTTTATTTTTGTAATTTTTGAAGTAATACGAAGTATAACGAGTGGATTCAAACTTAGGTCATCGAGATGAAACATCAACGACATAATGGTAGGGTGTCTCCTATATGCATAATTGTTAGATTGTTGTAATGGTTATGATGTAATACATAAAGCCTATTTTAATCCCAGCCAATTAAAAAAATAACAATAATTCCTAAAAAATATTTGACTTCCTTTTAATTGTCATTGGAATGAATATTTCATATTTCATGTAAGAAAAAACAAGTTCTCATGTAAATAGGTGGGACTTGTTTTAATCTCATATAACCAATTAAAACAAAAATAATCATCACCACCACGAGGTATTACAACAACTTAGATATCATCCATGTATTGTTGGCAAGATTCAAACTTGGATCTCCTTCTTGAATGTTGAGGAATCTATCAGACTGAATTAATGACATGTGACAAGATTCAAACTTGAATCTCCTTATGGATTGTCGAGGAATCTAACAAATTAATGACATGTTATGACATTTCAAATACTATTATCTAGAGTTAACATTAAGCATTTTTTTAATTTAATTCATAGTTATTATTATTTTTTTAAGAGATTAAGTTTTTTTTTTCTTTCTCCCCTTTCGTCCTATTATTGTTTCATGTAGCACCATTTTGTTTTAAAAAAAAAAACTTTTTTTTTGGTTACATAGATGAATTGGTTACATTCACAATTTTTAGTAACTGCCAGCGCAGCTAGCAGGGTTCAAATTATCAGCGAAAGCTTCAAACACACCCACCGTATCGTTAATGGTAACCTATATATAATTTGAAGCAAGAAGTTCTCACATATATTATCATTCAACACAAGGTATAACGGTTGCTTTCTTTTTTTGA
Source organism: Wollemia nobilis (assembly GCA_028583015.1). Lineage (NCBI taxonomy): Eukaryota > Viridiplantae > Streptophyta > Pinopsida > Araucariales > Araucariaceae > Wollemia > Wollemia nobilis. Next base: position 6,910,971 of record JAQPPZ010017095.1, read on the forward strand.
ATTGAAAAGTAGAACTGAATATTAAAGATAAGCAGAAGAAAATTACATCATATATAATATGTCCAAGATTCAAAGAAGACACCTAAAACAACTAACTCCTCTCGAAGAGAGAAACATACTGTACATCATATGAGATTTGCAGTTTCATTATATTTCTGTACAAATATACAATAACATCTTTGAGCAAGCAAATAGTAATAGTTGTACATATCTGTGTTCTTTTCCTCAGTGCAACTATCAACAGGATCATAATTTTGAATGACATTAAATAGGCGAGCTAGCTTGACCTTGGAAACCTGCAAAATTCTCCCTACCCAAAACAAAACAAAAAGCTGATTGAGTCTCCTAAGAGACCCAGTAAGGTGCCTTGGCCTGTTTTGAAAACAATCTTCATTCCTAGCTTTCCATATTATCCATAAACTTTCATAAGAAATTAACAACCAAAACATAGTGAAATATGGTTTCATATGAGGAATGTAACCAAGAAGAATTTGCTTTGCTTAATATGATCCAAACTAACATTCCACCCCTGCAAATTATGAAAGAAAGATAACCACAATTCCAGCATAAAGGCACTCAAAAAATATATGATTCAATGTCTCAGGAGTCTTGCAAATGGAGCAATATATAGCAGCCTTAGGATCAAAGGATAAAGGAAGCCTGTGGAGCAGTAGACACCACCTAAAACACGCTTTTTTTGGTTCAAGAAAACTGGACCAGATATGTTGCATCCTCTTCTAACCCTGCGTTGGAGAAAGAGAAAGCGGCCACTTAGTATTAATATGATCAAAAATGTCATTAGTATCCGTAAGAAGCTTGTAGATGGATTTAGATTTAATATCACACATTTTGGAGCCATCAAACCAATACAACTTATCCATATAACATTGTTCAGAAACCACAAATTCTAGATTCTTCAAATTATTGAAGAAGGCAGACAAAACAATATAAGTTCTCCTGTGAGAGTTGGGCGGACCAAACTCCCCACTAAGTTGTTCCCAATATTTGAGCACACCATTATTCATAATATCATTAAAAGTATTTACACCATTGACAGACCAAGCCTTAGCAGAGCAGCCCCTCAATCTGGCAAGCTTAGTATTATTTTAAGACAAATTCCACCAACAAGACTAATTTAATAGATGCACATCATTATTAGTTTTATTACTAGAATTGATACATATATTATTTCTAATAGTAGTCCAGGCCTTCCAAATGCTTTGGAAAATATCCAAAAAAGATAGATTTTTCCAGAACTGGGCCCTTATAGGGACAACATTGCATATGTTATATCTAGTAAGCACCTTCCATGGTTCATTGCCAGAAATGCATTTAGAAATCCATTTAGAAGCCAAGGCAACATCTTGCAGCCTTAGATTGGTAAGACCCAGCCCGCCCATAACCTTATTAACAACACACCAGCTCCACTTAACTGAGTCAATGTAGAAAGAATTTTTTGACAAACCTATAATCTGCCAGCCAAGGACAAGTTCCTTTTCTGCCATTTATCAAGTTTAGCAATAATTATTTCCTTCACCCAAAGCCACATATTTTTAAGATCTGTCTCAACAACAAAAGGAATCCCAAGATACCTGACTTGGGAAGAAGGACCATGCCACTGCATTTCAAATCTGCTAAGCCAACTCGGAGGATCATAATCCCATCCTAAAATCATAGATTTATAAGCAAAAACCTTAGCACCCGAGGCATTACAAAACAGGTTAAGCTTAGAGAACAGAGAAACAAAATTATCCTCATCTAGTTTCACAAATAAAGAAGTATCATCAGCAAAGTGCATATTTATAAGCTCCATATTATTGGGTAGAATAATACCCTTTATATTAGGACTAAAAGTATTATCTCTGAGCAGATAGTATAACAGGCCATTAACAATTACAAACAATGAAGGAGCCAAGGGACACCCCTTCCGTATTGATCTTTGTAAAAAAATAGGTTTAGAAACAACTCCATTAATCTCTATACAAGCATTAACATCGACCAGAAGAGTGTTAACCATATTACAAAATTCAGGAGGAAAGCCAAAGGCCAACAAAGCACTGATAATGTAATTCCATTCCACACGATCATAAGCTTTTTCAAAATCAATAAGGATCATACCAATATTTTGACCTGAAGCCTTGGCCCAATGCATAGATTCCCATCATGTGATAAGATTTTCTAAGATATATCTTCCTTTAACAAACCCAGTTTGGGTAGGATTGATGAACTTAGGGAGTAAATTACCCAGTCTTAAAGCCAAAACCTTAGCCATAATTTTATAGGAGTCATTCAATTAAATTATAGGCCTCCAGTTATTAATTAGAGTTTTATCACCCCTTTTGGGAAGGAGTCTAATAACTCCAAAATTAATTTCACAACCCAAGGAGCCTCTACCAATAGCCTCAACATAGACTTGTCGGAGGTCCTCACAAATCCATTCCAGATTATTTTTGTAAAATTCAATGGGTATACCATATGGACCAGGAGCTCTGTCACTGTTAATGGCCATAATAGCCTTAGCAATATCCTCCTTAGAAATTGGTTGACTCAACATATCAGCTTCAAACTGAGAAATATTTTTAGGTATTAGCTTACAACATAATTCTCTTTCTTTCATTCTGTCATTATTATCTTTAGAAGTGAATAAATTTCTTTCTTTCATTCTGTCATTATTATCTTCAGAAGTGAATAAATTTCTTTCTTTCATTCTATCATAATTATCTTCAGAAGTGAATAAGTTTTTATAAAATTGATAGAACAGATCCATAATTTTATCATTATCAAAAACCAAATTCTGCCCATTTGATAACAGTTGCTTTCTTGCTTTGATTATTGTAAATCAACAATATCTATGGACAATGAATAGAGAACCAATCAATAACTATAAATTTCAAATGTTATACATAATTTTTATTTTTTTTTATTTTTTTTAAACAAATTTAAAATTTTAATAATTAAATCAAAGAAATATATACATATAAAAATGATGAGAAACTAAAAAAAATATTTGTTTTTCATTTAAAAAATTAAAAATATCTTGATAATAATTTATAAGTTATATATTAAAAGTTTACTGGCCCTCTTGCTTTCTAACCAGTTAATGTGATGATGCAAGTCTAATGACATATTCCATGATTAGAATTCCATTCACGTTAATATCTATTTATCTATACCTTATGGTTTGAAATATATATATATATATATATATATATATATATATATATATATTTTTTTTTTTTTGTTATTTCTTTATAAACTTTAGCTGGTTAAGTAAAAATGAAGTTAGAAAGACATGATCTTCCAAAAAATCTATTATTATTATTATTATTATTTTTTTTTTGAAATTATGAGAGTGTATCAATTATTATTATTATTTTTGGATACATAAAGAAGTTGTTACATTCACACAAATTTAGTAATTGGCGATTACCTATACCACCTCGAGTTTGGGCATGTGTGGGGGCTGGCTCTCTTGCTGTCTAACCTGTTAATGTGATGATGCAAATCTAGTTACATATTCCATGATTGAAATTATGCAAATCTAGTTACATATTCCATGATTGAAATTCAGTTCATGTTAAAGACGATCACCTATAAATATTCCCAATGTCGTGTATACAGAAATATTTATAAATATTTGACTTGCTTAAAGAAAACGTTTTCGCACCATTCTGCTGAAACTTCGCGACCGTGAAAACTTAGGATGGCCTCAATTTTTTCACCTGTATATTTCTCTCTCAAATTTTCCGTTGGATGCACTATCGCTGTTTATATAGGTTCTAAAGTAAAAGAATGAGCCTGTTACTGCCTTTTTTTTTTAAGCAAGGCACTGAGGTTATAAAACGCAAGCAGTGATAATGGCGGATCCTCTGATTCAAATTTGAATATACACCAGAATTAGAATTTAGCACCACCGGAAACAGAGTACGTTGTCATGCCATGGAGCATAAACCATTGCAGCGGCTCTTGCAGAGATGCGCCAAAATGCAGTCAGTTTCGGAAGGCAAGAAAATTCATGCTAACATCATCAAAACCGGATTACAACGGGATTTCTTTCTGGGAAATAATGTCATCGACATGTACACAAAATGCGGTCGTTTAGAGGATGCACGCCATGTGTTTGACAAAATGCCGGAACGAGATGTGGTGTCGTTTACAGCCATGATTTCGGGGCATGCCCGGAACGGTGACGCCGAGGAGGCCCTGAATGTCTTTCGTGAAATGAAAGACGAAGGGATCTGCGGGAATTGCTTTACCTTCGTGAGCGTCATGAAAGCGTGCACGAGCAGTGGGCTATTTCAGGCAGGGGAACACCTCCATGCCCATTTTATTGAGACAGGACTTGATTCAGATGTAGTTGTAGGGAGTGCCCTTGTGGATATGTATGCCAAATGTGGTCGGATTCAGGATGCACGTAATGTGTTTGACAAAATGTATGAACGAAATGTTGTTTCGTGGACTGCCATGATTAAGGGGTGTGCCCAATATGGCCCTGTTGGTGAAGCCTTGGAGCTTTTTAACCAAATGCCTGTAAAAGACTTGGTATCTTGGAACGCAATAATTGCTGGATTGGTTCAGAATGGATGCAACGACGAGGCCTTGGAACTGTTTGATGAAATGCAGAGTCGTGGAATGAGAGCAGATAGGATTACCTTTGCCAGTGTTCTTAGAGGGTGTGCCAACCTTGCAATTTTAGAATATGGTAAGCAGGTTCATGCTCATATTATCAAAAGTGGATTGGAACTAGATGTTGTAGTTGGGAGTGCACTCCTTGATATGTATGCTAAATGTGGGAGTATAGAGAATGCAATGGAAGTGTTTGACAAAATGCCTAAGCGAAATGTGGTCACGTGGACTGCAATTATCTCAGCATGTGCTCAGCATGGGCATGGAAAGGATTCCCTTCATCTGTTTGAAAGAATGCAAGAAGCAGGCATCAAACCTAATGAAGTTACTTTTGTGGGTTTGCTTTCTGCCTGCAGCCATGTTGGGCTAGTGGAAGAAGGTTGTCACTATTTTAATTTGATGAGTAAAGTGTATGGAATTAGTGCAAAGCTAGAGCACTATAGCTGCATGGTTGACCTTCTTGGCCGTGCTGGGATGCTGGGTGAGGCAAAGGATATTATACATGGCATGACAGTTGAACCAGATGCGACAGTTTGGGGAGCCCTGCTGAGTGCCTGCAGAACCCATGGAAACGTACAACTTGCAAGGCATGCAGCAGAACAACTTATGCAGTTGAAAGTGCAAGATGGTTCCACTTATGTGCTCTTGTCAAATTTGTATGCTGAGTTGGGAATGTGGGCTGATGTGGCCAATGTGAGAAAATTGAGGAAAGATCAGGGATTGAAAAAGGAGCCTGGATGCAGCTGGATTGAGGTTAAGAATGGTATGCATGTGTTTGTTTCTGGCGATGAATCTCACCCTCAAAAGGATGAGATCTATGCAATGCTGCAAAGACTGTCAGGGCAGATGAAAGAGGTAGGATATGTGCCTAATACAAGTGTTGTGCTACGTTGTGTGGAGGAGCAAAAGGAAAGTGTTCTTTAGTATCACAGGGAAAAGTGGGCAATAGCTTTTGGGATTATTGCAATAGCAATCGGGACACATTCGGAGTCATGACAAACCTTCATGTCTGTAGTGACTGACAGCCGCACAACTAAGCTTATTTTTGAAGTTGTGGAACGAGAAGTTATTATAAGAGATGCCAACTATTTTCAACACTTCCAGGATGGGAATTGTTCTTTTGGAAACTATTGGTGCGGGCTGAGTGGCACGTATACCAGTTACAGGTTTCCTGATAAGGTATTTACCAGGCTATGGGCAGCGTGTTACTTTTTATTTTTTAAATTGGTTATATGGCATTGAAACAAGGCCCATCTGTACTATATCAGGACAGCATTTCTACAGTAGTTCAGCAAACCACATATTGGTAATATTATAACAACATTTAGGCAATTACACATATCCTGACAAAATTTGAACCCTGGGCTCCGCCTTGAAAGTCATCGTATTTTGGTGATATTATAACAACATTTAGGCAATTACACATATCCTGACAAAATTTGAACCCTGGGCTCCGCCTTGAAAGTCATCGTATTTAACCAGTTGAGCTCTTGCCATTTAAACGCAGCGTGCTAAATTTCTAAACAAGAGAATGTAGCTTCTGATGGTCTTATTTATATGCAAAGGGAAAACACTTTCATAAATCTTGTACAAATGAGGGCTGAATTATGCTGGATAAAACATTTCTTGTTGTGAGTGTCTAACAATACTGTTAATAAGAGGATAAATATCATACAGTCATGAAGATTTAAGAGCCATCCCTGAGGTATGCTTAAACATGAATCACTAAAACATTTTTGTTCCATAATAGAGGGAGATGCTTTTACGTAGTAATGTACGTATTTTCGTGCTCCTTATAGTTTCGACCTCTTGGTTTGCCAAATTTACAACATTTTGCCTTCAAAGTTTTAAGCCATCCAAAATCCCCTGCAGGCTTGGAGTTGTTTTAAGAGATCATCTGTATGAACCTTTGTGGCATGCCAGGAACGATGTCTACAATTCAATGACTCAAACAGCTTATTCTCTGGAATGTTAACTACATGTAATTTCTGATGCTGTCTTCCTTTATTAACCAGATAGGGGTTCTACTATGCGCAAAAACTTTGGCAGGTTATTTTGCATCCAATGGTTGTCTGAGATGAACTGTGAATTGGCTATTGGATGAATCTTAATAGTTTATAGTCAATAACTATCACAACCCTTGCACTTTAAAGTTCTTGAAGCCCACGCTCTCAAAAGAAAAGATGGTTATGTCAGGACATTAGAATACATCAAATTCTACAGTAACGGAATTCTTATTACTTGTCCTATGAGATTTGGAATTCCAACAACTTGTATAGGAAATTTCATGGGATTGCAACGCAGACCTGAAGTTCTAGATCAACTCAATGACAAGAGATGCTGGAGGCATAATTGTAAGGCTTTTGAAGATAATACTTTGTCATTTGTGTCAATAGGTTTTGCATTGTGTCTAGCCCTATACAGATTAACTTTAAAAGCAAGAATGCATTCTTGCAGATATCAAATATACATGTGCTGAACTTTTTTCCCTGTAGTTTCAGTTGTGGAAGTTTTGAGTCTGATTGACTGCTTTTATATTTTTGGAGAAATTTTTCTAAACATCTTTATTTGGTATATGGAAATCGCAGACATGGAGTTGAGGATTTTGAACTAGAAAAATAGGACGAAGGGGATGGAGGCTGTGCATATCTAAAAACGGGAAAACCCCTCTTATACATCACAGTTTTTGAAACTCCATTATATGCAGAAGTCTTTGTATGGTTTGGATTTTGAAAACTGATGCATGCCTGTGCTTGTTGTTGGCTGGTTGTCTGCAGCTCATCAGTTTTAGCTATGGTGGTAAAAACATTGATGACATATGATGCAGAGGATGTTATTGGAAGTTGGAGGATGACAAGAATTCTGGCCTTAGTCATGCTGGAAGATGATCACTTAGATGCCTTCATGGATAAGAATTCAGTGTAATACAAATAAAAGGTGCAGAAAATTCACAATTGCCATTCTTCAGAGATGTGATAGAGGACAAATCTATTGGGGCATGTTTAGATGCTGTCTTCCTTTCTTACCCCAAAATGGGTTGTACTATTCATAAAAACTTTGGTGGGTTATTTTGCATCCAATGGTTGTCTGAGACAAGCTATAAAATGACAATCAGAGAATTTCAATCAGTGATATTCAATAAACAATCACAACCCTTGCATTTCAAAGATGTTGAAGCCAACCTGCTCACAAGAAAAGACAGTTATGCAAGGAAATTGGAATATGTCGAAGTCTATTAAACAGGGTTTTCATTACTTGGCCTATAGTCTTCTAACAATTTATATAGGAAATATCATGGGATTTCAAGACAGACCTGAAGTTCTAAATCAACAGAATGGCAAGAGATTGTAGAGACATGTTTGGTAAGGCTTTTAAAGATAACGCTTTGACTCTGTGTCAACAGGGTTAGCATCGTGTCTAGCCATATACAAATTTCCTTCAAAAGCAAAATTGCATTCCAACAGAGATCGAATATAACTTGCTTTATATTTTTTAAAATATATTTTTTATTTTTAACATGTAGTTTAAGTTGTAATAGAAGTTTTGAGGCTGATTGACTGATTTTATAGTATATACTTTCAGAAAAATCATTATGGTGTGTTTTCTTAGTGTTTGTAATAAATTCTTACATTTTTTAAGTTGTTATTTTTAATTTGCCGAAAAATAAGACTGAAAAGGTAAGGTGTAAATTGAATGCGGATTTTTAGGGTCATAAGACCTTCCTCTGTTTACAAAGAAGCTTCCACTTTTTCCCTGTTCAAATTATGGTTTTTTTGGGGAGACTTTGATCCTCCAAACAAGCTCATTTTAAAGAACTGCCCATTTATTTTGGTAATGCATTTGTGCATGCAAATGCTGCAGATGCACTCCCCTTTTGTAGGAGTAGGTGAAGGGTATTTTATGGAGTCCCTAGATTTCTTCTATGTTAAATTGAACCTTGCCAAGGATAGTAAAAATGACACAGTCAAGAAAACGGGGTCTAATGAAAGACAGCCTTTTCAAGCAGCTCAAACATTTTCCATGCCACCACATAGAAAAACAGTAAAAAAAAAAACATGGTAACAAAAACAGTAACTCAGAACACTGTTTTAACTTTTTTTGTATATTTCTTTCAACCTTAACAAGTACACAGTACCACAGTAGCCATAGGCTTCACAATTTCCATAGAGCACTACAAATAACATAGTTACCACAAATACCACAGTGGCCACAGTTGCCATAGACTTCACACCACAGTTTGAGCTTTCTTGACAGTCCTCTTGGCGTTCCCTTGCCAATCCTTTGCTGGCCTTTGCCAACTCCTTGCCAGTCATCCTGGATCCTTTCCGACTCCCTTACCGGTCTCTCGTTGGTCCCTTGCTGATTCCTGATCAACCCCATTCGGTCCTTTTCTGATCCATCCCGGATCCTTGCTGACCCCACTATCGGTCTCTTATTGACCTTGTCCTGACCTTTTCTGATTCCCTTTGCTTGTCATCTGGATCCTTGCTGACTCCACTACCAGTCTCTTGTTGGTCCCTTGCTGACCCCTTACGGGTCCTTGTTGGTCTCTTGCCGTCTCCTTACAGTTTTGTTTGGTCCTTTTCCGGTTGCTAGAATTAACCGCCATATCTCCATTCATGACCTTCTAGCAATGAGAAACAATGTTGAAAGATGAAAAGTTGTGTCCCTTCCTCTTCCCTTTTATAGCCAACCAAAGAGACCAAAACCATGTGCATAGAACCAACAATCATGTGCACAAAACCAACAACCATGTGCACCAAACCCTGTGCACAAAACGAACAACCATTTGCACACCATGTGCACAAAACAAATCCATGATCCCATTTGGATGCTCCTGCATCAAATACCCCAGGTAGCAAGAAAATGTGAGCTACTGCTCAAAAAGCTCTTATAACAGGATTTGTCTGACAACCACTCATCTTCTAACAACCACTTTGCGTTTCAATCCTAGGACCTATGGGTTATGGGCCTACCATGCTTTTGCTGCACCACTAGGAATCAACCTTCACTTTGATAAGATCTTTTCCTGCTCAAATAAGATCTCAACATGCTCTAATAAGATCTTAAATTGCTCTGATAAGATCTCGTCCTGCTCTAATACCACTTGACGCAGTCAAGAAAAGGGGATCTAATGAAAGACAGCCTTTTCAAGCAGCTCAGACATTTTCCATGCCACCACACAGAATAATAGTTAAAAAATGACACGGTAACAAAAACAGTAACACAGAACACTATTTTTTTAATATATTTCTTTCAACTTTAATAAGTACACAGTACCACAGTAGCCACAAGCTTTACAATTTCCATAGAGCACCACAAATAACACAATTACCACAAATACCGCAGTGGCAGTTGCCACAGACTTCACACCACAATTTGAGCTTTCTTGACAGCCCTCTTGGTGTTTCCTTGCCAATCCTTTGCTGGCCCTTGCCAACACTTTGCAGGTCATCTTGGATCCTTGTCGACTCCCTTACCGATCTCTTGTTGGTCCCTTGCCGATTCCTTATCGACCCTGTTGAGTCCTTTTCTGGTCCCCTTTCGGATCCTTGCCAAATCCACTACTAGTCTCTTGCTAGTCCCTTGTCGATTCCTTATCGACCTTGTCCGGTCCTTTTCTGATCCCCTTTGCTGGTCATCCCAGATCCTTGCTGACTCCACTACCTGTCTCCTATTGGTCCCCTATTGACCCCTTACCGGTCCTTGTTGGTCTCTTGCTGTCTCCTCATGGCCTTGTTCGTTCCGTTTCCGGTCGCTGGAATTAACCACCATATCTCCACTCATGACCTTCTAGCAATGAGAAACAATGCTGGAAGATGGAAAGTTGTGTCCCTTCCTCTTCCCTTTTATAGCCAACCAAAGGGACCAAAACCATGTGCACAAAACCAACAACCATGTGCACACCATGTACACAAACCAACAACCTTGTGCACACCATGTGCTCAAAACCCACAACCTTGTGCACACCATGTGCTCAAAACCCAAATCTATGAACCCACTTGGATGCTCCTGCATCAAAGAAGAAGAGCACTCATTTTATGGAATTGTGTCAATTCTCTATTGGATAAGTTGTTGAGCATTTTCATTGGGAATAATCTTTCAATCTTTGTGTTTGATGAAATAGGATCAGAGCAATTCTCTTAAGGAATTGATGACATACATAGAAGATATCGTACTTGTTAGAAAAAGATGGCCAAATTTCCAGTGAATAAAGGGCTTTACAATATGTTTAGAGTGGATGCTTTGTTAAGGTGATTGAGCATATCCCTTCAGAGTAATGTTTTGGTATTTGTGTTTGACGAATTAAGGTCAAAGCAGAACTCCTTGGAGAAAGGCCAAACGTTTAGTAAATAAAGAACTTGAGGACACTTGTATAGAAGAAATCCCTCTTCTTCTCCAGGGAATTTAGGCTTTTGTTAAAATAGCTGTTGGAACTGAGTTTGAGGTATGTGTCATTTGATAAATTAAGATCAAAGTGATTTTGTTAGTAAGAATCGGTCTTATTATCTATTGACTAAAGGACTTGATGATCTGCGTTATCTATCTATCTATCTATATAATCTAAAGAAATTAAATTTAATGGTTCTCAGTCAAAGTGAATTCTAGCAAAACATGTGAAGCAAAGCAAAAATGCAAATCACTTGGAAGTGTAAATGAACCTAGTTTAAGCTACAAGAAAGTATTTGTATTTTTATTAAAATGCAGGTATAACATTTTATAAATTATAAGTATATAATTAGAATCTTTTGTGCTCATTATTTATTTCTTTGTCGGCCAGGAAAAGATGAGAGAAGAACTCAACAAGCGTCGCAATGAACAAAGATTGAAATGAGAGAAGGATGAAATTTATACATCCGATCTTTTATCTGATTCATGAAGAGACTTGAAAGGAATGATACTGAATTTTTCCACAGTATCATGCAGTGTTAGAATGAAGTTGAGGCTGGTCTAGTAGTATTTAGGATTTATTTAGTGATTTAGAATTGGGATTGAGGCACATGTTAGTGGCATGAAAGAAATGTCTATGAGTAAAAGATGCTGCTCCAGTTTCATGTCCCTGCAAAGGAAAACCAAAAAGGTATATTTCATTTATTTTAAATCGGTTATATGGGATTGAAACAGGTCCCACCCATATTACATCATGACCACATAGTGGTATTACAATAGCTAGGCAAGATTTAAACCTAGTCTTCTCCTTGAAAGTTGAGGAATATAATCGGTTGAGCTAATGCCATTTGATTAAAAAGGGTATTTTTTATGTTAGATTATTCTTTTTCACTTTTTCAAGGTTTTCTTATGGGCCATTTTAATTTTGAGTGTTAGGAAATAGAAAATAAAAGAACTTGTTCTGTTTGTAGAGTCTATAGGAACTACATGCTTTGCAAACACCTGGTACTGCATTGTTTGTTTAATCTTTTTAACATATTTCTTTACATTTAGTTTTTGCATGAATACAAAACAGCAAAGTCTTAGCAGTAGTTACAGTGACAAATCAAATTATATGGCTCTGAGTGACAAATGACTGTTTGTTTTACTAAAAGGTATGCAAATGTTTGGACTCAAAAGCCAAGGTAAAATGAAAATCCTGTCAATTCATATATTGAACTATACAGTAAACTCATTCCTTCCAAACCATGCCTGCTTTAAGTCTTCGTAAAACTGATCTACTTGAAAAACTCTTTCAGGTTATGTATGAAGAAACTTATGATGCACCGGATTCTGTTACTTTAGAATAGTTGAAGTAACTGAGCTTGAGGCAAAGAGCAGTTGAAGAGTCTATCAATGGAAGTAGCCTTATTACAGCAGCCATTGCAAGAGAAATGGCTGGTGGAACGACTTCCCCAATAAAGCATGCAGGCCTTGATTTATGTCAAGTGTTGCTTCTTTACATTGTTTTGAACTTGATATTTTAACTTACCGTTTGAGGTCAACATTGTTTAGGATCTACAAAAGTTGGAGAGATATCTGCCTTTGTTGGAGAATCTAGGTATGTGTGTTGAATCAGTTGGAGACAATCATTGAATTCCTCAGTGGACCACAGATCTTAAATTACAGTGGAATAGTGCTTTGGAATTCCCATCTTCAGGGTGGTTTATCATGCTCCCATCTTCCAATGTTTTGTTCTTTATGTTCTTTAGTTTTTTATCTTTATTTAATTTCATCTTCTTTATGATGTGCATATTTAGTTGAATCTGCAACCCTTTTTAGAAAGGCGCAAGAGTTTATCTTTACTCGGCCAAGATGTACTTCCTTCTCTACAGTGCTTCCTCCACAGACACCTCCTGAAGCAACACCCTCAATGGCTTCCATTATGTGTCTTCTTTGTTTAGCAAAGACCCAGGTGATTTTCCCTTTTACACTTTTGTTCCTTGAATTTCCTGTGGTCATCTCTGACTTGGAGTTTTTATTGTCGAAGTATGTAAAACAATATTAGATTTCTGAGGGTTTATTCTCTTCCTTAGGTTAGAGGCGTCTATTAATTTTTCTTGCAATCATGCAAAGTGGCAAATTACTAATTATAGCTAAATAGTGGAAAATAGTTGTCATGGATCCACCGTATTCAAAGATCAGTGATAAGTTGACATCTACTTTGTATAGCCAGATGCAAATTCTTTTAACCAAAAATAAGCATATTAATTAACAAACATAGATACACCTGTAATATAGCCATACCTGAAGCTTCATTCTGTACAAAGAGTAGCACTAATAAAAAATGCTGCAATTCCTTAACATCAAAATGGACCCTGCCCTAAAGATTTTCTATTTTCTATGGTTAGCTAGTTTAGCTTGCCAAGCAAAAATAGGATTAAATATATCCTTTGACTATTTACAAGACAGCCCAAGCAAAATGACTGATGACTTCTATATAGGATGAAACTTGCTTATAAGATATGAGATATTTTCTCCTAAGGTGTATACTGCAGGTCCATGATTGAAAGCAAAACATATAAATTCCAATAGAACTAAACAAACTAAACATTGTGCGAGTAAAGGATGACAGAAATTTACAAGCATTGATTCTTTCAGTTGTTCAGGTTGGTGCTGTTCTTGGGATCTGCAAAATAAATGAAATATTTCTATGCGTTGCTTTCCCAGTCTTTCATGTATCTGATTTTTATCCACACCATGTGCATCTCCTTGTCCTTGTTGTCCCTGTCATTCTCATTATTTTCTCTGCAGCTGCTTTATTTCCTGCCTGGCATAACTCATCATACTCAAGTTTTACCTTCTACAGTTTGCTATTTAAGAGGGGTCCTTGTTGACAAATTTACCATGTGATGGCATCTTGATTTCCTCCACTCTTTTCATCATACTGCGGTTCACTTTCTTGTAAAAACAATTAGTTTATTTTATTGCAAAAGCCATATTTCTAGTTTGTCTCAATAGGGAATATTAGAATTGCCATTAAGATTCTTCCGCATTTAATTGATTCCTTTCTTTTGCCATCTGAATGTTTGAGTGCTCAAAATTCAAATAAGTCATATTTTTGGAATGTGTTCTCTTCATTAAGCTTGGCATTCTTTTGGCATCTAATGCTGTTGAGAACAAAGGATTTTAGGATTCTTTTGGGAACTTATTGTTTTAATGGCAAATTTGGAGTTGCTGACAGTTCAAATCCTTTTAGCACCCCTTTTAATGTCAAGCTTCAGACAATTTGAAAGCATTGAGGGCTCATCCACATTGTTGGTGCATGCATTCAGTTCAAGGAATAAGAAAGCCATGGGAAAAATGAAGAATATTCCTCTGAGTAGAAAAATGGTAGCAGAAGTGAAGTGAATATAGATTTGAATTAAGTTGTATTATGGGGCACTTGTGCTTACCATTCAAAGGACCTCGCTTCTCTACTATAAATTCTCCACATATGAATAAAGTTTGTATTGTGAGTCATCAAATATAAACTCTACCACTCCATGTGCTCTTGCATACTGATGATCTTTTGTGGCTTATTTCATGGTGTAGTTTATGACCTAATGTCTCAGTTTCAGCAGTTGTAAAATGAGCATAAAGTGCCATAGGTATAGGATAGGGCGAGTCTAAAAACAGATGCAAGATCTCAGAGATTTGTGATAAAGTATAACTGGTCAAAATTTCTACAAAGTGTACATTTCCTCCTCTTCACCTAGTATAAGTCTTTGCTGGGGCATTAAATGCCACCAATTGTATAAATGTGAAGTCAGTCTTTTTTTTTTTTTTAGCACTGTTCTCTTCTTCAAAGCGGATTGTGAATATGAATCCAAATGGCAAAATTTGTAAGAGCATTCATTCTTTTAACCTAAGTTTCCGCATTTGAGTTCAAGAAAGGTAAAAATCGAAAAAAATTCGTCCCAAAAAATACGGGCAATGAAGTTTGCCATTAAATCCAATAAACCAATATATATATAGTGGTGAAATATAAGTTAATTATAATAGAACACTTTATGGTACTGTATCTAGGGCTTGATAGTGGTTTACTGTGGCACCTAAATTTAAAAGGGCGAATTAAATCAAATTCAGCGAACTTATTTGGTTACCGAAAAAAAGAGAGTCAATATCCAGACATTTATATAGATATATAGATAGATATAATAAAATTTAAATATAATAGAACACTTTGTGGCACCCTACCTCCACGTAAGTGATTCAGAAGGGCTCGATAGTGGTTTATTATAGCACCCACGTTTAAAAGGACAAATTAAAGCAAATTCAGTGAACTTATTTGGTTGCCCAAAAAAATTGCTGATATTCGGACATTTTCTAATTTATTTGGCAAACGTGGCAACCTCGCTTTTAATTAGGTTAATTATTGTTATCCAGCTGGTTATGTAGGTTAATCCAGTGTCATTGTTTTTGCTTGCTCAAGGCAAAGGTACTATTCTTGTTATCCAGCTGGTTATGTAGGGTAATGCAACAAAGCATCATGGTGGTTTTCAATTCAAACATTTAATATTCTGATGAAAATCTGCTACTGTACGCCAGATACAGTCATCCTATATCATGCTTAACAGCATATATTCAGCAAGGATCAAGCATCCCTTAGGATGGTGCAGCATTCAGCCACTGACATGAAGTTGTCTATATCCATACGACACTTAGTTCCTAGTAGATAAAGAAAGTATTCTTTATGAAGGTACAATGCTCAACTACTATGTAGATCAGTACAGTCAAAGAAGTCAAGATGCTATAGTATTCAGTGTATAACCAGAACAGCATTTAGCTAAATTCAAACATTTGTATATAACAGCAATGATATCATTATTCCCAAGTTACATACCAATCATTAGATGGAACAACTTTCTTGTTCAATCATCATACCAAAAGAGTATCACTTTCCATAATTTTCTTACAATGTTGTAAACTTGAAGGTGTAAAATTCATTCAATGTCATCATACTAAATATGTTTATCCATAACCATATCTATCATACATTGTTGTAAACCAAACACTTGATAGAACAGCATTCCTACAATGTCCTCATACAAAACAATTTGTTATATCTGCCATACTTGATGGTACAACATTCATTCAATGTTATTATGCCAAACAAATTACTTTCCATATGTGTCATACAATGTCGTCTACAAGACATACAATGTCATCCTTCTAAAAAAATTGATCACTTTCCATACAATGATTACATTACATTTTTCACACAAGATGTACTGCCATGTTCAAGGAGAGCATTATTTTCTATTTCTGACTGGCTGTAACATAAGAGAGGGAAAGCAGCTTCTTGGCACTTTTCCTCCCAACAAAATAAGATACTTAAACAAGTATTGCTGTCTCAACTTCTCAAGGAAGTTCCAACCCTTCATAAAGGAGCAGATACAAGGAACCAAGTTCAGCTAGAGAGACCTCATACGCCGGACGCGCAATGCAGTACATATACATACATTTTATTCCATGGATTTATGAGTATATACTCATAGCAAGATCTAGTCTTAAGTGCAGATGACCAAATTGCACTTCTAGGTGATACATCTATTGTGTATGCCATTAATACTCCTTCCCATGGTTGTACACTTAATCTAGAGTATTTCATCTAGTCCATGGTGCATTGGCCAGTTACTTTGACCTTTCTCCGAATAGGAGATGCAAGGTTTGAATCCAATGTGGGGTAGAGTTGTACACCATACTTCGGTAACAAAAGTTTAGTTGGATAAACAAATATTGGGTAAACAACATCCTCTATGAGGATCATCTTGTATGGCCTAGGCCTATGGTCTCATGGACGTTAAAAATCACTTTACCTTTGTCTTCTATCTATCCAGATAGGTTGAACTCAAAACATGATTAACTTGTGTCATTCATGCATAACGCAACCAGACTGCTACTCCAAACAGAGTTATAATACCTCTTCAATATTAGTTTTACGGTGACAACTCTGTGCAGCAACCAAATCAATAAAAGGCCAGTATTTCAATCATGCTAAATAAGCAGCAGACAGACAATTTCAATTTATCATAACATCATAACATATACCTATCAAAAAGCATAACAGTCATTCTAAATACAGCTCCATCATGCACTTAAATGGCCATAACAGCACTCCATATGATTAGCAAAATGACATAGCAGCAGTCATTTTGAATGCAGCTACATCATGCAATTAAGTGGCCATAACAACACTTGATATGCTTAGCAAAATGACATAGCAGCAGTCCTTCTAAATGCAGATAAATTAAGCAATTCAAGTGGTTATACAACAGTCCATCTGTTTAGCAAACTGGCATTCCAGTAGTGAATCTCAATGCAAGTGAAACTGACTATTGAGCCTATTAGCCTACCAAATACTATAGCACACAGTTTCAGTTGCAGGTCAATTAGACTGTCAATTTGTCGAAACAGCAGCCAACATGCTTTTCAGTAGTTGAGCAATTTATATGCAGGGTAATCAATCCATCATTCAAGTGAAACTGACTATTGAGCCTATTATGCCTACCAAATACTATAGCACACAGTTTCAGTTGCAGGTCAGCTAGACTGTCAATTTGTCCAAACAGCAGTGAACATGCTTTACAGTAGTTGAGCAATTTATATGCAGGATAATCAATCCATCATTACAATCATCCACAATCAGACTTCCTGTATGCATTTCATAGCTACTATTTGAACACATCCAAAAGAATGCCATTGCCCCTTATTTATAGTTTTAAATTCCCACAAAACAGCATATGATAAGAAAGATGGTTCTTAATGAAAGTACAACTCATGAATATGGCACCCATTTTACAAGCTGTAATGCAGCAGTAACACTCATTTTAGACGCAGCCTTAAAGAGAATCCTTTATTGAGCTTGGCAATCCCTGTTACAATGGTGCACTGGCTTCAACCTTGTATTTATACCTTGCACAACCACAGGCCTGATGATGACAATTTCCTGTATAGTAGAGTTTTTCCAGCTATGCATCTATGGTCTTTATAAGGACTTTACTTGGTACAGCATCATGGTCATCCATCTTACTCTGAGTGCAACTGTTATTTTCATACTAGTTGTAAGGCAGGAGACATGAAAGAAATTTTAAACTTATATACCTAGTTATCTACTTGCAGCAAAACACGGGACCACTTACTCTTTTAAAGTAAGAACATGCAAGCACAGCAGCAGGTATTTTGTCAAACACTTCTACCTCATCTGCATAACCCTGTCATGACTCAGGCTAAATTACATCGGTATCCTAGCTTACATCGTAAAGAAATCGTGATATGGTCTGCTTAGGAGAAGAGAAAGAAACAGGGAACAAGCTTGTAACTTAGTATAAAGAAAACAAGCCTTCATGGCTTCATCACACATGTATGAATTCACTAAAACTAAAATATGCCCATCCAACGCATTTTCTCTTTCAAAACCCAACTCAGAAAGAAAGCAAAGCAGTTAACAAGGATGCATTTCTTACCCATTTTTGATCCGAAATTATTTTTCGGATAAATAAAATTTTAATAATCATGGTGAGTAAGTAAACATCTGAGTGGAGTTATTTGACATCATACTTCAATTTTGGGTGTTGTTAGTACCACCAAATCTTGTAAAATTTGGCAACTACATACTCTTTTGCAAAACTGGACTGCACACTTTTGACAGCTGGAAACAGGGTAAAAATCAGCCTCGGTGGTCATATTCGTGGACATGCTGGGAATGACTCATAATGAATTAGGACCTCAAATTTTAACCAAATGTATTTCTAATTATTGAGAATGCATGGTAAAATTTTCAGGTCGATTGGACAGGTAATCCGAAATCTGTGCGCGTTCCAAAATGACAATCTGGCACTTTTGACAGCTGGAAACTGTGTAAAAATCAGCCTCGGTGGTCATATTCGTGGACATGTTGGGAGTTACTCATAAGGATTTAGGATCTAAATTTTTAACCATATGTAGTTCAAACTATTGGGAACACGTGGTATAAATTTTAGGTCGATTGGATATGCAATCCAGAAGTTGTACATATTCCAAAATGGCAATCTGATGCGTTTGACAACAGAATACCAAAAAAATAGTTGGAGACCAAAAGTCACGCTTGGTAGCCAAAAGGCCAGGAGTTATTGGAATGTTTATTTATGTCATTTTTAGCATCTATGGCAGGGTTAATGAGGGATTGGAGAGTATGTACGTGAGCTTTGTTTATGGTGAACAATTTGCAGACTGTTGGGTAAAATTTCTTGCTTAGTATTGGCTGTTTCAAAACAGTAGCAATGCTTGGTAGCCCTTCGAAGGTTGCAATGTAATGTTTGTTCGGTAATAAAATAATGAGCTCTCTTGTACAGTGGATGTTTCCCCACATTGGGGTTTTACCACTATAAATTTATGTGTCAAATTTGTGTGAATGTTTTTGAATTAGATTTTAGCAATTGCATAGAGATTTGGTAATTGTTTTTCAATCCTTAAATCTGTAATTGTGAGAATAGTCAGGTTTGGCTACCATTACGGATCAAGTGGTATCAGAGCAAGTTCTTTCGTAAGGCCTGTGTATGCAAGGTAGAAGGTCTCAGAATTCGGAGTTAGTTCCTTATAACCCAGAAATTGGGAGAAGGCAAAGAAATACTTCCATGGCTGAAGAACAACGAGCCCGAATGTCTGATGAGGAATATGAATGCAAATTCCTCAAGATGGAAAACACTCTCGCACAACTCACCAAAATGATGGAGATGATGCAATTACAGTTGAACCAGTCTAGAAATGAGGAGCAAGCGATTTCTGTGGGAGAGGATGAAGGTGCTTCGATTTCTAATAAGGTACCATTGGTATCTGATCCATTTAAGATGGAGGTGAAGCTGGACATACCTGTCTACAGTGGAGAGTTGGATCCTGAGAAGTTGGACGGCTGGTTGAAGCAGTTGGAGGTATACTTCAGTATCAAGCATTATACGGAGCCCCAAAAAGTGAGTTTTGCCAGATTGAAGCTTGGAGGACATGCTCTCACATGGTGGGAGGCATATGTTGTTGGTTTGGCTCGTAATAGGCAACCACCTGTACAAACATGGGCTCAATTTGTGGCTGCACTCAGAGCTCAATTCTATCCGGTTGGATACCAAGAAAGGATGGAGGAGAGGTGGCAATTTTTGAGGCAGAAACAAGGACAAGATGTTCAAGAATACACCACTGAATTCAGGAAGCAAGCGGTGTTATTGAACATAAATTTGCAGGACCCATCAATTCTGAAGAAGTACAAGGGTGGATTGCACTACCATCTCAGAACAGAGTTGGCACTTTTCAATGTCACAAGCATAGATGAGGCATGTGTCAAGGCAATGTACTTGGAGATGAAGAATAGGAAGCCAAATAAAATGCAACAGACCTCTAATCAGCCCAGTGGTAGTAAGAATGTGGCAAAACCACAAAAGCAAAGCAAAAATCAGACCAAAAAGGCTTCTACAGCAGTGCAAAAAGATGAAAAACATTGTGACCATTGCAAGGTTGATGGGCACACTACAAAGAAATGTTGGAAATTGCATCCAGAAAAGAAGCCCAAATGGTTGAACAAAGGTAAAAAGAAAACAGCCAATGTGTGTCAACAAGATGAGGATTGTATTAGCACTGCAGAGGTTGAAGAAAAATTGGCTTGTGTAGCCAAGCAAGGGCAAAAGAAACTACAGACTTTGGAGGCTCATGGAAAAACCCATATTCAAGCTACAAAGGAGGAGATAGTTTCAGAAACCACAAAAGAAGAATTGTTTTGGGTGTATATCCAAATAAAGATGACGAAGGTAGTTGCATTGTATGATTCTGGATCACAAAGAAATCTGATCTCAGAAAAATTAGTACAGCAGTTGGGATTTGAGGTAAAACCTCATCCTCAACCGTATCCATTGGGGTGGCTACACAAAGATGTAGAATTGCAGGTAACTAAGCAATGCACATTTAAATTTTCTATTGATGAGAAGTTTAAAGATGAGGTAGTTTGTGATATTGTACCTCTGGATATATGCCAAGTTGTCTTTGGTAGCCCATATTTATGGGAAAGAGATGTTGTTTTTTATAGAAGGCTGAACCAGTGGCGCTTGGTGAAAGATGGCAAGGGATTTAGAATTCATGCCTACAAAGGGCAAAAGAAATTTCAGCTTGTTACTGCTCAACAAGCAAAACATATGGTGAATACTAGCAAGAGGTTTGTGCTTCTCATGGTGAGACGTGTGGGTGAAGACTTGCAAATTGATGGACCTAAAGTAGAGGCAGCTGATTGTACTCCTAGGCAAAGGGGAGAGTTGAAGAAGTTGCTTCAAGAATTCCAAGAAATTATGCAGGCACCTCGGGGCATCCCACCAAAGAGAGATGTAGAACATGAGATTCAGCTATTACCAGATTCACCAGTACCAAACATTGGGTTGTATAGGCAGTCAGTATTGGAATCTGATGAGGTGAAGAGACAAGTCCAAGAATTATTGGAACAAGGGCTTGTGAGGCCTAGTACATCACCAGCAGGTTCTCCCATTGTGTTGGTTCCAAAGAAATATGGGACATGGAGGATGTGCATTGACTACCGGGCACTCAATAAAATCACCATTAAAAATAGATATCCACTTCCTCGCATTGATGATTTACTTGATCAGTTGAAGCATGCCCGATATTTCACCAAGTTGGATTTAAAATCTGGTTATCACCAAATCCGGATGAAGGAGGAAGACATTTGGAAGACAACTTTCAAGACTAAGCAAGGTCTTTTTGAGTGGCTAGCTATGCCATTCGGTTTAACTAATGCTCCTGCAACATTCATGAGAATGATGAACGATGTACTACGTCCATTTTTGGATAAATGTGCAGTTGTCTTCTTGGATGATATACTTGTGTATAGTGCATCTTGGGAGGAGCATATGCAACACTTGAGAGAGGTATTGGCAGTTTTGCAGCAGTCACAATTGAAATTAAACATCAAGAAATGTGAGTTTGGAAAGACTTCTTTGGTTTATTTGGGCCATGTGATTGGTGGAGGAGAGATTCGAATTGATCCAGCGAAAGTTGCAGCCATCTTAGAGTGGGCCCAGCCAAAATCTCAGACTGAATTAAGAAGCTTTATTGGAGCAATTCAGTATTTGAGGAAGTTCATTAAAGATTTCTCACATGTGGCTGCACCACTGCAGAAAATGTTGCGAAAAAACAGCAGTATTATGTGGGGTAAAGAAGAAGAACAAGCATTTCAGAAGTTGAAGGATAAGGTTTGCAATGCACCAGTTCTTGCCATGCCAGATATGAGATTACCTTTTGAAGTAGAGACTGATGCTTTTGGCCATGCTATGGGAGCAGTTTTACTCCAAGGAGGTAAGCCGGTATGTTATCATTCTAAGTTATTTGTTGGAGTTGTTCTTAATTATCCTACATATGATAGAGAATTGTATGCTTTGGTGCAAGCGGTTAAGAAATGGAGGCACTATTTGATGGGTAAAGAATCAGTTATTCATACTGATCATGAACCCTTAAAATATTTGCAAACTCAGAGTAAATTGCAGCAGTCAAGACATTTTAAATGGATGGGTTTCTTGCAACAATTTAACCTTTTGATCAGGTATAAGAGGGGTAAAGCTAATAAATTGGCTGATCTATTATCCAGACCTCCCATGAAACTTGCTTCAGTTGTTATGGAGTTAGAGCCTTTTGCTTTTGATAGTTATAAAGGTGAATATGAGGAGGATAAGGAATTTAAGGAAGTGTATCTCAGTCTTGGAGCAGGAAAAAATACCTCAGTGGAAGACTATCACTTGGAGGATGGCTTACTGTTCAAGGCTGGCAAGCTTTGTATTCCAGTTGGTAGTAGATTGCAGCTGATTAGAGAATCTCATACTTCATTGATTGCTGGTCACTTTGGGGTGCATAAAACAGTAGCAAATTTGCAGCGTTATGTGCACTGGCCAAATATGCAAAATGATGTTTCCAGATACATCCGTGGGTGTGCCATTTGTAATACAAGTAAGCCAAGTAACCGGAAATTAGGATTGTACACTCCCCTACCAGTTCCTAGCCGGCCTTGGGAGAGCATTTCAATGGATTTTGTGGGTGGACTGCCTACCACTCGCAAGGGGAATGATTATTTGTATGTGATAGTTGATAGATTTAGTAAAATGGCTGTTATGATTCCATGTAAGAAGACTATCACAGCTGAAGGAGCAGCTGATTTGTTCTTTCAACAGGTTTTTGTGAATTTTGGTCTACCCAAAAGCATTATTAGTGACCGTGATACCCGGTTCCTTAGCAAGTTTTGGACTGCACTTTGGGGAATGTTGGATACAAAGTTGAAAAGATCTACCGCATTTCATCCCCAAACTGATGGTCAAACAGAAGTTGTCAATAGGACCATTGTTCATTTGTTGAGAGGATTTAACCAGCAAAGACCAAAGACTTGGGATGACAATCTACCTTATGTGCAATATTGCTACAATAGGGCTATTCATTCATCAACTCAGCTATCACCATTTGAGGTATGCTATGGTTTTCTACCACATTCACCTTTTGATGGAGTATTTTCAAGTGGTTAAGATGCAATAGGGAGTAATGAGTCGAAAGGTAGCAAGGCTTTGAGGTTCATCCAGAAAATTCAGCTTATCCATGAGCGAATTGAGGAGAAGTTGAAGAAGACTCAGCAACAATACAAAGAGCGCCATGATAAACACAGAGTTGCACATCAGTTTCAGATTGGAGATATGGTGTGGTTGCATTTGGGTAAGGAGAGGCTTCAAGGAGCTGGTAAGAAGCTAAAACCCATACGTTATGGACCATTCAAGATTGTGGATCAATATGGGGATAATGCATTCAAACTTGACTTGCCTAGTTATATGCAAATGTATTCTGTTGTTAATGTGGAGAATTTGAAATTGTTTGAGCCTTCATTATTGGATGCCAAAGAAGATACTCCAGTTCTACCACATTGGGATGACCTGACTTCATCAACTTTTGAAGAGGCTGTAGAGGATGTGGTGCTTGAAAAGAAAATTCGTACTTCAAGAAGGGGTGACCAAGAGTTTTGGTTAGTTTGTGGAAAAGGTAAAAGACTGAACAAAGCAATATGGTTACCTTTGGCTCGGGTGAAGGATTTATATCCTCACCTAATGGCTTAAAGCTTTTGAGGGACCAAAAGCTCCCCAAGTAGGGAGGCCTGATCCGGAATTATTTTTCGGATAAATAAAATTTTAATAATCATGGTGAGTAAGTAAACATCTGAGTGGAGTTATTTGACATCATACTTCAATTTTGGGTGTTGTTAGTACCACCAAATCTTGTAAAATTTGGCAACTACATACTCTTTTGCAAAACTGGACTGCACACTTTTGACGGCTGGAAACTGTGTAAAAATCAGCCTCGGTGGTCATATTCGTGGACATGTTGGGAATGACTCATAATGAGTTAGGACCTCAAATTTTAACCAAATGTATTTCTAATTATTGAGAATGCATGGTAAAATTTTTAGGTCGATTGGACAGGTAATCCGAAATCTGTGCGCGTTCCAAAATGACAATCGGCACTTTTTAACAGCTGGAAACTATGTAAAAATCAGCCTCGGTGGTCATATTCGTGGACATGCTGGGAGTTACTCATAAGGATTTAGGATCTAAATTTTTAACCATATGTAGTTCAAACTATTGGGAACACGTGGTATAAATTTTAGGTCGATTGGATATGCAATCCAGAAGTTGTACATATTCCAAAATGGCAATCTGATGCGTTTGACAACAGAATACCAAAAAACAGTTGGAGACCAAAAGTCACGCTTGGTAGCCAAAAGGCCAGGAGTTATTGGAATGTTTATTTATGTCATTTTTAGCATCTATGGCAGGGTTAATGAGGGATTGGAGAGTATGTACGTGAGCTTTGTTTATGGTGAACAATTTGCAGACTGTTGGGTAAAATTTCTTGCTTAGTATTGGTTGTTTCAAAACAGTAGCAATGCTTGGTAGCCCTTCGAAGGTTGCAATGTAATGTTTGTTCAGTAATAAAATAATGAGCTCTCTTGTACGGTGGATGTTTCTCCACATTGGGGTTTTACCACTATAAATTTCTGTGTCAAATTTGTGTGAATGTTTTTGAATTAGATTTTAGCAATTGCATAGAGATTTGGTAATTGTTTTCAATCCTTAAATCTGTAATTGTGAGAATAGTCAGGTTTGGCTACCATTACGGATCAATTTTCCAATTTGAATTCCAACCCATCACGAAACAGAGATAGCTTAGCAAAACAGGTTTATATACCAACCAGTCATGACAGCCAAGATACCCACGACAGAAAAGCAACCAAGTAACAACATAAAAAATGTGCAAACGAAAAACCTACACAATGCTCCTTGCTACCTTAGCCTCCAAGCTGCCTTCGTGCTTCATCAGCCGCCCTAAACACAGTTTCAATTTTCTTCAAAATAGGGCAATTTCTGGAATTCCAGAGGTTTCCAAAGTTCTTTCCCCATCTTCTGTTGGTTTCAAGACAAGAATTAGTTTTTTTGTGGGTCTGGTTTTCTCTCTTGCATGGCATAAAGGAAGCTCTCTGCATTCCTTCCCGCTTGTTGCATAACTTTATTATCATTAACATAAACCATTCACCAATATGCAGAAATATCAAATCATTCATCCACAATACATTATCCACAATAACAATCCACAAATGAGAGAGAGATAGATAATACCCTTAAGGTAGGGAAACACCAATAATAATCCTTAAGGAAGGAATAACTCCACAAGATCTCCCAAGATGAGAGGCCACTTCGTGGGCACGACGATTACATAAGATTCTTCTTCAATGATATGAATCATTACAATAACAAATATCTCTTCTTTATATATCCATATTATTATTCTACTTTACCTTGGGTTATGTGTGGCCCATGCCAACCCTTATACAATATAATAATATATCCCCAAATATCTATTCCTAGGTACCCTACCATGCCACCCTCCTTACAAATGTTTTGTCCTCAAAACATATGAAGAAACATGATAATATGATTTGCTAAGCAATGTTAGCAACTGGTACCAATCTCGATCATCCATCCATCCAAGTGAAACACGGTGATGCTGGTATGCCATTTTGTTACCTGAGTTTCTAAATCTGCTTCGTTGGCTCCATGTTTCTGCTGCTATATTTTGATAACTTGAATGATGGGTCTACTTTTTCCTTGATGTTGATGATCCACTCTGCAAACCAGGATCCTTATGCTTTCTCTGCCAAACACTACCATAGTTGGTGCCCTTCCGATTCCATGTAGAACCATAATATTGTTGCCTTGAACCATACCTCCAAGATTGTTGCTGCTTATGGTGGTGTGGATGGTGATATGGTGCAACCTTAACTTGATGTTCTACCTTCTTTGACTTCCCAACATTTGGATCCATTGTTTAAAATTCTTCTACATATTGTTCTTTCTTGTTCTCTTTGTTTGGTGTGTCCTTGTGCTCTTCTATCAAATCTTCCTTGGACTCTGTTACTGTTATTTCCATGGACTCCGTTGCTGCTACTTCCATGGACTCTGTTGCTGCTACTTCCATGGACTTTGTTGCTGCTATTGCCTTCTTGGATTTTGTTTCAGGTTCTTCAATTTGTTTCTCTACAACCACTTCTTGATTTTCCTTGCATCCTTGCTCCTTAAGCTGAGAAATATCCTGCAATGTTATCTTCTTTTTCTTGTACCATAACTTCATAAACTTCTTTTGCACATTAATGTTAATAGTACCCAAAGAATCTAACCAAGGATAACCAAGAACAATATCCTCTTCATCCCTCCCAATAGCATACAAATCTGAATGTAAAACATATTTATCCATGGTGATATTCAAATCTTCAAAAATCTGAATATGCTCACCCTCTAGTTGCATGTCCTTAATTTTTGTTGTTTGAACTTGCAACTTTTTAGCCAAAGAAATATTAATAAAATTATATCTGCTACCAGGGTCAATGGAATAATAACTTGTTCCTTTTGAATGCTTCCATGAATCTGCAAAATAGACTTTTTAGATTCAAACAAATTCCTTTGTCCATTTACTAATTTATCTTCTACCAAAGGTATGGTTTCCTTTGTCTGCATACTGTCATATTTTTTATCTTCCCTAACCTTTTCCTCTTTCTTCATGAGTAATTTTATTTCTTTTTCATAGTCTTCATTCCGTTTCTTGAAAACTTCCCATTCTCCTTTTATTGCATTCCACTCATTTTGAGTTCTTTGTAGTTTCTTTTCAAGGTCTTCGATGACACCCATTAGGCTATCTATATAATATGGGTCCCATTTACTCAAGAATGCATGCTCTAGTTCATCCCAAGTGTATTCATTATTTCTTTCTTTACAAAAATTTATCCACCAAGAAATTTTTTTCCCATAAAGATATGTACCAAGGGAGTGTTTCCGGAAAGGACTATATAGAGCTCTAAACTTTTTCCACCATTCCCTAACATCAATATCATCTTCTCCAGAAATAATTTGGAGTGCCATTGTTCATGCCCTAATGCAACTAGGGTTTTTTGATAATATATATCATGCCCTAATGCAACTAGGGTTTTTTGATAATATATATCATGCCCTAATGCAAACTAGGGTTTTATGGAAATAAATATCTTTCCACTGAGTTGAAGCTAAAACTCCACATAGACAACTAGATCTGCAATTCTTCTTCCAAAAAAAATAAAGTGCAACTGATTTGCTTACCCGAACTAAACAATTTCATCTTCAAGAAATTCGTGATTTGAAAATTTGTCACTACCCTTGTTCCAGAAGGCTGACTGCAGACGGTCGTATCTCCCCCAATATTGCTCGGTTTCCTTCATATGACCACTCATTTTAAAATTCTTCAAATTTTGCACAAACTGATCCAAAAATCGTCTGAATCGGATAAACTTTCACAGAGATATGGCTTCTGAAAGATGAGACATTTTTCCAGAAAAAAATCTACGAAATTCGTCACTATCCTTATTATTTCGGATGACTAACTTCAAATGGTCGTATCTCCCTCAACATTGCTCGGATTCCTTCATATGACAACTAATTTTAAAGCTCTTCAAATTCTGCACAATCTAATCCAAGAATTGCCAGAATCAGATAAACTTTGGACAAACTTACGCAGAGATATGGCTCTTGAAAGATGAAACATTTTTTCCAAAAAAAATTGCCCTAATTCTAGGGTTTCACACAAAAATCCCACTTTGCCAAAATTGTTGCTCTGATACCACTTGTTGCATAACTTTATTATCATTAACATAAACCATTCACCAATATGCAGAAATATCAAATCATTCATCCACAATACATTATCCACAATAACAATCCACAAATGAGAGAGATAGATAATACCCTTAAGGTAGGGAAACACCAATAATAATCCTTAAGGAAGGAATAACTCCACAAGATCTCCCAAGATGAGAGGCCACTTCGTGGGCACGACGATTACATAAGATTTCTTCAATGATATGAATCATTACAATAACAAATATCTCTTCTTTATTTATCCATATTCTTATTCTACTTTACCTTGGGTTATGTGTGGCCCATGCCAACCCTTATACAATATAATAATATATCCCCAAATATCTATTCCTAGGTGCCCTACCACCCGCTCTCCCCAATTCTCTCCACGACTAATGCTTAAGGCTAATTCACCGAACTTTCCCAAAATAATGTACAAGAAGGCAGGGTAATTAAGATTTTGGCACTCAAACACAAGAAATATTATCACCATGCATGGTTTCCTTGCATTTGTACCCTTGCAAGGTCAAACAAGATGTCACAACCAAACAATCACTTCTACTTTATCATGCCCATGGACCAAGGCTTTAATGCAAATGCTTTCCTTTTTTTTAAAATTAGATTAAATGTGTATAACTTCTTTTTAAAAAAGACAACCACAAGATGCAAGATATTTCTATGATTTCAACCCAAAAAGCTCTGAAACTCAATCAAATATGCAGTCACATGAAATTAACAGGCATCAATAAGTGTGATAAAAAAATACATAAGGTGCAATTGTGTGCTGGTCCTCTAGCATGCCTGGTTCTCGTGGATTTGCTGCCTTTTTCTGGATGATACCTTCCTCTTCCATTTCCTAGAAGTGACCTGTCCACTTGTGATTTTTTTGTTGTTGTTAGTCTATTTTAACCATATTAATCAAATAATGAATAATAAATTTGGACAATAAATTAAATTAAATTTCATACTTCTCATTATGCCACGTCATTTTCAGTATAAAAAGAAATGTTTTAAACTTTGATATTTTTGGGATGTGTCATACTTCCCTTCCTGAAAGAGTCATCATCTTGATGACTACATGAAATAACCCTTACAAAGATATAACTTTCATGTCAGAGTTTCATAAAACAAAATCATAATGATAGCTGTTTTATTCATAAACTGATCAAATATGCAATTAGAAGACACAGGTCTTGGCACATGTTTTATTGCTAAGCAACAAAGTGTAGTTCCAACTAAATAGTTGAGAATAAAGTTAATTAAATTCTATGTTCTCTCGGGTGGCATTGTCCTCTGCATGTTGGTCCCATTGGACCAGGCATTGAGCTACCTGTGTGTTTGTTAGTTGCAGGTTGCGGGTACTCAAAATTCTGATTGGTTCAATCAGGAACATGCCTGGATTTTGGACCTGCAATGATTTCCAATACAAAATGTGTGATGTAGAGCAAGTCAGTATGCAACTAGGTTCACCACTTCCAGTACCTTGAAGCAACCCACAAATATGGGTGCCAATTTGGCAAATTTACAAAATTTGATAGATCCTTTTTGAGGTATAACTCTGAGAAAGATTTTATCTCCCACTGCAAGTTGTATTGGTGAAAGTTTCTATCGACATAGCTTTTCTCTCTATCTGTAGCCTCTTTCAATTGTTGCTTACTTTGCCTTACTTGCTCTTCCATTTCCCTTAACGTATCGGGACCTACAATCAGTCTGTCCTCCACCTTGTCCCAACTAAGAGGTGTTCTACATTTCCTCCCATACAGTGCCTCAAAAGGAGTCATTCCTAAACTGGAATGATAGGGATTTTTGTAGCAAAACTCTACTAATGGTAGGTAATCCTCCCACTTTTATTGTTGATCCATACAATATGCCTTGAGCAAGTCCTCTAAAACCTGATTCACCCCTTTTTGTTTGTCCATCGGTCTCTTGGTGATATGATGAACTGATGTTCAACTTTGTACCTAGGGCTACAATGAAAGTTTGCCAGAACCATGAAGTGATCTTGGTATCCATATCAGAAATTATATTCTATGGGATTCCATTTAATATGAAAATGTCCTGTAAAAACCTTTTTGCGATAATAGAGTCATCATTCTTAAGATTCCTTGGTGTAAAATCTGCTACCTTTGTTAATTTGTTGACACACACACAAAGTCATGATGAAGAGAGTCAAAGCTGTCCATGCACAAAAATTATACACGTTTGATTCTTGGAGCACATAAATTGGCATGGTTCAACAATCAATCATCAATTAACAATCTCAAGGGTAGTCGCCTATGAAACGATCCAAATGTACGATGGCCACTCATGGAAAAACATGGCTATGAAAATCATCAAAATAACACCATATAGGAGCTATCACACATATGATCTCATGTAAGAACAACAATATTTCATGATTTAAGATTTGATCCATCCATAATAAATCTTGATTCTCCCAAGACTTCCATCCATAACTTTCTCCATAAGGATCTATACTTCCTTAAAGATCCATTACCTATCCAAAGGTCTTTATCATCTCAAGAGTCATTCCTCTTCAAAGATTTCTTTGAAGAAACAAAGCTCTTTAAAGCACTAAGCCCCCATAAGAAACATATCTCTTAAAAGAATAAAATCTCTTCAAAGAATTGAGTCTCTTTATAGATTCAAATATTCTCAAAAAGGTATTTCTCTTGCAAGAATGATATCTTGTTGGCTTATGATCAAATGTTGTTTTTTTTTTATTTTCTCTTTTTCAAAATGAATGGTGGCTAATATAAACTTGATTGGATGAAACCATCTGTGAACTTTCCTTTTGCACGAATCAAGTGGCAAATCTTGAATAATTAAAGACATTTTTTGTCATGTTGTTTAATGATTAAGTGGAGTTTTGATGGCTTGTAATTTTCTTTTGACACCACCACTTGTTCAACCTATATTTCTAAGCATTCTAAACCAATGCCATGTGTTGCTTCCATACCATCAAGCTTATTAGTACAATGCTTATTATTATTATAGATAGCACCATCAATAAAAGAATTACAAACACCATGAATTGCACTCTTAGAAGCACAATTATTGTGTTCATGACCATCATTAAACACATCACTATTAGAAGGGGGATCGGTAATATCACCATTAACAAAAAGAATCGTGTGCATGATCATTATTAGAAACATACAATATTAGCATATAATCTATTAGGATAATTAGAATTTAGTCTATCTTTAGTGTATCTATTACTAGTAGATTTGTTAAGATAATATTTTTCTTATGCGATTCATATTAAAATTAGTCTATGATTAAACCATGAGGTGTTCATTAGTCCATCTTTAGTTTTATGAATTTAGTCCATCTTTAGTCATACAAAATTTGACTATCAAATTTTGAGTGAACTTATGTTGAAAAAATAAAATTTTTGTTTAGTTCTTATTAAATTTGCATTCCTAAGAAATAATACAACATACCTAAATTAGTCATTGTTTGACTTAATTTAGGTTTAGTAGCATCAATAAATGAGGGTTTAGTAAAAGTAATGATCAAATTACCAAATGATAACAACATGATTGTTGCTATTCTTAATTTGAAGGTTAGGATCATTCTTTTAGTAAAACCTTGATAAATGAAGTATTAATTTTGTAATACCATTCTCTAGGATATTGTTTTGAATTATAAAGGCATTTCTTTAATATACAAACAAAATGCTCATTTTATTTCTTAACAAAACCATTAGATTGAGAACTAAATTTCTTCATGCAAATCTCCATTTGGAAATGCACTTTTAACATCCATTTGATGCACTTGCCTTTTATTTTGTAAGTAAAGCTAATAGTAACTTTATCATGGGCATTTTAGCAATTGTAATAAAAGTTTTATTATAATATATACCTTAATTTGGTAAAAACCTCATAGATAATTAGATTTATGCCTCACTCAAGCTTAGTTTTAAATAATCATATGAAACAAACTAATATTTTTTCTAAGTAATGGAACATCCATCAAAGAAATATATTCTTCAAGGGTGACTTTTTTCCAATGAAGATTACCTTTAGCTTGAGATTATGATTCGAGATCATTGGTTTTTGTTACTTTGGACATCAATGAATAATTACATTAATTGCTTCTTCTAGATTGAATTGGAGAATGCCTACTCAAATAATCATCATTTTGTTTTGATAAGATTTCAATCCACCCAGGATATTTCTTTGATTTCACATTAAAAGAAGAAGTAGGATCATCAAAAGGTAAATTTGAAAATATATCATTAAGATCTTCTGTGCTAACATTTACATTTTTAATTTTAACATCATCAATATCATCAATTTTACTATCTATATTTTCAACATTTTTATTTTTATTTTCAAAGGCAATAATACCTACTTTAAAACAATCATGTACTCCATGTTCTCAATGCAAACATTTCTACTAATTTTATTTATTTCAATATTATAAACTCTATATGCTTTTGATTGCTCATCATAACCAATAGATATACGAGGAATGCAGTTGTTTTTTAATTTAGTTCTTTTTGCCCTAGGGACATGAACAAATAATTGTAAATCAAAGATGTAGGAATGCACAAATGCTTTAAGTTTGAATTTTTCCCATTTCAAGCTTTTTTAGAAGTTGTATTCCTTATAACTTTGGTAGGGCTTTGGTTGATTAAATACATTGCAGAATACATTGCTTCAACCCAAAGTTTATAAGAATGTTCTTAGCATGAAGTAAACATCTAACCATTTTAGTAATGTTTGATATTTTTGTCAAGTAACGAAAATTTTCCGTACTGTGTACGTAATGGTTCTTTTTTGTTTCATTTCATAACATTGTAAATAATTATAAATTCATTATTAACATACTTAATAACTGTGTTAGTCCTAAGGATTTTCAATTGACAACCAAATTGTTTTTCAACAAAAATATGAAATTTAGTAAAGAAATCAAGTACTTGATCTTTATATTTCAAAAAGTACACTCATTCTCTTATAGAAAAATCATGAACAAAACAAAGTGCATATCTACTACCATTACGAGAAAATTTTTCCATAGGTCCTAATAGATCATTATTTATTAAATATAACTTTTCACATACATGCCAAACTTTACTTTTGAAAGATGATTTTGTTTGGATTATTTTTAGCCATACAACATGTGCAAGTGTCATCAAAGACAAGAATTTGAGGTAGGTCATCAATTGTTTTAAGATTATTCATAAGAAAAATATGCTTAAAATTGATATGGCATAGTATTTCATGCCACAAATTATTTTCAATATGCTTAAAACCAAGAGAATAACAAATGCTTGTAGCATTGAATTTCATAAAACTTGAAAATATTACATAATTTAACTTAGTTATAACAACAATCTTAAAATCTAAAATTTGGATTTTTAATATAACAAATATCTTTATAAAACCCTACACTATAATTTTGACGTAACTTAGAAACAAAAAGCAATTTTATCTTACTTTTAGGAACAAACAACACATCTATAAATTCACCATTAGGCACTCTAATATTTCCTTTAGCTTCAACCTTGCATGTCTTTTAATTTGCAAGTTGCAAATGATTTTAAAATCATTAGGAGTTAAAGAAGTAAAACATTGCCTCTTGAGAGCCATCTTATGTTGCTCGTAAATCAAGTGTCTATTCTTAAAAAAACTTTAATAAAAACAAGTAAAAGTAGGCCTTAGGTTTGACTTAAAGGTTCCTTAATTTTCTTATAATTATAATTAATTTGAGAGTTATTTGAATTAGATTACTCAACATTTTTACCTTCTTTAATATCTTTCAACCTTTTATGATAAGTGGTGAAATATGACCTTCCTTCTCATAATAATGACAAATGATTTTTCCAAGAGTATGATTGTTATTGCAACCATTGTGATGGTGCTTATATTGATTGTTATTCCTAATACAAAATCTTTATTTACCTTGGAAGTTAGATTGAGAATTGGGTTGCGTGCTAACAAAGGCATTTTCCCATGATTGTAAGCTACCATATTAGAGTAATTTAGCTTCTACTTATGCAAAATATTGTTGGAGAATATTACATTATTTGGTACATGACAATGTACCACCTTGGTACATCATTGTAAATATTAGATTAGGGTTGTGTCTTAGATTAGAGTGTGAGTTAATATTTTATGTAATGTAATAATGTGCAGGAAATGCACAAGTATCATGTAAATATGTGTGCAAGTGTTATAAGTGTAAATGTGCACAAGTGTCTAATATGTAAGTGTGCACATGTGTCCTTAGAATAGGAAAGTGAAGAGTTGTAAAGAAGAGTGAAGGTCAAGAGTGCAACATATGAAGAGTCACATACAATTATATATTTGTGACAAAGCATTGTAATATTAATTGAAAGTGCATAGCTTTATGCTTGCACTAGTAGACCTTTATTCAATAGCATTTTTAGTATTTTATGTGCAATATTGTGAGCATGTTTATATGATTATTCTGAGTATTCTTATGAGTTATTCTATTTGATATTATATTATGAGTTATTATTTGATTCATTATATTAGATTCTGTGAGATTTACATTAGTATTAAAGCTTCAAAAGCTAACAAAGATTACAAAATAAATAAGAATCTATTTATTTTGTAAGTGAAGGGAAACCAATTTGAGAATGAATATTAGTGGTAAATTATTGCAAAGTTCTTGAAAGGCACCTACGAATAATATGAACTAAATTTAACAAAGTGAGAGTTATTTCTAAATCTTCTATTGACTATTAGTTGATTTAAACTAAGAAACTCATTTATATTTTGAAATGTTATACCTTAAATCACTTGATTGACATTGAAATTGAAATTTTCTTGACTCACTAGGATCATTATAAGCTTGTTTTAGATTAGACCAAGCTTCTCGAGGTACATTTTTCATATGCACTTGAAAATTAGTTGCCATGACTACTTGTAGTGACTTGTCACTACCTTGGAATTCACTATTTTGGAAAAATGTAAAATAATGAAATTAGCTTGTCAATGCCTTCCAAAACCCCTCAAATTTTAAGTTCAAGACAAGTGCCGATTTGTTCAATAGGTGCCAATTGGTTCAAGAGCAACGCACTTGTAGAATGGTTTGATTGGCTCACAAGATTGAAGTGCTTAGGGATAGCTAGCAAATCACTAGCAAAGTTAAGCATTTCGTTCACTTCTTAGAGTGAATCTCTCATTGACCTATGGAGGGATAAAAATAAAGAAACAAATCCCGAGGAAAATCTTTGAAAAGTGATATTTTGACATGTATTGGTGCTATAAATAATTTTAGAAGCCTTTCAAATGCACATTTAGAGGCATGTAACATTTGAAGGTGCATTATTTTGTTAGAGAAGCCCCCAAGCTTTACTTATACTAAGAGTGATAGTTTCTCACCCCTAGTAACTCAGGGGTGAATGACTACTATATATAGGATCAATGAGATCCATTGTAAACATCATCTAGCCATATGATTCAAATCTACACTCTTTGAAACCCACATTATGTTTTGTAACTCATCTTTAAAATTTACTTTTCATGTATTTTAATTTCATGCATTTAGAGTAGGTTAGATTAAGAAATAACAAGAATAGTGGGGAGTTGATCTAAATTCAAAGGTTGGAAGAGTTCAAACCCTTCCATCCAATAGCTTGTTGAAAGGCCAGAATTGGGGCACATCATTTATTAAATTAGAAGTCAAACTATTCCCCAATTTAACATAGTTTTTTTGGTATTCTTGGTGGAATGGATCCCCGCTATTTGTTCCATATTTAGTATCTTAGCTCCTTGTTTAGTTGAATATCTCAACTTTGGTGCCAAATTTACATCCTATCATACATGGAGTAATTAACCCACAATTGAAGGATTTTTTGCCAAGTGCAAACACAAGTAGTGATTTACTCCAAGTGAGCCAATCACTTGAAAATTAGTGTGAGTCCATTTTAAGGAGAGATTTGCTTCAAATTTGTCAAATTGGTATAATTTGAATCCATACCAATTTGTCAAGATTAGGGGCTTGATTTATCAGGCATAATCTCAAATTGAACTTGAATTTCATATCCTTTTTGTTATTTATGTCTAATTTTTGTTGGTATTTTACAAATGGTGACTTCAACATGAACATCAAAATCTTAAAATTTTTGCAAAGCAAGCAATCAAGTAGCATCAAATCTGAATCAAACCCCAAGTTTGAATCTAATTTTTTATCTATCATAGGTAAGAAGCATTTGGGTCAAAATTTAGATTGTTTTTCAAAAGATCAACTTAGTTGGAGATTTGCTCTATTCAACAAGTGATTCACTCAAAAATAGTGACTCTCCTTCCAAGTTGTTGAAGAGCAATTCATTGAAATTCTACAAAGTGGTTTTCTTGGAGAATAAGTTCTCCCTAATTCCTATTAGGAAATCAATTCACTCTAAGTGATTTTCTTGGTTCCTTGCTTTCCAATTTTTTCAAAGTTCATTTTTTGCTAGCAAATCACTTGATTTTGCTAGTTCCAATGGCATATTGCTCTATAGACCAAATATTGTAAATTTTTTAATTTTGACCATGAGACTCTATCCGCATAGGTATGTACATGCATAAGGATAAGCTTATGAATATGTGCTTAAGGGAACACAAATTGAGAAAATAACAATAATCAGCAAAGCTAATTGCCTATCATTGAAATAATTGATAAGGAAAAATGGAGAAATAATTCACCCCATGGATACTTCAAGATGACGAGATTGAGGAGATTTCAACATCTAATCTGTTTTTTTCAAAAGGTAAAATCCAACGGTCAATCTCATTAGCCAAAGCCCTACATCCCAAGAAATTGGTTTCCGTGCTTATGAAGTAAGTTATTCATCTACTCTCATAAATCAAACTTGAAAAAATTCTGATTCTACCTTGACCCACACAAATCCCCTTTATGGGATGTCCTTCAATGTAAATAACCGTATGAACAATCCATATTTTTGAACCTTCCATAATGTGCTTAACTTAAATCAACCTCCTATGTCTAGTACTCAAATCACATGTCCTACTTGTATGAGTTCATCTCAATATTTTCCTAGATCTAGCCTATCTAACACATTCAATATTCCTCCCAGATAATCCATACCTCCTAATGTAGGATGTTTAGGATAAATATTTCCTAATCATAGCTAGGGATTTTCTAAAAACTTAAAAGTATCAATCTAACAAGTGGGGACATTAGGTACCCAAGGAAACTCCTAACGATCAATGCTACACACAACCAATTAGATACAATAAAATACACAACAATTCCCATCTCCTTTAAACCAACAAGTATCTCCACAAGGCTTATAGTACCTTCTCCATTTTTTAAATATGCTACCTACTCCTTTCTAAATTCCAAATCCTACTTATCCTCTACCTAATAATGCTCCATACTAGTATCCAAAAATACCTCTATACCCACCTCAAGGTTATGTAGTGTATCCTTATGCGCTAACATAGCAACAATATGACCAACCTTCTCCACATAATAATCTATCACCTTAACCTCTAGGACTCAAAACTAACTTACCAATTGGACGTATTTAGGGCCATTGAACTTAGGGGCCTATTCCCCTATTTTGATGCTATGAAAGCTTTACTAAATTTTGATGGGAGTAGTAATAAGACGACATTAGATACCTTAGTGAATTATCTATACTTAAATTGATTCATTATATTTAGGAAGACATTATGGTATGATTGTTGATTTATTCTTTGCATGAAAAAGCTACATTATAGTATAGAGGTTTGCTCGATAATTTCTTTACCAATTGGGCATTAACTGTAGAAGAATTTATGCATAGATTTTGTAGTATGAGTAATGGCCATTCTATTTTATTTCAATTGAATGCAATGTAAACACAAATTCAAGAAAACATACATGATTATAACACTAAATTTTTGAGGAGCTTAAATTTGATTTTACAAAATGTTAGGCCTAATGAAGAACAAACATTATTGTACTATATTGAAGGTTTACAATATGACTTGGCTTTGATGGTTTGTAATGCTACCACAACACACTAGCTATATATTTTGAAGAAGTATCTTGCGTTGAAGATGTTTTAATTAGGATAGAAAAATTATCATATGCCTCATTGATAACCTACACTACTTATATGATCCAAGATTCACCAAACCTTGGACCTACACCTTCTATGTTTTCCATTTCAAACACTAAACCAATTGCTAACATCACACCCTCCCCATATTCGATCAAAATTCATCATCAACCATTCCTTTTCAACCCCAAATTTTGACTATTCTTGATCTACCAAAATCAAATGATGATTCCTCTACCAAGCTAGAGATGAGGAAAATTTTAGAATTCTTGAGAACCATAATAAATCAAAATAATAAAGAAAGGGGGCAATGCCAAAAACCTTAGAATTAGAAGCCATGAAAAAACTCTTATCATACTAAATATCAAGTGCCTCAACAAGGTGCTAATTAGGGTACTAATAAAGTGTTTAAAAATAGGATAAATTCCAATTCAAAGATCAATACACTATGGTTTTTTCCATGCAATGTAGAACACGATCCTATGGATTGTGTGGTAGCCATCATATTCCTAAACAAACCAATATGACTAACAATGTCAAGATAAATAGGTCATTGTCTTGGATTCAATAGCACCTATAGTAAATCAACCTACATGCCAACAAACTCAACCATAGTAATCAACTCTTATCTTACCAAATCCTAACATTGTAATCTTTGCCAATTTCAACGTGACCCAAACTAATGAAGATTATGCATTTGAAGATGATGCTATATGTGCCAATAAACAAGGGGTTGGGACTAGGGGTAAGAAGAAATATTCCAAGGAACATGAGACCACCATTAAACTTGAAAGATAAGGGACCAATAGTTGCATGATAAGAAAAATAGAGGGAAAAAACTGAGAAGAGTGCTACAAATATAACCCAAGTAGAAGTGCAGGTGAGTAAGGACATACATGTAGAAAAGAGAAAATAACTAAAAACCAAACATAGAAATATAAAAGGAACAAATGAACCCCTATAAAGGAGGAATGATAAGGAGAGGGACCAACTTCATAAGTATACTAAGTGACATCTAAATTATCCTTCTCTCACTAATGAAGATCGTGTGATGGCTACTAGATAGAATAAAAGTCTACTACATGTAGTGAGAGTGGCTTGGTAGAATTTATGTTTAACACTACTGAATAAATGAAGAATATGCTTACCAAAGTAAACATGTTGTAGGAACTACCCCTAGCTCATCAATGAGATTTGCTTCAAGAGGCAACAAAAACCTATCCAAATGAGTGTAGTTGAACAACATAACTTGATAGTAGAACATCCTCCAAGTTAATGCAATAAACATATTTAATGCTATTAAGCCTAAAATATTGAATCCACCACCATTCTATATGATCCTAAAAATAAAAAATTATCTATTAAAAAGTTTGATAGTCAATTCTGGCATAGCTATGATAGTGATGCTAAAAGTAATCTATGAAGAGATGAGCTTGCCTAACACCAAGATGTCTAGGCATCCAATTTATATGGATGACACCAGGGTGAGCACTATGGGGTTTCTAAACGATCTGATTATGACCATAGTGAAACATCCAAAACTGGTAGTAGTGTAAGAGGTAATAGTAGTTGACTTTCCCCCATCCTTTGCTATATTTTTATTTAGGGAATGAACTCACAAATTATCATGTAATGGATACCTAACAATGGATTAGACTCACATGAAGGTGCCCTCAAATGAGAAGATGATTTGGATTGAGAATGAAATTTCATGCAACTACCTTCTACACAAACTAGGTGAGGTTTGTACGATGAATAAAAATGAGCTCCTATAATTTGTAAATGATGGACCTAAAGATGACTAAATGTCTAAGATATATATGATTATTGGTGTACTTTAATATGAATAGGATCTATAGGTCAATTTTGAGAAGACCGAGCTCAAGAACTACCTCATATCGGAAGAGCCATAGAACCTCCCAACTTTGACAAGTCAATAGGCACAAGGATTTGACAAGACTTGGATAATACATTCTGATAGTACTAGAAATAGGAATGGGGTAGGCGCCAACATCTAGTTAATTGATCCACAAGGTGTATAAAGAAACTTTGCATGAATACTTCTATTCATTTGTATAAACAATGTGGATGAATATGAGGTATTGTGCTTTATTTTGAGGAAAATTGATATGGAGATCAAGGACATAAAGATATTTGGAAACTTTAAATTTGTCATAAAATAGGTTAATTCCCAATGTACCACAAAGAATAAATATTTGAAGTCATACATACATTGCATATATGATCTGCTATAAATCTTCAACACATGAAATTAAGCCAGTCCCTAGAGAGTTTACTAACAAGGTGTATGGATTGACATTAATAACAATAAAATTTAACCTCATTTTTGTAATTTTAGATAGGCCAAAGGATCCATAAGTGGCATTCAAATCAATAATCCTTGATAATTCCAAACATTGGTGAGTCTTCAATGATGACAAGCAAATCATCCAATTTCTAATCAAGGAAGCTCAATATGTTGAAGTTAAAAATATGGCGATGACATCAAATGTGGGTTAATCCAAATAAAAATAAACCAAATGTTAAAGGTTTTAATTACTCTATAGATTCTATTTTATCTAGATGACAAAAATAAATCTAGCATCAAGGTAAAATACCCTTCTTACGACCTTGTCAAAATTTTTTAAGGGAAGAACTTGTTGCTAGGGAAGGAATGCACCAAAAACGAAATTGTCTTATTTAAGGAGATTTATGGTAAATACAAAGATATCATTGTATGGTATTATAAATATCTAAATATCTACGATAAAAATATCGTAGAGCATACTATTGAGCTAGGACCTAGTACAAAGCCTTTTTGATAGAAACAACAACCAATAAACCATAAAATTGAAGCAATGATCAAGAAATAACTCCTAAAGCTCTTGCAAAGTTAGATAATATTTCCAACTAAGCATTCCACTTGGGTGACCAACTTGGTTCTAGTAAAAAATAATAATGGTATCATAAGGATATGCATTGGCTTAAAAAATCTCAAAAGATCATCATGAAAGGACCACTATTTTATATCTGCTATAGATTAGATCTTACAAAAGGTAGTAGGGTCACATATTGCATCACTCCTAGATAATTTGTGTGGATATAACTAGAATAAGATAACTTTCACCACTAAATGGAAAACCTTTTCCTATTAGAGGATGTCATTCAGGCTATCAAATGCAAGGTCAACCATCCAACAAGACATGGACATCACCTTCATAGGACTAGTTAGTGATATTATTCTCATATACCTTGATGGTTTGACTCTGTATTCTAAATATAGAAATAAGCATATTGAACACCTAAATTATATTTTTAAAATATGTAGGGGGTTTGTTATCTCACTCAATCCTAATAGGTTCATATTTATGGTCCAAGAAGGTAAGCTATTAGGTCACATTATGCCAAAAAATAATTTAGCAATAGATCCCAATATGACAAAAGCCATTCAAGTTTTTCCTCTATCCAATCAAGGGAATTAATTCCTTCCTAGATCAAATCTAGTTTGTTATAAAGTTCATAAGTAATTTTGCTCAAATGGTTAGACCGATCACAAGGATATTGAAAATAGATGCCACTCCAACATAGACTAATGAAAGTAGAAGAAAATTTTAGGATATAAAAAATGCCATCACTA
The DNA here is from genome assembly GCA_028583015.1 of Wollemia nobilis. Lineage (NCBI taxonomy): Eukaryota > Viridiplantae > Streptophyta > Pinopsida > Araucariales > Araucariaceae > Wollemia > Wollemia nobilis. Next base: position 6,952,888 of record JAQPPZ010017095.1, read on the forward strand.
GAGTCCCAATCATAGTCAATCTAATATTTGTAAAAACTTTAAGCTCTATATTTTCATAAAAAATGAGAGCATCACTACAATCCCAACCCAAAATAATAAAAAAATGAGGAGTACCGTATGTCATTCATGAGCCAAATCATCCACAAGTCTGAAGAAATATATGCCTTCATTGAAAAATAGGTGTTTGCTATCATGAAAACTCTCAAAATTTCTAGATATTACCTATAAAATATCAAGAATACTATCTTTATAGTTCATCCCAATACCCAATCTATAGTATTGCATGATAAATTGTGGAAAGAGAGAGCTACATGGATAAATAATACTTAATATTTCAATATAGAAATCAAACCCACCAAGGTAATTAGAGAGAGACCCTTATGTGAAAACCTAAAAATGTCTATTCCAAAATATAAAATTGCCTTATAAAGAAAATAGACCATAATGACCAAACATGATGGATGGGTGACATCTGCAAGTATATGGCTACTTTATAGGACCCAAAAGGATTGACACTAAAAGAAAGGGTCCAATTTAGGTAGAATGCAATGCATAATACATGACTAAATGATGTTCTATTCAGGTAAGGATATGGAAACATCTTATTGAGGTGTGTTGAAGAGGAAAGTATAGGGGCCCCTATCAAGAAATATCATGATGAAGGAAAAAATTATTCTATATGTCTATGACACATAAAATCTTAAGAATAACTTGCTATTAACCTTCCATATTCTCTAAATATTTCCAATGGGTTAAGTACTACAAATTGTGTTGTATGTTCATAGGGTAGAGGATAAAAAACACTAATTCCCATAAATCCTATCATATTCATAGAATATTTATAGCACTAGGGCTTAGAATTCATCAACAAAACAAAGTCATTTGTCTAGTGTAGGACATGGATGGATTCTTAATGTAATTGACTATTTTATGAAGTGGGTCAAAGTAGTGTTCAAATTGACCAATCAAGAATTTGTTGTCTAGATATTAGAATATATTATCACCAAATTTAGGATATCATCTACCATATTTATTGATAATACCATCTATTTTAAGGAGGATAAAGTGATAAATTTTTTCTTGAATTATGTTTGTTTCTCATTATGTACACCAAATATTACCCTAGGGCAATGGAATGGAAAAATCCACAAATAAGAACATAACAATGGTTTTGAATAAAACCAATATAAAATCACAAATAGATTAGCATACCAATTGTAAAAGGCACTTTGGAAAAATTGAATAACACCAAAAGCTTCTATAATATCATCCCCTTATAAGATGGTCTATGAAAAAGGTATTGTGTTGTCAATCAATTTGAAACTTCCTTTTCTCTAAATTTCATAATAGTTAGAGTTTGAAGATACAAATATTGAACCAATGCAAGCAAATATTGAGCGCTCTACTAGCCTGAGAAGAAGAAACAGAGAAACCATTTATGAGGATGGTCCAACATCAAGAAGTAGTCAAAAGATGATTTGATAAATGGTCCATCAAAATGGATTACAAGGAAGGTAATTTAGTGTTCAAAAGAGACAAATATTGAGCTAAACCAAGTATCCAATAAATGTTTGATTCCCTTTAGAGTAGACCCTATCAAAATCTCTATATTGTGGGTCTACACGCTTATAGGCTTGCCACCATGGATGGAAGGATAGTCTCAATTTTGGTAAAAGGATAATAAATCCAGTCTATCTAACGGGAGCTATAGCCAAAAGAAGCTATAAATATGTACATATATTTTTATTTTCCTTTTTGGATATTAATTTTTGACTATTACACCTTTTTTGTCTTTTCTTTTCTTCCCTAAATCCCACTTTTTTACTCTCCCCTTCTTTTATCTCTCGAAATCTCTCCTTCTATAAATATATATCAAATCTGTCTCATAGGAGGGTTTATGTTGTCATGGATAATATCATTCCTTCTTGTTGTGATATTATCATGATTACAACCCAAAAAAATACAAATATTCATTTGCTTGCAAAAGCGAATGGACTACTTGTCCAAAAAGCCCACCCACATGCTAACTAGCCAAGCAGACAAAGTGGCCCCCATGGGGTCAACCTACCCTTCTCAAACTTTAAAGAAAAAGCATAAGAAGATTGGGGGTACATAAGTCATTGACCTTTTACTTTCCTCCATTCTTACTCCATGCTTACAAAATTTAGTATGCTATGCTCTAATACTTTGAACTGCACTTTTCTCACCTCAAGTCAAACAAATTGGCTCAAGAAAAATGTATAAGACCCCATTTCATAGTTGAGTGTGTAAGAACTCATCCTTGTTTGGATAGGGACAAACTACATCCTAGTTCCTGGGACAATTTTGATGTAAAGATAGATAAAAACCCTCAATAAATCACAATACCTTTAGTAATTTTCTTACCTAAGAAAACTAGCAATTGGGCTTTGGAGTTTTGGGAAAACCATTTTTCAAATGGCCCCTTATTGAGTGATTCTATTAGATACGTAAAAAGAGAGTGCATAAGACCAGTAGCTACAAGGTAGCAACTTGGAAATTTTTGAGTTTAAATTTGCTGGTAAATCACCAACATAAACAAGTGAGTCACTTAACTTGGTCATTTCCAAACCTTCTTTCAAAAAAGCACTCCAAATCAAAATTTATGAATCCAAGTGATTCCCTTAGCTACCTAAAAAAGAAGCACTTAAGACCACTAGCTATAAGGTAGCAGCTTGAAATTTTTTGAGTTTAAAGCTACTAGCAAATCACTAACATAAAAAAGTAAGTTGTTTAAGTTGTTCAATTCTAAACCTTCTTTCAAAAATTCCTCCAAAGAAAAACCTGTGATGTGAACCAATAGCATTAGAAAGCAAAATGCTCAACATAGCTAGAAAACTACTCCCTAGTACAAAAAATTCTCTAAGCCTCTTTTTTCAAGCAAATTACCTATAAAATATAGTGAATCACTTCATCAAACTTGCAAACTACTCACTATATGTAATAGATTGCTCCAAATTGAAATCCTACCAAGTCCTTTAAAAACAAGTGAATCACTCCCTTCGAGTGAATCATTTGATCGAGCAAGTGAATCACTCCATGTCCCAATACTTGATAATTTTTTACCAAAGCCCCAAGTTTCATCACTCTCTCATCTTGACTACCATGAATGCCTCTTTTGATTCACAATGTCCATCCTTATTAAAGGCTAACCTAGTGTTACCTCCTACCACAACCATCATTCTATCTACTTTTTTCCCACCCTCAATAGTTCCAATATTGCCACATGAGGTTGAGTCATCAAAGGAAAAGGAAAGAAGAAAAATGGTAAGATAAAGAAATAACAATCCCCTTCAAAGGCCTGAGCAAATCTTTGATGACACTTATAGGAGGGTAGGAGAAGATACTTTCATACACTTTATTGGATTGGTAAGAAAGGAATAATTATAAAGATTTAACTTTGGTCCTTAAACTGACTCATGGAGCATCGACAGGATTTGGACCTCAGTCCTAGCCATGAACCTAGTCCCTCAGGTTTAAAATTTCCATAAGCTATTAGAAGCATGCATTGAAAGATATTACCCTTTAGGAAGGAACACTAGGTCTCCATAATAGAGTGATGAGGCATTTTTACATCAAGGAAGGGGATATAAGAAAGATGCTTAAGGCAATTGGTGACCTAACAATATGAATCTATTATAACCATGAACAAAACCCTTTTCTTTCCATGACCGCACCAAAATTTCTTTCCGCTTATGTTTTCTTTCTCCTTTTCGTGGCCTCTGGCTTCTCTATGTTCTCCTTGAAAACAAGCACAAAACCCTGGGTAAATATTTTGTTTACCCTTTTTGTGGCCTTTGGCTTCTCTGTGTTCTCCTTGAAAACAAGCACAAAACCCTGGGTAAATCTTTTGTTTCCCCTTTTCATCACCTCTAGCTTCTCTATGTTCTCCCTAAAAATAAATGAGAGGGATGAGGCCTTCGAGAGGGTGTAGAACACAATAATTTTTGAGGAAATAGAAGAGCATTTGCAGGTTCTCGATCACCCATTTTATGGATAAACTCATTGTTGGGGTTTAATTAGAGCTATATTTCGTAGCAAGGTGGCGAGTGGTATGCTATGAGGATGGTGGGGGAAAACCCCTTTTTACTTCTATAAATTAAAGAAAATTATTTTTACCTTCCATTGGGGGGGTAGCAACTATCGTGCAATTGATTGAGGTGTGTTAACAATGCAGTCTCAAGCGATACTCATAGGTGTGCTCTATTGAGTTCTAGTTTCCTCTTCTGTATTTATGATTGCGGTTTGTTTGTTAGTTTATGGGTTGGTTGAAAATAACTAATAGCTTGAGTAGTAAACTATAATATATTTGCTCACTTAGAATGATTGTTCTAAACTAGAATATTAAGAAATGGGCTTGATTATTTATGGAATTCTTTCTCGATAGATTATTATGAAATAAGCCTAACTATTTGTGTATGGATTATTATGAAATAAGCCTATCTAATTGTAGAATTAGAACTAAATTATTTGTACCCAATATCAATTCATCTAATTGAATGTATTCTAGATGATTCTTTGATATTAGGGCATTCTCTGCTATCTTTTTGGGTTAGGGTTTTGGATGACTCATTGCCAAGGTTTTGTAGGACATTCTCTACTGTTTTTTTTTGGTTAGAATTTTGGATGACTAATTGCTGAGGTTTTGTAGGACATTCTTCTTTGATTTTTTTGGGTTAGGATTTTGGATGACTCATTGTCAGGGTTTCGTAGGGCATTCTTCATTACTTATTTGTGTTGGGGTTTTGGATGACTCATTGTTGAGGTTTCGTAGGGCATTCTCCATTGATTTTTTTAGGTTAGGGTTTTGGATGACTCATTATCGGGGTTTCATAGGGCATTCTCTACTATTTTTTTTTAGATTTGGGTTTTGGATGACTCATTGTTGGGGTTTCGTAGGGCATTCTCTATTGCTTTTTTTGGGTTAGGGTTTTGGATGACTCATTGTTGGGGTTTCGTAGGGCATTCTTTGTTGATTTTTTGGGTTAGGATTTTGGATGACTCATTACTAGGGTTTTGTATGGATCTTTGTTTGATGCAACAATCCAAGCATAGTCTACCTTCCTTTCTTAGGTTAAGCGAGAAATATTTCCTTGTGAAGTTTGTTGAATGCCATCCATAGGGTTCAATATTGAAGGAAATTTACAACAAGGCCAAAGAATGCTAAAGTCACAACTTGTTGAAACTCACATTTTGTATTATATGTTCCCTGAAGTTATACATGATCATTATATCTTTGATAGAGATACAAGGAAGTAGCATTGGTAATTCATGACCAATAAGATTTATTTTTAACCTGAACTAAAGCATATTTTACATCCGGTTTCTGATGAGGTTGATTGTTCCAATGAAGGCTTCAAGCGTAGATTGCTTTGATATAGTTACCAGTATTAGCAAGCTCTTGTATGTAAGGACTTCATCAAAGTGAAAACTTTGAACTTCTATTCAACAGATGCAGAACAGTTCAGGTAGCATCTTACGCATATGGATCTGTAACTCGCATATCATGTTGGTTCCTAGTCCATAGAAGTTGCAGGTTTCTATTTCATAAGACCAGATCTTGTTTATGAACTACATAATGAAATGATTTTGGCATTCTGTAAAGCAAATTTTAATTTTAAGATAAATAATACCAAATTGAAATTATTTATAGGTCAGCATGATAGTTGGTTCATTTCTAGAAAATTTTAGGATTTTCTCCATATTAAAGATTATTTTATCTATACACTATAGCAAAATATCATTTTCCCTTATACTGCACCTAGTTGAGCATTCAACAGATGTTTCAACAGGCTACAGATAAGGTGGTGAACTATGTTGTATGGAAACGAATACTAATATTGTATCTGATATGAATACGTATCTATTATATCTATTATAGATATTTCAAATTTTTAAGACCCCTAATATGAATGCAACTGAATATGACATTAAAAAACATATTTTTTATATATTAAAAGAAAAAATATAAAAAAAGTTTACACAAATATAAGTTTTAAATAGATAGGCTCAGAGGATTGTTATTGTTTTTTAAATTTAAATTATATTTTTAAAAATTTAGATTTTTTTTTTTAATTCCCATGTTGTTAGACAACTTTAGATGACCTCATATCCAGATGTATTATATATGAAACAAATAAGGGTACATTTTTAATACGTTTGAATATAACACCAATGTAATCTGATGCATTATGATTATTGTATCCAAAAAGTCTCATGTTTGTATCTGTATCTGATATGCAAATGGGTATACAAGCAAGAAAATTGCAGGATATGCTAACTCTTTACAAAATATCATCTTTGATCATTGACCTTGGTCCAAGGTCTACAAGCCTTCTCTTTTCAGTTCTCTAAGCATATTTAGATATTTGATTTACTACTTCACTATTCAAAATGAACAACCTCAATATTGGTTGTGTTCCTTCTTTAATATTATTTCATTTATCATGGAAAAGTTTTGTTTGGTAATTAACTCCAGCTTTTCATTTTAAGGCCCTTCCTCTTCCCTAACTTTTCTTTTGTTAAATCCATACCTTTACATCTAGATATTCAATGTCTTCAATTTTTTTACTCATCCTCATATTATTTGTTATAAATTCATTCTTGTTCTATTTTTTTCTTTTACATCTTGTCATCTCATTTTAAACATGTCTTGGTTTCTCTTCTGTCCATATTTGGACATTTTTTTTATGTTCTTCATCCAACTGGGGTTTAGTTTTATAGAACCCCTTATTTCACATCTATTGTTATAACATTAGAAAATTGTTCATCTTCATTAGACTATTATGAAAATTTTGTAACCCATAGTGTAAACGATTCAAGTATTTTAGTACTTCAGTCTAACAGAAGATGGATTTACATTTTTATGGTTTTTAAAAACCTAGTTTTTTAGTTCTCGATCTAACTAGGGTTTAGGTTTATAGATCTCCTTCTTTCACTTTTATTGCTACTGTAATCACCCCATTTTATACATTTTTGCTAAATAGCTTTACAAAACTACTCATCATGCAAACAATTTAGACCATAATGTAAACCATTCAAGTTTTATAATACTACAGACAATATTCAAATCAGAAATATACCAAGTGAGGTGAGGTGAGGTGAGGTTAATATACCATGGTAGGAAATTATATGATAGTGGTGTGTGCAAAAAATGGTGGGTGTAGCAAGAAATACAGAGAATTAAACCAATGAGAGTCGAGAATAAGGTTAGATCTCATAAAGTTGTGGGCAAAAAGTGGTTTAAAATGAGGTCTCTCAATGTGAAAATCTAGGCTTACACATTTGTTTGCTTAACTATCAAGATGATGAAAATGCAATTGAATCAACACATGCTTGTAGCTTAAACATGATCCTCAAATCCTGACCTATTAATTAAAACCAATTGAAATTTTTTCTCTAAAGGCTAACAACCATTAACATTGTGAGTTGGTACATCAAAGGAGGGAAATGAAATGTCATGGGCCCAGGCACTTTTTATGCCTGTTCATCAGGCTATAAACTCATTCTAGTGTGTGTTTTTTTTGGAAAAATCAAATCTCCATGCCATGTACATGCACACATACACATATATTAACAAAATGAAATGAGCCTTGAAAAATCAAACCTCCAATGTTGTTCTCTTCCACAATGAAATGAGCCTTGAAATCTGGTTTGAAATTCTCAGCAAAGTAGATTATAAATAATTGTTTTGGAGTTCTCTAATTCCTCCACTTTTTTGCTTTGAATCGATCATCTCTAGACTCTCTTTCTCTCTTCTCCTACATCTATTTTTATTCTTTAATATGCCTACTCTATTTTTATTTTAGATATATGGAATGTTGTTAGAAGACTTAGACATACTCAAACATGAAATTGTTAAACTATAGCAAAATAGTTGCATGTCTTATCAAATCTGAGTAGAAATAGGATCTGAGAATAGATTTAGCTACCAATAATGGATAAGAGATCAAATTTGTTATAGGGTTTTCTAAAATTAATATAAAATATCGAGGGGATGATAGTATAAATAAACCCTCCCATTTTTTGACTAATAAATATTTTGAAGGAGATAATTTTTGTATGAATTTCTAAAGTTAATAAAATTTTGGAGCTACTTTCCCATATTCTTGTTGTTGTGTTGTAGTGAGTTGTGATAATATTCTACCATGTAAAGAAAAATGGTATGCTCTATTACAAGAATAAATATTTTTAATTTACTTTTATACGTATGTTTTCAAGTATAAATTTATTTTATATTTTCTATTAGTATACTTTCTATTGCAAATAATATTTCTATCTATATTTTCTATAGTTTAGCCAAGGCCTAGGCATCTCTTTGTAGCTACAAATTAGTTTTATAATCTACTTTGCTGGAATTCATTTAATAGATGTTTGGAATCAAGTAAATCTAGTGATTCAGAATGAGATGGCACGAAAAGGGGATGGCTAAAAGACACCCCTAATTTTTTTTGTAAAATCTAAGAATTGTTGCCAAATCAAACTAGCCTCCTCCAATGTGAATATCTTTGCAATGGTAACTTGGAAGCTATCATGGATAGAGGAGTGTCCATATTGTCCCATCTCTATTGTATAATTCCTTGAAGTTGCTCATACAAGGTCAAATTGGAATTCTCTGAGTTATTCCATGGTTGTTTTGGCATGTTTGATCATTGGTGGAAGTGTCTCCTGCACTTGGGTTATATGCAATATCATCATCGCACTTGGGTTATATGCTCAACCTTGCTTGAATTTATATATTGGTTTCTTTGTTGTGTTCTATGCGGTGAGGCAAGTGAAAAAATAAAATAGATCTCACCAATCCATCATGCACACTTGTAGTCGAAGAGGATATGCTCGATTGGAGTATGAAATGCTATTCTATCATACTTGTCCATTATATGTGATAAACATAGCTATATAGTTTTATCGTATGACTTATCCTCATATCTCTCCAACTCTATATATTTCAAAGGAATAGCCAACCAAATGTGAAAACTCCACTACCAAGGATAGGGCTTCTGTTTCTCCAGAAGTTGCAGAGACAATCATAAGTGACATTCCCTTGGAAATAGCAATATGTTGAACTTCAAACCATTTTTATACTCAATTTATTTTTAACATGTTACCAGTTATATTAAGGATGATACCCTCGCCAAGGTTTTAGGACACGAAATATTGGGTTGGGTTTGGGGTGTCGATAAAGAAGTATCACCAACTGCTCTATTTTCTGGTGAGGGTTATATACAGAAGTTGCACCAGATGCAAGAGTATACGATAGAGAAAGAGCAAAAGTTGGAAGAGAAGCTTGCAGAGAATGAAAAATTTGGAAGAGAAGATTGTAAAGAAAGATAAACACATTGAAGAGATTTTGACACGGCTTTCATAGATAGAGGTGTGTCATTTTTTTCATGATTTCATATTTGAAATGTTTACATGTTGCACCCCTAAATTTGTAATGATCCCTTACATATAATTCCATAGGCAAAATCACTACATGCTACCCCTATAATTGGACATAAAATTGGTGGTGGTGGTCAAGACATAGGCAACTAATCAATACCTTCTAGACCAAAGTCACCAATAGTACGACTATTATTTCAAATATAGAATGATTGACTTAGTTTGTATTGTATGCTATACAATGAATTTATCTGGATTGTTGATTTTCCATGTAGGTATTGAAAGAAACACCGATCACTCAAAATAAGAGAAGGGAATGCTACTTGACTTAGATCCATAAGGATAACATAGTAGTCAAAGGCACAATGATTAGTACTAATTCTAAATATATTATACATGGTGAACGTTTGGGTGAATGTTATTGTAAATTCAATATGCACATCGTACATAAAGAAGAAATAATCTTTTTTAGAAGGAATGATGAGATGGCCACATTGAAAGATGTTGTCGACTCCTTCAACGCCTGGCCTATATTAGACATTTCTTACAAATAAATTTATGCCATTTTTGCTATGTTGTCGTAGTATTGGAAATACCATATACAATTTAGTTTTGATGTTGTATCGAATATTTCATTATTTTATTTTCTTATTTTTGTGACTGATGTCCCACTTGACTGGGATAGACTATAAGACAATCCATTTATCGTAGCATCACAAGCCAAATAAGTCTTTTATGTAAATGATCCACTTTATACTAGATGGTATGTGGTTCTCACATTACCTCCAAGAGGGATCAAAGACATTGAAGCATACGAGGCAGAATATGTCAATGTCTCTAGAGCAATAGATTTTATTGGACCTGAGACTGTACAAGATGAAAATGACTAGTAGATAATTAATGGGCAGCCAAGCTAGGAGTGATGCAAGTAGGTATCCTGAGCATGAGGTTGGCCAGTCAGATACAAAAAAGTAATTTGGTAAAAAATAGAGAGAATGCAAGTGCTTCTAGGGCATAGGATTAAGAGTCTAATCATACATGCATGTTGTAATATGTTGAAATGAAGGTTTATTGTGTTGAGTGAGTGTTAGTTATGAAACTAATATTTCATATTTAACTCTTAGTCCCAGTACTTAGTAGCAGTACTTGATTTACATAAATGGATATTTATATATCTGACATAAGTCTTAGGATACCCTATTGCTTTATCTCTGATGGTTGGGGCAGGTAGGGATGTTTAGAAATCTTCCCGTTATATGGAGGGCTCAAGTTATCCATTCACCTATATCTATACTTATAAATTCAATTTTGAGAATGTACATGCATTGAGAATGTTACTTCTTAGTACCCTTATAAAAATTGGTGCTGAAGAAATATCATAACATATAATAGAGTAATCACACATAGAGGAATCACAATTGCACACTAGGATGATCATAACATAAATTATAGAACTGAAGCCCTAATATTTATTGCCATCAACTATTCACTGGTAATGTTTTTTATATGTTAGTAGTGTAATATTAGGGATAGTTAGTCATGCTTATTTATAAAGAGATGATAAGAGTTGAAAATAAATTGATGAATACAAAATTTCTGCATGTGAGCTCCTTCAAGGACCATTGTTAATAACATAATGCATTTATTTGTCAATTAAAAATTTACTAAAGTACTTTTATTTCTTGTTTATGTCTTTCTATTCTTGGTTTGTGCATTGGAACCCACATTATGATAGTATTGGATTGGTCCTTCCCATTTCTTCTTTTGATTTATCGGTACCCATTGGTCCTACCAAGATACAAATGAAAATAAGAAAGCTGGGGGTAAATATGTTTTGCAAAGTGAAACACAAGATCTCTAGGTACAGGTTTATCATCAACAGATAAAAAATTACCTTCTCCACAAGCATCGGGTAATTACAGTTTGTTTTTTTAAATGACACTTCCAAGTTTTTCAATATTTGTTTTATAAGAATTTTCAACCCTTTAAAACCATAATTTATTTGAAATGCAGGTTCAGGGGAGGCAAGGGATATCCAAAATTAGTTTAAATTCTCATGTATTTCATGGGGACTTGCAGAATGTTTAAATGCCCCATAATTTTATTTTCTTCTATAATTGTATAAATAGTCTAATGGGTGTTTGTGCCTGGAGCAATTTTGTTTTGACAATATTTGTGATGCAGGAGCATCCGAAAATAGCAGGACAATCTGGCATCAACCATATTTTCTAAGTAACTTATTTTACTTTCAAATTCAAAGTTGGGGGGGTCACGAAATCGCGACCCCAAAGGCAGCAGCTAGGCAGACGGGAGTTTTCGTCGCGATATCGCGACGTCACAATATCGCGACGTCGCGATGTCGTGACGTTTTTGTGGAAAAGGCCCAAGAGGAGTTTTCATTGCAATATCGTGACGTCGCGATGTCACGACGTGTTTGCGACTATGGCACAAAGGGGAGTTTTCGTCGCGATATCGCGACGTCGAGATATCGCGACGTCGCGATGTCGCGACGTTATTCGGGAAACTAAGGCACGACAAAATATTATCGCAAAACCGTGACGCGATATACAACCAAATGGCGAAGGCAAGGGCGAAGGCAGAAGTAAAACCAAAAGGCGAAGGCAAAAAGAAACTAAGGCAAGGCAGAAGGCAATGGCAGGGGAGTCACGAAATCGCGGCTCCAAAGGCGAAGGGAGAAGGCAAAGGCAGGGGAGTCACGAAATCACAATATGTTGCGAAATCGCAGCTCCAAGGGCGAAGGCAAAAGGTAAAGGCAGGGGAGCTGTGAAATCGTGACATGCCACGATTTCGTGACATGTCACGAAATCGCGGCTCCAAAGGCAAGGCAAAGGCAGAAGGGCGCGGAGGTTGCAATACCGCGACATGTCGCGATATCGTGACATGTCGCAGTATCATGACTAGTTGAAGGCCACCACGTGGATTGAGATATCACGGCTGAGAAGAAGGCGAATAATAAAAAAAATTAGACACGTGGACGACCGCGCGCGCGGGAAAAGAGGCAGCGGTCTGACATGGCGACAGTTGCAAGGCATGGACATTGCAGGGCATGGACATTATGGGTGAGACAGCGGTTCAGAAGAACAATCTAAAATATTTAATGCAAACTAGGATAGCGGATCGGGGCAGTTGCCCATTTATGGAAGGAAGTCTGAAAACTTGGCGGGAAAGCGAATTTTATTCTATTTTTCATGAATTCGATCTGGTGGAACATTAATTGCTAGAGGGTCGAGACCTCGATAAAAACTCGTTTTAATGTATTATTTAGGGGGATCGGGAAATAGACGGAGGAGTGCAGATTGGAGAAAACCAGACCGGGATCTGGTCTTTGTAAGCCTGCGGGCTATTATTGTATGCATTTTTCCAGCTAATAGAACAAAATTTTAATAAAATTGTTTGGGTGTTTTTTTACGTCTATTCTCTCGGTCCTCGTCAGTGGTATCAGAGCCGGAAGTTCCTGAGTGTGTGACAGATCACCGGATGTGAGGCAGTCGCACCAAGATCTATGGGAAGGCTCATAGAAAGTGAATAGAATGCCTCCGAGAAGAAACCTCGTTGGCGGGAGAGGCATGGCAGCAGCAGATTTTTGAGCTCTACAGCGGCAAGTTCAAGCCCTGCAAGAAGAACTGCGCAGAGGACACGAACCAAGAAGAGATGCAGACAGTGAAGATGAAGTAGATGAAGAAGAAAACCAATTTGAAGAAGAAGAAGAAGCTATAGATCCGACACAAGCCAGACTGTACAAAGCCATATCCTAGATCGGGAAGAGGTCGAAGATGGAAGTTTCCACGTATTTCGAGAACTTGAATCCGAAGGAATTGATCGACTGGGTCAATGATCTGGAAGAATACTTCGAATATGAAGAAGTTGAAGATCCCGAGCGGGTCAGGTTTGCTAAGACCAAGCTGAAGGGTCATGCCAGCATATGGTGGAAGGGAGTGCAGCTAGAGCGGAACCGAAGAGGAAAATAATGGATAACAAGATGGGAACGAATGGTAGAAAAATTAAAAAGACAATTTATTCCAACAGATTATGAGTTGGATCTGCTAAGAAAAATGCAGAGTTTGAGACAGATGAATAAAACTATCCAAGAATACACGGAGGAATTTTATAAAATCTCCATCAGAACCGGCCATTTAGAAGCAAGCAAGGAAAAGGTGGCCCGTTATATTAATGGGTTGAGACCCAGTGTCCAGAAAGAGTTGAGCTTAGTTCGGGTGAGCACCATTGAAGATGCTTACCAGTTTGCTCTGAAAGTTGAAGAAAAACTGAACAGAAGGTTTGAGAGCAAGCAAAGAGGAAAAAGACATGGAGGAAAGACTGGTGGAAGAAAAGAGGAAGCAAAGGAGGAGAAGAAAGAAGAGGTTAGTAGCAGCCGGGATCAGAAGGAAGATGAACCCAAACCGCAAGTTCAGAACAATGGCTGCCCAAGAGGAAGAGGTAGATCTGGACGTGGGTATGGAAGAGGAGTGTTTCAGGGAACATGTTTCCACTATGGAGAAGAGGGACATCAGGCATATAAGTGTCCCTAGCACCCCAAGAGAGTGAACAGGAAATAAGTGGGTCCTGCCAGAGTTGCTGTGGCAGAGGAAGATGTTGAATCAGAACATTCTGAAGAAGCTGAGAAAGGAGAAGCAATGATCGTGAGGAGAACCATGCTGATTAAGGAAGACAAACCAGAGCAGAGGAGAAGCCTATTCCGCACATGGTGCAAAAGTGTAGGCAAAGTCTGTAATGTTATTATAGACAATGGGAGTACAGATAACTTAGTCTCCGAGGAGATGGTTGCTAAGTTACAGCTGGAGAGAAAGAGACACCCGCATCCATACCGGATTGCATGGTTGCGAAAGGACCACAGAGCATGGGTCCGTGAACAGTGCTTAGTCATGTTCAATATTGGGAAGTACCAGGATGAGGTCCTGTGTGATGTTTTCCCCATGGATGCTTGCCATTTGCTGTTAGGGAGGCCATGGCAGTTTGATCGGAGTGCGGTGCATGATGGTCATGCAAATACTTACTCCTTGATGAAAGATGGAGTGCGCCACAAATTAAAGCCATTACAGATAGTGGATGAGAAGGTGTGCAACAATGCCAAAATTTGTCTGGTAGAGGGCAAATTTTTTTTTTGCCAGGAGACGGGATTTGAGCAGGTTGCAAAGGCAGATGAGTGTTTGGAGATATTACAAAGGACGTGGACCAAACAACATAGAAGTGAAGGTCACTTCTCCTTTTTACCCGGGGTGTCTGATGCAGGAGCATCCGGCAACAGTAGGACAATCTGGCATCAACCAAATTTTCTAAGTAACTTGTTTTACTTTCAAAGGCAAAGTTGGGGGGGGTCACGAAATCGTGACCCCAAAGGTAGCAGCTAGGCAGAGGGGAGTTTTCATCACGATATCACGACATTGCGATGTTGCGACGTTTTTGCGATAAAGCCCGAGAGGAGTTTTCGTCGTGATATCGCGACGTCGCGACGTGTTTGCGACTATGGCACAAGGGGGAGTTTTTGTCGTGATATCACGACATCGTGATGTCGCGACGTTATTCGAGAAACTAAGGCACGATGAAAGATTGTCGTGAAATCATGACGCGATATCGCGACAACCAAATGTCGCGATATCGCGACGTCACGATGTTGCGACGTTATTTGGGAAACTATGGCACGAAGAAAGATTGTCGCGAAATTGCAACAACCAAATGGCGAAGGCAAGGGCAAATGCAGAAGTAAAACCAAAAGGCGAAGGCAAAAAGAAACTAAGGCAAGGCAGAAGGCAATGGCAGGGGAGTCGCAAAATCGTGGCTCCAAAGGCGAAGGGAGAAGGCAAAGGCAGGGGAGTTGCGAAATCATGACATGTCACGAAATCGTGGCTCCAATGGCGAAGGCAAAAGGTAAAGGCAGGGGAGCCGTGAAATCATGACATGTCATGATTTCATGTCACGATTTCACGACATGTCATGAAATCGTGGCTCTAGAGGCAAGGCAAAGGCAGAAGGGCACGAAGGTCGCGATACCGTGACATGTCATGATATCGCGAAATGTCACTATACCGCGACATGTCGCGATACCACGACATGTCACGATATCGCGACCAGTTGAAGGCCGCCATGTGGATTGAGATATCACGACCGAGAAGAAGGCGAATAAAAAAAAAAAAAAATTAGACACATGGACTGGTGCCGATACTGCGACATGTCACGATATCGCGACCAGTTGAAGGCCGCCATGTGGATTGAGATATCACGGCCGAGAAGAAGGCGAATAAAAAAAAAAAAATTAGACACGTGGACAGCCGCGTGCACGGGAAAAGAGGCAGCGGTCTGACATGGCGATAGTTGCAGGGCATGGACATTGTAGGGCATGGACATTATGGGTGAGACAGCGGTTCAAAAGAACAGTCTAAAATCTTTAATGCGAACTGGGATAGCGGATCGGGGCAGTTGCCCATTTATGGAAGGAAGTCTGAAAACTTGGCAGGAAAGCGAATTTTATTCTATTTTTCATGAATTCGATCTGGTGGAACATTAATTGCTAGAGGGTCGAGACCTCGATAAAAACTCGTTTGAATGTATTATTTAGGGGGATCGAGAAATAGACGGAGGAGTGCATATTGGAGAAAACCAGACCGGGATCTGGTCTTTGTAAGCCTGTGGGCTATTATTGTATGCATTTTTCCAGCTAATAGAACGAAATTTTAATAAAATTGTCTGGGTGTTTTTTTTATGTCTGTTCTCTCGGTCCCCGTCAATTTGGTATAATGTATTTTTTTTATGACAACCATTTGGTATCCTTTGATGACATTAAATTTTATTATGGGTATTTATTTGAGGCTATACTAATGATAATGTCAATGGAAATATGTACATGTTACAGTAGTGGCCTAGTATGTTATTACGATGTTAAGCATTAATGTTTTAAAAGATGCTTTATGACAACATGAAGTAGTGTATATTGTCTATCTTTTTGAGAATTGTTAATATTATTATTTGATACATGGCTTTAATTTTTGTGGTAAGAAACATTATGTTGTTAGTGGCACAATGACAACATCTTCATGGTGTTGTATTTGATACTATGATCAAACATTATGAATGAGAGTTTGAATTATATTTTGCATATGAAACCTAATAATTGGATGAAAACATTATTTTGTATTGTATTACTTCTCTAGGTTGTTATTTAGCTATACTGTTGTAAAGCTTTCTAGTATGTAGAAATCATAGATTTTTGCATGCACTTCCTTACCACCATAGATTTATGTATGATTGCAGGTCTAGCAAAAGGTATGGTATATTTTTGACCATTTACCATCACAATGTTCAAAGGAACAATCAATATTTTAATATGTTCACCTTTAATAAAGAAAGTTGATCTTCAACAAGTTATTTATCATGCTTTACATGCAAGCTTAAGTAATCAAATTTTGTGAGTCTTTGCCTGTATAAAAGATCTTAGATCTAAGCTCATATTCTTTGGAATAGATCATGTATAAAAGATCTGAACTCAACATGTAAAGACAACAAATTTAAACTTGAAAACATTTATGTCTTCTCAATAGGAATCTAAAAACTATGTATAGTTTAAGTTTTTCTTATAAAACTCTAAGACATATACCACTATACCAATTATTTTTTATGTATTTGTCTGTCAAAAATTATGAATGAGAGTTTAAATTATATTTTACATATGAAACCTAATACTGGATGAAAACATTATTTTGTATTTTGTGTTGTTTCTTCAGGTTGTGATTTAGCTTTACTGTTGTAAAGCTTTCTAGTATACAAACATCATAGATTTTTGTATGCACTTGCTCAACATCATAGATTTCTGTATGATTGTAGATATGGCAAAAGGTATGGTGTCTTTTTGACTATTTTCCATAACAATGTTATATGGAATAGTCAATATTTTAACATGTTCACCTTTATTTTATTTTTTTAATGTGAGGCCATAAGAGGGTGGTCTGGTCTTCTACCATTGCAGATATGTGAATGGGAGATACCCAGGTCAAATCCCCTTTGTGATGGAGGGAACTCACATCAAGGAAGTCATAAATGATATCTTTCACCTTCAAATCAATTATTGCAATGACTTGTAGTAGAAAATAGATCACATCTCATCATGCCAAGCTAGATTTCATTTGCATTACTTCATAGTCATCTACTTTAGACATTGACAAGGAGTTATGATGAAAGTTCAAACCCCACTGCATCTTGTTACCCCCATCTTGGCTATCATATTTCAAAATATTATAGCTACCCTTGTCTCCATGTCTATCAGCTTATTCTATATTTAGATTATCCTTGATTCCATCTTCATGTAGGTCCATATCTTCATCCCTTCCACTCTCATTGACATCCTCTTTATTGATTTCCTGTGATATCAATGCCTCCCCTTCTTTATTAACTTCCTAAAATATAAATGCCTCCCATTATCATTTAAACTTGACAATATTTATATATTCTCAATAGAAATTTAAAAAACTATGTACAGTTTAAGTTTTTATTATAAAAATATAAGACATATACCACTATACCAGTTATTTTTTATGTATTGTCTATAAAAAATTATGAATGGGAGTTTGAATTGTATTTTGCATATGGAAACTGGATAAAAAAATTATTTTGTATTTTGTGTTGTTTCTCTAGGTTGTGATTTAGTTGTACTATTGTAAAGCTTTCTAGTACGCAGACATCATAGATTTTTGCATGCACTTCCTCACCATCGTAGATTTCTATATGATTGCAAGTCTGGTAAAAGGTATGGTGTCTTTTTGACTATTTGCCATCACAATATTATATGGAATAGTAAATATTTTAACATGTTCACCTTTATTTATATTTTAATGTGAGGCTTTAAGAGGGTGGTTGAGTCTTCTACCATTGTAAATATGTGAATGGGAGATGCCTAGGTCGAATCCCCTTTGTGCTGGATGAAAATCACATCAGGGAAGTCATAGATGATTTATTTCATCTTCAAATGAATTCTTGCAATGAATTGCAGTAGAAAATAGATCACATCTCATCATGCCAAGCTAGATTTCATTTGCATTACTTCATAGTCATCTACTCCAAACATTGAGAAGTTGTTATGATGAAATTTCATACCCTACTGCATCTTGTTGTCCCTATCTTGGCTATCATATTTCAAAATATCATAGCTACCTTTGTATCCATATCTATCAACTTATTTTATATTTACATTATCCTTGCTTCCATCTTCATGTAGGTCCATATATTCATACCTTCCACTTTCATTGACATCCTCTTTATTGATTTCCTGTGATATCAATGCCTCCCCTTGTTTATTAAAAACCCACGATATCAATACCTCCCCTTCTCATTTAAACTTGATACCAGTTATGTCTTCTCATTAGGAATTTAAAAAACTATGTACAGTTTAAATTTTCTTATAAAAATTTAAGATATACCACTATACCAATTATTTTCTATGTATTTTCTATCAAACATTATGAATGGAAGTTTGAATTGTATTTTGCATACGAAACCTAGATGAAAATATTATTTTGAATTTTGTGTTGCTTCTCTAGGTTATGATTTAGCTATACTATTGTAAAGCTTTCTAGTATGCATGTCATATATTTTTGCATGCACTTCTTCACCATCGTAGATTTTTGTATGATTGTAGGTCTGACAAAAGGTATGGTGTATCTTTTACTATTTTCCATCACAATGTTATAAGGAACAATCAATATTTTAACATGTTCACCTTTATTTATTTTTAATGTGAGGCCCTAAGAGGGTGGTTATAAACCGTACTCTTTTATTTTTTTAGTGTGAGGCCCTAAGATGGAAGTTTAAAACTACCCTCTTAGACCTAAGAGGGTGGTTATAAACCATCATCTTTTATTTTTTAATGTGAGTCCCTAAGAGGGTGGTTTAAAACCGCCCTCTTAGACCTAAGCGGGTGGTTAAATACCACTTTCTTAGGGGAGGCCCTAAGAGGGTAGTTATGAACCGCCCTCTTAGGGTCTAATATGATGGTTTATAACCACCCTATTAGACCCTAATATGGTGGTTTAAAACCACTCTTGTAGGGTCTAATATGGTGGTTTATAACCACCATATTAGATCCTATGACAACAATCTTTTGAGGTACTTTTTGACCACTGTTGTATGATGCAGACTTTTTACGATGCCCTCATAGATAGTAGTTGAATAGCTATCATTAAATATATTTAAGGGAAATTATAAATCACCCTTAAAGATCCTTTTTTGTGTAGTATCAAGTGAGTAAGAGGAACTTCAACAATAAAAAATAGATAAATACCATTACCAAGTATGAAACTAAATTATTGTTATGATTATGAGACCATTGACATGTCACTAGCATCCCATTGGGTGTGCCATTAAACTATATTTCTCTTTGATTTTCTTAGGGAAGAGAGTCAAGATAATCACATGTTGCATAGAGCAACACAACAGGGCTAGTTCCAAGAGCATAAGGTTTGGCTCAATCAAGGGTATCCAAGAGTTTTTTGCAAGGTTGGATCCTTGTTAAGATATGATATTTGGGTACACTATTCTAATATAATAGCTTGGAGGGAAAATGTAACAACCGAAAACTTCCAACTAATTTTTTTTGAAAGGACTGATTACACGAAAAGGTTCACAAGGGAGAAATCCTTCTTTTATTTATCTTAGCATACAAGGCTTCACCATATTTGAGTTCCAACTAATTGTATATGAAACTCAGTGGATAGAAGTGGTCAATTCCCATGTTTTTCGGGGTTCACCTTACTAAACCTACACGTTTAAAAGGATACCCAAAAGTAGTCCCCCATATTTCCCATACCCTCATTAGCATAGGACCATGTGACCCAGGTGTAGGGATTATAATTTAAGATCCATAATACTTAAAGGGGGATGCTTATTACCTAACCCAACTCTAAGTCCATCTAGGTAGGTTAATCAAGTGTAGAGCCTTGGTGCTTAGTTACCACACCTTCATGGGCTAACTAAGGTCATTGCCACTTCATTCAAAATAAGCATGATCACCCAATCTTGCATGTTCAAGGGATCACCATTTCTGACTTGTGAATGGTTCCATAAAATTCTAGTTGGGATACACCCAATCCTACTCATTCAAGGTGCAAAGATTCACAAGATACCTAGCTATTGTATTCACATAACTCCTTCCAGGTTTATGAGTTCTTATCTATTGCATCCTCACAAGTCCTTCTAGGGTTTTTATCTATTTGAGTTTGCTCCACTCTTGGTAAAGGTTTTTGACCTTGTAGATATTCAACCCCACTAGTCATCAAATCCTCCCTTTGATTGGATAAACATTCTAGCTAGCTTCTACAACCCATTTATGAATCTTAATTTTGAAACTCTCTCTAGGTAGGCTTCTATCTAGGTTTGTTTCAAAGAATCAACATGCCATATCCCCCCAAATGAAGACTATTCACTTTCAATAGCAAGGCCTTTGTTCCAAGGATATATGCTTTCATGTTATTTTGTTGGCCATCTAATATTGTTTCCATTTCTATTCCTCCTTCCTCCATCATTTTGGTCAAATATTGGTGTTATCATTCAGTTGTCAAGGAGTTAAATGTGCTACTAGGGTTTTATTTGCTTGTTATGAATTTAAACCTTATTGGTGCCATGGTAATTAGTTTTTTTAAAAGGTAAAGGGTAGCTACTATTTTCTTAGGGGGTATATTTTGACATATTGAAATTATTTTAAAGCATGGAAGATATTTTATGGGTTCTTAAAATTCAAGGCAAGGGACCTCCTTTATTTCACACCAATAATAGGGAATATTATTTGGTTATAAAAGGGGGGATTAAAAAGAAAATTAAAAGGATATATTTTCAATTATTAGGAGGTATATGTATTTTTCTATGCTTTTTGGGAGACCCTGCATGAGACATGACAAATGAGTTTTGATCACCTAGTATCTCAAGGTTGTCTAGAACATATGATTTATGAAGCTTGTTGTTGTGCTCATCACTTAAATCCATAACCTAACATAAGATATATTGATAATATTGAAGACAAATTGGAACAAAAATATAGATGGAAAAATAGGAGTTTGGATGTTGGTCCTTCAAAGAAAGTTTGATATTCAAAATTTTAGAGGTCAGTTAAGAAACAGGTTAAGCTTACCCAAGTTCCAATATTGGGTGAATCTTGTTGCTTGGATGGTTTGGTATTCAATGCTTAGGAATTATCGAATTTGAAGTTCAATCCAACTTATAGCTTATACATTTTAGAGTTCAGTCAAGACTATAGTTCCTAGATTAGTTCATTGCTTGGATGGTTTAAAGTTCAATGCTTAGGTATTTAAGGGTTTGAAGTTCAATCCAACTTATAACTTACCAAATTTGGTGCACAATCGATTTGTAAGATTTAGTGTTTTGGTTGGGTGTAGTTTGTTGCTCATGGAAGTTCAAATTTTAGTTCATATAATGTGTTATTTTAATTTTAGGTGCTTCTAATTTTTATTCTTTGGTATTATTGTTAGTGAAAGAATAACAATAAGTTTGATCATTTTTTGTTTGGTGTGTGATAACTTGATAATTTAGTGTACAATTTTTGGTGTTCATTGTCCAAAATTTGACACCTTCTTACTTGAGTGTTTGGTTGTTGGTGTTTGTTATCCAAAATTTAACACCTAGATATTCTCATATGTGTATGCATCTAGATTGAACTCAATATTCGATGTTATTTCCTAGTTTATTCTATTGTTAGTTTCCTATGTAGTTTGATGAGATAGAATGATGACCATAGAGACACTTTAAAACATGCATTGTTGTAGTAAGACCTAAAAACTATTATTTTGTGTGATTTGATGAGTAAACATAGTGTTGTATTTGGTTTAGTCATTAAGGGGTGTTAGGATAAAGATAATAATAATTAGTGGTTAAAATAGTCTACCTATTTAACATGATTATTGGAATATAATGAGATCACTTGGAGATTTGTGTTTACTACAACAAACTAATTAAAAAAAAACAATAAATAAAAAAGATAAAAAAAATCAATGGTTGTCTACAACAAAGTGCTACAAAATCTATGATGGTGATTAAATCAAATTGGTGGAAGAGAGAATTACTTATCTTAAGGAGTATTCCATGATATGCAAGTTTATGAGATTTTGAGCTACAACATTGCGTGGAAGAATAAGCAAGTAAGGTGTGGTAGCCAAAAGGTGAAGTTGGTATAATCCTTTCAAGAAAGAGGTATTTCATTGTTATTTCCTCTTGAATGGAAGGTAGAACCAAATGTTTTGAAGGGACTCATATTTCTATTGAAGTGAGATGGCTTGTTAAAAACTAATAAACGGGTGGATGAACTTACTTTAAAAGTTTTGGTATGAATCCATATTTTTTGTTTTCTAATGGGACTCTAGTGATTAAATATCTTTCATCCCTAGAATCTAGTCTAGGATATTTCTTTCAATTTTTTTACTATAAAGAAGCACTTAATGCTTATGTTTGGATGTGTGTGGACATGGATATATCCCAAAAATTTTTAGAATCCATTGGAATACATATGAAAACTCTAGTTTTGTATCAAGTTTTAAATTATGAAGATCTCTTGTAACGATGCCAAGGATGCCATATTTATGTTCACATATATTGAAATTTTCTCTTTAAAATCAAAATAAAGTAAATTCCCTAATAGAACAAGACAAAAATGTGTAGGAAAAGGATAAGAGAACACAAATAGAGAAAGATAAAGATAAATTTCAACATTGAAAAAATCAAGAGGAATATCAAAGAAAAATGTAAATGGAGTGGACAAAATAATTGTAAAGCACATCAATTTGATGATATTACAAATTTATGTATGGAATTAAAATGTGAGGATGTGGGAATTATCCTAAAACAATAAAATAAGTACAAAATAATCATTAGAGGTATAATCAATATCTACTCAAATGAAGAAATTAACATTCTATTAAGATAATGAAAATGGGATTGTGATCAATTATGAGTTGAAAAATTCAATTTCTCTTTTTCATATTAAATTTTTAGTGGTAATAAGATGGATTTAGATACTAATATAGAAAAAATCTCATGAAAATTTATCCGATTGCTACTTAAATACAAAAAATCTAATTTTCTTAGGATAAAATCCCCAAGAATAGGTGTAAGTAGAGGAAGCTATAGTGGTTGATAAACAAGAGGAAATATATTAAATAATGATAAAATAATTAAATAAAAATCACTCACTCTATTAAGTGAAATAAAAACTACAAAAACCTAGAAAAAATATAAAGCAAATAGAAAACTAGGCCAAGAAAGAATTAGGTAGGTGGAAGAAAATTTGGTTGAGTTAGACTTGATTAAGATTATTGATTATCACTTTTAATCCTTCAACAAATAATAGTTTCTTCATGGAATGTAAGGGGAATAGGTAGCAAATCCAAACAATATGCTACCAATAGACTTCTTAGAAATAAGTCATCACATATTTTTTTGATCCAAGAGATGAAATACAATATTGAAGACTTGTAAGCACTTAGTATTTTTTTTGAAAAATGGATAGTATAGAAGGAAATATCTATTTTGAGAGTTTGGATTTTGTAACCAATTGAAAAATTTCATATAATTGATTTAAATTCTAAA
Organism: Wollemia nobilis; assembly: GCA_028583015.1. Classification (NCBI taxonomy): domain Eukaryota; kingdom Viridiplantae; phylum Streptophyta; class Pinopsida; order Araucariales; family Araucariaceae; genus Wollemia; species Wollemia nobilis. Next base: position 6,976,903 of record JAQPPZ010017095.1, read on the forward strand.
AATTATGATAATTAGTTTCATTAGATTGATTATATGGAACTAAAACTAAAAAAAGGCTTCAAGCAACATTGTGGTCACATTATTATAATAGTATTTCATTAAACCATAAAACCATAACCAATCAAACTTATCCTTGAGCCAAAGAGAATAGAAAACAAAATAATAGTATCACAATTCTATATATTTGATTAAATTTAAAAACAGTTTAATTAATTTACTTAACTTCTTAAGGAAGCAATTGAAAACAAACATTTAGTGGTTATGAATATAGCTACAAGACGTAGGGTGACATCAATAGAACCCATTGTTGTTAAGGATTGCCAAATCATATCAAAATTCATGGTTCTACAAGACCAGGATAAGTGTTTGTTTTCATTTGGCAAAGTCATCCGTAGTGCCACTGGTTCAACTATAGAGGGATTAAAATTTGAGCCATAAGTAGAACATCACACTTTAATATATGTCACAAAATTTATGTCACAAAATTTAGTTGTGTGGGTAAAATCATATTTTAGCCAATAATAGACCCTTTGAAGTCAACCATCCGAAACAAAGACAATGAGGATTTTTTCAAATTGCAGAGAATGAAATTGCAGATATCTTTGTCAGTCAAGGTAAGAAAATTAGTTGCACTTTATTTATTTTTAATAAAATTTATAAAATTATTTGTTGATAGCAAGGAATAGAGGAGAATTGAATTTTTTAAAAACCCCTAGTTTTTTTTCCCAAAAGCCTAATTGCATGTGGAATTTTATTAGGTTGAGATCATGGAGTTACCCATTTCCACTAGAAATGATGACATTGATGCTCGAGTATGATGAAGTTAAGGTCTTTATATTATAGTGATTGCTTTTGGGAATGCCAACTTTTCAAAAATTTAAGAGAGAAAGCTTATGACTAGTGGATAAGTCTTGCTAAGGAAAGAAATTTCACTTGGGATGAAATGAATAATGTATTCTTAAATTAGTGGATACTATATAAAAATATATCTAGCTTGAAGGTCACCATAAAAGGATATGAAGAAGAAATAAAAAGGCTTAAGAGGAAACTAAAAGAAATAAATAAAGAGGATATAATAGGAGAACAAAATACAAAATAAAAACGTGCAAGTTCATGGTTGGGAACAAGTTGAAGAACCAACAAAAGAATCAAAAGTTTTATTTATAGTAGTAGCAAAAATAGAGTCCATGGAAGAAGCAACAACAAAGTCCAAAGAAGCCTTGTTAAAAGTGTACACAGATGCAACAAAAGAAAGTAATAAGAGAGAAGCTTGTGAAGAAGAATTAAAAAAAACAAATTGTTGAAGAATCAAAGGAAACATAATGTCAGGTTAAGGTTGTAACATATTGACACCCATACCATCTTGAGCAGCAACAATCTTGAAGGTATTGGTTTAAGGCTTCAATATTTTAGATCTACATGGAGTCAAAAAGACATAAAGTATGATAGTGTTTTGTAAGGAAAATCATAATATTTTTGGATTTCAAAGGGGTGCAACAACATCAAGGAACAACAAGACCAACCACTCAAAATATCAGAGTAAAGCAACAAAAGCAAGGAGCCAAAAAAATAGTTATAGATATTCAAGTGGCACAATGACAACTTGGCATCATCAAATACCATCACTAATTAAGATTTCACTTGGATGAATGGATAAACAAAATTGAAAAATGTGAAGGAAAAAAATGCTGAATATTTGTTTTTACAAAAAAAAATAAAATAAAAAAAAACCCTAAAAAAATAAGATCAAAATTTAGACGGTATCTAGTTATAATATCTCAATTAAAATGAAATTTAAATATGTTTTTAAACTCTCAATATTTAAAAAAAAAATTATAATTTATAAAAATAAGACCTAAATACAATTTATTTTTCCCTCAATTTTTTTCTGCTTCATTATTATCACATACACTATGATAATAATATTTCAACAAAACCATAAAAAGACTTCACATTATAAACCCTAACCATTAAAACTGATCTCATTTGATTGTTAATTTCCTTTGATTTAATCCATTCTATCTTTAAATTTCATTTAGATGGAGCCTCAAAAATCAAAGCTTTATGATTATTAACGAAAATTTGTTGTCGTCTGTTCTAAACATAGACCTTGAACATGCCAAGAACATGCATTGTCACACCCAAAAAAAAATAGAAAAAGTGAAACGTCACAGGCTGTGAACTGACTCTTTGAAAGCTTTAACATGAAGAATATCTTTGTCTTAAAAGGCGTAAAGTTTGATACTTTGGTGAAGCATGCAATCCTCATGTTATGCCCACGAGAAGTATCACCTCAGCCACACTTTTATTCAAAAATATATTTTTACATTACAATGGTTAAAATTATGATTAATTTAAAATAAAAATAATTAAATTATGATTAATTTAAAATAAAAATAATTAAATTATAATTAATTTAAAATAAAAAAGATAGTTAAATTTATTCTGTTAGTTAATTTATATAGTTTGGGTGGCCTTGAGTTTTCAACTATGATTTTTTTGGTTCTTTTTTATTATAAATTTTCTTATTTTTATTGAATATAATTATTGTTTCTAATAAAAAAAATTATTCAGCCATCCAAATTTGAAATAATTTTTTTTTCCTTTCATTTATATAACTTTTAATTATATCACCCATTTTATTTAACTTCAACTAAAATTTTTTAATTTAAAATTAATTTTGATCTTTATAATTATATATATATTAATTTTAAATTGATTTTACTATTTATAATCATAAATATTTTTTTTAAAATTTTAGATTGATTTTAGTAACTATTTGAAAACCTAACCGACAGATAACGTTTGCTCTATGTTTAGAACAACTCTAAATTAGAGATATTGTTTGTTTAGACACTTTAATGGCTTCCTATGGGTTTCCTTGTTCTCCTCTTTGAATTGCGACTTTCCTTCCAACTCTTCCTTTACTTTTTATCGTTTCTTGGAGAGGAAGTTAGCATTAAGATTCGTTACTACAGCAGGCTTCCTGCCTGTGACTCTTCTTTTACAGATGGAAATCTCGTGAAAATAATTTGTTATATTTTCCAGATTTGTGTGTGGGTGTTGTAAGCTTATGAGCTATGCAACTTCTTCATTCAAAACGCACAATCTATACATGGAATACCCATATGGTTTATAGTAAGCAATTGTCCAGCAAAGAGACTGCAGCAACATGATTGAAGCTTGCATAAAAATGATACTGAAGGCCTGCAAGGATGAGGATGATATAAAGCATAGAATTGGAAGATATGAGATTGTGAGAACAATAGGCCAGGGAACTTTGCTAAAGTCAAGCTTAGAAGACATGTGGAAACAGGAGAGCATGTGGCCATCAAGATTATAGAGAAAGACAAGGTGCTGAAACGAGAAAAAGTGAACCAAATCAAAATGGAGATTTCAATAATGAAGTTGCTGAAACACCCACATGTTGTGCAGCTGTATGAAGTCATGGCTAGCAAGTCAAAAATATATCTGGTCATGGACTACCTCCCAGAAGGAGAGCTCTCAGACATAATAACTTACCAAACAAGGCTAGAAGAAGAAGAAGCCACAGCCTATTTACAGCACTTGATTTTTGGTGTAGAGTATTGTCACCTATATTAAAGCGCACTATTATCTACATAGCAACAATATAAAGAAAACTTTTTAACCCGTGTTTTTTCAGCTTTTTAAAAAACAAATTAATTATTATTATTATTTTTTTAATATTAAGATGATCAGGAATCCTCCAGCCTGTTACAACAACTCTACCAGAGACACACCTTCACACACTCACCCACACCACAGTTTGAACCTTGGACTTCCGGAAGAAAAGCCAAAACCCACAGAGGCCAAATTAATTATTATTTTATTTTATATATAATTAAAAAATTATAAATTTAATATTTAAGTGTCCTAATTTATTCCAATCTTGTTTTTAATTAATATTATTTTTTATTAATATATTATTAAAAATCTTAAAAAAAAATTATATAAGAAATTTCTTTTTATAAATACTCATCTCTTAATTTCTCTCATATGGATAAATAGATAGGCGTACCACACTTCGACTTTACATTCCCTCTACAATTCAAAAGCATCTCGCTCTCATAGCCGACATACTAACAATAGTGATCTCTGTAGTGAAAGGTAATAGTTCGAGGAAGCCAATGAAAAGTTGATACTTGTAAAATTGTATCATAACTCCTTTGTAATTCCAATAACAATAATTGCACATGTATATGTAAAAATTTCTAAATAATTTCTTTAATGTGGGATTTATAATTTCATATATGTGATTGAGAAGCTTCTATAATTTTATATATGTGATTGAGAAGCTTCTAAATAAAAGACCTCAACTTAAAACCCACGCAGATAATTCTTTAAAAGTCCATTGCACATTGTCCGGCTATCTCCAGTAGTGGTATCACCTGGTGCATTGCTAAGGAGAGAAGTTCTATGTAAACGATCTATATAGTTAGAATAGTCGCCACTTCACTAGTTTTAGCAACCACAAGTTTGTAATAACTGTCTATATAGTTACAATAACAGCCTCTATAGTTGCAACCTCAACTTATACAATTGCAACCATAGTAACAATGTATAATTTTATTTTTATAAAATACAACTGTCTCTAAAAAAAAAAAAAAAATCTTTTGATTTTATACTTTTCAACTCATTTAGCTTTATTTCTTCTAATAGTATAATCTACAACTAGTAATCCATTCTCAAGGATATAACTATCTTTTTTGTTCGGAGCATTAATTTCCATGATATTCCAACTAATGACTCTCATTTCTTTGGTGGCTATAGGTAGATAAACTTATACCTATTAAGGTTCTTTGTTTACCCTATTTTAGTTTTTTCACTATCTCTTTGCTTCTTAATTCTAAACTCAAACTCTTCTCTAGTTTTCACCAGATTTAAATTGGTTGCTCCATTCTATTTCTTTGGAAAATCCCTCTCTGATGTTTTCACTAGGGTATTCCTATCTTCTTGACCTATTTTACTCTTGATTTCAATGGAAATTCCTTAGTGAGTTTATTTTAAGTTTTAATATAAGGTCTCTCTCATATCTCATACCACTATCATTAGCTATTGAAAAAGGGCATTTCCTTCCATTTAGTGGTTTAAGGTGGATCTTTGTGATAGTCCCTTGAGTTTCATAAAATTAGGTTTTTGGCACCTCTTTTCTTGGTCAAGTGTTTCTCTTATTGATATACCACAAGTTTAGTTTTCCTAAGATAAAACTTCACCTACTACCTCCTATTTTAGATAATAATTTTCCACTTTCTAGTCTTGTACTTTAATCCTTAGCCCTATGCTAGGTTCTACTTTATATTTTATTTTTGCTTTATATTTATTTGGGGTAAAACCCTAGACTTATGATTCTAGGTCTTTCCTCATGATTTCCTGCTCCGCATTTCATCCATCATTTTCACTTGGGATTGAGTCTTCATCCAACATTACATTTATTTTCTAGATTCTCTTTTCCGAAGGTTCCTTGGTTATTTTTTAGAGTAACTCTTGGCTAAATAGCATATTTTCACACATGCTATATCAAAAGGGTTTTTTCTTATACTCAATCTGTTGAACATATTCAATTCGTTTAGCCTTGAGGATAAATTTATCCTTACCTATTTTATCTATCTTTTGCTTGATACAAATTCGTGCAAAAGAGGTTTTGAATAAGGTCTTAGTGATAACATCCAATGCCAAAAAACCACATAACTAGTTTCCTATAATAATCAAAATTTTTACTTCTCAGAACTCCAAGGGAAGTCCTTACGGATAGATACAAATTAGGGTTATTTGTATGGAATCTAGTTCTTTCTAAAATCCGGTTGTCTAGTGTCTCAAGTATAATATTGCTTAGCCCCAAGGACCTCCTTTAATAATTCTCTACAATTCTTCCTCATAAGTGAAATAAAATAGTAGAATTTATAGGAAGGAGAATATAAACTTAAATATCTCCTACACTTCCAACACCTAGAAATCCATTTTTGAATGCTTACCAAGGCCACTTGTGCACCTACAAAATTTTCTATTAGGGCCTTTGAAAGATAGTGGCGTGCCTACTCTAGAATGCATTTCAAAATATTTAGCTTCCCATCCACTAAATTAACTACTTTTGAGCAACGTATAGTCTCAACTAAATTAATAGAATATATATAAATTATTTGAGTTACTTTGCTTGATACTTCCTTATACCTCCTACTCCCTTCAATATAGGGTTTTTTTCTATTTGATTTTGCTCCACTCTTGGTAAAGGTTTTTGACATTGTAGGTCTTCAACCTCACTAATCACCAAATCCTCTCTTGATTGGATAAAAATGCTAGCTAGCTTCTACACCCCATTTGTGAATATTTATTTTGAAGCTCTCTCTAGGTAGGGTTCTACCTAGAATTGTTCCAAAGAATCAACATGTCCTATCCCCCCAAAATGAAGACTATTCACTTTCAATACCAAGGCCTTTGTTCCATGGATATTTGCTTTCATATTATTTTTTTAGTCATCTAATATTATTTCTATTTCTATTCCTCCTTCCTCCATCATTTTGCTCAAATATTGGGGCTATGGCTTAGTTGTCAAGGACTTAATTGTGTTACTAGGGTTTGCTTTACTTGTTATGAATTAAAACCTTATTGGTGCCATGGTGATTAGTTTTTTTAAAATAGGGAGGGTAGCTATTATTTTATTAGGGGGTATATTTTGACATATTAAAATTATTTTAAAGCATGGAAGATATTTTATGGGTTAATTTTTAAAAGTCAAGTTAATGGAGTTCCTTTTTTTGAAACCAATAATAGGGAAAATTTTTTGGTTATAAAGGGGTGTGGTTTAAAAAGTAAATTAAAAGGATATGACAAATAAATTTTGATCACCTAGTATCTTAAGGATGTCAATAAAATCTGATTTATGAAGCTTATTGTTGTGCTCATCACTTAAATCCATAACATGACATAAGATATGTTGATAATATTGAAGAAAAATTAGAAAAAAATGTAAGAAAAATACAAGTTTGGATGTTGATCCTTCAAAGCAAGTTTGATATTCAAAAGTTTAGAGGTCAGTCAAGAAATAAGTTAAGCTTACCGAAGTTCCAATATTGGGTGAAGCTTGTTTCTTGGATGGTTTGATAGTCAATGTTTAAGAATTATAGAATTTAAAGTTCAATCCAACTTATATCTTATGAATTTTAGAGTTTGGTCAAGACTATAGTTCCTAGCTTAGTTCATTTCTTGGATGGTTTAAATTTCAATGCTTAGGCATTGAAGGGTTTGAAGTTCCCATTATATAACTTACCAAGTTTGGTGTACATTCAACTTGTTAGGTATAGTGTTTTGGTTTCATGTAGTTTGTTGCTCATGGAAGTTCAAATTTTAGTTCATCTAACATTTTATTTCAATTTTAGGTGCTTCTAATTTTATTCTTTTGTATTGTCATTAGTGAAATAATGATAATAAGTTTTAGCATTTTTTGCTTTGGAATTCAATATTTTTTGTTTGACCTGTGATACCTTAATACTTTAGTGTATGGTATTTGGTGTTAATTATCAAAAATTAGACACCTTCATACTTGAGTGTTTGATTTTTTTTGGTATTAATATTAAAAGAGGGTTTTGAAAGGAGCCCCACAACCTTATACAACAAGTAAGCCTAGAGGCCAATTAAAGCACAAGATGACCTCCATAAGGGAGGCCCACCCAAAAGGACAACAAGGTATTACAAACCGAGGCAAGCACCCCCTAGGGAAGGGGAACCGAGGGAGTTCACACCATCCCCATGAAGGCAAGCCAGGGAGAAAAACCCAAACAACTCGACCCTAAAGAATAGCAGGACAACGCGAGGGGCCAAAAACTACCAACCCAAATAAATGCATCATTTGAAATTTGAAAGTCACAATAGGCTGCAACGTTCGACAAGCCCGAGCATAAGAAGGGGCGACATCACCAGGGGGCCGAAAGGGACAATCAGGGAAGGCAGGAACGTACTGAGGGGATAGCATAATAAAGGCTAGTACACACCATAAAGTGCTTAAACCTATGGGCACCAACCAGATCACCCAGATCTTTGAAAGGAACCAAAATATGACAAGAGTTAAGGAGCTTCCTCCCTGACGTGAAGTACAATATCATTGGAAAAATCCCACTGCCAGATAGATAAGCCTTGAGAATGAACTCCCAAGTTTTCTAAGAGATCAGCCACTGAATTACCTTCTCTAAAAATATGGGAGAACTCCATGCTAGAAAAGGAACGAGCAAGCCAAGTTGCTTCATCAATTAAATTAGCTATTTTCCATCCCGGATGGGAAACTCCACGAAGCATGTTGATGATGGATAGGGAATCCCCTTCAATAATTGTGTTTTTGATGCCAAGGTTCTTAAGCTGCTCCAAGCCAATGAAGGCCGCTCTAGCTTCAGCCACCATGGAATATTGGACTCCAAGGCAGTCCACGTAAGCCAGAATAAGATCACCATTGTTGTCCCTTATTGCAATGACCGCACTAGCTAAGCTAGGGTTGCCTTTAGAGGCACCATCAAAGTTAAGTTTGAACCACCCAATGGGTGGTGGAGACCAATGAACCTCCCTCCTCGGGTCAGGAGCAGGAGGGGGTGGGCTAACGACACAAAACCAAGTCATTCTTCCAACAACCGCTCGCTTGGGGAGAGCACCAGAATTAATTTTGAAGGATTCAAATTGTTGAGAGTCGAAGACACATTTTTTGACACCTTCCATAGAATCTTGAGGCTGATTTGGGTGATATTATTTTCCACTTCTTTGAATGCCCTTGAGTTCCTTTCCTTCCACACTCCCTAGAAGGAGTGTGGGAGGAGAAATTTCCAAAAATATTTAAGCCGAGAAGAAAGAAAGGGTGACTTCCATTGGATGACATAGTCCATTAAGGAATTAGGAAACACCCATGCAACATCCAACCAAGAGAGAATGGAAGCCATAATATTCTGTGCACTATGATAGCTAAGCAAAATATGAGTCATCGATTCCCAATCATTCTTGCATAAATAGCACCTGTTGACCAGGCACATCCCCCTCTTGAGAAGATTCTTGATCAAGAGGATTTTGTTTTGCACAGCCAACCAATAGAAAATGTTAATCTTTGGCGTTAGATTTTTTAACCAAATTTGATTTGCAAGAAAAAAGTCTTCCTCCACTGAGCTAAGAGCAACGTAGGTAGATTTAACCGAATAGGACCCATCCGGGTCCCCCATCCACACCAATATATCATCTATTAAAACATTACATACCACAATAAGCCTCAGCTCCACCAATAAAGTGCACCATAATCTTACATCTGCATCGACGACCAACTCTGGAAGGGAGGGAGACCAAAATCTATGTCCATCTTGGACAGTAATAAAGTCTACCACATTTTCAAGCCCATGGGTTCTAGAATGAGCAACAAGGGAGGCGTACCATGGATCATCCCCTAAGGGACTTTCCCTGGCCCAAATGTCATCCCAAAAATTAACCGCCTCACCACTTCCAATAATCCAACTGCAACAAGACTTGAGGAACCTACGAGATTTGATGAGGTTATTCCAGAAGGCCGACCCTCCACTGGGAAGGAAATATGCTAAAAAAGAATCAAATTTATATTTAGCCTTAAGGATATTACACCAAATAATGTTAGAATTCATAGCAACTTTCCACCCAAGTTTCGCCACAAGAGCTTTGTTCATCACGACCACATTTTTGAGATTGAGACCCCCTTGCCTCTTCCTCTTACAAATATGCTCCCATGAGACAAGGTGGAATTTTCCTTTCAACTCAGGGCCCACCCATAGGAAGGATTTGCAGATGCTATCCAATTTGGTGGCCACATTAGAGGGTAAATGAAAGAGAGATAAAAAATAGATGGGGATGCTCTGCAAGGTGCTTTGGACCAGCACCACCTTCCCCGCTTGACTAAGTAATACCCCTTTCCAAGATGCTAATTTGCATTGGACTCTTTCAACAACCGGGGTCCAAAACTCATCCTTAATGCGGCCAACAAAAAGGGGGAGCCCCAAGTAAGTGGCCGGGAGAGAAGAAATATAAAAATTTAAAATGTTACCTATTCTCCTTTATCGGGTCTTCAGAGTATTAACAAAATAAATGAAGCTTTTTTCAAAATTTATCTGCTACCCAATAGCCTTCTTGTAGCTTACCAAAATATAATTCACATCCCTTGCATGGAACACCAACACCTCACAAGAGAGGAGGGTGTCATCAAAAAACTACTGGTGAGAGATCGATGGGTAGGGGAGTGTCGACCTTAGACCAAAATCAAAGCTCCGATGGGAAATCGAATGACCAAGCACCTCCACCATAAGAATGAAAAGGAATGGGGATAGAGGGTCACCTTGGTATAGACCATGACATGACTAAAATAACCTTGCTTGAGAGCCATTAACCAGGATAGAGAAGCAGGTAGAAGAAATGCAAGCCTCTATGAGCCCCACCGATCTTTCACTAAAACAAAATTTCCTTAGGATGCAGAATAAAAATTGCCATGAGATCCTATCATAAGCCTTTCTTACATCCAACTTGAGGAATAATGATGCTCGCCCACTCTTTTTAACTGAGTGGAGGAGTTCATGTACCACAATCACCCCGTATAAAATTTATCTGCTAGGGACAAAGGCACATTGGGTACTATCCACGAGAAGAGGTAGGATAACTTTCAACCTGTTGGCTAAGGCTTTAGAAAGAATCTTATAGATAGTATTGCATAAAATTATAGGCTAAAAGTCATTGAAAGAGAACACATTGTATTTCTTTGGCACCAGGGAAAATAGCATCGAATTCACTAATTTAGGGATGACCATCAAAGCTTGAGAGTCTTGAACCGTCGCACAAATGTCTGAGCCACAGATATGCCAATACTTATGGAAGAACCCCTAAGGGAAACCATCAAGACTAGGCACCTTAAGAGGGCTCATAGACTTTAATTCATTAAAAATTTCTTCATCTAAACAATGAGTAACCAACCCCTCATTCATCCCCTTCATTACCAAGCAAGGGATTACCTCTAGCATGAAATTCTCATCATCAATTGCCCTTATCGGGGTCAAGCATAAAACGGAGGAGAACTCCATAGCCTCCTCCATTATTCAGAAGATATTTTAAGTTGAGCTATCATCACTAATATTAATTTTTGTTATGCAATTATGTCTCCTTCGACGAAGGGTGGAGGTGTGAAAAATCCAAGAATTACGGTCCCCTTCCTTAAGATAGATTTCTTGAGATTTCTACTTCTAGTGGATCTCTTCTCTGGCTTGAATATTATGAAGCCTTGCAAGAAAATATTGCTCCTCCAAGAGAATCTCCTTAAAACCTCCCTACATTTCCAATTTGGATTCAATCTTCGAAAGCTACCCACAAATCCTTTCTTTCTCTCTAAAAATGTTACCAAATGAAAACTTATTCCAAACCTTAAGATTGGACCTTAGCATTTTAAGCTTATTGGATAGTCTTTCCATACCCACATCGTTAACCTCCTCCGACCACAAGTCCCACAAAGAGCTATCAAAACCAAGATACGAGCGCCACATCATTTAAAAAAGAAAATGGGCGAGGGAAAAAAGGGTGACCGTTAGGGACCTCCAACCATAAAGGGTTATGGTCTAAACCAATTTAGGGAAGAGTGGATAAAATGGTCACACCAAAGAGATGGAGACAGGAGTTAGACAAAATCTCTATCTAATTTACTGAGAATCAAATTGGCCCCCACCCTCCTATTACTCCATGTGAACTTCGAGCACTTTAAGTCTAAATCTCTTAAACCTACGACATTAAAAAAATTTATGAAATCATTTAGGCTTCTAGCATCCACTTCATTGCCACCTCATATTTTTGAAGGAAAAAGAGGGGTGTTGAAATCCCCCAAAACCACCCATACCTCATCCTAAAAGGAGGCTCTCATATCGAGTAGAATATAACAAAATCTCCTTCTATCAGTAGGGGAATTCAATGCATAGATATTAGAGATGACCCACCTTCTATGGGTTGTCTTACACCAGAAAATAATATTTATTACCCTAGAAGAGGATGAAACCACGTGGTCATCAAACTTAGAAGGATCCCAAAAAAATAAAAGGCCACTGGAAAAACCAAAAGCCTCACTCGCTATAAATCTAGAGTGTTTCCAAACTACATTATGAACCAAATCCCATGAAGAAGCATCAAGTTTGGACTCTTAGATGCACAAAAAATTAGGAAATTTTTCTTTTCTAAGTGAATCCAACAAACTCATTTGGAGGACCTATTTAGTCCTCTCACATTCTATGAGCACAACTTCATTGAGATCAAAATGAGAGTCTCTTGCTCGACCCTCCAAAGAGTGAAGGTTTAAAGCTATCAAGATTTATATGCTTATCTATATTCTCCTCTTCAAAAACAAGCCTTGCTTGCCCACCATTGGCCAAAGCCTTCTCCATTTATTTCTTTCTATCGGCTTTGCTAGGGGGTCTACCCAGATGTTTGGATAGGCCAAGGTCCAAACCCTTCTTACGTTGACTTCTTGTATTTGGGCCCGAGGAGCCTTTTTCAAAAATTACTTTAGGAGAGACCATTGGGCTACCCAGACCACTTGAAGGTATTGATAAGGAATCCTTCGGGGAAGCATAAACCACCTTGGGAGTAGAAACCACATTCTCCATCATCATGTCCAGAGCCTTTGTGGCCTCCGTTTCAAGATAGCCAAATGAGTTAACCAGAGGTAAATGTGACACTACCTTCTTGATCTAAAGAACCACCTCCAGGTGAGGATTTGGAGCATAAGATTTTGGTAAGGGATATATCATAGTAGGTCTTATCGGATCAACTTGGTCCCTTCCAATGGGCTTTGACCCGCTCGAAGATATCATTGATTTCTCTTTAGAAGGTCTTAAAGCCTTCTTCTTCCAAACATTTTTCTTCTTAATAGTGGATCCCAGGACCGAAGTAGCTCCTTGAGAATCTAGATATATAGAATCAATTACAGAGGGCTTTTGAGGTAGAGATAGAGGAAAATATTTTTGAATATTCCCATAGGGGATAGGTTTATTCTCATAGACCACTGGTTGAACCCAACAACCCAAGTGGGAAACCAATTCAACCGACTTAGGGAGCTCCTTCTCCAAATCCACCATTACACACATACAAACAAATTGGTGTATATCTGTTGATAGAGAGAGAGTCAAAGGAGATGAATTTTACTAAAGCCACCACTTTGAACACATTCTAATGCTAGAGGAAGATTAGAAATTTTGGGAGCTGCACCCAAACAAGAACAAGATTGACCTTTTGTGAGGTGGGGTTAAAATCATAGCCCCAAAAATGCAAGAACAGGCCACACTTGCCAAAGAACCAAGGACCCCCATCGAGAATTTTTTGGAAATCAACTTTAGAGGAGAGTCGAATCAAGAAGAAATTACGAGGAAGGGAAGCCAAGGCAAGGGAACCACTAGGCTTCCACCGTGATAACGCCCAATGCTTGAGGATCTCAAGGTCTGGTCTACCTCCCGAGAACTTTCCCACCAAGTCAAAAGATCCCTTCTCCAGAAGAGAATTCATGACCAAATCGGGAATACAAATTAGGAAGGACTCTACCTCCATGGAGCAGGGCTCCAAATTGTCTCGGGCTCCACAACCAGCAACAACTTCCATAAATGAAATCTTGGGCCCAAACTTAACCCCCTCCATATTGCTTAATTTTCCTAGGACCCAAGAAGAGGGTAAACCCAAACTGCCAAGAGGTCTAGACCCCAAAGGTGGCCCCTCATCAGACTCAATGGGTGAAAACTCACAACCACCTTCACCATCGTACCACATACTTACCAAAAACAAGCATCCTCAAAAGCCACCAAAGACGTCAAACGAACGTCACTAGCAAACACTCCTCAAGGATATATATATATATATATATATATATATATATATATATAGTGTTTGGTTGTTGGTATATGTTATCCAATATTTAACACCTAGATATTATAGTATGTGTATGCATCTAGATTGAACTCAATATTCAATGTTATTTCCTATTTGATTCAATGGCTAGTTACTTATATAGTTTGATGAGATAGAATGATGACTATAGGGACACTCTAAAACATGAATTATGGTAGTAAGACCTAAAAAATATTCTTTTGTGTGATTTGATGACTGGATATAGTGTTGTATTTAGTTTTATTATTAGGGGGTGTTAGGATAAAGATCATAATAATTAGTGGTTAAAATAGTCTACCTATTTTAACACGATTATTGGAATATAATGAGATCGCTTGGAGATTTACGTTTACTAACAACAAGCTAATTAAAAACAAAATAATAAAGAGAAAATATCCAAAAACTTAATGGTTATCTACAACGAAGTGCTATAAAATCTATGATGATGATTAAATAAAAAATGGTGGAAGAGGGAATTACTTAACATAAGGAGTATTCTATAATATGCAATTTTATGAGATTTTAAGCTACAACATTGTCTAGAGGAATAAGCAAGTAAGGTACGGTAGCCAAAAGGTGGATTTGGTATAATCCTTTCAAGAAAGAGGTGTTTCATTGTTATTTCATCTTGAATGGAAGGTAGAATCAAATGTTTTGAAGTGGCTCATATTTCTATTGAAGTGAGATGGTTTGTAAAACACTAATATGTGGGTAGATGAACTTAATTTAAAAGTTTTGGTATGAATCCATATTTTTTGTTTTTAATGGAATTCTAGTGCTTAAATATCTTTCATCCTTGGAATCTAGTCTAGGATATTTTCTCATCAACTTTATTTTTACTATAAAAAACACTTAATTCTTATCTTTGGATGTGTGTGGACATGGATATATCCCAAAATTTTTTAGAATCCATTGGAATACATATGAAAAATCTAGTTTCACATCAAGTTTTAAATTATGAAGATCTCTTGTAACGATGCCAAGGATGCCATGTTTATGTTCATCTATAGTAATATTTCTCTATTAAAATCAAAATAAAGTGAATTCCTTAATAGAACAATAAAAATATGTAATAAAAGGATAAGAGAACACAAATAGAAAGATAAATATAAATTTCAACATTGAAAAAATCAAGATAATTATAAAAAAAATGTGCAAATAGTGTGAATAAAATAATTGTAAAGCAAATAATTTTGATGATATTGCAAATTTATATATAGAATTAAAATGTGAGGATGTGGGGATTGTCCTAAACCAATAAAATAAGGATAAAAGGATTATTAAAGGTAAAATTAATATCTACTCAAATAAAGAAATTAACATTCTAATAAGATAATGGAAATGGGATTGTGATCTTCAATAAAATGCTTTTCTTTGCCATTGAGAATACCTCCATTTGTCCTCTTATGTCTCACCCTCCCTCACAATTCGAGGTTTCTTTGGGTATTTTTCTCAATATTCCCATTGTGATCAGTCATCCAAGTCCACCTTCTACCATCAGGACTCATTCCAAATGGATTCCCCCTCCTCTAGGTTGGCTCAAACTAAATGTGGATGGTGCTACTAAGGGTAACATTGGACTTGAAAGAGTTGGAGGTATCATTAGAGATTGCATAGGTCGGGTTATCCTTGCATTTGCATAATTCTTGGGAATTTAAACTAATGAGGTCACCAAAGCTAGAGTTGCTTGGCGTGGCATTTTCTTGGCCAAAGATTACTCTAATAAACTCATGGTTGAAGGTGATTCATTGACGGTCATTAATTATTTAAAAAACTCCAAGATTCTATCTTGGAGAATAAGAAAGTGTATTGAGGAGGCCAAGACCATAAGTCAAATATTCCAAGAAATAAATTTTCAGCATACCTTTAGAGAAAGTAATAAAGCAGCTAATACGTTGGCTAACATTGGTGCCTATTCCTCAAATCTAACAACTTGGAAAAATAATATGCCTTAGGCTTTGGAGGCTATTGTAGAGTAGGATATTTAATAATAAAGCAAAACTAACACTGACATGGAGCAAGTCAGTCATTTTTCAAATATAACACATGTTATTTGAGTTTATTCCTCTCTCTGCTATTTTCCATGCTTCCTTGGTTCATGGGCTTTCAGATTTTTTTGGGTTTGTCAACTTTCATCATTGGTTGCCTGCATTCCTATGTTTTTTTTTTACGGGTTTGTGACAGTATTTTTATTCTCTTATCCCTATCTTGTTAGATTCCATCCTTTCATTTTACAACCCCTCCTTTCCCTCATGGTATCTTTATTCTCCAGAGTCCCTATCACCTTGTCTGCATCTCCTCCTTTGTTCCTTTCCAACAATCCCCTTCCCCCATCCATTTTGACTCCTTCCTTCGTGTTGTTAGCATACTATTGTTACTATTGTTTTGTCCTTTACATTATTTAGATGACTGTTACAACTGCGTAACAGATCTGTTCCACCGGTGTTCTATTCCCGGCTGCTGTAATCTGTATTTATACCTGCATTACTGAATAATACAAATTGATCCGTATTTGAACATGGTAACAGAGCTTGTTTGATTCTCTGGGCGAGTTGTTTTTTTTTGAGGAGGCGTCGCTGGAAAGGAGGTCGCAGCCCCCGCGACGCAGGCCCGGCACGGCAGCCCTGTGCGTGCACAGAGTGCTAACATAACGACTGTCATGGCAGGGACGCGACAGACCGATGACGTCTGTCGCAGGTGGTGGATAGAGCTTACGTCTGTCGCACGCGCAGGACAGAGCGGCGACAGAGAGCTCGCGTCGCTCGGACGTCTGTCGCATGCAGTGGATAGAGCTCATGTCTGTCGCACGCGCGGGACAGAGCGGCGACAGAGAGCTTGCATCGGTCGGACGTCAGTCGGGACAAAAAGGCGACAGGAAGCTCGCGTCGCGGACCCGACAGGAGGAGGGCGGCAAATCCCCGAGCGGGAATTTCAAATTCCCGGGGGTATAAACCCCCCCCCGCGGCGGATTGCGCGTAGAGGAGCGCAAGAAAAACCAGGTGGAAAATAAAAACAAATGCACCTTCCCCCCCGTTGAGAGGCCGGTTCGCAGCACGGGAATTTTTTTTCTAAATTCACCGTGGAGAGGCGATTTGCAGGAGGGAATTTTTTTTTAAAGCCACCGTCGAGAGGCGATTTGCAGCATTTTAAAAAAAATCCACCGTCGAGAGGCCGATCTGGGCGCGGAAGTCCGGTCGCTGCAGAGGAGGTGGAGGTTGCAGGTGTTGTAAAAGGAGGAGGCTCTTGATCTCTTTCGGATCAGCCCGCTGGCTCACGTGGTCGTGAGCCGTGCGGTAAGGCTCAGGGAGCCTGCAGGTCGGGGGTTCGAATCCCGCCGACTCCCCCCAAGGTATAATTTTTTTTTGCAAAGTCATTTTTAATTATTATTTTTTAATTAAAATTTTTAATTTTAATTTTTTAATTATAGTTTTTTAACTTTATAAATTAAAATTTTAATTTTAATTTATTTTTTATAAGTTTTAAAACTATACAAATTAAAATTATTTATTTTAATTTTAAATTTATAATAATTATTAAAATGCTTTGTTAAAGAACGCCTTTTTAAGGGGGGATATTTTTCAAAAATCAAAGGGGGATAGTGAGTAATTTTTCGAAAAATAGCAATTTGGCAAATTGTAAAAGGTGCATTTTTGGCTGTGACCGACACCTTGTGGGTTATTCTTGTGGGCATTTTTTTTGTTGTATGTTGCATATTTCATTTTTGCACTATAACATTAAAAATTAAAATCAAACACTCCCTAAGTCCCCGGAATATAAAACCCATCTGTGCAATTTATTTGCCCTGCAGCGTTCGGTATTTGCGATACCTACGGCCGGCACTTACGAGTAAAGTTGTCATGATTTGGCCTATTGTATCCGCCGCCTAATATAGCTGCTATAACGACGTCTGAGCTTGTTCTCTATAAATCGTCGGGGAGGAATAAGTACGCCATTTTTGCATTTTTTTACTCCATCCACTACCCTTTATCGCACTTGTGTTTAGGCGTAAATCCTGACGAAGTATTCTTCATAGTGTTTAGGGGAAGTTACGCCCCACGCATGAGAAGAATCTTCTATGGTAGGTGCCATCAACAAGGCGATTCCCTTTCAGTACCGCTTATGTTCCACGTATCGTATGATCTCTAAAAATCACCTATAGTCTCCCTCACGTAAGGGCGGGTGATTTTTGTTGATCTTTCTAAATACCTATAGTTTCCCTCACGTAAGGGCGGGTATTTTGTACGGTATATTGGCCTAGCAAAAGGTATATCGAAAGGGGGACCAATTGGTGATATAAGGAACCTTCACTATGGCCATCTGTTGCAAAATTGATGACTGATCCGCATCAGTTATTGAAAGGTCCAAATTATACACCATGGAAACATAAGATGAAGGCAATTCTCCAAATGGAAGATTTGTGGGATATTTTTCTTGGAGTAGCAACCAGGCCTTCACCAACAGTAGGATCCACGGGTCCTTCAGCAGATCAGATAGCTTTTGACAAGAAAGACAGTAGAGCAAAGGTGCTCATTTTGTTTGCTATTTCAGATGAAGTGCAACCTCATATAGCTGATAAAGCAAGTGGTAAAGAGGAATGGGATGCCCTTAGAACCATCTATGAGGGGAAGAATGAATCCACCATTCTTCATCTTCAACAACAACTTCATAACCTGAGTTTGAGGCAGGGTGAAACAGTTGAACTCTTTCTGTGTAGAGTGTCTGAGTTGAAAGAGAAATTGAGTTCTCTAGGAGATACTATGGACGAAAAGCTTCTCATTTCACTTGTGATGAGAGCTTTACCTTCTTCATTTGATATGTTGATAACCTCCATCCAGGTGTCCCAACGACAAATTACCTACATCGAGTTGGTCAATCTGCTTCAACAATAGGAGGCACGCCAACTTCACAAGGATGATTCTTCCAATACAACCCTATACACCAACAGGCAGGGTTCTAGGAAGAAAGGTAATGGGCAAAAAGGAGGCAACTTTCAGAAAGGAGGAAATTCTCAACAGGATACGAAAGGAAAAGGCAAACAACCTCAACGAGAAGAAGAGGTGGTGCAAGATCCGTGAGAAAGACAACCATGACACCAACGAGTGTTGGCATAAGAACAAGCGAGAAGGGCCATAACAAACCACAAAATAAAAACAAGCAACCCCAAGTGAATGTTGCTGTTGAAGAATCTGACTCAGATTCTGAATGGGCACACAAGGTGCTCATGACTACCACAGATTCCACACAGAGGGATCCCGTTTGGTATGTCGATTCTAGAGCTAGCAAACATATGACTGGCGACAGATCGTGGTTTGAATCATTTGAGGCCAAGGAGGGCAAACCTGTCACCATTGCTGATGATAAAACCTACAGGGTTCAGGGAGAGGGTACAATTTGAGTCACTCTTCCTGATGGCAAGTGTCGGATTGACAAAGTCCTCTATGTTCCGGGATTGGCCAACAATTTGTTGTCAATGACACAAATCCTGGACAGAAATATGGTTGTCAACTTTCATGTTGAGAATGGAAAGAAGTGTTGTACCATTACCAGGAAGGGTAAACAGATTGCAACAGCTTCTTATAAGCATGGCTTATTTGCACTAGATGCTATCTCTACTCCACATGTTGCCATGACTTTCTCTACCAAGGAGGCAACTTCCCTATGGCACAAGAGATATGGGCATCTTAGTTACGGCTACTTACTTGAGCTCAACAAGTATGAGATGGTAAAGGGTCTTCCTTCCCTTTCCGCCACATTGCCGGTGTGCTCGATCGCTAGCGGGAAAGCAACATAGAGTACCATTTGAGAAGAGCTCTACAAGAGCATGAAAACCTTTGGAGCTAATTCACACCGATCTATGCGGTCCTTTCACACCCAATAGTGTTGGAGGGAAGAGGTACTTTCAGTTATTCGTAGATGACTACTCACGAAAGATGTGGGTTTTCTTTCTCAAACTGAAATCCGAAGCTTTTGCATTCTTCCAGCAGTTCAAGAAATCCGTTGAGAAGGAGTCAGGGGCTTCTATCAAAACCCTCCGCTCAGATCGAGGGGGAGAGTTTACCTCTAATGAATTTTTTGCATTCCTAGATAAGCATGGGATCAAGAGACAGTTAACAAGCTGCCTATACTCCTCAGACAAAATGGAGTTGCTGAGAGAAGGAACCATTCTATCATGGAAATGGTTCGTTGTATGCTCACAGGAGCTACTCTTGGGCAACAATATTGGGCAAAAGCTGTCACCACTGCAGTGTATCTGTTGAATAGGGCACCCACAAAGGCCCTAAAAGGAATGACTCCACAGGAAGCATGGAGTGGTCGAAAACCCTCCATATCTCATCTACGTATTTTTGGATGTCAAGCTTTCATGCACATACCGAAAGAGAAAAGGAAGAAACTAGATGAGAAAACACTGAGATGTATTTTTCTTGGATATTACGAGCACTCTAAAGGATATCGATTGATAGATCCTTTGACCAAGAAAATTCATATCAGCAGAGATGTTGTCTTTGATGAAGCTTTCACATCACAGAGCACATCTAATGTACACCAAGATATTGTGGAACCTAAGGAAGAGGAGATTCCTTCGTCAACACAGACAGGAGGTCCTTCTACATCTTCTTCACCACCACCGAAGAAGAATCCTAAATGGTGTACAAATACAATTAGAGACGCAAATTTATCCACTCCTCCCAATTTGAATTTGGATAGACCTCGTACACACAGTATGGCTCAAAAGGAAAGAGAAGCCAGAGAAACTGGTGAGGTTGATGATCTTTGTCAATCTTTTGAGGAACTTTCGTGACTCCAAGTACAGAAGTTGAGGATATGGATATTGATGATGATAGGGCATTCATGTCTACCATAGATAGTCTTGAACATGCATCAGTGCAAGATGCTCTCAGTGAGCCTCAGTGGAAGGCCGCTATGGATACAGAGTATGAGTCTCTAATGAAGAATAAAACTTGGAAGCTTGTTGATCTGCCACATGGAAAGAAACCTATTGGCTGCAAATGGGTATACAAAGTCAAGTACAAGGCAGATGGAACAATTGATAAGCATAAGGCCCGGATTGTTGCAAAGGGCTATGCTCAAAAGGAAGGCATCGACTATGAGGAAACTTTTGCACCTACTACTCGGATGACCACAATTCGGGTTATGTGTGCTATGGCAGCACAATATGGGTGGAAAGTTCACCAAATGGATGTCAAAAGTGCCTTTCTAAATGGTGATCTCCAAGAAGAAGTCTATATGACTCAGCTGAAGGATTTGAAGTGGAAGGCCAACAGCAGAAAGTTTGCAAATTGGTCAAATCCTTGTATGGTCTGAAACAAGCTCCTCGAGCTTGGTATATAAAAATGGACAATCACCTAATGCAGCATGGATTTAAGAGATGTCCATCAGATGCAAACCTCTATTTCAAGAAACAGGGTTATGAGATAGTGTTGCTTGTACTCTATGTGGATGATCTGCTCATTACGGGGAGTTCGAAACTATGATCTCTCCTGTCAAAAGAAACTTGTGCAAATATTTTGAGATGACAGATCTCGGACTTCTCCATTATTGTCTTGGTCTGGAATTCAGCCAGAAGGAGCACACCATCAAAGTGTCTCAGAAAAAGTATGCCAAGACATTGTTGGATAAATATCGCATGACTGACTGCAAGCCAATGGCAACTCCTATGGAGAATGGACTTCAGTTATCGCGATATGATAAATCACCTCAGGTAGATGGTACTCTCTATCGACAGTTGATTGGGAGTCTCATATATCCGACCAATACTAGGCCAGATCTCGTATTTGTTGTCAACTATCTTTCGAGGTTCATGCAGGAGCCTAAGACTACTCATTGGAAAGTAGCAAAACGTGTTCTTCACTATGTCTGTGGTACTATGGAATATGGCCTAGAATACAAGAGGAACAACAAATTCTTCTTGCAAGGATACACGGACTCCGACTATGCCGGATCATTTGATGATCGCAAGTCAACTTCTGGATACATTTTTCATCTGGGATCCGGTCCTGTCTCTTGGCACAAGAAGCAACAGGTGGTTGCTATTTCATCAATAGAGGCAGAATATCGCACCGCACGTGAAGCTGTGTGCGAAGTGATATGGTTACGTCACATTCTGACAAGTATGGGCCATCCATCAAAATCTCCAATACACTTGTTTTGCGACAATCAAGGTGTTCTGAACCTCGTCAAGAATCCAGTCCATCATGAAAGAACAAAGCACATTGACACACAATGTCATTTCATTCGATATGAAGTTCCAAAGCACCGAATTCAGCTTCAGCACATTCCCACAGATGCTCAAGTTGCAGACATTTTCACTAAGGCACTTGGACATGTCAAATTTGAATTGTTTCGTAGCTCACTTTGTATTGCAAAATAATGTAAGGGGATGTTAGTAGTCTAGTATAGCTATTAGTTATTACATTACCCAAATAATGTAATAAAGGGGGATGTTAGCGTACTATTGTTACTATTGTTTTGTCCTTTACATTATTTAGATGACTGTTACAACTGCGTAACAGATCTGTTTCGCCGGTGTTCTATTCCCGGCTGCTGTAATCTGTAATCTGTATTTATACCTGTAATCTGTATTTATTCTCTTATCCCTATCTTGTTAGATTCCATCCTTTCATTTTACAACCCCTCCTTTCCCTCATGGTATCTTTATTCTCTAGAGTCCCTATCACCTTGTCTGCATCTCCTCCTTTGTTCCTTTCCAACAATCCCCTTCCCCCATCCATTTTGACTCCTTCGTTCGTGTCTTACCCTGCTATTTATTTCTCTTGACTATTTTTTTAATGATGTGGGTGATTGGTTTCCCACACACTCCAATTCCTCTTTTTTTTTACCTTTTCTATCACGAGTACCTCAAATTGTGCATAATTTCTCTTATTTGATTCATTTGACACTCCGATCAAGAAAGTTGGTGGATTATTTATATTTTTGCTCCTTAGGATGCTTATTTTTATTCTTACTCGGCTTCAAATTTTTCCCATAATTGCCCTTCCCATCTGCTTCTCCAAAGGTATTACTGTGCTGCAACTATGAATTTCATGGAGCCTTCCAGTGTTAGCATGGACTCAATTGCTGAAGGGATCCTTTCTGCCAAGGGTTTCCTTCATTTTTTCTAGAAATTTGAAGGGGAGGACCCAAAAATTACTGTAGCATTCTTGAGTTTGTGGGATAATGGTAGGGTTACCATTCATGACAAAAATTATGATGTTGATATCAAAATTTTGGTTGAACTTACTGTTAAGCAAGCCAAAGGGATATCCATTCGTAGAGGAAAACATAATTGTGATACTAAGTTAAAGGAGACTAAAGACAAGGAACTATGTAGAAAATCCAGAGTGGAGATTCATCGTGAGGAGCTTCCTTTCCCATGGAGTAGTGTGTTAAAACCTATCATGGAGTTCTTCATCATTGATGACCCTAATAAGGCTTTATGTAGTTTCTATTTTGCATTTTAAACCATTTTTGTGAAGTTAATACAATAAATATCCTATAGTTTCTATTTAATTCCATCAGTTATACCATAGAACATTATCGTAGGAAGAATAGTTCTAAAATTCCTACTCATCGTGGTCTATTTAATGTTTTTTATAAGCATTGGCTCATCCATTACCCCTAGAGTATCATATTTTCTCATGCTCCTAAGCCTAAGCCTAGCCCCATAAAGCCTAGTTCTTCTCAAACAACTCCCCAATCCTCTGGTACTCCTGTGCTTTCTGCCAAGAAGAAAAATATAGTTGATGCAATTTGTAAGCTGAGAAAAAGACCCAAGAGTGAATCCCTTGAGCCTAAGCCAAAAAATGTTTGCTCTTCTTTCCATCTAAATAATTTGGCCCAAAAAAAGAAATATTGATCATTGAGTCAGAGGATGATGAAAAGGATACCCCTGACCAGTGCATGCAACAATTTATCATCAATTCTATCTCTAATAGCATTTCTCAATTGGATAAACTACGTGATCCACTAAATCTATTTTTCTTTAGGAAATCCTTCTCTGAGGATGCTGTTAAAGCCCTTGTCAAGGATGTCAATATTGCTTTTGCTCCTAGGGATGACCAAGGTGAGGACAAGGATGCTGATCTGGATATGTCGAATGAGGAGATTCAGGAGGTTGGTGCTGATCCTTATGAAGAAACATAAGGATCATTTTTTTGTGCATGATGGTTGGAGGCTTCACCGTTGCTGCATGAAACTTCTTTGTTCTACTAGTTTTATTTCCTACATAAAGTTTCTTTCTATTTTTATTTTATTGAATTGGTTGTGTTGTGGGGACAACATTAACAGTATTGTAGTATTATGATTTTAAAGGATGGTGTCATGTATTGTGGGGATTACCTCATTGGTATTTTAGTTTTGAAGGATTGTATCCTGTTTTGTTATCCTTTGGGCTCTTGGATTTTATAGCCTGTTTGTAATCAGGTTTTGGGTCCTTGTTAAAACCCGTGCGTAATATAATTTTTTTAACTGATAAAAAAAAATGGGGTTGTGATCAATTATGAATTAAAAATTTCAATTTCTCTTTTTGCATAATAATTTTTTTAGTAGTAATAAGATGGATTTAGATACTAATATAGAAAAAATATCATGAACTTTTTTTTGAAGATATTGCTACTTAAATACAAAAATCCCCAAGAATAGGTATAAGTAGAGGAAGCTATAGTGGTTTATAAACAAGAGGAAACATATTGAATAATTATAAAATAAAATAAAATCACATACTCTATTACGTAAATAAAAATTGCAAAAACCTAGAAAAGATCTAAAGCAAATAGAAAACTAGGCCAAGAAAGAATTAGGTAGGTGGAAAAAAATTTGATTGATTTAGACTTGATTAATCTTATTGATTATCACTTTCAATCCTTCAACAAATAATAGTTTTTTAATGGAATGTAAGGGAAATAGGTATCAAATCCAAAATGTATGTTACCAATAGACTTATTAAAAATAGGTCATCACATATTTTTTGATCCAAGAGATGAAATACAATATTGAAGACTTGTAAGCACTTAGTAATGTTTTTGAAAAATAGATAGTATGGAAGGAAATATCTCTTTTGAGAGTTTGGAGTTTGTAACCAATTGAAAAATTTCACATAATAAAATTAAATTCTAAAAAATATGTTAATTAGTTTCATTAGATTGATTATATGAAACTAAAACTAAAAAAGGTTTCAAGCAACACTGTGGTCACATTATTATAATAGTATTTCAATATAACCAAAAAACCATAACCAATCAAACTTATCCTTGAGCCAAAGAGAATAGCAAATAAAATAATAGTATCAAAATTCCATATATTTGATTAAATTAAAAAACAATTTGATTAATTTACTTAACTTCTTAAGGAAGCAACTTAAAACAAGGATTTAATGGTTATGAATATACCTACCAGAAGTAGGGTAACATCAATAGAACCCACTATTGTTAAGGATTTATTAATCATATGGAAATTCATGGTTCTACAAGATGAGGATAAGTGTTTGTTTTCATTTGTTAAAGTCATCCATAGTGCCATTGTGCCACTAGTTCAACCATGGAGGGATAAAAAATAGAGGGGTAAGTAGAACATCACACTTTAATACTTGTCACAAAATTTAGTTGTGTGGGTAAAATGATATTTTAGCCAATAATAGACCCTATGAAGTCAAACATCCCAAAAAAAGATAGTGATGATTTTTTCAAATTGTAAAGAATGAAATTATAGATAATATTTGTCAGTCAAGGTAAGAAAATTAGTTGCAATTTAATTTGATTTTTAATAAAATTTATAGAATTATTTTTTGATAGTAAGGAATAGAGGATATTTGATTTTTTTCCCGAAAACCCTAGCTGCTTGTGGAATTTTATTAGGTTGAGATCATGGAGTTACCCATTTTCACTAAAAATAATGACATTGATGCTCAAGCATGGTGGATGAATTTTAGATCTCTATATTCTAGTGATTGCTTTTGGGAATGCCAACTTTTCAAAATTTTAAGAGAGGAAGCTTATGACTAGTGGATAAGTCTTTCTAAGAAAATAAATTTCACTTGGGATGAAATGGAGCATATATTCTTAAATTAGTGTAACCTATATAAAAATATATCTAGTTTGAAGATCACCATCAAAGGATATGAAGAAGAAATAAAAATACTTTAGAGGAAACTAAAATAAATGAATAAAGAGTATATAATAGAAAAACAAAATACAAATGACAATGTGCAAGTTCATGGTAACATTTAGAAAAAAAATCTTAAGAAGCAAGGATCCAAGGAAAAACAAGAAGTGATATGAAGAAGAAATAAAAATATTTTAGAGGAAACTAAAAGAAATAAATAAGGAGGATATAATAGGAAAATAAAATACAAATTACAATGTGCACGTTCATGGTTGCATTTAGAAGAAAAATCTTAAGAAGCAAGGATCCAAGAGAAAACAATAAGTAAATATGATAGGGGAACAAGTTGAACAACCAATAAAAGACTCAAACGTTGAATTTATAGTAGTAGCAACAATAGAGTCCATGGAAGAAGCAACAACAAAGTCTAAAGAAGTTTTTTCAAAAGAAAGTAATAAGAGAGAAGATCGTGAAGAAAAATTTAAAACGACAAATTGTTGATGAATCAAAGGAAACATAATGTCAGGTTAAGGTTGCAGCATATAGAAACCCATACCACCTTGAGTGGAAATAATATTGGAGGCATGAATTAAGGCATCAATATTTTAGATCTAAATGGATTCAAAAAGGCATCAAGTATGGTAGTGTTTTGAAGAAAATGTATAATATTTCTGGATTTCAAAGGGATACAACAACATCAAGGAACAACAAGACCAACCACTCAAAATATTAAAGTAGAGCAATAGAAGCATGAAGCCAAAATAATAGTTATGGATATTCAAGTGACACAATGAAAAATTGGCATCATAAAAGACCACCCCCAATTAAGATTTCACTTGAATGAATGGATGAACAAGATTTAAAAATATAAAAAAAAAAGATACTCAATATTTATATTTAAAAAAAATTGAAAAAACCCAAAAAATAAAGATCAAAATTCAAAATTTTTTATGAAAAAGATGAAGGTATCTAGTTATAACATCTCAATTGAGATGATATTTGAATATATTCATAAAAATTCAAACTTTAAAGAAGAAAATTATAATTT
Organism: Wollemia nobilis; assembly: GCA_028583015.1. Lineage (NCBI taxonomy): Eukaryota > Viridiplantae > Streptophyta > Pinopsida > Araucariales > Araucariaceae > Wollemia > Wollemia nobilis. The sequence goes on from JAQPPZ010017095.1 coordinate 7,003,979, forward strand.
ATAAAAATGAAAACTGAATACAACACTTTTCTCAAGAAAAAAAATTACTTAACTTCTTAAATTAATTACATGGAACTAAAAGAGTTTTCATCTATATTATTGCATACACTATGATAATAATATTTCACAAAATCAAAAAATCACATAACAATATCATATTTCATAATATCACATTATAAACCTCACTTTTAACCAATTTCTAATTTCCTTTGACTTAATCCATGATCTCTTTAAATTTCATTTAGATGGAGCCTAAAAAATCAAAGCTTTATGATTATTAACAAAAATTTGTTGTCATCTGCTCTAAACATAGACCTTGCACATGTTGAGAACATGCATTGTCACACCAAAAACACTTGGCTTCATTTTTGGCTTTCCATAAATAAAATAAAATATTGATTCTAAAAAGGTTCCAAACTTCTAGAAATATCATAGGGAGAAGAGGAGGGTCTCTACGGAGAATCTATTGCCATGTGAACCACAATGGGAGAAAAGTATGGAAAAAAGAAAAATTTCACTTCCAAACATCTTGAGCCTTATAATATCTCCAAAAGAGATGAAAAGGATATTCGGATTCATAGCAGAATGGACATGTGGGTTGGGAAATCCAATGTAGATAAATCACTTACCAAGTGAGGGGTCTTGATGAATTAAACACCATTCAAAGACTTGTTTGAGTTCAAGATAAGCAGACTAGGTTGTGTAAAAATGATAGGACCAAATATACTTGGGTCAAGAGAGGTACCAATTAGGATTTAGTTTATCAACCATGGGTAAGTATGGTGATAGGAATTCATAACCCAATTTAGAATTTTATTAAGGAGGGGGTATCTTGATACCACTACCAATACTTCCACAAAGAATGTTGAGAGTGCATTGTGATCTTGTGATGCATATAATCAATAATATTTGCTTTAGTTACCTCAAATATTTCCTTGTTGATGAAGGTAAGTCTAAAATTGAATTTAATATAATCCCAAGGATGTCGATCTCTAGTCTATTAGGCAAACAAGTTACCATTATAGAGATACTCCTTATATATATTTTTTATGCATGCATCCAAGATATTTGGGTAAAGGAACTCCTTGGATATTTAGGATAGGGGACCACTAGAAATTCATAAAATTGATGGAGAACCCATCTCAAAGAGTATTTCCTTTCTATTAGATCCATGGTTTGATGTTTTCCCAAGCCTTCCAAATGCTATAGATGACAAAAGAGTATAAAATATTGATGAAAATTAGGGCAATGAGAAGGGAGAGTAAATCCATACCTCTCCATCCTTTACACCCAAGGAAGAGCTTGAGATAATACATTGTCAAACTACCACTTTCTAGGCTTCCTTATATTTTATGGCTTTTATTATCCATCTGGTACATAAGACCATGCCTTGGTGTTTATAGCCAAGAAGACCCATTCCCCATTTCTTATTGGGTAAACAAAAAAATTCTCAAGTTACTCTATGGAAACCAAATATGGAGTTAGAAATTTCCTAGAGAAAATATCTAAGGAACTTCTCTAACTTATGATAACAAACCTTAGAAGGGACCCAAGATGAAGAGTAATACACATGGGTCATATCTAGGATCTTGGAGTATATTTGAAACTTAAAAACAAGGGAAATAGTTTTAGTGGTCCACTAGGCAATCTTGGTTTTATTTTTTTGTATGAAATGTTTCTATATTTTTGAAGGGGAACTATGGAAGGTAAAGGGGATACACAAGAATCAAAACACTTACCCTTATTGTATCCATAATAACTAAAATTGAGTCAACCAAGCTAGGAGAGGAGATGTAGATTGTAAAAAATAGAGAGTCTTTCACCATTAAATGTTGGATCCAAAAGCAAGACAAAAAGTATCCAAGAAGTGAATGGCTTGAGTGAAGAATTATTCATCCTTAGTTAATGTGAGGAAAGAGTCACCTAAAAAGTGTCCATTGATTATTTGGGATTGACTAATGGGAAGGAAAATACCTTTAATGAGTTTCAAATTGGCTTGATGAGCCAAGAGATAATTTAAACCTTTGTCTGCAATGATATAAAGAAAGAGGTGAAAGAGGGTGATCTTGTTTGAGGATAGCAAAGGCATTTTCAAAGAGCATATTGACTGTAGAGATGAAACCATGGAAAAAACGAAGGCTTTGAGCATGACAAGAATGACGTACCACTTAATGTAGCCATAGGATTTCTCAAAGCTAATTTTTAGAAAATGGTTGGTTGGTTGGATTTTTTGGCCCATTCCATTCCCTCTCAAACAACCAAGATATTATCTAAAATATCTTGCTTTTGATGAAACTTGTTTTCTCTAGTCTGATGATGGTAGGAAGAAAATTACGTAGGTGCAAGGCTAAGGCTTTAATGATGAACTTTTAAGACACATTGAGAAGTGTAATTATACACCAATTGGTGATCAACTTAGGGTCTCCATACTTTGGGATAAATTTTGATATTACCCTTGTTAATTCCTAGTCCAAGAAAGCCATTGTACAAAGCATCCTAATAAAATTGGAGTATATCAAAGCCTACAAGGTCCAAAGGGCTTTTTCAAATTCATTGGGAAGCCATATAGCCAAGAGCTTTATCATCAACCATTTGAGAGATGGTATCATACAAATATTTAAGTGATAATGGTTGATCATAGTCATCTCTTTGAGCATCAAAGAGTTTTTTGGGGATTATAACAACATAATATTGGAGGGCTTGCTCCCTCTTGTTTGAATGCTCCTATGAGGTAAAGATGCACTTGTAGTGTTAGAAAAAGGTGCAAGTAACCTATGAAAAGGTGGTAATTCAAAATCCAAGCTCTTGAATGGAATTGATGCACGTGTTGTGATATCAAGACTTACAATAACGGAATAATTTCTTAGACCCTATCTCTAATTTTAATCCAATGCATTTCAACCTTGATTTGAGCTCCCCTAGCATCACAATGTTCATCCAACATAAGTTGATAATGAACTCATGCCACATGTTTCTAGCGATCATGATTAAAAGGGTAATACTCAAGCTATCAAGAAGCCTAAATCAATTCTTGTTTGAGAGCAATATTGGATTGATGCCTAAAATTGTAAATACATTTACCAAGATATCTAAGAAATAAGGTCATTTTATGTATGGTATATAACCACCATTCAATCCAACTGGTGGTACTAGAAGAACAAGGAATCAAGTTCCATATATTCCTAATACATAAAAGAAATATGGGATGGCAAAAAAGGAGATATTTAGAAAGAACCAAGACATGAACTAGAAAGGAAGGAAGGTAGAGATGTCAATGGAGAAAAATATGGGGGAGTGATTAGAGATGATTACATTAAGGATATCCACCATGAAAGGAGTTAAACTATACAAACAAAAAAAGAAAAATATACTTTGATTAGAAATTAATAGCTCTATCAAGGCATTTCAGCACTTGATTTTCTCCCTATTGTTGATTATACTAAGATAACTATGTATGATTGGATAAGGAGGGGGAGAAACAAGAATTAAGTTGGTAAGACCCCAAGGTATTACTATAAAATTATTAACAAATTAATGTAAATGTAACCACAGGCCACTCAAAGGGGGCTCCCTTGTAATCGCTTTGCCACTATAGGGGGCTCCATCCTTAGAATATATGCTTATTATTCTTCTTCTTGGATGATTTGATATGGATGGCCAACCTAATATATATATCTACCCTAAAGCTACGTTGGTGAAGAGACATGATGGTTCACGTATGAAGAGACGTGATGGTTCACGTTATGAAGGGTTGTGATGGTTCACTTTATAAGTTAATAATATAATAATTAAATGATTAATAATACTAACTAATACTAACTAATAATGTTAGGATTGAGGATCCTAACATAAGTTTAGAAAACCCTAATTTATTCTTCATTAAATACCAATCCTCATACTTTCTTGTAGCCCAATGCATAGGAAGGAACCCAAATTTATCATGTGTATATTCAACCATATTGAAGTTATCATTGATAATCTAGGTGGTGGGAGGAAGGGATAAAGCAATCCATTGCAAAATATTGCATCTACCTAAAGCATCATTGGGAGCATAAACATTGAGAATGCCAAGGGACTAAGCTACAAGATCTAGAATAATTTAAATTTCATAAGAGATTGAGTCCACTTCCCAAGCCATAAAATGGGAGTGGTAGGTATTCGACACAAAAATAACTACTCCTCTACTATAAGTATGAGATATGGAGTAAAAGTGGCCTTGGAACCAGATAAACTAACAAGTACTATGCAAAATTAATCTTGTTACCTTGATCTATAATAAGTAGAGAATGTTGATAACACCAAATATTAAAGATATATCTAAAAGACTCTAGCAGACCAAGTAATCGAGTCCATTAGACCACGAATATTCCATGAAAGACATTTCATTGGGAATGCTCAAGGAGTAGAACCCTTTCTATTTCATTAGTATCCTCAAAGTTTGCAAGTGAATTAAAGGTGTTTGAGATAAAATACTAATGATTATTGCTTGTAAAGTTGATTTATATTCTCTTTTCTAATGGATCTCCCATGTGCTCCATAATAGGACTCCGAGAGCGATGATTTTTCACTATGGATAGGCCACTTGGAAGTGTTGAGAATGAGGAGGAAGGGGAGATTAGAGAGGGCGTAATGGTAGATGTTGGGAATCTAGTAGGGTTCTCAACATGAGGGTATAAGGGGCTTGGGATAATAACTACAAATATGGAGCGAGGAGTGACAAGGGTGGAGGTAGGATGAGAAGGAGGTACAACTAAAGTAATGGAAAGAAATAATTTGATTGAGGATCCTACGAGGGCTAAGAGACAAGCATTTTTATTATTAATTTATTTTTCATTATTGTCCATTATTCTAACCCATTGACATCTAGTAGCATTAGTGCATGTGTAGAAGTAGCAGTCATATGGGACTTAGATTTAAAATATCCCTCCATGAGGGGATAGTCTTTGATTTTATGAGATATTGACTGGTAACTATAACATGTATTCAATAGGTTAATATAAACAGCCCTTTGCTAGAAATGAGTGTCTTTGACTAGGATGTTAATAAATTCTTTTAGGTCCTTATAGAGGTCAATCTAAACACACAAATGATTATAGGGGTGGATGATATAGGATTTTTCTATTCCTCACAAACAAATTTCCAATAAGAGTGATGAGTTGTTTAAAAATACTGCAATGAAAGAGCAACACTGAGGAATTCTACCCACCCTAACACTTTCAAGGATATATCCATAGATATAGTAACATTATGATGCCAAGGTTGAAGAATCAAAAGGGTATTCGTAATATACCAAACACATCTATTTAGGATAACCATAACATGTTAACGATTGATAAACTAGAAAATAATAAAACCCCTTAGTGAGGTTGTGTATATGATCTACCTTAATACCATGGGGATGCCATGCATTATGGATTCATTGATAGATGAGGGTTTCATTGGGTATACACCCAAATAAATGCTTGATAAGTGTGTGTTGCTCAAACCATTTGCTTGCATTGTCAAGTTCTTGCATAGGAAGCATAGTAATAGGGGTGGAAACATTACCTTCTAGTGTATTTTTGGAATGTGTTTTCATGGGTGATTATTTTGAGCCATGGCACTCTATAGTAGCAACTTTTTTGATGACCCCATCCTAACAGTATTTTTGTAATACACATATGATTATGTAATGACCCCTTTCCAATGTGGGGACCCATTTATAATGTTATTTTTGTAATACTTTATAATGGTATGTGGGACATAAGGCATCTAGACAAGTGGGGCCATTTCATGTAACCATTATCAAGAATGTAACAGATATTTGGTAGAAGATTCTAGCTCAAGTGGCATTTTACATTTAATCCAACTCTTGAGCATTATGTTAGGGTTGCATGAAGTGTATCTTTAAAAGACATGGATCTATGAATGAATGTGTCTTTTTGCAAATTAATAAAAGTTTTGAAGGAGGTTACCCCCTCGAAGAGATCTATAATTTTGTGTTATTTTACGAGATTGCTTTAATTTTGCATTTATATTTTGTATTGCAATATACTGTTATTTCATGAAATTTTATTTTATTTGCAATATTTATATGAATGAGTTTATTTTTAATAGTAGATTCCTAAGAGTGATTTTTTTTTAAAAACCCTAGTTTTTCCTTGAAAACCCTAGTTGCTTGTAGAATTTTATTAGGTTGAGATCATGGAGTTACCCATTTTCACTAGAAACTATGACATTGATGCTCGAGTATGGTAGATGAAGTTAAGATCTCTATATTTTAGTGATTGCTTTTGGGAATGCCAACTTTTCAAAATTTAAAGAGAGGAAACTTTTGACTAGTGGGCAAGTCTTGCTAAGGAAAGGAATTTCACTTGGGATGAAATGGAGCATGTATTCTTAAATTAGTGGAACCTATATAAAAAGATATCTAGCTTGAAGGTCACCATAAAAGAATATGAAGAAGAAATAAAAAGGTTTCAGAGAAAACTAAAAGAAATGAACAAAGAGAATATGATAGAATAACAAGATACAAATGACAACGTGCAAGTTCATGGTTGGGAACAAGTTGAAGAACCAACAAAAGACTCAAAAGTTGAATTTATAATAGTAGCAACAATAGAGTCCATGGAGAAGCAACAACAAAGTCCAAGAAAGCTTTGTAAAAATGGCACAAGGATGCATCAAACCAAAGTAATAAGAGAGAAGATTGTTAAGAAGAATTTAAAATAACAAATTTTTGAAGAATCAAAGGAAACATAATATCAACTTAATATTGTAGCATATCAACACCCATACCACCTTGAGCGACAACAATCTTAGAGGTATGCCTTAAGACATCAATATTTTAGATCTACATGGAGTCAAAAAGACATAAAGTATGACAATGTTTTTGGATTTCAAAGGGGTGCAACAACATCAAGGAACAACAAGACCAACCACTCAAAATATTAGAGTAAAGCAACAAAAGCATGGAGCCAAAAGAATAGTTATAGATATTCAAGTGACAAAATGACAATTTAACATCATCAAAGACCACCACTAATTAATATTTCACTTGGATGAATGGATAAACAATGTTGAATATTTATATTTACAAAAGGAAAAAAAAAATTAAACTTTTATGAAAAAAATGAAAATATTTAATTATAACATCTCAATTAAAATAAAAAAAATTATAATTTATAAAAGTGAAGACCTAAATACAATTTTATTTCAATTATTTTTTCTACTTAAATTTCTCGTTTCATCTATATTACACTATCATAATAATATTCCAATAAAAACCAAAAAAACGTCACATTATAAACCCTACTTTTTACGATTAATACTGATCTCATTTGATTGTTAATTTCCTTTGATTTAATCTATTATCTCTTTAAATTTCATTTAAATGGAGCCTGAAAAATCAAAGCTTTATGATTATTAACGAAAAACATAGGCCTTGAACATGCCGAGAACATGCATTGTCACAACAAAAACAGCTGGATTCCGAGTTTTTTTGCCCATAGTTGAAGTTTATGCGTTAAGCTCGGCATCAGCATGGCTTTCAGGTGGCGTTAACGCGTTAAAGAAAAATAAGAAAAAGGAAAGAGAAAAAAAATGTAGAAAAAGTGAAACATCACAGGCAGTGAAACTGACTCTTTTAAAGCTTTAACAAGAAGAATATCTGTCTTAAAAGGCATAAAGTTTGATACTTTGGTGAAGCATGCAATGCTCATGTTATGTCCACGAGAAGTATCACCTCAGCCACACTTTTATTAAACATAGTTGTTTCTTAAAGCTCTCAAATCGCTAATAATAATAATATTTTTTTACAGATTAATTAAAAATTAAAAATGTTAAATTATAATTAATTTAAAATATAATAAATTGTTAAAATTATTTTGATAATTAATTTATATAGTTTGGATGACCTTACATCTCAAACTGACTTTTCTTATTTTTATTGAAAATAATTATTGTATCTAATTATACAAATTTAAGATAAAATATTTATAATTATAAATATATATATTTTAATTTTAGATTGCTTTAGTAACTATTTGAAAACCTAGCCGACAAATAACGTTTGCTCTATGTTTACAACAACTCTAAATTAGCCATGTTGTTTGTTTAGACACTTTAATGGCTTCCTTCTTCTCCTCTTTGAATGGTGACTTTCCTTCCAACTCTTCCTTTACTTTTTATCGTTTCTTGGACAGGAAGTTAGCATTAAGACTCGTTACTACAGCAGACTTCTTGCCTGTGACTCTTCCTTTACACATGGAAAAATATCGTGAAAATAATTTGTTATGTTTTCCAGATTTGTGTGTGGGTGTTGTAAGCTTATGAGGTATGCAATTTCTTCATTCAAAACGCACAATCTATGTTTCATTTCTTATGCATGGAATACCCATATGGTTTATAGTAAGCAATTGTCCAGCAAAGAGACTGCAGCAATATGATTGAAGCTTGCATAAAAATGATACTGAAGGCCTGCAAGGATGAGGATGATAAAAAACATAGAATTGGAAGATATGATATTGTGAGAACAATAGGCCAGGGAACTTTTGCTAAAGTCAAGCTTGGAAGACATGTGGAAACAGGAGAGCATGTGGCCATCAAGATTATAGAGAAAGACAAGGTGCTGAAAGGAGAAAAAGTGAACCAAATCAAAAGAGAGATTTCAATAATGAAGTTGCTGAAACACCCACATGTTGTGCAGCTGTATGAAGTCATGGCTAGCAAGTCAAAAATATATCTGGTCATGGAATACCTCCCAGGAGGAGAGCTCTCAGACATAATAACTTACCAAACAAGGCTAGAAGAACAAGAAGCCAAAGCCTATTTTCAGCAGTTGATTTTTGGTCTAGAATATTGTCACAGCCGTGGAGTGTGCCACAGAGATCTGAAACCTCAAAATCTCTTGCTGGACAACCATGGGAATCTTAAGGTTGCAGACTTCGGATTGAGTGCACTGCCTGATCAAGCAAGGCAAGATGGACTCCTTCACACCACCTGTGGCACAACAACTTATGCTGCACCAGAATTATTACTCAACAGGGGATATGATGGAGCAAAGGCAGACCTGTGGTCATGTGGGGTCATTCTCTTTATTCTCTTAGCGGGTTATGTGCCCTTCAATGTACAGAATCTCAGTAATCTTCAGAGAATAATCAGTGGAAAGTTCAAATGCCCTTCATGGTTCTCTCCCAGTGTGAAACACATACTGCATAGATTGCTAGAGCCAGATCCCAACAAAAGAATGACAATACATGATCTCAAGGAGTCTGACTGGTTCAAAAATGGCATCTCCAAGAAACCACATATTGGTGTAGAGAAGAATGAAATGGACATGCAAGATGTTTTAGAATTGAAGGAGAGACAGCCCAAGCCTGCATTTTTAAATGCTTTTGAGCTCATATCAATGTGCCCTGGGCTTAATCTGTCTGGCCTATTTGAGCAAGGAAAAGAATTGAAACATCATTGTTCAAGGTTTACATCCAAATTATCTGCTGCTGAAGTGGTCTCAAAGCTGGAGGAGGTTGCAAGAGTCTGGGGCTTGAATATGAAGAGGAGAGAAGGGGAGATACAGATGGAAGGAACCCGATTAGCAGTGGTTGCACAAGTCTTCCAAGTTGCACCTTGCCTTCTGTTGGTTGAACTTAGGAAGGCAGAAGGGGATGAATTGGAGTATGAAAAGTTTTATCATCAGAAACTTAGGCCAATTTTGAATGAGATGGTGTGAGCATCGACTAACTTCTAGTTCTAACAATTGTATGTCATTGAGACATAGTTGTTTCCTGATAACATTGATAAATTTTAACTCAGCTTATGGAATGATATTTGTGTATATTTTATGAAGACTTTACTTATCTGATGGTTTTGGATCTACTTCTGCATTTGTCTTTCAGAAATACAATCTTTATGGCTTTGGAAAGTACAAACTAATCTTTTAAAGATGATATTAAAATATCAGTGGACTTAAGACTAATAAAGCACATTGTTTTTGAAAGTTTGTTCTTCAAACCTCACCACTTCAAACCTCTATAAGCTATTTGTTCTTCTAACCTTTTAAATTATATGTAACTTATTCTGAATGATATTTTGGACTTCTATGCCTGTGCCTTGCAAGAGGACATCACAACCCTTGCTGCTTAACTATAAACACTTGTGAGTCTGATGAGACAAATACGATGATGGTCGCTACGTCATGTGCCATTTACTATTTTTAATATATATAGAATGAATGCGGTACAAAGAAGTTTCAATCTGAAATATTAATTATAAAAAAAAAAATATTTAGTGAAAGTTAAAGAGTTCTAAATTTCAAAGTGATGTGAGTGGGTTTAGAAAATTAAAGGTTTGAAGCTGTTTAATTAGATAAACATTGTTCGTTAAAGAGGTTAAGGGAAATTCTCCCAATACCCTAAGTACCCCTGCATGGTCTAAGGTTCTTGTATGCCTATTTAACATTTTAAAAGGAAAAATAGTTCAAAAAGATGGTTTCTTGAATGTTATTGGTTGTTCTAGTTTAATTTTTGGTGTTCTATTAATTTTGTTTTTGCCCAAAAACAATTTTAATGGTAATTAAATTGATTATTTCAAATGAAAATAAATTATTAATGAAAAATAATTTTTATAAATAAAAATATTAAAAATTATTTAGTATATATGGGAGAACTGGTTACATCCACAGTCCTACGAAATACATCCACAATCCTTTTCTACTATCAAGAATCTATACTCCTTTTCTACTATCAAGCAAGGTTCAAATCTCGGGGCTGCCTCTATAACCCACTTCATTTTGTTTAACCCCAGGTGAAGAGGACCATGGGGTGCTCAGAATTGGTAACGCGTTTTTGAGCTGGCAGTACTTAGCAGATTTAGGTCAAAATTTTACCCTTGCAAACAAGCATATCCCTAAGGTTCGAACCTAGGTCTATTATCGGTAAGTGCTAGAACATACCAATCCACCTAGCCCCTCTCAGAAACCCTACGGACACCTACAATTGAGAAATTCTTGGATTTTAATATCATATATATTTTTAAATATTTGGCTAGTTTGAGAAACCCATGCAACTGACGCTTAGGGCTAGGCATTTCCATCCCACCATGACCTCTAAAGGGGAGAGTTGAGCTTATCAATAGGGAATTTAACACATAGCCATACACAGATCACGGTTTGAACTCCTCCTGAAGAAGAGCCTAAGCCCTTGAACTCCTCCAAAAGAAGAGATTAAGCATGCCAACATATTTTTAATATCATAATTAACTATTTAAATTATAAATAATTATTTGTATAAAAACTTAATTTTTATAGTAAAAAAATTAATATAAAAATAAAATCTTATGATAATGATATAATATTATATTGCAATACAAAAATTTAGGTTTTCATCATCCCATTTTAATAGTTAAGATAATTAATGAACACTTTAGTTATTATTATTTTTTATTCTTTTAGCCATTGTATTAATTAAAATACAATAATTTATAAGCAACATAAAATAGGTGTATCTGCACATCCTAAATAGTCATTAATTATCCATAAAAAATGGAGGCCAAACATGTCTTAGACTACTAATTGTTTTTATAACATCTACCAAGACTATGGAGGCTCTTTTTTGGTAGATTGCTCCTAATCATAACTTTTTGCTTGTAGCGTGTGTCTCAATATAATGCAGAGGATGACGGGGCACCGAGAAACACACTTCTGCAAACCCTCACTTTTTCATTAAAATCAACTAAAAATTACATGCAGAAATAAACAGCCCGTAGGCTTTTACAATCACCGGCCCTCGGCTCGGTTCTCTTCTCTCTTCTACGCTCAGTATATTCCCCGATCCACCGTCCCGACTAATACAATAAAATGGGTTTTTATAGAGGCCCCGACCCTCTCATGCATGAAATCCCGCCTAAAATATTCACCAACCCCAATTTAATTTTCCCTCCGAAACATACAAAAGAAAACACGAGAATCGGGACACCAACCCAATTAAAGACCCCTCTCCGCACGGTCCCTGTCATCTCTGAATCCGGTCAGAAAATCTTGCGCGCCCATCCTTCTCGTCTTCCGTGCTTCTTGGTCATCCCCCACTTTGACTTCTGCTTCTGCCACGTGTCAATTTTGAACGGTCCTCGAAAATACCGTTCCCGCCATCTTTTTCTCTTCCCACGCCATTTTCTCTCTCCGTCGCGATATCGCGACATGTCGCAATATCGCGACGTTTCTGGCTCCTTGCGCTCTTCTGCCATTTTGGTCACGATATTGTGACCCATTCGCCTCCTGCTCCTCCGCTGAGAAACTCGCGACGTCGCGATTTCGCTACCACTTTCTACTTTCTTTCTTCCTTATGCTTCGATGTCGTGATTTCACAACGTGTCACGAAATCACGACACTTCTTCTGCCTTCCTCTTGCTACTGCTCTGACGTCGCGATTTCGCGACGTCACGAAATCGTGACATCACGATTTTGCTACACTTTTCTCCTTCCTCGCCCGCTGCGGTTTTCCGTCGTGATTTTGCAACATGTCACGAAATCATGACCTTTCAACTCCTCCGCCTCTGCTTTCGAAATCTGTCATGATTTTGTGACATGTCACAAAATCGCAAGTCGCGATTTCACGACATGTCGTGAAATCGTGCCCCCTTCTGCTATAATTTATCTCTCCTCCAAACTGTCACGATTTTGCGACATGTCACGAAATCGCGGCCCCTTCTGCTGGACTTCCTCCTTGCCAATTTTTGTCATGATTTTGCGACACGTAGCGAAATCACGACAGGTATCTTCCTTAGCCGCTTTTTCTTCTTTGGCTGACTCCTCAGCACTGTCTTTCCTGCAACGTGATGCCTCTGCATCTGATGCTACCGAATGCTCCTGCATCAGACACCTGGGGTACATGGAGAAGTGATCTTCACTTCTGATTGGTCCGGTTGCTACCCCCTGCAACACTTCCAAACCCTTCTCTGCCTTAGCAGTCTGTTTCAACCTCGACTCTCGGTCCCTATTTCTATCTTCTATCGGACATATTTCCTCATTGCTACAAATTTCTTCTGTAGCCTACTTTAACTCTTCCTTTTGCATAGAAAAATTTGTGCCTTCTTTCGGGCAGGTCCCGGTATTGCTGCTCTCTTCTGCCGCCTTCTTCAACTTCTCTTCTTTTTTTCTCTTTCTTTCTTCCCGCCTTCTTTGCCGCTCTTCTTGTTCTCGTAATTTTATCCCGAGCCACTCTTTTTGAAGGGCCTTCAACTATTTTTGCAAAGCTATGACTTCTTCTTCCGACACCATATCTTCCTCCCTGTCCCGTCTTCTTCGGGAATGCATTCTTCTCTCTTCCTTTTTCTTTTTTGTTTTTTTTTTTTTTACCGGGTCTTGGCGTAAACTGCCTCCCGCTCGGCGAATCTGCTTACGCACTTAAAGACCGAACTCACTCTCTCTCAGAACCCTCCCGCAGGTCCTGGTGCAACTACCTCACCTTCGGCGGATCTACTGCACACTCAGGAACTACCGCTCTGATACCACTGATGGGGCATCGGGAAACACACTTCTGCAAACCCTCACTTTTTCATTAAAATCAACTAAAAACTACACACAAAAATAAATAGCCCGCAGGCTTTTACAATCACCGACCCTCGGATCGGTTCTCTTCTCTCTTCTACGCTTAGTGTATTCCCCGATCCACTATCCCGACCAATACAATAAAATGGGTTTTTATAGAGGCCCCAACCCTCCCACGCATGAACTCCCGCATAAAAGATTCACCAACCCCAATTTAATTTTCCCTCTGAAACATACAAAAGAAAACACAAGAATCGGGACACCAACCCGATTAATGACCCCTCTCCGCACGGTCCCTGTCATCTCTGAATTCGATCAAAAAATCCTGCGCACCCATCCTTCTCGTCTTCCGTGCTTCTTGGTCATCCCTCGCTTTCTCTTCAGCTTCTACCACATGTCAATTTTGAACGGTCCTCAAAAATACCGTTCCTGCCATCTTTTTCTCTTCTTGCGCCATTTTCTCTCTCCGTCGCGATATCGTGACATGTCGCGATATTGCGACGTTTCTGGCTCCCTGCACTCTTCTGCCATTTTGGTCACGATATCGCGACCCATTCGCCTCCTGCTCCTCCGCTGAGAAACTCGTCGTGATTTCACGACGTCGTGAAATCGCGATGTCACGATTTCGCTACCACTTTCTGCTTTCTTTCTTCCTTTTGCTTCGATGTCGCGATTTCGTGATGTGTCACGAAATCGCGACACTTCTTCCGCCTTCCTCCTGCTGCTGCTCTAACGTCACGATTTCACGACGTCGTGATTTCGCTACACTTTTCTCCTTCCTCGCCCACTGCGATTTTCTGTCACGATTTCGTGACAGTCGCGATTTCATGACATGTCACGAAATCGCGACCTTCCAACTCCTCCGTCTCTGCTTCGAAAATCTGTCGTGATTTCGTGACATGTCACAAAATTGCAAGTCGCGGTTTCATGACATGTCACGAAATCATGCCCCCTTCTGCTGCAATTTCTCTCTCCTCCAAACTATCACGATTTCACGACATGTTGCGAAATCGCGGCCCCTTCTGCTAGACTTCCTCCTTGCCAATTTCTATCACGATTTCATGACACATAGCGAAATCGCGACAGGTATCTTCCTTAGCCACTTTTTCTTCTTTGGTCGACTCCTCAGCACTGTCTTTCCCGCAACGTGATGCCTCTGCATCTGATGCTGCTGGATGCTCCTGCATCAGAGGACAAGTCACCTCAATAGCTAGACCTAACACATTTAGTCTAAAGTTCTATATATTTGTTCAAAGAAATTACTAGGGAACATTTCTTTAGTGTTCAATCAATTCCTACAAATGGGCTATTAATTGTCCATAAAAAATGGAGGCTAAACATACCTTAGACCACTAACTAATTTTATCACATCTACCAAGATTGCAGAGGCTTATCTTTGGTAGATTACTCCCAAGTGTCACTTTCTATCTAAAACATGTGTCATGACCTGGTGTAGAGGATAAGTCACCTCAGTGGCTAGACCTACCATATTTAATGTCAATCTATGTGTATCTAACTAGAGTAATGGCTAGTGCAAGAAAACAATGTAGGGAGCATTCCCTAATGTTCAATAAATTCCATCATTGGGTCAACTTCATTGCTATTTTATTGGTCTATGTTGATGTATTTAGCAACATGGAAGAAACAACATTGACCCTATCAACAACATTGTAGAATGGAACAATAGAGGCCTAAGAGAACAAGGAATCATTTTTGGCTTTCCATAAAGAAAACAAAATATCAATTCTAAAGAGATGCCAAATTTCTAGAAACATCAGAGGGAGGAGAGAAGGGTTTCCAAGGAGAATCAATTGCCATGTGAACCACAATGGGAGAAAATGATGAAAATAAGAAAAAACCCACTTTCAGGCATATTGAGCCTTATGACATCTCCAAAGAGATGAAAATTATCTTTAGATTCATGGAAAAATGGACATAGTGGATTGGGAACTCCAATGTAGATAAGTCACTTACCAAGTGAGGGGTCTTGGTGAATTAAACACTGTGCAAAGACTTGTTTGGGTTTAAGATAAGCAAACTAGGTTGTGTAAAGATGATAGGACCAAATATAATAGGGTCAAGAGAGGTCCCAATGAGGATTTAGTTTATCAACCATGGGTAAGTATGGTGATAGGCATTCATAACCAAATTTGACCTTTAATTAAGGAGGGGTGTCTCCTAATAGCATTACCAATCCTTCCACCAATAATGCTGAGAGTGCACTGTGATCTTGTGAAGCATAAAATCAATCATATTTGCTTTAATTGCTTCAAATATTTCCTTATTGATGGAGGTAAGTCTAAACTTGAATTTGATATAATCCCAAGGATGTTGATCCCTAGTCGATTAGGCAAACAAGTTACCATTATAGAGATACTCCTTATATAGATTTTTTATGCATGAATCCAAGAGATTTGGATAAAAGTAACTCCTTGGATAGTTAGAATAGGGGACCACTAGAAATTGATAAAATTGATGGAGAGCCCATCCTAAAGACTATTTTTGTTCTAGTGGATCCATGGTTTAATGTTTTCCCAAGCATTCCAAATGTTGTGCATGACAAAAGATTCTAAGATCTTGATGGAAATGAGGGCAATGAGAAGGGAGAGCAAATACATACCTCTTCATACTTTACACCCATAGGAAGAGCTTGAGATAATGTAGTGTCAAACTAGAACTTTCCAGGCTTCCTTACCTTTGATGGCTCTGAGTATCCATTTGGCATATAAGACCATGCCTTGCTGTTTATAGTCAATAAGACCTATTCTCCCTTTCTTCTTAGGTAAACAACAAAATTATCAAGATACTCTATGGAAACCAAACCTAGAGTTAGAAATTTCCTAGAGAAAATCTCTAAGCAACTCTCTAACTTATGATAACAAGCCTTGAAAAGGATCCACCATGAAGAGTAATACACATGGATCATATCTAAGATCTTGGAGCAGATTTGAAACTTACCAACAAGGGAAAGGTTTTTAGTGGTCCAGTAGGCAATCTTGGCTTTAATATTTTGTATGAAATTTTTCTAGAGTTTTGAAGGGAAACTATGGAAGGTGAAGGGGATACCCAAGAATCAAAACACTTGTTAGAATTTGATGATTTATATTAAAGGAAATGCAACCACAAGATGTAAAATGAACAAGAAATGATAAGTATATGATAATGACACTATAATATGTAGGAAAACTATAAGATAAACTTGTGCAATAACTCAAAAATATACCATAAATGAATGCATCATTAGCAACAATTCACAATATTACAGAGGAGATGGCATCATTGGCAACAATTTACAATATTACAGAGGATAATATTATGGTAAAATTACTAGTTATATCCTTGAGAGGAAAAATATTATATTGGTACAAGACTATCCTAGATCAAACCATCACTACATGTGCAAAACTAGCTGGTAAACTGGTAGAAGCATTCAACGAACAGGCTGATCCTTTCTTCCTACTCACTCAATTTAATATTATGCAGAAACACCCATGCAAAGAGATAGTTGATTTCAATATTAGATTTAGCAGGCCATGGAAAAGGGTACTTGACGAACTCAGACCAAATCATGAGCAAGCAATGTAATACTACTTAAGATATTTTAACTTAGATCTAGGGATGGCTATAAGACAATCTTAGGTGTTTACCTTCCCAAAAATATTTCAAGAGGCTCTCAAAGTAGAAAAGGATCGTATTTCTATTGGAAGGTTACCCCCTAAAATTATAGTACCTATATTCCTAGAATTTCCTCAGGACCCTAATGCAAACACATCATATCTTGGTTCGACTCCTACAATAGATCCACAAAAATGGTTTGGATTACCAACTCCCTTAGCTATATTTCCAACTTTACCCTTGATACCCACCTTACCAATACTTGATTCTTAGATGGAAGTTCTCCTAGATATACAGACGACTATGAAAACTTGACCAATGATATGAACTCAATAAAAAGGATGGAATCTAAAAGAAAATTTCAACCAAGAATGTTCCCACAGGTAACAAAAGACCTAAATTCAACCAACAAGTACACAAAAAGGCCAGGAAAAGTATATGCTAATCAATAATATGAACCTTCTACATATCATGTTAAATCTGATTATTGATGTTCCACATGTAACGATCCTCATGAGGAAAGTTTGTGCATGGTTCACCAACATCATATGCAAATTATAGCTATTGAGAAAGCAAAAAGAGCTCATAAAGGATAATTTAATATGATCAGGGAAACTAGCCATAATTTTATGATGTCGTTAGTAGAACATGTTGCATTATTAACAATATTAGGTAAAAAGCCCCTTCAAATTTATCCTAAAGAGCTCAATCCCCTAAAAGTTCCCCTAGTAGCAAAAGGTTATGCCAAAAAGAGGACCTTCCATTAGGCTGTACCTCTAAATATTGTTCAAAAATAGAGGGTGGAAACAAATAAAAATGATGCATCGCTAAAAGAAACTAAGACTCAAGAATAGGCAAGGGATAAATTGAGATACCCTTCCTTGAAAAAAAGGTAAAGAATAGATGTAAATCAATGGTACAAAAATAGGCATGATCCACCTACGAAGGAAAAGGATAAGCAAGTTGATGTACCTGCTTTCAACATAGTCGAAGAATTGAAAAAGACTCCTTTAAAGGTAAGTATGTATGATGCTATGTTGCTTCCGAGATAGATTAATTTGCTGTAAGAATTTATCAAAATAATAAAAAATAAAACCAAAGCTCATCCTCAATTGAATCTAGCCCAAGGTAATCCAATACTGACCTTAGGAAAAAATAGGCCTCCTCCCTTATATTTGTCCTTGCAAATGGAAGGATGGGTAATACACAACTATATGATAGACTCAGGTGCAACGACCATAGTTATTTATAAAAAGGCGTGTGACATCATGAGGATGGAATATACTAGGAGTAGCCTAGGAGTGATAAAATTAGACAACACCCTAATCAAAACTGTGGGAGTAATCAAAGATATATCCATAGTACTGAAACAAATACCCCAGATTATAGTCATACAAGAAGTAGTAGTGGTTGATATAGAATCTTATTTATTTATTTTTTAATTTGCACGATGGAATCAGTAGTTGCCAAGAAAGCGACAAGTGTTTAGTCCGATGAGGCCCAAGATTTGAACCTTGGACCTAGAACCTTATTTTAGAATGTCTTTCAAGGGAATTCACAGCCAAATTGGGAGGATAATCCCATACTGGACTAATCACATATGGAAATCCTATACAAGGGAAGGAGAATTAATATTTTTAATGAGAAACCTTCCTCTTTTCACATTGAGAATATAGAAGAAGGTAACAAGCATACAAATAATGTGTCATTAATTGTTGAAGAAACATGGGAAATGGATTTGATGGATGAAGTTGTGGAAGATCTCAAGACTGAAGATCAATAATCCTTGGAGAAATTTAATGCCATGATCAAAATAGGGATAGGAACTTACTCAATTACTAAACCTGAGATCCCTAAGGCTCCTGCGTTAGTAGAACAAGATCCTTTCACCAATCATATATGGAAACTCTTCTTTGATGGTGCCAGATGCAAGAATGGAGCTAGGGTAGGTATAGTACTAATATCACTAACGGGCGATGAGAAGGTATTTTCATATAGATGAACATGAAGT
Source organism: Wollemia nobilis (assembly GCA_028583015.1). Lineage (NCBI taxonomy): Eukaryota > Viridiplantae > Streptophyta > Pinopsida > Araucariales > Araucariaceae > Wollemia > Wollemia nobilis. The sequence continues at coordinate 7,023,127 of JAQPPZ010017095.1, forward strand.
TGCACTAACAATGCAACAAAATATGAAGCACTATGTTTAGGCTTAAAAAAGGCCAAAAAATGGGGGTCAAAAAATTGCAAATATATAAAGACTCAAAACTGATCGTCAACCAAGTTACTGAGAAATGCATCATCAAGAAAAATTAATTGAAGGCTTATCAAAATAAGGTATGGGATTTGTTCTATACCTTCGAAGCATTAAGCAGTAAGTCTATTTCTAGAGATCGCAACATTCATGTTGATCTACTAGCATTCGTGCGAGTCAACTATTACCCCATAGCTAATCTTATACAAAAGTAAAAAATAGTAAGGCTAATTTATAGACCTTTGGTCCTAGATAAATATATCTTATGGCAAGTTTTCAAAAATGATGAACAAATATTAGAATTTCTGATATATGAAATGAATTGTTCGAATGACCAAGCCTTAGAAGATGAAGAAGATGAAGGGTTGATCCAACTTAAGAATAATTATATACCCAAAGTCCTGATCACTCTTGAAATTTTATTTGGTAGCAATGATCAACCATCAGGTCATAAGATAAAAAGTGATAAATAAAAGTACAAAGAGATGCATATGGGACCAGGTAAAGTGCTCAAGGTAGAAGTTCAATGTTCTAAAAAGGAATACAATCAAGTTTAGGGATTACGTGAAGAGTTCAATGTTATTGCAGCTTGGACATATGATGATATCAAAGTACACAGTATGAAAATGATACAACATACTTTTGAGATCGAGCCAAGATAAAAATCCTTATAACAAAAACAATGCCCTATGAACCCCAATATAGAGGTACTAATAAAATAAGAGTTATTAAAACTATTCAATTCTAGGATAATCTACTTTATTAAGAACTCCACATGGGTTGCTAATCTTGTATTAGCTAGAAAAAATAACGATGACATCAGACATGTGTATATTTTAAGAATCTGAACAGGGACTCACTAAAAGACCATTACCCCAATCTCAAATAGATCAGATATTACATACTATCATAGGGCTAAAGCGATTCTCACTATTATATGGATTATTTAGTTACAATTAGGTTTGGATCAAATATGAAAACCAACACAAGATTGCATTCACCACCAAATGGGGAACATTTTCTTACCAGCGAATGCCCTTTGGTTTGTCTAACACTGGGGCTATTTTACAAAGAGTAATGGACTTAGCATTTTGGGAACTAGTCAATAAAATATTAGTCATTTACCTAGATGACATGACAATGTTCTCCCACATAAAATGAGATCATGTTGGGCATATCTAGATGGTTTTTGAAAAATATAGAGAATTTAGCATTTCCTTGAACCCAAAGAAGTTGATCTTTGCTATTGAAGAAGGAACCCTATTGGGAAATATTATTTCTGAGAAAGAACTAGCGATTGATCTAGAAAGAGTAACAAATCTCTTAAACATCCCTTTACCATTGAGCAAGAAAGGTTTACAATCTTTCTTTGGGAAAATAAACTTTGTGTAATTTTTTTTCATGGATTTTGCATAGATAATAAAGACCATGAATGAACTGCTGAAGAAGAACACTGAATTTAGGTGGATATATCTTAGGAAATAAGAATTCAAAAGGATTAAAGAAGCTATATCTAAAGCACATGTGCTCATCAACCATATTACTCAAGATATTTCATCTTGTATGTAGTTGGTGAACAAGAAAGTTATGCTACAGTTCTCACCCAAAATGGAGAAGACAAGGAAGAAAGACCCATCACTTTCCTAAGCTAAACTATGCAAGAACATGAAGAAAGATATAAATTCATTGAGAAATAAGTATACATTATCATGAAGTCCTTAAAGAATTTCAAGAATTGTTTATCCCAAAGTAAGACTACAATGTACGTAGTGCATCCCGATGTCAAAAATTTCATAATACATGGAGATCTTGGTGAAGAGTTGGATGGGTGTCAAAAATCTAGGAATACGATGTGGAAATCCATCCCATTAAGTTAGTAAGGGGTGGTGTGTTGTGCCAAGAATTGGAAAGAAGGGCTCAAACCAACTATGTTGCTTGCCAATCTCCAGAACCAATCCCAGAGATCAAATAGTTAGATAAAAATTTATATTGGATTGATGAAATCACTAAATACTTCCTAATGAAAAATGCCCATAAAAATTGAACACTTTACAAAGAAGAAGGTATAGGTTACATGCCCTAAAATATGTCTTACTACCTAAAGATCTGTACAGGAAAAACTTGTATGACATCCTTTTGAGATGCATTAGATATGAAGAAAATCAAAGGATCTTGGAAGAATTTCATGGAGTTTTATGAAGGGGGAACTATTTAGGAAGGACTATTGCATTGAAAATACTCAAGATAGGCTGTTACTAGCCTAACATCTTCTCCAACGCTTTCAAAATCATAAGAGCATGTGATGAATGTCAAAGGTACATAGGAAGAAACAAAACACCTCCTTACCTCTCAAGTCTATCCAAGTAGAACACTCCTTTTAGCAATGGGGTTTAGAATTCATAGGAGTAATAGAGCCAAATTTATTAGCTGGACATAAGTATATTTTGACAACAATAGACTACTTCACAAAATGGACAAAAGCCATCCCTACAAAGAAAGCTGATCAAAAGGTGGTTATTGAATTCATTGAAAGTCTAATTACAAGGTTCGGCATACCTGATGCACTGGTCAATGACAATGAATCATCCTTCATTGGAGCAAAGATGATTGATTTTGCTAGTAAGTATGGGATTTACCTAAAAACTTCTTCCAATTATTACCCACAGGGAAATGGTTTGGTAGAGTCAACAAATAAGAACTTACTAAGGATCTTGAAAATAACCCTGAAAGACAACAAAAGGAGTTGGCATTCCTTAATTAATCAAGCACTATGGGATGATAGGATCACCATAAATAAATCTATCAACACATACTCTAATGATTTGGTTTATGGAAAGAACTCCATCCTTCCCATACACATGGAGATACCAAATTTATAATTGCTTGATCAATACCAAACAAAATATAGCGATCCCGTGGAAAACAAAATGATGTAGTTGTTGCAGTTGGAAGAAAAAAGAGAGCATACTTATATACAGTGCAAGAAGCACCTAGGGGAGACCAAAGGATGGTTTTAAATAAATACTACCTTCAAGAACTTCAGGGATAGAGACCTGGTATTAAGGTGGAGCAAAAATAAAGCAAACCCGAGAAATCATCAAAAGTTCAATTCCTTTTGGGAAAGTTCATTCGAGATAATCACAAAAAATAACACAATGCTTTTCAGCTTTAGGATGAGCAAGGAATAATCCAACCTATCCCTGTCAACGATTTCCATATGAAATAGTATTTTCGTTGAAAGGTTCCCCTATCTATTGTACTTTATGTATTATATGTAGATTTTAAGTTTTATTTTTTTAAATTATCGTGGTTCCACAACATATCTTAAGGTTGTGAGAAAAAGAGAAGAAAAAGGTCACGATTTCATGACATGTCTTATTTTCAATGTGGTAGTCGATAACAATATCCAAGAATTAAAATCAGAACCGGTTCCATGAGAATCGGTTTCTTTAGCGATATTAATGGTCCAAACGTGTCAAAATATTACGGCTACGTAATGATCGAGAAAGCAAGTTTTGAATTTCAAGGAACAAAGGGAAGCATGATGCCATAAATGCAACATCGATAATTATTCACTGACAAAAGATGGTGCACAAGTTAGAATAGATACAAAATCCATGTTGATTTGATAACATGAGTGACCAACTACCAGAGTTACTGCATGTTACCCTAATTTCTACGAAAATACTATTAATGGCCAAAAATCCTAACATATCCAATTTCTTCCAAAATTTTCTTGCATAATTGCTCTCTCACCAAGGTTTTCCTTTTGTCGAAGTGCTCTCAAAAAAATTCCTACCAACCACCATCTCATACAGGTAAATTTACTGCAATGGCAACTTCATCTTTGACCATAAAAATTGCAGTGCATGACGAAGATGACAAAAGCATATATTTTCATGAAAAAGATGCAAGGATTATGGATATAGTGGTGACAATAAAAGAAGTGATAAGGTTGAGGATAGATGTGGAAGAAAGATCTAGAACAAGTATTACTCCATCTAGTCCCTCAAAGTTTGCTTTTCATTCCCTATTCTCCTTCTACATCTGCAACCTAGTGCATCCCTATCCCAAACTAGTGCATGCAATCACCAAATATTATCACCTAAAGCAAAAAATCATCCAATGAAAAATAGGTATATGCCTCTTTACTCTCATCTTAAAATATTTTGTGGTTGTGTTTGTTGTAGGATATACCCCCTTTCACACCTAAATACTTCCATCTAGATGATCATGCCAGGTATTACACCCCAAACAAAGACATGAGGGATTTTATAGAATTACAACTGAAGAAAGCACCATCAAGAAGGAATTTTCTTGAAACTCCCATCCTCCTCATCGAGTTTCAAAATCCAAAATTATATTCTATGCTAGCAGTCATAGTAGGGATACCTTCAGAAGAACAGGTCTATGGATAGAAAATTTCCACCACTCAATGTATATTTAACCCCAAGTTTTATGATACCTCCATCATGGACTCGGGCATCAAATTCATTTTCTTCAATTGTTTTCCTTTCGGTATTGCTCGCACCTAGACTAGATTTTCTTTTACTTCATGGCAAAGGAAATTATTTTCAAATTAGTCATGGATGAAGATGAAAAGGGTAGAAAGCTACTAGTGTATGAGTGGACCTCTGTTCTTACCACAACCAAAACCTACTACAATTTCAATAGGGAGTTCTTGGGACCAGCTTTGAAGCTTATAGATGAAGAAATAGGTATATTACCCTCAATGGTAAGAAATGCCATACAAAATACACATGCAAAAGAAGAGGATTGGTTCATGATGACACAAATAGTAGTCATCTAATTATACAGGTTCACTAGGAAGCTATTTTTGCTCCCTCATTATGTTATAAATCAGGTGTTTGCGCTCGAGTATTGTAGGTAGACTGTGTACATAAATAATTTTTTTTTGCATAGGCATAGGTCGAAAAGGAACCTGCCTCCTCCCACTCAAGTTTAAGGGGATAACCCTATCAAAGAACTAGTACCATGAACAAGTCATCCAAGTTTTGAGGGACTTAGGGATGGTAGAGTTACTGCAACAATGGAGGTATGATCCTATCGATAAATTTACAAAAATACTGGAAATCCTTAACAATGGTAAAATCAAAAAATTTAATAAGACAACTAGGGAGCACATAGAGTAGCAAAGGAACAATCCTAAAGATGAAGAACTGTATTGGCACATAAAGTAGATGCAGTCATTGCCTCCCTAGCATGATTTATACAAACAAATTGTAGATTTTGATCCCAAGAATAATCAAGACCACATACTAGAAGAGAATACTATTAGAAGGATGTATAAAAATAAGGGATGGACGAAAGCCAAGATACATGCTTGGTGGGTCCTGAGGTGCGAAACTAATATGACCGCATCATGATACAATATCAAGAATGATAAAGAATTCTCCCTTAGATATGATAAAAACTTCAAGATTTGGGTAAAAACCATTGGAAATAAGATTACCCTAAGTTTTCATAGTACTAAAAAATAGGAAACTATCTCAATAGAGACTTCCTGGAAAATAAGCACAAAAAAGGGGGAAGCAATTTCCCAAGTTCCACTGCATATCACCCCAGGTACAACATCTCTCTCTATCTACTTCCAAAAAGGGGAAACCAAAAATCTACACGCATGAATAGATGGGAAAGTATGTAAAAGCACTTACTATAATGCAAAGAAAGGGTTATGAAGGAGAAGACCTAGAGATACATGGCTAAGGGATCACGAAACCCATCTAGGTGTAAACAAGATCTAGAGGTATATCCTTGGGAATATTAACTACCAAAAGTAGGGGTTTGAGATCAACAACCCCAATATTTGTAACACCAAGCAAAGACACGATTCCTTTGGCTAGGGTGACATAGGTACAAGCCCAACAACTAGAATCAAAGATAGACTTTGATGAACTCCACCTAATCAAAAGAACCAAGAGAAAAGTAGAACAAACATCTATAGAAGAGGCAAAAAATATGAAGGAGCAAAAATAAGTTGTAAAGGAAATAGTCACTCCTAAACAGGAAGATAGAAGATAGTTCCTTCATTAGCTGGATGAAAGTATCCCTGAGTAAGAAGAGATAGTTGAAAAATTACCAAACATTGAGGAGATGCTATGGCCCCAACAGGAGGATTCATGTATGGCCATTTTTCCTCTCTTCTTCTTTCTTCCACTGATCCCTTAAAGGAAGTCCCATCATTTTTTGATCAATAAATTGTACGATATCCTCCCCAATAATTTCCACCTCTACCTCTATAACACACATATGAATCACCATCATCCCAACCACTCCCAACTATTTTAACCAAAATAATTCATAATTTGCCACCCTCAATAGAAGCAATGGTTTCTACATCATTTCCATCCATGGTACCAATTTAGGTAACTACCATCCCCTCCATAGCAACACATGTCACATCATCCACATGTGCAGATTCCATAATTGTGATAGTTCCATTATCCTCGATCAATCATTTCCTGCTATTACAATCCCTTCCCATTGATGCAACCGATGCTCATCCTAATGTGGAAAAAATCAAGACTGGTGGAATTATAAATACACTCAATCTACCAAGATGTATATGCACTACACATAAATGATGGTACTAGATACAAGCACCATGCAAAGGAACAAAATGAAAATCACACCTCTAGTGGAAAATTTGGTGGAAGAATCGACCATGGAAGATTACCAAGTTGAAATAGTGGTAAAGGAAATCACTTAGCTCCCAATGTAGGATGAATTTGGATATGCAATAGCTCATCTAGAGACTATATATGTCCATGGAGACTACTTCAAAGAAATGTATAAATGAGCTAAGGAAATGATCAAAGAACTGGAAGCAGCGTTGAGTGAATAAAATAATGTTGAAAGGCATTGAATAATGAAACCAAGAAGTGGCAAGATAGGTTCCAAGAGATGTCCAAATATAAATAGGAGGTAGAATATGCCCACAAGAAAAATTAGGCCCTAATCGAACAACTCAAAAATCTCTAGCAATAGCTTTAGGAAGAAAGAACCAAAGCCATGGGTTTCTCAAAGGATGGAGCTAAATATGCAAGGAGAGAAATATTTGAAGATATCATAGAGATGATCCTAAAAGGACAACCCATAATACTCTATCTGATAGAAGTAAAAAGGGTATTAGAAATGGTAGAAGATGAATTCAAAGAATTTGAATTACAAATATCCAAGCTCTAGCCAAAATTAGATATGTATGAATGGCTAACCCAACCAAGAATGGCCTAATGCCAATATTGCAGCTAGATTCTTCTTTAAAAGGCATAGGCTCATTAACCAAGGTTGGAAACTCATCCAAGATATCAAATCTAAGACCAAAGGGATACTAAAACATCTGAGTCTAGTCGAGAAGTGTGGGTTCTCTAGATTCTAGGATGAGGAGTCTAGACTCTTGGGAGAGGAAGAACTCAAAAATACCTTAAATGCAGTCATAGAATATAAATATAGCATAGAGAATGCTCAGAACTTGTGCAATGGGAACAAGTTTTCAACCTCATACAAGATCTTAGATCAAATATTACCTGTATGAGTTGATCTTGAGGTGTAAAACTCTCTCTTATGATAATATATCTGAACTAGAATATAACCATCACCAGTTTATAGAGGCATATGATCCCAAAAAGGAAACCTAAGAGAAATCTTGCAAGGCTTACAATGACATGGCCATGAATTTGCAAGAACAAAGAACTAATAGCAAAACCTAAATAAATGAAGAGATTGAAGGAGGAACGAAAGATAGAGTCAAGGGGGAAATGGAAGTGGAAGTTGGAGGAGGCACAAAAGTAGTGGAGGATGAAGATGCAGGAGGATAAAAGTCCTCAAACAATCAAAGGACCGAATGGGAAGGTCACAAGGATATCTTTTTTTGTCATCTTGTTCGTCCCTTTCTTCATCTAAAATTTTTGTATCTATACATCACCTCCCTATTTATCCTTTTGAATTTAAGGGACTCTACTCACCCAATGGATAAAGGCTTTGGGTTCTAAATTTATTCTAGAAAACTACCCAAGAGATGCCAATAATGTAAGTCAAATAGACTACACTAGGAGAAAAAATATGATGATGAACTCCCAAAATTTTTGAAGATCCAAAAGGTGTCGCGATTCTGTGACATGTACAATTTTCATTGATGATGAGCAAGAAAAAGACCTAGAGCTGAGAATCATTGTGATACTACGATAAAACAAGTTTTCACTAATGAAGAGCAAGAAAAGGGCCAATATCCAAAATATGTCATGGTTCTGACATGTTAGGTATCCATTGGCAAAGAGAAAGAAAAGGGCCAAGAGTCAAAATATGTCACAATTCTATGACATGTCAGGATTTCGTTGGCAAAGAGCAATAAAAGGGCAAAGAGCCAAAATATTTCACAAAATTGTTTCCATGACATGTTAGGTTTTTGCTAGAAAAGTGCAAGACAAAGTTTGAAAGTTGAAAAGCATCACGATTACATTATCAATCAAGTTTCAATTGGCGAAGATCAAGAAAAGGCCCAAGAGATGAAAGATATCATGATTCCACGACCAATCAAGTTTTTGTAGGCAACAAAGATTAGAGAGGTCCAAACACAAGAGAACATCATGGATTCATGATAAGTCATAAATCTGCTACTTGATCATTACTAGCTACAATAAGGATGAGGATGTTTTTAGTTCAATATGGTCATTGCCAAATCAATGAAGATAGATGCACTAGGAGAAAAATGGATGGATCAAAGTTCTAGACCACCTCCACTACCCATCGATGCACATGGAGCAATCATATTGTAGTTAGAGATTTAGTTCTCTATTCATCTCTAGACCAATGACACTACATAATGCTTGTACCAGATTGACCACCTGTATTATTGTTGCAATAGTTTTAAATAAACTATGTTTGTATTTTTAAAATATTGAACCACCAAGAGGTTATAAATAAGAGTATCGACCTCTTATTAAAGCATCGAATCTTAGGTGTTTACAAGTTGTATGGACTTAAATTTTAAAATGAGCATATACTATAATGATCTCTATTTAACCTCTACTTCAAATATCTTACAGAACAAGCATGTACGAATGGATGGTTGTTTCTAATTTAGCTGTGTAAATGTAAGTGATATTAATTATTTTTTTTAGATTCTTGTTCATATTTATTTCTTAATCCTGTAAATGATAATATGTGAAGCTAAATACTGATTTAATAATGCTCTGCATATGGTGAATAATTGGTTGGTCTATTAAGAGGTTGTGGTAGTTGTTCCCTTTCATAATTTCATTTATTTCTTGTTGTTGCTTAATCTGTACCATATCAAGTTCTAGATTTGGCTACATTTACATTTCTTTCCAACACTCTTTTCTTACCCCCAGGTTACTTTCAAGCTAGTAAGAACTTCCTAAAGGAACTAGCCTCCTCTGGTTATTGGACGAGTTAAACCTTGCAGTCTGACTGTTCATTCAATGTTGGCCATGTCTTGGGTGCAATAACCAACCATAGGAAAATTTTAGACCAACATTTATGAAATTGATATTTTATATTTGACTCTTAGTCCTAGTCCTTAGTAGCAGTACTTGATTTACATAAATGGATATTTATGTATCTTATGAAAGTCTCAGGGTACCCTCTCACTTTATCTCTGATGTTTGGGATGGGTTGTGATGTTTAGACATATGCTCGTTATATGTAGGGCTCAAGTTTTCCATTCACCTCTATTTATACTTCTAAATTCAATTTTAGGAATATACATGCATTTATAATGTTACTTCTTAGTACCCCCTATAAAAATTGGTGGTGAAAAAATGTCATAACATATAACAGAGTAATCATACATAGAGGAATCATAGTTGTACACTGGTATGATCATAACATAAATTATAGAACTAAAGCCCTAATATTTTGTTAGCATATCTTAGGGATATCTGATTTATTTCATTATTTAGTTTTTTATTTTAGGCGTATTGTTATTTTCTATAACAATCCCTATTTTTACCTCGGGTGGTTCCCCAACCTTCGGGTTTATTTTAAGCTGCAAATGTATTATTTAAATCAGCTTCATGAATGAAATACAAGTTCGCATTTCTACATGGCATCAGAGCCAGAAGGGTGAGAGAGAGAGGAGGCGAAAGCTGGCTGGTCTTGCTTGGAGAATTTTTTTTTTTGCAGGAAGCGAAAGGCTTCAGGTCTGTTTTTTTTCCAGCGCTGGTCTAGAAAATTTTTATTTCCCAGTGCTAGTCTGTGTGTGCTTTTTTTGAGCACGCATTTAAAAAAAAAAAAACACAGACCCCCCTGCGCTACGCACCTCCTATGTGTGTTTTTTCCCAGCACTGGTCTATTTTTTTTCCCCAGCACCCCCCGCATGATCTTAAAAAAAAAATTTCGTGACGTGATTTTAATCACTCCCCTCCTCCCCCCCGCCATGACATGATTTTAATCACGCGCACCTTATAATGTTCTTACACCTTTTGGCAAACAATTTTTTATTAATCACACAGATTTTGGACAAAGATATGGTTGTGCACTTTAGTGTTGAGGGAGGAAAGAAGTGTTGTTCTATTACCAGGAGGGGTAAGAACATTGCCACTGCTTCATATAAGCATGGCTTATTTGCCTTTGATGCTATCTCTACTCCACATGTTGCCATGACAGTCTCTACAAAGGAGGCAACTTCCCTATGGCACAAGAGATATGGACATTTGAGTTCTGGTTACTTACTTGAGTTAAGTAAGTATGAAATGGTAAAATGTCTTCCTTCCATTTCTACCACTTTACCAATTTGCTCTGACTGCTTGGCAAGAAAGCAACATAGAGTGCCTTTTGAAAGGAGCTCTACAAGAGCAAAGAAACCTCTGGAGTTGATTCACACCGATCTATGCGGTCCCTTCACTCCCAACAGTTATGGGGGTAAGAGGTATTTTCAGTTATTCGTAGATTATTACTCACGAAAGATGTGGGTATTCTTTCTTCAACTGAAATTTGAAGCATTTGGCTTCTTTCAACAATTCAAGAAATCTGTTGAAAAGGAGTCAGGGACTTCTATAAAGACCCTCTGCTCAGATCGAGGGGCAGAGTTCATATCTAAAGAATTCTTTGAGTTCTTGAAAGAAAATGGGATCACACGACAGTTAACTATTGCTTATACTCAGCAAAATGGAGTTGCTGAAAGGAGGAATCGTTCCATCATGGAAATGGTTTGTTGCATGCTCACAGGAGCTAGGATTGAGCAACTATATTGGGTGGAAGCTGTCACCATAGTAGTATATCTATTGAATAGGGCACCCACAAAGGCTTTACAAGGAATGACTCCACAGGAAGCATGGAGTGGTAGGAAACCCTCCATTTCTCATCTACGCATTTTTGGATGTAAAGCTTTTATGCACATACCAAAAGAGAAAAGGAAGAAGCTAGATGTGAAGACACTGAAGTGTATTCTTCTTGGGTATGATGAGCACTCTAAGGGTTATCATTTGATTTATCCCTTAACCAAGAAGATACACATCAGTAGAGATGTAGTTTTTGATGAGGCTTTCACATCATAACCCACATCAGATGTATACCTAGACCTTGTGGAACCTAAGGTTGATAAATCTCCTTCCTCAAAAGTTGGAGGTCCGTCTTCATCTTCTTTAACACCTTAGAAGAAGAATCCCAAGTGGTATACAAATACAATCAAAGACTCTAAGCTATCCACTCCACTAGATTTGACATTGGATAGGCCTCGTACTCGCAGCATGGCTCGACAAGAGAAAGCTACAATAGAGAATATTGGGGTTGATGAACTGTGTCAATCTTTTGAGGAATTTTTTGTAGATCCACAGAGAGATACAAAAGATATGGATATTGATAGTGACAGGGTATTTATGTCTTCCATAGATGATCTTGAACCCACATCAGTGCAAGTTGCTCTTGGTGAGCCTCAGTGGAAGGCTGCTATGGATGTAGAGTATAAGTCTTTGATGAAAAACAAAACTTGGAAGCTTGTAGATCTGCCATATTAAAAGAAGCCCATAGGTTACAAATGGGTGTATAAAGTGAAGTATAAGGCATATGGTACAATAGATAAGCATAAGGCCTGAATTGTTGCAAAGGGCTATGCTCAAAGAAAAGGCATTGACTATGAGGAAACTTTTGCACCTACTGCTCGGATGACAACCATTCAAGTTATTTGTGCTATGGCAGCGCAATATGAGTGGAAAGTACACCAAATGGATGTCAAGAGTGATTTTCTAAATGGTGATCTCCAAGAAGAAGTCTACATGACTCAATCGAAAGGATTTGCAGTGGAAGGCCAAAAACAAAAAGTTTACAGATTGGTAAAATCCTTATATGGTTTGAAACAAGCCCCTCGGGTTTGGTATATAAAAATGGATCATAACCTTTTGCGGCATGGTTTTAAGAGATGTCCGTCAGATGCTTACCTCTATTTTAAGAAACAGGGTTCTGAAATAGTGTTGCTTGTACTCTATGTTGATGATCTGCTCATTACAAGGAGTTCAGAAACAATGATTTCTACTGTCAAAAGAGAGTTGTGTCAATATTTTGAGATGTCAGATCTTAGACTTCTCCATTATTGTCTTGGTCTGGAAGTCAGCCAGAAGGAGCACTCCATCAAAGTGTCTCAGAAAAAATATGCCAAGACCCTATTGGAAAAATATTGCATGACTAATTGCAAGCCAATGTCTACTCCGATGGAAACAAGAATTTAGTTATCATGATATGATGATTCACCTTAGGTAGATGGTACTCTCTATCGCCAGTTGATTGGGAGTCTCATATATCTGACCAAAACTAGGCCAAATATCATTTTTGCTGTCAACTATCTTTCAAGGTTCATGCAGGAGCCTAAGACTACACACTGGAAAGCAGCAAAGCGTGTTCTTCACTATGTTCATGGCACAATGGAATATGGCCTAGAATATAAGAGGAACAACAAATTCTTCTTACAGGGATACATGGACTTCGACTATGCTGGATCATATGATGACCGTAAATCAACTTCAGGATATTTGTTTCATCTTGGATCTGGTCCTGTCTCTTGGCACAACAAGAAGCAATAGGTGGTTGCTATTTCATCAACAGAGGCAGAATATCACGTCGCACATGAAGCTGTGTGTGAAGTGATATGGTTGCGTCACATCCTCACAAGTATGGGTCTTCCATCAAAATCTCCAATACACTTGTTCTGCGACAACATGGGTGTTTTGAATCTTGTCAAGAATCTAGTACATCATGAAAGAACCAAGCACATTGACACACAATGTCACTTCATTTGAGAGGAAGTTCCAAGGCACCGAATTCAGCTTCAACACATTCCCACCAATGCTCAAGTTGCAAAAAATTTCACTAAGGCACTTGCACGTGTCAAATTTGAATTGTTTCGCAGCTCTCTTTGTATTACCAACTGATGTAATCAGGGGGGATATTAGTAGTTCTTCAATTACATAAATAATGTAATAAGGGGGGATGTTAGCATATCTTAGGGATATCTGATTTATTTCATTATTTAGTTTTTTATTTTAGGCGTATTTTTATTTTCTATAACAATCCCTATTTTTACCTCGGGTGGTTCCCCAACCTCCGGGTTTATTTTAAGCTGCAAATGTATTATTTAAATTAGCTTCATGAATGAAATACAAGTTCGCATTTCTACATATTTAATACCATAAACTATTCAACTGTAATATTTTGTATATGTTAGAAGTGTAATATTAGGGATAGTTAGTCATGCTTGTTTATAAAGAGATGGTAAGAGTTGAAAAGGAATTGATGAATACTTTTTTTTTGCATGCGAGCTCCTTCAAGGACTATTTCTGATAACATAATGCATTTATTTTTCAATTAACTTTGCTAAAGTACTTTTATTTCTTGTTTGTGTCTTTCCATTCTTGGTTTATGCATTGGAACCCATCTTATGATAGTATTGGACTGGTCCTACCCATTTCTTCTTCTGATTTCCTGGTACCCATTGGTCCTACCAATATACATATAAAAATAAGCAAGTTGGGGGTAAATATGTTTTGCAAAGTGAAACACAAGGTCTCTAGGTATAGGTCTATCATAAACAAACATAAAAAATTACCTTCTCCACAAGCATCGGGTACTTACAGTTTGTTTTTGTAAATGACACTTCCAAGTTTTTTAATATTTGTTTTATAACAATTTTAAACCCTTTAAAACCATAATTTCATTGAAATATAGGTTCAAGGGAGGCAAGGGATATCCAAAATTTATTTACATTCTCATGTATTCTGTGGGGACTTGCACAGTGTTTAAATGTGCCAAAATTTTATTTTCTTCTATAATTGTATAAATAATCTAATGAGTGTTTGTGCCTGGAGCAATTTTGTTTTGGCAATATTTGGTATAATGTATTTTATTTATGACAACCATTTGGTATCCTTTTATGATATTACATTGATTATGGGTACTATTTGAGGCTATAGTAATGATAATGTCAATGGAAATATGTACATGTTACAGTAGCAACCTAGCATGTTATTATGATGTTGAGCATTAATGTTTAAAAAGGTGCTTTATGACAACATGGAGTAGTGTATATTGTCTATATTTTTGAGAATTTTTCATATTATTATTTGATACATAGCTTTAATTTTTTTGGTAAGAAATATTATGCAGTTGGTGGCACAATGACAACATCTTCATGGTGTTGTATTTGATACCATGATAAAACATTATGAATGGGAGTTTGAATTATATTTTGCATATGAAACCTAATAACTGGATGAAAACATTATTTTGTATTTTGTGTTGTTTCTCTAGGTTGTGATTTAGCTTTATTGTTGTAAATATTTCTAGTATGCAAACATCATATATTTTTGCATGCACTTCCTTACCATCATAGATTTTTGTATGATTATTTTTGCATGCACTTCCTTACCATCGTAGATTTCTATATGATTGTAGATTTGGCAAAAGATATGGTATCTTTTTGACTATTTATCATCAAAATATTATATGGAGTAGTCAATATATTTAACATATTCACCTTTATTTTATTTTTTAATGTGAGGCTATAAAAGGATGGTTCAGTCTTCTACCATTGCAAACATGTGAATGGGAGATACCCAGGTCGAATACCCTTTGTACTAGAGGAAAATCACATCAAGAAAGTCACAAATTATTTTTTTGACCTTCAAATCAATTCTTGCAATAAATCATAGTAGAAAATAGATCACATATCATCATGCCAAGCTAGATTTCATTTGCATTAATTCATTGTCATCTACTTCAGACATTGAAAAGGAGTTATGATGAAAGTTCAAACCTCACTGCATCTTGTTACCCCCATCTTGGCTGTCATATTTCAAAATATCATAGCTACCCTTATCTCCATCTCTGTCAGCTTCTTCCATATTTATACTATCCTTGCTTCCATCTTCATGTAGGTCCATATCTTCATCCCTTCCATTATCATTGACACCCTCTTTATTGACTTCCTGCGATATCAATGCCTCCCCTTCTTTCTTAATTTCATAAGATATCAATGCCTCCCTTTCTCATTTAAAGTTGACAACATTTATGTCTTGTCAATAGGAATTTTAAAAACTATGTACAGTTTAAGTTTCTCTTATAAAAATCTAAGACATATACCACTATACCAGTTATTTTTATGTATTGTCTGTCAAACATTATTAATGGGAGTTTGAATTGTATTTTGCATATAAAACCTAGATAAAAATATTATTTTGTATTTTGTGTTGCTTCTCTAGGTTGTGATTTAGTTGTACTATTGTAAAACTTTCTAGTATGTAAACATCATATATTTTTGCATGCATTTCCTCACCATCGTAGATTTCTGTATGATTGCAAGTTTGGAAAAATGTATGGTATCTTTTTGAGTATTTACCATAACAATGTTATATGGAACAATCAATATTTTAGCATGTTCACCTTTATTTTATTTTTTTAATGTGAGGCCCTAAGAGGGTGGTTCAATCTTCTGTCATTGTAGATATGTGAATGGAAGATGCCTAGGTTGAATCCCCTTTGTGTTGGAGGGAACTCACATCAGGGAAGTCACAAATGATTTCTTTCACCTTCAAATAAATTCTTGCAATGACTTGTAGTAGAAAATAGATCACATATTATCATGCCAAGCTAGATTTTATTTGCATTACTTCATAGTCATCTACTTCAGACATTGACAAGGAGTTATGATGAAATTTCAAACCTCGCTGCATATTGTTACCCCCATATTAGCTTTCATATTTCAAAATATCATAGCTACCCTTGTCACCATCTCTATCAGCTTCTTCCATATTTAGATTATCCTTCCTTCCATGTTCATGTAGGTCCATATCTTGATCCCTTCCACTCTCATTGACATCATCTTTATTGACTTCCTATGATATCAATGCCTCCTTTTATTTATTAAATTCCTGATATATCAATGCCTTCCCTTCTCATTTAAACTTGACAACATTTATGTCTTCTCAATAGGAATTTAAAAAACTATGTACAATTTAAATTTTTTTATAAAAATCTAAGACATACCACTATACCAATTATTTTTTATGTATTGTCTACCAAACCTTTTAAATGAGATTTTGAATTGTATTTTTCATATAAAATCTATATGAAAATAGTATTTTGTATTTTGTGTTGCTTCTCCAGGTTGTGATTTAGTTGTACTATTGTAAAACTTTCTAGTATGCAAACATCATAGATTTTTGCATGCACTTCTTCACCATTGTAGATTTTTGTATGATTTCAGGTCTGGCAAAAGGTATGGTGTCTTTTTGACTATTTTCCATCACAATGTTATAAAGAATAATCAATATTTTTCCATGTTCACCTTTATTTATTTTTAATGTGAGGCCCTAAGAGGGCGGTTATAAACCACCCTATTTTATTTTTTTTAATGTGAGGCCCTAAGAGGGTAGTTTAAAACTGCCCTCTTACACATAAGAGGATATTTATAAAAAATATTCTTTTATTTTTTAAATGTGAGGTCCTAAGAGGCTGGTATTTAACTGTCCTCTTAGTATGGTGTCTTTTTGACTATTTTCCATCACAATGTTATAAAGAATAATCAATATTTTTCCATGTTCACCTTTATTTATTTTTAATGTGAGGCCCTAAGAGGGCGGTTATAAACCACCCTATTTTATTTTTTTTAATGTGAGGCCCTAAGAGGGTAGTTTAAAACTGCCCTCTTAGACATAAGAGGATATTTATAAAACATCTTCTTTTATTTTTTTAATGTGAGGTCCTAAGAGGGTGTTTTAAAACTGCCCTCTTAGACCTAAGAGGGTAGTTAAATACCAGCCTCTTGTGGTAGGCCCTAAGAGGGTGGTTATGAACCACCCTTTTAAGGTCTAATATGATGGTTTATAACCACCCTCTTAGATCCTAAGATGGCGGTTTTTAACCACCCTCTTAGGGTCTAAGACGATGGTTTATAACCACCATCTTAGATCCTAGGACAACGACCTTTTGCGGAGATTTTTAATCACTGTTGTATGATGTCGGCTTTTTACGATCTCTTCATAGATGGTGGTTGAATACCAATCATTAAAGATATTTAAGGGTGATTATAAACCACCATTAAATACCCTTTTTGGTGTAGTGTCAAGTGAGTGAGAGGAAATTCAACAACCAAAAATAGACAAATACCCTTACCAAGTATGATACTAAATTATTGTTATGATTATGAGGCCACTGATGTGTTACTAGGGTCCCATTGGGTGTGCCATTAAAATATAATTCTCTTTGATTTTCCTAGGGAAGAGAGTCAAGATAATCAAACCTCGCATAGAGTGACACAACAAGGATAGTTCCAAAAGCATAGGGTTTGGCTCGCACAAGGGCCCTCAAGAGTTTTTTGCAAGGTTGGCTCCTTGTTAAGATGTGATATTTGGATGCACTATTATAATCTATTAGCTTGGAGGAAAAATATAACAACCAAAAACTACCAACCCATTTTTTTTTTGAAAGGAATGATTACAAGCAAAGGTTCACAAGGGAGAAAATCTTCTTTTATTTATCTTAGCATACAAGGCTTCACCATATTTGAGTTCCAAATCATTGTATATGACACTCAGTGGATAGGAGTGGCCAACTCCCATGTTTTTTGGGGTTTACCTTACTAAACCTACATGTTTATAAGGATACCAAAAGTAGTCCCCCCATATTTACCATACCCTCATCAACATAGGACCATGTGACCAAGATGTAGGGATTATCCTTTAATATCCATAACACTTAAAGGATGATGCTTATTACTTGACCCAAATCTAAGTCCATCTAGGTAGGTTAATCAAACATAGAGCCTTGGTGCTTAGTTACCACACAACCATGGGCTAACTAAGGTCATTTCCACTTCATTGGAAATAAAAATGATCACCCAATCTTACACATTCAAGGGATTACCATTGTTGACTTGTGAGTGACTCCAAAAACTTATAGTTGGGATACACTCAATCCTACTTGTTCAAGGTGCAAATATTCACAAGATACCTAGCTATTGTATTCATACAAATCCTTCTAGGTTTATGAGTTCTTAGCTATTGTACCCTCACAACTCCTTCTAGGGTTTTTATCTATTTGATTTTGCTCCACTCTTGGTAAAGGTTTTTGACCTTATAGGTATTCAACCTCACTAATTACAAAATACTCCCTTGATTGGATATAAATTCTAGCTAGATTCTACACCCCAATTGTGAATATTTATTTTGAATTTCTCTCTAGGTAGGGTTCTACCTAGAATTGTTCCAAAGAATCAACATGTCCTATCCCCCCAAATGAAGACTATTCACTTTCAATACCAAGGCCTTTGTTCCATGGATATTTGCTGTCATATCATTTTTTTGGCCATCTAATCTTGTTTCCATTTCTATTCTTCCTTCCTTCATCCTTTTGATCAAATATTGGTACAATGGCTTAGTTGTCAAGGACTTAAATGTGCTACTAGGGTTTTCTTTTCTTGTTATGAATTAAAACCTTATTGGTGCCATGGTAATTAATTTTTTAAAAGAGGAAGGGTAGCTATTATTTTCTTAGGGGGTATATTTTGACATATTAAAATTACTTTAAAGCATGGAAGATATTTTATGGGTTAGTTTTTAAAATTCCAGGTAATGGAGCTCCTTTGTTTCACACAAATAATAGGGAAAGTTATTTTATTATAAAGGGGATGGATTAAAAAGTAAATTAAATGGATATGTTTTGAATTATTAGGAGGTATATGTATTTTTCTATGCTTTTTTGGATATCCTGCATGAGACAAGATAAATTATTTTTGATCACCTAGTATCTCAAGGTTATATAGAACATCTAATTTATGAAGCTTGTTGTTGCGCTCACAACTTAAATCCATAACCTGACATAAGATATGTTGATCATATTGAAGAAAAATTAGAACAAAAATGTAGTTAGAAAAATACAAGTTTGGATGTTGGTCCTTCAAAGCATGTTTGATATTCAAAAGTTTAGAGGTCAGTCAAGAAATAGGTTAAGCTTACCTAAGATCCAATATTGGGTGAATATTGTTGCTTGGATGGTTTGGTATTCAATGATTAAGAATTATGTAATTTGAAGTTCAATCCAACTTATAGCTTATAAATTTTAGAGTTTGGTCAAGATTGTAGTTCCTAGCTTAGTTTATTGCTTGGATGGTTTAAAGTTCAATGCTTAGGCATTGAAGGGTTTAAAGTTCAATACAACTTATAGCTTACCATGTTTGGTGTACAATTGATTTGTAAGGTATAGTTTTTTGGTTGGGTGTAGTTTTTTTCATGGAAGTTCAAATTTTAGTTCATCTAACATTTAATTTCAATTTTAGGTGCTTCTAATTTTATTCTTTGGTATTGTCGTTAGTGAAAGAATGACAATAAGTTTTAGAATTTTTTGTTTTGGAATTCAATGTTTTATGTTTGACGTGTGATACCTTGATACTTTAGTGTATGGTATTTTGTGTTCATTGTCCAAAAGTTGACATCTTCATACTTGAGTGTTTGGTTGTTGGCATTTGTTATCCAAAATTTAACACCTAGATATTATAGTATGTGTATGTATCTAGATTGAACTCAATATTCAATGCTATTTCTTAGTTGATTCAATGGTTGGTTACTAATATAGTTTAATGAGATAGAATGATGACCATAGGGACACTCTAAAATATGCATTATTATAGTAAGACCTAAAAATATTGGTTACTTGTTTATAAGGAATGATGAGATGACCACAATGAAAGATGTTGTGGGCTCCTTCATTGCTTGGCCTATATTAGATATTTCTTACAAATAAATTATACCATGTTGTAGCAATATTGTATTACCATGTTGCAACAGTATTGGAAATACCATATACAATTTAGTTTTGATGTTGTCTCGAATATTATTTGATGTTCTCTTAGATATTCTATTTTTTTTGTTTTCTTATTTTTGTGATTGATGTACCACTTGATAGAGATAGACTAAAATATAATCCATTTATTGTAGTGTCAGGTTTTCGCTGGCAAAGTGCAAGATAAAGGTTGAAAGCTAAAAGGCATCACAATTTTATGATTGGTCAAGTTTATGTTGGCAAAGATAAACAAAAGGGCTAAGAGTTGAAAGATATCATGATTTCATGATTGGTCAAGTTTTCACAAGCAACAAAGATCGGAGAGGCTCAAACATAGGAGAACATCACGAATCTACGATAAGTCATAAATACGCTACTCGACTATTACTAGCTACAACAAGGATGGTGATATGTTTAGTTCGATATGGCTATTGCCAAATCAATAGATATAGATGCACCAGGATGGATCAAAGTTCCAGACCACCTCCACTACCTATTGGTGCACATGGTGTTCATATTTGAACCAATGATACTACGGAATGCTTGTACTAGATTGGCCACCTAGCTTATTTTTATAATAATTTTAAATAAACTATGTTTGCATTTTTGAAATATTGAACCATCGATATGTTATAAATAAGATTATTGACCTCTTGTTAAAGGATCAGCTCTTAGGAATTTACAAGTTGTATGGACTTAAATTTTGGGAGGAGCAAATACTATAATGATCTATGTTTAACCTCTGGTTCAAATATCTTGCAGAAAAAGTATGTATGAATGGATGGATGTTTCTAATTTAGCTAAGTAAATGTACGTGATATTAATTCTTATTTTTGGATTCTTGTTCACGTTTATTTCTTAGTCTTGGAACTACTAATATGTGAAGCTAAATATTGATTTAATCATGTTCTATGTATGGTGAATAACTGGTTGGTCTATTAAGAGGTTGTGGTAGTTGCTCCCTTCCATGATTTCATTCATTTCTTGTTGTTTGTTAATCTGTACCATATCAAGTTCTAGCTTTAGCTACATTTACATTCATTTCCAACACCCTTTTCTTCCCCCCAGGATACTTTCAAGCTTGTTCGAACTTCCCAAAGGAACCAACCTCCTCTGGAGATTGGATAAGTTAAACCTTACAGTATTACCATTCATTCAATGTTAGTCATGTCTTGGGTGCAATAACCAACCATAGGTAGATTTTGAACCAATAATTTTTGGCATGCCCAGTGGTACCAAATCCCACTACATATGTAGATTAAAAATTTGGTGTTTGTATTTTTTCTATTTAAAAATAAATCATCTAGCGAATCTATTTTATAGATCAAATCCATAAAATATTTATATCCAATTTTTGGTTAAGTATTGAAATAGATGAGAACCATATATAAAGCAAAAAGTTTAGAAGAACCCATCAAGTTCCTAGAATTGCACCTTGGTAGTCTCATCCTCTACCATTACTATCAGGTGAACCCATGCAGTGAACCCTCCCATTGCAATCCCTCCTAGTACAACTACCAACGGATATTATAACACAACCAATCTTACACCTACAACTTCAGACAACATAGTAGTTACAATGGCTGTCAATCAAAACCAAAATGTCCAACTCTATCCTATGTGGAATAATGAGGGTCCCCTAAATATGGTAGTTTAGAATCTTATTCCCCAAGTATATATGAAGGTATTACCCATGTATGATGGCACTGGAAAAATTACTTACGAGCACTGTCAGGATATGGCATCATTGGTAGTAATTCACAATATTACAAAGGAGATGGCATCATTGGTAGCAATTCACAATATTACAAAGGAGAATATCATGGTAAAATTACTAGTTATATCCTTGAGAGGAAAAATTTTATATTGGTACAAGACTATCCTATATCAAACCATCACTACATATGTAGAACTAGTTGGTAATTTTGTAGAAGCATTCAACGAACAAGCTGATATTTTCTCCCTACTCACCCAGTTTACTATTATAAAAAAACACCCATAAGAAGAGATAGTTAATTTCAATATTAGGTTTAGCCGACCATTGAAAAGGGTACCTGACGGCCTCAGACCAATGCATGAGAAAGCAATGTGCTACTACTTAAGAGATTTTAACTCAGATCTATGGATGGCTATAAGATAATCTTAGGTGTTTACCTTCCCAAATATCTTTCAAGAGGCTCTCAAAGTAGAAAAGGATCTTATTGCTATTGGAAGGTTTCCCCCAAAAATGATAGTACCTATATTCTAAGATTTTCCTTAGGCTCCTGTAGCACCCTAAAATTGGCGCAGTAAAATTATAATAATTATATTCAACTTAGTAAATAATTTAAAATTCAAATTTAACCTCCCAAACCGCCCGTTAACCACCGGGTAATCCGTTCCCCCATTTTTTTGTGCCATTTTTAGAGGTTGTTTTGACCGTTTGACAATATCATCACCGATCAGACGATATCGCCCTAGATCTGACGATTTCGTCTGGACTAGGACATCCAGACGATCTTGTCGCAAAACTAATTTTGCACAATTAGCTTTTGTTCCAACGAGTCTCTAATCCGGGCAGAAGCGTGTCTGTGCCATTAGGGACCCTCCCCTGTTGGAGATATCCCAAATTGGGATGATCTCCAACCTCCTAACTACTTCCCTAAGCCTATTTAATACTAAGCTATTCCCTTAGCACCCCCCTAACTGAAATTCTCTGCAATTTAACTCCATCTATGTTGAACCATCCCAATTTTTCATTTTCACTAGTCCCATACCAATTTTGTTGCAGGTATATCACTGTTTTTCAGTTGGAGCCAGCACACATCGTTGTCGACGAACCTATTCAAATCGGAGGTGAACCTGTCGAATCTGAGATGATTTCGTACTGATGCAAGACGATATTGACTGCAGTCCATATTGAGGCAATCAGTGCCTGAAGTTTGCATTTCTCAACCTTTTCTCTGCTATTTTATTCTACAAATTAGATAGTTTATTCAGTGTTTATGTTATTTTGCATTTGGAGTTCACCCATTTAGCTTAGATTGCATACTAAGATCATGATTTGTCATTAGAATATCGTAATTTGCTTGAATTTTTGTTCATAACTATTACTCAGTATTCATAAAGTCATTTGGTGTTGTTTCCCTCTGTTAGCACAGTAGTATTCGTTGTATTTTGTATCTATTTTTCTGCTTGCACGTCTTTGACGAATTTGTATGATGAATTCATCAGATCTCAGATGATTCTATCAGATCTCAGATGATTCTATCAGATATCAGATGATTCTGTCGAATTCCAGATGATCCTGACTGCTTCAAACATCAGAATCATCACCAGACATCTGGATCAGGTATTCCTCATTTGTATTCTATAAATTCTCTGTTTCATGTCTTTAAATATATTTTCTGTACTCATTGAATTTGCATTTTCATGTAGATTAATCTAGATTCATTTGGCCAAACCTAGGATATGAATGCTTAAAGTTAAAAACGAACACATTAAAACACATTCCAAACCTAGGTGTGGAAATTGCCCTTAAATGTTTCCTGGTGAACCCACCATTTGTCAAAAATCATCAAAATACACCTCCCTTGAGAGGCGAGACCTTCGCAAAGTCCTCTTAGTCCGAGGTACCGCAACATCCTTTTCCCATCCTCCTTTCGGGCATGGATCCAATAGCCTAAAGGTAAGGATGCAAAAAATTTGGAGCGATACATTTTGGTGAACCCGACGTGAATGCATCATAACCTTTTGAAAAAAAAAAAAAAAAAATATAGAACAACTAAAACATAGATGCATTTTAAATCCTTTAAGTTTGAAATCATGTTTAGATGGTAGCTCCTAAGAAAATATTAGCAGTTACTATAAATGTAGAAAATCAATTGGTAGCCGTAGAAATCAATTCTATGCTTAATGTGTTTGAAACAAGTAGGAATCAATTCCTGTGGAATGAATTTGATAGAAGACTTAGTCTCATCTCATCTAGGTCCACACAACTTAAGCAAATCAAGAGGCTAGTCCTAGATAGAATCTTGGATCCTCATCAACTAGTTTTTTATCATGAACTTCAGAGAGCCTGCCATAGATGGTTAGCCTATAGGAGAGCTCTAGTATCTTCAGAACTATTCACCTTCGAGGAATACCTTGAGAATGAAGCCATCCTAGGTTGTGTAGAATACCAAGAGGTTATTCTTACAGATAGGGAAATATGGAATAGAGTTCCACGAGCTGTGCTATATCGAGAGTATTGCCACGAGCTTTACTTTTATCAACCAGCATCTGAGACAGATAATATCACTATAGCTCTTTTCATCAAATTTTTAAAAGAAAACTTTCAATTTGAAGAACACTTCATGACTCCGGAACAACTCGAACCTATTAATGATATTCATAAATTGTTTATAGAAAACTAGATTATTTCTTTCAGTCTTATTTCTTGCATTTATTTGTGTTGATTGTCTTTACTATATTATTTCAAAAAAAAAAAAAAAAACCAAAAACTTAGCAAAAACTTAAAAATTTCATTTCAAATATTGTAGTAGGTATATAGTAAACATATACCTCTTAATTTGTTGCATATATATATATATATATATATATATATATATATATATATATATATATATATATATATATATATTTGCTGAAATCAAAATTAAAGCACCATGCCTAAACTTAAGAATGGTAAAGAAACTTTAGGAGAAGAAGAAGATTGGTTACAAGATACAACTAGAGACCCAAATGTCCTTCTTGGAGATCCAAATCCGGAAGGAGAAACTCTAGGTCAATCAGAAGAAGACTTAGGTGAAGATAAGGAACAAGAAGGGAGTGTTAAAGAGGATGGATCCTCATCCCCTAGAGTAGCTCCAAATGGAACTATTGCTTTTGACAATGCAGAGCATTTTTGGAAATTTCTCATTGATAACATTGATGACCTTAATGTGGCAATTCGTATTGATAAAGGGAAAATTAGTAACACTCAAGCAGCCATGGAATATATGTGTAATATGCGCACTAATCCCTTGTATTTCATTGATCAAGAAAGTGACAAGGCTGGGCCATCCAATACGGATATGGTCACTATGGCTCAAAACATGTCAAAACAACAGGTTACCCAACCTCCTAAGGAACCTGTTATTCAACCTAAAATCACTCCCACACAAAAGAAACCTTCCTTCACTATTTTATTCTGCCAAACTATTGAGCAATATGCTTCAAGTAAACAAAAACCTAAAACAAAGCCAAATACAAACTTTCAACAATCTGGAATACAACATAATACAACTTCAAAATTCCTTCATAATACTTTTCCTACCAATAACTTACACAATAGTAACATGGCATCTAATCTGCATGTTCCTCCATCCTATGCCCATAAAACCCATGTCAATGCCCTACCGAACCAATATGGGGGGCAAACTAGTAATCTGGAAGCCATGGTGAAACAATTAGCTTCACATATGGACCAGATAGATCCCTACCATCCCTCGTATAATTATCGAGAGATCTGTAGTCAACCTTTGGATCCCATAGTTGTAGCTCAACCATACCCTAAGCATTTTCCCATGCCCGTCCTGCCTATATATAAAGGAACCAAAGATCCCATAGAGCATCTTCGCATGTTTAGGATAGCATGTCACGACATATCGCATGACGACTTGCTATTACTAAAAATGTTCCAAAAAAGTTTAGGTGGAATGGCATTAGAGTGGTACTATCAATTGCCCACTCATTCTTTGAGAAACTTCGAAGAAACAATGGAATCATTTGTCCATCAATTTAGTGCCTACATCGAGAGGCATGTAACTATTAAAGACCTATACAATTTAAAACAAGACAAGGATGAATGCTTTGCCGATTTATTAGCTAGATGGAGGCAATTGATAGGAAAATTGCACTTTGTGCTGCCTTATAGGGAAATGTTGGACATTTTCATCAACAATTTACAGGAACAGATATCTTATGAGCTATCAACTGCTACTTTAACTACCTTTGATCAAGCTATAGATTTAGCTCGAAGAGTAGAAGATGCCCTAATTAGGAGAGGCCAACTTAGGAATAAGGATGATGAGAAAACATCTAGAAATCAATATAAAAACAAACAAGTTGTCGATGACGGAGTCACTGACAGCAGAAACGTTGCTAATATCAATGCAATGAAGACAATAGAAAAATTCATATTGAAACCTCCTGACAAGCCTCCTCAAGAATTCACTAGATTAAACCAACCCTTATCAACTATTTTACCTCAATTGCTCGAAAGAGGTTTGATCCAATTACCAGCCATCCGGGAACCTGATCCAACTATACCCGGATATAGAGCTGACTTGCACTGTGATTTCCATAGAGGACCTAGACATTCTACCAATGCTTGTAAAAGGTTGAAACATAAAATAAAAGATTTTATTGACAATAATGAAATGGAAGTGCAAGCCTTCCAACCTAAACAAAACCCTCCTAATAATACTCAAAAGACCGTTCCCCAAAATCAAAATCAAAATGCCAATCAAACTCTGGACATATTTCAACACCCTTTACCAAGACATGGTAAAGAGGTAGCCAATCAAATCGAACATCATAATGTTCCCCCTCCTACCCGATATGTAGGAACCATTAGCGGACAATTACCTATTCAGGATCCTCAAATATTTGACACAACCTTATCCCTGGTTACGACCAGGCCCTTACATAATTTTCAAACTTCTGATTCTAGTGATATAGAATCAGATAGTGAAAGTGAACTAGACATTACTTCAAACCAATCGAATAGTTCTGAAAACTAATCAAATCCTATTCAACCCGTCATATATGCGATGGTTCCAGAAGAACAATTTCCTATAAGAGTCACTACTTGAACCTATATATGTGTAATATGCACACTAATCCCTTGTCTTTCATTGATCAAGAAAGTGACAAGGCTGGGCCATCCAATACGGATATGGTCACTATGGCTCAAAACATGTCAAAAAAATAGGTTACCCAACCTCCTAAGGAACCTGTTATTCAACCTAAAATCACTCCCACACAAAAGAAAATTCCCTTCACTACTTTATTCTACCAAACTATTGAGCAATATGCTTCAAGTAAACAAAAACCTAAAACAAAGCCAAATACAAATTTTCAACAATCCGGAATACAACATAATCCAACTTCAAAATTCCTTCATAATACTTTTCCTACCAATAATTTACACAATAGTAACATGGCATCTAATCTGCATGTTCCTCCATCATATGCCCATAAAACCCATGTCAATGCCCTACCGAACCAATATGGGGGGCAAACTAGTAATCTGGAAGCCATGGTGAAACAGTTAGCTTCACGTATGGACCAGATAGATCCCTACCGTCCCTCGTATAATTATCGAGAGATCTGTAGTCAACCTTTGGATCCCATAGTTTTAGCTCAACCATACCCTAAGAATTTTCCCATGCCCATCCTGCCTATATATAAAGGAACCGAAGATCCCATAGAGCATCTTCGCATGTTTAGGATAGCATGTCATGATATATCACATGATGACTTGCTATTACTAAAAATGTTCCCAAAAAGTTTAGGTGGAATGGCATTAGAATGGTACTATCAATTGCCCACTCATTCTTTGAGAAACTTTGAAGAAACAGTTGAATCATTTGTCCATCAATTTAGTGCCTACATCGAGAGGCATGTAACTATTAAAGACCTATACAATTTAAAACAAGACAAGGATGAATGTTTTGCCGATTTCTTAGCTAGATGGAGGCAATTGACAGGAAAATTGCACTTTGTGCTGCCTTATAGGGAAATGTTGGACATTTTCATCAATAATTTACAAGAAAAAATATCTTATGAGCTATCAATCGCTACTTTAACTACCTTCGATCAAGCTATAGATTTAGCTC
Source organism: Wollemia nobilis (assembly GCA_028583015.1). Classification (NCBI taxonomy): domain Eukaryota; kingdom Viridiplantae; phylum Streptophyta; class Pinopsida; order Araucariales; family Araucariaceae; genus Wollemia; species Wollemia nobilis. Next base: position 7,051,377 of record JAQPPZ010017095.1, read on the forward strand.
GAAGAGTAGAAGATGCCCTCATTAGGAGAGGCCAACTTAGGAAGAAGGATGATGAGAAAACATCCAAAAATCAATATAAAAACAAACAAGTTATCGGTGAAGGAGTCACTGACAGCAGAAATATTGCTAATGTCAATACAACGAAGAAAACAGAAAAATTCATATTGAAACCTCCTGATAAGCCTCATCGATAATTCACTAGATTAAATCAACCCTTATCAACTATTTTACCTCAATTGCTTGAAAGAGGTTTGATCCAATTACCAGCCATCCAAGAACCTGATCCAACTATACCCGGATATAGAGCTGACTTACACTATGATTTCCATAGAGGACCTGGACATTCTACCAACGCTTGTAAAAGGTTGAAGCATAAAATACAAGATTTGATTGACAATAATGAAATGGAAGTGCAAGCCTTCCAACCTAAACAAAACCCTCCTAATAATACTCAAAAGACCATTCCTCAAAATCAAAATCAAAATGCCAATCAAACTCTAGACATATTTCAACACCCTTTACCAAGACATGGTAAAGAGGTAGCCAATCAAATCGAACATCATAATGTTCCCCCTCCTACCCGATATGTAGGAACCATTAGCAAACAATTACCTGTTCGGGATCCTCAAATATTTGACACGACCTTATCCCCGGTTACGACCAGGCCCTTACATAATTTTCAAACTTCGAATTCTAGTGATATAGAATCAGATAGTGATAGTGAAAGTGAACTAGACATTACTTCAAACCAATCGAATAGTTCTGAAAATGAATCAGATCCTATTCAACCCATCACAGATGCTATGGTTCCAAAAGAACCATTTCCTAGAAGAGTCACTACTCGACCTTCTTCTAATATATTACTTTCTAATGAACAAGACATCAATGCTCAATCGAGACCAGTTCAGTGTCTTCATTATAACATTGTAGGTACCATTGGAGTCGTTACTCGACAACAAGCTCAAAATTCCCAACAAGAACCAAACCAGAACGATGGATCGGCTCCATTTGTTTTGAAAAACCCCAATAAAGGGAATCATGCTCCTATTGTTCAACCTAAACCCCCTTACAATATTAATGAGCAATTGTCCAATACTACGGCCAAAATTTCCCTCTTAGATTTATTAAGATCCTCTCCCACCCATAGGGATGAGTTGATGCTTACATTGAGCCAAATGATGGTACCTCAAAACATTCAACTCTGAAGCTATGGCCAATACTATCATCACTTGAGAGATTGATTGTATTGACTTCTGGGATAAAGATATCCCACAACACGATTTACATAAGGACAATCCCTTATACATTACTGCTCTAATTGGAGATGTAGCTGTCAAAAGAGTTTTTATTGATAATGGTTCATCTCTAAACATTTGCACTTTTGACTTCTACCAATGATTTGGCTTTAGAAGTGATGAAATGAAGAAAACTAATATGATTATCAAAGCTTTTAATGACAAAACACAAGAAACATGTGGAGTTATTACCCTCCCATTGCAAGTTGGTCCTAGAACCCTAGAAACAACCGTGTTTATTGTACATTGCCCAACATCATACAATATACTTTTGGGTCGCCCTTGGATCAATGCCATGCGAGCGGTCCCATCAACTTTACACCAATGTGTTAAATTTGAGTTTAAAAATTAGTTGGTCACTATCCATGGTGACCCTAGACCTTTGATATGTGTGCTTTGGCGAGAACCCGTTGGAGTGCAATTTTTCCTCGCTTCTGTCATCCACACATCCTAGTTCTTATTTTTCATCTAAAACTGTGAAACATACACCCATAACTTCACCTATTTCCCCTCCATTAATTTCATCCTCCTATATAGACCAACAACCCTCTAAACAAATCATTTTAGAACCTCAAAAAGATCTTAAATCTACAACCAATCCTTCAAGTTCTACCCCTATAAATTCAAATCTTCTAGAAACAACTATCATACCTTCCACATCTCAAGACATAGGTAATAAGCCTTCTACATCTTATGCCCTTTCTGATGAACTTTTACCAGATTTATCCACAACCTTAATATCAAAAAAAACAAATGCTTTCATGCAATATTCAATTCTTTTAAATAACTTGCCGCCATCTCCTCGTACTTTAGGCCTCCCACAACCTATGGGAAGTACTTACCAAGTCGGGAGTTGTGCCTTCATTTATAAAGGATATGACTGGGGAAGAATCCCTCGGAATATCAAAACTCATCATGAGGGATACGCTCGGTGTTATTTTACCAATGATTATATTAAAGCTAAACCCATGATGCTTAAAATGGGATATAAATGGAAAGGCTTGGGACCTTTCCAAAATGGCATGAAAGAACCTTTCGAGGTAGAACCGTGGCCTGCCTGCTGTGGTGTGGGCCTATTTCATAGTAAGGGTCAACCCTTTCCTTTTGAGGATGATGATCATCTCATATGTTATCAAGATTATTTGGATAGGCATGTTGATTTGCCTCTTAAAAATCAGTCGTTTTCATGCAACATGCTATCCATAGCTTACCCTAAAATTATTGCTGACCTCGATGAAGAGTTGGAAGGAGATATCTTCCATGATGTCTCTATTGAAGAGATGTTACACAATGGATTTTATTTTGATGGTTCTATACCAACTATAGCCCAACTTGAGGCCACTAATCCTTAGAATGAATTATCTAAATTAACCTTACAAGAATTACAAGAATTGGGCGTTTCACCCGCCCCACCTAACTTTGAAAGAGATCTACATATGAAGGTAGAAAACGTCATTAAAATTAATATTGGAACTGAGGACATTCCTCACATAATCAATATTGGATCAGAATTAAGTCAAGAAAAATAATAACAATACATTGCATTCCTTAAAGAGTATGAAGATGTCTTTGCTTGGACATACGAAGATACGCCAGGTCTAGACCCTTCTATAGTCATGCATCATCTAGTGGTCCATCCGGATGCTAAACCTGTTAAACAAAAACTTAGAAAAATGCATCCCAAAGTGGCTCTTCTAGTCAAAGGGGAGTTAGAAAAACTCCTGAATGTTATCTTTATACAAGCTATTGATTATGTTGAATGGATCTCAAATGTAGTTCCAGTCACCAAGAAAGAAGCTACCAAAGTTAGGGTTTGCACTGATTTTAGAGATATTAACGTTGCATGCCCTAAAGATGACTTTCCTCTTCCAAACATGGATCAAATCATTGAATTCACTGTCGAAAGTGGGATGATGTCCTTAATGGATGGATTCTCCGATTATAATCAAATTCGGATAGCTCCTGAAGACCAGGCTAAAACAACCTTTATTACCCCCTGGGGTACCTTTTGCTGGAAAGTGATGCCATTTGGCTTAAAGAACACCGGTGCAACTTATCAACGAGCTATGACTTAAATTTTTCATGATATAATGCATGATATCCTACATGATTATGTGGATGATATTATAGCTCGCTCTATTATTGAAAATAATCATTTAGATGATTTGAGGAAAGTCTTTAATCGATTACAAGAATATCTCATTCGATTAAATCTAGCAAAATGCATATTCAAAGTTAAATCCGGCAAACTATTAGGGGTTTTAGTTTCTTTACGTGGTATTGAAATCGACCCTCTCAAGATTGCGACCATCACTGATATGCCCGCACCTACTAATATATCTGAGTTACGAAGTTTACACGGTAAACTTCAAGCCATCCGTCGCTTCATCGATAAGCTGGCGAACAAAATCGGTCCCTTTCTTAAACTCCTTAAGAAGGATGTCCCTTTTAATTGGGACACAGAATGTAGAGAAGCTTTTGAACTTCTCAAAAAATACCTCCTTAATCCACCTGTGCTTTCACCACCTAAATCTGATCGCCCATTTCTCCTATATATTTCCGCTTCAGATTCTGCCTTAGGAGCTATGTTAGCTCAACTTGACGATGAAAAGCGAGAACGTGCTAATTATTATATTAGCTGAACCTTCATCAGTTATGAAACCCGCTATACAACGTTAGAAAAACTATGTCTAGCAGTCGTGTTTTCTACGCAAAAATTATGACACTATATGCTTAGTCAAAAAACTTATGTCATTGCTAAATATGATCCCTTGAGGTATCTCATGAGTCGACCTTATTTATCGGGTCGCACAACCAAGTGGGTTCTTGCTCTAAGCGATTTTGATCTCACATTCATAGGACATAAGTCTGTTAAGGGTCAAATAATAGCAAATCAATTAGCTGCTGCACCCTTAGAGTCTACCCATCCCCTCATCATCGAGTTTCCAAATGAATGCCTTCAATTAGAGGTAGACCATACCAAAAAATGGTCCTTATACTTTGATGGAGCCCGATGCATGAGTGGGGCTAGTGCGGGTATTATTTTAATATCTCCACAAAAACATCTTATTCCTCTGTCCTTCAAATTGACATTTGCTTGCACCAAAAATACTGCTGAGTATGAAGCTCTAATCCTTGGATTACGAGCTGCCCTAGTGCTAAAAATTAAACATCTCTTAGTTTTTGGTGATTCTCAACTGGTTATAAACCAAATTAATGAAGTTTATCAAACCAAGGATGATAAACTGTGCCCATATAAGGCCTATGTTTTACAATTAATGTCTTTATTTGATCAAGTTACCTTGGAAACTATTCATTGAACTAGCAACCGTGCAGATGATGCTATGGTCGTAGCTGCATCTCTCCTGCCCTTGGAGTTAGATGACGAATATGCCACTATAATTATTCGTCGACTCCAGGAACCTGCTTCAAATAAGTCATGCTTAGAGCCTTTGGATGTGTTTCTAATCAATGAAACTACTCTTGAACCTTGGTATACAGACATATTTGATTTTCTCCAAAATGGGATTTTCCCTACCAATTCATAGGACAAAAGTCTGTTAAGGGTCAAATCATAGCAGATCAATTAGCTGCTACACCCTTAGAGTCTACCCACCCCTCATCATCGAGTTTCAAGATGAATTCCTTCAATTAGAGGCAGACCATACTGAACAATGGTCCTTATACTTTGATGGAGCCCGATGCATGAGTGGGGCTAGTGTGGGTATTATTTTAATATCTCCACAAAAACATCTTATTTATCGAGTCGCATAGCCAAGTGGGTTCTTGCTCTAAGCGAGTTTGATCTCACATTCATAGGACAAAATTTTGTTAAGGGTCAAATCATAGCAGATCAATTAGCTGCTGCACCCTTAGAGTCTACCCATCCCCTCATCATCGAGTTTCCGGATGAATGCCTTCAATTAGAGGCAGACCATACCGAACAATGGTCCTTATACTTTGATGGAGCCCGATGCATGAGTGGGGCTAGTGCGGGTATTATTTTAATATCTCCGCAAAAACATCTTATTCCTTTGTCCTTCAAATTGACATTTGCTTGCACCAACAATACTGCTAAGTATGAAGCTCTAATCCTTGGATTACGAGCTGCCCTAGCGCTAAAAATTAAACATCTCTTAGTTTTTGGTGATTCTCAACTGGTTATAAACCAAATTAATGAAGTTTATCAAACCAAAGATGATAAACTGTGCCCATATAAGGCCTATGTTTTACAATTAATGTCTTTATTTGATCAAGTTACCTTGGAAGCTATTCCTCGAACTAGCAACCGTGCAGCTGATGCTATGGCCGTAGATGCATCTCTCCCGCCCTTGGAGTTAGATGACGAATATGCCACTATCATTATTCGTCGACTCCAGGAACCCGCTTCAAATAAGTCATGCTTAGAGCCTTTGGATGTGTTTCTAATCAATGAAACTACTCCTGAACCTTGGTATACAGACATATTTGATTTTCTCCAAAATGGGATTTTCCCTGCCAATTCATAGGACAAAAGTCTGTTAAGGGTCAAATCATAGCAGATCAGTTAGCTGCTGCACCCTTAGAGTCTACCCATCCCCTCATCATCGAGTTTCCAGATGAATGCCTTCAATTAGAGGCAGACCATATTGAACAATGGTCCTTATACTTTGATGGAGCCCGATGCATGAGTGGGGCTAGTGTGGGTATTATTTTAATATCTCCACAAAAACATCTTATTTATCGGGTCGCATAGCCAAGTGGGTTCTTGCTCTAAGCGAGTTTGATCTCACATTCATAGGACAAAAGTCTGTTAAGGGTCAAATCATAGCAGATCAATTAGCTGCTACACCCTTAGAGTCTACCCATCCCCTCATCATCGAGTTTCCAGATGAATGCCTTCAATTAGAGGTAGACCATACCGAACAATGGTCCTTATACTTTTATGGAGCCCGATGCATGAGTGGGGCTAGTGTGGGTATTATTTTAATATCTCCGCAAAAACATCTTATTCCTCTGTCCTTCAAATTGACATTTGCTTGCACCAACAATATTGCTAAGTATGAAGCTCTAATCCTTGGATTACGAGCTGCCCTAGCGCTAAAAATTAAACATCTCTTAGTTTTTGGTGATTCTCAACTGGTTATAAACAAAATTAATGAAGTTTATCAAACCAAAGATGATAAACTGCACCCATATAAGGCCTATGTTTTATAATTAATGTCTTTATTTGATCAAGTTACCTTGGAAGCTATTCATCGAACTAACAACCGTGCAGCTGATGCTATGGCCGTAGCTGCATCTCTCCTGCCTTTGGAGTTAGATGACGAATATGCCACTATCATTATTCGTCGACTCTAGGAACCCACTTCAAATAAGTCATGCTTAGAGCCTTTGGATGTGTTTCTAATCAATGAAACTACTCCTGAACCTTGGTATACGAACATATTTGATTTTCTCCAAAATGGGATTTTCCTCGCCAATTCTAATAGAAACCAGCGTCGGTTATTACGTTGACGAGCAAGTCAATTTGTAATAATTGGCAATACTTTATATAGGAGATCTTTTGAAGGTATCCTATTAAGATGTTTAAACTTAGAATAATCTAAATCAGCCTTGAGTGAAGCCCACAATGGATCTTGTGGAGGACACTTTAGTGGTAGTGTCATTGCTAAAAATCTCCTTCGAATAGGATACTTTTGGCCTACCATGGAAACGGATGCACATGAGTATGTGCGCCATTGCGACAAGTGTCAAAAACATGCTGACCTTGTCCATGCACCTGCACAAGAGCTGCAGGCTATTTCATCTCCTTGGCCCTTATGGGGCTTGGATATTATTAGCAAAATCAATCCTGTGTCATCTGATGGACACAAGTTCATCATAATCGCCACTGAGTATTTCATGAAGTGGGTCGAAGCTATGCCTTTAGCCTCCTGCACTGGCACACAAGTTTCTAAATTTATTTTTAATCAAATCATTTGCAGGTTCGGAATTCCTGCCAATCTCATCTCTGACAATGGAACTTGCTTCAAAAATAAAGATGTTAAAAAATTATGCCAAAAATATAAGATTCAACATCGCTGGTCCACTCCCTATTATCCTCAGGGTAATGGTCAAGCAGAAGCATCTAACAAAACCTTAATCAAAATTCTCAAAATATTAGTCAATAAAACGGGCCGTGACTGGCACATTCAATTATATCCAGCCTTGTGGGCTTATCGAACTAGTGTTCGAACCCCCACAGGAACTTCACCATTTGTTTTGGTTTATGGTGCTGAAGCAATTTTTCCATTTGAATTGGAAGTTCCTTCTTTGGCTCTGCTACTTCAAGATACTGAAGTAGGAGATGAATATCGAGCTGGCAGACTTAGTCAGCTAGAACTCCTAGATGAAAAACACATCAATGCTTTGGAGCATCTCCGTGCTTACCAAAACAAGCTTAAAAGATCATATGCTAAGAAAGTTCGTCATCTATCCTTTGAGATCGACGAACTTGTTTTAAAAGAAAATAAAAAAATACAAATGCAACTAAGGACCTTAAAGGTAAATTTGAGCCCAACTGGCTTGGACCATATATTATTACTGCTAGATTTGCATCAGGAGCATACAAATTATCTACCTTAGATGGTAAAGAACTTAAAGAACCCATGAATATTTTGCATCTTAAATGTTACTATGCATAAACTTGGTCATTTCATCCATGTATATATTTGTTCAAAATCACTATCTTGTATTTCTTTCAATTTATTCAAAAACACCAAAAACATTCATAAATATCCAAAATCTTCAAAACTATTTGTTGCATATATTTATGACACTTGTTACTTTTTTTTCAAAAACAAAAATAAAGAATAAAAATATAAAAACAGCTATATGCTTGACTCTTTCGAAACCAAAACAAAATAAAGAAGAAAGAGAGAGTCAACATTCTCAAAACTTCTCAAAAAATTATTTATATATATTTTCTTACAATTATTGCAGTTATACATTTCAAATTATTTTGGATAAATTACCATTTATTTGGAATCCCTCACTTGCACACTCACAACAATAAATATCTTGATTTTATCTGGCATGATTACTAATCTCTCTTATATCAAAGTCCACAAAATTCAATTAAATAAAGTTTGAGCATAGAGAATTGATCTTGTTATTTACTTAAACCAAGCACATATTTTCACAATAAAATGATTATATTTGTAATTTCCATGTTTTGCTACATAGTAGAACTAATTTCTTGAGCGAAAAGTTTCCCCTGCTATCCTATCATGCACATGGTCTATAATCTTTGAGAATTGGCAAAAGGACAAGCTCACCCCTACCCAGAATAAAAATCCCTTGCTCTACAGCTAATCCGAGCAAGTATCCCTAGCAAAGAAAAAGAAAAGAAAAGTTCAAGAAAAAGAGAAAAGAAAAAAAAATGTTCTTTTATATCATTACAGCAATGTTCCAAGCATTATCAAGCAAAAAATACAAAAAAAAAAAAAAAGCAAAAGCAAGAAAGCAATAAAATTCCTTTCCCTACCCTTTGAAAAGAAAAGAAGGGTTGATGATCTTGAATCTCTGGAATTCTCAATTATTCGAAAACTGTGAGGTAAGCCCCATAACAGGTGGTTTGTGCCCAACCTGCTTGGCCTTGGGTAACTCCTAGCATGGTGATATGTCTGTCACATTAGCGACCTTATTTTGTACGGACCTATGTCTACTTATGGATTAGCTAGCTCTTGATAATCCGACCTACATAGTAGCCTAGTATGGTTATATGCATCTACATCATGGTTAATGAACACTTATTTGGTTTCTTCAAATCACTTGTATCATATTATCTTGCTCAAAACTGGTAAATGAACAATGCAATTGCACACACATTTGTATTTGAGAGATTTTGTGTATCATTATGATAAGTCAAGATTGGAAATGAATTCACATATGCACACGGGATTCCTTATAAATCTAACTTTTGTCTTCAAAATCCTTTGAAATATTATTTTTGCAACTTGTTTGGAATAAATCAAGTACAATTGTCTACCACAAAGACAACTATATAATAGAAAAATAAAAAATTTCTTTCAAACTATACAATCAAAACATATACATATATATCTGGTTGACTTTCGCGACGATGGTATAGTTTCAAAACCAAAATTGGAATTTTATGCCTAGCGCAAGTCCTCATTTTCATATTTTCTGTTCATCAAAAATCAACCATGCAATAAAACTATATTTTTTGGATTTTCGTAATGATGGTATAAGTCTATACCTACATATTCTATGCCTAGCGCAAACCATTGTAACAATTTTTATTCCCCATTTATTAAAAATCATGAAAACCATATGACTTAATTCATTATGTTACACAAATTATGCTTTTAAAAAGCAAACCCATTTTCATTATTTCATGTCATTATGTCAACCTTCAATTTTGCAATGATGGTATAATTCCTAAAGAATTATCCAAAATTTTATCACACTTAGGAATTTATGCCTAGCAAAAATTATTTTAATATTATTTCATGCATACTATTTTTTATGGAAATCTGAAAACAAACCATCATCATCATCATCATTTGCACTATTGCACCAAAGTCTTAAGACAATCTCTTAAGCACTCTTTTACTTTTAACAATATTTCTATAAATGGGACTAGCTTGACGACCGAGTAAGTGACGACTCCATGAAATGGTCTATAACAGCGACAATGTCCTTTGAAATTATTGTTAGAAATCTTTTTTTATTTTATTTTTATCACATTTCATTACAAACAACCAATTTGTTACATCAGATTATTTCATTTAAAATATCACAGCATGACATCAAAATTATAATATTTCCAACGACATAATTACATGAATTATCAAATCAATCAATCAAACATAAAAGCATCATAAGCATACACATTATACAAGTCATGTGATCAAAAACATATCTCATATCATATATATATCAACAACCGTATATGTACATCATCAAAACTGGATTGGTATGCCACAATCTGTACCTCGACATACTCAATCCTCTATCAAAAAAATAATCATATAATACAATGTCAGTCCAGCCCTCTAGCCTCAAGAGCCCCTCGAGATCTCTACCTCATCTCCTCCCCTACCCTGAGGTGGACGAGGTGGCCCCATCGCAGCATGTGTAGTCCTAGTCCTCGACTGGGATGTGGTCCTCGATGACCCGATACTGATCGGATTTGCAATGTTGGCTGGTAGGGGTAGTCTATCTGCCTCTGGCACCAGCTGGTAATACAATGTCTGATAGAATGTAAGCTAGGCGATAGCCCATGTCAGCTCTCTAGAGCTCACCCCTCCGCCCCGTGCCCTGAGACATGTAATATTGTCCCATAGCTGTGACACCTCAGCTCGGTGGCGTGCAACCTCATCCTATAGAGTCTGCACCTAGGCCTAGAGACAATCTCTCTCTGCCTGGATAGTAGCCATCTCGCTACTCTCTCCTATGTTGACACCCTTGCCCTTATTGGGTGATGGTGGCCTCTCCCTCTGTGGAGATGGGGGTCTCGCCTCCCTCCTCTCCCTCTATCATGGCCTCTCCTGTGCCTGTGGCCTCCTCGGCTCTCTCCCGTTGTGACCTTGGGCTGCCTCCATAGCCGCCTAGCACCGCCTCCCTATTCGACGCACAACTACATGTATCAAACCCTGTGCCCTCATCATTCGAGGAGGGCGGATGCCTGTGTACCAGGCATCATAGCCATCGGCTACCCTTGCATCGTCACCATCCACTGGCTGGATGGGGGCATCGTCTGTGTCCTAGCTCCAAAACCGCTGCATGTCGAGAGCCCTGCTAACTGTGGTGTTATCCCTGACAGTTTGAGAAAACTTGTAATCCCTCAGAGATGGGATCCCCTACTACAGATCAAACTACCTCAAAAATTGGTCATAGCAGTGGAGCTCCACCTCTCCCCTATCCATTCGTAGCCAGCAGACTCGCCTGATGCGAGCCAACTCCTGTCCGTCCTCGGCCCACCTTGGATGCTCCCTCCATGGTCTCCAGGTGATCTGGTCTGGGACTAGGTCATCCAGTAGTCTCCGGGACATAGGGAGGTCAATCTGTCGTTGTGACCCTCTCTGGAGCCACCAGTAGAGACTCGAGGCCTCTCCCCGTCTACCCTTATCAGAGGAAGCCCTATCGGCCTTCGCACAGCAATGTTCTCCCAACACCAAACCTGTAAGAGCGATGTCATGACCAAAAATCGGTCGCCCTTGTACACGACCCCATATAGGATCCTGTACAGCTAGCATAGAACAAAAATTCCCCAAGAAAACCTATAGTCGTGGTCCCGCATATCATAGATCACATCTACGAGCATCCACGACACCCTGCACCTGATCTGGTGGCACAGCAGAAGTCCACCAACCGCTCCAGCTAGCACCCGTGTGAGTCTAGATGCCCCAGGAATCTGGTGCAGTGCCTCGATATTAACTTCGCCCTTCTCCAGGGTGAAGCTCGGGTCACCACACAGTCGTCCCATAGCGTGGCCCTAATTGGCTACAGGAGGGATCAGTCGTCCTTGTATGGGGATTCTTAGAATCCTCCATACATCCTCTAGAGTGGGAGTCATCTCCCCTATCGGTAGCCAAAAAAATGAAAAACCTGGATACCACCTCTCTACTAGGGCTATCAATAGCCCCATATCTGTGGACACTTGTGGCATCTCTGCCACATGCTGCAAGCCGGCCTGTGCCAGCTGATCTCGCTCTGCCTATGTGAGAGTAGCCAAGTCATCTCTCAACCCTCCATACTTCCATTCCCTACTCTTTAGTAATCCTCTCTACAAACATAAACAACAAAACAATAAACAATCATTAATAAACAATTCAAGTAATTAATAATGCAAGTTAAAAATCATTTTTTTTTTTTGCAATTGATGATATCGCCCACTATTGGATGATATCATCCCAAATTTGAGCAGAATCATCTCCGATTTCACAAGCCAAAATCGTCTCTAATTTGACGAAATCATCCCCCTTTCGTCGATTTCGCCCTTGGGCAAAATTGCCGAAATTGAGACGATTTCGTCGAAATCGGGACGATTTCATCCTGACGACGTCGACGGCCCAAAAACGGCCGCGATGCTCAAAAATCATCTAAAAATTACCTACAAAGCATGTAAATTCAAATTAAAGCATCCTAGTTAAGTCTAGACTCTTACCCGTAGACCGCACCGGACCTCTGTCGATCTGTGCGTCGTCTCCACCATTTTTGCTTCAGAGCTCTAAAAACCAGAAAATGAATAGTAAAAATGAATTAGGGTTTTACCTTATTTTTCTTAATTTTATTCAAAAATAATTTTTTTTGCTTTTTCGCGTTTTTACCTCAAACGTTCGATTTGGGTAAAAACACGGAGGGGGCACCATAGTAAGCTGTCATACGATTCGACCAAGAATTGTCGCCTAAAAATGGGAATAATTTTTGCTTTCTCGTAGATCAAGAAGAACTCATATTTAACGCATTTTCTTCGGAAAATTCGCTAAAGAGGGGGCAAAATGTAGCACCCTAAAATTGGCATAGTAAAATTATAATAATTACATTCACCTTAGTAAATAATTTAAAATTCAAATTTAACCTCCCAAACCGCCCGTTAACCGTCGGGTAATCCGTTTCCCCCTTTTTCGTGCCATTTTTAGAGGTTGTTTTGATCGTTTGACGATATCGTCGTCGATAAGACGATATTGCCCCAGATCTGACGATTTCGTCTGGACTAGGACGTCCAGACGATCTTGTCGCAAAATTGATTTTGCACAATTAGCTTCTGTTCCAACGGGTCTCCAATCCAGGCAGAAGCGTGTCTACACCGTTAGGGACCCTCCCCCGTTGGAGATCTCCCAAATTGGGATGATCTCCAACCTCCTAACTACTCCCCTAAGCCTATTTAATCCTAAGCTATTCCCTTAGCACCGCCCTGGCTGAAATTCTCTGCAATTTAACTCCATCTACATTGAACCATCCCAATTTTTCATTTGCACTAGTCCCATACCAATTTTGTTGCAGGTATATCACTGTTTTTCAATCGAAGCTAGCACACATCGTCACCGACGAACCTGTTCAGATCGGAGGTGAACCTATCGAATCTGAGGCAATTTCGTATTGATGCAAGATGATCTCGACTGTAGTCCATATTGAGGCAATCAGTGCCTGAAGTTTGCATTTTTCAACCTTTTCTCTGCTGTTTTATTCTGCAAATTAGATAGTTTATTCAGTGTTTATGTTATTTTGCATTTGGAGTTCACCCATTTAGCTTAGATTGCATACTAAGATCATGATTTGTCATTAGAATATCGTAATTTGCTTGAATTTATGTTCATAACTATTACTCAGTATTCATACAGTCATTTGGTGTTGTTTCCCTCTGTTAGCACAATAGTATTCGTTATATTTTGTATCTATTTTTCTGCTTGTAGGTCTCTGATGAATTCATCTGACGAATTCGTCAGATATCAGACGATTCTGTCAGATCTCAGACGATTCTATCAGATATCAGACAATTTTATCGAATTCCAGATGATCCTGACTGCTTCAAACATCAGAATCATCACCAGACATCCAGATCAGGTATTCCTCATTTGTATTCTATAAATTATCTGTTTCATGTATTTAAATATATTTTCTGTACTCATTGAATTTGCATTTTCATGTAGATTAATCTAGATTCATTTGGCCAAACCTAGGATATGAATGCTTAAAGTTAAAAACGAACACATTAAAACACATTCCAAACCTAGGCGTGGAAACTACCCTTAAATGTTTCCTGGTGAACCCACCATCCATCGAAAAATCATCAAAATACACCTCCCTTGAGAGGTGGGACCTTCGCAAAGTCCTCTCAGTCCGAGGTACTGTGACATCCTTTTCCCATCTTCCTTCTGGGCATGGATCCAATATCCTGAAGGTAAGGATGCAAAAAATTTGGAGTGATACAGCTCCTAATGCAAACACATCATATCTTGCTTTGGATCCTATGATAGATCCACCAAAATGGTCTGGATTACCAACTCCCTTAGCTATATTCCTAGCTTTACCCTTGATACCCGCCTTACCAACACCTAATTCTCATATGGAAGTTTTCCTAGATATAGAGACAACTATGAAAAAATTGACCAATGTGACCTCAATGAAAAGGAGGGAAGCTAAAAGGAAATTTCAACCAAGAAAGTTCCCATAGGTAACAAAAGACCCAACTTCACCCAAAAAGTACACAGAAAGGGTAGAAACAGTATATGCTAATCAAGAAGATGAACCTTCTACATCTCCTGTTGAATCTGATTATTGGTGCTCCACATGTAACGATAATCATGAGGAAATTTTGTGCATGGTTCACCAACATAATATGCAAATGATAGCTATTCAGAAAGTAGGAATATCTCATAAAGGACAAGTTAATATGATCAGGGAAACTAGCCATAATTTTATGATACCGTTAGTAGAACAAGTTGTAGTATTAATGAGGTCAGGTAAAAAACCCCTTCAAATTGATCCTAAAGAGATCAATCCCCTAAAAGTGCCCCTAGTAGCAAAATATCAAGCTGAAAAGAGGACCTTCCATAAGGTTGTACCCCTAAATATTGTTCAAAATAAGAGGGTGGAAATAAACAAAAATGATGCATCACTTAAAGAAACTAAGACTCAAGAATAGGTAAGGGATAAACTGAGATACCCTTCCTTGAAAAAAAGGTAAATAATAGAGGTAAATCAAGGGTACAAAAACATGTATGATCCACCTACGAAGAAAAAGGATAAACAAGCTGATGTACCCACTTTCAAAATAGTTGAATAATTGAAAAGTCTCCTTCAAAGGTAAGCATGTATGATGCACTGCTACTCCTGGGATTGATTGATTTGCTACAAGAATTTCTCAAAATAATAAAAAATAAAACCAAAGCTCACCCTTAGTTGAATCTATCCCAAGGTAATCCAATACCAACCTTACATAAAATAGACCTCCTCCATTATATTTTCCTTTGCAATTGGAAGGATGGGTAGTACACAATTGTATGATAGACTCAGGTACATCGACCATAATTATTCCTAAAGCAATGTGTGACATCATGGGTATGGACTATACTAGGAGCAGCCCAAGAGTGCTAAAATTAGACAACACCCCAATAAAAACTATGGGAGTAATCAAAGACATACCCATAGCACTAAATAAAATACCCCAGATTACAGTCATACAAGAAGTAGTAGAGGTTGATCTAGAACCTTATTTTATAATATCTTTCAAGGGAATTCATAGCCAAATTGGAAGGATAATCCCATACTGGACTAATCTTATATGGAAATACCATACAAGGGAAGGAGAATTAACATTGTTAATGAGAAACCTTCCTCTTTTCACATTGAGAATATATAAGAAGGTAACAAGCATACAAATAATGTGTCATTAAATATTTAAGAAACAAGAGAAATGGATTTGATGGATGAAGTTATGGAATATCTCAATATTGAAGACCAATACTCCTTGGAGAAATTTAATGCCATGATCAAAATAGGGATAGGAACTTACTCAATTACTAAACCCAAGATCCTTGAGGCTCTTGGGTTAGTAGAACAAGACCCTTCCACCAATAAGATCTGGAAAATATTCTTTGATGGTGCAATATGCAAGAATGGAGCTAAGGTAGGTATAGTACTAATATCACCAATGGGGGATGAGAAGGTATTTCATATAGATGAACATGGAGTTGCACTAACAATGTAGAAAAATATAAAGCATAGATTTTAGGCTTAAAAAATTCCAAAAATATGGGGGTCAAACAATTGTAAATAAATGGAGACTCAAAACTAATTGTTAACCAAGTCATTGAGAAATGCATCAGCAAGAAATATTACTTGAAGGCTTCTCAAAATAAGGTATGCAATCTTTTTGATACCTTCGAAGCATTAAGCATCAAGTCTATTTCTAGAGAATGCAAGACTCATGTTGATCTACTAGTATTCATGGGAGTCAACTATTGCCTCGTAGCCAATGTTATACAAAGGTAAAAAATAGTAAGGCTAATTTATAGACCTTCGGTCCTAGATAAAGATATCTTCTGGCGAGTTTTCAAAAATGAACAAATATTAAGATTCCTAATATAAGAGATGAACTGTTTGAATGAAAAAGTCCTAGAAGATGAAGAAGATGAAGGGTTGATCCAACTTAATAATAATCATATACCTAAAGGCCTGATCACTCTTGAAAGTTTATTTGGTAGCAGTGATCGACCATCAGGTCACAATATACAAATTGACAAATAAAAGTACAAAGAGATGTAGATAGAACCAAGTAAAGTTCTCAAGGTGGGAGTTCAATGTTCTAAAAAGGAAGCCAACTAGGTTTAGGGATTACATGAAGATTTCAATGATATTGTAGCTTGAACATATAATGATATCAAAGTATACAGTAAGGAAATGATACAACTTACTTTTGATCTTGAGCTAGGATTAAAAACCTTCCAACAAAAATAATGCACTATCAACCCCAAGATAGAGGTACTAATGAAACAAGAGTTGTTCAAAATATTCAACGCTAGGATAATATACCTTATTAAGAACTCTACATGGCTTGCTAATCTTGTATTAGTTAGTAAAAAGAATGGTGTCATCAGACTATGTGTATATTTTAGAAATCTAAATAGGACCTCGATAAAAGACCATTACCCCCTGCCTCAAGTAGATCAGATATTACATATTGTCACAGGGACAAAGAGGTTCTCACTATTAGATGGATTCTCTGGTTACAATCAGGTATAGTTCAAATATGAAGACCAACACAAGACTGCATTCATCGTCAAATGGGGAACATTTGCTTACCAGCGAATGCCCTTTGGTTTATCTAACGCTAGGGCCACTTTCCAAAGAGCAATGGACTTAGAATTTGGGTAACTAGTAAATAAAATAATAGTCACTTACCTAGATGACATGACAATGTTCTCCCACATAAAATAAAATCATACTGGGCATCTCCAAATGGTTTTAAAAAAAACAGAGAATTTAGCATTTCCTTGAACCCGAATTTGATCTTTGCTATTGAAGAAGGAAACCTATTGGGACATATTATTTATGAGAAGGGACTGATGATTGATCCAGAAAGAGTAACAACTCTCTTAAACCTCCTTTGACCATTGAATAAGAAAGGTTTGCAATATTTCTTTGGAAAAATAAACTTTGTGTAAATTTTTTTTATGGATTTCGTAGAGATAATAAAGCCCATGACTGAACTGCTTAAGAAGGAAATTGACTTTAGGTGGATATATATGAGGAAAGAAGCATTCAAAATTATTAAATAATCTATCTCCCAAGAACCTATGCTCATCAATCCATATTACTCAAGAGATTTCATCTTATATGCAGTTGGTGAACAAGAAAGTTATCCTGCAGTTCTCACCCAAAAGGGAGAAGACAAGGAAGAAAGACCCATCACTTTCCTAAGCCAAACTATGCAAGAACATGAAAAAATATGTAACTTCATTGAGAAACAAGTATACGTTGTCATTAAGTCCTTAAATAAGTTCAAGTATTTTTATCCCAAAGAAAGACCACGGTGTACGTAGTGCATCCTGATGTCATAAATTTCATAATCTAGGGAGAGCTTGGTGAAAAGAGAGTTGTACGGGTATAAAAAATCCAGGAATACAATGTGGAAATCCATCCCACTAAGTTAGTAAGGGGTAGAGTGTTGTGCCAAGAATTGGCAAGAAGAGCTCGAACTAACTATGTTGCTTGCCAAACTCCAGAACCAATCCCAGAGATAAAATAGTTATATAAAAATTTAGACTAGATTGATGAACTAATTGAATACTTCCTAAAAAAAAATACCCATCAAGTTTGAACACTTCATAAATAATAAGGTATAGGTTTCAGGCTCTAAAATATGTCTTCATACCTAAAGATCTGTACAGGAAAAACATGGATGAAATCCTTTTGAGATGCATTAGAGATGAAGAAAAGTAAAGGATATTGGAATATTTTCATGAAGTTTTATCAAGGGGACACTATTTAGGAAGCACTACTACATTGAAAATACCTTGGATAGGTTGTTACTGGCCTAACATCTTTTTCGACGCTTTCAAAATCACAAGAGGATGTGATGAATGTCAAAGGCACATGGGAAGAAAAAAAAACACCTCTTACCTATCAAGTCCATCCAAGTAGAACAACCCTTTCAACAATGGGGTTTATACTTCATAGGAGTATGAAGTAGGGAAAAACAGTGCACCTAATAATAAATAACAATATATGTATCTTTATCCTATGTCTAATGAGCATAAATCAGAAACATGCAAGCAAAATGGAAAAGATAAGCAAATAAAAAGAATGAAGCAAAGCGAATCGATTTATTATTAATTAAGCAGATAAAATATAGGTTACAAAATTTTCCCTTGAGGGCTCAAATTATTGATACAACTGTTACAAATTTTGGGGTGCCCAAGGGTCAAATCCTTCAAGATATTCGGGTGCACATCCAGTGTCTTTCCTCCTACCCACAATCAAGGTGGGTGGTCCAAGGATGCTGCCACTTGTGTATCTAACATTTGATGTCCTATTATCCTTCCCAATGTTATGTATAGCCTGCACCTACACACAAGGAAAGCAAAAATGTCACGTAGCAAGTGTATATGATGGAAAACATGCAATCCCCAAAGGCACCAAAAATCTAGTAATGAGAATATGCATCAAATAAACTCCAAATGACTTGAAATTGTAAAGGTATGTAAAATAGAAGGTTTTGGATAGACCTAACTATAAATATAGCAAAAATCATGTCCGATGGCATGTCGTAATCGCGATGACCGTCCTCCACCTACAAAACCCAAAGTAAACAATTCCTAAACCAAAAAACCTCTAAATCAAATGAAACTTGGTCAAAATACATAAAGGGATATTATAAGACAACCCATATGGTTAAATTTGTAATATAAACAATAGTTCTAGGTATTTCACCAAATTACCACTGTAGGCCTGCTTGGGACCCTAAAAAACACTAAAAATACGATATCTCCTTCAATATAGATCCAAATTGCATGAAATTTTTATAGAAGCATCATATGACAATATAGAATCTAAAAAAAAATAATAGAAGAAAAAACATGCACAGATTTTCCTCCGTAATAGGGTGGGATGACCGGGATTGTCATAGGCTGAGGGTCATCTTGGGGTGGGACAACCACCAATTCTGCACTTATTTTACCCCCAATTCCTCCAAGAATTTGTTAAGAACATCCTAGGTAGTGTTGTCCTGAAATTTGGTGTGAAAAATCATTCATATGATTTATTTTTAGAATCAGAACGTGCCTCCTAGTTCACTTGCAAACCTCCTTCGCTAGGTAGAGATTTCGAGGGAAAATAAAGCACAACAGGTTTGAAGGAAATCTTAGCAGCACACCATTGATTTGTCCTAAAAATCCTCTCTATATTTTGTGTGGAAAACTAATCCACCTTATAGACAAAGGAGGCCTTTGGGAAAATAGGCATGCAAGGGCATTTAGGGCACCAAGTGCCACTTGGCCATTGGGATGGCATGCATTGGAGGGGGAAGAGGATCTCCCAATTTGGCCTCCCTTATGAGGCATGTCATAGAATTCTATGCCCTCTAACTTTGTATGGTCGAAAGGTAGGGTAAATGAAATTTTCTAGGTGCCATTTATCCGCCATTTGACTTTTTGGGGGTCAAAGCTCATGGCTGTCCCACCTAGGGATGACCACACATGACCATCCCTGGGTGGGACGACCATGAAATGAGGCTGTCCTAGGGTGGAATGACCATGCCTATAGGCCCCAAAACTTTCCAAAAATTGGGTAAATGCTTCAAAAAGTGGTTAGGACCACTGTAAAACCTTTGAGGCTTGCCCAAGGGGGCCATAAGGTGTCAAATGGACCTTGTCTCGATCGCCTAATCGAATTGACCATATTTTAGTGTCTATAGATGCTCCTTTTTGAGATGCGTTATGTGCAGAATAATGCTGAGCAAAAATAGATGACTAAAATGCTAAATGATTAGGGTTATTCAATAACCTAACCAAATTTAGATTCCCAAATCATGGAAAGAGCATGCGTTCTTGAATCCTTGCTTCTGACGAGCTAAGGAACTTTCTTAAGCTTAGATATTGTTCTGTCATGAAGAGGTGAGGCCTATGATTCCATGATGCCAACAATACCAAGCATTTGAATTTGGTGTTGTGTTCTTGTTTGCTTCCCCAAGAAGGAGTGTGATTATCTTTGTCAATGATTCATTGAACGAATGCAATTTGCATGATTGAGTGTGTGCTTGTTGATTATGATTATGAATTTGCTAGGTATGACTACCCCCTCAAGCGACGAGTCAATGAGGGAATGACCAATGATAAAAGTGATGAGTCGCTTGACCCATATGACTTTTTTGGGGTTCCTTCTTGATCCTGAGTGAGTTCCATCAGATTTGACTTGTTTTTGGTGGGTTTTGGACCCTTTTCTTTGGTTTTTGTGTTGTTTTTGAATTTTGATTGTTTTAATTGTTTTTGAATTTTGATTATTGATTTTTTTTTGAGTTTTTTATTATTGAGGAGATTTCGTAGAAGAATACCTCATCAACGTTAGATGCCCCAATCATGAAAAGGGCACACATCTCAGAATCATTGCCTTTGACAAGTTAAGGAACTTGATTTTGGTAATATTTGAGGTATTAGCAACCAAGCTTAAGTCTAATCCTAGCCTTGATGGCAATTAGGAGATAAGCTTAAATCAAATCCTAGCCTTGATGGTGATAGGAGACAAGCTTAAATCAAATCCTAGCCTTGATGGCGATAGGAGACAAGCTTACTAGTTTGCTTGAATTTGCTTTTGACCTTTTGCTTATTTGCCCCAAGCAAGGAGGGTGGATGATTGTCTTTGGCACTGATTCGTAAGATGAACGTGATTAACTTGATTAAGCTATCAATTGTTGATTTGGATTAAACATGTTATTATGGCCAATGTGCTTAGTGGATGTCGTTGGGGCATTTTGGGGTGACCAAAGGGTTTATGGATACCTTTGGGGATTTTTGGGTGACCAAAGGGTTTATGGGTACCTTTGGGGATTTTTGGGTGACCAAAGGTTTTATGGGTACCTTTGGGGCTTTTTGGGTGACCAAAGGGTTTATGGGTACCTTTGGGGCTTTTTGGGTGACCAAAGGGTTTATGGATACCTTTGGGGCTTTTTGGGTTGACCAAAGGGTTTATGGATACCTTTGGGGATTTTTGGGTTGACCAAAGGGTTTATGGATACCTTTGGGGATTTTGGGTGACCAAAGGGTTTATGGATATCTTTGGGGATTTTGGGTGACCAAAGGGGTTATGGGTACCTTTGGGGCTTTTGAGGTTGATTGCTTAACTATTTGATTGCTGATTTGGGGAGGTATGATACCAATAATGCCCCAGTTGATATTACAAAAATATTTGCTTGATTTGCAATTATGATATTTGGAGCGTTAGACACATTATGTGTTATGATTTATGGATGCATTAATGGATGCTTATCATGGATGCATGTGTTATGGATGCATATTTTTGTTTTTGTAATATGATGTGATTTTAATGGATGTTTATCATGTATGCATATGTTGTAATATGATTTGATTTGATGTGGTGTATATGCATGGATGCATAATGAGATGGATGAATTGATTGATTGTATGATGCAATATGACTAATTATTTGACACACTACGTTAGCACCATAGACTGTATAAAATTCATTAATCCTTTTTGTATTGTTTTTGTGTAATTGATATATGGAAATGTACTATTGCAATGTGATAAAATGGAATGAATGAAGTGAAATGTTATAGAATGTTGATGAGGTTTTCATGAGACTCAAAAACTCTATCTAACTTGATCAAATGTTGTATACTGACTATGCAAGACTTTTTGACAAGGTATGAATCTGCTAGGATGACCAAGATACTTCATATCCCTGTGTGTGCAAGTGAGTTCATTCCTGTGAGATGCATAAAGATACCACCATTTCTAGATAGGCTATCCACCAAACCTAGAATGAGGATCACCCTATGAATATCACAATCCTAGGTTCATACTTGGTAGGATTAGACCACTAGGTAGTATAGGCTACCAAAAGCTAGCTCATCCACATGCAAACATTGGTCTGCACACACACAAAAGCTAATGTGACAGACATATCATCATGCAGGAGGCTACCACCATTGATAGATAGGCTATCCACTAAACCTGTAATGAGGATCACCTTATGGTTTTCCAAATGTTGAGAATTCCAAGGATTCAAGCTCAAGCTCCCTTATTTTCTTCAATTTTATTGGGATACTTGCTCATGTGTAGTGATTATAATCACTGTTTATTTTGTATTTTATTTTCTTTGAGCAAGGGATTTGGGAAGTGGTGATGACCACTATTTATTTTGACTTTTGCTTCTTTTTATTTATTTTTGTTTTTTTTGCTTTTTGTGGGATGTTGCTTTTGACTTTGACTTTGACTTTTGAGGAGTTTGATTTTTGAACTTGGGGATTTTGATTTTTTTGAACTTTTAGGATTTTGGGAATTGGGATTTGGGATTTTTGATAGTGGTGAAAACCACTGTTTATTTTTGGGAATTGGGTAGGGAAGAGCTTGTCCTTTTGCCAATTCTTAGCATTCTTGAACCATTCGCACAAGGGGATGAGTAGGATAACCTTTTCGCTTAAAGCAACCTAGACCACTTCGTGGGTTTCATATTTCCTTGCCCAAAAATTGGATTTATTAATGTGTAAATGTGTTGGGATTTGTTGTATACAAGGTATAATCTAAGAAAGACTCTACCTCCTAAAAATTATGATAGCTTTCTACAAATTCTGAAAATAAAACTAGAGGTGGCTGAGTGACTAGAAATCGTAAAGACATTCTAGAACAAATGACTAGGTGACGGGAGCTAGACACTGTTATGACCAATGTAAAATGTAGGTAAACATGATAAGTGGAAAACTAAAATGATGTGGATAATAATTTTGACATAATTGCCCTTATTTTGTTTTTTTTTTGGACTGATGCAGGATGTACAGTCTTAGTGCTAGACACGTATGAGCAACTCTATAGTGCAAAGTGCAATAATGAGTGTGCCTGATGTAGAGGATTTTGATAATGCAACGAGATGTGATGTAATGAAATGCAATATCATATTTTTATATTTTTGATGTTTTGATTGGTTGAAAATGCAATGTGATGCAATATTTTTGTATTTGTGATTGATATATATATATATATATATATATATATATATGATGTTTTTGATTTTTGATTGATAGATATATACATGTGACCAACGGGCTTATTGGGGGCCATTGGGGCATTTGGGGTGACCAAAGGGCTTATGGATGCCTTTGGGGCTTTTGAGGGTGACCTAGACAGTTATAGACTGCCTAGGAGCATTTTAGGTTGACCAAGCGGGTTATAGGCACCCTTGGAGCATTTTGGGGTGACCTAGATGGTTATAGACTGCCTAGGAGTGTTTTAGGTTGACCAAGCGGGTTAAAGGCACTCTTGGAGCATTTTAGGGTGACCTAGATGGTTATAGACCTCCTAGGAGCATTTTAGGTTGACCAAGCAGGTTATAGACACCCTTGGAGCATTTTTGGGTGACCTAGACGGTTATAGACTACCTAGGAATGTTTTAGGTTGACCAAGCGGGTTAAGGACACCCTTAGAGCATTTTTGGGTGACCTAGATGATCTATAACCATAGAGGAGCATTTTAGGTTGACCAAGCATGTTAAAGGCACCCTTGGAGCATTTTGGGGTGACCTAGATGGTTATAGACCGCCTAGGAGCATTTTAGGTTGACCAAGTGGGTTAAAGGCACCCTTGGAGCATTTTGGGGTGACCTAGATGGTTATAGACCACCTAGGAGTATTTTAGGTTGACCAAGCGGGTTATAGGCATCCTTGGAGCATTTTGGGTGACCTAGAAAGTTATAGACTACCTAGGAATGTTTTAGGTTGACCAAGCGGGTTAAGGGCACCCTTGGAGCATTTTTTGGTGACCTAGACGGTTATAGACTATCTAGGAGCATTTTAGGTTTACCAAGCAGGTTAAAGGAACCCTTGGAGAATTTTAGGCTGACCTAGACGGTTATAGACCGTCTAGGAGCATTTTAGGTTGACCAAGTGGGTTAAAGGCACCCTTGGAGCATTTTGGGGTGACCTAGACGGTTATAGACCGCCTAGGAGCATTTTAGGTTGACCAAGTGGGTTAAAGGCACCCTTGGAGCATTTTGGGGTGACCTAGACGGTTATAGACCACCTAGGAGTATTTTAGGTTGACCAAGTGGGTTATAGGCACCCTTGGAGTATTTTGTAACTTTTATTACTTTGTATTTTTAGGAGAAAGGTGCAATACCTTATGTACCCCCAGTATGCATCGTGATTGATGCGATGTTAAATATGACTTATCCTAATGTAAGTGCAATGGCTGAAAAATACCTTATGCACTGCAATTAAATGTATGCAAGGGTAAATGCAAAATGTTTTTGTGTTTTTAATGTTTTTGATTGTTTTTGAAAGTTTGATGTTTTCTGATTTGTTTGGATTCTTGATATTTTATGATTTGTTTGGATTTTTGGTGTTTTAAATTGTTTTTGAATTTTGAGTGTCTTGTGAGGGGGAAGGCATGATACCTTAGGCACCCCCAGTGTGTGTGCTACTTAATGAAAGTGAGAAAGGTGTGATACCTTTAGATTTATCACTATGATTCATTGGTTTTGATGTGGATGGTGGGGAAGGTATGCTACCTTTGGGTTGCTCAAAATGGTTGGTAGATGTTGTTTTTACTTCCTGTATGGGCCATAGGTCTTGGAAGTCTCCTATTGGTTGGTTGTTAGGAGCAAGAGGATTGCCCATCAGAAGCTCTTGCCTCTCGATCATATCCTGAACTAAATCTCTAAAGGGATAACATGTCTGGATATCATGACCTCTTTATTGATGGTAAACATAGTATAGATCTTTTTTGTGTGCCTTTGATCTATGCTTATTAGGTTTCAATGGATGGATCTCGGGAAGCATGATTGCTTGTGCCTCATACAATCGATTGAATATCAAAGCTAAGGGCTCTGACAAATGAGTATATTGTCTTTGCTTTTGTTGCATGTGATTTTTGGCCAATGGAGGTTGAGCCTGGTAATTAGGTTGCACTGATAATTGTGGTGGTGGAGCCCGGTTTGAGGGTTCAGGGGTACTCAAAACCACTTGATTTATTGGGGCCACATTTTGTTGCGTGTCACCACATTTAATATTCTTTTTTGGTTGTTACTCTTTGTGGAGTTGAACATCACCCTCCTAGACCTTGATGTCCTCAATGATTTGGGCTTGTGCTAAGGCCTCCTCAAATGTTTGATACCGTTGTAATTGTAAGAGAAGTGAAATCTGCTTCGAACAACTTCTAGTAAACATTCAAATAAGTTCCATTGTGGGTAGGGTGAAAGGTAGTTTTAACATCACCTTTATCCATATATTACCATACTCCATGGCTGGCTCATCATCAAGTTGATGAAGGCTAGACAAGTCAGTCAAGTTTATCATTTTCTTAGTGCTAGAGGCAAAACGTCCCAAAAATGCATCAATTGCTCAAAGGTGTTTATGCTATGACATGGTAGATGATTATACCATTCTAAAACATCCCCAAATAATGTTGTAATGAAGATTCTCAACATCAAAGGGTCATAGTCTTGAATATGAGAGCACTTAAGGATGAAGCTTGTCACGTGCTCTTCTGCATCTTCATTGTTTTTAAAATCTTCAAGTTTGGGCATCTGGAAATTCGATGGGTATGTCAGTGATGACATTGATGGATGCAAAGGTTGATTACTAAGCTACTTCAATGTGGGTTTTTGATAACCCAAAATTTGATCTGGCTTTTCTAATACCTTTAACCGATCAGCTAGCACTTTGTATGGCCTTGACGACATGATATGATCATCCTGTTATCACCCTTGATTAGCTAAAGGAGGTTGCTTTTGATGTTGAGGTGGATGATAAGTATGATCATTAGGTACCTCATCATAACTGGGTTCAAGGTAGGCATCTATTTGATCCTGATGTTCCCATTGGGACTCTTCATATGATTCTTCATTGTATTGATCTTGGTATTGTTGAGGAGTATGAAGCTTACGAGGATACCCAGACAATGGTCTTTGATATTGAATGCAATTTTGGTGTGGCCGAGGGGGAATATTTTGAGACTGTATTGGGTGCCTTACCCATTGTTGCATAGGTGATGACACAAATTTATGTAATGCATTATGTAATTGCTCTTGTTGTATATTTTGTTGTTCTTGTATCTTTTGTTGATACAACCTTTGAAGGTGTGCTCATTGTGAGTCCACCCATTGTTGATGTAATCATTGTTGAGCCAATTGGAGTTGATCCATATGTTGTTGCTTGTTAATATTTGGCCTAATTTCCTGATGAGTATGATCTCGTTGCTCAGTTGTATGGGGTTTGTGTGCCCTTGTACTTGAAATATAGATGGGTTTATCATGTCTTTCACCCCCAGTAGGATCTATTGCTTGTTTTCCATGCTCCCTAAGGGTCACATTACCTTGAGACTCTAATTTATGAATTGGCTCTATATAGTCCGATGATGTAGAGCCATCATATGGTTGCACCAAGTACTCTTCATGAGGAGTAGGAGGATGACTTGGGTCTTCTCCCTCATCTATGAGGAAAGACTCATATTCAGTTTTAGATGTAAGCTCTATATATTCAGGCTACACAGAAGCATGACGTGTGGATGTTGAGTGCTCTCTATGAGGAGTATGGAGGTGACTTACTCGATCAGATGGGGTGGTTTGCTCATCCAGGATAGGCCATGGTGTGCTCTCATGTTCATATTCTGATCTATGTATAGAGCAAGCTAGGGTGTGGATCCACGATATTTATCTATCAGACCTCTCATTGGGTAGATTATTTTCTATATATAATTCTATCAAGGTATCCAAATCAGGAAGTTTTCCTAGAGGACCTATGGGTGCTTTCCTAGTAGGGGTATCTCAAAGGTTTGCCCCCTAGGGATGATATTGTTGTTATGATAGGACCCAAGATGCCATTCAGAGATGGGCCTGTCCTCTAGACTTATTTGAAGATATTCACTGGCTATGGATCTTGAATCTCTCTCTGAATTGGAGGTCTTATTTTTAACCACATTTGGACCAAACCCGTAAAAGGGGGGTCCATCAACCATTTTTAGAAAAAATTGACTTTTTAGAAAAAGGTTATAAGTGTTATATACCAAAATGATCAGTGTGACGAGCTGATCACAATGGGCTATGACTCTGAAAAGTGACCTCCAGTTCAAAAATTTGTATTTTTGGAATATTTGGCCTATCGGGGCCCGTGGGGAAATGCCCACTTTTAGGAATTTTTGGAAAATTTTGAACTATGAAGAGTTAGGACTCAAAATTTCTATGAGAGGTGCAGAAGGAGCTAACTAAGACAACAAAACAAATTTGGCAATTTTTGGAGTTGTCTAGACCATTTTATGACCGTTTTAGTGTAGTTTTTCCCTATTTTCGGCTTCGAAAATAGAGTAATCATAAAACCAAAATAACTTTTTCATTATAGCTCCGATTTGCACGATTCTCGATCCATTGGATGTAGAATCAAAAAGTAGATTTTTTTTTTCAAAATTATTTTTTGAAAAATTAGGGTTAGGTCCTAGATCTAGGATCTTATGTTGACTACCCAAACAATAAGAAAACACCCAAAGTAGACAATATGATTATCTCTTTTAAATCTTAAGAACACACAATCAAATGATCAAAGAAGAAAACAAGTAAAAAATGTGATTATATCCTTCAATATAGATCCAAATTGCAAGAAATTTTGATAGAAGCATCATATGACAATCTAGAATCTAAAAAAAAATATAACAGAAGAAAAACCATACACATATTTACTGCCATCCTAGGGTGGGATGGCCGAGATTTTCACAGGCTAGGGGTCGTCTTGGGGTGGGATGACCACCAGTTCTGCACTTAATTTACCCCCAATTTCTCAAATAATTTGTTAATAACTTCCTAGGCAGTGTTGTCATCAAATTTGGTGTGAAAAATCACTCAAATGATTCGGTTTTGGGATCAAAACGTGTCTCCTAGTTCACTTGCAAACCTCCTTTGCTAGGTAGAGATTTTGAGGGAAAATAAAGCATAACAGGTTGGAAGGAAATCTTAGCAGCACTCCATTGCTTTATCCTAAAACTCCTCTCTATATTTTGTGTGGAAAACTAATCCACTTTATAGCCAAAGGAGGCCTTTGGGCAAATAGGCATGCAAGGGCATGCAAGGCACCAGGTGCCACTTGTTTACCGAGGTGGCATGCATTTGAGGGGGAAGAGGATCTCCTAATTTGGCCTCCCTTATGAGGTATGTCATAGAATTATGTGCCCTCTGACTTTGCATGGTCGAAAGGCAAGGCAAATGGTATTTTATGGGTGCCATTTGTCTACCGTTTGACTTTTTGGGGGTCAAAGCTCATGGTTGTCCCACCAGGGATGTCCACACACAACCATCCTTGGATGGGATGGTCATGAACTGTGGCCATCCCAGGGTGGGACGACCATGCCTATAGGCCCCAAAACTTCCCAAAAGTGGGGGAAATGCTTCAAAAAGTGGTTAGGACCACTGTAAAACCTCTGAGGCTTGCCCAAGGGGGCCATAAGGTGTCAAATTGACCTTGTCTCGATCACCTAATTGGATTGACCAGATTTTAGTGTCTATAGAGTAATAGAGCCAAATTCATCAGTTGGACATAAGTATATTTTGGCAGCAATAGACTACTTCACCAAATGGATAGAAGCCATACCTACAAAGAAAAACTGATCAAAATGTGGTGATTGAAATCATCAAAATTCTAATTACAAGGTTTAGCATACCTGATGCATTGGTCAGTGACAATGACTCATTCTTTATTGGAGCAAATATGATCATTTTTGCTAGTAGGTATGAGATTTACCTAAAAATATTTTCCAACTATTACCCATAGGGAAACGGTTTGGTAAAGTCAACAAATAATAACTTACTAAGGTCTTGAAAAGAACCCTAAAAGACAACAAAAGAAGTTGGTATTCCTTAATTAATCAAGCACTATGGGAAGATAAGATCACCATAAAGCAATTTATCAACACATTCCATTATGCTCTGGTTAATGGAAATAAATCCATCCTTACCATACACATGGAAATACCAACTTTATGATTGCTTGATCAAGACCAAACGAAAGATAGCGATATAGTGGGAAATAGACTGATGTAGATGTTGCATTTGGAATAAAAAAGAGAGAAGGGTTATATATAGTGCTAGAAGCACCTAAGGGAGACCATAGGATGGTTTGAAAAGAAGACTACCTTCAATAAATTCAAGGCTGGAGACCTGATCTAAAGGTGGAGTAAAAATAAAGCAAACTCAAGAAATCACCAAAAGTTCAATTCCTTTTGGGAAGGTCCATTTGAGATAATCACAAAAACTAGAACAATGCTTTTCAACTTCAGGATGAGCAAGGAATAATCCAACCTATCCCTATAAATGATTCCATCTAAAACTATATTTTTATTGAAAGGTTCCCCTACCTATTGTACTTTATGTATTATATTTAGCTTTTAAGTTTTCAAAATTATTGTGGTTTCACAACATATATTAAGGTTGTGAGCAAAAGGGAAGAAAAATATTATGATTTTGTGACATGTCTCATTTTCATAGTGGTAGTCAACAACAATGTCTAAGGATTACAAGCAAAACCAATTCCATGACAATCGATCTCTTTAGCGGGTGATGAGCACCAAAAATGCTCATATTTTTGTATATGTACTAACAATTTTTGCGCGACATTATATCATGAGTTGTATATTTTTATGAAGTATTATGTATATATTTAATAAAATCATGTGTATTATCTAATCCATATGTGAAGTGTGTTGTGTGTAGCTATTTCCTTGATTTTATCATCCCTTGCTCAGTAGAGGTCCTACGTGGACCTGGCATGGTTCTGCTCAATCAAATAAAGGTAAATCAAAGTATGCGCCTTATCGAAGTAGACATCTTACTGAGTTAGGCACCTTACTAAAGTAGGTGCCTTACTGAGTTAGGCGTTTTACTGAAGTAGGCACCTTACTGAGTTAGACACCTCACTAAGTAGGCACCTTATTGAAGTAGGCACCGTACTTGAGTAGGCATCGTACCGAGTTAGGTGCCTTACCAAGGTCGATGCCCAAATTATGCATGTTGACCAAATGGCTGGAGAAGGATCTTGTTGACCACAATTCCACGTCATTTGTGGGAAACCACAGATGGATGGGTTATCCCAGATAGAGTGGGTGGACACACAACTACTCACAAAGACGAACTGTAATGAAGTGGAATTTATTCGAATACTAGGAAATGACGCATAGCTGCTTATCATGCACTGGTTGTAGTAATTGAAATATCCCAGTTTAGGCTGAACCGAGACACTGGTTATAACAGAACTACCATAGGAAGTTTTGTGTGTGTTGTATAGAAACACATGGAATTCCCTGTAGCAGGAGAGACATATTTGATAGAGCATTGTTGTATGCAATATTTCATTGCATCATTAATAAAGCGTGACGTTCGTCAAAGTAATGTTTCGTTTGTGATATTTATCGGGCAATATCTACCTGGAGCTCGGGCCCACTCCAAGATAGTATTCTTCCCCTCTTAGTTATTTATGTAATTTCATTATGCATGGTAGTATGTTCATGTCTTAGGCTTAAGCTTAATTATATTAGAGGTGTGTTTATTTATAAGAAGCATTTTTATTTTGTATCAGTTGGTGTGTTTATTTTATCTACATTGTTATTTATGAGTGAGTTTTATTGAGGTGGATGATCTTATTGATATTATACAAACAAACCCCAATGATAATTGAACGAATCATATCTAAAGTGGTAGTGTGACTAGTCTCAATCGTGACCCTTCACAAGCTTACGAGTTCCCTATATTGATAATTTAAATGAGAAGTGTTGTGACAAATATAAGACAAATTCACCAGTGTTTGGCACCCAATATTTTGGTACTATTTTTGGGGAAGCATCACTAGTAGACTAATTAAATTACCCCTTAAGACCTTTGACCTAACATTGTATGAGTCTGCCAAGAAAAAGAGGACCATACGATTGTTTTATAAAATAGAGTCCACCAGATCAGTCAGAGTTAGTAGAAGACCTAGAGTTTGAATTAGATTCTCCCAACTCATCACTAGCAGTCCATTGGAGTCAGAGTCCTCACTTCATGCAAAGTGCCTCCTCATCTCACCGACTTGGGGAAGAAAAAACTATTGTAAACCCATTGTTTAAGAGGACACCCTCAGAGGAAGCCCTATTGTGGAAAGCCATAAAGGATTGGACTATAATGCCAACTAACTTCAAGGCCCTGACCCAGAGAATTTTGAACAACCGAGAGACTATAGACGTTGTATTAGAGACCACATTTTCTAAAAAAATGGTAGAATAAGAAGTCTCATCTGGGTTCAGTTTCCCAATAGAGGAAGGGGTAGGAGACACCAAAATGAAAACATTTCCCTGCCCATATCCCTACCTTTAGGGGATACACAATAGAATACCCTGACCTATTTTTATTTAAATTTGATGTACTATGTAGATCTGTCGATTATAAATAGGATGCCTAGAAGCTAAAACTCTTTCCATCGATATTAGATGACTCAGCCCTACGATGGTTCATTGAGCCGCGGAACAAGTAGATCACCACATGGGATGGGATGAAGAAGCTATTTCTATATCAATATCAGGACTTCGGAAGAGCGTATGATTCCAGAGAGGATGTCCTCAACATGATGTAGAAAGAGGACGAATCCCTAGAGGAATACTGGGAAAGGTTTAATTTTAACCTGTAGCGATCCCCTCATGCAAATTTAGGGGATAAGTTCCTAAAAAGTATTTTCTTGAAGGGACTTAACAACGAGTCATTGGAAGCACTGAATATGATCTTCAGAGGAGACATTTACTAGCATGCTATGGAAGATATCCAAAAATTGTATTAGAATTACTCACAGAGGAGAGGTGAGCCAACCGCTAGAAATGTGAAAGCAACTGCGTCAGTGACAAAAATGGAGATAGGCAACATGTTGGAGGATTTAAAGAGTGAAATGCTATCCTCTTTAGCTTTGTAGCTAGATACACTATTTTTGAAGAATAATAAATAAGAGAACGATGCAACATTAACCTATTTCTGCCCTAAATGTAGAGGGAAGCATGACAGGAATGCCTACCTAGAGAATAAGGTTAGAGTATGTGCAGTTTTCCAGAAGAATCATAAAACTTGAATGTGCCCATAACTGCCCAACACCAAAGAAGATGCTGATGTAACCAAAGCCTAATTTGTAGGCAATCAAAGGAATTGGCATCAAAATCCTATAGGGAATATGCCCATGGGGATGCAACCTTATGGAGGAGGACCATATATACAATAGGGGAAACCACCACCATCCAACATGGGATGGTGGGGACCACCACCATGAATGAACATACCTCCAGGTACAAAATTTCCAAATTAGCAAACATGGATTCCATATCAGCAGCCATGGAGGAGCCACATCTCGTGGAACACATCTCCATAGAACATGGCATAGGGATTGCCTCAACAAGGCTTATCAACCCTGCTTATGGTAAGACTTGCGTAGTTACCAGCACAACCTATGGTGAACCCAAACAATAAGGTAAACCAATCGGTATATCAGGTGGAAGGAGAGATGTATCCAATGTACCATATTAGTTGTAATCCAATACAACTTAGATCAAGAAAGCAACTAGGAGTAGAAACACCTTCTCTGGTAGAAGTGGAGGAGGAAGTAGGAGACTCCCCTATGATAGAAGAGGTAGGGGAAGAAAAATTATTGAGAAGACAAGGACCCCATTCTCTAAATGACTACAAGAGTAGAAGAAGCCAACACAACCCGAATTTGATATCCTATCAAGCCTAAAAAATCTCACCATAACTATCCCACTTTTCCAAGCTATCCGAGATGTGCCCATATACACTAAGGTGATAAAAGAAATATGCTTAAGGAAATCGAGACGTAAGACAACACAAACCATCAACATCATGGGAAAGTTAGCCAACTTGATGATGGGGAATGCATATCATACCAAATATGCAGACCCATGCAGCCTGATATTGACAATAAAAATAGGAGGGCACTTGTTGGCGAATACATTGGTCGACTTTGGGGTAGCCATCAATGTAATACCGCAAGACACCATGCAGAAGCTAGAGCTCACTGACCTAAAGCTTACCAAAATAGTGTTACAATTGGCTGATCGGTCAACAGTGGAACCTAAAGGAATGCTCAAAGATGTCATAGTAACTGTCGATGCATGGGAGTATCCAACAAATTTTTTGGTGCTACAATCCAAAAATGGACTGAGTGGTTATCCACTCATCTTTGGGAGACCATGGTTAGCTACGATTGATGGCTACATCAGCTACTATGATGGACTGATGACCATTTTAGATGGCCAAAACATTAAGATATTAACAATATCTCCCCTGGACCAATCGATGGATGCACTGGGAGAACCTAAAATAGAAAATCATGAGGACAATCTGCTATCTATGCTCTAGTTGGTAATGGTATTTATAGAAGCGGAGGATGAAGCCGAAGAAGATGGTGTCATCTCAAGATTCTTCCATGGAGAATACTCCCTCCCAATTCTTGAGTCACCATTGGTTGGTGCTCAGGACCACCACATCAAGCAAATCAACATCGGGCCTAGCAAAACATTGAACATCAATAGTGAGCTGAATACTGCATAGTTTGTAGAATTGAAAGAGCTCCTAACCAAAAATCAACAGGCATTTGCATAGGATTATACAAATATGAAAGGAATAAGCTTGGAGGTGTGCACTCACTGTATCTATCTAGAAGAATAGTAAACCCTCATCAAATATCTGTAGAGAAGGATGAACTCGACCATGAAAAAAATTGTCAAGGCAAAGATACAGAAGCTCCTGATGGTGGAATTCATCTATCTGATCTCCGATAGTGAATGGGTATCACCACTTGTGGTGGTCCCTAAGAAGAATGGGATATGGAGGATTTGTTTTGACTATAGATAACTGAATAAGGTGACTAAAAAGGACCATTTTCCACTTCCTTTCATTGACCAAGTTCTAGCCATGTTGTCCAGAAGAAAAATACTTCTCCTTCCTAGATGGATTTAGCAGGTACAATCAAATCTATATCGTAGAAGAAGACCAAGACAATACAACGTTCACCTACTCATGGGGAATATTTGCATATAGGGTGCTACCTTTCGGGTTATTTAATGCATCAGCCACATTCTAGAGGGCAGTGCTTAGTGTATTTTTGTATATGATAGGCAAAGTGATCAAAGTATATATGGATGATTTCACCGTTTATGGACAAACATTTAAAGAAGCGATTAAAATTTAGAACATGTACTCTAGAGGTGCGAGGAAAAAAATCTATCCCTCATAAATGAGAAATGTTTTATGATGATGCAGAAAGGCATAGTGTTAGGACATCATCTCTCGGTAAAAATGAATTAAAGTGGATCGCAAGAAGATAGAAGTCATCAAAGACTTACCCAACCTAAAAAATTGAGGGAGGTAAGGAGTTTCCTTAGATCTATCAGGTACTCCAGGTGATTTATCATCAATTTCAAAAAAATTGCCAAATCGCTACACACCCTTCTGATGAAGGACGTAGAATTTATCTAGACAGATGATTGTGACCAGGAATTTTAGACGTTGCAGGAGAAGTTGATCTCTACCCCAGTATTGTGGGACCCAAATTGATTTATCCCATTCCACATATATTGTGACGCATCCAATAATGCAATTGGAGCGATCCTCGGGCAACAAGATGGTGAAGAGTTCTACGCCATCTATTACGTCAACAAGAACCTAGCAGGGGTTGAGCTTAATTACATGGTAACGAAGAAATATTTTCTTGCATTTGTACACAACATCAATAAATTCCACCACTACATTACTGGGTACAAAGTATTCATCCACATAGACCATGCAACCATCAAGTATCTGATGAGCAAACCACCGATCAACGGTAGGATCATCAAATGGCTTTTGTTGCTACAAGAATTTGACCTTACCATAGTCAACAAGCCCGAGAAAGACAACATAGTCATGGAATTCCTATCCAGACCAATTCTAGCAGATCACACAATAGTAGAGGACCAATTCTCGGATGAACATCTATTTGTTGTCAGTGAACAGACACCGTGGTACACATATATTGCCAATTATATAGCCACCAAGAGAACCTCCCCTACCCTCTCGTACTAGGAGAAGCAAGGGATAATAAAAAAGAGTGCATCATACCAATGGATTGATGGCCTCCTGTTCAAAATAGGACCCGATCAGATCGTAAGAAGGTGCGTGGCCGAGTATAAATTCACAGAGATACTCAAGGCCTACCATAACGAGCCTTGTGGTGGCCACTTCTTAGGGAGAAGGACTGCATATAAGGTATTGCAGACCAGGTATTTTTGGCCCACATTGTTCAAATATGCAATCGCATACGCCAGCAAATATGATGAATGCCAAAGGATGGATAGGCCGACCCACAGGGACAAAATACCCCTACAACCTCATGTGTAGATCGAGCCCTTTAACAAATGGGACATGGATTTTATGGGACTTATCAACCTACCTTTGACCAAAAATATGTACATTCTAGTCTGTACAGACTATGTCACTAAATGGGTCGAAGTCCAGGTACTAAGAGACTTCAAAGAGCGGATGGTCATCGAATTTTTGGTCTCCCACATTTTTATGAGATTTGGGGTACCCAGGGAAATTACAACAGACCAGGGACCCCAATTCACATCCAGATTAATTGAGGAGCTGATGGAACAGTACAGGGTTTGGTATAACAGGACTACCCCATACCATCCACAGGTGAATGGATAGGTGGTCACTAATAGGGAAATAAAAAACTACTAACAAATATCGTGCAACAATATACGAAGGATTGGGCTACAAGATTACCGAAGGTAGTATGGGCATATAATACGACATGGAAGTCGACCACTGCTTTTACCCCTTTCTGATTGGTCTATGGGAAAGATGCAATGATACCCATCGAATTCAAAGTTAAGACACTTAGAACGATGGTCGAATTGGATTTGAACCTAGATGATGCATAGAAGGAATGAATTTGATAACTAAATTAGCTAGATGAATTTTGCATTGATGCCCTATAGAGAACAAAAATTATGCAGAGGCAAAGGAAGGAGTGGCATGACCGCCACATTAAAAATAAACAGTTCAAAGAAGGAGACTGGGTACTGTTGTATGACTCTAGGTTCCAAGAGTGAAAGGAGAAGCTGATGCAGATATGGATGGGACCATACGAGGTGGTGGAAATAATCAAGAACAGTGTTGTACGGGTCAAGATGATTGCCTACAACAACACTATCCTAACAACCAATGGCCATCGGTTGTGGCCATACCATACATCTGAGGGATTACTAGTGGAAACCAGAACAGGCATGGGGGAGACCGCATATAAGTAAAATATCCCAAATTCTCAAAAACATGGTGGACATAGGGACGTCCACCAAAGATAAGTTAGAGTAATTTCCCATTTTTTATCTTACAGTGTGTTTTGCAGGGACAACGCCTGCATGCAAGCTATAGGTATCCTGAGAGCCAGGGCCTAACAGGCACGAAATCCATTTAACTTCATTTTTTTTCTTTTTTTGTGTTTTATTTTTGCAGGGACATGGCCTGATTGTTCAAATAATAGGCATCTTGGAAAACAAGGCCTAGATCGGCTCAACATCCATGTACCTATGCACTAGGAGGATAACAATGATTCAAGCATGGGGGGATGCCAAATTCCTCATCGAACATCCCCATGCCTGAACAAGGTGGACACTGACATAATATGAGGAGAATTTTAGGAGGCTTGATCAACCTCACATCAAAAGACACATTAGCCACCGCTGAATTTTTTAACAATAAAAAAAATGGTACCTTACTTTGGAGGAGTGATGCCTTACTCAGGTGCCTTACCCAGGTGGAGCGACACCTTACTGAGGCACCTTACCTAGGTGGAGCAACACCTTACTCAGGCACCTTACCCAAGTGGAGCAACACCTTATTGAGGCACCTTATCTAGGTGGAGTGGTGCCTTACGGAGGTGCCTTACTCTGCAGGAGAGGCACCTTACTCAGGCACCTTACCTAGGTGGAGCGGTGCCTTACTGAGGCGCCTTACCCATGTGGAGTGACACCTTATTGAGGCACCATACTATGGAGGAGCAACACCTTACTTTGGTGCCTTACTCTGGAGGAGCGGTGCCTTACTCGAGTGCCTTACTCTAGAGAAGTGGTACCTTACTCAGGCACCTTACCCAAGAGGAGCGATGCCTTACTCAAAATATTTAGGGGGGCCGTTGTCACAAGGACGTGACAATCCTTAAATGTGGGGGGAAACGACACCTTACTCTAGAACCTTACTCCGGAGGAGTGGTGCATTACTCTGACACCTTACTCTGAAGGAGCGGCACCTTACTCTAGGCATCTTACCCTGCCAGCCAGGCCAGCCCTGAACGTTCATGTAAAAAAAAAGGTATATTTAAAAAAACAAAATATGGTCAAAGTGGTGCCTTACTGAGTTAGGCGCCTTATTGGCACCTTACTGAGTTAGGTGCCTTGTTGGTGCCTTGCTAAGTTAGGCGCATTACTGACACCTTACCGAGTTAGGTGCCTTACTGATTTAGGTGCCCTACTGATGCCATACTGAGTTAGGCACCTTACTCTGGTGCCTTACTCAAAATAGGTGTCATTTGAGCGCCTTACTTAAGTAGTCACCTCGATCAAGAAACACATGCACAACTTGGCAGTACGTGGAGTAGCTGAAGATGATGCCATCATCTCACATGATGGAAAGCACACGAAAATATTTTGAAATCATTGGTGGATATTTCTGCTCGTCCCAAGGCCAACCATCAAGAAGATATGCGTCCCAATAGGATTCATCGCATCTTCAGCGAAGGACCTCAAAGTGAACCAAAAATGTAGTACCCAAGGCAACTCAATCAAAAAATGAGAAAAATCTTACTGAGTACCAAATCAGCTCGCTCCACACAGCTCGAAAATGACCAATCAAGTATGCACATGATTTTTTAGATATATATGTAATTTTCATATAATATGCTCTTTGAAATGATGACGATGCAAGAACAAAAAATCACCCCTCATGCCTAATACATCATGTCAAAAATTAATTCGGGTGGCGTACCCTACTAAACCCAATATGGAAACAATTTCCAGAGTTAGGTGCCTCAGGTTATAAAAAGATACCTTACTGAATACCGAACTCGAACTCAGTAGGTAATTCACCGTGGGAGGACCTACAAAGAATCACAGGATTAATAAGCAGGAGCCTAGTGACACTAAAGGAATTAGGGGGGAAGTCCGCAATCAGTTTGAAGCGATAGGATGGATGAACTACTATCTCCTGGTCATCCAAAAACAAGATGTGGAGGCAGCCAAAGAATTTGCCACCGCTCTGAATGGAGAAGTGGCCTAGATGCATGGGTTGGTAATTCCAGTCACCCTAGAGCACATTTCTTAGGTCACTAGCTTCCCCCTCATTAGGGAATGTACATACAAGGATG
Source organism: Wollemia nobilis (assembly GCA_028583015.1). Classification (NCBI taxonomy): domain Eukaryota; kingdom Viridiplantae; phylum Streptophyta; class Pinopsida; order Araucariales; family Araucariaceae; genus Wollemia; species Wollemia nobilis. The sequence continues at coordinate 7,090,304 of JAQPPZ010017095.1, forward strand.
GTGTGGTGAAGAAATGCACCAAAGTGCTACTCAGACAGGGGAACATTCCCTACGACCAAGGAGGGCTTTCCAAGTAGAAGATCCTAATGCACCTACAAAATATTTTTGAGCATATTACAAGATACTTCACATGCACTGGAAAGTATTCACACTTGAATGCGAATCACATGCAATTCATGAGCCATATGGTGCATAGGAGAGAAATCAACATCTCATTCTACCTGGTGAAGACCCTACAAGACGAGGCATCGCGGTACCAAAGAGGGGCAGTCTTTTCCTTAGACCATCACGGGCTAGTTACATCCCTTATACACCATGCAGAGAAGCATATGGGAAGCTCATCGATGGTAGAAGCCAAAACCTCTAGTGCACAGGAATAGGCGACGACTGAAGTAGAGCACAAACCAAAATTAAGGGGAACAACCAAGGAGATTAGGGCTGAGCCGTCTGATGTAGCAGAGTAAACAACCACAGAGGCAGGGCATGATGCCGAATTGGAGGGAATGTTCAAGGAGGAACACCCCTAATTTTCACTAGAGATTGTAGAGGAAAGGCAGAGCTCTCTACCCAATTTTGTGGAAGAGAGGCCAGAATCCTCCAGCCCAGAGGCCGCAGGACGCCAGATAGAACATAGGTACGGTTGAAGATGACTACATCACATAATCCTCTCAATTGAGGAAAGCAAAGAAGATGCAAAGCTTGGTGTCATGGTGCAAACCTTGTATAATTTGGCCACTCACAGTTCGTAGGACCTACAGTCTTTCGTAGGCTTGCAACGACCGACAAAGACACCATTGGAGGAGGATCACACCAAACAAAGCAAGAAATCCCCAATGCAGGTGCTATTTGAGGAGTATAAAGAGATGACCATGAGGAAAATTTAAATATAGGAGACTGCCATTGCTCAATTGTAGCAATTGATCTAGCAACTCAAGGAGGAGAACCAATAGTTGTAGGCTAGGGTAATAGAGAGGCAAGATGCCTCTACCCAGACCGATTGGGTGATGAAAATACCCATGAACTCTTAGACCTCATAAAAAATAGTAGTCTCATCTGGGGAATTCAGGTCGAATTCCAAAAATGAGGAATTGGAAGCAGGGGAGAGGTCATGTGCCTCAGACAAGACAATTCCAAAGGAATAGGGGAATTCTATTTTTCAAATAGAAATCCATGTTATCAACATCGAGGATGATGATGAGCCTTTAGGGTAGAGCCAAGGGCAAAACCTTGAACTCGAGGCCAAGGAGGAATCTCCAGGGTGTCAGGCACTTGAAATTGAGGAACCGCCACATGAGGGACCAGGGAAGCAGGTGCCAGGGGAACAGCCATAGGAGACCTCTGATCAGGGAAACAACCCCCTAAGTCGTCCAACAGGGAGGCAACCTCCACAGGGTAGGAATAATTCCCCACATAGACCGCCATAAGACCAGACAAAGGAAAGGGGACGACCCCTTAGATGACTCAAAAAAGGGCCAAAGGAAGGCCAGGGTGACATTTGCCGAATCAAACCCTCATTCAGACAAAGAATGGAAAGAAGGTGTGCAGGCCTTCGCTGAGCGGAAGGTAAAATTCAAAAAACTCCGTAAGGAGTTCGAGGAAGCAAAGGTAGCTAGGAAAGCTTCTAGAAATAAAGGAAGAGGGCTAGACATTTGTGTGGACCTTGCTGACGATGACCAATTTTGGGACATCTATGGTTTGTCGCTGGGTCGGCCCTCTGGAATGAAGAAGTGGCTGGCAAGATGGGGAGTATATGGACCAGAGGCGGAGGCAACAACAATTGCTGTAGAAACCGTTGGCCTCACCCCTAAAGAACTTTGGCTATATAAAGCCAGCATGGTTAAGCGAAAGAGAGATGACTCTGACATTCCCTTTGGAGAGTTGTGCCCTCAACATGTTGACCTGTGGCAGGAAGCAAAAGTAGCCTTCCAAAATGGGGTGACGACTGTGGTAGTCAGGTCTAGTACAGGTGCTGGGCCAAGTAGGAGATAGAGCCAACACAATAAGAGGTCGATGCATAATTAAGGTCAACCCAGTACAACCAAACATCGATGTAGCCAGAGGGTAGTATAGCCCAGAGATGCCCCGCAACAAGCCAGGGCCCCTCAATAGAAACAGAAGCCTCAAGGAGGAGAGCAAGCCAAGGTCACTAGAAAGAAAAGCAAATGAAAAGCAGCGGCCTACGGAGAGAAGGTGATTACCGGTTTCAAGTGCCACAAGGGCGTGGCACATGTTAGGTATGGGGGGATGATGAGAACTAGAAATGCTCATATTTTTGTATATGTACTAACGGTTTTTACGCAACATTATATCATGAGTTATATATTTTTATGAAGTATTATGTATATATTTAATAAAATCATGTGTATTATCTAATCCATGCGTGAAGTGTGTTGTGTGTAGCTATTTCCTTGATTTTATCATCCCTTGATGGCATCTTCATTTCTTAGAGCAAGTATGTGAAGGATGTCCTGAAGCGGTTTAAGATGGAAGATATAAAACCTGCCATCATACCTATTGCCACAGGTATAAAGCTGAGCAAGTTGAATTCTAGCAAAAATGTTGATCTAGCTCTGTTTAAGAGGCTAGTTGGCAGTCTCGTGTAACTGACTGCAACTAGACCCGATATGATATTTGGAGTTAGTTTGATCAACAAATTTATGGAGACTCCGAAGGATACACACTTGCAAGTAGGTAAATGAATTTTGTGCTATGTCAATGGGATGTGGAACCATGGAATGTTCTATTCCAGATAAGACCAGCTGGAACTGGTGGGCTACACAGATAGCGACTGGGCTGACAAAATTGATGACCGAAAGAGCATTCCTAGCTATGCTTTCCATATTGGATTAGGAGTAGTTTCATGGTCATCTAAGAAGCAATCAATAGTTGCGTTGTCCACTATTGAGGCCAAATATGTTACCACCATGTCAGCCACATGCCAAGCAGTATGGCTGCAAAGAATTTTGGGTGAACTGAATCATCCACTGAATGGGGCAACAACCATATTTTGTGACAACAATTCTGCCATAGCACTATCGAAGGATCGAGTGTTTCATGGGCAGACGAAGCACATTGACATTCGGTATCACTTTATTAGAGAGTTGGTGAAGTTTGACGAAATTCATCTACTGTTTTGCAGGTCCAAGGAGCAGGTAGCTGACATTCACAAAATCTTTGAAGGAGGAGGACTTCAGAAGACTACGGGAAAAATTGGATGTCAAAGTCTTTGTGAAATTTGGTTTAAAGGAGGATGTTAGAAAATTAAACCAGATTTAACGCCAGTCAAATCGTACCGCTGTACAACTGATCGCGATTATTTCACGTGTGTGGGTAGTTGAGTTTTTTCCCTGTGCTTGTCCTCAAAGCCCAACTATAAATACTGGCATAGCTGGCATTTTGCATATGGCATATTAGCGGAGAAGAGCAATAGCAAAGAAGACTGTGAAACCGAACAACAAATTCGGTGTGCTCTTCATTTTGTGTTTATCCTGCATTTTATGCAGATGATTGTAATCCCTCAGCGGAGAAGGAATGTAATCTGGCTATTTTATTAAATAAAATCTGCGGTTGTTTGTATTAAGTCTATCTTCTTTTTCACGCACTAAAAACCAGCAAAGCTCTCTCTCACACCTTTCCACATGAGAATCCCAATCTCGCCGTTGTGCTGAGTGATTCTAAGTTTCGCTCCATTTGGCGAGCGAACTCCAGCGGATGTAAGTCGCTCCGAAAAGCAAGTGAACCGTGGCTGCCTCATTCTCGCCAGCGACTCATAAGCAAACTACGTCAAACCTGTTCTCGCTCCATCACACAAGCTAACGACAAACCTTAATTTTTTCTTTTATCGCTCTCTAACTCCATCGTGCTGCCTCTCACTCCTTTTATCGAGCGATTCCGAGCCTCGCTCGTTGTGTGAGCGATTCCCGATCTCGCTCCACTGAGCGAGCAACTCTTGGTCTTGCGAGTGTCGCGAGCGATCTCCGGAAGTTGACTTTTTTCAAATTAATTCATAACTGCCTTGTTTCAAATTAATTCCTATCCCTCTGTCGATGTGAGTTTCTCCAAATCGCTGTCCCTGCAGTACGAAGACAATGATCGCTCCTTACCCAAGCGATTCCCAGGATCGCCGCATCAAGCGAGCGATTCCCGTTGTCGCTCTTTGGTCGAGCGACTCTCGCTCTCGCACATTTCGACGAACGATTTCAAGCATCGCTTGTTTCAAGAAGGACTTTAGGTAAATTAATTCCTTTAATAATAACAAATCTTAATGCTAACTTCCTGTCCAAGAAATGATAAAAATTAAAGGAAGAGTTGGAAGGAAAGTCACCATTCAAAGAGGAGAACAAGGAAACCCATAGGAAGCCATTAAAGTGTCTAAACAAACAATTTGGCTAATTTAGAGTTAGTTCTAAACATAGAGCAAACGTTATGACGACTAAGTTTTCAAATAGTTACTAAAGTCAATCTAAAATTTATAAAAAATAATAATTATAATTATAAATATTAAAATTAATTTAAAATTCGAAAAAAATTATAATTATACTATTAAGTGGTTACGATAGGAAAAATTATAATTATAAAAATTAAAATTAATTTTAAATTAATAAATTTTAGTTGAAGTTGAGTTAAATATAATAAATGGTATAATTGAAGGCCACAAAAATTCCAGTATTTTAAACTTGAATGACTGAATAATTTTAACTATTTTTTATTTTAAACTAATCATGATTTTAATGTAAAAAAAGATTATTATTAGCGATTTGAGAGCTTTAAGAAACAACTATGTTTGAATAAAAGTGTGGCTGAGGTGATATTTCTCGTGGGCATAACATGAGCATTGCATGGGCTTCACGAAAGTATCAAACTTCAGGCCTTTAAGACAAAAACATTCTTTAGGTTAAAGCTTTCAACGAGTCAGTTCACCGCCTCTGATGCTTCACTAAAGTATCAAACTTTATGCCTTTAAGACAAAGATATTCTTCATGTTAAAGCTTTCAAAGAGTCAGTTCACCGCTTGTGATGTTTCACTTTTTCTATTTTTTTTTTTTTTTCTTTTTTCTTTCTTTAACGCGTTATCGCCACTTAAAGCCATGCTGATGCTGGGCTTAACCCACAAACTTCAACTATTGGCAAATAACTCGGAAGCCAGGTGTTTTTGGCGTGACAATGCATGTTCTCGGCATGTGCAAGGTCTATGTTTAGAGCAGACGACAACAAATTTTCGGTAATAATCATAAAGCTTTAATTTTTCAGGCTCCATCTAAATGAAATTTCAAGAGATAATGGATAAGGGAAATTAGCAATTGGTTAAAAGTGAGGTTTATAATGTGACCTTATGAAATATGATATTGTTAAAAATTATTATCATAGTGTATGCGATAATAAGGATGAAAACTAAGAAGTTAAGTAATTTTTTTTGTTGAGAATAAAAAAGTTTTGTATTTCGTTTTCATTTTTATAAATTATAATTTTCTTTTCTAAAGTTTAAAAGTTTATGAATATATTTAAATCTTATTTTAATTGAGATGTTATAATTAGATATTTTTTATCTTTTTTATAAAAAGTTTGAATTTTGATTTTTTAAATTGTTTTTTTGGTTTGTCTTTTTTACTTTTATTTTTAAATATAAATATTCAACATCATTTTCTTTGATATTTTTAAATCTTGTTTATCCATTCATTCAAGTGAAATCTTAATTAGTGGTGGTCTTTGATGATTCAAATTGTCTTCGTGTCATTTGAATATCCATAACTATTATTTTGGTTTCATGTTTCTATTACTCTACTTTGATATTTTGAGTGGTTGGTCTTGTTGTGCCTTGATGTTGTTGTATCTCTTTGAAATCCAGAAACATGTCATTACATGTAAAATTAATATCTACTCAAATGAAGAAATTGACATTCTAATAATATAATGGAAATGTGGAAATGGGGTTGTGATCAATTATGAATTGAAAAATTCAATTTCTCTTTTCTTTTTATATTAATTTTTTTAGTAGTAATAAGATGGATCTAGATACTAATATAGAAAAAACAAATTGTCTCAAGGGATTGCTACTTAAATACAAAAAAATCCTATTTCCTTAGGATAAAACCCCCAAGAATAGGTGCAAGTAGAAGAAGCTATAGTGGTTGATAAACAAGAGGAAATATATTGAATACTGATAAAATATTTAAAGAAAAATCACTTACTCTAAAATAAAAACTACAAAAAACTAGAAAAAATATAAAGCAAATAGAAAACTAGGCCAAGAAAGAATTAGGTAGGTAGAATAAAATATGGTTGAGTTAGACTTGATTAAGCTTATTGATTATCACTTTCAGTCCTTCAACAAATAATAGTTTTTTCATGGAATGTAAGGTAGCAAATCCAAAAAATATGCTACCAATAGACTTTTTAGAAATAATTCATCACATATTTTTTTGATCCCAGAGATGAAATACAATATTGAAGACTTGTAAGCACTTAGTAATATTTTTGAAAAATAGATAGTATGGAAGGAAATATCTCTTTTGAGAGTTTGGAGCTTGTAACCAATTGAAAAATTTCACATAATCAATTTAAATTCTAAAAAATATGTTAACTAGTTTCATTAGATTGATTATATGAAACTAAAACTAAAAAATATTTCAAGCAACATTGTGGTCACATTAATATAATAGTATTTCAATAAAATCGACAAGCCATAACCAATCAAACTTATCCTTGAGCCAAAGAGAATAGAAAACAAAATAATAATACCAAAATTCCATATATTTAATTCAATTAAAAATAATTTACTTCAATTCTTAAGGAAGCAACTAAAAACAAGTATTTAGTGGTTATGAATATAGCTACAAAAGTAGGGTAACATGAATAGAACCCATTGTTGTTAAAGATTGCTGAATCATACGGAAATTCATGGTTCTACAAGATCAGGATAAGTGTTTGTTTTCATCTGGTAAAGTCATCCATTGTGCCACTAGTTCAACCATGGAGGGATAAAAAATGGAGTGATAAGTAGAACATCAAGCTTTATTGTGTGGGTGAAATGATATTTTAGCCAATAATAGACCTTTTGAAGTCAAACATCCTAAAAACAAAATATAGTGATGATTTTTCAAATTGAAAAAAATGAAATTACACATATCTTTGTCAGTCAAGGTAAGCAAATTAGTTGCAATTTAATTTATTTTAAAATAATATTTATAGAATTATTTGTTGATAGCAAGGAATAGAGGAGATTAGATTTTTTTAAAAACCCCTATTTTTTCCCAAAAGGTGGAATTTTATTAGGTTGAGATCATGGAGTTACCCATTTTCACTAGAAATGATGACATTGATAATGAGTATGGTGGATGAAGTTAATATCTCTATATTCTAGTGATTGCTTTTGGAAATTCCAACTTTTCAAAAATTTAAGAGAGGAAGATTATGACTAGTGGGCAATTCTTGCTAAGGAAAGAAATTTCACTTGGGATGAAATGGAGCATGTATTCTTAAATTAGTGGAACCTATATAAAAAAAATATCTAGCTTGAAGGTCACCATCAAAGGATATGAAGAAGAAATAAAAAGACTTGAGAAGAAACTAAAAGAAACGAATAAAGAGGATAAATATAAGAACAAAATACAAAATAATTATGTGCAAGTTCAAGGTTGGGAACAAGTTGAAAAACCAACAAAAGACTCAAAAGTTGAATTTATAGTAGTAGCAACAATAGAGTCCATGGAAGAAGCAACAACAAAGTCCAAGAAAGCCTTGTTAAAAGTGCACAATGATGCACCAAAAGAATGTAATAAGATAGAAGATTGTGTTGAAGAATTTAAAATAACAAATTGTTGAAAAATCAACGGAAACATAATGTTAGGTTAATATTGTAGCATATTGACACCCAAGGGAAACATAATGTTAGGTTAAGGTTGTAGCATATTGACACCCATACCATCTTAAGTGGCTACAATTTTGGAGGCATGACTTAAGGCATCAATATTTTAGATCTACATGGCATAAAGTATGACAGTGTTAAGAAAAAGCATAATGTTTCTGGATTTCAAAGGAGTGAACAACATCAAGGAACAACAAGACCAACCACTCAAAATATCATAGTAAAGCAACAAAAGCATGGAGCCAAAAGAGTAGTTATAGATATTCAAGTGGCATAATGACAACTTGGCATCATCAAATAACACCTCTAATTAAGGTTTCTTTTGGATGAATTGATGAACAAAATTGAAATATGTGAAGGAAAAAAATGTTAAATATTTGTATTTAGGAAAAAAAAAATTGAAAAAGACCCCAAAAAAAATTATAGATAAAAAATTAAACTTAAAAAAAAAAAAATGAAAATATCTAATTATAACATCTTAATTAAAATGAGATTTGAATATGCTTCTAAACTCTTAAGATTAAAAAAAAAAATTGTAATTTATAAAAATAAAAAACTAAATACAAAATAGTTTTTCCACTTAACTTCTTAAATTAATTACAAAGTTTTCATCTATATTATTAGATACACTATAATAATAATATTTGAACAAAACCAAAAAAAAGAAAAACACGTCACATCACATTATAATAACCATTTAAACTGACCTTATTTGATTGTTAATTTCCTTTGATTTAATCTATTATCTCTTTAAATTTCATTTAAAAGTAGCTTGAAAAATCAAAGCTTTATGATTATTAACGAAACTTTGTTGTCGTCTGCTCTAAACATAGACCTTGCACATGCCAAGGACATGCATTGTCACTTAAAAAACACCTAGCTTCCGAGTTATTTGCGAATAGTTGAAGTTTATGAGTTAAGCTCGGCATCAGCATGGCTTTCACGTGGCGTTAACGCATTAAAGGAAAAAAAAAAAAAAAAATAGAAAAAGTGAAACATCACAGGCGGTGAACTGACTCTTTTAAAGCTTTAACATGAAGAATATCTTTGTCTTAAAGGCATAAAGTTTCATACTTTGGTGAAGCCCATGCAATGCTCATGTTATGCTCACGAGAAGTATCACATCAGGCACACTTTTATTCAAAAACATATTTTTACATTACAATGGTCAAAATTAGGATTAATTTAAAATAAAAAGATAGTTAAAATTATTCAACCATCTAAATTTTAAAATAAAATAGTTAAAATTATTCAATCATTTAAATTCAAAATATATAAATTGACGTTCAATTATATCATTTATTATATATAATTTTATTTTAATTAAAAATAATAATTTGAAATTAATTTTAATATTTATAATTATAATTTTTGATTTTAAATTAATTTTAATATTTATAATTATATATATAATTTTATATTGATTTTAGTAACTATTTGAAAACCTAGCCGACAGATAACGTTTTCTCTATGTGTAAAACAACTCTAAATTAGCCATGTTGTTTGTTTAGACACTTTAATGGCTTCCTTCTTCTCCTCTTTGAATGGTGACTTTCCTTCGAACTCTTCCTTTACTTTTTATCATTTCTTGGACAGGAAGTTAGCATTAAGATTCGTTACTACAGCAGGCTTCCTGCCTGTGACTCTTCTTTTACATATGGAAATCTCGTGAAAATAATTTGTTATGTTTTCCAGATTTGTGTGTGGGTGTTGTAAGCTTATGAGCTATGCATCTTCTTCATTCAAAACGCACAATCTATGCTTCTTTTCTTATGCATAGAATATCCATATGGTTTATTGTAAGCAATTGTCCAGCAAAGAGACTGCAGCAATATGATTGAAGCTTGCATAAAAATGATACTGAAGGCCTGCAAGGATGAGGATGATAAAAAACATAGAATTGGAAGATATGAGATTGTGAGAACAATAGGGCAGGGAACTTTTGCTAAAGTCAAGCTTGGAAGACATGTGGAAACAGGAGAGCATGTGGCCATCAAGATTATAAAGAAAGACAAGGCGCTGAAAGGAGAAAAAATGAACCAAATCAAAAGGGAGATTTCAATAATGAAGTTGCTGAAACACCCACATGTTGTGCAGCTGTATGAAGTCATGGCTAGCAAGTCAAAAATATATCTGGTCATGGACTACCTTCCAGGAGGAGAGCTCTCAGACATAATAACTTACCAAACAAGGCTAGAAGAACAAGAAGCCAGAGCCTATTTTCAGCAGTTGATTTTTGGTCTAGAATATTGTCACAGCTGTGGAGTGTGCATCTCTGAAGCCTCAAAATCTCTTGCTGGACAACCATGGGAATCTTAAGGTTGCAGACTTCGGATTGAGTGCACTGCCTGATCAAGCAAGGCAAGATGGACTCCTTCACACCACCTGTGGCACAACAACTTATGCTGCACCAGAGTTATTACTCAACAGGGGATATGATGGAGCGAAGGCAGACCTGTGGTCATGTGGGGTCATTCTCTTTATTCTCTTAGCGGGCTATGTGCCCTTCAATGTACAGAATCTCAGTAACCTTCAGAGAACAATCAGTGGCAAGTTCAAATGCCCTTCATGGTTCTCTCCCAGTGTGAAACACATACTGCATAGATTGCTAGAGCCAGATCCCAACAAAAGAATGACAATACATGAGCTCAAGGAGTCTGACTGGTTCAAAAATGGCATCTCCAAGAAACCACATATTGGTGTAGAGAAGAATGAAATGGATATGCAAGATGTTTTAGAATTGAAGGAGAGACAGCCCAAGACTGCATTTTTAAATGCTTTTGAGCTCATATCAATGTGCCCTGGGCTTAATCTGTCTGGCCTGTTTGAGCAAGGAATAGAATTGAAACATCATTGTTCAAGGTTTACATCCAAATTATCTGCTGCTGAAGTGATCTCAAAGCTGGAGGAGGTTGCAAGAGTTTGGGGCTTGAAGATGAAGAGGAGAGAAGGGGAGATACAGATGCAAGGAACCCGATTAGCAGTGGTTGCACAAGTCTTCCAAGTTGCACCTTGCCTTCTGTTGGTTGAACTTAGGAAGGCAGAAGGGGATGAAGTGGAGTATGAAATTTTTTATCATCAGAAGCTTAGGCCAATTTTGAATGAGATGGTGTGGGCAAGGACAAACTTCTAGTTTTAACTATTGTATGTCAGTGAGACATAGTTGTTTCCTGATAACATTGTAAAATTTTAACTCAGCTTAAGGAATGAAGACTTGACTTTTGTATTTGTTTTACCAAGCTATCTGGATGGTTTTGGGTCTACTTCTGTATTTTGTCTTTCAGAAATACAATCTGTATAGCTTTGGAAAGGTAGAAAGTACAATCTGTATGGCTTTGGAAAGGTAGAAAGTATAAACTATTCTTTTAAAGATGATATTAATATATCCATGGACTAAAGATTATTAAAATAGTGTTTTTAAAAGTTTGTTATAAAAACCTCACTATTTCAAAATGAAAATTTTTACTAAAAAAAATATTTTAAGAGAACATCACAACCCTTGCTGCTTAAGTATAAACACTTGTGAGTCTGATAAGACAAATACGATGATGGTAGCTTCATGTGCAATTTACTATTCTATATATAAGAAGTTTCAGTTTGAAATATTAATTATGGAAGTAAAATAAAAAATTTAGTAAAGATAAAGAGTTTTAATGATGAAAAGATCTAAATTTTAGAGTGGGTTTAGTAGTTAAAATTTTAAATAAAATTTCAATGTTTGAAGCTGTTTGGTTAGATAAACATTGTTCGTTAAGGAGGTTAAGGAGAATTCTCTCAATACCTTAAAGTATCTTCATGGTCTAAGGTTCTTTGTATGTCTATGTAACATTTTAAAAGAAATAATATGGTTTGTGAGTGTGACTGGTTGTTTTAATTTGATTTTTTGAAGTTTTATTGACTTAGTTTTTAAAAAAAAATATATTTTTAAGATAATCAAATTGATTATTTCAAATGAAAATAAATTATTAATAAGAAATATTTTTTATAAATATAAATATTAAAAATTATGTAGTAATTTTTTTGTTTGATATATAAAGGAATTGGTTACATTTAGAATCTTAGGGAACCGTTACATCTTTAGTCCTTTTTTACTACCAAACATCCATAGTCATTTTCTATTATAAAGTAGGGTTCAAATATTGGGGCTGCTCTCTATAGCCCTTATTTCACCTCGTTTTGTTTAACTTGACGTGAAGAGGACCATTGGGTGCTCAAGATTGGTACTGCATCATCGAGATGACATGCACTCAATGGGTTTAGATCAAACTACTACCCTTGCAAATAGGCATGCCTCATGCATTCAATGGGTTTAGATCAAACTACTACCCTTGCAAATAGGTATGCCTTTAGGGTTTGAACCTAGGTCTCTTCTCAGTAAGTGTCAGACCTTACCAATCCACCTAGCCCTTGTAAGAAACCTTTGGATTTTAATATCATAGTTTTTTTTTTTTTTAGTGCGAGAAACCCCTACAATTTACGCTCAAGGTTAAACATCCCCATCCCAACATGACCTCTCATAAAAGAAGAATTGAGCTTATCCTCCTAAAGAAGAGCCTAAGCCCTTGAACTCCTCCAAAGAAGATCCTAAACCCGAACCTTTGCGTTGTCTTTGGGACATATTTTATATCATAATTAACTATTTAAATTATAAATAATTATTTGTTAATTATTTTATAATAAAAAAATTAAAATAAAAAAAATGTTATGATAATAATAAAATATTATATTACAAATAAAAAAATCTAGGTTTCAATATTACGCATTCACGATTTTAAGTGGGTGGGGAAGCATCTTCATGGCGCATGTGGGATTAATCCTCACGATTTTTTTATTCCCACTTAATTGAGGGGACAACTTCATATTGACGTTGGCCTCCTCTCTCACCCATCGGGCAAGGTAGCCTGAACGGTAGCGAGGGCCAACGCTAAGACGTGGGGGCTCCCACGGGGTCGTGATTTCGACTCCTGTCTGGGAGCCACAACAAACAATTTATTTTAAATAAAAAAGCAAAAGCGCCCACGCGCGCCCAGATGGAGCGCTAAAATGCAAAAGGTAATTTTTTATTTTTTATTATTTTAAGTTTTGTTTAATATGTTTTTTTTAATAATTTAAATATTAATTCAGTTTTTAAAACATTTAAAAAAAAATAAAAATAAATTGTTTTTTAACAAAAATTATATTTTTATTATGAATTAAATTATATTTGATTAAAATTTATTTAAAATTTTACAAATTTAAAAAAGAAAGGATTTATTTTTTGCAAATTTCAAACACATGAGAGCTTTTGTTTTCTCCACAAAAGGGGATATAAGACAAAGAAGAGCACCATTTATTTTGCAAAATTAGGGAGCCCTAAATTCTTCTCAAAATCTTGTTAACTTTACAAAATCAAAGGAGGACAATATCAAGAAAATTGATTCTTTTTTGCAAAATTGTAACACAATGAGACACCAAAAATTGCAAAATTCGAAGTTCAAATTTGTGCATTTGTTTTCTCCAAGGACGGATATAACACAAGAAATTGCACATTTTATTTTTTTGCAAAACCACTAAGAAGATATTGAAGACCTTGGATCCATTAAAACCAAGTCGTGTGTCGACTGGTTCTGGAAAGACTTTCAAACGCGAGTTGTGTGTTGACTTGACTTGAAAGGACTACTACTTTTTTAATTTTGCAAATCAAAGGGGGGAAGACAAGAAATTGTATTTCTTCGTAAAATTCTAACACAAAGTGAGGGACACTTGAAAATCAAAACTTGTTTATTTTGCAACTCAAAAAAAAGAGAGGGCAATTGCTTTTACCACATTATTTGAAAAATTGTAAAACAAGAGGAGACATTGAATATCAAATTTTTGCACAACACAAATAAAAATTGTTGCAAAAATTAGTAATAAGGTGCATCTTTGATATTACTTGACACCTTTATTTTAAATTGGAAAATTAGGTGCATTTTCGGTTGCATCTGACACCTAAGTGGTAAAAATTTTTGGGCACTCTTTGATTGATTATTGCATTTAATTTATTTTTTTCTGTAATTATAAGTCATCAAAATCAAAGAGCACTCAAAAAAACCATATTTCACACTCATTTGTGTAATTCATTGCACAAGTATAAGCCAATTTTAAAAATTGATATTCTCTCCATACAACCCTAAATTCACTCTTATTTGTTTGGCTCAATTTCCTCAAACTGATTATCCTTCTTCAGGAGGATTTTCAGGTAGATGCCATTAAATATCATTAAGAGTGAATTCTCTTTCATTTCTTATTTTTTTGGATTAAATTTCCTCAAATTGATCATCTTTCTTCAAAGAGAGTTTTCAGGTAGGTGCCATTAAATATCAACTAAGAGTGAAATAAAGATCATCTTGGTGCAAATTCTAGAACCTTCATCATGGAAACTATCACTAAATACCTAAATGATACATAATTTCTTAAAGGTTCTAACTATTCAGCATGGAAAACCAAGATGAAGGTTATTCTTATTGTAGAGAAAATATGAGATTTAGTGGATGACACTATTAAAACACCCACATCAATAGGAGAAAATCAGAATGCTTGGGATAAAAAGGACAACTGTCTTCTCATGCTTATTCTCTTAGCTACTACTAATGAAATCCAACTTCACATAAGTGAAGCCAAAACTGATAAAGATGCATGGGACACATTAAGTACCATTTTTGAGGGCAAGAATCAATCGACTATTCTAAACCTTAAAACTCAACTTCATACACTCCATATGAAGTCATGAGAAATAGTAGAACTATTCCTCTACAGTGTGGTAGAACTGAAGTCAAATATGAATGCTTTAGAAGAAAAAATAGAAGATATTATATTGACTTCAGTAATATTGAGGGCTCTTCTAGAATCCTACAAGATGTTGATAACATCCCTTAATGTATCTCAAAGAACAGTAACCTTTGTGGAGTTAGTCAATTTGCTTCAAACCGAGGAAGCAAATCAGCTCCAAAGCAATGAAGTGTCAAACAATGCACTTTACTCAAACAACAAGGGTGGAAAGAAGAAAGGAAACTTTTAGAAGGGAGGATCATCTTCAGGATCATCTTGAAGAGATAAGGGCAAGCAACCTCAATCAGAAAAGAAGTTTTGCACAAATTATAAAAAGGACAACCATGAAACCAATTAATGTTGGTTTAAAAATAAACAAAACAAAAATGGCAAAGGCACATCACAAAGGTAAAATAGACAACAAAGAGGCCATGTTGCTAGTGAAGTTTTTTATTCTAATTATGATTATGATTTTGGTTTAGAAAGAGTACACAAGGTGCTCATGGCTCATATAGCTTTGTACAGGAAAATAAAATTTCCACCCTAGGCATGCACCATTCCAACCCTCTTTTTAGGTTTCATAAATAACAAATGTTTTGTTTGAAGTACTTGTAATAAAGGGATGATTGTACCTCTTTTTAAGCTTCATCAAATAGCAAACTCTTTTTGTTTGAAGTATTTGTAATAAAAGGAGGATATTTTCTGGTGTAAATTTTGAAATTTTCCTAGGAGGTAATCTTTGTAAAAACCTTAACAAACTTTATAAGTTGAATATCTTTTTCACCTAAGGGGGGATAAAAATTTCTTTTCTATTTAACACAATTTTTTCTAAAAATGGAGAAATACTTATAAGGGTGCATTTTCGGCAGTGACTGACACCTTAGTCACATTTCTTGTAAAAATTCCATTACAACATGTTTTGCAACAAGGAGGAAAACTTATAAGGGTTAATTTTAGGTAGCGAACAAAACCTTAGCTACCTTATCAAAACTTTTGCAAAATTATATTGTAATAGAATGAACCTCGTATGTAGTTATCTACTCTAGTACACCTAGCGGTTGCAGTGGTTGGTTACCCATGCAATCCGGTTGGATGACAATATTACAATAAGGACATTCATTGATGTGAAAAAACATGAGGAATGTACCACTTTTTTCTTAGAGCAACCAGAACACTATGAAAGAGCCATATCCAGAGCAAGAACTAGCATATCAACATCTTTTTCACTGTATTAAGGCAGTTATATACATTACCCAAATAATGTAATAAGGGGGGATGTTAGAGTTACTATGCTACAATAACTATAATTATTACCTCATTTGGTAATTTGTAATATTATCCTAGGTAGATTTTATTTACCGCATAGTATATATAAATTACTATGTTACTTTTACTAATTACCTAGAATATATTCACTGTGGAATATCTTGGGGTTAGTTAATCATCATAGTCAATTTGACTACGTTAGTTTTTTTGTTAGTGGTTAGCGCTTACTTATCAAAGTGCGTTAGTTAGCACTAATAGGGGATATTATTTTATTAATATTCTATAGGCTATACATAGCCTATACCTTGTACTATTTAAGCAGTTGCATATGAATATATTAATCTAATTCTTACGCTCAATATTTTGTTAACTTCTTTGGTAGATTGCTCTTAGTCATAAATTTTTACTTGTAGTGTTTCGACCCAATGTAGAGGATAATACATCTCAATAGCTAGACCTACCACATTTAGTCTCAAGTTCTATGTATCTGGTCAAAGAAATGACTAGGGAGCATTTCCCTAGTGTTCAATCAATTCTTACAAATGAGTTATTAACTATTCATAAAAATTGGAGGTCAAATAAACCTTAGACCACTAACTATTTTTATCACATCTACAAAGATTGCAAAGGCTTATCTTTGGTAGATTACTCCTAAGTGTCATTTTCTATTTACAACATGTTTCCTAGCCTGGTGTAGAGGATAAGTCACCTCAATGGATAGACCTACCACATTCATTATCAATCTCTATGTATTTAGGCAGAGTAATAGCTAGTGCAAGAAAATAATGCAGGGAGAATTCCATAATGTTCAATCAATTCCTTTATTGGGTCACCTTAATTGTTATTTTATTGGTCTACATTGATGTTTGTAGCAACAAGGAAGAAATAATATTGAATCTATCAAGAACATTGTAAAATGAAACAATAGAGACCTAAGAGAATAAGGAATCATTTATGGCTTTCCATAAAGAAAATGAAATATTGATTTTAAATAGGTGCCAAACTTCTAGAAACGTTAGAGGGAGGAGAGGAGGATATTTAAGGAGAATCTATTTCCATGTGAACCACAATTGGAGAAAAGGATAGAAAAAAGAAAAAAAATCACTTCGAAGCATCTTGAGCCTTGTGACATCTCCAAAATAGGTGAAAATGATCTTTAGATTCATTGTAGAATGGACATAGTGGTTTGGGAATTCCAATTTAGATAAGTCATTTACCAAGTGAGGGATCTTGGTGAATTAAAAACCATGCAAAGACTTTTTTGGGTTCAAGATAAGCAGACTAGGTTGTTTAAAAATGATAGGACCAAATATACCTGGGTTAAGAGAGGTCCCAACAAGCATTTAGTTTATCAACCATGGGTAAGTATGGTGATATGTATTCATAACCAAATTTGATGTTTAATTAAGGAGGGGTGTCTATTGATACCACTACCAATCCTTCCACCAAGAATGTTGAGAGTGCATTGTGATCTTGTGAAGCATAGAATAAATCATATTTTTTTAATTACCTCAAATATTTCCTTATTGATGAAGGTAATTCTAAAATTGAATTTGATATAATTCTAAGGATTTTAATCCCTAGTTTATTGGGAAAACAAGTCACCACTATAGATATACTCCTTTTATAGATTTTTATGCATGCATCCAGAAGATTTGGGTAAAAGGAAATCCTTGGATAGTTAGGATAGGGGACTACTAGAAATTCATAAAATTGATAGAGAGCCCATCCCAAAGACTATTTTATTTCCAAAGGATCCATGGTTTGATGTTTTCCCAAGCCTTCCAAATGTTGTAGATGAAAAAAGAATCTAAAATCTTGATGGAAATTGGCCTAGTGAGAAGGGAGAGTGAATCCATACCTCTTTATCCTTTACCCCCATAGGAAGAGCTTGAGATAATGTAGTGTCAAACTAGTACTTTCCAATATTCCTTACGTTTGATGGATTTGATTATCCATTTGACACATAATACCATGCTTTGGTGTTTATAGCCAAGAAGACATATTCTCCCTTTCTTCTTGGGTAGACAACAAAGCTCTCAAGCTACTCTATGGAAACCAAATCTAGAGTTAGAAATTTCCTAGAGAAAATCTCTAAGAAACTTCTCTAAATTATTATAACAAGCCTTGGAAGAGACCCAACATGAAGAGTAATACACATGGGTCATATCTAGGATCTTGGAGCAGATTTGAAACTTACCAACAATGGAAAGTTTTTTAGTGGTCCAATAGGTAATCTTGGATTTAATTTTTTGTATGAAATTTTTCTAGAGTTTTGAAGGGGAACTATGGAAGGTGAAGGGGATATCCAAGAATCAAAACACTTCCTCATATTGTAATCATATTCACTGAAATTCAGTAAACAAAGCTAGGATAGGAGATGTAGACTACAAAAAATAGAGAGTCTTTCGCTATAAAATATTGGAGCCAAAAGCAAGACATAAAGTATCCAAGTAGTGAATGACCTGTGTGAAGAATTATTTATCCTCAACTAATGTGAGGAAATATTCATCTACAAAGTACCCATTTATTATTTGGGATTTATTAATGGGAAGGAAAATACCTTTAATGAGTTTCAAATTGGCTTGATGAGCCAAGATAAAATTGAAACCTTTAGCTACAATGATATAGAGAGAGGGTGAAAAGAGGGAAATATTTTTTGAGGATAGAAGAGGCATTTGCAAAGAGTATATTGATTGTAGATATGAAACCATTGGAGAAACCTAAGGCTTTGACCATGGCAAGAATAAAAATACGCTTAATGTAGTCATAAACTTTATCAAAGCTAATTTTGAGAAAATGGCTAGTTGGTTGGATTTTTTGGCCCATTCCATTCCCTCTTAGACAACCAAGACATTATCTAAAATATCTTGCTTTTGATGAAACTTGTTTTCTCTAGTCTGATGATGGTAGGAAGCAAATGGTATAGATGCAAGACTAAGGATTTGAGGATGAACTTGTAAGACACATTGAGAAGTGTGATCAGATGCCAATTGGTGATCAACTCAGGGTCTCCATACTTTAGGATAAATTTTGATATTACCATTGTGATTCCTAGTCCAAGAAAGCCATTGTCCAAATCTTACTTATAAACTTGAAGTATATCAAAGCCTACAAGGTGCAAAGGGCTTTGTAAAATTAATTGGAAAAGTCATCTAGCCCAAGAGCTTTATCATTAACCATTTGACATAGGGGCTCACATAAATATTTAAGTGATAATGGTTGATCATAGTCATCTCTTTGAGCATCTGAGAGTTTTTTTGGGACTACAACAATAAAATATTAGAGGGCTTGCTCCCTCTTGTTTGAAGGATCCTATGAGGTAAAAATGCACTTGTAGTGTTAGAGAAAGGTGCAAGTAACCTTAAAAAAGGGTTTAATTCAAACTATAGGCTCTTCAATGGAATTGATGCAAGTGTTGTGATAACAAGACTTATGATAATGGAAAAATTCCTTAGATCCTATCTCTAAGTTTGAGCCAATGCATTTTGGCCTTGATTTGAGCACCTCTAGCATCAAAATGTTCATCCAACATAAGTAGATAATGAACTCATGCCACATGCTACTAGTAATCATGATTACAAGGGCAATACTCAATCTATTAGGAAGCCTAAACCAATTCTTGTTTGAGAGCAATATTGGATTGGTACCTAAAATTGGAAACACATTTACCAAGGATCTAAGAAAGGAGGTCATTTTATGTATGGCATATAACCACAATTCAATCCAACTAGTGGTACTAGAAGAATAAGGAATTAAGTTCCATATACTCCTAATATATAAAATAAAGGTGAGATGGCAAAAAAGAAGATATTTAGAAAGAACCAAGACATGAATTGGAAAGGAAGGGAAGTGGAGATATCAATGGAGAAAAATATGGGAGAGTGATTAGAGATGATGGCATCAAGGAGAGCATCCATGAAAGGAGTTAAACTATATAAGCAAGAAAAGAAAAAATAATTTGATTAGAAATTAATAGATCTATAAAGGTATTTTAACACTTGATTTTCTCCCTATTGTTGATTAGACTAATAGAACTATGTATGATTTTATAAGGAGAGGGAGAAACAAGAATTAGGTTCAAAAAACCCTAATTTTTTCTTCATTAAATACCAAGCCTCGCATTCTCTTGCACCCTAATGCATAGGAAGGATCCCAACTTTATCATGTGTATATTCAACCATATTAAAGTCATTATTGACAATCCAAGTGGTGGGAGGAAGGGATAAAGCAATCAATTGCCAAATATTGCATCTACCTAAAGCATCATTGGTAGCATAAACATTGAGAATGCCAAGGGATTGAGCTACAAACTCTAGAATAATTCAAATTTCATGAGATATTGGGTTCACTTACCAAGTCATAAAATGGGAGCAGTAGATATTCAACACAAAAATAACTACTCTACTAGAACTATGAGATATGGAGTAAAAGTGACCCTGGACCAAATAAACTAACAAGTACTATGTAAAATAAAGCTTGTCACCTTGACATATGACAAGTAGAGAATGTTGATAACACCAAATATTAAAGAGATATCTAAAAGACTCTAGCATACCAAGTACTTTATAATCGAGTCCATTAGACCACACACATTCCATGAAAGACACTTCATTGGGAATGCTCAAGGAGTAGAAATATTTCTATTTAATTAGTATCCTTAAATTCTGCAAGAGAATTAAAGGTGTTTGAGATAAAATACTAATGATTCTTGCATATGAAGTTGACTTATATTTTCCTTTTATAATGGATCTCTCATGTCTTCCATAATAGGACTATGAGAGAGATGAGTTGCCACTATGGGTACGCCACTTGGAGGTGCTGAGAATGAGGAGGAAGGGGAGATTAGAGAGGGGATAATGGTAGATGTTGGAGAGCTAGTAGGGTTATCAACATGAGGGTATAAGGGGTTTGGGATGATAACTACAAATATGGAGCTAGGAGTGACAAGGATAGGGGAGGATGAGAAGGAGGTACAACTAAAGTAATGGAAATAAAGGGTTTTATTGAGGGTCCTACAAGGTTTGAGAGGCAAGAATTATTATTATTTTATATTCCATTATTATCCATTATTCTAACCCACTGACATCTACTAGCATTAGTGCATACGTAGAAGTAGAAATGGGAGGGGACTTGGATTTGAAATATCCCTCCATGAGGGGATAGTCTTTGATTTTATGAGCTACTGATTGGCATATATAAAATTTCTTCAATAGTTTAATATAAAAAACCCTTTGCTGGAAATGATTGTCTTCAACTAGGATGTTAGTAAATTCTTTTAAGTCCTTAGAGAGGTCAATATCAACACACAAATAATTATGGGGGTGGATGACAAGATTTTTTTATTCCATGCAAACAAATTTTCCAATAAGAATGACCAGTTGTTTAAAAAACCACAATGAAATAACAACACTGAGGAATTCTACCCACACTAAAAATTTCAAGGAGACATCAGATATCCATAGAGATAGTAACATTATGATGCCAGGGTTGAAGAATCAAAAGGGTATTTATAATATACCAAACACATCTATTTAGGACAACCATGGCATGTTAAGGATTGGTAAACTAGAAAATAAAAAACCCCTTGGTGAGATTTTGTATATGCTATACCTTAATACCATGGGGATGCCATGCATTTTGGATTCATTAACAAATGAAGGTGTCATTGGGTATACACCCTAGGAAATACTTGATAAGTGTGTGTTTCTCAAGCCATCTGTATGCATTATCAAATTATTGCATAGGAAGCATAATATTAGGGGTGGAAACATTACCTTATGGTATACTTTTGGAATGTGTTTTCATGGGTGCTTGTTTGGAGCCATGGCACTCTATAGTAGCAACTTTTGTTAGGGCCCCCTCCTAACACTATTTTTGTAATACTTGTATGATCATGTAATTACCCCTTTATAATGTTATTTTTGTAATACTTTGTAATGGTATGTGGTACATAAGGCACCTAGACAAGTGGGACCATTTCATGTAACCATTATCAAGAATGCAACTCATATTTGGTAGAATATTCTAGCTTGAGTGGTATTTTTCATGTAAGCCAACTCTTGAGCATTAGTTTAGGGTTGCATGAAGTGTATATTTAAAAGACATGGATATAAGAATGATTGTATCCTTTTGCAAATTAATGAATGTATTGAAGGAGGTTGCCCCCTCAAAGAGACCTATGATTTTGTGTTATTTTGTGAGATTGCTTTAATTTTGCATTTACATTTTGTATTACAATATATTGTTATTTCGTGAAATTATATTTTATTTGTAATATTTTATTTTATTTTTAATAGTAGGTTCCTAAAAATTGATATCAGAGTACTTTCCAAGGCTATGTTTTTTTATGATTATGATAGTTCTTACCCTTCCATTATGATTGCTAGGTATAAATTTCCTATGTTTTCTCTTTTTTCCTTGTCCTTTTATTAAAAAATAGATAAAACCAACAAAAACATAGTATTTTTTTTCCTATAATAGTTTCTTAGGTTAGAAACCCTGTGTTGGGGGTTTTAAAATATTACAGAGGAGTTATCATTATTAGGTAAGCTAGATTATCCATAAAGAATTTAGTGAAGTGAGGGGTGATCAAGCTCTAATACCTAGGCCTTAGACAAACCCATCTAAAAAAATGAGTTCCTACGTATCTTTGAGTATATTGGGAGACCACCTAGGATTAGGAGAAACCTTTAACCCTAGGAGATTTTTTTGGCCTTGTATTATCCATAGTACACTAGATAAATTATCTAGAAATATTACCCTCTTGTACTATCAGAGAGGCAAATATTGTGCTCAAGGGTATGCATGGAATCCTCCTTGAGTAGTGGCCTAAAATATTGGTTTGAGCACTATCGTTCATCACTACGGTATAATAAAGAGCCTATGAGTATTACATACACCTTGGCTTAGCATAACCTGGGTATTTTAAAAATTTTCCTTGCAAAAACCTTCCTATTTTTTTGAATGTTTAACTTGTAACCAAAAATCCTCCCACAATGAGAATATAGAGGAGACTTCTCTATCACCATAATACTGCTTGTAATTGTTAGAAGAGTAGGTAAACATCGCAAAAATAGTCAATCTAGAGTCTACCAATGTTAGTAATAATCAGGTATCACTTTAGTTTGATAATAGTAACAATTAGGTTAGGATTTCCAGTTGTCAGTGTCAGTAACAATTGTTTATGATAGTCAAAATTTATAGCAGGAAAAGAATTTTCAATGATAGAGTTAGAATAGATAGTTGTCAATACAGGGAACCAATGTCAATGACCAAACAATGCCAGTTGTCAAACTCCAAAGCAAACTCCAAAACCACCTTTTAAGAACACTTCCTTGAGGTCAATAAAAAACTCAAGGATGGCACAAATGTGTTTGGGCATTGTGACACTGACCACATCAGTCGAGAAAAAAGAATAAATAGGGATAGAAAAGGATCTCACACTCCTTTTGACCATGATGCTCTCTTTAAGATACCTAATTTAGAATTTCCTAAGTTCAATGGAAAGGATGCAAATGGGTGGTTATGTCATGTAGATTAGTTTTTCAAACTTCACAATATCCTTAAATATTTGTGGATCACTATGGCATCTTTCAAATTTGAGTCTAAATATTTATAGTGGTATTAGTGGTTACAACACACATTTCTTTATCCTTATTAGGAAGTTTTTGAGTCCAAATTACTCACTCCTTTTTACCCCAATGAGTATAATGACTTCACAGGAGCATTAACCAAACTAAGACAAACCTCTACGGTTCATGATTATTAGACCCAATTTGAGAAATTGGCTAATAGGACCAAGGATTTGAACGAAGGGTTTTTTTTTATTTGTTTCATTAGTGGCTTGAAAGATGATCTAAAGCTTGAGGTTAATATGTTCAAACCACTAACTATGATACAAGCCATAAGGTTGGCATGATTAGCCAAAGAAAAATCTTCAGCTTAAAGAAGGCCACCTAAGTTTTGATAGGCCAAACCATCCTTTCCTTCTAAGTTTACATCCACTATTAAAATTAAATCTACCCCCTACAAGCGTTTGATTATAGAAGATATGGATGCTTGATGCACCCAGGTTTTATGTTATAATTGTGATAAAAATTATACACGAGGGCATACGCGTTTCCAAAAGAAGCTATTCTTAATCGATGTAGAGGAGTCAACAAGCAATGAACAACTTGAGGATGAAGTAGAAACATCAGAGGAACCACCTCAAGATGAGGTGACACGCAAGAAGAGCCATTGCTCAAAATTTCCATCCATGCCCTTGTGGGGATTACCACCCCATAGATAATAAAAGTAGTAGGCTATTGCAAATGCCAACATCTTACAATCCTCATTGATTTAGGAAGCACACACAACTTTTTTGATCCCTAAGTCACCAAGCAAGCCAATTTTTACATACATATATGTAATTCCTTTGAGGTTATGGTGGCAAATGGTAGAAATTTACCTTGTAAAGGCAAATGGCACAATATTAAGTTGAATCTAGGGGATTATGGGCTCAAAATGAATATGTTTACTCTTCAACTAGGGTATGTGATATTGTGCTGGGAGCTGAATGGTTATGTACTTTGAAAACCATCACTTAGAACTTTGTAGACTTATGAATGTAGTTTTCATAGAATGGTAGTTCCTGCACTCTTTGTGGCTCACAAGCAAGATCTCCTTAGATTATCAGTTCAAACCATATAGAGAAGCTTTAAAAAATATTCTCATGGTGTAATCACTCAAATGTTTTCCATACAATAACCCCCTTCAACTAAGGATAAACTTTCAATAGATTTGCAACTTGTTCTAACCAAGAATGATGTAGTCTTTGTGGAACTGAAACAATTACCACCCCATTGCTCCCATGATAATGCAATTCCATTGGTACCTTATAGTGTGCCACCTAACATCAGACCTTAACACTACCCCCATGCAATTAAATAAAAAATAGATAAATTTGTACAAGAATTATTAAAATATGAAGTTATTCAGCCTAGTAAAAATCCTTACTCTTATCTAGTCTTATTGGTTTGTAATAAATATAGGTCTTGGCAGTTGTGTATATATTTTTGTGAGCTTAATAAGCTCACAATTAAGGATACATTTCCTATTCCTATGGTAGATGAATTCTTGGATGAGTTGTATGATGCTATTTTTTTATCCAAGTTAGATCTTGGACTAGGTTACCATCAGATACATCTTAAGGAGAAGGACATTATCAAAACAACATTTCAAACACATGAGGGTCATTATGAATTTTTGGTTATGCGATTTGGATTGACAAATACCTCTTCCACATTTTAGATCCTCATAAACAACATTTTTTACCCGTTCCTTTGTAAGTTTATTTTAGTTTTCTTTGATGATATTTTGGTTTATAGTTGCTCTGGGGAAGAGCATCTCATCCATGTGGATAAGACTTTGTAGCTTTTGGTTCAACATCAACTTTATACTAAGGGATCCAAGTGTTCTTTCGGGTTGACCGAAGTAGATTATTTGTGACACATTATCACCAAATGTGGAGTTAAAGTTGATCCTAAGAATATTTAAGTCATTCAAGATTGGTTGAAGCCTCACACTCTTAAGGGTCTTCATGGATTTTTGGGAATCATAGGCTATTATTGTAAATTTATCCACAACTATGGCAAGATCATTGCTCCTTTAATGACCATGCTAAAGAAGAATTATTTTACTTGGATAGGCCCAATTGAACAAACTTTCCTTGATCTAAAGCATGCTATGATAACCAATCCTATCTTAGCAATGCCAAATTTCTCCGAACCATTTATAATTAAAAGTTATGTTTCAGGAAATAGCATTGGAGCCATGTTGATGCAAGAAGGATGACCTTTGGCCTTCACTATAAAAGAGCATTCAAGTCAAAATTAGGGTAAATCGACTAATATGAATGAGATGCTAACAATATTACATGTGGTTACTCAATGGTGACCCTATTTCATTGGGTGTAATTTCTCTATCAAAAAAGACCACCAAAGTCTCAAGTACTTTCTGGATCAGTGGGTCTCTAAACTCATGGGCTATGATTATGAGATTACCTATTAAAATTGCAAGGAGAACATTTTGGTAGGTGCACTCTATTGCCAATTTGAGGCTCAAAGCATACTATGCACCATTTTTAGCTTTTGATACCACATACATTGGGTGATAGCAATCACAAGATGCAAACATAAATAAAATAGATCTACGAGATGACTAAAATATGCTATAAATAGAAATGAAAAAAATATTACAATAGTAGCCATGGAGGAAAAGGGCACTCCATAATATATGCTACTGCTTCATGAGGGAGCTCTGAGCTTATAGCTCACACACACTACCCTACTACCTATCTACCATAAAATCACTGTGATGCATATGACCTTATATCTATTATATATCTGTGACCATTTTATAGGAAGATAAGTTTCTTGGCCGACACTCTATCTAGTTGTACAAGTGGAAATCTTGCACATTGACACTTGTGCATTTATTACATTGCATGAAGTAACTAGATAACTTCCCCCTAAAGTAACGTATTGTCCTAAGTATGTACCAAATAAGGTACATTTACATGACCCAAATTATGTAATATGCTCTATTTCTAACATCCCCTTGTATTACAATATTTGGGTATTCAAGACTTTAGTCTTCAATGTAGATCTTCTATATGATAGCTTTGAATTGGATATTCATATTTGAAATTATCTTTCTTCTTTAGTAGATGCTTCAGTCTTCAAATGATGCTTTAGTAGACCTTTCATTTAGTTCACCTTGCATTGTATTCCTCCTTCGTTGGGTCCATCTCCTTCTTCTTCCTTAGCTTTGAATTTGAATTCGGTCTCTTGATTTTCACTAGTGGTTGTGCTGCTACTTGGTTCTTGCATGGATGATTCTCCTTTCTTGTTTTTGATCTGTATAGATGCTTCTAAACAACCACTTAGCGCATCATGATAAGATTTTGAGTTAGAAGAATTTGAAGTATCAATTCTACATGAGGATTGATTTTTTTTTTTGTAGATATGACTCACTTAGTTCTACCTTATTTTTGAGTAGTTCTATCAATCCCTTTTGTTCTATATTTTAATTCTTGAAGTGCTTGTATGTGAGTAAAGCCATATATAATATGTCCATAAGATCTAAAGAAAATATAATAGTATTTTCTACATTACCGATAGCTTCATTGAGATGAGCTTGAAGATAGTATTCCATAGTGTCAAAGTTATCTTATCAGGCTTCACTATGGATTATTATTAAAGTTAGGTCTAACATTATTTCTAATTTCAAGAGAATATTCATGATCCCAAGCTTTATAGCATTGAATTTCTCTTTATTGATATTAGTAGTACTTTGGGGAGTAGATATTATTATGGATTTTTGTTAGGATATGTAATCTCTGAAAGAAGTAAATAAGCTTGATTTGATAAAATCTATATTTATCCTTGGTCCTTGTGGGCTTCCTTATGTCTCCCTAGTAATGAGAATGAATACTCTTAAGGATTTTAGGTTTTGAAGATAGCTTATATATTTGCAACTTGATAAACAATAGAATATGATATTACCAAGTTTAGTAGAATGCCTTATGACTCCCTAGTATGTTTTGGATAAGATATGAAGTGCTTTTGAGAGAAATAGTTCAATATTTGTTGATTTTGTAAAAATTAACTTCTATTGTACTTATTTATCCTATTGAACTAAGAACTTTTTCTAGATATCAAGAAGTTTTTAATGTTGAATATTTTATCTCTATTTGAGAGTATTTAAGACAAGTAAATATTATAATTTCCAACCTTTATATAATATTCATAAACCTATTATAATGGCCCTTTGAAATTTGATTTCAATTATTCTAATTTCCAATAAATCAATTTGTAGTAGTAGACCTTATGACTCCCAACTTTGGAAAATTAGAAAAAATAATAATATTTAAAAAATATTTAAATGGTTAAACCTAAGTATAAGGCCTTATATCTCCTAGGTTAATTTAAAAAAAGTATTTTGATTTTTAGGTAAGTTATCTTCTATGTATTTGCTTTCTCAACCTTAAAATTGATCCATAAAAATAATGTTTGAAAGTAATTTAATGAGATATTTTTCTTACCTTAGCCCACTTAACTTCACACTTGGATGTCACTGATTTGACTAAAATATGATAGTCCTCTATGTACCCTTTATGTGATGTTTGATTTGATGAGGCTAAGAAAACATGTATGGTATGGTTTTCAGGCTTCTTTGTTGATTCTTGGAGAGTAGATGTTGGTCCTTTCAACAGAGTATTTAATGCTCCTATGTTATCCTTATTCCATGCTTGTTATGGTTGCTAATATTCTTCATTGATGCTTGGAGAGTATATGTTGGACCTTTCAATGGAGTCTTTACTGATCCTATCCTCTCCTTCTTCCACACTACAAATTAATTGGACTGTGCTTGCTATTCTATGGATGTTGGACATGAATGTTATCTCTTCGTTTCTCTATGCTACATGTATGGGTAGCCTTTTGTAGACAAGTGGCACTCAATTAGGTTAGTAACACTACCTCCTCTTCTTGCAATGTTGCTCTGCTAGTTGGGTAGTCTTTGGCAGACAAGTGGCACTCAAGTGAATTTGTAACAATGCCTCCTCTTCTTGTAATATTGCTCCACCAGATGTAACGTATCCTTATTGCTTAAGCACTCTCAATGTTCATCTCTTGAGTGTTAGAGAAATGATAGCTATGAGGGAATAATGTGCCAAGTGGCACTCAAACCTTTTGCATGGAGTTTCCTACATAACACCTCCAAGAATAAGATTATAACTCCTTCCAATGTCTTTCTCCTTAGCTTGCATCAATTTCTTGGAGAGTAAGCAATGTATTTTCTTCTATAGGTAATCTGTGAGCCACCTTGAATCTTTGGATGAAGATGTAGTAGCTCTCTCGCTATCATTTTTTGATGCTATTCCCAACGTAGCATTCACTTTTTTGCTATGTGCTTATCCTCACGTTGTACTCCCTATTCATGATGATAGAGGTGAATATTTATGCTTTCGAATGCTGAAATGTGCTCTATATTTTAGTTTACATAGATAGCTTTACTACCTTGCTATGATTTACATAAATATGCATGATAAAAATTCCTTTAGCTCCTTTAGATTACGTAAATAGCCTTTGAAAGGCTTGTTGTTATTTACGTAAAACTTCCTTTGACTATAGGTTTGATGTTGGAGAGAATGCCCTTCCAGTAATGGAGAACATTCAATATTTTAGCCCTTCCTTTGGTCTTTCCTTTGGCTGCTTTTTTCCTATACCTGTTGTGCCTATTGTGGCACCTTTAAATTTTCTCCTTTACCTGTATTTGATGTATTTTAGAAGTGCAACACCATGTAATATTTACATGTATATATAATCCTTATATTGCACCTTTTCCTTGCACTATTTTGTAGGTCTAAAATTATTATTTTTGTAGCACATTGATGAGTGCAAAATGAGGGTTTTAAGGATGTCTCTTTGGTTAGAATCCGTACCCTTTTTGCTTGGATTTATGGTGAATCCAAGCCTTGTAAATGTTGTAGAATAGAATATTTCTTTTAGTTGCACTAATCCTATGTGCTTTGGATTTGAGATTCACCAAGTCTCAATATTAGAAACTTCTTTTTGGTTAGATTTTTTTTCTTTTTCCTTTTCTTGTAGTAACCAATTTTGGTGGCTTTTATTGGCCATTATGAGTTGCAGGTTTTTGTGCTATAAAAAGTGTCTTTAGAAACTTGATCCAAACTAGATTTTGTATCCTTTATTTCAAAGCACAAAACTAATTTATTTTGAGAGTAATAATAGCGTAAATAACTCTAAAAAAATCTACTTTTAATGCACTAAAAAATTACACCTTATCACTCCACTCTACTCTCAAGAAAACACACTTAATCAATTCACTGCAACTAATCAAGAATAATCTCAAACTAACCTTTAATATTTATTCTATAAATTCCTTACAAGCAAGATATTAGGAGATAGTCTTCTTTTGATTTCCAAAGTAGATAATAGGATGTTGATAGATTATTACAATTCTGAAATCTAATCAACTCCTAATGTGCAAATGAACCTTAAAAATAATCTTTCTTTTTGCACACTTGAATACTGTAATACAAATCTCCTTTTTGCAACTTTAATGAGGATGAAGTGCTTTAATAAATTTGATAAGTAATTCACCTAATGAATCCACTTGCACTGATATTTGCATAACTTTTTTTGAACGCTTTTGTAGCTCCTTTTTTGCTTCTAGAGAGTATTTAGATCTTGGTGCCTAAGAACACCAAGTTGCTACATCGAATAGGATCTTGCAGCTCTTTATAAACTATTTTTGAATAGTTCCTTCACCAATTTGATGGTCTCAAAATTTATTTCACGAGCCTAGGATTTGGTGACTTTGATCTCATATTGTAATCTCCTCCTATTGTATATTTGGAGAAGTTTGTATCTCTAAAGCAATGACATATTTCTGTAGGAGGTAATCTTCAAATCTCTTGGATTTGATAATCGTCTATTAGTTTCATGTCTTCTTGTTCAATTCTAAATTCAAGCAATATCTTCTCCTTAATATTCTGAATATATTGAGGTCTTCACTGGATTCTTCTTCTACTCATATTTGGCACTCCTTACCAAATTTTCCTCCTCTTGGGCTTGTTATCAGATGGAGATAATTTTCCCAAGTCCTTCACTATTAGGGGCTTCTCCTTGGTAGTGGATTTTTCTAGTGAGTTATCCTTTGAGTATTTCTTCAACAAGGCTCTCCTAGCCTTTTATTGGATGCTCGTCGAGACCTATTCTAGGTCTTTGATATTGCAACTTCTTCTGGTATTCCTAGAGACCTTATATTCAACCTTCTACTTCTATAAGTTTTGGTGTTGATATCTTATCTTGGATATTTGATTCTACTACTTTTGGATATGAGCAATACTCTTCTAGTCCTTCTTCTTCCTATATTGGAAGTTCTTCAATGAGATCTCCTCCTGATATCTTTCGATTCAGGTACTAGATTGATTTTGAAGAAGCTTTTCTTCCTAAATTTCTTGTAGGAAGCTTTTCCAACTTACTAGATCACCTATACTTGCAACAAAAAATATTAGCACTAAAATATTCTTCTAAATTAGATCCTTTTATCTAGAATCTTCTTCAGGATAAAATGCATCTAAGGCCTATTTTAGTATCAAGGCTTTTATGGCCTATTCTTTAATATCAAGGCTTCTATGGTCTGTTATTCAATATCAAGGCTTATGTGGCCTTTTTATTTGGATCAAGGCTTCTATGAACTTTTATTTTGGATCAAGGCTTCTATGGCTCTATATCAAGGCTACTATGCTCTTTTATTATATATCAAGGCTACTATGGCCTTTTCTTCTGGTGAAGTTATTCAATATATCAATGGATATCTCCTGTCTCTAGACTTCACCATGATTCTTTTCCAAAATATTCTTCTAAATTATTCTCCTTTCTACAACAACTAATCTCGGCACTATGAAAGCACTCCAACCTTCAAACAGTGAAGTTGAGATCTCCTATATTTCTATTGTAGGAGGTATCCCAATCATCTAAGTAGTAATTACTTGCAATAAAAGAAACTTTTAGGTAAGTATTTCTAGATATCTTAGCTTCATTAGTTGATTCGCCAACCTAGTGGATCAAATTTTGAGTCCTAGTCTTCATGAGTTTTCCTTAAAATTTGTGGAAAGACTCTAGCTGTATGCAATCTTAGTATTTTTGAAACTGATATTTTAGTCCTCACTTGTAACTCTCCCTAATTCTACCACCTAAAATCTTCTAAGAAATTTTGATAGTGACTGGTCCAATGGCACATCAAGTTCTCAGAAAACTTAGGATCAAATAATTATGGTTTCCCTCTAGACCTACTGTGGCTTGATCTACAATATCTATGATACCACTGTTAGCTTTTGACACCACATACATTGGGAGATACCAATCACAATATGTAAAAATAAATTAAATAGATCTACAATATGATTGAAATATACTATAAATAGAAATGGAAAAAATATTACAATAGTAGCAATGGAGGAAATTGACACTCCATAATATATTCTACTACTCCATGAGAGAGCTCTGAGCTCATAGCTCACACACACTACCCTACTACCTATCTACCATACACTCACTATGATGCTTATCTATATGATCTTATATCTATGATCTATCTATAGCCATTAGATAAGAAGATAAGTTTCTTGGATGACACTCTATCTAGTTGTACAAGTGGACACCTTACACATTACAACTTGCACATTGACACTTGTGCATTTATTACATTGCATGAAGTAACTAGATAAATTTCCCCTAAAGTAACCTAATTCCCTAAGTATGTACCAAGGAAGTTACATTTACATGATCCAAATAATGTAATATGCTTTATTTTCTAACAACCATCTCTTCACCCATTCCTCAACAGATAACTTCTATTTATGAGGATATGCTCAAGGACTCAAGATTGCAAACTTGTATTGCCATAATTCAAAAAACACCTACCTCATGTCTAGGTTACACTTGGGATGGATAAGATGTAAGGTACTTCCAATACCTTATTATTCCACACACTTCTCAACTATGAGAACTCATCTTGAAAGAGCTACATGCTTCACCCACTGTAGGCCATTTTGGGTTCCTCAAGACCTATGAACGGATTAAGAATACTTTCTTCTAGAAGGGTATGAAAAAGGACATTCAAAATTTTTTGGTAGAGTGTGGTATAAGTGACATATACTAGAGGATTAAGGGAGAAACAATACCTTTCTTGAGAACTCTTTAGCCCTTGCCTATTCTAGAACAAATTTGGATAGATATTTCCATGGAATTTATTGAAGTGTTACCTAAGTCTAGAGGAAAATTAGTTATTTAAGTGGTAGTGGATCATATCATGAGGTATGCTCATTTTTTTCCCTCTCCCATCCCTACACAACCTCAATTGTCACCCAAAGTTTTCTAGATTCTATTTTATGCTTTTATTGCATACTTGCATCTATTATGTTCGATAAAGATCCTACCTTCACTAGTAATTTTTGCCAAGAATTGTTCAAGTTGCAGGGAACTTAAATCAAAATGAGTTCAACCTATCATATGAAAATGGATGATCAAATAGATATTGTCAATATATGTTTGGAGACGTACCTTAATTGCTTTATCTCCAATCATATTTCATAGTGGGTGAAGTGGCTTCCCTTGGCAAAGTGGTGGTATAACACTTCCTATCACACTGCAACCATGGCTACCCTTATTGAAGAAGTTTATGGATGACCTCCATCAACACCTTTCTCATACATTCTAGTCAGCTCCAAGGTCCATGCTATTGATAATAATCTCCACCAACATGCCATAGTCCTTTTTAAACTAAATATGAATCTATAATTGGCCTAGAACCATATGCACCAATAAGCTGATCAACACCGTTCTGAGAATAAATTTGAAGTCAAAAATATGGTTTTCCTTCTCT
This sequence comes from Wollemia nobilis, assembly GCA_028583015.1. Classification (NCBI taxonomy): domain Eukaryota; kingdom Viridiplantae; phylum Streptophyta; class Pinopsida; order Araucariales; family Araucariaceae; genus Wollemia; species Wollemia nobilis. The sequence goes on from JAQPPZ010017095.1 coordinate 7,123,683, forward strand.
TGTATACATATAAATAGTAATCACTCCAAATTTGTAGGTGCTAAAAACTCATTGTCAAGTACTATGGCCCCTAACAGTTCTTACAATGGATTGGTGCAATGGCCTATAAATTGGCCCTCCCATTGACATCCAAGCTCCATCCCATATTTTATGTGTCCTCTATCAAGAAGGTTGTGGGCAATCAGGCACATGTTCAATTTGTTTTACACAAACTAGATGAATAAGGTTCTATCTTGCTCGATCCAAAACATCTATTAGACCATATATCATGCACACTTTGAAACCAAATAATTACTAAGGTTCTTGTTCAATGACATGGAATCTAACCAGAATATGCCTCTTGGGATTATCTCTCTACAACATCATTTTCCTCATATATAAATTTGAGGATGAATATTTTTGAATGGGAAGGGTATGTTACAACCCCATCCTAACACTATTTTTGTAATACTCATATGATAATGTAATGACCCCCTTCCAATGTGGAGACCCCTTTATAATTTTGTTTTTGTAATACTTTATAATTATATGTGGCATGTAAGGTGCCTAGACAAGTGGGGCCATTTCATGTAACCGTTATCAAGAATGTAATCAATGTTTGGTAAAAGATTCTAGCTTGAGTGGCATTTTGCATGTAAACCAACTCTTGAGCATTAGAATAGGGTTGCATAAAGTGTATATTTAAAATACATGGATCTATGAAAAAATGTATATTTTACAAATTAATGAAAGTATTGAAGGAGGTTGCCCCCTCGAAGAGTCCTGCGATTCTATGTTATTTTATGAGATTGCTATAATTCTACATGTACATTATATATTGCAATATACTTTTATTTCATGAAATTCTATTTTATTTGCAATATTTATGTGAACGAGCTTATTTTTAATAGTAGGTTCCTAAAAAATTCACAAAGGGTGGAGTGTCAATGAAATTTGAGGCCATATTAAAGGAGATTATGTACCCAAGGCAAAGAAACTACAAAGGGGTTGACAATAAAAACAATGATAGAAAAAATACCATAGAAAAATTTAGACAAGGATGTAGTGTGAGATAAATTAGTAGTGTCAATGCATGCAAACCCTAGCAAGGCTCCCAAAATCTTCAAGATCATCCATATTATTCTTTATTTCACTTATAAATTGACTAGTTTTATATTATTATTTTTTTAAATAAAAAATGCACCTAAAAGTTATGAAAAATGTTGATTTTAAAATATTTTTACACATATTTCATCTAAAAGTACCTTTCTTAATTGGTTATATATTAATAAAGTGGGTTTGATTTTTATTACATTGTATCCATACAATGATATGACAACTTGGAAATTATGTATGTATTGTTCGACAAGATTCAAATCTAGGTCTCTATGAAAGTTGATGAATTTAACCATCTGACCTTATGCCATTTGATCTAAAAATACCTTTTTATTTTACAAATTATTATTATTTTTATGTATAAAAGATTGTACAAATAATTTTTTGGACATCAAAAGTAAAATAATTATTAGACCAATTTAAGAATTCTTATTAATTTCTTTTAAAATTATTATATTAAAATAAATTGTATTAGAAAAAAGACTAAATTAAAATTGCAAGTATTTGGTAAATACTCATATTAATACTTAACAATATACTTAAAATAAAAATAAAATTTCATGGTAATTTTATCTATATATCTATATATATTTTTGAGACATGAGAGCTCCAAAAATTTAGTTGTTTTAGTTTTCATCATCATATTAAAATACAAGTTGTTAAGATAATTAATATACACCATAATTATTGTTATTCTTTATTTCACTTACAATTTGACTAGTTTTATACTTATTGTTTCTTTGCATTCTATTATTTTTCTCAATGATTTTACACAAGTTTTTATGAGGGGTCCTAGTCCCCTCATGTTGAGTGGGGTTTGAACCTTGGACCTCTCAAAGAGAGGCCAAAGCCCTTGCCACTGTAATAAGATTGCAACTATCTTGCATTCTATTATTATATTAGTCTTATTGTTTGTATTTTTTCCAAAATGCACCTAGATGTTACTCAAAAGGATGATTATATAATTCTTTGCACATATTTTATCTTAAAAAATATTTTTTATTTCATAATTTATTATTATCTTTTATACATGAAATTGTACAAACACTTTGTTGAACATCAAAAATAATAATTAATTATTTTTTTTGATAAGGTAATATAAGAGGCTTTGAAAGGTTCTCCGAAACCTTTACAAAAAGGAGAACCTACCAAACCAATGCAAAGGCCATTAGGGTAGGAAGAGAAACAACGACCACAAGAGAGAAATAATATTAATTATTTAACTAAGTTAACAAATTTTGTTATCCTTGTCCTGACATCAAATTTGTATGTCTTTGGGTTCTCATGAAAGATATCCAAGCTCAAACCATGAGTGGGTGTGAGTAACCTCCTTATATTTTTATTACTCTTTTTTTATAGTTTCATTGAAAAGGAATATATTAAAACATATATTAGATAGAAGTCTAAATTATAATTATCATTGCAATTCTAAATTAATCTATAAATATTTGGTTAATTAACAATATACTTGTTAATACAAAACTTAATTTAACTAATTACTAATATAACTAAGAGAATTTTGGAAGATTCGTATAATTGAACAATAAGATTTAATTATATGAGATGACATAAATAGTTAAAAATATACACATTCAAAATGAAGGTCACTCTTTTCAAGTCTTGGTATGTGGTATATGCATAATTACCAACAATTTGTTGTAAATGTTGTAGGTGGTTTGTTGATGTAGTCATGACGTAAAATAGGTGGAACACATGTCAATTCCATATAATCAATTTAAAATAAATTATTATTTTATTTCAAAATGATAATTAATTTGGATAGAATGAAAGCTTGATTCTCAGGTTGGAAAGGTGGGTTCTTAACCATGGTGGCAAGGCTACAACTCATAAATACTACATTACAATCCATCCTTATTTATATAATTTCACCTTAAATATTGCTAATAGATATAGCATTAAGAATTAATAAAATTCAAAGAGATTTTCTTTGGAAAGGATGCAAAGAAAAATTTAGGTTTCCTCTTCGTAAGTGGGATAGGGTTTGCAAAGGAAATAATATTGGAGGAGAAATCTTGTAAAATTATTTTTTTAAGAGTTTGGCATTTGGAGAAAAGTTTGTAATATCACTTTCAATATTGCCAATAGATATAGAATTAGAAATTGATAAAATTCAAAGAGACTTTCTTTGGAAAGGATTCAATGAAAAAATAGGTTTCCTCTTTGTAAGTGGGATAGGGACCATAGGGTTTACAAAGGAAAGAATATTGGAGGAGTAATTTTACAAAATTGTAGACTTATGTGTTTGTCTTTTGGAGAAAAGTTTGGATGGAGATTTTTTAGAGATCAGTGAAATAATTGGTAAAAATATTACATAAAAAATGTATAGGTTCTCTTGATGAAATGAAATTATTTAGAAGAAGAACCTTACCCAAAGGATCATCAACATGGAAATTCATATTATTGTTGGTCACAAATATTCCTAAGTATAAAATATATGTGCACCCTAGACTCGGACAACATTGAAAGTCCAAAGGAAAGAGATGTCCTTTGGGCCAATCTCCAAGGAAGGTTGGTTCCCGTACTAATCTAACAACCAGTGTCAAGCTTAGGGTAACAGAAAGATATGGGAAATGACATAAAGAAATGAGAAATATGACTATGATATAGAAATGTAAGGTGGGGATAAACTAGCAGCTAAAATCCAAATCAAGTTTTATTTAGCTTGTAACAGAAAGAAAATGCATAGGAACCATTCACAGCTTGCAGAGATAACCTCCAATAAACATTTCAACATTCAATTCTTTATTAGGAGTTAAATTTAAAATGTAGAATTTAAATTTATCTAACATAACAAAGATCATGAACATAATATAAATTACAGGAAAATATAATTGCATACACCATTGATCCAGGAACTAGAGCCAAATATCTTTTGATTGATGCAGAGAACTCAAAGTTTTTTTCAACATAATGTCTATCCTTCTCCTTTACATTGAAATGCTTAGTATTTATAGAGGGTGCACCTCTATAATTAAATGCACATTAAAACAAAATTTCAGCTAGTCAAATACCAAACATCAATAATTTTTTCCTCGGAAACAACAATGCATAAATGAACACATTCTTCATAAAGCAATGATCCCATTTTGGTGGAAAGCACCTAGGAAATCAACAATAATGGACAATGGACAATCATTTCATGTGTTGGTGCATTGAAACATAGTAATGTCATGCAAAAATTAGGATCTTGAACATTAAATCTTGGTTGTCATTTCGTCATCTTGAGCCTCAAAATTTTATTTTTACTAGGAAGACCTAATGAAAATCAAATTCATTTGGAAAAGGGGTGAAATTAGTGGATAGTGCATCGAGAATGAACAAGATCGTACAAAATAAACAACCCTTTAGCAATAATTCTAGAAATATTAATTTTTGTTGCCCCAAAAATTAAATTGGTGAACCTTTGGTCTTTCTCAAAAATGATATGCATTGAAAATATTCCTAGAAAAGAACTCAGTAAGAGGAAAAGGCAAGGACTGATTGCACCAACAATTTCATTGAGAATATAATTTCATCCAGAAATTTAGTCAAAAACTGCTTTTGCTGAGATGTCAGGTGCAGATGAAGTTTGTGAGCCGAAAATAGAGTTTCACTGGTAATTTTACCCAAGTATGTACTTTTACCATCAATTTGATTAATTTCACCCAAATGGAGACCTTGCTTGCTTGTGTTTTTCCATATGAGGAGATTTCGCTAGAAAGAGGGACGAAAATAACCTTTTCCAAGAACTAGGGTAAAATGCTTAATTTTGCTACCAAAGGAGGGTGAAAATAGATTTCATCCCCACATGAAGAAAAATTGACTTTGACTTGTGCAGGATGATTACTCTTTTATTGTTTTCACTCCAAACTAGGCGCTTTCATTACTTTCGCTCCAAATTGGGTGAAATCATCTATTTTCTAGAAAAAAGGGTGAAATAACTTGGCAGATACTTTCACTAACTATTTTCACTCATTTTTGGGTGAATTTGACTTTGACTAGTGCACACCTTTGCTTGAATTACTTTCATCCATTACTTTCACCTCGAAATTAACTAAAAATAGTAATTCATCCAAAAGAAGGGTGAAATTGACTTTGACTGTTTGGAGTGAATGCACTTGGGCAAAAACTCTTTCTTTTCCTTACTTTTGCTACAAAATCATCTTAATGCGTACTTCAACTGTTTTCGCCAGAAAAATCAATGTAATTCATTTTTTTTGGCAAGATTAATACTTGACTTGCACTTAGTTTTTTCCTTTGCTTTATTTTTCCAGTGCAACTCCCTCTCTTACATTTTTTCCCATGAAATACCTCAAGCTATTATCTTCAAAAAAACCCTCATACTTTCCAAACATCATCTAAAGTTCATATTTTAAATTTTGGTAAACCATTTGATGTTTCCCTTGCTGGAAAAACACTTGCTCTTTAATTCTACAGGAAAAACCATTCTTCTTAATTTGAAATAGTGAAATCATTGAAAAGGGAGAGCAAAAATCAATAAAGATATAAAAAGCACAACAAAAATACATCATTCATTTTATAATTGGAATTCTTACAATAAAATTTAGTGTGGTAAAACTACCAATACTTTTGGTGGCTCTTGAGGTATTCAGTTTGTTTGGATGCAATTGACCTCAGGCCTTCATCCATTGGGATCAACTCTCACCTTTGATGGCTATATCATATGGTACATTTGATTCAACAACCTCTTTCTACTCTCTTTCCATCCTTTCCCATTCTTCTTGCTCCATGAGACTCACACTGGTAGCTCATACACTACAACTACCTCAACCCAAAAATCTTCATCGATCATCAAAGGATACTGGAGTGAATTAATGATGAAGGACAATGTCTAGATCTGGTCCAAGCTGATGTAATTGACTCTTTTGTGTAGTTTGCATAAGGAAGACTCGATGTGGGTAAGCATTTTCATGAATAGCAATACCTGCTCCTCTATAATTGACTTTGTTCAGCTATCGATCTTAGAAGGATCCTTCGTAAACTCTTTCCATGTTACCTCCAACTCTTTATTTGAAAATATCTTCCCCTTATCATCAGTTAAGCTCGAGAAGCCAACATCAGGTACAACCTCAAATTAAATGAGAAAAATAGATCACTCCTCATACATATCAAGTAGCTTACGACCCTTTCTTTCCAGATCCAACCTAGAAAAATAACTATGCAACTTTATCCTGGTGTTAGACCAATCTTGGTCCATCCCACTCATGGTCTTGCATCAGAGGGCGGTGTTAGCTAATGTTTGAATCTTCAGTGCAATATCCAATTTTGGTTATAACTACTCCTCAATATATTGTAATGCTTCCTCACCAGATATTATTATTATTCACATCTCTTGAAGATACAATAGAACCAAGAGTGCTTTTGCCACCAATTTTGTAGTCTTTAGTTAAACGACGGTGAGCTTCCTTGATTTTCTCCTTGGAGAATCCCACTGATTGTGTGGCTCTTTTAGTTAGTTGATTATGTAAATATTCTAGTTGGGTAGTTAATGTCTGCACCTACTGTTTGACTCTTCTCGTATTTTTTTATGCTCCTCGATTGCTTTCTCCAAGTCTTTTGCTTTCCACTGTCAATGCTCTACCTTCTAATTTCGTTATCTCCAACTATACCCTACTTTTGTATAGAGCTTCTTCTAACTCAATGATCTTTGCCTTAGCCTCAAAAAAATTCTTCTTGTAATGCTCACCGTGTAGGTAAAGCACGCTCATATTCATCTAAATATTCCCCATCTTCTATATAGTATCAATCTTCGTTAGGCCCTCTGTAATGACTTCATAAGCATAATAACTTGGAGCCATTTATCCTTGGGGCTTCTGGACCTAGGGGATCATCTTTACAGTGTGGGACTCCATAGCTTTGGGGTTAAAGGAGACCTTCTTCAACATATTTGCTAGAGCTTGAGCCTCTTTTCTCTTATGGATTTTTAGCCATTGTTATGAACTCTGGCGGGCTCAATTAGTTTTACTACAACAGGATGCTCTGGCATGACTTCTATATCTTATTCTAGTAGCACCTGCAACTCAAGAAATGAAGAAAATGAAAAATAATCCTATTAAGGGTTTGTCCTAGAAAGGGAAGTATAAATGGGAACAATTAATGGAATGGAGATGATTGAGGGTATAAAAGTGAGGGATTCGGCTATAGTTATACTTACTCAAGGATGAGCTTGTGTACTTATAGCAACGATAGAAGTTACCAAAATGGAGGATGGAGGGAGCAAAAATGGATTGGGTGTGGATGCAAAAGAACTAAAATAAAGGGAAACATAAGAAAAGGGAATAGAAGAAGAGGGAGCATTGGTGATCGATAACTAAGAATTGGGAGTGAAATGGAAACATAAGGTATATCGAATAAGGGTGAAATGAAAGTGACAACTACAGAATGGGGTGCGACAGTCACCAAATTCTCATGAGTAAGGGAAGAAGGTAGGGAAAATGTACCTTCAGGATCTGACACCATTTGAGTGGATGATGAGGGTGACTACGATACTAGATCCTCCTCTACATGATCTTCCTTCAACTCTTCCTCAATATACTTTTCAATATTTATGATATCCATATTCTAGCCAAGCTTCTCTTCTTGGACCAAAGGAACAGTCTCTAAAACATCATCTTGTGCAACTACAACTGTAGGAGGAGGGTTTGTACCAGATGAAGAGTCTACGCAAGTCCTTGGATTCTTGGAGATTTTCATAAAAGGAAGTGCCTCACACATACTCCTCTTCTTATGCTAAGGATTTTTTTTGCGATGGCTATATTTCTTCTTCCACAAGTGGTAGTTTTTTAGTCAGAAGTAACTATTTTCCAACCATGATCCCTTCGCTATAATATATTTGAAAGCTTCAAGGTACAATTTTAGTGAAAGAGATCAACTGGTAATTATCACAATATTCATCATATATATATCTGGAAACATTTCATCCATCACCAAGCCATAGGCTAACCTGGTATTTCCTTGGTGGGCCCTCATAACCTACCAGTTGGTGATTTTCTTCTCAGACCAATCGAGCAATTGAATTTTCATTTTACTAAATAGGCTTGGAGGAGGAATTTGGTGTTTGTGAATTTTAAGATTATATTCGGCCTCCATATCATAGAAGTCATGCCATGGTGGAAACATCATCATATTCTTAATGTGCCATTCAAGATCTTGCTCCTCTATATTATTTCTCTGCTGCTCAATATCTGCTTTGGGATAACAATGAAAACTTTTTGCTTTGATCAATGCCATGAAATGACCAAAGGGTCATATTTCCATCGTTGGGGTAACTCAACCAAGACGAGGTCATAGAGGGTTTTTGTAATCAACTGATTTTATCCAACCTGTCTTACTTCAATATCACCAAAGAAAAATGGTATGCTACATGTGGTTTATTTACCTCAACCCGCCCCATAGACGTGATTGATGAAATCATTCTAATGGGTAACCTCCAAAATAAAAAGGTTCTTTGTAGAAAAATATGGAAGGATAAATGACTTACTAGTAAATCCAAAAATTTGTACAATGATACCTTGCATCAATAGGAAAAATGTTACCTTTCTCCTTCGTGATGACCTCCTCTCTCATCGCCCTTGGTACTCTCTCACATGTGCCAAAAATAAGATCAAGGGTAGGGCCCAAGAACATTCAGTTGAAATTATAAAATGACTCCTTTCTGGACATACTCAAAGTCCATAAATAAACTGGCAGCTTCTTGTCTGTCACATCAGTCTGCTTGACAACTATAAATGAAAAATGTTGGTGCATGTGGAAAAATAAATACTATGCTAAAAATAAAGAATATCTAAATACTACCTCTTTGATCCATGTACTCTACCTAGTTAAAGAAAATCAGGTTTGTAATCGTTGTCATTACTGTCAGAGCATAGAATTCTATCTGGGAAATACACTGTAAAAGTGTTGCTTGCCATTTATGCACTGTAGAATCGGTAGGCAGACCAATCATCCAGGCCAACGTAAAAAATATATCTGGAATCTTAAAATCTATCAGAGGCTTTGGCAAAGCCAAAAACTCTCCAAACTATGGCATTTTTATCAACCGATTATCCATGAACTGGCATAATGCTACAATCTACTGGTACCTCTCATCTTGTTCCCTAAGATTTAACTTTCTGAATATAATGTATAGAGGAGGTCTAGTCCTGCAAGTGAATGCTTCTCTGACTGTGTTAGATGAAATACTGAATAATCTATCTCCCTTTACATTCTGAATAGCTCTTGTGGTGGGGTTATAAAATTTTGAAATAGCCAGCACTAGTTTTGGGCAAGTGTGAATAGGTGTACACAGGTACCAAAATATTTATGCATGATACATAATAGTTAACGGGCTTTCTGGCATCAAGCCTTATCTAATAGCAACTTCTACATCCTGGTGCAATTTTTCCATGGCCTTGTTCGAAATGATGGAGTCATCGATTTGAGCTAGTGCATCATAATATGGATCAAGCTCTTCATATTCATTTTACCTATCTTTTTTAACTTTCTTGCTTCCCTCTAATTTTTGTTGTGTTTTATTTGTGTAAGTAGCTTTCTTCCCCATATTTATCCTTCAGTAATTTCACTTCAACCTTTAACAGTTCTGCAAAGAAGTAGCAAATTGGAAAAGCTAAGTGATGATCCTACAATGTTTCAGAGAAAATACTCTTGATATTTATTTTTTTGCAAGCTTCTGGTTTGCCCTATTTATAATTTTTACCTCCAACTACTTGATTTAATGCATGTGGCATGCATTGAGAAATTCGGGTGAACGTGATCCTTGCTTCTCTTTCCCGACATGTTTTATTATGATTTTTAACTACCAATAATGCCTTTTCACTATCAATATTCTTTGAATGTCATGCCCAACTGCTTTTTCTACTTTGGAGGGTACAATATGATTATTTAATAGCTAACTCCAGAAAATATGAATGCCACATATCAATGATGGAAGCGCTTTTTGTTGAGCAAGGTGTTGCAAGAAGTTTGTCATTGTTGTCAACACAGGCAGTTAGATCCAATGATGCAGTGGACAGACAGTGTAGGAGTCATTCAGATGCAGAGGACAGAAGTTTCCTAGAAAACAGAGATGATCCAGTTTCAAAAATTTGAAGAAAAAGACAAGTTAGAAAACTGTCGCGATATCGTGACATGTTTTCTATCGCGATTTCACGACAAGTTGGAGGAGAGAGAAGGTGCAGTCGAAAATGTCATGATTTCGCGACAAGTCGGAGGAAAGAGAAGGCGCAAGGCAAACTTTCGCAATTTCACGACATGTTGGAGGCCAAGAAGCTAAGTCGAGAAACTGTAGCGATTTCGCTACATGTTGATTTTTCATTGGCCAAAGCAAGGAGAAAGCGTTAAGTGGAAAAGTTGTAGCAATTTCGCTACATGTCGAAATTTTGCTGGCCGAAGCAAGGAGAAAGCGTTAAGTGGAAAAGTTGTAGCGATTTCGCTACATGTCAAAATTTCGCTGGCCGAAGCAAGGAGAAAGCGTTGAGTTGAAAAGCTGTAGTGATTTCGCTACAAGTCAAAAGTGCACAAAGCAAAGGTGTAGCGATTTTGCTACGAGTCAAAATTGCACAAAACAAAGGTGTAGCGATTTCGCTACGAGTTGAAAAAGCACAACACGAAGGTGTAGCGATTTCGCTACAAGTCAAAAGTGCACAACGTGAAGGTGTAGCGATTTCGCTACCAGTCAAAAGTGTAGAACTCAAAGGTGTAGCGATTATTCTACAAGTCGAAAGTACAAGGCACAAAAGTGTAGTGATTTTCTTGCAAGTCATAATTTCATGGGCAGAAGCAAAGTTGGAAGCACAAGGCACAATATTGTAGCGATTTCGCTACTGCATGAAGCTAGGATTGTACGAAAGCCGAAAGCGTCGCGATTTCATGACAAAGATGAGGATGACGTTAGCAAAAGTTGAAAGTGTCGCGATTTCATGACAAGTTGCAAGAAAAGCCTCAGGAAGCCGGAAGCGTCGTGATTTCGCGACAAAGATGAGGATGACATCAGCAAAAGCTGAAAGTGTCATGATTTTGCTACAAGTTGCAAGAAAAGCCTCAGGAAGCCGAAAGCATCGCGATTTCGCGACAAAGATGAGGATGACGTCAGCAAAAGCTAAAAGTGTCACGATTTCATGACAAGTTGCAAGAAAAGCCTCAGGAAGCCGAAAGCATCACGATTTTGTGACAAAGATGAGGATGACGTCAGCAAAAGCTGAAAGTGTCACGATTTAACGACATGTTGCAAGAAAAGCCTCTAGAAGTCGAAAGCATCGTGATTTCACGACAAGATTAAGAATGATGTCAGCAAAAGATCAAAGTGTCGTGATTTCACGACAAGAACGATGGCAAAGTTTTCAAAGGGAAAAAGAGTCACGATTTTGTGACAACGAGGGCAAGAAGGCGTACATATGTAAAAGGTGTCACGATATCGTGACATGTTGGAGTTTTGAGAGGAAAGCCGTAGAACCAGATAGACTGTTGGAGTCGACAGAGTTAAATCTGGGTCGACAAAGATTAGGGTTTTGAAGTCGACATTCATTAGGGTTTGAAGCCAACATTGATTAGGGTTTTGAAGCTGACATTCTTTAGGGTTTGAAGCCAAAATTCATTAGGGTTTGAAGCCAACATTCATTATGGTTTGAAGCCAAAAATCATTAGGGTTTTAAGCCGACATTCATTAGGGTTTGAAGTCGATATTCATAAGGGTTTGACAGCCGATGCTCTTTAGGGTTTAAGCCGACTACAGTCTCAATATTGTTCTTGAAGATTTCTTCTATAAAAGGAGGGCTAATTCAAGATGGATATAGAGGTGTGCAAAGATAATGTGTGCATGCAAAATTTGCAGTGCATAGAGAATGAGTTGTTTCGATTTGAGCTAATGCTAAAGTGATATTTCTTTTGTGACGAAGTGAAGTATGCATATCGAATCTTCGTGAATTAAGAGCGTGATGTGCAGAGGTTGTGTTCTAAGTCTGAAGTGATAGTGCACAGACTACAGAAGTGATCGATCATTTGATTGTAGCAGAGAGTGCAAAGAAGTACAAAGAAGCGGTCGGATAGTGCGAATCGTTTTGCGCAAAAGTAGCAGAATGCAAAAAAATAGTAGACTGTGAAAAATAAGGTGAAAGTTTTATTCTGTAATTTTTATTATTGTCTTCCAAGTTGTAGCTTGGCATAAGGGGTTGGTGCCTCTTTCCAGTAGGTGCTGGTAAATTAGGAGTCGGTGCTCCATTCTTCCTGAAACAAATAAAGCAAAGGCGTTGGTGCTCCTTCTAGTTGGTGCTAATAAAAGATATTGTAAAGTTGTAGCTTTGCATTGGCTATATTTGGATGGTAGTCCAAGCAGTCATTTTGAGGAGTAGCCACATTAGTGAACCTCGTTAAATTACTGTGTTGTGTGTCATGCTTTCTTGCTTGCATTTTGATATTTCTTTTATCGGTTTAAACTACTGCTGGATTTAAAACTATATGTTTTAGAATTTTTAAAGATCACACTGATTCACCCCCCCTCTCAGTGTCATTGTGATTACAACAATTGGTATCAGAGCCAAGTACCTGAACAGGCTTAAATAGCTAAGGTGATCTTGGAAGTTATGCAATGGCAAGTGGTGAAGGTTTCTCCTTGAACAAAGCACCATTGTTTGATGGGACTAATTATGAGTTCTGGAAAATTAGAATGCAGACATATCTCAGTGCTTTGGGTTTTGACATCCGGGGTGCGGTAGTTAATGGTTACAAAGCTCCCGCCACCACTCCAACAGACACTGTTGGTAAAAAGGCATTTGAATATGATTCAAAAGCAAAAAATGCCATCATGTGTGGACTAGTGGACAGTGAGCTAGTCAAGATCATAAATTGTGAATCAGCAAAAGATATATGGGATAAACTAGAGAACATTCATGAAGGAGATGATAGGATCAAGGAGGCCAAGCTTCAAGCACATCGAGCTCAATACGAATCATTAAAGATGGACAATGATGAGAACATAGAGAATTTCATACAAAGAGTCAATGGGATCACCAATTCAATCAGAGGTCTCGACGAAGAATTAACTGATGCTGCTATCGTAAAAAAGGTATTAAGATCGCTCCCCCCTAGATTTGATTCTAAAGTCTCTACCATAGAAGAATCCAAAGATCTAAATCATTTTAGTATGGATGAGATGCATGGTTCTTTGACTACTTTTGAAATGATAATAGGAAGGTCTAATCCCACAGATAGAGAAGCTGCTTTCAAAGCCCTAAAAGGTAAAGTCACAAAACCAGAGTTAGAAGAAGAGGATGTATCAGATGAAATGGAAGCAAATTTTGTCAAAAAATTGAGAAAGGGAAAAGGAAAGTACAGAGGAAAGCTACCATTTAAATGCTTCAACTACGGAGGCATTGGGCACTTTGCGACAAAATGCCCACTCAATGAAAAGAACCAGGGTGAGGAAGCTTCACACCAAGAAAGAGGTAACTGGAAGAAGAAATCAAACTTTAGAAAAGACAATTTCAAAAAGAAAAGTTTTATCTCACAAAATGCAAATTCTTCAGAGGACAGCTCTAGTGAAGATTTTGAAGAAGGAACAGGTGAGGCTCTCTTTATGGCATTTGAAGTAGAACAATCAAAAGAAGCAGAAAACACAAAAAAGAGAGAAGGTATGAACTCTAAAATGTCTATTGAAAAAGATGAGGCTGAAGTTGATTTAGAAGGTGAGCTGGTCTCTGCACTTATGGAATGGAAATATGAGAAAAGAAAGAACCAAAAACTGTCAAGAAAGCTCAAGGATGCAAATGACATTATAACCAGTCTAAAAACGTAGACAGAAGAATACAAGAAAATTTTTGAAGATCTTGAAGTACAGGTAACCATGAAGATAGATTACTGTTGGAAATTAGAAGAAGAAAATGTTGGTCTTCAAATACAGATACAAGAGCTAGATTGAAAAATTAGTTGTCATTTCAAGCGTGAAGAAAGTTTGATGAAACTGGACAAAATTCTAAGCGATCAAAGACCCGCAGGTATCAAATTCAGTCTGGGATTTACTGAAGGAGAATCATCAAACAAGCAAAAGGCAAGCAATGTTGAATATGAAAAAGGTAACTGACAATGATAGCTTTACCAAGGTCACACATCAAAAGAAAAAAAGATCTAAGGCTCCTGCAACAACTTGGCAAAAACCATCTTTCAGGTTCAATCATTATTTCTATGGTTTCTGTTTTAAATGTAATGGTTATGGGCATAAAATTGTTGACTGCAAGTACAATATAGGTCCAAGAAGTTTCACTAGTAGAAATGCTTTTGCTCCTCTAATGAGTTATGTAGTAGAATGCTTTAATTATCACAACTTTGGGCATATTGCTAGAAACTGTCATAGTATTTCTATTTCAAATCAATCTCAGAAAAGAAGAATTCAACCATATAGGGCAAAACAAAATAGAATTTCTTCTGAAGGATATGTGCAAGATTCTAAAAAGGGGAAATCCAATCTAGAACCCAACACCACAGTTAAAACAGAATGGAAACAAAAAGAACATATCAGGAAAGAATAGGAATCTTTAATAGTGCAGATAACTTTTAGAGCTCAGAATAAATGTGTACCGTGGATCCTTGACAGTGGTTGCTCAAGTCATATGACAGGTGATAAACAAAAATTTGAAAAACTACAGAAATATGAGGGTGGTTCTGTGAAGTTTGGCAATAATGATGGAGCCAAAATAATAGGTAAAGGATCTGTAAAAATTAGTGAATGGAAAATCAAGTCAGAAGAAGTTTTATTTGTGGATGGTTTGAAACATAACCTGTTAAGTGTGAGTCAAATCTGTGATAAAGGAGATGAAGTAGTTTTCAAGAAGCAGGGTTGCAAAGTCAGAAAAATAAACAGCGGGAAATTAATAGCAACCGACTCAAGGACGTCTGGCAACCTGTACACACTCTCAGAATCTTCAGAAGGTATGTGCTTCATTGGACAAGAAGAAGAGAACTGGTTGTGGCATAAGAGGCTTGGACACATAAGTTTTGATAATTTGGTGAAAATCAGCTCTAAACAAGCAGTGAGAGATATTCCAACCATTAAAAAACCTTCAAACAATGTTTGTGCTTCATGTCATAAGGGAAAGCAAACCAAAGTTTCATTTAAAACAAAAGAATACCACACTAGCAGGCATTTGGAACTCATTCATACAGACTTATGTGGACCCATGAGAACTCAAAGCATAAATGACGACAAATACTTTATGCTGTGTATCGATGATTATTCCAGAATGACATGGATATTCTTATTAAAAGAAAAAATAGAAGCTTTTGAAATGTTCATAACTTTCAAATAGCTAGTTGAAAATGAAACAGGAAAAAGGGTCAAATGCTTGTGATCAGACAGAGGAGGATAATTCATTTTGAATGAATTTATAGAATACTGCGAAAAATACGGTATCAGGAGACAATATTCAGCAGCTAGAACTCCCTAGCAGAATGGTGTAGTAGAGAGAAAGAACAGAACTATACAGGAAATGGCATGCACCATGTCGCCAGAAAACAAAATACCAGATAGATTCTGGAAAGAAGCAGTTCACACTGCAGTAGACATTCAAAACAGATATATGTTAAGAACTCATGAATGCAAAACACCTTATGAGTTGTGGTTTTATAGAAAAACAACAGCAAAACATCTCAAAGTTTTTGGCTATAAGTGCTACATCAGAAAACTGATGACAACCTTGGGAAGTTTGAAGATAGAGCAGATGAAGGTGTTTTTGTTGGTTATTCTCCAAATAGCAAAGCTTACAAATGCTACAACAAGAGACTCAAGAAAATTATGGACAGTGCAGATGTTAAATTCGATGAAGGGAGGAAACAAATAGTTAACTTTGAAGAAAACTACCCAATCTACGAAGAAGTCATTGAAGAAGATGAGGTGCATGGAACAGAAAATACGTCTACGGTTGATGCAGATAACTTATCCGATGACTCAGAGGTGCAAGAAAACAAAAAATTCAAAACAGGCAGCTGGTAGAAAAATCATCCTAGAGACCAAATAATTGGATATCCCACAGCTGGCATTCAGACAAGAAAGAAAGTAATAAGTAATTACTCTCTTTTATCTAGCATTGAGCCCAAAAAAATAGATGAAGCAAGCAAAGATGATAGCTGGATGAAGGCAATAAATGAAGAGTTGGATCAGATTGAAAAGAACAGAACTTGGGAATTAGTACCTAGACCTAAAAATAAGAATATAATCGACACCAAATGGATATTTCGGAACAAATTAAATGAAGACGGACAGGTCATTAGGAACAAAGCAAGACTGGTTTGTAAAGGGTATGCACAGGTCGAAGGCATTGATTTTGAAGAGACTTTTGCACCAAGTGGCCGATTAGAAGCAATTAGAATGTTTACTGGCCTTAGCAGTCCACAAGAACTTCAAAGTTTATCAGATGGATGTAAAATCTGCTTTTTTAAATGGGAAACTTGAAGAAGAGGTCTATATTGAACAACCAAATGGCTTTCAAATTAGTGAAGATCCTAACCTTGTCTACAAATTAAAGAAAGCATTGTATGGATTAAAACAAGCACCACGGGCATGGTATGCAAGGCTAGATAATTATCTTTCTCAATAGGGATTCAAGAAAGGATTAGTGGACAGTAATCTGTATGTAAAAACAGAAGGTGGGCATCTCATTGTTCTAGTTGTCTACGTAGATGATATCATATTTTGCAGCAACAAAGATGAATCTTGTAAAGACTTAGCAAATAAGATGCATAATGAATTTGAAATGTCTATGATTGGTGAACTGTCTTACTTTCTTGGGCTACAAGTTAATCAAAATGAGAAAGGCATATTCATTTCCCAAATAAAATATGTGAAAGAAATGCTAAAAAGGTTCACTATGGAGGACTGTAAGCCAATCAGCACTCCCATGACAACAGGATGCAAATTGAGCAAAGAAGACAAATCTCCACCTATAGACCAAACCATGTACGGATCTATGATTGGAAGTCTACTATATTTAACAACCACTAGACTCGATATTCTGCAGGCGCTTGCATGGTAGCTAGATTTCAGGCCAGTCCCAAAGAGACTCATGTGACAGCAGTTAAAAGGATTTTTCGGTATCTCAAGGGCACCATTGAGTATGGGTTGTGGTATCCAAAAGGCAAAGACTTCACTCTTATATCATATTCAGATGCAGATTGGGCTAGATGTGTTGATGACAGAAAGAGTACCAGTGGAGGTGCATTCTATTTGGGGGACAGATTGGTTGCATGGCACAATAAGAAGCAAGAGTCAGTTTCTTTATCTACAATCGAGGCAGAATATATTGCAGCAACAACATGTTGTACACAAGTCTTGAGGATGAAACAAACTTTGAAATATCTAGGTATTAATTTCAGTGAACCAATATCAGTAAAGTGTGATAACACCAGTGCAATTAACATCTCTAAGAATCCAGTAATGCACTCACAAACAAAGCACATTGCTATAAGGTATCATTTCTTGAAGTAGAAAGTTGTAGAAGGAGAAGTTAAATTGGACTATGTCCCAACTACAGAACAAGTAGCAGATATTTTTACAAAACCTTTGCCCAAGGAAGTATTTGAGTATCTTCGAAGCAAATTAGGAGTAGTCACACTTCCTAATAAGTGACTAGCTATAGGGATCACCTTCTCAGGGGGAGCATTTGAATATTTGACTATTCTTTTGCTCATGATCATGATTTGTGCTAGATGCAAAAAATTGTGCCTGAGAATTGTGAGGATGGACTCAGGGGGAGTTTGCAGTAGCCCTTTGGTATTATTGACAAAGGGGGAGAAGAGGTACAGGAATGTACACAGGTGTTGCCAACAATTCCAAAGGGGGAGATTGTTGAGCAAGGTGTTGCAAGAAGTTTTTCATTATTGTCAACACAGGTAGTTAGATCCAATGATGCAGTGGACAGAAAATGTAGGAGTCATTCAGATGCAGAGGACAAAAGTTTCCTGGAAAACAGAGATGACCCAGTTTCAAAAATTTGAAGAAAAATACAAGTTAGAAAACTGTCGCGATATCGCGAAATGTTTTTTGTCTCAATTTTGCGACAAGTCGGAGGAGAGATAAGGCGCGGTAAAAAATGTCATGATTTTGTGACAAGTCAGAGGAAAGAGAAGGTGCAAGGTAAAATGTCACGATTTTGCGACATGTTGGAGGCCAAGAAGCTAAGTCGAGAAACTATAGCGATTTCGCTACATGTTGATTTTTCGCTGGCCGAAGCAAGGAGAAAGCGTTAAGTGGAAAAGTTGTAGCGATTTCGCTACATGTCAAAATTTCGCTGGCTGAAGCAAGGAGAAAGCGTTAAGTGGAAAAGTTGTAGCGATTTTGCTACATGTCGAAATTTCATTGGCCGAAGCAAGGAGAAAGCATTGAGTTGAAAAGCTGTAGTGATTTTGCTACAAGTCAAAAGTGCACAAAGCAAAGGTGTAGCGATTTCGCTACGGGTCAAAATTGCACAAAACAAAGGTGTAGCGATTTTGCTACGAGTTGAAAAAGCACAACATGAAGGTGTAGCGATTTCGCTACAAGTCAAAAGTGCACAACGTGAAGGTGTAGCGATTTCGCTACCAGTCAAAAGTGTAGAACTCAAAGATGTAGCGATTATGCTACAAGTCGAAAGTACAAGGCACAAAAGTGTAGTGATTTCCTTGCAAGTCATAATTTCATGGGAAAAAGGCACAAGGCACAATATTGTAGTGATTTCGCTATTGCATGAAGCTAGGATTGTACGAAAGTCGAAAGCATCGTGATTTCACGACAAAGATGAGGATGACGTCAGCAAAAGCTGAAAGTGTCGTGATTTCACGACAAGTTGCAAGAAAAGACTCAGGAAGCTAGAAGCATCATGATTTCACGACAAAGATGAGGATGACATCAGCAAAAGCTAAAAGTGTCACGATTTCGTGACAAGTTGCAAGAAAAGCCTCAGGAAGCCGGAAGCATCGCGATTTCGTGACAAAGATGAGGATGACATCAGCAAAAGCTGAAAGTGTTGCGATTTCGTGACAAGTTGCAAGAAAAGCCTCAGGAAGCTGGAAGCATCGTGATTTCACGACAAAGATGAGGATGACGTCAGCAAAAGCTGAAAGTGTCACGATTTTGTGACATGTTGCAAGAAAAGCCTCTGGAAGCCGAAAGCGTCGCAATTTCGTGACAAGATTAAGAATGACGTCAGCAAAAGATCAAAGTGTTGCGATTTCATGACAAGAACGATGGCAAAGATTTCAAAGGGTAAAAGAGTTATGATTTCGTGACAGCGAGGGCAAGAAGGCATACGGATGTAAAAGGTGTCACGATATCATGACATGTTGGAGTTTCGAGAGGAAATCCGTAGAACCAGATAGACTGTTGGAGCCAACAGAGTTAAATCTGGGTCGAAGAAGATTAGGGTTTTGAAGCTGACATTCATTAGGGTTTGAAGCCGACATTGATTAGGGTTTTGAAGCTGACATTATTTAGGGTTTGAAGCCGACATTCATTAGGGTTTGAAGCCGACATTCATTAGGGTTTGAAGCCAACAATAATTAGGGTTTGAAGCCGACATTCATTAGGGTTTGAAGCCAATATTCATAAGGGTTTGACAATCGACGCTCTTTAGGGTTTAAGCTGACTACAGTCTCAATATTGTTCTTGAAGATTTATTCTATAAAAGGAGGTCTAATTCAAGATGGATATAGAGGTGTGCAAAGATAATGTGTGCATGTGAAATTTGCAGTGTGCAGAGAATGAGTCGTTTCGATTTCAGCTAAGGCTGAAGTGATATTTCTTTTGTGACGAAGTGAAGTATGCATATCGAATATTCGTGAATTAAGAGCACGATGTATAGAGGATGTGTTATAAGTCCAAAGTGATAGTGCGCAGAATGCAAAAGGGATCGATCATCTGATTGCAATAGAGAGTACGAAGAAGTACAGAGAAGTGGTCGGATAGTGCGAATCGTTTTGCGTAGAAGCAACAGAATGCAAAAAAATAGCAGACTATGAAAAATGAGGTGAAAGTTTTATTCTGTAATTTTTATTATTGTCTTCCAAGTTGTAGCTTGGCATAAGGAGTTGGTGCCTCTTTCCAGTAGGTGCTAGTAAATTAGGAGTCGGTGCTCCATTCTGCCTGAAACAGATAAAGCAAAGGGGTTGGTGCTCCTTCCAGTTGGTACTAGTAAAAGATATTGTAAAGTTGTAGCTTTGCATTGGCTGGATTTGGATGGTAGTCCAAGTAGTCATTTTGAGGAGTAGCCACATTGGTGAACCTCGTTAAATTACTGTGTTATGTGTCATGCTTTCTTGCTACATTTTGATATTTCTTTTATCAGTTTAAACTGCTGCTGGATTTAAAACTATATGTTTTAGAATTTTTTAAAGATCACACTGATTCACCCCCCCTCTCAGTGTCATTGTGATTACAACACTTTTTGGGGTGAGATTAATAAATTTGTTGAATTTAGACATCGAAAAAATCTTTGGAGGATTTCACAATTGAAATTAGCTTGATTTCATGCACTTAACTGAAGCTCGCTCTAAAATTAGCTCATGCCAATGAAGAATGCTTTTTTGGATGAATTTCTTTTCTAGAGATGTTAACTGGGGTGAAAATAACACTTTGAAACTGATAGTTTCATTTAATAGCTCCGAAAATACCTTCCCATGCTTTCACTACCAAAAACTATCTGTTTGGAATTTTTAAATTAATTTATCAAAAAAGCTTTACTACCGAAAAAGTAGCTTTTAATGCAACTAGGAATATTTGCTAAAAAAAGCAAGGCAAAAATCAATTTTGCCCCCTCCCATACTAAAAATAGCTTTGCCTCTTGGGACACTCAAAAAAGCATGTGAATTTTTATTTTCTTAACTCGAGCTTTCACTCTGAAAATATATTTTTATGGAGTGGGCCAGAAATAACCTACTTTGATGATATTCAATTCCATGGGTCTCCCTACATAGTGGCCTCCTGACAATCCAAAATAGAATTATTCTAGGATTTTTTGCTTCTTTGATTCTCTGATGTACCTGAGAAGTACTCCATCAATATTTTTGTGGAACAATACATTTTGTAACATCATATACCTAAGGGCCTATAGTATGAATCTCCTTCTTTGTGAAGCATGGATATGTGAAGGACATCTTTCTAAATTAAAATATTTTACAAGGTCCTTTACCCAATCAAGAGCAACTGTAGAGTGATTAGCGAAATTACTTCGACTTACTAAATCTTCAAGTTAGCAAACCATGGATTCAGAGGTAGCACTCCTCGCAAACTCCTGACATAGTTCTCGGTATTGAACCAATTTGGTTGGTAAAATTTCAACATCATACTCTTGGATTTTGAAAACCCAACCAACTCTCTTGTCTCAAAGTTGTCCCTGGATGATGAAACTTTGGACATCTGGATGGACAATATAAACTATTTTTTTTCCTTGGGAAACAAAATATTGAAACTTATTCAAGGAATTCATTACCGCATACACTTGCTTCTCAATGAAATTGTATTTCTCTTCATGCGGTTGGATGAATTGGCTTAATAAAGATATTGAACACTCATCTCCATCATATCCCTTCTATGTGAGCACCATTGCATAACTCTCTTGTCCACCAATGACATATAGGATAAAATCCTTTGAATAATTAAGGTTTACTAGAACCGGGGCTTGAGCAATTCTTTCTTTGATTTCTTTGAACACTCACTTGCTTTGCTTAGTCCATTTAAACTTAATATTTTTCTTTAAAAGATCAGTCATCAGTTTTACCACTTGGATGAAATATAGGACAAACTTTTGAACAAATTTAATCTACCCAAAGAATGACTACAAATCCTTCTTGTTTGCTGGCAATGGAATCTTTAGAAGAGCCTCAAATCTAGCTAGATCAATAGCTAGACATTTTTTAGAAATCACATGTCCCAAGAGCTTTCCTTCATTTATAGCGAAGATGGACTTATTTGGATTGATGGATTTTATGAACTCTTGACATTTCTTGAACTTTTGACTTAAATGTAAACTATGCCCCTTCCTATTGTGAGAGAAGATAGTCATATCATCCAAATAAATTACAATGATGTGATTTAAAAACTCACCAAAAGCTATGTCCATCACCCTTTGAAAAGTTGCTCTAGCGTTCGAGAGACCAAATGACATCCATTTATAAGAAAAATTTCCCCATTTCATGGTGAATGTCATTTATGCTGGTCTTCATCCTTGACTCAAATATGATTATAGCCAAAGAATCCATCTAACAAATAAAATATCTGAGATCCTACAACTATGTGAAGAATTTGATCAATCTGAGGTAAAGGATAATTATCCTTCAAAGATGCCTGATTCAAATTTTAGAAGTCCACACACAGATGAATATCTCTGTTATTATTCTGCATAGGGACCAAATTCACTACCCAGGTATAATGCTTTATCAGATAAATAATTTTGGTTTCTAGCATCTTCAGCAATTCAGCTTTCATCAAGACTTCAATATTGGGATTGACTGGCATTTATTTCTACTTAAAGGGTTTCACTCCTTCCTGCAGATCAATGGTATGCTAGATCACATCCTTTTTGTAGCCTTTCAAATCCTGGTAGCTCTAGGTGATAATATTTAGAAAATTATGGCATAGCTCCTTGATCTAATCCAACGCTTTTGGAGTACAATTGGTACCAACTTTGATTGACTTCTCAGGTCCCAACTGTAGTTCAATGTACTTCTTCTCATCCACTTTGATTTTATTATTTTTTTCTCTATCATTCTGATCAAAGAGACTCTCAAGCATAATAAATCCCTTTGGGATATGATTATTCCTCAGTTGGATCAATCCTTCAGCTTCTTCATCAAGTGTTCTTCCTTCCATAGTACTAGCTTCTCTTATTAAGAAATTTACTATTTGGTCATCACTATCAAACACTTGCCAATATATATTCTTGTTAGGGACTGAAGATCTAGAAACTAACCTCACAGTCTTGCGTTTTCTCATCATGTGCTCAACTAGAGAAAATTTGACACCAAAATATGCCAAGAGATCAGCATGCTTGTTCTACTCCCACTAGATTGCTTGGATGTTCAATGTTGTGTAAGCCTCAAATAGGTCCTAAAATTTGTTGTGGTATACCTTCAGGTAGTATTTCTTGGAGACACATTTATTCATTACTTGATTCACAATCAATTTTTAATAATTAAAAATTTGCAGTTGTTTAATTCCAAGCTTCTCTACTTTCTTCAAGCCTAGGCACAGTGCTTCATACTCGATAGCGTTGTTGGTACAAATCTAGGTCAACTGGTATGAATAAGTATTATGTATGCCAAAATAAGAAATGAGAACAATTTCAACTCCTACACCATTCTTGCATCTTGCACCATCAAAGTACAACTTACACACTTGATCTGGAATAGGATCTTGATCATCATACACCATCTCTTTAGCTTTTTCAGGCTTGGTAATGGTGTAACAACCAATTTTAGTCTCCATCATGGCATTAAAATCAAGCATTGAAAAATCGTCTTCTATTTTAAGCTCATCCAGAACTTCTTCCATCAAATTCAATTCTTTCAATTCTTCAGTCATCATGTTGATAGAATTCATGGATTTTTCATCTTCTTCAATATTCTCTATATGAAAAGTAGAATGCTTCTCATTATAGATTTGGATTCTCTTCCATTTGATAGGAATATACATATGGGAATAGTCCAAATAAAGATAGCCTCCCAACTTGGCAGTAAACTCTCTTGAGAGACACATACTAAAATACGGCTCTAGATAAACCACAATCACCTCTTGGATTACAGTAATATGAGGCATTTTATGTAATACAATGGGGATGTCTTTCATAACCCCTACTATTCTCACAAGGGTTCCATATAATTGTAAAATGCTAGGGATTCTTCTTGTATATTCCATATCCATAACATCACAAACTACCTTTGGCATAACAGTTATCATAGTACCAAAGTCAATCATGTAATTATGCATAATCCAACCCTCCATCCTGAGATACAAGTAGAAAGGGGTGGCCTATTCTTTCCAGTAGATAAAGTGGTTAAAATTTGATAAAAAAACATTTGCATAAGATTATTACCTTTATCTTTAACAAACTTCAGTGATTCTTGCAACAAGTCGACTTGTCCAGAAAATTGTAATGCATCATAGACACTAACCTTGGAAGGAATCCTCGAGTTCCTCAACAATGTTGTATGTAGATGCGTTGGACTCCTTCCCTTCGTTGGAAGCATTATACTTGCTCTAATACTACTGCGTGGCTTCTAACCTCTAATGCTTGGTCAAGGATGGGTACTTGAGCTTTTCTCTAGCAATTTCCTCTATTTCAGCTTTCACTAGTGAAGTTGAAGCCTTTTATTGCAATATTTCTTTCGTTCATGGAGGTAAGATATTTTTTAATAGGACATGTGCATATGGATTGGATGATGGAATAGGTACTTTTTTTGGTGCTTTTTTTTTATCATTTTGCACTTTTGGATCAATGGGTACCTTCAATGGATCCATTTTAGCTAGATCTATGGTGACGGGTTTTCTTCTAGCTCTCATGAGAACTAAAACTTATTCTTCAGAAGGGACCATGAAATTATGATTGAATTCTATAATCATGTTGATCTTACCACCATGAGAGATTTCTACCAATTTTTGCACATAGTCTAGGTGAACCATACATGTTTCTTCACCATGTGGATCATTGCAGGTAGAGCACCAGTATGCCTTGTCTGATGGGCCAGTTTCTTCATTTGTCAATATAATCAGATTTCTCTCAAGCACCTTGCTGGTCAAAGTTGCTTACTTACTGGTGATTGGTAGAGGTTGAAATATCCTAGGCTAGAAATATATTTCAGCCTACTTATTAATCATTGCGATCTCATTGTTCATCACTGTTATGGATGAGTTCATTGATTGCATCTCTTTAAATAACTTATCTTGGAGATCAGTATTTGAGGATTCTAGAGGAGCTGGTAATGGAAGTGGTATAGGTAGATATGGTAGTGCTAGGAATGGAATTGAAGTGGGTAATTGTGGAATGGATGGAGTAGGTAGTTGCAATATAGAAACTATTATCATGATTTGAGATGAACTCAGATTCCATGAAGGAATCAGATACATGGGGGACATTGGTAGATACTAAGAAGATGCATTGGAATACAAATACTATGGGAGATACAGAAAGATAGGCATCATCATGTTTAGTGGAAGATTACCAATAGCAATAAAATAAACCTCAGTATTTTGTGCAGTAGAATACAAGGCTGGAAATGTATCAATTTTGAACTAATGAATGGTCATGCTAATGTCAGAATTGAAGGCTCAAAGGTAATAGAATACAACTTGTTTAGGAGTCGATCGGAGAACATTGGGGACTCTCTGCAAAGTTTAGGTGAACCTAATATTGAAGTCCACAATTTCCTCCTATGAATACCTCTAAATGGTAGTAAATTGATACAACATAGAGAAAGGATCCGCTTGTTCATTAAAATATTTTATCAATAATTCAGCCAACTAGTCCCAGGTGCTAATAGTGGCGGGCTGTAAATACTGGTACTAGTAAAGAAGCTTCCTTTTGAGATATATAATGAGAAATATTACCATGACATATTCATCTATGATGTTATGAATGGTCGCTAGAGAATCCACGTATTGGACATGCTCATAAGTTGTTTTACCCATATGATCATAAGTAGGCAAAGCCTTCAACACTGCTTGTGGAATCAAATTCTGAGCTTGCAAATTCAAAGCTTTGGAGTGATTCTAGGCTAGGAATTATCTTGGTGGTGGTGGTAGCATTTGGGCTATTTATACTGGAGTGTTGTCTTGGTGAGGAATGCTAGTAGCAATAATAGCAGGACTTGAAGGAACAAAAAACACACCAGTTGCATGTGAATATGTTGCGACTGATGGAATAGTCAAAGTGCCTAACCTAGGTTGCTCTCCTAAAATTTGGATGTCAAGCTCAAAGAACTCAATGAGGTTTTTGGAATTTTTGGCCTTCGATCTTGTGATCATGAAGTAAAGCTTTTTCCAACTTCACGTTCGAAGGCTTCTGGGTAAAACTGAGTCACCAGATGTTCTAGTTAGATAGTAAAAATATGAACATAAAACCTTAATACTACTCAAAGTGGAACTTTTAGTGTCCCACCAGGTGTGCCAAAAATTATTGGTCATGAATCTACCTAAGTACAAAATATATGTGTTCCCTAGACCTGGCCAACATTGAAAGGCCGAAGGAAAGAGATGTCCTTCGAGCCAATATCTAGAGAGATTTGGTTCATGTACTAATATAACAAATATTGTAAAGCTTAGGGTAACAAAAAAAGATGGTAAATGATAGAAAGGAATGGAAAATATGGCTATAAGCCAAAAAACGTAAGGTGGGGATAAACAGACAACTAAAATCTAAATTAATTTTTATTTATCATGTAACAAAAAAAAAAGTGTAGGAACCATTCAAAGCTTGCAGATATAACCTTCAATAAGCATTTCAGCATTTAGTTCTTTATCATGAGTTAAATTCAAAATGTAGAGTTTAAATTTATCTACTAAATATCATGAACATAACAGATTTGATAGGTAGAAAGTAATTGCATACACCATAGATCCAGGAACCAGAGCCAAATATATTTCAATTGATGTAGATAACTCAAAGTGTTTTTTAGCAGAATGTTTATCCTCCTTTACATTAAAATGCTTAGTATTTATAGAGGGTTGTGCCTCTATAATTAAATGCACATTAAAACAAAATTCCAGCTAGTCAAAGATCAAACAATAATGATTTTATCCTTAGCAACAACAATGCACAAATCAACATATTCTTCATAAAACAGTGATCTTGTTCTAGTGGAAAGCGCTTGGGAGATCAGCAAGAATGAACAATAGAAAATCATTTCAAGCATTGGTGCACTGAAACACATCAATGTTGCACAAAAATTAGGATATTGAACATTAGATATTGGTTTTTGCTTCAACATCTTGTGCCTCAAAATTCTATTTTTGCTAGGAAGACCTAATGAAAATCAATTTCGTTTGGAAAAGGGGTGAAATCAGTGGATGGTACCTCAAGCATGAATATGATCATACAAAATCAATAACCCTTTAGCAATAATTCTAGAAATATTAATTTTTGTTGCTCCATGAATTAAATTTGTGAGCCTTTGTTCTTTATTGAAAATGATCTACACTGAAAACATTCCTAGAAAAGAACTTAGTAAGAGAAAAATACAAGGATGAAGTACGCCAAGAAATTTCATTGAGAATATAATTTTACCTAGAAATTCGGTAGAACACTGCTTTCACTGAGTAGTTTGGTGCAGATAAAGTTTGTGAGGTGAAAATAGAGTTTCACTGGCAATTTTTCCCAAGCATGTACTTTCACCATCAATTTGATTAATTTTGCCCAAATGGAGACCTTGCTTGCTTGTGTTTTTCCATCTAAGGGGATTTCTTTAGAAAGTGGGGTAAAAATAACGTTTGCTAGGAATTGGAAAAAAAATGCTTACTTTTGCTACCAAAGGATGGCAAAAATAGTTTTTATCCCAACTTGGGGCGAAATTGACTTTGACTTGCATAGGAAGATGCCTTTTTTATTGTTTTCGCTCCAAACTGGGTGCTTTCATTACTTTCGCTCCAAATTGGGTGAAATCATCTAGTTTTCTAGAAAAATGATGAAAGCACTTGGCAGATGCTTTCACTAACTATTTTTACTCATTTTTAGGTGAATTTGACTTTGACTAGTGCACGCCTTTGCTTGAATTACTTTCATCCATTACTTTTACCCCGAAATTAATTGAAAATAACAATTCACCCAAAAGAAGGGTGAAATTGAATTTGATTTTTTGGAGTGAATGCACTTGGGTGAAAACTCCTTATTTTCCCAATTTTTACTGCAAATTCATCTTAATGCCTACTTCAACTACTTTCACCAACGAAATCAATGCAATTCATTTTTGTTAGCGAAATTAATACTTGACTTGCACTTAGTTTTTTCCTTTGCTTTATTTTTCTAGTGCAACTCCCTCTCTTAAATTTTTTCCCACGAAATGCCTCAAGCTATCATCTTCGACGAAACCCTCATACTTTCCAAATGTCATCAGAAGTTCATCTTTTAAATGTTGGTAAACCATTTGATGTTTCCCTTGCTGGCAAAACACTTGCTCTTTAATTCTATGGGTGAAACCATTCTTATTCATTTGAAATAGCAAAATCATTGAAAAGGGAGAGCAAAAATCAACAAAGATTAAAAAGACCACAACGAAAATACATCATTCATTTTATACTTGGAATTTTTACAATAAAATTCAGTGTGGCAAAACTGGCAATAATTATATAGTTTGTAATTGAATAAGAAATATATTAGATAGTAAATAAGGACAATTATGTATTTTTTTGGTGTTATGCTTGGTCGAAGCTTTATCATCTTATAGTTGACTCAAAATAGAAATCATTGGCTCGAGCATGCTTATCTTGTAAAGTTCAAAATTTCAAAGATTATGTTAATATTTACAACTCGAGATCATGGATTTCCATAGTAGCATGGTTGGAGGAGAGAAACTAAAGCAAATTTTAGATGAACTTCAAAACATGCTTCAAAAGTTTTATTTATTGATTTTTACATGAAAGGACAAGTTGATTTAGAATATATTAAAAGATAGTGGATACTTGGTCAAGTTGGGATATGAGGATTTAGACCAATAAAGAATTTCTACTCCCAAATATTTTCCTTGGAATAATGTTTAATCAATAGAGGTTCTTCCTAAGGCCTCAACATTCCTTTGGTTAGTAGTTCAAAGTAAGATTCTTATAGGAGTGTATACAAATAATATGATATCCTGGAAATTTCAAATGCACCTTATGTGAAAAGGAATTAAAAACATCAAACCATTTACTTCTTCATTATCCATTTGATCACACCATTTAGGGTTAATTTTTTAAAATATGAAAATATATTGGTTGCTCCATCAACATGGAAAGAGTTGATGAAATGTTGGATTGATTATTTAAAATATAAAAGATTATGGATCGATGGAGAACTGATCCTGTCATTATTTTTGCAATTTGTGGCTTTAAAGGAATAATAGAATTTTAAAAAATAAATCTCAAAATCATGCCCAAGTTTGAAACCATAATTGCAAAATGTTTACAAATATGGTTCTCATCATGGGAAGTCTTAAGTGTGGAAAAAGAGGTGGTAACAACTTGGTTACAGGATTTGAACATACATGGAAGAGTCATATGTGACAATGGAATTAAAACAAAGGATCTAATTTTATCCAAGGTAAAATGGAAATGTCTAGAATTAGGGTTTTTGAAAATTAATTTTGATCGTGCTTCTAAAGGGAATTAGGGAAAAGCCAATGGAGATGATATTTTTAGAAATAATAAAGGAAAATTCTCCTCACTTAATCATATGGAACTTCAAATAACAACTATGAATAAACTAGTGCACTTCTTACAAGGATTAAAATTGCAATATAAAAAATATGGAAATTTATGAGGATTTACATATTATCATTAATGCTATCAACAAAAAAGGATGTGAGGATTGGATTTAAAAATATATATATTTTTGATATTCATCATCTCTTATTGGAGGTAATCTCTTGGAAACATGAGCATATTTTGTTTTGTGTAGTTAAATCTCTATAATCCCCTAGACTATTGGGTAAAGATAAATTCAATGATACCCCCAACCATATTGGGAATCAAACTAGGGTATCCCATTGGTAAGCACTTGACCACTACCAACTTGCCTATCCATTGTGGTTAGAAATATGAGCATCCTAATAGAGAAGGAAATTGGGTAGCATATAATTTAGCCAATTGCAATATTGATCTTCATCTTGGTGAAATTCAAATTTTAGAAGGTAACTAGCCAAGTGATATTTTATCACTTAATGAATATGATGAAAAAAAGTTGATTGTGGAGACAGCACATTAAGGAAGACGAAAAACATATTTTATAGAAAAAGAAATTAAAAACATTTATGATAAAAAAAGGTATTCTATAAATGGTTTAATTCACCTAACAACAAATGTGATAATTTGGTATTTTGATGGACGAGAACCAAAATAGAAGCCACCTAAAACATACAACACAAATACAATCAATTTCTTATTAGTTGCATTAAAAATATTATTTAAAATTATATTAGATTATAAAAATGTTTATTATAATAAATATTATAATTCTAAGTCATTAAATTCAATTATATTATACAAATATTAATTATCATAAATAGTATAATTCTGAATTCATGTTCAATATTCTACAAACACTTATCCTACCACTAAAATGCCTTACTATAAAACAAAATAATTCATAATATTAATTTAATTAAAAATAATAATCATTTTTTTCTCTAAATTTTAAATAAGTTATATGGGGTTTCTATTGGGGAACACTCCCATATAACATCAAACTATTGCATTTATTGTTAGATCAAATAAACCATATCTAGCATACCTTTTTATTATAAATATTTTTCATTTTTTATTATATATTCTTCAACTTCCTTAAAGTGTTATGTTTCCATAATCAACTCTTCCATGTCTGTTCAATTTTTGTAAGTTGTTACATCTTTTTTGTACTTGAGACTTCCCATGATGAAAACCATATTTGTAAATATTCTGCAAGAGGCATAATATGGTTTCAAAATTGGGCATGATTTTGAAATTTATTTTTAAAAATTCTATTACTCCTCTCAAGCCACAAATTCCAAAAAATGGTCTAATATTTCTAAAACCTTCTCACATAAGGCATGTATGAAAGGTCCTTATATATATATATATATATATATATATATATATATATATATATATATATATATATATATATATATATATATATATATGTAAACTATTAGTACCTAGGGATAGGAATATGGGAATATAATATTATATTGTATATAAGTATTATGGATAGTTGGCATGGACCACACAGTACCTAAGGATGATTATATTTTAATACTAAATTATAATAATGTGGGATAAGGGTTTAAAAATATGGGTATATAAATAAGGGATATTGTCATTGTAATCATGCAATCATATTAAGTATTCTTTGTAATAGTATTAGCTCATGGAGAAAATTTGGAGTGATTCTTTCCTTAATTTTTTTATGGTGTTGCCCTACCATAGGGGTATTAATGTGTGGATTGTTTTTTTGGATATTATTGTGGATGAATGATTTGATATTTTGACATACAATGAATAATTTATGTTAACAAGAATAGATGTTTGTAACAAGTGGTATCAAAGGAACGATTTTGGTAAAGTGAGAATTGTATTTTTGTGTATTGCATAACTAGGATTTTTTTCTTCTAGAACATGTCTTATTGTGTTGGATCCATATCTTTATGTAAAGTTGTCTGATATAGATAATTATTGTGCCATTTTTATTTAGAATTTGAATAGTTTTAAAATGAGTGGTCATATGAAGGAATATGATTAGTATTGAGGGAGATACAACTCAGTGAAGTTAGTCACTAGAACAAGGTTAGTGACAATTTTTTAAATTGCATTTTTCCAAAAAACAAAATTTGAAGATATGGGTTAGTTGAATAAGCAAATAAATTGTAGTTTTTTTATTTTGAAGAAAATTTATAGATCTAATTGTCTTTAGAAAAAATATATGATATTTGAGAAGTTTTTTAAAACCCTCCCTACTTGAAAAAAGTTTTTTTGTGTTGAGCTCAATGGGTAGATATATATTCTTATAAAACCCTAGTTTTTCGTATTTACTTATTGTGTATGTAAACTCATGTTTTTACAATATTTTTTTGGAGAGGATTTCACTAGAGATATCACTAAGTTTAAAGAGACAACAATGGTCCACAACTATCAAATATAGTTTAAAAATCTATCAAACAACCCAAAGGGCTTGATTGAAGATTTTTTTCCAAAAATGTTTCATTAGTGGGTTAAAGGAGGATATTTGAGCTAAGGTGAGAATATTTAAACCAAAAAGCATGATGACAATAGTAGGTTTGGCCAAGTTGGATAAAGATAAACTCAAAATCAAAGGCTATATAGAAGAAATAAATAGAACAAATGGAATTAAAAAAAAGATTTGAAAATTTTCAAGAAATTGAAAAAAAAGAGATAAGGGCGATAGTGTAAAAGCTAAGGGAACCATAGATTTGGTGTCAAATAGGCCAAAAATTGTTCAAAATATTTTTTTTTAATATAAAAATCTATTTTATAGGTTCATGGCTACATTCAAAGGGAAAAGGTTATTATTTCCATAAACCCTATCAGTAGTTATAATCTCATTAACATTACTTTGACTAAGAGCTTGTAGATTTAGGCAATGAAAATTAAAGACATACAACTTGAGGGTGAGAATATTACAAATTTAGAATGTCACCATGGATAAATATGTTTTACATTCATATTTTATGCTATTAATATGAATGATGTGGATATTTGTCTTGGTTATCCTTTCTTGGACTCTGGAGGTATTGTAACATTAATTTCCAAAATATGTTTATGCAATCATGGTATAGGAAATTAAGATAACACTATAGGATATGTCTCAATTTAAGGAACAAGGATCTAAGGAGAATTAAGAACAAATATGGTAGGGAAAAAATTTAAGAAACCAATAAAAAAATCAAATTTGAATCTTTAGAAGCAACAATATTTGATTCTAGGGAAGAAGCAACAACAATAGGGTTCATGGAAGAAGTAGCAACAAATCCCAAGGAAGATCTGTTAGAAGCATAAAAGGACACACCAAAATAAGGGAACACGAGAGAAGAGCATGAAAAAGAATTTAAAAGAGAGGAAAAAAATGCTAAAGAATCAAAATGTTAGGTTAAGGTTACAACATATCACCACCTACACCACCATGAGAAACAAAAATATTAGAGGCAGGGCTTAGGACATCAACATTATGATGAATCTACATGAAATAGAAAAGGAATCAAGTATGATAATATTTGGTAGAAAAAAACATAGTAACTTTATATTTTAGAGGGGTGTAGTAACACCATTGAGCAATAAGACCAATCATTCAAAATATTAAAGTACGATAGAAAAAGCATGGAGCCAACAAACCAGCAAAAATAAAGAATACCTTGGATGGAGGGATGATCAATATTGGTACTAGCTGCTAAAATTGCTTATCAAATCATATTTTCTAGTTTCTTCTCATGTTTCAAGGATAAAATATTTATAAGGGGGTGGAATGTTAGGTACCTAGGGATAAGAATATGGGGATATGATATTATATTGTGTATGGGTATTATGGACAGTTAGCATGGGCTACACAAAATTAAAATATTATATTATAATAATGAGTGGGATAAGGGTTTAGGAATATGAGTATATAATTAAGGAATACTGTCATTGTAATCAAGCAATCATATCAAGTATTTGTTGGCTTTTTAAGCCTTACTACCACAAAATATCACAGGTTCCAATATAAAGAAACCACAATATTAAAGGTCAAAATATCAATAATGAAGAGTAGAATTATATATGAGCAATATAATATGTATATCAAGGCCAATATAATAATGAAAATAACATTCACTTATAATATCAAATATGAATGTAAATGGCCTAAGTCATTCATGAACTATGTATGAAGAAAACTTACAATATTTTTTTTTGATTAGTAGAAAGGGTTTTGAAAGGACCCTGAACCTTGTACAAGGTCCAAGAGAAATTACATGAATTACAGATCGATCGAGGTGGTCCAAGAAATAAAGATCAAAGAGCAAGCAAACCTCCACACGAGGAAAGGTGTCACGAAATCGCGACCAAATTGGTGATGTCGCGAAATCGCGACAAGTTGCACCGTTGCTGCCAAGAGAAGAAAGGATGTCGTGAAATCGTGACAAGAAGCGCCATCGAAGCCGAAGGAGGGAAGAAGTCATGATATCATGACAAGTTGCAAGGTTGATGCCAGAAGAGAGGAAGTGTCACGATATCACGACGTGTTGCTAGGTTGGAGCCGGAAGAGAAGAAGAGTCATGAAATCACGACATGAAGGAAAACCGTGATCGGACAGAAAAGGTGTCATGAAATCATGACAAGAAGTAAGACCACTGCCGAAGAGAAGAGGTGTCACGAAATCGCGACAAGAAGGAAGACCGCAGCCGAAGAGAAAAAGTGTCGTGATATCATGACAATTATGGAAGACCGCTGCCAAAGAGAAAGGGTGTCACGAAATCGTGACAAGATGGAAGACCGCTGTCAAAGAGAAAAAATGTCGCGATATCACGACATTATGGAAGACCGCTACCAAAGAGAAAAGGTGTTGCGATATCGCGACAAGATGGAAGACCACAGTCGAAGAGAAAAAGTGTCGCGATATCACGACAAGATGGAAGACCACTGCCAAAGAGAAAAAGTGTCGCGATATCGTGACAATATGGAAGACCACAGCCGAGGAGAAAAGGTGTCGCGATATCGTGACATGATGCAAGGAAGAGAAAAAGTGTCACGATATCGTGACAAGATGGAAGACCACTGCCAAGGAGAAAAAGTGTCACGATATCGCGACAAAATGGAAGACCACAGCCAAAGAGAAAAAATGTCGCAAAATCGTGACATGATGCAAGAAAGCGCCTAAAGAGAAAAAGTGTCACGATATCGCGACATGTTGCAAAAACGCACCGAAAGAGAAAAAGTGTCGCGATATCACGACATGTTGAAAAAACGCACCCGAAGAGAAAAGGTGTCGTGATATCGCGACAAGTTGCAAAATCACGGCCGAAGAGAAAAGGTGTCACGATATCGTGACATGTTGTAAAACCGTAGCCAGAGAGAAAAAGTGTTGTGATATCACGACAAGTTGAAAGACCACTTTCGAAGGAGAAAAAAGTGTCGCAATATCGCAATAAGTAGCAACCTCGCGGCCAAAGGAAAAAGGGATTTCGCTATATCATGACATGCTAAAATTTCATGGCCAATGGTGAAAAGTGTCACGATATCACGACAAGTTGCCAAAATGCAGCCGAAGGGGGAGAAGAAGGAAGAAAGGGCACGAAAACTCAACCAGTTCCAAGAGCAAACAAACCCGGTCCCCTGTAAACCACTCACATTGTGCAGACATTTGAACTTGTAGAAGCATCCCTTAGGCCAATTGGAAAGGAGTCTCTCCAAAAATGAATGTCCATTTCGCCAACTCCCTTGTTAGCAAGCCAGTCCGCAACTTTGTTGCCTTCTCGGTACTGATGCTTAATGACTAGTTCTGGGTAAATGCCAATTAGTGCTTTGCATTCTTGGAAGATCGAAACAAGGGCCCAGGGAGGCACAAAAGTCCCATTGATCCAGTTGATGCAGTGCAGTGAGTCTCATTCTATGATAAGTTTATTGATGGTTAAGCCTTCCAAGAGAATCAAGCTTTGAAGTAGAGCCCGAGCCTCTGCCATATTGTTAGATTGAATTCCCAGGTTCTGAGCAAAGGCCAAAATAATTTCTCCTCTGTGATTTTTGAGAATTCCTCCTCTGCCAGCCACTCCTGGGTTGCCTTTGGCCGCACCATCAAAATTAATTTTGTGCCACCCGATAGGAGGTAGGACCCACTTGATGACAGACCTATCAACAGAAGAACGAGGTGTGGCAGAGAAATTGGAAAGATTGAAAAGTTTTGTTAGGTCCGATTCAAGGCCAGGCGGGGGGGGTTTGGAAGACGAGACAAGAGAGGCATTCTCCGTAGCTAGGGCCAAGATTTTGGCAACAACAATCTTCATATCAGTGGCTTGGTTTTTGAAAATTTTGGCATTTCTCTCAAGCCAAATCTGCCACAGGAAGATGTGAAGGCAAGCTTGCCACATGAATTTAAGTTGATTGTTCTTGAAAGGTCGGGGCCATTGTTGAAAAAGGAGGGGAATGGAATGAGGGAGGGCTACGGAGATGATGAAGGTGTTAAGAACCTGGTTGAGCACTACAAGAGAGAAGGGACATTCCAGAAAAACATGTGAAGTTGACTCACAGGCATTTTTACACAGGATGCACCAATTGGGGATGAGTAACCCTCTGATTATCAAGTTGTCAATGGTGAGGATTCTATTTTGGATGGCCAACCAGTAGAAGAATTTGACCTTGGGAATGATCTTGGGAACCCAGACCTGATTAGATAAGTCTTGACCATCATTGGGAGTTTCTTGGCTGTAGTAAGCTAATTTAACAATGAAATTCCCTGAATCCTCAAGGTTCCAAACCATGGAATCATCTTTGTGAGAGCTGGGGATGATGCAAGTCCTCAGCAAGTTTTGTAACTGCCTGAGTGCCTCTATGATATGCCTAGGACCATTAAGAGCCAGGTGTTTCCATTCAGGTCTTGTAATACCTGGGTTAATGAAATGACACACCTTATCTCCAAAGGTGGCTTCGGTAACCGTCTTGAGAACTGCAAGATGAGGATATTGGCTGAGAGGTTTGTCACGGATCCATGGGTCATCCCAGAAATGAATGGTCATTCCAGTTACAATACACCACCTTAAGCCTTCCATGATGATATTCCTTATTTTGGTGACGCCATTCCAGAAATGAGATCTGCTAGGAAGGTTGTGCTCTCCAAGAAAGGGAACCTGATGGAGGTACTTAGCTTTGATGATGTCAATCTAAGTTACATTTTCATTGGTGGTAAGTCTCCAGGACTTCTTGGAAATGAGGGCCATGTTCATCCACTTGATGTCCCTAAATTTGAGACCTCCATCCTTTTTCTTGGAACAAACCCTATCCCAGGCAACAAGGGAAAATTTGTTCTTGTTTTCGTTTCCCGCCCAAAGGAATCTGTGTTGAATTTGCTCAATTATTTGGAAGATGGAATCTGGAGCTTTGAAGATAGATAAGAAAAAAATAGGAATACTTTGCAGGCAAGCCTGGACCAGAGTGGCTTTGGCTGCCTGACTAAGCATTGAACTTTTCCAACTTGCAATTTTCTTGTTGAGGTGATCTAAAATAGGGTTCCACATAGCCAAGACCGATTTGCCATGAAAAAGTGATAATCCAAGATAAGTAGTTGGAAGGCTCCCAATGATACACCCAAGGATCTCAACAATCCTATTTTGCCTATGGATGGAAGTATTGAGAAAGTATAGATTGATTTTACGGTAATTGACTTTCTGGCCAGCCCTCTTCACAAGAATCAAGAATGTTCTTAATGATTTTTGCTTCGGGAATAGAAGCATGAGAGGATAGAATAGTATCATCCACAAACTGTTGATGGAAAATGGCGTTGGTTGTTGAGGCTGGTTTGATCCCGGAGATGAGTCCACTGTTGCAAGTAGCAGTAAGGGTTCTTCCAAGGGTTTCGGCCAAAATGATGAAGAGGAATGGTGACAGAGGGTCCCCTTGATGGATGCCTTTGGAACTTTTGAAGAAGCCAGTGGGAGAACCATTGATAAGAATATAGAACCAAGCAGTAGAGATACATTCATGAACCATATTGATCCATTCTTTGTGAAACCCAAACTTCTCTAGGACCTCGAACAGGAATTTCCAGGAAACCAGATCAAAGGCCTTGTTCATGTCAAGCTTAAGGAACATACTGGGTTTTTTATTTTTTGATGCTGAATGGGCCAATTCATGGACGATTATCACTCCATCAGCAATGAATCTGCATTTGACCGAGCTCCCTTGGCACTGGTCTATGATGAAGGGAAGGATGTCTCTCAGCTTGTTTGAACTTACAATATTAATTGCTATATATATATATATATAATATTTATTCCTTTTTTTGTATCTTCTACTTTACAATAAAATAATCAGATTGCTATTTCATGGAACATTACCTCCATAATATAACCATAGTAATTTTACTCTTCAAGTACTTGACTATTTATCTCCATATGACAAGTCTCATGATCTTTGGCTTATCATCTTACCACTTACATACTAGACTCTTCAATTTCTTCTTACATGCAACCTTGACTCTATGAAACTTGCACACTTATATATGCACTCCTAATATAAGAAACTTGTGCATATCCTCACATTACATATTTACACACTTACATATATAAAACTTACCCACATTCTATCAATACACACTTGCACTCTAACTTACATGACATTTCCTACACATTGCACTCTTACATGACATGTGCATTTCTTGCACATTGATACTTACATAAAAGTGGAAATATAAATCACACATCTAAAATAAATACTCAATCCTAATCTATTATATATTTACAATTATACCACGAAGGTACCATGGGGGTACATTACCATGTACCAAATAATGTAATATTCCTCAACACCCTCTATATTACATTATTTGGTTATTGAATACTTTAGTATTCAATATTGGTCTTCTTATTCAATATTAAATCTTCATATGAACGTGCATTTTTCATGAACCTCTATTTCTCTAGAATATTTATCATCTTGAATCTTGGGTTCATCCATTATTTATGCCCGATCCAATTTCTAGTTTCTTGTCTTTCTAAAAAATCAAGCAACTTATAATTAATTTCATCTTGAGATAGATGTTCAACTATCTCTTGAGAGAACACCATTAAATATAAGGTATATATTCCATTATTTATTGAAATTGTAGTTGTAGTTTTATTTTTATTCTTGATAATGCATTTGCTATGTTCATTTGTATAGTTGAACTCTATAGTTTTTTCTTTTTTCAACTAATTGAGCAACTAATATAAGATTAGTTGATACTACAGGAACATATAAAATATTTTCTAGCACAAAATATAAAAATGACATGCTAGGTATTACTCTACCAATTCCTTGAACTTGATACATCTTATCATCTACAATTTTTAGTGAGATATTATCCTTGACTTCTAAGGATTCAAACCAATGTAAGTTTCTAGTCATATGATGACTAGTGCCTACATCTATATACCAAATATCTTTCCTTTTTTGCATTTTTTTACAAAATTAATGTGATACTATCTCACACATTTTATAAGAATTTTAGAAAATTCTTTTATGATGTTGCCCTTTGTATTGAAAAGATAATTAATGATACAAATTTTATTTTTAAATTTTTCCTCTCATATACTATGGTCTTGCACTTTGATAATTTCTCTTATATTGTGATGTTCCTCTTTGCCATTTATCGATCTTGATTATTTTTAAGTTAACATCCTTATAACTCCTAATCTTAAATATGCATTCAAAAATATGAAAGTTGCAAATTTTAAGTTTCTTTAAATTTCTGATGTAGAAATCCTTTTGACTCAATATATTAAATTTGAAAAAGTTCAAATTTCAAATTTCAAAAATTTTAAATTTTCTAAAATTTGATATCAATCAAAAAATTCAAATTTTAAAAACCTTAAAAAACTTTAAAACCTTTTAACTCCCTACTTTTTAATCTTCACACTCTTCAAAAAAATTAAAATCACTCTAAAGCTTTAAATATGAGTATCTTTAAAAATTTAATTAAATCCTTAATAAAATTTTAAAAAATTTAACCTAGTAGCATTCCTTATCACTCCAAACCTTATAAATTAATTTGAACTTCAAATAATTTAAATAAATGAAACAAGAAAATAACTCTTATGGAAGCAAAAATCTAGAATTCAATGGCTCAAAGAAGGAGATAAAAACACAAATTTCTTCCACAAATATCTTCTAGCTCAAAGATATCACAACTTTATTTCTTCCCTAAATTCAGATTTTGGAGAGGTTGTCTACACTTGAGATGGCATGAACTCTATTGTTGTGAATTTCTTTTCCAATCTTTTTGTTGCTACTCCTCTTAACTCAGATTCTCAACAAAATGTTCTTCAAGCGATCCCTTCTCTTATCACTTTTGAGGATAACTCTATTTTTACTACTCTTGTTACTATTAATGAGCTTCAATAAGTGAATTTTAAAATGCAAAAAGAGAAAACCTTAGTTCTTGATGGTTTTCCCATTGAAATCTACCAAGAGTTTTGGGATATACTTCATGCTGATTTATTAGAGATGGTGGAAGAAGACAGGAAAGCCAAAGAGATTTTGAAGGTTATAAATAAAACTTATATAACTCTTGTCCCAAAATCTCAAGAGGCTTATCATATCTCAGCTTTTAGACCTATTGCTTTATGTAATGTTCTTCTCAAAATCATTACTAAGATCATGATAAAAAGGTTGAAGCCTCTTTTGCATAAAATTATTTCCATGAACAAGTAGGTTATGTGGAAGGGCGTCAAATAGTGGATGATATAGTTATTACTCAAGAAGCCATCCATTCCATGGAAATGCAAAAATATCCTTCTATGTTCATTCATTTAGACTTATCCAAAGCTTATGACAGAGTGGATTGACACTTCCTTATCAAAGTTTTGAGGTAATTTATTTTTTCTCGAGATTGGATGGAATGGATTATGGGTTGTATCTCTTCGGTATCCTACTCGGTTCTTATAAATGGTAGGCCTTCACAATTTTTCCTAGCTTCTAGAGGTATTAGGAAAGGTGACCCCCTATCCCCTTATTTATTCATCATTCTTTTTGAATGCTTGGGTAGGAATATAACCAAAAATAGAGACAAGAAAACCCTATATGGAGTTACCATTTCTCATGGAGCTACGACTATATCTAATTTTAAATTTGCTGATGACTCTACTCTGTTAGGTAAAGCTACAATTAAGGAAGCTTCTAAAATTAAGCAAATCATTAGCTATTTTTCTAAGGCTATCAAGCAATTGATCAATGAAGACAAGTCTAAATTCATTTTCTTTCACTGCTCTACCAGACAGGAATCCATGGTTTTGGATAAATTAATATATAAGAAGACATCCATTCCGATCACTTATTTAGGCATCCCTATCAATACTCAAAGAAATAAAAATAAATACTAAAATGGGTTGTTGGACAAAGTTAAGAAGAAAATTGGAAAGTGGACCAATAGGTGGTTTTATTTTGGGGGTAGAATTTCCTTGGTAAAGTATATCCTTCGAGCTATAACTATTTATGTTTCTATCATGTTGAATATACCAAAGGCTATTCTTTGAAAATTGGATCAAATTAATCATTGGTTCCTCTGGAGTGGTACTAAGGAGAAAAGAAAATTGGCCTTGGTGAAATGGGACACTTTATGTCTTCCTAATAATTAAGGGTGGTTAGGATTCCGATATGCTATTAATAACAACAAATCTTTAGCTACTAAATTGTATTGGAGGATTTTACATAAACCCAATGTCCTTTGGGCCAATAATCTTTGTGCTAACTATGCTAAGAAAAAAAGTCCTGAAGACCTTGTTCGCTATCAATTTCCTACCAAAGGTTCTCCCATTTTAGTGGTTCTTAAGATTGGTGAGGATTTTATTAAGAAATAATTAT
Source organism: Wollemia nobilis (assembly GCA_028583015.1). Lineage (NCBI taxonomy): Eukaryota > Viridiplantae > Streptophyta > Pinopsida > Araucariales > Araucariaceae > Wollemia > Wollemia nobilis. Next base: position 7,165,012 of record JAQPPZ010017095.1, read on the forward strand.
TTTGGATCACTCATAATGGTCAGCAGGAAATTTTTTGGATAGATTCTTGGGATGGTCACCAGTATTTGATAAATTAGTTTCCTTATTGGAGACCTTGGATGGAGGAGCTTCATCGATATAATTGGATAAAGGTGGCTAATTATTGTCGATACCATACTGGTAATTCAGAGGTTCATATATATTGGATCCCTATTGAGGACTAGCCTATTCAAATTCTAGAAATTCAAAGACAAAACATCCAACGCATCCTGCATATGAGATTTCTCTCTTGGTCCCATGATAAATATTTTTTTGGATGGAACAACACTACTAAGGATGAGTATTTAGTTGCTCAAGTTTATTTGGCCTTATGCCATAATAATCCCAACCAGTTTTATGACATATTTTCTCAGTTGTGGGATCAAAAGCTCTCGCCTAAGGTGAGGTTCTTTATTTGGATTTTATTGCATCATAGGGTGCTAACTAGTGAGGAACTTATGAAACATGGTTTTCATGGCCTTTTTAGATGCAAAATGTGTGGAAAGAATGTGGAAACCCTTAGCCATATTTTTATTAAGTGTACCTTAGCCTATAAGCTATGGAGGAGAATGGCCATCTTAATTGGCTTACAATGGTCTAATTTTTCTACTTTTGAACAAATTTGGAGGGATTGGCCTAAACAGGAGGGTGTTGATCATTTCATTAGGTAGTTATTTTGGATGGGTTATACCATTCTACCTTGGAATATCTAGAATAAAAGGAACAAATAGATTTTAAATCAAGAAATAAAATATATTCACTATATATGGAAAAAGACCATTACCAACTTAGTTGAATCAGTCCAACAACTCCTTAATCACTCCCAAAAATCCCACTAAAAAAGGGATCAAGTGATGCAAATATTGAAGATTAAATATTCTAAGGGCAACCAACTTAAATGGAATGTGATTAATTACAAGATGAAAAGAACAAGGAATTGGCAACCTCCTCCTAAGGATTATGGAAAAGTCAATACCGATGGAGCCTCTAGGGGGAATCCTATAAAAGGTAGTGCAGGAGGAATTGGTAGACTTTCAGATGACTTCGTGGTTTTCACTTTTGCTGAGAATTTGGGTATGCTTTCCAATAAGCTTATTGAGGGGTATGGTATCCTCAGAGGCCTTCATGAGGCTGCTAGGGTTGGATGGGAAAAAAGTTTTGGTTGAATATGACTCCAAAATCATGATTAATCTTCTAAAGAATCCTTCTAAGAATCATAATTTTGACTGGAGCATAAAAATAATTGTTGAGAAGATTCAATTAATCCATATGGGCTTTTTGAAAGTGGATTACAATCATGTGGTTAGAGAATAGAACAAGAGTGCTAACGCTTTAGCTGATTAGGCATTGGACAAAGGTGATGTTACTTGCTATGGACACCCTCCAAGATGGTGGGCTTCACAAATAAGGTAAGCTTTGCTTTTTATCCTTTCTTTGGATGACTCTTGTACTAGAGGTACCTAGTTCCTTTTGCTTTGTTTTTGCTTCCCTTTGGTTCGGTTAGGGTGTTTTAGTTCCCTAGCTTAAACATATTTTTCCTATGTTTCCTCTATTGAATCTTGCCTTAATAGTCTTTTGGCCTAGAAAGGTTGTAGTTGTGTTTTGTTTTCTTTTTTTTTGGAGTTTTTCGAGGGGTGTGTGTTTTTTTCTACTTTTTTGTTTTTGTGTCGTTTTAATTATTTTTTGTGTGTTTTAGTTGTTTTTTATGTTTTTGTATTTTTTTTGTGTTTTTGTTCTTTTTCATGTTTTTGTTTTTGGGGTTTTGTGTTTTTGGTTTTTTTTAAGTGTTTATGTGTTGCTTTGTCGTTTTTATGGTTTTATTATGTGTTTTGTTGTTATTTTTTATTTTTTTATTTTGTTTTTATTTATTTTTTTGTTTGTTTTTTTGAGTTTTTTGTTGTTTTTGTTTGTTTTGTTGTTTTTTTTTTGTTTGTGTGTTTTATTGTCTTTGTTTTTTGATTTTGTGTTTTTGTGTTTGTTTTTTATTTTTTATTTTTTTAGGCATGCTCGTTGAGTGTGCCAAATGCGGTAGGCTAGGTGAGAGCCTTGGGCATTTTTTGTAGAATAGATACCTCTATCTACTTAATACTTATCCAAAAGTGGCATCCCATTTGGGGTGTTTTCCACACAAAAAAATATACCTTATAAATCTATTCAAATTAATTTAAAGTTTCCTTTTCCCTCCAAAATATTGAATAATGCATAAATGAGTAACACTTAAGACATTACCTAATTAATTGTTAGCTTGAATTGCATTGGGGAAATTTACATGCACATTGAACATTTTGAATTAGGTTAAGCATTTTCAATGCTTAGATTCTCAATGCATTAACCTTGCTCACTCATTCGTTCAATTTATGACACATTACATTTTGTTGCTCATTCTAATGGTGGCACTATTCCAATTTACTCTTTCTCATTTTATGTTCAAATTACTTCGTAGGTGCCTTAAAAAAAATTGTCGACCTACGTAGAAATAGACTAATCTTAGGTATTTCAATTTCAAATAGCAACACTCTGGCTCCCTCATTTCTAGTGGAGATGACCTAGGCATCAATATGCTGGTTCCAGGTACCTTTGGTTTAAACAAAAATTCTTTGACACATTTATCTCAGGTCTTGGTGCCTTACTTCAATGTTGGTGCTTGCCTGTAGCATTCTAAAAGAGTTCCTATATCTTCTACCTTACAAGTAGTAGCATTGTAGTCTCTAATATATTTTTCTCTTATGTAACCTTCTTGAACCTTTGTTTTCTCACTAGAGTTTTAGATTTCTTATGTAATGTTGACCACTTTGGCTTCTTCTACTATGTTGACCATGCAATCTTCCTTTACTATGCTAGATACTTTAGGTTTCTTGTGCTATGTTGGCCACTTTAGGCTTATTTTGCTATGATGGTTGCTTTAAGCTTCTTATTTTATGTTGGTCACTTTTCTAGATTTGTGTTCTATACTAGTCTCTTATCTTTGTATATTGCTCTACTCTTATCTCTATATACTACTCTACTTTGTATATTGTTGCTTCTCTATATTTTATCAATCTCTAAAATCTTCTTCAATGTCTTAAGTTGCATCTAAGAATAAAAAATAATTCTCCTCTTTTCTATAGAGCCCAATATCAATGTCAAGGTGACTATGAATGTCTCTAAATCACCAACTATCTTCTAAGTTGATTCTCAATCTATTAATGTCCAAATTTATCCTAAGTTGGCTCTCTCTATCAAATTAGATGAGCCTTAGTATTCACTAGTGGATAGACCCTAACATCCAAATCAAGATGACTAAATCCTTATCCCCTCAATCTATACTCAATAATACCTTAAAAACTAGAGTCCAAGTCTTCACTACCTTCAAAGTGGACATACTCTAAATTAACTCTATCAAGAATGGAAAAAAATAAATATTTATGGTGGTGGCTAATAAAATAAACTCTATAAAAAATGGATAGATTTAGTTGTAGCTTTGATACCACTATTCATTTTTAAGCCTTACTACCACAAAATATCATAGGTCCCAATATAAAGAAGCCAAAAATAGTGAAGAGTAGAATTATATATGACCAGTCTAATATGTATGTATAGGACAATATAACAATGAAAATAAAATCCACTTATAATATCAAATATGAATGTAAATGGCCTAAGTCATTCATGAACTATGCATGAAGAAAACTTACAATATTAATTGCTTAAAATATGTATATAAGTTTTATTCCATTTTATGTATCTTCCTCTTTATAATAAAATAATTAGATTGATATTTCACGGATAATTATCTCCATAATATAGCCATAGTAATGTGACTCTTAAAGTACTTGACTATTGCTCTCCATATGACAAGTCCCATGACCTTTGGCTTATCATCTTGCCACTTGCATACTAGAATCTTCACTTTCTTCTTACATGCACACTTGACTCTATGACACTTGCACACTTCTATATGCACTTATAATATAAGATACTTGTGCACATCCTCACATTACATATTTGCACACTTACATATATGAAACTTGTGCACATTCTCTCAATACACACTTACACTCTAAATTACATGCCACTTGTGCATTTCTTGCACATTGCACTCTTACATGACATGTGTATTTATTTCACATTAATACTTACATAAAATGGGAAATATAAATCACACATCTAAACTAAATATTCAACCCTAATCTATTATATATTTATAATTGTACCATGAAGGTACCATGGGGTACATTAGCATGTACCAAATAATGTAATATTCATCAACACCCCCTATATTACATTATTTGGTTATTGAAAACTTTAGTATTCAATATTGGTCTTCATATTCAATATTCAATCTTCATGTGACCTTGCATTGTTCATGAACCTTTACTTATCAATAATATTCTTCATCATATTTAATATTGGGTTCATCCATTGTTTATGCCTAATCCAATTTCCGTTTTCTTGTATTTCTAAAAAATCAAGCAACTTATCATTAAATTTAGCTTGAGATAGTTGTTAAAATATATCTTGAGAGAATCCCATTGAATCTAAGGTATATATTCCATTCTTGATTGATATTTTAGCTTAAATTTTGTTTTGATTCTTGATTATACATTTTTTGTTCATTTTTATATTTGAACTCTATAGTTCTTGCTTTTTCAACTAACTAAGCAATTGAGATAAGATTAGTTGATAGTCCAGGAACATATAAAAAAATTTCTAGCACAAAATATAAAAATGGCATGCTAGGTATTACTCTACCAGTTCCTTGAACTTGATACATATTACCATCCACAAATTTTAGTGAGATATTATCCAAAAATTCTAAGGATTCAAACCAATATAAGTTTCCAGCTATACGATGACTAGCACTCGAATCTATATACCAAATATCTTTTGCATTAATTGATAAGATTAATGTAATACTATCTCACACCTTTGATAATAATTTTGGAAAATTATTTTATGATGTTGACCTTTGTATTCAAAAGATTATTTTTGATTCAAATTTTGTTTTTGAATTTTTCCTCCCATATAGTATGGTCTTGCACTTTGATAATTTCTCTTATATTGTGATGTCCCTCTTTTTCATTTATCCATCTTGATTCTTTTGAAGTTGAAAACCTTATAAATCGTAAGTTTAAATATGCACTTAAAAATATAAAATTTGCAAATTTTAAGTTTATCTAAAATTTTGATGTAGAAATCCTTGTAACTCCCTAATATATTAAATTTGCAAAAGTTTAAATTTCAAAAATGTTAAATTTTCTAAATTTCAAAAATGTTAAATTTTCTAAATTTAAAATAAATCAATAACTTCAAATTTCAAAAACATTAAAAAATTTAAAACCTTTAACTCCCTACTTTCAAATATTCACACTCTTCAAAAAAATTAAAATCACTCTAAAGCTTTAAATCTCTAAGTCTTCAAAAACTTAATTAAATCCTTAATAAACTTAAAAAACTTTTAACCTAGTAGCATTCATTATCACTCCAAAACTTATAAACTAATTTGAACTTCAAATAATTGAAAAATATAAATGAACCTTATAACTCCATTCAAATTAATTCAAAGTTTTATTTTCCCTCCAAAATAATGACTAGCATATAAATGAGTAACGCTTAAGACATTACCTAATTAACCACTGGCTTGAATTATGTTGTGGAAAGTTGCATGCATGTCCAACATGTTGAATTAGGTCAAGCATTTTTCAATGCTTACATTCTCATTGCATTTGTCTTGCTCACTTATTCTTCCGACTAATAGCACATTTTCCTACTCGTTCAAAATATGGCATGATTCAATTTTCATCTTGCTTGTATGATGTTCAAATTTCTTCTTAGGTGTCTCAAAAAAATTTGTCGATATACGTAGCAAAAAATTGATCTCAGGTTCTTTAGTTTCAAATAGTGGCACTTTGTCTCCCTCATATATAGTAGGGATGATCTAGGTGTCAATATGCTAGTTTTAGGAACCTCAGGTTTAAATAACAACTCTTTATAAATTTTGTCTCATGTCCTGGTGCCTTACTTCAATTTTAGTGCTTGCCTATAGCATTCTAAAAATATTCCTATCTCTTCTACCTTGTGATTGGAACTTTTGCACCCTTGAATGACAGTACTCTGGTAGCATTGTAGTCTTTGATATATTTTTCTCTTATGTTAGCTTCTTGATCCTCTGTCTTATCACTAGTTTTTAGACTTCTTATGTAATGTTGACCAATTTGGATTATTATACTATGTTGGCTATGTAGGTTTCTTTTGCTATGCTGGCCACTTTAGGATTCTTATGCTAGGTTGGCCGCTTCAGGATTCTTTTGCTATGCTAGATACTTCAAGCTTCTTGTGTTATGTTGAATTCTTTGTTGGATTTTTCTTCTATATTTATATCTTAGGATTTTATCTCTATGTTGCCCTCTTGGGATTCTTCCTTTTGTTGGCCGATTAGGTTATGTTTCCTTTAATTGGTTGCTTAGGCTCTATATTACTATGCTTGGCCACTTCCTCTATGTGAATGATGACTCCACAAGATAGACACTTAACGTGTCTTAATGTTATTCTTGCTTGCTATCTTCTATGACATTCTATACAGTGCTATTCTCTACTTGCTTAGCACTATTTTTTTATTGTTGTAGAGTAAGATTTCCTTTCAAAAATCCAAATTTGTTAAGACCAAGATTGATATTGCTTCATTAAACTTGATATTATAGTTTTTTGAATAACCAAAACTCCATAATACCTCTATCTTTGTAGGATTATTCTCTATACTTCTCAATACAAATATTATCTCTATATATTGCTTTGCTATTATCTCTATATACTGATATGCTCTATATATTTCAATTTCTCTATCTCTATACTCAGGAATCTCAAATGCTTATTTATCCCTAGAAGCTTGAATGCTTCTCTATCTTTTCTCAATATCTAAAATCTTCTTCAATGTCTTAGGTCACACCTAAGAACCAAGATAGCTCACTTTTATTGGTTGGCAATCAAAAATAGACTCGTAACCATCGATAATATGATAGTATCCCGTTGTAAAGTGATAGTATCCCGTCAATTCAATAGTGGTTTTCCCAATAGCAATGCCAAAATCATCCATTGGAAAGGTGCACATGGACAAAGAGCAAAGGAAAATCACCACAAAAAATGTGATCCTTTTCATGTGTGTAGAAAAATTCATCTAGGGACTACCACCTTATGTCAGGATGCTGACTACATAGAGTGCAATGATAGACTTGTCAGTCTCACACCTACTCTAGATTACAACATGGTGTCTGATGCCCTAAAGGCTCATCAACAGAGGAATGTTGCATATGTGGTAGGTCCCCAGTGGTATGTCCTATCCACTATTAAAACTTCCAACTACTTCTTCTAGTTCTTTTCCCGCTCTGGTCACCTCCATTTTTAGTGCATGTTTACCATATGAAATAAATCATTCTTCAAAATTGAACAGACTGCATTTCAAGAAATCTCATGCCCAAACAACCCAATCAGTGACATCAAACAAGTCCCAATTTTGTCACGTTTTGTTACCCTCAAACCCTATCAATGGGACATTAATTGGTCTTGTGATCAATTAATGTTCCACAGAAAGAGGTCATAGACCCTAAGGAATTCTACAAAATTCCAATTTAGGAATTTTGAAGGGGTTTAGGAGGAAAATAATAAAAATATAATTAGGCATGTATAATGTTTAATGACTAGGATAATTGCATCTAATTTATAAATTAAAATTCCAATTTTTATTGGATAAAATTAGGCACTAGTATTATTTAATACTAAAAGCCTATCTTATTTTCCCTCAAGGCATAATCTGATTAGTAGAGAGAAAAGTGAAATTCTCTCAAATATTTTTTTAATTAGAGGTGTTTTGGAGGGATGTGAACCATAAGGGACACAAAAAAAAAATAAGGACACTCACCTTATCTCTAGTGGACCCTTTTTCTACTTTTGGTTATACTCTACAAGACATGATAAGTCATAATGGGTCCAAGGCATATTTTTAATATTATTATAATATGGCCACTATTTGGCTAGAAGTGAAGAAATTTCCCTATAAATTAGAGGATAATTTGTGAATAGAAGGGTATCTAGGAGGAAATATTGGAGGCTTAGGGAGTATGCTCTCCACTTTGGTGGATCAAAAACCAGAAATCCTTTAAGAGATTACTAAGTTTTATATTTGTTCAATATGAGTTGGGAAAACCTTCAAGAAGGAGTCTTCATAAATCTAGGAAGAAAAAGGATTCAAGAGGAAGACTCAAGAGATTTCAGGTTCGATCTTTCACAATATCATTAAAAAGTTGTGTAAAACATATTTTGCTATTTTAAAATGTGGTATATTGTGGCGACAATATATGATATCATTAGGAATGTTTATGACCTATTCAAAATTATCAAGTTTAACCCAATATATGTATTTAACACTTCCATTAGGCCTTATACGTGAATCTAATGTTTCTATTATGCTCATTTATTGCTTGCAAAGCTATTTGACAAGTTTACGCATTCGTCGAAGTCATTTGAATACCTTTAATTAGTTGTTGAATACCTTTAAAGTGGCTATCTATATAATTACCTATGTAAGCATCAAATAATTTGTTATTAAGACTTGAACTTGATAACTGTAATAACTTTATAATCAACTCTTAAATTTTAAGGTCTAATGTTATTAAAATTTGATATTTACCACTCCAATTACCTATAAGTACAACTAAAATATCATTACCCATGACCAATCACCTCTTCCAAACGTTGGATTAAACATAATAGTGGGGTGTATATGTTCGACTATCTAACTGTGTGGAAACCCATTTTTACACCCCCTATAACCCTTGGTTTAGTAAATTTTAATAGCCATACCTCATAGGATTCTGTTAGTCGTAAACACCTTGGTTGCATACCAAATCCTAAAGATGATGTCCAGTATAAGAAGCACAGGTGTTCTTCGGGCATCACTTTGGTCTTGAGCTTAATGAAGGGTGCCTTTGGTTCCCCTGATGCATCAAATTTGAAGCTTTGATTGGGACCATTTAGCCCCAATATATCTATATACATAGAATCTTCCTCCAGAATTAACAAACGATTCAGTAATATTTCCAAGTCATTCTGGATAGGACTTTCCAAAGAGTATTACCATAAAATCTTCATTTTGGGAACTCTGTACGATTGAAATATTAGACTTCATGGTCATGTTGTCAGATCAATTTTTTGATTTCCTACATACATCCTAGATCTATGATGGGGGACTTTCCCTTTGGATCTAAGGAAATAAATATCTTTGATATTGTAAACCTGCTCATTCTCTTTAAAAATGAATCTTTCTACCATACGAAGTGGGTTGCATCAAATATAAATTTGTGTTGGTAATCAAAGCTAATATTTTTGAGGCCACCGATGGGTATTTATTGGTGTGCTTGGTCATTTGTGATATCCTATATTGAAAAATCACCTTTTATCTGTGCAGTTAATGGCATAGCTCCATTGCAGCATGGTCTTGTAAAAATCTATAGCATAACAAAATGAATACTATAATTATTTACATTCAAAACCATATTGCAAAGGTTTGGTCATTATATTATCTTGTTATGTTTTGGATAAGCATCGAATGGTCACTATCCACCTCAAACTTTACCCATTGTATCATCATATGAGGATCATTGACTTATGGTGGTTAAATAAGTGGATGGATAAGTGGCACCCTATGTTAAGGGATTCACCGTGTGGCTTACATTGATGGTCAAACTCAACCGACACTTGACCTGATCTACATAGCAGCCACCTATGGTTTTTGAATATTGGGAACCTAATTTGATATTCATTCTTCGAATCTGTTGCTTACCCGTTTGGATGTATGGGCAATGATCACTTCTAATGTGTGATCTATGACCAATAATCTGGTTGATGTGACAATCATATCTGAAATTAATCACATAAATAATGGTGGGTATAGCCATTGGGTAAGAAAATGTATACATTTGGTAATATGGGTAATAATTTCCTTAGACCAAATAATAATTAAATCTTGGGTGTAAATGTAGACTCTTGACTATGAATAGTAAATTTATATCAAAGGGTGTCATAAAGGAGATTATAGAATGAAAATGGTGGTTTTAATTTATGTATTAGTAGATACACATCATTTCTAAAGGAAGCATTTATTATTTGCTAGAATCATTGTTGATTAGTTATTAATGAAATAGTAGATAATCTAGAATCTAGAAAGAATGAGTGTTCATGAATTAAAGGTATGGGACTTTAATTCATTGAACAAGGGATTGATTGAAATCAATTAGGAAGAATGAATTTGGACATTTATTCTTGATGGCAATTATAGATTTCCCTCTAATTTCAATGAGACTTCTCCAAAATATGATTCCAATTATTATCATAAACATATGTAATTATTATAAATGCTTATGATGACTTACATAAAATAATTAGTAGATTCCTTAATTGTATCATGAATTTTAAAGGAACAAATGGACTCCTTATTGGTATAATAAATACCTTAATGTTATAATGATGACTTAGAGAAAGGAATTAGGAAATATTCCTTAATTGCATCATGAACTTAAAAGGGAACAATTGTATTCCTTAACATGTATAACTAATTGAAAGGGATCCATAATAGCCCTTATATACTTGTAATATTTGACATATTAAGTTTATGAATATGAGGAAAGTAAATATTTTGGAGGCTGGGTTTATTCCCCATGAGGGTTCCCAGGATAAACAATGTGTCAATAATGTGGTTTGCTTTATTATTTCTTGTGTATGTTGCATTTATTTCCAAAATAAAAAGGATATAAGTTAATGAGATGTTAGATGCTTTGATGAAATGTTATGCATATATTTTATTATGAAAATGTGTTCATTTGGTAAACATGATGTAAAGGATGTATGCTTAATTTCCAATATGTTAATGATATACGATTGTGTCATGTAATGGATAATTATGAATGGTGTACTTAGTTAATTTTACCTTTCAAGCAACTGGCACTTGATGTACTCAATGATCGTATGGATGCATAATATAAAATGTAATGGAATGTAATCCTTGTTTGGATAGAAATATTATGTGTTTAAGGATATGATGTAATAAGATTTAATCCTAAAGGAGATAATTGAATGAGGTTGACCTGAACTTTACATAAACATTCATGAATGGTATAATCTAAGCAACTTGATTACAAATTATGGATTGATCCGAGTTAAAACTCGGAGTGGGTGGAACCCATAAAAAGACAAATAGGATTTGAGTTGTGGATCAAGTCCTACCTCACATTTTGAGTTGATAAATTGAGGAACCTGAGGCATATTAACTAATTAATACCCTTTTGGATATTGTATCATGTGTTATACATAAGGGATGTCTAAATTAAAGGGAGAAAAAATAAGCCTTGATATATTTCAAGCAGTATAATCATGCTTAAGGAGACATTCTGAGGATTATGTAAGTGATTATCTTAGTGACCCCATCAAGAAGATGCAGGTGGGATCTAAGATTCATGATTAACCATTGGTAAGGTTATATCCTGAGCTACCATCTTCAAGGTATTCACCTTCATACTAATCTTGATGGGCAATATGGTTAATAGTGATTTTCTATTTTATGAGGAATAAAATCTAACGCTTGGCCAACATTCTCATATATGAGTGGTATAAGGGTTTTGTAGAAGTTTATCACTTCTACTCAATAGTGACTCTGATTAAGTCTTAATATCTTTTGATGTTATTTGTCTCAATAACTTAAAATATGTTAGAACATGATTATGTTCCTTGCCTCATGAAAGATAAATGTATATATAAAAAAAATTGAGTGGTTGAGTAGTGACAACTAGGGTTGTTGCAAAGGCTAAGCACATTGGTAAGAACCATTTTCTTTTGTTGGAAGGAAGGATTTTATTACGCCAAGTTGCAAAGATAACCAGAGTACTCATCAAGCAGAGTGGGAAATTGAGGCCATGGCACAAAGTATTTTATTTGGAGTGGGGAATAATGGTGTTGGTCAAACCTGACCAGCTATAGCTGGACCCGATGGTCAAAGAGATTCTAGTAGATCACGGTTTGTTAAATTTCTTGAAGAATTTTAGTGGCCACAATCCTAAAATATCTCTTGAATTTGTCCAAACCTGGGATAATGACACTATATATCTGAAAGGATTAACCTTTGCTATTACCATCAACATGTTGATAGAAATTATCGAGCTCCCAAATGAAGGAGATATTGTTCATAGGGACAAGCATTCTATGGCTAGCGAATTGGCCCTTCTTCAAGACAAAGGGAAGTAATTAACTAAGAAGAACAATGGTTATATTATGTAAGGGCTTCACCCACCATAGAACCAAGTTATGGTACTTGTAATTAAATATTTGATAGTGGATGAGTCGATGTCGCCCCTTCATAGTTTCCATATGGTGTTTCTTAATTTTCTCAAGGACATCAAACAAATCAACATCTCGGAGTACCTTTACGAATTGATGGAGATTTTAGTGGATAGTTTTAGGCAGGGAAAATCCACTCACCCCAAGCACCAGGACCTCCACTATATCATCTTCAAGTTTGTAATTTAGAACCCTGACCAACATGCATTGGAGTAGGAGAGACCGGGTAATGATCCTACACCCTTGGCAATTTTAGACGGTGCTCAGGATGCTCTATCGATTGAAGCAAATATTGGAACTCCAAGAAGAGCTAGTCATCCAAGGGGATTACCCCATACGGGGCCAATTTGGGACCCCCACGTAGTGCTCTATCTAGGTTAAAAATTCTAATAATAAATCGAGCCCATACCTTGCTCGTAAGAGCTATAGGACTACATCTGGTCCATATATAGGATCCTATTTCATCTAGTAGATGGGATATGTGGACCAGATTACTAACCTAGAAGACATAGTCACCCTGGCCATCTCAATGCTTCTCAGATCCAATAATATTATAACCTTTATGCATGAGTAAAATAAAACCATATCTGTGGAGGATTACCCTAAGGAGGATGAGGATTACATTCCAGAATGAAAATATGATCCCAAGAAGTTCCTTCATGGGATTGTCCCATTTTGATGCTAGGATTATCCCTGTGCTCTCTCTACATTTTTTGGTTATCTTTTTGTGCCTGTGGGCCATTATTGTAATAGGTTTTTTGCTTTGTTTCTATTGTATGGACTCAGCATATGGTCCACTTTTGGCTTGTCCTATAGAGATTTGAACCTTCATGGGATCCTCTCTACAACATGTTTATAAGGTTTTGGATTCCTTTCAAAACCCGTTATCAATAAAAAAAATACCTAAGAAGCAAAAATAATTTTCCTCTTTTCTAGAGAACCCAATATCAATATTAGAGTGACTATGAATGTCCCCAAATGACTAATTATCTTTGAATTTGGTTCTCAATCTATTAATGTTCAACTTTCTCCCGAGTTATCTTTCTCTATCAAATTTGCAAAGTCCTAGTCTTCATTGGGTTTTCTTCAACCAAGTGGAAAGATCCTAGCATCTAAATCAGGGTGACTAAACCCTTGTCCCCTCAATATCTACTCAATAAAACCTTTAAAAAATAGAGTTCAAGTCTTCACCGCCTTCAAAATGGATAGACTCTAAATTAAATCTATAAATAATGAAAAAAGTTAAATATTAATGATGGTGGCTAATAAAATAAACTCTATAAAAAATGGATAAAGTGAGGTGGTATCTCTAATACCACTATTGTATTTTTAAGCCTTACTACCACAAAATATCATAGGTCCCAATATAAAAAAGACACAATATTAAAGGTCAAAATATCAATAATGAAGAGTAGAATTATATATGAGAAATATAATATGTATAGGCCAATATAATAATGAAAATAAAATTCACTTATAATATCAAATATGAATATAAATAGCCCAAGTCATTCATGAACTATGCATGAAGAAAACTTACAATATTAATTGCTCAAAATTTGTATATAATCTTTATTCATTTTTCCGTATCTTCCTCTTTACAATAATATAATTATATTACTATTTCATGGAGCATTATCTCCACAATATAACCATAGTAATGTGATTGTTCAAGTACTTTACTATTGCTCTCCATATGGTAAGTCCCATGAACTTTAGCTTATCATCTTGCCACTTGCATACTAGACTCTTCACATTTTTCTTACATGCAACATTGACTCTATGACACTTGTACACTTCTACATGCACTCCTAATCTAATACACTTGTGCACATTATCACATTACATATTTACATACTTACATACATGACACTTGTGCACATTATCTCAATACACTCTTGCACTCTAACTTGCATGGCACTTGTGCATTTCCTACACATTGCATTCTTACATGACACTTGTGCATTTTCTACACATTAACACTTACATAAAATGAGAAATATAAATCACACATATAAACTAAAGACTCAACCCTAATATATTACATATTTACATGTGTACCATGAAGGTACCATGGGGGTACATTAGCATGTACCAAATAATTTAATATTCCTCAATAGTACTCTTTGTAATAGTCTTGGCTCATGAAGAAAATTTGTACCGATTCATTCCTGAAGGAGTCTTTTATGGTATTTTCCTACCATAATGGTATTATCTATATATATGTCTCATTGTTAGATTATTTTTGTGAATTAATAATTTTATATTCTTGCATATGGAAAATTATTTGTATTAATAAGAATAAATTCTTGCAACATAGACTCTCTCCTATAAGAATTTTACTTTGAACTACTAACAAAAGAATGTTTATGCCTCAATAAGATCCTTTAGTGGAAAAATATTCTTCTAAGAAAAATCTTTGGGAGTAGGAAATTTTGAATGCTCTAAAACCTCATATCCTAACTTGATCAAGTATCCACCATATTTTGATATATTCTAAACCAATTCATCATTTCATGTAAAAATTTGATAAATGAAACTCTTGAAGCATCTTTTGAAGTTCATCTGCAATTTATTTGAGTTCCTCTCATTCAACTAGGTTACTAATAGAAATCCATAATCTAGATTTGTTTCTCAAATTCTTTGACCTTTGGACCTTTATAAGGTAGGCATGCCTAAGCCAATGGTTCCCATCTTGAGTTAGAGATAAGAGGATAAGGCTTCAACTAAGAATCAGATAAAAGTTATGTTTCCCCTCATTGACTAACCATATAATATGTTTATTTATAAATTATAAACTATCTAATATGAAGTTTCATGTTGACAATCCTTTGGGTAGGGTTATTTTCATAAATAATTTCATTACATCAAGATAACTTATATATTTTTGAAGTAATATGTTTTTTCCAATTATTTCCTTGATATCTATATAATCTCCACCCAAGATTTACCTTTAAGTCCAAATTAATAAGTCTACAATTTCACAACCTGATCCTCTAATATTCTTTCCCTTGCAAATTCTATCCCACATACAAAGATAAAATCTAAAATTTTACACGCATCCTTTCCAAATAAAGTCTCTTTGAATTTTATCAAAATTTCAATGTTATACCTACTAGCAATCTTGAAATCAACATCACATAAATAGGGGTGGATTGCATTGTAGTTTCTATGATTTGTAGCTTTCCCACCATTGTTAATAACTTACCTTTCCAACATGCTAAATGAGCTTTCATTTTATCCAAACAAGAGACTCAAAGCTCCTTTTTATTTCCTTTATGAAACAAAGCAATACCCAAGTAGGATAATGCAATTTTTTCAATTTAAACACTATAATATCCATAATAATTTATTGTAAATCTAGAGTAGCATTAACGAAATATCCTAAAAAAATTTAGTATCCTTCTTATACCATGATAATATTGTTTTAAACTCCATGATCTCATTTACTAAGGGATGACCCAAAAGAAAAGTATCGTTAGTAAATTAGAGATGAGACTCGAAGGGACCATTTTTGTAACCTAAATACCTCTATTTTTTGCTTCCTTTTTTGGCTTTGAGAGATATCTCCCTAATACCTCCATAAAAATAATGAAAATATAAGGATACAATGAGCCACCTTGGTAGAGTCCACAAAATGACTTAAAATAACCAATATGAGAATCATTGATGAAAATAGAATATTTCAATGTTATAAAAAACTTAATCCATTCTTATAATTACAATCAAAACTAAAAATTTTGAGAGTATCATGTAGGAAACTCCAAGAAACCCTATCATATGCTTTACTCATATCTAATTTTGTAAGCACACTTAATTTTTTATTACTACAAACAAAACCACCTTATTCCTCCGAGATAACACAATCTAGAATACCTTTCAACCTGTTTGCTATAATTTTTGAAATGATCTTATAAATCATATTGCAAAGGCTTATTGGACAAAAATTATTAAAATATTTTGTCTTGTATTTCTTGGGAACCAACATAATAAAAATATAATTGATCTCACTTATAATAGTCTTCCTTTTCTAGGCCTCTTCAACCACAACTAACATATCACTCTTCAATAAATCCTAAATGTTTTAAAATACAATTGTAGGAAATACATTGGGTCTAGGTGCCTTATTTGTATGAAAGAAGAAAATTACTTCATCTAGATCCTCCATAGATATATTCTTCATCAAGATTTTATTATATCCCTATGTGATAACTGATATAATATTTTACAAAAGTTTTTCTTGTGCCTTCTCGTCTTTTCTAGTATCTAACAAAATATTTTTGAAATAATTAATTCCTTCCTTCCTTATATATTCTTATTACTTAATATCTATTCCATCTGGAATTAAAATATTTTTGATGTGATTTTTTTTTTACTTTTTCTTTAGCATGAATTTTATTTGTATTTCTATCTCCTTCCTTAAGCCATTTCTCCTTACATTTTTGGAACCAATATGACTTATCCTTTTTCAATTCATTATGATAATAAAAACATACATGTTTTTCTTTTGCATATGAAATTTGATCCATTCCATTAGTTTATGCTAGCTCTTATAATTTTTTTAGCGTGGATTCAATTTCATTCTTTTCTTTAAAAATGTACCAAAATATTTGGCATTTCAAATTTTCATTTGCTCCTTTTTTTGCATATACTAGAGGAATCAGTAACTTGTTAATTTTTTTCATTACCTCTTCATGGGTTTGAATCTTGCTCCTTGCTACCACTACAAACTCCAGTTGCATTGGATAAAATTTTTAACATAGCCTATGGCATTAACATGATATGCCTTTTGGTGCTAAGAGGCCCTAATATTTGAACTAGGTTTACATATGCTAAACGAGGAAGTTTACCAATTGATCAAAATATTAGACCTATTTTCACTTGCTTCCTTAGATAGTCATATTTTGAACAATTATATACATGTATGATCCTTCAAAATTTTCTTTACCCCACCATAACATAAGGATCTAAAGGACTTGGAGCTATATTGAAAGATAAATGGCTTTGGATGACCACTATTGGGTATAAGCCAAAAGAATAGGTTTGTGATCTAATCCTTTTCGCAATAAAATGTTTGAAGATATTGTATATTTTATTTGAAACCATTTATTGGATAAGAAGAATATATCCAATATTTATGTTATATGATTTTACCCAATGCATCTATTATCCCATGTATATTGAGAACTTAAAGGACTAACATCTCAAATACAATTTGAATTTACAAATGAAGAAAAATATTGTATTGATTAAGACCATCTTGTACCACCCTATTTTTACAAAGGAGGTAGAACAATATTAGAATCACCTCTATAACAAAGCTCATTTTCTAACCTTATTGTGAGAGATTTTTTTTATTACTCATAAGTATAGTCTATATTCAAGAATTACTCAAGAATGTACTCAATGTAAGTTGTAATGCAACACTTCACTAAGAGATAATATGGTTAGTGTCTACCTCTTGTGAATAGAAGGGTAAAATCTCTTATAAGACCAACGGGTTTACCTTCATACCTCCATGGTATAAGAACAATTTAAATGGTCACCCTACCTTTCCTACATTCTCCACAAATGTGAAAAGTCTTGACCATAGCATTTAGGGATTCATTTCTTCTTAGCACCCCCAAGAATGGGATAGATATTTCCCTTCTAATAAATTAAGTTCAACTAAGTTAGTCCCAACCTAATTCCATCTATGTTGATGTTATGTGTATGCATTACAAATTATATATCGCATCACCAAGATGGGGTATCTATCATTTATAGTGCTTTGTTACCCTCATCTCCACAATGGGGTAGCTAAGGTGGTTATTATTTTTTAATGATAAAATAATATAGACCGTCTATTGTTTAAAACCTAACTTAATTGTATAAGACTCACCTAACCACCATGATATGATATAAGATCTAAACTATACCTTCCAAATATTACCTTCTTTGGGTCCCACTTGAGTTTTGTATCTCAAGTTTAACTTATGCAAACATCCTAGGTATTACCTTTTAATAACTACCTTATGTATAAAATATATCATCCATTCCTTGAACATCTCTCTCTCAAATACATAAATAGGGTGTTTATTTAAGTCCATGTACTTAAATAATTTGAAATTTATCTCTTCATCATGAAGTCGCTTAAATAAGATGTAATCCCTATTTCAAATATTAATCCATAAAACATGATGATTTAAACAAAATCATAAATCAAAGTATAAAGCTACATCATACATATTTTGAGCATAACTGGATTACATCATTTAAATATCTTATATAGAGTAAAGCAATACATCCATTCCAGATTACAAAATAATACTCATGCTAGAAATTGTTTTTAGAATAAGCTTTCCATAGTAAAAATCTTAATACAATACATGTCAAAGGGATTAATGTCTAAATTGTATAAGTCTTCACTGGTCATTCTTACCTCTCCATAACTTGGTTTATGGTGGTAAGGGAATATGATAGTTCATGATATTCATGTAGTTTTCCCTTAAATGCACTTTTTCTAAATATCCTATCATAAAGCAATGTATGCATATTTTCATTTGAATGCAACCATGCAACAAAAATTCACCATAATGTAACCATGCATTATACATTCATATCTACAAAGGAAGGAAACCCCATAAATTCCCAATAAATAATTCCATATTCGTTCTTTTATAACATATCCTTTTCCCATAAAAATATATTCCTTTTTTAGAACAATTACAAATACAAACACTTCTATTCCAAGTAAGAGAAAACCCCATAAAGGCCCCCCAAAAATATATTCCCTACCATTATTTCTTGTTCATAACTTAGAAGATACATTTGTAATTAAATTTCCAAGATTCCTCATTTAAAGCAATCACTTCTAGTCTAGATCAAACAAAAACAAGAGAGAATACCATAAATTCCCCCAATAATAAGATCCCAACCCATTCATTCCTAAACATAGCTAGAAGGTACTTTTATAAATCAAATTCCCTTAGTTTCCATTCACACAGAAATAACATTTAAACAAATGAATCAAACATTTGATCATTCCCTAAAATTTTGATCTTTAAACCATCCAACATTTCCATAAAATTATTTGTAGATATAACATTCATTTTTTCCACAAAATATTCCTTCAACTAGCATACAATTGAAGAACACAAGCTTATACTGAGAGGGGGGGTGAACAATATAAGACCTCTTTTTACTTTTTCCTTTATACTTCAAAATAGTAAAGCAATATACCTAATGCAATATCAAAGCAATGCACAATATCATCCACAAAGTGACACCAATTTTAATGTGGTTCACCCAGAATGGCTGGGCTACGTCCACAAAAATTTTCTCTAAAAGTTATCTCAAATTTCTTTGGGAATCCTTCCCAATTACAATGTTTATGAGCCTCAGCCCAAAGGAGATACCTTCCCCCAATCAGAATTTATGAGCCTCTGCTCAAAGGAGATACCTTCCCCTCTACTCTAGATTTATGAGCCTCTGCTCAAAGGAGATACCTTCCCCTCTGCTCTGGAAATGATCCCTCAAAAGATCAACTGCCTCTACCTCTTTCTAGCACGTGGAACTCCTTTCCACCGAAGACCTCCTATCCTCAATGCTTAGCCTAAGAGACCTCTGCCTTCTATGATCACGTCCATAGTAGCTCAGCAACTCTGTACCAAACACAGTCAATCGGTCTAGTACAAGTCTTCCTCTGTCTGTCAGATCTGTCCAACACTTGAACAAATCAATCCTCTACACACAAGCCTTCTCAAAGACTTGCCGAATATGTCCTCAGGTTCTTCTCAAAGAACCAGTGCACCTCTGTCCTCATACAACAACACTCCACATTTGTCTTTGCCCTTTGTGCTCTCTACGCCCTCTGCTCTTTCTGTGCACTCATAGCCGCACTTGGTCGAACTTCAACCTTTGCATTGTCTACGCAATCATAGCGGCACTTAGAACAATTCATCACGACTCTTCGCTCACTCTGCACACTTCGATCAAATTTTGCACTCTACTCTCGGTGATCGAACTTCTCACTCTGTGCTCTATCTGCAAACGTCACTACCACCAACACCACCAACTCTTCAAAACAACCTACCTTTTATAATAACACTTTCAAGATCAAAACCTTAATCTTAGTCAGCTGTAACCCTAATCTTTAGTCGGCTGCACAACCCTAAACTTTTTCGGATACAAACCCTAATATTCATTGACTCACATTTAACTTTGTCGGCTTCAACTGCCTCTGTAACTCTTCTATAGCTTTTGCCATGAAACTACAACATGTCATGATATCGCGACACCTTTGCAACCATACACTTTCTTTTGGATTTTGTCATGATATCGTGACACTTCAGCCTTTGTCGACTTCAACTAAGCTCTTGTCGTGATATCATGACACTTCTGTCTTTGTCAGCATCAACTTTGATTTTGTCATGATATCGTGACACTTCTCCCTTTGTCGACCTCCTTTCTGCTTTTGTCATGAAATCACGACACTTTTGCCTCTACAGACTTCATATTCACTTCTGTTGTGATATCGTGACACTTCTGTCTTCATAGCCTTCCTCTCTGCTTTTGTCATGAAATTGTGACACTTCTCCTATAGAAGACCTACTTTCAGTTTCTATCACGAAATCATGACAATTCTGCTTCTGTCTGCTTTCTTTTCTGCTTGTCACAAAATCATGACACTTTCTGCATCCGTACGCATTCTTTGCAACCCGTCACAAAATCGTGACACTTTCAGATTTCGTATGCTTTCCTTGTAACCCGTCGCAAAATCGTTACACTATCAACTTTCTGTACATTTTCTTTGCAACCTGTCACGAAATCATGATGCTTTCAACTTTCGTATGTTTTCTTTGCTCTTTGAGTCATGAAATTGCGACATGTCGCGATATCGCTAAAATTTTCTAACTTGCTTTCTCTCTCCTGCTTAAGTCACGAAAATGTGACATGTCGCAATATCATGAAACTTTTCCTCCTTAGCTATTTTCTGTTCTTCGAGTCACGAAAACCCGACATGTCACGATATCGCGACACTTTTTCTCCTTAGCACTTTTCTTTTCTTCGGGTCACAAAAACTTGACATGTGATATCACGACACTTTTTCACTGTGAGCTCTTTCTCTCGAACCTGTCGAGAAATCGTGACACTTTTTCATCCGTACAATCCCTCTTGCAAATTGTCACAAAATCATGACACTTTTCTTTGCGAGATATTTCTCTCGAACCTGTCAGCTTGGGGTTTGGAAAAGACCTTTGAAACTGTTATGCCATAACCTTCATCAAAATAAATTATTTGACATCAAATCAAATTCCTTCAAAATATTCTTGACATCAATGACAACTTATATACTTGAGCAAAGGCAATGTACCCAAAGTACCCAAAATTTCCAACAATCTCCCCCTTTGTCATTGATGGCAAACCTTTACTGAAAACACTTCTCAAGAGCCAAAACTGAAACCAACTGTGCTAAAAACTGACCAACATCCTTTGAAGTTTTGCTCCCCCTGACTTGAAGCTTTCATCTTCACTTTGAAGCTCTCCCCCTTACTCATATCTCTCCCCCTTTGTCATCAATGGCAAAGGGTCACCTTTGGGGCTCGGGACTAAGAATGAGCCTCTTAGCTTAGTCCCTCCCCCACCTCCTGATGAGGTGATTAATTATGGGGTGGGAGTAAAACTCCCATTAGGCATTGATCATCATCAGCATCTATAACTTCCTTGTCGGGCCTTCTCTTGAACTCTTTGTCCATATTCCTATTCTTGTCACTGTTCTTATTCTTGTTCTCATCCCTATTCTTGTCCATGCCTTGATCCTTGGACCTAATCATGCCATTGTTCTTGTTCCTATAATCTGGAATTTCAGCTCTACACTGTATGATTATGTGACCTTCATTGTTGCACTTGAAACACTTGATGACGTTGTTTCTTTAAGGTAAACCAGACCTTTGAATCCACCTGTTCTGACCAAACCTATTCTGACCACATCTGTTCTGACCAAACCTATTCTGACCAAACCTGTTTTGATCAAACCTATTCCTATTATTTACCTTGCAATAAACTGCCTTGTGCCCAAACTGTTGACAAGAGTAGCAATACCCTTGAAAGAAACTAGCACTTCTGAAATTGTTATTTACCTTCTTCACTTGAGCCATGCAATGTGAAGCCATGTGACCAAACTTATGACAAGCAAAACATTTGCCTTGAAATTTTCCTTTATTTGACCTCTTGGGTCCTGAAAACTTCTGCTTCTCATTCTGAATTCTGTTTTCTATTTCCTGCATCTATCATTCAAGGACTCATGATCTGAAATACTTTCCTCATCAGAACTCTCTTCTTTTTGGAGTCTCTTACTAGACTCTCCAACTTGTTCCTTGTGTGGCTTAACAAAACCAAGGCCTGTTTTATCTGTTGTCTTTCTTTGACCTTTGATGAGTGACTTAACCTTTTTGGAGCTATCTTGAAACCTGTAAAGCTTATCCTTGTACTCTTTAGTTTTCTCTTTCAAAGAAGCCATTTTCTGTTCTAACTCACTATACTCAAGAACCTTAGACTCTAACTCATCCTTGAGTTCTTGTGTCTTAGCTATAGAGAAATCAAGACTTTCTATAAGATCATCTCTCTCCATACAACATTCATCTAACTTATCCTTGAGTCTAGCATTCTTCTTTCTTTCCTTTTTCAAAGCACTAAGAGCATTAATAAGTTCACTTTCAAGATCCTTTATTTGTTTGCTTTCGAAATCATCAAAGCCTTTTTCAGATTTCTTATCACTAGAGGTGCTACCTTTTTCAAAAACCATACAAGCATCTTCCTTATAGTTTTTTGAAGCATCCTCATACATACTAGAAACCAAATCATTATTTGTGCAATCATCCTCAAGGTGACCAAAATTTCCACATCTAAGACATTTCATGATAATGAATCTATGTTTCGGTTCTTCCTCTTTTTTTGATATGAACAACATCTCATTTTCATAATCACTTGAGGAACTTTCACTATCACTACTAGAACACTTACTTGCTTTGTCTAGGTAGAAAATCTTCTTGTGCTTGTGAGAATACCTCTTTCCTTGATTGATGTGCTCATCTTTGTTCTTCCTGTGATGCTTGTGCTTTTCAGAATCCTTGCTATTAGAATCTTGTTTATCTTCATCACTTTCATTCTTGGGAACAGTACGATCAGTAGCATAATGACCAAACTTTCCACAATTGAAACATATTATATTTTTCACGCTTTTGTGCTTTCTAGAGAACTTGCCTTTCTTGCTGTAATATGCCTCTTCATCACTAGAAGACTCATCACTCTCTTGAAGCTGTTTACCCTTGGATTTCTTGGTAGCCTTGAAAGCTGCCTCTTTCTTGACATCAACCTTCACTTGAGTTCTTAACTCAAATGCTACAAGTATACTATGGAGTGATATTCTCACAATGACACTGAGAGGGGGGGGTGAATCAGTGTAACTATTTAAAACTTGAATCTGCAACTCTTAAAACTTAAAAATGCAAGCTTAAAAATAGATAAAGCAAGTATAACACAAGAGCATCACACAACACAAGATTTAACGAGGTTCACCGATGTGGCTACTCCTCAAATAATGACTGTTTGGACTACAATCCAAATCCAGTCTTTGCAAGGATTCAATCTTTACAAATAGTTTACCAACACCCATTGGAAGGAGCACCAACCCCTGATTTTTCTGCTGCAACAGATAGGAGCACCAACCCCTTTTACCAAGCACCAACTTGGATTTCTATTTTAAAAAAAATTGACATAAAAATGCCTTCTCTTTTGCAAGACCCTCACTGGTCTATAGCTCATACAAATCAATCTCATAGAAGCATAAAGAGAATTGTTAGAAACTCAATATCTTCTATCACAGTCTAAAACCTCTCTTCTGATTTTTCAAGAAAAATACATACAGGTTTTAGTTCTTTTGTTGTACTTCATGCAGCACTCTTACTCAACCTTTTCTTTTTGTTTTTCACAAATAACCACGGTTGCAGTAACCTTACTTACTACGCCTGTTCGATTCTTATACTTGACTTCCTCGAACGGCTCTTTTTGAAACGGCTCAAATTTTCCCTCCAATTTTCCATGCATTCTCGGCTACGATCAATCTGTCAAACCCTCTCTGACGCGTTCTGCCTTTTAGCCACTTTCTTTCTGACTTATTCTGACATTCTTCTCTGCACATTCTGACATTTTTTGCGTATCCTGACACCTTTTTCTGCGTATCCTGACAGCCTTTCTGCGTATCTCGGCGTTCTGTTCTTCTTTCTTCTCTTTTGAATTCTGTGCTACCACTTTCTTCTACGCGTGACTGTCATTTCTTGATATACGCAACCTGTTAATGAATTTCTCTGTAATCATGATTCTCGGTATCCACCCCTGTAACAGCTGTTCTGACTAGAAAAGACTGTTCTTGTAACTGCCACCTGTAACTGCAAGTCTAACTCTAGTTAATTTGGCTGCATGAATTTTCTCTAAGCTTTCTCGACACCTGTCACTCGGTAACTGTAGATATGACTCCAGTTAACTCTTTGCGCTATTTTGACACCTGTCACTGTGCATGCTTCTACGGCTTTTTCTCGCCAAACTGTTACCTGTCGCGATATCGTGACATTTCTACTCAGTTGACTTATTCTGGACTGTTGACCGTGAAAACCCGACTTGTCGCGATATCATGACGTTTTCTGCCTTCTAGACCTTATCTCGGCATGCACCCACGAAAATGAGACATGTCACGAAATCGCGACGCTTTTGCTGCATCGAGCTCTTTTCTGTCTCCTAGCCGCGAAAATGAGACATGTCACGAAATCACGACGCTTTTCGCTTTCCTGCACTCTCCTTCGCTTGCCCCGTGAAAATGGTACATGTCACGAAATCGTGACACTTTGGGCTTTCGTACACTTTTCTCCGCAAGCCTCAGCGAAATCGAAACATGTCACGAAATCGTGACGCTTTTCTGCCTTAGCGCTGTTCTTTGCGTTTCGCCCGTGAAAATGCAACATGTCACGAAATCGTGACATCTTTTGCGTCCGTACATTTTTCCCTTCATGCACCAGCGAAATCAAGACATGTAGCGAAATCGCTACAACTTTGTGCCTTGCATTTCCAACTTTGCTTCGACTAGCGAAACTTAGACTTGTAGCGAAATCGCTACACCTTTGTGTTCTGCACTTTTGACTTGTAGCGAAATCGCTACACCTTTGTGTCTTGTATTTCGAACTTGTAGCGAAATCGCTACATCTTTGCGCCGTGCATTTCGAACTTGTAGCGAAATCGCTACACCTTTGCTTTTTGGCATCTGAACTCTGCTTCGGCCCTCGAAAGTCTGACATGTAGCGAAATCGCTACACTTTCTTGACTTAGTGCTTCTTTTCTGCTTCAGCCAGCGAAACTCCGACATGTAGCGAAATCGCTACACTTTTGTTGTCGTACATTCTCTCTCTTCTTCGGGTCACGAAAACCCGACGTGTCGCGATATCGTGACACTTTTTGCCCTTAGTGCTTTTCTTTCGAAACTGTCGTGATATCGTGACACTTTCTCATGCACTTTCTCTCTCCTCTGTTTTGTCGCGAAATCATGACATTTTCATTGCACCTTCTCTCTCCTCATTTTTGTAAATCACATTTCTCTTCTCTCTCCTCAGTTTTGTCATGAAATCATGACATTTTCAACTGCACTTTCTCTCTCCTCATTTTTGTCGTGAAATCATGACATTTTCGGCTATACTTTCTCTCTCCTCATTTTTGTCGTGAAATCATGACATTTTCGGCTGCGCTTTCTCTCTCCTCATTTTTGTCGTGAAATCGTGACAGAAAACATGTCGCGATATCGCGACAGTTTTCTTACTTGTCTTTTTTTACAAATTTTTGAATCTGGGCCACTTCTTTCTTCTTGGAAATTCACTGTACTTGTTTTGACTGACCTCTGAACTGCATCATCTGCATCAATCTGTTTGTGTTGACAACAATGACAATACTTTTGCAATGCTTTTGCTGCACCTTGCTCAACAATCTCCCCCTTTGGAATTGTTGGCAACACACTGCAACCTTGCTCAATTTCTTCTCCCCCTTTGCCAATAATACCAAAGGGCTGCTGCAGACTCCCCTTGAGTCTATGCACAACATTCTCAGGCATAAATAATTTTAATGCTCCCCCTGAGAATGTGTTCCTCATAGCTAGTCAGTGCTTGGGTAGTGTGACTACTCCCAACTTCTTTCGAAGGTACTCAAAAACTTCCTTGGGCAATGGTTTTGTGAATATGTCTGCGACTTGCTCTGTAGTTGGAACAAACTCCAATTTGACCTCTCCTTCTGCAACTTTATCTTTCAAAAAATGATACCGGATTGCAATATGTTTGGTGCGGGAATGCATGACCGGATTCTTTGAGATGTTGATTGCACTAGTGTTATCACATTTAACTGAAATGGGCTCATTGAAGTGAATACCAAGGTCTTTTAGTGTTTGTCTCATCCATAATATCTGTGTACAGCATGTTGTTGTTGCAATGTATTCAGCCTCTGCTGTGGATAGAGAGACTGATTCTTGCTTCTTGTTGTGCCATGCTACCAGTTTATCTCCAAGATAAAATGCTCCTCCACTGGTACTTTTTCTGTCATCAATACATCCTGCCCAATCTGCATCAGAATATGCAAAAAGAGTGAAGTCTTTTCCTTTTGGATACCATAGTCCATATTCCATAGTCCCCTTGAGGTACCTAAAAATCCTTTTCACAGCTGTCACATGAGTCTCTTTGGGACTAGCCTGAAATCTTGCAACCATGCAAACTGCCTGTAAGATATCCGGTCTGGTGGCTATCAAATACAGTAGGCTCCCAATCATAGATCTGTACATTGTTTGATCAACATCTAGAGATTTATCATCCTTGCTCAACTTGCAGCCTGTTGTCATGGGGGTGCTAACAGGCTTACTATCCTCCATAGTGAACTTTTTCAGCATTTCTTTCACATATTTAACTTGAGAAATAAAAATGCCCTTTTCAGTTTGATTGACTTGCAGTCCTAGGAAATATGAAAGTTCACCAATCATAGACATTTCAAACTCTTTCTGCATTTTATTTGCTATGTCTTTGCAGGATTCATCATTGCTGCTCCCAAATATTATATCATCTACATAAACAACAAGGACAATGAAATTGCCATTTTCAGTTTTGATATATAAATTGCTATCCACCATACCTTTCTTGAATCCTTGCTTAGTGAGATAGCTGTCCAATCTTGCATACCAAGCTCTAGGTGCTTGTTTCAAGCCATACAATGCTTTCTTCGACTTGCAAACAAAGTTAGGATTATCACAGAGTTGAAAGCCATCGAGCTGTTCAATATACACTTCTTCTTCAAGATTTCCATTTAGAAATGCTGATTTCACATCCATCTGATAAACTTTGAAATTCCTATGAACTGCTAAAGCCAAAAATAGTCTTATTGCTTCAAGTCTGGCCACTGGTGCAAAGGTCTCTTCAAAATCAATCCCCTCAACTTGAGCATATCCTTTACAGACCAATCTTGCTTTATTCCTCACAACCTGTCCGTCTTCATTCAGTTTGTTTCGAAATATCCATTTAGTACCGATTATGTTTTTATTTTCAGGCCTTGGTACTAATTCCCAGGTTTTGTTTTTCTCAATTTGATCTAGTTCTTCATTAACTGCCTCCATCCAGCTTTCATCTGTACTTGCTTCAATGATATTTTTGGGCTCAATGCTGGATAACAGAGAGTAGTTGTTTACTATTCTTCTTCTTGTTTGAATACCAATTGTGGGGTCCCCAATAATCTGCTCTCTGGGATGATTTTTCTGCCAGCTGCCTGTTTTGGATTTCCTGTTTTCTTCTCTTTCCAAATCATCTGAATCTGATTTCTGTCTCTCTTCCTTTTCTTGATCTTCATCTTCTTCAATAAATTCTTCATAAGTTGGGTAGTTTTCATTATGGCTGATTTCTTGTTTCCTACCTTCATCAACCTTAACATCCGCACTCTCCACAATTTTCTTAAGTCTTTTGTTGTAGCATGTGTAGGCTTTGCTTTTTGTTGAGTACCCAAGAAAGATACCTTCATCAGCTCTATCTTCGAATTTGCCAAGATTGGCTTCAGTCCGTTTAATGTAACACTTGCTGCCGAACACTTTGAAGTATTTTGCTGTAGCCTTTTTGCCAAACCACAGTTCATAAGGTGTTTTGCTTTCATGCGGCCTCAACATGCACCTATTCTGGATGTAAACTGCAGTATGAACTGCCTCTTTCCAAAATCTATCAGCAATTCTGCTCTCTGTCAACATGGTCCGTGCCATTTCCTGCACAGTTCTGTTCTTCCTTTCTACTACTCCATTCTGCTGAGGTGTTCTTGCTGCCGAAAACTGTCTTCTTATTCCGTGTTTTTCACAGTATTCTGCAAACTCATCTGAAATAAACTCTCCTCCTCTATCTGATCTCAAACATTTAATTCTTTTTCCAGATTGATTCTCAACAAGATTTTTGAAAGTTTTAAACATCTCAAAGGCTTCTGATTTAAGTTTCAGAAAGAGTACCCATGTCATTCTGGAAAAGTCATCTATACACAGCATAAAATATTTGTAGCCATTTATGCTTTCCGTTCTCATGGGTCCACATAAATCTGTGTGAATTAGTTCTAAAGGCTTGCTTGTAAAGTACTCTTTTGCTTTGAAAGTAGATCTGGTTTGCTTCCCCTTTTGGCATGATTCACAAATGTTGTTTGAAGGTTTACCAATAGTGGGTATGTCTCTTACTGCTCTTTTTGTGCTGATTTTTACCAGATTATCAAAGCTTATGTGACCGAGTCTCTTGTGCCACAACCAATTTTCTTCTTCCTGTCCAACCAAGCAAGCTCCTTCTGAAGTCTCCGAGAGAGTATACAGATTTCCAGAGGTTCTCAGTCCAGTGGCTATTAACTTTCCATTTTTTGTCTTTCTTACTTCACAGCCCTCCTTCTTGAAAATTACTTCATGACCTCTGTCACAAATTTGACTTACACTCAATAAGTTATGCTTCAGACCCACCACAAAAAGAACTTCCTTAGAGTTGATTTTTCCGTCACTTAACTTAACTGATCCTTTACCCACTATCTTGGCTCCATCATTGTTTTCGAATTTTACAGAACCACCTTCGTATGTCTGTAGCTTATCAAACTTCTGTTTGTCTCCTGTCATATGACTGGAGCATCCACTGTCCAGAATCCAAGGTGCAGATTTACTCTGGGCTTTGAGAGCTGTTTGAACGATTAGGGATTCCTTGTCTTTCTTAGGTTGCTCCTTTTCTTTCCACTGAGATTTGATAGCAGATCTGGTCA
Organism: Wollemia nobilis; assembly: GCA_028583015.1. Classification (NCBI taxonomy): domain Eukaryota; kingdom Viridiplantae; phylum Streptophyta; class Pinopsida; order Araucariales; family Araucariaceae; genus Wollemia; species Wollemia nobilis. Next base: position 7,194,706 of record JAQPPZ010017095.1, read on the forward strand.
CTTGTTTTACCTTCTCCCTTTCATTGGCTTGTGACAGTTTTTTGAGAAATTTTCTGTTTTGTTTTAATCCAGTTGATTGATACTTTCTTTCCTGGTATTTATTTCCTGCAAAAGAGCTACGACAATTTCTTGCAATATGTCCGAAGTTATGACAGTTATAGCATTCTACAGCATAATCTATCAAAGGTGAAAAAATATTTCTACTAGTAAAATTTCTTTGTTCTACATTATATCTACAACTTGAGATTTTATGACCATATGCATTGCATTTAAAACAATAACCAGAAAAGGAACGAGTGTACCCGGGTAATGGTTTTTGCCATGTTGTAGTAGGAGCCATGGGTCTTCTTCTTCTTTGATATGTGACTTTGGTGAATCCATCATTTGCAGTACTCCTTTCAAGCTTGGCCTTATTGTTTTCTTTTGCATGATACGATTTATCTTGATCAACCCTGATCTTGTCTTTATTCTTTATTGGTTCTACAGTTACAGCCTTTGAGTCTTTTGAGGATTCTCCTTCATCAAAGCCCAAACCAAATTTGATGCCTGTAGGCCTTTGATTATTTAACATTTTATTCAGCTTTGCAGAACTGTCTTCAAATTTATGATGACAGCTCAATTTTCGATTCATCTCTTCTAGCTGCATCCTTAATCTAACTATGTCTTCTTCTAGCTTATTACACTCATCTATTTTCATGGTAAGCTGTGCTTCAAAATCTTCAGACTTTTTCTTAAGTTCTTCAGTTTGTACTTTCAAACTGATTATTAATTCGCTAGCATCCTCAAATTTTCTTGAAATCTTTTTATTCTTTTTCCTTTCTGCACTTAACTCTTCAAGTGCAGCAACCAACTCACCTTCCAGATCTACCTCAGCCTCATCCTCTAATTTTTCCTCACACTCCTGGGTTTCCTCTGTTCTTTCTTCTTCAAAAGCCATGAACAAGGCTTCACCAGTTTCTTCTTCTGAGTCCTCACTGGAACTGTCTTCAGAAGAGTCAGCATTCTTGGAAATGAAACTTTTCTTCTTGAAGTTCCTTTTTCTAAAATGTGGTTTCTTCTTCCAGACATTTCTTTCTTGGTGTGTCCCTTCATCACTTTTGTTTTTCTCATTCATTGGGCATTTTGCTGCAAAGTGCCCGATGCCTCCATAGTTAAAGCACTTGAACGGTAGCTTACCTCTGTACTTTCCTTTTCCCTTTACTAGTTTCCTAACAAAGTTTGCTTCAGTTTCATCTAGAGATTCTTCTTCCTCAGATTCTTGTTTAGATTTTATATTTTTCTGTGCTTGAAAAGCCGCTTCTCTGTCTGAGGGCTTAGTTTGTCCAATTCTCATTTCATATGCTGTTAAGGAACCATGCATTTCATCCATACTAAAAAAATTTAAATCTTTAGCTTCTTCTATGGCAGAAACTTTTGCATCAAATCTTTTATGGAGTGTTCTTAGTACCTTTTTCACAACAACTGCATCTTCCATCTCCTCGTCGAGTCCTCTTATTGCATTAATGATTCCATTTACTCTCAGCATATAGGCCTCTATGTTCTCATCATCAGTCATCTTTAATGCTTCGAACTGGGCTCGATGTGTTTGCAGCTTGGCTTCCTTGATCTTGCCATCTCCTTCATGAATGCTCTGCAGTTTGTCCCATATATCTTTTGCTGATTTACAGTTCATGATCCTTATCAACTCACTGTCTACTAATCCACACATAATAGCATTCTTAGCTTTAGAGTTGTTCTCAAACTTTTTCTTCTCAGCCGCATCAGATGGAGGAGCAGAGGGTATTGTGTATCCATTTTCAACAGATTCCCAAATGTCATATCCCAATGCACACAAGATATGTCTGCATCCTGAGTCTCCAGAAAGAGTAATTTGTTCCATCGAACAAAGGAGCTTTGTTGGAAGAAAATCCTTCACCGTCGGCCATTGTGTATCTTCCAAGATCACCTTAGCTGATTAAGCTTGATCAGGTACCTTGCTCTGATACCAATTGATATTCTCACAATGACACTGAGAGGGGGGGTGAATCAGTGTAACTATTTAAAACTTGAATCTGCAACTCTTAAAACTTAAAAATGCAAGCTTAAAAATAGATAAAGCAAGTATAACACAAGAGCATCACACAACACAAGATTTAACGAGGTTCACCGATGTGGCTACTCCTCAAATAATGATTGTTTGGACTACAATCCAAATCCAGTCTTTGCAAGGATTCAATCTTTACAAATAGTTTACCAGCACCCACTGGAAGGAGCACCAACCCCTGATTTTTCTGCTGCAACAGATAGGAGCACCAACCCCTTTTACCAAGCACCAACTTGGATTTCTATTTAAAAAAAAATTGACATAAAAATGCCTTCTCTTTTGCAAGACCCTCACTGGTCTATAGCTCATACAAATCAATCTCATAGAAGCATAAAGAGAATTGTTAGAAACTCAATATCTTCTATCACAGTCTAAAACCTCTCTTCTGATTTTTCAAGAAAAATACATACAGGTTTTAGTTCTTTTTCTGTACTTCATGCAGCACTCTTACTCAACCTTTTCTTTTTGTTTTTCACAAATAACCACGGTTGCAATAACCTTACTTACTACGCCTGTTCGATTCTTATACTTGACTTCCTCGAACGGCTCTTTTTGAAACGGCTCAAATTTTCCCTCCAATTTTCCATGCATTCTCGGCTACGATCAATCTGTCAAACCCTCTCTGACGTGTTCTGCCTTTTAGCCGCTTTCTTTTTGACTTATTCTGACATTCTTCTCTGCACATTCTGACAGCCTTTTTTTGATAGCCTTTTTCTGCGTATCCTTGACAGCCTTTCTACGTATCTCGACGTTCTGTTCTTCTTTCTTCTCTTTTGAATTCTGTGCTACCACTTTCTTCTGCACGTGACTGTCATTTCTTGATATACGCAACCTGTTAATGAATTTCTCTGTAATCGTGATTCTCGGTATCCACCCCTGTAATAGCTGTTCTGACTAGAAAAGACTGTTCTTGTAACTGCCACCTGTAACTGCAAGTCTAACTCTAGTTAATTTGGCTGCATGAATTTTCTCTAAGCTTTCTCGACACCTGTCACTCGATAACTGCAGATATGACTCCAGTTAACTCTTATGTAACTGGCTGTAAGATTTTACTTTGCGCTATTTTGACACCTGTCACTGTGCATGCTTCTGTGGCTTTTTCCCGCCAAACTGTTACCTGTCGCGATATCGTGACATTTCTACTCAGTTGACTTATTCTGGACTGTTGACCATGAAAACCCGACTTGTCACGATATCGTGACATTTTTTGCCTTCTAGACCTTATCTCGGCATGCACCCGCGAAAATGAGACATGTCACGAAATCGCGACGCTTTCGCTGCATCGAGCTCTTTTCTGTCTCCTAGCCGCGAAAATGAGACATGTCACAAAATCGTGACGCTTTTCGCTTTCCTGCACTCTCCTTCGCTTGCCCCTGCAAAAATGGTACATGTCACGAAATCGTGACACTTTGGGCTTCCGTACACTTTTCTCCGCAAGCCTCAGCGAAATCGGAACATGTCGCGAAATCGTGACGCTTTTCTGCCTTAGCGTTGTTCTTTGCGTTTCGCCCGCGAAAATGCAACATGTCACGAAATCGTGACATCTTTTGCGTCCGTACATTTTTCCCTTCATGCACCAGCGAAATCAAGACATGTAGCGAAATCGCTACAACTTTGTGCCTTGCGTTTCCAACTTTGCTTCGACTAGCGAAACTTAGACTTGTAGCGAAATCGCTACACCTTTGTGTTCTGCACTTTTGACTTGTAGCGAAATCGCTACACCTTTGTGTCTTGTATTTCGAACTTGTAGCGAAATCGCTACATCTTTGCGCCGTGCATTTCGAACTTGTAGCGAAATCGCTACACCTTTGCTTTTTGGCATCTGAACTCTGCTTCGGCCCTCGAAACTCCGACATGTAGCGAAATCGCTACACTTTTGTTGCCGTACATTCTCTCTCTTCTTCGGGTCACGAAAACCCGACGTGTCGCGATATCGCGACACTTTTTGCCCTTAGTGCTTTTCTTTCGAAACTGTCGCGATATCGCGACACTTTCTCATGCACTTTCTCTCTCCTCTGTTTTGTCGCGAAATCGTGACATTTTCAGCTGCACCTTCTCTCTCCTCATTTTTGTCGTGAAATCGTGACATATTCGGCTGTGCTTTCTCTCTCCTCATTTTTGTCGCGAAATCGTGACATTTTCGGCTGCGCTTTCTCTCTCCTCATTTTTGTCGTGAAATCGTGACATTTTTGGCTACGCTTTCTCTCTCCTCATTTTTGTCGCGAAATCGTGACATTTTCGGCTGCGCTTTCTCTCTCCTCGTTTTTGTCGTGAAATCGCGACAGAAAACATGTCGCGATATCGCGACAGTTTTCTTACTTGTCTTTTTTTGCAAATTTCTGAATCTGGGCCACTTCTTTCTTCTTGGAAATTCACTGTACTTGTTCCACTGACCTCTGAACTGCATCATCTGCATCAATCTGTCTGTGTTGACAACAATGACAATACTTTTGCAATGCTTTTGCTGCACCTTGCTCAACATGGAGCTCATCCTTTTTCAACTTATCCAAATATTTAGCTTCCTCAATAGCAAAAATATTTTCACTAAATCTATTAGGAAGAGATCTTAAAATCTTATCACAAACATCATTTTCAACAAGCTCAAGACCTAAGTATTTCATGGAGTTAACAACCTCATCCATACGAAGCATGTAGTCACTGATATTTTCATCATCATTCATCTAGAGTTGTTCAAACATACATTTGAAGTGTCTCAAATTGGCCTTTCTAACATTTGTATCACCTGTATGAACCACATTCAACTATTTCCACATTTCACTAGTTGTCTTGCAGTGAATCACTTTGGTGAGATCTGCTTTTTGTAAGCCTTTCAGGATTGCATTCATTACTTTTGAATTGCTGTGACGTAGGAGCCTTTCTTCTTTAGTATTAGGACCATGTACAGGAATAGTGTACTCATCTTCAATCACTTCCCAAACCTCATTCCCAAGTGCCATTAGATGAACCTTCATCCTTGCACTCCAAAGACCAAAATCTAACCCATCAAGAATAGGTGCTGCATTGCCACTTGAATGATCCATTATGTTCTTTACTAGCTTTTCCTTCAAGCTGTTAAACTTTCTGAAGGCACCGGCTCTGATACCAATTGAAGAACACAAGCTTATACTCGAGAGGGGGGTGAACAAGTATAAGACCTCTTTTTATTTTTTCCTTTATACTTCAAAATAGTAAAGCAATATACCCAAAGTAATATCAAAGCAATGCATAATATCATCCACAAAGTGACACCAATTTTAACGTGGTTCACCCAGAATGGCTGGGCTACGTCCACAAAAATTTTCTCTAAAATTTATCTCAAAGTTCTTTGGAAATCCTTCCCAATTACAATTTTTATGAGCCTCGGCCAAAAGGAGATACCTTCCACCAATAAAAATTTATGAGCCTCTGCTCAAAGGAGATACCTTCCCCTCTGCTATGGAAATGATCCCTCCGAAGATCAACTGCCTCTACCTCTTGCCAACATGTGGAACTCCTTTCCACCGAAGACCTCATGTCCTCAATGCTTAGCCTAAGAGACCTCTACCTTCTATGATCACGTCCACAGTAGCTCAGAAACCTGTACCAAACATAGTCGATCGGTCTAGTACAAGTCTTCCTTTGTCTGTCAGATCTGTCCAACACTTGAACAAATCAATCCTCTACACACAAGCCTTCTCAAAGACTTGCCAAATATGTCCTCAGGTTCTTCTCAAAGAACCAGTGCACCTATGTCCTCATACAGTAACACTCCACGTTTGTCTTTGCCCTTTGTGCTCTCTATGCCCTCTGCTCTTTCTATGCACTCATAGCCACATTTGGTCGAACTTCAACCTTTGCACTATCTACGCAATCATAGCAGCAATTAGAACAATTCACCATGACTCTTTGCTCACTCTGCACACTTTCATCAAATTTCACACTCTGCTCTCGATGATCGAACTTCTCACTTTGCACTCTATCCGTGAACGTCACTACCACCAACACCACCAACTCTTCAAAATAGCCTATCTTTTATAATAACACTTTCAAGATCAAAACCTTAATCTTAGTCGGTTGTAACCCTAATATTTAGTCGATTGCACAACCCTAAACTTCATCGGCTGCAAACCCTAATCTTCATCGGCTCACATTTAACTTTGTCAACTTCAACTACCTCTGTAACTCTTCCGTAGCTTTTGTCGTGAAACTATAACATGTCACGATATCGTGACACCTTTGCAACCATACACTTTCTTTTGGCTTTTGTCACGATATCGCGACACTTCAGCCTTTGTCGACTTCAACTAAGCTCTTGTCGCGATATTGCGACACTTCTGTCTTTGTCAGTATCAACTTTGCTTTTGTCGTGATATCGTGACACTTCACTTCTCCCTTCATCGACCTCCTTTCTGCTTTTGTCATGAAATCGTGACACTTCTACCTCTGTAGAATTCGTCTTCACTTCTGTCACGATATCATGACACTTCTATCTTCATAGCCTTCTTCTCTGCTTTTGTCACAAAATAATGACACTTCTCCTATAGAAGACCTACTTTCAATTTTTGTCATAAAATTGTGACACTTCTGCTTCCGTCTGCTTTCTTTTCTACTTGTCATGAAATCGTGACACTTTCTGCATCTGTACGCATTCTTTGCAACCCGTCGTGAAATTGCGATGCTTTCAGCTTTCGTATGCTTTCCTTGTAACCCGTCATGAAATTACGACGCTATCAACTTTCCATACGTTTTCTTTGCAACCTGTCATGAAATTGCGATGCTTTCAGCTTTCGTACGTTTTCTTTGCTCTTTGAGTCACAAAATTGCGACATGTCGTGATATTGTGACACTTTTCTAACTTGCTTTCTCTCTCCTACTTAAGTCGTGAAAATGTGACATGTTGCGATATCGTGACACTTTTCCTCCTTAGCTCTTTTATGTTCTTTGGGTCGTGAAAACCTGACATGTCGCGATATCGTGACACTTTTTCTCCTTAGCGCTTTTCTTTTCTTCGGGTCATGAAAACCCGACATGTCGTGATATCGCGACACTTTTTCACTACGAGCTCTTTCTCTCGAACCTGTCACAAAATCATGAAACTTTTTCGTCCGTACAATCCCTCTTGCAAATTGTCGCGAAATCATGACACTTTTTTTTGCGAGCTCTTTCTCTCGAACTTGTCAGCTTGGGGTTTGCAAAAGACCTTTGAAACTATTATGCCGTAACCTTCATCAAAATAAATTATTTGACATCAAATAAAATTCCTTCAAAAGCTTCTTGACATCAATGACAACTTATATACTTGAGCAAAGGCAATGTACCCAAAGTACCCAAAATTTCCAACAACAATTTCTCTGCAAAACATTCCTTCGACTAGCATACAATTTCTCCATTAAACATTCCTTCAACTAGCATACAATTTCTCCACAAAATTACCCTAAATTTTTCCTACAAATTTTCTACCAAATTGCCCTATAATTGAATTACAAATTTTCCACAACATTGTCCTACAATTTCTCCATAAAATAGTCCTATAATTTCTCCACAAAATTGTCCTACAATCTCTCCATAAAATTGTCCTATAATTCCCCTACAAGGTTTACCTTTTCAAAACACTCAATTTGATATATTTTCTATTTTGAGTTTGCTCTATCATTTCTTTTATTCCAAAATAGATTTTTTCATCTAGGTTTAAGTCTCCAAAACCTATGGCATAAAAATGTATAAGAAAGGTTTTAATCAAGAAAAGGACATCCAAAATATTAAATGATAGATTAACCAAAAAAATGGTTTGGTTAAAAATAAGGTCCTATAATTTCCAAGGAGCTCTGATTATCAAAATAAGATTTTTAATTCAGTAAACTCAATCAATAGAGAGTCAACAAAGATTCAAATATATGATAAATTTATCAAACAATAGCAACTTAGCTAAATCAGATAATGAGTCACATTAAAGGCACCCATCAACTGGTGCTCTAGCCTCTTCTAGGTGGTGGTTATCCTGACCACCGCCTAGTGGTCAAGCTATATGGATTAACCCAAATAAACCATATCAAACCACATGTCACTCAAGACAAATAATGGTCAAGATGGGTCAACTAGGTCCACGATCAAATTGCCAGGCCAAGTGTCAGTCTAATGTACCCTCAATTGGTATGGAGTGGCCTTACTCAATGGCCACCTTTACCATCAAGTAGTGGTCACTCCATAAGGGATGCAAAATCCATTATAAACCACCTACTCTCTCATGCATAGGCAATGTGGGATATTAGATCCCATGAAGTACACAAATATGGTGATAAACCCATGCACAATTGACATCCAACCAAATAAAAACATGTGGTAGCAAATCCAACAATATTTAGTGGTTCAATGATCTCACAACATGGTTTTAGATGTTGCCAAGTGGCCACCAAGTGGCTTGGTTCTTGACCACCACTTGGTGGTTGAGTTTTTATGAGAGCCTTTCTCGCTATAAACACTAGCTGAGCCCAAGAATATACCATATAGGATATTTCTTGAAAGGGAATTTAGACCTTCTACTTAAGTGAAGCCGAGTGTGTACTAGCACACCTCGATCACTCATATGATAGAGGTCACAGACCTCTTATATGGCTTTCCAACCACCAATATATGACCTGAATCCACTCAAGATAAAATATAACAAGGAGGAATTGGTCATTATGATGTCTCAAACCTACCTAAAGACTCTATGCCACACCCTAAAAGGGGCTCTATTTCTACACCTACAACTTTGAATGAGCAAGGTGACCTCAAGCATACAACATAGGGGTCAAAAAAATAGTAATGACTATCACAAGTAATATAAAAATGCATGAAAGTTAGGGATTAAAGCATACCTTTATTCATCGATCAAGGGGGATTAATAAATCACAATATTTCATGATATACACGTGGTATTATTCAATCAAAACCATTGAACATTTCAAGCATTTAAATAAGGAAACCTCTCTTTGAAATACAAAGAAAGATACTTATGCCAATAATTATGGATTAATTTGATGAGTGTTGAATTGTGATTATAATATGTAGTTTTATTCTAGTTTTTAGATGCAGATCTGATGGTTATGAATATATTTTGATGAATGTTATGCATAATTTACATGATTTTTGATAAAACTGATCCATGAGATATTATGTGATATATGCTGGTAATTTTATGTAAATTATGCAATATTGTTGTGTTTTTAGGAGGTGGATATTGCAGGTAGTCCACAAGAAATGTTATAGTGGAATGTAGATGAACCAACTCATGATAAAATGCATCAATAGCAGTGATGCAGGAGCATCCGGTGAAAGTATGAGCAATCTTGCATCTTTTAATTTTCTTTAAAGTTCTGGTATTTTTGAAGCAATTTGGTTCTTTTTCGGGGAAGGAGATGTCGTAAGACAGAAAAGGAAGTTGTTAAAGGAACTAAGGCAAAAGTTGGTGTGAGGTCGCGAAATCGCGACATGAAATCGCGACCTCATTTGCTATAGCAAAGGCGGAGCAAGTTTCGTCGTGATATCGCGACGTCACGATATCGCGACGGTTGGGTTGGTCGAGTCTTAAGTTACGAAGGGGTCGCGATATCGTGACTTTTTTTCAAAGCTGAGGGAGGACGTCAGTTGGGTCGCGATATCGCGACATGTCGCGATATCACGACGTCGCGGCCCAAGAAAAGGTCAAACGGAAGTAAACACGCGGACGGTCGGACAGGGTGAAATAGACACGTGGTTGCCACGTGTCTTAAAGGCAACACGACCAGTGGGGGATAGAGTTAAATTTGACACGTGGAGACACACTTGTAACAGATCATGAGGATGAGGGCCACGTAATCGGAGGAGAGAGATATAGATGTCGACCAAGTTTAAGTATCTTGGAATGTTGTTTCTGGAGAAACCGTAGTTACAGGTGAAAGACTTAATGGCGGAGACAACGGTACTTAAAGACAGTCAGATTAAAACAACGGGTGCAGGGTATGGGAAGCCATGAATGCAGGCTCTGGACGGATCGGACAGTTGCCATTTATGGCAAAAAACAAAAGGAAAGGAAAATCTTGAAATTTCAATGGAGGGAAGATGAAATTCGAATTGGTCTTTGGGCGGGAGCATTAATTGCAGGGAAGGCCGAGACCACATTAAAACGGGGAAAATTTGTATGGGAAAAGGATGGTGAAGTTCGGGATTGGGGGAGAAGTGGTATACTGGAGAGAATACTGTAAACCGTATTAAGCTATTTTTAATGAAATTACCATGAAATTACTGTGAATGTGTTTGTGTGAATCCCGACTTGCCATCAAGTGGTATCAGAGCGGGAGCTCCTGAGCGTGTAATAGATCGTCGGAGAGAGGCAGTTGCACCAGGATCTATGGAAGAATTCAAAATAATAATAATAATAATAATACAGAGAAAATATCATGCCTCCACGAAGGAACCGTGGCGGAGCAGGAAATGTGGTGCCGGCCGAAGACTTTCGGGCCTTGCAAAGACAAGTTCAAGCCTTGCAAGCAGAGTTACGCGAAGGCACGAACCCGGAGGGGAAGAGGAAAGTGAAGATGAAGTTGAAGAGGAAGAACAGTCTGAGGAAGAAGTAGAAGTTGTGGATCCTGCTCAGGCCCGGTTGTATAAGGCCATCTCTCAGATTGGAAAACAGCCAAAAATGGAGGTATCTACCTACTCGGGAAATCTGAATCCAGAAGAAGTGATTGACTGGATAAATGATTTAGAGGAATATTTTGAGTATGAGGAGATTGAAGACCCTAACCGGGTCAGATTTGCTAAGACCAAGTTAAAGGGTCATGCCAACATTTGGTGGAGGGGAATGCAGTTGGAGAGAAACAGAAGAGGGAAAGAGAGAATAACAAGATGGGATAGAATGGTGGAGAAGCTTAAAAGACAGTTCATCCCGGAAGATTACGAGTTGGATCTGCTAAGAAAAATGCAGAGCTTGAGACAGACAAACAAAACTGTCCAAGAGTACACTGAAGAATTTTACAAAATTTCTATTAGAACAGGGCATTTAGAGGCAAATAAAGAGAAAGTAGCCCGTTACATTAATGGGTTGAGGCTTGGTATCCAGGAAGAACTGAGCCTGGTTCGAGTAAACACCATTGAGGATGCTTATCAATTTGCCTTGAAGGTAGAAGAAAAGCTAAACAGGCGGTTTGAAGGCAAGCAAAGAGGAAGAGGCCGAGGTGGAAGGACTGGTGGGAGGACCAATGGAGAAAAGTACAAGGATCCGAAGAAGACTGGTGAAGCCAGTAGTAACCAGGACCAAAAAGAAGAAGATGTTTATCAGCCCCGAGATCAGAACAGCTACCCAAGAGGACGGGGTGGATCTGGACGAGGGTTTGGAAGGGGAGTATTTTGTGGAACATGTTTCCACTGTGGTGAAGAAGGACACAGGGCATTTGAATGTCCACAACACCGAGAAAGAACAAACAAGAGGCCTGAGGGCCCAGCCAGAGCTGCTGTGGCAGAGGAGGATGTTGAATCTGAGCATTCCAAAGAAGTGGAGAGAGGAGAAACAATGGTTGTAAGAAGAGTCCTGTTGAACGAGGAGAAGGACACAGACCAGAGGAAAAGTTTATTCCGCACTAGATGTAAATGTGCGGGCAAGGTTTGCAATATCATTATTGATAATGGTAGCACAGATAACCTGGTTTCTGAGGAAATGGTTACAAAGTTACAGTTAGAAAGGAAGAAACACCCACACCCATACCGGGTCGCATGGTTACAAAAGGACCACATAGCTTTGGTCAATGAGCAGTGTTCTGTTAAATTTAACATTGGGAATTATTGTGATGAGGTCCTGTGTGACATCTTACCCATGGATGTTTGCCACATGTTGCTGGGGAGACCCTGGCAGTTTGACCGGAGTGCAGTACATGATGGCCGTGCCAACACCTACTCATTGACAAAGAATGGTGTACGCCATAAACTAAAGCCCTTGAAGGATATAGATGAAAAGGTATGTAATATTTCCAGAGTCTGTTTAGTTGAGGGGAGAGAGTTTCTGAACGGGTTAAAGCATGAACATTTATGTTATGCAATAATCCCTAGAGTTAGGGGGAAGGAATGCCGGGATACCCCAACAGAAGTTCTAAATCTGTCGGAGGAATTTCTAGACATTGTGTCTGACAATGTTCCTGAGGGCTTACCCCCTGTGAGAAAAATTAGCCATCATATAGATTTAGTACCAGGATCAAGCCTGCCAAATAAAGATGCACACAGGATGACACCTGTAGATACTGAGGAGTTAAATAGACAGGTCCAAGAATTATTAGAAAAGGGATTAATTCGGGAAAGTTTGAGTCCATGCGCAGTACCTGCAGTGCTGGCGCCAAAGAAGGATGGGGAATGGAGGATGTGTATAGATTCACGGGCCATCAACAAAATTACTATTAAGTACAGATTCCCGTTACCAAGAATGGATGATATCATGGACTGTTTAAGTGGAGCTGAGTACTTCACAAAGATTGACCTGAAAAGTGGTTATCATCAGATCCGTATCCGAGAGGGGGATGAATGGAAGACAGCCTTCAAGACAAGAGAAGGCCTGTTTGAGTGGTTGGTCATGCCCTTTGGACTGTCCAATGCACCAAGTACCTTCATGCGGTCGATGAATGAAGTACTGAAAGAATTTCCGGGAAAGTTTGTTATTGTTTATTTAGATGATATATTGATATTTAGCCGGACCCTGGAGGAACACCCGATGCATATCGGGAGAGTCTTTGAAAAGTCGCAAGAAGAACAGTTATTAATAAATTTGAAAAAGTGTAATTTTGTCAAGAAGGAATTGGTATACTTGGGGTTTGTAATCTCAGCAGAAGGCCTGAAGATGGACCCCGAAAAGGTGAGAGCCATCATTGAATGGCCTACTCCAAGGAGCACAACAGAAGTGAGGTCATTCCATGGTCTGGCCAGTTTTTATAGGAAGTTCATAAAGAACTTCAGCAGTATTTGTGCACCTCTCACAGAGACAATGAGGGGAGATAAAAAGGAGTTCAAATGGACATCAGGGGCTGAAAGGAGCTTTGATACATTGAAGAGAAAAGTTATAGAACAGCCTGTTTTGGCACTTCCAGACTTCAACAAGGTATTTCAGGTGGACTGTGATGCCAGTGGCAGTGCAATAGGGGCGGTACTGAGTCAAGGAGGCAAGCCAGTTGCTTATTTCAGTGAAAAGTTAAATGATGCTCGGAAAAAGTATTCTGTCTATGATCAAGAATTTTATGCTATAGTTCAGGCCCTGAAAAAGTGGAGACATTATTTATTACCAAAGGAGTTTGTACTATTTACTGACCATCAGGCTTTGCAATACATTAACAGTCAGACAAAACTGAACCAAAGGCACATGAAATGGGTGGAGTTCCTCCAAAGTTATACCTTTGTACTGAAGCACAGAAGTGGGAAGTCAAACAGGGTTGCAGATGCCTTAAGCAGAAGGCAGACTCTGCTGACCAGATTGACAGTGGAAGTAGTGGGGTTTGAAGAACTGAAGGGTCTATACCCTGCAGATCCGGATTTTGCAGAAGCCTGGAAGGCTTGCTCAATACCTCTTACTATGGATAGAACAAAATGGTTGGATTTCTTAATCCAAGACGGGATGCTTTTCAAGGGTAGTAAGTTGTGCATTCCCAGAAGTTCCATGCGGGAGAATTTAATCAAAGAAAAGCACAGCGGAGGATTGGCTGGGCATTTTGGTAGGGATAAGACCATTGCCTTGATTGAGGAAAATTACTACTGGCCACAACTTTGGCAAGATGTACGGAAGTTTGTGCAAAGTTGTAGAATATGCCAGATGGCAAAGGGTGTAAAACAAAATACAGGACTGTACCAGCCATTACCTATGCCTGAGAGACCATGGGAGGACATAAGCATGGATTTTGTTCTTGGATTGCCGAGAACACAGAGAGGAAATGATTCAATATTTGTGGTGGTGGACCGGTTCTCCAAAATGGCACATTTTATTCCCTGCCAAAAGACAAGTGATGCAGTTCACATTGCTGGGTTGTTCTTCAAGGAAGTGGTACGACTTCACGGTCTACCAAAGAGCATAGTTTCAGACAGAGATACAAAGTTTGTTGGGTATTTCTGGAGAACTCTGTGGAAGAAATTGAAGACAGACCTAAAATTCAGTTCAGCATACCATCCACAGACAGATGGGCAAACGGAGGTGGTCAATAGAAGCCTGGGTAATTTACTGAGATGTTTGATAGTGGATCAACCCAAGGGTTGGGATTTGGTCTTACCGCAAGCAGAATTTGCATATAACAGCTCAGCCAATAAGAGCACCAATAAGTCTCCTTTCCAGATAGCATATGGACACAGCCCGAGGAATGTGTCTGAACTAAGAAAGTTGGACAGAAAAGAAAAATGTAGTGCCGAAGTAGAAGAATTTGCAGAACATATGAAAAGTCTGCATGAGGAAGTAAGAAGACAAATTACAAAAATGAACAGTCAATATAAGACAAGGGCAGACCAGAAGCGGCGGTTCAAGGAGTTCAAGGTAGGAGATGAGGTCATGGTGCATCTCGGGAAGGATAGATTTCCTGCCAAGACTTATAATAAATTGAAAATGAAAAGGTTTGGACCATGCAGAATATTGGGAAAGCGAGAGTCAGGAAATGCGTATGAAGTGGAATTGCCAAGTTGGCTTGATATTTCACCAATTTTTAATATCTCAGATTTAGTGGAATATCATGAGGGAGAAGGTACAAAAATGCAAAGTCCAGAGTTATGGCAAATTCCAGCATCTACTCCAAGCACAGATGAAGCCGAGGAAGTATTGGATACTCGTGAAGGCAGAAGCACCAGGAATAAACAGTATACTGAGTATTTGATCAAGTGGAAGGGCAGGCCTATTGAAGATGCAACTTGGGTATCGGAGGCGGAGGTTGACCGATTGGGTCTTCCCCCAACAAAACAGAAGTGAGGGTCACTTCTAATCTACCCCGGGTGTCTGATGCAGGAGCATCCGGTGAAAGTATGAGCAATCTTGCATCTTTTAATTTTCTTTAAAGTTCTGGTATTTTTGAAGCAATTTGGTTCTTTTTCGGGGAAGGAGATGTCGTAAGACAGAAAAGGAAGTTGTTAAAGGAACTAAGGCAAAAGTTGGTGTGAGGTCGCGAAATCGTGACATGTCGTGATTTCGCGACATGTCGCAAAATCGCGACCTCATTTGCTATAGCAAAGGCGGAGCAAGTTTCATCGTGATATCGCGACGTCGCGATATCGCGACGGTTGGGTTGGCCGAGTCTTAAGTTACGAAGGGGTCGCGATATCGCGACTTTGTTTCAAAGCTGAGGGCGGACGTCAGTTGGGTCATGATATCGCGGCCCAAGAAAAGGTCAAACGGAAGTAAACACGCGGGCGGTCGGACAGGGTGAAATAGACACGTGGTTGCCACGTGTCTTAAAGGCAACACGACCAGTGGGGGATAGAGTTAAATTTGACACATGGAGACACACTTGTAACAGATCATGAGGATGAGGGCCACGTAATCGGAGGAGAGAGATATAGATGTCGACCAAGTTTAAGTATCTTGGAATGTTGTTTCTGGAGAAACCGTAGTTACAGGTGAAAGACTTAATGGCGGAGACAACGGTACTTAAAGACAGTCAGATTAAAACGGTGGGTGCAGGGTATGGAAAGCCATGAATGCAGGCTCTGGACGGATCGGACAGTTGCCATTTATGGCAGAAAACAAAAGGAAAGGAAAATCTTGAAATTTCAACGGAGGGAAGATGAAATTCGAATTGGTCTTTGGGCGGGAGCATTAATTGCAGGGAAGGCCGAGACCACATTAAAACGGGGAAAATTTGTATGGGAAAAGGGATGGTGAAGTTCGGGATTGGGGGAGAAGTGGTATACTGGAGAGAATACTGTAAACCGTATTAAGCTATTTTTAATGAAATTACCATGAAATTACTGTGAATGTGTTTGTGTGAATCCCGGCTTGCCATCAAGCAGGTTACAAAAAGCACCTACGAAAAGGTGCTATGAAAAGGTGCTATGAATATGGTCTACGAAAACCAACTAATGATTTAAACATATTTGGTGTGATGGAAATTGCCATGTATGCTGACAACTCAGCCAACACAACTTGTATTGTGAAGTCAGCATGGTCGTCATTCTATTTGTTGATCGTATTTAAATTCGTTATGCAATTTATTAATTGTTATGTAATTTATTTATTATTATGTAATCTGTTAATTATTTAAAGATTGTGTAATATAAATGTAACGACTTTGTCCTCCTTGAAGAAAGGACAAAAGAGTTCTTTTACTTTGTTAGTATCTTGTTAGTAAGTTATAGGTCTTTGTTATGTACATATGTTATTATGCCACTTGGACAGATCCATTTGTAATAAGTCCAAAGTAGTTATTAGATTATTTTAATTTTATATTATTTTGTTATGTAATATTAGTATTCAATCTGTAACGGTTCGATTTGCAACAACAAAAGGTTGTAAATTCTATTACAAAGGCTAAAGGTAATAGTATATTTTATAATGTAAAGACATTGAAAAAGATCTACCTTTTCTTGTTTTTTTGCCATATGTCTATGTTGTTGAATTAGCATATTACATTGTATGATTATGAATATTGGAATAAAGTGATACATTTACAACAATATTTTCTTCTGAGTATGGTAATTGTGTTTCATATTTTCTTCATGCTTTACTTGTTTCTATAACTTGATTTATTTTCCTACACACATGAATTAAAATAGTATAAATATTAGTTTAATGAAAATAGATTGTTGAAGTAAAATAGAATAGAAAGGAGAAGAGATTAATACTGACCTCTAGGAGGTAGGGCCCACTCCGAACAGTCAGTCCCTTGCTCTCTTCCTCCTAAAATAGAGTAGAATTAATTAGGATATAGAATAGTCTTAGACATAGATTTAATTAAATTGCATAATATAGAATTATAAAATATATTAAATAGATAATGCATCATTAGATATGGATCCACATACATAAACTTAGACTAAATAATAACTTAATTAAACATAATTTCATTCAATTTCATTTATTGCAAACTTTCATTTCTTGCAAATAAAACTAAGAGAACACACTACAAGTCAAAGGTTGAAATTGTGGATATCTATACGGGATTACTATTATTTAAATCTAACTTGGATTGATAATTTAAGTGTAAGAGATTATAACTCGACATTTTGGTACCATTATTGAGGAGAATAGTACCATAATTTTTTATTTAAGACTATTGGATTACATGAGAGGGAGGCTTACTTGCATGGTCAGAGTGGCATAAGAAGTTCCAATGTGCATGCAGGTCAAAGTGGCACAAGGAGTTCCAACAAGTGTCTTCATCTCAGCATTGCTAGGTTCCATTTTCTTAGGTTCAATGTTACTACTTTTTAGTTAGCATTTAAATTCTAGCAAGTCAGGTCTGGAAACTTTAACCTTATACAAGGCAGTAGGTGCAACAAGATCATACTAAAGTATTTCTTAAAACCAAGTAGTGACAACAATTTAGCCTTTATTTCAATATTTCTATTTTTAGCAAATTTACTTTCACCATTGTGTGGTTGTTACATACTTAGGTCTGGAAACTTTAACCTTATACAAGGTAGTAGGTGTGACAAGATCATACCGAAGTGTTTCTTAAAACCAAGTAGTAACAACAATATTTTACTTTACCTCACTGCATTAAGATTGACTATTGTATTTCAGATCTGATCTTAGTAGCAGTAAGATTGCTCTAGAATTTAGTAAATTGTATTTTAATTTTCCTTACTGCATTAAAATTAACTTTTATATTTCAGATTTGGTTTTAATAGTAGTAGGAATTGTCTTTTATATTAAATACCCAAATCAATCCATGTTATCACAAAATGTGATATGAAGATGTAATAGATGAATGAATGAATTTTGGGATGATTTTGTGGGGTTTTGTTATGATTGAGGCCCTTTTGAAACCTTTTACAGCATTTTGAATACAAACACTGACATGTGTTTATATCTCCACAGATGTGGGATGGCTTCTATCATTCTATAGATATAGGGAGGCATTTGGGTACACTTGTCAGATGTACTAGGGTATATAGGTGCACCAGTTTAGCTATAAAAGGTACCTAGGTGTGAAATTTCATTTCATTATTATGTTTGAGAGTTGAAGAAGCAATGTTTGAGAGGAGAGTGAAAGAGTTTGGTGATGGTGATGGAAGGAGTTGGTGTGGGGCTAGAGCTGATGTGCAGGTGGTAGAGGTAAAATAGTTAAAGCTTTGGGACCATGTATATATGTATATATATAAATTACATTAAGCATAGAACGCTCTCAAGTGGATAATGTTCAATGGCTCGGGCTCTTCTACTCCCTCTAGACTGGCAAGCCTATATGTTCCTTGACCCAATTTTTGTTTGACAATGTATGGACCTAACCAATTAGCCATGAATTTATCACAAAGATGCGATAATGCATTGGTGTTTTGTTGATTTTCTTTAAGGATGAGATCTCCTACTTGGAATTCATGTAGATGAACTTTGGCGTTGTAAGCATGCTTTAGGTAGTCTTGATATACTCGTAAGTGCTCCAAGGCATTGATTCACCTTTCATCGAGGAGCGTGAGTTGGTCAAGATGTGCTTGTTTAGAGAGATCACCACCTATAAATACCCAAAAAGAAAAGGGGGGGGGGGGGTCTTGAGCTCAAGAGGCATGATTGCTTTGGCACCATAGACCAATGAGAATGGTGTTGCCCTAGTAGGCATGCGAATGCTCATTCGATAAGCCCATAATGCCAAGGGGATTTGAGTATGCCAATCTCGATGATTTTCTTTGACTAATTTCTTTAGAATAGCGATCAATGTCTTATTGGTTGCCTCAGCTTGTCCATTTTTCTGTGGGTAGTAAGGAGTCGAGAAACTATGTTGGATATTATATTTTTCACAAAGTGCTTGAACATCCTTGTTTTTGAAAGACTTGCCATTATCAGATATTATTTTTGAGGGAATACCAAAGTGACAGATGATATGTTGGAGTATAAACTCCATAATTTGAGGTCTTGTCATGTTGGTTAGAGGAATTGCTTTGACCCACTTCGTGAAGTACTCAGTGGTCATGATGATGAATGTGTGTTGTCCCAAGGAAGGAGGTGATATTTTACCAATCAAGTCAAAACCCCATTGTGAAAAGGGCCAAAGACTTTGAATGGGCTGTAATTCTTGTGATGGCACATGAGTTAAATTAGCATGTTGCTGATATTTTTGACACTTCTTGACATAAGTGCAACAATCGCGTTCCATGGTGGGCCAATAGTAACCCATGCATAAGATACGCTTTGTGATGGCCATTCCACTAAAGTGACCACCACAAGTACCATCATGAGCTTCTGAATATGGCTCATTGTGCCTCTGCAGGCTCAAGATAACAAAGGAGGACTCCATCATAACCATGTCTATACAACACATCCTCCAAGAGAGTGAAACGAGTTACCTTTTGTTTGAAAGTTCATTTGGTAGTTCGTGATATATCTGATGGGAGCATTCTAAACTTGAGAAAGTCTTTTACTTGATTAAGCCAAGGCTCGTATGGTTCTGCATGAATAAAGCAAACATCCTTCTCATCTTTAGATTCAACTCGAGAAATTGTAGATTTAGAGATTGTTGTGACGATCAGTGGTTGAACCTCTCCTATGGAGTTCTTTGGAATCAATGATCCTAGAGAGGCCATCACATCTGCAAATCTATTAGTCGAATGAGGTAAGCTATCAATCTCATACCAGTCAAATTTTGTGAGCAATTTCATTGCTACTTCATGGTAAAGTTTTAAGTATGGTTCTTTACATTGGTATGATCCGTTTACTTGATGAACGACAAGTTGGGAATCACCAAATATCCTGATATACTTTATGCCCATAGCTATGGCTACTTGAAGTCCTAGAATTAGGGCTTCATACTCTACATTATTGTTTGTGCATGGGAAGTCAAGTTTAAATGATAAGGGAATAGGTATCCCTTATGGTGTATGAAATACAACTCCTGCACCTTGTCCTTTTTTGCACTTGGAACCATCAAAGAATAGGGTGATATCCACATCCTCTTTAGGAATAACATCTTCCTCCTATTCAGTGATATTAAATATCAAATCATCTAGAAGATCAATAACCAAAGGTTGATCATTAGGAAGTGGAGCTTCTACAAGTTGATCAGCTATTACTTGACCTTTAATGGATTTTTGGCTGATGAATTCAAGGTCAAATTCTGTTAGAAGCATTATCCATTTTGTGGTATGGGTATTGTTGTATGTGCGAGTCATCATGTATCACAGAGGATTTTCTTTAGCTATGACATAAGTGGTGTGACTTAGCATGTAATGTTTGAGTTTCTTAGTGGCAAAAACCACTGCTAGGCACAATTTTTCCACATAAGCGTATCTAGTTTCATAGCTTACCAATGTTCGACTAATGTAATAGACTGCTTGCTCTCGGTTGTTTTCATTATTTTGTGCAAGCATTGTCCCTAATGCAAAATCCATTGCTAAAACATAAATATGGAAGGGGACCCCTGGGTGAGGCAGAGTTAAGACTAGTAGAGAGGCTAAGTATTACTTGATATCATCAAAAGCTTTTTGACATTCATTTATCCATGAAAATGTCACCCCCTTTTGTAGCAGGTGATTGAATGGCTTGCATTTATTTGAGAGTTGTGCAATGAAGCGATGGATCGATTGGATCTTTCCTTGTAAGCTACGTAACTCTTTCAAGTTTATTGGGGGAGGCATTTCCATAATGGCCTTGACCTTGTTTGGATCCACTTCAATGCCATGCTTGGACACGATGAACCCTAGGAGTTTTCCTGATGTGACTCCAAAGACACATTTCTTGGGATTCAACCTTACATTATGCTCGAGAAGTCGATCAAAAACTTTTTCCAAGACATCGATGTGCTCTTGATGTGTTTTAGATTTGGCCAATAGATCATCCACATAGTCTTCAATGATCTTATGCATGTAATCATGGAAGATGTATGTCATGGCACGTTGATAGGTAGCACCCATATTTTTAAGGCCAAATGGCATTACCTTGTAACAAAAAGTCCCCCAAGGTGTTGTGAATGTTGTTTTGTGTTGGTCATCAGGATTAATTCAAATCTGGTTATATCCTAAAAAACCATCCATTAAAGATAGCATTTCATGGCCAGTACAAGTGTCTACAAGAGTATCGATGTTTGGCAGAGGAAAGTCATCCTTAGGACATGCTTTGTTAAGATCTCGAAAGTTAGTGCAAATGTGAATCATCCTATTAGACTTACGAATGGGTACCATATTTGAAAGCCACTCAGGGTAGTCAATGGGTTGAATGAAACCCACGTCTAACAACTTTTGAAGTTCTTATTTGACCATGAGGGCAATGGTAGGATGTAACTTTCTTAGTTTTTGTTTGATCGGCTTAGCATCAGGATGCAAGGTGAGATTGTGAATGACCAAGTTAGGGTCAAGGCCAGGCATGTATTTATAAGACCATGCAAATATGCCCTTCTTTCTCATGAGGAGATCTATAAGTTGCTCTTGTTCATCAGTGGATAAAATTTTTCCAAGTTTCACAATTTGTGGATTATCTAGATCTGTGCTTAGGTTCACATCTATAGTTTCTTCAATGGCCATGTGTGAACCTTCCTCAAGCTGATGGGGTGTTGGAATCAAATGAATATCATCAGTGATATTGTCAAACTCTTCTAGCATAATCTCTTCCATTTCTTCCTAGAAAATAGAAGAAGTCGAGGGTGAAGGCAAGGGTGAAGGTGAAGGTTGCAGAGGAATGTAAGTGGTAGAAGCTCTTAACAATTCCTCCAAAAGGATGAATTTAGAAATGGATGGGGGTGATGAAATCTATTCCATATCGATGAGACTTATGTCAATAGGAATTGGTTTTGTCAAATCGTATGGATTGTGGAGTGGTGTGAATAAGTCAATAGTATTCATGTTGACTTGGTGGGAGAATGGTGGTTGTGATGTGAAGGGTGGTTTTTCTTACCCCTTGGAGTCGATGAATGAACCTTGAGAACCTAGATAGCAACAAGCAACACGTATAAATGCAAATGACTAGGGATATGCAAATGCAAAAATGTAATGTTAATTTATTTTGATTTTGTACATATTTACATCATGTTTTCAATGAGGTGGTCAAGGTGGTGGTGGTGGTTCACTAGTTGGCTCAGCTTACTCCCTTGGGAGGAGCAAATAAAATATGGGTTGATGGATGGGGAACATTCTAAGATAGTACTCATCCTATTCGGTGAATGGAGTGATTAGGATTGATTCTTATTTGGATTCATCTAAGGCTATCGATATGATATCATATTCCTCATACAATTCATCCTCAGAATCATCATTATCATTATCCTCTTCTTCTTTAGGGTCTAAAGTAAGTCATTGAAAAGCTTATTCTAAAGAAGAAGAGGAAGATTATGGACTATATCCTATGCTAGAATGGTCATGCACTTCTCGATATTGAGGTTCGATAATGTCATGCATGCCCTATTCATGTCATCCTAGCCCATATCCTTGCCAATTAATCCAACAAAAATATTATGATGGGAAATTAGGGTTAGACATGTGCTCAATATTGGCAACAGATGGTTATCTGGGTTCATCTAGAGGGAGTGGATCGGATGATGAATCAACCCCTCCATATATAAAGTTAATCCTATTTGGTAAGGAACCCATATTGTAAACCACTCCTATGGCTAAGGGTGGGTCACATGGGTGATCGTAATCCCTTATAGTTTTAATGGATAGTGGTGTAATGGCAATATTTTGAACCACATACTCACCAATGCTAGGACTAGCGAGATGTACTACAACTTGTGTAGGGGATGATGTGGATGGATTGGGTATGGAAGTGTGGGGTACAAGAGTGTCCTATGGCTCCGAAAAAGGTGTATGCTGAGGTGGCATCTCATAGTCTAACAAATCAACTTGTGAGATGTTGGCTGATTGGGTTGGAGGTGAATCAGGCTTGGATGAGGTGATGGTAGGTGCTAGTGGAGTTGATTGTGTGGGTTGTGATGAATGACTGATGATAGATGATGTGGATGATTGTGCCTGACCACATGTACATGGTATTAACTGAGATGAATATTGGGATGTGGAAGTAGTGTGATGGGATGTGGAGGTGGAAGCCTGATTAGGATCGATGATGGGGAGTTCTTCTAGAACAAGGGCTTTGGATGAATGATTTTATTATGGAGTGGATTGTGTGGATGATGGAATTAAGGATAGATGGGTGGATGGTAATGATGGCTCATAAGGATTGGAGATGAAGTTGTAGTACTTGAATGGTTCAATGTCTATTGGTATACAATGTATCTTTCCCTCATGGACATATTTCAAGCATTGATGTAGTGTAGAGGGAACACATTTCATCTCCCTAATCCAGGGATATCCAAGGAGTACATTGTAAGCCATATCCCCTTCTAGGATATGAAATATTGTATGTAATATCTTAACCCCCACTTTTATGGGTAAGACAATAGTGCCAACTATGGAGCATAACACATCATTAAATGCTTGTAATGTAAAGGTGGATTCGGTGATATGAGAGGGTGGAAGATTGAGGTGGTGGAGTGCAAAAGTGGTGATGATGTTGATTGATGAGCCGATGTCAATTAGTACTCATTTTGAAATGCTTCTGGTCAACCTAAGCCATAATATGCAGTGGAGGATCCAATGATTCTGATGATATTGTTTTGATTTCAAAATCATAGAATACGATTGAAGGCTCCATGCATGTTTGGATATTCCCCATAAAATTGTTGAAGGCATTAGAGTCTTGAGTTTGGAGTTCAATGGATTTCAAGATCTCCATCAATGCCTCACGATGTGGAGGGGATTGTTGTATGAGCTCATAAATTGATAATTTAGTTGAAGCTATTTTTAGACTATTTGTCAATCGGCTACTCAGTGTAATGATTGGTCATGGAGGGTAGCTTGGAAGGTGGATGGGTTGATGTGGATGGCTTGGGAGATGAATGGGTTGAGATGGATTGATAGGGTTTGATTGTGGACACACATTTGTTGGTGGTGTCACTTGAGGTTGCTCATCCAATTGTTGTTGGTAGTTCATGCTTCTTTGTCCTTGGGTTACCACATGGATAGCCCCTATAAAACCTTGGTGTTGTTGCACATGGTTAACTTGGTTAGGAGGAGTCCTAGTAGTTGATGCCTCCACTATTTGTTGTGCTTCCTCTCGATGAGGAAGTGGTGTCTAAAAAATACCAAGATTTTGGTTTTGTTGTGCCAAGGGGTTATCCAACTTAATGGCCCCCAAGTCTAACAAATATTGCATGATATCCTTGAATGTAAAGCAATTGTTGATGTCATGGCCTTTCTACCGATGAAAGGGGTAAAACAAGTGTTCCCTATAGCCCTTGCCACATTTAGTTGGGTCATCAGGTCTAACTTCTAGCAAGGTAATTGCATGTGTGTCATACAACCTTCAGAATATGGAGGTATATGATTCGGGTAATGGTGTGTAATTGCAAGTTTGTCAAATGGACTATCGGTATTGATTGTTGTCTATAGTTGGCACTAGATTTTGCACTTGTTGTGGGGGTGGAACCACTTGATATATTATCTATTGTGGTTGCGATTGTGATTGTTGAATGTGGACTTGAGATTGTTGATTTTGCATGGTAGGTTGAGTCAAGACCACCTGGTTCACCTGACCAATTTTTGTTTGGCCATTATAATTTCCTTTACTTTGGCCCTTATTCTACCATTCTTTCTTTTTGGGCTTGATCTCACCCTCCTAGATCTTGATTTCTTCAATGACCCAGGCTTGGGCAAGAGCCTCTTCGAATGTTCTGTATTGTTGTAGTTGAAGTAACAAGGAGATAGGTTTTAGACAACTCCTTGTGAACATTCATGTTAGTTCTTCCATTGGGAGGGAGAATGGTAATTTGGTAATGACTGCCCTCCAATGGTTTCTGAAATCATAAACCGACTCTTCTTCAAATTATCATAAATTATATAAGTCGGTTAGTGTGGTTTTCTTCTTAACATTGAGGGAGAACCTTTCTAAGAATTGGTCTACCAACTATTCAAATGTATAAATATTGTGATGTGGCAAGTGGTTGTACCATTCTAAGGCATCCCCCCAAGTGTTTGAGGAAATGTGTAGAGCATTAGAGCATCATTCTCTTGAATTCTGAAACATGAGTAGATGAATGCACTTATGTGCTCTCTAGGGTCCTCAGCCCCTTTAAATTTATCAAACTTTGGTAATGTGAAATCTATAGGATATGGTGGTGATGGTACCGAAGGATGAATGGGATGATTGATCAGCTGTCTTAATGTGGGTTTTTGATATGCCATACCCGGTGTGTGCAACATCAAGCTATCAATATGCTTTTGCATAGACTAAATTTTAGGATCTTCCATTGGTGTTTGGAAGCCTTGGTTTGCATGGTGAGTGTATGTGGGTGGTGTATGTTGGGTGATAAACTATTGTGATGAAATGAGGTTTTGATTGGCTAATGGGTTGATGTTGGTGGGTATGTGGTGGTGTTGAATGTTTTGTTGAAATTGATTATGGAATATTTGGTGTTGATGAGGTGGAGATTGATGATGTGAAGTTTGAGGGATGGTGGTGTTTTGAGTAGTTGATATGGCATGGATGTGGTGGAGTGGAAGGGTAGGTATAGTGACCATGGGTGGTCATGATACCCAAGATTGGTTGGGGGTGAAAAAGGTATTTTGTGTGGATGTGAGTGGATGGTTGAACTTGCTAACTATTGTTGTGGGTAAGGATGAGCATTTTGATTACCCATAAGTAGTTGGTTTAGATGTTGTCATGCTTGTTGTATGGAAATTCTAGATGTATATTGTGTGGTTGTATTGGGAGTTGATGTTGGCATGGTGTAAGTGTTGGCAATATTGGTTGAGGTTAATGGAGGGTAAGTTGTGAAAGGAATCACAACTGAATGAGGGATGGTAGACCTAGATGATGTTAATGGAATGGTTGATGGAATCTATGAAGCAACATTAACTTGTGCTTTGTAGAGTGGGTTGGAGTGGGTGGTAGTATAGGTATACGGAATGGAGGTGCATTAGCTAAATGGTTGTGGAAGGGCTTGATGTGAGGGTGTAGATGTGGCCTCAAAAAGAGGGTTGGTGATGACTTGGTTAAAACTATTGGGGTATGAGTGAGAGAGTTCCTACTGAGAGGAAGGAACATGTCTGGGTGGGATGTTAAGAGGTTCTAGAACCAGATTGGTTGGTCTTAAATAGGCTCTAACTTTATCAAAATCTATGTAAGTGATGCGATGGTCGGTTGGTGTGGATGGTTCTGTTTTGAGGATGGAGGTGTGGATTACCCTCTACATTATATCTACATCCAAAGTGGATGCCATATGAGAGGGTCCAAAAGATAAGTCAAGATGTCTTGTCTATGCCACATAGGTTGGGTTAGCCACATAAGTGGCTGGGAAAGGAGTGGAGCACTCCATAGATGGAAATGGTTGGTTGGTGAGTGGTTGACTCATAGCTCTGGCTTGATTTTTGGTCAATACCATAAGCTAAAAGGCAATTTAGGGTGATGAACGTGTGGGTATGTGTGTGAAAATTGTGATGCAACAGTAAAAACAAACAACACATAGATCACTCAAGCAAACAAATGTTATCTATATCTTTGCAAAAAAAATTATTTTCTTATTTTTTTTGTTTGATTTTTGTGTGTTTTGGTGTTGGAACTCCTAAGCCTAGAAAAACTATGCAAGGTGAATGATGGATGCAACTAAAAGGGTGTGTTCGAACCCACCCCTTTGATGAAGGATGAATCACGAACGACTAAAAATGGCTTCCTAGGGTATGATTGGCTCAAGGTAAACCTAAGGAATCAAAATTACCCCCTAAGGGAGGTCGTGATGAGCCCTAAAATGCTCATTTTTTGTACTTTCCTTATAAAACAATGACACTTATTTCTATAGATGTATATGTTTAATGAGAATTTTATACATATTTAACAGTTTATTTTACATATTATTTAATATTTATTTCTAAGTATGTTTTTTGTAGATTTTGTAGAAATTGTTGTATTTTAGCATGTTTTCGTCAAGGTCCCACTCAAAAATGGCACCTTTGATTTCATGAAGGCAAAACTTTTGTAGTACATCTATGTGAAGTGCTAAGTCAGGCACTTGATTCCCTTTGAAGCACTCAATTTTTTTTCAATGCTTAACTGACGGGTGTCTACTTCATATTAGGTGTATGCTTCCCATTAGATGCCTACTTCCCGTTAGGCACCTGACTCCTGTATTGGCACCTATGTCCTAACTTCTACAAATAAGGTGCCTAATTCCCATTGAAGCCAAATTCCAGCATGACTCTATGGTTAGAAAAATAGAACTTGATTTCAGCAAGGAGCATAGATGGGATCTTAGCATTGAAACTAGATGAGGGACAATTTAAAAGATGACAAACCATCTATTTTTTAGCTTCTACATAAATATCTATGTAAATCAAGCAAAACCAATATAAGATGTATTCTGATAAAATAGAATATGACTTGATATTTTGTTTGATCCCCTATATTCATGCATGCGATTGTAAAGTAAAATCAAAACTTTGATTTGTTTCTATTTTGTAATAGGGTGTGGTCGTATATATTATAAATATGCAGGCCACCCCTAAAAACATGATCCTGGATTTCTCCTATACATTTTATACTGCAAGTTTTAATAAATATTTTTCTAAGTCATTTCTAGTTAAATTGACTAAGCATTCGGTGAATTATTTAACGTGGGTAGAACCTGCTAGAAGTGTGGGCTCACTCTCAATAGTGTTCTTCCCTTTCCTTTCCTTGTTTTCTATTTTCTTTAATTTTTATTTCATTTTTGTATATTAATTTAATTTCTTGTATTTCCCCTAGTTTCTGTAAATTCTAGCAATGTGCAATATTAATTTTTGAATGTAATCTAGGCATGTTTTCATAAACACAGGATAGATTAGTGGTTTGGAAATCAAAATTAGAACTTCAATGAACACCAAAACCCCCCAAACCATAAATCCGAGGGACTAATATTTGTTGAGAAAATTATAAGCATATATTGTGCAAGGCTACTCACAAGTCTACGAGCAATGACAAATTAAATGAGGTAGTGAACTTAAACATAGAAAACTAACCAATTTTTTTACCCAACATTTTGGTGCCATTGTCAAGGAGTATCCTATTATAATTTCTTATTCTAAATGAAGCATATTAGTAGTAGTTTAGGTTGTGACCTATAGAATCTCCATTTTTCAAGCCTTGTATAATTCTGCCTAAGAATAGAGGTCTGAATGATTATTTTGTTAAAAACAAGAACATTTCTCAAAAGTTTCATGCTTCAATTATACCTGATCCTAATATTGAACCTTCTTATACATTATATTTGCTTGTGCATTGGAGTGAATATCCATTATTTGTACAGGATCCTTCTAAAACAATCTAGAAACATCATAGAGAAGTATCAAAGATAAGTAGAGTTCAGTTTGAGAAATACTTATTAAAATTTCAACACTGGCAAGCAGTTAGAGAAGAGACTATATCAAACACAGATTTAGTAATCCTTCTACAGGATAAGAGAAACAAACTAGAGGCCTTGAAAATTGCTTTGAATGAAGTTGGTGTAGATACCCTATTCATAAAAGATATGGCTAATGTGGAGGAAGAATCCACTAGTTTAATGTTCCCATAGGAGAGGCAGCAGGAGATCACAAGATGAAGCATATCTCCACTACCCACATTCCAACCTTTAGAGGACTACCAACAAAATATCTAGATATGTTTCAGTTCAAATTTTATTTTTTATGTAGATCTGTGGATTACACCGTAGATGCTCAAAAACTAAAATTATGTCCCTCCACTCTTTATGATTCTACTTTGCACTGGTTCATTATTTTAGGGGATAAATGAATAACTACCTGGGAAATATTGAATAGAATTTTCCTAGAAGAGTACTAGGATTTTGGTAGAGCACACAATGCAAGGTAAGAAGTCCTATACATGACACAAAAGGAAGGGGTATCTATGGAGGAATATTGGGATAGGTTCAGCTTTAATTTACAAAGATCACCCCATTCGATACTAGGAGATAGGTCCTTAAGAAGCATCTTCTTAAAAGGACTTACAAATGAATTCCTAGAAGCTTTGAACATGATTTTTGTGGTGATATTTATCAACATTAGATGGATGATATTTGGTGTTTGTATTTAAAAATTTTCAAGAAAAAATGTAAGTTGATCCCTAGAAATATCAAATAATCAACCACTGACACTAAAACAAAAATAGGCAACATGCTGAAAGACCTCAAGAGCAAAATGTTATCATATCTAGCTCTTAAAATGGACACCATTAGAATTTAGAAAAGAAGTAGGATAATGAGGTGGTATTGGCCTACTTTTGTCCTAAGTGTAGGGGAAAACACCCTAGAAATGAATGTACAAAAAATAAAGTTTGAGTATGTGTTGTATGTTCAAAATATCACAAAACAAAGTTGTGTTCACAGTTATCAAAACCTAGAGAGGAACCTGAGGTATCAGAAGCATACTTCATGGGTAATAGGAGAAACTGGCAACAATATCCTATGGGAAACAACATGCCAGTAGGAATATCATCTTATGGGAACAACAATTTTCAAAATCAAGGTCAATTTTAGCCACCCAACATCAGTTGGTGGGGGTAATAACCTTCGAGTCAGTACCCCCAAGAACCAAATCATTATAATACCTATCCATGGATGCAATACCAGTAGCATGGGTAGTAGTTGAGGAACTAGAATACTTGGAATCATAATCTATAGTATGTTGCTTCAGTTCCACTACAACCAATATTTCTTGCTCCTACTTTTAGGATTGCTCAACTACCAACCTTACCTACAACCAATCCAAATAACAAACAACAACCAGCTTATCAAGTGGAGAATGATATGTACCCCATGTACAATATTAAAGTAGACTGTACTCCAATAGAATTAAGGTCAGGAAAAAAAGTAGGAGTAGATCTCACTCTAGTAGAAGAGGAGAAAAACATAGAATTATGAAAAAAAGAATCACCTCTTATAATAGAAGTAGAAGAAGAATCAACACCTGTAAATAATAGAGAATAGGTTCCACATTTTCCACAAAGATTATAGGAACCTAAAAATCCATTACAATCAGAATTTGATATTCTCTCTAGTCTAAAGAACCTAATAGTCATAATCTCTCTCTTTTAGGCCATCAGAGATATTCCTATATATGGAAAGGCCATAAGAGAATTGTACCTAAATAAACCAAGAATAAAACCTACAAATTCAATTAGTTTGGTGGGTCAGTTATATGATCTCATGTTAGGGAACACCTACAACCAAAAGTACTCAGATCCAGGAAGCCCCATATTAACTGTACAAATAGAGGGTTATATTTTACCCAATACACTAGTAGATTTTGGGGCTACCATTAATGTCATGCCCAAAGAAACATGCAAAAACTTAAACTTTCAAACTTGAATCCAACAAAAACTGTTCTATAGTTGGTAGAAGGGTCTATAGTGCTTCCAGAGGGAATCTTAGAGGATATCACAGTTATAGTGGATGCATGAGAGAACCCAACAAAATTCTTAGTATTACAATCCAAGTCTAGGTTGGGTGGATATCCATTAATATTAGGTAGACCTTGGCTGACAATAGTCGATGCTTAAATAAGCTATAGATATAGCTAGATGACCATTTTTGATGGACAAAACATAAAAAACTGATTATCCATCCACCTGCACAATCTGTAGAAGTATTGGGAGAACTTGAAGATGAAAATCAGAACATTGGTGGTCTATCAATGATCCAATCTATCATGACACTTGATGAATTGGAAGATGAGAGTGATGAGTATAGGGTAATATCAAATTTTTTTCAAGGAAAAACTTCTTGTCCTCCTTCTAAGTTGCCATTAGTGGGAGGAAAAGACCACCATATTTAGAAAATAGAAGTTGCACCTAGTAGAGTGTTGAACATAGATGACAACTTGACAACTGAACAACAAATCAAACTAAAAGAAACATTGGTAAAACATCAAGATGTCTTTTCTTGGGACTATTTGGACATGAGAGGAATATCTCTTAAAACTTGCACTCATAGGATATATCTGGAAGATCAGGTTAAACCATTAAGACAACCATAGAGAAGAATGAATCCAGTAATTAAGGAAATTGTCAAAACTAAAGTGCAAAAAATCATCTAATTTGGGTTCATTTACCCCATTTCAGACAATGAATGGGTATCACCTTTGGTGGTGGTACCCAAGAAAAATGGCAAGTGGTAAATTTGTGTGGATTTTAGGTTGTTGAACAAAGCAACTAAGAAAGACCACTTCCATTTACCCTTCATAGATTAGGTCCTTAACACCTTAGCATGAAAGAAGTATTTTTCTTTCTTGTATGGGTCCAGTGGCTGCAATAAGATACAAATAGTGGAAGAAGATCAAGAAAAAACCATATTTACTTGCCCTTGGGGGGCTTTTACTTACAGAGTTTTACCTTTTGGTCTGTGCAATGCACCTGCCACATTTTAGAGTGAGCATATTATCTGACATGATTGGAGAAACTATGGAGGTATATATGGATGATTTCATTGTATATGGTGAAACTTTTGAAATAGCCATATAAAATTTGGAGAAAACACTTGAGAGGTGTGAGGAAACTAACCTGCCCCTTAGCAATGAGAAACATTACATTCTAATGTAGGAAGATATATTTTTAGGACATCAAATTTCTAAAGATGGTATCAAAGTGGATAGGAAGAAGATAGAAGTTATTCAAAACTTATCTACTCCCAAAACACATAAGGATATTTATAGTTTCTTGGGATCAGCTAGTTACTATAGGAAGTTTATAGCATACTTTAGCAAAATTGCTAAACCCCTGAGCACATTGTTATCAAAGGACATAGAGCTTATCTGGACAAAGGAACATGAACAAGCATTGAACACCTTAAAGAAAAATTTGATTATTGCCCTAGTATTGAGAGGTCCAAATTGGACCATACCTTTTCACTTATATGTTGATGCATCTAACAATGCAATAGGATAGGTGTTGTGATAGCAATATGGTAATTATTTGTATGCCATCTATTATGTTAGTAAACACCTCAGAGGTGCGAAATTCAATTATACTATCAAAAAAAATAAATTTCTTGCAATTATACATGCTCTTAATAAATTTCATCATTATATTACATGATATCATATTTTTGTACATACTGATCACTCAACCATCAGATACCTCACAAATAAACTTGGTATTAGTGGTAAAATTATTATATGGTTGTTGCTATTGTAGGATTTTGATGTGATAATAGTAGACAAGCTAGGTAAAGATAATGTGGTAGTTGATTTCTTGTCTAGATTAACACCTCTAGATGATGCAACTATAAATGACAAATTTCCAGATGAGAATTTTTTTTATATGAATGAACAGATACCATGGTACATAGATATGCCTAATTATTTAGCCACTAGTAAAGTATCCCCTACACTTTTACCTCATGAAAAACAAACTTTAATTGAGAAAAGTGTAAACTTCTCATGGATTGATGGGTGTATGTTTAAAACAAGGCTTGATCAAATAATGAGAAGGTGTATTGTTGAGAATAAGATAATAGAAATATTGAAGGCTTGCAATGATGAACCTTATGGTGGCTATTTTGCAAGAAAATTACTGCATACAAAGTGTTGCAAGATAGTTATTACTAGCCTACACTATTTAAAGATGTAGCCAAGCATGTGAGCCAGTGTGATCAATGTCAGAGGATGGGTAGACCTACTTTTAGGGATGAAATGCCACTCCAACCACATGTTCACATAGAGTCATTTGATAAATGGGGGATGGACTTCGTAGGACCTATTAATCCATAGTCGACGGGTAAAAGGTTTATCTTGGTTTATACTAACTTTGTGACCAAGTGGGTTGAAGTGTAGGCTTTGCATAATTTAAAAGAGAATATTGTAGTAGAATTATTGTATTCATTTATTTTTATAAGTTTTGGGTCCCAAGAGAGATCACAACTAATCAAGGACCCTAATTTACTTCAAATATGATTCAGGAATTCATGCAACAATATAAAATTAGGCATAATAAAACCACTCCCTACCATCCATAGGTGAATGGGTAAGTTGAAGTAACCAACCGAGAGTTGGAAAATATCTTGAAAAATATAGTGCAATAACATTGGAAGGATTGGGCCATTAGATTACCAGAAGTAGTGTGGGCCTACATGACCACCCGGAAGACTACGACTGGTTTCACACCATTCCAGCTAGTCTATAGGAAAAATGCCATGATGCCTATAGAATCTGAAGTGAAGACACTTAGAACTCTAGCAGAACTGAATATAAATGTAGATGATGCACACAAAGGAATTAAGTAGCTTAACCAACTGGATGGATACCAACTTGCTACTCTATAGAAAATATAAATCATTCAAAAACAAAGGGTCAAGTGGCATGACAACCACACCAAGCCAAAGTAGCTCAAAGTGGGAGAATGGGCATTACTATATGAATATCGGTTCCATGAAAGGAAATGCAAGCTCATGCAGTGTTGGATGGTACCATATGAAGTTACTGAAGTCATAAAAAATGGAGCTATGAGGATTAGAAAAATTAATGACATTAACATTACTTAACAGTCAATGATCACCACCTGCATCCATACCATGTGTCTGAAGCATACATGATTGAGTACAGATTAGGCATGGGAGAGATCCCAATTGATTTTGATTTTAAATTGAGTCAATAATATGTGGACCTAGTCCACATAGTCCCAAAAAAAATTATTCTTTCAATTTTTTTCTTTTTTAGTTGTATTTTTGTTTTGCAGGAACGATGCCTTGAGTGCAGTTGTTAGGCAACCTGGGAAATCTAGGCCTAATAAGCACATGATCCATGAACCTGTGACTTCCTATATTTCTAGAAGAATTGTTTGTATTAGGAGTAGCTTGTCCCCATTTGGAAATATACCTGAATTTGCATAAGAAATTTTGGATTGGTCTTTATGGATAATAAAACACTCAACTATTGTTTCAAGGGCAAATGTTGATTTTGTCTCTGTTATTCAACTAGAGCATTGAAAGGCCTAATAAACCTTGAGCATATATAAGTGGGTATGTCAAGTAGACATTTCAATAAAGGAGGAGCACATGTTTTCTATTAACTAATGGAAAGGTGTCTGATTCTTGTTTTATGATAGAAGGTGCCTGATTCCCATATTTTAGAAAGGTGGTGCAAAATTCCCATTTATACAGTAAAAGGTACTTGATTCTTGTTTTAAAAAAGAAGGCATCTAATTCCTAGTATATTAATGAGATGGTGCCTACATCCCATATTTTGGTAGATCGAC
Organism: Wollemia nobilis; assembly: GCA_028583015.1. Lineage (NCBI taxonomy): Eukaryota > Viridiplantae > Streptophyta > Pinopsida > Araucariales > Araucariaceae > Wollemia > Wollemia nobilis. Next base: position 7,229,148 of record JAQPPZ010017095.1, read on the forward strand.
ACCTGATTCCTAGGTTTTCCAAGAAAAAAGGTGTTCAACTTCCATTTATTGGGAAAGTGACACCGAATCTTCTGAACATAAAAAAAAAAGTTCATATAAAGTTTGCTATGGCACTTGAAAGTTAGAAAAAAGGTATTTTCTTCCCATATTAAATCATAGTGCCCGATTGCTAAGGTGATTGCCTACCATGTTAAGCAGAGCACCTGATTTCTAAGGCACTTGCTTCCCATGTTAAGCATAGCACTCAATTTCTAAGTCATTTGCTTTCTATTTATGAGGCACCAGCATGCCATAATTTGAAAAGAAGATACTTAATTTCCACATACAAAAGGCACATGCTTTCCATTATCACAATCATTTCTACCTCATAAGAATAAAACTTCAGATTTGAGAAAGTGGTCCTAGCCATGTTAGCACCCCATGCACATGCAAAGTTAAATATATCACTCACAAATTTAAAATTTGACAACCAAATTTCGAGGAGGGGATGTTTGTCATCCAATTAAGATATGTTTTTTCTAAATTTTGTTTTGAAACCTTGCAGGATGTCTTGAACGAATCATGTTGAAGCTACCAAGAACCAATCACATGGAGAGAAATTCACCGTATGCAAAATATGGCCATCATTGTCAGTTGAAGCTTATCTAGTCATCATCCATCACCAATAATGATACACCATAAATATTTGTACATGATGCACCCACAAAATGAATTTAGGTACATGATTAAATTTTTTGTTTTATGTTATACTATTTTCATATGCATGTGTGTCTATGGAAAAGTACCAGCACAACCCCCATTATAGTCCTAGCCACCCAAATAATCCCACTTGGAACTTGGCTACGTGTCATGGCTACGATTGGTAAAATCCTTATGGTTATCACCTTTGCACAATCTGGCACATGCTCTAAGGAAATTTTGCACGGATAACCATAATTGCTTTTGATTACGATAAGTTAACTACCTGCATCCAAGGAAGTAGCTAGTTTTAAAAACTGCTTACTAAATAACTACTATGTAAGGAGGAAAACTATAGAGGTGATAATTCAAAAAAAGTAGAGTGTGAAGCAGTTGCCGAGTGAATCATAAACCAGAGAGAATTTGCACTCTAAGCATGGGGAAAATCTAAGAACCATGATTTGAAGAAGAGTGAACCTATTAATTTCTCAATGATTTCTACAGATGTCCAAACCCAATTCAATACCACATGATAGAGGGAGTACTATAAAATAGTCATCTAAGGCAAAGACGTAGTGATAGCCAGTAAGTTTGTAGCATCCATGAGGGATGGGATCGTGCATATACAAGGACTAAAAATTCCAATCACTGGATAGTATATCACCATGGTGATGGGCCTTCCTCTAACAGGGGAGCACACATACAAGGAAGACAACCTAGCTTTTTGTACATAGATATTCTTTGGCATATTGATAGAGCACCTAATATGCACTAGTTTACCCAAGTAGCACATTCTTGAGCTCTGGAGGGTGATTTTTGAATAGATCACATGATTTTTCATCTGTTCTTGTAGGTATTAAAAATTGAACTCAAATAACTTTTGATTTTTAAACCACATACTTCATGGGGACAAGATAAACATCTCACATTACCTTACATGTGCCTTTAAATATGAGGCCAAATAGTACTAGGCAAGCACAACATCTACCTTGGCTCACCATGGCTTGATTTCGGCCTTGGTACAATATGCAGAGTCACATAGAAATGTGACGGTTTATGAGATTGAAGATACTAATGTAGTTATAGGGGTAAAATAAGGAGCATAGGTGTCATTATTGACTAAAAAATTGGTTGAGAGGGTGACAGAACAAGAAGAAATGGCACCTACATCCCAACTTGAAAATACACGAGAAGTAGGACAAGCCTCATCCCTTATTTTTTCCCAATTTTATGAGGAAACAGGATAGGATTTATTTCCCACTAGAATTCAATTCGATGATGAGGTAAGGCATGATCTACCAAGCCCAACATCCATACCAATTTTTACCATAAATTGAAGCAGAAGGATGAATGCATCTAGTGTGGTTTCAATCTCATAAGACGATGAAGCAATGATTGATGAGCTTAACAGGGAAGAGTACCTGGATGAAAATTTATAGGATATTTTCAAGGGGTAAACTCCTTAATAGGAGTGTATCGCTCCAAATTTTTTGCATCCCTACCTTCAGGCTATTGGATCCGCGCTCGAAAGGAGGATGGGAAAAGGATGATGCGGTACCTCGGACGAGAGGACTTTGCGAAGGTCCCGCCTCTCAAGGGAGGTGCATTTTGGTGATTTGTCGACGGATGGTGGGTTCACCAGGAAACATTTGGCGGCGCTTCCACGCCTAGGTTTTGGGAATGTGTTTTAATGGGTTCGTTTTATCCTTTAAACATTCATCCTAGGTTTGGCCGAATGATTCTAACTTAAACTACATGAAAATGCAATTTAAATGAATACAGTAAACGGACTGAAAGCAAAAAAATAGAGAATTTGCAGGAGGCTAATGAATATTACCTGATCCGAGATGTCTGATGAAGTTTCTGATGCTTGAAGTAGTCTGGATCATCTGGGATTCGACAAAATCACCTGCAATCTATCAGAATCATCTGGAATCTGATAGGATCATCTGAGACAGACAAAATCATCTCAGATCTGATGAATTCGTCAAACGAATTCGTCAGAAACCTGCAAAACAAAGAACAGATGCAAAATACAAGCAATTCTACTATGCAAAATAGAGGCAAAATATGCTAAAGAACAAGGTGAATACTAAGCAATAATTCAAAACAGAAAGTAAAACAGATCATTGCATTATGATGGCAAATCATGAATTTAATGTGCAATCTAAACTAGATGGGTGAACTCCAGATGCAAAGTAGAATAAAAACTAAATAAATGATCTTATTTATAGCATAAAATGACAGAGAGAAAAGAGAGAAGAGCAAACTTCAGGCACTGATTGCCTCGATGTATGCTGCAGTCGAGATCGTCTCGCATCAGTACGAGATCGTCCCTAATTTGACAGGATCGCCTCCGATCTTGACAGGTTCATCGGCTGCGATAGGTGTTGGTTTCGGCTGAAAACCAGTGATATACCTGCAATAAAATTACTATAGGAATAGTGCAAAAAGCAAATTTGAGAAGTTCTAGCACATAGGGAGTCGATTTGCATAAAAATTCAGCCAGGGGGTGGGGAGGGAAAAGTCTTAGAGTTAAATAGGCTTAGGGAAAGTTGTTGGGAGGTTGGAGATCTTCCCAATTTGGGAGATCTCCAACGGGGGAAGGGTCCCAACGGTGCAGACACGCTTCTGCCCAAATTGGAGACCCATTGGAACAGAGTCTAATTATGAAAATGCAGTTTTGCGACGAAATCGTCTGGACATCCTAGTCCAGACGAAATCGTCAAATCTGGGGCGATATCGTCTGATCGGCGACGATATCGTCCAACGGTCAAAAAAACTCCTAAAAATGGCATGGAAAAAGGGGAAATGGGTTTCTCGGTGGTTAACAGGCGGTTTGGGAGGTTAAATTTGAATTTAAATTTATTTACTAAGGTGAATGTAATTATTCCAATTTGACTGCGCCAATTTTAGGGTGCTACATTTTGCCCCCTCTTTAGCAAATTTTCCGAAGAAAATGAGTTAAAGATGAGTTCTTCTCGATCTATGAGAAAGAAAAAAATTATTCCCATTTTTAGGCCACGATTCTTGGTCAAATCGTATGACAACTTACTATGGTGCCCCCTCCGTGTTTTTACCCAAATCGAACGTTTGAGGTAAAAACGCGAAAAAGCAAAAAAATATTTGTGAATTATTTTGAATAAAATTAAGAAAAATAGGGTAAAACCCTAATTCATTGTTACTGTTCATTTTACTGTTTTTAGAGCTCTAGAGAAAAAATGGTAGAGACAGCACACAGATCTGCAGAGGTCCACCGCGGTCTACGGGTAAGGGTTTAAACTCAATTTAGATTGATTTAATTGGAATTTACATGCTTTGTAGATAGATTTTAAGATGAATTTTGAGCATCGCGACCGTTTGTGGCCGTCGACGTCGTCCGGACGAAATCGTCCCTAGTTCGACGAAATCGTCTCAAGTTCGTCAATTTCGCCCAAGGGCGAAATCGACGAAAAATGGACGATTTTGTCAAATTAGAGACAATTTTGAGGCAAAATCGGAGATGATTTTTCTCAAATTTGGGACGATATCATCCAATAGTGGGCGATATCATCAATTGCAAAAATTTGATCTTTAAGGTGTAGTTTTGATTACTGAAATTATTTATTAATGATTGTTTGTTGTTTTGATTGTTTATGTTTGCAGAGAGGACTACTAAAGAGCAAAGAGTGGAAATACGACGGGCTGAGAGACGACTTGGCCGCTCTCACCCAGGCAAAGAGGGATCTGTTGGCATAGGCCGGCTTGTAGCATGTGGCAGAGATGTCGCAGGTTTCTACTGACATGGGGCTACTGACGACCCTAGCAGAGAGGTGGTACCCGGGCTCTTCATGCTTCCGATTATCGATAGGGGAGATGACTCCCACACTAGAGGATGTATGGAGGATTCTTAGAATCCCCATACAAGGGAGGATGATCACACTTGCGGCCAATCAGGGTCATGCAATGGGATGACTCTGCGGTGACCCGAGCTTCACCCTGGAGAAGGGCAAAGTGAACATCGAGGCACTATGCCAGATGCCTGGGGCATATACACTGACACGAGTTCTGGATGGAGTAGTTGGTGGAATTCTACTGTGCCACCAGAGAGAGTGCAGGGTGTCGTGGATGCTCGCATATGTGATCTGCGATATGCGCGACCATGGCTATAGATTTTCTTGGGGCAGCTTTGTTCTATGCCGGTTGTACAATATCCTTTACGGGGTTGTGTACAAGGGCGGACGGTGTCTGGTCATGACATCACTCCTACAGGTTTGGTGCTGGGAGCACATTGCGGTGCGGAGGCCGATAGGGCTTCCACTGATAGGGGTTGACGGGGAGAGGCCCCGAGTCTTCTACTGGTGGCTCCGAAGAGGGGCACAGCGACGGATCGACCTGTCGGTGTCCCGAAGACTACTGGATGACTTGGTCCCAGACCAGATCACCTGGAGGCCGTGGAGGCAGCATCCAGGGTGGGTAGAGGATGCACAGGAGCTGGCTCGCATCAGGAGAGTCTGTTGGCTGAGGATGGAGAGGGGAGAGGTGGAGCTCCACCGCTACGACCGATTTTTATGATAGTTCAGTCTACAGCTGGGGATCCCATCTCCGAGGGATTACAAGTTTTCTCGGACTATCCAGGATAACACCACAGTTAGCGGGGCTCCAGACATGCAGCGATTCTAGAGTCAGGACACGGACGATGCCCCCATCCAGCCAGTGGATGGGGATGATGCAGGAGTAGCCGATGGCTACGATGCCTAGTACGTAGGCATCCACCCTCCTCGAATGACGAGGGCACAGGGTCTGATCCATGCAGTTGTGCGTCAGATAGGGAAGTGATGCTAGGCAGTGATAGAGGCGGCCCAAGGTCACGGCGGGAGAGAGCAGAGGAGGCCATAGGCACAGGAGCGGTCATGGCAAAGGGAGAGGGAGAGGAGGGAGGTGAGACCCCCATCTCCACAGAGGCCACCATCGCTCGATAAGGGCAAGGGTGTAGACACAAGAGAGAGTAGTGGGATGGCTACTCTTCGGGCAGAGAGAGATCGTCTACAGGCTTAGGTGCAGACACTACAGGATGCAGCTACACAGCACCAGGCTAAGGTGTCACAGCTACGAGATGAGAATGCACGTCTCAGGGCACGAGGCGAAGGGGTGAGCACTAAGGAGCTGCTACGGTCGGTTTCTCAGACCGCATTCTATCAGGCGCTATACTACCAGGCGGTGCCAGAGGGCTAGAGGATACAGGTGCCAGCTGCCATAGCCGATCCGATCAGGACAGGGTCGATGAGGAGCTCATCCCGATCGACGACGAGGACTCGTAGTACCACACATACTACGAGGGGACCACCTCGTCCTCCGTAGGGCAGGGGAGGAGATGAGGCCGAGAGCTCTAGAGGATCTCAAGGCTAGAGGGCGGGATATTGCTACTAATATTGTATTATACTTGTATTGACAGAGGATTGAGTATGCCGAGGTACAGATTGTGGCATACCAATCCAGTTTTGATGATGTATATATTCTGTTGATATATATAGATGAGATATTTTTGAGTATATGACTTGTCTTATGTGATACTTATGATGCTTTTTTGATGTAATTGATTGATTTGATTGATGTAATGATTTTATTGATGATTCATGTAATTATGTCATTTTGGAAAATATTATAACTTGGATGTCATGCTATAAATATTTTAAATGAAATAATCTGATGTAAAAAATTGATTGGTTGTAATGAAATGTAAAAATAAAAAGAGATTTCTAACAATAATTTCAAAGGACATTGTCGCTATTATAGACCATTTCATGGAGTCGCTGCTCACTCGGTCGTCCAGCTAGTCCCAGGATAGAAATATTGTTAAAAGAAAAGAGTGCTTAAGAGACTGTCTTAAGATTTTGTTGTGATAATGCAAATGATGATGATGATGGTTTGCTTTCAGATTTCCATGAAAATATTATGCATGAAATATTGTAAAATAATTTTTGCTAGGCATAAATTCCTAAGTGTGATAAAATTGTTGAATAATTCCTTAGGAATTATACCGTCATTGCAAAATTGGAGGTTGACATAATGACATGAAATAATGAAAATGTGCATTCTTTTGAAAAGCAAAATTTGTGTAATATGAAGTCATATGTTTTGTATGATTTTTGATAAATTGGGAAAAAAAATTGTTACAATGGTTTGCGCTAGGCATAGAATATGTAGGTATAGACTTATACCATCATCGCGAAAATCCAAAAAAGGATAGTTTTATTGCATGATTGATTTTTGATGAACAAAAAATATGGTAATGAGGACTTGCGCTAGGCATAAAATTTCTTTTTTGGTTTTGAAACTATACCATCGTTGCGAAAGTCAATCAGATATGTATATTTTTAATTGTATATTTTTGAAAGAAATTGTTGATTTTTCTATTATATAGTTGTCTTTGTGGTAAACAACTGTACTTGATTTATTCCAAACAAGTTGCAAAGATAATATTTCAAAGTATTTTGAAGACAAAAGTTAGATTTATAATGAATCCCATGTGCATAAGTGAATTCATTGCAAATATTGATTTATCATAATGATAGACAAAATCTCTCAAATACAAATGTGTGTGCAATTGCATTGTTCATTTACCAGATTTGAGCAAGATACTATGATACAAGTGATTTGAAGAAACCAAATAAGTGTTCATTAACCATGATGTAGATGCATATAACCATATTAGACTACTATGTAGATCGGATTATCAAGAGCTAGCTAATCCATAAGAAGACATAGGTCTATACAAAATAAGGTCACTAATGTGACAGACATATCGCCACGCTAGGAGTTACCCAAGGCCAAGCAGGTTGGGCACAAACCACCTGTTATGGGGCTTACCTCACAGTTTTCAAATAATTGAGAATTCCAGGGATTCAAGCTCATCAACCCTTCTTTTTTTTTCAAAGGGTAGGGAAAGGGATTTTATTGCTTTCTTGCTTTCTTTTGAACTTTGCTTATTTTTCTTTTTGTATTTCTTTTGCTTGATAATGCTTGGAACATTGCTGAAATAACATTTTTCTTTTCTCTTCTTTCTTGAATTTTTCTTCTCTTTTTCTTTGCTAGGGATACTTGCTCGGATTAGCTGTAGAGCAAGGGATTTTTATTCTGGGTAGGGGTGAGCTTGTCCTTTTGCCAATTCTCAAAGATTCTAGACCATGTGCATGATAGGATAGCAAGGGAAACTTTTCACTCAAGAAATCAGTTCTACTATGTAGCAAAACATGGAAATTACAAATATAATCATTTTATTGTGAAAAAATGTGCTTGGTTTAAGTAAATAACAAGATCAATTCTCTATGCTCAAACTTTATTTAATTGAATTTTGTGAACTTTGATATAAGAGAGATTAGTAATCATGCCAGATAAAATCAAGATGTTTATTGTTGTGAGTGTGCAAGTGAGGGATTCAAAATAAATGCTAATTTATCCAAAATAAGTTGAAACATATAACTACAATAATTGTAAGAAAATATATATAAATGATTTGTGAGAAAGTTTTTGAGAATGTTGACTCTCTCTTTCTTCTGTATATTGTTTTGGTTTCGAAAGAGTCAAGCATATTGTTGTTTTTATATTTTTGAGCAAAAAATTTAACAACTGCCTTAAACAAATGCAATAGATAGTTTTTGAAGATTTTTGGAGATTTATGAATGTTTTTGGTGTTTTTGAATAAATTGAAAGAAATACAAGATAGTAATTTTGAACAAATATATACATGGATGAAATGACCAAGTTTATGCATAGTAACGTTTAAGATGCAAAATATTCATGGGTTCTTTAAGTTCTTTACCATCTAAGGTAGATAATTTATATGCTCCTAATTCAAATTTAGCAGTAATAATATATGGTCCAAGCCAGTTGGGCTCAAATTTACCTTTAAGGTCCTTAGTTGCATTAGTATTTTTTTTGATTTTGAGGATTTTGATTTTTTTGTATTTTGATTTTAATTTATGAATTGAAATTGGTGATATATACAAGATGATCTATATACACTATACAAGGTTATGTGAGTATAGCATGTTTAAGGTTGCTTCAAAATCAAAGGAGGTTTTGAAGGATAATCTGGTTGAGGTGAAGGTAAGAACAAAAGATGATGAATAAAAGGTAGTGATAACAAAAGCTTTGTTATAATGTAGAATAATGTAGCAAAAGATTTGACTGTTATATGTGGAAAATTAATCATGTTACAAAATAAAATGTAAGAAAGACAAGAAAGTTCTTCATTCTTATCACTATATTCCCAATATTAATAAGATAGAGAAAGTATATGTGAAATATATGCATGGATGTTATATGGTAAACAAAGATGATCATATATGGATAAAAAAAAGTGATGGATAGAAGAGAATTGTGATAATAAATAATATATAGAACTTGATGTTTCAATCGTTAAATATTCTTCAAATGGTTTTGGGTCACCATGTATGGTAACAATTTTATTTGTAAGTTCAAACTTCAAACATTGGTGAAGAGTGGAAGGGACAACCCTCATCGTATGAATCCAAGGACTCTGGAGAAGTAGTTTGTAAGGTGAAGTACAATATCCTACATAGAATAAAGTATCCAGGATCTTGGATCCAATATTAAGGGGAATAATTATAGTACCTTGAGGTTCTTGAATTTCATTGTTAAAAGATTTTATAATAACATTTGATTCATTACTATCTTCTTCCTTTAATTTGTGTTTTTGAAATAATTGATAAGTGCATAAATTAAGAGAAGAGTCATTATCTACCATGATAGTTTTAACAGGTGTTTCTTTACTAGATCTCGTAATGTAAAGATAGGAGTCTTCTTGTGGAGTAGAGGAAGGAATATCCTCATCATAGAATGAAATATGGTTAACCTCAAGAGGGTTTATACCATTAATTATGTTCTTATAGAAAATATGATGAGGAACAAATTGTTGGCTAGGTATTTTGAACAAAGTTTCCTTATGAGAAATTTGTAATACTTCTAAAAGAGACATCTTTGCTTGAGGATTAATCACTTGTTGTTGATTATCAAGGTGGATTTTAGATTGAGATTTTTATTCTAAAGATAAGCTTTCTATGCTCACATTCCATTTTGGATCATTCTCGAGAGTCAAAGATAGTTTTGAAGGTTGGTCAAATGAGGAATCCATATCTTGAATATCAGATTAAGTTGATTGAACTTGAGGTTGCTCATTTGTAGTTTTTGTTACAACATTAGTAATATCACCATGATGGGATACATTAACATGCAATATTTGATTGGTTTCTTTTAGTTGATAATTGAATAGGAGTTCTTGGGAGATCTCCATGTCTTGATTGATTATTGGTATTTGTTGTGTAGGAGTTTGATTGTTTACTGGAGGTTTATCATCGATTGTAGATTGTAATTCCTTTATATTAAAAAGACCCTTATCAATCAAATCTTGAATTGCACATCTTAAATCTTTACAATTTTGTGTCATATGTCCATCTACTCTATGATATTCACAATGTAGCTCAGGTTTAAACCAATCTGTCATGGTATCAGGTTGTCTTATGGAAGGGAGTTCAATCCTATTTGTATCAAGTAAATGTTTGAGAATTATATCCATTGGTTGATTGAGCTTAGTAAATTTACGTGATGAAGGTTTTCGAGAGGTTTTTGATAAATGCCTTAGGAATTTTGTCATAAAAGGACCTAATGGTTTCTCATCTCTACTTTCTTTGTTATGGGTAGAATGATGATAGGAAGATTGCGATGTAGGAGGTGAGTGCATGGTAGAGTTGAAAGAATAAGTATTTTCTTGTTGAAATGGATGTGTTGTATTGAAAGAAGAATTTTGAAAGGGTGGAGGAGGATTATATATGGGTTGATAGACATAATATGGATATATGGGAGAATAGATAATATCGTTATGAAGAGGATTGGCAAAGGGATTGTCCTGTTGAGGTAAGGATGTAAAATAAGAAGAGTGTGATGGAGGTGATGTTGAATAGGGATAAGGTTGGTCACAATCAACAAATGTATTTGGATGAATTCTTCCAACATTACTGATGGGCTCATATGAATTTGAGTAAAAACTCATGGTTTCTTTAGTACTTCTAAAAGTAATATTTAGCATCTATTATTTAGAATTGAATCTAAAACATACAAACTTGAAATGATGATTTTGTTTTTGTTTTTCTTATATACATATATATTTTTTTGTTTTTTTGTTTTTGTTTTCAAAAGGTTATGATGCATTCACGTCGGGTTCACCAAAATGTATCGCTCCAAATTTTTTGCATCCCTACCTTCAGGCTATTGGATCCGCGCCCGGAAGGAGGATGGGAAAAGGATGATGCGGTACCTCGGACGAGAGGACTTTGCGAAGGTCCCGCCTCTCAAGGGAGGTGCATTTTGGTGATTTGTCGACGGATGGTGGGTTCACCAGGAAACATTTTGCGGCAGTTTCCATGTCTAGGTTTTGGGAATGTGTTTTAATGGGTTTGTTTTATCCTTTAAACATTCATCCTAGGTTTTGCTGAATGATTCTAACTTAAACTACATGAAAATGCAATTTAAATGAATACAGTAAATAGACTGAAAGCAGAAAAATAGAGAATTTGTAGGAGGCTAATGGAGATTACCTGATCCGGGATGTCTGATGAAGTTTTTGATGCTTGAAGTAGTCTGGATCATCTAGGATTCGACAAAATTGCCTGCAATCTATCAGAATCATCTGGAATCTGATAGGATCGTCTGAGACAGACATAATCATCTCAGATCTGACGAATTTGTCAAACGAATTCGTTAGAAACCTGCAAAACAGAGAACAGATGCAAAATACAAGCAATTCTACTATGCAAAATAGAGGCAAAATATGCTAAAGAACAAGGTGAATACTAAGCAATAATTCAAAACATAAAGTAAAATAGATCACTGCATTATGATGGCAAATCATGAATTTAATGTGCAATCTAAACTAGATGGGTGAACTCCAGATGCAAAGTAGAATAAAAACTAAATAAATGATCTGATTTATAGCATAAAATGATAGAGAGAAAATAGAGAAGAGCAAACTTCAGGCACTGATTGCCTCGATGTATGCTGCAGTCGAGATCGTCTCGCATCAGTACGAGATCGTCCCTAATTTGATAGGATCGCCTCCGATCTTGACAGGTTCGTCTAGCTGCTATAGGTGCTAGTTCCGGCTGAAAACCAGTGATATACCTGCAATAAAATTACTATAGGAATAGTGCAAAAAGCAAATTTGAGAAGTTCTAGCACATAGGGAGTCGATTTGCATAAAAATTCAGCCAGGGGTTGGGGAGGAAAAAGTCTTAGAGTTAAATCATCTTAGGGAAAGTTGTTGGGAGGTTGGAGATCTTCCCAATTTGGGAGATCTCCAATGGGGGAAGGGTCCCAAAGGCACAGACACACTTCTGCACAAATTGGAGACCCGTTGGAACAGATTCTAATTATGAAAATGCAGTTTTGCGATGAAATCGTCTGGACGTCCTAGTCCAGACGAAATCATCAAATCTGGGGCGATATCGTCTGATCGGCGACGATATCGTCCAACGGTCAAAACAACTCCTAAAAATGGCACAAAAAAAGGGGAAACGGGTTTCTCGACGGTTAACGGGTGGTTTGGGAGGTTAAATTTGAATTTAAATTTATATACTAAGGTGAATGTAATTATTCCAATTTGACTGCGCCAATTTTAGGGTGCTACAAGGAGGTTGCAATAGAAGATTTAGCATAGGATGGCTAGGTAGAGGATTTGCAGTAACAATTATAGTTATTGAGAGAGCAGGCTTCCACTTGGTACGCCAAATACAGATAAGAACAAAATTTATTTCAAGAGTCCAAGAAAGAAGTTGCATTTAAGATGCATGAGTTGTATCAAACTATTTGGTAACTATAGGGGAAAATAGGATGATTGCAACTATAGGGCAAAGTAGTGGAAACCAAGCAATCAACCAAATTATATGCAGTGGTGCAGACTGATGGGGCAACATAGGTGCACATTACCAACATAGAAACTAACCAAGGATTGGATGCTGCAATGGAAGTAGAGCAGCCTTGTTCAACATCTCATTCTATGAAACAAAAAATTCAAGAAGATGAGGTTGACGTTGAGGAACCTAAGACTTCAAAATAATTTGTAGAAAAAGTATATGAATAGGGTAATGATGTGGAGACTGAAGAGCCTCAAGTTTCAGGTAAGGAGGAATATCCAGAACATTCTCTAGTTGATGTAGGGGTTGAACAACCTCAAGAGGAAAAAATAGTTTCAATCGAGCAACAATTTGTTGCACAGGAAGAAGAGGCTCAATAGCCTGCATCTACTAAAAACTAGGAAGTAGTAGCAGCACTGGAATACCCTAAGATGTAGTCCAAAAATCTAAGGTCAAAGAAAAAGGTTGTAAGGGCATCTCAATGAAGACCCCAAACCAAAGAAAGAGTTGTAGAATTGAAGGAATTGGATATCAAATATGATGAGGAATTAGAACTAGATTTTGATGAGGAATGGGAGGCAACAAAGAAATTTTTTGCTGCCCAAAAATAAAAATTTGAAAAACTTAAGGAAGATATAGAAGTAGACAAGAAGAACTAGAAAAATGCTTCTAAGAGGGCATGCAAGGAAGCAAAAAAAGAGGCCAAAAAGGAGGCCAAGAAGCCTCTCAAGAAAAGCATAGTTTCTCAACCTCATCAATTCTGGGGCATATAAGGGTTGATAGGTGATAAGCCTTCAAGTAGGAAGGCTTATTTCATGAGGATGGGATTTCTAGATCCTGTGCCACCTACATATTAGGCATCAAGTATTAGAACCCCTTCGATGGTAGAAATAGAGGTCAAGGCTAAACCTAAACTTGACCCAATAGGGGATGATTTTCCCACAGCCAAGGTTGCTAAAATGTCTAATCCCATTTGATGATGAATCTATAGTACTTGTGGGTGAAGAGTTACCCCTTCACCATGAATACTGGAAAATAGTTGAGCCTACATTCTAGAAGGACACCACCAGTTTCTTTGGTTACTATTTAAATATTGAGAAAGGCAAGGTGGCCTAGATAAGGGAACCGCAAAGAAAAAGAGCAAGGCCAAGTCAGCTAGTTTGATGTACCTTATGCTAAAAACAATAGGGACAGTAGGCAGCCACTCAAAAAGCACAAAAGGGACAGAAGCCTCAAGACAAGGAAAAAGTAAAGGTTGTTGAAAATAAAAGAAAAAATATAGTTTGGGACTATTGGAAAGTTGTAAACAAAACTGGTAATTACCAGTATAAAGAGGCATAGGGATGTGCCAACCATTAAGCATGGGGGATTATGAGCCTTGAAAATACTCATTTTTTGTACCACTTTCCCTATAAAACAATAGAACTTATTCCTATGGATGTATATGTTTAATGAGAATTTTATACATATTTAATGATTTATTTTACATGTTATTTAATATTTGTTTCTAAGTATGTTTTGTGTAGATTTCATAGAAATTTTTGTATTTTAGCATTTTTTCATCAAGGTCCTGCTCCTAACTGGCACCTTCGATTTCATGAAGGTAAAACATTCATAGTACACTGGTGTGAAGTGCTAAGTTAAGTGCTTGATTCCCCTTGAAGTACCTGACTTTCGTTTGATACTTAACTAACAGGTGTCTGCTTCCCATTAGGCACCTCCTTCCTATTAGGCACATAACTCCTGTATTTATGCCTACATCCTAAATTCTATAGACAAGGCACCTACATCCCAACTTATACAAACAAGGCACCTGATTCCCATTGAAGCTAAATTCTAGCATGGCTCTATGGTCGATAAAATAGAACATGATTTCAACAAGGAGCGCAAATGGAATTTTAGCATTGAAACTAGACAAGGGACAATGTCAAATATGACTAACCATCTATTTTTTAGCTGCTACGTAAATATCTATGTAAATCAAGAAAAACCAATATCAAACGTATTCTGATAAAATAGAATACACCTTAACATTTTGTTCGATTTATTGTATTCATGCATGTAGTTGTAAAGTAAAATTAATTATTTTATTTATTTCTATTTTTTAATAGGGTGTGGCCACATATATTATAAATATGCAGGCCATGCCTAAAAATATGATCCCGAATTTCCCTTGTACATTTTCTGCTGCAAGTTTTAATAAATATTTTTCTGATTCATTTTTGATAAATCGACTAAGCATTCAATGAATGATTTAATGCAGGTTTAACCTGATAGAAGTGTGGGCCCACTCTCAACAATGTTATTCCCTTTCCTTTCCCCTATTTTCTATTTTCTTTAATTTTATTTCCATTTTGTACATTAATTTAAATTCTTGTATTTTCCATATTTTTGTAAATTCTAGAAATGTGCAATTTTAATTTCTGAATGTAATTTAAGCATGTTTTCATAAACGTAGGATATATTAGTGGTTTGGAAATAAAAATCATAACTTCAATAAACACCAACACCCCCAAACCATAAATCCGAGGGACTCATCTCTGTGGAGGAAATTATAAGCATATATTGTGCAAGGCTTCTCACAAGTCTATGAGCTACCCTAGTTTGATAAATTAAATGAGGCAGTGAACTTAAATGTAGAAAACTAACCAATATTTTTGCCCAAAATTCACACTATTTGAGTCTTGCTACTTGCCCATCCAGGATTTTGCTTCACACCCTGGCATGCTCGGATAAGAACAAAAAATATGTTCCTCTTATTATTGAGTCTCATGGTAAAATGGCATTACTAATCTTCCTACTTTGGGCACACCCAAAAGTAGAGGACTTTCTGATGATGAAATCTGGGAAGCCACTCACTAGGGGCTACTACAGTTTCTATGGGGCAAGCCAATGGATGGAGATGAATCCCACCATCACTAGTCTCGATCAATGATTGGTGATGAAATCCAACTCATTGATGTTTAATGTGGATTGTGTAGTGTGTGATGTTCCTTTTAAGTTTTCATTTTCTATGGTGTTTTCTTAAACAATAAAGTGCAAAATAAAACTATCTTAGAGTGCAACTAATATGTAATTTTAGTTTATTACCTATATATATATTATATATATATATATATATATATAGCACATAAAGCAAAAAACAAAACACCATAAACAATAGAAAACCTGAGCCAAATGTAGTAAGTGAATTCTAAATAAACCTTAGAATATTTTTGACATACATATTCAAAAATAGAATAAGATGAATTTGAAACCCTAATGCAACTAAAAATGTATTTGCAAGTGCAGATCTACCCCTAAATGCAGTCTATATGACTTTTTATAAACAAATAAATCACTATCCTAAAATGCACTTTTTTTAAATGCCTAATATGCCTAAGAATGCTTAATGTATTGCTTTTTAAAACATAAAAATATGAATATTTATTTTTCTTTTTTATATATTTTTTTAAATAAAAAATATAGCTAGGGTTTCTAAAAATGACTTACCCAAAAGTTTACGTATTTTTCCCCTAGCTTTATAGATGCAACATTGTATCTCACAGACGCGATGTCATATCTCCTAGATTAGGTGTCGTATCTTGCAATTATAGTGTGGCATATCCTAGATGTGGTTTTGTATTTCCAAGACATGATATGGCATCTACGCAGGCAGAGATCGAACCCCAATAGCTTCTAGAAACCCTATTTTTGGATTTCACAACTTTTGTGTGATCAATTTTTTGAAAACCTAATGTAAAAAATAAACATAGATCAAAAACTCAATATGATAAAACAAATCAAAATATGAAACCCTTTGGGGGTCCCACCGTGATCACCATTTTGTGAGAAAAAAAATATCAAAACCAAAATAACAATAATAGATAAAAACAAGTAGTATACACAATGAAAGAATGATATTATATTGATTTAGGGAGCCTGGATATCCATTGTTACAACATTGATATGCCCCAAATCACGAGGGTTACAAAATATTTCTTATTTTGATACAATGATTACAAAAAGGGGTAATAAAACCCTTGATCAATAAAATATGGTATCTTCAGATCTTCTTTGCTCCAAACAAGAGGTTGAGTGGGCTTCTTGAATATCCTCTACGGGGCCACTCTAGCTACAACAACTATCAAATAACTCATAACCTGTATCTACACACAAAGCAAACCACCAAAAACAAGTCAATAACACATGTGTGGCCTCCATGGTGTGAGGCCCTCCTTAATAAAAACTATAAATATATTAACCCTAGGTGGAATACTTATACAATATGAAACAAAATGCAAGAAATATAAATGGAATGATAAAAATTACCTTGTCAACTCTTGATGGTGATCTATGCTTTCGAGAGATCAAAATAGTGTTGCACAGATGCCAAAAAGAATCTATGGGCTTGCTAGAAGTGGTGCAGTATTCGACGGATGCCCTGTAACATTTGGGAGATACTTTACAGTGTTTGGGAGATGCCTAGAGCTGTTTGTGGACTATGGTGAATGCTCAGTAGAGTTGAAATATAGTTTTCAGGGCTTGTAGCGAGCGAAAAATGGTGGCGATGGTGGCTAGGGTTTGTGCAAAAATGTGAATGATATCTCCTTGTAAATATTTTTTTACCTCTATTCATGAAAAGTGAATAACATTTTATGATTTCCCTCATTCATGTTGGGGTTGTGATGATTTCAACGAGTGGCCATGATTAAAACATGATGAACAACTGAGATTGCAACTTGGTAAGTGACACGAATTGCATCTAGTGAGTGGCAAGGATTACCACATGGCCCACTAGGATGAAGTTTTGATGTATGGCTTAGATTTATATATATACATACATATATATAAATATAAATACATTATATATGAATGGCTAAGATTTGATTATGATGGATGAATGGTTAGGATTTGGTGATGATGAATGAGTTGTGAATGGCTAGGATTTGGTTTCTACAATAACATGGTTAAAGCATAAATAAAAGTCAACCATATATTTATACAAGGATTATCATTGAGAACACCTCTAGAAAAACAAGGAAGAAATATTTGAAGATTAACATACCATAAACAATGTAAATGCATTTCCTTGATGTGTCACACCATTGTTTTATCCTTAAGTAGGTGGTCTATTTTAAGATAGACTAAGCTATCACCGACTCACTTTAAGGAGACTCATTGCAAGCAACTTCCTATTCCAATGGTGTAAACACGAGTCATGAGCAAAAACACGATGCACCTACATTGTGGGTATTCATCCATGTTATCCTTAGTTTGATGAAAAAGTCATCGCCATCAGTTCCCCTTTTAATATAGTTTTTAATTGTTCCTTGTGGCCAATTCTTTATCCACCCATGAGAGTACCTGATGTTGCAACCATGCAGAGCGTCAACAGTACCATGTACTTATCTAGAATTGACACAACATCAAAGCATATATCCATAAAAAATATCAAAACTAAACATTAAAACATCATTCAATAATGCATAGTCCATTTCATATAACAAGTCCTTCCAAGGTGGGTCATGAAATACTACTCCTCTTGGACTAAACATACTCCTCTATTTTTTCTACAAAACATTACATTTTATCTTTATTCAAAAAAATAAGGAAAATATCTTTTCATCTCATCTATTTTTTCTCAAGTGACATTTTTCTCTAAATACTAGTCCCATTGGACCCTGCATTGTTCTAGAGTTAATTTCATTATTTATTTGGAATAAAACTCTTTATTATTCATTGGACTTACTTCAATGACCAATATATCTATCACCTATAAATTTTATACATCCCACACATATTTAGGATCAACAATGTACTTCCTAAGTAGGGATATGTGGAAAGAGTCATGGATATTTGATAGGTTGGGTGGTAATGCAAGTCCATAAGCCATTTAAATGATCTTATAAATGATTTAAAAGGGCCCAAAAAAATGGAGATCCAATTTATAATACTTTATGGCATTCTTCATGCGTTTAACTCTTAGAAAAACTATGTCTCCCATAGAGAAATCTCTAAGCAAGCACTTCAAATCAATGTAGCCCTTTTGATGATTGATGGATTCCTTAAGCATTTGACTTATCATGATGAGTTTTTCCTCCATATCTTTGACTACATCTGGTCCAATGGCAACTTGATCCTTCAAGTTATCCCAAGATAGAGGAAAATTGCACCTCCTACCATACAAGGCTTCAATCAGGATCATTTTCAAGGAAGCATGGTATCCATTATTATAAGAAAGCTCCACTTAATGCAAACTATATTTCCATTGAGACTTTTGGTCTATGAAATACATGCATATCATGTATTCTAATATTTTCTACCCTTTCTATTTGATTATCTATTTCTAGATGATATGCAAAACTAATATTTAGCTTCGTACCAACTACATGATGAAGGGCTTACCAAAACTTAGATGTAAATCTGGAGTCCCTATCTGAGATGATTACCTCAGGAAAACCATGCAACCTAAAAATATATTTGGTAAATCTATTAGCCATTATAAAGGCATCATACTTGAAATTCCTAGAATAAAATGAGCAACCTTGGTCAATCTATCGACCACTACTAGGATTGCATCATGCTCGTACCTAGTCTTAGGTAAAACTACTATAAATTCCATAGATATCACCTACTATTTTTGTATTGGTATGTCATATGGGTATAAATATCCTACTAGATATCTATGCTCCACTTTCACTTTTTGGTATGCTATACATCGAGCCATAAATTTAGTGATATCTTTCTTCATACCCGATTAGAAGGTCATTTTCATGTTCTCCCTCATATTTATCCCTCCTGGGTGAGTGGAGTAAGGAGATCTATACACCTCTTGCATGATCAGTCTCCTTAAATCACCAATTTTAGGGATCATCACCCTATATTTAAAACATAAAATTCATTCCTTTATGTCAAAATCCTTATTCTCTTCAAGATTCCCTTCCATATTGGCATGAAATTCACTATAATATTGGTCTTGTTATTGCATTTTCCTAATGTGGTCCATTTAGTCCATGTGACAATTGGTCAAAGTGGCTATATACCTTCTTTTACTCAAGGTATCAACAATTTTATTTTCCTTACCCTTGATATACTCTATACCAAAATCATATTCTGCTAAGAACTCGATCCACCTTCTTTATTGCACACTGAGCATTTTTTGAGTAAAGACATACCTCAAGCTCTGATGGCCTATCCTCAACTCAAAAGACTTCCCTAATAGATAATATTGCCAAATATTAAGGGTATGCACCACAACTACTAACTCCAAATCATGTGTAGCGTAGTTAACCTCATTCTTCTTGAGTATCCTTGAATCATATCCTATGACTAAATCATCTTGGGATAGAAACCCTCCCAAACCTTCCCAAGAAGCATAAGCACAAACTAAAAAATTCCCTTGTGGGTTTGGAATCCTGAGAATAGGTGTGGTGGTAAGCTTCTATTTAAGCAAATTAAAAGTGGATTTGTACTTGTCTATCCATTTATATTCCTCTCATTTTCTTCGAAATTTAGTTATGGAGTAGGTTATTTTAGAATAATAATTTACAAAAGGCCTATAGTACCCTATCAAGCTCATGAAGCTCCACACTTTGGGAACATTAGTATGTAGTAACCAACTCAAAAATGGACTCTATCTTCTTTGTATCAATAGCTATCCCCTCTATAGATATGATATATCTGATATATTGCACCTTTAGAACACATAAGTCACATTTTTATAGATTCCCATAGAGTTGGTTTCTTCTCAAAAACCTAATCATAATCCTTAAATGCTTATCATGCTCCTCCTTATTCTAGGAGTATATCATAATATCATCCAAGAATACTAAGACAAAATGATCTAGATGCTCCTTGAATACACTTTTCATTAGATTCATGAATGTTATTAGGGCATTGGTCAGTTCAAAAGGTAGCACTATGAACTCATAATGCCCATACCTAGTTTTAAAAGTAGTCTTGTGAGTATCCTCTTCATGAATTATCAATTGATGGTATACTTATTTCAATTTAATCTTTAAAAATATGGTGACACCGTTGAGTTGATAAAACAAATCCTAAATCCTAGGTAAAGGGTGCATATTCTTAATAGTTGCTTTGTTTAGCATTCTATAGTCTATACACAATCTCAACAATCCATCCTTCTTTTTGATAAAAATAATAGGGGTATCCCATGGTGACACATTGGGTTTAATCAAACCCCTTTTCTAGAAATCCTTGTAGTTGCACCTTTAACTCCTTCATATTAATGGAATTCATCTTGTAATGTGATCTCAATTGTGGGAAAACATTGATCCATTGAGTAGGTCTATCCAGATCTATACTCAACTTTCCACCCTTGTGCCAAAATTCCTAGTCTTTCTAGCAAATCCTTAACTATACTAGAAGAAATAAAACTATTAGTAGCTCCACAATCTATTATAATATTAACATTATTATCAAATAATTTACCATTCAAGAGCATAGGTGTGGCTTTGCCTATCCAAATTCTTATTTCTAGTTGTTGCATAGATTGTATGGTTCGGTTCCTTTTCCTTTTTGCTTGGTCCTGCTTTATTTGGAAATTCATTTGCATAGTGAGGTCCCCAACATTTGTATCAACTGTCTTTGGGACCTAGGTGTCTTTCCTATTTCTTCTCCCCTATATGCTCAGTTTGATATGGTTTTGGCTACCTCTGTGTTTGAGGGATACCATTATCCTTCTTCTTCTCAAATTTATTCTTGGAATTACCTTGTTTCCCATTTTATTTATTTTAAAAATTTGGGCTATCCTTGTTTTTCTTGCTATGCTCTTGTTCCATTTTCATGGATCCAACACTTTTTATTTTTCTCAAGGATTGTTGGTTCTCTTCTAATAATATCGCATAGTTAAAGTGAGTCTTGTTCAACTGTAGGTTGGATTCAGCTTAACAAACCAAGTCATAAGTTTTTTACAAAATCCCAAATTTATGCATTTTTACTATTGATCTAATCTTAGGATCCACTCCCAAAACAAAATTATGTACCTTCATATTATTATCATGTTCGTAGAGTGGTACATATTTAAGTAGTTTTACAAATATCTGGTAGTAAATCTCTACTATTGTTGTTCCTTGGTGAAATGTACAAAATTACTCAAATTTTCCCACATAATGTTGTTCAGTGAGGAAACTTTTATTAATAGCCTTAAAAATACCTTCCCATGATATATTAATAACCTAAATTTTTTGACCAAACCTAAAAATGTTCCACAATTCCAACCCTATCTCCTACAAGTGGAGGATGGCCCAAACCATTTGGGTCACCAAAGATTAGTTTTTCATGGAGAAATAGGTCTCCAAATTATTCAACTAATCTTAAACTGAATCACCTCCATATCTTATTTCAAATTTGGAGGTCTTAACATTCTTCAAATTCTTATCTAGTTTTACCTCTATAAGAGCCCTAACTTCTTGCTCATTTGAAGGAGGGTTTCCTTATTGTCTAATATCAAGATTTTCATTCTAACTCACTATAATTTGCAATAGCTATTTATATTGATACATTTTCTCCTTTGTTTCTCTATTTTCTCTTGCAATAGTGAGATAGTAGTAGTGAGGTTCTCCACCTCTCTACGTAAATTTATCAAACTTTTCCTTAGAGGTCTAGCCTCGACACTATCCTACCTAGTCTGTATTGGTGGTATGGAAGATCCTCTTCTTCCTCTTATTAAGTTTTGTGCCATGACTTCCTAGCCATACAAAATTCTTAGGTTAGGTTACAATTATCCTTCACATTTTCTCCCTACTTACTAATTATTTATATCTTCCATATGTACTAACAACTGAATACTATCATCCACTAATAGTATTGATGGACATTCTAACTCCACGTAAAATTCTATTTTCCAAGAGAATATATTCTTTCCAAAAGTCATCCATCAAGTCAAAAAATCTCTAAGTCCTTTATAGAAAATCTTCTAGTCCTATGACCTAGATATTTGATACCAACTGTAACAACCCAAAAACTAACCAATGTAAGAGAGTTTTTTCTTTTTTTAAAATGACTTAACAAGGTTCATAGGAGTGTCCATGGAATATGTTTTACTAGGCATAACCATATTTTTAGTCTATGATATTGCAAACATCTCTCGAGTGGACAAGAGAGACCAAGCTCCCATAGGTACTCAAGTTTACCTTGTATACCTTCATGATATAAACGATGCTTTAAAAAGGTCACCCTATTTTTTAGCATTCTCCATGAATACAGACTTCTTGACCCTAGTGTTAGAATTTGTCTCTTCTCAATCCTTAGAGGGAGATATGCCAATTCCTTCCACCAACCATAAGTCAATCTATGCTAGGTCCCTTAGGGTGTAATGCCTTTATTCTAGTTAAATGCACCTCCATGGTGATACACCAACTTAATACTTATCTTCCTCATCTTTGCGATGAGTGACTAAGCATCAATCACTCTACGTGATTATCTTCTCATGGACACAAGAAATCTAGGTGTTGTCACTTTGTAACAACCTCAAGGTTGATAAGGAGAGTTTTAGAAAATATTACCTTAGAGCCTTTCCCAAAGAAATCCCAAGCCCAAATATCACTCTCTCTCTGCAAGAAAAATACTTTTTATCTGAGTTGAACTTTTAACATGCAAATAAGTCTAATAAAAATCCTTTAGACCAAAGCATTAGTTCCAACAATATAGATAAGAACCATGAAATAACAATATACAACATGACACTAAGTATAATAATTTATTTAAAGGTTTAGATCATACAAATGAATAGTCTTTGCTTCTATACAATAAATCCTCTTTCACTAAGAGTGATTTCCAACTTAAACCTTCACAATATTCCATAAAACAAATGTATAATCTAACATCATGATCTATCATCTTCTTCTTTTCGTCTCCTTGGTATTTTGAAAGGAAGGTAGGGATTAGAACAACTCATATACAGGTATGAATGTATTTCTATATGATTCATTACATAACAACCACAATTAAAAGAAGCCCATGTTTCTTTCCAAAATATTTTCCACAAATATTTTAAATTACTTTTCTATCATTACCCAAACCATGCATTTATATATGATTAAATTGAATATAGAAAACACAAGCATAAGAAGACCATACTTCTTTCCAAAATATTTTCCACAAATATTTCTAGTTCCTTTTCTATAATTACCAAAACCATGCATTTCTATATGATTCAATTCAATATAGCAAACACAAGCATAAGAAGCCCATACTTCTTTCCAAAATATTTTCCACAAATATTTTTAATTCCTTAAGATAAACATCTAAAGATCATCTTCCACTAATATAGCATTAGTTCACCTTCAACAATCTAAAGAACATATCACTTGAATCTATTACTGAAGGATTACATCCATTGAATCTATCATTGGATTAACACAAGATCTAAATATTACATTCATTAAGTGTAAATCAGAAAATGAACAACACCAAAGCAAATAAATAGAACCAATACACAATATGTTGCATAATGAATGGAGATAATATTTTATTGATATAAAATGGAGCCTTGATCTCCAATTTTTACAACATCATTTGTGGTATTGATACAATTAT
This sequence comes from Wollemia nobilis, assembly GCA_028583015.1. Taxonomy (NCBI): domain Eukaryota; kingdom Viridiplantae; phylum Streptophyta; class Pinopsida; order Araucariales; family Araucariaceae; genus Wollemia; species Wollemia nobilis. The sequence goes on from JAQPPZ010017095.1 coordinate 7,253,276, forward strand.
TACAATATCTAGGGTTTAAAAACCCTAGTTTCAATGCATAATTCATTTCTTCTCACTCGTCTTCGATCCAAACAAGAGTTATTGGTGGGATTGTGTATCCCTATGGGACCACCCTAGATTCAACTAGATAGATGATTCTTGTACCTACAAACAAAGACAACAATAAAAAGAGATTAGAAGCACTTGCAAGGGCTCCACTGTGTGAGGCCCTCAGAAAGATAAAAATAATTAAAACCCTAGATGTTGCAATGTAATATTGTAAAAAAAAGTATAAAAACATAAAATAAGTGCAAATAACTTCTTACCTTATCAACATGCTAATTTATATCTTTGCTTCTATCATTTATGTTTGTGAGGATGCCCTAACAATGCCTAAGTATCGTAGAAATACAGATTTATTGCGGGAAACACTTATAGATGTTTAGTTAAGGCTACGAATGCACCAGAAAGTTCTAGAAACACTCAAATATATTTTTCTAGCTCTAGGGAGCATTCGAGGGTTGAGGAAAGTGTCACAAAACCATATTTAGTTTGTACAAGTTTTTGCAGTGGTGAAAAAGTGTGAAGCGATGGCGACGGTGAACGATGAAAGTGATGGTGAAGTGGCTAGGGTATAATATTGGTAATTTGAGTTATTTTGTGTTGTCATTGATGTCACATGGATCACATTGAGTTTTAGTGGCAAAAGCACTTCATAAATAATCATTTATGATATTTTGGAGAGCATGGATATTTACAGGGTTTTGTGGCACAAGAGGAATATAATATTTAATTTTTTAAATATTATATTAATAGTTCTTATTAAAACAAATGGTAAAGGTTTTTATTAAAACCAATGGCAAGGGTTTTTATTAAAACCAATGGCAAGGGTTTTTATTAAAACTGACAGAAAGGTTTTTTTATTAAAACCAATGGAAAGGGTTTTCATTAAAACCATTGGAAATGGTTTTTCATTAAAACCACTATGCTAAGACTTCTCCAAATTATAATGGATGAAAAGGTTTTCCAATAAAACCTAGGTGCAAAAAGTTTCATGGCGAAATTCAAAAGAATGAAGGAGATATCCCAATTCAAAGTTAAGAGGTGAATTATTAAATTTTTATTTAATAATTCTAAGGTCTAAAGTTGAATTACATTATCCATCGATGTGCAAAGGTTTGGAAGATTAATAAATATTCATCGACGTCATTCAAAGGATGGAGGTGCATATAAATAAAAGGTGAAAAACCTTTGTTTATTGAAGACTAGAGATATCGCATGAGAGAGAGTCATCAAAAGGGGAGAAGCGAAGAAAGAAGGATAAATAACTTTTGATTTGAGATCAAGGTCAATTAAACAACATGGGAAAGTGATGTCACACAGAAGCCTATAGTGCATTTGGTAGCGCACGAACTTTGCACAAGGCAGGTTCGTTGTTCGAATCTTGCCAAGGGCAAAGTATTTTTCTAAGAAAGTAAAATCGAGTTTCAGATTTGAGCACAGGTTAAAGTTAGGTGTTTGGGATTAAAATCCCAATGTGGGCTAGCACCCACGTGGTAAGCACTTCACAGTGCTAAGCAAGACAAATGAATTTTGACTCCCGTGAAGGTGTGAAGGTGCATTAATTTTGGTAAGGTATTTTGGCAAAGATGATTTCAAAGGTTACAGAGGCAACAAATTTCATATAAAGGTATTTATCTATAGCACATGGTAATATTTATTATTACCAAAGTTTTGGTGCATTAAAATTATTTCTGTGATAACTAGGGAGTCATAAGGAGTTTAGGAAAATAAATGCTTGTTGTATGTGTTAATGTGCTTAGGGAGTTATAAGGTGTATAATTAAATATTTGTTATTGTTGTGTGTGATTAGGGAGATATAAGGTGTGGAAATAAATATTTGTGATTGTTGTATGTGGAGTTATAAGGTGTGGAATTAAAAATAAAATCATAGGTGCTTGTTGTGTATGTTAATGAAATTAGGGAGTCATAAGGTTGAAAAGTATTGAAATTTTTATAGTGCATGATTTAATTTTGAAATTAAACTAGGAGCTTGAGACCTAGTTAATTGCTACCTTGAGTTAGAAGACATGCACATGAGTTAGGGTTTGAAGTTGAAGACAAATTGCTTGATTATGTGCCTTGGCTATTGAGAGGAAGTGGATGGATTAGAAAATCAATTTTATGGATAAAATTGATACTTGAGTTCCATGATTGCTTTAGTGGAGTTCATTGAGAGTATTTCCATTATTGAGGATGTTTTTGCTATTGCTTTGAGGACATTATTGTTGGTTACTTGTTGAGTAAATTACCACTATTTGAGACCATTGAGGAGATCATTTTCTAGTCACTTGTGGATACATTTACCTTTCATTTGAGGAGATCATTGTTGGCTATTTGAGAGCTCTTTTCTTGAGAGAGTTGTGCTTGTTTCTTGAGAGCTTATTGATATTGCATGAGGAAGATATTATTGAGAACCTATTACTATCACTTTTGGATATTGTCCTTGGTTGGTTGAAGTCATCATTGTTATTGCTTGGAGAGGTTTTCATTAGAGATCTCATTTGTTGTTATCCATTTGAGAGTACATTATTGAGCATTTTTGTCATACATTTGAGAGTACATTGTTGAGCATTGTTGTCATCCATTTGAGAGTACATTGTTGAGCATTGTTGTCATCCATTTGAGAGATCATTTGTCATACATTGTTGAGATCATTATGGAGCATTTTTGTCATCCATTTGAGATATCATTTATCATACATTGTTGAGATCATTGTGGATCATTGTTGTCATCCATTTAAAAGTACATTTCCATTCATTGTTGACCATATTATTGATTATTGTCATCATTCATTTGTTATCCATTGTTGAGTTCTTCATTAATTTGTGATTGATATTTGAGTTCTACTTGAAAGTCATTGGTTGAGCCTTTGGGAAGGATTTTGGGACAGATTTGAGACATTTGTTTTGCATGAATGGTTGAGCCTTTAGGAAGGCTTTTGGGACAGATTTGAGACAACTTTTGTGCATGATTGGTTGAGCCTTTGGGAAGGCTTTTGGGAAAGAATTTCTAGACAAATTTGAGACAACTTTTGTGCATGATTGGTTGAGCCTTTGAGAAGGCTTTTGGGATAGATTTGTGGATAAATTTGGGATAGTATTTGAGAAGGATTGTTTGAGCCTTTTGTGAAGGCTTTGAGAACATATTTGGGACAAAATTTGAGCAAGATTGTTTGAGCCTTGTGAGAAGGCATTGAGGCAGATTTTTGAGCAGTGAAAGAGATAGGACAAAAATAGAAAACACATCAACACCATTTGCATAGCTGCGTAGATCAGTGGATAGCCTAGCTAAGAAAAATAGTGGATAGCCTAGCTGAGAAGATCAGTGGATAGCCTAGATGAGAATATCAATGGAGAGCCTAGCTAAGAAGATCAGTGGATAGCCTATTTGAGCAGACCGATGGATAACCTAGCTGATAATATCAGTGGATAGCCTAGTTGAGCAGATCAGTGGATAGCCTAGCTAAGAAGATCAGTGGAGAGCCTAGCTGAGTAGATCAGTGGATAGCCTAGCTAAGTAGATTAGTGGATAGCCTAGCTAAGCAAATCAATGGAGAGCCTAGCTGAGCAAATCATTAGATAGCCTAGCTAAGAAAATTAGTGGAGAGCCTAGCTGAGAAGATTAGTGGAGCCCACCTGAGCAGATCAGGACACCTTAGCTTTGAGTAGATCAAAGTAATCATTTGTATTGGGATAAGGATCTCTATTTATTTATGAAATATTATAAGGAGAATATCTTATGGACTACCCCACATTGGGGGAACCATGTTAAATCTTATGTCTCAATTGTGTGTGATGATTTGTGCACTTGCTTACTATTTCTATCTATGTTATTAATGCACACTGCTATATTTGGTTATTGCAATTGAGGACACTAATTGATATTGGTTTTGAAAGAAAGTAAAAAGTGAGCACTATACTATTCACCCCCCCTCTCAGTATAAGCTTGTGTTCTTCAATTGGTATCAGAGCGGGTTCCTTTGAAAAGGCTAACAACTTGAGGGTAGATTCTACAAGAACACAGATGGCTTCACAGAATGGATCATCTACAAGTAAGGCTCCATTGTTTGACGATAACAATTATGCTTTTTGGAGCATGAGAATGAAGAACTATTTGATATCACAAGGATATGAGGTATGGCAGATGGTTGCAAAAGAGTATAAGATTGAAGGTGATCCAAATACAGATAAGAGTATCAGGAAATTGGTTTAGATCAATGCAAAGGTAATGAATTGTATTTTGAGGGGGCTACGTAAGACAGATTTTGCAAAAGTCATTTAGCTAATGAAATATGGACCAAGTTGTGGAATACCTATGAAGGAGATTCGAAGGTAAAGTTGGTAAAACTACAAACTCATAGAAGAAGATTCAAGGAATTGAAAATGGAATATTCTAAAAATATTGTAAAGTTTTTACTTCGAGTTGATGAGATTGCTAACACCATGAGAGGCCTAGGATTTGAGATGAAAGAATCAGATGTTACTCAAAATTTTTTGAGATCACTTCCCATGAAGTATGATGCAAAGGTTTCAGCAATAGAAGAAACAATGGATATCGACAATATAACAATGGAATAACTACAAGGAACTTTGATAGCTTATGAGATGAGGATAGATAAGCATCAGACTCCAAAGAAAGAAATTGCATTCAAATATTTAGAGAAAAATATAGGGAAATATCTAAAGATAGATATAGATTCAGATAATGATGAGGAAGCTAACTTCATCAAAAGGAAAAATAAATCAAGAAAATACAAGGATATGAAGAAAGTCAAATGCTACAAGTGTGGTGATTATGGTCACTATGCAAACAAGTGTCCACATGAAGAAAATAGTGATGATGAAAAATAGGATCACAGAAGAAAAGAAGAAGGAAAGCATAAGCATGACAAATATGACAGGTATAAGCAAAGCAAGCATGAGAAGAAGAAAAGTTTTCATAAGACTAAGAAAAATTTCTACATTGAGGAAGCAAATGATGGCTCATATCACAGTGATAGAGATCACTCAGATGATGAAAAGGAAGAACATCTATTATTAGGAATAGAAGGTGAAAGAGAACAATGCTTTGTGTGTGGTCAACGATATCATAGATTAGGATATTGCAATGGCTTCAATGATAGTGAAGATGAAATGACATACCAAGGAAACAAATCTTCACAATACAGGGTTCAGTAAAGGAATGGATATGGAAATGATTTCAAGAAAGAATTCAGGATATGGGCACCATACAAAGGCTACAATATCAAGTGTTTTAATTGCAATAAATTTGGACATATTGCAATATGGTGTAGGACACAATTCCAAACAGGTTCAAGACAAGAAGGTCAAGCAGTTTCAAGGCAAGAAGGTCAAATAGGTTCAAGACAAGAAGATCAAGTAACTCATCAAGAAAATTATATCAGAAAGATGTGGAAGGAAGTTGACAAAGGAAAGGAATAATGTAATATGGGAGTAAATGTACTCCCACCCAAAAATTAATCACCTCAAGAGAGAAGGTGGTAGGGGGCTAAGCTTAAGAGTCATATATTTTAGCCCCATAGGTGTCCCTTTTGCCATTGATGTCAAATGGGGAGATATTTGAGTAAGGGGGAGAGTATTGAGTTAGGGGGAGCAACCTCCAAAGAGAGCATTGAGATAGGGGAAGCAGCCTCCAAAGAGAACATGGAGATAGGGGGAGTAGCCTCCATAGAGAGTATTGAGTCAGGGGAGCAAATTTGATTTTTAGAAATGGATTTTGCAGTGATTGTGGTGATTTGCATTAGAGGTGTTGCCATCAATGACAAAGGGGGATATTGTTGGAAATTTGAGTTATTTTGTGTTGTCATTGATGTCACATGGATCACATTGAGTTTTGGTGGCAAAAGCACTTCATAAATAATCATTTATGATATTTTGGAGAGCATGGATATTTACAAGGTTTTGTGGCACAAGAGGCATATAATATTTAATTTTTTAAATATTATATTAATGGTTTTTATTAAAACAAATGGTAAAGGTTTTTATTAAAACCAATGGCAAGGGTTTTTATTAAAACTGACGAAAATATTTTTTATTAAAACCAACGGAAAGGGTTTTCATTAAAACCATTGGAAAGTGTTTTTCATTAAAACCACTATGCTAAGACTTCTCCAAATTATGATGGATGAAAATGTTTTTCAATAAAACCTAGGTGCAAAAAGTTTCATGGCAAAATTCAAAAGAATGAAGGAGATATCCCAATTCAAATTTAAGAGGTGAATTATTAAATTTTTATTTAATAATTCTAAGGTCTAAAGTTGAATTACATTATCCGTCGATGTGCAAAGGTTGGGGAGATTAATAAATATTCACCGACATCATTTGAAGGATGGAGGTGCATATAAATAAAAGGTGAAAAACCTTTGTTTATTGAAGACTAGAGATAGCGCATGAGAGAGAGTCATTGAAAGGGGAGAAACGAAGAAAGAAGGTTAAATAACTTTTGATTTGAGAGCAAGGTCAAGTAAAAAACACGAGAAAGTGATGTCACACAGGATTCTATAGTGCAGTTGGTAGCGCACGAACTTTTCACAAAGTAGGTTCATTGATTGAATCCTGCCAAGGGCAAAGTGTTTTGCTAAGAAAGTAAAATTGAGTTTCATATTTGAGCACAGGTTAAAGTTGGGTGTTTGGGATTTAAAACCCAACATGGGCTAGCACCCATGTGGTAAGCACTTCATAGTGCTAAGTGAGACGAACGGAGTTAGAATCCCACGAAGGTGTGAAGGCAAATTAATTTTGGTAAAGACAATTTCAAAGGTTATGAAGGCAATGAATTTCATATAAAGGTATTTATCTCCAGCGCATGGTAATATTTTTTATTACCAAAGTTTTGGTGCATTAAAATTATTTATGTGATAACTAGGGATTCATAAAGAGTTTAGGGAAATAAATGCTTTATGTATGTGTTAATGTTCTTAGGGAGTTATAAGGTGTAGAAATAAATATTTGTTATTGTTGTGTGTGATTAGGGAGATATAATGTGTGGAAATAAATATTTGTGATTGTTGTATATGGGGTTATAAGGTGTGGAATTAAAAATAAAAGCATAGGTGCTTGTTGTATATGTTAATGAAATTAGGGAGTCATAAGGTTGAAAAGTGTTGAACTTGTTATAGTGCATGATTTAATTATGAAATTAAACTAGGAACTTGAGACCTAGTTAATTGCTACCTTGAGTTAGAAGACATGCACATGAGTTAGGGTTTGAAGTTGAAGACAAATTGCTTGATTATGTGCCTTGGCTATTGAGAGGAAGTGGATGGATTAGAAAATCAATTTTATGGATAAAATTGATACTTGAGTTCCATGATTGCTTTAGTGGAGTTCATTGAGAGTATTTCCATTATTGAGGAGGTTTTTGCTATTGCTTTGAGGAGATTATTGTTGGTTACTTGTTGAGTACATTGCCACTATTTGATACCATTGAGGAGATAATTTGCTAGTCATTTGTGGATACATTTGCCTTTCATTTGAGGAGATCATTGTTGGCTATTTGAGAGCTCTTTTCTTGAGATAGTTGTGCTTGTTTCTTGAGAGCTTATTGACATTGCATGAGGAAGATATTATTGAGAACCTATTGCTATCACTTTGGATATTGTCTTTGGTTGGTTGAAGTCATCATTGTTATTGCTTGGAGAGATTTTCATTAGAGAGCTCATTTTTTGTTATCCATTTGAGAGTACATTATTGACCATTTGAGAGTACATTTTTGAGCATTGTTGTCACCCATTTGAGAGTACATTGTTGAGCATTGTTGTCATCCATTTGAGAGATCATTTGTCAAACATTGTTGAGATCATTGTGGATCATTGTTGTCATCTATTTGACAGATAATTTGTCATATATTGTTGAGATCATTGTGAATCATTCTTTTCATACATTGAAGAGTACATAGCCATTCATTATTTAGCACATTTTTGAGTATTTTCATCATTCATTTGTTATCCATTGTTGAGTTCATCATTGAGACTTACCTTTGTTAATTTGTGGTTGAGATTTGATTGCTACTTGAGAGTCATTGGTTGAGCCTTTGGGAAGGCTTTTGGGATAGAATTTTTGGATATATTTGAGACATATTTTGTGCATGATTGGTTGAGCCTTTGGGAAGGCTTTTGGGACAGAATTTCTAGATAGATTTGAGACAACTTTTGTGCATGATTGGTTGAGCCTTTGAGAAGGCTTTTGGGATAGATTTGTGGATAGATTTGGGACAACATTTGAGTAGGATTTTTTGAGCCTTTTGTGAAGGCTTTGAGAATAGATTTGGGATAGTATTTGAGAAAGATTATTTGAGCCTTATGAGATGGCATTGAGGCAGATTTATTAGAAATAAAAGAGATAGGGTAGAAATAGTAAACACATCAACACCATTTGCCTAGATGAGCATATCAGTGGATAGCCTAGCTGAGCAGATTAATGGATAGCCTAGCTAAGTAGATCAGTGGATAGCCTAGCTAAGTAGATCAGTGGAGATCCTAGCTGAGTAGATCAGTGGATAGCCTAGCTAAGCATATAAGTAGATAGCCTAGCTAAGAAGATCAGTGGATAGCCTATCTAAGAATATTAGTGGATAGCCTAGCTGAGAAGATCAATGGATAGCCTAGCTAAGAAGATTAGTGGATAGCCTAGCTGAGCAGATCAGTGGATAGCCTAGCTAAGAAGATTATTGGAGAGCCTATCTGAGTAGATTAGTGGATAGCCTAGCTAAGTAGATCAGTGGAGATCCTAGCTGATCAGATCAGTGGAGCCCACCTGATCAGATTAGGAAAACCTAGCTTTGAGAAGATCAAAGTAATCATTTGTATTGGGATAAGGATCCATATTTATTTATGAAATATTATAAGGAGAATATCTTGTGGACTACCCCACATTGGGGGAACCATGTTAAATCTTGTGTATCAATTGTGTGTGATGATTTGCACACTTATTGATATCTATTTTATTAATGCACACTGCTATATTTGGTTATTGCAGTTGAGGACACTAATTGATATTGGTTTGGAAAGAAAGTAAAAAGTGGTCGCTATACTGTTCACCCCCCCTCTCAGTATAAGCTTGTGTTATTCATATAAGAGCTTAAGGATTTAATATTCTAAGGTGATTAAGGGTTTCCAAGGGTGTGAGTGAGAGCTTAAGCATTAAGGGTTTGATTCATCAAAATGACTCCTCTTTTATAATCTACCCTTGAACATGTTAGGGTTTTGATGACATAAAATGAGCGATCGAGATTAAAACATGAGGAAGGGTGGAGATTAAGTTTGGGTAAGTGGTATGGATTTATATGGATGGAAAACTAATATTAAAACATGGCGGATGACTAGGATTAATTTATATAAATACATATATATTTATTAAATATATAAATATAATTTATAAAATATTAATATTTTTATATTTATTAAACAAATACATACATACATATATATAATGAATAGTTGTGATTGTAGGACATATATGGATGACAAGTGTCTAGATTCTAGTGTCTACAAATGTCCATTTTTGTATCACATTGCATGAAATATAATGTGGTGCAAAAATACAAGACACCTGGTTGGCATGGTGAAGCAACTTTCTTTCATTGGAGCACAAAGATGATTTTGAAGATAAAAGAATTTGTATGTGTAGAATACCCCTTCAATTGGTGAATGAGTGAAGAATGAATATCATAAGCCAATTAATAGAATTTTGGGTAATAATGCAGGTGACTTGTATAATTGTAATTGTAGGATGTAAATGCTAATGATATGAATGATGTAAATTGATGTCATTTTTGCCCCAACGGAGAAAGGGATTTTTGCAAGTGTAGATGTAAGTGAATTTTATTTTTATCCCAATAGAAAAGGGATTTTTTCCAAATGTAGATGTATGATGAATGATGTAAATTATGTATCCCAATGTGGGAGCTCAAAATAAAATTTAGTTACCCCAAGTTTGGGGTGATTCCATGTGTTGGAAAACATGCCAATTGGCATCATTGAAATGCAAAGTGATGAAAATGCATAAAAAAAGAGTCAACTCATGGAGGTACATCTAATGATTGTAGGATAATTCCCTCAATTTTAACCAATAAACCTAGACAGGGCATCTTTGTGATGATTTTCAATGTAAAAGAAATGCTGAATTATGATTTTGTTCATGTTTATTGCGCCATGAACAAGGCCATAAATGACATCATTTTGAGTAAGTTAACTTGGGAATAGGCTCACTTGAGACATGATTAACCCAAAATGATTGTGTTAAAAAAGGATGTTTAATGATGGTGAGAAAGTTTCCTTATGGTGATCTAAAAATCTTATCAAATTGCATGGACAACCAACCGCTGCAACTGCCAAAGAGATAAACTAAACCACTAGATAAAATTTATGGTGGATTTTATGAGGTTGAAATAAATATGTGATGATGAAAAAATGCATTTATGAATGAATTGCATGAGTTTATAAAATTTTAGCATTGGTTTGGAGTGTTTTTGAAGCAATATTGGATAATTTAATCACTTTTGTTTGCAAACAAAAATTAACCACCCAAATCAATCCATGTTATCACAAAAATGAACTAAATTATAGAATGAATTATTAGAATGATGAATGTGGTCATTCTGTGAAAATTTAGACCGTTTTGGTGCATTTTGAAAGTTGTAAAGAGATTTTGCAACTTTTGGTCATAAACAAAAATTAAGCATCCAAATCGATTTTTGTTTTCACAAAACATGATATGATGATGAAATGAATGTATGGATGCAATTTGAAATTATTTTGTAGAGGTAAGGTACCTTTTCGGATCATTTTGGTCTTTCTACCAATTTTGATGACATACGCCATCTAACGTCTTTAGCATCCTTAGACGCCCACAAGCGTTTGGAACTCTACAGACTCTAGTTACTATTTCAATAAACTTGTGAATGCCCATGGGTATTCCAATGCACAAAAAACAACTATAAATAGTCTATAGAGGTGCAATAAATTTCATTCTTTGTGTTCACAAATTCCAAAAGCTCCATCTGAAGGAGAGCGAGGAAGTGATGTAGAGTGAAGTATTTTTGTGGTGAGGAAGCTATGGCGATGGATGGTACATATGTAGTGGTAGGAGCAGAGGCACATGTTGCTAAGGTAAGTATCCTTGGCACTCTTTTTTGAATTTATGCAAATTTATTTGAGTATGCAAATGAAACATTATGTATGTGAATTGTGCATGTTTTATGCTACAACTTAAGATCTTAGAAGCTCGACATCAGTTCTTACTTCTCATCCTATATGTGATAAAGGCACTATGGTATAAGTAGTAGAAGTGGTTGGAGAAGGTGGGGCTGGCTAGGTCATACTAGATTGATGTGGTGAGGGTGGATGAGGGGTATCTCTCTACCTTGGTAGAGAGATGGGATCCACATAGGCGGACCTTTCAGCTCCCTTGGAGAGGTGACAGTGACACTTGAGGATGTATATCGCATCCTTAAAGTACCTATGGAGGGGCTACAACTCAAGGTTGGACATGATAAGGGGCATGATATGAGCCAATATTTTGGTAATGGATGGTGGGATGTGAATGTGAAAGGTGGAGGGATAAGGTATTAGGTTATGTGATGCACCTTTCTGGAGCTATAACTTGTGAATCGTACACCCGTTTGCCTTGAAATTTAACAGGTGGCTCTGCATGCATGTTTTGCATCAGGCTCATCTTTTATGCACCTGATCCTCCAAAAATCATGTTTTTAGGACCTAAATCCGACATCTAGTGCCCCAAAATTAGCTTTTAGAATAGGTTCTCGAGTTTTTTGGGTTTTTTTTGTTGTTAGAAGTTTATTATATTTTGTTATACCATAAGTTGAGACCTAATATTTTAAATTAAGGTTCATTATTGTAAGAGGGATGTGTGCACCAAATTTGGGCGCAATCCGACTCATTTCTATTTTTAGCAGTTTTTAGGAAAAAGATCTATTTTTAGTAGTTTTTAGAAAAAAAAACATTTTTAGGGTTTCTTTAGGGTTTCGGTTGTTATATGATGGATTGTAATATTTTGTATAAGGGGTGTGAATTCAGGAATGATAAGAATATCAATTGGTAGTTTTCTTCCATTATTGTATTTGTGTTATGTGATTGGAGTCCATTTTATTGCTCTCTTGTAGCTGAGTTCACACCATTTGGTATCAGAGTGGGTGTGATATCGCTAGTGAAAGGAAGATACCACCTAGAAGATATGACCAAATGAATAGGCATATTGAGGATCTAAATGCATAAATAGCATGGTTGACTGGTGTGATTGATCGTATGGGAGAGAGACATCCCAGGGCATGTGCAAATCAAGGATCTAATGATGAAAATATACCTGAGGAATGTGGATCTGAGGTCCATACAAAAGTAGAACCAGAGGGTCTAGAGGAAGAAGGGCACGATTTTGAAAATTTACTGATACGATCTCTAGAGGGGCTTAAGGGGAATCGAGATGGGATTAAGATCGAGGTTCCCGAGTATGCTGGTGGGTTGAAACCAGAGGAGTTAATCGATTGGATCAATAGCCTAGAAAAATATTTTGAATGGAGTAATCTTGTTGAAGAGAAGAAGGTTAATATCGCATGCACAAAGTTGAAGGGACATGAATTTATTTGGTGGGATAATTTACAGACTACACGATAGAGAAATGGAAAGGAAAATATCAGGTATTGGACAAAGATGAAGAAGAAGTTACAGGAAAAATTGATACCTGTAGACTACTCCTAAACCCTATTTCATAGATTTTAAAATCTTCGACAGAAGGATCAAAGCATTGAGGAATATACTAATGAATTCTACAAGTTATCCATTCGAGTGGAGCACAATGAGACGAAGGACCAAAAGGTTGCCAGGTATGTAAATGGCCTAAGTTTTGTTGTTCAAGATGAGATGAGCATGCATCACACTCTTACAGTGGAGGATGCATATCAAATGGACCTCAATGTAGAGGAGAAATTGAAAAGAATTAATAGAAGACGTATAAAGGGATTCACACCCTCTTCAGGTCGGGGTCAAAGTGGATCTAATTTTACCTGCTAAACAAGAAGAAGATGGATAGAATTTGAGAGGAAGAGGATACCAACGAGGTAGAGGTTATGGTGGTGGAAAAAATGGGAATGATCCGAGGAGGTTGTATACCTGTTATGGATGTGGTGAGGAGGGGCACAGAGCATTTGAGTGTCCCCAACGTGATGTCCAAGAAAGGGGTCAATGAGGACAAGGAAGGGTCAATCTAGTTGTGATGGAAGAGTAGGATGAGGATGAAGTTGTTATTGAAATGGGGGAAGCACTTATGATCAGGAGGATGTTGATTACTCTTAAGAAAGAGATGGTGTAGAGAAAAGCAAAGGGGCAGACCATAGATTGTGAAGATTTTTGGCTATGAATGAACATATTTCGAATAAGGTGTACATCAGGAGGGAAGGTATGTAACATTGTCATTGATGGTGGTAGCTGTGTGAATATGGTGTCAAATGTCATAGTTGATAAAATGCACCTAAAATGTGAAAAACATACTTATCCATATCGCATCTCATGGGTTAATAAGGGGAATGAGGTAACAATATATCAAAGGTATTTAATTAAATTTTCAATTAGGAGAACTTACAAGGATAAAGTGTGGTGTGATGTGATTTCGATGGATGCATGTCACATTCTATTGGGAAGACCTTGGTAGTATGATAGAGATACTAACCATAATGGGAGAAAGAATACTTATACATTCTAGAAGGATGGTGTAAATGTAGTTCTTGTACCTCTGAAGGAGGATGGACCGAGTGAGAGCTTATTGACAATGAAGGAGTTTCTTGTAGAGAGCAGGGATGCTAGATTCTGTTATGCCTTAACAACTAGGAAGCTAGAAACAAAGGAAGTGGTTATGCCTATAGCAACAGCTAAGTTGCTAAGTGAATGTAAATATATCACACCAAAGGAGTTACTAGATGGGCTACCACCAAAAAGGTATATCCAAAATCACATGGATTTTATTCTAGGATCAGCGCTCCCAAATCAGGCAACTTATCGGTTCAACTCGACACAAAATGCAAAGTTGAGTAGGCAAGTGAAAAAGTTGATAAAGAAGGGATTAGTTAGGGAGAGTATGAGTCCATGTGCGACTCCAACATTGTTGATCCTGAAGAAATATGGTTACTGGTGAATGTGTGTAGACAATAGAGCCATAAAAAAAATCACAATAAAGTATCGGTATCCTATGCCGAGAGTGGATGACATGATGGATGGATTTGCTGGAGCTAAATACTTCAGTAAAATTGATCTGCGAAGTGGCTTCTACCAGATCATTATTCGAGAAGGGGATGAATGGAAGACAACTTTTAAGACAAAATATGGATTGTACGAGTGGATGGTGATGCCATTTGGGTTGTCTAATGCATCCAGTACATTTATGCGGTTGATGAACAGAGTACTATAGGAATATAATGGTAATTTTATGGTTGTGTATTTTGATGATATTTTTATTTATAGTAAAAGTGAAGAAGACCATTTGTTACACCTGAAATTAGTGTTAGACGTGCTCAGGAAGGAGAAATTGTATGTCAACCTAAAGAAATGTAGATTTATTCAAGATAGTTTAGTATTTTTGGGATTTGTAATCTTGAGAGATGGCATGAGGATGGATGATGAGAAAGTGAAGGTAATTCTAGAATGGCCTCTTCCATGATCTATAATAGAAGTAAGGAGCTTTCATGGACTAGCTACCTTTTACAGGAAGTTCATCAGGAACTTCAATAGTATAGCTACCCCTATAACTGAGTGTATGAAGGGGAAAGAGTTTGTATGGACTATGATAGCAACAAAGAGTTTTGAACTCTTGAAGAAGGTGTCATAAGCCCCTATTCTAGTGTTACCATATTTTAGTAAGGTGTTTGAGGTTGATTGTGATGCCTCATTTGTTGGAATTGGTGGTGTCTTAAGTCAAGAGGGCTAACCTGTAGCATTTATTAGTGAGAAGCTGAATGATGCAAGGAAGAATTATTCTACATATGATGTGGAATTTTATGCAATTGTGCAAGCATTGCAACATTGGAGGCACTACTTAATATCAAAGGAGTTTGTGTTGTTTATTGATCATGAAGCATTGAGGTATGTCAATTCTCAAAAAAAGTTAAATAGCAAGCATGCCAAATGGGTTTTATTTTTGCAACAGTATACATTTGTCCTAAAATACAAGTCAAGAAAATAGAATAAGGTTGCTGATGCATTGAGTAGGAGAGTCTTGTTGTTGACCACTATGGAGAATGAAGTGGTAGGATTTGAGGGGATTAAAGATCTGTATGAATCTGATGTGGATTTTGGGAATATTGTGCAACAATGCAAAAGTGCGGTAGGGGGCGAGTCCTGTACCATTTTTGAAGAGTATTTTTTATAGAATGGTTACTTGTTTAAGGGTAATCGATTATGCATTCCCAATGGCTCTATGAGAGAGAACATCTTGAGGGAATTACATAGTGGGGGTTTGGTTGGTCATTTTGGAGTAGCCAAAACTACCACTCTTGTAGGGAAGTATTATTGGCCAAAAATGAAGAGAGATATAATCAAGTTTGTATCTAGATGCAGAGTATGTCAAATGTCTAAGGGTCATGCACAAAATATAGGGTTGGATATGCCACTACCAATTTCTACAGGACCATGGACTAATATGAGTATGGATTTCGTGTTGGGGTTGTCCAAGACACAGAGGGGTAAGGATTAAATTTTTGTTGTGGTAGATAGATTTTCCAAAATGGTGCATTTTATTTCTTGTCAAAATATTAATGATGCAACTAGGACTACAGTATTATTCTTTTATGATATTATGCGATTGCATGGTGTTCCAAAGACTATTACTTCTGATAGGGACACTAAGTTCTTGAGTCACTTTTGGAGGACGTTGTGGAAAAATTTGAATACCAGGTTGTAGTTTAGTAGTGCTTACCACCCACAAACTGATGGGCAAACAGAGTTAGTGAATAGAAGCTTGGGAAACCTCTTACAATTTATAATTGGAGAAAAACCAAAACAATTGGATTTAGCCTTGTCACAAGATGAATTTACATACAACAGTTTAGTGAACAGGTCAATAGGTAAATCTCCTTTTCAAATTATTTATGGTCAAAATCCTAGAGGTGTATCCTCTAGAAGAACTCCTTCTCCTCTGCTCTTGTTGGTGACCCTCTAGAAGACTACTACCTCCACTACACTGGCTTGTGGATCTCTCTCCACTGAAGACTATTTTCCCCACTTAGAATACCTATCCTCACTACTCTAGCTAATGGATCTCTATCCACTGGAGACTAGTGTCCTCTCTACTATGTCACCTCCAAATATCTATCTCAATTCTATACTAAACATAGTCTAGTCAGTCTAGCACAACTCTACTCAACTCTTGTACTAAACATAGTCCAACCGATCTAGCACAAGTCTGCTCAACAAGCTCACTCAAATTTGCATTAAACACAATTCATTCAATCTAGCAAAAATCTGCTCAACTATTATAATAAACACAGTCCAGTTGGTCTAGCACAAGTCCACTCAAACCTATACTAAACATTGTCCAGTCGGTCTAGCACAAATATTCTCAACAGGCCCACTCAGAACATGCTCAAATCTGCTTAACAGGTCTACTTAAAACCTACTCAAATCTGCTCAATAGGTCCACTCAGAACATGCTCAATAGATCCACTCAGAACCTGCTCAAATATGCTCAATAGGTCCACTCAAAACCTACTCAAATTTTCTCAACAGGTCCATTCAGAACCTGCTCAAATTTTCTCAACAGGTCCACTCAGAACCTGCTCAAATAAGCTCAATAGGTCCACTCAGAACCTACTCAAATATGCTTAATAGGTCCACTCAGAACCTGCTCAAATATGCTAAACAAGATCACACATAACTTGTCCAAATATGCTCAATAAGTCCTCTCTAGGACTTAACCAAATATGTATTGTAAGCTTCCATAAAAGCTCACACACAATCAGTCCACAAGTCTTCTCAAAGAATTACATCAAATATGCTTAACAAATCCACGCAAAAATTGTCCAATCTCATAGAAATATAAAGAGAATTGTTAGAGACTCAATATGTTCTATACTCAATGCTCAATCACTTTATCAACTCAAATAAATCTCATAGAAGCATAAAGAGAATTTTTAGAGACTCAATATGTTCTATACTCAAAACTCAATCACTTTCTCAACTCAATCTCATAGAAGCATAAATATAATTGTTAGAGACTCAATATGTTCTATTCTCACAACTCAATTTATTTCACAACTCAAATAAGAATATAAAATATTTTCATTCATGTAACTTGAACAATCACTTCATACATCCACTTGACTAGGTTAAATCAACTCTACTCAACCAATCACTCAAAAACCAAGTCTCACTCACAAACTCTAGTCCAAGCATGTAACCCCAACTCAAAATGTTCCCAACAATGCTTAACAAGTCTCACATAACAATGATACTCATGTTCTTTTCAAATTCTTGTTCAAGTTCTTTGCACAACAACCCACTTCAACAACAATTCTTATAGATCAAGATTCTAATCACAACTCTTAATTCAAGAAAACCTTGAAGTATTAACTCAAAATACTTCACTCAACCAATGGTATCAACAACAATGCTTATCAAACAAGGTTTTAATCACAACTCTCAATTTCATAAAACCTTGAAGCATTAAATCATACACTTTTGAAAAGGAAACCCTAATCAAATCCTTTTCACTCCAAACTTAATTTTCAAGAAAGCCAATCAACCAACACAACCAAATAAGAATTTTCTCATACCTTTTTTCTTGACAAGGAGTTTATCTCACAAATATGCCACAGTCACAAATTTCTCTTTTCCAATCTCAATAAGGGTTAGAAGACTTTAATAATAACACAAA
Organism: Wollemia nobilis; assembly: GCA_028583015.1. Taxonomy (NCBI): domain Eukaryota; kingdom Viridiplantae; phylum Streptophyta; class Pinopsida; order Araucariales; family Araucariaceae; genus Wollemia; species Wollemia nobilis. The sequence continues at coordinate 7,271,212 of JAQPPZ010017095.1, forward strand.
TGCAAAATGATGACCCAAAATACACCTTATTACTCCAACTCAAAAATAAAATTCACCATAGTCTTCGTTTAATATAAAAACTCTTATACAAAAATAATGCTCAAAAGTCTTAATAAGAATTAAATCAAGACTTTACTAAAACTAATTATTACTCCTAAAATAATAAATCTCAAATACCAATCCCTCCAAAATAATCTTCAACAATAATTCACCATAAAATTTATGCCTTAATGTATATTCAAAAATAATAATCAATTATTCACCCTTATTCCTCCAACATTAGGCAACTAATAAAAATTAAAATAAAAAATCAATACCTCATCTTCGAAGGGAATAGAACCCTCAACCTTACCTCAACACAAGCACCTTAGCCACATCCAAAGTCACCACATGAGCCATGCACTCGTTCGATATTAAAGAAGCACCACATGCTTCTTAATATCAAGTCTCCTTCTGCCTAAGGTAAAAGGTCGTGCATCTTGGGCACCTTAATCAACACACTTAACGACGCACCACGAAGATTTGAACGCAAACCTTCTTGCTGCAAGTACCTTTGTGCTTTCCAAACTACCACTAGGACACACTTACCCAATGCGATTTCGAGGATGCAAACTTCCTCCTTTATTCACTTTGCTGCCATGTTTTCAAAAATACACGAGCTCTCTTTTCGAATGCCACCAAATTTTTTATTTAACCAAGGATAATTGAAACTTAGAACTTTGGACATACTTATATGCTCCTCCATTGCATTAATGACATCAATGCTCACCATGCTTCCTTCCATGACGTCGATGATAAAGGCTTCAAATGCCTTTAATTTAAAACCAACCCAAATTTAGGTTTGGGTAAATAAAATTGCCATCAAGCTTTGAAACGTTTGCCTTAAACCCAACCTTGGGTTTTATAAAGAATACTTAAACCCTTTTATTTATAAAATATTATAATCGAAATTATAAATATTTTATTTGGGTTTTCTCAAAGTCACTTTAATAAAATTATAATAATAATTATAATATTATACCTTTTCGCTGTCTCGTATAAATGCTTCATGGGAAGAAGTAAAACTACTTTCTGACCCATTCTCTTGGGTGTTCACTGAAGATATTTTGACCCATTATGACTTCCAATAAACTTTGCACTTGAACTGGAGAAGAGCTATCACTGGCATCTTAACATCAATGACAAATTTGACTTAGGGACTCAAAATATCCAACAATATCCCCCTTTTTCATTGATGGCAACCTATATTATTTTTACTGAAACTTTGAACTTTCTTTTTATTCTGCTCCCCCTGGCTCAATGCTCTCTCAAATATCAAATCTCTTCCCATTACACAAATCTCTCCCCCTTTGACATAAATGGCAAAGGGTCACCTTTGGGGCTTGGGGCTAAGAATGAGCCTCTTAGTTTAGCCCCTCCCCCACCTCCTTTTGAGGTGGTTAATTTTGGGGTGGGAGTATTTCTACTCCCAAAAGTTATTGTTCTTTACCTTTATCCTTTTCTCTAATTTTCTGAATTTTCTGAATTTTCTGATTCCTCTGATTATTTCTATTTATGTCATCATTCATGTTCCTGTCATCATTTTTGTTCCTTTTCCTATTCATGTTCCTATTCATATCCATATTATTGTTCCTATTGGTGTTCCTGTTCTTGTTCCTATTCATATTTTTGTTCATGTTCATGTTCATGTTCCTGTTCATACCTATTTTTGGAATATCCGCTCTACACCGTTTTGTTGTGTGACCATCATTATTGCACTTCTAACGCTTAATGTTATTATTCCTTGGAGGTGAAAATGTCTTAGGATTTCTCCTAGTGAAGCCATATCTTCTTCTATCATGAACCCTATAATTCATTGCCTTATGACCAAACTGATTACATGAGTAGCAATACCCATGAAAAAGCTGTCTATTTCCATATTCATGTCTTTCATGTGTCTTGAACTATGAAGCCATGTGCCCAAACTTGTGACATGAAAAACATCTTCCATTAAAGCTTCCTTGTCTTGACCTCATTGGTCTCCTATTATGATTGTTGTTCCACCTGTATCTTCTTTGTGCATTGGTTCTATCTTCGTTGAACTCTCTATTGTTAAAATCTTCCTCTGATGTCTAAATTTATTTTACACTATCTTCTTCTGAAGTATCTTCATATGAATTTTCCTCTTCAGAACTTGAATTTAACTCTCCTTATGGTTTCTTTTGAGCCTTCTCAAATACAAGACCTATATTACTTAATGTAGGCTTTTGTGTCTTGATGAACTTATCCAAGTTCTTTGAGCTATTTTTAAATATTTCATATTGATATTGGAGACTTCTAAATATTCTTTTAGTAGTTCCACTTCTTGTGTTAACTTATCACATTACAAGATCTTTGCTTGTAACTTATCTTTGAACTTTTTTTCCTTAGCCTTTGATTTTTCTAAATCTTCTATGAGCAATCTTCTCTCTTCATCACAATATTGAAACTGAATTTCAAGTTTATAATGTTGCTTTCTTACCTTCTTTACCATGTAAAGGGCATAGATAAGTTCTCCCTTGAGATCATATCCATTATCTTCTGAATATTATTTTATTTTTTTACCTTTGTCCACATCATTAATTTCTTTTGGCTTGTCTTGTATAGGATCACTCACTTCTTCTTATAATGCCATTAGAAGATTTTCATTTGGTCTTTCAAGTACATCCTCATACTCATCATCATTGAAACTATAACCATTCCTTGTACAATATTCAAGATGTCCAAAGTTACCACATTTAAAACACTAGAAAATAACTAGAGTCTTTTTCTTAACTGGTTATTTCTCTTCAATAATAAATAGGACTTCATATCTATCATTATCTGAAGAACTAGCATCACTATAATTTGAGTACTTACTTGCATTATCTGCATAGTAGCTCCTCTTTTATCTTTGGAAGAACTTATTTCCTTGTTTGTTTTGTCCATCCTTGCTTTTTTTTATGCCTATATCTTTCTGATTCCCTGTACCTGTGATCCCATTTTTCTTCACCATTGTTGTTCTTTTGTTCTTTACGATATTTTGCAAAATTTCCATACTTTCCACAATTGAAACACTTAACAGATCTTAGATCTATGGGTCTTTTGGAACCTTTATATCTTCTACCATTATTGGCTTCTTCATAACTAGAAGACTCATTGCTTGATTATGACTTATTACCATTTGTTTCCTTGTTCGCTTTGAATGCAACCTCCTTTGGAGGGATAGGATATTTTGTTCTTAACTCAAAGGTTGTAAGAATGCCAAGAAAAGAATTTATTGTCAAAAAATCACTATCAATTGATGTTTCTATAGCATAAACCTTTTCAATGTACCTTTTTGGAAGAGTTCTCAAGATCTTATCACAAGCATCAATTCATCGACCTTCATTCCAAGTCCTCTCATCTCATGTACAAGTTCATCAATATTACTGAGATAGTCATGAATATTTTCATCATCTCGTATTCTTAAGTTTTTAAATTCTCCTTTGATATTTCTAATCTTAGCTTTCCTGACACCTTTATCTTCTTCATATATGTTATGCAGTAGTTCCCATATTTCTTTTGTTGTTTTACAATCCATAACCTTCATAGATTCTGATTTATGCAACACTTTTATAATTACATTCATAGCTCTTGAATTTGCATGCATTAGAATCTTATCTTCCTTATCTACAAGAGGATTGATTACTGGATCATATCCAAGTTCCACTGTATCCCAAAATTCATTGCCAAGTGCCATCAAGTGAAATATCATCAGCATAAACCAATACAAGAAGTCACTTTCATAAAATACGGGTGATATATTATATGAGGACCCATCCCTTTGATCCTTTTTATCTATTGTGTTCTTGACCGCTTTTCATTTAAGATGTCAAACTCTTTTGAAGGAACCCGCTCTGATACCAATTGAAGAACACAAACTTATACTGAGAGGAGGGGTGAATAGTATAAGACCACTTTTTACTTTTTATCTCAAACCAATATATGGCATGTACAAATAGCAACATCAATAGTAGTAATAAAAGCAATGTATACATCACCACACACAATAGAGACACCATAATTTATGCAGTTCACCCAATGCGAGCTACTACATGGAGAAAATATTTTACTAAATCTTTCTTAGTTAATCTCTTGGGAATATTTTGCCGATTACAATGTTTATGGACCTCTATCCAAAGGAGATACTAATCCCCTAAATATAGTTCATGGATATCTATCCATAGGATAAATCCTTCTCCTCTACTCTGGATGGTGATCCTATAGAATACTACTACCTCCATTGCACTAGCTTGTGGATATCTCTCCACTGAATACTCTTATTCCCACTCATAAGACCTATCATCACTACCCTGGATGATGGATCTCTATCCACTGGAGACTACTATCCTCTCTACCCTATCACCTCCAAAGATTTGTTTTAATTCTATACTAGACATAATCCAGTTGTTCTAGCATAGCTCTGCTCAAATCTTGTACTAAGCACAGTCCAGTCGGTCTAGCACAAGTCCTCTCAACAAGCTCACTAAAATTTGCACTAAACATAGTTTATTCAATCTAACACAAATTTGCTCAACTCTTGTACTAAACACAGTCCAATCGGTCTAGCATAAGTCCACTTAAATCTACACTAAACATAGTCCAATCAGTCTAGCACAAATCTGCTCAATAGGTCCACTCAAAACCTTCTCAAATCTGCTCAACAGGTCCACTCAGAACCTTCTCAAATTTTCTCAATAGGTCCACTCATAACCTGCTCAAATCTGCTCAATAGGTCCACTCAGAACCTGCTCAAATTTTCTCAATAGGTCCACTCAAAACCTACTCAAATATGCTCAATAGGTCCACTCATAACCTGCTCAAATCTTCTCAACAGGTCCACTCAAAACCTGCTCAAATCTGCTCAATAGGTCCACTCAAAACCTGCTCAAATTTGCTCAAAAGGCTCACATATAACTTGTCCAAATCTGCTCAATAAGTCTAGTCTAGGACTTAACCAAATCTATATTGTAAGATTCCATAAAAGGTCATACAAAAGCAGTCCACAAGTCTTCTCAAAGACTTAACTCAAATATGCTTAACAAGTCCACACAGAACTTGTCCAATCTCATAGAAACATAAATAGAATTGTTAGAGACTCAATATGTTCTTGTTGTACCCTATTGTTACAACTTAGTTTTCACCCCATTGTTTTTGAAAAATTTCATCAAATTGATGTCTAGGTGAGCTTAGGGTGCAAGGTCCAATTTTTGATGACTCTAGAGAAATTAAGGCTTGGGTTTAATCTAAATTTTTGGTTTGCAAAAGTGTTGAGATTTGTGTATCTTGAAGATCAGGGTCTAGTGGCAATGGTTTAGATTGAGCATTTTTTTGAAGGTTGTCAAGGGTCTTAAAGGGTGCACGGGTCTATGCGCCTCAAGTCGAGTTCATGTGCTCCACTCTAATGGAGCGCGCGAGGGTCTAGTTGGGTGCACCAAGCCATGCGCTCACCTCCTAGTTCATGCGCTCCACTAGAAGGTGGAGTGCACAAGGATCTTGAGGACGCACAACTTATGCACCCTCATTTTAAAGTTGTGTGCCCCATTGATGTGCACGCGCATTTACGTCCAACTTTGAAGGGCCATATATCACTAACTAGGAGGAATGTTTTGATTATTTCAACTGATTTGAGTACCCATTTGGCCCATTTAGACGCCTACAAAGTTTCATCAAATTTTAAGAACTTTGATTTTTGCCCTAATTTTGGAGCGCGCAAAATCTCGAGGGGCACGCGAGGTTGTGCACCCCATGTTAAACTAGTGCCACATGGTAATATTGTCCCCATCTTCCTATGGAGCACACAAGGATCTTGAAGAGCGCACAAGTTCTACGCCCCATTTTAAGGTTGTGCGCCCCATTAACGTGCATGCGTAGTTTACGTCAAACTTTGGAGGGCTATATCTCATGAACAGAGAGGAATTTTTCAATTATCTCAACTGATTTGAGTACCCATTTGGCCCATTTAGACACCTGCAAAGTTTCATCAAATTCTAAGAACTTTGATTTTTACCCTAATTTTGGAGCACATGAAATCTTGAGGGGCACGCAAGGTTGTGCGCCCCATGTTAAATTAGTGCACCCCATGGTAATTTTGTGCACCCCATTTTCCTATGGAGCACACCAAGGTCTTGAAGGGCGCACAAGTTGTGCACCCCATTTTAAAGTTGTGTGCCCCATTGACGCACGCGTAGATTTACGTCAAACTTTTAAGGGGTATATCTCATGAACCGGGAGGAATTTTTTGATTATCTCAACTGATTTGAGTACCCATTTGGCTCTTTTAGACCCTTGAAAATTTTCATTAAATTTTGAGAACTTTTAATTTTACCCTAATTTTGGAGTGCACAAAATCTCGAGGGGCACGTGAGGTTGTGCACCCCATGTTAAATTAGTGTACCCCATGTTAATTTTGTGCACCCCATTTTCCTATGGAGTGCACCAAGGTCTTGAGGAATGCACAAGTTCATGCACCCCACTTTAAAGTTGTGCACCCCATGTTTTAAGATTCTCCCAGCAAAAATTGAACACGTGTAGTAACCCTCCATAGACGAGTATTGAAATAAAGCAAATATATATTTTTATATATGTATACTTACCTATATGTGAGAAACATGGTACTACTGATGGCATCTGTGAGTGCAGGATAATTACGAAAAGATAAAGAAATGTGACAAGTCAGTAGAAGGGCTATGTTTTATTGGAAAGGTTGGCAGAATCAAAAGGAGAATAAACAAGAAGTGGGGCCTAGTTCACTAGTGAGAGCACACGAGCCGAGTGCAGCACAGCCACCTACCTAGGGTAGCAAAGGAGATGATATGCAATCACAGCCACCACCTGCGTAGATAGAAGGCATGGGCTACGTGCCCATTTTTTATTACATCCTAATTTTGGAGGGAATGAGATTGATCCAACTGGAGCAAATGGTTGCAGCCTCGCTCGAGCAACCAAACACTATATAAGGGAGACCACTGTAGCATCAATTTTTTTATCAAACCTCTAAGAGAGAAAAGCTAGGGATCACCAGGGAGCATTGTTCACTGAGATCATTTCCTGTTGAATGCACAAAGTTGGAGACTCTTACGTCACTACAATCAGGACGGAGAGGAGTAGCCCCTTTGTTACGATATTCAAACGGGGGTTTTATTGTAATCCATTGGCATACAGGACCTTAGCACTCTGCTGGGCCTATTTTATGTAATATTTTTATATTAATACAAATTCCAACTCATTCCTGGTTCATCTTCTGTGTTTATGGTTTGTGTGATGCTCATTCATGTGTTCTTGCAATCAAAACCTGTGAATGACGCTTTCTATTTCGCTAGTTTAATCATTTTATTTACTTTACATTATTTGAATGGGATAAAATGAACTAGTTCCTCTTGCTTTAATCTATCTAAAGCCATTTATAAATTTGCTACGACTCTGTAATGGATAAGGCACCGGTCTTGGCTTAATGAGCACTTATATTAATAGGTTCGGTCATCCAAAATTATTAAAATAACTAAATAACATTTTGTCTGGCATAGTGGGCATGTGCATTATACATTAGATGAACCCACCGTCTGGGGTTTCCTTACCCAACCTAGTCTGATTTAGAGCTATCAAGTAGTATATTTCCTAGGTTAATGAGGTGGATCTACCAGAATCCACAATGCTGGTTGTGATTTCAAGAGTTTCTCGTGACGTGACAAATATTCTAAGGGTAAGCGAGAAAACTCCACAACAATTTTTGGCATCGTTGTCGAGGACTAACCTTCCACTAAATATCTGCAAAGTCTCCCTGATTCTTTTTGTTTTCCCTATGAGATTTAGAGTTATTGGGCCGAGCAATCTTGGCCAGAGTGCACTCCTATATTCATTACTTTGCACTTTGTGCTGGTGACTCTGGAGAACCCATCATCAAGAAGAAGGAGCTGATCTGGCGGCCATAAGAAGCAACGAAAAGGAACTCTACCCCAAACTTCTAGATCCATAGGTACTTTTCCATCTATGTAAGATTAGAAAGGAACTTTCACTCTTTGTTCCTTTAGATAAGCATCATAACAACAATACTAGTTTTGTTCTAAAAGTCTCCATCTATCAAGTACTATTTTGTCTATTGTACCTCCTATGCCAAGGGGCCTAGTTACAAAAATGGCCAATCATCTTTTAAACAATTGGCATACAAATAGATACAGGCCTTTTATCTTACCCCTGGTCTTAAATCCATTACCCCCTAAGGCCCACAAATACATACCCAAATTCCTGGGGGATAACACTGTAACTAGGGAAGACCACATTCAAGATTTTTTGTATGCCATGGATAGATTGGAAGTCGAAGAAGAAGATGTGGCTCTTAGGCTATTTTGGTAGACCCTAGAGAAATATGCTTTAGATTGGTTCAATAGTCTTCCCCCACATTGCATATTGGGTTTCCAAGAAATGGAAGAAGCCTTTTTAGAAAGGTATGGTGAGGAGAGAAATATACATTCACTCATAACTGAATTGGCTACAATGAAAAAATAGAAAAATGAATCGGTTAATGACTTCAACAAAAGATTCATCAAGGTTAAGGATAAAATTTTTGATAAGTTAGCTCTCGATGATCAACGATCCATTTGCTTTTATAAAAATGCTTTCTCTACAGAATTCAATCATGAACTAGGGAAAGAGCAAGTAAACACTATTGATGAGTGCATGAATAAGGCTATTCACGTAGAAAGGAACATGATCGGTAGTAAATTCCCTTTCTATTGCCCTGCTTGTAGTTCACCTCATAAGCCTTCTAGTTGTGCCATCTATTTAGCTTCACACCCTAGCCTGAACCTCAAGGATCGACCTAGTAAAGCAGTCAGGACCAATTCAGATTGCAAGGATAATCACACTAAATCTAAAGGAGATATTGAGGTCTATCGAGAACAGAGAACTTTAATATCCAAAAGAGAGCAACTTCATCCTGAAACCTCTAATGTCATACTTGATGAAGCCAAATGGGAACCACTTATAGTAGTAGTGGATATTTTTCAAGAAAGCCATGCCATGGACTTTGAGAGTACAATAGATGAGATGAATATTCCTAATATGGGTGAGATGAGAGAACAACACTCAGATGCAGAGGCACTATCAGACAAAATAGTGTAGATTGAAGAAGAAGAAATTGATAAGGGGGCAACAATTAATAATGATGAGTCTAAAAATGGGGGTCTTTTTAAGTCCAATGTGGAAGAGAACCACAAAATAGAATGGATTGATCACAAACCATGGGTTGAAGGAGATATCAACGTCTGCCTTATTAGTAATGAGCAAAGGACTTTGTTTCCCAGAAAAGAACATCATCATCAAGCTCCTGATGATAGTTTTGATGAAAGCCAACAAGATCAATCTGTAATAGTAGAAATTCCAAAAAGCCTTCAAATTGATGATTTCGACATATTAGAAATACCAGAACAACATTCAGAGGAAGAGGCATTGACCAACAAAACTGTGGAGGTTGAAGATGAAAAAGTAGATGAAAGGCCAATGATTGAGGATGATTTATCCAAAGATGTAGTTCTCCTTGTGAAGCCCAATGCAGAGGTAGACCCTGAAACAAAACTGACTAATCACAAGCCTAAAAGTACGGTTAAGTCTGGAAAATATATTGGTCAGAGAATCATAGTACAAAAGGAAGATGAATTTTCTAGGTCTTCTAAGCTTATTAATCAGTCAAAAATGAGGCCCCTCCATGTTTTCCAAAGATATATGTTGAATTCAATGAATGACTACTCTGTCTACAATCGCCCGCCTGATAATAGAACTTCATGTAAAATCATAGTTGATCTGTTGAGTCTTTCTTCTGCAAAGAACTATCTCCCTATTTCTAGTGTGAAATCAGTCAGATTAAAACAGGCCAAATCAGATGAAATCGATAAATTCATAGTACTCATTGGTCTAGAAAATGAGGTTGGTCCCTTTGCTGACTTCTCCATCATGTTCATTGACAAAGCCCTAGTCCTAGGTAATATTGCATCTGTTACCTCATTTCAGAGTGAAATCCCCAATGCCCAACCCATCATCAGGAACCCCACAAGAATTGGCCAATCTAACAGAAGATACATCATAAAAAGGACAAGGATAAAAAGAATGCATAAAGTTTGACTACAGTCTATTTTTCTCTGGAGTCATCAAGAATTGAGAGTGTATCCTAGGCCTTGTAGACAAAAACGAAAGGAATTTGAACTCACTCTACATCCTGAGGTCATTAAGCTCTTTTTGCAAAATGAAGCGTTACCCCCCATCTTGTTCTAGGTTTCACAAAAATTATCCCAGAAAAGTTGATTGCCATTGCAAATATTCCAATGAGATAATTTCCCTTTTGTTTGATCACCATCAGTATCCAACAGTGATTATGATTTTGTCTCCTTAAAATTTTTTGTTGTACACTGCAATTTTGATAGACTTGTTCTAATCAATCAAAGAAAGAAGACCTAGAGTGAGGGCAGATGACACTGAGATCTGGTGGGCCAGGTTTTAGGCAATGGTCCAACAAGTTCGAAGCTAAAATAGATTAGGAGGAAGGTGTGGTGCATTATGCTGAAGCTTCACATCTCCCACATATTTTAAGGATATTCCAAGATCAAGAAGAATGAAGTCATCATTGACAGGATGCCTTGAGCTAAAAATACATACACTCTACTTCCTTAGCCTTACAGATTTCTAACCCAACGTGAGCTTTGTAATTCATCATAATCCTTCTCAAAAAGAAGAAAATATATAAATAATGCAAAGCAGCTATATGTTGGGGTATCCGGATAACCTCTACCGGGGCTATAGACGCCTGGCTGGTAGTAGAGCAGGTCTGGAGGAAATCGAGGTCATCTCCACTGGGGCTATAGATGCCTGGCTAGGCGGTGGAGCAATGTCAAGGTGAATATCTATCAGAGTGAAATACTTAATAGGCTCAGCTCCTGTCGATATGGTGAATTTTTGACTGATCAAGGGATAAGAATGAATGCACAAAACACACACAAGCCTAGGCATGATGACACAACAACTTCCAAATAAATCTGCCTTAACTCTATCTTAAGACATTGTTGATAGATCTGTTGCCCCATAAGTCAAAGTTCATCTATTTTTAAACTGGGTCATCAAATTTTACTGATCAGAACCAAGGTCCATCCTTTAGTATTTTTTTTGCCTTTGTTTTCCTTTTCGGCTTTTAGTCTAAATTTTTGTGGTCTCTTGATTGTCAACCGAAGATTCTAGAGTTCTCAAGGGCATTCATGTGCCATTCATACTACCTGTCCCAGTCAGAGCCGGTGTTGTACCCCATTGTTACAACTTAGTTTTCACCCCATTGTTTTTGAAAAATTTCATCAAATTGATGTCTAGGTGAGCTTAGGGTGCAAGGTCCAATTTTTGATGACTCCAGAGAAATTAAGGCTTGGGTTTAATCTAAATTTTTGGCTTGCAAAAGTGTTGAGATTTGTGTATCTTGAAGATCAGGGTCTAGTGGCAATGGTTTGGATTGAGCATTTTTTTGAAGGTTGTCAAGGGTCTTAAAGGGCGCACGGGTCTATGCGCCTCAAGTCGAGTTCGTGCGCTCCACTCTAATGGAGCGCGTGAGGGTCTAGTTGGGTGCACCAAGCCATGCGCTCACCTCCGGGTTCATGCGCTCCACTAGAGGGTGGAGCGCACAAGGGTCTTGAGGGCACACAACTTGTGCACCCTCATTTTAAGGTTGTGTGCCCCATTGATGCACGCGTGCATTTATGTCCAACTTTGGAGGGCCATATCGCACTAACAAGGAGGAATTTTTTAATTATTTCAACTTATTTGAGTACCCATTTGGCCCATTTTTTTATTTGTGGAAAACATCCCAAAAGGGATGCCACTTTCGGGTAAGACCCAAGGAGGCGGGGGTATCCATTCCACCAAAAATGCCCAGGACTCGGACCTGGCCTACCACCTTTGACATACTCAAGGAGCAAACAAACACACAAAACCAATTTAAAAATAAGTAAATAACAACAAAAATAATAAAATAAAATAAAAAACATGCTCCTTGAGTGTGTCAAAAACAAAAGCACAACCAAACACGCACAATAAGATAAAAGAAACCACAACACAAACCACATAGAAAAACACAAGAACCACATAACAAAACACAAACAAGACAAAAACAACAGAACACTACAAAGACATAACCCAAAAAAACATGAAAAATAAACACAACCAAAACCTAAAAAATAAAAAATAAAATAAAAATAAAAAACAACCAACAACAGACAATAAACAAAAACAAAATACATAGAAAACACTCACACATAAAAACACGAAATAACACAAACAAAGAGAAACCCAAGAACAAGAACGAAAAAAACACAAGAACAATAACAAAAAACATAAAAAAAACAAAACAACAAAAACACAAGAACAACAAAAAACAACACAAAGAACACAAAAACAAAACAAAACAAAAGAACCCACCCACCTTAAAAAACTAAACAAAAAAACAAAAAAGAAAAGAAAAAAAAATGAACAAAACAATGACCTATCTAGACCAGAAGACTATTAAGGCAAGAATCAACAGAGGAAACAAAATAAAGAATAGAATGAGCTAGGGAACTAAAAAAAAACTGAATGAACCAAAGAGAAGCAAAAAAAAAAACAAGAAGAAACTAGGTACCTTCAGAACTGGAGCCATCCAAAGAAATGATAGAAAGAAGAGCTTCCCTAATTTGAGAAGCCCACCATATAGGAGGGTGGCCATAACAAGTAAGATCACCTTTGTCCAAAGCCCAATTAGCTAAAGCATCAACACTCTTGTTTTGATCTCTAACCACATGATTGTAATCAACTTTCAAAAATCCCATCTGGATTAACTCGATCTTCTCAATAATTCTTTTTATTCTCCAATCCACCTTATGATTCTTAGAAGGAGTCTTCAAGAGATTAATCATAAGTTGAGAGTCAGACTCAACTAACACCTTTTCCCATCCAACCTTAGTAGCCTCCTGAAGACCTCTCGAGGATACCATACCCCTCAACAAGGTTATTGGAAAGAATACCCAAATTCTCAGCAAAAGTAAAAACCAGGGAGCCATCTGAAAGTCTACCAATTCCTCCCACACTGGCTTTTCCAGGGTTCCCTCTAGAGGCTCCATCAGTATTGACTTTTCCAAAATCCTTAGGAGGAGGTTGCCAATTTCTAGTCCTATCCATCTTACTAATACTCACATTCCCTTTAAGTTGGTTGCCCTTAGAAGGTTTAATCTTCAATATTTGCATCACTTGATCCCATATTTGGTGGGAGTTTTGGGGGTGATTAAGGAGTTGATGGACTGATTCAACTAAGTTGGCTATGGTATTTTGCCAAATATAGTGAATATCCTTCCTATCTTGATTAAAAATTTGGTTGTTCCTTTCATTCCAAATATTCCAAAGAAGAATGGTAGAACCCATCCAAACTAACTCCCTAATAAAATGATCAACACCCTCTTGATTAGGCCAATCCCTCCAAAGCTGTTCAAAAGTAAAAAAATTGGACCACTGTAAGCCAAGTAAAGTGGCCATTCTCCTCCATAGCTCAGAGGCTAAAGTACACTCAATAAAAATATGGTTGATATTTTCTACATTCTCTTCACACATTTCACATCTAAAAGGGCCATGAAAACCACGCTTCATAAGTTGCTCACCAAGAAGCACCCTACGATGCAATAAAAGCCAATTAAAGAACCTCACCTTAGGCCAGAGCTTTTGAGCCCACAATCGAGAAAATATGTCAGAAGAATGGTTGGGATTATTATGGCATAAGGTCAAATAACCTTGAGCAACTGAATACTCACCCTTAGTAGTGTTGTTCCATCCAAAACAATCTTTTTCATGGGACCAAGAGAGGGATCTCATATGAAGGATGCCTTGGATATCTTGTCTTTGCCTTTCTGGGATTTGAATAGGCCAGTCCTCAATAGGGATCCAATATCTACCAACATTTGAATTACCAATATGGTACCGACAATAATTAGCCACCTTTATCCAATTAGCTCGGTGAAGCTCCTCCATCCAAGGCCTCCAATCGAGAAACTGAGTTATCAAAGGCTTGTGACCATCCCAAGAATCTGTCCAAAAATTTGCATGTTGACCATTATGAATGATCCAAAATAATTTTTTCTTTATCAAATCCTCACCAGTCTTAAGAACTGCTAAAATGGGAGAACCTTTGGTAGGAAGTTGATAGCGAACAAGGTCTTCAGGACTTTTGTTCTCAAGATATTTAGCACGGAGATTATTGGCCCAAAGAGCATTGGGGTTATGCAACATCCTCCAATATAATTTAGCAGCTAAAGCTTTGTTGTTATTAATTGAAGACCGGAATCCTAACCCCCTTCACTCTTAGGAAGACATAAAGTATCCCATTTCACCAAGGCCCATTTTCTTTTCTCCTTAGTACCACTCCAAAGGAAACGATGACTGATTTGATCCAATTCTCGAAGAACAACCTTTGGGATATTCAAAATGGAAGAAACATAAATAGGAATAGCTTGAAGGACTGATTTTACCAAGGTGATTCTACCCCAATAAGAAAGCCACTTGTTGGTCCACTTTCCAATTTTCTTCTTGACTTTGTCCAACAACCAATTCCAATATTTATTTTTTTGCCTTTGAATATTTATGGGAATACCTAAATAAGTGATTGGAAGAGAGGTCTTCTTATATCTTAATTTATCCAAGACCATGGATTCCTGTCTAGCAGAGCAGATGAAAGAAAATAACTTTAGATTTGTCTTCATTGATCAACTGCCCAATAGCCTTAGAAAAATAGCTAATGATTTGCTTAATATTAGAAGCTTCCTTAACCGTAGCTTTACCTAAAAGAGTAGAGTCATCCACAAATTGAAGATGAGAGATAGGTCTAGCTCCATGAGCAATGGTAACTCCCTCAAGGGTTTTGTTTTCCCTCTTTTTGGTTATAGTCCTACCCAAGCATTCAACAAGAATGATGAATAAATAAGGGGATAGCGGGTCACCTTGCCTAATACCTCTGGAAGCTGGGAAAGACTCGAGAAGGCCTGCCATTGATAAGAACTAAGTAGGAAACTAAAGAGATACATCCCATAATCCAATCCATCCAATCCTTAGAGAAACCAAATTGCCTCAAAACTTTGATAAGGAAGTGCCAATCCACTCTGTCATAAGCTTTGGATAAGTCTAACCGAATGAACATGGAAGGAGAATTTTGCATATCCATGGAATGGATGGCTTCCTGAGCAAGAACTATCTCATCTACTATTTGACGTCCTTCCACATAACCCCCTTGCTCTGGGGAAATAATCTTATGCAAAAGAGGCTTCAACCTTTCTCGCCATGATTTTAGTAATGATTTTGAGAAGAACATTACATAAAGCAATAGGTCTAAAAGCTGAGATATGATCAACCTCTTGAGCTTTTGGAACAAGAGTAATATAAGTTTTATTGATAACCTTCAAAATTTCTTTGGCTTTCCTGGCTTCTTCCACCACCTCTAATAAATCAACATGAAGGATATCCCAGAACTCTTGGTAGAACTCAATAGGAAAACCATCAGGACCTAGGGTTTTCCTTTTTGCATTTTAAAAACTACTTGTTGAAGCTCATTGATAGTAACAGGAGCAGTCAAAATAGAGTTCTCCTCATAAGTGATAAGAGAAGGGATTGCTTGAAGAACATTATGTTGAGAAGCCGAGTCAAGAGGAGTAGCAGCAAAAATATTGGAAAAGTAATCAACAACAATAGAGTTCATGCCATCCCAAGTATAAACAACATCTCCAGAATCTGATTTTAAGGAAGAAATAAAGTTGTGAGATCTTCGAGCTAGAAGAGATTTGTGGAAGAAATTTGTGTTTCGATCTCCTTCTTTGAGCCATTGAATTCTAGATTTTTGCTTCCATAAGATTTCTTCTCTTTTTTCCCATTCCTCTAACCGAGTTGTGAGTTTAATTTCATCTGCACTTCTCTTCTCTCGTGAGGCCATCTAAACGGATTTTCTTATTCAAATTTTCAAGATGAGCAATAACTTCATGTTTTTTTTTATGAACATCCCCAAACTCTTTCCAGGTCCAAGTCTTGATTTTGGATTTAATGTATTGCAGTATTTTGGCAAAATAGAACATCTTAGTCCCATGCCTAGGTTTACCTTCCTTCCACCATTGTTGCACATGAGGTCCGAAGGAAATGTCTCTAAGCCACATTAATTGAAAACGAAAAGGAGAGAAACTCACATTGGTTTTCCACATTTCCACCATGACTGGCCAATGATCCGAACCAACATTATTAAGAGTCTTCACTTTAGGAATGTGACCATGGATTAAGAAATTTTTAGAGAGCAAAAACCTATCCAATCTCTCCATTATACAAGCTAAGCCTTGCCTTCTGTTAGACCAAGTCATAAGGCCATTATCTGGTTGGATATCCACAAGATGGAGGTTTGCAATATATTCGCTCATGAGGTCAGTGCTTTTGTCCAAATTTCTATTTCCCCCATTTTCTCATCCAGAGAGAGGATGGTATTGAAATCTCCTCCGATCAAGATCCAAGCTTTAGGAAAATGAGAGATAATATGAGTAATATCCTTCCACTGTCTTCTTTTTTCCTCCAAAGAAGTCGGAGCATAAACAGTAATGCAGAGCATAATCTGGTTGGAATGTCTACTTTGAATAGCTATAGCCAACAAACCCCAACTGCCAACCATATGGTGAATAACTACCTCTTTTGGGTCCCAAAGACAAGCAATGCCACCCGAAGTCCCTTGGGAACTGAGGGAAACCACTTTTCCAACTGGCCAAATTTTACTGGCAATTAAGTCCATATCCTCCATTGACATCTTTGTTTCTTGAAGGAAAACAAGATGTGGATGATTTATCCGAATCATTCTTCTAATTTCATTTTGTTTTGAAAGACTCCCTTTGAGTCCTCTAATATTCCAAGTGATGATCTTCATTAATACCAGGGCTAAAAAAGTTGGGAAGGGCATTAATCTTACCTTCCTCTACAAGCTTTTCACCTTCTTTTACCATATGATATTGATTGGTCTTGCGACCTACTTTTTGATTAGAATCCATCTTCAATTTTTTTTCCCTGTTTCTTGACTTATTCCAATTGAATCCGAGATGGCTTCTAACCTTGAAGAATGCTCGTACACAGCCAAAATTTTACTAGATGGTTCAACGGAGTCTATATTGGGACCTGCATTATTTGAAGTTTTGACATTTGAAATATTGTTTTTCTTGTGTAAATTTTCTCCTTTTTTTTCTGTTGAAAACCTTTGATTTGTTGGTTTGTCTCCGAGTTCTTCCCTTCATATTTAAATTGTGTTTCTAAGATTTCAGTTTCCATTATTTCCTCTTCCTCACTTGGGACATCATTTGTGGAAAGGATTTCAAACATATTAGCAGATGACTTTGATTGATCCTTCATAACTGGTTTTTTCTAGTGTTCTTCTTCTTAGGTATTTGGAAACCTGCTGAGTTTATATCTTCTTTCTTTTGATCAAGAATTTTATTTGGGCAAGCACCGGCCAAATGACCATATTCATGGCAAATTCTACAACGAAAAGGAATGTTCTCATAGTCCACTACTTGCTCCCAAGTGTCTTCCCCAAATTGTAATGTGATATTTTTAGGTAGGGGTTTGTCAAAATCCATTAAAACACAAATCCGAGCATAAATAATATGTTCAAAATTTTGAGTACAATCAGCAGTCATCATAAAAGTTCCTAAAGAGTTTCCAATTGAAGAAAAAATAGTAGGATTCCAAAATTCAATAGGGAGGCCAAAGAGTCTAACCCACACGGGAGCTATAGAAGGCATCTCTTCTTCGACTTTAAATTTAGTATGCCAGGGCTTCATGAAAAGCCCTGCCCTTCCAAAAACCAAGGACCCCCTTGAAAAGTTTTCTCTCTATCTTCATTATTAGCAAATAAAACAAGAAAATAACCATTTGGATAAATAGAGATTTGTAACTCACCTTTAGTTTTCCAGCTTTTTGCAGCCCAGACTTTGAAAGTAGATAGACTCGGACGAAAACCCATGAACCGACAAATTAGTCCTCTTTTTTCCAAATCTTCAATGCCAGTCTGAATGTTACCCATATCAAGCTTAACAATAGGAGTTCCATCACTGCTTTAAGACATCCCGACTCCATTTTCCTGGGATCAATCTTAGGCATTCTTAGAGGTTTATGGGAAGCCCTAATATTGATATTAGCATTGGGCTGAGGCTGTCCACCATGAAGGGCATCCCTAAAATTCATTTTTGGGACCGAGTCTTCAAAATTCTTACCCTTGACAGGGGTTTTCATAGTAGAATTATTTTGTGGGTGCACCTTAGCACCAGATTCACTTGAGATATGAGCCATTTTTTGATCAACTACTTGAAACTTGTTTCGTGATCTCTTTAATCCTTGCCCTAGACGCCGTGGAAAGGTATGGTTTTCACTTTTCTTTTGTGCAGCAAATTGGAAGCCGTTGTCACTCAAGTTCATAGTATGATCTATTGAAAGACAAATTTCTAACCCATATTGTATCCCCTGCAACATTTCCTGCTAAAATATTGAGCATAAACCACAAAAATATTGGTCCCTAGGGCCTGAAGGCCCTAAAAACCAACCTCTCGGAGCTGCTTGCACTCAACCCGAATGAAACCCTCGCATAGCCGCTTGCCAAATATATCGTTCACACATAGGGATGCGCTAGGATCTGTGTTGCTCCAAATGATATGAAAATTGGTGGAGACGTTCTAGGGTTTTTCAGGCATCTACCCTCAAAATTTCAGCTCAATCCGAGTCCGGATGAGTGAGATATGGCCGAAACGAGTTCGGTAGTTTGGGCAGTCCTACGAAAAACATCCGAGTTTTGCATGCATATTCTCATTTCTATATTTGGTGTAGTTCCATTTGGCCCATTTAGATGCCTATAAAATTTTGTCAAATTCTGACAACTTTTATTTTTGCCCTAATTTTGGAGTGCATGGAATCCTGAGGGGCGCGCGAGGTTGTGTGCCCCATGTTAAACTAGTGCACCCCATGGTAATGTTGTGTGCCCCATATTCCTATGGAGTGCATAAGGATCTTGAAGAGCGCACGAGTTTTGTGCCCCATTTTAAGGTTGTGCACCCCATTAACACACGAGCGCAGTTTACGTCAAACTTTGGAGGGCTATATTTCACGAACGAGGAGAAATTTTTTGATTATTTCAACTTATTTGAGTGTCCATTTGGCCCGTTTAGACACCTGCAAAGTTTTGTCAAATTTTGAGAGCTTTTATTTTTGTCCTATTTTTGGAGCGCACAAAATCCCAAGGGACACGCGAGGTTGTGCGCCCTATGCTAATATAGTGCACCCCATGGTAATTTTGTGTGCCTCATTTTCCAATGGATTGCACTAATGTCTTGAAGGGTGCAAAAGTTGTGCACCCCATTTTAAAGTTATGGACCCCATTGACGCACGCGTAGTTTTACATCCAACTTTGGATGGAAATATCTCATGAATCGAGAATAATTTTTTATTATATCAACTGATTTAGATACCCATTTGGCTTGTTTAGGCCCTTGAGAAGTTTCATCAAATTTTGACAACTTTTATTTTTGCCCTAATTTTGAAGCGCACGAAATCTTGAGGGGCACGCGAGGTTGTGCGCCCCATGTTAAACTAGTACGCCCCATGGTAATTTTGTGTGTATTATTTTCCTATGGAGCATACAAAGGTCTTGAGGGGTGCACAAGTTCATGCACCCCACTTTAAAGTTATGCACCCCATGTTTTAAGATTCTCCCAGTGAAAATTTAACATGTGTAGTAACCCTCCATAGACGAGTATTGAAATAAAATATATTTTTTGTATACATATACTTACCTATATATGAGAAAAATGGTACTACTAATGGCATCTGTGAGCGTAGGATAACTACGAAAGGATAAATAAAGTTGACAAGTTAGTAGAAGGGCTATGTTTTATTCCTGCATCAAGGATGGAAAGGTTGGCAAAATCAAAAGGAGAATAAACAAGAAGTGGGGCCCAGTTCACTAGTAAGAGCACACGAGATGAGTGCAGCACATCCACCTACCTAGGACAACAGAGGAGATGATACGTAGTCACATCCACCACCTGGGTACATAGAAGGTGTGGGCTAAGTGCCCATTTTTTATTACATCTTAATTTTGAAGGGAATGATATTGATCCACCTAGAGCAAACAGTTGCAGCCTCGCTCAAGCAACCAAACACTATATAATAAAAATGACTATAACAACAATTTTTTCATTGAACCTCTAAGAGAGAAAATCTAGGGATCACCAGGGAGCATCGTTCACTGAGATCATTTCCTGTTTAATGCATGAAGTTGGGGACTCTTACGTCACTACAATTAGGACGGAGAGGAGTAGCCCCTTTGTTACGATATTAGAATAGGGGTTTTATTATAATTTGTTGACATACAGGACTCAAGCACTCTGCTGAGCCTGCTTTATGTAATATTTTGATATATTAATACAAAATCCAACTCGATTCTTGTTTACCTTCTATGTTTTATGGTTTGTGTGATGCTCATTCATGTGTTCTTGCAATCAAAACCCATGAATGACGCTTTCTATCTCGCTAGTTTAATCATTTTGTTTACTTTACATTATTTGACTGAGATAAAATGAAATGGTTCCTCTTGCTTTAATCTGTCTAAAGCCATTTATAAATTTGCTATGACTTTGTAATGGATAAGACACCGATCTTGGTTTAATGAGCACTTATATTAATAGGTTCGATTATCCAAAATTATTAAAACCACTAAATAACATTTTTTCTGGCATAGTGGGCATGTGCATTGTGAAGCATTAGTGAAAGGACCCACTGCTTGGGGTTTCCTTACCCAACCTGGTCGATTTAGAGGTGTCAAAGGTAGTCTATTCCCAGGTTAATGACGTGGATCTGCCAGAATTCATAGTGTTGGTTGTGATTTCAAGAGTTCCTCGTGATGTGACAAATATTTTGAAGGTAAGAAGGAAAACTCCACAACATTTCTATACTCAATGCTAAATCACTTTCTCAACTCAAATCAATCTCATATAAGCATAAAGAGAATTGTTAGAGACTCAGTATATTCTATACTCAAAAATCAATCACTTTCTCAACTCAATCTCATAGAAGAATAAAGAGAATTGTTAGAGACTCAATATGTTCTATTCTCACAACTCAATTTCTTTCACAACTCAAATCATAATATAGAATAGTTTGTTTCATGGAACTTGAACAATCACTTCATACATCCACTTGACTAGGTTCAATCAAATCTACTCAACCAATCACTCAAGAACCAACTCTCACTCACAAAACCTAGTCCAAGAATGTAACCCCAACAAAAAATGTTTCCAACAATTCTTAACAACAAATCTCACATAATAATGATACTCATGTTCTTTTCAAACTCTAGTTCAAGTTCTTTGCACAACAACCCACTTCAACAACAATGCTTATAGATCAATATTCTAATCACAACTCTTAATTCAGAAAATCTTGAAGCATTAACTCAAAACACTTCACTCAACCAATGGTCTCAACAATAATGCTTATAAAACAAGGTTTTAATCACAACTCTCAATTTTATAAAACCTTGAAGTATTAACTCATATACTTTTGAAAAGGAAATCCTAATCAAATCATTTTCACTCCAAACTTAATTTTCAAGAAAGCCAATCAACCAACACAACCAAAGAAGAATTTGCTCATACCTTTTTTCTTGACAAGGAGTTGATCTCAAACATCTACTACACTCACAAATTTCTCTTTTCCAATCTCAATAAGGGTTAGAAGACTTTAATAATAACACAAATGCAAAATGATGACCCAAAATACACCTTATTACTCTAACTCAAAAATAACATTCACCATAGTCTTCGTTTAATAAAAAAACCCTTATACATAAATAATTCTCAAAAGTCTTAATAAGAATTAAATCAAGACTTTACTAAAACTCCTTATTACTCCTAAAATAATAAATCTCAAATACCAATCCCTCCAAAATAATCTTCAACAATAATTCACCATAAACTTTATGCATTAATGTATATTCAAAAATAATAATCAATTATTCACCCTTATTCCTCCAACATTAGGCAACTAATAAAAATGAAAATAAAAAGTTAGTACCTTTTCTACAAAGGGAATCAAACCCTCAAACTTACCTCAACAGAAGCACCTTAGCCATGGCCAAAGTCACCGCACGAGCCACGCACTAATTCGATATTAAAGAAGCACCATGTGCTTCTTAATCTCAAGTCTCCTTCCACCTAAGGCAAAAGGTCGTGTGCCTTGGGTGCCTCAATAAACACACCAAATGATGCACCACGGAGATTCGAACGTAAACCTTCTTGCTTCTAGTGCCTTCGCACTTTCCAACTACCACCAAGCCATGCTTGCCCAATGTGATTTCGAGGATAGAAACTTCCTCCTATATTCGCTTCATTGCCACATTTTTAGAAATACACGAGCTCTCTTTTCGCATGCCACCAACTTTCTAATTCGATCAAGGATAATTGAAACTTAGGACTTTGGGCATATTTATATGCTTCTCCATTGCATTAACAACCTCAGTGCTCACCATGCTTCCTTCCATGACGTCTATGGTAATGGCTTCGAATACCTTTAATTTAAAACCAAGCCAACTTTAGGTTTGTGTAAATAAAATTACCATCAAGCTTTGAAACATGTGCCTTAAACCCAACCTTGGGTTTTATAAAGAATACTTAAACCATTTTATTTATAAAATATTATAATCAAAATTATAAATATTTTATTTGGGATTTCTCAAAGTCACTTTAATAAAATTATAATAATAATTATAATATTATACCTTTTTGTTGTCTTGGATAAATGCATCCTTGGAAGAAGTAAAACCACTTTCTAACCCATTCTCTGAGGTGTTCACTGAAGATATTTTGACCCATTATGACTTCCATTAAACTTTGCACTCAAATTGGAGAAGAGCTATCACTGGCATATTGAAATAAATGACAACTTTGACTTAGGGACTCAAAATTTCCAATAGGTCATGTTTTTGTTGGCCAACATAGTGGCCCCAAACAACACTGGTTGTTGGTTCCCTTGGAACATGATCATGTTGGTGTATTATATTACTGATGAGCCTCGGATGTATGCATGGGCACCTACTCTACTAACTCAGTTATACCAAGAGCTATATGAGGTGAGGAGGTAGGGGTAGAAGGGCTTGGGATGTAATGTGCTACTGTAGTGTTGGGGCTAAGATCACTTTAGTGGGGCTTACCTACTAAGGCATGGGATGGGGAGTATCCCTATGCTATGAGATGGCTAGTGGTTGAGGAGGTGCAATTAAGTCATCCTATCTAGATTGGCTAGGAGGGCATGGATCTATGGGTAGGGTTGATACCTGCTCAGGTGATTTGGAGAACATGGTGACGTGCTAGTTGGATAGGTTATAGGAAGCAAATGAGGAGAGTACGATAGACTAGATGGGTGGTTTGGAGGTATAGGAATGATATGTAGATGATCCAGTTATCGTAGGTGCTATAGTATTTTGGGTTGCAATAAGAGATTCTTGAGGCACCAGTGCTATACAAGCACCATCGGTATGAGATGGGTATACCTTGTATTGAGGCATGGAGGGTGACCTATGAGGATGACAAGGAGATATATCTTATCGATGTGGATGATGCAGGGACTACTATGGAGTACGATGCATCGTTCACTACACAACCACTATGGGTATAAAGTTTGGTAGTGGATGAGGGCAATGGGGATGAGGATGAGTTAGATATCGAGGAGGAGGTAGATGAGGCTCCTAGACATCAAAGATACCTTTTGTCTAGAAGTCGAGGAAGATGATCAAGGGATGCAACCGAGTAGGCTCTAAATATTAGAGGTGATGGAGGTGGTGATGATGATGATGATGATGATGATATGGAGGAGATTCCAAAGAGACCTCCAAGTTTGAGGATTTGGCAAGGCTTGAGTAGATGGTAGTTGAGCCAGATGTAGAGATAGCATCTTGGGATATGGAGATAGCTCAACTATGGGTAGATCTAGAGGTACAAGCAACTACAGGTGGAGGCAAGGATAGGATCATGAGGATCTAGGAAGATCTAATTGAGAAGTACCATCATCAGAGATATGATGTACGACACCTTCAGGCTTGAGATGGATATATTTAGGTTTTGGAGGATCGATTTATGGAGCACCACATTGGGCTTCTATATCCACCATCCTCATCCATATTTGGGTTTGTTAGGCATAATGATTCTAGGCATAGTAGCTCTAGGTCTAGGGCTTCATTAGGATCTTAGGGGTCCTCCTATAGATGTTAGCTAGTGCTGGGATGCACTTTTTGTATATGATTCTTGGTGCTCCATTGTATATAGCCTTCGGGTATTCATTTTACATGCAATATTTATATATACATGGATTTTACTTTTGTGTTATGCTTTTGTGTGGATACATGTGTATATATCTAATGGATGATAATGCAATGATAATGTGTATGAATGCAAATGAATTAATTCTCTAATGATCATTCGTAGTTTAGATGTTTACTTGACCATGTATAGCATTTTTTTTAATCAGGGACACTAAAATGGTAGCATGTGAAATGTAAGACTCATGTAATGATATGGATGTTGATATGGAAGATATGAATGTTGATATAGAAAACTGATTGTTTTACAAAGACTCAGACCTACTAGTGATATCTAACAATCTCATTAAATAATTTATAATTTGTCTAAGACAAAATGTGTGTGTAGTGAATTTATTTACTGAATCATGAGTATAGTAATGACTCGAGGCAATCAAGAACCAATGTGTGTGCAAGTGAGTTCATTAAACCATATTGAATAAATTGAGATGAAATCTATTATGGAGGAGACCAAGAAGCTAGCTTTTTCATATGTGTGGTTAGAGGTCTCCTCAAGAGAGATGTATCACCACACATGAGCATACTCCACTACCAGTTAAGCATCTATAGCCTTGACGAAGATTAGCTCTATAGTATAACAATATGATCTCTAAGCTTTGAGGATTCAAACTACCTAACCATCTAACTAGAAATGTAAATTTATCCTTACAACTTGAGGATCTATGGTGTGTGATGTGTAAAATATTTAGAGCTTTTGGGAATCGTATTCTCAACCAATGTGTGATGATAATTTTTCCCTATCCGTACTATTTTGTCTTTTTATTTGGAAATGATTGTGATAGTGGTAAAAACCACTATTTTTTATTTTTGGACTATGTGCATGATGGGACAAGCAAGGATTACCCTATTCATTTTGAGGTTCAACCCAATCATGGTATTATCCCTCTTTGATACAATATGTTTTAAGATTTGTGATTGTGTTTGGTTTAAGAATGTTAGAGTCAATTCCTAGAACTTAAGATTTTTTTAGTGAAAATATGTCTTGGTCCTAAAGAAAACTTGACATGTATTTGAGGTTGCTAGAAACACTAGGAGTGGTTGAGTGACCGAAAACACCTAGGGATTATGGAAATATGGTTTGCAAATGATAATTGGACTTTATGGAATGGTGCAACGAAATGGATAATGATTTGAAGGTACCCCTGATTAAGGCAACAAAATTTTATTGGACCAATGACCTTCTAAACTGAATAAATGATCCCTAATGTGGTGAATGAAATGTGTGAAGTTGAATGCAATGTGTGAAATGCAATTTGTGAAATGTAATGTATGCAATGCAATGTGTAAAATACAATGTGAAATGTAATGTGGTAAAATGTAATGTTGTTTTTTGTGTATTAGGCATGTATATATACATATATATAAATCACATTAAGCATAGACTTATATTAAATGGATGATGTTAAGTGGTTTGGGCTCTTCAAATCCCTATAGACTAACAAGCCTATAAGTCCCTTTACCCACTTTTTGAGTAACAATGTATGGACCTAACCAATTAGCCACGAATTTATCATGAAGATACAACGATGAATTGGTGTTTTGTTGATTCTCTTTAAGAACAAGATCTCCTACTTGGAATTCACATAAATGAAATTTGGCATTGTAAGAATGCTTTAGGTGGTCTTGATAAACTCGTAAATGCTCTAAATCATTGACCTGCCTTTCATCAAGCAGTGTGATTTGGTAAAAATGTGTTTGTCTAGCAGTATCATCATCTATGAATTCCTGCAATGAAATTTGTAATGAGGGGATCTCAAGCTCAAGAGGCATGATTTCTTGGACTCCATAGACCAATGAAAATGGTGTTACCCTAGTAGGCATGCATATGCTTGTTCGATAAGTCGATAATACCATGAGGATTTGAGTATGTCAATCTTGATGATTTTCTTTGACTAGTTTCTTGAGAATAGCAATTAAAGCCTTATTGATAGCATTAGCATGTCCATTTTCTTGTGGGTAGTAAGGAGTTGAGAAACTATTTTGAATATTATATTTCTCACAAAGTTCTTGAATATCCTTATTTTTGAAAGACTTGTCGTTTTCAAAAATGATTTTCAAGAGAATACTAAAATTACAGATGATATGATGAAGTATAAAATCTATAATTCAATATATTATCATACTAGTTAGATGATATGATGATGAATTTATGTTATCCTAAGGAAGGATATGAGATTTTGCCAATAAAATCAAGACCCCATTGTGAAAAATGCCAAAGGCTTTGAATAGGTTGTAATGCTTGTGATGACACATGAGTTAAATTAGCATGTTTTTGACATTGCTGACAATGCTTGATGTAAGTACAATAGTTACATTCCATGGCAGGCCAATAGTAACCCATGCATAGAATACACTTTGCAATGGCTATTCCACTAAATTTACCACCACAAGTACCATCATGAGCTTCAACTATAGCTCTTTGTGCCTCTGTAGGATCAAGACAATTAAGGAGGATTCCATAATAACCATGTATATAAAACACATCCCCCAAGAGAGTAAAACTAACTACCTTTTACTTGAATGTGCATTTAGTAGTCCGTGACATATCTGATGGGAGTGTTCCAAACTTGAGGAAGGCTATTATTTGGTTTGACCAAGGCTCATATGGCTATGAATGGATAAATCAAACATATTTTTCATCCTTATATTTAGCACAAATAATTGTATATTTAGAGATCGTTGTAACAATGAGTGGTTGTACCTATCCTATAGATGTATTTAGAATCAATAATCCTAGAGAGGCCATTGCATCCACAAATCTATTAGTCAAACAAGGCAAACTATCGATTTCATACCAATATATGAGACAAGCAAAGTCTCCCCAAGATCGAAGAATTCTCCACAAGATCAATCACACATAAAATAGAAAAACCCACAACACTAATATTAAGTGGTAAAATCCTACTTCAAATGAATAATGGAAACATCCACTATGAAGCTCACTATATTACTCATTTGATTCAACAATATAAGAATGCTTCAATATTATGCAACAATATGCATCAATATGATATTACAACACAAGTGAATATGACAATATATGTTAATGTGTAGTAGAAAACACCCCTATTTAAAGAGAATCTTTTCTACTACAACCCTAAATCTTATCACAATCTAATATTGAGATGTGTGACAAGTGACATCTATCAAATATTAAAAATTGCTTAGTTACTTTCTAATATTATCACAATCTAATCTTTGAGATGTGTGATAAGTGACATCTATCAAATATTAGAAAGTGATTAGTTACTTTCTAATATTTGCTAGAAAAGGGGAAATAAATTTCTCACAAATTAAATATTCCTAGCACCCTTATTTTATTTATTAATTGGGTGGGAATATTTTTACATAAAATAGAATTATTTTCTAATTCAAATATTATTCTTTAGACTTTATATTTTAGTCTAAGAATAATTTACACAATGTTGCATTACATATTATAACACTCCCCTTTAATGCAATATTTGGGAAAGGAATTATGAAACAAAGAAAAATTCTCCCCCTAAATATACAAACGACTATGAGAATCAAATGAGTAATATAGTTACAATGAGCTTCTATGACTAAGAATGGTCTACAATAAGGAACCAATACAAAATGGGCCAAAATGAGACTACAAGCCCCCAATGGAGTAGCTTCAGATACAATCAGCTTACAAAGCCATCCATCAACCACAAGTGGTTGCAAATGACAAGAAGAAAACATCACAAGGGTGTCTTCAGTAAGGCTGCAAAACCCAAAATGAAAGTACCTGCAAGCTACAAGCAGCTCAACATAATATTAGTTAGATACATCATTATAAATATATTCACCACAACATATATGAATATCTAAATATGATAGCAAAAATTATCTAACAAATAGTGAACTATAAGTCATCACAAAAATATGTCAAGCCATACTTATAGTCACGTTCTATATAGTTGATAAAAAAATATCATATACAAAGTTGTATAAAGCAAACAAGGAGTACCATGATAATGCAGACTCTAAAGTACCATGTACAAAAGTAGCACAAGGCTAACAAAAAAGTACCATGTAAAAGAGTTGCATAAGGTATATGAAAATAATAAAGTGTGCACACCGGTTGCATAAAACCAACCATAAAATATCATGTACAAAAGTAGCATAAATGCTAACAAGAAAGTACCATGATAAACCAATTGCATAATTCCAACTACATAAAAACATGTACAAAGTTGCACAAGGCAACAAGAAAGTACCATGTAAAAGAGTCGCATAAAGAAATTGCATCATATACCATAATTGCACAATGCCATCTACAAGGTAACATGTACAAAAGTTGCACAAGGCAAACAAGAAAGTACCATGTTCAAAAGAGATGCAAAAACCAATTATACCACCAAAGAGAAACTCATATATATAGCACAAAACATCTCATAAGGATGAAGTTGTCATCACACAAGTGTAACTACACTTCATTCCCCCTTGAGGAAAAATTCACCAAACCAAGTGAGTCCCTCAGCTTACAAAACTGCTCCTTGGGAAGAGGTTTGGTGAAAAAATTAGCAGAATTAGAAGATGATGGGCAATACTCCAATTGAATAGTCCCATCCAATACCTTCTCTCTAATAAAGTGGGCTTGGATTTCAACATGCTTTGTCCTTTGATGCATTACAAGATTTTTAGCCAAGGCAATAGCTAATTTATTATTGGAGAGAAAACGTGAAGGACCAAATTACTCAAAGCCAATTTCCTTCATGAGGGTATGAAGCCAAACCACTTCCTATACAAATGTTGTCGTAGCCTTATACTATGATTCAATTGTAGAAAGAGCAATTGTATCTTGCATATTGGAAGACCAAGAGATAGCTGCAGACCCAATACTAAAAATATATGATGTGGTAGACTTTCTATCTATTCTATCCTCTCCAAAATAAGAATCAACATATCCAAAAAGAGCAAAGGAAGGAAGCCTATAATACTTGAGTGCCAAATCTCTAGTACCTGAAAGGTACTTCAAAATATTCTTGGTAGCTTGTAAGTGCTCAATATAAGGTTTTTGCATGAACCTAGCCATCATACCAACTATAAAAGCAATATCTGGCCTTGTGATGGTAACATAAAGAAGACTACCAATGAGATGCCTATACAATGTAGCATCAGCTAACTAAGATTTTGTACTTACATCCAACATAACCCCTGTAGAAATAGGAATGGAAGTAGGATTGCCATCCTCCAAATCAAACCTCTTAAGAAGATCTCTAGTATACTTGTATTGACTCAAAAAGTTACAATACTCATGCTGATAAACTTGCATGCCAAGATACTAGTGTAGAAGACCAAGGTTAGTCATTTCATACTCTGAATTTATTTTGGAGATGAAATAAAAAATAGCCTCATTTTCATTTCCAGTCAAAACAAGGTCATCAACAAATAGAGAAATTAAAATGACCAAGTTATCCTTCCTAAGCACATAGATATCTGTATCTGAATAGCATTTATCAAAACCAAGAGACAATAAGTAACCTGAAATCTTCATGTACCATGCTCTAGGTGCTTGCTTCAGATCATACAAGGTTTTCTTTAGTTTACACACAAGTTTTTCCTTACCTTGTACAACAAATCCTTGTGGTTGACTCATGTGGATATCCACATCCAAATCACTATTTAGAAAGGCACTTTTCACATCAAGCTAAAAAATCTACCAACCTTGAGCAGCAGGAATATCAATGAGAATCCGAATGGTGGGCATTTTGGCAACTGGTGCAAAGGTTTCATCATATTCAATGCCATGTTTTTGAGCATAACCCTTAGCAACCAATCTAGCCTTATGCTTTTCTATATCTCCATTATAATTTTACTTGATTCTATAGACCCACTTGTTCCCAATAACATTTCTCTTATTAGGATAAGACACTAGATTCCAAGTTTTATTCTTTAGAAGAGAATCCATCTCAACCTTCATGTCATCAACCCAACAAAAGTGTTGTGAAGCTTCTTGGTAAGAAGTAGGCTCATGATCATTCTCTATCTTAGCTATAAGAGATATGTTAAGGGTTATACTTCTAGTTATCCTTTGGCTAACTGAATTTTGCTCTTTAGGACCCCTAGAATGATCCAACCACTTGGTCCTTTTGACACAAGGCCCACCCTTTTCTAACTCAAGAAGGTCTTCATTGAATTTGACATCTTTTGAAACAAATACAATGCGTGAAGAAGGTGAGTATAACCTGTAGCCCCTATGTTCTACATCATATCCAACAAAGATGTATTTTTGAAACTTTTCGTCCAATTTCTTTCTCTTTTCTGAAGGAATATATGAAAATGCATCACATCCAAACACTCTTAAGTGTGACAAATTTGGATTATTACCATTACAAACCTCATAAGGAGTCTTCCCCTCAACTAATTTTGAAGGACACGTGTTAATAATGTAGATTGTTGTACTAGCTGCTTCACCCCAAAGAAATTGAGGTAAGTGGTCACCAAGCATGCATCTTACCATCTCCATGATTGTCCTATTTTTTCTCTCTGCAACACCATTTTTTTTAGGAGTGTATGGACAAGTAAAATGCCTTTTGATCCCATGAGAAGAATAAAACTCATTGAAGTACTCCCCTCCATTGTTACTTCTAATCATTTTGATCTTTGCTCCCTTTTGATTTTCTACCAAAGCTTTGAACTCCTTGAATGTATCAAAACAATCTAATTTATTCTTAAGTGGATACCCAAATATCATTCTTGAATAATCATCTATAATGGTGAGAATATAGGATGCACCACCAAGTGATCTAACATGTAATGGACCCATAATATCTGTATGAATGAGTTGAATTTGTGTGGCCCTTGTTGACTTGTACTTTTCAAACTTTTGTTTGCTCATCTTGCCTAAGATGCATGTTTCACACAAATCATGAATAGGTGAAATGTTAGGCAAGAATTCAACAAAATTTTTGGACTTCATCATTTGAATATTTTGATAGTTTGTATGGCCTAACCTTAAGTGTCAAAGCTTGCTACTAGGAGAAACATTAGTTTCTAAATACACTTTAGGAGGAGCATCACCTAACACATAAATATTATTCTTCACATAACCTGTAATGATTGGTAGCATGCCTTTCCTAATGCTCCATGAAGTTGCATTGAACTCAATAGTGTGACCACTTCTAGAAACTTGCAAAATTAAAATTAAATTTCTCCTAAGGTTAGGCACATATAGGACATTATCAAGTAATTTCCCTTCAATTACAACATTTCCAACACCTTCTACTTGAAGTCTAGTATTATCACCAATGACAATTGAATCTGAAGAGTGCTTATGAAAATCCATAAACTTATCCTTTTCAAAACACAAATGGTTAGTGCATCCATAATCTAACACCCATTCATTATAAGTAGACGAGTCAATGGATTAGAGGGCACAAACAAAGGCATTTTTATTAGAATTTTGCTTTACATTGTTGTTATTTTTCTTTTCCTTGCCAAACCATTTCCTAGGTCCGTGTCCCATAGCTTTTTCTTGCTCTTCCTTTTCTGCAATCTTCTTCTTCTTGAAACAATTTTATTCCTTGTGGCCTTTCTTGCCACAAAAGTTGCAAGTGAAATCAACTCTAGGCTTGTTGGGTTGGAAATTTTAATTTTTCCTTCCCTTGTATTTCTTCTTGAAGGAAGCCTTAGTGGAACTCAAGGCAAAATTATTCTTCTTGACAACTTGACCATTCACTTTGTCTCTATTAAGAGACTCTTCATGTTGAATCAATATTTGTGAAAGAGTGTTGAGAGAAATGCCATCCTCTTCTTTCTCTAGCCTAGTCTCAATAATGGTGATAAAATTCTTGAACTTGCTTGAAAAGTTCCTCAAAATAATAAAGTTTAAGAGCTTCTCACTTATCCAATCACAATTACAAGCCAATAGTTGAGTTCTCATATCTTTCATCTTTGAGAGGAAGATCAAGGCACTTTCTTCTTCACCTTGCATAGTGCTAAGAATTTTGGACAATAAAGTGAATTTCCTTGATGTGTTGGACCCTATATGGACTTGTTTTAGAAAATCCCATGCATCTTTAGCATGCTCACAATGGATTATAGTGAGCAATATCTCATCACTCACACTATTGATAATCATGGAAAGTGCAAGGTGACTCTTGTTTTTGTATGTCTCAAGTGCCCTTGCATAGGTTGGGATTGCTTCATCTCCATTCACAATGGGCCATAACTTTCTTTCTTGAAATTTAACCCCCATCCTTGGTTCCCATATTCCAAAATTTGATCCATCAAGGATGTGCTTAGGTATGAAGGATATTCCATGATCAGCCATTCTAGAAAGTGAACATAATCAAAACATAAGATGCATTGACAAAGGAAATAAATGATGCAATAAGAAAGTAGATAAATATACTTGCATATATATAAAAAACATAACTTTCAAGTAATCTACTTTTCAATCATCAAAGATAATCATCATGAAATATAAACATCATGAAAGATAATAAAAATTAAGCATCATCAAGAGAGATAAGCATCATCATGAAATATAATCAACATCATCATGAACTACTATAACCATATTGCAATTGAATAAAGGAAATAAACCAAGATCAACTTGCAATAGATTAACTTGCAATAAGAAGGTAACTAATCATAACAACCATCTTGCAACAAAATAAACTAACTTGAATTGAACCATAAAACATTTTTTAAATGTTAGATAGTCAATAAGTTAGTTAGTGTTCATTTTAAGGTTTTGCTATAGCCTAATGAATTACCAATTCATCTCACCCAAGGTCAACCAAGCTATCCAAAAGGGTACGAGTACGAGGACCTGAAAAGGACTTGCTACCGATAAAGAGGATTATTTTGGATTCAGTAGGTGTTTAGCAAATATAAACTGTGTTGCAATATTAAGTAAATTTTAATAAAATACTAAAGTTGTGGTTAGTAAGTTGATTCATTTTTAACCTTCTTGATTAATATGAAAATTAGTAAATTGCAAGTTAGTTTGTTAGTAGATTGTTTAGTAGCAAGTTAGTAAGTTAGTAGTTAGATTAGTTGAGATGCAAAATGCAAAAGATGCAAAAAAAAGAAATGTAAGAAATATGAACAAGAGATAGTGGAGACACAAAGTAAAACACAAATACACTATCTCTCTCTCTTTCTTTCTCTCTCTCTCACTCTCACTTTCATTATCTTTTACTTTCATTATGAGAGATACAAGTTAAATAAATTTACATTATGCTTCAAGCAAATGCTTGAGAGAGATTAGAAGAAATTGATAAAAATAGGGGAAGAGAGTGAAAAAGTTGATCTGAAATTGCCTTGTATCCAAAACATACTTGGATAACCTTGCAAACCAAGCAAACTCACAAAAACCATTTTTAATGTGAGACAAAAAAATATTGCATTTTAAGAAAAATAATAATAGTTTTTTAATACAAAAATTGCTTAAAAAATGCAATTAAATTAATAAAATTTATTTTATTAAATAATTAATAAATAAAAAAATCGCATGAAAATTTTTAAAGATTTTTATAAAGCAAAACTTAAATTTTTTTTTTTAAAGTTTTTCAGACTATATAGCTATTTATTATATATATATATATATATATATATATATATATATATATATATATATATATATATATATATATATATATATATATATATATATATATATATAATCGACTATTTTTTTTTTATATATATAGCCAACTATTTTTTTTTTATATATATAACCGACTATTTTTTTTTATTTATATATATAGCCGACTATTTTTTTATTTAAAAAATTAAAAAAAAAATGACTATATATGGAAATAGGGGTTTTTGGGTCTTCCGGACGCAACCATGGGGTCCGTTTGGCTCCAAAACCCTTCCAGCAAAAGCTCAATGCCAAATTTTTTTTTATAGATTTAAAATGAAAATACTATTTGCAAAAGATCTAACAACTAGATCTAAAAACACAATAAATCTATAAACCCTAATGGCAGATTTGCAAAATAAGTTTGCATAAAATACCCAAATATCAAATGCATGAAAAAAAAATATATACCTTAATGGGTTTTTCACCTCAAAGGATTGAAAACACTTGATGGAGATCCCAACCGCTTTGATACCAAATGTGAGACAAACAAAGTCTCCCCAAGATTGAAGAATGCTCCACAAGATCAATCACACACAAAAGAGGAAAACCCACAACACCAATATTAAGTGGTAAAACCATATTTCAAATGAAGAAGGGAAACATCCACTATGAAGCTCACTATATTACTCATTTGATTCAACAATATAAGAATGCTTCAATTTTATGCAACAATATGCATCAACATGATATTACAACACAAATCAATATGACAAGATATGTTAAGATGTAGTAGACAACACCCCTATTTAAAGAGAAGCTTTTCTACTACAACCCTAAATCTTATCACAATCTAATTTTATCACAATATAATCTTGAGATGTGTGACAAGTGGCATCTATCAAATATTAGAAAGTGCTTAGTTACTTTCTAATCTTATCACAATCTAATCTTTGAGATGTGTGATAAGTGGCATCTATCAAATATTAGAAAGTGATTAGTTACTTTCTAATATTTGCTAGAAAATGGGAAATAACTTTTTTCCACAAATTAAATATTCCTAGCACCCTTATTTTATTTATTAATTGGGTGGGAATATTTTTACATAAAATAGAATTATTTTCTAATTCAAATATTATTCTTTAGACTTTATATTTTAGTCTAAGAATAATTTATATAATGTCGCATTACATATTCCAACACAATCAAATTTGGCAAGAAATTCATTGCTACTTCATGGTAAATCTTTATAGTAGGTTCCTTGCATTGGTATTATCTTTTTATTTATCGAACGACAAGTTGAGAATCACCAAATATCCTGATACACTTTATACCCATAGCTATGGATACTTGAAGACCTGAGATTAAGAATTCATACTATGCATTATTGTTTGTGTATTGAATGTCAAGTTTGAATGATAAGGGGATAGGTATCCCCTATGGTGTATGAAACATGACTCTAGCACCTTGAACTTTTTTACACTTATAACCATCAAAGAAGAGTGTGATATCGACATCTTCCTCCGGAATGACATCTTATTCTTGTTCAGTGATAGTGAATACTGAATCATTTGGGAGCTCAATAATCAAGGGTTGATCACTAGGAAGTGGAGCTTCCATAAGTTGATCGGCTATGACCTGACCTTTAATGGATTTTTGGATAATAAACTCAAGATCAAATTCAGTGAGAAGCATTATCCATTTTGTGGTGTGGGTGTTATTGTAAGTGCAAGACATCATATAATGTAGAGGATTTTTGTGAGCTATGACATATGTGGTGTGACTAAGCATGTAATGTCTGAGTTTCTTAGTGGTAAAAACCATTGCTAAGCATAATTTTTCCACGTAAGCATATCTAGTTTCATAGCTTACCAATGTTTGACTAATGTAATAGACAACTTGCTCTCAATTATTTTCATTCTTTTGTGCAAGCATTGTCCCTAATGCAAAGTTCATTGTTGAAATATAAATATGGAAGGGGACCCCTAGACGAGGAGGAGTTAAGACTGGTGGAGAAGCCAGGTATTGCTTGATGTCATCAAAATCTTTTTGGCATTCATCTATCCATGAAAATGTCACCCCCTTTTGTAGCAGGTGATTGAATGACCTGCATTTATTAGAAAGTTGTGCAATGAAATGATGGATCAATTGGATATTTCCTTGTAAACTATGCAATTCCTTCAAGTTTTTTGGGGGAGGCATATCCATGATGGCCTTGACTTTGTTTGGATCCACCTCAATACCTATTTTGGAGATAATGAATCCTAGTAGTTTGCCTGAGGTAACACCAAAGACACACTTTTTGGGGTTCAACCTTACATTATGCTCTAGAAGTCGATCAAAGACTTTTTCCAAGACACCAATGTGCTCTTGTTGAGTTTTAGATTTTTCCAAGAGATCATCCACATAATCTTCAATGATCTTATGCATGTAATCATGGAAGATGTATGTCATGGCACGTTGATAAGTGGCACCTATGTTTTTGAGGCCAAAGGGCATCACCTTGTAACAAAAAGTCCCCCAAGGTGTAGTGAATGCTATTTTGTGTTGGTCATCAGGATTGATTCGAATCTGGTTGTATCCTAAAAAATCATCCATTAGGGAAAGTATTTCATGGCCAGTGCAAGTGTCGACAAGAGTATCAATGTTTGGTAGAGGAAAGTCATCCTTAGGACATACTTTGTTAAGGTCTCAAAAGTCAGTGCAAATGCGTATCACCCTGTTAGGCTTGCGAATGGGTACCATGTTTGAAAGCCACTCAGGATAGTCAATGGGGATAATGAAACCCACATCTAATAGCTTTTGAAGCTCTTCTTTGACCATGAGGGCAATGGTAGGATGCATCCTTATCAATTTTTGTTTGACCAGCTTAGCATCAGAGTGCAAGGTGAGATTGTGGAAAACCAAATTAGGGTCAAGGCCAGGCATGTCTTTGTAGGACCATGCAAAAATGCCCTTCTTCTTCTTGAGGAGAGCAATTAATTGCTCTTGTTCATCTGTGGATAAAATTTTACCAAGTTTGAAAATTTGGGGATTGTTTGTGTCTGAACTAAGGTTCACATCGATGGTATCTTCAATAGACATGTGAGAACCTTCCTCAAGCTGATGGGGCATTGGGATCAGATGAATATCATCTATGATGTTATCAAACTCTTCTGACTCAACCTCTTCTATGTCTACCTAGAAAACCTTAGGATCTAAAGGTGAAGATGAAGGTGAAGGTGGAGGTGATGGAGGAATGTAGTTGGATGAAGCCCTTAACAATTCCTCAAAAAGGATGAATTTAGAAAAGGATGGAGGTGAGGAAATCCGGTCCATATCAATAAGGCTCATGTCAATTGGAATTGGATTTTGCCAAATCGTATGGATTACGGAGGGGGTGAATAAGTCAACAGGATTCATGTTGACTTAAAGGGAAAATGGTGGTTGGCAATGTGGAGTATGGATGGATCCTGTCTACTAGAACCGATGCTAGAGCTCTTGAAACCTGAACAACAATGAGCAACACAAATAAATGCAATAGGCAAAAAGCCATGTACATGCAATGCATATTATTTTTTAATTTGTTTTTGTTTATTTTGATTTTTTGATTTATGTACATATATTACAAGAAAAATGGCCTGATGAGGTGGATTAATGAAATGGAGGTGGTTCACCAGTTGGTTTGGCTCGCTCTTGTGGAAGAAGCAAGTGAAAGATGGGTTGATGGATGGGGAACATTTTGAGGTAATACTCATCCTATTCGGTGAATGGAATGATGGGCGTCGATTCCTCATCAGATTCATCAGAAGCTATCGACATGATATCGTATTCTTCATAGACTTCATCTTCAGAGTCATCAAGGTGATGGGTTTCTTCTTTTGAATTCAAATTAAGACTTTGAAAAGCTTGTTCAAAAGAAGAGGTGAAGGAATAAGGGTGATAACCTAGACCTGAATGGTCATGCACTTCTCGATATGGAGTATCAATGAGCTCATGCATTCCTTGTTCATGTCGCCCTAGGCCATAACCTTACCAATTGACTCGATGAAAATATCGGGATGGAAAACCCGACATGTGTTGTATGTTGGTAGGTGTTGGTTGCTTGGGTTCATCTTGGGAAGATGGATTGGATGATGAATCAATCCCCCATACACAAAATTTATGCTATTGGGCATTGAACCCATGTTATACACCACTCCTATGGATAAGGATGAGTCACGTGGGTGACCATAATCCCTAGCAGTTTGGATGTTAAGCGGTGTGACGGTGATGTCTTGGACCACATATTCACCAATACCAAGATTAGTGAGGTGGACCTCAACTTGGGATGATGTGGATGTGGATGTGGAAGTGGATGTGGAAGTGGATGTGGAAGACTCGAGATTGGCTTGGGGCTCGAAAATGGGAGAGGTATGGATTGGAATGGCATCTCACAATCCATTAATTTGACTTGTGAGACATCAGATGATGTGGATGGAGGTGGATTTGGCTGAGGTATTTGATGAATGGGTGATGATGTGGAGGGAGTGATGATGGAGGATGTTGATGATGATGATGGGGTTGATGTGGATTGAGCTTGACCACATGTACATGTAGTCAATGATGATGAATATGGGGGTATGGAGGTGGAAGCTTGATGTGTGGTAGTGATGGGGAGTTCCTCAAGAATAGGAACTTTAGATGAAGAAGTGGATGGTGTGGTTGATGATGTCAGGAAAATATGGGTGGATGGAAGCATGGATTCATAAGGATTTGAAATGAAATTGCAATACTTAAATGGTTCGATGTCCGTTGGTATGCAATGAATTTGTCCCTCATGTACATATTTCAAGCATTGATGAAGTATAGAAGGGACACATCTCATTTCCCTAATCCAAGGATGTCCAAGGAGTACATTGTACACCATGGACCCTTCCAAGATATGGAACATTGTGTGCAACATTTTTAC
This sequence comes from Wollemia nobilis, assembly GCA_028583015.1. Taxonomy (NCBI): domain Eukaryota; kingdom Viridiplantae; phylum Streptophyta; class Pinopsida; order Araucariales; family Araucariaceae; genus Wollemia; species Wollemia nobilis. The sequence goes on from JAQPPZ010017095.1 coordinate 7,310,146, forward strand.
CCCCACTTCGATGGGTAAAACTATAGTACCAACTGTGGAACAGAGAGCATCATTAAATGCTTTCAAGGTGAAGGTGGATTTGGTGATGTGAGATGGTGGGAGATTAAGATGTTGGAGAGTGGATGTGGTGATGATATTGATGGAGGAGCTGATATCAATCAAAACTTATTTGAATGGCTTCCTATCAATTTGAGCCATGATATGCAATGGAGGGTCCACCGATCTTGATGATATTGGTTTGATTTCAAAATCATAGAATGTAATGGTGGGCTCCACACATGTTCTGATGCTTCCCACAAAATTGCTAAAGGTATTGGCATCTTGAGATTGGAGTTCAATGGATTTTAAAATTTCCATTAATGCCTCGCGATGTGGGGGAGATTGTTGAATTAGCTCATAAATGGATAGTTTAGCTGAAGTCATTTTAAGGCTAGTGGTTAGCCGGCTACTCAGAGAGATGATTGACCTTGATGGATTATTGGGAGGATGAATGGGTGGAGATGGATGACTTGGAATATGAATGGGTTGGGAAGGATTGATAGAGAATTGGATGGGAGATGATGAAGTGGTAGGTTGTGGAGACACACTTGTTGATGGTGCTATGGGAGATTGAACAGGTTGCTATTGTGCATTCTATTGATTTATGCATTGTTGACCTCGGGTGACTACATGAATAGCACCCACAAAACCTTGGTATTATTGAACATGGTTAACTTGATTAGGAGGAGTCTTGGTATTTGACCCTCCTATTGTTGGTTGCGCTTCCTCATGATGAGGAAGTGGTGTTTGATAGATGCCAAGGTTTTGGTTTTGTTGAGCTAAGGGACTATCAAGCTTGATGGCCCCTAAGTCAATTAAGTCTTGCACTATATCTTTAAATTGATAGTAGTTGTTGATATCATACCCATTATGTCAATGATAAGGGCAAAATAAATGCTCTCGATAGTTTTTACTATGTTTGGTGGGATCATCTGGTTTGACCTCAAGCAAGGCAAGTTGGTTTGTGTCATACAACCTACAAAATATGGAGGTATATGATTTGGCTAAGGGGGTGTATTGGTAATTTTGTCAAACAGATTGTTGACATTGGTGATTTTCCATAGTTGGTGCTATATTTTGAACTTGTGATGGTGGGGGAACCGCTTGATATGCAATTTGTTGTGGTTGTTGTTGCATGGGTTGTTGTTGTTGAGCCACTACCAGTTGGCTCATGACCACTTGATTTACTTGATTTGCTTGATTAGCCTGATTTGGCTTGGATTGGCCAGAATAGGTTCCTTTGGATTGGCCCTTGTTCTACCATTCTTTATTTTTAGGCTTTAGCACACCTTATTGGATTTTTATTTCCTCAATTATGCTAGCCTGGGCAAGAGCTTCTTCAAATGATCTATACTATTGTAATTGCAATAACCAAGAGATGGGTTTTAAGAAACTCTTGGTAAACAATTGAGTTAGCTCTTCCATTGGTAGGGAGAATGGTAGTTTTGTGATAACAACCCTCCAATGGTTGCCAAAATCATAGACTGACTCATCATCAAATTGTTTGAGATTATATAAGTCAGTCAATGAAATTTTATTTCTAACATTGAGGGAAAATATTTTGAGAAATTGGTCTACCAACTGTTCAAAAGTATAAATACTATGATGAGGTAGATGGTTATACCACTCTATGACATCTCCCCCAATGTCTGAGGAAATATTTTGAGCATTAGGGCATCTTGATTTTGAATTCTAAAACATGAATGAATGAATGTGCTCACATGCTCTCTAGGGTCCTCAGTCCCCTTGAATTTGTCAAATTTTGGTACTATAAAATCTACCGGATATGGCGGTGATGGTACCAAAAAGTGAATTGGTTGATTGATAAGTTATCTTAAAGTTGGCTTCTGGTTCATCATACCAGGAGTATGTTGCATCAAGCTATCAATCTATTGTTGCATTGCTTGAATTCTAGGGTCTTCCCTAGGTATGTGGAAGCCCTGAATCACTTGATGATTGTGTGGAGATGAAGTGGTGAAATGTTGAGGTGTGATGAGATTTTGATGATTTGATGGATTGGATTGAATTTGGTGATGTTGATGATTGAATGATTGTAAATTATGGAATGGAGATGATGTTTGAGGACTATGAATGGGTTGACTCATTGGAATGGAATGGGTGTGGATTGATGGAGGTGTGGGAATGGAAACCGTAGAAGGTTGCGATATCCATGATGGATTTGATGAAAAGAATGTAGGCTGAGTGGAAGTGGGCTGAGGCTTAATATTTACCACCTGTACTTGCTATTGGGGACAAGACTGAGCATTTTATCACTCCTTAAGCAATTTATTAAGGTGTTGCCATGCATCTTGTATGGCCATATCTAAAGTAGATGGTGTGGATGTGGTTGGAATGGATGAAGTGGGTGGAGGATAAGTTGCAATAGGAATTGCAACTGAATGATGGGGTAGTGGATGCAATGGAAGCTGGTATTTGTGAAGCAACATTGACATGTGCTTCATACAATGGATTGCCATAGGTAGTGGTATATGAATATGGAATGGAAGTGCTTTGGACACATGACTATTGTGGAATGGACCAATGCTGGGAAGGTGCAGATGATACCTCAAAAAGAGGGTTAGTATACACCTAGGTGAAATTGGAAGGCTACGAATGGGTAAGTTCCTACTGAAAAGAAGGATCATGCCTAGGTGGACTGCTGATTTTCTCTATAACATAGTTAGTGGATATTTGAAAAGCTTCCACTTTAGCCATGTCTATGTGGGTGATATTATGATCAATGGGAGATGATGGCTCAGTTTCTAGAATGGGGATGTTGGTGGCTCTATGTAACACATCAATGTTTGAGGTATACATAGTGTGTGATGGTCCCACAGATAAACCAGAATAGCTTATCTGTATCACACTGACAGGGTTAACCACAAAAGTGGTAGGTGAAGAAGTGGAACACTCCATGGATGAAGTGATTTGGTTAGCAAGGGCTTGACTCAGAATCTTTGCTTGGCTTCGGGTTGAAACCATAAGCTAATGAGTCAGATGAAGGTGGTGAAGTGTGTGGAATGTGTAGAAAGAAAATGCAAATGGAGAACACACAGAATCAAACAAGCAATTTAACCCTATGCTTTGCAATATATTTTTTATTTATTTTTTTTTTGGTGAGTTTTGTGTGTTGTAGATGTGCTAAACTAAACTATTATGCAAGGTGAAATCTAAGGTTGGATGGCAAATGAGATTCTTCCTGGTGATGAAATCCATAAAGTTTGCTCATGGGTGACTATGGTTGCTAAGGGCAGATATTGACGGATGGAGATGAAGCCCACCATCGCCAAATCTCAAACAATGGTTGGTGATGAAATCCAACTCACTATTGTTTATTGTGAAACGTGCAAAGTGTGTGATTCATTTTAAGATTTGTGTTATCTATTGTGTTCACTCAATGTTGAAAACACACCTATTTCACTCGTCTAAGCTAGAAGCCAAGAACATCAACACTAAGCTCCTCAAAAGAACTTAGGGGTACACCACTTAAGACCCACCCTAAATCATCAAGTGATTCCAACAGTGGAGGGTTCACCTAGTTATTCTACCCTGAATCATCAAGTGATTCCAACAGTAGGAGTATACTTAGGTATTGTGACCTTGTTCCAACTTAGAAAAGTAAAAATGGAAGCTTTCAACTCTACTATGCAACTATTTTATGCTTTTGTAATTTCAAATGCAAACAACATACAGAAATAGTGAATGAATACATCAGAAATCAACAAAAATCTAAATATGAAAGTGTGAACTATGGTGAATGCATGAATGCAATTTTATTCTAAATGCAATATATATGATGGATGTAAATGCCTAAAATGCAAATAAAAATGTAAATACTTTAAACAGAAAAATAAATGATTTTCTTTTTGTTGATTTTACTATAAAAAGCATGAAAATAAAAACATAAATGGGTTAGGGTTTGAAGTAGGCTTACCAAGAAGCCTACGTATTTCTTTCCCACCTCTGTAAAATGTACCCTGAAGTCTATGGAATGTTGTAGGGCATTCCCTAAATGTCATAGGGCATCCCTCGAGCACTATAGGGCATCCACACGACCTCTTATCGAATTCTACAACTTCTAAAAACCCTCATTTTTTGTGATTTTTGTGTGATCAAATTTTTGGAACCTGCAAGATGAAAATAGAAACAGAAATTAGTGAAAAAATAAATTAACATGAAGAACCCTTTGGGGGTCCCACCGTGATCACCATTTTGTAAATCAAAAATGAACAACACCAAAGCAAGAATAAATAGAACCAATACACAATATGCTACATAATGAATGGAGATAATATTTTATTGATATAAAATGGAGCCTTGATATCCAATGTTTATGACATCATTTGTAGTATTGATACAATTATTACAATATCTAGGGTTTCAAAACCCTAGTTCAAAGAATAATTGGTGTCTTCTCGCTCATCTTCGATCCAAACAAGAGTTGTGGGTGGGCTTGTGTATCCCTATGGGACCACCCTAGCTTCAACAACTTCCAGATAGATGATTCTTATACCTACAAATAAAGACAACAACAAAAAGAGATTAGAAGCACCTACGAGGGCTCCACTATGTGAGGCCCTCAGAAAGATAAAAATAACTAAAACCCTAGATGTTGCAATGTAATACTATAAACAAAAAGTACAAAAATATAAAATAAGTGCAAATAACTTCTTACCTTGTCAACATGCTAATTTCTATCTCTACTTCTATCGTTGATGGTCGTGAGGACACTCGAATGATGCGTGAGGGTTGCAGGACTACATATCGACTATGGGAAATGCCTAGAGGTGTTCTATGAAGGTTGTGGATGCACCAAAAATATTCATAAATACCTAGAGGCATTTTGCTAGTTTTTGGGGGCATTTAGAGGCTGTGGGAAGTGTCATCGAACCAGATCTGGTTTGCATAGATTTTAGTGATGACAAAAAAGGGTAAAGTGATGGCGGTGATGAACAACAAAAGTGATGGCAAAGTGGCTAGGGCAGAAGGTATTAAGGATTTGAGCTTCTAAGGTGCTTAAGGTTTTCCAAGGGCATGTGTGAGAGCTTAAGCATTAAGGGTTTGATTCATCAAAATGACTCCTCTTTCATAATCTTCCCTTGAACATGTTAGGGTTTTGACGACACAAAATGAGCAACCGAGATTAAAACATGAGGAAGGGTGGAGATTAAGTTTGGGTAAGTGGCATGGATTGAGATGGATGGATGGATGAGATTAAAATGTGGTGGATGGCTAGGATTAATTTATATAAATACATATATATTTATTAAATATATATAAATATAATATATAAAATATTAATATTTTTATATATTAAACAAATACGCATACATATATACATACAGTTGTGATTGGAGGACACAGATGGCTAGGTTATGGTGTCTACAATAAGTTCATCTAAAGATTAGTAATTAATCTATCATTAGATTAATCCAAAATCTAAGACTAGTTCCAATTAATCCATCATTTAGATTAATAGAAACTAAAGACTATTTCCAATTAGTCTAAAATCTAGGATTAATTCCAATTAATCCATCATTAGATTCATAATTAATCTATCATTAGATTGGTCTAAAATCTAAGATTAATTCCAATTAATCCATCATTAGATTAATAATTAATCTATCATTAGATTGGTCTAAAATCTAAGATTAATTCCAATTAATCCATCATTAGATTAATAATTAATCTATCATTAGATTAATAATTAATCTATCATTAGATTAGTCTAAAATCTAATATTAATTCCAATTAATCCATCATTATATTAATAATTAATCTATCATTAGATTAATCTAAAATCTAAGATTAATTCCAATTAATCCATCATTAGATTAATAATTAATATAACTTTATGTTATTCTAAAATCTAATATTAATTTCAATTAATCCATCATTATATTAGTCCATAGATTGAATCATTCTAATCTAGCATTGTAAAATTAATAGATTAAATCATTCTAATCTAAAATTATAATATAAATAGATTAAATCATTTTAATCTAACCTCAATTGAAAAAAATAGATTAGATCATTCTAATATAACCTTATAAAAGCAATATATTACATCATAATCTAACACCAACATGAACCAAAACAAAGCATTGAGCCTGCATCAATATTAGCCTTTAATAAAATAAAAACTTAGAGGGTGCCATCCTCATGGAGGACCCAAGCGACCATAGAACTGAGAAAGACCTACAATAAGCTATCAAGAATGTTGATCTCAATGCTAATCATAACAAGGGAATGATGCAAGGGTTAAACCAAAGAAAGCAAACCTAATGACTATGCAACCCACTGTGCTCTTTCTCGCCATGTAAGGGGAATAAGTCCCGAGTTGGAAAAACAAATACACAAACCAAATAATAAGCAAAACCAAGCTTAAGCATAGAAGCATGTTATCATGCTAAATAGAAGCTAAAGGAAAAATATGTGGGCCACCAAGAAGCAACTCAGATGTAACCATCAGCTAGTGGCTTCAACAACAAACCAACAAAAACTAAGGAAAAAGTAAAATGAAGAATAATAAAATACCAAACAATATTGCCACTGAGGCTATGAATATTACCTACTAATTCACAACAAGGACAAAATGCTATTTGTATCTTTCACTCAAACTCCATCAAAAGATGCTCTCCTAAATCCACATCTTATCTTTTAAAGGTGAGATAAACCTGAGTGCCTTAATGCATGGAGTGCTCATGGTTTAATACCCAAGAGCATTTCTCCAATGCCCATCCAACCTCAATCAAATCCACTCAAAGTAATGAGGTGGAATAAATAAAAAATATTCATTAAATACTTGAGGTGGCTTCACCATCATTACTGAAAAGGGTAATAATAATCAACCAAGGGAAAACCAACCTTAACATGGTTAAAGCATAAATCAAATTCAACCATAGATTTATACAAGGATTAGCATTGAGAACACCTCCAACAAAACAAGGAAGAAATATTCCAAGACTAACATGCCATAAATAATAAAAATGCATTTCCTCAATATTTCACACCATTATTTTATCCTTAAGCGGGTGGTCTCTTTTAAGATAGACTAAGCTATCACCAACTCACTTTAAGGAGACTCATTGCAAGAAACTTCCATATCCAATGGTGTGAACATGAGTCATAATAAAAAATGTGATGCACCTACATGAAGGGTATTCATCCATGTTACCTTGAGCTATTTGATGAACAAGTCATTATCATCAATTTTCATTTTAATATAGTTTTTTTCTCATTCCTTATGGCCAATTATCTATCCATCCACAATAGTACCCGATCCCACAACCATGTAGAGCATCAACAATACCATATACTTATATAAAATAAACACAAAATCAAAGCATATAACCATAAAAAAGCATCAAATCTAAGCATTAAAACATCATTTATTAATACATAGTCCATTTCATATAGCAAGTCTTGCCAAAGTGGGTTGTGACATAATGATTCAATGATATGTGGTAATATGTAAGGTGAAGAGTCATGATATTTTTGTCATATGTGAGGAATGTGAAAGGATGCATATTTTAGATGTTTGAGGAGATCAATAGTTAGAGTATTGAAAATACATCTTTTAAGTTTATATAATGGAGTCAAAGCTCCATGTATTGTAACAAAATATAATGTAATTCTTATATATGATGATTTATAAATATATGTGTGATATTTATTATTGTAAATTATTGATTTATTTTTTTATATTGGGTGAAAAAATGGGGTTTTGAAAGGGACACCAACCCTTTTACATGAGAGTCCTGATTATATTGGAAAATAACAACCATAGGCCAACAAAATATATTCTAGTGAAAAGCACACACATTTCCAACTAGGAAATATAATGCTAAAGTAACACTATCAAAAGAAAAATATTGCAAAGATAATTCCAAAATATTGGTCTTATATTAACCATTGTCCTTTAGTTTTATGAGGGTTCTAGCTAATTCCACCTCCTCTATCTTCAACTCAGTTGTGTTAACCAATAAATATTTCACCCTCATCTATCTATCCTTCATGTTCTTCTTGAAATATTGAATGCTTTCCTCTTGAGCCTTCCAAAAAACCTTGCTTGAGCTTTCCCATTGGCTAAGTTTTTCATTCAACACTTGCAATTTTTTTAATTATATCCTCACTAGGTTATGTATAAGTTAGTGAAGGAGTGGATTGTTGTTGCTTCATTTTCCTATTTTGGGCTCTTAAGAATTTGTCCCACTTATGTTTGGCCTAAATATTTCCTTGTGAACTACCTATAATTGCAACATCACCCTTTGATTCTTACTCTATTTGCATGTTATCTATGTGTAACTCTATCTGAGTGGTTGCATATAAATGCTTATTCCATGAATCTTAGAACTTTCTACCTCTAGTCCATCCCTATTGCTTATCTATAAGGGTATTTTGTTTATTAATACTAAAATAATACTAAGATATTCTAGTGATGATATCCATGACAAAGTATAGTAGAAGTTTACTATGGATATTGTTCTTGTTCTGTTAATACTACAATAATCATGATATATTCTAGTGCTGAGATCCATGAGAAAGGACAATAAAAGTTTACTGTGGATATTGTTCTTGTTCTATTTTCTCTTACTAAAAACAACAAATATTTTGGAATAGAAATTGTCCATCCACTTCATTCAATTTTTGATATTAGTCATCCTAATAGGCTGACCTTCAGCCTCCAATGCAACTATTCTTTGTAATGGTAGTGGAAGTTTTTCTTCACAACTTATGTTCTGACAACTATCCACCTTCATATTGGATGTAACATTAGCAAAATGATTACCTTATCTATAAATATGATAAATTACAACATCACTCGTTTCTTTCAGGATCCTTGAAGTGTCCTTTATAATGTTAAGTATAAACTTTTTCTTTGTTTTCCCTTATTTTAAGACTCTAATAATGTTCAAAGAATCCCCTTGGACCATAAATTTTCTATAACCTCTATCATATAATTGTTGGAATCCTTAAAAATGAGCTTTATATTTTTCCAAAAGGTTGGTTTGAATTTCATAATCCTTTGCATAAGCCCATAAAATATGTCCTTTATCATTTCTAATCACTCCATCCCCACCTGCTCTTCCTAGATTTATTTTGGTTGTCCCATCAAATTTAAGGAGTATTCAACCTTGTCTTGATATCACCCATCTTGTGTTCAATATGTTCTATACCGAGTCCATGATGCATGGTTTATATTGTTTTATCTTCCAATATTCAACAATCATTATTTCTTCTCTTTTTTCATATCTCTTCACTTATGGGAGAATGGACATATTTTCTTCAATAGATACTTTTATTCTTCTGAAGATATAAACTTCATCCTTCATTCCTTTTCTAAATATTTGTTTATTTTTTCCCCACCATATACCCCACATATAGTAAGGGAGTATTAGACTCCATAATCTTGTCAAGATACCATGTACAGAGGGAGATCTCCATTGGTTAAACAATATCTGAAGGTTTGTGGCATGCTCCACTTGACTTAAAGAGAATTCATTATAGCATAGATAAAAATTTATTCTAAATTTATTAGAGAATCAACTAATTTAAATTTAGGAGACTCTATTGAATATGAACTTCATATGATTCTAAATAAAGGTGTTTCCATTTCTTTCTACCATTAATACATTCTACATAATCCCCTTATAATCCCATTAAAATTTCCTTAATGCTTCTAAAATATCTTTCCCCATTATATGTAAATATTTATGAAAGAAACCAACTAGGAATCCATCCATTTCTGGTGTCTTATCCTTCTCCACACCAAATATACTACTATTAATATCTTCATATAAAAAGGGGTCATTATCTAGTCATTAATTATTTAGAAATCAAGGTAGGAATATTAAATAAGAGATCTTCTATATCCTTTGGATCTTCTAATCAGTCTCTGGAAAATAAATTTTGAAAAATAAATATTGTAGCTACTGTAATCTACTCTTCTTATTTCAAAACTTCTCCCATATCTAAAATTATTTCTCTAATATGATTTGCACTCCTATGTTTCAATGTGGACACATGAAAAAAAATGTATTTCTATCTCCACCCTTCAGCCATAAATATCTCAATTTTTGTCACCAAAAGATCTCCTCCATAGCAAGCAAATTATGAAATTCGGCCAAACTATTTTTCTTCATCTTATATAATTCCACTAATCTTACCTCATTTTGTTCCTTCTCTTCAATTTCCTATAGCTCTTTCATGATGGAACTCTTTCTTTGAAATATATTGCAAAATTCTTCTCTGTTCCACTTCTATGAAATATGATTTTGATATTTTCAATTCATGAAACATATTTGTACCATACACATTCGATGCCCACCATTCCTTAATAAAACCTTCTAAATCCCGATGACTAAACCACATAGCCTTAAATCTAAAAGGAAGTCCTTTTGATTTCCTTTCCTCCATGAATTCTAACAAAAGAGGGCTATGATCCGATGCTACTCTTGGAAAAGTCTTCAAGCTATAACCATGAGCATTTGAGATCCAACTTACTAAAGCTAGGGCTTTGTCTATTTTGTATTGAATCAATCCTCCTCCAATTCTTTTGTTAGACCAGGTATATTTGGATCCTTGAAGCTCTATGTCCATCAACCCTAGAGAAGCAATGAACTCACCAAACTCTTTCATGCTATTAGAGAACAAGTTAGACCCTCCTTGCTTCTCACCTAGAGAATTATTAGAAATAAAATATCCCAAAAGTAGCCAAGATACATCCATAAAGGTACCTAAGGATTTGAGGTCTCTCCATAGCCTTCTTATATCTATGGCCAAATTATGAGCATACACATTTGTGACTAACCAAGAAAATTTTGAATTATTACATGTAAAAAATACCAAGAGAATCCTATATGCTTCTTAAAATTATTTTCCTTCCACTCTTCTTGGATCCCAGAGCATCCATAGCCCACCTAATGCTCCTTGAACCAATCTATATGAAGAACACAAGCTTATACTAAGAGGGGGGGAACAGTATAAGACCAACTTTTAATTTTCTTTCTCAAATAATATTATCCAATATTATCAATGGTAATATCAATAGCAGTAATAAAATAAATTCATAATTCATCACACGCAATAGAGACACCAATTTAGCATGGTTCACCCAATGTGGGCTACTCCATGGAGAAAATATTTCTACTAATTTTTCTCAAAAAATCCTCTTGCGAATCACTTCCCTATTACAATATTTATGGAACTATGTCCAAAGGATACACCAATCCCCTAATGCTTTGATTTGTGGATAACTCTCCACATGAGAACTCTTTCCCATTTTCTTTGGTTCATGGAACTTGACCCAGGAGAACTCTTTATCCTCAAATAGTTTATGGATCTCTCTCCATAGAAGAACTCTATCTTCCTATTTGGTTCATGTATCACACTCCACAAGGAGAACTCTTTATCCTATGCTATAGTTTGTGGAACTCTATCCACAAGAGAACTTTTTTCCCTCTACTCTGATTAATGATCTTCTATAAAACTACTACCCCCAATGCACTGGCTTGTGTATCTCTCTCCACAAAAGACATGTGTCCTCACTCATAATACCTCTGTCCTCACCACCCTGGCTAATGTATCTCTATCCACTGGAGACTACTATCCTCTACTTTGTCACCTCTAAATATTTTTTTTGACTCTACTCTATCTCAATCTCAAATATGCACTAAAAATTATCCTCGATATAGTACAAATATGCTTAACTCTATTTTAGGTCTAGAAAAAATCTACTCACAAATATGCACCAAAATTTATCCTCAAATATATTCTCAAGCCTTAACACAAGACTTGATCCAATCACAAATTAACGCTAATTAGATTTACCCCAAGCCTTAACACAAATCTTAAACAAATCAATCAATCAACTCTGCTCACAAGTATTTACTAAGACTTGCTTCAAATCTGCTCATAAGTCTTCTCTAAGACTTGCCTTAATTCTTCTCTCAAGTCTTCACTAATACTTACCTCAAATATGCTCTCAAGTATTCACTAAGACTTACCTCAAATCTGTTCTCAAGTCTTCACCAAGACTTGCTTTAAATCTGCCCTCAAGTCCTCTCAAGAACTTGCTCAATCTGCTCTCAAGTATTCACTAAGACTTGCTTCAAATATACTATCAAGTCCTCTCAAGAACTTGCTCAATATGCTCTCAAGTCTTCATAAATACTTGCTCAATATTCTCAAACACATGCTCAAAACATCTCACAAGATATGCTCAAACAATCTCATATCCAACACACAATACTATCAATTGCTTTGTCTAATCTTCAAGGTAATTCCTTTAACTTGAAGCAGTTTAAACATATTCTATTCAGAATTCGTTTAACCTCTGGAACATATAGATAATGATGTACTCTATCAAAAACTCAACATTTTCTACTCAATCATTAAGTATATCACTTTCACAAATTTGGTCTCTAAAGTTTGCACAATCACTTTTAATATCACTCAAAAACCAATGCTCAAGAATTTCACTCATTCATTCAATCAATGAAACACAACTTGCTCACAAACCCTAAACAAGTGTTTTCATACTTCTTCAAAAAAAGTGCACAATATGGTTTTCAAATCCTAATTCAAATAGTCCTCAATATCTATCTCAAATGTTCTCTAAACATTTACCAATGAACCATATAATAATTCACTCAATATTTCTAACAATTCTTATCAAACAATCCTTTTCACTCTGCCTTGTATTTCACAACATTCATTATAATATTTCAAACAAAATATGATGTGCCCATACCTTTTTGCTTTGATGGAGATATGTCTTCAAAATCTATCTTACTTGCAACAAAACCCTATTGTCAATTCTAAGTTATATAGCAACAACCTAACTCAAAATCTCCACAAATATTCTTCTCAATAATTATTTCACCATTCAAGAAATACAATAAAATATCAAGTCACAAATACACCTTATTATCTCCAATACTCTCAAAGTAATATTCAGCACATAAAAATAAAGTTCCTTTGTTAACACCTTATAATATCCAATCTTCTCAAAATAATATTCAATACATAAAAATGAAGTTCCCTTGTTAACACCTTATAATCTCCAATATTCTCAAAATAATATTCAATACATCAAAAATGAAGTTCCCTTTTTAACATCTTATAATCTCCAATCTTCTCAAAATAATATTCAATAGATAAAAAATGAAGTTCCCTTGTTAACACCTTATAATCTTCAATCTTTTATTTTCTAAGCATAAAAAATAAAATATTATTTCAACAATCCTTATGACTCCCTAAGCTTTTAACACATGCCCTTTAATTATCATGTGGCCTCAAAACAACCTCCGTATTTCAAAATACTTTGGAAAAATTAAATTAAAATTGCATACCTTATAATTGTTGGCCCATGTTACTAAAAGTATTGCCCATGACTTCAATTACCAATGCTCAACAATCAGCAAACTCGAACCTGCGACCTATGCCACCATAGTGCCTTAGCCCAAGGCTAAGCTACCACCTGGGCTACATGCCCAGATGTGAACCAAAGGTCCACGCTCTCTAACTAATGTTGTCGCATGAATTTTGGCAAAAAATAAAGACTTCTCTCCTTCTTTGCAAAAATGAATCGCATGGATTCGAAACCGCGACCTGCTCCTTACAAGTGCCTTAGCCATGTCTCCGACCACAGTATATGCTACCCAGCACCTTGGGATGGTTTTTCCTCGTGCCACTCGAAATTAAACATAGGTGTCTCATTTTCTTAAAAAACACTTGAGCTTCTTCTTCCCTCTTGAAAATGCAGCGCTCGATTTTATCACTTGGTATGCGAAATTGCTTGGAAGACTTTTGAAAATGAAAATAATTTCCTATTAATACTTTATGTTTTGCATTAAAACCGTCAGCCCTTTCAAATTTTAAATTTGATTTAAAGACTTTAAACTTTGCACCATTAATTATTTAAATTAAAATTTTAACCTTTAGGTTAAATTTTTTTAATTTAAATAAAGTAAATTAAAACCTCTGGCAACCTTCATAATCTTCCCAATGGGTCTTGTCGAGGATAAATATTTTTTAATGATTCCTTGGAACTTGTTATTTCTCACCTTTTTATTTTGCCTGAATATTATAATATTAAATATTATAATATTATTATTCCTTTATTAAACTTGCTTCCCTTGCTTGGGTCTTATACCTTTTAGGCCTCTTTAGGCATATAATATTTAAAATAAATATTATACCCTTTTTATTTTAACAACTTCCTTGCATTTTGGAAAATCAACCTTGTGACATCAATGATGACAAAACTGGACATCAAACCTCTTGACATCAATGACAACAAAACTTGCTTAAATTTCCAACACTATAAACTCCAAATTTATTCCATTTTTTTTTTTTAATTATTGTCAAAATTATTGATACCTACTTTAGTTTCCTGCAATAGAAAAATATCAGCTCTAAACTTCTTCCTAAAGTCCTTCATTACCCTTTGCTTTGATGGGGCATTTAATCCTTGAATATTCCATGATATGATCTTCATTCTAGAATATTGTGATACTTTCCTTGCTCAATTGCAATGTTTGTTGTGTGCTATCAGCTACTTCTTTGGTTGCTTTCCTACTTCCCACCTCTATACTTTTGAGTCTTCCATGCTTTTTACCTCTTTCTAGATCTGCTATTTTTTGGTGCTTCAAGTTTTTTATAAAGAACTTATGCCCTCCTTGTTTTGTTTCTCAGTTGAAGACTATATTTGCTATTTCATAATCCTTTTTTTACTCTTCTTCATTTTCCTTTTATTCACTACCTATTGGAAGTCATTTTATTATTCTAAATAGAACTAAATATCCTCTTATTATCCTTCTTATTCATTGGGTAATACTTCACCCTCTTCACCACCCCATTGAGTCTCTCTTACCACTTCCTCCTCTTCCCCTTCTTGGGATAACTCTGTTTCCTCTCCCTCTAAAATTTGGCCTACTTGATTAGGAGTGTTTTGTTATTGAGCTCTCTCTTGGAAAACCAATTGGTTCTGATCTAGTTGTTGATGGGCCATATTTCCTTCATCATCTCCTTATTTTTCTATTTCTTGTTCATTTAGCTCACCTAGAACTTCAAACTTATTTTCATTATCTTCTCTTATCTTGGAATATTCTCCTTTCTCTAATAGAGCTAATTTTTCTTCTAATTGAAACTCTTTTCTCTTCCAGATGTATGCATTTCTCTTCTTCTTTGAATCTTTCCTCTTCGGATATTTTTCTTGTAAGTGCCCTACCTTCTTATAGCCATAAAAAATTGGCATTGAGGACTCATTTTATTTCTAATGTCCAAACTCCTCCATCTGAGACTAGTTTGATTACAATAGGTAAGAGTTTTGTGAGATCTGTATTCATGAAAAATCAAGCAAAAACCATCCTTTTTTTTGCCCTTGTTGCTGGATAAAAAGCTATCAATTTTTTTATTGATTTGGCTATTCCTCTAAAAATGTTTTCATCCTAGAAAATCATTAAAAGCCTAGGTAGTCAAAGTCAAAGAGGCGCCATATTTTTTTTTTTTTAATCTAGGTTATAATTTAGAGTCTATTTGATAAAATAAACACCTTTTTACCCAAAAAAACCATGGCCCTTTCAACAAGACTGAACTTATATCTTCCTAACTTTTAAAGTTGAATAATAAAAAACCCTTGTTCAATGCCACAATTTCCAGTCCACCTTTCACTCACCATTTTTGATCCGCCCATATCCTGATTGTATCCAAGTTTGGATGGATACCTATAAATTTTCCAACCAAAGAGTTTTATATTTATTTAAAATTTCTATAAAGAATAGGTTATAGGATCCTTAGCATTGGTAATTCATCATGTTTTATTGGATCCAAGTCAAAGCTTTCACTTTTTGGGATAACAATTTCCATTAGTAATTTTTCCCATGATTGATGTGCTCCTAGTTTTGGAGTAATTGTTCCTCCCTGATCTATTTTCTTATTTCCAGTCTCCTTAAAAGTTTTCTCAGAATTTATCTCCATTATCTATGTTCTCTCTATTCCTCAATTTCTTCCTTCAACATAACATCATTCTACTTCCTTTCATTCTCTATGTTCTCTATATTCTCCATAGATGTTCTCCCCTATGTTCTCCTCAAATGTTCTCCTATGCCTTTTCTGTGTTCCCCTTAGATGTTCTCCTCTATGTTATTTGTGTTCTCTTCATATGTTCTCCTCTTATATAAATTCCTATTGAATGGTATTCTATTTCAAGTTTTGCTTTGACATTTTTTCCAACTCAAAATTATTTCTCCCAATTTCAACTCCAATGTCGCATTAAAAAAATCTAGTTGACCTAACAAAAATAAATATAAGACCCAATGGAAAAAGCTACATGGAAAAAGGTATTGGGATTTCCTAATGGAGACCCAATTTTAATTCATAGGAAAGGTGGCCCTGATATGCCCTCAACTTTTCAACCTATTAAAAAAAATATTGGTGTGATTATGTGAATGCATTTTATGTGAGTAATATTTGATCTTGGGAAAGTGGACATGTGAGATAATCTGGTAGAATTGCCATAAGTGGTATTAGAGTTACACTTTGGCCACATTGATATGACTATGTGAGGATAATTTGATGAATGAAAAATTGTTGAAGAAGGTTGAAGATATTAGAACATTGAGGAATGTTGAGGAGTAGAAAGACTTTGGAGAAGAACATGTGGAGATTTCTAGAGTTGAGTTGCTAGATATTTGAAGGAATATTGAAGAATACATGAAAGACAAAATAGGATGTTGAATGATATGTTAAATGTGATTAATGAAAATATTGCTACTTATAAGTTAAGAATATTGGAGTTTTAATAAGATTGTTATATTGAAGGATGGAGGTGTTAGATCCAAAGGAGCCAAAGGATATTTCTATGATGAATATATGAGATGTCATTGCTATGAACAAGGATTATGTTGGGTGATTGCTAAAGGATTCATCACTTTGAAGAAAATGAGACACAAGAGAACTAATAAATGTATGAAGTCAAAGAATGGGAATTCTATGACCATAGAGATGCCAAGTCATAAGTGTCTACATAGAGCAAATGATAAGAAAATTAAATGAAGCATCTATGTCAAGCTTTTTGAGAGGAATGCCTATGTCTTGAGAGAAGAGAGCAATAACTAATAAGAAGAATGGTAATATTTGTTCAAAAGTAACATTTACATCTAAGAAGAAGAAAATTTAGGTATAGTAGAAGTGAAATGTTGCTCTAATTGATTGATAATTTCCATGTAAAGGTGATCCCATAGTACATATAACTATACTTTAGCCATATTTTTAGGTCTGAGCACATATTCAGTTTATTTTAGGCATATTTGATTAATTAAGGGGGTTATAAGGTTGATTGGATAAATTTTAAATTTGATAATTCTAAGGTTAATTTGAAGGAATGAATTAATTCTTAGGAGACAAGGAAAGCAATTTCTTAAAGTTCAAATTGAAGATTGATTTGAATGGAGTGAAATTTGAATGTGGATTTATGAAATTATGAATTAAGTTTGATAATTGAATGAATGAATACAAAATTTAATGAATGAAGGCAAGTTGAATGAATGGAAAATGAATGAAATTTAAATGGTTGATTTATATTGAAGAAATCTGTTAAATAGAAATTTGATAATTTAGGAGATAAAAGAAATCAAAAGAAATGAATTTAAAAATGGATGAATGAATTATTTGAAGAATGTTATTGAATGATTTTCATTATGGAAAATAGTAAATTTTTCCTTTCTAAATCATAACTTTTAAAAGGACCAAACTTTGCATCATGGAAAAATAAAATGAAATCAATACTCATAGCGACAAACTTTGGGATATAGTGAGTAGAAAAAAGAACATGTTAGAATATGAAAGAGGAAAACAAAAAAAATTTTAGAAGATGATACAAAATCCCTTATGCTAATTATGTTTGGGATAACTAATGAAATTTAACCATATATAAGTGAATCAGAGACTTTAAGATTTGCTTGGAAAATATTATGTAAAATATTTGAAGGAAAGAATGAAGCAACCATATTGCATTTGTAGTCATAATTGTATTCATTAAATTTTAATAGTAAATAAAGTATAGAAATATTTCTTCGAAGAATTGTGGAATTAAAATCTAGGTTACTAACTTTGATAGAAAAAGTGGAAGATAATTTTTTTTCCCAAGTTACATTAAGAGCATTCCTAGAGACATTAAAAAAATTAGTCACTTATCTTCAAGTGCTAAATAAAACTATAACCTTTGATGAGTTAGTCAACATTCTTCAATAATATGAAGTGGAAAATCTAGTCAAATATGAAATGACTAATAATGCTCTACTATCAAATAAAAATGCATCAAATAATATTGTAGCATCATCACAATATCAACCTGAATGGAGATGAAGATATTGTCACATATGCAATATGGAAGGTCATACTACAAGTTGTTGTAGATATAATTTTTTGAATCAAATAAACCAAATGAGTACACCTTTTCAAAGGTTTCAACTAATACAATATCGGCATCAATATCAACATGTGCAATAACAATGACCAAAAGAACATCAAAAAGGAAATTTTGTTCAAGAAGTTCAAGAGATAGAAATTACAGAATAAAATGAAATAAGAGTAATTATAGTAAGGATTATAGACACTAAATATAAAGATAAAATTGAGGATAAGTGTGATAATGAAAATCATTCAAAAAAAATTAAAGTCATTAATGTTTTAGCAAATGAGATAAAAGTGGTTAAAAACAAACAAATGAAAGACAAATTGAAATCAAGATCATTTTAAAATTGTAAATTCTATGAGAAGACTAAACTAAAAATAGATCACAAAGAAAATATTAAAATACATTATGGATGGATCAATAAATTAAGTTGGAACAGGATTGTGGATATGTTACAATGATTTTTTATGGACATAAATAAAATTTGACAAAAATTGCAGGGAACATGATAACATATCAGCGTTAGAACTTCAAGTAGTGAGAGAATCACAATCGAAGGACAAATACTAGAATTAGATATTGAAGTCTAGAATCCTTGAAACCAAATAATGTAATATGAGGGGTGTTGGAGATAGTACATTATTTGGTAACCATAGACTCCTTTTGTGTACTATTGTAAATATTAGTTTAGAAATGTGTTTTATATTTATGTAATGTATGTGTCAAGTGTGAGAAGTGTCCATGTGTCATGTAATAAAGTGTGTAAGGTGTGCAAAGTTTCAAGTGAATGAGTGAAGAGAAATAAGTGTTAGGTGTCAAATATACAAGTGAAGAGTCACATGAGATGTTAGAAGATGTAAATTTAAGAGTCATGACAATTTTATCATATATGTGGAATGTGAAAGGATGCATCTCCTGGATTTTTGAGGAGAGCAATAGTTTGAGTATTGAAGAGTCATATTGAAGGGTTATATAAAGGAGATAAAACTCCATGGATTGTAATAAAATATAAGGAAATTTAATTGGAATATTTGACAATTTATGAATATATGTGTGATATTTCGTATTTTGAAGTATTAGTGTGATTATGTGAATGCATTTTATGTGATTAATATTTGATCCTAGGAAAGTGGACTTGTGAGCTAATATATCAGAATTGCCATTGTCTGGTTGATTAGGTATCCATATTTTATATAGTTGAAACTTATGGGTTTCAATATTTTGAGGGTAAGGTCAAATGACCACTAGGATACATAGTTTCATTGTATAAGTCTTTATAGGTATATTTATGATTGGTCGAAGATCCTTGGAGAGAGGTCAACTAAATATCAAACTTAGAGTTTTCTTTTTTCAACTATTTCAACTTATAATTTATGTTTAGATATGTACAATAAGGTAGGTTGGATGTGGCTTGATGAATGATCATATAGAGATACAAACTAACACACTAGTAGGTTTTAGATGTTGAAGGATTTGATATGTAAGGTACTATTACATTTCTTGTTTCCATGCTACTTGGGAGAAATGGATTGGTAGAAGGAGGATTTGAATTAATTGGGAAGTGATATTAAGATGGAGGTATGCTAATAAAGGGATTGGGAGTAAGTATATTTGTAGGGATTAGAGCACTAGTGAGGATATAAATATGTTGTATCTGAGAAGTGCTTGATGGTTGAGATGTAGGGCAAGTGGTATTTACCCTAAGTAAATCTAGAATATAATATAAAGGGGGAGGGTGTCCTAGAGAGAATGGGAGAATTTGGTTCCCTATATTCTGCTAAATTGTAATGTTAGGAGGGTTTGAATTGGTAAAATTAATATTAGATATATTAATGTTAGCATACAAGGACCCATGAGATATATCTATTTGGTGAGAAAGTATGGGGGTGGACCTAGGTTGTTGCAAAAGGTTTAAAATGGATGCCTCTCCAATAAAAATTTGAGGCTATTCACTTTCTCTTAACATGTTTTCTTTGGCTTATTTATTTTCCTTTATATCATACCACCTCCCCTTCTTCATGATGAATAGGGAAAAGGATGTTTGATAAAGGTTTTTTTTTCTCCTCTTCAAATGTAGGGTGTTCAAAGGTTTCTTTTTCTCCTTAGTCTTAGGAAAGGAAGGAAAAGTATTAGGATTTTGATATAGTTCTTATGCAACATGGTGGGTAAGGTAATGGTTCTCCACCATGGTATTGAGAAAGAGAGATTAAATTTTATTAAAGTTTTGTTTCAAGCATTGATTATAGAAGAAGAAGAAGAGTGTTTCAAAATACTTATATCACCTTCTTCTCTCTAAATAATTTATCTTATAATTGTACCTTAGGAGGATCCTTAATATTCCTAAACCAATCAAAATACCCACTCTCTTGATATACCCATCTATTTTTGGGAGCAAGTCGATCCTCTCAATATAGTCATTGGTACATGAGAGAGACTTTGAGATACTAAAAGAGAATGGTACTGAGGATGGCCACACCTAGGTATGTAACCCAAAATAGGTATGTGAGAGGCAATAATGTTCCATCTTATGAATTTTTTTAGCCCATACAACTAACATTTTTCTATTTTATTATTAATATTTGTTAATATTTGCTAGCTAAACACACAATTTATATAGTTTTAATAAAGTTTTTTTAATTTTATGTTTGATTAAGGCAATTATAGAATTTTTTTTTTGGATCTTTGTGATTTTCACATCAAATTCACCATATACATGGGGCACAAAAATCATGCATGCCCCACACTAATGCTTTGAGAGGCTTGAAGTGTATAGACTACTAATTATATGTTTAATGTGCTTGTTAAAAGACATCGAAAGGTTCCAATTTCCCATTCTATTATAAATGCATTCTACGATGTAGATGCAATGTAGGTGAATACAAATAATGCAAGTATTTACAACCTAAGTAATTTTTTTAAAATTTTCAATGCATATGAGAAAAGTAAATATTTTCTCTTTCTTTTTTACAAGAATGAGATTAAAGAAAAAAGTATGTAAAACAAGTGAAATTAACCTATGATACAAACTACATGTATTTATTCTTTTAATGACTAAGTATTTTACAAAGAGAGAAAACCAAGATCTATGATGGATTTTCAAAAGGAGTTTAATCCCTATAAATGATGCATAAAGTAAATTTTTAATTTGTATATATTTTATCTTTAATGCTTACAAGGAATGGAAATATTCCTAATGCTAGAGAGATGCAATGCAAATTTTTAACCCTACTTTAAAGAAGTCAAATGATCTAATGCAAGATACAAAATGGGATAAAACCCTAAGTCATGTAATTCTCTTTCTCCTTCTTTTATTTTTCTCAATGCAATTCTTGAAAAAAAAACACAAGATAAGATAAAGTTGCCCTAAAAGGTTTATTATATGACAATTTACCTTTTTCAATGCCTATATGGAAAAGAGAACAAATTTACAAAAGTATTTACATTCATGCATTTATTTACAAAAGCTAACTATAAATACAATAATGCATCACAAGATCCTAATATTAACTAGTAATATCATGATTTGCATATATAGGAATAATTCATAACAAAATACATGTTTGATTTACTAATGAAATCAAGTATTACAAAAACACCTAAAATACTTACAAAAACCAAAATAGAAACTTAGATTCACTAACTAACCTGTTTTTGAGAAAAGATAATAAAAATACACTCAATTTTAATAATTTGATAGAATGGCCACATCTAAAAAAAGTACCACTCTAGATAGAAGCACCACTCCAAAAAAAGTGCCACTCTAGACAAAAGTGCTATTATAGTTAGAAGCATTATAATAAACAATTGTCTCATTATAGATTAAAGTGCCACATTAAAAAAAAATGCCATAGCAAAAAAAAGTGTCATTATAGATAGAAGTGTCAGATGGAATCCAAATAATGCTTCCATACCAAATCACGCTATCATTTTGCACCTATAGAACTTAATTTTGGAAAATAGAGGTAAATAGAAATAATGGTTAGTTTTCAAGGGCTTGTCCTAAGATCTATTGAGAAGTAACTATTATCAATATAAGGATAAAACACCATGATCCTTTATAATGATGAAAATGAGAAATAGGATAAAAAATAAATAATAACATGCAAAAATACTTGGAGTTAAACAAGAAAGTGATAAAAAAAAATTAAATCAAGAGGAAGGAGTAAGGTACCTACTAGATCCATAGATCTACTCCAATATACTTGTAATTTGTTGCATGGATAAAATTTTTTGGATGAGATTCCAAAAGTTTTCTTTTAATTCAATACGCTTGATAATATTCAATGTTTCTATGATATTTTAGCAAATCTCATACATGTACCCACCCAAAAAAAATAAAACATAAGATACCAAATAAGAAAGGCAACCCAAAAGGCCAAATTTGAAGGATCAAAACTTTGAAGGTAATTGCTTGAAGAATGATCCAAAATTTGATTGCTTACTATTTTCTCAAAGTGTTTGAACCTTGATGCATTTTACAAGGGTGATTTTATAGAATACCCCTCATCCTTAGAGAATCCATTAGGATAATGCACAAGAGGATGAGCTATTTCAATTTGTAAGGAGAAGTGGTAATTATGCAAGGTGATGTGTCTAGTTCTATGTCTAGTTCAATAAAGAATAGTAGTGATGTGTCTAGTTTAATAATAAGGTGCAATAGTTTATAGAGTTAATTAGGATGACCCAACAATCAAGGTAAGTTTAATTGAGTTAAATGACTTAATTGCTATTTACTTGTCTATTTATATGTAGTTAACTACCTTGATTGGTAGTTGGAAGTGTCTAATCATGTGTTGGATAGATTAGTGGGTAAGATCCATGAGGAATAGGTAACGATGCATAGTTAGATTACCCAAAACTTGAGTCCTATTGGTAGATGCGCATAAGTTCTAAATGGGATGTACAACACTATCATATGTGATAAAAGTGCTAAATGGATTATATAGTGCTGCTATCATTAATAGAAAGGCTAATTTATTGGTATGTGACTACCTTTTGTGATAGAATCATCATATGAGTTGTATGGCACTAGCCTAGGCATACTAGCATATAACACTATAGTTCTATTTTGAGGCATAAAATTTAGACAAAAATATGCAAGTTTATACTCATTGGAAAACTCGTTTCATGATCTTTCCAATTGTACCAATTTTGTGAAATTTTATTATTGTTTGATGAAGATTTATAATCATCGATCTAAATTTAGGTAAAAAAGAGGTTGATTTGGCTTGATTCATGAAAAGAGTTGATTCAATGATAAAATTGATGTTTAGGAGGTGGTACAATTTTTTTTTATTAGTAACAGGTTTTATAAGGGACCCAAAACCTTATATACAAGCTATAAGGAGGATCCTGTGAAGGTTCGACTCCCTACAGAACAAGCCAAAATTGGGCCAAACGCATGGTCCATAAGCCAAAAAAACAGCTTAGATTATTACAACATCGTCCATGGGCACAAACAAAAAGTGTGAGGTTCTACAACCTATCATTCTTTTACAAGTGCCAATGTGCCACCTTGGCATATCAGTGTAATAAGGTCCCACAATTCACCTTGCATTGTGAGCCATCGTGATCCTTGACATCATGGCACTATTCAACATTAGTAACTACAAGTTCACTACAAGAATCAATGATGCATTGGGGAAGGTTGCCCTGCCATGTCACCAGGGATTGGACAATTAACCCAAAGTTTGTCGTTGTATCTTCCGCATTAATGCCTTCCCTATACATGTGTTGAATACACCTGTTGTTAATAATCCTTAACTATACAATGGACTCTTCGATGATTGGTTTCACATTCAAATGTGGGTGCGATACCTCTTTCAAATAATTTATAGTATTTAACGAGTCTTCCTTGATTATCGGGTATTGGATATTGATCTCGGTAGCCATTTGTATGCCTTGAAAAGCTGCTCGAGCTTCTACAAAATTGTTAAATTGGACTCTAAGTTTTTCCACATAAGCCAGGATGAGACAACCTCTGTCATCCCTAATTACACCTCCAAAACTCATGTCACTGGGGTTGCTTTTTGATGCATCATAAAAATTTAACTTGAATAATTGAGGGGGAGGGGGGATCCAAGAGACAAGGGATCTATCCACAATAGCCTGGGAATGACCAAAAACCTTAAAATATAGGTTAGCATAACATGCCAATTGAATCTCAAATGATTATGAAGGACAATCCTTAGAAGATATGATATTGGCATTTTCAAAGGCAAAAGTCACAACTCTCAAATAGATCGGCTTCAGATCTAGGGAAAAAAATAAAAAAGCTCAATTATTCCTTTCTAGCCAAATTTTCCACATAAAATGAGGAAGAATTATTGACCACTAAAAATTTATGCAGGTGGACTTAAAGGGGTTTGGACAATGGGTAATAAGATCACTGATAAAATGAGGAGTAATCCAAGAGATGGAAAAATTTGACAGGATCATGGACAAGACAAGGTCAAAAAAGGGGCACTCTAGAAACAAATGATTAACTGACTCCCACATAGATTTACATAAGTAACATATATTGGGTAGGATCATACCATGGGTTATCAAGTTATCGATGGTGAGGAGTCTATTTTTTTCTGCCAAAAAAAAAAAATGGGTAATTTTTGGAATAAGGTTTTTGATCCAGGTACTATTGGAAGGAAACCAATCATCTTCAGGCATAACCATATATTGGTCTTAACTAAGAAATTTCTAGACTAACTAAATTTCCAAAAGAGAGTATTAGGTGGCTTGGTACTTGGTATCAAGTGAGTTTGAAGACTCTCAGCTAAACGAAGACGAGAAGAGTGAAGCTCAAGGGAATCCAGGTCAGTAGGGATGTCAACCTAGTGGGGGACCACAACTTCATTATTGATGAAATTCTCAACTTTAGGATAAAAAATCAGATCGATGATAGGTTTAATAATACTTACAGACTAATCTCAAATCAAGGGTTGAGCTGTAATCCATGAGTCTTCCTAGAATCTTATTCACGATCCATATCCAAGCTTCTAGCATCCACCTCTTTGAATGATAGATCAATTTTGGCACACCGAGTTCTAGAATGTAGACCCAACAGGCATGAGGGAATTGTCCATCAATGACCACTACCTAAGGTATTTGTTCTTAACAATGTCAACCCATTGGGTTGGGTAGTTAGACACTATCTTCTAGTCCTATTTTAAAATCATAGCCATATTCATTTGGTGAACCCTCCTCAAACCAAGTCATCCCCTACACTTTGGAAGCTAGACCTTATCCCAAGAAACAAGGGGAAATTTACTTTTATTCTCTTCTCCTGACCATAGGAAATTCTGTTGAAGTTGTTCAAGCTTATTACATACAACAATCAAAGCTCAAAACAGGGACATAAAGTATATTGGCACACTCTGAAGATACGATTGGACTAGAGTGAACTTTCGTGCGTTGCTGAGCAAGGCTCCTTTCTATCTAGCAAGCTTCTAAATAACCCTCTGAATGACACCATCCCACATCCTCACAGATGGTTGTCCTTGGAATAAAGGAAGGCCAAGGTAAGTTGTAGGCAGTTTAGCAATGGCACATCCCAAGATCTGAACTATTCTGACCTATCTATCAGCCAAAGTATTGATGAAATAAATGATATTTTTCAAATAATTTACTCTTTATCTTGCAGCCTTCTCATAAGATTCCAATATAGATTTGATAACTATGGCTTCAGGGATACTGGAGAGGTTGGCTAAAATTGTGTCATAAAAAAATTGTTGATGGAAGACTGGAGGTAGCCCGGTTGAAGCCTTGATCCCTGATATACCATCCTCAGAGCACGCTACATTAAGTGCTATTCCTAAGCTATCTGCCATAAGGATGAACATGAAGGGTGACATCAGATCCCCTTGCCTTATTCCCCTTTTGCTCCTAAAATATCCTATAGCTGCACCATTCACTATGACCAAAAACTAGGCAGAGGACATGCAGGCTTTAATCAATCTAATCCATCTATGGTGAAAACCAAACTAGGATAGGACAACAGTAAGAAACTCCCAAGAAAATCTATCAAAATATTTACTGATATCTAATTTTAAGAAGAAACTTGGGGACCTATTGACCGTGACAATATGGATAAGCTCATGGATAGTGATCACACTATCCGTAATGACCCTTCCTTGGATAGAGCTGCCCTGACACTTATCAATGATTTTAGGCATAATGAGCTTCATTCTATTCACCATGGCTTTAGTAAGGATTTTGTATAACACGTTGCACAAGCTGATAGGATGGAAATCGGACATGGATCGACATTCATGATATTTTAGGATATAAAGAAGAATTTTATAGAATGTCTTACATATCATGGATCCAAGCCCTATAAATAATAATGTTATAGATAATATCTTACATAAAAAAGAGTGTTCAGGATATAGGGATCAACTTTTAGTGGTATACAATTTGGGTATCTATAGAATGTCTTACATATCGTGGATCCAAGTCCTATAAAGAAGAATGTTATAGATAATATCTCACATAAAAAATATTGTTCAGGATATAGGGATCAAATTTTAGTGGTAACACTATGGTGCCAATAGCCTCACACTCTTCATTGTTGTATTTACTAATTATAAGATCATATTTATCCAAGTCTTGTTTACATAATTTAAAATTGGTAATGAATTTTAGGGCTAATCCATTATTGACAAGAATTTTTTTGATAAGCATGTTATTGATATAGCCTATTATGTAAATAAGGAGCCATAAATCATGGATGTAGGTAGAATGTCATCCTCATAGAATGATAATATTGCATGATTAATCCCAAGGGACCCTATTGTTGAAGGTCAAGAATGACCCCCTTAAGCCCTAAGTTTCATGACCTCTTGCAATTGCAGTTCACTCTTCTTCTCTCTGAGCGCATGCTTCTAGTGCCCTATACTTTGTGTAGGGTGCAAGTCTTGGGAATTACCAGGAAGCATGGGATGTGGCATCTATGGATGACCTATAGGATTTTTAGCAAGGTTGAATCCTTATTTATATGTAGTCTTTTGACACTCGTCTTCTTTTTCTATGCTACTCTACTCTATTAGATTTTTGTTATCATATTTGATTATCCTTAGCATGGCAATGTTGCCTTATGGGAGCAACACAATAGGTTCATGGTTGATAGTGTGGAGTTTGGCTCAATCAGGGGCATCCAAGAGTTTTTACAAGGCTAATTATTTGTTATGATGTGATATTCAAGGTGCACTTGGACTCAACAAATGGAAAAAGGGTGTGAGAGTTAAAATAAAAAATCTCAAAAAAACAAAATGGGTGACAATGTACCAAGAAATTCGGTAAGATCGTCCTATAAATATAGGTTTGAATGCTATGTTCCAGTGGTAAACACTTCCTCTTATTGAAAAAGTGAAGCACGAATAAGAGTTACCATTTATATGCATGCATAAGAAGGTAGGCCCCATAGGAGAGCCAATGATAGGTGATTGGTCCAAAAATAGACATAGGACCCTCACATTTACATACACTTAATAAAATCCAAAAAAATAAAAAAATCATAGACAAATACATACAAACAAAAATGGGTCAGTAGAAGGCCACACATGGCTATATCAAAAAATTGATATAGGCTCCAATGTATATATGTAAGAAATATACTATAAAGATTGTGTCAGATGTAGGGGTTCATGATAACCCATAAGCTAATTAGGATCTGACTATTTTTACAAAAAGAAATGAAGGGAAACCTTACAAAAGAACAAAATTGTAAACTTGACAATCCTTTCTACACCCTAAACTATAGCTATTTATATATTACAATAGTGAAATATTCCCTCCAAAACTTACAGGATGATTTGAATTTTTGTCTACCTTTTCCTAGGGATTTTGAATATTGAATGAGGTTACCTTTGGCCATTGTTTTTTTTAGTATACAACTTTCATTATTGTAGGTCCCCATTCATTTATTTTTAATAGCTCATCTACCTTAACCTAATATGTAGAGCTGAAGTGTTCCTAGTAGATACCCCATTTTTCTCAATAATGGTGTATCATCTTTATTAATTTACTTTTGTTGTAATTTTGTGTATTCACCTACCTCTCCCTTGGTATTGGTGCACTCGCTTACCTCCAAAATGGCCTACCTTTTCAAAAAAAAAATTAGTTCCCTATCCATGACATCATGAGTTTATATCCACACCATCGAGACTTTGACTTCTCCCTTTTCTTTTAGAATTTCATAAATTTTGATAAGTTACTTCATTAGACTTTCTTGTGGGACTTTACCTTTTTTCACCGAGTCTTTATCAAAACCCCATTGTAATTTCTCTTTTATGTCTTCAAAATTTTCCCTTTGTTCTACTTTGCAATTTCTTATTCTCTTGTCCATACCAATCTCTTCCTTATGGCCAAAGGTCATTTTATTAGGATATTTCCATGTGTACCACTTTTATAGGAACTAAATTAGTTCTTTTATTAACATAGATAGGCTTTCATAATTATTGCCTTTTTTATGAATGTGGGAAAGTATATGTCCTTAAAAATACTTTGGCATAAAATCATTGTAAGGATTCATCTCCTTCCCTTAGCTGTTAGCTTCCTTCCCACCATATTCCACCATTAAGGATATCCTTGGATGATTTGTGGAGAGATGATGAATATGATTCCATAGGATGCTTACTAAAACTAATGCAGATGATGGTGAATCTTGTTGGCTTTGTTATAGATGATGTTTGGGTTGATCCTCCTCTTATGATAAAGCCTTTTTAGTTATCACCAAAAAATCTAATTAGTCTTTATCATGAGCAAGGCCCAGGTCAGATATCACTAAAAAGGCTTCATACTATTCACTATGGGCCATCTCCTTATGAAGGTCATGTGATCAACTTGCCCATATAGTATGAGGGTTTTTACACCTATCCCCACCTTTTGGAGATATTTGTTTGGTGAAATCTAATATGGAACCCTTTTAAGGTAGTGCAAGTTGCAACCCCTTCATTTTAGTTTTAAGCTTTTCATCATTTTTGGGGCATAATATAATAATATTGTAGTGATTTATCACTATAGTTTCTACAAGAAAATGGAAAGAAATAAAACATGAAATAAATTAGAAGGTAAATTATAGAAAATAAAACCTATCTAACCTATCTACTAGTGGTGATGCACCAAGAAAATATTATTTACATGTTACAACTTAGTGGAATGAATGAAACACACGAATCGGGAAAGATAATAAAATTGAGCATAGGTCTAACCATACAAACATGCAACTCTAATGAATTTTTGTAAGGGTTAGGACCAAAAACACAAGAGTAATCACAATACCTTATAGAAAGTATATGAATGCTTACAACATGACAAAAATATTTATAAAGTCATAATCCTTTGTATTCATATTAAAAGTATGTATTACATGTATGCATAATCAAAAGAGGTTCGATGGCCTATACATGCAGCTAGGGTTATGCGTAAGGGATCCGCCTCAAAATAGTTTTATAAAAATAGGGTAAATAAATTTTAAAATCCGTGCAAATAGTATCTAAAATCATGTAGAAGAGATGGTGATTTGCTTTTTTCCACAAAATAATATAAAAATGTGGCAAATTTATAATAATATTTGAAAAACTTGTAAAAATTAAAAATGTACTAAATTAAATATAATTAAAAGTCATGCTAGCATCGAAAGGTTGTACTTTTATTTAATTTTTATCTTTACATTTCAAAATTCAATACTTACAATGTATACTA
This sequence comes from Wollemia nobilis, assembly GCA_028583015.1. Classification (NCBI taxonomy): domain Eukaryota; kingdom Viridiplantae; phylum Streptophyta; class Pinopsida; order Araucariales; family Araucariaceae; genus Wollemia; species Wollemia nobilis. Next base: position 7,340,303 of record JAQPPZ010017095.1, read on the forward strand.
GATTTTTTACCTGGGCAAGCTAGGTCCGAGAAATATGTATGTGTATATGCATTACCTGATGGCAACAACCACAATGTTGTAACATATTCCTATTGTTCCTACTATTCTTGTTCCATTGGTTTACCATGATTATGCAAATTATCTTGACATTAAAGATATTTGCATGAATTTTTGGAAAAATTTAGAAAAGCTCTTCAATGTGAGAGGATTTTTATAATTCCTTATTGTTTGAATCTTTCTTTGAGCCTTGAAAAGTCCAGTATTCATTGCAACAATCATAGCAATTGCCACAAAAACCATAGTAGGAGTCCCTACAGACAACACAATATCAAATTCATAACCTCTACCACCATTTTGAATGTGATGAATGGGGCTATGGTGGTAATATTTTATCCATGTTTGGAACACTATTCTAGAATAGGATGAAATGTTGTAGCAAATTTCATCTAAGGATGTGAGCAATGGAGAATCCTATGTGTGTATTTATAAAAATTCTTGCAACAGATGACTAGTTGCATCACTAGTGATGCCTCAATGACCAATAACATCTTAATTGATAACAAACTATTGATAACATCACAAGTAATGATAGATGACCGATAGCATCATAAATTGTGACAAATGATCGATAACATTACATATTGTGATAGATGACTAGTTGCATCACTAATGATTCCCTAATGATCAACATCATCATAAGTGATGACAAACTTGTGAAGTTAGACCTTCACATTAAGTATATATAATTAGGGTATAATAGGTAATTTTGTTGGTGTAAATAAAATTATTTATAATTTCAAGGCAAAAAGATCCACTTTTATCAAGGGTAATGTTGGCAAATTAAAGTTAAAATGGTAAAATTATTATAAAATCGGGGTGACCTGACCAAAAAATTTTGGGCTAATGGGCCCCAGTCAAGGGTCCTCATATTTTCTAATTCCAAATTTTGGAAATACAAATATTATTTAATTAATGATAATTCATCGTTGTGCATAACCCTGCATGTAGTTGACCCAATTCTTGAGTCTAGATTGAGAGATAAGATGAAAAAGAGAGAAAATGCCATACAAGAAATGTTAGACACAATAAAAAATTCCAACTCCTATTATTGCCTATAGAGACTACTATTTATAATATTTATAAGTGAATTTGAAATTCAAAATTCCCTCCAAAATGGGTATGGGCAAGATCACCGAAGTTAGCTCTAGTTATAGGATTAAGAAGAATACATTGTATTAATTTCTAGAGTGTTAGAAGTTGTTCGAAGTTAAATCACCATAAATTCCTCCATGGGTGACATTGTACTACTTTTAGAGGTGTCATTGATGTACTCACCTTCCCTCATGGAGAATATAGCTTAGATTTCAACTTTGGTTAATGGGGCTTATTCTGGTGGTTGTGGCTTCATGTTACCTTAGCTCTCAACCCTTATTAGTGATTTTATTTTCTTGCATTAGCTTATCAGATTTTGGTAACGTAACAACATTCCTTGGTAGGACTTGATCTTGATACTTGATTTATGTATTGATGTGTGGATATCTAATGTATAATATAAATATGTCATCAAGATGTGTGGATAGATGCACTTTATACATTAATTATTGAAAATATGATATTGCTGATAAAATTTGTGGTTGTAGGACTAGGTGATATCATATGGGATAACCACCAAAGTTGAGAGAAAAAATGAAAATGATGGATGACTTGTTCATTGACAACTCAAGAGTAAAATAATGCCCTCATATAGGTGCATTGCATATATGTATGTTGGTGTTTGTTTTAAAAAATGCATGATCAAGAAAGGAGGTTGCTATAAGTAAAAGAGGCATCCTTAGTAGGTAGATGATAACATTGTAGTTATTGTAAAGCTAGCTACTTAAGGAGAACGTTGATTGCTCATGTGTGATTTGAAAAATATTTGTGTATTGTTGCATGTGTTTGATGTTTGGAATTGGTTGATAAATGTTTTATCAAAATGGTATTAATAATAATGTTTGTATTATTGATACCTAAGAAAATATTTAATATCACAGTTAATAATTAATATTAACATATGGTATTTGATTAGATTAATTAAATGAATAATTAATTTAATTATTATGTTAGTAGCTCTTACTAACCTTAGAAGGCTATTATTTTTGAGGTAATAATATATATATATATATATATATATATATATATAATATTATCAAGTTAGAAGTGGTTAATATAAGCTTTGTTGCAAAGAAGAATATGTTTATCAAGCCATGCTCATGAAACACTGGTGATCTTCCAACATAAGCCTCCAAAAAAATAACATTAACTTTCTTGTAACATTGCAAGTAAGAGTATGGACATTGGGTGGAATCCATGCAATGCAAAGAATGGTAAGCCTTTCTAGCCATGATCTCCTTCTTGGTTATCCTTAACATATATATGAAGGGGGGTGATTGGAATGGTGGGTTAGAAGGAAAAAAGGAAGATCAAATCTTGGGAAAGAAGGATTGCAAGGAAACATATTGAGGATAATTACTTATGTGGAGGTAAAACTTAGCTAGTTCCTATTTAATGTTATGCTCTCCTTGAAATCGTGTGATTATTGTGTTGCTTGTTGCTGAGGTTTTCTTTTGGACCATTTCACCTTGTTCTTTTATTTTGGACCAAATTTTGGATGGGCTAGGGTTGTAGCTTTTTTAGTCTGTCTTATTGCACTGCTAAATTTAACTATTATGTTGTAATGCCTACTTTGGTAATATTTCCTTTTGGTAGTATGTTTGGTGGTCTAGTGTAGGATAGTTTGGGTTTCTTATTGCTAGTTTTGTTGTCACCTTGCCTTGTGTATTTTAGAGGTATCTTTAGCATCGAGTTCATTTTCCTTCCTTAGTTTTAACATTTAGAGTAAATTTTGTCATGTCATATCTTTTGTGCATGCTCTCCAAGTCACTATTGCCTATGTTATTTATTAGGACATCCAAATTTTAGTTTTTCCTTGTGTCTGAGGGTTTAGATCATTTTTATATGTGTAGGGTGTTGTTATGAGGTCTCCTACTATGCTAAAGTGTTGTTGTTCCCAGATCTTCTTAGGTATGGTATTTGTCTTCTTTGGAGTCTTTCTTTTAGTGTGCATATTGCATAGCTTGTTTTGTCTATTTTATCCCATTCTTTGCTATGTTGATTTTTAGAATGGTTATATGTGTTTTTTTTGAGCTATGGATAGTTTTTAGATTAATATTAGTCTTAGGAGTGTTTAAGTTAGTGCACCTTGGGTATAAAATATAATGTTATCTTAGATTTTATGTATGCATTAGATATGAGTTGCCAAATTTTTAAGTAAAGTGGAAATTATTTATTAAATGATATTTTGGTATTAAAAGAATTCCTTTACTTATATTTAGATGACAAGTGTTCTTTGAAAACTTATTTGGGTAATTCAAGTTTTGGGCTTAAATTAAAAAGTAGGTTATGTAATTATGCTTAGCAGGTGGTTATAATTATGGATGAATGAAATTTATTTATATTGATGGAAAATTTTGTTATAGTAAGAAGGTGCATTAAATGGAATAATATTGTGATTATTGTTTTGTTGCATAAATGCATAGGTTTAGATAATTCTTTGAAAATAACTATTTATAATGGTTTTCCTAAGGCTTGAGTAGATAAAGAAACCATTATTGAGAGAAGTATTATATTCTCTCAATACCTTGTATGATTATTTGTTTGAGTGCTTCGATCTTATATGTTCTTTGCATAGTGCATGTAGGCTTGCATATGTAGTTAAGAGTTGTCATCATCCCTAAACTTTCTCTCAAGTCTGGGGATGTAGCTTTATCATTGTAATTGAAGATAAAATATATTTCTAGAAAAAAAAACTTTTTATGTAATACTTGATTATTATTCTTGATTATTGGAGTTGTCCAAAAAAATGAAAGATTTAATGTTATCACTTCTTTATGAAAGTAATGAAATACTTGGTTATAAAAAATGGAAATAATGCAATTGATTCTAATTATGGTTATGAAATTATGAATAATTTGATGTTACTCCTTTCTTTCAATCTTGAGTTAGTAATTATATATGAAAAAAATTAAGATGCTAGTTTAAGCTATGAGTTTATGTTTAAGCATATTTTTAGTTTAGCACTATTTTGGAGAGATGTTATTACTTTTTTGATGATTAGAATTTTGTTTTGGTGGGGATATTGGATATGAATTTTTAGAGCCATATTAGGACCCTTAAGTCAAGAAGTAAACACAATCCTAGGAGTTGTAGTGATGCAATAACTAGGTATATATGGAAGAAGTTGAAATAATGTAGTAACACAATATTTGTGAATGATATACCTTGAACGGTAAGGCTCGGGTGTACCCAAAGTGATGAGGCTTTTGTGAAGTTCTAGCAATGAGATCTAGAAGTCATTCTCAAGTTAGTATAGTTGTGGCACTTTGAATAGGTAGGATTGTATGTTCATGTTCATTACCAAGTGATTGGTAATGGCCTTAGTTAACCCATGGAGGTGTGGTAACTAAGAACTAAGAAATTATGCCAGAGTAATCCTACATAGATGGAATTATAAAGGGTTAGGAAAAAAACATCCTCCTTTAATTATTATGGGCCTTCAAGGATAATTCCTATGTCATGGTTAAGTTGTCTTATGTTGATGAGGGTATAGTAAAGTTAGGGAAACCCTATTGGTGTTATGTCTAAATGGTGAGATTTAGAATTATGAACCCCAAAAATATGGGATGTCAAACACTCTTTTCCACTTGAGTGTCATTTGTAATAACATTGAACTCAAAACGTGGTTATTCCTTACAATTCTAAATATTACTGGGATTTCTTTTTTAACCTTGCTTGTGATTATATATTATATATATATATATATATATATATATATATATATATATATATATATTGGTTAGTTTTGGTGTATTTTTATAATTGGTATTAGATCCTAGGTCATAGGACTAGAAGCTTCCATAAAGATAACCTAGGATGAGCCTTGATTTTATGTGCTAATTTGGTGAGACTTATTCTTCTAGGGACATTAACGTGATATAGGATAATATGGGTATTGCACATCATTTGGACCAATAATACCAAGGAGTAAAAATCCTAGAGAGTATATTTTATTATTGGGAATGGCACCTTGTGGTGAGGCAAGTGTAACCATGATCATTATTTGGTGATTGATAATGGTCTAAGTTATTTCATGGGGAAATAAAACTAACTAATTATAAGTACAATTTAGGAGAAATTATGACTTACCTAGCTCTTTTTTGTGTATAGGATATGGCATCTATATTGAGATCATCCACAAAGGAATGGGCAACTACATAAGAGGAAGTTGAGATACATCCCCAAAGAAAGTCTTGAAGAATAATGGACTCCAAGAAAAAACTTGGAAGAACAATGGACTCTAGTAAGAAACTTGGAAGAACAATAGACTCTAATAAGAAGTCTGGAAGGACTCTAGTAAGATGTTTGGAAGGACAAGGGACCTCAACAAGAAAACTAGAAGAAAAGAGGATTATACCAAGGAAAAGACAAATGTTACATCTATAGTTAAGTTGATATAAGAGGAAATAGAGCAACTTACATAACTAGTTGGGTTAATCCAAAATCATATGGAGCAACAATAGAAAATTTTAGAAATAATCACTAAAAAAAAACTAAAAAAATAAGAAGAAATTCTAGTCAAAGGATAATTCAAATCCTCAACCTCAAAAGTAGAATGATTCAACTCAGAAGGAGAGAACACGGAGAAAAGGTAGGAATTGTATTAGGCACCAAGGATAGGTTATTAATTTGTGGGGGTTCTTAGTATGCTAATAAGTTCCACAATCACCAGAGTTGAGTAATAAAGTTGAGGAGAAACCACATCAAATATATGCAACTACAAGGAGTTAGAATCTGGATGGACAAGCAACTCCTATGTTACTAAATGGTAAGTTGTTTAATAAGAATGTTAAAGTTTTAATTGATAGTGGAGCTATAGATAGTTTTATTTACACTAGTATTATTGGGGATATGATTGAAAGACTTGGTTTTTTAGCATAAGGGTAGAAATTTAAGTATGGATCTAGATAGATTTACTCACTGGATCAGTGTTTTCCTATGGCTAAAATCACCTTACCTAATGTATTCACTATTTGGAACTTATATGTAGTGCCACTATATGCCTTTGATGTTATCCTAGGAATGTATTTTTTAAGGGCTCATGGAGCCCTAATCAACTTGCAAGAAAAATGGATGGACTATACTGATAAGGATAAGAAAAGAGTAAGGGTTCAAACTAAGCAAGGGTAAATTTTGACCATATTTATTGTTAGATATGCAACTAAAAAATATAGTTAAAAGATGTGGTATGTTGTAAATATAAATGGCAATACGTGTGATAATGGGGATAAGGAAATATTTAAGAAACATCTAATTTTACATGAATTTAGGGATATATTTCATAAGCATATCCTAGGCCTACCACCTCAACATGAATTTGACTTCACCGAACTAATACTAGGAGTTAAACCTATTGCAAAGACACGTTATAGAATGACTCCTATTTTGTTGTAAGAGCTCAAGGTGCAACTTCATGATTTGTTGGAAAGGGGTTTGATTAAACCTAGTGTGTTGCCTTGGGGAGCTATGGTATTATTTGTTAAAAATAAGGATGGTTCCTTGAGATTTTTTATTGATTATAGAATGTTGAATAAGATCACCATCAAGAATAGGTATCCATTTCCAAGGATAGATATATGTTTGACTACTTAAAGGATACCACTATATATTCAAATATTTATTTGATATTAGGATATCATCAACTAAGGATCCATGAGGAGGATACACACAAAAAAATATTTAAGACTAGGTATGGACACTATGAGTTCACAGTGTTGCCATTTGGGTTAACATATGCATCAACAAATTTTATGAATATGATGAATAGTATATTTAAGAAATATTAGGATCAGTTTGTTTTAATATTTATAGATGATATCTTTGATTTATTCCTACACAAAAGAGGAACATGACCAACATTTAAGGTTAGTGTTAGAGGTGTTTAGAAAAAACCAACTTTATGGAATGTTGTCTAAGTGTGGTTCTATGCATCACAAGTCCAATATTTGGGGCATATCATATATGTAGAAGGTATTTCTATAAAACCAAAAAAATTGAGGTAATTTTGAGTTGGCTTGCACCCATTGATGTGATAGAAGTTAGAAGCTTCATGGGGATCAATGGTTATTATAGATATTTTGTGAAGGACTATTCAAAATTTGCCAAATATATAACCAATATTCAAAGAAAAGAAAAAGAGTTCAAATGGATAGATAAATGTGAGACTACCTTTATGAAACTCTGAAGAATAAGCTAACTATAAAACCAATTATCAATATATCAGATCCTCTTAGGAATTTTACAGTGTGTACAAATTATTTCTTAACAGGTTTGGGTGGGATGTTGTCCTAGAATGAAGCTACAATATCATATCAGTCTAGGAAACTCAAGAAGCATGAGTTGAATTATGCTACACATGGCATAGAGTTGCTAGTAGTTGTGCATGCACTAAATTTTTGGAGGCACTACTTATTGGTAAAACCATTCAAGTTGAGGATAGACCACCAAATTCTAAGATATATATTTACCCAACCTATGTTGGATGTAAGACAAAGAATATGGATAGAGTTCCTATTTGAGTATGACTTTGGTATTGAGTATATCGTAGGAAAAGAAAACAAGGTTGGTAATACATCAATTAGAAGAAGGCATATAGCAACATTGACCCATATTCATGTAGATTTTATGGATAAATTTAGGGAAATGTAGCTACAAGATTAATATTTAATTGAAATCCAAGAAAAATAGAGAAAATTCTTAAGGAAAATATAAATTTTTACACAAATATGGAATTTTATGTTTCAAGAATAGGGTTGTCATACTAAAAACTAGTGATTTAATGAGAATAATTATGCAAGAGGTCCATAGTTCTTCATATTCTACTCATATAAGAGGTGCAAAGATGAGATAAAACATGAAAAATACCTTCTATTGGTTGGGAATGAAACATGATATCACTTGTTTGATTTCTAAATGCTTGGAGTGTCAGAAGCTTAAGGCAGAGCATCTACACCTAGTAGGAAAACTATAACCACATGATATACCTACTCATAAGTGGTAAATTATATATATATATATATATATATATATATGAATTTTATTGTGGATTTCCCTAAGACTAGGTATCAACATGATGTAATACTTGTGGTGGTCAATAAGTTGACCAAGGTTGCACTTTCTATACTAGAAAACATCAAGGATGATGCACCAATTGTGGTGAATAAGTTTACCAATGAAATGTTTAGGTTACATGGTATTTCTAAGGTGACTATAATAGACAAATATTCTAGGTCTACATAAAAAAATTTGTAGGCTCTTCATCGTGTAGTAGGTACTGTATGTCAAAAAAAACTACATCAAGATAAATAAGGCAATGATGAACTCCCAAAAATTTTAAATTCTTGAAAAGTGTCGCGATTCCATGATATGTTATGTTTCCAATGGCAAAGAGCAAGAAAAGGACCGAGATCTGAAAAATATCGCAACTCCACAACATGTTAGGTTTCTACTGGTGAAGAGAAAGAAAAGGATTAAGAGTTGAAAAGTGTCATAATTATGTGACATGTCAGGTTTTCACTAGTGAAGAGCAAGAAAAGGATAGAGAGCCAAAAAATATCACGATTTGTGATATGTCAGGTTTTCGCTGGCAAAGAGCAACAAAAGGGTTGAAAGTCAAAAAGTGTCATGATCCCACGACATGTTAGGTTTCCAGTAGCGAAGATAAAGAAAAGGTATGAAAGACAAAAAGTGTCATGATTTTGTAACATGTTAGGTTTCCATTGGTCAAGAGCAAGAAAAGGGTAGATACAAAAAGTGTCACGATTCCATGACTAGTCAATTTTTTGTAGGTAATGAATACTGGGAAGGATCAAACACGATAAAACATCATGGATCCATGACAAGTCATAAATATACTTTTTTACTAGCTACAACAAGAATGACAATGTTTTTAGTTCAATATGGTCATTATTGAATCAATGGAGGTAGAAACACCGAAGTAAAGATGGATGAATTAGAGTTCTAGACCACCTCCATTACTCATCAGTGCATATGGAGCAATCATCTTGTAGTTAGAGATTCAGTTCTATGTTTGTCTCTAAACCAATGACACTGCAAAGTATTTATACCAGATTGGCTACTTGGCTTATTGTTGCAATAGTTTTTAAATAAACTATTTTTGTATTTTGAAATATTGAACCATTGAGGGATTATAAATAAGAGTACCATTCTCTTGTTAAAGGGTCAACTCTTAGGTGTTTACAACTTGTATGGAATTAACTTTTGGAAGGAGAAAATATTATAAATATCCATGTTTAACCTCTATTTCAAATAAATTGCAGAATAAGTATGTATGAATGGATGGATGTTTCTAATTTAATTGAGTAAATTTGCATGATATTAATTCTTATTTTTGGATTCTTGTTCATGTTCATTTCTTAGTCCTGGAACTGGTAATTTGTGAAGCTAATTATCGATTAACTATATTTTATGTATGATAAATAATTGGTTGATATGTTAAGATATCATGGTATTTTATCTCTTTCATGGTTTTGTTCATTTATTGTTGTTGCTTAATCTGCACCATATCAAGTTCTAGCTTCAACTACATTTACATTCCTTTCCAACACTCTTTTCTTCCCCATAATTATTTTCAAGCTAGTTAGAAATTCCTAAAGGAACTAGCTTTATCTAGATATTGAATGAGTTAAAACTTATAGTCTAACTATTAATTCAATGTTGGCCATATATTGGGCATAATAACCAACCATAGGTAGATTTTGGACCAACAATTTTTGGTACACCTGGTGGGACCAAATCCCACTACACACATAGATTAAAAATTTTGTGTTTGTGTTTTTTCTATTTAAAACCAAATCACCTAGTGATTTTATTTTAAAGATCAAATCTAGAAAAGCTTTATATCCAATTTTTGGTTAAGTATTGAAATACATGAGAACCAGATCAAAAGCTAAAAATTTAGAAGAACCCATCGAGTTCCTAGAGTTGCACCTTGGTAGTCTCAAAGTAAACCTTGTTTTATCTTCCATATAAAACTCTTCCTCTGCCATCAATACCAAGTAAACCAATGCAGTGAACCCTCCCCTTGCAATCCCCCCTAGTATGAATTCCAGTGGATCTTCTAATACAACCAATCTTGTGCTTGTAACTTTAGTCAACATAGTAGTTATAATAGCTACAAATAAAAAATAGAATGTTCAATCCTATCCTACATGGAACAATGTGGGTCCTCTAAATCTGGCAGTTCAGAATCCTATTCCCAAAGTAGATTTGAAGGCATTACCCATGTATGATGGCATTAGAAAAATTATTTATGAGCATTGTCAGGACGCGACATCACTAGCAACAATTCATAATTTCATAGAGGAGAATATTATGGTGAAATTACTAGTTATATCCTTGAGAGGAAAATGTTATACTGGTATAGGACTATCCTAGATCAAACCATAAATACATGGGTAGAACTAATCGGTAAAATTTTGGAAGCATTCAACAAACAGATAAATCCTTTCTCCCTTATCACTTAGTTTACTATCATGCAGAAACACCCATAAGAAGAGATAGTTGATTTCAATATTAGCTTCAACCAAACATGGAAAAGAGTGCCTGATGACCTTAGACCAAAACATGAGCAAGCAATATAGTATTATCTAATAGCTTTGAAATCAGATCTAGGGATGGTTATAAGACAATATCAAGTGTTTACCTTCTCTAAAATCTTTCAAGAAGCCCTAAAACTAGAAAAGGACCTTATTGTTATTGGAAGGTTACTGTTGGCATTTTTGCCACATTGATCCCTATTTTTTGAAGTACTAATGCTTAAGTTGTTGAAAATCTAACTTTTGTACAGGCTTGGATGCGGTTTTGATGAAAAAAGGAGCAAAAAGACTAAGTCCAGAAATCGTCGCGATTTCGCGACGTGTCGCGAAATCGCGGTCAACGCGGTCAACGCATGCAGCTAAAAAGAACCGTCGCGATATCGCGACGTGTTCTATTTTCGTGGCTTGAAAAGAGCATTGGTCGAAGAGGGAGTCCAAAGCAAACAGTGCAGCGATGCGCTGCACGTTCTGAAATCGTGGAGGCATGTGGTGAAAAAGAGTCTAAGTCAAAAGTTGCAGCGACTCGCTGCCCGTTGCAAAATCGCGACGCGAGTTGTTTCAAAGTCAAAAGACTCGAAGGTTGCAGCGATGCGCTGCATGTTTCATCTTCGCGACGCAGGCAGCTTCAACGGCCAAAGTACTAAAAAGTTGCAGCGATTCGCTGCATGTCTCAAAATCGCGGGGCTTTTGTGAAAGAGAAGCAAAGGAATACACGTTGGGGGAAAGTTATACATGGTGCACAAGCTGAAAGACGTCTCATTTTCGTGATGCCAAGGGTTTCAAAGGAGTTAAGCGCTAGAACGGGTAGCGAAATCGCTACAGTTATGAAATGAAGCCAAACAAAGCAAAAAGCGTAGCGATATCGCTACCGTTCCAAAATCGTGAGTCTTTGATGACAAAAGGCTTAAGTGCTAAAACTACAGCGATGCGCTGCACGTTTTAGAAAAGGTCCTGCAAAGCAAAAAGATGTCGCATTTTCGTGACGAAAAATGGAGATTGGTACGGCAAGATGAAGACGTAGCGATATCGCTACCTGTCCCAGAATCGTGGTCATTTTGATCCGAGAAGCAAAAAACATGAAGGTTGTAGCGATTCGCTGCACTTTTGACGATAAGGCGTACGACGTTAAAAGATGTCGCGATTTCGCGACCCGTCACTTTTTGTGACCTGCGACAGTTTCCCGCCAAAACGTAGTATGAACGGCCCGATAAGGTTTTTTCGATTTCCAAGGATTAAATGCTTGCCCGAATTTAATGTTTTGCGGATTTCCAATGCGGTCAAGGTTGAAGAAGCGCCCAGGCCACCAAAATTGAAGATTTTATTTGTTCGAAGCTGCTGTTCGTGGGTTGTTTCAACGGTTTCATGCACATGTTCAAAGACAAATTTAATGAAGGTGACCGCTGACGTCTAATTGCATTCAATTTTGTGGTGCTTCAAGGCTGCGATTAAGGGGATCATGTGCTTATTTTCGGTGGCATAATTGTAGATCTCAAGAAGGTCGGTGGCAAATATTAAATGCTGCAAAGAGGACGGCCCTCTATAAAAACCAATGTAAACCTCATTTGCAGAGGTTGGGAGTTTTTTGCTAGAAACTGAAAGTCATTTGCGGGAATAAAGAGTTGGCTTCTGATTTTCAAGCGTTGTATGGGTGATTTTCCTTTACTGTCCTTTCGCATTTCTAATAGAATTTATATTTCTTAATGGTTGTTCCATTTAAATTCTGCATAATTGGATTTGAATCTTGCTTGTAAGGGTATGATTCCTGGAGTGTAGTTTTGGAGGGATTTTCTGCATATATCGTGCGAGAGTTAAGTTAATGCTTTCTGTTACTTGCTGTTGTTGTCCTTCAAGTTTTCTGTTGTTGTTCTCCTGATCTTATCACTTCGGCTACGGCCATATTTCCCGTTTCTTTCCGCATTTTTAAATTTCTTTTCAGCAACCCTTATCTTCAAATAAAATTTAGAGTAGTAAAGGGAACCAACCCACTCTGGAGATTGGTCTGGGAGCCATCTCTTGCTTCCAGCCTTTCAATGTTGGCCGGGTCTAGGGCGCACTTGTAAAATCCTTTCCTGTGGCAGATTCGTGACCAACAATTTTTGGCACGCCCGGTGGGACAGATTTCTTCTGTTCTAAAAGACCCCATAGTGTTGAAGGTTTAATGTTCGCCTTCATACTAAAAAATTAGAGCATTTGGTGACTCTGCTGTACTCAGGAATCTCTGAACGTGGATGCAGTGAAAGCTGTACTTCATGATCACGAGATCACAGTCCAAGAAATTTGGAGATCTTGTCGAGTTTTTTGAGCTTGACGGTTCAAGAAGTGGTGAGCATTCTAGGTTAGTTTCTCCATCCCTTCCATCATCTGCTACACAAATCTCTGGTATTGTTACTAGTGTTTCATCTTCCCAACCATATCCACTAGTTCCAATGGCACAATATCCTCCACCCCCACCCAGGAAATTCTTGGCATGGAACAGCTCTGGAGCCTTGAACTTGCAGGCTCAGAATCCAGTCCCTCAGGCTGCTCTGAAGGCTTTGCCAACTTATGATGGTACGGGTAAGACTGCATATGAACACATAAATGATGTAGCTTCTCTAGCGGCCATCCATGATATTACTGATGAAGATGTAATGGTGAAGTTGTTGGTATGCTCTTTGAGAGGTAAATTGCTATTTTGGTACCGAACGTTGCCACCAGGCACTGTAACATCGTGGGATCAGCTAGGAGATCTGCTAGTTAAAAATTTCCATGAACAGGCTGACCCCTTTTCATTGTTAAATCAGTTTACTGTAATCCAGAGGCACCCGCAAGAAGAGATAGCTGATTTCAACGTCCGATTTACCAGAACCTGGCACAGAATTCCTGATGGTCTTCGGCCTGCTGATGAATTGGCTGCACTGTACTACCTCAGAGCGTTCAACACAGATATCGGCTGGGCTGTTAGGCAGTCCAATGTGACAACATTTCCAGAGTTGTTTGAGCAAGCCATAAAAGTAGAAGCTGATCTGATTGCTATAGGGAGACTTCCTCCAAAGGTAACTATGCCTATTATACCAGATTTGCCTCAGTATTTACATTCTGGTTCACTTTCACAGCCCATGCCATCTATGTATCCCACCCCATCATGGAGCTCTAAAGCACCTCAAATTGCGCCTGTCCCAGCTCCTCAGTTGCCTACTTTAGCTCCTCTGCCGCTTCCTGCACCCAGCACTCAGCCATCTCCCATTTCCACTTCATTTCCAGCTTTGCCTGCACCACCAGCTCCTTTGCCATTGCCAGCACCTCCTGCACCTGTGAACCCTGATCCTTATACAACATTATTGCAAGAGGTAAAGTCTGCCAATTCGGAAATTAGGGCCATGGGTAACAAGATTACACTCATTGAGAGGAAGCAAGCTGAGAGAGATTTCCAGCCAAGGAGATTTCAACCTCCTGCAATTACTAGAGACCAAGTTGCCTCGACTAGTAAAGCACCTGAAAAAAGCTTAACTGCTTTGGTAAATGAAGATCCAGCCCTTGCAGACAGAATGTATTGGTGCTCGACCTGTAATGACCCTCATGGAGAGGATACTTGTATGGTCCATCTGAATTATGTGCAGACATTGGCTGCTAGTTCTTCGGGTGGACAAGTTAATATGATTTCTGAAGCTGGTCATAGTTTGATGTCTCCAGTGGAAGATCAAGTTTCAGTTCTAACAAGGACTGGAAAGAAGCCTGTGACTGTTGATCCCGCGGACTTAGAACCGTTAAGAGTGCCGGCCGAGGTGAAGAAGCCAGTGAAAGCTCCTGTGCCAGTTCCAAAGTCTGATGTGCCTGTTTTGCCAAAGGATCCTGTTTCTCACAGAGTTCAAGGAAAAGCTGCAACTGCACCAGCAAGATCAGAAGCAGAGGAGCAAGCTCGAGAAAAGTTGAAGTATCCCTCACTAACAAAGAGGCTAAGTGTGGAAGCCACACAGCAGTATCGAACCAGATTTGAACAACTTGCTGAAAAGAAGGACTCTGCTGCAGTTGCATACAACATTGTTGAAGAACTAAAAAAGACCCCGGCTAAGGTAAGCCTCTACGATGCTTTGCAGTTGCCTGGTCAAGTAGATTTATTACAGGAATCATTAAAATCTGTAAAGGATAATGAAAAAGGTCCTACCCAGACAGTGTATGCTCAAACCTTAACCACCTCTGCTACTGGGAAAAATAGACCACCTCCATTTTATTTATCATTGCAAATAGAAGGTTGGATTGTGCATAACTGCATGATTGACTCTGGAGCTGCTACAACTGTCATGCCCAAGGGAGTTTGTGAAGCAATGGGAATGGAATATACACGGAGTAGTCCTGGAGTTCTGCAATTGGATGGTACTCCTATAAAAATAGTAGGTGTGATCAAGGATGTTCCAATTGTTCTTCATACTATGCCCCAAATTACTGTTATCCAAGAAATTGTTGTGGTAGATCTAGAACCCTACTTTAGTATGTGTTTATCCAGGGAGTTTACCGCAAAGTTGGGGGGTTATCTGGCACTAGATTATTCTCATTTAGAAATTCCTTTCAAGGGTAGACCTCTCAAGATTCAGAATGAAAAACCTTCCCCTTTTCATATCGAGAAGTTGGAAGAAGCAGAAAAAGACATGCAGTCTGTCCACATGCTTACTGAAGAATCCGAGGATTCTGTTTTGATGAGAGAAGTTTTAGATAATCTTCAGTTGGATGATCAGTTTTCTATGCTTAATTTTAATGCTATGTTGGAGACTGAAATCGGCTGTTATGCCATCCAAAAGCCTGAGAGTGATACAAAGCAAGAATTTTCACACCAAGTTGATCAGAATGCTGTTATAGACCAACTATGGCAGCTATATTTTGACGGAGCTAGATGCAAGAACGGTGCCGGAGCAGGTATTGTTTTGATTTCTCCTTCTGGTATCCAAAGAACATATTCATACCGTCTTACATGGAGTTGTACTAACAATGCTGCTGAATATGAAGCATTATGTTTGGGTTTAAAGAAAGCAAGGAAGTTAGGAATTGAACAACTCAAGATTTTTGGTGATTATGAGCTTGTTGTAAACCAGATCACAAATAGGTGCATTGCTAAGCAGCATTACCTTAAAGCATATCGCAATCAGGTGTGGGACCTCTTTGAGTTTTTTACAGCTCTAAACATTCAAGTTGTTTCCCAAGAGATGAATAAACATGCAGACCTTTTAGCATCTCTTGGAGCCAATTTTTCCCCTGTTGAACAAGTCATGAAGAAACCCAAGACAGTAAGGATGGTATACAGGCCCAGTGTGCCCGACAAAGAAACTTTCTGGCAAGTCTTCGAAGATGATGAGCAGATTGTCAATTTCTTGATCCATGAAGCTGCTACTATTGAAGGGAGAACTTTGGAGCATGAAGAAGCAGAAGGTCTCATTCAATTACGGAATAATCACATTTCGAAGGGTCTTATAACTCTGGAAAGCTTATTTGATCAGCATGATCGATCCAAAAAACATCGGATCGAGATTGACAAAAAGGAGTACATGGAGTTAGAGTTAGAGCCTAATAAAGCTATTAAGGTTGGAACTGATTCTACGCCAGATGAACTGCAGGAGATCAAGCACCTGTGTGAGGAGTTTTCTGATATTGTAGCTTGGAGCTATGAAGACTTGAAGGGCTACAATAAACAGATTGTGCAGCATACAATTGAATTGGAGGAAGGAGTCAGACCTTTTCGGCAAAAACAGTGACCTGTAAATCCAAAGATTGAGATGTTGATGAGGGCTGAGCTTGTAAAAATGCTGCAAGCCAAAATTATTTATCCAGTTAAGCATTCCACTTGGGTTGCCAATCTGGTCCCGGTTCGAAAGAAGAATGGAGACATACGATTGTGTGTAGACTTTCGAAACTTGAACCGTGCATCATTGAAGGATCATTATCCTTTGCCACGTATAGATCAAATACTGCATGTTGTGGCTGGAGCTCAACGTTTTTCTCTGTTGGATGGATTCTCTGGATATAACCAGATTTGGGTGAAAGATGAGGATCAGTACAAGACAACATTTACAACAAAGTGGGGCACTTTTGCTTATCAGCGAATGCCTTTCGGACTATCAAATGCTGGAGCTACCTTTCAAAGAGCCATGGACATTGCATTCAAGGAATTGTTGAACAAGATCATTGTGATATATCTTGATGACATGACAGTATTTTCACATAGACGGGAGGATCACTGTTCTCACCTGAGACAGATTTTTGAAAAGTGCAGGGAATTTGGGATTTCCATTAATCCAAAGAAGTCAGTGTTTGCAGTAAAAGAAGGTAAGCTTCTGGGGCATGTAATTTCAGAGGATGGGTTAGCAATAGATCCAGCCCGAGTTGAAGCATTAAAGAAGTTGTCACTCCCTGCAAACAAAAAAGAACTGCAGTCTTTCTTTGGACAGATCAATTTCATTAGGAAATTCATTTCTGATTTTGCCCAGGTTGTAAAACCTATGACTGAATTGTTGAAAAAGGATGCAAATTTCCAATGGACTGCTCGAAGAAAAGAAGCATTCCAAGAAATCAAGGAAAGAATAGCACAGGCCCCTGTTCTGATTAATCCTGACTACTCGAAGGATTTCATTTTGTATGCAGTTGGAGAAGAAGAAAGTTATGCTGCGGTTCTTACACAGAAAGGAGACGATGGGAATGAAAGGCCCATTGCTTTCCTTAGCCAGGTCATTCTACCTCATGAGGCAAAGTATAACTTCATTGAAAAATAGGTGTATGCAGTTATGAAATCCCTTAAGAAATTCAAGCATTTTATATCTCAGAGCAGAACAATTGTTTATGTGATTCATCCTGATGTAAGAAATTTCATTCTTCAAGGAGAGTTGGGTGATAAACGTGCTGGTTGGGTCACCAAGATCCAAGAATTTGATGTTGAAATTCATCCAACTAAGCTAGTGCGTGGTAAGGCTTTATGCCAGCATTTGGCAAAAATGGCAGCCTCTGGTATAGTTGAACATCAAACAGAAAATCTTGCCAGTGATGACAATTTGATGAATTTCTTAATTCAGGAAAAGGATTGGACAGAAGACCTCGTCGATTACTTCACAAACTGGTAGATGTCCTTCACAGTTGAATGCTTCACAGAGGAGGAGATTTCGTTTGCAAGCTCTTCGGTATGTTTTGTTACCAGAAGGATTGTTTTTTAAGAATATTGATGGTGTTCTTCTAAGATGTGTTAAAGAATCAGAAAAGGCTAGGCTCTTGGAAGAGTTTCATTCTGGTCTATCAGGGGGACACTTTGCTGGAAGACCGATGGCTTTGAAGATAATCCGAGCTGGTTATTATTGGCCGACCCTATTTTCAGACGCTTTCAAGATTGCGCAAGCCTGTGACAAATGTCAGAGATACACAGGAAGAGTAAGGAATGCAGCACTGCCTTTGCATCCAATTCAGGTTGAAGCACCCTTTCAGCAGTGGGGGTTGGATTTCATTGGAATTATTGATCCTAATTCCTCAGCTGGACATAGGTATATTTTGACAGCTACAGACTATTTCACAAGGTGGTCCGAAGCTATCCCAACAAAGGTTGCAAATCAGACTGTGGTGATATCTTTTATTGAAGGCTTGACTACTCGCTTTGGCATTCCTGATGCCATTATTACAGATAATGGGACCCCATTCATTGGAGCTGAACTAGCTGAGTTTGCTAACAAGTATGGTATTTTCCTAAAAACATCTTCCAATTATTATCCACAGGGGAATGGCTTGGCAGAGTCAACAAATAAAAATTTGCTCCGGATTTTGAAGAGGTCTTTGGGAGAAAACAAGAGATCATGGCACCTTTTATTGAATCAAGTTTTATGGGCAGATAGAATTTCAGTTAAGAAGTCCATCAAGACCTCACCCTATGCCCTAGTTTATGGGAAAGAAGCAAGGTTGCCTGTTCATCTTGAGTTGCCAGTATTGCAGCAATTGCAGGCTTTTCAGGACGATGAAACAGATATCAGTTCCTTGGATATGCGGATAGCTCAATTGTTGCAGTTAGAAG
Source organism: Wollemia nobilis (assembly GCA_028583015.1). Lineage (NCBI taxonomy): Eukaryota > Viridiplantae > Streptophyta > Pinopsida > Araucariales > Araucariaceae > Wollemia > Wollemia nobilis. Next base: position 7,359,029 of record JAQPPZ010017095.1, read on the forward strand.
AACAGCGTTCTGAGGCATATGAAGAGTTTGTCAAACACACACAGGGTATGTCTAAGTGGTTTTGTAAACATTCTGCAGATCGTCCACTCAAAACAGGAGATTTGGTGTTAAAATGGAACGAAAACAAAGCTAAACCTGGGAATCACAAGAAGTTTGATGCTTTATGGGAGGGTCCCTTCCGCATTACCAGCACAGGTGCAGCAAATTCGTTCTACCTCGAAGACTTGGAGGGCAACCCACTTCCAATTTCAGTAAATGGCTTTCATTTGAAAGCCTATACTTCATGAATTGACAGTTCAGTATAAGTTTGTATATAGTAAATATAAATATATATATATATATATACATGTTTTGCTTTTATTTATCGCCTTGGTTCTTGTTGCTTACGAGCTGTAGGTGTCTTTTGTGTTTTTGTGATTTTCTCCTTTCCCAGCAGTTGGTGGCTTTCCAGAAAATTCTTCTTTTCCCTTCCCTCTTTTCCCCTCTTTCCTTTCTTCATCTTTCTCCTTCTTTTTTCTTCTGCAAATAAAAAAAAAAAAAAGTAAGCCACGGCTGTTGTTTCTTTTCCCCATTCTCATTGTTCCCGTTCCTTCTTATCCCTTTCCTCTAAGTTCTGTCTTTTTACGCATTTATTTACAGTCTAGTTCATTGTCATTCCACAGCCTTCATATTTCATTTCCATTCCCTAAGTTTATTCACTTTAATTCCACATCCATTGCAGCTGGTAGTATGGCAGCATTCTGTTGCTGTGTCCACCACATCGCTTTGTCTCTATATCATTTCATTATTATCATCATTCCATTTGCATTCACCGCCTGCGCAATCGCAGGAGCTCACTCCATTATCTCATTTCATTTCTTTCATTCCATAATCGGTTATATGCAGGTTCTTTTTCAGCTTTTCAGCAGAAGTATTACAGCAGTCCCCTGAAATGTATCACAGCAGCCGACCTCCTGTTCTAATATGACTCTGTGCCCAATGGATTCAGGCCTGGATCCTTGCATACAGCGAGCTGTATACCCCGCGAGCCGCCAAGAATGTTGGCATTTTTGCCACATTGATTTTCATTGATTGAAGTATTAATGTTTAAGTTGTTGCATATTTAACTTCTATACTGGCTTGGATGTGGTTTTGATGAAAAAAGGAGCAAAAAGACTAAGTCCAGAAATTGTCGCGATTTCGCGACGTGTCGCGAAATCACGGTCAACGCGGTCAACGCATGCAGCTAAGCAAAACCGTCGCGATATCGCGACGTGTTCTATTTTCGTGACTTGCAACGAGCAAAGGAGGAGTCAAACAAAATGATCCACGTTCGAAATCGCGAGCATTGGTGAAAAACGAGTCTAACTCAAAAGTTGCGGCGACTCGCTGCACGTTCAAAATCGACGCATTGTTTCAAAGTCAAAAGCGAATGCAGCGATCGCTGCACGTTTCATCATCGCGACCAGTGGTTTCAAAGGCTAAAGTCAAAAATTGCAGCGATCGCGCATGTCTCAAAATCGAGGAGGTTGTAAACAAAGGGATAAAGTTGCAGCGATTCGCTACACTCTTGGGAAGGAGTCAAAAAACCAAAAAACATGGTGAACAATGCGAAAGATGTCTCATTTTTTTCAAAGGAGTTAAGTTTAGAACGGGTAGCGAAATCGCTACAGTTATGAAATGAAGCCAAACAAAGTACAAGAGCAGCGATATCGCTACAGTTCCAAAATCGCGAGTCATTGATGAAAGAGGTTTACAGAGCTAAAAGTTGTAGCGATTCACTGCACATTTTAGAAAGGGTCTTGCAAGGCAAAAGATGTAGCATTTTCGTGACTCAAAGTGGCAATCGGTACGGAAAGATGAAGACGTAGCGATATCGCTACATGTCCTAAAATCGCGGCCATTTTGGTCCAAAGAGCAAAAAACATGAAAGTTGTAGCGATTCGCTGCACTTTTGGCGATAAGACCGAGCAAGATGAAGACGTCGCGTTTTCGCGACCTGCGACAGTTTCCCGCCAAAACACAGTATGAACGGCCCGATAAGTTTTTTCGATTTCCAAGGATTAAATGCTTGCCCGAATTTAATGTTTTGCGGATTTCCCATGCGGTCAAGGTTGAAGAAGCGTCCAGGCCACCAAAATTGAAGATTTTATTTGTTCGAGGCTGCTGTTCGTGGGTTGTTTCAACGGTTTCATGCACATGTTCAAAGACAAATTTAATGAAGGTGACCGCTGACGTCTAATTGCATTCAATTTTGTGGTGCTTCAAGGCTGCGATTAAGGGGATCATGCTCCTAGTTTTCGTGGCATAATTGTAGATCTCAAGAAGGTCGGTGGCAAATATTAAATGCTGCAAAGAGGACGGCCCTCTATAAAAACCAATGTAAACCTCATTTGCGAGAGGTTGGGAGTTTTACGCTAGAAACTGGAAGTACATTTGCAGGAATAAAAGAGTTGGCTTCTAATTTTTCAAGCGTTGTATGGGTGATTTTCCTTTATGTCCTTTCGCATTTCTAATAGCATTTATATTTCTTAATGGTTGTTCCATTTAAATTCTGCATAATTGGATTTAAATACTGCTGTTAAGGTATGATTCCTGGAGTGTAGTTTTGGAGGGATTTTCTGCATATATCGTGCGAGAGTTAAGTTAATGCTTTCTGTTACTTGTTGTTGTTGTCCTTCAAGTTTTTTGCTGTTGTTCTCCTGATCTTATCACTTCGGCTACGGCCATATTTCCCATTTCTTTCCGCATTTTTAAATTTCTTTCCAGCAACCCTTATCTTCAAATAAAATTTAGAATAGTAAAGGGAACCAGCCCACTCTGGAGATTGGTCTGGGAGCCATCTCTTGCTTCCAGCCTTTCAATGTTGGCCGGGTCTAGGGCGCACTTGTAAAATCCTTTCCTGTGGCAGATTCGTGACCAACAGTTACCTTAAAAAATGATAGTACCCATATTTCCAGAATTTCCTTAGGCCCCTAATGCAAACACATCATATCCTACTTCAGCTCCTATGATAGATCCACCAAAATGGTTTGTATTACCAACCTCCTCAGCTATACAAGTTCCTCTAGTATTCCTAGCTTTGCCTCTAATACCCACCTTACCAACACCTGATCCTCAGATGGCAGTTCTCCTAGATATACAGATGGCTATGAAAAACTTGACCAATGATATGACCTCAATGAAAATGAGGGAAGCTAAAAGGAACTTTCAACCAAGAAGGTTCCCACAGGTAACAAAAGACCAAGCTTCAACCAACAAGTACCCAGAAAGGCCAGGAATAGTATATGCTAATCAAGAAGATGAACCTTCTACATCTCCTATTGAATCTAATTATTGGTGCTCCACATGTAATTATCCTCATGGGGAAATTGTGTGCATGGTTCACCAACATCATATGCAAATAGTAGCTATTGAGAAAGTAGAAAGAGCTCATAAAGGACAAGTTAATATGATTAGGGAGACTAGCCATAATTTTATGATGCCATTAGTAGAACAGGTTGCAGTCTTAACTAGGTTAGGTAAAAATCCCCTTCAAATTGATCCTAAGGAGCTCAATCCCTTGAAAGTGCCCTCAGTAGAAAAAAGTTAGGCTGAAAAGGGGACCATCCATGAGGTTGTACCCCTAAATCTTGTTCAAAAGTAGAGGGTGGAAATAAACAAAAGTGATGCATCACTAAAAGAAACTAAGACTCAAGAATAGGCAAGGGATAAATTGAGATACCCTTCCTTGACCAAAAGATAAATAATAGAGGCAACTCAAGGGTACAAGAACAGGTATGATCCACCTATGAGGGAAAAGGATAAACAAGTTGATGTACCTACTTTTAGCATAGTCAAAGAATTGAAAAAGACTCCTTCAAAGGTAAGCATGTATGATGCACTACTGCTCCTGGGATAGATTTATTTTTTGCAAGAATATCTCAAGACAATAAAAAATAAAACCAAAGCTCACCCTCAGTTGAATCTAGCCCAAGGTAATCCAATACCGATCTAAAGAAAAATAGGCCTCCTCCCTTCTATTTGTCCTTTCAAATGGAAGGATGGGTGGTACACAATTGTATGATAGACTCGGGTGCAATGACCATAGTTATTCCTAAAGTTATGTGTGACATCATGGGAATGGAATATACCAGGAGCATCCTAGGAGTGCTACAATTATATGGCACCCCAGTCAAAACTGTAGGAGTAATCAAAGATATACCCATAGTATTGAATAGAATGCCCTAGATTACAGTCATACAAGAAGTAGTAGTGGTTGACCTGGAACCTTATTTTGGAATGTGTCTTTCAAGAGAATTCATAGCCAAATTGGGAGGATATCTCTCACTTGACTACTCACATATGGAAATCCCATACAAGGGAAGGAGGATTAATATTTTCAATGAGAAACCTTCCTCTTTTCACATTGAGAAGATAGAAGAAGGTAACAAGCATACAAATAATGTGTCATTAATTATTGAAGAAATAGGGGAAATAGATTTGATGGATGAAGTTATGGAAGACCTCAAAACTGAAGACCAATACTCCTTGGAAGACTTTAATGCCATGATAGAAACAGGGATAGGAACTTACTCAATTACTAAACCCAAAACCCCTGAGACTCTTGCTTTAACAAAATAAGATCCCCCCACCAATCAGATCTAGAAACTCTTCTTTGATGGTGCCAGATGCAAGAATGGAGTTGGGTAGGTATAGTACTGATCTCACCAACAGGGGATGAGAAGGTCTTCTCATATAGATTGACATGGAGTTGCACTAACAATGCAATAGAATATGAAGCATTATGTTTAGGCTTAAAAAATGCTAAAAATTTGGGGGTCAAAAAACTGCAAATATATGGGGACTCAAAGCTGATCATCAACCAAGTCATAGAGAAATGCATCAGCAAGCAACATTACTTGAAGGCTTATCAAAACAAGGTATGGGATCTGTTTGAGGCTTTCAAAGCATTAAGCATTAAGTCTATTCCTAGAGAATGCAACACTCATGCTGATCTACTAGCATCTGTGGGAGCCAACTATTTCCCCATAGCCAATATTATACATAAGTCAAAAATAGTAAGGCTAATTTACAGACCTTTGGTCCTAGATAAAGATATATTTTGGCAGGTTTTCGAAAATGATGAACAAATATTAGACTTCCTGATACATGAGATGAACTGTTCGAGTGACCGAGCCCTAGAATATGAAGAAGATGATGGGTTGATCCAACTTAGGAATAATCATATACCCAAAGGCCTAATCACTCTTGAAATTTTATTTGATAGCAACGATCGACCATCAGGTCACAAGATAAAAATTGACAAACAAAAGTACAAAGAGATGCAGATAGGACCAGGGAAAGTGCTCAAGGTAGGAGTTCAATGTTCTAAAAAGGAAGCCAACCAGGTTTAGGGATTATGTGAAGAGTTCAATGATATTGTGGCTTGGACATATGATGATCTCAAAGTATACAGTAAAGAAACAATACAACATACTATTGAGCTCGAGCTAGGATCAAAACCCTTCTGACAAAAACAATGCCCTATCAACCCCAAGATAGAGGTACTAATGAAATAAGAGTTGTTAAAACTACTCAATGCCAAGATAATCTACCCTATCAAGCACTCCACATGGGTTGCCAATCTTGTACCAATCAGGAAAAATAATGGTGACATCAGACTATGTGTAGATTTTAGGAACCTGAACAAGGCCTCGCTAAAATACCATTACCCCTTACCTCAAATAGATCAGATATTACATACTATCATAGGGGCAAAGAGGTTCTCACTATTAGATGGATTCTCTAGTTACAATCAGGTCTGGGTCAAATATGAAGACCAACACAAGACTGCATTCACCACCAAATGGGGAACATTTGCTTACCAATGAATGCCCTTTGGTTTGTCTAACGTTGGGGCCACCTTCCAGAGAGAAATGGACTTAGCATTCGAAGAACTAGTCAATAAAATAATAGTCATTTACCTAGATGACATGACAGTGTTCTCCCATAGAAAAGAAGATCACGTTGGGCATCTTCGGATGGTTTTCGAAAGATGTAGAGAATTTGGTATTTCCTTGAACCCAAAGAAATCAATATTTGCTGTTGAAGAAGGAACCCTATTGGGACATATTATTTCTAATAAGGGGCTAGCGATTGATCTAGAAAGAGTAACAACTCTCTTAAACCTCCCTTTACCATTGAACAAGAAAGATTTGCAATATTTCTTTGGGTAAATCAACTTCATGTGAAAATTCATCATGGATTTCGCATAGATAATAAAGCCCATGACTGAACTACTTAAAAATAATGCTGACTTCAGGTGGATAGATCCAAGGAAAGAGGTATTCAAAAGGATTAAAGAAGCTATCTCCCAAGCACCTATGCTCATCAACCCAGATTACTCAAGAGATTTCATCTTGTATGCAGTTGGTGAACAAGAAAGTTATGCTGCAGTTCTCACCCAAAAGGGAGAAGACAAGGAAGAAAGACCCATTGCTTTCCTAAGCCAAACTATGCAAGAACATGAAGAAAGATATAACTTCATTGAGAAACAAGTGTATGCTATCATGAAGTCCTTAAAAAAATTTAGGTATTTTTTATCCCAAAGTAAGACCATGGTGTACGTAGTGCATCCCGATGTCAGAAATTTCATAATCCAGGGAGAGCTTGGTGAAAAGAGAGTTGGATGGGTGTCAAAAATCTAGGAATACGATGTGGAAATCCACCCCACTAAGTTAGTAAGGGGTAGAGCATTGTGCCAAGAATTGGCAAGAAGGGCTAGAATAGACTATGTGGCTTGCCAAGCTCCAGAACCAATCCTAGAGATCAGACAGTTAGATGAAAATTCAGATTGGGTTGATGAATTCACCAAATACTTCCTAACAGGAAAATGCCCAACAAATTTGAACGCTTCACAAAGAAGAAGGTATAGGTTACAGGCCCTAAAATATGTCTTACTACCTGAAGGTCTGTACAAGAAAAACTTGGATGGCATCCTTTTGAGATGCATTAGAGATGAAGAAAAGCAAAAGATCCTGGAAGAATTTCATGGAGGTTTATCAAGGGGACACTATTCAGGGAGGACTACCACATTGAAAATACTTAGGATAAGTTGTTACTAGCCTAACATCTTCTTCGACACTTTCAAAATCATAAGAGCATGTGATGAATGTCAAAGGTATGTAGGGAGAAAAAAAATGCTTCCTTACCTCTCAAGTCTATCCAAGTAGAACAACCTTTTTAACAATGGGGTTTAGACTTCATAGGAGTAATAGAGCCAAATTCATCAGCTGGACATAAGTATATTTTGATAGCAATAGACTACTTCACCAAATGGACAGAAGCAATACCTACAAAGAAAGTTGATCAAGAGGTGGTGATTGAATTCATTGAAAGTCTAATTACAAGGTTCGACATACCTGATGCACTAGTCAGTGATAATGGCTCATCCTTCATTGGAGCAAATATGATTGATTTCACTAGAAAGTATGGGATTTACCTAAAGACTTCTTCCAACTATTACCCATAAGGAAATGGTCTGGCAGAGTCAACAAACAAGAACTTACTAAGGATCCTAAAAAGAACCCTGAAAGACAACAAAAGGAGTTGGCATTCCTTGATTAATCAAGCACTATGGGCCAATAGGATCACCATAAATAAATCTATCAACACATCCCCTTATGCTCTAGTTTATGGAAAAGAAGCCATCCTCCCCATACATATGGAGATACCGACTTTACGATTGCTTGATCAAAACCAAATAGAAGATAGTGACCTAGTAGGAAACAAACTGATGCAACTATTGCAGTTGGAAGAAAAAAGAGAGCAGGCTTATATACAGTGCCAGAAGCACCTAGGGGAGACCAAAGAATGGTTTGACAAAAAGACTACCTTCAAGAAATTCAAGGTCGGAGACCTGGTCTTAAGGTGGAGCAAAAATAAAGCAAAATCGAGAAATCACCAAAAGTTTGACTCCTTTTGGGAAGGTCCATTCGAGATAATCATAGAAAAATAGCATAATGCTTTTCAGCTTCAAGATGAATAGGGAATAATCCAACCTATCCCTATCAATGGTTTCCATATGAAACTGTATTTTCATTAAAAGGTTCCCCTACCTATTGTACTTTATGTATTATATGTAGCTTTTAAGTTTTCTTTTTCAAAAATGTCACGGTTCCATGACATATCTTAAGGTTGTGAGCAAAAGGGAAGAAAAACATCATGATTCCATGACATGTCTCATTTCCATGGTGGTAGTCAACAAGAATCTCCAAGAATTACAAGCGGATGTGGTTCCATGACAATCAATATTTTAAGTGGGCTTAACGGTCCAAACATGTTCGAAGACCATGGCTGCACAATAAGTGGGAAAGCAAGTTTTGAATTTCAAGGAACAAAGGGAAGCGTGATGCCATAAATGCAGCACCAATCATTATTCACTAACAAAAGGTGGTGCATGAGTTAGAATAGATATGACATCCATGTTGATTCGATGATGTGAGCGGCCAACTACCGGAGTTACTGCATGTTGCCCTAGTTTCTGTGCAAATGCTATTTATGGATGAGAAACCCTAATAGATCCCATTTCTTCTAAAATTTTCTTGCAAAATTGCTCTCTCACCAAAGTTTTCCTTTCACCGAAGTGCTCTCAAAAAAATTCCTATTGACCACCATCTCGTACAGGTAAAATTATTGCAATGGTAGCTTCATCTTCGACCATCAAAGCTATAGTGCATGATGAGGATGACAAGAGCATCCCTTTTCATGACAGAGATGCAAGGATTTTGGATATAGTAGTCATAACCAAAGAAGTGATGAGGTTGAGGATAGACATTGAAGAAAGAGCTTGAATAGGTATTACTCCATCTAGTCCCTCGAATTTCACTTTTCATTCCCTACTCTCCTTTTATGTCTACAACCTAGTGCATCCCTATCCCAAACTAGTGCATGCAATCACCAAATATTATGACCCAAAGAAAAAAATCATCCAAAGTAAAATAGGTAGATGCCTCTTTACTCTTAGCCCAAAAGCTTTTGTGGTTGCATTTGTTATGGGATATACCCCCACTTTCACACCCAAGGACTTCCACCTAGAAGATCAAGCTAGGTATTACACCCCAAACAAAGCCATGAGGGATTTTCTAGAGTTACAATTGAAGAAAGCACCATCAGGAAGGAATTTACCCGAAACCCCCATCCCCCTCACCGAGTTCAAAAACCTAAAATTATATTCAATGCTAGTAGTCATAGTAAGGATGCCTTTAGATGAATAGGTCTATGGCTAGAAAATCACCACCACTCAGTGTATCTCTAACCCCAAGTTTTATGATACCTCTATCATGGACCAAAGCACTAGGCTCATTTTCTTCAATTGGTCAACCTTCATATACCATCAAATTCATGAATAACTGACCAAAATGAAAAAGGGGCTCAAATTTCCTTTCGATATTGCTCCCACCTAGCCTAGATTTTCTTTTACTTCATGGAAAAGGAAATGCTTTTCATATCAGTCATGGACGAAGATGAGAAGGGCAGAAAGTTACCAGTGTATGAGTGGACCTCTATACTTACCACTACCGAAACCTACTATAATTTCAATAGGGAGTTCTTGGGACCCACTTTGAAGCTTATAGATGGAGAAATGGGTAGATTACCCTCAATGATAAGAAATGTTCTATAGAACCCACATGCAGAAGAAGGGGATTGGTTCGTGTTGATGCAAGGAGTAGTCATCCAATTATACGGGTTCACTGGGAAGCCATTCTTGCTCCCTCATTATGTTACAAACCGGTTGTTCATGCTCGAGTACTATAGGTAGACCATGTACATAAATGATAAATTTGGCATAGGCATAGGTCAAAAAGGAACCTTCCTCCTCACACTCAAGTTTGAGGGGATAACCCTATCAAAAAATTGACACCATGAACAAATCACCCAAGTTTTGAGGGACTTAGGGCTGGTAGAGTTACCACAATGATGGAGGTATGACCCCATCGATAAATTCATAGAAATACTAGAAATCCTTAATAGCGGTAAAAGCAAAAAGTTTGATAAGACAACCAAGGAGCACATAGAGCAACAAAGGAACAACCCCGAAGATGAAGAACTAGAATGGCACATAGAGCAGATGCAGTCATTGCCCCCCTGGCATGATTTCTATGAAAAAATTATGGATTATGACCCCAAGAATAATCAAGACCATGTCCTAGAAGAAAAGACTATTTGAAGGATGTATAAAAGCAAGGGTTGGATGGAAGCCAAGATACATGCTTGGTGGGTCATGAGATGTGAAACTAATATGACCACCTCAAGATACGGTATCAAGAATGATGATGAATTCTCCCTTAGATATGATAGACACTTCAAGACCTGGGTAGAAACCATTGGGAACAAGATTACCCTAAGCTTTTGTAGTACTCAAAAAGAAGGAACCATCGTAGAGGGGACTTCCAAGAAAATAAGCACAAGAAAAGGGAAAATAATTTTCCAAGTTTTACTACAGATCACCCTAGCCACAACACCTTCCTCTTCTTCTAAAAAGGGGAAAGTAAAAAGTCTACACACAAGAACAAATGGAAAAGTATGTAAAAGCACCTACCATAATGCAAATAATGGGTTATGAAGGAGAAGGCCTCGAGAGACATGGTCAGGGGATCACTGAACCCATCCAGGTGCAAACAAGATCTAAAGGTCTAGCCTTGGGAGTAGTAACTACCAGAAGTAGGAGTTTGAGATTAGTGGCCCCAACATTTGTAACACCAGGTGGAGGCACGACCCCTCTAGCCAGGGTGACACAGGTATAGGCCCAACAATTAGAATCAGAGATAGACTCTGATGAACTCCCCCTAATCAAAAGATCCAAGAGAAAAGTAGAACAAGCATCTACAGAGGAGGCACAAAAGGAGAAAGAGCAAGAAGAAGTTATAGAGGAAATAGTTACTCCCAAACAAGAAGATAGAAGATAGTCCCCTCATCAACTGGATGAAAGTACCCCTGAGCAAGAAGATATAGTTGAACAATTACCAAACATCGAGGAGATGCTACGGTCCCAATAGGAGGCTTTAGGTATGGCCATTTCTTCCTCTCTTCTTATTTCTTCCACTAACCCCTCGAAGGAACTCCCCTCCTTTTTTGATCAACAAATTGTACGATCTCCTCCCCAATAATTTCCACCTTCACCCCCACAGCATACATCTTCATCACCATCATCCCAACCACCCCCATCTATTTCAACCAAAATAGTTCATATTTCACCACCCCCAATAGAAATGATTATTGCTCCATCACTCTCATCCATGGTACCAATTCAGGTCACCACCATCCCCTCCATAGAAACATCTATCGCATCGCCCACATGTGCAGATTCCATAATTATGATAGTTCCATTCTCCTCAATTGGTCATTTCCTACTATTACAGTCCCTCCCCACTGATGCGACCGATGCTCATCCTAATGTGGCAAAAATCAAGAAATTTAAGAAAACCAACAAGAAAGCATATGACTGGTGGAATGAGAAATGCACTCAATCTTCCAAGAGGCCTACCTACTACACAAAAATGGTGGCACTAGATCCAAGCACCATGTGAAGGACTAAAATGAAGATCACACCTCTAGTGGATAAGCTGATGGAAGAATCGACTATGGAAGATTACCAAGTCAAAATGGTGGTAGAGGACATCACTCAACTCCCAATGCAGGATGAATTTAGATATGCAAGGGCTCATCTAGAGACCATCTATGTCCATGGGGACTACTTCAAAGAAAAGTGTAAATGAGCTGAGAAAACAATCAAAGAGCTGGAAGCAACGCTGAGTGAACAGAATAATGTTGAAAAGGCATTGAAGAATGAAGCCAAGAAGTGGCAAGATAGGTTCCAAGAGATGGCTAGATACAAATAGGAGGTAGAATATGCCCACAAGAAAAATCAGGCCTTGATCGAACAACTCAAAAATCTCCAGCAATAGCTTCAGGAAGAAAGAACCAAAGCCATGGGTTTCTCAAAGGATGGAGCTAAACAAGCGAGGAGAGAGATGTTTGAAGATATCATAGAGATGAGCCTCAAAGTGCAGCCCATAATACTCTATATGAGTGAAGTAAAAAGGGTATTAGAAATGGTGGAAGATGAATTCAAAGAAGTTGAACGCTTCTTACGACCCATATTGTCTACAGCCACGAATATCCAAGCTCTAGTCAAAAGTAGATATGGATGAATGGCCACCCCCAACCAAGAGTGGTCCAATGCCAATATTGCAGCCAGATCCTTCTTCAAAAGGCATAGGCTCATGAACCAAGGTTGGTAGCTCATCCAAGATCTCAAAGCTGAGACCAAAGGGATACTAAAACATCTGAGCCTAGCTGAGAAGTGTGGGTTCTCTAGATCATGGGATGAGGAGTCCAACCTCTTAGGAGAGGAAGAACTCAAAACTACCTTGAAGGTAGTCATAGAAGATGAATCTAGCATAAATGAATGGCCAAAACCTATGCAATAGGAATAGGTTTTCAAGCTCATACAAGATCTTACTCAGATCAAATCTTACTTGTATGAGTTGATCTTGAGGTCTAAAGCCCTCTCCTATGATAATATCTCTGAATTAGAATATATCCATCACTAGTTCATAGAGATGTCTGATCCCAATAGGGAAACTTGGGAGTAAGCTTGCAAGGCTTACAATGACATGGCCATGAGGTTGCAAGACCAAAGAGTTGATGGTAGAACCTAGGAAAATGAAGAGATTGAAGGAAGAACAGAAGATAGAGCTGGAGGAGGAAATGAAAGAGGAAGTTGGAGGAGACACAGAAGTAGAGGAGGATGAAGATGCAGGAGGAGAAGAGTCCCCGAGAAATCAAAGGACCGAATGAGAAGGTCACAAGGATATTCCTTTTGCCATCTCATCCATCCCTTTCTTCATCTAAAATTTTTGTATCTATACATCACCCCCCATTTATCCTTTTTTTTTAAGGGACTCTACTCACCCAATGGATAAAGGCTCTAGGTTCTAAAATTTTTCTAGCAAACTACCCCGGGAGGCGCCAATAATGTAGGTCAAAAAGACTACATCAGGAGAAATAAGGTGATGATGAACTCCCAAAAATTTTGAAGTTTCAAAAAGTGTCACGATTTTATGACATGTCAAGTTTCCACTAGCGAAGAGCAAGAAAAGGGTTGAGAGCTAAAAAATGTCATGATTCCATGACATGTTAGGTTTCCACTGGTGAAGAGCAAGAAAAGGGCCGAGAGCCAAAAAGTGTCATGATTCCATGACATGTCAGGTTTTCTACTGGTGAAGAGCAAGAAAAGGGCCGAGAGCCAAAAATATCATGATTCTATGACATGTCAGGTTTTCACTGGCAAAGAGCAAGAAAAGGGCCAAGATTCAAAAAATGTAATGATTCCATGACATGTCAAGTTTCCACTGGCGAAGAGCAAGAAAAGAGTCGAGAGCCAAAAAGCATCATGATTTCGTGACATGTCAAGTTTCCATTGGCGAAGAGCAAGAAAAGGATCGAGAACTAAAAAGTATCGTGATTCCACGACCAGTCAAGTTTTTATAGGCAACAAAGATCGGGGAGGCTCAAACATAGGAAAGCATCATGGATCCATGATAAGTCATAAATCCACTACTTGACCATTACTAGCTACAGCAAGGATGACGATATTTTCAGTTTAATATGGCCATTGCCAGATCAATGGAGATAGACACACCAGAGGAAAGATAGATAAATCAAAGTTCTAGACCACCTCCACTACCCACCGGTGCACATGGAGAAATCATATTGTAGTTAGAGATTCAGTTCTCTATTCATCTCTAGACCAATGACACTATAGAGTACTTGTACTAGATTGGCCACCTGGCTTATTGTTGCAACAATTTTTAAATAAACTATTTTTGTATTTTGAAATATTGAACCATCAAGGGATTATAAATAAGAGTATCAACCTCTTGTTAAAGGGTCGGCTCTTAGGCATTTACAAGTTGTATGGACTTAACTTTTGGAAGGAGCAAATACTATAAAGATCTTTGTTTAACCTCTGGTTCAAATATCTTGCAGAACAAGTATGTATGAATGGATGGATGTTTCTAATTTAGCTGAGTAAATGTGTGTGATATTAATTCTTATTTTTGGATTCTTGTTCATGTTTATTTCTTAGTCCTAGAACTGCTAATCTATGAAGCTAAATATTGATTAACCATGTTCTATGTATGATAAATAACTGGTTGGTCTGTTAAGAGGTCATGGTAGTTGCTCCCTTTCATGGTTTTGTTCATTTCTTGTTGTTGCTTAATCTGTACCATATCAAGTTCTAGCTTCGGCTACATTTACATTCCTTTCCAACACTCTTTTCTTCCCCCTCGATTACTTTCAAGCTAGTTAGAACTTCCCAAAGGAACCAACCTTCTCTGGAGATTGGACAAGTTAAACCTTGCAGTATGACCATTCATTCAATGTTGGCCATGTCTTGGGTGCAATAACCAACCATAGGTATATTTTGGACCAATAGGTACTAAATTGAATATTATTTCTACTTACCATCCAAAAATAGATGGGCAAATTTAGAGGGTGAACCAAGTCCTAGAAGACATGATTCACATGTATTGCATGGATCAAAAGTCTAAATGGGAAGACTTTTTACATCTAGTTGAATTTACATATAATAATGGATACCATGCATCCTTGGGAATGGCTCCATTTGAAGCCTTGTATGGTAGAAGATGTAGAACACCTCTATCATGGGATAATATGGAATATCAAGTGGTGATTAGACCGAACACTATCAAAGATATGGAGGAATAGCTCAAGGTGATTTGAAAAAGGCTCAAGGAAACAACCAATTGATAGAAGAGTTATGCTGATTTAAAAATATCACCAAGATATTTCTCTATGGGAGATAAAGTCTTCTTAAGGGTAAGACCCATGAAAAGTGTCATTAAGTCAACTAAGTTGGATCCTTGTTTTGTTGGGCCTTTTGATATCATCGATAAGATTAGTCTAGTAACCTATAGAATTACCTTGTCACCCAACCTATTAAATATCCATGATACTTTCCACATGTTCTTGCTTAGGAAGTATATTGTTGATCCTTCTCATATTCAAAATATTTCTTAATTCTATATGTTAGATCCCTCAGCCATTGAGGTGTGACCAATAAAAATTCTAGGGTTTCAATCAAATAAATTGAGGAAACAAACCCTAGATCAATGAAAGGTCCAATGGGACCACTATTTTGAAAATTGTGCAACTTGGAAAGATTCTAAGGAAATGAGAAAGCAATTTCTATATTTATTTTAATGAAATATGTATGCTTTTTTTTAGAAAACACAAAGGATTGTGTTTAGTCCAAGGAGGGGAGAATGTAATAGCCCTCCTTGGTAGGACTTGATATTGATACTTGATTTATGTATTTATGTGTGGATATTTAATGAATAATCTTATTTATGTCATCAAGATGTATGGATAATTGCACTTTATGCATTTATTATTGGTAATATGGTTCTACTGATGAAATTTATGGTTGCAGTACTAGGTACTCTCATGGGTGGATTGGTATGGAGCAACCACTAGAGTTGAGAGAAAAAGGAAAATGATGGATGACTTGTTCATCGATAGCTCAAGGGTAAAATAATACCCTCATATAGATGCATTGCATATATGTATGTTGGTGTTTGTTTAAAAAAAAGCATCATTAGGTAAGGAGGTTGTTGTAAGCAAAAGAGCCATCCTTAGTAGGTGGGCGATAACATTGCATTATTGTAAAGCCAACTACTTAAGGAGAATGTTGATTTCTTATGTATGATTTGCAAAAGCTTTGTGTAATGTTGCATGTGTTTGATGTTTAGAATTGGTTGATAATTTTTTTATCAAAATAATATTAATAATAATGTTGGTATTATTGATATATAAGGAAATATCTAAAATCATAGTTAGTAATTAATATTAACATTTGGTATTAATTAGATTAATTAAATGAATAATTTATTTATTTATTATGTTAGCAGCTCTCACTAAAATTAGAAGGATATTATTTTTGAGGCAATAATGTTATTAAGTTAGAACCTTAGTGGTTAGTATAAGCTTTGCTAAAAAGAATAAATTTTATTAATCCATACTTGTGAAACATTAGCAAACTTCCAATGTAAGCCTCCACAAGAAGAATGTTACCTTTCTTGTAACGTTGCAAGTGAGATTATGGAAATTGGGTGGCATACATACAATGAAAACATTTTAAACCTTTCCAGCCATGATCTTCTTCTTGGTTCTCCTTGGCATATATGAAGGGGGATGACCAAAATGGTGGCTTGGAAGGAAAAAATGAAGATTGGAACTTGGGAAATAAGGATTACAAGGTGATGGATTGAGGAGAATTGCTTAGGCAAAAGTAAATATTAGCTAGTTCTTCTTTAATGTCATGATCTCCATGAAATCGTGTGATTGTTGTATTGCTTGTTACTAAGGTTTGCTTTTGGACCTTTCTACCTTGTTCTTTTGTTTTGGCTCAGTTTTGGATGGCCTAGGGTTGTAGTTTTGTTAGTCTATCTTACTATACCACTAAGTTTAGTTGTTATGTTGTAATTTCTAGCTTGGTAAGATTTCTTTTTGGTAGCTTGTTTGGGGGTCTAGTGCATGATAGTTTTTATTTATGGGTTGCTTATTGCTAGTTTTTTTGTTAGCTTATCTTGGATGTTTCAATGGCATGTTTAGAATTAGGTTCATTTTTCCTTCTAAATTTTAGAGCATAGGTTGTTATTTTATGTCTTTGGTGCATGCTCTCTAAGTTGTTATTGCCTATTTTTTTTAGTAGGATATCCGAGTTTTGGTTTTACCTTGTGTCTGAAGGTTCGAATCGTTTTTTGGGTTTTCAAGGTGTTGTTGTGATGTCTCCCATTATGCTGCGATGTTGTTATTTCCAAAGCTTATTTGGTATGGTCTTTGTATTCTCAGGAGTCTTTTTTGGTGTGCGTGCTACATAGTTTATTTTTGTTCTTTTTATCATGTTCTTTGCTATGTTGGTTTTTAAAATTGGTTACCCGCATTGTGTTTGACTATGGATAGTTTTTAGATTAATATTAGTCTTAAGAGTGTTTAGTTAATGCACCTTGGTTATAAAAATATGTTGTTATCTTATATTTTTTGTATGCGTTAGCTATGAGCTAACATATTGCTAAAGTAAAGTGGAAATTATTGATTAAAAGATATTTTGGTATTAAAATAATTATTTTACTTATATTTAGATGGCTAATGTTCATCTAAAATGTACTTGGGTAATTCAAGTTTTGGGCTTAAATTGTAAAGTAGGTTATGTAATTATGCTTAGGAGGTGGTTATAATTATTGATGAATACACTTTATTGATACTTATGGTAATTTTTGTTATAGTAAGAAGGTGCATTGAATAGAATAAATTTGTGATTAATTTTTAGTTGCATAAATGCATGGGTTTAGATAATTCTTTGAAAATAAGTCTTTCTAATGGTTTTCTTGAGGCTTGAGTAGATAAGAAAACCATTATTGAGAGAATCATCAGATTCTCTTAGTATCTTGTATGGTTATTTGTTTGAGTGTTTGCATATTGTATGTTCTTTGCATAGTGCATGTAGGATTTCATATATAGTTAAGACTTGTCTTGATCCCTAAACTTCCTCACAAGTCTAGGGAGATTTACTTCATGAAGAGGATCATGGAAAGGGATGTGCTAAGAACCAAATTGGATGAAGTTTTACCATTTTAATTTGTTAGCTTTTGATGATATAAATTAAAGTAAATACAACCACAATATGTAAAATGAGCAAGCAATGATAACTATATGATAATGGCACTATAATATGCAGGAAAAATATAAAAGAAACTTCTACAATAACTTAGAAATATGCCATTAGTGAAAGCTCACAAAAATAGTATAATGTAATATAATGGAAGACATTAAAACTCCTTAAATACATGAAGTATCTACATTGTACTCAATATACTTACTAGCTACTAATGCTACTCCATTCAACTAACTCTCTCAAAGGCATATATATAGGGAGATACTATAGCACTAGTGAAAGCTCATAAAAATAGTATAATGTAATATAATGGAGGACATGAACACTCCATAAATACATGAAGTATCTACATTGTACTCACTATAATAACTAGCTACTAATGATACTTCATTCAACTAACCATATTTTATTTCCAGTCATATGTTTACTTGCTTTAGAATCTATGTACCAATAATCCATAATTCCTTTAGCTTTGAATAATTCAAGGTTCTAATCCTTTGAGGTTGACTTCCTTATGACTCCCTAGTGTTATGTATGAGAATAATTTGATAGACTCTTTTATATTTTAGGAAATTTTTGACTACTTTATGAATCCCTAGTATGTTGAGATCAAATTTGTAGAATACCTTGAGAATCTTAATTTTCAATTACTGATTTTGATAGGAATTTAATTTTCCAATCTCTAGGTAGATTACCTTTTAATTCCCAAGTATTTAGGACAATATTGATGGAAATTTTTTACTCCAAAACCTTTGAAGTTGTCTACCTTAAAACTCCCTAATTTAGATTATGTGAAATAACTTGATAAAATCTTATAAAATCTTAGGTTTTGTATAATCCCTTATATCTCCCAATTTATTATATAATGCTATGGTATTGATAAAGTGCTTAGCATATGTTAGATTTCCTTTTGAGTTGATCCCTAATGTTTTGAAGATAATGTTCATATAATAATCAACTCCCATTTGACCTTATTTCTCCCTATTGATATATGCACTTTTCAATTTGATGAAGTTATCTATGGTTGGATTCATTTTGTCCCTTTAATTTGTATATGAGACAAGTATAAGCAATAATTTCCAACTCTTTAAGCAATTCAATGTTTTTGCTTCCTTTATCCTTAATTTTCAATGGTTTAATTTTCTAAATTCCAATAATCTAAAGTTTGATGTAGTACTCCTTATATCTCCCTAATTTGGAATTTTAAAAAATGATAATATTTGCAAAATAATAATTCTTTAAATTTTCCAAGGTAGAAAACCTTATATATCCTATTTTAATTATTTGTAAATATTATGCTATTTGTATTTCAAATAATACACTTTTGAAATATCACTTAAGGATATAAAATTCTTGTTTAGATTTGCTTTCAAAATCACTAAGGTTGTTATTTGCTTATATATCCAATGCAATAATAAATAAACTCAACCTTATACAATGCACCTTATATATCCTTGCATTTAATAAAAGGTAAATATTAAATTCATGTAAAAATATACCTTCCTTGTAATGTTGTAGGCTGCTACATGATTGGATCTTATTTTAACTCCTCTATCCAAGCTTTAGGAACTGTATTTGATTTACTTCAACATATGATAGTGACCATTTAATGCTATTATGTTCAATGGATGCCTTATTAAATTCTTCTCCTCCTTAAATGCACTTTGACCACCGTGTAAGCTATATGAACATGTTATTATTTATATTGGGCTATTAATACATAATTATTTCTTGAAACACATGACACGTGGTTCTTTACATTGCACTAGAATGTAGGATCACTTGTTAGGTGGTTTTTGTAGGTTACAACCTTTTGCAACCATTATTTTAGGTGGTTCAGACCTGTGAGCATTGAATTAATGATTAATATCCCTTCTTGGTTTTGAATGGAGTGTTACTCCAAACCTGGGTGCTCCTTACCTTTGTGCAAGCATTATGTAGTTTATTTATGCTATTCCCCTTGCAACTTCCACTACTATTGCATTAAAATATCCTTGCTAATGTCGTTATGTTGCCCTTACTTGGTCTCTTTTTAGTTTTAAGTTCTTACATTGTGAGCACTACCTTCATGAGATCAATGTTGTTGAATTTGGTGCCTTTAGACACCTTGAATACTATGCTTTTGAGCCCTTTAGTTGGCTTTCTTCCTTTTACTTCAAAGTTTGTTCTTTAACCTTGATGATACAACTGCTTGATGACTATAATTTACTCACTATTTTAATGACTTAATACCCTTCTAACTTTTGTCCTCCTTTTTCTACATTGGATAAGACACTTATGGTGCAATTATGTAATGTAAATAAATCTACAATAATTAAGATAAAATACCTTAATTTGCACTAGACTTATTGAGACATTTTTGTCTCCTTTTGGAAGCTATCTTTGTCTCCTTTAGTATGACAACTTCTTCTCTAATCCTTAATGGTAAATAGTGATTTAATTTTTCCTTCTTGTACTAGGAAATATTCTCCTCTAACTCCTTTTCTTGGTTAACTTTACAATGATAATTCCAAGCTTTTCAATCATACAAATAGTATACCCTTTTAGATGGATTTACTTTTCACTTTAGTAGATGCACTCTATGCTTTAGAATAGAGTACTTTTTGCTTTCAATAGAAGGTATGATGTTGATATTTTTCTCTTTTTCAAAATATATCTAACTCGTCTTTCTTATGTGCAAGTTTTAACCCTTGTAGAAACTATCTTCTACAATTCCTTGAAGACTTTAAACTTGAAACTTTCTCCTTTGCAACTTTAAACTCTAATGTGGTGCTTAATGAAATTTAATAATGAACTTAATAAAAGTGTTCAAATAATGAAACTTTTTAACCTAATTTGTACACCTTTTTAACCTCCATAGATTATGTATTTCTAGGTGATTTGGATAACCTAGTTGTTGCCCTATGTTAGATGAAATTGCAAATATTGCTTTGCTGTCCAAAATAGCTCTTTAACTCACCAATTTGTAGCTTTGAAAATCCTCTAACTTGCTGTCCAAAAATGTAGTTTGGTGGCTTTAACTCTCCTTCATAATGCACTCTAAAAATTTGAAACTTATCAGCTATTAATGCTGCCAAAATTGCTCTCATTTTTTTGTCCTCAAATCTGATAATTTCATATTGTAATGTAGTCAATTTTGTTAGTCTTACAATGGCACTAAGAGGGGGGGTGAATCAGTGTAGACTTTTAATCTTAAATTCATAGCTCTTAAAACTTAAATAATGAAACCTTAAAACCAGATAAAGCAAGTATCACAAGAGAACATCACACAACACAAGATTTAACGAGGTTCACCAATTTGGCTACTCCTCAAGAATTACTACTTGGACTACCATCCAAATCTAACCTTTGCAAAGAAAAAACTTTACAAACAATTTACCAGCACCCACTGGAAGGAGCACCTACCCCTGATTTATCTACACCAACAGAAAGGAGCACCAACCCCTTATTTATCTACACCAACAGAAAGGAGCACCAACCCCTAATTTACTAGCACTTACTGGAAGGAGCACCAACCCCTGATGCCAAGCTGCAACCTGGACTTCAATTTTGAATCTAGAAGTTTAACAGAAAAATACCTTCACTTTTACAAGACCCTAACTAGTCTACTTCACCTTTGCATTCTCTGTGCACTCTGCACTCTTTGCACAAAAACTTCGCACACTCTACTCTGACACAGTCAAACTTTATAATCGTCTTCTCTCTTTTGTGCACTCTGCACCTTTTGCTTTCTCTGCACAATCACAATCGCACTTAAGACAATTCGATATGACTTTTCGCTCACTTTGCGCACTTCGCCATCATCTCACCGCTTCTACGCTTTCTACGCTCTTATGGCCACATCTCACACTTTGACACACATTCAATGATGCATTCATCTCCATTTTCAAATCTCCAAACAACCCTCCTTTTATAACAAAATTCTTGTGATGAAAAAACCAATCTTAGTCAGCTATAAACCCTAATCTTAGTCGGCTGCAAACCCTAATCTTCGTCAGCTTCAACTGCCCCTGTAACTCTTCTATTGTTGTTTCCATGAAAACACAACATGTCGTGATATCGTAACACTTTCACCTTCGTACGCTTTCTCTTAGCTTTGGCCCGCGAGAATACAACATGTCATGATATCATGACACTTTTTCCTTCGTACGCTTTCTCTTAGCTTTGGCCCGTGAAAATACATGTCACGATATCGCGACACTTTCGCCTTCGTACGCTTTCTCTTAGCTTTGGCCCGCGAGAATACAACATGTTGTGATATTGCAACACTTCTTCCTTCGTACACTTTATCTTAGCTTTGTCCCATGAAAATACAACATGTCACGATATCGTGACACTTCTTTCTCTCTCTTACTCTTTGCATCAGACTGCAAAAATGCTACATGTCATGATATCACGACACTTTTTCTCCTTGCACTTTCTTGTTGCTTCGGCCCCCGAAAATACATGTTGCGATATCGTGACACTTTTTCTCCTTAGCGCTTTATCTTGCCTTTGGGTCACAAAAACATGACATGTCACGATATCGCGATACTTTTTCTCCTTAGTGCTTTATCTTGCCTTTGGGTCACAAAAATGTGACATGTCGTGATATTGCGACACTTTTTCTCCTTAGCGTTTTATATTGCCTTTGGGTCGCAAAAACGCGACTGTCGTGATATCGCGACACTTTCTCACCTTTGCTCTTTCTCTTGCAATATGTCACGAAATCGCGATACTTTTTCTACTTGCCATTCTCTCTTCCAACATGTCATAAAATCGTGAAACTTTTTCTTCTGTACTATCTCTCTTGCAATATGTCGTGAAATCGCAACACTTTTTCTACTTGCCTTTTTCTCTTCCAACATGTTGTGAAATCACGACACTTTTTCTTTTGTACTATCTCTCTTGCAATATGTCACGAAATCGTGACACTTTTTCTACTTGCCTTTTTCTCTTCCAACATGTCGTGAAATCACGACAGTTTTTCTACTTGCCTTTTTCTCTTCCAACATGTTGCGAAATCGTGACAGTTTTTCAACTTGCCTTTTTATTTTCCAGCATGTTGCAAAATCACGACAATTTATCTTGCTCTTTCTCTCTCTTCCAACATGTCGTGAAATCGTGACAGTTTTTCCTGCTTGCGCTTCTTCTCTGAACCTATCATGAAATCACAACAGTTTTGCTTGCTTACGCTTTCTCTCCGAACATGTCATGAAATCGTGACAGTTTTGCTTGCTTGTGCTTTCTCTCTGAACATGTCACGAAATTGTGACAGTTTTGCTTTCATCTCAACATGTTGCGATATTGCGATAGTTTTTCTTTCTTGCTCAACATGTCGCGATATAACGACAATTTTTCTTGTCTGTTGTATATGTCGCGATATCGCGACACTTTTATTACTTGTATTTTTCTTTGATCTTTTGCATATGGGCCACTTCGGTCTTCTTGGAAAAACACTATGCATACTCTGAGTAACCTTTGAACTCCTATCTTCTGCATCTAAATAGCTTTTGAACTTCTTGTCCATTGCACCAACAAATCTATCTGACTGTGTTGACAACAATGACAACACTGTTGCTGCACCTTGCTCAACAATCTCCCCCTTTGTAATTGTTGGCAACACGTGAAATTTCCTGTAACTCTTATCCCCCTTTGACAATAATACCAAAGGGCTACTACAGACTCCCCCTGAGTCTATGCACAAAATTCTCAGGCACAAGTTATTACAGTTAGCAAAAATTACAAACATGAGCAAAACGATAAACAAATACACAAATGCTCCCCCTAAGAATGTGATCCCGATAGCTAGTCAATACTTAGGAAACGTGACAACTTCAAAATATATTTGTTGGAATAAAAATCCAACTTAACCTCACTTTCTGCAACTTTCTCCTGCGTACAACACACTGTCACTGCAAAATATTTTGCCTTTGCTATCGATAAAGAAACTGACTCTTGTTTCTTACTGTGCCACGTGACCAATTTGTCTCCAAGATAGAATGCACCTCTACTGGTATTCTTTCTGTCATCTACACATCCTGCCCAATCTACATATTTTAGATACCATAACCCATACTCCATAGTACCCTTGTGATATTATAGAAGACTTTGTCTCTCTGTTGCACTGACTAGTGGACCTCATCTTCACTTGAAGAATCCTCACTCAGATCTATCTTCAACTATGTTGGATGCTATATTTCTATCCATTGAGACTATGTCCTTTGTACTCTGTCACCTCCAAAGCTCAGTCAATAGGCTCACTAAGAACCTACTCAATATGCTCACATAGAACCTACTTAACAAGCTCACATAGAACTTGTCCAATGCTGAATAATAGACATAAAAAACCTATCCAAATCTGCTCCACCAAGCTCACTAAGAACTTGTCTGAATCTTCTCTAGCAATCTCACCAAGAACTTGCCCAAATCTGCTCTAGAAAACTATCCTAGCATTGTCCTCAAATATTTCCCAAAGGCCTTCTCAAAGGCTCAATCAATCATGCTCAAGTAGTACTCAAAATGAACTCAATGATGAATGGCGATCTCAAATCAAATCCACTTCATAGAACTTTAAAAATCACTTCACATATAACATGACTAGGCTCAATCAAATCAACTCAATCAATCATCACAAGGGACAACTCTCTCTCACACAACCCTAGTCCAAGTATGTATCAACCAACTCAAATAATTCCAACAATGCTCAACCACAAATATCACATAACAATGATACTCATGTTCTTTTCTAACTCAAGTTCTTTCACAACCAATGGGCTTAAACCACTATGCTTATAACACAAGGTTTAAACACAACTCTCAATTTAGAGAACTTTGATGCATTCAACCAGCCACTTTCAAAAAAGGAAACCACAAACAATCATTTTCCCTTCAATGATATTTCAGAAATCAACCACCATAATGCTGTCACATGAGTCTCTTTGGGATTAGCCTAAAATCGTGCTACCATGCATACTGCTTGCAAAATATCTGGTCTGATAGCTATTAGGTACAGTAGTCTTCCAATCATAGATCTGTACATGATTTGATCAATAGGTGGAGATTTGTCATTCTTGCTCAACTTGCAACCAATCATTGATATTTCAAATTCTTTTCTGCATCTTATTTGCTAAACCTTTGCACGACTCATCTTTGCTGCTGCCAAATAAGATATCATCTTTCTTAAACCCTTGTTGAGTGAGATAGTTGTCTAGCTTTGCATACCATGCTCGGGGTGCTTGTTTCAAGCCATATACCTTCAACTTACAAACCAAGTTGGGATCATCACCAAACTAGAAACCATCTGGACTTGTACCAACTTTTGTCCAACATCGTACCGACACTGCAATTTTACTGCCAACTCTGTGCAAGCATCAAACACTGTACCACAACACAACCAAATCCCTTTTTATATTTTCAACTTGGTCTATGTTTTCTACAGTCACCGCTGGTCACACCTTACTTTCAACTGTTCGAATTAGGAGACAAAATTTTGTTAAACACTTCACGGCCAACTATAGTGCACCTTAATAAAACTCATACTTTTGGACCTCTTATAGGTATGATTCACAAAGCAAAGTTGCTCATATTGATGAGCTAAACATGATTCAATGATCAGACTTCAATATTTTTCACCACAGTGTCATAATAGATCTAATAATATTTACGTCAATGTGTAGTTCAAATACACACTACTTTTATCAAAACACATATATGCGGCTAGGGCAACATTATTTTACTAACCAAATTATTTGAACTATTATAATCCTCAACTTTGGATAGTGGCAGTAAGAACCATCAAAAATACAACAATGACATATAGCAATACTACAAATAATGACAACTCTCAATTTAATCACCACCCTTCACGGCACTTCCAAAAACTACATGAACTAAAAACACACTTTGACAACTATACAACAACTTCCCTTACTACTTGCATTTCATCCTCAGGTACTCAAACAAATACATAGGAGCATTAAAATGAAACTTCAATATTGCTCCCCCTGAGGATGTGCTACCTAGAGTTGCTTAGTGCAATATTGGAGTAGTCTCCTTCAGTCCAAGGAGACATGATTTCCTTTCTTCTATCTTTCTCCAAACTTTCTTGAACTCTGGCTTGGATTTTTCAACTATATCCTTTTTTTGCACCTTTTCGTGAACTCAAACATTTCTCTTGTGTGGTTGTCTCTTGTGCATCCTTGATGAATGATTAGTTTCCTTTTTATGTACCTGATTTATTCCTTGTCTGTGTTGCATTCTTTGCGTCTGATGAAATCTACTGTTTTGCCTTAGATTAGATACACAAATGCTTGGAAAAAACCTTGCTATGTGCCCATGACCATTACATTGAAAACATTGTACATTTTGTTTACTCAAAAATGCAAAAGTATTTCTACCAGCATAACTCTTTGATTTATTATTTAATCCACAATAAATTGCCTTGTGACCATACTGGTTGCATCTGAAACAATATCCATTAAAAGTATTATTATGAAAAGAGTGAGAGTGATAGAACCTCTTTTGTTGTGGTTGCTTTGCTATAGATATCCTTTGATATTTTCTTCCTTTTGAAGATTCAGCCTCAAACTTTTCTTGCTTCGATCCTTCAACAGTGAACTTCTTCTCTGTAGAGTTGGAAGATGAAGGTTGTTCAACTTCATATCCAAGACCATGCTTATCTGTGGAGCTTCTTTTTTAGCTTATCATTTTATTTAACAACTCTGTGCTCTTCTCGAATTTGAGATTTGTATTGGCCTCTTCTAGTTGTTTCTTCAATAAAACAATCTCTTCCTCTTGTTTGTAGCAACCAATATCTTTCTCATTGATTTGTGACCTGAGAGTTTCTTTAATCCTTTTGAATTCTTCTATCTGTAATTTCAAAGTGGTTATTATTTCATTTGCATCCTCAATCTTTCTTGAGATTTCCTTATTCCTTTTTCTTTCTATCTTCAATTCATCCAAAGCTACAATTAGTTCCTCTTTCAAATTTATTTCTGCATCAATTTCTTCTTCATCACATTCCTGTTCTTTTTCTGTTTCTTCTTCGAGTATCATGAAAAGACTACCACCTGTTTCCTTTTTAGAATCATCCTCTAAGATCTCATCGTCATTTAAATTTAAAGCTTCGAACTGAGCTTGATGTGTTTGTAACTTGGCCTCCTTGATCTCATCATCTCCTTCATGGATACTCCTCAGTTTGTCCCACATTTATTTTGCTATTTTACAACTCATGATCTTTACCAGTTCACTGTCTACTAATATTCTCCTGATAGCTTTCTTTGCTTTTGAGTCATTCTCAAATAGATTCTTACCGATAGCATCGGTTGGAGGAGTGATGGGTATTGTGTATTCACTGTTTACTGAATCCTAGATGTAGTATCCCAAAGCACAAAGATATACCTTCATCCTGATTCTCCAGATCGCGTAATTTGTTTCATCAAACAAAGGTGCTTTGTTTGATGATAAACCTTCACCACTTGCCATTGTGTTAGTTCCAAGATCACCCTTGTTGATTAGGCTTGTACAAGAACTTGGCTTTGATACCAATTGTTAGTCTTACAATGGCACTGAGATGGGGGGTGAATCAATGTAGACTTTTAATCTTAAATTCATAGCTCTTAAAACTAAAATAATGAAACTTTAAAACTAGATAAAGCAAGTATCACAAGAGAACATCACACAACATAAGATTTAACGAGGTTCACCAATTTGGCTACTCCTCAAGAATGACTGCTTGGACTACCATCCAAATCCAGCGTTTGCAAAGAAACAAATTTACAAAGAATTTACCAACACCCACTGGAAGGAGCACCTACCCTTGATTTATCTGCACTAATAGAAAGGAGCACCAACCCCTTATTTATTTGCACCAATAGAAAGGAGCACCAACCCCTAATTTACCAGCACTTACTGGAAGGAGCACCAACCCTTGATGCCAAGCTGCAACCTGGACTTCAATTTTGAATCTAGAAGTTTAAAGAAAAAATACCTTTGCTTTTACAAGACCCTGACTGGTCTACTTCACCTTTGCGTTCTCTGCACACTCTGCACTCTCTGTGCAAACACTTTGCACACTCTGCTTTGACATAGTCAAACTTTACAATCATCTTCTCTCTTTCCAGCACTCTGCATCTTTTGCTTTCTCTGCACAATCACAGCCACACTTAAGACAATTCGATACGACTCTTCGCTCACTTTGCGCACTTTGCCATCATCTCGTTGCTTCTGTGCTTTCTGCGCTCTTACGACCACATCTCACACTTTGACACACATTCAACGATGCATTCATCTCCATTTGCAAATCTCCAAACAACCCTCCTTTTATAACAGAATTCTTGTGATGAAAAAAACCAATCTTAGTCGGTTGTAAACCCTAATATTAGTCGGCTACAAACCCTAATCTTCGTCAGCTTTCATCGGTCTTCGTCGGCTTCAACTACCCCTGTAACTCTTCTATTGTTTTTGTTGTGAAAACACATGTCGCGATATCGTGACACTTTCACCTTCGTACGCTTTCTCTTAGCTTTGGCCCGCGAGAATACAACATGTCACGATATCGTGACACTTTTTCCTCCATACGCTTTCTCTTAGCTTTGGCCCATGAAAATACAACATGTCACGATATCATGACACTTTCACCTTTGTACGCTTTCTCTTAGCTTTAGCCCACGAGAATACATGTCGTGATATTGTGACACTTCTTCTTTCTCTCTTACTCTTTGCATCGAACCGTGAAAATGCTACATGCTATCATATCGTGACACTTTTTCTCCTTGTGCTTTCTCGTTGCTTCGGCCCCCGAAAATACATGTTGCGATATCACGACACTTTTTCTCCTCAGCGCTTTATCTTGCCTTTGGGTCATGAAAACGCAACATGTCACGATATCACGACACTTTTTATCCTTAGCACTTTATCTTGCCTTTGGGTTGAGAAAATGCGACATGTCACGATATCATGACACTTTTTCTCCTTAGCACTTTATCTTGCCTTTGGGTCATGAAAATGCGACATGTTGCGAAATTGCGACACTTTTTCTCCTTAGCGCTTTATCTTGCCTTTGAGTCGTGAAAACGCAACATGTCGCGATATCGCGACACTTTTTCTCCTTAGCACTTTTTCTTGCCTTTGGGTCACAAAAATGCGACATGTCGCGATATTGCGACACTTTCTCACCTTTGCTCTTTCTCTTGTAATATGTTGCGAAATCGCGATACTTTTTCTACTTGCCATTCTCTTCCAACATGTCGTAAAATAGGGACACTTTTTCTTCCGTACTATCTCTCTTGCAATATGTCACGAAATTGTGACACTTTTTCTACTTGCATTTTTCTCTTCCAACATGTCACGAAATCGTGACACTTTTTCTACTTGCCTTTTTCTCTTCCAACATGTCACGAAATCGTGACACTTTTTCTTCCATACTATCTCTCTTGCAATATGTCATGAAATCACGACACTTTTTCTACTTGCCTTTTTCTCTTCCAACATGTCGCGAAATCGTGACAGTTTTTCAACTTGCATTTTTCTCTTCCAACATGTCGCGAAATCGCGACAGTTTTTCAACTTGCATTTTTCTTTTCCAGCATGTCGCGAAATCACGACAGTTTATCCTACTCTTTCTCTCTCTTCCAACATGTCACGAAATTATGACAGTTTTTCCTACTTGTGCTTCTTCTCTGAACCTGTCATGAAATCATGATAGTTTTGCTTGCTTGCGCTTCCTCTCTGAACATGTCGTGAAATCATGACAGTTTTTCTTGCTTGCACTTTCTCTCCGAACATGTCATGAAATCGTGATAGTTTTGCTTTTTTCTCAACATGTCGCGATATCGCGACAATTTTTCTTTCTTGCTCAACATGTCGCGATATCGTGACAGTTTTTCTTGTCTGTTGTATATGTCATGATATCGTGACAGTTTTTCTTTCTTGCTCAACATGTCGCGATATCACAATAATTTTTCTTGTCTGTTGTATACGTCGTGATATCGCGACACTTTTTTTACTTGTCTTTTTCTTTGATCTTTTGCATATAGGCCACTTCGATCTTCTTGGAAAAGCACTATGCATACTCTGAGTAACCTTTGAACTCCTATATTCTGCATCTGAATAGCTTTTGAACTTCCTATCCATTGCACCAACAGATCTATCTGACTGTGTTGACAACAATGACAACACTGTTGCTACACCTTGCTCAACAAATTTCTCCTTCTATATGTTGTCCTCGAGTCTCCAAATTTTATTAGGAAACTCCTCCAAATCATAACTGATAATTGTCTCCTAGATATATTCAATTTTATTCTATAAAAGCAGCAAAATCCTTTCTCCAAATTAGCCTTCAAAACCTTCAAAGGCAATTTTCAAGTCTCCTAGTTCTGGTGGATTCTTTTAACTCCTTTCTCCTTCAACCTCCTTGTCGAAGTCTAGATTCAATATTGACCTATTTTTTGGCCTTCTTCTCAAGAATCTAAATGTCTTTAGGTCTTCACTAATCTAATCTAAAATTTGACAAACTCCTTGCCAAATCCTTCTCCTTTTGCACTTGTTTTAGGATGACGACAATTGTCCAAAAAACTCCTTTATCAGGAACTTTTTCAAAATTTTCAATGAACCTTTCCTAGCCTTCTCCTTCTTTCTCCTTTAAATTATTCCTTGAGACCTCTTATCTTGGGCCTTAAATTTATGCAACCTCTAGTTTTATTAAAACTTCAATGAGACCTTTCTTGATCTCTCTAATCTTCAACTATAGAATTTTTGCAATGAGATCTCCTTCTTGGATATCTGAAATCCACAACTTCTAAAATCTATAACAGGACCTTTTTTAGTCCTTCTCAATCTCCAATATTCCAAATATAGAAGTTCTTCAATGGAACCTTTTGTGGGTCTCTTCAACTTCTTCAATGTGAAGTTTCCAATATTCAATGGAGATCTTCAATCTCCAATATTCTTCGGGACTCTTTTCCTTGAGTCTCTTATTCCTTAAATGGGGTATTCTTTCTAGGACCTCCTTCTTGATCTACAATATTCAATGTGGCTTCTTTAGCCTCCTCATTTCTTCTCAATATTCAGCTATGGAGTCTTCAATATGCAAATATTGCAATGGGATATTGTCCATAGGCCTCCAAATCTTCAATCTCTAACTTGTTGCTTTAGGTCCTGAATTGATTCTAAAGAAGAGATTATTCCTAGCTCTTGTAGGAAGCTTCCAAAATTTCTTTGAATCTCCTTTTTTTAAAAAAATATTAAAAATTGTAATGGAAGAAACTTTAAATCTTGAGATAATGAATCTTCACTAGTTGATTTATCAATCTAGTGGAATCAATGTTGAGTCCTAGTATTCATGAGTTAATCTGCAACTCTATGGAAAGACTCTAGACAAATATAGTTTTAGAAATTTTAAAAATGAGATTTCTTATCTCCTCTCTATCTCTCTTGTGTATCTCCCTATTTCATATCAATCTATCATGTGCTCTGATACCACTATTAGCTTTTGGTGATATATATTAAAGTAAATGCAACCACAATATGTAAAATGAGCAAGCAATGATAACTATATGATAGTATCATTATAATATACAGGAAAATATAAAAGAAATTTCTACAATAACTCAAAAATATACCACTAATAAAAGCTCACAAAAATAATACAATATTATATAATGGAGGACATGAACAATCCATAAATACATGAAGGATCTACATTGTACTCACTATACTAACTACCTACTAATGCTACTTCATTCATATAAACTCAAATTTATCAAAGGTATATATAGGGAGATAAGTCCCTTGGAATTTCATCTACCCATGACTCTTCATCTACCTAACCTATGACTCATGTACATGTGGACTGCATGCACATTTACATCATTACACATTCTAACACTTGTGTATTTATTACATTGCATGAAGTAACTAATCAAACCTTACTCTAAGGTGAACTCCTACTCTAGTTATGTACCCAAGGTGGTACATTAGCATGTACCAAATAATGTAATATACTCCAACATAATTGAAAATAAAAAAATATTTCTAGAAAATAAAAAACATGTTATGTAATACTTGATTATTATTCTTGATTATTGGAGTTGTCCAAAGAAATAAAAGATTTAATGTTATTATTTATTTATGGAAGCAATGAAATTCTTGGTTATAAAAAAATGGTAATAATGCAATTGATTTTTAATTATGGTTATGGAATTATGAATCACTTGATGTTGTTACTTTCTTTCAATATTGAGTTAGTAATTATTGATGAAAAAATTAAGATGCTAGTATAAGCTATGAGTTTATGTTTAAGCATGTTTCTAGTTTAGTACTATTTTGGAGAGATATTATTTTTTTATGATTAGAATTTTATTTTGGTGGGATTCTTGGGTATGAATGTTTAGATCAATATTAGGAACCTTAATTAAAGAAGTAACCCCAAGCCTTGAAGGAGCTTTAGTGATGCAATAACTAGGTATTTATCTGGAAGGAGTTACAGTGATGCGATAACTAGGTATTAATTTGGAAGGATTTACAGTGATGCAATAACCAAATATTTGTGAATGATACACCTTGAATGGTTAGTATTGGATGTACCCAAAGTGGTGAGGCTTTTTGAAAGTCTTAGAGATGAGATATTAGGAGTCATTATCAAGTTAGTATAGTGGTGGCATTTTGAATGGTGAGGATCAAGTTTTCATGCTCATTATTAGGTGAGTGGTATTGGCCTTAGTTAGCCCATGGAGGTGTGGTAACTAACAACTAAGAAATTATGTGAGAGTAATAATACATAGATGGACTTATGTAGGTTTAAGAAAAAGGTATCCCCATTTAAGTATTATGGGCTTTAGAGGAGAATCCCTACATCATGGTTATGTTTTTCTATGCTGGTGAGGGTATAGGAAATGTGGAGAAACCACTATTAATATC
Source organism: Wollemia nobilis (assembly GCA_028583015.1). Lineage (NCBI taxonomy): Eukaryota > Viridiplantae > Streptophyta > Pinopsida > Araucariales > Araucariaceae > Wollemia > Wollemia nobilis. Next base: position 7,391,652 of record JAQPPZ010017095.1, read on the forward strand.
CTTTTTTAAATGGTGAGGTTTATAAAGGTGAACCCTAGAACTATGGGATGTCAACCAATCCTATCCACTTGAGTTTTGTCTATAGTGACATTGAACTCAAAATGTGGTTATGCCTTACAATGCTGAAAATTATTGGGACTTATTTGTGAACCTTACTTGCGATATATATATATATATATAGGGTTGATTTTAGTGGGTTTTTATCGGTAAATGTTTTATCATGGACTCCCATATAGTGATTTTGATAAAGGTTTGGTTGACTTGTGAGTTGTAAGAGTGCAAAGTGTTAAGTAGGTAAGTGAAGAGTTTTGTAGGAGAGAAAAGGTTAAGAGGTATGTATGTGAGAAGTCTGATGTACTAATATATTGGTGGTAAAGTATTGTAATCAATATAATATGCATGGCTTAATGCATGCATTAGTAGATATTTTATCAATATTTTTTGTATTTTGTGTGTAATATTGTGAACTTTAGTTTATGTGATTTATATTTGATCCTTGATATTGGACCTATGAGATAATCTGGAAGAATTTCCAATAGTAGTATTAGCTCTATAGTGGTGAAATTCATCCTAATTCATAGATATTGTGAGAGTTTGTAAAATTTGAGAGAGCATAAGATTGAGAAGATTGTATTTTTTGAAAGAGCCAAGCGTTGATTAAGGAAATTCATATTTATAGAAGATAAATAGTGAGAATATTGTACTTATAAGTTGTCAAGCTTTAGAAAAGGAAGATTCATGGTAAGAAAACTATAAGGGTAAGAAATTATTCCTTGAAGAAGAAAGGTTCATGATTGCACACTAAATTTATCTATGATAAATTCAAAGATGTAGTTTCAAATACTGAATATTGAGAGAATTAGGGTTGATAAGTGCATATGAAGATTGAAGAAAAAGAGGGTTGAGATCACTTAAACTTGAAGATAGCTAGCTGAATTTTTTTTTGGAGTTTATAGAAGGGATGATATTGTGGATATATAAAAAATGATATTTGAAGAGTGAATATTAGATATGAAGAAGAATATTAAAGGGCTAACGTTACCCAAATTCTAGAATAAATTGGAGAAGAATTGCCAAGGCAAAATTCATTTGAGAAAATTATTTGAAAGTTTTCTAATTGTTGGAGAAATAAGAAGAGAAGATTTATTTAATTGATTGAAAGAAAATTTGGAGAGATAAGAAGATAAATTTTTTGAAATAAATTGACTGAAAGAAGTTTCTAGATGAAGAAATAATTAATTTTTGTTACTTGATAAATAAGAAGTATTTTGGAGAAAGATTACTTGTCGAAGACATAAAAAGAATAAAGAGAAGTGAAATTAATTGAAGAGGAAAATATTGAGAAGAATATTGATTGAAACAAAATATTTTTTGAGTGAAGTTGAAGAAATAAAGAGAAATACAAGTGGAAATTGTAGATGGGTTGATGAAGATTGTACCATGAGATTGTTGGAGCTAAATCAAATTGGACTTATATTGTGAGTTGCCTATGTTAAGGGGAGAGATAGAAGCTGAAAAGAGATTGAACAAAATGAAAGCATGGATTACAAGCCTAATAAAGTAGCCTAATGCATCAATATTCAGTCTATGAATACTGTGAAATAATTAATAGTTGTTTGAAGTCGTGGAAGAAGACAAATGGATGAATAATGTGGATAAAGTATCTGCTAGTTAAAAATAGGAGGAATATTTTTTGAGGATTGATCTAGAGAAAGCAAAATAAAATGTCAAAGGATCAAATTGGAGTATTTTGGAACCCTAAAGCAAATTAGAATGCAAAAAATTTAATTTGTAACATCTGGTAAACATCGAAGGATCTATGATTGAGGGAAATACATGATCAAAGAATCCAATGAAAGCATAACAAATTTTATGGGAGTTATAGTGGATTACATAGAAATTATGGCCTTTGAAAATAGATGATAGATGTTATAGCAGATTCAAGAGAATCATTACAACTAAAATATCTTTGAATGGGTAGGTAATTATTATGTCAAAATTATTTTAATCGACCTAAGTGAATTAAGGCAATTTGATAATTTTCAAGAGATATAAGTATTTAGAAATTATTTTGGAGATTTATTAAAGTCAGAAAGTAAAATAAATTTAAAAGAGAATATTTTTGCATAGACAAGGTTGTAGCTTCGAGAGACAAAATTTTGGACCTAACAAAGATAGGTAATCATATTTTTTAACTAGGATATGATTTTTTAGTGAACATTAAAGGGATGATGTTATTTATTTTATCAGTTCTTACATTCTAAAGAGGAACACAAATTAAAATACCAAATTTGGAGAGTGGTGTGAAGTTAGTTAAAGCAAATCATGATGTGAACTTAGAGCTTGCATGCACTGATGCAAGTGATAAAGCTTTAGAATTTGATTCTTTGATCGATGGTAAGGTTGAATTGAATTAATTGCACATAAAAAGTATTAATGTTTCATTCATGGGTTGTATCATGAAAGGCATGTTTAAGAGGTGAACAAAAAATTCTTTTTTATTTACTGGATGATTAAATGATGTTTGTATTTTATGGGTATTATATTTATCAACTACAAAGTAGATGAACATTTGTGTTTACATGAAATATTTGATTTAGAATAGTTTTTAAAAGTGTAGAAGTATGTTTGAAATAGTAATTTGCTCCTAATGATAATGTTCATGATGGAAAATAAAGTCACTATTTTGGAATTTATAGTTGAGGTTAATGTGAGGCATGAACACATTTTAAAATAATTGAAAGTACCTATCATACAAAAAGCCCATGGAATAATCAATTGAATGTGGACCAAATTGGTGAAGAGTAAATGCGAGAAATATATTTTGGGGTTTTTGAAGATTTTTCAGATTTGTTAGGAAACAAATTATTGAATTGGGGGGCAAAATCACTTTTGGAAAATACGATTGGATCAAAGACTTAGCTACATGTCAATTCATTTTTGAGTTATTTTTTGAGTCAAGTATTTTTTAACGAGATTTTACCAAATAATTGTTGGAGTATTTTAAATTATTTAGTACATGCTAATGTACCCCCATGGTACCTTCATGGTACACCTTGTAAATATTAGACTAGGATCAAGTATTAGATTAGAGTGTGAGTAAATATTTTATGTAATGTAATAATGTGCAAGAAATGCACAAGTGTTATGTAAGTGTGTATGTGTAGGAAATGCACAAGTGTTATGTAAGTGTGTATGTGCAAGAAATGCACAAGTGTTATGTGTGTATGTGTAGGAAATGCACAAGTATCATGTGAGTAAGTGTGCAAGTGTGATGTGTGTATATGTGCACAAGTGTATTATATGTAAGTGTGCACAAGTGTCCTTAGATTAAAGAGAGCTAAGTGAAGAGTCATGTATAGACGTGCATATAAGATAGAGTCATGTGCATGCAAGTTTCAAATAGAGAAGCCAAGAGTCATGAGACTTGGGATAATAAAAGGAAGAGTCAAGTATCCAAAGAGTTATCCTACTATGGCTATATATTACTCCATGGAGGAGCATATTGAAAATAGTAAGAATAACAAGTATAACGAGCATAGCGAGCATAGCGAGCATAGCAAATATGAGTATAGAGAGCATTGTTATCATCATTGTAATAGAATTTATGATAAATTTGTAAGAGGAAGATGAGTAATAAATATTGCATACATTTTGAGTAATTAATATTGTAAGTTGTGCTACATGCTTTGTACATGTATGATTCAAGCTATTACATTCATATTTCTACATATTAATGAATGTTAGTTGATATATTATAAGCCTTGATTTACATATTAGTTGGCTCATATTATTCTTATTTACATTATCATCTTGATATTACTATATTGTGGCTATCATATATTTGATCTTGTGAATTTTATCCTATGAGATTTACATTAATATTAAGGCTTCAAAATCCATTAATAATGTAGTATGTGGATATTGGAGATATTACATCATTTGGTAGAATTGTAAATATTAGTTTAGGGAGTGTGTTAAATATTTTTCTAATGTATGTGTCATTGTATGAGGAGTGTCCATGTGTTATGGAATAAAGTGTACAAGTGTTATGTAATAAAGTATGCAAGTGTAAGTTGTAAAGTGTGAGTTGTAAGAGTGCAAAGTGTTAAGTAGGTAAGTGAAGATTTTTGTAGGAGACAAAAGGTCAAGAGGTATGCATGTAGAAAGTCACAGATAATTATATATTGGTGGTAAAAATTTGTAATCATCATTGAATATTCATAGCTTCATCCTTGCATTAGTAGACATTTTTATCAATAATATTATTGTATTTTGTGTGCAATATTGTGAATTTTTTTATGTGATTTATATTTGATCCTTGATATTGCACATTGTTGGAAATTTTAAGTAATTATGTTGTCATTGATGTCAAGTGTTAGATGCAAGGCAAAGTTCATCTTAGTGCAAGGAAATTGATAAAAATAGGGTTAAAATATTTATATTTTAATACCAAGAGATTTGGTACAAAGCTCCACATGGTTGGTTAAAAGGTTTTTCTAAAAATCCCAAAGGAATAAAATATCTAGGCTCAAAAAGGAAATAATATTATAAAGTTAAGCCTAAGGTTCAATTATAAAATAATTATAATATTTTATAACCCTAAGTGGGTTTGGCGCCAACATTTTTTTTTTTAATTTTTAAGCACTGCCAATATCCTTAGAATGGTGGTAAATCCATATTCATATGGTAATGTTTGGTGTCCTAAGGTGGTGTGTTCAATGCGTATTTTATGTGATTAATGTAAATTTTTGGCATGCGCAATCACGAGTAGAAGAAAATGAAATTTTTATTTAAAAATAATAAAGGACTTTGGACATGTATAAGGATAATATCGTTCGATATTATATCCAACCAGATAGTTGGCCTAGTGATAGATTGGGTAGTGTTAAGGTGTTGGTAGATGATAGGTTCTATGGTCGAATTCGAGCGGTGACAGTTTTGTTCAACATTTTTGTTGGTAAGGAAATTGAGTGGTGGTCAAAGTGTGCATTCTACCTTTTCATCCTCGTGTGGGTGGTTGGCCTAGTGGAAGCCCAAAGGGTGCTAGCATGTTGACAGGCGGTAGGTGATGTGTTTGAATCTCTCATGGTAGTTTTTTGGTAAGCATTAATTAAAGTTTTAATTGCCTAAGGTTGAGGGTTAGGTGCATGAGATGTATTTGAGTATTTGAAGCACTGTTGACTCAGGGAGGTATAAGGGGAAATAATTTTTAATTATTTCTTGCAATTTCTTTTGTATAAAAATATTATGAAAATGTCTTTTTGCTGAAAAGTGATTTTGTGGAGTAATAAGTATTTATGATAATTCTTGTATGAATGCTTTTTAAATTAATATGGAGTTAAAAGGTGTATGAAGTATTTCTATTTCTTGTATTTTTTCTTCATTTTGAAGGGTTTGGTTTTACAATTTAATGGTCTAGTTTGAGAAGCCAAGAGAGCTGGTTTGGAATTTAATTGTGCACACTTGTTGAGAGAGGTTTCCCAATAAATGAAAGGTGTTGTGCTAATATTTTGAAGTTGCAAAAGATATATTTATGTGAGATAGGTTTTTAAGACATATCTTCATAAGAGCAAATTAAGAGGTATGGGCACATATTTCTTTATTTAAGGTATTTTGATGAATGAATATTTTTTAACATAAGGTGGAGTGAAAAATATTATTTGATAAACATTGTTGGAAAAATTTGAGGTAGGATTTGTGCTTCATGGTTGAAGCATTTGGAAATATTTGGGAGATAATTTGAGAACAATCTATGCTTCTATTATTGAAAGAGGTTAAGACATTTGTGCTAGATATTGTGAACTACTTGTGCTAGAGTTGAAGACAAGTCAACGCATTTTTGTGAAACCTTTTAAGCATTGGTTGAATGATTTTTAAAGCAATTATGAAAATGTTTGAGATCAATCTTGTGAGAAACATTGTGCATTAATGTGATTGATGTTTGAAAGTAAATTTGGAAGAAAGATAGATTAGTTTTGTGAAACAAGTTATACATTGTTTGATTTCATTTGAAAGGGTTTTTGTAAGAGATAAAGAATGGATTAGTTGAATGCAAGATTTGTGAATGTGAAAAACATATTGGGATTTTGATAGTGTACATCATTATCTATATGTTCCAGAGGTTAAAAAAATTCTGAGTAGAATATATTTGTTTAAAGAAAGCATTTCTAAGAAAGATATAAGCTTTGTTTGTATGAATTTTTTGGAAATATTTGAGTAGGTTTTGTGAGCAACTTTTAGGCAGATTTGAGCAAGTCTTGTGAGAAGACTAGAAGAATATTTGAGGCAAACTTGAGCAAGTCTTGTGATAAGACTTGGAGCAGCATTAAGGTAGATTTGAGAAAGTCTTTTAAGAAGGCTTTAAGGTAGATTTGAGTAAGTATTTTGAGAAGGCTTAAGGGTAGATTTGAGAAAGTATTTTGAGAAGGCTTGGGGAAAGATTTGAGATAGAGTTGAGAGCAGGTTTGATTGCTAATTTGATCAAGTTTTGTGTTAAGGATGGCATATTTAAGATAAAATTGAGATCAGGTTTGGTTGCTAATTTTATCAAGCTTTGTGTTAAGTCTTGGGGATAGATTTGAGAAAGAATTGAGAGCAAGTTTGGTTTTTGATTTGATCAATCTTTGTGTTAAGGCTTGAGGATAGATTTGAGATAGAATTGAAAGTAGGTTTGATTATTTATTTGTTCAAGATTTTTGTTGAGGCTTGGGGTATATTTGAGAAGGGATTAAGAGCAGATTTGTGAGTAAAGTTATATAAAATTTGTGCTAGACTTGGGATAAATCTTGGTGTAGATTTGAGACAAAGTTAAAAGCAGGCTTTGGAGGTGATATAGTAAAGAGAACAATAGTATCTAGTGGATAGATATCCATTAGCTAGTGCAGTGGGGACTGAGGTCTCCAGTGGAGAGAGATCCACAAGCCATAGTAGTGGGGGCATAAGTATTCTAGAGGATCACCCACAAAATTAGAAGGGATGGATTTCTCCTATGGAGAGAGATCCATGAAATAGAGAAAGAGGAAAGAGTTCTCCTATGGAGAGAGATACATGAACCAGAGCAAGGTGAAAGAGTTCTCTTATGGAGTGAGATCTATGAACCAACTTGGGAGATAGATTTATTTTGTAGAGAGAGATCCACAAACTAGTTGAGGAGATAGAGTTATCCTGGATCAAGTTCCACAAACCAGAGAAAATGGGAAAGAGTTCTCATATGGAGATATATCTACAAAGCAGATAAAAGGGTAAAGAGTTGTCCTATAAAGAGAGATCCCCAAATCAAAGAATAGGGGATTGGTGTCTCCTTTGGATAGAGGTCCATAAACATTGTAATAGGGAATTGATTCCCAAGAGATTTTTTGATAAAATTTAGAAGAAATATTTTCTCTGTGGATGTAACCAACATTGGGTGAACCATGTTAAATTTGTGTCTTTCATGTGTGTGATGATTTATGCATTGCTTTGATTAATGCTATTGATATTTCCATTGATAATATTGGATAATATTATTTGAAGAACACAAGCTTATACTGAGAGGGGGGTGAACAGTATAGTGCCCACTTTTTACTTTATTTCCAAACCAATATCAATTAGTATCCTCAATTACAATTACCAAATACAACAGTGTGCATTAATAACATAGATAGCAATAGTAAGCAAGTGCACAAATAAGCACACACAATTGAGACACAAGATTTAATGTGGTTCCCCCAATGTGGGATAGTCCACAAAAATATTTCCTTATAATATTTCACAAATAAATAGGGATCCTTATCCCAATACAAATAATTACTTTGATCTAATCAAAGCTAGGTTGTCCTGATCTGCTCAGGTGGGCTCCACTAATCTTCTCAGCTAGGCTCTCCATTGATCTGCTCAACTGGGCTATCCAATGATCTACTTAGCTAGGCAATCCATTTATCTACCCAGCTAGGCTATCCACTGATCTACTCAGCTAGGCTATCCATTGATCTACTTTGCTATGCTATCCACTGATCTGCTCAACTAGGCAATCCACGTATATGCTCAGCTAGGCTATCCACTAATCTACTCAGCTAGGCTATCCCTTGATTTGCTCAACTAGGAAATCCATTGATCTTCTTAGCTAGGCTATCCACTAATATTCTTAGCTAGGCAATCCACTAATATGCTCAACTAGGCTATCCATTGATCTGCTCAACTAGGCTATCCAATGATCTGCTCAACTAGGCTATCAACTAATCTACTCAACTAGGCTATCCATTGATCTACTCAGCTAGGTACTCCCCTGATTTGCTCATCTAGGCACTCCACTAATATTCTCAGTTAGGCACTCCACTAATCTTCTTAGCTAGGAACTCCACTGATCTTCTTAGATAGGCAACTGGTTTTGATGAGTTTTTTCATTTTTTTTCTATCTCTTTCACTACTCATAGATTTTCCTCAATGCCTTCTCACAAGGCTCAAACAATCTTTCTCATATGCTATTCCAAATCTATCCTCAAAGCCTTTACAAAAGGCTCAAGAAATGATGCTCAAATGTTATCCCAAATCTATCCTCAAAGCCTTCACAAAAAGGCTCAAGCAATGATGCTCAAATGTTGTCCCAAATTTGTCCTCAAAGCCTTCACAAAAGGCTCAAGCAATGATGCTCAAATGCTATCCCAAATCTATCCTCAAAGCCTTATCAAAGGCTCAACCAATCATGCACAATTAGCACTCAAATTTCAACCACAATCAACGAAGGCAAGGCTCAATGATGAACTCAACAATGAATGGCAATGTACTCTTCAATGGATGACAACAATTATCCACAATGATCTCAACAATGTATGATAAATACTTTCTCAAATGGATGTCAACAATGCTCAACAATATACTCTCAAATGTATGGCAAATGAGCTCTCTAATGAAAACCTCTCCAAGCAATAACAATGAGGACTTAAACCAATCAAGGAAAATCTCCACAAGTAATAGCAATAGGTTCTCAATAATATCTTCCTCATGCAATGTCAATAAGCTCTCAAGAAACAAGCACAACTCCCTCAAGCAAAGAGCTCTCAAATAGTAAACAATGATCTCCTCAAATGAAAGACAAATCTATCCACAAGTGACTAGTAAATGATCTCCTCAATGGTCTCACATAGGGGTAATGTACTCAACATGTAACCAACAATAATATCCTCAAAATAATAGCAAAAATATCCTCAATAATGGCAATACTCTCAATGAACTCCACTAAAGCAATTATGAACTCAAGCATCAATTTTATCCATAAATTTTATTTTCTAATCCATCCACTTCCTCTCAATAATCAAGGCATATAATCAAGAAATTTTTCTTCAACTTCAAACCCTAACTCATATGCATGTCTTCTAACTCAAGGTAGCAATTAACTAGGTCTCAAGTTCCTAGTTTAATTTCATAATCAAACCATGCACTAGGACATATACATGTTCAACACTTTACAACCTTATAACTTCCTAAATTCATTAACATAAACAAAAATCACCTATGCTTTTATTTATTTGTTTTCACACCTTATAACTCCACAAGTACACATAATAATTTTCAATTATTTAATTCAACACCTTATAACTCCCTAAGTACACATAGCAATCATTTATTTCCAACAAATACCTTATGACTCCCTAATTTTGGCAGAAATAATTTTAATGTGCCACAACTTTGGCAATATCAACTATTACCATGTTCTAGAGATAAATACCTTTTTATGAAGTTCGTAGCCTCCACAATATTTGAAAATGTTAAAGTCTTTGCAAAAAATCAATGTGCCTTTACCACCTTCGAAATCGTCAATGTTTTGCCCAAAAATCAATGCGCCTTCACACCTTCGAAATCGTCAACATTTTGCCCAAAAATCAATGTACCTTCACACCTTCGTGGGAGTCAAACTCTATTCCTCCTTGCTTGTTCTGTGAAGTGATTACCACATGAGCACTATCCCATGTTGGGATTCAATCCCAAACACTTCCTTTAATATCTATGCTTGACTATCAAAACAAAATCAATCTCTCACAAAATTTTTTTGCTCCTAGCGAGATTCGAACACAGACCTCTCCTATGCAAAGATGATGCCCTACCGACTATGCTACACTGTCCAGTGTGATGTTAGTTTCAACAACTTTCGATTTTGTCTTTTCCCTTTAAATATTTTGTTTTGCCTCTACGTTGCCTCCCTTAAACGACTCTCTATCATGCACTAATTATTCTCCTATCTCTGCAATGAAATAACCAAAGTCTTATTTGATTTATATGCCTTTCAATGCCTTCGAATGACGTTGGAAAAATTTGATTTGCCACCCTAACATTTGCACTTTGGTAGATAATTTAATTAAACTTTAGACCTTAGAATTATTAAATAAATATTTAATAATTCATCTCTTATCTTTGAATTGGGATATCTCCTTTGTTATTTTGAATTTTGCCATGAAACTTTTTGCACCTAGGTTTTATTGAAAAAACCTTTTCATCCATCATCATTTGGAGATGTATTAGCACATTGGTTTTAATTAAAAACCCTTTCCAATGGTTTTAATAGAAACTCTTTCCATTGGTCTAATTAAAAAACCTTTCCATCGATTTTAATAAAAACCCTTGTCATTGGTTGTAATAAAAACCTTTACCATTGGTTTTAATAAAAACCATTAATATAATATTTAAAAAATTAAATATTATATGCCTCTTGTGCCACAAAACCTTGTATATATCCATGCTCTCCAAAATATCATAAATGAATATTTATGAAGTGCTTTTGCCACAAAAACTCAATGTGATCCATGTGACATCAATGACAACACAAAATAACTCAAATTGCCAACAATCTCCCCCTTTGTCATTGATGGCAACAACTCTAATGCAAAACACCACAATCACTGCAAAAACCATCTCTGAGAATCAAATCTGTTCCCCCTGACTCAATACTCTCTATGGAGGCTGATCCCTCTATCTCAATGTTCTATTTGGAGGCTTCTCCCCCTAACTCAATGCTGTCCCCCTTACCCAAATCTCTCCCCCTTTGACATCAATGTCAAAAAGGGACACATATGGGGCTAAAAGATATGACTCTTAAGCTTAGCCCCCCCAACACCTTCTATCTTGAGGTGATTAATTTTGGGGTGGGAGTATTTTTACTCCCATATTACATTTTTCCTTTCCTTTGTCAACTTACTTCCACTTCTTTCTGATATCCTTTTCTTGATGAGTTACTTGATCTTCTTGTCTTGAACCTATTTGAACTTATTGCCTTGAGACTGCTTGAACTTCTTGCCTTGAACCTGTTTAGAATTGAGTCCTACACCATTTTGCAATATGTCCAAATTTATTGCAATTAAAACACTTAATGTTGTAGCCTTTGGATGATGCCCATGTTCTAAATTCTTTCTTGAAATCATTTCCATATCCATTCCTTTCCTGAAACCTGTATTTTGAGGTTATGTTTTCATAATAATTATGACCATGACCTCTGAATTGTATAGCTCTAATACCAAAAACATGTTGCTCATTTTATTTGCACTGAGAAGCTCTATGAAAAATCCTATTGCATAAGAAGCAGTGTCCTTGAAAAATATATCTTCTTCCTTTGAAGTTCCTTCTAGCAAAATCAAACTTCTTTCATCCATAGACCTGTTAGTCTAAAAAGACTACCTCTAGTAGACAATCGAGATTTTGTAGCAGGGTGCCATCTTGAGAGACTCGATGCAGTCTATTTTTGAAGGGCTATAGAAAGATAAAATAAGCTAAGGAAATATGATATCGCAATTTCGAGACATGTCCGAATTTCGTAGCAAAATGTCGCAAGGAATTCAAGTAGATGAAAATGTCATGATTTCATGACATGTTACTTTTTCACCGATAAATCAAGAAGACAAATCCAAGACGAAGAAGATGTCACGATTTCGTGACATGTATTTTTGCGGTAGTAAATACCAAAAGGATCTAAAAAGATAAAGACATCACAATTTTGTGACATGTTGCATTCTTTTGGCTAAGAAATTTGAAAGGGGTAGAAGAAGAGAGAATGTCACTATTTCATGACATGTTCGTTTTTTTCCACAAGAAAGAAAGAAGAAGACATACGAGGCTAAAGTGTCATGATTTTGTGACATGTTTTATTTTCACATAAGCAGGAGGTAGATAGAGTAGAATACTTGAAGACATCACAATTTCATGACATGATAGTTGTTCTTGACAAGATATATTCTTAGCAACTAAAACATGCCCTTAAACCAAATTTTTGATCTCTTGGGGTGTCAAATTTAAATGGAGTGTCAGATCTGTTAGAATTCAATTTACAGAAGATATTGTGCTTATTATTAGAAACTAAAGTTAATTGCTTGTAATTGATTTGAGAATCCAAGATGTACTAGTTGTAAAAGATACCCATTTTGGGTATATATAGTGGTATACACATTTTGAAAAGAGGATGGCTCTTATATGTTTACAAGATTGATGTACATCATTATGGATGCAAGCAAATAAAATTACTCTTCTTCTGGCTTCTAACTTTTTATGTGCAAGTGTATGTGTCTAGTTTTCAACTTCTATTTAAATTATTGAATTCTATATTGTATCTGTTCCAAATCTGAATTGTGGATGTATGAATCATATTGCTGGAGTTAATATTAAGTATGCTTATATGTGTTATATGAAATATCTAAATCACGCTTAGAAAGTTATTATTTCTATATGAAGGTGTTAAAGAAAACTTATAATAGTAATACAGACGTCATATCCTGATTGTTGTCTAAACTGCACTATAAGAAAAGTTTCTAGCCTTGGCTATATTTCCCTTTACAAGAATTTCCCTTCTTTCTGCTCTCTTTTCTCTAAAAAAAGCAAAAAGGAACCAACCTACTCTGGATATTAGATGGATATTCCCAAGCTATATTCGTCTATCCAATGTTGGCAAGGTCTAAGGCGCAATACAATTAACCAAAGGTAGATTTTGTTCCAATAGTTTTTGGCATGCCCGATGGGACCTAAAATCCCATAGTATTCTATAAGTTTTGGTGTTTTTATTTAAAAGCCTTTCTGTTTTAAATATGAAGCAAAGAAACCACTTGGAGAGTTTGTTCAGAGGATTTAGACCCAAGTAATACCTTGTCTAAAAATATTTGGTTATAAGCTCATGAGTGCCTATGCATATGATAACCAGATCCCAAGTAAGAATATCTGAAGAACCCATCGAGTTCTTCGAGTTACACCTTGGTATCTTGAAAGCACATCATGTGCTAGCTACAAGATCTAATCCACCTGGTACTATTACAAATTCCATCGTACCAACTATTGGAGTGTCCTAAAATAGCTCCATAGTAACAATAAATACAGTAGCTATCATGGCTACTCCTCCCATCCTAGCTCATCTTGTATGGAACCAAACTGGTCCGCTAATCTTGGCAGCCTAGAATCAGGTTCCCCAGGCAGCTTTGAAAACTTTATCATCATATGATGGGATAGGTAAAACAACAGACAAATATTACCTAGATGTTTCATCATTGGCATCAGTTTATAACATCACCCAAGAGGATGTGATGGTCAGGTTACTGGTCATATCCTTAAAAGGAAAAACACTCCATTATTATAGAGCACTCCCTCCTGGATCTATTACTTCTTGGGCAATACTTTATGGTCGTGTGTTTGATGAATTCAATGTACATGCATATCCATTCTCATTACTCAATCAATTCACAATTATCAGGAGACATCTACAAGAAGAGATTGCATATTTTAACATTAGGTTCACACACACCTGGGATAGAGTGCCTGCTAGTTTAAAACCTACTATAGAGCAAGCAATATGTTATTATTTAAGATATTTTTATTCAAACCTTAGCATGATTATATGATAATCACATGTTTTAACTTTCCCTGCTATTTATTTAGAAGAAGCTAAGGGAGAATCTAATCTTATTGCCACTGGGAAATATCCTCCAAAGGCCCCATTGCCTATCTTTCCAAAATTTTCCCAAGCACCTGTTCCAAATCTTGTAGTACTAGTGACTCCAGTCATTCAGTTATCCTAGAATTTTCCATCATTGCCTCCTATTCCTACCCTTCCTGCATTGTCTGCTATTCCTCTTCGAAAAGTCCCCCAAGATAATCAGATGATGACCATATTAGATATGATGAAAACTTTATCAAATGATATGTCATCTATGAAAAAGAGAGAATTCGAGCGACATTTCAAACCGAGGAGATTTCCTCAGCTAACTAAATATGGAGCTTCGACAATTAATAAAGGGTAGGAAAGAAAAAATGTAGTCTATACTAATGAAACAGGAGATAATGGAGAGCCTTCTAACTGAGACTATTGGTGTTCCACATGTAACGATCCTCATGGAGAAGATTCGTGTATGTTTCACCAGCATCATGTGTAGAGTCTAATTAATGAAGAAGTAAAATAAATAATGAAGGGGCACGTAAACATGATCATATAAGTAGATCATAATCTGGCCATATCATCTGAAGAACATGTCGATGTCTTGACAAGGTCAGGAAGGAAACCTCTACAAGTTGATTTGAAGGAACTTTAGCCATTAAATTTTCCCCCAGCTTCCAGATCTACTCCTCAAAAGGATTAGTCGAGTGAAAATAAATATTCTAACCCTCCTTAGAGTTCTACCCTAGCACCAAGGAGAGAGTCTCCTCCTAGAAAGGAGAGTGAAACTCAAGATCAAGCAAAAGATAAACTCAAATTCCCTTTGTTGACCAAAAGGTAAAGAACAGAAGCAACTCAGGGTTATAGGAATAAATATGATCCATCTGCTAGAGAAAAGGAGAAAATTATCGAGGCACCCTCATTCAATATCATTGAGGAGATGAAAAAGACTCCCTCAAAATCTAGCATGTATGATGCTTTGCAGTTCCCAAGACAAATCGATCTTCTTCAAGAATATTTAAAGTTGATGAATCATAAGAGCAAAGTGCCTTCCTTTTCAAATTCTATACAATCTAATGTTACTTCTGCTATAGGAAAAAACATACCATCTCTGTTCTATTTGTCTCTACATATGGAAGGATGGATAGTACATAATTGTATGATCGACTCAAGAGCAACTACTATAGTTATGCCTAAAGTAGTATGTGACATCATGGGAATGGAGTATACTAGAAGTCATCCAGGAGTGTTTTAGTTAGATGGTACTCCAGTAAAATCTATAGGAGTTATCAAGGATATCCCCATACAACTCCATAGGATGCCCCAAATAGTCATGATACAAGAAGTGGTAATTGTAGATTTGGAATGATACATTGGGATGTGCCTATCCAGAGAATTTATGGTAAAAATGGGAGGTTATTTATCTTTAGATTATTCTCATTTAGAAATACATTTCAAAGGTAAGAAGATCAAGGTTTTTAGTGATAAGACATCCACTTTTCATGTAGCAAGATTGGAAAAAAATAGTATTGTGAATATGATGACCAAAGATATAGGAGACATAGATTTGATGGAGGAAACCCTAGAAGAACATCAGTCTGAAGATCAATTTTCCTTAAAAAAATTCAATGCTATGATAGAAACAGAGATAGGAAACTACTCTATTTAGAAACCAAAAAAGCTACCTATTTCTGTCCCTGAAAAGAATGTTTCCACTAGCCAGCTTTGGAAGCTTTACTTTGATGGGTCCAGATGCAAAAATGGAGCAGATGTCGGGACAGTTTTAATTCCTCCTAAAGGACAAGAAATTTTTTTCTCATACAGATTGACATGGAGTTGCACTAACAATGCGGTCGAGTATGAAGCATTGTGTTTGGGACTCAAAAAGGCCAAAAAATTAGGTGTAAAAAAATTGTTGATTTATAGAGATTCAAAGCTTATTGTGAAGTAGGTAACTGGAAAATGTATCTATAAGTAGCATTATCTAAGATCTTACAAGAATAAAGTGTTAGATCTCTTGGAAAATTTTGAAGCTCTAAACATAAAATCAATTCCAAGAGAAAATAACATTCATGCAGATCTTTTGGCATCAGTAGGGTCAAATTTATGTCCAGTCAATAATGTTATCCAGAAGTACAAAATAGTGAGACTGATATACCGACCTCCTGTGCATGACAAAGAAATTTTCTAGCAAGTGTTTGAGAATGACGAACAGATATTGGATTTTCTAATCCATGATATGAACTACTCTAATGATAGAGCATTACAATATGAGGATGAAGAGAGCCTGATTCAATTAAAAAATAACCACATTCCCAAGGGACTGATCACCCTTGAGAGTCTCTTTGACAACAATGACAGAGCCACTGGTCGAAGAATTAAAATTAACAAGCGATAGTATAAGGAGGTGGAATTGAACCAAGAAAAATGATCAAGGTAGGTACCAATTGTACAGTAGAAGAGTTGAATCAAATAAAAGAGTTGTGTAAGAGCTATCCAAATATTATAGCCTGGACATATAGTGATTTGAAAGTGTATAGAAAAGAGGTGATCTAGCATACCATCGAATTGGAAGAAGGAGCTAAACCCTTCAAGCAAAGACAAAGGCTTGTGAATCCTAAAATTGAAGTCTTGATGAAGCAAGAATTATTGAAAATCTTACAGGCTAAAATAGTGTATCCCATTAAACATTCTACTTGGGTGGCAAACCTGGTTTTGATTAGGAAAAATAATGGGGAAATTAGGTTGTGTGTAGATTTATGAAATTTGAACAGAGTTTCACTAAAGGATCATTATCCTTTGCCTCAGATTGACCCAATCCTTCATACAATGGTAGGAGTAGAGAGGTTTTCTCTACTAGATGGTTTTTTTGGCTATAACCAGGTCTGGGTAAAAAATGAATATCAATATAAGATTGCATTCACAACCAAGTGGGGAATGTTTGCCTATCAAAGAATGCCCTTTGGATTATCAAATGTTGGAGCCACGTTCCAAAGAGCTATGGACGTAGCGTTTGGTGAACTCTCAAATAATAGCATTATCGTTTATCTAGATGACATGATAGTATTTTCCCATGATAAGCGGGATCATGCCACTCATCTACAACAAATATTTGGAAAACATAGAGAATTTGGGATATATTTGAACCCAAAGAAATCCATATTTATTGTAGAAGAAGGTATATTTCTTGGCCATGTTATTTCTAAAGTTGGGTTGTCTATTGATCCTGACAGAGTAAAGGCACTTTTGGAACTTTCACTAGCAGTAAATAAGAAAGGTTTGCAATATTTCTTTGGAAAAATAAACTTTGTTCGAAAGTTCATCGCTGATTTTTCTCAAAATGTTAAACCAATGACTTATTTGTTGAAAACTGATGCACATTTTAAATGGATAGAACCAAGGAAAGATGTATTTAGGAAAATATTGGAGGCTATAGCTTGAGCTCCAGATTTAGTTAACCCTGAGTACTCCCGAGGTTTTATTTTATATGCTGTTGGAGAGCAAGATAGCTATGCTGCAGTTCTTACTCAGAAGGGAGCAGATAAAGAAGAAATACCCATAGCATTCTTAAGTTCTACCATGCACAAGCATGAGGATAAATATAGTTTTATCGAGAAGCAAGTTTATGCTATCATGAAATCATTGAATAAATTCAAGAATTTTCTATTTCAAAGCCACACCATTTTTTATGTGACTCACCTTGATGTTAGAAACTTCATGATACAAGGAGAACTTGGTGAAAAAGAGTGGGATGGGTAACCCGCATACAATAATATGATGTAGAGATACATCTGACCAAGATAGTCAGAGGTAGAGCTCTATGCCAAGAGTTGGCCAAAAAAGAAGCAACTGGGAATGTTGAAAGTAAAAGTATAATGGTGAATACTAAACAAAACCAAGTTAGAGAAAACACCGATTGGATTGATGATTTGGTGAAGTATTTTTAGACTGGGATATGTCCTAAAAATTTGAATGCTTGCCAAAGAAGGATGTTTTAGAACACAAGAATTTAAGTATACTCTTCGAACAGAAGGGTTGTACAAAATAAATATTGATGGTATACTACTAAGATGTATAGGTGATGATAAGAAACACAAAGTATTAGAAGAATTCCATGGAGGCCTCTCGGGTGGACATTATTCAGGTAGAGCAACAACTTTGAAGATTCTTCGAGCTAGTTGTTATTGGCCTTCTATTTTTTTGGATACATATAAAGTAACTCAGAAATGTGAACTGTGTCAAAGGTATGTAGGAAGGAATAGAAATGCTCCTATGCCTTTGAAGTCTATACAAGTCAAAGAACCTTTTTAGCAATGAGGGTTAGATTTTATGGGAATAATCAAACTAAACTCGTCAGCAGGCCACAAATATATACTCACCACCATAGATTACTTCAAAAAATGGGTAGAGGCAGTTCCTACAAAGAAATCCGACTCAGAAGTCATGATAGAGTTTGTAGAAAGTCTAATTACTAGGTTCAGCATACCTGACTCATTGATCACAGATAATGGATCTTCTTTTATTGGAGCCAAAATGATTGAGTTTCCCAGTAGGTATGGACTATATTTGAAAACATCTTCTAACTATTATCCACAAGGTAGTGGTTTAGTTGAGTCTACCAACAAGAATATACTCTAGATTTTGAAAAGAATGCTAGAAGATAACAAGAGAAACTGGAATTCATTACTTAACCAAGCTTTATGGGCTGATTGAATATCAATAAAGAAGTCCATTAATACATCCCCCTATGCTCTAGTTTATGGTAAAGAATTTATTTTTCTTATTCATATGGAGATACCAACATTAAAATTACTAAATCAGATAGATGAAGAAGAAGGTCAGCCAATGGATGCTCGATTGATGCAACTTTTGTAATTAGAAGAGTCCCGAGAATAGGCTTACGACCACCACCAGAAACACATGATTGATATAGCAGGGTGGTTTGATAAGAAGAATACTTTCAAAAAATTCAAAATTGGAGATCAAGTTTTGAAGTGGAATGTAAAGAAAGCTAAGCCAGGAAATCATGACAAGTTTGATGCTTTATGGGAAGGACCGTTTGAAATTATTTCAGAAAAATAGTTTAATTATTTTCAACTGAAATATCAGTATGGTTGGATTCTTCCTATCATGGTGAACGCATTTCACCTAAAGTTATATTTCAAATAAAATACAAAGTTGGAGTTTTATGTACAATATAGTAGGGGTGTTATATATATTGTAAATATTTTTGATTTTGTTGGGTTTAATAAAAATTTTTGTTGTAACCAATCACAGTGCAACAATATAGTAGAAGGCGGAGATAAAATTTCATTTTTATCGTTTTGAAATTTTAAATTCAAAATTGATGTGTGGTGCTAAAAGGATGGCAGATGAAATCATGAGAGAATTCTCTCGAGAAGTGGTATTTTCCTCCATATAAGAAACTTCTAAAATTGATCACCTAAAGAATGTCTTGGGTAGCCATGTGTTGAGGAATAAATGAGTGAAAGTAATTGATTGGTCAGGTAGTGCAGAGTCCGATGGATTTTATTGCTATTTTTTACACACTATTAATTATCTGATTAGTGTTTCAAGAAAAGGCATTCTAAGAAAGGTGGCAGAAACAAATTTTGATGAAATCCTGATGGGATCGCTTTCAAAAACCATAATTAATGCAGTTCACAACATATTTTTTTGGAATAACGTGAGAAGGAAAAAGCTAATTTTTTGCTTCAGTGAAGTTTCATACTATCACTTGCTATTTTTCAACTTCCTCAGAAGAAAGAGAGAAAACCCCTATTGTGATACTTAGTATTTTTAGTTTTTCTCAACAAAAGACAACTTCGAAGCAGTTTTCGAAGAGAATTTTTTAGAATATTTGTTGCTTGTAAGTTTTCATGGCTCCTAGAAAAGGCAAGAAACAAGAAACAACAACTACATCATCTTCAAAAGCTTTAGTGGTGAGAAAAGGAGAAGAGATAAGTAATAGATTTATTGACAAAGATGCACGGATAAGTGATACGATTATGACCTAGAAGGACCCTAGAAAAATCAGAAGTAACATAGCATACTGGGTGGCTACCGGAGTCTCAACATCTTCTCCTTCCATTTTTGCCTTCCATTATTTTCTATACTGGTATGTGTATGTTCCTGTACACCCTTACCTCGAGTTGGTAAGGGCAATTGATAATTTTTATGATGAAAAAGGGATGAATGTAAGAGATTGTAATGGGAAGGTTTTATTTACTTTAATCAAAGATGCTTTTGTTTCTACTTTCACCGCAGGTCATGTCCCTGCGTTTGAACCAAAAGACTTTGACCCCAAAGATCAGGCTAAGTACTTTGGCCCTTCTGAAAAGATAAAGAATTTTTTGGT
Organism: Wollemia nobilis; assembly: GCA_028583015.1. NCBI lineage: Eukaryota > Viridiplantae > Streptophyta > Pinopsida > Araucariales > Araucariaceae > Wollemia > Wollemia nobilis. The sequence continues at coordinate 7,411,889 of JAQPPZ010017095.1, forward strand.
TTTCGAGCTAAAAGAGTTACCTACAGGATAAAACCCACTTGAGTCTCCTATTGATATCACCAATTTCAAAAATCCAGAGTTGTACTCTATTACAACTATGATAGCAGGTCTCAAAACTGATGAAAAGTTCAGAAATAGTAAATTGCATTGGTTGAATGTTTATCCAACCCCAAAAATTATGATACTTCTATCATGAGCAAGGGTGTGAATCCTATATTTTTTTACTGGCCAGGGTTTTTGTGTTCAAAAATTCATGAAGGTTTGTTAGCACTAAAAAAAGGGTCTCAGTTCTATTTTCTATTCTCATCGTATTTGATATGGTTATTCTTCTTTTTTATGTCTAAATATTTGGATTTTATCTCAGTAAAAGATAAATATGAACAGGGCAGGATTTTACCCATTTATGAATGGATAAATGTGTGTTAGTCTTACAATGACACTGAGAGGGGGGTGAATCAGTGTAGCTCTTTTAAGCTTGAATTTACAGCTCTTAAAATAGAAGCAATTAAAACTTATAACAAGATACAACAAGAATAACAGAAGAGCATCACACAACACAAGATTTAACGAGGTTCACCAATGTGGCTACTCCTCAAGAATGACTGCTTGGACTACCATCCAAATCCAACCTTTGAAAAGCAACAACTTTACAATCACTTTACCAACACCCACTGGAAGGAGCACCAACCCCTTATTTATCTGCACCAACAGAAAGGAGCACCAACCCCTGATTTACCAGCACCTACTGGAAGGAGCACCAACCCCTGATGCCAGGCTGCAACCTGGACTTGAATTATGAATCTAGAAGATTAACAGAATGATACCTCACTTTTACAAGATCCCGGCAAGACTGCTTCACCTTAGCGATCTCTGTGCACTCTGCTCTCTCTACGAAATTACTTCACACAATTTGCTACATCACAGTCGAACGATCATCTTCTCCCTTTTGCGTACTCTGCTTCCTTTGCGAATTTTGCACTTAGCACGATTCGATACGACTTGCACTCTACGCTCTACGATCGAACTTCACGCACATCGACCACATTCAACCATCTGTTCAACAACTTACAACTTCTCCAAACAGTCCTCCTTTTATAACAATATTTTCAAGATGAAAACTCTAATCTCAGTCAGCTGTAAACCCTACTCTTAGTCGGCTACAAACCCTAGTCTTCATCGGCTGCAAACCCTAATCTTCGTCGGCTTACATCGGTCTTCATCGGCTTCAACTGCCCCTGTAACTCTTTTGTTGTTGTTGTCACGAAAACACATGTCGCGATATCACGACACTTTCACCTCCGTACGCTTACTCTTAGCTTTGGCCCATGAGAATACAACATGTCGCGATATCGCGACACTTTTTTATCCATACGCTTTCTCTTAGCTTTGGCCCATGAAAATACATGTAGCGATATCGTGACACTTTTTCATCCATACGCTTTCTCTTAGCTTTGGCCCACGAGAATACAACATGTCGCGATATCACGACACTTTTTCCTTCTTCCTACTTTTCTTGGCTTGCACCCATAAAAACATAACATGTCACGATATCGCGACACTTTACCTTCTTACCCTCCTCTTTACTTTTGTCACAAAATCATGACACTTATGCCTTCTTACTTTCTCTCTCCTTCTTTAGTCGTGAAAATGCGACATGTCGCGATATCGCGACACTTTTTCTCCTTAGCGCTTTATCTTGCCTTCGAGTCACGAAAATGCGACATGTCACGATATCGTGACACTTTTTCTCCTTAGCTCTTCTCTCTTGCGCTTTGAGTCACGAAAATGCGACATGTCACGATATCGCGACACTTTTTCTCCTTAGCACTTTCTCTTGCCTTCGGGTCGCGAAAACGCGACATGTCACGATATCACGACACTTTTTCTCCTTAGCACTTTTTCTTGCCTTCGGGTCACGAAAACGCGACATGTCGCGATATCGCGACACTTTTTCTTTTAGACTCTCTCTCCTGCAATATGTCACGAAATCGTGACACTTTTTCTTCCGTACAATCTCTCTTGCAATATGTCATGAAATCGTGACACTTTTTCTTTTTTACTCTCTCTCTTGCAATATGTCGCGAAATCACGACACTTTTCTCTTCGTACAATCTCTCTTGCAATATGTCACGAAATCGTGACACTTTTTCTTTCGTACTATCTCTCTTGCAATATGTCGCGAAATCATGACACTTTTTCTACTTGCCTTTTTCTCTTCCAACATGTCACGAAATCGTGACACTTTTTCTACTTGCCTTTTTCTCTTTCAACATGTCGCGAAATCGTGACACTTTTTCTACTTGCCTTTTTCTCTTCCAACATGTCGCGAAATCGTGACACTTTTTCTACTTGCTTTTTTCTCTTCCAACATGTCACGAAATCATGACAGTTTTTCTTTCTTCTTCTCTCTCTTCCAACATGTCGCGAAATCGCTGATTTTTCTTTCTTCTCCAACATGTCGCGAAATCGCGACAGTTTTTCTTTCTTCTTCTCTCTCTTCCAACATGTCGCGAAATCGCGACAGTTTTTCTTTCTTCTCAACATGTCGCAAATATCGCACGATACTTTTTCTTTCTTCTCTCTCTTCCAACATGTCGCGAAATCGTGACAGTTTTTCTTTCTTCTTCTCTCTCTTCCAACATGTCACAAAATCGTGACAGTTTTTCTTTCTTCTTCTCTCTCTTCCAACATGTCACGAAATCGTGACAGTTTTTCTTGCTTGCTGAATATGTCGCGATATCGCGACACTTTTCTTACTTGTCTTTTTCTTTGATCTTTTGCAAGTGGTCCACTTCGGTCTTCTTGGAAAATCATTGTACATACTCTGAGTAGCCTTTGAACTCCTGTCTTCTGCATCTGACTAGCTTTTGAACTTCCTGTCCACTGCATCAACAGATCTATCTGACTGTGTTGACAACAATGACAATACTGTTGTTGCACCTTGCTCAACAATCTCCCCCTTTGGAATTGTTGGCAACACACGTGCAATTTCCTGTAACTCTTCTCCCCCTTTGACAATAATACCAAAGGGCTACTGCAGACTCCCCCGAGTCCATGCACAACATTCTTAGGAACAATTTATTACACTTAGCAAAAATCATGAACATGAGCAAAAAGATAATCAAATACTTAAATGCTCCCCTTGAGAATGTGATCTCTGTAGCTAGTCAATTCTTGGGAAGTGTGACCACTCCCAATTTATTGCGAAGGTACTCAAAAATTTCCTTGGGCAATGGTTTTGTGAAGATATCTGCTACTTGCTCTGTAGTTGGAACAAAATCCAACTTAACCTCACCTTTCGCAACTTTGTCCTTCAAAAAATGATACCTGATAGCAATGTGTTTTGTGCGTGAATGCATCACCGGATTCTTGGAGATGTTAATGGCACTCGGTGTTATCACACTTAACCGATATTGGCTCACCGAAGCTAATACCAAGATCTTTCGGGGTTTGTTTCATCCACAATACCTGCGTACAACATGTTGTTGCTGCAATATATTCTGCCTCTATTGTCGATAGAGAAACTGACTCTTGTTTCTTACTGTGCCATGCGACCAATCTGTCTCCAAGATAGAATGCACCTCCACTGGTACTCTTTCTGTCATCTACACATCCTGCCCAATCTGCATCTGAATACGAAATAAGGGTGAAGTCTTTACCTTTCGGATACCATAACCCATACTCCATAGTACCTTTGAGGTACCGAAGAATCCTCTTCACTGTTGTCACATGAGTCTCCTTGGGATTAGCCTGAAATCGTGCTACCATGCATACTGCCTGCAAAATATCTGGTCTGGTGGCTGTCAGATACAGTAAGCTTCCAATCATAGATCTGTACATGGTTTGATCAATAGTTGGAGATTTGTCATCCTTGCTCAACTTGCAACCTGTTGTCATGGGAGTGCTAACTGGCTTACAATCCTCCATTGTGAACTTCTTTAACATCTCTTTCACATATTTAACTTGAGAAATAAATATGCCCTTCTTATTTTGATTAACTTGCAACCCGAGGAAATACGAAAGTTCACCAATCATTGACATTTCAAATTCTTTCTGCATCTTATTTGCCAAATCTTTACATGACTCATCTTTGCTGTTGCCAAATATGATATCATCTACGTATACAACAAGAACAATAAGATGCCCATTTTCTGTTTTGACATACAAATTACTATCCACCATACCTTTCTTAAACCTTTGTTGAGTGAGATAGTTGTCTAGCCTTGCATACCATGCTCGGGGTGCCTGTTTTAAACCATATAATGCTTTCTTCAATTTGCACACCAAGTTGGGATCATCACCAAGTTGGAAACCATCTGGTTGTTCAATATAAACCTCTTCTTCAAGTTTCCCATTCAAAAACGCTGATTTTACATCCATTTGATAAACCTTGAAATTCTTGTAGACTGCTAAAGCCAGAAACATTCTAATTGCCTCTAGTCTAGCTACTGGTGCAAACGTTTCCTCAAAGTCAATGCCTTCAACTTGAGCATAACCCTTGCATACCAATCTTGCTTTGTTTTTGACTACCTGTCCATCTTCATTCAATTTGTTTCGAAAAATCCATTTGGTCCCGATTATATTTTTGTTTGCAGGTCTAGGTACTAACTCCCAAGTTTTGTTTTTCTCAATCTGATCTAATTCTTCATTTATTGCCTTCATCCAACTCTCATCTTTGCTTGCATCAACAACATTTTTGGGCTCAATGCTGGATAGTAGAGAGTAGTTACTTACTACTCTTCTTCTTGTCTGAACACCAACTTTAGGATCTCCAATTATTTGCTCTCTAGGATGATTTTTCTGCCAGCTACCTGTTTTGAATTTCTTATTTTCTTCCACTTCTGAATCATCATCTGAGTCAATTTTCTGTATCTTTTCAATTTTGTTTTCCTCATCTCTTTCAATAACCTCTTCATAAATTGGGTAGTTCGTTTCATAGCTAATTGCTCGTTCTCTACCTTCATCAAATTTAACATCGACACTGTCCACAATTTTCTTTAGCTTCTTATTGTAGCATTTGTAAGCTTTGCTTTTTGATGAATAACCAACAAAAATACCTTCATCCGCTCTATCTTCAAACTTACCAAGATTATCTTCAATTCTTTTGATGTAGCACTTGCTGCCAAACACTTTGAGGTATTTTGTTGTTGCCCTTTTTTCGAACCATAACTCATAAGGAGTTTTGCTTTCATGTGTTCTCAGCATGTACCTATTTTGGATATACACCGCAGTATGGATTGCTTCTTTCCAAAACCTGTCTGCTAGACTGCTTTCAGCCAACATAGTCCGTGCCATTTCCTGCACTGTCCTGTTCTTTCTTTCTACCACTCCATTTTGTTGAGGTGTCTTGGCTGCTGAGAACTGTCTCCTAATACCGTATTTTTCATAGTATTCTACAAACTCCTCTGAAATGAATTCTCCTCCTCTATCTGATCTTAAACATTTGATCCTCTTTCCTATTTCATTCTCAACCTGGTTTTTGAAAATCTTGAACATATCAAAAGCTTCTGATTTATGCTTCAAGAAGAATATCCATGTCATTCTGGAATAGTCATCAATGCATAACATAAAATATTTGTCACCATTTATGCTTTGTGTTCTCATAGGTCCACATAAATCAGTGTGTATTAGTTCCAGAGGTTTGCTTGTGTAGTATTCTTTAGTTTTGAATGTGACTCTAGTTTGCTTCCCCTTTTGGCATGAAGCACAAATGTTGTTTGCAGGTTTGCTGATGGTGGGAATATCTCTTACGACCCTTTTTGAGGAGATTTTTACTAGATTATCAAAACTGATATGACCAAGTCTCTTGTGCCACAACCAATTTTCTTCTTCCTGTCCAATAAAACAAGCTCCTTTTGAAGTCTCTGAGAGCGTGTACAAGTTGCCCGATGTCCTTAATCCAGTTGCTATCAATTTTCCACTGTTTTTTTTCGACTTCACAACCCTGCTTCATAAAAACTACTTCATGACCTTTATCACAAATCTGACTTACGCTTAATAAGTTATGTTTCAACCCATCTACAAACAAGACTTCTTCCTGACTTAATTTTTTCGTCACTAATTTTGATAGAGCCTTTGCCAACTATCTTAGCTCCATCATTGTTTCCAAACTTTACTGAACCACCTTCATATTTTTGCAACTTCTCAAACTTCTGTTTGTCACCTGTCATATGACTGGAGCATCCACTATCAAGTATCCATGGTACATATTTATTCTGTGCTCTAAATGTTGTTTGTACTATTAAGGATTCCTTTTCTTCCTTAAGTCGCTCCTTTTCTTTCCACTCCATTTTGATAGTAGAATTGAGCTCTTGTTTAGCCTTTCCCTTATCAATAGCTTGTGCTTGTTTTTTCGGAAGTTTTCTATTTTGTCTCATCCTGTTTGGTTGAATTTTTCTTCCCTGAAATTGATTTGAAGCAAATGTACTTCTACAGTTTCTTGCAATGTGCCCAAAATTGTGACAGTTATAACATTCTACCGTATAATTCATCAAAGGAGAGAAAGCATTTCTACTGGTGAAATTCCTTGGTCTTACAATATATTTGCAGTCTGAGATTTTATGTCCATAGCCATTGCATTTAAAATAGAAACCGAAAAAGGGATAACTGAACCTGGGTGATGGTCTTTGCCATGTTGTCATAGGATCCCTAGGTCTTCTTCTTCTTTGATGAGTGACATTGGTGAATCCATCATTGTCAATTTTCCTTTCGTGCCTGGCATTATTGCTTTCTCGTTGCATGAGATGTTTTTCCTTGATCAACCTGTTTCTTATCTTCATTCTTTATGGATTCTACATTTTTGGCCTTTGATCCATTAGATGATTCTCCTTCGATGAAACCCAGACCAAATTTGATGCCTACAGGCCTTTGGTCATTTATGATCTTATCCAGCTTCATAGAACTTTCTTCACGTTTGTGATAGCAACTGATTTTCTTATTCCTCTCTTCTAGCTGCATTCTTAACCCAACAATCTCTTCTTCTAGCTTGTTGCAATGATCTATTTTCATGGTTATTTGCACTTCCAGATCTTCGAAGATTTTCTTGGATTCTTCTATCTATACTTTCAAACTGGTTATGATTTCATTTGCATCCTCAAGCTTTCTTGAAAGTTTCTTATTCTTTTTCTTTTCTATTTTCCACTCTTCAAGTGCAGAGATCAACTCACCTTCTAGATCTACTTCAGCTTCAGGGTTTTCACCACATACTTCAGAGTTCACTCCTTCTTCCTTTTTGATTTTACTTCTTCAAATGCCATGAAAAGAGCTTCACCTTTTTCCTCTTCAGACTCTTCTCCAGAGCTGTCTTCTGATGAACTGACATTCTTGGAGATGAAACTTCTCTTCTTGAAGTTGCCTTTTCTGAAGTTCGTTTTCTTCCAGTCACTTCTTTCATGGTGCGATCCTTCATCATTTTTGTTCTGCTCTTTAAGTGGACATTTAGTTGCAAAATGCCCGATGCCTCCACAGTTGAAACATTTAAATGGTAGCTTCCCTCTGTATTTTCCTTTTCCCTTTTTTAGCTTTCTAACAAAGTTTGCTTCCATTTCATCCTGATGTCCCTTCTTCCTCGGACTCTTGTTTAGTGTTTTTATTTTTAAGGGCTTTAAAAGCTGCTTCTCTGTCAGTGGGTTTAGATCTTCCTATCCTCATCTCATATGCAGTTAAAGAACCATACATCTCATCTATACTAAAATAATTTAGATTTTTAGCTTCTTCTATCACTGAGACTTTGGAATCAAACCTTTGAGGAAGAGATCTTAGTACCTTTTTCATGATGGCAGAGTCTCCAATATCCTCGTCGAGTCCTCTGATCGCATTAATGATTCCATTAACTCTCAACATATATGCCTCAATGTTTTCATCATCATTCATTTTCAATGCTTCGAACTGAGCTCGATGTGTCTGTAACTTGGCCTCCTTGATCTTATCATCTCCTTCATGAATACTCCTCAGTTTGTCCCATATCTCTTTTGTCGTATTACAGTTCATGATCTTCACTAGTTCACTATCTGCTAATCCGCACATGAGAGCATTTTTTGCTTTTGAGTTATTTTCAAATAGTTTCTTTTCGTCAGCCTCTTTTGGAGGAGTGATGGGAATTGTGTATCCACTAACTACTGAATCCCAGATGTCGTATCCCAAAGCACAGAGATATGTCTACATCCTGATTCTCCAGAACGCGTAATTAGATCCATCAAACAATGGTGCTTTGTTTGATGAGAAGCCTTCACCACCTGCCATTGTGTTACTTCCAAGATCACCCTAGCCGATTAAGCTTGTATAGGAACTTAGCTCTGATACCAATTGTTAGTCTTACAATGACACTGAGAGGGGGGGTGAATCAGTGTAGCTCTTTTAAGCTTGAATTTACAGCTCTTAAAATAGAAGCAATTAAAACTTATAACAAGATACAACAAGAATAACAGAAGAGCATCACACAACACAAGATTTAACGAGGTTCACCAATGTGGCTACTCCTCAAGAATGACTGCTTGGACTACCATCCAAATCCAGCCTTTGCAAAGCAACAACTTTACAATCACTTTACCAGCACCCACTAGAAGGAGCACCAACCCCTTATTTATCTACACCAACAGAAAGGAGCACCAACCCATGATTTACCAACACCTACTAGAAGGAGCACCAACCCCTGATGCCAAGCTACAACCTAGACTTGAATTATGAATCTAGAAGATTAACATAATGATACCTCACTTTTACAAGATCCCAACAAGACTGCTTCACCTTAGCGATCTCTACGCACTCTGCTCTCTCTACGAAATTACTTTGCACAATCTGCTATGTCACAGTCAAACGATCGTCTTCTCCCTTTTGCACACTCTGCTTCCTTTGTGAATTTTGCACTTAGCATGATTCGATACGACTTGCACTCTACGCTCTATGACCGAACTTCATGCACATCGACCACATTCAACCGTCTGTTCAACAACACAACTTCTCCAAATAGTCCTCCTTTTATAACAATATTTTCAAGATGAAAACTCTAATCTCAGTCGACTATAAACCCTACTCTTAGTCGACTACAAACCCTAGTCTTCATCGGCTGCAAACCCTAATCTTCATCGGCTTACATCGGTCTTCATCGGCTTCAACTGCCCCTATAACTCTTCTATTGTTGTTGCCACGAAAACACAACATGTCACGATATCACGACACTTTCGCCTCCATACGCTTACTCTTAGCTTTGGCCCATGAGAATACAACATGTAGCGATATCATGACACTTTTTTCTCCATACGCTTTCTCTTAGCTTTGGCCAAAAATACATAATATAACTTTCTCTATTACTCTTAGCTTTGGCCATGAAAATACAACATGTAGCGATATCGCGACACTTTTTCATCCGTACACTTTCTCTTAGCTTTGGCCCACGAGAATACAACATGTCGCGATATCGTGACACTTTTTCATCCATACACTTTCTCTTAGCTTTGGCCCGCAAGAATACAACATGTAGCGATATCGTGACACTTTCACCTTCTTGCTACTTTTCTTGGCTTGCACCCGTGAAAACATAACATGTCACGATATCATGACACTTTCACCTTCATACTCTCCTTTACTTTTGTCACGAAATCATGACACTTTTGCCTTCTTACTTTCTCTCTCCTCCTTTAGTCACGAAAATGCGACATGTCGCGATATCGTGACACTTTTTCTCCTTAGCGCTTTATCTTGCCTTCGGGTCATGAAAATGTGACATGTCGCGATATCGCGACACTTTTTCTCCTTAGCGCTTTCTCTTGCCTTCGGGTCATGAAAACGTGACATGTCGCGATATCGTGACACTTTTTCTCCTTAGCGCTTTCTCTTGCCTTCGTGTCGCAAAAACTCGACACTTTTTCTCCTTAGCACTTTTTCTTGCCTTCGGGTCATGAAAACGTGACATGTCACGATATCGCGACACTTTTTCTTTCGGACTCTCTCTCTTGCAATATGTCACGAAATCGTGACACTTTTTCTTCCATACAATCTCTCTTGCAATATGTCACGAAATCGTGACACTTTTTCTTTCGGACTCTCTCTCCTACAATATGTCACGAAATCATGACACTTTTTCTTCCGTACAATCTCTCTTGCAATATGTCACAAAATCATGACACTTTTTCTTTCGTACTCTCTCTCTTGCAATATGTCGCGAAATCGTGACACTTTTTCTACTTGCCTTTTTCTCTTCCAACATGTCGCGAAATCGTGACACTTTTTCTACTTGCCTTTTTCTCTTTCAACATGTCACGAAATCGTGATAGTTTTTCCACTTGCTCTTTTTCTCTTCCAACATGTCGCGAAATCGCGACAGTTTTTCTTTCTTCTTTTTCTCTTCCAACATGTCGCGAAATCGCGACAGTTTTTCTTTCTTCTTCTCTCTCTTCCAACATGTCACGAAATCGCGATAGTTTTTCTTTCTTCTTCTTTCTCTTCCAACATGTCACGAAATCATGACAATTTTTCTTTCTTCTTCTCTCTCTTCCAACATGTCGCGAAATCGTGACAGTTTTTCTTTCTTCTCAACATGTCGCGATATCGCGACAATTTTTCCACTTGCCTTTTTTCTCTTCCAACATGTCGCGAAATCGCGACAGTTTTTCTTTCTTCTTCTCTCTCTTCCAACATGTCGCGAAATCACGATAGTTTTTCTTTCTTCTTCTCTCTCTTCCAACATGTCGCGAAATCGTGATAGTTTTTCTTGCCTACTGTATATGTCGTGATATCGCGACACTTTTCTTACTTGTCTTTTTCTTTGATCTTTTGCAAGTGGTCCACTTCGGTCTTCTTGGAAAATCACTGTACATACTCTGAGTAACCTTTGAACTCCTGTCTTCTGCATCTGACTAGCTTTTGAACTTCCTGTCCACTGCATCAATAGATCTATCTGACTGTGTTGACAATAATGACAATACTGTTGTTGTACCTTGCTCAACAATGTGTTGTATAAAACGGAATCATTTTACAATTTCAATAGAGAATTCTTAGGCCCTGCTCTAAAAATAATGTATGGGAATATTAGAAGCCTAACCCCTAGGGAAGAAAAAGTTTTGCAAACCAAATATGTTGAAGAAGGTTATTGGTTTATCATCACACAAAGGGTTTGTATTAGATTGTATGGTTTCACTCAGAAACCATTTTTACTCCCTCATTATGTTACGAACAGATTGTTTCCTTTAGAATATATTTGAAAAATTGAACAAATAAATGTAAAATTCAGCTCAGGTATTGGGAAGACTAGCACCTGTAATATGAAATTTACTTTTGAAGGGATAATTGTCACAAAAAGGGTCAAAATGAGCAAATTGCTCAATATTTAAGGGAGTTGGGACTGATTGAGATTCCACAAATATGGAAGTATGATCCTTTGGATCGATTTGCTGAAAGACAAGCTATTTTGAATAAAACAAAAATGAAAAATATCATGTTAGGGTTAAACTAGATATAGAATAAAAAAGAAATAATAGCAAAGATGATGCTTTGGAATAGCACATTGAGCAAATGGAACCTCTTCCCCCTTGGCATGATTTTTATGAACAAGTAGTGAATTATGATCCCCTGAATAATAGCAAGAATCAGTTAACCAATGAAAGGATTAGTAAGATACAAAATAGGTGATGATTGGACCATTGCAAAAACTCATGAATGGTGATTAATGAGGGTACAAACAAATATGATTACTTTAAGGTACTCAATGAAAAATGATAATGAATTTAGTATTCAGTATAATTTACATCATGCATCATGGGAAGGGGTTTTCCTGTAAGAATACCTCCTAGTGTTGGAGGTAGAAGCATAACCAGCCCCGAAGTGCCACAGATATAGGAAACTGATAAGGGTAAGCAAAAACAAATAGTTGCTGAACAAAAGTTACCCCTGGTGTAGGCAAAACCCAAGACTTCTAGGAAGGGGTCAATAGAAGAAGTTTTTACCCAAGAACAGGGACATAACTATGGCAAAGTCACTCAGATGATGCTTAAAATGGGGTATGAAGGGAAATTATTAGGAAGAGAGGGACAAGGAATGACTGAGCCTATACAAGTAGAAGTAAGAGAAAAACGTCTAGCTCTTGGGGTTGATGCTTCCAATAAAAAGGATTATACTTCTAAATTCATGAAGTTTGTTCCTCCCTCCAACTCAGTTTCAGAATCTGATGAAGAACTTGTAGCTGAGAAGATAAAAATATTAAAAGCCCTGGATGATGCCAAGAAAGGCAAGAATGTTACTCAAATTTTTGTTAGTGAACAAAATGTTCAAGATATTCAAGAAAATATAGTTGAAGACTCTATTGAAAATGGAAAGGATAAAGTAAATGAGGAAGGTAATAAAAATGATGCTCAAGAATCTGAGCAAGAAAATTCTCAGATAGAAAACACAGATAGTTTACCAAATCTGGTTCAAGAAATCTAGAACCCAGATATTGTAAAGCAAGTTCTAGTAAAGCAAGAAGTTACAGAAGTTGAGAAAGGACAGTGTGGGGAATTTTCCCAAAATATACAAAGAATTAATCTTGATGAAAGTGATGATGAAACTGAGCAAGATGAAAATACTGAGATACATGAGGATGGTGGAATTCAAGATGAAGAATTGTCTAATATATATGATGAAATTGAAGAAGAAGACAGAGATCAACAACAACATCAAATGGGACCAGGTATGTCTCTTTTCTTAAATTCTTCTATTTATTCTACTTGTTCCTATTTTTACTCTCCCTCCTTTTATGATATGAATAAAGACGTAATTATCCTTTCAAAAATGATTTGATTTCCCAGAAAAGGCAACATATTCCCATTCTCAAATCGACGTCAACACTATGTTGGTCCCCATCTGTTTCTTTCCCAACATCAGTATTCCAAAAATTAGGCTACATCCTCCCGAGTTGATGAGAGTCATCCGAATCTGACAAATATAGAAAATTTAAGAAGAGTAAGTAAGAATGCTTTAGGCTGGTAGAATTCTCATTCCGCTAAGGATCCTAAGATGCCTACCAATGTTCATGAAATTATTTCTCTAGATCCGGCTACTATGCAAAGGAAGAAAGTAAATTTAACCCCAATAAAAAATAAATCTAAAGGTGAAATGACTGTTGAGGATTACTGTGCAAAATAAATTAATGAAAATATCACTCGGTTGCCTATGCAAGATGAATGGGTAAAAGATCAAGCACATCTAGGCACTATATATCTGCATGGGGGGCATTACTTAGATAAATTTTTGAAAGAAAATGAGAAGAGGAGAGAGTTGGAATCAGTTTTGCAAGAACATAAATAGATGGAAAAGGCTTTGAAGTTGGAGGTAAAAAAGTGGGAAGATAAATTCAGTGTTGTTGCCAATGAGACAACTAAATACAAATAAAAATTAGGGCAGGCAGATGCACAGATTTAGGCATTAAGTCTCCAGGTTCAGGAACTCCAACAATAATTAGCAGATTAGTAGAATGTCCCATCTAGTTTTTCAAAAGAAAAAGTGAGAGATATGAGGAAATTATTTTTGCAATATTTATTATTATTAGGCTTGAAAACACAACCTTTATTGTTATACCTAGCCAAAGTCAAGGATACCATTGAATTAGTGGGTGAAGAATTCAAAGCTGCAATTATTTTTTTGCAAAAAAGAGAAGACGCTACCACTAAAATCCAGATATTATATGAGAAAATACCAGAGAATATAGCAGCGAAGGTACAAAGTGAAGTTTGGTCCCAAGATAAGATTGCATCCAAGAACTTTTTCAGAAAGTTTAAATTAGTGACCCAAGGGAATAAACTCCTGTAGGAGCTAGAGATCGAAGCAAAAGGGTTACTGAAAACTTTTGATCTGTCTATCCGAAATGGACTCCCATATCTCTAGGATGATAACTCAAAAGTTCTTAATGAAAGTGCACTCTCATCATCCTTGTAGTCTTTTGTTGAAGATGAATCTGAGATAGAAAGCTGGGGTGAGCCCATAGAAGATACACAAGTAATGAAGATGGTGCAGAAGCTCACACAAGTTAAAACCTGTTTACAAGAATTGATATTAAGATAAAAAATGATTTACTATGATAAAGTGGAAGAGCTCCAGTATATCTACCAACTATTCATTGATTCCTCAGACCTGGATGATGAATATTGGAAATATGTTTGCCAAACCTATCGGGGAGTGGTAGCTGCAGTGGAAAAAATCAGATAATCAAAGCATACCAGTCGAAAGCAGCTAACTGAAGTTGGGACTAGTGCCCAGAATTAAGACAAATGTTTAGATTTTCCTTCTAAAAGTATTTTATGTATTTTAGTAATAAGTCTTTAAGCTGTAACAAGAGTTTTTGACAAGGTAATGCTTACTCAACTGAAGTACATTTTTCCTTACTCTTTGCTTTTTGTAAATGTCATGCTTTGTATTTTTTTGACTCTATTTCCCAATGGATGAAGGGCCTCGATTATAATCTTTTGCTAGCAAAAAATCCCCCAAAAAGCACCAAGAATGTTAGTATAAAAAAACTACCTCTAGTAGACAACCAAGATTTTGCAGCAGGGTGCCATATTAAGAGACTCAATGCAGTCTATTTTTGAAGGGCTATAGAAAGATAAAATAAGCTAAGGAAATATGATATCATGATTTTGAGACATGTCTGAATTTCATGGCAAAATGGCGCAAGGAAGTCAAGTAGATTAAAATGTCACAATTTCACGACATGTTACTTTTTCACCAATAAATAAATAAGACAAATCCAAGATGAAGAAGATGTTGTGATTTCCTGACATGTATTTTCATGGCAATAAATACCAAAAGGAGCTGAAAAGATAAATACATCATGATTTCATGACATGTTGCATTTTTGTGTATAAGAAAGTAGAAAGGGAGTAGAAGAAGAGAGAATGTTGCAATTTCGTGACATGTCAGTTTTTCGCCACAAGAAAGAAAGAAGAAGACAAAGGAGGCTAAAGTGTCACGATTTTGTGACATGTTTTGTTTTTGCGTAAGTAGGAGGCAGATAGAGTAGAATACTTGAAGACATTGTAATTTCATGACATGATAGCTGTTCCTGACAAGATATATTCTTAGCAACTAAAACATGCCCTTACACCAAATTTTTGATCTCTTAGGGTGTCATATGTAAATGGAGTGTCAAATTTGTTAGAATCCAATTTACAAAAGATCTTGTGCTTATTATTAGAAACTAAAGTTAATTGCTTGTAATTGATTTGAGAATCCAAGATGTACTAGTTGTAAAAGATACCCATTTTGGGTATATATAGTGGTATACGCATTTTGAAAAGAGGTCGACTCTTAGAAGTTTATAAGATTGATGTACATCATTCTGGATGCAAGAAAATAAAGTTACTCTTATTCTGGCTTCTAACTTTCTGTGTGCAAGTGTATGTATCTAGTTTTTGACTTCTATTTACATTATTAAATTCTATATTGTATCTATTCTAAATCTAAACTTTGCATGTATGAATCATATTGTTGGAGTTAAGATTAAGTATTCTTATATGTGTTAGATAAAATATCTAAATCACACTTAGAAATTTATGATTTCTATATGAAGGTGTTAAATAAAACATGTAACAGTAATACGGACGTCATATCCTGATTGTTGTCTAAACTGCACCATGAGAAAAGCTTCTAGCCTTGGCTATATTTTCCTTTACAAGAATTTAAATTCTTTCTTCTATCTTTTCTCTAAACAAAGCAAAAAGGAACCAACCTACTCTAGATATTATACGGATATTCCCAAGCTAGATCCATCTATTCAGTGTTGGCAAGGTCTAAGGCACAATGCAATTAACCAAAGGCAAATTTTGTTCCAACAAGACCCTGCAGTGTATAGCCTTGTGTTCAAGTCCATTACAAGAAAAAAAATATCCTTGAAAAGCCCTTTTTTCATGCCTTGGTTCCTCATACCTTTCTTGACCATTATCCTTTTGATAATATTTGACTTGTGTATTGTATATTTGATCCTTACTTGTAGTATCTAAATCCTCTTCCTTAACTTCTTCCTTGTTTTCCTCTTCAAGAATTTCTTTACCTCTTGAACTTGATTCACCTATCTCAAAATAAGATCCAAAATAGATATTTGGAGCCATAGGAGCTTTGTAACTTTCTTCATAAATCTTAGGTGCTTCCTTGCTTTCATATTTTACAACTTCCTTTCCTTTTGAGTGTGATTCCCCAAACCTAAAATATGAGACCTTTGGTGCTTTGGAACCTTTCTCTTATTTTTCTTTATTTGTGTCAAATATCAAATTAGCACACATATCTATAGCCTCTGAAATACATGTTTCCTTCTCAGTAAAAATATCTTGGCCTTTTGAGTCATGTGATGGATCAACCTTATCAAGTATAAAGCATCTCAATTCTTTTAAATTATCCTTAACCTTTTATAGTTGCTCATGGATATCATTGAAGTCTTCTTTTAGATCAACTAAGACATCTGTATTTCTTGAAATATCCTCCTCTTTTGTTTGGAGTGGTAGTTATTCATCTACTTCTTTTATCCCATAGAAAAAACCTTCTTCATCTTCATTGTCACTAACATCATTATCATCTTCTATAGCAAACAAAATCTCATGATTTATTTGACCATGCCTATTTCCTTGATGTGTCATTTCATATTAACTATCACTGAAGCCATTGCAATATCCTAATCTGTGATCTCTTTGGCCACACACAAAGTATTGTTCTCTTTCACCTTCTATTCCTAGGAATATATGTTCTTCCTTTTCATCATATGACTTGTCTCTATCGTTGTGATCTGAGCTATCATTTGCTTCTTCAATGTAGAAAGTTTTCTTTATATTACGAATACTTTTCTTCTTCTCATGCTTGCTTTGCTTGTACCTGTCATCTTTGTCATGCTTATGCTTTCCTTCTTATTTTCTTTTGTTACATTGTTTTTCATCATCATTGTTTTCTTCATGTGGACACTTGTTTGCATAGTGACCATAATCACCACACTTGTAGCATTTTACTTTCTTCATATCCCTATAATTCCTTGAGTCCTTTTTCATTTTGATGAAGTTAGCTTCCTCATAATTATATGAATCTCTATCTGTCTGTGGATATTTCCCTTTCTTTTTCTTTGAAGCCTTGAATGCAATTTCTTTCATTGGAGCCTGATGCTTATCTATCCTCATCTCATAAGATGTGAGAGTTCCTTGTAGTTCTTCCATTGTTAGCTTATCAATATCCATTGTTTCTTCTATCACTGAAACCTTTGCATCATACTTTATGGGAAGTGATCTCAAAACCTTTTGAGTAACATCGGATTATTTCATCTCAAATCCTAGGGCTCTCATGGTGTTAGAAACCTCATCAACTCGAAGTAAAAACTTTGCAATATCTTTAGAATCTTTCATTTTCAATTCCTCAAATATTCTTCTATGAGTTTGTAGTTTTGCCAACTTTACCTTGGAATCTCCTTCATAGGTATTACGTAACTTGGTCCACATTTCATTAGATGAATTACATATCATAACCTTTGTAAAATCTATCTCATGTAGCCCACTCAAAATATAATTCATTGCCTTTGCATTGATCTCAACCAATTTCTTGATAGTCTTATCTATCTCATGATCACCTTCAACCTTATACTCTTTTGCAACCATCTGCCATATCTCATATCCTTGTGATATCAAGTAGTTATTCATTCTCATGCTCCAAAAAGCATAATTGTTACCATCAAATAGTGGAGCCTTACTTTTAGATAATCCATTTTGTGAAGCCATCTGTGTTCTTGTAGAATATACCCTCAAGCTGTTAGCATTTTTGAAGGAACCCGCTCTGATACCAATTGAAGAACATAAGATTATACTGAGAGGGGGGTGAACAGTATAATGCCCAATTTTTACTTTCTTTCCAAATAAATATCAATTAGTGTCCTCAATTATAATTACAAAATACAACAATGTGCATTAATAACATAGATAACAATAGTAAGCAAGTGTACAAATCACCACACACAATTGAGACACAATATTTAACGTGGTTCCCCCAATGTGGGGTAGTCCACAAGATAATATCCTTATAATATTTCACAAATAAATATGGATCCTTATCCCAATACAAATTATTACTTTAATCTGCTCAAAGCTAGGTTGTCCTGATATGCTCAGGTGGGATCCACCGATCTACTCAACTAGTCTCTCCACTGATATGCTCAACTAGGCTATCCATTGATCTGCTCAGCTAGGCAATCCATTGATCTACTTAGCTAGGCTATCCATTGATATGATTAGCTAGGTTATCTATTGATATTCTTAGCTAGGCAATCCACTGATCTACTCAGCTAGGCTATCCATTGATCTACTCATCTAGGCTATCCACTAATCTACTCAGCTAGGCAATCCACTAATCTACTCAGCTAGGCTATCCACTGATCTTCTTATCTAGGCAATCCACTGATCTACTTAGCTAGGCTATCCACCGATCTGCTCAACTAGGCTATCCACTCATCTGCTCAGCTAGGCACTCCATTTATCTGCTCAGCTAGGCACTCCACTGATCTGCTCAGCTAGGCACTCCACTAATCTGCTCAGCCAGGTAACTAGTGTTGATGAGTTTTTTTGTTTCTATTCTATATCTTTCACTACTCACATATCTACCTCAATGCCTTATCTCAAGGCTCAAACAATCCTGCTCATATGTTGTCCCAAATATGTCCTCAAAGCCTTCACAAAAGGCTCAAGAAATGATGCTCAAATTCTATCCCAAATATGTCCTCAAAGCCTTCACAAAAATGCTCAAGCAATGATGCTCAAATACTTTCCCAAATTTGTCCTCAAATCCTTCACAAAAGGCTCAAGCAATGATGCTCAAATTCTATCCCAAATCTGTCCTTAAAGCCTTCTCAAAGGCTCAACCAATTATGCACAAGTAGCACTCAAATTTCAACCACAAATCAACAAAGGCAAGGCTCAATGATGAACTCAAAAATAAATTGCAATGTACTCTTCAATGGATGACAACAATGATCCACAATGATCCCAACAATGTATGACAAATACTCTCTCAAATGGATGACAAAAATGCTCAACAATATATTCTCAAATGTATGGCAAATGATCTCTCTAATGAAAACCTCTCCAGGAAATAACAATGAGGACTTCAACCAACCAAGGACAATCTCCACAAGTAATAGCAATAGGTTCTCAATAATATCTTCCTCATGTAATGTCAATAGGCTCTCAAGAAACAAGCACAACTCCTCCAAGCAAAGAGCTCTCAAATAGCTAACAATGATCTCCTCAAATGGAATACAAATGTATTCACAAGTGACTAAAAAATGGTCTCCTCAATGGTCTCACATAGAGGTAATGTACTCAACAAGTAACCAACAATACTCTCCTTAAAAAAATGGTAAAAACCTCCTCAATAGTGGTAATACTCTCAATGAACTCCACTAAAGCAATTATGAACTCAAGCATTAATTTTATCCATAAAATTGATTTTCTAATCCATCCACTTCCTCTCAATAGTCAAGGCACATAATCAAGCAATTTGTCTTCAACTTCAAACCCTAACTCATGTGCATGTCTTCTAACTCAAGGTAGCAATTAATTAGGTCTCAAGTTCCTAGTTTAATTTCATAGTCAAACCATGCACTAGGACATATACATGTTCAACACTTTACAACCTTATAACTCCCTAAATTCATTAACATAAACAACAAGCACCTATGATTTTATTTATTTGTTTTAACACCTTATAACTCCACAAGTAGACACAATAATTTTTAATTATTTAATTCAATACCTTATAACTCCCTAAGTACACATAGCAATCATTTATTTCCAACAAATACCTTATGACTCCCTAATTTTTGCAAAAATAATTTAATGCACCACAAATTTTGCAATATCAACTATTACCATGCACTAGAGATAAATACCATTTTATGAAGTTTGTAGCCTCCAAAATATTTTAAAATGTTAATGTCTTTGCCAAAAATCAATGTGCCTGTACCACCTTCGAAATCGTCAACGTTTTTCCCAAAAATCAATGCACCTTCACACCTTCGAAATCATCAACGTTTTGCCCAAAAATTAATGTGCCTTCACACCTTCGTGGGAGTCAAACTCTATTCCTCCTTGCTTGCACTATGAAGTGCTTACCATGTGAGCATTGGCCCACGTTGGGATTCAATCCCAAACACTTACTTTAATCTCTACGCTCGACTATCAAAACAAAATCAATCTCTCACAAAAAACTTTTTCTCCTAGCGAGATTCAAACACATACCTCTCCTGTGCAAATATGATGCCCTACCAACTATGCTACGCTATCCAATGTGACGTCAGTTCTAGAAGCTTTCGATTTTGTCTTTGCCATTTCAATATTTAGTTTTGCCTCTATGTTGCCTCCCTTCGATGACTCTCTCTCATGCACTAATTATTCTTCTGTATCCGCAATGAAATAACCAAAGTCTTCTTTGATTTATATGCCTTTCAATGCCTTTAATTGACGTCAGATAATTTTATTAAACTTTATACCTTAGAATTATTAAATAAATATTTAATAATTCATCTCTTATCTTTGAATTGGGATATCTCCTTTGTAAGTTTAAATTTTGCCATGAAACTTTTTGCATCTAGGTTTTATTGAAAAAGCCTTTTCATCCATCATTATTTGGAGATGTCTTAGCACATTGGTTTTAATGAAAAACCTTTTCCAATTTTTTTAATAAAAACCCTTTCCATTGGTTTAATTAAAAAACCTTTCCGTCAGTTTTAATAAAAACCCTTGCCATTGGTTTTAATAAAAACCATTACCATTGGTTTTAATAAAAACCATTAATATAATATTTAAAAAATTAAATATTATATGCCTCTTGTGCCACAAAACCCTGTATATATCCATGCTCTCCAAAATGTCATAAATGAATATTTATGAAGTGATTTTGCCACCAAAAATCAATGTGATACATGTGACATCAATGACAACACAAAATAACTCAAATTGCCAACATTGTTTTGGAAAACAAAATTATAATTTGATCTTATATTGTTCACCCCCCCTCTCAGTATAAGCATGTGTTCTTTAATTGATATCAGAATGGGTTCCTCTAAAAAAATCTAACAACTTGAAGGAAAGTTGTACAGGAACACAAATGGCATATTAGAATGGATCTTCATCAAATAAGGCACCATTGTTCAATGGGAACAATTATGCTTTTTGGATTATAAGAACGAATACTTATTTATTGGCACAAGGATATGAGACATGGCAATTGGTTGAGGATGGATTCACATCTACAACTACTACTCCCACAGATAAATATGGTAAGCTATTATATGTGAATAATTCCAAGGCTATGAATGTAATCTTAAGTGGATTACATGAAGTAGAATTTGTGAAAGTTATGCATTGTAAATTAGTAAAAGAGATATGGGATAAATTGAAGCAAATATATGAAGCAGATAAAAAGGTCAAATGGCAAAACTACAAAATCATAATAAAATATTTGAAGATTTGAATATGGAAGATGAGGAAGATATTGCTACATACTTAATTCATGTGGATAGGATTGTTAATACCATGTGTGGACTTGAATTTGAAATTGAAGACTCTAGTATTGCGCAAAAGGTTTTAAGGTCACTTCCTATGAGGTATGATGGAAAAGTTTCAGCTATAGAAGAGATGAGAGATATTGAAAGTTTGACTATGGATGAGTTACATGGAATTCTTACAACTTATGAGATGAGAATAGTAAAGGATCCCAACATCAAAAAAGAGACAGCTATCAAAGCATCAAATAAAAAAAAATATAAGAAATCAAAATCAATTGGTGAGTCAAGCAGTGATGAGGAAGCTAACTATTGTAGAAGAAACAAGGACTTAAGAAAGCACAAAGGTATGAAAACAGTGAAATGTTTTAATTGTGGAAATTTTTATCATTATGCATATAATTATCTAGAAGTTGGAAGTAGTAGCAATGAAGAGAAACATGATCATAAGAAAAAGGAAGGAGGAAAATCCAGGTATAAAAAGAAAAATAGGTTTGGTCAAGGCAAGCATGAAAATAAATTCTTTCAAAGTCACAATAAGAGTTTCTATGTTAATAAGGGAAGCAAGGCTCTAAGTGACAGTGATGAGAGACCCTAAAATAGTGAATAAGAAGAGATTTTATTTTTGGCAATAGAAGAGGAAGAAAATGCTCCTGTTGAAGATAAAGTTGAAAAGTATATAGATGCTCTTGAATATCAAGAAGTAGAACAATCATAAAAAATTGAAGAGGAAGGCACATTATATCTAGAAGCAGAAATTATTGTTGCTCTTAAAGAATTGAAAAAGGTTAGAAAGAAGAATTCAAGACTAAAGAATCAAGTTTAAGAATATGAGGAAGAAAAATAAAAGCTTCTACAATACCTAACAAACTCAAAAGCTAAGGCAAAGAGAGTTAAAGAGTTAATGAATGAAAAATTAGAAGCAAAATAGTTAGAATGTGAAATACTTGAACATGAGGTAGTTTCACTAAGGATGGAAGTGAAAAATTCTAAGGACAAGTTACACAGGTTTGGGAAAGGTTCAAAAAATTTGGTTAAGAGAATCAATGCACAAAGATCTTCATCTATCAAAATAGGACTTGGTTTTGAATAAGTACAAGAGAAACAAGAAAAAGGGTCAAACTCAAGCTCAAAAGAAGAGGAAGTTTCAGAGAAAGAGAGTGAAGAAGAAAGTGAGACTTATGTGGATAAGTTGAAAAGAATCTTCACTAAGAAAGGAAACAATGCACAAAAAAGAAACAAGGATCATCAAAGAGAAGAAAAAGGAAGGACTAAGAGACCAGTGGGCTCAAGAAAAGATTTCTTCAAAGGATATTGTTTTTCATGTAGTCGGTTTGGTCACAAGGCTATGCATTACAAGGTTTATGGAAAGAAGTAGTATGGTTTTACTAAGAACTTCAAATATGGATATATCTTTCAAGGGTATTGCTACTCTTGTAATCAATTTGGTCATAAAGCAATCTACTATAGGTTTCATGATAGAACTGAGTATGGCTTCACCAGGAGGAACTTCAAGACATTTGCACCTTCTAATAACTACAAAATTAAGTGTTACAAGTGCAATAATATAGGGCATAAGACCAAGTGGTGTAGAACAAAGTTTCCAGAGCTTCCAGAGACAAGCAAGAAAAGGGACACTCAAAAGGATCAAAAAGGTATGTTGAGAAAGAAGGTTGACAAAGAAAAAGAGCATTGTATGTTGGGAGTAGAGATACACCCACCCTAAAATTAATCACCTCAAGGAGATGATGTGGGAAGGGTACTGAGCTAAGAGTCTTATATTTAGTCCCAAAGGATTCCCTTTGCCATTGATGTTAAATGGGGAGATATTTGAAGTAAGGGGGGAGCATTCAGTTAGGGAGAGCAGTTTCTCAGGGGGAGCAGATTTGGAATAAAATGGTTTGAAAAAAATAATTTTTAGAAAAGGGTTGTAAACAATGACAAAGGGAGAGATTGTTGGAAACTTTGAGTAATTATGGTGTCATTGATGTCAAGTGTTAGATGAAAGCAAAGTTCATATCAATGCAAGCAAAGTGATAAAAAGATGGTTAAAATATTTATATTTTAAGCCCAAGAAATTTGGTACAAAGCTCCACATGATTAGTTAAAAGGTTGTCTAAAAATCCAAAAGGAAGAAAATGTCTAGGCTCAAAAAGGAAATAATATTATAATATTTAATATTATAATATTAAAGTTATAAAGTTAAGCCTAAGGTTCAATTATAAAATAATTATAATATTTATATTATATTATTTTATAACCCTAAGTGGGTTTGGTGCCAACTTTGAAAAAGAATTTTTAAATTCTTAAGCATCGTCGATGTCCTTAGCATGGTGGTAAATCCATATTTATATGGTAATGTTTGGTGTCCTAAGGTGGTGTGTTCGATGCATATTTCAAGTGATTAATGTGAATTTTTGGCATGCACAATCGTGAGTAGAAGAAGATAAATTTTTTATTTAAAAAGAAGAAAGGACTTTGGACGTGTATAAGGATACAATTATTCGATCTTATATCCAACCACATGGTTAATTTAGCAGTAGACTGGGCAGTGTTAAGGTGTTGGCAAACGATAGGTTCTGTGGTCGAATCTGGGCGGTGAAAATTTTGTTCAGAAATTTTTTTGGTAAGTAAATTGAGCAGAGGTCAAAGTGTGCATCATGCTTTTTTGTCCTCATGTGGACGGTTGGCCTAGCGGTGACCCAAATGGTGCTAGCACGCTGGAAGGCGGTAGGTGATGTGTTTGAATCTCTTGTGGTAGTTTTTTGGTAAGCATTAATTAAATTTTTAATTGCCTAAGGTTGAGGGTTAGGCGCATGAGGTGTATTTGATTATTTGAAGCACTTTTGACTTAGGGAGGTATAAGGGGAAATAATTTTTAATTATTTTTTGCAATTTATTTTTAAGAAAATATTATGAAAATGTCTTTTTGCTGAAAAGTGATTTTGTGGAGTAATAAGGATTTTTGATAATTATTTTATGAATATTTTGAAATTAAGAGGGAGTTAAAATGTGTATGAAGTATTTCTATTGCTTGTATTTTTGCTTCATTTTGAAGGGCTTGGTTTTATGATTTAATGCTCTAGTTTGAGAAACCAAGAGAGTTGGTTTGGAATTTAATTGTGCACACTTGTTGAGAGAGGTTTCCCAATATATGAAAAGGTGTTGTGCTAATATTTTGAAGTTGCAAAATATATCTTTTTGTGAGATAGGTTTTGAAGACATATCTTCATAAGAGCAAATTAAGAGGTATGGGCACATATTTCCTTATTTAAGGTGTTTTTTTGAATGAATATTTCTGAACATAAGGTGGAGTGAAAAGGTTTGTTTGGTAAATATTGTTGAAACTATTTGAGTTAGGATTTGTTCTTCATGGTTGAATGGTTTGGAAAATTATGGGAGAGAACTTCAGAACAATCTATGCTTCTATTATTGAAATAGGTTAAGACATTTATGCTAGATATTGTGAACTACTTGTGCTAGAGTTGAAGATAAGTTAGTGCATTTTTGTGAAATCTTTTAAGCATTGGTTGAGTGATTTTGAAAGCAATTGTGAAAGTGTTTGAGATCAATCTTGTGAGGAAAATTATGCATTAATGTGATTGATGTTTGAGAGCAAATTTGGAAGAAATATAGATTAGTTTTGTGAAACAAGTTATACATTGTTTGATTTGATTTGAAAGGGTTTTTGCAAGAGATAAATATTGGATTAGTTGAATGCAAGATTTGTGAATGTGAAGAACATATTAGGATTTTGATAGTGTACATCATTATCTATATGTTCCAGAGGTTAAACAAATTTTGAGTAGAATATATTTGCTTGAGGAAAGCATTTCTGAAAAATATATAAGCTTTTTTTGTATGCAAAGTTTGGAAATATTTGAGCAGGTTTAGTGAGCAACTTTGAGGTAGATTTGAGCAAGTCTTGTGAGAAGACTTGAAGCATATTTGAGGCAGATTTGAGCAAGTATTATGATAAGACTTGGAGAAGCATTAAGGCATATTTTATCAAGTCTTTTAAGAAGGCTTGAAGGCATATTTGAGCAAGTATTTTAAGAAGGCTTGAGGGAAGATTTGAGCAAGTCTTTTGAGAAGGCTTGGGGATAGATTTGAGATAGAGTTAAGAGTAATTTTGGTTGTTGATTTGATCAAGATTTATGTTAAGTATTGGAGATAAATTTGAGATAGAATTGAGATTAGGTTTGGTTGTTGATTTGATCAAGCTTTGTGTTAAGGCTTAGGGATAGATTTGAGAAAGAATTGAGACCACGTTTGGTTTCTGATTTGATCAAGCTTTGTGTTAAGGCTTGATTTGAGATAGAATTGAGAGTAGGTTTGATTGTTGATTTGTTCAATATTTATGTTAAGGCTTGGGGCAGATTTGAGAAGGAATTAAGATCATATTTGTGAGTAGAATTAGAACAATTTTTTTCTAGACTTGGGATAAAGGTTGGTGTTGATTTGAGATAGAGTTGAGAGCAAGCTTTGAAGGTGACAAAGTAAAGAGGATAAAAGTCTCCAGTGGATAGAGATCCATCAGCCAGTGCAATAGGGACAGAGGTATCTATTGGAGAGATATCCAAAATCCAGAGCAATGGGGGCAAAAGTCTTCTAGAAGCTCACTAGCTAGAGTAGAGGGGATAGAGTTCTCCTATGGAGAGAGATCCACGAACCATATTAAGGGGAAATATTTCTCCTATGGAGAGACATCCATGAACCATAGCAAGGGGAAAGAGTTCTCCTATGGAGTGGGATTCATGAACCAGCTAGGGATATAGAGTTCTTCTATGGAGAGAAATCCACAAATCATTTGAGGAGATAGAGTTCTCCTGGATCAAGTTCCACAAACCATAGAAAAGGGGAAAGAGTTCTCTTATGGAGACAGATCCACAAACCACATAAAAGGGTAATTAGTTGTCCTATGGAGAGAGATCCACAAATAAGAGAATAGGGGATTGGTGTCTCCTTTGGATAGAGGTCCATAAAAATTGTAATAGGGAATTGATTCCCAAGATATTTATTGAGAAAATTTAGAAGAAATATTTTCTTCGTGGACATAACCCCATTGGGTGAACCACGTTAAATTTGTGTCTCTCATGTGTGTTATGATTTATGCATTACTTTGACTACTATTATTGATATTTCCATTTATAATATTGGATAATATTATTTTGAAAAGAAAAGCAAAAGTTGGTCTTATAATTTTCACCACCCTCTTAGTATAAGCTTGTGTTCTTCAATCATGTGATATAATTTGGGAGAATTACCAACATATGGAGGTTTATAAATTTATTTAGACTTCTTTTTACTTAGATATTTTTTTTTGGGTTGAATGCACCATAACTTTAGTAGATACCCCATTGTATCAGTCTCTTGAGGGAAGACTTATCTATCTTGCTCAAAATAGACCCTATATAAATTTTGCTATTACGTATTGTTCTAGATATACAAACACCCTAAGAAGGTAATTGGACAATATATAAGAGGATTCTCAAATGCATTAGGACCTATCGCATGGTTATTCACAACTCCATTATCTCCCCTCTAATTGTGATAGGTTTTTCATATGTTGACTGCATGGAATATTTGGATGAGTGATAATTCACCATAGATTTTGTGTTCTATCTAGTATCTAGCCCAGTTTCTTGGTATTCTAGATATTAATCCATTATTTGTTAATCCTCCATAGAGATTTAACAATATACTACCAATGAGGTAACTAATTATATTAGGTTGATGCTTATGATTTTGGAGGATATTCACATTCCTTAGATTTTTTCATTCATCCTTAAATGTGACAATCAAAGTGCCATTTAGCTTTTCTACAGTCCAATATTTTTATAGGCACATGAAATTTTCAACCTAACCATGTCATGTGCACATGGGAGGAATTCACTGGAATCCCTATTTCTTCACTTGAGGGTCTCTTTCCAAAGGAGACCATGAGGATATAAATATCCTTTATGTGATTAGAACCCTACTCCATGCAATTTTTTAAGGTGTAAAAGTAGATGTAAATGCTTGTATATCAACGTTATATGAGTTCATTAAAAAAAACCTAAAGTTTTGGATCACTAAATTTTGACTCTTTTTTGGGCCTTTATTATTTATTTAAAACTTAAGGCTAAGATCACATAAAATGCATGCTAAGTTTATATCACATAAATGCAAGAAAACAAGAGCTAAATTATATGCTTTCTATTTTGATGATGGGCTAACTAAGAAGAGATTTGATTTCCAAGGCAAACAAGAGATCATGAAAAAAACAAGCTAGCATATAATGCAACTATATGATTTTGATTTCTTGCCTAGATACTTGTAAAAATGAGAAATAAGTTGAGCTTTGACCTAATATTCTTTGATTTTGACCAATGTAAATGTGTTTTGTAAAAGAAGTTAAGACTAGATTAGGGTTCCTTGATTCTCCAAATTGAAATGTGATTTTAGATATAAAATAGTAACAAAATGCTGAAAAATAGAGTTTAGAATGATACCAAGTGGTTGGTTTACCTTTACTAGTATTTGACCAGAAACACCACTTCTACCAAAAACACCACTTCTACCAAAAACACCACTTCTACCAAAAACACCACTAGCAATTTTGGTCCTAACTGGCAAATTTGGCACCTATAAAAGAAGACAAAAAAATTAGGTTTTCTATTTTGAGGGGTCTATTTGAGTGCTAGAAAGGGTATTTTCCTATATTTTCAGCTAATCAGACCCCTGGGTATGAATGGCATTTTTGGTTGTATTCTAAAGAGCCAAAATTACCAGTTATAGTGGTATTTTTGGGATGGTTTTGGGGTTGATTTCATATTGATTTTTCTATGAAAAGCGAATATGGTATTTCTTGAGGGATGTACTAGGTTTATGGATTACAAATTCAAGGATTTGAGTTACAAAACCCTACAAATTTAAGCCCAAAATGAATATGTATGCAAAGGGAGTGGATAGTCTTAAAATGACTAAAATTTTGATAAAATGCAAGTGTAAGGGAGTGAAGAATGGATGCAGTGGTGTTAGAAATAATGTAGAATGACTAATTTAACTTCTAACCAAAGTAAATTAGCACTAAGTAACAAGAAACCAATGTAAATGCTAAGATATGAAGAAATGTTGAACAAAACTTCAAAATATTCAGTAGTAAGAAATAAAGGGAAGGAGAATGCAATGGGAGAATGATTGAGTGCTGCAAATGATGAGATAAAAAGACAATAAAAACCTTGTATATTCAAAACAATAGCTTGAAAAGAAATAGGGAGCAATGATATATGACTACAAATGAAAATAGCATGTAATGTATGAAGAAAGAAATTGCTAAAAGAGATTGAACATCAAACTTATGCCTACAAATGAAAGAAGCATGAGATTAAATGAACATGGAAGGAAGGAGAAATGTTAGTATGCTATCAATATGAATGATATGACTATAAATAAATGGAAATAAGTATTTTAAGACAAAATATGGAGGACAAATGCAATACAACCCTACAAAAGAGAAGGTTATGGCCAAAATATGGGTAACAAATGAAAGTAAACCCAAATGGACCTGCAAAGAGATGTTAGGAAGTAAAATGAAGATGATATGCTTGAGCTAAAGGCTACAAAGAAAATGTTATATGGCTACCAATAGAGATAAAACCTTGAAAAATGAATTAGAAGAATGAAATATGGAAATATCAAGAGAAAGCCCAAGCTAGCAAGGCTACAATCTAAAGGAAAAAATACAAAGTGGAGCAAAGATGAATAGAGATAAGGGATATGCCAGGAGATCTATCACCTAATAGAAATCCTTCCTTGCCTCCAAGATGACCACCTTGCCCCAATGCTAAAGAAGTAGATCTAGAAGAAGAATACTAGAAGAATGTTTGAAGAATGTAATTAGCCTTAGAATGCTCTCTATGTATTTACCCAAGGGGTACTTAAATAGAGTTTGAAGGAGGGATTAAGGGGTGTTAAGAGAGAAAATTAGTTAGGAATAATTAGAAATTTATAGGTTTGGTTCATTTTTGGAGTGTACGACGTTAGATAAGGGAGTGTAAGGATGGAATACGTGTGCCCCTGGCTCACACTGAGAAATTTTGAGCATTTTACAAATTCACCACTTTTGATCAAATTTGTCGATGGTAATTTTAGTTTTGATTGGATTTTTTGTTTAAAGGTCAAATTTGACTATCAAGGTTTGATTTTTGGAGGTTTACAAAATTAGACATTTGGCTTACTAAATTTGTCAATGGCATTTTTGATCCGAGTGCCAAATTTGGTAGAGGTAGGAAAAGGTGTCCAAATTACTATGTTTGGGCCAGATTGATATTTTATGATGTGACTTATTCACTATCTTCTACTTTACTGGATTGTCAAAAATGGGTGTCTATATTTTGCCCTAGATTTGACATGATGTATGTGATATTGCATCAAAATTTAAGTAGTAAAACTTAATTTTAACACTGTGTTGCTTTGTTATTGTTTTGTAATGTTGATTTGAAGAAATTATTATTATTGCATCTATTTTGGTTATTTTGTGTCATTACTATATGTATGCTTTGTTGATGTTGAAAAAGGTTACCCCATGTAATTTTTTTTTTTGCTCTATGATGCCCCTCAAGAATAATGTGCCAAATTGATGATTTGGGATGAATTCTCAAAATGGGAAACACAACTAAAAAGGTTTGGAAATTGTGGGTGCTAAAAAGGGGGAAAGGAGGTGAAATTGCTTTTATTTTCATCGCACCATTTGAAGAAAGTTGGAGAGATAAAGAGGTGCACTTTTGGGCATGGCAGATAACCAGAGATGGGAACATCATGTAGACGTCATTCAAGGAACAATACATGTACCAAAATGAGACCAACATGCGTGTCCTTGATCCTAACTAAAAAATTTGATTTTGGGTTAATTTTGTGATGTTTTGTGACATCTATGGTGAATTTGGCATTTATAAATTTGGTACTAGCATTTTTGGCACTAGTGGAAAATTTAGCACTAGCTAAAATTTGGTTAGGAGGTTTTCTAATTATGCTCTGAATGTGGTTTTTATAGGGGATGCAAGTTTTGGTAAGTCGAGAGCATCATCCAAAGACTATGGATAACATTTTGGAAAGTAATATTAGCACAAAGGATGTGGGAGTGTTAGTGGTGATAGGGTTTTACTATGTGGTGTACATGCCCAAGGTGGAGTTTGATCATCCTATACTAACAACCTTAGCTAAGATATGGTATCGATAATCCAATAACTTTAAATTTCCAATGGGGGAGATGGCAGTGACACTAGAGGATGTGTGGTTTATCTTTTGAGTGCCTATTTGGGGAGATTATGTTCATCTAGGGATATATATTGTGATTAGGAGTTTAGCCTTTTTAGAGCATGCTAACTTTTGTAGGATGAAGTCAGGATTGAGGGTCAATAATATCTTTGTAGGGGGGCATATTAATCAATTGACTACACTGCTAGTGTCCATTGTATCAGGGTTACTGATGGGTGATACTAG
The DNA here is from genome assembly GCA_028583015.1 of Wollemia nobilis. Classification (NCBI taxonomy): domain Eukaryota; kingdom Viridiplantae; phylum Streptophyta; class Pinopsida; order Araucariales; family Araucariaceae; genus Wollemia; species Wollemia nobilis. The sequence continues at coordinate 7,442,865 of JAQPPZ010017095.1, forward strand.
AAGATAATTTATGTAGTGGAGATGGGGATATGTTATTACTGGATTGAGGGATGATCATATTGTTTATGCATAGGCTCCAACAATTTTGGTAAGGATTTACCATATATTATACCAAGTGGTAAATTGATAGGGTAAGATATTGGTGTGTTGTAGTCTCCTTCAAGTTAGGACTTGGGAGCACACAATGATCAAGTGACTTGTGGTAGTAGTGAGAGGATGTAGACTTGAGTGATTAGTAGTCTATAGAGAGGCAAAGTGTATACATAATTCTCATAATTTTTTGGAGTAGGCATAGTGTTTGATTGATGATTTTAGGTAATCATGGAGGGATTGATACATATGGGTAGATGATCACCAAGAGCTTGCCAAGGTTAGGTAGACAACATGGTTGGATTATGGGAATCAAGCATATGAGTTGCACAAGTATGATTGTGTATTATGTTAGTATGGGGAGGTATAAGATGTACCAACTATAGGAGAGGTATGGGTGTGATGGCTTCAACATGAGATATGGTGGATCCTACTAATATCTATACTTTTATAGAGGTAGACATGGATGATATTGTAGTCCTAAATCCTATGATGGATTTTGTGGGGGTGACAATTGAGTATATTGCATGGTATGGATGGTTTAGACCTCATTTATTGACATTGGGTCTATCACTAAGGGACCAAACATAGACATTTTATAATGTGGTCAGTGCTTTAAGATAAGTCAAATAATGACTTGGGAAGGAGTGGAAGGATAGGGTAGCAACCAAAAAAATTATAGGAGGTTGTGGATAGGGAGTCACAATGGCTAGTGCTCCTTTGGATGCGCTCCCATTTGCCATTTTTCCATTTCTAGTAGCAATGTCTAGTGGAGTAGGTCCTAGCACTTCAAGGGAGGTTGGGTCCAGTAGGATGATGAATGAGGATATGGTAGTGGAGCTAGAGACTCTACATTGGACTCTAGAGGATGTGAGAAGACAACTAGCAACCTTTGAGGTTATGTGGGTGGATGAGGTGACTAGAGTCAAAGAGAATATAGTTCATGTGAGGGCTATTAGTGGGGAGACCATTTATCATATCCATTAGATCTATATTGGGTTAGCAATGAGTGGACTATGGACTAGGTGATAATTTCTATCCTATGATTAAATATAGTGGTTACAAGTGGAGAGAGAATAAGATAGCTATGCTATGGCTAGATTCGAGTTGAAAATGGAGAAACTAACTTATGAGAGGAATGAAGCTTACATGAGGGTTGGATAGGATGTAGATGTTGCGATAGTGGTCATGATTATAAGGCCACTCGAGTAGGAGCTACAAGATTATATGGTGAAGTTGGATTCTACTAGGGACGAAATCATTGATTTGCAAGAGAGGGCACAACATGCAAAGCTTTGTGATGAGAGGGTGTTATGTAGGACTACCTATTAGTGATAGTTGTACCACACAAATGTTCCTATAGAGTGATGAGCACCTTTACATTCATGGATGTGATCGAGGATATAGTCAATGAGTGATATCATAGCGATTTGTTGGCTTTCACTCGTTGCCACCTCCACTGAGAGCTGAGGTAGGAGAGACTAACTATAGTTGTTAGGCATTTAGGAGTAAGTGTACTAGTTTTGATATGTGGTACACCCTTATTTCATATTGGTTGAGTGTATCATTTTATTATTGTGATACACCTTCCTCAATGACATGTATGATTTGAGGTATATATAGTAATGAAATTTATGTTTGGATTTTGAAATTCTTTGTGATGATCCAATTTTGAAGTTTTATTATGTGATGTATTGATTATGTAATGTATTAGTTGTGTGATGTATTTATTGTTTGATGTATTAGTTGTTGATGAAAATATTTAGAAATTGATTGATCATTTAGCAGTGACCTTATGAGTTTGATGATGACTAAATGCTAAGGGAGAGCAATAACTCTGTTGAGTGGTAACCTAATATCTAATGATAGATAATAATATAGATTTATGCTATAAGCGATGGTCTCTAAACCTGATAAAAGACAAGCACTCATGTGATTGATATGCGAAGGGTTATCATTTAAGCCCATATATACCTTGCATGTTTTCATAGATGGAAACATGATATCTTCATGCTTAACTGGTGGCCTATGAAGCTACATAAAAGACAAAAAATTAATACATGATGATGTACCTATAATATGTAACATATATATATTTATTTGTTAGTAGAGTTAGTTGTTAGTGGTTAGTTTTTATTTCTTTGAAAGGCATACCCGAAGGATTTTATGCATGCTTTGAGAGGTATACCCAAAGGATTTTATGTACACTTTGAGACGTACCCAAAGGATTTTATGTACACTTTGCGAGGCATACCCAAAGGATTTTATGCATGCTTAGAGAGGCATACCCGAAGGATATTATATGTATGCTTTGAGAGGCCTACCCAAAGGATTTTATGCAAGCTTTGAGAGGCCTACTCAAAGGATTTTATGCAAGCTTTGAGAGACGAACCTGAAGGATTTTATGCATGCTTTGAGAGGCATACTCGAAGGATTTTATGCATGTTTTGAGAGGCATACCTAAAGGATTTTATGCACACTTTGAGAGGCATACACAAAGGATTTTATGCATGTTTTGAGAGGTATATCCAAAGGATTTTATATGCATGCTTTGAGAGGTATACTTGAAGGATTTTATATGCACGCTTTGAGAGGCATTCTAAAAGGATTTTATGCACGCTTTGAGATTCATACTCAAAGGATTTTATATGATTTTGTATTGCTTTGTAACATTTTGAGAGTAATGTAATGCCTTTAAAATATATATGTAACATAATGCCTTAGTGTGATTTTACAATGAGTGATTTGTATGTTTTACCTTAATAAGTGTTTCTTATATAGGGACTTTTTAGTAGTAATAGATAGTAGTTGCTTTTCGAATTTGTATGTGAGAATAGGTGTTTAGATTTATGTTGTTAGAGAAAATTTCCACCTTAGTTTAAAAGCAAATGCTTATGTAAAGATGACCATATAATATTGTAGATTTATTGACACATGAGAGAGGGTAACTAGAGTATATAAGTTCATTACCTAATGTATATGCAACTATTTACATGTACATAAGGAAGTGGATTTAATAATTGTTGCCACCTATGATGTGTTAAAAAAATTGAATGAGAGTGTATTGTGAAAATTTTATAGTAAAGGTTATCTTGAGGATCATATGTCCCAAAAAAACACACCTACAATATAATTGTAAGTATGCAACTTGTGAGGATATGATAAAAAAAATTTCCTAGGAGGTAATGTTTTGATTTTGTAGAATGATTTGTTCCTTAAAATTTTGAATGCATAAGATAAAAATCCAAGGAAAAATATTCGTTATCTAATGCATATACAAGAATTTATAGATACATGATGAATAGAGCTGAACTTGGAGCATATTTGATGTATTGAAAAATTTGAGAATTTTTAAAAACAAATTAAATTCTTTAAACTAAGGATAACACGTTCATATGGATAATTTGAGAAAATAAGAAGCCCTTCTCCTTTTCTTGGTGTGTATACAAATAATTGTATATGCGTCGAACATAGGAAAAAGGAATCACCTTTTATAGGATCTACATATAATAGCATGGCCTTGATGCAGGAGCATCCAACGAAATTTGGGAAATTTTATTTATTTTTCCTAAATTTTAGTGCATTTTGTCGGGGCCATAACTTCTCAACCGTAGCTTCGATTGACGTGAAATTTGACAGGGAGCTAGTTGGGAGAGTTATAAACAAATATGACTATGTAGAGTCCTATTTTTCCAAAAAATCTAGTTTTTGGGGCCAAATTCCATCATCTAGTGCCCCGAAATTAGGTTTTAAAATTACTTACCTAGTTTTTTATGCTTTTTGAGTTGTTCGAAGGTTAATATCTCCTAATGTATTTATAGTTAGGACTGGAAAATTTATTTTTGGCTTGTCTATTGTAAGAGGGATGCGCACCCCAATTTTGGGCCCCATCCGACTCATTTTTAGTTTTTAGGGTTTTTTGGCTATATAGCCACAGAATGAGGGTTTGTGAGGGAATCTTTCCAAGTTTTTGAATGAGAATTGGTTTGAGCAAGTTTGGCTCTCCATCAGACCTTTAGTATAAATGATATTGTTGTAGATGCAAAGATAACATCCACAATAGTTTATACACCATTATGAAGCACAAAAATTTGATAATTTACTGATTGGCTTAGTCATAAATGGTTATGGATACGTAAAGTGTTGATCATTAGATCCTAATATTTCCTAAGGGTCTAAGTCAGCCAGGATATTTTTTGTAATGATGATATAATGATTTCTAAAGAAAAGTGGAAATGATAGTTTTTTGTAGCATACCAATATGAAGGAAGTTTTTTATCCATTTAATGACATATTAATACTTTTATAAACATATAGAGAATATCTAGTTGTCTTAATAGGTGCTTATGTAATTCTGTATATTCTTAATATTTGTTTTTATCACATACTTGCATGATAAATTAGTTAGAAAATAGAAATTTTTTAATCCAATTTACTTATTAGACAAGTATCTAGTGAACAGAGTATGATTTGTGGATGGTCTCTTGTTGTAGAATACCAGACAACTATGAGGACACGATCTATTCAATATCTAGTGAAACTTACAAATAATTATAGGCTCACAAGCCATTGGATCAATGGAGTTTCATAGTATGAATTATCTATTTAAACAATAATTTGTTATATTTTGATTTATGTTTGATAGAATGCTAATGTAATAAACTAGACATATAGGAAGACAACATAGATCTAGTGCCTGGTAAGACTTATAAATAATTGTAGACCTAAAATATATTGGATCTATGGAAGTTACCTAATCTAAATGGTTTATCGAAGGTAATCAATGACATTATGATTTATACGTGATAGCATGCTATGCAAAAAATTAAGAGGAAAGTAAATACATCATTGATCTAGTTCCTAGTTTGATTCGTACGAAACTACAAATCTACAAAATATTGGATCAATGGAACTCTACGATCCTTATGATTTATTGAAAATATAGTGCATGAGGATTTGATTTATATTTAATTGCATACTTAAATGATATATAAAATAGGAAAGATGACCCTATTTATCCATTCCTTTATAAGAGTTACAAATAATTGTAAACCTACAAAGAATAGATAAATAGGGCTTCTTATCCCATGCAATATACAAAGTAAGCAATATGGTGTTAACATTTGTATCAAGTATGATTTCATGAACTTAGATGACAAACCAACTAGGGAATAGACCCCATTCAACCAATGCCTAGTGAAATACATAAATGATTATGGATTTACAAGATATTGGTCGAATGCGATTCCCTACCCATGGGTGGTTTGTAAAATGAGTTGCACTTGATGAAAGTGATGAATAGATGTCATGATTTATTTGGTAGGCCATTCTAAAGTTCTTTTATTATATTGCATGACATAACCACAAATAATTGTAAGATTATGATGCATTAGAGGAGAAGAAGTAGCACTCCAAAAAGGCCTATTAAATAATAGTGAGTGCTAGTATAAAATGTTATTTGTTAAAGGATATTGTAGATATGTAATGTTGATATTATTATTGTGGAATAATGTTGATAGTAGTGATGAGAAGGTGTGTGAGATACAATAAAGGGATGAGTATGGGTCATCAGGATCATGGATGATCACACCATACATCACATAACCCAAGAGAGGAAGAAGAAGAGAAGAAATATGATAGACAAGAGATAGGAAGATAGAAGAATAAATGTAATTGATTATTATTTATTGTTGGATGTCCCAATATTAGGATAAAATAAATAGAAATGTTGGGTCATCAGGGCCATACATGATCACATTATATATCACTTAACCCAAGAGAGAGAGAAGAATAGAAGAAATATGATAGTAATGAAGTAGGATATAGCAAAAAATTTGAAGGATAAGGAACTTTTGGGATTAATAGGTTTTCTTAACATGAGGTTTTTATATGTGAATGTAATGCAAATGGATTTTATAACAAGGATTGAATTTTTCATCATAACAAATCCTCCTGACTCTATAGCATGATCAAGAAAACCAAGTAGTCATGCAAAGGGTGTAATACATTTTTTTGTTGTGAGGTTTATTAAGTCATGCATTCAATCATATGAGCAAGCAAGTGACATAGTGTTTTATGCATAGTATATTTTAAGATGCATGATGTTGATTGGTTCCTTATGTTCTTTGTTGTACAATGTGGTTGAGTGGGAGGCTTTGAATCCAAATTTGGATTTGATGATGAAAGGTCCTAACCAATTAGGCTCTAATATTTTGGTTCTCTTTGAGGACTAGGTCCCCAAATTTGAAGGATCTTGGATGTACTTTTTTTTGATAAGCACGTTGAAGTATGTTGTGATATGTTCTAAGATATTCCAAAGTATTAATGTGTTTTTCCTCTTAGAGATGTAGTTGTTGTAGGAAACCTAGATGATATTCATATTCTATCAAATATTCTTGCAATAATATCCTTAGATAAGGTATTTTCTTCTGTACGATAGACCAGAACATAAGGCGTTGTCCCTATTGGGGTATGCACACTAGTGCGGTATATCCATAGGATGGGATAATGTTGTAAGTGACAATCTCAACCATTTTTGTTTACTAGCTTCTTGAAAATTTGATTAGTTGTGAGCATCTATTTCCATAGAAGGCCAATAATAACCCATCTTAATGAGTTTATTGGCTACAACTAATCCATTGAAATGTCCACCACATGATCCATTGTGGATTTATTTTATGATAGTTTTGGCTTCTTATATATTCATACATTTAAGGAGTATGCCTCTGAAATAACATTGATACAAGATATCTCCAATGATGACATACTTACAAGATTTTAGTCTAAATTGTCTTTACTTTTGAGATTTGGATCCCTTGGAAATGTTCCTTATTTGAGGAACTTAAAGATGTCTTGGTACCAAGGTTCCTAAGGTGGAAATGTTTCAATTATGCATATGTTGAGGGGTGTATGTATGATTCGAGTATAGAGGACTCATTGATTTCTCTTATGATAATATAAGATTTTTTGTCTTCAAAATATAATGGGATAATATATGCAATAATAGCCATAGTGTTAGTGTGGTAATTTCTAGATCACGAGATGGCTTCTATAGTGATTTGGTCAAAGTCAATTTTTAACATGTTTATAATGTCTTTGTAAGATTTTAATTATTCATCCTTGGTTTGATAAGTGTCATTTACTTGGTTGATAACCAATTGTGAATTACCATACATTGTTATGCTTTTGATACTTAATTTTAATGTGGCCCTAATACCTAAGATCAATGCTTCATATTCTACTATGTTATTGATGTATGAGAAATGGAGTTTAAAATATAATGGAATGAGTTGTTTTTGCAAAGTGACTAAGATGATTCCTACCCCTATGCCTTTAGCACACTTAGCTCCATCAAAGTAAAAGATCTAAGCTTCAGGTTTTTGAGCTTCTATTGAGAGGATTATTTCATCTAGGAAGTATATGTATATGGGTGCTTTTATTCTAAAGGTACCGCGACGAGTTAATCAGCTATAATTTTTCATTTTAGGGATTTTTTGTTGAGGATTTCTAAGTCAAATTCACTAAGGGCTATGACCCACTTTGTTGTCCTTCCTGATAGGTAAGGATTTGACATAAGGTAACACAATGGGTCTACCCTTGCTAAAATATAGGTATTTTGGCTAAGCATATAATGTTTTAATTTGAGGGATGAGAAGACAATGGCCAAGCATAGCTTCTCCAATGGCATATAGCAATTTTCATAGTTCATCAAAGTTCTAGTTATATTAGACTAAATTTTATTGATGTTGTTTGTCATATTGAGCTAATAAAGCTCCAAGGACATGTTTAATAGAAACTATATATATCAACAATGGTTGATTTGGATTTGGTGGTACTAAGATAGGTGGTGTTAAGAGATAAGTCTTTAAGGGTTCAAAGGACTTTTGGAACTCATAATCCCACTCGAATTTTATTTCCTTCATTAGTAATTTAGATAAGGGTTGATATATTTTTTTTAGTTATGATATGAATCTATGGATAGCTTGTAATTTGCCTTGAAAGTTACATAATTCAGTTAAGTTTCTAGGTGGTGGCATGTCTGTTATGGCAACAATCTTGGAGGGATCAACTTCAATCCCATTATGGGATACAATGAATCCCAATAATTTTCTTGATGTTACCCCAAAGATGCAATTTTGGGATTTTAGCCTAACTTTGTAGTGTCGTAATATTTCAAAAATGCATCTAAGATATAGAACATGGTTATGTATTTTCCTAGATTAACCTGAGAGGTAATCCATGTAGTCTTATATAGTTTATGCATTAGGTCATGTAATATATGTCATGGCTCTTTGATGTGTTGCTCCCATATTTTTAAGGCCAAATGACATGACCTGATAGAAAAAGGTTCCCCAAGGGGTAGTGAAGGATGTTTTGGATTGATATTCTAGTGCAATTTTAATTTGATTATATCCTAAGAATCCATCCATCAAATATACACCTCAGATCCTGCAATGAAGTCTACTATCATGTCTATGTTTGGTAAATGAAAATTGTATTTTGGGTAAGTGTTTTTTATGTCCCTAAATTCTATGCAAATTCAAATAGATATTTCCTTTAGCAATAGGGACAATGTTGGAGATCCAATATGAATATTCTATGGCTTTTATAAAGCCAACATCTAGAGGTTTTTGCAGTTCATATTTTACCCAAAAAAGTGAATTTTGGATGTATTTTTCTTAATTTTTCGTTTAATGGGCTTGGCATCAAGACACACTACCAAATGGTGGACCACCAACTGGAGGTCAAGTCCTAGAATATCATCATATGCCAAAGCAAAAATGTCATGAAAATATTTTAAAAATTTTGTATATTCAATCTATTCTTCTTGAGTTAGTACTTTTTTGAGTGTAATAAGGCAAAGATCTTGATCCGTTCTGATATTGATATCTATTGTTTCTTAGATTAAGGCTTGTGAATCATACTCAAAATGAGAAGTTGTGGTTAGTACCCCTAATTATTCAAGCCCTTATGGATATAGAGATATTTTTTCTAATTCAAGAAGTTGGTTAGAGCTTATATTAAAGATCTACTTGAGGGATTCTTCCATAGGGTAGTTGTCACAAGAACCCTTAAAGTTTTCTTTTGTTGCTATTTATTTTGGATGAACCATTTCTAGAATGTTAATGCTACCAGATCGTATGGGTTTGCAAGGGTTTTGTTGAGGAGTGACCATATCTCTTATTGATATTCATCACCCCATTGAGAGCCATGTAGTGAATCAGGGTAGTTATCCTCATTTTTCTTCTTCTAATAAATGTGAGGGTTAATTTTTGCTAGGGATGAATCCAATTCCATATCATATTGACCAAGATTTGGCTTCTAGAGGCTCTTTGATGCCTTTTTCATAATGATCTAGGCATTTACCTTGGTATCCTATGTTGGTTAGTATCTTCTTAGCTATAGAGAATGAGAGTGATATATAACATGCAATGTATGTTCATTTACATGGCATGAAATTATACCCTTTAATACATTGGCCAAAGGTGGTTCCCTCATAAATTAAAGCACAAGTCCCTATTTGGGTTTTTAGTCCTTTCCTATTTGACATGCCTATGTCATGAGGATATAGGAACATGCTTACAAATTCTGTGAAGGGATTTGATTTTTGGTGGATTAAATTGACTTGATCATTGGAAGAGGATGATTGTGGAGCATTCCCTAGGTTTATGAGGGGTTCTTGGAGTATTTCCTTCCCTTTATATATTTTGGGTTGATTAGTTGTTCATGCTTGTTATATGAAAGGACAAATATTAGTCTCTTTGGTTATTAATAAATTTGCATAAAACAAAAGGCTTTGGATCTCCAAGGATGTGGATAATTCACCCTTGATATTTGTCTTTGAGACATTAATGTAAGGTAGAAGGAACTACCTTCATGGCATGTATCCAAGGTCTTCCAAGGAGCATGTTATATGTTATGTCACATGATATAATGTAGAAGATGTTGTTTAAGACATATGGTCCTAATTTTATAGGTATGGTAATAGTGCCTATTTCTTCTCTTTATTTATTGTTGAAGGGTATAATGATGAGGTCAGATTTTTGTAAATAATTTATGCTTAAGTCAAAATTTTGTAAAAATTTAGCGTTGCATACATTTAAGATCGACTCATTATCCACTAGAACTCTTTTGATACGTTTATCACCTATTTGAGTTATAATGTAATGATATGAGTTTCTTGATTTTTTTCAAGAGGGTATCTACCTCATGGAATACTAGAATATCACTATTCACTCCAATAAATCCAGCTATATTGGTGATATCATTCAAAGATATGTCTTGAGGAATGTCTTGTTCAATTAATATTTTCAACAATATTTCCCTATGAGCAGTTGACATTTTTAACAATTCTAGAAGAGATATTTTCATGGGTATCTCATCTAGTTTTCAATGGATATCAAAGATATGTAAGGGATTTTGAGAAGACATGAGAGCCAAAGGTGATTTATTAGGAATATTGACTTCAGTGTTTCTCAGGATAACCAAAGGAGGTTGATCCTAGAATTGATTCTTTCCTTATTTCCTATTCATAGCGTAGGAAGGTTTTGACAAATACATAGTGCCTACAAAGTTGGCTAACTTTTGATTATGTGTTGGTAAGGAATTTTTGAAAATATCCAAATTTTTGTTGGGATTTTCTGGTTGATTGAATGTTATTTTTCCTTCTTATATGAGGTCTTGGATAATGTTCTTTAAGATTATGTATTTTTTGGTAGTGTGTCCTTCTGTATGGTGATATTCACAATACTCATCATGTTTATACCAATTGGTAATCTTTAGTTGTATCCCAAGGTCTAATAGTTGGAAGTTCAAACATCTTAGAATCAAGGAGCATTTTTAACATGATGAATTACCTTTGTTTATTGTTTGTGTATTGTCTTTGGATGAATAAATTTTGAGGATCATTTTGAGTTATTTTTATGTTATTATTTTGATAGGAATTTGTTACACCATATCCTAAAATATGTTTATTTTTGTACTGTTCTTTGCTAGGGATTTTTTCTCCTCTTTGTATGAGAGGCTAAGACAGGTGACTAAATTGATGGAAAGATCTCCCTCTTTGTCTATTGCACATGCTTGATTGTATTTTACTTCAACACTATTACCTCAAATTTGAGAAGTATTGATAAATAGATTTCATTGTAAATAAATGGTTGATTTATTTTAAAAATGATAAATGGATTTCATTTGAAGTAAATGGTTGATTTATTTTAAAATGATAAATAGATTCCATTATAAGTAAATGGGTGATTTATTTTAAAATGATAAATGGATTTCATTTTAAGCAAATGGTTGATTCATTTTAAAATGATAAAGAGGTTTCATTTTAAATAAAATATTGAATTATTTTAGAATAATGAAGGAATTATAATTTAAACAAAAATTAAACCATTTCAAGGAATGAAAAAGAAGGGAGAAAACAATAGCTTCATATTAAAAAATTAAAGGAATTTTGGTGCTAGCAATGGTTGCTCCATTTGTAGCTAAAGGGATTCATCTAGCGCATTAAGAAAACCGTCGGTGTCTTAATTATATGCAGATTTTTTTAATAAGACAATAATCTATTGATTGGTTTAAAAAAATAATAGAAAAGAAGATTATGGAACCTACCTCCTACATCGGATCGGCCAGTGAGGTGAAGCTTCCCACTAACATGAGGGGATGGCCTCATTAACATGGAGGATGGCCTCATTAAGCATGAAGGGATGGCTTCATTGACAAGGGGGATGGCTTCATTGATGTGGAGGATGGCTTCAATTCTCGCAGTGCCTTGGGAAGGTGGAAAGGAAGAAAACATCCCCTCTACCACCTAACAAAGCATGGGAAGTTATGGTGGAAAGGTAGTGGATGGAAGCCAAGAGGGGGAGGTTATACATCGAATGAAAATAGGAGAGAAGGATGTAAGAGCACTGAGGAGAAGGGAGGAACAACAAGCACCAATGAAGCAAGAAGGAGGCATCGAGCATAGAGGAGGGAATACATATTCTTCAGCAACCGAGTAAGCCAATCGTGGCATAAACAACTAGGTTGGACTCATGGAACTCCTTTAAATATGTATTTATGGTTTTACCACTGGTTTTAGTTGTTGAAGTATTCTGTGAAGCCTCACATGTTGGTTGTGTGTAGCCTTGTGTGTTGGTTGTGTTGGCTTTGTAAGCCTTCATTGTGTTGAGCTTTGCATTGGCTTTGTAAGCCTTCATTATGTTGAGCTCTATGTTGGCTTTGTAAGCCTTCGCTATGTCAAGCTTTACGTTGGCTTTGTAAGCCTTTGTTGTGTCGAGATCTACATTGGCTTGGTAAGCCTTCGTTGTGTTGAGCTCTGCATTGGCTTTGTGAGCCTTCGTTGTGTTGAGCTCTACGTTGGCTTTGTAAGCCTTTGATGTGTCAAGCTTTACATTGGCTTTGTGAGCCTTCGCTACGTTGAGCTCTACATTGGCTTGGTAAGCCTTCGTTGTGTCAAGCTCTGCATTGGCTTGGTAAGCCTTTGCTGTGTTAAGATTTTTTGTTGGCTTGGGTAGGCCTTCGCTATGTTGGCTATGGCTAGATTTTGTTTTGGCTATGTTTAAAAAAATTTTGCCATGGAAAAACCTTGTTGGTGGTTGTGTGAAGCCTGCATGATTGACTGTGTGAGGCTCATGTGATTTTTTGTTTTAAGCTCGTGTTATTGGTTGTGTGAAGCCCACATGATTGGCTATGTGAGGCCCATGTGATTGGTTGTGTGAAGCTTGTGTGATTGGCTATGTGAAGCCCACATAATTGGCTATGTGAAGCTCGTGTGATTGGCTATGTGAAGTCACGTGATTAGTAGTGTGGAGCCTACATGTGGGCTATGTTAAGATTTACTATGGGATATGTTAAGCTCTACTGTGGGCTATGGTTAGCAACACTGAAGAGGTTGTGTAAAGTCTCCATAATGACAATGTTTTGTAAACCTCCAGTGTGGGTCAACGACTCACGTCATCCTTTATTTCCCTACCATAGATGTTCGCCCCTATGGTAAGTTAGTTAGGGATGCATGTTTCTTCAAGCGCACTCTCATCACTTTTAATTTGGGCACCTAGTGTGCTCTATCCCTTGCTTGCTGGTTTTAGCAATGGACATGGTTGTTTGGAAGTCGTAGGGTACTTGGTTAGAAAGCCTTTGCTTAAGTTCCATTATTGTTGAGTGTTGGAATCTGGTTTAGTGAAGTAAAGGATTTTATTTCTATGGTTCATTAATTAATTTCTATTTTAATGGAGAAAAGAGAAGGGTTTTCTTTATGTAAATCTCATTATTAAAATAGTGGTCTAGATTAATGGAAAAGGGGTACTTCATATATTTCATTATTTAAAATAGGTAAATTTTAGATAGTGGGAAAAGAACCTGGTATGTTTCCATTAGTTAGAAACTACGAAATGTTAGTTAATGAAATATGAAATATGATTTATTTTGTGAATTAAGGGTATGGGTCTTTAATTCATGAAATGAAGAAAAAGGTTTATTTATGATTAAAGTAGTTGGCTTTAATGGAATAAATAAATATGAAATATGGTTTGTTTTGTGAATTAAGGGTATGGGTCTTTAATTCATGAAATGAAGAAAAAGGTTTATTTATGATTAAAGTAGTTGGATTTAATGGAATAAATAAATATGAAATATGATTTATTTTATGAATTAAGGGTATGGGTCTTTAGTTCATGAAATGAAGAAAAAGGTTTATTTATGATTAAAGTAGTTGGATTTAATGGAATAAATAAATATGAAATATGATTTGTTTTATGAATTAAGGGTATGGGTCTTTAGTTCATGAAATGAAGAAAAATATTTATTTATGATTAAAGTAGTTGGCTTTAATGGAATAAATAAATATGAAATATGATTTGTTTTATGAATTAAGGGTATGGGTCTTTAATTCATGAAATGAAGGAAAGGAGTTATTTATGGATTAAAGTAGTTGGCTTTAATTTGGTAAATAATTGTGAACCTAGATTATTTGGCAATTGAAGGTATGGGACTTTAATTGTTGAATAAAGGGTTAGTCATTTATTACAAGCTAGCATGGTCTGATGCATGGTTGAATGGCTCTCATGAGTAGATGAGAGGGGAAAATAGAAAGAGTAGTTTCTATGATATTAACTATGCATTGGAAAGTTGAATTGCTTGGGTTATTTGTATAGTTGCAATTTGGTAATAAAATAAGCAAATGCATTTAGAAGCATGTCTATCCAGATCCATGAGTGTCCTGATCCCCTACTATCCTCACTTGATCGATGGAAGAGTAGGAGGACCAAAGTCATGAGATGGACCAATTCACAAGTTTGCTCTCTACCTTACATCTTGCTTAATTATGCACTAGATTAGATTTGTGGGGATATTTCCTCGATGAAATGGATGTAAAGTATTGTTTGAAGGTATGGGGTTTACCATACCTACTTATGTAATAAATGAACATTATAACTATTGCACCTTGTATTTATTTATTGGCTATATTGTATTTAAACCTTTTCTTCGCATGTTATTCTTTAATTGATGATTTATGTTTGGTTATCCTTGCTTGTTTAATAATTCATGTTTTGTTAGATTTAGTATCTAGATCTATTCTTTATGTTCTTGTGTTGTTAATTGTCGTAAAATAATAGTAAGTTCTAGGTGAACTTAGAGGTTAACCTAAGGGCTTGAGACCCCCTTAGGGAGATTGGTACTAGGTTTGGAAGATCGTACTAGAGTTAAGATAGCTTGTCAGAGGACAATATTGATAGCTTAACTCGTAGTATACATAGCATACCCACACATAATGGTTTATGTGGAATATGGAGATGCGTATACACCTTCTAATGTTTGAAGGTGGTAAGTCTAGCTCATCAAGAATGATGAGATGGATGGACTTATGTGCATGACACTAGATATGCCTACGTAGAAGGGACTTGCGTGAGGGGAATCTTGTGTGGTATAGTTCTTAAGAAACTTAGGGGTTGTTAAACATTAAGTTAGTCTAAGGTTGGTTAGGGATTTATGAATCCCTCTCCTTAGTATTTAAAAAAATTATTATTTCTATCTTTGTGTGTTTTCTTATTTCTTGATTTTTGGGTCATTACATTTGGTATCAGAGCTCTAGGTTCGAGGGTATAGAGCTTCTTATGTGCTGAAAGAGATTTAGGAATCTCCAATGAAGGCTTGCTTAGGATTAAGCTAAAATTTGGGATAACCTAGAGTCTCTACTTATTTAGAATCTAATGGAATTGATTCCGAGGGAAGATGAATGTTACGATACCTTAGTATGGGCTTTGGTATTAATGATACATCCTAACCTTGGAACCTCATCCTAGTTAGATTTCTAATGATTAGAAAAAGAAGAACTTTGTAATGTGGTTTGAGTTAGTGATTCAGTTTAAGATGAAGTTGTGATCTAATTCTTTTCTTGGTTGAAACCAGATCAAGATGCCACCTAAGGCCAGGATAGAAAGGCCTCCACCTAGACAGACTCGACAAAGTAATATCAAAGAAGAGATCTAGAATGAGGGTCCAAATATTCCCAATATGGGAATAGAATATCTTACTACCATAGTTGCCGAATTACAAGATCAGTTAAGACAAGTGTTAGAAACTATTGCAAACCAGAATTTGCAAGCTAGAGATTCAAAAGTTAACCAAGTTGAGGGGTTGACAGTGGAATAGAAACAAGCTAGAACCCTCTTAGAAAAGGATATGGTAAGAGACCTAAAGAATATCTGTATCTCCAAATTTGATGGAGAAGGAGAGGGAGATGCAGCTGAGGCTTGGTTAAGGGAACTAGAAGTTTTCTTTATAGTAAAGGGATATTCTTTAGGAACCCGAATGGTTTGGGCTACTATTTATCTCGAGGGAGCTGCCCTAGATTGGTGGGAAACTTACTATGAGGAAACTAAGATTGAACTAGTAGACATTCCATGGAAGGAATTCATAGTCATCTTCAAGAAGAGGTTCCTCACAGAATATTTCTATGCTCTAAAATTTGAGGAATTTGCCAGTTTAAGGCAAGGAACCAACTTAGTGGAGATATACTATAGGAAGTTGGTAAAGTTGTTAAAGTATGTACCCACCTATAATGAGAAAATGCGGATTCATAAGTTTACTCATGGATTGCAATCTAGGATAAAGCATGATGTAGAGATGCAAGAGCCTAAATCATTGCAAAAGGTATATGACCTAGCAAAGAAAGTAGAGTCACATTTCCATTACAAATATGAAACCTTATCTGAGCAAGAACATTAGGAACTAAAGAAGAGGAATAGAAATGGGGTTGTAAAGTGGGAGGTTGAGCAAGAACAAAAGGCTAAGAACCCTCAAAATCTAGAGAAGAAATTCAATGGAAGCCAAAAGAAGTTCAAGAAGAACTTTTATAAGAAAGGCAACAAGCCCAATAATGCTAAGCCTCAACCATAGAAACCACAAGTTTCAGTTCCAATGATCAAGGGTGAGGAGAAAAAAATAGAAAAGCAACAAGGGCCCAAGGATGGATGTTACCATTGTAGAGGGCCACATTTTTCTAACCAGTGCCCATACCGACCAGGGCCAAGCACGTCCAACAATAAAGGAAAGGAACCTATGCATAAGATCTATGCTACAACTGGGAGTCAGAAGCTTGAGGGAAAAACCACCCCATTGATCATAAAAGGTAAGATTTTTGATAAGCAAGTAAATATATTAATAGATAGTGGAGCCACTGATAGTTTCATTTCTTGTAAGTTAGCCAAAGATATACTATAAAGGCCAAGGTATTTGGCTCATGGATGGAAGGTTGAGTATGGATCTGGATAGACCTACTTTGTAAACCAATGTTTTCTAATGATGGAAATTACTTTAGCTAGTGGGACCATAGAAGGTTGCTTATATGTAGCCCCACTTCATGCCTTCGATGTGATCCTAGGGATGGATTGGCTACAAGCCCATAAAGTCATAATCAATTTTTGAGATAGATGGATCGAGTATTCTGAAGAAGGTGAGGAGTGACTACGAATCCATAGTGATAAAGGGGTATTCAAACCCTAGATGTTGTCAGCTATGTAGTTAAAGAAAGCCCTCAAGAAAGGAGGGATTGTCTATGTAGTAAAACTGAATGAAGTTGATAAAGATCGAAAGAAAGAGGTGTTGGGGACACACCCACTTTTACAAGAATTCAAGGATGTATTTCCTGAGGATCTACCTAGGCTTCCTCCTATGCAAGAATTTGATTTCACTATTGATCTTATGCTAGGAGTGAAACCCATTCACATATCCCTGTATAGGATGTTACCCATCGAGATGCAAGAATTAAAGGTGCAATTGCAAGGGTTATTAGAGAAAGGGTTGATAAAACCAAGTGTATCACCTTGGGGTGCACCTATTTTATTTGTGAAAAGAAGGATGGATCTTTAAGATTGTGCATTGACTACAAAATGTTGAATAAAGCTACAATAAAGAATCGATATCCTCTACCCAATATGGAAGATAGATTTAATACTAGGGTATCACAAATTGAGAATACATGAGGAGGACACTCACAAGATGACATTTAAGATGAGGTATGGGCATTATGAGTTCACCATCCTACCTTTTGGACTGACTAATACCCCAAATGCCTTCATGAATTTAATGAACAATGTGTTCAAAAGGCACCTGGACTAGTTTATCCTTGTATTTCTAGATGATATCCTAATATACTCTCAAAACAAGGAAGAGCATGATAAGCATCTCAAGATCATGTTAGAGTTGCTAAGGGAAAATCAACTCTATGAAAATCTAGCCAAGAGCAATTTCTATGTTTTAGAAGTGCGCTATTTAGGGCATATCATATCATCAAAAGGGATTGCTATGGACCTAGAGAAAATTGAAGCCATATTAAATTGGCCACCTCCTACCAATGTTACCAAAGTAAGGAGCTTCATGGGGTTAATAGGCTACTACAGATATTATATAAAGTATTTCTCAAAGATTACCTCGAAAATAACTAACCTCCAAAAGAAAGGGAAGGAATTCAAATGGATGAAAAAGTGTGAAACCACTTTTGCTTTATTGAAGCAAAAACTCACTACTACACCAATATTGAAGATTCCAGATCCTCAAGGAGATTTTACAGTATGCACTGATGCATCATTGGAAGGATTAGGAGGAGTACTCATGCAAGAAGAGTCAGTGGTGGCTTATACTTCAAGAAAACTTAAAAAGCATGAGGTTAATTATGCTACTCATGATTTAGAGCTAGCTATTGTAGTGCATGCTCTAAAGGTCTGGCACCATTATTTGGTAGGAAGACCTTTCGAGTTAAAATCAGATCATCAAAGTCTAAGGTACATATTCACCCAACCAATACTCAATGTGAGACAGAGAAGGTGGATCGAGTTTCTCGCTGAGTATGAATTTGAAATTGAGTACATAAAAGGGAAAGAGAATAAGGTTGCAGATGCCTTGAGTAGAAGGAGACACATAGCAGCCATAACCAGGAGTCACGTAAAGCTCATGGACCAAGTAAGGTAGGAGAAAAATCAGGATGAATATTGCCAAGAAATTCGAGCCAGAATAGACAAGGATCCTGAGGCCAATAAGGAGTTTGGGGTGATAGATAACCTTTTGTGTTACAAAGGAAGAATCATCATACCAAAATCAGGGAATTCAAGGAAGCTATTAATGCAAGAAGCCCATAGATCTCCTTATGCAACTCACCCTAGAGGGGTAAAGATGAGGGAAAATCTGAAGAGAACCTTCTTCTAGGTAGGAATGAAGAGGGATATTATAGATTTTGTAGCTCGATGCCTTGAATGTCAGAAGGTTAAAGTAGAACGTAAACATCCCATAGGATATTTGTACCCACATAGTATACCTACACAGAAATGGCAGGTCATATCAATGGACTTTATAGTAGGTTTATTGAAAACCCGGTACCAACATGATGCAATATTTGTGGTAGTCAAAAAATTGACCAAGGTTGCACACTTCATACCTGGAAGCACCAAGGATGATGCTCCAGTGGTGGCTAATAGATTTTTCAAGGAAGTATTCTGATTGCATGGATTTTTGGAAGTAATTATATCGGATAGGGATTCCAAGTTCACTTCCAAATTTTGGAGAGCCCTTCACTAGGCAATAGGCACAAAGTTGCACATGAGTTCAACATACCACCCTAAAAAAGATGGTCATATGGAGCGGGTAAATCAAGTATTAGAAGATATGCTCCGTATGTATTGTATGGATCACAAGTCTCATTGGGAAGACTATCTACCATTGGTAGAATTTTCCTACAATAATGGGTATCACTCTTCTCTGGGAATGGCACATTTTGATGCCTTGTATGGGTGAAAGTGTAGAACACCACTATCGTGGGACAACCCAGAGGATAGAATTATGATTGGACCAAAAATGGTCAGAGAAATGGAAGAGCAAATAAAGGTAATCAGGCAAAGACTCAAGGAAGCTACTGATAGGTAGAAGAGTTATGCCGATTTAAAGAGGACTCCAAGGGAGTACTCGATGGGAGATAAAGTGTTCCTAAGGGTCAAACCAATGAAAAGTGTGATCAAGTCCACAAAACTGGATCCACAGTTTGTAGGACCCTTTGAGATCACTGAGAAGATTAGTCTGGTTGCATACCGACTCACCTTACCTCCTAATCTATCAAAAATCCATGACACTTTCCACATATCTTTGCTTAGAAAGTATGTTGCTGACCCTGACCATGTGTGGGATGTTTCTAATTTACAGATGGAAAATCCAAAGGCAATCGAAGTAATGCCAGTAAGGATCCTCAAATTCCACTCTAAGGCTATGCAAAATCGGACCCTTGAGCAGTGTAAGGTCTAGTGGGACCACTTCTCGGAAAGGAATGCCACTTGGGAGAAAGTGGCGGATATGCAAAAATATTTTCCCTTCTTGTTTGATGATCTTAAAAAAATATATTTGTAATAATTTGCTTTTGATTGTGTATGCTTGTGTAAAACTGAGAAACACCTAGGACGATGTTTAGTCCTAGTGGGGGAGGATGTCATGACCCTCCCATATGGACCTTTTGACATGGAAAAATAATGTATTAACCTAATGGTGCTTTAATACTCGATCTTGCACAATTAAGTAGAGTAGCGGTGTTAGTAGATATTAAAGAATATGATACTGCTAACAAATTGCCAATGTGTAGGATCAAGTACACTTGTAAGTGGAAGAAGTTGAGTCATCCACCGAAGGTGAGGGTACTTGAGGTTGGGGAAGTGATGATAAGGAAACTCGGAGGTAACACGGATAGATACCTTCATATAGGCATGCATTCAGATAGGGATAATCATCAATATCTAGCCACCTTGAGCCCCAGATTGATGGCCTAGTAGCTATCATAAGTTCTAGAGGCTGAGATAGGTGACTAAATTGATGGAAAGATCTCCCTCTTTGTCTGTTGCACATGCTTGATTATCTTTTACTTCAGCACTATTACCTCAAATTTGAGAAGTATTGATAAATAGATTTCATTTTAAATAAATGGTTGATTTATTTTAAAATGATAAATAGATTTCATTTTAAATAAATGGTTGATTTATTTTAAAATGATAAATAGATTTCATTTTAAATAAATGGTTGATTTATTTTAAAATGATAAATGGATTTCATTTTAAATAAATGGTTGATTTATTTTAAAATGATAAAGAGGTTTCATTTTAAATAAAAGATTGAATTATTTTAGAATAATGAAGGAATTCTAATTTAAACAAAATATTAAACCATTTCAAGGAATGAAAAAAGAGAAAACAATAGCTTCATATTAAACAAATAAAAGGAATTTCGGTGCTAGCAATGGTTGCTCCATTTGTAGCTAAAGGGATTCATCTAGCACATTAAGAAAACCGTTGTTGTCTTAATTATATGTAGATTTGTTTAATAAGACAATAATCTATTGATTGGTTTAAAAAAAGAATAGAAGAGAAGATTATGGAAACCTACCTCCTACATCAGATCAACTAGCGAGGTGAAGCTTCCCACTAACATGAGGGGATGGCCTCATTAACGTGGAGGATGGCCTCATTAATGCATGAAGGGATGGCTTCATTGACAAGGGGGATGGCTTCATCGACATGGAGGATGGCTTCAATTTTTGTAGCACCTTGGGAAGGTGGAAAGGAAGAAAACATCCCCTCTACCACCTAATGAAGCATGGGAAGTTATGGTGGGAAGGTAGTGGATGGAAGCCAAGAGGGGGAGGTTATGAATTGGATGAAAAGAGGAGAGAAGAAGGCAAGAACATTGAGGATAAGGGAGGAACAACAAGCACCAACGAAGTGAGAAGGAGGAACTACACTCAGAGGAGGAAACAAATATTCTTTAGCAATCGAGTAGCCTGTCGTGGCATAAACAACTAGGTTGGACTCATGGAACTCCTTTAAATATGCATTTATGGTTTTACCATTGGTTTTAGTTGTTGAAGTGTTATGTGAAGCCTCGTGTGCTGGTTGTGTGTAGCCTCATGTGTTGGATACATTGGCTTTGTGAGCCTTCTTTGTGTCGAGCTCTGCATTGGCTTTGTAAGCCTTTATTGTGTCAAGCTCTGCATTGGATTTGTAAGCCTTCACTATGTTGAGCTCTACGTTGGCTTGGTAAGCCTTCATTATGTTGATCTCTACATTGTCTTGTTGATCCTTCATTGTGTTGAGCTCTGCATTAGCTTGGTGAGCCTTCACTGTGTCAAGCTTTGCATTGGCTTTGTGATACTTCACTGTATCGATTTCTACATTGGATTTGTAAACCTTCACTATGTTGAGATCTACGTTGGCTTTGTTATCCTTCTCTATGTCGAGATCTACATTGTCTTTGTAAGCCTTAATTTTTTCAAGCTTTACATTGGCTGAAAGGAATGATAATTAGATCATTCCAATCTGCAAGGATCTCAAGTGTTAACAGAACACCACATTCAACCAAAATAAGAATCTGAAAGCAAATTTATAGCATAAGCTTACAAATGGATATGCAAAACAATGAGCAATAATATCATATATTATACATCAATAATGAAATTCCTCTCTTGAGTACAATGAAGGTGCCTTGTTTGTATAGGCAAGGATGATCAACCATAGCGGTAGGATCAAGCTAAGGACAAATATCCACCATACAAAAGGAATAAGTGATATGGTCCATAAATCTGTAACCTCTATGGGGAGAAATAATATCAACCCTCCAAATATACCTAAATATATCCCCACAACACCTAGGAATATTCAAACCTAAAAATATCCCCATAATATCTAAGAAATAAATATGTAAAATATCATAGTATCTAAATAAGATAAATAAAATATCCACACATAAGTGGGTGGGGAAAATACATGGAATAACTAAATAAAAGTAAATAAATTACCTATATGAACATGAGATAAGGTAAAAAACCTACTCTAACATCCCCCCTCAAGTGAAGCTAGGTGCCAAAAAGTAAAGTGACATATCCAAAATATGAGTCTCAACAACAAGGCCTGATTAGGTACTCATGTACAATGTGTATCCAAAAGGTGGAAAACCATGTGGAAAAAAACATCTAGCTAGAAAGAGTGAAGAAGAAGTAGGAATGGAGCCAAGGAGTGCTCCCAACAACCCCATAGGATGACGAGACCCATGAAGAAGTCCTATGAAGAAGTGGATACCTCTGCGATTAACAATGTGTCTTCCATGAGGAAGAAAGTAGCCATGAAGCATCCATTGAATGTCTTCCCACTCCAAGTGAGTGTGAGAATATGGAAATAAAATGTATAATGATGATGTATAATCTTGAAAATTGAGCTGAAGTGAAGAAGATGTCACCAATGAATTATAAAATGAATCTCCAAGAATGTAGAAGCCCAAGTCAACACCAAAATAGGGTAGGATATAGTCCCAATCAAAATCCAAAATATAAATGTGCACAAAAACATGAGTGGGCAAAAATGGAAGAGATGTGTGAAGAGCATCCATCAAGGAAGAATCACCAATGTCCTACTACATAAATGATGATGATCCCATGGAAGAAGCAAGAGAAAGAAGTGGAATATTAAAAGCTTCAAAAGAATCAATATGGTCTTTAAGATCTCCAAGTGAGATTCCAACCGAAGACAAAATATTTGTCTCCAAATCCTGTAGGAGTACATCATCCAATATGAAAGAAATAGGAGAAGGAAATGGTGGACAAGATGGCTCACTCAAAGAAGGGTACACCATAAAAGGTTACACAAATAAAGAAGTACATGGAGGATATACAATTTATACATCATCATCAAATAAATGAGTGAGCTCCTCATACATATCAAGAAAATCATATGTGTGACTCTCAATGAAGAGAGAGGCAACACCATCCAAGAAGTCATCTATATGTAAGGATGTAACATGCCATGAAATATCTACTATATATGCTACAACATCAACATGATCATCCACATAAGACAAGTGTGGAGATGTATCCTGTAAAATATCTGAAGAAGATACCATAGCATCAACCTCATCATCCAAAACATCATGAGATAGTGACTCCAAAAATAAAGATGCAATGTCACAAATGATGTCCTCCATGCAAGCAATTGTAAGAGAAGGTGCCTTGGGTAAAAAAATTCTTTTCAACATATGATAAGCAAGGTGAGGTGTGTTCTTGTGAACTCCAATAAAATTTTGAAGCTCCCCACAAACTGAATAATAAAGCATGTTAGATATCCTTAAATTTTTCATGAACCATGTCCTATACTCATCCTTAACCATTGGTTTGGGTTTTGGAGTTATGAACAAAGGATCCAAACCTTCACTTTGACATAATGAACAAAGTACCTTAAACCATGTTTCAAAATTTTAAGCATTTGCCTCTATGCTAAGTTTAAAAAAAGAAGTTTCCAAGATGTCCTCATAAGTAGAAGAGCCCCCCCCAAAATAAAATACCATTAAATTTTGAAAGGTCTAGTGTGATGTCACAAGGTGGTGCAAAATACCATAAAATTACATCAATGCATTGGCTTGGTGAGCCTTCACTATGTTGAGATTTGCATTGGCTTGGTGAGCCTTCACTGTGTTGAGCTTTGCATTGGCTTTGTGAGACTTCACTGTGTCAATTTATACATTGGCTTTCTAAACCTTCACTGTGTTGAGCTCTACATTAGCTTTGTGATCCTTCTTTGTGTCAAGCTCTACATTGGATTTGTAAACCTTCGTTATGTCGAGATTTACGTTGGCTGAAAGGAAAGATAATTAGATCATTCCAAGCTACAAGGATATCAAGTATTAACAGAACACCACATTCAACCAAAACAAGAATTTGAAAGAAAATTGATATCATAATATTACAAATGGATATGCAAAACAATGAAAAACAATATCATATATTATACATGAATAATGAACTTCCTCTCCTGGGTAAAATGAAGGTGCCTTGCTTATATAGGCAAGGATGATCAACCATAGCGGTAGGATCAAGCTAAGGATAAATATCCACCATACAAAAGGAATAAGTGATATGGTCCATAAATCTATAACCGCTATG
The DNA here is from genome assembly GCA_028583015.1 of Wollemia nobilis. Lineage (NCBI taxonomy): Eukaryota > Viridiplantae > Streptophyta > Pinopsida > Araucariales > Araucariaceae > Wollemia > Wollemia nobilis. The sequence goes on from JAQPPZ010017095.1 coordinate 7,467,415, forward strand.
GGGAGAAATAATAACAACCCTCCAAATATACCTAAAGATATCCCCATAACACCTATGAATAGTCAAACCTAAAAATATCCCCATAATATCTAAGAAATAAATATGTAACATCTCATAATATCTAAATAAGATAAATGAAATATCCACACATAAGTGGGTGGGGAAAATACATGGAATAACTAAATAAAAGGAAATAAATTACCTAGGTGAACATGAGCTAAGGTAAACAACCTACTCTAACATTGGCTTGGTATGCCTTCACTATGTTAAGCTTCACCGTTGACTTGGGTAGGCTTTTGCTGTGTTGGATATGGCTAGCTTTTTTTTTTTAGTGGTGGCCACAAGGGGTAAACAGACTGTGACCACGAGGGAACCATTACATAACATATCCGCAACATGTGAGGTGAGAGATTTGAACCTGGGCCTCTCAGCATCTAGAGAGGTTTAACTACCCGCTTGCTCTCCAACTCCTCTACATGGGAAGATGGCTATGGCTAGCTTTGCTATTGGCTATATTTAAACCTTTTTTGCTATGGAAAAACCTTTCTAGTGGCTGTGTGAAGCCTGTGTGATTGGGTGTGTGAGGCCTACATGATTTGCTATGTGAAGCCCACATGATTGGTTGTGTGAGGTACACATGATTGGTTGTGTGAAGCATGCATGATTAGCTGTGTGAGGCCTGCATGATTAGCTATGTGAAGCCCACGTGATTGGTTTTGTGAGGCACATGTGATTGGTTGTGTGAATATCGTGTGATTGGTTGTGTGAGGCCTACATGATTGGCTATGTGAAGCCTACATGATTGGTTGTAAAGCTCATGTGATTGGCTATGTGAAGCCTGCATGATTAGCTGCATGAGGCCCATGTGATTTGTTGTGTAAAGCCGCGTGATTGGCGGTATGGAGCACACGTGTGGGATATGTTAAGATTTACTGTGGGCTATATTAAGCTCTACTATGGGATATTATTAGTAATGCTGAAGAGGCTATGTAAAGTCTCTATAACAACAACGTTTTGTAAACCTACAATGTGGATCAACGCCTCACATTGTCATATGTTTCTCTACCATATATGTTTGCCCATGTGGTAAGTTAGCTGGGGGTGCGTGTTTCTTCAAGCGCACCCTTATAAATTCTAATTTGGGTGCTTAGTGTGCTCTATCCCTTGCTTGCTGGTTTTAGTAGTGAACATGGTTGTTTGGAAGTTGTAGGGTACTTGGTTAGAAAGCCTTGCTTAAGTTCCATTATTTTTGAGTGTTGGAATTTGGTTTAGTAGTAAGGGATTCTCTTTCTATGGTTCATTAATTAATTTCTATTTTAATGGAGAAAAGAGAAGGTTTTTATTTATATAAATATCATTATAAAAATAATGGTCTAGAGTAGTGGAAAAGGGGTACCTCATATATTTCATTATGTAAAATAGGTAAAGTTTAGATAGTGGGAAAATAACCCGGTATGTTTCCATTACTTAGAACTATGAAATGTTTGTTAATGAAATATGAAATATAATTTGTTTTGTGAATTAAGGGTATGGGTTTTTAGTTCATGAAATGAAGAAAAAGGTTTATTTATGGTTAAAATAGTTGGATTTAAGGGAATAAATAAATATGAAATATGATTTATTTTGTGAATTAAGAGTATGGGTCGTTAGTTCATGAAATGAAGAAAAAGGTTTATTTATGATTAAAGTAGTTGGGTTTAATTGAATAAATAAATATGAATGTGGTTTGTTTTGTGAATTAAGGGTATGGGTCTTTAGTTCATGAAATGAAGAAAAAGGTTTATTTATGGTTAAAGTAGTTGGCTTTAATGGAATAAATAAATATAAAATATGATTTGTTTTGTGAATTAAGGGTATGGGTCTTTAGTTTATGAATTGAAGAAAAATATTTTTTTATGATTAAAGTAGTTGGATTTAATGGAATAAATAAATATGAAATGTGATTTGTTTTGTGAATTAAGGGTATGGGTCTTTAATTCATTAAATGAAGAAAAAGATTTATTTATGATTAAAGTAGTTGGATTTAATGGAATAAATAAATATGAAATATGATTTGTTTATGAATTAAGGGTATGGGTATTTAATTCATGAAAGGAAGGAAAAGAGTTATTTATGGATTAAAGTAGTTGAATTTAATTTGGTAAATAATTGTGAACCTAGATTATTTGGTAATTGAAGGTATGGAACTTTAATTTTTGAATAAATGGTTAGAAATTTATTAAAATCTAGCATGGTATGATGCATGGTTGAATGAATCTCATGGGTAGATGAGACAAAAAAATAGAAAGAGTAGTTTCTATGATATTATCTATGCATTGGAAAGTTGATTTGCTTGGATTATTTGTATAGTTGCAATTTGGAAATAAAATAAGCAAATGCATTTAGAAGCATGTCTATCTTGATCCATGAGTGTTCTTATCCCCTAATATCCTCATTTGATAAATGGAAGAGCAGGGGGACCAAAGTCATGAGGTGGACCAATTCACAAGTTTTCTATCTAGCTTACATCTTGCTTAATTATGTACTATATTAGATTTATCGAGATATTTCCCCAATGAAATGGATGTAAAGTATTATTTGAAGGTATGGGATTTACCATACCTACTTATGTAATAAAAAAACATTATAACTATTGCACCTTGTATTTTTTTATTGGCTATATTGTATTTAAAAATTTTCATTGCATTTTATTCTTTAATTGATGATTTATGTTTGATTACCCTTGCTTGTTTAATAATTCATGTTTTGTTAGATTTAGTATCTAGATATATTATTTATGTTCTTGTGTTGTTAATTATCATAAAATAATAGTAAGTTCTAGGTGAACTTAGAGGTTAACCTAAGGGCTTGAGACCCCCTTAGGGAGATTGGTACTAGGTTTGGAAGATCGTACCAGAGTTAATATAGCTTTTCAAAGGATAATATTGATAGCTTAACTCATAGTATACGTAGCATACCCACACATAATGGTTTGTGTGGAATATGGAGATGTGTATACACCTTCTAATGTTTGAAGGTGGTAATTATAGCTCATCAAGAAGGATGACATTGATGGACTTATGTGCATGACACTAGATATGCCTATGTATAAGGGACTTACATGAGGGGAATATTGTGTGGTATAGTTCTTAAGAAACGTAGGTATTGTTAAACATTAAGTTAATCTAAGGTTGGTTAGGGATTCATGAATCCCTCTCCTTAGTATTTAATTTTTTTTTGTTTCTATCTTTGTGTGTTTTCTTATTTCTTGATTTTTGGGTCGTTATAGTGACTCTTGCTAATCCACTATAATATACTAGCCAAAGAAGATTGCTCCCTTAAGGTTCGTACGTTGGTTTGCTCAAGGGCTCATTATCCTTTCCCAAGTAATATTAACAATTAGTTATGTTCTTGTTATCTTGATTTATTGTGATATAAGCTATGCAAACAAAATTAGTTGATATTTTTTATGTTTAATAAAATCTTATCTTGTTTAAGGCAAAAGAAGCATTCATGTTAGGTTCACCAATATGTATGCGTGGGGAATTTTCAACCTAACCATGTCAAGCGTGCATGGGGGGAATTCAATGGAATCCTTGATTCCCCTCTTGAGGGTATCTTTTCAAAGGAGACCCCAAAGATATGAATATCCTCTACATGATGAGACCCCTACTCAATGCAATTTTTCAAGGTATAAAAGTCTATGTAAATTCTTGTATATCAGTGTTATATGCATTTATTCAATAGAACACCTAAAGTTTTGAATCATTAAATATTGACTCTTTTTTGAGCCTTAAACACTTATTTAAAACTTAAGTCTAAGATCACATAAAATGCATGCTAATATTATATCACATAAATGGAAGAAAATAAGAGCTAAATTATATGCTTTTTTTTTTGATGATGGGATAATTAAGAAGAGATTTGTTTTCCAAGGTAAACAAGAGATTATGCAAAAGATAAGGTAACCTATAATGCAACTATATGATTTTTATTTCGTGCCTATATACTTGTAAAAATGATAAAAAAGTTGAGCTTTGATCTAAGATTCCTTGATTATAATCAATGTAAATGTGTTTTGTAAAAGAAATTAAGACTATATTAGGATTAATTGATTCTCCAAATTGAAATGTGATTTTACACACAAAATAATGATAGAGAGAGCAAAACACATGAAAATGCTAAAAAGCAAAGTTTAGAGTAATACCATGGAAGGAATTGAGTCCCCTTCCCTTCCTTTGCCCTTGAGGAACTAATAATTAATTCACATTTCAACACTTACAATAAATAATGATAAAAACCATTGCAATAAATCATGATGGAACCTAATGTAGAATTAAATCATATGATAATTGCAGTGCCTCTTAAGGAGAGCAGATCTTCACTACGAATGGGCAAACTGTAATGCAAATACACAAATGAAATATTGATGATAGATATATTAAAACACTTGGATCACTACCTATAAGTAATAGTTAAATATAATTTCTTGTAATATAGCCGACGACTATATTAATATTGGTATGTAACATGACTCCCCTCCTCGGAAAGCTTTGTCCTCAAAGCTGGAAATGTCTAGAAAATAATTTTAGGTTTCCATGTACGTCTTCTTCGGGTAGATCCTACCATTTTATGAGAAATTATTTAATGTGACGAGATCTCAATATGCCTGTTCTGCTTTGTAGAATTACTTCAGGCTGGAGATATATACACCCTTCTTCATTTAGTATTGGTAATTCTGACTGAGATTACACTTTCTGGCCGATCACATTCTTGAGACAGGAAATATGAAATACTAGATGTATACGTGATGAGGGAGGCAACTCTAGTTGATATGCCACTTCTCCAATGCGAAGCACAATTTTTTAAGGACCATAAAATTGAGGAGCCAACTTATGATTGGACTTGATATTCAATGATAATTGTTTCTAGGGATGTAAATGCAAGAACACCATATCACCAATATTGAATTCTCTTTCTAAACGTTGTGTGTCTTGTTTTTGCTTCATACGATTTTGTGATTGGACCAAATTGTCTTTGAGAATGGTGACCATTGACTGTCGTTGCTGAAACCAATCATCTACTTGGGCAAATTTGGAGGATCCTGGTACATAATCTTCTACTGTTGGTGGCTTAGTTCCATACAATTCTTCAAAAGGAGACCTCTTGATGAAGTAATGGTAAGAAGTTTTATACCACCATTCGTCCAATGATAGCCAATGACTCCATTGATATTGTTTATCCTGAACAAAAAATCTTAGGTAGGTACCCAAAAATTTGTTAACTACCTCCGTTTGGCCATATTTTTGTGGATGGTATGCATAAGACATATTTAATTTGGTGCCACTAAGTCGAAATAATTCTCTCCAAAAATTTCTAGTGAATATGGGATCTTGATCACTTACAATATTTTTGGCATTCCATGCAATTTAAAAATTGAGTCCATAAGTATCTTAGCCACTTTGCTTGCTAAAAATGGATGTTGTATAACCTGAAAATGAGCATATTTGGAGAGACGATCAACTACCACAAAAACTACTATTTTACCTTCTGAATTAGGAAGACCTTCAATAAAATCCATGGAAATGTGTTCCCACTAACGATCTAGAATGGGTAATGGTTGAAGAAACCCTGGTGATTTTACTTTTTCACCCTTATTGCGTTGGCATACTTCAAATTCAGCTACCCATTGTTTGACCTCTATTTTTAATCATTTCCAACAAAAATATTGTTTAACCCACATATAAGTTTTTAAAAGACCTAAATTTCCTGCTGACAGAGAAACATGTGACTCATCTAGAATTCTTGATTTGATTGTCGAGGTGTGTGGAATATAAATGCTATTATTCCTTCTTAATATCTTATCTTCATAGGAGAAAAAATGGTGCTTGGATGAACTTGTTGACAAATCCTTGAATTATTTGAGCAGTTTCACTATTGGACAACCATTCTTCCTGTAACTGAGATACCCATTGAGAAAAAGGACCTAAAATAGCTTTAATAACCACTTCATCTTCATACTTTTTGGATAATGCATCTACTGCCACATTTTCTTTCCATTTCTTGTAATCGATAACAAAATCATATCCCAACAATTTAGTTAACCAATTGTTTCATCCTGGATAAGAAAATCATTGTTCTAGAAAATGCTTGAGACTGCTATGATATATTTTTATCATAAAACAACTATTGATTAAGTAGTGTCTCCATGTCTCCTCTACATGTAGAATAGCCAACATTTATTTTTCACATGTAGATCTTCCCAAATTTTTTCCTAAAAGTTGTTTACTTTTGAAAGGTAAGGGATGATCTTCCTACATTAACACTACCCTAATACCTGTTCCTAAAGCATCACATTCGATTACGAACGGTTTGTGAAAATCTAGAGTTTCCAAAACTGGAGTAGTACACATTGCTTATTTGAGAACCTCGAAGGCTTGAGTGGTTGCTTCTGACCAATGAAAAGCATCCTTCTTTGTTAGGGCTATGAGAGGGGCTACATTTTACCATATTTTTGCACAAATTTGTGATAGTAACCAGTGAGACCAAAAAAACCATGAAGTTTCTTGAGGGTTTTAGGTAAGGGCCAATCCTGAATTACCTTTATCTTATTGCAATCCACTTTAACACCTTCCTGAGAAACTATATGACCTAGGTACTCCACTTATTGAACACCAAAAGAGCATTTGGAGCACTTGACAAATAATTTTTCCCTATGTAGTATATGAAGAACCCTTCCCACATGCAACATATGATCATTCCATGATTTACTATAGATGAGTATGTCATCAAAAAAGACTAGGATAAATTTACGAAGGAAGGGACGAAACACATGGTTCATGAGACTTTGGAATGTGGATGGGGCATTAGTGAGACCAAAAGGCATGACCAGGAATTCATAATGACCTTCATGGGTTTGAAAATCCATTTTAGGAATATCTTCTTCCCTAACTCTAATTTGGTGAAACCCTGAACGTAAGTATAATTTTGTAAAAACTTTTGCCCCATGTAGCTAATCTAATAGATCATTAATGACAGGTATAGGGAATTTATCTTTGATGATGATTTTTTTTAGAGGACAAAAATCCAAACACATACTCCAAGAATTGTCTTTACAACGGGCCAAAACTACTGGTGAAGAATAGGGGCTAGTACTGTGATGAATGACTCCATGATCTAATAGTTCTTGAACAATTTTCTCAAGTTCTATTTTTTGAGGTTGGGGATATTGATAAGGATGACCATTAGGAGGAAGACTTCCTAGAACAAGGTGTATGGCATGGTCATGGGATATTTTGGGAGGTAGTCCCTTTGGTTCTTGGAAGACCTCACCATAGTTGGCCATAATATTTTGTAGATCTTATGATTAGATTTCTAGCATATCTTGTGCTTGCATTTCCATACAATTAATTTGAGCAATGAATCCATAACTACCTTTTCTTAATATTTTTTCCATGTTGTGCGAACTTACTATCTTTTATCGATCTGTTAGAATTTCTTAGAGGTGAATGGTCTTCCCATTTTATTTCCATTCAACAAAGCACTGCTTGTAATTAAAACCGACCATGGTTTCCATTTGTTCTAGCCATGCGACTTCCAAGATAACTTATGAATTCCCTAAATTCATAACAAAAAGAGGACCCTGCCAAGTATAACTTCCCTTTTGTAATGAAATTAAAGATGTTTTACCTATACATTGAGCACTACTCCCACTTGCAGTTCTAACTTAAAATTTATCTTGATTGGAGGAGGTGATGTGCAAGTTTAATGCCTTGGCAAGCCTTGTGTCAATAAAGTTATGAGTACTTCTTGAATCAATTAATACTGTTACCTTATTTTATCGAATGAATATTTGCTACTTTGATTGTATGGTGAGCTGATAACACCATAAGAGCATGTACTAAAATTGCCGTAGTATCTTCCTCAGTGACAACCTCCTCATGTTCAATTTGGTCTTCGTCTATGAGATCATCAGGTGAGCTATTCTTATCTATTTCTTCATATTCCTTGTCAGCATATTCAATTTTAAAGTTCTGTTATGGTACACATACTTGATCTTTTGGATGGTGATTGTGACATTTATAGCAAAAATATCTTTATGGTTGATCATTTTTGTGAAAATAGTTGTTGCGATATTGAGGTCGACCATATGAATCACATCGTATGGATGTCGCCATTTGCACCTTCTTCTCAGCCAACTTGGCAATCCATATACATGAATCTACAGAGGATGGATCTTGTAGATCCACTTCAAATTTAATGTTCTCTTTCAACCCATTTCTAAAAGCAACTACCACTACATTGGGTTGTAAGTGTTTTGCAAAGGAAAGCAGACTAGTGAATTCTGAGATATAATCCATTACCAATCCTGTTTGCTTAAGAGATAACAACCGCACCGTGTAAGAAGATGTTGAACCTTTGTCAAATTTTTTAAGAAGATATTTGGTAAAATAATCCTAGTAGATGGTATTTCCTTTCTCGCATTTGAGCCATATAAACCATTGATAAGCTTTAGTACCTAGTTTGGAGGTAGCAAAAAGAACTTTTTTGAAATATTGAATTTGGTATAAGTCTAAAATGCCTACCTTTTGGCTATCCACCCACGTGGATCATGACACTCAAAGGTGGGCATATAAATGTGTGGAAAATTGACCCCATTAGGACCTCTTTATTGGTGATAAAATTCATCTCTATCTTGGACCTCATTATTTCTATGTCTATGGAAGCGATTTGGGGTATGACCATTATGACCTCTTTGTTGTGTATAGGCTTATTTTTCATCCTTATCCTCAATGTTCCAGTTTCTTTGGGGGTGAGTTAGGCTAGGAGGATTTGGTTGACTTTGTATTTATAATAGTTGGGTCATCTTGACATTCAAGTTGCTCATACTAACCAATAAAGTCTGTATGGCCTTGTCAGTGGCAATATTGGGACTCCCTATTTCCTCATGTGTGAGGTTCTCATGGGAAGAATTTGGGGATTGATTGGATGCTATAGATTTAAGAAAATGGAAAATATCAAAACTATTGATTCTTAAAGGAGAATAATTATGTGTACATTGTCTTCCTGGAGGTCTTCTTGACGATTTTGGGATACCTTTGGTTGAATTCTCTGAGCTTGTTAATCAGTTGTTTGGTCATTTTGTCCACCTTCTGCTCATGCAATTATCACTAAGACCTACTTAAAAATTTATGCATTTTATTTATACAAAATAATTGGTTAAATTTAGCAAAAAATTGTTTAGTTTTTTTGCTCCAACTGCGACGCGAAATTTGAATTTGCTTGTCAACGACTAGTTTATTCCAATGGCTATATTTCAACTGGATTTGGAATTCTAATGGCTATTTTGAATTTGAATCTTACCAATGGATAGATATACCCCATGATTTAAATACAATATTCAACCCAATGTGATGCTCAATCAAGACCTACTCATGAATCAATCACTACGTGACAAGGACCCGACACAACAACACTATACCTTGACTTAATGGACACTCACGATGACACTGTACGGATAAATTATGACACAATGAAGGACATGATAATGGTTAGGATCAAATCATAACACAATGGAGAACACGCTAACGGTTAGGACCAATTTCATGAAATGACAGCTACGTGATAAGGACCCGATAAGAACCAGAAGCACCAATTGGACATGACACGTAAGGACAACTGGATATGATATTGACATGACATAGAAGAACAACGAAGGATAGCTATACAGGAGCCCAACATGACACAAAAGAATAATGAAGGACAGTTGGATAGGAGCCCAACATGACCCAGCAAAACCAACACAAAAACGACATGTAGGACCTTAACTGATGGCGTAGGAGGAGAATTGATGTACACATGCAAGGAAAGGTAGACCATGTGTTACTTAAGTCACAACTTAAAAAATGCACCCAGTACCTTATAAATGCTCAATAACCCCCCACTCAGTGAATGTGGGATAATTACCCCAAACAAAAAATAAAAAAAATTATTTGCTCTTAGTACCTTAGTTTATAAATGATACACGATGTTTTTTTTGTGTTCTAATTGGCTGGGAGATTTACATTCATAGCAGTTGTGTTTGCTTTGTATCTTAGCCATTTATGAACGATGGTTTTGATGTTTTTGGATGCTTTTTAGACACCTGCTATTTCCATACCGGTAACACAATCATTGGAGTGGAGATCCCACTGTTGTTACAACATCACGGTAGCTCAGTAGTGCCTATAATGCTTATGTCCTTGAGTTGTGGATCTTCTAAATGGGTGGTTTCCTTCCAATCAAATAATCATTTCAATGCTGCAAGTACTGCTCCACAAAATAATCGTAAAGATTTGATTATCCAACACCCTTTGCGAAGTATGATTTTTACACTGCTCTATTTATTGGGTGAGTTTTAGTGTTCATTGTGCAAATGACTATGGGTACACTGTGGGAAGATGGTTGAAATATTGTAGATGGTGGGCAATGCTTCGTAATCACCAATCGGTGTCTACCTGAGGTTTCTAAGAGCTAGTATTGCATTACATTTAATGAATGGACATAAGTTTCATGCGACTGTATCCGTTGATATACCTCAGTAATTATTTATGTATTTGTTGTAGTTGGCCAAAGAAAATGACACTAGCCCCTTCTTTGTTCAACCTGGACAACTGATACCGCTTGGAAGGAACCAAGTTCCCTTCCCTTTGCCCTTGAGGAACTAATAATTAATTTACAATTGAAAAATTACAACAAATAATGATAAAAACCATTACAATAAATCACGATGGAACCTAATGCATAATTAAATCATATAATAATCATAGTGCCTCATAAGGAGGCCAGATCCCCACCGTGAATGGACAAACTGTAATGTGAATGTGCAATTAAAATATTGATGATGGATAAATTAAAACACTTGGATCACTACCTATAAGTAATATTTAAATATAATTTCTTGTAATATAGTCAATGAACATATTAATATTGGTATGTAACATACCAAGTGGCTAGATTACCTTTTCGAGTGTCTGACCAAAAACACCATTTTTTCCAAAATTACCACTAGCAATTTTGGTCATGATTAGAGAATTTGGTACCTGCAAAAGAAGAACAAAAAATTAGGTTTTCTATTTTTGGGGGTTTGTGTAAGTGTTGGGAAGGGTGTTTTCCTATATTTTTAGCTGATTAGACCCCTTGTTTATGCAAAAAATGACTATGCTCACCTCCTTGGAATGGAATTATGCTAACAAAAAATGCTACTAGCGTTTTTGGTTTCATATTGTAGAGATCCAAAATCATGAGTTACATTGGTGATTTTGGTTTGCAACAAGACTTAGATGGTTTTGGGGTCTATTTTAGATTGATTTGTTGGAAATTTGAGCATGTTTTGTTGTCATTTATGTCAAGAGGTTTGTTGATGAAATTAACATCAAAAGGTTTTAATATCCTATAATTAATGTGCTACGAAAGCAAGGTAAGGTTATCTCCGAAGCACTTAGGACCATGGGTTCTAAGGTAATAAATGAGAGGTTTTAAGAAAAATTAAAGACTAAAATTTAATGTTATGTGCAAGAAGGAAAGTGAAAAAGGATAATATTATAATATTTTTGTATTATAATATATTGACCATCAGGGTATCTCAAAGGAGATTGGATAATACATTGGAAAAAGTGATGGAGAGCCAAGCTTTCTAATCAAGACCAATTCTCATTCAAAAAATTAGAAAGATTTACAGAAATGGCACTCCTTTATTCCGAAAGATAGTTTATTTTATTTTTTTTTACAGCATTTCTCAGTTTATTTATTTTTTTTTTACAGCATTTCTCGCCCTGGAAGAAAAATAGCCCAAACAGGTCCAGAATGGCCCTCTTGCCTTCAAATCTGCAACTCTGTCTCAGCAGTTTCCCACCCCTTGTGCATGCCTTTGCTTCCCCTTTTAAAATTTTTGGCGTGACTCTCCGTTTCCCTTTTGTGGCCCTTCATTTCATTTCTGTGCCTCTTCATTGTTTTGGCTTTCGAAACATTTTTCTTTCCGACTCTTGGTCTTCGTCTGCTTTCATTGCACCTTGGTGCCACGTGTTGTTTAGTGCTGCCACTATAGACTTTGTCTACCTATCAACCAATGATGATGTTCGGTATACCCACCGCTCGATAATTTCCTCTGTAACGACCCCTGTAACCGCCTGCTCTTTCTCCTCTTTTGGTCATGACAATGCGACATGTCGCGATATCGAGACACTTTTTCTCTCTGCGCCTTCTCTTGTCTTTTGGTTGCGATAATGCGACATGTCGCAATATCGTGACACTTTTCTCTCTTGCGCCTTATATTGTCTTTTGGTCACGAAAATACGACATGTCGCGATATCACAACACTTTTTTCTTTTTTGCCGACATGTTGCGATATCGCGACACTTTTTCTTCTTTGCCAACATGTCGCGATATCGCAACACTTTTTATTATTTGTGGTATTTTGCTTTTCGTTGGATGCTCCTGCATCAAAAAGGGTTTATCAAAGTATTAAGTATATTATTTAATTAATTAAATTTAACCATAAGGTTAAATAAATAATTAATTAATATTTAACCTAAGTTAAATATTAATAAAATAATATTAATTTTGAAGTGCAAAAGGTTAAATGCATGAGTGCTGAGATCTAAAATGAAGAAGGAGAAATATATAAATTTGGCTAAGGTTTTAGCCTAAGTGAAGTGTATGCATTCGAAGTACCTTCGAATGAAAGCATAGCTTGTGCGATGTGGCAGAAGGGAGAAGATAGGCTTTGTACGTTTTGCAAGGAAATAATTGATCAAAGGGAAGAGGGGTTGTGTCCCCACTCATCCAAGGTGGTAGCTGAGCTGGCAAGCATGGCTTGTACAACATGTAGCAAGGGAGAGGTCTTGCGTTTGAATAGTGCAGAGGAGAGTTTTTGAAGGCAACACGTGGTTTTCGTTTTATTATCAATGGTAGATCGTAAGGAGGAAGATGTGCGCATTATAGTCATATGGCTTGGCTAGCCCATGTGATAGACTTGCCAAGGCTAAGGTACGGGGCTAGTAGGCATCGTAGGTTCGACTCCCGATGATAGGCGATAAAGGGGATTAATTTTTTATTAAAATTTATTTTTTCCCTAATGTTCTATTGTGGCTAAGGTCTGTGCTAGGGAGTTATAAGGTGTTTCAAATTAATCTTATTTTGGAATTAAAAGGAGGTATAAGGTGATTTATTTTTGAAATAGAAATTAAGGTGGTTGGTTTTGTTAATGCATTAAGACAAAAATTAAAGTGGAGTTTTTATTTTTGGAAATGTATTAATACAAAGTTAGGAGATATAAGGTGTATGTGATTCATTTTGCTTATGTAATTGGTCAACCTTGTTGATGGAATTTGGATTGCCAAGTTAGGAGAAATAATATGTAAAAGTGATTTGATATTCTATTTTTTTGTATGGTAAAATACCTTTTGAGAAGAGAGTTCATTGAGAAAGCATTTTGATAACTAACCTTGAAAAGTGGCACATAGAAAGGTGGTTGGTTATAAGATAAGTTTTGAAGATATATGTCCATCAAAGCAAAATTCTATGGGCACACCATCCATTGTTTGAAGTGTTTTTTGGATTGAATGTTGTGAAACATAAGGTGAAATGAAAAATATTGTTTGATGAGCATTGTTGGTAATATTTGAGTGAGTTCTATGTGCTTCATTGTTGAATGTTTGGAAGAAAATTGAGATATATGTTATGAATTATTTGAGTTAGAGTTTGAGACATACATTTATATCTTTTTTGGAAGTAGTGTGAAACACTTGGTTAGGGTTTGTAAGCAATTTGTGCTTCATTGGTTGAATGATTGAGTGAAATTATTGATCATTGGTTTTGAGTGATATTGAAAGTGAATGTGCAAAAATTAGAAATCAGATTTGTGAAAGTGATAAAATTAATTATTGAGTAGAACATATTGAGTTTTTGATAGAGTACATCATTCTCTATGTGTTTCATAGGTTAAAAAAATTCTGAACATAATATGTTTAAACTACTTCAAGTTAAAGGAATTACTTTGAATATTAGACAAAGCAATTGAGAGTATTGTGTGCTTGATATGATATTGTTTGAGCATATCTTGTGAGATGTTTTGAGCATGTGTTTGAGCAGAGTGAGCAAGTCTTTGTGAAGACTTGAGAGCAGATTGAGCAATTTCTTGAGAGAACTTGAGGGTAGATTTGAAGTAAGTCTTAGTGAAGACTTGAAGGTAGAATTGAGCAAATTCTTGAGAGAACTTTAAGGTATATTTGAGCAAGTATTTAAGGATACTTAAGGACATGGTTGAGATATATTTTGTGAAAGCTTGAGGATAGATTTGATCAAGTCCTTGATGGGAATTAAGGACAAAGTTGAGTAATTCTTTGAAAAGGCTTGAAGGCATATTTGAGCAAGTCTTTGAGAAGTCTTGAAGGCAGAGTTGAGCAAGTCTTTGAGAAGGCTTGAAGGAATATTTGATAAAGTCTTGTGAAGACTTGGAAAAACATTTAGAGTAGGTTTGATTACTGATTTGTTAAAGCTTTGTGTTAAGGCTTGAGGCAGATTTGAGATAGAGATTGGTGTAGATTTATAAGAAGATTTGGGATAAACCTAAGATAGAGTTGAGAGCAATATTTGGAGGTGACATAGTAGATGATAGTAGTCTATAGTGGATAGATATCCATTAGCCAGGGTAGTGATGATAGAGGTCTTCTATGGAGAGAGATCCATAAGCTAGAGCAGTGGGGGTATAAGTCTTCTATAATATCATCAGCTAGAGTAGAGGGGAAAGAGTTCTCCTATGGATAGAGTTCCACAAAATAAATAAAGGGGAAATATTTCTCTTGTGGAGTGTGATCCATGAACCAACTGGGAAGATAGAGTTCTTCTGTGGAGAGATATCCATGAACCAATTGAGGAGAAAGGGTTATCCTGGATCAAGTTCCACGAATTAGAGAAAAGAGGAAAGAGTTCTCCTATGGAGAGATATCCGCAAATTAGAGTACATGGATTTCGTGTCTTCTTTGGATAGAGGTCCATAAACATTGTAATAGGGAATTTATTCCCAAGAATATTTGTTGAGAAAATTTTAGTAGAAATATTTTTTGCATGGAGTAGCCCATATTGGGTAAACCACGTTAAATTGGTGTCTCCATTGTGTGTGATTATTTGTGCATTGCTTTGATTACTGCTATTGATATTGTCATTTATAATATTGGATAATATTGTTTGGGGAAGAAAAGTGAAATTTGGTCTTATATTGTTCACCCCCCCTCTCAGTATAAGTTTGTGTTCTTCATGATTTTTATCGATTTTGCTATGAAAAAGGAGTATGATGTTGCTTGAGGGATGTACTAGGTTTATGGATTACAAATTCAAGGATTTGAGTTACAAAACCCTACAAATTTAAGCCCAAAATGAATATGTATGCAAAGGGAGTGGATAGTCTTAAAATGACTAAAATTTTGATAAAATAGAAGTGTAAGAGAGTGAATAATGGATGCAAGTGGTGTTAGGAATGATGTAGAATGACTAATTTAACTTCTAACCAAAGAAAATTAGCACTAAGTAACAAGAAACCAATGTAAATGCTAAGATATGAAGAAATGTTATCCAAAACATCCAAATATTTAGTAGTAAGAAACAAAGTGAAGGGGAATTTAATGGGGAAATGATTGAGTGCTGCAAATGAAGAGATAAAAAAACAATAAAAACCTTGTATCTTCAACACAATAGCTTGAAAATAAAGAGAGAGAAATGCTATATGATTGCAAATGAAAATAGCATGTAATGTATGAAGAAAAATGCTAAAAGAGATTGAACATCAAACTTATTCCTACAAATGAAATAAGCATGATATTAAATGAATATGGAAGAATCAAGAAATGTTAGCATGCTATCAATATGAATGATACAATTGTAAATAAATGACAACAAGTATTTTAAGACAAAATGTGGAGAACAAATGCAATACAACCCTGCAAAAGAGAATGTTATGGCCAAAATATGGATAAAAAATAAAAGTAAACCCAAATAAACCTGCAAAGAGATGTTAGGAAAAAAATAAAGATGATATGCTTGAGCTCAAGGCTTCAAAGATAATTTTAAATGTTTGCCCATAAAGATAAAACTTTTCCAAAAGGAATTAGAAGTATAAAATATGGAAATGTCAAGAGAAAGCCCAAGTTAGCAAGGCTACAATCTAGAGGACAAAATGCAAAATAAAGCAAATATGAATGGAGAGGAGGGATATTCTAGGAGAGCTATCACCTAACAACAATCCTTCCTTACCTCCAAGATGACCTCCTTGCCTTGATTGGATTACCTCCAAAATGCTTGTAAATTCTTGAAATTGCTTGAAGATGAAGAATGCTAAAGAAGAAGAGCTAGAAGAAGAATACTAGAAGAATGTTGGCAGAATGCAATTATCCTTAGAATGCTCTCTATATCTTTCCCCAAGGGTTACTTAAATAGAGTTTGAAGGAGGGATTAAGGGGGGTTAAGATGGAAAATTAGTTAGGACCAATTTGAAATTTGCAAGTCTTGTTGGTTTTTGGAGCATGTGAAGTTAGAGCAAGGAGTGGGAGGATGGAATTCATGTGCCCCTAGCTCACATTTAGATATTTTGATCATTTTCCATATTTGCCACTATGACCATATTCGTTAGTGACGATTTTGGTTCTAACTTGCATTTTTGGTCAAAGGTAAAATTTAACTATTAGAGTTTGATTTTTGGAGGTTTACAAAATTTTCCAGTGCCATTTTTTTCAGAGTGGCTTATTTGGTGGAGGCAGGAAAAGGTGCCCAAATTACTAGATTTGGGTCAAATTGATGTTTTATGATGTAGGTGACTTGTTCGGTGTATTTTGTTTTATCGGTGTGTCAAAATTGGGTGTCTGTAGTTTCATCAAAAAATAAAGGTGCTTTTGTAATTTTTTGTAATATTTTATTCCTTAGGGTTAGTCTCACACCCTTGACCTAAAGACATCATCTATTTAGGTATATATGCCCCTTTATACCAACCATTTTGCTAATCAAGTGGACTGTAAATTCATTTCTATTTAGTGAGATTATTTGGTGTCAATGAACACTTTGTCATAATTTGTGTTATTTTTCATTATATGTATTCTTTTGTTAAGCAATACTAGGTAATGTTTGACTCCATTCACTTTTAGAAACTGCAATGAAATCCAATAATTTTGATTATGCAAGGTTGATCAAGATGTTTTTTCAAAAGCATTATGATGGAAATTTTCTCATCAATTTTCTATGTTTGAAGATTTGATCACTAATAGTATCTTGTCTTTCTTGATTTGGGATATGAAACTAAGGATTTAATACTCATTTGATATGATATACTTTGGACCATTTCATTACTTTTATAAGCACTCAAATATATATTAGTCTTATTCAATTATTTTTCTTTCATAATATCATTCATTTAAAATATCATTTAATGATTCAATATGGAGGTTTATTAGTTGGATTCTATATTATTATTTATTTTTCATTTTTTTGAATTTACATGGTGGAATCGGTAGTCACTACGAATATAGGCAGGTTGTCCAACTTTTATGGCTACCACAATATTCTGCGTTGTTCACCCCAAAAGCCACCAAACATATATTCACGCAGTCCACCCTTATAACCACCATGCCGCAATCATTTTAAACCTTTTATGTTGTTGAAAGTACCAAGACAGGGACACACATTCAGTTCGACAAGGTCTGAGATTTGAACCTTGGACTTCCACCCCCCTTAAGGGATTTGGTCGAACCAATTGGTCTACACCTCGGATCTCTATATTATTGTTTATTTTTTATTTTTATTTATTTTTTGTATTTACATGGTGGAATTAGTAGTCGCCATGAATCCGGGTAGGCTGTCCAGTTTTTTATGACCGCCACAGTATTCTGCGTTGTTCGCCCTAGAAGCCACCACACAGATCTTCGCGCAGTCCGCCCATATATTATTGTTTGTTAGGATAAATATTTGAGCTAATTATCCCACTCTTTTGGTTAATAATATTTTTTATTGATCCCTAATGAAAAGTCTTCCTTATAATTCACACATTTAAATAAATAGTTTTATCATTTTATGTCTTATATATATATATATATATATATATATATATATATATATATATATATATATATATATATATACATACATATGAGAGCATATTATTAATCACTAAAAGCATACCAAAAATATTTTATGTTTTATCAAATACACAATTCACATGGATATCCATTAATCCATAAACCCTTTTATAGAATCATTAAGGTATAGATTAAATTCAACAACCTAATTATTAAAATACCATTTTAGATAACGTATTTTTTTCTTAAAGTTAGTTATAATTTTAAGATAATCAACAAACAATGCTTTATATCTTTATGTAAATCAAAATAAATGCTAATCCTAGTTAAAAAAACATCTTAAATAAATGCTCATATCTATATAGCAACTATACTTTATTATAATTTCCTTAACAATCTATTTTCTATAATCAAAGTATAACCATAACTAATTGATTCAAAACGTTAACAGACCATTAGCACGTTAATCACATTAATTTTAATGTTAAATGGGTTATATTTTCTAAATACATTCTTAAAATATTTGCCTTCTTTAAATCATTTTTCAAACATCCATCCTATATCATTTTCAAGATACACTTTAATTATTAAAATTAACACCCATGAAAGTATATCTTGATTGGACTCCTATAAAACATACATTTTTATTGTTAAATTTTGAGCTATGAATAAACTTATTTATAATATTATTTATTTAAACAAATTATATATATATATATATATATATATATATAAAATTATAATTATAATTATAATTATTGTTATAAAAAATTAATATCTTAAAATAAATTAGGCTTCCTAAAAAGTCATCTGTAAGCAGATTTTTTTAAAAGGTTTTAAACACACAGATTTGAATACTTCCATTTTGTGGAGTTGGTAACGAGATCAAAACATTATTTTTTCTACGGTCTAGGACCATATTTTCTTTCACGTACCGTCATGACGATTATATAAATTGTTGAGTCTTTATTAACATGATATCACTGTCCCACTTCAGCGTTGGATCCAGTCCATACAGGAGACAGCTTCAATGGCCCTGTAACTGTCGCAGATTTCTTCAAAGTGTTGGTAGGTCGACCATCAAAGTCGATTGCAACTTGTTGGAAATGTATCACCATCATCTACGAACACAATACTACTGGGTCAGTTGACCCAATCATATCCCAGCAAAGTCTAATCTGTACAGTGCCTTCAGTGCCATCTATTAATACTTTCCTAACTTCCATAGAATCCATCGCTCCAGGGATGGGAATTTCAGCACATACCATGGCCATCGTAATTTCAGTGCTCTGCTTCATGGCCGCAATAGCTGTTCGGGCTGATTTTGATCCCTACCATTACAATTTCCCTCCTCTTCCATACCATTACAGTTTCCCTCCTCTTCCATACTACTACAATTCACCCCCTCCACCTCCATACTACTATGAATCTCCACCACCACCTCCATATTATTATAAATCTCCACCACCTCCATCTCCTCCTCCTCCTTACGAATACAAATCCCCACCACCTCCTCCATACTACTATAAATCACCCTCTCCTCCACCATATTACTACGAGTCCCCACCCCCACCTTCTCCTCCTCCCCCATATAAATACGAATTCCCACCCCCTCCTCCATACTATTACAAGTCCCCTCCTCCGCCCCCCTATTACTACAAATCCCCACCACCTCCTCCTTACTACTATACATCCCCACCACCTCCCCCTTACTACTACAAATCCCCACCTCCACCTCCTCCTTCTCCTCCGCCTCCTTACAAATATAACTCCCCACCGCCTCCTCCCTACTACTATAAATCCCCACCACCACCTCCTCCCTACTACTATAAATCACCACCACCTCCTCCTCCACCTCCACCTCCCTACGAATACAAATCCCCACCTCCTCCTCCATATTATTACAAGTCTCCTCCTCCACCACCATACTACTATACGTCTCCACCACCACCCTACACCTACACTTCTCCACCACCACCAAAGTATTGATTCTCAGGAAATCATTAATAGGAGGTGAGTTCCTGTCATCTCATCTGCATTTGATTTGTTTAGCATCTATTTATTCCTTGGGTTCAAATGCTTATGATGTTTCACAATATCTATTCTAATATTTTTATCAGTATAGATGTTTGGTCATGATTATACTAAAGACATTTTAAAATATTGTGTGCAGGACAGTTACCGTGAGTATTCCGTAACCTATCTAGCTCTCCGAGTCGCTTGAAGATTGCAAATAAGAAGGCCATGATTTACCTATTTCAGTGCCGAATTTAGATAAAAAAAAAAATTCCTTGTTCGGAGATAGTTATAAAAGAAATTGTTTGTGCTTGATTTGATCACAAGTCCAGATATTCGCTTATCTGGGGAGCGTTATCTTCTTGTATGTGTGTGCTTACTATTGCAATGCAATTAAAAAGTATTTTCATCTCAAATTTTCGTAACGTGGTCGATATTATATCTTATTATATATATTTTTAGATATATAATTTGATTAGAAGAATAATTTTGTTTGTTGATATGGCTAAAATTTAAAAACCTTTTTCTTTTTATAATTCGAAATTACTGGTCTTTTTTTTAATACTGCTATTATTCATCCTGCTAATTTTTTAGCAAGGGATATATGTGGAAGAGTAGGGTTGGCATGTTTTTTGATTTTTCAGAGAGATTTAAATTAGAATTATGAAAATGGAATATAAGGGACACCAACTTCAATTTAAATTAGAAATATGAAAATGGAATATAAGTGAGAACAACTTCAGTCTAAATTAAAATTATGAAAATGGAATATAAGTGAAACCAATTTCAATTTGTGCATAATCTTTTTTAAGAAATATTTTTTATCGTGAAAATTGAACCTAAGTTAAATTAGGGATATTACAATTAACCATAGATATAATATAAATTCTTAAAATTTTAATATAAACAATAACATCAAATTTTACGAATTGTGTATATATAAAGAGTGAACAAAATTCATACAAAAAGGGAAAAGGGAGGGAGTATACACTTAAAAGGTAAATTTATTTCTTATAAAACAATGTATTATAATATAAACGAAATATGTTCAAAAACTAATTATGGTCAAGTATTGTGTTTATAATGGTCAAGTATTGTGTTTATATCTATTTATTATGTATTTATTTTATAAATATTATTTTAAAAACCATTTATGATAAAGTTTCATTTGATTTTATGTATTATATTATTGATATTTTTTATGGATCATTAATTATTTTTAAATATTGTATTATTTTTATTTTTGTTAGTACTTACTTGTTATTCTCACTTAATTAAAAAAAACATATTATATTAAATAAAATTTAATAATTTTATAAACGACAAAAAAAACAAGTGTATAAGGACATCTCTAGATAGTCATTAATTATTTATAAAAAACTTAAATCCACATAATATTGTAATAATAAATGAAAATTAATGCAAATAATTAATAGTATTGCACATAAAATAGAAATGCAATAAATTATATTGCAAAAACAAAAACACCCGATAAAATCACAAGCCACTTGGAAGAGGCAACCTCTTTGGAAGCAAATATTCTTTACAATATGGACAATCCTCTTGCCTCCTTGGTATTTTTAAATATTATTTCTAACCTAACCCTAATACTCAGGGGTTCTCATCTATATGCAAGTGGGGGCAGGGGTTCCCATCTATATGTGAGGGTGTGATCTAGAGATAGTAGCTCCTAACTAAAAACCATTATATCCTTAGATTACATTTTGTATATAATAAATAATGATTACATAGTATGAGCCCATAAACCTAGGCTTCCAATGTACCACATGACTATACAATTATTAATAGTGTTTGGATAGGGTCCTAACATGCTCTTCCCCTTCAAAAAATTTTCATCCTCAAAGCTTGAGATGAGGAAGCTATTGCTCAAGTTACTGAAGAGATTCCCATGTGACATCATCTTGATGTAAGCCCCACCACTGAACAAAGAATTTAGTGATGATGTGGTTGTAGAGAACATGCATTCATGATAGGGTTATGCATAATGGTGAATATTCACAGAATTGGGCGAATATTAAAATTTCTAAAATTGAAAATTGACGAATATGAGGACCCTCGATGTTGGCCCATTCACTTAAAATTTTTAGAACCAATTTTTTCTTAGAGTCAATTTGCCATAATGTATATCCAAACATAGACATATTTGCACTCATTGGAAAACTCTTTTCGAGCCTAATCTAATGGTGGTGTTTTCATGAAGTAATAAGATTATTTAATAGGTCAAAATTTACCCTAAATATGACCTTAATTTTTAGGGCTTCAAATACCCCAAATTTTGATGTGAAGATGATTTATTTGATTTGTTTAGGATTCACCTTGATTCATCTTTATTTGCCTTGATTCACCTTGATTTCAATTAGGATTTACCATTTTTTACAAGTATATTTTGAGTCCAAATCCTTATGCATAACCTTGATTCATGGTCTAGAATATTTTTAGGTTCAAGGATAACTAAACTTTCTTCATCTAGCTAAGGAAGTATCGACTAGACTTGAATGTGGTTTCCAAGTACATTCTTTAGACAAGAGATATGAAAGACTATATGGGTCTTGAAAGAAGATGGTAAGGCAACCTTATAGGCCACTTGTCCAATTTTTTGTAACACTTGAAAAGGCCCATCCAACCTTTCTACAAGCTTCTGGTGAGTATAGAGTTGCATTGGCATTTGCTTGTATGACTATAATAAAAGGAATACCATATTATCTACATTGAAACTATGCTTAAAATGGTGTTTATTAGTTTTTTGTCAAACTTAGTTCTAAACCATAGCCAAAATTTCCTTTAGTTTTAGTAGTTTGGTATAACCTTGTAGTTTTGAATCCACTACCTAGACCTTAAATTGGACTAGAACATATGAAGAATGTGATGGGGGTGGGTACCCATAAATGGCTTTAAAAAAAGTCATTTTTGTGGTTGTGTGGAACAAAATGTTGTACCACCACTTTGCCAAGGGAACCCAATTGACCCACTAGGTTGGATGCTCAATGATAAAATAATGGAGGTTATTTTCTAAATATCTATTGATATTGTTTGTTTACCCATCCATCTAGGGATGGTAGGGTAATCTCATTTTTAGTTGTATATTTTGTAGTTTAAAAATTTTCTACCATAAATTGCTAGTTAAAGTAGGATCATGGTCATACACAATGGATTTTGGTATACCATGGAGGTAAAAAATAGAGTTCATGAATAGATGGGAAATGGTAGAGGCATGGTAGGGGCGGCCCAAGGAAAAAAAATGACCAACTTCAAGAGATGGTCCACAACCACAAGAATGATAAATTTTCCTCTCAATTTTGCAAGCCCTTAAATAAAATCCATGGAAATATCAATCAATACATTTTATGGAATGGGTAAAGGTTGTAGAGTGCCTGGAGTACAAAACATTTGTCCTTTCATTCATTAGTAGATCTTGCACTCAACCACAAATAATGAATTCTTTGTTTTATTTTTACCTATAGAATAAGCATTTACCCTACCCATACATTTTCAAAAGACTTGGATGGCCCAATATGGTGAAGAATGCATATTCTTCATTATGTCCTCATGAATTGACAAATTATTAGGAACCACAATGCAAAATTGATATCTCAACAACTGTCTATCATACCCCTACAATGCAAAATTGATTCTTGAAGATGTATGATCCAATAGAGAAGTGGATAAGAGATGGCATATAGCATACTTTGAGCCATAAACTAATAATAAAAGGAATCTACCATAGTATTTTCCTTCTCCTTTTTGTACATAATGTCATAATCATACCCTAACAATTTTGAAACCAATTTCCATCATGTTGGAGTTGACACCCTCTATTCTAGAAAATATTATAAAATCTAATGATCAATTTTAATAGATAAATGAAACCCAAATATAAGATCACCGATGATTAACAACATGGACAATAGCCATTATTTATTTTTTATAAGTGGGCTTCCCTAGATGTTTTGTAGATAAGGCCTTAGTATTGAAAGCTAGGGGTTTTCCTTGCTAGATTAATATTGCACCAATGGCATGGACCAAAGCATTGCTCTCAATTATAAATGATCTAGGTAAATTGAGAGTAGCTAAAACTAGCGTAGAAGTCATGGCTTCCTTGATATATTGAAATATTTTTCTAGTTGGTGTTATATGAATGAATTATTTTTCAACATGGTAGTTAGTGGGGCTTCTATTTTTCCATAACATTGGGTAAATAGTCGATAGTAGCTAGTGAGACCCAAAAATATCCAAAGTGCCTTGATATTTTGAGGCTTAGGCCAATTTTATATGGTCTTAATTTTCTTTGAGTTCACCTTAGGTTCCTTCTATGAGATAATGTAATCCAAATATTCAACCTCTTACATTTGAAAGGAATATTTAGATCTTTTGAAAAACAATTAATATGCCTTCAACAATTTCAAAGTTAGATGCAAATAATGTAGGTTCTCTTCCCATAAATTAGTATATACGAGAATATCATCAAAGAAGACCAAAATGAACTTGTGTAGGTAGGGGCATAAGATATTGTTCATGATATTGAAAACTCAAAGATGCATTAGTTAGGCCAAAAGACATGAAAAAATATTTATAATTATCTTTATAGTTCCTAAATGTTGTTTTAGGAATGTCTTCTTTTTTGAGAACTTGGAAAAAAAATTAGCCCCATGTAGCTCATCTAGAATTTTATCAATCATTGGAATAAAAAGTTTATCGATGATGACGATCTTATTGAGTTCATGAAAGTCTATACATATACACCATGACCCATAATATTTTTATACTAATAGCACTGATGAAGAGTAGGAACTAAAACTAGGTTGAGTTATCCCTATTTTTAATATATCCTAGACCAATTTCTCAATTTCTATTTTTTGCACATATGGATATGTATGGGGTCTAATGTTAGGTGGCAAGCTCCTTGGTATAATTTGGATTGCATGATCATGTGATTATATTGGAGGTAGCCCATTGGGTTCCCAAAATATAAAATCATGATTATGCATAAGTATTTGCAAACCCCCTTGTTGTTTAGTATCTTCAGTACTCTATTCCTAGATTGCACATTACTATGCCACTACTCCATATGAGGATTTTATTAAGATTTTATCCATTATATTTGAGCTAATGATATGATTGGATCTAGAAGGCGAGCCTTAAAGAGTGTACTACTTCATAATTTAAGTTAATTACATCCATAGTTTAGAAAAACTCCATGCTACTATTCCCAAAGTGTGAAGTCATTGTATCCTAAAAATAACACACCCCTTAAATGAAGAGTGGATATATCTATAATGATTTCATATTCCCTTATTGTAAACTTTACATTTTAAAATTTTCCTTTACAAGGTAATGTTCATCCATTGGCCATAATAACTTCAAAATAATTGTAGGACTATATGTGTGCTACCACAATCACTAAGGATTATGATTTGTTGCCCCTTAGAATATTCTACCACATTCATATTTTAAGGATTTGAGATTCCTATTAGTAAATGGATTGAAAACATTGGTTGGGATTCTTCTTGGACATCAAGCTACTCAATCTATTCCTCTTCATTACGCTCAACTTCCACCTCTTGAGATTCTATATTTGTTGACTCATCCACATCAAGAAAATAATTTTTTTTTGCACACATTTGTGTCTATGTGAATACTTCTTGTCATAATTATTACATAGCTCTTGATATTTGTGAGATTCCATATATTTTCAAGTCAATTATTTAAAAACAGGTAATTAATTATTTGGGTCTGACATTGGCTAATATGAGAATGAAGTATATGCTTGTGAAAATTTAGAGGTGTATCTCCGAGCCATGAATTTATCTTTGAACAATATAACTAACCCTATTGCATACACTAAAGTTTATAGTTTGAATATTTTACCTCATCCTTGATATCATCCTTCAATCCAATAACACAAAAACTTTACAAAACTTCTTTGCTTGAACCACTAGTATAATTTGCCAAAATTTTTAAATTAGTCTTGATATTCTCAAATAGATGAGTATTAACTTTGTTTATTTTGGGCTCTTATAAATTCCTCATACTGGTTGGGGCCAAAGTGAGTACGTAGGTGTTTCTCAAAATTTTACCAAGAAATATGAGGATGCATATTGGTCATTGATAGATGCCATTACAAGGCATACTATTCAAAGTTAAAAGATGCAATTGTGAGCCATAAATGTTGTGGGACATTATGAGGATTGAAATACTACACTTTTTGACACAACCAACCATCAAGGTCCTTCCCAATAAATTTTATAAATTATAACTTGGTAAATTTATATGTATTGTAATTCTAATGGTTGTTATGTGTTCTTCTTTTTGCATTACTTAAGATCTCTCATTGATATTCAAATTATCTATGACCAATCCAACTGTATGCCTAAGATCCATCCACTAGAATAGTTTCCATTACATCCATTCTTTCAGTAACTACCTCTTTTAGATACTTATTCTCACCTATCACATACTTCATAGATTCACGCAATTTATCATTGTAAAATTCCATTTTGGTCCAGTTGATCATTGATATGTTTACCGACTAAAAAAACTAGTTGTTCACCCAATTGATACACTTGTTGGTTGAATTTTTATTCTACCCATTGCCCAATTTATTGATCTCTAGTATCGATAACTATATACTATGGTTTTTTCCTTTTGACAAGGATTACTAAATATAGAAGTATTATTTTAGTAGTTACTATATTTATTAAAGGTCTAAAATTTTTTTGGGTGCTATATACCAAAATGATCAGCTTGTTGAGATGATTGTAATGAACTAGGTATCAAAATGATATTTTTTGGCACCCTAGAAATTCTTTAGTTGACTATTGTTTTATTTAAAACAACTCCTCAAAATTGAATGTTTTCTATTATTTCAATGTCCTCAAGGTTCTAATATGTGTATCTTATTGTCAAAAGTTCCTGACAACTATCATTTGTAACAACTTCCCTTTATATTAATTTTTATAATTGCTAATGAAACCAACTATTACTTTTATTGACTATTGTTAACACTAAAAATTTCATTGTCAACCTATTTTCTAACACTACCTACTATACTCTTACCCTCTATTACTAATGACAACAACGTATTTTATAATGTTAAGAACTATTACTATATTATTAATTTTATGATTAGTGGTCTCCTTCATATGATCAAGTCTATGTTCAAGGTTTTTAGGTTGATAGTCTAGTTTAGTATTTGATGAATGATAGAAATAGGATTATTCTAGGCCAAGGTGTGTGTATTTACCATATCCCTATGATATATTATAGTAACATTTGATAGTTCTTGAACCAATATTTTAGCACACTATCTAAGGAAGATATAGCCAAATCCTTAGGCTCACTACCTATATCTTTGAACAATATGAGAGTGTAATCTTATTAAGTGCTATTCTCAATTGACTATGGATAGACACATGCTTAAAATATTTGTATGTATAATGGCTTCTCTTAAACCTAGGGGGTATCCCTATAAGCCTAAGGATACATGGGATCTCAAGTTCGTATATGGGTGCTTTTTGAGGCTTGGGTATTAGAGTATGTTCACCCCTCACTTCACTAGATATTTTATGGAGAATCTGTCTTAGCCAATAATGACAAATCCTCCATGATAGTTTAAAATACCCACCTTGATCTTGTTGTAAAGTAGAAGAATGTTCTAATTTACAACATTTTTCAGCTTTACAAGGAGGATCAGGATAAAAGATGAGTTTTCTTGATTACAGAATACATCAGAAATAAGAATTTTTTTATGTAATCTGTAATCATAAATAGTCATGGTTGTGATCTTAAAAGCTTCCAACAGATTCAATATACTATACCATCTGATCCCTATCCGGTCAATTTATAACCAATTGCACTACGGATTTGATTTGATCATAAATTCATCGAGTTTAAAAAATATTTTTTTTTCTATCCAATTTCTATTTGAGTGGGAGAGAAGAGGGAAAGAGATTCATGTATTTTTCCCATACGATTTCTAATCTATTAAAATAGAATAAATAAAAGCATACTCAATATTTCATAGGATAAAACACAAAAAGTACAAAAGGAATGAAAATTATACCTAACATTCATGTAAGGAAGGATAGGAACTATTGTATCTATAGTAGTATGTGGACCTCAAAATTAGTTTAATACCACTTGTTAGGAACCTTATAGTAAAATAACCAAATCCACACTATATTGTAATAATAAATGGAAATTGATGCAAATAATTAAGAATATTGCACATGAAATGAATATGTAGCATATTATATTGTAGAAAAAAAAGAACATTATAGAATTGTAATTCACTTCAAGGAGATAGCCTCCTTGGAAGCAAACCTTTGTTACAATATAAAAATATAAGATGCAATCCTCTTTTCCCCTTCATCCTTATAAATAATTTGGCTAACCATAACCATAACACTCAAGGGATCTCATCCACATGCAAGTGGGGTCCCAAGCTAGTAACTTCTAACTAAGAACCTACACATTTTTAAATAATTTTTTTTCTATATATAATAAATAATAGTCACATCATATGAGCCCATAAGACTGGGCACCTAGTGTACCACATGACCATACAATTATTAATAATATAAGAATAGGATCCTAACACACCTACACACATAATTTACATTCCAATACCTATAAATCCATAAAATTTCATTTATAAATGATATGATTTACTTTTATTTATAGGTATTCAAAATTGTATCAATGTCTTGATAGCAAAAACTCTAAAATTACAACATTCCTTGTTTTTATAATTTTTATCTAATTTTGTTTTGTAAAGAGTATAACCCTAACCCTATACAATGCCTTAGCATAATATAATATACAATAACCCTTGGTTATATGTGGCTCATGGAAACTATACATACACAATACATTATACTTAGGTACCTACCTTTAGGTTTCATAACATATTATAGGAAATCAACTTATATGCAACAACAAAAACATAGAAAAATACAAATAATTATTATTAGA
Organism: Wollemia nobilis; assembly: GCA_028583015.1. Lineage (NCBI taxonomy): Eukaryota > Viridiplantae > Streptophyta > Pinopsida > Araucariales > Araucariaceae > Wollemia > Wollemia nobilis. Next base: position 7,496,499 of record JAQPPZ010017095.1, read on the forward strand.
GTACAAGCAAGTCATTGTTGACAAGTCTGACATCTTTGTAAATCATTTAGAAATTATCCAAGTCCATTTTTTTAATATTATGCATGAATTGGAGGCTAAGGTATAAAGAAAAAAGTTTATATGTGTCTTTTAATATACTCTTCATTTGAGTTTATTTATGACATATGGTTAAACTTTAGGTAATTTTTTATCATGGTGATCCCTATGAGGTGGTTCCACCTATAATTTTTGTAATCTTGTTTTTCATATTTAATATAAGAAAATATATCTTAAAATATTTTAGATATAGTGTTCTATATATACAAAAAAAAAAGTAAAGAAAAAATGTGTAGTCAAATCTACCACTAAATAATAGTGAAATTACTTGCTAGAGAAATAAATGGTAGATTTAAAACTAGTATTAGATACATGTTCCACAAATTTCAAATTCAATATCAAGAAAGATGTGTTGTATAGTTAAATTTTCCATTGCATCATAATGATACATCTAATTAGAAAAATAAATAAGAAAGGTATTAATAAAATTTCCTACATAATTAAATTTATTATTTTTTATTATAGTGATTTTTTGACTAGATCCTCAAACTAGTAAAAGAATCCCCTATATTACGTCCCTTCCTAACCCTTACAAGATGCAAAAATACAAACCCTAACTATATTACTATTATCATGGACAAAAAAGACTTTAAGGAGCTAACCTTTCCTTCGAATCATTGATCCCAAGCTCTATCATTTTTTGAGTCTACTAATTTTACCTGTTCCAACTACCAAACTACTCTTATCAAGGAAATAATATCTTCACTCTCCATACAAATATAGATATTTTATTTCAATCCTCCTTTATTTTCTAATGTGTCCACCAAAGTGTTCCCTTCATGAGAGGTCTATTGAATCCTAGTATTCTCAAACCCACTTAATATGAGATAGAATATTTTCTATCATATCCATCCTTGGCCAATTAGATTTATTCTTGTCATTGAGACAATTAAATAGAACCTACAAATCATACTCCACTTAAAATATTATTATATTCATTTTGCTTTCCAACTTAAATCTAATGAGCAATTCCTTGGATTCTACCATAGTACAGGTAGGCTTGTCGAAGTTATCAACAAATATCACTCTTATTTTACCTATATTATATCTCATTTCTCCCCTTCCTCTATTTGGGTTAGGATTTCATTTGGAAGCCCCATTGATATTTAGTTTAAGCTATTCCTTCCTTGGTCATTTTCATGTTATCTTTACTCTATCTACTTTCTACTATGCACTCCTTGTAGAGGAAGGTAGATGAATGCACTATATTTCTAGGGTCTCACACTCCGAGGCATGTGTTTCATTCACCTATGATTCTATGATCAAAGTAGATTATAAGGTGATACTAGTTTTGATCAACCAACTCTACATCAAAGAGTTTTATGTTCCAAAGAGTTGGCAAACCTCCAAAACCTCTCTACTAGAGCTAAAAAGAAGATGCTTCTACTCTAGATACCTTATCCTATTTTTTGTTAGAAACCAAGGGAAGACAAATAATAATAATTAAAATAATACTATTGCATATATTTTTGCCATCTCTAAACTTGAATACAACTTACATATTTATGCATCAATGTGTCTCCTAGTTTCAAGTGATTCTTCTATGTTTCACCTCTAAGTGTTTCACCTTTGCCTTTTCCTTTTCATCTTCTCTTATTCTCATGGGATATGTGATATACAACCTCATGTGAGATGAAATCGTCAACCATTCCTTTATAATTAATAACATAAAATAATGTAATAATAGCCCCAACACCCAATATTACACTACTTGGTATAAAGATCATGACCCCACATAATTCCTAGTGCTAATATACTAGAGTTGTGCTCTAGTTTTGGATTTGGATTTTAATCTAGATCTGGCTCTTACTCTAATTAATATCCACTAGGTCTACCTCTTTAGTTTATCTAAGTGTCATCACCCTTGGGCCATCTCTCTATCATTACCTTTACGTCACTTCTAGGTCATCTTCTAGATCACCTTTGGGTCATCACCTCTAGGTTACCTTTGGGTCATGACATCTAGATTTTCTTTGGGTTAGTGTCTAGGTTTCCTTTGGGTTATATTTGGGATATTATAGCTAAACTATAGCTTTGAAATCAATTCATAAACCTAGAATCTTTCATATAATGTTTCACTATAGATTTTGTTATTGCAGACCTTCCAAGCATATATTGGGTCATATAATGATAAAAAACTATCCATTTCAAGTTTTCCAAGATTATATTTTTTATGGAAGAACTTATATTTCTCTCAGTAAACAAATTGCATCTTCTTTTGTAGAAACTATTCAATATTTCTTTTACTTTATCCCATTTTGACACATTCATCCATCCAAAATTTATATGTATTTTGTATTTCCTTTCATCCTTGTACCAAGAGTTTCTTTGAGAGTGGTTATTACCTCTACAAATATCACAAGTATGCAACTTCTATCATCTATCTATAACATGTGCAAATATTCCACAATGACTACAAAAAATAATCCTAGGACTTATTTCTTTAGCCTTATTTTTGATTCTATGTATTTTACCATGCCTTGTCTATTTCTTCCAAAACCTTGTGCCATTGCATCCCATTATCTCATTAGTTTTGAACCAATTCCTTTGGTATATTTTTCACAACATCAAATTTATATATCTCCACTATGGTCTTTATGAATGTCACCAAAATTCAAATACCACATCATCATCATAATGACCTTTAACATAATATAAACTATTATTATCACTTTCAATTGTAATAGTATGGCCTTTTTCATGACCAATACAATCATCTTCTACACAAGCTCTTCTCTTACAATCAATCTTTAAATCATTAGTATCACATACTATACTTGTATTTTGTATGAGATCACTTGTATCACAATATACATTTTCCACTATATATTTTAAATCACCTATATCACAAATGAAATGTAAAATTTGAAGAAGATCACTTGTATTACAACAAACACTTGCTTCATGGAATTGTCCTTTAAATTTTAAAAAACATATATTTATTTTCTACATTGGACCTCAAGGATGTCAAGAGTAAATAATTCCATACACATTATTATCATAATATCAATAGATATTCCCACACCATTTTCAAATTAATCTTCATAAGTATCAATTTTTTGAGGACCAACATAAAAAACATTTAAGTTTGAAAACTTTTTGCCTTCACTAGTTTTTGATGACCAATACTTTTGAATTTCACTTTGTTTCTTGGTTTGTTTATTATTCCCTTTGTTCCTTTTTTTATCACTTACTTGGCCATGAGTACCTTATGTATTATTTCACACTCTTCTTCACATTATATTTTAGTTTCTCTTTGAACTATATATCCTTGTAATTATTGTTGTTGTTGATATTTCCCCTATTGTTGTTGTGATTGAAACTATTGCTTCTTGTGAGAAGGTCTAAAAAACTAAGATTCTCAAGTTCAAATTATATTTAAAAAACTTGGTTTCATACATGTTTTTACAAATATGACAATGCATCCTCCATAGATGTTGATTTTATGATGAAGATGAAGTAGAAGAAATTGTTGGTAATTTTTCCACACTGAATTTTATCGTAAAAACTCTAAGTTTACAAATTAAACAATGCAATTTTGTTGTCCTGGAAAATCCTTTGTGTTGTTAGTTTGATATTTTTTTAATTAATTAATTTCATTCTCAGAAACAAGCATATGCTTTCGTCCACTTTCCCAAGAGAAAATGGGTTATAGATAGTTTCATGGAAGTTGAGGTGAAAACAATAAAAAGCGTTCAAATTTTAGCAAAGGGGAAATTTTATAAGTAAAGGAGAGAAGATTTCACACAAAATCATGCATTCCATATTATCAAAGATGATTTCACCCTTTTTGGGGTAAATTGCTATTTTCAGTTGATTTTGGGATGAAAATACTATGTGGGTATAATTCAAATGAAAGCATACAAAAAATCACCCATTTTCTAAAAAATTAAATGGTTTCACCAAAAATGGAGAAAAACAAGGAAAAGTGTCTCAATTGGAGCGAAAGTAACAAAGTGCATTTACTTCACATAGTCAAAGTCAATTTCACCTCAGGTAGGGGACAAAAATCATTTTTGCCCTTCTTTTGGGTGAATTGTTGTTTTAGGATAAGTTCGAAGTGAAAGTAATGCAAGGCACTCAACTTGGAAGTAAAAATAATGTAAAAAGCATCTTTCTGCATGGTCAAAGTTAATTTTACCCCTCCTTTGAGTGACTTGCTATTTTTAATCAATATCAGAGTGAAAGTAGTTGGCAGACATCTCTCCAAGCCAAAGAATCCTAAAAAGTCAAAGTTAATTTCACCCAATAGTGAAAATAAGAGTTGTCTGCTAGTAGTTTCGCTAGCAAAAGCCTCAACTAGAGAGTTTTGCTCCTTTTTCTAGCGAAAAACTATTTTTATCCCAAGTAAAGAAAAAATAATCATTTTTACCCCTTTGCAAGTGGAAATTATTTTTACTCAACTACTTGATAAAATCCTCCCATGAGAAAGAGCAAGAGCAAGAAAGAACGTTTTTGGGTGAAATTGATGACATTAATGATGAAAATCTAGGCAAAGGCACTTTCATTGTATATTATTTTTGAGAAAGACTAAAGGATTGATGAATTTAATTGTGGGGGCAGCAAATTCAATATGTCGAGGACTATTGGGGAAGATCTACCAATATTAAAGGTTGCACTCCTGATTATAATATGATCCTACTCATTCTTGAGGTATTATCCATTGATTTCACTCATTTTCCAAATGAATATTGATTTTAGTTGGGTCTTCTTGGTGATAATAAAATTTTTAGGTGCAAGACGATGAAGTGGAAAATAATATTTAATGTTTGAGCCCCTGATTTTTGTGTGATATTGCTATGTTTCAATGTATCGAATCCTAAAGTGATTCCCCATCGCTCATCCTTGCTGATTTCCCAGATGCTCTTCACCAAAATAGGATCACTACTTCTTAAAAAAGGTGTTGATTTATGCATTGTTGTTACCAAGGATCAAATAGTTGATGTATGATATTTACCAACCAATATTTTATTTTAATATGCATTTAATTATAGAGGCACAACCATCTATAAATACTAAGAAATTTGATGTAAAAAAGGAGGATAGACACTGGCAAAAAACTCTTTAAGTTTTATTATCTGCATAAATTGGAAGACGTTTCATTCTAGTTCTTGGATTAGAGTTGTATGCAATTAATTTCTACCTATAATTTATGATATGTTCATTTCTATTATTAGATAAGTTTAAATTCTATATCTAAATTTAATTCCTGATATATGGATGAATACTAAAATATGTATTGGAAGTTATCCTTAGCAATTTGTGAATGGTTCATGTGTTCTTTCTTTTTGTTACATGCTAGTTAAAAACTTGACCTGATTTTTAGTTGCTAGTTTATCTCCACTCTATTACTCTAGCTCATAGCCATATTTTCCATTCCTTTTGTCATTTATGAAGAACACAAGCTTATACTAAGAGGGGGGGTGAACAGTATAAGAGCACTTTTTACTTTTCTTTTCAAATCAATATTATGCAGTGTATAGATAGAAATATCAATAGTAGTAATCAAAGCAATGCACAAAACACCATACACAATAGAGACACAGATTTAATGTGGTTTGCCCAAAGATGGATACTTCCACGAAGAAAATATTTCTTCTAAATATTTCTCAAATTATCTCTTGGGAATCCTTCCCAATTACAATATTTATGGACCTATGTCCAAAGGAGATGTTGATCCCCTAAATCTAGTTTTTGGATCTCTATCCATAGGATAACTCTTTCTCCTCTGCTCTTGTTGGTTATCTTCTAGACTACACTACCTCCACTGCACTGACTGGTGGATATATCTCCACTTCAAGAATCTTGTCCTCACTTAGAAGACTTGTCCTCAATGTCCTAGCTGATGGATATTTATCCATTGGAGACTCTATACTCTTTACTCAGTCACCTCCAAATCTCCATCTGAATGCTATACTAAACACAGTCTAGTCGGTCTAGCACAACTCTACTCAACTCTTGCACTAAACACAGTCTAGTCGGTCTAGCATAAATCTGCTCAATAGGTCCACTCAGAACCTACTTTGAAGAACATAGACTTATACTGAGAGGGGGGGTGAACAGTATAAGACTTAACCATTTAATATTTTTAACTTTAGATAGCAGTAGCATCAACATAACATTAATCAATATAGAAAGCATCACACATTGGAACTCCATTTTTACATTTTTAACATGGTTCACCTAGAAGGCCTGGGCTACGTCCACAAAAATTTTCTCTAAAAGTTATCTCAAGGTTCTTTGGGAAACCTTCCCAATTACAATGTTTATGAGCCTCGGCCCAAAGGAGACACCTTCCCCCGATCTAAATTTATGAGCCTCTGCTCAAAGGAGATACCTTCCCCTCTGCTCTGGAAATGATCCCTCAGAAGATCAACTGCCTCTACCTCTTTCCAGCATGTGGAACTCCTTTCCATCGAAGACCTCCTATCCTCAATGCTTAGCCTAAGAGACCTCTGCCTTCTATGATCACGTCCATGGTAGCTTAGCTACCTGTACCAAACACAGTCAGTCGGTCTAGTACAAGTCTTCCTCTGTCTATTAGATTTGTCCAACTCTATGAACAAATAAATCCTCTACACACAAGCCTTCTCAAAGACTTGCCAAATCTGTCCTCAGGTTCTCTGATAGAACCAATGTACCTCTGTCCTCAAGTTCTCTGATAGAACTATCAATCTCAGCTCACAAGTCCTCTGCTAGGACCTATCCAAATCTTCTCACAAGTCCCCACCTGAACCTGTCCAAATCTGCTCACAAGTCCCCACCGGAACCTGTCCAAAACCTGCTCACAAGTCCCCACTGGAACCTGTCCAAAACCTCAACAAGCTCACCAAGAAAAACTTGCTTAGCATGAACTCACAAAGAGAATTGTTAGAGACCCAATGTGATTCATAAACCTCATAGAAGCATAAAGAGAATTGTTAGAGACTCAATATGTTCTATACTTAACTCCAAATCTCAAATCTCATAGAAACATAAAGAGAATTGTTAGAGACCCAATATGTTCTATACTTAACTCCCAATCTCAAATCTCAACTCAATCTCAACTCAAACTCAATCTCAAAAGAATAAGATAGATGTAGTAGCTTTTCTCAAGAATATAAAACACAACCCAAAAATTGCCAACCATACAATATCTCATATAACAATGATGCTTATATTCTTTTTACCAACAACTAGGGTTTCATCATCTCAATGCAAGTAGCAAGACTTATTAACATAAACCCTATTGCAAAAATGCTTCTTCTTCCTCAACCAGAATTATGCATTCACCCAAATATTCAACAATAACTTTAATGCATAAACAATCTTCAATATCCAGAAAATAAGATTTATACCAATAATACCTAGTAGACAACCTTTTCACTCCAAACTCAATTTCATAAAATATACCATAAACAACATACATGGAAGAAGTTGCCCATACCTTTACTTTGATGAAGAAGGAGAACTCAAAATCTGTCACAACACTAACTCTCAATTTGCCACCAATTAGAGTTAGCAACTATACAATATTACACAATATTAAAGATCCAAATATAACACCTTATTTCTCCAACTTAGTAAAAACCACCAAAGTACAATAACATACAAAATAACACCTCTTTACACCTTATTACTCCACATAAACATTAAACATTAAACATCAATGTCAAAACAAAAAGATACCTTAACCTTATACCTCCCGCGCATTCACGGCCACCATTCTATGCATACCGCGACCAAAAATAAATCCCCAATGAAGAGAATCGAACTCAACACCTCTGCCATCTAGCACTTTTGCTTAAACGCCACCGTCGTTGGGTCACAAGAGCCCAACGAAATAACAAACCGCTGCCCTCTCTTTTATCTTTCTTTGACGCCAAGATCCTGGAAAACGTAAATGTCTTCCACAAACCGCATGCAAACAAACCACTACCGTCAAGCCAAAAGGTAAGGATACAGCCCAAACTCAAAATTGAGATTGCCAAGCGCAGTCTCCATGACGCAAAACATGCATGATCTCAAAGATGTCGACGGAGATCGAAAACATAGAGTGAGCTCAAACAAAGACACCAAGCGCTTTTCGAAGGATGTAGAGCAATGCAAGTCACAGACGCCAAGTGCAGATCAAACGAAATGGTGCAAAACCAAATCGTATATGCCAAGCATAATTCAAACAAAACGGCATAAAGCAAATCGAGAAGCCAAGCGCAAATCAAAAAAATAGAAAACCACAAATCGTAGATGTCCAAATAATAATCGGTGGTACTAACTTTTGAAAACCATGCCCACTTATATAGAAATTTATCCATTACTGATTGACGTCGGCGCTCCTCCAACGATGGCAATAAATCGGCGATGCTTAAGGGTTGAAATACCCTTTAATAATAATTAAAATAATTATTATTATTATTTTATTAATAATAAATTAAACTTGGACCTTTGACAAAGGTATGAGTTAATTTAATTATTAATAATACACATGGACCTTTGCATTAAGTTAAGCTTGGTTTTAATAAAAACCCTTAATGAGTCCAAATGGTTTTAAGAAAAACCTTTAGCCTTGTCACCATGGTTTTAATAAAAACCCTTTAACATAATGAAGCTTCTCAAGATATTATTGACATCACACTCTTTTGAAATCAACACAAAAATGCCTTTTGACATCAATGACAACTTATACATTTTAGCAGAGGCAATGTACCCAAAGTACCCAAAATTGCCAACAATCTCCCCCTTTGTCATTGATGGCAAACCTTTACTGAAAACACTTCTCAAGAGCCAAAACTAAAACCATATGAGCTAACAACTGAGAATCTTCCTTTGAAGTTTTGCTCCCCCTGACTTGAAGCTTTCCTCTTCACTATGAAGCTCTCCCCCTTACTCATATCTCTCCCCCTTTGTCATCAATGGCAAAGGGCCACCTTTGGGGATTGAGACTAAGAATTAACCTCTTAGCTTAGTCCCTCCCCCACCTCCTGATGAGGTGATTAAATCTGGGGTGGGAGAACAACTCCCAATTTCTCCCTTAGATACTCAAACATATCCCTTGGAAGAGGTTTGGTGAAGATATCTGCAATCTGCTCTTTAGTAGACACATACTCTACCTTGACCTGTTTCTCTTGCACTTTTTCCCTTAGAAAATGATACTTGATGGAAATATGCTTTGTCCTTGAGTGCATTACCGGATTTTTGGAAATACTTATGGCACTTGTATTATCACAAAGAATGGAGATGGGTTGTTCATGTTTGACTTTGAAATCCTCTAGGGTGGTTTTCATCCACAAAACCTGTGTACACCCAGCCACTACTGCTATGTATTCAGCCTCTATTGTAGATAAGGAAACTGAAGGTTGTTTCTTACTTAGCCAAGAAACCAAACTTTTTCCCAAAAAGAATGCTCCACCACTAGTGCTTTTCATGTCATCAATACCACCTGCCCAATCTGCATCTGTATAAGCTATGAGGGTGAAATCATCACCTTTGGGATACCAAAGCCCAAAGTCCATAGTGCCCTTTAGATATCTGAATATCCTCTTAACTGCCATAACATGAGAATCTTTAGGAGCTGCCTGAAATCTAGCTACTAACCCAACTGCCTGCATGATATCTAGTCTGGTAGCTGTAACATATAATAAGCTACCTATCATTGATCTATACAACCTCTGATCTACTACTGGAGATTCATCATCTTTACTCATCTTGCATCCTGTAATCATTGGAGTACATACTGGTTTGCTATCTATCATCCCAAATTTCTTCAACATTTCTTTAATATATTTTCCTTGAGAGAGAAATACACCATCTTTTGATTGAGAAATCTGAAGACCTAAAAAGAATGACAGCTCTCCAATCATAGACATCTCAAATTCCTTCTGCATGGTGTTAGCAAAATCTTTGCACATCTGAGTATTGTTTCCCCCAAAAATAATATCATCAACATAGACAACCATAATCAGCATATCATCACCTTCATCTTTAATATACAAATTGCTATCTACCACACCTTTCCTGAAGCCTTGCTCATGAAGATACCTGTCAAGTCTTGAGTACCAAGCCCTAGGTGCTTGCTTTAACCCATACAAAGCCTTTTTCAGTTTACACACATAGTCTGGCTATTCTGAGAGAGACACTCCTTCTGGCTATTCTATGTAGACTTCTTCTTCCAATACCCCATTTAGAAAAGCTGAATTTACATCCATTTGATACACCTTGAAATATTTGAAGCTTGAAAGGGCCAAAAACATTCTGATGGCTTTAATACGAGCAACAGGAGCAAACATCTCTTCGAAATCAACACCTTCTACTTGAGCATAACCTTTGCAGACTAACCTTGCTTTGTTTCTGACAATCTTTCCATCCTCATTGAGTTTATTTATGAATATCCATTTTGTGCCAATGACATTCTTGTCCTTAGGTCTTAGAACTAATTCCCAAGTTTCACTTTTCTCTATTTGGTTTAGCTCCTCATCCATTGCTTTTACCCAAAACTTATCTGCACATGCTTCACTGAAATATTTTGGCTCAATTTGAGATAATAATGAAACATTTGTAGAATCATGTGAGGGAATGACTCTTCTTCTTGTTTGCCTCCTATTTGGATCACCAATGATCAAATATTTGGGATGATGTTTCTGAACATATCGTGAAGGAGTTTTGGGAAGCAGTTGTTGTCTTTCCTCTTCTTCATCTAAAACCTCTCTGAATTCTTCTTGACAAATTTCATCACTTAGTTCCTGGATTGGTTCTCTTATCCCTGTCTTTTCATCAACAGTTACATTTATGCTCTCTACAACTGTATGAGTTCTTTTGTTGAAGCATCTGTAGGCCTTACTTTTGCTAGAATACCCAAGAAATATTCCCTCATCACATCTAGGATCAAACTTACCCAAGTTCTGATCTTCCCTTCTGATGAAGCACTTACTCCCAAACACTTTGAAGTATTTTACTATAGCTGGTCTTCCTTTCCACAACTCATAAGGAGTTTTATGATGATTGACTCTAAGTTGGGCCCTGGTGATAATGTAGACTGTTGTGCTGACTACCTCTTTCCAAAAGCCATCTGAAAGTTTTGATTCGTTTAACATAGCTCTAGCCATATTTTCAATAGTTCTATTTTTTCTTTCAACTACTCCATTTTGTTGAGGAGTTCTTGCTGCTGAATATTCTCTTTTGATTCCTTTCTGCTCACAGTATTCCACAAATTCATTTGAAGTGAACTCTCCTCCTCTATCTGATCTTAAACATTTGATTCTCTTGTCAGTCTCATTTTCAACCATTTCTTTGAAAGCTTTAAATTTTTCAAAAGCTTTAGATTTTTCTTTGAGAAAAGTAACCCAAGTCATTCTAGAATAATCATCTATAAAAAGCATGAAGTAGCTTTCCCCCTGAATGCTCTGAGTTCTGGTAGGGCCACATAAATCGGTATGAATAAGATCCAATGGTTTTGAAGAAGTATACCCTTTTGATTTGAAACTGGTTCCAGTCCTGTTTTCCATATTGACAAGGACCGCAAATGATGTTATGGGGCCTTTTTATTTTGGGCAAGTCTCTAACTGCTTCCTTGTTACTAATATTGACTAGATTATCAAAACTCAAATGCCCCAATATTTTATGCCATAACCAACTCTCATCTTCTTGAGTTAGAAAACACTTTTCCTTTTTTATCTCACTTAGCATGTAAAGATTGTTTGGAGTCCTTGTAGCACTAGCAATGAGTTTTCCATTTTTTTCTTTACTTATCTCACATCTATCTGAAAAGAAAGATACTATGTGCCCTTGATCACAAAGTTGACTCACACTTAGAAGATTATGTCTTAGGCCTTCTACACAAAGCATATTTTCTGTTTTGGATTTCCCATCCAAACTAAGAGTCCCTTTACCACAGATTTTAGCTGACCTGTTATCTCCAAAACTGACGGTTCCTCTGTTTGTTTCTTTAAAGACCAAAAACTTTTCCTTTTCACCAGTCATATGTTTTGAACAACCACTATCAAGATACCATTTTCTACTTTGTCTAGAGCATGAAAAGCAGTTTGAGCTATCATTGACTTAGATTTGATCTCATTTTTCTTTTTAGTAAACTCAAGGCTAGATCTATCCAAACTACACATCCTAGCAATATGCCCAAAATTATTGCACTTGTAACACATGACATCTTTATTCATAAGAGGTGCAAAAGAGTTACCATTTTCTTTACTATGTTTATTCATGGACTTATTGCAATGCATAGCTTTGTGACCAAATTTCTTGCAGAAAAAACAATAGCCATGGAAAGTATTATGTAACCTATTTTGATGCCTTGGATGATTGTTCTTCTTGTGACCAACTGGAATCCATCGCTCTTCAGGATGAAGATTGATCTTGCTCAAAGACCCTATTTCTTGAATGGTAATACCATCCTTCTTTTGCTTTTCACACGGAGTATTCTGTCTGAGAGCCAACTGTTCCAACTTCACTCTAAGAGACATAACTTCTTCTTCTAGTTTCTCGCAATCATCTTCCTTTCCTTTGAGAACCTCTGTCAGAACCTGTTCAACCTTTTTTCCTTCTTCAGCTAGAATTTTGAAGTCTATAACACTTTGAACCAATTCTGATCTTGCTATCTTTTCTTCCTGATATTGATGCTTGAGAACAGAATTCTCTTCCCTAAATTTTTCAAGCTTTCTCAAAGCTAAGAAGAATTCACTTTTGAGATCAAACTCAACCTCTTCATCTCTTTATGAATCTGTATGATCCTCTGATAGATCCTTCTCCAAGCTGTTAGACTCTTTATGGAGAGACCCGCTCTGATACCAATTGAAGAACATAGACTTATACTGAGAGGGGGGGTGAATAGTATAAGACTTAACCATTTAATATTTTTAACTTTAGATAGCAGTAGCATCAACATAACATTAATCAAGATAGAAAGCATCACACATTGGAACTCCATTTTTAACATGGTTCACCCAGAAGGCCTGGGCTACGTCCACAAAACTTTTCTCTAAAAGTTATCTCAAAGTTCTTTGGGAAACCTTCCCAATTACAATGTTTATGAGCCTCGGCCCAAAGGAGACACCTTCCCCTGATCTGAATTTATGAGCCTCTACTCAAAGGAGATACCTTCCCCTCTGCTCTAGAAATGATCCCTCAGAAGATCAACTGCCTCTACCTCTTGCCAGCACGTGGAACTCCTTTCCACCGAAGACCTCCTGTCCTCAATGCTTAGCCTAAGAGACCTCTACCTTCTATGATCACGTCCACAGCAGCTCAGCTACCTGTACCAAACATAGTCAGTCGATCTAGTACAAGTCTTCCTCTGTCTATCAGATCTGTCCAACTCTATGAACAAATCAATCCTCTACACACAAGCCTTCTCAAACACTTGCCAAATCTATCCTCAGGTTCTCTGATAGAACCAATGTACCTCTGTCCTCAAGTTCTCTGATAGAACTATCAATCTCAGCTCACAAGTCCTCTGCTAGGACCTGTCCAAATCTGCTCACAAGTCCCCACCTGAACCTGTCCAAATCTGCTCACAAGTCCCCACCGGAACCTGTCCAAAACCTGCTCACAAGTCCCCATTGGAACCTGTCCAAAACCTCAGCAAGCTCACCAAGAAAAACTTGCTTAGCATGAACTCACAAAGAGAATTGTTAGAGACCCAATGTAATAAACCCTCAAACATAAAGAGAATGTAGAGACTCAATATGTTCAATAACTCAAATTTAGAGATGGCCAATATGTTCTATACTTAACTCCCAATCTCAAATCTCAACTCAATCTCAACTCAAACTCAATCTCAAAAGAATAAGATAGATGTAGTAGCTTTTCTCAAGAATATAAAACACAACCCAACAATTGCCAACCATGCAATATCTCATATAACAATGATGCTTATATTATTTTTACCAACAACTAGGGTTTCATCATCTCAATGCAAGTAGCAAGACTTATTAACATAAACCCTATTGCAAAAATGCTTCTTCTTCCTCAACCAGAATTATGCATTCACCCAAAGATTCAACAATAACTTTAATGCATAAACAATCTTCAATATCCAGAAAATAAGATTTATACCAATAATACCTAGTAGACAACCTTTTCACTCCAAACTCAATTTCAGAAAATATACCATAAACAACATACATGGAAGAAGTTGCCCATACCTTTACTTTGATGAAGAAGGAGAACTCAAAATCTGTCACAACACTAACTCTCAATTTGCCACCAATTAGAGTTAGCAACTATACAATATTACACAATATTAAAGATCCAAATATAACACCTTATTTCTCCAACTTAGTAAAAACCACCAAAGTACAATAACATACAAAATAACACCTCTTTACACCTTATTACTCCACATAAACATTAAACATTAAACATCAATGTCAAAACAAAAAGATACCTTAACCTTATACCTCCCGCGCATTCACGGCCACCATTCTATGCATACCATGACCAAAAAGAAATCCCCAACGAAGAGAATCGAACTCAGCACCTCTGCCGTCTAGCACTTTTGCTTAAACGCCACCATCGTTGGGTCACAAGAGCCCAACGAAATAACAAACCGCTGCCCTCTCTTTTATCTTTCTTTGATGCCAAGATCCTAGAAAACGTAAACGTCTTCCACAAACCGCATGCAAACAAACCACTGCCGTCAAGCCAAAAGGTAAGGATACAACCCAAACTCAAAACCGAGATTGCCAAGCACAATCTCCATGACGCAGAACATGCACGATCTCAAATATGTCAACGGAGATCGAAAACACAGAGCGAGATCAAACAAAGACACCATGCACTTTTCGAAGGATGTAGAGCAATGCAAGTCACAGATGCCAAGCGCAGATCAAACAAAATGGTGCAAAATCAAATCATAGATGCCAAGCATAATTTGAACAAAACGACATAAAGAAAATAAAGAAGCCAAGTGCAAATCAAAAAAATAGAGAACCACAAATCGTAGATGTCCAAATAATAATCGGTGGTACTAACTTTTGAAAACCATGCCCACTTATATAGCAATTTATCCATTACTGATTGACGTCGGCGCTCCTCCAACGATGGCAATAAATCGGTGACGCTTAAGGGTTGAAAGACCCTTTAATAATAATTAAAATAATAATAATTATTATTTTATTAATAATAAATTAAACTTGGACCTTTGACAAAGGTATGAGTTAATTTAATTATTAATAATACACATGGACCTTTGCATTAAGTTAAGCTTGGTTTTAATAAAAACCCTTAATGAGTCCAAATGGTTTTAAGAAAAACCTTTAGCCTTGTCACCATGGTTTTAATAAAAACCCTTTAACATAATGAAGCTTCTCAAGATATTCTTGACATCACACTCTTTTGAAATCAACACAAAAATGCCTTTTGACATCAATGACAACTTATACATTTTAGCAAAGGCAATGTACCCAAAGTACCCAAAATTGCCAACATACTTAAATCTGATCAATAGGTCCACTCATAACCTACTCAAATATGCTCAACGGGTCCACTCATAACCTATCCAAATATGCTCAATAGGTCTACATAGAACCTGCATAGCTTTGCGCAATAGGTCCACTCATATCCTGCTCAAATATGCTCAATAGTTCCATACAAAACCTATCTAAATCTGCTCAATAGGTCCACATAGAACCTGTACAACTCTGCCCAACAAGTCCATACGGAACCTGCACAACTCTGCTCAATAGGTCCACTCATAATTTACTCAATATGTTCAACAGGTCCACATAGAACCTATCCAATTCTACTCAACAAGCTCACACAGAACTTTTCCAAATCTGCACAACAAGCTCACACATAACTTGTCCAAATCTGCTCAACAAGCTCACACAAAACTTATCCAAATATTCTCAACAATCTCACACAGAATTTGTCCAAATCTACTCAACAAGATCACATAGAACTTGTCCAAATCTGCTCAACAAGCTCACACAAAACTTGTCCAAATATCATAGAAACATAAAGAGAATTGTTAGAGACTCAATATGTTCTTTACTCAATGCTTAATCACTTTCTCAACTCAAATCAATCTCATAGAATCATAAAGAGAAATTTTAGAGACTCAATATGTTCTATACTCAAAAATCAATCACTTTCTCAACTCAATCACATAGAAGCATAAAGAGAATTGTTAGAGACTCAATATATTCTATACTCAAAACTCAATCACTTCCTCAACTCAATCTCATAGAAGCATAAAGAGAATTGTTAGAGACTCAATATGTTCTATTCTTAAAAACTCAATCTCAACTCAAATAAGAATATAGAATAGTTTTTTTTGTGGAACTTGAACAATCACTTCATACATCCACTTGACTAGGCTCAATCAACTCTACTCAACCAATCACTTCAAGAAACAACTCTTGCTCACAAATCCTAGTCCAAGCATATATCATCCAACTCAAAATGTTTCTAACAATGCTCAATAACAAATCTCACATAACAATGATACTCATGATCTTTCCAAACCCTAGTTCAAGTTCTTTTCATAACAACTCACTTCAACAACCATGCTCATCAAAAAATATTTTAATCACAACTCTCAATTTTAGAAAAACTTAAAGCATTAACTCAAACACCCCACTCAACCAATGATCTCAACAACACTGCTAATAAAACAAGGTTTTAATCTCAAATCTCAAATCAGAAAACCTTGAAGCAATAACTTAACCACTTTTGAAAAGGAAACCCTAATCAAGTCCTTTTCACTCCAAACTTAATTTTCAATAAATCCAATCAATCAACTCATCCAAGAAAGAATTTTCCCATACCTTTTGTTTGACAAGTAGTTGGTCTCACAAATCTACCACACTCAAAATTACTTCTTTTCCAATATCAATAAGGATTAGAGGATAATTTTCTTCAAAAAAACATGTCACAAATATAATACCAAAATTACACCTTATCACTTCAACTTAAATAATAATCAATATACTCACAATAGACACAAAAACCCTTAATTCAAAATAACATACTACCCACAATGTTTTAATCTTCTAATATTCCACAATAGCAATTTAAGACTTTAAAAATAAAAACAAAATTCTCCTTATAACTCCTAAAGGTAATTCTCAACTACCAAAAAATTTTATTACAAAGAAACCTTTCCAAACTCAACCACTAAGCAACCTTATACATCCAAATTAGGCATTTAATTAAAATTAAAATCAAAATATTACCTTTGCCTTTGGAGAGTTTGGAACTCTCAATGCAACCCACTCTAATGTCTCAACTGCGATGCCAACAACCAAATGAGCTACATGCTCATTGAAGATAGGTGAAGTACCACATGCTTCAAAAACTGTATTCCCTTCTTGTTTCACAAAATGTGTGCCTCAAACACACCTGCCAAGTGCTTCCATCGAGACTCGAATGCTGGCCTCCTTGCACACAAAATGTAAGTCACAAACCTCTTGCCACTAGACCAAGGTTCCTAGTTGGCTTCCAACTATTCAATGTTGTCCCTTTTGTTTCTTTCACTGGAAATTCAAACTTAAAATTTGCACATCCGTTTCATGAGCTCTGCATTAATTAATTCGTATGCTATATTTTCAATCAAGCAAGGATAATCTTAATGTCATTTGGGCATATGTTTATATATTAATCTTCCTCCTTTGATTTAGAACATTGGCGATTAAAAATACAGTTAACCCACATAAAGTCGGTGAGGATAAACCTTTGTAACATGCTTCGAATATTTAAATTCTAACACCCATATTTGGGTGTAGTAAAATATTATTATTAATATTTTACTTTGGGCTCTTTTTCACCACCTTACTTAATATTATAATAACTCATATTATAATATTATATCCTTTGACAAAGTACCTTTAATATTTATTTATAAAATTTAAATTCACACTGAATTTAAATAATTTATAAAATAAATATTATAACTCCTTTTTAACTTGTCTTTTGCACTGTTTCACTTGATCTTTGGCCTTCTTCCTGGATATCAAATAACCATTATATCCCCTTTGTTTCCGGCTGAAATATTTGGTATTAATGATGACTTCATCTGGTGACATCAATGAAAACTTTGACTTAGGGACTGATGTAGGAGCATCAGGTGGCAGCAGAGCCATCTTACATCAACAATTTTTTTTTTTAAAGTGTTTGCCTTGATCTCGCGATATCACGACAGAAAAAGTGTCGTGATATCGTGACATGTCACATTTTCATGGCTCAAGAATGAGAGAGAAGGCACGGAGCAATAATGTCACTATTTCATGATGTCACAAAATCACGACCGAAGCAGGAGAGGGAAGGTTCCCAAAGAAAATGTCACGATTTCGTGACATGTCGTGAAATCGTGACCGAAACAAGAGAGAGAGGGCGTCCAAAGAAAAATGTCACGATTTCATGACATGTCATGAAATTGCGACCGAAAGAAGATAGGAAAGGCCAGAGAAGAAAATATCACGATTTCATGACATGTCACGAAACCTGACCGAAGGAGCAGAAAGAAAGCAAGGAAGGAAACTATCATGAAATCGCGACATATCACGATTTTGCAACCTGAAGTAGAGAGCGAAAGCAAAAGGTAAAGCTATCGCGATATCGTGACATGTCATGATTTCGTGACCCAAAGCACAGAGAGAAAGCAGAGAGAAAAGTTGTTGCGATATTGTGACATGTCACGATTTTGTGACCTAAAGACGTGAGAAGGAAGCAGAAAGGAAAGATGTCACGATATCGCGACATGTCACAATTTCGGGACCCAAGGAGGCGAGAAGGAAGCAGAAAGGAATAATTTCACGATATCATGACATGTCGTGATTTCATGACCCGAGAGGCGAGGAGGAGGCAAAAAGGAAAGATGTTGCGATATCACGACATGTCGCAATTTCATGATCGAAAAGGAGAGAGAAGAGCTAGAAAGGAAAGATGTCACGATATCGTGACATGTCACGATATCACAACCCAAAGAAGAGAAAGGCAATGAGGAAAGGAAATGTTGCGATATCATGACATGTCATGATATCGCGATCCGAAGAAGAGAAAGGCAGTGAGGAAGAAAAATTTCATGATATCATGACATGTCACGATATCGTGACATGTCGCGATATCGTGACTTGAAGAAGAGAAAGGCAGCAAGGAAGAAAAATGTTGCGATATCGTAGCATGTCGTGATATTGCAACATACTACTGATTCACGATTTGAAAAGGCACGCATTCCCTGATGGTGTTTCCCGAGGTGGTCAAAGGCCATTAATGCATGATTTCTTGCCTGATAAGCATGCTGAGCATGGCAGCCACTTGAATGCTATATCCAAATGTCACAGACATTTAGACGACTCATCAATGCATGTTTCCATGGCTGACCCAATGGCAGTTGCCAGTTAGGGTAAAATATGTGAAGGTTCAGTCATGAAGGTGGGGAAGAACTGACTTTTTAGATTTTGAGGATGTATTCTTGCAGGTGGGTCATTAATGGCCTATAGGGTCAGGACCTCGAAGAAAAACCTAGAGATTGTAATAGAAGCTGGTGGTGAACTAGGGAGAAAGAGGAGGAAAAATAGGAAGAAAAGAAAACTACGCCTGTGGGGTAGTGTTGTAATTGGTTTTTCTATGATCAAAGGAGAATATTGGATCTGAATCTCAACCCCCCATCAAGTGGTATCAGAGCAGGAGTTCCTGAGTGTGTGAGTAGATCGCCAAAAGTGAGGTAGCTTACACCAGGATCTATGGAAGGGTTGTAAGAGAAACAAGCAGAATGCCTCCACGAAGAAACCATGGTGGTGGAAGAAATATGGTGCCAATAGAAGATTTCAAAGCTTTATAGAGGCAAGTTCAGGCCTTGCAAGAGGAGCTACGCAGAGGGCTTGAACCCAAAGGAGAAGAAGGAAGTGAAGATGAAGTTGATGAAGAAGAGGACCAGTTTGAGGAAGAAGAAGAGGTTGTAGATCCTGCACAAGCGAGGTTATACAGAGCCATCTCCCAGATTGAAAAGAAACCAAAGATGGAGGTTTCTATGTACTCTAGAATTTTAGATCCTGAGGAGTTGATTGAATGGATCAATGACCTAGAAGAATACTTTGAATATGAGGAGGTCAAAGATCCTGATCGGGTCATATTTGCTAAGACCAAGCTGAAGGGTCATGCCAACATCTGGTGGAAGGGAGTATAGCTGAAAAGAAATAGAAGAGGAAAAGAGAGAATAACAAGATGGGATAGAATGGTAGATAAGTTGAAAAGACAGTTTATTCCTGCAGATTATGAATTGGATCTGCTAAGGAAAATGCAGAGTTTGAGACAGTCAAAAAAAAATGTCAAAGAATACATATAGGATTTTTATATATCTCCATAAAAACTGGACATTCGGAGGCTAACAAGGAGAAGGTGTCCCATTACATCAATGGGTTGAGAACCAGTATTCAAGAAGAGTTGAGTCTGGTTAGGGTGAGCTCCATTGAGGATGCTTACCAGTTTGCCCTCAAAGTTGAGGAGAAGCTAAACAGACGGTTTGAGGGTAAGCAAAGAGGAAGAGGTCATGGTGGAAGAACTGGTGGAAGGACCAGTGGAGAAATAATAGATGGAGGACGAGATGAGAAGAAAGAAGAAGATATCTACAGTCAAGATCAGAAGGGAGATAATGATTATAGATCTCGTAATCAGAATAATGGTTACCAAAGAGGAAGAGGTAGATATGGAAGAGTAGGATTTCATGGAACCTATTTCCACTCTGGCGAAGGACATCAAGCATACGAGTGTCCACAACATCGAGAAAGGACGAATAAGAGACCTGAGGGTCCTGCCAGAGCTACTGTAGCAGATGAAGGTGTTTAATTAGAACATTTTGAGGAGGCAGAGAGAGGAGAAGTTATGGTCACAAGGAGAACCTTGTTGAATGAGGAGAAAGGATCAAACCAAAGGAGGAGCCTATTTCACACAAGGTGCAGAAGTTTGGGTAAGGTCTATAATATTATTATAGATAATGGTAGTACTAATAACTTGGTCTCAAAAGAAATGGTTATGAAGTTATAGTTAAAGAGGAGGAGACACCCGCATCCATATCGGATTGCATGGTTACAGAAGGACCATAGGGCTTTGGTCAGTGAGCAATGCTCGATGAAATTTAATATTGGGAATTACTATGATGAGGTCCTGTGTGACATCCTGCCTATGGATGCTTGCCATTTGTTGTTGGGAAGGCCATGGAAGTTTGATCGATGTGTAGTGCATGATGGTTGCGCCAACAGTTACTCAGTGATGAAGAATGGAGTGTGCCATAAGCTGAAGCCCTTTAAGGAGGTGGGCGAAAGGGTATGTAGCAGCGCTCGAATCTGTTTAGTTGAAGGGGGAAGATTTTTGAATAGTTTAAAGCATGAGCATATGTGCTATGCATTAATTCCTAGAGTTAAGGAAGAATGCAAGGATACCCCTATAGAAGTCTTAGGACTGTTAGAAGAATTTCCAGACATTATATCTGATAATGTGCCTAAGGGTTTACCACCAGTGAGGAAGATCTGGTACCAGGATCTAGTTTACCCAATAAGGCAACACATAGAATGACTCCTACAGAAACTAAAGAGCTAAATAGGCAAGTCCAAGAGTTGCTAGAGAAGGGACTGATTCGGGAGAGCTTGATTCCATGTGCAGTACCTGCAGTACTAGCACCAAAGAAATATGGAGAGTGGAGAATGTGTACAGACTCTCGAGTGATTAACAAGATCACCATAAAGTATAGATTTCCATTGCCAAAGATGGATGACATTATGGACTGTTTGAGTGGAGCCAAGTACTTCAAAAAGATTGATCTGAAGAGTGGTTATCATCATATTCATGTTAGAGAAGGATATGAGTGGAAGACAGCCTTCAAGACCAGAGAGGGTTTGTATGAATGGTTGGTCATGCCATTTGGGCTAACCAATGCACCAAGCACATTCATGTGACTGATGAATGAGGTATTGAAAGAATTTTTAGGCAAATTTGTCATTGTCTATTTGGATGATATTTTAATATTTAGCAGAACCCTGGAAGAGCATCTGATGCATATCAGAAGGGTTTTTGAGAAGCTGCGAGAGGAGCAGTTGTTAATTAATTTGAAGAAATGTAATTTCGTGAAGGAGTTAGTGTACCTGGGATTTGTCATCTCAGCCAAAGGTCTAAAAATGGACCCAAAAAAAGTGAGAGCTATCATTGAATGGCCTACTCTAAGAAGCACAACTGAGGTAAGATCATTTCATGGTCTAGAAAGTTTTTACAGGAAATTCATTAGGAATTTCAGCAGTATTTGTGCACCCCTTACAGAAACAATGAGAGGGGATAAGAAAGAATTTGAGTGGACCTTAGGAGTGGGTAAGAGCTTTGATATGTTGAAGAAGAAGATTACAGAGCAACCTATTTTGGCACTTCCAGATTTTAATAAGGTATTTTAGGTAGATTGTGATGCTAGTGGTAGTGCCATAGGAGCTTTTTTGAGTCAAGAAGGTAAACCTATTGCTTACTTTAGTGAGAAACTCAATGATGCTAGGAAGAAGTATTCAATTTATGATCAAGAGTTTTATGCTATAGTTTAGGCTCTAAAGAAGTGGCGACATTACTTGTTGCCAAAAGAGTTTGTTCTATATACTGATCATCAGGCCTTACAGTATATTAATAGCCAAGGGAAGCTAAATCAGAGGCACTTGAAGTGGGTTAAGTTTCTATAGAGTTATACCTTTGTGTTGAAGCACAGGAGCAGAAGGTCAAAAAAAGTTGCAGATGCCTTAAGTAGAAGGCAGTGTTTGTTGACAGAAATGAAGGTGGAAGTGGTAGGATTTGATGAACTGAAGGGTTTGTACCTTGAAGATCCTGATTTTATAGAATCCTAGAAGGCTTGCTTGGTACCTGTTACTTTGGACAGGACCAAGTGGTTGGATTTTCTGATCCAAGATGGAATGTTGTTTAGAGGAAGTCAATTATGCATTCCAAGGAGTTCAATGAGCGAAAATCTGGTCAAGGAGAAACGTAGTGGAGGGCTGGCTGGACATTTTGGTCAAGATAAGATCATTGCCCTGGTTAGTGAGAACTACTATTGGCCACAACTATAGCAAGATGTGAAGAGGTTTGTGCAAAGCTGTAGAGTATGCCAGATGGTGAAAGGTGTGAGACAAAACATTGGATTATATCAGCCATTACCTGTACCAGAGAGACCATGGGAGGACGTCAGCATGGATTTTGTTCTTGGTCTACCAAGGACACAATGGAGAAATGACTCCATATTTGTGGTGGTTGACAGGTTTTCAAAGATGGCACATTTTATCCCTTGCCAGAAAACTAGTGACGTAGTTCACGTTGCAGTTTTATTTTTCAAAGAGGTGGTACGACTTCATGGTCTACCAAAGAGTACCATTTCTGATAGAGATACCAAGTTTGTGGGGTATTTCTGGAGGACCTTGTGGAAGAAATTGAAGATAGATTTGAAATTCAGTTTTGCATACCACCCACAGACTGATGGCCAAACGGAGGTGGTGAATAGAATTCTGAGAAATTTATTGAGATGCTTGATAGGAGATAAGCCCATGGGATGGGATTTGGTTTTGCCATAGGCAAAATTTGCATACAACAATTCTTTCAACAAGAGTACTAACAAATCTCCATTATAGATAGTATATGGGATCAGTACAAGGAATGATTCTGAGTTGAGGAAGATGGATACAAGGGAAAAGTGTAGTGCCAAGGCTAAGGACTTTGCAGAGCATCTGAAGAGTGTGCATGAAGAAGTGAAGAAGCACATTACTAACATGAATAACCAATATAAGACAAGGGCAGACTAGAAGCGATGGTTTAAGGAATTTGCAGTAGGAGATGAAGTCATGGTCCATCTCAAAAAAGAAAGATTTCTTGCTAAAACCTATAACAAGCTGAAGATGAAGAAGTTTGGACCATGCCGAATTATAGGACAATGGGATTCAGGAAATGCATATGAAGTGGAATTGCCAAGTGGCCTTAACATATCACCTATTTTTAACATTGCAAATTTGGTAAAATATCATGAAGGAGGCAGTAGCGAGACACAAAGTATAGAATTGTGGAGTATTCCAACATCTACTCTAGCAATAGACAAGATCGAGGAAATACTAGACACTCGAGCAAGCAGAAGTACCAGGAATAGGCAGTATTCTGAATATCTTGTCAAGTGGAAGGGCAGGCCTATCGAAGATGCAACTTGGTTGTCAAAAATAGAGGTCGACCACCTGGGTATTCCTCCAATAGGACAGAAGTGAAGGACACTTCTCAATCCACCCCGGGTGTATGATGCAGGAGCATCCGGTGGCAGCAGAGCCATCTTGCATCAACAATTTTTTTTTTAAGTGTTTGCCTCGATGTCGTGATATTGTGACCAAAAAAGTGTCACGATATCATGACATGTTGCATTTTTGTGGATCAAGAAGGAGAGAGAAGGCACGAAGAAAAACTGTCATGATTTCACGACGTCACAAAATCACGACCAAAGCAGGAGAGGGAAGGTGCTCGAAGAAAATGTCGTGATTTCATGACATGTTGCGAAATCATGACCGAAACAGGAGAGAGAGGGCATCCGAAGAAAAATATCATGATTTCGTGACATGTCGCGAAATCGCGATCGAAAGAAGACAGGAAAGGCCAGAGAAGAAAATATCGCGATTTCGTGACATGTCACAAAATCGTGACCGAAGGAGCAGAAAGAAAGGAAGGAAACTATCATGATATCACGACATGTCATGATTTTGCAACCCAAATCAGAGAGTGAAAGCGAAAGGTAAAGCTGTCACAATATCATGACATGTCCCGATTTCATGACCCAAAATAGAGAGCAAAGTTGTGATATCGCGACATGTCACGATTTCATGACCCAAAGAGGTGATAAGGAAGAAGAAAGGAAAGATGTCACGATATCGTGACATGTCACGATTTCATGACCTAAATAGGCGAGAAGGAAGCAGAAAGGAAGAATGTCACGATATCGCGACATGTCACAATTTCGTGACCCAAGAGGCAAGGAGGAGGCAGAAAGGAAAGATGTCGCGATATCGTGACATGTCACAATTTCATGATCGAAAAGGAGAAAGAAGAGCTAAAAAGGAAATATGTCACGATATCATGACCCGAAGAAGAGAAAGGCAGCGAGGAAGGGAAATGTCGCAATATCGCGACATATCATGATATCGCAACCCGAAGAAGAGAAAGGCATCGATGAAGAAAAATGTCGTGATATCGTGACCCAAAGAAGAGAAAGATAGTGAGGAAGAAAAATGTCACGATATCGTGACATACTGCTAGTTCATGATTTGAAAAGGCACACGTTCCCTGACGGTGTTTCCCGAGGTGATCAAAGGCCTAATTAATGCATTATTTCTTGCACGGTAAGCTTGCTGAGCATGGTGGCCACTCGAATGCTGCATCCAGAGGTCAGAGACGTTTAGACGGCTCATCAATGCATGTTTCTATGGCTAAATCGGTGGCAGTTTCCAGTTAGGGTAAAATATGTGAAGGTTCACTCATGAAGGCGGGGAGGAGCTAACTTTTTAGATTTTGAGGATGTATTCTTGTAGGTGGGTCATTAATGGCCTAGAGGGTCGGGACCTCAAAAAAAACCTAGAGATTGTAATAGAAGCTGGTGGTGAGCTAGGGAGAAAGAGGAGGGAAAACAAGAAAGAAAAGAAAACTACACCTGCGGGCTAGTGTTGTAATTGGTTTTTCTATGATCAAAGGAGAATATTGGATCTGAATCTCGACCCCCCATCAGGGAATCAAAATGTCCAACAATATCCCCCTTTGTCATTGATGGCAACCCATACTCTTCTTATCGAAACTTGACCTTTATTTTTCCTTCTTCTCCCCGTAGGACATTACTCCCCCTGGCTCAATGCTCTCTCAAATATAAAATCTCTCCCCATATCAAATCTGTCCCCAATAAAAAAATATCTCCCCCTTTGACATCAATGGTAAAGGGTCACCTTTGGGGCTCGGGGCTAAGAATGAGCCTCTTAGCTTAGTGATGGCAAGCCGAGATTCACACAACAAACTTCACATTAATTTTCTGTAAATTGCTTCATACAGTTTTACAATACCATTTCCAGGCATAGAACTTTCCCCCTTCAATCCCGAACTCACCATCCCTCCCTTACAAATTTTTCCCGAGTTTTTATCGAGGCCTCGATCCTCTAGGCAATTAATGCCCCGCCTAACAAAAAAATTCAAATTTGATTTCCCCCCGGCCGAGTTTTAAAATTTTTTTTTTTGCCATAAATGGGCAACTGCCCGATCCACCATGAAGCTTGCATTAATGGCCTCCCTCAACCTGCACCCGCCGTTTAGTTCTGACTGTTATTCTGTACTGCTGCCTCAACCCATACTGTCCATGCTCTGCAATGGCTGTTTTGTCGGAATACTTCCATAAGATGGTTATCCCAGTTTAATGCACGTGGCTGTCATCTCCCTTTTAATACACGTGGCCTTCATCTTCATTTTAGAACACGTGGCTGCCCGCATGTCTATTTTTGGCCTCTGTCTTCAACCGGTCGCGTCGCTTTTACACACACAGCCCCGTGTCTAATTCGGCCTATCTTCCTTTTGGCACCGATTCCTGGATCCACGTGGCAACTTTCTATTGGTCGCGATATCGCGACATGTCGCGATATCGTGACATGTCGCGGTATCGCGACCCCCACGCCCTTATGCACTAGTCCTGCCTTCGGGAGCCACGATTTCGTGACATGTCACGAAATCGTGACATGTCGCGATATCGTGGCTCCCCCTGCCCCTGCCATCCGCCTATGCCTTAGGAGCCGCGATTTCGTGACATGTCACGAAATCGTGACATGTCACGATTTCATGGCTCCCCAGCCCTCGCTTTCACCTTCGCCTTCGGGAGCCACGATTTCGTGACATGTCACGAAATCGTGACATGTCACGATTTCGCGGCTCCCCCACCCTTGCTTTTTGTCTTCGCCTTCGGGAGCCGCGATTTCGCGACATGTCGCGAAATCGTGACATGTCGCGATTTCGTGGCTCCCCACCCCACCTTCAGCCTTTGAATTTTTGGAGCCACGATTTCGTGACATGTCACGATTTCGTGGCTCCCCGCCCTTAAGAAACTCAAACTCCTCTGTGCTTGTAAAACTCAAACTTCTCTTCTGCCTTTACAAAACTTCAACCCGGGAAAAGAACTAAAATAGATCGAGATACAAAGTACTTAGAAAACTTAAAAGAAATTTGGAGGATGCAAGATTGCTCCACTGTCTCCGGATGCTCCTGCATCAGACACCCGGGGTAAATTAAAAGTGATCCTCACTTCTATTTTGTTAGGGGAAGACCCAGGCGGTCAACCTCCATTTTAGACAACCAAGTTGCATCTTCAATAGGTCTGCCCTTCCATTTTATCAAATATTCAGAATATTGTTTGTTTCTGGTGCTTCTACCTTCACGAGTGTCTAATATTTCCTCGACCTCGTCGGTGGTTGGAGTAGATGCTGGAATTTGCCATACTTCTGTACTTGGTACCTCTGTACTCTCTCCCTCATGATATTCCACTAAATCTGAAATATTAAAAATAGGTGAAATGTCAAGCCAATTTGGCAATTCCACTTTATATGCATTTCCTGACTCCCGTTTTTCCAGTATTCTGCATGGCCCAAACTTCTTCATCTTCAATTTGTTATAAGTTTTGGCAGGAAATCTTTCCTTCCTGAGATGGACCATGACTTCATCTCCTACTTCGAACTCTTTGAACCGCCGCTTCTGGTCTGCTCTTGTCTTATATTGAGTATTCATTTTTATAATTTGTTTCCTTACTTCTTCATGCAGACTTTTCATATGTTCCGCAAATTCTTCTGCCTTGACATCGCACTTTTCTCTCTTATCCAACTTTCTCAGTTCAGACACATTTCTTGGGCTGTTTCCATATATTATCTGGAACGGAGATTTATTTGTGCTCTTATTGACTGAACTGTTATACGCAAATTCTGCCTGTGGTAAAACTAAATCCCATCCCTTGGGTTGATCTGCTATCAAGCATCTCAGTAAATTACCCAGGCTTCTATTTACCACCTCTGTCTGTCCATCAGTCTGTGGGTGGTATGCAGAACTGAACTTCAGATCTGTCTTCAACTTCTTCCACAAAGTTCTCCAGAAATAACCAACAAATTTTGTATCTCTATCAGAAACGATGCTCTTCGGTAGACCGTGAAGTCGTACCACTTCCTTGAAAAATAACCCTGCAATGTGAACTGCATCACTTGTTTTCTGGCATGGGATAAAGTGTGCCATCTTGGAAAATCTGTCAACTACTACAAATACAGTCATTTCCCCTCTGTGTTCTTGGCAATCCGAGGACGAAGTCCATGTTGACGTCCTCCCATGGCCGCTCAGGTACTGGTAACGGCTGATACAATCCCGTGTTCTATCTTCTGCCCTTTGCCATCTGGCATACTCTACAACTCTGTACAAACTTTTTCACATCTTGCTGTAGTTGTGGCCAATAGTAATTTTCACTCACCAGGGCAATTGTCTTATCCCGGCCAAAATGTCCGGCCAGTCCTCCGCTGTGTTTCTCCTTGACTAAGTTTTCCCGCATGGAACTCCTTGGAATGCATAATTTACTTCCTCTGAACAACATTCCATCTTGGATTAGAAAATCCAACCATCTTGTCCTGTCCACAGTAACAGGTGTCAAGCAAGCCGCCCAGGCTTCTGCAAAATCCGGATCTTCAGGGTACAAACCCTTCAGTTCTTCAAATCCCACTACTTCCACTGTCATTTCAATCAGTAAATTCTGCCTTCTACTCAAGGCATCTGCAACTCTGTTTGATTTCCCGCTTCTGTGCTTCAGCACAAAGGTATAGCTTTGAAGGAACTCCACCCACTTCATGTGCCTTTGGTTCAGTTTTGTTTGACTGTTAATGTACTGTAAAGCTTGATGATCAGTAAATAGAACAAACTCCTTTGGCAATAAATAATGTCTCCACTTCTTCAGAGCCTGAACTATAGCATAAAATTCTTGGTCATAAACTGAATACTTTTTTCGAGCATCATTTAGCTTCTCATTGAAATAAGCAACGGGTCTGCCTTCCTGACTCAGTACAGCCCCTATTGCACTGCCATTGGCATCACAGTCCACCTGAAATACCTTGTTAAAATCTGGGAGTGCCAAAATAGGCTATTATGTGACCTTTTTCTTTAATGCATCAAAGCTCCTCTCAGCCCCTAATGTCCACTTGAACTCTTTTTTATCCCCTCTCATTGTTTCCGTGAGAGGTGCACAGATGCTGTTGAAGTTCTTTATGAACTTCCTGTAAAAGCTGGCTAGACCATGAAATGATCTTACTTCTGTTGTGCTTCTTGGGGTAGGCCATTCGATGATGGCTCTCACCTTCTCTGGGTCCATTTTTAGACCTTCTGCTGAGATTACAAACCCCAGGTAGACTAACTCTTTCTTGAAAAAATTACACTTTTTTAGATTTATTAATAACTGCTCCTCCCGCAACTTTTCAAAAACCTTCCTGATATGCATCAGGTGTTCCTCCAGGGTTCTGCTGAAAATTAATATATCATCTAAATAAACAATGACAAACTTTCCCAGAAACTCTTTCAGTACTTCATTCATCAGCCGCATGAAGGTACTTGGTGCATTGGACAGCCCAAATGGCATGACCAACCACTCATACAAGCCCTCTCTTGTCTTGAAGGCTGTCTTCCACTCATCTCCTTCTCGGATACGGATCTGATGATAACCACTTTTCAGGTCAATCTTCGTGAAGTACTCAGCTCCACTTAAACAGTCCATGATATCATCCATCCTTGGCAATGGGAATCTGTATTTGATAGTGATTTTGT
Source organism: Wollemia nobilis (assembly GCA_028583015.1). Lineage (NCBI taxonomy): Eukaryota > Viridiplantae > Streptophyta > Pinopsida > Araucariales > Araucariaceae > Wollemia > Wollemia nobilis. The sequence continues at coordinate 7,526,382 of JAQPPZ010017095.1, forward strand.
TGATTGCCCGAGAGTCTGTGCACATTCTCCACTCTCCATCCTTCTTGGGTGCTAGTACTACAGGCACTGCACACGGGCTAAGACTCTCTCTAATCAATCCTTTCTCCAGCAACTCCTGGACCTGTCTGTTTAACTCCTCAGTTTCTACAGGTGTCATTCTGTGTGCAGCTTTATTTGGCAAGCTTGATCCTGGCACCAAATCTATATGGTGGCTGATCTTCCTTACTGGGGGTAAACCCTCAGGCACATTATCTGATACAATATCTAGAAATTCCTCCAACAGATCTAGGACTTCTGTCGGGGTATCTTTGCATTCCTCCTCCCTAATTCTAGGAATTATTGCATAACACAAATGTTCATGCTTCAAACCGTCCAAAAATTTTCTCCCTTCAACTAGACAGATTTTGGAGCTATTACACACCTTTTCATCTGCCTCCTTCATGGGTTTCAGCTTATGGCGTACACCATTCTTTGTCAATGAGTAGGTGTTGGCACGGCCGTCATGCACTGCACTCCGATCGAACTGCCAGGGCCTTCCCAACAACATATGGCAAGCATCCATAGGCAGGATGTCGCACAAGACCTCATCACAATAATTTCCAATATTAAATTTAATGGAGCACTTCTCATTGACCAAAGCCCTATGGTCCTTCTGTAACCATGCGACCCGATATGGATGCGGGTGCTTCTTCCTCTCTAATTGTAACTTGGTAACCATTTCTTCGGAAACCAGGTTATCCGTGCTACCATTGTCAATAATAATATTGCAAACCTTGCCCGCGCATTTACACCTTGTGCGGAATAAACTTCTTCTCTGATCTGTGTCCTTCTCCTCATTCAATAGGACTCTTCTTACGATCATTGCTTCCCCTCTCTCCGCTTCTTTCGAATGTTCAGATTCAGCATCTTCCTCTGCCACAGCAGCTCTGGCTGGACCCTCAGGCCTCTTGTTTGTTCTTTCTCGGTGTTGTGGACACTCGAATGCTCGATGTCCTTCTTCACCATAGTGGAAACATGTCCCACGAAATACTCCTCTTCCAAACCCTCGTCCAGATCCACCCCGTCCTCTTGGGTAGTTGTTTCGATCTCGGGGCTGATAAACATCCTCTTCCCTTTGATCCTGGTTACTACTGGCTTCACCAGTCTTCTTTGGGTCTTTATATTTTTCTCCACTGGTTCTCCCACCAGTTCTTCCACCACGGCCCCTTCCTCTTTGCTTGCCTTCAAACCGCCTATTCAGTTTTTCTTCCACCTTTAAGGCAAACTGGTAAGCATCCTCAATGGTGCTTACCCGAACTAGGCTCAGCTCTTCCTGGATACCGAGTCTCAACCCATTGATATAACGGGCTACCTTTTCTTTGTTTGCCTCTAAATGCCCAGTTCTAATAGAGATCTTGTAAAACTCCTCGGTGTATTCTTGGACAATTTTGTTTGTCTGTCTCAAACTCTGCATTTTTCTTAGCAGATCCAACTCGTAATCTGTCGAAATAAACTGTCTTTTCAGCTTTTCCACCATTCTATCCCATCTTGTTATTCTCTCCTTCCCTCTTCTGTTCCTCTCCAACTGTATTCCCCTCCACCAAATGCTGGCATGACCCTTCAACTTGGTCTTAGCAAATCTGACCCGATTAGGGTCTTCAACCTCCTCATATTCGAAATATTCTTCTAAGTCATTTATCCAATCAATCACCTCTTCTGGATTTAGGTTTCCCGAGTATGTAGAAACCTCCATTTTTGGTTGCTTTCCAATCTGAGAGATGGCTTTGTACAACCTGGCTTGTGCAGGATCCACAACCTCTTCCTCTTCCTCAGATTGGTCTTCTTCTTCAACTTCGTCTTCACTTCCCTCATCCCTTCCGGGCTCGTGCCTTCTACGTAACTCTTCTTGCAGGGCTTGAACTTGTCTCTGCAAGGCTCGAAAGTCTTCGGCCGGCACCACATTTCCTACTCCACCATGATTTCTTCGTGGAGGCATTTTTTTTCTTTCTTCCCTTACAAATCCTTCCACAGATCCTGGTGTAACTGCCTCTCTTTCGGTGATCTGTTACACGCTCAGGAGCTCCCGCTCTGATACCACTTGATGGCAAGCCGAGATTCACACAACAAACTTCACATTAATTTTTTGTAAATTGCTTCATACAGTTTTACAATACCATTTCCAGGCATAGAACTTTCCCCTTCAATCCCGAGCTCACCATCCTTTCCCTTACATTTTTCTCGAGTTTTTATCGAGGCCTCGATCCTCTAGGCAATTAATGCCCCGCCTAACAAAAAATTCAAATTCGATTTCCCCCCGGCCGAGTTTTAAATTTTTTTTTGCCATAAATGGGCAACTGCCCGATCCACCATGAAGCTTGCATTAATGGCCTCCCTCAACCTGCACCCGCCATTTAGTTCTGACTGTTATTCTGTACTGCTGCCTCAACCCATACTGTCCATGCTCTGCAATGGCTGTTTTGTCGGAATACTTCCATAAGATGGTTATCCCAGTTTAATGCACGCGGTTGTCATCTCCCTTTTAATACACGTGGCCTTCATCTTTGTTTTAGAACACGTGGCTGCCCGCATGTCTATTTTTGGCCTCTGTCTTCAACCGGTCGCGTCGCTTTTACACACACAGCCCCATGTCTAATTCGGCCTATCTTCCTTTTGGCACCGATTCCTGGATCCACGTGGCAACTTTCTATTGGTCGCGATATCACGACATGTCGTGGTATCGCGACCCCCACGCCCTTATGCACTAGTCCTGCCTTCGGGAGCCACGATTTCGTGACATGTCACGAAATCGTGACATGTCACGATATCGTGGCTCCCCCTACCCCCGCCATCCGCCTACGCCTTAGGAGCCACGATTTCGTGACATGTCGGATGTCTCATGATTTTGCGGCTCCCCAGCCCTCGCTTTCAACCTTCGCCTTCGGGAGCCGCGATTTCGTGACATGTCACAAAATCGTGACATGTCACGATTTCGTGGCTCCCCCGCCCTTGCTTTTTGTCTTCGCCTTCGGGAGCCGCGATTTCGCGACATGTCACGAAATCGCGACATGTCACGATTTCGTGGCTCCCCACCCCCGCCTTCAGCCTTTGCCTTTTTGGAGCCACGATTTCGTGACATGTCACGAAATCGTGACATGTCACGATTTCGCGGCTCCCCTGCCCTTAAGAAACTCAAACTCCTCTGCGCTTATAAAACTCAAACTTCTCTTCTGCCTTTACAAAACTTCAACCCGGGAAAAGAACTAAAATAGATCGAGATACAAAGTACTTAGAAAACTTAAAAGAAATTTGGAGGATGCAAGATTGCTCCACTGTCTCCGGATGCTCCTGCATCACTTAGCCCCTCCTCCACCTCCTCATGAGGTGGTTAATTATGGGGTGGGAGTATTTCTACTCCTCGAAAGCATTGTTCTTTACCTTTATTATTTTCCCTTATTTTTTGAGTTTCCTAAATCCTTTGACTATTTCTATCCAAGTCATCATCCCTATTCCTGTCATCATTCATGTTCCTATCATCATTCATGTTCCTGTTCCTATTCTTGTTCACATCTAGGTTCCTATTTCTGTTCCTATTCTCATCCATGTTTCTATTCCTATTCCTATTCTTGTTCCTATTCATACCTATTTTTGGAATGTCTTCTCTACACCACTTTGTTGTGTGACCATCATTATTGCACTTATAACACTTAATTTTATTATTCCTTGTAGGTTCAAATGTATTAGGATTTTTCCTAGTGAAGTCATATCCTCTTCTTTCATGAAAACTACAATTCATTACCTTGTGACCAAACTGATTACGTGAGTAGCAATACCTATGGAAAAATTATCCATTCCCATATTCCTGTCTTTAATGTGTCATGCATTATGAAGCCATGTGCCCAAACTTGTGACATGAAAAACATCTTCCATTGAAGATTCCCTGTTTTGACCTCATTGGTCTCCTATTTTGATTGTTGTTCCATATATATATTCTCTAAGCATTTTTCCTATCTTTGTTGAACTATCTATTGTCCAACTCTTCCTCTGATGTCTGAATTCCTTTTACACTATATTATTTTGAAATATCTTCATTTGTGTTTCCTATTCAGAACTTGAAGTTGACTCTCCTTCCTGTTTCTTTTGAGTTTTTTAAAACCAAAACCTATTTTAATTTTTGACCTTATTTGTACCTTGACTATCTTATCCATAATATTTGAGCTATTCTTGAATCCTTTCATCTTGATCTTGGAGTCATCTAAATATTATTTTAGTAGTGCCTCTTCTTGTGCTAACTTCTCACATTCCAAGATCTTACAATCCTTTTATAATTGCATTCATAACTCTTGAATTTGCATGCATTAGAAGCTTACTTTCCTTATTTGTAGGAGTATTGACTGTTGAATCATATCCAAGTTCCACTGCATCCCAAACTTCATTGCCAAGTGCCATCAAGTGAAACCTCATCAGCATACACCAATACAAAAATTCACTTCCATCAAATATTGGTAATGTATTATTGATGGACCCATCTTTGATCCTTTTGATCCATTGTGTTCTTCATCGCTTTTACTTCAAGTTGTTAAAATCTTTTGAAGGAACCCTCTATGATACCAATTGAAGAACACAAGCTTATATTGAGAGGGGGGTGAACAGTATAAGAGCACTTTTTACTTTTCTTTTCAAATCAATATTATGCAGTGTATGGATAGCAGTATCAATAGTGATAATCAAAGCAATGCACAAAACACCATACACAATAGAGACACAGATTTAACATGGTTCAACCAAAGATGGCTACTTCCATGGAGAAAATATTTATTCTAAATATTTCTCAAATGATCTCTTGGGAATCCTTCCCAATTACAATGTTTATGGACCTGTGTCCAAAGGATATGCTAATTCCCTAAATCTGGTTTGTGGATCTCTATCCATAGGAGAACACTTTCTCCTCTACTCTGGCTGGTGATCTTATAGAACACACTGCCTCCACTACACTGAATGGTGGATCTCTCTCCACTTCAAGACTCTTGTTCTCACTCAGAAGACATGTCCTTAATGTCCTAGCTGATGGATCTCTATCCAATGGAGACTTTGTCCTCTTTACTCTGTCACCTCCAAAGCTCTATCTCAATGCTATACTAAACATAGTCTAGTCGGTCTAGCACAACTCTACTCAACTCTTGCACTAAACATAGTATAGTTGGTCTAGCACAAATATAATCAATAGATCTACTCAAAACCTACTCAAATATTCTCAATAGGTCCACTTAGAACCTACACAAACATGATCAACAGGTCCACTCAGACCTGTCCAAATATGCTCAATAGGGCCACATAGAACCTGCATAACTCTGCTCAACAAGTCCACTCAAAACCTGCTCAAATATGATCAATAGGTCCACACATAACCTATCTAATCTTCTCAAAAGGTCGACACAGAACCTGCACAAATCTGCTCAACAATTCCACACAAAACCTATATAACTCTGCTCAACATGGCCACTTAGAACTTTCTCAAATCTGATCAACAGGTCCACATGGAACCTGTTCAAATCTGCTCAACAAGCTCACACAGAACTTGTCCAAATATGCACAACAAGCTCACACAAAACTTGTCCAAATATGCTCAACAAGCTCACACAAAACTTATCTAAATTTGTTGAATAAGCTCACACATAACTTATCCAAATTTGCTCAACAAGCTCACATAGAACTTGTCCAAATATCATAGAAACATAAAGAGAATTGTTAGAGACTCAATATGTTCTTTACTCAATGCTTAATCACTTTCTCAACTCAAATCAATCTCATAGAATCATAAAGAGAATTTTTAGAGACTCAATATGTTCTATACTCAAAACTCAATCACTTTCTCAACTGAATCTCATAGGATCATAAAGATAATTGTTAGAGACTCAATATGTTCTATACTCAAAACTCAATCACTTCCTCAACTCAATATCATAGAAGCATAAAGAGAATTTTTACAGACTCAATCTATTCTATTCTCAAAAACTGAATCTCAACTCAAATAAGAATATAGAATAGTTGTTTTGTAGAACTTGAACAATCACTTCATACATCCACTTGACTAAGCTCAATCAACTCTACTCAACCAATCACTTCAAGAAACAACTCTTGCTCACAAATCCTAGTCCAAGCATGTATCATCCAAATCAAAATGTTTCCAACAATGCTCAATTTCACATAACAATGATACTCATGATATTTTAAAACCCTAGTTCAAATTCTTTGCATAACAACTCACTTCAACAACCATGCTCATCAAAAAATATTTTGATCACAAACCTCAATTTTAGAAAACCTTGAAGCATTAAATCAAACACTTCACTCAACCAATGATCTCAACAACAATGCTAACAAAACAAGGTTTTAATCTCAACTCTCAAATCAAAAAACCTTGAAGCAATAACTTAACCACTTTTGCAAAGGAAAACCTAATCAAGTCATTTTTAATCCAAACTTAATTTTCAATAAAGCCAAACAATCAACTCAACCAAGAAAGAATTTACCCATACCTTTTATTTGAAAAATAGTTGGTCTCACAAATCTTCCACACTCACAATTACTTATTTTCCTATCTCAATAAGGGTTAGATGATAATGTGTAGGAAGTGCACAAGTGTCATGTTAATTAGAGTGAAAGTGTAAGTTGGGTCTATGTGCATAAGTGTCTTGTATATATGAGAACAAATATGTAATGTAAATATGTGCACAAGTATCTTAGATTAGAGTGTGCAAGTTATAGAAGTGTAAGAGTCATGTATAGGTGTGCATATGTTATAGTATCAAGTGTTCATCAAGTATGCAAGTGGTAAGTAGTCAAGCCAAGAGTCATGAGACTTGGCATATTAATCACTCTAGTCAAGTATCCAAAGATTCATGCTACTATTTATTTCTTAAGGATACAATGCTTCATAGAGAGATATAGTGATCATAACAAAGAGAGGTGAACCCAAAACCATCTATAGATCCTAAATCCCTCTTAAAAAATAAGACATTTATTTTTCTTTATAAAATGAATTAGGAAAGATTCAAACCTATGTCCAATTTCATGCAACTAAAATGACATACCACCACACTACTCTCATATAATGTATGTGTTTAAAAGTACTCAGAGCCACCATGTACATGCATCATCCTCTTTTATCCTACCAAGAAGACTATTTTAAAGAATATTTATTTTCTAAATTTTAAAATTCAAAGGTGAAGAACAAACATTTTAGAATTGAAAAAGAGATACAAAATGAAAAACCAAGAAAATAATTGAACTAGGATGCCTAAAATTTTGTAAGCAATCCATTTAAGTTTATGATTTATTCATATATGCAATGGTTTTCTTTGTACATCAATTTTATGTGATGAAGTAAAGTAGCTTCATTTTGGCTTGGAAAAGTCTTCAATCTACAACCGTGAGGATTCAATATCCAGATTACTGAAGCTAGGTATTTGTTTGTTTTTGTATTGAATTAATCCTCCTCTAATTCTTCTATTAGACAAGGTATATTTGGATCCTTGAAGGTCTATGCCCAATGACCCTAGGGAAGCAATGAACTCACCAAAATCCTCCATGTTGTTAGAGAACATGTTAGACCCTCCTTGCTTCTCACTTGGAGAAAGAGTAGAATTGAAATCTCCAAAAATTAGCCAAGGTACATCCATAAAAGTACCTAAGGAATTGAGGTCTCTCCATAGCCTCCTATCTATGGCCAAATTATGAGCATACACATTTGTGACTAACCAAGAAAAAATTGACATATTACATGTAAACGAGACTGAGATAAATATGTCTTCTTCTTGGATTAACTTACCTTACACTATTCCTAGATATTAGAGTGTCCATATCCCGCTCGATGCTCCTTGAGTCGATCTACAAACTCTAAATTTATTCCAAAACAAATTTATTTTTTTCAAAATTATTGATACCTATTTTAGTTTCCTACAATATAAAAATATCAGCTCTAAAATTCTTCCCAAAGTCCTTTAGTACCCTTTGATTTTATGAGGTATTTAATCCTTGAATACTCCATGACATGATCTTCATTTTCTAAAAGGTTGTGGTACTTTACCTCACTCAACTGCAATGTCTATTGTGTACCATCAACTACTTATTGGGTTGCTTTCCTACTTCTCAGCTCTACACTTTTGGGTCTTCCACACTTTTTACCACTTCCTAGATCTACTATTTTTTGATGCTTCTAGTTATTCATATAACTTATGCCCTCCTTGTTTTATTTATTTATTGAATATTGGATCTGGTGTTTCTTAATCCCTCTTTTAATATTTATTTTTCTTTTATTCACTACTTATTGGAAGCCATTTCTTCTTATAAAGAGGACCAAATACCCTCTGATTCGTATTCTTGTTCAATGGGTAATAATTCACCCTCTTCACTACCCCATTGAGTCTCTCTTACCACTTACTCCTCATCCTTCTTGGGATAACTTTATTTCCTTTCCTTCTAAAATTTGGTCTACTTGATTGGGAGTGTTTTTTTCTTGAGCTCTCTCTTGGACAACCAATTGGTTTTGATCTAGTTTTTGATGGGCCATATTTCCTTCATCATCTCCTTATTTTCCTATTTCCTATTCATTTAACTCACCTAGAACTTCAAACTTATTTTTATTATCTTCTCTTATCTTGGAAGATTCTCTTTTCTCCAATAGAGCTAATTTTTCTTCTGATTAAAACTTTTTTCTCTTCTAGATCTGAGCATTTCTCTTCTTCTTTGATTCTTTTCTCTAAACATTTTGATTTTGAGTGTCCTATATTCTTATAGCCATAACAAATTGGCATTGAGGACTCATATTGTATTTCTTGTGTCCAAAATCCTTCATCTAAGACTAGTTTGATTATAGTAGGTAAGGGTTTTGTGAGATTTGCATTCATGTAGAATAAAGCAAAAACCATCCTTGTTTTTTCCCTTGTTGCTAGATCAAAAGCTATCAATTTTCCCATTGATTTGGCTATTCCTCTAAAAATTTCTTCATCCCAAAAAATCATTGAAAGTCTAGGTAGTCAAACCCAAAGAGGGGTCATATTAATATTTTTTGTATCCGGGTTAAAATTTACAGCTCATTTTCTTAGATAAACACCTTTCTATCCAAAAAAACATTACCTTTTTAGCAAGTCCGAGCTTATATATTCCTAACTTTTAAATTTAAATAATAAAAAAACCTTGTTCAATGCCATAATTTCCAGTTCACCTTTCACTTGCCATTTCTGATTTCCACATATCCTAATTGTATCCAAGTTAGGATGGATACCTATAACCAAAGGGTTTTCTCTTTATTTCAAAATTATTTGAAGAATAGGTTATATGATCCTCAACATTGAGAATTCATCTTCTTTTACTAGATCCAAGTCAAAGCTTTTCCTTTTTGGGTTAACTACTCCCATCAATAATTTTTCCCATGATTGATGTGCTCTTTGTTTTGGAGGAATTTTCCCTCCCTTGTCTAATTCCTTATTGGCATTCTCCTCAAAAGTTTTCTCCTTAGAATTTCTCTTCATTATCTATGTTCCTCAATTTCTTCCTTCAACATAACATCATTCTTCTTCCTTCCATTCTTTGTGTTCTCTATGTTATCCATAGATGTTCTCTTTTATGTTATCCTCAAATGTTTTTCTCTGCATTCTCTATGGTCTCATCTATCTTCTCAATCTTTTCCTCAATGTTATCCTTTGTGTTCTCCTTAGATGTTCTGGTTTATGTTCTCTATGTTCTCCTTAGATGTTATCCTATCATATAAGCTTCCTATTGAATGATATTCTATTTCAAGTTTTTCTTTGATATTTTTTACAAGTCAAGGTCATTTTCCACAATTTTAACTCCGATGTTCCATTAAAAAATTCTAGTTGACCTAATAATAATAAATATGATATCCAATGGCAAAAGGCACAATGAAAAAATGTATTAGATTTTCCTAATGGAGACCTAAGTTCAATTCATAGGAAAGGTGGCCCTAATATGCACCAAAACTTTCAACCTATTAAAAAAAATATTGGTGTTATTATGTGAATGTATTTTATGTGATTAATATTTGATCCTAGAAAAGTGGACATGTGAGATAATCTAGTAGAATTTCCATCAGTGATATTAGAAATGCACTCTGGCCACATTGAGATAACTCTGTGAGAAGAATTTTTTGAAGAAGGTTGAAGTGATTAGAACATTGAGGAATGCTAAGGAGTTGAATGACTTTGTAGGAGGACATGTGGATATTTATAGAGTTAAGTTAATAAATATTTGAAGGAATATTGAAGAAGATGTGAAAGACAAAAGAGGATGTTGAATGATATATTAAAGGTTATTTAAGAGAAAATTTTTGTTGATAAGTTAATAATATTTTTATATTGAAGTATGGAGGTGTTAGAGACAAATGAGCTAATGGATATTGCTATTACAAAGACATGAGAGGTCATTGTTGTGAGCAAGGATTATGTTGGATGATTGCTGAAGGATTCATCACTATGAAGAATGTGAGCCAAAAGAGAACTAATAAATGGGTGAAGTCAAAGAATGGGAAGTCTATGACAATCTATGAGCCAATTTTGGAGTTTTTACATCAAGCTAAAGATAAGCAATTCAAACGTAGCATCTATGCCAAGCTATTTGAGAGGAATGACTATGTCAGAGAGATGAAATAAATAACTAAGAAGAAAAGGTAATATTTTTTTAGAATTAATGTTTGCACCTAAGAAGAAGAAATATTTAGGTATAATAGTAGAAGTGAAATGTGGCTCTAATTTATTGATAATTTCCATGTAATGGTGAACATGTACTAAGTATAACTATACTTTAGCCACATCTTATAGGTTTAAGTACATATTTAGTTTATTTTAGGCATATTTGATTAATTAAAGGAGTTATAAGGTTGATTGGATAAATTTGAAATTTGATAATTCTAAGGTGAATTTGAAGGAATAAATTAATGCTTAGGAGACATAAGTAAATCAATTTATTAAATTTTAAATTGAATATTGAATTGAATTGAGTGAAATTTGAAGGTGGGTTTGTAAAATTATGAATTGAATTTTGGAGGTACAAGAAGAATTTAAAAAATTAATTTGATAATTGAATGAATGAATGTAGAATTGAATGAATGGAAGTAAGTTGAATGAATTGAGTGAATGAATGGTGAATGAATGAAATTTGAATGATTGATTGATATTTAAGGAATTTCTGAAATAGAAATTTGATATTTTAGGAGATAAAGGAAACTAAAGAATTGAATTTAAAAATGGATGAATGAATTATTTGAAGGAGATGATTGAATGAGTTCCATTATGGAAAATAGTAATTTTTTCCTTTCTAAATCATAAATTTTCAAAGGACAAAAATTTGTATCATGGAAAATAAAATGAAATCAATACTCATAGTTGAAAAGCATTGTGATATAGTGAATGGAACAAAGAACATTCTAGATATTAATGAGGAAAACAAATTTTTTTAGAATATTATGCAAAATCCCCTATGCTAATCACATTTCAGATAACTAATGAAACTCAACCATATATAAGTGAAGTAGAGACTTCAAAAATTGCTTGAAAAACATTATGCAAAATATTTGAAGGAAAGAATGAGGTAACCATATTGCATTTGTACCCATAATTGTATTCATTAAAGTTTAATAGTGGAGAAAGTATAGAACTCTTTCTTTGAAGAATAGTGTAATTAAAAACTAAGTTACTAACTTTGGAAGATAAACTAAAAGATAAATTTCTTGTCCAAGTTATATCATGAGTATTCCTAGAGACATTTAAAAATTTAGTCACTTCTCTTCAAGTACTAAATAAAAATATAACCTTTAATGAGTTAGTTAATATTCTTCAATAATATGAAGTGGAAAATCTGCTCAAATATGAAATGGCTAATAATGCACTAGTATTAAAGAAAAATTCATAAAATAATATTGTAGCACCATCACAATATCAATGTGAATGGAGATGGATATATTGTCACATGTGCAATATGGAAGGTCATACTAAAATTTGTTGCATATATAGTTCTTTCAATAAAATAAATCAAATGAATACGTTTTCAAAGGTTTCAACCAAGAAAATATTAGCCTCAATATCAACATGTGCAACAAAAAAAATAATATCAAAAAGGAAAAATTTCAAGAAGTTCAAGAGATAGAAACTAAAGAAGAAAATTAAATAATAATCCTTATAGTAAGGATTACAAACACTAAATATGAAGATAAAATTGAGGATAAATGTGATAAGAGTGATAATAAAAAGCATACAAAAAATATTAAAATCATTAATGTTTCAAAAAATTGGATAAAAGTGGTTGAAAAAATAATAGAAACAAATGAAAGGCATAAATTAAAATCAAGATAAATTTAGAATTGTAAAATTTATAAGACTAAATAAGAAATATATCACAAAGAAAAAATTGAAATACATTATGGATGGATCAGTAAATTAAGTTGGAACAAAGTTGCAGATATGTTATAATATGTTTTTATGGATAAATTTTGACAAATATTGTAGGGAACAAAATAAAAAATCAGTGCTAGAACTTCAAGTAGTGAGAGAATCAGAACCAAAGGACAAATACTGGAATTAGAAATTGAAGACTAGAAGACTTCAAACCAAATAATGTAAAGCATAGGGTGTTGGAGACAATACATTATTTGGTAACAGTAAATTTTGTTTGTGTACTATTGTAAATATTAGTTTATAAATATGTTTTATATTTTGTCTAATGTATGTGTCAAATGTGATAAGTGTCCATGTGTTATGTAATAAAGTGTGTAAGGTGTGAAGAGTTTCAAGTGATTAAGTGAATAACAATACGTATTAATTTTCAAATATGCAAGTGAAGAGTCACATGAGATGTGACAAGATGTAAAGTAAAGAGTCATGAGAGTTTTGTCATTTATGAGGAATGTGAAAGGATGTACCTTCTAGATGTTTGAGGAGAGCAATATTTTAAGTATTGAAGAGTCATCTTGAAAGGTTATATAATAGAGAAAAAAATCCTTACATTGTAATAGAATAGAAGGAAATTTAATTTGTATTTTTGATGATTTATGAATATTTGTGTGAGATTTATTATTGTAAAATATTGGTGTGATTATGTGAGTACATTTTATGTGATTGATATATGATCCTAGGAAAGTGGACTTGTGAGATAATCTGGCAAAATTGACATCATATGATTGGCTAGGTATCCCTCTTTTACATAGTTGAAACTTATTTATTTCAATATTGGAATGGTAAGGTCAAATGGCCACTAGGATCTAGAGGTCCACTGTATAAGTTTTTATAGGTATATTTATGATCGGTTGAATATCCTTGGAGGAAGACCAACTAAAACTCAAACTTAGAGTTTTGTTTCTCCAACTATTTCAACTTGTAATTTATGTTTACATATGTAGGATAAGGTAGGTTTGATGTGGTGTGATGAATGATCAAATAGGGATGCAAAATAACGCATTGGTAGGTTTTGGATGTTGAAGGAGTTGATATATAAGGTAGTGTTACATTTTTTTTTCCATGGTACTTGGAAGAAATGGATTTATAGAAGGAGAATTTGAATTAATGAGGATGTGATATTTAGAGGGAGGTATGTTGAGAAAGCAATTGGAATTAAGTACATTTGTAGGGATTGGAGCACTAGTGAGGATATGAAAATGTTGCATTTGAGTAGTGCTTGATGGTTGAGATATAAGGCAAGTGGTATTTACCCTAAGAAAATATAGAATAGAAGATAAGGGAGGAGGTATGCTATAGATAATGGGGGAATGTGGTTCCCTACCTTCTAAAAAAATGTAATGTTAGGAGGGTTTGAATTGGCATAATTAAGGTTAGATACATTAAGGTTAGCATATAAGGACCTATAAGATATATCTATTTGGTGAGAAGCTATGGGGTGGACCTAGGTTGTTGTAAAAGGTTTAAAATGGATGCCTCTCCAATGTAAACTTAATACTCCTCACTTGCTCTTAATATGGTTTCTATGAATTATTTATTGCCCTTTATATCGTACCACCTCCCAATTTTCATGATGAATAGGAAAAGGGTATCTAAAAAAGGGGATTCTTCATCCTCCTCTTCAAATATGGGGTGTTCAAAGGTGCCTTTTCTCCTTGAGTCTTAGGAAAGGAAGGAAAAGTGTTAGGATTTTGAGAAAAATCTTGGGCAACATGGTGGGTAAGGTAATGGCGCTCCACTATGGTATTGATAAAGAGAGATTAAAGTTTTTTTCAAGCATTGATTATAGAAGAAAAAGAACAATATTTCAAAATCCTTATATCATCTTCTTCTCTATAAATACTTGATCTTATTAGTGTACCTTAGGAGGCTCACTAATATACCTAAACCAATCAATATACCCACTCTCTTGATATACCCATCAATATTGGGGAGTAAGCCAATCCTCTCAATATAGTCATTGGTACATAAGAGACTTTGAGATACTAAAAGAGAATGGTACTAAGAATGGTTGCACCTAGGTATGTAATCCAAAATAGGTATGCAAGACAATAATTTTCCTTATTATAAATTATTTTAGCCTATTAGATTAACCTTTTATTATGTTATTATTAATATTTGTTAATTATTTCTAACTAAACACACAATTTAGCTTGTCTTGATAAAGTTTTTTATTAATTTTATGTTTTATTAAGGAAATTATAGGCAAGAGGTTTTGGTTCCTTATGGTGTTCACATAAAATTCACCAAATATATGGGGGCACAAAAATCATGCATGCTCTACACTCATGTTTTTGGAGGATTGAAGTGTATAGCCTACCAATTATATGTTTAATGTGCTTGCTAAAATATACCTAAAGGTTCCAATTTCCCATTCTAACCTAAATGTATGCCAACTCCTTGTTGAGATGCAAGGCCAACTCTTTGTTGAGATACAATATTTTGAGACTTATCTCTTTTTTTCTATGCTAGCCTACTCTATAATATTTTTATTATTATCTCTGATTATCCTTAGTATAGTAATTATGTCTTGTGGGGAGTGATACAATAGAGTCATGGATTATAGTGTGGAGTTTGGCTCAATCGAGGGTGAGAGATAAAATTAAAAAATCAACAAAACAAAAGGGGTGGAAATGTGCCAAGAAATTTTCTATGATCTTCCTACAAAATTAGGCCTGAATGCTATGTTCCAATGGTGAACACTTCCTTTCCTCAACACAATGAAGCATGAATAAAAGGTAATATGTATATTCATGCATAAGAATACAGGTCCCATAGGAGAGCCAACGATAGGTGACTAGTCTAAAAATAATTGTAGGACCCTCACACATACATACACTTAATAAAACCCAAAGTAGATAAAAATTCATAGACAAATACATATACACAAAAATGGATCGGTAGGAGACCACTAATAGCTACATCAAAAAATTGACATAGGCTCTAGCATATATATATATGTAAGCAATATTTAATAAAGGTTCTGCTAGATGCAGGGGTTTGAAATTACCCATAAGTTGATTATTTTTACAAAAATAAATGAAGGGAAAGCTTACAAAAAAATACAATTGCAAACTTGTCAATTCTTTCTACACCATAAACTATAGCTATTTATATATTACAATAGAGGAATATTCCTTCCAAAACTTATAGGATAATTTGAATTTTTTTCTATATTTTCCTAGGGATTTTTAATATCGAATGAGGTTGCCTTCAACCATTATCTTTATCAGTCTATAAATTTCATGGTTTGAAGTCCTCATTCCTTTTTTTTAATAGCTCACCTACCTTCATCTAACTTTTAGAGTTAAAGTGTTCTTAGTAGATGGCCCATGCTTTCTCAATAATGGTTCACTATCTTTCTTAATTTACTTTTATTGGAAATTTGTGCACTCACCTACCTCTCCCTTGGTATTGGTGCACTCACTTACCTTTGAAACTGCCTACCTTTTCAAAAAAAAAATATTTTCCTATCCAGACATCGAGATTTTCTATTCACATCATTGAGACCGATTTCTTCCTTTCCTTGAAGTCTTTCATAAGTTTTGATAAGTTACTTCATCAAATTTTTTTATAGGACTTTTCCTTTTTTGCTAAGTCTTTATCAAAACCCCATGATCATTTCTCTTTTACATATTCAATATTTTTCCTTTGTTTTTATTTGGAATTTCTCTTATGGCCAAAGGTATTTTCCTTTCTTGTCCATACCAATCTCTCTGTTATGGCCAAAGGTCCTTTTATTGAGATATTTCCATGTGTGCAAATTTTACAGAAACTGAATTAGTTCTTTTAGTAATATAGAGAGGCTTTCACCTTTATGAACTTTTTATGAATGTTGGAAAGTATATAGCCTTTGACATCCTCTAGAATAATATCATCACAAGGATTCATCTCCTTCCCCTAGATGCTAGCTCCCTTACCACCATATTCAACCATTAGGAATATCCTTAGATGTTTTGTGGAGATATGATGCATTAGATGCTGAAGATTATAACATGAAACTCAGAGAAAAATGAAGCATATTGCAAAACTGGAAAACACAGTAAAAAAGAAGAAATTGCAGTTTTCAAAAGATGAAATGAAGATCTTCCACTTATAAGAATCACGTGAAATTTATAAATATTAGAGATATATATAATTTAAATACACTGTCCAAATTTCAGATAAAATATATTTATTAATCAAAAGTTATAGCCTCTTAAAGTAGGCTACTAACTACTTTTTCCGGAAACAGGACTCCGCAAAAAATATCAATACTAGAGCTGCGTTTTTCATTTTTCACACTTCCATTCGACTTATCCTTACCAAAAAATGTTACAAAAATATGTTTTTACCCTATTCTACCCTAATACAAATATTCTAAAGTTGTTACAAGAAGTGTAATAGTCTATAGCTGTTACAAAACTGAAATCTTCCTACAATGACACATTCTTTTATTATGCAATTACAAAATAGGAGGTATATTTATTTTACTTCATTTTTGATGACTTCGAAATACCACGTGGTCAGTATCATATTCCAAAATTCTCCCCCTTAATGTTGAGAGGGCCAAAAATCAGGTCTCTCAACATCAAAAACTGAGTCTTTGCAACTGGTTTTGTGAATATATCTGCAATTTGGCATTTGGTGTTATAATAGCTCAGTTTGATCATCTTCTTCTCCACCACATCCCTAATGAAATGGTACTTGATATCAAAGTGTTTTGACCAGACATGGTGGACAGGATTTTGTGCCAACTTAATGGCACTTATGTCGTCACAAAAAAGTGTAGTAGGAGTTCCTTGCTTCTCCCAAATCTCTCCAAGAACTTTCCTAAGCCACAAGGCTTGTGCACTTGATGATGTGAGTGCAGTGCATTCAGATTTTGTATAATACAATGCAACATTAGATTATTTTTTTGAACTCCAAGTAATCAATCCTTAACCAAGGGAGAAACAATTTCCACTAGTGGACTTCCGGTCATCAATATTACTTCCCCAATGACTATCACTGAAACCAATCAACTTCAAATTGTAAGATGAGGAGTAATGAATGCTAAAATAAATTGTGCTGTGCACATACCTTAGTATTCTCTTGTCTACCTTCAAATGCAATGTAGAAGGATTAGCCATGTACCTTGAACAAAGTGATACTGCATAACAAATATCAGACCTAGTATTGCAAAGAAATATTAAACTCCCAATAATTATTCTATATTCAGTTTTGTTTGCATGATCAGCCCCATCATCCAAACATAAAATATCTCCATGTGCAATTGGAGTAGCTACAAGCTTGCAATCAATCATACCAAACTTCTTCAACATGTCCTTTGCATACTTTGTCTAACAAAGAAAAATCTCATTACTAGTTTGATGTACTTACATGCCTAGAAATTAACTCATCAAACAAAGATCAGTCATATCAAATTCTCTTTTCATGTCCTCCTTAAAATAATCATTCATTGAAGGACTACTTCCCATAAACAACAAATCATAAACATACAAGCACACAATGGGAATGTCATTACCTTGTGTCTTATAGTACACTGTAGGCTCACTCTTGCTTCTTTGAAAGCCACACCTTTGGAAGTATTCATCAATTCTTTGGTACCAAGCTCTTGGAGCTTGCTTCAACCCATACAAAGACTTCTTCAATCTATAGACCTGATATTCTTTGTCATGGACCTGAAAACCTTGAGGTTTTGTCACATACACCTCTTTATCAAGATACCTATTTAGGAAAGCACTTTTTACATCCATGTGGTACACACTCTAGCCTTTGTGAGCAGCCAAAGAGAGCATCATTCTCACTGTCTCTTGCCTTGCTACAGGAGCAAAAGTTTCCACATATTCTATGCCAAACTTTTGTGTAAATCCTTTGGCAACAAATCTAGCCTTGTATCTCTCAATGGAACCATCACTGTGCCTTTTGATATTGTAGACCCATTTGCAGCCAACACATTTTCTATCTTTGGGCAGTTCACAAAATTTCCAAGTGTCATTATTTTCAATAGAATGTATTTATTCATTCATTGCCTTCATATACAACTTGTTAGAAGTAGCATGTTCATAACAAGAAGGTTCAAAATCATCAACAACTTTTGAAACAAGAGCATAATTAACAATATCACCTTTGGGGTCTCCATTGTCTTCATCTCCATACAAGTGTAAATTCTCAAGCCTTTGCAATACTTGGTTCATTTCTTGATGTTGAACTCTTGTCAATATTCTATTAAAGTTGGTGTGAATGATTTGAGATGGTAGATGATCCTTCAACAATCTCTTTCTATTCACATTTGTAGCTAGTAATGGAGGTGCAGAAAAGCTTGTAGGGACTTCTTCTTGGCTTGCTTTTGGACTTGAATATGAATTTGTGGATCCCATATGATATGGTGACCCAAAATAATTTCTTATGTACAAAGAATATTTAGTAGAAACATGGCTGGGCTGAACACTTGATTGGCTACTTGGAACAATCTCTTCAAACACATCATCATCAACATATAATTTTTGAGACTTCCAATTTCCCCCTTCATCAAAAATTCCATCTCTAGATACAACAATTTTTCTAGAATGAGGATTAAAGAATCTATAGGCCTTATATTTCTCACTATAACCAATGAAAATCATCTTCTCACTCTTAGCATCAAGATTTTTTCTCTTCTCATCATTCACATGCACAAAAGCAACACTCCCAAAAACTCTAAAGTGTTGTACATTTGGCTTCTTTCCAAACAAACATTCATAAGGAGTACTATGCTCTAGACTCCTAGTAGGACTTCTATTTTTTGGGATTAAATAAAAAATACGAGCAATAATATAATGCAGAAATAATAATAGAAGAAATTATGTAATACACAATAGACACAAATATAACATAGTTCACCCATATCGGGCTACTCCACGGAGAAAAATAACCAGGCCCTTTGTATTCCATCTAGAAAACACCTCTGTACACATACACGCACCTAATTACATATTTAGTCACCGTACAACCTCCTCTTATAATAATGCATTACAATTTTAGGGCAAAAAAACCTGCCTAAAATCTACCGTTCGATCTATGACCTAATATCAAATGGTCGAGATTTACATAGAGGAAAAAACATCTATTTTTAGCTTCGGGGACATCGCTTCCCCTCAGACCCCTTGTCGACAGTAGTAGGGGGGACTAATGCCCCCCCTACATCCCCCCTCTTTCACGTAGTGGGTCTAAGTGTGGCTGAAACAAAGGCCTCCGATTTAATCAGGCTCCATAATCAACAATATTCCACTTGGAGATTGATCACAACAACTCCACCGCTACTGCACTTGCTGGACTATGCTTCAGCTTTGGGCCTGGAAATTTTCTCACCTTTTACTATCATGCTTTAAGACCAACTGAAACTGAGCAAGAACTTAGTTTCTCCTTGGTTACTGCCTTTGTGAACATATCTGCAGGATTCTGGCTAGTGTGTATCTTCTCCAATTTTAACTGTCCATATTCCAATATTGAGTGTATGAAATGGTACTTGGTATGTATGTGTTTAGTCCTGGAATGGAAAGCTGAATTCTTTGCAAGATCATTGGTATTCTGACTATCACTGTATAATGTGCTACTCTCCTGCTTCTTTCCCAACTCCTCCATAAACCTTTGTAACAAAATCATCTCCTTACTAGCCTCTGTAACAACAACATACTCTACTTTTGTTGTTGATAGTGCAAAAACCTTCTATAATTTTGAAATATAGCTTACTATAGTTTCACCTACAGTAAAAACATACCCTATGGTACTCCTCTTGGTGTCTCTATCACCTTCCATATATGAATCATCATATCCCTATAAATAAGTATTAGATCCTTCAAAGCATAATACCTGATTGAAAGTACCTCTCAAATACCTGTGAGTCTATTTCACTGCCTCCCAATGCTTTCTTCCTGGAATACTCATAAACTTGCTCACAACTCGAACTACATGGGTAACATCTGGCCTTGTGTACACCATCACATACATCAAAATACCAATTGCTGATGAATAATGAACCTTGGACATGTAGTTCATATCCTCTTGTGTCTTAGGACACATCTCTTTGGTCAGTTTGAAATGATTTCCCAAAGGTGTGCTAATAGTTTTTGCATCCTGTATACTGAATATTTCCAACACCTTCTCAATGTACTCACTCTGAGATAATGTTAATTTGTGATTTTTCCTGTCTCTTGTTATTACCATACCAAGGATTTGCTTTGCAGCACCTAAATCCTTCATTGCAAATGACTCTGCCAATTTTCTTTTGAGTATAATTATATCCTACATGTTAGACCCTGCAACAAGCATATCATATACATACAATAACATGATAATATAGTTACCATTATCCATTCTCTTAAAATAAACACAATGGTTAGAATAACATCTACTATAAACCTGATCTGACATAAACCTATCAAATTTCATATACCATTGCCTTGGAGCTTACTTCATGCCATACAAGCTCTTTTTCAACCTGCATACTAATTCCTCCTTTCCTTTGACCTCATACCCTTGTGGATGCTGCATATAAATCTCTTCCTCCAAATCCCCATGGAGAAAAGCTATTTTTACATCTAACTGTTCAAGGTGTAAATCCTCTAGAGACACTAACATTAAAAAAGTTCTAATTGAAGTTATTTTAACAACAAGAGAAAAAATTTCATCATAATAAATACATTTCTTCTATGCAAACCCCTTTACAATCAGTCTAGCCTTATACCTCTTTTTTCCTTCATATTCTTCTTTCACCCTGTAAACCCATTTATTCTGCAATGCTATTTTTCTTGCAAGTAACTGAACCAGATCCCAAGTATGATTATTTATCAAAGATTCCATCTCCTCTTCCATGTCTTGCTTCCACTTCTTGGTTTCTACATACATTGCTTCTTCATATGTTTCTAGTTCACTAGAGTCAGACAATAATATATAATATAATGATAGAGAGTAACGTACGGGAGGTATACTTATCCTGGTATATTTTCTAACAATAGTTGCAGGAGTTTGAGGTGCTACTTAATTTTGTTGTTGTTGATTTTATAGCACCTTTGGAGTTTCAATTTCATCAAACACTATGTATTCTGTGTTTTCCTTTTCTTGTTTCTTTTCCTGTAACTGATCCTTATACATGACCTTCTCATTTAATATTACATATCTAATCCTAATGATTTTGTGATTTGCATAATCCCAAAAATGATAACCATAATCATTAACTCCATATCCAATGAAAAAACACTTCTTGGATTTTACCTCAAGTTTAGTTCAATTTTATTTACTGATATGCACGAAAGCTTCACAACCAAAAGTATTTAAAAATGAGTAATTAACAGGCTTACATGTCCATTCCTCTTCTGTAATCCCACCATATAGGGAACTTGAAGATCCTCTATTTATTAAATAAATTATAGTATCCACAACATCTGCCCAAAACTGTAAGGGCAATCCTACATGTATTCTCATGCACATAGAACGTTCCATGATAGTCTTGTTCATCCTTTCTGACACACCATTTCTTGTGGAGTTCTTGGAACCATATTCACTCTAAAAATCCCATGGTATGAACAATAACTATCAAACTATTTGCTGTAGTACTCACCTCCATTATCAGATATGAGACACTTTAGATTATTTTTTTTCTCATTCTCAACCAAAACTTTCCATTTCTTAAATGTATCAAAAACATCTGATTTATTTATAATACAGTAAACCCATGTTTTTCTAGTTGCATCATCAATAAATGTAACATAATAATGAGAGCCACCAAAAGATGATACATGAGATGATCCCCATACATATGAATGTACAAGCTCTAGCTTTTAACTCTTTTCTTTTCCAACTCTGAGAAATCTGGCTCTTTTTTGTTTTCCATAAATACAGTTCTCACAGAAGTCTAAACCAACCTCCATCAAACCTGGCAACAAATTTCTTGAATGGAGAATCTACATCCCCTTCGCACTCATGTGCCCAAGCCTATGATGCCACGAAGTTGTATCAACCCTTGTAGAAGCTGAAGCAATAGAAAGGTCAGTATTACCAGTACATACATACAATGTAACTTACTTATTTCCTTTTGCTAATAACATTGATCTTTTAGTGACCTTCCATGAGTTTGCTGAGAATGTACATCCTTCATTTTCCAACTGCCTTATGGAAATTAGATTTCTTCTTAATTCAATCATATGCCTTACCTCTTTCAACAACCATTGGTTTCCATTTGGTAACTTTATTTGTATGTTACCCTTTCCTGTGATTTTACATGGTCTATCATCACCTAGATAGACCTATCCAAAATCACCCTGAACATAATCTAGAAAATATTTCCTATGGGGTGTGGCATGATATGATGCACCATAATATAGCACCCAAAAATCATTAATATCATCTAGTGAAAGAATTAAAGCATCGTGCAATACATCACCTACAACGTTTGCTTCCTGATTACCCTATTTTTCTTCTTCCTATTTTTCTTTTTGATTTCAACAATCTCTTTTTAGGTGTCCTTTTTTCCCGCAATGCCAGCATTCCAACTACTTCCCTTTGGACTTGGATCTACTTTTATTTTATTTTCCATGATTCCTTAGGCTTTTTCCTCTCTCCCTTTGTCTCTCCCTATTATCTACAATCAAAGCATTACTTGATGTTTCACTTGTGATTTTCTGTTGCATTTCCTTGCTAAGGATAATACCAATAACATCATCAAAATTTAAAGAAATTGAACTAGATACAAAATTACTCATAGCCATTACCAAGCCATTCCAGCTTTTTGGCAATGAGCACAAAATCAAGAGAGCCCTAAACTCATCATCAAATTTTACTCCTGCAGAGCTTAACTAATTTGTAACCATGTTAAATTCAGTTAAATTATTAGTAACAGACTCACCTTATAACATCTGCATATTAAATAAATGTTTCATCAGAAATACCTTGTTCAAATTCGAGGGTTTTTCATACAGTTTAGCCAATGCATTCATTAAACCCTCCGTTATATTTTTCTTCAAAATATTGAAGGCCACTGACGATGCCAATAACAACCGTATTGTTCATAGTGCTTTTCTATCCAAAAATTCCCATTCTTCGTCAGTCATTGATGTCGACTTCTTTGCTACTCTGCCTAATGGTAGGTAAAGATATTTTTGATAAAGATAATCCTCCATTTGCATCTTCCATAGCTGGTAGTTTTGGCCATTGAACTTCTCAACCCTAAATCTGTCTTCTTCTGCCATTGCTCCCACTCGAACTGGAAGCCCTCCTTTCAAGTGCGTTTTTCAAATCCTAAGCTCTGATACCAGTTGTTGGGATTAAATAATAAATACAAGCAATAATATAATGCAGAAATAAACACAAAAGAAATTATGCAATACACAATAGACACAAATATAATGTGGTTCACCCAAATCAGGCTACTCCATGGATAAAAATAACCAGACCCTTTGTATTCCATCTAGAAAACACCTTTGTACACAGCCGCACACCTCATTACATATTTAGTCACCGTACAAACTCCTCTTATAATAATGCATTACAATTTTAGGGCAAAAAAACCCACCTAAAATCTACCGTCCAATTTGTGACCTAATATCAAATGGTCCAGATTTACATAGAGGAAAAAACATCTAATTTTAGCTTTGGGGGCACTGCCCCCCGTGGACCTCTTTCACGTAGTGGGTATAAGTGTGGCTGAAACAAAGACCTCTAATTTAATCAGGCTTCATAATCAACACTATTAAGAATATAATTAGCAGTCCTAGTTGCTTCAACCCAATAAAATGAACTAAAACCTTTAGTTTACATCATACATCTTATCATCTCCACCAAAGTCCTATTCTTTCTTTCAGCCACCCCATTTTGTCGAGGTCTGTAGGGGCTAGTATTTTACCTCTTGATGAAAAAATCCCTAAAAAACTCTTTAAATTCATTAGAACAGAATTCACCTCCTCTATCACTCAAACATTTGATGGTATGCCCACTTTCATTCTCAACAAGTGCTTTCAAATATTTGAAGCAAACAAAAGCCTCGTCTTTATGCTTAAGGAAATAAACCCAACAATATCTTGAAAAATCAATAATGAAAGTGAGAAAATATGAATCTTTACCAATACTTTGAGTTGGCATTGGTCCACAAATGTCACTATGAACCAACTGAAGTGGATATTGGGCCCTCCATTCTTCACCTTTGTGAAATCGCCCCCTTGTTTGTTTACCAAGAGTGCACCCATCACAAATCTCCTTGGTGTCTTCTACTTTTGGCAAACCATACACAAGTGGTGAAAGCATCCTCAAACTATGAAAATTCAAATGGCCAAATCTCAAATGCCATAGCCTCCTTTTATATTCAATACCCACACAAGCAACTTCTCCCCTTGCTCAATAAACCTCAATGGAAACAATTTATTCTTAGTCATCTGCACTTTTGTGATCAACCTTCTATTCTTATCATAAATCTTACACATTTTATCCTCAAAAACCAATTTGTAATATTTTTATAACATTTTCCCAATGCTCATCCAAGAATGCTTCAAATCAGGTGCATAATAAATATTTTCTACCTTCAATTTACCTTTTTTTATAGGAACCTCCATGTCCCCTTTTGCAACCACCTCCAAGCTCTTCTCATCTCCAAGCTTGATACTTGAATGATAAGAATGGTCAAGAGAAGAAAATAACTCCTTCTTGCTAGTCATGTGGTTTGTGCACCCACTATCAAGGATCCATGTCTCATTGGTGAAAATTTTTGGTCTATCATAGAAGAGAAATGCTTGCTCTTCATGGAGTGCTCCATCTTCATTTGATTAGAACAATGTCTCATCTTCAAAGAAGTCTTCCTATCCATAATTTGCTGATCTATTAGAGAACTGTTTCAACTTACAATCTTTCTCAAAATGGCCATATTTGTAACAATGATAACATTGAACATTTTTCATGTCTCTACCTCTACCCCTTCCTCTTGCATTTGATACTCCTCTTGAAGCATGGGTTTGATGATCACCTTCAGAATTATGATCTCTGCCTCTTCCTCTACCAAAGGAGCCTCTTCTTCCTCCTCTTCCATTTATACCTCTTCCTCTATAGCCTCTTACTTATCCTCTTCCATGTGCATAATTTCCTTTGATAGAAAATGCTTGTTCTTCACTAGAACTGGCTTGCTTTTTCTTTTCTTCTCTCTTACGAATTATTTCTTCATGAGATGTAAGAGTACCAATTAGTTGGTCAACGTCCATGGTGGAAAAATCCTTGGATTCTTCAAGCATAAGGGCAACATTATCCCATTTCTCTGTCAATTTTTTGAGAAATTTCTTAATTACAACTGGTTTCTCCACATCTTCATCAAGAGTGGACATTTTATTTACCACTGCCTTTACTCTCACACAATAATCTCCTACATCTTCATTATCTTGCTGCCAAAGGTTCTCAAATTCTCTTCTCAAGGTCTGAAGCTTGACCTCTTTCACTTTATCATTTCCTTGATAATTTTATTTCAAGGCTTTCTAAGCCTTTTGTGCAGAAACACAATTTGCAATCCTTGGAAAAATACTATTAGAAAGAGCAGATTGCAAATGGTACGAAGCAAGACAAGTCTTTCTCTCTTTCTCCCTCATATCTTCAGTTCCATCTGATGTTAACACAGTCCAATATGATGGTTTTGTGTAACCTTCATCAATAATGCTCCACAAGTATTTTAGTTTTAACAAATTCCTCATTTTAATGCTCCAATATTCATAGTTTGATCCATCAAACTCTAGAAGTGGAGGTGAGTTTGAGTTGCTTGCCATTACAACAATCTGCAACAACAAACTGAAATATCCAAGAAATTTTAAATTAAAACTTCAAGAAAAACCTAAAAACTTCAAACCCAACAACTCAACCTACCAAGCTCTGATACCAAATGAATATTATAACATGAAACTCAGAGAAAAATGAAGCATATTGCAAAACTGGAAAACACAGTAAAAAATAAGAAATTGCAGTTTTGGGAAGATGAAATGAAGGCCTTCGACTTATCAGAATCACGTAGAATTTATACAGCTTAGAGAGCTATATAATTTCAATACACTGTCCAAATTTCAGAGGAAAATTATTTATAAATCAAAAGTTATAACCTATCAAAGTAGGCTACTAACCACTTTTTCCAGAAACGGGACTGCGCAAAACTTATCAATACAAGAGCTGCGTTTTTCATTTTTCACACTTCCATTCGACTTATCCTTACCATAAAATATTACAATAATATGTTTTTACCCTATTCTACCCTAATACAAAGATTCTAAATCTGTTACAATAAGTGTAACAGTCTATAGCTATTACAAAACTGAAATCTTCCTACAATGACACATTCTTTTATTCTGTAGTTACAAAATAGGAGGCATATTTGTTTTACTTTGTTTTTGCTGACTTGGAAATGCCACATGGTCAGCATCATATTCCAATAGATGCCAGAGGCTGCTTACCCAAACCAATGCAGATGATGGTGAGTCCTATTGGAATTTTTTATAGATGATGTTTGGATTAATCCTCCTCTTATGATGGAGCCTTTTAATTTATCACCAAAAAGGATTATTAGTCTTTATCATGAGAAATGCCTAGGTCAAATATCACTAAAATGGTTGTAGATTATTTACTATGGGTCTTCTCATTATGAGGGTCATGTGATCAACTTGCTCATATAGTGTGAAGGTTTTTACACCTATCATCACCCTTTGGAGATATTTATTTGGTGAAATCTAACATGTAATACTTTTGAGCTTGTACAGGTTGCAACCTCTTAATTTTAGATTTAAGTTTTTCATTATTTTTTGGGGCATAATATAATAGTATTATAGTGATTTATCATTACAATTTCCACAATAAAATGGAAAGAAAGAAAATATGAAATAACTTAGAAGGTAAATTGTAGAAAATAAAACCTATCTAGCCTATCTCTTGGTGGTGATGCACCAAGAGAATGCAATTTCCCTGTCACAACTCAGTGGAATGAATAAAACACATGAACTAGGAAAGATAATGAAATTGAGCATAGGTTTGAGCATACGAACATGCAACTCTAATAAATTTTTTCAAGCGTCAAAACCAAAAATACAAGAGTAGTCACATTCCCTTATAGAAAATATATGAATGCTTAGAACATGTTAGAAATATTGAGAAAGACATAACACCTTGTGTTCATGTTAGAAGCATGTATTACATGTATGCATAATTAAAATAGGCTCGAGAACCTATACATGTAGCTAGGGTTATGCGTAAGGGGTTGGTCTCAAAATATTTTTATATAAATGTGGTGAATTAATTTTGAAATCTAGGAAAATAATATCCAAAATCATGTAGAAGACATGGCAAATTACCTTTTTTTCCACCAAAAAATATAAAAATATGGTGAATTTATAATAATATTTGAAAAACTTGTAAAAATAAAAAATGTACTAAATTAAATAGAATTAAAAGCCATGGTAGCATTGAAAGACTATACTTTTATTTAATTTTCATCTTTACATTTCAAAATTCAATATTTATAATGTATACTAGATCTTCTACCTAGGCAAGCTAGGTCTGAGAAATATGTGTATATACATTGCTTGATGGCAACAGGCACAATGTTGTAACTTGTTCCTATTATTCCTACTATTCTTGTTCCATTGGTTTACCATGATTATGCAAATTCTCCTAATTTGGAATGGAATGAAATCTGTAATTATCCCACTCTTTTGATTAATAATATTTTTTTTATTGGTCCTTAATGAATGTCTTCCTTATAATTCACATATTTAAATATTTATTTTTATCATTTTATATCTCTCATATATATATATATATATATATATATATATAAAGGCATATTATTAATCACTAAATGCATGTTAAGAAGATTAATTATTAATCACTAAATGATATGTTATGTAATGGTTCCCTCGTGGTCACAGTCTGTTTACCCCTTGTGGCCACCACCAAAAAAAAAAATTATATATTTAATAAAATGCACAATTCACATGGTTATCCTTTAATCCATAAACCTCTCTTTATTTTATTTTATAGGATCATTAAGATATTGATTGGATTCAACAACCCTAATTATTAAATTCCATTTTGGATGACTTATTTTTCTTTTAAAGCTAGATATAATTTATAGATAATCAAGAAACAATGCTTTATATCTTTAACTTTTTCAAATCAAAATAAATACTAATCCTAGTTGAAAAACATCTTAAATAAATACTTCTGTCTATATAACAATTATACTTTATTAAAATTTCCCTAAAAATCTATTTTCAATAATCAAAGTATAACCATAACCAATTAATTCACAACATAACAAATCACAACAAGTCAATCACATTAATATTAATGTTAAAATAAATTATATTTTATAAATACATTCTTAAGAATAACTTTTACTAAAAGTATGTCTTCTCTAAATCATTTTTCAAACATCTTTTTATATCATTTTTTTTTTTTACACAGGCTCACTCACACACCTACAGTCTTACATTCTTTCTTGGAAAAGAAAACCAAAACCTTAACCACATGAATGTCCCACAAAAACTTTCCTATATCATTTTTAAGGATATTCAATTTAGTTATTAAAATTACCACCCATGAAAGTACATCTTGATTGGACTCCTATAGAACATACATTTTTATTGTTAAAATTTAAGCTATGAATAAACATACTTATAATATTATTTATTTAAAAATAAAAATAAAAATATAATTTATTATTATAAAAAATTAATATCTTAAAAAAAATTAGGCTTCTTAAAAAGTCAACTGTAAGCATATATTTCTTTTAAAGGTTTTAAACACAGATATCAATACTTCCATTTTGTGGAGTTGGTAACGAGATCAAAATATTATTTTTTCTACGGTCTAGGACGATATTTTCGTTTACGTACCATCATGACGATTATATAAATTGTTGAGTCTTTATTAACATGATATCACACT
This sequence comes from Wollemia nobilis, assembly GCA_028583015.1. NCBI lineage: Eukaryota > Viridiplantae > Streptophyta > Pinopsida > Araucariales > Araucariaceae > Wollemia > Wollemia nobilis. Next base: position 7,555,742 of record JAQPPZ010017095.1, read on the forward strand.
GGCCCACTTCAGCTTTGGATCCAGCCCATACAGGAGACAGCTTCAATGGCCCTGTAACTGTCGTAGATTTCTTCAAATTGTCGGTAGGTCGACCAATCAAAGGTCGACTGCAACTAATGTATCACCATCATCTACGAACACAATACTACTGGGAAAGTTTTATCTGTACACTTCCTTTAGTGCCATCCAATAATACTTTCAGTGCTTTGCTGATTTTGATTTCGTACCATTACGACTTCCCACCTCAGTATTATTTCAAGCCCTCGCCTCCTCCACCATACTACTACTATGAATCTCCTCCACCTCCTCCTCCCTATCATTACAATTCTCCTCCACCACCTTCTTCGTACTATCTTATAAATCTCCCTCTCCCCCTCCATACTACAAATCTCCACCTCCTTCCCCATACTACTATAAATCACTACCACCACCATCTCCTCCTCTCCTTACAAATACAAATCCCCACCACCTCCTCCATACTACTATAAATCACCCCTTACTCCACCATATTACTACAAGTCCCCACCTCCACCTCCACCTCCACCTCCACCTTCTCCTTCTCCTTCTCCTTCTCCCCCATATAAATACAAATCCCCACCTCCTCCTCCTCTGCCTCCCTACAAATATAAATCCCCACCACCTTCTCCCTACTATTATACATCCCCACCACCTCCCCCCTACTACTACAAATCCCCACCTCCTCCTCCTCCGCCTCCCTACAAATATAACTCCCCACCGCATCCTCCCTACTACTATAAATCCCCACCACGTCCTCCCTACTACTATAAATCACCACCACCTTCTTCTCCTCCACCTCCCTACAAATACAAATCCCCACCACCTCCTCCTCCATATTATTACAAGTCTCCTCCTCCACCATCTCCATCGCCGCCACCACCATACTACTATACCTCTCCACCACCGCCAAAGTATTGATTCTCAGGAAATCATTAATAGGAGGTGAGTTCCTGTCATCTCATCTGCAGTTGATTTGTTTAGCATCTACTTATTCCTTGGGTTCAAATGCTTATGATGTTCTCACAATACCTAATCTAATACTTTTACCAGTACAGCTGTTTGGTCATGATTATAATAAAGAAATTTTATAATATTGAGTGGAGGACATTTGCCATGACTATTCCACCCTATCTAGCTCTCCGAATCGCTTGAAGATTGCAAATAAGAAGGCCATGATTTACCTTGTTGGCGAATTTAGATAAAATAATCACTCTGAAGTTCCTTGTTGGGGAATTGTTATAAGAGAAATTGTTTGTGCGTGATTTGATCAGGCTTCCTACCTGACAAGTCCAGATATTCGCTGAGAGTTATCTTGCTGTAATCCATTTGTGCTTATGTATGCCATTGCAATGCAATTAAATAGTATTTTCATCTCAAATTTTTGTAACGTGATATATATATATATATATATTATTTTTTAAGATATATAATTTGATTAGAAGAATAATTTTGTTTGTTGATATGGCTAAAACTTAAAAATCATTTTCAAATTACTTGTTTTTATACTACTATTGCTATTATTAATTTTTTACTAAGGGATATATGTGAAAGAATAGAGTTAGTATGTTGGTATGTCTTTAATTTTTTATCAAAAATATTTAAGTTGGAATCATTGAAATAAAATATAAATAGGATCAACTTCAATCTCCCATAATCCATTTTAATAATAATTACATAATATGAATTCTTAAAAATTTAATATAAAAAATAACATCAAATTTAACTTTAAAATATATGATTAAAATATAAATATAACCAACTTCAATCTCCAATCCATTTTAATAATAATTACATAATATAAATTCTTAAAAATTTAATATAAAAAATAACATCAAATTTAACTTTAAAAAATATGATTAATTTCTGTATACATAAAGGGTGAACAAAATTTATATAAATACAAGAGAAGAGGGGGAGTATCCACTTAGCTAAAAAAGGTATATTTTTTCCCTATAAAACAATGTGTTATAAGATAAAAATTATGTAAAAAAACTACTTATGCTCAAGTATTGCATTTGCATTTCACTTGATTTTATATATTATATTATTGATATTTTTTATGGATAATTTTTTAAAATCATTTATGATTAGATATTGTATTCATTTTTATTTATTTATTATTATTAGTATTCACTTGTTATTTTCACTTAATGTTTTAAAAAAAAAATATTATATTAAATAAAATATAATAATTTTACAAATAATAAAAAAGAAGTGTATAAGCACACATCTAAATAGTCATTAACTATCCATCAAAAATGGAGGCCAAACATATCTTAGGTCACTAAGTATTTTTGAAAACCCAATAAAAACAATCATAGCCCCATGGGCCTTATAATTGGTCACATCTACCAAGACTATGGAGACTTGTCTTTTGTAGATTACTCCCAGTTGTCATTTACCTCTTATAGCATGTGTTTTAACTTGGTATAGAGTATGATTCACCTCGATGGCTAAATATACCATTCTTAGTCTCAAGCTTCATGTTTTTGGATGAAAATATAAGTAGTGCAAGAAAGCAATAGAGGGAACATTCCCCTAATGCTCAAATAATTATTTTTTTGGTTACATAGGAGAATTGGTAACAACCACTATTTCTAGTAACTGGCTAGCACAGGGTTCAAACCATAGGGACTGCAACCACCAAACCTATCCATCTCGTTAATTATTGACTCGACATGATATGGGGACCGTTGGTCACTCGGGGTTCATACCGTCATTGTCGGTCTGACACACACTCAGATGATTCAAAATAGACTACTACCTTTGTAAAATGGAACCACCAAGGTTTGAACCCAGGTCTTTTCTCAGCAAATACCCATCCAGACTAGTACTTACCAATCCACCTAGCCCTTGGGTCTCCTAATGCTCAAATAATTACTACAAATGGTCTAACTCCATTACCACTTTATTAGCATATACTAAGTTTTATAGTAGCATATCCTCATTACCCATGTGTTGTAGGTGAGTTGGAGAGGAGAGGGAAATCCTCCAAGGGAGGTCCCAAGTTCAAATCTCCACCCTACCAAAAATTTGAATTGGGTACCCAAAATCCAAATGATAATGCTGGTGCGGGCAGGGCTGGGAAGAACTCCCATGTGACTTTAACAGTATAGAACCCCCTGGTCATGGTCTCTCAGACCAAGGCGGCCCTACAAGGGGTTTTTCACTTTAAAAAAAGTCTATAGTAGCATAGAAGAAACAACATTGACCCTATTAATAGCATTGTAGAATGGAAAAAATGAGGCCTAAGAGAACAAAGAATCATTTTTGACTTTTCATAAAGAAAATAAAATATCAATCTTGAAGAGTGCCAAACTTTGATAAACAACAAAGGGAGGAGGGGAAGATTGTTTCCATATGAATGACTATAGGAGAAAAGGATGGAAAAAGGGAAAAATCCACTCCTAGACATCCTGATCCTTATGACATCTCTAAAATAGTGGAGAATGGACATAGTGGGTTGGGAACCCTAAAGTAGGTAATTAATTTACTAAGTAGGAGGTCTTGGTGAATTAAAATCTAAGTAAATAATGGTTATTTGGGTTTGAGGTATATAGACTAGGCTATGTGAAAATGATGGGCCCAAACATAGTTGGGTGAAGAGAGGATCTAATAAGCATTTAGTTTGTCAACCGTAGGTAAGTATGGCGATAGCCATTCATAATCCAATATGGACTTACAATTAAGGAGAAGTGTCTTTGGATACCACTTCCAATCCTTCTACCAAGGATGATAAAGCACTCTGTAATCTTATGAAGCATAGAATCAAGTATATTTTCTTTAACTACCCCAAATATTTTATTATTGGTAGAGGGAAGTATGAATCTGAACTTGATATAATCCCAAGGATTCCAATCCCTAGTCGACCTACCAACAAAGTTAGACATGGTAGAAATATCCCTTTTATAGAATTTTTGTGCATGCATCTAGGCTTTCTAAAGAATTTTTCCATCATCTTAGGCCCCAACATCAAAAGGCTTACATCAAGGCTATTAAACATATTCTTAAATTTTATAAGGAAGCTTCAATAAATAGCTCTCTTAGACAATAAATCAAGAAGGGTAATCAAATTTATCCTAAATTCTAGAGAATTTGAGTTGATCACCAATTGGTGTATGATCACCCTTGTCAATATATCATGCAAGATCATACCCAAACCCTACGCCTTCCATCTATGTCATTTTCCTCTTACCTTCATCAGACTAGAGAAAGTAGGTTTCATTAAAAGTAGATATTTATTAGATAATATCTTGGTTGTCTAGGAAGGAATAAAATGGGGTAGAAAATTCAACCAATTAACATTGAGAAAGCCTATGATCATATTGAGTGGCACTTAATTCTTTTCATACTCAAAGCCCCAAGTTTTAGCAAATATTTCATCTTTGTGGTCATGATAATCAATAAATAATAACTTTTTTTTATAATAAAAGTAAATAATATGTATTAGACTTTATATTTCAATAACTATATTTACACAATTTTGAAAAAAAAATGATATGATTATGTAATATGAGGCTTTCAAATTGTTTTTTGATTAGATAGATGAAGGATTTTTACAAGGACCTCCAAACATATTTTTACAAAAAAGATCTAGTCACCATTCAAGGAAAAACTAGTAAAGTGACAACACACATTAACCAAGAAAAGAAATGAAAAACCTTCAAATAAACTGAAATCGGGTTAACAACTCAAAATAACCCAAAGCAAAGCAAAGAGAAAATAAAACTACAAAGATAAGAATATCAAAATACCGCGTAGGGGAGACAAAAAATCTGAAAAACAATGAAAACTATCGACCCCATAAGGTGATAAGCCCCAAAAGTACAAAATAATAGAGATAGGAGATAATAAAAAGAGAATCCATGATGTAGAGCCATCAGTTCTTAGTTCCACTAGGCCCCACATCAATCTCCTCTTTGTGCTTGATCCTCTCCCAATGATTCCAACCCATGAGGATGATAATTTCTTCTACACAAGAGATCATGGCTAGTTAGAGATATTTGGATTTTAAGAAATGTCCATTTTAGGGATTTAGTGGTCAATCTCCCATTTTGTATTCTAATATTTTGTATCTTTTTAGTAATTCATATTTTGAGAGTTAGATTCATTTTTTTGGGAGGTAGCAAAAAATATTCAGAGTCAAAATCATCTACGTTTAGAGGATCCTTCCATTGGTTGGCCATATTGGACACCAATCTCTTGGAGCACCTTGTCCTTTCCTCACTTGATCTAGATCCTTTTAGAGGATATTTCGCTACCTAAGCCATCGAGCCTGCCAAAGGAGTAACATTAATAACTTCCTAACTTATTGAGTTATAGTCTCCATAGTTGGATGAGTTAGGGTAATACATAATTGATGTTGGACCCCTGTTAAGAGAATTCATGATGCCTTCACCATCTAAACCTTTAGATTTCACTAATAGTAAAAAAGTATCTTTGCCAACCCTTGATGAATAGGATCTCGGGCCATGCCTTTCTTCACTTCGCTGATCAATCTAGCCAAATACTGGTAAAGAAAGGATGGGATATTCATCATCCTATTGTGATGAAGGTGGTTGACTAACATGAAGTGATAGCTTCACAGGATTTCTTGGTTTTTATCAAGTGTAAACTACTACATGATTACTAGGGCCACTCGATCCCAAGGAGCCTTCAAAGAATTATGCTTGAAACATTCTTCTTCCTTGGCCCAGGGTTATGCATAAGCATGGAATATTGTAAATTGGCTCTATTTATGATTTTCTATATTTTAAATTGGCTAATTTTGGATCCTTTCACTCGGGCCCATTCGCTCGAAAATTACGGGGCGACAATTTTTTTTGGGTAAATTCGCTTGCCGTTGAAAATAATTAAAATATTTTTATTTTAATTTGCTGACCTCAAATTACAAATGATTTTGATATTCCCACCCAATTCACCTTCAAATTATTAATGATTTTTTATTTCCCACCAAAATTGCCTTCAAATTATAAATGATTTTATATTTCCCGTCCAAATCGCCTCATATACGACCCGTATATATATTGTATTGGGTAACGATAAATATACATCAAAAATATTTTAACTCGAAAAAAGCTTTGAAACAATGAAAAACTTGAGGTGTCAATCAACATTCATCTATCACTTGCAGAGGTATCGATTGGTTGTAGGAGTGTCAATCAACATTAGCCTATCGGTTGTAGGGTGCCAATCAGTTGCAGAAGTTTTAATCAATATTAGACTATCGATTGCAGGGGTTATGATCGATTGCACAAGAGTCCATCGACATTTTTCTATCAGTTGCAGAAGTGTCGATCATCATTTGTCAGTCGATTGCAGCATCGTGTCTATCGACATCAGTCGATCGATTGTAGAGGTGTTGATCAGTAGCATGTTATCTGTTGTAGGGACTATCGATTAGTAATTATCTATCAATTGTAGAGGTTTCGATAGGCATTAGTCAATCGGTTAAATTACCATGTCGATCAAAATTAGTTAGTCGATTGCAATACCATGTCGATTGACAATAGTCAGTTGGTTGTAGGGTTGTTGATCACCATTAGTCTATCGGTTGTAGGGATTGTCGATCGATAATTGTCTATCGATTACAGAGGTATCAATCGACATATCTGCAACCAATCGACATGCCTGTAACCGATCGGCATGTTTGCAATTGATTGATATTTCTACAACTGATAAACATACCTGCAACTGATAGATATTTTTGCAACCGATCGACATGTCTACAGTCGATCGACATGGGTGCAATCGATCGGTATGGCTACAACCGATCGGTTTGTCTGCAAATTATAGATATGAATGCAGTTTATCAGTTTATCTACAATAGATCAATAGGTCTACAACCGATAGGTATATCTACAACCGATCGGTATATTTGCAATCGATCATCATCCTTGCAACCGATCGACCTATCTACAACCGATCAATATATCTTCAACCGATCATCATGTCTATAGTCGATCAACATGCTTGCAATAGATTAAATTTTACCTAAATACTTTAATTTTTTCATACATTTTTAGAGTTTGTAATCTGTTATTAATGGTCCCAAACACAAACAAATTTGCCACGGTTTGAAATTTTTTTAAGAAAAATTTTGAAATTCGCCATGATTTGAAATTTTTTGGAGAAAAATAATTGCTATTTGCCATGTATACTTCCACATATTTCATCGGGATTCCAATACAATTCACCTTCATTTTATAAATAGATTTTGGGGTCGACCCCTTATGCATAACCCTGCCTTGGCCAGAGAATGCTTTTCTTTGTTATGCACAAAGCTATTTACAGCTAGACTGGTCACCTATGCAATTAAAGAGATGTTTATTTCAAACTCGATGGAGTCAAACTTGAATTCCCCCTTTTACCAAAAGTATATCAATTTTTTAGCCATATCCCTATGGTGTCCACCTATTTTAGTAAGCATTGAAGAATGTTACCTTTCTTCAATATCTTATTGACATCCTCGTCCACCATGAAAGAGTTTGGCTCAAGTATTAGGGCTGCCATCCTAACACAATCTCTATTAATATTTAGATAAGCTCTCCTAATTTTAGTACCCACTCTACCACTCAAAAAATAACCCAAAGCCAAAAGGATGCTTGGGTGGTTAAAATAAACCTAAGAGAAAATGATAAATGAAATAAATCTACCCACTGCCCATCTCGAAAAATATAAATTTGATACAGAGAGGAGGTATATTTACAAAAATAACGACTAAGGGGGAATGTAGGATCTTCTAAAACCACCACAAATCACAAATTGAACACCATATTTATTCTAACTCATGTAGTTAGAATTGCATCGAGAGAAAGCAAGGTTATGCATAAGGAGTTGGACTCAAAATATACTTGCAAAAAAATGGCAAATGCTAATTGCAATCAAGTTGAATCATGGCAAATCCTAAGCAAATCAAATCAATAATATTCACACCAAAATTTGGGGTAAGCCCTAAAATGTAAATTCATATTTGAGATAAATTTTGACCTATTAAATGACCTTATTACTTCATAAAAACACCACCATTAGATCAAGCTTGAAAAGATCTTTCCAATGAGTACAAATATGCCTATGTTTGGATATATATTGTGGCGAATTGACCCTAAGAAAACAATTCATCCTAAAAATTTTAGGTGAATGGGCCGATGTCGAGGGTCCTCATATTCACCAATTTAAAATTCTGGAAATCCTAATATTCACCCAATTTGCAAATATTTGCAACTATGCATAACCCTAAGAGAAAGATTTTTTGTTTGTCTTACCAAGGCATTTCTAGAAGTTGCTAAGTTGGTGCACATTGAAATTGGAAACAAGGCTCCTCAGTCTTAGCCAAAGCATGGTGATAACCATGATGAGCTGAGGTACCATCTAGCACATGTTACACGACCTCTACTTAGGAGTAATAACTATGCTTATATCATGACTCTAGCTCATAATTTCAAAAGTTGATGAAGAATAGGGCCAATTGATAGAGCTAATGCCTATGTGTCAGTGCTTTAAAATTCTCCATATTTTCATCCACTTGGAGGGATCTCAACCTCTGAGAATTCCAAATTAAAACATCCCTTGGACCTTCTCTCAATGTCTCGTTGGGACATGATTAAAGACATTACTATTGTCATAATTTTTGTCCTTTCTCCATACTTTAGGAAGAATTCTGATCCATATCCTTCCCAATATATGATGAACTATTTTCTCATAAATGAAGAAAAATTATATGTCATCTAGAATACCAAGGCCAAAATGGTTATGAATACTAATTACGATGGGTTGTCACCTTAAAAAATTACACCTCTAACCTGTATTAAAAATGATGATAGTGAGTGGAACTAGAAATGAACACCATTTAAAAACCCTAGATATTTGACTAGGATGCCATATGAGCATATGCCACCTAGGATGAATTCTTTTACGCGACCAAGACGTATTTTGGTTGGTGTGGATTTTGGGCTTATTTGAATTCAAAGAATGATAGTTCTTAGGATTTTAAATTTTGAGAACATGTTTCAAACCAAAAAACATCCTAGGTTCCCATATTGGTGGAAGAAAAGGGAATAATATTAGATTTGTTTAAATTCATTGTCAAATGGGTTTATCCCACATGGTAAAATTCCATTCCAGATGAATAAATCTTCTTGGGATAGGCCTAGGTTGGCCAAGACATGCAAAGATCTGTTTCCTTCCCTGTATAGATGTTTAAATTGGACAACTTCCAAATTTTGAACCATTCTCTAGACTTCCAAGAGCAGGTTTGAAATCATCCATGTGGGGGTCTGTATCCCTTTAATCATATTTATAATGTTAAGGGAATCACCCTCTATGATTACCTTCCTATAATCTAGAGATTCTAAATGTGAAACTCCTTAGAAAAAGCCTTTGCTTCTACAAAATGACTGGTTTGATGGCCCACATTTTTGGCAAAAACTAATAGAATGACTCCATATGAGTTTCTAATTAAATCCCTACTCTAGAAGATCTGATATTGCCTTTAGAGGCCTCATCAAAATTCAACTTCAGCCACCCTGAAGGAGGAGGTTCCCAAACTGTAACAGAGTGAGCCAATGACTTTGGCCTAGATGAAGGAGGTTGTTGGGTTCTAAAACAAAGGGACATTTCTAGAGATTTATTTCTTTCAACCAAAACCTTATCCAAATTAAGAATATTCACGTTCTTAATAGTGTCTGTAATTGCATGCAAAGAGACTAACTAAGTCGAGTGGGTAAGGTTTTCAAAGGCCTTAGAATTTATTTCCTTCTACACATGCCATCAAAGATGTGGTAAACCAAACACCAAAAAATTGTGAAGGTGGGAGGAAAAGAAATGAGGACACTACTACTCCATAAAAGCATCCATATTCTCAGGTAAAATCTAAAGAACACCTAAAGACTCGAGGAAAATAGAGAAAAATTCTTGAGTGAAGGGACATAAGGACAAGAGGTGGACCAAGGATTCAATTGCACAGTTACACAAATAACACCTGTTGGGAAGATACAACCCCCTATTTTGGAGATTATCCAATGAAATAAATTTTCCTTTGATTGTAAGCAAAAATAAAACATTGATATTAGGAATTAACCCCTTTAACCAGATAGTATTAACTAGGAACCAAGGGGTCTAAACACAATCGAACCAAAAATAAGCAAACCTGATCGAGAAAAAAATGTTCTTATTAGGACCCCAAATTAGCCTATCTGATATGCCTCTCCAAGGAATAAAAATCCATCTAAGGATATTATATAATGATTTAAAAGCATCATTTTCCTCCTGTGACAAACCAAGGAGACCAAAGGATTTCCAGCAATAACTATCATTAGTAAGTTTAAAAAAGTTTTAAAACTTTGAGCCAAATAAAGTGTTTGTACTTGTTTTCCCCAGGGATAAATTTTAAAAGGAAATCAATAAATTGCCAACATCCTAGGGATACCTCCAAAAATTAATTTCTTGACCATCCTCTAATTTCCATCTTGCTCCTTTCAAAATGTCCAGGCAAATTTTGACAGTGCTTAACCAAAATTCAGAGCCCTAAGGAAAGGTTGGGTTAGTGAGGAACTGACTGTCATTACTCAAGTATTTAGCTTTTAGAATTTGTATTTAAATGATGTTTTCATTTTGGATAAACCTCCATCCCTATTTTGTAATCAAATATTTATTCATAATTTTGATACTTCTTAGGCCCAATACACCCAAATGTTTTTTACTACACACTTCATCCCAGGCTACTAAATTAAATGTATTCTTCTCATTAGCTCCTAACCAGAGAAAAGAATGTTGGATCTGTTTGATTTTATATAATATGTTTTTAGGGATCCTAAAAGTGACATGAAATACATGGAAATACTCTAGAGGGTGGATTTAACTAAAATAGCCTTTTCCTCTTGGCTTAGTAGAGCACCTTTCCATACAAAAAAATTTATTTGGATTCTTTCAACCATCGGGTTCCATAAGAAGGCCTTAGATGCTCCCTTAAACATAGGCATTCCAAAATACACAGAAGGAAGAGAAGTAATATCAAAACCCAAAATATCTGTAGTTTACCTCTACCTGGTAGGGGGAGTGTTGAAGAAATAATGTTTACTCTTCTTAAGGTTAATTTTCTAGCCTGTCACTTTTAAATAATCCTCTAAAATACCCTTAAAAAACTTGGCTTGCAAAATCAAACCTAGGAAATACAAAAAGGTGTCATCGATGAATTGATGGTGAGAAATTGGATCTGAAGCTGAGGTAGGTTTAATCCCTTCTATAATGGAATCAAATTTGATAGCTCTCCATAGATATTCGATGAGTAGGATGAATAAATATGGAGACAAAGGGTCTCCCTGATGGATTTCCTTGCAGCTCCAAAAGTACCCAACTAGAGAACAATTAATAATAGAGAACATTACCAAAGAAAAAAAGTTTTGATCAATTTCAACCAATTTTACCTGAAGCCAAATTTTGCTAGGACTTTGATAAGGAAGTCCTCAGACACCCTATCGTAAGATTTTTTCATTTCCAACTTGAGAAGGATCTAAGGTATGCTGCTCTTGATAGTGGAATGAATAATATCATGCATCACTATGATCCCATCAAGGATTTTTCTTCATTCTACAAAGCCACTTTGAGGTTGATCAATGATCTTTAGAAGGAGAAGTTTAAGCCTATTAGCCATTATTTTTTTGAGAATTTTGAAAATAGTATAACAAAGACTAATGGGTCAAAAATATTTAAATTATTTAGCACCTGTCAACTTAGGAATTAAAACAAGGAAGGTTGAATTGACATCAAAGGGGATCATGTTTGAAAATTAAATTTCTCTTAAATCCCCATAAATATTTACCCCAACAATGTGCTAGAACTTCTAAAAAAATTATGGAGGAAAACCATCCGGATTTGGCACTTTATGACCCCCCATGGCAAAAACGACTTCTCTGATTTCTTCATCTCTGAAATGTTTATTAGTATCACATAAACAAAAAATTCAATATAAATATTACTATAAACATGTAAATATATGAATTAATTTTTTTTTTTATATTTGGAATTTACATTCTCGTACTTACAACCCCACAAAATTTTATTATAAACTGATATCATTTAACCTATGTTTTAGGCCTTCAAATTCATACCAATAACCTTATAGCAAAAAACCTAGTTGTTACTAAAATGTTTCAGAACACCATACTTTTCCCATTCTACAATTACAAGATTGCTTCTTCATATAATCATTATATATTATTATCCACTTTTTCTTGTACCATAGATTCATAAACTTCTTTTCCACATTAATGTTAATAGTACCCAATGACTCTAATAAATGATAACCAAGAATGATATGCATATCAAGGATAAATTTGACTATAAAATATATTTAGCAAATATTATATTCAAACCTTTAAAAATGTAAAAATTCTCATTCTTAAGTCATATGTCCTTGATATACTTTGATTAAACCTATTAACATCTTAAAAAAATAAATATTTATGAAATAATATCTGTGAAAATAATAATCCATTTCTTTCTTATTACATTTATGGATGTAAATATATATTTTTAGATGGAAACAATCCCCTATGGCTATTTTATCACTTGTTTTATGCCAAAGGTGTGGTTTCCCCAAGCCTTCACACTATGTACAATATGTATTCCTTATTTTTATTTCTTGAATCTTTTAATTTATTCTTTACAACCTTTACACGTATCCTTTGAACCAAATATCTTATTATCCTTTATCTCAAGTTCTCATTTGCTCAACAAAGTTGCTCTATTTATTTAAAACTACATTGAAGATTCTTTTTATTTTTATTTTTCTCACAAGAACATACCCACCTTTTAGGAGATTCTCCTTTTAAATATTCAACAAGATGGTTTTTTCACATAGATTTGTCAAAATGTAAATATTTAAAATTTATTCACCATTCTCTAAAATTAGTATCATTCTTTCCAAATAATCTATCCAACATCTTGAGATTTATGGAAAATTATAATGAAAACTAAGGTTTAATAAAAAATCCTAAATAAATCCAATCCAATTTTCACATTAACAATTAGAGTTAAAATGTTTCTTTAGGAACATTTGGAGGAGCCTAAAGGTGGCAAAGAATTATCCAGGGAAACTGTTGGTGGAAGGTGATTCTTTCATTATTATAAATATTCTAAAGAACACTAAGAGAGCTCCTTGGAGATTTTATGAATACATCCAAGAAGCGAGGGCTCTAATTCATGATAAACCTGAGGCCATAATTTTGGATTCCTTTCAAGAAGGAAACATGGCAGCTGATAGGTTGGCAAATGAAGGTATTTTAGCAGTAAAATTGATCACGTGGACTACAAATCTTCGTCATGCGGTCTCGACGGTGATAGAAAATGAGAAAGCTCAAAATGAAAGGCTCAGAGTGGATCAATGACAAAAAATGGGGGCATTTTTCAAAATATTTTTTGAACCTTATAATGGCTTTGGTCATATTTATTTTTTTCTTTCACGTGACTAGTGTTTTTTGTAGCTGGTGGGGCACTGATATAGTTTCATTATCTACAAATTCATGCATGGGAAACATATCCTTTGGCCTCAAGTCTTACCCAAGGTGTGTTTGGTTTCGATGTCACAATAGGGCCCTAGAAAAAAATAACAAAGTGTTGGAGATCCCTGATGATGGGGTACTGGACCCCACTATAACAGTCTTGAAGAAGATGGTGATTTCATCAGCCTCCAATATTATCAACCAGTTAAAGAGTCTGTCTGATCTGAAGTTGATGGCAAGGAGGAATCTAAGGATGAGGATGATAAGGAGTCAGATGAGGACTACAAGGAAGATTGTCTGCTTGGCCTCCTGGTTGTCCGTTTTGTGGGATGTTTGTTTGACTATTCTGCTATTTTTTGTATGGACACAAGTGACCTTGCGTGGTGCTTGCATGTTTTGTTTTTCTCATTGTTTATTATGTTTTGAGTATTTCTTTTCTGATGGCTACAATATTAGGCTTCCATAGTTTATTTTGGTTGTCTTCAGATGGAAGAGTAGGGCTTGGCCCTTGTTTTTGTCAGATTAAACTTGTAGGGCTTGGCCCTTGTCCATTTGGTCGGTGGAACCTATTTTGTAAAATGGTTTTGGGTCAACCAGTTAAAACCCGATGTTAATTATAATAGTCTCTTACTTACCAAAAAAAAAATGTTTCTTTACGAAAAATAATTCATAATTGATTTGCTTATCTAAATTAAAATATGTAAATTTTTATTTGATTGATAAATATTTCGATGGTAAAAATATAGCTTTGATAGCCCAATTTATACCACTCTAACTCCTTCAATATCACTAAAAATATAGTGCATGATTAGATATTGTTATATAAATACAATAAATAAGTGTGAGTGGTGTATGATTCCATATAACATGAGTATTTAAAAAAAAATTCTATAAATATATCTTCTACTCAAGTAGATTTAGAAGAATATACAACTGACACTAAATTATTATCCATATTTTAACTTCTAAACTCAAGGAATATGTTTTTTTTTTTAAATTATATATCATTGTTAGTAGATATGTTGAGATATCAAATATGAATAAATTTATAAAATGTTTATTTAAAATATAAGTAGACAAATAGATCTAGTGTAAGGATATGATTTTTAATTTTTTATTTGTTTTAAAAATATTATACTTGCCTTAAAAATATTTTCTTTTGTTTTTAGTAGTACCTTTAATAATCAATAAACAAAAAGCTCATAACTATAATAAAAAATAAATTAGAATTATATGCTTGGAATTTACATTTTAATACCTATATTTACACAAATTTCATCATAAATTATTTTAGAGACCCTATCAACATAGAAGTTTATATAAATATGTAATATATAGTTAGTTAGTTGTCTTAAAAAAATCAAATCCACACAATATTGCAATAATAAATGAACATTAAAGAAAATAATTAATAATATTGCATATAAAATGGAAATGAAATAAATTATATTGTAGAAACAAAACAATCCAACAAAATTGCAAGCCACTTCAAGGAGGCAACCTCTTTGGAAGCAAAGCTTCATTACAATATGAAAATATAACATGCACAATCCTCTTGCTTCCTTGGTATTTTTAAGGATTTTATATAACCCTAATCCTAACACATAACAGTTCCCATAAATGTACAAGTAGGGACCTAAGCTAGTAACTCCTAACTAACTAACAATTGTTATATCTTTAAATATATATATATATATATATATATATATATATATATAGAGAGAGAGAGATTAAATCATATGGGTCCATAAGCCTAGGTTCCCAATGTACCACATGACTATACAATTATTAATAGTGTTTTTATAGGGTCCTAACTTGTCCTTACCCTTCAAAAACAAAAGTTGTCCTCAAAGCTTGAGATGAGGAAGCTATTGTTGGAATTACTAAAGATATTCCCATGTTACATCATCTTGATGTAAGCCCCACCACTAGACTAAGAATTTAGTGATGGTGTGGTTGTAGAGAACATGCATTCAATAGTCTAGAATGTTTTTAGGTGCAAGGATAACTAAACTTTCATAATCCAAGTAAGGAAGTATTGATTAGAATTGAATGTGGTTTCCAAGTACCTTATTTAGACAAGAGACATGAAATACTAGTGGATCTTGGAAGAAGTTGGTAAGGTAATCTTATAGGCCACTTCTCTAATTTGTTGCAACACCTAATAGGGTCCATCAAACCTTGCTACAAGCTTCTGGTGAGCATAGATTCGCAATGAAATTTTCATGTATGGCTATAATCAAAGGAAGACCATATACCCTAGGTTAAAACAATGCTTAAAATGGTGTTTACCAGTTTGTTATCACATACAGTTCTAAACCATAGACACAATTTCCTTTAGTTTTAGTAGTTTTGTACAACCTTGAAGTGTTGAATCCACTACCTAGAGCTTAAATTGGTCTAGAAAATATGAATAAGGTGATGGGTGTGGGTAACCATAAATATTATTAAAAGGAGTCATTATGGTGGTTGTGTGGAACAAAATATTGTACCACCACTCTGCTAAGGGAACCCACTTGGCCCACTAGGTTGGATGCTCAAAGATAAAATAATGGAGGCTATTTTCCAAATAATTATTGATATTTTTTATTTTCCCATACATCTAGGGATGGTAGGGTAAGCTCATTCTTAGTTTCATACCTTGCAGTTTAAACAATTTCTACCATAAATTACTTGTTATAGTAGGATCATGGTCATACACAATGGATTTTGGCATAGCATGGAGATGAAAAATAGAGTCCATGAATAGTTTGGCAATGGTGTAGGTATGGTATGGGTGGCCCAAGGAATAAAAATAAGCATACTTCAAGAGATGGTCCACAACCACAAGAATGCTAATTTTTCCTCTCAATTTTGTAAGCCCTTCAATAAAATCCATGGAAATGTTAATCCATATATTTTATGGAATGGGTAAAGGTTATAGAGTGTCTGGAGTACAAACCATTTCTACTTTCATTCGTTGGTATATCTTGCACTCAATCACAAAAAATTGAATATTCTTTTTCATTCCTACCCTATAGAATAAGCATTTACCCTACCCATAAATTAAAAAACAAAACTTGAATGTCCCAACATGGGCGAAGCATGCATCTCCTTCATTATGTCCTCATGAATTGATAAATTGATAGGAACCACAATACAATTTTGATATCTCAGCAACTATTTGTCCTGTGAGTATCCAATGTTTGAATTGGGATCCATTTGGAGTTGTTCCCTTAAAGTTTTCAAGATTGGTTCTTTGAATATCGATTCTCAAAATTATATAATATAATAGAGAAGTGGGGAAGAGGTGGCATATAGTATGTTTTGAGCCAAAAAATAACAAGAAAGGGCATCTACCATAATATTTTCCTTTGCCTTTTTGTACACAATTTCATAATCATACCCTATCAATTTTGAAACCAATTTCTATTATGTTGGAGTTGATACCTTATGTTCTAGAAAATATTATAAACTCTAATGATCAATTTTAATGGATAAATATCATCCAATGAGATAAGATCACCAATTATTAACAACATCGAGAATAACCATTATTTATTTTTCATAAGTGGGATTCCCTTGTTTCTTTTAGATAATACCTTAGTATTAAAAGTTAGGATTTTCCCTTCTTGGATTAATATTACGTCAATTTCATGGCCTAAAGTATTGATTTTAATTATAAATGGTTTAAATAAATTGAGAGGAGATAACACTAAAGTAAAAGTTATGGTTTCCTTGAGATACTGAAAGACTATTTTAGTTGGTGGTATCCATATGAAGGAATTATTTTTCAACATGGTAGTTAGTGGAGATTCTATCTTTCCAAAACCTTGGGCAAATAGTTGATAGTAGCTAGTGAGACCCAAAAATACCCAAAGTGCCTTGTGAGTTTGAGGCTTAGGCCAATTTTATATGGCCTTAATTTTTTTGAGTTGACCTTAGCTCTCTTCTATGAGATAATGTGACCCAAATATTCAACCTCTTAAATTTGAAACAAACATTTAGATCATATGAAAAACAATTAATACACCTTCAATAGTTACAAAGTCATATGCAAATAATCTAGGTGCTCTTCCCATAAATGAGTATAGGATAGAATATAATCAAAGAATACCAAACTAAACTTGTTTAGGTAGGGAAAAATAATATTTTTCGTGATATTTAAAACTCAAATGTGCATTATTTAGGCCAAAAGACATGGCCAAAAAATCATAATGACCTTCCTGGTTCCTAAATGTTGTTTAGAAATACCTTATTTTTTGATTCATATCTAATGGTATCTAGATCAGATATCTATATTGAAATAAAATTTAGCCCCATGTAACTCATCTAGCAATTAATCAATAATTGGAATAAGATGTTTATCCTTGATGGTGATCTTATTGAGTTCATGAAATTCTATACATAGACAACATGACCCATTATATTTTTCTACTAATAACACTTATGAAGAGTAGGCACTAACACTAGGTTGAGTTACCCCTATTTTTAATAACTCGTAGAATAATTTCTATTTTCATATGGATATCTATAGGGTCTAATCTTAGGTGTGAAGCTCCTTAGTACAATTTATATTGCATGATCATGTGATTATATTGGAGGTAGCCCATTGGGTTCCCAAAAAATGAAATCTTGATTATGCATAAGTATTTGCAAGCCCCCTTATTGTTCAGTATTTTCGGTACTCTATGTCTAGATTGGATATAACTATGCCACTAATCCATGTGAGGATTGTATTAACAATTTATCCATTCTTTTTGATCTAATGATCTAAGTGAATTTAGAAAGTGAGGCATAAAGAGTGTACTAGTTCCTAATCTAAGTGAATTACATCCATAGTTTATAAAACTTCCATGATAATATTCCCAAAGTGTGAAGTCATTATTTTCCAAAAACATCGCACTCCCTAAAGGAAGAGTGAATATATCTATATTGATTTCATATTCCCTTATTATAAGTAAAATTTACATTATGAAATTTTCATTTACAAGGTAATGTTCCTCCATTGGCCATCATAAGTTCAAAATAATTGTAGGACTATATGTTTATTACCATAATCAATAGGGATTGTGATTCGTTGATCCTACCAACTTCATAGTTTGAAGAGTTGAGATTCCTATTAGTAAATGGATTGAAATTTTTGGTTAATATTCTTCTTGGACATCAAGCTACTCAATCTATTCATCTTCATGATGCTTCTGTTCCACCTCTTGAGATTCTATGGTTGTTGACTCATCCACATAAACCAAATAAAATTTTATTGCACATATTTGTGTCTAGGTGAATACTTCTCATCATAATTATTACATAGCCCTTGAGCTTTGTGAGCTTCCATATTTTCAAGTCAATTATTTGAAAGTGGATGCTTAATTATTTGAGTTGATGTTGGGTAATATGAAAATGGAGTATATTCTTATAAAAATTTGGAGGTGTGTCTTTGAGCCATGAATTTATCTTTGACCAATATAGATAACCCTATTGCCTACACTAAATTTTATAGTTGTAAAATTTTACCTCATCCTTGATATCATCCTTTAACCCACTAAAAAAAAATCTTTGTAAAACTTATTTTCTTGAACCACTAGTACAATTTGTCAAATTTTCAAACCAATCTTGATATTCTCAAATACGTGAGTTTTGTCTTTGTTCAGTGTGGAATCTTGTAAAGTCTTCATACTAACTATGACCAAAGTGAGTAAGCAAGAGTTACTCAGATTCTTCCCAAAAAATATGGGGATGCATCTTGGTCAACAATTGATACTAGTACAAGGCATATTATTCAAAGTGAAAAGATGCAATTATGAGCCATAAATGTTGTGGGACATTACGGGGATTCAAATAATACAATTTTTTATAGACACAACCATGGAGGTCCTTCCCATAAAACTTTAGAAATTCTAACTTGGGCATTTGAATATATTGTAATTGTAATGGTTGTTATGTGTCCCCATTTTTGGATTACTCGAGCTCTCTCATTGATGTTCAAATTTTCTATGACCAACCCAACTGTATGCTTGAGTTCCACCCATTAGATTAGTCTCCATTACATCTATTCTCTCATTAAATATCTATTTTAGCTCCTTCTTCTCCCTTGTCACATACTTTATATATTCATGCAATTTCTCATTGTCAAATTTCATTTTTGTCTAGTACTAACTAATCTCTCATCTCAACTAGTCCATTTGATCATTGATTTGTTTACTTAGTGACAAAGCTAGTTGTTCACCCAATTGATGCACTTGTTGGTTGAATTTTTATTCTATTTGTTGCTCCATTTGTTGGCCTCTAGTATTTCTAGTTATATACTATGGTTTTTTGTCATTTTGACAAGGCTTACTAAATATAGAAGTATTATTTTAGCAGTGACTGCATTTAGTAAGGGTCTATTTTTTTGGGGTTCTATATACAAAAATGGTCATCTTATTGAGATGATTGCAATGAACTAGGTCTCAAAATGACTGTTTTTGGCACTATAGACACTTTTTAGTCAACTATTATTTTATTTATAAAAACTCTCCTCAAAATTAAATGTTTTCAATTATTTTTATCCTCAAGGTTCTACAAGGTGTCTCTCATTATCAAAAGTTCTTGATAACTATTATTTCTAACAACTGCTATTTCTATCACTTTTCATAATTATTACTAACACCAACTATTAATTTTCTTGACTATTGTTAACACTAAATATTTCATTGTCAACCTATTTTCTAACACTATATACTATACAATTACCCTTCTTATTAGGATTATTACATTATTTAAGGTATAATCCAATCGGGAATTATTTTATTGCCCTTATTTTATCTATATTATAGGTTCATATGCCTATAAATATGTACCATTTTCATCAATCAATAACATATTTTCATATTATTCATTTGGTATCAAAGCCAGGTGCTCTCCTACCCTGTCTAAACCCTTAAGAAGGAATTACCCCTTTGGAAATTCTTCCTTACCCCATTTCCCATGGTGGTTGTGCTTCTCTTTATTTTTTTCCTTAGTGTTGGTTGGAAGATATTATCCTCTTTCATAGGACAGTATTCAGTTTATACGGGAAAAGGAAAATATTCCACCCATAGGTTGTGTTAAAAATTTATGTTAGGTTGTAGAAGTCCATAGGAAAAATAAGAGTACAAAATTATTTCATTTTGTGGCTATCCTTTGGGACATTAAGAAATTTCCAGTCCCTACAAAAGTAGGTATGGTTATAATTTTTTACTACAATTCTTGCATTAATCTTGTTGGTGTTAATAATTATAAGACTTTGGGTTCATTGGCTACATCCTATTCTCATATTCATTATTTAAAAAAAAACCAATTATGCAGTCCCTATTTTGACTAGTTTTACAAAGTATTTCCATATTGAGGTCAAGAATTATGTCCCTCATTAGGTCCTTTGCATCATAGCTCCAAAGCCATGGTTTCCTATCACCAACATTTCTATGATGTGTATATCTACCACATCGCATAAAATATTATGGGCATCGACAATGGATATGTTTTTGATGAATAACATTCCATGTGAAACCTACCTCTATGGCACAACATAGGTCTAGATTCAAGCATTGACTAGCAAAATTTGAGCACCACTGAGCTACATCTAACATTTGCACTTATGTGGTGAATCTATATATATGCAGATCTTTACTCCATTATTTATCTATCATGTTGTCTATTTAAGACACCAATAGAGGCCTCATATTGCCTCCCCAATGGCCCTCCAAATACCCTAGTAGTATCTTGATAGCCACATAGATGACCACTATGACCCCCTATGGCTAATCTAGGGCCATATATGGCTTAGTGTTGTTGAGCAAGGTGCAGCAAAAGCATTGAGAAAGTATTGTCATTGTTGTCAACACACACGCATTGATGCAATTGATGCAGCTCGGAGGTCACCGGATCAAGTGCGAAAGTTTCAAGCAAAACAGAGGTGACCCGGATTCGTAAATTGGCGTAAAGAGACAAGGAAGAAAACTGTCGCGATATCGCGACATGTTTTCTGTCGCGATTTCGCGACAAAAAGTAGGAGAGAGAAAATGCACGCCAAAATGTCGCGATGTCGCGACATGTCGAGTTTTCACTGAGGAGAGAGAAAATGTGTCGCGATTTCGTGACATAAATGGAGGAAAGGAGCTTGCAATGAAGAGAGTAGCGATTTCCATGCATGTTGAAGTTTCGCATTTCAAAGCACAACTGGAAATGTATGGAAACAAAGGTGTAGCGATTTCGCTACAAATCGGAAAGTTAAGAAAACTGAGATGCAGCGATTTCGACACAAGTAAAAATTCACAAGAAGAAGGTGTAGCGATTTCGCTACATGTTGAAACAAAGAGAAACTAAGGTGTAGCGATGGCGCTACATGTTGAAACAAAGAGAAACTAAGGTGTAGCGATGGCGCTACATGTTGAAACAAAGGGAAACTAAGGAGTAGCGATTTCGCTACTAGTCAAAAGTGTAGAACTGAAAGATGCAAAGAATGATATTACAAGTCAAAATTTCATGAAAAGAGGCAAGGTGAAAACACAAGGCACAAAGATGTAAAAATTTTGCCATTGCATGAAGCATAGTGTCGCGATTTCGCGACATGTTCCATTTTCGCTGGAGTTGGCAAGGAGAGTTGTACGAAAGAGCAAAGTGTCACGATTTCGCGACATGTTCCTTTTTCGCTGCTGCTGGCAAAGAAGAGTGTACGGAAGCCGAAAGTGTCACGATTTCGCGACAAGCAGGATGATGACGTCAGCAAGAGTCGAAAACGTCACGATTTCGCGACAAGAAGGATGATGACGTCAGCAAAGTTGAAAAGTGTCACGATTTCATGACAGGATGAAAGAAAAGCCACTGGAAGCCAGAAACGTCATGATTTCGTGACAACCTTCAGGGTGACGTCAGCATAAGTTAAAAATGTCGCGATATCGCGACAGGCGACAGGTTGGCAGGTAAAAGCCGAAAAAGCAGGCATGGTGACACGTGTCATAAAAGACATCATGCAGCCAGTTACATAAAATGTAACTGATGTCAGATCTGCAGTTACAGATTGACAAGTGTTAGTCATGCATTCGAATAGCCATTTGCATGTATTCGAAGAATCAAATATAAATTATCGAAAGGTTTTCGAAAAGTTTTTTTTTAGCTTTCGAACGGTCGCACTCATGGAATCGAACAGACATTTTGCTTGTATTCAAAGAGCCGAATATGAAGGATCGAGATATGCTTTTCGAGAAGATATGTTTGCAACATTCAAAATAGCCATACTACAAGAAATCGAAACGTCATATTGCAGGGTTTCGAACAGTCATTTTCGAACAGCCACTTATTTGCAGGAGAAAAGAATTCGAACAGTTGGGTATATGATTCGACTGCGTGTCGGATTGGATGTATATAAATGAATAGCTGTAAAGAGAAATTGTTGAAGAAAGATAGAAGTTGTTGCAGTAAGAAGGGAATTGCTATGAAAAGAGGGTCTATATAGAGAAATAAGCAGAGACATGAGATTGTGCAGAGGTTGTTAAAATTACAGACCAGTGAGGGTCGAGTTAGTAGTGAAGACATTTTTATGTCATTTTGATTTGATTAGAATTGCAGTCCAAGTTGGTGCTTGGTACTAGGGGTTGGTGCTCCATCTGTTGCAGCAAAAAATTACAGGGGTTGGTGCTCCTTCCAGTGGATGCTGGTAAAGAAGTTGTAAAATTGAAATTTTGCAAAGACTGGATTTGGATTGAAGTCCAAGCAGCTTAATTTTTGAGGAGTAGCCAAATTGGTGAACCTCGTTATATTGTGTGTTGTGGTGTGCTCTCATTTTGTTCTTCTGGTTTTATAAGTTTTCTGTGCTTCAGTCTTTGAATGCTGTTGTTTTGAAGTTAAATAACTACACTGATTCACCCCCCCCTCTCAGTGTCATTGTGTGAACATCAATTGGTATCAGAGCAAGGTTCCTTGTACAAGCTTAATCAGCTAAGGAGATCTTGGAAGAAACAATGGCAGGCTGTGAAGGATTTTCATCCAACAAAGCTCCCTTATTTGATGGAACAAATTACACCTTCTGGAAACTCGTAATGCAAACATATCTCGAGTGCATTGGGATATGATATTTGGGATTCTCGTAGATAGTGGATACACAACACCCACTACTCCTCCAACAGATACTACCGAGAAAAAGAAATTTGAGAACAACTCCAAAGCTAAGAATGCCATAATGTGTGGGCTTGTTGACAATGAACTGATAAGAGTCATGAGTTGTAAATCAGCAAAAGACATGTGGGATAAATTGAAGAGCATCCATGAAGGAGACAAGAAGATTAAGGAAGCAAAACTGCAAACTCATCGAGCACAGTTCGAAGCACCGCAAATGAATGAAGATGAAAACATAGAGACTTATATGCTGAGAGTCAACGGAATTATTAATGCAATCAGAGGACTCGGTGAAGAAATTGATGATGCAGTTGTTGTGAAAAAGGTTCTCTGAACACTTCACAAAAGATTTAACTCCAAAGTCTCTGCAATAGAAGAGGCAAAAGATCTAAACAACTTCAAGCATGGATGAGTTGCATGGTTCCCCGACAAAGATATGAAATGAGAATAGGACAAACCAAGTCTACAGATAGAGAAGCATCTTTTAAAGCACACAAGAATGTGAAAGCTGAACATGAATCTGAGGATGAAGGAACACTGGATGAAACAGAAGCCAATTTTGTTCGAAAACTCACAAAAGGAAAAGGAAAATATAGAGGGAAGCTACCTTTTAAATGCTTCAATTGTGGAGGAGTCGGTCATTTTGCAGCCAAATGTCCAATGCAGGAGAGAACCAAAAATGGTGAAGGTTCACACCAAGAAAAAGGTGACTGGAAGAAGAAACAAAATTTCAGAAAGAACAACTTCAAGAAGAAAAGCTTCATAACCAAGAATGTCAGCAGCTCTGAAGAAAGCACAGATGAGGAGTCTGAAGAAGAAGGAGGTGAAGCTCTGTTCATGGCACTTGAAGAAGAAAGAACAGAGAAAAATCAGGAAGGTGATGAAAATTCCAAGGATGAAGTTGAAGTGTATTTGGAAGGAGAATTGGTTGCTGCACTTGAAGAGTTGAGTGCAGAAAGGAAGAAGAATAAGAAATTTTCAAAGAAATTAGAGAATGCCACAGACATAATAAACAATCTGAAAATACAGACAGAGGAATTCAAGAAAATGTCTGAAGTTCTTGATGAACAATTAACTGTAAAGACAGTTGAATGCAACAAGCTAGAGGAAGACATTGTTAAGTTAAGGATGCAATTAGAGGAGATGAATAGAAAATTGAAC
This sequence comes from Wollemia nobilis, assembly GCA_028583015.1. Classification (NCBI taxonomy): domain Eukaryota; kingdom Viridiplantae; phylum Streptophyta; class Pinopsida; order Araucariales; family Araucariaceae; genus Wollemia; species Wollemia nobilis. The sequence continues at coordinate 7,580,533 of JAQPPZ010017095.1, forward strand.
TGTTTTCATAAGTTTGAAGAAAGTACTCTAAATCTGGATAAAATGTTAAATAACCAAAGGCCTTCTGGCATAAAATTTGGTTTAGGCTTTGATGAAGGAGAATCTTCAAAGGATTCAAAGAACTTGAATATAGAACCCATAAAGAAAGAAGAAAAGATCAGTGTTGAACCAGAAAAACCAAATCATGCAAAAGAAAACAATAATGCCAGATTCAAGAAGAATACCGACAAAGATGGATTCACAAAAGTCACACATCCAAGGAGGAGAAGAGTCATGGCTCCTACTTCAAACCGGCAAAGACCGGCACCCAGTGTTTAATCATGCATTTTCTCGGTTATTGTTTTAAATGCAATGCTTATGGCCATAAGATTTCAGATTGCGGGCATAATGTATCTCAAAGGAATTTTACCAAAGAGAAATGTTTTTTTTTCCTTTAATGAATTATGCAGTTGAATGTTATAATTGTCATAATTTTGGACATATTGCTAGAAACTGCAGAAGCACTTTTGCATCAAATAAATATCAGGGTAGAAAATCTCAGCCAAGTGGGTTGAAACAAAACCAGAAATTTCCTGAAAAATAGGCACATGCTAATGAAAGGACAAAGGCAAAACAAGTAGCAAAATCTGCTATCAAACCAGAATGGAAAGAAAAGGAATCTTTGATTGTCCAGACCGCTTTTAAAGCTCGTAACAAATCAGCACCTTGGATACTTGATAGTGGTTGTTCCAGCCACATGACAGTGACAAGCAAAAGTTTGAGAATTTACAGAATTATGAAGGTGGTTCTGTGAAATTTGGAAATAATGATGGAGCAAAGATTGTTGGAAAGGGATCAACCAAGATCGCTGATGGCAATATAAAATCAAAAGAAGTCTTGTTTGTAATTGGCCCGAAGCATAACTTGCTAAGTGTAAGTCAAATATGTGACAGAGGTCATGATGTAATCTTCAAGAAGGAGGGTCATGAAGTAAGAAAGACAAAAAATGGAAAGTTAATAGCCACCGGATCGAGAACTTCTGGAAATCTAGATACACTTTCGAAACCGCAGAAGGAACATGCTTGATTGGACAGAAGATGAAAACCGGCTATGGCACAAGAGGCTTGGGCATATTAGTTTTGACAATCTGGCAAAAATCAGTTCAAAAAGAGCAGCTAGAGATATACCAAACATTGGCAAACCTCGTAAATAGCATCTCGTGAGTCATGCCAAAAGGGAAAACAAACCAGAGCCACTTTCAAAGCAAAAGAATACTTCACTAGCAAGCCATTAGAACTAATTCACACCGATCTATGTGGACCCATGAGAACTGAAAGCATAAATGGACACAAATATTTTATGCTGTGTATAGATGACTACTCAAGAATGACATGGGTACTATTTTTGAAACTCAAGTCGAAGCCTTTGAGATGTTTAAAACCTTCAAAAATCTTGTTGAGAATCAATCAGAAAAAGAATTAAATGCCTAAGATCAGACAGGGAGGAGAGTTTATCTCCGAAGAATTTGCAGAATACTGTCAAAAACATGGGATAAGAAGACAATTTTCAGCAGCTAGGACACCTCAGCAGAATGGTGTTGTAGAAAGGAAGAATAGAACAAGGCAGGAAATGGCAAGGACAATGCTGGCTAAGAACAAAATAGCTGACAGATTTTGGAAAGAGGCAGCTCATACCTGCAGCTTACATTCAAAACAGGTGCATGCTGAGACCACATGAAAGCAAAACACCTTATGAGTTGTGGTTTGGCAGAAAGGCAACAGCAAGACATTTCAAAGTATTTGGCAAGCAAGTGCTACATAAAACGGATTGAAGATAACCTCGGTAAATTTGAAGATAGAGCCGATGAAGGTATCTTTCTTGGTTACTCAACAAAAAGCAAGGCCTACACATGTTACAACAAGAGGTTGAAGAAAATTGTTGAAAGTGCTGATGTGAAAGTTGATGAAGGTAGAGAACAAGAAACTACTTATCAAGAAAACTACCCTATGTATGAAGAAGTCATTGAAGGTGATGATGAAAAAGAAACAGAGAAGAATCAGAAAATTGATCCAGATGGTGTAAAAACTGAATCAAGAAGAAGAAAACAGGAAATTTAAAACAAGCAACTAGCAGAAAAATCATCCAAGTGAACAGATTATTGGGGATCCCACAGATGGTATTCAGACAAGAAGAACAAAGAGTGAGGAACTATTCTCTGTTATCTAGTATTGAACCTAAAAATGTTGCTGAAGCAAGCACTGATGAAAGTTGGATGAAGGCAATCAATGAAGAACTAGATCAGATAGAGAAAAACAATACCTGGGAATTAGTACCTAGACCAACAAATAAAAACATAATTGGCACTAAATGGGTTTTTAGAAATAAATTGAATGAAGATGGGCAGAGTTGTCATAAATAAGGAGAGATTGGTATGTAAAGGCTATGCTCAAGGTTGAAGGCATTGATTTTGAAGAAACTTTTGCACCAGTAGCCAGACTAGAGGCAATCAGAATGTTTCTAGCATTAGCAGTTCATAAAAACTTCAAAGTATATCAAATGGATGTAAAATCAGCATTTTTGAATGGAAAACTGGAAGAAGAGGTTTACATTGAACAACCAGATGGCTTCCAACTTGGTGACAATCCAGATTTTGTTGGTAGTGTTAAAGAAAGCTTTATATGGATTAAAACAGGCACCCGGAGCATGGTATGCAAGGTCGGATAATTATCTAATTAAACAAGGGTTTAAGAAAGGTTTGGTGGATAGCAACTTATATGTCAAAACAAAGAAGGGTCATCTTATTGTTCTTGTTGTTTATGTAGATGACATAATATTTGGCAAGCAAGATGGATGAATACCGCAAAGACATATCAATTAAAATGAAAAAAGAATTTGAGATGTCAATGATTGGTGAACTTTCTTATTTCTTAGGATCGCAGGTCAATCAAAATGAAAAAGGCATTTTTATTTCTCAAGTTAAATATGTAAAAGAAATGCTGAAAAAGTTCACAATGGAAGACAAGAAACCGGTCAAGGACTCCCATGACAACAGGTCGCAAGTTGAGCAAGGATGATAAATCTCCGGATGTGGATCAAACAATGTACAGTGTCTATGATTGGAAGCCTCGCTGTATTTAATAGCTACTAGACCAGATATACTACAGGCAATATGCATGGTTGCTAGATTTCAGGCAAGTCCCAAAGAAACTCATGTCACAGCTGTAAAAAGGATCTTCAGGTACCTCAAAGGTACCATGGATTATGGGTTGTGGTACCCAAAAGGCAAAGACTTCACTTTGATTGCATATTCTGATGCAGATTGGGCAGGGTGCATTGATGACCGGAAGAGTACAAGTGGAGGAGCATTTTATCTTGGAGACAGGCTGGTAGCATGGCACAAGAAGAAACAAGAATCAGTCTCTCTATCCACTGCAGAGGCAGAATACATTGCAGCCACAACTTGTTGTACATAGATATTATGGATGAGACAAACTTTGAAAGATCTTGGTATCCACTTCAAAGAGCCAATATCAATAAAATGTGATAACACTAGTGCTATCAACATATCCAAGAATCCAGTTATGCATTCAAGAACCAAACACATTGCAATCCGATATCATTTCTTGAAGGATAAAGTTGCAGAAGGAGAGGTCAAGTTGGATTTTGTTCCAACTACAGAGCAAGTAGCCGATATATTCACAAAACCATTGCCCAAGGATGTTTTTGAGTACCTTAGGAATAAGTTGGGAGTGGTCACAATTCCCAAGAACTGACTATCATTAGGGATCACATTCTCAATGGGTGCATGCATGCATATACTTATAGTTTTGCTTATATTTATGATTTTTGCTAACTATAACAATATTTTCCCGAGAATGGTGTACAGAGACTCAGGGGGAGTCTGCAGCAGCCCTTTGGTATTATTGGCAAAGGGGGAGAAGAAGTTGAGCAAGGTTGTAGTGTGTTGCCAACAATTCCAAAGGGGGAGATTGTTGAGCAAGGTGCAGCAAAAGCATTGAGAAAGTATTGTCATTGTTGTCAACACAGATAGATTGATGCGCTTGATGCGCTCGAGGTCAGTCAGATCAAGTGCAGAAAGTTTCAAGCAAAACAGAGGTGACCCAGATTCAGAAATTGGCAGAAAGAGACAAGGAAGAAAACTGTCGCGATATCGCGACATGTTTTCTGTCGCGATTTCGCGACAAAAAGTAGGAGAGAGAAAATGCACGCCAAAATGTCACGATGTCGCGACATGTCGAGTTTTCGAGGAGAGAGAAAATGTCGCGATTTCACGACAAAAAGTAGGAGAGAGAAAATGCACGCCAAAATGTCGCGATGTCGCGACATGTCGAGTTTTCACTGAGGAGAGAGAAAATGTGTCGCGATTTCACGACATAAATGGAGGAAAGGAGCTTGCAATGAAGAGAGTAGCGATTTCCATGCATGTTGAAGTTTCGCATTTCAAAGCACAGCTGGAAATGTATGGAAACAAAGGTGTAGCGATTTCGCTACAAATCGGAAGTTAAGAAAACTGAGATGCAGCGATTTCGACACAAGTAAAAATTCACAAGAAGAAGGTGTAGCGATTTCGCTACATGTTGAAACAAAGAGAAACTAAGGTGTAGCGATGGCGCTACATGTTGAAACAAAGAGAAACTAAGGTGTAGCGATGGCGCTACATGTTGAAACAAAGGGAAACTAAGGAGTAGCGATTTCGCTACTAGTCAAAAGTGTAGAACTGAAAGATGCAGCAATGATATTACAAGTCAAAATTTCATGAAAAGAGGCAAGGTGAAAACACAAGGCACAAAGATGTAAAAATTTCGCCATTGCATGAAGCATAGTGTCGCGATTTCGTGACATGTTCCATTTTCGCTGGAGTTGGCAAGGAGAGTTGTACGGAAGAGCAAAGTGTCACGATTTCATGACATGTTCCTTTTTCGCTGTCGCTGGCAAAGAAGAGTGTACGGAAGCCGAAAGTGTCACGATTTCACGACAAGCAGGATGATGACGTCAACAAGAGTCGAAAACGTCACGATTTCACGACAAGAAGGATGATGACGTCAACAAAGTTGAAAAGTGTCACGATTTCACGACAGATGAAAGAAAAGCCACTGGAAGCCGAAACGTCATGATTTCGCGACAACCTTCAGGGTGACGTCAGCATAAGTTAAAAATGTCGCGATATCGCGACAGGCGACAGGTTGGCAGGTAAAAGCCGAAAAAGTAGGCATGGTGACACGTGTCATAAAAGACATCATGCAACCAGTTACATAAAATGTAACTGATGTCAGATCTACAGTTATAGATTGACAAGTGTTAGTCATGCATTCGAACAACCGTTTGCATGTATTCGAAGAATCAAATATAAATTATCGAAAGGTTTTCGAAAAGTCTTTTTTCAGCTTTCGAACGGTCGCACTCATGGAATCGAACGGACATTTTGCTTGTATTCAAAGAGCCGAATATGAAGGATCGAGATATGCTTTTCGAGAAGATATGTTTGCAGCATTCAAAACAGCCATACCACAAGAAATCGAAACGCCGTATTGCAGGGTTTCGAACAATCATTTTCGAACAGCCACTTATTTGGCAGGAGAAAAGAATTCGAACAGTTGGGTATATGATTCGACTGCGTGCTGGATTGGATGTATATAAATGAATAGCTGTAAAGAGAAATTGTTGAAGAAAGATAGAAGTTGTTGCAGTAAGAAGGGAATTGCTATGAAAAGAGGGTCTGTATAGAGAAATAAGCAGAGACATGAGATTGTGCAGAGGTTGTTAAAATTACAGACCAGTCAGGGTCGAGTTAGTAGTGAAGACATTTTTATGTCATTTTGATTTGATTAGAATTGCAGTCCAAGTTGGTGCTTGGTACTAGGGGTTGGTGCTCCATCTCGTATGCAGAGAAAATTACAGGGGTTGGTGCTCCTTCCAATGGATGCTGGTAAAGAAGTTGTAAAATTGAAATTTTGCAAAGACCGGATTTGGATTGAAGTCCAAGCAGCTTAATTTTTGAGGAGTAGCCAAATTGGTGAACCTCGTTATATTGTGTGTTGTGGTGTGCTCTCATTTTGTTCTTCTAGTTTTATAAGTTTTCTGTGCTTCAGTCTTTGAATGCTGCTGTTTTGAAGTTAAATAACTACACTGATTCACCCCCCCCTCTCAGTGTCATTGTGTGAACATCAAGTGTAATCCACATTAGGACCCTAGTGGCCCATCCTGGCCCTCCAATGGCCCCTTTATATAACATTAATGATGCAGGAGCATCCGGTGGCAGCAGAGCAATCTTGCATCAACAAAAAAATTTCTAAGTGTTTGCCTAGATGTCGTGACAGATAAAAGTGTCACGATATCGTGACATGTCGAGTTTTCGTGACTCAGGAAGGAGAGAGAAGGCATGGAGCAAAAATGTCATGATTTCATGACATGTCACGAAATCGTGATCGAAAGAAGACAGGAAAGGCCAGAGAAGAAAATGTCATGATTTCATGACATGTCACGAAATCGCGATCGAAGGAGCAGAAAGAAAGCAAGGAAGGAAACTGTCATGATATCACATGTCACGATTTCGTGACCCAAAATAGATAGAGAAAGCAGAGAAAAAAGCTGTCGCGATATCATGACATGTCGCGATATCGTGACATGTCACGATTTCACGACTCGAGAGGTGAGGAGGAGGCAGAAAGGAAAGATGTCATGATATCGTGACATGTCATGATTTCATGACCGAAAAGGAGAAAGAAGAGCCGGAAAGGAAAGATGTCACGATATTGTGACATGTCGCATTTTCACGACCAGACAACGAGAGAAGGCACAAGAGAGGAAAATGTCGTGATATCGTGACATGTCGCATTTTTGCGACCAGAAGACGAGAGAAGGCACAAGAGAGGAAAATGTCGTGATATCGCGACATGTCACATTTTCATGACCAAAAGACGAGAGAAGGCACAAGAGAGAAAAGTGTCACGATATCATGACATGTCACATTTTCGTGACCAGAAGACGAGAGGAGGTGCAAGAGAGAAAAGTGTCACGATATCACGACATGTCGCATTATCGCGACCAAAGGACGAGAGAAAGCACGAAGGAGAAAAAGTGTCACGATATCGTGACATGTCACATTTTCGCGACCAAAAGGCGAGGGAAGGTGTAGGAGAGAAAAAATGTTGCGATATCTCGACATGTCACATTTTCATGACCAAAGGATGAGAGAAGGCACAAGGGAGGAAAAGTGTCGCAATATCGCGACATGTCGCATTATTGTGACCAAAAGACGAGAGGAGGCGTAGGAGAGAAAAAGTGTCACGATATCATGACATGTCGCATTTTCGTGACTCGTAAAGGGCAGGAAGGCCAAAAACAAAAGTGTCATGATATCGTGACATGTCACATTTTTGCGACTTGAAAAGGGGCAGGAAGGCAGAGGAGCAAAAATGTCATGATATCGTGACATGTCGCATTTTCATGACCAAACAAAAGAAAAGAAAAGGCAGGCGGTTACGAGGGCCATTATAGAGGAAATTATCGAGCAATGGGTATACCGAACGTCATCATGGATTGATAGGAAAACAGAGTCTACAGTGGCAGCACTGGACAAGCACATGGCACCAAGGTGCAATGAAAGCAGACGAAGATCAAGAGTAAAAAAGAAATACGTTTTGAAAGCCAAGACAACGAAGAGGCATGGTAAATGAAATGAAGGGTCAGAAAAGGGAAACAGAGAGTCATGTCAGAGATTTTAAAAGGGGAAACAAAGGCATGCATGAGGGGTCGGAAAACTGTGGAGACAGAGTTGTAGATGTGAAGGCAAGAGGGCTATTATGGACCTGTTTAGGCTATTTTTCTTCCAGGGTGAAAGATGTTGTAATAGAAAATAACTATCTTTCGGGATAAAGGAGTTTATTTGGCAGACTGCTGCCATTATTGTAATATTTTTCTAAATTATTGAATGAGAATTAAGAATTTGGCATGAGCGATTTTGGCTCCCCATCAATTAATGTCACACAATGTAAGTTACCCTTGTACAGTCTGCATTATTAGCTAGGATGGTTGCCTTTGCTCTCTACTAAAATAGATGCTTGCAAAAATATCTATATTTTACTATGGTCTATGAGGGATAGAAATAAATTTTTGGCCTCACTATGGACATATTTCGATGCTAACATATTCCAACTCAAACTATTTTTTCTCTTCTTGGTGCAAGTTTTCACTATTTCTCAATTTTGTTGTTCGTGGCCTCTAGATATGTGGGCTCTAGATGCATTTTACCAAAGTCATTGTAGAAGGTAGTGATGGATTTCTTAGATGCTCATACCAAGTATTTTTTACATCATTCTCATCGAGCTCCCCGACCTCTATTCTCAAAAAATCAAATTGGTCTATTTTGTGCATCATCCTCCCATCTTGTGCACAAGATTTTAGCTCAGAACTGGACCTTTTGAATACATGAACTATGCCACAACTTCATGTTTTTCATAGACTACATGGCCGCAAACCCTAACCACCACAACATGTCTATATAAAATATATTTTTTAATTGGTGCCATTTTCCTTTTTATGAAAGAGAAGAAACTGTTTAAAATGGATTTATTCCAAGAAGGACAAAGGGAGTGTGACAAATTCAAATTCAAATTTTTCGCACTCCCTTTTTCCTCTCAATGGATGTATAGAGAATGAATTTATTTCTCGTGAAAAAGGGAGTGTGGCAAATTCAAATTTTCCATATTTTAAATGGAATATTCCAAGGAGGGTATTCCCTAATGCCAAGAATATTCCTATTTTCAAATTGTAAAGGGACTTTATTTCCTTCCTTTATTTTGTTGTCAAAGAGCCTTGATATTGTTTCTCTTTATGAGGATCCTTTCATATCTAACTATAGCCTTATATATAGTCATTGGAATGAAGTTTTTGAGCTAGACACATTGGTGGTGTCTATTTTTAGTTTTGAGACTATTTCATATGCTTGTTTTGGCCTTAAATATTTTTGTATTATCGAGTACACTTTTTACTGAACCCAACATTCCTCATCATAATATAAGTGCAACTAGTACCTAGTGACCTATATAGCACCTGGTTGTTGTTGTGGTTAGTTATCAATGTATTTTGATAATATGAGAATGTTATCATAAGTACACTTGCCATAAAGTTACCAGGGACTACAAAATACTAGAGAGACATTGACACTTCATATCTCATCACCTTTTTATGACTATAGAAAGAGATACTTCAAAATATTCTTATTCCATCCTCCAATTTGGTTTGTCTATGGCTCATTATTTCTGATCATTGTTGTAGTTTGGAGTGCATTTTGGTAGTGTCTAACACTTCCAAATGGTTCAAATTATTATATAAAGGTGCATTTTCGGTAGAGACTGACACCTTATATATGTGGTTCACCTTGAGTGGGGATCATACTCATGGTGAACCTTGTAATTAGTAACCTACTTTGAGTACTTATAGGATGATCTAGAGGTAACTAACCTAGAGGCTGACCTAGAGGTAACAAACCCAAAGGAAGAGGTTGACCTTGAGGTAATAGATCTAGATATATAAAGGCTGAACTAGAGGTAAAAAACCCTAGATAAGGTTTGATCCTGAGGCAAAAAACCTAGATATAGATATAAAGTTGTTTTCTAGAGTAGGAGAATCAAGAGCCAACATCCAAAAATCAAGAGCCTAGACATTATCCCAAATAATGTAATAAGGGAGATGCTAGGATTATTACATTATTTGAGGTGTGATCCACTTGGGCTTATTTTATTATGCTTATTTTATCTATATTATAGGCTCATATACCTATAAATATGTATCATTTTTATTAATAAATAACACATTTTCATATTTGTCACTTCTATTACTGATGATAACTTACTTTAAAATGTCAAGAACTGTTACTATTTTATCAATTTTGTGACTAGTGGTCTCCTTTATATGCTCAAGTCTATGTTCAAGGTTTTTAGGCTGATAGTCTAGTCTAGTATTTGGTGAATGATATAAATAGGGTTATTATAGGCCAAGGTGTGTGTATTTCCCATATCCCTATGATATATTATAGTAACATTTGATAATGCTCATACCAATATTTTAGCACACTATCCAAGGAAGATATAGCTAAATCCTTGAGCTCACTACCTATCTCTCTGAATAGTACAAGAGTGTAATCTTATTAATTTTTACTCTCATTTCATTATGGATATATACACACTCAAAAAATCCTATGGATAATGGTCTCTCCTAAACCTGGGGGGTCTCCCTATATGCCCAAGGATACATGAAATCTCAAGTTCTCATATGGGTGTTTTATAAGACCTAGGTATTAGAGTATGTTCACCCCTCACTTTACTAGATACTTTATGGATAATCTATCTAAATCAATGATGAAAAGTCCATGATATTTTAAAATGTCTAATATAGGATTTCCAACCTATTAAACTAGAAAAATAAAAAAAATAAGACTAAATATTTCATAGGATAAAACACAAAATGCACAAAAGGAATGAAATTTATACCTAACATTCATTAAAGGAAGGATAGAAATTGTTGCATCTATAGTAGGATGTGGTTCTAAACATCACTTTATTACCACTCATTAGGACCCGTATAGTAAAATAAGCAAATCCACACTATATTGTAATAATAAATGGAAATTTATGCAAATAATTAACAATATTAGACATAAAATGAATATGTAACATATTATATTATAGAAATAGAAGAACAATATATAATTACAATCCATCTAAAGGAGACAATCTCCTTGGAATAAAAGCTTTGTTATAATCTGAGATGCCTAATATTCTTTCCCCTTTTATCCTTTTAAAGAATTTGGCTAACCATAACCATAAAACTCAAGGGTTCCCATCCACTTGCAAGTGGGGGCCCAAGCTAGTAACTCCTAACTAAGAATATTTACATACTTAAATAACTTTTTTATTATAATAAATAATAGTTACACCATATGGACCCATAATACTGGGTTCCTAGTGTAGGATCTAAATATTGTACCACATGACCATACACTTATTAATATTGTAAGGATAGGATCCTAACACACACAATTTAAATTCAAATACCTATAACTCCATAAAATTTAATTTATAAATGATATGATTTACTTTTATTTTTAGGATTTCAAAATTGTATCAATGTCTTGATAGCATCTTGTAGAGAAATACTAGGATGCTAGGTGGAAGGATGGAACGTTTTAAGGAACTGTAATTAAAGGGTAGGATATTAGATGTAATATTGGATCAGTTGAAGTAATCACATTGAAAGACTATGATGTTGGGTGGAAGGCTGAAACGGTTGAAGGAACCACATCAAAAGGATACAATGCTAAGTGGAAGACTGGATCAGTTGAAGGAACCATAGCGAAATGTTGGGATGTTGGGTGGAAGGATAGAATAGCTAAAGTAACTACAATGAAAGGTTGGGATGCTAGGTGGAAGGCTAGATTAGTTAAAGGAACCACAATGGAATGTTGGGATGCAAGGTGGAAGACTAGAATGGCTAAAATAACTTTAGCAAAAGGTTCTATCAGTTGAAGGAACCACATGGAAAGGCTATGATACTAGTTGAAATGCTCTAATAATTGAAGTAAACATAGTGGAAGGTTACGATGTTGGATGGAAGGCCGGATTAGTAGAAGGAACTACAACAAAAGGTTGGGATACTGGATGGAAGGCTATAAAAATTGAAGGAACCACAATAGAAGGCTAGGATGTTGGATGGAAGGCTAGATTGGTTGAATAAATTGTATCATAAGGTTAGGATGTTGGGTGGAAGGTTGGACATATGTCTAAAGTATCTATAGTGGAATGCTATGATGCTATATAGAAGGTTGGTGTGGTGCTTTGGCTCTATTTTTGTCTTTGTTTTACCATTAGATTTAGAACCCATAGTGATTAGGATCTTTCTCCCCCCTCCTTTTGCAATGGGAGAAAGACTCTTCTTTTGGAAATTATTGGCCAAATATTTTTTAAATTTGATCTTGTGTGTCTACTACTAGAAGGTAAAATTGAAGTTGGTTCAAATAACATGGTTTTTGGGTTGGTTAGGAATTTGTAGTAATTGGATTTTTATTTTGAGCAAGAGAGGGTTGGATGCTCCTTCTCTTTTATAAGCTCAAATTTTTATGTTTTGTTGGATAGTGCTTTGTTGTGATCAACTTTAGGTGTCTGTTTATAGATCTAGAGATTTTCTAGTTATTATAGGGTAGACCTTACTTTTTTGGATGTTTTCTTAGGCTCATATTGGTTGTGTTTTGAGAGAGTTTGATATTGGAGAGTGGTTACATGTTGTAGATATTTAGGTAGAAATTTTTACAAAATTTCGTGGCTTGTTTGGGTTTTCCTCCCATGGCTTTTATGGATGAGAATTTACTTTTATTTTTCAATTTGTTTGATTTTTTTGGGTATAACTCCATGTTTCCTAGCTTGGGTATGAATGTGCATGGTAATGTTGAATTTAATTTTTTTTTAGGCTTCTAGAAGATATGGATCTCAATATTGTTGAGATTGGATCCATTTTTCAGAGATTTGGGCGAGATTTCATCTTTTCAAAATTCACTAGCTGATTTATGGGTCCCTCCATGAATTTTTTTTTTCATTATGGGCGAGAATTTGTATTTTGGAATTTGTTTGAATTTCCTAGGTGTAAATTTGTATTTTCTATATTTTGTGGGAAACTATATTGTAATGTTGATTTGAATATTTTCTAGGTTGGTGTGGGAAATTATGGGGGTCATATTTGATGATTTTGTGGATTCTAATATTTCCTTGACAATCTTGGTTTTTTTAACCCTTAGGTTATGTTTGGTCATGTCAAATCCTTAGGATTCGACACTTCATTTTTACTAGATCTTGGTTTGTTGGATTGTGCTTCAGCTCCACTTTTTAGTTGCTATGGTAGCCATATTCTTAGGGCTCTTTCTTGTTGTAAGTGTATTGGGGTTTATCTAGTCACTTTTATTGGTTTGTAAAAGGTTTAGGGAGCCTTTCAAAACCCTTTATTATACCTTATAAAAACAATTCTAGAATTACAATATTCCTTGTTTTTATAATCCTTATTGAATGATACTTTGGAAAGAGTGTAACCCTAACCCTATACACAGTATAATATAATATCCCAATAATAGAAATTTGGTTATATGTGGCTCATGACAACTATCCGCATACAATACTTTATCCTTAGGTACCTACATTTAGGTGTCATAACATATTATATGGAATCAACTTATATGCAACAATGAAAAATTAGAAGAATACAAGCAATTGTTGGTAGAGTACAAACAAGTCATTATTGACAAGTTTGACAACATATTTGTAAATCAATTGGAAATCATCTAATTCTAAATTTTTAATATTATGCATGAATTGGAGACTAAGGGATAAAGCAAAAAAATTTATATGTGTCTTTTGATAAACTCTTCATTTGAGCTTATTTATGATATATGGTAAAACTTTAGGCAATTTTGTATCATGTTGATCCCTATGAGGTGGTTCCACTTGTAACTTTTATAACCTTGTTTTTCATATATAATATAAGAAAATGTATCTTAAAATATTTTAGATCTAGTGTTCCCTATATTAAAAAAAATTAAAGAAAAAAATGTGTAGTCAAATCTACCACTAAATAATAGTGAAATTACTTGCTAGAGAAGTACATGGTAGATTTTAAACTAGTATCAAATATATGTTCCACAAATTTCAAATTCAATATCAGGAAATATGTGTTGTATAGTTAATTTTTTCATTGCATCATAATGTTACCACTAATTAGACAAATAAATAAGAAAGGTATTCATAAAAATTCCTACACAATTAAATTTATTATTAAAATTATATTATTACTATTTATTATAGTAATTGATGTTTTGACTAGATCCTCAAACTAGTAATGAAATCCCCTGTATTAGGTCCCTTCCTAATCCTTACAATATCCAAAAATACAAACCCTAAATATATTACTAATATCATGGAAAAAAAAGGCTTCAAGGAGCTAATATTTGCTTTGAATCATTGATCCCAAGCTCTATAATTTTCTAAGTCTACTAATTTTACTTGATCCAACTACAATAGTACCCTTTATTTTCTAATATTTCTACCAGAGTGTTCCCTTCATGAGAGGTCTATTGAATCCTAGATTCCTTAATACCACTTAATACGAGATACAGTATCTTCTACCATATTCATAATTGGCCAATTAGATTTATTCTTATCATTATGCTAATTAACTAGAACCTACAAATCACACTCTACTTTAAACATGCTTATACCCATTTTTCTTTTCCACTTAACTCTAATGAGTAATGCCTTGGATTCTACCATAGTATAGGTAGTATTGTTGAATTTATCTACAAATATCACTCTTATTTTGCTTATATTGTCTCTAATTGCTCCCCTTCCTCTAGTTGATCAGGAATTCATTTGGAATCCACATCAATATTCAATTTATACCACCCCTTTCTTGGTCATTTTCATGTTATATTTGCTCTATCTACTTTCTACTATGCACTCCTTATAGAAGAAGGTAGATGAATGCACTATATTTCTAGGGTCTTGCACTCTAAGGCATGTGTTTCATTCACCTATGAGTCTATGCTCAAAGTGGATTGTAAGGTGATAATAGTTTTGATCAACCAACTCTCCATCAAATATATTTAGGTTCTAAAGAGTTAGCAAACTTTCAAAACCTCCTCTGCTAGAGCTACCAAGAATTTTCTTCTGCTCTAGATCCTTTAGCCTACTTTTTTTTAGAAACCAAGGGAAGACAAGTAATACTAATCAAAATAATACTATTGCATATATTCTTTCCAAATCTAAACTTGAATATAACTTACATATTTATGTTCTATGCATCTCTTAGTTTCAAGTGATTCTTTTATGTTTCACCTCTTTGATTTTCACCTTCACATTTATATTTTCATCTTCTCTTATTCTCATGGGATATGTGAATATACAATCTCATATTAGGTGAAATCATAAATCATCCCCTAATAATTACATAACATAAAATAATGTAATAATGGCCAATATCCTGCATTATACTACTTGATATAAATATCATTACCTCACATAATTTCTAAGGTTAGTAAACTAGAATTATGCTCTAGCTTTATCTTTGGCTCTTACTCTACCTCTAGCTTTGGATCTAGCTCTAGCTCTAGCTCTTACTCTAAGTAATGTCCATGGAGTCTATCTCTAGGTCACCTATCTCATTGCCTCTAGGTCACTTCTAGATTGTCCTCTAGGTCATATTTAGGTCATTACCTCTAGGTCACCTTTGGGTCATCACATATAGGTTTCCTATGGGTTAGCCTCTAGATATACCTTTAGGTTGTCATATTTGGGACATTACAACTAAACTATAGCTTTGGAATCAATTCATATAACTAGAATATTTCCAATAATGCTTCACTATATATTTTTTATTGCACACATTCCAAGCATAGGTTGGGTCATATTATGATAAAAATTAATTTATTTCAAGTTTTCCAAGACTAATGTTTTTATGGAAAAACTTATATTTCTCTCAGTAAATAAATTGCATCTTCTTTTGTAGAAACTATTCAATATTTCATTTATTATATCCAATTTAGACAAATTCATCCATCCATATATATATATATATATATAGTATGTCCTTTTATCCTTGTGTCAAAAATTTCTTTGAGAGTGGCTATTACCTCCACAAATATCACAAGTATGCAACTTCTATCATCTAGATATTGTTGGAAATTTTGAGTAATTGTGTTGTCATTGATGTCAAAGGTTGATGTCATTAATTGTCATTGATGCCAAAGATAGTTTGGTATGGCAATAAGATAAGGTTTATAAGATGCAAGGCAAAGTTCATCCCAATGCAAGGAAATTGATAAAAAGGAAAAGGTTATAATATTTTATATTATAAGCCAAAGAGGTTTGGGATAAAGTTCTAAGTGGTTGGTTAAAAGGTTGAAGGCCCAAGTTTAAGCCCATGGTTTAAGAGAAAAGAAATAATATTTTAATATTATAATATTTAGGCCAAAAGGACTTATTAAAAGGAGGATTGGAAGTGCATTGGACAAAGGTCTCAAAAAGAAATTAAGTTGACGAAGGACTACAAGCAAAAATATTATTTAACACCAAGGTTAAATAATATAATAAATAATATTTAACACCAAGGTTAAATATTATGTTAAAAATAAAAAATAAATTTGAATTATCAAAGGCGCCAAAATTTGATTTTAAAAATGTGGCAACAAAGGGTGAACCGATTTTATAGCAAAAATATCAAACGTGTATTTAAGGAGTTGCATAAATCGGTTTTAAATATATTTAGAGATTGCACATGAATTAATCGATTTTCGTGGAGCGCAGAGCAAGGAAATTGAAGTGTCATTCATCGAAGGGAAAATGGAAGAGTAAATTCAGCGCATGTGTCCTAGCAATTGATAACGAATCATAAAGGGAGGCACACGACTTGGTTTCAACCAGGGCTGCTAGCCCAGGTGGTAGGCGGGTCCTACGTAAGGCATGGTAGTGGATAGGTCTCGATTTTGAATCCCCACGGTAGTTTATTTTTGTGAATCGCATTTGGGAAAAGAGGAAGGTATACAAATATTTTTGTGCACGACTTGTTCCAGTAGGTGGGGCCAGCCCAGATGGCACTCTAGCTCACGCTAGAGCGTGGGCATCGTGAGGTTTCGTGTTTGAATCTCGGTGGCGATGACGGAAGATGCAGGTAAGGGCATAAATTTTTGTTTAAATGTTGAGGTATGATTAGCGCTTAAACAAGGGAGGCATAAGGTTTAATTTTTGGTTATTAAAAGTGCATATTACATAGTCTAGGGAGATATAAGGGTAATGATTTGAAATTTAATATTTTGAGGACATAATGATATGTTAGAATCTGGTTGTGATTTTATAAAGTTGGAATATATTTTTGAAATAAAGGAGCAATAAGGTGCTTGAAAATAAAATTGATGTATGGCATGCACTTAGGGATATTAAATTGTGATATTGAATTATAAGTGGCTTTTATAAGTAGGAGTGATAAGGTATGATTATGGTTTAAATTGTTGTGTGTAATTTTTGATAAAAAGAAATATTGAGAGGGCTTGATTATTGTCAAAACTTTGTTTTGATATTAAATATTTTATGAGTAAATTTTGAGGAAAGATGTTATGGTTGGTTTGAAAAGTGTTATGCTAACTAACCCTTGAAAGTGGCATAAGAAAGACATAATATCTTGAGACAGGTTTTTGAGAGAGCTCCTTCATAAAAGAGGTATGGTTATATCACTCTTTCTTTAAGGTGTTTGGTTGAAATATTTCAGAATTATAAGGTGGAGATAAAAGGGTTAATTAGTGTGTATTGTTGGAAATATTTGAGCTAGGGTTTGTGAAACAAGTTGTGCTTCCATTGTTGAAAGAGATTGAGACATTTGTGCTAGAAATTGTGAACTACTTGTACTAGGTTTGAAGACAAGTTAGTGCATCATTGTGAAACCTTTTAAGCATTGGTTTGAGAAATATTGAAAGCAATTGTGAAAGTGTTTGAGATCAATCTAGTGAGGGAAATTTGTGCATTAGTGTGGTTGATATTTGAGAGTAAATTTGCAAGAAAGATAGATCAGTTTTGTGAAACAAGTTATACACTATTTTGATTTGATTTGAAAGGGATTTTGCAAGAGATAGAGATTGGATTAGTTGAATGCAATATTTGTGAATGTGAAGAACATATTGGGTTTTTGATAGGGCATATCATTCTCTATATGTTCCAGAGGTTAAATGAATTCTAAGTAGAATTTATCTATTTGAAGAAAGTATTTTTGAAAGAGATTTAAGCTTTGTTTGTATGCAAGATTTGGAAATATTTGAGCAGGTTCTATGAGCAGTATTGAAGGTAGATTTGAGCAAGTCTTTTGAGAAGGCTTGAAGGTATATTTGAGCAAGTCTTTTGAGAAGGCTTGAAGGTAGATTTGAGAAAGTATTGTGAGAATGCTTGAAGTAATATTTGAGAAAGTCTTGTGAGAAGACTTGGGACAATTTTGGTGGAGATTTGTGAGTAGATTTAGAGTAGATTTATGCTAGACTTGTGATAGAGTTTGGTGTAGATTTGAGATATATTTGAATGAAGAATTTGGAGGTGACAAGAGTAGAGAGGATAAAGGTATCCTATGGATAGAGGTCCATTAACCAGTGCAGTGGGGATAGAGGTCTCCTATGGATAGAGGTCCACTAGCCAAATTAGTGGGGATAGAGGTATTTTGTGGATAGAAGTTCATTAGCCAAAGTAGAGGGGATAGAGTTCTCCTATGAAGAGAGATCCAAAAACCAGAGCATGGAGGATAGAGTTCTCCTATGGAGAGAGATCCATAAACTAGAGTAGAGGGGATAGAGTTCTCCTATGGAGAGAGATCCATAAACTAGAGTAGAGGGGATAGAGTTCTCCTATGGAGAGAGATCCAAAAACTAGAGCAAAGGGGATAGAGTTCTCATATGGAGAGAGATCCACAAACATAGAGAGGGGATAGAGTTATCCTATGGAGAGAGATCCACAAACTAGAGCAAAGGGGATAGAGTTCTCCTATGGAGAGAGATCCATAAACTAGAGCAAAGGGGATAGAGTTCTCCTATGGAGAGAGATCCATAAACCAGAGTATTAGGGATTGAGATCTCCTTTGGATAGAGGTCCATAAATATTGTAATAGGGAATTGATTCCCAAGAGATTTGTTGAGAAAATTTAGAAGAAATATTTTCTCCATGGATGTAACCCACATTGGGTGAACCATGTTAAATTTGTGTCTCTCATGTGTGTGATGATTTGTGCATTTCTTTGATTACTACTATTGATATTGCAATTGATAATATTGGATAATATTATTTGGGAAAGAAAAGTAAAAGTTGATCTTATACTATTCACCCCCTCCTCTTAGTATAAGCTTATGTTCTTCAATTGGTATCAGAGTGGGTTCCTTCAGAAAAGTCTAACAACTTGAAGGAAGATATTATAGGAACACAGATGGCATCTCAGAGTGGATCTTCATCAAATAAGGCTCCATTGTTCGATGGGAATAATTATGCCTTCTGGAGTATAAGAATGAAGACTTACTTGATGGCACAAGGATATGAGACATGGCAATCCATTGAGGATGGGTTCACACCTACAACTACTCCTCCAACAGATAAATATGGTAAGTTGTTACATGTGAATAATGCCAAGGCTATGAATGGAATATTAAGTGGATTACGTGAAGAAAAATTTGTGAAAGTTATGCACTGCAAATCAGCAAAAGAGATATGGAAAAAATTGAAGTAAACATATGAAGGAGATAAAAAGGTCAAGATGGCAAAAATGCAAAACCACAAGAAAAGGTTTGAAGATTTGAATATGGAAGATGAGGAAGATATTGCTACATACTTACTTCATGTGGATGAGGTTGTTAATACCATGCATGGACTTGGATTCGAAATTGAAGACTCTAGTGTTGCTCAGAAAGTATTAAGATCACTCCCTATGAGGTATGATGGAAAGGTTTCAACTATAGAAGAAATGAGAGATATTGATAAGTTGACTATGGATGAGTTACATGGAATTATCATAGCTTATGAGATGAGAATAGTAAAGGATCCCAACTCCAAGAAAGAGGTAACTTTCAAAGCTTCAAAGAAGACAAAAGATAAGAAACCAGAATCAAGTGGTGAGTCAAGCAATGATGAAGAAGCTAACTATGTGAGAAGAAACAAGAAGGACTCAAGAAAGCACAAAGGTATGAAGACTATGAAATGTTTTAATTGTGGTAATTTTGGTCACTATGCATCTAATTGTCCACAATCCAAAAGTAGTAGCAGTGAAGAGAAACAAGATCATAAGAAAAAGGAAGAAGGAAAATCTAGGCATGAAAAGAAAAATAGGTATGGTCAAGGCAAGCATGAAAAGAAGTTCTTTCAAAGGCACAAGAAGAGTTTCTATGTTAACAAGGCAAGCAAGGCTTCAAGTGACAGTGATGAAAGACTCTCAGATAGTGAAGAAGAAGAGATTCTATTTTTGGCAATAGAAGAGGAAGAAAATGCTCCTATTGAAGATAAAGTCGAAAAGTATGAAGATGCTCTTGGAGACCAAGAAGTAGAGGAAGATTCAGAAAATGAAGAGGAAGGCACAATTGATCTAGAAGCAGAACTTATTGTTGCTCTCAGAGAGTTGAAAAGAGTTAGAAAGCAGAATTCAAGACTAAAGGCTCAAGTTCAAGAACATGAGGAAGAAAAGGAAAAGCTTCTACAAGACCTAACAAACTCAAAAGCTAAGGCAAGGAGATTTAAAGAGGTCATGGTTGAAAAGTTAGAGGTAAAAGAGTTAGAATGTGAAATATTAGAACATGAGGTAGTTTCTCTAAGGATGGAAGTGAAATATTCTAAGGACAAGCTACACAGGTTTGGGAAAAGTTCAAAAAATTTGGATAAAATTATCAATGCACAAAGATCTTCATCTATCAAAACAGGACTTGGTTTTGAAGAAGGACAAAGGAAACAAGAAGAAGGGTCAAGCTCAAGCTCAAAAGAAGAGGAAGTTTCAGAGGAAGAGAGTGAAGAAGAAATTAAGACTTATGCGGATAAGTTGAAGAATAGAAGCTTCACTAAGAAAGGAAACAATGCACAAACAAGAAACATGGATCATCATAGAGAAGGCAAAGAAAGGACTAAGAGACCAGAGGTTGCAAAACAAGATTTCTTCAAAGGATATTGTTTTTCATGTAATCAATTTGGTCACAAGGCTATGCATTGTAGGGTTCATGGAAAGAAAGAGTATGGCCTCACTAAAAGGAATTTCAACTCATTCAAAGATGGACATTTCTTTCAAGGGTATTGCTACTCTTGTAATCACTTTGGTCATAAAGTGATCCACTATAGGGTTCATGACAAAAATGATTATGGCTTCACCAAGAGGAACTTCAAGATATTTACACCTTCCAAGAATTACAACATTAAGTGTTACAAGTGCAATAATCTTGGGCATAAGGCCAAGTGGTGTAGAACAAAGTTTCTAGAACTTCCAGAGACAAGCAAGAACAGGGACACTCAAAAGGATCAAAAGGGTATGGCTACAAAAATATTGAAAAAGAAGGTTGACAAAGAAAAAGAGCATTGTATGCTAGGAGTAGAGATACTCCCACCCCAAAATTAATCACCTCAAGGAGAGGAGGTGGGGAGGGGGCTGAGCTAAGAGTCTTATATTTAGCCCCAAAGGAGTCCCTTTGCCATTGATGTCAAAGGGGGAGAGATTTGAGTAAGGGGGAGAGCATTCAGTTAGGGGGAGCAGTTTCTCAAGGGGAGCAGATTTGGAATCTAGTGGTTGGAAAAGGAATTTTTAGAAAGGGTTACCATCAATGACAAAGGGGGAGATTGTTGGAAATTTTGAGTAATTGTGTTGTCATTGATGTCAAAGGTTGATGTCATTAATTGTCATTGATGCCAAATATAGTTTGGTATGGCAATAAGATAAGGTTTATAAGATGCAAGGCAAAGTTCATCCCAATGCAAGGAAATTGATAAAAAGGAAAAGGTTATAATATTTTATATTATAAGCCAAAGAGGTTTGGGACAAAGTTCTAAGTGGTTGGTTAAAAGGTTGAAGGCCCAAGTTTAAGCCCATGGTTTAAGAGAAAAGAAATAATATTATAATATTTTAATATTATAATATTTAGGCCAAAAGGACTTATTAAAAGGAGGATTGGAAGTGCATTGGACAAAGGTCTCAAAAAGAAATTAAGTTGACGAAGGACTACAAGAAAAAATATTATTTAACACCAAGGTTAAATAATATAATAAATAATATTTAACACCAAGGTTAAATATTATGTTAAAAATAAAAATAAATTTGAATTATCAAAGGCGCCAAAATTTGAATTAAAAAAGGTGGCAATAAAGGGTGAGTCGACGTCATAGAAAAAACATCGAATGCATATTAAAGGAGGAGCATAAATAGTTTTTCAAAGGTTGGAAAATAGCACATGAATTAATCAATTTTCGTGGAGCGCAGAGCAAGGAAATTGAAGCGCCATTCGTTGAAGGGAAAAAGGAAGAGAAAAGTTAGTGGACGTGTTCTAGCAAGTGATAGCGAATCATAAAGGGAGGCACACGACTTGGTTTCAACCAGGGCTACTAGCCCAGGTGGTAGGTGGGTCCTACGTAAGGCGTGGCAGTGGATAGGTCTTGGTTTTGAATCCCCATGGTAGTTTATTTTTGTGAATCATGTTTGGGAAAAGAGGAAGGCATAACAATATTTTTGTGCATGACTTGTTCCAATAGGTGGGGCCAGCCCAACTGGCACTCTAGCTCACGCTAGAGCATGGGCGTCGTGAGGTTTCGTGTTCGAATCTCGATGGCGAGCGGTAGACAAATGCGGGTAAGGGCATAAATTTTTTGTTTAAATGTTGAGGTATGATTAGCGCTTAAACAAGGGAGGCATAAGGTTTAATTTTTTGTTATTAAAAGTGCATATTACATAGTCTAGGGAGATATAAGGGTAATGATTTGAAATTTATTATTTTGAGGACATAATGATATGTTAGAATCTGGTTGTGATTTTATAAAGTTGGAATATATTTTTGAAAGAAAGGAGCAATAAGGTGCTTGAAAATAAAATTGATGTATGGCATGCACTTAGGGATATTAAATTGTGATATTGAATTATAAGTGGCTTTTATAAGTAGGAGTGATAAGGTATGATTATGGTTTAAATTGTTGTGTGTATTTTTGATAAAAAGAAATATTGAGAGGGCTTGATTATTGTCAAAAATTTGTTTTGATATTAAATATTTTATGAGTAAATTTTGAGGAAAGATGTTATGGTTGGTTTGAAAAGTGTTATGCTAACTAACCCTTGAAAGTGGCATAAGAAAGACAAAATATCTTGAGACAGGTTTTTGAGAGAGCTCCTTCATCAAAGAGGTATGGTTATATCACTCTTTCTTTAAGGTGTTTGGTTGAAATATTTCAGAATTATAAGGTGGAGATAAAAGGGTTAATTAGTGTGTATTGTTGGAAATATTTGAGCTAGGGTTTGTGAAACAAGTTGTGCTTCCATTGTTGAAAGATATTGAGACATTTGTGCTAGAAATTGTGAACTACTTGTACTAGGTTTGAAGACAAGTTAGTGCATCATTGTGAAATCTTTTGAGCATTGGTTTGAGAAATATTGAAAGCAATTCTGAAAGTGTTTGAGATCAATCTAGTGAGGGAAATTTGTGCATTAGTGTGGTTGATCTTTGAGAGAAAATTTGCAAGAAATATAGACCAGTTTTGTGAAACAAGTTATACACTATTTTGATTTGATTTGAAAGGGATTTTGCAAGAGATAGAGATTGGATTAGTTGAATGCAATATTTGTGAATGTGAAGAACATATTGGGTTTTTGATAGAGCATATCATTCTCTATATGTTCCAGAGGTTAAACGAATTCTAAGTAGAATTTATCTATTTGAAGAAAGCTTTTCTAAAAGAGATTTAAGCTTTGTTTGTATGCAATATTTGGAAATATTTGAGCAGGTTTTGTGAGCAGTATTGAAGGCAGATTTGAGCAAGTCTTTTTTTTGTGGAAAACATCTCAAAAGGGATGCCACTTTCGGGTAAGACCCAAGGAGGCAGGGGTATCCATTCCACCAAAAATGCCCAGGACTCGAACCTGGCCTACCACATTTGACATAATCAATGAGCAAACAAACACACAAAACCAATTTAAAAAAAAAGTAAATAAAAAAGTAAATAACAACAAAAATAATAAAATAAAATAAAAAACATGCTCCTTGAGTATGTCAAAAAAAAAATCACAACCAAACACGCACAATAAGATAAAAGAAACCACAACACGAACCACATAGTAAAATACAAGAACCACATAACAAAACATAAACAAGACAAAAACAACAGAACAGTACAAAGACAACCCAAAAAAACATGAAAAATAAACACAACCAAAACCTAAAAAATAAAAACATAAAATAAAAATTAAAATAAAAAACAACCAACAATAGACAATAAGCAAAAACAAAAAACATAGAAAACACTCACACATAAAAACACGAATTAACATAAAAAAAGAGAAACCCAATAACAAGAACGAAAAAGA
Organism: Wollemia nobilis; assembly: GCA_028583015.1. Taxonomy (NCBI): domain Eukaryota; kingdom Viridiplantae; phylum Streptophyta; class Pinopsida; order Araucariales; family Araucariaceae; genus Wollemia; species Wollemia nobilis. The sequence continues at coordinate 7,604,623 of JAQPPZ010017095.1, forward strand.
CACAAGAACAAAAAAAAAATATTAAAAAAAAAAAACACAAAACAAAAAAAACACAAGAACAAAAAAAAATAACACAAAGAACACAAAAACAAACCAAAAGAAAAGAACCCACCCACCTTAAAAAACTAAACAAAAAAACCAAAAAAGAAAAAAAATTGAACATAACAATGACCTATCTAGACCAGAAGACTATTAAGGCAAGAATCAACAGAGGAAACAAAAGAAAGAATAGAATGAGCTAGGGAACTAAAAAAAACTGAATGAACCAAAGAGAAGCAAAAAAAAAACAAGAAGAAACTAGGTACCTTTAGAACTAGAGCCATCCAAAGAAATGATAGAAAGAAGAGCTTCCCTAATTTGAGAAGCCCACCATCTAGGAGGGTGGACATAATAAGTAATATCACCTTTGTCCATAGCCCAATTAGCTAAAGCATCAGCACTCTTATTTTGATCTCTAACCACATGATTGTAATCAACTTTCAAAAATCCCATATGGATTAATTGAATCTTCTCAATAATTTTTTCTATTCTCCAATCCACCTTATGATTCTTAGAAGGAGTCTTAAAGAGATTAATCATAAGTTGAGAGTCGGACTCAACTAACACCTTTTCCCATCCAACCTTAGTAGCCTCTTGAAGGCCTCTGAGGATACCATACCCCTCAGGAAGGTTATTGGAAAGAATACCCAAATTCTCAGCAAAAGTAAAAACCAAGGAGCCATCTGAAAGTATACCAATTAGTCCCACACTGGCTTTTCCAGGGTTCCCTCTAGAGTCTCCATCGGTATTGAATTTTCTAAAATCCTTAGGAGGAGGTTGCCAATTTCTTGTCCTATCCATCTTACAAATACTCACATTCCCTTTAAGTTGGTTGCCCTTAGAAGATTTAATCTTCAATATTTGCATCACTTGATCCTATCTTTGGTGGGAGTTTTGGGGGTGATTAAGGAATTGATGGACAGATTCAACTAAGTTCGCTATGGTATTTTGCCAAATATAGTGAATATCCTTCCTATCTGGATTAAAAATTTGACTATTCCTTTCATTCCAAATATTCCAAAGAATAATGGTAGAACCCATCCAAACTAATAGCCCAATAAAATGATCAACACCCTCTTGATTAGGCCAATCCCTCCAAAGCTATTCAAAAGTAAAAAAATTGGACCACTGTAAGCCAAGTAAAGTGGCCATTCTCCTCTATAGCTCAGAGGCTAAATTACACTCAATAAAATATGGTTAAGATTTTCTACATTCTCTTCACACATTTCACATCTAAAATGGCCATGAAAACCATGCTTCATAAGTTGCTCACCAGTAAGCACCCTACGGTGCAATAAAATCCAATTAAAGAACCTCATATTAGGCCAGATATTTTGAGCCCACAATCGAGAAAATATTTCAGAATAATGGTTGGGATTATTATGGCATAAAGTCAAATAACCTTGAGCGACTGAATACTCACCCTTAGTAGTGTTGTTCCATCCAAAACAATATTTTTCATGGGACCAAGAGAGGGATCTCATATGAAGGATGCCTTGGATATTTTGTCTTTGCCTTTCTAGGATTTGAATAGGCCAATCCTCAATAGGGATCCAATATCTACCAACATTTGAATTACTAGTATGGTACCGACAGTAATTAGCCACCTTTATCTAGTTAGCTCGATGAAGCTCCTCCATCCAAGGCCTACAATCGAGAAACCGAGTTATCAAAGGCTTGTGACCATCCCAAGAATCTGTCCAAAAATTTACCTGTTGACCATTATGAATGATCAAAAATAAAATTTTCTTTATCAAATCCTCACCAGTATTAAGAACTGCTAAAATGGGAGAACCTTTGGTAGGAAGTTGATAGCGAACAAGGTCTTCAAGACTTTTATTCTCAGCATATTTAGCACGAACATTATTGGCCCAAAGAGCATTGGGGTTATGCAACATCCTCCAATATAATGTAGAAGGTAAAGCTTTGTTGTTATTAATAGAAGACCAGAATCCTAACCCCCCTTCATTCTTAGGAAGACAAAGTATCCCATTTCACCAAGGCCCATTTTCTTTTCTCCTTAGTACCACTCCAAAGGAAATGACGACTGATTTGATCCAATTCTCAAAGAACAACCTTTGGGATATTCAAAATGGAAGAAACTTAAATAGGAATAGCTTGAACGATTGATTTTACCAAGGTGATTCTACCCCTAGAAGAAAGCCACCTGTTGGTCCACTTTCCAATTTTCTTCTTGACTTTGTCCAACAACCAATTCCAATATTTATTTTTCTGCCTTTGATTATTTATGGGAATACCTAAATAAGTGATTGGAAGGTAGGTCTTCTTATATCTTAATTTATCCAAGACCATGGATTCCTATCTACCATAGTAGTGAAAGAAAATAACTTTATATTTGTCTTCATTGATCAACTGCCCAGTAGCTTTGGAAAAACAGCTAATGATTTGCTTAATATTAGAAGCTTCCTTAACTATAGCTTTACCTAAAAGAGTAGAGTCATCCATAAATTGAATATGAGAAATAGGTATAGCTCCATGAGCAATGGTAACTCCCTCAAGGATTTTTTTCCCTCTTTTTGGTTATAGTCCTACCTAAGCATTCAACAAGAATGATGAATAAATAAGGGGATAGCGGGTCACCTTGCCTAATACCTCTGGAAGTTGGGAATGACTGAGAAGGCCTGTCATTGATAAGAAATAATTAGGAAACTAAAGAGATACATCCCATAATACAATCCATACAATCCTTAGAGAAACAAAATTGCCTCAAAACTTTTATAAGGAAGTGCCAATCCACTTTGTCATAAGCTTTGGATAAGTCTAACCGAATGAACATGGAAGGAGAATTTTGCATATCCATGGAATGGATGGCTTCCTAAGCAAGAATTATCTCATCTACTATTTGACGTCCTTCCACATGTTGTGGCTGCTCCATAACGTACCCCAAAATTGGGGACCCACCTTTTTGCATGTTTTCCAAGAAGACCGAAGTGGCCCATATGCTAAAGATCAAAGAAAAAGCAAAACACCGCAAGGAGAAAAAGTGTCATGATATCGCGACATGTTGCATTTTCATGGTTCAAAGCAAAGAGAAAAAGGAAAAAGAAAAAGTGTCACGATATTGCGACATGTTGCATTATCATGGCCAAAAGGCAAAAAGTGTCGCGATATCTTGACATGTTGCATTGTCGCGGCCAAAAGAGAAAAAGTGTCGCGATATCGCGACATGTTGCATTGTCGTAGCCAAAAGAGAAAAAGTGTCGTGATATCACGACATGTTGCATTGTCGCAGCCAAAAGAGAAAAATTTTCAAGATATCGTGACATATTGCATTATCATGGCCAAAAGGGAAAAAGTTTCATGATATCTCGACATGTTGCATTGTCACGGACAAAAGAGAAAAAGTGTCGCGATATCGTGACATGTTGCATTGTTGTGGACAAAACAAAAAAAGTGTCGCGATATTGCGACATGTTGCATTGTCACGAAAAAAAGAGAAAAAGTGTCGTGATATCGTGACATGTTGCATTTTCGTTGCCAAAAGAGAAAAGTGTCGCGATATCGCGACATGTTGCATTTTCGTAGCTAAAAGCAACAAAAGAGAGAAAGGAGGCAAAAGTGTCGCGATATCGCGACATGTTGCATTTTCGCGACTCAAAAGGGGCAGGCAGGACAGTGAAACTGAAGACTGCATAGTAACGTGGACATAAGGACAAAATCCAATGAATAAGACAAAATGTTACATAAGGAATCTTTAATGATTTGAAATCATTTAAGATGGTCGTTAAACACATGCATGCACAAGGGGAGGTGAAACGAACAACCATTGGAAAATGAAATGAACAACCATTGGAAAATGAAATGAAAAGCTTCCTAAAAATTTTAAATACACCAGGCAAGGATGTTTTCAGGGGTTGGAAACTGCTGCGAGCAGAGTTGCAGATTTGAAGGCAAGAGGGCCATTCTGGACCTTTTTGGGCTGTTTTTCTTCCATTGACTGGTTTGGGAAAACCAGAAATTTTTGTTATTGTAAAATGAAAAATTTTTAATACAAGAAGTTTCAGAAAGTTGCATCTTATGGACAAGAAAGAAGGAGTTATTTTCTGCATGCAAGATTAAATGTCTATTTTTCCCCTTTTTAGATTTTAGGCTTGTAAATGGAGTTTATGCAAGTTTTCTTGGTTGCTTCATGCAAATGTTTAAATCTGAAAAACCTCATTTAAAACCCTAGGAGCCAACACTTAGCTTATCCGGATTGTGCTTGTTTTGCAAGTCCAATAGGTTAGGTTGCATGCATGAAAACCTCACATCTTTGGTTTTGTCGAAATAGGATAGCATCATACTGAATGCATTTTATTTCCATTTTCTGCATTTCATTTTCATTTTCTGCATTTTATTTTCTAGAAATTTTAACTTTTTTTAATTTTCAGGCATTAAAATAAACATTCAAAAAATGTCAAAATCCAAAAATAATTTCACCATTGCGTAGGTTATACTACAGAATTCCAATAAGCACTTTAAAATTTCATTTTCGGAGTTTTTTAGTATTTTTAAAAATTCATCAAAGTTGTTGTTTTATTACAGATTTTAAAAAATCCGAAAATAGAAAGTTTCCATTTTGGTCCGGAATTTCATTTTTTTTAGTTTCATGTTTCATTCATGAGCCTATGATGACATTCCCTTCATGAAAATTCCAATTTCATTGAAGGAGTTATGTTTTATGGCATTTCACAAATTTCCATTTTTTGAGTCTAAAATTACCCTCTCTTCATAAAAATTCTAATTTTACGAAAGAGAGGTAATTTGAGCACTACATCGTGGTCATATGAAGGCCAAATCATATTTGCTCTATTTTGGTTCAATGAACAATCACTGAAGTTTCATGGTAAAATAAACCAACATTGCCCCTTGTTTACAGTTACTTGCAATCACTAAGGTGTTCCAAGCATTTAAAGTGAATATATTTATTTAATATTACTAATACACATGCAAATGCTAATATAGCGGAGACCTTGGAGAAGTCATTTGTTTAAATTCTTTGCAAGAGGGGATTTGGAACCCAAATCCTAAGGGAGAGTGTACTTTCACAATTGGGTGAAAATACCACTCAACATTTTGGCGCTAGAAGGAGGGCCCGAATTGGTTTATTTCAATGTGATTTAAATGCTATAGGGATTTAAATTTTGAATATTTCATGCCCTATTGATTATTATCTTTAGCCCTCTTTTAAAAATACAACCTTGTAGTGTTAAAAGGAGGACATGAATTGCTATGCATTGTTCTAACGCGTTTGATTGTTCATACAGGAATAATGTGTTTTGATTTGATTTTTAAAAAAATTGGTCTGACTAATGAGGTTGTCTCCATGCAATTACTTTCATTTGATTTTAATTGATACATTTCTAGGTTGATGCTAACATGATTATTCATACGGTACATGTTTGATATTTGCTAGTCATTTCATGCTTATTTGTAAGGAATTATTTTGTCTAAAATGTATTTGTTGTCGATATTATGTTCTTCACTTGCGTGTATGTGATATTGTGAATCAGAAAGCCTACAAAACTAGGAGTATGCTCTTCACTTGCGCATATGCAATCTGGTGAATCATAAACTAATTTACATTTTTAGAATATCGCTTTGTCATGGTTCCTTCCTTTATTCATGACTAAGAAATTGGTTTTGAAGTCATTCTTTGAGTTTCGTTAATGGCTACAACTGCAAGAACGTGGTATGGGATACATGTTAGTCCTTTGAACATTAGTGGAGATTCTCATGATTTACCCAAGAACGTAGAAAAATGTTTGCCCAAATTTAAACACAATGGTCCAACATTAGCCGAGGAACATATTCAAGCCTATGTGGATATCCTAGTTAGATGGAATGTCAAACATGAGGATGTGGCATGTAGAATGTTTCCTGGAACCCTAGATGATGTGGCATATGATTGGTACATTAATTTACCCACTGGTTCTATTACATCTTGGACTCAATTAAAAGATGATTTTATCAATCAATTTAGGTTACTCATTGATCCTCTCACGATATATCAACAATTTACTTCTTGCAAAAGAGAACCTAATGAGCCAGTGAGAAGTTTCAACATGATGTTTTGAAAGCTTTATGCGAGACTAATTTCTCCCTATACTATTGAGGAGAGTGGTGCTCTTCAAATATACTTTCAAGCATTGGATCCATGGTGTGCCATATTTGTTAGGATGAATCCCTTGGTTATTGATCTTGCATCGGCCTACATAGAAGCTATGATTGTAGATCAACAATTGAGGCCACAAGGTTATGGAATGGAACAATAAACTATGGTAGGACAACTAGGGGCTTGCAATCAAACCTCGATGGTAAATCAAGTGTGGGCACAAAAAAAATTGATATCAAATTTTTTTCCCTACAATCAACTTTATCCTACCATACCGACTTATGCTCCCACATGTGCTTATCCAAGTACTTCCATCCATCCAACTATGCCTCAATTAGAGAATCATGTGGTCACTCATGAAACCATTGCAACAAATGTTCAAGATTTTTCTGTGGATATCAATCCAACTAATCCTACTACTTCTACCACTCAACCCAAAGAGTTCATATCGGAAGTAAAAGAGCAAAAGAAAGTGGTTAAGAAGGTATGTAGGCATGTTCCACCACAAAAATGAGCACATCAATGTATGCATCCAAATCATCCTAGGAAGAAAATTCATAATGTCGATCTTAATGATGTTTCATGTTATTCTTCTTCAAATGATACAAGATATTTTGAGGTGACTCACGTTGAAGTAAATAGCTATTCGAAAATTCTTGAAGAGCATGTAGTTTTTGGAGAAGAAATTCTATGGATGGGTAACAAGAAGTTGGAATCAAATGATAACCATCTTGTTTTAGAAAAGAAATATCTAGAATCATTACCCAAAAAGGATGATTTGGATGAACGAACTTATGTGGATATGATTTGGTCAGATGTACTTGAAAATGATTGGAGCAACTATATGACATGGAATTCAAAAATCAATCCCATTATAGAAGTTCCTAAGCCATCACAAGTGGTTGAAAATGAATTTGAAAGAAAATCAACAAATGAAGTTGAAGACATAATCGAATTTCACCACTTGTTCTTGAAATACACTTTGGATGATGTTCTTGAAAGTGATGACCAAGAGGATCCACACCTTCCAAATTGTGATAAAATTGAATCATGGGTTACAAATTAGGATTATGATAGCTTTACCAATTTGAATTCAAGAGATAACCCACTTTTGGAAATAACTGGACCATCTAAGGAAGGTGAAGATGAATTGAATGAGAAAATTAAAAAACCTAAATCATTTGGGTTTGATATCATTGATGATCCAATTGAAAATCTCACGTTACCCAAAACAACCCAAGTGATCGATCATGGAAATGTGTTAGTTAATCCACCCCTAGATAGAAAAGACTTATGGTTTGAAAGAGATGGACATGTGTTCAATTGGGTACCTAAGTTTGGTGCTTTTGATAAACAAATCATGGAGAAAGAACAAGTGCTACATGATGATGAATGTCATGAGAGAAAAGAGGAATTTTCAAATTCTCTTCGAGTAAGGTCAAATGAAAACATGCCAAAGGTAAAATCTCACCTTTTTGTTTTCACCATGCAAAATTCGAATGAAGGTTTGCCTAATGAAGGGTTTGATTCAAATATTATTAATATCATGGCTTTATTGAATGAAAATGAAAGCTTATTTCTACACCATGAATCAAAGTGCAGAATGGACATCTTAAAGAATAGACATAAAAGAGTTGAATATCAATCATTGTCTAATCAATTTGAAAACTTGAAACTCCACCATAGGATTATTAATGAAACTAAATCAAATTGGTATGGTGAGAGGGGCAAGTGGAAGTTTGTGTCTTTGTTTGGTTTGATCTTGATTTTGTTGGATGCCTACAAAACTTGGTATGCATATCAGGTCATAGGTATTTTAAAGAATTATAATTAGGTTTGGGATCCGGGAAAATGATAATCTAAACTTTGCACCATCTTGTATTATATTGTACATTTGTATATACTTTTGGTTTTTGTGTTTTGGTTTTGGATTGGATCTCATTTTGGTTTTTGTGTGTTGGTCCTTTGGACACTTTTGGTCTGTTTTGAAAAAAAAAAAAAAAAAAGCGAGATGTCAACTTATGTCCTTATGAATGTTGACTAAGACTAAGAGAATATGAAACATCGGAATTGTATTGCAGAAAGCTCCACGAGTATCACAAACACATTAAATAATATCGTTTGGAACTTGTGATGCATGAAGTTGTCAGTTTTACACATTATGGTCAAGTAGGTGGTATACTGCATCCGTATTTCAAAAAGAGCAATGCATTCATCTGTATCTCATGTTACATTTGACATTGCATATACATGTCATCTCAGTTGCATCTACATTTCAAATACAATCATTGAAAAGGTGTCGAATCCTCTTAGGGTTATTACATAACTGTTGGCAATTTTGGGTACCTTGAGTACTTTGCATTTGCTCAAGTGAATAAGTTGTCATTGATGTCAAGAAGCTTTTAAAAGAATTTGATTTGATGTAAAAATATTGTGTTTTGTTGAAGGTTCATCTTGACAAGTTCGAAAGAAAGTAAGTTGGAAAAGTGTCATGATATCGCGACATGTCGCATTTTCGCGACTTAGGCAGGAGAGAGAAAGATTTTTGAAAAAGTGTCATGATATCGCGACATGTCGCATTTTCATGACTTAGGCAGGAGAGAGAAAGTTTTTTGAAAAAGTGTCACGATTTCGCGACATGTTGGAAGAGAGAGAAGAAGCTGGCAAAACTATCGTGATTTCGCGACATGTTGATAGAGAAAGAGAGCAAGGTGGAAAGTGTCGCAATTTTGTGACATGTCGCATTTTCGCGACTCGAAAAGTGCAGGAAGGCAGAGAAGGAAAAGTGTCATGATTTCGCGACATAATGCAAGGAAGGTTGTATGGATGAAAAAGTGTCACGATTTCACAACATGATGCAGAAGGGAGAGTCCGCAGTGTGAACTGTTGCGATTTCATGACAAGTTCAAAGAGAGATAAAGTATCTCGAAAAATGTCACGATTTCACGACATGCTGCAAAAGACTAAGTGAGGACTGTTGCGATTTTGCGACATGCTGCAAAAGACTAAGTGAGTACTGTCACGATTTCGTGACATGCTGAAAATCTCGAAGTGAGAACCATCACAATTTTGTGACATGTAGCAAAGGGAAGAGTTGGAAATGAGAAGCATCGTGATTTTGCGACAGGCTACAAAGAAGTTGTAAGGATGCAGAAAGTGTCGCATTTTTGCGACAGGTCGAAGAGAAAGTTTGCGAATGCAGAAAGTGTCACGATTTCGCGACAGGTTGAGATGGCAGCATTGAGTTGGAGAAAGTTTCACGATTTCGTGACAGGAATAGTAAGCAAGTCTTCCACAAAATAAGCGTCACAATTTTGTGATGAATTGAAGAAGGAAGAGCTCGAAGGTGAAAGTGTCACGATTTCATGACATGTTCCATTTTTGCTAGTGCAAGCAGAAAAGAAGGCCATGAAGATAGAAGGGTCACTATTTCATGACAGGAGTGAAGATGACGACAGCAAAGACAGAATTGTCACGATATCATGACAAGAACGTAGTCAAGGCAGACAAAAGCAAAAGTGTCGCGATATCATGACAATAGCCAAATGAAAGTGTACGACTGCAAAAATGTCGTGATATCACGACATGCTGTGGTTTCGTGGCAGAAGCTCATCGAACCACGAGAGGCGATTGAAGTCGACGAAGTTAAAATTGGGCCGACAAAGATTAGGGCATGCAGTCGATGGAGTTAGGGTTTGCATTTGCAGAACAGCTGACTAAGTCCAAGGTTTAGATCTTGATTATGTTAGTATAAAAGGAGGGCCGTTTGAAGAGTTTTGTATCAATCAAAGTGTGCATTCGAAGTGTGACTTTCACAGATAGAGTGTGGGGAGAAGTTTGATCGTCGAGAAGCAGAGTGCAAATTTGATTGCAGTGTATAGAGTGCATTCCATCGAATCTTCTAAGTGAGAGAGATTGCAAGGAAGCAGAGTGTGTGAAGATCATGCTGATGTGATTGTGCAGAGGTGCATAAGTTGATGTTTGATCGAATGCTGCTATGATTGTGTAGAGGTGTATAAGTTGATGTTTGATCGAGTGCTGCTATGATTGCGTAGAGGTGCAATTTTGAGGACATTTGTGCCAGACCAAAGGACTATGTTTGGTGCAAAATAGAGGAAGCGAACATGGACATTTGTGCTGAATCGAAGGACTATGTTTAGTGAAAATTCGAGGACTAGCTTTGGAGGTGAAAAAGTTGAGGACAGAGGTCTCCAGCCAAAGCAGGGAAGATAGGTGTCTTCTGTGGATAGAGTTCCACTTGCTAAGGGCAGAGGAGGCAAAGGTTTTCTAGAGGATCACCAGCCAGAGCAGAGCTAGGGGATTGGTGTCTCCTTTGGTTTGGTGCCCATAAACTTTGTAATCGGGAAAGGTTTCCTAGAACTTGAGGTGATAAAATTTAGTGAAAGATTTTATCCGTGGAGTAGCCCGCTTTGGGTGAACCACACAAATTGTTGTGTCTCTATTGTGGATGGTATCTTGTGCATTGATTTGATTACTGTTTTTGATACTGCTATCTATTCACTACATAATATTAATTTGAAAGTTGAAGGAAAAAGTTTAAAGTGGTCTTATACTGTTCACCCCCTCTCGGTATAAGCTTGTGTTCTTCAATAACATATATTAAAAGGATCTTAAGGTTGGGAACTGATGCCCGAACTATCTTGAACTAAGCACGTTCTACACATATTAAAGAGAATATTGAGTAAAATGGTCAAAACCATACTTGGAAGAGAAGGTGAGGCGAAAGGAGTATTTTGTGTCCGTCCTATCATGCAACATAATCCTTAAAACAATGGTTTTTACCACTCCCATAGTGCTTAAAGTCTAAAATCATAGTAGTAAGGATATGGTTAAATCCTCATCGAACTTAGGCTGAGGATCCAATTCCTCAAAGCTCTGATTTGACCTTCATGGATTAGTAAGGATAAGGTCTAATTCTCATCTCGCTTAGGTTGAGAATCTAATTCCCCAAAGCTTCTATCTTGCCCACTCAAGAACTTGAAGTTCCAAAGCAAATATTTTCTTTCTACTTTTAATGCATCATTGATATTGTATTGGAAGGATTGTACTACATGTACCTTGCAAGGATGGGTAGTCATCCCCAAGGTTCAAGAAATCAAAAGTAAAGCCAAATCCTGGATTATGGGGTTGATCTCCACCGGGGCTATAGACGCCTGACTGGCAGTGGAGTATGCTCATGCGTGGCAACGTGTCTTGTCTAAAAGCAAGACCACTAACTACTCAAACAGATAGGATATCCTAACAATTTCATCCATAACAGGTTAAATAATTTTGTTCAAGATGAGGTAATGAACTCCGAATCAGAGTAGCAAGGATAGGGTTAAATTTCCATCTCGCTTAGGTTGGGAATCCGATTCCCCAAAAGTTATGATTTCACTTACACTTGCACATGGGTTCAAGATGGTAGTGACACATAACCAACTTTGGGATCTAGAAAATTACTTCAGTATACACATATTTGATCCTAAGAGGGTTTGACAGTTTTAATATGCTTGTTCATGATACTAGAAAGTTTGAGCTTTTGCAAAGCAGGTTGTTATATCTCTAGCATCTTCACCATGCATTAAATCCTATAGGAATCATTCATAACTTCTCATATGCATGAATCATAAGTGAAACTGACAATGGAAAGTTGAACGAGTTTCAAACGATAGGGAATGAAGCACACTGCACACACCGAGCTGATGCTTAATAATTCTAATGCTTCATGTATTTCTCGTCTAGTTTCATTCTTGGGATATTTTCTGACGCTTGTGTTTGTGTTTTGAAGGTGTTCAGGTTGAGTTCTCATCGAAATGCTCAGGAGCATTTCCCAACAGAGTCACCATTTGTTGTGGCTACTCCACAATGTACCCCAAAATTGGGAACCCACCTTTTTGCATGTTTTCCAAGAAGACCGAAGTGGCCCATATGCTAAATATCAAAGAAAAAGCAAAACATCGCAAGGAGAAAAAGTGTCGCGATATCGCGACATGTTGCATTTTCGCGGTTCAAAGCAAAGAGAAAAAGAAAAGAGAAAAAGTGTCGCAATATCGTGACATGTTGCATTGTCGCGACCAAAAGGGAAAAAGTGTCACGATATCGTGACATGTTGCATCGTCGCGGCCAAAAGGGAAAAAGTGTCGCGGCCAAAAGAGAAAAAGTGTCGCGATATCGCGACATGTTGCATTGTTGCGGCCAAAAGAGAAAAAGTGTCGCGATATCGCGACATGTTTCATTTTCGCGGCCAAAAAAGAAAGTGTTGCAATATCGTGACATGTTGCATTGTCGCGGCCAAAAGGGAAAAAGTGTTGTGATCTCATGACATGTTGCATTGTCGCATCCAAAAGAAAAAAAGTGTCGCGATATCGCGACATGTTGCATTGTCGCGGCCAAAAGAGAAAAAGTGTCGCGATATCGCGACATGTTGCATTGTCGCGGCCAAAAGAGAAAAAATGTCACAATATCGCGACATGTTGCATTTTTGCGGCCAAAAGATAAAAGTGTCGCGATATCGCAACATTTTTCTCTTTTGGCGGCCAAAAGAGAAGAAAGAAAAGTGTTGCGATATCGCGACATGTTGCATTTTTGCGGCCAAACGAAAAAGAGTGTCATGATATCGCGACATGTTGCATTTTCGCGGCCAAAATACAAGAAAGAAAATGTGTTGCAATATCACGACATGTTGCATTTTCACGGCTAAAAGCAAAAAAAGAGAGCAAGGAGGCAAAAGTGTCATGATATCGTGACATGTTGCATTTTTGCAACTCAAAAGGGGCAGGCAGGACAGTGAAACTGAAGACTGCATAGTAACGTGGACATAAGGACAAAATCCAATGAATAAGACAAAACGTTACATAAGGAATATTTAATGATTTGAAATCATTTAAGATGGTCGTTAAACACATGCATGCACAAGGGGAGGTGAAACGAACAACCATTGGAAAATGAAATGAAAAACCATTGGAAAATGAAACAAAAAGCTTCCTAAAATTTTTAAATATGCCAGGCAAGGATGTTTTGAGGGGTTGGAAACTGCTGCGAGTAGAGTTGCAGATTTGAAGGCAAGAGGGCCATTCTGGACCTGTTTGGGTTGTTTTTCTTCCATTGATTGGTTTGGGAAAACCAAAAATTTTTGTTATTGTAAAATGACAAATTTTTAATACAGGAAGTTTCAGAAAGTTGCATCTTATGGACAAGAAAGGAGTCATTTTCTGCATGCAAGATTAAATGTCTATTTTTCCCCTTTTTATATTTTAGGCTTGTAAATGGAGTTTATGCAAGTTTTCTTGGTTGCTTCATGTGAATGTTTAAATCTGAAAAACCTCATTTAAAACCCTAGGAGCCAACACTTAGCTTATCCGGATTGTGCTTGTTTTGCAAGTCCAATAGGTTAGGTTGTATGCATGAAAACCTCACATCTTCGGTTTTGTCGAAATAGGATAGCATCATACTGAATGCATTTTATTTCCATTTTCTGCATTTCATTTTTATTTTTTGCATTTTATTTTCCATAAATTTTAACTTTTTTTAATTTTTAGGCATTAAAATAAACATTCAAAAAATGTCAAAATCCAAAAATAATTTCACCATTGCGTAGGTTATACTACAGACTTCCAATACGCACTTTGAAATTTCATTTTCGGAGTTTTTTAGTATTTTTAAAAATTCATTGAAGTTGTTTTATTACAGATTTTAAAAAATCTGAAAATAGAAAGTTTCCATTTTGGGCCGGAATTTCATTTTTTTTAGTTTCATGTTTCATTCATGAGCCTATGATGACATTTCCTTCATGAAAATTCCAATTTCATTGAAGGAGTTATGTTTTATGGCATTTTACAAATTTCCATTTTTTGAGTCTAAAATTACCCTCTCTTCATAGAAATTCTAATTTTACGAAAGAGGGGTAATTTGAGCACTACATCGTGGTCATATGAGGGAAAAATCACATTTGCTCTATTTTGGTTCAATGAACAATCACTGAAGTTTCATGGTAAAATAAACCAACATTGCCCCTTGTTTACAATTACTTGCAATCACTAAGGTGTTCCAAGCATTTAAAGTGAATATATTTATTTAAGATTACTAATACACATATGCAAATGCCAATATAGCGGAGACCTTGGAGAAGTCGTTTGTTTAACTTCTTTGCAAGAGGGGATTTGGAACCCAAATCCTAAGGGAGAGTGTACTTTCACAATTGTGTGAAAATACCATTCAACACCACATAACCTCCTTGCTCCGGGGAAATAATCTTATGCAAAAGAGACTTCAACCTTTCTGCCATGATTTTAGTAATTATTTTGAGAAGAACATTACATAAAGCAATAGGTCTAAAAGCTGAGATATGATCGATCTCTTGAGCTTTTGTAACAAGATTAATATAAGTTTTATTGATAACCTTCAAAATTTATTTGGCTTTCTTGGCTTCTTAGACCACCTCTAATAAATCAACATGAAGGATATCCCAAAAATCTTGGTAGAACTCAATGGGAAAACCACCAGGACTTGGGGTTTTCCCTTTTTGCATTTTAAAAACTACTTGTTGAAGCTCATTGATAGTAATAGGAGCAATCAAAATAGAGTTCTCCTCAGAAGTGATAAGAGAAGGGATTGCTTGAAGAACATTTTTTTGTGAAGCTGATTCAAGAGGAGTAGCAACAGAAATATTGGAAAAGTAATCAACAAAAATAGAGTTCATGCCATCCCAAGTATAAATAACATCTCCAGAATATGATTTTAAGGAAGAAATAAAGTTGTGAGATCTTCGAGCTAGAAGATATTTGTGGAAGAAATTTGTGTTTCGATATCCTTCTTTGAGCCATTGAATTCTAGATTTTTGCTTCCATAAGATTTCTTATTTTTTTCCCCATTCCTCTGAGTTGTGAGTTTAATTTCATCTACACTTCTATTCTCTGTGAGGCCATCTAAACAGATTTTCTTATTCAAATTTTCAAGATGAGCAATAACTTCATGTTTTTTTTATGAACATCCCCAAACTCTTTCTAGTTGCAAGTCTTGATTTTGGATTTAATGTATTGCAGTATTTTGGAAAAATAGAACATCTTAGTCCTATGCCTAGGTTTACCTTCCTTCCACCATTGTTGCACACGAGGTCTAAAGGAAATGTCTCTAAGCCACATTAATTGAAAATGAAAAGGAGATAAACTCACATTGGTTTTCCATATTTCCACCATGACTGGCAAATGATCCGAACCAACATTAGTAAGAGTCTTCACTTTAGGAATGTGACCATGGATTAAGAAATTTTTAGAGAGTAAAAACCTATCCAATCTCTCCATTATACAAGCTAAGCCTTGCCTTCTGTTAGACCAAGTCATAATGCCATTATCTGGTTGGATATCCACAAGATGGAGGTTTGTAATATATTCGCTCATGAGGTCAGTGCTTTTGTCCAAATTTATATTTCCCCCCATTTTCTCATCCAGGGAGAGGATGGTATTGAAATCTCCTCCGATCAAGATCCAAGCTTTAGGAAAATGAGAGATAATATGAGTAATATCCTTCCACTGTATTATTTTTTCCTCCAAAGAAGTCGGAGCATAAACAGTAATGTAGAGTATAATTTGGTTGGAATGTCTACTTTGAATAGCTATAGCCAACAAATCCCAACTGCAAACCATATGGTGAATAACTACAAATCCCTTGGGAACTGAGGGAAACTACTTTTCTAGCTGGCCAAATTTTACTGGAAATTGAGTCCATATCCTCCATTGACATATTTGTTTCTTGAAGGAAAACAAGATGTGGATGATTTATCTGAATCATTCTTCTAATTTCATTTTGTTTTTAAATATTCCCTTTGAGTCCTCTAATATTCCAAGTGATGATCTTCATTAATACCAGGGCTAAAAAACTTGGGAAGGACATAAATTTTACCTTCGTCTACAAGATTTTCACCTTCTTTTACCATATGATATCGATTGGTCTTGCGACCTATTTTTTGATTAGAATCCATATTCATTTTTTTTCCCTATTTCTTGACTTATTTCAGTTGAATATGATATGGCTTCTAACCTTGAATAATGATCGTACACAACCAAAATTTTACTAGATGGTTCAATGGAGTCTATATTGGGACCTGCATTATTTAAAGTTTTGACATTTGAAATATTGTTTTTCTTGTATAAATTTTCTCCATTTTTTTTCTGTTGAAAACCTTTGATTTGTTGGTTTGTCTATGAGTTCTTCCCTTCATATTTAAATTGTGTTTCTAATATTTCAGTTTCCATTATTTCCTCTTCCTCACTTGGGATATAATTTCTGGAAAGGATTTCAAACATATTAGCAGATGACTTTGATTGATCTTTCATAACTGGGTTTTTATGAGTGTTCTTCTTCTTAGGTATTTGGAAACCTACTGAGTTTATATCTTCCTTCTTTTGATCAGGAATTTTATTTGGGCAAGCACTGGCCAAATGACCATATTCATGGTAAATTCTACAACGAAAAGGAATGTTCTTATAGTCCACTACTTGCTCCCAAGTGTCTTCCCCAAATTGTAATGTGATATTTTTAGGTAGGGGTTTGTCAAAATCCATTAAAACACAAATCCGAGCATAAATAATATGTTCATAATTTTGAGTACAATCAACAATCATCATAAAAGTTCCTAAAGAGTTTCCAATTGAAGAAAAAATAGTAGGCTTCCAAAATTCAATAGGGAGGCCAAAGAGTCTAACCCACATAGGAGCTATAGAAGGCATATATTCTTCATATTTAAATTTAGTATGCCAGGGCTTCATGAAAAGCCCTGCCCTTCCAAAAAACCAAGGAACCACTTAAAAATTTTTCTCTATCTTAATTATTAGCAAATAAAACAAGAAAATAACCATTTGTGTAAATAGAGATTTGTAACTCACCTTTATTTTTAAATATTTTGGCATCCCAAAATTTGAAAGTAGATAGAATCGGATGAAAACCCACGAACTAACAAATTAGTCCTCTTTTTCCAAATCTTCAATGCCAGTCTGAATGTTACCCATATCAAGCTTAACAATAGGAGTTCCATCAGCTGCTTTAAGACATTCTGACTCCGTGTTCCTGGGATCAATATTAGGCATTCTTAGAGGTTTATGGTAATCCCTAAGATTGATATTAGCATTGTGCTAAGGCTATCCACCATGGAGGGCATCCCTAAAATTCATTTTTGGGGATGAGTCTTAGAAATTATTACTCTTGGCAGGGGTTTTCATAGTATAATTATTTTGTGGGTGCACCTTAGCACTAGATTCACTTGAGATATGAGCCATTTTTTGATCAATTTCTTGAAACTTGTTTCTTGATCTCTTTAATTCTTTCCCTAGATGATGTGGAAAGGTATGGTCTTCACTTTTCTTTTGTGCAACAAATTGGAAGCCGTTGTCACTCAAGTTCATAGTATGATATGTTGAAAGGTAAATTTCTAACCCATATTGGATCCCATACAACATTTCTTGCTAAAATATTGAGCATAAACTACAAAATATTGGCCACTATGGCCCAAAGGCCCTAAAAAACAACCTCTAGAGCTGCTTGCACTCAAACCAGATGAAACCCTTGCATAGCCACTTGCCAAATATCTCATTCACACATTGGGATGTGATAGGATCTATGTTGCTCCAAATGATATGAAAATTGGTTGAGACATTCTAGGGTTTTTCAAGCATCTACCCTCAAAATTTTAGCTCAATCCGAGTCTAGATGAGTGATATATGGCCGAAATGAGTTCGATAGTTTGGGTAGTCCTACAAAAAATGTCCCTCCACAAATATTAGAAACCCTTATCGATATTTGAATATTGTTATTGATTCTCCTTTAAGCAAGTCTTATGAGAAGGCTTGAAGGCATATTTTAGCTAGCCTTATGAGAAGATTTGAGATAGTTTTGGTGTATATTTGTGAGCAGAGTTAGAGCAGATTTGTTCTAGACTAGTGATGAAGTTTGGTGTAGATTTGAGATAGAGTTGACAGAAAAATTTGGAGGTGATAAGAGAAGAGAGGATAGAGGTATTCTATGGATAGAGTTCCATAAACCAGTATAGTGGGGATAGAGGTCTCTTGTAGATAGAGGTCCACTATCCAAAGTAGTGGGGACAAAGGTCTTATATGGATAGAAGTTCACCAACCAGAGTAGAGGGGATAGAGTTGTCATGTGGAGAAATATCCAAAAATTAGAGCAGAGGTGATAGAGTTCTCCTGTGGAGAGAGGTCCACAAACCATAGTATAGGGGATATAGTTCTCCTATGGAGAGAGATCCACAAAATAGAGTAGAGGAGATAGAGTTCTCCTATGGAGAGAGATCCACAAACTAGAGCAGAGGGGATATATTTCTCCTATAGATAGAGATACATAAACCAGAGTAGAGGGGATACAGTTATCTTATGGAGAGAGATCCACAAACTAGAGCATTAGGGATTAAGATCTCCTTTGGATAAAGGTCCATAAATATTATAATAGGGAATTGATTCCCAAGGTATTTTTTGAGAAAATTTAGAAGAAATAGTTTCTCTGTGGACGTAACCCACATTGCGTGGATCACGTTAAATTTGTGTCTCTCTTGTGTGTGATTATTTGTGCATTGCTTTGATTACTGCTATTGATATTTCAATTGATAACATTGAATAACATTGTTTGGGAAAGAAAAGTAAAATTTGATCTTATACTGTTCACCCCCCCTCTCAGTATAAGCTTGTGTTATTCAACTATTACATGTGCTAATATTCCACAATGATTACAACAACTCATCCTATGAGTTTCATTCCCTATATATATTTCTCTTTTCACAAAATTGGTCTCACTACTTAATATTGGACCATCATATCCAAGGGATTCTTTCTTTAGCCTTATGTTTGGTTCAATGTGTTTTCTCATATTTTACCCATTTATTCTAAAGCTTGTGCTATTGTATTCCATTTTCTTATTAATTGTGAACCAATTCTTTTGGTATGCATTTCAAAACATAAAATTTCTGTATATCCACTATGGTCTCTATCATTGTCACCAAATATTCAAATACCACATCATCATCGTATTTAACTTTAACATTATCTAAACCATTATTGTTACTTTCAATTCTAATAGTTTGGCCTTTTTCATGGCCAATACAATCATCTTCTACACAAACTCTTCTCTTACAATCAATCTTTAAATCATTGGTATCACATATTATATTTGTATTTTGTATGAGATCACTTCTATCACAACATACATTTTCCACCATATATTTTAAATCATCTATATCACAAATGAAATCTAACCTTTGACGAATATCACTTGTGTCACAATAAACACTTGCTTCATGGACTTGTATTTCAACTTTTCAATTATATATTTATTTTCTACATTGCACCTCAAGGATATCAAGATTAAATAATACCATACACATTCTTCTCACAACAACAATAGATATTCTAACAACATTTTCAAAGTACTCTTCATAAGTATCAATTTTTTGGAGGACTAATCATAAACAACATCTAAGTTTTGAAATTGTTTTGCCTTCACTATTTTTTGATGACCCACACTTTTGAATTTTAATATATTTCTTGGTTTATTTATTGATCTATTGTTCCTTTTTTTATCACTTCCTTGGCCATGAGTACCTTATGTGTTGTTTCACACTCATTTTCACAATCTATTTTAGGTTCCTTTTGAACTATATATTCTTGTTTTTGTTATTGTTGTTGATATTTCCCTACTATTATCATGAGTGAAAGTATCACTTCTTGTTAGAAGGTCTACAAAATTGAGCTCCTCAATTCATAAAATTGTATTTACAAAACTTGGTGTCATATACTTTTTTATAAATATGACAATCTATCCTCCATTGAGGCTGAATTTGTAATAAAGATGAGGTAGAAGGACCCTTAAAATTTTGGTGTGGTTTCTTTGTGGATATAAGAGCATTATTGGACAACTCATCTCTTAATTGATTTTCTATTTTCTATTTTTGAAGGATGTTTACCAATTTTTCAAATGTCAACTTTTATTTAATACTTGCAAAGATATGATCAACATTCAAAATGACTCAAGAAGAGCTATAACTATAATAGAGACTAAAATATTATCATCCACCTTTTCTCCTATGATGTTCAATTTTACCTTAAACTCTATAACTCTTTGTAGAAATTATTGTATAATCTCTCCATATTGGGCCCTTAATCTATGTAGTTGTGCTTGAATATGAAGGATGGTGGCATCATTCCTTCCTTCAAAAATAGTGTAAATTATATCCCATGCATCATTTTATGTTTTTACTTCGATGATATGTGGTTGTATTTCATATGCCACTCCAAAAATGATAAGCATAAGTGCCCTTGCAACTCCATCATACTTTTGCTTAGCTATTATCTCCTCAGCTCAAGATCCATCACCAATAACTACGTTCTAAAGATTTTTTACCATTAGCATTATCCACATTTTTATTTTCCATGGCATAAAATTTAGACATTTTAGTAATTAAGATTTTGTGAAAAAAAAAAATTATGTAGCCATCACTAAGGTTTCTTATATCT
Organism: Wollemia nobilis; assembly: GCA_028583015.1. Taxonomy (NCBI): domain Eukaryota; kingdom Viridiplantae; phylum Streptophyta; class Pinopsida; order Araucariales; family Araucariaceae; genus Wollemia; species Wollemia nobilis. The sequence goes on from JAQPPZ010017095.1 coordinate 7,625,293, forward strand.
CCCAAAATGGTCTCCTTTTCTATATACCACCAGTTCTATACACTAAATCGTTCAATATATCCACTCTTTCTATATATACCTTAGTATATGAAATAAGCTTGTCCTCAATATATGTTATCATATATGAGAGAGATCTTAAGGTATGTGAAAGAGAATGGTACATTGTACGAGTGTAGTATTGAAAATAATTGATCTCCAATGACACCTACTTAAAGAGAAATCCTCATACATGGATGCAATATTCCTATATTCTTACAATTTATCAATTTTAGGATTAATATCCAATGATAGTGATGAATATGGTAAATTATGAATTGAAACAAAAAATACAAAAATATGTCCTTAATTCTCCTTGATAATTTATTGGGCCAATGCCTAAACATCATTATGGCTGTTGTATTAGGCTTTAGACATAGTAACTTAATGTGATAGAATTACCTATAAATGCAAGTTAGAGGTGTCATTTATACCAAATGTTGAAAATGTATAAAACACATTTTTTATTTTTATATACATTTTTTAATGCAAAATTTATGTACATTTTTACAAAAAATAATTACAATTCTCTTTACAAAAATATTCACTATTATTTCATTTTTTTATCCCATTTTTTTTATCCCAACTTTTCACTCTTTATGATTTAAAAAAAAAATCCCACTCATTTTGACTCAAAAATTCTTTCAAATTGCCCCTCTCTTTCGAATTTTCTTTAAAAAAATTCCTACTATGTGAATTAAACCCACAACCTTTTTCTTTAAAATATTTAGCTTTCCTTGTAAATGCCAACTCTCCAATTGTGACTTATAAATGAAAGTAATTTATTTTAAAAAGTCATACCGTGTAGTAAAGGATTGACCATAACATGCATGGTCAGCCAAATCAAACTACCCACCAAAGATTTTTTAGCTATCTTAAAATTTTTAGAACATTTCTCTACTTCCAATCCTGGCCTTTCACTCTGTCTTCTAATCAGGGTCTTCTTTACTACAAACATTTTGTTGGATATGCTGTATTTTTGTTATTTTTGTTTTGAATTAAAAAAGGCATATTTTACTTTTCCTTTATTTTATTAAACAAGTATGCTTTGTATTGTTCCACTCTTTCAATTCCAAAGGTGTGATCAACTCAAAATAAATAGGCTTAAGAAAAAACAAACCTGAGATTTGAAAAGAGCTAATTTTGAGTGAAGTAAAGAACTACTAAAAATATTTTATTTTCTATTAAATACGACTACCATATGAGCAAGGAAATTCATTAGAATAAGAATATCATCTACTAGAAAGATATCACAAAGAATGCTGGAATAACATATTAAGAAAACAAATTAAAATTTTACTATCTTAGAGCTTAGACTATGAAAGTTTTACTAACACTATGTAGTTAAGACACGAGTTTACAAAACCTTAAGCTAATATATTGGAGAGACATGAATCAGAAACTTGGACCATAGAATAAACAAAAAATAGCAATAATTTAGGACTTGTGGGGGGCAACTCAAAAATATATTTAGCTTATTTTTAAATATATTAGATAAATATAGGGCATACCAGTAAATGGTGATGGATGTACTTTCTTGGAGCCTCACATAGAATTAACCATACTTTGATACCAAATGTTAGAAATTTAATAAAGACAAAAGTCAATAAAGACAATTAACAATATAAAGATAATATTGTTTCATATATTTTTGCCAACTCTAAAATTACATACAACTTACATATTTATGCATCAATGCCTCCCTTAATTTTAAGAGACTTTTTAGTGTTTCACCTTCACCTTTGTCTTTTCATCTTCTCTTATGCTCATGAGATATGTGACTATCCAACCTCATATAAGGTTAAATCATCAATCATTCCCTAATAATTACATAACATCAAATAATATAATAATAAAATAAGAAAATATTGGTACACAAATTACCAATATAGAATTTTAGTAGTCTATGTTTTGTTGGGGCATTTATATCCCTTCAATTCTAGGATAAAACATCAATTTTTTACCTCTAGTGAGGATTGTGGATATCCCAATAAAGGCATTAACAAGATGATTTTATTTTCTATTTGTCGCTTCTTTTTTTGCTTCCCTAGTTTGAAAATTATTTTCTATGGGTTTCCCCTTCTTCGTCTAGAGCCGTCTATGTTAGCTTGTCCATGAATGATTTTTTCCCCTCTCTAAGAAGTTGAACCTCATATCCTTTGTATTTTGCCCCTTTCCTATTTTGTTTTGGTTCCTTAGATTTCTTTGGAGAAGTTTCTTGGACCTCCTCTATGATTTTCTTGTGTCAAATTTTCTTATCTTCTACATTGCATTTTCCTTCTAGACCTTCATCAAGCTCTCGTGTCTTTGGAACTATTTCCTTCTCTTTTATTATTTCTAATAATTCTTATTCTAATTGTTCTAATTTTGATGATATCTATTACATTTTCTTTTGTAGGTTTGACTCTATGTTGAATAAGTCTTGTTGTGACTTCTCATTCATTGGTCCTTGGTGGTTTTATTTTATTTCTTCATTGGGATAAAGCTTTCCAAGTGCCTGTGTACATGGTAGAAGAAACATTGAAAGGGTATGATTTCATAGTCAAACTCTTGATGGAGTTTACCTAGATATAAAACCAAATATTTCATTTTAATAAGTATTCTTCATAGGCCTACATATACAAATGCAAGTAAAACTAGACTAAATTTTCTAAATCTTGTTTGATATTTTCGAAGACTTCCTCTACCCAAAATTTCAAGGGTAGGCTAAACAACCATACCCCCACTAGAAATTTTATCACCACTTCTATATGAGGGCTAAAACCTAGCAACCAAAAATACCTCTATAAACCAACATTACGACAAGCTAGGGTCCTTCCATGTAGACCCAATCATAGTATTCCTATTGAGTGAAGGTTACCAAGAAGAAACCCTTTAACATAGTGACTAGTGCTTCCCCATTCAAAGTCCATTTACTTCTAACCCATCTCTTCAAAGTTGTAAAACCTAAGCACACTCTCATGAATTTGTGGATTAGGTTGCTTTGCAAATCCAACATGTTACCTCTGGTAATAGTATCACTAACTAGAAAGGAGGGAATCCCATCCTCCACTAGAAAGGTCTTATTAGATTTGTGACAAAAAATTGTAGCCTAGGGTTGAGGCCTTACCTTTTCCTTTGAGAACATCTGCAAATGGGGTTTAGTTTTGGCCTTCTATCTTCGTAACATGCCTACACTCATATCCACTTGACTCTTGAAATTGGACCTTTCGTTAAGTCCTATGATATTCTCTAGGACTGTCTTGTCTTCTAAACTTGCTTGAGGATCCATGCCTACAACATCTCTCAAAATAATATTATGCATTAAACAAATTCACAAAAGTATATCATGTAGCTTCTATTATCTTTTTCATATTAAATAGATAACTAAGACACCCTCAATATTTATAATAAATGTTCAAACATTAAAAGATAAATAAAAATAATAGCTTTAAATGCATCACTTCAAACTTAGATAAATTTTATTTGATTTACATGTAAATAAATCTGATAAGCATATGGAAAATCGAAAGCAGATTCTATTTTTTAATATCTGAGTTTTTGAACTTTTTAAGTTCTCCATTCTAGCTAAACTAAATTTCGCCTGGCTCTGTATTTTTTATTTTTAAATTGCCATGAATCAACATATTTGACTTTTGGTTTTGAATACAATGGACAAACTATTATTAAATCATCTAATGAATCACTGGCGTCCTCATCCACAAAGCGGCGAGAAGGAAATCCTCCAATAAAGATTCATAGGAAAAGACAACGGAAGGACCAAAAAATTATAAAAATATCAATAAAACACAAAAATAGTTGTTTGGGTTTAATAGCTATATAAAATGCTGAGGTAAGGTATGCTTTGTCTGTTTTCTTTTTTCTCCTTAACGTCGTGTTCTTGACTTTTGCATTGTTTGATTGATTGAGTACGTGATACAACTGAAGTATCTTGGGCAACAATAGAGAAAATTCCCCATCATGCCAATGAAATTCTTTGATTAGCAATATTTATGTTGCTAGTAATGCAAAACATTAAGGCAGGGCGGTCCTTTTCTAACTATTTGCTTTAATGTTTCAAACGTGAGGTTTTTAATTATTCCTTTTAGGAATTTTCTCTTATAGGTTCAGCCTTGAACAGTCGCCTAAACATATTAGGGCTCAAAAGGAATGATTATAGATAGATAAATATGTGAATTTCAATTATTTCACGCGTGTTCTACGCATTCAGCAAAACACCAGACATTGCTTCTCACACTATATGTTGTATTTAGCAATATGTAGACCACACAAAATAGAATGCAAAGTAATTTTTTTGTAAAAAGAAGTCACAAAGTTACATCAGCACATGACCTTTCCCATTCCTCAGTGAAACCATCGGCTACTGGAATTACGCTCTCTCGGTTTCAAGACAAAACATAGGATTTTGATGTTGTGGAGAGCATTTGTTATTCAAACTATAATCGTTTCCATTGACCCAAAATCTTGAGCTGCGAGCTGTTTGCACATAGAACAATCATATATTAAAATGGAACGAAATTTTAGGAAGAGTTTGTAGAGGTTAGCTACCATTATACAGTATCCAAGATTCTACATCAGACTAAGACATACACCTCTATACCTACAATCCCAATGATAAACTCTTGTACATTGAAATATTAAAACTAAAACCATGGAAAGCCTCACATTTGACGAGTAGGTCTGGGAATGATTCGATTTAATCAATAGATAGGCTCCACGGGGGAATTGTATCTGGACTTATCAAAGGGTGGCGGTGGTCACACATAATAGTATGGAGGTGGGGGAGATGCAGAAAGTGGTTGAGAGGACCTATAATAGTACGGTGTAGGTGGATGGGGGGATGTATGGTAGTATGGAGAAGACAGTGAATAGGATGGTGGAGGTGGGGACCTGTAATAATGAGGAGAAAGAGATGGGGAGGGTGGTGGAGGAGACTTGTAATAATATGGAGGAGAAAGAGATGAGGAGGGTGGTGGAGGAGAAAGAGATGGGGAGGGTGGTGGAGGAGACTTATAATAATGAGGAGGAGGTGAAGAAGATGGAGATGGAGGTGGTGGGAATTTGTAGTAGTATGGGGGAGGAAAATATGACGGTGGGGATGGAGAGGGTGGGGGAGGAGATTTGTAGTAATACGGAGGAGAGGTTGGTGAAGGAGATGGAGGCGGTGGGGATTTGTAGTAGTGTGGGGGACGAAATACTGGCGGTGGAGATGGAAAGGATGGAGGAGGAGATTTGTAGTAATAGGGAGGAGGGGGTGGAGATTTGTAGAAGTAAAGAGGAGGAGACTTTTCTAAATATGAATGATGGTATTCCGCCACTGCCAAGCCCACCCAGCAGAGTGCCAAAGCTACTGAAAAAGCCATTCTATCAGAACGTCTCCCGCCAAAGCCCATATTGATCTGGAAAACATTTCAAGTTGATCCGTTGTGTAGTTTTGAGAGGTGTGTATTTATGTACATGGAGAGGGAAGGCAAGCCTGATTGGGTCCAACTACTACACTTGGAATGATTCTTCTCTTTAAAGGACAAGGTGTAAGGCGGTGGAGCAGTTGATAACAGATAATTTAGGGCTTGTATGAGTATATAATATAGGTCTGCCTGAAGTTGTCACTACTACACTTGGAATGATTCTTCTCTTTAAAGGACAAGGTGTAAGACAGTGGAGTAGTTGATGACAGATAATTTAGGGCTTGAATGAATATATGAAATAGGTCTGCCTTAAGTTGTCTCTAAGAGAGGCGATCAATTTAACATGGAGGCGAATAAGCTGACATTAGAAACCACTATATGCTTTTGCGATGAAATTTGGCTTGGGTCGAAGAAATGGAGTTGGTGGCCAAATACATAGAAGCGGCAGTTACCATGTATCATGGTTCTCGTTTATGGCAGGCCTATCTTCTACCGTAAGTATTTTAATGCCAGAATTCTCCGCCGTATATTTTGAGTCTTTTCACATATGGTGCTGGTGGGAGTTTTACTATATTTTATATGAATGGTTTTTCTTAAAACAATTATGTATCCTTCTTAGGTGATAATATGTTGGTCAACCAATGAACGCAAATATACTTGTCCTCAAAATAGACTTATTTTTAAAAAATTACTTATATTTTCCAATTTACAGTTTAAAAATTGCTACGTAAGTAGTCATTGACCTCTTAGAGAAAAGGAAAATTCACAAATACACTCGTATATAACAAAATTCAGTCAATTCTATGAGAGATATAAAGGAACGGATTTGTTCAATATGCACATTTTTATAGGTTTAATTTGGTTGGCGTCAGTCACCTTCCAGATGATCGACTCTAGTAGTATTAGAGCTACTTCCTTACCACCTACCATGGTTGGAGCATAAATGGCACCATGTATATAGTATATAAAATTAATTTATTCCTAACGTCCTCTTATAAATTTCTTTTGTTAAAGATCCGATGATTAAGAAACAAGGATTATATCAAAATTTAGATAGTTAACATGAGCTTTATTATAATATTTATATAACATTTTTTTGAACTTTGAATTCAAAATACTTTTTAAAAATATTTTAAAATATATATTCACCAATAATAAATAAAGAGTAAAATAAAAGAGTATATAAACAAAAATAAATAAATAAAGAAATATAAATACCATGAAAGTAAAGAAGAAACAGTGATTAGTGTCTAGAGGCACCTTAATATTATACATATCACAAACTAATATAATAGATTAATCATTTTGGATATTTATAGTGATATCAAATCTCCAATTATGTATTAACCTCTACTTAACATAACTTGAATTGAAGGTTAAATTACAATATAATAAATATGTAACACTCGTTAATCAATGTTATCCATACAGGTGGATTAATTAATATCAATGTGAGTGAGTACATGAAGGTTCTTATAGGTTTACATGGAGAATCATGTAGGCTTACATAAATGATGCACATAGGCTTACATAAGTGATGGTCATAGGATTATCTAAGAAGTTCCTATGGGCTTACATATACAGTTACCTAGAGTCTACATCAACAATGTTCATAAGCACTCTTTCACACTTTTGACCTTGGCCTAATAAGATCATGCTATAGAATCTCTATTATCTTAATCAACCTGCAACCCTGTTCACCTCAAACATGAGCAACCAATACAAACAAATGTAGCAGAACAAAATAAAATGGTAGAATGCACTTGGAATAGAACCTAAATAAGTTATTCATATCAAAAAATTACAAGCCAAACCTTCAACAAATAGCTACAACAAAACTTCTAGATTCTTTTTCTCCTGAAAAACCTCTTTCCAGACTCTACCCAAAAAATCTCCCTACCACAGTATAAAACACTCCAAAAAAACCCTAATCCTAACTGATTCCTATTTTTACTACCACTAAAACCAGAAATAGTTGATAGATAATAACTATGCCTGATCCATAACCCCTTATTCAAGAACAGAGCTGTTACAAAAACTGAAATAGACCCAATAAATGAAGAGGGGTGGAGAGGAGGGAGAAATAAGTGTAATGGTTGTCCACATCATCCTCCCCAACTTTTAGAATTTTGAACCTCCTGGTTCAAATCCTTAAAATGGATTTATTATTGGTTGTCATCCCATCTCTTTCAGTTAGGAGTTGGTTAAGAGTTTTTTTTATGGCACCACCCACATCCCAAACACTATGACCACGCTCTGTGGCAATAGAATCCAGCTTGTCAAAGAAAAATATGCAAGGAGCTGCCTACCTAGCCTTGTCAAACATTTCTCTCACATTTTATGCACTTTCTCAAAACCATATTGTCAACAACTCTGGACCTTTCACGCTGATAAAGTTGGCCTGGCATTCATTAGCAATGGCTTTTGCCAGCATGGTCTTCCCACAACCTGGAGGCCCATAAAAGAGGACACCTTTTGGAGGAGACATGCCAAATTTCTCAAACTTATCGGGATGCTCCACAGTCATCTTCTCACTATCGATCACAAAGTAAGGAGAAACATATCCATGGTCAAATTGCATTCCCTCTACAATATATAAATTATTTTCTACACTTTTTTCCTCTTCAAGGGTTACAACACCCTTTCTACTAACTTTACTCATGGCCTCTGCTATCATATTTTCTATTTCATGGTTGTTCCCAACACTCACCGCAGCAACATCTGCCAACTCACTATCTTCAACCTCCTTTGACAATTTTTTCAATTCAAAAACTAAGGCTTTTGTTGTCTTGTCAATCCCCTTGGTGATCTGAATGGGATTTGCTCCTGCTGCAACCACATTTACATCTTCCACAATTAATCCTTGGGTAAGAACAACCAATGTGGTACTTCCATCACTAGATAAATCATTTGTCTTTGCTATAGTTTGCCTTACCAACTTGGCTTCAATATTCTCTATAGGATCCTCTAGTTCAACCTCTTTAGCAACTGTCACACCATCATTAACAATTTCCTCACCAATTATATTGTGTTCTTCACTTGGAATACTAGTGGATGATTTATCTCCATATTCACCTTCATGAAAACTATCCTTGACTTCATTACTCTGCTGATTGGATTTCTTTGCCCCTCTAGGATATAAAAGATAGTAGGTTTCTTCCTTTGACTCTTTGAGAAAATTTTTCCAGCCTATTGTAAAAAAATATAGGGTTGCTATTTCACTTGAGTCTTCACCTGTAAGAGGTTCCAAAATATGACATCTATTCCCTTGTTGAATTTCATATGTATTTTATCTACCATGGTGAATTACATTCTTGTCATAGTGCCAAGGCCTACCTAATAACAAATGATATGCATCCATAGGTACTACATCACAAAGCACTTTATCTTCATAAGGACCAATTTTGAAAGCAACAAGACAAGACATATTCACCAACACACTATGATCATTTTTTAACTAATATATCTTGTGAGGATTAGATTTTGGAATACAAGCATGTTGTATTTTTTCTACCATTTCTTTACTTACTATATTTTTGGTAGACCCACAATCTACAATCACCTTGCACACTTTCTCTCTACACTTGTATTTTGTTCAAAAAATACTCTTTCTTTTCCAATCAACTTCTAGGGCCTCTTTATCCCTTGATATTAGAGTTCTTCGTAGCATCAAGTTCTCTCCTATTTTTGCTTCCACTTCTTTAGTTGGAGGTTCTTCTCCTTATTCTTCTTGGGCTACCATAGCCCTCTTGGTATTATGTGGGCAGTCCATGGCCTTGTGGGTTTCATCGCATATTAAACATATTAAAGGTTTTCATTCTCCAGAGTATTGTTGTCCTCTTCCCCTACCTCTAAAACCTCCTCTTCCTTTGAATTCATGATCCATACCCCCCTCAAGATCTTCTTATTTTGCAGGTTTGGAGGAACTCCCTCTCCCTTTATCCTGGCTAATATCATCCTTCTTACTCATTTTTCTCTTTTGATTTAATTTTTCTTCTACCCCTAAATCATATTCATATACCTTATCCACTATAGGTAACTTAACTAAGGCAAGCTCATCTTGGAGTTGAAATCTTAACCCATTAACATGTTTAGCTTTTACTTGTTCTTATGCTTCTTGTAGATCAGTCCAAATTTGGAGCCTCATAAATTGCTCGGTATATATGATTGTATGGATTGATACCTTTGCCTTAGGTTTTGAAATTCCTTAAATTTTTTTTGTTGATAATCAGATGGCAAAAATTGAGTCTATAAATATTTCAATATCTTGAGCCACAATCTAATTTTTTCATTTCCTTACCTTCTCTTGGAACTCTGCAAGTTCTCCCAGCATAGGCCAACATGATAATTCAACTTGGAGGCTACAACCTTCACCCTTTTTGGACCATCTTCATCCACATCTTCCATTTCAAAATGCCTTTCCAACTTTTGAATCCAATCCAAGAATAAGTCTAGCTTGAGTTCACCTTTAAAATCTAAAATATCAACCTTCACTTTGGAACTTTGCTTGGACATAGCTTCAATAATTCTCTCCATTGGGTCTACCACCCTAGCTACATTCCCCTATTCTTCATGTTCATCTTTAGAATCATCTAAATATAATCTTTCCTCAATGTCTTCTAACCTCCTAAGCCATTTATCTGCATTGTTTCTCCTTGGACCTCCATTCCTCATGCCTCTTCCTCCCCAGTTCATAAGGATTCCCCTCTGGACCATGTGGATATGTTTAGATACCAAACTAATATAGATTATTTGTTATCTTAATTAGCTTGTAACCCTATTCAACTCAAGCAAGAACAACCAATACAAATAAATGTAGCAGAACAAAATAAAATAGTAGAAGGCACTTGAAATATAATCAAAATAAGTTATTGATATCAAAAACTTACAAGCCAAACCTTCAACAAATAGCTGCAGCAAAACTTCCAGAGTCTTTTTCTCCTAGAAAATCCTTTCCAAAATCACCCAGAAATTATCCCTACCACAGTATAAAACCCTAAAAATAAATCATAATCCTAATTGATTTCTATTAATAATACCACTAAAACCATAAATAGTTGATAGGTAATAACTATGCTTGATCTATAACCCCCTATTCAAGAACAAAGCTATTAAAAAATATGAAATAGATCCAATAAATAAAGAGGAGTGGAGAGGAGGGATAAATGGGTGTAACAAATGTCTACATCATATCATATTACACATACTTCAATAGCTCCCATAACCTGATCTAAGAGGCCAAGGAGAGGAGACATTAGAAGTAACATCACCCCATAATGAATGCTTTAATGGGGATTTGTTGGAGTATATTATATTATTTGGTACATGCTAAAGTACCCCATGGTATCTTCATGGTACATATATAAATAATATATTAGGGTTGAGTCATAGTTTAGAATGCGAATTATATGCCCCCTTTTATGTAAGTGTGAATTTGCAAGAAATGCACAAGTGTTTTTGTAAAGTTGTAATGTGTAGAAAATGCACAAGTGTTATGTGAGTGAGAGTGCAAGTGTAAGTTGAGTCTAATATATGAGAACAAATATGTGTACAAGTACCTTTATATTAGAGTGTGCAATATATATAAGTGTAAGAGTCATGTATATGTGTGCATATGTTATAGTGTCAAGTGTTCATCAAGTATGCAAGTGGCAAGTAGTCAAACCAAGAGTCATGATACTTGGCATATGAAGAGCTATAGTCAAGTATCCAAAGAGTCCCATTAATATTGCTATATTATGGAGATAATGCTCCATAGATAGATATAGTGATCATAACAAAGAGAGGTGACTATTATATTTGTAAGAGAAAGAGTAATAAAGCTTGTATACATTTTGAGTAATTAATATTGTAAGTTATATTATGTGCTTAGTATATGTTTTATTAAAGCTATTTACATTCATATTTTTGTTTATTATTAAAATTTATGTGAAATATTATAATCCTTGTTATACATATTAATTTTCTCATATTATTCTACTCATATTATTATCTTGACCTTATTATATTGTGACTATATTGTATTTGATCTTGTGATATTTTATGGTAGTATTTAGGTTTAAAAATTCATCAGTGGTATTAGATATACCATCACACTTTGTCCAGATTGATAAGAGTTCATTTTAGCCACTATTATATTGATTTTATCTAATATGATAAAGTTGATTAAGAGTCTATTTACTTTGAAAGTAGTAAGACTCAGACTCTTTTTTAAGATCACATTGAGTAGAAACACTATGGTCATTCGACTAGGTTGAATGAAAACTAGTGAAGAATATGACTCAACTATATTGAAGGAGAACCAACTTAGAAGAAAGTTGGTCATTCAGGAAAGAGATATCTTGACATTAATATTGGATTCTCTAGTAAGGAGGAGAATCATATTGGGTTCTTAGGTTTGACCTAAGATATTATTGATTTCAAAAAAGAGTTGCAGTAGAGACTAAGTTACATAAGTATAAGAAGCTTCCTATAGAAGAGAGAGAAGAGTTTCAAATTTTGAAAGCAACATCAAAAAAATATAGTAGTAGATTTAGAAGTATTCAAAGATTCCTAAGAAAATAAAATGTAGCATAAAAAGAAATATAACAATGTATTGAGAAGCACTTGGAGCTTCCTAAGAGAAAATAAAGAAATCATAACAAAATAAAGAAGATAGATATATCAATCTCTAATATATCAGTCTTGAAAAAAATTAAAGAAACACCTATCTTACTTTATATAGCTTCAATCATTGGATTAGAATCTATAATTATTAATATTTGCAAGGTAGTATGAGGAAAGAGGCCCATAAAAAAAACCCTTATAGAAGGAGAAAGAGTCTTATATAGATAAAATAAAGAAGTCCTCATAGAATAAGAAAGAGGCCCTTATTAAAAATAGATAAAATGACCCAAAAAAGGAAGAAATAGAAGTTCATATAGAGAATAAATAAGGAAGTCCTATAGAGAAGATAAAGAGGCATGTATGAAAAAGAAATAGAGGTTCATCTAAAGAGTAGAGAAAGAGAATTTTATACAAAAGGAAAATAAGGCTTACAAAAACATAAAGAGTTCATAAGAAGATTCAACTCAAGAATTCAATAAGGTAAAGAGTAATAATATTGCTCTATAGTAGTCAATATTTGGCTCTATACTATCATATTACAAAGAGTAGCCATACAAAACACTAAAAGCGAAAAACATATTTTCATTCAACATAAAAAAGAAGAGATAATTTAAGAGTTATTCTAGACATGTAGAAATAGAAACATAGAAAGAAAGAGCTATGCAAAAAGAGATACATTTATTAGTTAGTTAAACTTCAAATAAGCGAGAATATTGAAGAGTACAAAAGTGATCAACATAAAAACATACATGAGATATTACATGGATGGAGTTCAAGGTTAAGGAAAAATGAAAATCAAGTAACACACTTTCACAAAGGAGGAGTATCTCCTACACCTACAGCTAAAAATAATTCATAGGGATCAAAGCATTTTAGAAAACTCACTCAACAAATAGAAAGTTATCTACTACTAAAGACAATGACCAACACTCAAGTAGAATAGTGAACAATAGATATAGAAAAGTAGGTAAAAGAGAAATTATAATAGGCTCTAGCATGTAACGATGCAACACATTGTACTTAGATAAATATTAATATTATAGTGAAGTCAATCCAAGTAGTAGTAGACGACTCTACATTCTAGAAACACACATTAGAAGACATAGCATTACAAAATTCATAGAGAAGAATACAAAGTGAATTAAAATTTTATGCCTTGTTGGAATGGTGCATCATTCAAGGAAATTTCCTAATGCATCATGATATTCTAACATTTCAAGCAAGAAATAAAAAAAAATTCCAAGAATTATGTAGAACTTTCTTTTTTTAAAAGAGGAGTATCACTATTTACGTGCATCCCACCATCTAGCAGTTTCTAATCAATGTGGCATCATCTTAAAAAAAAAATCAAGGTAAAGAAAACAGAACCCTAAATTGCCCAACAAAAGTGAGTGTATAGACCACAATGTGGACGTAATCCAGAGTCAAGAGGAAATTAGAGGTTATATTATTTCAGAGGTATTCTAAAGTTTAAAAATAATTTTTAAGTCAATTAAGGAGGTATATGATTGTTAATTTTTTAGTGAGTTATATGTTTTTTAGTTATTTTAAGATATGGAGTAATAAGGATGCCTACTTTGTTAGTTTTTTTTTGTAACAAGCCAAGTCTACTCATCTGGTTGTACCATTAAAATAAGTCAAGCATTTCCTCAAGGTAGTTTTTTTTTCATTTTCAAACAATATTTTTGTTCATAAGAGTGCTTTCTTCCCCATAAAAGTATTATGGATAATATCAAACTAGTTTTGGATTCTAGACTATTGTAGATAGCCACCCAAGTTGATGAGATTGACCAAATCCCGTAGAGGTGCCATTTTATAGAATCGAATTGTCTTATTTATCAACCTCTTATTCTGGCATGTGGGTCAATCCATGATAGGAGTTGTCCTCTAGGGCCCATAACACCTAGAGGGGGATGATTTCTTCCCCATACCTTAGCATTTGTGAACCCACGACCTAACTGGTCAACTTGTTCAACATCTGTGAATCCATGACCTAACTGGTTGGCTTAATTAAAACTTTAGTTATGCAAGGGATCAACATACATATGCCTCCGTGACTAATTGATTTTTCCCTACCCAAATTTAGTTAGTGCCATGTCAATACCCTGACCTTGGATTTCATCACACATGCCCATTGTGACTCACAAATGTTTATCCCATACCAAACGTTGTGGTTAAACCAACTAAGTCAAATGAACATGGGACTTATCACAGTACTACCTGGATAGCAATCTAGAGATGGCATCCCATACTTCCCATCATCAAAAGTTCTGACTGAGTCTTGTCTAGACCAATTTCGCTAGACTACAGTTACTTTGAGACTTTTTCTATGCAATATCTGTACCATAGCAGCATTGGGTATATAAATATCTTAATCATCTTTCCTAATGAATTAGGTCAGTTATTTTACTAGAGCATGGGCATATTTATATTTTAACTCTAAGACATGTTATGTGCACAACCACACATAAATTTATTTTCTCATCTTTCCAGATGAGTTAGATCAATATTTTAGTTGCATTTATAGCTAGCATTCACCACTAAAAGACTCTAGATAGGACCAATACAAGAGTTCACATAATCTATTCCAAACTCTTAGGAGTCCTTTCCCATAAACCCATACATTCTATCTTAAATTCCTTAACCAAGAGTTCATATCCTATTAAAGACACCATTATGGTAAATAATTACACTATCAAAATATCTCATAATCTTCCAATTCCAAGCTTAGCTTTACTCAACTACCAAGTCCTTATTTACAAGGATTACTTCTATGTTTACCTTGTTTCTCAAGTTACTTCTCCCCAAGTTTATGGTTTCATAAGTCTCATAACCATATTATACAAGGTAAAGTTATAGGTAGTTATACTTGATTGCTTTAATCCAATGACTTGAGCTCAATTTCAAAACATCTTTTAGAACTTAGTATAAAAATCATGTGGGATATTGCGAGTCTTTCCGCTCTACCCTATGATATTTATTATACTAAAGAAGCTCACACTTAAGAATTATCCTAATTATTAGAGTATAGAATACACTTGTTCAATTATTATCTATTAGACTTAGATTTTTCTTTATAAAACAAATTCTAGTCATGTATAACTTTAATAATAAAAGCATTCTTACAACAAATAGAAAATAGTATTTAATTACCATCATAATAACAATTTATTAAAAGAGTTAATACTCGATTTAATGTAACAAAACTCGATATGAGTTCATTTTCCTCTCTAGATAAAAATAAAGCACAAGGTTTCGATTCTAAAGCATTTAGATCCTTAAGAATGCTTCAGATATTATTAAAACTTGGATAACACCTCCAAAACATTTGTGTATTCAAGGAAAGTAAATTAATACATTATGCTGAAAACACTACTACTGACCTAAAGCCGAATTCTATGGATAACTTATAAAAAGAGTACTACCAAATCATTGGTTCACTAAATAGTTCTCAATATAGGACTTCTTGCATAAAATAAACTTCCCACACTAACAACCAAGTAAAGCTATCTTTTATACTTCATTGGATAAGTGGTTACCATTTTTCTAAGAGGTCACAATCTACATTTAATAGAATTTGTTCTTTTAACCAGAAAATATATTTAAAGCTTTTCAAACTCATAATCCTTATATCATAAGATGTCTGAAAAACACTCGTAATGATAACTATTTTTTCTCATGTTACAGGACCATTCTTAGTTTAGGCATAAAACTAAATAAAAGAATTTATTTCTCCTTCCAAAGAGAAATAATCACATAAACAACCAGATATAATTATCTGCCATAAATATTAACATGACCCTTCTTCCATAATTATGGACTGAAATACACAGAGTTACATATTTGATACTCTTTCATACTACCCTAGAATTTCATAGAAAAACTTGTTATACTAACAAGGAAATAAATTATTTCAGTTTTCTCCTAAAGCTTACTTCAAATCATCATTGAAAACAAATTATAAAGGAGCTATGTTATTTTATATTAATACGAAGCTTCCAAATCTGGTTTATATGAAATAACTTTTATCGAACTATCACTTGAATTTTCTTTAGCATGTGAGCCAATTGTCTAGATGGTTCCACTTATGCCAAGATTGCACCATAGAACTCTGACGTTCACCAGTAGCAATTCTTCAATCCATTTTCATTTTCCAATTAAAAATTGCCATCATATTTCCAGGATAAGTAGTATGGGATCATATTTGGATTATTATAATGGATGCATGCATAATCCTAAATGCCTCCTCACATTACTTAGAATGCATGCAAACAATATGACAATATTACACAACATTTATTCATTCCCAAAAACAATATAACTAAGACAAGCATGACTTGCAGGTGATGCAGGAGCATCCAGTGGCACCTGATGCAGAGGCATCCAGTGGCAGGAGGGCCACTTCTGAAGAGTCGGCTTAGGAAGAAGAAGAAGAAGGCAAAGAAAATTTTTCTAAGGCAAAAGTTGAAAGTTATGTAACGAAATTGTGATGTCGCGATTTCGTGATGTCGCAAAATCGCAATGTCGAAGGGAGGCCAGGGCAGAAGAAGTCAGGAGTAGCAAAATTGTGACGTCGCAATTTTGTGACGTTGCAAAATCATGACATCAAGGCGAGGCAGAGGCAAGAGTCGAAAGCAGTAGCGAAATTGCGATGTCAAGGCAAGGCAGAGGTAAAAGCCAGAAGTAGTAGCAAAATCGTGACGTGTAGCGAAATTGCGACGTCAAGGCAAGGCAGAGGTAGAAGCCAGAAGCAGTAGCGAAATCGCGACGTCGTGATTTCATGACGTTGCGATATCACAACATCAATTGAAAACTAGGGCAAGGAGGAAGTTTCGTCGTGATATCATGACATTGCGATATCGCGACGTCGCAAGAAAAACCAAGGCAAGGCAGGAGTTGGTCGCGATATCGTCCATGTTGCGATATCGTGACCAAAAATGCAAAGGAGCGTAGGGGGGCTGAAATGTCGTGATATCACGACATGTCGCGATATCGTGGCAGAGAGAGAAGAAGACGAAGAAGAAGAAAGAGATGGCAGGAAACCGTGATAGGCAGTATTTTCAAAGGTTGTCAAGGACGACACATGGCACAAGGTGCAGTTAAAGCGGGTGATTACCCAGGAGTGCGGGAGACGAAGAGGATTGTCATGCAGAGTATCCTGATAGAGAGCTACGGTGATAGAGACCGTGCGGAGTGGGGTATTAAATCGGGTTGGTGTCCCGATTTTTATGTTGATGTTTCAATGGGTCGGGGCCTCTATAAAAATCTAGTCTTTGTAATAAATCGGGTTGGTGTCCCGGTTAAATGCATAAGTTGTTTCAGAGGGTCGGGGCCTCTATAAAAACCTAGTTTAATGTAATAGTCGGGGGTGGATCGAATATTGCACGTAGAGTGTGGAAGTGAGAAGACCAAGCCGAGCGCTGGTCATTGTAAAGCTTGCGGGCTGTTTGTATGTATTTTCCAGATTTAATAGAAGAAAAATTTGGGAATTGCGTGAGTGTGAGCGTGTGATTTTTCCGTCCCCCATCAGTGGTATCAGAGCCAGTGATTTTGAGTGCATAAATAGATCGTTGACCGTGAGGCAGTTTGTGCCAGGATCTATGGTAGGGTTCTAAGAGAGAGATTTTAGGATCCTCGAGTGTGTAACAGATCACCGGACGTGAGGCAGTTACACCAGGATCAGTGGGAGATATGATGACAATGAGAGAGTTCAAGGCATTGCAGAGGCAAGTGCAAGCCCTGCAGGAGGAACTACTCAAGAGAGATTTGCAGAGGCAAGTGAAAGCCCTGCAAAGGGAGCTACACAGACAGCGTGAGGAGAAACAGAGAAAGAGAGAAGAGGAGTGCAAGCAGGCTACAGAGGTGTGCAGCAGTGCCGGGACCTACCTAGAAGAAGACAAAGATTTTTTTGGGCAAGAAGAAGAGTGTAAGCAGGCTACAGACAAGGAAGTGCGCAGTAGTGGTAGAATTTGTCTGGAGGAAGACAGAAGTTATTCTAGCCAGGAGACTAGGTTGGAATAGACTACAGAGGCAGAGGAATGTCTGGAGGTGTTGTAGGAGGCAACAACCAGACCATGCAAAAGTGAAGATCACTTCTCCACTAACCTTGGGTGTCTGATGCAGGAGCATCTAGTGGCACCTGATGCAGAGGCATCCAGTGGTAGGAGGGCCACTTCTGAAGAGTCGACTCAGGAAGAAGAAGAAGAAGGCAAAGAAAATTTTTCTAAGGCAAAAGTTGAAAGTTGTAGTGAAATTGTGACATCATGATTTCACGACATCACAAAATCATGATGTCAAAGGGAGGCCAGGGCAGAAGAATTCAGGAGTAGCAAAATCATGATGTCATGATTTTGTGATGTCACAAAATCATGACGTCAAGGTGAGGCGGAGGCAGGAGTCGAAAGCAGTAGCGAAATCATGACGTTGTGATTTCACGACATCACGAAATCATGACGTTAAGGTGAGGCAGAGGCAGAAGTCAGAAGCAGTAGCGAAATCACGATGTCGCGATATCATGACATCAATTGAAAACTAGGGCAAAGAGGAAGTTTCATCATGATATCGCGACGTTGCAAGAAAAACCAAGGCAAGGCGGGAGTTGGTCGCGATATCATGACATGTCGCAATATCGTGACCAAAAATGCAAAGGAGCGCAGGGGGCTAAAACGTCGTGATATCGCGACATGTCGCGATATCACGACGGAGAGAGAAGAAGATGAAGAAGAAGAAAGAGATGGCGGGAAACCACGACAGGTGGTATTTTCAAAGGTTGTCAAGGATGACATGTGGCACAAGGTGCAGTTAAAGCGGGTGATTACCCAGGAGCACGGGAGACGAAGAGGATGGTCATGTAGAGTATCCTGACAGGGAGCGGCGGTGACAGAGACCATGTGGAGTGGGGTATTAAATCGGGTTGGTGTCTCAATTTTTGTGTTGATGTTTTAGTGGGTCGAGGCCTCTATAAAAACCTAGTCTTTGTAATAAATCAGGTTGGTGCCCCGGTTAAATGCGTAAGTTGTTTCAGAGGGTTGGGGCCTCTATAAAAACCTAGTTTAATGTAATAGTCGGGGTGGTGGATCGGAGATTGCACACAGAGTGTGGAAGTGAGAAGACCAAGCCGAGCGTTGGTCATTGTAAAGCCTATGGGTTGTTTGTATGTATTTTCCAGATTTAATGGAAGACAAAATTTTGGAATTGCGTGTGTGAACATGTGATTTTCTCATCCCCCATCAGTTGTATCAGAGCTAGTGATTCTGAGTGCATAAATAGATCGTCGGTCGTGAGGCAGTTTGCGCCAGGATCTGTGGTAGGGTTTTGAGAGAGAGAGAGAGTTTAGGATCCATGAGTGTGTAACATATCGTCGGATGTGAGGCAGTTACACCAATATCAGTGGGAGATATGATGACAATGAGAGAGTTCAAGGCATTACAGAGGTAAGTGCAAGCCCTGCAAGAGGAACTGCTCAAGAGAGATTTGTAGAGGCAAGTGAAAACCCTGCAAAGGGAGCTGTGCAAACAGTGTGAGGAGAAACAGAGAAAGATAGAAGAGGAGTGCAAGCAGGCTGCAGAGGTGTGCAGTAGTGCCAAGACCTGCCTGGAAGAAGACAGAGATTTTTTTGGGCAAGAAGAAAAGTGTAAGCAGACTACAGACAAGGAAGTGTGTAGTAGTGGCAGAATCTATCTGGAGGAAGACAGAAGTTATTCTAGCTAGGATACTGGGTTGGAACAGACTGCAGAGGCAGAGGAATGTCTTAAGGTGTTGTAGGAGGCAGTAACCAGACCATGCAGAAGTGAATATCACTTCTTCACTAACCCCGGGTGTCTAATGTAGGAGCATCCTGTGGCACCAAATGTAGAGGCATCTAGTGGTAGGAGGGCCACTTTTGAAGAGTCGGCTCAGGAAGAAGAAGAAGAAGGCAAAGAAAATTTTTCTAAGGCAAAAGTTGAAAGTTGTAGCGAAATCACAACGTCACGATTTCGTGATATCGCAAAATCGTGACGTCGCAATTTTATGACGTAACAAAATTGTGACATTGAAGGGAGGCCAAGGCAGAAGAAGTTAGAAGTAGCGAAATCGCGATGTCGTGATTTCGTGACGTCGCAAAATCATGACGTCAAGGCGAGGCGGAGGCAGCAGTCGAAAGCAGTAGCGAAATCACGACGTCATGATTTTGTGATGTCACGAAATCGTGACATCAATGCAAGGCAGAGGTAGAAGTCAAAAGTAGTAGCAAAATTGTGACATCACGATTTCATGATGTCATGATATAGCGACATCAATTGAAAACTAGGGCAAGGAGGAAGTTTCATCGTGATATCGCGACGTCGCAAGAAAAACCAAGGCAAGGTGGGAGTTGGTCACGATATCGCGACATGTCGTGATATCGTGACCAAAAATGCAAAGGAGCATAGGGGGGCTGAAACGTCGTGATATCGCAACATGTCACGATATCGCAACGGAGAGAGAAGAAGACGAAGAAGAAGAAAGAGATGGTGGGAAACCACGACAGGCAGTATTTTCAAAGGTTGTCAAGGACAACATGTGGCACAAGGTTTAGTTAAAGTAGGTGATTACCCAAGAGCACGGGAGATGAAGAGGATGGTCGTGCAGAGTATCTTGACAAGGAGCGGCGGTGATAGAGACCGTGCGGAGTGGGGTATTAAATCGGGTTGGTGTCCCAATTTTTGTGTTGATGTTTCAGAGGGTCGGGGCCTCTATAAAAACCTAGTCTTTGTAATAAATCGGGTTGGTGCCCCGATTAAATGCGTAAGTTGTTTCAGAGGGTCGGGGCCTCTATAAAAACCTAGTTTAATGTAATAGTTGGGGGTGGATCGGAGATTGCACGTAAAGTGTGGAAGTGAGAAGACCAAGCCGAGCACTAGTCATTGTAAAGCCTACGGGCTGTTTGTATGTATTTTCCAGATTTAATAGAAGAAAAATTTGGGAATTGCGTGAGTGTGAGCGTGTGATTTTCCCGTCCCCCATCATGCAGTGTTCAAACATCTACAAAATAACATGTATACATGAAACATGCATTCACAACCCAATCCACACACAACCATCGTATCCAATATTCAAGAAAACACTTTCTCTTTTGAGCAATTGGTTCTTGTGCTCTATCTATTTTATGTATACGCATGCAGTCATTCAAAACATTGAAAATTTCAAGTTCTCTAAGTTTGTAAAGGTATCACACATGCATCTCTAACAACCTTTCCATTCAAAAATATAGTTTTACATTTCATTAAATATTTTCAAATCCAAAGCATCACTATAAAAATTTACCATTGATAAGATAATTTTCAAACCAAAATATCATTGTAACAAATTGCCATTCCTAGCCAAAACAATACTATATCAACCATAACAAAGAACATTCTTGGCCTATATTCACTTTCTAGAACTTTAATCCTTTCAACCAAATGCTTTTATCAATGTATCTTTCAAGCTATTTCTTCTAGTTTTTCCATAGGTTTTTTCCTTCTTTGTCAGTTGATAAGTGTAAAAACCACACACCACAAAAATCAAAATGATAGGAGAATTTTCTTTTTTCTTCCGCCTCCCTCTTTCTTATTACTTTTTCTTTATTAACCAAATCATGGAAAACAAAATTCACAAGTCATCATGAATTCATATGCATGGATACTATTTTTCCCACATATACCTCTTCCAAGTTTTTCCCCCTTGTTCCCCACAACTCGGAGAACCCAAGAACTATCTTATCGAAAATTACATGCACAATGCCAAATGCTAAATGAGTTTTAACAATCAACATGCACACATCATCCATTATCATTATAAAATATTGAGGATTTTATTCTCCATTACCGCAACTCTACATTGATAATTAAAGAAGCATAATCAAAAGCATAACCCATGAACAACTATTTTTATTTAATTATTTATTATATATTCTAAGTTTAATTTCAAATAATAAATAATTAAGAGAATGAATATTTTCAATCCACCACACAATTAAATCATAGGTGAATCCATGTGTATTGCATCTCCATTTCCACATAAAAGAAGCAAAATATAATAATAAACCATTACAAATATTATGCAAACATTAACATAAAACACATCTTTATTTTTATTCTCTCAACACATAAACCATATGTTAATCAATTGTTTCTCATTCCTTGCAATATAAGAATCATGTAAGCATTTAAACTTAATAATTTAGCATGATGGCTCCCATGGTTAGCATCTTTATTGCCAATGAAAAATCATAATACATCACTTTCACAAACAATAACATATTTTCAAGTGAAGCAAACACAAGTATACCGTATACAAATAACTCATGTAATCCTATATGAAATATAATTATGGAGCTTTTGTGTACCCCTGAGCTGAATCATCATTTCCCTACTCACATTTTCCACTGAGCAACTTATCCATCCAATGCACATACCTGGTCCTACACATACAAAGGATATCATTAGTACCATACTCCAAAAGATAAAGGTAAGTTTAATATTTTAAATTTCCATAACCAATGGTCATGTGAGGAGGGTCGTTACATTGTTATTAGAATTATTAAAGAAACAATAAGGTTTGAGTGATAAGGAAATAAAGTAGTTTGTTTTCTAAATAAATTTTTTTGAGTCATTTTAGTAGTTGAAGTTAAAAAAAGAAAGGTTGAAAACTTAAATATTAGGAGAATTTTTTAAATTTTGCAAATTCAATTTTTGGGAGTTAAAATGTTTTCTACAACAAAGGTAAAAAAACATAGAATTTACAAATTTCATAGTATTACATATCTTCATAAACTAGGGAGACATAAGGTTTACTACTACATAGGAATTAAATAAAAAAAATGAATTACTTAAACCTAGGAGTTATAAGGTTGTCTACTTCAAAGGATTCAAAGTTGCAAATTTTGCAAATATGGAGTCCATAATTAGAAAATAAATATTAGAGGTGATAAATATTGGAATTAAGAATTTGATTAAAAATTTTGAAGGAAAGATAGATATAGTATCAAAATTAATCTATAGTGAAGCCATAGATGAAAGTTTTGAAACATTTGAATACTATTTACATTCAAGACTTACTGAAGCAATTGATGATGGAAAGGATAATATTATGATACCTCTAGATATAGGTAGAATAATGTATATGTTATTGCTTTCACTTAAGCTTCATATAGATGAAAATTTGAAACAAAAATAATTGATTGAAACTCTAAAATAGGTAGATATTTATAGAAATGAATCAAGTGAATCATCTCTAAAAATAATATTTCAATGTTTATATAGTATTATGACGCTCTAAGTGAATATTCATAATTTACTATACAGGAAAGAAAGAATCAAATGCTTCAAACGTTCAAGACACATGAATGATTCTCATACATGAATCTGATGACAATGAGATAATTCCAATAGTTCATGATCCTAAAGATAAATTTGAATTTAAATAATATGAAACTTATGGAGCTCAAGCAAAAGATCATATGCATTAAAAGGTCACTTGAATATTTAAGACAAAGACGAAGACCATGACTGAAGACTAAATCTTCAATAATAAAATAATGTAATAAAGGGGGGTGTTGGAGTATATTACAATATTTGGTACCTTCATGGTACATTTGTAAATAATATATTATGGTTGATTCATAGTTTAGAGTGAGTTATATTTCCCATTTTATGTAAGTGCAAATGTGCAGGAAATGCACAAGTGTCATGTAAAGTTGTAATGTGTAGGAAATGCACAAGTGTCATGTGAGTTAAAGTGCAAGTGTAAATTGAGTATATGTGCACAAGTGTCTTGTATATATGAGAACAAATATATAATTTACAATTGTTCACAAGTGTCTTAGATTATAGTGTGCAAGTTACATAAATGTATTAGTCATGTATAGGTGTGCATATTTTATAGTATCAAGTGTTCATCAAGTATGCAAGTGGAAAGTAGTTGATCCAAGAGTCATAAGACTTGACATATGAAGAGCTATAGTCAAGTATCCAAATAGTCATAATGTTA
This sequence comes from Wollemia nobilis, assembly GCA_028583015.1. Classification (NCBI taxonomy): domain Eukaryota; kingdom Viridiplantae; phylum Streptophyta; class Pinopsida; order Araucariales; family Araucariaceae; genus Wollemia; species Wollemia nobilis. The sequence continues at coordinate 7,649,334 of JAQPPZ010017095.1, forward strand.
TTGTTGTATTATGGATACAATACTCCATAGAGAGATATAGTGATCATAACAAAGAGAGGTGACTACCATAGTTGTAAGAGAAAAGGAGTAATAAAGCTTGTTACATTTTGAGAAATTAATATTGTAAGTTATATTACATGCTTAGTACATATTTTATTAATGTTATTTACATTCATATTTAGGATTATTATTGAATGTTATTTTATTTATTATTTTCATACATATAAATTTACTCATATTATTCTATTTATATCATTATCTTGACCTTATTATATTGTGGTTATATTATATATGATTTTTTAATATATAACCTTTGATATTTTGTGGTAGTATTAAGGTTTAAAAATCCATAATAAATGATGCATTTCAGCTTACATACATGATGCACAAAGGCTTACATAAGTGATGGTCATGTGATTATATGAGGAATTCCTATAGGCTTACATATACAATTACCCAAAGTCCACATAAGCAATGTTCGTAAGCACTCTTTCACACTTTTATCCTTGGCCTAATAAGATCATATTACACATACTTCAATAGTCCACATAACCTGGTCTAATAGGCCAAGGAGAGGAGACATTAGAAGTAATATTCCCCTATAATGGATGCTTTAATGGAAATTTGCTTTATCATTGCCATGCTTTTCATCATCAAAAGACTAATGTGTAGATCTCAAGAATTTTATCTCAATATTCTTATGCAATTTTTGATTGAGTATCCTTCCCTTTTAGAATACTCATATATGTTTGACTTTTTTGAAATCATGGACTTGCCCTTGGGCAACTACGCCTGATATTCCATGGATGTGAAGTCCTTTGTATGAGCTTGTATATGAGAAAGAACTACATAATTATTCATTGTACATTCATAATGAATAATAATTTTGAAAAAAAATGTAATAGAAATAGGTTGTGGCTCCTTGATAGTCATAGCATTCACATAAAGCACCAAGCCAATTGTATGAAATGGAGGAGTAATATTGGATGTGATAGATTTCACATACTTTTCATTACCCTTTACCTTAACTCTTGTTGTAGCTATGTCAGCTTTTAGGGATTTGAATTGAGATATATAATTTTCAACATTACCAAAATCTAAAATTTTGAAATTATAATTCTCCATATTTATTCTATTAAATTTATTAACACTTACTTTTCCATAGATATCCTTCAATATTTAACATACCTATATAGGTTTGATCTTCTCTCTTATATAAAAAACTACATTTGCTTAACCGAATATGAAAAATAGACTCAGGTTTCCTCTTTATTATCAAGTTCAAGATCATTAGAAAAAAATTTTAATTCATAATTAAATATGAACACAAAATTATTACTTCTAAGTAATATTAAAATTTGAGCTAACCAAGTGCTTAATATTTTTTATTGAGGCAACTAACATAGGCTAAATAATCCATTTTGCATTAAAGTCCACAAAGAATTATAATATATTTTTAAACTAATGTTAACATTATGTAGAGGTCAAAATATCATGTGATATAAAAAAATAGGCTCCAAGTGCTTTTGTATGTATCCTCCAGACAACCTGCCCCTACCCCTCCTAGTTCCTCACTTAATCCCAATCAGTTCACCCCTGTTAAGCCCACTAATAGTAGAATTCATGAAACACCCATTCATGAGGTACCCAGTGATGACAATAACCCTAAATTTTCCTCTCTCATACCTTTGAAGCCCAAGGATTAGTATGGTGATTTTGATTTTAAATTGAGGTCTATTAAATGCTCCTTGTCTAGGTTTCTCCAGATTCCCAATCCATATTTCATATGTGCCTCATTGCGCCTGAAGAAGCTGAAGAAAGGGTCATCATCCCTAGTGAAAGATATTAAGTCGAAGAAAGAGGTTTACTATGAGATGTTCCGCCCTAAGGAGCCAACAAAGGAGTAGTTCAATGATACCTCTACCACTGCACTTCATAGATCTATGCTTAGCCATATTGCCAACTTGATACCCATCCTATTTGCATATGCCAACTCCTAAAACCAAGTAGCAAAGGTTCTTGAAGAAGCCCATGGTTATATAAATACCATCTTCAAGGAGATAGATGAATCTCCTAGCACTAATGATGGGAATTGAGTTGTATATCTTTGTTGTGGGACGTCCCTCAGGATGGCCCTGCTATCTAGTTTTGGTCCTATTAGGATCATCTCATATGGGTATCCCCATTTTGAGATGTGTTTCGATGTAAGGTTGGACCCCTATTGTGGGCCGCCCTTTGTTTTGGCCTATAATCCTAAAGTTTTGATGGTTTTTTCTTGGTTGTAACAAGGTTTTGGGGCTCCTTTCAAAACCCACTATCAATGAAATTCCTTTTCACCGATAGAAAAAATGTAAGACTTTGGAAGCTTGGATATATTATCACTTATATTATAAATAAATCAATGTTTAACCTTGGAGAATATTTTTCTAAATCAAGTACTTCCACTTGAAAAAAAAATTAGCTAACACTTGTGTAAAAATGATTAGTTGTTGCTTGCTTCTAATCATCTAATAATAATTTAATAGACTAACTTCTTTGATTGGCTATATTCCATAACACACACATATACACACACATTTCTTGCATAGTTCATATCTAATGGGATTCAAACTCAATATGTTGAAGGGACCATCTTATGTTTTATTCCCAAAGCTAGGCATCCAACCAACATCTTTGGGAGCTAAATAAAAATGTTAAAAATGTATGCACTTACTTCTAAAACAATAAAATAGATATTGGTATTAAAATAGTTTTAACATGTGATCATGATCATGTGAAGAAGGGAACCTACCATTCCACCACAAGGAAAACTAAAGTTAGAAGGTAAGATACTTTTTCACAAAGGAATCTAAACTAGTGATGTTTGTGAGAGAGCTCAAAAATAATGCTCTTGGGGTTCAAACTTGTGATCTTATGATCACAACAAAGCATACTAACCATATACCATAGCATGGATTGGAGAAAAGATAAATTAATAATTTTATAAACATTTCCAAAGGGAATTATTATATTTTTCCTTTAGATCCCATGGGCACTTTAACACTAAATATCTATCCTTTTCCTAAAAATTATACCATTTATAGATCAAAATTTAGATATTTCCTCTATAATTGCTATGATTAAATATTGCACTAGCATCATAATTACAGCTAGGCAAAGAAAATGGAGAATGTAGATGATAGTGCCATTGATCTACAAAAGGGATAAATTCCTAGAGTTTCAAACAAAACCTATTATATATCTAAAAGTATAGTTGAGAAAATTGAAATCAGATCATAATAGACTTGGAAAAGAATAGAGAAAAATTGGGAATCAAGAAAACATTAGAAAAAAATTGATAAAAAATTGGCAATTTTTCATCGAAAAAAATCGAAGAAAATGTAAATTTTCATTGAAAAAATGCTTTTTCATACTTATCACAATTTTTTGGCAAAAAAATCGATAAAAAATTGGCTAGGATGTGAATCAAGAAAAATAGACTCGAATCAATATTTTTAAAATATTTTCTCGACTATGGGTAAAAGAACCAATCACTACACCATTAATTGCAACATAATTGAAGAAAAATTTGAATATATACTTGTGTAGAGCAGGTTAAGGAGAGGTGCATATTTCATCCCAAAAATATCTATAGATCCTCCATCCTTCTTGAAAAATAAGGCATTTATTTTTCTTCATAAAATGAAGTTGGAGAGAGTCAAACCTATGTCCAATGCCATGCAAGTAAAATGGCATACCACCACATTACTCTCCTCTTTAATGATTTAAATTGTCCCTTTCATCTGATGTATGCTTTTCAAAGCACTAAGAGCCACCATGTACATGCATCGCCCTTTTTCCCTTACCAAGAAGAATATGCGTCATCATTTTTCTCCTACCAAGAAGAATATTTCATAGAATATTATATTCATAAATTTTTAAATTCAAATGAAAGAGAAAGTATTTTAGAATTGAAAAAGATATACAAAGTGACAAAATCAAGAAAATAATTGAACTAGGACACCTAAAAATGTGTAAGCAATCCATTGAAGTTGATGATTTGTCCATATATGCAATGGTTTTCCTTGTACATCCTTTTTATGTCATTCAGTGAAGTGGCTTAATTTTGGCTTAGAAACCATGTCAGGGTTCATAATACTTTTCAAATACATAGTGAAATATACATTCACAATAATACTATGCTAAAAAATGAAGAGGAGAATAAAAGAGTGTGTAAATGAAAAATAGAGAAAGGTATAAATAAAATGAGTGGAAATAAGGAATAAGGTATTAGTGAACATAGGCACCCTAATATCTAACATGAATAAATTTTTATTCACTCAAGATCTTAAAATTATCTACAAATTGATGTGTTCATTTGCAATATTTAGTTTGAACAACCTAATATTAAATAATTTATCTAATACAATGATGGTATACCTCAATATGTTTGGTCTGTACATGAAAAGTTGCATTCTTAACAAGTGGAATAGTACTTTTATTATCAAAGTACAATATTGTAGACCTTATTTGGTGTTGTTGTAACTAAGGAGTAATGCATGTTGATCACTTGATTTCTTTTGTTGCTTCATTAGTTGTTATGTATTTTGATTTTGTTTGTAGATAATGCAATTGTAATTTATTTCTTTCTATGCCAATATATAAGATCAAAAATAAGTGATACAACATATCCTATGGTGTATGTTTTATGATCTACACAACCTATACAATTTTAATCTAAATATCCTATAATAAGTTCTCCTAAAAATGACTATTCAATACCCATGTTCAATGTACCCTACACATTCCTCAATATAATATTTGCAAGTTTTAAATGTGGAACCATAGAAGTCATAAATCTAGATACCATACCAACTATATAGGAGATATCTATTCTTGTATATTTTAAATATATCATGTTACCAACAAGTTTTTTTGTAGAGTGTTGTATTGACCTCAACACCTTCCATATCCATACTTAACTTTGTATCTGTTTAAATTGGAGTAGATGCTTTTAGCCAAATTTACACATTAAAAATAAATAGAAGTCCTTAACATATTTTTATATAAAATAAATATACTATATTTAGTATGATATACCTCAAATCCAAAAGAGTAATGAATAAGTCCTATGTTTATCATTGCAAACATCTCTCTTAACTAGAACTTTACATTGATGATATTTTGTTGATTGTTTTATTATTACTTATGATGACAAGATCATATTTATTAAATATGATGAGTACTCCATAGTAAAATGTCCTCATATACAAGTTTGAATTCTAAGGACTATTATTAAACCATTTAAATTTGAAGTATTCACCAATTTTTGCATACCCATCCCTTGGAGCTTCAAACTATATAGTAACTTCTTTAATTTGCACACTAGGAGTTCTTCCCTATCTTTCACAAATCATTTTGGATAATTCATATATATTTTTTTCATGTATCTATTCATTAATACAAACATTATTAACATTAATTTAATGAATATTCCATATAGAATAAACTACAAGTGCAATAACTATCTCGGTGGACAATCGAAGTACATGCTTCTCCATAATCAATTTCTTCCTTTTGAGATTAACCTTAAGCCATGGACCTGGTCTTATGTTTTTTTTTACTTACATTAGGTTAATACTTAGTCTTGTAGTTATGTTTACTTTGAACTACATTTTTACTCTTAGGTAATACCATGAACAACCAAGTGTAATTTTTTATTAAGTTGTACACATCATGCATAGCTTGTTTCCACTATTTTTTCTTGAACTTTATCATATTTTTGGGGATCACTAGTAGCTATAAAAGTGATAATGAAAATACAGTAATTTACTTTTTCATCTCAACCTATATATTATTTTTTTTAAATCTTGAATTTTTCTTATCTTCATGGGATGGATTTCTTCACCATCAATATGTTTTTCTCTAAATTATCACTTGTTATAGAATGATTTTGTGTTTGACCATTAGTTATAGTTTTATTATGAGAACATCGAGGAGTTGAGAAAATATTTTGTATACCCTTATTAAACTTCACATCCTTATTAAATAATACATCATTAACTTCTATATCATATAACATGTATCATTTTTTCTTATAATCATAGTTAACAAAAATATACTTAATGTTTTTTCTATCTAAATTCTTAGTTCGTTTTTCATCTGGCACATGAGCATATGCCTCACTACCAAATCATTTAAAATAGTCCACATTGTACTACTTTTCACTCTTCTAATGTGATATTGTTAAGACATGTTATAGAGAACCTATTTTGAATATGTGTTGTATTTACTTTTTTCCAAAGTTGTAAAGGTAAGTTCTTTGAGTGAATCATGCATATGATAATTTAAACCATAGTTCTGATATTCCTTTCAACTACTCAATTTTATTGTGGGGTGTATTTTTTTGTTGTTTACCTCCAAATACCATGTATTTCATGAACATTCTTAAAATTGCAATTCATTAGGTATTTTATTACATTATTATTTGTCTTATTATCTACAAGTTGAAGAGGGTAAGAAGTTAGCATATTTGATGTAACCAACATTCATGGTTATAACAAATATAATTTATTTATATATGGTTATAACCATATTATATGATTACAATCTATTTGCTTGTATTTAAATATATTCTACTAAATCAATAAAATTTGCTTTTAATTTTTTCCATCATTAGCATGAAAGCACATTTATGTTCTAGATAGGAGAGAAAAATTTCAATGGAATTTTGCATTTGAAGAGGAGTAGAAAAAATTATTTTACTTGTCCCCCTAATTTTTAGATAGTATATTCAATCTTCTTAGAGGACTATGAGACCCAAGACTCTCAATTAATCCAATAGTAAATTCCCTCCTTGAAAGAATTACAACTTCTCACATCTTATGCATTTTGGATTTTTATTCTTTTATCTCGTATAAATTCATTTCTAATATCAGAATAGGAATTGCCCTAGTAGACACATGTTAGTGGAGTGATCATATATATGTTGCAATGATGCATTTTTGGCATTGACCGTCATTAGGTTATCATTATTCAATCATTATAAGATCGATTCCAGGTGTGGTATAACCTCAAAAAATATAGAGAAGACAATAAAAGTCAATTTTATATCAAGCTACATTTCTACTTAGAAAATATTAGCTATTTCTGCAAGGTTGAATGGGAGGGTCTCAAGAAGACTAGTCTAGTTGTGAAGTTAGACACAACTATGTAGATTCACTGGATGTGTGTCTTTCTACCCTTAATAGGTTGAGTTCCCTTGATAGCATGTTGAACATATGAGATAGATCCCTATTGGAATATATTTATATTAGGAGAATATTAGGAGTTGAATGTTTTATTAAATTAATGTAATAAATGCACAAGTATAAGAATGTGCAATGATTATAAATGTGTATGAAGTCCACACGTACAAGAGTCTTAGAATAGAATAGTGTGGTGTCTTGAAGGCAAACAGTTACATCTCATTACAAATAGGTCTTCATAGAGTAGAAGTAAGAGTGGATTTTGGAGTGCATAGGTTGAGTAATAGTAGATTCAATATAGATACATTTTACAAGAATGAAGGGATTGTAACCTCCATGGGAGAGCATTGTATATTTTTATGAGCTTTCATATATGAGCATTTCATGAGCATTGTATCAAGTTTTCTATCATATATTCATACATATTATTTAGATATTATCATAGTTATAATATTGTATGCTTATTTCCATACTTGTGATTGCATTTCCTTTATGTTTAAAGCTTCAAAATCTAACAATGGTATCAGAGCATATAGTAGATCAAGGGAAAACCACAAGAGTTATTGAGAGGAGATTGTAAATAATATTTTTATAATTTTAAAACTTACTATTGACTAGATTTTTCCACAGAGTTGTTTAAAAAAATATGAATATTAGAACTAAACATTGAATCCACTAGATTGGCAATCCAATTAGTGAATATTTTTACAAATTTACAAAAATTTATATTTCTAATATTTTTGTTGGAAAAATTAACTCCTAGAATTTGATAAAATTCCTACAACACATAGTGAAGGATTTCACCTTCAGTTTCTAATAGCCTTTGTACTTTCCTCATGCAGGGATTAGTTCTTTGTTGCAGAAAAATAGAGATTGAATATTTGGAGGCCTAAGGAGAAAGGTCCCATTGAACGATTTATAGATTGAAGACATAAAGTTTGATATTAAGAAGATATCTAGTGGCCCAGGAAGCCACATTGAATACTACAAACCCAAGAGGAGTTCCTAGAAAGAGGACCCCATTGAATGAAGAAGAGACTCAAGGAGAAGAGTCATAGTGAATATTGGAGATTGGTGATCTCCATTGAAGATTTAAAACTTCACATTGAAGAAGAGGTCCATACAAGGCCCTATTGAATTACTTCCATAGTGGAATATTGATAATAGATAAGGGCTAACATAAATTCCTATTGTATATTTTAGTAGCAATGAGTTTAGGAGATAATAGAAGGACATATCACTAAAAAACATTCACAGTTGAAGATTGAAAAGACCAAGAAAGGTCTAATTAAAGAATTTTGAACCTGTAAGATAGAAGACCTTGGAGAGGTCTTAAGGAGAAACAAGTAGAAGGCTTGGTGAGCCTCATTGAAATAGTTCCTAGAAGAAATAATTAGGTAAATTTACTACCAAGGAGAAGCTCCTGATAGTAAATAGCTGGGATAATTATCACCATCCAAAAATAAGCCCAAAGGAGAAGAATTTGGAAAGAATTTTGTCAAATTTTGAAGTATTTTAGAGAAGATCTCAAGACGTTAAAAATATTGAGAATAAGGTCATTACATAGTCCAAAAGTAAATTCAAAATTTGATAGAAGAAAGGAGATAGAAAACCACCAAATCTAAGAGATTTAGGGATTTACATTGAAGGCTTGAAGGTCATCTAAGAGATAGAAGATTTGCTGATTTCTACATAATATTATTGAAGAGTTATTGAGTGAATATCTCAACTAGAATTTGGAGGAGTGTCCTACTGAATTTTGAGATTCAAGGACAGTGGTTCAGTGAGTTTTGTGACTGATTTAAAATCTGAAAATTTTCAGATTTGAGAACAGAAAAAGGCAGCAATTTGGGCAGTGTTAGGAGCTACTAAGGTGCATAATTCAAAGGTGTATCCTGAAGGAACATTGAAGCCACCAAATCATAGTTTAGGACAGCATATTAGTAAAGTGTTAAAGCTGCAAAAAGGTGATCCAAAGAGTTATTTTTGGACATCCTATAAGAGCTACAATATCATCTACAAAATGCAGTATTTTAGGTGAGTTAAATGACCATCATCATCATCAACTATGAAGATACAAAGGTATGCAACAAAAGGTGTAAAATTTCATTAGTTGAGCTTTTATATTTGTATTCTTATTAAGTTTATTAAGCACTAGTTTCAAGTACTAAAGTTTGCATAAATAGTGTTTATTTAATTCTTCGAGGTAGTGTAGAAGTTATCATCTACAAGGTTTAAACTTGCACAGAAAAATATAAGTTACGTATATTTCAAGAGAAAGAAACATATCAACATTCTATTGCTTATTCTAAGTAAAATAAGACTATATTTTTTGCATATTCTATAGTGCAAAAACACTTCATTTTAAAGCTTGGATTAGTGAGTGTGAAAGTAACCAAGCAATAATTGTCAAGGATTTGAAGGCAATATATAATTCAGCTTATTTCAGCCTACAAAAGAAGTTGAAGCCAAAATTTAGAGGAGTCAAGAGGCTTAGTTTAAGAGCATAGGGGGACAAATTTCTACATCATCCTACTCTATGTTTGCATAAGCATATCATTAGAGCTATACAAGGGAGATCTAAATAGTGAAATATATCCAAGAACATTAGAAGGAGAAAGGAAACTCTAAAAATAGTGGTGAAAATCAGATTTCTAAAAGCATCATTGTCATCATCTACCCTACATTGGAAGAAGAAAAAAATAGGAGTGTCTCAAGGACACATTACATTGACCATTGTCTTGCATATAAGCAACCACCATCAGTGAGAGAAAAAGCATGGTCAGGGTGCTTGAAAGAGAAGCCATCCAAAGAGTTCAACATTTGCCATATCAAGGTGCTAAAAGTACCATAGCTAGGTGCAACAAGAGACACAAGGGCAGCACCTTAGTTGGAGTTAGTTTCCACATAGGAAACCTATAGAAACACAAGGAAAACAATGTGAACACAGTGCAAATAGAGTATATCTTGTCACAATTGATAAACCAAGGCAAGATATCATAGTTAGTTGGCAATAACACAACATAAAGAAGAAGTAATCGATACCAAAACAATAGTGAAATCCATTATGCATCATGCCATCCATGTTGAAGGAGTCATCCAATTTGGAGGAGAAAGGCAAGCATTGAAGCTTTAAGCCTTTTTGATACATTAAAGGCAAATCACATGCAAAATAATATTGAAAACTTTCCAAGACCTTTTAATGAGGAGATTACCACTTAGCACAAGGAAGGAATGATATCATAATGTCCATGACCAGGAAGAAGGACATCCATTCAAAGTAATGCTCGAAGGAAGCTAGCGTAGTACAATAAGACTTCAGTGGGAGAAGATAATTGCACATAAGATCTATGACACTTGTGTTATCTTGTATTAAGCTTGTAATGCTTGAGTTTTGCATTCAAATCAAGGTTGGACCCATTTTTCTTATGCCCTACTCGGCTATTAATGCCCAATGGGAAGTAATATCCATTGCCTTGGATAATCATAAATTTTTTAATACATCACTTATTAGAGGACCATACTAAAAGGCATTTACAAGTGCACGCAATTGAGTGAAAATGAAATTAAGAGCACATAAAAAAGTCAAGAAATTTTAAAGGATCTAAGGTAGTCATAATCAATAACATAGGTCAGCCTATAGATAACATGATACCATCGTAGGAAAGAGCATCGATCAACATACTATTGTTGGAGAAGAGCACAAGTTGATTGTAGGTTCAGTTGAGCACATAACACAGTGAACAACACATATTATAAAGGTAATATTAAAGTCTTATTACTTTTGTAAATATTTGAGGAGTTATAAGGATATACATATTAAATTTGATATTAATTAAAATTTCATAATCTAGGGATATTTAGTAGGAGTTATAAGGTAATAAAAGGTACCCTAGAAAGCACATGTTTACTTTGAGAAGGAAGAAGAAAATAGAAGCATTAAAATCTTTATTATTATTGCTTCCAATATTTATAAAACTTAATTAAAGGAGTTATAAAGATAGTATAACGTAATTTGTAAATATATAATTTTTCTAAAACCTTTAACTTGGGAAACACAAGGAATCCTACATCAAACTAATATCATAGAAGTACACAATTTTATCATAGAATTGATTCAAATTTGAATTTTATTTCTTGCATAAAATATTAGTTGGAAAAGTAAACTTATTAGTCTCATACTTAAATAAAAGATCCATTAACAATCCAACTAAAGACATTGAAATATTATTCTATGAAATTTCATTTATAAGGTTTCTACAAGGAGATCTAAATAGTTGATTACAAGTGATAGAAGTTGAATATTATTCTAAAAAAAATTATCTTATCACTAGGGAGACATATGGAGTTCCACAAAACCTAAGTCTTGAAAATTTTATCAAGATATTTCACATTCTCTAAACTAGAGAGTTACAAGGAAATATACTAGGACCATCATGACAACAAAAAACATTATCCTTACAGAGTCTCAACTACTTAAAGGTCCTAAGTACTTTTCATGGAATAACAATGTAAGAGCAATCTTGATATTCTAGAAACTATGGGAAACTATCAAAGGAATAACCACTAAACCTAATACATGAAATACAAAGATTCAAAAGTTTGAATAAAGCAATGCAAAAGCTTTAATGATAATAACTTTTGCCATCACATATGAAATACAACCTTACATTAGCTCAGCAGGAAAATCCTCACAAGCTTGGAAAACATTAGAGAAGATATTTGAAGGGAAAAATAAAACTACTATTTTAAATCTTCAAACTCAATTACATTACTTGAAAATAAAAAATGGTGAAAGTGTAGAATTATTCCTAAGGAACGTAGAAGATATTAAAGGGAAATTATTAATCTTAGAAGAAGAGGTTAAATATACATTTCTTGTTCAAGTAACCATGAGAGGACTTCCTAATAACTACAAGCACCTAGTTAAATACTTACAAGTCCTAAGTAAAGATACTTCATTAAATGATTTAGTCAATATTCTTCAAGAACATGAGGTGGAAATTATAATTAAAGATAAAATAACTAGCAATGCATTAGTCTCAAAGGACAACCCATAGGGAAATATTGCATCATCCTTAAAAGTACAAAGACCTTGGAATAATTGATATTGCCATGTATGCATGAGGAAATGACGTAGCACTAACTACTACAGATTCAATCCTAGAAATCAGAATAAGGAGAATAAAAAAAATTATGGAAACCAACAAAATAGGGTATTCCAACCAAGGTAGTATCAACGAAAAAAGTAACAGTTTCAGCATCCACATACTTCCCAAAATCAATATCCTCAATTGGAATATCATGGAGGAAATCAGAAAGAACACTTAGCACAAAGGATTCAAGAAATATAAGAACTAGAAGAATCTACATATGAACATGAAGTCAAATATATTTTGGCCATAATAACATATAATTAAGACACTAACTATTTTTTTAAATAGTACTCAAAAAATAGAGAAGGAAAATACAAAGATCATAACCAGAATAAAGATCCATATTGAAGACTAAAGTCTTCAAAAAAAGAACAATGTAATATATGGGGTGTTGGAATATATTTCTTTACTTGGTTCCTTAGTAATGTACCATCATGGGTACATGTTTAGCCTAGGAGTATATTAGTATTTAAGTATTTTATTAAAGTAATGTAATAAATGCACAAGTGTAATAATGTGCAATGATTGTAAATGTGCATGAATTCCACATGCACATGAGTCTTAGAATATAATAGTGAGGTGCCTTGAAGGTAAAGAGTTACATTTCATTATAGATAGGCCTTCATAGAGTAGAAGAGTGGATTTTGTGGTGTATACGTTGATTAGTAGTAGATACAATGTAGATCCATTTTGCAAGAATGGAGAGGTTGTAACCTCCATGGGAGGAAATTGTATATTTTCATGAGCTTTCATATATGAGCATTTCTTGAGCATTGTATCAAGTTTTCTATCATATTTTCATGCATATTATTTAGCCATTATCATAGTTATGCATGCTTATTTCCATACTTTTGGTTGCATTGCTTTCAAGTTTAAATATTCAAAAGCTAACATCCTCATACTATTGTTGGAGGATTTCACAATCCCACTTAGAGTTTTATCTCAAATTTACCCTATAGATATCCACTTTTCTCTATTTGATATTTTAGAAGGATCGATCATAAATTTGCAAAGATAGAAATTATTCTGTCATAGATGCATATGCCTAAACAACCTATTGCTTTATTAAGATTGTAGGCATAAAATTTCACCTCTAGATAATCACCATGAACATGTTTGAATGTCATTGTCTTGTCCATTTTCAATAGGGCCTACTAAATCACATCTAGACCTTTGTAAAAAGTACTATCCCCCTCACATGGATGAATTTTAAGAATAAATAGGAAATCATTAGAAATGTATCCATTCTCTACATCCTTGACAAGTAAGATATCACTTATACAAATAAGACTACTAAGGAACCATAGGAAGATCCATGTAGTTTTCTCAACCTACTTGCAAACCTAGGAAGGACCAACTTTTAGGGCATTGCTAGCTTTCATTTGACCAACTAAGAGTCACATAATATCTAGTGTTCATACCAAGTGATATTTGATATCCAAAATAACCTTAATATGTATGTGTCCATGCGTAATTTGGGGGTCTATATGCCTCTTGGGGATCTACATGGCCAGAGCTTATATGACTCATGTTGATCGTGTGACTCATGAGGTATTACCAAAGCTCATGCAACAGGGGTGATGGAGTACTTAAATATCATCAAGGAAACTTCTAGGTTCCATTGAATTTTAAAATTCCATTTGTGCACTTTGAATTTTTAAAAAATAAGAGTATGGAGGTTGGTACATAGAAACAAAGTGAAAATTTTAATACAAAGGTCAAAATTCAAATTACTTTAAAAAGTAATTTTTTTCACTACCATAAAAAACAATATATATTTTTAGTAATATCATATAATTTATTTTTTATGGGGAAATAACTTTAAAAAAGACTATAGTGAACATATTGCAAAGTTAATAGGGGCAGTAAAATTTTTTTAAAGGTGTGTTATGAACCTCTATTCTCATGAACAATAAATCATTCATCAATATGCAAAAATATCAAATCATCAAACTATAAATAAATTCCATAATAATAATTCACACAATGAAATAGAGATAGATAATACACTTGAGGTAGGGCAATAGAAAAAGTGTCTATTAAATAAGGAATCCATCCATAATATCTACAAGCTCCACAAGATGAGTATTACAAAGAATACTTGATATACCTTTTACATCCTTGCCTTTTTAGAAGCATATTCCCTGACTATTATATGACAATATTCTATGATAATATTCTATGACAGTATTCTATGACAATAATCTATGATAGTATTCTACGATAATATTCTATGAAAATATTTCTTGATAGTTACATATATGATTCTATGGCAGTTACATATGAAAATACTATCCTAACTATTCCTAGCTTTACATGTGGTATTTTTCATATATTCCATATGGTACGGTAAAATAGTAGACATGGATTACATTTAAGAGGTACATAATATATATATTCCCTATATTTCTATCCTTTGGTACTTAACAAAGTGCATTGTTTGCTATCATTGACACCTTATAAATTTGTCCAATTTGCTTCAAATTTTTGCTTAATATCCATTTATGTTTTAATTTGGTTGTACTATAATATCACTAACTTAAAATAAGTGTTGAGGCACACTTGTAACATTTCAATAGCCCCTCTAGATCATGTTTATAATTAATGTTGTCACATTAAGATACTATGCCTATAGTCCTACAAAGTTTCCTAAATGATGTTTGGAAATTGACTCTTTCAATTTTTAGGGAGATATAAGGTCAACATTTTTCGTATTTTCACTTCACACTATTACCCTATTCATCAATATCAATAGACATAAACCCTAAAATAGAGAAATTGCAATAATACAAAGAAGTTACTCTTGGTTTAAAATATACCTATGTGGATGAGATGCATCCTTGAATCTCAACCAAGATTGGAAGACCTAGAATTACTTCTAAGTTAACCTCCAGAGAAGACCAATTCCTTTTATAGCTTTACTAAACTAAAATGGGGTTTAGACTAAATAAATAAATGAGAAGGATAAGAATAGTGTAGGGTTAGAAATTAGAAGTAAATTTGGTTGGGATTAAACTAACAACAATGATATGCAACTACATAAGAGTATTGCACAATAAAACCAACACCTAACAGAATAACTAGTATATAGCTATCATAGAAAAAAATTTAATTTGATTCACAAATATTATACATACTACATAATTATCTAAATGTAATCAAAATAGCAATCCAGATTCAATTAGAATTTCTTTAACAAAATACACCATTCAAAAAATATAATCATAAATGCATAAACTATAACCCACATATCATGTTCTATAACACTAGATATAGATGTCAAATATCATTGAATTCTATTGATAGGAAAAAATCATCATACAAAAAGAGTCTACCCTCTTACTAAGGTATATTGAACTATTCATAGATGTACATTATATTATGTTAGCTCTTATTATCATATCAAAATTTCTAGTAAGCCTATGAGAGGTGAGTGTAGAGTAGGGGTGTCACTTTTCAATTTAGTCTATTCTAATCACTTTGATATAATTGTGCTAACATGGAAATTTTTAAGTTTTTCCATGAGTGTAGTGTCCATGTGCTTCCATTAGATCTTGGGCATCATTTTATAGACTCACTTTTTGTCACTATGCTTGATGACTAAGTTGGCTACATAGCGATAGGTGTATTATGTAGAAGCATATAGGATGTTTAGATTCTTTGACAAATGATTCTTCCTAAGAGGGATAAGTCCAAGACCTTTATATTATGTTGGGCTCTTTTTCTTATCTAAAATATGAGTCTAGGTTATCTGTGGTCCTTCCCTCTTAATATTTAGCTAATTTTTAGAAATGGGTATATGATGTAATACCGAGCATCAGATTTTTGTTTCTTATATTATGGCATAATATTCTTAAAATTCCAATCCTCTCCTATGCCGATATTTAGGCCTTATCAAAAAAAATCATTGATCATCAAGGCAACATACTAGATGCCAAATTTTTATTGTGCTTATGCTTACATTAGTCATCCAAAAATGTAGCCAACTTCTTTGCCTTAACAAGGATTTTATTTATTTATTTGGGTATCCTTTGTGCTAGACTTTTTTATGGTCAATGATGATATCATCATCATAAAAATTTTACCCTTGATATTTAACTTAGTCAATATTCTGATTCTGACCCACTATCACACTAGATATTTTTGTTACTCAAAGTGATATCAATGCTCTGGAAATTTTGGCTTTTGCCTATCACATAAATTTTGAGTTTGACATTGTGGAAAAATACATGAGTCTCCTACCTTAGCTAAAATTTTAGGTTCAAAAAGCTTTCTTGTGAATCCTACCATCCTACCATTGTTCTCCTAAACTTATATCAACTATTTAGAATAAATATTTTATGTTATAGAAAAGTTGCATGTGTGGGCTATTATAATGATCCACATTATTGGCGCTTCCTAGGGGAGTTTTACTTGTTAAAATATAGAACGTATTTTTCCTTATTTGGTTGGCATACATTCAAAAGAGAACAAAAAATAAGCTTGTAGATATGTTGACACATGCCAACTATTAGCTCTCATCTTTGGCACTGCCAATTGTGGATGTCCTAGTAGTTTCACCTTGTTATTTCTTTGTCTGTGTGGTCTCCTTGAATATTTCACCTTGCTCATATTTTTTGGTTCTTTTATTAGATGAGGAAGCTCCTACAAGTTGAAATATTTGACAAGTTGTATCTCAAAAATTCTTTATGGGGAGATTAGACCCTTGGAGCTTATGGAGGATATTTCTCAATTAGAGGCTACTTTTATAGGAAGGATTCCTATATTTTTTGGCCAACTCCTAATTTTTTTTACATGTGTTGTAGACAACCCATATAAAAATGCAATTTTTTTTACTCCATGACTAATGTAGGCCAAGAATCAATATTTTTTTCATTATTGGCAATGTATTCAAGCTGAGATTTAAGTTGGTCCTAGGTGCAGAATCTATTTTTTTCATACTAATACCATAGGAATCCAAAATATATAGTTTTAGAAATTATAAATCTCATATTTTTTGCTCTTCTACCTAATTTAAGGATCAAATCTCCTCCTTCTTGATCCAAGTGATGGATTTTAATTTTCTTTTCCCATTATTCTACTTCTTCCAAGAACTTGTTTGAAAATGATGACAATGGAGGATTGGATATTTTCATTAGAATTTTAAGTATTTTTATGCCTACTCTACTTTTTTGGTTGTTTCTTCCATTATTCTGCTAAATTTATATTTAGTCGCATTCATGATTCTAGTATTGTATTTTAAATTATCTATTACATGATTGGAATTCCATTCCACATTAATATTTATTTTTCGGCTATGACCGAAAAGGCCTATACAATTACATCAATAATTTTTCTCCAACTTTTCTTTTTGATCTAAATCGATATTTCCCAAGAGAGGATAGGAGCCATAGTTTTCTTATTTTCATCTTCTAGCTCTAGTTGTATTATTGCTAATTGTTCTTGATAATACTGTAGTGTTGAGTTTAGTCTCTACAACTCTTCTTCTCATTTTTGGATTTTTTCATTTTTTGTTACAACAATTATTTTAAAGCTTGTATTTTCTCATACCTTTGTTATATTTTCTCTAGGGTTGGAGTTATAATTACCTATTTCTAAAGGTCATTATTTTACTTTCATAATTTTTTGTTCTCTAGTTTTTCCTAATCCAATCTTTTCTTCAAGCAATCATCTTTATTTTTTGCAATTATATATTTTACTTTTGGCTTGTTCCCTTGGAAATACAATGTGTTAGAATTAGCATAAAGAGCTCTAACTATATCTTCCCTTAAATGTTTTATTATATTTCAAGCTCCTACACTTTGATATCATAATCTACTACTATCATTTCTAATGTAGGTTTATTGATCTTCGGGACAACAATTTCTTTGAGTTGTTTATTGGTAGTTGGATTTACAACATCAAATGTCTAGGGCAATACTTTATTCTTCTCTTTCCTAGATAGCAACTCTTTTATCTATTTTTGTAAATTAGCTTCATACTTATAGAGGAGAGTGAATACCTTTCATAATGGTGTTGAAAATTTTGATTAATTATATTATCATTGATGTCAAGTGTTAGATGCAAGAAAAGTTCATCTTAGTGCAAGGGAATTGATAAAAATAGGGTTAAAATATTTATATTTTAAGCCCAAGATATTTGGGACAAAGTTCCACATGGTTGGTTAAAAGGTTGAAAGCACTGGTCTAAAAATCCCAAAGGAAGAAAATGTTTAGCCTCAAAAAAGGAAATAATATTATAATATTAAAGTTATAAAGTTAAGCCTAAGGTTAAAATTATAAAATAATTATAATATTTATATTATAATATTTTATAACCCTAAGTGGGTTTGGCACCAACTTTGAAAAAGAATTTTTAAATTCTTAAGCACCACCGACGTCCTTAGCATGGTGGTAAATCCATATTTATATGGTAATGTTTGGTGTCCTAAGGTGGAGTGTTCGATGTGTATTTCAAGTGATTAATATGAATTTTTGGCATGCACAATCATGAGTAGAAGAAGACAATTTTTTATTTAAAAATAAGAAAGGACTTTGGATGTGTATAAGGATAAAATTGTTCGATCTTATATCCGACTAGATGGTTGGCCTAGCGGTAGACTGGGTAGTGTTAAGGCACTAGAAGAAGAATGTTTTGTGTTCGAATTTGGGTGGTGATAGTTTTGTTCAACATTTTTATTGGCAAGGAATTTGAGTGGAGGTCAAAGTGTGCATCGTAATTTTTTATCTGTGTGTGTGTGGTTGGCCTAGTAGCGGCCCAAAGGGCACTAGCACACTGGAAAATGGTAGGTGTTGTTTTTGAATCTCTCGCGGCATTTTTTGGTAAGCATTAGTTGAATATTTAATTACCTAAGTTTGAGGGTTAGGCGCATGAGGTGTGTTTTATTATTTGAGCACTATTGACTTAGGGAGATATAAGGAAAATTAGTTTTTAATTATTTCTTGCCATTTATTTTGGAGAAAAATATTATGAAAATGTATTTTTGCTAAAAAGTAATTTTGTGGAGTTCTTTTATGGATGTTTTTGAAATTAAGAGGGAGTTAAAATGTGTATGAAGTACTTTTATTTATTGTATTTTTGCTTCTTTTTGAAGGGCTTGGTTTTATGATTTAGTGCTCTAGTTTGAGAAACCAAGAGAGTTGGTTTGGAATTTAATTGTGCACACTTGTTGAGAGAGGTTTCCCAATATATGAAAAGGTGTTGTGCTAATATTTTGAAGTTGCAAAAGATATATTTATGTGAGACATGTTTTGAATACATATATTCATAAGAGCAAATTAAGAGGTATGGGCACATATTTCCTTATTTAAGGTGTTATGTTTCTGAAACATAAGGTGGAGTGAAAATGATTGTTTGATAAGCATTGTTGGAAATATTTGAGTTAGGATTTGTGCTTCATGGTTGAATGGTTTGGAAAAATTTGGGAGAGAGTTTGAGAATAATCTATGATTCTATTATTACAAGAGGTTAAGACATTTGTGCTATAAATAGTGAACTACTTGTGGTAGAGTTGAAGATAAGTTAGTGCATCTTTGTGAAATATTTTAAACATTGGTTTGATAGATATTGATTGCAAGTGTGAAAGTTTTTGAGATTAATATTTTGATGGAAATCTATGTATTATTAAGGTTGATGTTTGAGATTAAATTTGAAAGAAAGATAGATCAGTTTTGTGAAGCAAGTTATACATTGTTTTGATTTGATTTGAAAAGGATTTTTGGAAGAGATAGAAATTGATTGATTGAGTACAAGATTTGTGAGTGTGAAACATATTGAGATTTTGATAGTGCATATCATCCTCTATATGTTCCAGAGGTTAAAAAATTCTAAAGTAGAATTTGTTTGTGTGAAGAAATATTTTTAAAAGATATTTAAGGAGTGTTTTGTATGCAATATTTAGAAATAATTGAGCAGGTTTTGTGAGCAACATTGAAGGTATATTTGAGCAAGTCTTTTGACAAGGCTTGAAAGAATATTTGAGTAGGTCTTTTAAGAAGGCTTGAAGGTAGTTTTGAGCAAGTATTTTGAGAAGGCTTGAGGACATATTTGAGCAGATTTGAGAGCAGGTTTGGTTGTTTATTTGATCAAGCTTTGTGTTAAGGCTTGAGGACATATTTGAGCAGAGATGAGAGAAGGTTTGGTTGCTTATTTGATCAAGCTTTGTGTTAAGGCTTGGTGATATATTTGATACATAATTGAGAGCAGATTTGATTGCTAACTTTTTCAATATTTGTGTTAATGCTTGGGGCATATTTGAGATAAAATTAAGAGTAGATTTGTGAGAAGAGTTAGAGTAGATTTGTGCTAGGCTTGGGATAGATTTTGGTGTATATTTGAGATAAATATTGGTGTATATTTGAGATAGAGATTGGTGCAGATTTAAGATAGATATTGGTCTATATTTGAGACAAATATTAGTGTGGATTTGATATAGAGTTGAGAGCAGGCTTTGGAGATGATAAAGTAAATAGGAAAACAATCTATAGTTGGATAGAGATCTATCAGCCAGTGTAGTGGGGACAGAGGTCTCCAGTGGAGAGATATCCATAAGCTAGAGTAGTGGGAACAAAAGTCTTTTAGAAGATCACTAGCCAGAGTAGAGGGGATATAATTCTCCTATGGAGAGATATATATGAACCAAATAAAGGGGAAAGAATTATCATAAGGAGAGAGATCCATAAACTAGAGTAAGGGGAAAGACTTATTCTATGGAAAGAGATCCACGAACCAGAACAAGGGGAAAGATTTATCCTTTGGAGTAAGATTCATGAACTAGCTGGGAAGATAGAATTCTTATGTGGAGAGATATCCATAAATTAGTCGAGGATATATATTTCTCATGGATCAAGTTACACGAACTAGAGCAAGGGGATAGAGTTCTCTTGTGGAGAGAGATCCACAAATAAGAGCATAGGGGATAGTTGTCTCTTTTGGACAGAGGTTCTGTTGGCATTTTTACCACATTTTTTTGTTGTTGTTCATGCAAAATAATGCACGAATTATAGAGATACTCACTCCTCTGTTTGTCCCTCCAAGCACCTCAAAAGGGATAATAAGTAAAAAACAAAAATATCTATAAGTTTTTTTCCAAAGAAAAGTAAGTGGAAAATGTCACAATATTACGACATGTCGTGATATGGCGACCTATTGCAGTTTCACGGCGTCTGATGCAGAAAAGAGCTAAGCACAAAAAATGTCACGATATCATGACATGTCGTATTTTCGTGACCTATCACATTTTCATGATAGAAATTAGTAAAGGGAGCAATAAAGGCAAAGTTGTCGCGATATCACGACATGTCACATTTTCATAGCAAACTGTGGCAAGAAAGTAAAGTGATAGGCGGATGTCACGATTTCACGCAATATAGCAGCAAAGGGGAGCGCCAAGGAAAAATTTCATGATTTTGCGACATGTCGCGATATCGCGACAAGAAAGCAAGGAAGGAGTAAAATGGCATGGAATGCCACGATTTCATGACATGTCACGATTTCGTGATAGGAAAGTGAGGAAGGAAAAAAATAGAGAAGAATGTCACGATTTCACGACACATCAAATTTTTGCAACGAAGACAGCAACGGAGGAGAAGATAGAAAATTGTCATGATTTCGTGACATGTCACGATTTCGTGACTTGTCACGTTTTCACGGGGTGAAAGAGGAAAAGTAAAAGAAAAGAGAAAATTATCGTGATTTCATGACATGTCACATTTTTGTGACTTGTCGCATTTTTGCGGGGAGAAAGTGGAAATAATAGTGCCAAGTATAGAATGTCATGATTTCGTGACTTGTCATGTTTTCGCGGCTTAGAGCAGTGAAGGAACAAAATGAAGGCAAATTGTCATGATTTCGCGACATGTCACGATTTCACGACTTGTCACATTTTCATGATAAGGAGCAGCGAAGGAGCCAAACGACAAGAGAATGTCACGATTTTGTGGCATGTCATGTTTTTGTGAAAGTGCAAGAAGGCGACAGCCAAACAGAGGAAAATGTCATGATTTCGTGACATGTCGCATTTTCATGACTGGTAGCAATAGGAGAAAGCAGCGAGTAGAGGATATCGAGATTTCATGACATGTCACGTTTTCGTGACTAAAGGTGACAAAAGAGCCAAGCGAGAGTAAGATGTCATAATTTCATGACTTGTCATGTTTTCACGGAAGCATGAAGACGAAGGTTAAAGTGCAAGAAGATGTCACGATTTCGTGACATGTCGCATTTTCATGACTAAAGGTGACGAAAAGGCAAAGCGAGAAAAGATGTCGTGATTTCATGACATGCCACGTTTTCACGACTGGCAGCAATAGGAGAAAGCAGCAAGGGAAAAATGTCGTGATTTCATGACATGTCACATTTTCGCGACAAAAGCAACAAAAAAGACCCAATAAAGTTCTGTCCACATTTTTTTTCTTCATATTGCATAGGAGAATGTAAGGAGAAGGAGAAAATGAGGATCGAACAAAGTAATTTTTTAAAATATCTCCAACTAATTTTGATATCGAGGTCAAAGAGGCTCCAATATTAAATGTTTTGTTGTTTATCTAGGTGCGCAAGATGGGAGAACATGTTAAATCATGCAGTTTTCGATGCCACCAAAATTAAAGATGCCTCCGATATTAAAAGCTCCTATTCATGATCTCCTAACACTTCAATCATGCCTCGAGAACAGTCATTTAATGGAGAAATCTGGTCCCTTGTTTTCATTTGATTTTCAAACTTGATCCATGAAAGCAGGGAATGTGATTTCTTCAAGGCAGATTTAGGCGGATTGTCTCTCTTTTCAAGTGCATATTTTGTGGATCTCCTCTTCAAAATATATTTTATGTTTTAAATTTTGTGATGTGAAAGGGAGAGGGAAGACCTCTATAAATATTCATGTATATCTCAAGAAAAGGAGGAGGACCTTTTTGCAAAAAATGAAGCAGAAATCCTAAATGCATTTTGCTCTGTTCTTAGAGTCTTTTGAGTTGGTGATCCAAACTGATGTTCAAGTCTTGCTTTCTATTTAATTCACTTATGTTTTGTCAAGTGCTAAAGTTTTAGTTGAATTTTGTTGTTCTGAATTTGGCTGTGTTTTCATTTGAACATTTGAAGTATAATTGAAGGCAAACTTATGGTCAATGTTTGATCCAATTTATGTATGTGCATTCTAAGAATCAATTGTTGCTTATTTTAGGGATTTAGTTTGAGGTTATTTGCTATCTGAGGTTGTTCTCCCTATCAATTGTTGGCTTCAGCCATATTTCCATCTCTTTCTGTTATTTCTAACCCTGAAACTTGAAATCAGTTTAGATTAGTTTGGGAGCCAGCCCTCTATGGAGATTGGCCCGGGAGACTTTTCTTTCTCTCAGCCTTTCAATGTTGGCCGGGTCTAGGGCACATTTTATATGACTATGCAGATTTGTGACCAACAGTTTTTGGCACACCCAGTGGGACCCACAAGTCCCATATTTTGACACCCGGAGGAATCAATATTTTGATGAACTGTCTTGACCTCAAAGCGAAGATTGTAAGTTCATCTAGTGACTCTGCTGAGGGCGATAGTATAATACCTAGAAATCTCCAATCGTGAAGCTAGTGAAAATATTTGCTTCATGATCACGAGATCAAGAGCCAAAGAATTGGAATACCCAGTTTCATTCTTCAAGATCGATGTTCAAAACTAGAGGGAGCACTCAATATTGGTAAGTCCTATGAACCCATAATTTGCTATCTCTTCATAGGCAGTGGATCAGTTTGTGCCATCTCTGACTCCTCCCAGTACTGCTATGATCTTGCTAGTAGATCCAAATCCAATAGTGCAAATGGCTATTCAATAACCTCCTCCACGTTAATTTCTTGCTTGGAACCATTCGGGAGCATTGGACCTGCATTTTCAAAATCCAGTTCCTCCTACAGCATTAAAGGCTTTGCATACATATGATGGGACTGGAAAGACCATGTATGAGCATGTTTTAGATGTGGCATCCTTGGCTACAATTCATAATATCATATACGAAGATGTCATGATCAAATTTCTTGTGTTGTCACTCCGTGGTAAGTATTTGTGCTGGTATAGATCCTTGTCTCCCAACTCCATAAATTCGTGGGATAAATTAGCAGAGATGCTAATTAAAGGGTTCAATGAGTAAGCAGACCCATTTTATTTTTTGCATCAATTTACTAATATCAAGAGGCATCCTCAAGAGGAGATAGTGGATTTCAATGTTAGGTTTGCCCGAACTTGGCAAAGAGTTCCTGAAGGTCTCTGCCCTACTAATGACCAAGCAACATTTTATTATCTTAGAGATTTCCACTCAGATATTAGTATGAAAATTAGGATGTCCAATGTTCAAACCTTTCCTATACTATATTCCCAGGCACAGAAGGTTGAGGTCGATCTGATTGCCATTGGGAAATTGCCTCCAAAAATGACTATGCCCATTTTTCTCGAGCTTTCACAATACCAGCTTACAGGTGCAGCCTTCACATATTACACTGCTCCATCCATGTACCCTTCATCTTCATGGAATCCTCCCACAAATTTTTTACCTATGATTCCCATTCCATAGTTAACCTCTCCAATTCTAGCTCCTGCATTACCTTCTCCACCAGTTCTATTACCTCTAGCAGCACCGCCTGTGTCCTCAAGCCCAGATCCTCAATTGGCTATTTTGCAAGAAATTCAATTAGCCATGAGATCCCTCACTAACAATATGACATCTATGGAGTGGAGAGAGGCAGAAAGGAAATTTCAGCCATGAAGATTTATTCTGGCAGTAACTAGAGAGCAAGTTGCTCCTAGCAAGGTTATAGAGAAAGTACCTGAGAGGAACTCAATGATCCTGGTAAGTGAAGAGGTTGGCCCCTCTGAAGTTTCACATGAGCCATATTACTTGTGTTCTTCATGCAACGACCCACATGATGAGTCCACTTGCATGGTCCACCAAAATTATTTACAAGTTCTTACGAGGAGCCATATAAACATGATTCGAGAGGTGGATCATAATTCCATGATGTCTCTTGAGGAATACATGGCAGTATTGACACACAGCAGCAAGAAACTAATGATGGTAGATCCAACTAAGATGGAGTCATTGAAAGTGCCTCCTACACAAGCAATAAAGCAACAAATACCTGCAAAGACTCTCGATCCTCCAGCCCCACAACAAGACCCACCTATTTTGTCAAAGGATTCTCTTCCATCATAAGAAAAAGAGAGGTTGCAAGCTAAGGCTTCTACTTCCCAGCCGCAAGCAGAAACAAAGTAACAAGCTAGAGAGGCGTTGCAGTATCCATCATTGACTAAATGGTAGTGAGTGGAGGCCGCCCAACAATATAGAAGCAAATTTGAATCTTCTAGTGGAGGGAGAGATCCAATTTTGATGTAGTACAACATCGTCAAAGAACTCAAAATGATACCAACCAAGGTAAGTCTGTATGACACCTTGCAACTTTCTGGATAGTGAATCTCTTATAGGAATCCCTGAAGACCACACAAAGTAAGGGGAAGGCTCCAGCATAGGTAGTTATGGCTCAAACCCTGACCTCTTCAGTCACCAAAAAAAATAGACCACCACATTTTTATCTTTCATTGAGAATGGAGGGACATGTGGTGCATAATTGCCTCATTGACTCAGGAGTACCTACTACTGTCATGCCTAAGGCAGTATGTGATGTCATAGATATGGAATATACAAGGACTAGCATGAGAGTTTTGCAGCTAGATGGTACCTCAGTAAAGATAGTGGGTGTAATTAAGGATGTTCCTATCTCCCTGCATGCCATGCCTCAGATTACTATGATCCAAGAGATCATAGTAGTGGACCTAGAGCCATGTTTTGGTATGTGTCTCTTTCGAGAGTTCACAGCTAAACTTGGGGGTTACATTTCTTTGGATTTTACTCATTTGGAGGTGATCCATAAAGGTAAAAAGGTGAAAATTTTCAATGAGAAGCCTTCCACATTTCATGTGGAGAGAATAGATGAAATGGACAAGTTAGCAAATTTGGTGCACATGATGTCTGAAGAATTTGGTGCTTGAATTAATGGAAGAATCTTTTGAAGAGCTCCACCCAGAAAATGAATTTTCCATGGTCAATTTCAACGCCATTATGGAAAATGACTTGGGGTGTTACTCCATTTTCAAGCCTAAAAAGGCTAAATAAAAGAATAATGAAATTCAAGACCAGCTCTAGAAGCTCTATTTTGATGGAGCACAATGTAGAAATGCTGCTGGAGCTGGGATTTTTCTAGTATTACCTTCTGGTATTCAACGATCCTATTCATATCGTTTGACCTGGAGCTGCACAAATAATGCAGCAGAATATGAGGCTTTATGGCTAGGCCTCAAGAAGGCTGAGAAAATTGGAGCATGACAGTTGCAAATATTTGGTGACTCCAAGATGATTATCAATCAGGTGACCAATAAGTGTGTGTCCAAGCACCACTATCTCAAGAACTATCACAACAAGGTTTGGGACCTGTTTGAATCATTCTCTGCTCTCAACATGTGTTTTGTTCCATGAGAACAAAATAGACATGCTGACCTACTAGCTTCCTTGGGAGCAAATTTTTCACCAATCGAGCAGGTGGTAAGAAGGCCAAAAATAGTGAGAATGGTGTATAGGCCCTCTATCCCAGACAAGGACACATTTTGGCAAGTCTTCGATAGCGATGAGAAAATTGTTAACTTTTTGGCTCAAGAAGCTGCCACCATCAAGGGAAGAACCTTGGAGCATGAAGAAACTGAAGGCCTGGTTTAGTTGCAAAATAACCACATTCCTAAAGGCCTCATTACTCTAAAAATATTTTTTGATCAAAATGATCGGTCCAAGAAGCATCGGATCAAGGTCGATAAGAAAGAATACATGGATCTTCAGTTGGAGGCTGATAAGGTCATCAAAATTGGGACTGATTCTACTCCCGCTGAATTGCATGAGATTAGACAATTGTGTCAAGATTTTTCTGACATCGTGGCCTAGAGCTACGAGGATCTGAGGGGATATGATAAAGAGATTATTTAGCACACTATCGAGCTAGAAGAAGGAGTCAAACCCTTCAAGCAAAAGTAAAGACCAGTGAATCCAAATATTGAAGCCCTCATGAAGGCCGAACTTGTAAAGATTTTGCAGGCCAATATTATATATCCAATTAAGCACTCGATTTGGGTTGATAATTTGGTTTCGGTCTATAAGAAAAATAGAGATATACGATTGTGTGTGGATTTTCAAAACTTGAACTGAGCATCCTTGAAGGATCATTACCAATTGCCTCGCATTGATCATATCCTTCACGTTGGTGCTGGGGCTCAGTGCTTTTCATTGATAGATGGATTCTCTGGATACAATCAAATCTGGGTTAGGTATGAGGATCAACACAAAACCACGTTCACAACCAAGTGGGGTACCTTTTCTTATCAGTGCATGCCCTTCGGATTGTCCAATGCTAGGGCTACGTTTCAAAGGGCCATGGACATCACATTTGGGGAGCTTTTAAATAATATCATTGTCATATATCTCGATGATATGACTATCTTTTCACACAAATGAGAAGAACAATGTTCTCATTTGAGGCATATATTTGAGAAATGTCGGGAGTTTGGCATTTCCATCAACCCAAAGAAGTCCATTTTCATAGTAAAGGAAGGTAAGCTTTTGGGACATGTCATATCAGAGAACGGTTTGGCAATTGATCCACTGAGAGTTGAAGCTTTGAAGAAACTATCACTCCCTAAAAATAAGAAAGAGTTGCAATATTTCTTCAGGAAAATCAATTTTATCAAAAAAATTATTTTTGACTTTTCCCGAGTAGTCAAGCCCATGACTGAGCTGTTAAAGAAATATGCGGAGTTCAAGTGGACAATTCAGAGGAAAGACGCATTTCAAGAGATTAAATATAGAATTTCATAAGCCCCTATGTTGATCAATCTGGATTATTCTAATGACTTCATTCTATACGTAGTTGGAGAGGATGAAATCTATGCTGCAGTGCTTACACAGAAAGGAGATGATGGGGATGAAAGACCCATTGCTTTCCTTAGACAGGTTATCTTACCCCATGAGGAGAGATACAATTTCATTGAGAAGTAGGTCTATGCTATCATGAAGTCTCTCAAAAATTTCAAGCACTTTGTATCTCAGAGCAAGACGATCATCTACGTCATCCACCCCGATGTAAGGAACTTTATCATTCAGGACAATATGGGCGATAAGCATGCCGATTGGGTCACCAAAATTCAAGATTTTGATGTTGAGATCCATCCAACCAATTTGGTGCGGGGTAAGGCCTTATGCCATTAATTAGCAAAAATTGTGGCCTCTGAGATAGTCGATCATCAAGTGAACGACCCTGTTGAAGAAAGGAATCTAGTGAATATCTTTGCTCAAGGCCAAGATTGGGTAGACGACCTTGTTAATTATTTTTCAATGGGTAGATGTCCCCCATAATTAAATGCTTCACAATGGAGAAGGTTTCGTCTATAAGCTCTTAGGTATGTATTGTTGCCTAAGGGATTGTTCTTCAAAAACATTGATGGAGTTCTCCTAAGGTGTGTTAAGGAACCCGAGAAATCTAGATTCCTAGAGGAGTTTCATTCTGGCATGTCAGGAGGACATTACGCTGGTAGGCCTATGGCCTTAAATATTATTTGGGCTGGTTACTATTGGCCAACTTTGTTTGTGGATACTTTCAATATTGCTCAAGCTTGTGGAAAATGCCAAAGGTATACGGGATGGATCAGAAATGCACCATTGCCCCTACATCCAATTCAAGTAGAAGCACCTTTTCAGCAGTGGGGGATGGAATTTATTGGGATCATTTATCCAAACTCTTCAGTTGGACACAAGTACATCTTGACGGCTACTAATTTTTTTACAAGATGGTCTAAGGCCATTCCGACCAAGGCTGCAAATCAGGATGTGGTAATCACTTTCATTGAAGTACTGATCATGCATTTTGGCATTCTTGACGCCATTATCACAGAAAACAGAACTCCATTCATTGGAGTCAAGCTAGGGGAATTTGCAAACAAGTATGGTATTTTTTTGAAGACATCCTCTAATTATTACCTTCAGGGGAATAGCTTGGTGGAATCTACAAACAAGAACTTACTTCAAATTCTAAAGAGATCCTTGGGGGATAATAAGAGATCTTGGCACATTTTACTGAATCAGGCCTTATGGGCAGATAGAATTTTGATCAAGAAGTCTATCAAGACTTCACCATATGCCCTGGTATATGGGAAAGAGGAAAAATTTCCTATTCATTTAGAACTGCCTACCTTGTAGCAATTGAAGGAATTCCAAGACGATGAAGAAAATATGGATCCTATGAACATACGATTGGCTTAGTTGTTGCAGTTGGAAGAGCAACGTTCTTTGGCCTATGATGAGTTTGCTAAGCATTCACAGGCGGTTTCAAAATGGTTTCACAAAGTTTCTACTGATCGCACATTCAAAGTGGATGATTTAGTCTTAAAGTGGAACGAAAAGAAGGCCAAGCTAGGGATGCACAAGAAATTTGACACTCTATGGGAGGGTCCATTCTAGATTGCCAGTACAGGTATAGTAAATTCATTTTATATTGAGGACTTGGAAGGTAATTAACTTCCTATCTCAGTGAATGGATTTCATTTGAAAGCCTACATTTCATGATGTGAAAACACAGTGTTACCTTGTACATATATATATAAAAAAAAAAAATCGTCAACTTCAGCTCCTTTTGCACACGAGCCCGCAGGTATGTTTATTTCTCTTTCTTTTTCTTTTCCTTCCCAGCAGGTAGTGGCTTCCATCTACTTCTTTCTTCCACTACCTTATTTTTTTTCCCTTCCTCTCCCACTCTTTCTTCCACTGTATATAATCAAGCCACTACTGTTGTTTCTACTCCCCTCTCTGATGTTCCCGTTTCTTCACTTCCCCTTTCTTCCAATCCTTTGTCTTTTGAGCACTTCTCCATAACTCCCACTACTTTATCCATCCCATCTACTTCCATTTCATTATCTATTTTCATGGAATCCTAGCAACTGGTAGCATAGTAGCGCCCTCTTCAGTTGTTGTATCTACCGCTTATACTCCTCCATCTTCCACCATTCCATCATTCACCATTCCTGTTCCATGGCCTGCATATCTACTAATCATCACCCCATTCATTCCTATTTTTGCAACCCAAGTGCTTCTCACCACTACCATGGAGACCCTTTCACAGCACCTGGTGATTACCCAGCTCAATCGAGTTAGGCAAAATGCAGTAGTTAAAGGAATAAGGGAAGTTCTGCTATTCCACAAATTTCTACTGAAGGTCCTATTTTAAGTGTCGAGCGCCAGCAAGAGCTTGTTGTAGCAGCCCGTAGAAACATCCAACATCAACCAACACTCACTTCTTCTACTCCTCCAGCTTCTTGACTCTGTTACCCAATGAATAAAGGCCTAGGGTTCATGCATACAGTAGAATTGTATACCCCAAGAGCCGCCAAGAATGTTGGCATTTTTGCCACATTTTTTTTTTGTTGTTCATGCAAAATAATGCACGAATTATAGAGATACACACTCCTCTGTTTGTCCCTCCAAGCACCTCAAAATGGATAATAAGTAAAAAACAAAAATCTCTACAAGTTTTTTGCCAAAGCAAAGTAAGTGGAAAATGTTACGATATCGCGACATGTCACGATATCACAACCTGTTGCAATTTTTTGGCATTTGATGCCGAAAATAGCTACGTACAAAAAATGTCATGATATCGCGACATGTCGCATTTTCGTGACCTGTCACATTTTCACGCTAGAAAGCAACAAAGGGAGCAGTAAATGCAAAGTTGTCATGACATCACGACATGTTGCATTTTCATGGCAAATGGTGGTAAGAAAGCAAAGTGATAGGTGGATGTCATGATTTTGTGTAATACAACGGCAAAGGGGAGCGCCAAGGAAAAATATCGTGATTTTGTGACATGTGATATCGCGACAGGAAAGCAAGGAAGGAGCAAAATGGTACGGAATATCACGATTTCGTGACATGTCACGATTTCATGGTAGGAAAGCGAGGAAGGAAAAAAATGGAGAAGAATGTCACAATTTTGTGACACGTTGAATTTTTGCAACGAAGGTGGCAACGAAGGAGAAGACAAAAAATTGTCGCAATTTCGTGACATGTCACGATTTCATGACTTGTCGCGTTTTCGTGGGGCGAAAGAGGAAAAGTACAAGGCAGGAGAAAATTGTCGTGATTTCGTGACATGTCACATTTTCGTGACTTGTCGTATTTTCACATGGAGAAATCGAAAAGAACAGCGCCAAGTATGGAATGTCATGATTTTGTGACTTGTCATGTTTTCGTAGCTTGGAGCAGTGAAGGAACAAAATGAAGGCAGATTGTCATCATTACATGACATGTTGTGATTTCATGACTTGTCACATTTTTGTGACAAGGAGCAGCGAAGGAGCCAAAAGAAAGGAGAATATCATGATTTTGTGACATGTCGCATTTTTGTGGAAGTGCAAGAAGACGACAGCCAAACAGAGGAAAATGTCATGATTTCGTGACATGTCACATTTTTGCGACTGGTAGCAACAAGAGAAAGCAGCGAGTGGAGGATGTCATGATTTCATGACACATCGCATTTTCATGACTAAAGGCGACGAAAGAGCCAAGCAAGAGTAAGATGTCACGATTTCGTGACTTTTCACATTTTTGTGGAAGCATGAAGACGAAGGTTAAAGTGCAAGAAGATGTCACGATTTCGTGACACATCACATTTTTATGACTAAAGGCGATGGAAAGGCAAAGCGAGAAAAGATGTCACAATTTCATGACACGTCACATTTTCATGACTGGCAGCAACAGGAGAAAGTAGCAAGGGAAAAATGTCATGATTTTGCGACATGTCGCATTTTCACAATAGAAGCAACAACAAAGGCCCAATAAAGTTTTTTATGCATTATTTTTTCTTCATATTGCATAGGAGAACATAAGGAGAAGGAGAAAATGAGGATCGAACAAAGTAATATTTTAAAAGCTCTCCAACTGATTTTGAGATCGAGGTCAAAGAGTCTCCAAGATTAAATGTTTTGTTGTTTACCTAGGTGTGCAAGATGGGAGAACGTGTTAAATCACGTAATTTTTGACGCCACAAAAATTAAATATACCTCTGGTATTAAAAGCTCTTGTTCGTGATCTCCTAACACTTCAAGCATGCCCCGAGAATAGTCATTTAATGGAGAAATTTGGTCCCTTGTTTTCATTCGATTTTCAAACTTGATCCATGAAAGTAGGGAATGTGATTTCTTCGAGGCAAATTTAGGGGGATTGTCTCTCTTTTCAAGTGCATATTTTGTGGATCTCCTCTTCAAAATCTGTTTTATGTTTTAAATGTTGTGATGTGAAAGGGAGAGGGAAGACCTCCATTAAAAATTCATGTATATCTCAAGAAAATGAGGAGGACCTTTTTGCAAAAATTGAAGCAGAAATCCTAAATGCATTTTGCTCTGTTCTTAGAGTCTTTTGATTTGGTGATCCAAACTGATGTTCAAGTCTTTCTTTCTATGTAATTCACTTTTTTCTTTGTCAAGTGCTAAAGTTTTAGTTGAATTTTGCTATTCTAAATTTGGTTGTGTTTTCATTTGAACATTTGAAGTATAATTGAAGGCAAACTTATGGTCAATGTTTGATCTAATTTTTGTATGTGCATTCTAAGAATCTATTGCTGCTTATTTTAGGGATTTAGTTTGAGGTTATTTGCTATCTGAGGTTGTTCTCCCTATCAACTTTCAGCTTCGGCCATATTTCCATCTCTTTCTGTTATTTCTAACCCTGAACCTTGAAATCAGTTTAGATTAGTTTGGGATCCAGCCCTCTCTGGAGATTGGCCCGAGAGACTTCTCTTTCTCTCGACCTTTCAATGTTGGTCGGGTCTAGGGTGCATTTTATATGACTAGGTAGATTTGTGACCAATAGTTCCATAAATATTGTAACAGGTAATTGATTCCCAAGAGTTTTGTTGATAAAATTTAGAAAAAATATTTTCTCCGTGGATGTAACCCACATTGGGTGAACCACGTTAAATTTCTATCTCTCATTTGTGTGATGATTTATGCATTGCTTTGATTAATGCTATTTATATTGTCATTTATAATATTGGATAATATTGTTTTAGAAATAAAAGAAAAATTTGGTCTTATATTGTTCACCCCCTATCAGTATAAGCATGTGTTCTTTAATTGGTATCAAAGCGGGTTTCTTCGAAAGAGTCTAACAAATTGAAGGAAGATATTATAGGAACACATATGACATCTCATAATAGATCTTCATCAAATAAGGTACCACTATTTTATGGGGAAAATTATGCTTTCTGGAGTATAAGAATGAAGACTTGCTTGATGACACAAGGATATGAGACATGGCAATCCATTGAGTATGGATTTAAACCTACAACTATTTCTCCCATAGATAAGGATGGTAAGTTGTTTTATGTGAATAATTCCAAGGATATGAATAGAATTTTAAGTGGATTACATTAAGTAGAATTTATGAAAGCTATGCATAGCAAATCAGCAAAAGAGATATGGGATAAAATGAATCAAACATATGAAGGAGATAAAAATGTCAAAATGGCAAAACTGCAAAATCACAAGAAAATATTGGAAGATTTCAATATGGAATATGAGGAAGATATTGATACATACTTAATTTATTTGGATGAAGTTTTTAATACCATGCATGGACTTGGATTTGAAATTGAAGACTCTAGTGTTGTGCAAAAGGTTTTAAGGTCACTTCCTATGAGGTATGATGGAAAAGTTTTAGCTATAGAAGAGATGAGAGATATTGAAATTTTGACTATGGATGAGTTACATGGAATTATTATAGCTTATGAGATGAGAATAGTAAAGGATCCCAACTCCAAGAAGGAGGTAGCTTTCAAAGCATCAAAGAAAACAAAATATAAAAAATTAGAATCAAGTGGTGAGTCAAGCAGTGATGAAGAAGTTAACTATGGAAGAAGAAACAAGGATTCAAGAAAGCACAAAGGTATGAAAATAGTAAAATGTTTTAATTATGGAAATTTTGGTCGATATGCATCTAATTATCTAGAAGATGGAAGTAGTAGCACTGAAGAGAAACAGGATCATAGGAAAAAGGATGGAGGACAATTCAAGTATGAAAATAAAAATAGATATGATCAAGGCAAGCATGAAAAGAAGTTCTTTCAAAGGCACAAGAAGAGTTTCTATGTTAATAAGGGAAGCAAGGATTCAAGAGACAGTGATGAGAGACTCTTGGATAGTGAAGAAGAAGAGATTGTATTTTTGGCAATAGAAGAGGAAAAAAATACTCCTATTGAAGATAAGGTCGAAGAGTATGAAGATGCTCTTGGAGAACAAGAAATAGAGAAAGATTCAGAAAATGAAGAGGAAGGAACATTAGATCTAGAATAAAAAATTATTATTGGTCTTTTAAAATTAAAAAAGGTTAGAAATAAGAATTCAAAACTAAAGACTCAAGTTCAATAATATGAGGATGAGAAAGAAAATCTTATACAAGATCTGACAAACTGAATAGCTAAGACAAGGAGAGTTAAAGGGGTTATGAGTAAAAAGTTAGAAGTAAAAGAGTCAAAATGTGAAATATTTGAACATGAGGTAGTTTTACTAAGGATGGAAGTGAAATATTCTAAGGATAAGCTACAAAGGTATGGGAAAAGTTCAAATAATTTGGATAAGAAAATCAATGCATAAAGATCTTCATCTATCAAAACAGGACTTGGTTTTGAATAAGGACAAGAGAAAGAAGAAGAATGGTCAATCTCAAGATCAAAATAAGAGGAAGGTTTAGAAGAAGAAAGTGAAGAAGAAATTGATACTTATGAGGATAAGTTGAAGAATAGAATATTCACTAAGAAAGGAAACCATGAACAAACAAGGAACAAGGATCATCATAGAGAAGAAAGGACTAAGAGACCAATGGGATCAAGACAAAATTTCTTCAAATAGCATTGTTTTGGCAATTTTAGTTATTTTATGTTGTCATTTATGTCACATGAATCGTTGATGTCATATGGATCACATTGATTTTTGATGGGAAAATGATATTTTGGAAAGCATGGATAAAATCAGGGTTTTTGTGAAAATCAAGGTAGGAAAAATAAAAGGTTTTATTTAAAACCATAGATGGTATATTTGAAATGGGTTTTTATTAAAACCCAGGTTGGCATTTCGTTTCGTTGAAAAATGTGCCCCGGTGATGGAGATATTTAATTTTAAATATTTAGTTTAAATTTTAATTATTTAAAATTTAAATTTAAATTTTAAAATTAAAATTAAAGTTAGCGCCGACGTCTAAAGAAAGAGGAAAAATCAATAATGCACCGATGTCATTGAAAATGAAGAGAAGAATATATAAATGGGGGTCCTAAGGTTCATTTGAAAATGATCCTTGCTCGCGTTAATCATTGGCTAGCATCTAAAGAGAACTCGTGTAAAAATGGTTTTGAAAATGGAGACAATGAATAAATCCAAGGTTGGTCGAAAGCCCAAGACACTGTGGGAAGAGTGTCACATTGGAAATTGGCTTTTTGTGAACTACATTCGAAGGCATCGAAAGGAAAGCACTTGAAGCACTTTTTGTTTGCATGGAAGCGAAGAAGGACTTAAGGCACGTCATGTCTTTTCCTTTCAAATGAGAAGCTAGCTTGTGTGGCAACCTTAGCCACGGCTAAGGTTTTCACAGTGTGTGCAAGTTGGGGGTTCGAATCCCCTTGAGGAGGTAATTACATTTTGATATAATTAATTTCGTTGATGCCCTAGGGTAGGAGTTATAAGGTGGTTAAGGAATAATTAAAGTTTTTAATTAAACTTTATTTTTATAAGGGCTGTCATTAATATTTCAGAGGTGGATGATTTATTGATTTATTTTGATATTCATGAAATTGAAAATTGAGATTTAGGAGAAATAAGGAGTTGTTATAAAATATTTTTGAGAGCCTTATTTATTATTATTTTTGATAAGGGTTTTATTAGAAAGGACTTTGGTGGATGTGTTTATTAAGTTGGAGTAAAAAGGTGTAATTGAGTTATGCTTATCTTGTGATTATTATTTGAAGTCCACTAACTCTTATTGAGATTGGAAAGGAAAGTTGCATTTAGTGTGGCAGATTTTGTGGACAACTTCTTGACATCAAAAAGGTATGGGCACATCCTCCTATTGATTGGTTATGGTGGTTGATTTCTGCAATATAATTGGAGTGAAAAGGATTTATTGTGGCTTCCTTTTCTAAAGTGGTTGGTTAAATGCTTCAAGGTTTTTTGGTTTGAGAGTTGTGTTTAAACCTTGTTTTATAAGCATAGTCATTGAAGCCCATTGGTAGTGAAAGAAACTTGAAAAGAACGTGAGTATCATTGTTATGTGATATTTATGGTTGAGCATTGTTGGAAATATTTGAGTTGGTTGATACATGCTTGGACTAGGATTTTTGTGAGAAAGAATAGTCCCTTGTGGTGATTGGTTGAGTTGAGTTGATTGAGCCTAGTCAAGTGATTGTGTGAGGTGATTGGTCAATTTCCATGAAACAAACTATTCCATAATTCTTATTTGAGTTTAGATTGATATGATTTTATTTGAATTGAGAATGAGCTTAGAACATATTGAGTCTCTAACAATTCTCTTTATGCTTCTATGAGTTGATTTGAGTTAAGTTGAGTTAATATCATTGTGGATCATTGTTGTCATCCATTGAAGAGGACATTGCCTTTCATTGTTGAGTTCATCTTTGAGATTTTCCTTGATAGATTTGTGGATGATATTTGAGTGCTGATTGAGCATGATTGATTGAGACTTTGATAAGGCCTTTGTAGACAGTTTTGGGACAGCTTTGTGAACAATTTTGGGACAACTTTCTAGACAGTTTTGGGACAGCTTTCTAAATAGTTGTGGGACAGCTTTGTGGATAGTTTTGGGGTAGCTTTGTAGACAGTTTTGGTACAGCTTTGTGGATAGTTTCATGGATAGTTTTGGGACATATTTTCTAGAGTATATTTGGGCAAGTTCTTAGTGAGCTTTCTAGAACATATTTGAACAAGTTCTTGATGAGCTTGTTAGAGAAAATTTGAGCATGTTCTTGGTGAGCTTGTTGGAGCAGATTTTGGGCAAGTTCTTGGTGAGTTTGCTAGAGCATATTTGGAAAAGTTCTTGGTGAGCTTGTTGGATAAAATATGGACAAGTTCTGTGTGAGCTTGTTATTCAGTTTTAGACAAATTATGTGTGAGCTTGTTATTTAGTTTTGGATAATTTCTGTGTGAGCTTGT
This sequence comes from Wollemia nobilis, assembly GCA_028583015.1. Taxonomy (NCBI): domain Eukaryota; kingdom Viridiplantae; phylum Streptophyta; class Pinopsida; order Araucariales; family Araucariaceae; genus Wollemia; species Wollemia nobilis. The sequence goes on from JAQPPZ010017095.1 coordinate 7,686,995, forward strand.
TATTCAGATTTGGACAAGTTATGTGTGAACTTTTTATTTATTTTTGGACAATTTCTATGTGAGCTTGTTATTTAGATTTGGACAAGTTCTGTGTGAACTTGTTATTGCCTAGCCTTAAGTAGATCAAAGAAATAATTGTATTGGATAAGGATCCTTATTTCTATGTGAAGTATTATAAGGAGATTATCTGGTGTAGTACCCCACATTGGGGGAACCATGTTAAATATTATGTCTCAATTGTGTGTGGTGACTTTTACTCTTGCTTAGTACTGCTATCTGAGTTATTAATGCACACTGCTATATTTTGTTATTGCAATTAAGGACATTAAATTATATTGATTTGGAAAGAAAGTAGAAAGTGATATTATACTATTCACCTCCCCCCCCTCTTAGTATAAGCTTGTGTTCTTCAATCGGTATCAAAGTAGGTTCCTTTAGAAAAGCTAACAGCTTGAGGGTAGATTCTACGAGAACACAGATGGCTTCATAGAATGGATCATCTTCAAATAAGGCTCCATTATTTTATGGTAACAATTATGCTTTCTAGAGCATGAGTATAAAGAACCACTTTATAACATAAGTAAATGAGGCATGGCAAATGGTTGAAAAAGAGTATAGGGTTGAAGGTGATCCCGAGGCAGATAAGACTATCAGGAAATTGGTTGAGATCAATGCAAGAGCAATGAATTGTATTTTGAGTGGGCTACGAGAGACATATTTTGCAAAGGTTATGGTATGTAATTCAGCTAATGATATGTGGACCAAGTTGTGGAATACTTATGAAGGAGATTCCAAGGTAAATTTGGCAAAACTACAAACTCATAGAAAAAGATTTGAGGAATTGAAAATGAAATATTCTGAAGATATTGCAAAGTTTTTACTTCAAGTTGATGAGATTACTAACACCATGAGAGGCTTAGGATTTGAGATGAAAGAATCAAAAGTTACTAAAAAGGTTTTTAGATCACTTCCCATGAAATATGATGCAAATATTTCAGTGATAGAAGAAACAATGGATATCAACAAGCTAACAATGGAAGAATTGCAAGGAACTCTCATAGATTATGAGATGAGGGTAAGTAAGCATCAGGTTCCAATAAAAGATATTGCATTCAAGGCTTCATAAAAGGAGAAAGGTAAAGTTCCAGAAATATATAGAGTTGTAAATAAATATGAGGAAGCTAACTTCATCAAAAGGAATAAGGACTCGAGGAATTTTAGGGATATAAGGAAAGTTAGATGCTACAAGTGTGGTGATCTTGGTCACTATGCATACAAGTTTCCACATGAATATAATGGTGATGATGAAAAATAGGGTCATAGAAGAAAATAATATGGAAAGCATAAGCATGACAAAGATGACAGATACAAGAAAAACAGGTATGAGAAGAAGAAAAAATTTCGTAAAGCAAAGAAATCTTACTACATTGTAGAAGCAAGTGATAGCTTAGATAATAGTGATAGAGACAAATCAAATGATGAAAATTAAGAACATCTATTCCTAGGAATAGAAGGTGAAAGAGAAATGCTTTATGTGTGGTCAAAGAGATCACAAATCAGGATATTGCAATGGTTTTAGTGATAGTGAAGATGAGATGACACATCAAGAAAACAAGCATGGTCAAAGAAATCTTGAGAGTTTATTTCCAATAGAAGATTATAATGATCTTCGTGAAAATGAATATGAAGAAGGATTTTTCTATGGGATAAAAGAAGTAGAAGAAGAAATTCCACTCTAAACAGAACACCTATTCCTAGGTATTGAAGTTAAAGAGGAAGATATATCTATCGAAGAACAACATGAAGAGCTTGCTATAACCATTGAGCAAGAAAACATGTACAATAAGGGTCCACCCAAATATTCTAGAGTTCTCAGGTCGATGTCTAAATATTTATATCCATCCCCCTATCCCAGTCAATGCTGGTGTTAGCCTTGGAGGGAAATTTTCTATTTTGTTTTCTATTTTTTCGATCCCCCTATTTTTCTTAAGGGTGCATAAGGTGGTGCACCCAAGTCTAAGTCCGTGTGCCCCACTCTCTAGTGGAGTCTCAAAAATTCCAAGGGCACACAAGCTTGTGCAACCCAAGTCAAGCCCACGTGCTCCACAAGTGGAGCACATGAAAGTCCCTTTGGATGCATGAAGCCATGTGCTTGACCTTAGCCCATGTGATCCATAGGGGAATGGAGTGCACAAAAGTGTCTAAGGGGTGCACAACTTCATGCACCCCACTTTGAGTCTACGTGTTCCATGGTATTGTGGAGCATGCAAAGTCACCTAAGGGTGCACGACTTCATGCATCCCAAGTAGAGTCCTCACTCTCCACTCCAATGCAGTGCATGAAGGTCCTTATGGGCACACAAGGTCATACATCCATATAGAGTATGTGCACTCTACTGTAAGTGGAGCGTATGAAAAATCCTAAGGATACATGCCTTCGCACACCTCAATCCCACCCATGTGCTCCACCTAAATGGATCATGTAAGAGCATTTGGGATGCATGAATTCATGCACCTATCCCCCAACCCATGTTTGCCACATTAATGGAGTGCACAAAGTCTTGAAGGGTGCATGAAGCCATGCGCTCACCTCTGGGTTTGTGCGGTACACCATATAATGGAGCACATAAGGCTCTTGAGGGCACATGATCTTGTGCACCCCATTGCGGTCCATGTGCTCTACTCCCTTGGAGAGTGTGAGGTTTTTGTAGGTGCATAAAATCATACACTCGCTTCGAGGTCCATTCAATCCACTCCTCCAATGGATTGCATGAAGTTTTATGAGGTGCATGAATCCATGCACCCAATCCTATTTGAGGCATATGAAGAGTTAATGAGGTGTAGTTTTTGTGTGCTCCTCCCAAAAATCCATGTGCACCACTCAAGCGCACCCTGCTCAAGTAAACCAAAATATGCCATGTGTCCCAAGATCTCCTGATGTTGTAATTCAATCAAATGGGCATAAAGTGCATCCAAACCACAACCAACAAGGAGGATGATATGGTGCACCCAGCTCTATGGCACGACCAGTAATAAAGTGTTGGTGAATGAAAAAGTGCATGTACCACCTACACAAATTAAATATTGGTTCTTTAAATGGAAGGTGGTGGACCTCCCCCGCACCATTAGAGTAATTGTGCATGCAAAGAGCTTTCTCGTCGAGGTCGAGTGCAGATATTCCAAAACCCCTTCTTTTCATGAAGACACACTGTAATGGCTTCCACCAGCACGGCCGCAGTAGAAGTACCCTATGTGAAGACCCATATGGGGGAATTATCGGGACATGGAAAATTACCAAGAGGGCAGGAATATCCTAAGACCTGAGAGCACTTATGAACCCGCCTAATTTGGGTAAAGTGTTGGTGAATGAAAAAGTGCATGCCCCACCTACACGAATTAAATATTGGTTCTTTAAATGGAATTTGGTGGACCTCCCCCACACCATTAGTGTAAGTGTGAATGCAAAGAGCTTTCTCATTGAGGTAGAGTGCAAATATTACAAAACCTCTTCTATTCATCAAGACACATTGCAATGGCTTCCACTAGCAAGACCGCAGTAGAAGTACCCAATGTGAAGACCCATATGGGAGAATTATCAGGACATGGCCAATTACCAAGAGGGCAGGGATATCATAGGACCCAAGATCACTGATGAACCCACATAATTTGTGTAGGGACATAACAACAGACCAGCAGTGAGAGGTGAAGGTTGTCATGATATATAATTGTGATCCTACTGAGGAGGATAACTAGTGCCATATGATGCTATTGAGGAGCCTATTTATGAGGGTGCACAGAGGGACAACACCGATCCAACCCTAGTTTGTAATAAATGGAACACTAACCTGGATCAAATAACTTTTTCAAAGGTTTACCACTCTTTGAACCTCATAGCATGGCTAGCTATGGCCTACAACCACAAGAAAAAGACCATTCATGACCATAAAATTAGGTTGTGGACTGATTGACAATATATAGGATTCGACAAGTGTTCAAGATCACCATAGCTTTGTGGTCATGGACTTTAAAACTCTCACTCTTCAAGAAAAAATTATGTTGAACACCACATTCCCATAGATGCTCCTGAAGAGAGGAAATAATAGGCCTTCAGGTTTTCCATTCCAAAAGTTCTCACTTCATCCCTGGGTGTAGTACTATGCAGATATGATTAACCTAGTGTTGGGCATCAAGGATTTGGAGATTATCACAAAGGAGGTTATTTTTCTCATCATCGAGTGCAATAGAATAGATAGGACACCCCTCTACCAATGGGAGGATGTGATAAGCGACAACATGGACAAGGAATTGAGAAAATTATAGGAGGCCATATTGGAAGATAAGGAAGAGATCCCCCCATTCTCATATTATTCATTTTGTATTCATTTAGTGATATCACAATTAATAAACTCTCTAGTGGATTGGTTGGGAGGGGTGGCTGCCACCGCAATTAAAGATTCATTATTTTGTATATGATAGGGGTGTTCAAGTTATAATTTTTTTTGATAATGTTCTCCTGGTGGTACATAGTCGATTGTGCAACAAAGAGCCTGAGAGACTAGAATTTGGGTTGAGAAAATTTTTGCACGAGTCTAGGGTAGGAGACTTCTATACAAAAGAGTTATACTATATCAGGGTATATGGTTCTAAATTACCCCCAAAGGCATTGCCAAAGGATATCCCATCCTCAATTGCTATCCTAGAGATAACCTGGTATATTATCAAGGAAGTGAAAATCAGATACCTCAAGAAGAAGGGGAGTGTGCCATGGTTACCCATTCCTCGCTCGATGGGCCATTATAAATATTTAGGCCACTTTGCAATACTATGAGCCATATGGAATATGGATACAACTACTTCCTCGAAGTTATGTGGAGACCCTATGACCCCGATGGCCACCACATACATGTTGTTGCTAAAAATATTTCTCTATTTCAAGTTACTCATAGAAAGAATGATTTTGAAGATGATATTCATAAGGTCTTTAGGGAGAATCGATCACTAGAATGGAATAGAAAATGTATAAAAGGCCTTACAACAAGTTAGAAGCAGTTGGATATTATGGCTTTGAACTAAGATTGCATAGAGAATTATTGGTGGATAAGGTGGTGCCACTAGTCCTAGTTGCTCCTCTAGAAGAATTTGAGGACCACACTTTTCAGATTCTCTATCAGGATACCGACCTGTTAAAGGTCATGATGAAAATAGTGGATGAAGCATAGCAAGAATAGGTAAAAATACCCTCTTCTTCTAGTTCTCCTATTTCCACCTCAAAAGGGAAGCAATTTATCACTTACTCCTCACAACAATCACTAGGCCTCACATCATTAGCTCTGACATTGATGTCTCCATCAGAAAAAATTGACATGGAAATGGGCCAGCCTTCTTTGTTCTTCGCCACCTTGGTAGTCAACCAAGAGGAGCATCCTATTCTACCCAATTCTTTAAAGGAAATAACAAAAGTGGGAGGATTGTATAGTATACTTAGATAATATGAAGTACAATAAAGAAGCCTCACGTAGTCCCCTGCTAGAAAGAAAATTAGAACTGAATCTACTACTGAGAACACCAAAAATATTATGTTGGTGAGAGTGAAGGATACACTCTAGTTTACTATAGATAAAGAAGATCAATTACAAGATTTAGAGGAGCAGATATCCCCTAGTAGAGATGTAAGTAGGCCCTGAAGGACAGTTATGTAGGAGATAGGTGATGTATCCACTGCTATATTTGACATCCCTTTGCCACAAAGTTTAAAATAAGCCACCATTGATGTCAAAAAGGGTGTCATACGAGAAAAATTTGGCCCAGTTGACATGATAAAGTCCCACATAGCCTCCCAAGTGTAGGTGGTAGTAGTAGTAGATAAAGAAATGGAATATTTAAAGGTCAAGGCTACAGAGGCATGCTAACTACAACTCAAAGTGCAGCAGCTCCAAGCCGAGGTTGATCAATTAAAGCAAATGCCAGCTCCTTCCCAGACCATTGCTATAAATGTTGGTGATCAAATTGGGTCTATAGAAGAATTTAAATAAGAAATGAAGGAGAAAATAATGAAAAAAATGGAGAACCTTGATTCCATATTTTATGACATCTATGCTACCAGGCACACTGTCGACCTCTTACGTGATTGGCTGTAACAAGTAGATCAGAGAGTTAACACCATATTTCCTATATATAAGAGGTTCAGGGAGAATTACGTAGCAATCGATGGGATGACAACTACATTGGAAAATGGTTCTATATGTTTCTTTACTGAAGAGTATGCCAAAGTTTTTGTCTTCTTGCAGAACAGATAAAATTGGCTCTTGTGGAACCAAGAGGTATTTGACGCTAAATGAGATATCAAATATGAGCTTGAAGATTATGGTTTCAAACTCAATGAGTTTATTCAAGATCCTAATATCAAGGATTTTGTGCTCCATAAAATACAAATTTTTGACTTTTGTCCTAGTAAAATCATCAAAGCAATTTACAGCTTTGGTTCAAATGGTGGATTGCCTATGTTTCTTCATTGAAAACACCATGGAATGGGATAGAGAAAGGGTGAACAAAGCCACATATGATATTAACTTGTTATTATTTACTTTAATATTCCATGATGAGACATAGAACTACATTGAACAAAGTATACAAGACTTTGGAAGATGAGGGGTAGGGTCTAGTTCACCAGGAGTACACAAGCTGAGTACAACGCAATCGCCAGCCCAAGGTAGTGGAGGAAATGATACACAACCACAACCACCACCTACATAGACAAAGATATGTGGGATATATGCCCATTTTTATTACATCCTATTTTTTGAGGGAGTGAGATTGATCCAGTTGGATAAAATGATTATTGCCCCAAAAGATCAACCAACACTATATAAGGAAAACCACTGCAGCAGCAATTTTTTTTCATTGAACCTCTAAGAGAGAAAATTTTGGGTATAAGTTGTGTCTAAAATTTAGTTGTATTTATCTGTATCTATGTTTTTCTATATTTCTTACCACCCCCTTTCCTTCTGCAATTTCCAGGGACTGTCCAGGAAGCTTCATCTACTGAGATCATTTCTTGTGAACATGTCAGAGTTAGAGGCTCTTGCATCACTGTAATCAGGATGGAGAGAAACAACTCCTGGTTGTGATATTGGAACTGGGGAGTCATTGTACTTAATACCATATAAGACCCAAAAATTCTATCGGGATTTTATGTAAAATCATTTTATAATAAAAAATCCAACTCTATTCTTGGCATTCCTATGTTATGGTTTATGTGTTTGCTCATTTATGTATTACAGTATTCTGAATGTATAAATGATGCTTTCTCTTGCTAGTTTACCATTTTTATTGATTACATAATTTGAATGAATGAAAATGAGCTAGTTCCTCTTTCTCTTTCTTTTCTGAGTTAATCACAAATTTAAATCCTCTATGACTACCCAATGGAAATGGCACCGTTCTGGTCTTAATATTCTGAACATTGCTTGGTTTGGTCAAAAATAACAAATAATTAATATAATATCATTGAATCTGGTAATCTATGGCATAACGATAAATGTTCAAGCCCATTGTCTGGGGTTTCCTTACCAAAAATGGTCTATATATAGTCACTTAGATAATCTATTATTAGGTTAAAGTGATAGATCCACCAAAGTCTACTAAACTCCTTGTGATTTCCAAGATTCCTGTGATGTGACAAAGTTTAAGGAGGTAAGCAGAAAATCCCCACAACAAGAACTTATGGGGGTTCCAATATTATACTTGGGAAAATACTTAAGGAGGGATTATTAAGTATTTATGATTATAAGAATGAATGTGGAATTCATTTGAGGTAATTATGGGGTTCCCTTATTTTTTTGTAAAGTGAATTAATGTTATTCATATTTTAGGGACATAAGAATTATGGGATTATTATGTAATGACTTTGATATGTTGGAAAAATAAATAAGGGATTCGTTTATATAGTTGTATCAATGACTACTAGACTTATGCAATAAAGATGGAATTTTCAAAGCTAGGTTTTTATCATAAGGGTTTCCTAGGATATATGATGCATTATCTATATATTGACTGTCTTTATCTATGAATTTTGCATTGGAATCAATATATGCATGTTATATCTTGAGTCTTAGTTGACTAAAAAATGATATCTATTAGTGTTATTGCTTTATGACATGCTTATTGTGGATCATATATATATTTATCCATAAAACATATATAATGTTAAATTTTATAATAAAAGAATAAGAGAGAGAGAGAGAGAGAGAGAGAAAGAGAGATAAATAGAGGTTCTTTGGGATATAAGGGTTCCCTTAGGTAGGTTTATCCATAGGATACCAGATTAGCTAGACCCTAAAGGATAGTACCAAAACTAAGGGAATTATAATATAGCAATCCCTTAGGGTTACAATGGAAGCTTCAGTAATAGACCACTGAAGTGAGATCTAAAGGTGGGATAAGACTAGATCCCATTGTAACTAGATTTTTGTTATGGAACCCTAGTGGATTGTGAGGTATCCATGTGAGATATTTCATGTGAATGATAGTCATGGGAATCTAGTTTACTATGGGAAAAGCTATGAGGGATGTCATTTGGTGTGATAGTCACTAGAAACCCTGATTGACTATTGGATTTCCAAGTGAGAGATGTCACACAAGTGATAGTCACCTCAATTAAACTACTAGGGGAATGGATTAATTGAGCACAATAGTTTTACATATGGTGTAGTGGGTAAAACTATAGAATTTTTATGCCTAGGTACTAATGGAGATTGAATGAGACTAGTGGAATTGGCATCCCTTCTCAAAAGAATGGGATAGTGTTACCTACACCATGGTCAAATTTCCTTCAAAGGAAGGTAAGGAAATGGGGAGACCATGTGAAGGTGTCCTTTAAGATGTATGGAAAGTGTACAAGGTGAACCCCAAAGTCGATGCAGGAGTTTGGCCACTCTTGTCCACCCGAGGGATGTTGCAGCATCTAGAACTCAAAATGTGGTTGAAATATTCTATTGAATCTATTTGGAATGTATTTGGTGAACCTTATGGTTTAACTCACTTGGGTTGGTTATAATTGGGTTGTTACATTTGGTATCAAAGCATGGTCATAGACTAGAAGTTTCCATAGAGAGAACCTAGTTATGACTAGTTATAATATGTGTCATAGGAAGAAAAGATTCTTCCTGTAGGGATGGCATTTTACATGGAGTAAACTAGTTATAAATCAATAGACTATTAAAACTCTTAGTAGGGAACCTTATGTGAAGTAAGTGTGATTGGTGATACTCTTGAATGACTACTAATACTAGTTGTTAGTTTATTTGAAGGATACAACTAAGTATATGGAGGTACATGGAATGGTACCTAACCTAAGTTGCTTGTGTGGCTAGGGAGAATGACATCAAAACCACAAAGAGGAAGAGGTAGAGGAAGAGTAATATCCTCCCAACTACTACCATTAATTGTACCAAATAAAACAGCGGTAGGACCCCATGGTGGGAAAATAGAAAACCCCAATCTAGAAATGGCAAACCTCATAGTATCTATGTATCTTTTGCAAGAGAAAATGGAACAACAAAGGTAAATGCTAGAGAATTTATTCAGTTAAAACTCTCAAAATAAAATTTTTGAAGTTAGATAGGAGAGGAACCCAAAAAAAATATAACAAGAAGTGATATCTCACATGGAAGTAGAGTTGGCTCAAGATCTAAAGAATGTGAAAGTGTCTAAATTTAATGGAAAATAATGTGTTGAAGCAATCAAAGCTTGTATGAGTTAGTTAGATTCATATTTCATGATGAAGAACTATTTGTTAGTGAATAAAACTATTTGGGAAACTCTGCACCTCCATGAAATAGGATTGGACTAGTGGGAAACATATAGGAAAGGTCATCTTATTGAGGCAATGAATTTAACTTGGGAAGGATTTGTGGTAGCCTTTCAACAAAGGTTTATTACAAAGAAATTTTATGTGGAATGATTTTAAGAGTTTACCACACTCGTATAAGGGACAAATATAGTAGAAACCTATCACCAAAATTTTATCAAATTGCTCAAATATTTGCCTGCATATGAGTCAGAGGAAATGATGAAAGTGCACAAGTTTATCTTCAGATTAGATCCTAAGATAATATCAGCTATAAATATATTTAAGCTAGAAATAATATAAATTCTTGTGATATGGCTCAAAAAGCTGAGTCAAACCTATAGACAAGTAGATCTTACTTCAATTACACCAATTTAACTGAAGAAGATCATTAGGCTTGGAGAAAGAGGAATAGCACTAGTTTCATGCCAAGGGAAAATGATAAAAATAAGAAAAGCAAGAGAATTATTTGTTATGAAAATAAGATTTATAGGAAACAAGGGGATTATAAAAATAAATTCTAGAAAAATAACAATAATAACAATAATAATCCCTATCCACAAAGAATACTTTAAGCAAGACCAACAAATAAAATCAAGGAGCAAGACCAGAACAAGCACCCTAGACCCAAGAGTGGTTGCTCTGACTATGGAGGTCCTCATTATGCCAAAAAATATCCACATAGAGTAGGACCTAGAAAATGACCAAAAAAACCCAATCACAATATTTATATAGCCATGGGTAACCAAAATATGGATGAACAAGCCACTCCATTGCTCCTAAAAGGTACAATTTTTTATAGAGATGTTAAAATTTTGATAGATAGTGGAGCAACAAACAATTTTATTCCATCTAGTATAGTTAGGGATAAGACAAAAAAAATGATATTTCAACTAGGTATAGATAATCTTCCCATTTGGTGTGTTGGTCCATACAATACATTTGTAATATATCTTTAAGGACTTGATTCACCCTTTTGGTTTATCCATCTATTTCAGGATGATAAGTAGAACTAATATTAAGCTTAGTACCCAAATCTTGATGTAAAGCTTACCAAAATTCTGATGTAAAGTGGGAAACTCTATCAAAAATTATAACTTCTAGAAATCCATGCAATCGAACTCTCTCTCGAAAGTGTATTTGCAATGACAGGTGCATCATCCTGCACAGTATTAGGTATGAAATGTGCAACCTTGGTTAATTTATCTACTACAATTAGTATCACATCATGTAGAAATCTAGTCTTGGGTAAACCAAACACAAAATCCATTGAAACAACCTACTATTTTTGTGTACGAATGTCATGTGGGTACAATCGATCTACTGGATGCAAAAAATCTGCTTTGACCTTTTGACACTCCAAACACCTAGCTACAAATTTGTTAATATTATTCATTCCTAGCCAATAAAAGACCTTACTTATATTCTCCCACATTTTTACTCCAAATGGATGTCTGGAGTAAGGAGTGTATTGTGCCTCCTTTAGGATAGTGTCTCATAATCCACCCAATTCTTGAATGACTAATCTATTTTAGAAGTATATAAAATCATATATAAGTAAAAAAATTGTATCCTTTCTAGGTTCTTGATCAAAATAATCTTAAAATTTATTACAAAATTCATTCCTTTGTTGTAATTCTTTAACATGTTCCACCAAATCATAATGATATTGTGTCATTGTGGCCATATGCCCTATCTTTATCAAGGCATATACTATTTTATTTTTATTACTCTTGATGTATTCAATGTCAAAGACGTACTCTACTAGAAACTCCATCCTTCTATGTTGTTTTGAATTTAACAAGGGTTGAGTAGATTATGGTTATGGATAAACATACTCCATGGATCAATGTTTTCTTGACATTCAAATCACCTTGCACAACATCTCCATAGAATGACACTTGTATGTGGCTTTCTTCCATGCCTTTGATATTATTTAAAGGATGGATTGGTTGAAGGACCATGAAGTTGTGATTAATTTCCATGATATATGGATTGATTACACCGATATATATAAGCCAATATGATGAATTATTAGTGAGAAAGGGTCCTTTTGGCCTCAGTTACTATCAGCTATGCAATTGAAGAAGACCATGAGAAAAGGAGGAATGGTTTTTGTTGTCAAGATAAATGCGATTGAGAAGGATAAAAAGGAAGAGGTGTTTGGAAAAAATCCAATCTTGTAGGAATTTAGGGATGTGTTCCCTAAAGATATTCCTTGTCTTCCACCAAAATGAGAATTTAATTTCACCATAAAACTGATGTTAGGAACTAAACCTATACATAGAAATATCTATAGGATGAATTCGATTGAAATGCAAGAGTTGAAAGCATAACTTCAAGGATTGTTAGAGAAGAGGTTGATAAAACCCAGTGTGTCTCCATGGGGTGCACCCATACTCTTTGTTAAAAATAAATATGGATTGCTTAAATTATGTATTGATTATAGAATGTTGAATAAGGTCATCGTCAAGAACAAATATCACTTACCTAGAATTGAAGATTTGTTTGATCAATTGAAGGGTGCAACCATATTTTATAAAATGGAATTGAAGTTTGTATATCACCAATTACGAATTCATGAGGAAGATACTTATAAAACTACCTTCAAGATTCGATATAGGAACTATGAGTTCATAGTATTACCATTTGGGCTAAAAAATGCATTGAAAATAGTCATGAACCTGATGAAAAGTGTATTTAGGAAGTAGTTAGATCAATTCATATTAATATTTCCATATGATATTCTGATATATTACAAAAATAAGTAAGGGCATGACAAGCACTTGAGGATAGTGCTTGAGTTGTTAAGCAAAAATTAGCTTTATGGTAACTTGTCAAAGTGTGACTTTATGTCCTTGAGGTACAATATATTAGACACATCATATATACGAAGGGAATTATAGTAGACCCTAAGAATATTGAGGTCATTTTGAGTTGACCACTGCCTACCAATGTATTTGGATTACAAATTTTTATGGGCATCACAAGATATTATAGATGATTTGTGAAAGAGTACTATAAGATTACCTACCCAATAGCCAATATTTAGAGGAAAGGAAAGGAATTTAATTGGATGGATAAGTGTAAGAAAAATTTTTAGTTACTTAAATAGAAACTCACTACAACACCTATCCTAAAATTTAATATCCATAAGGGAACTTCTCAATATGTACCGATGCACCACTAGAAGGGTTATGTTGTGTCCTATCCCAAGATTAATCATTTGTAGCATATGAATCAAGAAAAATCAAGAAACATGAGGTGAATTATGCCACACATGTATTGGAACTTGCAGTAGTTGTACATGCTCTCAAAATGTTATGACACTACCTTATAGGAAAACCATTTGAGCTCAAGACCGATCATCAGAGTTTTAAGTACATATTCACTCAACCTATGCTTAATGTTAGATAGAGAAGGTGGATTAAGTTCCTATATGAATACGAATTTGGTATTGAATATATCAAATTTAATATACAAAAGTCACATATGCATTGAGTAGGCGAAGGCATATAATTGCTATAACCCGTACTCATGTGAACTTGTTGAATCAAGTCACAGAGAAGCAAGCACATGATCAGTTTTGAAAGAATATTTAAGAAAAAGTGGCAGTAAACTCTAAATAAAATAGATATTTTAGCATTAAGGATGGACTCTTATGCTTTAAATATAGGGTTGTCATACCAAAAATTGGTAACTTAAGGAGATTGATCATGTAGGAGGTGCATAGATCTCCTTACTCCACTCATCCTGGAGGGGCCAAGATGAGGGATAATATGAAAAAGACTTTCCATTAGTTTAGAATAAATAATGACATCAATGATTTTGTATCTATATGCATGTAGTGCCCAAAGTTAAAATCTAAGCACAATTATCCAACAGGATATTTATACCCACATGATATACCTATACGAAAGTGGTAGGTAATATCTATGGATTTCATTATGGGACTACCTAATAATAGGTTTTAACATGACATAATCCTTATTGTAGTTGATAAACTAACCAAGGTTGTGCACTTCATACCAAGGAGTACAAAGGAGGATGCAATTGTGGTGGCTAATAGATTTTTCAAGGATATATTCAGGTTACATGGGTGTCCTGAAGTAATTATCTCATATAGAGATTCCATATTCACTTCTACATTTTGGAAAAGTACTATCATGCATTAGGCACAAAGTTGAATGTCACTTCTACCTACCATCTAAGACTAATGGTAAAACCAAAAGAGTCAACCAAGTACTAGAAGACATCCTTTGCATATACTATATGGATAAAAAGTCTAAGTGGGAAGACTTTTTGCATTTAGTTGAGTTTGCTTACAATAATTGTCATCATACTTCTTTGGAAATGGCTCCTTTTGAAGCACTATATGGAAAAATATGCAAAATGTATCTATCATGGGATAATCTAGAGGATTGGATTTCCATCAGACCAAAAATGATTTGAGAGATGGAGGAGTAGGTTAAGATGATAAAGCAATAGATTAAAGAAGCCTCTAATCATCAAAAAAAGCTATGCTAACTGTAAGAGATCACTTAGAGAATTCTTTGTGGGGGATAGAGTATTCTTAAGAGTAAAGCCCATGAAACATTCCATCAAATCTACCAATTTGGATCCTAGATATGTTGAGACCTTTGAGATCACCGAGAAGATAATTCTAATTGCCTATCGTCTCACCTTGCCACCCAACCTATCCAACATCCATGATACTTTCCATGTATCCTTGCTGAGGAGATATGTTGCCAATCCTCATCATGTATGGAATATTTCTAATTTACAGATAGCTAACCCTTTAGTGATTTAAGTGAAGCCTATGAATATTCTAGAGTTTTGTTTCGAAATTATGAGGAATCTATAACAATGTAATATCCAATGGGACTGATATTCAAAAAATAATACCACTTTGGAGAAAGTGGTTGATATGCATAGAAACTTTCCATATTTATTTAAAAATGAAATGTAATTTTTATTTTGTGTGCAAGATACTAATAAAATACAAAAGACTATGTTTAGTCCAAGGGTATAATATGTCATGACCCTCCCTTGGTACACTTTTTCATATGATGGACTTATGAATTTATATGTTTTTTTAATGATAGAATAAGTGGCTATATAATGATCAATTATTTGTTTTATTGAGGAATATGATGCTGCTAATGGATTTGTATAATTATAGGAATATATATTCTTGTGAGAGGGTAAAGGACTTAAAGATAAAGTAGTCAAAATGATCTGACATATGATATCCACTTTTAGACTTAGTTCATGCCTTTACATTTTGTATTTATCATTCCTGCATTTGAGTGTTTGTTATCATTCCTAAATATTCTTGTGGTTTGAATTACTTTAGATGGATATAAAGTAATATGGAATAATTTTGGTATGATTGGTAGAAATTACTTATATTTGAGTTATAAGTCTTCTTGCAATATTGATTTTCTTAAGACATGGTATTAATAAGTCTTGCTTATTAATGCACCTTGTGTTTGATTTTAGAAGGGTTTTCTAATGTAATATAAATAAAAGAGTTATTAATAAGAAGGAATGAAATTAATATTTTTGAACATTAGAATAGATTAAAACAATGAAAATTATTAAATGACCCTGCATTATTTCAATTTAAAACCAAAACGTAACGAATGGTATTGCAGGTAGTTGTTGAGTTCGTTCCTTGAGTAAATCCTCTATAGGTTTTCTTTAAAACCCTTATGGAAATATGAGAAGGGGATATTTTTTGCCTTTGAAAAGAAGAGTTGGATTCATCAAATACCATGAAGAACAAAGAGGATTTTGGAATATTTTAGAAGAACAAAAACAAGGAACTTTAACTTTTGTGTGCACTTTGGTCTTCACCAAGTTGATAAAATGTACTATGTGTCTATTGTATTTTTCCTATAATAGTGACTTCAACTTTATGAAAAGTATTATATGATATTGGTTTATATTAAAACAATAGATTGACATCTATACTTTAAATATAGAAGGCTCTTAGGATGACAAACATAGACAAAACTTCTTCCCTTCATTTGTTGAATGTATTTTCAAGAAAAAATACTGATATACTAATGAGTTTTGTTATAGTTCATGTTGTTTGATCTTGGATAGGGGGATGTTATATAATTTTTATTCTTATCTAGCTAATTTACCAAGCCAAACCTAGAAAATCCTTGTGTAGGTCTTTGTATGATTATTCAAACCTAAAACTCGTTTCCTATGCTGGCTTGGCCTAAATTTTTATGGAGTGGGTGCATGATGATGTGAGAATAAAATATGGTAGCATAATTTCTAAGTGCACTCCATGTAATAATAATATATGCTACAAAAACCTCTATTTACTTTTGTTTTGATAAGAAATAAGTGTGTTGCTAACTGAAAAATTTACTACATGACGTGCACCCAGGTTTGGCCTCATGATGGTGGTAGTTTATCTTATGTAGGATGAATATTGTTTGATATTTAGAAAAAATGGTGCATATGGATTGAAGGTTTTCAAATTAAACATAAACCATGCTGACCAAATATAAAGTTACTTGCTTTGCCAAAAATAGTAATGTTTTAATATTATAAGTCAATGGTTGAAAAGAAATGATATCATTGGTCAATATTTGGAGGAAACCCTAGTGATTGGTTTAAATTAACAAATGACTATTTTGGAATGTGCTTTAGGGAAGGTCAAATAAATAATGAATTCCTGGTCATTCTATTTGATATGTTTTTTTGTAGTTAAATGAAGGAACATTAGACGTTACGATGGGTAATGTCTCACGTTGAAAAAGTGTCTTTATCTCTTTTCAAATTTGTTTGGTTATAATTAAATAATGATAAATAAAGTGCATAGTATGTATTAGAAATATAAAAAGAGATGGGAGATTTTATGTTTTGAAAGGATCACAAAGTGGGGGTGTTCTATTATATATCATGGTTTCTTATTTCTATAGGAAACCACTTTAGGGTTTAAGTTTATAAAGAAATTATTCTTAGTTTTCATTGGACTTTGATAATGGAAAGCAATGGAATAATAAAATAAAATAAATTTTATTTATTTAGAGAATACTATTATTAGTTATTTAATTACTATTCTAAGATGGTGTAGATTACTAGATGAACATATGCTCTTCTTTTAGTTTTATGAATTATTAATTATATTATGGGATTATGCTAATGCTTTTGAAAGATGAAAGGTATGTTTAGGTGATTGGGCATAAAGTCCAATAGTGAGATTGGAACTTATGGGGGTTCCAATATTATACTTGAGAAAATACTTAAGGAGGGGTTCTTAAGTATTTATGATGAGAATACTGAATAAGAAATTCATTCGAGAGAATTATGGGGTTCCCTTATTGTTTTGAAAATTGAATTAATTTTATTCATGTTTCAAGGACATAATAATTATGGGGTTATTATTCAATGAGTTTGATATGTTGAAAAAATGAATAAGGTATTCCTTTATATACATGTATCACCAACTACTAGACGTATGCAATAAGTATGAATGTTTCAAGGATGGGTTTTTCCCATAAGGATTTCCTAGGATATATGATGTGTTATTTGTATGTTGACTATCTTTTTCTATGGATTTTGCATTGGAATCAATATATGCATGTTATATATTGAATCTTAGTTGACTAGAAAATGATATCTATTAGTGTTAATGCTTTATGACATGCTTATTATGGATCATAGATATATTTATGCATAAAACTTGTAGAATTTTAAATGTTATAATAAAGGAAGAAGAGAGGGAGAGAGAGAGAGGTTCCTTGGAATATAATGGTTGTTAGTCTTACAATGACACTAAGAGGGGAGGGGTGAATCAGTGTAGCTCTTTAAACTTAAATTTATAGTTCTTAATACTACAACAATTAAAACTAATTACTAGATATAACAAGTATAACAAAAGAGCATCACACAACACAAGATTTAACGAGGTTCACCAATGTGACTACTCCTCAAAAATTTACTGCTTGGACTACCATCCAAATCTAGCCTTTGCAAAGCACCAAATTTACAATCAATTTACCAGCACACACTGGAAGGAGCACCAACCCCTGATTTATCTATACCAACAAAAAGGAGCACCAACCCTTGATTTACCAGCACCAACTGGAAGGAGCACCAACCCATGATTTACCAGCACCAACTGGAAGGAGCACCAACCCCTAATGCCAAGCACCAACCTATACTTCAATTTAAATCTATAGGTTTAACAGTAAGATACCTTTGCTTTTACAAGACCCTGACTAGTCTTCTTCACCTTTGTGTTCTCTGCACACTCTGCTCTCTCTGTGCAATCACTTCACACACTTTGCTTCGTTACAGTCAAACTTCATGATCATCTTCTCCCTTTTGTGCACTCTACTCTCTTTGTGAATTTCACACTTAGCACGATTCGACATGACTTGCTCTTTGTGCACAACGACCATATATCACACACATCCAACCTCTCACCTCAATTATCCAAACAACCCTCCTTTTATAACAGTATTTTTATGATGAAAAACCCTAATCTTAGTTGGCTGTAAACCTTAATTTTGGTCGGTTGTCATCGATCTTCATCGTCTTCTTTTGTTGTTATTGCCACGAAAATACATGTCACGATATCTCGACACTTTTTCTTTCTCTCTCTTTCTCCTTGCTTTGGCCCCCAAAAATACAACATGTCGTGATATCGCAACACTTTTTCTTTCTCTCTCTTTCTCTTTGCATCAGACCGCAAAAATGCTACATGTCACGATATCGTGACACTTTTTATCCTTGCTCTTTCTCTTTGCATAGAACCATGAAAATGCTACATGTCACAATATCGTGACACTTTTTCTCGTTGCTCTTTCTCTTTACATCGGACCGTGAAAATACAACATGTCGCGATATCATGAAACTTTTTCTCCTTGCTCTTTCTCTTAGCTTTGGCTCACGAAAATACATGTCGTGATATCGCGACACTTTTGCCTCCATACGCTTTCTCTATTCTTTTGTCACGATATCGCAACACTTTTGCTTCCATAGACTTCGACTTTGCTTTTGTCGCAAAATCATGACACTTCTGCCTTCAAAGTCTTCTTCTCTGCTTTTGTCACAAAATCGTGACACTTCTACTTCCATACTTTACTTTGCTTTTGTCATGAAATCATGAAACTTCTACCTTCGAAGTATTATTTTCTGCTTTTGTCATGAAATCACGACACTTCTGCTTTCGTACTTTACTTCTTTGCTTTTATCACGAAATTGCGACACTTATGCTTCTGAAATCTTGCTTTTACGGTTCTGCTTCTGTACGCTTCCTCTCTTTCTTTTGTCATGAAAATGTGACATGTCGCAATATCATGACACTTTTCAAACTTACTTTCTCTCTCCTGTTTTAGTCACAAAAATACGACATGTCGTGAAATCGTGACACTTTTCTTACTTGTTCTCTTTCTTCGAACTTGTCACGAAATCGTGAAACTTTTTCTTGCTTTCTCTTTCTCTTCCAACATGTCACGAAATCGTGACAGTTTTTCCACTTGCCTTTTTCTCTTCCAACATGTCACAAAATCGCGATAGTTTTTCCTGCTTTTTCTCTCTTCCAACATGTCGCGAAATCGCGACAGTTTTTCCTCTTGCCTTTTTCTCTTCCAACATGTCGCAAAATCGTGACCATTTTTCCTGCTTTTTCTCTCTTCCAACATGTCACGAAATCGCGACAGTTTTTCTTGCCTACTGTATATGTCGCAATATTGCAACACTTTTCTTACTTATATTTTTCTTTTATCTTTTGCATATGGTCCACTTTGGTCTTCTTAGAAAATCACTGTACATACTCTGAGTAACCTTTGAACTCCTATCTTCTGCATCTGAATAGCTTTTGAATTTCCTGTCCATTGCATCAACAGATCTATCTGACTATGTTGACAACAATGACAATACTGTTGCTGCACCTTGCTCAACAATGGTTCCCTTAGGTAGGTTTATCCATAGGATACCAACTTAGCTAGACCGTAAATGATAGTACCAAAACTAAGAGAATTGTGGTGTTGCAATCCCTTAGGGTTACAAAGGGTGATTAAATAATGGACCATCAAAGTGAAACCTAAAGGTGGGATAAGCTTGGATCCCATTGTAACTAGATTTGTGTGATGGAACCCCAATGGATTGTGAGGTATCCATGTGAGAGATGTCATGTGAATGATAGTCAGGAATCTATTTGACTATGGGAAAACCTATGAGGGATGTCATTTGGTGTGAGTGACTAGAAACCCCGATTGACTATCAGGTGTCTATGTGAGAGTTGTCACACAAGTGATATTCATCTCAATTAAACTACCATGGGGATGCATTAATTGAGCACAATAGTTTTACAAATGGTGTAGTGGATAAAACTATAGAATATTTATGCCTAGGTACTAGTGGAGATCAAATGATACTAGTTGTGTAATTGGTGTCCCTTATAGAAATAACATGATTGGGTTAATCCCTACATCATGGTAAAAATATCCTTCAAAGGAAGGTAACAAAATGAGTAGACCATGTGAAGGTATCCTTTAAGTTGTATGGGTAGTTTACAAGGTTAATCCTATAGTCAATACAAGATTTTTGTCACTCCTATCCACCTGAGGGATGCTACATCATATAGAATTTAGAATGAGGTTGAAATATTCTGTTGAATCTATATGGAATGCATTTTGTAAACCTTACTTGTGTTTTACAAAAAAAATATTCTCTTGAGTTGGTTAGAATTGGATTGTTACACATGGTTTTTTTACGCATGGTTTTATATATATTTTTTAATCTATAAATAGGTGCAAAGGATTTTTTTGAGAGGAATAAGAGGAGAGTGATGAATATTTCCTTGTGTAATGCTATGCTATTTTGTAGAAATGTTATTCTAAAGAAGCAACCATGTGTTCCAATGATGAATAAAATTATTTAATTATTGTTAATGTTCAAATTGTTATGTGCGAATTATTTCTTGTATTTTGGGTATTTGTGTTGCTATATTTTTAAGTGTGTTATAGCCATTGTGTGTCATCTAATAATCTTTTGGAAGGTTTTAGCCACCCCATGTTGTCATTGTATCAAAATGATAATACAATCGCATTATGAGATATATTGTACAAGGAGTGTGATCATACAAGGGTGAATGTATGAGAGTGGAGGTGTCATATGAGAAGCATCATACAAGAGGAAACATTGCATGAGAGAAAGCATCATATAAAAAGTGTTGTACGATAAGGAATCATACAAGAGAAAACATTGTACAAGGGTATTATCATATAATAAGTCATAGTATGAGAGGAAGTGTTATATGATATAAAAGGGTTATACAATTGCAATTTGAATCATATAATTGTACAATTGGAAGGGTGCAATAATTATAATATAATAGAGGTTTGGTTTACAAATGTATAAGTGTATGTTTGAAAATTAAATTATATAGGTGTGAAATTAGAAAGGGATGTGGTTGGTTTTTCATAAAAAACTAGTTAACATCCATAACTAATTATGAAGTATCAACTATGAATGAATTCTATTCATTGCCATCATAATATTAATTCAAATAGGAGACAATATTTTACTCATTGATTATGTCTAAATTAGTAATTCATATTATGATATTGTCTTAGGAAGTAATTTTTTTGATTCAATAGGGCCATATACTATTGGTTAGTATTGTTTGGTGATAAATGTTTAAAATTAAAAATTAACAATGCTTTAAATAGACCCACGTGTTGTAGGAAAGTTTGAGAGGGTAGGGTAATCCTCCAAGGGAGGTCCATGGTTAGAGTCTCAATCCTACCAAATGCACATAGGGTACTCAAAATTCAGTTGATAATACTAGTGTGGTCAGGGTTGGGCATGATTCCTGGGTGATTTTGATGGTGTAGAACCCCCTAGTCATGGTTTCTCAGATCAAAGTAGCCCCACAAGGGATTTTTCACTAAATTAAAAAAAAAAAACTGTGCTTGAAGCATGAATTTTCTAGGCTAAGAAATTAAAGGCACAATAAAAAAATCCCTCCATCTCACAAATCATTAAACATGAATCAAGTCTCAAACAAGCTAAGGAAAATTATGCATTCTTGTCTCAATTTATTATATTTTCATTAATGGTAACATAAGAGGAATAAGCCAAATCCAAGCAATAAATGCTTCAATGTTGTATTGAACATCCTTTATAAAAATGGGATATTGGTTTCCCTAAGGTAAAAATTTCTACTTACCACCAATTACCAATAAAAATTTTAAAAATATTTTAAACAAAGATGATGATGCATAAGTAAGGAAGTAAGTAGAAGGAATCAAACAAATTTTTTTATAAAACCTTTGTCATTTGCTTATGTTTGTTCTTTTTGTATTGTAAAGAAGAAGTAAAAAATAAAAATAAAAAATGGTAGAGCTAGATTAGTTGTTAATTATGTTCCATTGAATTTTGTTACACAATTAATTAATTATCTTCTACCATCCAAATCAAAACTAATACAAAAATATGCACAAGGAAAGGTATTATAAAAAATTGATTGTATCTCTAGTTATCATCAAATCAATACAAAGAAAAGAAATTTACATAAAATAGCTTTTAGTATTCTAGTAGGACTAATAGAATGGTTGGTTATGCCATTTGATGGTAAGTAGGAATTTCTACCTTAGGGGAATTAATATCCCATTTTTTTAAAAGAATGCTCAATACAAAATTGAAACATTTGTATTTTGGCTTTAGCTAATTCCTATGGTGTTACCACTAACTAAAACGTGATAAAATACAATAAGAATGTATGATTTTTTCTAGCTTGTCTGAAACTTACTTCATTTTTAATGATTTTAGAGATGAAGGGTTTCGTCCATTGTACCTTTAGTTTATTAGCCTAGAAAATTGATGTTATTAAATGTACTATTGTTTTTTAATTTTTTATATTCATCACCAAATAATTGATGAATATCATTATTTCCAATGATTCAAGAAGTGTGTCAGGAAGAAAACTAGGTATTCCATTCAAGTTCTCATATTGGATCAAAAGGTGAATACACATCCAATACATTTTCATAGTTTCTCAAACAAAATTGGATCAAACAACAACTCACTATAGCCTACACTCCATAATAAAATGGGGTTGTCAAAATAAAAAACTATTCCATCATGGAAATGGCTCACTACATCCTCATATGAGAAAATCTAGAGGTAGTATTGGGATAAAGTTATTTCCACTATCATTTATCTTTTGGATAAAACTCCCACAAAGGCACTAAACAGAGTTATGCCTAAAGAAGCCTTTAATTGCACATTTTAGAGTTTTTAGAAGCAATGCATACATGCATGTGTCTAAGCAATAGAGAAACAATATGGATGATAAGACCCTCACATGCATATAATTGGGTTTGATGATGAACTAAAATCTTATAAATTGATGGATCTAGTCACTAAGAAATTGCATATAAGTAGATATGTGACATTTGATGAAGCTTGTGATACTTATTTCAATACTAAGGATTCTAAGGACTTTGAAGATGCCACATCTCTATTTGTGAGCATAAATAACAATATGGAGTTAGATGAGGAAGTTCATGAAGAAGTTCCAAATGTTAATGAATCTATAGCAATTGGTAAACAATAATTTGTTGTGCATACACCTACATAAAAATAAATAAATAATCCAAAATGGATCACTAGCATCATCAATGATTCTAAACTTGATTTCACTCTTAACATCACATCCACATGGCCATGTACTCAAAGTATTACAACCTAGAAAATAAATCTAGCCTTGGTGACTTTAGTGATGAATAATTCAAAACTAGAACCAATAAAGGAAACACTTAGCTTATCATGGTAGAAGGTAGCTATGGATATAGAGTATGAAACTTTTATGAAGAATAGAACATGGGAGCTTGTCAATCTACCAAAAAAAATCAAGCACATAAGATGCAAGTGGATCTTCAAAAGTAGATACAAGATAGATGGATTGATCAACAAGTATAAAGTATGGCTCATTGCAAAGGTATATGAATAGAAGGAATTAATTTATTATGAAGAGAAATTAGCTCCCATAGTGAATATTAAGACCATACTAGCACCAAAATTTAATTAGAAAATTTAGAATATGGATTTCAAAAGGGCCTTTGTTATTGGTGATATGAACTAACAAGTGTATAAAACACAACTTGAAGGCTTTGTTGTCAATATGCAATATTAAAAATTCTATATATTTATTAGTTCATTGTATGGATTAAAGCATACTATTAGATATTGATAAATAAAAATTTATGTTCATCTGTTGTAGCAGGGTTTCACTAGAATTTCATCTAATGCAAATCTCTATCTTAATAAATTTGGATCTAAGATAGTGATACTTGTGTTGTATGTTTATGATCTAGTCATTATTAGTAGATATAATTATTTGGTGGATGATATAAAGAATGACTTGAATAAATACTTTGACATGATAGATCTATGACTTTTGTACTATTGCCTTATCTTAGAGGTATGTCAAAGGAAGAATCATATTGTTATTTCATAAATAGAGTATGTTGAGAAATTTCCTGACAAATATTAGATGATAGACTATAAATAAAAATCAACACCAATGGAAAAATGTTTACAACTATCCCAATATGATTATACTAATACTATTTACTGTAAACTAATTAGGAGTTTCATACACCTAATAAATACCAGGATTGATATCAACTTTACTATGAGTTATCTTTTGAATTTCATGTATGAACCTAAGGAAAGTTAATGGAAACCACCAAAGAAGATTTTTCATTATGTGCATGCTATAATAGCATATGGCCTAGAATATAAGAAGAATGATCAATTCTTCTTGCAAGGATACACAAAATTAGACTATGTTGGATCTTTAGATCATAAAATATCATCTAGATATGTATTTCATCTAGGATATTGACTTATTTCATGGAATATCTATAAGTAATAGATAGTGGTATTATCATCCATAAAGGTAGAGTATTATGCTACATAAGAAGCTATGTATGAAGTGATATGGTTACATTGTATACAATTAGATATTGGTGTTCCTAAAAATCAATTGTTAATATTGTTTTACAATAATTAGGGTGTTTTGAAATTGGTCAAGAATCTACTTTTTCATAAAAAAATGAATCACATTGAGGTTCAATGTCATTTTTATGGACACCCATTTTTGTGCACCTCCCAAATACCAATTGTATAATTAAATACGTAATTTTTGCAAATTAAGTAAAATGGACCCCTCTTGTACCTAAATTCAGTGTAAAATACCACATAACATTTTATAATTATAAAATTCATCAATAATTCATAAAATTTCACAAACATAATACCATTGGAAATAACTTGAAAAGATATTTCCAATGAGTATAAACTTGCCTATGTTTGTCTAAGTCTATAAACATCGAAACACCAAATACTATAGTGCTAGATGCTTATGATAGCATCATATGGTCTGTAAAATGCTTTTGTCACTAACAATAGCTTTTTATGGGCCATATAGTAGTTATTTTATATTTAATGATTCCATTTTAGAGATTTTGTACCATTAAGTTCTTCTCTATAAATATTGCCAAAAATAAAGTTTTAGTAGTATATGTGTCATCACTTATTTCTCATTCATTCTACCTATTACCTTATTCAGTGTAAATATTGACTACCAATCAAATCACCTAAGTGTCAATAAAAGTATTTAACTACCAAATAATGTCATACAACTACAAATTTAGCTAGTTAAATCCATGAACCTGCCTATGATTTCTATGTCACCTCCTCTAACTCTTGTGAATTCACCAAATATTCTTGTAGAAGTAGACAACTAATCTTCCTGAACTGGACGCCTCATATTTTTTGTGTAATTTTGTAATATATTCTCTAATGGGATAGGGAAATTTATAAAATCTCCCAAAGAGAAGGCATAAAGGGATATTCAAAATTTGGAATATTGAGAATTTATTTTATTTTTCTTTTCATATTCATTCTTGACTTGGTAGGTACACACTTTTGATGCTAGAATTTGAGGACCTACATACTGCTATATTCACAAGACCTATCTTCTTGCACACT
This sequence comes from Wollemia nobilis, assembly GCA_028583015.1. NCBI lineage: Eukaryota > Viridiplantae > Streptophyta > Pinopsida > Araucariales > Araucariaceae > Wollemia > Wollemia nobilis. The sequence goes on from JAQPPZ010017095.1 coordinate 7,712,876, forward strand.
TGAGATATAATTAGCCCATGAGTACATGTTGCTATCTCAACTTAAGTATTGAAGACATATCAAAGCTATCACAAATCTAGAACTAAGAAGAGGCCTCTCAAGGAGCATTGGGAAATTATCATCAATCATAGACCCATAGTAAATTAGGATATATCTATGTATCATAGAAAATATTAGCACTCTTCCTCTAATTTATACTTTTTATTTGCATCATCAGCTAATCCCTTGCATGATATCATTTTCTTGAATTATCAATTATTTATTTTATAAAACTACCATAAAATGACAACGTGACTTGATTCTTCTATTGAGAATAATAAATTTTTGGGGGAGATATAGAAAATACCCTTCCCACTAGTCGTTGTTTTAGTTTATTTTTATTCTTTATATTCTATATTTGTAGGTATAGTATGGTAGTACCATAGGCTTACAAAAGCATTGTTTGGATCAGTTGGCACTTCTACTCATTTTGGCACTTCTATCCATTTGTGATTTTATCTCTTAGAATTTATGTCCATTTGGTGCTTTTATCGGTGATAACACTTCTATACTAATGACTATCCTACTATATTTTTCTATGTTTTTTCTATTTTTATATTTGTCCTTCTCTCTATTTTCTTCAAAATAGTAAACCTAGGTCATTCCTTTCATTTTGCAATCATCTTTAGTATTTTGAGAAATTGGTCTTCAAAAGGAATTAAATCTACATTTTAATTACAAAACCATTGATAGATTCATAAAATATTGTGTTTTTCCATCAATTTTAGTGCTTTGTAATTCCTTATTGCATTTTGTAACTAGTTTTGTAAAGAAAATTAGAAAATTGAGGGCTTTTGTAAACTTGTTTCTTTTCTTGCATTTGTGGACATTTAAAATTATAGGCATATAGTAGCACCTTAGTATACTTTCCATTGCATCACATATCTTCTTAATTTTTTCCTACTTAAAAGGAAAAAAAAATTATTTTCTTGAAAAATACATTTGAAGAAACAACCAAATAGGTTAGGCTTATATTCAAATATAATATTTCCATTTGTAATTTGTATAAAGAAAATCATTTCTTTGAAGCACTAAAAGAAAAATATTATGTAGATTTAACACCTTTTTAATGCATCATTATATTCATTTGGAATAATTAGGTCCTTTGGAAAAAAATATAATAGGAGTAAAGTCTTGGGTTTCTCTTTCAAATTTTAGACAATAAATATAAAATGTGTGTAGCCTACATCCTAGGGTAGCTTTCATTGATTTTGTATGCATATTATTTGATATATATTTTTTAAGAATGGAAAATAGAAACATTTACTTTTATTGTAAACTTATAAAAAATAAATCATATAGACCAATGGCTTATATTATTGCATCTTCTATTTGAACTTGCATTGTATCCCTCATCCTAGCATTACATCAAGGATAAAATAGGAGTTTAAACCTTAGGTGTATTCTAATCAACATAGCAAAGTTATGCTAGTAGGATACACACATAAAATTTTGTGGCCCCACATATTTGGTGAACCTAACATGAGCATCACATGGGTCTAAAATTATTTTTTATCCTTTTCGTAAACCTCAATTAAAGATAATCTAATTCAATATTTACACATGACCACTAAAATTGTTTGTGTAGTTAGCACAAATTAACAAATATTAACAATAAATTAACCAATGGTTAGTTTTGCAGGCCAATGGGATTCATAATGATGCATATTTATTACCTCTCACCTATCAATCTTGAATCATGTATCGAGGTGTGGTCATCCTCAGTTGATGCACCTTGCTGGAGCCATAACTTGTGAATCATACGCCCATTGACCTTGAAATTTAATAGGTGGTTTTGTGTCTGTGTTCTACATCAGGAGAATATTTTATTGGCTTGTCTCTTCAAAAAAAATGTTTTCGGGACCTAACTCCTCCATCTAGTGTCCCAAAATTAGCTTTTAGAATAGGTTCCCGAGTTTTTTGGGTTTTTTTGCTATTAGAAGTTTATTATCTTTTGTTATACCTTAATTTGAGACCTAATATTTTAAATTAAGGTTTGTTATTATAAGAGGGATGTGTGCACTAAATTTGGGCACAATCCGACTCATTTCTATTTTTAGAAGTTTTTAGAAAGAAGATCTATTTTTAGTAGTTTTAGAAAAAAGATGTTTTTAGGGTTTCTTTGGTTTTTGGTTGCTATATGATGGATTGCAATCTTTTGTATAAGGGGTGTGAATTTAGAAATGAGAAGAATATCAATTTGCAATTTTCTTCCATTATTGCATTTGTATTATGTGATTGGAGTCCATTTTGTTGGTTTCTTGTAGCTGAGTTTACACTATTTGGTATCAGAGCGGGTGTGATATCGCTAGTGAAGGAAATATACCACCTAGAAGATATAGCCAGATGAATAGGCAAATCGAGGATCTGAATGCAAAAATAGCATGGATGACTGGTATGATTGATCGCATGGGAGAGAGACATCCCAGGGTACATGTAGATCAAGGATCTGATGATGAAAACATACCTGAGGAACGTGGATCTAAGGTCCATGTAGAAGAAGAACTAGAAGGTCCATACGTAGAAGGGCATGGTTTTGAAAATTGAATGATATGAGCTTTAGAGGGGCTTAAGGAGAATCGATATGGAATCAATATCGAGGTTCCTGAGTATACTGGTGGGTTGAAACCAGAGGACTTGATCGATTGGATCAATAGCCTAGAAAACTATTTTGAATGGAGTAACCTTGCTAAAGAGAAGAAGTTTAAGCTTGCATGCACAAAGCTAAAGGGACATGCATTGATTTGGTGGGATCATTTATAGAATACATGACAAAGGAATGGAAAGGAAAAGATCAGGGATTGGACAAAGATGAAGAAGAAGTTACAGGAAAAATTTATACCTGTAGACTACTGCCAAATCCTATTTCGTAGATTTCAAAATCTTCGACAGAAGGATCAAAGCATTGAGGACTATACTAATAAATTCTACAAGCTATCCATTCAAGTGGAGCACAATGAGACAGAGGATCAAAAGGCTAGCAGGTATGTAACTAGCCTAAGTTTTGTTGTTCAAGATGAGATGAGCATGCATCACACTCTTATAGTGGAGGATGCATATCAAATGGTCCTCAAGGCAGAGGGGAAATTAAAAAAGGATTAATAGAAGAGGTAATAAGGTATTCATGCCATATTCAGATTAGGGTCGAAGTGGATATAACTTTCTCAAGGGATAATCCTCAATACCTGCTAAACAAGAAGATGGGCAAAACCTAAGAGGAAGAGGATACCAACAAGGCAGAGGTTACAGTGGTGGACAAAATGGGAATGATCCAAGGAGGTCGTATACCTGTTATGGATGTGGTGAGAAGGATCATAGAGCATTTGAGTTTCCTAAACATGATGTCCAAGAAAGGGGTCAAGGAGGACAAGGAAGGGTCAATCTGGTTGATATGGAAGAGCAAGATGAGGATGAAGTTGTTGCTGACATGGGGGAAGCCCTTATGATAAGGAGGACGTTGATTTCTCCTAAGAAAGATATGGTGCAGAGCAAAGAAAACGGGAAGACCATAGATGGTGAATATTCTTGGCTACGAATAAACATATTTCTAACAAGGTGTACATCAGGAGGGAAGGTATGTAACATTGTCATTGATGGTGGTACCTATGAGAATAACTGTGAGAATATGGTGTCAAATGTCATGGTTGAAAAAATGCACCTGAAATGTAAAAAACATCATTATCCATATTACATATCATGGGTTAATAAGGGGAATGAGGTAACAATATATCAGAGGTGCTTAATTAAATTTTCAATTGGGAGCACTTACAAGGATGAAGTGTGGTGTGATGTGATATCGATGGATGCATGTCACATTCTATTAGGAAGACCTTGACAGTACGATAGGGATACTAACCATAATGAGAGAAAGAATACTTACACATTTTGGAAGGATGGTGTAAAGGTAGTTCTTGTGCCTCTAAAGGAAGATGGGTCGAGTGAGAGCTTGTTGATGATGAAGGAGTTTCTTACAGAGATCAGGGATGCTAGCTTTTATTATGCCTTAACAACTAAGAAGCTATAAATAGAGGAAGTAGTTATGCCTACAATAGTAGCTAAGTTGCTAAGTGAATATAAAGATGTCACACTAGAGAAGTTACCATATGGGCTACCACCAAAAAGAGATATCCAGCATCACATGGATTTTATTACAGGATCAGTTCTCCCAAATAAGGTAGCTTATCGGTTAAAACCAACACAAAATATAGAGTTGAGTAGGCAAGTGACAGAGTTGATAAATAAGGGATTAGTTATAGAGAGTATGCATCCATGTGCAACTCCAGCATTTCTAACCTTAAATAAATATGGTGACTGGCGGATGTGTGTGGATAGTAGATCCATAAACAAGATCACAATAAAGTATTGGTATCCTATACCGAGAGTGGATGATATGATGGATGGATTGGCTGGAGCTAAATACTTTAGTAAAATTGATCTACAAAGTGGCTGCTACCAGATCAGAATTCGATAAGGGGATGAATTGAAGACAACTTTAAAGACAAAATATGGATTGTATGAGTGGATGGTAATGCCATTTGGGTTGTCTAATGCACCCAGTACATTTATGCGGTTGATGAAAAGAGTACTACGGGAATATAATGGTAAGTTTATGGTTGTGTATTTTGATGATATTTTGATTTATAGTAAAAGTGAAGAAGAGTATTTGTTACACCTGAAATTAGTGTTAGAAGTGCTTAGGAAGGAGAAATTGTATGTCAACCTAAATAAATGTAGATTTATTCAAGATAGTTTAGTGTTTCTAGGATTCGTAATCTCAAGATATGACATGAGGATGGATGATGAGAAAGTGAAGGTGATTCTGGAATGGCCTCTTCCATGATATATAACATAAGTAAGGAGATTTCATGGGCTAGCTACCTTTTACAGGAAGTTCATCAGGAACTTCAGTAGTATAGCTGCCCCTATAACTAAGTGCACGAAGGGGAAAGAGTTTGTATGGACTACGACAGTAATAGAGAGTTTTGAACTCTTGAAGAATAAAGTGTCGGAAGCCCATGTTCTAGTGTTACCATATTTTAGTAAGGTGTTTGAGGTTGATTGTGATGCCTCATTTGTTGGGATTGGTGGTGTCTTAAGTCAAGAGGGTCGACCTGTAGCATTTTTTAGTGAGAATTTGAATGATGTAAGGAAGAATTATTATACATATGATGTGGAATTTTATGCAATTTTGTAAGCATTGCAACATTGGATGCACTACTTAATCTCAAAAGAGTTTGTGTTGTTTACTAATCATGAAGCATTGAGGTATGTAAATTCTCAAAAAAAGTTAAATAGAAGGCATGCCAAATGGGTTTCATTTTTGCAACAGTATACATTTGTCCTGAAACATAAGCCGAGAAAATAGAATAAGGTTGTTGATGCATTGAGTAGGAGAGTCTTGTTGTTGACCACTATGGAGAATGAAATGGTAGGATTTGAGGGGATTAAATATCTGTATGAATCTGATGTAGATTTTGGGAATATTGTGCAATAGTGCAAAAGTGCGGTAGGGGGAGAGTCTCGTACTATTTTTGAAGAGTATTTTTTTTATAATGGTTACTTGTTTAAGGGTAATCAATTATGCATTCCCAATGGCTCTATGAGAGAGAACATCTTGAGGGAATTACATAGTGGGGGTTTGGATGGTCATTTTGGAGTAGCCAAAACTACCACTCTTATAGAGGAGAAGTACTATTGGCCAAAAATGAAGAGATACATAATCAAGTTTGTCTCTAGATGTAGAGTATGTCAAATGGCTAAGGTCCATGTGCAAAATACAGGTTTGTAAATGCCACTGCCAGTTCCTACAGGACCATGGACTGATTTGAGTATGGATTTTGTGTTGGGGTTGCCCAAGACACAGAGGGGTAAGGATTCAATTTTTGTTGTGGTAGACAAATTTTTAAAAATGGTGCATTTAATTACTTGCCAGAAAACTAATGATGCAACTAGGACTGCAGTATTATTCTTTGATGAAATTGTGTGGTTTCATGGTGTTTCAAATACTATTACTTCTAATCGGTATACTAAGTTCTTGAGTCACTTTTGGAGGACGTCACCCACAAACCGATGGGCAAACATAGGTAGTGAACAAAATCTTGGGAAACCTCTTATGATGCATAGTTGGAGAAAAACCAAAACAATGGGATTTAGCCTTGTCACAAGCCGAATTTGCATACAACAACTCAGTGAATATGTCAACAGGTAAATCTCCTTTTCAAATTATTTATGGTCAAAATCCTAGAGGTGTATTATATTTGGTTGAGTTACCAATTGGGGAAAAATTTAGTGATGATGCAGAAGCATTTGCTGAGCATATCCAAAAAGCACAAGAGTCAGTGAGGGGAAAATTGCAGAGTAGTAATGCTCACTACAAAGAGTATGCTGATGCACACAGAAGGGTGAAAGTGTTTTAAGAGGGTGATATGGTCATGGTTCATCTTAGGAAAGAAATATTTCCTAAGGGGATGTATAACAAACTAAAACTTAAGAAAATTGGGCCATGCAGGATTTTGAAGAAGATCAATGATAATGCCTATAAAGTGGAGCTACCTAATGAATTTGATATTTCACCCATTTTTAATGTTTTTGATTTATTTCAGTATCTTGGTACTTTTGAGGATGGTGAATTATAGGATACAGTATATTAGGCACACCATATGCCTATGAAGAAAAAATACATAGTTGCACAGGTGCTCGATAAGAAGGTGATCACCACCAGACATGGGAGCTACAATAAATTCCTGGTTCAGTGGGAAGGATTACCATAGTCAGATAACACTTGGCTTTCAGATTCAAAGCTAAAGAAAATTGATAACCAGAAGCTACAGGATTTCAATTCAGCTAAACTCGCAAGAGCTAAGTTCTTTTTCACCAGAGGAGAATGATGCACCTTGTCAGAGCCATAACTTGTGAACCGTATGCCCGTTGGCATTGAAATTTAATAGGTGGTTTTGTGTGCGTGTTCTGCATCAAGAAAATCTTTGATTGGCAAGACTCTCAAAAAAAAATGTTTTTGGGACCTAAATCCTCCATCTAGTGTCCCAAAATTAGATTTTAGAATAGGTTCCCAGGTTTTTTGGGTATTTTTGGCTGTTAGAAGTTTATTATATTTTTTTATACATTAATTTGAGAACTAATATTTTAAATCAAGGTTTCTTATTTTAAGAGAGATGTGTGCACCAAATTTGGGTGCAATATGACTCATTTCTACTTTTAGAAGTTTTTATAAAGAAGATCTATTTTTAGCAGTTTTAGAAAAAAGATGTTTTTAGGGTTTCTTTGGTTTTCGGTTGCTATATGAAGGATTGTAATATTTTGCAGAAGGGGTGTGAATTCAGAAATGAGAAAAATATCAATTTACAGTTTTCTTCCATTATAGCATTTTTATTATGTGATTGAAGTCCATTTTGTTGGTCTCTTGTAGTTGAGTTTACACCAACATATTCTTTGATATTATTTTTTTTTTAAATGGAAAAGAGAAACATTTAATTTTATTGTAAACTTAAAAAAAAAAGAATATAGAAAAATGGCTCATATTATTGCATCTTCTATTTGAACTTCCATTGTATCCCTCATCCTAGCATTACATCAAGGGTAAAATATGAGTTTAAACCTTAGGTGTATTCTAATCAACATAGCAAAGTTATACTAGTAGGCTACACACATAAAATTTTGTGGCCCCACATCTTTGGTGAACCTAAAATTAACATCACATGGGCCTAAAATTATTTTTTATCCTTTTTGTAAACCATAATTAAAGATAAAATAATTCAATATTTAAACATGACCACTAAAATTGTTTGTGTAGTTAGCACAAATTAACAAATATTAACAATAACTTAACCAATGGTTAGTTTTGCAGGCCAATGGGATTCATAATGATGCATATTTATTACCTCTCACATATCAATATTGAATCATGTATCGAGGTGTGGTCATCCTCAGTACCATTCTACTTCAATATCTTAAAGTATCTTCCATGTACAATCACGTATATCAAGAGGAACAACTAGATTTCACATACCAAATGGTATATCAAGAGAGTAGGTATATTGAGAGTTTATGTTGTTGGCAATTTGAGTTATTTTGTGTTGTCATTGATGTCACATGTATCATTGATGTCACATGGATCAAATTGAGTTTTGGTGGTAAAAGCACTTCATAAATAATTATTTATGATATTTGGAGAGCATGGATGTATACAGGGTTTTGTGGCACAAAAGGCATATAATATTTAATTTTTAAATATTATATTAATGGTTTTTATTAAAACCAATGGTAAAGGTTTTTATTAAAACCAATGGCAAGGGTTTTTATTAAAACCAATGGTAAAGGTTTTTATTTAAACCAATGGAAAGGGTTTTTATTAAAACCATTGGAAATATTTTTTCATTAAAACCACTATGCTAAGACTTCTCCAAGGATGAAAAGGTTTTTTCAAATAAAACCTAGGGGCAAAAGTTTCATGGAAAAATTCAAAAGAATGAAGGAGATATCCCAATTCAAAGTTAAGAGGTGAATTATTAAATTATTATTTAATAATTCTAAGGTCTAAAGTTGAATTTTATTATTCGTCGACGTGCAATGGTTGGGGATATTAATAAAATCTATTGAAGTCATTCGAAGGCATGGATGTGCATATAAATAAAAGGTAAAACCTTTATTTATGAAATTGGGAATATTGCGCATGAGTGAGAATCGTCGAAAGGTGAGCAATGAAGAGATAAAGAAAAATAATATTTGTTTGATAGCAAGGTCAAGGAGATAGTGTGATAAAGTGACATCACGCAAGATCCTATAACGTAGTTGGTAGTGCACGAACTTTGCACAAGACAGGTTCGTTGTTCAAATCCCGCCAGGGGTAAAGTGTTTTGCTAGGGAAGGCAATTCGAGTTTTTAGATTTGACCACAGGAAAATTTGGGTGTTTGGGATTAAATCCCAATGTGGGTCGATGCCCACATGGGATGCGCTTCACAGTGCTAAGTGAGAGGAACAAATTTCGAATCCCAGAAAGGTGTGAAGGCGCATTGTTTTTTGCAAGGCATTAACAATTTTGAAGATGGTGAAGGCACATTAATTTTGGCAAAGGTATTATTTATTTCGAAGGTTGTGAGGGCTATGAATTTTGTAAAAAGGTATTTATCTCTAGTTCATGGTAATATTTGATATTACCAAAGTTTTGGTGCATTGAAAATCATTTCTATTATAACTAGGGAGTTATAAGGTATTTAGTAAAAATAAATGATTATTGTATGTGCTTAGGGAGTTATAAGGTTTGAAGTTAAATATTTGTGATTGTTGTATTTCAAGTTATAAGGTGTGGAATTAAAAATAAAAGCATAGATGTTTGTTGAATTTGTTATATGTTCTAGTGCATGATTTAATTATGAAATTAAACTAGGAACTTGAGACCTAGTTAATTTCTACATTGAGTTAGAAGACATGCACATGATTTAGGGTTTGAAGTTGAAGAAAAATTGCTTGATTATGTGCCTTGGCTATTAAGAAGAAGTGGATGGATTAGAAAATCAATTTTGTGGATAAAATTGATGCTTGAGTTCATTATTGCTTTAGTGGATTTCATTGAGAGTATTGCCATTATTGAGGAGGTTTTTGCCATTGCTTGAGCATATTATTGTTGGTTACTTGTTGAAGTACATTGCCCTTATTTGAGACCATTGAGGATATCATTTTCTAGTCACTTGTGATACATTTGTCTTTCATTTGAGGAGATCATTGTTGGCTATTTGAGAGCTCTTTGCTTGAGGGAGTTGTGCTTGTTTCTTGAGAGCTTATTTACATTGCATGAGGAAGATATTATTGAGAACCTATTGCTATCATTTTTGGAGATTGTCCTTGGTTGGTTGAAGTCCTCATTGTTATTGTTTGGAGATGTTTTCATGAGAGAGCTCCTTTGACATATATATTTGAGAGTTCATTGTTGAGCATTGTTATCATCCATTTGAGAGAGTATTTGTCATACATGGTTGAGTTCATTGTTGATCATTTTTGTCATCCATTTGAGAGAGTATTTGTCACACATTGTTGAGATCATTGTGGATCATTGTTGTCATCCATTTAAAAGTACATTGCCATTCATGGTTGAGGTCATTGTTGAGCATTGTTATCATCCATTTGAGAGAGTATTTGTCATACATTGTTGAGATCATTGTAGATCATTGTTGTAATCCATTTAAATGTACATTGCCATTCATTACTGAGTTCATCATTGAGCCTTGCCTTCATTGATTTGTGGATGAGATTTGAGTGCTACTTGAGCATGATTGATTGAGCCTTTGAGAAGCCTTTTGGGATAGAATTTCTAGACATATCTGAGGCAAAATTTGTGCATGATTGTATGAGCCTTTGAGAAGGCTTTTGGGGCAGATTTGGGATGAAATTTGAGGAGCATTGTTTCAGCCTTTTGTGAAAGCCTTGAGTATAGATTTGGAATAATATTTGAGCAGCATTGTTTGAACCTTTTTGTGAAGGCCTTGAGTACATATTTGGGATAACATTTGAGAATGATTGTTTGAGCCTTGTGAGAAGGCATTGAGGTAGATTTGTGAGCAGTGAAAGAGATAGAACAAAAATAGAAAAACATACCAACACTAGTTTCCTGGCTGAGTAGATCAGTGGAGAGCCCACCTGAGTATATCAGGATTGCCTAGTTGAGAAGATCAATGGATTTCCTAGCTGAGTAGATCAATGGATAGCCTAGCTAAGTAGATCAACGGATAGCCTAGCTGAGTAGATCAATGGAGCCCACTTGAGTAGATCAGGATATCCTAGCTTTGAGCAGATCAAATTAATAATTTGTATTGGGATAAGGATCCCTATTTCTTTGTGAAATATTATAAGGATATTATCTTGTGGACTACCCCACATTGGGGGAACCATGTTAAATCTTGTGTCTCAATTGTGTGTTGTGATTTGTGCACTTTCTTACTATTTCTATCTATGTCATTAATGCACACTGCTATATTTGGTTATTGTAATTAAGGACACTAATTGATATTGGTTTGAAAAGAAAGTAAAAAGTGGGTGCTATACTATTCACCCCCTCTCAGTATAATCTTGTGTTCTTCAATTGGTATCAGAGTGGGTTCCTTCAAAAAGGCTAACAACTTGAGGGTAGATTCTATAAGAACACATATGGCTTCACAGAATGGATCATCTACAAGTAAGGATCCACTATTTGACAATAACAATTATGCTTTCTGGAGCATGATAATGAAGAACTACTTGATATCACAAGAATATGAGGTATAGAAGATGGTTGCAAAAGAGTATAAGGTTGAAGGTGATCCTAAGATAGATAAGACTATCAAGAAATTGGTTGAGATCAATGCAAATGTAATGAATTGCATTCTGAGTGGGCTATGTGAGACAAATTTTGTAAAAGTCATGGTATGTAATTCAACTAATGAAATGTGGACCAAGTTCCAGAATACCTATGAAGGATATTCCAAGGTAAAGTTGGCAAAACTACAAACTCATAGAAAAAGATTCAATAAATTGAAAATGGAAGATTTTGAAGATATTGCAAAGTTTTTATTTTGAGTTGATGAGATTGCTAACACCATGAGAGGTCTAGGATTTGAGATGAAATAATCAGATGTTATTCAAAAGGATTTGAGATCACTTCCCATGAAGTATGATGCAAAGGTTTCAATAATAGAAGAAACACTATATATAGAAAAGCTAACAATAGAAGAACTACAAGGAAATATCATAGCTTATGAGATGAGGATAAGTAAGCATCAGGTTCCAATGAAAGAAATTTCATTCAAGGCTTTAGAGAAAAAGAAAGGAAAATTTCCATAGACAGATAGAGATTTAGATAATGATGAGGAAACTAACTTCATCAAAAGGAAAAAGGACTTAAGAAATTATAGGGATATGAAAAAATTCAAATGCTAAAAGTGCGGTGATTATGGTCACTATGCAAACAAGTATCCACATGAAGAAAATAGTGATGATGAAAAACAAGGTCACAAAAGAAAAGAAGATGGAAAGCATAAGCATGACAAAGATGACAGGTACAATAAAATCAAGTATGAGAATAAGAAAATTTTTCATAAGACAAAGAAAAATTTCTACATTGAAGAAGCACATGATAGCTCAGATCACAACGATAGAGACAATTCAGATAATGAAAAGGAAGAACATATATTCCTAGGAATAGAAGGTGAAAGAGAACAATGATTTGTGTGTGGTCAAAGAGATCACAGATCAAGATATTACAATGGCTTTAGTGATAGTGAATATGATATGACACATCAAAGAAACATGCATGGTCAAAGAAATCATAAGAATTTGTTTGCTATAGAAGATTATAATGATCTTAGTGACAGTGAATATGAAGAAGGGTTTTTCTATGGGATAAAAGAAGTAGAAGAAGAACACTCACTCCAAATAGAAGAAATTAAACAAGAGAATATTGTAAGAAATACAAATGTCTTAGTTGATCTAAAAGAAGACTCCAATGATATCCATGAGCAACTACAAGTAGTTAGGGAGATAATAAAAGAATTGAGATGTTCTATACTTGAGAAGTTTGATCCATTACATGACTCAAAAGGTTAAGATATTTTCACTAAGAAGGAAACATGTATTTCAGAGACAATAGAGATGGATGCAAATTTGCTATTTGACACAAATTAAGAGAAAGAATAGGAAGATTCCAAAGCACCAAAGGTCTCATATTTCAGGTTTGGGGAATCACACTCAAAAGGAAATGAAGTTCTAAAATATGAAAGCAAGGAAGAACCTAAGATTTATGAAGAAATTTCTAAAGTTCCTATGGCCCCAAATATCCAGTATGGATATTTTTTTGAGATAGGTGAATCAAATTCAAGAGGAAAATAAATTCTTGAAAAGGAAAGCAAAGAAGAAATTAAGGAAGAGGATTTAGATACTACAAATAAGGATCAAGGATACAATTCACAATTCAAATATGATCACAAGTATAATGGTAAATAAATGTATGAGGAAAGAAGGCATGAACAAAGGGCTTGTAAAGGACATTGTTTTTCTTGTAATGGATTTGGACACAGGGCTATACACTGTAGGGTCTATGGATCAAAGAAGATTGATTTTTCTAGAAGGAACTTCAAAGGAAGAAGGTATGGTTTTCAAGGATATTACTTCTTATGCAACATGATTGGTCATAGAGCTTCTCAGTGCAAAGAAAATTAGCAACATGGTTTTGGTTTTAGAGCTACACAATTCAAAAGTCATGGTCATAATTATTATGAAAATAAAACTTCACAATATAGGGTTCAAGAAAGGAATGGATATGGAAATTATTTCAAGAAATAATTTAGGATATGGGCACCATCCAAAGGCTACAATATCAAGTGTTTTAATTGCAATAATTTTGGACATATTGCAAAATGGTGTAGGACTCAATTCCAAATAGGTTCAAGACAAGATGATCAAGTAACTCATCAAGAAAAGGATATCAAAAATATGTGGAAGGAATTTGACAAAGGAAAGAAACAATGTAATATGGGAGCCCCAAAATTAATCACCTCAAGAGAGAAGGTGGTGGGAGGACTAAGCGTAAGAATCATATATTTTAGCCCCATAGGTGTCCCTTTTTCCATTGATGTCAAAGGGGGAGATATTTGAGTAAGGGAAGAGCATTGAGTTAGGGGGAGCAACCTCCAAAGAGAGCATTGAGATAGGGGAAGCAGCCTCCATAGAGAGTATTAAGTCAGGAGGAGCACCTTTGATTCTCAGAGATGGTTTTCATAGTGATTGTGGTGATTTGCATTAGACGTGTTGCCATCAATGAAAAATGGGGAGATTGTTTGCAATTAGAGTTATTTTGTGTTGTCATTGATGTCACATGGATCATTGATGTCACATGGATCACAATGAGTTTTGGTGGTAAAAGCACTTCATAAATAATCATTTATGATATTTTGGAGAGCATGGATGTATACATGGTTTTGTGGCACAAGAGGCATATAATATTTAATTTTTAAATATTATAGTAATGGTTTTTATTAAAACCAATGGTAAATATTTTTATTAAAACCAATTGCAAGGTTTTTTATTAAAACCAATGGTAAAGGTTTTTATTTAAACCAATGGAAAGGGTTTTTATTAAAACCATTTGGAAAGAATTATCCAAATAATGAAGGATGAAAAGGTTTTTTAAAATTAAAAATAGGTGCAAAAAGTTTCATGGCAAAATTCAAAATAATGAAGGAGATATCCCAATTCAAAGTTAAGAGGTGAATTATTAAATTCTTATTTAATAATTCTAAGGTCTAAAGTTAAATTTTATTATTCACCAATGTGCAATGGTTGGGGAGATTAATAAAATACGTTGACATCATTCGAAGGCATGGATGTGCATATAAATAAAAGGTAAAACCTTTTTTTATGATATTGCGAATATTGCGCATGAGTGAGAATCGTCGAAAAGGGAGCAACGAAGAGATAAAGAAAAATAATTTTCATTTGAGAGCAAGGTCAAGGAGACAACATGAGAAAGTGACGTCACAGTGGAGCCTATATCATAGAGGGTTGTGCATGAACTTTGCACAAGACAGGTTTGTTGTTTGAATCCTGCCAGGGGCAAAGTGTTTTTCTAAGGAAGGCAATTTCAGTTTTCAAATTTGAGCACAAGAAAATTTGGATGTTTGGGATTAAATCCCAATGTGTGATGACACCCACATGGTATGCACTTCACAATGCTAAGTGAGAGGAACAAATTTCAACTCCCGCAAAGGTGTGAAAGTGCATTATTTTTTGTAAGGCATTAACGATTTTGAAGATGGTGAAGGCACATTAATTTTAGCAAAGGCATTATTGATTTCGAAGGTTGCGAGGGCTACGATTTTCGTAAAAAGGTATTTATCTATAGTGCATGGTAATATTTTATATTGCCAAAGTTTTGGTGCATTGAAAATCATTTCTATTATAACTAGGGAGTTATAAGGTATTTAGTAAAAATAAATGATTGTTGTATGTGATTAGGGAGTTATAAGGTTTGAAGTTAAATATTTGTGATTGATATATTTGGAGTTATAAGGTGTGGAATTAAAAATAAAAGCATAGGTGTTTGTTGTATGTATTAATAAAAATTAGGGAGTCATAAGGTTGGAAAGTGTTGAATTTGTTATATGTTCTAGTGCATGATTCAATTATGAAATTAAACTAGGAACTTGAGACCTAGTTAATTTCTACATTGAGTTAGAAGACATGCACATGATTTAGGGTTTGAAGTTGAAGAAAAATTGCTTGATTATGTGCCTTGGCTATTAAGAAGAAGTGGATGGATTAGAAAATAAATTTTGTGGATAAAATTGATGCTTGAGTTCATTATTTCTTTAGTGGATTTCATTGAGAGTATTGCCATTATTGAGGAGGTTTTTGCCATTGCTTGAGGATATTATTGTTGGTTACTTATTGAAGTACATTGCCCCTATTTGAGACCATTGAGGATATCATTTGCTAGTCACTTGTGATACATTTGTATTTCATTTGAGGAGATCATTGTTGGCTATTTGAGAGCTCTTTGCATGAGGGAGTTGTGCTTGTTTCTTGAGAGCTTATTTACATTGCATGAGGAAGATATTATTGAGAACCTATTGCTATCATTTGTGGAGATTGTCCTTGGTTGGTTGAAGTCCTCATTGTTATTGTTTGGAGATGTTTTCATGAGAGAGCTCCTTTGACATATATATTTGAGAGTTCATTGTTGAGCATTGTTATCATCCATTTGAGAGAGTATTTGTCATACATGGTAGAGTTTATTGTTGATCATTTTTATCATCCATTTGAGAGAGTATTTGTCACACATTGTTGAGATCATTGTTGTCATCCATTTAAGATTACATTGCCATTCATGGTTGAGTTCATTGTTGAGCATTGTTATCATCCATTTGAGAGAGTATTTGTCATACATTTTTTAGATCATTGTGGATCATTGTTGTAATCCATTTAAGAGTACATTGCCATTCATTACTAAATTCATCATTGAGACTTGCCTTCATTGATTTGTGGATGAGATTTGAGTGCTACTTGAGCATGATTGATTGAGCCTTTGAGAAGCCTTTTGGGATAGAATTTCTAGACATATCTGAGGCAGCATTTGTGCATGATTGTATGAGCCTTTGAGAAGGCTTTTGGGGCAGATTTGGGATGACATTTGAGTAGCATTGTTTTAGCCTTTTGTGAAAGCCTTGAGTATAGATTTGGAATCATATTTTAATAGCATTTTTTGAACCTTTTTGTGAAGGCCTTGAGTACATATTTGGGATAGCATTTGAGAAGGATTGTTTGAGCCTTGTGAGAAGGCATTGAGGCAGATTTGTGAGCAGTGAAAGAGATAGAATAGAAATAGAAAAATGGACCAACACTAGTTTCTTAGCTGAGTAGATCAGTGGAGAGCCCACCTGAGTATATCAAGATTGCCTAGTTGAGATGATCAATGGATTTCCTAGTTGAGTAGATCAGTGGATAGCCTAGCTGAGTAGATCAGTGGATAGCCTAGCTAAGCAAATCAATGGAGCCCACCTAAGTAGATTAGGATAGCCTAGCTTTGAGCAAATCAAAGTAATCATTTGTATTGGGATAAGGATCCCTATTAATTTTTGAAATATTATAAGGAGATTATCTTGTTGACTATCCTACATTGGGGGAACCACGTTAAATATTGTTTCTCAATTATGTGTGGTGATTTGTACACTTGCTTACTATTGCTATATATGTCATTAATTGATGGAAAGCCGAGATTCACACAACACAACTTGAAATTATTTCTCTGTAAATTGCTTAACACAGTCTTACAATACCGTTCCCCGACATAATTCTTTCCCATCTCAATCTCAAACTCACCATCCCTTCCCTTACAATTTTTCGAGTTTTTATCGAGGTCTCGACCCTCTAGGCAATTAATGCCCCACTTGATCAAATTCATGAAATAAAATATGAAAGTTCGCTTCCTCTGCCAAGTTTTCAAATTTTCTTCCATCAATGGGCAACTGCCCCGATCCGCTTTGGAAGCTTGCATTAAAGCCTCCCTTGTCCTGCAATCACCGTTTTGGTCAGACTGTTCCTCTGAACCGCTATCTAATCCATAATGCCCATGGCCTGCAGCTGTCGCCTTGTCAAAATATTTATCTGCAACCGTTGTCTCTTTTCCCACATGCGTGTCCTGTCCACATGTCCATTTTTTTATGTCTTCAACTGGTCATGAAATCACGACCATTTCGCCAACGAGCCCTTTGCCTCGGTTAGTGTCGCGATATCGCGACAAAAACTCCCTCCGTGCCTTAGCTTCCAAAAGTGTCGCGATGTCACGACGTCGCCATATCACGACGAAAACTCCCTCCATGCCTTAGCTTCCAAAAACATCGCGATATCGCGACAAAAACCCCACCTTGCCTTAGGTTATTTTTTCCTTCGAAAAACCCTGCCTTGCCTTAGGTTCTTTCTGCCTTCGCCCTTTGGTTCAACTTCTGCCTCTGCCTTTGCCTTTTGGATGTCACGATATCGTGATGTTGCGATATCACGATGAAACTTCCCCTGTGCCTTAGTTTTAAAATAACATCGTGATATCGTGATGTCACGATATCACGACGAAACTCCCTTCAAGCCTTAACTTCCAAATAATGTCACGATATCACAATGTCACAATATCACGATGTCGCAATATCATGACGAAACTTCCTCCATGCCTTAACTTCTAAATAACGTCGCAATATCGTGACAAAACTCCTGACTTGCTTTGATTCCCTCCTTTGAAAACACAAATACTTAGAAAAAATTAGTTTGATGCAAGATTGCTCTGTTGTCATCGGATGCTCCTGCATCAGACACCCGGGGTAAATGGAGAAGTGACCTTCACTTCTGTGTTGTTTGGTCCGCATTTTATGCAACATCTCCAAACATACGCCTGCCTCTACATCCTGCTTCAAACCTGTATCCTGGCAAAAAAAATTTCTACCTTCTACCAGACAAATTTTGGCACTGTCACACACCTTCTCGTCTACTACCTGTAATGGTTTTAACTTGTGGCGCACTCCATCTTTCATCAAGGAGTACGTATTTGCATGACCATCATGCACTGCACTTCGATCAAACTGCCATGGCCTTCCTAATAGCAAATGGCAAGCATCCATGGGGAAAACATCACACAGGACCTCATCCTGGTAGTTCCCAATATTGAACATGACTAAGCACTGTTCACGGACCCATGCTCTGTGGTCCTTTCGCAACCACACAATCCGGTATGGATGCGGGTGTCTTCTCCTTTCTAGCTACAACTTAGTGACCATTTCCTCGGAGACTAAGTTATTAGTACTTCCATTGTCTATAATAACATTACAGACTTTGCCTAAACTTTTGCACCGCATGTGGAACAGGCTTCTCCTCTGCTCTGGCTTGTGTTCCTCAATCAACATGGCTCTCCTCATGATCATTGCTTCTCCTCTCTCAGCTTCTTCAGAATGTTTAGACTCAGCATCTTCCTCTGCTACAGCAACTCTGGCTGGACCCACATGTTTCTTGTTCACCCTCTCGGGGTGCTAGGGACACTCATATGCCCGATGTCCCTCTTCTCCATAGTGGAAATAGGTTCCTTGAAACACTCCTCTTCCATACCCATGTCCAGATCTACCTCTTCCTCTTGGGTAGCCATTGTTCTAAACTTGGGGTTTGGGTTCCTCATATTCCTTCTGATCTCGGTTGCTGCTAACCTCTTCTTTCTTTTCCTCTTTTCCTTCCTCTTTTCTTCCACTAGTCTTTCCTCCATGTCTTCTTCCCCTTTGCTTGCTCTCAAACCTTCTGTTCAGTTTCTCTTCAACCTTCAGAGAAAACTGGTAAGCATCTTCAATGGTGCTCACCTAAACTAAGCTCAAATCTTCCTGGATACTGGGTCTCAACCCATTGATATAACGGGCCACCTTCTCCTTGCTTGCTTCTAAATGGCCAGTTCTGATGGAGATCTTATAAAACTCCTCCGTGTATTCTTGGACAGTTTTGTTCATCTGTCTCAAACTCTGCATTTTCCTCAATAGATCCAGTTCATAATCTACAGGAATAAACTATCTTTTTAATTTTTCTACCATCCATTCCCATTTTGTTATTCTCTCTTTTCCTCTTCTGTTCCACTCCAGCTATACCCCCTTCCACCATATGCTGGCATGACCCTTCAGCTTGGTCTTGGCAAATCTGACCCTCTCAGGATCTTCAACTTATTCATACTCAAAGTACTCTTCCAGATCATTGATCCAGTTGATCAATTCCTCCGGATCCAGGTTCCCAGAATACATGGAAACTTCCATCTTCGACCTCTTCCCAATCTGGGATATGGCTTTGTACAGTCTGGCTTGTGTCGGATCTACAGCCTCTTCTTCTTCTTTAGACTGGTTTTCTTCTTCATCCACTTCGTCCTCACTATCGTCATCTCTTCTTGGTTCGTGCCCTCTACGCAGTTCTTCTTGCAGGGCCTGAACTTGCCACTGCAAAGCTCAAAAATCTGCTACTGTTGTCATGCCTCCCCCACCAACAGGGTTTCTTCTCGGAGGCATTCTACTCACTTTCTCACAAGCCTTCCCATAGATCCTGGTGTAACTGCCTCACGTTCGGCGATCTGTTACACACTCAGGAACTTTCGACTCTAATACCACTTGATGGCAAGCCGAGATTCACACAACACAACTTGAAATTATTTCTCTATAAATTGCTTAACACAGTCTTACAATACCGTCTCCCGACATAATTCTTTCCCATCTCAATATCAAACTCACCATCCCTTCCCTTATAATTTTTTGAGTTTTTATCGAGGTCTCGACCCTCTAGGAAATTAATGCCCCCACCTGATCGAATTCATGAAATAAAATATGAAAGTTTGCTTCCATTGCCAAGTTTTCAAATTTTCTTCAATCAATAGGAAACTGCCCCGATCCACTATGGAAGCTTGCATTAAAGCCCCCCTTGTCCTGCAATCACCGTTTTGGTCAGACTATTCCTCTAAACCGCTGTCTCATCCATAATTCCCATGGCCTGCAGCTGTCGCCTTGTCAGAATATTTATCTACAATCGTTGTCTCTTTTCCTGTGCGTGCGGCCTATCCATGTGTCCATTTTTTAATTTGTCTTCAACTAGTCACGATATCGCGACATGTCACGATATCGCGACCATTTCGCCAGTGAGCCCTTTGCCTCGGTTAGTGTCACGATATCGTGACGAAAACTCCCTCTATGCCTTAGCTTCCAAAAATATCGTGATGTAGTGACATCATGACATCACGATATCGTGACAAAAAATCCCTCTGTGCCTTAGCTTCCAAAAACGTCATGATATCGCAACGTCATGATATCACGACAAAAACCCTGCCTTGCCTTAGGTTCTTTCTGCCTTCAAAAAACCCCGCCTTGCCTTAGGTTCTTTCTGCCTTCACCCTTCGGTTCAACTTCTACCTTCGCCTTTGCCTTTTGGACGTCGCGATATCGTGACAAAACTTCCCCTATGCCTTAGTTTTAAAATAACGTCATGATATCGTGACATCGCGATATTGCGACGAAACTCCCTTCGAGCCTTAACTTCCAAATAACGTCGCGATATCGCAACAAAACTCCCTCTTTGCCTTAAATTCCAAATAACGTCGCGATATCGCGACAAAACTCCTGACTTGCCTTGATTCCCTCCTTTGAAAACATAAATACTTAGAAAAAATTAGTTTGATGCAAGATTGCTCTGTTGTCGTCGGATGCTCCTGCATCATTAATGCACTACTGCTATATTTTGTTATTGCAATTAAGTACACTAATTGATATTGGTTTGAAAAGAAATTAAAAAGTGGGTGCTATATTGTTCACCCCCCTCTCAGTATAATCTTGTGTTATTCATATGTATATTGGGGATCCACCTCAATTATATCAATAAAATCAAATATTTAGATATAAGGATATATAAGGACATATAAAACATATTCTTCTTCTTATTCAAAATAATATTTGAAATAAAAATCTAATAAAATTTAATTTTCCTTTAATAACCACGGGAGAACATCATTATATTATCCAATATATTGCATGCCAATTAGATCAAAATTCTAATTTCTTTCCCTCCTTGCTTGATATTCAAGGGTATCAAATCACATTTGAAAATCCCATGTATGAAGATGAGGATGAATAATTTACTCCTTTAGGTACCCTCTCGTCCATTCAAAATGAATAAGGGGAAGTAGTCTTCAAGTGTATGGAACATATTACAAAATTCCAATGTGGAAACAAGCAAGATATAGAAACCATCATAAGAGAATATGAAGAACCCATAAATTCTATCATGGAAGCATCTATTATGGAGCTTTTGCAATAGCCTAGTCCACCCCCATAAATTTAATCAAAATAAATTTATCCTATGGCTCTTTATAAGTACACCTCAATGCATCAAATCTTAATTGCACAAGTCTAAATCCTCTTATTGTTACAAACTTCTTTAGAGGGTGGGGTACCAAATCCTCTATCCTCTCTAGGACATCATACTTCCTTACTTCCTATTGTAGAACTACTTAGAGTTAATACCACTTACCTTATGTATCAACCATCAAGTGATATTTAGGTCTAACACCTTGACATATTCAATAGTTCCATAATATCCCAACCTATTATTCATAATATCCCACCCATTCCATGTGTAAGTATAGAATTTTCTCAAAACTCTAATTCAATATTTTATAATGCTACACCTTCAAAACCTATTATATTAAATAATTTGGGGCTAAGTCATATGCTACCAAAATCATACACCCTCATATATCAATCCTATCTCCTTTTTAATCATCTAATCCCATTAATGTCTAAACCAAAAACCATAATCCTCAAAACCTAATTCCTTTAGAATTATAAACCCAAATAGAACAGTTGAAATACTGAATGGAATCTATTCAAGGGCCATTGTATTCCTATAGGTTCTCTTATATAGATTTGTATAACCAACCTCTTGATCCTATAATAGCTAGCCATCCTTTCTCACCAAATTTTGATATGCAACAAGGTAAATAAGACCTCATAAAACACCTTAGACTTTTATGTGTTGCATTTTATGATGAAATATTTCTCCTAAAATATTTTCCACATAGCGTTAAAGGAATGTCTCTAAAATGGTTTTATGTAGAAATTTGATGTAGTATAAATATCTTATAGGAATTGATATAAAAGTGCATCCAACATCTACAATATATATTGAAGAGAAGGTCACTATCAATGATATATATACCCTTTAAAAAAGCCCCAAGAGATAGTTTCATTAATATTTTAACAAAATAGTGGCATCTAGTAGGTAGACTCCAACATAAAATCCCTAGAAAAATGAACTTTTAAATTTTTTTATATAGAACTTGCATGAAAAACTATCCTAACTTTAGAAACAACCAACATTTTCTCTTTCAAAAAAGTAGATTTAGAAAAACACGTAGAAGTGCTCTCTTTATAAGAGACCAACTAAAAATTGAAAATGACATAGATAAACCACCTTTTTCCAACCATCTACACTTAGTTATTTTTGCAATGCACACTATCAAATGTCGAAAATGCTCATGCTTTGAAATTATTTATATTCTTATGTTGGGTTTCATTCCTTCAAATAATTTTGACGTTGGTATTGGCCTTCCTCTATGCCAAACTTTTATGTGGATTATGCTGATGTTATAACCTTTGAATGTCTAACCATATTTGACATAGCCATATTTTACATCTAATAAGGTTTCCTTTGATGTTAGATATAAGATACCAATTTAGACACTTAGCCATAATTTCTTCCTAATGCATTGGGTGTTGGACATTTTATACACATTTTATGATATTAGCATCTTAAAATTGTAATAGCCTTTCATACTTAACCAAAATTTGAGTCCTATGTTTTAGTAAATTATCAAAATCTATTACCTTGGTCATGTATAAGACTCAAGTACACTAGATGCTAGACTTTTCCTATTGTTGCACTTATTTTAGTTCTTTACAAAGTTTTGTCCCTTGATCCTATATGCTATATTTTAATGCCTTAGTCAAATTTTAACTTTGACACTTCTAGTCATTGCCCAACTACCTACCTTAACCAAATTCTTGTATCTAGTTAGGCACTCTTGAGTATTGAGTTGGTTTGCAATCTTCCAACCTACCTTTCAACTTCTCTTCATATCTCAATCTACCTCAAGATCCTAATCTTATTCTTAAATTATGCTACAAATATGCTTTACGTGTAATTATTGTGTCAATGCCTTAGTAAAATGATGACAAATCTTGAACAAAATCATAATCTTATTTATTTGCAAGGATTATGGATGTAGGTGATGAAACCTACCCATATTATTGGCAATTATAGTGGATTTTTTCTCACAAAAATATATAACCTAGTAAGCCTTATGTATGGGATAATGTATATGCTAAAAGGAGAGGATTTAGAAGATAAGTTGTCTAAAAACAAGGGTATGAAGGTAACCAAAGCTTAAAACTATAGGAAATAAAAAAGTTAGAATAGAAAATTGATGTAGAAAAAGTGGAGATGTAAGGGAGGCTAATGTATATTATATTTGAAACTAGGCTTATAAGACATGCATTGGAAGATTATCTTGTCCAAAATATATCCCATTCACCTACAAAATATGGGACACACTACATAGCCAAGGGGGAAAGATGTCCCAAGGGAATACAAGACTGAGATTTATCAAAACCTAGAAGGTAGTGAGATGATTGTATGGGTGAAGGGTGTAGGGAAACATGAATAAAATTACAAGAATCAAGAAAAGCATGAACACTGGAATATGAATGAGGTGGTAATGGCGAAATGATATTCAGGAAAACAAGGTGTAAGGATGAAAAGATGAGGGAAATACCAAAAGAGGGAGGTAAAGGAAAGGATGAGGAGATATTTAACTATAAGCATTATTAGAAAAAATGTATTCTTCATGAGTATATTCCTCCATAGCTAATAATTGTTTTAGATCTAGACAAGTAGCTTCAAGTAAGCATTTACCCATGTAAATTGCTTTAAGTAAATATTCCAAGCACTCAAAAATATTTTCTTTTGTCACCTTCTTCTTTGCAAATGTGTGTATCTAGTATTATTTAGGATTGTTGAGAGTTGTGGAATGATTTGGTGTTGAAGAGGTATGTATGGCTTCTTAAGATCACCTTAGCACAAAATAAGACTTCATACATAACTTCATCCTTATATTTATTTTAAATCCTTTATGGATGTCAATGATAGTTGGATCATTAACTAAACTAGACTTTTTTTAGAACTACCACTCCTTTAATAGATCTTGCCCCTCATGTAAGGATTTTATGCTTCACCCCCTTCTTGCATTTAGTAAATTAAATATTACCACCATAGCTTTTGGTTTATTATAACTTATGCTTGCTTTTATTACCTAATCATGATAGTGTGCAATTAACAACTTGGCATAGTGTCTACCTTTCTGGTATTCATTGATTGATGATATTTGTCACCTATCAACTTTAGTGATATCAACTTATACATGTTGTGGCATTATTTTGCAGCACCTATCAACAAATTTGCTCTAATTATATTGGAACTTGGTATTTGCTTTCATCATTGAGGTACTAAGATGCCATATCCACATGATTCCTTAATCATCTAAAAAAACTGCAATTACTTCCAAAGGAAGAATTTAGCCAAACTTTCCATTGGGATATGGAGTAGAGGAAAGGTGAGAGAAGATAAGAATTTTAGGATATAATTGAGGAGTACTAGGAAAGAACAAATGAGATAAACTAGAACTATTGGAGGTAGTGGGTAAGTAGTAATAAGAATACCAATGGAACATAAAGGGTGGTAGAAGGATATGGAGAGAGGAAAATAAAATATGAGAAAAGTAATAACTAAATAATGAATATATCTAGCTTCTCCTAGTGTCACCCAACATTGAACTTCAACACTTGATTCACCTTTTTACCTTATTGTTTTCTCTACCGATTTCAAACATTAATATGGAAAAAGAGATGAAGCACCTCCCTATTGGCTGGGAGTTCTATATTTTTTGTCTTTCTTGTCCCCATATATCTTGATATACTCCAAAAATTGAATAAGGGTCTACAAATAGTTTCTTTTACTTGACAAGCTTATAGAGAATTCAACACTTGTAGGCTTGTCAAGCTTACTGACCTCTCAAATTATACCTCTTATTTTTTCCTTCGACTTCACTCCTTTGGCATAATTTTTGTGTTCTTGAGAAAGAGTGAAACTCAAATTAACACAATATCACAGATGTCTCTCTTAGAATTTATCATAGGCCAAGAGGATTGCAGATATTATCAGTGGAGGAGCACCTCCAAAAAACACTAAGATAATTTTAGCTAACACCGTGATGGCTTTAGCTAACACTAGGAATGTTATTGGGCTTCCATCAATTAAAATGCTTGAGTTATATAACATTGATAAGGATAATATTGATTATCCATTACCTCCAATATTTTAGTTGTTCCTCTAAGCATAGTAATTTTTAGACACAACTACAACTTCTACCTAGTTCCATTCCTTATTCTCATTTTTGTCATTTTATAATGGCTTATCCACCATGCACCTTGAGGATGATATATTCCTTAGGAGTGATGTGATGCTAAGAAGGGGAGCCCCCTTATATAGGATCGTATTCCTGAAGAATTCATCACTTGATTTATTGTATCAAACCTCTTTTTCCTCATCTTAAATATATCCAACGTTTAGAAAATAACATTTCTCCATGCAACTAAATCAACATCCGTCCTAATTTACTACACCATGTAATATTCCCAACATGCCTTCCAAGACATTTTGCTAGCTCTATGGCTAGCTACCTTATTCTATAGATGCATATAAATTTGCTAATGATGTTGGGTTTGTAGCTCTTACATCAGAATCTATTTACCCAAAATTGTGGTGTGTCTCTACATGCCAATGGTGTTGGGTTTGTAGCTCTTACATCAGAATCTATTGTGACACAACCGAATAGTGCCAAATTTGTATTTTTTTCTCTAGTATATGTCTTAGGGTACACAAATTTTCCTATTAGAATTCTTCCATGATATCGACTTTGAGAACAAATTAGTTTCCAAGCTTACCTAAAATATGACATCAAAAAATAGCAATGGATATTATTCTTGAGCATGTGAGTTGTTGATCTTATTTTCTATGTGCATTGGTCTATGTGCTACACAATTAACTAGTAACTAAATAGTTTTAATGCACATGAGACTCTCTACATTGCTATGCAAACTTGAATTCTCTTCTACCAAAAGATATTTTCCTCTTTTTTGTCTCAAAACATTTGGATTTGTCTATTGGGGTACATGATTTGCCATATATTATGATGAATCATATTTGTTTTGTAGATTTTGCCCATTTTCGAAGTTTGATGCAAGTGTTGCTTTAGGATTATTGAATAAAATATTATTATATATTAACTTTCATTTATATTTTGGCCAATAAATTAATTCCACATTAGCTAGCTCATTGACATATTTAGAAAGATTTTCCTTCTATTCCTTACATCTTTGAATATGAAATGATCTGATTTTTTCTATAAAAATCCAAACTATTTTTTGAATTCAAGAGAAGGCCATATGAGCATGATATTTTTCCAAGAATACTCTTATTTGTGTCAATAACCTCTTAGATAAACATATTTTTAAATATTTGTGGAACATGTATGACTACCACATCCTAAATTGTTGCCATGTTTGGTAATCTATACAACAAGACTAGAACATTTTCTATGACCTCCACTATCGTTATTGGCATTTCATTGAATTGCATTATATTAGAGTCAATAGTTTTATATTTTAGACCTTTAACATCACAATTTTTTGTGGCCATGATAGTGATATTATCTTCCAGTTCTATTATGCAAGTATGTAGCACCCAACCTTCTAAACACACAAAGAAGTAACATGGAGGAGAGTTAATTTTCTCCATACCAAGAGGTGATTTATTGTGTTCCAATTTGGAATCCAAATGTGGAACTATTTTGGCCACTAAGATTTCCAGAGATTATCTAACAAAAATTATCTGTCCAAAATCCAACAAATTTTCTTTTAGATCTTTTAATTATCTCATAATGCTAACTTTTGGATTCTGCACTATATTTATCATATTCTATGTTAGAATTTGATATAATTACATCACATATTCTATTTTTTTCTTGATTATATATGGGTAATATAATTTTTGGTAAGCCTATTTTCTCTAACAATGCAAGCACAAGATTTCTGGACTGCATTGTTTTGTACATAGTTTTAGGTTTTGCTTTTTTGGATTATCTCCTTGTGAAAGAAAGACCTCTTCCAGGTCATCTTATTCTGATTCTTCTTTTTCTTACTCCACATCATGCTTAACATATTCTATGGATTTGATTGGCTAATCATGTGCTGACCACATTCAATGACTAAATCCTCTTGGATTTATCAAAGTAATTGTGGAGCATTTTTTGGTTATGAAGGAATGATTTGGATCCATTGTAATGGATACAAAATCATTTCACTATTAAGACAGTTTTGGATGAAAATATTATTGAGTGTTGATAGGCACTATCTTTGCAATGACTATAAAATGTTAAGTTCCTAAGATCAACCATATTAGAGTTTATCTCTTGTACTTGATCTTTGGTTATTCAAAGATATTACTTGCTCTCCTCTCTAATATGACTAACTTTTATTTTTGAGAATTTTATTTTGTGGATATTTTTGATACCCATACCCACCTATGATCCTCTATTGGTTCATGATATTTAATTCATTTTTCAAGAGCTAAAAAATAGTTCTCAATTCTTCAATTGTTTAAGATTCTAAAGTTATGACTATGGATACCTTCTTTGGTAAAGCAATAATTGAGGGGTATGGTCTAGGCAATATAATGAATTGTGGAGAGGGTATTATTAGAAATAGATCCTGTGTATTTATCTAATGAATTTAAGGGGTTCCCAACATGATGGCTTTGGGTGGCAATTTTCCTACCGATATGAGCATATTATTTTCCCTAATAGCCACCTAGAATATTTGTGAAAAGTCACTCTTATTAGACTATTGAATCAAAATACTCAAATCTAGACCTATAGCACGTATGTAATATATATGCTTGAAAATATGAAGGCCTTATCCTTTGGGGAATCTTTTTATAGGAATTTCAAATTTTGATATTGAAATCAATGATATTTTCTCGAGGAAGCCATTGTATACAAAATAGTTGACTAAGTAGTAGGAATGAGTCCTTTGGGTCATCATGCTCTAATATCAAGGGGTCAACCAAGTCTTATCAGGTTCTTATAATATTATCCTCCAAGGAGTGATACCATTGCAACACCTTACCTTAGAGTGATAGCATAAGAATTTGGACCATCACATATTCAAATAGAATATTATGTAAGGAAACCAAAGCCACAACTTCTTAGTAGTGTTTATAAGTTGTCTTTCCACTACAATCATAAATGGCCAAAGTATTTAATGTAGCTTAGAGAATTTTGTAGACATCAAAATAGCACCAATCCGATTACGTGACTGCAAACACTAACGCTTTGACAAACATAGCCCCCAGGGTAGCCCTTAGAGGTCAGACAGTGGTCTTAACCACTTTCATAGCAATTTTGTAAGGTCAAGAAGCAATTTGGCACACTTGGACACTTTGCCTAGTAATCGTCTCACCCAGGGACGATTGCTAACTTAAAATCGTCTCACCCATGGACGATTTCTGAAATCCTCCCTGGGTGAGACGATTTCCAAGTTTAACGGGAAAAAAGACAAATGAGGCCAAGTGGCAGCCCAGAACAATCAGTTGGTGACTCCTGCCTCGCACGCATGTGTGAGTTGACAAATAGGCCATTTGAGGACTGTCACAAGGGCAGTTATGAAAGCCCAAGTAAATGGAGGACTCCCCTCCATCTTGGGAAGACAAGACTGCCACATGGCACCTATGACCAACACATGGAATTTGTGCTTCCCTCCCAAAAGAGACCCCAGGGGTCTATAAAAGGTGGGACTTTTCTCACCCAAAACAAACAGGTTGAAGGAGTTTTCAAGCAACGAAGTGCTATCGAGTTGAAGACCCACTTGCATCCATTTTGGTTCACCTTCCCACATCCACCAATATCTTTTGCAAGGGAGGTTGTTGGGTGGATTTTGGAAGCTTGAATCGGACCTAAATCCAACACATGGACACCTGAATCAACCAATTTGCTGACCCCCCCAATCCTAAGAGGTTTTGGGCCCATCCCTAGTGGATTGGTGCCGAAATCAAGTGCCAACGGTGGGAGGCCCACTTGGGCACCCCCACACTTTTCTTAAGTTTTATTTCAGAAGAATTCTAGTTTATTTTCTCATGTTGCATATTGTGTTTTCTATTTGGTGAATTCATAGCTGCAATTTCGTAACCTTTGATTAGATTCTAGTCTGTTTTGTGTCGTTTTGTAGTTTCACTAACTTGCAGGAGGCGATATCAAATTCCCAAGGGTAGAGGCCAAATTGGGAGAATCCGACCATCTGGGTCATCCCAAAATGGCCCCAATTACATAATCCCTCTGTCTGTAGGTGTTTTGGAGACCTCGAGAGTCGACATTGGAGCGTGTCAGTTCGACTTCCCCAACATAGAAGAAATCGTCCCACCCAGGGACGATTTATAGTCAGAAATCATCCTACCCAGGGACGATTTCTAGTTGAAAGTAGATTGGCCGACTGTCTCAGTGGCAATGGCCTGTTGGTAACATTTTTTGTCTTCTGGCAAGTTTTTAGGCTGTTTAGAATCATTTTGTTTACTGTTTTAGATAAATGTTTGCATGCATCTTTTGATGATTTTAGAAGAACGAACACTTTTCACTTGCAGCAGGTGCTACTGACATCTTGGTTGTTTCTTTGTTCACAGGAGAAGCAGCGGAGGTGAAGAACTCATCGACATCAGCGGCGGCATCATCTTGGCCCTCCCATTGCAATCATGGGCACGCAGAAAGAGGAACATTGAGCGATTGTAATCGAATTCTTTTAACGTTCCTAGCCCCCGAAAAGGGAGGAGACGTCATTGTAGCAGAGATCAAGGGATATTAATGAAAGGGCTGTGTTTTCTCCATTTGCTTGTGTCTCTTCCAATGCGTTTCTTTTCCATTTCATGCACTTTACGTTTCTAGGACTTAAGCGCATTTGGTTTGGTTATATTGCAATTAGTGTTTCCTTTGCCCGGAATCTCGTGCTTTCAGTGGTGATCACGGTGGGACCTGTTCCCTGATTTTAAGATCACATAAAACTAATCGGGTTTTTGTGTTTTGTGTTTTACAGGTACATTTTTTTTTTGCAGACTGTTAATCGTCTCTGACTATTACGATTACTTTACTGGAAATCGTCTCACCCTGAGACGATTTTAAAATCGTCTCTGCCAGGGACGATTTCTGTTCTGTAAATCGTCTCACCAGGGGATGATTTTCTATCTGCAGATTTTTAGAGCATAAATTCAGAGGCAACTGGAGAAGGCAGAGAAGAGGTAGGGATTTTATCAT
The DNA here is from genome assembly GCA_028583015.1 of Wollemia nobilis. Taxonomy (NCBI): domain Eukaryota; kingdom Viridiplantae; phylum Streptophyta; class Pinopsida; order Araucariales; family Araucariaceae; genus Wollemia; species Wollemia nobilis. The sequence continues at coordinate 7,743,418 of JAQPPZ010017095.1, forward strand.
CTCTGTTAAATTTTTTGTTTCTGTTTTCTGTTTCTTTGACTGTTTTCATTTTATCCTGCATACTTAGGGAAAATCATTCATGCTTGTTTCATTTTCGTTAAATAAAATGAACCTCACACACTCCACGTAACAATTTTAAACCAAGGAGCTGGTCGTAAGACCCCAGCCCTTGATCAAGACCATTGGTGGATTTCATCACCACCTTGGCTTGATTCGCATCCATTTCCCGATTGTCAACTGTTGTTAGGCGTAAATCCTGACGAAGACAGACCGAGTGTCGCTGGGGTGATTCCCATGCGCATGAGGATAAGTTTTCTATGGTAGGTGCCATTAACAGGACAATCCCCCTTTCGTACCGCCTACATACCATGTACCTTCTGCTCTCACGTACCTATAGTCTCCCTCTCATAAGGGTGGGTATATAGAGAGGTTGGTATATCGGCCTGGTTGGTATATTGAAGGGGCTATCGTTTTGGTAGTTATATGAGCCGTCATAATGCATTTAAACGATCTTCAAAACCTACAAAAACAAAACAAAACACCAAAATGCACTAAACCAGTTTAGGGCACACCAATAATCCTTAAAAGAGATAATCACGGTTTTGTGAATGTGTGTGCTTAATTCTGCTTAGTGTAAACAAAAATCATCATAAAAAAGATAAAAATCTGTTTAGATAGCATAGAAGCACCGCAATGGTGTACACCCGCAGTCAAGCCCAATCAAGGGCAGAAGCTTCGAAAGGTACACAAGAAGCAGGCACAAGTCACGGTCGCTTCAGTCCTGAGGATTTGGTCATACCGCCTTATAGGTCTAACCTACAAAAGAATCCAATTCAGAATCCTCGGTGGGGTATGCCTATTCAAAGCATCCCCTTTCGGGAAGATGCCTTACATGTAGACCTTGACATAAATAGAGAATCACCTCTTGAAGTTAGGCATGAGTGGCCACCACACGATGAAGCGCTAGACGAGCACACCATCCATTTGGAGGGGCAACGTGGATATGGCGTCCCTTCTTTACCTATCATCAGAACAGACAGACCAAATCTGGAGCACAGGGCTCCTTACATAGGGCGACCTAACTCTGCCCACCCCCTTTACACCCGTGAAATGGAGTACAAGGAAAGCCATCGCATTCCTCGAAGGCAACAAACAACACAGGAACCTTGCATTTCCGCACCAGCAGGATATCATGATCACCCCTTGAGGCCAGAACCTTGAGCACATACCGCTTACCTCGACAGAGGGAAGCGACCCATTGAAACCTTAGATCAGCAAACTCGAGGTAAACACATAGGAGAAACATTTTAACCTCCTAAGCAAAATAAGGTAGACCAAATTGACCCAGATGTTGCCAGATATACCACCCGTCAAGCCCAAACCATGCGGCTTAAACCAAGTTATCAGGAAATAGAGTACCGACACCGCTTGGATAGAGAACGCATGCAACGCGAAGCGGATGAGTTACGCTATGAAATACCTGAGAGGGGGCCAACCCCTCACATCCAAAGAGATGAACAGTATGAGAGGCGTAATCCATTGGTGCAGGACATGTCTCCACGACCTCGTCAAGCTCTGCCTCCAAGACCTCATAGATTCGAGAGGGAAGCAACTCCATGAAACAATGATGGGTACCTTCAGCAAGAGCTTGATCAGGGTCATAGGTTTCGCCCAGAGACTCCTCAAGAATTTTACGAGGAGTTTGAACCAGAAGAGGAATATGTTGAAACTCCCCATCAAGGTAGGAGGGATGCCATTCGGCCACCCCTCCATAGGCCTCCAGTTTATCGTAACTTGCAACAAGAGCGAACAAGAGAGGAAGAAATAAAATCTTTCGATGCATACCAAGCGCTATTGGAGTGTTTGGAGTCTGTGGAGACAAAAGCTGCTGGGCATCAAAAACCCACATTACGTCTACTTCACAGTAATCCGGTGCATCCCTCAGTGCCTACACCTCTTTACCCCGAACACTTCAAGTTGCCTCAATTGGCAGTTTTTAAAGGTGAAGAGGACGCACAAGAACACGTTACATGATTTCTAAGCCAATGCTTCGGAATCCAAGATAATGACGCATTGTTGCTTAGAAAATTCATAACCACATTCGCAGGCCCTACCTCGGATTGGTTCACACAACTGCCCAAACACAACATAAGAAATTTAGATCAATTAGTAGACGTGTTTCTTGAATTCTTTGCCTTCAACACAAGGAAGAAGGCATCACTAAGTGATTTAGCGAGCCTCAAGCAATTTGAAGAGGAAAAAATGGCAGCGTATGGGAATCGATGGAGAGCTTTGCTTTCTAGGTTACCCTACCGTCCTCCTATGTCTGATATCACACAGATGTTCACAAAAAGTTGCTTAAAATCAATCTTTGGTCTATTATTGCTGTGACAATACGACAACTTAGAAGAATCTTTGGCGCAAGCCAGAGTCATAGAAGAGATTACGATAGGCGAAGGTGCAATTGCCAAGCCTAAGAAGAAAGAGTGGAATAAAACCACTAAAACTGGGACAACGCAACCACAACATGCTGCAGTCAACCAAGTTGCGATAAATGTTCCCGTGCCTATGCAAGAAACGCAGCCTCAAAAGGCTAACTACCAGGCAGTGCCTCCTGCTTATGAAAGAGATAATAGAAGATAGGAGCAGAATTACCCGCGTCGCCCTAGGCAAAATTTCACCCCATATGTGGAGTCTAGGGACTCATTATTTGACCGCTTGTCAGTGGAAAATTTAGTCACTCTACCGGAAATCCAAATTATAGACCCTAACATTCCCAAGCCTAGGGGGTACAGAGAGGAATTGTATTGTAGATTCCATAGGCGCAGAGGACATGACTTGAATGGGTGCTTGAAATTCAAAGACCTAGTCCAGGATTTGATCGACAATAGAACATTGATTGTGGACAACCCCATCGCACTAAACAACCAACAAATGGGGGTATTCAAAGACCCCTTGCCAGCCCACGAGGCACAGACAAAACCACTCCAGATTAACGAGGTGCGACAAGATCTTCCCACACAGGGATTTGTGGGAATGATTAGCATAGTAACAAGGAACATAAGGTACCCCGCAGCTGCCCCTAAGGTAGCTATGAGGGAAGTTCCAGAAACATCACATCCTCAACAATGCCCAACGCAGTTACCTCCGCCTAGACCTGAGGTCACGATACGAACCAAACTCACGCAGAGTTTGCGGACCACGTCGGCTAGGTCTGTCCATCTACGAGCTTATTCAACAATCAGCTCCCCATAGAGAAGCTCTTATGGACATTTTAAAAGCCATTGAATTACAACCCCATGAGGCAAATTCTTTCAACGCCTTCGTGGGACATGTGAAACAATGTACGGAGCCGGTCATCACATTCAGAGAAGATGAGGTCAAAACGATATCAAATGACATGGCAGATCCACCCCTGCATGTTATCGCGCGGGTCAACGGGATTTCGTACAAGAGAGTGCTGATAGATACTGGCTCGTCTAGTAACATCATAACCACTGTAGCCTTAAAGCATTTGAAGCTACCAGCCTCTCACATCATAGACCTCCACGTACACACCTGTGAGCTTTTAATGATGCAATATGCTCGACGGTCGGCACGGTCGTTACGCCGATCCGGGTAGGACAAAAGTCAATACCTACACTGTGCCATGTCTCTGGAAAGTGAAATGGCTTATAATATACTGCTAGGGTGACCTTGGATCAGGGACATGAAGTGTGTCCCTTCGATCGCCCACCAGTGCTTAAAGTATGCTTATGAAGGGGAAATACATGTAGTCCCAATGGACTTAGAGCCCTTCAAGTATTGCAATGTGGTACAATTCATACCTCAATCGACCCTCCCTTCAACGCATTTGGATTTCCAATTAAATCCATCTAAACAAGGTCCAATACCGTAGGCACCACTGGTGGCCAACAAGACAAAATCCCAGCGAGGTGAGACTTCATCACCTACTCCTTCATCATCAACGCCACCTATCATGGCCCAACAGAAGGACAAGGGAAAACAAATCATGGAAGAGGTTAAGCCTCTAGAAGAAAGGTTGCCCACAATCTCAACGATATCAATAGAGGAAACACCCAACACAACAAAAACCAAGACTCCTGAACAACCAAACATGGAATGGACTCAGGAAGGACTACCGTTTCCTCCCACCCAATCATCAAAAATCACTGTTGAAATGGCCAGTACGGGCCTGGGGGAGTACTTAGTGCAAAATGTTGTGGCAACCCCCACATTGGAGTCAGTACAGGACATGGGAAGACCTCGCCTTCCCATAGGGACAATTGTTCCTCTAGGCTACCCACCGAACCAGACAAATTTTGTGTATGGGGGCCTTGATCACGGTCTTGAACCATGCCAACAAAAGGAAACAGACGAAGAACCTTTTGTTGAAAACATCAATTATCTGTCAAACCCAGAATTTTCCCTAAAATATCTAGGCCAATGCAATTGGCATGGATACGGGCTAGGCAAATATGAGCAAGGGATGCGGATCCTTTGCCAACCAAGATATCAGATGCCATATGACAAGTCAGGGGTAGGGTTCAACCATCCCCTGCCATTAGACATCTTGGTTGAAAATATGCAAGGCCTAGAAATAGGCAACAAGGGGGGATTGGCATTAGACCCTTATGCCAATCCAAATACAGAATACACCACTGGGAGACTACCTCCCATGGTCAACAAACACCCATGGAAACAACAATAATCCCTCTCCTTTGCTAGAGAGAGGTGAAAGTTCGGATAGTAATCCTCAAAGAGAACATCAATGGCTGCCGGACATCTTTCTGAAGTTGTTCCCCTTAGAGGTTCCAGATGAAACAATACAGTACCAAGAGAATCAGGTCCCTCCACCAAGAGTGGAACAACTGCAATGGGACTAGATTAATTCACTAGAATAGGAAGAGTCCTCAACGTCGCAAGCAACAGATGCTAAAGAGAATGAACAATTTTGGATCTATGAAAGTGATTCAGAAGATGAGACTGAGATGATCTATCTCAGACATGCACGACAAAATCACCGTGCTCTAACTCATGAAGATCTAATGGGACAGATGGGTATACTGTTAGGACATGAATGGCATGTAGACCTAGCGAGGTGGGACCAAGTGTTAGACCTATGGCTCCAAATTCAATATGAGCATCGTCCACATCAAGATCCCATCATGATAGTAGTGCCAAGGGAAGACCCCGCCTTCCTTTTCACACATAGAGATGAATTTGCACCTAGAGAGGATCCATTTGTGCCCGTTCCCGTAGAGCCAGATCCAGAGTATAGGGAACAGCTAAAAGAATCAAGTCATCACACCCGCGGTTCTGGAGACCAAATTCATTCCATCCACATGATCTCCATTGATTTGACCGCACCCATCCGCAATCCGACCGATCCATCATAGTCATTGCATCTAGACATGGATGCCATTGACTGGGATCACGTCAATTCACCATTGTCACCATTAGAGTACTGGCATTTCGGTGAAATGCTTCATTTTACCCCAAGGAAAACTCAAGATATTTTTCAAGCTGAAGAGGGACCCGAGGTTCCAAACGCAGATCTTAACTCAGCTGATGATATCCATTTAATCCCAACTCCACATCAGTTGGAGGATGGATCTCACATGTCAGTCGAGGAGACGACTGACGTAGACATCGACACAGATTCAAAGAATCCACAGATTATCAGGCTGGGGGTAAGTCTTTCCCCCGAAGAGCAAGCCAAATATATTGCCCTTCTCAAAGAGAAGAAGGAAGTTTTTGCATGGTCGTACAAAAATATGCCAGGGCTAGACCCGCAGCTAGTCATGCACAATTTAACGCTTGATCCGAAAATCAAGCCTGTAAAGAAAAAACTAAGAAAGATGCACCCAACAGTGGCCTTGATGGTCAAAGATGAATTGCAAAAGCTGTTGGATGCACAATTTGTCATCTGCGTGGATTATCCGCCATGGTTTTCCAACATGGTTCCCATCAAGAAGCCCGACGGGAGGATTTGCATATGCACCGACTTTCGAGACCTAAACAAAGCGAGTCCTAAGGATGATTTCCCCTTGCCAAGCATCAACGCATTGGTAGATGCTACAGCAGGTCACGAAATGCTCTCCCTAATGGACGATTTCTCAGGATACAATCAAATTTGTATCAATCCTGAAGACCAACTCAAAACGGCATTCACAACGCCTTGGGGGACATTTTGCTATAAGGTCATGCCTTTTGGCCTTAAAAACGCTGGCACTACATACCAACGTGCTATGAATTATATCTTCCATGATTACATGCACAAAACTTTGGAAGATTACATGGATGATTTGTTAGCCAAGTCTCTCTTGCGCTCAGATCATCTCGGTGACTTAAGCAAGATTCTCGATCGCCTCATAGAGCATAAGGTCAGACTGAATCCCAAGAAGTGCATGTTCGGCATCACATCTGGAAAACTCTTGGGTTTTATAGTCTCAAAATGAGGCATCGAAGTGGACCCAAACAAAGTCAAGGCAATCCTTGAAATGGCTCCCCCAACCACTATCAAGCGACTCGAAGTCTGCAAGGAAAGGTCACGTCGATTAAACGCTTCATAGCGTAATTATCTGACAAATGCCGACCAATGAACAAATTATTGCATAAGGGGGTCACATTTCATTGGGATGACGAGTGCCGATCTGCCTTTGACGAAATAAAACAATACTTGGCTTCGCCGCCAGTATTGGCACCACCTAGACCAGGAGTGTCGTTCTACTTATACATCTCAGCCTGCGAGGTGGCATCGGGAGCCATGCTAGCCCGGAAGAATGAACTTCACAAAGAATAGGCTACTTACTATCTTAGCCGCACCACTGGTCGATTACGAACTTAACTATGCATACGTTGAGAAACTGCGCTGGCGGTGGTCTTTGCTACAAAGAGGCTACGCCACTACATGTTGAGCAACACTACGTATGTTGTGTCTAAGGAGAATCCATTGCGATACATGATGAGTCGTACTTATCATAGTAGTCGCACGGCGAAATGGATCATGTTGTTGACAGAATTTGACATTGAATTTATTGGGCAAAAATCTATAAAAGGACAAGTCATAGCCGATCAACTAGCAGAGGCTCCTCTTGAAGACGATCAGCCTCTGGTCAATCGCCAGATTCTGATGAGCCTGAGTCTCAGGCCGACATAACCTTATTTTTTGATGGTTCTAAATGCAAGCAAGGGGGTGGTGCAGGAATTGTATTCTTCACACCGCAGGGCGCTCTAATGCCCCTGTCATTTAAATTAAACTTCCAGTGCACCAACAACAATGCAGAATATGAAGCCTTGCTCCTAGGTCTTCAGACAACAATCACCATGAACATCAAAATATTGAACATCTTTGGCGATTCGCTATTAATCATCAATCAAGTCAAAGGGGTATATCAATGCAAATGCCTAGTCCTGAAGGCCTATAAAGCCCTTGTGGACAAATTCCTGGAAAAACTTGAGTGGTATGACATCGAGGCACTCCCTCGATCATCAAACCATTTTGCGGATACAATGGCCTCCTTGGGGTCACTAATCCTGCAAGACCTTTTCGGTGATATAACAACCATTGAGGTCAAAACCTTATCGCAACCCGCGATGGAGCGCGCAAGCTCAGACTTCACGCCAGGAGTCCACATGATCCAGATCGAACCATCTTCGGATAAGTTCTTTCGAATTTGAGACTGTTTTAAACGAGCCAACTGGGGGTCTTTGTTTTCCCCCACTCCCATTAATAGCAACACAATGCTATTCTTACAAGTTCTATCCCAATCAGCATTTTTTAGGGAAGAACTCCAAAAGGGATTGGTTGTTCAAACTGTCGAGGTATCCGATCAACAGGACTGGTATTTACCCATAAGAGACTACCTCAAGTTAGGTAATCTACCCTTTGGATTGACGCACGCCGCAAAACAAACATTCAAATAGAAAGCGGCAAAATATGTCTTGATAGGAGACATTTTGTATCATCGCAGCTACGACGGAATTCTTCTTCGTTGCTTGGACCAGCAAGAGTCCACTTGGGCAGTCGCCCAAGCGCATGACGGTACATGTGGCGGCCACTTCAGTGGTATGGCCATTGCAAAGCACATTCTTCGCATGGGCTATTATTGGCCATCTTTAGAGCGAGATTGCTACGCGTATGTCAAGAGGTGCATGAAATGTCAACATCATGCCAATTTAATGCACGCACCTTCCCAAGCCCTATAGACAGTCCAGTATGCTTGGCCATTTTCATAGTGGGGCCTCGATCTAATCGAAAAGATCTCCCCTGCATCGTCAGGCCGTCACACGTTTATCATAACGACCACAGAATATTTTACCAAATGGGTGGAAGCAATTTCGTTAACCTCAACGAAAGGACCCCGTATTGCGGAGTTCATATTGCATCACATCATATGTCATTTTGGTATTCCATCCAAAATAATCTCGAATAATGGGCCATCATTCAAGAACAAATACGTGCATGCTTTAACCACAAAGTACAAAATTCAGCACAGCTTTTCAACACCCTATTATCCGCAAGCAAATGGGCAAGCAGAGGCGTCAAACAAAACACTAGTCGCCATCCTTAAAAAGACCATTGCAGACAGTCATAAGGATTGGCACATACAAATCCCACTTGCCCTTTGGGCTTATCGCACTAGCATTCGGACGCCCACTGGGGCAACTCCGTTTTCACTAGTGTATGGCTCAGAGGCAGTAATGCCTCTCGAGTTGGAAATTCCTTCCCTGCATATATCAATGCAGGAGTTCATCGATGATAACACTGCGCGGCAAGCCCGATTGGACCAACTTATGTTGTTTGACGAATGACGCGTTAATGATCTCGAGCACTTACGTATCTATCAAGAGCGACTTAAGAAAGCTTACAACATGAAAGTTCACCTAAGAGACTTTCGGGTTGGTGATTTGGTTCTGAAGGAAAACCAACAAAACTCTAATTTGCCGTCCCATATGAGGGACAAATTCGCAGCAAATTGGTTAGGTCCTTATGTCATTGATAGAAAAATAGGACCCGAGACGTACAGGCTAGCTTATATTGACGGTACCAAGGAAACAGAACCCTTGAATATCAGTCATTTGCGACCATTTCATATCTAAGAAAGCCATATCCAAAAAAAAAAAAAAAAAAGCTCCAAGGATTATTGCAATCACTTGGTCACCCAAAAAGCTCCAAGGATTATCGCAATCTCTTGGTCACCAAAAACCTTCAAATATTATCGCAATCTCTTGGTCACCCAAAAAGCTCCAACGATTATCACAATCTCTTGGTCACCAAAAAGCTCCAAGGATTCTCGCAATCGCTTGGTCAAAAATCAAAAAAAAAAAAAAACAAAACAAAACAACAAAAATCATAAAAAAAAACAAATATTTGCATCTCAATTCTAGGCATACTCAAATTCATCATAAAATTCATATTCTCGCACCTCATCTTCAACTTCACCAAAAAAAATCAATCAAAATTACAAAAATACATAGCTGCATTAAGCATTGCATCCATACATTGCATATTTGTAGTCATACGGGTCAAATACCATAGGCTGCAATAGCTCTGATAGTCCATCTTGTTCCACATTGTCTCATGTTACAAAAACAACAAAAACACCATGCATAACTTTTACCACACTACAGTCAGTGGTCTAGGAATGTACCAAGATTTTCAGTGATTCAGTCATCATTTTCCTCTTTAGCCATGTAGTGTATCAAGTCAGATAGATTTTACGAAGGTAGAGTCATACTTGAAATACACCTTGTTACGTAACATCCCAACACAAATTAAAACACTAAAAATTCCCAAGTTATGTGAACGAAAGATGAAACCTGCACAATAATCTAGGTCACCACAAGCGAAACGGTTATCTTGCTCATCCCCCTGTGCGAATGACCCCTAGAATGCTGAGAGTTGGCAAAAGGACAAGCATCCTCCCTACCCAATTCCCTAAGAATCCCTAAAGTTCTCAATAGTTGCAAAACACAAAAAATTTGCAAAATGTCAAAAATCAAATACTTGACATCTTATAGTGCAAAAATCAAAGGGCACAAACGATAGTGATTTTCATCACTCCATATCCCCAATCCCTTGCTCGAAAGAAAAACAAATCAAAATAAACAGTGATCTCATCACTACAATGAGCAAGTATCCCAATACAATTGAATAAAAGAAGGGAGTTGAACTTGAATCCCTGGAACTCTCAGCATTCTATAGGTCATAAGGCAAGCTTTAGTAACAATTTGGTTGATAGCCTATCGGTAACAGAAGTAAACCTCCCGCATGACGATATATCTGTCACATTAACTTGCGTACAGATCAATGTTTGCATGTGGATGAGCTAGCTTATGGCATCTTGGATTACACCGCAGATTAATCTTAGTACATACAACAAAGGAATTCATGGAGCTAATTAGGTGATCCTTAGTACAGGTTCGGTTGAAAGCCCATCTGGCATTGGCGGTATCCTAACAAATACCACTAAATGAACTAAATTGCACACACAGGGATGTGAAAAATAACTGGGTCAAAAACAAGTTCGATTCATACCTTGGTCAAAAAGTCTTGTAAGATAAAGTACAGTCATGGATGGAGAGTTAAAACTGACTGAATCTCAGAAAACCTTACATTCATTCCAAAACCATCTGCGCTACTTATCATCCTTATGATACCATCAGAAAATACAAAAACAGAAAAACCATGTAAATAAAGAGCTTCTTAAATAGCCTACAATGCAATCACCACAAATATCATTCATCCATTTCACTTCGCATATCACATAGACATCTAAAACATTTGCATTCATCATAACATCTGCATTCATCAAAATGAATAAACATGCATAACAAAAATCAAATCATCACATGTACAAAACCACAATAAAATCGGTCTATATATATATATATATATATATATATATATATATATATATATATCGTCAAAAAAATTCTTGTAGGCTACAAAACTGGTCCTCAGACCCCGCAATCATATCCAAAAACCCAACCTAAGGCATCCACCACCATGATCACGTAGGATCAATGCGACGGGAACTACCCCCCATGGTGTGGGTCCTCTGGGACCCTGCAGGGCGGCTACTACTAGCCCCCGCATCATGCCTACTACCACCCCCCTCATCTAACCGCCTGCGACGAGATGATGCTGACTGCTCAGTCAGACTATCCCTTGTCCGCCATAAATATCCACCGACCAAAGGCTTAGGTAGCCGCCCACCAAGGCGGATGACCTCCCTCTCCAAGTCTATCCGATACAGACACCACTCTACCTCTCGTCGATGATAAATAGACAATGCATCATCACGTTGAGCCAAAACTCTATCCCGCTCTGCTAACTGAGCCCGCAGAAGATCCCTCTCCTACCGTGCATCCCCCAGCTCCCGCCTCGCATCCCCCAACTCCAGATCCCACATCCACAGTAGCTCTGTCAGTCGTGCAATCTCAATGCCTACATTCAACCCCACCTCCTCTGTATCTACCGGACGCATAGGACTCGGGGGGATAGTAGCCTGCTCAGGCTCCCACTGCTCCTCCACATCCTGCATGTCCGGCTGCTCCGGAACACCCAAGTCCACATCCTCATCTCCCACATCCACCATGTTCGCATCATCCAACGGACCCCCCCAATCACCCCCTTCTACCTCAACATCCTCCACTGCCGCCTTCGCGCCTCCCAGTGGCCCCTCTCCTCTCCAGCGTCGCAGTACCCACCACGAGTCATACTTAGTGGTAGTCCCGATGTCATCCACATCCGGGACCTCAATCACCGCATCCGACTCCTCGCCCAATGGCGCGATGACCGGTGGCTCCAGATCCCTCTCATCTCCCCAACGTCGATAGACCACGGGCTCACCAGGCAACCCCTGACACACCCCAAAATGTCGTGTAACCCGGTGGTACGAAAAGAACTCATGCTCCATCCCGTGCCGCCCAGTCAACCATCGCTCCCTGCGTACCCATCGGAGCCACTCTCCAGCCTCCGGCTAGACTGGACAGTCCCGATAAGGACGCCAAACCACATCCCCTGGAGTGAGCAGAGAGAAAGAATCAGTATAGTGCTGTACAGCACCTGCCCATCGACGACTCTACCCCTGCTCCATAGACCATCGCCACAAAGCTGCATAGCCAATCTCCTCGTCATCCATCACCGCCTGAGTCGTCCACGGTAACCCGGTCGGCCTCTCCACTGCTATGTGCTGCCAACCCCAGCACTGAAGAAGATAACTGCAACTCACCCCCTTTCGCTGCCGATAGCGGACACCGTACAGCTCCCCGTAGAGCTGTGCCAACAATGTATGTCCCCATCCATAAATCAATGATGCCTCTATCGGGCACTCTACCAACTGCCATACCAACTCCAGTAGGTTCCACGGGAACCTCCCGCCTGACGAATCAGGTAGAAGCATGTTAGAAATGAGGCCCATCAAGAATGCATGCCTCACTCCTAACACCCCCCTCTCCTGCCACCAGCTAACAAAAATCCCGCTAGCCTGACAGTCCACCTCGGCTGTATCCACTGGGTTCGTTACACCAAGCCACTCCGCATGCCCAAAACATCTCGTCAGTATAGCAGTCCGCTGATCATGCAGTGATGTCCTAATGGGCAGTCCATCTATCGAAATCCGAAGCAACCGATAAACGTCCTCTAGTGTCACAGTCATCTCCCCTGTCGGAAGATGGAAAGTGTTGGTCTGCGGATCCCAAACTTTGATCAGGGCCGTTAGATAGGCCTGATCCGGGAAAGCATCCATGGGGAAAACATCACACAGGAATGCGGCAGGTACACGGTACCGGCTCCTAACCTACAAAACAATAACACACACAAAAATTCAAAACTAATTTTTTAGATTTAGGGTTCCTAACCTTAACTGATAATTATAAAAAAAAAAAAAAAAATGCACTTACGGGTTTCGCCTCCGCTCTGCCGCTCGAACCAGTTTGTGCACTCATGATGACGGAGAGAATTTCGGCAGCGCTTCACTTCGCAGAATTACCTCCTCCTCCCAGAGCTCCCAAATCGCAAGAAAAAAATGACACCAATGAGCCCAAATCCAAGTTTTGTGCCTTAAATAAGCCTACCAACTGGAAATCATCCTTGGCTGGGATGAGCGCTCTGGTCAGCGCTCGTACCACCCAGAGACGATTTCTGCAATTGGAAATCGTCCCACCCAGGGACGATTTCCAGCAAGAAAAGTCAAAACATCAAAAAATCAACAAAAATGCACTAAAAACAACAAATAAAGTTGCATAATAGAATGTTGTTACACTCGCAATCCAAGGCAATCAAAATAGACGTTGGGGTCATATATTGTCGCTATATCACTCCCCAAGAAGGCTACCATAGCTGGACCGCTCCACGGGAAGACGGATTTTCAACAATTTCATCCCCAAACGACGTCACAAAAGGGTCAAAGCCCACTCAAAAACAACAAGAAAATCAAAACAACACAAAAAGCAATAAACATTGCCAAACACAAGTGCTCTTGCACTTAAACTCTCGGCATGGCAAATCGACATCAGGGTCACAAATTATCGCTCTCCTACTTCCCCAAGAAGGCTACAATAGCCGGACCGCTCCACGGGAAGACGGATTTTTGACAATTTCATCCCCAAACGACGTCACAAGAAAATCAAAACAACAAAAATAGTAATAAACATTGCCAGACACAAGTGCTCTTGCACTTAACCTCTTGCAATAGCAAAGAAAATCGATGTCGAGGTCCAAATTATCGCTCTCCTACTTCCCCAAGAAGGCTACAATAGCCGGACTGCTCCACGGGAAGATAGATTTTCGATGATTTCACCTCATTACGACATCACCAAAAGGGTTAACACTCACAAAAAATAGGTCCAAATGTTGGAAAAATTGCACATGCTTAACGGTAAACCCTCTAAAGGCACCCTTGCACAAGTCATCTTGGGTCAAGCGACTCGTCGCTTCTCTCACGAAGGTCATCCCCTCATCGATTCGTCGCTTGAGGGGGTAGTCACACTTAGTCACCAACCAAAAATCACACACCCAATTAAGGAAAACGACATGCATTCAAAGAATCATTGACAAAGACAATCACGCTCCTACTTGGGGTAGTAAACAAGCAACAATCAAATCAATCAAACACTTGGCATTTCGTGAATCATGAACACAAGGTTCCCCCTAAGGATAAAAACGCCCTTTGCCTGTTCATGACTGATCAATGTCTAAGTTCAAGTCACACCTCACCAAAACAGGTTAATACTTGAAATCAAATTCCTTAGCTCGTCAGAAGCAAGGATTCAAGAATGCATGCCCTTTCCATACTTGGGGCATCAAAAGTTGGTTAGGTTACCAAGAAACCCTAATCATTAGTGCTTTGGTTATCTATTTTTGCTCAAGCATCTGCGTCACCCGTGAGTGCTTCCCAAAAAGGGGCATCTGTAGACACCAAAACAGCACCAATCCGATTACGTGACTGCAAACACTGATCACTTTGACAAACACAGCCCCCAGGGCAGCCCTTAGAGGTCAGACAGTGGTCTTAACCACTTTCATAGCAATTTTGTAAGGTCAAGAAGCAATTTGGCACACTTGGACACTTTGCCTAGTAATCATCTCACCCAGGGACGATTGCTAACTTAAAATCGTCTCACCCAGGGACGATTTCTGAAATCATCCCTGGGTGAGACGATTTCCAAGTTTAACGGGAAAAAAGACAAATGAGGCCAAGTGGCAGCCCAGAACAGTCAGTTTATGACTCATGCCTCGCACGCGTGTGTGAGTGGACAAATAGGCCGTTTGAGGACTGTCACAAGGGCAGTTATGAAAGCCCAAGTCAATGGAGGACTCCCCTCCCTCTTGGGAAGACAAGATTGCCACATGGCGCCTATGACCAACACATGGCATTTGTGCTTCCCTCCCAAAATAGACCCCAGGGGTCTATAAAAGGTGGGACTTTTCTCACCCAAAACAAACAGGTTGAAGGAGTTTTCAAGCAACGAAGTGTTGCCGATTTGAAGACCCACTTGCATCCCTTTTGGTTCACCTTCCCACATCCACCAATCTCTTTTGCAAGGGAGGTTGTTGGGTGGCTTTTGGAAGCTTGAATCGGACCTAAATCCAACACATGGACACTTGAATCAACCAATTCGCCGACCCCCCCAATCCTAAGAGGTTTTGGGCCCATCCCTAGTGGATTGGTGCTGGAATCAAGTGCCAACGGTGGGAGGCCCACTTGGGCACCCCCGCACTTTTCTTAAGTTTTATTTCAGAAGCATTCTAGTTTATTTTCTCATGCTACATATTGTGTTTTCTGTTTGGTGAATTCATAGCTGCAATTTCGTAACCTTTGATCAGATTCTAGTCTGTTTTGTGTCGTTTTGTAGTTTCACTAACTTGCAGGAGGCAATATCAAATTCCCGAGGGTAGAGGCCAAATTGGGAGAATCCGACCATCTGGGTCGTCCCAAAATGGCCCCAATTACATAACCCCTCTGTCTTTAGGTGTTTTGGAGACCTTGGGAGTCGACATTGGAGCATGTCAGTTTGGCTTCCCCAACACAGAAGAAATCGTCCCACCCAGGGACGATTTACAGTCAGAAATCGTCCTACCCAGGGATGATTTCTAGTTGAAAGCAGATTGGCCGACTGTCTCAGTGGCAATGGCCTGTTGTTAACATTTTCTATCTTCTGGCAAGTTTTTAGGCTGTTTAGAATCATTTTGTTTACTGTTTTAGATAAATGTTTGCATGCATCTTTTGATGATTTTAGAAGAACAAACACTTTTCACTTGTAGCAGGTGCTACTGACATCTTGGTTGTTTCTTTGTTCACAAGAGAAGCAGTGGAGGTGAAGAACTCATCGACATCAGCAGCGGCATCATCTTGGGCCGCCCATTGCAATCATGGGCACGCGGAAAGAGGAACATTGAGCGATTGTAATCAAATTCTTTTAATGCTCCTAGCCCCGAAAAGGGAGGAGACGTCATTGTAACAGATATCAAGGAATATTAATGAAAGGGCTGTGTTTTCTCCATTTGCTTGTGTCTCTTCCAATGCGTTTCTTTTCCATTTCATGCACTTTACGTTTCTAGGACTTAAGCGCATTTGGTTTGGTTATATTGCAATTAGTGTTTCCTTTGCCCGGAATCTCGTGCTTTCATAACTTCTTAGTAGTGTTTATAAGTTGTCTTTCCACTACAATCATAAATGGCCAAAGTATTTAATGTAGCTTAGAGAATTTCATAGAGATATAGGAGATTTAGGGGTTTGACACTATTCCAATTAGGAAATTTTGTCCTACCATAGATTAGAATGATGTAATACCATACTTATAAAGCCATGTGGTTGGTGCATAATGAGAAACTTTGGTTTTTTGGTTTCTTTATCATGTAGTCTTGATATTTATCACTGGTGGGGTCATAAATTTCTTTGGTTTACCATTTGAATATACATTCTTCTCTTATGAGGCAAAGACTATTCACCAAAATCTTGAGTCCTCTAGATGATTGAAATGAAATATATGAGATTTTAACCCATTGTCCATGCTAAAAAATTAGTCTAAAATTCACCTAAGTGGATGACTTGCACCCTTAATATCTCAACCAAGATTGGAGAACCTAGAATAGCTTCTGGGTCAACCTTCAGAGTAGGCTAGTACGTATGGTAATATCTAAACTAACAAAACAGAGGGGATTGTAGACTAAAGAAAGCTATGAGTTGAGTTAGAAGATTAAACTTAAAATAGTTAGAATTCAAAAACATCAAGAGATATAAGGCATGAGTGTCGCATACTCTAAACTCAATCAAACTTCCTAATATACCATATTTCATTCAATATTACAGAGCATCTCATATAATTAAGCATATACATTATCAATAATTCTAGAGACTAAATAAACAATAATCCAAGGATAAATATAGATAGAAGAATAACTTTGATAAAATATACCACTCATCCAACTTTAACAAAAATTCCTAACAATCAATTTAGGATACATACATGTTCTACAATAATTTTAGAGAGAGTCTAAAAAGCAATCCAATATTTATTTAGAGGTGCATAATATAGTCGCCAAACAACTTATGCAAATATAAAAGCTAAATATTTGAGCCCTTAAATGGGTTACATTCAACTGTATATGTGGTTTTACATTGCATTCAATTAGTTTAGAATGATTATATGTATATTTTTTGTACCTTTCATAGAGTGCATGCAAAGAATAAGAGTTAATTTAGGCTTAGCCATGCTCAACATGCTGCACCATCAAATTTTGAGCACCTTATGATAGGTTTGGTTTCTTCCACTCCTTTCTATTACATTGATACAACTATTTAGGGACATGAAGGAACCTTCAACCATTAAGGTCTTTGAAAATGACAAGGCTAGGTAGCTAGTCAACATGCACAAATTTTGCTGACTAGGATAGGTCTAGGAGCTTCATGTAAGATGTAGTAGTGCAAGGTTGGCTTCCTCTATGCTAGAATTTATTCCTTCGCTAAATTTCAATACTAACAACTATCTCTTAATACTAGATATTTTGGCATTGTTAATGATATCAACTAATTCAATAGTTTATTCTTCATCCAACACTTAACCAAATATTATTTTAGATTTGATTTTGTTTTAATTAGATTTAAAAGGAACATTTCTTTTAATATATTTCATATTTGATATCATTTAAATTAAATTTAAAAGGAAAATTATTTTTACTCCTTTTATATCTTATTTCAATTTAATTAAATTTAAAAGAAACTTTGTTTTTAGATTCTTTTAGATCTGATTTCATTTTAATTAGATTTATAATGAACTTTATTTTTAACTTCTTTTAGATGTGATTTCATTTCAACTAAATTTAAAAGAAAAATTACTTTTAACTTTTTCTACATTTGATTTTATTTCAAGAAGGAACTTTGCTTTTAACTTCATTTACATCTGATTTCAATTTAATTAGATTTAAAAGGAACTTTGATTTTAACTTCTTTTACATCTATTTTCTTTTTAATTAGATTTAAAATGAAATTTTCTTTTAATTTATTTTATAACTACTTTCATTTTTATGCGATTTAAAAGGAACTTTGTTTCAACTTATTTTAGATCTAACTTAATTTTAATTAGATTATAAAGGATCTTTGCTTTTAATTTTATTTAGATCTTACTTCACTTTAACTAAGAACAATACTTTTAACTTATTTTAGATATGATCTCATTTCAATTAGATTTAAAAAATAACTTTATTTTTAACTTCTTTTATATATGATTCCATTTTCATTAGATTTAAAAATAACTTTGCTTTTTTCTTATTTTCAATCTGATTTCATTTTAATGAGATTTAAAAGGAACTTGTTCTTACTTTATTTTAGATTTTATTTTATTTTAACCAAATTTAAAAGGAACCTTCATCAAATTTCTTTTAGATCTAATTTCATTTCAAACAAATTTCAAAGAAATATTCATGAGGTTTCTTTTAGATATGATTTCATTTTAAGTTGAATAAAAAGGAACCTTTATTTTAAGATAATTTTATATTTTATTCCTACTTTAAAGTTAAAAAGAACTTTAGATCTTATAATTTCATTTAGGCATTTAAAGAAGTTTGGTCCTTCTTTCCTTACTTGGAAATTAAAAGGAATCTTGGATCTTGCAAATTCATTTGTATACTTATTCTTTATATTTTTCATTTTGGGAATTAAAAGAACCTTAGTCAATTAACTCTAGTAATTCCATATTGACATTAAAGGAATATCACTCAATAGTATTTTGTGATTTCATAAAAGAAAATTAATCTTTTGCTTTAGTTTTATTGCAATTAAAAGGAATTCTCTGTGGCAAGTTACTTTAATTTGTTTAGATAAAGGGAATATGTTATTGTAAATTACTCTAATCTCACATTTTGAATCCTACACAAACTATTTTTAGATCTTATCTTGATTTTGAGAAATAAATTCTTGAATTTTACATATCTTTATGTATCTTTGCTCACATCATTTAGTTAACAAAATTATGAATATTCATTTTGAATAATATAAATATTACATTAGAAGTCTATTCTTTCTTTTGAAAAATAAACACACATATAATTTAAAAAATAAATTAATCCCTTAGGTTATTTTGTGAATAGATGGAACTTTTCAACCACCAAAGAATAGACTTGATATTAAAGCTCATAATAGTGCATGGTTTTCCAAGGATTGCATAAAATCATGGGGTTCATGAAAGTTAGGCTATACAAAAGCAATATGCAAGCAATTAACCATAAGCTAAATCATGGAGAACCAATATTTTCTACACTTGGTTCATACTCACTTCATGGGTACAATTCATACTCCATTATTTTTAGGTTTGATGTATGTGCTTGTATTTATTGATGTGATAGAACAAGAATGTAGATTTATTTTATGAAGAGACAAGTTGAAGCATTTGATAAATTCAAGGATTTTAAGATATTTATTAAAACTAAATAAATAATTGCATTGGGATTTTAGGAATATATAGAAGAATTAGATTCACGAATAAATATCTCTTGAATTATTTTAAAGAAAATGACATGAAAAATGAATCTAGTGTTGCTTATACTCATCAAAATAAGGTTGTAGGAAAAAAATATAGACCTTAAAGGAAATTCATAGGTGCATATTGTTCTCAATAAAAATAAATTCAAGCTTTAGGTTAAAGTACTCAATATGGTTTCATATATATTTAATAGAATTACCACAAAAACAATTAGAAATGTAACTCCTAGGAAAGATTGCAGTGGTGGAAAGCCAACAGGTTTTTGCTTTCAATTTTTTGATTTTGATACTTATGTTTGAATGATAAAAGGAATAAACTAGGAAATAAGAGTGTCAAATACATTATGATTGGTTATAGTTAATATTCCCAATGCTACAAGTTGTATGATACTCAAACTAAATAAACTTATGGCATGAGAGATAAGTTTTATATTCCTTCAATTGTAATAGTTGACAAATTAAAATAAATATATTAATACAAACAAGAGTTAAAATGTAAAAAAAACATCTAAAATAACATAAACATTTTTCATGAGTGAATTAGAAATAATAGAGAGCCCACAATATAAATATTAAAGAACTTATATTAGAAAAAAAAAATATTAATAATACCTATGAAGAATGTCCAATTATAATTATACAAGTTAATGATCCACTAACACATAAAGAGCCCCAAGGAAACCAAGAAATAAGAAGTCATTATGTAAAACCATTAACTTGGCAACACTTCTATAAGACAAGCACTTGATTGTATTTACGTTCAACTACAAGACCAAGATTACATAAAAATTCTTGAAAAGAAGTTTACATAAAAAATTGTTGAAAAGAATAAAACAAAAATTCTCAGATATTATTTATCACAATACATTTACTTTTATTGAAAAATGATTTCGATTTGAACACTATTATTTTTATACCTATAAATATAAATATTTTCTAAGAAATACATCAAATAGGTGTGAAATGTGCAAAAACAAATATTCTCAGATATTATTTATCACAATACATTTACTTTTATTAAAAAAAGATTTCGATTTGAACACTATTATTTTTATACCTATAAATATAAATATTTTCTAAGAAATACATCAAATAGGTGTGAAATGTACATTCTTGCATGTGATTTGAAAGATGAAATTTATATGTAGCAACCAATAAGATTCATGAAACTCAGATAACACCCAGACTTCTTACCTTTCTTACCTTGGCACAACTGTTCCCGTGCATGATTCTTCCAACTCCATTTCTAGGTGCTGTCCCTATCTAGGCCCGCACATCTATTGTTTTGGCTATGAACTCCATTTCTTGCACCGAATTTCATCGTAAATACAAATATTAATATCCACCGCTGCGTTTGTGTTGTGTAACCTTTATAAAATTGCCGCATCGCTTTCACATGAGATCAGCTGGACCAAGTTCATATCCAAGCCGCAAATGCATCACCAACTCCGTTTCTTTAATATCGTTCCAACTATGGACGGTCAACACAGAGTTTGCCTGGCTACTCAGACTTGGTCATTTACGTGTAGTATTAGCTTTTTTTTCTATATAAACACACGGACACATCCCTTAACAATGAAGAATAGATTCAATTTTAAGATGAATATGGGCCTTGGTGATAGCATGTCGTTGGCGATAGCATTTGGATAGCATGTCGTTGGCGATAGCATTGGCCCTGAGCCTGCGGACTTTGGCAACAGCCAGGTACTATCATTCCTATTATTCTCCACCTTTTTAGTTTTACAAACCACTTCCTTCTCCCTATTACTACAACTTGCCTCCTCCGCCGTCGCCGTCTCTGTCTCCGTCACCGCCCTACTACAACTCTCCACCACCTCCACCATCCCCTTCACCTCCTCCTCCATTCTACTATAAATCACCACCACCACCGTTCCCCTCGCCTCCTCCTCCATACTACTATAAATCACCTCCACCACCATCTCCCTCACCGCCTCCCCCTTACTACTATAAATCCCCTCCACCACCATCGCCGTCCCCCACTTAACCATATTTCTACAAGTCTCCGCCCCCACCACCCCCTTCTCCTCCTCCTCCCTACTATTACAAATCTCCAGCACCACCATCCTCATCTTCACCTCCTCCATACTACTATAAGTCAATTCTACCACCATCTCCCTCACTGCGTCTTATCCTGCAGTCATTTGTAATATCATGCAGGTGGCGGCGATGGAGACGGTGGTGGAGGAGACTTTTAGTAGTATGGAGGAGTGGAGATGAGGTTTCTGGTTGGGGGAATTGTAATAGTAGAGAAGATGAGGAGAAAGGGATGGTGGGGCCGGGGACTTGTCGTAATAGGGTGGAGGTGGTGAGTTGTTGTAGTATGGAGGAGGCGGAGATGGGGTCCGTGAAGGGGGAAATTTATAGTAATACGGTGGAGGAGGAGATGGAGAAGGTGGGGATGATGATTTGTAATAATACGGATGTGGCTGCAAAAGAGATGGTGGTGGAGGAGACTTGTAGTCGTATGGAGTAGGAGGAGAAACGGATGGTGGTGGGGGAATTTGTAACAGTAGGGAGGAGGAGGATGAGAAAGGGAGCATTCCTATTATTTTTAGGAATCACCTCCTCCTCCTTTTTACTACAACTCTCCTCCTCTGCCTTCTATATCTCTGCCACCTTCTCCATACCATTATAAGTCCTCTCCACCAACATCTCGGCTCTAACTCGGTTTCAAGTCGGAGGATAAGTCGGACGATATTGTTTTTAAGGGTAGGTTTCGCATTGCATGAAGAACAACTGGTGCAAATTGTAGCTATGAGGATGCCCCGTCATTAGGAAGCATTCTCATTCAACAAGAAAATATGAAATTTCTCTGAATATTTTGTTAAGTTTCACATTGAAATAAGTGAATGCAATTCCACACTGGGGCAGCTCGTTATACTTGAGGCCGGAACGGCCATTAACTATTCTGATCTTCTCTCCTGTTTTTTGTGGGTATTATTTCTCAAAATATTTAATTCATTGCCTACTCTGGCTGATTTAGAAATTATTACAAGCAGCAGCACTTGTTATGAAGAACGGTCAGTGGCGTTAAATTTTCCCTCTTGAATGTGACGGATTTGCATGGGCAATAACAGATCTCTTGAATTTTATTTTTTTTTCCCTTTTTCCTAAACAAGACTATACAAAATCAGTTGGTTTACCCACTAGACAAACATCCTCAAAATTTTACAGTATTAAATCAAAGAGAACGGTTCCATTATCTGCCGTTACATTACTCTCAGAGTTTAAATATTAGTCAGCATAAGATTACTAAAACTAATTTTCTCTTACTTTTTACAAGATCCACAATCCTTCCATGATGTCTGATGCTTAACACCTTTCCACTAGATTCTTGCAATCATGGATGTACATGTGATAATATTTTTGGGAAATCTGAGACTTAGTCTGAGGCGAAGAAACGTTTTACCGATCAAAACCGAGTCAGATGATCTCCTTGGTGATGTCATCAACTCTTAATTGTGATGCATCACCGTTGCAGGTGTTCTGAAGTTTATTAAAACTGGATGCGATATTTTTATTTTATAAACTAGGTTTTTGATTTTTTTAGATAGGTTTAAGGTTCAAATTACAACGGAGATAGGTTGGACGGTAGGAACCCCTAGTAAAAGCCTGGTGTGAGTAACTTCTGGTTGGCTACTCAATTTCAATGCCTTGGAGTGTCAGTTAACTGTGCTTTACCCAACCTACTTAAAACTTATAAAAGCAGTCCATTCATAAAGATACCATTTATCCATAAATTAAAAAAAAAACATAAACATACTTATTCAAAGACTTAAAACAATAATAATCTAAAAATAATAATCTGAAACTAGATTGACTACCCAATTCCATACTTTAAAATGTTAAAAAGGATTTATAAAAATAACTCATTCATATTTTCTGAAAAATAAAAAATAAAAAACATACTTATTCAAATCAATGACCTAAAACAATAATAATCTGAAATTATGATTGACGTTGTGATTATTATTATAAAGGCCGAACCAGGCAAAAAAACAAATCTTAGAGCAATGTTTAATGTCCGCAAAAGTAGAAACCATTGTATGATAATTACGTAGACTTTCTCTATGATGCCGTATGTAAATTATTATATTTATTTGTTTGGTTTTAAATTATTATTATTATTTATTATTCTAAACAGCGAATCAAACCAATGTCAAATCTGAGAGTAATTTTTAGTGGCCTCAAAAGTAGAGCTCATTGCGATGATGAGTACGTAGACTTTTTTAATCATACCATACCATAAATTATATATGATTTATTTATTTATTATTTTTATTATTTTTATTATTTTTAATTGTATATAAAAAAAAAAAATTAATTCTTTTGTAAAAATTATAATTTTAATAAAATTAAATATTTTTATGAAAAATGAATGAATTATTTTGATGTGAAAAACCACAACTAAAAATAAATAAAAAACGTGCATAATATACCTTATTTATATTAGAAGCACATAATGTTGATGAGTTGTTTGGAAGTACCTACGCCTCAATTTGAGTCATCTTCTATAGTCTACCTTTTGGAAAAGTTATCCACTACATATCACTTTGTAATAATAAGTAAAAATTAAAAAAAATACGTATTTTCTTCACCTTATATAGCCTTATGATGTTGGAGTGCCTCACAATTCTTAATATGAAGATCACTTGTTTTATTATTTTGGTGATTATACTAGGTGGACGACTTGTGCCTTGTTCACACTCTTCCCTTATTCGGCAAAAGTACCTCAAGTAAGAATTTATGCTACTAATACAATTTTATAACAAAATAAATAGACATTTCAACTAATTGTACTTGGTTCATGGCACTCATTCTTAGGGGTGAAATGTAAAAACATTTGAGAAGAATAATGAAAATGGTTACTTTCCCTTTAATTATATGTTAATAGGGAAAGGATTAAAGCTGTTTCAAATTTGATTTTTTTTTTATTTTGTTTATTACTTGTCTTTTTTAATTTTTGGTTTTTTAATGTTTTAGATTGAATGGAGTTTTCTTGATATTTTTTAAAATTATATTCTTTTTATTATTAATAATATTGTTAGGATGATTATATTATGGTACATGTATCACTTTAGGTGGTATGATTTACCTTTTTATGTTTGTGTTTAATCATCAAAATTCACATTATAATTTAGGATTTTTTTCGAATGAATATCAACTTTCATGCTTTATTTTAGAGAAGAATTTTTATTTGGTGGAATTTTCCTAGCATGCATTGCAAACTATAATTTTTATACATAGACAACTATCCGTGAAAGTGCCATCAATTAAGAATATTGTAGGAGATTTGTTCTTAGCCTAATTATAAATATTTAGTATGTACCACATAAGTTTTAGAGGTCATACTTTGGAGTAATGTCACAATTAATGATCTTTGCTTTTATTTCCTCTACATCAAAGTTTTTTTTCTTTTCGTCTTGATTTTTTTACATTAGGATTATCAACATATGCACTACTATTTCATAGAATATGGTATGACGATTGAGAATGAAAATAATTTATCTAATGATGGAAAATGAATAAATGTATTTACATAGGCTCAAAAATCCATTTATTTTATTGGACATGGTATTGGACATATAAATGGAAATGAGGCACCATCCTCATGCTATATTTATTTTTCATTTTTTTTTGTATTCCAAAAGTTCTACCACTCATAATATTTATCTTTCATTATAGGATGACAACAAAGAAGGGTCTTATGTGTTTAACATTCATAATGATTTAATGCCATACTGTAATCATATTACTTTTACATCTATTAGCACCCATGATTATGGTTATTGGCTTACTTTAATAGGTTTTACTCATTTTAATGTTAGATTTATGGAGTTTTCCCCTTATTATTGAATATAGTAATTAGCTACAACTTGTTTGATATTTTTGTTTGTGTATTAATTGTGCTTATTTCTTCTTCTCAATTATAAAAGTTTAATTAATACTTATGTTTTCATTTACTTGCATAAGATAAGGTATATCTCAATTTATAATTCCTTAGGATTGTATAATTTACAAGCTTATAAATATTGAGTACTTTTCAATAACATTTACATCTTGAACAATATATGTTTGTTTAGTTTTCTACTAGAATTTTTAATATTTAATAACATTTAAAAATATGGTGATTTATTGAAGAAAGGATATCTTTATTTCTAGAAACCAAGGACATTAATTATATCAAATAGTGAACAATTTTTATTTTTATAAAAAGATTAACTAAATAGTAAACATTAGCACTTCCCTCACTTATCTAGTGGGTCTTATGGAGAATTATTCCACATTTAAAGTATGCTTTACTTATAATATAATAAAATATTGAAATTTTATTACAACAACAACCTTTTGCTAGGCTTTAGAGCATTGCAGGAAGAACAACTGGTGCAAATTGTAGCTATGAGGATGCCCCGTCATTAGGAAGCATTCTCATTCAACAAGTAAATATGAAATTTCTCTGAATATTTTGTTAAGTTTCACATTGAAATAAGTGAATGCAATTCCACACTGGGGCAACTCGTTATACTTGAGGCCGGAACGGCCATTAACTATTCTGATCTTCTCTCCTGTTTTTTGTGGGTATTATTTCTCAAAATATTTAATTCATTGCCTACTCTGGCTGATTTAGAAATTATTACAAGCAGCAGCACTTGTTATGAAGAACGGTCAGTGGCGTTAAATTTTCCCTCTTGCATGTGACGCATTTGCATGGGCAATAACAGATCTCTTGAATTTTTTTTTTTTTTCCCTTTTCCCTAAACAAGACTATACAAAATCAGTTGGTTTACCCACTAGATAAACATCCTCAAAATTTTACAGTATTAAATCAAAGAGAACGGTTCCATTACCTGCCGTTACATTACTCTCAGAGTTTAAATATTAGTCAGCATAAGATTACTAAAACTATTTTTCTCTTACTTTTTGCAAGATCCACAATCCTTCCATGATGTCTGATGCTTAACACCATTCCACTAGATTCTTGCAATCATGGATGTACAAGTGATAATATTTTTGGGAAATCTGAGACTTAGTCTGAGACGAAGAAACGATTTACTGATCAAAACCGAGTCAGATGATCTCCTTGGTGATGTCATCAACTCTTAATTGTGATGCATCACCGTTGCAGGTGTTCTGAAGTTTATTAAAATTGGATGCGATATTTTTATTTTATAGACTAGGTTTTTGATTTTTTTAGATAGATTTAAGGTTCAAACCACAGCGGAGATAGGTTGGATGGTAGGAACCTCTTAGAAAAGTGTAAAAGCCTGGTGTGAGTAACTCCTGGTTGGCTACTCAATTTCAATGCCTTGGAGTGTTAGTTAACTGTGCTTTACCCAACCTACTTAGAACTTATAAAAGCAGTCCATTCATAAAGTTATCCATTTATCCATAAATTAAAAAAAAAAAAACATAAACATACTTATTCAAAGAATTAAAACAATAATAATCTAAAAATAATAATATGAAACTAGATTGACTACCCAATTCCATACCTTAAAATGTAAACTATATTTTAAAAAGGATTTATAAAAATAAGTCATTCATATTTCCTCAAAAATAAAAAACATACTTATTCAAATCAATGACCTAAAACAATAATAATCTGAAATTATGATTGACGTTGTGATTATTATTATAAAGGCTGAACCAGGCAAAAAAACAAATCTTAGAGCAATGTTTAATGTCCGCAAAAGTAGAAACCATTGTATGATAATTACGTAGACTTTTTCTATGATGCCGTATGTAAATTATTATATTTATTTGTTTGGTTTTAAATTAGTATTATTTTTTATTATTCTAAACAGCGAATCAAACCAATGTCAAATCCGAGAGTAATTTTTAGTGGCCTCAAAAGTAGAGCTCATTGCGATGATGAGTACGTAGACTTTTTTATTATACCATACCATAAATTATATGATTTATTTATTTATGTTTTTTATTATTTTTAATTGTATATAAAAAAAAAATTAATTCTTTTGTAAAAATTATAATTTTAATAATAAATTATGTAAAATTGAATATTTTTATAAAAATGAATGAATTATTTTGATGTGAAAAACCACAACTAAAAAATCAAAATCATAAAAAAGTGCATAATATACCTTATGTTGATGAGTTGTTTGGAAGTACCTACGCCTCACTACATATCACTTTGTAATAATAAGTAAAAACTAAAAAAAAAATACATATTTTCTTCACCTTATATAGCCTTATGATGTTGGAGTGCCTCACAATTCTTAATATGAAGATCACTTGTTTTATTATTTTGGTGATCATACTAGGTGGACGACTTGTGCCTTGTTCATTGCTTTGATGTTCACACTTTCCCTTATTCTAATTAAGCTACTAGTACAATTTTATAACAAAATAAATAGACATTTCAAGTAATTGTACTTGGTTCATGGCACTCATTCTTAGGAGTGAAATGTAAAAACACTTGAGAAGAATAATGAAAATGGTTACTTTCCCCTTTAATTATATGTTAATATGGAAAGGATTAAAGCCCTAGGCCTCAAAATTGTTTCAAATTTGATTTTCTTTTGATTTTGTTTTTTAATTGTCTTTTTTTTTAATTTTTGATTTTTTAATGTTTTAGATTGAATAGAGTTTTCTTGTTATTTTTTAAAATTATATTCTTTTTATTATTAATAATATTGTTAGGATGATTATATTATGGTACATGTATCACTTTAGGTGGTATGATTTACCTTTTTATGTTTGTGTTTAATCATCAAATCTCATATTATAATTTAGGATTTTTTCTTATGAATATCAACTTTCATGCTTTATTTTAGAGAAGAATTTTTATCTGTGGAATTTCCTTAGCATGCATTGCAAACTATAATTTTTATACATAGACAAGTATCCTTGAAAGTGCCACCAATTAAGACTAGTGTAGGACATTTGTTCTTATCCTAATTATAAATATTTAGTATGTACCATATAATTTGTAGAGGTCATACTTTGGAGTAATGTCACAATTAATGATCTTTGCTTTTATTTCCTCTACATCAAAGTTTTTTTTCTTTTCATCTTGATTTTCTTACATTAGGATTATCAACATATGCACTACTATTTCATAGAATATGGTATGACGATTGAGAATGAAAATAATTTATCTAATGATGGAAAATGAATAAATGTATCTACATAGGCTCAACAATCCATTTATTTTATTGGACATGGTATTGGACATATAAATGGGAATGAGGCACCATCCTCATGCTATAATTCTTTTTCATTTTTTTCTTTGTATTCCAAAATTTGTACCACTCTTAATATTTATCTTTCATTATGGGATGACAATAAAGAAGGGTCTTATGTGTTTAACATTCATAATGATTTAATGCCTTACTATAATCATATTACTTTTACATCTATTAGCACCCATGATTATGGTTTTTGACTTACTTTAATAGGTTTTACTCATTTTAATGTTAGATTTATGGAGTTTTCCCCTTATTATTGAATATATTAATTAGCTACAACTTGTTTAATATTTTTGTTTGTGTATTAATTGTGCTTATTTCTTCTTCTCAATTATAAAAGTTTAATTAATACTTATGTTTTCATTTACTTGCATAAGTTAAGGTATATCTGAATTTATAATTTCTTAGGATGATATGATTTACAAGATTATAAATATTGAGTACTTTTCAATAACATTTACATCTCGAACAATATATGTTTGTTTAATTTTCTACTAGAGTTTTTAATATTTAATAACATTTAAAAATATGGTGATTTATTGAAGAAATAATATCTTTATTTCTAGAAACCAAGGTCATTAATTATATCAAATAGTGAACAATTTTGATTTTTATAAAAATATTAACTAAATAGTAAATACTAGCACTTCCCTCACTTATCTAGTGGGTCTTATGGAGAATTATTCCACATTTAAAGTATGCTTATAATATAATAAAATATTGAAATTGTATTACAACAACAACCTTTTGCTAGGCTTGAGAGCATTTGGACAAAGGAGAGGGAATTTATGGTTATTAAAATTTTCATAGCTTAGAGATATATGGTAAAGTAACCATGATTGAAGTTGATATCATTCATAAAGTTACTAAATATGATAGAACTAGTAAACAATAATGCTCATAATTATTGGCTATTATTTGTATTATTGAGGTTTTGCCAATATCCAAATTAGACAACATGAATGACTAAGAGTTATCTTTAGAATACCACTCTCAAACCTCTATCGTACATATTTTGAACTCATTTATTTGATTTCATAGTTTGTTGTTTTATGGTGAAAATCAATTATTTACTATCCTTGAGTAATAAGTTGCAAGTGTCCTAAGAATAAGTGGAGGGATATAAATAATATTAAAAATATTGGACTATGCTTGTATGGATTTCTAAATAAAAATAATTACTAATAATTACTATCCATTTCCTTTTGATATTGTCTATAAGCTAAGAAGACAACTTTTGAAATCTATGGCATGTGTTTAAATAATGATTATTTTATATTCAATTTACAATAAAATTGTCTTTCTTAATATTTGATATGTAAGTGTTTACTAAATATTCAAATAGTTTTTTCATATCATTTAAGTTTAATTGATTGTATATTAGGTATGGTATCATGTCAAATGGTTGCAAATAAGCTTATATACTTTTATTGCATACATGAGAATTTTTATAATCATATTTAAAGCTTCTACTTAGTGATTATTATTTTGAGTATGATTGCAAATAAGATCATATACTTTTATTGCTACAAGATATTTTTATAATCATATTCAAAGCTTATATTTGGTGATTATTATTTAGACTTATTTAAAACATTTTTATGTGCTATACATGCATTGATTGCATCTATTTTAGGAGTATTTTAGGCCATAAACATACAATTTGGTTATGTCATGAAATTACCAATGCCAACTATCATTAATATTATTAATTTTATAAGTGCTATATTTGATGACTACAAAAATAGCTCATTAATATGTGATACACATTATTCAATTCCTAAAGTGATTTTAGGTAACTTGGGAATGCAACAATTGTGTGATGTTTATGGTAATACATTCAAGTTAATTATATGATAGAAATGGTTTGGTAAGGTTCCTAGTAATAAAAATAGTTTTACTATATTAAACAAATATATTGCTTTATAAGTATTGTCATTTTATATTTTATCATTGGATCTACCCTATAGATATTTAGAACATATAGATATCTAGAAAATTGGATGCAGACTGAAGAACATAAGCTTATACTAAGAGGGGGGAGGTGAACAATATAAGATAATTTTTTTTACTTTTTAACCCAAATGATAATAAAAATAATATCAAAGCAGTAAATAAAGTACACATCATCACACACATGAGATATTTGATTTAATGTGGTTCACCCAATGTAAGTTATGTGCAGGAAAATAGTATTTCTTATAATTTTTTCTCAACGAATCTCTTGGGAAATAAATCCCTATTACAATGTTTATGGACCTTTGTTCAAATGAGACACCAATCCCCTATGCTCAAATTCATGAATCTCTATCCACAGGAGACCTTTGTCCCCACTAATCTGATTTATGGACCTCTATACAAAGGATAACCCTATCCCCTTTACACTAGTTGGCTTCCAAAGCATGTTCTCAACTTTTCTCAACTCTGATCAATTATACTCACAACTATGATCAAAACTACTCACCAATCTAATCAAATCTACTCAGTTTTTTGTATTGATCTATCTCATTCCTTATCATAAATCTACCTCAAAACTGCTCACAATAATGCTTCAAATATACCTAAAACTTCTCATAAACCCTCTCCAAAAGAGGTCTGCTCAAACAACTCACAATTTTGCTCTAGTATGCTTATTGTCTTTGCTTAATTTTTCTCTAACATATGCTCAAAATTTGTTCATAACACTTGCTTGATCATAATACTTCATACATATTCTACCAAAAATTCTTGTTCAAGAGCACATAGGAAATGTTATGCAATATAATTCCATCATATGTTATTTTCAAACCAAATACACAATTGCTTTAAAAAACTTGCTCATCCACATTCAATATATTCAAATCAATGTTTCAAAAACCATTTAGATAATGAATGCATATTTTGTTTCACAAACCCTAGCTCAAATATTTTCAACAATGTATACCAATCAACCCTTTTAACTCCATCTCAAAATTACTTTCTCAAAATACAACCACCTAGATAAAAATTTGAACCACCATACCTCAAAATGTTTGATGAATATGTGCCCTTAAATACCTATCTCAAAAGTAATATCTTTTACAACTTCAAAATGATTAGCACAACAAATTTTCATAAATTGGAAAACCTTCTCAAAATGTGTGCAAAATTATATTTTAAACCAATTCTCTATAACTCTCTTAGTTTCTCAAAATAAAACATCAAATCATGAACCAAGCCCTTCAATATTAAAGCAAGTATTACAAACAATAAAATCACATTATACACCTTTTATCTCCCACTTTAAATATTTCAACAATACACCCACAAATTGATTTACCACTAATTACCTTATTACTCCATAAAATAATACTTCAAAAATTAACTGCAATTTTTCCCTTCTATTTCCTTTTAAAAACAATGACAAAAATAAAACATGTATTTCCCTTATAACTCCCTAAGTCCAATAGCGCACAATAATCAAGCACAACTTACGCCCTTAATATTTCAACCTTAGTCACTAATAAAAAATATTTCACTTACCACAACTACTGTGAGTGGGAATTGACCACAAAACCTCCTACCTGCCAGTGCGCTAACATCACTTGGGCTATCGCTAGGCCAAATGACCATACAAAACCAAATATGTACATTCTAGGTTTTAAAGCATTCGCTAATCCTCCTTGCTAGAAAAACATAAAAAACTGTCGCCATCGAGTTTCGACCTCATGACTTGCTACCTACCATGCACCTTAGCGTTGCTTAGTCTGTCGCTAGGCCAGCCATCTTCTTGAGAGTAAATTCCCATGATGTGCAATTTATCCAACTGTATAGTATCCTTTTTTTTACATTAAAAATTGTCCTTTCTTTTCTTACAATCGCGTGTATAGGTAAATTGAATACAAATGCAATATTTTTTAATCATTGCCATAGTGCATAAATATAATCCATATTTTAAATATTTATGTTGGTGCTTTATGGGTTTTATTTGAAACCTTTGAAAATGTTGGCACCAAAACCCATTTTCGGTTTAAATTTTAATATAAAATATTATAATAAATTTTTATTATTCAAACCTTTGGCTTCAAACATTTGTCCTTAATATTATAATATTATTTCTTTTTAATCCTTAGTTACTTGCTTTCTGCATGGTCTTTAAACTAGCGTCTTCAAATTTTTAACCAAACACATAGATATTTGTCCCAAACCTCTTTGGCTTATAATATTTAAAATAAATATTATAACCTTATTCTTTTTATCAATTTTATTGCATTGGGATGAACTTTACCTTTCATATTTAACAAACTTATAAACCTTATATTTTTGCCATGTCAAGCTATCTTTGACATCAATGACAACCAATGTTATCAACCTATAACATAAATCCTTTGACATCAATGACAACAATATACTCAAAATTTTAAACAATATTTCCCTTTGTCATTGATGGCAACCCTTTATAGAAATTCCTTTCCCTACCACTAGATTTAAAATATGCTCCCCTAAGAAGCTACTCTCCCTGAATGAATGCTCTCCCCCTTACTCAAATCTCTCCCCATTGACATCAATGGCAAAGGGACTCCTTTTGGGTTAAATATAGGACTCTTAGCTCAACCCCCTCCTCACATCCTCTCCTTGAGGTGATTAATTTTGGGTTGGGTGTAAGACTACTCCCAACTTTCCTCTAAGATACTCAAAAGTTTTCTTTGGAAGTGGCTAGTAAAAATATCTGCAATTTTTTCCTTTGTAGTAACATATTCCAATTTGACTTGCTTATTCGTCACCTGTTCTCTCAAGAAATAATACTTGATTAGAATGTGCTTGGCCCTTGAATGCATCATTGGATTCTTTGAAATATTTATGGCACTTGTATTATCACATAGTATGGATATGGTATGATCATGCCCTATTTTGAAATATTTTAAAGTTTACTTCATCCATAATACTTGTGTACAACAAGAAACTACTGTAATGTACTCTGTCTCTTCCATGGATAAGGATATTGATGCTTATTTCTTGCTTAGCAAAGAGACTAAACAATCTCCAAGAAAGAATGATCCTCCACTTGTGCTTTTTCTATCATCAATACTACCTACCCAATCTGCATATATATATGTTATGAGGGTGAAGTTGTTACTTTTGGGATACTAAAGTCCAAAATCCATAGTTCCTTTTAAATACCTAAGAATTCTCTTTACTACCAATACATGTGTTTCCTTTGGCACTGCTTGAAATATTACCACTAGTCCCACTACGTGCATTATATTTGGTCTTGTAGATGTGACATATAGTGAGCTACCAATCATAGATCTATACAATGTCTGATTTGACCTAGGATATTCATCATATTTACTCAACTTGTATACTGTAACCATGGAGGTACTCACTTGTTTACAATCCTCCAATTTGAATTTCTTCAACCTTTCTTTTATATACTTGGTTTGTGAGAGAAATACACCCTTTTCTAATTGTGAAATATGTAGTCCAAGGAATAAGGACAACTCACAAAGCATTGATATTTCAAATTCACTTTGCATACTATTTGCAAATTTCTAACACATCTTATCATTACTACCTCCAAAAATGATATCATCCACATAGACAACCACAATCAAAAATTTGTTTCCTTCATTTTTGATGTATAAATTATTGTCAGCTATTTCTTTTTTGAACCCTTGTTCTTGAAGATACTTATCCAACCTTGAATACCAAGCTATAGGAGTTTGCTTTAGTCCATAAAGAGACTTCTTTAATCTACATACATAATCTGGCTTATGAGTTAGGTTGAACCCCTCAAGTTGCTCAATGTAGACCTCTTATTCCAAGAAGCCATCGAGAAAAGATAATTTTACATCTATTTGATATACTTTGAAGTTTTTGAAGGTTGAGAAAGCTAAAAATATCTTTATGGTCTCAATTCGTGCAATAGGAGAAAATATTTCATCAAAGTCAATCCCTTCCACCTCTGCATAGCCTTTGCATACCAATATTGCTTTGTTTCTGACTACCTGACCATATTCATTTAACTTATTTTTGTAAACTTATTTAGTGTCAATTATATTCTTATCCTTTGGTCATGGGACAAGTTCCCATGTCTCACTTTTTTCTATTTTATCCAATTCCTCATCCATTACCTTGACCCAAAATTTATCTTCTCTTGCCTCATTGAAATCCTTGGGCTCAATTTTAGATAGTAAGGAAAAATTTACATGTTCACTTGTTCCTATTATATTCCTTCTTGTTTGTATTTCATATTGATTTCCTATAATTAGATCTCTTGGATGATTATTTTTCACATACCTATATGGAGTCTTAGGTGATGTTCTTTATGCTTCATCTTCTTATAATCCTTCACCTACTTCTTCTTGGCAACATTCTTCTTCTTGTTAGAATTTCACAATAATAGATATGCCAAGTATTAAACAAAAATATGAAGAGAAGAGTGGAACTGATTGATTTATCTCTAGGATCAACTCTATATAAATAGCAGAGTTGATAATTGAGAGTCGTTGGATTACAATAACTCATCAAACCTAATGAAGATACCACATAGAGTTCTCCTGACACATGGAGGAGTGGAAACTCAAGTGTGTATCTTAGTGAACTTAAGAGAATATTCACTTATTCTAACACTCCCCCTTAAGTGATACTAGGGAATATCCTAAAAATGAGTCTCGAAAACGAGGCCTGATTAGGTACTCATGTACATCATAGATAGTTTGTGGAAAAAAACCTTGTGTGGAAAAACCAACTATCACTTATTTGTTTTGAAATGATGGTAAAAACTTAGTGGAAAAGCCATCAATAAAAGGCAAAGAAGTATTAAAGAGGCTTATCTTTGGATGGCAAAGATTGTCCTCTTTAATAAATAAAATATGAGTCCTAGCAAGAAGACCTTATGAGGTACTCATGTACAATATAATGAGATGTGGAAGACCTATTTGTCAATGTAGTTGTAATACTCCAATTTTTTCTTGCAACTGAAGGTAACGCGGAGAAGGAAATGACTTGGTGAAGATGTCTACAATTTGATTCTCTGTTGGAATATATTCTAAGTGTATATCCCCATTTTGAATATGTTACCTGATGAAGTGCATATGGATCTCAATATGTTTGGTGCGTTGATGCTCAACTGGATTGTGTGCAATATGAATTGTGCTTTGATTGTCACACAAAAGTGTTATAGGCCTTTTATGGAAGAAACCAAATTCTTTGAGAATTTGATGAAACCAAACGGCTTCTCGACTGGCTGAAACTGTTGCTCTGTATTCTCCCTTTGTAGAAGATAATGCTATTGTTTGTTGTTTCTTGCATAACCAGGATATCGATGAAGAACCAAGGCAAAAAAACATATCTAGAGGTAGAACATATCTTGTCTATTGATCCTTCCCAATATGAATCTATATAGCCAATGATATCCATGGAGTATCTCTTATAGATGAGTCCAAAGTGTGTAGTACCCTTCAAATAACAAATAATTCTTTTAGCTTCTTGCTAATGACTGAAATGAGGGTTATGAGAGAACTTGGATATGAGCCCAACAACATAGGATATATCTAGTCGAGTATGAGTAAGGTATAACAAACTACCTACAAGTTGGCGGTATAGAGTAGCATCACAAAGAGGGGATGAGCAGGAAGAACTGAGATGAATACCAGATTGAAAGGGGGTAGGAGAATATTTGCAATCTATCATTTTAAACTTTAAAGGAGATCTTGAGTGTACTTTTGTTGACATAAGGTGATCCCTATTTTAATTTGTTTTATTTGAATTCCAAGGAAGAAATGAGCTAGACCTAGATCAACAATTTCAACATTTTTAGAGGGAATATTTTATATTCTGAATGAGTGAGGTTACTACCAGTGAGAAGAAGATCATCAACATAAATAACAAGAATGTTGATATTTCATTTACTTCTCCAAATATAAACTGTATTGTTAGACTCACAATGATAAAAACCTGCCAAAAGAAAGGAGTCCATATTTTCATACCAAGCTCTAGGGACTTGTTTGAGGCCATATAGAGATTTTTTAAGCCCAAAAACAAGAGAGGAGTCTTGAGTAAAACCAGTAGTTTTTTCCATGAATATTTCTTCTTTTAAATTTCCATGTAAAAAGGCACTTTTTACATCAATTTTATAGACTGACCATTTATGGGAAGCGACTAGAGCAAGAAAAAATCTAACAGAATCCATTTTAGCAACCGGAGAAAAGGTTTCTGTATAATCAATACCCTATATTTGAGAAAAACCTTTGGCTACAAGATGAGCCTTGTGTTTATCTATTTCTCCATTAGGCCCATATTTTTATTTGAAGATCCATTTACATCGAACTAATTTTCTTCCTTTAGGTAAGGGAACTAAATCCCAAGTATCATTTCTGATTAAGGAAGAAAATTCGTTATCCATGGCATCTTCACATTCTTTTATACCTGAGGCTCCTTTGAAGGTTTTAGGATCAGAGGAAATGGGTTGACATACAAGACTAGAACCTATGGGGTTGGATGATCTGTTTGAAGGAATGTCTTGAATGTAGGGAGTAGCTTATTTAACAATTGTGTAGACCCATTTTGGCATAGAAGAGGGATTCGAAGGAGTTGAAAGACATTGATAAGGAGTTACAAATTATTCATCTTGATTATCAATAACCAAATTAACTTCAAGGGTTGACTCTTCATAATATTGAGGTTCTACTATAGGAGAAGGCTCAATGGAGGAAGAGTCATTTGGAGGATATTTTTGAGGGAATGTTTCATCAAATTGGACATTCCTATGAAATAATACCTCATGAGTTAAGGGATTAAGAAGCCTGTATGCTTTCAATTCTTCACAAGAACCGATAAAGATGAGCTTTCTACATTTTTTATCAAGAGCCTTCCTTTTCTTCTTTGGGATGTGAGCCCAAGCAATACATCCAAAAATCTTGAAATTGGAAACATCTGGTTTTAAGCTAGACCATACTTCTTCAGGGGTAATTTGTTCAAGATTTTTATGAGGTGTGTGATTTTGAATATAATTTGCATAGTTAATAGCCTCTGTCCAAAAAATATTTGGAAGATCTCTTGAATGGAACATACAATTAGCCATCTCTTTTAATGTCCGGTTCTTTCTTTCTGCAATACCATTTTGTTGAGGATTATGGGAGATAGAATTTTGATGTATTATACCATGATTAGAAATAAATATGGAGAACTCATTACTGCAGTACTCCCCCTATTATCAATACGAATCTTCTTGATTTTGCAAGAAGACTAATTTTCAACTAAGGCTTTAAAGATTTTAAAGTGGGATAACACATCAGTTTTATATTTGAGGAAGTAGACCTAGGACCTTCTAGAAAAATCATCAATAAATGTAAGAGAATACTTTGCTCCTTTAAAATATATTTCAGGAAAGGTCATTAAGTCACTATGGATTAATTCTAGAGGAGATGAGATTTTTAGAGAACTACTTGCGTGGAAAGGATCTTGATGCTACTTTCCAAGAGCACATCCAAGACAAACCCCATAACTGTAAGAGACTTGGGGTAATCCTTTAACCATATTATGGGTGCACAAACATTTTAGGTATTAAGATGACCAAACCTTTCATGTCAAATTTGACTATCAAGATTACTATGAGCTACAAAATAGGAGGCTCCTTATATATTTTGAAAGCCTTTGAAGTGGAAAATATGAGATTTATGATCAATATTCCCTTTTACACAAGAGAATTAGGGAGTTGAAAATATCTTATCTCAACTCCTGTTGGGAAGAAGAGAACAGTTTTCCCATTTCCAAAAGTATAAATTTGATAAATGGATAGGATATTTGTGGCAATGTATGGAACATAGAGAACATTGTTTATAGAGTCACCATAAATGGTTATATCCCCTTTCCCTTTGACAAGAATGAAGTAATATTCCCCTGCTTCTATGCTATGAGTAGAGCTAAAGGAGATAGAAGAGAAAGACTTGTCTGAAGCATACATGTGATGAGTTACTCCAGAATCTAGGACCAAATAATTAGAGGAAGAATTGGAGGTTTTTCCTTAAAAATTAAGGGATTTTCCTATTTTCTTATTATTTTCTATCTTTTGATCCTTTATAGTTGCCTCTAGTTGATGTAATATTTTCCAACATTTGTTAGCAAAGTGACCATTCTTCTTACAGTGAGTACAGGTAATGGGAGTTTTTTCCTTATTTTTGAAATTTTCTTTAGAGGAGGTGGAGGCTACTAAGCATTTTGAATAGTATGAAGAGTTTTCATATCTAGCAAGTTTGGTTTCTTCCCTAGTTAATCTATCACAAAATTATTCTAAAGAGGGCATTTTAAAGGTTACACCAAGAGCATATTTAGTAGATATGAAGGTGGTTGCAAAAATTTGAAAAACATCATTTAGCTTAGAAAGGATTAGATAAATGCATTCTTATTTTATCTTAGTCTTCCCACTGCTTTTATATTGAGTGAGGATTTCTTTGAAATTAGTGAGGAAATCAATAATACTACTAAAATCTTTAGGAGATAAAAAAGTTAGTTTGGATTCTAGTTGCATTGATCTCATATGATCTACTTTTCCAAACAAGGTTTTTAATTTCTCCCAACTTTCATGAGGATTTTTGCAATCTGTAATATGAAACCACAATATTTCATGAACATTGGTACTAATAATACCCATAGTTTCATGCATTTTTCCTTTATGAACAAATATTTCATATTCTTTATCAAATTCTGGTTGATTTTCTTCTAATAAATGAGTAAGACCTTTTTGAGAGATGAGATTTAAAATTTTAGGTTTCCAAGTGTGAAAATTATGAGGGATGAGAGGCTCAATTGAATTCATTTTTGAGGATTTAAAATTATTAATACTCCCCCCTTTTAAACTCCAAAAAAGAAATTTAATTGATTTAAGAAAAATGAAGCTTTGTTCAATAATAGGTGAATCAAATATACTTGTCCTTACGAGAGGGAAACTATAAGTATAATGAGGCCTATAATTTTTTTGCCTTAGATTACCAAATTATTTAGGATCACAATACCTGCCCTAACTTGAGGTAAACTAAGTAATGTGATCATAAGAAGGGTTTTGGTTTTGAAATGCAGGGGGCAACTATTTTAATTGGTCTTCTCCAAAACCGCCCTTACGTGAGGGAGACTATACGTTTTGAGATTTCAAAAGAAAAACTGTTGATAAGAAAATATATTTTAGGCCTTTATACCAAGTTTCCAAAAAACCTTCCCTTACGTGAGGGAGACTATAAGTTTTTAGGAGCTTGATACATGGAACGTAGACAAAATATATTTGAGGAAATTGTGTATCAAAGTAATTTTAAAAGATATGAAAATTATAAATTAAATTACTTTGAAAGAAATGTAGATATCTTGATAAACTATTTAAAATTTTAACAAAAAAAAGAAATATTATCTTAAAAAAAAATATTATCTAAAATAATCCAATATTGTAAATTCCTTAATGTAATAATTTTTAAATTAAGATTATAAACAAATATTAGAGTTGTAGGCTTAAAATGAAATAGTTTTTAATGTGATAAAAAACAATATGTAAATCTATGTTATAGGAAAAAAGGTAAACAAATATTTAGATATCTAGATGTAATAAACTATGAAGGAGCTAAAGCAAAGAAAAGATACCCCCCTTGACACATAAGAGTGCAGAAAACATGCACTCTAAGAACCCCCCCAAAGAAATATTATATTATAAATATACAATTTGGTTATTTGTCATTTTGAGGAGAGCCACAATAAATAATATTGGGCCTATCAAAAAAATGTAGATAATGGATTAAGAAACCCCACGATTCGAACGAATCGAGATATAACAAAAGGAAATGAGAAAAATTAAAAAAATTACATACTTTCGGCTTGAAACAGCAAGCAACAGAAGGCAAAAAAATAGGAAAATTGGAGAGAGGAAACCGCCATGAGGGAGGCCACCAAG
Organism: Wollemia nobilis; assembly: GCA_028583015.1. Classification (NCBI taxonomy): domain Eukaryota; kingdom Viridiplantae; phylum Streptophyta; class Pinopsida; order Araucariales; family Araucariaceae; genus Wollemia; species Wollemia nobilis. Next base: position 7,784,031 of record JAQPPZ010017095.1, read on the forward strand.
CTAACTTTGTAGAATATGTAAAGTATATGCCTCTCCAGAGAGCCGTATGGGCGAAGGCTAACACTGGTGAAAGAGAGAAGGAGAAATTTTTTTTCTTAAAACATGTAACGCTATAGAAAAATGATTAGATAAAAATGCCCTAGTTTTAATCATGTAATGCTGCAGAAACGATAGATAAAAAGGATAGAATAAGAAAATAATTACTTAAGTAAATAAATAAATATGTTTGGAAACCAATTATTTAAATTTATGTTTTGAATAAAATAAAAAAGAAGATTTCAAAACAAATGTGGTGAGCCTGCGAAAAGCCGGGAGACCTGCAAAAAATGTTAAATGGAGATGCCTCCTCCAGAGGTCCGAATGGGCAGAAGCTAGAGCGTTGTTCTTGTAGATTACGACTAAAAAAATACCGTCTTAATTGACAAAAGTAAACGAAAGATAGAGCGCTTTTCCTGAAAAATATGTTCCCTTTAGATAAAAATATATAAAGCAATATATTTTTTGAATTGAACTACAGAGGGTGTGGTATAAATACCATCTAAGAGAGAGAGCACCGGTTGTACAAATTTTGAGATGAAAAATGAGCCAAAAAAGCAAACTCTGAGACGTCTAAATGAATTATGAGTGCGTCGGAGAGTTTGAAACGAAGAGGCCCAAGTTGTAACGAGAGTGCCAATGAGCGTTAGGCATTACATAACATCTATATAATTTTGGAGCGTATGTTGATAGCACCACAGACGGTGCCAAGCGCCAGAGAACAAGGAGTGAAATATTAATGAGGGAGGTATTTTATTCCCTCCACGAGTGAATAAAAAAATTCAAAATATTTCCTAAGTTAACACTTGGTTCATCCGAGATTTTTGCTATCAGAAAGAAATGGATATAACTAAAAGTTATAATAACATGAATACGCTGAGAGAGAATAAAAAAATAAAGAAAATAAAAGGGTTATTTTTCCTTTGAAAAGAAGGGTGAGAAAAGGGCCTTCACACAGGGTAATCCGTGTTTTTTTAAAGAAAGGAAATAGCTCTATTTTCTTAAAAAAAAATCTCAAGCACAAATTCAAAATATAAATGAAATAATATGCAACATATAAAAATAAAATGTTGAAATAGTAAAATAACAATGGATAAAAAAGAGACTAATGCAAACTTTGAAGTTAGATAGCCAAAAAAAATTATCCAAAGTAAATGAATCAGATCCTAAAACCATCAAGAGAGAATACTAGCAAAATATATCCTACTTTGGTACCATGTTAGAATTTCACAATAATAGATATGCAAAGTATTACACAAAAAGATGAAGAGAAGAGTGGAACTGATTTATTTATCTCCTGACACATGAAGGAGTGGAAACTCAAGTGTGTATCCTAGTGAACTTAAGAAAATATTCACTTATTCTAACACTTCTTGATATACAATTTCTTGAGTTGGTTCTTTTGACCTTTTTTGTTCATCAATTGTCACATTTATACTTTCCATAATTGTATGTGTCCTCTTATTATAGCATTTATAGGCTTTTCTATTAGTGGAATAGCCAAGGAATATACCTTCATCACACCTTGATTCAAACTTACCCAAATTTTTCTCTTCACGTCTAATGTAGTATTTGCTTCCAAAGATTCTAAAATACTTCATAGTAGCTGGTCTTCCCTTCCAAAGCTCATATGGATTTTTATGATGATTTACTCTTACCTGAGCTCTATTGATTATGTAGACAATTGTATGAACTACCTCTCTCCAAAACCCATCTAAAATCCTAGATTCATTTAGCATAGCTTTGGCCATATTATCAATAGTTATGTTTTTCCTTGCAACTACTCCATTTTTTTGTGGGGTCCTTGTTGTTGAGTATTCTCTTTTGATCCCATGTAGTTCACATAATTCTATGAATTTACCTAAAGTAAATTCTCCTCCTCTATATGATCTTAGACACTTGTTGTTGAGTATTCTACTAGAACTTTGAATACCTAGAATTTCTCAAAGGCTTCTGACTTTTCTTTTAAGAAAGACACCCAAGTTATTATGGATAAATCATCTATAAATAGTATGAACTAACTTTCACCTTGTAAACTCTTTGTCCTTTTAGGACCACATAAATCAGCGTGAACCAGTTTTTAATGGTTTAGATAAAGTAAATTCTTTTGACTTAAAACTTGTTCTTGTTTTCTTTCCATGCTAACATTGTGCACAAATTGTGCTTTGTGGTATTTTTATCTTGGGTAAATCTTTGACTGCCTATTTGTTTTTTATTTTCACTATGTTGTCAAATTTTAGATGACCCATTATTCTATGCCATAACCAACTCTCATCCTCTTGTGATAAGAAATATTTTTCTCCCTTAATTTCACTTAGTATGTAGATATTGTTTGTAGTTCTACTGGCATCTGCAATAAGCTTTCCTGTCTTGGATTTTTTGATCTCACATCTATTTGGATGAAAGGTGATTGTGTGACCCTGATCACAAAGTTGACTTACACTTAGTAAATTTTGCTTCAATTCCTTAACATACAATACATTTTATATCTTTGAATTTCCATTATCTAAACTCAAATTTCCTTTCCCAATAATTTTTGTTGAACCATTGTCACAAAATTTTACTGATCCTCCATTTATTTCTTTAAGTGCAATAAATTTACTTTTGTCACCTATCATATGGCTTGAAAAACCACTATCAAGAAACCATTGATTTCTCTTATCTTGTGCATGAAGAGTTGTTTGTACCAACATTGACTTCTCCTTTTCTTGCTCTTTTCTCTCTTTTCAAACTTTTGAGGTTGTATTCTTTTGAACCTTTTGATCCTCCTTTTTGCTTGCTTCAGAAAATACTATTTTACACCATTTGGCCTTGTGCCCAAAGTTATTACATTTGTAATAGATGATATTGTTTATCCATGAAAGGTGCAAATGAATTGAAATTTCTATCAATATTTCTCATATGGACCATGCAATGTACAATTCTATAACAATAATTATTACATAAAAAACAAAAACCATGGAAGAAATTGTGTAACCTGTTAGATTTCCTTGAATAATATGGTTGCATTCTTCTTCCTTTGTCATTTTTGTAATTAAATTTTTTCCGTGAAGCTTCTTTGTTTTCTTCCTTCTTGATGCTTTTGTCTTTCAATACATTAGCATAGGTCACAGGTTCTTATTTCTTTGATATTTTTGTTCCTTTGGATCTTGAATCCTCTTTTTGTTTCCCTAACTTTATATCTTGTTGTAACTTATATTTATACTTTTCAAATCCCTTTCTTAGAGAGAATTTTATATTATAACCCTTTATATTCTAACTCTTTTGCCTTTAACTGTTGTGCCATATCCTTTTCAATTTTTTTACCTCTTCAAATTTTACCTTTAGCTCTATGAGATTTTGTAGAGGTTTCATTTTTGCTTCCTCATCCTCTTGAATTTAAGCATTCAAACTTGAATTGTTCTTTCTAGCTCTTTCCAAGTTTCTAAGAGCAGTAATAAGTTCCTCTTTCATGTCAATTATGGCTTCTTCTCCATTTTTCATGGTCATGTATGTTCTTGTGGGATCTACCTTCAAGATGTTAGGCTTTTCACGAAGGAACTTACTCTAATACCAATTGAAGAACATAAGGTTATACTGAGAGGGGGGGTGAATAGTAGAAAATAAAATTTTTTACTTTTCAATCCAAATGATAACAACAATATTATCAAAGCAGTAAATAAATCACACATCATCACACACATGAGAGACATGATTTAACGTGGTTCACCCAATGTGGGTTACATCTATCAAAATTATATTTCTTAAATTTTTTTCTCAATGAATCTCTTGGAAACCAAATCCCTATTACAATGTTTATGGACCTCTATCCAAAGGAGACACCAATTCCCTATGCTCAAATTTATGGATCTCTATCCACATGAAACCTCTATCCCCACTACTCTAATTTGTGGACCTCTATCTATAGGAGAACCCTATCCCCTTTGCGTTGGTTGGCTTCCAAATCCTGTTCTCAACTTTGCTCAAATATGATAAATTTTGTTCATAACTCTAGTCAAAACTACTCACCAATCTGATCAAATTTGCTCAGCTACCTATAATTATCTATCCCATACTTGCTCATAAATATACCTCAAAACTACTCACAAGACTACTTCAAATATACCTAAAACTGCTCACAATCCCTCTCTAAAATAGGTCTTCTCAAAAAACTCATAATTTTGCTCTAGTTTGCTTACTGTATTTGCTTAATTTTGCTCTAACACATGCTCAAAATTTTCTCATAACACTTTCTTGATCATAATACTTCAAACATATTCTACCAAAAATTCTTTTTCAAGAGCACATAGGAAATGATATGCAATAAAATTCCACCATATGTTCTTTTCAAACCAAATACACAATTACTTTACAGAACTTGCTCATCCACATTCAATACATTCATATCAATGCTTCAAAAACTATTTAGACAATGAATGCACATTTTGTTTCACAAATCCTAGCTCAAATTTTGCCAACAATGCATACCAATCAACCCTTGTAACTCCACCTCAAAATTACTTTCTCAAAACACAACCAACTAGATAAAAAGTTGAACCAACATACCTCAAAATGCTTGATGAAGATGTGCCCTTAAATACCTGTCTCAAAAGTAATATCTTTTTCAACTTCAAAGGGATTAGAACAAAACCTTTTTATATATTATAAAACCTTCTTAAAATGCGTGCACAATTATGTTTTAAACCAATGCTCTATAACTCTCTTAGTTTCTCAAAATAAAACATCAAATCATGAACCAAGCCCTTCAATATTAAAGCAAGTATTACAAACAATAAAATCACATTATACACCTTTTATATCCCACTTTAAATATTTCAACAATACACCCACAAATTGATTTACCACTAATTACCTTATTACTCCACAAAATAATACTTCAAAAATTAACTACAATTTTCCCCTTTTATTTCCTTTTAAAAACAATGGAAAAAATAAAATATTTATTTCCCTTATAACTCCCTAAGTCTAATAGCACACAATAATCAAGCACAACTTAGGCCCTTAATATTTCAACCTTAGTCGGATCAATATTTGTGAGATGGAGATGGAGGGAAACTAGGAGAGGAGAGGAGATGGAGGGAAACCAGTCCCAGAAGGTAAGTGTGGAGGGACCAATTCCTCGCTAGGTAAAGCTAGCAGACCACCTACGACCATCAACAGTAGCGGTGACAAGGACGAAGATGTGGAGGACAAAGGAGGTACAGGAGTTGGTTTGCCATCTACTGAGCCTCGAGAGTAGCACTTTTGGGGATATGTTCCTCCTTAGTCTGATGTTCCTGCTATGGGTCCCACTGTTGTACCTTCCAAGGTATTTTCCTATGCTACTGCCTTAAATGGATGGGCCCCCCTTGTTCCCCCCGCACCACTATTATTCCAAATGGTCAAAATATCATCATCCCTGATGACATTGCTGACAAATACCTAGCCATGGAAATATTTACACTGGTAGGAAAGTTTGTTGGAGGCAGGCCTAACATTGAAACTATCCGTAGATGGGCAATGACCAAATGGAAGACCCTTGGAAGCATGGAAATAGTTGTTCTGTCTAGAGGTTTTTTTACCATCATATTGAGCAATGAGGAAGATACAAATTAGATTCTCATCAGGAGCCCATGGTTCTTAGGCCGCAAGAGCCTATTATTGAAGAAATGGGACTTAGATTTCAACTCGGATACCCAAGATATAAATTTTATCCCCATTTGGGTTCGTATCCCCGATTTACCTTTCCATTGTTAGCATGAAGATGTTCTCCTTTCCATTGCAAGTGTCATAGGAGACCTCTTGGCTATTGAACTGGTTACTAGAGCACGTAGAAGAATGAATGTAGCAAGGATTTGTGTTAATGCAAACCTAGATTCTGAGCTCCCTACTTATGTTACTCTAACCCACAAGAATTTCTTCTTCAAGAAAGCATTGTAATATGAGAATAAACCACATTTCTACGTGGAATGCAACACCCAAGGTCATTTTAGGTCGTAATGCCCTATCCTCAAAGCTAAATCCAATATAAGAAATAGTCAATATCAAGTAATTGGCATTCCCTAAAATGCTACTAGAGGTGAAGGGTCCAAACCAAAAAAAAAGGGAACCATCAATATCAGGCAAAGCACCATCAGAATAAGCCAACGAAAAGCATTATTGGAGAATCCCAATCTCGCATAGGGAAGGATAAGATGCATCTGCCTCATCACCAAGTAAGTTCCTCTATCACTACCGCCAATAGATTTACTATTCTAAACAAGGTTGTATATTTTCAAGAAGAAAATGCTCTTATTTCCCCCCCATCGACTCTCACTTCTCCATAAACCCTTTTAGGAGTTTCTACCACTCGATACCATGCTTCTACCCTCTTTAGTTCTTATGAGGACCCTAGACCTCCCCCCAAACCTTCTGAAACCCTTCTTGAGCCTAATGTCAATCTCAGCTTCCTCAACACCCCATCCAAGTCTGGACCGTCTCGAAGTCCCCTTGACGGTCTAGTAGTAAATTCTTTGATGGAAGAATATTCATCGCCAAGCCTTATTCATGTCATAAAACCCATTAGCCCAGTCCTTAAGCAGATTACTCCTTATAAACCCATCCCCAAGTAAACTAGAAGTACTACCAAATATCCTGTGGATTTTGGGAATGAAAAGAAAAGAGGAAGACCCTCCAAAAAGGATCAAAGGAATTCCAAAACAATAGATGATATAGCAAATGGAATTCAGAAGACCCTCTTCCCAAATATTACTTCTTAGCTTCTAGAGGAGAGTAATAGTACTAAACACCCTCACCCAAGTGGTAGGGGATGGAGAAAAATCCCCAGACCTCCAAAATGAAGCTACTCTCATGGAATGTGAGAGGCCTCAATGGGGCATCCAAACAAATACTTATTAAGTCTGAGTAAATACATTAGACCTTCCATTTTCATCATGCAAGAAACAAAAATTAATGCCAATAGCTCTGAAGTTACTAAAGCCATATGGAAAAATGTAGGAGTTATAGTCAATAATGCTAGAGGAACTTCTGGAGGCCTCATATGTATGTGGGATAGGTAGAAATTTGAAGGAAACCTTGTTCACACCAGTGAAAGACTTTTAAGTGTCCTCTTCCATGACATCAATAGTGACTTATCTTGGGTCATCACCAATGTTTATGCCCCTAATACGATTGTTGGGAGAACATAGTTGTGGGAGATCCTAACAAAGATGAAATATTCCTTTCAGAACATACCATGGATAGTGGCTAGATATTTTAATACTCCCCTTTATCATTCAGATAAGAAATGAGGGTGTGAAACTCTGGCCAAAAGTACTAAAGATTTTATGGAATTCATGAATACTAACAGTCTCATGGATGTTAATCTAAAAAAGGGTAAATACACTTGGAGTAATAGACGAGTTGGGGCTCAACATATACAAGTTAAACTTGATAGAGTGTTACTTTCTCAAGAAGTATTGCAATTTTTTGGTGATGCGACTCTCCATCCTCTTCCTAAAGTGGGTTTCGACCATAATCCTCTCATCCTGGACATCTATAGAACAAAATCCTTTCATATTCGAGAACATGTGGCTACATCACCCAGATATCAGACAACGTGTTTCTCATGTTTGGTAACAAGAATACCAGGGGCGCCCCTATTTCAAACTTTCTCATAAAATTAAAGATATCAAACTGACCTGAAAATATGGAATAAGGAAGTCTTTGGCAATATCTTCACCAACAAGAAGTCTCTATTAGAAAGACTTAATAAAATCAAAATAAAAATGAATGTGGAGAGATAGATTCCCAAATCAGAATTGAAGAAAAATAGATCCTTGTTGAGTATCACAATATCCTTGCTTGTGAAGAGACCTTTTGGAGGTAAAAATCTAGAGCTCTTTCGCTTAAATAAGGTGACTCAAATACAAAATATTTTCATGTGGCAACCCTTCACAACAGAAGCAACAACAAAATCAAAAATCTAACCAAGGAGGATGGTAATATCACGTCTGACATTGAAGAAATTAGAAATGAAGCTAGTTCCTATTTTTCTAAGCTTCTTGAGGATGACCATTCTTGTTCATTTTTAGATCAGGAGGCCTTTCTTCACCATATCCCTCCTAATTCCATCCCTGATTCTATTAATTCCTCCCTCATTTCCCCCTTCAAGGATGATGAAATCAGAAAAACTCTTTTCTCTATGCAGCTCGACAAAGCCCCAGGTCCATATGGCTTTCCTCCTCTCTTCTTTCAACATTTTTGGGATATTGTTAGACCTGATGTGTGTATTACTATCAAAGAATTTCAATCGTCTAGAAGAATTGCTCATGGGTTCAATTCAAATTTAATAGCTCTCATTCCTAAGCATCCTTCAGCCAAGGCCTTAGTTGACTACATGACCATTAGCCTTTGCAACATAGTCTACAAAATACTCACTAAAATTATGGCTTCCAGAATGAAAACTATCTTGCCCACTGATGAGGCCTAGAAATGCCTCAATCATAACATGTTTTGAATGCTAAAATTGCCTATAAAATCTTATGTTTAATCTAATATGCTAGTTAAGTTGATTCAATATGTTGTGTATTAACTATTTGCATGATGAATGTATTTGAAGTACTATATTCTGATTTTTACAGATTTTTGTATAAGTTTTATGTTGTTTTGTTATGACTTGCTAAAATGAGATATGCTTAGATTAATAGCAGCACTTCACTAATCATGTTTTGATATGTCTCAAGCATTCATTTTACCTAAATCTAGCAACAGTTCAAGGAAATTGTTACTGTGCAGCAAAAACTGGGTTTTCCCATGTAAATTCCAGTCAGCTGCCAATGAATGGCAAGGCATGGAATTCACATGTGGAAAGAGATGAAGACAATTGGGATCTAATCCTGAGAAGTAACACACATGAGAAATGTAGAGGAAAACATTTAAGGAGCCCACATTTGTTCATTCCGAAGTCTCTTCGAAATGAACACATATCTTCGGAATGAGAAAACATAGTGTCTTCGAAATGAGCGGATATTTGAAATGAGAACTATAGTGTCTTCGAAATGAGTGGATATTTGGAATAAGAACTGTAGTATCTTCCAAATGAGCAGATATTTGGAATGAGAATTGTAGTATCTTCAGAATGAGCCACTTATCTTCAAAATGAAAATAGAATGTGCTTTTTGACTTATTGACCGAATTATGATGCTGGAAAAAGGGAAATAAAGATTGAAAAGGATAAAGGGAAATATCTCAGATCTGAATTTGCCATCCTTGCTGACCAAAGTCACCATTTATGGAAAGATCAAAAGATGATCTTCTTCTAGGATAAAAACCAGGAATTGCTGCAGCATAATAGGATTAGATCTTTTTAGCTTATTAGTAAATCTTAGGACATCTATAAATAGGGCTCCCATTCAGGTTGAGCTAGGAAGTAGAAGAAAGAAAGTAATAGAAAGTAAGGGGAATATAATAGAGAAATCAGTAATAGGTGATAGTCAAAAAGTGACTATTACAGTCCTATAACAGTTTTTAGTAGCATTATTGTAATCATGTTTCTGAATCAATAAAAGTATATTGTTTCTATTTTATATTACTTATAAATGAGTGTGATTAAGATCTAAAGAGAGAGAGACTCATACCTTCTTTGGGACAAAGAGGCTTGCCACTTTCAGACCTAGGAGGAGGACTAACAGCAGGTTTTTATTCTGATTTTGCTGTAGCAGAATGAGTTGTAGAACTTGTCCTTTCATTCCTTTGTAAACAACTAATGATATTTGCAATATTAGTTTATTTTATATTTTGTGATTAATGATTTGGTTGTAATACCCACTTTCAGAAAAGCTTTCAATTTATTACAGACTTTCATTCCCAGAATTTACTATTTTCTGTAATTTCTTGCATTTTATGTTTTGTTGTCAACCCCCGCACGTAATATTGACAACCTTCACATTACGGAGCCTTGACAGCTTTACATTTACATATTAGAATTAGATTTTCATTACTGCAAAAGTAATTAGATTTTCCTTCTACAATTAGAATCAGACTTTAAATTCTGCAACTGTTATTTCTGCAACATAATTAGGTCTCATTCTGCAATTGTAATTAGGATTTCATTTTTGCAGTTAATTATTAGTTTCCAATTCTGCAACTTAGATTAAGGTTTAATTCATGCAATTTAGAGATAAGAATGTCCTAAAACCCCCCACACAATTGGTTTCACCAATAAAACCTGTTGCTCTAGATTGACCTAAGTTATAGCCCTCTTTGCCCCTTCTTCCACAGATAGCCTTGTACACAACCTTGGATTGACAAATTCATTGATAATTAATGATGCGTATAATGACAATGCATAATTTTTGCGCTATTTCCAGGGACACATGTTGCTAGAAGGTAACAACAGTACAATAGCTATTAGTTAGACTGAACTGTGAAAATTTAGGATAAAATCTGAATAGAATAGCTAGTTAAAATAATAACTATTGACATATAATTTATGTCATTTAGAGTAAACATGAATGAGTAAGTCTAGGGATGAAAAAGGTAGAATTACCCAAAAGGATCCTTGGCTTGTTCCATTAAGGAGATCTTCACACCTAAGGGGTGAATCACCTGTGTTTGAATTACCAAAAATATTTAAAGAAAAATCACCAGTCTCACCATCATTAAAACATTCTGAGAAAGGAAAATCACCAGTTTCACCATCACTAGAACATCCTGAGAAAGAAGAATCGTCAGACTCATTATCAACAGAGGGTCTTGACCTCTTGAGAGAGAAATTTGGATAATTTTAAGTAAGAAACCAAAAACTATGGCAGAGGGAGGCAATGGCCAACATGGCTATGTCCATGATGAAGGAGATGATCAGGATATTCCTCAACCTTCCAGAACATTTGAATATCCTATCCATTTGAATCCAACACAAAACTCTCCCATGAAGACTATTTCACCTTTAGTACTTCCAACCTTTTGAGGTGTTGTATCTGAAGATCTTGATCAGTTTTTATTTGAATTCGAGGCAGTGTTTCAAACCTATAATTATGTAAATGATAATAAAAAACTTAAGGTTTTTCCCTCAATACTCAAGGACTCAGCATTACGCTGGTTCATGAGTTTAGAACCAAATTCCATCCGAACTTGGCATCAAATGGAAACTATGTTTTTAGACAAATATCAAGAGTATTGCCATGTAAGGAACAGGAAATATGAGTTATTCAGGATTAAACAGGAAGATGATGAAACATTAGAAGACTATATTGATAGGTTCTCCTTTGTTCAAAGGAGATGTGGACTTGTAAAACCAGAGTTATACAAAACCATATTTTTGAGAGGATTGCAAGATGAATCCAGAGATGTATTGGATTTGATGGGAAGAGGAGATGTAAATACTCCTAGTAATGAGGGAATTATGGATCTCTGCAGGAATTACTCTCGCAAAAAGCAAGGAAGAAAGAAAAAAAATACAAATGGCACTGATGTGAAGGAACTAATAGAAGAACTTGCAAATTTTAAAACTAATATTCTAGTGCAATTAAACACAACTTTGGGGGAAATGTCTGCAAAAGCAAAAAACACAGAACCTTTGGCAATTTATTGCCCAAGATGTAGAAATAAACATGCTTTGCAGGAATTTCCTTTGAATAAAACATCTATCTCAGCCATTTTTAGTATCTATTCAAAAATGTATCCAACTGATCAATGCCACCTGCTACCACAACTCAAAACTGTGTTAGAAAATCAGACTGAGGAACTCAACTATATTGGACCAAAACAAGGGGGAAATTTCTCTCAATACCAAAATCCCCATAGTTTTCCTACAAATTGGGGGCATAATCCTGGTACTATACCTTGGGGACAATCAGAACCACCCCAACATCATTGGAATTATCCTCAATGGACAAATTTATAAGAATGGCCACAAACAAATTGGAGTAATTTAGCCTAGAAACAGAATCAAAACAACCCATCATGGAGTCAAAACAATCCATCATGGAGTCAAAAAAATCCATCATGGAATCAAAACAATCCACCCTAGAATCAGAATCATACTAATCCACATTGGATGCAAAATCAACCACAGTGGAATCAACAATACCAGTCCTATCCAAGACAGCAAAGAAATCAAGGTCAAAATTAGCATTTGCTGCCTGCACCTACTCAAAAATTTCAAGACAAAAAAAACCAACCACAACAAATACAACAGGTGAAACAACCTCAACTTCTAGCTCAATCAGTCACTAATCCAAATAACATGAGACAGGCATCCCCTGTCTATGTGGCTGAAGCTGAAGAAAATATTGAAATCAATGTTATTGATTGTAGTAACATCCAACTCCATTCAAGAAAAATTGTACCTGAACCCATTTCCAATAAAAGCAAAGAAAATTAAGAACAAGAATCCTTGGAACCAATTATAGTGGAACCAACAATAGAGAAAGAAGAAGAAAAAATAGAACCACAGGCAGAACAATTACCTTCATCAAGGATAATTCCATATCCTGAAAGATTCAATACCACAGTAGAAAGTTCTGAATTAGACCTAGTCAAGGAACTTAAAAAGTTGACTATATCATTGCCTTTATTGCAAGCCATTAAGGATATACCAATGATTAAAAGTATTGTCCGAGATTTGTGCATTAGAAGAGTAGGAAGGAAAAAGAAGGCATTTCCCAAGACTGTTCAGATTGAGGGAAAGATAGCTGATCTCTTATCTGGGAAACTATTACCTCCAAAGTATAGTGACCCAGGAGTCCAGATTATCATAGTTACTATAGGTTCAAGTACCAATATCAAATGTCTTAGTAGATCTAGGAGCTGTAATAAATGTCATGACCAATGATATAATGAAACAATTACAGCTCAAGCATCTCAACCCCACATTTACAGTTTTAGAAATGGTTGATAGGTCAGTTACAAAACCTGAAGGTATCATTGAAGATGTTACTATAGAAGTTTCATCTTGGGAATTCCCTACATATTTTTTGGTTTTACAACCAAGAAATTCAACACATGGATATCCCATCATTTTAGGAAGACCTTGGCTTGCAACTGCAGCAGTCTTCATAGATTGCAGATCTAGAAAAATGACTATTTCAAATGGTATTGATCTAAAATAGATATCTATGTATCCTCCTGCAAGACCCTCCAACAATTTCTCAGGTCAGTTATGGTTTCCTGATTCAGATGAAGAATCATAGGAGTTTATTTCCACACTAGCCACCTTGGTAGTAAGGGAACACACAGAAGACCTCCATGACATAGAAAAATCAAAAATTGAAACTATCCTAATGAATGTTCTGCATGAACAAGGGTTAGAAGAAGAAGCAATAAATATCTAGCAATTGTTAAGGAATGAGGAGAACCAAAATTCTGAAGGTGAACCATCTGTACTATCATAGGAAAAATCTGTTTCACTACCACATGGGTGGCACCGTCACTTGATTTTTCCTTCTCACTGTTCCACACAGGATATGCTTCCATCAGAGAATAATTAAACATAAATTTCTTACTTTCTCCCATCTCAGTAGTGTCCTCTTAACTCCCTAATCACCAGGTATGAAGAAGTGAGTTCAGTCCTTCCGAATACAAAACAAATAGAAGTCCAGCCAAGAAAATTTTTAAACATTTACAACTGGCTTACTAGGGAAGAGGAAGACAAATTGATAGTTGTCTTGCGAAGCATGTTCATGCTTTTTCTTGGAACTATAAAGATATGTCGGGAGTTCACCCCGATATATGTACCCACAGAATTTATACTCGAAGAAGTCAAGCCAGTAAGACAACTCCAAAGAAGACTCGAATCCTGCCCTAAGGGATATTGTAAAGGAAGAAATTGAAAAACTTCGGAGGTAGGATTCATTTACCCAATTCCTGATAGCCAGTGGGTCTCTCCATTGGTTATAGTTCCTAAGAAAAATGGAAAAATAAGAATATGTGTAGACTACAGAGAGTTGAATAAGGTAACATACAAAGATCATTTTCCATTACCTTTCATAGATCGAGTGTTAGATACTCTTGCTGGAAAAAGATACTTTTGTTTTCTTGATGGATTTAGTGGATATAATCAAATTTAGATTGCACCTGAATATCAAGAGAAAACAACCTTTACCTGTCCATGGGGAACATTTGCCTATAGGGTTTTACCTTTTGGTTTGTGTAATGCCCCAGCAACATTTCAACAAGCAATTTTAGCAATCTTTTCTGATCTAACTACCAACAGTGTTGAGATATACATTGATGATTTCACAGTGTGCGGACAGACTTTTGACTTTACATTGGAAAACCTTGACAAAGTTTTAGGTCATTGTGAAACATACCAGTTATCCTTGAATCCAGAAAAATGTTTTATGATGATGAAGGAATAGTTCTTGTTCATCACATCTCTCTTCAGGGAATCCAAGTTGATCCAAAGAAGGTGGAAATTATCAAGAATCTTCTTCCTCCAAAAACTCAGACTAATGTCAGAAGCTTCCTAGGACATATTGATTTTTACCGGAGGTTTATTCCCAACTTTAGCACAATAGCCAATCCCATGTTTGCCCTATTGACTAAATATTTTGAATTTTCCTGGACTACAAGATTTCAGGAATCATTTGAAGCTCTGAAAGAAAAATTAGTAACTCCATCTGTGTTAAGAGGCCCTAATTGGACATTACCATTTCACATACAGACTGATGCTTCCAATACTGCAATTGGAGCAGCATTAGGACAAATTGACAATGGTGGACACTATGCCATCTACTACATTAGCAAGAATTTGACAAGAGCTGAGAAAAATTATACCACAACTGAAAAATAATTCTTAGTAGTAATTTATGCCATCAACAAATTTAGGCATTATATCACAGGTTATCAAATATTTATTCACACAGATCACATAGCCATTAAATATTTGATGAATAAACCTATGGTAAGTGCAAGAATTATTCGATGGTTACTTTTGCTACAAGAATTTGATATCACTATAATCAACAAACCTGGAAAAGCTAATGTTATAGTAGATTTCTTGTCCAGACTACAAAACACAGATGAAGGGAAATTAGTTGAAGACACCTTTCCTGATGAAAAACTATTTGCTATATCAGTCCAATCACCTTGGTTTCTAGATATAGACAATTACTTGGTCACAGGGAAAGTTCCTCCATATTTCATCTCAAAATAGAAGAAACAATTAATCATACAAAGTTATTCTTTTGAATGGATCAAGGGTATACTCTTTAAGTGCAGTCCTAACCATGTGTTATGTAGGTGCATCCAAAAGGATGAGGTGTATGATATCCTTAGGGCTTGTCATGATGAACCCTCAGGTGGACACTACTCTGTAAAAATTATAATTAGAAAAGTCTTAGGGACAGGATATTATTGGCCATCTCTTCACAAGGATGTGAAAAAGTACATCAGGCATTGTGATGCATGCCAAAGAATGGGGAAACCCACTCATACAAATGAAATGCCACTATAGCCTCAATTGGTTTTAGAGCCATTTGAGAGGTGGGAGCTTGATTTTGTAGGACCTATTGATCCACCTTCTCAAGGAAAGGTGCATATTCTAGTATGCACTGATTACTTGACAAAGTGGGTATAGGTGCATGCTTTCAAACATGCCCGTGAAGAGAAGGTCACTGATTTCTTGTATACTCAAATTTTACAAAGATTTGGAGCTCCCCGGTCTATCACCATAGACCAAGGACCCCAATTTGCATCCAAAGTCATTGAGGTATTTACAGAATTATATGAAATCAAACATGGAAAATCATCACCTTATCACCCACAAGCAAATGGCCAGGTTGAGGTAACAAACGAGGAACTAGAACAAATTTTAACAAAAACAGTAGCTTTTCATAAGAATAATTGGCTAGATAAATTACCCGAAGCAGTATGGGCTTACAATACTACTTGGAAATCCACTACTAGATTCACACCTTATGAACTAGTCTTTGGTAAAAAGCCCCTCTTACCTATTGAATTTGAGCTACTAACACTGCGCACAACATTGAAAATTGGAATTGAATTGTCACAGGCACAGACAGATAGGATTCTGTAACTGAATGCATTGGATGAACTTAGGTTGGATGCTCTACACCAAACTAAAGTAATTTAGGAGTAGAGGAAATTATGGCATGACAGTCACATTCAGCAGAGGAAACTTCAACAAGGAGATTGGGCTTTACTGTTTGATTCTTGCTATGAAGACTTCCCTGGAAAGCTGAGAACTAGATGGCTTGGACCTTACCAGATTGATGAGGTATTTGACAATGGAGCAGTCCATTTATCTCCTATTGATGGGTCACAGAGAAAGTTGGTAGTGAATGGACATCGCCTCACGGTGTACCATACACTTTTGACTAAAGAAGAATTCTTGCAATAGCTTGATAGTTTTGATACACAATAGGTGGAAGAAATTTCCTCTTCCACTTCAAAACAATCAGCATGATCATGGATTTCAAGAAAAAAATAGAAAAATACAAAAAAAATCAGAAAAAATAGAAAACAAAAAGTTGAATAAATTCTGATTATGAATTCCTTCATGGGCATGATTTCAGAGAAATCATGAAATTCTTTCATGGGCATAGTTAGAATCAAGAAAAAAAAGAGAAAAAAAAAAAGAGAAAATGAGAGGTAAAAAAAAAAGGAGAGAAAAATGAATAACTCAGCAGTGAAAACCTTTTTCAAGGCACTACTGGGTTGGTATGCATGAAAACTAGTTTTATGGCATGCATAACCTTGAAAAATTCTGAACCATCATTGTACAAATTCACCGACTGCACTTGTTTTGAAATTTTGCAAAAATTTTCAGCAGAACATCAACAGAAGCAGTCATATTTCAAAAACTTGCATTAACTTGTTTTAATCAGGTATATATTTCTTACATTTCTTCATTGTTAATGATTGGTATATAGTATATAACAATTAACCATTAGCATAAAAGATATCCATATGAGTTGGCATACTTAAAACATGTTTTGAGAATGGGAATATTGATTTTTGTATAATCTTCGAAACAAGAATGCCAAAAACAGTGTTTGCTATCTTCTTCAAGACTAATTACTGTTCTATCTTCGGATTGAAATTGTCTTCAGAATGACAACATATTATTGCACTTCATCTTCGGAATGACAATTTGTCTTCGAAATGAAGCTTTGTCTTTGGAATGAAGCTTTATCTTCGAAATGAAGCTTTGTCTTCGGAATGAAGCCTTATCTTTGGAATAAAGCAGGATTTGTCTTCGGAATGAAGCAGTATTTGTCTTCAAAATGCAGCAGGATTTGTCTTCGGAATGAAGTCATAATCTTCGGAATGAAGTTATAATCTTCGGAATGAGGATTTGTCTTCGGAATGAAGACTCATCTTCAGAATGAAATCATAATCTTCAGAATGAAGTTTTGTTTGCGCAATAAATTATAATCTTCAAAAATAACATTCAATGTAATATCTCCACGTGGCATCCAGAGAAGGAAAGAAATACAATCAAGTGAAAATTCTTTTGACGCATACAATAAAGGAACACGTGTCAGTCAGCATATGGTTTTTTTTTGCACCCATTGGAAAATACCAAAATCACGGAGGACGTGACCAACTGTATGCCACCAATTTTTGATGCTAATAAACATGCACATGAGAATCTATAGGAAAAACAAAAAAACTAAAAGCGAATAAGGTGGATCTGACGGCAAGGACATTTGCATAATCATTGATGGACATGTTTTCAAAGCAAAAAAAAGTAGAAACATGTGCCACTCTTCTTTTCGAAGACATATTTGCTAATGCAAAATTATTATGAAGTACTATGCTCAGATATTACGGTTCATTTCGAAGAACAAAAACAGAGAAACCCCTGCATGACATAGAAACCCTGCAAAGTTGCAAACGTTAGAAATCAGAGATATAGCAGAGGAATAGCGGTAGAAGAGAGAAGTTTGTGATGAACAAGACAGGAAAATGGGGTGAAAAACAAGAATGGAACCGGCAGATACCACCCATCGCCGAGAAAATTTGGAAGTAGTACAAATTTTTTAAGATGGAGGGCTTATGCCGTTTTTAGATAAATTTAATGGTTCCTCTGAAGACTTGGCCGGCATGTTCACCCACACATTTAGAAACAACCGAGCACACATTAACGACATGACTATTGAGGTGACCCCTGAATTTCTGAGTCAAATTATTGAGCTGTCATTAGAAGGTCTTCCAATTTCTAGGCCTCGTAAAAATACATTGGTAAACACAATCAATCAATTTCTGGAAGAAAATGATAGAGCACCTGAGTATTTAACACATAATAACACATGCAAGGGGGTAAAAAGGGCCAGCATACAGGAACCCTGGGATGAAGTAGCCACATGGGTACTCAAATTTCTAACCTGTGAAGGGCAGTATGTACTATTGTCAGGGCATCACATAAAATTTTTAAATCATCTCAGACATGGTAGGCAAAAACCAGAGTTTAGGGTAAATCTTCCCCTATACTTGCACCAGGAATTAAAAAACATGGCAAAAATATATCAGGAAGGAAAAGGAAGTCTTCGCCACCATGGTCTTATCAAACTAGTTTGCCAACACCATTTTATAGGAAACCCTAGGAGCTTTGAGAGGTTTTACTCCACCTTAAATGATGTAATTTTGGGAGATGAGGGTGAGGAGGAAGAAACAGATATTGCTGATGTTATTATAGAAGAAGAAACAATTGCTGCAAAAAATGTTGTAGAAGATGCTACAGAGGAAACTACAGAAGGTGCTACAAAAGCTGTTGCAGAAACATAAACACATCCAACAGCAACAATAGAACACCTTGCTCCAGAACCTTCAACTTCACAAGCAAAAAGATAAAAGAAAAGAGGATCTAGAACTGGAAGCAAAATAAAAAAATAGAAAAAGGTTCATTTTTTTGAAGTTGCAACTGATTTGTCAGAATAAAGAAATGAAGCACCTAGCCCAATAGGGGAAGAAACAACAAAGGAAACAGAGGCATCTGAAATTGACCCCATAACCCCTGTTGTCACCAAAAAATAGAGCAAAAAGAAGAAGTTCACATCTGGAACTCGGAGGTCTACAAGACTCCACTTGAGGGAAATGACAGATCAGGTCATAGAATAAGAAGATGGACAAAGTAGTTTAGATATCACAGAGATACAACCAGCCTCTAAAGACTTCCCAGAATTCCCTGAACATATAATTGAGGAAGAGGCTGGTCAGGATAATATGGATGTGAATATAGTTCAACAAGCCACAAAAATCGTAGATGCAATTATAGACAATTTCATAGAGCCTATTGAATAGGAGCAAACAGATGTTGCAGAGGAAGAACCAGTTATTGAGCAGCCTGCTATAGCTGACTTGTCTACATCTAATTTTGAAGCAGAAATAGAGGAGGAAGATATCACCGAGTAGCTGAGAGTAGCAAGGAGTGTTGTCAAGACACAGACCAAATGGATTTCAGAGAAAGAAAACATCATTGAGATCCAGGAAAGAAAAATTGTAGAGTTACAACAGGAAGTGGCAGAACTAAGAGAGAAGCTGTCACAGTCTAAAAAATAGCCAACTGTAGCCAATGATGAAAATGATTTGGCTCAACTGCTTATGGATTTATCTAGGGAAGATGACTCTACTGAGGCAGACATAGGAGATCATTCTGAATAAGCACCTTTTTATTTTGAAGATGTGCCTTCTCATTTAGAAGCACCCTTTGCACCCTTTCATTCTAAAGATGCTTCAAAATTGGTAAAAAGTACAACAAAATACATTGGATATGAGTCACCAGCACAAGAATAGTCCAAGAAGCAGCATGAAACAGATCAAGTAAGTACTCCTATTGATGTCCTTGTATTTCAAACTGTTACACCATTAGTAGAAGTAGCGAATAAGGGGGTGCAAGTAGAATTACTATCTAATGACAACCCAATATAAATAGCACATAAGGGGGTGCAAGTAGAGTTATTGACAGATGAACAATCAATGGAAGTGGCAAAAAAATGGGTTCAGATAGATCTGCTACCTAGAATTCCACCTATAGTCAGACCACCTAATAATATGTCCTTAGAACAATACAATGCAGACATATCTAGCTGGATGATTAGGTATGAGAAGCTTGCCACTAAAACTAAAAAGTTCAAAGTAGAAGTAAAATAGCTAGAATCCAAGGAAACAAAAATTTAGGCATTAAAATAAAAGGTGTCTGATCTATGTCAAATTGCTAAATTTTTAGCCCAATTCAGATGGCCAGCCAGATTCTATAGTCTTATTCTGAAGGAGAAATACCTCAGATGGCAGGTCATGAGGATTAGTTCAAATCTTTCATATAAATTGTACACCACTGTAGATTTCCTGAAAGCATACTTTGACAGTCCTTTTGAGCAGAAAAATGTCCAGTGTGAGCTGTTTTTACACAGTTTATTTATTCCAGAAGAAGTAGAGTTTCATCCACATATCTACATTGGAGATTTTCAATTGAGGGCATTCATGTCCACCTTACAGAATCAGTTTTATTGGGACCAAGAAAAGAAGAAAAATAAGGAGATTGAAATAAGAGCTGAATTGTTAGTCAGAGCAATTTAGCCAAATCACCCCATTATCACAAGACAACACTTCACCATGATGAACAGGGATGATGTGAAGCGAATATACTTGACAAACTTGAGGGACTGTGTGAACAGATTCCATAATTTCTGTAATGACAATTTCTTTCCAGCATTATCAGTTTGTAGAAACAGATCGGTTGAACTTCCCATGTCTTTGCAGAAAAGAGAACCCATTTCCTCCATCAACTTAGAATGGTCCAGAATAAGGGCAGAAGGAGTAATACAGTTGATTGAAATCATGCAACATAATTGGAGAGGTCTCATATTTAGGCCTCCAACCATCATCACTTCAGTTCCATTCTACTTTGAAGATGATGCCCAACCTGATGAACAATTTGAAGAATGGCTCAGGGACATTCAGAAGAATAGGGGATTTTATATAGGCAAGAAGTTGTTCTACGGGTCATGGAATTTGACCATGGACATATGTGATTCCATAGCCCAACAGAATGCATGAGGACATGCATCGATATAAGTTGGGGGGAAATGATGAGGCCTGGAAATGCCTTAATCATAACATGTTTTGAATACTAAAATTGCCTATAAACTCTTATGTTTAATCTAATATGCTAGTTAAGTTGATTCAATATGCTGTGTATTAACTATTTGCATGATGAATGTATTTGAAGTACTATATTCTAATTTTTACAACTTTTTGTATAAGTTTTATGTTGTTTTGTTATGACTTGCTAAAATGAGATATGCTTAGATTAATAGCAGCACTTCACTAATCATGTTTTGATATGTCTCAAGCATTAATTTTACCTAAATCTGGCAACAGTTCAAGGAAACTATTACTGTGTAGCAAAAACTGGGTTTTCCCATGTAAATTCCAACCAACTGCCAATGAATGGCAAGGCATGGAATTCACATGTGGAAAGATATGAAGACCATTGGGATCTGATACTGAGAAGTAACCCACATGAGAAATGCAGAGGAAAACATTTAAGGAGCCCACATTTTTTCATTCCAATTCGGAATGAGAAAACACAATGTCTTCAAAATGAGCAGATCTTCAAAATGAGAACTGTAGTGTATTCAAAATGAACGGATATTTAGAATAAGAACTGTAGTATCTTTGGAATGAGTGGATCTTCGGAATGAGAATTGCAGTATCTTCGGAATGAGCCACTTATCTTCGAAATGAAAATAGAATGTGCTTTTTGACTTATTGACCAAATTCTGACGTTGGAAAAATGGAAATAAATATTGAAAAGGATAAAGGGAAATATCTCAGATCTGACTTTGCCGTCCTTGCCGACCAAAGTCACCATTTATGGAAAGATCAAAAGATGATCTTCTTCTAGGATAAAAACCAGGAATTGCTGCAGCATAATAGGATTAGATCTTTTTAGCTTGTTAGTAAATATTATGACATCTATAAATAGGGCTCCCGTTCAGGTTGAGCTAGGAATGAAGTAGAAGAAAGAAAGTAATAGAAATTAAGGGGAATAGAATAGAGAAATCAATAATAGGTGATAGTCAAAAAGTGATCACTATAGTCCTTGTAATAGCTTTCAACAAAGATTATTGTAATCATGTTTCTGAATCAATAAAAATATATTGTTTCTATTTTATATTGTTTTTAAATGAGTGTGATTAAGATCTAAAGAGATAGAGACTCATACCTTCTTCGAGAAAAAGAGGCTGGCCACTTCCAGACCTAGGAGGATGACTAAAAACAGGTTTTTATTCTGATTTTGTCATAGCTAGAATGAGTTGTAGAACTTGTCCTTTCATTCCTTTGTAAAAAACTAATGATATTTGCAATCTTAGTTTATTTTATATTTTGTGATTAATTATTTGGTTGTAATCTCCGCTTTCAGCAAATATTTCAATTTATTGCAGACTTTCATTCTCAGAATTTACTATTTTCTGTAATTTCCTTCATTTTATGTTTTGTTGTCAACCCCTACACAGAAGATTGACAACCTTCTGTTATAGAGCCTTGACAGTTTTCATTTCCATATTAGAATTAGATTTTCACTACTCCAAAAGTAATTAGATTTTCCTTCTACAATTAGAATCAGACTTTCAAATCTGCAACTGTTATTTTTGTAACATAATTAGGTCTCATTCTGTAATTGTAATTAGGATTTCATTTCCACAGTTAATGATTAGTTTCCAATTATGCAACTTAGATTAAGATTTAATTCATGCAATTTAGAGATAAGAATATCCTAAAACCCCCCACACAATCAGTTTCACCAATAAAACTTGTTGCTCTAGATTGACCTAAGTTATAGCCCTATTTGCCCCTTCTTCTATAGATAGCATTGTACACAGCCCTAGATTGACAAATTCATTGAGAATTAATGATGTGTATAATGCCAACGCATCACCCACCATCGTTGACCCTTGTCAGGGTAGTTCTGTTCAGGGTAGATCTATCCTTTATGGGGTTATATCCATCCATGAAGCCCTTCATTCAACCTCCAAATCCATAAATCCCACATGTGTCCTCAAGCTGGATATAAATAAAGCTTATGACAGAGTGAACTTGAATTTTCTTTTATCCATCCTGGGCAAGTTTGGATTCCATGAGGATTGGATAGATCTTATTAGAACCTACATCTCCTCATCTTGGTTCTCTGTCCTAATCAATGGGTCTGTAGCAGGCTACTTCCAAAGCAGCAGAGGACTTAGACAAGGAGATCCTATATCTCCAATGTTGTTAATTATTTTAGTAGAAGCTCTAGGCAAGACTATCCAGGATGCTTGTAGTTCCATTTTGTTGATAGGTATTAAAGCTTCCTCTCAAACCACACCTATCTCCAATCAACAATTTGTGGATGATACCATTCTTTCAACAAGGACCTCAATTCTTGAGGCTAAAGTCATCAAATTTGTCCTCCAAATCTATGAAGTAGCTGTTGGTAAAAAAGTTAATTTCAATAAAAGCAAACTATATTTTTTAAATACTCCTATGCAAAGACAAATCAGGATTGCCAAAATTCTTGAATGATCCATAGTTGATCTTCCTACTACCTACCTCGGTCTCCCTCTATTCTATGGCCAACATGTAGGTTCCATGTAGCACAACGTTATCGAGCGCATCCAAAGGAAACTGGTGGGTTGGAAAGGACATCTTTTGTCCTAGGCATCTAAATGTACCCTAGCTATAGTGGTCCTTCAAAGCATTCCCATTTATTTTCTATCCATATTCAAGGCCCCCTCCTCTATTTTAGCCAAAATAGAGCAAATACAAAAAACAAATTGTGGAGAAAAACAAACAACAAAAAAATAATTCATTTGGTGGCTTGGGACAAGGTTTGCAAACCTAAGCAATAGGGAGGAGTTGGGCTTAGGAGGATCCATTACCTTAATAGTTCACTGATTGCAAAACAGGCTTGGAGGCTCATATCAGGCAATAACAACGCATGTATCACTATTGTAAAAAGGAAATATCTTCAAAATGGTGATTTTTTCAATGATGGCATTCCTAACACAAGTTCAACATTTTGGAATTCCATTAGGAGCACTAAGTATCTTATTATGAAAGGTATAAGGTGTATGCTAGGAGATGGGCAAAGCATAAATTTTTGGAAAGACAATTGGATATCCTGAGGACCTCTCCTCAATGACCCCATTCTATCCAAACTCAAAATATTTACTGATGATAGAATAGGACACAAAGTTTTTGATTTTATCACTCCAGGCTCACCCTCTTCTTGGATTCCCATTGTCCACCCAAATTTTCTAGTTGAATCTAACCTGTTAAATTCCATGCTATTTTCCACCATCATCCCTTCCTCTACACTGCCTGATCGCATCATCTAGGAACACACTGAAAGTAGAAACTACTCTATCAAGTAAGCTTACCTCCTCCTCCTTGATCCTGAGGATAGTCTTCCACCTGTTGATAAAGTTTGGGTTAAGCACCTCATTCCTAAGATTTTCTTCTTTTCTTGGTTAGCCCATTGATAACCTTGTTAGAAAAGGCATGCCCATTCCCAATAGGTGCTTTGTGTCTCAACGATTGGGAATCCACTAGCCACATATTTCTCCACTTCCCCTTCTCCTCAGCCATCTTAGGGTCCATTTTCCAGCATTTCCATATCCAATGGGCCCCACCACCCTCCATATGTGATCTCTTCCAACAATGGCCTACCCCTTTCCATGACCCCCACCTCCAGTTCTTATGGAAAATTTCCCTCCACCATTTCATTTGGTAATTCTGGCTTGAAAGAAACAACAAGGTTTTCTCCCTAAATGTTAAAGCCCCAAACCTCATCTCAGCTAAAACCTTAGCCTTTGCATTGGAAAACACCTTCCTCATTCCTCCTACTTCCACACCTACGTCCAAGGCTGAGATGGATCTAGGTAAAGAGTTCAGATTATCTCTAGAGGAGGTTTACCCTCCTACTCAAATATGACTGAAGACTACTTGGACCCCGCCTCCTGAAGGTTGGCTCAAACTTAATATTAACGGAGTGGCTAAAGGTAATCTTGGGAAGGCAAGAGTTGGAGGAATCCTAAGGGATTACTAAGGAAACTCTATCCTTGCCTTTGCTAAAATTCTAGGGGATCAGACTAATCATGTGGTAGAAGCTAAAAGCATGTGGAGAGGACTAAGCCTAGCTAAAGACTTCACCACCAATCTGATAGTTGAAGGAGACTCTCTAAACATCATCAACCACCTCAAGAATACCAATTCTAATCCTTCTTGGAGAGTCAAAGAGTATATCAAGGAAGCCAAGTCCCTCATCCTAAATAGATAGAATTTTCTCTACCAATATACTTTCAGAGAATCTAATAAGGTGATTGATAAGCTTGCTAACATCAGAGTCAGTATAGATACTCTCCATGTTTGGCATAACATCCTCCCTATGGAAGTCTAGATGGTTGTTAATAAAGAGAGGCATCACAGGAGTCCTCCTCATCAGGAAGCTTGTCCACAGGTCCTCATCCCTAATCCTCATGATCATAATAAGTAGTAAGCTTTGTCTTTGTCAACCTCGTCTTTCTCACGTATCAAGGCCCGAGCCCTTTCATACCTACTCTATTTTTCATCACCACCTTCACCACCATCTCAGTCAGCTATCCCTTGTTTCTCTAAGGATCGTCATCCGAGTTGGCCTCCACCCCATAGACCACATGTTTCCCTATATCACCAATTCTGACCCCCTCTCCTTTCTATTTGTTGCCACCGCCACCCATCCCTCGTGTCACTGCCTTTGTGCGAATATGTGTGGTCTTTCCATTTTTGACCTTGGTATTTTTTATTTTTTTTGGCTATTTTGTGTAGGTTACGGAGAAGCATTTCCAACAATGATAGCATGCAGTTTTATTATCATTCCTGAAGAACCATGTCCGAGCAGATGATTCAAAGAACCCTTGCTTTGGTCCATAGGGGTATTGTGCCCAAGGCTCAGATTATAGTTAATTGTTGGGTTATAATCCACCTCCACGTCCTAAAGCGTCAAATATGGCAATAAAATCCTGAATACCTAGATACTTGAGGTGTGTTTTTCTTTGTCTCGAGAAAGTAGAGGATACCCTGGTTCCACCTTAGAACTCGCATTCTTTAGTTAGTAGATTTTCCTACATGTCATTCAGTCCTTTCTCATCATGTTGTCCTTGGTGATCAGTCTACCTTGGGTGGATTGCCTCCCTCGCATGTGAGTCTTCTCCTTTCCACCTGTCCTTTCCTCACTACCCAAGCCTTCATATTTTTCGTCAGCCTCCCTGATGAGGCCTGGAAATGCCTCAATCATAGCATGTTTTGAACATTGAAACTGCCTAAAAACTCTTGTGTTTAATCTGATATGCTAGTTAAGTTGATTTAATATGTTGTGTATTAACTGTTTGCATGATCAATGTGTTAGAAATACTATATTCTAATTTTTATAGTTTTTTGCATAGTTTTATGTTACTTTGTCATGACTTGCTAAATGAGAAGTATGCTTAGGTTGATAACAACACTTCACTAGTTTTGTTTTGATGTGTTTCAAGCATTTATTTATCTAAATCTAGTAAATAGTGTAAGCAAACTGTTATTATGCAGTAGAAACTAGTTTTCCAATGTAAATTCCAGCCAGCTAATGAATGGCAAGACATGGAATTCACACATGGAGAGAGATGAAGGTTATTGCAATCTGATCCTGAGATCTAACCCACCTGATAAATGCAGATGAAATCACTTGAAGAGCACACAATTGTTCATTTCGAAGATCTTAAGAATGAGCAGACATCTTTGAAATGAGAAATACAATCTCTTTGGAATGAGTGGACATCTTCGAAATGAGAAATATAGTCTCTTCGAAATGAGCCACTTATCTTTAGAATGTGAACAGAAAGTGCTTTTTGACTTGTTGACTGATTTTTGACTATGGAAAAAGGGAAAGAAGGCTAAAAAGGTTAAAGGAAAATATCTCCCATATGAATTTGTTGTCCTTGCCGTCCAAAGCCACCATTCATGGAAAAGATCAATTTTGATCCTCTTCTAAGATAAAACTAGGAAATGCTATAGCATAATAGGAATAGATCTGTAAGATAGGAATGAGATATTCTCAAATTGTAAATAGATTTTAGGATATCTATAAATAGATAGCTCCCATCCAGGTTGAGTAGGTAGGGGAAAATAAGAAAGAAATATAATAATAAGAAAATAGCAAAAAGTGACTCACATGTACTCTGTAACAAGGTTTTTAGCAGCAATACTATAATTATGTTCTTGAATCAATAAAGTGCACTACTTTTTCTATTCATGTTATTGTGAATGAGTGTGAGTAATATCTAGAGAGAGAGAAAGACTCATACCTTCTTCTAGACAAGGGGGTTGGCCACTTCCTGACCTAGGAGAAGGACTAACAACGGGTTTTTGTTCTGATTTTGTTACAACAGAATAAGTTGTAAAACTTGTCATTTCATTTCCTTGTAAACAGCTAAAAGTATTTGCAATATTAGTTTATTTCATGATTAGGATGATCTTGTGATTAATGATAGGTTTGGTTGTAATCTTCATTTTTAGCAAGCTTTCAAATTACTGTAGATTATCATTTCTAGAATTTACTATTTTCTGTAATTTACTGCATTTTGTGTTTTTTTGTCAACCCCTACACAGAAGATTGACAACCTTCTATTACAGAGCATTGACAGGACTTAATTTCCATGTTATAATCAGGTTTTCATTACTGCAAAAGTAAATAGACTTCCTTTCTACAATCATAATTAGATTTCTAATTTTGCAACTGTAACTAGGGAATTATTTTTGCAACATAATTAGATTTCATTATGTAATTGTAACTAGGATTTCATTTCTATAGTTAGTAATTAGTTTCCATTCTTGCAATTATATTAAAGTTCAATTTATGCAATTTAGATATAAAAATTTCCTAAGTCGCCCACATAATCGGTTTCACCAATAAGACCTATTGCTCCCAAATGACCTAAGTTATAGCCCTATTCACTCCTTTCGCAAATAGCCTTGTACACTGCCCTGGATTGACAAATTCATTGATAATTAATTATGTGCATAATGACAATGTATCATTTTGGCATCATTGTCGAGGAATAGTGTTTCTAGAAGGTGAAAACAATCCAATAGCTATTAATTAGACTAAGCTGTGAAAATTCAAGATAAAATCTGAATATAACAGCTGGTTAAAGTAACAACTATTGACCTATAATTTATGTCATTCAAGAGTAAACATGAATGAGTAAGCCTAGGTATAAAAAAGGTAGAATTACTCAAAAGGATCCTTGGATTGTTCCATTAAGAAGATATTCATGCCTAAGGGGTGAATCACCTGTGTTTGGACTACCAAAAAAATTGAAAAAAAAATCACCAGCTTCATCATCATTAGAACATATTGAGAAAGAAAAATTATCAGACTCATCATCAACAGAGGATTCTTGACCTCTTAAGAGTGAAATTTGGATAGGTTTAACTGTTCCCAAGGAACAGGAAACTATGGAAGAGAGAGGTAATCTAGATGGGGATGGCCAACATGGATGTGTTCATAATGAAAGAAATAATCAGGATATGCCCCAACCTTCCAGAACATTTGAATATCCTATCCATTTGAATCCAACACAAAACTCCCCCATGAAAACCATTTCACCTTCAGTACTTCCAACCTTTCGAGGTGTTGTATCTGAAGATCTTGATCAATTTTTGTTTGAATTCAAAGTAGTGTGTCAAACCTATGACTATGTAAATGACAATAAAAAACTTAAGGTTTTTCCCTCAACACTCAAGGACTTAGCATTACGCTGGTTCATGAGCTTAGAGCCAAATTCCATCCGAACTTGGGAACAAATGGAAACAGTGTTTTTAGACAAATATCAGGAGTATTGTCGTGGAAGGAACAGGAAAGATGAGTTATTCAGGATTAAGCAGGAAGATGATGAAACATTAGAAGACTATCTTGATAGGTTCTTCTTTGTTCAAAGGAGATGTGGACTTGTAGAACCTGAGTTATGCAAAACCATCCTTTTGAGAGGATTACAAGATGAGTCCAGAGAAGTATTGGATTTGATGGGAAAAGGAGATGTAAATACTCTAGAATTGATGAAATTGTGGATCTATGTAGGAATTACTCTCACACTAAGTAGGGAAGAAGAAAAAATAGTACAAATGGCACTGATGTGAAGGACCTAATAGAGGAACTTGCAAATTTTAAAATAGATATTTTGGTGCAATTGAACACAACTTTGGGAGAAATGTCTGCAAAATCAAAAACCATAGAATATTTGGCAATTTATTTCCCAAGATTTCAAAATAAACATGCTTTGCAGGAGTGTCCTTTAAATAAAACCTCTATCTTAGCCATTTGTAGTATCTGTTCGAAGAAGCATTTGACTGATAAATGCCACCTGCTACCACAACTCAAAACTGTGTTAGAGAGTCAGAATGAGGAACTCAACTATGTTGTACCAAAATAGGGGGGAAATTTCTCTTAGTACCAAAATCCCCCTTATTTTCCTAAAAATTGGGGGCATAATCCTTGGACTATGCCTTGGGGACAATCAGAACCACCCCAACATCCTTGGAATTATTCTCAATGGACAAATTCCCAAGAATGGCCACAAACAAGTTGGAGTAATCCAGCCTAGAATTAGAATAAGAATAACCCATCATGGAATCAAAATAACCCACCCTGGAATCAAAATCAAACTAATCCACATTGGATACAAAATCAACCACAGTGGAGTCAGCAATACCAGTCCTATCCAAGGCAACAAAGAAATCAAGGTCAAACTCAGCAATTGCTGCCTGCACCTAATCAAAATTTTCAAGAAAAATAAAACCAACCACAAAAAACACAACAGGTGAAACAACCTCAACTTCTAACTCAACCAGTCACTAATCCAAACAACATGAGACAAGCATCCCCTGTCTATGTGGCTGAAGCTGAAGAAAATGCTGAAATAAATGTTCTTGATTGTAGTAACATCCAACTTCATTCAAAAAAAGTTGTACCTGAACCTATTTCAACTAAAATAAAGGAAAATGAAAAGCAAGAACCTTTGGAACTAGTTAGAGTTAAACCAACAACATAGAAAGAAGAAGAAAAAATAGAACCATAGGCAGAACAATTACCTTCATCAAGGATAATTCCATATCCTGAAAGATTCAATACCACAATAGAAAATTCTGAGTCAAACATGGTCAAGGAACTTAGAAATTTAACTATATCATTGCCCTTATTGTAAGCCATTAAGGATATACCAGTGATTAAAATTATTGTTCGAGATTTGTGCATTAGAAGAGCAGGAAGAAAAAAGAAAGCATTTCCCAAGACTATTCAGGTTGAAGGAAAGATAATTGATCTCTTGTTCAAAAAACTAGTACCTCCAAAGTATAGTGACCTATGGAATATAGTTATCATAGTTACCATAGGCTCAGTACCAATATCAAATATCTTAGTAGATCTAGGAACTGCAATAAATGTCATGAACAAGGATATAATGGAACAATTACAACTCAAACATCTCATTCCCATATTTACAGTTTTAGAAATGGCTGATAGGTCAATTGCAAAACCTGAAGGTATCATTGAAGATGTCCCTATAGAAGTCTCTTCTTGGGAATTCCCTATAGATTTTTTGGTTTTACAGCCAAGAAACTTAGAAGATGGATATCCCATCATTCTGAGAAGACCTTGGCTTACAACTGTAGCAGCATTCATAGACTGCATATCTGGAAAAATGACCATTTCAAATGGTATTGATCTAAAACAAATATCTCTGTATCCTCTTGCAAGATCCTCCAGTAATTTTTTAGGTCAGTTATGGTTTCCTAACTTAGATGAAGAACCAAAAGAGGTTATTTCCATAATAGCCACCTTGGTAGTAAGGGAACACACAGAAGACCTCCATGACATAGAAACTTTAGAGAATGAAACTATCCTAATGAATGTTCTGCATGAACAAGGGTTAGAAGAGGAAGCAGTAAATATCCATCAATTTTTAGGGAATGAGGAGAACCAAAATTTTGAAGGTGAGCCATCTGTACTATCACAGGAAACATCTATTTCACTACCACATGGGTGGCACCATCACCTAATTTTCCCTTCTCACTGTTCCATACAAGATATGCTTCCATTAGAAATCAATGAAATAGAAACTTCTTATTTCCTCCCATCTCATCATTTCCCTCTTAACTCCCTAATCACCAAGTATGAAGAAGTGAATTCAGTCCTTCCAAATACAAAATAAATGGAAGTCTAGCCAGGAAATTTTTTTAACATTAACAGCTGGCTTACTAGGGAAGAGGAAGAAAAATTGATAATTGTTTTGTAGAAGCATGTTCATGCTTTTGCTTGGGACTAAAAAGATATTTCAGGGATTCACCTTGATATATGCACCCATAGGATTTATACTAAAGAAGTCAAGCCAGTAATACAACCCCAGAGAAGACTGAATCCTACCTTGAGGGATATTGTAAAGGAAGAAATTGAAAAAATTCTGGAGGTAGGATTCATTTACCCAATTTCTAATAGCCAGTGGGTCTCTCCATTGGTTATAGTTCCTAAGAAAAATGGAAAAATGAGAGTATGTGTAGACTATAGAGAGCTGAACAAAGTGACATACAAATACCATTTTCCATTACCTTTCATAGATCAGGTGTTAGATACCCTTGCTGGAAAGAAATACTTTTGTTTTCTTGATGGATTTAGTGGGTATAATCAAATTCATATTGCACCTAAAGATCAAGATAAAACAACCTTTACCTGTCCATGGGGAACATTTTCTTATAGGTTTTCCCTTATTGGTTTGTGTAATGCCCCAGCAACATTTTAGTGACCAGTCTTGGCAATTTTTTCTGATATGACTACCAATAGTATTGAGATATACATGGATGATTTCACAGTATGTGGACAAAATTTTGACTTTACATTAGAAAACCTTGACAGAGTTTTAACTCGCTGTGAAACATATCAATTATCCTTGAATCCAGACAAATGTTTTATGATGATGGAGGAAGGAATAGTTCTTGGTCATCACATCTCTCTTCAAGGGATCCAGGTTGATCCAAAAAAGGTGGAAATTATCAAGAATCTTCTTCCTCCCAAAACTCAGAATAATGTTAGAAGCTTCCTAGGACACATTGGTTTTTACCGCAGGTTTATTCCCAGCTTTAGCACAATAGCCAATCTCATGTTTGCCCTATTGACTAAATATTCTGAATTCTCCTAGACTGTAAGGTGTCAAGAATCATTTGAAGCTCTGAAAGAGAAATTAGTAACTCTACCTGTGTTAAGAGGACCTAATTGGACATTACCATTTCACATACAAACTGATGCTTCCAATACTACAATTGGAGCAACATTAGGACAAATTGACAATGGTGAACACTATGCCATCTACTACATTAGCAAGAATTTGACAAGAGCTGAGAAAAATTATACCACAATTGAGAAGGAATTCTTGGCAGTAATTTATGCCATCAACAAATTTAGGCATTACATCACAAGTTATCAAATATTCATTCACACAGATCACACAACCATTAAGTATTTGATGAATAATCCTATGGTAAGTGTAAGAATTATTCTTTGGTTGCTATTGCTGTAAGAATTTGATATCACAATAATCAACAAACCAGGAAAATCTAATGTTGTAGCAGATTTATTTTTTAGGTTGCAGAACACAGAGGAAGGGGAATTAGTTGAGGACACTTTTCCTGATGAAAAATTATTTGCTATATCTATCCAATCACCTTGGTTTGCAGATATAGCCAATTATTTGGTCACAAGGAAATTTCCTCCACATTTCACTTCAAAATAGAAAAAACAATTGATCAAACAGAGTTCTTCCTTTGAGTGGATTAAGGGTATACTTTTTAAATGTAGTCTTGACCATGTGTTACATAGGTGCATCTGAAAGGATGAGGTATATGATATCCTTAGGGCTTGTCATGACGAACCCTCAGGTGGACACTATTCTATAAAAAGCACAATTAGAAAAAAATTAGGGATAGAATATTATTGGCCATCTCTTCACAAGGATGTGAAAAAGTACATCAGGCATTGTGATGCATGCCAAATAATGGGGAAACCCACTCATACAAATGAAATGCCACTAAAGCCTCAATTGGTTTTAGAGCCATTTGAGAGGTGGGGGCTTGATTTTGTAGGACCTATTGATCCACCTTCTCAAGGAAAGGTGCATATTCTAGTATGCATTGATTACCTGACCAAGTGGGTGGAGGTGCATGCTTTCAAACATGCTCATGAAGAGAAGGTCATCAATTTCTTGTATACTCAAATTTTTCAAATATTTGGAGCTCCATGGTCTATCACCACAGACCAAGGACCACAATTTGCATCTAAAGTCATTGAGGCTTTTACATAATTATATGAAATCAAACATAGGGAATCATCACCTTACCACCCATAAGCAAATGGCCATGTTGAGGTAACAAACAGGGAATTGGAATGAATCTTGACAAAAATAGTAGCTTTTCATAGGAGAAACTGGCTAGATAAATTACATGAAGCAGTTTGGGCTTACAATACTACTTGGAAATCCACTACTGGATTCACACTTTATAAACTAGTTTTTGGTAAAAATCCCCTCCTACCTATTGAATTTGAGCTACTAACATTATGCACAACATTGGAAATTGGGATTAAATTGTCATAGGCATAGACAGACAGGATTCTACAGTTGAAAGCATTGGATGAACTTCGATTGGATGCTCTACACCAAAATGAAGTAATTTAGGAGAAAAGGAAGTTATGGCATGACAGTCACATTCAGCAGAGGAAATTTTAGGAAGGATATTAGGCTTTGCTATTTGATTCTCGCTATGAGGTCTTCCTTGGAAAGCTGAGAACTAGATGTCTTGGACCTTACCATATTGAAGAGGTGTTTGACAATGGAGTAGCTCGTCTATCTCCTATTGATGGGTCACGGAGAAAGTTGGTAGTGAATGGACATCGCCTCACGGTATACCATACACCTCTAACTAAAGAGGAATTCTTACAGCAGCTTGAAATTT
This sequence comes from Wollemia nobilis, assembly GCA_028583015.1. Taxonomy (NCBI): domain Eukaryota; kingdom Viridiplantae; phylum Streptophyta; class Pinopsida; order Araucariales; family Araucariaceae; genus Wollemia; species Wollemia nobilis. The sequence goes on from JAQPPZ010017095.1 coordinate 7,818,045, forward strand.
TGGATGCACAACGGGTGGAAGAGATTCCTTCTTCCACTTCAATAAAATCAGCATGATCATGGATTTCAAGAAAAGTAGAAAAATAAAAAAATCAGAAAAAGCAGAAAACAAAAAGATGAATAAGTTCTGATTGTGAATTCCTTCATGGGAATGATTTCAGGGAAATCATGAATTCCTTCATGGGCATAATCAGAATAATAATAATAATAAAACTGAGAGAAAAGGAGAGGTAAAAAAAAAAAAAAACAAGAAAAAAAAAGAGAGAATAATGAATAGCTCAGTAGTGAAAACATTTCCTAAGGCACTACTGAGTTGGTATGCATGAAAACCAGTTTTCTGGAATGCATAACCTTGAAAATTTTGGAATCATCATTGTACAAATTCACCAACTGCACTTTTTTTGAAATATTGTAGAAAATCTTAGCAGAACATCAATAGAAGCAGTCATTCTTTAAAAATTGCATTAATTTGTTTTAATCAGGTATATATTTCTTACATTTCTTCTTTGTTAATGATTGGTATGTAGTATATAACAATTAACCATTAGCATAAAAGGTATCCATAAAAGTTGGCATACTTAAAACATGTTTTGAGAAGGAGAATATTGGTTTCTGCCTAATCTTCAGAATGAGAATGCCAAAAATAGTTCCTGCTATCTTCTTTAGAATGACTGTTGTATTTTCTTCGGATTGAAGTTTTATTCAAATTAACTGCTATATTTTCTTCAGATTGAAATTGTCTTTAGAATGACTGTTGCACTTTGTCTTCGAAATGAAATTGTCTTCAGAATGATTGTTGCACTTTGTCTTCGGAATGACAACAGAATGAATGTTGCACTTTGTCTTCGGAATGAAGCTTTGTCTTCGGAATGAGGAATTGTCTTCAAAATGAAGCTTTGTCTTCGAAATGAGGAATTGTCTTCGTAATGAAGCATGATCTTCGGAATGAGGACTTGTCTTTGAAATGGAAATTTATCTTAGGAATGAGGAATTATTTTTTCAATGAAGCATAGTCTTTGAAATGAACATTCAACATGATATTTCCACATGGCATCCAAGGAGGGGGAAAATATACGATCAATAGAATTCTTTGACTGCATATTATAAATGACATGTGTCAGTTGAGATGTGATTTGTATTATCTTACACCCATTAAGGAAGTACCATAATAATTGGGAAGTGACCAACAACATGCCACCATTGTTTGATGCTGATAACCATTCACATGAGAAATCTACGAGCAAAATAGATGAGCTAAAAACAAGTGAGGTGGATCTGACGGTAAGGACATCTATGCAATCATTAATAGATAGGTGTTCAGAGAAAAAATAGAGATGTGTGCCACCCTTTCTTCTAAAGACATAATTGCTAATGCAAAATTATTATGGGGTACAGTGTCGATATTGCAGTTCATTTCAAAGAAGACAAACAAGGCAATTGAAAACCTAAAAACAAACCCTGCAAGTCTACAAGAACTAGAAACCAGCGATCCAATGGAAGAGTAGCAGCAGAGGTGAGCAATTTTTAACATACCAAATTAGTAAAATGGGACGAAAGACAAATATGGAACCAATAGATACCACCCACCCTCGAGAAAATCTAGAAGTGCTACAAATTTTTGAAGATGAAGGGCTTATGCCATTTTTGGACAAATTTGATGGGTCCTCTGAATATTTGGCAGTAACGCTCCAAGGGGTGCCAGAAGAAAAAGAGAAAGAGGAAGAAGGAGTGGCAAGGAGTTCTGGAAGTGCCTGAAGTACCACCAACAACGAGAAGGTGTGGAAGATACCGAAAGTAGGTGTGAGGGAAGAGGATCGACAGAAGAGGCAGTGGAGAAGAAATGCCCAACGAGACGTAGCCAGCGTGGAAGCGATGATAGGGCGGCACAAAGATCAAGACGAACGACAGCCGCGTCATGAATCAAAATCAACTTAGTAATTGTTTCAATTCTAAAATAGATTAAAGTTCAATTTATGCAATTTAGATATAAAAATGTCCTAAATCCCCCACAGAATCGGTTTCACCAATAAGACCTGTTGCTCCCAAATGACCTATGTTATAGCCCTTTTCACTCCTTCTTCCGCAAATAGCCTTGTAAACTACCCTGGATTGACAAATCCATTGAGAATTAATTATTTGCATAACGACAACGTATCACTCCCTTATCCTCCCTCCATTCCCTTTTTAACCTTTCATTGCTCACCTATGTTACCTCTCCTCCAGCCCACCATCCTTTTTTGTTCACCTGCCACCCCTTCTCCCACCCCCACTCCCCTACCATGTCGAGTGAGTATGTTGAGCCCCATTATTATGTCTGTGACTTTGAAGTTGACCCTGTCCTTAAGGATAGAAAGCTGTTCAATTTCATCTAGCTTTTTTTTGGTGATGAGATTGACATTACGTTGGCTTTCCTTGAATATTAGGATGATGATGTTGTCACTGTAAGGGGGATATACTTCATTATTGATGCCCATATCCTTTCTACCATCACTAGCCAAGCTACTGAAGGATATCAATCCATTCACCACCACAAACACAACTAGGAATTTGAGTTGGAACATTTTAAAGGTAATGAAATAATTTGTAAGAACACCAAATGATCTGGCCTGTTTAGAAGTGATCTTTCCTTGGAATGTTTTCATGAAACCCATAATGTAGTTCATTTTTGTTGATGACCTAGAAAAACCCTTTAAAACCTATCATTTAGCTTTTGTCAATCACTTTAGAGAACTTAACCCCATCAACATTCCCATATTTTTTCTAAATTCCATGAATCACTCTATTTCCAGATGTAAAGACAAAAAATACCACGACATCCCCCGGAACCAAGGTATGTTTAAGATTATTTACACCTTCATCCTTACCAATAGTCCCACAACCAACCCTATTCCCAATAGCCCTGCCACCAAAATATCCCCTTTCGATCGCCTGTCCAAAGCTAAAAAGAAGAAAAAGGTTACTGAAGACCTTTCCAAAATGAAGGTGAGGAAAAGTATTTCCTTTGAAAACAGTAAGGAACCAGTGAGAAAGTCTTCTAGGATTCTAAACATGGCTACCAAGAACAAGGTGATTGATATTACTGATGATAGCAATGAAAATAAAAATTTGAAGTATTTTGTCATAGGCTCGACCATGAAAATGATGAATTGCATGGTGAATTACACAATGGATATCCGGGATGGGTTCCACAAGTTGCTCTTTCCAAAAATTATCAGCCAAATCGAGGATGTTGTTGTAGACCAAGATGCGGTGATTGTTAAAACATAACCTAGAGATGAGGAACCCAAGGCACGTCGTAAGAGGAAGACAAGGAACAAGACAAAGCTAAACCCAAGGAATGACATCCTAGGCTTTCTTTTGATCCTTTTTGCATCTTTCTACTTATGCTTTTTTGTCCTCTTTGCCTCCCTACATGGAGCTCTTGCCTAAACGACATTTAGGCGTCCTTTATCTCTCTCTATTATGTGGGGTTTTATTTATGTATGTTAGGCACTCATTTCCTTTCTAGGGTCAGGTTCTTTTTAGTTTTAGGTTATGTTCTGAGGATGCATCCTCGCCATCTGTTAGCTAGTTTTTTTCACTGTATGTCTCAGGCTGAGGCTGCGTCCTCCTCCTATGCCTCCTCCAATCAGGTTTTTCTAATGGGGTTATCTGTTGTTCAAAAATCTTGGTACAACTTCCTCTGCTACTTATGGAATAGGTTCAGGGATCCTTAAAGCCCTATGCAATATAATATCTTATTTAGCAAAAAAAAATATTTCAACTTTAGTCACTAATAAAAAAAATCATTTCGCTTACCACAACTACCATGGGTGGGAATCGACCATGAAACCCCTTGCCTACCAACGCGCTCGCGCCACTTGTGCTACCACTAGGCCAACCACCCATACAAAACCAAATATGCATATTCTAGGTTTTAAACTGTTCGCTAATCCTCCTTTCTAGAAAAATGTCAAAAACTATCGTTGTTGAGTTTCGACTTCACGACCTGATACCTACCCTGCACCTTAGCACTACCTAGTCTACCACTAGGCCAACCACCTGCTTGAGAGTAAAGTCCCATGATGCACACTTTTTCCACCATTCCAGTCTCCTTTTTTTAAAAACTAAAATTTGTCCTTTCTTTTTTTATAATCGTGCATGCAGAGAAATCAAATACAATTGTAATATTTTTTAATCATTACCATAGTGCATAAATTTAATCCATATTTATGTGGATTTTACCCCCTTTTCTTGATGTCGAAACTTTATGAGTTTTATTTGAAACCTTTGAAAATTTTGGCATCAAAACCCATCTTGGGTTTTAATTATAATATAAAATATTATAATAACTTCTTATTATTTAAACCTTTGGATTCAAAATTTTGTCCTTAATATTATAATATTAAAATATTAAAATATTATTTCTTTTAAGCCTTAGTCACTTGCTTTCTACATGGTCTTTAAACTAGGGTCTTCAAATTTTTAACCAAACACTTAGACCTTTGTCTCAAACTTCTTTGGCTTATAATATTTAAAATAAATATTATAACCTTATCCTTTTATCAATTTCCTTGCATTGGGATGAACTTTGCCTTGCATATTTAACCAACTTATAAACCTTATCTTTTTTCCATATGAAGCTATCTTTGACATCAATGAAAACCAATGTCATCAACCTATGACATCAATCCTTTGACATCAATGACAACAATATACTCAAATTCCAACACAAACTTTAGGGCATTTGATCACTAAAGAATATTATATTATCATGGTCTTAGTTCTAGTTTTTTTCCTTATGTGTTTAACTAATTTTTAACTATTAATTACATTTTATCATAGAGGAGTATATATTAAAATTATAATTGGATGAACCATTACTAGTAATTTACTTCATAGCAAGAAACATTGATTTAGACACATGAAAACATAAAAAATCTTGCTATGATTGAAAGTGTAATGGGGCTATTGCCACAAAATATGATTAGGAAACTACAGGAAGTTGCCTATTTGAATATTATTATTATTTAAATATAAATTCTATAATCCCTATCTCATTTGGTAAATATAAAGTCAATAGGACCCTCGACCCTCTAGGGAATTGAATAGGGGCAGCCCACCAACAAGCACTCGACCACCAACTGGCCTATCCCTGTCTAGGCAAAATATTACTTGAATATTATTTTTATTAATTTATATTTTCCCTATGTTATTGGTTTTGCCATATATATTTTTAGCAAAACTCTAATGCTAAATTGTTTAATAAATAGTGAATGAGCATTAAAGTATTATACACATGGAATGAGAGTAAAATTTATTGAAGGAGTCTCTTCAATAGAGGTTATTAAATATATCTATAAATCACCATACTCAAAATTAAGTCTAATTCCATACATTGTATGAATAATAGGATAATAAAAATTATATGAATTTTTGACTTAATATTTTTACCCCTTGCAAAATATATTCATGGAATTTTATTAATGAACTAGTAGACTTGTTGGAAGATCTCCTTAATTTTATCTTTTTGACTATCTAAAAGCATGTCAATCTTTGAGATATTCATTTTTTGCTCAAATATTATTCTAGTATTAAGAATGGTGCCTTAACATCTTAGATAACCAATCAGGCCATATTTTACATACTCATTGAGTAGAAAATATATGAAACCATAATTTTTCATATTCATTAATTTTTGATGTTATAATATGTGAACTATATTACTTAGGTAGCCTTATCTTCATCCTTGGTGGTTCAAGAAATAAAATAATTTTCCTTATGGCTATAATAGACAAGACATATTGTATGTCTAATTGGGAAGCAACCACTATGTTGGCTTAGTGTATTCATTTCTTGTAAAACATGTACGATGCAATAGTATTTTAACTTAAACATTGAATATTTTTATTGTAAAATTCATTGTAATGAATAATATTTAAAACATTGCTCTTAATATTTATATGATATTATAAAATGTTTATATTAAATATTAGAAAAAAATTATTTAAATAATTGGTTTGAAATTGTAGACACCCTATTTTGCATACTCATTAATCATTAAATATTTTGTAAAATTCATTGTAATAAAAAAGTTTTAAAACATTTCTCTTAATGTTTATATGACATGATGAAATGTTTTCTCTAAGTATTAAAAAATAAATTTAAATAGTTGGTTTGATATTGTACACACCCTATTTTACATATAAATTGATCATTAAATGTGTCATTTGTCTTGCCAACTACTTTTGTAAAAAAATCTGGGTCCTCTGAATATTTGGCCGGCATGTTTGCTCACAAATTAAGAAAGAACCGGGCACACATTAACGACATGACAATTGAGGTAACCCCTAAATTTTTAAGTCAAATTACTAAGCTTCCATTAGAGGGTCTTCAAATTTCTAGAACTGGAAAAAATACACTAGCAAATGTAGTTAGTCAATTTCTGGAAGAAAATGATAGGGAGCTAGAATACTTAATCCACAATAACACATGCAAGGGGGTAAAAGGGGCCAGCCTACAAGAACCTTGGAATGAAGTGGCCACATGGGTAATAAAATTTTTAACTTGTGAAGGGCAATATGTACTTTTATCAGGGCATTATTTCAAAATTTTGAACCACCTAAGACATTGTAGGAAATAGCCAAAAGTTAAGGTAAATATTCCCCTGTATCTGCACCAATAATTCAAAAATATGGCAAAACAATATCAGGAAGGAAAAGGGAGCCCTCGCCACCATGGTATTATTAAATTAATCTATCAACATCATTTTAGAGGAAACCCTAGAAGCTTTGATAGGTTTTATTCTACTCTGAATTATGTAGTTTTTGGAAGAGAGGATGAGGAGGAAGAAGAAACAGATTCTACCACAGATGCTATTGCAGATGAGGAAACACACCCAAAATAAGCAACAGAGCACCTTTCTCCAGAACCTTCAACATCACAAGCTAAGAAATAAAATAAGAGAGGGCCTAGAACCGACAGTCGAAAAGAAAAACAGAAGAAAGTTCATTTTTTCTAAAGATGTTGTTGATCTGTCAGAACAGGGAAGTGAAGTACCTAGCAAAACAGGGGAAGAGACAATAATGGAAATAGAAGCACTCCCACTAGAATTTGAAACTATCCCCATAGCCCCTACTGTCACTAGAAAACAGGGCAAGAAGAAAAAATTTGCATCAAGAACTAGGAGGTCTACAAGACTCCACTTGAGAGAAATAGAAGAACAAGTGATAGAAGAAGAATGTGGACAAGGTAGTCTGGATGTTACAGAAGTACAACCAGCCCTTGAATATTTTTTAGAATTCCTTGAATAAATGATTGAGGAAGAGACTGGGCAAGACAGTTTTGAAGTTGCTATAGTTCAACAAGCCACAGAAGATGTGGATGCAATCATAGATAGTTTCATGGAACTTCATGAACAAGAGTAGACAGCTGAAGAAAAATATCAGATAGCTATTGAGCAACCAACTACAGATGATTTGTCTGCATCATATTTTGAATCAAAAACAGAAGATGTGGACATCATAGAATAGGTAAGAGCAGTAAAAAGTGTTATCAAAACACAAACTAAATTGATTGAAGAAAAATAAAATATCATTGAAATACAGGAAAATAAGATTGCAGAATTATAGCAGGAAGAGGCAAAATTGAGGAAGAGGTCATCACAGTCGAAGAACGACCTAACTCGTATCTATTGATGAGGATAATTTGGCTTCGATTACTTATGGGATTATCTAGGGCAGATGACTCTTTTACTTTGATTGAGGCATCTAAAACTTTGACTAAAGACATAGGTGCTCATTCTGAAGCAATACCCTTTCATTCTGAAGAAGTGCCCTTCCATTCTAAAGCATTGCCTTCTCATTCTGAAGATGCTTCAGAATTGATAAAAATCATAGAAAAGAATATTGGAGATGAGTCACAGCAGGAAACACTAGCACAGGAGCAGTTTAAACAACAACATGCAATTGTTCAAGTACTCCTTCAAATGAGATTTCTGTATTAAAAATTGTTATACCTTCAATAAAAGTAGAGGATAAGGGGGTACAAGTAGAATTGTTGTCTGATGACCAACCAGTGGAAATAGCAAAAAAAGGGATACAAGTAGAATTATTATCAGATGACCAACTAGTGGAAGTAGCAAAAAAAGGGGTTCAGGTAGATCTGCTACCCAAATTTCCACCTGTAGTTAGACCACCCAATATTGTATCCCTAGAGCAATATAATACAGACATAGCTATTTGGGTGATCAGATATGAAAAACTTGCCACTAAAGTTGAAATATTTAAATTTGAAGGTAAACAGTTAGAAGCAAAAGAAACAAAAATCAAGGCATTGAATGAAAAAGTGACTAATTTATGTCATATTGCTGAGTTTTTGGTCCAATTCAGACGATTGGCCAAATTTTACAGTCTCATTATGAAGGAGAAATATCTCAGATGGTAGGTCATGAGGATTAGCTCAGGTCTCCCATACAAATTGGACACAAATGCATATTTCTTAGAAGCCTATTTTGACAGCCCTATAGAACAGAAAAATCTCTTATGTGAATTATTTTTACACAACTTCTTTATTCCAGAAGAGGTAGAGTTTCACCCTCAAATTTACATAGGAGATGTTCAACTAAGAGAATTCATGTCCACTTTACAAAATTAGTTTTACTGGGACTAGAAGAAAAGACAAAATAAAGAAATTGAATTAAAAGTTGAATTGTTATTCAGATCAGTTCAGCCAAATCATCCACTTATCACCAGACATCATTTCACCATGATGAATAGGGAATATGTAAAAAGGATGTACTTGAGCAATTTGAGGGATTGTGTGACCAAATTCCAAAATTTCTATAATGACAGTTTTGTTCCAGCATTATCATTTTGTAGAAACAGATGGGCAAAACTTTCCATTTCTTTACATAAAAGGGAACCTATCTCCCCCATTAACCTAGAATGGTCCGAAGAAGGGAGGAATGAGTGATACAGCTGATTGAAATCATGCAACATCACTAGATAGGTCTCATATTTAGAACTCCAACCATAATTTCTCCAGTTCCCTTCTCTTTTGAAGAAGATTCTCAACCTGATGATCAGTTTGAAGAATGGCTCAGAAACCTTCGGTAGAACAGGGGATATTATATAGGCACCAAATTTTTCTACAAATCATGGAATTTGAATATGGATATATGTGATTCTATAGCCCAACATAATGCATGAGGACATGCATTAATATAAGTTGGGGGAAATGATGAGGCCTGGAAATGCCTCAATCATAGCATGTTTTGAACATTGAAACTACCTAAAAAATCTTGTGTTTAATCTGATATGCTAGTTAAGTTGATTTAATATGATGTGTATTAACTGTTTGCATGATCAATGTGTTAGAAATACTATATTCTAATTTTTATAGTTTTTTGCATAGTTTTATGTTACTTTGTCATGACTTACTAAATGAGAAGTATGCTTAGGTTTATAGTAGCACTTCACTAGTTTTGTTTTGATGTGTTTGAAGCATTTATTTATCTAAATCTAGCAAATAGTGCAAGCAAACTGTTACTGTGTAGTAGAAACTAGTTTTCCAATGTAAATTCTAGCTAGCTACCAATGAATGGCAAGGCATGGAATTCACACATGGAGAGAGATGAAGGCTATTGCAATCTGATCGTGAGAGCTAACCCACCTGAGAAATGCAAATGAAATCACTTGAAGAGCACATAGTTGTTCATTACGAAGATCTTCGAAATGAGAAAACATCTTCGAAATGAGAAATACAATCTCTTAGGAATGAGGGAACATCTTCAGAATAAGAAATACAGTCTCTTTGGAATGAGCCACTTATTTTTGAAATGAGAACAAAAAGTGCTTTTTGACTTGTTGACTAAATTTTGACGATGGAAAAAGGGAAAGAAGGTTGAAAAGGTTAAAGGAAAATATCTCCCATCTGACTTTGCTGTCCTTACCGTCCAAAGCCACCATTCATGGAAAATATCAATTTTGATCCTCTTCTAGGATAAACCCAAGAAATGTTGTAGCATAATAGGAATAGATATGTAAGATAGGAATGAGATATTCTCATTTTGTAAATATATTTTAGGATATCTATAAATAGATAGCTCCCGTCCAAGTTGAGTAGGTAGGGGAAAATAAGCAAGAAATATAATAATAAAAAAATAGCAAAAAAGTGATCATATAGGTCCTGTAATGAGGTTTTTAGCATCAATATCGTAACTATGTTCTTGAATCAATAAAGTGCACTAATTTTTCTATTCATGTTGTTGTGAATGAGTGTGAGTAAGATCTAGAGAGAGAGAAAGACTCATACCTTCTTCTAGACAAGGAGGCTGGCCACTTCCAGACCTAGGAGAAGGACTAACAACAGGTTTTTATTTTGATTTTGCTACAGCAGAATAAGTTGTAAAACTTGTCATTTCATTTCCTTGTAAATAGCTAACAGTATTTGTAATCTTAGTTTATTTCATGATTAGGATGATCTTGTGATTAATGATAGGTTTGGTTGTAATCTCCATTTTCAGCAAGCTTTCAAATTAATCGTAGATTGTCATTTCCAAAATTTATTGTTTTCTATAATTTATCGCATTTTGTGTTTTGTTGTCAATCCCTGCACAAAATATTGACAACCTTCTATTATAGAGCATTGAAAAGACTTAATTTCCATGTTATAATCATGTTTCCATTACTGCAAAAGTAAATAGACTACCTTTCTATAATCATAATTAGATTTCTAATTCTACAACTGTAACTAGGGAGTTATTTCTGCAACATAATTAGATTTCATTATGTAATTGTAACTAGGATTTCGTTTCTGTAGTTAGTAATTAGTTTCAATTCCTAAAATTAGATTAAAGTTCAATTTATGCAATTTAGATATAAAAATGTCCTAAATCCCCCACACAATCGGTTTCACCAATAAGACCTGTTGCTCCCAAATGACCTAAGTTATAGCCCTTTTCACTCCTTCTTTCGCAAATAGCCTTGTAAACTACTCTGGATTGACAAATTCATTGAGAATTAATGATTTGCATAACGACAACGTATCACTCCCTTATCCTCCCTCCATTCCCTTTTTAACCTTTCATTGCTCACCTATGTTACCTCTCCTCCAGCCCACCATCCTTTTTTGTTCACCTGCCACCCCTTCTCCCACCCCCCCTCCCCTACCATGTCGATTGAGTATGTTGAGCCCCATTATTATGTCTGTGACTTTGAAGTTGACCCTGTCCTTAAGGATAGAAAGCTGTTCAATTTCCTCTAGCTTTTTTTGGGTGATGAGATTGACATTACGTTGGCTTTCCTTGAATATTAGGATGATGATGTTGTCACTGTAAGGGGGATATACTTCATTATTGATGCCCATATCCTTTCTACCATCACTAGCCAAGCTACTGAAGGATATCAATCCATTCACCACCACAAACACAACTAGGAATTTGAGTTGGAACATTTTAAAGGTAATGAAAAAATTTGTAAGAACACCAAATGATATGGCCTGTTTAGAAGTGATCTTTCCTTGGAATGTTTTCATGAAACCCATAATGTAGTTCATTTTTGTTGATGACCCAGAAAAACCCTTTAAAACCTATCATTTGGCTTTTGTCAATCACTTTAGAGAACTTAACCCCATCAACATTCCCATATTTTTTCTAAATTCCATGAATCACTCTATTTCCAGATGTAAAGACAAAAAATACCACGACATCCCCCGAAACCAAGGTATGTTTAAGATTATTTACACCTTCATCCTTACCAATAGTCCCACAACCAACCCTATTCCCAATAGCCCTGCCACCAAAATATCCCCTTTCGATCGCCTGTCCAAAGCTAAAAAGAAGAAAAAGGTTACTGAAGACCTTTCCAAAATGAAGGTGAGGAAAAGTATTTCCTTTGAAAGCAGTGAGGAACCAGTGAGAAATTCTTCTAGGATTCTGAACATGGCTACCAAGAACAAGGTGATTGATATTACTGATGATAGCAATGAAAATAAAAATTTGAAGGATTTTGTCATAGGCTCGACCACGAAAATGATGAATTGCATGGTGAATTACACAATGGATATCCGGGATGGGTTCCACAAGTTGCTCTTTCCAAAAATTATCAGCCAAATCGAGGATGTTGTTGTAGACCAGTATGCGGTGATTGTTAAAACAGAACCTAGAGATGAGGAACCCAAGGCTACTGTCGAAGAGGAATACAAGGAACAAGACAAAGCTAAACCCAAGGAATGACATCCTAGGCTTTCTTTTGATCCTTTTTGCATCTTTCTACTTTTGCTTTTTTGTCCTCTTTGCCTCCCTACGTGGAGCTCTTGCCTGAACGAAATTTAGGCGTCCTTTATCTCTCTCTATTATGTGGGGTTTTATTTATGTATGTTAGGCACTCATTTCCTTTCTAGGGTCTAGTTCTTTTTAGTTTTAGGTTATGGTCTGAGGATGCATCCTCGCCATCTGTTAGCTAGTTTTTTTCACTGTATGTCTCAGGCTAAGGCTGCGTCCTCCTCCTATGCCTCCTCCAATCAGGTTTTTCTAATGGGGTTATCTGTTGTTCAAAAATCTTGGTACAACTTCCTCTGCTACTTATGGAATAGGTTCAGGGATCCTTAAAACCCTATGCAATATAATATCTTATGTAGCAAAAAAAAATATTTCAACTTTAGTCACTAATAAAAAAAATCATTTCGCTTACCACAACTACCATGGGTGGGAATCGACCATGAAACCCCTTGCCTACCAACGCGCTCGCGCCACTTGTGCTACCACTAGGCCAACCACCCATACAAAACCAAATATGCATATTCTAGGTTTTAAACTATTCGCTAATCCTCCTTTCTAGAAAAATGTCAAAAACTATCGTTGTTGAGTTTCGACTTCACGACCTGATACCTACCCTGCACCTTAGCACTACCTAGTCTACCACTAGGCCAACCACCTGCTTGAGAGTAAAGTCCCATGATGCACACTTTTTCCACCATTCCAGTCTCCTTTTTTTAAAAACTAAAATTTGTCCTTTCTTTTTTTATAATCGTGCATGCAGAGAAATCAAATACAATTGTAATATTTTTTAATCATTACCATAGTGCATAAATTTAATCCATATTTATGTGGATTTTACCCCATTTTCTTGATGTCGAAACTTTATGAGTTTTATTTGAAACCTTTGAAAATTTTGGCATCAAAACCCATCTTGGGTTTTAATTATAATATAAAATATTATAATAACTTCTTATTATTTAAACCTTTGGATTCAAAATTTTGTCCTTAATATTATAATATTAAAATATTAAAATATTATTTCTTTTAAGCCTTAGTCACTTGCTTTCTACATGGTCTTTAAACTAGGGTCTTCAAATTTTTAACCAAACACTTAGACCTTTGTCTCAAACTTCTTTGGCTTATAATATTTAAAATAAATATTATAACCTTATCCTTTTTATCAATTTCCTTGCATTGGGATGAACTTTGCCTTGCATATTTAACCAACTTATAAACCTTATCTTTTTTCCATATGAAGCTATCTTTGACATCAATGAAAACCAATGTCATCAACCTATGACATCAATCCTTTGACATCAATGACAACAATATACTCAAATTCCAACACAAACTTTAGGGCATTTGATCACTAAAGAATATTATATTATCATGGTCTTAGTTCTAGTTTTTTTCCTTATGTGTTTAACTAATTTTTAACTATTAATTACATTTTATCATAGACGAGTATATATTAAAATTATAATTGGATGAACCATTACTAGTAATTTACTTCATAGCAAGAAACATTGATTTAGACACATGAAAACATAAAAAATCTTGCTATGATTGAAAGTGTAATGGGGCTATTGCCACAAAATATGATTAGGAAACTACAGGAAGTTGCCTATTTGAATATTATTATTATTTAAATATAAATTCTATAATCCCTATCTCATTTGGTAAATATAAAGTCAATAGGACCCTCGACCCTCTAGGGAATTGAATAGGGGCAGCCCACCAACAAGCACTCGACCACCAACTGGCCTATCCCTGTCTAGGCAAAATATTACTTGAATATTATTTTTATTAATTTATATTTTCCCTATGTTATTGGTTTTGCCATATATATTTTTAGCAAAACTCTAATGCTAAATTGTTTAATAAATAGTGAATGAGCATTAAAGTATTATACACATGGAATGAGAGTAAAATTTCTTGAAGGAGTCTCTTCAATAGAGGTTATTAAATATATCTATAAATCACCATACTCACAATTAAGTCTAATTCCATACATTGTATGAATAATAGGATAATAAAAATTATATGAATTTTTGACTTAATATTTTTACCCCTTGCAAAATATATTCATGGAATTTTATTAATGAACTAGTAGACTTGTTGGAAGATCTCCTTAATTTTATCTTTTTGACTATCTAAAAGCATGTCAATCTTTGAGATATTCATTTTTTGCTCAAATATTATTCTAGTCTTAAGAATGGTGCCTTAACATCTTAGATAACCAATCAGGCCATATTTTACATACTCATTGAGTAGAAAATATGTGAAACCATAATTTTTCATATTCATTAATTTTTGATGTTATAATATGTGAACTATATTACTTAGGTAGCCTTATCTTCATCCTTGGTGGTTCAAGAAATAAAATAATTTTCCTTATGGCTATAATAGACAAGACATATTGTATGTCTAATTGGGAAGCAACCACTATGTTGGCTTAGTGTATTCATTTCTTGTAAAACATGTACGATGCAATAGTACTTTAACTTAAACATTGAATATTTTTATTGTAAAATTCATTGTAATGAATAATATTTAAAACATTGCTCTTAATATTTATATGATATTATAAAATGTTTCTATTAAATATTAGAAAAAAATTATTTAAATAATTGGTTTGAAATTGTAGACACCCTATTTTGCATACTCATTAATCATTAAATATTTTGTAAAATTCATTGTAATAAAAAAGTTTTAAAACATTTCTCTTAATGTTTATATGACATGATGAAATGTTTTCTCTAAGTATTAAAAAATAAATTTAAATAGTTGGTTTGATATTGTACACACCCTATTTTACATATAAATTGATCATTAAATGTGTCATTTGTCTTGCCAACTACTTTTGTAAAAAAATCTGGGTCCTCTGAATATTTGGCCGGCATGTTTGCTCACACATTAAGAAAGAACCGGGCACACATTAACGACATGACAATTGAGGTAACCCCTAAATTTTTAATTCAAATTACTAAGCTTCCATTAGAGGGTCTTCAAATTTCTAGAACTGGAAAAAATACACTAGCAAATGTAGTTAGTCAATTTCTGGAAGAAAATGATAGGGAGCTAGAATACTTAATCCACAATAACACATGCAAGGGGGTAAAAGGGTCCAACCTACAAGAACCTTGGAATGAAGTGGCCACATGGGTAATAAAATTTTTAACCTGTGAAGGGCAATATGTACTTTTATCAGGGCATTATTTCAAAATTTTGAACCACCTAAGACATTGTAGGAAATAGCCAAAAGTTAAGGTAAATATTCCCCTGTATCTGCACCAATAATTCAAAAATATGGAAAAACAATATTAGGAAGGAAAAGGGAGCCCTCGCCACCATGGTCTTATTAAATTAATCTATCAGCATCATTTTAGAGGAAACCCTAGAAGCTTTGATAGGTTTTATTCTACTCTGAATTATGTAGTTTTTGGAAGAGAGGATGAGGAGGAAGAAGAAACAGATGCTACCACAGATGGTATTGCAGATGAGGAAACACACCCAAAATAAGCAACAGAGCACCTTTCTCCAGAACCTTCAACATCACAAGCTAAGAAATAAAATAAGAGAGGGCCTAGAACCGACAGTCGAAAAGAAAAACAGAAGAAAGTTCATTTTTTTTGAAGATGTTGTTGATCTGTCAGAACAGGGAAGTGAAGTACCTAGAAAAATAGGGGAAGAGACAATAATGGAAATAGAAGCACTCCCACTAGAATTTGAAACTGTCCCCATAGCCCCTACTGTCACTAGAAAACAGGGCAAGAAGAAAAAATTTGCATCAAGAACTAGGAGGTCTACAAGACTCCACTTAAGAGAAATAGAAGAACAAGTGATAGAAGAAGAATGTGGACAAGGTAGTCTGGATGTTACAGAAGTACAACCAGCCCTTGAATATTTTTTAGAATTCCTTGAACAAATGATTGAGGAAGAGACTGGGCAAGACAGCTTTTGAAGTTGCTATAGTTCAACAAGCCACAGAAGATGTGGATGCAATCATAGATAGTTTCATGGAACTTCATGAACAAGAGTAGACAGCTGAAGAAAAATATCAGATAGCTATTGAGCAACCAACTACAGATGATTTGTCTGCATCATATTTTGAATCAAAAACAGAAGAGGTGGACATCATAGAATAGGTAAGAGCAGTAAAAAGTGTTATCAAAACACAAACTAAATTGATTGAAGAAAAATAAAATATCATTGAAATACAGGAAAATAAGATTGCAGAATTATAGCAGGAAGAGGCAAAATTGAGGAAGAGGCTGTCACAGATCGAAGAACGACCTAACTCGTATCTATTGATGAGGATAATTTGGCTTCAGTTACTTATGGGATTATCTAGGGCAGATGACTCTTTTAATTTGATTGAGGCATATAAAACTTTGACTAAAGACATAGGTGCTCATTCTAAAGCAGCGCCCTTTCATTCTGAAGAAGTGCCCTTCCATTCTAAAGCATTGCCTTCTCATTCCGAAGATGCTTCATAATTGATAAAAATCATAGAAAAGAATATTGGAGATGAGTCACAGCAGGAAACACTAGCACAGGAGCAGTTTAAACAACAACATGCATTTGTTCAAGTAAGTACTCATTCAAATGAGATTTCTGTATTAAAAATTGTTATACCTTCAATAAAAGTAGAGGATAAGGGGGTACAAGTAGAATTGTTGTCTGATGACCAACCAGTGGAAATAGCAAAAAAGGGATACAAGTAGAATTATTATCGGATAACCAACTAGTGGAAGTAGCAAAAAGAGGGGTTCAGGTAGATCTGCTACCCAAATTTCCACCTGTAGTTAGACCACCCAATATTGTATCCCTAGAGCAATATAATACAGACATAGCTATTTGGGTGATCATATATGAAAAACTTGCCACTAAAGTTGAAATATTTAAATTGGAAGGTAAACAGTTAGAAGCAAAAGAAACAAAAATCAAGGCATTGAATGAAAAAGTGACTAATTTATGTCATATTGCTGAGTTTTTGGTCCAATTCAGACGATTGGCCAAATTTTACAGTCTCATTATGAAGGAGAAATATCTCAGATGGTAGGTCATGAGGATTAGCTCAGGTCTCCCATACAAATTGGACACAAATGCATATTTCTTAGAAGCCTATTTTGACAGCTCTATAGAACAGAAAAATCTCTTATGTGAATTATTTTTACACATCTTCTTTATTCCATAAGAGGTAGAGTTTCACCCTCAAATTTACATAGGAGATGTTCAACTAAGAGAATTCATGTCCACTTTACAAAATTAGTTTTACTGGGACCAGAAGAAAAGACAAAATAAAGAAATTGAATTAAAAGTTGAATTGTTAGTCAGATCAGTTCAGCCAAATCATCCACTTATCACCAGACATCATTTCACCATGATGAATAGGGAATATGTAAAAAGGATGTACTTGAGCAATTTGAGGGACTGTGTGACCAAATTCCAAAATTTCTATAATGACAGTTTTGTTCCAGCATTATCATTTTGTAGAAACAGATGGGCAAAACTTTCCATTTCTTTACATAAAAGGGAACCTATCTCCCCCATTAACCTAGAATGGTCCAGAAGAAGGGCAGAATGAGTGATACAGATGATTGAAATCATGCAACATCACTAGATAGGTCTCATATTTAGAACTCCAACCATAATTTCTCCAGTTCCCTTCTATTTTGAAGAAGATTCTCAACCTGATGATCAGTTTGAAGAATGGCTCAGAAACCTTCAGGAGAACAGGGGATATTATATAGGCACCAAATTTTTCTACAAATCATGGAATTTGAATATGGATATATGTGATTCTATAGCCCAACATAATGCATGAGGACATGCATTAATATAAGTTGGGGGAAATGATGAGGCCTGGAAATGCCTCAATCATAGCATTTTTTGAACATTGAAACTACCTAAAAAATCTTGTGTTTAATCTGATATGCTAGTTAAGTTGATTTAATATGATGTGTATTAACTGTTTGCATGATCAATGTGTTAGAAATACTATATTCTAATTTTTATAGTTTTTTGCATAGTTTTATGTTACTTTGTCATGACTTACTAAATGAGAAGTATGCTTAGGTTTATAGTAGCACTTCACTAGTTTTGTTTTGATGTGTTTGAAGCATTTATTTATCTAAATCTAGCAAATAGTGCAAGCAAACTGTTACCGTGTAGTAGAAACTAGTTTTCCAATGTAAATTCTAGCTAGCTACC
Organism: Wollemia nobilis; assembly: GCA_028583015.1. NCBI lineage: Eukaryota > Viridiplantae > Streptophyta > Pinopsida > Araucariales > Araucariaceae > Wollemia > Wollemia nobilis. The sequence continues at coordinate 7,836,498 of JAQPPZ010017095.1, forward strand.
AATGAATGGCAAGGCATGGAATTCACACATGGAGAGAGATGAAGGCTATTGCAATCTGATCATGAGAGCTAACCCACCTGAGAAATGCAAATGAAATCACTTGAAGAGCACATAGTTGTTCATTACGAAGATCTTCGAAATGAGAAAACATCTTCGAAATGAGAAATACAATCTCTTAGGAATGAGGGAACATCTTCAGAATAAGAAATACAGTCTCTTTGGAATGAGCCACTTATTTTTGAAATGAGAACAAAAAGTGCTTTTTGACTTGTTGACTAAATTTTGACGATGGAAAAATGGAAAGAAGGTTGAAAAGGTTAAAGGAAAATATCTCCCATTTGACTTTGCTGTCCTTACCGTCCAAAGCCACCATTCATGGAAAATATCAATTTTGATCCTCTTCTAGGATAAACCCAAGAAATGTTGTAGCATAATAGGAATAGATCTGTAAGATAGGAATGAGATAGTCTCAGTTTGTAAATATATTTCAGGATATCTATAAATAGATAGCTCCCGTCCAAGTTGAGTAGGTAGGGGAAAATAAGCAAGAAATATAATAATAAAAAAATAGCAAAAAAGTGACTGTTACAGTCCTGTAACAGGGTTTTTAGCATCAATACTGTAATTATGTTCTTGAATCAATAAAGTGCACTAATTTTTCTATTCATGTTGTTGTGAATGAGTGTGAGTAAGATCTAGAGAGAGAGAAAGACTCATACCTTCTTCTAGACAAGGAGGCTGGCCACTTCCAGACCTAGGAGAAGGACTAACAACAGGTTTTTATTTTGATTTTGCTACAGTAGAATAAGTTGTAAAACTTGTCATTTCATTTCCTTGTAAATAGCTACCAGTATTTGTAATCTTAGTTTATTTCATGATTAGGATGATCTTGTGATTAATGATAGGTTTGGTTGTAATCTCCATTTTCAGCAAGCTTTCAAATTACTGTAGATTGTCATTTCCAAAATTTATTATTTTCTATAATTTACTACATTTTGTGTTTTGTTGTCAATCCCTGCACAAAATATTGACAACCTTCTATTATAGAGCATTGAAAAGACTTAATTTCCATGTTATAATCATGTTTCCATTACTGCAAAAGTAAATAGACTACCTTTCTATAATCATAATTAGATTTCTAATTCTACAACTGTAACTAGGGAGTTATTTCTGCAACATAATTAGATTTCATTATGTAATTGTAACTAGGATTTCATTTCTGTAGTTAGTAATTAGTTTCAATTCCTAAAATTAGATTAAAGTTCAATTTATGCAATTTAGATATAAAAATGTCCTAAATACCCCACACAATCGGTTTCACCAATAAGACTTGTTGCTCCCAAATGACCTACGTTATAGCCATTTTCACTCCTTCTTCCGCAAATAGCCTTGTACACTACCCTGGATTGACAAATTCATTGAGAATTAATGATTTACATAACGACAACGTATCACTCCCTTATCCTCCCTCCATTCCCTTTTTAACCTTTCATTGCTCACCTATGTTACCTCTCCTCCAGCCCACCATCCTTTTTTGTTCACCTGCCACCCCCTCTCCCACCCCCCTCACCTACCATGTCGAGTGAGTATGTTGAGCCCCATTATTATGTCTGTGACTTTGAAGTTGACCCTGTCCTTAAGGATAGAAAGCTGTTCAATTTCCTCTAGCTTTTTTTTGGTGATGAGATTGACATTACGTTGGCTTTCCTTGCATATTAGGATGATGATGTTGTCACTGTAAGGGGGATATACTTCATTATTGATGCCCATATCATTTCTACCATCACTAGCCAAGCTACTGAAGGATATCAATCCATTCACCACCACAAACACAACTAAGAATTTGAGTTGGAACATTTTAAAGGTAATGAAAAAATTTGTAAGAACACCAAATGATCTGGCCCATTTAGAAGTGATCTTTCCTTGGAATGTTTTCATGAAACCCATAATGTAGTTCATTTTTGTTGATGACCCAGAAAAACCCTTTAAAACCTATCATTTAGATTTTGTCAATCAATTTAGAGAACTTAACCCCATCAACATTCCCATATTTTTTCTAAATTCCATGAATCACTCTATTTCCAGATGTAAAGACAAAAAATACCACGACATCCCCCGGAACCAAGGTATGTTTAAGATTATTTACACCTTCATCCTTACCAATAGTCCCACAACCAACCCTATTCCCAATAGCCCTACCACCAAAATATCCCCTTTCGATCGCCTGTCCAAAGCTAAAAAGAAGAAAAAGGTTACTGAAGACCTTTCCAAAATGAAGGTGAGGAAAAGTATTTCCTTTGAAAGCAGTGAGGAACCAGTGAGAAATTCTTCTAGGATTCTAAACATGGCTACCAAGAACAAGGTGATTGATATTACTGATGATAGCAATGAAAATAAAAAGTTGAAGGATTTTTTCATAGGCTCGACCACAAAAATGATGAATTGCATGGTGAATTACACAATGGATATCCGAGATGGGTTCCACAAGTTGCTCTTTCCAAAAATTATCAGCCAAATCGAGGATGTTGTTGTAGACCAGTATGCGGTGATTGTTAAAACAGAACCTAGAGATGAGGAACCCAAGGCTACTATCGAAGAGGAATACAAGGAACAAGACAAAGCTAAACCCAAGGAATGACATCCTAGGCTTTCTTTTGATCCTTTTTGCATCTTTCTACTTTTGCTTTTTTGTCCTCTTTGCCTCCCTACATGGAGCTCTTGCCTAAACGAAATTTAGGCATCCTTTATCTCTCACTATTATGTGGGGTTTTATTTATGTATGTTAGGCACTCATTTCCTTTCTAGGGTCTAGTTCTTTTTAGTTTTAGGTTATGGTCTGAGGATGCATCCTCGCCATCTGTTAGCTAGTTTTTTTCACTGTATGTCTCAGGCTGAGGCTGCGTCCTCCTCCTATGCCTCCTCCAATCAGGTTTTTCTAATGGTGTTATCTGTTGTTCAAAAATCTTGGTACAACTTCCTCTGCTACTTATGTAATAGGTTCAGGGATCCTTAAAACCCTTTGCAATATAATATCTTATTTAGCAAAAAAAAATATTTCAACTTTAGTCACTAATAAAAAAAATCATTTCGCTTACCACAACTACCATGGGTGGGAATCGACCATGAAACCCCTTTCCTACCAACGCGCTCGCGCCACTTGTGCTACCACTAGGCCAACCACCCATTCAAAACCAAATATGCATATTCTAGGTTTTAAACTGTTCGCTAATCCTCCTTTCTAGAAAAATGTAAAAAACTATCGTTGTTGAGTTTCGACTTCACGACCTGATACCTGCCCTGCACCTTAGCACTACCTAGTCTACCACTAGGCCAACCACCTGCTTGAGAGTAAAGTCCCATGATGCACACTTTTTCCACCATTCCAGTCTCCTTTTTTTAAAAACTAAAATTTGTCCTTTCTTTTTTTACAATCGTGCATGCAGAGAAATCAAATACAATTGCAATATTTTTTAATCATTACCATAGTGCATAAATTTAATCCATATTTATGTGGATTTTACCTCCTTTTCTTGATGTCGAAACTTTATGAGTTTTATTTGAAACCTTTGAAAATTTTGGCATCAAAACCCATCTTGAGTTTTAATTATAATATAAAATATTATAATAACTTCTTATTATTTAAACCTTTGGATTCAAAATTTTGTCCTTAATATTATAATATTAAAATATTAAAATATTATTTCTTTTAAGCCTTAGTCACTTGCTTTCTACATGGTATTTAAACTAGGGTCTTCAAATTTTTAACCAAACACTTAGACCTTTGTCTCAAACTTCTTTGGCTTATAATATTTAAAATAAATATTATAACCTTATCCTTTTTATCAATTTCCTTGCATTGGGATGAACTTTGCCTTGCATATTTAACCAACTTATAAACCTTATCTTTTTTCCATGTGAAGCTATCTTTGACATCAATGAAAACCAATGTCATCAACCTATGACATCAATCCTTTGACATCAATGACAACAATATACTCAAATTCCAACACAGAATTTAGGGCATTTGATCACTAAAGAATATAATATTATCATGGTTTTAGTTCTAGTTTTTTTCCTTATGTGTTTAACTAATTTTTAACTATTAATTACATTTTATCATAGAGGAGTATATATTAAAATTATAATTGGATGAACCATTACTAGTAATTTACTTCATAGCAAGAAACATTGATTTAGACACATGAAAACATAAAAAATCTTGCTATGATTGAAAGTGTAGTGGGGCTATTTCCACAAAATATGATTAGGAAACTACAGGAAGTTGCCTATTTGAATATTATTATTATTTAAAGATAAATTCTATAATCCCTATCTCATTTGGTAAATATAAAGTCAATAGGACCCTCGACCCTCTAGGGAATTGAATAGGGGCAGCCCACCAACAAGCACTCGACCACCAACTGGCCTATCCCTGTCTAGGCAAAATATTACTTGAATATTATTTTTATTAATTTATATTTTATCTATGTTATTGGTTTTGCCATATATATTTTTAGCAAAACTCTAATGCTAAATTGTTTAATAAATAGTGAATGAGCATTAAAGTATTATACACATGGAATAAGAGTAAAATTTCTTGAAGGAGTCTCTTCAATAGAGGTTATTAAATCTATCTATAAATCACCATACTCACAATTAAGTCTAATTCCATACATTGTATGAATAATAGGATAATAAAAATTATATGAATTTTTGACTTAATATTTTTACCCCTTGCAAAATATATTCATGGAATTTTATTAATGAACTAGTAGACTTGTTGGAAGATCTCCTTAATTTTATCTTTTTGACTATCTAAAAGCATGTCAATCTTTGAGATATTCATTTTTTGCTCAAATATTATTCTAGTCTTAAGAATGGTGCCTTAACATCTTAGATAACCAATCAGGCCATATTTTACATACTCATTGAGTAGAAAATATATGAAACCATAATTTTTCATATTCATTAATTTTTGATGTTATAATATGTGAACTATATTACTTAGGTAGCCTTATCTTCATCCTTGGTGGTTCAAGAAATAAAATAATTTTCCTTATGGCTATAATATACAAGACATATTGTATGTCTAATTGGGAAGCAACCACTATGTTGGCTTAGTGTATTCATTTCTTGTAAAACATGTATGATGCAATAGTATTTTAACTTAAACATTGAATATTTTTATTGTAAAATTCATTGTAATGAATAATATTTAAAACATTGCTCTTAATATTTATATGATATTATAAAATGTTTGTATTAAATATTAGAAAAAAATTATTTAAATAATTGGTTTGAAATTGTAGACACTCTATTTTGCATACTCATTAATCATTAAATATTTTGTAAAATTCATTGTAATAAAAAAGTTTTAAAACATTTCTCTTAATGTTTATATGACATGATGAAACGTTTTCTCTAAGTATTAAAAAATAAATTTAAATAGTTGGTTTGATATTGTACACACCCTATTTTACATATAAATTGATCATTAAATGTGTCATTTGTCTTGCCAACTACTTTTGTAAAAAAATCTGGTCAATTTGAATCTATCATACCCAAATTTAGGTAAGAAGTGATATAATCAAATTGATAAAAATATTCATAGACTATCATAAAATAGTATCTTTGGAATGGGTTCAAAAATAGATTTCCAACAACTATAATAATTTATAAACTTACACTAAGATTTATACCTAGAAATACCCTAAAAGTAAAAGCATTTTAACCTTGCAAAAGAATTGTGGTGCTTTTACATGATGATTCTACTGCTTGTATCACTTTTCCTAGTCAAACCTGCTAACTTTATATGCCCTACCATCTATAAATAAGTGATAGAAGAAAAAATAAAAATACCAAAGTACTTCTACTTTGCCATGGTGCTTTTGCTTAACCATCATTAAAACTAAAATTATAATAGTTTAAGTGTTTGTCATTGTATATCCATCACGAATATCATCTCACTATTTAATTTTAATCATATCAAGATACAAAAATGACTATAACACTTCACTACTTGCAAATCCTAATTGAGCTTCAATCACCTCCATGCAACTATGTGAAACTCTCTATCAATTCCATCTAAGACTCTCTATCAACTCAATGTAACTATACTTCACGTACCTTACTTTCTCTAGCAAGCAATACTCAAGATATCTTCAAGAGGGGCTTGGTTTATCTATAAAACCACCCATTAGGGAGGATCTTGGTAATGAATGAATAAGAAACTTATACATACCTTCAGGTTATTCAAATTCCTCGTACCCTTTTGCATTGATATTATTTTTATCTTTATGTGTTACTAAAATTATTTGGTGATCTCCTTCACTTGTTAATCATGGGGTCAACAATCAAGGGTATGGAAAGGATCATTTTGAATCTTATAATGGTCTCTCAACAAGGATATCCTACTAAAACCTTCATTAGAAAAGGATAACCCTTAGTTATTGGTTGTAGGTACTGTCTCTTCATTTGAATCCATTAAGCTTGTGATATTTTAATCTATTTTTCTAGCATGTTAATCTTCTACATGTTTGTTTTCCATATTAATTATTTCGTCTAAAAAATTATGGGTTGATCCTTTTGAATAAATAAGCACACTAATCCTTACCAAACTTGTACAAATATTCATGCACTAATCACCTATTTTTCTCCATTTCTATCTATAGTAGTTGGAAGCATTATTTGGGAGCAAAAGCACCATTTAAATCTGCATATGGTGCTTCTCCTAGTCCCTTCTACCTAGTTATTCTACCTGGAACTTTTACCTAGTTCTTCTATATGACACTCCTACATGGTGCTTTTGCTTGGAACTTCTACCTTGACCTACAAATTAGGTGTGGTTTGTGTTGTTTTTATTCTATTTCTATTACAAGATCTTATAATTGAATGAATTATATGATATGTCATCTATGTTTTTGATTTCATAAAAAGGTATTTGTAAAAATATAGCAAATCTATCTTTCATTACCAAATTGTAAAAGAAATGATAATAGAAGTTAATTTTTATATTAAACATTAAATTAAAGATGTATTTAGCTAGATTATAGGGAAATTTAGCTATTTTATAATCACTTATGATATTTTATAAACAAATTCTATGATAAGGAATGAGAAAAGTAGTTGCTTTCACAAATTGATTGAAAATGATAAATTGTGTTTTGCATTTCGAGCCTTAGGCACAAAAGTGAAGCATATGTAGTTGCATTCTAGGATAATTGTGTGTTTGTGTATGCTCCTTATGTTCTTGCTTGAAATAAAGATAAAACTCATTATATTTTATATGGATTTAAGGGAATTTTCATTTAGAATAAGGTTTTGTATGCCTACATCTGTTTACATCTACATCTTGCATTCAACAAATAAGGTATCAACATCTAGGATAAAATAAGTTCTTAAAGGATAAAATTGGTTGCGGATGTTTATTACATGGGGGAATTTTCTGCTAAGAAGAGTGCCCTTTTACATAGCCTGTGTCTGATAGAGATTAAGCAATGTGCGGTTTGGAGCTCTATTAATATGGCTTTAGATTTTGCTGAGGAGGCTGCCCAAATTTCTAGTAATGTTGTCAATGATCTTGATTCAGTGTTGTAGAACTTTATCAGTTCTCTCATTGGTTCATTCATTGTGTTTTCTTTGTGTTGGGGTCCATTTTTTTGTGTTTAGTTGTGCTTTATTCTATTTTCCTATGTGGTTGTTTGATTTGTAAAATATTGTGGGGTCCCTTTAAAAACCCTATTTCCTTTTAATAGTACCAAAAAAAAGTTCTTGATTGGTTTCTCATTAAACCCTAGTTGTTTATAAATTTGATTTGTCAAATAAGCTTCTTAGAACACAATAAGATAAAACTATGAGTGTGGTCTTATGCAAATAGGACATACATTTATGATTGTCCTAATTTATATTTTTACATATTTGGTGAACTAAACGTGAACACCACATGGGTCCCATATATATTTCCTATCCAACCCAATACCATTTAATCGAGAAAAAATACTATTAAACATTTAAACAAAATAATATAATTTTTCTATGTAGTTAGATCACTTTAATAAATATTAATAAGGATATAATCAAAGTCTAGTCCTATTGGGGATTGTATACAATCTGTTGAGTAACCATAATACAATACTATCATCTAAATTAAGTATATTGTAAGCCCCAAAAAGAAGCCACACATATAGGGTCTCACATACCATAAGCCTATAGGGAGGTATAATGTGGTGGACTACAGGGAGTCATAAGGATGGATTTGATTATCTCTCAAATGCAATATTGACCATGTAGCCAATTATCACTCTTAGGTATTGTTGTCATCACACGTATCAACTCTCCCCCATGTACTGATGGGTATATAGAGAGTGGTTAGATATATAGGGACCTTTAGGTTTATGAGGAGATCCTAAGGTATATAGGTCATATAAGTATAAAGAAGAAAGGCAATATAAGGGAATAAAAATACTTTTTCTTTATACTTTTAAATTAATCTCAAAATAAAAATAAATAAAATTTAACTCCCATTCCTTCATAAACCATGGCCAAGTGATACTATGTGACTCAAAGTATTACTCGTAAACTAGACCATAACATAGAACTTTTTGTTGATGTCAAATAGGACCAAGACACATTTGAAAACCCTATCTATGAATAAGAGAATGAGGTACTCCTACCTTGGTAAATCTCTCCCCCATTCATGATTAACAAGGACATGTAACCTTAAAATATCATTATCACCTAGCCTCTTTCTCACACAAAATTAAGAAGGCCATATAAACCATATTCAAAGAAAGTAGAGATCCCCTAGCTACATTTTCTAAGGGTCCCTTTTGGACCCCCCTTAGAAACACAAATCTAACCACCTAACATCTAATAAAGTAGACCTATTACATGGGTATTTATAAATGGATCTTAGTGTATCAACTCCAAATTACATAGACTCAAATCTACCAAGTTTCACATCTTTTGTTGAGGGTGGAGTACAAAACCCTCTATTGTATTCAATACATCAACCATATTTACCTCCCCTTGAGGAGTTACTACAAGTCAATGTAAGCTATTCCATAACTCAAAAAATGATCATAAGTTATGAGCTTCCTAGTGCCCCAACTTCTCAATATTATCTCAACAACCTTTTACTAGTACCAATAATGAGATATGCTTTTTTTTTTTCCTTATTTTTTATTTGTGGAAAACATCCCAAAAGGGATGCCACTTTTGGGTAAGACCCAAGGAGGCAGGGGTATCCAAGAATGAGATGTGCTTATACCTTCTATTTTTCTCTTTGATTGTCCTTGTCACCAAGCAATTTTTCTATATGGTCGATACTATTGTGCCTCGGATGGAGTGATATATTAGGATCATTTTTGAGATCATAGGGTTTCTATCAATCGAGGATCTCTATGATTTTTTACAAGGCTAGCTACTTTTAAGAAGTGACCTTCTGCACACTTTTCCTACTCTAGCCTAATATACCAACTTAGAGAGGGAAAGGGTTGGAGAAATAAAATATATATATATATATAGAAGAAAATAAAAAACCTAATATAACATTGGTGATGCACCAAGATCAAGATAATATTATCCTACATGACATCCCTAATTTTAATGAGTCAATAGGTAGGATTTTGAACACTTCCTCATCTAAGCATATATAAGCATAGAATAGAACATAAACATACATACATATATAATCATATACTAGAGCACTAGGAAGGATCAAGGTCGTGGCTTTAATAGTGGAGTCGAATGGTCAAAAAGTTTGGTTCCAACTCCTCCTACGATGGGGGTCCAAAAATCTAGCAAGAATGGAGTGTAATCACCAATGAGCTCTGATTTCAAGTCTTTATGGTGGAGGAGGTGGAAGACAGATTAATTTGGGATGGGGATAATGAAGTGTCTTATTCGGTTAATTTGGCTTACTCCCTAATGGATTCAGATTTTGTTAGCCACTTCCTGGTGGGAAAATTTTGGTTGAAAATTTTAATTCCTAAAATTAATTTATTCTTTTGGTTAGTAGTGCAAAATAAAATTATATCCATTGATAATCTACTCAAGAGAGGTTTTAATATTTTGAATCGATGCATTTTTTGTGAATCCAATTGGGATTCCACTAATCACCGACTTCTCAAATGCTCCTTCTTTGAGGAAGTTTGCTCATTAATTTTTTGTAAGCTTGGTGTTCAATGGGTGATGCCAAGCTCATTGGATGATTGCATTTTATAGTGGGCATCTCCATTTGCCACCCCCATATTAAGAGTATATGGAAATTCCTGGTGTTTGGAAGGAAAGAAATGTGAGGGCTTTTAAAAGTTTTAAAAAATAGGCTTTCCATGTTAGCTCGAGAATCCTATGGAGTGTTGTTGAAAATATCTCTTCAATATTTCATGACCCATAGAATATTAGATTTATTATCTCCCCTAATGAATCTCAGTTGGAGGATAAGCTAGGATTTTCACCAATTGCTCTTGGCCCTGTTGATCCAAATCCTAGGAGTATGGTTAAGTGACCCCCCTCCAAATGGCTGGTTTAAATTGAATTTTTATGATGTCTGTAAAGGAAATCCTAGCATCATTGGATTTGGTGGTGTAGTTAGAGATAGTAAGGGAAAGCTAGTGGTGTCATATGCAGAAAATTTATTCTCTCAAATCTCTTAGTTTGCAGAAGCTAGGGCTACTTTCCATGGTATTTTGTTGTTATTAGACCTAGGAATCTCGAATGTTGTTATTGAAGGCGATTCAATGAATGTGATTAACATGCTTAATGGTATTATTTCACCCAACTGGAAGGTGGAAAATATGATGGGAGAATTGAGAAGCAGTCTTCAACGTCTTATCCAAGCCATGATAATTCATGTTTTGAGGGAAGGCAATTTTGTCATTGACTTTATGGTAAATCTTGGTACTATTCATCCAATATTTCTCGTTTGGAAAAGGGATTTTGTAGAGGACCTCTTAAATCGCATCAATGAAGAGAATTATTTATGATTGTCAGAGGGTCATCCAATTTTTTAATATGAGTATTCTACTCAAAATTATTTTTGAGCGCATGTACCTCAACGATTAATGAGGGTTATTTAATTTTTATTGACCTTTCATTCTAGATCGTGATATTTGATGTTCTATTTGTCAGCATTTAATATTCCTAATTCAAATTATTTGTTCTCCCTAGGGATATTAGGTTGGAAATTTATTGCATTTCATAATTCTCAAGCATTATCCCTCATTTTGCAATTTCCCCGTGGTCTACAGAGCTAGCATGTACCCATATTTTATGGTGGTGTTGATTGTATCCATTGATGGAATTTTTTCATCCTTGTCTTGGAGAGCTCAACTAGTGATAATTATATCTTTATTTGCTTTATTGGTAGCTTTAGGGAGGAGTGGTTTTTAGGAATCGGTGTTCCCTTTTTGAATAATGTTGTTCATTCAAACTAGTCTCATGGAATTTTGGGTTTGCTAAAAATTGTAGTTGACTACACGGAGGAAATGAATCGGATGATGGGAGATATTTTATAGGAGGTGTATTTGATGTTTTATAACTATCTCAATTATTTCCTCTTTTCCTTCTTTGGTTTTCTTTCCTTTTGTTTTAGTTGTGATTCTATGTTTGCTTGACTTTGTCTCTTTTTGTTCCTTCCCACGGTTTCGAGCGGTTGTCTTCAAATTTGTGTTGTTGTTCTTTTAGTTGGTTCTCCCCCTTGGTCTGGAGTTGTAAAAGGTTTATGGGCTCCTTTCAAAACCCTCATTTCTTAATAGTACCCAAAAAAAACATACATACATAAATAAAATGGGATGGGGCTAATAAAAAAATTGAAACAAAAAAGTCATAAGCCTCAATAATATATATGAGTATGAAAATATTATAATATAATACCAAAAGTGGTGGTTCAAACTACACATGAGACCACCTAGGAATCCAAGCACTACTATACAGAAGAAATTGAAGGGAAAGCTATACAACTTAAAAAGATATAACTTTCCAATCCTTTACAATGTGAAGAAAACTAACACACACACACACACACACACATATATATTCCAATTTCTATTCCTAGGGATTTTAAGGATTTGAATGATAGCACATTTTGCAATCAATGTTGTCAAGTAATGGACTGTACCACTATGCCTTTGTCTTCAATATATCACCCACTTTCTTGGATCACTAATATTAAATGACATTAGTAGGTGATCCTTACATTCCTTAATAATGGCTCATCAACCCAAATATCCTACTTTCCCTAGTATTCTGTGCACCATTACTATTGCTTTACACTTTAATTTGATCTTTCTATAGAATTGGTGGCTCCTTGTGTTATGCTTTAAATTCTGGCATGTTTCTAGTCTTTTTAGATTTCTATGCAACTCACTAGTTTCTTATCAAAACTTTCTCTTATTGGCTTATGTTGGGACTTTTCAAGGCTTCCACAATCAAAATAAAATTCTCACTGGAAGTATTTTGTGAAAGTTTCTTTTTTTGTCCTTTCATTGGAACTTTTACTACTTCATAACTTTTCAAAACCTCTAAATAATGGATTTTTTATTTCTTTATGTTGGTCATCCTTCTCTTCAACTTTCTACCATTTTGAGAAAAGTTTTGCGTGAGTAATCAAAACATTTTCCATTATTTTCTGCTTGGGACTTTTGCAAAATAGCAATCACCTCTAAGTGGGAATTTTGTGCCTTTTGCCAGCTGACATTTATCTTCTTCTTTTTTTTCACTCCAAAACCCTTGAGTGTAGTAATAAACCACTATATTTTTAGTGACTCACAAGGGCATTCCTTCTTACAGAAGGAGAATTTAGAATTTTTGTCTTTATCCTTGGTTAGGGATCAAAATTTTATGTCCTACAAAAAATACAAAAAATGAAAAATAAAATTTTAAATTTTGCAACTTGTACAATTCTTGCTTGATTTTTACCTGTTCCTCCCTTGATGGGCACTCTATTTACTCAAATTTCTCATATACTACTTCTCAGTTAAATTTATCATCATAGGATAAAATTTTGGAGCTAAATACACTCAAGGATATTTCTTTAGATGAATTCCATTTGCTTGTATAAGGAGAATATCCCCTTCCATGGTTTCTAGTTCAATTGAGTTTTGATCTTTGTAATAAGTTATGATATATAGCCCACTCTATATTACATCAAATTTGGTATGATATCTTGGCTTACTCATATCTTTATACTAGTTGAGGATCATTTCACTAGATTCAAAGTTCTATGGAGTGGATTTTCTATCAAATCATATTTTAACCATTTCTTGATGTTTTGTTAACTACTCTCTGGTTTCTTTCCCTAGTTCTTTAAGCTTCAATAGCTCTCCCATTCTTATTGCATTATTTATTTTTACACTTTTAATAGGCACAATAGCTAAAGTGTAGGTAAATGTTATATATGGGTAGCTTAGCCTCTTTGTCATATACCATATTATATATGGAATATCCTTGAGGTGATACAATCCACCCATAGATACCTATTAAGATGAAGGTGCCACTAACAGTAATTTTTTGAGCCAATTCTCTTTAGAATTCTCAACAAGTTTTTGTTTATAGATTTTCCAAACCATTTTCTTATGGGTAATAATTTGAAGAAGCCTTTAAATATATACAATGTTAGAAAGTTAACTGAGTAATTTTAGAGATTGTGAATGCTTTGGTGTTGTCTATGTTTGTTGTGTTACGGACACCAAACCCAATTATGATGTCCTCTAAAATATCTGTGATTATCTTATCACTAGCCTTTTTTAAAGGGAATTATTTAACCTATCTAGTGAAATACTCCATAGTAGTAAGAATCTATTTGCATTTACTGGATGTTATGTTAATCAACCCTATGAAATATAATCCCCATTGGGCAAAAGGTTCAACTATAGATATGGATCTTAAGGGTATATGTATCTTTTTATTTTTCCTATAAAATAAGTTACACTTTTCACAATTTCTAACCCAAATATGGGCATCTAAAAACATATTGGGATAATAATATCTTGCCTTCATGATTTTATTAGCTATTATTTGGGCCGAGAAGTGTCCACAAGAAATTCCTTGATAAAATTATTATAGCAGGGTCAGTACTTTTTGCTTTTGATACATTACAGTAGAATTCCATCAAAGTTCATTTGGAATAATATTATGTCAATTAATGTATAATGAATATTCTACAACCATAAAGCTCTTCTTTGGGCTATTTTTAATACATCCAACATCTTTTCTATTTTTGCACTCACCAAAGCTACATACTTTAGGTTCATTTTGTAACGACTTATTCTCATTGGTTGGGCTCTTGGAACCAATAAATTCTTGTGAAAACATAGTTCTAGAGGTAGCCCTTTCAAATACTTGTACATCCAGACAAATATATTTGTGTATTGTAAGAAAATCTTGAAAGTTGTCGCTTTCAACATTAGATCCTATTTGTGTTTGCAATGGATTATTATTGGTTCATCATTTGTTCCTAAATTCACTTCCACAATCTTGGGTCCTTCATATTTTATACTATCTGGTTCTACCTAATCCTTTTACACAATATCTAGATGTGTTGGTTTTGCATATATCTCTGCATCACCAACTGTATACTCAAAAAATATTTTTAGAAATGTCTATTTTTTATTTGTCATCTTCTTGTGTCTTCTTACTAACTTTTTTTATCTTGATTTTCAATAGTTTCTTATGTTTGAATATAGAGGTAGATGGGCTGAAACATTATGTACTCCATTTTCTAATGTAAAAGTTTGATATAAGATTGATTTTCATATTTTTTGCATTCCTTCCTCATTTGGCTCATATTTTTCTTCTTCCTTTGAATAACACCATGATTCATATGTTGTAGCCACATCTTCAATGATAATGTGATTTTTAGATTGATCATGTATTTGTGTTGTCCTTTTTTTAATGTTATTCAACCCTTTTTCCAATTGTGGTTTACTTTGGTCAATCTTAGCCATCCTCTTCCTAACAATGCATCATATGCTAGTTTTTGAATTGTAATCACAATGAAATCCAAGATGAATTCTTGATAAACTATTATTACATTTTAGGTCATTAATACTTCTTTGGTCTCAATACCATATTGGTCGGTACCATAAAATTTATAACTAGGTGCCTACAAAAATAGAGCCCCAATTACTTTCCAAGTTATCTTTGGTAGTATATTAATGCTGGAACCTTCATCCATAATTACTTATGTTAATTTATGCTATAGTATTTTCATATGAACTAATGTTGGATTTTTTCCAACATCAATCATTAATATCATTAGATCCATGAAGAGACCCTTCTTCTTGTTTTATTTTAATAGTTAACTCTATACTTCCATTACTTTTTTGGGTTATAATTCTTCTCCCATTACCATGTGTAATATTGGTATGGATCCTAGAAAACTTGTCATCTTAATCTCCACGTTGGTATTTAAGACTTGTGTTTATAGCCTTTTTATTAATGCTTTCCCCTCTAAGATGCTTGACTTATTTAACTCTTTTTGTTCTGCTAAACTTGCTTGTTTAGATTTTTTTGCTTCTTCTTCAATTACATTCTAAGCCACCTACCATCTCTCCTTCTCATGACCAGTATATCTTTATCTTTTCTTCCTATATTATTGGAAGTACATTTATGTTAAAAAAATAACATTATGCAAGTCACTTAGACTTAGGATAGTTAACCTCCTTGTGGTTGCTTAAAATTTACCATTGGAACATATGTGTTACATTATTCTACACTATTTCATTTATTTGAGGAACAAGACATTTTTTGCAAAATGCTTCCACTCTTGAAAATTGTGACACTATATGACTGGTCTACCTTTTGAACCACACTACAACTAAGTCTGACCTCCTTGTCTATTGCCTTGATATGGCCTACCTCCTCAATGATTATTCTTATATCCACCACTATTTGTGCTTTATCCTTTTCTTTGGGCATTCATTTTTCATCATTCCCTTGGATTGTTAGATTTTGGTGTCTTACCCCTTTTACGTTAAATGGATAATAAACAACCTCTTGTATTAACACACCACATATATTACAATATATATTTCTAGGATAATTTGCATTAGTATGTCCTTCAATTTTACAATCAGTATACCATATATCATTTCAATATTTCTTAATTTCCCCCTTAACTTCCTTCATTATTTTATCAAATTCCTTATGAAAGGATTGAATAGCATGAATACTTTGTCATTTGCATCACTATCCAAATCCTAATTCTTAGAATATCCAATAGTTCCTACTGCTATTTTCTTTGAATCACTTTCAAAGTTCTTTGCTTTTTCTAAAGCTTCAACATATGTTGAATATGAAACTACCTTCAAATTATTTCTATATTTTGGTAATAGTCCATAAATGAACCATATTTTAATAAGTCTATCGATTTGTGGAATTTGCATTTTGTTCATAAGATATTTCCTTATTTCTTTGATTATATGCTTTAACATCCTCATATTTCCCTTGCTTTGTAGCATATGTTTCAGTAATGATTTATGTGTCATCCCTCAAAGGATAAAATTCATTAATGAATTAATATTTTATTATGTTCCATACCTGAAAGGTTTGTGTATTCTCTCACTTTAGATATGAATCTATTGTGAGTCCCCATAATATGGTATTAAATAATTTAAACCATTTATCTAGTTGTCTTACCCCATTTTCTTTCCAAATGGTGGTACATGCAATAAAATGTCTAATTGGATCTTTCTTTCCTTCACTCATAAAAGGTGGGCATTTTTTCTACTACATTTAGTGGTAATTTTAGACATTCATGGAGTTCCTTCTTCTTCATCACTTGATGAGAACTTCATCAGGATTTATATTTGATCTCTTTCTATGATGGATGGTTCATATTTTTTTTAATATTCTAATGTTTCTATCCTTGGTACTTTATTTTCACCAAATAGTCATCTTCCTACTTCTTGTGCATCCTCACTCTGCAACCTTCTCCACTGGTATAGGGACTATGGTGTGAGTCTATTTTCTTTATTTATTGTGTACAATTGCTTTGATAACTGACTCTCGTCTCTACCCTCTTGACAAAATTCCTAATGCCTACTCAAGTATCACCATCCATCCTTTATTTCCTTGCACTCTTTCTACATTAGCTTTTTTCCTTATGCTAAAGTCTACTTTGACTATTGGTTGTTCTCCTTGCACTTCATATTCATACTTAACAATAATTTTTCCACCTCTCGGTATCTCATTCCTATGAAGTCCATACTTATTTTAATATTGGTTCATGTATTTCTTGGATTAAGGATTCTATATTGCTCACATTCCCCCTTTGACCAATCTATGCACTCCTTACTAGAACTTGCTCTTGTCTACGATCTTGTCGTCCATGTCTTTATAGACTTGTATATGTCATCCACCACTATTTCTTTCACACTACATACTATTCCAATCCCTCCTCATTCCTAACAATGATGATGGTGCCAATTATAGCATGATTGATAGTATGCTCAAGAGGGAGTGGTGATATATTTACGTATAATTCCTCAAACCAATATTTATTTCTTAACTACTAGAGTGCAATTCTAACAATAATTTGGTTGTATGATTCCAATCATAAAAATTTCATAAAATGTATATTTGTATGATTTTATAATCACAAAATGCATAATAGTATGATTGTACATTTCTAAAATGTATAGTAAATGATTATATGGTTCCTAAAATATACAATATCAGTAAAACATATAATCATCAAACATTAAAATGGCAAAAAAAATGTAATTGGAAATGTGGCAATTCTATCTAAGTTATTCAACTAACAAATTGGGGATTTCTAACTAGCAGATGCTAACTGTACAATTCAATGACCAAATGTATGGTTATTAAACTGTTGTATGTTTTACAAAGTTTTCTTGTACAAGTATCAATCATTCAATCAATTCTATCATTACATCACCTTTATTATACTATAAATTATATATAACAATATGTAAAGCCTTTGCATCCCTTCTACAAAATGAATTCATCACACATTGCACTTATTGAGTTGCCATAGTCATCTATATAATTTTCTATACTAGGATTTTGTCCACCATCTACACTACACAATATCCTAAAAATATTGGCATCTACAATTGTACCGTGATATAACATAGATACTATAAAATAATTTATTGCTCAATATATGCATGCAAAAATATACTTACATAATTGGTTTATATAATTATTGATGTTGCATCCCATATTATCATGTTATTCATAGTACATAGGTTCCAATGGACTCAACATTCATAGAATAAAACCCTCTATTGTAACATTACTCCATGCAATCTATCTACAACCACAAATGACACTAAAAAAATGAATGGGGTCCTTATAATGCCAACCCAGGTTGTTCCTAAGCAGTTCCTAAGACAACACATTATTTACAACTACCATCCCGTAATTGTTGTTCCTAAGGTTTAATCAATTTTTCTAAAGTCTAATTTGTTTTTATATCAAATTGCATTTCATGTACATTTCTCTTAATTTTGTCTAGCTTCAATTTAATATAATATTTTTTTTATCAAAATTGCACAAGACTCTATCAAATCTTACAATTTGTACATTAATTCTTTTTTTTGGGAAGTGGATTTTTTACCTACACCTTACTTTCTTTGCCAAGAAACATTTGAAATATCTTCAAGAGAGGCTTATTATATCTATAAAATAATCCATTGGGAAGGCTCTTAGTAATGGATGAACAAGAATCTTCTCAAAACCAAAATGCTCTTAAAATTCCTTATGCCCTTTTGCATTGATATCCTTTTTCCACTAAGTGCTACTAGAGCAATTCAGTGATCCTCCTCTTGTTATTAATGGGGTCAATAATGAAGGGTATGAAAAGGATCACTTTGAATATTTATATGGTATGTCTACAAGGATTTCGTCTAGCAACATTTATTAGAAATGGAGGACCCTTGGTTCTTGGTTGTATTTTCTCTTTCTTCTATTAAATCCATTTAGCTTGTGATATTTTGCTTTATCTTGTTAGTATTTTTAATATTTTTATGTTTGTTTTTTGTATCAATTATTTCCTTTTGATGTGCATCTTATTTTATCTTTCACATCAAAAAAGGGTTTTAATTCTTTCAAACAAGAAAGCACATTGATCCTTACTAACATTAGATAAATCCACTTGTATTAATTGCCTTATTTCCTCTGCATCTATCTACAATTATTTTATTTTGTAGGTACAATCAAAATTACTATTTACGAGCAAAAGCACCATACAAATATACCTTTGGAACTTCTTCCAAGTGCATATGGCTAATGCTTTTTCATGGCACTTATGTATGGCTCTTCTACATGGTGCATTAATAGAATGATTTTGTGTGGCACTTCTACCTTAGCCTATCAATTAGGTGTTGTTTATGTTGTTTTTAGCCTATTCCTATTAATGGATATTATAATTGCATAATTTATCTGATCTATCATTTCTAGTTTTGTAATAAGGTCTTTGCAAAAAGGTATAAAATATATTTTTTATTACAAAATTGGTAAAGGATTGGTAATAGAACTTAATTGCTATTTTAGGAACTAAATTAAAGATGCATTTAGCTACATTACAATGTAATTTTGTTGTTTTAGAGCAATGAGAAAAGTATTTGCTTTCAAAAATTGATTAAAAAGGATAGATATTGTTTTGTATTTTTATAATTAGGTACAAAAGTGAAGCACACATAGCTACATTCTAGTATAGTCTTGCATATTTGTGTATTTTCCATATATTCTTTTCCAAAATAAGTATAAATTCATGTAGAATAAAGTTTTGTATGCTTATGCATCTGTATCTTGCATGGAACAAATTAGTTCTCAACATCTTGGATAGGATAAGTTTTTAGAGGGAAGTTTTTGCTTCCTGTTTAACCCGAGGCGTTCACAAATTTTATCCATCAAACTAGCTTCTTAGGAAACAATAAGATAAAAATAATGACTGTCATTTTACACAAAGAAGGGCATACATTTACAATTGTCCTTATTTGTGTGACTATAAATATGATCAACTAGTTTTTAAAAAGTGTTTTCAAAATTTATTAAATCATTATTATTGTAATAAACCTTAATCCTAATAAAATTGATAAAATGAGTAAGCTTGTCTTATTTCATACGAATATTTATTATAACAATTTTGTTTATGCAATTCATCAAAGTATTCTTAAATTCTATCATCATTTTATTAGATGTCTTGATATTGTTAATAATTTGGGTAATATTATATTTAAGGATTTGTGTATACAATTAGTGTAAAAGAAAATATAAGCCTATTTGATGATGGTCATCATCTTCCATATTAGATACATAAATACATAGCAAGGATTTTCATGCAAAACAAGACAAGGATTATTTTATATATAACTCATCCAATAATATACAAAGATGACAAGGATAATGCCACATCCTACATGAAGTCCAATTATTGTGGGAATAAAAGGTGTTACTCCAAAGAATGTCACAAAAGTATCAAAGACATGGAAAGAAGTAGAGACACAAAATTTAATTCTTAGAAATGTAACACTCTTGTTATTGCTCTCCAAGCTTATAACTCTTATATTGAATAATAGATAATTGATTCAGGTATAGTTTAGCATATATTTGATAATATAAAAGTGTTTGTGTCATTAAATAAGGATAATTTATAAGGGGACAAATCATGGGTGATAATAACAACATATAAATCCAAGTTAAAGAAAATATTATTGTTAAGAATGTATTGATATGTTTGCTTCATCCTTGCCAATAAAAATACTTTCTATTATCTAAATTTCTAAAAATGATGCAAAGGTTAAACTTTATGCTAATAAATATTTTATTAAGAATGTAAATAAAAATTATAAACTAATTTATGTATGGTTAAGGAATTTTTTCCTAAACGAGGATATGATTGAAAAAAATTTCCTATAGTTTTTGTTTGCATTATTACAATTTTTTTATATTGTACATTCCCTAAAACTTGATTTAAAAAGGTATGTTGAATAGAATTCGAGGATGATGGACTTATTATATAATTACTTTGATATTTTTCCATATTTATTCAATTATTGAAGGCAACTATCTTGATTGGAATTTTTTTATCCAAACAATGGATCTAGAGATAAGAAAAAACATGATTCTAATCTATAAGATTTCATAAAAAAATTCCTAAGGATGTGTTTCCTCTATACCATATATGTTTTGTCATATTGAAAAATAAAATAGATAATAGTTTTATTAAAATTATGTAGCTTTTATTTTTCACTACCATTGTTGTTCTTGGTGTTTATTGCATTGATGGTGAATTACTTCAAATGAGTATATTCACATATGTAGATACACAAAGGCACTACCTTTAACCCAACTATTTGATGCTAATTGCTAATGCACCCAACTATGTACACCATAATATTCACCATCAGGGTTTAATTAACTTTATTGATGCAAATGAAGCAAAGAGGATCAACTAAAAAACAAACTCCCCTCGTAATCCAAACATCTCCAAGAAAACACATGCATAAAATTAGTAAATACAACTAATATATTTGTATTTCTCACTATAAAAATTACAACAACTAGCTAACACTCCCCTTGCTAGCCCTTTTCAACTCCTCATCATTCATCTCACATCCTTATTGTTTTCATTACTGATATCTTGTCAATCCCTTATTGACCCCTTATTAGTCCTTGTTGGTCCCTTGTCAACTCCTTGTGGCCCTATTTGATTGATTTTTGGTTTCTATAATTAGCAACCACATCTCCACTTATGTCCTTATAACAATGAGAAACAATTCTAGAAGATGGAAAGTTGTGCCCCTTCCTCTTTCCTGGATAACTAAAAAGACTTATTTTTTATTATTTTATTTTTTTGGATGCTTATACATCATTCATGCAAAGCAAAATATGTAGAAAATAAATCAATCATGTTTCTTAGAATTTTCTCTCGTATCTTTTTATTCACATAAGGAAGGAATTAATTATAGCATTTTATTCCTACATATTTCTACTTGAAATTGTAGGTGATCCGTTTTCCCTTCATATTTGATTTGGTGTGCTATGATGAGAGATTCTCATTTATTTTTTGGACTATGGTACAAAGTATAGAAACCATATTTTCACTCTAATTTTCTTTAATTTCTTGTAGATATGTGCTATATATTGTCATACTTTACAAGTCACTTTAATAATGTCTCTATATTCTAGTGCCACTATGAATTGTTTGGCTAAAACTATTGATTTTTTAAGGAATTGTATTTGCTATACATATTTGGATTTGACATGAATATCTATACATATTTGGATTTGACATGAATATCTATAACTTATTTTTTAGAATTATATTTTTATGGATTTTTTTTCCTTCTCTCTAAACATGAATCTACATATATAATCTTCTTTCTTGAAGATTTGTTGATGGAAATTATTTTTTATTTTTGGATTCAATATAAGTGAAATTCCATTATTCTTCCTTTGAACAATGATATATTACCTTTTGAATTACTAGACTTCAAAAATGTTGTCTATATTTTCAATGTCCTTGATACTCTTGTGAAACTTATTGGCCTTATACCTTTGCTTTTGATGATAATTTCACTTCATATAGGACATGGGATTAAGCTTGTGATTATAGTTCTTGGATGTATTATACTTATTTTGTATTTCTTATAATGAAATTATTTGTTTTAGATTTATTTACCCTTAGAGAAAAGAGCATGACCATCATCAATAGAGTCCTCTTTTAGAATTAAAAAACATTAAAGCAAGATTTTTGAAAGGGTTTCCCTTTCCTTTTTACATCAACTTAGTCATCAATATATATAGACTATTTTTACCACTGATATTGGAACCTCGGTGTAAGATACATCATTCATATGTCTCAACTATTTAGCCAAGGCCTCATTGACACCTCTATTTTCTTTGTTATTTGCTTTACTTATATACCAAATTTATACAAATTCTTAAATGTAATTTATCCAATTTATCAACAATGTCAAGAAATGTAATTAAAGGATCTTATAATACTGTGAAGAAATATGTAAATCAAATCTATATCATAAAAATTCCTACCAAATGACGTAAGCTTGTTTATTTTATCAATTTTAGCATCATTCAAGGAAATATTCCTTGTGAAATTGAAAGCTTCATATTATACAACTTTGTAGCAAGACTGAAGTTATTACATTCTAAGGAGTTAAAGTCTCTAGAGTATTCAATCATGATATAATTAATAATATTAATAAATAAACTCTATTGTATAAGAAGGAGGAAGCATTATGTCTTTTTGAAATATTAGTAGAACAACATACACTTCTGCACATTAGAAAATTAATTGAACCCATCAAGGTATGGGACATATTAAATGAATTATATAAAAAATTTAATGCCACAAAAACTAATAAAATGGAAATAGAGATCTCTTCCCTCAATAAGATTTTAAATTTTGAAGACATTGATGCTTACATTACTTGCTTTTTAAGGTACTATGTTTTGAAAGGGTAATTTGAATTATGTCCAAGACCAACTTTTATTATATAGCCTTGTATAAGTCTACAAGTAACCAATTGTATAAATATATTTAATTATATGTTTATATGTTTAGTTATTCATTTAATATAATCCCTGTAATCCAAAATTAACCTTGTTATAATTAAACCCATACTACATTTTGTAATTAGCTTAAAGCTCACTTCTTATATGTTACTTGAGATTGGTACACATATCATCCATTCCACTTATTCTATTTATGTTGTGACTCTAATATAATATAATTTGGTGCTTATGAGAACCTATTATCTATATCAGTCTTTCATCCCATTTAATATTTGGTGTAGTAAAGTTCTTCTCTATATTTTTATTTTTGTTTTCTTTTTTTTAGACATAGGAGAATTGTCAGCACCTTTGCCTAATAATTGAACCCATATGTTAACACCATCCGATGTTAACACGTTTTCTTGCTAACTAAACTCTTTATTTTTTGTTTTCTTTTTTATACATAGGGGAATTGTTAAAACCTTTGCTTGAACTCAAATGTTAACACATTTACCTACTAATTGAACTTTTTTTTTTTTACATAGGGGAAATGTTAACACCTTTGGCTAATAATTGATATCAAACATTAAGGGAAATGTTAACACCTTTGTCTAATAATTGATATCAAACATTAACACCTCGACGCTAACACATTTGCCAACTGATTGAACTCTTTATTTTTTTATTTTTGCTTTTTTATACATATAAAGGAATTGTTAACACCTTTGTTGATAATTAAACTCAAAACACCTTTTCTTGATAATTGAACTTGAACAAACAAGGACGTTACCACTATAAACAGTGTTAGGAAATCCAGTAGAGGATGACAACCCACCAACACTCATCTGCCACCATCCAATCTATGTCCTTTTGGGTATGTTATGGTTTCAACCTGGATCTTCCAAAAAAGAATTCAAAACCGAAACAATTAAATTGTCAGACAAAATTTTATAGTGTAATACAACTTTTATTGAAGGACAAACACTCGATTGCTACAATCCAACCTACCCCTTTGAATATGTTGTGGTTCCAACTTGGGTCTCCTAAAATAAAAACTAAAGCTCAAACCACTACATTATCCTTGTAGACTGAATGTTAGGATAAACCCGTAGGTGAGTTGGAGAGGAGAGGGAAATCCTCCAATGGTGGTCCGAATCTCCACTCTACCAAAAAGTTGAATTGGGTACCCAAAATCCAAAATCCAATTGATAATTTTGGTGCGGGCAGGGCCGAGTGGGACTCCCAGGTGACTTTGCGGTGTAGAACCCCTTGGTCTCTCAGACCAACGTGCCCAGCAAGAGGTTTTTCGCTTAAAAAAGAAAATTTGGGATAAACTATGCATTTTCATGAGAGTTCTTATATAAGGGTTTGAACTTGAGTAAAATATTAAGTTAAAACACAGGTTTTTATGAGGGGTTTAAGTCCCTTTATAGGAAGGTTTGAACTTGAATCTCTTAAATGGAAACTCAAAATTATCACCATATTATCTTTACCCAGATAATTACTTATGATTATTACCAAAAATAAGTATGAAATCCAATACGATATCAAAATGGATATGAAGTTTCATAAATTAACGAAATAAAATTTGTTAGAATCCTTTGATCTTTCCATAGGAAAAAATGAGTTTTTAGACTTTCATAAGCACACGTTTGACAAGAAAGGTAAAGAAAAGTTGTATTTTTTTCCTCCAATAATTTAGATTTTGTCGTTAGTGACAATTATCTTATATAGCTTAATAATACTAACGTATATTTAAAGAATGTACCTAACCTGATTGATAAGATTTTCATGCATTATTTTATAAAATACTTCTCTTAATCCAAATTTGGATTGGATGTACAGAATAAATGCAACATGCTCGATTGTAAATTTATTGTATCATTTTAGGTTGTATTGATGTTAATTAATATATCTAATTTAAGTGTTTAGATATACGTGTAGATCGTCTTCTTACCTTGTCATAACTTCGTGTCTTTTTCTTCGATTCCGGTAGCTGCTGTCCCTAACATGAATTAGCCGGCCATATTTCTGGGTTTGGCCAACAACTCCATTTCTTGCACCGAATTGCATCTTGAAAACAAATATTAATATCCACCGTCGTCCTCCACGTTTGTATGGTAACGTTAGTAGTTTGAAGTGTTCATAAAATTGCTGCGTAATCCAAATTCATCTATTGCTCCAAACGACAAATGCATCACCAACCCCGTTTCATCAATATCTGAATTAAAGAATCGTTTAAATTATGGAGGGTCAGCACAGCACATCTTTGGCCACCTGCTCCGTCTCGGTCTTTACGCGTCGTCTAAGCTTTTGTTTCTATATGAATATGATAACAATAATGTTTAATGTATGGGATTTCATACTATCTCCAAGATATCACCGAATAAATTAAGAAAAGCTTTGAATGCGTAATATGATGTTGGTCATAAGTTATTATGGACTTTATTGAAATATTTAAAATATTAATATTCTTGTCTTTATTGCATGTAAGGATATTTAAAATTAGATTACTTTTAATAAAAAAATGGAGGTTAAGCTTATAAATTATTGTTCTTGTGTCAAATTTAAGGGGCAATTAATAAATAAAGAATTGTGTGTTTTGCTGTAGTAATTTGTGCGTGTCTCTTGTTATTATGATTTCTTCTATATCTTTTAATAATATTTCACTATTTTTTATAAAATAATATTAATAACTGTTTGTTAACTTAAAAAAGGTTTTTAAGTATTTTTTCAATTTTTTAAAGATGATTTTATTGTGGTTGATTCTAAGTGGTAAGACTTTATGCATCTAAAGGTTTTATATAACTCATTTTCAACTAAATCTCAAAATGAGAAATATTGTATTCATTTTAATGCTACAAAAATCATAATTCTTTCTATTAAATTTATAGCGCCCAAATGCTCTTAGCTCTTATTCTGCCAAACTCGTAGAATCGTCAAAAGTAAACCAAATAGTGCACTACTAGATTCTGTTCTCTTCAAAATTTAGGCTATGATCATCTACAAAGCATGACCTCCCACAAAACATATTTTTCCAGGTTTAGATTAAACAAGCTTTGTTAAAAAAAGCACAAAACTCTCTTCTCATAGATAAATCTTGTTATGATAGCAAATCTTGGTTTACAGTGAAAATGTAGAATAAATCTTAACAGAAAGGAGTAGGCACAAATTGTTGTAGCAAAACACACATTCTTTTTATTGATATCTACTATAGAATTAATGCAACAATAATTTTTCCAAAAATTGTTACAACAACAAAATCAAAACAAGCATGTGATCTACTACAAAATGCATATCAAGGAATAGAAAGGTAAAAGTCATCAAATTTTAAAATCTTAGAAGAGACTTTGAAAATATTTTTATGAAACACTAAATCTATGCAAGGATGTTTACTTCAACGATAGGTGTAGTAAATCAAATTAGATCTTATGGAAAGAATTTTTTAAATCAAATATTTGTAGATTTATTTTTAGAAGTCTCCCTTCACTTTTTTATCTTGTTTTGGTTGCTATTAAAGAATCAAAGGATCTAACTTTGTAATAAGTAAATGATATTATGGGATCTCATTAAACCCATGAGCAGAGGATGAATAGATCCACTAAGAAACCAATGAATAAACTTTTAAACTAAAGGTTGATATTTCAAAAAATAATGGAAATAATTTGTACAGTCATCTGATAAGGGAAAAACAATTTAGAGGAAGAGGATGTGAAGGTAGAGGAAGTAGCAATGGATTAGGAAGAGGCTATAATAGCAACAATAAATAAAGAAACTTACCCAAGTGTTGTAGGTGAGTTGGAGAGGAGAGGGTAATCCTCCAAGGGACATCCCAGGTCCCAAGTTCGAATCTCCACCCTACAAAAAAGTTGAATTGGGTACCTAAAATCCAATTGATAATGTTGGTGCGAGCAGGACCAGGTGCAACTTCTAGGTGACTTTGATGGTGTAGAACCCCCTGGTCATGGTCTCTCAGACCAATCTAGCCTTGCAAAGGGTTTTTCACTTAAAAAAAAAAACAAAGAAAGAAGCTTTGGTCATTATGAACATGATTTTTGGAAAAAGCATAAGTAATGTGCTAAATTTTTTGAAGAAAATGTAGAACAAAGTTGTTTATTTTATGTTTGTGATATTACAAAAGAAATATCTAAAGATCTATGGCTTTTGGATAGTGATTGTAGTAGTCACATGATAGGCAAAAAAAAAATCTTTGTAAATATGGATGGATCTATCAAATCTCTAGTATGGTTTAGAGATGACGAAGAAGTTTATATCATGAACAATGGCACCATTGTAATTAAGATAAAACAAGGTGATATAAATTGTATTCATGAGATTTTATATGTTCTTAGATTATCTCATAATTTATTGAGTATACAACTACTTATTGAAAAATAATATTCTATTATTTTTTAAAAATAATGAATGTATTAGCTATGATAAAAATGATAGCAACCATATTGTAGCAAAAGTTAGTACTCAAAAAATAGAATTTGTTTCCCTTAGACTTGCATATTTAATAAAATCAAGCCTTAAAAATGGTTTTATTTGATTAATCTTGGTTATGACACATAAGGTATGAACACCTAAAATTTTGAGGGCTAAAACCTCTACATAAAAATAAAATGGTGAAAGGATTACCATTTTTCAAATGAGGTTATCAAGTTTATAAAGGTTGTATTTTTGTAAGCAACACTGAGATTCTTTTCAAGTAAGAAATGTATGAAGGGAAAAGGCACCACTTAATTAGTGTATGTTTATATCCATGGTCCAATGTAGATTTTTTCACTCAACAAAGGTAGGTAATTTATTACTTTTTTTGATGACTACAGTTGAAGAACTTTGATATATTTTATCAAAGAAATATCAAAAGCTTTTTCTATCTTTTAGTAGTTTAAAGCTATTGTAGAAAAGCATAGTAGTTATCTCTTGAAAATACTACGTATAGATAGAGGAGTAGAATTTATGTCTAATGAATCTCAATATTCTTGCAAAAACTATGGTATTCAAAGGTAATTGACTACAAGCTATACTTCTCAACAAAATGGGGTAGTTGAATTAACAATTGTACAATCATGGAGACAGCAAGAAGCATGCTCAAGAACAAGGATTTTACAAATAATTTTTAGGCTAAAGTAGTAGCCACATCCATTTGCTAAATATATTTTCAACAAAAAGTGTAAAGAATATAACTCCTTATGATGCATGGAGGGAAAGAAAGCCTAGTGTGGCTCATATTAAGGTGTTTGGTTGCATTGTTTATGCTTATATAGCCAAGGAGAAAAACCTAATGCATTTTTATTGGCTATTGAGAAGATAAAGAGTTATAGGTTGTATAATCTAGTGATAGACAACTTGATAGTTAATTGTTATGTAGTTTTTACTAAATATGAAGCATGAAAATGGAACAAAAATATGCAACAAGAAAAACCAAAAATTGTAGATATAGAACAAGATAATTTACCTTATTTTACCAACCCAAGTAGTAGCTCAACTTCTACTACTACTCCTTTATATAGTATTATTTCAAGTACTCCTCCTTTAGGGAAGGTAAAAACTCTCAAATAAATTCATGAAATAATTACTAGCGATAATTCAATTATGAAATTTTCTTTATTGTTGAATATTTAAGTAATACCAAGATATTTTAAAGATGCAATGAATCATGAAGTCTAGTGTAAACCCATGAATGAGGATATTGCTTCCATAAAATGGAATAGAACATGTAATTTGGTAGATCCTCCATCAAAAAATGATGTTACTAGACTAAAGTAGGTATACAAAACAAAATATAAAGCTGATGGATCCATTGAAAGACACAAAGCAATATTTGTAGCTAAAGGCTTCTCGTAATAACCAAGTATAGATTACAATAAATACTATGTTATATTGGATGTCATAAAAACTATTTTGGCATTGGTAGCACAATGTAAGTCTTTATTATATCAATATGATGTTAAATCATATTTTTTGAATGGTTTCTTGGATGAATAAGTATTTGTAGAACAACCACCATGTTATAAAGTTACAGGAAAAGAACAAAAGGTTTATAGGTTGAATAAATCTCTTTATGGAATCAAGCAAGCACAAAGATCTTGGTATGACATAGTTGATAGGTATTTTTAGAAAAAATGGCTTTAGCACAAGTGCAAGAGAACACACACTCTGTATCAAATTCAAAGGTACTAGTAATTTACTTATTGACTGCATGTATGTTGATGACTTGATTTACACTAGCATTAATAAAGTTTTAGTAGAGGAATTTAAAAGTAACATGAAGAATTAATTTGAAATGTTATATTTTGTTTTAATAGATTACTTCCTTGGCTTAGAAGTAATAAAATGGAATGATGATATTTTTAGCTCATAAGAAAAAGTATGTAGTTCATTTTTTAATGAGTTTACATATGGTTTTTATGAGGGATCCTGGTCCCCTCATACTGTGTGGTATTTGAACCTTAGACCTCTAAAAGAGAGGCTAAAGCCCCAAAGTATGTAGTTCATTTACTTGACAATTTTAGAATGAAAATTTGTAAACCAACAAACAAAAATTCTAAAATGAGTGATAAGATAGTCAAGAATGATTGTAATTAGAAGATAGATGCTACACTATACAAGAGTTGTATTGGTAGTCTTATATATCATACTACCACTAGAATATATGTAACAACCCACTTGTTATTCAACCTAAAACAACCGAAGAGAGAGAATATTATTTTTGTGTGTGGAATTCACAAGCTAACATTCACAAGTAATTTTATTTTTACATAAGGTATAACCACTTTTGAGATCAATTGTAGCTTACAACACTCAAGTGGATGGGACTGATAAATGTCTCATAGCTTAGAGTTCTCATATTTTGGGATATGACCCAAACACATGTGAGCTACAACCCAACATGTACATTCGAGCTACAACTTATAATGTAAGAACTTGTTTGAGCTACAACTCAAACACCTTCAGGCTACAACTCAAAATATTCTATTGCCAATGATTGCTAATTACCTTCTTGTAAATATATTTTGAGCTTCAAACCAAACACATTCTAGCTACAACCCAAAATGTACACTCAAGCTACAATTTAGAATGTAGGAACTGGTTTGAGCTACAACTCAACGCATTCAAGCTACAACCCAAAATGTACATTTGAGCTACAACTCAAAATGTGTTCATTGCAATCAAATATGGAAAATTGTTTGAGCTACAACTCAAATGCATACGGGATACAAACCAAAATTCACTCTCGAGCTACAACTCAGAGAGTGTTGCTTCAACTGATATGGTAGTCACATCCTCACGACTATCCCAAATCATGGAAATATCTTGACAAGGTACTAGACAGGATGTCTAAAGCATTGTATTCCCAAGTAACCCCACATGAACATAACTAAACCACATATGATTTACCATATCTCCCTAGGCATATTATAATACTTTTCTTTAACATTCCATGACTATTGCAATGGATAATAACTTGAACTAAAGCATTCTCAAGTGAATATAAAACATTCCATCATATAAATAAAACATGATTTCATTCATATTCCATCTTAGTAAAAGACTATGCATATATCATTTTCCTTTCATAACATCATAAATAAGTTTGCTTGCATATCAAAGAAACTCTTGGTTTAGTTCATAACCATAATAATAATAACTTTCCATTGAAGAGCATACAATAAATTAAAACAGAAGATGCAAGTTTCAGGATGACAACATTTTTATCGTAGGAAACCTCAAAGGGAAAAATCCAGTCTCAAGGACATATATTTTTATTTCATAAACATGATGTTCCCAATACAATCAAATTAATGAAATTACACTATTCATTTTTCCAAAGTATCCTTATAATGTCATAAGAATTTCCACAATTCTTATGTTACAAAAGAACCACAATTCTTCCCAAATACATTTAACAATACATTTTCACCCAACATAGTATCATGTTTTTTAAAAATATTTTCGTATAGTACAAATTTTAGGAAGGAACCTCATTATACTTAAATAATGAACTCCATGTTCGTTCTTCCGTAAATTTATGCTAAGGGAAGCCCATTTGTCCTTAGGAGATCATTTAATTGAATCCAACAAAGACATAATATATTCGTCAAAATACCTCTTTCAAATGAACATAATCTATTCTTTCTTATAACAAAAATATATTAAGAAAGGGGATAGAAATTAACTTAATTTTTCATGGGAGAGATTAATCCACTTAATCTCTCAATTAAACAAATTTGAATATCAAAAGAACATTAACTATCTTAACTATATAAAAATATGAAGGGAGATCATTCACTTAATCTCTTAAAAAGGGAATATTAATCTATATAATCTCATAATTACTCCCAAATAATAATCCAAAGGGAGATCATTCACTTAATCTCTTAAAAAGGAAGATTAATTTATATAATCTCATAATTACTCCCAAACAATAATCCAATGAGATAGCATTCACTTAATCTCAAATTATTCCAAAAGAAGATATTAGTCCATTTAATCTCTATACATTCCAAAAGAAGAGATTAGTCCATTTAATCTCTAGTTGTTCCGAAAGGTGTGTCTCAATTCACTACCAAACATTCGGGTGCATTAACTAGCATAAACAAACCTTTGATGATAAACCATCCAATCATAGTGCTTCACATGGCAAGACACAAGTGTGTCAATTAGAACACAGGGTTGCATGTGGGTTAGCAACCAACCAAAATGATACAAGTGTCCATAGTACGCCCAACTAGCATGTAGTGGCCTGGTTTGATGGCTACCTTGACAACTTAGTGGTGGTCACTTTTTAAGGGAAGCCAATTCCATTTTAAACCACTCTTATCCACCTACACCATTGATGTGGGACAAATCCTAACATGAAGAATTAAATGAACACTCCAATTTGAGCAGATAACTCGAAATCAACTAAATACCATATGTTAATATTGGATTGGTAAAGTGGTCAGCAGAATTCAAATAGATTCCATGCCACACATCCTATCAACTAGTACCAAGCAGCCAAGTGTGTCTCCAACTGGCACCTAACAGACCACCAAGTGGCTCAATCTCATGACCATCACATGGTGGTCAAACGTGATAGGGATCCAAGCTATATTTATATCCCTTTATCACCCAAGCAAATCCCATGTAGGACAATGCTCGCAAAAGGCTTCTTAGAAGCCTTCTACCTGAGCAGAGATGAGCACAATTCAACACCTTGGTCGCTTAGGGGTCAGCTCCCTTGAGACCTAAAACCCATAGAAGGCTCCCCTATGCCCATATAAAAATATTTAACCCATCCTTAGATATATCCAAGGGTTAAGGGCTTTCCATAAAGTTTTCTAACATTTACTGGATCATTCAAATTGATATAGCACAAGGATGTTTTTGAGTGAGTAAAACAGAGATTTATCATCTTAAATTTAGGTTTGAAACACATCATAGGTCATCTATCACTAAATAATTCACAAGTT
This sequence comes from Wollemia nobilis, assembly GCA_028583015.1. Lineage (NCBI taxonomy): Eukaryota > Viridiplantae > Streptophyta > Pinopsida > Araucariales > Araucariaceae > Wollemia > Wollemia nobilis. The sequence continues at coordinate 7,869,443 of JAQPPZ010017095.1, forward strand.
GAGACATAGGGAAACATATTTCACAAGATAAAATATAGGTAGACGTCTAGCATACTCAGGCTTCAAGGGAGACGTCCATAATAGGTCAACCCATTCGTAGGGTTGAATCAAAGTAATTACAAGTTTTTGATGGAGTTTCAAATACCTCCATATTACAAAACAAAGTTTTTATAACATAAAATCATTTCTTCAAACCAACTAAAAAGTGTCTCTTTCAAAGCCTATAAAAAATTTGCCTTCGTAGGGCTTAAATAAACCACAAATGGTGCTAAATCAAATAATAAATGGAGTATAAAACCATAGAATTTTATCACCCAGACTTGCAATCAATTGGAAATCCAAAAGTAGGAATATGCAAGTGCTTTAACAAGGAATGAAATGGGTTTCTTTAAAATCTAATTTAACACATTCATAAGCAATAAAAGGCATGGAAATACTAGCCTTATCCTCCTGTTAGGTTGATCTCCAAATTTTTACAGCCTCCTAAATGGCCTCCAAAACTAGCCTTCAAGACTACCTCGAGTTTGCCTCCCAATTCCACCTTCTAATGCTACTTCTCCATGTTCGTCTCCCAAAACCAAAGCATCCCCTTTTAGAATGTTTCCTCCTCCTTTTTGGGCCATCAAGTAGCGCTTATTATTATTATTTAATAATAAAATATCCTTCCAAATTTGGCCCTTTCCTAGCCACTTTTTAGGCCTTTTTCCTATTGAAATAGTAAGATGCATTAATTTAGTAAATATTAAATTCCCATTAGCAAAGATACCAATTCTCCTCCCTTAATTTGGAGGGGGTCCAAATCAATTAGCCCCTTTATATTTTTAACCCTTTTCCTAAATTCAAAAGGACTACTATTGAAATAATAAGACACCTTAATTTAGTAAATATTAAATTCTCATTAGCAAAGATACCAATTCTCCTCCCTTTATTTGGATGAGGGGTCAATTTGAAATTATTTTATTCCAAGAGAGAAGATGCTCCTTCTTCTCCCCTTGGTTTGGATGGGGTCTTTGTCACCCAATTCCAACTCAATTTCCTATTTTACAAAAATAGGCTATATAATCAAATCACCTAATTAAAGCTAATAATAATTAATTACTTAATATTTTAATTAATATTAAATCATAATTAAAACCATTATGGATATTAATCCATTTTTTTCTTCCTTCTTGTCCTTAGTGGTGACTCCTTTGTCCACTCTGTCTGAAGTTTTCTTGTTCCAGCAACCATGTAGACTATCAATAGTACCATATTCTTAAAAAAAGCAATCATACATTGAAAATAATCAACTTAGTGCCATTTAATCCATCTTCAAAACAAAATAACAATTGATAAGTCCATCATATGAAAATGCTTGCCAAGATAGGGTCATGACATACTAACCCCCTTAAAAAAATATAGTTCTCTATATTTTCTTGCAATACAAAGCATATCTGAACATAGGTTTTCATAACCTTATTTTTTCACAAGTGGCACATTGTTCAACATTGTTTTGTTTTATTTTCATAGAGATGATATAAAATCATATTTCCATAATATTTTAGACACAAAAAGTCTAAATGCAACTAGGTTTATCAAAATCTCTCACAAAGGAGTTCCAACCTATGACTTGATGGCCCTTATCATGTGTTAACCTCATATAAAATAGGTTTCATCAAAGATATAAACATAATGTCATAAATCTCACTTCAAAATACTCATATATCTTGAAATTCTCTTTGGAAAATATATTTTCCACTACCATTGCATCATCTTTGATGTCCCTTCTATCCCCTCATATATCTTGATATTCCAAGTACTTGCTTCTTCCTTACAAGTGTATATCAACAACTCTTCTAGTAATAACAAAACGATTACTAAGGCTATAATATGTTCATTGAAAGAACTCCCTAAAATAAAACCACAGAGTATTTCTCATAGTAAATTAAGTTAGAATATCATTGTATCAATCTTTTCTAGATGTATTTGCCATGAGAATGTACTACTATTCATCCAACTATGATAAATAGCTAACTATGATGGAACCAAAATCAGCGATCAGGATTTAGATTTAGAAATAATATCTTTATCATTACTTCCACAATTAATTTCTTATCCACATGATCCCCTAATATCTATTCTTATCGCATATGCCATAAACCATTATATATTTTTACAATAGGTTCTCATATGCAGATATCAATAATACCACATGCACTATGTTGTGGTATAATCCGTTAATTAAATAGCATATAACATGCTATTAAACTAAACCACTACCTAGTGGTCAAGTGGCATATTGCTCTATTCCATAGATGTTGATGTTTGGTGGTATCTCAACCATGGTAAAGGTTCTATTTACCTCTATCTTCAAATGTGATGAGGCATGTTTAAGGTTCATGATGACTCTATCTCTGCATTCTTTTACCATGGTTGAGATGTTCAACTTATTTTCCTAGCCAAAGGTGAGGTTTGTATTGTAACACGGCCTAATAAAAGAAAACAATATTTTATTTATCTACCTACCCTTGTAGTCTCTATTGGAGCTTTTCTAAAATTATCCCATCAATATCTAACTTCAACTTCATCCTAACTAGTTGACCATAAATTCTAAGAAGATCTTCTTCTTAACCGTATGTTAGTAATATCAAGGGTCACACTTCCACCATGTAAGGTGTTGTTCCATGAATATTATCATCCAATGATAATAGATATGACTACACTTACTCCACATAAGGTATCATTCCAAGAATATTATCATCCACTCATAATATCTATGACTACTATATCGTTCCAAATTTTTCGCACCCTTACCTTCAGGCTAAAGGATCCATGCCCGAAAGGAGGATGGGACAATACCTCGGACTGAGAGGCCCTTTGAAGGTCCCGCCTCTCGGGGGAGGGGTATTAAGGTGATTTTTCGATGGATGGTGGGGTTCACCAGGAAACGTTTAGTGGCAGTCTCCATGCCTAGGGTGGGAATGTGTTTTAATGTGTTCAATTTTAGCTTTAAACATTCAAATCCTAGGTTTGGCCAAATGAATCTAAGTTGTTCTATTATGAAAATGCAAATTAAATGAATACAGAAACAAATTTAAACAGAAAACAATAGAGAATAAATTAAGTGAAGAAATCCATACCTGATTTCGGATGTCTGATGGAGGTTCTAATTTTTGAAGCAGTCAAGATCGTCTTGAATTTGACAGGATCATCTCCGATCTGACAGGATCATCTGAGATCATCGACGACGAATTCGTCAGAGACCTGCAATCAGAGAAATGGACACAGAATACAGAAAATGCAGCTATGCTGATAAAGGAAAATGATGTGAAATGACAAAATGATGTTAATAAGATAATCCCAAATAGAAATGCAAGTAAATTATGATGCTTTAATAGCTAATCATGATTTTATTATGCAATTAAACTACATGGGTGAACTCCAAGATGCAGAATAACAGAAAATAATAATAAAACTGACTAAATGCGAGAATAAAATAGCAACAAAGAGTAGAGAAAAATGCAAACTCTGGGCAGTAATTGCCCCCAATGTTGACTACGATCGAAATCATCTCGAATTGGGACGCGATCATCCGAGATTGTACAGGATCGTCTGCGATGATCTAAGCTTGCTCTGGCTGAAAAACAATGAAGTTCCTACAAACAAACTTGGAAAAATACGAAGGCAAATGGTGATTTAAGATGGTCTAATGCATGTAGAACTCGTGTTACAAGAAATTTCAGCCAGGGGAATGTCAAGGGGAGGGCCTAAGATTAAATAGGCATAGGAAAGAGGTTGGGAGGTTGGAGATCATCCCAATTTGGGAGATCTCCAATGGGGGAGGTCTCTAACCATGCAGACACGCTTTTGCCCAGGTTAGAGACGTCGTTGAAACAGAAGCTAATTATGAAAAATCAGTTTTGGGATGAAATCGTCTGGACGTCCTAGTCTAGACAAAATCGTCCGATCTGAGGCGATATCGTCTGATCGGCGACGATATCGTCCAACGGTCACAACAAATCCTAAAAATGGCATGAAAAATGAGGAAAGCGGTTAAAAGGCGGTTCGGGGTTGAAAATTTGAATTTGAATTATTACCAAGATAATTTTAATTATTGCTAAGGTTTACTGTGCCAATTTTAGGGTGCTACATTTTGCCCCCTCTTTAGCAAATTTTCCAAAGAAAATGCGTTAAATATGAGTTCTTCTCGATCTACGAGAAAGCAAAAAATTATTCCCATTTTTAGGCGACGATTCTAGGTCGAATCGTACGACTGACTTACTATGGTGCCCCCTCCGTGTTTTTACCCAAATCGAACGTTTGAGGTAAAAACGCGGAAAAGCAAAATTTTAAAATGTTGTTAGTTGTTTTTGAATAAAATTAAGAAAAATAGGGTAAAACCCTAATTCATTGTTCTTGTTCATTTTTACTGATTTCTAGAGCTCTGCAGACAAGATGGTCGAGACAGCGCACAGATCGACAGAGGTCCGGCGCGGGCTACGGGTAAGGGTCTAAACTTAGTTTAGAATGCTTTAATTTAGAATTTTATGCTTTTTAGATCAATTTTGACTGATTTTTGAGCATCGTGGCCATTTTTGGGCCGTCGACGTCGTCGGGATGAAATCATCTCGATTTCATCGAAATCATCTCGATATCGCCGATTTCGTCCAGGGGCGAAATCGGCGATATGGGGACGATTTCATCCAATAAGGGACGATTCCCTCATGCAAAATCGAAAATGAATTTGCTCAAATTTGGGACGATATCTCCAATAGGGACGAAACAAAGAAAGTGAACTTATGTTACTTGCATTTTTTAATTAATGATTGTATTAATGATTTTTATTGTTTTGTTGTTTATGTTGTAGAGAGGATTATTAAAGAGCAGGGAATGGAAATACGATGGGCTGAGGGATGACTTGGCCGCTCTATCTCAGGTAGAGTGAGATCAGTTGGCTCAAGTCGGCTTGCAGCATGTGGCAGATATGCCATAGGTTTCTATAGATATGGGGCTATTGACAGCCCTAGCAGAGAGGTGGTATCCGGGTTCTTCCTGTTTTCGGTTATCGACAGGGGAGATGACTCCCACATTGGAGGATGTATGGAGGATTTTGAGGATCCCCATACAAGGACGGCTAATAACTCCCATGGCCAATCAGGGCCACGTGATGATGCGACTATGCGGAGATCCGAGCTTCACCCTGGAGAAGGGCGGAGTGAACATCGAGTCGCTATGCCAGATGCCTAGGGCATCTAGACTGACATAGGTTTTGGCTGGGGTGGTAGGTGGTCTGCTGCTATGCCATCAGAGTGGATGCAGAGTACCATGGCTACTAACAGATGTGGTCTATGACATGAGAGACCATGGGTATAGGTTTTCTTGGGGGAGCTTTGTACTATGTCGATTGTATAGGATCCTGCATGGGGTCATATACAAGGGCGACCGATGTCTGGTCATGACATCACTACTGCAGGTTTGGTGTTGGGAGCACATCACGGTGCGGAGGCCGGTAGGGCTCCCACTGATAGGGATTGATGGGGAGAGGCCCCGAGCTTTCTACTAGTGGCTTCGAAGAGGGTCACAGGCGGATAGATCTACCAATGTCCCGAAGACTACTTGATGACCTTGTCTCTGACCAGATCACCTGGAGGCCTTGGAGAGATCATCCAGGGTGGGCCGAGGATGGACAGGAGCTGGCTCGCATTAGGCAAACCTACTGGCTGAGGATGGAGAGGGGAGAGGTGGAGCTCCATCGCTATGACCGAGTTTTGAGGTAGTTCGGTCTACAGCAGGGGATCCCATCTCTTAGAGACTACGAGTTTTCTCGGACCGTCCGGGATAACACTACAGTTAGCGGGGCTCCAGATATGTAGCGCTTCTGGAGTCAGGATGCAGATGATGCCCCGATCCAGCCAGTGGATGGGGACGATGCAGGGGTAGCCGATGGCTACGATGCCTGGTACATAGGCATCCGCCCTCCTCGGATGACGAGGGCTCAGGGTCCGATTCATGCAGTTGTGCATCGGATGGGGAGGTGGCGCTAGGTGGCCATTGAGGCGGCATAGGGTCACGGCGGGAGAGAGCAGAGGAGGCCACAGGCTCATCAGAGGCCATGGCAACGGGAGAGGAGGGAGGAGAGACCCCCTTCTCCATGGGAGAGAGGCCACCATCGCCCGATAAGGGCAAGGGTGTGGACAGGAGGAGAGAGTAGGAGATGGCTACTCTGGGAATAGAGACTATTCATCTCCGAGGCACGGGTGCAGACCTTTCAGGATGAGGCTACACGCCACCGAGATGAGGCCACATAGCTCAGATATGAGGTTGCACGCCTCAGAGCACAGAGCGGAGGGGCGAGCACTCGGGAAATAGCATGGTCGATTGCTCAGACCATGTTCTATCGAGGGCTATACTACCATATGGTGCCGAGAGGGCGTAGAGGTATACCGCTATCGGCCATATTGTGGACTCGATCAGGGTTGGGTCATCGAGGACTTCATCCTGATCGATGACTAGGACTCATGACACCACATGGACTACGATGGGGCCACCTCATCCACCTCAGGGCGGGGGAGGAGATGAGGCTGAGAGCTCGAGGGGTTCTTGAGGCTAGCCGCTATAGACTGCATTGCACATTGATACATATATTATTGATAGAGGATTGAGTATGCCAAGATGTAGATTGTGGCATACCAATCTAGTTTTGATATGATGTACATATATTGTTGAGATATATATAGATGAGATATTTTTGATCATATGACTTGTCTTATGTGTTTGTATGATGCTTTAATGTTTTGGTGTGATTGATTTGATGATTCATGTAATTATGTCATTTGGAAATATTATGGTTTGAATGTCATGCTTTTAAAATTTAAATGAAATAATCTGATGTAAACAATTGGTTGTTGTGATGTGATTTGATAAAAATAAAAGGGGACTTCTAACAATAATTTCAAAGGACATTGTCGCTATTATAGACCATTTCATGGAGTCACCGCTCACTCGGTCGTCAAGCTAATCCCAGTATAGAAATATTGTTAAAAGTAAAAGAGTGCTTAAGAGACTGTCTTAAGACTTTGTTGTGATGATGCAAATGATGATGATGATGGTGATTTGTTTTCAGATTTCCATGAAAATATTATGCATGAAATATTATTAAAGATGATTTTTTCTAGGCATAAATTCCTAAGTGTGATAAAATTTTGAATAATTCCCTAGGAATTATACCATCATTGCAAAATTGAAGTTTGACATAATGACATGAAATAGAATAAGTGTTCGTTTGTTTTAAAGCATAATTGTGTAACATAATGATTTAAGTCATATGTTTTTGATGATTTTTTGAAATAAATGGGAAATAAAATTGGTACAATGGTTTGCGCTAGGCATAGAATATTTAGGTATAGACTTATACCATCATCGCGAAATCCAAAGAAGAAATTGATATTGTAGTTTTATTGCATGGTTTAATTTTTAATTTTTGAAAATAAACAGAAAATATGAAGATGAGGACTTGCGCTAGGCATAAAATTCCAATTTTGGTTTTGGAACTATACCATCGTCGCGAAAGTCAAAAGTTATATATATATGTAACTTTATTGCATGTTTTGAAAAATGATTTTGATTTTTTTGATAATGCATGTAGTTGTCTTTATACTAAACAACTGTTCTCAGAGAAGAAAATGAAATTATTCCAGACAATTTGCAAAAATATTTCAAAGTATCTTAAAGACAAAAGTTAGATTTATAAGGAATCCCATGTGCGTATGTGAGTTCATTTCCAATCTTGATTTATCATAATGATACACAAAATCTCTCAAATACAAATGTGTGTGCAATTGCTTTGTGCATTTACCAGTTTTGAGCAAGATAATTTGATACAAGTGATTTGAATTAACCAAATAAGTGTTCATTAACCATGATTTAGATGCATATAACCATACCAAACTACTATGTAAGTCGGGTTATCAAGAGCTAGCTAATCCATAAGCAGACATAGGTCTATACAAAAGAAGGTCGCTAATGTGACAGACATATCACCATGCTAGGAGTTACCCAAGGCCAAGCGGGTTGGGCACAAACCACTTGTTATGGGGCTTACCTCATAGTTTTTGAATAATTGAGAATTCCAGGGATTCAAGCTCATCAACCCTTCTTTTCTTTTCAATGGGTAGGGAAAGGGATTTTATTGCTTTTGCTTTTGCTTTGCTCTTTTGCTCTTTTTGTATTTTTGCTTTTTCTTTTTTTTGTATTTTTGCTTTTGAGATAATGCTGAAATATTGCTGAGATAGTACAAAATGATACTAGAATAATGCTTCTTTTGCTCATAATTTTGTTTGATTTTTCTTTTTATTTTGCTTCCTATGCTAGGGATACTTGCTCGGATTAGCTGTAGAGCAAGGGATTTTTATTCTGGGTAGGGGTGAGCTTGTCCTTTTGTCAATTCTCAAAGATTCTAGACCATGTGCATGATAGGATAGCAGGGGAAACTTTTCGCTCAAGAAACCACTTCTACAATGTAGCATAGCATGGACATTACAAATATGATCATTTTATTGTGAAAGGATATGCTTGGTTTAAGTAAATAACAAGATCAATTCTCTATGCTCAAAACTTTATTTAATTAAATTTTGTGGACTTTGATATAAGAGAGATTAGTAATCATGCCAGATAAAATCAAGATATTTATTTTTGTGTTTGCAAAAGTGAGGGATTCCAAATAAATGCTAATTTATCCAAGATAATTTGAAAATATAACTGCAATACTTTAAGAAGAAATATATACAACAAATATTTTTGAGGAGTTTGATAATTTTGACTCTCTCTTTCTTCTTTATTTTTTTGTTGGTTTGTTTTTGTTTAAACAGTTTTATATATAGATTTTTAAAATGAGACAACATGCAAAATATGTACAAATGAAATGACTAAATTTTATGCGTAATATCGCTTAAGATGCATAATATTCATAGGTTCTTTTAAATATTTACCATCTAAGGTAGCTAATTTGTATGCTCCCGATTCAAATTTAGCAGTGATAATATATGGTCCAAGCCAGTTGGGCTCAAATTTACCTTTAAGGTCTTTAGTTGCATTAGTATTTTTTTTATTTTCTTTTAAAACAAGGTCGTCGACCTCAAAGGATCGATGACGAACTTTCTTGGCATATGATCTTTTAAGCTTGTTTTGGTAGGCACGAAGATGCTCCAAAGCATTGATGCACTTTTCATCTAGGAGTTCCAGCTGACTGAGTCTACCAGCTCGATATTCATCTCCTACTTCGGTATCTTGAAGTAGTAGAGCCAAAGAAGGAACTTCTAATTCAAAGGGAAAAACAGCTTCAGTGCCATAAACCAAGACAAAAGGTGAAGTTCCAGTGGGAGTTCGAACACTAGTGCGATATGCCCACAAAGCTGGATATAATTGAATGTGCCAGTTGCGACCAGATTTATTGACCAATATTTTAAGAATTTTGATTAAGGTTTTGTTAGATGCTTCTGCTTGACCATTACCCTGAGGATAATAGGGAGTGGACCAGCGATGTTGAATCTTATATTTTTGGCATAACTTCTTAACATCTTTATTTTTGAAACAAGTTCCATTGTCTGAGATGAGATTTGCAGGAATTTCGAACCTACAAATGATTTGATTAAAAATAAATTTAGAGACTTGTGTTCCAGTGCGGGAAGCTAAAGGCATAGCTTCAACCCACTTCATGAAATACTCAATGGCGGTTATGATGAATTTGTGTCCATCAGATGACACGGGATTAATTTTGCCAATAATGTCTAAGCCCCATTTTGAAAAGGGCCAAGGAGATGAAATAGCCTGCAGCTCTTGTGCAGGTGCATGGACAAGGTCGGCATGTTTCTGGCACTTGTCGCAATGGCGCACATAATCATGTGCATCATTTTCCATGGTAGGCCAAAAGTATCCTATCCTAAGGAGCTTTTTAGCAATGACACTACCACTGAAGTGTCCTCCACAAGATCCATCGTGGGCTTCACTTAAAGCTGATTTGGATTCTTCTAGATTCAAACATCTCAATAGGATACCTTCAAAAGATCTCCTATATAAAGTATTGCCAATTATTACAAATCGACTTGCTCGTCTACGTAATAACCGACATTGGTTTCTATTAGAATTGGCAGGGAAAGTCCCATTTTGAAGAAAATCAAATATATCCGTATACCAAGGTTCAGGAGTAGTTTCATTGATTAGAAACACATCCAAAGGTTCTAAACATGACTTATTTGAAGCGGGTTCCTAGAGTCGATGAATAATGATGGTGGCATATTCGTCATCTAACTCCAAGGGCAGAAGAGATGCAGTTGCGGCCATAGCATCAGCCGCACGGTTGCTAGTTCGAGGAATAGCTTCCAAGGTAACTTTATCAAATAAGGATATTAATTGTAAAACATATGCTTTATATGGGCGCAATTTATCATCTCTAGTCTGATAAAATTCATTAATTTGATTTATGACAAGTTGAGAATCACCAAAAACTAGCAGATGTTTGATTTTTAACGCCAAGGCAGCTCGTAATCCAAGGATTAGAGCCTCATATTCAGTAGTATTATTGGTGCAAGCAAATGTTAATTTGAAGGACAAAGGTATAATGTGTTTTTGCGGGGATATTAAAATAATACCCGCACTAGCCCCACTCATGCATCGGGCTCCATCAAAGTATAAGGACCATTGTTCAATATGGTCTGCCTCTAATTGAAGGCATTCATCAGGAAACTCAATGATGAGGGGATGGGTAGACTCTAAGGGTGCAGCAGCTAATTGATCTGCTATGATTTGACCCTTAATAGACTTATGTCCTATGAACGTGAGTTCAAACTCGCTTAGAGCAAGAACCCACTTTGTTGTACGACCCGATAAATAAGGTCGACTCATGAGATACCGCAAGGGATCATATTTAGCAATGACATATGTTTTTTGACTAAGCATATAATGGCATAATTTTTGCGTAGAAAATATGACTGCTAGACATAATTTTTCTAATGTTGTGTAGCGGGTTTCATAACTGATTAGAGTTTGGCTAATATAATAATTAGCACGTTCTCTCTTCTCATCATCAAGCTGAGCTAACATAGCTCCTAAAGCAAAATCTGAAGCTAAAATATACAGGAGAAATGGGCGATCAGGTCTAGGCGGTGAAAGCACAGGTGGGTTAAGGAGGTATTGTTTGAGAAGTTCAAAAGCTTCCTTACATTCGTCGTCCCAATTAAAAGGGACATCCTTCTTAAGAAGCTTAAGAAAGGGACCGGTTTTGTCTGCCAGCTTATCGATGAAGCGACGGATGGCTTGAAGTTTACCTTGTAAACTTCGTAACTCAGATATATTGGTAGGTGCGGGCATATCAGTGATAGCCACAATCTTGAGAGGGTCGATTTTGATACCACGTAAAGAAACTAAAACCCCTAATAGTTTACCGGACTTAACTCCGAATATGCATTTGGTTGGATTTAATCGAATAAGGTATTCTCTTAACCGATTAAATACTTTTCTCAAATCATCTAAATGATCATCTTCTTTAATAGAGCGAGCTATAATATCATCTACATAATCATGTAGGATATCATGCATCATATCATGAAAGATATAAGTCATGGCTCGTTGATATGTTGCGCCTGCATTCTTTAAACCAAATGGCATCACTTTCCAACAAAAGGTACCCCAAGGGGTAATAAAGGTTGTTTTAGCCTGATCTTCAGGAGCTATCCTGATCTGATTATAGCCAGAAAATCCATCCATTAGGGACATCATTCCACTCCCGACAGTAAAGTCAATGATTTGATCCATGTTTGGAAGAGGAAAATCATCTTTAGGGCATGCGACGTTAATATCTCTAAAGTCTGTGCAAACCCTAACTTTGGTAGCTTCTTTCTTGGTGACTGGAACTACATTTGAGATCCATTCAGCATAATCAATAGCTTGTATAAAAACAACATTCAGGAGTTTTTCTAACTCCCCTTTGACTAGCAAGGCCACTTTGGGATGCATTTTTCTAAGTTTTTGTTTAACAAGTTTAGCATCCGGATGGACTACTAGATGATGCATGACTACAGAAGGGTCTAGACCTGGCATGTCTTCATATGTCCAAGCAAAGACATCTTCATATTCTTTAAGAAATGCAATGTATTCATCTTGTTTTTCTTGACTTAATTCTGATCCAATATTGATTATGTGAGGATTATCCTCAGTTCCAATGTTAACTTTAATGACGTTTTCTACTTCCATGTGTAGATCTCTTTCAAAATTAGGTGGGGCGGGTGAGACGCCCAATTCTTGTAATTATTTTAAGGTTAACTTGGAGAATTCATCTTGAGGAGTCATGGCCTCAAGTTGGGCTATAGTAGGTATAGAACCATCAAAATAAAAACCATTGTGTAACAACTCTTCAACGGAGACATCATGGAAAATATCTCCTTCCAACTCATCATCGGATTCAGCAATCAATTCGGGGTAAGCTATGGATAGCATATTGCATGTAAAGGGATTATTCTTTGGACACAAAGAATCTTGTTTATCTAGATAATCTTGATAACATATGAGTTGATCATCACCTTCAAAAGGGAAGGGTTGACCCTTACTAGGAAATAGGCCCACACCACATCGGGCGGGCCATGGTTCTACCTCAATAGGTTCTTTCATACCATTTTGGAAAGGTCCCAAGCCTTTCCCTTTATATCCCATTTTAAGCATTATAGGTTTAGCTTTAATATATTCATTAGCAAAATAGCATCGAGCATATCCATCACAATGCGTCTTGATGTTTCTGGGGTATTCTTCCCCAATCATATCCTTTATAAATAAAAGCACAACTCCCGACTTGGTAAGTACTTCCCATAGGTTGTGGGAGGCCCAAAGTATGAGGAGATGGCGGCAAATTATTTAAAAGAAGTGAATCTTGCATAGAAGCATTTGTTTTTTCTGATATAAGAATTTTAGATAAATCAGGTAAGAGTTCATCAGAAAGAGCATAAGATGTAGAAGGATCATTCCCTATATCTTTAGATGTGGAAGGTATGATAGATGTAGATAATGTGGAGGTGTTAATAAATGGGTCTATAGGTTTTGAAATTATAGGGATGGAACATGAAGGATTGGTTGTAGATCTAAGATCTTTTTGAGGTTCTAGTGTGGTTTGTTTAGAAGATTGTTGAGCTATATATGGGGGTGAAATTAATGGGGGAGAAATAGATGAAGTTATGGGTGTGTGTTTCACACTTTTAGATGAAAAATAAGAATTAGGATGTGTGGATGACAGAGCGGGGCAAAATTGAACTCCAACAGGTTCTGCCAAAGCACACATATCAAAGGGTCTAGGATCACCATGGATAGTGACCAACTGATTTTTAAATTCGAATTTAACACATTGGTGTAAAGTTGATGGGACAGCTCGCATCGCATTGATCCAAGGGCGACCCAAGAGTATATTGTATGATGCGGGGCAATGTACAATAAACACGGTTGTATCTAGGGTTCTAGGACCAACTTGCAAGGGTATAGTAATGACTCCACACGTTTCTTGTGTTTCGTCATTGAAAGCTTTGATGATCATGTAGTTTTCTTCATTTCATCACTTCTAAACCCAAATCTTTGGTAGAAGTCAAAAGTGCATATGTTTAGAGATGAACCATTATCAATCAAGACTCGTTTAATAGCTACATCTCCAATTAGGGCAGTAATATATAAGGGGTTATCCTTATGTAAACTATGTTGTGGTATATCTTTATCTCGAAAGTCAATACAATCGACTTCTCGAGTGATGATAGTATTGGACATGGCTTCGGGTTGAATATTTTGAGGTACCATCATTTGGCTTAATGTAAGCATTAATTCATCCCTATGGGTAGGAGAAGATCTTAACAAGTCCAAAAGGGAAATTCTAGCTGTAGTATTGGATAATTGTTCATTAATATTGTAAGGAGGCTTAGGTTGAACATTAGACATATGATTCCCTTTATTGGGATTTTTCAAAATAAATGGAGCTGATCCATCATTCTGAGTTTGATCCTGTTGAGAGTTTTGAGCCTGTTGTCTGGTAACGACTCCGATGGTACCTACAATGTTATATTGAAGATGTTGAATTGGTCTCGGTTGAGCGTTTATGGCTTGTTCATTAGGAAGGAACTGATTAGAAGAGGGTCGAGTAGTAACTCTTCTAGGAAATGGTTCTTCTGGAACCATAGCATCTATGATAGGTTGAATAGGATCTGATTCATTTTTAGAACTATTCGATTGATTTGAGGTGATGTCTATTTCACTTTCGATATCCGATTCTACATCACTAGGATCCGGAGTTTGAATATTATGTAGGGGCTTGGTCGTGACCATGGATAAAGTTGTGCCAAATATTTGAGGATCCTGAATAGGTAATTGTCTGCTAATAGTCCCTACATATCGGGTAGGAGGGGGGACATTATGATGTTCAATTTGATTGGCCACTTCTTTACCATGTTTTGGTAAAGGATGTTGAAATATATCCAATGATTGATTAGCATTTTGATTCTGATTTTGGGGAATGTTCTTTTGAGCGTTATTAGGAGCATTTTGTTTAGGTTGGAAGGCTTGCACCTCCATTTCATTATTATCAATCAGATCTTGTATTTTATGTTTCAATATTTTACAAGAGTTTGTAGAGTGTCCGGGTCCTCTATGAAAATCACAATGTAAATCAGCTCTGTATCCGGGTATAGTTGGATCAGGTTCTCGGATAGCTGGTAATTGAATCAAACCTCTTTCAAGTAATTGGGGTAGAATAGTTGATAATGGTTGATTGAGTCTAGTAAATTCTCGAGGAGGTTTATCAGGAGGTTTCAATATAAATTTTTATGTTGTCTTCGTTGTATTGATATTAGCAATGTTTCTACTATCAGTGACTCCGTCACCTACAACTTGTTTATTTTTATACTAATTTCTGGATGTTTTCTCATCATCTTTCTTCCTAAGCTGGCCTCTCCTAATGAGAGCATCTTCCACTCTTCGAGCTAAGTCTATAGCTTGATCGAAGGTGGTCAAGGTAGCAATTGATAACTCATAGGATATTTGTTCTTGCAAATTATTGATAAAAATATCCAACATTTCCCTATAAGGTAGCACAAAGTGCAGTTTTCCTATCAACTGCCTCCATCTAGCTAAGAAATCAGCAAAACATTCATCTTTGTCTTGTTTTAAGTTGTATAAATATTTAATGGTGACATGCCTCTCGATGTAGGCACTAAATTGATGGACAAAAGATTCAGTTGTTTCTTCAAAATTTCTCAAAGAATGAGTGGGCAATTGATAGTACCACTCTAATGCCATTCCTCCTAAAATTTTTGGGAACATTTTTAGTAATAGCAAGTCATCATGTGATATATCATGACATGCTATCCTAAACATGCGAAGATGCTCTATGGGATCTTCAGTTCCTTTATATATAGGCAAGACGGGCATGGGAAAGTGTTTAGGGTATGGTTGTGCTACAACTATGGGATCCAAAGGCTGACTACACATCTCTCGATAATTATACGAGGGACGGTAGGGATCTATCTGGTCCATGCGGGAAGCTAACTGTTTCACCATGGCTTCCAGATTACTGGTTTGCCCACCATATTGGTTCGGTAGGGCATTAATATGGGATTTGTGAGCATATGATGGAGGGACATGAAGATTAGATGCTATATTGCTATTGTGTAAATTGTTGGTAGGAAGGGTGTTATGAAGAAGTTTTGAAGTTGTATTATGTTGTATCCCAGATTGTTGAAAATTGGTGTTTGGCTTCATTTTAGGTTTTTGTCAATTTGAAGCATATTGATCAATAGTTTGGTGAAATAAAGCAGTGAATGAAGGTCTCTTTTGTGTGGGAATGATTTTAGGCTCAATAACAGGTTCCTTAGGGGGTTGGGTAACCTGTTGTTTTTGCATGTTCTGAATCATAGTGACCATATCTCTATTGGATGGTCCAGCCTTATCACTTTCTTGATCAACAAAGGACAAGGGATTAGTGTGTATGTTAAACATATCTTCCATGGCTGCTTGAGTGTCACTAATTTGTCCTCTATCAATATGAACTGCCATATTAAGAGCACCAATGTTATTATTGAAAAATTTCTAGAAATGATCTAAGTTATCAAAAGCAATAGTTCCATCTGGAGCCATTCTAGGGGATGAGGATCCTTCCTCTTTAAGATTTTCTTCTTGTTCATCTACAACCAACTCATCTTCTGGCTGTTCTAGAGTTTCTCCTTCCGGAATTGAATCCTCAGGAAGGACATTTGGGTTTTTTGTTTTGTCTCCTAACCAATCTTCTTCTTCTTCTTCAGTTTGTTTACCATTCCTAAGTCTAGGCATTGTGCTTAAATTTAGATTTCAGAAAATATATATATACTTGTATATATATATATATATATATATATATATATTTATTTTTATATATATGTGCAACAAGCTTAAGAGGTATATATTTTAATTATATACCTACTATAGTATTTAAAATAAAATGTTTTGGTTTTGTTATGTTTTGGTTTTTCTTGTTTTTTTCTATTTTTTTTGTTTTTGTAACAATATTATAAAGATAACAAACAACACACTAAATGCAAGAAATAATAATAATGAAAGCAATGATCTAGTTTTCTATAAACAATTTATAAATATCATTAATGGGCTCGAGTTCTTCGGGAGTCATGAAGTGTTCTTCTTCAAATTGAAAATTTTCTTTCAAGAATTTGACAAAAAGTGCTATAGTGATATTATCTGTCTCAGACTCTACGGTTGGTAGAAATAGAGTTCGTGGCAATACTCTCGATATAACATAGCTCTAGGAACTCTATTCCATATTTCTCTATTCATAAGAACAATCTCTTGGTCTTCTACATGACCTAGGAGTTGGTGTATAACAAGCTGCGTTCTCGAGGTATTCCTCGAAGGTGAACAATTATGAAGACACAAGAGCTCTCCTATAAGCTAACCACCTATGGCAGGCTCTCTGAAGTTCATGATAAAAAATGAGTTGATGAGGATCCAGGATCCTATCTAGGGCAAACCTCTTGATTTGTTTAAGTTGTATTGATCTAGATGAAATGATACCTAGTCTCCTATCAAGTTCTTTCCACAAAAGTTGGTTTCTATCTGTTTCAGGCACACTAAGCACAAAATTAACTTCTATGGCTGCTAATTGGTTTTCAACATTTATAGTGACAGCTAGTCTTTTCTTAGGAGCTACCATCTAGACATGATATGCAACTTAGTAGTTTTCTAATGATTTTAAATGCATCTATGTTTTTGTTTTTTTTTTTGTTTTCAAAAGGTTTTAGTTTCACGTCGGGTTCACCAAAATGTATCGTTCCAAATTTTTTGCACCCTTACCTTCAGGCTAAAGGATCCATGCCCGGAAGGGGGATGCGGGAAGGATGGGACAATACCTCGGACTGAGAGGCCCTTTGAAGGTCCCGCCTCTCGGGGGAGGGGTATTAAGGTGATTTTTTGACGGATGGTGGGGTTCACCAGGAAACGTTTAGTGGCAGTCTCCACGCCTAGGTTGGGAATGTGTTTAATGTGTTCAATTTTATCTTTAAACATTCAAATCCTAGGTTTGGCCAAATGAATCTAAGTTGTTCTATTATGAAAATGCAAATTAAATGAATACAGAAACAAATTTAAACAGAAAACACAGAGAATAAATTAAGTGAAGAAATCCATACCTGATTTCGGATGTCTGATGGAGGTTCTAATTTTTGAAGCAGTCAAGATCGTCTAGAATTTGACAGGATCATCTTCGATCTGACAAGATCGTATGAGATCTGACAAATTCATCGGACGAATTCGTCAGAGACCTGCAATCAGAGAAATGGACACAGAATACAGAAAATGCAGCTATGTTGATAAAGGAAAATGATGTGAAATGACAAAATGATGTTAATAAGATAATCCCAAATAGAAATGCAAGTAAATTACGATGCTTTAATAGCTAATCATGATTTTATTATGCAATTAAACTACATGGGTGAACTCCAAGATGCAGAATAACAGGAAATAATAATAAAACTAACTAAATGCAGAATAAAACAGCAGAAAAGAAGAGAAAAATGCAAACTCTGGGCAGTAATTGCCCCCAATGTTGACTGCAGTCGAAATCATCTCGAATTGGGACGTGATCGTCCAAGATTTGTACAGGATCGTCTACGACGATCTGAGCTTGCTTCGGCTGAAAAACAATGAAGTTCCTACAAACAAACTTGGAAAAATACGAAGGCAAATGGTGGTATAAGATATTCTAATGCATGTAGAACTCGTGTTACAGGAAAATTCAGCCAGGGGAATGTCAAGGGGAGGGCCTAAGATTAAATAGGCATAGGAAAGAGGTTGGGAGGTTGGAGATCATCCCAATTTGGGAGATCTCCAATGGGGGAGGTCTCTAACTGCACAGACACGCTTTTGCCTAGGTTAGAGACGTCGTTGAAACAGAAGCTAATTATGAAAAATCAGTTTTGGGACGAAATCGTCTGGACGTCCTAGTCTAGATGAAATCATCTGATCTGAGGCGATATCATCTGATCGGTGACGATATCATCCAACGGTCACAACAAATCCTAAAAATGGCACAAAAAATGAGGAAAGCGGTTAAAAGGCGGTTTGGGGTTGAAAATTTGAATTTGAATTATTACCAAGGTAATTTTAATTATTTGCTAAGGTTTACTGTGCCAATTTTAGGGTGCTACAACTACACTTACTCCATGTAAGGTGTCATTCCAATTCATTGAGCAACAAAATCAATTATATTATTCTTCATAACTTCCTATAAGAATGTATTTCCATGCTCTTACTCATATTAAACCCTCTAATATGAGTAAAATAATGGAACTATGTACTTCTTGCATAATCATTCTCCTCATTTTTTCAATTCTAGGTGTAAGTACCCGATCTTTAAGATATAAGAATCCATATCTTATGTTGAAATCGTTATCATCTCTAGGATTTATTCTATATTGGTCCAATTTTCATTGTAATATCCATCCTGATATTGCATTCACTTGACTTATGTTGTTAATTCAACATGACTATGGGTCAAAATAGTTATAAGCCTTTTTCAAGGACTTAAACTTGAATAGGTTTATCCCATTTTAGTCTTAGGATTCGCTCCTAATATGGACTTATGTAAATTCTATTGCTCATAAATATCATGTTATGGGACATGCTTTATCATACTTAATGAGTTAAACCCATTTAAGTATAGCCAAAACTTAACTAAGAATAGAATTTTCCAAAGAGGTGTGTTCATGCTTAAATAGACTACATATATCACAATTATCTATATCAAGAATTTGATAAAAAATCCTTTATAAAAATACTTGTTTATAGGTTAAATTTGCAAAATCCATGGGAATACACACCGCACATCAATATAGTACACAAATAGTGGCTTTTTAGATACACCATAAAACAAGCATCATGGTTATTGTCTCTTGATCCATTCACTATTGTATGCTAGACCTAGTTCTCTTAAAGAAGTTGTTTGAGATCTGCCTTGAAACCGTGGTCATCTTGCTCATGTTGTCCTTCTACACCCATGTTATGTTTTGGTAGTATATTATGATAGAGTGAGCAATCCTTGGCTCACTAGCACATCAAAATACAAAATCAAGTATGTAGTTCTAAACTCGTCTCTAGCTTGTCGTAGTTGTGCATTCTTAGCCTATATGGTTGTTGATGCTCCCCAAAAAAAATTTGTGTTGATTCCAATTGGAGTCTATCCTAATTTGCAATGGAAACATCCCTTTTAGGCTCCAATGCCATATTTTCTTGAGCCTAAAAACTTTCTCGCTCAATCTATTGTGATTTCAGCTATTAGACTTGCTATCTCAAATATTTTACTTCATGTAGTCCATCCATCACATAATGCCATATGAAATATTCTTGATAGTTTGATGGACCTACTTCCATATCTACCTGATGATGTACATGTTGTTCTGGATGTTTCTTTTCTACTTCCCTTTATATACCCTTAGGTATATACTCTTTTTCTATCAATAGTCTCAGTTGTCTCTCTTGTTGCTTTGTCACTTACTTCCTTTGTACTTTCCTATTTTTACCATGGTTATATGTCAAACCATATATTGTACTATGGAGTTGTCCAAAGAGGTGTGTTCATTCTTAAATAGACTACATATATCACAATTATCTATATCAAGAATTGGATAAAAATTCCTTTATAAAAATACATGTTTATAGGTTAAATTTGCAAAATTGATGGGAATACACACCACACATCAATATAGTACACAAATAGTGGGTTTTTAGCCACACCATAAAATAAGCATCATTGTTATTGTCTCTCGATCCATTCACTATTGTATGCTAGACCTAGTTCTCTTAAAGAAGTTGTTTGAGATCTGCCTTGCAACCTTGGTCATCTTGCTCATGTTGTCCTTCTACACCCATGTTATGTTCTGGTAGTAGATTGTGATAGAGTGATCAAGCCTTGGCTCACTAGCACATCAAAATACAAATTCAAGTATGTAGTTCTAAACTCATCTCTAGCTTGTCATAGTTGTGCATTCTCAGCCTATATGGTTTTTGATGCTCCCAACATTTTTTTGTGTTGCTTCCAATTGGAGTCTATCCTAATTTGCAATGGCAAAATTCCTTTTAGACTCCAATGTCATATTTTCTTGAGCCTAAAAACTTTCTCGCTCAATCTATTATTATTTTAGCTATTAGACTTGCTACCTCAAATATTTTACTTCACATAGTCCATCCATCACATAATGCCATATGAAATCTTCTTGATAGTTTTATGGACCTACTTCTATCTCTACTCGATTATGTACATGTTTTTTTGGATTTTCCTCTTCTACTTCCCTTTATATACCCTTAGGTATATACTCTTTTTCTATAAATAGTCTTAGTTGTCTCTCTTGTTCCTCTACCACTTCCTTCCTTTGTACTTTCCTATTTTTACCATGGTTATATGTCACACCATCTATCGTACTATGGAGTTGTCCCATCATCCTCATC
The DNA here is from genome assembly GCA_028583015.1 of Wollemia nobilis. Classification (NCBI taxonomy): domain Eukaryota; kingdom Viridiplantae; phylum Streptophyta; class Pinopsida; order Araucariales; family Araucariaceae; genus Wollemia; species Wollemia nobilis. The sequence continues at coordinate 7,890,428 of JAQPPZ010017095.1, forward strand.
TAGTACCCATTTTACCTCATCTACCTTTAAGGTCAATGGTTCCATTTTTTGAGGTACTACTTTACTCCTTCCTTTATTGCATAAATTATAGGTGGATCTGATATTCTTTATCTAATACCGAACTATCACAATACTTGAGAATATTTAAAACACTCATAATGCATGCTCACTTTCCTAATCATCCACCTTGATCATCTTACACAAGTTATTTGTATTCCATATTCTGCCCATATTGGGTCCTTCATCCATGGTCTCTAGATCACATCTTGGGATTGCAAATTTTCCCAAATAGAGTGATACCACTCTCTAATACCTTAAGGTATTTTTTAATATTTAACTCTCTCTCCCTTTGCAACCTTAATGCATAAGGCACCTCTGGACCTACCAAACTATGTGCATCATAAGGAAACCCTTGGGGTCTTTCCACAACCACATGTTTCTAGGTCCATACTTGCAATAAGAGGTAACAAATAATCCTTACTTGCTTTTTCATTCACACCTTTAATAATGCTCTATCATTTTGTACCAAAAAGGTTGGTGCCTATGAAAACACAAGTGAACTCTCCACTAGGTCCTGCACTACTACTAGCATATTCCAAGGAAAACGTGCACCTAGTGAATCAAGCAAAATAACTCTCGATATAAGTGTCATCATCAAAGCCTATCTATGTTTTAGTCTACCAAACAAATAATACAAATCATATATTATACTACATTTCTCAATGTTTATCTCTCTCCACTATAATCCAAACACTCTTTTCAAAATTCACTCTTTCGTTGCGTCATCTACAGTGATCACCATACATCCCTCTATTGGTAATCGATATATTTAGTATACATCTTCTAGATTGATGGTCATATCTCTAGTGGGTAACTAGAATGTCCCCCTTTTAGGATCCCATATTTTGATCAAGGTCAATAAATAACATCTATCTACATACACCGACTCTATATGTGTTGCTACTTCTAATCCTATTTCTCTCAACCATTGCCAATCATCAGCATCCAATATATTCTACACATCCCAAAATATAGCTCTAAATATGTTGTGTGGTCTGATAATCTTTAGCAACATTATTTATTCTAGCTCTACACCACCTCCTTGGCTTGTTCTAGCATAACCAAAATCCATCATCTCTTCTCAAAGTGTATGCATCGGTAGATTGACAATAATAAGTATAAGAATCATGAAGCATACTATGGTATTTACTCCAAGTCTAATCAATATTAATAAAAATAATTCTATTACAAGTATAATCACATTAAACATCATGAGTAGTTGATAGGTTAATTATTTCCCCGATGTTGAATAAAAGTCTTCTAATATTTTTTTATATATACAACCCATTTTCTTTATGTTGTGGAGTTAGCATTAATTCATTCAATCAATGCTAAGTGTATAACCAATCACTAGTTTATGACACATCAATCTTACTCAGTTGTCTAACTGATCATCTCGATCCTCGATATTCCACATTCATCCTCTACAAATCACATCTCAATCATCTCATATTTCCTTAATACTCTTGGGCCACACATCACCATTCTCGTATTAAATAACTAGGAACATATCTTTTTTATAAGCTGCATGAGGCTATTACGTTTACCAACGTGATTAAAATCATATTATTTCTTCACATGTGTCCCACCTTTATGGCATTTTAATCCATTTTATGTCTCATCATATAATTCCATCAATTCATCTTGTATAAATCTATTTATACACCTTATCATTAGGTGTCATTTTAATTTATGACCATTATCATTCCATTGACAATGATCTATGTCACGCTTGCCTACTCGCAAGGTGCTATCTAAAAAATTTTGCACTTAATTATTCATTCTATAATGAATAGGGTTACAAAAAGTTGAGTTTAGTTATTTATAGTTAGTTATTTAACTAAATTTTCTCATTATCATTCATTCGATAATGGTTATGGTTATTCTTGCTCCATGCAAGATACTACTCCTAGGTAAGCTTATACATTATCACTCACTTGATAATGATGGTCAATCTTGCTTGATACAAGATACCATATCAAAGTAAATCTACCTTTCCTAGGATCAATTATCTAGAATTCTAGCAATTTAGAAGTTGTAGGTCTTTCCAGATTTAGTTTAAGAACTAAGCAAGGGACTGAATAAGAAGTTACTTGATTCCTTAGCACATTCCAAGGAAACTTCTAATCCTACAACTTAGAGCTCATCTATGAAAATGTATAGTCCTATACCCTACAGCTTTAACAACTAAAACATTGTTATCAATGTTTCAAACAAACTTAAACTCAAATTGAGCAACCTTTAGTCTTTGGTTCTCTTAACAGCATATTTTTACTAGCCTGGACCTTATACTAGCATCCATTTTCTAGTCTGGCTCTGATACGAATTGTAATGATCCACTCATTACTCAACCTAAATTAACCCAAGAGAGAATATATATAGATATATTTTTTATGTGGAATTCACAAGCTAATGTTGCACAAGTAAGGTTCACAAGTATTTCAATTTTCACATATGGCATAACCACTTTTGAGATCGATCGTAGATTACAACACTAAAGTGGATAGTACTGATCAATGTCTCGTATCTTAGAGTTCTTACCTATCGATCTCTGATCCAAACACATGTGGGTTACAACCCAACATGTACATTCAAGATACAACTCATAATGTAAGAACTTGTTTGAGCTACAACTCAAACACATTCAAGCTACAACCTAGAATGTTCTATTGCCAATGATTTCTAGTTACCTCCTTGTAACTATCATTTGGGCTACAACCCAAACACATTCAGGCTACAACCTAGAATGTACATTTGAGCTACAACTTAGAATGTAGGAACTCATTTGAGCTACAACTCAATGCATTCAGGCTACAACCCAAAATGTACATTTGAGCTACAACTCATAATGTGTTCCTTGCAATCAAATATGGGAACTCATTTGAGATACAACTCAAATGCATTCGGGTAGAATGTACTCTAGAGATACAACTCAAAGTGTTGCTTCAATTTATTTGGTAGTCATCTCCTCACAACTATCCCAAATCGTGTAAATATCTTGACAAGGTACTGGTCAATATGTCTAAAGCATTGTATTCCCAAGTACCCCCACATGAACATAACTAAACCACATATGATTTACCATATCTCCCTAGGCATATTATAATACTTTTCATTATCATTCCATGACTATTGCAATGGATAATATCTTGAACTAAAGCATTCTCAAGTGAATATAAAATATTCCATCATATAAACAAAATATGATTTCATTCATATTCCATATTAGCAAAAGACTATGCATATATCATTTTCAATTCATAACATCATAAATAAGTTTTCTTGAATATAAAAAAAAAAAAAAAACTCTTGGTTTATTTTAAAACCATATTAATAATAATTTTCCATTGAAGAGCATACAATAAATTAAAACAAAAGATGCAAGTTTCAAAGATAACACCACTTTTATCCTAGGAAACCCCGAAGGGAAAAACCTAGCCTCAAAGACATCTCTTTTTATTTCATAAACATGATGTTCCCAATACAATCAAATTAAGGAAATTACACAATTCCTTTTTCCAAAGTATCCTTATAATGTCATAAGAATTTCCACAATTCTTATGTTACAAAAGAACCACAATTCTTCCCAAATGCATTTAACAATACATTTTCACCCAACATAGTATCATGTTTTTAACAATATTTTTGTATAGTACAAATTTTAGGAAGGGACCTCATAATCCTTCAAGAATGAACTCCATGTTAATTCCTCCACAAATTTATGCTAGGGAATCCCATATGTCCTTAGGCAATCATGTAATTGAATCCAACAAAGACATAATATATTCATCAAAATCCCTCTTTCAAATGATTTGTAATCTATTATTTCTTATAACAAAAATATTTTAAAAAATGGGAGAGGAATTAACTTAATTTTTCAAGGGAGATATTAATCCACTTAATATCTCAATTAAACAAATGGTAAGATCAAGAGAATATTAACTATCTTAACTATATAATAATCCAAAGGGATATCATTCAATTGTTGTCTTAAAAATGGAATATTAATCTATATAACATCACATTTACTCCGAAATAATAATCCAAATGGAGATCATTCACTTAGTATCTTAAAATGGAAGATTAATATATATAATCTCATAATTACGCCCAACTAATAATCCAAATGGAGATCATTCACTTAATCTCAAATTATTCCAAAAGAAGAGATTAGTCCATTTGATCTCTAAATATTCCAAAATAAGAGATTTGTCCATTTAATCTCTAATTGTTCCAAAATGGGTGTCTCAATTCACTACCAGTCAACTAGGTGCATTAACCACCATAGGATAACCTTCGATGACAAATCATCCTATTATAGTGTTTCACATGGCAAGACACAAATGTGTCAATTAGAACATAGGGTTGCATTCAGGTTACAACCAACAGAAGTAACACAAGTATACAAATTACCCTGACCACTGAGTGGTGGTCACTCTTTAAGGGAAGCCATTTCTCTTTTAAACCACTCTTATCCACCCACACCATCAATGTGGTACAAATCCTAACATAAAGAATTAAATAGGAACTCCAATCCGAGTGGATAACATGAAATCAACTAAATACCACATGTCAACATCAAATTGGTAAAGCGATAAATAAAAGTTAAACATATTCCATGCCACTTATCCTATCAACTAGAACTAAGTGATCAAGTGTACCTCCAATTGACACTTAATTGACCACCAAGTAGCTCGATATCATGACCACCACTTGGTGGTTGAAAGGGATAGGAAGCCACGATCCCTTTACATCCCTTTGCTACTTGAGCACATCCCATGTGAAAAAATGCTCATAGAAGGCTTCTTAGAAGCCTTCTATCTAAGTAGAGCTGAGTACAATCCAGAACCTCAACCCCTTAGGGGCCAACTCCCCTGAGACCTAATGTTGAGCAAGGTGCAACGACAATATTGTCATTGTTGTCAACACACTTAGATGGATAGGTTGATGTAGTGGATAGTTATTCGAAGGTTTTTCAGAGTATGTATAGTTATTTTCAATGCTTATGAGTATGTTTTTGATTTTTGGGTGAAGTTGTTACAAGTTGTTCATGCAAATTTGCAAAAGTTGAAAAAATCGTCAGGAAGTTGTCAAAAAATTGCAAAAGTCATCATGGGTGTAGTTGGATAGGATGGATCGGTTTGTAACATGCCAGCATGTCATTAACAGAAGAATTTTTGAGGTTTCAGCATATTTTTTGGATTGATCGGTGATGTTTTTGGTATCTTGGCGGATGATTTGGCAAGTGGTTTTATAGGCCGAAAAAGTGCAGTTTTTTCAGAAGCACTACGAGCAAATCGAGAATAATTTGATATAAAAATTTTAACTAGAGGTGGTTTTTATCTTAAATAACATGTTTTCCAAATTTCCACCAAAACAGAGAAACGAGGCAAATATTACAAGCATTGCAAGACTGTCACAAAAAATGCTCTTTTTGGAAAAAGTGTGTCAGCAACAATTTTTGTGGAGGTGGTACAGGTGAACCATAAGGATTTATGTAGCGATATTTGGATTGAATATAGTAAGAATTGCAGATATTCTACCTTTAAAATTCTAGAGAAAACAGAGTTATGAGGTGAGAGTTATGATTGTTACAAAAATGGTACAAGTCACTTTTATGTCAATTTGTTCCACTTGTGCAAAATCCTTCAGTTGGTCGTTTCGACCTTGCAGAGTCGCCAGAGTTTCGGTTTCAGTGTTGTTACACCTTCAAGGCATAAAATAGAGCATATTTCATTTTTTTTTGAGGTGTCACATGGCTCCGAAGTAAGAGAACAAATAAGGTGTTAATTCTTTGCATGTGACGTGTTTGACGAAATGCCTTCTCAAAATAAAATAAAAAAAGGAAGCTATATTATTTTAAGAAGATTCATTAAAGAAAATATTTTTAAAATTGAAAAGGTAAAAATAGTGCAAGTGTGTGCTTCTTAAGTGACAAGGGATTTTATTGAAAAGTGGGGACTTTATTTTGTGAAGAGAGAAGTGTGTGTGGAGAAAATAAAGAGTGAAAATCTGTGATTTTTGGATAGTGGTGAAAAACGTCACTTCAGTATTTTGGGAATAACTTTTGCATATGATATTCATTTTGGCTAAAATTTTGAGAGGAGTTTTCAGATAAAGTGCTGCACAATACCTAGAAAGTTTTTAGCAATTGGCAGAACGAGCTAAGAGAACAATAAGTATTTTTTATGAGAAGAGAAGATTCAAATTCTGAGTAATGCAGAGAGGGATGTTATACTAGGTGAAATAGAAAGTTTTAGATTTTGAGCTTACAGGCCATGTAGGTTTTTGGTTTCAGTGAAGACATTCATATATGTCATTTTATTATCAATATCAAAATCTAGTGGGTGCTTGGTAGAGGGGTTGGTGCTCCTTTCTATTGGTGCAAATAAATCAGGGTTTGGTGCTCCTTTCTATTGGTGCAAATAAATCAGGGTTTGGTGCTCCTTTCTATTGGTGTAGATAAATCAAGGTTTGGTGCTCCCTTCTAGTGGGTTCTGGTAAATTGATTGTAAATTTGGTGTTTTACAATGGATGGATTTGGATGGAAGTCCAAATAGTAATTTTTGGGGATGTAGCCAAATCGGTGAACCTTGATACATCTTGTGTTGTGTGATGTTCTCTTGTTATACTTACTTTATTTGGTTTTATGTTTTCATTGTTTTGGATTTGAGTGTTGAATATTTAATTTTGAAAGAGCTACGCTGATTCACCATCCCCCTCTCAATGTCATTGTGAGACTAACAATTGGTATCAAAGCGAGGTTCCTGAATAGGCTTAACCGACTAGGGTGATCTTGGAAGTGACACAATTGCAGGTGGTGAAGGCTTCTCATCAAACAAAGCACCATTGTTTAACAGAACTAATTACACATTTTTGAGACTCAGGATGCAGACATATCTTTGTGCTTTGGGATATGACATTTGGGATTCAGTAGATAGTGGATACACAATACCCACCACTTCTCCAACCGATGGTGTCGGTAAGAAACTATTTAAGAATGACTCAAAAGCAAAGAATGCTATCATGTGTGTATTAGTGGATAGGGAACTGGTAAATATTATGGGTTGTAAAATAGCAAAGGAAATATGGGATAAACTGAAGAGCATTCATGAAGGAGACGTTAAGATTAAGGATGCCAAGTTACAAACACATCGAGCTCAGTTTGAAGTATTAAATATGAATGACAATGAGAATATAGAGGCATATATGTTGAGAGTTAATGAAGTCATTAATGCGATTAGAGGACTCAGTGAGGAAATCAAATATTCTATCATCGTGAAAAATATATTAATATCCCTTCTCCAAATATTTGATTCTAAAGTTTTAGCTATAGAAAAAGCTAAAGATCTAAATTCTTTTAGTATGGATGATATGCATGGTTCTTTGACTACATATGAGATGAGAATAGGAAAATCTAAACCCACAGACAGATAATTTACTTTTAAATCCCATAAAAATATGAAACCAAAACAAGAATCTGAGGAAGAAGAGACATCAGATGAAATGGAAGCAAATTTTGTTCGAAAATCAAAAAGGGGAAAAGGAAAATATAGAGGAAAGTTATCATTTAAATGTTTCAACTGTGGAGGAATTGGGAATTTTGCATCTAAATGTCCACTTAATGAGAAGAACAGAAGTGATGAAGGATCACACGAAGAAAGAAGTTACTGGAAGAAAAAAAACAAATTTCAGAAAATGCAACTTCAAGAAGAAAAGTTTCATCTCCAAGAATGTCAGTTCATTAGAAGATAGCTCCAGTGAATATTCTGAAAAGAAAAAAGGTGAAGCTCTTTTCATGGCACTCAAAAAAAAAAAACCATAAAAATAACAGGAATGTTATGAAGAATAAATTGACGCAGAAGTGAATTTAGAAGAGGAACTAATTACAGCTCTAGATGAATTGAAGATAGAAAGAAAAAATAATAAGAAAATTTCAAGAAAGCTTGAGGATGCAAATGAAATCATAACAAATTTGAAAGTACAGATAGAAGAATCCAAGAAAATCTTCGAAGATCTCGAAGAGCAAATAACCATGAAAATAGATTATTGCAGCAAGCTAGAAGAAGAGATTGTTGGTTTAAAAATGCAGCTACAAGATATGAATCAAAAAATTAGTTGTTATCACAAACGTGAAACAAGTTCTATGAAGCTGGATAAGATCATAAATAACAAAAATACTATAGGCATCAAATTTGTTTTGGGTTTTTATGAAGGAGAATCATCAAATGGATCAAAGGCCATAAATGAATAATCCACAAATAATGAAGAGAAGAAACGGGTTGATCACGTAAAAATGAATCATGCAAACGAAAGCAATAATGCAAGGCACGAAAGGAGAATTGACAATGATGGCTTCACAAATGTCACACATCAAATAAGAAGAATATTTATGGCTCCTACGACAACATGGCAAAGACCACCACCTAGGTTCAATCATCTCTTTTTTTATTACTATTTTAAATGCAATGGTTATGGACATAAGATCTCAGATTGCAAGTATAATGTAGGACCAAGAAATTTTACCAATAGAAATGCTTTTTCGCCTTTGATGGATTATGCAATAGAATGTTATAACTGTCATATTTTTGGGCATATTACAAGAAATTGTCAAAGTACATTTGCACCAAATCAATTTCAGGGAAGAAAATTTCAGCCAAATGGAATAAGATAAAATAGAAAATTTCTCGAAAAACATGCACAAGCTACTGAAAAAGAAAAGCCAAACTAAAAGCCCAAAATTGTAATCAAACCTGAGTGGAAATAAAAAGAGTGACCTAAGGAAGAAAAGGAATCCTTGATCATACAAATGGCATTTAAAGCGTAGAATAAATTTGCACCATGGATACTTGATAGTGGATGCTCCAGTCATATGACAGGTGACAAACAAAAATTTGAGAAGTTGCAGCAATATGAAGGTGGTTCAGTAAAGTTTTGAAATAATGATGGAGCTAAGATAGTTTGTAGAGGTTCAATTAAGATTAGTGATGGAAAAATCAAGCCAAAATAAGTCTTGTTTGTGGTTGGTATGAAACATAACTTGTTGAGCGTAAGTCAGATTTGTGATAGAGGTCATGAAGTGATCTTAAATAAGTAAGGTTGTGAAGTCAAAAATGCAAACAATGGGAAGTTAATAGCGACTGTATCAAGGACATATGTCAACATGTACACTCTCTTAGAGAATTCAGAAGTAACTTGCTGGATTGGATAGGAAGAAGAGAATTGGTTGTGGCACAAGAGGCTCAGTCATATTAGTTTTGACAATCTAGTAAAAATCAGCTCAAAGAAAGCAGTGAGAGATATTCCCACCATTGGCAAAACATAAAATAGCATTTGTGCTTCATGTCAAAAGAGAAAGCAAACTAGAGTCTCATTTAAAACAAAAGAGTACTACACAAGCAAACCTTTGGAACTAGTACATACTGATTTATGTAGACCCATGAGAACGTCAAACATAAACAGTGACAAATATTTCATGTTGTGTATAGATGACTATTCCAGGATGACATGGGTACTATTTTTGAAGCATAAATCAAAATCTTTTGAGATGTTCAAGGTTTTCAAAAACCAATTTGAGAATCAAACAGGAAAAAATATTAAATGTTTAACGTCAGATAGAGGAGGAGATTTCATTTCAGAGGATTTCATAGAGTATTGTGAAATTTATGGCAATAGGAGAGTTTTTAGCAGACAGGACATCTTAGCAGAATGGTGTGGTAGAAATAAATAATAGGATAGTGCAGGAAATGGCACGGACTATGTTGACTTAGAGCAAAGTAGCAGATATATTTTGGAAAGAGATAGTCCATACTGTGGTATACATCCAAAATAGGTGCACGTTGAGGACACATGAAAACAAAACTCCTTATGAGTTGTGGTTCGGTAAAAAGGCAACAACAAGATACTTTAAAGTTTTTGGCAGCAAGTACTACATCAAAAGAACTAAAGAAAACCTTGGTAAGTTTGAATATAGAGCGGATGAAGGTATTTTTCTTAGCTATTCATCAAAAAACAAAGCTTACAAATGCTACAACAAGAGGCTAATAAAAATTATGGATAGTGTCGATGTTAAAGTTGATGAAGGAAGGGAACGAGTAATTAGCTATGAAGATAACTACCCAATTTATGAAGAGGTCATTGAAGGAGATGAGGAAAAGGAAATGGAAAAGAAACCAAAAATTGACTCAAAGGATTCAAACAGTGATTCAGAAGTGGAAGAAAACAAGAAATTCAAAACAGGCAGCTGGAAGAAAGATCATCCTAGAGAGCAAATAATTGGAGACCCCATAGTTGGTGTTCAAAAAAGAAGAAGATTAGTAAGTAACTACTCTTTATTATCCAGCATTGAGCCCAAAAATGTTGCTAATGCAAGCAAAGATGAAATTTGGGTAAAGGCAATAAATGAAGAATTAGATCATATTGAGAAAAAGAAGACTTGGGAGTTAGTACCAAGACCCGCAAATAAAAATGTAATTGATACTAAATAGGTCCTTCAAAACAAATTGAATGAAGATGGACAGGTAGTCAGGAACAAAGCAATATTGGTATGCAAAGGCTATGCACAAGTTGAAGGTATTGACTTTGAGGAAACCTTTGCACCTGTGGCTAGACTAGAGGTAATTAGAATGTTTCTGGCTTTAGCAGTTTACAAGAATTTCAAAGTTTATCAAATGGATGTGAAATCAGCATTTTTGAATGGAAAACTTGAAGAAGAGGTTTATATTGAGCAGATAGATGGTTTCCAACTTGGTAATGATACCAACTTGGTTTGCAAGTTTAATAAAGCATTATATGTCTTAAAATAGGCACCCCAAGCATGGTATGCAAGGCTAGACAATTATCTTACTCGGTATGGGTTCAAGAAAGGAATGGTGGATAGTAATTTATATGTCAAAACAGAAAATGGTCATGATATTGTTCTTGTTGTATACATAGATGATATCATATTTGGCAGCAACAAAGATGAGTTGTGTAAAGATTTAGCAAATAAGATGCAGAAAGAATTTGAAATGTCAATAATTGGTGAACTTTCGTATTTCCTCGGATTGCAAGTTAATAAAAATGAGAAGGGCATATTTATTTCTCAAATTAAATATGTGAAAGAGATGCTAAAAAATTTCACAATGGAGGATTGTAAGGCAATTATAACTCCCATGACGATAGGTTGCAAGTTGAGCAATAATGACAAATCTCCATATGTTGATCAAACTATGTATAGATCTATGATTGGGAGCTTACTGTACTTGACAGCTACCAAACTAGATATTTTACATGTAGTATGCATGGTAGCATGATTTTAGGTTTGTCACAAGGAGACTCATATGACAGCAGTGAAGAGGATTCTTCGATACCTCAAGGGTACTATGGAGTATGGGTTATGGTATCCGAAAGGTAAGGACTTCACCCTTATTGCGTATTCAGATGCATATTGGGCAGGATGTGTAGATGATAGGAAGAGTACCAATGGAGGTGCATTCTATCTTGGAGACAGGTTGGTCACGTAGCACAGTAAGAAACATGATTCAGTCTCCTTATCCACAGTAGAGGCAGAATACATTATAGTGACAACGTTTTGTACGTAGGTGTTATAGATGAAACAAACTCTAAATTATCTTGACATTAATTTTAGTGAGCCAATTTTAGTTAAGTGTGATAACACCAATGCCATTAACATCTCAAATAATATAGTTATGCATTATCGCACAAAACATATTGCTATCTGGTATCACTTTTTGAAGGAGAAAGTTGCAGAAGGTGAGGTTAAGTTGGATTTTGTTCCAAAAATAGAGCAAGTAGCGAATATCTTCACCAAACCATTTCTCAATAAAATCTTTGAGAACCTTTACAAGAAATTGGGAGTGGTCACACTTCCTATGAATTGACTAGCTATTGGGGCCACATTCTCAGGGGGAGCATTTGTGTATTTGTTTATCTTTTTGCTCATGTTTGTGATTTTTTCTAAGTGTAATAATTGTTGCCTGAGAATGTTGTGCATGGACTCAGGGGGAGTTTGCAGTAGCACTTTGGTCTTGTTGTCAAATGGGGAGAAGAGTTACAAGATATTGTGTGTGTGTTTCCAACAATTCCAAAGGAGGAGATTGTTGAGCAAGGTGCAGCGACAGTATTGTCATTATTGTCAACACATTAAAATGGACAAGTTGATGCAGTGGATAGTTTTTTGTAGGTTATTCGGAGTATGTACAATGATTTTCAATACTTATGAGGATGTTTTTGATGTTTGGGTGAAGTTGCTACAGGTTGTTCGTGCAAATTTGCAAAAGTTGAAAAAATCGTCAAGTTGTCAAAAATTTACAAAAGTCATCATGGGTGTAGTTGGATAGGATGTATCAGTTTGTAACATGCGAGCATGTTAGGAAATAGTCTAGAAAAACATTGTATATGTCAGCACAGTGTTTGGATTGATCGGTGACGTTTATGTTATCTTGGCGGATGATTTGGCAAGTGGTTGTATAGGCCAAAAAAGTATAGTTTTGTCAGAAGCACTGCGAGCAAACCGAGAATAATTTGATAGCAAAATTCAAACTAGAGGTGGTTGTTATCTTCAAGAAAATGTGTTCCAAATTTTCTCAAAAATTAAGAAACAAGGTGAATGTTACAAGCATTTCAATACTGTCACAAAAAAATCTCTTTTTGTAAAAAGTGTGTCAGCAACAGTTTTCGTGGAGGTGGTACAGGAAAAACGTAAGGATTTATGTAGCGAGATTCAAAATAAATGTATTAAGCATTGCATATATTCTACATTTCAAATTTTAGAGAAAACAAAGTTACGAGGTGAGAGTTATGATTGTTGCAAAAACGGTACAGGTCACTTTTATGTCAATTTGTTTTACTTGTGCAAAATTCTTTAGTTGGCCGTTTCGACCTTGTAGAGTCACCAGAGTTTTAGTTTCAGTGTTGTTATACCTTCAAGGCATCAAATAGAGAATATTTCATTTTTTTTTTGAGGTGTCACATGGCTTCGAAGTAAGATAACAAGTAAGGTGTCAATTCTTTGCATGTGACATGTTTGATGAAATGCCTCCTCAAAATAAAATAAAAAAGGAAGTTATATTGTTTTAAGAAGCTTCATTAAAGAAAATATTTTTAAAATTGAAAAGGGAAAAAGAATGCAAGTGTGTGCTTTTTAAGTGACAAGGGATTTTATTCAAAATTGGGGACTTTATTTTGTGAAGAGAGAAATGTGTGTGGAGAAAAATAAAGAGTGAAAATCCGTGATTTTTGGATAGTGGTGAAAAACATCACTTCAGTATTTTGGGCATAACTTTCTCATATGATATTCATTTTGGCTAAAATTTTGAGAGGATTTTTTAGACAAAGTGTTGCACAATATTTAGCAAGCATTTAGCAATTGGCAAAATGAGCTAAGAGAAAAATTAGTTTTTGTTTTTGTGAGAAGAGAAGATTCAAATTCTGAGTAATGCAGAGAGAGGGATGTTATACTGGGTAATATAAAAAATTTTAGATTTTGATATTACAGACCATAGAGGGTTCTGGTTTCAATGAATACATTCATATATGTCATTTTATTATCAATATCAAAATCAAGTGGGTTCTTGGTAGAGGGGTTGGTGCTCCTTTCTGTTGGTGTAGATAAATCAGGGGTTGGTGCTCCTTGTTGTTGGTGTAGATAAATCAAGGGTTGGTGCTCCTTCCAATGGGTGCTGGTAAATTGATTATAAATTTGGTGCTTTGCAAAGGCTAGATTTTTATGGGAGTCCAAACAATCATTTTTGGGGATGTATCCAAATCGATGAACCTCGGTACATCTTGTGTTGTGTGATGTTCTCTTGTTATACTTGCTTTATTTGGTTTTATTTTTTCATTGTTTTGGCTTTGAGTGTTGAAGATTTAAGTTTTAAAGAGCTACATTGATTCACCCCCCTCATCTCAGTGTCATTGTGAGACTAACACCTAAAACCCACAAGAGGCTTCTCTATGCTCACATAAATACATTTAAACCCATTCCTAGATAGATTCAAGGTTTAAGGCCTTTGTATGAAAGTTTATAAAATTGATTGGATCATTCAGAGATGTAGCATAGGGAGGTTTTTGAGTGACTAAAATAGGGATTTATCATATTAATTTTAGGGATGAAGAACATCATAGGTCATCTATCACTAAAGCATTCATAAATTGAGAAATAGGCAAACATATTTTATAGGTTGAAATATATGTCGACGTCTACCATTCTTAGGCTTCAAGGTATACATCAACAACAAGTCAACCAATTCACAGGGCTGAATCAAAGTAATTACATATTTTTAATGGAGTTTCAAAGACCTCCAAATTACAAAAATAAAGGTGTTATAACAACATAAAAGCATCTCTTCAAACCAATTAAAATGGGTCTCTTTCAAATCCTACAAACCATTTGTCTTCTTAGTGATTAAATCAACCATAAAAGGTGCTAAATAAAAACCTAAATGGAGTATAAAACAATAGATTTTGATCACCTAGACTTGAAATCAATTGGAAATCCAAAAGCAATAATATTCAAGTTCTTTAACAAGAAATGAAATGGGTTTCTTTAAAATATAATTTAACACATTAATAAGCAATCAAGGGCATGTAAATCCCCAAGATTATCCTCCTATTAGGTTGATCTCCAATATTTTTTAGCCTCCTAAATATCATCAAAAACTAGCCTTCAAGATTACCTTCAAATGTACCTCCCAATTCCACCTTCTAATGCTACTTCTCCATGCTCGTCTCCCAAAACCAAAGCCTCCCCTTTTAAAATGTTTCCTCCTTCTTTATGAGCCATAAAGTGGCTCTTATTATAATTTTTTTAATAATAAAATATCCTTCCAAATTTGGTCCTTTCCTAGCCATTTTTTAGGCCTTTTTCCTAAATTTAAAAGGACTACTATTAAAATAGTAATATGCCTTAATTTAGTAAATATTAAATTTTCATTAGCAAGGATAACAATTCGCCTCCATTCATTTGGAGTAGGTCCAAATAAATTTTCCCCTTTCTATTTTTGGACGTTTTCCTAAATTCAAAAGGACTACTATTGAAATAGTAAGATGTCTTAATTTAGTAAATATTAAATTCTCATTAGCAAAGATACCAATTCTCCTCCCTTCATTTGGAGGAGGGGTAAATTTGGAAAAATATTATTTTATTCCAAGGGAGAAGATGCTCCTTCTCCTCCCTTGTCTTGGAAAGGGTCTTTGTCACCCAATTCCAACTCAATTTCCTATTTTACAAAAATAGGATAAATAATCAAATCACCTAATTAAATCTAATCATAATTAATTACTTAATTTTGTAATTAATATTAAATCATCATTAAGACCATTATGGATCTTCATCCATATTTTCCTTCCTTCTCATCATCAGTGGCAACTTCCTCATCCACACTATCCAAAGTATTCATGTTCCTGCAACCATGCAAATGAATACAAACTATCAGCAATACCATATTCATAAATAAACCAATCATACATTGCAATAATCAATCTAATACCATTTAATATATGTTCAAAACAATGTAACAATTCATAAGTCCATCATATTAAAAATATTGCCAAGGGAGGGTCATGACATACTACCCCTCTTAAAATAAATATAGTCCTCTGTGTTTTCTTGCAATACAAAGCATATATGAACATAGGTTTTCATAACCTCATTTTTCCACAAGTGGCACATTGTTCAACATTGTTTTGTTTTATTTTCATAGAGATGATATAAAATCATATTTCCATAATAGTTTAGACACAACAAGTCTAAATACAACTAGGTTTATCAAAATATATCACAAAGAAGTTCCAACCTATGACTTGATGGCCATTATCATGAGTTAACCTCTTTGAAAATAGGTGTCATCAAAGATAAAAATATAATATCATAAATATCACTTCAGGATACTCATATATCTTGAAATTCTCTTTGGCAAACATATTTACCACCACCAATGCATCATCCTTGATGTCCCCTGGTATACATCCTTAGTCAACTTATTGACTATTACTAGAATTATGTTAGGTTCATACTTCAAGAGACACAAATGCCAAGTGAGGTCCTCAAAAGAGTCTAAGGTACACCTCTTAAGACCCACAAAATATGGAGTTTTCACTTAGATCTTCCACTTGATTCACCAAGGGTTCTAATAATGGGAGGAAAAGACTTGAACATAAGTAGATTTCAAGTACTTGCTTCTTCCTTACATGTACATATCAACATATTTTCCAGTAATAACAAAAAATATTACTAAGGCTATAATATGCTCATTTAATACACTTCCTAAAATAAAACCATAAAGTATTGCTCATAGTAAATTAAGTGAGAATGTCATTATATCAATCTTTTCTAGATTTATTTACCATGAGAATGTACTACTATTCATCCAACTATGATAAATAGTTAACTATGACAAAACCAAAATGAGTGATTGGGATTTAGATTTAGAATTAGGATCTTCTTCATTACTTTTGTAGTTCCATTCTTATCCATAACACCCACTAAGATCTATTCTTATTATGTATACATTGAACTATTAAATGTTTTTACAACGAGTTCTCATATGTGAATATCAATAATATCACATGCATTGTGTTATGGTATAATCCATTATTTAAATAACGCGTAGCATGCTATTAAACTTGACCACCACCTGGTGGTGGAGAGGCATATTGCTTAGTTCTATAGATGGTGATGTTTTGTGGCATCTCAACCATGGTAAAGAATTTTTCTACCTCTATATTTAGATATAATGGAGCATGTTTAAGGTTCATGTTGGATCTATCTCTGCATTATTTCACCATGGATGAGATGTTCAACTTATTTCCCTAGCCAAAGGCCAGGTTTGTATTGTAACATGACCCAATAAAAGAAAATATTATTTTATTATTATTTTGCCTACCCTTGTAGTCTCTATTGGATTTTTTTCTAAAATTATCCCATCAAGGTCTAACTTTAGCTTCATCCTGACTAGCCAACCATGAATTCTAAGAAGATATTCTTCTTAAACATTTTTCAATGGTATCAAAGGTCACACTTCCACCATCGAATGTTTTGTTCCATGAATATTATCATCCATTTATAATATCTATGACTACACTTACTCCATGTAAGGTATCATTCCAAGAATATTATCATGTAGTGATAATATATATGACTACACTTACTCCATGTAAGGTGTCATTCCAAATCATTGAGCAACAAAATCAATGATATTCTTCTTCATAACTTCCTAGAAGAAGGTTTTTTTCATGCTCTCACTCATCTTAACCCCTCTAAGATGAGTAAAATAAGGGAACTATGCACTTCTCGCATAATCAATCTCCTCATTTTTCCAATTTTGGGTATAAGTACCCAATATTTAAGACATAAGAGTCCATTCCTTATGTCGAAATCCTTGTCCTCTCTAGGATTTCCTCTATTTTTTCCCAAATTTCACTACAATATCCATCATGAGATTGCATTTTCTTGACTTAGCCTATTAAGTCAATGTGACTATGGGTCAAAATAGTTATAAGCCTTTTTGAGGACTTAAATATGAATAGGATTATCCTATTTTAGTCTTACAATTCACTCATAAGAAAGACTTATGTAAATTCTATTTTTCATAAATCTCATGTTCTGGGACATACTTTATCATACTTAATGAGAAAATCCCATTTAAGTATAGTCAAAACTTAACTAAGAATATAATTTTCCAAAGAGATGTGTTCATGCTTAAATAGACTACATATATCGTAATCATCTATATCAAGCATTGGATAAACATTCCTTTATAAAAATACATGTTTATAGGTTAAATTTTAAAATTCCATAGGAATACACACCGCACATCATTATAGAACACAAATAGTGGCTTTTCAACCACACCATAACACAAGCCTCAATACTATTGTCTCTTGGTCCAATCACTACTTTTTCCTAGACCTAGTTCTCTTAGAGAAGTTATTCGAGCTCTACCTTGTGACCTTGCTAATATTGCTTATGTTGTCCTTCTATGACCATGCTTTGTTCTGGTAGTAGCTTGTGATGGAGTGAGCAGGCCATGGATCACTAGCACATCAAAATACAAAGTCAAGTATGCAGTTATAAACTCTTCCCTATCTTATCGTAGTTGTGTATTCTCAACCTGTATGGTTTTTTATGCTCCCCAACCACTTCTTTGTGCTACATCCTATTGGATTCTATGCCAATATACAATGGTGAAATGCCTTTTAGAATTCAATCTCATTCTTTCTTATGCCTAGAAACTTTCTTGCTCAATCTATTGTGATTCTAGCTGTTGAACTTATTGCCTCAAATATTTTTTACTTCATGTAGTCCATCTGTCATGAAACACCATCTATCATCTTCTTGATAGTTTTATGGACCCGCTTTTGTATCTATTTGATAACATACATATCATTTTAGAATTTCCTCTTCTACTTCCATTTCTATACCCTCAAGTATATACACTTCTTCGTCGACGCTCTCAGTTGTCTCTCTTGCTACTTTGCAACTTCCTTCCTTTGTACTTTTCTATTTTTTCCATGGTTGTGTGGCCCATCATATATCATACTATAGATTTGTACCATAATTTTCCTCATATCATACCCATATGACCTCATATACCTCTAAGGTCAATGTTTCCATTTGTGGAGGTCCTACTTTACTCCTTTTTCTTGTGTAAATCATAGGTGGATCTGGTATTCTTTGTCTATTACCAAAATATCATAAAAATTGAGTGTATTGAAAATACTCATAAAGCATGCTCACTCACCCAATTATCTACCTTGGTCATCATACATGAGTTAGTTGCATTCCATATTTTGCCCATACTAGGCCCTCCCTCCATGGTCTCCAGATCAAATCTTGAGTTGAAAATTTTCCCAAATAGAGTGATACCACTCTCTAATACCTTTAGGTGGTATGTTAATGTTTAACTCTTTTCCCCTCTGTCACATTAATGCATAAGGAACATTTGGACCTACCAAACTATGTGCATCATAAGGCAACCCTCAGGGCCTTTCCATAGCCACATGTTCCTAGGACCATACTTGTAGTAAGAGGTAATAGCTCATCCTTGCTCACTTCATCATTTGCAACTTGAATAACTATCTATAAGTCTGTGCCAACAAGGCTAGCACTCATGCAAACATGATCGATCTATCCATTAGCTCCTACACTAATCCTAGCATGTTCCAAGGAAAATGTACACCTAGTAAATCAGGTAAAATAATGCTTGATATAAATACCATCATCATAGTTTATCTATGTGTTAGTCTTCCAAACACATAATATAGCTCATATATTATACTACCTTTCTTAATGTTCACATCTCTCCACTCTAATCCAAACACTCTTTTCAAAATCCACTCTTTCATTGCTTCATCTACAATGATCACCATACATCCCTCTACTAGTAACCAATATATTTGGTATACATCTTCTAGAGTGATGGTCATATCTCTAGTGGGTAACTAGAATACCCTCCTTTTGGGATCTCATATTTTGATCAAGGTCGATAGATAACATCTATCAACATGCACTAGCTCTAGATGTGTTGCTCATTCTAATCCTATTTCTCTCAACCACTACCAATCATAAAAATCCAACATATTTTGCACATCCCATAATATGGCTCTAAATGTATTACATGGTTTGATAATCTTCAGCAACCTTATTTCTTCTAGCTCTACACCACCTCCTTAGCTTGTTCCAACATCACCAAAATCCATAATCTCTTCTCAAAGTGTATGCACTAGTATATTAGCAATCATAAGTAGAAGAATCATGAAGCATACTATGGGATTTACTTCGAGTATAATCAATATCAATAATGAAAACCCTATATGATTATAATCACATTAAATTTCATGAGCTGTTGATAGATTAATTTGTTGGCAATTTTGGGTACTTTGAGTACTTTGCATTTGCTCAAGTGAATAAGTTGTCATTGATGTCAAAGAGCTTTTGAAAGAATTTGATTTGATGTAAAATAATGTGTTTTTGATGAAGGTTCGGCTTGACAGGTTTGAAATCAATAAGTTGGAAAAATGTCGCGATATCGCGACATGTCGCAGTTTCGCGACTTAGGCAAGAGAGAGAAAGATTTTTGAAAAAGTGTAGCGATATCGCGACATGTCGCATTTTCGCGACTTAGGTAGGAGAGAGAAAGCTTTTTGAAAAAGTTTCACGATTTCGCGACATGTTGAAAGAGAAAGAAGAAGCTGGCAAAATTGTCGTGATTTCATGACATGTTGGAAGAGAGAGAAGAAGCTGGCAAAACTGTCACGATTTCGCGACATGTTGGCAGAGAAAGAAAGCAAGGTGGAAAGTGTCATGATTTCGTGACATGTCGGGTTTTCGCGACCCAAAGAAAAGAAAAGCGCTAAGGAGGAAAAGTGTCGCGATTTCGTGACATGCTACAGAAGGTGATTTAAGAAGCATCGTGATTTTGCGACATGCTGCAAAAGACTAAGTGAGGACTGTCACGATTTCGTGACATGCTGAAAAGCTCGAAGTGAGAACTGTCACGATTTCACGACATGCAGCAAAGGGAAGAGTCTGAAATGAGAAGCGTCGCGATTTCGCGACAGGCTACAAAGAAGTTGTATGGATGCAGAAAGTGTCGCGATTTCGTGACAGGTTGAAGAGAAAGCTTGCGAATGTAGAAAGTGTCATGATTTCATGACAGGTTGAGATGGCAGCATTGAGTTGGAGAAAGTGTCACGATTTCATGACAGAAATAGTAAGCAAGTCTTCAATAGAAGAAGCGTCGTGATTTCACGACGAATTGAAGAAGGAAGAGCTCGAAGGCGAAAGCGTCATGATTTCGTGACATGTTCCAGTTTCGCTAGTGTCTACAGAGAAGAGTGTACGGAAGCGAAAGGCATCACGATTTCATGACATGTTCCAGTTTCACGGGCGTAAGGCAGAGAAAAGCTTAAGGCAGCGAAAGTGTCGTGATTTCGTGACATGTTCCGTTTTCGCTAGTGCAAGCCTAGAAGAAGGCCATGAAGACAGAAGGGTCACGATTTCGTGACATAAGTGAAGATGACGTCAGCAAAGGTAGGAGTGTCGTGATTTCATGACAAAAGCGGAGAAGAAGGCCATGAAGACTAAAGTGTCACGATTTTGCGATAGGAGTGAAGATGACGTCAGCAAAGACAAAAGTGTCGCGATATCGTGACATGTTGTAGTTTCACGGTAGAAGCTACAGGAGAGTTGCAGAGGCGGTTGAAGCCGACAGAGTTAACTTTGAGCCGACGAAGATTAGGGCGTGCAACCAACGGAGTTAGGGTTTGCATTTGCATAACAGCCGACTAAGATCAAAGTTTTGATCTTAAAAGTATTTCTATAAAAGGAGGGTTGTTTGGAGAGATTTGGCATCGATCGAAGTGTGCGTTCGAAGTGCGACTTTCGTAGAAGTAGAGTGCGGGGAGAAGTTCGATCGTCGAGGAGCAGAGTGTGCGAAGACAGTGCTGCTGTGTTTGCACAGAGGTGCATAAGTGGATGTTTGATCGAGTGTTGTAATTGCGTAGAGGTGCAAATTTTGAGGACATTAGTGCCAGACCGAAGGACTGTGTTTGGTGCAGATAAGAGGACCAGCTTTGGAGGTGAAAGAGTTGAGGACAGAGGTCTCCAGCCAGAGTAGGGAAGACAGGTGTCTTCTATGGATAGAGTTCCACTTGCTAAGGGCAGCAGAGGCAGAGGTCTTCTAGAGGATCACCAGTTAGAGCAGAGCTAGGGGAAGGTATCTCCTTTGGGTTGGTGCCCATAAACTTTGTAATCGGGAAAGATTTCCTAGAATTTGAGGTGATAAAATTTAGTGAAAAATTTTATCCGTGGAGTAGCCCGCGTTGGGTGAACCACGTAAATTGTTGTGTCTCTTTTGTGAATGGTGTTTTTGTGCATTGCTTTGCTTACTGCTATTGATACTATTTTTCTTTACACTGCATAATATTGAACTGCAAGTTGAATCGAAGGAAAAAGTAGAAAGTGGTCTTATACTATTCACCCCCCCTCTCAGTATAAGCTTGTGTTCTTCAATTGGTATCAGAGTGGGTTCCTTCGGAAAGGTTTAACAGCTTGAAGGAAAAGCTAGCAAAGAACACAATGGATTATTCAAGTGGCAATGCAGCACCCATCCTTGATGGATCAGATTTCGGTCTGTGGAGTGCCAGAATGAAGGTTTATCTAATGGCTCTTGGTAATGAAGTATGGGAAGTGATTGAAGATGGGTACACTATTCCTGTAAATGGTCCTTATACTAAAGAAGATAGGCTTCTACATCACAGCAATTCAAAAGCAATGAATGCAATCCTGAAAGGCTTACAGAAAGTAGATCTCACCAAAGTAATTCACTGCAAGACAGCTAGTGAAATGTGGAAACAGTTGCAGGTGGTTCATACAGGTGATACGAATGTCAGAAAGGCCAAGTTGAGACATTTCAAAGGTATGTTTGAACAACTCAAGATGAATGATGATGAAAATATTAGTGATTACATGCTTCGCATGGATGAAGTTGTTAACTCCATGAAAGACTTAGGACTTGAGCTTGCTGAAAATGATGTTTGTGATAAGATCTTAAGATCTCTTCCTAATAGATTTAGTGAAAATATTTCTGCTATTGAGGAAGCTAAAGATTTGGATAAGCTGAAAAAGGATGAGCTTCATAGTATACTTGCAGCATTTGAGTTGAGAACTCAGGTGAAGGTTGATGTCAAAAAAGAGGCAGCTTTCAAGGCTACCAAGAAATCTAAGGGTAAACAGCCTCAAGAAAGTGATGAGTCTTCTAGTGATGAAGAAGCATACTACAACAAGAAAGGCAAGTTCTCTAGGAAGAGCAAAAGCGTGAAAAATATAAGATGTTTTAATTGCGGAAAGTTTGGTCATTATGCTACTGACTGTACTATTTCAAAGAATGAAAGTGATGAAGAGAAACAGGATGTTAAGAGCAAGGATTCTGAAAAACACAGGTATTACAGAAAGAACAAAGATGATCACAGCAATCAAGGAAAGAGGTATTCACACAAGAACAAGAAAAGTTTCTACCTAGACAAAGCAAGTAAGTGTTCTAGCAGTGATAGTGAAAGCTCTTCAAGTGATGAGGAAAATGAGATGTTGTTCATATCGAAAAAAGAGGAAGAACCGAAACATAGATTCATTATTATGAAATGTCTTAGATGTGGAAATTTTGGTCACCTTGAGGATGACTGTACAAATAATGATTTGGTTTCTAGTATGTATAAGGATGCTTCAGAAAACTATCAAGAAGATGCTTGTATGGTTTTTGAAAAAGGTAGCACCTCTAGTGATAAGAAATCTGGAAAAGGCCTTGAGGATTCAGAAAGCAAACAAATAAAAGATCTTGAAAGTGAACTTAATAATGCTCTTAGTGTTTTGAAAAAGGAAAGAAAGAAGAATGATAGACTCAAGGATAAGTTAGATGAATGTTGTATGGAGAGAGACGATCTTATAGAAAGTCTTGACTTCTCTATAGCTAAAACACAGGAACTCAAGGATGAGTTAGAGTCTAAGATTCTTGAGTATAAGAAGTTGGAACAGAAAATGGCTTCTCTGGAAGTGGAAATTAAAGAGTACAAGGATAAGTTGTACAGGTTTCAAGATAGCTCCAAAAGGGTTAAGTCTCTCATCAAAGGTCAAAGAAATCCAACAGATAAAACAGGTCTTGGTTTTGTTAAACCGAACAAAGAACAGGTTGGGGAATCTAGTAAGAGATTTCGAAAGGAAGAAAGTTCTGATGAAGAAAGTACTTCAGATCATGAGTCCATGAGTGATAGATGCGCAAAAATAGAAAACAAAATTCAGATTGAGAAGAAGAAGTTTTCGGGACCCAAGAGGTCGAATAAAGGAAAATTTCACGACAGATGTTTTGCGTGTCACAGGTTTGGTCACATGGTTGTACATTGCATGGCTCAAGTGAGGAAAGTAAATGACAGTTTCAGGGGCCGTAATTTCTTTCAAGGGTATTGCTACTCTTGTAAACAGTTCGGGCATAAGGCAATTTTCTGCATGACTAATTACAGGAACACGGTTAGTCATAACAGGCGGTTTCAAAGAACAGGTATGCCGAACAGAAATAATAGTATTACTTGTTATAAATGCAACAATGATGGTCACACAGCTAGACAGTGTAGAGCTGATCTTCCAAGGAACAGGAATAGTGGCATGATCAGGTCCAAGGATCAAGGCATGAAAAAGGACAGGGATGAGAACAAGAACAAGAACAATGACAAAAATAGGAATGCGGGCAAAAAGATCAAGAAAATGTCGGGCAAGGAAATTGTAGACACTGATGATGATCAGTGCCTAATGGGAGTTTTACTCCCACCCCTATTTTAAATCACCTCATCAGGAGGTGGGGGAGGGACTAAGCTAAGAGGCTCATTCTTAGTCCCGAGCCCCAAAGGTGACCCTTTGCCATTGATGACAAAGGGGGAGAGAATTGAGTAAGGGGGAGAGATATGAGTAAGGGGGAGAGCTTCAATGTGAAGAGGAAAGCTTCAAGTCAGGGGGAGCAAAAACTTCAAAGGTAGAGTCTCAGTTATGGGCACAGTTTCTCAGCTGTTATCTCAGTTGGTTTCAGTTTTGGCTCTTAAGACGTGTTTTTAGTAAAGGGTTGCCATCAATGACAAAGGGGGAGATTGTTGGCAATTTTGGGTACTTTGAGTACTTTGCATTTGCTCAAGTGAATAAGTTGTCATTGATGTCAAAGAGCTTTTGAAAGAATTTGATTTGATGTAAAATAATGTGTTTTTGATGAAGGTTCGGCTTGACAGGTTCGAAATCAGTAAGTTGGAAAAATGTCGCGATATCGCGACATGTCGCATTTTCGTGACTTAGGCAGGAGAGAGAAAGATTTTTGAAAAAGTGTCGCGATATCGCGACATGTCGCATTTTCGCGACTTAGGTAGGAGAGAGAAATATTTTTGAAAAAGTGTCACGATTTCGTGACATGTTGAAAGAGAAAGAAGAAGCTGGCAAAACTGTCGCGATTTCGCGACATGTTGGAAGAGAGAGAAGAAGCTGGCAAAACTATCGTGATTTCGTGACATGTTAGAAGAGAGAGAAGAAGGCAAAACTGTCACGATTTCATGACATGTTGGCAGAGAAAGAAAGCAAGGTGGAAAGTGTCACGATTTCATGACATGTCGGGTTTTCGTGACCCGAAGAAAAGAAAAGCGCTAAGGAGGAAAAGTGTCGCGATTTCGTGACATGCTACAGAAGGTGATTTAAGAAGCGTCGCGATTTCGCGACATGCTGCAAAAGACTAAGTGAGGACTGTCGCGATTTCGCGACATGCTAAAAAGCTCGAAGTGAGAACTGTCATGATTTCGCGACATGCAGCAAAGGGAAGAGTCTGAAATGAGAAGCGTCACGATTTCGCGACAAGCTACAAAGAAGTTGTACGGATGCAGAAAGTGTCGCGATTTCGCAACAGGTTGAAGAGAAAGCTTGCGAATGCGAAAAGTGTCATGATTTGACAGGTTGAGATGGCAGCATTGAGTTGGAGAAAGTGTCATGATTTCATGACAAAAATAGTAAGCAAGTCTTCAACAGAAGAAGCGTCATGATTTCACGATGAATTGAAGAAGGAAGAGCTCGAAGGCGAAAGCGTCGCGATTTCGTGACATGTTCCAGTTTCGCTAGTGTCTATAGAGAAGAGTGTACGAAAGTGAAAGGCATCACGATTTCATGACATGTTCCAGTTTGCTAGTGTCTGCAAAGAAGAGTATACGGAAGTGAAAGGCGTCACGATTTTGTGACATGTTCTAGTTTCGCGGGCGTAAGGCAGAGAAAAGCTTAAGGCAACGAAAGTGTCACGATTTCGTGACATGTTTCATTTTCGCTAGTGCAAGCCTAGAAGAAGGCCATGAAGACAGAAGGGTCATGATTTCGTGACATAAGTGAAGATGACATCAGCAAAGGTAGGAGTGTCACGATTTCACGACAAAAGCGGAGAAGAAGGCCATGAAGACTAAAGTGTCACGATTTCATGACAGGAGTGAAGATGATGTTAGCAAAGACAAAAGTGTCACGATATCGTGACATGTTGTAGTTTCGCGGCAGAAGCTACAGGAGAGTTGCAGAGGCGGTTGAAGCCGACAGAGTTAACTTTGAGCCGACGAAGATTAGGGCATGCAGCCGACGGAGTTAGGGTTTGCATTTGCATAACAGCCGACTAAGATCAAAGTTTTGATCTTAAAAGTATTGCTATAAAAGGAGGGCTATTTGGAGAGATTTGGCATCGATCGAAGTGTGCGTTCGAAGTGCGACTTTCATAGAAGTAGAGTGCGGGGAGAAGTTCGATCGTCGAGGAGCAGAGTGTGCAAAGACAGTGCTACTGTGTTTGCGTAGAGGTGCATAAGTGGATGTTTGATCGAGTGCTGTAATTGCACAGAGGTGCAAATTTCGAGGACATTAGTGCCAGATCGAAGGACTGTGTTTGGTGCAGATAAGAGGACCAGCTTTGGAGGTGAAAGAGTTGAGGATAGAGGTCTCCAGCCAGAGTAAGGGAAGACAGGTGTCTTCTATGGATAGAGTTCCACTTGCTAAGGGCAGCAGAGGCAGAGGTCTTCTAGAGGATCACCAGTTAGAGACAGAGCTAGGGGAAGGTATCTCCTTTGGGTTGGTGCCCATAAACTTTGTAATCGGGAAAGATTTCCCAGAATTTGAGGTGATAAAATTTAGTGAAAAATTTTATCCGTGGAGTAGCCCGCGTTGGGTGAACCACGTAAATTGCTGTGTCTCTTTTGTGAATGGTGTTTTTGTGCATTGCTTTGCTTACTGCTATTGATACTATTTTTCTTTACACTGCATAATATTGAACTGCAAGTTGAATCGAAGGAAAAAGTAGAAAGCGGTCTTATATTGTTCACCCCCCCTCTCAGTATAAGCTTGTGTTCTTCATAATTATTTTTCCAATGTTGAATAAAAATATTCCAATATTTTTTTATATATACAACTCGTTTTATTTATGTTATAGAGTTAGCATTACTTCATTCAATCAATGCCAAGTTTCTAGAAAATCACCAATTTATGACACATTGATCTTACACAGTTGTGTAGCTAATTATCTCAATCGCCTTAAGACTCCACATTCATCCTTCATGAATCACATCTTAGTCATATTTAGCCACCTTAATCCTCTTGGACCACCCATCATCATTATTCTATTAAATAACTAGATATATTTATTTTCTCTAAGTTTCCTGGGGCTACTACGTTTCCCAATGTGATTGAAATCCTATTATTTCTTCAAGATTGTCGCACATTTATGTCATTTTAACCCATCTGATGTCTCATCATATAATTCCATCAATTCATCTCATATAAATCTATTTTATACACCTTATCCTTAGGTTACATTTTAATTCTAATCATTATCATTCCATTGATAATGATCTAGGTCACACTTGCCTACTCACAAGGTGCTAATTCAATTTTTTTGCACTTAATTATTCATTCTATAATGAATAGGGTTACAAAAAGTTGAGTTTAGTTATTTATAGTTAGTTATTTAGCTTTGGTTTTGGGATATGAGTTATTTAATGCAATCAACCTTGGGTTATGTGTGGCCCATGCAAACCCTTATACAATAGAATAAAATATGCTCAAACATCTATTCCTAGGTACCCTAACAATAACATGGACCCTGAAATGGAAATAAACCAATGGAAACCACACATGAGGAGAACTCCATGCTCACCACCATAGACCAATGCTCCCACAAGAGAGGATGGAGTATACAGTTGGGCCATGATTCACTCGTTTAAGGGGCTAGATCATGGTTCACCTACTTCCATTGAGGAATTTCACCCAAATATTTACTTCTTATTTTGCAAAGCTCTATGTGGGTGTTGTGCTTTATATACCACTAGGAGGGCCATTGCGAGATACATGCGAGATAATGGCTTAAGAATATTACAGCATTGTGAAGAATATAAGCTTATACTAAGAGGGGGTGAACGGTATAATACCAAATTTCACTTTTCTTTCCGAAACAATATTATCCAATATTATCAATGGCAATATCAATAACAGTAATCAAACAATATAAAAATCATCACACACAATAGAGACACCAATTTAACATGGTTCACCCAATGTGGGCTACTCCACGGAGAAAATATTTCTTCTAAATTTTCTCAATAAATATTTTTGGGAATCAATTCCCTATTACAATATTTATGGACCTTTGTCCAAAGGACACACCAATGCCCTATGCTTTGATTTATGGATCTATCTCCAAAGGATAAATCTTTCCCTTTTTATCTGATTCATGGAACTTGATCCAGGAGACCTTTCATCTACTGAACTGGGTCATGGATATCTCTCCACATAAGAACTTTATCTTCATATTTGTTTCATGGATTGCACTCCATAGGAGAACTCTTTCCCCTTGCTCTGGTTTGTGGATCTCTATCCACAGGATAACTCTTTCTCCTTGCTTAGGCTGATGATCTTCTAGAAGACTTCTACCCCCACTGCTATCTAAAATCTACACCAAACTTTATCCCAAGTCTAGTACAAATCTGCTCTTTCACTACTCATAAATTTGCTCATAAATATGTACTTTCTACCTTAAATTTATGCTCAATCCTTAATACAAAGCTTGATAAAATCACTAGTAAACTCTTCTCAAATATTCCCCAATACTTAACACAAAGCTTGAACAAATCAATCAATCAACTCTGCTTAGATCTACCTCAAGCCTTAACACAAAGCTTAAACAAATAAATCAATCAACTCTACTCAGATCTATCCCAAGACTTAACACAAATATTGAACAAATCAATAAATCAACTCTATTTAGATCTACCCCAAGCTTTAACACAAATCTTGAACAAATCAATCCTGCTCTCAATGTTATTTCAAGTCTTCACAAGACTTGCTCAAATATTCCTTCTAGTCCTCTCAAGAAATTTCTCAATCTACTCTCAAGTATTCACCAAGACTTGCTTAAATTTACCTCCAATTCCTCTCAATAACATGATCAATATGCTCTCAAGTATTCACCAAGACTTCCTCAAATCTACCTGCATGTCCTCTCAAGAAATTTCTCAATCTGCTCTCAAGTCTTCACCAAGACTAGCTAAAATTTACCTTTAAGTCCTCTGAAGAACTTGCTCAATCTACTCTTAAGCCTTCACTAATGCTTGCTCAAATTTACATTCAAATCCTTGCAATAACTTGCTCAATCTACTCTTAAGTCTTCACCAAGACTTGCTCAAATATGATCTAACACATGCTCAAAAATAGCTAATAGAATATGCTCAATCAATCTCAAATTTACCTTCAAGTCCTCTTGAGAACTTGCTTAATCTACTCGCAAGTCTTCACCAAGACTTTCTCAGATCTGATCTAACACATTCTCAAAAATAGCTAATAAAATATGCTTAATCAATCTCAAATTTTCCTCACAATGCTATCAAATGCTATTTCTAATCTTCAAATTAATTCCTTTTACTTGAATCTGTTTAGAAATATTCTATTCAGAATTAGTTTAACCTCTGGAACATATAGAGAATTATGTACTCTATAAAAAATGCAATATGTCCTACATAATCATTAAGTCTGTCACTTTCACAAATCTGATTTCTAATATTTGCACATTCACTTTCAATATCACTTAGAATCAATGCTCAAGAATTTCACTCAATAATTCAACTAATGAAACACAACTTGCTCACAAACTCTAAACAAGTATTTTCATACTTCTTAAAACAAAGAGCACAATGTGGATCTCAAAACCTAGCTCAAATAATTCTCAATATCTATATCAAATGTTCTCTAAACATTCACTAGTGAAGCATATAAAAACTCACTCAAATAAAGGATGGTGTGCCTATACCTCTTTGCTTTGATGGAGATATGTCTTCAAAACCTATTTTACTCACAACCAAATCCTTTTTCCAATTCTATATTAGATAGCAATAGTCTATCTCAAAAATCTCCACAATAATATTCACCTCAACAATTGTTTCACCATACAAGAAATACAATAAAATGTCAAGTCACAAATACACCTTATCACTCCTTCACTTTCAAAATAATATTCAACACACATCAAAAATAAAGTTTCTTGTTTACACCTTATAATCTCCTTCACTTTCAAAATAATATTCAACACATATCAAAAATAAAGTTCCTTGTTTACACCTTATAATCTCCTTCACTTTCAAAATAATATTCAACACATATCAAAATAAAGTTCCTTGTTTACACCTTATAATCTCCAATACTTGATTTATTTCCTAAGAACCCAAAATAAAATATTTAATTAACACACCTTATGACTCCCTAAAAAATTCCACACTTTGGCCCTTTCAATATTATGTAACCTCAAAACAATTTTTGTTTTCCAAAAACCTTTGGTAGATTTAACTCACAAATTACATACCTTAATAACTGGCCCATGTCATAAAAGTGTTTGCACATGCATCAAAGCCACCACCAAAATCAATACCATGACCTTAGCCACCATAACAACCTATCCAACACTAGGCTACAACCTACGCTATGTGCTCATGTGAGAACCAAGGTACACTCTCACCTATACAATTTTCGCTTCTCACAAGATTCACTAAAAATGATAAGCTCTTTCCTCCTTTACAAAAACTAAATTGCGTAGGATTCAAAACTGATACCAACCTACATGAATGCCTTAGCCAAGCCTCAACTACCATCTATGCTAGCTAGTTCCTTGGAACTATTTTTGCACTCTCCATGATTTTCAATGAAATCCTCCTCCTAGAAGAATTCACTTGACTTCTTCTTCTTTGTTGCTATTCGATCGATGAACAAGGCATATGATTTCTTCTATTATTTTGCACAACTATCTACCTTAGTATTTGTATTATTAATATACCTTTGAAGGCATTCACCTCCAACGTTGGCACATTTTAAAATCAAACTTTGGATTTTGATTTATAATATATTTTAATTATATTAATTTAAATTCAATGAAAATAAAAATTATAATTTAAATATCTCAATTCTTTTTGGGTATTTTCTTAAGGATAATCTTTTGCCACCATTTAATAATTATTTTAACCTTTGTCCCATATATTATAATGCAAATCATTATAATATTATTTCTTTTAAACTTGTTTTATTTTCCTTTTGAAAGGCCCTATTAACCAAATATTATAATATTAAAATATTAAAATATTATAATATTATTCTTTTTTTCACTTGCTTTCTTTTTCACATAGTCTCAAATTTGGTCTTCAAACTTTTCTTTGTCGTGCTTTCATTGCTCATGTCATTTTGACATCAATGACAACCTTATATGCTCATATTTCGAACAATCTCCCCCTTTGTCATTGATGGCAACCACTTTCCAAAACACTTGATTTCAAATCTACTCCCCCTGAGAAACTGCTCCCCCTGACTAAATGCTCTCCCCCTAACTCAAATATCTCCCCCTTTGTCATAAATGGCAAAGGGACTCCTTTGGGACTAAATATAATACTCTTAGCTTAGCCCCCTCCCCACCTCCTCTCCTTGAGGTGATTAATTTTGGGGTGGAAGTAAAATTACTCCTAGCATAAAATGCTTTTTTCCTTTTTCAAACTTCTTTATCAACATACGCTTTTGATCCTTTTGAGGATATTCTTTATTGCATGTCCTTGGAAGCTTTGGAAATTCTATTCTACACCACTTTGTTGTATGCCCAATATTATTGCACTTATAACACTTAATGTTGTGGTTCCTTAAAGGTGCAAATATCTTGAAGTTCTTCCTAATGAAGCCATAGCTATTCTTGTCATGAACCTTGCAATGAATTGCTTTATGACCAAATCAATTACAAGATTAGCAATACCATTGAAAGAAATATCCATTTTTGAAGTTCCTCTTAGTAATATCATACTCCTTATTTCCATGATTCATGCATTGCATAGCCTTACGACAAAACCTAATACATAAGAAGCAACATCCTTTGAAGAGATATTTCCTTGGACACATTTGTCTCTTATTCCTTTCTTCCCTGTTATGTTCCATGTTCTTGGTGAAACTTCTATTCACATAAGTCTCACTTTCTCTTTTACTCTCTTATTTTGAAGCTTCTTCCTCTTTAGATCTTAAGCTTGACCCTTCTTCTTATTTCTATTGTATTTCTTCAAAACCAAGTCCTATTTTGTTAGATGAAGTTCTTTGTGCATTGATAATCTTACCCATAGTTTTTGAAATTCTCCAAAACCTGTGTAGCTTGTCCTTAGACTCCTACATTTCCTTTCTTATAGAAACTACCTCTTGTTCTAATCTATCACATTATAATATGTTTGCTTCTAACTTTTATTTAAATTTCCTTGTCTTAGCTATTGAGTTTGTCATATATTGTATTAGCTTTCCTTTCTCTTCATCATATTCTTGAAATTGATCCTTGAATATTGAGTTTTTCTTTCTAGCCTTTTTCAATTCTTTTAGAGCAGAAATAAGTTCAACTTCTAAGTCTACCACTCCTTCCTCTTTATTTTCTGATTTTTTCTCTACTTATTTGTCTTCAAGAGTATCTTAATAATCATCTCATAAGTTGTGAGAGTTCCATGTAACTCATACATAGTCAATGTTTCAATATCTCTTGTTTCTTCTATGGTTGAAACATTTTCATTATACCTCACAGGAAGTGACCTTAAAACTTTTTGAACAACATCGGATTCATATATTTTAAATCCAAGTCCTCACATGGTTTTAACAACCTCATCCACTCAAAGTATGTAGCAATGTCTTCTTCTTATTTTATCTTCAAGTCTTCAAATGTATTTTTGTGATTTTACAAATTTTCCATTTTGACCTTTTTGTCTCCCTCATATGTTTGCTTCAGTTTATCCTAAATTTCCTTTGCTGATTCACAATGCATAAATTTTACAAACTCTACTTCACATAAACCACTTAATATTGCATTCATTTCCTTTACATTATATAGATGTAGGAGCTTACCATATTTATTTGTAGGAGGACTAGCTAGAGGTGTGTATCCATCCTCAACTACTTGCCATGTCTCATATCCTTGTGCCATCAAGTAAGTCTTCATTATTATGCTCTAGAAAGCATAATTTTTCCCATTGAACAATGGTGCCTTATTTTCTAAAGATCCACTCTTAGATGCCATTTGTGTTCTTGTATACTTTTCCTTTAAGTTTTTAAACTTTTCCGAATGAACCCGCTTTGATACCAATTGAAGAACACAAGCTTATACTAATATGGGGGTGAACAATATAAGGTCAACTTTCACTTTTATTTTCCAAAGAATATTATCCAATATTATCAATGGCAATATCAATAGCAATAATCAAACAATGCACAAATTATCACACACAATAGAGACACTAATTTTACATGGTTCACCCAATGTGGGCTACTCCACGGAGAAAATATTTCTACTAAATTTTCTCAAAAAATCTTCTTTGAAATCAATTCCCTATTACAATGTCTATGGACCTATATCCAAAGGAGACACCAATACCCTATGCTCTAATTTATGGATATCTCTCCACAGGAGAACTCTTTCCCTTTTTCTCTGGTTCATGGAACTTGATCCAAGAGAACTTTATCTCCTCAACTAGTTTGTGGATCTCTCTCTATAGAAGAACTCTATCTTCCTAGCTGGTTCGTAGATCGCACTCCATAGGATATCTCTTTCCCCTTGCTCTATTTTGTGGATATATATACATAGGATAACTCTTTCTCCTTACATTGGTTGATGATCTTCTAGAAGACTTCTTCCCCCACTGCTCTAGATTGTGTATCTCTCTCCATAGAATACATCTATCTTCATTTCGCTAGCTAATGGATATCTATACACTAGATACTGCTATCCTCTTTACTATGTCACCTCCAAAG
Source organism: Wollemia nobilis (assembly GCA_028583015.1). Classification (NCBI taxonomy): domain Eukaryota; kingdom Viridiplantae; phylum Streptophyta; class Pinopsida; order Araucariales; family Araucariaceae; genus Wollemia; species Wollemia nobilis. The sequence continues at coordinate 7,924,326 of JAQPPZ010017095.1, forward strand.
CTTACTTTCAACTCTATCTCAAATATGCACCAAAATATATCCCAATTCTAGTACAAATCTGCTCTATCTCTACTCACAAATCTGCTCATAGATCTACACTAAATTCTATCTCAAATTTATCCTCAAGCCTTAATACAAAGCTTGATCAAATCACCAATCAACTCTACTCAGATCTACCCCAAGCCTTAACATAAAGCTTAAACAAATCAATCAATCAACTATGCTTAGATCTACCCCAAGCCTTAACACAAAGCTTGAACAAATCAATCAATCAACTCTACTTAGATCTACCCCAAGCCTTAAAACAAAGCTTGAACAAATCAATCAATCAACTATGTTCAGATCTACCCCAAGCTTTAACACAAATATTGAACAAATTAATCTTGCTCTCAATGTTGCTTCAAGTCTTCACAAGACTTCCTCAAATATGCCTTCAAGTCCTCTCAAGAACTTTCTCAATCTGCTATCAAGTCTTCACCAAGACTTTCTCAAATCTACCTTCAAGTCCTCTCAATAACTTTATCAATCTACTCTCAATTCTTCACCAAGAATTTCTCAAATCTACCTTCAAGTCCTCTCAATAACTTGCTCAATCTGCTCTCAAGTCTTCACCAAGACTTTCTCAAATTTACCTTCAAGTCCTTTGAAGAACTTTCTCAATCTGCTCTTAATCTTTCACCAAGACTTTCTCAAATCTGCCTTCAATTCCTCTCAAGAACTTGCTCAATCTGCTCTCAAGTCTTCACCAAGACTTGCTCATATCTGATCTAACACATGTTCAAAAATATCTAACAAAATATGCTCATCAATCTCAAATTTTCCTCACAATGCTATCAAATGCTATGTCTAATATTCAAAGTAATTCCTTTAACTTGAACTGGTTTATACATATTCTATTTAGAATTCATTTAACCTCTAGAAAATATATAGAATGATGTACTATATCAAAAACTCAATATGACCTACTCAATCATTAATTTTGTAGCTTTCACAAACCTGATTTCTAATTTTTGCACATTCACTTTTAATATCACTCAAAATCAATGCTCAAGAATTTCACTCAATCATTCAACCAATGAAACACAACTTGCTCACAAACCCTAAACAAGTATTTTCATACTTATTCAAACAAAGAGAACAATGTGGGTCTCAAACCCTAGCTCAAATAATTCTTAATCTCTATCTCAAATGTTATCTAAACATTCACCAGTGAAGCATATAAAAACTCACTCAAATATTTCCAATAATGCTTATCAAACAATCCTTTTCACTCCACCTTATATTTCACAACATTCATTCCAAAATTTCAAACAAAGGATGATGTGCCCATACCTCTTTGCTTTGATGGAGATATGTCTTCAAAACCTATTTTACTCACAACCAAATCCTTTTGCCAATTCTAGGTTAGATAGCAATAGTCTATCTCAAACATCTCCACAAGAATATTCACCTCAACAATTATTTTACAATACAAGAAATACAATAAAATGTCAAGTCACAAATACACCTTATCACTCCTTCACTTTCAAAATAATATTCAACACACATCAAAAATAAATTTCCTTGTTTACACCTTATAATCTCCTTCACTTTCAAAATAATATTCAACACATATCAAAAGTAAAGTTCCTTGTTTACACCTTATAATCTCCTTCACTTTAAAAATAATATTCAACACATATCAAAATAAAGTTTCTTGTTTACACCTAATAATATCCAATACTTGATTTATTTACTAAGAACCCAAAATAAAATATTTAATTAACACACCTTATGACTCCCTAAAAAATTCCACACTTTGGCCCTTTCAATATTACGTAACCTCAAAACAATTTTCATTTCCAAAAACCTTTGGCATATTTAACTCATAAATTGCATACCTTAATAATTGGCCCATGTCATAAAAGCGTTTTCATGTGCATCAACAACCACCTCTAAAATCAAAACCGCAACCTTAGCCACCACAACACCCTAGCCAAAGCTAGGCTACCACTTGCGCTATGATCTCACGTGAAAACCAAGGTACACTCTTGCCTATACAATATCCGCTTCTCACAAGGTTCATCGAAAATGAAAAGCTCTTTCCTCCTTCACAAAAACCAAACTATGTGGGATTCGAATTTGATACCAACCTCCATGAATGCCTTAGCCAAGCCTCAACTACCATCTGTGCTAGCCAACACCTTGGAACTATTTTCACACTCCACGATTTTCAACGAAATCCTCCTCCTAGAAGAATTCTCTTGACTTCTTCTCTATCGCTATTCGATCGATGAACAGGGCGTATGATTTCTTCAATTATTTTGCACAACTATCCACCTTAGTCTTTGCATTATTAATATACCTTTGAAGGCATTCACCTCCAATGTCAGCACATTTTAAAATCAAATTTTGGCTTTGGATTTATATTATATTTTAATATAATAATTTAAATTTAATGAATTTAAATATCTCAATTATTTTTGGGTCTTTTCTTAAGGATAATATTTTGCCACCATTTAATGATTAATGTAACCTTTGTCCAATATATTATAACTTAAATAATTATAATATTATATCTTTTAAACTTGCTTTCTTTTCCTTTTGAAAGACCATGTTAGCCAAATATTATAATATTATTCTTTTTTTTCACTTGCTCTCTTTTGCACATAGTCTCAAACTTGGCCTTCAAATTTTTCTTTGTCATGCTTTCATAGCCCATGCTATTCTTACATCAATGACAACCTAATATGCTCAAATTTTCAACATGTTTCTCAAGGTATGTTTAGAATTTTTTATTCGAAAAAGTATGAGACTAGGTAGTACAAGAGGAGCGAAGAATGGACCCTAGAGCTACATGGGTCCCACAAGGTAAATCAACCAATGAAAACCACACATGGGAAGAACTTCAAACTCACCACCAATGAGCAATGCTCCCATAGGAGAGGATGGAGCATATGGTTTGGCCATGATTCAATAATTTGATGGGTTGGGTCATGGTTCCCCAGCTTCCACTAGGGTATTTCATCCAAAAGCCTACCTCCTGATTTGCAAAGCTCTATGTATGTATTGGTTTTTATATACCACCATGAGGTCCATCATAGGATACATGTGGAATAATGAGTCAATACTCTCATAGTGCTACTCAAGGTATATATAGAATTTTTATTTGAGAAATTACAAGACTGGGTAGTACAAGAGGAGCAAAGAATACACCCTAGATATAACATTGGACCCATAAGGAAATTAACCAATTAGAACCACATATGTGTAGAACACCACACTCACCACCATCAAGCAATTATCAAGTATGATAGGATGGAGCATACGATTGGGTCATGATTGACATGTTTGAGGGGTTGGGTCATGGTTTACCTATTTCCACTAGGGCATTTCACCCAAAAACCTACTTCCTTATTTACAAATATCTATGTGTATTTTGTTATTTATATAGAACCATGAGGGCCATCATGGGATATATTTGGTATAATGGATCAAGAATCTTGCACAATTGCTCAAGGTATTTTTAGAAATTTTTATTTGAGAAATTACAAGAGTGGGTAGTACAAGAGGTGTGAATAATTAACCCTAGAGTTAACATGGGATGCACAAGGAAAGTCAACCAAAAAACACCACACATGAAAATAACTCCACACTCACCACCATCGAGCAATGATCCCATACGATAGGATGGAGCATACGATTGGGCCTTGATTCACTCATTTGAGGGGTTTGATCATGGTTCACCTGCTTCCACTAGGGCATTTCACCCAAAATTCTACTTCCTGATTTACAAATATCTATGTGGGTGTTGTGCTTTATACAACACCATGAGGTCCATCATGGGATACATATGGGATAAATTCTCAAAGACTCTCATAGTGCTTCTCAAGGTATTTTTAGAAATTTTTATTTCAAAGTACGAGACTGGGTGATAGAAGAGAAGCAAAGAATGGACCATAGATCTAACATGGTATCCACAAGGGAATTTAACCAATTAAAACCACACTTGGTGATAAATACAAACTCACCACCATAGAGCAATGCTCACACAGGAGAGGATGAAGAATACGACTAGACCATGATTCACTCATTTGATCGACTAGGTCATGGTTTGGCGGCTTCCACTAGGGAATTTCACACAAAGGCTACTTCATGATTTGCAAACCTCTATGTGGGTATTGTGCTTTATATACCACCATGAGGGTCATTGTGGGATACATGTGGGATAATGTATCAAGACTCTGGCAACATTGCTCAAGGTATTTTTATTTGAGAAAGTACTAGACTAGGTAGTACAAGAGAAGCAAAATATGGAATGTTGATCAAAAAAGGGGCCCATAAGGGAATCCACACATGGGGAGAACTCCAAACTCACCACCATTGAGTAATTCTCTCATAGGAGAGGATGGAGCATACAACTAGGTCATGATTGACTTGTTTGAGGTGTTGGGTAATGGTTCACCTGCTTCCACTAGGGCATTTCATTGAAATGCTTACTTCCTAATTTGTAAAGCTCTATGTGGGAAGTGTAATTTATATACTACTATGAGGGCCATTATGGGATACATGTGGGATAATAGCTAAATAATCTTACAAAATTTCTTAATATATTTTTAAATTTTTTTATTTGAGAAAGTATGAGACTAGGCAGTATAATAGGGGCAAATAATTGACCTTAGAGCTAACATGGGCCCAAAATAGAAATGAAATAACAAAAACCACACTTTGGAAGAACTCCACACTCAACACCATTGATCAATGCTCTCATAGGAGAGGATGGAGCATACTACTAGGCCATGATTCACTCGTTTTATGTGCTAGGTGATGGTTTACCTATTTCCACTAGGGCATCTCACCCAAAACCCTACTTTATTATTTGTAAAGCTCTAAGTGGGTGTTGTGATTTATATACCACCATGATGGCCATAATGGGATAAATGTGTGACAATGGATCAAGACTCTTGCAATTTTGCTAAAGGTATTTTTAGAATTTTTTATTTGAGAAAGTACAATATTGGGCAATACAAGATGAACAAAGAATGAATAATTGAGATAACATAGAGCCCACAAGGGAAATCACCCAAGGGAATCCACACATAGGAAGGACTCCAAAATCACCACCATTGAGAAATTCTCCCATAGGAGATGATGGATTATATGGTAAGGCCATGATTGACTAGTTTTGAGGGGCTAGGTCATGATTCACTTGCTTCCACTAGGGTATTTCATTCAAAATCCTACTTCCTGATTTGCAAAGATCTATGTGGGTGTTATAATTTATATACCACTATGAGGGCCATCATGGGATACATTTGGGATAATGTCTCAATAATTTTAAAACATTTCTCAAGGTATTTTTAGAACTTTTTATTTGAGAAAGTATGAGACTAGGTAGTACAGGAGGATTAGATAATGGACCCTAGAGCTAACATCGGACCGACAAGGAAAATCAACCAACAAAAAACACACATGGTAAGAAATACCTTCACTATTGATAAATTCTCCCATATGAGAGGTTGGAGCATACGACTAGGCTATGATTCACTCATTTGATGTGCTAGGTCATGGTTCACCTACTTCCACCAGGGCATTTCACCCAAAATATTTCTTCATAATTTGTAAAACTCTATGCGGGTGTTGTGCTTTATATACCACCATGAGGTCATCATGAAAAACATGTAGGATAATGGCTAAAGACTCTTATAACATTACTCAAGGTATATTTTAAATTTTTTATTTGAAAACGTATGATATTAGGTAGTATAAGAGGAGCAAATAATGGACCCTAGAGCTAACATGGGGCCCACATGGGAAATCAACCAATGTAAACCACACATGGGGAGAACTCCAAACTCACCACCATCAATAAATTCTCCCAAAAGAGAGGACAAAACATATAATTGGGCCATGATTCACCCATTTAATGGGTTGAGTCATGGTTACCCTACTTCCACTAGGGTAATTAACCCAAAATTTTACTTCCTAATTTACAAATATCTGTGTGTGTATGATTTATATACCACCATGAAGGTCATCATGGTATACATGTGATATAATTACTCAAGAATATCATAGCATTGCTCAAGGTATTTTTAGAAATTTTTATTTGAGGAAGTACAAGATTAGGTAGTACAAGGAGTGAAAAATGGATAGTTGAGCTAATATGGGGTCCATAAGAGAAATCAGCCAAGGGAATCCACTCATGGGGAGAACTCCATAATCACTACCATTTAACAATTCTCCCAGAGGAAAGGATGGAACATACAACTGTTGCAACTCCAATATATCTAGATGACTATATTTCTAATTAATTCATTCATTGTTGATTTATTCATATTTATAGTTGTAGGTTGATTTACATTTGATCATCTATTATTAAATTATTCATCTGCATATTCGCAAAGGATTAGCCCTCCTTAAGTGGAAAATTATGTATCCCTCCTCAAGTGGCAAGAGTTATTTGATTTATTTCATGTGATTTGTGTTTGAGTTTACTTTCCATGAAGTTTCACTACAAGTGGTATCAGAGCAACGAATTCTATGTGCAATATTCTTGCTGGAAATTTTTTTCTCCAAAAATCTTGTGTCTGGTTGGCCGTTTAGAATACATAGAATAGAAGGAAATAAATATGCTCTTTGCCTTACGAAAGCCACACATTTTTTCAAGGATGATTAAATAATTCATGTTGAATAAGTCGGGTTCCATCCAGTCGATCTTGTATCCGACCTAATCCTTCTCGCTAGAAGTTAGGTTCATAGATTTTGCCAAATTCTTCATGGCAAAAGAACAAAAAAAATTACGTATAAAATTGTGTATAAGTTTTTTTAAGGTTAGTAAGATAGTGCCCTAATTCAATTTCAAATAGGATACTACCACCTAGCTATTGGTTAGGTGTCATAGCATTTTTGAAATTTTATGTGTCTTTCGTTTGGTATATAAAAGTTTAATTCAAACACTACCCATAGTTAGGGTTCACACTGAAGATGAAGCTTAGCATGCATAGAATATAGGAGATACGGTAATATTACAAATACCTAAATATTGTAGCTTATTAAACTTTAAAATTTATTAACGTGCAGTTTAATACGGAAGCCTAAAGTTGCATGGAATATTATATATATGTGTGCTAAAGATTATATATACGGATTCCTAAAGTTATAGTTTATTAACATGCTAGAGGACTCCGGATCACATAAAGTTAAAATAGATATGGAAGACCCAATTATAAACTACTTACAACCTTCATTTTATTCCATCCAATAATAAAGTGCCACATAATGATTCAATCATGATCGAAGACGTAATTGATTAAGAGAAAATACAACACAGTCCATGAAACCTAAACGTTTGAAATTGACAATTTCCAGGGATGGTATACCTCGAATATCGCATCATTCTACAAGTGACCATTTTCAATTCTTTAGAAAATTGACTGTTTCAGTGTAATGTTGGCATATAAGTGAAAGATGTTACTATCATTGGAGGATATTACTCCCAAATTCTAAAATTGGGAAATTGACTATTATAGGTCATTACAAACAAATAAATTTTGCAAGAATTGACCATAGAGGACACGATATTTTTTTGTTGATTCAAAATTGACTACAACTCCAAATTGCATGAGTGGTCAAAACACTTTCAAAAATTGTAATAGAGGAGCAAATGGGAGATTACAATACATAGATAAATCAAATGAGGGACCCCTAAATACACCAAGAAGACAACCGAGAAATAGAGGTACGTAACATAACTCTCCTTTTTGAATTAACAATTTTAATCCTCACCACTGGTCCATGGCTTTTCCAAATCACAATAATTCCAACATCCCCCTACTCTCGACCATAATGGTAATGCGTCTAACCAAGAATAATTTATCATTAATCAAGAATACCTTGTTTCTAAAATTCCCCTCATAGTAGACATCAATGTACATGAGTGTTTGGGGCAACAACAACAAGACCTAAAGAATGTGTATTCAATAGTACAAAGATACATGAGTTAGTGGATTTACTTCTACAACAAACTAAACAAGTCTCTCAATCCATTCCCAACACTCCACCTATAAATTCCAATCCTCCACCTATAAATACCAACTCTTCACCTTTATATACTAGTAACACATCAATACCTCCACAAACTTGCTTCAATTTCTATCCTTTTGCAAGTGATGCCTCTTTATTCTTAGAATGGCCTCATGACACCCAATTTCCTCATACCGACATACCCACTTTTTAAGGATACGATCTTATAGGCTAGATAGCCAAGATGTATGGTATTTTTTGTTTATATCGTATTCTTGAAATTGATCGAGTTGCATATGCAACTTGTAAACTAGGCACCCAATATTATCAATGGTTGTTATGGTAGTTCTATCAAAATAACCAATCTCTTATGTGGCCTGAATTTAAGGAAATTTTTCCTTAAAATATTTGATAAGGGTTCTTCTTCCTTATGTGTGGTCTGCCTCATTAATCTCAAGCAGACCGGTTCAGTAGAATATTATGTATCATATTTCACAAGTCTTCTTACTTACACACTTCAATTAAACCTAGCAGTAGTGGTGTCTACTTTTCATCATGGTCTCAAGGATAAAATTTGAAAAAAAGTTGAAATTCATGGTCCACATACTTTAGATGAGGCTACCAGAATATCTCAGGCAATTGAAAATAAAATTTAATATGGTATGTCCTATAAACATGATTCTAATTTCCATCGACAATTTCACCATAATGAACAATCATCATGATTTTTCTACTTTAAATGTCATTTTTACCATCCCAAACATCAAGAATGTGCAGATATTTCAAGTAGAATTTTAAAATAATGATGATGAAGAAGAAGATATAACTCAATAGGAGTCCCATTCGAATATAAAACAACCTTTAGCAGATACTAATGAAGCAACGCCAGAGGATGACACTATTGCTCTCTTAGTACATGCACTAATAGGGATAACAACTTATCATAAAATTAAGGAACAAGGATTATTAGGCACAAACGTATTAATGTGTTAATTTATTTTGGAAGTACACATAACTTTATTGATATCAAAACTACTAAAGCATTGAACTTGTACATTAATATGACCAATCAAGATAACTTCCAAGTTTTAATTGTAAATAGAGGAAACACTCAATATGTAGGAAGAACATCTCTAGTTTCAATCCAAATGGGAAATTACACTTGGTGAGGAACTCTCTTCATTATGAACCTAGGATTGCATATGTTATTTTGGGCATCGAATGGTTATCATAGCTAGAGGAGGTTACTTTTAATTTTTTAATATTATATATCAAATGTATGGAGAACAAAAAGACTATTTGTCTTCAAGGAATTCAATCTCCACCATCCAAGATGGTGAGTTCCCATTGCATGGAGAAGTTATTAAAGAAGGGTGCTCATGGATTTATAGCTCAAATAAATTCCATGGAATCTCAATCCTTGGACACTCTAGCGATTATCTCAAAGGATATTCAACCTATTATGGATAATTATGAAGAAGTCTTCAATGAACCAAAAGGTCTACCTCCTAAACAATAACATGACCATGCTATACATATTGTTCCTAGTAGTCTTCCTCCTAATGTTAATCCTTATCACTATCCTCAACCTCAAAATATAGAAATATAGAATATAGTCCAAGAAATTTTAGAACATGGCATAATTCATCCTAGCATTAATCCTTACTCATCACCCGTGGTAATGGTACGTCGTAAGGATGAATCTTGGTGCATGTATCCAAATTTTCATCCTCTCAACAAAATTACCATCAAATATAAGTCCCCTATTCCTATCATTGATGACTTATTGGATGAATTACACAATGCTAGTTACTTCACTATATTGGATCTTTGTTTTGGCTTTCACCAAATCAGAGTTAGGAAAGAGGACATACCTAAAATCACTTTTCGAACTCATGAAGACCATTATGAATTCCTAGTAATGCATTTTTGTCTTAATAATGCTTCCTCAATATTTCAAAGCCTTATGAACCATGTTTTTAGGCCATATCTTTCTAATTATTTTCTCTTTTCCTCTGATGATATCCTAATTTATAGTAAATCTTGGAAATATCATCTAACCCATGTTGACAAGGTTCTTAATTTACTACATAAGGAAAAACTTTTTGTTAAAATATCCAAATGTGCCTTAGGGGTCCAAGAAGTCAAATACTTAGGTTATATTGTGTCTCATGAAGGAGTTAAAGTAGACCCTCAAAACATCAAATATATTCAATATTGGCCTCTACCTAAATTCCTCAAAAAACTTAGGGTATTCCTAGGTCTTACAAGTTATTACCAAAAATTCATACATAATTATGGTAAAATTGTAGCTCCTCTCACAACACTTACCAAAAAGGATGCTTTTAAGTGGAGTGAAGAATATTCTTAGGCATTCCAAGCACTCAAAGAAGCTATGTGCTCCACTCCAGTATTGGCTACTCCAGATTTTAGTAAACCCTTCGTCATCGAGTGTGATGTTTTTCGTACAAGAATTGGTATAGTTTTAATGCAATATGGTCATGCATTAGCTTTCAAAAGTAAGAAATCATCAAATAAAATTTTTGGGTGATTTACATATGAGAAATAAATATTGGCTATTTTACATGCCATCGAGAAATAGAGGAATTATTTACTCAGTAGTTACTTCATCATAAAATAGATCATAGTAGTCTTAAGCACTTTCTAGAACAACATTTCTCTTATCCTGAACAAAACAAGTGGATGACCAAACTATTGGGTTATTATTTCATAATTATGTATAATAAAGGTAAATAAAATGTGGTATTTGATGCATTATCCTATAAATATGAATATGAAGTCTCCATTAATTCCATTTTTGGTCCTTGTTCACAATGGATTTCTCAACTTCAAGAAGAATGGTTGGTTGATACTGAAGTTGCTCAAATTATTCAAGATATGAATAAAGGATCCTCAAAACATCCTTATTTTTCATATAGGGAAGGGGTTTTATGCAAGAAATATCACATTTACATTTAGTAGGGTTCCACTATTAGAAACATGATCCTTGAAGATTCACATTCATCTCCATCAGCAAGGCACTTAGGATTTTTGAAAATATATCAATGGGTGAAACAATTTTTTTATTGGAAAGGATTAAAATTAGATGTCAAGATATTTGTGGCCAAATGTGAAGTATGCAAACATAATAAAGGTGAAATAGTCAAATCTCCAAGACTTCTGCAGCCCTAACCAATTCCAAACCGCTAGTGGTAACACATATCCAATAATTTTTATTGAAGGTCTACTCAAGTCAGATGGTAAAATAGTAATTTTTATGGTTGTGGATCATCTCTCCAAGTACACTCACTTTAGTGCTCTACAACACCCATATTCAGCAAGCAAGGTGGCCAAGGTATTTATTGACTCCATTTTCAAGCTACATGGCATACCAAAACTATTGTAAGTGATCGTGGTCCCATATTTACTAGCCATTTTTGGAGAAAATTATTTCATCTCAGTGGTACCAAATTAAATATGTCCTATGCATACCATCCCAAAATTGATGTTCAAACTAAAATTATTAACAAATATCTGGATACCTATTTACACTAATTTTCTCAAGATAAGCAGTATCAATGGATTCAATGGTTTTCATTAGCAGAATTGTGGTATAACACTTATTTCCATTCTTCCCTCAATATGTCTCTATTTGAAGCATTGTATGGGTTAAAACCACCAACAATCTCATATTATGTTCCAATATCTTCCAAAGTAGCTCAAATTGATGACTAGTTCTAGCATCGATAGTCAATGCTCAACATTATTAAAGACAACTTGATCCATGCTCAAAATTATATGAAGCAGTAATAGGACTTACATCATTCACAATGACAATTCAATGTAGGAGATATGGTTTTCTTGTAACTACAACCTTATAAGCAGATATCCTTGAATATCAAGACCAGTCAAAAGTTGGCTCCTCGATTATATGGGCCCTAAAATATAGTATATCGCATAGGTGAAGTAGCATATCAATTATAGCTTCAAACTGCCTCTTGTATACATCTAGTTTTTCATGTATCCTATCTCCAAAAAGTGATTTTCCAAAGAGTGCAATTCCAGATAGAGCTCCTAGTACTAGATGAGGAAGGTCGTGTAACTCTTCAACTAGAAGCAATATTGCAAACTAGAGCATATGAACTTCGATCTCACCAGATTGAAGAATTTATAATCAAATGGCAGGACCTACTAGTAGAAGATGCTATACGGGAACCAAAAAGTATTTTCAAGTCATTTCTAGCTTTAAGGACAAATATTTTCGAGGAGGGGAGCCATGTTACAACTTCAATATATCTAGTCGACTATATTTCCAATTAATTCATTGATTTTTGATTTATTCATATTTATAGTTGTAGGTTGATTTACATTTGATCATCTATCATCAAATTATTCATCTTTGTATTCACAAGGACTTAGCCCTCCTTAAAGGGTAAAGTACTTAGCCCTCCTCAAGTGGCAAGAGTTATTTGATTTATTTCATATGATCTCCATTTGAGTTTACTTTCCACAAAGTTTCACTACAACAGTTGGGTCATCATTCACTCATTTGAGGGGTTCGGTCATGGTTCACCTACTTCTACTTCCTAATTTGTAAAGCTCTATGTAGGTAGTGTACATTATATTCAACCATGAGAGCCATTGTGGGATACATGTGGGATAATGGCTAAAGACTCTCATAACATTGATTAAGATATTTTTAGAATATTTTATTTGCCAAAGTATGAGACTAGGCAATAAAAGAGGAGTGAATAATGGACCCTCTAGCTAAAATAGATCCCACAAGGAAAATCAACCAACAAAAACAACACATGGGGAGAACTCCTAAGTCACCACCATCGAGCAATGCTCCCACTAGATAGGATGGAGCATATGGTTGGATCATCATTCAGTCATTTGAGGGGCTAGGTAATGGTTCACCTACTTCTACTAGGGAATTTCACCCAAAATCCTGCATCCTAATTTTCAAAGCTCTATGTGTGTGTTGTGCTTTTTATACCACCATGAGGACCATCATGGGATACATGTGGGATAATGACTTAATACTCTTACAACATTGTTTAGGGTATATTTATAAATTTTTATTTAACAAAGTACAAGACTAGGCAAAACAAGAGGAGTGAAAAATGTATAGTTGAGCTAAAATGGGGCCAAGAAGGTCATCATGGGATGCACGTGAGATAATGGCTCAAGAATATCACAACATTACTAAAGGTATTTTTAGAATTTTTTATTTGAGAAAGTACAAGATTGGGTAGTACAAGAGGATCAAAAAATAGATAGTTGAGCTAATATGGGACCCACAAGGGAAATCAACCAAGAGAATCCACACATGGGGAGAACTCCACACTCACCACCATTGAGCAATGCTCCTACAAAAGAGGATGGAGCATACGACTAGGCCAATGTTCACTTATTTGAGGGGCTGGATCATGGTTCACCTACTTCCACTAGAACATATCATCCAAAATTCTACTTATTGATTTGTAAAGCTCTATGTGGGAAGTGGGATTTATATACCATTATCAGGGACATTGTGGGATACATATGGGATAATAGCTCAAGACTCTCACAACATTGCTCAAGATATTTTTAAATTTTTTTATTTGAGAAAGTACGAGACTAGGTAGTACAAGACAAGCAAAGAATGGACCCAAGAGCTAACATGGGGCTCACAAGAGAAATAAACCAATAAAAACCACACACGAGGAGAACTCCATACTCACCACCATTGAACAATGCTACCATAGGAGAGGATCGATCATATGAATAGGCCATGATTTACTCATTTGATGGGCTAGTTGATGGTTCGTCTGTGTATCGCTCCAAATTTTTTGCATCCTTACCCTCAGGCTATAGGATCCGTGCCCGAAAGGGGGATGCGAGAAGGATGGGACAATACCTCGGACTGAGAGGCCCTTTGAAGGTCCCGCCTCTCGGGGAAGGGTATAAAGGTGAATTTTCGACGGATGGTGGGTTCACCAGGAAACTTTTGAGTGGCAGTTTCCACACCTAGGTTGATAGTGAGTTTGATGTGTTCATTTTGTACTTTAATCATTCAACTCCTAGGTTTGGCCAAGATGAATCTAAACTATTCTATATGCCAATGCTGATTTTGTGGATACAAAAAATGTGAATAAATGCTAAACACAAAAAATGTGTCAGATGGGATAGAACATACCTGATTCTAGATGTTTGATGAAGGTTCTGAGTTTTGTAGCAGTCCAAATCGTCTCAACTTGTACGTAATCATCTGATATTTCATAGAATCGTCTCGAATCACAGTCGGTCATCTGAGATCAGATGAAATCATCTGAGATCTGACGAATTCGTCTAACGAATTTTTCAGAAACCTGCAATCACAAAAATAGATACAAAATACCAAATATGCAACCTACGAAGCAAAGGAGAATGATAGCAATAACAGCAAACGTGCCTAAATAATGGATTCAAATAACAAACAAGAGAAATGCAGTAGATTTAATGATTGATTTTAACTTTATCATGCGGTTATGCTAAATGAGGTGAACTCCAAGATGCATAAACATAATAACTAAGATAATGTATAAAGAAATGCAAAAAAATGACAAAGAGATGCAAACTCTAGACTCTGATTGCCCCCAATCTGGACTACAGTCGGGATCGCCTCCAATCGTACGAGATCATCTGCGCTCCTCGACAAGATCATCCGAAATCGTCTGGAATCGCTTGCGACGATCCGAGCTAGCTTCGACTGAAAAACAGTAAAGTTCCTGCAAGAAAACATGAAATACAAAATGCAAACAAAAGTATGAAGGTGTTCTAAGGCATAAGGAACCAAATTTGTAGGGAAATCCATCAACTAGGAGGTTCAGGGGGATAAACTGAGAAAATCCTAGTTTATATAGGATTAGGGAGAGGTTAGGAGGTTGGGGATCATCCCAATCTGGGAGATCTCCAACGGGGGAATCTCCAACTGTGCATACGCGCTTCTGCCCAAGTTGGAGAGGCTGTTGAAACAGAAGCTAATTATGAAAATTTGGTTTTGGGACAAAATCGTCTGGACGTTCTGTCCATGACGAATTCGTCAGATCTGGGACGATTTCGTCTAATCTGCGATGATATCGTCCAACGGTCAAAACAAATCCTAAAAATGGCGCGAAAAATGAGGAAAGCGGGTAACAGGTGGTTAACGGGTAGTTTGAGGTTAAAATTTGAATTTTTATCTTTTTACTAAGGTTTAACTGTGCCAATTTTAGGGTGCTACATTTTGCCCCCTCTTTAGCGAATTTTTCGAAGAAAATGCGTTAAAGACGAGTTTTTCCCATTTTACGAGAAAGCAAAAATGTACTCAATTTTTTAGACGACGATTCTAGGTCGAATCGTACGACTGCTGACTATGGTGCCCCCTCTGTGTTTTTACCCAAATCGAACGTTTGAGGTAAAAATGCGGAAAAGCAAAATTTAAAATGTTGTTGATTTTGAATAAAATTAAGAAAAATAGGAAAAAACCCTAATTCATTTTTTTTACTATTCATTTTTACTGTTCCAGAGCTCTACAGAGAGAAACAATGGTGGAGACAGCGCACAGAGCGACAGAGGTCCGGCGCGGGCTACGGGTAAGGATCTAATCCTAGTAGATTAGGTTTGATTTTACTTTGTGCAATTTTTTTATTTAAATTTTGATTGTTTGGGGCATCGCGGCCGTTTTTAGGCCGTCGACGACGTCGGGACGAAATCGTCCCTATTTCGTCGAAATCGTCCCTAAATCGTCGATTTCGTCCGAGGGCGAAATCGGTGAACTAGGGGCGATCTCGTCCAACAAGGGGCGATCCCCAAGTTGCGAAATCGGAGACGATTTCATCCTAACGAAGGATGATGTTGCCCAATTTGGGACGATATCATCCAATGGTGGACGATATCATCTTTAAGCTTGATTGAAATGTGTTTAATTTGATTGCAATGATTGGTTTATTAATAAATTTTATTGTTTTATTGTTTGTTTTGCAGAAAGGATTACTAAAGAGCCGAGAATGGAAATACGATGGGTTGAGAGACGACTTGGCCACTCTCGACCAGGCAGAGCACGACCAACTAGCATAGGTCGGGCTACGACATGTGGCAGAGATGCCACAAGTATCGACGGACATGGGGCTACTGATAGCCCTAGCAGAGAGGTGGTATCCGGGGTCATCCTATTTTTGGCTATCGACAGGGGAGATGGCTCCCACTCTAGAGGACGTATGGAGGATCATGAGGATCCCCATACAAGGACGGTTGATGATGCCTATGGCCAATCAGGGCCAGGCTATGATGAGATTGATTGGAGACCCGAGCTTCACCCTGGAGAAGGGCGGGGTGAACATCGAGTCTCTGAGGCAGATGCCTGGGGCATCCAGGCTGACTCGAGTTTTGGCAAGGGTGGTAGGTGGCTTACTATTGTGCCACCAGAGCGGGTGCAGGCTACCATGGCTCCTCTCAGATATAGTTTGTGACATGAGAGACCACGGGTATAGGTTTGCATGGGGCAGCTTTGTACTATGTCGCTTGTATAGGATCCTGCATGGGGTCGTATACAAGGGAGGTCGATGTCTGGTCTTGACATCGCTGCTACAGGTTTGGTGCTGGGAGCACATCGTGGTGCGGAGGCCGATAGGGCTCCCATTGATAGGGGTTGACCGGGAGAGGCCCCAGGTTTTCTATTGGTGGCTACAGAGGGGGTCACAATGGCGGATAGATCTGCCGATGTCACGGAGGTTGTTGGACGACCTCATCCTAGACTAGATCACCTGGAGGCCATGGCGAGAGCACCCCGGGTGGGCAGAGGATGGGCAGGAGCTGGCTCGCATCAGGTGAGTCTGTTGGCTGAGGATGGAGCGGGGAGAGGTAGAGCTCCACCGCTATGACCGGGTGCTACGGCAGTTCGGTCTACAACAGGGGATCCCTTCTCTCAGGGATTACGAGTACTCTCGGACTGTCCGAGATAGTACCACACTGAGCGGGGCTCCAGACATGCAGCGGTTCTGGAGTCAGGACACAGACGATGCCCCCATCCAGCCAGTGGATGGTGACGATGTTGGGGTCACGGATGGATATGATGCCTGGTACGCAGGCATCCACCCTCCTCGGATGATGAGGGCAGAGGGTCCAGTGCATGCCATGGTGCATCGGATGGGGAGGCGATGCCAGGATGCTATTGAGGCAGCGTGGGGTCACGGTGGGAGAGAGCAATGATGGTCTCCATAGGAGAGATGCCAGAGGATGGCACGGGCTCCCCAGAGACCACAGCAGCCAGGGAGGAGGGAGGAGGGACTTCCTTCTCAATAGGGGGAGAGACCACCATCGCTCGATAAGGGCAAGGGTGTCGAGGTAGGGGAGAGCAGTGAGACAGCGGCTCTCCGGGCTGAGGTTGCCCGCCTTTGGGCTCAGGTGCAGACACTGCAGGATGAGGCTACATGGCTCAGAGCTCGGGGTGGAGGAGCGAGCACTCAGGATCTAGTGCGGTCTATTGCTCAGACCGCATTCTACCAGGGGTTGTACTATCATGCGGTCCCAGAGGGATAGAGGATACCATTGCCAGCCCCCATTGCAGAGCCGGTCATGATGGGATCATCGAGGACATCCTCACGATCGACGATGAGGACCCAGGACACAGCTCGAACCTCTATGGGACCACCTCCTCCATGTCAGGGTAGGGGAGGAGATGAGGCTGAGAGCTCGAGGGCTTCTCGAGGCTAGCTGCTGCAGAGTGCAGATTGTATTATTATTACTTTTTGAGGGGATTGAGTATGCCAGGGTATTGATTGTGGCATACCAATCCAGATGATGTACATAATTCATTGATATATATATATAGATTGTCTTTTTGATGATATGACTTGTGTATATGTTGTATTATGATGCTTTAAGTTTTGAATTGTTGATTCATGTAATTATGTCATTGGAAATAAATTATAATGTTATGTCATGCCATAAAATTGTAAATGAAATAATCTGATGTGCATAAATTGGTTGTTTTGTGGGGTGTGATTTGATAAAAAATAAAAGGGGCTTCTAACAATAATTTCAAAGGACATTGTCGCTGTTATAGACCGTTTCATGGAGTCACCGCTCGCTAGGTCGTCAAGCTAATCCCAGTATAGAAATATTGCTAAAAGTAAAAGAGTGCTTAAGAGACTGTCTTAAGACTTGGTGTTGTGATGATGAAAATGATGATGGTGATGATTTGTTTTCAGAGTTTCATAAAAAAATATTATGCATGACATATTAAAGAAATATGATTTTTTTTGCTAGGCATAAATTCCTAAGTGTGATAAAATTTTTGAATAAGTCCCTAGGAACTATACCATCATTGCAAAATTGAATGTTTGACATAATGACATAAAATAGAAAAAGCGTTCGTTCTTTTTAAAGCACAATTGTGTAACATAATGATGTAAGTCATATGTTTTTATAAATTAAAATGAATGGGAAAATAAAATTAGAACAATGGTTTGCGCTAGGCATAGAATTATAGATATAGACTTATACCATCATCGTGAAATCCAAAGAAGAAATTGATATTTTAGTTTTATTGCATGATTGATTTTTTATTTTTGATAAACAGAAAATAATAATATGAACATGACTTTATTTGCTAGATTTTGTAATAGGTTGTTTAAAAATACTTTTGGATTTGTGAAAACAATGTATGTAATTGTGTGTATACTAAACAGATATTCTGAAAATAAGAATAAAATTTATTCCAAAAGAGTTGCAGAAATATTTTAACTTATCTCAAAGACAAATGTAGATTTGTAAGGAACCCTCATGTGCATATGTGAGTTCATTGCCGATCTTGATTTATCATAATGATAAAGAATCTCTCAAATACAAATGTGTGTGCAATTGTATTGTTCATTCACCAATTTTGAGCAAGATACTTTGATACAAGTAATTTGACTTAACCAAATGAATGTTCGTTAACCATGATTTGTATGCATGTAACCGTACCAGACTACTGTGTAAGTTAGGTTATCAAGAGCTAGCTAATCCATAAGCCGACATAGGTCTATACAAAAGAAGGTCGCTAATGTGACAGACATATCACCATGCTAGGGATTACCCAAGGCCAAGCGGGTTGGGCACAAACCGCCTGTTATGGGGCTTACCTCACAGTTTTCGAATAATTGAGAATTCCAGGGATTCAAGCTCATTCACCCTTCTTTTCTTTTCAAGGGGTAGGGAAAAGGATTTTATTGTTTTTTGCTTTTTCTTTTCTCTTCTTTTCTCCGTTTTTTTTTTTTTTTGTATTTTTGCTTGATATTTGAGATAATGCTGAAATATTATTGTGATGGTACAAAATGATATTTTTCTTTTTCTCATTTTCTTTAACTTTTCTTTTTCTTCCTATGCTAGGGATACTTGCTCGGATTAGTTGTAGAGCAAGGGATTTTTATTCTGGGTAGGGGTGAGCTTGTCCTTTTGTCAATTCTCAAAGATTCTAGACCATGTGCATGATAGGATAGCAGGGGAAACTTTTCGCTCAAGAAACCATTTCTACTATGTAGCATCATATCGAATTTGCAATGAAATCATTTTAATGTGAAAAGATATACTTGGTTCAAGTAAATAACAAGATCAATTCTCTATGCTCAAAACTTTATTTAATTCAACTGTGGACTTTGATATAAGAGAGATTAATAATCAAACATAAAATCAAGATATTTATTCATGTGAATGTGAAAGTGCGGGTTTCCAAATAAATGCTAATTTGTCCAAAATAACTGAAAATATAACTGCAACACTTCAAGAATTGACAGGTATGAAAATAAAATATGTTTTTTGAAGATTTTGACAATTTTGATGTTTTTATATTTTTATATTTTGATTTTGATTGATGAATTGCAAGAAGAAATACTATTACTGTTCTTTGAAAAATATTTTGATAGAAATGGCTAAAATGAAACAATATGCAAAATACAATATATACAAATGATGAAATGACCCAATGTTATGCATAATAACGCTTAAGATGCATAATGTTCATAGGTTCTTTAAGATCTTTACCGTCTAAGGTAGCTAATCGATATGCTCCCGATCCAAATTTAGCAGTGATGACATATGGTCCAAGCCAGTTGGGCTCAAATTTACCTTTAAGGTCTGTAATTGCATTAGTATTTTTCTGATTTTCTTTTAAGACAAGGTCACCGATCTCAAAGGATCGCGGATGAACTTTCTTGAGGTATGCTCTCTTAAGCTTGTTTTGGTAGGCACGAAGATGCTCCAAAGCATTGATGCGCTTTTCATCTAGGAGTTCCAACTGACTAAGTCTGCCAACATGATATTCATCTCCTACTTTAGTATCTTGAAGTAGAAGAGCTAAAGAAGGAACTTCTAATTCAAAGGGAAAAATGGCTTCAGCACCATAAACCAAAACAAAGGGGGAAGTGCCTGTGGGAGTACGAACGCTAGTTCGATAAGCCCACAAAGCAGGATATAATTGGATGTGCCAATCGCGGCCAGATTTATTGACCAATCTTTTGAGGATTTTGATTAATGTTTTATTAGATGCTTCTGCTTGGCCATTACCCTGAGGATAATAGGGAGTGGACCAACGATGTTGAATTTTATACTTTTGACATAATTTTTTGACATCTTTATTTTTGAAACAAGTTCCATTATCTGAAATGAGATTTGCAGGGATTCCGAACCTACAAATAATTTGATTAAAAATAAACTTGGAAACTTGGGTTCCAGTACAAGAAGCTAATGGCATAGCTTCAACCCACTTCATGAAATACTCAGTGGCGGTTATGATAAATTTGTGTCCATCAGATGACACAGGGTTGATTTTTCCAATGATGTCTAAGCCCCATTTTGAAAAGGGCCAAGGAGATGAAATAGCCTGTAGTTCTTG
This sequence comes from Wollemia nobilis, assembly GCA_028583015.1. Classification (NCBI taxonomy): domain Eukaryota; kingdom Viridiplantae; phylum Streptophyta; class Pinopsida; order Araucariales; family Araucariaceae; genus Wollemia; species Wollemia nobilis. The sequence goes on from JAQPPZ010017095.1 coordinate 7,945,207, forward strand.
TGCAGGCGCATGGACAAGGTCAGCATGTTTCGGCACTTGTCGCAATGTCGCACATAAGCATGTGCATCATTCTCCATGGTAGGCCAAAAATATCCTATCCTGAGGAGTTTTTTAGCAATGGCGCTACCACTAAAATGCCCCCCACAAGATCCATTGTGGGCTTCATTCAAAGCTGATCTAGATTCTTCTAGATTCAAACATCTCAGTAAGATGCCTTCAAAAGATCTCCTATACAAGGTATTACCAATAATCACGAAGCGACTTGCTCGTCTACGTAATAACCTACGCTGGTTACTAGTACAACCATCAGGGAAGGTCCCATTTTGAAGAAAATTAAATATATCAGTGTACCAATGTTCAGGAGTAGTTTCGTTGATTAGAAACACATCCAAAGGTTCTAAGCATGATTTTCTTGAAGCGGGCTCCTGGAGTCGACGAATAATGATGGTAGCATATTCATCATCTAACTCCAAGGGCAAAAGAGATGCAATTGCAGCCATAGCGGCCACCGCACGATTGCTAGTTCGAGGAATAGCTTCCAAGGTAACTTGATCAAATAAAGATAATAATTGTAAGACATATGCTTTGTATGGACGCAATTTGTCATCTCGGGTTTGATAAACATCATTGATTTGATTTATGACAAGTTGAGAATCACCAAAAACCAATAAATTTTTAATTTTTAGTGCTAAAGCAGCTCGTAATCCAAGGATAAGAGCTTCATATTTAGCAGTGTTATTAGTACAAGCAAATGTTAATTTGAAGGACAGAGGTATAAGATGTTTTTGCGGAGATATTAAAATAATGCCTGCACCAGCCCCACTCATACATCGGGCTCCGTCAAAGTATAGGGACCATTGCTCTGGATGGTCTGCCTCTAGTTTAAGGCATTCATCAGAAACTCAATGATGAGGGGATGGGTAGACTCTAAGGGTGCAGCAGCTAATTGATCTGCTATGATTTGTCCTTTAACAGACTTTTGTCCTATAAACGTGAGTTCAAACTCGCTTAGCGCAAGAACCCACTTTGTTGTGCGACCAGATAAGTACGGTCGACTCATGAGATATCGCAAAGGGTCGAATTTGGCAATAACATACGTTGTCTGATTGAGCATATAATGTCGTAGTTTCTGTGTAGAAAATACGACTGCTAGACATAACTTCTCTAATATGGTATAGCGAGTTTCATAACTGATTAAGGTCCTGCTAATGTAATAATTAGCACGTTCTTTCTTCTCATCGTCAAGTTGAGCTAACATAGCTCCTAAGGCGAAATCGAAGCAAAAATGTACAAGATAAATGGACGATCAGATCTAGGTGGTGAAAGCATCGGTGGTTTAAGGAGATATTGCTTAAGGAGTTCAAATGCTTCCTGACATTCGTCGTCCCACTAAAAAGAGACATCTTTCTTAAGAAGCTTAAGAAAGGGTCCGGTTTTGTCTGCCAACTTATCGATGAAGCGACGAATAGCCCGAAGCTTACCTTGTAAACTTCGTAATTCAGATATATTTGTGGGTGCGGGCATATCAGTGATAGCCATGATCTTGAGAGGGTCAATTTCAATGCCACGTAAAGAAACTATAACCCCCAATAATTTATCGGACTTAACTCCGAATATACATTTGGCTGGATTTAGTCGGATAAGATATTCCCTTAATCGATCAAATACTTTTCTCAAGTCATCTAAATGATCATCTTCTTTGATGGAACGAGCTATAATATCATCTACATAATCATGTAAAATATCATGCATCATATCATGAAAGATATAAGTCATGGCTCGTTGATATGTTGCACCCGCATTATTTAAACCGAATGGCATCACTTTCCAACAAAAGGTCCCCCAAGGGGTAATAAAGGTTGTTTTAGCCTGATCTTCAGGAGCTATCCTGATCTGATTATAACCGAAAAATCCATCCATTAGGGATATCATTCCACTCCCCATAGTAAAATCAATGATCCGATCCATGTTGGGAAGAGGAAAATCATCTTTAGGGCATGCAACATTAATATCTCTCAAGTCTGTGCAAACCCTAACTTTAGTGGCTTCTTTCTTAGTTACTGGAACTACATTTGAGATCCATTCAGCATAATCAATGGCTTGTATAAAAATAACATTTAAGAGTTTTTCTAATTCTCCTTTGACTAGTAAGGCCACTTTGGGATGCATTTTTCTAAGTTTTTGTTTAACAGGTTTAGCATCCGGATGGACTACTAGGTGATGCATAACTACGGAAGGGTCTAATCCTGGCATATCTTCATATGTCCAAGCAAAGACGTCCTCATATTGTTTAAGGAATGCAATGTATTTATCTTGTTTTTCTTGACTCAATTCTGATCCAATGTTGATTATGTGAGGGTTATCTTTGGTTCCAATGTTAATTTTTATGATGTTTTCTACTTCCATATGTAGATCTCTCTCAAAATTAGGTGGGGCGGGTGAAACGCCTAATTCTTGTAATTCTTCCAAGGTTAGCTTGGATAATTCATCTTGAGGAGTCGTGGCCTCAAGCTGGGCTATACTAGGTATAGAGCCATCGAAATAAAACCCGTTATGTAACAATTCCTCAATGGAGACATCATGAAAGATATCCCCTTCCAACTCATCGTCGGATTCAGCAATCATCTCAGGGTAAGCTATGGATAACATATTACATGTAAGAGGCTTAAAATGCAAGACATCCCGTTTATCCAGATAATCTTGGTAACATATGAGATGGTCATCATCCTCAAATGGGAAGGGCTGACCTTTACTAGGAAATAGGCCCACACCACATCGGGCAGGCCATGGTTCTACCTCAAAAGGTTCTTTCATACCATTCTGGAAAGGTCCCAAACCTTTCCCTTTATATCCCAATTTAAGCATTATGGGCTTAGCTTTAATATACTCATTAGCAAAATAGCATCTAGCATATCCATCACAAGGTGTCTTGATGTTTCTAGGTATTCTTCCCCAGTCATATCCCTTATAAATAAAAGCACAACTCCCGACTTGGTAAATACTGCCCATAGGCTGTGGGAGGCCCAAGGTACGAGGAGAGGGTGGGAGTTTATTTAAAATAAGGGCATCTTGCATGGCAGTGTTGGTTTCTTCTGATATAAGAATTTTAGATAAATCGGGTAAGAGCTCATCAGTAAGAGCATAAGAGGTAGAAGGAACATTTCCTACATCGTCGGATGTGGAAAGGATGCCTGTAGTGGATGTAGATGTTATAGAGATATCGATGGGTGAGTCTATAGGTATGGAAGTTATAGGAGTAAAACAAGAAGCATTGGTTGTAGTTTTAGGATCTTTTCGAGATCCTAATGTGGTTTGTTCGGAAGATGGTTGAGCTATATGTAGAGGTGTAGTTGATGGGGAGAAAGTAGATGATGTTATGGGTGTGTGTTTCACACGTTTAGACGGTTGATGAGAATTAGGATGTGTGGATGACAGAGCAGGGCAAAATTGAACTCCAACAGGTTCTCGCCAAAGCACACATATCAAAGGGTCTAGGATCACCATGAATGGTAACCAACTGATTTTTAAATTCGAATTTAACACACTGATGTAAAGTTGAGGGAACAACTCGCATTGCGTTGATCCAAGGGTGACCCAAAAGTATATTGTACGATGCAGGGCAATGTACAATGAACACGGTCATGTCTAAGGTTCTAGGACCAACTTGCAAGGGGATAGTAATAACTCCACATGTTTCTTGTGTTTCGTCATTGAATGCTTTTATGATCATATCAGTTCTTTTCATTTCGTCACTTCTAAAGCCAAATATTTGGTAGAAGTCAAAAGTGCATATGTTTAAAGATGAACCATTATCAATCAAGACTCGTTTAACGGCTACATCCCCAATTAGGGCAGTAATATATAAGGGGTTATCTTTATGTAAACTATGTTGCGGTATATCTCTATCCCGAAAGTCAATACAATCGACTTCTCGAGTTATGATAGTATTGGACATGGCTTCAGATTGAATATTTTGTGGTACCATCATTTGGCTTAATGTGAGCATTAATTCATCCCTATGGGTAGGAGAAGATCTTAAAAGGTCCAAAAGGGAAATTCTAGCTATAGTATTTGATAATTGTTCATTAATATTATAAGGAGGCTTAGGTTGAACATTAGGCACATAATTCCCTTTATTAGGATTTTTCAAAACGAATGGAGCTGATCCATCATTCTGAGTTTGATCCTGTTGAGAGTTTTGAGCCTGTTGTCTGGTAATAGCTCCGATGGTACCTACAATATTATTTTGAGGATGATGAATGGGCCTTGGTCTAGCGTTTATGGCTTGTTCATTAGAAAGTAATTGGTGAGAAGATGGTCTAGTAGTGACTCTTCTAGGAAATGGTTCTTCTGGAACCATAGAACTTGTGATAGGTTGAATAGGATCTGATTCATCTTCAGAACTATTTGATTGATTTGAGGTGATTTCCATGTCACTTTCAGTCTCATATTCTATATCACTAAGATCAGGGGTCCGAATATTATATAGAGGTCTGGCCGTAACCATGGATAAAGTTGTGTCAAAGACTTCTGGATCATGAGTAGGTAATTGTCCACTAATAGTTCCTACATATCGGGTAGGAGGGGGAACATTATGATGCTCAATTTGATTAGCCACCTCTTTACCATGCTTTGGTAAAGGATGTTGAAATATGTCCAATGACTGATTGGCATTCTGATTCTGATTTTGGGGGATGTTCTTTTGAGCATTATTAGAAGGATTTGGTTTAGGTTGAAAGGCTTGCACCTCCATCTCATTGTTATCAATCAGGTCTTGTATTTTATGTTTTAATATTTTACAAGAGTTGGTAGCGTGTCCAGGTCCTCTATGGAAGTCACAATGTAAATCAGCTCTGTATCCGGGTATAGTTGGATCAAGTTCCTAGATATTTGGTAATTGAATCAAACCTCGTGCTAATAGTTGCGGGAGAATGGTTGATAAAGGTTGATTTAACCTAGTAAATTCTCGGGGTGGTTTATCAGGAGGTTTCAATATGAACTTCTCTGTTGTTTTCGTAGTATTAACATTGGCAATGTTTCTGCTATCAATGACTCCATCACCCACAACTTGTTTATTTTTATATTGATTTCTGGATGTTTTCTCATCATCTTTCTTTTTGAGCTGACCTCTTCTAATGAGAGCATCTTCCACCCTTCGAGCTAAATCTATAGCTTGATCGAAGGTGGTCAAGGTAGCAATTGATAATTCATAGGATAGTTGTTCTTGTAAATTATTGATAAAAATATCCAACATTTCTCGATAAGGTAACACAAAGTGTAATTTTCCTATCAACTGCCTCCATCGAGCTAAGAAGTCAGCAAAACACTCATCTTTGTCTTGTTTTAGGTTGTACAAATATTTAATGGTTACATGCCTTTCAATATAGGCACTAAATTGATGCACAAAAGACTCGGCGGTCTCTTCGAAATTTCTCAAAGAATGAGTGGGCAATTGATAATACCACTCCAATGCCATCCCCCTAAACTTTTTGGGAACATTTTTAGTAATAACAAGTCATCATGTGATATATCATGACATGCTATCCTAAACATACGAAGATGCTCTATGGGATCTTCAGTTCCTTTATATATAGGTAGGACAGGCATAGGAAAGTGTTTAGGATATGGTTGTGCTACAACTATAGGATCTAGAGGCTCACTACACATCTCTCGATAATTGTACGAGGGACGGTAGGGATCTATCTGGTCCATGCGAGAGACTAACTGTTTCACCATGGCTTCCAGATTACCATTTTGTCCACCATATTGGTTCGGTGGTACATGAGTATGGGATTTGTGAGCGTAGGATGGCGTGACGTAAGGATTAGATGCTATATTGTTGTTATGTAAATGGTTGGTAGGAAGAGTATTATGAAGAAGATTTGTTGTAGCATTATGTTGTATCCCAGATTGTTGGAAATTGGCATTTGGTTTTGTTTTAGGCTTTTGTTGATTTGAGGTATATTGATCAATAGCTTGGCGAAATAGAGCAGTGAATGAAGGTTTCTTTTGTGTGGGAATAACTCTAGGCTTAGTAACAGGCACTCTAGGTGGTTGGGTAATCTGTTGTTGTTGCGTGTTTTGAATTATAGCGGCCATATCCAAATTGGATGGTCCAGCTTGATCACTTTCTTGATCAACGAAGGACAAAGGATTAGTGCGTGTGTGATATATGTCTTCTAGGGTTGCTTGAGTGTCACTAATTTGATCTTTGTCCATATGGACTTGCTCTATTAAGAGTGCCAATATTAGTACTGAGGAACTTCCAGAAATGTTCCATGTTCTCAAAAGTAACAGCTCCTTCTGGAGATATTTTAGGGGATGAGGATCCTTCCTCTCTATCATTTTCTTTTTGTTCATTTCCTACAACAAATTCTTCTTCTTGTTGGTCGAAGGTTCCTTCTTCCTGAATTGGGTCTTCAGGAAGGACATCTGGGTTATTTTTTGGTTTTCTTAACCAATCTTCTTCTACTTCAGTCTGTTTTCCATTCCTGAGTCTAGTCATTATGTCTAAATTTAGATTTTAGCAAATATATATTAATATATTTGCAACAGATTTGGGAGGTATATATTTTAATTATATACCTACTATAATGCTAAAAATAAAATGTTTTGATTTTTGTTATGATTTTGTTTTGTTTTTATTTTTTTATTATGCTTTATAAAGACAATGAACAACACACTGAATGCAAGAAATAACAATAATAAAAGAATAGCTTAGTTTTCTATAAATAGTTTATAGATGTCATTGATAGGATCAAGTTCATCAGGAGTCATGAAATGCTCCTCTTCAAATTGGAAATGGTTTTTCAAGAACTTGATAAAATGTGCTATAGTGATATTATCTCGTTTCATACCCTGATCGGTAGAAATAAAGTTCATGGCAATACTCTCGATATAACACAGCTCTAGGAACTCTATTCCATATTTTTCTATCCATAAAAACAACTTCTTGATCCTCTATATGAGATAGAAATTTATGTACTACAACTGCATTCTCAAGATATTCCTCAAAGGTGTACAACTCTGAAGACACATGGGCTCTTTTATCTGCTAACCATCTATGGCAAGCTCTCTAAAGTTCATGATATAAGGTCACTTGATCAGGATCCAGGATTCTATCTAGGACAAACCTCTTAATTTGCCTAAGTTCTGTTGCCCTAGATCCAATGATACCCAATCTCCTATCAAGTTCGTCCCACAAAGGTTGAACCCTATTTGTTTGAGGTACTCTAAGCACAGAAGTAACCTCTATAGCTGCTAGTTGATTCTCAACATTAATGGTGACAGCTCGTCTTTTATTATAATCTACCATCTAAATATGATATGCAATCTTTGATTCTAAATGCATTTATGTTTTGTTTTTTTGGATTGTTTTCAAAAGGTTTTTAGTTTTCACGTCGGGTTCACCAAAATGTATCGCTCCAAATTTTTTGCATCCTTACCCTCAGGCTATAGGATCCACGCCCGAAAGGGGGATGCGAGAAGGATGGGACAATACCTCGGACTGAGAGGCCCTTTGAAGGTCCCGCCTCTCGGGGGAAGGGTATAAAGGTGAATTTTTGACGGATGGTGGGTTCACCAAGAAACTTTTGAGTGGCAGTTTCCACACCTAGGTTGATAGTGAGTTTGATGTGTTCATTTTGTACTTTAATCATTCAACTCCTAGGTTTGGCCAAGATGAATCTAAACTATTCTATATGCCAATGCTGATTTTGTGGATACAAAAAATGTGAATAAATGCTAAACACAGAAAATGTGTCGGATGGGACAGAACATACCTGATTCCGGATGTTTGATGAAGGTTCTGAGTTTTGTAGCAGTCCAAATCATCTCAACTTGTACGTAATCATCTGATATTTCACAGAATCATCTCGAATCACAGTCGGTCATCTGAGATCAGACGAAATCGTTTGACGAATTTGTCAGACGAATTCGTCAAAAACCTGCAATCACAAAAATAGATACAAAATACCAAATATGCAACTACAGAAGAAAAGGAGAATGATAGCAATAACAACAAACGTGCCTAAATAATGGATTCAAATAACAAACAAGAGAAATGCAGTAGATTTAATGATTGATTTTAACTTTATCATGCGGTTATGCTAAATGAGGTGAACTCCAAGATGCATAAACATAATAACTAAGATAATGTATAAAGAAATGCAAAAAAATGACAAAGAGATGCAAACTCTAGACTTTGATTGCCCCCAATCTGGACTACAGTCGGGATCGCCTCCAATCGTACGAGATCGTCTACGCTCCTCGACAAGATCATCCGAAATCATCCGAAATCGCTTGCGACGATCCGAGCTAGCTTCGACTAAAAAATAGTAAAGTTCCTGCAAGAAAACATGAAATACAAAATGCAAACAAAAGTATGAAGGTGTTCTAAGGCATAAGGAACCAAATTTGTAGGGAAATCCGTCAGCTAGGAGGTTCAGGGGGATAAACTGAGAAAATCCCAGTTTATATAGGATTAGGGAGAGGTTAGGAGGTTGGGGATCATCCCAATCTAGGAGATCTCCAACGGGGGAATCTCCAACTGCATAGACGCGCTTCTGCCCAAGTTGGAGAGGTTGTTGAAACATAAGCTAATTATGAAAATTTGGTTTTGGGACAAAATCGTCTGGACGTTCTGTCCATGACGAATTCGTCAGATCTGGGATGATTTCATCTAATCTGCGATGATATCGTCCAACGGTCAAAACAAATCCTAAAAATGGCATAGAAAATGAGGAAAGCGGGTAACAAGCGGTTAACGGGAAGTTTGAGGTTAAAATTTGAATTTTTATCTTTTTACTAAGGTTTAACTATGCCAATTTTAGGGTGCTACACCTGCTTCCACTAGGGTATCTCACCCAAAATCCTACTTCATGATTTACAAAGTTCTATGTGGGTGTTGTTCTTTATATGCCACCATGAGGGCCATTGTGGGATACATGTTTGATAATGGTTTAATTCTATTGCAATGTAACCCAAGGTATTTTTTGCATTTTTATTTGAGAAAATATGAGACTCGAAAGTACAAGAGGAGTGAAGAATGGAAAATTGAGCTAACATCAGGCCCAAAAGGGGAATCAACCAAAGGAATCCATACATGGGTAGAACTCCACACTCACCACCATAAAGCAATGCTCCCATAGGTTGGGCCATAATTCACTCATTTGAGAGGTTGGATCATGGTTCACCTGCTTCCACTAGGGCCTTTCATCCAAAAGTCTGCTTCATAGTTTGCAAAGCTCTATGTGGGTAGTGTGCTTTATATACCACCATGAGGGCCATCATGGCATATATGTGGTATAATGGCTCAAGAATCTCATAGCATTGCTCAATATATTTTTAGAATTTTTTATTTAATAAAGTACAAGACTATGCAGTACAATAGGAGCAAATAGTGGACTCTAGAGCTAACATGGGGTCCACAAGGGAAATCAACTAATGAAAACCACACATGGGGAGAACTTCACAAACACCACCATTGAGCAATGCTCCCACATGATAACATGAAGCATATGACTAGGCCATGATCCACTTGTTTGAAGGGCTAGGTGATGGTTTACTTGCTTCCACTAGGGCATCTCATCCAAAATTGTGATTCCTAATTTGCAAAGTTGTATGTGGGTGTTGTGATTTATATACCACCATAAGGTATTTAATGGTATACATGTGGGATAATGGCTTAAGACTCTTGTAGCATTGCTCAAGGTATTTTTTAGAATTTTTTATATGATAAAGTACAATACTTTACAGTACAAGAGGAGAGAAAAATGGATAATTGAGCTAACATTGATCCCACAAGGGAAATCAAGCAATGGAATCCACACAAGGAGAACTCCACACTCACCACCATCAAGCAATGCTATTAAAGGAGAGGATGGATCAAACATATGGGCCATGATTGACTCATTTGAGGGGTTGGATCATGGTTCACCTGCTTCCTGATTTTCAAAGCTCTATGTGGGTGTTGTACTTTATATAACATCATAAGGGCCATCATGGTATATATTTTGGATAATGGCTCAAGAATATCGCAATATTGCTCACGATATTTTAGATTTTGTATTTCAAAAAATACGAGACTAGGCAATGCAATAGGAGAGAATAATGGATCCTAGAAATAACATGGGGTCCATAAGGGAAATCAACCAATGGAAACCATACATGGGGAGAACTCCAAACTCACCACCATCAAGCAATGCTCCCACATGATAGGATGGAGCATACAGCTGGGAAATCATTCACTCATTGAAGGGATTAGATCATGGTTCACCTACTTCTACTAGTGCATTTCAAACAAAAGCTTACTTCCTTATTTGTAAAGTTCTATGTGGTTAGTGTGCTTTATATACCACCATGAGATCCATCATGGGATACATGTGGGATAATTGCTCAAGAATATCACAATATTTCTTAAGATATTTTTAGAATTTTTAATTGATAAAGTACGATACTAGGCAGTACAATAGGAGCGAAGAATGGACCCTAGAGCTAACATGGCTCCCACAAGGGAAATAAACCAACAAAAAATACACATGGGGAGAACTCCACACTCACCACCATTGATAAATGCTCCCATAGGATAGGATGCATTATATGGTTGGACCATGATTCACTCGTTTGAGGGGTTGGGTAATGGTTCACCTACTTCCACTAGGGAATTTCACCCAAAAACCTACTTCCTAATTTGTAAAGCTCTATGTGTGTGTTGTGCTTTATATACCACCATGAGGGCCATCATGGGATACATTTGAGATAATAGCAAAAGGATATCACTCCCTTGCTCAAGCTATTTTTAGAGATTTTTATTTGAGAAAGTATGAGACTTGATAGTAGGAGAGGAGCAAAAAATGGAGAGTTAATCTAACATGGGGTCCACAAGGGAAATCAATCAAGGTAATACACACATGGGGAGAACTCCACACTCACCACCATCGAGAAATGCTCCTAGAGGAGAGGATGGAGCATATGACTAGGCCATCATTCAATCATTTGAGGGGCTAGGTCATGGTTCGCATGGTTCTACTAGGGTATTCCATCCAATAGATTACTTCATGATTTACAAAGCTCTATGTGGGTAGTGTACTTTATATACCACCATGAGGTCCATCATGGAATATATGTTGGATAATGGCTCAAGACTCTCGTAGCATCACTGAAGATGTTTTTAGAATTTTTTATTTGAGAATGTATGAGACTAGGCAATACAAGAGGAGTGAAGAATGGACCCTAGAGCTTAAATGGGGCCAACAAGGAAAATAAACCATAAAAAAACACATGAGGAGAACTCGAAACTCACTGACATTGAGAAAAACTCCCACAGGATAGGATGTAGCATACGACTAGGCCGTGATTCCCTCGTTTGATAGGCTAGGTGATGGTTTGTCTGCTTCCACTAGAGCATCTCACACAAAATCTTACTTCCTAATTTTCAAAGCTCTATGTGGGTGTTGTGCTTTATATAACACCATTAGGGCATCATGGGATACATATGGGATAATAGCTCAAGTCTCTCACAATGTTGCTCAAGAAATTTTTATTTTAGAAAGTACAAGACTAGGTAGTACAAGAAGAGTGAAGAATGGACCCTAGAGCTAACATGGGGCCCATAAGGAAAATCAAACAATGGAAACCACACATGGGTAGAACTCCACACTTACCACCATTAATCAATGCTCCCATAGGAGAGGATGGAGCATACATTGAACAATAATTCACTCGCTTGAAGGGCTTGGTCATGGTTCACCTATTTCCACTATGGCATTTCAATCAAAATCATGCTTCCTAATTTGTAAATCTCTGTGTTTTTTGTGCTTTATATACCACCATGAGGGTCATCATGGGATACATGTGGTATAATGGCTCAAGAATATTGTAGTGCTATTCAAGGTATTTTTATTTGAGAAAGTACGATATTGGGTAGTACAAGAGGTGCAAAGAATGGATCCTAGATCTAACATGGGACCCATAAGGGAAATCAACCAACAAAACTCATACAAGGGGAGAACTCCACACTCACCACCATTGAGCAATTATTCCATAGGAGAGGATGGAGCATACGTTGAGCCCTGATTCACTCATTTGAAGGGCTAATTCATGGTTTACCTACTTCCACTATGGCATTTCACCCAAAAGCACACTTCCTGATTTGCAAAGCTCTATGTGTGTGTTGTTCTTTATATACAACCATGAGGGCTATATATGATAAAATGGATCAAGACTCTCATAGTGTTGTTCAAGGCATTTTTAGAATTTTTTATTTGAAAAAGTATAAGATTGAGTAGTACAAGAGGAGTGAAGAAAAGACCTTAGTGCTATAATGGGATCCACAAGAGAAATCAACCAATGTAAACCACACATGTGGAGAATTACACACTCACCACCATAAAGCAATGATCCCATATCATAGGATGGTGTATAAAATTAACCATGATTCACTTTATTGAGGTTTTAGGTTATGGTATGGCTACTTCCACTAGGGTATTTCATCCAAAAGTCTACTTCTTGATTTGCAAAGCTCTATGTGAATGTTATTATTTATATACCACCACGAGGGCCATCATGGGATACATGTGGAATAATGGCTCAAGACTCTTGCAACATTGCTCAAGGTACCTATAAAATTACTTATTTGAAAAAGTACAAGACTAGGCAATACAATAGGAGCAAAGAATGGACCCTAGAGCTAATATGGGGTCCACAAGGGAAATCAACCAATGGAAACCACACATGGGGAGTACTCCAAACTCACTGCCATCAAGCAATACTTCCATAAAAGAGGATGAAGCATATGACTGGGTCATGATTCACTCATTTGAGGGGTTGGGTCATGGTTCACCTTCTTCCACTTGGGCATTTCACCCAAAAACCTATTTCTTAATTTGAAAAGCTCTATGTGGGTTTTTTCTTTATATACCACAATGAGGACCATAGTGGAATACATAGTGGATAATAGCTCAAAGACTCTTGCAACATTTCTCAAGGTATTTTTAAATTTTTTTATTTGAGAAAGTACAAGACACCATCATTGAGAAATTCTCCCATAAAAGAGGACGGAGGATATGGTTGGACCATGATTTACTCATTTGATGGGCTAGGCCATGGTTCATCTACTTCCACTAGGGTATTTCACCCAAAAGTTTTCTTCCTAATTTGCAAAGCTCTATGTGGGTGTTGAGTGTTATATGCCACTATGAGGGTCATCATGGGATACATGTGGGATAATGGCTCAAGAATCTCACAATATTGCTCAAGGAATTTTTAAAAGTTTTTATTTGATAAAGTAAGAGACTGGGCAGTAAAAAAGGAGTGAATAATGGACCGTAGAGCTAACATGGACCCACAAGAGAAATCAACCAATAGAAACCACACATGGGGAGAACTCCAAACTCCACCAATATTGAGCAATATTCCCACAAGAAAGGATGGGGTATATTTTAGGATATGATTCACTCATTTGAAAGGCTAGGTCATGGTTCACTTGCTTCCACTATGGATTTTCACCCAAAATCCTACTTCCTTATTTTCAAATATTTATGTGAATATTGTGCCCTATATACCACCATGAGGGCAATTGTGGGATACATGTGGGATAATGTCTCAAGACTCTTACAATGTTGCTCAAGAAAGTTTTTAAATTTTTTATTTGAGAAAGTACAATATTGGGTAATACAATAGGATCAAATAATTGATCTTACAACTAACATGGGACCCACAAGGGAAATCAACCAATGGAAACCACATATGGAAATAAATCCATACTCTCCACAATTCAAAAATTCTCCCATAGGATATGATGGAGCATACATTGGACCATGATTCACTCATTTTAAGGGCTAAGTCATGGTTCACCTGATTCCACTATGGCATTTCACCCAAAAGTCTAATAACTAATTTGCAATGCTCTATGTGGGTATTGTGCTTTATTTACCACCATGAACGCCACCATGGGATACATATGGGATAATGGCTCAAGAATCTAGAAATGGTCCTCAATGTATTTTTAGAAATTTTTATTTTAGAAAGTACAAGACTAGTCAGTATAAAGAAGAGCGAAGAATGGATCCTAGGGCTAACATGCAGCCCAAAAGGAAAATCAACCAATGAAAACCACACATTCGAAGAACTCCAAACTCACCACCATTGAGAAATTATCCCACATGAGAGGATGGAGCATATGGTTGGCTCATGAGTCACTCGTTTTATGGGCTAGGTCATGGTTCAACTACTTCCACTAGGGTATTTTACATAAAAACTTATTTCTTGATTTGCAAAGCTCTATGTGGATGTTGTGATTTATATACCACCATGAGGGCAACCGTGAGATATATGTAGGATGATGGCTCAAGAATCCTAAAATATTGCTCAAGGTATTTTTAGAAATTTTTATTTGAGAAATTACGAGATTAGACAACACAACAGAAGCGAAGAATGGATCCTAGAGCTAACATGGGGCTCACAACGGAAATCAACCAATGTAAAATACACATGGAGAAAACTCCACACTCACCACCATTAAGCAAGGCTCCCACATGATAGGATAAATCATACAATTGGACCATGATTCAATAATTTGAGGGGTAGGGTCATGTTTTCCATAATTGCAGTAGGGTATTTCACCCAAAATCCTGATTCTTGATTTGCAAATCTCTATGCATGTGTTGTGATTTATATACCATCGTCAAGGCCATCATGAGATACAATTGGTATAATGGCTCAAGAATCTCGTAGTGTTGCTCAAGGTATTTTTACAAATTTTTATTTGATAATGTATGAGTTTAGGTAGTACAAGAGGAGCGAAGAATTGACCCTAAAGCTAACATGGGACCCACAAGGGAAATCAACCTCAAAAAACCAAAAATGTCAAGAACTTCGCACTCACCACCATAGAGCAATGGTCCCATAGGAGAGGATGGAGCATACAATTGGGAAATAATTTAATTGGTTGAGGGGTTGGGTCATGGTTCACCTTCTTCCACTAGGGCACTTCACCCAAAATATTGCTTCTTGATTTGCAAAGCTCTATGTAGGTGTTGTGCTTTATATACCACCATGAGGGCCTTTCTAGGGTACATATTGGACAATGGATCAAGACTCTTGTAACATTTCTCAAGGTATTTTTAAAATTTTTTATTTGAGAAAGTACAAGACTAGGCAATATAAGAGGAGTGAAGAATGGACCCTCAAGCTAAAATAAGGCCCATAAGGGATATCAACAAATTGAAACCACACATGTGGATAACTCCACACTCACCGCCATTGATCAATTCTCCCATACAAGATGATGGAGCATACGACTAGGCCATGATTCACTCATTTGAGGGCTTGGATCATGGTTTGCTTGCTTCCACCTGGGCATTTCACCCAAAATATTGCTTCCTAATTTAAAAACCTCTATGTGGGTGTTGTTGTTTATATACCACCATGAGGGCCATAGTGGGATACATGGTGGATAATGGCTCAAACACTCTCACAGTATTGCTTAAGGTATTTTTAGAATTTTTTATTTGAAAAAGTATGAGACTAGGTAGTAAAATAGGAGCAAAGAATGGATCATACATCTAATATGGGGTCCACAAGGGAAATTAACCAACAAAAACCACACATGGAGAAAACTCCACACTCACCATCATTGATATATTCTCCCATAGAAGAGGATGTAGCATACGCCTAGGCAATAATTCACTCATTTGATGAGCTAGCTCATGGTTCACCTGCTTCCACTAGGGCATTTCACACAAAAGGTTGCTTCCTGATTTGCAAATCTCTATGTGGGTGTTGTGTTGTATATACCACCATGAGGGCCATCATGGGATACATGTGGTATAATGGCTCAAGACTCTTACAATGTTGCTAAATGTATTTTTAGAATTTTTATTTGAGAAAGTATGAGACTAGCCATTACAAGAGGAGTAAAGAATGGACCCTAGATATAACATGGGGCCCACAAGGGAAAAGAACCAATAATAACTATACATGGAGAGAAATCCACACTCACCATAATCGAACAATCAAACATAGGAGAGGATGGAGGATACAGGTTGGCCATGATTCACTTGTTTGAGATGTTAGATCATGGTTCACCTAATTCCACTATGGTATTTCACCCAAAAGCTTGCTTATTGATTTGCAAAGCTCTATGTGGGTGTTGTTCTTTATATACCACCATGAGTACCATTGTGGGATACATGAGGGATAATGACTCAAGGTATTTTTAGAATTTTTTATTTTAGAAAATATGAGACTGGGCATTACAAGAGAAGAAAATAATAGACCCTAGAGATAACATGGGGTCCACAAGAGAAAATAGAAAACATGAATCACACATGGGGATAAATCTAAACTCAACACAATCAAAAAATCAAACATATAAGAATATGGAGAATACAGGTTGGCCATGATTCACTTTTTGAGGTGCTAGATCATGGTTCACCT
This sequence comes from Wollemia nobilis, assembly GCA_028583015.1. Taxonomy (NCBI): domain Eukaryota; kingdom Viridiplantae; phylum Streptophyta; class Pinopsida; order Araucariales; family Araucariaceae; genus Wollemia; species Wollemia nobilis. The sequence continues at coordinate 7,961,644 of JAQPPZ010017095.1, forward strand.
ACTTCCACTAGGGAATTTCACCCAAAAACTTGCTTCCTTTGAATCATGACAATGGTTGTTCGTCTGAATCCACCATGGCTATTAATGAAGCAAGCACAAGTCAGTCTCAACAAGTGACACCATATGACTGTTACTTAAATTTTCTTGAACATGATATAATGGGAATAGATGCAAATACAGAGAAATGCAAGCAAATAGATATCACACTAGGAAGGACCTTGAATATCAGTGATGAGCTTACAAGCATACAAGAGTCACAACTAATAGATGTGCTTAAAGAATATCAATCGGCATTTGAATGAAACTACTAGGATATGAAAGGGATACATCCAAATGTTTGTACCCATCATATTTTTATCCAAGAAGTATGTTACCTAATAAGACAACCTCAAAGAATATTGAATCCAGCTATGAAAGACATGGTTCAGGAATAAATCATTAAACTCTTGAAGGTAAGATTTATATATCCAATTTCCGACAATCAATGGGTGTCGCCTCTTATGATAGTCCCTAAAAAGAATGGCAAATGGAGGATTTGCATGGACTATAGAGAATTAAACAAGGTAACAAAAAAATATTATTTTCCCTTGCCATTCATTGATCAAGTTCTTGATACATTGGCTAGGAAGAAATATTTCTACTTTCTAGATGGGTTTAGTGGCTATAATCAAGTTTCCATAGCTGAGGAAGATCAGGAAAATACAACCTTCACATGTCCAGTAGACACCTATGCTTATAAATTCTTACCTTTTGGGTTATGCAATGCACATGCCACTTTCCAAAGAAATTTTTTGGCTATCTTTGCTGATCTAATAAATGAGTGTGTAGAAGTCTATATGGATGACTTCATAGTCTACGGTAATACCTTTGAAGAAACCTTGTCAAGATTACAAAAAATTTTGATTATATGTCAAGAGAAAAACCTCTCTTTGAGTCATGAAAAGTGTTTCATGATGATGAGAGGAGGTATTTTTCTAGGGCATTACATATCAGAAGAAGGTGTTAAAGTAGATCCTACAAAAATATAAGTTATTCAATCCCTTCAACCTCTGAAAACACAAAAAGAGGTGAGAAGTTTCCTAGGACATGCAGGATACTACCGTAGGTTCATTAAAGACTTTAGTAAAATTGTTGCTCCCATGCTTAAGCTCTTAACTAAAGAAAGTGAATTCAATTGGACTAAAGCATGTCAAGAAGCCTTTGAAGTTATAAAAGATAAATTGATTACTGCTCCAATCCTAAGAGGACCAAATTGGAAATTACCATTCCATATACATTGTGATGCTTTGGGTTACGCAATAGGAGCATTATTACAACAAGTTGAGAATAAAATACCTTTTACTATTTATTATGTAAGTAAAAATTTGAATGGAGCCAAGCTTAATTACACTATTACTAAAAAATAATTTTTAGTTGTGATCCATTCCATTAATAAATTTAAACATTACATCACATGGTATGAAGTATTCGTTCACACTGATAACTCTGCCATTAAATACTTAATGAACAAAGAAACAATAGGAGGTAGAGTGGTTAGATGGCTTATTTTTCTACAAGATTTCAATGCCACGATTATAGATAAGGCAGGAAAATATAACATCATCGCAGATCACCTATCTCATATGCAAATATTTGATGATGATGAGTTAATTCCTGATAATTTTCCAGATGAACATTTGTTTGCTCTTTCTATTTTTACCCCTTGGTATGTTGATATTGTAAATTACTTAGTAATAGGAAAAATACCTCAAAAATATACACCACATGAGCGTAGGAAATTGATACATAAAATCATTCCTTACATGTGGATTCATGGAGTCTTGTTTAGAAGATGTCCTAACCAAGTAATTAGGAGATGTGTGCAAGAAGATGATGTATATGACATCATTCGGGCAACACATGAAGAACTATGTGGAGGCCATTATGCCACCCAAATAATAGTCAATAAAATACTTCAAATTGGTTATTTTTGGCCTACCATGAATAAAGATGTCCATAAATTTGTTGATAGATGCGACGCTTGTCAAAGAGCTAGTAAGCCTACCCCTTTGATGGAAATGCCTTTGGTTTCGCAAGTAGTATTTGAACCATTCAAGAAATGGGGAATTGAATTTGTTGGACCAATATACCCTCCAAGTGAAGGTAATAAACACATACTTGTGTGTACAGATTACATTACTAAGTGGGCTGAAGTTAAAGCTTTACCACGAGCGCAAGCCGAACCAATTATTGATTTCCTTTATGAAAATATTATGCAACACTTTGGAGCACCTAGAGAGTTAGTTTCAGATCATGGAACCCAATTTATCTCTAAAGTTATTGAAAATTTTGTTTATACTTATCAAATAAAACATAAGAAAACCTCACCATATCACCCTCAAGCCAATGGACAAGTAGAAGTTACGAATAGAGAACTTGAAAATATCATTACAAAAACCATAACTATTAATAGGGGTGATTGGGATGAGAGATTAAAATAAGTTGTATGGGCATACAATACAACTTGGAAAACCACCATAGGATTATCACCTTATGAAATGGTCTATGGAAAACAAGCTATCATGCCCATAGAATTTGAGATAGAAACTCTTTCGCACAATGGTACAACTTGATGTAAATTTGGATAAGACGCAAAAATCTAGACTAGAAAAGTTAAACATTCTGGATGAAAGGGGACTAGAGGTATTACATAGGACTGAAATAACCCAACAATAATGAAATAAATGGCATGATAAGCATATTGTACCATACACATTCAAATCAGGAGATTGAGCTTTTATTGTTTGATTCTCATTACCAAGACTTTCAAGGTAATATGAGGACCAGATGGCTAGGACCCTATGAAATCAAAGAGATATTTGGAAATGGTATAGTCAAGCTTAATCCTATAGATGATTCAACAAGAAAACTACTAGTAAATGGCCATAGGCTTAAACTTTATAAGAAGCCATTATCTAAGGAGGAATTCATACACCATCTTAAGAAGCAAGCTGAATTGCAATGCATTTTTGAACTACAATCAACCATTATTGAATAAAAATTTCTCTCTCACTTAATATATATAAAAAAATTATGCTTCCTTTGTTTCATCATGAAGTTTCTATATCTACAGTATTTCTATCTTATTCTCATCAATTTTCAGTCTCAATGTTTCAAAAATAGCAAAAGGTAATTCTTTAAAAATCTTGTAGGAAATGACTATTATATGTTGCATAATACTTTTTTTTCTAGATAAAATCTGGATGTTTTTCAATTACTCAAACAACATTAGTGTTTTGAGCAATTTTCATTGAAATTCAAGCAATCTTTTGATGTTGTAAGTTATTCCTAGTCAATCAAACTTTTTCATTGGACCACGCACATTTGAACATATAAAAATATTGTGGGATGTGGAGAGATTGACTCATGTGTTACTATTGCCATAAGTGAATAGTTTCCCTTGCTTATCCATCTATGCGCATGGTCTAGAGTACTACTAAATTGGAAAAAGGACAAGCTTGCCCTTCATCCCTAAACATAAAAAGAAAAGGAGAAGAATAGTAAGGATAGGATCAAATTCCCATTAGGACTTTGATAGAGTGGTTGGGAATCCAATTCCCAAAAATTCTTACTCCTTCCAAAAATAAAAAAAAATCCCTTGCTCCTCATCTAATCGAGCAAGTATCCCAAAAAGGTATCTTCTTGCTTCTCATAAAAATAGGCAATAATCCCAAAAAGCAATAAAAATCCCTTTCTCCCTCTCAAAATGAGCAAGTATCCCAAAGAAAAGTTAAATAAGGGTAAAAGAGCTTGAATCCCTGGAATTCTTAGTATCTTGAACACCATGGGGTACTCTCCATTAAAGTATCCTTACATAGTAGCACTAAGTCTGGACAAGACCTATGGATGCTCATAGATAAGCTAGCTTGTTGGCATAAGTGATCTTTGTTGTTACTCAATCCTCACTCATAATGGTAAATGAATACTCATTGCACACATAGTTGGTCCTTGAGGAAGCTTGAAAACATTAGGATAACCTTAACACCATAATGATTTGTGAAATGAATAGATGAAATTGTTTAAAAATCACTAGGATGTTTTAAGTTTTTGAGAAATAACTCTAGAATATCTTGAGCAGGCAAAATTCAGAAGCAAATTCTTACAGTTCATTTTCTCCTACCAAAATATGGCTTTCATCTCTCAAAATCTTGTATCTTTTAACAGAAGCCATCATAACATCTGAATATCTATTCCATTTTTTGAAAATACTCCAAGTCTTTGATAGATATCTATTTTTGTATACATTGATGACTGATATCACGCTTTATAATCATTATCTTTCTCTCACTTGGTTACTCCTTAATGAAATTCAGGAAGCACAATCACAAAAATTATAATAAACCCCCATGAATAAAACTTATTATTATATTATCCATCAATATAAATAAAACACCCTTCATCTTTTTTTGGCTATATAGCCAAAATTACAGTTTCGAGGGGAAATAAATAGAGGTATATAAAGTTCACAATACATTTTGGAGGGGGAAGAAATAGGTAAAGTATTATCTCAAACTCTAGAAACTATAGTCCCGTAGATGTCTTTTGTAGATGTCTTCTATAGATACCTTCCATAGGTATCTTTCGTAGATGTCTTTCGTAGATGTCTTCTATAGGTATCTTCCATAGGTGTCTTCCATAGGAATATTTCTTAGGTATCTTCCGTAGATGTCTTTCGTATAGGTCTTTTGTAGAAGTCTTATGTAAGTGTTTTCCATAAATATTATCAGTAACAATATTTTGTGTAAACAATTTTTGTAGGTATCATCAGTAACAATCTTCTATAAGCATCATCTGTAGACATCATCCATAAACATATATCATAAAATATTCTAAGTGTCAAAATTTAAAATCAGCTAGGCAAAGTGAGACACGTGGCAATTCAAGAAATGCCAGGACAAGTAATAAGGGTGCATCAACAAAGACTTTAAGGAAAACTTGGTGGTAATGTTTTAAATCAATTAAGGGGGACAAGACAACAAAATAAAGAAAAAATTAAGCCCTCTTAATGACATGTACACTTAATCCAATGCCATGTGCCACCTCTTATGATGTGCCCATGCAAACGGATGCCAAGTGCTGATTAAAATTTAAAATCCTTATTGAAGACGCAACCGTTATCGAGGTCAAAAATGAGAATGACAATGTTTTATTGGTGTGTGTGCATAAATGAGGACGTGGACCAATCCACTTGGCCACATCAATAATAAATTGCCACATAATATGAAACATGGCATAAGGGAACGATTAAAATAATGTTTTTATTCTATCCAATGGGTGACCAAAAATTATAATACGTGGTAGGTAAAATCCACCTCGCCATGCAAGGTGGCGGGTAGGGTTGGCGCCAAGTGGAAACCGACCACCCAAGGACCCATATCGTGGTGAGATAGGTGGATTCCCTTCACCAATTGCAAAATATGACGTGGATAAGAAATACCAGCCCTTGATTGAAATTTAAATGAAGGGTCGCGATGCAAGGAAAAACACGATGGGTCTAGAAGTTTCACAGGAATGACACGATCGTCGACGCATGGCCCTCACCGATGAATAATGCATCAAGACACGGATCTAAGTGTAGGCCATTGATTAAAATCCAAATCGATGGATGAAGATTGCCAAACCTAAAAGCATTTCTTATTATCGATGATTTTAGGGAAAATGGTCCCCACCGTCGATAGGAGTTAGACCAGTCTCCATCGTTGGATAGGGGTAATCGATGATATATGATCTTTGCATGCAGCCATACAGAGTAAAATTAACCTAAATTATCTCCTCCATAGAGAGCCACTCGAAATCATCGATGACCCTCTGTAACTCGATCCTGAGTGAAATTTCTTGGTTTTTCCAATGAAAATTGTTGAGTTCTTCGATTAAATGGTGGTGAGCTTCAGAATTTTGAGGAATTGCGTAGGCATAAGGATAGTTTCTTCGACGACGTAGGAAGGGTGGTGAAATAATACCAAAAATGATAGGTAAAATATGTTTACTGTTACTACTGTCGCAAATCATTTTTATTTCTTTACTGCACATGAATTAAGGGATATTAAAGTAAAAATGTAGAGGGTGTGCAGAGAATTAGGAGGAATTAAAAATGGTTTTGTCGATAATTTTTCTGGGTTTACCATTAAAATAGGTTTATGAAAAAAATATTTCAATTTTGTTTTACGTTTTCGAGAAAATAAAATACTCTACAGAATTGTAAAACAAATTTTCTTTTGTTATTGAAATATTTGTAGGGTTTTCAGTTTATAAAATATTGGAAATTTCTAAAAAAAAAATTCCTACCTACCCTTTCTACCCTAAAAACCCTAAACTCCACTATGCCTCACTCTATGTTTTAGAAATGCAGTGAACCGTCCTCGGTTGAAACCTAGAATCCTAGTGATTTTGTAACCAAATTATTCCAAAGAGCCAGATGGTGGGAGGCCCTCACAAAATTTAGAGGACACGACCAGGGGGTGGCTAAACATTTTATCCTAAATTGTGACCCTGATAGGATGACCACCCAAGTTGGAGGTATTCAATTTGATCTTAACCCTAGTTTAATTTTTGAGGTATTGGGTCTACCGAAAGTAGGGTTACCATACTACAAAACCCCCTCTAAAAGTGTTACCCAACTAGTAGCTAAATTTGGTGAGAAATGTACTATTATCCGAGATAAGGAGGGTTGGATTAAGGGTGTGTCTACTTCTTCACTCCCCCTCTTATGGCAGGAAGCAACCATCCTGATTATTAAGTTCTTTACCCTAGAAGGACGTATGTCCACCTATGGCTTACCATCTTCGTATGTTAATGAATTTGAAGTTTCCTAAAAATAGTGACTGTGTTATCAATCTACCTTACTTCTTGTTTCAATCATTAAAATCTATAGTTTTATGGGTTAAGCCTAAAAATCCCCAAGAAAAACCCAAATTGCACCTACTTGCACATCATGGCCTGATTAAGTTAATAGTTTTAAAGAAATCTCATGAAGTCAAAGTTGCTTGGAATCGGATAGTGGATGAATCTAACCTACTAGAGTACTCTGAATCCACTAAGAATGAGTTTGAAGAAGATGATTCGACTGAATATGAACATGAGTCCGACAGTCAGGAGGAAGAACCTGATAGTCCAAAACATAAATGCCAACCTACTAAAAACATTAAACCAACCCAATCAAAAATTAGGCATTAGAAAAAGACTATCGAAACTCATAAGAAAAAGGATACATTAGGGCATGAGTCTGATTTACCTAAACCTGAGTCAACTGCCAAAATCCTGTCTCACCTTCGGGTGCAAAATACTATCTTATAGATAAAAATTGACAAGTTGCGAGAGGATTTCATAGAGCATTCTAAACTAATTCAGTGAGCCCTTACCCTTCATATAGACATGATTAAACAACTTTCGATGGATAGGGTGACGAAACCCATTGATTCTATCAACCGACCGCCACCTATCGATACTTCTCCAAACAAAAGTTCCACACCTGGTAAAAAGTAGAAAATTTAATGAACTTCAGCAAAGTAGCCCATACAAATAAGCCCATTGACTTTTCTAAACTCCTTGATGAAGAAAGTCCCCACCAACTCATCAACCTAATGCAACAAAATCAACCTAAGAAATCGGTTTCTCCCACCAAGATAGGAACCGCACCAGGGAATCTTGTCTTGAATGTCAGGATGCCCCTAGAAATCAATGCAGTGATAAATAATATTGTTACATCAGTTGAGGAACTTCCACCTTCTCAAACATAGGATGCAGAGTAGAAGGAAGATTCTCATGAAGTTGAGCATATCAAGACTATCATGGTTGAGACACTAGTGGGCGAACAGAAAGCCAAGGAGCAAGTACAGAAAGTAAAAAAGGAACACAGGTTACCGCAACCGAGACCACCATCTTCACGGATCTCTACCCGACGAGCACAAGTCGGATGAATTACAAAGCAAAAACTATTATATTATTTTATTCAGACTTTTATATTGATATATTATTATTATTTGCAGAATGTTGATGTTTTGTCTATAATTATTTTAATCATATACATAAATCTTTTTATTTTGATGATGTTGTATATAAATGTTTTATGTTATTAAAACAGTATGTACAAATAATGTTTAATGTTTTATATGAGATTGTGAAAAATAATTTAAAGAATTTTTTTTTCCTTGTGAAAAAAAAAACATTCTGATAATATACTTTTACAGAACTGTTCTCTAAAAATAGTATAAAAAGATGCATCATTTTTATTATCATTTTTTGATAAGGTTTTGTATAGTTGTGTTATTATCTGGAATGTTTTATCTTTAGTTATTTTATTAAGAACTGTGTAATATGTTGGCTTATGTTTTACGTATTTCTAGAAATCTTCATTTTTCAGTATTAATGATTTTTTTTTTAAATTATGTCTGATGTATGTTTGTTCATTCTTAAATAACTATGATGTCCTATTTTGTGAATTGCAAATGATTTTTTGAAAAGACAACATGGAAAGACAATATGAATTTTGATAAAATTTAATCTTTCATTTATTTGCAAAGATCTAGATGGTGACATCTGATATATGTGTAAAAATTGTCATATTTTGTTTATCTTATTTCTCCATATGCATGAGGACATGCATAGATTTTAGTTTGGGGGAAAATGATGAGAGGATATTTGGCATATATTTCTGTAATAGAATGTTTCATTCTTATGTTTAAATTAATGATTATAATATGTTTTATATAAGTTATTGTTGTATATTTCTGTAATTTGTCAATAAAAGGATAAATGCAGTTAATATGATAAATGTGTTTGTTTTATGTAAAATACGTCCGAGTTATGAGTAATTATGTAGGAAAGGTGTTGAAGAATGTTCCACAAATGAACAATGCAACTAGTGCAAGCTTTGGGATACACCTTAGATGTGAAGAGATGGACGTAAGAACAAAGGATGCAGGAAGCTTAAGGCATGGTGACAAAGTAGTAGCAGATCACTATTACGAAAGATGGTAGTTGAAGCATGTTATGAAAGATAGTTATCGAAGTACATTACAAAAGGTAGCTACTGAAGTATGTTATCGAAGGATTTTTACCGACAGTTACCAAAGGATTTTTACTAGCAGTTATCGAAGGATTTTTACTAGCAGTTACCGAAGGATTTTTACCAACAGTTACCGAAGGATTATTAAGTCCGTTGACTGATGTTGCGTGCCACATTGTTTTCACATGGTAGCCAAGTATTTCCAGTTAGCATAATATTTGATTTATCACGTATTCTTCACATGGGATATTGTGATTAATAAAGTCGTTATTACTTTATTCAATAAAGTTGTGTAATCCAACTATTGTTAGGTTTATTAGATTTAGATGCAAGATTGTTGAACCTTTTCCTGGAATAAAGGACATTTGGTTATATTGTATATCTTGCGAAATGCCAAAGTTAGTGTTTCTTTGTTAAGTTAGCTTACGTATTGCCACTTGGACCATTCAAGAGGTTTACCAAGTCCAAGCAGGAATAGGAATTGTATTAGTTTAGATTATTTTGGTTAGTACATAGTTGTCGCATCATAAGTCCACAAACTCCACATGGAAAAATACGTGGAAGAGTTTATTTAGAATTGTACAAGTCATAATATATATTACATAGGCAGACCTTTGAAAAGGTCTAATGGAGAAATAGCTAATGTTGAATTACCTAATGTTCTAATGTTGAAACTTTCTGAAGAACTGCGCCAACATGTACATTTGAATCTCCAACAATAAAAGTAGCACTTTATTCTTCGCATATGGTAACTGTGTCATTTGAATTTATTGTTTAATTTCATTTATGTAATCGTAATTGTATATTCCTTGCATACATAGAATAAAATCATGTTAGGAATAGTTATACATTTTAGTTACTGAGATAAAGTAAACTAGGGAAGAAAGACTTACACTGTCTTCTAGGAGGCAGGGCCCACTCCTATAGCCAGTCCCTAAGCTCTCACCCCTATAATAGGTTAGAAATAGTTAATTAACCTTAGAATATAAAATAAATTAAATTGCATTTTCATAAAATATAAAGTTAGAATAGATAAATAAAACTAACTACACGAGGATCCTCACCAATAGATCACCTCATTAGTAGGTAATTATTATTAGTTAAACTCATCAATAGCCAATTACTATTAGAATAATTCTATTTTCATACTTGCACAATTTAATTTCTGTTTATTTATTTTTCTACAAACACCTGAAACTAAATAGAAAGCTAAACTAAGCTTAGCATTGATCCCCATGGTACAATCTATATTGGATTGCTATTATTTAAATCTAACCTTGATTTACCCTCGGATTGATAAATTAAATGTAAGCTATTATAGCCAATCAACATTTCATCCAAAATCTTGCTGCCTTATTTACAATGCTCTATGTGGATGTTGTGCTTTATTTACCACCATGAGGGACACCATGGGATACATGTGGGATAATGGCTCAATACTCTTGAAATGGTGCTCAAGGTATTTTTAGAATTTTTTATTTGAGAAAGTATGATACTAGCCAACAAAAGAGGAGCAAATAATTGATCTTAGAGCTAACATGTTATCCATAAGAGAAATAAACCAATGAAAACCACACATAAAGAGAACTCCACAGTCACCACCATTGAGAAATGCCCCAACAGGAGAGTATGGATCATACAACTAGCCCATGAGTCACTCATTTTATGGGCTAGGTCATGGTTTAACTGCTTCTACTAGGGCATTTCACCCAAAATATTATTTCTTTATTTGCAAAGCTCTATGTGGGTGTTGTGATTTATATACCACCATGAGGGCCACCATGAGATACATGTGGGATGATGATTCAAGACTCTCAAAAAGTTTCTCAAGGTATATTTAGAAAACTTTATTTGAGAAAGGATGAGATTGGGTAGTTTAATAGGAGCGACGAATGGATATTGGAGCTAACATGGGACCCACAAGGTAAATAAACCAATAGAAAACACACATGGAGATAAATCCACACTCACCACCATCGATCAATTCTCCCATAGGATAATATGAAGCATATGATTGGGCTATGATTCACTAATTTGAGGGGCAAGGTCATGTTTTGCCTACTTGCACTAGGGTGTTTCTATTGGAATGAGAAATAGATGAGATATAATTATACAATAAAGATTATAATATATGGGTAGAAGGTCTATATGATAATATGACAAGTTTCAAGGACACATGCCATAACAAGCAAAATATAAAGTACACATTAATTCTAACATTCCCCCTTAATGTTAACTTTTTTAAGTAAACCCTAACATCCTACTTTATTACATGATTTGGTCTAAGCTCATGCTATTTGCACTTGGCTCCCCAACTATGAATAATTCTATATCAACAGTGTATACATCTCGGTATATTGCCATAGGGTCAGCCACTTCCACGGGTCTGATGCCTCTGGGTCAGTTGTCTAAGTGCCTCAAGGTCATCATGTGTGCCTCAGGGTCAGCCACTTATAGGTCTATTACCTCTATAGGTCATCCTCTAGTTAAATTGTCTCTCGTAGGTCACTGAATAGATTCACCATGAATATCATCCCTCCTCATGGTGAACTAAATCTAGAAGGTGTCGGTCACTACCGAAAATGCACCTTAATACAAAAGAAATATGAGCCATGAAATAAAATAAAATTATCCATAGAAACCAAATGTGGAGGAGAATAAGAAAGAAGATAATAGAATCTTCTTAAGTGTCTTCGTCTGTAGTCTTAAGAAGTTGATCCGAAAAAGCCCTCGGATAGATTCTAGGGTGTCTTTGTCTAAAGTCCCTAGAATAAGTGTCCCTATGGTGACCTACTCATCCCACCAGAATGCATGGATAACCAACCATTGCATCCACCAGGTCCTATAGAGAAGGTGACTAGATACAAGGATCACATACAAATGCCTTGGGAGTGTCAGGTTCAACCGAGAGTGCACTCCAAGGTACAAAAATTTGAGGATAAAAAACTAAAATGGAACTACCTCAAAATTACAATTGGACACCATTATTGTATCCATCGTAGAAAAACCTTTCCAACGACTATAAATACCCTTATGTTTCATTCTCAATGAGACATTCATTTGTTGAATACAATAAAGAGGCCATGAGGGCCTTCCACTTCCACAACCCATGTGGAAAAAAGTATTAAATGAACTTTGACCATACAAATAAATACCCACAAGTGGTCTTCTTCCACTTTGATTTGACCATTCCCTATGGACTTACAAATAAATGCCCCTTACTTTGATAAACAAAATAACCCCATTGGACTCACCATAACCTTAAAATATAAATATACCCCATACATATTAAAGTGCATTTTAAAAATGCTACTTTATCTTCATTTGAACATGCTGGCCCTCAAGTATCCACCTAGGGCTCACAGAAAAATAGTTTTTCACCATGCTTGGAACCCCATTAATTGTGCTAGCTGCCTTCTTCTCCACGTGGACCACTAGATCAATATGCATCATTGATAGGAAGAGGTTTTAAAGTGCAATAAAATATATCATTGAAAATTAAAATCTTATGAGAGAGTGTTAATAGCTTAGAAGCATTTATTACTGACATGAGATTTCCAAAAAATATTCCTCTGTCACTACATTTTATATGAGTCGATCATCATATCCATGGTGGGAAAAATAACATATGCAAATTTATATTATCTTCCACCAAGTTTGGCAGTATTTATGATAGCAAAAATTGCATGAAATATTGCTTGAAACATATTTACCGCTCACCATTTAGTTGAAATCTTCACTGGATACGTTATAGAAAAATATTACAAAGTTTAGAACTGCTAGCACATCTAGTGCTATCAAAGTGCCATCGAGCTCGTAGTGATGCAAATCCCGATATTCACTCCACTGCTTGGTAGTTGTGCGTAGCATCCATTGAGAAACAACAAACAAGTCACCAAATTTATTCTCCTACAAATATGTACAACAAATAAATTGGGGCAGATCAACGGATTGGGGAAACATTCATCTTTTGCATGACCACTTTGGAGAGACTTAGAAAACTCGATGCTTTCACCAAATAATGGTCGACTATGTGTATTTGAGGAACATATCACCCATGGACGGAAGGTAAAAAAAACACCTTGCACATCACTACAAGCCAGTAAAAATAAAACTTGTTTCTACACGGACATCAAAACCACGCCATGAGCGGATGGCTCCAGGTTCTGCCATGCAAGGATAAACTGGGTTGAGCTTAAAAAATAGACTTGTAATTTTTTTAAAATTTAGTCGCTACACAAATATCATTTTCCAGCTCAACAAAAGGATATTCCTAGTAAAAAAAAAACTTATAACTCTTAGCATCTAAAAAAACATAAAATATAGAACATAGAACATAAAAATCTTGGTTCACAGTGGGGCGGATGGACTCATTTGTTGATACGCAATGACGTCAAGAGGGAGGTACAAAAAAATTAAAAAATATGATGGTTGTATTTCACTGTCAAATCAAATTATTTGATGGTAGCTTGAAAAACGTGGGCACAACAACATGATCTCCATATCAAACTTCAAAATCAATTTCCTGAACTAGAAACTGCATGGTTTTCAAATTGATTTTCGATGGGTAGCAACTTGGATACAGTAGACAGCTTCCCAAAAAATTAGTGCTCCTCCAACAATATCAACTTGATCAGACTTTTAGAACTGCTCCTCACCAAGTATTACATGCATGATTTTGGCCATGAAAAACTCGAAATTATTTCAAGATTCGCCTTCACGATGCCCTCCCCGAAAGCTATGGATCTGACTTTTAATGCTATTTTTTTCAAATTTGGAGTGCTCTTCGGATATGGAATCTTGTGCACTATTTATGTGTCTCCTCCTTAGACAGCTGATGTTCCTCCATCATTGTGCTAGAACCTACATCAAAATCCTCCATCAATTGTCGCTCCAGATGACTAGTTGCTAGCTTCTTTTGCGGTGTTCTATCACCAACTCCACAAAACTATCAATCAAGAACTAATCTCTTTACGTTTACAGGGCAAAAACCATCACATTAGCTAGAAAATTCGATACCAATAGCTAAAAAAAAATTCCAACGATCTCCACATCCATCCCACCTGTAGTTTGTTCCATTTTTTTTCACCATAAATAAAAAATATATCACAATATTCCTCCAACATCGCTAATGGATCATTGCTAGTGCACTGAACAAATTCCATTAATGGACTATGATGTAAAGGTTTTTTAGATGATATTCTCATGTAGATGTTCAAAAGAGCGCAGTCCACTATCCAACGTCTAAACCAAAAATAAAGTAGCGTCCAACTAGAGAATCAGATGAACTTCATCCTTCCAACACCTCTCACACAAATGGCCAATGAGCAGATTTGAATACTTCAAAATCATGACTAACATGAAATCCAGATCTATATTGAGCTTCAGATCTAAGCAATCTAGGTTTTATTTTTTATTTTTAAATTGTGGCTCGTCGCTACTCACCAGCTCACGACGATAAGGATGCTGCTCCAAAAATATAATCTTGTCCAGGGAGCCCAGGAACAAAACAATTTTTTTTACTACATAACATTGCATCCACCAGTAGATCCCCGATAACAGCAAGTTGAATGCAACACATTTTTAAAAAAAATCATAAAAACCCTAAAAAAAAATACTACACCTTTAAAAAAATAAATTTCACTCCATAACTTGGTAAAAAAATCATGGCCCCAAGCATTAAAGCTTCAAGGGCAGCCATGAAATCTTATTCTCCCTTTGGCCTTCTGGTTTATAATCCAAAAAAGTGGAGAGCATACTCCTTGAGCCTTTTGGAGAAGGAAGGAAATGGAGGAAAAAAATTGAGAGAAAAAAATGAGGGGGGCTCAAGGGTTTACACAAGGCAGGAGAGTGATTGCGCTCTGATACTAGATGTTAGAATGAGAAATAAAGGAGATATAATTGTACAATAAATATTACAATATATAGGCAGAAGGCCTATATGATAACATGACAAGTGTCAAGGATACATGTCATAACAATCAAAAGACAAAGTACACATTAATTCTAAAAATTTCACCCAAAATATTGATTCTTAATTTACAAAGCTCTATGTATGTGTTGTGCTTTATATACCACCATGAGGGCCATCATGAGATACATTTGGTATAATGGCTCAAGACTCTTACAATTTTTCTCAAGGTAGTTTTACAATTTTTTATTTTAGAAAGTACAAGTTTGGTTAGTACAAAGGGAGAGAAGAATAGACCCTAGAGCTAACATGGGGCCCACAAGGGAAATCAACCAAAAGAAACCACATGTAGAGAACTCCATGCTCACCATCATCAAGCAATGTGATGAGGCCCAGAAATACCTCATTTTTGCTATGTTTTGAACATTAAAATACAGCCATAAAAACCAAATATAATATTATTTTATGTCAAATGTGTGATTATAATACATTATTTGTTATTGTTTGTATGATTTAATGTGTAGAACACTGTACCCTTATTTTTGACTATTTTTAGTAATTTTATGATTGTTTTTGCATGATTTTTGTTGGTAAAAGTAGCATAGAAAAATA
Organism: Wollemia nobilis; assembly: GCA_028583015.1. Taxonomy (NCBI): domain Eukaryota; kingdom Viridiplantae; phylum Streptophyta; class Pinopsida; order Araucariales; family Araucariaceae; genus Wollemia; species Wollemia nobilis. Next base: position 7,977,210 of record JAQPPZ010017095.1, read on the forward strand.
AAGCAAATAAGCATGTTATGGTTTATGGATAACTCAATCATATTTGAAGTGTCATACCAGTCTCTACTGTAAAACAGGGTATTGATAGATTTTGTGCAGCATACAAATTCTAGCCAACTAGCATATATAAGGGTAGCATTGAAACAGTAAAAAAGAGCAAGTAAAAGTGGATGGAATATGTTCATGGAGACCAATTAAGACCTTTTATCCACCTAGATGCATTCCCATTTGGTCCAAATGATACCAACAATACATAAAGGAGAAAATGCAGGAATAGTTGTAAATAACATACAAAACCCAGTCTTTTGCAACTTTAAAGGAATTCACAGACTAGGTCAAATATGATGAGTGTGAACGGTTGGAATGTATCTAAAAGGATAAGAAAAGACTAATTTAACCTTTGTAAATTCTCACACTCAATATAAATTAGCGGTTACAATACACTTCTACAGTTCTACCTTATATTTTGGAGCTCTTCGAAATGAAGGGTAGAAACAAATTGTTTTGATAGAAAAAGTGCAATTACATCCATTTCATGAGGAATGAAGGAGAATAGAGAAAATAAAAGTGTAACAACCAATCCTAAACTATTCTTGACTTATTTCCACCAGCTGTAGAATGTGGATAAGTTGTAGTAGTAGATTGTGTCTTAATATAGACCAAGTCTCCTAAAATAACTTAGGCAAATCAAGCATAGACAACACATAGGATTTATTTATTATTTGCAAGTATTCATGTAGTAAATAATATAAATAGGATTCTCCCTCATTTGTTGAGCTATTCTAAATAGAAGTCCATAAGTCAGAAGCAAAAAAAGTCATTGTAATCATTGTGTTTTGAATTCAAATAAAGTGCAGCTTTCATGTGTGAATTTGTAAGCATATGAGTTATTAGTTTTTAGTTTTGGAGTGAATATTCTTCCCTCTAAACCAAGGATCAAGGGCCCACTTTGAGTACTGGAAGGAAGGAGCAAAAGTTGCAGGTTTTTAATAAATTTTGTTTTGCAGCAATTCTATCAAATTCTTGCATAATGTGTAACCAAACTAAACCTTTTTTTAGCTTAGTTATTTTTATGTTTAAAAGTGTGATTTGTGTAGAATATTTATAGTTGGATGACCTCTATTTTGAATGTGTTGAATACCCCTATTTTTTGTACTTCAATTTCTGCAACAACTTTTTGACAAGTTTTACAACTTTTTCTAGCAAGTTTTTGTAGAATTTTCTTTTGATAGTTTTTAGCATTGTGAATTTTAGCATGATTAAGTGTAGTTGATTTAAATTCAAACATTTTTCATTTCACCCATTTCCATTAGCAAGAATAAAATAGACCTTTCAATTTTGCAATTGTCAATTTCTACAATTGTAGCTTAAATGTTGAATTCTACAACTTCAATTCTATAAAGTTAAATTAGCTTCCATTTTATAAATTAGGATTAATATGACCTTGAAAAACCAAATAAATATCTATTTTATGAAATAAAGCTTATAACCTAATTTCCTGAATTGTAACTTGCCAAATCCTTCTATCATAGATAACTTTGGACACCACCCTAGATTGACAAAATATTGAAAATTAAATGATGACAATAACGACACTCATCATTTTTGGCAGCATTGTCAAGGAACATAGGTATTGTTAGGAGATAATATAGTCCAATAATTGATGCTTATGCCAAGTTGTGACCTGTAGGGAAAAATTCTAAAAACATACCAACTTGCATGAAAAACAATTATGAAACTGATAAGTTGTAATTTTGAACATTAGAAAACAAGTAGAATGAATGAATAGGTTAAGACATGAAAAATGAAGATTTCTTAAAACCTCTTTACCTACCACAGGTAGGTGATACTCATGCCAAGGTGGTGAATTTCTTGCATTTGAGCTTCTTGATGTATTTGAAATAAAACCACCATCTCCACCATCAGGAAGTATTGAGTCTCCTAAGAGAGAAATTGTAGAGGAGCAACTTGCTAGTACCTCCTCACCTACTCTTGATAAATCCTCATCATCAGGATATTTAAAAAAAATTATAACAATATTTGGGAAGATACCATGGTAGAGGGACAAGGAAACCTAGATAGGGGTAGCAATGTCCATAATCAAGCAGGAAATCCTACCCCTACAAGAAATTTCGAATATCCTATTCAACTGAATGCTATTCAAAATTCTCCCATGAAAATAATTATACCTTTGGTACTACCTACATTTTGGGGGGTTGCATCTGAATATCCTTATCAATTATTTTTTGAATTTAAGGTTGTGTGTCAAACATACGATTACATAAACGATAACCAAAAGCTGAAATTTTTTCCCTCCACACTCAAGGACACAACTTTGCATTGGTTCATGAGTCTAGATCCCAAATCAATACAAACCTGGGGAGAAATAGAAAAATTATTTTTGGATAAATACCAAGAATATTTTAGGGTAAAAATAAGAAGGATAAATTCTTTAGAATCAAACAAGAACAAGATGAAATTCTATAGGATTACTTGGATAGGTCCACCTTTGTACAAAAGAGATGTGGGCTTGTTGAACTAGAAATATGTAAGGTCATATTTTTACAAGGATTACAATATTATTCTAGAGAAGTGCTAGACTGAATGGGCAAGGGATATGTAATCACCCTTGACATTGATGAAATCCTTGAGTTTTGCAAAAATTACTCACGCACAAGGCAACAAAGAATAAAGAAGAGTCATAATGGTAGTGATATAAAAGAGCTTATGGAATAATTTGCCAATATGAAAAGTGACATCTTAGTACATATTAATACCTTATTAATGGAGATGAATGTAAAATCCAACTCTACACCACCCTTATATATTTATTGTCCAAGATGTCGTAATAAACATGCTCTTCAAGACTGTCATCTGAACAAAACGTATATATCTACTATTTGTAGCATTTGTTCCAAAGGACATATCACTGACCAATACCATCTACTTCCAGGACTCAAAAATATTTTGGAAACTCAAACAAAAGAACTCAAATTTTTTGGGAAAAAATAGGGGGTAAAGTTCCACATTATCAAAATATCTCACGTTTTCCCACAAATTGGGGATAAAATCATTGGACTATACCATGGGGTTATTCAGAACCATGACAATAGTCTTAGAATCAACCTCCATGGATAAATCCTTAATATTGATCACAATATGGGTGGACAAATCCATAATAGAATCAATCCCATCCACCTTGGATGCAAGCCCAATCACATGGATAAAATTGGGGATAACAATATCCATCATACCAGGGATAGTGTAGATATCAAGGACAAAATAAAAATTTGTTGCCTGGTCCTACTTAGATTTTCCCTCAAGGAATACCCCAACAACAACAACAATAGCAAAAGGTAAAGCAACCACTACTTTTGGCCCAACTTGTGGCTAATCTTAATAATACAAGATAAGCAACCCTTGTCTATATAGTTGAATCTGATGAAAATACTACACTAAATATTATTGATTGTAGCAACATCCAAATTCACTCAGGAAAGACATTACCTTAGCCTTTTCCACCCACTATTGAATAAATAACAAATGAGAAACAAGAATTCTTTAGTCCAAAAACATAGAAATCAACCCTGGATAAAGGACAAGAAAAAATAGAAAATTTGCATATAGAAAATTCATCTTCTTTAGAGAAAATACCATATCCTGAAAGGTTTCAATTTTTTGAAAATACTCCTAAATCATACCTAGTAAGAGAACTCAAAATATTGACTATTTGGGTGATGAGATCACTATGGGATCTTATTAAGATCAATGCATGAGGCAACCTTCCCTAATGGATCAAAATAAGATAAACAGGATGGTGGGATTGGGAGCAAGAACAGGATCAGGAGTAGGAACGAGACTGGGAATAGGTTCAGATGCTGGTGCAAGTTCCAGGGCAGGCTTTGGATCGAGATTGGGGTCAAGCATGCCGAGGCCTGGACCCAGGCCTGCATCCTTGGTGGGCCCAGAGGAAGGCTCAGAGGTTGAGCAGAATGGTGGCCAGAGTGGGATGGCATCTTGGGCCCAGGACCTCTTCCATGCCTCGATGCAAGTGCAAGCCTAGGGAAAAATCCTCCAAATCCTGGGTAGGGTTCAGCCCCGGGCAGGCCCAAACCCTCCTATCAATAGATCTTTCCTGGCACTAGGGTCCAACCTTGGACCCTGGGTTTAGGGATTTCCCTCGAGGGCACCCACATTTATATTCAAGAGGAGGTCTACTCCTCATTTTTCGTTGGATCCTCTGCCTCTCTGGTTGGGAAGTTCCTGGGAGGGTGACCGAACATGGAAATAGTCCGCAGATGGACAACTTCCAAATGGAAATTTTTTGGACATATTCAGCTGGTGGCCCTTACCAAGGGATTCTTCATCATCAAATTAAATAACAGCGATGATGCTAAAAATATCTTGTTAGGCAAGCCCTGGTTTTTGGGATGCAAAAGCCTCTTCCTCAGGCGATATGGAGTTGACTTCCACCCCAGCACCCAAAACATAAACTTTGCCCCGGTCTGGGTCCGACTCCCTGATCTTCCCTTCCACCTATGGCACAAAGATGTCCTAAGGCTTATTGCACAGTCGGTCGGGGATCTGGTGGCCTTTGACCCCACTACCAAGGTAGGCTCTCGAATGGTTCATGCCAAATTTTACGTCAATGTAAATCTAGAATCTAAACTCCCCTTTTTCGTGACCATCTCCTCTGGGTCCTTCTTTTGGTGCCAAACTCTAATTTACGAAAACAAACCTGCTTTTTTCCCTCTCTACTACACTCAAGGCCACCTCCCCCACCAATGCCCTATATCCAAAAAATTTTATGGCCCTCTCCCCAAAATCCCTTCCCGACCAGGTCGAGCCCCCTCCCGAGGGCCCCCTCATGATGGCCACAAATCCTAGGCCTGGACCACCAAGGAGGCTCCTCATTCTATCCCAAAGGAATCCCAAGCGGGCCTTGGCCTACAGGATGGTCTTCCCTAGGTTTCTCCTTCCCCTGCTCCCTTCCCTGGGTCTTCTTTCAAGGCCCTAATCCCAGGTTTTTCCCCCCCCAATCGATGCGAATCCCTCCCTGCAAGCCCCTGCTTGCACCCCTCCAGGCCTATGAGCCACTCAGGCTCTCTTCCCCCATCGACTCCCACCTTCCCGTCTTCCTCTTCCAGGGTTTCCTCCTCCCCCCCACCCCCGCTATCCCCACCTCGACCCCCTCCCACCCCTCTCGATGGTCCCTACTAGCCTCCCCCTTCGATTCTAAGAGGTCTAACGAAGAGGTTGAGGTTAGTTCTCCATCTGGGCCTGATGAAATCAGCCCTAAAATGATCCGAAGTAGGACTTTCACCATAGACTTTGGTAGCAAACTCAAGAGAGGTCGGCCCACCTTAGGTGACCAGCGAGCGAGGATCACTGAAGATGACATAGCCAATGGATCCCAGGCAACCCTCTTTGACATTGCTGTGAGCTTCTCCAAAATAGACTCCCTTTGACCTAAACCCCTCGCTCAGGTCAAGAAGGGGGGAAAGTGACCCCAAAAGGGTGTCAAATTAAGCTCATCACCTGGAATGTTAGGGGGCTCAATGGTGCCCCCAAGAAAAGGATCCTCGACCAACTCTACAAGGATCACCGCTTGTACTTCCTCCTCCTTCAAGAGACTAAAATAGATGATGCAGCTGCCTAGAGGGTCGCCCAAGCTACCTAGTGCAACTACGAGTCCTTGTCTACCCCTGCGACTGGCACAGCTGAGGGCTTGCTATGCATGTGGGATCCCTAGTATTTTGAGGGGATTATCATATCATCTTCTCCCATAATAATCAACACTATGTTCCATTGTGTGAATTCAAGGCGTTCATGGATCCTGTCTAACATCTACGCTCCTAACAGCCCGATTGAGAAAGCTGCCCTATGGAAGGAAATCAGCTCGATGAGAGAAGCCTTTGCCCCCATCCCTTGGATCTTGGTAGGGGACTTTAATAGTCCTGTATTCCTTTCTGACAAAATTGGGGGCTCAACGGCTCCAAGAAAAATCATGGAGGACTTTGGAGCCTTCATCGACCTCAACGAGCTCATGGACATCAGCTTGAAAGGATCCAGGTTCACTTGGTCAAATAGAAGAGTGGGAGCAAGCCATATCTAGGTTAGGTTGGATAGAGTGTTCCTGTCTAAGGAAGCCATTACCCTATTTACTGATGCAACTTTGATGGCCCTCCCTAAAATTGGGTCTGACCATAGCCTCCTCCTCCTTGAAATTGACCATCGCTCCTCCCTCAAGTGACCCTTTCGGTTCGAGTCCATGTGGTTGCATCATCCCAATTTTAGGGCCCAAGTTGGCTACTGGTGGGCTCCCCCAGTCCCTTGGTGCCTCGTTGAACAAGTCTATCACAAGCTAAGATGCCTCAAAGAGCAACTCAAGGTATGGAACATAGAGGTGTTTGGTAACATCTTTGAAAATAAAGTAGTAGTTAAGAAAAAACTCGAAGACCTTGAGCTCAGATTCCAAGAAGACTCCCAAGACCCGAGGATCAGGGAAGAGGAACTCTTAGCCCTTAGTGAGTACCATAACATCCTGGCTAGTGAAGAAACATTCTAGAGATAGAATTCAAGAGCCCTATGGATCCAAGATGGTGATGCTAATATGAAGTTCTTCCACACGTCGACTCTCAGAAATAGGGGCTCTAAAAAAATTTTCGAGTTGGTGAGTAGTGATGATAGAATTATCAAGGATGAAGATAACATTTGGACCAAAGCCACCAACTTCTTCTAGGAGCTCCTCGGTGATAGTCCCCTCATGTCCCAAAAAGCGATAGACTCCTTGTTGGAACATATTCCTACTTCAGTATTGGCCATGGCAAATGAGATGCTCCTGGAGCCCCTATCTGACTCTGAAATCCATGCTGCCATGTTCTTCATGAAGGCCAAGGCGGCCCCAGGCCTGGACGGGTTTCCCCCCCATTTCTTCCAATCCTTTTGGGACATCGTTGGTCAAGAAGTGTGCACATCCATCTAGGACCTTCAGACTACCAGCTCCATCCCTAGAGGTATAAACTCCACCTTCATTGCCTTGATCCCCAAGTCCCAAGTAGCCATATCCCTCTCTGATTTTTGCCCCATTAGCTTGTGTAATGTTTTATACAAAATCTTGACCAAATCCATGGCCTCCCACCTCAAGAATATCCTTCCCCTGATAATTACCCCCTGCCAGGGGAGCTTGGTCAAAGGCATACTGATCACAGATGGCGTTATCATCATGCATGAGGCCATCCACTCAGAATTTCTTTCCAAAAATGCCTCCTTTTTGCACAAGCTAGATATGAATAGGGCCTTCGACAGAGTTGACTGGGTGTTCCTTTCCAAGGTATTCCTCAAGTTCAGGTTCCACCCCTCCTGGGTCAGGCTCATTAGCAACTGTGTTTCCTCCCCCTGGTTCTCTATCCTCATCAATAGATCCCCCACCAGGTTCTTCCCCAATTCCAGAGGCCTTCGCCAAGGTGACCCCCTATCCTCGATCCTCTTCATCATCCTGGATGAGGCCCTGGGATGAACTATCTCAAGTGTTGTTTCCCGTAGACTCATTTTGGGCATCAGGCCTACACCAGGCCTACCCCCTATGTCCCATCAATAGTTCACGGATGATACCATCCTTGCCACTTCAGCTTTGATCCCTTAAGCCAAGGCCCTCAAGCACATCTTAACCCTATACGAGGAGGTAGTCGGTCAGAAAATTAACCTCCAAAAAAGTAATATCTTCTTCATCCACATCCCCTTGGCTAGGCAAATCATAATTAGGTAGATTTTGGGTTGTACACCTGATTCCCTTCCCTCCTCTTACCTCGGGCTTCCCCTATTTATAGGTGCGCCCTCCAAGGCCCTATGGAGTAGGATGATGGATCGGATTTAGAGGAAGTTGGCCTCCTGGAAAGGTCACCTCCTCTCTCAGGCTGATAGATCCACCCTCTTCTCGATGGTCCTTCAAAGCATTCCGGTATATTTCATGTCGGTCTTCAAAATTTTGGCCTCCATTGCATCTCACATTGAACAAATCCAAAATGCTTTCTCTGGTCGGGTAGCGAAGATAAGAAGAGGATTCCCCTAGTTTCTTGGCCCCTAGTCTATCACCCCAAATATGAGGGAGGGATCGAGCTCAGGCGGGTGACCCTCATGAACAAGGACCTTTTTTCCAAGCACACCTAGAAGGTATTCACCAACGCCCCTGACAATTGGGTCGGTATCGTGCTTAGGAAATACTACCACCACCACCACTTCCTCAGTGAATCCCAACCCAAAGATAGATCAACCTTCTGGAAATCCTTGATTTCCACTAAATACATCATTCAGAAAGGGACCATATGGATCCTTGAGGACGAAACCAAGATCGACTTATGGGAAGATAGGCGGATCCAATATGAGGCTCTAACTGCTGACAGTGATCTCCTCATCCTCAGACTAGTCTTGGTGGACAGAGGGCCCAAAGTTTCAGCCTATCTCTCCCAGATCTAGGGACAGGTAACTTGGAAACCCATCCTAAATCCTAGGCACCCGCTCCAAGCTTCCAGGCTGCAGCACCTCCTCAAGATGACAATTATCCCATCCTCTAGAGGGACAGAAAAATGTGTTTGGCATGGCACTCCCAGTGGCATATTTTCTATAAAATCTTCCTACAACCTCCAAAGAGTCCCCGAAAATGCTCCATTTCTAGCCCATCAGGTGTGGGCCAAGAAGCTAATCCCCAAAATTAGCCACTTCGTTTGGGCAGCCATCCAAAACAAGATCCTAACCATCAAGAACCTAATCAGGAGGGGCTTTCAGATCTCGAACAGATGCTTCCTTTATTGTGCTACCTGGGAGTCCACTAATCACCTCTTTCTTAGATGCCCCTTCTCTTCTAAAGTCTTGGGCCTCATCCTTTCCCAATTTTCCATTCAGTGGGTGGCCCCCAATTCCATATCTGACCTCCTATCTCAGTGGCCCAAACCCTTTGCCCACCCCTTCATCTGCTTCCTCTAGGGCTCCTACCTTCATCACTTGCTTTGGAAACTCTGGCTTGAGCACAAAAGCAGAGCCTTCTCCTCCTCGGCTCATTCCCCCTAATGGGTAGTGACCAATGCGGTTTCCTTCACCCTTGAGAATTCTCGCTCCATTCCTTTGACCAAGGCACCCCACCAGCTGGGTGATGCCACCCTCCTATCCTCCCTCAAAGTCTAGCTTCCCCCCTCGGTCCCCCCCACCCCCTCCCATTATTTTGTGACCCGGTGGACTGCCCCCCTACTGAATTGGTCAAACTTACCTTTGATGAAGCTTCTAAAGGTAATCCTAGGCCCTCTGGAGTGGGCGGGGTCATCCATGATAGTTATGAGGCCCTCATCTTGGTGTACGCTACATCGCTTGGTATTCAGACCAACAATTTTGTCGAAGCAGCATCTCTCCTCAGCGAGCTGACCACCCTTAATGAGTCCTCCTCAAAAGTCATCATCGAGGGTGATTCCCAAGTCATAATCAAATCTGCCCATAGCCCAAGAAATAGCTCTTGGCACATTTACAACTCCATTCAGGAAGTTCTCAACATCCTCCAAGGACTCCTCGACCACGCCTTTCGGTATGTGTACAGATAAGGCAATAGGGCAGTCGATTTCATGGCCAACAAATCCACCACTGTAGAAGACTTCAATACCTAGACCATGAACTTCCCTTAAGCTCTGGTCCAAATAGTATCTCAACACAATTCTAGCACTAATGATGTCCCAAGCACTTAGCCCGCCCCGAGTCGGGGCCCCGAAGATGCACTGTTGCACCCCCTAGTGGTCAGGGTACTCTCCCCCTAAAGCGGCTGGCTCCCTCGATGCTTCCCCTGTAGCATCCAAATCCAAGGATACCCCCTCCCCCAAAGCCTCTCCTTCATCGAAATGGCACAGATCCACCTAAAATTGCAGAACCCCAGTTCAGGGCCCAAGCGGGGCCTCGACTCTTGGTGCAAGCTCAATCCACAAAGGCCTAGCCCCAGGTAGTAGCAAGGCTACTGGTAGCTCCAAGAAGTCCAAGGTGAAGGCCCTGGAGGCCATCGAAGTCAGATCTGACTCTGGCAACAAGATACAAAACTTGGCGACCAGAGGCCTCCTTGACATTACGATTGGCTCCTTGACCGCTTCTAACAAAGCAACGTCCTCAGTAGCCAATGCCCTGGTCGATCTTCACCATAGGTTGGGTGATGGGCTTGACATGGATAGGATCTGATCTATCAGGTCAGGCCCCGTCCAGACTAGGCCCAGCTACAGGGCTACTCGGAGCAACGACAAGTAGTTTTTTGTGTTATTGGCTTTGCTATTTTGTGGTTTTTTCATGTTTTGGTGGCCTTAGGCAAAATTTTATTTTGTTGGTTTCATAGTTGGTCTGTCCTTTTGTAGGCACTAGGGTGCTGGGCCTCGATTTGTTGCCCATGGGTGCAGCCCCAATTTTTAATCACAAATCCAGCCACAGCTACCTATGTAACTAAGGTTTTGGGATCCTTAAAAAAAAACCTCGTTGTAAATACATTGTTACTTATCAAAAAAAAAAATATTGACTATTTAACTTCCTTTGTTGCAAGAAATCAAGGATGTGCCTCTAATAAACAAAACTATTTAGGATTTATGTATAAAAATATCAGGTACAAAAAAAAATATTTTCCTAAAACTTTGGAAGTTTGTTGACCTGCTTTCTAGTAAGCTTGTCCCACCAAAGTACAATGACCTTGGAAGTCCATATATCACCATTACTATTAGATTAATTCAAATTTCTAATGTCTTGGTTAATTTAGGATTTGCCATTAACATGGTGACCAAAGAGACAATGCAAAAATTATAGTTAAATAATCTACATCCTACATCTATTGTTATGGAAATGGTTGACAGGTCTGTTGCCAAACCAGAAGGGATTATTGAGGATATTCTTATAATAGTTTCCTCATGGGAATACCCTATTTATTTTATGGTATTTCAGCCTCACAAATTTATGAATGGTTATCCACTTATCTTGGGTAGGCCTTGGCTTGCTACTACAACTGCTTTCATAGACTATAGAATAGGGGAGATGAATATTTCCTTGTATCCACCTACAAAACCTTCAAAAAAAATTTAGGTCAGTTGTAGTATCCTAATTATGATGAGGAACATAAAGAAACTATTTCCACACTAGCCATAGTGGTAGTTAAAGAACACATAGAAGAGATAAATTCACATGAGAGAGATTTTTGAAGATGAAACTATCCTAGTGAATACACTACATGAACAAGGACTCAAGGATGAACCAATCATTGTTCATCATTTTTTGTGGAATGATAAATGTCAGAAATCTGAACACCTATAATTCATTCCATTATAGGAAATTCCCTTCACACTATCACATGGATGGCATCATCACCTTCTTTCCTCTTTTCACCATCCTATGTAAGAATTGATTCCATCAAGGATTACTATTGATAAGGAGACAAAAGTATTTCATTCTTTTCAACCACATCACTGCCCATTGAAATCTTTATTTAGAAAATATGAGGGATTTAATTCTATCCATCAAGGGAAAAAAAAAAATTGAAGTGCATCCAAGAAAATTCTTGAACATTAATAGTTGGCTGAATGATGTAGAAGAAGCAAAATTGTTTATTATTTTGAAACATGTTAAAGCCTTTGCTTGGGACAATAAGGATATGTTAGGATTTCATCCTGATGTATGCACTCATAGGATATATAATGAATATTTCAAACCTGTGAGACAACCCCAAAGATTATTAAATTCTACTCTAATATATATTTTCAAGGAAGAAATAGAATAACTCTTAGAGGTTGGATTTATATATCCAATTTTTGAGAGTCAGTGGGTCTCTCCATTGGTTATCATACCAAAGAATAATGGAAAACTAAGAGTGTGTGTATATTATTGATAACTAAACAAAGCAACACATAAGAATCATTTTCCATTGTCATTTATAGATCAGGTGTTAGATACACTTGCAGGAAAGAAGTATTTCTTCTTTCTTTATGATGGGTATAACTAGATACAAGTTGCACCTAAAGACCAGGAGAAAATATCCTTTACTTATCCATGGGGAAATTTTGCTTATATGGTTTTACCCTTTGGTCTGCGTAATGCCCCCATCATATTTCCAATGAGCTATTTTGGCCATTTTTTTATTTTACCACTAAAAACGTAAAAAATTATATGGATGATTTTACAATTTGTGGAGAAACCTTTGATTTTACTTTATAATATCTTGATAAGGTTTTAACTCACTATGAAACTTACCATCTGTCCTTTAATATTGACAAATGTTTTATGATTATGGAAGAAGAAATTTTTATTGAACACCACATTTCTTCTAATGGGATCAAGGTCGATCCTAAGAAGGTGAAAATCATCAAGAATATTCCTCCTCCAAAAACCCAAATTTATGTCAAGATTTTCTTAGGACACATTGGATTTTATCGTAGATTTATTCCAAATTTTAGTATAATAGCAAATCCTATGTTTGCATTATTGACCAAATATTTAGAATTTAATTGGACTAAAAAATGCCAAGAATATTTTGATGCTTTAAAGGAGAAACTAACCACTCCACCTGTGTTACAAGGTCCTAATTGGGGATTGATATTTCATATCCAAATTGATGCCTCCAATACTACAATTGGAGCAACATTAGGGCAGATAGAATATTAGGAACATTATGCTATTTACTACATAAGAAAAAACCATACTAGAGTAGAAAATAATTATACTACTACTGAAAAGGAATTTTTTTTTTAATTTACATGGTGGAATCGGTAGTGCCATGAATTTGGGCAGGCTATCTAACTTTTATGGCTGCCACTGTATTTTGTGATATATACCTCAAAAGATTACACATAGATATTCGTGCAGTCTACCCCTATAACCACCATGCCACAATAATTTTAAACCTTTTATACCACTGAAAGTACCACAAAAGGGATAATTTTTTAGTCTAGTGAGGCCCAATATTTGAACATTGGACCTCCACCCCCCTTACAGGTTTTGGTTGAACCAATTGGTCTACACCTCGGACCTTTGAAAAGTAATTTTAGCAGTAGTGTATACCATCAATAAATTTCATCACTATATCACTGGTTATCAAGTATTCATCCATATTGATTATTCAACCATCAAATACTTGATGAACAAACCCATGGTTAGTGCAAGGATCATTCACTGCTTATTACTATTACAAGAGAATAAACCAAGAAAAACTAATGTAGTAGTAGATTTCCTATCAAGGTTTAATGACAAAAGGGGAGAGGAATTAGTTAAGGATAACTTTCCAGATGAAAATATATTTTCTATATCAGTACAATCACCTTGGTTTGTGGATACAACTATCTTTTTGGTAACATGAAAAATTCCTTCCCATTTCACTTCCAAACAAAAGAAGTAATTGGTAAGACAAAGTTCGTATTTCAAATGGACAAAAGGTCTACTTTTCAAGTATGGTCCTAACCATATTTTATGCATATGCATTAAAAAGGATGAGGTGTATGATATCCTCCTTGTTTTTCATGAGGACATTATTTAGGAAAAAGCACAGTTCAAATTGGTTATTATTTGCCATCTCTTCACAAATATGTAAAAAGGTATATTTGATATTGTGATGCCTATTAGAGAATAGGAAAAACCAAGCATATAAATGAAATGCCTCTACAGCCTTAAGTAGTTTTAAAACCATTTGAGAAATGGGGGTTAGATTTTATGGGACCTATTTACCCACCATCTCAAGGAAAGGTGCATATCTTGGTATGCATTGACTATGTGACTAAATGGGTAGAGGTGCATGATTTTAAGCATGCTCGTGAAGAGAAGGTTGTTGATTTACTTTACACTCAAATTTTTTAGAGATTTGAAGCTCCACGATCTATCAACATAGATCATGGGCCCCAATTTGCATCAAAAGAAATTAAAGCTTTCACTAAACTCTATGAAATCAAACATAGAAAATCATCACCCTATCACCCCCAAACAAATGGTTAAATTGAGATAACCAATAGGTATTTAGAAAGAATTTTGACCAAAATAGTAGATTCACATAGGAGAAATTGGTTAAATAAATTACCAAAAACAGTTTGGGCATACTATACAACATGGAAATCCACGATGGGTCTCACACCTTACGACTGGTTTATGGTAAGAAACCTCTTATTCCTATTCAATTTGAGTTTTTTAAACTTCGTACATATTTGGAAATTGGTATTGACTTGTCACAAGCATATATGGATAGGATTCTACAACTTAGTGCATTGGATGAACTTCAGTTGGATGCATTGCACCAAATGGAGGTGATCCAACAACAACAAAAGTTGTGGCATGATAGTCATATTCAGCAAAGGAAATTTGAGCAAGGACATTGGATATTGTTTGTTCAATTCTCAATATAAGTATTTTACTAGGAAGTTGCATATAATATGGATTCAGCCATACTTGATTGAAGAAATGTTTAACAATGGAGCAGTTCATCTTTCTCCCATCGATGATTCAAGCAAAAAGTTAGTGGTAAATGGATATCACATTTGTGTATACCATAAGTCATTTACTAAAGATTTTTTTTTATAGAATATTGCACAATTGGAAGTACATATGTCAGAAGCAACACCCTCTTATGACACATATTCAAAATGATTTGAGAAAAAGTTTGAAAAAAAACTAAAAAAAACAAGAAAATAAGAAAACAAAAATAAAATGAAATAATCTTGATTGTGAAATTCCTTCATGGGCACAATTTTTGAAAATTTGTGAAATTCCTTCATGGGAACAAGCACGACAAAAAGAGATGAAAAAAAAGGATGAAAAAAGAAAAAAAAAAAACAAAAGAAAAATAGATGAAAAAAAAGAATAATTCAATAGTGAAAACCTTTTCAAAGGTGCTATTGAATTAAGACTTACATGAAAACCTATTTTTGGCATGTTTTTCTTTTTGATCTATCCATCATTTTTCCACCATTGTATAAATCTCATCGATTGCACATATGTTTTATTTTTTATTTTTTATTCTCAGCTAATGATCATCAAAAGTAGCAATTTGTAAAGTGCATGATAAAATTTTAGGACAACCAGGCATGTGTTTCTTGCATTTTGTCATAATAAGAATTTAGCATGTAATGTATGATAATTAAATATTTGGCATAAATAATTTATAAATCTGGAAAGTAAAAATAGACATTCTCTCCAAAATTTTGAGAAATACCTTATTTTGCCCTTGGTTGAACAAGAAATTTAGGTTTGATTGCAAAGAAAAACATAGAGATCCGAATTGACATAGAGCTTTAGAATGAAATTTCACATTCTGGCTATATGTATGCAGAGAAAAATATAGAGCTCTAAAATGAAATTACACGTTATGGTTGTATATATGCAAGAAAATAACACAGATCTCTAGAATGAAATAGAGCTCCGAAATGAAGTTTGAAAATTAAAAATTGTGTGACAGCACGAAAATTCAAATCCAGTTGGTGCGCATGTGCAGGATAAAAAATAATCCATGTGATGTAGGCCATAAACTCCATGAAATTGGGCATGATTTTTTAGGTATACGTGGTAGCAATCCAATAGGGAATCATGCAGCGTATTTTACAATGTCCAATCGTACCTAGTTTTCATCACCCGATCTGGACCCATGTGATATGAGTACTTAGATACGTGCAATCACACGAACCAAGGAGGTTGGAATCCATGTTTTTGATAAAATAAATATGATATGGTTAAATTGAACCATCCAAATTAGCTAACATTTTATGCGTATGCATCATAATTTGAAGATTTATTAGCCTACCATCCTTTATTCGTGCACAAAATAAAAAATTCAAACACCCAATAAATCAACATACACCATGTGTTCGATAATTACATGAAATTTCAATGTGTTTTGCACCACCTTCTAGATTTGAAACCTGTGTACCGAATCCACTCATTACATAGCTTCATAATCACCGATACTTACAGAAGATACCGAATCAAAATACTACAACATTTTTGAAGAGTGCATTGTGTTATAGAACTAATTTTCCAGGTCAAAACTGACTGAGTGTAGTAAACATAATCTAGAAAGTTGTAGTAGATATTGACATAGGTTGCATATAACATGGGGTATAATAACAAATCGAAGCCAATAACCTGGCCGAATTCCAAAAATATCCTAGAATGGTGCAAATTTTTTAGCAAGCAAGATTAATATCATTTCTTGAGAAATTTTATGGTCATTCGAAGAGTTTGGTAGTATAATTTACCCACACCCTCTGGAAAAATAGCACAACCATAAAAATAATGAGAATAGAGCTAACCCTCTTGGTCTTAAGCCAAATTGTTGAATTACCTTTGCATGGACTAGTATCACAAGAACTAGTAAAAATGCACTCTCTGGAGTAGTTAGAATTTTTTCAAAAGAATGATATGTACAACCCATTATGCAAATGAACAACAACATTTGTAAAGGGGTAAAGAGAGTTAGTATACAAAAATCCTGGGATGAGGTTGCAATATGGGTAGTAAAATTTTTAACCTGTGAGGGGTAGTATGTTGTATTATCAGGATACCATGTGAGACTCCTTAGTAATTTGAGGTATGGTAACCAATGCCCAGAGGTAAGGGTAAATATTCCTCTATACTTGCATCAAGAACTGCATAATATGACAAAGAGATACCAATAGGGCAACGGTTCCCATAGGCACCATGGCCTTATAAAGCTTATTTGCAGACACAATTTCAAGGGAAATCTCCAAAACTTTGATAGATTATTTGCTGATAGGGAATCATGTATTACCGTTTTTTATTTTTTATACCAATGATAAAAAAAATACAATAACAAACAGACAACCAAAGGTTTGAACAAATGAAAAATGCATTGTATTACCATAATTTGCCTATAAATAGGCATTAAAAAGCATAGATCAGATAAGGTTATATTAAATAATGATGGTACAACCTTATCCATTACAACAACTAACAACTTATTAAAAATAAATGATGGTAATACATGATTCCCTATCATTCCTCCCCACTAAGAAAGCATTGGTCCCCAATGCATACAAGGGTGGAAGAGAAAGAGGGAAAGATCCAGGAGTATCGAGTACAACCAAAAATGTACTCCTATTACAAAAGAAGAACACCAAAATGAAGAAAGTGAGTAGGTATTCAAAAAATAAAAAACTGATACTTGCACTGAATCAGGCTCAAAAAATTCTCTCCAACGACTATAAACACTACTATACCGATGGACAAGTAAATGGGTCCTTCAATTCGGTAAAATAAAATATCATCAATGGTACATAAAATATGGTGGAGAATATTCCTCGAGATATGTGTTAAAGATGCTAGTTGGAATTTGTGGATGCATTAAATTTTGGTTTTAATTTTGGATCATGAGCATTAAGGAAATATGTGCATGAATGAAGGGTAACAATTTAATGCGCATTAATGAAGGTGACGAACATTAATAAATGCAACGACATGGAAATGTATTTGTGACCACCAAAACGACCTCACACCTATTCTTCCTACTACGTAAACAAAATAATAGATACAAAAGAATGCATTGCAAACTTGACAATGAATGGGAAAGAAAATTTTTATTCCATTAAAGAAGCCAATTTCGGTTACAAATACGTCCCTCTTAGGGATACCATTTTGATAATATTATTACAATAGGAAAAGCATATGAAATCCCTCTCAAAAGTGAATGTGAGTTTTAGGCCATTCGGGGTGACATGAATTGCTCTAGGCTGGAGTTGACTCTCTTCTTCCTGTTGAGGAAGGAATTAGATGGTTGAATCTCCTTAAAATATGCTTCCTACGGTCAAGAAACAACACAAAAACATTAATAGCATAGGTAGCCTCTCATGACGAGGCCCTTTTTTGAGGATAACTTAGACTTATTCACTTAAGCCTAAGTTAATATATTATATATTATTATTCATATTTCTTGCACTTTGTATTCACGTGAGGCATAGTATGCCCATGTTAAAAATAGATTGTTAGCATGTTGTTAGCATGTTTTTAGATGGTTGTTAATTGTTAGAGATCTCCTTTGTCCTCTAGCAGTAAATGGACATCCCTAGTTAGCATTTTGTTAACTAGTAGTTAAGTGGTTGGCCATGTTTGGTAGATTGTTGCAACCACTTAACCTACGTGAGATTCCTATATAATACTATATATTACTTGTATTTCATGAATAAAGTAGCTTCATACATTGTTCCTACATCATTGGTAATCAAAGTCGAGGATATTTTTAAGCAGGAGGGAAGGCAAACTGCCACTCCACTACTAGGTGCCTAGTGAGAGTGCTTGTGCATTAACAGGTTGCAAGAACAGGTTGCAACTGAGAAGCTTTCTCCAAGTTTTCTTCTTTTAGGAAGAAAAATAAGTTGAATTGAGTCCACTTAATTCAACTTAAAGAATGCATTAATTGTAATGCACAATTTTTTTTATAAAGTATTAATTTTATATTAATATTTTATTAAAAAAAAATATCGAGGAGTTTGTGCATGAATTTTTTTTTTTAGGCTTTTAAGCCTAACTATTAGTGGCCACTCAATTTTTTTGGGTGGGCCACAAGGCCGACCGGCAGCACCGGCTAGCCATCCACATTGACAACTGACCGGCAGCCAGCTCCGGTAGGCACTGATAGCCAACCTCGACCGACACATCCACGACCAGCCATGACCGCAATGGCGATGATCGGACACTCGACCATCACAGCCAGCATCGACTACCGACAGCAACTATGATGAACCGCTACCATCCGACCATCGATCGCACATCGATGTTGGTACCCGCAATCGAGTCTCAAAAATTAGTGGTGACGTCGATCAACACTAGCTGCAGTCGACTGCCTGGGACACCTCCAAACTGAGCCCTTTCGGCTCTCGGATTCTCGACCGTGCATCGATCTCAGGAGGAGAATACAGCTCATTCCACGAAGCATGCAATGCAGGAAGAAAATAAATCTGCTCAGAAGACGAAGGCGAATACCTGAGTTTTTTTTTTTGATGCGTTTTTGATTTTTTGATGAGATAGGCAATTTTGGGGAGGAATAATTTATAAAATCCTAAGGTTTTGTATATTTGTCAACCACCGTGAATTTTTTTGTCATCACGGAGTCTTTTGGTGATCGGATAGAGGAAGCTATATTGTGGGTTTCTTTATCCCACATAGAGCAGGAGAAAGGCACTTAAGTGCCTTAAGTGAGCTCGTGCTCACTAAAGGTTTCGACTACCTTGCGGTAGTCACTCTTGAGTGCACCCTTATGTGCACGCCAATGGTTTGGCACCACTGCCAAGTGGTAGCCTATTGGTGGTCCACACGCACCTATTGTTTTTAGCCTTATTTGGAGAATCCCTTGATAGACGTGACCTTGCTGCTTACTGGGCACAGTTGTAGCACATATTTGACAGTCAACCCGTGGTTGACCGACGGGTGGCTGCCAATCACAAATCAATTTTTTTATTTTTTCCTGAAGGAATTTTTACCGTTAGAAAGAATTTTTTGCGCGTGAAAACAAAATTTTTGCAGGAAAACAAATCATTGGTGGAAATTTGAATTTTCAAATTCAAAAATTACCTTTTTGGGCCAAACTGTAACGAAGGAGACCTCAACTGTAGAAGGTGATAACTTCTTCATTTTTCGCCCGTTTTTGACAAATGTTTTTGCATAGTGTTGTAAATTTTTAGCAGATTCTTAATATTTTGCTCCTAACCAAATTTTGGCATTGTAAAAGGGCTAAATTTCAGCATTTTATTAGTGCACTTTGTAATTGCAAAATTGAAATCCATTTTGTAAAAGCACTAAAATAGCCTATTTTTGAGAGCAAAAATTGTAAAATCTAGGCATTGCTGCATTAGGAACATTGTAAAATTCCTAAAGCCTAGATTAATATTCTACAAGACCATTTTGTAATCCTCCTAGTCTATCATATACTAGGAAAAATATGGCTCAAGACCTCAGATCAAACATGGAAAACCTTACTTCTGTAGTAGATATTTTAGCAGAGAAGGTAAGAGATATTGTTGTGCAATTCAATCCCGGTGAAATCAAAATCCACCATAATTATGCCAACAAAGCTAAATGTGAGGTTAAAATGTATGATGGATCTAGGGATCCCAATGTCTTATCTGCATGGATTTTAGATATGCAAACTTGGTTTGCTTATGCTAAAATTCCGGAGGATGAAAAAGCCACATTTGCTACACTAAAACTCACAGGTTTAGCAAAAGTTCTCATTGTAGAAAGACAGAGCCATAATGCCACCATGACTTGGAAATAATTAACTCAAATTCTGAAAAACACCTTCTTTCCACCAAACTACCAAAGTGACCTCACTACCAAGTGGTATATATTGAGGTAAACCTATGGAATGTCAATTTCTGATTTCATTTTCCAATTTAATAGGTTGAGGGTATTGCTTGGTGTGAAAGATTCAGAAGATGATTTGATTAATAACTTCACTCGTGGCTTGCAAGATCATATTTTCATGGAGATCAAATTCAATGTCTTCCTCACCTTGGATGTGGCATTCAATCATGCCATTCTTGCAAAGGAGAAAATTGGTGCATATCAAAAGTCTTGTTCATCACAGGAGGGCTCTTCCAAAGGCGGGAATCAGCATCAACAGAAGGTGAAGAACAATTCTCAATATTTCCCCCATTCTTCTTGTCCTCCCACTTCTCCTAAAGCACATTCTTCTTCCTTTCATGCTAAATATTCTTCTTCTTCATTGTATTGTGACTTTTGTAAAAAGCATGGACATGTAAAATCCAAATGCTATACTTTTGAGAAGTTTAAGAAGAATAAATCCCTAATTGTACAGCCTACACATGAGGAACCACAAGATGGTCCCATTTTGGCTATAGGGATAGAAGAATAATATCCTGCTTTAAATGGTAAACTGAACAAAGTTACCCTAATGTCCAATGTGTTTGCTCAAGGGGGGCGTGATCATTTGTTTGTCACTAGAGCCCACTTGACACATGATTTCTATGTTGATTGTATCATTGATAACGAATCACAAAAGAACCTCATTGCAAAGTCCGTTGTGGAGAATTTGAAACTTCCCATCAAACCACATCACCAACCTTATGCACCTGGGTGGAAAGATGTAGACTCCACATCCAACATCACCCATACTTGCACCTTGACTTTTTCTTTTGGTAACAAGTTTGTGGACAAATTTAGGTGTGATGTCACAAATATGGATTGTTGTGGACTCTTTCTAGGTAAACCCTATCAATTTTATAGGAATGCTATTTATCATGCTAAAAAGAACACCTACACATTTACATGGTAAAAACTACTTGATACAAAGCACTACACCTACTTCCAATTTTATGTTAAGTTGTAGGCAAGTAAGGAAGCCATTGAGTCAAGTACTTATTTTAGCTCCTACTAGCATTTTTCCCACATAAAATGAAGAAAAAGCACCACCTAAGGAACATGTAAAGGAAGAAGTTTCACTCCCACATGATGAACAATCACAAGAGCAAGTGGTTAAGGAACCCACCATTCTCACTCATGATAAAGATGCCATTGATTCCATTGGTATAATTTTGGGTACACCTACAACTACTAAACCACTTGTTCCATAGAAGTTACCTTTGGATTTGCCCACTCCCACCATTGCACACATGGAGGAGCAAGCTAAGGTTACTTTCCTTACTAAGCACCGGCAGAGCCTTTTAGGCAAGGTAACATAGGAATTGTAGGAGACTCCGCAGGGAGTGGTGCAAAAGCATCACAATCCTCGCTCACCATAGGTTGGAGGTAGAGTTTGGGTTCCTTTGGATGAACGCTGCTTTCCAGAGACACCATTTCAGGACCCTCTTTTGGCACCTGATCCTATTTTCAGTCCTACAGCAATAGTGGCACCTGATCGTCAGCTTCCGCTTATGTTAGAGTTTTTGAGATGAAGACTCATCACACGGGACAAGGTTCTTCCACTACTTACCTTGTCGTTCTTCGCGGTCTCTTTCCACACATGGCTCACTAGATTCCTCACCATGAGATGGCCCATGACTTTCCACATTTGTTGAGAGCATTGGGGTCCAATGCTTATATGGTTGGGAGGAGTGTTGAGGATAACTTAGGCTTATTCACTTAAGCCTAAGTTAATATATTATTTATTATTATTCCTATTTCTTGCACTTTGTATTCACATGAGGCATAGTATGCCCATGTTAGAAATAGGTTGTTAGCATGTTGTTAGATGGTTTTTAACTATTAGAGATCTCCTTTGTCCTCTAGTAGTAAATGGACATCCCTAGTTAGCATTTGGTTAACTAGTAGTTAAGTGGTTGGCCATGTTTGGCAGATTGTTGCAACCACTTAACCTACGTGATATTCCTATGTAATCCTATATATTACTTGCATTTCATGAATAAAGTAGCTTCATACTTTGATCCTACATCACCCTTTGAAGGATATAAATATGAAAATGCCATAACACTAATGAAATCAAGAAAATGAACAAATCATGCTATACTTATACCAAATTCATAAATATTTCTTGAAACATAGAAATTAAGAGTACTTCTATCTATCTAATAGACTAATTGCATGAAATGATGCATGGAAACAAGATATTAATGCAAAGTTGCTTAAACAAAAAGAACTCACATAAAACCCTAATTAAACCAATCATTGTCTCTAAAAAATGAAATAAAATTTTGAAATACCTAATATGACCTAATTAAGTACAAAGCAAAGGAAACAATAAGGAGCTATCATCGATTTCAAATTGTAGCTCAAATGAGCGGTCTGCACTGTATATCGTGACTGTCAACCATGATGGGCAACAAAGTAACTTTACCCTCCCAATATAGGGTTGTGGGCTTGATACTCCTTATCCAATTGATGATCAAGGGTCACATTGATGTCCTCTTATTGGATTGGCAGTTGAATTCCACAATTGGGCCTCCATTTGCCCTAATTTGCAATTCTTGATATTCTATCTCCTTAGGGCATCCATGGCACAAATTGGCATGATGCTTGGTGAATTTGCAAGTGAGTGGTAACTAGGCTCTCTTAGTGTACTCAACTGAGTCTACAATATGACAAGGATTCGCTGCTAAAATGCTCCAATGTACTCTCTCTATTTTGACAGTGCTTTACTATCAAAATGCACTATATATTTTCCCTAATTTGAAAGGGTACTTATAGGATTACCCAAGGGCTAGGGGTGGCTTCATGGATAAGCCAAGATCAAGAAGATGTGGTTAGGACAGTTGGTTGGAAGCCTCTGGAATATTTCATCCTTAAACTACCTTCTACTAGAAAAAATGGTCATTCAAACCGATTTGGCTCGAATGAAGGCCAACTGAACTTCAGTTTAGACTATAAGTGACAATTGTGGCCTAGACTGTGAACCATAGGTATCAGATATAATTTAGACTATAGATTGTAGGTGTCAACTGCGATTCAGACTGATTTGGCCAAGAAGCCCAAATTGAGTGGTTAAAACCACTTCTCTATCTTGTAATTTGTCCAAGATCTTCCATATGGTCTTGTAGCATGTTCCATATGAGTAGTCACCATCGACATGATGCGTTTTAGGTGTCTACAAATGCCCATTTTGAGATGCATTGTGAGATCGAACAATTTTGAGAAAAAATAGACCTCCTAAAATGATGTTGAAGGTTCCATGATGATCATTGATATGATCAAAATTAGATGCTTCAGGTCCTACAAAAAGACGTGCATCCTAGAATCATTGCTTCCAACTTAGTAAAAGGCTTAAATTTGCAAGATATTGCACTCATCATCAGTCATTAAGGTAGCTTTTGATGCTACAATAGGATCTGGGCCTATATAACTGAAAGGAGGAGAGCTACAAACTAACTGTCATATATGCTATTTTACCCAAGCACAGGGGTAAGCTTATGATAGATTTTAACAATGATTCACAAGGATGAATGCAATTTTGATAAGATCAAGGGATCTATGATTTCAGGGATCTTCTACTTATTTTGATTATTTTTTGAAAGCATGACTACCACCTCAAGTGATGATTCAATGAGGGTAATGACAATTAAACTAAGCGATGAGGTCGCTTGACAACTATGAATGATCTGAACAAACTTAGAATTTAGCATTTAATTACTTGGCTAGGCCTAGTTCATCTCATGATTGCAATTGTTAATAGTATTTACACACTCCTATCCCATGGAGAGGTTAGGCTACAATAGCCTTCTTAGGGAATCAAAATGATACAAGTCCAATTAGATTTATGTTGAATCAATTTTTTGATGATCTGTTGAAAAGGTGTCATAGGAGAAATGACATGAAATGCCTCATTCCCATGGAGCGATCCAGCCTCGAAGGCCTTCTTCGAGATTGAAAAGAAGCATATCAAATAAATGATGATAATTTTACCCCAAATTTCCTTATGGTTATTTACTCATCTCGTCATATTTCATGGAGCGTTAGTCGTTACAACAGCCAAGTGTCTAGGGTAAATAACTTAATACGAGGTGCATTTGGCTTTTGACTTTTTTAATAATGTTTTTTGACTTTTTGAATTTTTAATTGATCATGGTGCTTGAACATCACCAAATTTGATAAATTGATTGCTCTTATAGAGATTATGATCCGTTAGGAATCATTAATTTATCAGTTAAAACCTTCCCACAATGGGATTTTAGTGCATTTAATGCTAGTTGCAAACCACGCTCACGGGCTGCAATTAGAAATTTTCAATTTTGGGAACCATGGATTAGAGCTGTAGTCAAAAAAACCTAATTTCAGGACTGTGATTGTCATCTGTGGTCCGAAAAAATTAGGAAAAGTATATAAATTTTACTGTTTTGAAAATTGTATTATTAATCCTTGAAAGTTATTGCAACTCGAGAGCTTTGAGAGGTGAGGAAGCAAACTTGACGCCAAGCGCTACCAAAAATTCTACCTAAAACCTCCTACACATCCCGATGGTAGACCCTGGACAACCTTCATCCATTTGAGGCATCGATATGGGAAATGTAACTCAAAATTGAGTCCTCGCACTCCTTACTAGGTCAAAGTGAACCACATTAAGTAATGGGTTAATTAACTTCACTAAATTGTTAGTAAAGAACCTCACAATAGTTTTAGGCTAGATTAGGATTTAATTTTTTTAGGTGCCATGCTAGGAAGTGACCCATTTAGGGTTTCGTTCCTAGACCCCAATTGGTAGATGCAACATCCAATTGACAGATTGAGAACCACAACTATCAGATGTAGTGGGATTCAAATCTCAACAGTCAAAAATTTGATCATTACACAGACCATAGATTTGACCCGCGATTCTGTAATTTTTGAAAAAAAATCAAATTTATTTTATTTCTCTTGGCAATTAATGCCATTTATTACACTTCTCAAATGCAGTTATGATTTTTATTTTTGAACTTTTTTTATCGCTTGTTGCATGTTTTTGTATTTTTAACATTTTTTAAGATTTGTTTACCTTTTTTAGGTCTTTTTTAAACTATTTTTAGTTATTTTTAGTTATATTTTTCCCTTATGCACTGCTTCTATTTAGAAATTGACCTCTAGAGCTCGAAATCTGGTTCTCCTCCACACCCTCCGTGGATAACTCATTGACCTAGAGCAGGAGTGGTTTGGTGCAGTTGACTTTGGCTGTGTTGTATCTACCTATGATCAGGGTAGATCCGATGTACATGACTGCATTGGCCTAGTGCTGGGATGCGTGGACCAACACATTTCACATGCCCATAGGTGAAATGAATGTGACCTTGGAGGACATCTACCGGGTCTTTAGGATCCTTATTGATGGTGAGCTCATCACCTCTTCTCCATTTTGAAGGAGGATGTCTTTGACTCCATATTTGGTTACTGCAGTGAGGACACCCAAGGTAGGATCAAACACGAAGGCATCCATATCAGTTACTAGAATGGGAAGGGCATCTTCTCAGTTTGAGAGGTGGTCTTCATGCACTTAGTTATTCATATTGTGCTTCTAGACTCCTCAGGCGCGAGGATCCCCTAAAACCTTTTGGCCATTTTTAGGAGAGTTACATAGAGCTCAACATAGCGGCCACTGCTCTTATCTTGGGGGAGCATTCTATTATGTTAGTTGTATTTGGATTTGTACTAGGATAAATGTAGGAGCCAAGTTGGTATCAGTTGTAGCCTATTACTTTAGATTTGTGGCTGGCAACATATTAGGATAGAGCAATCGACTGACTTGTCGCTCACTATTACCACTATTCCTGTTGCACGCTAGTGTTATGCATAATTTTGGCCTCATGAGGAGGAGGGGTTCTAGAGTAGGTCCCACACTGGGCACATGGACCATTATATTTCTATATTTGCATAGCTCCAAGCATATGACATAGAGTGGCATCCATACATGGATTGTCCTGCATGGCTGGAGGCTAGCAAGTAGTTGTGCCAGTATAGGAGGTATAGGTCGTGACTTGACCACAAGGCCAAGATCCATGAGTATCAGTACTACTCATGGGTCATATAATATTTTAGGCTTGTACTAGATATTTTGATTTTGCTTACCATCTACCGATGTCTGATACTAGAGAGGGATTTGCCTTGGATTTAGTTGACATCACTTGGATATGAGGTTGACGACTTCCAAGATTCGAGTGTGGCTAGGATTGGGACCACCCCAATGTATGATACTTGGTGTTCCCTACTACAGTGGTAAGGATCGAGGCCCCTTGACCAGATAGAAGATAGGGCAAAGATTGATATAGAGGGGCGCAATGTGCACCAGCAGAACAAGGGTGAATGGGGTGCAAATGCCACCATAGAGGAGGCTCCATAGGTCAAGGTTGAGGAGGAGGCACCAGAGGAGGGTGAGGCACCTCCTAAAATTGAGGTGGGATATCTACTAGCTTAGGTTGCTAATATTTAGAGTTATGTTGGGAGGCTACAGACCCAGCTATTGCAGTAGGACACTTCTATTATTGTACTGGAGGTGAAGCTATCTCATAGTGAGAGGTAGCTATAGAAAACCTAGGAGGAGAGGATAGCCCTTAGAGTACAGGCTACAATAGTGGAGGGACAGGTTTAGGAGCTCACCAATGAGTGTGATCTAGTACAAGCATAGTTGAGTGTGGCTATTGTAGAGAGGGATTTACTCTGGGTATAGAAGGAGGATCCTTCATCCTCCCAGGCTATCATGGGACCTCTGGCCACACCATATTCATTGCTTCCAGGTAGTCGATACCCCTTGGTAGAGATCCAACACTTACAGGCCCTTGTGGAGGAGGGCAATGAGAGGCACACAAGCAGGGTAGCCCACATAGACCAGCTAGAGGGCCACATCAGGCTGATTGGTAGGAAGATCCTAGAGGATCCACATGCTTTCAATGCTCAGCAGAGCCAATCTAGGACCAGGGTGAGAGGGTAGTCCTCTGCAAGTTTGAGCTATAGGACCCACAGGATCGAGAGGACACATAGGTCCTCTAGCACACATGGAGCTAGCTTGCACATGAGCCACAGGAATGGCAACAGTGAATCATATGCTACAGGTGCATACCCTCTATAGTACATATATGCTAATATTTTGTAGTACTATTTTGAGTGTAAGGTAGGGGACCTACACAAATGTAGCCTATGGGTATTTTATGTACCTCTATGTACTCATTGATACACATATTTATATGATATTGATCATTTTGGCTCATTATGTGTAATTATCATTTATATGTTTTATGTTTATGTTTATACACATGGATGCAGACGTTCATATTGATGATATATTTATATGATGTGATGTATGGATGACATGCACAAGATAGCTATTTTAATTTATGATGATGATGATATGTAGTGATCTAGATGCTTAGATGTGCTACTTATGATGAATGCATATGGATGTGATATTTACTTTTAAACACATATTTAATTTTGCTTTATTGTATGCATTTCATTTATGACAATGTCACAATATGTCGGTGTAATGTATGTAATGCATTATTTACATGATGGTAATCTAATGTAAATGAACTTGTATGCTTTAATATCTTAAAAAATAAGAAATGAATGTGATATGTGTTTAACAATCTAATGGATGACACCACAAAATGTGTAAAAATCATGAATGTAATTGAAAATACTCATTACAAGAATTTAATCAATTAATCACCCATATATGAAATGCAATGATATGTAGTGGTATGGAGCGAATGAAATAATATGTCACTCTATATTTATTTTGCAGTTTGAAAAATATGCACAATATAGTCAGTGGTCGTCTAAATATCATTTCTGATATCCATCTGGTATCTATCAAATATCTTGATTGTGTTCAATGTAATGATGTATCATGGATTCGATACTTTGCAATTTTATGATTGGATGAATTTTGTTTTTGATGTTTTGTGATATTTGATATTTTTTTGCTATTAGAGAAGTTTTTGAGGGTTTTCCATGAAACTCAAACACCCTAGTAGACTTATCAAAAGTTGTATACTGACCAAACTATACTTCTGAAATGTAAGGCTTTTGCTAGGATAGGCCCTAACTGTTCATTATCCATGTGTGTGCACATGAGTATATTAATATAAGGCATAAGCATACCTCGATGTCAGGTGGGATTATTTCAACCCATTGCTAATATTGGGGGTCTGCAAATGTTTATCCAATCCTAGGTTTAGATTTTAGTTGGACTAGACCACTAGGCGATACAACACACCTGAATCTAGCTCTTCCACATTCAAACATTGGTCTGTACATAAGCAAGGTGCTAATGCATCAAATATATCACCATGCGTAAGGTACAGTAGTGTTGTAAATTCCATGGATTCAAGTTCACTCCCTTATTTTCTTCAATTTTTCAAGATACTTGCTCATATATATTTATGCAAGGGATTTGATTCCAGTTTGACTTTGAACATTCTTTGGATATTCATTTGAACTTGCTTTCTGATCTTCATTTGATCTTGATTTAAACTTTGATTTCTGATATTAATTTTATGATCATTTGAACTTTGATTTTTGATCTTCAGTCTATCGATCTATGATATCAATATGGGATATCAATCTAGGATGTAGATCTATGATATAGATCTAGGGTATCAATATTGAGGATTTATGTGGGATATCACTCTGGGATATTGCTCATTTTATAGTAAGCAAGGGATTTTGGGTAGGGAATGACCTTGTCCTTTTGCCAATTACCAACATTTCCCAAACCATCTACACAGGTGGATAAGCAAGGATAACTCTTTTCACCTTAGGATACCCGATCCTGCTTCATGGTTTTCATCTTCCCCTAGTCCTTATTAGGTTTTTTTAGTTTTTTGATTAGTTATAGGATTCTTATATGCCAAGGGCTATACTAACTAGACCTTAACTACAAAAGCAAAGCAAGCTTTCTATAAAATTTTGAGAAGACCTCAAGGTATGGTTGAATGACCAAAATACCCTAGTGTATTCTTCATAGCAACAATATGGGTTGTGTTGAAAAACACAATTACTCACATGAATGACAGATTATGATGAATGCAGAGGTGCATGATTGAAACACAAACGTGGCATTGTTTGTAAGACTGACAAAAAAAATCCATATTACTACGGAATGCAACTAATACAAATAAAGTGAATGCATGTGTAAATAAAAATGCATAATCCAAATGCAAATGTTTTTGGATTTTATTGATTTTTTAATTTTTATTGATTTTGAGCCTTTATATTTTACCAAATGGTGAGTACATGTCTTTGGAGCCTTTGGTATTTGAACAAGTGGTTTTAATAACCCTTGGAGATTTTATATATTGACCAAAGAGCTAACATACACCTTTGGAGCCTTTAAATTTACTAAGCAATTTTTCAAAAAAAATCCTTAGGGCTTTTAGGTTGACAAAAGGGATTATGAGCACCTTTGGAGCTTTTAGGGATGGCCAAGTGGTTCTTAGGAATCCTTGGAGCCTTTTTGTATGACCGAGCAATTTTAATCAAACCCTCAGGGCATTTTGGGATGATCGAGCAGTTTTAAGCAAACCCTCGAGACCTTTAACTAATATGACCAAGAGGTTTTAGGAACCCTTGGTGCCTTTTGCTACACTCTCAAGAATATAACACATTAAGATAGGTGATTTTGATAGGTTCAAGCTCTTCAACACCCCCTAGTGATGTTAGGCGATAGGTACCTAGACCAATATTTTTAGATATGATATAGGGTCCTAGCCAATTAGCCGTGAATTTGTCTCGCATATCAGGCAAAAAATTAGAGTTTTGTTGGTTCTTTTTCAAGACAAGATCCTCAACTTCAAAGTCTATCTGATGGAATTTGTTATTATAAGCTTGTTTTAATCGCTCTTGATAAACATGGAGATGCTCAAGGGCATTCATGCGATGTTCATCATGAAATGTCAATTGATCCAGTTGAGTTTGTTGCACGATGTCATCATCAATGAACTCTTTTAATATGACGTGCAACATTATAATTTTTAACTCTAAGGGCATAATGGCCCTAGCGTCATATACTATTAAAAATAACATTGCCCCAGTGGGCGTTCGAATGGTAGTCCTATAAGCCCATACTGCAAGGGGAAGCTGGCTATGCCAATCTTTGTGGTTTTCATGGACCGTCTTTTTCAATATAGCCACAACTATCTTGTTTGAGGCCTCAGCTTATCCGTTTTCCTATGGATAATATGGAATCATAAAATTGCATTTGATTCTATACTTATACGTCAAATATCTCATAGTTTTGTTCTTAAATGACGTTCCATTATCCGAGATTATATTGGATGGAATCCCAAAATGACATATGATATGCTTGAGTATAAACTCTCCTATGCGATATCTAGTCATCGTTGTTAAGGGTATTGCTTCCACCCATTTGGTAAAGTACTCAGTAGCCGTAATAATAAACGTATGTCAGCCTGATGATGGAATAGAAATCTTACCGATAATATCTAATCCCCACTAAGCAAATGGCCAAGCCACTTGAATGGGCTGTAAGGCCTACGATGACAAGTGCGTAATATTAGCATGATGCTAACATTTGATGCATTTATTGACATACACATTGCAATACTTATCCATACTAGGCCAATAGTAACCCATTCAAAGGATGCGCTTGATGATGGCCATGCCACTAAAATGGCCACCGCACATACCATCATGAGCTTGTGAAATCACCCAAGATGCCTCTTGGGGCTCTAGACAATGAAGGAGAACTCCATCGTAGTCTCGTCGATACAAAATATCTCCTAGCAAGATATATTTAGTCACTTTCTACTTGAATGTACATTTTGTAGCACACGATAATCCCTCTAGGATCAAACCAAGTTTTAAGAAGTCTTGTATTTGTGACACCCAGCTCTAGTAAGCCTCGGATTCGACTACCAATATGACTTGCTCCCCCTATGTATCTACATGTACAAATGTAGACTGGGAAACAACCTTGTGGTGAATGGTAGTACCACTCCTCGTCGGACTCTAAGAGGTTAATGACCCCCAGGGTGCATTATTTAGAAAGTCTTAAGCTCTACAGAACCATTCATATTTTGGTTCCACACTAATCATGTTGATTGACTACTTATTATCAAAGGCTTCACACTCTACTGCAGGATGCGAGAGTGTTTTAACATGAATGGTAGTGAAATCGATAGATGGATTCTAAGGGATCAAGGATCCCAAAGATGCCATGGTATCTGTGAACCTATTTGATGAACGAGGATTTCCTCGATGTCATACCATTCCAATTTAGCCAAATATGTAACAAAAAGATCTTTATAATATTTTAACACAATATATCATCATTGAAAGAACCCCTTAACTTGGTTAACTATGAGCAAGGAGTCACCAAAGTTGTTTAATCTTTTAATGTTCATGGTGATGGCTGTGTGGAGGCCCAGTAGTAGGTCTTCATATTCAACATTATTATTGGTGCAAGGAAAGTCTAATTTTAATGACAAGGGAATTGGAGCTCCTTGTGGTGTGACAAACACTATTATTGCATCACCTCCTTGCTCGCACTTCAAACCGTCGAAGAACAAGGTCATATCAACATTATTTTTTGGTTCTTCAGGTTTGGGAGCCTCAGATATGATGAAGACCACATCATTCAGAAGCTCAATGGTTAGAGATCTACTATTTGACAGCGGTGCCACAACCAGCTGATCAGCTATGAATTGTCCCTTAATGGACTTTTGGCTTATGAATTCCAAGTCAAATTTTGTTAGTAGCATGATCCACTTTTCAGTACGTGTATTATGAAATGTCTTGCTCATCATATATTGCAAAGGATTTTGTTTTGATATTACATATGTCGAATGAATTAGCATATAGTACCATAATTTATTTGTAGTGAATACTACTACTAAACACAACTTCTCCACATATGCATATCCTAGCTCATAACTTACAAAGGTTCGGATAATATAATATATGGCCTACTCTTTGCCTTGCAAGTTCTTTTGGGCTAACATGGTCCATAATGCAAAGTCGATTGCCGGTATATATAGCAGAAACAACACATCTAGCCTTGGTGGAGCTAGTATTGACAGCGTCGCCAGGTATTGCTTAATTTCAGCAAAGGCTACTCGACAGTCCTCATCCTAGTTGAATAGGACCCCCTTGTGTAGCAGTTGATTCATGGGTCAACATTTATCTAATAGTTGAGCAATAAATCACTTTATGGATGCTACTTTGCCCTGTAGGCTTCTTAATTATTTGATGTTTGAGGGAGGACGCATCTCTAGAATAGCCTTGACCTTTGTTGGGTCGACTTTGATGCCTCACTTTGAAATAATGAACCCTAAGAGCTTTCCTGAAGTTACACCAAACATGCACTTCTTAGGATTCAACCTGACATTGTGCTCTATCAAGCGATCAAAGACCTTCCTCAAGACCTCAGCATGCTCAGAACGCAGTAATGACTTAGCGAGCAAGTCATCAATATAATCCTCTAGAATCTTATGCATGTAGTCATGAAATATATATGTCATGGCCTGCTGGTATGTGGCACCAACATTTTTAAGACCAAATGGCATAAATTTATAGTAGAATGTCCCCATGGCATTATAAATGAGATTTTATGTTGGTCTTAGGGCTTAATTCGAATTTGATTGTATCTAGAAAAACCATCCATCAGAGAGAGCATCTCATGACCTATAGTTGCATCTATAAGAGCATAAATATTCAGCAAGGTAAATGAATCCTTTGTTGTTTTCATCCATCAGGGAGAGCATCTCATGACCTGTAGTTACATCTACAAGAGCATCAATATTCGGTAACATAAATGAATCCTTTGGTGTTGCCTTATTTAGGTCTCTAAAATCCGTACAAATATGGATTCTTCCATCAGGTTTTCCTATAGGAACCGTATTGGATACCCACTCCGAATAGTCGATGGAGATTACAAACTCTACATCCAACAACTTTTGTAATTCATCCTTCACCATTAAGGCTATTTTTGGATGCATCTTTCTAATATTCTGCTTGACTAGCTCCTTTGAAATATCTAGTGAAAGGTTATGGGTAACCAATTTTAGGTCTAGACCTGGCATATCTTTGTAAGTCCAAGTGAAAATATTAGGTCTCTCTTTCAACAGAGGAATGAGGGTGGCATGCTCATCTGGAGTGAGACTTTCTCCAAATTTAACCTTCCTTGGATTGGTGGGATCGTTACTAATATCCACATCGAAGGTTTCCTCTACTAACATGTGTGATCCCTCCTCAAGCTGATGAGGTGTAGGGATCAAATGGATGTCATCGGTTGGGTTTATAGGTTTTGCATTGGAAGCATCCTCAGCATGATAGACATCATAAGCACAACCTAGTACAAAATGAAATTATTGCAACATTTCTTTGTTAGGGAAGAAATATTCAAGCTCAAAAGGTGAGTCAGTGTGGTCCCAATAGATAACATCTATATTTAAATGCAATGGTTTGGATGGATTGGTTGGATTGTGGAGTGGGGTGGTCACATCAATGGAGACCATATTGATGAAATATAATTGATCTCCAAGACCACATGGACAAACATCTACATCACCAATGCAACTCCCATACTCGATATTTGGCTCTATCGACATGGGCACAAATGGGTCCTCTCTATGCAAGCTATGAATGATTGAGTCTCTATGCACTGATTGTAAGATTGGATCATTCAGATCAATGAGCTCTATATACATAGGCAGATAAAGAAACACCATGTGATATATCATATCAAAGTTTGGTGGTCTTCCCCTAAGGTGAGGATTTAGATTGATCTCTATGTGCATGTCTTCAGTCGTATAAGGTACATTACAATGATGTAGGTAGGGAGGTCCTAAGTATTCTCTCTCTGTATCGTATTCTTCATCGCTATGGTAATAAAATCCTTCATTTTCTCCCACTGGAATGGGATGTTTTGGCATATGTGGCACCATATAGGCTATTTCCTAATCACTATCATTATTGTCCGATAAAATCGGATATAAGCATCGTAAATATGATACTGCCTCATAAATCAGCTCAACATCATCCCCCGACTAATTATCTGGTGAGGACTCACTGTCCACCATGATATTCTCATGATACATCTCGGGTGGTGCTATGGTGATGTAAGACACTATTCGATTATCCCTCTGGAACATCGAAGGATTGGGGTGATATGGGTTAAAATCCACATTGTCCCCTAGAATAAGGTATAGGTAATCTAAATATGCTTCTAGCAAATCATCCCATCCTCGTATTTGCAACTCTAACCCAAACCTATCAGTTGTCAACTAATAATGCAACTCAAGCGGAGTCCTATGTCCTTGCTCAAAAAGACCAAGGCCATACCCATGCAAATGATATAATTCAAAAATACACATGGAATATTCAGGGTTGTATAGGTAATGAACATTCACTACGAATGGTTCATCATCATCTTCATCCATGGGTGTCCGCATAGGAAGTTGATCTAGCCCAACGTAGATGAAGTTCATTTGATTGGGTGGTTATTCCAATGGCACTACTGATCGAATTGGAAAATGATGAGTATGTAGTCGACCCATCACTTGTGCAGTATCTAGGATTGGTCCAAAGGTGAAATTCTACACAATATATTCACCTAACCCTATGTTGGCCAGATGAACAATTACCCATGGCTTGGATGACCCTATTGATGATGCAGGCGAGGCAAGTTGAATTACCTATTTTCTTGCATAAGAGAGAGCTAATATCACCAAATAGCATGTTATGGTCACATATAATGGCAGAGGTAGTAATGAAGATGATCTTGGCATTTAAGCATTAGTGGTTAGGCTTAGTATTTATGCCACCCACTATTATCACGGTTGTACCATTATACTTTGATACTGATCCACAACCTGATGAACAATTTTAGAATTGGTTAATAGAGCTGAAATAGTGTAGAGGATACTATACTATAAAATTAATATTTTGGGGAATGTGGTACAAAGAGATGGATCTTAGTGCATCTTTAGCCCAACAAAATCCATGAGGGTATGAATCAAGTCAAATTGGGGAGATGATGAGGCCCAAAAATACCTTATTTTTGCTATGTTTTGAACAATAAAATACTTACATAAAACCAAATATAATATTATTTTATGCCAAATGTGTGATTAGAATGCATTATTTGTTATTGTTTGCATGATTTAATATGTAGAACAATGTACCAATGTTTTTTACTATTTTTAGCATTTTTATGACCGTTGAACGATTTTTGTTGGTAAAAGTAGCATAGGAAAATAAAACAAATAAGCATGTTATGATTTAGGGCAAACTAAAGCATATTTGAAGTGTCATACCATTTCAAAACCAAGTTTTCAAGTTGATTTGGCACCAAAAATAGTTTTTGTTGTAAAACAAGGTACTTACCGATTCTGTATAGCATACAAATTCCAGCCAACTATCATATTTAAGGGGAGCACTGAAATAGTCAAAAAGAGTAAGTAAAAGTGGATGGAATATGTTCAAAGAGACCAATGAAGACCTCTGATCCACCTAGATGCATTTCCATGTGGTCCAAATGAGAGCAACAAGACATAAAGGAGAAAATGCAGGAACAACTGTAAACAACATACAAAAACTAGTCTTTTACAACTTTAAAGGAAGTCATAGACCAGGTCAAATATGGTGAGTGTGAATGGTTGGAATATGTCTAAAAGGAAAATAAAATACTAATTTAACATTTGGAAATGCTCACACTCAATCTGATTTGGTGGCAACAATACACTCCTACGGGTCTGCCTTATATTTTGGAGATCTTCGGAATGAAGGGCAAAAAGAAACTATTTCAATAGAAAAAGCACAGTTGCATCCATTTCAGGAGGAATGAAGGAGAATAGGATTAATACAAGTGTAAAAACCAATCCTAAACTATTCTTGAATTAATTCCACCAACTAGAGAATGCAGATAAGTTGTAGCAGCAGAATGTATCTTAATATAGACCAACTCTCCTAAAATAACTTAGGCAAATCAGGCGTAGATAGCACATAAGAGTGATTTAGGATTTAAAAATATTCATGTAGGAAATGATATAAATAGGACACTATCTCATTGGTTGAGCTAGTCTGAATAGAAGTCCATAAGTCAAAAGCAAAAAAAAATCATTGTAATCGTTGTGTTTTGAATTCAAATAAAGTGTAATTTTCTTATGTGTGAATTATAAGTGTATGAGTGATTAGTTTTTAGTTTTGGAGTGAATATTATTCCCTCTAGACCAAGGAGCAAGGGCCCACTTTGAGAACTAGAAGAAAGGAGCAAAATTTGTAGTTTTTTGATAAATTTTGTTTTGTAGCAATTCTGTCAAAATCTTTATTAATTTGTATAACCAAACTAACCCCTGTTTTATTTTAGTTATTTTGATGTTTTAAAAGTGTGATTTGTGCAGAACATTTAAATCTGGATGACTTCTATTTTGAATGTGTTTAATACCCCTATTTTTCTATACTTTAATTTTTGCAGAAACTTTTTGACAAGTTTTACAACTGTTTATGATAAGTTTTTGCAGCATTTTGCTTTGATAGTTTTTAGCATTGTGAATTTCAGCATGATTAATTGTAGTTGATTTCAATTCAAAAAATTTCTATTTCATCCATTTGCATTAGCAAAAGTAAAATAGGCCATTCAATTATGCAATTATCAATTTATGCAACTATAGCTTAAATTTCAAATTTTACAATTTCAATTGTGCAAAGTTAAGTTAGCTTCCATTTTGCAAATTAGGATTAATATTACCTTGAAAACACAAATAAATATTTGTTTCACTAAATAAATATTGTAACCTAATTTCATAAACTGTAACTTGACAAATCCTTCTATCACATATAGCCTTGGACATTCCCTTGGATTGAAAAATATTGAAAATTAAATGATGACAATAATGACACTCATAAAAATGACCCCATAGGAGAGTATGGAGCATACAATTAGACCATGATTCACTTAGTTGAGGGGTTGGATCATGGTTCACCTAATTCTACTAGGGAATTTCACCCAAAAGCATGCTTCCTAATTTGCAAAGCTCTATGTGGGTGTTGTGATTTATATACCACCATGATGGTCTTCATGGGATACATATGGGATAGTGGCTCAAGACTCTCATAATGTTGCTCAAGGTATTTTTAAAATTTTTTATTTGAGAAATTACGAGACTAGGCAGTACAAGAGGAGTGAAGAATGGACCCTCGACCTAACATGCGGCCCAGAATTAAAATAAACAAATGGAAACCACACATGTGGAGAACTCCACACTCACCACCATTGAGTAATGCTCCCATACAAGAGGATGAAGCATATGACTGGATCATGATTCACTCATTTGAGGGGTTGGATCATGGTTTACCTACTTCCACTTGGAAATTTCACCCAAAATATTGCTTCCTAATTTTCAAACTTCTATGTGGATGTTGTGGTTTACATACCACCATGAGGACCATAATGGGATACATGGTGGATAAGGTATTTTTAGAAATTTGTATTTAAAAAAGTACAATATTATGTAGTAAAAGAGGAGCAAATAATGGAACCTATAACTAACATGGGGATCACAAGGGAAATTAAAAAATTGAAAACTACACATGGGGAGAAATCCATACTCACCATCATTGATAAAGTCTTCCATAGGAGAGGATGGAGCATACGCCTAGGCCATGATTCAATCATTTGATGGACTAGGTCATGGTTCACCTGCTTCCACTAGGGAATTTCACCCAAAAGGTTTCTTTCTGATTTGCAAAGCTCTATGTGGGTGTTGTGTTTTATATACCCCACGAGGGTCATCATGGGATACATGTGGGATAATGACCCAATATTCTCACAACGTTGTTCAAGGTATTTTAGAATATTTTATTTAAGAAATTATAATATTGGGTAGTAAAAAAGGAGTGAAGAATGGACCCTCAAGCTAATATGGGGTCCACATGGGAAATAAACCCATGGAAACCACACATGGGGAGAACTCCACACTCATATCCATCAAGCAATAGTCCCATACAAGAGGATGAAGCATACAATTGGGCCATGATTCACTCATTCAAGGGGTTGGGTCATGGTTCGCCTACTTCCACTAGGATATTTCACCCAAAATCCTACTTCCTGCTTTGCAAAGCTCTATGTGGGTGTTGTGCTATATATACCACCATGAGGGTCATAGTGGAATACATATGGGATAGTGGTTCAAATAATCTCATAGCATTGCTCAAGGTATTTTTAAAATAAATTATTTGAAAAGGTACGAGATTAGGTAGTAGAAGTGTTGGAATATGTAATGCAACATTGTGTAAATTATTCTTAGACTAAAATATAAAGTCTAAATAATAATATTTAGAAAATAATTCTATGTAAAAATATTCCCACCCAATTAATAAATAAAATAAGGGTGCTAGGAATATTTAATTTATGAAAAAATTTATTCCCCCTTTTCTAGAAAATATTAGAAAGTAACTAATAACTTTCTAATATCTGATAGATGCCACTTATCACATATCTCAAAGATTAGATTGTGATAAAATTAGAAAGTAACTAAAGCACTTTCTAATATTTGATAGATTGTGATAAGATTGGATTGTGATAATATTTAGGGTTGTAGTAGAAAAACTTCTCTTTAAATAGGGGTGTTTTCTACTACATATCATCGTATCTTGTCATATTGACTTGTGTTGTAGGTTATGTTGATGCATATTGTTGCATAACATTGAAGCATTCTTGTACTGTTGAATCATTGAGTAATATAGTGAGCTTCATAGTGGATGTTTCCCTTCTTCATTTGAAGTAGGGTTTTACCACTTAATATTGATGTTGTGGTTTTTTCCTTTTTTGTGTGTGATTGATCTTGTGGAGAATTCTTCGATCTTGGGGAGACTTTGCTTGTCTCACAAGAAGAGGAGCAAAGAATGGAACCTAGAGCTAACATGAGGCCCACAAGGGAAACTAACCAATGAAAACCACACATGGTAAGAACTCCATACTTTCCACCATAAATCAATGCTCCCACGAGAGAGGATGGAGCATATAGTTGGTCCATGATTCACTCATTTGATGGGCTAGGTCATGGTTCACTTGCTTCCACTAGGGCATTCACCCAAAATATTTCTTCATTATTTACAAAATGCTATGTGGGTGTTGTGCTCTATATACCACCATGATGGCTATTATGGGATAATGTCTTAAGACTCTCGTAGCATTCCAAAAGGTATTTATAGAATTTTGTATTTGAGAAAGTATGAGAGTAGGCATTACAAGAGGAGTGAAGAATTGGACCTAGACATAACATGGGACCCACAAGGGAAATAAACCAAGAAAAACCACACATGGGGAGAACTCCACATCATCACAATTGAACAATGCTACCATGGAAGAGGATGGAGGCTACGAGTGGGCTATGATTCACTCATTTGAGGGGTTGGGTCATGGTTCACCTACTTCCACTAGGGCATTTCATCCAAAATCCTTCTTGTTGACTTCAAAAGCTCTATGTGGGTGTTCTAGTTTATGTACCACCATGAAGGCCATTATGGGATACATGTGAGATAATGACTAAAAACTCTTACAACATTGCTCAAGGGATAGAGTCTCTAGTGGATAGAGATCCATCAACCAGGACATTGAGGATAGGTCTTATGAGTGAGGACAAGAGTCTTCAAGTGGAGAGAGATCCATAGTCAGTGTAGTGGAGGCAGTGTATTCTAGAGGATCACCAGCCAAAGTAGAGGAGAAGGAGTTCTCCTATGGATAGAGATCCATAAACCAGATTTAGGGGATCAACATATCCTTTGGATAGAGGTCCATAAAAATTATAATTGGGAAGGATTACCAAAATATTATTTGAGAAATATTTAGAAGAAATATTTTATCTATGGAGGTAGCCCACATTGGGTGAACCACGTTAAATCTATGTCTCTATTGTGTATGGTATTTTATGCATTGTTTTGATTATTGTTATTGACACTGCTATCTATGCACTGCATAATATTGATTTGAAAAGAAAAGTAAAAATTGGTCTTATATTGTTCACCCCCATCTCAGTATAAGCTTGTGTTATTCAATTGGTATCAAAGCGGGTTCCTTCAGAAAAGTTTGACAACTTGAAGGAAAAGGGGTCTAAGAACACAATGGATCAAAAGGATCAAAGGGACGGGTCCATCAATAATGCAGTACCAATATTTGATGGAAGTGA
Source organism: Wollemia nobilis (assembly GCA_028583015.1). Taxonomy (NCBI): domain Eukaryota; kingdom Viridiplantae; phylum Streptophyta; class Pinopsida; order Araucariales; family Araucariaceae; genus Wollemia; species Wollemia nobilis. Next base: position 8,017,778 of record JAQPPZ010017095.1, read on the forward strand.
CTTCTTGTATTCATGTGTGCTAATGAGATTTCACTTGATGGAACTTGGCAATGAAGTTTGGGATGTAGTGGAACTTGGATATGATTCAACAACCAATCCTCCTATAGATAAGGAAGGTAAGATTCTAATGCATGCAAATTCAAGAGATATGAATGCTATTATAAAAGGGTTGTGTAGATCATAATCTATGAAGGTTATGGAGTGTACAATAGCAAAATATTTGTGGGAAATATTGCATACCATATATGAAGAAGATAAAAGTTTCAGGAAACCTAAGATTAGAAATCTCAAAGGAGAATTTGAGAACCTAAGAATGCTGGATGATAAAAACATTCGTGACTATCTCAACAAGGTTGATGAATTTATACATGAGATGAAAGGTCTTGAAATGAAGGTTTATGAATCTGATGCTTGTGATAAGATATTGAGAACTCTTCCAAAAAGGTACAGTGAAAAGGTTTCTGCTATAGAAACATCAATTGATAGTGATTATTTGACAAAGAAATATTTGCTTGGCATGCTTACTACTTTTGAGATAAGAACAAAAGATCTTATTCCTTCGAAATAAGGTGCATTAAAAGTGGACAAAAAGAAAAATGGTAAGAAGACATAATTAATAAGTGAGTCATTGTAGGCAGCAAATCCACCTCCTAGAAGAAGAAAAGGTGATTTGCTAAATTTTGATAGTTTTGGGGATGATTTTCTCAAGTTTTGGGAAACCATATAGTGGGAGCAAATCATATAGGGGACTGTACAACTAAAGTGGCAAACCGTACAGAGCAGTGGAAAATTGTACAGGGTGCACCGAAATTCACTCAAATGCAAAGGAAATGTAATTTTGGGATGAAATGTCACATGGATTTGCTAACCTAAGGTGTAAAATTATGAAATTACCAAAATAATGTATTCAGTTGTAGATGGGCAGTTGTGAATAATGGATTATCTCAGGAACCACTTTGGAACAACCTGGGAAATGTTATATAAGGCCCCATTTTTAAATTTGTAGGTCTGGCTACTAGTTTACTGGTTATTAGTTGCTAGAGTAAAGAGAGACATATTTCTGAGTTATTGCATTTACTATGAGAGAGTTTTCCACATTGTAACTGAGTTGATAACCATTAATGAAAATAACAAACTTTGTGGATGATAGTGTACGATCATGTTGTGTATGGTGGATGCATTGTGGATGATCATTGTGTAATTGAGTTTCTTCCTTACTGTTATATGTTAGTTGCAGGCTTTGTTGCATATTGTGAGCATATTGTTATTGGTGGAATCATGGAGAATGATCTAGTAGCATGAGGATGTTTTCAAAGATGTAATGAAGTAGAATGTACAATTTCTAGACATAATTTATTGGATGGAATCTCTCACTAGTCTGGATTGGATGTTTTGCTTGTGAATGGAACTATCTTGTTTAGGTTGTTAAACCTTTAAAAAACATCCTGGAGAGATATTGGAGCAGAAGAGTATAGTACTTAAAATCCTATTGTACCTTTGGATCATATATATTGTACATTGTACATCATACAAATCGTACAAAGAGTTATTATCCGATTTGGTAAAACAGGTGATTGATAGGAACTTACATGATTTAGCAGTTTTGGTAAATTGGATTGAATGATTACAAAATTGTGTACGACAACCTCAAAAATAGCATCTGTTAGTTTTACTGAGTGTAAGATTTACCATCTTGGTCATTGTATGATCTAATATCATACAGTGTATGTATTTGAGGTCCGTACAAGCAATTGATAGATCATACAAGGGTCATTCAGGGAATTAGAAGACTGTTCAATTTGGTAGACTTAACCTAGGAATAATTCTTACCTATCAAAAACACCTCCCCACTAGGAATACTCCATAATGGTGTTACATTTAGCGCTATTGCCTTATTGAATTTGGCATTTTTGTTAAAATGGGTCAAATTTGACTAAAAAATTGGAGGTGATTTTTTATGACAGACACCAGTACACGAAGCCATGGGAGAAGAGAACCATGAGAGAAAATTCTAGTAATAAGGAGAATAAGGATTTATCAAAGAGGAAACACGAGTAACTCAGATCAAAGTACGTACAAACTAGAGATAGAGCAAGTTTGGACATCCGAAGAGGGAGACTTCAAAACATTTTTGATTGAGATAGAAGATAAGGACGAAGACCCACCGATCGTAGAGGATATGGGTGACAAAGAGAAAATGCACAACGATGGAGAGTGGATGCTAATACTTGAGGAAGTGACAATGAGATTGCGAGAGGGTGTAGAGGATGAGAGTCAGACACCAAGGCAATAGGACATGGGGACTCAGGAGGATAGACCAAGACAATATCCATCACACCAACAAAGAAGGTCGTAGAGTGAGGACGCACGAGGATTTGGTCACCGAGTGACGGGACAAAATAAGATACCTCAAATTGATACTTCTAACGACAATGGAAGTAAGAAACCCCAAGGAGGAATCTAACAGAGATTCCATGGTACATCTCAAGTGAGAGCGATGACTCTCCTAAGATGGCTAACAGAGAAGCCAAACAAAATGTCCACCATTTTTAAGTGAGGGTAATGAAGACCCCACATGACACATAGGATATTGCATAACCATTTGGAGAGAAAATGGTGTAGACATACTGGAGGATGAGTTGTCCTCTTTCCTACCAACTTGAGGGGATTGGCAATAGACTGGTACCTAAAGAGAGAAAATAATATTGATTTTCAAACTTGGAATCAGATAAAGGAGAAATTCATTGAGGAATTTTGACCTTTGAAATATTATGGAGACATAGTTACCGAGATTTGCATAACAAAAGAGAAAGCAAATGAGGATATAAAATCCTACAACCATCGAATAAATTAGTTAGTCGATAATATGCAGATGCCCTTGGTATATGTGTTGATAAAATTATGGTTCATAGATGGGTTACTACCAAAATATAAGAAAAATATGGAGTACCATCTGAAACATATGAAGAAGCATTGAAACATGCAAATACCTTTGAAAGCAAATTAAAATAGACATACACTGGAATCTTGTCTCATACCAAGTCAAAATATTTAGATAGTGAAGAATAAGACACTATCCAGAGGATGGTTGCATCATTCTGCAAGGAGTTTGATAAAATGGTTAAGGAGAAAAAGATCAAACCGGATAGGAATGAGTTGTGGTGCACTGAATGCAAGAGTGAGGGACATACAAATATGAAGTGTCCAAAGAATGACTATTGTCATATTTGTAATGTTATGGGGCATGAGGTAATGCTCTATCCCTACAATGCAAGAACCTATCCATAGGTACTATCAATCTAGGAGTAGGAACAAAAACCATAGGCCCAAGGGAGTTGCCAACAAGCAACGATTGGTAGTTACAAAAATAGCAGACAAGGTGGCAGATAGAATCAAGGTAATAAAAAAGGAGGACAAAGTCACTTACAATATGACTCAGAAGGTAGACCAATCATACAATGTCGTAATTTCCAAGAGTGGGGCATTTTGCGAAGAATTATCCTACACCTCCGATGCAAGGAGTACCGCAAACAAGAACTACATACATGTGTAGATGGTGTGGTCTGGGGAATCACGAGGAGAATTGTCCAAAGTAGGCGATTTCGAGCAACCCATAGAATGTGAGTTATTTGAACGTCAAAATTCCTCAAGTTAAAGAGAAAACTCAGGAAGTGTTAGCCATGATGAGGAATCAGGCTAAAAAGGATAAGTATCTAGAGCCAGCAAAAGAAAAGCAATGCTGGCAAGCAGCAAAGAAAATATTGCAAGAAGAAAATGATAAAACTAAGCAAGGAGATTCAAGCATTAGAAGGAAATTATGAAAACCATCAGAATAGGAGACAATTGCGCAGAGCTTGGCAGCACAGGTGTTGGATACCACAGTGGAACTTAAAGTATCTAACTTTTTCAAAGCTATCCCATAATTACAGAAAGCAATTGTGGAAGAAATGCAACCACAGAAAGTGATGGAAGTATAGAGCCAACCAATTTTAGAGGAAGTATGAAAAGACCAATTTATGGATCCTACTATATTAATGATTGATGTGGGAAAGAAGCCTGCATTAATGCATATGCAAATTTTGGGGCACAAATTGACACAAGTGATCGTGGACGAAGGTTCCAGTGTTAATGTGCTACTAGAAAGAACTTTGCTAGAACTAGGTGCTCCATCCCTATGGGCACCAAGCTTCCAACTATATGGGGCTAACCATAATGATATTAACATCAAAGGAGTTTTGACTACACAACAAGTTATGATAGGTGAGCAAGAATTTGTCTTGGAATTTATTGTGATTTCAATGCAAAAACTTGCATATGACGCTCTCTTAGGGAGAGGATGGCTACGAGTGGCCAAATTCAATCATAATTTGAGAAAGAATCAGATCACATTAAATAAAGGATAACATAAATATATGATCAATTTAGCTAATCAAAGAGTTAGTGAGGATGTAGCTACAACTGACGAATCAAAAAACTCATCAAGGGATGAAGTACACAAACCTAATGGAGAGGGAATGTTGTACATATATGAATGTAGTGAGGATGAGGCTCGATCTGATAGTGGACTTCTTCATTGGAAAATGGAGTATTATGAGATGTTTCAGCCCAATTACCTTTGTATTGAGTCATAAGAAATCAAGGAAAAGCAAGACAAACCTATTTTTAGCACCCTTATTTTATTTATTAATTGGGTGGGAATATGTTTACATAAAATAGAATTATTTTCTAATTCAAATATTATTCTTAAGACTTTATATTTTAGTCTAAGAATAATTTACACAATGTTGCATTATATATTCCAACACTCCCCCTTAATGCAATATTGGGAAAAAAATTTATGAAACAAAGAAACATTCTCTCCCTAAATATACAAATGGGGATGAGAATCAAATGAGTAATATACTTACATTGAGATTCTATGACTAAGAATGGTATACAATAAGGCACCAATACAAAATGGACCAAAATGAGACTGCAAGCCCCCAATGGAGTAGCTTCAGATACAAGCAGCTTACAAAGCCATCCATTAACCACAAGTGGTTGCAAATTATAAGAAGAAAACATCACAAGGGTGTCTTCAGTAAGCCTACAAAAGCCCAAATGGAAGTACCTGCAAGCTACAAGCAGCTCAACATAAGATCAGTTAGATACATCATCATAAATATATTCACCACAACATATATGAATATCCAAATATGATAACAAAATTGATCTAACAAATAGTGAACTATAAGTCATCACAAAAAGATGCCAAGCCATACTTATAGTCACGTGCTATATAGTTGATAAAAAAATATCATGTACAAAGTTGCATAAAGCAAACAATGAGTACCATGATAATGCAAACTCTAAAGTACCATCCACAAAATTTTCATAAGGTATATGAAAATAATAAAGTGTGGATACCGGTTGCATAAAGCTAACCATAAAATATCATGTACAAAAGTAGCATAAATGCTAACAAGAAAGTACCATGATAAACCAATTGCATAATGCCAACTACATAAAAACATGTACAAAGTTGTACAAGGCAAAAAGAAAGTACCATGTAAAAGAGTTGCATAAAGCAATTGCATCATATGCCATAATTGCACAATGCCATCTACAAAGTAACATGTACAAAAGTTGCACAAGGCAAACAAGAAAGTACCATGTTCAAAAGAGATGCAAAAAGCAATTATACCACCAAATATCAAATCATATATATAGCACAAAATAGCTCATAAGGATGAATTTTTCATCACACAAGTGTAACTACACTTCATTCCCCCTTGAGGACAACTTCACCAAAACAAGTGAGTCCCTCAACTTACAAAACTGCTCCTTGGGAAGATGTTTGGTGAACAAATCAGCAAAAATAGAAGATGATGGGCAATACTCCAACTGAATAGTCCCATCCAATACCTTCTCTCTGATAAAGTGGGCTTGGATTTCAACATGCTTTTTCCTTTGATGCATTACAAGATTTTTAGCCAAGGCAATAGCTGATTGATTATAGGAGAGTAAACATGAAGTACCAAATAGCTCAAAACCAATTTCCTTCATGAGGGTACGAAGCCAAACTGCTTCCTGTGTAGTTGTTGTCATAGCCTTATACTCTGCTTTCATTGTATAAAGAGCAATTGTATATTTCTTATTGGAAGACCAAGAGATAGCTGCAGACCCAATACTAAAAACATATGCTATAGTAGACTTTCTACCTATTCTATCCCCTCCAAAATTAGAATCAGCATAGCTAGAAAGAGCAAAGGAAGGAAGCCTAGAACACTTGAGTGCCGAATATCTAGTACCTGAAAGGTACTTTAAAATATTATTGGTAGCTTGTAAATGCTCAATATAAGGTGTCTGCATGAACCTAGCCATCATACCAACTACAAAAGCAACATTTGGCCTTGTGATGGTAACATAAACAAGACTACCAATGAGCTACCTATACAATGTAGCATTAGCCAACTGATATTATGTACTTACTTCCAACTTAACTCCTATAGAAATAGGAATGGAAGTAGGATTGCCATACTCCAAATCAAACCTCTTAAGAAGGTCTTCAAAATACTTGGATTGACTCAAAAAGGTACAATCCTCATGCTGATAAACTTGCATGCCAAGATAGTAGTGTAGAAGACCAAGGTCAGTCATTTTATACTCTGACTATAATTTGGAGATGAAATAAAAAATGGCCTCATTCTCATTTCTAGTCATAACAAGGTCATCAATAAATAGAGCAATTAAAATGACCAAGTTATCATTCCTAAGCACATAGAGATCTGTTTATGAATAGCATTTATCAAAACCAAGAGATAATAAGTAACCTAAAATCTTCATGTACCATGCTCTAGGTGCTTGCTTCAGACCGTACAAGGTTTTCTTTAGTTTACACACAAGTGTTTCCTTACCTTGTACAACAAATCCTTGTGGTTGACTCATGTATATATCCACATCCAAATCACCATTTAGAAAGACACTTTTCACATCAAGATAAAAAATCTTCCAACCTTGAGTAGCAACAATAACAATGAGAATTCGAATGGTGGGAATTTTGGAAATTGGTGCAAAGGTTTCATCATAGTCAATGCCATGTTTTTGAGCATAACCCTTAGCAACCAATATAGCCTTATATTTTTCTGTCTCTCCATTATAATTGTACTTGATTCTATAGACCCACTTGTTCCCAATAACATTTCTCTTATTAGGATAAGACACTAGATCCCAAGTTTTATTCTTTAGAAGAGAATCCATCTCAACCTTCATGGCATCAAACCAACAAGAGTGTTGTGAAGATTCTTGGTAAGAAGTAGGCTCATGATCATTCTATATCTTATCTAGAAGAGACATGTTAAGGGTCATACTTCTAGTTATCCTTTGGCTAACTAAATTCTACTCTTTAGGACCCCTAGAATGATCCAACCACTTGGTCCTTTTGACACAAGTCCCACCCTTTTCTAACTCAATAAAGTCTTCATTGAATTTGACATCCCTTGAAACAAATACAATGCATGAAGAAGGTGAGTATAACCTGTAGCCCATATGTTCTGCATCATAGCCAACAAAGATGAATTTTTGAGACTTTTTGTCTAATTTATTCCTTTTTTCTGAAGGAATATATGAAAATGCATCACATCCAAACACTCTTAAGTGTGAAAATTTTGGCTTTTTACCATTCCAAACCTCATAAGGAGTCTTCCCATCAACTTATTTTTAAGGACACATGTTAAGAATGTAGATTTTTGTACTGGATGCTTCACCCCGAATAAATTGAGGTAAGTGGTCACCAAGCATGCATCTTACCATCTCCATGATTGTACTATTTTTTCTCTCTGCAACACCATTTTGTTTAGGAGTGTATGGATAGGTAAACTACATTTTGATCCCATGAGAAGAACAAAACTCATTGAAATCATTGTTATTGTACTCCCATCCATTATCACTTCTAATAATTTTGATCTTTGCTCCCTTTTGATTTTCTACCAAAGCTTTGAACTCCTTGAATGTCTCAAAACAATATGATTTATTCTTAAGTAGATACCCAAAGATCATTCTTGAATAATCATATATAAAGGTGAGAATATAGGATGCACCACCAAGTGATCTAACATGTAATGGACCCATAATATCTGTATGAATGAGTTGAATAATTTGTGTGGCCCTTTTTGACTTGTCCTTTGCAAAATTTGGTTTTCTCATCTTGCCTAAGATGCATGTTTCTCATAAACCATGAATAGGTGAAATGTTAGGCAAGCCTTCAACCAAATTTTTGGACTTCATCATTTGAATATTTTGATAGTTTGTATGGCCTAACCTTAAGTGCCAAAGCTTGCTATTAGGAGGAACATTAGTTGCTAAAAACACTTTAGGAGGATAATCACCTAAAAAATAAATATTATTCTTTACATAACCTGTAATGATTGGTAGCATGCCTTTCCTGATGCTCCATGAAGTTGCATTAAACTCAATAGTGTGACCACTTCTAGCAACTTGCAAAACTGAAATTAAATTTCTCCTAAGGTTAGGCACATATTGGACATTATCAAGTAATTTCCATTCAATTACAACATTGCCAACACCTTTTACTTGAAGTATAGTATTATCACCAATGACAACTGAATCTGAAGAGTGCTTATGAAAGTCCACAAACTTATCCTTTTCAAAACACATATGGTTAGTGCATCCAGAATCTAACACCCATTCATTAGAAGTAGATGAGTCAATGGAGTAGAGGGAACAAACAAAGTTATTTTTATTAGAATTTTGCTTTATATTTTTGTTCTTTTTCTTTCCCTTACCAAATCATTTCTTAGGTCCTTGTCCCTTAGCCTTTTCTTGCTCTTCCTTTTTTGCAATATTCTTCTTCTTGAAACAATTTTTTTCCTTGTGGCCTTTATTGCCACAAAAGTTGCAAGTAAAATCAACTCTAGGCTTTTTGGGTTGGAAATTTTGATTTTTCCTTCCCTTGTATTTATTCTTGAAGGAAGCCTTAGTGGCAAACATTCTTCTCCTTGACAACTTGACCATTCATTTTATCTCTATTAAGAGACTCTTCATGTTGAATCAATAATTGTGAAAGAGTGTTGAGAGGAATGCCATCCTCTTCTTGCTCTAGCCTAGTCTCAATAATGGTGACAAAATTCTTGAACTTGCTTGACAAGTTCCTCAAAATGATAAACCTTAAGAGCTTCTCACTTATCCAATCATAATTACAAGCCAATAGTTGATTTCTCATATCTTTCATATTTGAGAGGAAGATCAAGGCACTTTCTTTTTCACCTTGCATAGTGCTAAGAATTTTGGACAATAAAGTGAATTTCCTTTATGTTTTGGACCATAGATGGACTTGTCTTAGCAAATACCATGCATCTTTAGCATGCTCACAATGGCTTATAGTGAGAAATATCTCATCACTCACACTATTGATAATCATGGAAAGTGCAAGGTGGTTGTTGTTGTTGTATGTCTCAAGTGCCCTTGCCCGGGTTGGGATTGCTTCATCTCCATTCACAATGGGCCATAACTTTCTTGCTTGAAATTCAGCCCTCATCCTTGGTTCCCATATTCCAAAATTTGATCCATCAAGGATGTGCTTAGGTGTGAAGGAGATTCCATGATCAACCATTCTAGAAAGTGAACATAATCAAAACATAAGATGCATTGACAAAGGAAATAAATGATGCAATAAAAAAGTAGATAAACATACTTGCATATATAAAAAAAAAACATAACTTTCAAGTAATCTACTTTTCAATCATCAAATATAATCATCATGAAAGATAAAATTAAGCATCATCAAGAAAGATAAGAATCATCATGAAAGATAATCAACATCATCATGAACTACTATAACCATATTGCAATTAAAAACTATAACCATATTGCAATTGAATAAAGGAAATAAACCAAGATAAACTTGCAATAGATTAACTTGCAATAAGAAGGTAACTAACCATAAAAATCATCTTGCAAAAAAATAAACTAACTTGAATTGAACCATAAAACATTTTTTAAATGTTATATAGTCAATATGTTAGTAATTTAGTGTTCATTTTAAGGTTTTGCTATAGCCTAATGAATTGCAAATTCATCTCACCCAAGGTCAACCAAGCTACCCAAAAGGGTACAGGTACGAGGACCCAAAAATGACTTGCTACCGATAGAGCGAATTCTTTTGGATTCAATAGGTGTTTAGCAAATATAAACTGTGATGCAAGATTAAGTAAATTTTAATCAAATACTAAATTTGTGGTTAGTAAGTTGGTTCATTTTTAACCTTCTTGATTAATATGAAAATTAGTAAATTGCAAGTTAATTGGTTAGTAGATTGTTTAGTAGCAAGTTAGTAAGTTAGTAGTTATATTAGTTGAGATGCAAAATAGGAAAAACACAAATACTCTCTCTCTCTCTCTCTCTCTCACTTTCATTCTATTTTACTTTCATTATGAGAGATACAAGTTACATTTTTACATTATGCTTCAAGCAAATTCTTGAGAGAGATCGGAAGAAATTAATAAAAATAGGGGGAAGAGAGTGAAAAAGTTGATCTGAAATTGCCTTGTATATTCCAAAACATACTTGGATAACCTTGCAAAATAAGTAAACTCACAAACAACCATTGTTAACGTGAGAAAAAAATGACTATAAGGTCAAAATTATTAGACAATTTGACTAAAAATTTGCTAAAAATTGCATCAAAAGGATTCTAGTTGCATTATACAATAATAAAAAATGCATTTTTATGCAAAAAATATGACTATTAGGTCTTAAAATAAAATAAATGACTGTTTTTTTTATTAAAAAATAGAATAATAAATGACTATTTTTTTTAATTAAATGACTGTTTTTTTTTATTAAAAACAGAATAATAAAAAATGATTATTATTTTTTATTAAATGACTTTTTTTTATTAAAAAAAAACAGAATAATAAAAAAAATGCTTGTTTTTTTTTATTAAATGATTATTTTTTTATTAAAAAATAGAATAATAAAAAAAAAATTAGACTGTACAGCAAAATGGGTGGGAGGCCATTTGGCCCCCAAATAAAAAAAAATTACCTCAGACTTATTTTTCACCAAAATAGGGCAAATAATATATGGAAATAGGGTTTTTGGGCCTTCCGGATGCAACCATTGGGTCTGTTTGGCTCCAAAACCCTTCCAGCAAAAGCTCAATGCCAAACATTTATAGATTTAAAATGAAAACACCTTTTGTAAAAGATATAACTAGATCAAAAAAAAATTAATAAACCCTAATGGCAAATTTGCTAAATAAGTTTACCCAAATATCAAATGCATAAAATACCCAAATATCAAATGCATGCATTAAAACAAAAAAAAATACCTTAATGGGTTTTTCACCTCAAAGGATTGAAGATACTTGATGGAGATCCCAATTGCTCTGATACCAAATGTAAGACAAGCAAAGTCTCTCCAAGATCGAAGAATGCTCCACAAGATCAATCACACAAAAAAGAGGAAAACCCACAACACCAATATTAAGTGGTAAAACCCTACTTCAAATGAAGAAGGGAAACATCCACTATGAAGCTCACTATACTACTCAATGATTCAACAATACAAGAATGCTTCAATGTTATGCAACAATATGCATCAACATGATATATATATATATATATAGAGAGAGAGAGAGAAAGAGATGCAGTAGACAACACCCCTATTTAAAGAGAAGTTTTTCTACTACAACCCTAAAATTGCCCTAATATTATCACAATCTTATATTGATATGTGTGACAAGTGGCATCTATCAAATATTAAAAATTTATTGGTTACTTTTTAATATTTGCTAAAAAAGGGGAAATAACTTTTTCCCACAAATTAAATATTCGTAGCACCCTTATTTTATTTATTAATTGGGTGGGAATATTTTTACATAAAATAGAATTATTTTCTAATTCAAATATTATTCTTTAGACTTTATATTTTAGTCTAAGAATAATTTAAACAATGTTGCATTACATATTCCAACAGGAAACAGAAGAGAAATGGACATTTTGAAAAATCTTTGTGGAGTATAGAGTAGGAGATGCAAATATTGATACAAGACTGGCACATACAGAGAACATAATGAAAGCTACGAGTGAGCTAGAAAATATCAAGTATGAAGGACCTAAGATAGTGGATATCAATTTAGGAATGGAGAAAGAACCTAGGATAGTCCACTGTGGCGATGATTGGAATCCCGTATTGAAGGAAACAACTTTCAAGATATTCTTGGAGTGCAAGGATATCTTCACATGGACGTATAAGGATTTGAAAGGAATCCCACCCAAGTTATGTGTCCATAATATTACACTAATATTTGGTGCTCAACCTGTTAGGATGAGGCCATATAGAATGAATCCCAAGTATGTGGCATTGGTGAATACGGAGATAAAAAAGATGTTGGAAGTAGGAATTATATTCAGGGTGACAAACAGTGAATAAGTTTCACCTATAGTAATCACATTGAAAAGGGAATATGATAAGATAAGGATATGCGTAGAATTTAGGAGTCTAAACGCAATGACCATCAAGGATCCCTTTCCTATTCCATTGACAGATTCTATCTTGGAAGAAGTTGCAAGACATGAGACCTATTCATTTTTGGATGGATTCTCAAGATACAATCAAATTAGATACTGAGAAGGATGAGTTGAAGACCACATTTATTGTGTAGAATGGCATCTATACATATAATTTAATGCCATTTGGGCTCTGTAACACCCTAACTACATTTCAGCGCATCATACTATATATATTTGACCAATTGGCAACGAGAAATTTCAAAGCATTTTTGGATGATTGGTCCATTTATGGGAAGATCAAGGAGCATCTTCCAGCTCTTAGTGAATGTATGATCAGGTGTAGAAATGCACATATATGATTTAACCCAACAAAGTATTTTTTGTTGGTACCATATGGAAAATTGTTAGGACACATTATGTGCAGCAAAGGATTGAAGACAGATCCAGATAAAATTTGGGTAATATTATACATGGAAGAACCCTTTGACGTGAGTTACCGAAGGTTTATTAGAAATTATGCACATGTAGCCTACCCATTAGATTCTTTTATGAAAAATAATATTCCTTTCAGATGGACAGAGGAGCACCAGGGAGCCTTTGAGGATTTGAAGGCTAAGTTGGTAAGCAGTCCGATTTTGGTGTTTCCAAGTTAGGATAAGGAATTCCATGTCCAGATCGATGCCTCAAAATTTGCTAGTTGCCTGTTGTCAAGGCCAGAAAGAAATTATAATACAATAGAAAGGGAAGCCTTGGGGATGGTATATATAGTTCAAAAGTTTAGGCATTACCTATTTGCGAACCCCTTTACATTTATGTCGATCATCAAGTATTATTATACTTAATAAACAAACTAGTAATACAAGGACAAGTTAGTAGATGGTTCCTTACGCTCCAAGATTTTGTATTATGAGTGGTGGTGAGACCTCACAAGAAGCATGTGATTGTAGACTAGTTTTCTTGAATACGATCAAGGGAGCCAACAAGAGAAAAATTTCCTTATGAATTTCTAGATGCATAGTTATTTACCATTAATGTTGTGCCATCATGGTACAAGTTGGTTGGTTAGTACCTATCCATAGGGGAGTTACCATAAGAGATGACGGCAATTGAAAATAAGATAATAATCATGAATTCAACACCTTTCCATATAATAGCAGGATTGTTATACAATATATGAAGTGATGGTCTCTTGAGGATATGTGTAATGGAGGAAGAAGTTAAAATGGCATTGAAGGAAGCCCATGCAGGTTTAGCAGGGGGACACATGGGACCAGATGCGATTGCATGAAAAATATTGTTAGTAGGTCTATGGTGGCCCACATTGTACAATGATGCAAAATAACACATGAAAGCTTGTGATACTTGCCAAAGAGCAGGTAAACTGGTCAAGAAGGACTTTATGCCCTTACATCCATCGCAACCACAAGAGTTGTTTGAACATTAGGGCGTAGACTTCGTAAGACCATTTAATACATCTCAAATATGAAAATGCAGATATATCATAGTGGCAACAGAATACCTCAAAAAATGGGTAGAATCAAGAACATTACCTGATAATTCTACCAAAAGTACAACATGATTTTTGTACAAGCAGATAATCACAAGATTCAGTATTTCGCTATGTATAATGAGTGATCATGGAGGACACTTCATTAATGAGATTATAAATACACTGATGATAGATTTTAAGATTTTACACTCCCTATCCAGTTCATACTACCCGAGAGCGAATGGGCAGGTGGAAGCGACTAATAAAGTCTTAGTATCAACTCTGTATAATACCTATGGGATAGAAGAATCAGACTGAAAGGAAAGGTTACCATCCATTTTTTGGGTATATAGAAAAAATTTTAAACCAACAATGGAACATACCCCTTTCCAATTGATGTATGGTCAATAAGCGGTGGTGCTAGTCAAGTTTTTGATACAAATTTTGAGTTATAGTAGAGCATCGCTTGGGAGATCAAGAAATTTTGGAGGAACGACTGATGATGCTAATAAAAATAGATGAAATAAGATCCATGGCATAGTGGGAGATTGAGATAGCCTAGAAGAGATGAAATATGTGGCATGACAAGCATTTGAGGAAGTTGGAACTTAGTCTAGGGGACTTGGTTCTCAAATTTAATGGGAAGTGGAAGATCAATCCAGGTAAACTAAAGACGTTATGGCTTGGACCTTATAAAGTGATTGAATTATTGGATAATGGAGTGGTCAGGTTGTAGAACCTAAATGGGATGAAGGTACCCAACATTGTAAATTGCTCAAAGTTGAAGCCTTACAAAGTACAATGTTTATTCATTGCTTCGAAAGATATTGAATGAAGAAGAATATCAGAAACTCAAAACGAGGCTCATCATGAGCCAGGTATACCATAGGAGGAGCTGGCTATGGGACTCGTAAGAATATTTGCCAAAATTGAGGATATGCATCCAATAATTGAACAACAGGAGTTGGCACCTAGACCCGATGAAATAAGAAGGGTGTGAGTACATATCAAACGGGCTGACAAGACCATAAGAGAGGGAGAAGAGTGGATCCCTCTAGCCACAGAAGGCTATCAAGAGAGAGCACTATTACCAAGAGATTCAAATAGGAGATACCCACAGATAGAGCATAGGGAACTACCTCAACAATCGAAAGGACAAAGAAGGGTAAGGCTGATAGTGCACAACAAATATAGAGTGGACACATTTGAGATGGAAATTTTAGAGGATGCTAGGGAGGAAATAATAGAAGAAGAACTAGCAAAACTTTCCCCATTGGCTCAGATAGGGCTATTACAACAGAGGATGAGAACACAAACCCAACAATTATAGGAAGAGTATCAAACACTACGAGGTCACAATGAGATATTGAGAGTGCAAGTAATCCAAGAATTGGATGGTACCATACAAAGATTGGATGAATAGAGGGAAGTTAGATTACAAGAGATTAGAAGTGAACTTGAGTAGGTTGAAAACTTAAATCCAAGAAATGGTGGAGGAAATGAAGGTGCAAGTACAAATTCACCACCTCCACCAAGTGAGCAGCCTACGATAAATGAGGGCGTAGGAGTACTTTGGCGAGATATAGAGGAGACCACCACATCACCTAAATTACACCACAATATAGTAGGTATGATAGATTCTAATATGAAGGAATGTCATGGTTGGTAAGAGAGCCTAGTACAGATTAGGATGAACAAGAGAATTCTCATAATCCTCAGAGGGATCAAAGTATTCCACTTAGAGCATTGATACCAAGGCAAGTCAAGGGAGTTCAACAGGACAGACCCAAGAATGATACACAGGCATATACAATAGCTCACAATTAATTGAGAAGACAAAGGATTGAAGTTAACCGATTGGAGAGATTGATGAATTTTCCAATCGACTGAGTAGAATAAAGAGAAGAGGGTCAAACTGACTCTAGCTCTGAAATAGACTTTTTAGACGATTATAGAGCAATATTGGCATCTTCATTCCTCCAAATATCCTTTAAGGAAAGAAGATGGAGGCATCGCTTGGTACAAGTTGATAGAAGATTCAGAACCTTATGACAATTGTCACCAAATCATATTCCACTAGCTAATATCGAGTTGGTCGATATTACTCTTGATGACCAAAGAATAAGAGGAAGAATTGGACAAGGACCTCTAAGAGGAAGAGGAAGAGGTAGATGACCAGAACACGATGGGAACCTGAGTGATGTTGCAATTAGAGGAGGTAGAGGATGAGGAATATTCCAACCCCCTACTACCAGATGTCCTGGAGATAACTTGCTAGCATGTTTGAATTGGGTAAGGAACCCACAACACATACTCTGACTAAGAGGTATGTTACGAAATGTGGTTGGAAGACGCACGGGGGGGCGACCACCCCTGAATCAACAAGGACCCCAACGGGAATTGGCGGTTACCCCGAGTAAGAGAAGAGTCATCAATAGTACAAGGAGGTTTCATGCCTAGAATAAGTGGAAGGGGAAGATACCCATGTGGTCGAAACCTTTTTGGTAGAGGAAGGGTACACTTCAAAAATGGTGGAAACCTAGGCCAACAAAGGACCTGATAACCAGGTTTGGAGCCAAAAATGATCCGTGGAGATAGGCAAATAAGTCACTCAAATGATAGTAGAGTGGTGAGAACACCACCACCACAGGATCAACTACCTGGATGGTGAGAAGAATGCCCACTAGGGGACGAGACTCCAATTTGCCAATGTACAATACTGAACTATACACATTATAGGAGGGCAAATGAACGGGAAACAACATCACAGGAAGAGACCAGTCAAGCAGAGGTACAAGAGGATACCACTAATCGAAATGTTATGGTCGAACCTTGATGCCAAGAGTGGGATGGGGTCTTACAGGTGAATGTCACTGTACGATTACCCAGGAGGTAAGTATAATTAGACTAGGATTGAAAAAAAAGAGAAAAAGGAAAATTGAAAAAAAAAAGATAAAGAAAAAAATGAAAAAAAAATTGTGCCTTAGTTGTGAAAATCCCTTGGGATGCAATTAGGAAGGACGAGGTTGAAAACCGGAAATGGTGACCTTTCCAAAGAAAGAAAGCAAAAATTCCTCTAAGTAATGAAATTGTACAATGAAAAGAGAGAATTGTACAAAGTAAGAATGACATGCAAATCGTACAAGAGGTCGTACGGTACGACTTAGATCATTCGATGTATGATTTTTGAACTAACCCATTTAATGAGGCATGTGACAAAGCAGCGATTAGAGGAAAAGGAGGGGGAAAAGACAAAAATTTGAAACCAACTACTGAGTTGTCAATCATCTAGCAGTGGAGATGGAAAAAGCAAGCAACTTGGCACCTATTTTTTTAAAATTTAGGGTTTTATTAGGGTTTTTGAAAACTTGCTTTAAAAGGAAAGGGACTTAACCATTTTTCACCAAGCAAGAAAAATCAAATTTTTTTCAAGAGATTGAAGGGGAAAATTGTACATACATAACATAAGACTACATGGGCGAGAATTTTTCATTGGTACTCTGAAGATTGCAGACCCATTACTAAATTGTACCAAGGATTTCTTTTCCACTTCGAAGAATTAACCTGAAAGAGAGAAATTGAGGGTTTTTTTCTCCATAGAATGGGGAAATTCAAAAATTTTCAAGATATTACAGCCAAGGATGTCATAATACATCATCATACAGATTTTGAATGGAGAAATTGTTGATTAAATCCTGGGGAAGCAGAGATTAGCGATGGAAATTAGATAAAGTGTAAGGAAATAGAGGATTGAAACCCTAAAAATATGAGAAATATAGCAAAGGTGAGCTGGGAGACATGAGGAGGGAAAAATCCAGACCATACAGCTATACAGTGCAGCCATAATTTTGTCGAAGTAAAGAAAATTGTGCCAGGAGTGAAAGAGTGGAAGATTTGTTGAGAAAAAGCATGGAAGGATAGATCGGGCCAATCCGGCAACTAGGTTGGTGGCAGAATTGGTAAAGGAGACCAAAAATCCAAGATTTTTCAATATTAAGGGTGAGAAAAGATGTATTGTACGATTTGAGGGTATATTATATGATTTCCAGGCAAAAGGGTGCAAGTTGAAGAGGTTTTTTGCCATTTTTGGCAGTTTTTAAGAGATCGTACGGAAGCATACGGAATCGTACAAATTTTAAAAGGGAGGGCATCTAGAAGATAGCAGTGTACAAAGTACTGGTAGCTCGTACAATTTTAGACCGTCGTTGTACGATTTGATAGAAAATTGACCATTTGAATAATTGACGAGGTAAAAAGGAAGAACTGCTAAAAGTATGTATGGTCTGGAAAAGATGGAGGATTATAAAATCATACACAGGACTTAGAATCGTACATTGTATGCTTTTACTAAGCTTGTACAATTTATTGTACATTTTTTAATTACGAAGGAGGAATTTAAGTAATCGGTGAGATGTTGGAGAAATGATCTTAAAATAAGAGTTTGGATGTTGATTGAGGTGGATTGCAACACATAGGGTGGAGATATCACCAGGTTCACTACATGAGAGAGAGGTATACTAACGGTAGCACTCAAGCCATTAGTTTTAGTCCCATGAAAGGTGTGGTAATTGTCTATGGAGGAGAGGAGGATATAAGTCGTGGAGGAGATAGAGCCATTGGCGGGAACACCTAGATAGAACACCACCAAGGCACAGAGAGGTAAGAATGGCCCAAGACACTACCTCATGAAGGGAATTGAGGAGTGAAGTGCATTTACAGTAGTAGGAAGAATACCTAAGTAGTTGGAAGGAGGAATTCTAGGTGGAATTTTCAACTATTACATTCGTACAACATGGAGCGAAAACATGCAAGAAATGGTGGAATGATGAGAAGAATATGTCTCATCCCTAGAAGAAAACATTTAAGAATGTGCAAGTGTTAATAATTGTACAAATCCCACTATTTCATCAAACATTCTTCCAGAACTATCTTCTATAAATAGTTCAAGCATATAATGCGGCGACGAGGACAACCTATGTCAATGTGGGCAAGTATCAAGGCACCTTTTGTCCTAATATGAATTAGCCTCCTTAAGTAGTAAATATGCCAGGTCCAAGTAGGATCTCGATGAGATCATGCAAAAATGTTGAATTAATCAAAATATACACACAAGACACAAAATGTTGAATGATCATGTGTGTTTTTTTCTTCTTGTATCTCATGGTTCTACTTTTGTTTTTCTTTGACATTTATGTTCTTGTAAGATATTCCTTCAATTTGTTAAAACTTTTTCGAAGGAACCATCTTTGATACCAATTGAAGAACACAATATTATATTGAGAGGGGGGATGAACAATATAAGATCACTTTTTACTTTTCTTTCTCAAATAGTATTATTCAATATAATCAATGGCAATATCAATATAAGTAACTAAAGCAATGTAGAAATCATCACATACAATAGAGACACCAATTTAATGTGGTTCACCCAATGTGGGCTTCTCCACGAAGAAAATATTTCACTAAAATTTTCTCAGTCAATCTCTTAGGAATCATTTCCCTATTACAATGTTTATGGATCTCTATCTAAAGGAGACAACAATCCTAATTAATTTCATGGATCTCTATCTCCTTTCTCCTTAGCTCTGACTGGTGATATTCTAGAAGAATTGTTGCCCCCACTGCTATGGTTAATGGATCTGTATCCACTGAAGACACCTATCCTCACTGCCCAGGATAATGGATCTCTATCCATTGGATATTGTCCTCCTATATACTGTATCACCTTCAAATATCTATCTCAAATATGCACTAAACATAGTCCTTTGGTCTAGCACAAATCTGCTCAATATCTATCTCTAGTCTGGCACAAACCTATCCTCAAATCTACACAAAACTCTATCCTTGAATCTGTACTAAACATAGTCCTTTGGTCTAGCACAAATATATCCTCAATATTTGTCCTCTTATCTGCACTAAACACAATCCTTCGGTCTAGCACAAATCTATCCTCAATATTTATCCTCAAGCCTTAACTCAAAGCTTGAATTAATCACAAATCAAATCTGTTCGATCTACCCCAAACCTTAACTCAAGGTTTGAACAAATCAATCAATCAACTCTGCTCTCAAGTCTTCTCAAATACTTTTCTCAAATATACCTTATAATATTCCACAAAAATTCACACTAACATATCCACAAGTCCTCTCTAGAACTTGTCCAAATCTGCTCTCAACAAGTCCTCACTAGAACTTGTCTAAATCTACTCAATAAGTCCTCACTAGAACTTATTCAAATATGCTCTCAATCTATATTGTAAGCTTCCACAAAAACTCACACAAATCTATCCACAAATCTTCTCAAAGACTTACCTAAAATCTGCTCAACAAGTCCACACTAGAACATGTCCAATCTCATAGAAACATAAAGAGAATTGTTAGAGACTCAATATGCTTCACATTCATCACAATGCTCAATCACTTTCAATAACTCTTTTAGAAACATATAGAGAATTTTTAGAGACTCAATATGCTTAACATTTACCTTAATGCTCAATAACTTCCAATCACTCTTTTAGAAACATACAGAGAATTCTTAGAGACTCAATATGCTTCACATTTACCTCAATGCTCAATCACTTTCAATCACTCTTTGAGAAACATATAGAGAATTGTTAGAGACTCTATATGCTTCACATTTAACTCAATGCTCAATCACTCTTTTAAAAATATACAAAGAATTGTTAGACACTCAATATATTTCACACTCATCAACATTCAACCTCTTTCTCAAATCAATTCAGAATATAGAACAATTTGTTTCATATAACTTGAGCTATCACTTCACACATCCACTTGACTAGTCTCAATGAACTCTACTAAATCAATCACTCAATGAAATGATCCTTGATCATAAATCCTAGTCCAAACATATGAATACTCACTCAAATGTTTCCAACAATGGTTATCAACCAATCTAACATAACAACGATACTCATGTTCTTTGCAAACCCTAGTTCAAGTTATTCACTCAACTTAATCACTTCAACAACAATGCTTATAAAACAAGGTTTTATCAACAACTCTCAATTCCATAAAACCTTGAAGCATTAATTAAAAACACACTCAACAATGCTTAACCAAAAAATCCTTTTCACTCCAACTTTTCATTCACAACTTTCAACAATCACTCACTAGGAAGAATATGCCCATACCTTTTGTTGGATGTAAAGGTACCTTTAGAAAAACCTGTCTTAATCACAATTTCCTTCTTTCCAATTCCAATGGTTAGACACAACAATATCACTTCAACACTTTATCAAAAATATTCCTTAGACACAAAATAATCACAACTCAATTATACCTTATAACTCCCTTTTTAAATCAACATACACAAATCATACATGAAAATAATAATTCCTTGAATACACCTTATAAACTCCTTACTTAAAATAATATACAACACTTCACAAACACCTTACAACTCTTTCCAACCATTAAAGAAAATGATATCAAAATTTAATTTGCATAACCCTTATAACTCCCCATGCAACCTTATAAACCAAATATAATGCAAAAATTAATTTTTAATTTTTCAACAACCACTTCCGAAATTTTCGGTGCCTAAATTCCAATGCATACCTTGCTTTCCCCAAAAAGGGGTTTCGATGTGATTCGATCCGTCGTCTCCCTAAGGCCTAAGCGCCTTAGCGCTTGGGAGCCCACCACATGGGCTATAGTCCCCATGTGAAGGAAAAATCACTTCCTCCACCTTATGCCTCATGCGCCTTTTGACTTCTTCAAATTCCACTACTCTCCACTTCGTTGTAGCACGTGTCGCAAGCAATTCGCATAAATTTCTAACGAAGGAATGGTAAGTTCTAAGGTGGGTGGATCCCTCTTTTTATACATGATTTTATCTTTCTCCCACATCGATGCTTTTAGTAATTCGAATTAAAATTTGAATTATGATTTTAATAACCCACCTTTGGGTTAAAACATTAATATAAATTAACTTTATAATTAATATTAAAACTAATTAATAATTAATTTACATAACTTAGGTTAAGTAAATTAAGTTATAAATTAATTTAATAAAAATTATATTAATTAATTTATAATTAAGTTAAAACCTCCTTTTATAATATTATAAAATAATTTATAATATTATTTACTTGGGCATCTTCTTTTGCACTTTGGTCCACATCTGATCTCCTGAAACCGGGCTATCTTTTGCACATATTGGAGAACCTAAAACTGATGTTGCCCACTGAAGCTACCAGTGACTAGTGCTAAAATCCTGACATCAATGACCACTCACTCTTGAAATCAATGGCAATTTATCTACTCAAAATATCCAATAATGGGATTAAGTCACATCATATGCATGTGATCAAGGCACCTCATAACACATGGGATCAAGATGCCTTGACACAAATATATATATATATATATATATATATATATATATATATTTCTCAATAGAAGTAAGCACCTTTTAGTTGTCTGGGTGTTAGGTGCTCCTCCCCTGTAATGGGATCAATGTACTTTCTTCCAAAGGGATCAAGGTGCCTCCCCATAATAGGATCAAGGCACCTTCCTCTAATGGGATCAAGGTGCCTACTCATAATAGGATCAAGGAACCTTCCTCCAATAGTATCAAGGCGCTTCCCCATAATGGGATCAAGGCACCTTCCTCCAATAGGATCAAGGCGCCTTCCCATAATGGGATCAAGGTGCCTTCCTCCAATGGGATCAAGGTGCCTCCCTATAACAGGATCAAGGCACCTTCCTCCAATGGGATCAAGACACCTCCCCATAATGGAATCAAGGCATCTTCCTCCAACGGGATCAAGGTGCCTCCCCATAATGGGATCAAGATGCCTTCCTCCAACGGGATCAAGGTGCCTCCCCATAATGCGATCAAGGCACCTTCCTCCAATGGGAATCAAGGTGCCCTTTTGTTGTTTAAAATTCAATATTTTGCTGGCATGTCTGTTGTCACAAAGTTGATCAGGTCCTCCAATATTTTTTTTTTGCATGCTACATTAGTAGCTATTTAATCCAACATGAAGGTGGATATTTTTTTTTATTTATAGGAAATTAACACCCTCATTCATATCAGAGTATGACTATCTCCTCTGGATGGAGACATTCAAGGTTCTACCTTCTAAGAAAATCAAATACATATTCATGGATCATGTGCCGGTGATGCCTAGGTTTCCCAAGCTGCCTAGTTCATGCATTCAGGGCCATTCACCTACAAAAGAAAACAAGAAAAAAACTAAAAAATAAGGTGCAGTCTAGTGTAGTTCATGCATGTTAATTCTAGGTTTCTTTTGTGGCTGCTCCACAACTAGTCCCAAAAAAAAATTGGGGACCCATCTTTTCATTTTGATATTTGGATGTTTGCGGTTCGTTTTAAGTATCTTTTGCTTTCATTTTGTGTTGGGTTTGCAATTGTCGTTCATTTCCTGTCGGTGATATTTTCTTGTCGTCAACCTTTTCTTATCGATTACTTTTTGTCGTCAATTTCTTGTCGTTGACCTTTTCTTATCGATGACTTTTTGTCGACAATTTTTTTCTTGTCGATGACTTTTTACCGTCAATTTCGTATCAACGATTTTTTTTCTTGTCAACGACTTTTTGTCATCAATTTCTTATCAACGATTTTTTCTTGTCGATGTCTTTTTATCGTCAATTTCTTGTTGACGATTTTTTTCTTGTCAATGATTTTTTCTTGTCGACGACTTTTTATCGTCAATTTCTTGTCGACGATATTTTATCGTCATTTCGTTGGTGAGGATTTTTATTGTTAGATTTGGGTGTTTTCCTCCTTTTGTATATGTGATATAAAATAAAATAAAAAAATGAAAGAACCACGTATGTTTATTGAATATAATTGATGGTTCCAATAAATGATTTTACAATAAAACAAAAATAAAAAATTGAAATCTATATCTATATATATTCATATATAGATTTGAAAAATAAATAAATAATAAAATATTAAATGAACAAAATGATCACATATTTATAAACATGAAACAAAATTCCAATCATGGAATATGCCACTAGACTTGCAATAAATAAAATAAAATAAATAAAAAATAAATAAAATAAACTGTTGTAAAAGTTTAACCTTTCAAATGATATTTTAATAATATGAAAGGTTAAAATGAAACTTAAAAAAATATATATATTAAAAAAATTAAAAAGAGAAATCAAAATAAAATATGAATATGAAGTCGTCGACTTCTTTCATATCATTTATTTTTTTATGTTAGTCTTTGTTTAAAATTAATATTAATTCATGTTATGATGCAGGCAGGATAAGCGACACCATTGACGGCGGAGGAGATGAAACTATGGCACGCTTGACCGAGAGGGATGGTGTTTCGAACGAAGACATGGCATATGACGAAGACAGCCAGCGCTGCCGAGTTGGACGAGAAGAATGTGAGGACAGCGAGCAAAATAAAATGACGTGGGGTCCATTCATATGGCGGCAATTTTTGGCAGTAAATCATGGCATTCAAAACGGAGATGGTTTGTTCGAGAGCACCACGGCATTGTGGATTAGACCAAAGAATAGATGAGGCGGCAGCCTCTCCTTCAACCTCGATGTGACACATAGCCAGATGAAAACCTCCAAATGCATGGCATCACAGATTTACATTCCTGGTTTGGCATTGTATTCAAATTTGGGCAGCAACGGATAGCTGTAACATGCAGGCAAACACAAATGGCGACGATTATTATCTTGCATCAACGAAGGCCCATGAAATGGGTCAATCTGATAGTCATGCTAATATGCATAATATGCATAAACCACGTGGGTGAAAATATTGTATTGCAGTGATACGTTACTTTTAATACCCAAAGTTATGAAAGACAAAAGATTATCCAAAGTGCAATACTTTTGGAAGTGAAAGCATCAAACAGAGATTGGAAACCCGAAACAGAAAAATGAAAGAAAGGATTTTGAAACGAAAAGGGGGGAATGAAAGGCCAAAGGGCAAGGATGGAAAATGAGCAGTCAAGAGAAAACTTGAAATATCCATTGAAAATTTGGAAGAGGAGCTGGACCTTTTGGAAGGCCAAGTGCTACCAGATTTTGAAGGTAAATGGAAACCCATTTTTAATGCAAGCTTCAAAAATTTCAGGCCTTGTTAGCAAGAAAGGATGAGAAAATTTTTGCATGCATGAATTTGATTGTTTTATCTTTCCCCTTTCAGATTCTGGATTTATAGATGAAGTTTATGCAATTTTTTTGGTTACTTCATGCGAATATTTGGAATCTGAAACTGATTTTTGTACCCTAGGAACTAGCACCTAACTTGTTTTGATTGTGCTTGTTTTGCAGGTCTAATAGGCTAGGTTGCATGTATAAAACTCTCACATATTCGGTTTTGCAGGACGAGGTGCTATCAAACTGATGTGGCTTTGCATTTCTGTGTTTTCAGCATTTGATTTTATGCAGATTTTTATTTTTTCAGTTTTCAAACTTTTATTTTCAGATTTTTTTTCAATTTTCAAGCATTAAAATAAACATTAAAAAAAAATCAAAATTTAAAAATAATTGCATGGCTGCCTAGAATGATCATCAATATTCAATACGCAATAGATTCGGGCTCATTCCGATGTCATTTCGATTTTATATTAATTTTTGAAAACTGTTGTTTTTCAAGGGTTTTATAATTTCAAAAATTCATTTTTTTTCAGTTTTGGAGGCAAATCAGATTTTAAAATTCTGCATTTTCATTCATAAGCCTATGATGACATTTCCTTCATGAAAATTTCAATTTCATTGAAGGGGTTATGTTTTATGACATTTCACAAATTACCGTTTTTGGAGCAATAAATGCACATTTTCTTCATGAAAATTTTGATTTCATTGAAGGGGGTAATTTTATAGGTTATATTAAAAGGTTGTTATTCCAAAGCATTAAATTACCTTTCTTTATGAAAAATCATTTCATAAAAGAGGGATAATTTTTTTTTTTTTTTGAATTTACATGATGGAATCGGTAGCCGCCACGAATCTGGGCAAGTTGTCCAGCTTTTATGGCCACCACAATATTTTGCGCTGTCCGCCCTAGAAGCCGTTACACAGATCTTCGCACAGTCCGCCCCTATAACCACCATGCCACAATCATTTTAAACCTTTTATGCCGCTGAAAGCACCAAGAAAGGGACAAGCGTTCAGTCCGACGAGGCCCGAGATTTGAACCTTGGACCTCCACCCCCTTATGGGGTTTGGATGAACCAATTGTTCTACACCTCGGACCTCAAAATAGGGATAATTAAATGACATTTTAAAGCCTTTATTTTAAGGTCATAGATTATTGTCTCTTTGTGAAAATCAATTTCACCAAAGAGGGATAATTTATTAACCACATTGAAAGCTATCTTTATCTTCATGATAAGAAGCTATATTCAAGGAGCCTATTCATCATTTTGGATTTATATTCATAGATAGATTTGATCTTTACTTTCACATTTAAAGTAGGATTTAATGCAAGATAAAACTTGATCAAAATCTACTTAATAAGGGAAGACAAAATCTATCTTAAAACCCTCAAGATAAAAGGAATTAAGGTTACATCATGGTCATATGAGGGCCAATTCACATTTACTTTTATTTTGGTTTAGTGAACATTCATTAAAGTAGCATGGTAAAATAAACCAACACATGCCCCTTATTTACAGTTACTTGCAATCACTAGGGTATTCCAAGCATTAAATTGATACATCTTTATTTGATATTACAAATACACATATGCAAATGCTAATATAGCAGAGACCTTGGAGAATTTGTGTGTTTAACTTCTTTGCAAGAGGGGATTTTGGAAACAAATCCTAATGGAGAGTATGATTTTACAATTGGGTGAAATTAACACTCAACAATTTCCTAGGTTGCCTACAACTTGCATTTAGAGCATTGTGCCTACAATACAAAAACACAAAGAGAGAAAAGAAAAACTTAAAGAATAAATTATTTTTTTAAGTGGACAATCCTATGTCCACTAGTTTTTGATTTTTTTTAAATCAATTGGATGGGGTCTCCCCCATGCCTATCTTGGACTCTATTGTAAGACTTTTAGATGCATGGTATGGTTGCATTTAGTGACCATTGATCATCAATATGGTGTCATTACCATCAATCATCTTAACACATACAACACCATTATTTATCAATTCGATCACTTCATATTGTCCCATACATATTTGCATCATCTTGCTCTTTCACTCCTAGAATTGGGAGTCATAAAATAACATCCATTCTCCTATTTTGAACTACTTTGATTTTATGTGGCGGTCGTGCCATTGTTTCCTTTGTTTATGGATGACTTTGATTTTGTGCAGAGCATCTAGTCGATATTTGTCTAACTGGTTCAACTGCTAAATTCTTTTCTTTTGTACATCATCCAAACTCAAGTTTAGTTTTGTTGTAGTCCTAAGAGTTTTGATTTCAAATTTAATGGGTATCATTACGTTCTTCCGATATACTAGATGGAACGGAGTGAAACTAGTGGTTGTTTTCCATGATGTTCTATAGGCCCATACCACCCCTGGTAATCTCGTAACCTAATCCTTTATGTGTTGTTGCACGATATTCATCAGTATTTTCTCCAACTCTCAGTTGGTAATATTGATTTACCCATTCACCTATGAATTATAGAGAGTGTTTTTGTTGTGTCTGGTCCTATATTGCTGCATCAATTTCTGAATCAACCTTTAAGTAAATTAGGGCCTTTGATCGGTTGTGATCTCTCTAGGAACCCCAAACCTCATAAAGATATGTGAGAATAGTAAATCTACCATAATTATTTCTTTAGAATCCCTGAGTGCTTGCACTTCAACCCACTTGGTTACATAGTCAATATAAACCAAAATATACCTTTTTATGATTGATGGTGGGTTGATCAGCCCTACAAAATCCATCCTCCATTTGTTGAATGGTTCAATATGAATGTGCGGCTGGAGAGGCATCTCATCCCTAAAGGTTTGTCTACCCATACTTTGGAATTCATCACATTTATTTACATGTTTGACTATGTCCTTGAACAACAAAGGCCAGTAGTATCCGACATGCAATACCTTGAACATAATGCTCTTCCTTGAAAAATTTTTGCTGCAAGGTTCATTATGGTAAGCCTTGAGGATTTATAGAAACTTATGCTCAGAAACACATCATCTCAGAATTTGATCGGATCCTATTTTGAACAGGATACTATCAATCCATGAGAATGTTGTGCTCTTCTCGATTAGCTTCTACTTTTCATGGGGTGAAAGAGCAGGAGATACTCTACCAGTGACCAAGTAATTGGTCATATCTACATACCATGGTGTTTGTTCTTTTAGAGAAAAAATATGCTCATCTGGGAATTTATATTTTGTAGCTAGATGATTGGGTGGTGTTAATCTAGATAAAAATTATGTGACCACGTTGTCTCTACTAGGTTTTTCCATGATGGTGATGTTGAATTCCTATTGGAGGAAGAGCCAACTAATTATACTACCATTGATCATCGGTTTTTTCATCAGATACCAAATGGTTGCATGGTTCGTGTGTACAAACACTTTGTATCTAGTGATGTAATGGTGGAATTTTTTGATGATGTGCACAACCACAAGGAAATATTTTTCAATCATCGTGTAATTAAACTCAACCCTTGTTAAATTTTTGATGATGTACTAGATGGCATAGAATTCTTCATCATCTTTCTATCCCAAGACTGCTCCAATCACATTGTTATATGCATCATAGTAAATATAGAATGGAATGGCCCAATTTGGGTACCATAGTACTGGGATAGTGATAAACTTATCCTTTAGCATTTGGAAGGCTTGCTCTCAGTCCTTCGTCCAAATGAACTCCACATACTTTGAAAATAGTGCATGCAGGGGTCTGGAAACTTTGTTGAATTATGCTATGAACCTCTTGTACTATCCAATGGAGCAAAGGAAGTTCCTTACATCTCTCTGTATCTTAGGATTGGGAAGATATTTTATGAATTTAATTTTCTTCTTATCTACCTTTATCCCCTCTGCTGAGATGTGGTGTCCCAACACTATTCCTTCCTACATCATCATAAAGCATTTTTTGATGCTTAGGGATAGGTTATTTTCCTAACATTGTTGGAGTGCACGTTCCAAATTTTCCATAGCTTTATCGAATATCTCACCATAAATTATGAAGTCATCCATGTAGACTTAAAGTACTTCTCCCATAATATCTGAAAAGATGCTCAGCACCACCCTCTAAAAGGTGGTTGGTGCATTGCACAATCTAAAAGGCAAGACCTTATATGTAAATTTTTCCCAAGGACAAGTGAATTTTTTCTTATCTTGATATTATTATCCAATATGGATTTGGTTGTATCCACTAAATCCATCTAGAAAGTAGTACTTCCTCCCTGCCAATGTGTCCATAACTTGATCAATGAATGACAGTGGAAAGTTGTCCTTGGTTGCTTTGTTTAGTAGCCTGTAGTCAACGCATATTTTCCATTTCCCATTTTTGTAAGCACCACCACTAGTGGTGGCACCCACTCACTATAAGATATTGGATAAATGAATCCAATTGATAGGAGTTTTTGCAGTTCTACTTTGACTATCTCCTTCATGATGGGGTTCATTTGTCGTTGTAGCTTCCTGATCAGACTAGCCTACTCTTCAAGGTAAATGCAATGGGTACATATCTTTAGAGTAATTCCCTTCATATTTGAGTAGTCCTAGGTAAATTATTGTTGATGCTTGACCAATATTTCCTTTAGTGTAGTCAGATCTATAGGTGTCATCTTGTTGCTAACATTCAACATTCTGCTAGGCTTGATTTTAATTTGTATGATGTGGTGATCTTGGCCGCCCACCAATGGTGACTCTGGAGTGATGGGAGAAGACTCCCCCTAGAGGAAGTTTGTAACAATATCATCTTCATCAGCCCCATATTCTAATTCATCCAATTCCATCATGAGCTACATTATCAAAAATATTACTTCATCCTGGTCCTTCCATATGAGTTCTTCCACTACATCCACGGACTATGTTGATGGAGAGATGACCAGTATTTTGATATTCTAGCCATTTGAAATTGTCATTTTTCTATATTTATAGTTGATATAAGTATTGACTATTTCCAGCCATGGCCTTACCAGGATGAGCGAGTAGACTCCCAAAATAGACTTGGATTACAGTACCAAGAAGTTAGTAAAGTATTCCCATACATCCACCATCATGATGATGTCTTCCAACATCCCTTCTAGCGATATCGTTGATCTATCTGCTAGTTGAAGAAAAGTCTTGGTAGGTTTTAGGCCTATGAGCCTGAGATTTTGCATGGTTTATTTTGGCATGATGTTAATGGATGCTCCCAAGTCAACCAATGTATTGGCCAACAAGCAACCTCCTATTTTCATGGTCAAGACTAGACTACCTAGGTTTGCATACTTGGGGTGGTATGTATTACCTAATATTAAATCTACCAACTTCCCCACCACATTTATGGTTTGGGATATCTTACATATTGGTCTTATTAGACATAGCTTTTTGATCACCTTGGTGTAAATCGAGATATCTCTTATAGCTTTAAACAATGGGATAGTTATCGTTAAATTATTCAAGCTTGAAAGTATGTTGAAATCTAGTTGTATTGACTTTCTCTAATCCTATAACAACCTAGGAAACAGAGGAGCTTCTATTTTTTCATAAACTGGTCCTTCTTCAACCTCTTCTACCAAAGATGATTCTTATACATTCTCCTCTTATTCTATCAAGGGAGGAGCCTCTAATCCTATCTACCTACCTGATCATAGATGTACATGATTACAACTTCTAATATTATACATGGGAAACATATCTCCATCCAATTGATATGTGGGATGATTTACTTTATTATTGGGGTTGATCATTGACTATGCTAGAAGTTACACATGCCTCATTGTAGGGGGAGCTAGTAATCTTGGTTGTAGTGGAGCTTGCACTACATTTTGTGGAGTCAAATTCCACATAGTGTAGTTTTTCCATTGCTTCCTAAGTTGTTGGTATGGCTTCCATGGTGCTGGTTGGGAAATTAGGCTCCTTGAGAGGCGTTCATTCAAGGTGGCAGTTTCCACCATCCCATATTGGGTGGTTATACCTACCTTTATGGTATATAATTTCCTCCTCCCTAGGGCAGCATTCCTGTTGACATATTTCCCATATGGGTTTGTTTCTAGTTCTTTCGATTACCCACAAAGTAAGCCTTCAAAACTTATGATTTTTCTCACAAACATCACACACTCTAACTTTATTTTTTAGACACGCATTTCTCACATGTTTTCCTTTACATTTCAGACAGAAGTAGGCTAACACAACTTCATTCTCTTGTTTCTTTTTCTCTAGTAGGAGAGAGTCCATTTGTAATGCTAGATAGGAAATAATCTCACTTTTCAAATCCTCTAGCATGTTACCTATTTTTATCTTTGTGATTAAGGCAGTTGCCTTAATGGTTATGGAAGTATGTTTACCTTTCCTTGAGCAATTCCAACATAGTTGTTGGATGTATGATATCTGGTGCTGGTAAAAATCCCCTCTAGAGATCATGTTCAAGGCTTTAAAATATTCTTTGGTGAGTCCCCTCAATAAAATTCTCTTGAGAGACTTATCACCCATCTTTGCATGGTGGGACATTTGCAGATTGAAATTGAATCGATCCCAATATTCCTCTAAGGACTCATTTTCTCTTTGAGTAATATTTAGGACTTCTTCCCTGGAGTCCCATGCTCTATAAAAATATTGGTATTTCCCTAGAAATATCTTCTTCATATCTCCCAGGTGGTGATCTATTTATTGCCCAAGTTGATGAACCAACATAGGGATGAATCGTCCAATGTTGAAGGGAATAATTTCAACTTCTGCACATCTGAATTGTAATTCAAAAACCTGCACAAGACATCAAAATTAAACAAAAACAACTATGGGTCTTCTATCGATGATCCTCTAAAGGTAGGAAGGTGAGCAAGGGATATGTTTTTCATAATTTTTTCTCCCCTATCCTCCTCTATTTGGAAGCTAAAGTTGGTTGATACCTCTGTAGCACCCTAAAATTGGCGCAGTAAAATTACAATAATTACATTCACCTTAGTAAATAATTTAAAATTCAAATTTAACCTCCAAAACCGCCCGTTAACCGTCGGGTAATCTGTTTTCCCCTTTTCCACACTATTTTTAGAGGTTGTTTTGACCGTTTGACGATATCGTCGCCGATCAGACGATATTGCCCCAGATCTGACAATTTTGTTTGGACTAGGACGTCCAGTCGATCTTGTCACAAAATTGATTTTGCAAAGTTGGAATCTATTCCAACAGGTCTCCAATCTGGGCAGAAGCGTGTCTGCGCCATTGGGACCCTCCCCCATTGGAGATCTCCCAAATTGGGATGATCTCCAACCTCCCAACTACTCCCCTAAGCCTATTTAATCCTAAACTATTCCCTTAGCACCCCCCTGGCCGAAATTCTCTGCAAGTTAACTCCATTTACATTAAATCATCCCTATTCTTCATTTGCACTAGTTCCACATCAATTTTGTTGCAGGTACATCACTATTTTTTAGCCGGAGCCAGCACCTATCGTCATTGACGAACCTGTTCAGATCGGAGGCAAACCTGTCAAATTCGAGACGATTTCATAATGATGCAAGACGATCTCAACTGCAGCCCAGATTAAGGCAATCAATGCCTGGAGTTTGCATTTTATCACTCTTTTCTATGCTATTTTATGCTACAAATTAGATAATTTATTCAGTTTTTATGTTATTTTGCATTTGGAGTTCACCCATTTAGCTTAGATTGCATACTAAGATCAGCATTTGTCATTAGAATATTATAATCTGCTTAAATTTTTGTTCATAACTATTATCCAATATTTATGCATTCATTTGGTGTTGTTTCCCTCTGTTAGCACTGTAGCACTTTTGTATTTTGCATCTATTTTTGATTTTGCAGGTCTCTGATGAATTCGTCTGATGAATTCGTCAGATCTCAGACGATCTTGTCTGATTGCAAATGATTCTGTCGAATTTCAGATGATCCAGACTGTTTCAACATCAGAATATTCTTCAGACATCCGGATCAGGTATTCCTCGTTTGCATTCTGTAAATTCTCTATTTTATGTCTGTAAATCTATTTTCTATATTCAATGAATTTGCATTTTTATGTAGATTAAATCTAGATTCATTCGGCCAAACCTAGGATACGAATGCTTAAAGTTAAAAATGAACACATTAAAACACATTCCAAACCTAGGCGTGGAAGCTGTCGTTAAATGTTTCCTGGTGAACCCACCATCTATCAAAAAATCATCAAAATACACCTCCCTTGAGAGGCGGGACCTTCGCAAAGTCCTCTCAGTCCGAGGTACCGCGACATCCTTTTCCCATCCTCCTTCCGGGCACGGATCCAATAGCCTAAAGGTAGGGATGCAAAAAATTTGGAGTGATACATTTTGGTGAACCCGATGTGAATGCATTATAAACCTTTTGAAAACAAAAACAAAAAATATATATATGTATACAAGAAAAACAAAAACAAAATCACCATTTCAAGTTTGTATGTTTTAGATTCAATTCTAAATAATAGATGTTAAATATTACTTTTAGAAGTACTAAAGAAACCATGAGTTTTTACTCAAATAAATATGAGCCCATCAGTAATGGTGGAAGAATTCAACCTAATACATTTGTTGATTATGACCAACTTCATCCCTGTTCAAAACCACCTCCATCACACTTCTCTCATTTTTCATCCATAACTCAACAAAACAATCCCTTTGCCAATCCTCTTCATAACGATATTATCTATTCTCCCATATATCCATATTATGTCTATCAACCCACATATAATCCTCCTCCACCTTTTCAATACTCTTCTTTCAATACAACACATCCATTTCAACAAGAAAATACTTATTCTTCCAATTCTACCATGCACTCACCTCATGCTTCGCAATCTTCCTGTCATCATTCTACCCATAATAAAGAAAAAAGAGGTGAGAAACCATTAGGCCCTTTCATGACGAAATTCCTAAAACATTTATCAAAAACCTTCATCACATAAATTTACAAAGCTCAATCAACCAATGGATATAATTCTCAAACATTTACTTGATACAAATAAGATTGAACTTCCTTCCATAAGACAACCTGATGCCACAACAGATTGGTTTAAACCTGAGCTACATTGTGAATATCATAGAGTAGATGGACATATGACACAAAATTGTAAAGATTTAAGATGTGCAATTCAAGATTTGATTGATAAGGATCTTTTTAATATAAAGGAATTACAATCTACAACCGATGATAAATCTCCAGTAAACAATAAAACTCCTACACAACAAATACCAATAATCAATCAAGATATGGAGATCTCCCAAGAACCCCTATTCAATTATCAACAACAAGAAACCAATCAAATATTGCATGTTAATGTGTCCCATCATGATGATATTATTAATATTACAACAAAAACTACAAATGAGCAACCTCAAATTCAATCAACCCAATCTGATATTCAAGATATGGATTCCTCATTTGACCAACCTTCAAAACTATCTTTGACTCTAGAGAATGATCCAAAATGGAATGTAAGCATAGAAAGCTCATCTTTAGAATCAAAATCTCAATCTGAAATCCACTTGGATAGCCAACAACAAGTGATTAATTCTCAAGCAAATATATCCCTTTTAGAAGTATTACAAGTTTATCACAAGGAAACTTTGTTCAAGATACCTAGCCAACAATTTATTCCTCATCATATTTTCTCTAAAAACATAATTAATGGTGTAAACCCTCTTGAGGTTAACCATATTTCATTCTATGATGAGGATATTCCTTCCTCTACTCCACAAGAAGACTCCTATTTTTACATTACAGGATCTAGTGAAGAAACACTTGTTAGAACTATCATGGTATATAATGGCTCCTCTCTTGATTTATGCACTTATCAATTATTCCAAAAACTCAAATTAAAGGAAGAAGATCTTAATGAATCAAATGTTATTATAAAATATTTTAACAATGAAATTCAAGAAGTTCAAGGTACTATAATGTTTCCCCTCAATATTGGATCCAAGATCCTGGATACTTTATTCTATGTAGGATATTGTCCTTCACCTTACAACATACTTCTCCAGAGTCCTTGGATTCATACGATGAGGGTTTTCCCTTCCACTCTTCACCAATGTTTGAAGTTTGAACTTGCAAATAAAAGTGTTACCATACACGGTGACCCAACACCATTTGAAGAATATTTAACGATTGAAACATCAAGTTCTATACATTCTCTATTGTCACAATTATATTCTACCCATCATTTTTCTTCATTCATATATTATCATCCTTGTTTACCAAATAACATCCATGCATATCTTTCACATATACTTTCTCTATCTTATCAATACTGGGAATATAGTGATAAGAATCAAGAACCTTCTTATCCTTCTTACATTTTATTTTGTAACATGATCAATTTTCCACATATAAAAGTCAAATCTTTTGCTATATCATTTTACATTATAACAAAGCTTTGGTTATCGCTACCTTTTATTCATCACATTTTGTTCATACCTTCACCTCAACCAAATTATCCTTCAAAACCTCCTTTGATTTTGAAGCAACCTTAGACATGCTATACTCAAATAACCTTGTATAGTGTATATAGATCATCTTGTATATACCATCAATTTCAATTCATAAATTAAAATCAAAATACAAAAAAATCAAAATCCTCAAAATCTTCAAAAAAACACTAATGCAACTAAGGACCTTAAAGGTAAGTTTGAGCCCAACTGGCTTGGACCATACATCATTACTGCCAAATTTGAATCAGGAGCATACAAATTGTCTACCTTAGATGGTAAAGAACTTAAAGAACCTATGAATATTTTGCATCTTAAATGTTATTATGCATAAAATTGGTCATTTCATCCATGTATATATTTGTTCAAAATCACTATCTTGTATTTCTTTCAATTTATAAATCCAAAAACATCAAAAAAATTTATAATCATCAAAAATCTTCAAAACTATTTGTTGCATTTATTTATGACACTTGTTTTTGTTCAAAAACAAAAAAATGAAACCAAAAAAATCAAAATAATGATAAAAATAAAAACAACAATATTCTTGACTCTTTCGAAACCAAAACAATATACAGAAGAAAGAGAGAGTCAACATTCTCAAAAACTTCTCAAAATAGTATCTATATCTATATTTTTCTTACAAATGTTGCAGTTATATGTTTCAAATTATTTTGGATAAATTCGCATTTATTTTGAATCCCTCACTTGCACACTCACAACAATAAACATCTTGATTTTATCTGTCATGATTACTAATCTCTCTTATATCAAAGTCCACAAAATTCAATTAAATAAAGTTTGAGCATAGAGAATTGATCTTGTTATTTATTTAAACCAAGCATATATTTTCACAATAAAATGATTATATTTGTAATTTCCATGTTTTGCTACATAGTAGAAGTGATTTCTTGAGCGAAAAGTTTCCCCTGCTATCCTATCATGCACATGGTCTAGAATCTTTGAGAATTGGCAAAAGGACAAGCTCACCCCTACCCAGAATAAAAATCCCTTGCTCTATAGCCAATCCGAGCAAGTATCCCTAGAACAAAAAGAAAAAGCAAAGTTCAAAAGAAAAAGAAAAAAAGGAACAAGTTATTTCAAGCATTATCTCAATTATCAAGCAAAAATACAAAAAGACAAAAAAAAAAGAGAAAAGAGCAAAAGAAAGCAAAAGCAAAAAAGTAATAAAATCCCTTTCCCTACCATTTGAAAAGAAAAGAAGGGTTGATGAGCTTGAATCCCTGGAATTCTTAATTATTCGAAAACTGTGAGGTAAGCCCCATAACAGGTGGTTTGTGCCCAACTTGCTTGGCCTTGGGTAACTCCTAGCGTGGTGATATGTCTGTCACATTAGCGACATTTTGTACAGACCTATGTCTGCTTATGGATTAGCTAGCTCTCGATAATCCGACCTACATAGTAGTCTAGTATGGTTATATGCATCTACATCATGGTTAATGAACACTTATTTGGTTTCTTCAAATCACTTGTATCATATTATCTTGCTCAAAACTGGTAAATGAACAATGCAACTGCACACACATTTATGTTTGAGAGATTTTGTCTATCATTATGATAAATCAAGATTGGAAATGAATTCACATATGCACATGGGATTCCTTATAAATCTAAATTTTTTCTTCAAAATACTTTGAAATATTATTTTTGCAACTTGTTGGAATAAATCAAGTACAGTTGTTTACCATAAAGACAACTATATAATAGAAAAATAAAAAAAAAAATTCAAAATATACAATCAAATTATTGGTATTTCCCTAGAAATATCTTCTTCATATCTCCCAGGTGGTGATCTATTTATTGCCCAAGTTGATGAACCAACATAGGGATGAATCGTCCAATGTTGAAGGGAATAATTTCAACTTCTGCACATCTGAATTGTAATTCAAAAACCTGCACAAGACATCAAAATTAAACAAAAACAACTATGGGTCTTCTATCGATGATCCTCTAAAGGTAGGAAGGTGAGCAAGGGATATGTTTTTCATAATTTTTTCTCCCCTATCCTCCTCTATTGGGAAGCTAAAGTTGGTTGATACCTCTGTAGCACCCTAAAATTGGCGCAGTAAAATTACAATAATTACATTCACCTTAGTAAATAATTTAAAATTCAAATTTAACCTCCAAAACCGCCCGTTAACCATCGGGTAATCCGTTTCCCCATTTTTCACACCATTTTTAGAGGTTATTTTGACCGTTTGACGATATCGTCACCGATCAGACGATATCGCCCCAGATCTGACGATTTCATCTGGACTAGGACGTCTAGACGATCTTGTCACAAAATTGATTTTGTAAAGTTGGAATCTGTTCCAACGGGTCTCCAATCTGGGCAGAAGCATGTCTACACTGTTGGGACCCTCCCCCGTTGGAGATCTCTCAAATTGGGATGATCTCCAACCTCCCAACTACTCCCCTAAGCCTATTTAATCCTAAACTATTCCCTTAGCACCCCCTAGCCTAAATTCTCTGCAAGTTAACTCCATTTACATTAAATCATCCCTATTCTTCATTTGCACTAGTTCCACATCAATTTTGTTGTAGGTATATCACTGTTTTTCAGTCGAAGCCAACACCTATCATCGTCGAAGAACCTATTCAGATCGGAGGCGAACCTGTTGAATTCGAGACGATTTCATATTGATGCGA
This sequence comes from Wollemia nobilis, assembly GCA_028583015.1. NCBI lineage: Eukaryota > Viridiplantae > Streptophyta > Pinopsida > Araucariales > Araucariaceae > Wollemia > Wollemia nobilis. The sequence continues at coordinate 8,056,011 of JAQPPZ010017095.1, forward strand.
GAGGATCTCGACTGCAGCCCAGATTAAGGCAATCAATGCCTGGAGTTTGCATTTTCTCACTCTTTTCTATGTTGTTTTATGCTGCAAATTAGATAATTTATTTAGTGTTTATGTTATTTTGCATTTGGAGTTCACCCATTTAGCTTAGATTGCATACTAATATCAACATTTGTCATTAGAATATTATAATCTGCTTAAATTTTTGTTCATAACTATTATCCAATATTTATGCATTCATTTGGTGTTGTTTTCCTCTGTTAGAACTGTAGCACTTTTGTATTTTGCATTTGTTTTCAGTTTTGCAGGTCTCTGACGAATTCGTCAGATGAATTTGTCAGATCTCAGACGATCTTGTCTGATTACAGATGATTCTGTCAAATTTCAGATGATCTAGACTGCTTCAACATCAGAATCTTCTTCAGACATCCGGATCAGGTATTCCTCGTTTGCATTCTATAAATTCTCTATTTTATGTCTGTAAATCTATTTTTTGTATTCAGTGAATTTGCATTTTCATGTAGATTAAATCTAGATTCATTCGGCCAAACCTAGGATATGAATGCTTAAAGTTAAAAATGAACACATTAAAACACATTCCAAACCTAGGCGTGGAAGCTGTCGTTAAATTTTTCCTGGTGAACCCACCATCCGTCAAAAAATCATAAAAATACACCTCCCTTGAGAGGCGGTACCTTCGCAAAGTCCTCTCAGTCCGAGGTACCACGACATCCTTTTCCCATCATCCTTTCGAGCACGGATCCAATAGCCTGAAGGTAGGGATGTGTAAAATTTGGAGCGATACAACCTCTTCTTCCTCAACCATATTTTTAGGAAATGCGGTCTTTGTTTCTAAAGCAATTTCTATGGCATTTTGAAATTTATGTACAAGAGCCTGCAAGTCAATTGGTGGCATGGTTTCATCCTCAATAGATTTCCATAATAGATCCTCTTCAAATGGAGTTCTCTTAAATAGAGTATTATTTATGATCCACTCTTTTATTGCTCGATAAGATGTGGAAGAGCCTTATGTAAAGGTAGGGTGTTCAGTTCAATGCACGGATGGGGGTGACTTTGAGGAATCTAATTAAAATTTAGAATCTGCAACTGATTCAATATTATCTTACGGGCTTTTTCTTATGAACCGATCATCTGTTCCTCTATTTCTTTATGGACTCATAAAAAATTAGGTGGAAAGGTTAAGGTATTGTAATATAATCTACTATTGAAACTTCTCCATCAATGGCACCAAAATTTTGGGGTAAAAATATTGGTTAGATTTGCACTATTTTTGTCATAAACCTTTCATTTAATTTATCAACTCGAGAAAACTTGTAAGCTTGTGAAGTACCAAGTTGATATTAATAACAACACCTATGGAGATGAGTCCACTAATTCTATCATTGGGGGAGTGTTTATGAGATATCATTAATTCATACAAACTAATTGAAATTGCATAAATTAAAGTGTATAAAGAAAATCACACCACACTATGTGAAAATAAAAGGAAGCAAGAAATAAATAAACTTGTAGAAATAAAATGCACACACAAGAAAGTAAATCAATCTAATTAGGAAAGCAAAGAAAAGAAGGGGAGGAATACTAGCTAGGAGTGGATCCAGGATCCATCTGCTTTCTCTTGGTAGACTAAAAAATTAGAACATAAATGAGAAACTCTCGAATGAAATTTATTGATGAATAATAGTTGCAGTACAATATATGTTTCTTTCTTCAATCCCCCTTTCTCAGAGAAGTCTATGTGTTTATATAATACACACATGACTTCTGTTACAATTTTGTTACAATGATAAAATATTCTGTCTAAGTTGAGATAGTTTAATGTATAGTAGTAGATACGTATTAAAACAATAAACAACTCTCTTTATCCTAGTAGATACGTATTAAAACAGTCAACAACTCTCTTTATCCTTTGGCTAGAATGGTATATTTCTGTTCGATGCTCATTATTACTTGCTTTATATTTTAGCAAATAATTATTTTGTTTCTATTATAGAAATAGGCTAGCTGACATCCTTTGTATTTTACCCAGGATCAACATATTACATGGAGTCAGGAGTCAACTCTGGTTAATGTAGTAGGATGTTATATTCATTGGGAATGAATTGGATCAAGGCACCTTCTGTTGAATGGGATCAAGACACCTTTATATGGTATCAAAGTGCCTCCCTTAAATAGGATCAATGTGCTTTCTATTAACAAGGTCAGGGCACATTAAATTGAATGGGATCAAGGTGCCTTTCTATGGGATCAAGGCACCTCCTTTCAATGGGATCAAGGTATCTTCCGTTAATAGGGTCAAGGTACCTTCCATCGAATGGGATCAAGGTGTCTTTATATGGGATCAATGAACCTCCTTTCAACAGGATCAAGGTACCTCCCATCAATGGGATCAAGGCACCTCCCACCAACAATATCAAGGTACCTCCCATCAATGGGATTAAGACACCTCCCACCAATGGTATCAATACACCTCTTGCAAATGGGATTAAGGTGCCTTCTGACCTGATATGCCTTAGCCTCATTAAGTAGTGAATATAATAGGTTTGACTAGGACCTCGACGAGATCATGCCAAAATATCGAATATGTCAAAATATACACACAAGACACACTTTACACGCAAGTTAGGAAATATGCATAATTTTCATTAAATATATGTAAACATGCATAAAAAGTACAACTCAGATATAATATATGCTACACAAAATCGTTAGAACCTATGCCAAAATATGAGCATTTTTGTGCTCATCAATGGGATACATGTATTATAGTCTCTCAAGACTCACAATGTTGAACAAGGTATTATTAGAATTATTTATTTGAGAAAGCATGAGATAAGGTAGTAGAAGAGGAGCAAAGAATGGACCCTCGAGCTAACATGGGGCCCATAAGGGAAATCAACCAATGGAAACCATACATCGGGAGAAATCCAAACTCACCACCATTGAGTAATGCTCCCATATGAGTGGATGGAGCATATGACTGGGCCATGATTCACTCGTTTGAGGTGCTGGGTCATGGTTCACTTGCTTCCACTAGGGCATTTCACCCAAAAGACTACTTCCTAGTTTGGATAGCTCTATGTTGGTGTTGTGCTTTATATACCACCATTAGGGCCATCATGGGATACATGTGAGATAATGGCTCAAATACTCTCACGATGTTGTTCAATATATTTTTAGAATTTTTTATTTGTGAAATTATAAGACTAGGTAGTATGAGAGGAGAAAAAAATGGACAACTAAGCTAACATGGGGTCCAAAATGGAAATCAACCAAGGGAATACACATATGGGGAGAACTCCACACTCACCACCATCGAGCAATGTTAACATAGGAGAGGATGTAGCATACATTTGGGCCATGATTCACTCATTTAAGGGGTTGAGTCATGGTTCACCTTTTTCCACTAGGGCATTCCATCCAAAAACATGCTTCCTGATTTGAAAAGTTCTATATGGGTGTTGTGATTTATATACCACCATGATGGCCATCATGGGATAAATATGGGATAATGTCTCATGACTCTCACAACGTTGCTCAAGGTATTTTTATAATTTATTATTTTAGAAAGTATAAGATTTGGTAGTACAAGAGGAGTGAAAAATGGACCCTAGAGCTAACATGGGACTTACAAGAGAAATCAACCAATGAAAACCATACATGGGGAGAACTCCACACTCACCACCATCAAGCAATGTTGTCATAGGATGGGATGTAGCATACAGTTGGGCCATGGTTCACTTGTTTGAGGGGCTAGGTTATGGTTTATCTACTTCCACTAGGGCATTTCACCCAAAAGTTTGCTTCTTCATTTACAAAGATTTATGTGTGTGTTGTGCTTTATATACAACCATAAGGGCTATCATGGGATACATGTGGGATAATGTCTCAAGAATATCATAGTTTTTCTTAAGGTATTTTTAGAAATTTTTATTTTATAAAGTACAATATTGGGTATTACAAGAGGAGTGAAGAATGGATCCTAGAGCTAACATGGGACCCACAAGGGAAATCAACCAATGAAAAGAACACATGTAGAGAACTCCAAACTCACCACCATTGAGCAATGATCTGATAGGAGAGGATGGAGCATATGGTTGGGATATGATTCACTCATTTTAAGGATTGGGTCATGGTTCACCTAATTCCATGATATGGATTAGTAGCACATGTTTCATAAGTTGCTAGTTAAGGATAAGAATTATTTAATGTGTTTTTATCCATTGTAATGCCTTGTAAAGCCTATTTATAGGCACATTTTGGTATGCTAATACAAGGAAGTTTTGGATTATCATTCATATCTCATGTCTATTGTAATTGATTCCTCATCATTGGTATCAAAGCAGGTTCCAGGTAAAGGATAGTATCATCTTCCTCTAGGCCAATATTGGTTTAAAAAAGGAACGATAACATCCCCCGTAGGTCTATCTGATTAGTGGTTTACTTTTGTTACAGACACTTTTTTTGTAGGCTTTACAAAATTATTTCTGAATTTGTATGAGGTTTTGTCCTGCTTCATCCTAGCATACTTGACCATTTCTAAACTCGGTTTGTTTCATACTCGTTCAAATCATATTCTAGTGCACTTGCATGTTTCTTTGTTCATGACCATAATCTATTTCCAAATTTTATAGAATGATGTTGAGTTCAACCATTTTTCTTGATGAGGTCTCTACATGAATTCATGACCTCATTGTAAAAATTCAAGAAATCTATACATAAATGCTTCAGCTACCTATCGAAGATCTTGTTCATGTCGACAAATATCTCATTGAAGAAGATCAAGATTTTGAATTTGATCTAGAAATTGAAGAATTTGTAGCAACACCTGGATTTGAACCAAGGTCTCTAGGTGAGTTACCCAACATCTTACCACTAGATGATGTTGCTTATTTTACATATCTGAGCTCTTTTGAATATCTTATTGTATATCAAGCCCCTCCTAACATTGCAGATCATAGCTCACATGAAGCCATTTTAGTTGAAGACCCAATTATTTTCTCTATCACTGTCATCATGGCCTACTGGTTCATCCTCAACCTCTCCAATATCCATTTCTCGACCATCTATTCCTCTCTCAAACATTAGTTTTCATATTTTGGCCACCATTACATTCATTTCATGCACTTCCATACCTTTCATGCCTTGATTCACTATCTTTTTAGCCTTGGATTTCTAATCTCCTCCTTCAAAAAATTGATGTGTTGCTACCACTACCTGATATGATACCATCTAGGCCCCGTAACCCTCAACACCCACTACATGATACTCATTGCCACCATCCTTTGTAGTTCATAGCCCTCATAAATTCAACATTTTATGGTATTAAATTGCTACTATATGATGACCAAATTGCACATTTAGTATTCACACAAAATATTGTTGCTTTTGCTCATGAACGTATCATCCCTGCAATCCTACTCTACGACATGCATGTTATTTTGACCAGCTCAACATCACATATTTTACATCCTAATCAATGCACTCCACTACTGCTACCATTGACGCATACACCCTTTTGTTTTTTTATCTTTGATGAGCTCTATGACATTGACTTGTGGCCTCTGCTACTATTGTCATCATTTCTTACTGATCACACTGACCACTTGTATTTTCCACCATTTTTGGTGTTTATAATATCAATCTATAGTTTTTCCTAGCCATATCATGTAGTCTTTTGGCCATAATTTTCATCCACCACTTCACCGCTTCATGTCCATTATATGAGGCCACTGTCATCAATGTCATTTTCTTCATAATTGATTTACTAGCTCCTCCTATGCATCACCACTACAGATCGTGTGTTTCCAACAATATTTGTCTTGCCATTGTGTGTCCTCTACTGAAGCTACCACCAACTCAACATTTTCATCACCTTTTCTCGACGATCTACATGCACACTATCCATTTTTGTGCATTTCTAGAGCTATCCGATGTCATCCTCTATTTTTTGGATTATAAACACCATCATCACTGCTTCCATTGTTTGGTTGATCTCCCTCATGCGCCTCTATGGCCACCACCTCTCGTGTCATTTTCATTCCCGCTGCTCGATTCCACATACCCAAGATCCTCCATGACCTCCACCATTCCATAAATTAAATTAAATTAATTTTTAATTTAATTTAATTTTTACATACCCATTTTTAATTTTTCCCGCTTCCATCCTCCAACGACCACCAAATACATATTCATTTTGGCCATTTTTATTAAAAGTGCACACCACTCCATTAAAACCCACATTCAATTTTTTTGAAAAATAATTTGAAAAAAATTGTATTAAAACAAAGATCATTTACAAGTTGGAATGATACTTTTCCTAGCCTTAGCCAAAGAGAACACATGTTTACAACAATAAAAGAAGATTTGCATTGGAGCCAAATATCTTAAACCATATTTCTACAATGACTGTTCACCTATTTACAACTATAAAAGAAGATCTATATTGAAGCACATATTTCCTAAACAATATTTTAGGAATGGTTATCCAAATTAGCTAAGCACTGGATTTGCTCACCAACCTGCCTAATCATCTCATCCTCAATAACCATGTCACTGTGCCATTGAGCCCGTACCTACTTCTCAGTACCCATTTTAGCCAGGAAGTATGCCACTTTATTTAGATCTCTATTCACATAAACTAGAATCACATAATCTAATTCTCTCCATAATTCCTTAATTTGAGTGACAAGAATCCTCAACCTCCTTGTTTTCAAAGCAAAGTTTCTCATGTAATCTAGAGCTCCAACCATTATTTGAGAATCTTATTCTAGGATTATCCTCATGTGACCTTGTTTTACTGCCCAAATAAAAGCAAATTTGATAGCTAAGGCTTCAGCTTCATTTTTTGTGGCTATTATGAAGCCTTGGAGTTACCAATAGAGCACTTTTCCAACATGATTATGGAAAACCACTCCAATTCTAGCTCTACCTGGATTGCTTTTGTAGCTCCATCAGTATTAATTTTAATCCAACCTTCTCAAGGTGGTTTCCAAATAGCTTTGTCCTGCTCCTCCTGCACTTTAATTTTCTTCTCCATTGCCCCAATAACAACCTGAGTTTCCTCTTTAGCATAGACTACCATAGTTTATGTGACTTTGATCCAAATGACCTGCCAAACTCCGATTAAAGAAGAAAAATATTCTCTAAAAATTCTTGCATTTCTATCCAACTACACTTACCACCAAATGAAGTTTAATCCAAGATCCCAACCAATACAAAGAGCTTTAGATTTAAATATACCCTTCTTCCATATTTCCAAAATATTAATCTGATTCAAATCATCATTAACTTAAATTTTATAATATAAAAACCATCTCTCCCAAATCTGGATCATGAATGGGCACTCAAACATCAAGTGATTAGTTGTTTCCTCACTCTTGTAGCATGAAACACATTGAGATGGACCAATGATTCCCCTACATATGAGATTATCAAAAGAAATAATTCCATTATGCATGAACTTCCAGGAAAAAAAGTTTACTTGTGGCCAATCATTGGATTGCCAAATATTTCTCCAATCCTCAACTTGATATGTATGAGGAGGAGACTCTGGAAGGATATTATCATATCCATCCTTCATCGTGTAGACACCAAGGCTCCCATATCCCCAAGATAATTCATCCTCCTCATCTCTACCTGTGAGAAATATTTCTACCAAGATTTTAGTCATGATGGGTGTCAAATCTGGAGGGATTGAAATTGGCCACTCATCCAACTTCTTAAATTGCTTAAAATTATAATCACCCAATTGACTAGAGTTGAAATAAATTTCAATTTGGACCCACCCCCTGGTTTCTATGGATGTTTTTATTGGTTGTAGTTTATGAAATTCAACAATTATAGGTGGGTATTGATCCCATGAATCTGTCCAAAATCATACTTTCTCCCCTCTCCCCACTTTCCAAAATAATCCATATTTTACTACCTTGTTAGGATTAAATAACAAATACGAGCAATAATATAATGCGAAAATAAACACAGAAGAAATTATGCAATACACAATAGACACAAATATAATGTGGTTCACCCAAATCAGGCTACTTCACAGAGAAAAATAACCAGGCCCTTTGTATTTCGTCCAGAAAACCCCTCTATACACAACCGCGCACCTCATTACATATTTAGTCGCCATACAACCTCCTATTATAATAATGCATTACATTTTTAAGACAAAAAACATGCCTAAAATCTACTGTCTTATATGTGACCTAATATCAAATGGTCCATATTTACATAGAGGAAAAAACATCTATTTTTAGCTTCGGGGGCGTTGCCCTCGAAACCCGCCAGGGGTCTAATGCCCCATCTACACCCCCCCTCTTTCATGTAGTGGGTCTAAGTGTGACTAAAACAAAGGCCTCCAATTTAATCAGGCTCCATAATCAATAATCTCCCACTTGGAGACTGATCACATCAACTCCACCGCTACTACACTTGCTAGACTATGCTTCAGCTTTGGGCTTGGAAATTTTCTCACCTTTCACTGTCATGCTTTAAGACCAACTAAAACTGAGCAAGAACTCAGTTTCTCCTTGGTTACTACCTTTGTGAACATATCTACTGGATTCTGGCTAGTGTGTATCTTCTCCAATTTTAACTGTCCATCTTACAATACTGAGTGTATGAAATGGTACTTGGTATGTATGTGTTTAGTCCTAGAATGGAAAGCTGAATTCTTTGCAAGATGAATGGCACTCTGACTATCACTTTATAATGTGCTATTCTCCTGCTTCTTTCCCAAATCCTCCATAAACCTTTGTAACCAAATCATCTCCTTACTAGCCTCTGTAACAACAACATACTCTACTTATGTTGTTGATAGTGCAACAACCTTTTGTAATTTTGAAATCCAGCTTACTACAGTTTCACCTATAGTAAAAACATACTCTATGGTACTCCTCATACTATCTATATCACTTGCCATATCTGAATCAACATATCCTTGTAAAGCAGTATTAGATCCTTCAAAACATAATACCTGATTGACAGTACCTCTCAAATACCTAAGAATCCATTTCACTACCTCCCAATCCTTTCTTCCTGGATCACTTATAAACCTGCTCACAACTCCCACTACATGTGCAACATCTGGCCTTATGCACACCATTGCATACATCAAACTACCAACTACTGATGAATAAGGAACCTTGGGCATGTAGTTCATCTCCTCATGTGTCTTAGGACACATCTCTTTGGTCAATTTGAAATGATTTACCAAAAGTGTGCTAACAGGTTTTGCATCCTACATACTGAATCTTTCCAACACCTTCTCAATGTACTCACTTTGAGACAATGTTAATTTATAATTTTTCCTATCTCTTGTTATTATCATACCAAGGATTTGCTTTGTAGCACCCAAATCCTTCATTGCAAATGACTCTGCCAATTTTATTTTGAGTACAATTATATCTTGCATGTTAGACCCTACAACAAGCATATCATCTACATACAATAATAGGATAATATAGTTACCATTATCCATTCTCTTAAAATAAACATAATGGTCAAAATAACATCTACTATAACCCTGATCTGACATAAACTTGTCAAAATTTATATACCACTGCCTTGGAGCTTGCTTCAAGCCATACAAACTCTTTTTCAACCTGCATACTAATTCCTCTTTTCCTTTGACCTCATACCCTTGTGGCTGCTACATATAAATATTTTCCTTCAAATCCCCATGGAGAAAAGATATTTTTACATCTAACTATTTAAGATGTAAATCCTCTACAACCACTAAGCTTAAAACAATTCTAATTGAATTCATTTTAAGAATAGGAGAAAAACTTTCATCATAATCAATACCTCTCTTCTGTGCAAACCCCTTTACAACCAGTATAGCCTTATACCTCTTTTTTCCTCCATCTTCTTATTTCATCCTATAAACCAATTTGTTTTGCAATGCTCTTTTTCCCGCAGGTAACTGAACTAGATCCCAAGTCTGATTATTTATCAAAGAGTCCATCTCCTCTTCCATGCCTTGCTCCCACTTCTTCTTTATTTCTACCTGCATTGCTTCTTCATATGTTTCTGGTTCACCAGATTTAGACAATAATACATAATATAATTATGGAGAGTAACATACAGGAGGTCTACTTATCTTGGTATATTTTCTAACAATAGTTGTAGGAGTTTGAGGTGCTACTTTTTGATGTTGTTGTTGATTTTCTAGCACTTTTATAGTTTCAATTTCATCAAACACTGTGTATTCTGTGTTTTCTTTTTCTTGTTTATTTTCTTGCAATTGATCCTTATACATGACATTCTCATTGAATATTACATCTCTACTTCTAATTATTTTGTGACTTGCATAATCCCAAAAATGATAACCAAAATCATTAACTCCATATCCAATGAAAAACACTTCTTGGATTTTACCTCAAGTTTAGTTTGATTTTCTTTACTGATATGCATGAAATATTCACAACCAAAAGTCTTTAAAAATGAGTAATTAATAGGTCTACCTGTCCATGCCTCTTTTGGAATCCCACCATCTAAGGAACTTGAAGGTCCTCTATTTATTAAATAAACTACAGTATCCACAACATCTACCCAAAACTATAAGGTCAATCCTGCATGTATTCTCATTTACCTAGCACGTTCCATGATTGTCTTGTTAATCCTTTCTGACACACTATTTTCTTGTGGAGTTCCTGGAACTGTCTTCACTCTAGGAATCCCATGGTATGAACAATAACTATCAAACTCTTTGCTACAGTACTCACCTCCATTATCAGATCTGAGATACTTTAACTTATTTCCTGTCTCATTCTCAACCAAAGCTTTCTATTTCTTAAATGTATCAAAAATATTTGATTTATTTCGAATATAGTAAACCCATGTTTTTCTAGTTGCATCATCAATAAACGTAACATAATAATGAGAGCCACCAAGAGATCATACCTAAGATGGTCCCCATACATCTGAATGTACAAGCTCTAGCTTGTCACTCTTCTTTTCTTTTCCAACTCTGAGAAATCTGACTCTTTTTTGTTTTCCATAAATTTACTTCTCACAAAAGTCTAAATAAACCTGCTTCAAACCTCTCAATAAATTTTTTGAATGGAGAATATGCATCCCCTTCACACTCATGTGCCCAAGCCTATGATGCCACGAAGCTATATCCACTCCTGTAGAAGCTAAAGCAATAGAAAGGTCAGTATTACCAGTACATACATACAATGTACCTTCCTTATTCCCTTTTGCTAATAACATTGATCCTTTAGCGACATTCCATGAGTTTGCTGAGAATGTAACTATACATCCTTCACTATCCAACTGCCTTGTGGAAATTAGATTTCTTCTTAATTCAGGAATATGCCTTACCTCTTTCAACAACCATTGGTTTCCATTTGGTAACTTTATTTGTATGTTACCATTTCCTATGATTTTGCGTGGTCTTGTTGGTCATCAAATCTACCTAGGAAATGATTTGGGAAAGTGTATGCGCCCTAGACCTAGACCAACATTGAAAGGCCGAAAGGAAGAGATGCCCCTCGTGCCAATCTCTGGAGAAAGGCCGGATCCTATACTAATCTACTTTGGTGTTTTGAGATAAGGGATGCAGGAAAGAGATAAAGGAGTTAGGGTTAGAGAAAGAAACAAAAAGGGATAAGGGAAGAGGGATCGATGATTTAAAGTGGGAGAGAACAGGAAGCACGATCACTAAACTAATAACTTGAATAGCAGCAAGGAACACCAAGAATAAACGAAAGAAATGCTATATTAACCTTCCTATGTATCCTCTGGGCGAGTTCACAGGGATTCTCCTTCCCCCTTTCATCGAAATTCAGAGTTCAGAGTAAAGACGATTAGGACAAGTGAATGTAACAGAAACCACAACCCACCAGGCAGCATAAAAGAAAACTAACATAGCATTTTTCCTCTCCTATGTATCCTTCAGGCGAGTTTTAGGGTATAGTCCCCAATCGCACACCGGATTCAGAGTTCAGAGTCTCAGTATACAAATGAAGAAAGACAAAAGAATCAAGCACAGAAGGCAGCATAAAAGAGAGAAATTGAGCCCAAAGCTCTTTAGTATTAGTCGTAGGACATCAAGTTACAACAGCTTTCTAGCAGATAGTTCCCCCCCTTTTCTCATTACAATGCCTAGGTTTTTATAGAGGACCCGACCCTCTGAGTCATAATTATACAGCAAGGAGAAGTACGCCCTCGATCCCTGAGAATTCGGCTCCCCGATGCTCTCGTGACCGAGTTCTCAAATCTGTTACCGAAACTAGAAACTGTGACCGGGTCAACCGTGGAAAGATGCATTGATGAGCCGTCTGGACATCCTTGGTCTCTAGGTGCGGTGCTCAAGTGGCCGCCATGCTCGTCGGGTTCTTCATCATGGCTTGATACTTCACTTTCAATTGCCAAAAATGAGCAGCGAGCTTATCGGGCACGAAAAATGCATTTATGAGGCACTTGAATACCTCGGGAAAATACCCGGCTTGGAACGCGTGCCTTTGAGGTGCTTCGCTATCTTTTCAACTTTGCTTCACAATGGACCTGTGTCGAAGTAGATTCCTCCTCGATTAGTACTTCGCAAAATGAAGCTTCGCAAAACTGCTTCGGGGGGCATGAGTGCCGAAGCGTATTTCCTTCGCAAAATGGGCTTCTTCATTCTTCACCGCTTCGCTGACAAAACTGCTTTGCTGATGCCTTGGAAAATGCTTCGCTGTGATCTTCTTTCAAGACTATGGTTTGGGAAGGTCTTGGCCGAAGCAATTGCCTTCAAAAGATGTTGCATTCTTTATGGCCATCACTACTTCAGGTGAAAATACTTCGCATGAAAAATGGCCCGAGCAAATGCTTCGCAATGACTTTCGCCGAAGTAGATTCCTCCTCGATTAGTACTTCGCAAAATGAAGCTTCGCAAAACTGCTTCGGGGGGCATGAGTGCCGAAGCGTATTTCCTTCGCAAAATGGGCTTCTTCATTCTTCGTCGCTTCACTGACAAAACTGCTTTGCTGATGCTTTGAAAATGCTTCGCTGTGATCTTCTTTCAAGACTGTGGTTCGGGAAAGTCTTGGCCAAAGCAATTGCCTTTCGCCGAAGTAGAAATGATTCGTCGACGAAAGGGGGCCGAAGTGGATACTTCGACGGCATTTCGGCGAAGTGTTTTCAGTGCTGCGCTCCTTCAAATCCCGCTTCGCAAAACTTTTGCCCGAAGTAACCTTTTGAAATGCTTCGGGTGTGAAGTAGTTTCATTCTTCTTTATTTGTATTTACTTCGGTCACACTGTTTCGCAAAAATATTTCCCGAAGTAGCTGCTGGAAATGCTTCGGGCCCGAAGTAGTTTTCTTGCCTTAGCCAATTTGGACCGCGGTCTGGACTTTCCTCCTTCGGCGAAGTTGCTACTTTGAATGCCGCTTCGCACAATTTTCTCCTGAAGTAATGGTTCGGAGCATTTTGGGCCCGAAGTTCTTTTCATTGCTTCCCTTGTCATTCCCTCTTCGGCAAAACTACTTTGCCAAATTTCTACCCGAAGTAGTGCTGGAAATGTCTCGGGTGCGAAGCTCTTTCTTTTCTTTCGGCGAAGCTCTTCTTACTAGCTTGTTTGGCAGTGAAGCTCTTTCTTTTCCTTTTCTTTTTTTATTTTTTTATTTTATGTACAAAGGGGGTGGCAGGGAAAGCCAAAATTGCCACGACTTTGCAAATAAGAAACAACAAAGAAATGCCTTACAAAAACACTGTACAAAATTTGATTTATTTTTCTACCCCCTTTGCAATGTGACAAAATTGTCAACATTCTTGGCGGCTCGCGGGGCAACGAGCTCGTCTCGGTGGGAGGACCCTTAGTTTTGATCCATTGGGCCAGAGTCATCTCCAGATCCTCCTCTACCTTCCTCTTTCGCTTCTTCTCCTTCTTCCTCTACTTCTGCTCCTTCTTCCTCTGCTTCTGCTCCTTCCTTCGACGCGGTCTCCTGCTACGATGATGGGACAAGACGATCATGGATTTTCCTCATGGTCCGACGGACGTGAGCCCAGACCCCTTTCTGAAATGGTTCTTGGTCTTCGAGTGCCTTGACCAAAACATGGAATCGATCAATCTACCCAATGTCAGCGTGTTTGATTCTTATACTTAAGTCATTCAGGCAAGCCACAATTTTGTAGTGTCTCAGGATGAAGTCGGTGACTTGTCCTTCTATGATCGACTCTTCCCACTTGTCTATTTCTGAGATGTCACTTTCAAAATCGAGCCACGCCGGCTTGAGTTCTTCTCGGGTGAGGAGATTCCCATCATCATCTATGAAACTCGAGAATCCTAAGGAAGAAAGGTCCTCGAAGTAACCCATTGATGTGTGCTGCTCCTGCTCAAATATATCTAGGAGGTCCTTTGCCTTCTGGGCTTTCTTTACCTTGGAGAAGAAGGCGTGAACCGTGGCTTGGGCAGTAGACCAATCCCTTGTCGTTCGACTCATAGCAGCGACCTGTAGGTCCTGATATCTAATACTTTGGACTTCAAAAGCAAGCTTGAGTCGCCTTTTGATTTTTTGGATAACTTCATCTACTATGGGCCCCTTCTTAGCAATGGCGTGCTGGGCTTCGGTGACATAGATCAAAGTTGATAGGGCACTGGCGGCCCATGATCTGAAACCTTTGAGCAAGTGTGAGCGGATTTCCTTGATTCTGCCTCTGTCGAACAGCTCCAGGTTTGCTTTATCGAACAATTGCTGCTGAGCTTGCAAGATCTTGCTTTCGAGCTCTTTTGCTTTTAGCTCATTTTTGGCCTATTTTTGTGCTTGGTGCTCAGCCGAAGACTGCAATTGTAGTATCTGCTATTTCAGGGCATGTGTTTCTTTCTTCATTAGTTTACACTGCCCTTGTGAATCCTCCAGCTCAGAGCGGATTCTAGCCAGCTCTTCCTCCAACTTGATGTTGGCACTTTTGGCCTCAAACCTGCGTTGATTGGCAATATTTGCATGCGCTCGAAAAGTCTCGATCCCGACATGCATGGATGCAGACTCATTATCTATATTCAAATGCTCTAGGTCCTTAGTCTTCTCCTGATAATCATAGTCAGCTGGAGTCATTTCCTCCAGAGGCTTTTGGACTTTAGGGACCTTCTTAACCTTATGTAATTTTCCGCCCTTTAAGTCAAAGACAACACATTTTTCAACTTGGGCCAGAGATCGCCCTCTTTTCTTCCTTGCCTCCTTTAGCATTTTCTCTGTGTTTTGTCGAGCTAAGAGTAGTTTCTCGGCTAAGGGGCGCTCCTTTATTGAAGATAGATCTATTTTAGAAAAGGTTGGATCTCCAGCCAAAGGTGTGAACAAATATAAAGAATTGACGAGGAATGATTCCCCAGACGGTTCGAAGACGGGTGTTACAGGGCTCTTGGTAAGCGGGACTATGTTGTGAGCGATGGGGGAGTGGGCTACAGGGCTTGGTGATGGGACACTGCCTTCGCCTTGACTTAGGACTGGAGGAAGAGTGGCGTGGGTGGGCGAAGTGGTTTCAACGGGCTTACCCTGGTCCGACGATTTGGGTGGAGTGGAGCTATGCAGGGTTGGACTGGCAACGGGCGACACATGAAGGGGTGATTGACCTTGTGGGGGAGGGAGAGGTTGATGGGGACCTTCAGTTGGGACCACAGTGGACATGTTAGAGACCAAGGTGAAAGGAAGAGAGTGCATACCTGCGTGCCCTCCTGGCAGAGCGGCCGTGGTGACATCCTGGGTGATCGGCTCTTGTTCCTTTTGGGCTTCAACACTCCCGACCTCCACAACCTCTACTTTGTGGTCTCCTTCTTCTTGGAGGAGCTCCTCCACATCAATGACATCTATATCAGGGACCGACTCAGCACTTGGTGGCTCTGCTTCTTCGACATTTGCTTCGGTTGGGCCTGATGTAGGTGGTTCGGCAGGAGTACTTGCGAGCTTCGTGCGAGGTCGCTTTGGGTGGCTCGGAGGCACTTGAATTTGCTCCTGCCTCTTTCTTTTCTTCCTTTCCAATGGTTGCTCTGCCTCTTCGATGCTTGTGTCATGGCTCCCCGATGGTCCCTGTGGTAGCATCGCTGGAGTAGCTCTGGCCTCCACTTCTTCCTCTTCTTTCGAGGCACCTTCAGCTCCTCCTGGGCTTTCGCCTGATCCTGGGGTAGCTGGGGGAACAAAATCTGCAAAGGATATAGACTTCCAAGTTTCAACATTGGATTCATAAAGAATTGTGAAGTCTTTATCTGATGCCAAGAGTCCATAAGAATTCATTTTTTGATGATGGACTCTCATTATCCACCACTCCCGAAGCTTTTCCTCGCTCCAATCCTTCAACTCCTCCTTTAAATCATCTTTTGCCTTTCTCCAAAATGTGGAGCTTGGAGTTGGGAGGGGGTACTGATCAGGGTCAAACTCGACCTCCATGGGGTAGAACTCATGCCAGGGAGGCAATGTCCTCATCTTCTCCAAATGCCACTCCAGATCTTTCCCGTTGGGATTATTCCTTTGTTCCACAATCTCAGGGTGGGGGCAGACGTGGAAATTCTTGAATTTTAAATGATCCCTCATTACTCCCAAGGGATCATAGAGCCATTGCTGAGGAATTTGGAGTAGGCCAAAATTGGCAAGCTTTTCCTCCAGAAAAATGTTTTTCTTTAGGGCAAAGACTTCGATTACACCCATCCTGAAGGGGAAGTCACAGGTATGCACCCATTTTCGGTCGTGACCGTATACTGCATTTGTAGAGTCACTCTATCGAGCGACTTCCAATGCGAACTGATATTCGGAGGGGTAGACTGGTAGCAGGAAGGGTTTCCCTATGAAACCGAACAGGCGAATCACCAGGCCCTGTGTCAATTGGAAAACATCTCCTTTTTTTCCCTGCACCACTCTATCTCTCAAGCTGAGGGGGACCCGAGGGCATGAACCCTTCAACAAATGCATAGCGGGTCCCAAAAATTGTTGGTTAAAATAATAATAGGACTCTGTCCTCAATAGGAGGGGAGTCCACTAGTAAACCGGTAGAGGATTTCCATCCTCGCCGCTTGGAGTAATGGCGATGTGAGGAAATCACTTATGAACCTGATAGAAAAACAACCAGACAAGGAAAGAACAGGGTGCGAAGTACTGGCCCGTCGCCGAATTCTTCATGCTAGCGAGCCTTGTATGCAAGGTTCGGGCCACCCATTCCGCCCAGTCAAAGAAGACTGGGTTGGTACTCGGTCTTGAAGCATCAGGGGCATAGAACTCCCCTCTCGAAATACATTCGGCCAAAGACACCTGCCAGGGTTGTACTGAAGCATCTATTGATAGGCCCGCCACCCATGCAATGATGGAGAAAATGTCGATGCTTTTGAAGGCCGCCAAGGGTAAAGGCATCTGGGGCAACTTGTTCGAAGGTAGCCCGCTCTTGAGATTCTCACGCAAGAATTTCAATATATAGCTGTTAGAGGTGAACCTCTCCATTTGTTCGCTTAAGATGACATTGCGAATAGAATAGCCCTTGGGTGGACCCTGTTGTGGCACGAAGGCTGCTTGTACATCTTCCTTCAGAATGGAGAACAACTTGTGTCCTGAAGCGTCCAACACCTGCCTGGAGGCAGGTTGGTAATTTTGCATGATAGCATAAATTAGCTCAGGACAATGGTGAGCAGGAGGGGTTAAAAACCAGTAAATTTGAGAGTAGTATGCAGCAGCTCTCTTATTCTCTGGGGTGAGTCTGCTTGTCATAAAATCTATGGTGTGTCGGAGGTCAGACACACCTTTAGAGAGTTGTGTGTCTCTAATCTTCTCCCACCCGTCAATTGGTGGTTCTGCAAGTTGTTCCTCTTCCGAGTCGTCCCCTTCTTCTACTGGTTGTTTTTCGGGGCGAGGGGTGAGACTTAGCTTCTTCGAAGTTTGCTTCTTTTCTTCTTTGCCCTTCTTTGTTTTTTTAGGGTTTGCAACTTCGGGCTCCTTCCCCTTTTCCTTGGAATTCTTCTTCCCCATGATGGCGGCCGAGTTCTTGGTACAGAGGCTTGATGTGAAAGACTTAGATGCAAAGGGTAGGAGATTTGCAAAGTAATTGAAGGCTCTTAGTCTAGCTCGAACTGATGGATAGATAACCTCCTTCCCGCTAGGACTTCACATTTTATAACCTAAAAAGGCAACCACCTGAATTTATGGCACCTACTAAAATTAAATTTACACCTCGGACGGAAGAGGTTATCGTATCTTTTAATTGGTTCTGTATTGACGTGGTACGCAGGGCCACATGCTTTGATGATTACGCTTGTATCGGAGAAGCAACCTGCTGCCACTTCGTACCTTGGCGCGGGCTTTTTCCTTTTAACCAAATCGCCTCGGGAAGTGCCCCGTCACTCTTGCCTTAAATTCACCCACTTCGAACCCCCTTTTGTGGTTGTTGATTGCACGTTCTTCGAGGCACATTTTAAATTTTCCTGCCTCGCGTGTTGTTGGTTTGGCGAAGGTGAAAACAACTTTGAAAATGCTTCGCGGTGAACCTTTGACGTGGGCTACTTTTTGACACTTCGGGTCCGAAGTACTCTTCCTTTGTCACGATTTACAAGGACCGCCTACCGAAGTTTGTGTTCTTGAAAACTGCTTCGCAAAAGCCCCTTTTAAAATCTACTTCGCAAACTTCGGGTGCGAAGCTCTTTTCGTGCCTTTGTTTGAACTTTGGTTCGGCCCTTTTGAGGGTAAAGTGCTTCGCGGTGAACCTCCTTGCAACTGCTGCTTCGCATTTAAAATCCTCGAAGGAGATTTTGGAGTGTAGTTCTTGGCTATTGAATCTCGGAACAGGACGTATATACACAAACAATAGTACATATACACACACCTTTTTTTTTTTTTTTTTTTAAGCAAGAGTTTTTCCTCAACGATGAAAAATATTCAGATGAAGACCATTGACAGAGATCGGTAAAACCTGGCCATCTGCATCTTTGAGGATGAAAGAGTTAGCCGAGTTCACCTTCACAATTTCGAATGGCCCATCCTAGAAGGCGTCCAGCTTGTCGTGATTTCCAGGCTTGGCTTTCCAGGAATCCCACTTCCATACCAGGTCTCCCACTTTGAACGTGCGATCGGATGATTTCTTCTTGAACCAATCTCGGGTAACCTGAGCATGCTTAGCGAAGTTCTGGTAAGCTTTCTCGTGATCTTCCTCTAACTACAAAAGCTAAGCTAATCTACTTTCCATTGGGCTAACTCCATCCTTTTCTAGCAGCTGCAATGCAGGAATCTCCATATGGGTAGGTAAGATGGCCTCTTTACCGTAGACCAGGGCATAGGGTGAAGTCTTGATTGACTTCTTGACTGAAATTCGGTCGGCCCACAAGGCCCGATCTAGCAGAAGATGCCAAGTCCTTTTGTTTGCCTCTATAAGCTTTCTTAGCACCCTCAACAAGGTCTTGTTAGTAGATTCTACCAATCCATTGCCCTGTGGGTAATAGTTGGAGGAGACTTTATGATATATCCCATGTTTGTAGAAGAAGTCATTGATTTTGGCACCTAAAAAACCGGGGCCATTGTCCATAATAATTGCTTCGGGAATGCCGAACCTGGTGATCAAACCCTCTAGAAAAGCGATTACAGTCTCTTGGTCCACATGCTTCGTAGGGATCTCTTCGGCCCACCTGGTAAAGTAGTCAGTTGCAGTCAATATGAATTTATGCCCAGTGGAGGAGTTTGGTGATATGACCCCTATGAAATCCAGCCCCCATTGTTGAAAGGGCGTCTCTACTTGTATTGGTTGGAGAGGCATCGAAGCATTTCTGCTTTAGCTAGCGAACTTCTGACACTGCTCGCACCTGTGAAAAATCGAGAAGGCATCGACAAAGAGTGTGGGCCAATAATATCCTACCCTGATGATCTTCAGCGTCGTTGTTCTCCCCATGAAGTGACCTCCAGATAATCCTGAATGAAATTCTCCCAAGATTCTCCTTTTATCATCATCTTTTATGCATTTAAGGAGAACGCCATCAATGTTCCTAAAAAATAGGCCTTCGAAGCACAAAGAATATCGAGAAGACCGAATCCTGAAATGTCTTCACTGTGAAGCATTCAGATGCGAAGGACATCTGCCAGTGTCGAAGTATTCGACAATTTCACTGACCCAGTATTTTTCATCTTCTTCATGATTTGTGAAGCATCCTTCGGATGGCGAGTCATCCCATTGAGATTCTATTGCTTCGGCCGCTGCGCTCTTCGCCAATTCTTGACACAATGTGCGATCGTGAACCAGTTTTGTGGGCTTGATTTCAATGTCAAACTCCTGTATCTTATTCACCCAACCGGCTCTCTTGCTTCCCAATTCTCCTTGGATGATGAAATTGCGCACGTCGGGGTGAATGACAAAGACCGTAACCCGACTTTGGGAGATGAACTGCTTGAACTTCCTCAGAGACTTCATTACTGTGTGCACCTGATGCTCTATAAAATTGTATCTCTCTTCATGGGGATTGATTACCTGGCTTAGAAATGTCATAGGACGCTCTTCACCGTCTTCTCCCTTCTGCGTCAGAACCGCAGCATAGCTTTCGGGCTCCCCAATGGCATACAGGATAAAATCTTGACTATAGTCAGGATTGATCAAGACCGGTGCTTGAGCGATTCGAGCCTTAATCTCTTCGAATGCCTCCTTCCTTTCTTTAGACCAGATGAATTTGGTGCCCTTCTTTAAAATTTCAGACATCGGTTTGATGACTTGGGTGAAATCGGGGACAAACTTCCTCACGAAGTTGATCTGGCCGAAGAAATATTGAAGTCCTTTCTTGTCCGCTAGGAGTGGGAGCTTTGTTAGAGCCTCGGCTCTGTCTGGATCTACAGCGAGACCCTTTTTAGATATTGCATGTCCCAACAATTTTCCCTCGTTGACTGCAAAAATAGACTTCTTCGGATTAATTGAGATGCCAAACTCTCGGCATTTTTCAAAAATTTGTTGCAGGTGTACAAGGTGATCCTCCCTTCTTCGGGAGAAAATAGTCATGTCATCTAGATAGATGACGATTACTTTATTTAGAAGCTCACCAAAATCTAGGTCCATAGCCCTCTGGAAAGTGGCACCAGCATTCGAAAGGTCGAATGGCATTCGCTGGTAAGCAAATGTTCCCCACTTGGTGGTGAACGTTGTTTTATGCTGGTCCTCATTCCTGACCCAGATTTGATTGTACCCCGAGAAACCATCGAGCAAGGAGAAGCATTGAGCCCTAGCCACCGAATGCAAGATCTGATCGATTTGCGGGAGAGGATAGTGGTCTTTGAGAGAAGCCTGGTTTAGGTTGTGAAAGTCTACGCATAACCATATATCTCCATTCTTTTTTTTGATGGGGACCAGGTTCGCTACCCAAGAAGAATGCTTGATGGGATAAATGATCTTCGCTTTGAGCATTTTTAGAAGTTCGGCTTTCATCAAAACTTCGATCTTCGGGTTAACCGACCTTTGCTTTTGTCGAAAGGGTTTGACCCCCTCTTGCAATTCAATTGTGTGCTGGATCAGCCACCGATCGTATCCTCTGAGGTCTTGGTAGGACCAAGCAATTATGTCAAGAAACTTTCTGCACAGGGTCTGGATCTATTCTATCTCTTCAGAAGTGCAGTCGGTTCCAAATTTTATTGTTTTTCTAGGCTCAAGCTCTAAATCTTGGTACTGCCTTTCATTGACTTTGATCATATGAGAGAGTGTTCGATCATTCTGATCAAAGAGGCTTTCAAGGGTGATCAGTCCCTTGGGAATATGGTTATTCTTCAATTGAACCAGCGCTTCATATTCTTCTTCGTCAGAGCCTCTGTCTTCGATTGTGGCAGCTTCTTGAATCATGAAATTTACAATCTGCTCATCATTGTCAAAGACTTGCCAATGTAGGTTTTTGTCCGGGATAGAGGTTCTGTAGATCATTCTCATAGCTTTGGGCTTGTGCACCATGTCTTCTGTGGGAGAGTACTTGGCTGCGATGGATGCCAGAACATCAACATGTCGATTCTTTTCTCGTGGGATAAATTGCAGATTGAGAGACTCGAACTGGTCAAACAAGTCCCATACCCTATTGCGGTACGACTTTAAATAATGCTTTTTTGAAGAGCATCTATTTGTGACCTGGTTGCATACCAGTTCAAAATCTCCGAAGATTTGGAGGTGCTTTATGCCTAACTTGTCAGCTTTCTTGAGTCCCAGGCACAATGCTTCATATTCTGCTGCATTATTGGTGCAGCTCCATGTCAACCGGTAGCAATACTCCTTTTGCTCTTCGGATGATGATACTAGAAGAATCCCTGCCCCAGCACCGTTTTTACATTGGGCGCCATCGAAGAACAACTTCCATAGTCCTTCTTGGGCACTTGTTCTATTCTCTGGTTGGGTGTGTTTCTCAGACTTGGCGATCGCATAACACCCCATTTTGGTTTCCACCATGGCATTAAAGTCTGCCAATGAGAACTCATCTTCATAACTTAGTTGCACAAGAGCCTCCTCGACCAAGTCCACCTGCTCTATTTCCTCCACTATTGCGTTCACTGGATCGCTGCTTTCTTTTTCGGACATCTTCTGCACAAGGAAGGAAGAAGGTTTTTCATTGTAGATCTTCACCTTCTTTCCTTTGAATGGAATCTCCAGATGAGAGTAATCCATAGATAGATACCCACCCAGCTTTGCCATGAATTCCCTTGACAGGCACATACTGAAGTATGGCTCCAGGTCGACGACCACTACCTCTTGTATGACCGTGATCTGAGGCATCTTATGTAGTCGGATAGGGATGTCCTTGATCACTCCTACAGTCTTTACTGGGGTTCCATCCAACTGGAGTACACCTTGGCTACTTCACGTATATTCCATCCCTATTTCTTCGCAGACTGCTTTTGGCATGACTGTTGTCGCAGCCCCTGAGTCGATCATACAGTTATGTATGATATACCCTTCCATCTGTAGGGACAGGTAGAACGGAGGTGGTCTGTTCTTCCCCGTAATTGATGTGGATAGGGTCTGCACAAGAGCAAGAGGTGCGACCTTTTTTGCTTTAGTCGTCTTCAATGATTCTTGCAGCAAGTCCACTTGTCCAGGAAGCTGGAGTGCATCGTACAAGCTGATCTTGGCTGGAATCCTCTTTAACTCCTCTACAATGTTGTACATCAGGGAATTGAGCACCTCGGGTTCTTTCCTCGGCTCATATCTAGTGTGATACTATTCTGTAGCTTCAACTCTTTGTCTCTTAGTTAGTGAAGGAAACTTGAGCTTTTCCTTAGCCTGCTCTTTTGTTTCTACCTGAGGTGGTTCGTCAGAGGCCTTTTGAGATTTTTCTTTGTTCGATGCAGGCGGAGGAGCTTCATTCGGAGCCGAAGAAGATGATTGTCCCTTCTCGGGTCGAGCGTGCACTTTCAAGGGAGCCATATGAGTAGCATCCACTTCTATCGCCTTCTTTCCTCCTCTGGTAAGCACTGCAACCGGCTCTTCTTCGCCAATCGCCAAGTTTTGACTCATTTGCCTGATGACGTTGACTTGACCACCATGACTACTACTCACCAGTGTTTGTACATAGTGTTGGTGCAGCATGCAGGTATTCTCTTCATGAGGATCATTGCACGTAGAGCATGTTGAGCAAAGTGTAGCAAATAGTATTGTCATTGTTTTCAACATAGTCAGACAAATTTATTGATGCAATGGACAAGAGTTTATTGAACAGCAAGGTGCAGCCAAAGTACAATGGATAGGAGTTCAGTGTTGAGAAAGGTGTTGCAGGAGGATTGTCATTATTGTCAATACAGTCAGTTAGATCTAATGATGCAATGGACAGCACGAAGTCACTCGGATGCGAGAGGATAAAGTTCAGAAGTTAGTCATATCATGAGTCCTTAAATGATAGATGCACAGAAACAGAAAACATAATTCAGAATGAGAAGAAGAAGTATTCAGAACCTGAGATGCCAAGAAGCGAAAAGGTTTTTTGTGAAAACCAAGGCAGTCAGAATAAAAAAAATTATTTAAAACCATGGATAACATATTTGAAATGGGTTTTTCTTAAAACCCAAGTTGGCTCTTCGTTTCATTGAAAAAGATGCCCCGATGATAAAGATATTTAATTTTAAATATTTAGTTTAAATTTTAAAGGTTTTTTGTGAAAACCAAGGCAGTCAAAATAAAAAGTTTTATTTAAAACCATGGATAACAGAATTGAAATGGGTTTTTCTTAAAAACCAAGTTGGCTCTTCGTTTCGTTGAAAAAGATGCCCCGATGATGAAGATATTTAATTTTAAATATTTAGCTTAAATTTTATTTTATTTAAAATTTAAATTAAAATATTAAATTAAATTAAAAGGGCCGACATGTTACTATTTCGCGGCAATAAGCTACAGGAAAGTGACGAAGGTGGAAGAAGTGTTTGAGGCCGACAAAGTTAAACCTGGGCCGACGGATTTTAGGGTTTGGCAGCTGACAAATTCTAGGGTTTCTCAACCGATGTTCTTTTAGGGTTTGTTCCTAAAACTTCTTCTATAAAAGCAAGGGTACTTCAAGTTTGAAAACAGGGGTGTAAAGATAAAGTGCGAATACGAGCATAGTGTTTGTGAAAGTGAAGTTCGTGTTGAGCAGAGAGCAGAATGTGAAACGACACGAGTGTGCGAAGCGTGTCCGAGAAAGCACGAGAAGCGTGAAGGGCAAAGTTGATTGTAAAGTCCGCGTAGTAGTGCAACAAATGTGAAGTGATTGTGCAAGAGAGAGCAAAGTGCACAGAGATTGCAAAGGTGATGTAGACCAGTAAGAGTCTTGCAATAACAAAGGTATATGTCAAACATTTTTTTTTTCAATATTGAAGTCCAGGGGGGCAAATTAAGGGGTTGGTGCCTCTTTCCAGGGGCGGTAAACAATTGTCTAGTTGGGCGGAAAATTAAGGGTTGGTGCTCTTTCCATTAGGTGGGTAAAATAGAGTTGGTGCTCCATTATGTTGAAGCAGATAAATAAGGGGTTGGTGCTCCTTCTAGTTGGTGCTGGTAAAGGATTATGTAAAGTTGTAGCTTTGCATTGCCGGATTTGGATGGTAGTCCAAGTAGTCTTTTGAGGAGTAGCCACATTGGTGAACCTCGTTAAAATGTCGTGTTATGTGTGATGCTTTCTTGATGCATTTAGTATCTCTTTTATCTGCTTTAAACTACTGCTGGTTTTATAATCTAATTGTTTTAGAAGTTTTTAAAGAACACACTGATTCACCCCCCCTCTCAGTGTCATTGTGATTACAATAGAGCACCAATACACATAATCAAAAGTGCTCGAAGCTTCATCGATCGCAACATTTCTCACCCAAGCCTTACCTTGCTAGACTGCTTGATATTTAGTAAGCGCAGGTGTAGGATAAGATCGTCTCGATAGGAATTCTTGTTGCGCTTGCTTCTTCTTCATAATGGTCATGTCGTTGGACAACTTCTGAACTATGGAGTTCAGAGACTACATCTCTTGAAGAATTTTAGCTTGTATATCATCAAATTTTGGAACAAGTGGTAATGAAGCCATTGTTGGTATTGGAGGTAAGGTTGGGGGTTGAAATGGCACTGGCAGTACAGGGGATGTCGAAGTGATAGTAGGCTACAAAGTTGAAAATGTGGGAAAATAAATTTGTGGAGCGATGATTTGAGACACGATAGGATTCGGGTTCTAAGGTGAGATTGGGAGTGCAGGGGTTGTAGAGATTTGTGAAGCGAATGCACTCGCATAATGGGATTGATGGAATTCGAGAAGTATAGGCATCGACATTCTTTGGGGAAGCTTACTCACAGCTATCAAATCCGTTTTCGCCTTCATGGCTAACCCATATAATTCGAGAAAAGTATTGATGTTAGAATATCTTACCATGATACTGATATCAGGGTTGAAAGCCCAAAGGAAATAATATGCTACAGCTTCGTTGGTTGGTCGGAGTTCAACTAGTATTCTCTTCCAGGTTCAAGCAAACCTAACATTGAAGTCTGTAATCACTTCTTGTGGATGCCTCTGGATTGAAGTGAATTGATGCAGGAGAGAGGTAGGGTCGGAAGACTCATTGGAGTTTCCCATCAATTGTCCGACCAACTGGTCCCATCCTATAATAGTACCAGGTGGCAAAGATCTATACCAGTAGAGGAGTTTTCCTCTAAGGGAAAGAACCAGAGGTTTTACCATAACTTGCTCCTCTATGATGTCATGGATTGTTGCCAGAGATATTATGTCTTGGATATGCTCTAGAGCGGTCTTCTCGATTCCATCGAACGTTGGGATCTTCTTTACTATAGCGGGTGGCACTTGCCCTTGTCTCGCTAGATTTAGTGGTGACAGAGAATCCCATGACGGGAACCATCGGGGCTATGGTTGCTACTGCATTTGTTGTTGTTGTTATTTTTGTTGTTGTTGCTATGCCATACCTGCTCCTGGATTTTGAGATACAGGAATCCCCGAAGCTCTTCCTCGACTAATAGGAATGGAGGCACTAGGATGCTTCGGTGAGTTGGGAGGATTGAGAGAAAAACTAGATGCTGTGTTATCAAAAGTCAGACCTTGTTCATCAACAGCGGCCTCTTGCGAGGATATTCCATGTAACAGTGATTTAGGGGTGACCAATCTTGATCGCTCCCTGAAGGCATCAATATCTAGCTCAAAGAACTCGGTTTCCTCTCCTCTATTCTTAACTCTCCATATCATTTGCATGAAGACAAAAAATTTGATACCGTTCTTTTCGACTTGAAGATTCTCAGGTAAACAGAGTCGCCAGATGCTAAGAGTCTTTTGATAATGAGAGCATCAGTCCTCACTACCACTAGTCAGGTGAGACTGACTGGGTCACATCGAGAACTGGTTAGAACTATTAGACCCGGTGTGGATGAGTTTGAGATTTGCGCTTAAAATATGGGACTTTGGTCCCACCGGGCATGCCAAAAACTATTGGTCATCAAATCTGCCTAGGAAAGGATTTGGGAAAGTGTATGCGCCCTAGACCTGGACCAACATTGAAATGCCGAAAGGAAGATATGCCCCTCGTACCAATATCTAGAGAAAGGCTGACTCCTATACTAATCTACTTTGGTGTTTTGAGATAAGGGATGCAGGAAAGAGATAAAGGAGTCAGGGTTAGAGAAAGAAACAAAAATGGATAAGGGAAGAGGGATCGATGATTTAAAGTGGGAGAGAACAGGAAGCACGATCACTAAACTAATAACTTGAATAGCAGTAAGGAACACCAAGAATAAAAGAAATAAATGCTATATTAACCTTACTATGTATCATTTGGGCAAGTTCATAGGTATTATCCTTCCCCCTTTCATTGAAATTCATAGTTCAAAGTAAAGATGATTAGGACAAGTGAATGCAACAGAAACCACAACCCACCAGGAAGCATAAAAGAAAACTAACATAGCATTTTTCCTCTCCTATGTATCCTTCAAGCGAGTTTTAGGGTACAGTCCCCAATCGCACAATGGATTCAGAGTTTAGAGTCTCAGTATACAAATGAAGAAAGACTAAAGAATCAATCACAGAAGGCAACATAAAAGAGAGAAATTGAGCCCAAAGCTCTTTAGTATTAATCACAGGACATCAAGTTACAACAGCTTTCTAGCAGATAGTTTCCCCCCATTTTCTCATTACAATGCCTAGGTTTTTATAGAGGACCCGGCCCTCTGAGTCATAATTATACAGCAAGGAGAAGCACACCCTCGAGCCCTAAGAATTTGGCTCCCCGATGCTCTCATGACTGAGTTCTCAAATCTGTTATCGAAACTGGCAACTGTGATCGGGTCAACCGTGGAAAGATGCATTGATGAGCCATCTGGATGTCCTTGGCCTCCAGGTGCCGTGCTCAAGTGGCCACCATGTTTTTCGGGTTCTTCATCATGGCTTGATACTTTGCTTTCAATTTCCAAAAATGAGCAGCTCTCTTACCGAGCACAAAAAATGCATTTATGAGGCACTTGAATACCTCAAGAAAATACCTGGCTTGGAATGCGTGCCTTTGAGGTGCTTCGCTATCTTTTCAATTTTTCTTTGCAATGGACTTGTGCCGAAATAGATTCCTCCTCGATTAGTACTTCACAAAATGAAGCTTCACAAAACTGCTTTGGGGGGCATGAGTGCCGAAGCGTATTTCCTTTGTAAAATGGGCTTCTTCATTCTTCCCCGCTTCGCTGACAAAACTGCTTTGTTGATGCCTTGGAAAATGCTTCACTGTGATCTTCTTTCAAGACTATGGTTCGGGAAGGTCTTGGCCGAAGAAATTGCCTTCAAAAGATGTTGCATTCTTTATGGCCATCACTAATTTGGGTGAAAATACTTTGCATGAAAAATGGCCTGATAAAATGCTTTGCAATGAATTTCGCCGAAGTAGATTCCTCCTTGATTAATACTTTGCAAAATGAAGCTTCACAAAATTGCTTCAGGGGGCATGAGTGTCGAAGCATATTTCCTTCGCAAAATGGGCTTCTTCATTCTTCGTCGCTTCGCTGACAAAACTGCTTTGCTGATGCTTTGAAAATGC
Source organism: Wollemia nobilis (assembly GCA_028583015.1). Taxonomy (NCBI): domain Eukaryota; kingdom Viridiplantae; phylum Streptophyta; class Pinopsida; order Araucariales; family Araucariaceae; genus Wollemia; species Wollemia nobilis. Next base: position 8,084,459 of record JAQPPZ010017095.1, read on the forward strand.
TTCGCTGCAATCTTCTTTCAAGACTGTGGTTCAGGAAAGTCTTGGCTGAAGTAATTGCCTTTCGCCAAAGTAGAAATGATTCACCTGTGAAAGGGGGCCGAAGTGGATACTTCGACGGTATTTCAATGAAGTGTTTTCAATGCTGCGCTCCTTCAAATCTCGCTTCGCAAAACTTTTGCCCGAAGTAACCTTTTGAAATGCTTTGGGTGCGAAGTAGTTTCATTCTTCTTTATTTGTATTTACTTCGGTCACACTGTTTTGCAATAATATTGCCCAGAGTAGCTACTGGAAATGCTTCAGGCCTGAAGTAGTTTTCTTGCCTTAGCCAATTTGGACCACGGTCTGGACTTTCCTCCTTCGGAAAAGTTGCTACTTTGAATGCCGCTTCACACAATTTTCTCCTGAAGTAATGGTTCGGAGCATTTTGGGCCCGAAGTTCTTTTCATTGCTTCCCTTGTCATTCCCTCTTCAGCAAAACTACTTCACCAGATTTCTACTCAAAGTAGTGCTGGAAATGTCTCGGGTGCGAAGCTCTTTATTTTCTTTCGACGAAGCTCTTCTTACTAGCTTGTTTGGTAGCGAAGCTCTTCCTTTTCCTTTTTTTTTTTTTTTTATTATTTTATGTACAAAGGGGGTGGCAGGGAAAGCCAAAATTGCCACGACTTTGCAAATAAGAAGCAACAAAGAAATGCCTTACAAAAACACTGTACAAAATTTGATTTATTATTCTACCCCCTTTGCAATGTGACAAAATTGTCAACAGGTCTATCATCACCCAGATAGACTTTTCCAAAATCACCCTGAACATAATCTAGAAAATATTTCCTATCGGGTGTGGCATGATATGATGCACCAAAATCTAGCACCCAAAAATAATTAATATTATCTAGTGAAAGAATTAAAGCATCTTGTAATTCACCTGCAACGTTTGTTTTCTAATTACCCTATTTTTCTTTTTGATTCCAATAATATATTTTCAGATGTCCTTTCTTCCTGCAATGCCAACATTCCAACTGCTTCCCTTTGGATTTGGATCTACATTTCTTTTATTTTCCATGATTCCCTAGGCTTTTTCCTCTCTCCCTTTGTCTCTCCCTATTCTTTACAGTCAAAGCATTACCTGGTGTTTCACCTGTGCTTTTCCATCGCACTTCCTCGCTAAGGATAACACCAATAACATCATCAAAATTTAAAGTATTTGAACTAGAGACACAATTACTCACATCCATTACCAAGCCATTCTAGCTTTCTAGTAATGAGCACAAAATCAAGAGAGCCCTAACCTCATCATCAAAGTTTACTCGTACAGAGTTCAACTGATTTGTAACCATGTTAAATTCATTTAAATGATCAGTAACAGACCCAACTTCTGACATCTACATATTAAATAAACATTTCATAATAAATACCTTGTTCGAAGCCGAGGGTTTTTCATAAAGTTTAGTGAACACATTTATTAAACCCTATGTTGTCTTTTCCTTCGAAATATTGAAGGCCATCGATGATGCCAAGCACAATCGTATTGTTCCTAGTGCTTTTCTATCTAGAACTTCCCATTCTTCATCAGTCGTTGATGCTGACTTATTTGCTACTCCACCTAATGGTAGGTAAAGATATTTCTGATAAAGATAATCCTCCATTTGCATCTTCCATAACTAGTATTTTTGGTCATTGAACTTCTCAACCCTAAATCTTCTTTCTTCTACCATTTATCCCACTCGAAATGGAAACCCTCCTTTCAAGTGCATTTTTCAAACCCTAAGATCTGATACCATTTGTTAGGATTAAATAACAAATACGAGCAATAATATAATGCAAAAATAAACACAGAAGAAATTATGCAATAGACAATAGACAGATATAACGTGGTTCACCCAAATCAGGCTACTCCATGGAGAAAAATAACTAGGCCCTTTGTATTTCATCCAGAAAACCCCTCTATACATAGTCATGCACCTCATTACATATTTAGTCATCGTACAACCTCCTCTTATAATAATGCATTACAATTTTAGGGTAAAAAAACCCGCCTAAAATCTATCGTCCGATCTGTGACCTAATATAAAATGGTCCAAATTTACATAGAGGAAAAAAAATCTATTTTTAGCTTCGGGGGTGCCGCCCCCCTGGACCCCCCTGGCAACAGTAGCCCCCCCTACACCCTCCCCCTTTCACGTAGTGGGTCTAAGTGCGATTGAAACAAAGGAATCTGATTTAATCAGGCTCCATAATATACATACCTGATATCCTAACTTGAGAGCTACCACACTAAGGATCCATTACCATCCAAAGTAAAATGACCCATCTCATTTGGGTTTACCTGTCCCAAATATTTACTAGTTAAGATTATACTGAATAAAGAATTTGGTTGGGAAATCCACCTCCAGTAAAGCTTTCCAACCAAAGCTTTATTATTTAACTTTGATCTTCTCAGTCCCAAACCTCCTTTTACCTTGGGTTGGCTTACTTTCTCCCAACCTACTAAGGTCCATTTCCTCTCTCCTTTTACTCCTTCCCATAAAAATTTTCTAGCCATATTGTCCAATTATTTCCATATGGTATGTGGGGCAGGAAGGATAGAAAATTTATAAATTGGCATGGCCTGAATGACTGACTATAAAAAAGTTAATCTACCCCCATAACTTAACCATTTGTGAGACCAATGATTAATTCTTTCCTTGATATAGTCCAAAATATTCCTCCAAATATCTATTTTTAGTTTTTTAAAATGCAAAGGGACCCCCAAGTATACCACTAGGAGAGAAGTCCTTGTGAATCCCAAGATCTCTAAAATTTTGTCCTGAAGCCTTTGATCAAGATTGAAAAAATACCACTTTGGATTTTTTTATCATTGATGACTTTTTTTTTAGCCCTAAGGTAGACATTAAGTGTATCTCTAATCATTCTTGCTTTCCTGACGCTGGTCACTACCACCAATCCTTTGTCATCCACAAACTGTAGGTGAGTCAAAACTTCTTCACCCACCTTGATACCTGTTAGCAAACCTTGTTGTCTTCTCCTCGATATGAGTCTAACCAATCCTTCAACCAATATGAGAAAAATATAGGGAGAGAAAGGATCTCCTTGACGAAGGTCTTGAGTAGCTCCAAACGATTGCGAGGGAAGACCCTTGATTAACATTGAGTATGTTGGAGTAGAAACACAACTCATGACCCATTCTATCTAATCCTAAGAGAAACCAAAGGCTACCATAATATTTGATAATAAGCTCCACTCCACCCTATCATAAGCCTTTGACATATCTAATTTTATGAACATTCCTCTATTACCATATGTTTGCATTGAATGGATTGCCTCCTGAGCTAGAACCACACCATCCAAGATTTGCCTACCCTCTACAAAACCCCCTTGCTCTAAGGAGATAATGCTATGTAGAAGAGGTTTTAGCCGCTCAACGATTACCTTTGTGATTATTTTATATATGACATTGCATAAGGCAATAGGTCTATAATCTGAAATATGTACCCCCTCCACTTTTGGAATTAAGGTAATTAAAGTATGATTTAATGATTTAAGCATTCTTTTACTACCTTTGGACTCCTCTATAACAACCATTACATCCTCCTCCAATTTATCCTAGAGTTCCTGGAAAAACTCAATTGGAAAGCCATATGGACTTGGTGTTTTTCCGGTGCTCATTCCAAATACTACATTCTTCAGTTCCTCTCTATCAATGGGTTTAAGTAGGGCCTGATTTTATTCTTCAGAGATAACAAAGGGTATGACAACAATAACTTCTTTTTGAGCCTCTTCATATTGCACCATACTTCCCTTAAATAGTTTAGAAAAAGAATACATTGAATGGAAATGCATACCTAGAATTGTATCAAAGGAGTGTTTGTTATCATCTTGAAGAGCTTCCAAGTTGTTCATACGTATCCTAGCACAAGTAGTCCAATGAAAAAATTTGGTATTTTTATCACCTTCTAATAACCAAGTGGTTCTTGCTCTCTATTTCTAGTAGGTCTCCTCTTGGGTGTCAATGTCCTCGACCACTTTACGCAATGCATCATTCTCTTCTTTGAGCTCCTCTATAATTGTTCCTTCCCTAAAGTGTTTTTGAACCTCATCCCATCTGGCCACCAATGGAGCTCTTTGGACCTGGAAGTCTGTCTTGTTAGCTCGCCTCCCTTGTTTCAGTTGATCTTTGACATAATGAAGTTGTTTATGGAATATAAACATTGTTGTCCCATGTGCTAGGTGACCTTCTTCCCACCATTGTAGAATTTTATTTCAAATTTCCTCTTTTTGTAACCAAAAGGTTTCAAATTTAAATGGTTTGTGATGTTGCACTATCTTGATCCCTCCTTCCAAAAAAATGGGAAAGTGATCTGAAACTGGACCCTCCAAAATATAAAATTTTATATTTTATTTTATAAATGCCTCCTCTAAAACCAAAAAATGGTCTAACTTCACCTTCCTGCTATTTGACTCCCTCCTCTTATTAGTCCAAGTATAGTTGGTTCCAGGGCATTTAATATCCACCAAGTGTAATTCCTGAACTTGGGCAATCATAAGTCGATCTCCTAGGTCCAAAATTGTTGTTCCCCCTTATTGATCTCTAGAGAAAAATTTAGTATTAAAATTCCCAGCAATAATCTAGTCTAACTCTTCCCTTGAGACTCTCATGTTATGCACAACTTTCCATTGATGCATCTACCCATATAGGTTTTGAGCCCCATAAAAATTTGTGATTAAAACATGTTCTTCAGTGACATTATTTCTAAAATGTGAAGTGAGAACACCCCTCCAAGCTATATGTTCTATTGCAGTCCACTCAAGAGAGTTCCAAAGAGTAACTATCCCCCCTGAGGTCCCTTGGGCAGCCACTTCCATATAACCAACACCCCTCCAAAGTTTGTGAATTGTTTTACACATAAGATCCAATGACATTTTTGTCTCCTGGATAAGCAAAAAATCTATTTTATATTTTTCTAAGAGTCTTCGAACAACATATTGATGGGTTCTACTATTTAAACCCCTAACATTTCATGATTGTATAATCATTGGTTACCTTGAGAGCAGTAAAAATATATTGACCTCATAGATCCTTCAGTGATGAGTTTATCTCCTTGAACTGCTATCAATTCCTTATTTGATTTTCTACCCACTCCTTGAGAGCTGCTATTTTTTCTCTTTTCCACCTGAGTTAACCCTAGAGTTGGCCTTTATTTATTCTTTTTTGCTATGCCCATGCTAACATCCTTAATTATCGGTTGCTCTTGGTTATGCACTATCAATGTCCCTGCACTCTCTGACTACGGTAACTCACTGTACTCAATTACCTTCTCTATGATGGGGGGAGATGAAAGAGGAGCTTGAACATGGCTGTTATCATTTTAATTATTCCCATCCACTCCTTCCCTGAATAGTTCTTCTTCTTGGTCCATTAGTGTCCTAAATATTTCATACCTATTGGAGGGCTTGAGTTGAGTTTGCTCTTTACCATCTTTTTTCTTTTGCCTTATCCTTATTTTGGGTTGTTCAAAACCATCTCCCTGTGCTTCTTTACCTTGAGAAATATTGGTTGGTTCTTTGTTGATTATTGACTTACCCTCCTTAGGAAGATTTGACATTCCTAGAGGAGCCTCCATTTTTATGTTCATATTATTTGGGCAAGATCAGGCCAAATGCCCATATTTGTGGCAAACTCTACATTTGAAGGGCAATGCCTCATAATCTAGTTGTTGAATCCAATATAGTCCTGCAAGCTCGAGTTCCACCTCCGCCGACAAAGGTTGGCTAAGATCCATTTCCACACATAATCTTGCATAAACAATTGTGTTTCCTTCTATTGTGTCTTTGGAAACACCCAAATTTCTTCCCAGGGAATTACCAATAATTTCCAATACCTTCTCACTCCAAAAAAACATTGGAAGTGCATAAAAATAGATCTAAACCAGGACGATAGTGGATTCAATTCAACGATCAAATCCCACTCTCCAGGGTTGAACAAATAATCTTGTCGAACCATGATTCCTCTTTTCTAATTCAAAATCCCTATTTATATTGGTAAGTGAAGAAAAAATAACAATAAAATATCCATTGCTAATAAACCACAAAGAATACTCACCAAGAGGCTCCTAGTTTTGTCGGACCTAGGAATGCAAAAAAAATAGGGTAGGGTGAATACCCATGAATTTACAGATCAAATCATGATTGGATCTATATAAAATTGTTTCTTTGACCATCCTTTAATAAATGACAATATTTGGGCTTGATTCTGACTATGGCAAGCATCCATTAACTCGTTGAGATGTTGATCTATTTTCAGTAGTCGTAAAGAGCAATTTTAATGCAGTTTTTTGTGCTTTTTCAGTCTTTGATGGAGATTTATCCTTTAACAAATATGCTAAAGAACTATGTCTCTCTAGAAAAGGATCCTGAGGTGTCCCCATTGGGACCTCCTGGGGTAGCAATATTGTCTTCAAATCCACAGTAACCAAAAATATCTTCGGCTACCCAGCTGATACCCTAGTTTTCTCTTCCAGAGCTCTCACATCAAAACCCACATTCAATTTTCAACCATCAATTAAATTATATATTTTTTAATATAATGTAATTTTTTTCAACTCATTAAATGCATGTCACCCCATATTCATTCAATGCATGCCCTTTTTTCATTAATGCGCACGTCTATTTTCATTATTCACGCTAAACCAATTAAAAAAATAAAATGCATTTGTATTTTTCAATTGGCTTCTTTGTAACATGGTTTGAGGGATATTATGTTGCATCTCTTTCCGACATCATTTGTTGCTTTCTTCTATCAATTCGAGGGATCTATTTCAGCTATTTTCTAATATAGTAGTGTTTATAGTCATTAGAGAGCATTTTTTGAGCCTGATTTAATGTTAGTGTTTATTTTTAGTTTTCTTAAGACTTGTAAAAATTTGTCATTTTTGTCTTATTGTTTTGTAAAAGGAGTATATTCTTGGTTGTACTCGATACTCTTGGGTCTTTCCATATTTCTCTTCCACCTTTGTATGCATTGGGGACCAATGCTTCCTTAGTGGGGAGGAATGATATGGATTAGTAGCACATGTTTCATAAGTTATTAGTTAAGGATAAGCATTATTTAATGTATTCTTATCCATTGTAATACCTATTTATAGACACATTTTGGTATGTTAACACAAGGAAGTTTTGGATTATCATTCATATATCATGTCTATTGTAATTGATTTCTCATCATTCCACTAGGGCATCTCACCCAAAAATATTCTTCTTTATTTTAAAATATCTATGTGATTGTTGTGCTTTATATAATTGTAGATACCTAAAATGCATCATGTCGATGGTGACTACTCATATGGACATGCTACAAGACCATATGGAAGATATTAGACAGACTCCAAGATAGAGCAATGGTTCTAACCACTCAATTTGGGCTCCTTGGCCTAATTAGTTTGAACCACAACCCAAACCTATGGTTTACAGGCTGAACCATGATTGAGACCTATGTTTTATAGTCTAGACCGCAGTTGTGACCTACGGTATTAACTGAAGTTCAATTGGCCATCAATCCAAGACAAATCAATTGGAATGACCATCTGATCTAGAAGAAGGTGGTTAGAGGATGGAAGCTTCCAATACAACTATCCTAACCACCCCTTCTTGATCTTGGATTCTCCATGAATCCACCCCTAGCCCTTGGGTAGTCCTATAAGTACCCCTAAGAATTAGGGCAAAAAAATAAGAGAGAGCATTGGATATTTGAGCAGCGAAGCCCTATCGAATTGTACACTCAACCGAGTATACTAAGCGAGAGCTATTGCACTTATCCCTTACATACTTGCCAAGATTCATGATGAATTGCATTATGGATACCCTAGGAGCCTAGGAGAGCCAAGAAATACATATTTGGGCAAACGAAGGCACTTCATAGCGAATTAACCACAAAATTAGTCTGAGGACACCAAAGGCGACCATTGAACATCAATTTGGACAAGGAGGTCAAGCCCACTGCCCTTGGAATTGAGGGTAAACCTATCAGGTTGTTAACCACATCTTTCAGTCGTGGTTTATAGTGTAGACCACTCACTAGAGCTGCAATTTGTAGCAAAAGTATTGCCACCTTAACCTCTTCATTTTAGTTCGGTTAATTAGCTTAATTTAGCTATTTTCATGGTTTAATTGTAGTTTAGTAGACTTCTGACCGATAGAATTAGGTTAGATTAGTTTCTTTATGTTAATCATCAAATAGGACATTAATGGATTCTTTATGCACTTTCATGCTTTATTTTACATAATTGATCCATGCATGGTGTACTTGTTGTCTTTCTTCATGCAATTCCATGAATCTTAATTCAATTTACATAGTTTAGAAGAACTTTTCATATTTTCTTGATTATACATGCTTCATGGTGTCTTTATGCAATTTTCCTAAAGGGGGCTCATCATGAGAGGTTGCCTATATTTTTGACACTTCTATGTTGTTTCTTGACCGCAGGGAACATATTCAAAGGAGACTTAACCATCAACTTCCTTCCTCAATGCGAAGAAGAGGGAAACTCCACCCTAGAGCATTTTGTGACCAAGTGAAAAGCACTATTAGTGTGCCTACCCTGTTGAGGGCTTTGGCATTGTATTAAACTGTATCGTCATTTGGGTGACCTTAAGAGGGGCATGATTGTAATCAAGATTCTTTTGCAATTATTAATACAAGAAACATTTATTTTTGTTGAATCTATGCAATCTTGTCAATTTTATGCTTTGAATGAATGAATACGACATAGTACAGTAGATGGGTGCATGCTTTTTGGTTGGATCAGAAGGCGATCACGGTGGAACTCTACAATTCTAGCATTTGACTATGTTTGTTGGTTTTTGTGACTTGCAGGTACAGATCATAGCTACTAGCTGTGGGCCAACAATTGAACCATAGGTTCAACCCATGAGCCACAGTAAGAACCGTAGCCCAAACCTATGGTTTCCAAAAAACATAGTAGACAACAAAGAGATAAAGCTCAATTAGATGTGGACCTGAGGTAGGCCCTATTTCTCACTCTTTGTGATTTTTTCTATCTTTGTGTTTTTCTAGAAAGTTAAATTTCGAATGCAATTAACAATTAAGAAAGAAAAAGAAATGAATTATGTCTTAGTTGCATTTATCTTTCGTGTCATTAGAAAGACATTGCTAGGAATAGAGAATCTTTGATTTTAATCTGCCCTAGAATCCAATGTGCTTGATATAATTTATGTGAATGCTTTGCATACGTGAGGCCCAATTTGTGGCCAATTATCATCATAGTGTGCATAGTCTCAAAGAGCATCTAGAATAGCTTGCATTTTTTGAATTTGAAACGTTCTTTCATTTGCATAGCATTTAGAAAATGAGCACGAATGCTATATGATGCATTTGTTTTATGTACATTAAAAGGAACCACACACACCACTTGACATTTAAATGCTAGTGAGTTGGGCTTGACATCCAACCACTAGTAGGGTTCAACGACAGTGGGCGTAACTTCCATCCGTTGGCCCAAATACCGTGAAACTTTTGGATACTAGACCAATACCGGATCTGAGAACCTTTCGTACCCTAAAAAATTTGCATGTATTCTCTTCAAAGGGTATAACATTGATTGGCAAAAAATGGGTGAGGATCTAGGAGGACCTGTGCTCCTTGACCATGTGTGGGCTTCATTACCACACATTATAGGTTGGATTACGTGACTTGGAGTTCATATCCAAGTTGTCGAGCTACGAACGTACAGGTGAAAGCCATTAAACTGGGAATAAAATCCAACAAGTCTTGCAAAACACTAAATGAGTTTATACACTGATATAACAAATCTTGAAAACACATCAAAAGTTTAGGAATCATTTTTAAAATTTAAAATGAGATAATCATTATTGTATACCTTGTTTGCTTAATAATAATACATCTAGACACTAGGTACACAATGGTGGATACACGGGGTGGTCAAAAAAGGTCTAAACCTAACGTCGATGACCAACCCCTAACCAATTCACAACAACACATGTCAATTCCTCAACCACATGAGCGAACCTAACATCGTTTGGCTAGCATTTGAGGAGATAACTTGACACAAGGGGAGCTTGTAGAGCATACCCTAGATAGAGGAGCTTCAACACACTCCTATAGGCATAAGATAGAATAGGAAGCCTTCTAGAATGAGGGTGTTCCACTTGACAACCATTATCGAGACCGTAATGCAAGCGCATCCACGAGATCGGTTGAAGAGTTTATTGTGTAGGGGACTAGGTTGGTGCCCCTACGTACTAAGTCCACATGAGGATCTATGGCTCCATATTCTGAGTATAGAAGTACCAGATATCCACCCATTTAGGGACAGGCATACAGGCTCGCTACCGAGCATAGGTCTAACCATACTCCCATGCGTGGTCCACCATGCAAGATCACCATTGATATATCAAAGGTGGGAGATAATGGCACACCGCCACATGAGCGATGGTGGTCTAGGCAGCTAGAGGGTCTAGGTAGTGTTTTAGAGTAGCTAGGCTACAAGCCTTCCAATCCACACACTTGAGACTTGAGTAAGCATAGCATGAGTGTCGTTAGGACCACTAGAGAACATGGAGAGGCTTCTAAGCACCCTCATGTCACACACCCACTATCTGTGCATGGTGGTTCATAGTATAGGACATAGCAAGAGGTGAATACCATATTCATAGATAGAGGTAAAGGTACAACACATCAGTTCGATGGGTACAAAACCCACAAGGTCGCTCGTACAGAGCAGGGATACCAGAGGCCTCCCACGATCGATCAGATCGATAGATCACATTGATTGGTATTGGAGCAAAAATTCCAACTCCTCCAAGATCAATTGGAGGACACTCGCCTAGAGAGGCAATGCATCGAAGATGAAAATATTCAAGCACAAAGGCTCATTAGATAGGGGCTATATGAGCAGCACATGCACGTAGAGCATATCCTTGCCTAGAATGAACGCATGGAACAGGAGGATAGGTTAGCTAGGGATGGCCTATATCCTCATGATGAGCATAGAGAGTGTGTATACATGAAGGATTTATCTCAAGCCGATATGCATCAAGAGCATAGAGATGCTCGTACTCATGCTAGTATTGAATAGAGGGAGTGGCCACCATCGCTCGATAATCAGAGGTAGAGGCAACATGAAGAAGTAGATGGAGATGGATATGAGCAAGAATATCCTAAGAGCTCCCGAGCTGATGAGGAGGAAGAGCAATGCCCTTCATCTCGTGCGAGGAAGACAGTACCTCCTAAGCAACCTCCATGTCAACTTAGGGAGGAGGACTTTTTGTCTTTAGAGGCCTATAAGGCCTTAGCCGAGAATATTAAATCCATAAAGAGACAAGGCATGACCATTCAAAAGTTGACATTAAGGAAAATCCATAATAAGCCTTTGGATCCTTTGGTGCCTACTCTATATTACCCTAAGCCTTTTGATATGCCCAAGTTTGACAAGTTTAAGGGTGATGAAGATGCACAGGAACATGTCACAAGCTTCCTAGATGCTTATTTTTATATAGCAAGCAATGATGCATTATTGTTGCACACATTCATCATGACACTTTCAATTTCGGCCAGAGAGTGGTTAAATCAGCTAAAGAAATGTAGCATAACCTATTTCAAGAAATTAGCTGATGCCTTTCTTGAATGCTATTCCTTTGGCATCAAGAAATAGGCCAATATTTTGATCTGGCTATGCTAGCCCAGCGCAATGATGATCCAATAGAGCAATACAGAAAGAGATGAAGGAGACTAATGGTGAATTTGCCATTCCCTATTATTGCCATAGAGTTAACCTGAATGTTTACGAAGAGTTGTGCCAAGCACATCTCATTATTGCTACAGCTACAACAATATCCTACATTCAAAGAGGCTTTGGCGCAAGCCAAAGTTATTGAGGACATCAAGTTGCAGGAAGGCAACTTGAAGCTCAAGAATATGAGAGAGGGACAAAAGAAGAGTGCCACAAAACAACAAGGTAAGCAAGCCCATGTAAATCAAGTGGTATTGAATCTTCAGAGGAAGAAAAATGGGCAACAGAAACAGAATTATCATGCCCAACGTCCCCCTACGCAATATGACAAGCGCAACAACAATTATAAGGGAAAGAAAAAAGATCTATGCCCACCTCGCTAGTTCACACCATTGACAGAATTACTGACATCGATTTTTCATCAGCTATGAGAGGCCAAGGCAATTAGATTACCCGAGGTCAATATGATAGACCCCAATCAACCTAAAAAAATGGTTACCAAGAAGATATATTTTGCATTTTTCATCAAATGAAAAGCCATGACATTGAGGTGTTTTGGAATTTCAAAGACATGGTGCAAAATATGATTGACAAAGGTGATCTTGTAGTGTCGCACAACCCACAGGCGCTCGAAAATAAAAATATGGGGGTTTATAAAAACCCCTTGCCAAATCATGAGGCGCCTTAGAACAACGTTGGCCAAGTCAACCAGGTGCAAGTCAAACCACCTACCCAGGGGTTCGTAGGCATGGTGGATGTTGTCACTAGGCATGGGAGCTATGAATAATAGAATCAACCTCATGCTCCCATTCAAATATAAGCCACTTCGAATTAGTAGCCGACACAAAATATTCCAAGCCCACCAACAAGACCAGTGGTGACCATAAGAAGTAGGTTGGTCCAAAACCTACAGATAACTCTCATAAAGTTATCGATATATGAGCTAATATAGCAGTCCCCGAGGCACAAGGAGACTCTTATGGACATTTTGAGGTCCATTGAAGTATAGTCCCAGGATGCACAAACATTTACTAATTTTGTGGGACATGTACAACAATGTCAAGAACTAATGATCTAATTTTACGATCATGAGATAAGGACAATTTCTACAACTACGGTCGACTTGTTGTTGCACATAATCGCATGTGTTAATCACATGCCATTTAAAAGGATCTTGATCGATATCGGCTCATCGATCAACATAATAATGACCAAGGTGCTGAGTCATTTGAAGCTACCTAAATCACACATTGTGCCCACTACATTTACATTGAGAGTGTTTAATGATGCACTATGTTCGATTGTTGGCACAATTATCCTACCCATACAGGTAGGTTTGAAGACCATCTCAGTAATGTGTCATGTGATAGAAGGGGCTATGCAGTGCAACATATTACTCGGTAGGCCTTGGATTCATGAAATGCGTTGCATTCCCTCGATATTGCATTAGTGCGTGAAGTATATTCACGAGGGACAGGTTCATGTAGTGGCATCGAATAAAGAGCCATTCAAGTTTGTGAACCTAGCAGATTTGCTTGGGGATTTCATACTCTCGTCAACGCACCTGGATGTTTGGCTATCATCACTAATAAAGAAACCAGGAGGTAAACAACTAGTACATTCTCAACCAATACCATCTGTGTCACATATATCAGAGCACACCACTACCACTTCCTTGAAACCATCGGCATCATTCATGTGACGGGATGATAGGAACTTGAAGGAGAAAATGGGTGAGAAAGAGAAGGAGCGTGAGCCTGACCCAATCGCTAAGGAAGTTCTCATTCCTATGGAAGTTGAGGAACCCCAAGATAAAGTCGAGGAGGCACCTCAACCTACCTCACCTACATCTTCAATAGAGTCATCCGCACCGCGAGTGATGGTACATCTCGCTAACACTGTATTAGGCGAGTACCTTGTATAGAATGTAACCTTCGAACTGATTCTAAAGACTGCGCAAGATATGGGTCGACCATCCACTCATTGTTACCCAGTTGGATCGGTGGTTCCATTAGGAGAGTCGCTTAACTAGACTAATTTCATCTATGCAGGGCTAGACCAGCTTCCAACACGAGAGACCATGGATAAAGATGATGAGGAACCTTTTGTAGTAAATATTTGTTATCTATCCAATCTAGAGTATGCCATGCATATTTTTGAGTTGTATCATTGGCATGGATACGGCTTTGGTCTCTTTGAACAAGGACAAAGGACTCCGCTAGAACCTCGTTATTAGTTAGTCATTGATAGGTTTGGCTTAGGGTTACAGATATAGGGGCATGATGATTTTCTCGCAGCATCCATAGATCCTCTATATCTTAGTATGGCGGACGATGTGGATTTTAATCCATATCATCTGGATCCTTCCAAAGTATGGAGGAATCACCCTATGATATATGTCATCATCACTGAGCCACTCAAATATAATTATGAAGGGTTCCTTTAGTAGACTAAGATAGAAATGAACCCCAAAGATCAACTAGGACACCAAACCTATGATGCAATCAATGACACAAACGTGTAGTGGCATAGCCCCATGATCGCAGGTGATCTTGAGTTAGGAGATATTTATAATGAGGATGGAGTGGAGTCCACCTTCGATATGAGTGGACCAGGTTATGAAACAGACAAGGAATTCTCAAATGACGATGAATCTAGGGATGAAGCCGAAGGTGCCTATGAGAAGCCTTGGCATGTGCGTCATCTATTGCCTGTTGATTCGATACAAGTTACAGAAGAGATCCTTCCCAAATTTGATCAGTTAGGGGAAGAAATAGAGCTTGATTTCTTGGATATGTCACACTTACGATATAATTATGCGATCTATCCAGATAGTGATGATATCGATCACGCCATCAGATTCATGGGGCTGCACCTGCTAGAGCGCCCTCCAGGAGTGGGGTGAATGAAGGATTCTATTATGGTAGTGATGAAGAAGATGAGCTAGAGAGGACCTACCTTGGTCCTACTTATTTTCATTAACGTCATCAACCCATCGACATTGATGAGGTCTATCGGTAGCTACATGTTGGTCCTCATCTGAGAGCAAGACAGTTAAACTTGGATCAAATTCATTGGTTGGTTAATCCCATTCCACTGACCTACATGGATATCTGTGAGCCAAATGATCATATTTTTCATGCAGTGCATAGGGAGGATCTAGTTGTTCATAGTCCTCATAGGGAAGACCCCTTTATGCTTGTCCCATTAGATCCAGATCATGGATATGAGGACTACGTATATTTTGTAGAAGTTGGTCCATGTTGTCCTGGAGATCAATTCCATTCCATAAACACGGTCTCCATTGATTTGACCACTCCCCTCTGCAATCCAGTAGATCCATCAAAATCATTGTATCTTAACAAAGATGCTATTGACTGGGATCGTGTTGATTCACCTATGAAGCCTGAGGATTTCTTCCCCAACGAAGAAATGTTGCAACCTTTCCATTTTACACTAGGTTGTGCATATGATGTTTATCATACCAAAAATGCTTTCAACGCAGAACCGATCAACCTAGCTTATGACATCCATTTGATTACTACACCTCACCAGCTTGAGGAGGGATCACATATATTAGTAGACGAAACCTTTGAGGTGGATATTAGTAATGATCCTGCCAGTACAAAGAAGGTTAAATTTGGAGAGAGTCTCACTCAAGATGAGTGGACCACCCTCATCCCATGAACTATCGAACCCCATGGACCGTCGTCGGCACCTCCCAATCTCGAATCGCCTCGACCTTCTTCGGGTCCGACCGTAGAGAGCCCTTGCTCACAATGTGGCCGAGGAACTTCACTTCGGACTGCGCAAAGGTGCACTTCTCCTTTTTTACGAACAAGTTGTGCTCCCGTAGCAGCTTAAACGCCTCCACCAAGTGCTTTCGGTGATCTGCCATATTGCACGAGTACACTAGAATGTCATTGAGGTACACAATCATGCACTTTTACAGCAATAGATGGAAGATGTCATTCATCAGCGTGCAAAAAGTCATTGGGGTATTGCACAACCCAAATGACATCACCATGAATTCAAAGTTGTCGTATCGCGAGACACGAGCAGTCTTCTGCACATATCCTCGGAGCGATTCACACCTGATAATAACCTGAGCATAGTTTAATCTTGGAAAATACTCTTGCTCCTCCCAAACGATCAAAACAGTCATCAATCCTCAGAAGCGGGTAATTATTTTTCACTGTCTGCTTTTTCAATGCGCGGTAGTCAACACAAAGCCACAGGCTTCCATCTGCCTTACACACGAACAACACCAGTGCCCCATATGACGAGCATGAAGGTCTAAGGTAGCCGGCCTCCAACAGTTATTCCAATTGCTTACACAACTCGACCAAATCTGGCCCACTCAATCGATAGGGCATGCTTGCCAGTGGAGAGGCACCCGACATCAGCTCAATGTGATGGTCCACCGCTCTACACGATGGCAAGCGAGGCAACAACTGCTTCAAAATTCTATCTTCAAACTGTCACAAAACCTACTTAATTTTAGGTGGCACCAGCACCTTCGGCTCGTCCTCGTCCCAACCCCCGAGCAACGCTACGAGGAACATGGGCTCTTTTCCTTTATTTTGAGCCACCTTATGCAAGCTCATGGCAAAAATATCCTACAACTTCGACTGCCTTGCTAGGACCACTCGTAGTCTACCTCTTCTGAACCGACATCACCACACAGGGACCATTCTTGCCAAAGATAAACATGTTGTCCAAGCAGGGAAAATACGGCCTCTCGGATAAAGTCTTGGCCCAGCACCAACTCGAACTCATCTATCGGCACCACAGACACGTCAATCTCGTCATGCCACTCGCCCACTTGGACTGGCACCTTCTCGACTGCGCCACAAGTCCGCAGGATCGGTTCGCTCACCGCCTTGAGCCGTCGGCCCCCTCTCACATACTTGAGCCCAATGCTTTTTGCAATCTTCTTTCTCAGAAAGTTATGGGTCGCACCAGAATCGACCAAGGCTATCACCCTTTGACCATCGATCACGGTGTCCATGTAAAACAAACTATGCTTATCCGAAGCACTCTCAAATTTCTAGGGCCGCACAAAGATTAATGCATTGAATTCCTCCAAGATAGACATTTGGGCTTTATCAACATTGGGGGAATTCTGTTGTGCCTCTTGCTGCACCGAGGTAAGCCTCGCCCTTTGAGGACATTCCTTCTGCGGGTGTGGACCCTGACAAGTCCAGCACTAAAACCAAGGTTTTCTGCCATCAACTTTCGACGAATCACCCTCGGATCTCTTTCGCTTTGAACCTGCATTCGACTTCCCTAAC
Organism: Wollemia nobilis; assembly: GCA_028583015.1. Lineage (NCBI taxonomy): Eukaryota > Viridiplantae > Streptophyta > Pinopsida > Araucariales > Araucariaceae > Wollemia > Wollemia nobilis. The sequence continues at coordinate 8,101,512 of JAQPPZ010017095.1, forward strand.
TTACCGGAAGCCACCGAGGTTTGGGGCATGGGCTTCACAGTCTTCTCAAACTGCACTTTTGATTTGCTCTGAGCAGCGCTCAAGCTTTTTCCACCACCAGTAGGCATCTTGCCCTTGAATTGACCCACTCCTTGGGCATTTTTCTTTGCCATCTCCTTCGCTCGAAAATAAAAAAAGGTGTCCATCGCTGCAATCGCGATCGTAACTTCCTTCGGCTTATGTCGTTGGAGCTCCACCTGAGCTCACGACTGTAGCCCAAATTCAAAAGTAAACAAATGATCCTTCTCTGAAATTTCCTCGATATCGACCATCAGCTCTTGTAATTGCCGAATGTAGTCGCGAAGCTTGCCAGAATGGCAAAGCACTTACAACTTGTGCCATGCAAACCAGTCGGTGTTCTCTGGCAAAAATTGGTTGCGCAAAAGCTCCTTCAATTCGTTCCAGGAAGCAGACTTGCTTCCTTTGCCCGCTTCAGCATCCGTGGCCAACTTTTGCCACCAGGTCTTAGCCACTCCATTGAGGTATCGAGCCGCCGTCCTCACCTCTTCTTCGCCCGGAAGTGAACCCAACAATGAGAGATACTCCTCGACATCCCAACAGAAATTATCGAGTACTCTGTCGTCGCGATCCCCTTCGTAATATTTGGGCTCTTTTAGCTTCGAGACTTTGGCCTTCGAAGGCGTTGTGCTAGAACCACCAACACTTTGGCTCACCGAGGCCGAAATGACCACACGCAGCATGGTCAATTCTTGTTTCATAGCTTCTTGATCTTGCAGGCTCTCATCGAGACAACCTTGCAACTCAAAAATGGAGCTTTCAACACCAGTCTGCCACACGAACATTTTCTTTTGCCAATCTACGAAACCCCACAGGGCTTCGTCCACTGTTCTCTTCCAATCGGCAAAGAATTGCTACAAGGACTGGATGCTCCCAGTGATCTCATCGTACCACTCCACCACGTGTGCCTCTAGATCTTCGACAGCACGGGCTTCAGACTTTTTTTGCTTCTCACTTTTGCCACTGCCCGCCTTGGGCCGAAGCTTGGAAGTGCCTCCTCCCGGAGCACTAGAAGTCGAATCCGCCATCGCGCACCGCCCGAGCAGGGACTAAACTTTGGTGTTGAATTCCCTCGCACACTTCATTTTGATTACGATGGACTAGCTTGATAATAGGCAACCTCGCTCTGATACCATATGACGGAGTGCCAGCCAACTCGAGGTTGTGCTGCCCCTCTGTGGCACCCCTTTCGTACAACGATGCCTCTCCATTGCTTGGGGACTACGCCTACACCAAACTCACGCTCAGCCCATCGCCCGACGACCAAACCATAATCAAAACATACAGTAATTATTTACGTAAGCATGTACAGGGAGAATTCATGATTGTTCATTTGCCTTAGTTAAATTTTAAACCATTAAACAAATTCAATCACACACAAAGTATTAACACATTTTTATTTTGGCAGAAAGCGGGGTTTCCATTATATTCAATAGCGGTTACATTGTAAATGTAAAGCCTCCACGGTCTCAACCCAAACACAGGGCGAACAACCGATACAAACTATCTTCCTCAAATCGAACCACCAAAATGTCGAACCCCTTACAAAACAAACATGGGGATATTTATAGTCATGGCCAAGCTAGCCACCCCAATGGTCATCCGCCCAATGTTACATTTTCAAAACGGTCGAAAGGCCACATGGCACATTATCCTTGCTACTCGACAAACGCCTGGAACAGACTCGTCCGTTGGAGGCCTTCAACGGTCCTGCGCCGAACACGAACCAATGTCGACGCTTCATTTCAAATGGTAACGATCGTGCATTCAATGCGCCGAGTTGCCAAGAGCCCGTGCCCACTCGATTCAAAATACAGACCTCCACGCTGTCCATTGGCCAATCTTGGCCATCGTAGCATGTGCCAATCCCTGATTTCTGCACATGGTAAATCTGTCGATGCTCTGCCAAGCCAACCGTTAGGCAAGAGCCTGATCGCACCATTGGTTGCACCTGCCGACCAATCACGATTCTCCACTCGCTATCGTATCCGACAAAGCATCCCAGCTACACAAGGCGACAACGTTACAAGTTTTCACACGGTCCACCAATCCCACGGTCTGTCTTTCGAAACATTCACGACAACCAACCTCAACTCTGGATCGTACGTGCGGATAACTGACCGGTTCAGAGGCGGGAGCCAACCCGGAGCTGACCCCTACCACAATCATTCTTAAAGTAAACACATAAATCCCATGCATATATTGATGTAGATACAAATAAACACATGACATGACTATGTCTACACACATTATTAAAAAAGAAAATTAGTTTTTGAAATATTCTTCTTAAAAATCTAATCAACACATTAAATATCAAAACTTGAGGTAGACACAAATAAACACATGCCATGACTATGTCTACACACATTATTAATAAAGAAAAAAACTAGCTTTTGAAATATTTTTCTTAAAAATCTGATCAACACATTAAATATCAAAACTATTACTTAAAAAATAGTAATAATTTACAGTTGGCATCTGTTTATAAAATTATTTCTATTTTACACGACTGTAAAAAAAACAGTTAACTAGTTAATTGAAAAGTATATTGATGGTGGGTATTTACCTGACCTGTGGTGCACCGACAACTCTGACAGCACGTTTATTTAAGAAAGGACGTAGCTAGTGACCCATTCTTACCTTGGCACAACTGTTCTCGTGTATGATTCTTCCAATCCGGTTTTGGCCATCAACTCCATTCTTGAACCGAATTTCTTCAATACCTGAATTAAATAATCGTTCCAGCTATGGACTGTCAGCACACACAACTTTGCCTGGCTACTCCGACTCGGCCATTTACGCGTAGTGTAAGCTTTTATTTCTATACAAATACTCAGACACATCCCTCAACAATGAAGTACAGATTCAATTTTGATATGAATATGGGCCTCGGCAGGATACATATGGATAGAATGTCGTTGGCAATAGCATTGGCCCTGAGCCTGTTGGCTTTGGCAATAGCTGAGTACGATCATTCGTATTCTTCTCCACCTCTTTATTTTTACAAATCACCTCCTCCGCCCTATTACAACAACTCCCCTCATCCGCCTTCTCCGTCTCCGCCACTGCCCTACTACAACTCTCCGCTACATCCTCCATACTATTACAAGTCCCCTCCACCGCCCTCTCCCTCACCACCTCCACCGTACTACTATAAATCCCCTCCTCCACCATCCCCTTCACCTCCTCCTCCATACTACTATAAATCCCCACCACCACCCTCCCCCTCGCCTCCTCCTCCATACTACTATAAATCACCTCCACCACCATCTCCCTCACCGCCTCCCCCTTACTACTATAAATCCCCTCCACCACCATCGCCGTCCCCCCTCCACCGTATTCCTACAAGTCCCCGCCCCCACCATCCCCTTCTCGTCCTCCTCCCTACTATTACAAATCCCCACCACCACCATCCTCATCTCCACCTCTTCCATACTACTACAAGTCTCCTCCACTACCATCTCCTTCGCCGCCACCCCCACCTTATCCATCTCCTCCTCAATTTTCTTTGAATCATCAAAATTCACACCATATTTTAATAATTTTTAAAAGAATATCAACTTTTGTGCTTAATCTTTAGAGAAGAATCCCAATCTAGTGCAATTTCCATGGCTTGCATTGCAAACTATAATTTGTAACGTATATAAAACTATTTTCGGAAGCGTAACAAATAAAAATTAGTGTAGGAAATTTGTCCTTATCAAAGATTATAATGTATTCTAAATATTCAGTACCTAGCACAAACTATTTTTGGAGGTCATCCTTTGGAGTAATTCTCACAAGTAATGATCTCTGCTTTTAATTCCTTCACATAGAAATTATTTTTTCTTCTCATCTTGATTTATTTACATTAGGATTTTTAGCATATGCGCTACCAATTCATAAAATATGGCTTGCCGAATGATAACAAAAATGACATATTTGATGGTGGAAAATGAGTGAATGGATTTGCATAGGCTCAAAAATCAATTTATTTCATTAGACAAGGTGTTGGTCACGGAAGTGGGATTGAGGCACCATCATCATACTACAATTATTCTTCATCTGTGTCATCGTATTCTAAAATTTCTACCACTCTTATCATTTTCTTCCAAGGTTATGCATAAGGGGTCGACCCCAAAATGTATTTATAAAAATTTGACGAATCGGTTTGAAATACGGGTGAATAGTGTCCAAATGCATGCAGAAGGTTCACTATTATTAGTGGCAATGTTGGAAATTTACACCTAAAATGGTCAAATTATTATAAAATTGAGGCGAATCGACCCCCAAAAACATTTGCACCCGGTAATTTTTCGCTAATGGGCCCTGGTGAAGGGTCCCAAATATCGACCAATTCTAAATTTTGAAAATCCTAATTCTAGCCAATTTGGCGATAAATAGCCGCTATGCATAACCCTGATTTCTTCTCCATGATGGGATGACAACAAATATGGGTATTGTGTGTTTAACATTGAGGATAATTTAATGCCTCAATATAATCATATAACTTTTTCACCTATTAGCACCCATGATTATGATTGTTGACTTAGTTTGCTAGGAGTTTTTACTTGTTTTGAAGTTATATCCATGAAGAGTTTCTCTAGTATAAAATATTAATTAGCTGCAACTTGTTTGGTATTTCATGTTTGTGTATTAACCTTGTAATTTTATTTGTTTCTCAATTAGAAGATCTTGTCTAATACTCACATTTTCCTCTACTTGTATACCAAACAATTATTAAAACGGGGGAAGTTAACTTACCTCTCAATTTATAATTTCTTAGGATGATATGATTGTAACATGAAGTCCAAAAGTTATTAAGATCCATATATGTTTATAAGGTTATAAATATTGAGTATATTTTAATAATATTTAGATCTCCACCAATATATGTTTGGTGAGTTTTTTGCTAGAATGTTTAGTATTTAATGTCATTTAAAAGTATGGCAAATCATTGAAGAAAGAAGAGCTTTATTTCTAGAAACCAAGGTTAATTATTCCAAATCAGTAAACAATTTTGAATTCTATAGAAAGATGAACTAAATAGTAAACGTTAGCACTTCCCTCACTTGTCTATTGGGTTGCATGGATTATTCTTCCATTTTTAAACTTGATTTACTAGATCACGTAGTATATTATTAACTTTTTATTTTTGGAAGAACCTTTTGATAGGTTTGAAAATGTTGGGACAGAGGAGTAAGGGAATTCGTGGCTATTAAAATTGTTCATAGATTAGAAAAATATGGCAAAGTAACCATGATTGAAATTGATATCCCGTGTAAAGTTGTAAAATGTGATAAAACTAGTAAGCAATGATGCCCATAAATATTGGTTATTGTGTGTATTATTGAGGTCTTGCTAATGTCCTTGTTACCTTTTATTCAACTTAGAACCTAGCTAATATGTATACCTCATAGTTGTGTTTGAATGTAAACTGGATTGGACTATCACTAATAAACCTATATTATACATATCCTGAACTCGTTTATTTGATTCTATAGATTGATGCTTTATGGTGAAAAGCAATTATTAACTAACCCTGAGTAGTAAGTTGCAACAGGCAATCTTAAGTGTTCTAAGCATAAATGGAGGGATGCAAATGATGTTAACATGTTTTTGAGAAGCTTTGACCGAGATTTTATGACTTTATAAATAAAAATAATTACCATCCATTCCTATTGATATTGTCTTAGACCTATGAAGATAACAATTAAAATCTATGACATGTGTTTAAATAATGATTATGTTATTTTCAATTTACAATGAATTCATCCTATGCAAGGTTTGATATTTAAGTTCTTCCTAAATATTTGAATAGTTATTTCATGTCATATTGGTTTAACTGATTGGAGTGATAAGCCAAGATAAGTTTCTTGATAAAACTAATAGATTTGAACATGAATAAGTACATTTTTCAAGTACCTTACTTATATTAAACTCGTGTTTATAAATAAATTACCACAAAGTTGGATAGTATAAATCTCTCAAATTCATGAGAAATATTTAATTGAAAATATCTAAAAATTACAAAATGAGTAAGTTACCTTATTTGGTGGGGAGGTTCATTTCGACTTTTATCATTCTTCAAATCATTCTAGGATTCTACCAGATGTATTAATATTGTTCATAAGTTGGGTAATTTTACATTTAAGGATTTTTTTATAAAATTAGTGTAAAATAAAATATAATATTTTCATACTTTAAGGATTTGTTTATTTAAGGATTCTTATATTTTATATATTTTCATACTTTACAAGTCACTTTTATAACTTGCCCATATTCTAGTGCTACTATGAAATGGTTTAGCTAAAAATAGAGATGTTATGAGGAATTATATTTGCTTTTCATATTTGACTTTGATATAGAGATCTATAGCTTATTATTTAGAATTGTCTTTCTATGGATGTTTTATTCTCTCTCTAAACACGAATCTACATACATAATCCCCTTTCTTTTAGATTTGTCGATGAAAATTCTTTTTGTTTTTGGATTCAATTTTATGGGTGAAATTCTATGATTCTTGCTTTGAACAAGAATACATCACCCTTTTGAATTACTAGACATAAAAACTTTGTCCTTCCTTTCAATGTCCATGATGCTCTTATTTATTTGCCTTATACCTTTGCTTCTGAAAATAATTGCACTTTATATAGGACATGGGATGCTTGTGATTAAAGGTCTTGGATGTGTTATACTTGTTTCTATAAATAAATTTATTGCTTTATAGGGAGTTAAGGTACTCAGGTAGGATATAATGAGCAAGCTTTACAAGGAAGATCTAATACATAAGGAGGAAACATCGAGTCTATTTGCAATCTTAGTAGAACTACATAATCGCTTCTAAATTAGAAATTAATTGAACCCACCAAGATGTGGAACACACTAAAGGAATTACATGAAAAATTCAATGCCACAAAATCTAACAAAATGAAAATGGAGCTCTCTTCCTTCAAGATTTTATATTTTGAAGACTTTGATGCTTACATTACTTGCTTTAAGGTACAATATTTCGAAAGTGCAATATGGCTTATGGCCAAGGACGACTTGTATGATATAGTCCTGTACAAGTCTAAAAGAAATCATTGTATATATGTATATAATTATTTATTTATGCATTTAATGATTCATTAAATGTGGTCCATATAGGCCATAATTAACCTTGTTATGGTCAAAATCATCTTAAATTTTGTAATTAACTTAAAACCAACTCCTCATGTCGACATAAGTTAACTTTATTACGTATTAGGAATTTTGGTATTGACATAAATACCATCCATTTTATTGGATTGTTGTGATTCTTGTCTATGGATAATGTAGTGAATTTTTGGTGCTCAATAGAACCTATCATCTATGTCTCTCTTTTGTCCTTTTTTTAAATGTTTTATATATAAGATTTGAGACAATGGATTACTTATGTTTGTTACCAAAAATATGTATGAAATCCAACATGGTATCAGAGTGGGTGTGGGGCGCCGCAGTTTAGTTACATAAAAATTTGTTCAGAGCCTTTGATCTTTCTTTTGACTTGTCGAAAAATTTACTTTTCAGAGCTTCATAATCACCTTTGATAGGAGAGGCAAAAAGAAGATACAAGTTTTCTCTCACCAATTATTTTGGTTTTATTATTACTAACAATCATCTTAAATACCTTAATCATACTAATGTATATTTGAATAGCGCATTTGACATGATTGATAAGGGTTCGATGCATTATTTTTTAGACTACATGTCTAGAAGGAAGAAATAAAATACTTCTCTCCCAATATAAATTTGCATTGGATGTGCGGAGTAAATCCAACATGTTTTATAATCTAATGTAAGTAAAGCGTGTAGATCCTCGTAAGGGTCATTGAAAGGCACAAAAAATAATTTTAAAGTAATTTAAATAATAATAAATAATAAATAATCTTGGGATTGAATACAAATATGGTGTAAATCCTATGTTTATGGTCCAGATTATGAATGACATATTGATGACAACACATCTATTCTCGTGTATATATTTCACCTCGTTTTGAGTTCAATCTATTGAAGTAGCAAGAGTCAATCCGAAAGTCTTCGAGGGCTGAGTGGATTGGTAAGTTACGACGCTTACCAAGAAGAGACCCAGGTTCAGACCTTGGAGGAATGTTTGTTTGTGCAAAGGTAATAGTCTAAGCTAACTCCGCTGAGTGCGTGTCAGCCAAACAACAACAGTACAGATCTCGAGCCATCAATGATACCCACACACCTAGTAAACAACAATGAGGTGACACAGAAGTTATAGGTATATAAAAAACCGATTCCTCTATGTATATAAAGATTCAATCTGCAATTTCTCTATTTTACGAAATAGTAGAATATGATCTATGAATATATTGAGGTAGACACATATAAACATATGGCATAACTACGTCTACACACATAAAAATATAAAACTAGCTTTTGAAATATTCTTCGTAAAAATCTACTCAACACGTTAAATATCAATCTATGACTTGAAAAATATTAATAATTCACAGTTCGCATCTCTTTATAAAATTATTTACTATTTCCATTTTACACGACTGTTAAAAATACAGTTAACTAGTTAATTGAAAAGTACATTGAAGGTTGGTATTTACCTATGAAACATTGCTACGCAAGGAATTCCATCCATCGGCGTGTTTAGATTTGAAGAAGGCTCGCTCTCCGGTTTTCCTGACCTGTGGTGCACCGACAACTCTGACAGCACGTTTGTTTAAGAAAGGACGTCGCTAGTGACCCATTCTTACCTTGGCACAACTGTTCTCGTGTATGATTCTTCCAATCCGGTTTTGGCCATCAACTCCATTCTTGAACCGAATTTCGTCCTAAAAATAAATATTAATATCCACCGTCTTCATGCACTATTTAATTGTCTTGTTTGTGTTGTGAGGTCTTTCTAAACGTGCCGCATCTCTTTCACATGAGATCAGCTGGACCAAGTCCACATATCGGCCCAAGCGGCTAATTCATCACCAAGCCCGTTTCTTCAATACCTGAATTAAATAATCGTTCCAGCTATGGAGTGTCAGCACACACAACTTTGCCTGGCTACTCCGACTCGGTCATTTACGCGTAGTGTAAGCTTTTATTTCTATACAAATACTCAGACACATCCCTCAACAATGAAGTACAGATTCAATTTTGATATGAATATGGGCCTCGGCAGGATACATATGGATAGCATGTCGTTGGCAATAGCATTGGCCCTGAGCCTGTTGGCTTTGGCAACAGCTGAGTACGATCATTCGTATTCTTCTCCACCTCTTTATTTTTACAAATCACCTCCTCCGCCCTATTACTACAACTCGCCTCCTCCGCCTTCTCCGTCTCCGCCACCGCCCTACTACAACTCTCCGCCACCTCCTCCATACTATTACAAGTCCCCTCCACCGCCATCTCCCTCACCACCTCCACCGTACTACTATAAATCCCCTCCTCCACCATCCCCTTCACCTCCTCCTCCATACTACTATAAATCCCCACCACCACCCTCCCCCTCGCCTCCTCCTCCATACTACTATAAATCACCTCCACCACCATCTCCCTCACCGCCTCCCCCTTACTACTATAAATCCCCTCCACCACCATCGCCGTCCCCCCCTCCACCTCCACCGTATTCCTACAAGTCCCCGCCCCCACCATCCCCTTCTCCTCCTCCTCCTTACTATTACAAATCCCCACCACCACCATCCTCATCTCCACCTCCTCCATACTACTACAAGTCTCCTCCACCACCATCTCCTTCGCCGCCACCTCCGTATTATTACAAATCACCACCCCCACCTTCTCCATCTCCTCCTCCACCGTATTACTATAAGTCTCCCCCTCCACCATCCCCATCCCCGCCTCCTCCATACTACTACAAGTCACCACCTCCCCCTTCACCTTCCCCTCCTCCGCCATACTATTATAAGTCTCCTCCACCTCCATCCCCATCTCCCCCTCCCCCATACTATTACAAATCCCCTCCACCACCGCCCATCTATTAATTCGCTTGGTTCATTCTCGGATCTAACTCGACTTCAAGTCGAAGGATATTGTTTGTGAGGGTAGGCTTCGCATTGCATGCAGAACAGCTGGTGCAGGTTGTAGCTACGAGGATGCTCCGCATTAGGAAGCATTCTCATTCAACAAATAAATATGGAATTTCTCTGAATATTTTGTTAAGTTTCACATTGAAATAAGTGAATGCAATTCCACACTGGGGCAGCTCGTTATGCTTGGGGCCAGAACGGCCATTAGCTATTCTGAGATTTTTTGTGAGGAGTAATTCACAAAATATTTAATTGGTTGCCTACTCTGGGTGATGTAGAAATTATTACAAGCAGCAGCACTTGTTATGAAGAACGCTCACCGGCGTTAAATTTTCTCTCTTGAATGTAACGGATTTGCATGTATCTCTTGATATCTGTTTCCTTTTTTCATTTCGCAACTTTTAAAACTCTTAGCTCATCTCATCGTCCTCAACAAAACTATAGCAAATATCAAATCGGTTGGTTTATCCACGGGACAAAAATCCTCAAACGTTTAAAGTATTAAAACAAAGATAACGGATTCATTGTATCAGCCTTACATTACTCTCATAGTTTAGATATTAGTCAGCCTAAAACATCTAATTTAATTATAATTCCTCTTCGAAAAACTTGTTTTAATCTTAGTAAAAAATATTGTAAATGTAACACATTCTCAAAAAAAAGTTCAGAGATAGAATACTGTAAATGTAACCCATTCTCAGGAAAGTTACTTATAATAGCCGATCCTCCCTTGCATGATGTCTGATGCTAGATTCTTGCAATCTTGGAAGTACAAGTGGAAATCATTTGTGGCAAATCTAAGACTTTGAGTCTGAGGCTGCGAACAAACCTTTTACAGCTTATAACCGAGTCAAATGATCTCCTTGCTGATGTCATCAACTTCTAATTCTGGATGTGTCACCGTAGCACGTTTTCTAGAGGTTTTCCTTTTAAAGTAGGTGGTGAAATATAGTAAGGTCAAATTGAAGAGATCAATTAAATAAATTAATATAAAAATTATAACATATATTATCCTTACTAGTCTAACGACAGAACCCAGCAAATCAACTCTAACAGTAATATTTAATGCCCAGAAAATAGAACCCATTGCCATGATAATAGCGTAGACGCGTAGACTTTTCGTGTACCGTAATTTATTTATATATATATATATTTTAAATATTTTCGATTGGTATTCTAATTGACAAATCAATACAAAATCAAATCTGGGAGTAATTTTATTGGCCGCGAAAGTACATCTCATTGCGATGAGGATTGCGTAGACCTTTCTATTATACTATACTATAATTTATTTTTATATTTTTTAAAATAAATATAAAGATAAAACTAAATTCTTTTATGAAATTGTTGCAGTTTTAGGTTTGGTTATTTTCGTCAAAGTTTAAGGATCAAACCAACGTGTGTGGGGATGTGTTAATCCTCTACTGACAAATTTAGTTTTGGGCCTTACAAAGGGTCGTAAATGAGATAGGAATGCTCGGTCCTAAGTATCGTAGTAGAGTTTCTCATAGTAACCAAATTCTATATATATATATATATATATAAAAGTTATAGTTTAATAATAAGAATATTAAAATCAAATATTTTTATGAACATTAAAGAATATGTCTCATGAATGAAATGTGTATTATTTATATTTGAAGGGGTTCCTCATACTAACCCAAAAAAAAATTATAGTTTAATAATAAAAATTGTAAAATTAAATATTTTTTTAACATTATAAAAATGTCCTTGTAAATGGAATCTGTATTATTTATAATAGAAATCCATAACATTGACAAATTGTTGGAAATACTTACATGTTAGTTTGTGTCATTCTTCACGATCACCCTTTTCAAGATTTTCTCTCCTCTCGTGCACTTCATCGTGAAGTACTCCATTCTGAAGTACATATCACCTTGTAATAATAATTAAAATCTTCAAAGAAACATGAAATAAACTATTCACCTCATATAGCCTCGTGACATTGTGGTGCCTCATCATTCTCAATTATGAAGATCACTTGTGTATTATTTATACCAGAAATCCATAACTTGGAGAAGTTGTTGGAAATACCTACATGTTAGTTTGTGTCATTCTTCACGATCACCCTTTTCAAGGTTTCCCCCCCTCTCGCGCACTCCATCGTGAAGTACTCCATTCTGAAGTACATATCACCTTGTGATAATAAGTAAAATCTTCAAAGAAACATGAAATAAACTATTCACCTCATATAGCCTCATGACATTGTGGTGCCTCATCATTATCAATTATGAAGATCACTTGTTTTATTTTGACAATCATACCTAAGTAGAGGATATGTACCTTGTCCATTGCCTTGATGTTCACACTCTCCCCCTATTTTGAGTGATACACTCTGAAAAAAAGTACCTTATCCAAGGATTGGTGCTTGTAATATGGTTTTGTTTCTTTGTTTTGTCAAATCCACAGACATTTCAACCAACTCTACTTATTACATGATGCCCATTCTTGGACGTGAAATATTAAAACATTTGAGAAGAATAGGAAAAAAATGTTTCATTTTCTCTTTTAATTATATATTAATAAGGAAAGGATTAAATTCCTAGATCTTAAATTTTTTTTTTATCTTTAGATATAGTTTTCTAAATGTATCGCATTTTCTTTTCTTTTTCAATTTTCGTCTCCTTTTGTTTTAGATTTGATGGGATTTTATTGTTAATATTTAAAAAATGATTTTTTCTTATTAAAAGTAATAATATTAGGAGGACGATACTACGACATTGTATCACTCTAGGTGGCATGATTTATATTTTTGAAGTTTTTACTGAATCATCAAAATTCACACCATATTTTAATAATTTTTAAAAGAATATCAACTTTTGTGCTTAATCTTTAGAGAAGAATCCCAATCTAGTGCAATTTCCATGGCTTGCATTGCAAACTATAATTTGTAACGTATATAAAACTATTTTCGGAAGCGTAACAAATAAAAATTAGTGTAGGAAATTTGTCCTTATCAAAGATTATAATGTATTCTAAATATTCAGTACCTAGCACAAACTATTTTTGGAGGTCATCCTTTGGAGTAATTCTCACAAGTAATGATCTCTGCTTTTAATTCCTTCACATAGAAATTATTTTTTCTTCTCATCTTGATTTATTTACATTAGGATTTTTAGCATATGCGCTACCAATTCATAAAATATGGCTTGCCGAATGATAACAAAAATGACATATTTGATGGTGGAAAATGAGTGAATGGATTTGCATAGGCTCAAAAATCAATTTATTTCATTAGACAAGGTGTTGGTCACGGAAGTGGGATTGAGGCACCATCATCATACTACAATTATTCTTCATCTGTGTCATCGTATTCTAAAATTTCTACCACTCTTATCATTTTCTTCCAAGGTTATGCATAAGGGGTCGACCCCAAAATGTATTTATAAAAATTTGACGAATCAGTTTCGAAATACAGGTGAATAGTGTCCAAATGCATGCAGAAGGTTCACTATTATTAGTGGCAATGTTGGAAATTTACACCTAAAATGGTCAAATTATTATAAAATTGAGGCGAATCGACCCCCAAAAACATTTGCACCCAGTAATTTTTGGCTAATGGGCCCTGGTGAAGGGTCCCAAATATCAGCCAATTCTAAATTTTGAAAATCCTAATTCTAGCCAATTTGGCGATAAATAGCCGCTATGCATAACCCTGATTTCTTCTCCATGATGGGATGACAACAAATATGGGTATTGTGTGTTTAACATTGAGGATAATTTAATGCCTCAATATAATCATATAACTTTTTCACCTATTAGCACCCATGATTATGATTGTTGACTTAGTTTGCTAGGAGTTTTTACTTGTTTTGAAGTTATATCCATGAAGAGTTTCTCTAGTATAAAATATTAATTAGCTGCAACTTGTTTGGTATTTCATGTTTGTGTATTAACCTTGTAATTTTATTTGTTTCTCAATTAGAAGATCTTGTCTAATACTCACATTTTCCTCTACTTGTATACCAAACAATTATTAAAACGGGGGAAGTTAACTTACCTCTCAATTTATAATTTCTTAGGATGATATGATTGTAACATGAAGTCCAAAAGTTATTAAGATCCATATATGTTTATAAGGTTATAAATATTGAGTATATTTTAATAATATTTAGATCTCCACCAATATATGTTTGGTGAGTTTTTTGCTAGAATGTTTAGTATTTAATGTCATTTAAAAGTATGGCAAATCATTGAAGAAAGAAGAGCTTTATTTCTAGAAACCAAGGTTAATTATTCCAAATCAGTAAACAATTTTGAATTCTATAGAAAGATGAACTAAATAGTAAACGTTAGCACTTCCCTCACTTGTCTATTGGGTTGCATGGATTATTCTTCCATTTTTAAACTTGATTTACTAGATCACGTAGTATATTATTAACTTTTTATTTTTGGAAGAACCTTTTGATAGGTTTGAAAATGTTGGGACAGAGGAGTAAGGGAATTCGTGGCTATTAAAATTGTTCATAGATTAGAAAAATATGGCAAAGTAACCATGATTGAAATTGATATCCCGTGTAAAGTTGTAAAATGTGATAAAACTAGTAAGCAATGATGCCCATAAATATTGGTTATTGTGTGTATTATTGAGGTCTTGCTAATGTCCTTGTTACCTTTTATTCAACTTAGAACCTAGCTAATATGTATACCTCATAGTTGTGTTTGAATGTAAACTGGATTGGACTATCACTAATAAACCTATATTATACATATCCTGAACTCGTTTATTTGATTCTATAGATTGATGCTTTATGGTGAAAAGCAATTATTAACTAACCCTGAGTAGTAAGTTGCAACAGGCAATCTTAAGTGTTCTAAGCATAAATGGAGGGATGCAAATGATGTTAACATGTTTTTGAGAAGCTTTGACCGAGATTTTATGACTTTATAAATAAAAATAATTACCATCCATTCCTATTGATATTGTCTTAGACCTATGAAGATAACAATTAAAATCTATGACATGTGTTTAAATAATGATTATGTTATTTTCAATTTACAATGAATTCATCCTATGCAAGGTTTGATATTTAAGTTCTTCCTAAATATTTGAATAGTTATTTCATGTCATATTGGTTTAACTGATTGGAGTGATAAGCCAAGATAAGTTTCTTGATAAAACTAATAGATTTGAACATGAATAAGTACATTTTTCAAGTACCTTACTTATATTAAACTCGTGTTTATAAATAAATTACCACAAAGTTGGATAGTATAAATCTCTCAAATTCATGAGAAATATTTAATTGAAAATATCTAAAAATTACAAAATGAGTAAGTTACCTTATTTGGTGGGGAGGTTCATTTCGACTTTTATCATTCTTCAAATCATTCTAGGATTCTACCAGATGTATTAATATTGTTCATAAGTTGGGTAATTTTACATTTAAGGATTTTTTTATAAAATTAGTGTAAAATAAAATATAATATTTTCATACTTTAAGGATTTGTTTATTTAAGGATTCTTATATTTTATATATTTTCATACTTTACAAGTCACTTTTATAACTTGCCCATATTCTAGTGCTACTATGAAATGGTTTAGCTAAAAATAGAGATGTTATGAGGAATTATATTTGCTTTTCATATTTGACTTTGATATAGAGATCTATAGCTTATTATTTAGAATTGTCTTTCTATGGATGTTTTATTCTCTCTCTAAACACGAATCTACATACATAATCCCCTTTCTTTTAGATTTGTCGATGAAAATTCTTTTTGTTTTTGGATTCAATTTTATGGGTGAAATTCTATGATTCTTGCTTTGAACAAGAATACATCACCCTTTTGAATTACTAGACATAAAAACTTTGTCCTTCCTTTCAATGTCCATGATGCTCTTATTTATTTGCCTTATACCTTTGCTTCTGAAAATAATTGCACTTTATATAGGACATGGGATGCTTGTGATTAAAGGTCTTGGATGTGTTATACTTGTTTCTATAAATAAATTTATTGCTTTATAGGGAGTTAAGGTACTCAGGTAGGATATAATGAGCAAGCTTTACAAGGAAGATCTAATACATAAGGAGGAAACATCGAGTCTATTTGCAATCTTAGTAGAACTACATAATCGCTTCTAAATTAGAAATTAATTGAACCCACCAAGATGTGGAACACACTAAAGGAATTACATGAAAAATTCAATGCCACAAAATCTAACAAAATGAAAATGGAGCTCTCTTCCTTCAAGATTTTATATTTTGAAGACTTTGATGCTTACATTACTTGCTTTAAGGTACAATATTTCGAAAGTGCAATATGGCTTATGGCCAAGGACGACTTGTATGATATAGTCCTGTACAAGTCTAAAAGAAATCATTGTATATATGTATATAATTATTTATTTATGCATTTAATGATTCATTAAATGTGGTCCATATAGGCCATAATTAACCTTGTTATGGTCAAAATCATCTTAAATTTTGTAATTAACTTAAAACCAACTCCTCATGTCGACATAAGTTAACTTTATTACGTATTAGGAATTTTGGTATTGACATAAATACCATCCATTTTATTGGATTGTTGTGATTCTTGTCTATGGATAATGTAGTGAATTTTTGGTGCTCAATAGAACCTATCATCTATGTCTCTCTTTTGTCCTTTTTTTAAATGTTTTATATATAAGATTTGAGACAATGGATTACTTATGTTTGTTACCAAAAATATGTATGAAATCCAACATGGTATCAGAGTGGGTGTGGGGCGCCGCAGTTTAGTTACATAAAAATTTGTTCAGAGCCTTTGATCTTTCTTTTGACTTGTCGAAAAATTTACTTTTCAGAGCTTCATAATCACCTTTGATAGGAGAGGCAAAAAGAAGATACAAGTTTTCTCTCACCAATTATTTTGGTTTTATTATTACTAACAATCATCTTAAATACCTTAATCATACTAATGTATATTTGAATAGCGCATTTGACATGATTGATAAGGGTTCGATGCATTATTTTTTAGACTACATGTCTAGAAGGAAGAAATAAAATACTTCTCTCCCAATATAAATTTGCATTGGATGTGCGGAGTAAATCCAACATGTTTTATAATCTAATGTAAGTAAAGCGTGTAGATCCTCGTAAGGGTCATTGAAAGGCACAAAAAATAATTTTAAAGTAATTTAAATAATAATAAATAATAAATAATCTTGGGATTGAATACAAATATGGTGTAAATCCTATGTTTATGGTCCAGATTATGAATGACATATTGATGACAACACATCTATTCTCGTGTATATATTTCACCTCGTTTTGAGTTCAATCTATTGAAGTAGCAAGAGTCAATCCGAAAGTCTTCGAGGGCTGAGTGGATTGGTAAGTTACGACGCTTACCAAGAAGAGACCCAGGTTCAGACCTTGGAGGAATGTTTGTTTGTGCAAAGGTAATAGTCTAAGCTAACTCCGCTGAGTGCGTGTCAGCCAAACAACAACAGTACAGATCTCGAGCCATCAATGATACCCACACACCTAGTAAACAACAATGAGGTGACACAGAAGTTATAGGTATATAAAAAACCGATTCCTCTATGTATATAAAGATTCAATCTGCAATTTCTCTATTTTACGAAATAGTAGAATATGATCTATGAATATATTGAGGTAGACACATATAAACATATGGCATAACTACGTCTACACACATAAAAATATAAAACTAGCTTTTGAAATATTCTTCGTAAAAATCTACTCAACACGTTAAATATCAATCTATGACTTGAAAAATATTAATAATTCACAGTTCGCATCTCTTTATAAAATTATTTACTATTTCCATTTTACACGACTGTTAAAAATACAGTTAACTAGTTAATTGAAAAGTACATTGAAGGTTGGTATTTACCTATGAAACATTGCTACGCAAGGAATTCCATCCATCGGCGTGTTTAGATTTGAAGAAGGCTCGCTCTCCGGTTTT
Source organism: Wollemia nobilis (assembly GCA_028583015.1). Classification (NCBI taxonomy): domain Eukaryota; kingdom Viridiplantae; phylum Streptophyta; class Pinopsida; order Araucariales; family Araucariaceae; genus Wollemia; species Wollemia nobilis. Next base: position 8,119,529 of record JAQPPZ010017095.1, read on the forward strand.
CCTGACCTGTGGTGCACCGACAACTCTGACAGCACGTTTGTTTAAGAAAGGACGTCGCTAGTGACCCATTCTTACCTTGGCACAACTGTTCTCGTGTATGATTCTTCCAATCCGGTTTTGGCCATCAACTCCATTCTTGAACCGAATTTCGTCCTAAAAATAAATATTAATATCCACCGTCTTCATGCACTATTTAATTGTCTTGTTTGTGTTGTGAGGTCTTTCTAAACGTGCCGCATCTCTTTCACATGAGATCAGCTGGACCAAGTCCACATATCGGCCCAAGCGGCTAATTCATCACCAAGCCCGTTTCTTCAATACCTGAATTAAATAATCGTTCCAGCTATGGAGTGTCAGCACACACAACTTTGCCTGGCTACTCCGACTCGGTCATTTACGCGTAGTGTAAGCTTTTATTTCTATACAAATACTCAGACACATCCCTCAACAATGAAGTACAGATTCAATTTTGATATGAATATGGGCCTCGGCAGGATACATATGGATAGCATGTCGTTGGCAATAGCATTGGCCCTGAGCCTGTTGGCTTTGGCAACAGCTGAGTACGATCATTCGTATTCTTCTCCACCTCTTTATTTTTACAAATCACCTCCTCCGCCCTATTACTACAACTCGCCTCCTCCGCCTTCTCCGTCTCCGCCACCGCCCTACTACAACTCTCCGCCACCTCCTCCATACTATTACAAGTCCCCTCCACCGCCATCTCCCTCACCACCTCCACCGTACTACTATAAATCCCCTCCTCCACCATCCCCTTCACCTCCTCCTCCATACTACTATAAATCCCCACCACCACCCTCCCCCTCGCCTCCTCCTCCATACTACTATAAATCACCTCCACCACCATCTCCCTCACCGCCTCCCCCTTACTACTATAAATCCCCTCCACCACCATCGCCGTCCCCCCCTCCACCTCCACCGTATTCCTACAAGTCCCCGCCCCCACCATCCCCTTCTCCTCCTCCTCCTTACTATTACAAATCCCCACCACCACCATCCTCATCTCCACCTCCTCCATACTACTACAAGTCTCCTCCACCACCATCTCCTTCGCCGCCACCTCCGTATTATTACAAATCACCACCCCCACCTTCTCCATCTCCTCCTCCACCGTATTACTATAAGTCTCCCCCTCCACCATCCCCATCCCCGCCTCCTCCATACTACTACAAGTCACCACCTCCCCCTTCACCTTCCCCTCCTCCGCCATACTATTATAAGTCTCCTCCACCTCCATCCCCATCTCCCCCTCCCCCATACTATTACAAATCCCCTCCACCACCGCCCATCTATTAATTCGCTTGGTTCATTCTCGGATCTAACTCGACTTCAAGTCGAAGGATATTGTTTGTGAGGGTAGGCTTCGCATTGCATGCAGAACAGCTGGTGCAGGTTGTAGCTACGAGGATGCTCCGCATTAGGAAGCATTCTCATTCAACAAATAAATATGGAATTTCTCTGAATATTTTGTTAAGTTTCACATTGAAATAAGTGAATGCAATTCCACACTGGGGCAGCTCGTTATGCTTGGGGCCAGAACGGCCATTAGCTATTCTGAGATTTTTTGTGAGGAGTAATTCACAAAATATTTAATTGGTTGCCTACTCTGGGTGATGTAGAAATTATTACAAGCAGCAGCACTTGTTATGAAGAACGCTCACCGGCGTTAAATTTTCTCTCTTGAATGTAACGGATTTGCATGTATCTCTTGATATCTGTTTCCTTTTTTCATTTCGCAACTTTTAAAACTCTTAGCTCATCTCATCGTCCTCAACAAAACTATAGCAAATATCAAATCGGTTGGTTTATCCACGGGACAAAAATCCTCAAACGTTTAAAGTATTAAAACAAAGATAACGGATTCATTGTATCAGCCTTACATTACTCTCATAGTTTAGATATTAGTCAGCCTAAAACATCTAATTTAATTATAATTCCTCTTCGAAAAACTTGTTTTAATCTTAGTAAAAAATATTGTAAATGTAACACATTCTCAAAAAAAAGTTCAGAGATAGAATACTGTAAATGTAACCCATTCTCAGGAAAGTTACTTATAATAGCCGATCCTCCCTTGCATGATGTCTGATGCTAGATTCTTGCAATCTTGGAAGTACAAGTGGAAATCATTTGTGGCAAATCTAAGACTTTGAGTCTGAGGCTGCGAACAAACCTTTTACAGCTTATAACCGAGTCAAATGATCTCCTTGCTGATGTCATCAACTTCTAATTCTGGATGTGTCACCGTAGCACGTTTTCTAGAGGTTTTCCTTTTAAAGTAGGTGGTGAAATATAGTAAGGTCAAATTGAAGAGATCAATTAAATAAATTAATATAAAAATTATAACATATATTATCCTTACTAGTCTAACGACAGAACCCAGCAAATCAACTCTAACAGTAATATTTAATGCCCAGAAAATAGAACCCATTGCCATGATAATAGCGTAGACGCGTAGACTTTTCGTGTACCGTAATTTATTATATATATATATATATTTTAAATATTTTCGATTGGTATTCTAATTGACAAATCAATACAAAATCAAATCTGGGAGTAATTTTATTGGCCGCGAAAGTACATCTCATTGCGATGAGGATTGCGTAGACCTTTCTATTATACTATACTATAATTTATTTTTATATTTTTTAAAATAAATATAAAGATAAAACTAAATTCTTTTATGAAATTGTTGCAGTTTTAGGTTTGGTTATTTTCGTCAAAGTTTAAGGATCAAACCAACGTGTGTGGGGATGTGTTAATCCTCTACTGACAAATTTAGTTTTGGGCCTTACAAAGGGTCGTAAATGAGATAGGAATGCTCGGTCCTAAGTATCGTAGTAGAGTTTCTCATAGTAACCAAATTCATATATATAAAAATATATATATATATATATATATAAAAGTTATAGTTTAATAATAAGAATATTAAAATCAAATATTTTTATGAACATTAAAGAATATGTCTCATGAATGAAATGTGTATTATTTATATTTGAAGGGGTTCCTCATACTAACCCAAAAAAAAATTATAGTTTAATAATAAAAATTGTAAAATTAAATATTTTTTTAACATTATAAAAATGTCCTTGTAAATGGAATCTGTATTATTTATAATAGAAATCCATAACATTGACAAATTGTTGGAAATACTTACATGTTAGTTTGTGTCATTCTTCACGATCACCCTTTTCAAGATTTTCTCTCCTCTCGTGCACTTCATCGTGAAGTACTCCATTATGAAGTACATATCACCTTGTAATAATAATTAAAATCTTCAAAGAAACATGAAATAAACTATTCACCTCATATAGCCTCGTGACATTGTGGTGCCTCATCATTCTCAATTATGAAGATCACTTGTGTATTATTTATAAAAGAAAACCATAACTTGGAGAAGTTGTTGGAAATACCTACATGTTAGTTTGTGTCATTCTTCACGATCACCCTTTTCAAGGTTTCCCCCCCTCTCGCGCACTCCATCGTGAAGTACTCCATTCTGAAGTACATATCACCTTGTGATAATAAGTAAAATCTTCAAAGAAACATGAAATAAACTATTCACCTCATATAGCCTCATGACATTGTGGTGCCTCATCATTATCAATTATGAAGATCACTTGTTTTATTTTGACAATCATACCTAAGTAGAGGATATGTACCTTGTCCATTGCCTTGATGTTCACACTCTCCCCCTATTTTGAGTGATACACTCTGAAAAAAAGTACCTTATCCAAGGATTGGTGCTTGTAATATGGTTTTGTTTCTTTGTTTTGTCAAATCCACAGACATTTCAACCAACTCTACTTATTACATGATGCCCATTCTTGGACGTGAAATATTAAAACATTTGAGAAGAATAGGAAAAAAATGTTTCATTTTCTCTTTTAATTATATATTAATAAGGAAAGGATTAAATTCCTAGATCTTAAATTTTTTTTTTATCTTTAGATATAGTTTTCTAAATGTATCGCATTTTCTTTTCTTTTTCAATTTTCGTCTCCTTTTGTTTTAGATTTGATGGGATTTTATTGTTAATATTTAAAAAATGATTTTTTCTTATTAAAAGTAATAATATTAGGAGGACGATACTACGACATTGTATCACTCTAGGTGGCATGATTTATATTTTTGAAGTTTTTGCTTTGAATCATCAAAATTCACACCATATTTTAATAATTTTTAAAAGAATATCAACTTTTGTGCTTAATCTTTAGAGAAGAATCCCAATCTAGTGCAATTTCCATGGCTTGCATTGCAAACTATAATTTGTAACGTATATAAAACTATTTTCGGAAGCGTAACAAATAAAAATTAGTGTAGGAAATTTGTCCTTATCAAAGATTATAATGTATTCTAAATATTCAGTACCTAGCACAAACTATTTTTGGAGGTCATCCTTTGGAGTAATTCTCACAAGTAATGATCTCTGCTTTTAATTCCTTCACATAGAAATTATTTTTTCTTCTCATCTTGATTTATTTACATTAGGATTTTTAGCATATGCGCTACCAATTCATAAAATATGGCTTGCCGAATGATAACAAAAATGACATATTTGATGGTGGAAAATGAGTGAATGGATTTGCATAGGCTCAAAAATCAATTTATTTCATTAGACAAGGTGTTGGTCACGGAAGTGGGATTGAGGCACCATCATCATACTACAATTATTCTTCATCTGTGTCATCGTATTCTAAAATTTCTACCACTCTTATCATTTTCTTCCAAGGTTATGCATAAGGGGTCGACCCCAAAATGTATTTATAAAAATTTGACGAATCAGTTTCGAAATACAGGTGAATAGTGTCCAAATGCATGCAGAAGGTTCACTATTATTAGTGGCAATGTTGGAAATTTACACCTAAAATGGTCAAATTATTATAAAATTGAGGCGAATCGACCCCCAAAAACATTTGCACCCAGTAATTTTTGGCTAATGGGCCCTGGTGAAGGGTCCCAAATATCAGCCAATTCTAAATTTTGAAAATCCTAATTCTAGCCAATTTGGCGATAAATAGCCGCTATGCATAACCCTGATTTCTTCTCCATGATGGGATGACAACAAATATGGGTATTGTGTGTTTAACATTGAGGATAATTTAATGCCTCAATATAATCATATAACTTTTTCACCTATTAGCACCCATGATTATGATTGTTGACTTAGTTTGCTAGGAGTTTTTACTTGTTTTGAAGTTATATCCATGAAGAGTTTCTCTAGTATAAAATATTAATTAGCTGCAACTTGTTTGGTATTTCATGTTTGTGTATTAACCTTGTAATTTTATTTGTTTCTCAATTAGAAGATCTTGTCTAATACTCACATTTTCCTCTACTTGTATACCAAACAATTATTAAAACGGGGGAAGTTAACTTACCTCTCAATTTATAATTTCTTAGGATGATATGATTGTAACATGAAGTCCAAAAGTTATTAAGATCCATATATGTTTATAAGGTTATAAATATTGAGTATATTTTAATAATATTTAGATCTCCACCAATATATGTTTGGTGAGTTTTTTGCTAGAATGTTTAGTATTTAATGTCATTTAAAAGTATGGCAAATCATTGAAGAAAGAAGAGCTTTATTTCTAGAAACCAAGGTTAATTATTCCAAATCAGTAAACAATTTTGAATTCTATAGAAAGATGAACTAAATAGTAAACGTTAGCACTTCCCTCACTTGTCTATTGGGTTGCATGGATTATTCTTCCATTTTTAAACTTGATTTACTAGATCACGTAGTATATTATTAACTTTTTATTTTTGGAAGAACCTTTTGATAGGTTTGAAAATGTTGGGACAGAGGAGTAAGGGAATTCGTGGCTATTAAAATTGTTCATAGATTAGAAAAATATGGCAAAGTAACCATGATTGAAATTGATATCCCGTGTAAAGTTGTAAAATGTGATAAAACTAGTAAGCAATGATGCCCATAAATATTGGTTATTGTGTGTATTATTGAGGTCTTGCTAATGTCCTTGTTACCTTTTATTCAACTTAGAACCTAGCTAATATGTATACCTCATAGTTGTGTTTGAATGTAAACTGGATTGGACTATCACTAATAAACCTATATTATACATATCCTGAACTCGTTTATTTGATTCTATAGATTGATGCTTTATGGTGAAAAGCAATTATTAACTAACCCTGAGTAGTAAGTTGCAACAGGCAATCTTAAGTGTTCTAAGCATAAATGGAGGGATGCAAATGATGTTAACATGTTTTTGAGAAGCTTTGACCGAGATTTTATGACTTTATAAATAAAAATAATTACCATCCATTCCTATTGATATTGTCTTAGACCTATGAAGATAACAATTAAAATCTATGACATGTGTTTAAATAATGATTATGTTATTTTCAATTTACAATGAATTCATCCTATGCAAGGTTTGATATTTAAGTTCTTCCTAAATATTTGAATAGTTATTTCATGTCATATTGGTTTAACTGATTGGAGTGATAAGCCAAGATAAGTTTCTTGATAAAACTAATAGATTTGAACATGAATAAGTACATTTTTCAAGTACCTTACTTATATTAAACTCGTGTTTATAAATAAATTACCACAAAGTTGGATAGTATAAATCTCTCAAATTCATGAGAAATATTTAATTGAAAATATCTAAAAATTACAAAATGAGTAAGTTACCTTATTTGGTGGGGAGGTTCATTTCGACTTTTATCATTCTTCAAATCATTCTAGGATTCTACCAGATGTATTAATATTGTTCATAAGTTGGGTAATTTTACATTTAAGGATTTTTTTATAAAATTAGTGTAAAATAAAATATAATATTTTCATACTTTAAGGATTTGTTTATTTAAGGATTCTTATATTTTATATATTTTCATACTTTACAAGTCACTTTTATAACTTGCCCATATTCTAGTGCTACTATGAAATGGTTTAGCTAAAAATAGAGATGTTATGAGGAATTATATTTGCTTTTCATATTTGACTTTGATATAGAGATCTATAGCTTATTATTTAGAATTGTCTTTCTATGGATGTTTTATTCTCTCTCTAAACACGAATCTACATACATAATCCCCTTTCTTTTAGATTTGTCGATGAAAATTCTTTTTGTTTTTGGATTCAATTTTATGGGTGAAATTCTATGATTCTTGCTTTGAACAAGAATACATCACCCTTTTGAATTACTAGACATAAAAACTTTGTCCTTCCTTTCAATGTCCATGATGCTCTTATTTATTTGCCTTATACCTTTGCTTCTGAAAATAATTGCACTTTATATAGGACATGGGATGCTTGTGATTAAAGGTCTTGGATGTGTTATACTTGTTTCTATAAATAAATTTATTGCTTTATAGGGAGTTAAGGTACTCAGGTAGGATATAATGAGCAAGCTTTACAAGGAAGATCTAATACATAAGGAGGAAACATCGAGTCTATTTGCAATCTTAGTAGAACTACATAATCGCTTCTAAATTAGAAATTAATTGAACCCACCAAGATGTGGAACACACTAAAGGAATTACATGAAAAATTCAATGCCACAAAATCTAACAAAATGAAAATGGAGCTCTCTTCCTTCAAGATTTTATATTTTGAAGACTTTGATGCTTACATTACTTGCTTTAAGGTACAATATTTCGAAAGTGCAATATGGCTTATGGCCAAGGACGACTTGTATGATATAGTCCTGTACAAGTCTAAAAGAAATCATTGTATATATGTATATAATTATTTATTTATGCATTTAATGATTCATTAAATGTGGTCCATATAGGCCATAATTAACCTTGTTATGGTCAAAATCATCTTAAATTTTGTAATTAACTTAAAACCAACTCCTCATGTCGACATAAGTTAACTTTATTACGTATTAGGAATTTTGGTATTGACATAAATACCATCCATTTTATTGGATTGTTGTGATTCTTGTCTATGGATAATGTAGTGAATTTTTGGTGCTCAATAGAACCTATCATCTATGTCTCTCTTTTGTCCTTTTTTTAAATGTTTTATATATAAGATTTGAGACAATGGATTACTTATGTTTGTTACCAAAAATATGTATGAAATCCAACATGGTATCAGAGTGGGTGTGGGGCGCCGCAGTTTAGTTACATAAAAATTTGTTCAGAGCCTTTGATCTTTCTTTTGACTTGTCGAAAAATTTACTTTTCAGAGCTTCATAATCACCTTTGATAGGAGAGGCAAAAAGAAGATACAAGTTTTCTCTCACCAATTATTTTGGTTTTATTATTACTAACAATCATCTTAAATACCTTAATCATACTAATGTATATTTGAATAGCGCATTTGACATGATTGATAAGGGTTCGATGCATTATTTTTTAGACTACATGTCTAGAAGGAAGAAATAAAATACTTCTCTCCCAATATAAATTTGCATTGGATGTGCGGAGTAAATCCAACATGTTTTATAATCTAATGTAAGTAAAGCGTGTAGATCCTCGTAAGGGTCATTGAAAGGCACAAAAAATAATTTTAAAGTAATTTAAATAATAATAAATAATAAATAATCTTGGGATTGAATACAAATATGGTGTAAATCCTATGTTTATGGTCCAGATTATGAATGACATATTGATGACAACACATCTATTCTCGTGTATATATTTCACCTCGTTTTGAGTTCAATCTATTGAAGTAGCAAGAGTCAATCCGAAAGTCTTCGAGGGCTGAGTGGATTGGTAAGTTACGACGCTTACCAAGAAGAGACCCAGGTTCAGACCTTGGAGGAATGTTTGTTTGTGCAAAGGTAATAGTCTAAGCTAACTCCGCTGAGTGCGTGTCAGCCAAACAACAACAGTACAGATCTCGAGCCATCAATGATACCCACACACCTAGTAAACAACAATGAGGTGACACAGAAGTTATAGGTATATAAAAAACCGATTCCTCTATGTATATAAAGATTCAATCTGCAATTTCTCTATTTTACGAAATAGTAGAATATGATCTATGAATATATTGAGGTAGACACATATAAACATATGGCATAACTACGTCTACACACATAAAAATATAAAACTAGCTTTTGAAATATTCTTCGTAAAAATCTACTCAACACGTTAAATATCAATCTATGACTTGAAAAATATTAATAATTCACAGTTCGCATCTCTTTATAAAATTATTTACTATTTCCATTTTACACGACTGTTAAAAATACAGTTAACTAGTTAATTGAAAAGTACATTGAAGGTTGGTATTTACCTATGAAACATTGCTACGCAAGGAATTCCATCCATCGGCGTGTTTAGATTTGAAGAAGGCTCGCTCTCCGGTTTTCCTGACCTGTGGTGCACCGACAACTCTGACAGCACGTTTGTTTAAGAAAGGACGTCGCTAGTGACCCATTCTTACCTTGGCACAACTGTTCTCGTGTATGATTCTTCCAATCCGGTTTTGGCCATCAACTCCATTCTTGAACCGAATTTCGTCCTAAAAATAAATATTAATATCCACCGTCTTCATGCACTATTTAATTGTCTTGTTTGTGTTGTGAGGTCTTTCTAAACGTGCCGCATCTCTTTCACATGAGATCAGCTGGACCAAGTCCACATATCGGCCCAAGCGGCTAATTCATCACCAAGCCCGTTTCTTCAATACCTGAATTAAATAATCGTTCCAGCTATGGAGTGTCAGCACACACAACTTTGCCTGGCTACTCCGACTCGGTCATTTACGCGTAGTGTAAGCTTTTATTTCTATACAAATACTCAGACACATCCCTCAACAATGAAGTACAGATTCAATTTTGATATGAATATGGGCCTCGGCAGGATACATATGGATAGCATGTCGTTGGCAATAGCATTGGCCCTGAGCCTGTTGGCTTTGGCAACAGCTGAGTACGATCATTCGTATTCTTCTCCACCTCTTTATTTTTACAAATCACCTCCTCCGCCCTATTACTACAACTCGCCTCCTCCGCCTTCTCCGTCTCCGCCACCGCCCTACTACAACTCTCCGCCACCTCCTCCATACTATTACAAGTCCCCTCCACCGCCATCTCCCTCACCACCTCCACCGTACTACTATAAATCCCCTCCTCCACCATCCCCTTCACCTCCTCCTCCATACTACTATAAATCCCCACCACCACCCTCCCCCTCGCCTCCTCCTCCATACTACTATAAATCACCTCCACCACCATCTCCCTCACCGCCTCCCCCTTACTACTATAAATCCCCTCCACCACCATCGCCGTCCCCCCCTCCACCTCCACCGTATTCCTACAAGTCCCCGCCCCCACCATCCCCTTCTCCTCCTCCTCCTTACTATTACAAATCCCCACCACCACCATCCTCATCTCCACCTCCTCCATACTACTACAAGTCTCCTCCACCACCATCTCCTTCGCCGCCACCTCCGTATTATTACAAATCACCACCCCCACCTTCTCCATCTCCTCCTCCACCGTATTACTATAAGTCTCCCCCTCCACCATCCCCATCCCCGCCTCCTCCATACTACTACAAGTCACCACCTCCCCCTTCACCTTCCCCTCCTCCGCCATACTATTATAAGTCTCCTCCACCTCCATCCCCATCTCCCCCTCCCCCATACTATTACAAATCCCCTCCACCACCGCCCATCTATTAATTCGCTTGGTTCATTCTCGGATCTAACTCGACTTCAAGTCGAAGGATATTGTTTGTGAGGGTAGGCTTCGCATTGCATGCAGAACAGCTGGTGCAGGTTGTAGCTACGAGGATGCTCCGCATTAGGAAGCATTCTCATTCAACAAATAAATATGGAATTTCTCTGAATATTTTGTTAAGTTTCACATTGAAATAAGTGAATGCAATTCCACACTGGGGCAGCTCGTTATGCTTGGGGCCAGAACGGCCATTAGCTATTCTGAGATTTTTTGTGAGGAGTAATTCACAAAATATTTAATTGGTTGCCTACTCTGGGTGATGTAGAAATTATTACAAGCAGCAGCACTTGTTATGAAGAACGCTCACCGGCGTTAAATTTTCTCTCTTGAATGTAACGGATTTGCATGTATCTCTTGATATCTGTTTCCTTTTTTCATTTCGCAACTTTTAAAACTCTTAGCTCATCTCATCGTCCTCAACAAAACTATAGCAAATATCAAATCGGTTGGTTTATCCACGGGACAAAAATCCTCAAACGTTTAAAGTATTAAAACAAAGATAACGGATTCATTGTATCAGCCTTACATTACTCTCATAGTTTAGATATTAGTCAGCCTAAAACATCTAATTTAATTATAATTCCTCTTCGAAAAACTTGTTTTAATCTTAGTAAAAAATATTGTAAATGTAACACATTCTCAAAAAAAAGTTCAGAGATAGAATACTGTAAATGTAACCCATTCTCAGGAAAGTTACTTATAATAGCCGATCCTCCCTTGCATGATGTCTGATGCTAGATTCTTGCAATCTTGGAAGTACAAGTGGAAATCATTTGTGGCAAATCTAAGACTTTGAGTCTGAGGCTGCGAACAAACCTTTTACAGCTTATAACCGAGTCAAATGATCTCCTTGCTGATGTCATCAACTTCTAATTCTGGATGTGTCACCGTAGCACGTTTTCTAGAGGTTTTCCTTTTAAAGTAGGTGGTGAAATATAGTAAGGTCAAATTGAAGAGATCAATTAAATAAATTAATATAAAAATTATAACATATATTATCCTTACTAGTCTAACGACAGAACCCAGCAAATCAACTCTAACAGTAATATTTAATGCCCAGAAAATAGAACCCATTGCCATGATAATAGCGTAGACGCGTAGACTTTTCGTGTACCGTAATTTATATATATATATATATATTTTAAATATTTTCGATTGGTATTCTAATTGACAAATCAATACAAAATCAAATCTGGGAGTAATTTTATTGGCCGCGAAAGTACATCTCATTGCGATGAGGATTGCGTAGACCTTTCTATTATACTATACTATAATTTATTTTTATATTTTTTAAAATAAATATAAAGATAAAACTAAATTCTTTTATGAAATTGTTGCAGTTTTAGGTTTGGTTATTTTCGTCAAAGTTTAAGGATCAAACCAACGTGTGTGGGGATGTGTTAATCCTCTACTGACAAATTTAGTTTTGGGCCTTACAAAGGGTCGTAAATGAGATAGGAATGCTCGGTCCTAAGTATCGTAGTAGAGTTTCTCATAGTAACCAAATTCTAAAAAAATATATATATATATATATATAAAAGTTATAGTTTAATAATAAGAATATTAAAATCAAATATTTTTATGAACATTAAAGAATATGTCTCATGAATGAAATGTGTATTATTTATATTTGAAGGGGTTCCTCATACTAACCCAAAAAAAAATTATAGTTTAATAATAAAAATTGTAAAATTAAATATTTTTTTAACATTATAAAAATGTCCTTGTAAATGGAATCTGTATTATTTATAATAGAAATCCATAACATTGACAAATTGTTGGAAATACTTACATGTTAGTTTGTGTCATTCTTCACGATCACCCTTTTCAAGATTTTCTCTCCTCTCGTGCACTTCATCGTGAAGTACTCCATTCTGAAGTACATATCACCTTGTAATAATAATTAAAATCTTCAAAGAAACATGAAATAAACTATTCACCTCATATAGCCTCGTGACATTGTGGTGCCTCATCATTCTCAATTATGAAGATCACTTGTGTATTATTTATACCAGAAATCCATAACTTGGAGAAGTTGTTGGAAATACCTACATGTTAGTTTGTGTCATTCTTCACGATCACCCTTTTCAAGGTTTCCCCCCCTCTCGCGCACTCCATCGTGAAGTACTCCATTCTGAAGTACATATCACCTTGTGATAATAAGTAAAATCTTCAAAGAAACATGAAATAAACTATTCACCTCATATAGCCTCATGACATTGTGGTGCCTCATCATTATCAATTATGAAGATCACTTGTTTTATTTTGACAATCATACCTAAGTAGAGGATATGTACCTTGTCCATTGCCTTGATGTTCACACTCTCCCCCTATTTTGAGTGATACACTCTGAAAAAAAGTACCTTATCCAAGGATTGGTGCTTGTAATATGGTTTTGTTTCTTTGTTTTGTCAAATCCACAGACATTTCAACCAACTCTACTTATTACATGATGCCCATTCTTGGACGTGAAATATTAAAACATTTGAGAAGAATAGGAAAAAAATGTTTCATTTTCTCTTTTAATTATATATTAATAAGGAAAGGATTAAATTCCTAGATCTTAAATTTTTTTTTTATCTTTAGATATAGTTTTCTAAATGTATCGCATTTTCTTTTCTTTTTCAATTTTCGTCTCCTTTTGTTTTAGATTTGATGGGATTTTATTGTTAATATTTAAAAAATGATTTTTTCTTATTAAAAGTAATAATATTAGGAGGACGATACTACGACATTGTATCACTCTAGGTGGCATGATTTATATTTTTGAAGTTTTTGCTTTGAATCATCAAAATTCACACCATATTTTAATAATTTTTAAAAGAATATCAACTTTTGTGCTTAATCTTTAGAGAAGAATCCCAATCTAGTGCAATTTCCATGGCTTGCATTGCAAACTATAATTTGTAACGTATATAAAACTATTTTCGGAAGCGTAACAAATAAAAATTAGTGTAGGAAATTTGTCCTTATCAAAGATTATAATGTATTCTAAATATTCAGTACCTAGCACAAACTATTTTTGGAGGTCATCCTTTGGAGTAATTCTCACAAGTAATGATCTCTGCTTTTAATTCCTTCACATAGAAATTATTTTTTCTTCTCATCTTGATTTATTTACATTAGGATTTTTAGCATATGCGCTACCAATTCATAAAATATGGCTTGCCGAATGATAACAAAAATGACATATTTGATGGTGGAAAATGAGTGAATGGATTTGCATAGGCTCAAAAATCAATTTATTTCATTAGACAAGGTGTTGGTCACGGAAGTGGGATTGAGGCACCATCATCATACTACAATTATTCTTCATCTGTGTCATCGTATTCTAAAATTTCTACCACTCTTATCATTTTCTTCCAAGGTTATGCATAAGGGGTCGACCCCAAAATGTATTTATAAAAATTTGACGAATCAGTTTCGAAATACAGGTGAATAGTGTCCAAATGCATGCAGAAGGTTCACTATTATTAGTGGCAATGTTGGAAATTTACACCTAAAATGGTCAAATTATTATAAAATTGAGGCGAATCGACCCCCAAAAACATTTGCACCCAGTAATTTTTGGCTAATGGGCCCTGGTGAAGGGTCCCAAATATCAGCCAATTCTAAATTTTGAAAATCCTAATTCTAGCCAATTTGGCGATAAATAGCCGCTATGCATAACCCTGATTTCTTCTCCATGATGGGATGACAACAAATATGGGTATTGTGTGTTTAACATTGAGGATAATTTAATGCCTCAATATAATCATATAACTTTTTCACCTATTAGCACCCATGATTATGATTGTTGACTTAGTTTGCTAGGAGTTTTTACTTGTTTTGAAGTTATATCCATGAAGAGTTTCTCTAGTATAAAATATTAATTAGCTGCAACTTGTTTGGTATTTCATGTTTGTGTATTAACCTTGTAATTTTATTTGTTTCTCAATTAGAAGATCTTGTCTAATACTCACATTTTCCTCTACTTGTATACCAAACAATTATTAAAACGGGGGAAGTTAACTTACCTCTCAATTTATAATTTCTTAGGATGATATGATTGTAACATGAAGTCCAAAAGTTATTAAGATCCATATATGTTTATAAGGTTATAAATATTGAGTATATTTTAATAATATTTAGATCTCCACCAATATATGTTTGGTGAGTTTTTTGCTAGAATGTTTAGTATTTAATGTCATTTAAAAGTATGGCAAATCATTGAAGAAAGAAGAGCTTTATTTCTAGAAACCAAGGTTAATTATTCCAAATCAGTAAACAATTTTGAATTCTATAGAAAGATGAACTAAATAGTAAACGTTAGCACTTCCCTCACTTGTCTATTGGGTTGCATGGATTATTCTTCCATTTTTAAACTTGATTTACTAGATCACGTAGTATATTATTAACTTTTTATTTTTGGAAGAACCTTTTGATAGGTTTGAAAATGTTGGGACAGAGGAGTAAGGGAATTCGTGGCTATTAAAATTGTTCATAGATTAGAAAAATATGGCAAAGTAACCATGATTGAAATTGATATCCCGTGTAAAGTTGTAAAATGTGATAAAACTAGTAAGCAATGATGCCCATAAATATTGGTTATTGTGTGTATTATTGAGGTCTTGCTAATGTCCTTGTTACCTTTTATTCAACTTAGAACCTAGCTAATATGTATACCTCATAGTTGTGTTTGAATGTAAACTGGATTGGACTATCACTAATAAACCTATATTATACATATCCTGAACTCGTTTATTTGATTCTATAGATTGATGCTTTATGGTGAAAAGCAATTATTAACTAACCCTGAGTAGTAAGTTGCAACAGGCAATCTTAAGTGTTCTAAGCATAAATGGAGGGATGCAAATGATGTTAACATGTTTTTGAGAAGCTTTGACCGAGATTTTATGACTTTATAAATAAAAATAATTACCATCCATTCCTATTGATATTGTCTTAGACCTATGAAGATAACAATTAAAATCTATGACATGTGTTTAAATAATGATTATGTTATTTTCAATTTACAATGAATTCATCCTATGCAAGGTTTGATATTTAAGTTCTTCCTAAATATTTGAATAGTTATTTCATGTCATATTGGTTTAACTGATTGGAGTGATAAGCCAAGATAAGTTTCTTGATAAAACTAATAGATTTGAACATGAATAAGTACATTTTTCAAGTACCTTACTTATATTAAACTCGTGTTTATAAATAAATTACCACAAAGTTGGATAGTATAAATCTCTCAAATTCATGAGAAATATTTAATTGAAAATATCTAAAAATTACAAAATGAGTAAGTTACCTTATTTGGTGGGGAGGTTCATTTCGACTTTTATCATTCTTCAAATCATTCTAGGATTCTACCAGATGTATTAATATTGTTCATAAGTTGGGTAATTTTACATTTAAGGATTTTTTTATAAAATTAGTGTAAAATAAAATATAATATTTTCATACTTTAAGGATTTGTTTATTTAAGGATTCTTATATTTTATATATTTTCATACTTTACAAGTCACTTTTATAACTTGCCCATATTCTAGTGCTACTATGAAATGGTTTAGCTAAAAATAGAGATGTTATGAGGAATTATATTTGCTTTTCATATTTGACTTTGATATAGAGATCTATAGCTTATTATTTAGAATTGTCTTTCTATGGATGTTTTATTCTCTCTCTAAACACGAATCTACATACATAATCCCCTTTCTTTTAGATTTGTCGATGAAAATTCTTTTTGTTTTTGGATTCAATTTTATGGGTGAAATTCTATGATTCTTGCTTTGAACAAGAATACATCACCCTTTTGAATTACTAGACATAAAAACTTTGTCCTTCCTTTCAATGTCCATGATGCTCTTATTTATTTGCCTTATACCTTTGCTTCTGAAAATAATTGCACTTTATATAGGACATGGGATGCTTGTGATTAAAGGTCTTGGATGTGTTATACTTGTTTCTATAAATAAATTTATTGCTTTATAGGGAGTTAAGGTACTCAGGTAGGATATAATGAGCAAGCTTTACAAGGAAGATCTAATACATAAGGAGGAAACATCGAGTCTATTTGCAATCTTAGTAGAACTACATAATCGCTTCTAAATTAGAAATTAATTGAACCCACCAAGATGTGGAACACACTAAAGGAATTACATGAAAAATTCAATGCCACAAAATCTAACAAAATGAAAATGGAGCTCTCTTCCTTCAAGATTTTATATTTTGAAGACTTTGATGCTTACATTACTTGCTTTAAGGTACAATATTTCGAAAGTGCAATATGGCTTATGGCCAAGGACGACTTGTATGATATAGTCCTGTACAAGTCTAAAAGAAATCATTGTATATATGTATATAATTATTTATTTATGCATTTAATGATTCATTAAATGTGGTCCATATAGGCCATAATTAACCTTGTTATGGTCAAAATCATCTTAAATTTTGTAATTAACTTAAAACCAACTCCTCATGTCGACATAAGTTAACTTTATTACGTATTAGGAATTTTGGTATTGACATAAATACCATCCATTTTATTGGATTGTTGTGATTCTTGTCTATGGATAATGTAGTGAATTTTTGGTGCTCAATAGAACCTATCATCTATGTCTCTCTTTTGTCCTTTTTTTAAATGTTTTATATATAAGATTTGAGACAATGGATTACTTATGTTTGTTACCAAAAATATGTATGAAATCCAACATGGTATCAGAGTGGGTGTGGGGCGCCGCAGTTTAGTTACATAAAAATTTGTTCAGAGCCTTTGATCTTTCTTTTGACTTGTCGAAAAATTTACTTTTCAGAGCTTCATAATCACCTTTGATAGGAGAGGCAAAAAGAAGATACAAGTTTTCTCTCACCAATTATTTTGGTTTTATTATTACTAACAATCATCTTAAATACCTTAATCATACTAATGTATATTTGAATAGCGCATTTGACATGATTGATAAGGGTTCGATGCATTATTTTTTAGACTACATGTCTAGAAGGAAGAAATAAAATACTTCTCTCCCAATATAAATTTGCATTGGATGTGCGGAGTAAATCCAACATGTTTTATAATCTAATGTAAGTAAAGCGTGTAGATCCTCGTAAGGGTCATTGAAAGGCACAAAAAATAATTTTAAAGTAATTTAAATAATAATAAATAATAAATAATCTTGGGATTGAATACAAATATGGTGTAAATCCTATGTTTATGGTCCAGATTATGAATGACATATTGATGACAACACATCTATTCTCGTGTATATATTTCACCTCGTTTTGAGTTCAATCTATTGAAGTAGCAAGAGTCAATCCGAAAGTCTTCGAGGGCTGAGTGGATTGGTAAGTTACGACGCTTACCAAGAAGAGACCCAGGTTCAGACCTTGGAGGAATGTTTGTTTGTGCAAAGGTAATAGTCTAAGCTAACTCCGCTGAGTGCGTGTCAGCCAAACAACAACAGTACAGATCTCGAGCCATCAATGATACCCACACACCTAGTAAACAACAATGAGGTGACACAGAAGTTATAGGTATATAAAAAACCGATTCCTCTATGTATATAAAGATTCAATCTGCAATTTCTCTATTTTACGAAATAGTAGAATATGATCTATGAATATATTGAGGTAGACACATATAAACATATGGCATAACTACGTCTACACACATAAAAATATAAAACTAGCTTTTGAAATATTCTTCGTAAAAATCTACTCAACACGTTAAATATCAATCTATGACTTGAAAAATATTAATAATTCACAGTTCGCATCTCTTTATAAAATTATTTACTATTTCCATTTTACACGACTGTTAAAAATACAGTTAACTAGTTAATTGAAAAGTACATTGAAGGTTGGTATTTACCTATGAAACATTGCTACGCAAGGAATTCCATCCATCGGCGTGTTTAGATTTGAAGAAGGCTCGCTCTCCGGTTTTCCTGACCTGTGGTGCACCGACAACTCTGACAGCACGTTTGTTTAAGAAAGGACGTCGCTAGTGACCCATTCTTACCTTGGCACAACTGTTCTCGTGTATGATTCTTCCAATCCGGTTTTGGCCATCAACTCCATTCTTGAACCGAATTTCGTCCTAAAAATAAATATTAATATCCACCGTCTTCATGCACTATTTAATTGTCTTGTTTGTGTTGTGAGGTCTTTCTAAACGTGCCGCATCTCTTTCACATGAGATCAGCTGGACCAAGTCCACATATCGGCCCAAGCGGCTAATTCATCACCAAGCCCGTTTCTTCAATACCTGAATTAAATAATCGTTCCAGCTATGGAGTGTCAGCACACACAACTTTGCCTGGCTACTCCGACTCGGTCATTTACGCGTAGTGTAAGCTTTTATTTCTATACAAATACTCAGACACATCCCTCAACAATGAAGTACAGATTCAATTTTGATATGAATATGGGCCTCGGCAGGATACATATGGATAGCATGTCGTTGGCAATAGCATTGGCCCTGAGCCTGTTGGCTTTGGCAACAGCTGAGTACGATCATTCGTATTCTTCTCCACCTCTTTATTTTTACAAATCACCTCCTCCGCCCTATTACTACAACTCGCCTCCTCCGCCTTCTCCGTCTCCGCCACCGCCCTACTACAACTCTCCGCCACCTCCTCCATACTATTACAAGTCCCCTCCACCGCCATCTCCCTCACCACCTCCACCGTACTACTATAAATCCCCTCCTCCACCATCCCCTTCACCTCCTCCTCCATACTACTATAAATCCCCACCACCACCCTCCCCCTCGCCTCCTCCTCCATACTACTATAAATCACCTCCACCACCATCTCCCTCACCGCCTCCCCCTTACTACTATAAATCCCCTCCACCACCATCGCCGTCCCCCCCTCCACCTCCACCGTATTCCTACAAGTCCCCGCCCCCACCATCCCCTTCTCCTCCTCCTCCTTACTATTACAAATCCCCACCACCACCATCCTCATCTCCACCTCCTCCATACTACTACAAGTCTCCTCCACCACCATCTCCTTCGCCGCCACCTCCGTATTATTACAAATCACCACCCCCACCTTCTCCATCTCCTCCTCCACCGTATTACTATAAGTCTCCCCCTCCACCATCCCCATCCCCGCCTCCTCCATACTACTACAAGTCACCACCTCCCCCTTCACCTTCCCCTCCTCCGCCATACTATTATAAGTCTCCTCCACCTCCATCCCCATCTCCCCCTCCCCCATACTATTACAAATCCCCTCCACCACCGCCCATCTATTAATTCGCTTGGTTCATTCTCGGATCTAACTCGACTTCAAGTCGAAGGATATTGTTTGTGAGGGTAGGCTTCGCATTGCATGCAGAACAGCTGGTGCAGGTTGTAGCTACGAGGATGCTCCGCATTAGGAAGCATTCTCATTCAACAAATAAATATGGAATTTCTCTGAATATTTTGTTAAGTTTCACATTGAAATAAGTGAATGCAATTCCACACTGGGGCAGCTCGTTATGCTTGGGGCCAGAACGGCCATTAGCTATTCTGAGATTTTTTGTGAGGAGTAATTCACAAAATATTTAATTGGTTGCCTACTCTGGGTGATGTAGAAATTATTACAAGCAGCAGCACTTGTTATGAAGAACGCTCACCGGCGTTAAATTTTCTCTCTTGAATGTAACGGATTTGCATGTATCTCTTGATATCTGTTTCCTTTTTTCATTTCGCAACTTTTAAAACTCTTAGCTCATCTCATCGTCCTCAACAAAACTATAGCAAATATCAAATCGGTTGGTTTATCCACGGGACAAAAATCCTCAAACGTTTAAAGTATTAAAACAAAGATAACGGATTCATTGTATCAGCCTTACATTACTCTCATAGTTTAGATATTAGTCAGCCTAAAACATCTAATTTAATTATAATTCCTCTTCGAAAAACTTGTTTTAATCTTAGTAAAAAATATTGTAAATGTAACACATTCTCAAAAAAAAGTTCAGAGATAGAATACTGTAAATGTAACCCATTCTCAGGAAAGTTACTTATAATAGCCGATCCTCCCTTGCATGATGTCTGATGCTAGATTCTTGCAATCTTGGAAGTACAAGTGGAAATCATTTGTGGCAAATCTAAGACTTTGAGTCTGAGGCTGCGAACAAACCTTTTACAGCTTATAACCGAGTCAAATGATCTCCTTGCTGATGTCATCAACTTCTAATTCTGGATGTGTCACCGTAGCACGTTTTCTAGAGGTTTTCCTTTTAAAGTAGGTGGTGAAATATAGTAAGGTCAAATTGAAGAGATCAATTAAATAAATTAATATAAAAATTATAACATATATTATCCTTACTAGTCTAACGACAGAACCCAGCAAATCAACTCTAACAGTAATATTTAATGCCCAGAAAATAGAACCCATTGCCATGATAATAGCGTAGACGCGTAGACTTTTCGTGTACCGTAATTTATTATATATATATATATATTTTAAATATTTTCGATTGGTATTCTAATTGACAAATCAATACAAAATCAAATCTGGGAGTAATTTTATTGGCCGCGAAAGTACATCTCATTGCGATGAGGATTGCGTAGACCTTTCTATTATACTATACTATAATTTATTTTTATATTTTTTAAAATAAATATAAAGATAAAACTAAATTCTTTTATGAAATTGTTGCAGTTTTAGGTTTGGTTATTTTCGTCAAAGTTTAAGGATCAAACCAACGTGTGTGGGGATGTGTTAATCCTCTACTGACAAATTTAGTTTTGGGCCTTACAAAGGGTCGTAAATGAGATAGGAATGCTCGGTCCTAAGTATCGTAGTAGAGTTTCTCATAGTAACCAAATTCTATATATATATATATATATATAAAAGTTATAGTTTAATAATAAGAATATTAAAATCAAATATTTTTATGAACATTAAAGAATATGTCTCATGAATGAAATGTGTATTATTTATATTTGAAGGGGTTCCTCATACTAACCCAAAAAAAAATTATAGTTTAATAATAAAAATTGTAAAATTAAATATTTTTTTAACATTATAAAAATGTCCTTGTAAATGGAATCTGTATTATTTATAATAGAAATCCATAACATTGACAAATTGTTGGAAATACTTACATGTTAGTTTGTGTCATTCTTCACGATCACCCTTTTCAAGATTTTCTCTCCTCTCGTGCACTTCATCGTGAAGTACTCCATTCTGAAGTACATATCACCTTGTAATAATAATTAAAATCTTCAAAGAAACATGAAATAAACTATTCACCTCATATAGCCTCGTGACATTGTGGTGCCTCATCATTCTCAATTATGAAGATCACTTGTGTATTATTTATACCAGAAATCCATAACTTGGAGAAGTTGTTGGAAATACCTACATGTTAGTTTGTGTCATTCTTCACGATCACCCTTTTCAAGGTTTCCCCCCCTCTCGCGCACTCCATCGTGAAGTACTCCATTCTGAAGTACATATCACCTTGTGATAATAAGTAAAATCTTCAAAGAAACATGAAATAAACTATTCACCTCATATAGCCTCATGACATTGTGGTGCCTCATCATTATCAATTATGAAGATCACTTGTTTTATTTTGACAATCATACCTAAGTAGAGGATATGTACCTTGTCCATTGCCTTGATGTTCACACTCTCCCCCTATTTTGAGTGATACACTCTGAAAAAAAGTACCTTATCCAAGGATTGGTGCTTGTAATATGGTTTTGTTTCTTTGTTTTGTCAAATCCACAGACATTTCAACCAACTCTACTTATTACATGATGCCCATTCTTGGACGTGAAATATTAAAACATTTGAGAAGAATAGGAAAAAAATGTTTCATTTTCTCTTTTAATTATATATTAATAAGGAAAGGATTAAATTCCTAGATCTTAAATTTTTTTTTTATCTTTAGATATAGTTTTCTAAATGTATCGCATTTTCTTTTCTTTTTCAATTTTCGTCTCCTTTTGTTTTAGATTTGATGGGATTTTATTGTTAATATTTAAAAAATGATTTTTTCTTATTAAAAGTAATAATATTAGGAGGACGATACTACGACATTGTATCACTCTAGGTGGCATGATTTATATTTTTGAAGTTTTTACTGAATCATCAAAATTCACACCATATTTTAATAATTTTTAAAAGAATATCAACTTTTGTGCTTAATCTTTAGAGAAGAATCCCAATCTAGTGCAATTTCCATGGCTTGCATTGCAAACTATAATTTGTAACGTATATAAAACTATTTTCGGAAGCGTAACAAATAAAAATTAGTGTAGGAAATTTGTCCTTATCAAAGATTATAATGTATTCTAAATATTCAGTACCTAGCACAAACTATTTTTGGAGGTCATCCTTTGGAGTAATTCTCACAAGTAATGATCTCTGCTTTTAATTCCTTCACATAGAAATTATTTTTTCTTCTCATCTTGATTTATTTACATTAGGATTTTTAGCATATGCGCTACCAATTCATAAAATATGGCTTGCCGAATGATAACAAAAATGACATATTTGATGGTGGAAAATGAGTGAATGGATTTGCATAGGCTCAAAAATCAATTTATTTCATTAGACAAGGTGTTGGTCACGGAAGTGGGATTGAGGCACCATCATCATACTACAATTATTCTTCATCTCTGTCATCGTATTCTAAAATTTCTACCACTCTTATCATTTTCTTCCAAGGTTATGCATAAGGGGTCGACCCCAAAATGTATTTATAAAAATTTGACGAATCAGTTTCGAAATACAGGTGAATAGTGTCCAAATGCATGCAGAAGGTTCACTATTATTAGTGGCAATGTTGGAAATTTACACCTAAAATGGTCAAATTATTATAAAATTGAGGCGAATCGACCCCCAAAAACATTTGCACCCAGTAATTTTTGGCTAATGGGCCCTGGTGAAGGGTCCCAAATATCAGCCAATTCTAAATTTTGAAAATCCTAATTCTAGCCAATTTGGCGATAAATAGCCGCTATGCATAACCCTGATTTCTTCTCCATGATGGGATGACAACAAATATGGGTATTGTGTGTTTAACATTGAGGATAATTTAATGCCTCAATATAATCATATAACTTTTTCACCTATTAGCACCCATGATTATGATTGTTGACTTAGTTTGCTAGGAGTTTTTACTTGTTTTGAAGTTATATCCATGAAGAGTTTCTCTAGTATAAAATATTAATTAGCTGCAACTTGTTTGGTATTTCATGTTTGTGTATTAACCTTGTAATTTTATTTGTTTCTCAATTAGAAGATCTTGTCTAATACTCACATTTTCCTCTACTTGTATACCAAACAATTATTAAAACGGGGGAAGTTAACTTACCTCTCAATTTATAATTTCTTAGGATGATATGATTGTAACATGAAGTCCAAAAGTTATTAAGATCCATATATGTTTATAAGGTTATAAATATTGAGTATATTTTAATAATATTTAGATCTCCACCAATATATGTTTGGTGAGTTTTTTGCTAGAATGTTTAGTATTTAATGTCATTTAAAAGTATGGCAAATCATTGAAGAAAGAAGAGCTTTATTTCTAGAAACCAAGGTTAATTATTCCAAATCAGTAAACAATTTTGAATTCTATAGAAAGATGAACTAAATAGTAAACGTTAGCACTTCCCTCACTTGTCTATTGGGTTGCATGGATTATTCTTCCATTTTTAAACTTGATTTACTAGATCACGTAGTATATTATTAACTTTTTATTTTTGGAAGAACCTTTTGATAGGTTTGAAAATGTTGGGACAGAGGAGTAAGGGAATTCGTGGCTATTAAAATTGTTCATAGATTAGAAAAATATGGCAAAGTAACCATGATTGAAATTGATATCCCGTGTAAAGTTGTAAAATGTGATAAAACTAGTAAGCAATGATGCCCATAAATATTGGTTATTGTGTGTATTATTGAGGTCTTGCTAATGTCCTTGTTACCTTTTATTCAACTTAGAACCTAGCTAATATGTATACCTCATAGTTGTGTTTGAATGTAAACTGGATTGGACTATCACTAATAAACCTATATTATACATATCCTGAACTCGTTTATTTGATTCTATAGATTGATGCTTTATGGTGAAAAGCAATTATTAACTAACCCTGAGTAGTAAGTTGCAACAGGCAATCTTAAGTGTTCTAAGCATAAATGGAGGGATGCAAATGATGTTAACATGTTTTTGAGAAGCTTTGACCGAGATTTTATGACTTTATAAATAAAAATAATTACCATCCATTCCTATTGATATTGTCTTAGACCTATGAAGATAACAATTAAAATCTATGACATGTGTTTAAATAATGATTATGTTATTTTCAATTTACAATGAATTCATCCTATGCAAGGTTTGATATTTAAGTTCTTCCTAAATATTTGAATAGTTATTTCATGTCATATTGGTTTAACTGATTGGAGTGATAAGCCAAGATAAGTTTCTTGATAAAACTAATAGATTTGAACATGAATAAGTACATTTTTCAAGTACCTTACTTATATTAAACTCGTGTTTATAAATAAATTACCACAAAGTTGGATAGTATAAATCTCTCAAATTCATGAGAAATATTTAATTGAAAATATCTAAAAATTACAAAATGAGTAAGTTACCTTATTTGGTGGGGAGGTTCATTTCGACTTTTATCATTCTTCAAATCATTCTAGGATTCTACCAGATGTATTAATATTGTTCATAAGTTGGGTAATTTTACATTTAAGGATTTTTTTATAAAATTAGTGTAAAATAAAATATAATATTTTCATACTTTAAGGATTTGTTTATTTAAGGATTCTTATATTTTATATATTTTCATACTTTACAAGTCACTTTTATAACTTGCCCATATTCTAGTGCTACTATGAAATGGTTTAGCTAAAAATAGAGATGTTATGAGGAATTATATTTGCTTTTCATATTTGACTTTGATATAGAGATCTATAGCTTATTATTTAGAATTGTCTTTCTATGGATGTTTTATTCTCTCTCTAAACACGAATCTACATACATAATCCCCTTTCTTTTAGATTTGTCGATGAAAATTCTTTTTGTTTTTGGATTCAATTTTATGGGTGAAATTCTATGATTCTTGCTTTGAACAAGAATACATCACCCTTTTGAATTACTAGACATAAAAACTTTGTCCTTCCTTTCAATGTCCATGATGCTCTTATTTATTTGCCTTATACCTTTGCTTCTGAAAATAATTGCACTTTATATAGGACATGGGATGCTTGTGATTAAAGGTCTTGGATGTGTTATACTTGTTTCTATAAATAAATTTATTGCTTTATAGGGAGTTAAGGTACTCAGGTAGGATATAATGAGCAAGCTTTACAAGGAAGATCTAATACATAAGGAGGAAACATCGAGTCTATTTGCAATCTTAGTAGAACTACATAATCGCTTCTAAATTAGAAATTAATTGAACCCACCAAGATGTGGAACACACTAAAGGAATTACATGAAAAATTCAATGCCACAAAATCTAACAAAATGAAAATGGAGCTCTCTTCCTTCAAGATTTTATATTTTGAAGACTTTGATGCTTACATTACTTGCTTTAAGGTACAATATTTCGAAAGTGCAATATGGCTTATGGCCAAGGACGACTTGTATGATATAGTCCTGTACAAGTCTAAAAGAAATCATTGTATATATGTATATAATTATTTATTTATGCATTTAATGATTCATTAAATGTGGTCCATATAGGCCATAATTAACCTTGTTATGGTCAAAATCATCTTAAATTTTGTAATTAACTTAAAACCAACTCCTCATGTCGACATAAGTTAACTTTATTACGTATTAGGAATTTTGGTATTGACATAAATACCATCCATTTTATTGGATTGTTGTGATTCTTGTCTATGGATAATGTAGTGAATTTTTGGTGCTCAATAGAACCTATCATCTATGTCTCTCTTTTGTCCTTTTTTTAAATGTTTTATATATAAGATTTGAGACAATGGATTACTTATGTTTGTTACCAAAAATATGTATGAAATCCAACATGGTATCAGAGTGGGTGTGGGGCGCCGCAGTTTAGTTACATAAAAATTTGTTCAGAGCCTTTGATCTTTCTTTTGACTTGTCGAAAAATTTACTTTTCAGAGCTTCATAATCACCTTTGATAGGAGAGGCAAAAAGAAGATACAAGTTTTCTCTCACCAATTATTTTGGTTTTATTATTACTAACAATCATCTTAAATACCTTAATCATACTAATGTATATTTGAATAGCGCATTTGACATGATTGATAAGGGTTCGATGCATTATTTTTTAGACTACATGTCTAGAAGGAAGAAATAAAATACTTCTCTCCCAATATAAATTTGCATTGGATGTGCGGAGTAAATCCAACATGTTTTATAATCTAATGTAAGTAAAGCGTGTAGATCCTCGTAAGGGTCATTGAAAGGCACAAAAAATAATTTTAAAGTAATTTAAATAATAATAAATAATAAATAATCTTGGGATTGAATACAAATATGGTGTAAATCCTATGTTTATGGTCCAGATTATGAATGACATATTGATGACAACACATCTATTCTCGTGTATATATTTCACCTCGTTTTGAGTTCAATCTATTGAAGTAGCAAGAGTCAATCCGAAAGTCTTCGAGGGCTGAGTGGATTGGTAAGTTACGACGCTTACCAAGAAGAGACCCAGGTTCAGACCTTGGAGGAATGTTTGTTTGTGCAAAGGTAATAGTCTAAGCTAACTCCGCTGAGTGCGTGTCAGCCAAACAACAACAGTACAGATCTCGAGCCATCAATGATACCCACACACCTAGTAAACAACAATGAGGTGACACAGAAGTTATAGGTATATAAAAAACCGATTCCTCTATGTATATAAAGATTCAATCTGCAATTTCTCTATTTTACGAAATAGTAGAATATGATCTATGAATATATTGAGGTAGACACATATAAACATATGGCATAACTACGTCTACACACATAAAAATATAAAACTAGCTTTTGAAATATTCTTCGTAAAAATCTACTCAACACGTTAAATATCAATCTATGACTTGAAAAATATTAATAATTCACAGTTCGCATCTCTTTATAAAATTATTTACTATTTCCATTTTACACGACTGTTAAAAATACAGTTAACTAGTTAATTGAAAAGTACATTGAAGGTTGGTATTTACCTATGAAACATTGCTACGCAAGGAATTCCATCCATCGGCGTGTTTAGATTTGAAGAAGGCTCGCTCTCCGGTTTTCCTGACCTGTGGTGCACCGACAACTCTGACAGCACGTTTGTTTAAGAAAGGACGTCGCTAGTGACCCATTCTTACCTTGGCACAACTGTTCTCGTGTATGATTCTTCCAATCCGGTTTTGGCCATCAACTCCATTCTTGAACCGAATTTCGTCCTAAAAATAAATATTAATATCCACCGTCTTCATGCACTATTTAATTGTCTTGTTTGTGTTGTGAGGTCTTTCTAAACGTGCCGCATCTCTTTCACATGAGATCAGCTGGACCAAGTCCACATATCGGCCCAAGCGGCTAATTCATCACCAAGCCCGTTTCTTCAATACCTGAATTAAATAA
Source organism: Wollemia nobilis (assembly GCA_028583015.1). NCBI lineage: Eukaryota > Viridiplantae > Streptophyta > Pinopsida > Araucariales > Araucariaceae > Wollemia > Wollemia nobilis. The sequence continues at coordinate 8,147,788 of JAQPPZ010017095.1, forward strand.
TCGTTCCAGCTATGGAGTGTCAGCACACACAACTTTGCCTGGCTACTCCGACTCGGTCATTTACGCGTAGTGTAAGCTTTTATTTCTATACAAATACTCAGACACATCCCTCAACAATGAAGTACAGATTCAATTTTGATATGAATATGGGCCTCGGCAGGATACATATGGATAGCATGTCGTTGGCAATAGCATTGGCCCTGAGCCTGTTGGCTTTGGCAACAGCTGAGTACGATCATTCGTATTCTTCTCCACCTCTTTATTTTTACAAATCACCTCCTCCGCCCTATTACTACAACTCGCCTCCTCCGCCTTCTCCGTCTCCGCCACCGCCCTACTACAACTCTCCGCCACCTCCTCCATACTATTACAAGTCCCCTCCACCGCCATCTCCCTCACCACCTCCACCGTACTACTATAAATCCCCTCCTCCACCATCCCCTTCACCTCCTCCTCCATACTACTATAAATCCCCACCACCACCCTCCCCCTCGCCTCCTCCTCCATACTACTATAAATCACCTCCACCACCATCTCCCTCACCGCCTCCCCCTTACTACTATAAATCCCCTCCACCACCATCGCCGTCCCCCCCTCCACCTCCACCGTATTCCTACAAGTCCCCGCCCCCACCATCCCCTTCTCCTCCTCCTCCTTACTATTACAAATCCCCACCACCACCATCCTCATCTCCACCTCCTCCATACTACTACAAGTCTCCTCCACCACCATCTCCTTCGCCGCCACCTCCGTATTATTACAAATCACCACCCCCACCTTCTCCATCTCCTCCTCCACCGTATTACTATAAGTCTCCCCCTCCACCATCCCCATCCCCGCCTCCTCCATACTACTACAAGTCACCACCTCCCCCTTCACCTTCCCCTCCTCCGCCATACTATTATAAGTCTCCTCCACCTCCATCCCCATCTCCCCCTCCCCCATACTATTACAAATCCCCTCCACCACCGCCCATCTATTAATTCGCTTGGTTCATTCTCGGATCTAACTCGACTTCAAGTCGAAGGATATTGTTTGTGAGGGTAGGCTTCGCATTGCATGCAGAACAGCTGGTGCAGGTTGTAGCTACGAGGATGCTCCGCATTAGGAAGCATTCTCATTCAACAAATAAATATGGAATTTCTCTGAATATTTTGTTAAGTTTCACATTGAAATAAGTGAATGCAATTCCACACTGGGGCAGCTCGTTATGCTTGGGGCCAGAACGGCCATTAGCTATTCTGAGATTTTTTGTGAGGAGTAATTCACAAAATATTTAATTGGTTGCCTACTCTGGGTGATGTAGAAATTATTACAAGCAGCAGCACTTGTTATGAAGAACGCTCACCGGCGTTAAATTTTCTCTCTTGAATGTAACGGATTTGCATGTATCTCTTGATATCTGTTTCCTTTTTTCATTTCGCAACTTTTAAAACTCTTAGCTCATCTCATCGTCCTCAACAAAACTATAGCAAATATCAAATCGGTTGGTTTATCCACGGGACAAAAATCCTCAAACGTTTAAAGTATTAAAACAAAGATAACGGATTCATTGTATCAGCCTTACATTACTCTCATAGTTTAGATATTAGTCAGCCTAAAACATCTAATTTAATTATAATTCCTCTTCGAAAAACTTGTTTTAATCTTAGTAAAAAATATTGTAAATGTAACACATTCTCAAAAAAAAGTTCAGAGATAGAATACTGTAAATGTAACCCATTCTCAGGAAAGTTACTTATAATAGCCGATCCTCCCTTGCATGATGTCTGATGCTAGATTCTTGCAATCTTGGAAGTACAAGTGGAAATCATTTGTGGCAAATCTAAGACTTTGAGTCTGAGGCTGCGAACAAACCTTTTACAGCTTATAACCGAGTCAAATGATCTCCTTGCTGATGTCATCAACTTCTAATTCTGGATGTGTCACCGTAGCACGTTTTCTAGAGGTTTTCCTTTTAAAGTAGGTGGTGAAATATAGTAAGGTCAAATTGAAGAGATCAATTAAATAAATTAATATAAAAATTATAACATATATTATCCTTACTAGTCTAACGACAGAACCCAGCAAATCAACTCTAACAGTAATATTTAATGCCCAGAAAATAGAACCCATTGCCATGATAATAGCGTAGACGCGTAGACTTTTCGTGTACCGTAATTTATTATATATATATATATATTTTAAATATTTTCGATTGGTATTCTAATTGACAAATCAATACAAAATCAAATCTGGGAGTAATTTTATTGGCCGCGAAAGTACATCTCATTGCGATGAGGATTGCGTAGACCTTTCTATTATACTATACTATAATTTATTTTTATATTTTTTAAAATAAATATAAAGATAAAACTAAATTCTTTTATGAAATTGTTGCAGTTTTAGGTTTGGTTATTTTCGTCAAAGTTTAAGGATCAAACCAACGTGTGTGGGGATGTGTTAATCCTCTACTGACAAATTTAGTTTTGGGCCTTACAAAGGGTCGTAAATGAGATAGGAATGCTCGGTCCTAAGTATCGTAGTAGAGTTTCTCATAGTAACCAAATTCATATATATATATATATATATATATAAAAGTTATAGTTTAATAATAAGAATATTAAAATCAAATATTTTTATGAACATTAAAGAATATGTCTCATGAATGAAATGTGTATTATTTATATTTGAAGGGGTTCCTCATACTAACCCAAAAAAAAATTATAGTTTAATAATAAAAATTGTAAAATTAAATATTTTTTTAACATTATAAAAATGTCCTTGTAAATGGAATCTGTATTATTTATAATAGAAATCCATAACATTGACAAATTGTTGGAAATACTTACATGTTAGTTTGTGTCATTCTTCACGATCACCCTTTTCAAGATTTTCTCTCCTCTCGTGCACTTCATCGTGAAGTACTCCATTCTGAAGTACATATCACCTTGTAATAATAATTAAAATCTTCAAAGAAACATGAAATAAACTATTCACCTCATATAGCCTCGTGACATTGTGGTGCCTCATCATTCTCAATTATGAAGATCACTTGTGTATTATTTATACCAGAAATCCATAACTTGGAGAAGTTGTTGGAAATACCTACATGTTAGTTTGTGTCATTCTTCACGATCACCCTTTTCAAGGTTTCCCCCCCTCTCGCGCACTCCATCGTGAAGTACTCCATTCTGAAGTACATATCACCTTGTGATAATAAGTAAAATCTTCAAAGAAACATGAAATAAACTATTCACCTCATATAGCCTCATGACATTGTGGTGCCTCATCATTATCAATTATGAAGATCACTTGTTTTATTTTGACAATCATACCTAAGTAGAGGATATGTACCTTGTCCATTGCCTTGATGTTCACACTCTCCCCCTATTTTGAGTGATACACTCTGAAAAAAAGTACCTTATCCAAGGATTGGTGCTTGTAATATGGTTTTGTTTCTTTGTTTTGTCAAATCCACAGACATTTCAACCAACTCTACTTATTACATGATGCCCATTCTTGGACGTGAAATATTAAAACATTTGAGAAGAATAGGAAAAAAATGTTTCATTTTCTCTTTTAATTATATATTAATAAGGAAAGGATTAAATTCCTAGATCTTAAATTTTTTTTTTATCTTTAGATATAGTTTTCTAAATGTATCGCATTTTCTTTTCTTTTTCAATTTTCGTCTCCTTTTGTTTTAGATTTGATGGGATTTTATTGTTAATATTTAAAAAATGATTTTTTCTTATTAAAAGTAATAATATTAGGAGGACGATACTACGACATTGTATCACTCTAGGTGGCATGATTTATATTTTTGAAGTTTTTGCTGAATCATCAAAATTCACACCATATTTTAATAATTTTTAAAAGAATATCAACTTTTGTGCTTAATCTTTAGAGAAGAATCCCAATCTAGTGCAATTTCCATGGCTTGCATTGCAAACTATAATTTGTAACGTATATAAAACTATTTTCGGAAGCGTAACAAATAAAAATTAGTGTAGGAAATTTGTCCTTATCAAAGATTATAATGTATTCTAAATATTCAGTACCTAGCACAAACTATTTTTGGAGGTCATCCTTTGGAGTAATTCTCACAAGTAATGATCTCTGCTTTTAATTCCTTCACATAGAAATTATTTTTTCTTCTCATCTTGATTTATTTACATTAGGATTTTTAGCATATGCGCTACCAATTCATAAAATATGGCTTGCCGAATGATAACAAAAATGACATATTTGATGGTGGAAAATGAGTGAATGGATTTGCATAGGCTCAAAAATCAATTTATTTCATTAGACAAGGTGTTGGTCACGGAAGTGGGATTGAGGCACCATCATCATACTACAATTATTCTTCATCTCTGTCATCGTATTCTAAAATTTCTACCACTCTTATCATTTTCTTCCAAGGTTATGCATAAGGGGTCGACCCCAAAATGTATTTATAAAAATTTGACGAATCGGTTTCGAAATACGGTGAATAGTGTCCAAATGCATGCGGAAGGTTCACTATTATTAGTGGCAATGTTGGAAATTTACACCTAAAATGGTCAAATTATTATAAAATTGAGGCGAATCGACCCCCAAAAACATTTGCACCCAGTAATTTTTGGCTAATGGGCCCGGGTGAAGGGTCCCAAATATCAGCCAATTCTAAATTTTGAAAATCCTAATTCTAGCCAATTTGGCGATAAATAGCCGCTATGCATAACCCTGATTTCTTCTCCATGATGGGATGACAACAAATATGGGTATTGTGTGTTTAACATTGAGGATAATTTAATGCCTCAATATAATCATATAACTTTTTCACCTATTAGCACCCATGATTATGATTGTTGACTTAGTTTGCTAGGAGTTTTTACTTGTTTTGAAGTTATATCCATGAAGAGTTTCTCTAGTATAAAATATTAATTAGCTGCAACTTGTTTGGTATTTCATGTTTGTGTATTAACCTTGTAATTTTATTTGTTTCTCAATTAGAAGATCTTGTCTAATACTCACATTTTCCTCTACTTGTATACCAAACAATTATTAAAACGGGGGAAGTTAACTTACCTCTCAATTTATAATTTCTTAGGATGATATGATTGTAACATGAAGTCCAAAAGTTATTAAGATCCATATATGTTTATAAGGTTATAAATATTGAGTATATTTTAATAATATTTAGATCTCCACCAATATATGTTTGGTGAGTTTTTTGCTAGAATGTTTAGTATTTAATGTCATTTAAAAGTATGGCAAATCATTGAAGAAAGAAGAGCTTTATTTCTAGAAACCAAGGTTAATTATTCCAAATCAGTAAACAATTTTGAATTCTATAGAAAGATGAACTAAATAGTAAACGTTAGCACTTCCCTCACTTGTCTATTGGGTTGCATGGATTATTCTTCCATTTTTAAACTTGATTTACTAGATCACGTAGTATATTATTAACTTTTTATTTTTGGAAGAACCTTTTGATAGGTTTGAAAATGTTGGGACAGAGGAGTAAGGGAATTCGTGGCTATTAAAATTGTTCATAGATTAGAAAAATATGGCAAAGTAACCATGATTGAAATTGATATCCCGTGTAAAGTTGTAAAATGTGATAAAACTAGTAAGCAATGATGCCCATAAATATTGGTTATTGTGTGTATTATTGAGGTCTTGCTAATGTCCTTGTTACCTTTTATTCAACTTAGAACCTAGCTAATATGTATACCTCATAGTTGTGTTTGAATGTAAACTGGATTGGACTATCACTAATAAACCTATATTATACATATCCTGAACTCGTTTATTTGATTCTATAGATTGATGCTTTATGGTGAAAAGCAATTATTAACTAACCCTGAGTAGTAAGTTGCAACAGGCAATCTTAAGTGTTCTAAGCATAAATGGAGGGATGCAAATGATGTTAACATGTTTTTGAGAAGCTTTGACCGAGATTTTATGACTTTATAAATAAAAATAATTACCATCCATTCCTATTGATATTGTCTTAGACCTATGAAGATAACAATTAAAATCTATGACATGTGTTTAAATAATGATTATGTTATTTTCAATTTACAATGAATTCATCCTATGCAAGGTTTGATATTTAAGTTCTTCCTAAATATTTGAATAGTTATTTCATGTCATATTGGTTTAACTGATTGGAGTGATAAGCCAAGATAAGTTTCTTGATAAAACTAATAGATTTGAACATGAATAAGTACATTTTTCAAGTACCTTACTTATATTAAACTCGTGTTTATAAATAAATTACCACAAAGTTGGATAGTATAAATCTCTCAAATTCATGAGAAATATTTAATTGAAAATATCTAAAAATTACAAAATGAGTAAGTTACCTTATTTGGTGGGGAGGTTCATTTCGACTTTTATCATTCTTCAAATCATTCTAGGATTCTACCAGATGTATTAATATTGTTCATAAGTTGGGTAATTTTACATTTAAGGATTTTTTTATAAAATTAGTGTAAAATAAAATATAATATTTTCATACTTTAAGGATTTGTTTATTTAAGGATTCTTATATTTTATATATTTTCATACTTTACAAGTCACTTTTATAACTTGCCCATATTCTAGTGCTACTATGAAATGGTTTAGCTAAAAATAGAGATGTTATGAGGAATTATATTTGCTTTTCATATTTGACTTTGATATAGAGATCTATAGCTTATTATTTAGAATTGTCTTTCTATGGATGTTTTATTCTCTCTCTAAACACGAATCTACATACATAATCCCCTTTCTTTTAGATTTGTCGATGAAAATTCTTTTTGTTTTTGGATTCAATTTTATGGGTGAAATTCTATGATTCTTGCTTTGAACAAGAATACATCACCCTTTTGAATTACTAGACATAAAAACTTTGTCCTTCCTTTCAATGTCCATGATGCTCTTATTTATTTGCCTTATACCTTTGCTTCTGAAAATAATTGCACTTTATATAGGACATGGGATGCTTGTGATTAAAGGTCTTGGATGTGTTATACTTGTTTCTATAAATAAATTTATTGCTTTATAGGGAGTTAAGGTACTCAGGTAGGATATAATGAGCAAGCTTTACAAGGAAGATCTAATACATAAGGAGGAAACATCGAGTCTATTTGCAATCTTAGTAGAACTACATAATCGCTTCTAAATTAGAAATTAATTGAACCCACCAAGATGTGGAACACACTAAAGGAATTACATGAAAAATTCAATGCCACAAAATCTAACAAAATGAAAATGGAGCTCTCTTCCTTCAAGATTTTATATTTTGAAGACTTTGATGCTTACATTACTTGCTTTAAGGTACAATATTTCGAAAGTGCAATATGGCTTATGGCCAAGGACGACTTGTATGATATAGTCCTGTACAAGTCTAAAAGAAATCATTGTATATATGTATATAATTATTTATTTATGCATTTAATGATTCATTAAATGTGGTCCATATAGGCCATAATTAACCTTGTTATGGTCAAAATCATCTTAAATTTTGTAATTAACTTAAAACCAACTCCTCATGTCGACATAAGTTAACTTTATTACGTATTAGGAATTTTGGTATTGACATAAATACCATCCATTTTATTGGATTGTTGTGATTCTTGTCTATGGATAATGTAGTGAATTTTTGGTGCTCAATAGAACCTATCATCTATGTCTCTCTTTTGTCCTTTTTTTAAATGTTTTATATATAAGATTTGAGACAATGGATTACTTATGTTTGTTACCAAAAATATGTATGAAATCCAACATGGTATCAGAGTGGGTGTGGGGCGCCGCAGTTTAGTTACATAAAAATTTGTTCAGAGCCTTTGATCTTTCTTTTGACTTGTCGAAAAATTTACTTTTCAGAGCTTCATAATCACCTTTGATAGGAGAGGCAAAAAGAAGATACAAGTTTTCTCTCACCAATTATTTTGGTTTTATTATTACTAACAATCATCTTAAATACCTTAATCATACTAATGTATATTTGAATAGCGCATTTGACATGATTGATAAGGGTTCGATGCATTATTTTTTAGACTACATGTCTAGAAGGAAGAAATAAAATACTTCTCTCCCAATATAAATTTGCATTGGATGTGCGGAGTAAATCCAACATGTTTTATAATCTAATGTAAGTAAAGCGTGTAGATCCTCGTAAGGGTCATTGAAAGGCACAAAAAATAATTTTAAAGTAATTTAAATAATAATAAATAATAAATAATCTTGGGATTGAATACAAATATGGTGTAAATCCTATGTTTATGGTCCAGATTATGAATGACATATTGATGACAACACATCTATTCTCGTGTATATATTTCACCTCGTTTTGAGTTCAATCTATTGAAGTAGCAAGAGTCAATCCGAAAGTCTTCGAGGGCTGAGTGGATTGGTAAGTTACGACGCTTACCAAGAAGAGACCCAGGTTCAGACCTTGGAGGAATGTTTGTTTGTGCAAAGGTAATAGTCTAAGCTAACTCCGCTGAGTGCGTGTCAGCCAAACAACAACAGTACAGATCTCGAGCCATCAATGATACCCACACACCTAGTAAACAACAATGAGGTGACACAGAAGTTATAGGTATATAAAAAACCGATTCCTCTATGTATATAAAGATTCAATCTGCAATTTCTCTATTTTACGAAATAGTAGAATATGATCTATGAATATATTGAGGTAGACACATATAAACATATGGCATAACTACGTCTACACACATAAAAATATAAAACTAGCTTTTGAAATATTCTTCGTAAAAATCTACTCAACACGTTAAATATCAATCTATGACTTGAAAAATATTAATAATTCACAGTTCGCATCTCTTTATAAAATTATTTACTATTTCCATTTTACACGACTGTTAAAAATACAGTTAACTAGTTAATTGAAAAGTACATTGAAGGTTGGTATTTACCTATGAAACATTGCTACGCAAGGAATTCCATCCATCGGCGTGTTTAGATTTGAAGAAGGCTCGCTCTCCGGTTTTCCTGACCTGTGGTGCACCGACAACTCTGACAGCACGTTTGTTTAAGAAAGGACGTCGCTAGTGACCCATTCTTACCTTGGCACAACTGTTCTCGTGTATGATTCTTCCAATCCGGTTTTGGCCATCAACTCCATTCTTGAACCGAATTTCGTCCTAAAAATAAATATTAATATCCACCGTCTTCATGCACTATTTAATTGTCTTGTTTGTGTTGTGAGGTCTTTCTAAACGTGCCGCATCTCTTTCACATGAGATCAGCTGGACCAAGTCCACATATCGGCCCAAGCGGCTAATTCATCACCAAGCCCGTTTCTTCAATACCTGAATTAAATAATCGTTCCAGCTATGGAGTGTCAGCACACACAACTTTGCCTGGCTACTCCGACTCGGTCATTTACGCGTAGTGTAAGCTTTTATTTCTATACAAATACTCAGACACATCCCTCAACAATGAAGTACAGATTCAATTTTGATATGAATATGGGCCTCGGCAGGATACATATGGATAGCATGTCGTTGGCAATAGCATTGGCCCTGAGCCTGTTGGCTTTGGCAACAGCTGAGTACGATCATTCGTATTCTTCTCCACCTCTTTATTTTTACAAATCACCTCCTCCGCCCTATTACTACAACTCGCCTCCTCCGCCTTCTCCGTCTCCGCCACCGCCCTACTACAACTCTCCGCCACCTCCTCCATACTATTACAAGTCCCCTCCACCGCCATCTCCCTCACCACCTCCACCGTACTACTATAAATCCCCTCCTCCACCATCCCCTTCACCTCCTCCTCCATACTACTATAAATCCCCACCACCACCCTCCCCCTCGCCTCCTCCTCCATACTACTATAAATCACCTCCACCACCATCTCCCTCACCGCCTCCCCCTTACTACTATAAATCCCCTCCACCACCATCGCCGTCCCCCCCTCCACCTCCACCGTATTCCTACAAGTCCCCGCCCCCACCATCCCCTTCTCCTCCTCCTCCTTACTATTACAAATCCCCACCACCACCATCCTCATCTCCACCTCCTCCATACTACTACAAGTCTCCTCCACCACCATCTCCTTCGCCGCCACCTCCGTATTATTACAAATCACCACCCCCACCTTCTCCATCTCCTCCTCCACCGTATTACTATAAGTCTCCCCCTCCACCATCCCCATCCCCGCCTCCTCCATACTACTACAAGTCACCACCTCCCCCTTCACCTTCCCCTCCTCCGCCATACTATTATAAGTCTCCTCCACCTCCATCCCCATCTCCCCCTCCCCCATACTATTACAAATCCCCTCCACCACCGCCCATCTATTAATTCGCTTGGTTCATTCTCGGATCTAACTCGACTTCAAGTCGAAGGATATTGTTTGTGAGGGTAGGCTTCGCATTGCATGCAGAACAGCTGGTGCAGGTTGTAGCTACGAGGATGCTCCGCATTAGGAAGCATTCTCATTCAACAAATAAATATGGAATTTCTCTGAATATTTTGTTAAGTTTCACATTGAAATAAGTGAATGCAATTCCACACTGGGGCAGCTCGTTATGCTTGGGGCCAGAACGGCCATTAGCTATTCTGAGATTTTTTGTGAGGAGTAATTCACAAAATATTTAATTGGTTGCCTACTCTGGGTGATGTAGAAATTATTACAAGCAGCAGCACTTGTTATGAAGAACGCTCACCGGCGTTAAATTTTCTCTCTTGAATGTAACGGATTTGCATGTATCTCTTGATATCTGTTTCCTTTTTTCATTTCGCAACTTTTAAAACTCTTAGCTCATCTCATCGTCCTCAACAAAACTATAGCAAATATCAAATCGGTTGGTTTATCCACGGGACAAAAATCCTCAAACGTTTAAAGTATTAAAACAAAGATAACGGATTCATTGTATCAGCCTTACATTACTCTCATAGTTTAGATATTAGTCAGCCTAAAACATCTAATTTAATTATAATTCCTCTTCGAAAAACTTGTTTTAATCTTAGTAAAAAATATTGTAAATGTAACACATTCTCAAAAAAAAGTTCAGAGATAGAATACTGTAAATGTAACCCATTCTCAGGAAAGTTACTTATAATAGCCGATCCTCCCTTGCATGATGTCTGATGCTAGATTCTTGCAATCTTGGAAGTACAAGTGGAAATCATTTGTGGCAAATCTAAGACTTTGAGTCTGAGGCTGCGAACAAACCTTTTACAGCTTATAACCGAGTCAAATGATCTCCTTGCTGATGTCATCAACTTCTAATTCTGGATGTGTCACCGTAGCACGTTTTCTAGAGGTTTTCCTTTTAAAGTAGGTGGTGAAATATAGTAAGGTCAAATTGAAGAGATCAATTAAATAAATTAATATAAAAATTATAACATATATTATCCTTACTAGTCTAACGACAGAACCCAGCAAATCAACTCTAACAGTAATATTTAATGCCCAGAAAATAGAACCCATTGCCATGATAATAGCGTAGACGCGTAGACTTTTCGTGTACCGTAATTTATTATATATATATATTTTAAATATTTTCGATTGGTATTTTAATTGACAAATCAATACAAAATCAAATCTGGGAGTAATTTTATTGGCCGCGAAAGTACATCTCATTGCGATGAGGATTGCGTAGACCTTTCTATTATACTATACTATAATTTATTTTTATATTTTTTAAAATAAATATAAAGATAAAACTAAATTCTTTTATGAAATTGTTGCAGTTTTAGGTTTGGTTATTTTCGTCAAAGTTTAAGGATCAAACCAACGTGTGTGGGGATGTGTTAATCCTCTACTGACAAATTTAGTTTTGGGCCTTACAAAGGGTCGTAAATGAGATAGGAATGCTCGGTCCTAAGTATCGTAGTAGAGTTTCTCATAGTAACCAAATTCTATATATATATATATATATAAAAGTTATAGTTTAATAATAAGAATATTAAAATCAAATATTTTTATGAACATTAAAGAATATGTCTCATGAATGAAATGTGTATTATTTATATTTGAAGGGGTTCCTCATACTAACCCAAAAAAAAATTATAGTTTAATAATAAAAATTGTAAAATTAAATATTTTTTTAACATTATAAAAATGTCCTTGTAAATGGAATCTGTATTATTTATAATAGAAATCCATAACATTGACAAATTGTTGGAAATACTTACATGTTAGTTTGTGTCATTCTTCACGATCACCCTTTTCAAGATTTTCTCTCCTCTCGTGCACTTCATCGTGAAGTACTCCATTCTGAAGTACATATCACCTTGTAATAATAATTAAAATCTTCAAAGAAACATGAAATAAACTATTCACCTCATATAGCCTCGTGACATTGTGGTGCCTCATCATTCTCAATTATGAAGATCACTTGTGTATTATTTATACCAGAAATCCATAACTTGGAGAAGTTGTTGGAAATACCTACATGTTAGTTTGTGTCATTCTTCACGATCACCCTTTTCAAGGTTTCCCCCCCTCTCGCGCACTCCATCGTGAAGTACTCCATTTTGAAGTACATATCACCTTGTAATAATAAGTAAAATCTTCAAAGAAACATAAAATAAACTATTCACCTCATATAGCCTCATGACATTGTGGTGCCTCATCATTATCAATTATGAAGATCACTTGTTTTATTTTGACAATCATACCTAAGTAGAGGATATGTACCTTGTCCATTGCCTTGATGTTCACACTCTCCCCCTATTTTGAGTGATACACTCTGAAAAAAAGTACCTTATCCAAGGATTGGTGCTTGTAATATGGTTTTGTTTCTTTGTTTTGTCAAATCCACAGACATTTCAACCAACTCTACTTATTACATGATGCCCATTCTTGGACGTGAAATATTAAAACATTTGAGAAGAATAGGAAAAAAATGTTTCATTTTCTCTTTTAATTATATATTAATAAGGAAAGGATTAAATTCCTAGATCTTAAATTTTTTTTTTATCTTTAGATATAGTTTTCTAAATGTATCGCATTTTCTTTTCTTTTTCAATTTTCGTCTCCTTTTGTTTTAGATTTGATGGGATTTTATTGTTAATATTTAAAAAATGATTTTTTCTTATTAAAAGTAATAATATTAGGAGGACGATACTACGACATTGTATCACTCTAGGTGGCATGATTTATATTTTTGAAGTTTTTACTGAATCATCAAAATTCACACCATATTTTAATAATTTTTAAAAGAATATCAACTTTTGTGCTTAATCTTTAGAGAAGAATCCCAATCTAGTGCAATTTCCATGGCTTGCATTGCAAACTATAATTTGTAACGTATATAAAACTATTTTCGGAAGCGTAACAAATAAAAATTAGTGTAGGAAATTTGTCCTTATCAAAGATTATAATGTATTCTAAATATTCAGTACCTAGCACAAACTATTTTTGGAGGTCATCCTTTGGAGTAATTCTCACAAGTAATGATCTCTGCTTTTAATTCCTTCACATAGAAATTATTTTTTCTTCTCATCTTGATTTATTTACATTAGGATTTTTAGCATATGCGCTACCAATTCATAAAATATGGCTTGCCGAATGATAACAAAAATGACATATTTGATGGTGGAAAATGAGTGAATGGATTTGCATAGGCTCAAAAATCAATTTATTTCATTAGACAAGGTGTTGGTCACGGAAGTGGGATTGAGGCACCATCATCATACTACAATTATTCTTCATCTGTGTCATCGTATTCTAAAATTTCTACCACTCTTATCATTTTCTTCCAAGGTTATGCATAAGGGGTCGACCCCAAAATGTATTTATAAAAATTTGACGAATCAGTTTCGAAATACAGGTGAATAGTGTCCAAATGCATGCAGAAGGTTCACTATTATTAGTGGCAATGTTGGAAATTTACACCTAAAATGGTCAAATTATTATAAAATTGAGGCGAATCGACCCCCAAAAACATTTGCACCCAGTAATTTTTGGCTAATGGGCCCTGGTGAAGGGTCCCAAATATCGACCAATTCTAAATTTTGAAAATCCTAATTCTAGCCAATTTGGCGATAAATAGCCGCTATGCATAACCCTGATTTCTTCTCCATGATGGGATGACAACAAATATGGGTATTGTGTGTTTAACATTGAGGATAATTTAATGCCTCAATATAATCATATAACTTTTTCACCTATTAGCACCCATGATTATGATTGTTGACTTAGTTTGCTAGGAGTTTTTACTTGTTTTGAAGTTATATCCATGAAGAGTTTCTCTAGTATAAAATATTAATTAGCTGCAACTTGTTTGGTATTTCATGTTTGTGTATTAACCTTGTAATTTTATTTGTTTCTCAATTAGAAGATCTTGTCTAATACTCACATTTTCCTCTACTTGTATACCAAACAATTATTAAAACGGGGGAAGTTAACTTACCTCTCAATTTATAATTTCTTAGGATGATATGATTGTAACATGAAGTCCAAAAGTTATTAAGATCCATATATGTTTATAAGGTTATAAATATTGAGTATATTTTAATAATATTTAGATCTCCACCAATATATGTTTGGTGAGTTTTTTGCTAGAATGTTTAGTATTTAATGTCATTTAAAAGTATGGCAAATCATTGAAGAAAGAAGAGCTTTATTTCTAGAAACCAAGGTTAATTATTCCAAATCAGTAAACAATTTTGAATTCTATAGAAAGATGAACTAAATAGTAAACGTTAGCACTTCCCTCACTTGTCTATTGGGTTGCATGGATTATTCTTCCATTTTTAAACTTGATTTACTAGATCACGTAGTATATTATTAACTTTTTATTTTTGGAAGAACCTTTTGATAGGTTTGAAAATGTTGGGACAGAGGAGTAAGGGAATTCGTGGCTATTAAAATTGTTCATAGATTAGAAAAATATGGCAAAGTAACCATGATTGAAATTGATATCCCGTGTAAAGTTGTAAAATGTGATAAAACTATTAAGCAATGATGCCCATAAAATGTTAGGACAGAGGCAGCACTGCGGGTCGTGGCCGCAGTGCTGTCGCGGGACAGCCTCGGCCGTAGTGCTGTCGCAGGACAGCCTCGACCGCAGTGCTGTCTCTGGACAGCCTCGGCCCAGCCGGACGCTGTCGCGTCGTACAGCGCCGGAACGACAACCAAAGGCTGTCGGCTGCCGGCCCTCGGCTACCCCCTATCACAAATGCGCACGTCGGGGTGCCGCAACCTGGCTGGCCGGCCACCTGCCGAATGCAGCCGAAGGCTGCCGAGGCTGCCAAGTCTAGCCGAGGTGGGCCGAGTGCTGCAAAATTAAAAAAAAATAAATAACAATGCCTTTTTTTTTTTTTTACAATTTTGCAGCAGATCTACAATATATATTATTAAAATAATATATTGACCAAATTTGAAAGCTTTCTAACACAAAATTAAAAAAATTTAAAAATTAACCATGGGGGTTAATCTAAAATTTAAAAAGCTTGAAATTATGAAAATGTGAGCAACCAGCTCCCACTAGTAGCTCTCCTTTCAAGATCCGGTCGACACACGACCAATGTTTGAAAGGCACCCAGATCTAAGTCGACACACGACCTAGCTTTGGAGTCCTCCTGAAGCTCTTCAATACTCAAAAATGGGGGGGCAGCAGGGTCAAAAGGCTCCCTAATCCTAATTGGACCGTAGCTACGATCCAATCCCTTCCAAGGATCGGTATACGAAGAACTCTGGGGCAAACTCTTCCTATACTTTTTAAGCATAAGCAAGAAGTTGGATCGAGGGGTTTGTCGACGAAGGAACTTCCTTCTCCGAATGGTTTTCAAGCTCCCTTTGGGCTTAAACCTAGTCCTCAATGAGAAAAAGTTTCTCATAATAATCCTATCTCCTATCCTCTCACCTCACAAGCCCTGGTGCAAACATGAACTAGGCTCTGATACCAATGAAAAGGATTGAGAATCCAAATAAGAGTTCTATTATTTACAAATCATTATATAGGCACTAATGGCCCAAAATACATAACCAACCCATGAAATCATGGATTTGATTCAATACGCTTCAACCAAAAGCTACAAAGGTGCAAAGGAGAATGCACGTAAACTTCTAAGTTAAGATTGCTAACTAGAAGATCCATTTTAGCTAACTTGAAGCACACACTTCCTACTTGAGTTCACACTTGCTAACTAACACTCTAAAAGACAACTAGAAGACAACTAGTGCCCACAAGTGCATGTGAGAAAGAGACTCACTTACAATATGAATTTGCTAGAAATAAACTAAGCAAACCTAAGCTAGGAACTACTAGAGGGGTCATATGAAAGATCTAACATCAATCATCATCAAGGGTAGAGGATTAGGTGGTAGAATTATGTCAGATGACTACAAACAAAAAAGTCCATAATAAATTTTCCATTTTTTATCTCGTTAGCAATTGCAAGCATGGAGACGATTGCAAATTTTTGCATTCCTTTGTTATTGGAGAGGATGTGAACTTTTGAATCAACTAGTTGGCCATGAAAAGGCTATGAGAGGGATTGTTTTACCATTAAATTTTGATAAAACCTATTCTGGAGGCTAGGATGGAACAGTTAGAGTCTCGGACTGCCAAAAAGGTAAGTGTAGCAATATCATAAAACTAGGCAGTGAGGTTGGATGCCTACTTAGTGAAGGTCCATGGATATGCATTGGGATTTCAAATGTTGTTAAGGTTTGGAATAGTTTTACCTCAACAGAGTTGAGTTTAGATGGCCCTAAAGGTCAAGTACATGCAATGGTTGCTAGTAATGAAATGTTTTTTGGTTGGGATACAAGATGGTAATATTCTATCATGGTAGTCTAGTGGAGCATCCAATTCCTTTGAGTCTGCAACTTCACTAGTTGGCCATCATTGACCATGATCACATTAGTTTCATGAGCTAACAAAATTTACTCGGGTTCCATGCATCAGACAATAAGAGTTTGAGATCTTGGAACTTTTTAATGTATGCAAACACTAGGATATAACACATCAATTGTCATGTTTCTTCTCTATTGGGATCTATTTATCTTATCATGCTCATTGGACAACATTGTGAAGGTCTAGGTCACCAATTCAAGTGGTGCACTTGAATTGACATACACTCATGATGAACAACATGGTGTTCTAACAATGTTTAGAATGCATGCTAGGCAAACGAAGTTAGTTTTCCTTTGTTCATGTAATAATAATGGCATGCACATTTATGACTTATCGTTCCATGAATAAGGTAAAATATTTTCCAAAAAAGAAGTGGGAGCATTCTAGATTGGACTTAGAGGATGTTTTTTCATAGGTGATGAAATTGGTGATCTTAAAGTATGGAAATGGGTAATCCAGACATCATGAAATGGTGTTGCAAAAGTTATTTTCTCCCACTAAATTTTTATTGTAGACAAAGATCTTCCTTTAAATATTAGTGTGAGTGTATTTTGAATCTAAACTTCTCAATGGGACTATTGCAAACATTTTTTCAAACATAAACTTAAGGTGTTATGATCTTCGTATAATTGCTTTGGTAAAAACTTTAAATTGCATATTGGGCTATGTAAGGGAACACTATTTTCTCATTTTAGGTAATTGGATATTTTAAATTTTATACAACAAATAAAAGGTTGTTCAGATTTTTATTTGCCTTTAATGTACTATGTGAAACATTGGCACTATGTACCACTAGGGCATCAGTCTAATCAATGCATCAGCTTGAACATGCTTACATTTGAAACTCATTCTTGAAGAATATTAAATTATATCCCCAAAACACATATATTGTTGTAGATATGTTACTGTAATAGTGGCTACAAGAGATATTATGTGGTTTTTATCAATTTGAAGAGAAATATTGTTTCCAATTGTAATAACCCTCCAAAAAACTATTTTATTATATGCATAATTTGTTTGCAAGTATGAGAACTGCTAATGTATCTGTGGATGCGGGGGATAGGTATTGTTACTGGTAGGGATAATGCAAAGGAAGGAGGTCTCCTCAATGGGTAGAAGGATTATCTGATGCAAGGTAAGTCAAGGGAAATTATGAGCGGTGGTATATTCATCGATTGATAGGGACGAAGAACCCTAGGCAATGCATTTGCCAACGGTCCATGTAGACGCATATCATGTAGTTGCATTTGTAGGAATGTTTGATGTTTGTCAGAATGTGAATTTATGATGTTTGGTTGGAAATGAAAATGGTTACATGCATGGGAGCCATAGTTTAAAATGTTGGTTGGCAATAAAAATGCTTAAATGCATGGGAGCCATAGTTTTAAATATTAGGATAAATGCATAATAATGGTAATATTATTATTTTTTTAAGAACTGAAAGGGAAAATAAGGAAAAGGGGTAAAGTAAAATAATTAATAATTATAAACATATACATATTAATGATTTTTTTTTAAAGGGAATTATTTATTTAAAAATAATATATATCCATATACAACTATATAGATAAAAGTATAAATATATGTAGGCATTAAAAACAAATGATATTTGCTTGTTTTATAATAAGAAAAATGAAGTATCATAAACAATAATATATATGTATTAAAGTATATAATAATAATATGGATATTAGAGAGTCTTGGCATTGCATTAGTTAAAATAAAAAAATCTGAAATCCTCGATATTTTTAGAAAAATTATAATTTAGTTTGAGTATTATTGAACATGGGGAAAGTGGATTCCACATGACACATTTGGGAGGGAAGTATTTCAAAACAATCATGAGTTGCAAGCGGAAAAAGGGAAATGATCTTCTAAATAAGAGTATGGAAGATGAATATGGGCATGGTTGGGAGTATTTGCATGGTTTCAGCAAAGCAAGACGAAAGCGACAAAGAGAGAGAAGGGTGTTGAAACAGATAAGAACTTAGATTTTATCCGTAAGTCTATTCTAGAAGAATTTATATGATAAGATAAATAGAAAAATATAGTTGAATAAATGCATTGTTTGTTTCGTTATGTGTGTAAAAATATGTTTGAAATTTGCATTGCATATTTAATAGAAAACTAAAAATTTTCCAGTGCATATGTGGGAAAAAATTGATACATGTTGCATGCGTTCAAAGGGATTGTTTGAAATATAAGGATTTATGTTTGGTTGTGAACCTGTGACCAAATGAAACCCGTATTGAAACTTTATTTGTGATGCATGTTGTGATGAGGTATAATGTGATAAATGTATGTTGTATTGGGAAGCTTATGAAGTGTTGGAAAGTTTATAATATTTTTGCATACTATGCTAGAAGTGTAAATACTATAGACATGATAGGACTAGGTGTATGTCATGGTAGGTGTATGTCATGGTAGTTGACCACTCTGACCCTTGAAAAAACATCAAAAATTCATTGAAGATCTTTTACAAACTCTACAAAGTTATTTTCTTGCTATCTATTGGCTATTTTGTATACGTCAGGTGTCAAGAGCTACGTCTAAGTGAGAGAAAAATTATTATCATTTTGTAGATGCTTGTAAATAGAAATCAATGGAATGACGAAATCTAGGTTTTTAAAAAGTTAAAATAAATGTTGACATTGTATGTATATGTATTTTTGATAAACATAGATCCTACGGAATTGTTAGAATAAGAGAATATTCTCTTATTCTAACACCCACCCTTAAGTGATACTAGGGGAGAATCGTTTATAAAAAAAAAGTGTTAGAATAAGAGAATATTCTCTTAAGTTCCACTAGGATAGACACACTTGAGTTTCCACTCCTCCATGTGTCAGGAGAACTCTCAGTGGTGTCTTCATCAGGTCTGATGAGTTGTTGTAATCCAACGGCTCTCAATGATCAACTTTGCTATTTATACAAAGTTGATCCTTGGAATAAATCAATCAGTTCTATTTTTCTTCTTCAATCTCTTGTAATGCTTTGCATATCTATTTGGGAAATTCTAACATGGTACCAGAGCAGGATAGATTCTGCTAGCATTCTCTCTTGAAGGGCGTCTTCCGAACTGGTTCTCAATCTTCTTCTTCTTTTTTTTTTAAGAAGATAAGATTTTATAGTTTATCTTAGATAATTTTTTTTTAGATATTTACTTATGGTAATTCCTTTTAAGTTCTTTTAACTTCTGATTTACCATATTAAAATATCTATTTTTTAAATGCCCTCCTCTATTGCATTATTTTTATGTTATTCTCCTTCTTCAAATCGTAGTTCTCACGACTTCATTGCCTTATCTGCGTAATTTCAAAGGAGTTAATATAAATTAGCAATCCTTTATGAGGTCATTTAATTTTATTTAAAATTTTCCTACGTTTTCTTTCTCCTCATATTGCAGCCGATTCGATTTTCGTAACCTTCGCTGCATCTTCAGTGAAGAAAATGTAGCCTTTGTGGGATATCTTATTAGATTTTAATTTAAAAAAAATCGTTGAGTCTTCATCAAAATTAATATTTGGGTTTCCCTCTTCGCATCAAGGAAGATATTGGTTTAATTTTTAAACCTAAGTTCTATATCCTCCTTCAAGCACGTGGCCTTGTAAAAGACCATTTAGCTTTGGCACGATAGAATCTACGCCTAACGGCGTATCCAAATCTTAATTTCTTCGATTCATTTAGGTGATTTTTTCTCGATCTTCTTCCCATTGTGTCCTTTGGTGCTCTAGGAATCCATCAAGATTTATTTCTTTATAAGCCTTCCTTTCAATGAAATCATATATCATTTTTATCTTTGACTCGTTGATATAGTTTTAAGGCCCATCGTTGTATATTTCTTTGCAAAAGCTTTGTTCTGCAGGTTATTCTCGAAGCCTCTCCCTTAGCCTCGACGTTCATTTCAAACTTGCTCAACGTCATGGTTAAGTGTGAAGTTCACTCTGTTCAATCTGTGGCACCTTTTGCCTTCGGCAAGGCCTTTTGAGTTCGTGTGTCTTTGCATCAGCACCGTGTGAAACAAGATTCATGTGGAGGACGTCGGGTCTTGGTCATATTCCTAAAATTCATCCTCAATATCACACTATTATTTAACGCCATCTTCTCACTCTCTTCGGTGTCCTCCCTGACATCTATCGCACTCTCTGGTATAATATAAATTTTTTTATTATCTGACCTTTCAGTGCAGGTAGTCTGCTTCAAACACTTCGTCCAGATGCATGAATGCTTCAGATAAGCTCAGATTTATATTTTGTTTAGCCTCGACATTCAATTGAAGCTTGTTGTCTTTTGTCTTCTACGAGGTTGTATTCTTCATTTTAATTCTACTCTTTTGTATCCATTTCGAATCCTTTATTTCTGACTCCTTTTGCCTCGAAAATTGAAGCTTGTAATTTATTTTAATAAAAATTTGGGGGGGGTGATAAGGTGTGATTTTGCACCTATCGAATCTCGGGAGGGGAGGTTTTTTTTCTCTCTGCATTCCTTTTTAAAAAATGAACCTCCTCTATTTTCTCTTTTGCTTTGCTATGCATAAAAGAAATTAAAATATATCTCATAAGTTTTAATATTTGTTTAATTCTTTTATAAACAAACTTTAATTAAAAAATTATAAATTTTAATTTTTTGCATAATCTATTTTGCTTATCATAATACAGGGAATTAAATATTTTATTAATTATTTCCTTTTCTAAGAAAACTTGTTTTATTTAAAATAAACTCTCAATTGTGATATCATATTTGTTTTAGTTCAAATTCATTGTCTCATATTCTTATTTGGCTATCTAAAATTGTTCTAATTTCTCTAAAATATCACATTTTAAGTTTATTTTTTGCAAAAGCTTTAAACATTAATTAAGCATTTATAATTTTTTTTGTAAATTTGGTTAAATTAATTAAAACATCCAAATACTTCAACTCTTAAATCAATCAAATATAAAATCTCCTAATATTTATTGGATATCCTACATAACTTATAGTTTCCCTCAAGTAAGGGTGAGTTATAAAGATACCAATATTGGCCTGGATGATTTAAAGCCTAAGTTCCAAGTATCAAATCTTACCAAATACTTATAGTTTCCCTCTCGTAAGGGCGGGTATTTGCAAGAAAATATATATAGGTCTAGCATATTTGATAGTCTTAAATCAAACTTATATCAATAATCAATAATACTTATAGTTTCCCTCTCGTAAGGGTGGGCATTTTTGAATTATTTGGTATTCCTTGGAATTTTGGCCTTTTTTTGTTCTCTTCCCTCATTGAATATCAAATTTCCTTAATTACTTATAGTTTCCCTCTCCTAAGGGCAGGTAATTCTTGTGAAAGTGGTATTTCCTTGGGGATTAAGAACAAATTGTCCACTGCATTTCATTCTTTAAAAGTTAAAGGGGGAACCTTGGGTTAACTTTAAAATGAATTCAATAAATACAATTGATCTTCTCACTCCCCATAACTACCATACATGGAAATCCAAAGTTTTAAATCTAATTTCTCAAAAAGGTCTCACTCACCTATTAGAAGAAAAGCAACCTGAGTTTGATAAAGAATATGAAAAGTTTGTTCACAAAGGCAAAATGTATGAAACTATGGGTATTATTAGCTCTAATATTCATGAAAGTTTGTGGTTTCATATTACATATTGTAAAACTCCTCATGAAAGTTGGGAAAAACTAAAATATTTGTTTGGAAAAGTAGATCAATTAAGATCAATGCAGCTAGAAGCAGAACTAACATCTTTGTGTCCTGATGATTTTAGCAGTATTATTGACTTCCTTACCAAATTCAAAGAAGTCTTATCTCAATACAAAGGTAGTGGGAAGACTAATACTGAAGAAGAGTGCATTTATCTAATTCTATCTAAACTAAATGGTGCTTTTCATATCTTTGCAACCACTTTTCTATCTACAAAATATGCTCTTGGTGCATCCTTTAAAATGCCCTCTTTAGAAGAATTTTGTGATAGACTAACTAGGGAAGAAACTAAAATTGCAAGATATGAGTCCTCTTCCTCTTCCTCTTCCTCTAAAGCTTTAGTAGCCTCCACCTCTTCTAAAGAAAAATACAAAAAGAAGGAAAGGAACCCCATAACCTGTACTCACTACAAAAAGAATGGTCATTCTGCTAACAAATGCTGGAAAAGGTTGCAACAACTAGAGGCAGCTATGAAGGATCAGAAGATAGACAATAAAAAGCAAATAGGGAAAGCTCTAAATGTTCAAGGGAAAACCTCCAATTCTTCCTCTGATTTTTGGGTCCTAGATTCTGGAGCTACTCATCACATGACTGCTTCAGATGAGTCATTCTCTTCTATCTCCTCTAGTTCTACCTGTAGCATAGAAGTGGGTGACTCTTCCTTTATCCCAGTCAAAGGAAAGGGGGACATAACCATTGATGGTGGCTCTATAAAAAATGTTCTCTATGTTCCAAACATTGCCACAAATCTTCTCTCAGTCTACCAAATTTGTACTTATGGAAAGGGGAAAATAATTCTCTTCTCTCCAACAGGAGTTGAGATAAGGGACTTTCAAGATCCTCATTCTCTAATAGCCAAAGGAGATATTGATCACAACACTCACCTTTTTCACTTTAAAGGATTCAAAAATCCTGAAGGGGCATCCTGTTTTGTGGCTCATGGAGATCTTGAAAGTAAGGTTTGGCATGAAAGGTTTGGTCATCTTAGTTACAACTACCTAAAGGAATTAAGCACCCATAATATGGTAACAGGTTTACCCCAAGTCTCTTCTATTGATGGAGTTTGTCCTGGATGTGCTCTTGGAAAGCAACACCAAGATCCTTTTCACCCAAGTAGTTCTCTAAAAGCTTCATCCCCTCTAGAACTAATCCATAGTGACTTGATGTCTTTTCCTGAACCTTCTTTCAAAGGAGAAAAATATGCTCTAACCTTTATTGATGAATTTTCTAGAAGAACTTGGGTCTACTTCCTAAAATATAAAAGTGATGTTCTATCCCACTTCAAAGTCTTCAAAGCCTTAGTTGAAAATCAGGCCTCTTGTAGAATCAAGAAAATTCGCACAGATAATGGGGGGAATACTACAGCAATGAGTTCTCCATATTTCTATCAAGTCATGGCATCATTCATCAACATTCTGTCTCCCATAATCCTCAACAAAATGGTATTGCAGAAAGGAAAAATTAGACATTGAAAGAGATGGCAAATTGTATGCTCCATTCAAGAGATCTTCCAAAAGTTTTTTGGGCAGAAGCTATTAACTGTGCCAATTATATTCAAAATCACACACCTCATAAAGTTCTTGACCATTTAACTCCTGAAGAAGCATGGTCTAGATCAAAACCAGATGTTTCCTACTTCAATATTTTTGGGTGCACTTCTTGGGCTCACATCCCAAAGAAGAAAAGGAAGGCTCTAGATAAGAAAAGCAAAAAGCTCATCTTTGTCGGTTATTGTGAAGAATTGAAAGCATACAGGCTTCTTGATCCCTCAACTCATGAGGTCTTCTTTCATAGGAATGTCCAATTTGATGAAACATTCCCTCAAAAATATCCTCAAACTCCCTCTTCCTCCATTGAGCCTTCTCCTATAATAGAACCTCAATATTATGAAGAGCCAACTCTTGAAGTTAACTTGGTTATTGATAATCAAGATGAGGAACCTGTAACTCCAACTCAATGTCTTTCAACTCCTTCCACTCCTTCCACTATGCCAAAATGGGCCCGCACCATTGTTAAAGAAGCTACTCCTTACATCCAAAATCTTCCATCAACCAGATCATCCAACCCCATAGGCACTAGTCTTGTCTGTCAATCTATTTCCTCTGATCCTCAATCCTTCAAAGAAGCCTCAAGTATTAAAGAATGGGATGATGCCATGGAGAACGAATTCTCTTCCTTAATCAAAAATAAAACTTGGGATTTAGTTCCCTTTCCAAAAGGAAGGAAGTTAGTTCATTGTAAATGGATCTTCAAAACAAAATATGGGCCTAATGGAGAAATAGACAAACACAAAGCTCGTCTAGTAGCCAAAGGTTTTTCTCAAATTGAAGGTATTGATTATGAAGAAACCTTTGCTCCAGTTGCTAAAATGGATTCTGTTAGACTGGTTCTTGCTTTGGCTGCTTCCCATAAGTGGCATGTCTATCAAATGGATGTAAAATGTGCTTTCTTACATGGAGATTTAAAAGAAGAGATATTCATGGAACAACCTATTGGTTTCACTCAAGACTCCTCTCTTGTTTGTAGGCTTAAAAAATCTCTCTATGGCCTCAAACAAGCCCCTAGATCTTGGTATGAAAATATGGACTCCTTCCTTCTTTTCGTAGGTTTTTCTCATTGTGAGTCTGATAACACAGTTTACATTTGGAGAAATGAAGGCAACATCACCATTCTTGTTCTTTATGTTGATGATCTTCTTCTTACTGGGAGTAACTTGACTCACATTCAAACTATAAAAGACTCCCTCTCTAAAAAATTTGAAATGGTTGATCTAGGTAAAGCTCATTACTTCCTTGGGATCCAAATAAGTCAAACAGATGCAAGAATTTCATTGTGTCAACAAAAGTACACTCTAGATCTTCTTCAAATATTTAAAATGATAGATTGTAAACCTTCTCCTACACCCTTTCAATATGGCATTAATCTTAGTACTTCCTACACATCCCCTCTATGTGATGCAACTCTATACCGTCAACTTGTAGGGAGTCTACTATACCTTACTCATACTCACCCAGATATCTCATATGTTGTTGGCCTCATATCCAGATTCTCTCATCAACCTCATTTTAGTCATTGGCAAGCAACAAAAAGAATCCTCCATTACTTGTAGGGCACTACTCACTTTGGGCTCTTCTACAAGGGAAAATCCATGGATATCATTGGCTACTCAGATTCAGATTGGGCAGGTTCAATAGAAGACAGATGTTCAACCTCAGGCTATGTCTTTTGCCTTGGTTCTTCACCAATAGCCTAGTTATGCAAGAAACAACAAGCAGTAGCATTATCTTCTATAGAGGCAGAATACAGGGTAGTAGTGTTAGCTAGTCAGGAAGCTCTTTGGCTTCATCAAATAATGAAAGAATTTGGTTTCACCCATGAAAAGCCTATAACTCTTTGGTGTGACAATCAAAGCACAATTCATATTGCACAAAATCTAGTTGAGCATCAATGCACCAAGCACATTGAGATACACATGCACTTCATACGATAACATATTCAGAATAGGGATATAAACTTGGAATATATTCCAACTGAGGATCAAATTGTAGATATCTTCACCAAGGCATTTCCTTCTCCATGTTACCTTCAGTTGCGAGATAATCTTGGAGTACTACAACTACATTGATTGGTTTTATGAGGACAATATTTGCCATACGAAGACAAGCCTCTCTTCTTCTCATAGTTGGTTTTTCCCCACAGGGGTTTTTTCACCAACTATATTATATATATATATTGTATATGAGTACCTAATCAGGCCAAGTTGTCGGGACTCATCTTTATTTTTTGTATAAAGAGGACAATCTTTACCATACGAAGACAAGCCTCTCTTCTTCTCATAGTTGGTTTTTCCCCATAGGGGTTTTTTCACCAACTATATAATGTAAATGAGTACCTAATCAGGCCAAGTTGTCGGGACTCATATTTCATTTTTGTATAAAGAGGACAATCTTCGCAATACGAAGACATGCCTCTCTTATCCTCATAGTTGGTTTTTCCCACATGGGTTTTTTCACCAACTATTTATTGTATTAAGAGGACAATCTTCGCCATACGAAGACAAGCCTCTTACTTTCTTTTGATTGATGGTTTTTTCCCATTGGGTTTTACCATCTCTTCAAAAAGAAGTCATTGTACATGAGTACCTCATCAGGCCTTGTTGCTGGGACTCATTTGTATGATTCTTCCCTAGTATCACTTAAGGGGGGGTGTTAGAATAAGAGAATATTCTCTTAAGTTCCACTAGGATAGACACACTTGAGTTTCCACTCCTCCATGTGTCAGGAGAACTCTCAATGGTGTCTTCATCAGGTCTGATGAGTTGTTGTAATCCAACGGCTCTCAATGATCAACTTTGCTATTTATACAAAGTTGATCCTTGGAATAAATCAATCAGTTCTATTTTGCTTCTTCAATCTCTTGTAATGCTTTGCATATCTATTTGGGAAATTCTAATAGGAATTTGCATGGCACTATTACATAAATCTTTTGATGAAATGAAAGCAATTTTGTTGTGTATCTTTAAAAAAGATGAGGAATAAGACATACATTTAGGAAGAGTCTAGTGTTTCATACATACAATGTTTTAAAATGATACATGCAATTGATATGGAAACCAAATTATGGATTAAAAATTATTAATATATGATTTCTTTACGAAATAATGTTTTTTTTATTTCGTATGCTTCCATATTCTACATGTATTTAGTATTTTTGAGAGCAATTGGAAATGGATGAGAATAATCCCAAAGACATAGATTTGGGTAAATTGTCCAAGGAAACTTCAGAATTATATGACCAAAATTTCTATGTTTCAAATCGATAGCTATTTGGTGAACGTACTGGTTGATGAGAACCACTACAAATGAAATTTATAATTTCATTTTTTCTTTATGAATCTGAATCCATTATTTTGTATACAACTGGATTTGTAATATGGAATGCTCTATTTAAGTTATAGGATTGGAGAATAGATGATGCTTTAAAAACATAAGGTTTTCTAGACAAACCAGCATGATATGGTTGTATAAGGTATTTGCTAGGTTAACTCGTTTTGATAAGAATCATCATGATGACAGGGTAATATAACGAACTTGAATATCTTATTCAGTATGAGATTTATTTATATTCAATTTTGTTTTTAAACATAGCCTATATGTTAGATATATGCAATAGAAAGTGTAGAAAACTAAATGGGGAATCTAATGTTAAAGCAATAATATCATTGTTCCAAACCAAGGAATGAAATGTTAGAATAAGTGAATATTCTCTTAAGTTCACTAGGATACACACTTGAGTTTCCACTCCTCCATGTGTCAGGAGAACTCTAAGTGGTGTCTTCATCAGGTTTGATTAGTTGTTATAATCCAATGGCTCTCAATGATCGACTCTGCTATTTATACAGAGTTGATCTTAGAGATAAATCAATCAGTTCCACTATTCTCTTCATATTTTTGTGTAATACTTTGCATATATATTATTGTGAAATTCTAAAATGGTACCAGATCAGGATATATTTTGCTAGTATTCTCTCTTGAAGGTTCTAGGATCTGATTATTTTACTTTGGATATTTGTTTTGGCTATCTAACTTCAAATTTTGCATTATTCTATTTTTTATCCGTTGTTATTTTACTATTTCAACATATTTATTTTTATATGTTGCATATTATTTCATATATATTTTGAATTCGTGCTTGAGATTTTTTTTTAAGAAAATAGAGCTATTTCCTTTATTTACAAAAACACGGATTACCCTATGTGAAGGTGCTTTTCTTGCCCCACTTTTCAAAGGAAAAAGAGCCCTTTTATTTTATTTTATATATTTATTCTCTCTCAGCGTATTCATGTTATTCTAACTCTTAGTTATATCCATTTCTTTCCAATAGCAAAAATCTTGGATGAACCAAGTGTTAACTTAAGAAATATTTTGAATTTCTTTTAATCGCTCGTGGAGGCAATAAAATTCCTCCCTCATTAATATTTCACTCATTTTTCTCTGGTGCTTGACGTCGTCTGTGGTGCTCTCAACATATGCTCAAAAATTATATAGACATTAAGGAATGCCTAACGCTCGTTGGCACTCTCGTTACAACTTGGGCCTCTTCGTTTCAAACTCTCTGGTGCACTCATCATTCATTTAGATGTCTCGAAGTTTACCCATTTGGCTTGCTGTTCATCTCAGATTTTGTACAACCGATGCTCTCTCTCAAAAGATATTTATACCACACCCCCTGCAGTTCAATTCAAAAAGTATATTGCTTTATATATTTTTATCTAAAGAGAACGTATTTTTCAGGAATAACGCTCTAGGTTCCATTTACTTTTGTCAATTCAGACGGTATTTTTTTAGTCGTAATCTACAGGAACAACACCCCAGATTTTGCTCATTCGGAACTATGGAGGAGGCATCTCCATTTAACATTTTCTGCAGGTCACCCGACTTTCTGTAGGCTCACCAAATTTGTTTTGAAATCTTCTTTTTTATTTTTTTTCAAAATGTAAATTTAAATAATTGGTTTCCAAACGTTTTTTTTAATTTATTTAAGTAATTAGTTTCTTATTCTATCTTTTTTATCTATCGTTTCTGCAGCATTACGTGATTAAAACTAAGGAATTTTTATCTAATCTTTTTTCTACAGCGTTACATGTTTTAAGAAAAAGGATTGCTCCTTCTCTCTTTCGCCAGTGTTAGCCTCTGCCCATATGACCCTCTGGAGAGGCATATCCTTTACGTATTCTACAATGTTAGCTTGGTGGCCTCCCTCATGGCGGTTTCCTCTCTCCAAGTTCCCTATTTTTTTGCTTTCTACCACTTGTTGTTTCAAGTTGAAAGCCTATAATTTTTTAATTTTTCGCATTTCCTTTTGTTATATCTTGATTCTTTCAAATCGTGGGGTTTCATAATCCATTATCTATGTTTTTTTGAAATGCCCAATATTATTTATTGTGGCTCTCCTCAAAACGGTAGATAACCAAATTGTATATTTATAATATAATATTTCTTTGGGGGGGTTCTTAGAGTGCATGTTTTTTGCACTCTTATGTGTCAAGTGGGGTATGTTTTCTTTGCTTTAGCTCCTTTATATTTTATTACTGTTGAGCAAGGTGTAGCAAAAAATATTGTCATTTTTGTCAACACAGTCAGACAGATCTGTTGATGCAGTGGACAGGAAGTTCAAAAGCTAGTCAGATGCAGAAAACAAGAGTTCAAAGGTTACTCAGAGTATGTACAGTGATTCTCCAAGAAGACCAAAGTGGACCACTTGCAAAAGGTCAAAGAAAAAGACAAGTAAGAAAAGTGTCGCGATATCGCGACATATACAACAGACAAGAAAAACTATTGCGATTTCGTGACATATTAGAAGAAAGAGAAAAAGAAAGAAAAACTATCATGATTTCGCGACATGTTGGAAGAGAGAGAAGAAGAAAGAAAAACTGTCATGATTTCGCGACATGTTGGAAGAGAGAGAAGAAGAAAGAAAAACTATCACGATTTTGCGACATGTTGGAAGAGAGAGAAGAAGAAAGAAAAACTATCACGATATCGTGACAAGTTGGCAAGAAATAAAAACTGTCACGATATCATGACATGTTGAGAAGCAAGCAAAATTGTCGTGATTTCGTGACATGTTGGAAGAGAGAAAGGCAAGTAGAAAAAGTGTCACAATTTCACGACATATTGCAAAGAAGGTTGTATGGACGAAAAAGTGTCGTGATTTCACAACATATTGCAAGGAAGGTTATACGAACAAAAAAGTGTCACAATTTCGTGACATATTGCAAGGAAGGTTGTACGGATGAAAAAGTCTCACGATTTTGTGACATATTGCAAGGAAGGTTGTATGGACGAAAAAGTTTTGCGATTTCATGACATGCTGTAGGAGAGAGAGTTTGAGAGAAAAAGTGTCGCGATTTCACGACATGTTGCAGGAGAGAGAGTCCGAGAGAAAAAGTGTCACGATTTCATGACATGTTGCAGGAGAGAGAGTCCGAAAGAAAAAGTGTCACAATTTTGCGACATAATGCAGGAGAGAGAGTCCGAAAGAAAAAGTGTCACGATTTTGCGACATGTTGCAGGAGAGAGAGTCCGAGAGAAAAAGTGTCACGATTTTGCGACATGTTACAGGAGAGAGAGTCTAAGAGAAAAAGTGTCACGATATCGCAACATGTCGCATTTTCGCTACCCGAAGGCAAGAGAAAGCGCTAAGGAGAAAAAGTGTCGCGACATGTCACGTTTTCGCAACCCGAAGGCAAGAGAAAGTGCTAAGGAGAAAAAGTGTCATGATATCGTGACATTTCGCATTTTCACGACCCAAATGCAAGATAAAGCGCTAAGGAAAAAAATTTCATGATATCGTGACATGTCGCATTTTCGCAACTAAAGGAGGAGAGAGAAAGTAAGAAGGCAAAAGTGTCGCGATATCATGACAAAAGTAAAGAAGGAGAGTACGAAAGAAAAAGTGTAGCAATATCACTACATGTTGTATTCTCATGGGCCAAAGCTAAGAAAAAGTGTACGGAAGAAAAAGTGTAGCGATATTGCTACATGTATTCTCACGGGCCAAAGCTAAGAGAAAGTGTACAGAGGAAAAAGTGTAACGATATCGCTACATGTTGTATTCTCATGGGTCAAAGCTAAGAGAAAGTGTACGGAGGAAAAAGTGTAGCGATATCACTACATGTTGCATTCTCACGGGCCAAAGCTAAGAGAAAGCATACGGAGGTGAAAGTGTCGTGATATCACGACATGTTGTGTTTTTGTGGCAACAGCAACAGAAGAGTTATAGGGGCAGTTGAAGTCAAAGAAGACTGATGTTAGCCAATGAAGATTAGGGTTTACAATCGACTAATATTAGAGTTTTTCATCATGAAAATGTTGTTATAAAAGCAGGGCTATTTGGAGAATTGAGAAAGTTTTGCATATGTTGATGAATGTGTGTCGAAGTGTGAAATATGGCCGTAAGAGTGTAGAAAGCGTAGAAGCGAAGATATGATGGCGAAGTGCGCAAAGTGAGCAAAGAGTCATATCGAATTGTACTAAGTGTGTTGCGATTGTGCAAAGAGAGCAGAGTGCACAAAAGGGAGAAGACAATCATGAAGTTCGACTGTGATGAAGCAGAGTGTGCAAAGTTCGGTCATAGTGCGCAGAGATGGAGCAGACGATCGTGAAGTTCGATTGTGATGAAGCAGAGTGTGTGAAGTTTGGTCATAGTGTGTAGAGAGGGAGCAGACGATCATGAAGTTTGACTGTGATGAAGCAGAGAAGTGTGAAGTTCAGAGGCAGTGCACAGAGTGCAAAGATCGGAGGCAGTGCGTAGAGTGCAAAGTTTGGTCGTAGTGTGTAGTGTGCAAGTCATCGAATCATTCTAAGTGCAAATATCACAAAGGAAGCAGAGTACGCAAAGGGGAGAAGATGATCGTTCAATAGTGAAGCAACAGATTATGCGAAGTGATAGTGTAGAGAGAGCAGAGTGTGTTGAGGATGCAAAAGTGAAGTAGACCAGTCAGGGTCTTGTAAAAGCAAAGGTATCTTACTATCATTCTTCTAGTTTTAGAATTGAAGTCCAAGTTGGTGCTTAGCATAAGGGGTTGGTGCTCCTTCTAGTTGGTGCTAGCAAATTAGGGGTTTGTGTTTCTTTCTATTGGTATAGATAAATCAGGGGTTGGTGCTCCTTCCAGTGGGTTTTGGTAAACTGGTTGTAAAATTTGTTGCTTTGCAAAGGCTGGATTTGGATGGTAGTCCAAGCAGTCATTTTTGAGGAGTAGCCATATTGGTGAACCTCGTTAAATCTTGTGTTGTGTGATTCTCTCTTACTAGTTGTATCTGTTTATAAGTTTTAATTGCTGCTATTTTAAGAGCTATTAATTCATGATTAAAGAGCTACACTGATTCACCCCCCCTCTCAGTGCCATTGTAAGACTAACAATTGGTATCGGAGCCAAGTTCCCTTCTAAGGCTAAATCATTCAAGGTTGATCTTGGATTAGTACGCAATGGATAAGAAGAATAGATACTCCTAAAAAAGGGCATCTTAGTCAGTTTCAGTTCCTATGGAAGAGAAAATTGAACTAGAAAAGTTTGAAGACTTCTTATCAAACCAAACACCTTTGTTTGACGAAACAAATTATGTGATTTGGAGAATTAGGATGCAGGCATATCTTTGTGCTTTGGGATATGGTGTCTGGGATTCAGTAGTTAGTGGATACACAATACCCATCACTCCTCCAGAAGAGGCTAAAAAAATAAAAATGGTTGAGAATGACTCAAAAGCAAAGAATGCTATCAGGTGCGGATTAGTAGACAGTGAACTAGTAAAGATCATGAGTTGTAAAATGACAAAAGAAATATGGGACAAACTAAGGAGTATTCATGAAGGTGACGATGAGAACATAGAGGATGATTCTAAAAAGGAAACAGGTGAAGGTCTTTTCATGACACTCGAAGAAGAAATAGAAAAAGAATAGGAATGTGATGAAGAAGAAATTGATGCAGAAATAAATTTGAAAGAGGAACTAATTGCAGCTCTGGATGAATTGAAGATAGAAAGAAAAAGGAATAAGGAGATCTCAAGAAAGCTTAAGGATGCAAATGAAATAATAACCAATTTGAAAATACAGGTATAAGAATTCAAAAGGATTGAATAAACTCTTAGGTCACAGATAAGTGAGAAAGTGATTGGTTGCTACAAACAAGAGGAAGAGATTGTTTTATTGAAGAAACAACTAGAAGAGGCCAATACAAATCTCAAATTTGAGAAGAGCACAAAGTTTCTAGATAAAATGATAAGCCAACAAAGAAGCTCCACGGATAAGCGTGGTCTTGGATATGAAGCTAAACAACCTTCATCTTCCAACTCTGCAGAGAAGAAGAAGTTCACTGTTGAAGGATCGAAGCAAGAAAAGTTTGAAGCTGAATCTTCAAAAGGAAGAACATATCAAAGGAGATATACATCAAAGAAACCACAACAAAATAGGTTCTATCACTCTCACTCTATTCATAATAATATTTTTTATGGCTATTGTTTCAGATGCAACCAGTATGGTCACAATGCAATTTATTGTGGATTGAATGATAAATCAAAGAGTTATGCTGGTAGAAATACATCTGTGTTTCTGAGTGAACACTATGTACAATGTTTTCAATGTAATGGTCATGGGCACATAGCAAGGTTTTGTCCAAGCACTTTTGTATCTAATCTAAGGAAAAACAATAGATTTCATCAGACGCAAAGAACGCAGCATAGACAGGGAATAAATCATGTACATAAAAGAAAGGAAAATAATCATTCAGCAAGGATGCACAAGAGAAAACCACACAAGAGAAATGTTCGAGTTCACGAAAATGTGCAAAAAAGGGATGTAGTTGAAAAATCCAAGCCTAAGTTCAAGAAATTTTGGAGAAGGATAGAAGAAAGGAAATCGTGTCTCCTTAGACTGAAGGAGACTACTATGCTATTGCACTAAGCAACTCTAGGTAACACATCCTCAGGGGGAGCAATCTTGAAGTTTCATTTTAATGCTCCTACGTATTTGTTTGATTACCTGAGGATGAAATGCAAGCAGTTAGGGAAGTTGTCGTATAGTTGTCGAAGTGTGTTTTCAGTTCATGTAGTTGTTTGTGGAAGTGCCGTGAAGCGTGGTGATTAAATTGAGAGTTGTCATTATTGGTAGTATTGCTATATGTCATTATTGTATTGTTAATGGTTCTTACTGCCATTGTACAAAGTTAAGGATTACAATAGGTCAGATAATTTGGTTAGTGAAAGAATGTTGCCTTAGCTGCATATATGTGTTTCGATAAAAGTAGTGTGCATTGGAACTACCCATTGACGTAAATATTGTTAGATATTTATGATGTTGTGGTGAAAAATATTGAAGTATGATATTTGACTCATGTTTAGCTCATCAAGACGAGCAACATTGCTTTGTGAATCATACCTATCCGAGGTCCAGAAGTATGAGTTTGAGTAAGGTGCACTAGTTGGCTGTGAAGTGTTTGAAAAAATGTTGTTTCCTTATTCGAATAGTTGAAAGTAAGGTGTGACCAATGATGACTATAGAAAACATAGACCAAGTTGAAAATGTAAAAAGGGATTTGGTTGTGTTATGGTACAGTGTGTGATGCTTGCACAAAGTTGGCGATAAAATTGCAGTGTTGATACAGTGTTGGACAAAAGTCGGAACAAGTGTGAGTCACTTGTCAATTTTGTTGATAGATGTGAAATCAGCATTCTTGATTGGAAGCTTACTGTACTTGACAGCTATCAAACTAGATATTTTGTAGGCAGTATGCATGGTAGCACGATTTCAGGCTAATCCCAAGGAGACTCATGTGACAGCATTATGGTGGTTGATTTCTAAAATATCATTGAAGGGAAAATGATTATTTGTGGTTTCCTTTTTCAAAATTAGTTGGTTGAATGCATCAAGGTTTTCTGAATTAAGAATTGTGTTTAAACCTTGTGTTATAAGCATAGTGGTTTTAAGCCCATTGGTTGTGAAAGAACTTGAGTTAGAAAAGAACATGAGTATCATTGTTATGTGATATTTGTGGTTGAGCATTGTTGGAATTATTTGAGTTGGTTGATACATACTTGGACTAGGGTTGTGTGAGAGAGAGTTGTCCTTTGTGATGATTGGTTGAGTTGATTTGATTGAGCCTAGTCAAGTTATATGTGAAGTTATTTTTAAAGTTCTATGAAGTGGATTTGATTTGAGAGTGCCCTTCATTATTGAGTTCTTTTGAGTACTACTTAAGCATGATTGATTGAGCCTTTGAGAAGGCCTTTGGGAAATATTTGAGGACAATGCTAGGACAGATTTCTAGAGCAAATTTGGGTAAGTTCTTGGTGAGATTGCTAGAGAAGATTCGGACAAGTTCTTAGTGAGCTTGGTGGAGCAAATTTGGACAGGGTTTTTATGAGCATGTTATTCAGCATTGGACAAGTTCTATGTGAGCTTCTTAAGCAGGTTCTGTGTGAGCCTATTGAGCAGGTTCTTAGTGAACCTATTGACTGAGCTTTGGAGGTGACAGAGTACAGAGAGACAAAGTCTTCTATAATATCACAAGGGTACTATGGAGTATGGGTTATGGTATCCTAAATATGCAGATTGGGCAGGATGTGTAGATGACAGGAAGATTACCAGTGGAGGTGCATTCTATATTGGAGATAGTTTGGTCACGTAGAACAGTAAGAAATAAGAGTCAGTTTCCTTATCCACAACAAAGGCAGAATATATTACAGCGACAACGTGTTGTATGCAGGAGAAAGTTGCAGAAAGTGAGGTTAAGTTGGATTTTCATTCCAACAATAGATTGTGGAGTAGTCACATTTTCCAAGAATTGACTAGCTATAAGGATCACATTCTCAGGAGGAGCATTTAAGTATTTGTCTATCTTTTTTCTCATGTTCATGATTTTTTCTAAATGTAATAAATTTTGGCTGAGAATGTTGTGCATGGACTCAGGGGGAGTCTGCAGTAGCCCTTTGGTATTATTGTCAAAGGGGGATAAGAATTACAGGAAAATTGCACATGTTGCCAACAATTCCAAAGGGGGAGATTTTTGAGCAAGGTGCAGCAAACAATATTGTCATTGTTGTCAACATAGTCAGACAGATCTGTTGATGCAGTGGACAAGAAGTTCAAAAGCTAGTTAGATGCAGAAAAAAAGAGTTCAAAGGTTACTCAGAGTATGTACAGTGATTCTCCAAGAAGACCGAAGTGGACCACTTGCAAAAGGTCAAAGAAAAAGACAAGTAAGAAAAGTGTCACGATATTGCGACATATACAGTAGGCAAGAAAAATTGTCACGATTTTGTGACATGTTAGAAGAGAGAGAAGAAGAAAGAAAAACTATCCCGATTTCACGACATGTTGGAAAAGAGAGAAGAAGAAATAAAAACTATCACGATTTCATGACATGTTGGAAGAGAGAGAAGAAGAAAGAAAAACTGTCATGATTTCGCGACATGTTGGAAGAGAGAGAAGAAGAAATAAAAACTATCGCGATATCGCAACAAGTTGGCAAGAAATAAAAACTGTCACGATATCATGACATGTTGAGAAGCAAGCAAAACTGTCACAATTTCGTGACATGTTGGAAGAGAGAAAGGCAAGTAGAAAAAGTGTCACGATTTCGTGACATATTGCAAGGAAGGTTGTATGGATGAAAAAGTGTCGCGATTTCGTGACATATTGCAAGGAAGGTTGTACAGACGAAAAAGTGTCACAATTTCGTGACATATTGCAAGGAAGGTTGTACGGACAAAAAAGTGTCACGATTTCGTGACATATTACAAGGAAGGTTGTACGGACGAAAAAGTGTTGCGATTTCGTGACATATTGCAAGGAAGGTTGTACGGATGAAAAAGTGTCGCAATTTCGTGACATGTTGTAGGAGAGAGAGTCCGAGAGAAAAAGTG
Source organism: Wollemia nobilis (assembly GCA_028583015.1). Classification (NCBI taxonomy): domain Eukaryota; kingdom Viridiplantae; phylum Streptophyta; class Pinopsida; order Araucariales; family Araucariaceae; genus Wollemia; species Wollemia nobilis. The sequence goes on from JAQPPZ010017095.1 coordinate 8,184,698, forward strand.
TTGCGATTTCGTGACATGTTTTAGGAGAGAGAGTCTGAGAGAAAAAGTGTCACGATTTCATGACATGTTGCAGGAGAGAGAGTTTGAAATAAAAAGTGTCACGATTTTGCGACATAATGTAGGAGAGAGAGTCCGAAAGAAAAAGTGTCACGATTTCACATGTTGTAGGAGAGAGAGTCCGAGAGAAAAAGTGTCACGATTTCGTGACATGTTGCAGGAGAGAGAGTCTAAGAGAAAAAGTGTCATGATATCGCGACATGTCACGTTTTCACGATCCGAAGGCAAGAGAAAGCGCTAAGGAGTAAAAGTGTCGCGATATCGTGACATGTCACATTTTTGTGACCCAAAGGCAAGATAAAGCGCTAAGGAGAAAAAGTGTCGCGATATCGTGACATGTCGCATTTTTGTGACCCAAAGGCAAGATAAAGCGCTAAGGAGAAAAAGTGTCGCGATATCGTGACATGTCGCATTTTTGTGACCCAAAGGCAAGATAAAGCGCTAAGGAGAAAAAGTGTCGTGATATCACGACATGTCGCATTTTTGCAACTAAAGGAGGAGAGAGAAAGTAAGAAGGCAGAAGTGTCGTGATATCGTGACAAAAGTAAAGGAGAGTATGGAAGAAAAAGTGTAGCAATATCGCTACATGTTGTATTTTCATGGGCCAAAGCTAAGAAAAAGTGTACGAAAGAAAAAGTGTAGCGATATCGCTACATGTATTCTCGCAAGCTAAAGCTAAGAGAAAGCGTACGAAGGAAAAAGTGTAGCGATATCGCTACATGTATTCTTGAGGGACAAAGCTAAGAGAAAGCGTACAGAGGAAAAAGTGTAGTGATATCGCTACATGTTGCATTCTCACAGGCCAAAGCTAAGAGAAAGTGTCCAAAGGCGAAAGTGTCACAATATTGTGACATGTGTTTTCGCTGCAACAACAACAGAAGAGTTACAGGGGTAGTTGAAGCCGACGAAGACCGATGTTAGCCGGCGAAGTTTAGGGTTTGCAACTGACTAAGATTAGATTTTTTCATCATGAAAATGTTGTTATAAAAGCAAGGCTATCTAGAGAATTGAGAAAGTTTTACATATGTTGATGAATGCGTGTCGAAGTGTGAAATGTGGCCGTAAGAGCGTAGAAAGCACAGAAGCCACGAGATGATGGTGAAGTACGCAAAGTGAGAAAAGAGTCGTATCAAATTGTCCTAAGTGCGCTGTGATTGCATAGAGAGAGCAAAGTACACAAAAGGGAGCAGATGATCATGAAGTTCGACTATGACGAAGCAGAGTGTGCGAAGTTCGGTCATAGTGCGTAGAGAGGGAGCAGACGATCATGAAGTTTGACTGTGACGAAGCAGAGTGTGCGAAGTTTGGTCATAGTGAGTGTGCAAAATTTGGTCATGAATTTTGACTGTGATGAAGCAGAGAAGTGTGAATTTTGGAGGTAGTGCGTAGAGTACGAAGATCTGAGGCAGTGTGTAGAGTGCGAAGTTCGGTCATAGTGTGCAATGTGCAAGTTGTCAAATCATTCTAAGTGTGAAGATCACAAAGGAAGCAGATTGCATAAAGGGGAGAAGACGATCATTCGACAGTGAAGCAGCAAATTGTATGAAGTGATAGTGTAGAGAAAGCAGAGTGCGCTGAGGAAGCAAAAGCGAAGCAGACCAATCAGGGTCTTGTAAAAGTAAAGGTATCTTACTATCATTCTTCTAGTTTCAGAATTGAAGTCCAAGTTGGTGCTTGGCATAAGGGGTTGGTGCTCCTTCCTGTTGGTGCTGGAAAATCAGGGGTTTGTGCTCCTTTCTGTTGGTATAGATAAATCAGGGGTTGGTGCTCCTTCCAGTGGGTGCTGATAAACTGGTTGTAAAAGTTGTTGCTTTGCAAAGGCTGGATTTGGATGGTAGTCCAAGCAGTCATTTTTGAGGAGTAGCCACATTGGTGAACCTCGTTAAATCTTGTGGTGTGATGCTCTCTTGTTGTACTTGCTATATCTGTTTATAAGTTTTAATTGTTGTTGTTTTAAGAGCCGTTAATTCATGATTAAAGAGTTACACTGATTCACCCCCCCCCTCTCAATGCCATTGTAAGAATAACAATTACATCTAGATATCTAAATATTTGTTTACCTTTTTTCCTATAACATAGATTTACATATTGTTTTTTATCACATTAAAAGCTATTTCATTTTAAGCCTACAACTCTAATATTTGTTTATAATATTAATTTAAAAATTATTACATTAAGGAATTTACAATATTGGATTATTTTAGAGAATATTTCGTTTTAAGATAATATTTTTATTTTTTGTTAAACTTTTAAATAGTTTATCAAGATATCTACATTTCTTTCAAAGTAATTTAATTTATAATTTTCATATCTTTTAAAATTACTTTGATACACCATTTCCTCAAATATCTTTTGTCTACGTTCCATGTATCAAGCTCCTAAAAACTTATAGTCTCCCTCACATAAGGGTAGGTTTTTTGGAAACTTGGTATAAAGGCCTGACAAATATTTTCTTATCAACAATTTTTCTTTGGAAATCTCAAAACTTATAGTCTCCCTCACGTAAGGGCGGTTTTGGAGAAGACCAATTAAAATAGTTGCCCCCTGCATTTCAAAACCAAAACCCTTCTTATGATCACATTACTTATAGTTTCCCTCAAGTTAGGGCGGGTACTATGATCCTAAAGGATTTGGTAATCTAAGGCAAAACAATTATAGGCCTCATTATACTTATAGTTTCCCTCTCATAAGGGCAAGTATATTTGATTCACCTATTATTGAACAAAGCTTCATTTTCCTTAAGTCAATTAAATTCCTTTTTGGATTTTTAAATGGGGGAGTATTAATAATTTAAAATCCTCAAAAATAAATTCAATTGAGCCTCTCACCCCTCATAATTTTCACACTTGAAAACCTAAAATTTTAAATCTTATCTCTCAAAAAGGTCTTACTCATTTATTAGAAGAAAATCAACTAGTTTTTGATAAAAAATATGAAATATTTGTTCATAAAGGAAAAATGCACGAAACTATGGGTATTATTAGTACCAATGTTCATGAAAGCTTGTGGTTTCATATTATAGATTGCAAAAATCCTCATGAAAGTTGGGAGAAATTAAAAACCTTGTTTGGAAAAGTAGATTAGATGATATCAATGCAACTAGAAGTCGAACTAACTTCTTTATCTCCTGAAGATTTTAGTAGTATTATTGCTTTCCTCACTAAGTTCAAATAAATCCTTACTCAATATAAATGTAGTGGGAAGACTAAGACAAAATAAGAATGCATTTATTTAATCCTTTCTAAGCTAAATGGTTTTTTTCAAATTTTTGCAACCACCTTCATATCTATTAAAGATGCTCTTGGTGCAACCTTTAAAATGTCCTCTTTAGAAGAATTTTGTGATAGATTAACTAGGGAAGAAACCATACTTGCTAGATATGAAAACTCTTCATCTTATTCAAAAGCCTTAGTAGCCTCCACATCCTCTAAAGAAAAATCCAAAAAGAAGGAAAATATTCCCATTACCTGTACTCACTGTAATAATAATGGTCACTCTGCTAACAAATGCTAGAAAAGATTATAGCAACTAGAGGCAGCTATAAAGGATCAAAATATAGAAAATAATAAGAAAATAGTAAAACCCTTAATGTTTAAGGAAAAATCTCCAATTCTTCCTCTAATTATTAGGTCCTATATTCTAGATCAACTAATTACATGTCTGCTTCAGACAAGTCTTTCTCTTCTATCTCCTCTAGCTCTACTCATAGTATAGAAGTAGGGGACTCTTCCTTAATTCTTGTCAAAGGGAAATGGGATATAACCATTAATGGTGGCTCTATAAACAATGTTCTCTATGTTCTAGACATTGCCACTAATCTCCTATCCATTTATAAAATTTGTACTTCTGGAAATGGGAAAATTGTTCTCTTCTCCCCAACAAGAGTTGAGATAAAATGTTTTCAACTCCCTAATTCTCTCGTGGCAAAAGGGAATATTGATCACAAATCTCATCTTTTCCACTTCAAAGGCTTTCAAAATTCAAAAGGAGCCTCCTATTTTGTGGCTTATAGTAATCTTGATAGTCAAATTTGGCATGAAAGGTTTGGTCATCTTAATTATAACTACCTAAAATATTTGTGCACGCATAATATGGTTAAAGGATTACCCCATGTCTCTTACAGTGATGGGGTTTATCCTAGATGCGCTCTTGAAAAGCAGCATCAAGATCCTTTCCACCCAAGTAGTTCTCTAAAAACCTCATCTCCTCTAGAATTAATCCATAGTGACTTAATGAACTTTCCTGAAATATATTTTAAAGGAGCAAAGTATGCTCTTACCTTTATTTATGATTTTTCTAGATGGTCTTGGGTCTACTTCCTCAAATATAAAAGTGATGTGTTATCGCACTTTAAAATCTTTAAATCCTTAGTTGAAAATCAATCTTCTTGCAAAATCTAGAAGATTCGTACTAATAATGGGGGGAGTACTACAATAATGAGTTCTCCATATTTCTTTCTAATCATGGTATAATACATCAAAATTTTGTCTTCCATAATCCTCAACAAAATGGCATTGCAAAAAGAAATAATAGGACAATAAAAGAGATGGCTAATTGTATGCTCCATTCAAGAGATCTTACAAAAGTTTTTTGGGCAGATGCTATTAACTGTGCAAATTATATTCAAAATCGCACAACTCATAAAAATATTGACCCAATTACCCCTAAAGAAGCATGTTCTGGATTAAAACCAGATGTTTCCAATTTCAATATTTTTGGATGTATTGCTTGGGTTCACATCCCAAAGAAGAAAAGGAATGCTCTTGATAAAAAATCAAAAAGCTCATATTTGTCGGTTATTGTGAAGAATTGAAAGCATACAGGCTTCTTGATCCCTCAAATCACGAGGTATTCTTTCATAGAAATGTCCAATTTGATGAAACATTCCCTCAAAAAGATCCTCCAAATGACTCTTCCTCCATTGAGCCTTCTCCTATAGTAGAACCTCAATATTATGAAGAGCCAACCCTTGAAGTTAATTTAGTTATTGATAATCAAGATGAAGAACTTGTAACTCCTTATCAATGTCTTTCAACTCCCTCTTCTATGTCAAAATGGGCCCACACAATTTTTAAAGAAGCTACTCCCTACATTCAAAATATTCCTTCAAAAAGATCATCCAACCCCATAGGTTCTAGTATTGTATGTCAATCCATTTCCTCTGATCCTTAAACCTTTAAAGAAGTCTTAGGTATAAAATAATGGGAAGATGTCATGGATAACGAATTTTCTTCCTTGATAAAAAATGATACTTGGGATTTAATTCCCTTACCTAAAGGAAGAAAATTAGTTCGATGTAAATGGATCTTCAAAATAAAATATGGGCCTAATGGATAAATAGATAAACACAAGGCTCATCTTATAGCCAAAGGTTTTTCTAAAATAGACGGTATTGATTATACAGAAACCTTTGCTTTGGTTGCTAAATGGATTTTGTTAGATTGGTTCTTGCTCTAGCCACTTCCCATAAATGGTTAGTCTATCAAATGGATGTAAAAAGTTCCTTTTTACATGGAAATTTAAAAGAAGAATTATTTCCCGTTGGTTTTACTCAAGACTCCTCTCTTGTTTGTCGGCTTAAAAAATCTCTATATGGCCTCAAATAAGCCCCTAGATCTTGGTATGAAAATATGGACTCCTTCCTTCTTTCAGTAGGTTTTTCTCATTGTGAGTCTAACAATACAATTTACATTTGGAGAAGTAAAGGAAATATCACCATTTTTGTTCTTTATGTTGATGATCTTCTTCTCATTGGTAGTAACCTCACTCACATTTAGAATATAAAATATTCCCTCTCTAAAAAATTTGAAATGGCTGATCTAGGTCTAGCTCATTTCTTGCGTAGAATTCAAATAAAACAAAGTAAAGCAGGGATCACCTTATGTCAACAAAAGTACACTCAAGATCTCCTTTAAAATTTTAAAATGATAGATTGCAAACCTTCTCCTATCCCTTTCAATATGGCATTCATCTCAATGCTTCCTACTCATCCCCTCATTCTGATGCTACTTTATATCGTCAGCTTGTAGGTAGTCTGTTATACCTTACTCATACTCGACCATATATCTCCTATGCTATTGGGTTCATATCCAGGTTATCTCATAACCCTCATTTCAATCATTGGCAAGCAGCTAAAAGAATTGTTTGTTATTTGTAGGGTACTACACACTTTGGACTCATCTATAAGGAAGACTCCATGGATATCATTGGCTATACAGATTTAGATTGGGCAAGAACAATAGACGACAAATTTTCTACCTCTGGATATATTTTATGCCTTGGTTCTTCACCGATAGCCTGGTTATGCAAAAAACAACAAGCAATAGCATTATCTTCTATAGAGGCAGAATACAAAGCATAAGTTTTAGCCAGTCAGGAACCCATTTGGCTTCGTCAAATTCTCAAAGAATTTGGTTTCTTCCATAAAAGGCCTATAACACTTTTGTATGAAAATCAAAGCACAATTCATATTGCACGCAATCCAGTTGAGCATCAACACACCAAACATATTGAGATCCATATGCACTTCATCAGACAACATATTCAAAATGGGGATATACACTTAGAATATATTCCAACAGAGAATCAAATTGTAGACATCTTCACCAAGTCATTTCCTTCTCAGCGTTACCTTCAGTTGCAAAAAAAACTTGGAGTATTACAACTACATTGACAAAGAGGCCTTCCACCTCTCACTATATTGTACATGAGTACCTCATCAAGCCTTATTTCTGGGACTCATATTTTATTTGTTAAAGAGGACAATCTTCGCCATTCAAAGACAAGCCTTTATCATACTTCTTTACTTTTGATTGATGGATTTTCCCATTAGGTTTTTACCATCATTTCAAAATAAAGAAATCATAGTCGATTTTTCCCCACAGGGGTTTTTTCCACCAACTATCTATGATGTACATGAGTACCTAATCAGGCCTCATTATCAAGACTCATTTGTAGGATATCCCCTAGTATCACTTAAGGGGGGTGTTAGAATAAGTGAATATTCTCTTAAGTTCACTAGGATACACACTTGAGTTTCCACTCCTCCATGTGTCAGGAGAACTCTAAGTGGTGTCTTCATTAGGTTTTATGAGTTTTTGTAATCCAACGACTCTCAATGATCAACTTTGTTATTTATAAAGAGTTTATATTAGAGATAAATCAATCAGTTCCACTCTTCTCTTCATATTTTTGTTTAATACTTTGCATATCTATTATTGTGAAATTCTAACATGAAAGAGTCGGTGTAAAATCAAAACCATAATTAGAACACTTAGATGATTTGTTATTATTATAATTCTCTATGTAAAAGTTGAAAAAAGATAAGGGATTGATGTTTAAAATGCAAGTCACTTTCGTATGTAATGATATATCAAAATTACATAAAATAGGTGTGCAAGATGACATAAGTAATAAGGAGTGAGGGTGCTTTCAAAAAATTGCCAAAGTAGTATTACTTACCTTAATTAAAAATATTGTGAATCAAAAGTCTTTTTAAAACATATTTAGATTATATATTATACTTTGAAAAATAGAGTAATTGCATCCATACTTAACTTATAAAAATAGTACGCTCTATTTCATGATTATGTAGTAGAATTCTAGTGTAATATAGAAAAAGGATGTGTTTTATGAATAAATTTTAGAGTAGCACCTACTTAAATAGATAGATAAATAAAATGGATCTTAAATAAAATTATTATAGTAAGTTTTAAGTTTCTTTAGTTTCAGTTGTAAGGTTTCCATAAATCCTATGTCTTTTATTCTCTCTTAATAACAAACATATAGTAGACATATGGAAAATAGAAATATTATAATATATAGTATAATTTATGATTTATTAGGAATTTGTAATTGTTTGCAAACCATTGCATAGTTAGAATTTCTAAATAATTCAAACCTTATTTAAGCCTTTGTTTAAGATATTCTAAGATTATGGGAAAGACGATCTTAACTCGCAACCTAAGGTTGTGGGCAAGACAACCTTGTCTTTTTCAAGATTGTAGGAAGGACAATATTGTGAAGAGAATTATTAATGATGCTTATGGGTTGGAAACCATCCTAATTCAGGGCTCTAACTGTACTTCTAATAGGAAAAAGGTCAGAATGAGAGGTAACGAAGAGTTGCATGGACATATCTTCTAGGTTATCCCTGCTAGTGATGAGTGGTGAATTTTGATTGACTAGGTAATATCGACACCACGATGGTATGGGAAATCATATTGGTTAATCAACACAAAATGTAGGTTTATTACCAGGGCATTGGTAAGAACCTAGACGATGTGCCATAAATATTGGATGATGGTCTAGCTCGAGCATGCATGCGCTAAGTATTACATGACATAAGTACAAGATATAAGTTCATGAGTTCATGTTAAGACATGGGAAAGTTATGCATCACACCTCTAGGTGTTATGGGCCTTAGAGGAAAAGAAACCCACTACCTAAACTTAGGATCTCGGGTGCAGAGTGAAGTTCAAAACGGGCAACTATATAAGATTTGGCCAATCTCGATCTCATGAGTATTTTGACTACAGTGAAATGGAAATAATGAAGATGGATATAACCTGCTCATACTAGAAAATGAATTAAATAAGATTAAAATAGAAGAAAATGTTTCTCTTACTGTAAACTCTAATGTCGGACAACCAAGTGGGTAGACTTGGGGTATTTGGACAACCAAGTGGGCAGAACTTGGGTTGTTACATTTTGTATTAGAGAAAGGTTGTTAATCTTTAGACAATAAATTTTAGAAAACCTATCTCAAATCTAATTTATATTACCAATGTGTTCACCTAAACTTAAAAATTTGACACGGTTCTTTGTTTTCTTGGGTAGGCAATGACATCCAAAAAAAAATCCAGTTCCTCAAAAATATCTATGGCAACTCAACGGGAAGGGTTGATCGAACATCCTAAAAAGGTATTTCAAAAAGTTATGAGGATCAGGGCTATAGAGAAAGCCACAGAACGTCCTTATAAAAAGAGGAAGGAAAAATAACTCGTTGTCAAAGAGTATAAAATGGTCCGGATGGTGCAATTATTGCAGGAGAAAATGTGCCAAAAAAAAAAGGAGCAGCAAAGTGCTCCAATGGTTGAACACATAGCTCAACAAAAGACTCAAATGTTAGAACACATGAAGCAACAAAAATATCAGCTAGCTCAATAGAAAGAGATGATTTCCCATCAATAGAAAACAATAGAAAATTTATCTAAAGCAAAAGAAATGATAATATTTGAGGATGAGATAACTATTGACCCAAGAAGAAAAAAAGTAGGTTCTGAGTTGGACAAGGATATGCGAAGGCTTGATATAGCCAAATTTGATGGCAAAGATGATGGGAAAAAGGCTGAGAGATGGTTGAATAGTGTGTAGGTGTACTTTATGATTATAACACTTTCATCCAAATCAAAAACCTTGTGGGGAGTTTTTTGTCTGATTGGAGCTACCGCTGATTGGTAGGATACCTATAGAAAAACTCACAATGTGAAGGCTGTCGATGTTCATTGGGATATATTTGTATTAGCATTCAAAGATAGTTTTCTAACACCATAATTTTACCTTGAAAGGACTGTAGAATTTTTAGGGTTAATGTAGGGTAATATATCCGTAATAAAGTATTATCAATGATTTGTACAATTTCTCAAATACATGTTCAAATACGAGTTAGCAAAATAAGATAAAAATTTAGAAATTTCTCCTAGGGTTACATCCAAAAACTAGAAATTTGATTCTTATGTTGAAACCTGCTACCTTAACTGCTGCCTGTGACTTAGCTCGATAGGAAGAGGATAATTTTAAATCCAAGAAAGATTATTATCAACAATCATCTAAAAAGGAAGTACTTGTATTTATGGCTAATGGGTGGAAAGTCGAGTATGGGTCTGGGAAAACCTATACCATTAATAAATGTCTATTTGACCCTAAAATAATGCTACCTTAAGGGTAAACTTGTTGGCATTTATATGTAGCTCCATTACATGCCTCCGACATAATTTTAGGTATTGATTGGCTTAAGGTACATAAAACATTGTTAAAATTTGAGGAAAGATGGATGGAACTCACTGATGACACCAAGCAAAGGATTTGTATTTTTTGTGGATGTGAATAAGTGGAACCACATATGACAAAAATTCAAGTTAAAAGAATAGTGAAAAAGGGTGGTATATTATTTGTGGTCAAACTTAATAAAAAGGAAGAAAACAAGACAGGAGCAAGTATTTTCCAAACCTATCCAGTGTTGCATGATTTTCGAGATGTCTTTCTTGAGGAATTATCGAGTCTTCTGCCCCAAAGGGAATTTGATTTTACAATAGAAAATTTTCCAGGAGAAACTCCTATAGCTCGAGCACCATATAGGATGACTACAATAGAGTTACAAGAACTTAAGACTCAACTTCATGAAATTTTAGAAAAAAATATATTAAACCTAGTGTTTCACCGTGGGGTGCACCAGTTTTAAACCTATTGTTGGTGGTGTTGATTTCATTGATGGTTAAATGCTTCAAATGAGTATATTCACATATATGGATACACAAAGGCACTAATTTTATCCCAACTATTTTATGTTAATGGCTAATGCTCCTAAGTGTGTAGACCACAATATTCACCATGAGGGTTTCATGAACATCGTATGAAAAAATGAATATGCATACTAGAATCCAAACATATTTCTTACAAATATGCTCATGCATATTTTTTTTTATAGAGAAAAATCCCTTGCAAGGCCGACTTGGTCCGAGAGACCATGAATAGGGGGTTATACATCGTCAAAATCACCCGAGAGTCACACCCGACCCTACACACACCAACATTATCAATTGGATTTTGGATACCCAATTCAGCTTTTTGGTAGGGTGGAGATTTGAACCTGGGACATCTCTTGGAGGATTTCCCTCTCCTCTTCAACTCACCTACAACACCTGGGTTATGCTCATGCATATTTTATTAACATAAGGAAAAAATCTAATTATTATAGGAAATTTTGATTCCTACATATTTGTACTAGAAATTATAGGTGAGCTATTTCCACTACATGTTTGATACATTATGGGAGGATAAGAGTTCCTGTTTATATTTTGGATTATATAACAAGGTTTAAAAATCCATATTTTGGATTATGGAAGAAGGATGGATTACTAATACAATTGATCAAATACATGCTCGAATACGAGTAGCGAAATGAGATAAAAATTTAGAAATTTATCTGAGGGTTACATCCAAAAACTAGACACCTAATTCTTATGTTGAAACCTGCTACCTTAACTGCTACTTGTGAATTGGCTTGACAAGAAGAGGATAATTTTAAATCCAAGAAAGCTTATTATCAACAATCCTATGAAAAGGAAGTACCTGGATTTGTGGCTAATGGGTGGAAAGTCGAGTATGGGTATGGGAAAACCTATACTGTTAATCAATGTCTATTTGACCCTCAAATAATGCTACCTCAAGGGTAAACCTGTTGGCATTTATATGTAGCTTCATTACATGACTTTGACATAATTTTAGGTATTGATTGGCTTAAGGCACATAAAGCATTGTTAAAATTTGAGGAAATATGGATGGAATTCACTAATGACGCCAACCAAAGGATTTGTATTTTTTGTGGACGTGAATCAGTGGAACCACATCTTTTGACAACAATGCAAGTTAAAAGAGCAGTGAAAATGGTAGTAGAGTCTTTGTGGTCAAACTTAATAAAAAGGAAGAAAACGAGATGAGAGCAAGTCTTTTCCAAACCTATCCAATGTTACATGATTTTTGAGATGTCTTTCCTAAGGAATTACCGGATCTTCTACTCCAAAGGGAAGTTGATTTTACTATAGAAATTTTTACAATAGCAACTCTTGTAGCTCGATAACCATATAGGATGACTAAAATAGAGTTGCAAAAACTTAAGACTCAACTTCAGGAACTTTTAGAAAAAAAATATACTAAACCTAGTGTTTCAATGTGGGGTGCACCAGTTTTATTTGTGAAAAATAAGGATGGATGACTGCTTCAGATGAGTCATTCTCTTCTATCTCCTCTAGTTCTACCTGTAGCATAGAAGTGGGTGAATATTCCTTTATCCCAGTAAAATAAAAATGGGACAAAACCATTGATGGTGGCTCTATAAAAATTATTCTTTATGTTCCAAACATTGCCATAAATCTTCTCTCAATCTATCAAATTTGTACTTCTGGAAAGGGTAAAATAGTTCTCTTCTCTCCAACATGAGTTGAGATAAGGGACTTTCAATATCCTCATTCTCTAATAGCCAAAGGAGATATTGATCACAACACTCACCTTTTTCACTTTAAAGGATTCAAAAATCCTGAAGGGGCATCCTATTTTGTGGCTCATGGAGATCTTGAAAGTAAGGTTTGGTATGAAAGATTTGGTCATCTTAGTTACAACTACCTAAAGGAATTAAGCACCCATAATATGGTAACAGGTTTATCCCAAGTATCTTATATTGATGGAATTTGTCTTGGATGTGCTCTTGGAAAGAAACACCAAGATCCTTTTCACCCAAGTACTTCCCTAAAAGCTTCATCCCCTCTAGAACTAATACATAGTGACTTGATGTATTTTCCTGAACCTTCTTTCAAAGGAGTAAAATATGCTCTAACCTTTATTGATGACGTTTCTAGAAGAACTTGGGTCTACTTCCTAAAATATAAAAGTGATGTTCTATCCCACTTCAAAGTCTTCAAAGCCTTAGTTGAAAATCAAGCCTCTTGTAGAATTAAGAAAATTTGCATAGATAATGGGGGGGAATTATACAAAAATGAGTTCTTCATATTTCTATCAAGTCATGGAATCATTCATTAGCATTTTGTCTCCCATAATCCTCAACAAAATGGCATTTTAGAAAGAAGAAACCAGATATTTAAAGATATGGCAAATTGTATGCTCCATTCATGAGATCTTCCAAAAGTTGTTTGGGCGAAAGCTATTAACTGTACCAATTATATTTAAAATTGCACACCTCATGAATTTATTGACCATGTAAATCCTGAAGAAGCATGGTCTGGCTCAAAACCATATGTTTCCTAGTTCAATATTTTTGGGTGCACTTCTTGGGCTCACATCCCAAAGAATAAATGGAAGGCTCTAGATAAGAAAAGCAAAATGCTTATATTTATCGGTTATTGTGAATAATTGAAAGCATACAGGCTTCTTGATCCCTCAACTCATGAGATCTTCTTTCATAGGAATGTCCAGTTTGATAAAAAAATCCCTCAAAAAGATCCTCAAACTCCCTCTTCGTCCATTGAGCCTTCTCCTATAATAGAACCTCAATATTATGAAGAGCCAACTATTGAAGTTAACTTGGTTATTGATAATCAATATGAGGAACCTGTAACTCCAACTCAATATCTTTCAACTCCTTCCACTCCTTCCACTGTGCCAAAATGAGCCTACACCATTGTTAAAGAAGCTACTCCTTACATCCAAAATCTTCCATCAACTAGATAATCCAACCCCATAAGCACTAGTCTTGTCTGTCAATCTATTTACTTTGATCCTCAATACTTCAAAGAAGCCTCGGATACTAAAGAATGGGATGATGCCTTGGAGAACAAATTCTCTTCCTTAATAAAAAAATAAAGCTTAGGATTTAGTTCCCTTTCCAAAAGGAAGGAAGTTAGTTCGTTGTAAATGGATATTCAAAAAAAATATGGGCCTAAGGGAGAAATAGACAAACACAAAGCTCATCTAGTAGCCAAAGGTTTTTCTCAATCTGAAGGTATTGATTATGAAGAAACCTTTGCTCTAGTTGCTAAAATGGATTTTGTTAGACTGGTTCTTGCTTTGGCTGCTTCTCATAAGTGGTTTGTCTTTCAAATGGATGTAAAATTTGCTTTCTTACATGGAGATTTAAAATAAGAGATATTCATGGAATAACCTACTGGTCTCACTCAAGACTCCTCTTTTTTTTGTAGGCTTAAAAAATATCTCTATGGCCTCAAACAAGCCCCTAGATCTTGGTATGAAAATATGGACTCCTTCCTTCTTTCCGTAGGTTTTTCTCATTGTGAGTCTAATAACATAGTTTACATTTGGAGAAATGAAGGTAACATCACCATTCTTGTTCTTTATGTTGATGATCTTCTTCTTAATGGGAGTAACTTGACTCACATTCAAACTATAAAAGACTCCCTCTCTAAAATTTTTTAAATGGTTGATGTAGGTAAATCTCATTACTTCCTTGGAATCCAAATATGTCAAACAGATGCAGGAATTTCATTATGTCAACAAAAGTACACTTTATATCTTCTTCAAATATTTAAAATGATAGATTTTAAATCTTCTCCTACACCCTTTCAATTTGGCATTAATCTTAGCACTTCCTACACATACCCTCTATGTGATGCAACTCTATACCATTAGCTTATAGGGAGTCTACTATAGATTACTCATACTCACACGAATATATCATATGTTGTTGGCCTCATATCCAAATTCTCTCATCAACCTCATTTTAGTCATTGGTAAGAAGCAAAAAGAATCCTCTGTTACTTGCAAGGCACTACTCACTTTGGGATCTTGTACAACATAAAATCCATGGATATCATTGGCTAATAAAATTCATATTGGGTAGGTTAAATAGAAGACAAAATTTCAACCTCAGGCTATGTATTTTTCCTTGGTTCTTCACCAATAGTCTAGTTATGCAAGAAAAAACAAGCAGTAGAATTATCTTCTACAGAGGCAGAATACAGGGCAACAATGTTATGTAGTCAGGAAGCTCTTTGGCTTCGTCAAATAATGAAAAAAATTGATTTCACCCATGAAAATCCTATAACTCTTTGGTGTGACAGTCAAAACACAATTCATATTACATGAAATCCAGTTGAGCATCAATGCACCAAGCACATTGAGATACACATGCACTTCATATGGTAGCATATTCATAACAAGGATATAAACTTGGAATATATTCCAACTAAGGATCAAATTGCAAATATCTTCACCAAGGAATTTCCTTCTTCACATTACCTTCAATTGCAATATAATATTAGAGTTAGACAACTAGATTGATTATTTTTATGAGGATAATCTTCGTCATACGAAGACAAGCCTCTCTTCTTCTCAAAGTTGGTTTTTCCCCATACGGGTTTTTTCATCAACTATATATATATTGTATATGAGTACCTAATAAGGCCAATTTGCTAGGACTCATCTTTATTTTTGTATAAAGAGAACAATCTTTGTCATATTAAGACATGTCTCTCTTCTTCTCATGGTTGGTTTTTCCCCACAAGGGTTTTTTCACCAATTATATAATGTAAATGAGTACCTAATAAGGCCAAGTTGTCGGGACTCATATTTCCTTGTTTTTATAAATAGGATAATATTCGCAATACAAAGACATGCATCTCTTATCGTCATAGTTGGTTTTTCCCACAGGGGTTTTTTCACCAACTATTTATTGTATTAAGAGGACAATATTCGCCATATGAAGATAAGCATCTTACTTCCTTTTGATTCATGGTTTTTTCCCATTGGGTTTTACCATCTCTTCAAAAAGACGTCATTGTACATGAGTACCTCATCAGGCCTTGTTGCTGGGACTCATTTGTATGATTCTACCCTAGTATCACTTAAGGGGGGTGTTATAATAAGAGAATATTATTTTAAGTTCCACTAGGATAGACACACTTGACTTTCCATTCCTCCATGTGTCAGGAGAACTCTTAGTGGTGTCTTCATCAGGTTTGATGAGTTGTTGTAATCCAATGACTCTCAATGATGAACTTTGCTATTTGTACAAAGTTGATCCTTGGAATAAATCAATCAGTTCTATTTTGCTTCTTCATTCTCTTGTAATGCTTTGCATATCTATTTGGAAAATTTTGATAGGAATTTGCATGGCATTATTCCATAAATATTTTGATGAAATGAAAGTAATTTTTTTGTGTATCTTTAAAAAATATGAGGAATAAGAAATACATTCAGGAAGAGTCTGGCGTTTCATACATACGTTATTTTAAAATGATGCATGCAATTGATATGGAAACCAAATTGTGAATTACAAATTATTTTAATATGTTTTTCTTTTCGAAATAATATTTTTCTATTTCGTATGCTTCCATGTTCTACATGTATTTATTATTTTTGAGAGCAATTGGAAATGGATGAGAATAATTCCAAAGACATAGATCTGGGTAAATTGTCGAAGGAAAATTTAGAATTTTATGACCAAAATTTCTATGTTTCACATCGATAGTTGTTTGGTGAACGTACTGGTTTATGAGAACCAATGCGAATGAAATTTATAATTTCATATTTTCTTTACAAATCGGAATCCATTCTTTTGTATATAGATGAATTTGCAATTTATAATCCTTTGTTTAAGTTATAGGATTGTAGAAGAGATGATTCTTTAAAAACATAAGGTTTTCTAGACAAACCAACATGATATGGTTGTATAAGGTATTAGCTAGCTTAAATTGATTTGATAAGAATCATGATGGCAGGGTTATATAATGAACTTGAATATCTTATTCGGTATGAGATTTATTTATATTCAATTTTGTTTTCGAACAGATACTATATGTTAGATAGATGCAATAGAAAGTGTAGGAAACTAAATGGGGAATCCAATGTTAAAGCAATAATAGCATTGTTCCAAACTAGGGAATGAAAGAGTCGGTGTAAAATCGAAACCATAATTAGAACACTTAGATGATTTGTTATTATTATAATTCCTTGTGCAAAATTTAAAAAGAGGTAAGGGATTTATTTTTAAAATGTAAGTCACTTTCGTATGTAATGATATATCAAAATTACATAAAATAGGTGTGAAGGATGACATAGGTAATAAGGAGTGAGGGTTCTTTCAAAAAATTTCCTGAGTAGTATTACTTACCTTAATTAAAAACATTGTGAATCAAAAGTTTGTTTAAAAAATATTTAGATTATATATTATACTTTAAACAATAGAGTAATTGCATCCATACTTAACTTATAAAAATAGTATGCTCTATTTCATGATTATGTAGTAGAATTCTATAGTGTAATATAGAAAAAAGATGTGTTTTACGAATAAATTTTAGAGTAGCACCTACTTCAATAGATAGATAAATAAAAGGGATCTTAAATAAAATTACTATAGTAAGTTTTAAGTTTCTTTAGTTTCATTTGTAATGTTTCCAAAAATCCTGTCTTTTATTCTCTCTTAATAAAAACATATAGTAGACATATGGAAACTAGAAATCTTATAAAATATAGTATAATTTATTATTGATTAGGAAGTTGTAATTGTTTGTAAACCATTGCATAGTTAGAATTTCTAAAATATTCAAACCTTCTTTAAGCCTTTGTTTAAGAGATTCTAAGATTGTGGGAAATACAATCTTAACTCACAACCTAAGGTTGTGGGCAAGAAAACATTATCTTTTTCAAGAATGTGGGAAGGACAATCTTGTGAAGAGAATTATTAATGATGCTTGTGGGTAGGCAACCATCCTAATTTAGGGCTCTATATATACTTATGATGGGAAAAATATCATAATGGGAGGTAATGAAGAGTTGTATGGGCATATCTTCTAGGTTATCCTTGCTAGTGATGAGTAGTAAATTGTGCTTGAATAGGTAATATCGACAACACGATGGTATGGGACATCATGTTGGTTAATCAACACAAAACACCGGGTGGTTACCAGGGCATTGGTAAGACCCCAGTTGATGCTAGATAGAGATTGGATTATCGTTTACCTTGAAAATGTATACAGTAAGTCTTACATGACATAAGTACAAGACATATGTTCATGAGTTCATGTTAAGACATGGGAAAGTTATGTGTCACACCTCTAGGTTTTATGGGCCCTAGAGGAAACGAAACCCACTGCATGAACTTAGGATCTCGGGTGGAGAGTGAAGTTTAAAATGAGCAACTATACAGAATTTGGCCAATCTCGATCTCATGAGTATTTTAACTATAGTGAAATGGTACTCATGAAGATGATCTAACATGCTCATACTAGAAAATGAATTAAATAAAATTAAAATAGAAGATTTTTTTTCTCTTATTGTAAACTCTGATGTCAAACAACCAAGTAGGTAGACTTGGGGTGTTTGGACAACCAAGTGGGCAGAACTTGGGTTGTTACATTTGGTATAAAAGAAAGGTTGTTAATCTTTAGACAATAAATTTTAGAAAATCTATGTCAAATCTAATTTATGTTACCAATGTGTTCACCTAAAATTTAAAATTTGATAAGGTTCTTTGTTTTTTTGGGAAAGCAATGACATCCAGACATAAAGCCAATTCATCAAAAGGATATGCAGCAACTCAATGGGAAGGGTTGATCGAACATCCTAAAAGGGTCTTTCAAAAAGTTATGAGGATTGGGTCTATAGAGAAAGTCGTAGAACATCCTTATGAAAAGAGGAAGGAAAAATAACTAGCTATCAAAGAGGATAAAATAGTCCGGATGGTGCAATTATTGTAGGAATAAATGAGCCAACAAAAAGAACAAATGGAGCAACAAAGTGCTCAAATGGTTGAACACATAGCTCAACAAAAGACTCAAATGTTAGAACACATGAAGGAACAAAAAGCTCATCTGGCTCAACAACAAGAGATGACTTCCCATAAATAGAAAAAAATAAAAAAAATTATCTAAAGGAAAAGAAATGATAATAGTTGAGGATGAGATAACTATTGACCCAAGAAGAAAACAAGTAGGTTTTGAGTTGGACAAGGATATGCGAAGGCTTGATATAGCCAAATTTGATGGTAAATATGATGGGGAAGATGCTGAGAGATGGTTGAATAGTGTGGATGTGTACTTTGTGGTTAGAACCATTTTGGAGCTATCGCTGATTGGTAGGATACCTATAGAAAAACTCACAATGTGGAGGTTGTTGATGTTCATTGGGATACATTTGTATTAGAATTCAAAGATAGGTTTCTAACACCATAATTTTACCTTGAAAGGACTGTAAAATTTTCAAGGTTAACATAGGGTAATATGTTTGTAATCGAGTATTATCAATGATTTGTACAATTGCTCAAATACATGCCCGCATACGAGTAGCGAAATGAGATAAAAATTTATAAATTTCTCCTAGGGTTACATCCAAAAATTGGACACCTGATTTTTATGTTGAAACCTGCTACCTTAACTGCTGCCTTTGACTTGCCTCGATAGGAAGAGGATAATTTTAAATTCAAGAATGCTTATTATCAACAATCCTCTAAAAATAAATTACCCGAATTTATGGCTAATGGGTGGAAAGTTGAGTATGGATCTGGTAAAACCTATACCATTAATCAATGTCTATTTGACATTCGAATAATGCTACCTCAAGGGTAAACCTGTTGGCATTTATATGTAGCTCCATTACATGCCTTCGACATAATTTTAGGTATTGATTTGCTTAAGGTACATAAAGCATTGTTAAACTTTGAGGAAATATGGATGAAATTAACTGATGACACTAAGAAAATGATTTGTATTTTTTATGGACATGAATTAGTGGAACAACATATTTTGACAACAATGCAAGTTAAAATAGCAGTGAATAAGGGTAGTAGAGTCTTTGTGATCAAAATTAATAAAAAGGAAGAAAACACGATAGGATAAAGTCTTTTCCAAACCTATCCAACGTTGCATGATTTTCGAGATGTCTTTCTTGAGGAATTACCGGGTCTTCCACCCCAAAGAGAATTTGATTTTACTATAGAAATTTTTCTAGGAGCAACTCCTATAGCTCGAGCACCATATATGATGACTACAATAGAGTTGCAAGAACTTAAGACTCAACTTCAAGAACTTTTAGAAAAAATATATATTAAACCTAGTGTTTCACCATGAAGTGCACCAATTTTATTTGTGAAAAAGAAGGATGGATCACTAAGACTATGTATTGACTATAGAATGTTAAACAAGATGACTTTTAAGAATAACTACTCTCTACCCAAAATAGATGATTTGTTTGATAAACTAAAAGGAGCCACAATTTTCTCCAAAATTTATCTCATATCTGGTTATTATTAGTTGAGGATTAGAGAAGAAGATACCTATAAAACTGCTTTCCAAACTAGATATGGCCACTATGAATTTATTGTGTTGCCATTTGGATTGACCAATATTCCAGCTACTTTTATGAATCTAATGAATAGTGGGTTTTGAGAGCAACTAGATTGGTTTGTGTTGATATTCCTAGATGATATATTGATTCTACTCAAAGAGAAAATAAGAGCATGATCTTCATATGAGAATTGTTCTTGAAATACTTAGAAAGAATCAATTAAATGGAAAAATATCCAAATGCAAGTTTTATGCAATCCAGGTACAATATTTGGGTCATGTCATTTCTACTAAAGGGGTGTCTATTGATCCAAATAAAATTGAGGCTATTATTGATTAGCCTTCTCTAACAAATGTTTTTGAAGTGCAAATTTTTATGGGAATGGCTAGGTATTATCGTCGTTTTATCCAAAATTTCTCTAAGATATCTTAACCAATAACTAATCTCCAAAAGAAAGGAAATGTTTTTAAATGGATAGAATGATGTGAAAAATATTTTAAAACTCTTAAAGAAAATCTCACATTAGCACATATTCTTCGAATAGCAGATCCCAAACAACTATTTATTGTATGTACTGATGCTTCCATGGAAGGATTATGTGGGGTCCTTATGCAATAGGACAATGTTATCGTTTATGAGTCACAAAAACTTAAGAAACATGAATTAAACTATGCCACACATGATTTGGAATTGGGTGCAGTAGTGCATGCTCTTAAAATGTGGCATCATTACCTACTTGGTAAATGTTTTAAGCTTAGAACAGATCATCAAAGCTTAAGATATATCTTTACTCAACCAATGCTCAATGCTAGATAGAGGTGCTAGATGGAATTTCTAGTAGAATATGATTTTGGTATAGAGTATATAAAGAGAAAAGAAAAGAAATTAGCAGATGCTTTAAGTAGAAGAAAGCATATCAATGCTATGTCACACTGTCAATCTGATATAATTGATTAAATAAGAAAACTAAAGATTCAAGATGAAAATTCTCATAAGTATTAGGAATTGGTTCAACAAGATTCTAATAAAGCAAAGGAATTTAGAATCTGGGAAGATATATTATTCTTAAAAAATAGAATGGTAGTGCCTAATAATCAGGACCTAAGAAATATGATACTGCAAGAGGCACATAGTGCTCCTTATTTCTCTCATCTAGGCTATGTAAAGATGTATGAAAATATGAGAAAAAGTATTATTGGCCAAGAATGAAAAAGGATATCGCTAAATTTATGGCTAGATGTTTATAATGTCAAAATATGAAGGTGAAACATCTACATATAGCTAGATGCTTATTTTTGCATGACATTCCACAATACAAATGGTAGGTTGTGACTATGGATTTTATTGTTGTATTGCCTAAAAATTGTATTCAGCATGATGCCATTCTGGTAGTAGTAGATAAATTGACTAAAGTGGCACATTTTGTTCTTGGTAATGTTAAATACGGAGCTCCCCTTGTAGCTCACAAATTTTCTAGGGAAGTGGTACGACTACATGAATTTTCTAAAACAATTATATCAGATAGGGATTCTCAATTCACATCTGAGTTATGGTAGACATTGCATCAGACATGGGAAAAAAAGCTCAATATTAGTACTTATTATCATCTTGAGACAGATGGACAAACAAAAAGGGTGAATCAAGTCTTAGAGGATATGCTCCGCATGTATTGTATGGATCATCAAACAAAATGGGAAGATTATATTTTTCTAGTAGAATTTTATTATAATAATAGTTACCATACTTCTTTAGGTGTGGTTGCATTTGAGGCTCTATACATGAGAAGGTGTAAAATGTCATTATCATGGAGTAATATGGAGGATCGAGTGATGATCGGGTCAGATATGGTCAGAGAAATGGAATATCAACTCAATAAATTTTTTTAGAGGCTCAAATAAGCCTTAGATCAACAAAAGAGTTATGCGAATCTTAAGAGAACACCCAAATAATTCATTGCGGGAGACATTGTATTCCTAAGAGTTAATCCTACCAAAATTTCTATCAAATCCTCTAAGCTTAGTCCATAATTTGTAGGGCCTTTTGAAGTTGTTGATAAACTAAACCCGATTGCCTATAAATTAGACTTGCCACCCAATTTGTTAAAAATTCATGATACACTTCATGTGTCCCTTCTCAAGAGATATGTTCTTGACCCCTCATATGTTTGGAATGTTGATCAATTGCAGATGGACGATCCCCTATGCATTGAAGTATGACCTGTTAAGATCTTTGGATATCAAGAAAAATAGTTAAGAAAGCATAATATTGAGCAGTGTAAGGTCTAATGGGACCAATTCTCTAAAAATAGTGCCACGTGGGAGGATGTGGTCATCATGAAAAGACAATTTTCATTTTTGTTTGAATAGTGTTATCATCATATCATAGTTTTATTTTGTTTGAATAGTGGTATAATCATATCTTGGTTTGTGAAGTATGATAAACATATTTGATGTTTGTGCATGTTTAGTATTTACAATAAATGATGAATTGGTTTTGAAAAAAATAAACTTGTTGATGTATTGCATTGATTTTCTATTATCCATTGCAATATTATTTATATACTTCAATGGTCAATGCAAACATAGGGACTGTGTTTAATATTAGGGGGAAGTATGTAATAATCCTCCAAAAACCTATTTCATTATATGCATAATTTATCTTCAAGGATGAGATACTGCTAATGTATATGTGGATGCAGGGGACATGTATTGTTATTGGCGAGGATAATGCAAAGGAGGTCACCTCAATGGGAAAAAGGATTATCCAGTGCAAGGTAAGTCAAGGGAAATTATGAGTGGTGGTGTATTCATTGGTTGATAGGGACGAAGAACCCTATAGGCAATGCATTCACCAATGGTCTAGGTAGATACATATCATGTAGTTGCATTTGTAGGAATGTTTGATGTTTATTAGATTGTGAATTTATGATGTTTTGTTGGCAATGAAAATTCTTACATGCATGGGAGCCATAGTTTAAAATTTTGGCTGGCAATAAAAATGCTTAAATGCATGGGAGCCATAGTTTTAAAAATTGGGATGAATGTAGAATAAAGGTAATATTATTATTGTTTTAAGAGCTGAAAGAGAAAATAAGGAAAAGGAGGAAAAGTAAAATAATTAATAATTATAAACATATACATATTAATGAGTTTCTTTTTAAAGAACTTATTTATTTAAAAATAGTATATATTCATATACAACTGTATAGATAAAAATATAAATATATGTAGGCATTAAAAAAAAATGATATTTGTTAGTTTTATAATAAGAAAAATGAAGTATCATAAACAATAATATATATGTATTAAAGTATATAATAATAATACGGATATTAGAGAGTCTTCGCATTGCATTAGTTAAAATGAACAAATCTGAATACATCAGTATTTTTAGGGAAATTATTATTTAGTTTGAGTATTGTTGAACGTGGGGAAAGTGGATTCCACATGACACATTTGGGAGAGAAGGATTTCAAAACAACTATGAGTTGCAAGTGGAAAAAGGGGAACGATATTCTAAATGAGAGCATAGAAGACGAATATGGGCATGGTCGGGAGGATTTGCATGGTTTCAAAAAAGCAAGGTGAAAGCGACGAAGAGAGAGAAGGGCATTGAAACAAAGAAAGAACTCAGCTTTTATCCATAAGTTTGTTCTAGCAGAATTTATATGATAAGATAAATGGGAAAATATAGTTGAACAAATGAATTTTTTGTGCTATTCTGTGTGTAAAAATATGATTAAAATTTGCATTGCATATTGAAGAGAAAACTAAAAAAATTTCAGTGCATATGTGGGAAAAATTTGATACATGTTGCATGCGTTCGAAGGGATTGTTTGAAATATAAGAATTTATGTTTGGTTGTGAACCTGTGACCAAATTAAACCCATATTGAAACTTTATTTATGATGCATGTTATGCTGAGGTATAATGTGATAAATGCATGTCGTGTTGGGAAGCTTATGAAGTGTTGGGAAGTTTATAATATTTTTGCATGTTGTGCTAGAAGTGTAAATACTTAGACATGATAGGACTAGTTGCATGTCATGGTAGTTGACCACTCTGACCCTTGAAAAAATATCAGAAATTCACTGAAGATATTTGAAGAACTTTGTAAAGTTATTTTGTTGCTCTATATTGGTTTTTTTGTATGCATCAGGTGTCAAGAGCTGCATCTAAGCGACAGAAAAATTATTATCATTTTGTAGATGCTTGTAAATAGCACTCAGTGGAATGATGAAATCTAGGTTTTTAGAAAGTTAAAATAAATTTTGACATTGTATGTATATGTATTTTTGATGAACATAGACCCTGAGGAATTTGCATGGCAGTATTCCATGAATATTTTGATGAAATAAAAGAAATTTCATTGTGTATCTTTAAAAAATATGAGGAATAAGACATACATTCAGGAAGAGTCTGACATTTCATACATACGTTGTTTTAAAATGATGCATGCAATTGATATGGAAACTAGATTGTGGATTAAAAATGATTAATATATGCTTTTCTTTACAAAATAATGTTTTTCTATTTCATATGCTTCCATGTTCTGCATGTATTCAGTATTTTTGAGAGCAATTAGAAATGGATGAGAATAATCCCAAAGATGTAGATCTAGGTAAACTGTCCAAGGAAACTTTAGAATTTTATGGCCAAAATTTCTATGTTTCAAATCAATAGTTGTTTGGTGAACATACTGTTTAATGAGAACCACTACAAATAAAATTTATAATTTCATATTTTCTTTATGAATATGAATCCATTATTTTATATACATCTAAATTTGCAATGTAGAATCCTTTGTTTAAGTTATAGGATTGCAGAAGAGATGATTCTTTAAAAACAAAAGGTTTTCTAGACAAACCAGCATGATATGGCTGTATAAGGTATTAGCTAGGTTAACCTAATTTCATAAGAATCATCATAGTGGCAGGGTGATATAACAAACCTGAATATCTTATTAAGTATGAGATTTATTTATATTTAGTTTTTTTTTTAATAAAGCCTATACATTATATAGATGCAATAGAAAGTGTAAAAAAATCAATGGGGAATCTAATGTTAAAGCAATGATATCATTGTTCCAAACCAGGGAATGAAAGAGTCAGTGTAAAATTGAAACCAGAATTAGAACACTTAAATTATTTGTTATTATTATAATTCCCTGCACAAAAGTTGAAAAGAGATAAGGGATTGATTTTTAAAATGTAAGTCACTTTCATATGTAATGAGATATCATAATTACATAAAATAAGCATGCAAGATGACATAGGTAATATGGAGTGAGGGTGCTTTAAAAAAATTGCCTGAGTAGTATTACTTACCTTAATTAAAACATTGTGAATCAAAAGTCTTTTTAAAACACATTTAGATTATATATTAGACTTTAAACAATAGAGTAATTGCATCCATACTTAAATTATAAAAATAGTCCGCTCTATTTCACGATTATGTAGTAGAATTCTATAGTGTAATATAGAAAAAGGATTTGTTTTACAGATAAATTTTAGAGTATCACCTACTTCAATATATAGATAAATAAAAGGGATCTTAAATAAAATTATTACAGTAAGTTTTATGTTTCTTTAGTTTGAGTTGTAATGTTTCCATAAATCCTCTATCTTTTATTCTCTCTTAATAACAAACATATAGTAGACATATGGAAACTAGAAATATTATAAAATATAGTATAATTTATGATTGATTAGGAAGTTGTAATTGTTTGCAAACCATTGCATAGTTAGACTTTCTAAACAATTCAAACCTTATTTAAGCCTTTTTTTAAGAGATTCTAAGATTGTGGGCAGGACAACCTTATCTTTTTTAAGATTGTGGGAAGGACAATCTTATGAAGAGAATTATTAATGATTCTTGCGCGTTGGAAACCATCCTAATTCAGGGCTCTAACTATACTTCTAATAGGAAAAAGGTCATAAGGGGAGGTAACGAAGAGTTGTATGGGCATTTATCTAGGTTATCCCTGCTAGTGATGAGTGGTGAATTGTGCTTGACTAGGTAATACCGAAACCACGATGGTATGGGAAATTGTGTTGGTTAATCAACACAAAATTTTGGGTGGTTACCAGGACATTGGTAAGACCTTAGACGATGCTCCATAGAGATTGGATGATCGTCTAGCTTGAGCATTTATGCGCTAAGTCTTACATGACATAAGTACAAGATATAAGTTCATGAGTTCATGTTCAGACATGGGAAAGTTATACGTCACACCTCTAGGTGTTATAGGCCCTAGAGGAAAAGAAACCCACTACCTGAACTTAGGATCTCGGGTGGAGAGTGAAGTTCAAAGTGGGAAACTATACGAGATTTGGCCAATCTTGATATCATGAGTATTTTGACTACAGCGGAATGGCACTCATGAAGATGGATCTAACGTGATCATACTATAAAATGAATTAAATAATATTAAAATAGAATAATTTTTTTCTCTTACTGTAAACTTTGATGTCGAACAACCAAGTGGGCAGAAATTTGGTTGTTACACCAACATTCAAACAAAGGAGGTTCTATACTCTATGAATTGTATTCTCATTCCAATGATACTAGTGTTCTATACTATATAAAAATAATAATAAGGAAAATTAGAAGAATTTGGGTAATTGGTGATGGTTTTGTGGTGATTAGGGGTTTTTGGTGAGTCAATTGGTAGATGGGCTCAGATGCTTATGGTGTAAATCCTATGTTTATGGAGTATAAATATCCAAATTATAAATGACATATTTATGACAACACATTTATTTTGGTGTATATATTTCACCTTAGTTTGAGTTCAATATTTAGAAATAACAAGAATCATTCCATGAGTCTTTAGGGGCTGGGTGGATTGGTAAGTCCTACACTTACCAAGAATATACTAAGCTTGAAACCTTGGAGGTATGTCTATTTATGCAAAGGTAGTAGATTGACCTTACTTCGCTAAGTGCATGTCATCCTGACAATAATGATACCAATCCTAAGCCACTATCTGTCCCCCTCACATCAAATCAATAACAATGACATGAAATAGATCTTATAGGGAGAAACCCAAAAATTTAAACCCTTCGTAGTAGTAGAAACGAACTGTAGATGTAATTGTATCCCCTATATATATATATATATATATATATATATATATATATATATATATATATATATATATATATATATATATATATATATATATAACAAGAATCATGTCTCTTTTATAAGAAAAAGTAGAATATATGGTTTCATCATTTTTAATGTATACACATATATCCTATGCATATATCGAGGTAGACACAAATAAACACATTACATGACTATGTATACACATAAAAATAATATTTCTTTTTATTAATAAAGAAAACTAGCTTTTGAAATAACCTTTTTAAAAATCTAGTCAACACATTAAATATCAAAACTATTACTTAAAAAAATATTAATAATTTACAATTTGCATATGATTATAAAATTATTTCTATTTTAGACGACTGTTAAGAAAAATAGATAATTAGTTAATTGAAAAGTATTATATAGATTTGAAAAGGGCTCACTCTCCCATTTTCCTGACCTCTGGTGCACGAACAACTCTGACAACATGTTTGTTTAAGAAAGCATGTAGCTAGTGACCCAAAATTCTTACCTTGGCAAAATTATTCCCATGTATGATTCTTCCAATACGGTTTTGGCCATCAACTCCATTTCTTGCACTGAATTTCATAATAAAAATATATATTAATATCCACCGTCTTCGTGCACTATTTAATTATTGTGTTTTTGTTGTGAGGTATTTCTAAATGTACCACATCACTTTCACATGAGATCATCTAGACCATGTCCACATATTGATCCAAGCGACAAAATTCATCACCAAGCCTGTTTCTTCAATACCTGAATTAAATAATCATTCCAGTTATGGAGAGTCAGCACACACAACTTTGCTTGGCTACTATGAATTGGTCATTTATGCATAGTGTAAGCTTTTATTTCTATATAAACACTCACACACATCCCTCAAAAATGAATTACATATTTAATTTTGATATGAATATGGGCGTCAACGAGATACATATGGATAGTATGTAGTTGGCAATAACATTGGCCCTGCTTGTTGGCTTTGGAAACAACAAAGTATGATCATTCATATTCTTATCCACCTATTTATTTTTACAAATCACCTCCTCTACCTTCTCCATCTCCGCAACTACCCTACTACAACTCTCTACCACCTCCTCCATACTATTACAATTATCCTCCACTACCATATACCTCACCACATCCATTGTACTACTATAAATCCCCACCACCACCCCGCCCCTCACCTCCTCCTACATACTACTATAAATCACCTCCACCACCATCTCCCTCACCACCTCCCCTTACTACTATAAATCCCCACCACCACTGCCTCCCCTTACTACTATAAATACCCACCACCACCGCCTCCCCTTACTACTATAAATTTCCACAACCACAATGACTCTCCCCCTCCACCATATTCCTACAAGTTCCCTCCCCCACCACCACCATCATCTTCCCCCCTCCACTATATTCCTACAAGTTCCTGCCCCCACCACCCCCTCATCCTCCTCCCTACTATTACAAATCTCCACCACCACCATCCTCATCTCCACCTCCTCCATACTACTACAACTCTCCTCCACCACCATCTCCTTCGTTGTTGCCTTCGTATTATTACAAATCACCACCCCCACCTTCTCCATCTCCTCCTCCACCGTATTACTAGAAGTCCCCCCCTCCACCATCCCCATATCTGCCCCCTCCATACTACTACAAGTCACCATCCCCCCATAACCTTCCCCACATCCACCATACTATTATATGTCTCCTCCACCTCCATACCCATATCCCCCTCCCTCATACAATTACAAATCCCCTCCACCACCACCCATCTAGTAATTCGCTTGGTTCATTCTCAGATCTAACTCGATTTCAATTTAGAGGATATTGTTTTTGAGGGTAGGCTTCACATTGCTTGCTTAAAACACGGTGTAGGTTGTAGCTATAAGGATGCTTCATCATTAGGAAGAATTCTAATTCAATAAATAAATATGAAATTTATTTAAATATTTTGTTAAGTTTCACATTGGAATAAGTGAATGCAATTCCTATTGAAAATCTAGGCCTACAAAACAAAATTCCATAAAGGAAAACCCAAATATGTAGTACTCTAAACAAAGCACAAAACAAAAGTAGAACAAATTATATCTAAAACACAACAGATGTAGCACAGGGAAACAAAATTTTGCATAATAGTTTATAGACTCCAAAATTCTGCATAACAGTTTACAGAGAGAAAAACATACACAAAAATGAAGAAGAAAATAGTACTTAATGAATTACATTCGAGGGAAAAGCAACTTCATACATTGATAAAAGTTTATTATATAACAAAACAAAATTGATTAGGACAGTTGTAACAGAGAATGCAGTTTTGAGTTGTTATAACGTTTAACTGTCCCTTAAGCGTTAATTACTTGACAAACTCCCCCTTAATGCTTAATGGAATAACACCCAATTTTGTCCTAATCCTCTCAAAACTATCTTTGGTCAGCACCTTGGTGAACACATCTGCTACTTGCTCTTTAGATGAACAAAACTTCATGGCTATATGACCTTCTTCCACAAGCTCCCGAATAAAATGATACCTTATATCAATATGCTTTGTACGACTATGAAAAACTGGATTCTTGGACAAAGCAATTGCAGAAGTATTATCACAAAAAATTGTTGTAGGACAATTTTGCTCGTGCTTCAACTCCTTCAAAATTCTTTTCAACCATATGGCTTGACATGATGTTGTTGTTGTTGCTATATATTCAGCTTCTACTGTAGACAAAGAAACAGTGGCTTGCTTTTTGGATGACCAGGAAATAGCACCAGTTCCCATGCTAAAAATATTTCTAGAAGTACTCTTGCGATCATCAAGACAACCTGCCCAATCATTGTCTATGTATCCAACCAAACCAAAATCATCAGAATTGCTATACCAAATGCCAAAATTACTCATTTCTTGAACATACCTCAATATTCTCTTTGTTGCCTTGAAGTGTACTTCAGTTGGATCTTGCATATATCTAGAAACCACACTTACAACATACATCAAATCTGGCCTAGTAGTTGTAAGATACATTAAACTGCCTACTAGTTTTCTATAAATTGTAGGATTCGCCTTGCCACTTCCATCAACCTTAATAAGATTTTCACCAAAGCTTAAAGGAGTACTAACAAATTTGCACTTTTACATTTTGAAATTTTCAAGTAATTCAGAAGCATATTTACCTTGTGATATAAAAATACCATCATCTACCTGTCTCACTTCAATTCCAATAAAATAGTGCATCAAACCCAAATCTGTCATTTCAAATTCATCTTTCATTGCATTTAAAAATTCATTCATCATCTTCATGCTATTTCCCGTAAAAATCAAGTCATCCACATATAAACAAACAAGCAAAAGCTCACGATCATTGCCATATTTTATATAGAGAGTGGGTTCACTTACACATCGTGTAAAGCCTTGGTTATGGAAATATGCATCAATCCTACTATACCATGCTCTTGGTGCTTTTTTGAGTCCATAGAGTGCTTTCTTTAATTTGTATACCTTATGCTCTTGCCCTGTCACCTCATAACCTGGAGGTTGTTCAACATAGACTTCTTCATCCAAAACACCATTTAAAAAAGCAAATTTGACATCCATTTGAAAAATATTCCATTTATTTTGTGTTGCAAGTGCTAAAATAGTTCTTATGGTGTCTAATCTAGCAACAGGAGCATAAGTTTCAAAATAATCAATACCTGGTTGTTGAGAATAACCTTTTACAACCAATCTTGCTTTATGCTTTTCCACTGTTCTATCTGCTTTATACTTAGTTTTATAGACCCATTTGACTCCAATGGCTTCCTTTCCTTTTGGAAGGTGTACCAACTCCCATGTGTCATTTTTCTTGATCATCTTCAATTCGTCCTCCATGGCATCACTCCATACCTTTTCTTTCACTACATCTTCATAACTTGTTGGTTCAACTTTAATATCTAAAAATAATGCTAAATTCAGATTCGAAATTACCTCTTCAGTCTTCTCATATATCTCTTCAAGACTCTTAAATTTTCTTGGAGGGCTTGGAGTAGAAGCTGCACTTGAACTGTTGCTTGTATTTCTTCTTGGAGAACTTGGAGGAGAAGTTTCACTTGAATTACTGCTTGAACAAATGGTGGGGTGAGTAAACTCTTCATCAATGACTGCTGGCTTTTTTGGCTGCTCATTTTCTTTCCAAACTCCCCCTTCATCAAATAGCACATCACGAGAAATGATCAATTTCTGCAATGTAGGATTCCATAACCTGTATGCTTTGGTTTCTTCTGAATATCCCACAAAAATACATTTTGTACTCTTAGCATCCAACTTTTTTCTTTGTTTATTTGGAACATGTGCATATGCAATGGACCCAAAAATTCTCAAATGGCCTACACTAGGCTTCCATCCTGACCAAGCTTCTTCAGGGGTGCGATTCAATACTACACGAGTTGGGATTCAGTTCAAAATATATATTGATGTGGCAACTGCTTCTCCCCAAAATTCATTATCCATATGCTTGGCTTGCAACATAGATCTTGTCATTTCTAGTATGGTACGATTTTTTCATTCAGCCACACCATTTTGTTGTGGTGTGTAGGCAGCCGTTAATTGTCTTTTAATTCAATTTTCCTCACAATAGGACATAAATTCTTTTGAGGTAAATTCACCTCCTCTATCAGTTCTTAAAGTTTTAATACAAAGATCACTTTATTTTTCAACCATTGTTTTAAACTTCAAAAAACATATAAATGCCTCACTCTTATGCTTCAAAAAGAATACCCAAATCTTTCTGCTATAATCATCTATGAATGTGAGGAAATAAAAATGATTACCAAGACTTAGTGTTTGCATAGGACCACATATATCTGCATGAACTAACTGCAATTGTTTTGAGGCTCTCCATTGCCTTGCCATTGAAAATTTGTTCCTATGTTGTTTTCCAAGTGCACATGTTGAACATATTTCATATTTTACTAAAATGTGTGGTAATCCACGTACCATATATTTCACTTGCAAAAGCTTCAAAGCTTTGAAATTCAAATGACCATAACGACTATGCCATAACCAATTACAATCATCACTTGAAACCTTCAACATATTGGTACTAACTTGCTGCAATTGTAATGGAAACATTTTATTGCTGGTCATGGGTACTTCACACACCAAACTTCCATTTTTGTCATTGATTTTGAAAGCTTTTTCTTTAAATAAAACATCATAATTTTTCTCTAATAGCTGCCATACACTTCGCAAATTATGTTTCATACCAGGAACATAGAATGTATCATTAATATTTTTTATCTCTCCTTGGTTAGTTTGAATACGCAAGGTTCCTTTTCTAACAACATCAATAGTTTGATCATTTCATAATGTCACATTGCTTTTTCCCATTTCATTTA
Organism: Wollemia nobilis; assembly: GCA_028583015.1. NCBI lineage: Eukaryota > Viridiplantae > Streptophyta > Pinopsida > Araucariales > Araucariaceae > Wollemia > Wollemia nobilis. The sequence continues at coordinate 8,217,271 of JAQPPZ010017095.1, forward strand.
TTTCAACAAATAAATCTTTATTGTTGGTCATGTGATTAGAACATCCAGAATCTAGAAACCACAAATTGTTACCTGATTTTTCAGCAGCATGAGTTGAGAGAAAAATATTTGTTTTAGCATCCTCTCCATCATTACTTGTAGAATTTATAGTTTTATGTTGCAGTTTCCAGCACTCTTTTATGGAATGCCCATATTTTTTACAATAACGACATTGGATTGTTGTCTTATCTACATTACCTCGGCCACGACCTCTTCCAAATCGGCCTCTTCCACGTCTATATCCTCTTCCACCTCTTCCACGTGAGGACTCATTTTCGTCTTGGGGTAAAGTGGAACTACTTCTGCCCTTTTCAACCCTTGCCTTCACTAAAAATGCAGCCTATTCTGAATCTTCAATAGGCTTTTCCAATTTACTCTCATGCGACATTAGCGAACCCATCAAATTATCCAATCTCAAAATGGATAAATCTCTACTTTCTTCAATTGTAGTAACAATAAAATTCCATTTTAGAGGTAAAGATCTTAATACCTTCTCACAAATTGCCTGATCTTTAATATCTTCTCCATGGATGCGAAGCTGGTTCACAGTATTCTGCACTCGAACCTGAAAATCAACAATCTTCTCATTGTCTTTCATTTGCAAAGTTTCAAACTCCCTCCGTAGATTTTGCAAATGAACCAACTTCACCTTGCTAGTGCCTTGGTATGATATCTGCAATATGTCCCATGCCTCTTTTGCACTTTTAGCAAATGCAATTTTTGGAAAAATGCTTTCATCTACAGCACTTTGAATCAAAAATCTGGCTTGAGCATCCTTCTTCTTTTCTTCCCTCATGTCGGTTTGTTCTTGTGTAGTCAACACACTCCAATCTTATGGCTCATCATAGCCATCTTGCACAATATCCCACACTTCTTTGTAAACCATTAATGTCTGCATTTTGATTGCCCAATAATCATATAGTTCCCCATTGAATGGAGGAACTGTAATATGATGGTTACTTGCTACCATCTCTTGCAATATCCTTCAAACCAAGGCTCTTCCAATCATCCTAAGCTCTAATACCAAATGTTGAAAATCTAGGTCTGCAACCTTCAAAACACAGTTCCAAAGAAAAAAGCAGAACCCAAACTACAACACTCTCAAACAGAGCACAAAATAGATGCAGTATTGTTTATATATAAGATATAACAAAAATAGAACATATTATAGGCAAGAACCTTTCTGCATAATAGTTTAAGAAAAAAAACATACACAAAAATGAAGAAGAAAACAGTACTTAAGCAATTACATTCTATGAAAGAACAACTTCATACATTGATAAAAGTTTATTATATAAAAAAACAAAATTAGTTAGGGCAGTTGCTGTAACGGAGAATGCAGTTTCTATAACGGAGCTATAACAGAGCTTTACTGTCCCTTAAACCATTAATTACTTAACAATTCCACACTGGGGCAGCTCGTTATGCTTGGGGCCAGAACGGCCATTATCTATTCTGAGATTTTTTATGAGCACTAATTTATAAAATATTTAACAGTGACTGGCGTTAAATTTTCTCTCTTGAATGTAACGGATTTGCATTTCCTTTTTCCTTTCGCAACTTTTAAAAGTCTTAGCTCATCTAATCGCCCTCAACAAAACTATAGCAAATATCAAATCAGATGGGTTATCCACGAGACAAACATCCTCAAACGTTTAAAGTATTAAAACAAAGATAACGGATTCATTTTATCCGCCCTTTACATTACTCTCATTGTTTGTTTAGATAATAGTCAGCCTATGACATCTAAAATTAATTATAACTCTTACATATTAAATTAATTATAACTCTTACATCTTACAAGATAGGCGATCCTCCCTTCCATGATGTCTGATGCTTGCAACCTTTAAACTAGATTCTTGCAATCCTCCCTTCCATGATGTCTGATGTACAAGTGGAAATCATTTGTGGCAAATCTAAGACACTGAATCTGAGGCGAAGAAACGTTTTACTGCTTAAAACCGAGTGAAATGATCTCCTTGCTGATGTCATCAACTTGTAATAGTGATGTGTCGCCGTAGTAGGTTTCTGGAGCTTTTATTTTTAAAGTAGAAGGTAAATATAATAAGGTCATACTATCGTTAATTTAATTAAATTTAAATTAATTAATTAAAAATTAGACCTAATATTATCTTTACTAGTCTAATGACTGAACCCAAACAAAATCAACTCTAAAAGTAATATTTAATGTCATTTAAAGTAGAACCCATTGCCATGAGAATAGCGTAGACTTTTCCCGTACCTTAAATTATTATATGCATTTTTAATTATTTTCGGTTGGTGAATCAATCCAAAATCAAATCTGGGAGTAATTTTAGTGGCGGAGAAAGTAGAGCTCATTGCGATGAGGATTACGCAGAATTTTCTATTATACTATACTATAAATTGTTTATGCTTTTTATAATTTTGTAAAATAATTTTAAAATTAAATTAAATTCCTTTATGAAAAAGTTATAGTTTAGTTAAAGGGTAGAATAATGGTTTGGAGTTTGGTTCTTCTTCGGAAGGTCCAAGGTTCACAATGCAGTGTATGTGTGTGGGGTTGTGTTAATCCTCTAGTGATAAGCTTAATTATGGGCCTTAAGAGGGATCATGAATGAGATAGGAATATTCCATCTTAAGCGTGGTTGTTAATTATAGGCCTTACGAGAGGTCATGAATGAGATAGGATGGTAGGATGGATCTATGTTAATCGTCTAATTATAAGTTTAGTTATGGGCCTTATGAGGGGTCATGAATGAGATGGGAATGCTTAGCCCTAAATTTAGTTTTGGGCATTGAGAGGGGTGATGAATGGTGATGAGAATACTCAGCCCTAAGTTTGGTGGTAGGGTTTCTCACATTAACCAAATTATAAAAACAATTATATTTTAATAATAAGAATTTTAAAATAAATATTTTTATGAACATTAAACAATATATTCTTGTGAATGGAATGTGTATCATTTATATTTGAAGATACTTTTAGCACTAACCAAAAAAATCAGTTATAATTTAATAATAAAAATTGTAAAATAAAATATGTTTATAAATATTTAAAAATATGTACTTGTGAATGGAATGTGTCTTATTTACACGAAAAGTCTATAATATGAATGTGTTATTGGAAGTACCTACTTTTTTTTTATTATATAAATGAATTGGTTACAATCACAATTTGTAGTAACTGTCAACCATAGCAACTGCATCCAACAAACCTATCTGTCTCGATTTAATGTCTCGATTTAATGGTAACCTGACGTGATATGGGGACCCCGGATGCATAGAGGTCGTACCATCATCGTCCAAAGCTGTAGGAGATGGGACCATCGGACATGCAGAGAACGAACCGATGTCGCTTGTCGAGCCTAACATGCAAAGAATTCAAATCAGACTACTAACTATACATGGATACGCCGATGAGATTAAAATCTAAATATTAATTTCTATCATTTTTCATGGTCTACCTTTTTCAACAGTTCCCCTCCTCTCACACACTCCATCGTCAAGTAAATATCACCTTAAATCTACAAATAAACATGACATAAACTATTCACCTTATATAGCCTTGATCAGGCCTCAAATATGATAGGCATTATTTTTGCATTTGAAACCTTAAATTAGGTTTGAATTTTATATCGATTGTTTGTATTATTTTTGCATTTGATACCTTAAATTAGGTTTTAGTTTTATGTCCATTATTTGTATTTGTTATCTTTTTATAATGAATATATTTAAAAAATGTAGATTTTACTTATGATATATAAAGTGCTATACAAATACATTAAATATTACCATTAGTTTAGTGTACTGGACATGGAATGCTAATGCAAGTGAGCATTAAATTGGTGCATGTGTTGCCTCCTAGACAAGGCTAGTGAATACAAAGTTACCATTGGTGCATGTGATGCTTCCTATGCAAGGCTAGTGAATACAAAGTTAACATAAAAACTAAATGGTTTCCAAAGCTGCCATCAAAGCTATGTGGTTTCCATTTTATCAACTCCTTTACCCAATCATTATCTAAGACTTTGTCATACAGTCGGTAATAACTTGTGGATAATAGTTCTAAGGGTTAGTGGATTGGTAAGTGCTAGTTGAGCAATTACCAAGAAGAAACCTAGGTTCAAACATTGATTTGAATCCTTTGAGTGCGTGTCAAATCAACAATAGTGTCAGATGAACAATTGACTAACGGTTACCATTTTACATTGGATTAACATTTTACATTGAATTAACATTTTACACTGGATTAACATTAATGAGACACCACATAGATTATAAGGAGCAACCCGGTTTTAACTCCTAGGTTATATAAATATAATTAACAATTTTTGTATGTCAGAGTTTTCCCATTAAACTTAGGATGTGCAAGGTGTTTTAACAATTTACAAACACATGAATGCCAAGCTGTAAACGAGTCCGTGCAATTGTCACATCCAAAAAAGTTGCATATTAAATATTGAGGAAAAAATAGCAGAGTACATGAGTGAGCTATAGTGACCATTGGCAATTCGTAACTATTGGGATGGACCATAGACGTTCCTAATCTCCTAGTTAGGATGGTTGATTAATTACGATGGGTGACAGTCGATAGGTGCAGTTTATTGGAGGTAATTGGAATTTGATATTGTTATGGTTTTTAATTTTTTTTTTTTTAATTTTTGATTGTGGAAGACTCATCTAAAATTAGATATTTGTAAGGAAAAGCAATTTTCAACTATATAAGATGTAAGGACAATAAAACATCTATAAAAAAAAAAACAATTTTTAACTTTGGAAAAACATAAGAAAAAGTAGACAGTCTCCAAATCTAATCCACCTTCAAGGCTTCAAGTTATTAGAGGTGTACATATTTTAACTTGCAGTTATTAGAGGCTTCATTCTTTTTTTTTTTCTTTTCCCACTTTTTTATAATTTTTATGTAACATTTTATTTTGACAGTATTTTTCTTTGTTTTATAGGGTTTTTTTTCATTTTATTTTATATTTTTATTTTCTTTTCTTTTTAATTGGTTATATAGCTTTAAAATGGTTCATCCATAATTACATAGTATATTGTGACCCCATAACAATATTACAATAGATTCATTCAAATCCTTGTAATAATACATAATAATTAATAAGCACTATGGGTGAAATGTCTTATTTTTTTCCATGAAGTGGGATTTTAAGAAGGAAAAGGATCTTGACTCCACATTGTATTTTTTCTTACTTTGATTTGTAAGATGGTTTCCAATTCTGGTAGAAAACATACATTCCTTGAAAGAAAAGGATCTACAGGTTATACTTTGGCCCTTAATCAAAAAACACATGCGTATTGTGTTAAAAAGGAGATAATGCACCCTTAGAATAACTTATTCTAGAGGGGTGATGATATAGATTCTATCTAATTATAGAAGAGGCACTTGCTAATGTAGGTAAAATTATAAATGATGAAAAGGATGATAGTTTCTTGGTTGGCCGGCCTGCTTTTGCCATCATTGACATGTCTTTCTCCTTTTATTAAATTGTATGTATATCATGTTTATGCTAAATAATATCGAAAATTTACTTGTGTTATTTTGAATCTTAAAAAAGGATAAATAAGGTTCATAAAAAATAGGCTTTAAAAAGAAAATATGGTGTTCCTCCTCTACTTTTGTGTCCTCAATCAAGAAATCATCGATAAATAAGTAGTTCAAGAGTTCAACTAGTTATTTGGTGAGATTTTATGAGTTGTCTTATAATAAATTTAGTCCAAGTGGAGCTCCTCAAAATTATTCAATAAATATTTTTAGTCGAAAACAACACTTGTCCTTAGTGCACTGATTATAAAATAAAATTATAATTCTTTTTTATACATGTGGATGTAAAACTAAACTATTTACATATTATTATTTCCTTATCATATAAACTCAGTAGAATAAGAAATTAAATTTTGATTAACCTTTGCTGGAAAAGATGGAATAGGAATATATTAACTATTTAAATTGCTCATTCATTTTTATGTGATAAAGAGGGATAAAACTTTTAAGGTTAAATAAAAGTTATATGAAGAGTTATAAACAATCGAATATTTTGAAGTGGAATTTTAAAAAGTAACGTTATTTTATAAAATAATGGCATGAGATTGTTTTTTTTTTTAGGAATTTACTTATTAATTTAAGAAATAGTCATGTGTATAAAGCTAAAGTCCTATTCTACCACTATATCTTAAATAAGAAAGAATATAAAATTTAATTATTGATTATTTTTAATATTAATTAAAATAAAATTTATAACTATTTAAATGTAATATTGAAAAGATGTAACATATGAGAAAATAAGCTAAAGTTTTTCTTATTTTATTTTATTTATCAAAGTTTTTCACAAGTAATAAAAATTATTTATATAAGAAAATGGTATTTTAAATTATCTAAATAAATTGTCTATCTTCTTCAATAAACAAAACAAGACAACAATAACTTCATCTTTGAAAGATCAAGTAAAAATAAGAACTTCATCCAAATAAATATCAAATAATTATTTCTTTGTACATATCGAATAAATCAAACTTAAAAAAAAGAAGAATAAAATAAAACGGGTGCATATCACTTAGAGGAAGCAAATGATCTAAAAGGTAACACTCAAGAACTATTCTTATAAAAGGATAAATAGGGTTCATCATCTCTCATCAAATTAGCACTACAACTGATCTTTTGAAGTACCATATATTTTTCAATGAATTTACATAGGTTTTTATGAGGTAATTTTTAAAGTCCAAGATTTTTAACAACTTATTTTCAAATTTTAATATGAAACAATGGACTTTGTAGACTCAAAGTCTACATTGTGATCCTATAATGGTATTACAACAACTACTCTATAATTTTATTTAATATTTTATTTCCTCACTATCTCAGTACATTTATTATGTTGCATTAGCATTCTATTGAAGGAAAACATGAACTTTTTCCATTTATCTTTGAATATATTGGTGCATTCCTCCAACTTTAACATGACAAAAACCTTAGCAAAAATGACCATGTACAAAGAAACCAATACAGTGATGGAAATATCATCTTAGTTAAATGATATGCATTTTTTTATTATAGAAAAATAAAAATGTCTTCAAAGAGAAAGATACAAGCTACTATCGAAAAAATGTATGGATGGACTACAACAAGTTCTAATAGCAACAAAGATTTTGAAGCATATGAAGGTAATCATGATAATCCAAACAAACAACTATGCCATGAAATTTTTGGAACTTCTTCTGATGAAGATGAAGTACATGCAGTTGATGCAGAGGGTAGCAGTCATGATAATAAAAAAGTGCAATCAAAAAGAAAGTTTCACCTTGAATGGTTAGAAAAGTTTGATTGGTTGAATATTGTCAAGTACGATGATAATGATGTTATGAAATGTAAATATTGTGAAAAGTATAGAATGATTGGGCCTTGGGGTACAGGACATGGTTGTACAAATTTTTAGCGTGATGCTCTTATTACTCATGAAAAGTCACTTGTGCATAAAGATGCTAAAAAAATATGGTTTGATGCAATAGAGAGAAGGATGAAATCTATTCTAGATCACATTATACAAATTGAAGATGCCAATAAGGAAAGAGTGATTGCTACAATGAAAGTAGCTTACTTTATTTGTCAAGAAGATTTATCTTTATCTAAATATGAGAAACTTTGTAATTTCCTCATAGATATGAAAACACCAAATATGCCCAAATCTCAAGACTACTCTTCATACACAAATCATAAGGTTGCAAATGATTTTCTCTATTGTATCTCAAAATATCTTGAACAATGTCAAACAAGATGTATGTTGGAAAGCCCATTCTTCTCATTAATGGTTGATGAAAGTATTGATCGTACTTTGGAAAAACATCTTGTGGTTTATGCAACATATTTAGATTTGCAAGGTCTAGGAGCACCTATTTCACAATTTATGGAGCTCAAAGATATACCATATGGAAAAGGAAAAATAATATATGACACTGTGAATCATATAATGAATGGTAGAGGTATTTTGTTACAAAATTTGATAGTAGTTTCTATAGATGGAGCTTTAGCGATGATTGAAAATGAAAATGGATTTGTGTCTTTTTTGAAAAAAAATATTCCAAACCTGATTGTAGTTCATTGTGTAGCTCATCGTGAGGCTTTGGTAGCAACAAAAAATGCTTCTAAAAATGTACCAAAGTTATTGCATATTGAAAAGCTTGCAAATAAAGTGTATTCATGGGTTCAAAACTCACCAAAAAGGAGTAATGAATTAAATGATTTACTTAGAGTTATGGAAATTGATCTTCTAGATGTTTTACAAATACATGCAGTTAGATGGCTATCAAGAGGAGAGGTTATCATAAGGCTTGTAAAGCTTATGCCTGCTATATTAACCATGTGGAAAAATGATAAGAAATTTTCTTCATGGTATGACAAGGCATGCATATATTCTATTCAATATTGTTTGCATATGCTTGCTGACATATTGGGTGAGTTGAACAAGTTGAATAAGTTATTTCAAGAAAAAAATGTAGATATTACAGGTCTTGGGTTGGCTCTTGATGTAACTATAAACACATTGACTAAATGGTTTCTAAGAGAAGAAACATTTGCAAATGGAGCAACTCATCTCTCAAAATTTTTAACTGATTCTCAATATGGATTTATTGAAATCAAAGTACAAGATAATATCATTGACATGCATGATTTATTATATAAATCTATCTCATCTATGGAGAATGATTATTTCAATGATGTAAGGAAACAAGGTATGAAACTTCCTATTGAAGGCACACAAGAGAGTTGTCACAAGCTTACAAAATATTATGTTGAATCTATCATTAGTTGTTTAAATGCAAGGTTTCTAGATCTTCCACTATTTAATGTAGCAAAGATCTTTAGCCCTTGCTACTATCTAGAAGAATGTCGAACTAGAGAAAATAATTCAAAGCGTTGGCTACAAAAACTTCTTCAACATTTACAACATAATGTCTCAGATGGAATTGCACCTCTATTTGATGTCAAGGCTTGTAAAAGGGAGTTGCATTCTTTTGTTGATACATTAAATTTAGCTTGTGAGGGTTTCTCAATGAAGGAAGCATGGAGGACATTTCATAATACAGAGCAATGACATAGAAATTATCCTCATATGATGAAATTGTGGCAAGTTGTACTCTCCATTCTTGCAAGTATAGTAGATTGTGAAAGAGGATTTTCTAAACAAAATATTATCAAAGATATTAGAAAATCAAAGTTGGGGTTGGATACATTAGATGCACTCATGAGAATATCTTTGAATGGACCTACAACAACCAATATTGATTGGAATGAAGTTTATGATATTTGGAGAGATGTAAAGCCAAGATGAGTTCTTGAGCTTTAGAATGAACACTTGTGTTTTTTGAAAGGGTTTAAAATTTAAATGATTAAAAGTAGTTTATTATGCAATGATGCCAAAACTTTGTAACATTGTATCTTTTGAAAAAGAGATTGTTTTTTTAGATAAGCTTTACAATATTGTATGAATTTTATAATAAGTTCATTTTGTTCTATCCAACACTAAATATAACTCAAAAATAAATTTATTTTGTTATATGCACTAAATTCATGGTCTTGTGTTGTGAGTGGTAATTCTCTTATTGAACCATCTCTGATTCTTAACTTCAAATGTTCTTTATGATTGTAGAATGCTAGTCAATGTTAATTTTTCTTAAATTCAATTGATCTTTATGTCATTACATATACTAATCCTAAACAATATTCAAGCTTTTGCAAATGTACTAATCCTAAACAATCTTTAATTTTGCAAATATGCGTTATGCAATCTTAGTATTTCTAGCATGCAAAAAGTAGTTAGACTCTAGTAAATTAATTTAGACAATATTTATATTCTTAGAACTTCATAAATTTTGACAATATTTATATTCTTAGAACTCCATAACTGTACGAAAAATATAAGCTTATGTTTTTGAAATTAATTGTATTTTTTATAGATTATTATTATTCTATAAGCTAATTCATGTTTATATTTACAGATTTATTTGTTAGATTTTGATTGTATTATTCTTTGTACTTATTTTTATTAATTTAAAGATCAAAAAATGCTTGCTAGCAATAAAAAATTAAAAGGTAAATAAAATTTTAAACCATAACCTAAAAGTCAATAAAAAATTTAACTGTCATAAAAGTTCTTGTTAACAAATAATTTTTTTGAAATTCCAACCTTGCTCATGATGTTTTGGTGCCTCATAATTCTCAACTATGAAGATCACTTGTTTTATTTTGACAATCATACCTAAATAAAAGAATTGTACCTTGTTCATTGCCTTGATGTCCACTCTCCCTCTATTTTAAGTGGTACACTTTGAAAAAAATATCTTACCCAAGGAATCTTTATTACATTTTTTATTATTGTCTTTATTTATAGCTATTGTCTATTTTGAGTGGTACACTTTGAAAAAAAGTAGCTTACCCAAGGATTATTTATTATTGTCTTTATTTATAGCTATTGCCTTGTTTGTTTTTAAGCTTTCCATCTATTAAGTTTTTAATTACATTGATAAAATCTCAACTAATGAGAGCATCTCTAGAGTGCTCAATTGGGTGACATCACCCAAATAGCATAACTAAGCCAAGGAATGGATGGTGCTTAAGAAAACCATGGGAACATTCAAATTCTCTTGTAGGTAGGGTCAAAATTATTTCCCTTCCTTCAATAAACACCTATTGACTATGCCTATCACCACCTTAAAATCATTCAAATCAATATGACCTTGAAGCGTGGGATCCACAATGGACACCACCACCTAAATGTAAAGACTCAATATATATTTTTTGCTCCACCTATTACCACATTCAAATCAATATGACCTTAAAGCGCAAGATCCACAATGGACACCGCCACCTAAATGTCTAGACTCAATATATATTGTTCGCTCCACCTATTGCCATATTCAAATAAATATGACCTAAAAGTGTGGGATCCACAATGGACACCACCACCTAAATTTTTAGAATCAATATATATTGTTTGCTCCACCATGTCAGAGTCAACGCTACATAGCCTTGAGTCCTGTCATGAGCTCCAACTGTATCACCCAAAGTTGTATACATCGCTCTTCATCGAGGGCTTACCCATTTTGATGTACTACGAGTCCATGTACCCAAATGTCCCCTTGATTGGCACCAGGGAAACCTCGTAATATCATAGGCCTAGCTTGGTTATATAGAAGATCTCTAGTTTGGTTATCATCCATAGTAGAACATTGGAAGACTTGACATTGTAATGTACCATCAGTAGCTCCACTTGCATGTGTAGGTACTACAATGCCATTGTCATCTAAAGTGAAATGTTCATGTGATATGCCCATGATAATGGAGGTGACTTTTGCCTATTCACTTCGTGTAATCAGTCGTGTACACTCCCATTTGGAACAAACTCAATACCAGGGTCTACTTGCCTTGTTTGAAGTAGAGGCCTATCAAAATTAACAAGGTTGGAATGGTTTATCCAGAGAAGCATAGATGATTCTTCTTTAAAAATTTGAGGATTACACATATTTATCTGCATCACTCTCTTCACAACTCTGAGTGAATGGCTTGGGTTCAGATCGATGTACTCTACGTCATCGTTGAAGAAGGCTTGGGTTGAATTTGGGTCCATTATGGAGACGACATTCCATTCAGTGTAAATGCCATCGATCTTTGTAGTCCCATAGTTAATCAAGTTAGTAGTAATCATTCCTTCTCCCCTAACTTCCTTCACTACCATTCCTTTCTCCATCAGACTCAGAATTCCATCGTGTAGATAGAAAACCAAGGAAATTCCCCTTTGTTTAGACATGATACTTATCATCGAATAATCCTATGGCATAATACGTAGGGAAGGTAGATGATTTTACCATGTTAAGAATGTCTCCATGGGATACAAAGAAAATCTGATGAAGTAGAAGAATCAGACCCAACTTCAGCATATTTGTAACATTTTCAATTGGCTTAGAGGAGGCATGAAGTGCCAAACTTATCTTCTCCTCCCATCATAGGCATGGGGGTGTCATTCTTCATGAGGTTCACGAACCCCGATATATAATTCTACCCAAGAATGCCCTCCACATTGACATACAATTTGAATAACTTGAACTACATTTCCAGGTCGATGAACATGTCATCAATGGGCAACTAGTAATTGTACGCAACACTCCTTATATAGAACGAGGGCCATGCCTACTGATATCTTTGTTAGAAATTAAACTTGATTTCATAGTTGTATGATATTTGATAGATCTTATCACCCAAATTTGATCATAGATTTTTGACATCTTATCACCATTAGTTTCCAGCGTGCACATTTAAGACCAATAGTTGCAATTGGAAGGAAACCCTAGTTCTTGTTTGGTGCATGCCAAAATATAAGCCTTATCATCTCTTCTGCCCGGACATATAAGACATTGCAGGCTTTAAAAAAAATATGAAGCAGTGCATACCAGTGCAGGTTTGGGTAGAGCAGAGGAGAAGAGCGAGGAGGTGAAGTTGAAGCATTCACAGACTCCCCTATTTGAGTTTATCTTGCAACTATCTTGCAAATGATTGCTTGTAAAGATTCGGTTGAAAGAAGCAATTTTTTATTGTAATATTGTAGTCGCGGTCCATTTTTTTGGTTAATATAAATTATTTTTTGCTTCTTCACCCAACTTTCACTCTAAAACACATTTTTGGGCAAATCATGTTCCAAAATTGAAAATTCCCCGAAATTGATTGCGGTCAATGAGTCAAAACCCCTTTCACGCAATTGCATCTCTGAAAAGGCATTTCGAAATTTTTTATCCCGAAAAAGGATTTCATGCGAAGCTCTCCCGAAAAAGCAATTTCAGGACCCTTTGTTTCGAAAAGGTGTTTTAGGACCTTTCTATCCCAAAAAGGGCCTTCGTGACTGATGCGTCTCGAAAAGGGGCTTCAGGACTATCGTGTAATAAAAAGAGATTTTGGGACACCAGTGTCCTGAAAAAGAGTTTTCGGACACCCATGTACCAAAAAGGTCTTTTGGGACTGTCGTATCCCGAAAAATAATTTTAGGACTCCCAAAACCTGACCCTCTCTAATTGGTATCAGAGCTAGAGCCTTTTGTGGATGATACAAAATAATGGATTTCGATAGTAACCCTTTGCAATTGCAGATCCCATAGTTCAATGGCAAAAATTACGACTACTGGAGCATCTAGATGAAGATCCTGTTCGGGTTTCAGAATCTATGGGATTTGGTTGAGAATGGCTATTTAGAACCAACAATGCAGCAGTGTTGAGCACTCTCTCCCAAGAGGAGTCATATTTGTTGAAGGAGAACTAGAAGAAGGACCAGAAAGCATTATTTTATATAATGCAGACGTTTGAGGAGACAATATTCCCATGAATTGCAGTAGCAACCACATCAAAGGTGGCATGGGAAATCTCATCCATCTCCTTCGAGGGCACCAACAAGGTGAAGTTGGTGCGGTTGCAGATGTTGAGAAGGGAGTTTGAGATTATAGATGAGAGATTCAGAGTCCCCCGATGACTTCTTTACTCGGACAATGGATGTCATCAGCCAGATGAGGTTGAATGACGAGAATGTGGAGAACTACAGTATTGTGGAGAAGATACTAAGGAGCCCACCAGCAAGGTTCGACTCAGTGGTGATAGCAATCAAAGAATCAAGGAATTTGACAACCCTCTCTATGGATGAGCTCATGGATTCTCTACAAACACATGAGCCGAGGCTGAGTCGGTCAACTTAGTCCTCACTAGAGCAAGCGTTCAAGATGCATGAATGTTGATCCAACTTTGTATAAAATGTTAGTTGGCAGTCTCATGTATTTGACTACAACTAGACCAAATTTGATGTTTGGAGTGAGCTTAATTAGCAAGTTTATGGAGACTCCAAAGGACACTCACTGGAAAGCAGACAAAAGGATTTTGTGTTATGTCAATGGGACCAGGAACCATGGAATATTTTATGCTAGAAAAGACCAACTTGAACTGGTTGGCTACACAGATAGCGATTGGGATGGCAGTATAGATGATCGAAAGAGCACTTTTGGATATGCTTTCCATATTGGATCAGGAGTAGTTTCACGGTCTTTAAAGAAGCAATCGATAGTTGCATTGTCCATTATTGAGGTAGAGTATGTTGCCGCCACTTCAGTCATATGCCAAGTAGTTTGGCTAAGGAGAATTTTGGGTGAGTTGAATCAACCACCAAAAGGGGCAACAACTATTTTCAGTGACAACATTCCGCCATAGCACTTTCGAAGGATCTAGTGTTTCCTGGCAGGACCAAGCATATCGATATCCGCTACCATTTCATCAAAGAGATGGTGAAAGCTAACAAAATTGTGTTATTATTTTGCAAGTCAAAAGAACAGGTAACATATATTTTCACAAAATCTTTGAAGGAGGAGGACTTCAACAGGCTGAGGGAAATATTGGGCATCAAAGTCTTTGTGAAATCTCGTTTAAAGGAGGATGTTAGAAATTAAACTCGATTTCACATCTGTAAGATCTTTGACAGATCTTATCGCCCAAATTCGATCACATATTTTTGACATCCGATCATCGTAAGTTTCCAATGTACGCATTTAAGACCAGTAGTTGTGATTGGAAGGAAACCCTAGTTCTTGTTCGGCGAATGTCAAAAGATAAGTCGTAGCACATGTCAGAAGATAAGCCTTATCATCTCTTCCACCCGGCTAAATAAGGCGGTGCGGGCTTTCAGAAAAATATGAGGCAGTGCACAACAGTGCAAGTTTAGGCAGAGTAGAGGAGAAGAGCGAGGAGGTGAAGCTGAAGCATTCATAGACTCCCGTGTTTGAGTTTATCCTGCAACTAGCTTGCAGATGATTGCTCGTAAAGCTTCAGTTGAAAGAAGTGGTTTTATATTGTAATACTGCAACCGCAGTCAATTGTTTATTTTTTGCTCTAAGTTTTTTCGGAAATGCTTTTTCACCCAACTATCGCTCTGAAACGCATTTTCGGGTAAATAGTATTCCGAAATTAAAAATACCGTGAAATTGACCCCGGCCAACGAGTCAAAACCCCTTTTGCGCAATTGCATCTCCAAAAAAAGCATTTCAAAATTGTTTATCCCGAAATAGGATTTCATCCGAAGCTCTCCCAAAAAAACAATTTGGGACCCTTTGTTCCGAAAAGGTGTTTCGGGACCTTTCTATCCCGAAAAGGGCCTTCGGACTGCCGCGTCCCGAAAAGGGGTTTGGGACACCCGTGTCCCGAAAAAGAGTTTCAGGACACCCGTGTCCTGAAAGGGCTTTCGGGACTGCCGTGTCCCTAAAAACAATTTCGGGACTCGCGAAACCCGACAAATAGGGCACAAAGAATCGTCTGCAACCCAATGCACCTCTTTCTCTCTTGCTGTACAACCGTTTTTCACTCTGAGGCATTGAATAGGAGCCCGCCTGAGGTCGCCAAGCATGAGACCATGTAAGAGTTTTAATTTTTCACCACATAGCACCTGAGGCATTGTATAGAAGCTTGCCTGAGGCCGCGAAGCATGAGACCATGTAAGAGTTTTAAATAAGTCTATTGATCAATGAGATAAAAGTTTTTAAACTTGTGAAAACATTCTCAAGCATATGAAGCATCAAAACAAATACCAGAGCCAAGCTTGAAATTTTACAGTTAAAAGTCTAATTTATGTATATAAAATTTTATGTTATCTATAATAATTGTTTTCTTCTATCAATTTGATATGTATATCTCAAGGATAGAATTAATACTGCCAGGCTTATTATTAAATAAAAATTTAAGTATGTATTAGAAGGAAAAACATTATTTGTTTTAAGTTTTAACTTATCTTTAAGTAAACATAAAACCTTTATTTGTGTTATTGTTAAACTTATGTTATATAAAATTAAAGGGGAGATTAAACTAGAATGGAAAGCAAAAGTAAATATTAATTTTAAAAATATTATAAAATAAAAATATTAATTAAATTGTAAATGAGGTGCAATACCACACATCAGATTTCAAGCTTGATCAGAACCTTTGAGTCCTTGCATTACTGTCGGAATTTAAATACTACACAGCCTAAGACAATAAAAGTCTATTATTACTCTTACATCTTAAAACACTGCCAATTTTTTTCCAATGGTTTCTCTTCTTTGAAAGCTTATTATACAATTGTAACTAAGGTAAAAGCTGAAATGGAACATTGTGCCCACAAAGATATGAAATATGGTCTTTGGAGGGTATGGATTGGTAGTTGCTTATGTTGTCAGATATTCATTAAGAAAAAGAAATTAGGTTCAAATCTAGGAGTTAAATGGTACGAAAGTATTGGTGATCATCACGCAAATAAACAATAAAGAATAATAAAGTAGTTGTTGGAAACAACTGCATGCATGCAATTACTGCAACAACTCCCCTAGTTTTTTTTTCCTTCATTTCTCTAGCCATGGATTATCGTCCTATTATATGGCCAATTTTAGCCTTTTCCATTCTCTAGAACATGGATTATCGTCCTATTATATGGCCAATTTTAGCCTTTTCCATTCTCTAGAACATGGATTATCGTCCTATTATATGGCCAATTTTAGCCTTTTCCATTTTCCATTTAGTCCAGCTCTCCCTCAGAGCTATTCGATACAAATGCAATGGTCAGCCGCAGGTGTGTCATTGTCTTTTTCTTTCTCTTTCAATTTAAATTTGTCTTTTTTAAAGGTCTTTAAATTTTAAAAGTTGTCCCCGCAGGTGTGTCATTGTCTTTTTCTTTCTCTTTCAATTTAAATTTGTCTTTTTTAAAGGTCTTTAAATTTTAAAAGTTGTCCCCTTCCTTACCATTACCTTTGTAAATGTACCTTTTTATTATTTTTATTATAATTATATATATATGAATGACAGTTTGAATTCTTCCCGTCTCAATAAAATTAGCGCCGACGAAATGATATTTGTATTTTTCCTGATGAGACGGTGGAGGAAAAAGTGCCCTTGTAGAGATGGACAACTGACCAGTGGATTTAGCTTAAAACTTACTGAAAGTTATTGGATAACGCCATTCCCATTAGGGTTATCGTTAACATTGAAAGATTCTTTAATATATATAAAAGCCTGAAGCTAAAAACTATAGCTGGCTAATGAAGAGGTCAAAATCGTTTTCGCTTGCAGTGCTTCGTCTTGGATGCCATTTCCCTCCTATTGGGCTGCACAAAGCGGTCTTTATTTTCAATTTCCGGTTTTCGAAAATCTAAATTCATTAATGCAACAGTCGGAAGCAATAGTTATTAATTAACTGTCAATTCGATACCATCCAATGTGCTTTCTTATTGGTCGATATCTCAATACACAGATTGCATGCACACCAGCTGTACATGATTCAAGATATGACGTATCGTTCACCAGGATCAGCTTAACTAAAATTAGAAGGATGATATATCATTTATTGTGATCAGTTCAGTTAACATGTGAACGGTTATGCATGGCTGTGATTGATCTTTTAAAATCAATGTTAGCATTTACGTGAATGGTTATATTGCTGTTTAGGGTGCTTTTCATTTGGCGAGACTGAAACCCTGTTTAGGAAATAAAATATATAAATTTATCTAATACAATTACTCTGGGTTTTCTTAAATATCAAGATTTTATACATTCTTAAAAAAGAGAGGTCCATAGGTTTGTTAAAAGATCTCAAATCTTCCATTTAAGTGTTAAAAGAGTCTATAAACCATATCTAACTCGCCTACAAAATGATGTTCTGGGTCGTCGATAGTGATATATAGGACGTCTTCTTGCCTTAGGAGAGGTTTTTTTGAACTCCGTACTACATATGATTAACACCCTATCATCAGGAAATACACGGTCGCTGGCCACTACCATATTCACAGCGGTTAATACTGCCAGAAGTAATACGGTTCCCATGGAGGCCGAACAGAGGACGAATGCCAAAGTCGTTGCAACGGGATGTCCTACTTTCTTTGCATATTTGATGGCCGCAACTGAAACCGTAGTTACTGGATATGCACATGCCCACCACACCACCGAAAATCTTCGCAGGGCATCAGTGAAAAATTTCACTCTCACTACCTGAAACCTCCAGCAAAAGCATAAGAAACCAACCAAGGTAACGAATATATTGCATGCAAATGAATTTGAAACAATATGGGAATGCTTACCAATGCCGAGTACAGGAAAAGTGAGAGGAAAAGTAGCATTCTGGAGACTGTGTCGAAAGATCCAGACATGGCCTCCCATGCCACGCTCGCGGAACTCGGAGCTGCAATAAACAGAAAGTAAACCGGGCAAATCTGCCTGGAAACAGCAATATCTGGGGACAATCTTTGATAAAGCGTGACGAACACGACTACGTAGTGAACTAATCCTACAGTAAAGAAAAACATCGCGGTTTCTCTCCATTCCACTCTTGTGGCGAGACGGGCTACCATGAAGTTTCCAATTACTGATAGGTGAGTTGAGGGGTTAGCGATTCGAGACAGAGACCTCCTGCCTTTGGTGAACCATTGGCCATAGATTTTGAGTTCCAATGCTGTGATGGGAACCATGAACAAGCACCAAAGGATG
Source organism: Wollemia nobilis (assembly GCA_028583015.1). Lineage (NCBI taxonomy): Eukaryota > Viridiplantae > Streptophyta > Pinopsida > Araucariales > Araucariaceae > Wollemia > Wollemia nobilis. The sequence goes on from JAQPPZ010017095.1 coordinate 8,235,829, forward strand.
GGATGGACATTATCAGGAGCAATTCTGGAAGGAATGCCCAGCCTCAGTAGAATACCTGCGATCCAGGGAACAAAGAAGTAGTTGGCCCTTACTCGGTCGTAATACTCCTTGCGCACAATGTCAAAATGGAAGAAACATTTTAAAAGATATGCTCCTGAGATAAGTAAAAAACTTATTAAGGCAAACAACCAGAGCCCAAATGCGAAATAAGTGGGAAATCTGAAAGGGAAATGAATCGACGACGATGAATCTCCTTCGAGAGTTTTCCAGAGAACGGTCTGACTGCAGAGGCCGAGGCATATGTGAAAATGGCCGGAATGGATCCTCAATAAAAATGGTAATTTATCATTCAATCCTGAAGCCTCTTGGTCCTGAGATTTAATTCACAAAAGAGGAAACATCATAACTTGCCAAATAAAAATCGTTGAAAAATAACTCACTACATCAAAGAATCTTAAAATAGAAGAGTCAGGAAGAGATTGGAGAATATATAGATGGGCACTTGCTATGTTTTTAAGGAGCAATTCATGCTAGAGAAAGCCATTGGGTGGATTGCATAGCTAAAACTTACCTGATGATTCAGCAAATAAGAATGGAAGTATGGATTATCTGATGAAGGTACTGATGTCAGACTAATATTAGCGTTAGGCGACGGCGGCCAGCTCAGGGAGATTTGTCTTTCCGGAATTGGAAGCCTGGGCGAGGATTCGATGAAACAGGTTTCTTCAGAACTCCCATTCTTTCGAATTGTGGCTGGCTGTTGGCGAGTGAAAGAGCTTGAGGAGACCACCTCTATCCCAGATTGTGGAAAACCCTGTAATTCAACATTTGTGGATTCTAATTTCTTTACTGTATTATCTTCTTCTGGAGATAATGGTCTGACCTCAATTACCTTGAAGCAATCGAATGAGAGCTGGCAATCCATCTTTCAAACATGTCAACTAACAGAAATAGAGTCGTCCTCTTAGTATCGATTTGCGGAAACCAAATCGAGGTTGATGACAAACATCTAGATTGAAATCTTATGATTCCTGGCCACATATGAGAGTGACAGATATTTTAGGCCAAAGAATGACGTGTGAGAGCATCTGTAATAGTTGGGTGCTAGTCTAGACATCTGTTCTCCTATAATGCTATAATGTGACAGCAAATCAAATTGGGAGGTTCAACCTACTTTTGATGTGACGCTCTAAAGAAAAACGCTTGGAACTAGCATTCTCTTGGAGTAAGGAAAAAACTGAAGAAAGTTTGCAATTTTGGTGTTAGTTTGACTTTGACGAGCTGAACGGTCTATAATATAGAGACACCGAATTGTAATGAGGTTTATTTGTTTTTTCGCATTATTGGGCAGTCTTCGTTTAGTCTCAAGTTGTATTTATTTTGTAATAATAACTTCAGTTGTACTACAAAAATACGTCAAACATTTCCATAGGATAATTTTTTTGGTTTAAATTAGGCATGTTCAAAGCAGTTATAATTGTACTCCCATGTTCATTGCAAATTATGATTGTGCTTTCAAGGTAACAACATAGCAATTATGTTTCACTCAATGAATCAATAGTATTAATTTTGAACTAGTACAAATATATCAAACCATTTTTGGGTTCAAGATTTTTGCAGACAATTATTCAAGTGGATGAGATTGACCAAATCCCATAGAGGTGTCATTTTTTGGAATTGACTTGTCTTATTTATTGACCTCTGGTCGATCCACGGCTAGGGTTATCCTCTAGGACCCATAACATCTAGAGGGAAACGGTTTCTTTCCTCATCCCTTATCATTTGTGAACCCATGACCTAATTGGTTGACTTATTTAGAGCCCACGACCTAACCGGTCAACTTGTTCAACATTTGTAAATCCATGACCTAATTGGTTGATTTATTTAAACTTTAATATGCAAGGGATCAACGTACTTATTGAAAGCACGAGATTCCGAGCAGAGGGAGCACTAATTATGCAACATAAGACGAAATGTAACGCTTTAATCCTATGCACAAAAACGAAGAAAGGAGACAATTTGAAAATGAAAGAAAAGATGTAAAGAAATCACAGCCCCCTTTATTCAAATATCTTATCCTCGGTTACATAGACGTCTCCTCCCTTTTTGGGGGCTAGGAGCGTTAAATTCGTATTTGTTACAATATGTGACTTAGTCTTCCTCTTTCCGCGTGCCCACGTTTGAATGGACGGGCCAAGACGATGCCGCCGCTTACGCTGATGAGTCCTTACCTCTGCTGCTCCTCCAGAAGGCCATTGCCACTGAGACAGCTGGCCAATCTGCCTTCAACTGGAATTCGTCCCTGGGTGGGACGATTTTCGCAATCGTCCCGGGTGGGACGAATTCTGGAATTCGTCCCTGGGTGGGACGATTTCTGACTGCAATTCGTCCCTGGGTGGGACGAATTCTTCTGTGTTGAAGAAGCCGACCTGCTGTTGCTCCAATGTCGATTCTCGAGACCTGCAAAACGCCTGCAAACAAGGGGGTTATGTAATTGGGGCCATTTTGGGACGACCCAGATGGTCGGATTCTCCCAATTTGGCCTCTACCCTCGGGAATTTGATCTCGCCACCTGCAAGTCAGTGAAACAACAAAGCGACACAAAACATACTAGAATCTGACCAAAAGTTACGAAATTGCAGCTGTGAGTTAACCAAACATGATAACACAAAATGCAACCTGAAAAAGTAATCTAGAATGCTCTAAAACCTAGAAAGTGCGGGGGTGCCCAAGTGGGCCTCCCACCGTTGGCACTTGATTTCGGCGCCAATCCACTAGGGATGGGCCCAAAACCTCTTAGGATTGGGGGGTCGGCGAATTGGTTGGTTCAGGTGTCCATGTGTTGGATTTGGGTCAGGTTCAAGCTTCCAAAAGCCACCCAACAACCTCCCTTGCAAAAGAGATTGGTGGATGTGGGAAGGTGAACCAAAAGGGATGCAAGTGGGTCTTCAACTCGGCAGCACTTCGTTGCTTGAAAACTCCTTCAACTCTGTATATCTTGGGTGAGAAAAGTCCCACCTTTTATAGACCCATGGGGTCTCTTTTGGGAGGGAAGCACAAATGCCATGTGTTGGTCATAGGCGCCATGTGGCAGTCTTGTCTTCCCATGAGGGAGGGGAGTCCTCCGTTGACTTGGGCTTTGATAAATGCCTTTTGTGACAGTCTTCTAACGGCCCCTCTGTCCACCTACACACGCGTGCAAGGCAGGAGTCATCAACTGACTGTTCTGGGCTGCCACTTGGCGCCATTTGTCTTTTTGCCCGTTAAGCTTAGAATTCGTCCCACCGGGGACGATTTCAGAAACACGATTCAAATCGTCCCTGGGGTGGGACGAATTCTATTTTGAATTCGTCCCTGGGTGAGACGATTACTGGGCAAAGTGTCCAAGTGTGCCAAATTGCTTCTTGACCTTACAAAATTGCTATGAAAGTGGTTAAGACCACTGTTTAACCTCTGAGGGCTGCCCTGGGGGCTGTGTTTGTCAAAGCGATCAGTGTTTGCAGTCACATAATCGGATTGGTGCTGTTTTGGTGTCTACAGATGCCCCTTTTTGGGAAGCGCTGCGGGTGACGCGGTGCTGAGCAAAAATAGATAACCAAAGCACTAATGATTAGGGTTTCTTGGTAACCTAACCAACTTTTGATGCCCCAAGTATGGAAAGGGCATGCATTCTTGAATCCTTGCTTCTGACGAGCTAAGGAATTTGATTTCAAGTATTAACCTATTTTGTTGAGGTGTGACTTGAACTTAGACATTGATCAATCATGAACAGGCAAAGGGCGTTTTTATCCTCAGGGGGAACCTTGTGTTCATGATTCACGAAATGCCAAGTGTTTGATTGATTTGATTGTTGCTTGTTTACTGCCCCAAGCGGGAGCGTGATTGTCTTTGTCAATGATTCTTTGAATGCATGTCATTTTCCTTAATTGGGTGTGTGATTGTTGGTTGGTGACTAAGTGTGACTACCCCCTCAAGCGACGAATCGATGAGGGAATGACCTTCGTGAGAGAAGCGACGAGTCGCTTGACCCAAGATGACTTGTGCAAGGGTGCCTTTAGAGGGTTTACCGTTAAGCGTGTGCAATTTTTCCAACATTTGGACCTATTTTTGGTGGGTGTTAACCCTTTTGGTGATGCTCGTAATGAGGTGAAATCATCGAAAACCTAACTTCCCGTGGAGCGGTCCGGCTATTGTAGCCTTCTTGGGGAAGTAGGAGAGCGATAATTTGGACCTCGACATCGATTTTCTTTGCCAAGAGGTTAAGTGCGAGAGCACTTGTGTCCGGCAATGCTTATTGCTTTGTTTTTATGTTGCATGTTTTGTTGTTTTTGTTGTTTTTTTTTTGTGACACCATTTGGGGATTAAATTGTCGAAAATCCGTCCTCCCGTGGAGCGGTCCGGCTATGGTAGCCTTCTTAGGGAGTAGGATAGTGATAATTTGTGACCCCGATGTCAATTTTGCTATGCCAAGAGTTTAAGTGCAAGAGCACTTGTGTCTAGCAATGTTTATTGCTTTTTTTGTGTTGCATTTTCTTTTGTTTTTAGTTGGCTTTTACCCTTTTGTGACACCATTTGGGGATTAAATTGTCAAAAATCCATCTTCTCGTGGAGCGGTCCGCTATGGTAGCCTTCTTAGGGAGTAGGATAGTGACAATGTAGACCCGACATCATTTTGCTATGCCAAGAGGTTAAGTGCAAGAGCACTTGTGTGCAGCAATGTTTATTGCTTTTTGTTTTTATGTTGCATTTATTTGTTGTTTTTGTTGTTTTGATTTTCTTTGATCTTGTGCATGATGGTTGATGAATATGTATGTATTCATGTTGATTTATTTTGCTGTGATGCATGACTTTGTATGTATACATGTGGTTTTTTTTTTGTATTTTTTGATGGTATTGTAAGGATGAAAAGTAGCGCAGTTGGTTTAGAAATGTAGCTAAGGTTTTCTGAGACTCAGACGGTTTTAACTCACTAGCCATGACTGTACTTTATCTTACAAGACTTTTTGACCAAGGTATGAATCGGACTTGTTTTTGACCCAGTTATTTTTCACATCCCTGTGTGTGCAATTGAGTTCATTTAGTGGTATTTGTTAGGATACCGCCAGTGCCAGATGGGCTTTCAACCGAACCTGTCTTGAGGATCACCTAATTAGCTCCACGAATTCCTTTGTTGTATGTACTAAGATTAATCTGCGGTGTAATCCAGGATGCCATAAGCTAGCTCATCCACATGCAAACATTGATCCGTACGCAAGTTAATGTGACAGATATATCGTCATGCGGGAGGTTTACTACATTACCGATAGGCTATCAACCAAATTGGTACTGAAGCTTGCCTTATGACCTATAGAATGCTTGAGAGTTCCGGGGATTCAAGGTCAACTCCCTTCTTTTCTTCAATTGTATTGGGATACTTGCTCATTGTAGTGATGAGATCACTGTTTATTTTGATTTGTTTTTCTTTCGAGCAAGGGATTGGGGATATGGAGTGACGAAAATCACTATTGTTTGTGCCTTTTGATGTGTGCATTGTAGTTTGTCAAATTTGGAGTTTTGACATTTTGCAAATTTTTTGTGTTTTGCAACTGTTGAGAACTTTAGGGATTCTTAGGGAATTGGGTAGGGAGGATGCTTGTCCTTTTGCCAACTCTCAGCATTCTAGGGGTCATTCGCACAGGGGGATGAGCAAGATAACCGTTTCGCTTGTGGTGACCTAGATTATTTTGCTAGGTTTCGTCTTTCGTTCACACAATTTGGGAATTTTAGTGTTTTGATTTGTGTTGGGATGTTACGTAACAAGGTGTATTTCAAGTATGACTCTACCTTCGTAAAATCTGTTCGACTTGATACACTACATGGCTAAAGAGGAAAATGATGACTGAATCACTGAAACTCTTGGTACATTCCCAGACCACTGACTGTAGTGTGGTAAAAGTTATGCTTGGTGTTTTTGTTGTTTTTGTAACATGAGACAATGCGGAACAAGGTGGACTATCAGAGCTATTGCAGCTTATGGTGCCTTTGACCTGTATGACTACAAATATGCAATGTATGGATGCAATGCTTAATGCGACTATGTATTTTTGTAATTTTGATGGATTGTTTTTGGTGAAGGTGAAGATGAGGTGCGAGAATATGAATTTTTTGATGAATTTGAGTATGCCTAGAATTGAGATGCAAATCTTTGTTGTTTTTGATGATTTTTGTTGTTTTGTTTTTTTGAATTTCTTGATTTTTTTTGACCAAGCGATTGCGATAATCGTTGGAGCTTTTTGGGTTGACCAAGAGATTGCGATAATCCTTGGAGCTTTTTGGTATTGACCAAGAGATTGCGATAATCCTTGGAGCTTTTTGGTGACCAAGAGATTGCGATAATCCTTGGAGCTTTTTGGGTGACCAAGAGATTGCGATAATCCTTGGAGCTTTTTGTATTGACCAAGAGATTGCGATAATCCTTGGAGCTTTTTGGGTGACCAAGAGATTGCGATAATCCTTGGAGCTTTTTGGGTGACCAAGAGATTGCGATAATCCTTGGAGCTTTTTGGGTGACCAAGAGATTACGATAATCCTTGGAGCTTTTTGGGTGACCAAGAGATTGCGATAATCCTTGGAGCTTTTTGGATTGACCAAGAGATTGCGATAATCCTTGGAGCTTTTTGGGTGACCAAGAGATTGCGATAATCCTTGGAGCTTTTTGGGTGACCAAGAGATTGCGATAATCCTTGGAGCTTTTTGGGTGACCAAGAGATTGCGATAATCCTTGGAGCTTTTTGGATTGACCAAGAGATTGCGATAATCCTTGGAGCTTTTTGGAGTGACCAAGAGATTGCGATAATCCTTGGAGCTTTTTGGTTGACCAAGAGATTGCGATAATCCTTGGAGCTTTTTGGGTGACCAAGAGATTGCGATAATCCTTGGAGCATTTTTGGTTTGAATTATGGTTCTTTAGGGGATAGAGGTACCCCCAGCTTGATGGTCTTTGCACTCCGGATCCGGCTCTAGAGGTACGGGCACGAATGGATCCTCCCTAGGTGCGAATTTTGTGAAAAGGAGGGCGGGGTCTTCCCTCGGCACTTGCTGTCATGATGGGATCTCGAGGTGGACGATGCTCATCTTGAATTTGGAGCCATGGATCCAACACTTGGTCCCACCTCGCTGGGTCTACATGCCATTCATGCCCCAGCAGTATGCCCATCTGTCCCATTAGATCTTCATGAGTTAGAGCGCGGTGATGTCGTCGCGCATGTCTGAGATAGTCCATTTCAGTTTCATCTTCTGAATCGCTTTCATAGATCCAAAATTGTTCATCCTCTTCAGCATCTGTTGCTTGCGACGTTGAGGACTCTTCCTGTTCCAGTGAATTAATCTGGTCCCATTGCGGTTGTTCCACTCTTAGTGGAGGGACCTGATTCTCTTGAGACTGTGTTATTTCATCTGGAACCTCTAAGGGGAACAGTTTCAGAAAGATGTCTGGCAGCCGTTGATGTTCTCTTTGAGGATTAATCTCTGAACTTTCGCCTCTCTCTAGCAAAGAAGAGGGATTACTGTTGCTTGCCAGGGGTGTTTGTTGACCATGGGAGGTAGTCTCCCAATGTGTATTCTGTATTCGGATTGGCATAAGGACCCAATGCCAATCCCCCCTTGTTGCCTATTTCTAGGCCTTGCATATTTTCAACCAAGATGTCTAATGGCAGGGGATGGTTGAACCCTACCCCTGACTTGTCATATGGCATCTGATATCTTGGTTGGCAAAGGATCCGCATCCCTTGCTCATATCTGCCGAGCCCGTATCCATGCCAATTGCATTGGCCGAGATATTTTAGGGCAAATTCTGGGTTTGATAGATAATTGATGTTTTCAACAAAAGGCTCTTCGTCTGTTTCCTTTTGTTGGCATGGTTCAAGACCATGATCAAAGCCCCCATACACAAAATTTGTCTGGTTCGGTGGGTAGCCTAGAGGGACGATTGTTCCAATGGGAAGGCGAGGTCTTCCCATGTCTTGTACTGACTCCAGTGTGGGGGTTGCCACAACATTTTGCACTAAGTATTCCCCCAGGCCTGTACTGGCCATTTCAACAATGATTGTTGATGATTGGGTGGGAGGAAACGGTAGTCCTTCCTGAGTCCATTCCATGTTTGGTGGTTCAGGAATCTTGGTTTCCGTTGCGTTGGGCGCTTCCTCTGTTGTTATTGTTGAAATTGTGGGCAACCTTTCTTCTAAGGGCTTAACCTCTTCCATGATTTGTTTTCCCTTGTCCTTCTGTTGGGCCATGATAGGTGGCGTTGATGATGAAGGAGCCGATGATGAAGTCTCACCTGGCTGGGATTTTGCCTTGTTGGCCACCAGTGGTGCCTGCGGTATTGGACCTTGTTTAGATGGATTTAATTGGAAATCCAAATGCGTTGAAGGGAGGGTCGATTGAGGTATGAATTGTACCGCATTGCAATACTTGAAGGGCTCTAAGTCCATTGGGACTACATGTATTTCTCCTTCATAAGCATACTTCAAGCATTGGTGGGCGATCGAAGGGACACATTTCATATCCCTGATCCAAGGCCGCCCTAGCAGTATATTATAAGCCATTTCACCTTCCAGCACATGGCACAGTGTAGGTATTGACTTTTGTCCTACCTGGACTGGCAGAACGACTGTGCCGACTGTCGAGCATATTGCATCATTAAAAGCTCGCAGTGTGTACGTGGAGGCTGTGATGTGAGAGGCTGGCAGCTTCAAATGCTTTAAGGCTGCGAGTGGTTATGATGTTACTTGGACGAGCCAGTATCTATCGGCACTCTCTTGTACGGAATCCCGTTGACCCGCGCGATAACGTGCAGGGGTGGATCTGCCATGTCATTTGATATCGTTTTGACCTCATCTTCTCTGAATGTGATGACCGGCTCCGTACATTGTTTCACATGTCCCACGAAGGCGTTGAAAGAATTTGCCTCGTGGGGTTGTAATTCAATGGCTTTTAAAATGTCCATAAGAGCTTCTCTATGGGGAGCTGATTGTTGAATAAGCTCGTAGATGGACAGACTAGCCGACGTGGTCCGCAAACTCTGCGTGAGTTTGGTTCGTATCGTGACCTCGGGTCTAGGCGGAGGTAAGCTGCGTTGGGCGTTGTTGAGGATGCGATGTTGCCGGAACTTCCTTCGTAGCTACCTCGGGGGCAGCTGTCGGGTACCTTCTGTTCCTTGTTACTATGCTAATCATTCCCACAAATCCCTGTGTGGGAAGATCTTGTCGCACCTCGTTAATCCGGAGTGGTTTTGTTTGTGCCTCGTGGGCTGGCAAGGGGTCCTTGAATACCCCCATTTGTTGGTTGTTTGGTGCGATGGGGTTGTCCACAACCAATGTTCTGTTGTCGATCAAATCCTGGACTAGGTCTTTGAATTTCCAGCACCCATTCAAGTCATGTCCTCTGCGCCTATGGAATCTACAATACAATTCCTCTCTGTACCCCCTAGGCTTGGGAATGTTAGGGTCTATAATTTGGATTTTCGGTAGAGTGACTAAATTTGCCGCTGACAAGCGGTCAAATAAGGAGTCCCTAGACTCCGCATATGGGGTGAAATTTTGCCTAGGGCGACGCGGGTAATTTTGCTCCTGTCTTCTATTATCTCTTTCATAAGCAGGAGGCATTGCCTGGTAGTTAGCCTTTTGAGGCTGCGTTTCTTGCACAAGCGCGGGAACATTTATCGCAACTTGGTTGGCTGCAGCGTGTTGTGGTTGCGTTGTCCCAATTTTAGTGGTTTTATTCCACTCTTTCTTCTTAGGCTTGGCAATTGCGCCTTCGCCTATCTTAATCTCTTCTATGACTCTGGCTTGCGCCAAAGCTTCTTCTAAGCTGTCGTATTGTCGCAGTAACAATAGACCAGAGATTGATTTTAAGCAACTTTTTGCGAACATCTACGTGAGATCAGACATAGGAGGACGGTAGGGTAACCTAGAAAGCAAAGCTCTCCATCGATTCCCGTACGCTGCCATTGTTTCCTCTTCAAATTGCTTGAGGCTCGCTAAATCACTTAGTGATGCCTTCTTCCTTGTGTTGAAGGCAAAGCGTTCAAGAAACGCGTCTACTAATTGATCTAAATTGCTTATGCTTGTGTTTGGGCGATTGTGTGAACCAATCCGAGGCGGGGCCTGCGAATGTGGTTATGAATGTTCTAAGCAACAATGCGTCATTATCTTGGATGCCGAAGCATTGGCTTAGAAATCGTGTAACGTGTTCCTGTGCGTCCTCTTCACCTTTAAAAACTGCCAATTGAGGCAACTTGAAGTGTTCGGGGTAAAGAGGTGTAGGCACTGAGGGATGCACCGGATTACTGCGGAGTAGACGTAATGTGGGTTTTTGATGCCCAGTAGCTTTTGTCTCCACGAGACTCCAAACGCTCCAATAGCGCTTGGTATGCATCGGAAGATTTTATTTCTTCCTCTCTTGTTCGCTCTTGTTGCAAGTTACGATAAACTGGAGGCCTATGGAGGGGTGGCCGAATGGCATCCTTCCTGCCTTGATGGGGAGTTTCAACATATTCCTCTTCGGTTCATACTCCTCGTAAAATTCTTGAGGAGTCTCCGGGCGAAACCTATGACCCTGATCAAGCTCTTGCTGAAGGTACCCATCATTGTTTCGGGGAGTTGCCTCCCTCTCGAATCTATGAGGTCTTGGAGGCAGAGCTTGACGAGGTCGTGGAGACCTGTCCTGCACCAACGGATTACGCCTCTCATCCTGTTCAGCTCTTTGGATGCGAGGGGTTGGCCCCCTCTCGGGTATTTCATAGCGTAACTCATCCGCTTCGCGTTGCATGCGCTCTCTATCCAAGCGGTGTCGATACTCTATCTCCCGATGACTTTGTTTAAGCCGCATGATTTGGGCTTGACGGGCGGTATATCTGGCGACAACTGGGTCAATTTGGTCTACCCTATTTTGCTCGGGAGGTTCGAATGTTTCTTCTATGTGTTTACCTCGAGTTTGTTGGTCTAAGGTTTCAATGGGTCGCTTCCCTCTGTCGAGGTAAGCGGTATGTGCTCGAGGTTCTGGCCTCAAGGGGTGATCATGATATCCTGCTGGTGCGGAAATGCAAGGTTCCCGCGTTGTTTGTTGCCCTCGAGGAATGCGATGGCTTTCCTCGTACTCCCTTTCACGGGTGTAAAGGGGGTGGGCGGAGTTAGGTCGCCCTATGTAAGGAGCCCTGCGCTCCGGATTTGGTCTCTCTGTTATGATGATAGGTAAAGAAGGGACGCCATATCCACGTTGCCCCTCCAAATGGACGGTGTGCTCGTCTAGCGCTTCATCGCGCGGTGGCCACTCATGCCTAACTTCAAGAGGTGATTCTCTATTTATGTCAAGGTCTACATGTAAGGCATCTTCCCGAAAGGGGCTGCTTTGAATAGGCATACCCCACCGAGGATTCTGAATTGGATTCTTTTGTAGGTTAGACCTATAAGGCGGTATGACCAAATCCTCAGGACTGAAGTGAAGGCGACTTGTGCTAGCTTTTTGTGTACCTTCGGGAGCTTCTGCCCTTGATTGGGCTTGACTGCGGGTGTACACCATTGCGGTGCTTCTATGCTATCTAAATAAGTTTTTATCTCGTTTATGATTTTTTTTTGTCTACACTAAGCGGAATTAAGCACACACATTCACAAAACCGTGATTATCTCTTTTAAGGATTATTGGTGTGCCCTAAAGTGGTTTAGTGCATTTTGGTGTTTTGTTTTGTTTTTGTAGGTTTTGAAGATCGTTTAAATGCATTATGACGGCTCATATAACTCCCAAAATGGTAGCCCCTTCAATATACCAACCAGGCCGATATACCAACCTCTCTATATACCCGCCCTTACGAGAGGGAGACTATAGGTACGTGAGAGCGAGAAGGTACGTGGTACGTAGGCGGTACGGAAGGGGGATTGTCCTGTTAATGGCACCTACCATAGAAAACTTATCCTCGCGCGCATGGGAATCACCCCGGCGACACTCGGTCTGTATTCGTCAGGATTTACGCCTAACAACAATTGACAATCGGGAAATGGATGCAAAGCTAAGCCAAGGTGGTGATGAACCCACCGTTGGTCTTGCTCAAGGGCTGGGGTCTTACGACCAGCTCCTTGGTTTAAAATTGTTGCGTGGAGTGTGTGAGATTCATTTTATTTAGCGAAAATGAAACAAGCATAAATGACTTTTCCTATGCAATGCAGGATAAAAATGAAAACAGTCAAAGAAACAGAAACAGAAACAGAAATTTTAACAGAGATTATAAAAATCCCTACCTCTTCTCTGCCTGCTCCAGTTGCTTCTGAATTTCTGCTCTGAAAATCTGCAGGTAGGAATTCGTCCCTCTGGGAGACGAATTGCAGAACAGAATTCGTCCCTCCCAGAGACGAATTTGAATTCGTCCCAGGGTCAGACGAATTGCAGAATAGAATTCGTCCCTGCCAGAGACGAATAGCAGTCTGCAACAAAAAAATGTACCTGTCAAGCACAAAACACAAAAATTTAATCAGTTTCTATGATTTTAAAAACAGGGAACAGGTCCCACCGTGATCGCCACTGAAAGCACGAGATTCCGGGCAGAGGGAGCACTAATTATGCAACATAAGACGAAATGTAACGCTTTAATCCTATGCACAAAAATGAAGAAAGGAGACAATTTGAAAATGAAAGAAAAGATGTAAAGAAATCACAGCCCTCTTTATTCAAATATCTTATCCTCGGTTACATAGACGTCTCCTCCCTTTTTGGGGGCTAGGAGCGTTAAATTCGTATTTGTTACAATATGTGACTTAGTCTTCCTCTTTCGCGTGCCCACGTTTGAATGGACGGGCCAAGATGATGCCGTCGCTTACGCCGATGAGTCCTTCACCTCTGCTCTCCTCCGTAAGAACAAAGAACCACCGAGACAGTGACCAATCGCCTTCAACTAGAATTCGTCCCTAGGTGGGATGATTTTTTACTGCAATTCATCCCTGGGTGGGACGAATTATGGAATTCGTCCCTGGGTGGGACGATTTCTGATTGCAATTCGTCCCTGGGTGGGACGAATTCTTCTGTGTTGAAGAAGCCGACCTGCATCTGCTCCAATGTCGATTCTCGAGACCTGCAAAATGCCTGCAAACAAGGGGGTTATGTAATTGGGGCCATTTTGGGATGACCCAGATGGTCGGATTCTCCCAATTTGGCCTCTACCCTCGGGAATTTGATCTCGCCACCTGCAAGTCAGTGAAACAACAAAGCGACACAAAACATACTAGAATATGACCAAAAGTTACGAAATTGCAGCTATGAGTTAACCAAACATAATAACACAAAATGCAACCTGAAAAAGTAATCTAGAATGCTCTAAAACCTAGAAAGTGCGGGGGTGCCCAAGTGGGCCTCCCACCGTTGGCACTTGATTTCGGCGCCAATCCACTAGGGATGGGCCCAAAACCTCTTAGGATTGGGGGGTCGGCGAATTGGTTGGTTCGGGTGTCCATGTGTTGGATTTAGGTCCGATTCAAGCTTCCAAAAGCCACCCAACAACCTCCCTTGCAAAAGAGATTGGTGGATGTGGGAAGGTGAACCAAAAGGGATGCAAGTGGGTCTTCAACTCGGCAGCACTTCGTTGCTTGAAAACTCCTTCAACCTGTATATCTTGGGTGAGAAAAGTCCCACCTTTTATAGACCCATGGGGTCTCTTTTGGGAGGGAAGCACAAATGCCATGTGTTGGTCATAGGCGCCATGTGGCAATCTTGTCTTCCCATGAGGGAGGGGAGTCCTCCGTTGACTTGGGCTTTGATAAATGCCTTTTGTGACAGTCTTCTAACGGCCCCTCTGTCCACCTACACACGCGTGCAAGGCAGGAGTCATCAACTGACTATTCTGGGCTGCCACTTGGCGCCATTTGTCTTTTTGCCCGTTAAGCTTAGAATTCGTCCCACCCAGGGACGATTTAAAGATTTCAAATCGTCCGGGGGTGGGACGAATTCTATTTTGAATTCGTCCCTGGGTGAGACGAATACTGGGCAAAGTGTCCAAGTGTGCCAAATTGCTTCTTGACCTTACAAAATTGCTATGAAAGTGGTTAAGACCATTGTTTAACCTCTGAGGGCTGCCCTGGGGGCTGTGTTTGTCAAAGCGATCAGTGTTTGCAGTCACATAATCGGATTGGTGCTGTTTTGGTGTCTATACTTATTTCTTGTGTTTAGCTAATTGTTCCCTACCAGAAGTCAACCAGAGCCATGTCAATACCCTGACCTTGGACTTGATCACTCATGTCCATTGTGACTCATGATCATTTATCCCATACCAAATATTGTGGATGAACTAGCTAAGTCAAATGAACATTGAACTTATCACAGTACTACCCGAGAACAACCTAGAGATGGTGTCCCATACCGCCCCTCGTTACTAGATCTGATCGAGTCATTTATCTAGACCAATTGTGTTAGACTATTGTTGCTTCGAGACTTGCTCTGTACAGTATCCACACCTCAGCAACATTGGGTATATCAATATCTTAGTCATCATTCCTAATGAATAAGGTCAATATTCTTACCATAGTAAGATCAAATTTACAATTTAACTTTAACACCTATTGTGTGTACACCCGCACATCAAGTAGTTTTCTCATCCTTCCCGATGAGTTAGACCAAGAATTTAGCTGTAATTCACAGCTAGCATTCATCACTAAGACTTTAGATATAATCCAAATTTATTCCATTATCATCCAATTTTCAAGTTGAATTTTTTACTACTATTAAATCCTTATTTGAAAACATTTATTTCTATTTTTAACTTGATTCTCAATATACATCTTTCCACGTTTATGGGATTGAAAGACTCTATGATTAACTTATCTCAAATAACATTAAGATTAGATATATTTCATTTGCTTAAATCCTATATTTTGAACTTGTCAAGAAAATCTGATTTATCTTACTTAAGAAATAATTTGAGGTCAAAGTTTTAGAAGACTATTTCTTCAACAAATTTGAATATTCTAATTTTGGTGACTAAATGAGAAATACATTTACTTGTGATTATCTAATGACTATAGTCAATAGTTAACTACCTTTCTATTACAAGTGTCAAGACATAAATTACTTATATTACATATTAAATCTTATGAAATTTCCTAGAATAGATAGCCATGTTATATCAGTAAATATTTTTTTTTTAACCAAAGAAAACATTATTTTTCTTTAAAATAAAGTTCATTTCATGAAGTGAAGTTAAGGTAATTAAATTACATACAACTTAGAACATTGTAAGGTTTCCTTTTTGACTTGGTTGAATTCATTTTTCTTCCATTGAACCAAGTGCTACTAAACATTACGAAACCCTTATTCCACTAATGACAAAATTAATACCACTTCGACAAAAGAAAGTATTTCACTAACCGTGCACTTTGTTAGTTACTCCTAAGTTTAAGTAGAGTAATTTGAATGTTGACTTACTTTCATTTCATGTTATTAATTTAACAATAGCACTAAGCTATGATTGATTGTTATAGCAGCTAAAGATAATAAATAACCTGCTGGATAAGGCTTTTGGATAGTTAAATTACTTCTTCAATTCTTATTTTTCTAATATTTGGCTTAATAAAGGAGGTAAGTAAACTCACAAAAGTTTCTAGGTCATACGGAATTTGAAATTATATCCATATAAAAATATAGGTTATTTATGTTTATATTCAATGGCACAAAACAAAGAAAACCGATGGACAACGGTTCTACGGTCAAACTTATAATTTTATTATAAAAAGAAAATTTTCATTTTGCTGAAAGGTTTTTATTTCCTCTAAACAAGATTTAAGGTAACCAACATTTTGCTCATCAACATACCAAAAGATTTATCGTTTTACCTTTGAAAGGTTGTAAATGCAGATCATCTAGGCTTCAACGGGATTATTGTTCATTGCCAGATTCATGTCCTAGAAGCATTCAATACAACTTTGTTATTTTCAAACATAAATTCCTTCAGTTATCAAATCTAGAATGTGATTTTCAATAAAGCAACGAACTGGCCAACATCTTTAGAAAAGATTCCCCTGTTGCAATTCCAGAACTCATTGGGAAGGTTTGATATAATAAATATTCCTTGGATAACTTCCCAAATATAATCCCCTCTGTCAATCATAATACAACTTGTGTTTCAAACTTAACATAAGCTTCACAAATTTTAAAATCAAAACCTAACTTGAATGATAACTCTTCCATATCATCAGAGTACCCTGGGAGGCTATTCACAAAAGCAGCAGGGGTATAAGTTGATTTACTTCAATTTGTATGTCAGTTACACTAAGAGCTTTAGCTCGTTCCAACTTAATTAAAATGTCATATAGAATTCAGAAAAACTCTACTCTAATACAATGTACAGTATAGAATAACTCAGGAGTAATTATCTGCAAATATTATTATTTTTTTTATTGAATAAATTTAATACTTAGAAACATACTGGAACCTATCAACCTTTCCACATAGTCCAGGCAGAAAGCTCATCATTGCTATACAAACTATCATAATTTTGGTATTTAAAATATAGTCTCTTTACACTGAAATAACTAATACATAAGTTGCTTTCAAATGGGGTTCGCAGGCCAGTTTTCTCAATCATCACTTTTGGATAAAGCAGCCGGCCTTGATTTCCTTTTCTCTAATGTGAGAGCTGGTTCTGAAATAAACTCCTTGTTTATAATGAAATAGGTTACTGATTCAGTCTCACGCTAATTTGGAATGACTTGTAAAGCAACCGATTCATTTTCCCTTCCGAGGTCGTTCTCATTGTGCATCTACTACAGTGCATTTTCGGCTCCCAAGGTCATCTAGTTGATATTGGGATTAGATACGGCTCAAGGACATGCCTATTTTTACAGTGTCTACATGCAAGTTCTAATCACACACAAGCATGCATGGTAGAACACAACAAACAACATAAAAGGTAGGCAGAATCATAAATCCTTTCTTTTGCAACCCTGTCAAATCTTGCATAAAGCCACACAAATTCAAAATATAACAGGTTTTGGTTTTGTTGATAGCCACCCATTAACTATTACTTCATAACAAAGAACAATCTCCAGTTTCAATAAAAGCCTTCGTCATACCATTCAACAGTGAGGTGCTTAGTTACGTCAACTTCACCCAAACATATATTTAACGTCATGACCACATTTTGTTCAATACTGTTTAGTATGGAGCCTGATCCATGATCTTGGTTTTATTTTCTTTTCCCTGGTTTGGCAATCAAAACAGAAACTGTTACAAATTAATTCTGGAAGTCCAAACAGAAACCATTACAAACTAATTCTAGTAGTCTTAAATGCGAGGAAAGGAGTTACACTTCGTTGAGGAATGTCTTCAGGATTCCTTTGACTGGTTTTTGGGCTAATTTGAGGATGTAAAACTCCTATAAATCCATGGGTTTGTATTGGAGTAAAGCAGTTGGATGTGTGTGAAAAGTTGTACTGCAAATTGCATTGTTTGTATTGTAGGCATTGTGGAGTTGTTTAGGAGAGAGAGATCATGTTGTAGTGAGGTTTCATGTTCCAAAGAGAGGGTTACAACAAGGTTATGTTGTTGGTGTGTCTCTTGGTGACTTGGAGGACTGATGAATGCAAAAGGGTTGAGAGCTTCTTTGAGGATGTAGCTCACATTGAGTGAACCTCGTTAAACCTTGTCTCATCTCCTTGTGGTTTGGTTTTTGCTATTGTTTCTTGTTTGCTTCTTTTGCCAAAGAGTAGGAACTAGATTGCTCAATGTTTTATTTGAAAATAATTGAACCTAACAAATACAATATATTTCAAACTACACACACTATATTTATAGTCACTCAATTTAGATTTCAACGACAATCTATAATTCACACCACACAAGCTTATGGAAGCATTCAAATTCAAATTGAAACACTCCATTTTCCTTCAACAATTAACCAACTATTTATGGTAAACATTGATTCACTGCAAAAATGTAATATGCACACCTGTGATAGTTAAATAAGGCCAAAATCCAACTAAAATTTTTCTTAGGTAGATGCCACTCCTGAAAACAAGAAGCACACACACTACCCAAATGGATCAGTCGTGTACTCAAGCAAACCATGCATCACAAACATGAAATATACATCATAGATACAACCCTTCCATACAATTTTCTAGTATTTCCTCCATAAAAGGGATTTTCACACTTTATTTTTCTATAGCATGTATCATCTCCTAGAATACATCATTTTCTAGAAGTATGTTGCTCAATAATATTCCTCAACAAGCCCAGTTCAATCACAAGCAAAGCTATCTACTACTAAAAAATACCGTCCGTTACCTCTCCTTTTTGTTCTCGCTCTTCTTGTTACTCTCTTCCCCCAAAAGCATGCAATACAAAACATTTATTACTCACTATTTCATAACTTCCAAAATCTTGGATGCCATTACACTTTGAACACAAGCATAATACCAAGAAGTAGTAAAAAAATAGGAGACAATACAAGCATAATACCAAGTAGTAGTAAAAATAGGAAACAACCATACTGTGCATATTTTCAATCATAACTAGGCATTCATAATTCATTTTTTTATTTCATAATATTTTATGCCACTTTAGCATTTCAATAACAATCGTATGCATACACATTCAAGACATAAATCAACATATGGTTCCTTCTTTTTGACCTAGATTTTATTTTGTGGTTATTATTATCATATATTTATATAATCTATTTTATAATTTTCATTTTATAAAAGAGTAAACATGTAAATATTTTTAATTCATTGCATGACTTAAACATGGAGTGGCTCCCATCATCATCATCATCACATAAAACCATTTGCATATCTTATTTCATGTCAACAAGCAACAACAATCAAAACAAGACTCATGCAATGATGCAAGTTATGATGCATCTATATGATATGCAAAGCACGAGCTTCCATGTGCTCGCGAGTTGAATTATCACTTCCCTCTTACCTTTTTTATTGACCAACTCTGTTTGTCGAAGCATATACTTGGTCTTGCATCCATAGTGATTATCAACAATACCATATTTCAAAGGAAAAGGCAAGTTTAAATCATCAATTTAATTGCTATTCTAAAGTCATGCGAGGAGGGTCGTTATATATTTTACAATAGTAGTGTTTTAAAATAGACTATTCAATAAAAATTAGTATAATAATTTAAGAGTTTGAATCTAGCATTAAAACAATACATTCGTGCTTCACCGAACTTTCTATAATTCGATCTAAGATTTGGATAAAATGAAGAAGGCAGGATATGGATAACTAGTACAAAGTCAATACTCCAAACTCCAAACTCCAAGTAGGTATTTGTAAGAATTAACAGCGCTTAATCAAACATTTTACTTCAAGTCAGTTTACCGAAGCTTTGCAGTTATTGAGATTTTTGTATAAGATAAATGACTGCACAAATAAAACCTGCGATAATATAGGAAATTTTAATATTCACTATTGTTGAAATTTATAATGGGGACTTTTCTCAAACACACCCTCCTTTAGTGGATTATGTTTTTTGTTAGAAGTAATTATTTTGAACTCTTACCTTAAAGTGCTTAGCAACTTTTCTCTATCAGCGGAAGCTATTCTTCTAATTGTGCGAAAGCTTTAATTATAGGTTTTCCTTCTCCACACATAATGGTTTTTTATCCTTTGCAAGGTTGCAACTTGCACTTTCTTGGGTAATATTCTCAGTGCTTCTTCTTCTCTTTAGCCTCTTTGCTTCGATAACTATTTTTCTTGTCTCCTCTTCTCTTCAATGACTCATTACTTCCATTAAAAATAAAATCATTTCCAACAGTCATATATATGGTGAAAGGAGGGAAAACTTATCTAACCTATTGACACACATTAATTAATGAACAAGTGTCTAAATACTATTTGAACAATTGCAACTACAAGAATTAAATACAATTGCTGCTAAGTATGGTGATGTATTATGACATCTATGGACAAAATATATGTCAAAAGTAGGTGAAATTTGGATTAACTTCCAACACATTTCCTTAAGCTATATTTCATAAAAACTTTAACACCTAATAGTTCCTTCAACCTTCTAAAATCTTCCTCCTTCAAAGACTTGGTGAAGATTTCTACAACCTATTCTTTGGACCTACAAAACAATAATTCAATTTCATTATTTTTCACCAAATCTAATAAAGTGATATCAAATATTAATGTGCTTGCTTCTCCCATGAAACACTATATCCTTGGACAATGCTACAGTTGAGTTGTCACAAAATATTTTTTTGTCCACTTGTGTCATGATTCAACTCACCTAGAACTCTTCTTAGCCAAACTAATTGACATGTTGTAGATGTGGCATTAACATACTTTGCTTCAATAGTAGACAATGCAACAATAGGTTACTTTTTATATGGTCATGATATTACACCTGATCCAATATGGAATGTGTATCTGAAAGTTCTCTTCCTATCATAAATAGTTCCATCCCAATCACTATTTGTGTACCCAAAAAGCTCAAGTTGGTTTGATCATGCATAAAAAAGCCCATGGTTTTTGGTTCCATTTACATATCTCAAAATCCTTTTTGTCTCCTACAAGTGAGTGTTTAGTGTCTCCATGAACCTTCTAATTGAACTCACTGCATACATTATATCCAATATAGTGGTTTTAAAATGCATGAGGCTACCAAGTAATCGATTATAATGTGTTGGATCCACATTGTTGTTGCAATAT
Organism: Wollemia nobilis; assembly: GCA_028583015.1. Taxonomy (NCBI): domain Eukaryota; kingdom Viridiplantae; phylum Streptophyta; class Pinopsida; order Araucariales; family Araucariaceae; genus Wollemia; species Wollemia nobilis. The sequence continues at coordinate 8,256,513 of JAQPPZ010017095.1, forward strand.
TTCTTTTCTTAATTTCAAACTTGTTGCAACTAGTGTCCCAATTAGTTTATTGTTCTTCATTTTGAATCTCTTTATAACATATCTAGCATACTTGCATTATGAAATGAAGATACCATCTACTGATTGGGTAACTTCAATTCCAAGAAAATATTTTATTAGGCCCAAATCCATCATTTCAAACTTGCTCTTCATAGCACCTCTAAATTGATCAAACAACATATTATTGTTGCTAGTATAAATCAAATCATCTACATACAATAAAACTACTATCATATTTCCTCTTTCATCAATTTTAATATAAAATGAGTGCTCTTTTGGGTATTTGATTAAGCCATCTCCTAAAATTATGAGTCAATTCGACTATACCAGGCCTTGGGTACTTAATTTAACACATACAATCCTTTATTCAACTTGTATACCTTACATTTTTCCTCACTAGCTCATACCCTAGAGGCTGGTCTGCATAAACCTCTTCTTCCAACACTCCATTGAAAAGGGCAGACTTGACATCCATTTCATAAACTTTCCATCCTTTCTGGGCCTCCAATGTTAGAATAATTATAATTGTGTCATCTTCCTATAGGTGCATACACTTCATGATAAGCAATACTTGATTTATGCTTTTTATATTTTGTAACCAATCTTGCCTTATGTCTTTCGATATCACCTTGGGCATTAAACTTTGTTTTGCATATAAATTCCACTCCTATGGTTTTCTTTCTTGCTAAAATATCCATTAGCTCCCAGGTCTTTTTTTTCTCTATGTCTTCAATCTCTTCATCCATGGCTTTCACCCATTTTCTATATTTAATTGCATCTTTAAATGAAATAGGATCATATTAAGAAAATAAAGCAAAGTTAGTTTTTTTCATCTTCTATTTTATTTCTTGTTGCCTCATATATTTCTTGCAAGATTCTTGTCTTTTTTGGAATTCTCATGTTGTATATCATTCATGCAAGTTGTGGTGAGATCAACGAGGAAGAAGGGCTACTACCCACATAGGTTCTACTACTTGAAGCTCTAGGGTGATCCATGCTTGATCCATTTGGACTTCCCATATCTATGCTTGTTGTCCCCTGCTGATTAGTCTTGGAATTCCAATGCCAAGCTTCATATTCCAAGAATTTCACAACTTTGCTTATGATAGCCTTCTTTGTAAAATTACTATACACTTTATAAGCTTATGATTATTCACTATATCCAACAAATATGCATTGTTTTGCCTTGTCATCCAATTTTCTTCTCTTCTCATTTGGAATGTGTGCATATGCTATGCATCTAAAGACTCTTAAGTGAGAAAAACTTTGCTTTTTGTTGCTCCATGTCTCTTTTGGGATCATGTTATTCACACTCTTTGTGAGACACCTATTTAGGAGATAAACTGCACATGCTACAATATTTACCGAAAATTCATTTGGCAAGGCTTTTACCTTCATCATGTTCCTTACCATATCCATTATTGTACAATTATTTCTCTTTGCCACATCGTTCTACTATGGTTTACATTCGGTTGTAAATTATCTTTTGATTCCATGTGCTTAGCAAAAATTATGGAATTCATTGGAGATGTACTCACCTCCTCCATTTGTTCTGATAGTCATCAAATAAAATTCAATTTTTATTTTCAACCATTACCTTGAACTCCTTCAATTTTACAAATGCTTCTGACTATTTTAGGAAGTATATGCATATATTTTGACTTAAATCATCTATGAAAGTTATAAAATATATGTTGTTGCCTAATAAATTGGTTTGCATTGGCCCACAAATATCAAAATGCACTAGATCCAATGGATGTGAAGCTCTCCATGCCTTTCTTGTAGGTAATGCATCCCTATGTTGCCTTCCCACAATGCAACCTTCACATGCTTGATTTATTGCTTTATAAGAGGTAGTCCTCTTACCATTTTATTTTCGTGCAACAAGTTCAAGCTATTAAAATGCAAGTGATGTAATCTGAAATGCCACAACAATATAAAATTCTTTACAATAGCACTAAATGAAAGCAAATTTTCACTCTAAATTTTTAGAGAAAACATTTTGTTCTTTGTCATGGCCACCTCTACTATGTGTCTATTTGCACTTTTTACAATGATGTAGACTCCTTTTTCAAAATAGACTTTGTGCTCTTTTATATAAGCTTTCCAATGCTTAGCAAATTATGCTTTAACCCTAACACATAATAAATATTAGAGATTTATGCTTTATCTCCTTGCTTTGTGCACTTGTGAGTATTCCCTTTGCCTATGACAAGTACCTTGCCATTTTTTCCCATGTTTACTTTAGACTTGATGGTCTCATCTAGCTTTGAGAATATTTCTCTATTCCTAGCCATGTGGTTACTGTAGCCACTATATAAATACCATATACACTTTTGGATCTCTTCATTAGCATTGAAAGTTATAAAGGAAAGACTTGCATATTTTTTTTCTTTATTCTCATTCACATTTGATTAGCTAGCTTCTTTATTTTTCTAATCATTTTTTTCCTACACTCAGTTGTAATGCCAATTTTTTTTGCAATAGTAGCATCAGATTTCTTATTTATCATATATTTTATTTGAGCCTCCTCATTGATTTTGGTTGTTGTCTCTTCCTCTTAATTCATGAAAATTGCAACTACATTCTCCTTTTTTGGAGCAGTTTGTTCTTCCTTCTCTTTCATAGCCAATACCACCTTTGCTATTACAATCATGTCCTCATCCTTCTTGAGAACATGAGGTTGCTTGCTAGGATTTTTCTCTTCTATTGTTGTATTTGAATGAGACCTATGTTTTGAATGCCTACTTTAATAAGGATTGTGTTGTTTGTTTTATCTCTGCTCATGCATTTCTAGAGAGTCGATCAACTCATCTATTGATAGAGTTGACTAATTCATAGACTCTTCAATAATAATGACCACTGAGTCAACATTTATGGTAGGCTTATCAATATATTCTCCACTATTATTTGGTTTTAATGTTCTCATAATTTATCCTCATCTAGTTGATGATATCCATTTTACGAGTAAAGAAGTCACTCATATACTCATATTTATTCATTTGCAGTTTTTCAAACTCTATTCTTAACATTTGCAACCTCACCAACTTTACCATATTGGTGCCTTGATAGAAATTTGCTAATATTTTCCATACCTCCTTGGACTTTGTTGTTGATACAATTCTAGGAAATATGGAATGATCTACTACTTGCATAATAAAGAACAATATCTTTTGGTGCCTCTTTTGGTTCTCCTTCAACAAATATTTTTTAGCTTAAGAAAGAGCACTCAATGCTACTATATCTATGGGTTCTGCATGCCCATTCTCCACAAGGATGTAAAGTTCTTGTGACCTAAATAGGATCTTCATATGATTGCTTCAATAATAATAATTCTTACCATTGAATCATGGTATCTACATTTGTAATGAACTATTTGCAATGGACTATATCTAACTACTATTTGAACAACTACAACTACCAAAATTAAATATAATTACTGCGAAGTATGATGATGGATTCTCACATCTACAAATAAAATATATTTGAGAAGTAGGTGAAGTCTGGATTAAATTCCATCCCAACCCACTGGAAATGGATATACATGCAACGCTAGGGATAAATATTTTTCTCAATGTACAACTATTTTAATGAAATTTATAAACAAGAAAACTGATTGGAAATGGATATACATGCACCGACAGGGATAACTATTTTTCTCAATGTACAATTGTCTTAATAAAATTTTTAAACAAAGAAACTCATTAGTTTGTCATCTTGTTATCATCTATTTCATGTGGCTCCCCACATCAATAAAAACATCAGTATGTTCTTATCTATCAAACACTAATGATATGAATTACACAATAAAATATCTGAATAGAAATATTTTACTAAAGATCTAGGGCTCTACAGGTCAAGAGAAAGAACCAATATTTTTTTTAAATGTGTTATCCTGATATTATTTACTTGTACTAATATTTATGAGATGATAAGAACTGCAGTAACTATATCGATATATATATATATATATATATATATGTATTGATACATCCATAAATAACATAAAGACCCATTGGTTTTTAGGGTTTTGTTTTTCATCTCGACTTGATTTACCTATATCTCATGCGAATGATAAGCATATTATATATACACATACGCATGCATAAATGCTTATAGATGCTACATAAACTACTGATAGTTTGCTTTCTTGATTATGAGTAAATAATAAATAATTAAAAATTGTAACCATAAAATAATAGTAAACTACTATGAAACCACCTTGGGGTTTTAGTTTAATGTCTGAGACATGGAATAACTAATTTTAAGGTTCATATAATCACATTATCAAATAATTTATATAGTTTGATCTGATTAATGTAAAATAAAAAGAGAATCCTTTTGAATCCCTACTTTAGAGAGAAAAAAATGTTACATGAAATTTTATTTATATATATCAATGCTTTTGTTATTTTTTAAAATGTTATAATTTTGTAGATCTTCTTGATGATTATTTTTTTTTATTGTAGTTAGTTAATCACCACCATGTATTGGCATTCAATTTGTGCCTCTAAATGTTTATGTGCATATTGTACTCTTCCATGAAAGTGTTTTTTCATAATTTTCAATTGTAATTAGCTTTATCTATATTTTTATAGTATTGTGCTTGTTGTAAATCAAATTTGAAATAACATTTTGAGGTTTATTTTATAGGTCATTTTTCTTATTTATGTTTATGGTTGTGTTTCATTGATTACCACCACGTTTTATTTTGGGATTTGTTCTTTCATGTCTTGAGTATTTAAATATTATACATGTATGTGTCTATTTATGGTATTGCATTTTAATTTTTTATTGGTCATGACAAACATCATTCATATATTTATGGTGTTTATACATAATATTTTTTCACATTCATAGTCTTATGGTTTTCTTTGCTTATTTACCCCAAATTTAATCATTAGTAAAATTAAAATGAACTCTAAATTTTTAAGTAATCATAATCCAAAATACATCCTAGTCTAGGATGTGAAGAATGTCGAACAAGATAACAATTAAAGGAATGAGAACACTTTTTCATGAACCTTTAATATTGTTAGTTTTATTATAAGGTTAAGATATCATTGCATAGGATGTTGTTATAAATTGTGAGATTTATTGAGATTGGTTATCATAGATCTATGATATATAAGGTCGTCCATACTTAAGGAATTGAAAATTTTTATGATGTTTAATATGGGTCTAAGTAAGGAAAAATCTAATAGAATAGTTCTAAAAAAGATAAAAGCATTAATCCAAGGTGCAATGGAAAGAGGTATGATTGAAGTATATATTAGAAATTTGATGTTGAGTATAAACGTAGTCCTAAAGGATCATATTTCACATTTAGTATCAAAGCCATTGTTGGTCTTAGGTTGAAGTGAGGTTGAGTACCTAATATTTGTAACCATTGATCATGACCAACTATAATTCCCTTCATATTCCAATGTTTAGTGGACAATAATATGACTGGAACATAAATATGAGGATGTTAATAGCGAAATGTCTTGGGTATATTGTTGAGGTTTGTTATTATAAGCCATAATATTGGTCAATTATCTCACATAATGGTACATAAGCAAATAAGGAGGCTAAGAAAAAGAAATCTTTGGCTTTGTACCTCATTCAATTAGCTCTAGATAAGAGATAATTTCTAAGTGTTATAGATGCAAAATCAACCAAGGATGCTTAGAATGCTCTACGAGAGGCTTAGCAAAGTAGTTTCCAAGTGAAAGTGGTCAATTTGTAGACCTTAAAGAGAGAGTTTGATAACTTGAGGATGCAATAATATAAAATTGTAGGTAAATATTGTTTAGATTAAAATATGTGGTTAGTAAAATAGCCACTCTTGGAGAAACAATGGATAAATAAATTGTGAAGAAATTCCTAAGAACCCTAACAACAAGATGAAACCATGTTTCCATAATTATTGAAGAGAGTAAAAAGACCTAATAACTTTAGAGTTTTATTATCTTGTTGGTTCTCTTATGTCACATGAACTAATACTAAGAGACACCTTTGGTGAAGGTGAAGAAAATTATTTTGTCTCAAAGGTAAGAGTCTCAAAGAGTGATGGTGCTAGCACAAGCAACCAAGCACAAGGACAAGGCAAAGTGCAAAATCATAATTTTTTAGGAGGAGAGGAGGATGAATAGGTGGAATTATTTCTATATGAATAGAAAGACTTGACAATAGAAATATCTAATATTACCACTTCCAAAGGTACAAATATTTTGAGAAAGAATGTAGAGTAAAAGTTGCAAATGAAGGAAAATAAATAAATTATGCAAATGAGAATGAGGAAGGTTCAAGCAACTTGTTATTATCTTATGATAAGACTAAAAAGACTCTTGAAGAGATATGATATCTTTATTTAGGCTATTCCAACAACATGATGGGCAACATGGAGTTATTTGCTACTATGGATGAGAAATTCGAGACCAAGATCAAGCTTGGGAATAACAAGTTTTTGAAGGTGGCAACAAAAGGCATTATGGATATAAATACTGAGGAAGGTAAAAAGTAAGTTCATGATATTTATCATACTCCTGATCTTAAGAATAATTTTTTGAGTGTTTGGTAGCTTTGTGAAAAGAATTACAAAGTTGTTTATGATAAAAAATGGCATATCATATATGAAAAAACCATGGGAACAATGTTATCACTATTATTCCCATGTCAAGTAATTAAATTATTTCCTTTGAAGTTTGGATGTAACAGAAAAATGTGTCAAATGATGCTATTGAAGATAGATATGGTTATGGAATTTGAGGTATGGTCACTTAATATTTCAAAGCTTAACATTGTTGACTTCTTATGAGCTAGTTTTAGGTTTACCCAAAGTTGAAGAACACAAAGAAGTTTGTGAGGGATGTTTCATAGGAAAGCATGCTAGATAAAGGTTTCCAATAGAAAAAGTAGGGGGTCATCAACATCCACTCCAATTAGCTCATTACAATATTTGTGGCCCAATGCAAACCAAACTATTGGGTAAGCCATCTTATTTTATTACTTTTATTAATGATTTTTTGAGAAAATATTGGGTATTACTTTTGAAGAACAAATATGAGGATTTATATGTTTTCAAAAACTTTAAAGCATTTTTATAAAATGAAAGCATATATAGAATTAAGTGCTTACGAACTAATCACGGTGGTGAGTATTGCTCAAGGTTGTTTGCATAGTTTTGTGATAACAATAGAATCAAAAGGTAACTCATAACTATATACACCCCTAAATAAAATGGAGTGTATAAAAGAAATAACCAAAATGTAGTTGAAATGACACAAAGAATGCTTCAAACCAAGGGGTTGAGCAATTATTTTTTAGCTAATATGGTTTCCATAGTAGTATGCATTCTTAATAAGAGTCCCACAAGTCCTCTTCATATAATGACTTATTATGAAGCTTGGTATGAGAAGAGATCCAATGTTAATCATTTTAGAGTTTTTGGTTGTTTATCCTATGTTTATGTTACTAATGAGAAAATGAGGAATCTTGATCCAAAAATTGAACCTTGTATTTTTGTTGGATATTGTGAAAATAACAAAGCTTATAGGATTTACAATCCAAAGACTATCAAAGATATGGTTTTTAGAGATGTGATTTTTGATGAAGAAGGAGTATATGATAATCACAGAGACCAAGTTAGTAAGACCATCAATGTTGGTAATGACAACATTGGTGGTGGACAACTCAATAGTGTACCTACACCTAAATTAAGTCTACCAAGTAGTCCTAAGGAGATTTGATCAAGTTATTCAAGTAATTCATCACCTATTATTGATATTACGAAGACTAAGAAGGGGAAGAGAACTCTTCAATATCACCCACTATATCAAATGTTTGACAACAAATTTAAAAAGAAGATTACAAGAGGCTAAACACAATATGTTGATCAAATTAAATTCAATATTGGAAAGGTTACACATATATAAATATGATGAATAAGATATTAAAGATGAGTCAATCAATTATGCTTTGATATCTCAAGAAAATTTTGATCCATTTTTATTTTGAATATTGTTGTACAATAGATGTGTAAGTGCAAGCAATGTAAGAAGATATCAATTTAATTCAAAATAATGATAATTTGGAGGTAATGATACTTCCAAATGATAAGAAATGTGTGGGTTCCAAGTGGATCTACAAGATAAAGTATAATATTGATGGTAATATTGAAAGTCATAAGGTTATATTTGTTGCTAAAATTTTCACATAAAGGTATGGAAAAAATTATGAAGAAATATTTCCACTTGTATCAAGGCAAGAAATAATCATAATGATCATTTCTATGGAATTCAAAAGTATATGGAGTGTGTATCACTTGGATGCAAAAGTACCTTCTTGAATGAATACTTAGAAGAAGAAGTGTATGTACAATGATTACAATATTTTGAGCTTAAAGGTAAAAGAGACTTTATATACAAGTTGAAGAAGGTCGTATATGAACTTAAGAAAGTACCAAAGGATTGGTATGCCTAGATATATGGATAATTTCAACAAAGTGGATTCAAAAGGATCAAGAATGAGCCTATTGTATACTCCATGAAAGAATGTAATGATATTATTCTTAAATATTTTTATGTAGATGATTTGATTCATATGGGAAGCAAATAACAATTGAAATATGAATTTAAAAATGATATAATGAATGAGTTTGAAATGAAATATTTGGGGTTGATGCATTACTTCCTTGGAATGGAGGTTCATCAACATGAAGATGAATTTTTATTTTTCAAACAAAGTATGCTAAAGATATGTTGAAGAAGTTTTGTATGGGAAAATATAAACTTATCCCCACTCTAATTGTGTATGGGGTAGTGTTGTGAAATGAACATGGAGCTTAGAAAATAAGTGTTACAAGTTATAGTAATATTATCGGAAGTTTGATGTTTCTTACTAGCAATAGACTAGGCATTACTTTTATCATTTTTCCTGTTTCAAGATACATGAATGAACCATATAAAATTCGTTTGAAGTCTTCCAAGTGAATATTGAGTCATGTAAAAGGTACTATTGTTTTTTGTATTCATTATTATCCATATAAGGAGAAGGATCTTGTTGGCTTTAGTGATTTTTATTGGTGTGGCAAGTTGGATAATTGGAATTCTACTTCTACCAATTGTTTTTATCTTGGTTTTAGTTTGATCATATGGAGCTCAAAGAAGCAAGGATCAATTGCTTTTTCCTCCATAGAAGTTGAGTATATACTATAGTCTATAATCACTTCAACTAGTATACAAGTGTTATGGCTCAGGAAGGTATTTGAGGAGAGTGGTGAGAAGCAATGTCATGCTATAGTCATTTTTTGTGATAATATGGGTACAATTCAATTGGAAAATAATACCATCCATCATAGTAGGTCTAAACACATTGATTTAAAGTATTTTATTATTAGTGATATAGAACAAAATAAATAAATGGATTTGAAGTACTATAACACTCAAAAACAACTTACTAGTGTTTTCACAAAAGAAGTTGCCAAAGGTCAATTTTAAAACTTAGAGATAGTCTTGTGGGCATGTGATAATTAGGAGCAATAGAAAAATGAAAAAAAATTATATTCAACCTTGGAAACATAAGAATTACAAAGTTTAAATAGTGGTTGATTAAACAACCTTGGGGAATATAGGAGAAGTTAGGAAAAGAAGAACAATATGGAGGAAAGGAGAAAGGGAATTTGGTGTTTTCTGCCTTGTCGCCCATGCCGTCCAATCTGCCCAATCAGATACCATCCAAGTCAAACTACCTGCCCAGTCAGCTATCGTCCAAGGAGGTAAAAGGGTAAGATCCAAATCTTACCGTTGCAAATAATTTTTTTACTCCTTTTAACTAGCTTAATTTCCAACATTCTCCCCCTTAAATTTGAGAGGACTGACTATATAGTCTCTTAGCTTTATATATTGATCTTTAGCTATACCTTTGGTGAATATGTCTACAATATTATCCAAAGTGCTACAATATTAAAGCTCAACTATCTTTTGTTCCACCATATCTCGAATGAAGTGATACTTCATATCGAAATGCTTTTATCTGATATGGTGAACTAGATTGTATGCCAACTGAATGACACTTATGTTATCACAATACAATCAAGTTGGACCAATTTGATTTTCTCCAATCTCTTCAAGAACTTTTCTCAACCATAGGGCATGAGTACTAGCATGTGTGATGGCTATATACTCAACCTTAGTCGATGACAATGCTACAACAGTTTGTTTCTTGGAACTCCATGTAATTAGTCCTGATACTAGACTAAAACAATTTCCTGATGTAGATTTCTTGTCATCTATATTGCTTCCCCAATCACTATCATTGAAGCCAACTAATTTCATAGAATTAAAATTTTGGTAATGGATTCCAAAATCCAATGTACCTTTTACATATCTTAAGAATATTTTAGTTGCTTGTAGATGTAGCTCAGATGGACTAGCCATAAACCTTGAAACTAGAGAAATAGTATATTGAATATCGGGCCTTGTATTGGTGAGAAACATCAGACTAAGTGGTCATGTCAACATTTGATGCTCCATCATCCTTGATTAATTGGATCGCATGTCCAGTTGGAGTTGCAACTTATTTGCACTGCTCCATGGCAAATTTCTTGATCATATCTTGAGCATACTTTTGTTGACATATGAAGATCCCTTTATTTTATTGATGCACTTCCATACCTAGGAAGTATCGCATTAAACCAAGATCTTTCATCTCAAACTATTTTATCATGGAGTTTTTGAACTCCATATTTATTTTATTGTTACTACCCATTAATATTAGATCATCCACATACAAACAAACTATGAGAATGTCTGCTCCATGCTTTAGGTAGTACATAGTTGGTTCACTTTTGCTTCTTGTGAATCCATACTTGCTTAAATAGCCATCAATGCGTGAGTACCAAGCTCTTGGTGCTTGCTTGAGGCCATAAAGTGATTTCTTCAATTTGTAAACAAGGTTCTCCTTTCCTTGTTCTTGAAAACCTTGAGGTTGTTGAACATAAACCTCTTCTATCAAGTATCCATTTAGAAAAGCACTTTTCACATCCATGTGTTGAACATTCCATCCTTTATGGGCTGCTAAGGAAAGAACTGATCTGATCGTTTCTTGTCATGCAACAGGAGCAAAGGTTTCCTCATAGTCAATGCCAATTTTTTGAGTAAAACCTTTTGCTACTAGTCTCGCCTTATGCCTCTCAATGCTTCCATTAGAATTTTACTTGGCCTTGTAGACCCATTTACATCCAACACATTTTTTTCCTTTGGGTAGCTTTACTAGCTCCCATGTATCATTATTGTTTATAGAGGTTATTTCCTCTTTCATGGCTTCTTGCCATACATTTTGAGTACAAGCCTTATCATAGCTAGCTGTTTCTAGTTGTGTACTAGCCAATAAAGCATAATTGACTACATATCCCCTAGGATCATGGGAGTCATCATCCCCATACAATTGTAAATTTTCAAGTTGTTGCAAAACTATATTCATTTCACTATCTTGGCTTCTAGTGAATCTTCTTTGGAAATTCTAATCCAAAATTTGAAAATATGGATGATGTTGTAATGTTCTTTTACCTCTTTATGGAGAGTCTCTGTTAATGTCCATTGGTGAAGAACTTACTAATCTCTGTGGAGAAGGACTTGGAGTGGTGGTTTAAGTACTTGATGTAGTACTCCTGCTTGGGCTTGGAGGGGGTGGCGTGCCTTTGATTTTCTTTGGAGACACCTGCTATACCTGTGAAGAACTTACATCTTGGGACTCATCATCAACAAAAATTCTTTGATGACCCCATTCTCCCCTTTCATAAAAAATTACATCCCTGGAGAGTATAACTTTATGAGTCTTCGGATTGTAGAGTCTATATGCCTTTGTAGACTCACAATACCCTACAAATATACAATCTTGACTCTTTGGATCAAGCTTCTTCCTTTTCTCATCAAGATTGTGTGCATATGATAAAGAACCAAACACTTTGAAGTGCTTTACATTAGGTTTCTTTCTGTACCACCCCTCATAAGGAGTGACACCATCTAAACTAGAAGTAGGACTTCTATTTAGAATATATACACTGGTTCTTACAACCTCTAGCCATCACATATGAGTTAGATGCTTAGTATGAAGCATTGATCTCGCCATTTCAACTATGGTGTGGTTATTTCTCTCAGCCACACCGTTCTATTGTGGGGTATAGGTAGTGGTGAATTGCCTTTTAATCCCACTTGCTTTACAATATTTCAAGAATGCTTTTGAGGAGTATTCACCTCCTTGATCTGTCCTAAGATATTTTACATAATTCCCACTTTGATTCTCTACATTGTTTCTAAAATCTATGAAGCAATCAAAAGCTTCATCTTTATGTTTCAAAAAATAAATCCAGCACATTCTAGAGAATTCATCTATGAAAATGAGAAAATAAGAATAGTTTTTGAGACTCTGTGTTTGCATTGGTCCACAGATGTCTAAATGTACTAACTGAAGTGGATAGCTGGCTCTCCACACTTGTCCTTTTGGAAAATTTGACCTTGAGTGCTTTCCCAAAGCACATCCTTCATAGACCTCCTTTTGTTCATTGATTTTGGGAAGTCCTGTCACCATAGCTTGAGAAGTGAGAAGTTTCAAGCTAGTGAAATTAAGGTGATCATATCGCAAGTGCCAAAGCACACTTAGATTTGTTATAGCTAAATTTTCAAGTTGAGTTCCTCCTGGCTCACAAAATTTGAGAGGGAATAACCTGTTCTTGGTCATGGGGACCTGTGTGATGACATGATTACAGTTATTTGTATAAAAAATGATACATTGTCTTTCATTAAATACAAGCTTGTAATTGTTTTTCATCATTTGTCCAACGCTTAGCAGATTGTGTTGGAGCTTTGGAGTGTAATAGATGTCATGCACTTTCTTTAGTCCTTATTTGGTTGGAACCTCCATGGCTCAAATACCCTCTACTTGTAATGTCTTATCATCCCTTTATTTGATTTAGGATTTATAAGTGGAATCTAGAGTAGCAAATAAATGTTCTTTGTCACTCATGTGGTTTGAACAACCAGTATCCAGAATCCATGTGTCATTTAGATTGTGTTATGATTTTCCATATGAAAGAAAACATTAGAGGTATCATATTCTTCTCCATAATTACCATATTGACTATTGCTACCTTGTGAAGACTTTTACCAACAGTCGTGAGCGAAGTGACCTAGATTGCCATAGTTGAAACAAACTAATTTTGACTTGTCACTTCCTCACCCTTGATTTCCACTTTGTCCTTGATTTTAATTTCCACCTCTTTGTTGATTGCCTCCTCTATATGAGTTGCCTCCTCTGTTGGAATTGCCTCCTCTGTTCTGGTTGCCTCCTCTATTTTGATTGCCTCCTCTATAGTTGCTTCTACCTCTACCTCTTTGCTTGCCTCTACCTTGACCTCTTCCCTGTCCTCTTCCATTGTTTTCATTGGAAGTGAAGGCCTTATCATCGCCTCCATAGCTAGTTGAAGGATTTTCAGGAAACCTCTCTTCATGTGACATTAACAATCCGATTAATGCATTGAATATTAAAAGGAAAAGATATTTGAATTCTTCTATAATCATGGTGTAGACACCAAAATCCAGCCACTTGCAAGTCATCTATACCTTCTTGTCAGCCACGTGTCGGTCATCCACTTTCTCGCCATTATTTAGCCCAATTTCACCTTTCCCACCATTATTTGGCCCAAATTTCACCTTTCCCACCATTTTTCATCCCCAAATTTATTTAAATTAATATTTATTTTAATATTTTAATATTTTAATATTTTAATATATATATTTAAATAATAGTTTAAGTGATTTAATCTGAGCCATCCATCCTTCATTTAATCTCATCCGTCCATCCATCTTAATCCATTCCACAACCAAGATTTATTCTCTACCCTTGGATCCGCTTTAATCTTAGCCACACGTTCAAAGTGTCGTTAAAACCCTAAAGTGTGCCCTAAGAGTGGATTATAAATTGAGTCACTTTGATGGCTCAAACCCTATGTCTTTTGCTACTTCTATCTCTGATTCTAATTCTTTTACTGTTATCTCCTCTCTTCCGCTACCATTTTGCCGCATCCATCACCGCTTCCGTTGCCGCTTTTGCCGCCATTCCTTCTGCAGCATTCTGCAGAATCTCCCATTCCTGTCGCAAGTGCCTGCGAGCATTTATCCCTTCACCAAGTGCCCACGGGCATTTACCAAGTGCCCACGGGCATTTAACAAGTGCCCGCGGGCGTTTACCTACAGCCACAGACTCAGACCGGCGTCTGTAATATAGATCCAGAAGCACGCGGGCATTCAGTGAGTGCACCAGGGCACCTTTCGCAGCCTATTATGACAACAACATTACTTCCAGGTGTCACCTGGTCTAGCTGCGTTAACAGAGAATAGGTATAAATTAGTTTAAAGCAAGTAGCCGTATTTTATGTATTAATCTGTTATTGATTTCCTGCATTCCATTTTTATAGGGTTTTAGATTATTTCTGAGGGCTCACGCAGTAGAGCCCTCTCATTAATTTCTAACTCCTTGATAGTGTTAATGTGTGCGAGTTTTTGATAACAGATCCAGTTTATTGATGGCAGCTGATTAAGCTGGAGTGGTCCAAGAAAGGGATACGACAAAGCCCACTCACTCTGTTGGGATTGAAGATACGTTCTTCGGAAGCGCCACCATTCGTGCCAGCTAGGGTTTCGGAGAACCCTAGCATAATTTTTAATTGTGTATCACAAATAAAGGGTTACAGGCCCAATTGTATTCAAAAAGGAGTTTTTAAACTCCATCGATTAATAGAAATCGTTTGTTTTTGTGCAACTATTCTGTACTCTGTCATTGTGATTTTATTTCTGTTTGGCATGTATTTTTAATCTACAAATGGCGATCACGGTGGGACCCCCTAGGGTTTCATATTTTTAATACTTGCTTTACTAATCTGTTCTTGTTTTCTGTTTTATTTTGCAGGTTCCAGAAATCGTGAAATTCACTGTTCCAACGAACTAGGGTTTCTGAGCTTGCGAAAACGCAGCAGACGCAGAGGGGCGTCTGGAAGTCCAATACGAAACACAGAGGTGCGTTTCGCACTGTGCAGACTCCCGTGGGCGTTTGAAGTCAGTTTTACAAAAAAGCGTAGGCTTCCAAGTAAGTGTTGTACTTTTACATTTTTGGTTTTTCTGCCATATTTTGTTTCTTTTTCAGATCATTACTTTAAAATGAACAAAAACTAAGTAATCTGGAAAAGAACAGTTATTTTTAATTACATTTTTTTTTGTTCTTTGCATTGCATTATTGATTGTTGATTGCATTAAAAAAAAAAAAAATTTGCATACCTAGCTGCATATTAGAATAGCTACGAATTATTTGTTTTAATTATCTAAGTAGGACTATTGATTGGATGTCAATAGTACTCCTGCCATTGGGTGATTCCAGGCAGAGAAGTGGACGAACCTTCAGGTTGCTCCTTTGATATCTGATATCATTGGTAGGCAGGGGGTTTTAAACGATGTACTCCACTTCTTTAGAGGAAATGACATGTTTTCAGTAGCCTCTTTCTTAGATCATTAGAACTTTTGATTTATAGCCTTGTATGTACACATTAGATAACTAAAACATTTAAAAAAAAAAAAATTATTGCATTTTCATATTGCATTTAAAACAGTGATATCTGGATTTCATCACCAGGTATTGCTTGAAGTTTAGTGACGGTGGAATTCATCTCCATCTATTAAACTTCTGCCTTAGACACCATAGGTCACCCCCGAGCAAACTTGCTGGATTTCATCACCAGTAAGAATCTCGTCGTCCTTTCCTAGCCATAGTTTTTACCTTTTTTGTGAATAATTCAAGATTAGATCACATGCAAAACTCATAAACCGGACACTTAAAATTTACTACGATTAAGATCAGAAAATAATTAATTAACCGCAGGTAAGACACATTGGTTGAAACCTAGGTTATGACTGTTTTCTGATATTTTTTTTGTAGTGTAAATTTATCATTCTAGTTTTGCATTCTTCTTTTCTAAATTTTTTTAGATTTATTGCTCTATGGTCTTAACAAGGAATCAATCTAAAATGTTAAATCTAAATAATCAAATGGGTAATTCACAAAACATCCACACCACCAACATGACCACTTATCCTAGTGAATTTCAAGGCAGGTTCACCTGCAGGTCTTTCACGCTCTTCTACCGTCTATCACATGGCCATGCCCATGGAGGAAGACAATTCCTGTCATATTACCCACATTGATATGGCCCAAGTGAAAACTCACTTAAGAGATGGCATTGGTTATGTCCTTGAGACAATCCAAGATTCCCCTATGCAAGATTCTATTTTTCAGCAAGATATTGCATCAACCATACCCGCTGGTTTCACTCAAGTCTACACTAACCCTTTTTTTGAGGCTAATGTAGTGTCTTCCCGACCACTTTCTCCTCCATGTACCCGGGTGTACACCAATTCTCTTTATGAAGTTGGTGGAAACTCTTCTAGCCATAACTAATTTCAACCCGCTTCTTCCCAAACCATTTATGGTTTCACCCTACCTGGAACACAGTCTATTATTCCTTCCCAGGTATCGCCTAATTCAGCCAACTTCATCGCCCCTGCTATGTAGTCTTCTGTGACTACCATGGCAGCCTGCCCTCCACATTCATCCAATCATCCCACCTCCCTTGGGTTAGAGATTAATAAGGTTAAGGAGTATCTCGACAAATTGATTTTACAACAACAGCAACAAAATGCTCAACCACCTATCGTAGTAAATCCTATACCCCAACCAATTTCTACCCAGCCAGCTTTTATTAGCTCAGGCCCCACCTGGGTACCCCAATCTTCGGTGGTGTCCATTCCTACCCCACATTTCTCCAAACCCAGTCCAGTTCATCATTCAAACCAATCACCTTCTTTTCGGTATCATCCATACCAACAACATGTCCATTCTACACCGCCTAATCCAGGCAATTTCATCCCATCTCATCAATTTTCCACTCTTCCATTACATCATCATAATCATCAAACAAGTCAAAATTTTAATGAAGATCCACGACTCCATGCTATGCAACAACAGATTGAAAACCTTATGCTTAACGCGCCTGGATCATTTAGTCAGAAACCTACGCTAAGGTCATTGATAAATCAACCAATTCATCCTTCAGTACCTTCACCACCATATTCGACTGATTTCACATTACCGATGTTTGACAAATTTTGAGGAACTGAGGATCCTCATGAACATGTGAGCTCATTCATGCATGCTTGCTTTAGAATCCAAAATAATGATGCTCTTATGCTCAGAAATTTTCCTCAGACATTAGGAGGAGATGCTGTACAGTGGTATAATCATTTAGCTCACCATAGCATTTATGCTTATGAGCAATTGATTAATCAGTTTTTAGAACGATTCTCCCTGAATGTACAAAAGAGAGTCTCATTAGCCGACTTATACAAGCTCAAACAACATGAGGATGAGACTGTTTATGACTTTGGAAACCATTGGAGGGCTATCATTAATAAACTGCCATTCTCCCTACCAATGGAGGAGTTAACCAAAATGTTCACCCAGAGTTGTTTAAAACCTATCTCTTGGTTACTCCAATTACAACAATGCAGGACTTTTGAAGAGGCTTTGGCCCAAGCAAGTATCATTGACGACATTAAAGTCCAAGAGGGTGTTTTAAAACCCCGTACAAAAGAATGGCAACAAAAGGGCCAACAACGAAATAATAATTATGGCCAAAACAAACAAACACAGGCTAGTACAGCCTCAAATGTTAACCAAGTTAATCAAGTGGTGGCGAGTCAGCCCGTAATGGCTCAACAACAACAAGTAATGCAAAGTCAACTGCAACCAATTGCTTATCATGCGGTACCCGCCCCTACTCAACCAGCTCCCAATATTGGGCCAACCATGGAAACTCGACCTTGGCAAAACAATCGTCCCAAGCGACAGTTCACACCTTTAGATGAACCATATGCGGTCATATTCAACAAGTTATATAGCACAAATCAATTAATGTTACCTGAGTTTAAACCTTTAGACCCATCTAGGAGGGGGAAGTATTACAATGAGTACCTATTTTGTCCTTATCATAGGCAAAATGGGCACGATATCAATAATTGTACAACTTTCAAACATGTGATCCAAGATCTTATTGAGATTGGAGCCATTAAATTGGATAGCCCCTTAGCCCAAAAAAATCAAAATCTTGGTATATTTCAAACACCCCTTCCACATCGGGAGGAAGCTCCAACAACTTCAGGGGGAGTAACTCAGGTAACTCCTCCTAATCAAGTCAACCATGTACAACAATACCAAGGTTTTGTGGGTACTATTAACGTAGTAACCCGGGGTCAAAGGGCGAACCAACCAAATCAGGGCTGAACCACGACCACACCGTACAAACCCCCAGTCCACCTCGGGTAACAGTGACCCAACGACGTGCTAGTACTTCTCAACAACCGCTAAATCATTCTACTCAACGCCAACGACCTATCATGTCATTGAGTAACCGGTTAACTACCAGTTTAAAAATGGCTTCTGCCAAGTTATCGATCTATGACCTCATTCAACAATCTCCCCCGCATAGAGAGGCATTAATGGAAATATTAAAGTCAATCGAGCTTCAAACTCAAGATACTAATGCCTTCAACAACTTTGTGGGGAGTATTCAAACATGCATGGAGCCCTCCATCACTTTCTATGATTTTGAAATAAAACCTATGTCAATAGAAAGTATAGATCCTCCACTACATATCATGGCCAAGATCGATAACAAGCCATTCAAGAGAGTCTTAATTGACACCGGTTCCTCAATCAATATCATTACAACATCGGCGTTGAGTCATCTAAAGTTGTCGCCATCCCTTATCACAAAGTCGACTTTTACTCTTAAAGCATTCAATGATGCTTTATCTTCCACGGTTAGCACGGTTATCTTGCCCATTAAGGTAGGGGCCCGAACTTTGCATACCTTGTTTCACATCTTGGAAGGGACCATGGCATACAATGTATTGCTTGGACGGCCTTGGCTTAGGGAGATGAGATGTGTCCCTTCTAACTGCATCAATGTCTGAAGTATGTATATGAGGGATAGGTTCATTGTGTACCTGCTGACACAGAACCCTTCAAACATTGCAACTATGTCTCAAATCCTTATGAAATTGTGTTGCCATCCACTCATCTTTTCTTGACCCCATCTATTTCTTTTATACCATCTTCTTCTAAAGCTCCCATTCCTAAGGAGCCACCCATCATATCGCAACCATCTTCCTCTTCCGCTATTCCATCTCATTCACCACTTTCTTCATCAACTAATCTTCCTTCTTCTTCATCAGTGACCACATGCACATGTGGCCATGACCAATCATCTCTTTCCACGTCATTACCCCCTTCTTCTACACCTTCTTCAACATCACCTATTATTCTTCCATCTTCCCAACCATCACCAGTTGATGTTTCACAAGTCAGTGAAGCATCAACCCAACCAAATCCTTCCAATTCTTCTATCCCACATTCTTCTATTCCATCATCAAGTCCATCTCCCTCCCAAGTCAAGGTCCATCTCACTGATGCAGGTATTGGTGAGTATTCCATCCAAGATGTCCACATCACACCGTTCAATGTACAAATAGTTAAAGATTTTGGTCGTCCACATGACCAACATTTATCCATTGGATCGGTTTATAACATGGGCTCTATGCCAAATTCCATTAATTTTGTATATGGGGGAATAGATTCATCTTCTAGTCCTACTACCATACTAGAACCCAAGCATCCAGTCCCTGCCAATATTGAAAGGATGGAGGGTTTTCCCTCTCGCTATTTCCACAGACATAATTGGCAGCAATTTGGCCTAGGTCGATACGAGCAAGGGGTAACTGAACACATCGATATGCCATATCAGAGACCCACTGAGCGTTTTGGTCTGGGCTACCAACCACTTCCATCCCTTTCTTCTTTTGAACGAGCTTTTCAAAGCATTAATCTTAATTCAGAAGAAGAAATCCTCCACCCCGACGAATTCGAAGATGAAGTCTATGAAGAATTTGATGTCATGTCAAATGCTGATGAATCTGAAGAAGAGTCGGCGCCCATTGTTCCCCTCACTAAACAAGACGAGTTTTATCTCCAATTTTTCCCTCTCCAAGAGGCCATCTTTCGCTTGCTTCTTCCACAAGAACGAGGTGAACCACCCCCTCCACCACATCCATAAGCCATAATCCAAACTTGTATTATATGTATATACTAAAATAGTGGTTTTCACTAATACCAAAAAAAAAAAAAAAAAAAAAAACGAGAAAATTCCAAAAAAAAAAAAAAAAATCAAAATATATAAAAATACTTTATTGCTTTATGTATGTGTGTAATAGTGGTTTTCACCACTACAAAAAAAAAAAAAAAACTACCAAAAAAAAAAAAAAAAAAAACTGAAAAACTATGTTGTTTTGCACTTCAGGTCTTCCGAGGTCTTCACCGGTTTTCCCTTCCATTTCGCCTATCCTTTCTTCCATAAGTCGACAATGAATTTTGAAGACTTATTCACACCACTCCATAATCCATATGATCCGGATAAGCCAATCCTGATAAACCCAAGTCTGATTGACATGGATCGGATTTCATTCCCTCCATCTATTTCAGAGTTCATCCTTTCCAAGGAATTGTTAAGGGCTTCCGCCAACTACATTCCTCCTTCACCTCCACATTCACCTTCATCTTCTAAGCCAGAGGTCTTCCAGCCAGACATAGATGAGAGCAAGGCACATGAGCTTGATGACATTTTAGATGACATAAATCTGATCCCTACTCCCCATCAGCTTGAGGAAGGTTCCCATGTCTATTGAAGAAACTATCGATGTAGACCTTAGTACAGACCAAGATGGCACCCAAATTGTGAAACTGGCTAAAAGTCTATCATCAGAAGAACAAGAGAAAATGATTGCTCTACTCAAGCGAAAGAAGGAGATATTTGCATGGTCTTACAAAGACATGCCAGGCCTAGACCCTAATTTGGTTGTCCATAACCTCACCTTACAAAAAGATGCTAAACTTGTCAAACAGAAACTTAGGAAAATGCATCCTACCGTGGCCCTCCTAGTTAAATCGGAGATTCAGAAACTTCTGGATGTTAAATTTGTCGTCCCGATTGATTATCCTGAGTGGCTTTCTAACATGGTACCCGTTCGCAAGCCTAACGGGGGGATATGTGTTTGCACCGATTTTTGAGATCTAAATAAAGCGTGTCCTAAGGATGACTTTCCTCTTCCAAACATTGATACTCTTGTCGACACTTGCGCTGGTCATGAAATGCTTTCGTTCATGGATGGATTTTCAGGATACAACCAGATTCGAATAAACCCTGAAGATCAACACAAAACAACATTTACCACACCTTGGGGAACTTTTTGTTACAGGGTGATGCCCTTTGGCCTTAAGAACGCAGATGCAACCTATCAACGAGCCATGATTTATATTTTCCATGATTATATGCATAATATTATCGAAGATTACGTGGATGATTTATTGGCAAAATCTAAAACTCGACAAGAGCATTTTGATGTATTGGAAAAAGTTTTTGATAGACTTCTAGAGCATAAAGTAAGGTTGAACCCTAAGAAATGTGTCTTTGGTGTTACCTCAGGCAAACTCCTAGGTTTTATTATCTCTAAACGAGGTATTGAGGTGGACCCAAAAAAGGTCAAAGCCATTATGGAAATGTGTTCCCCAACTAATTTGAAGGAGTTGCGTAGTTTACAAGGAAATATTAATTCAATCCGTCGCTTTATTGCGCAACTTTCTGATAAGTGTAGGCCATTTTGCCACCTACTACAAAAGGGGGTACAATTTTCATGGACAGATGAATGTCAGAAAGCCTTTGATGACATCAAGCGATACTTAGCATCTCCGCCAGTCTTAGCTCCGCCTCGTCCGGGGGTCCCTTTCAACCTTTATATCTCAGCAACAGACTTTGCCTTAGGGACAATGCTTGCACAAAAGAATGAACAAAATCGCGAGCAAGCTATCTATTATATTAGTTGAACATTGGTAAGCTATGAAACCCGATATGCTTATGTGGAAAAGTTGTGCTTAGCAGTGGTTTTTGCCACTAAGAAACTTCGTCATTATATGCTTAGCCATACAACATATGTCATAGCTAGAGAAAACCCTCTGCGTTATATGATGACTCGCACTTATAATAACACTCGTACCGCTAAATGGATAATGTTGCTTACCGAATTCGATCTTGAATTCATTAGCCAAAAATCCGTTAAAGGTCAAGTTATAGCCGATCAACTTGCGAAGCTCCACTACCTAGTGATCATCCTTTGATTATTGAGCTCCCGGATGATTCGGTATTTGCTATCATTGAACAAGAAGAGGACATCATTTCGGAGGAAGATGTTGACATCACACTATTCTTTGATGGCTCTAAGTGCGCGAAAGGTCAAGTCTTGGAGTTGTATTTCATACACCTCAAGGGATTCCCATCCCTTTATCATTCAAACTAGACTTCCAATGCACCAATAATACAGCAGAGTATGAAGCATTAATTTTAGGTCTTCAATCAGCCATAGCTATGAGTATTAAGCGTATTCGGATATTTGGGGATTCTCAACTCGTGGTTAAACAAATTACAAGAGAATACCAAGCCAAAGAACCTACCATTAAGCTTTATCATGATGTTGCAATGAAGTTGCTCTCTAAGTTTGATTGGTATGAGATCACTAGTTTGCCTCGTTCGACTAATAGATTTGCGGATGCCATGGCCTCTCTTGGATCATTGATTCCAAAGGACTCCCTTGGAGAGGTATAGCCCCTAATCATTTCCACAATTTCTAAGTCTGCAATTGTCCGTGCTGAGTCTAAAGATGAAAAAGATGTTTGCTTTATCCATTCGGATCCATATGAGCCTTGTTCTAGTGAGATAGTGGCCTTCCTCAAGTTTGGAACATTTCCACCTGATTTGTCTCGAACTGCCCGCCGCTGCTTTAAGCAAAAGGCAGCTCGTTTTGTTCTTTTGGGGGATGTGTTGTATAAACATGGATATGATGGAGTACTCCTCCGCTGTCTAGAAGTAGGTGAAACACATAGAGCTATTGCTGAAGCCCATGATGGTACTTGTGGTTGTCATTTTAGTGGAATGGCCATTGCGAAGCGTATTTTACGTATGGGGTATTATTGGCCCACTATGGAACAAGATTGTTGCAAATATGTTAAACAATGTAAAAAGTGTCAAGAACATGCTAATTTAATCCATATACCATCACAAGCTTTACAGACCCATCCAAAGCCTTTGGCCCTTCTCATAATGGGGTCTCGATTTAATTGGCAAGATTTCACCTACCTCTTCAGGACAGACATACTTTCATCATTACAGACAATCGAATACTTCACAAAGTGGGTTGAAGCTATTCCTCTAACCAAGATCGACGGGTCCTAGAATTGTGGAGTTTATACTTCACCATATCATTTGTCGTTTTGGTATTCCCTCTAAAATCATTTTTGATAACGGAAAGTCTTTTAATAATAAGGATGTTCGAGCTCTTTGCGAAAAGTATAATATCCAACATAGTTTCTCAACTCCTTACTACCCACAAGCCAATGGACAAGCTGAAGCTTCCAATAAGACCATAATTGCTATTCTTAAGAAACTTGTTAAAGAAAATCATAAAGATTGGCATACACAAATCCCCTTGGCATTATGGGCTTACAGAACAAGCATCAGAACTCCCATTGGGGCAACGCCATTTTCTTTGGTCTATGGAGCTGAAGCAATCATGCCTCTTGAGCTTGAGATCCCTTCCTTGCAATTTTTTTTGCAGGAATTTATCAATGATGATACTACTAGACAAGCACGTCTTGATCAACTCACACTCATAGATGAAAAATGAATCAATGCTTTAGAGCATTTGCGATTTTATCAAGACCGATTGAAACATGCTTACAATGCCAAAGTTCATCTAAGAGAATTTCAAGTAGGGGATCTTGTCCTTAAAGAGAATCAACAAAACACCAATGCATTGCCACATCTTAGAGATAAATTCACGGCTAATTGGTTAGGTCCATATATGGTCATTGAAAGAGTGGGTAATGGAACTTATAGACTTGCCAGTTTAGAGGGAGAGGAAGAACCCGAACCACTTAATGTTATACACTTGAGAGCATTCTACGCATAGTTTGAATTTTATATGTACATATATACATGGCTTGTACAAAAAAAAAAAAACAAATAAAATAAAAAAAATTTGCATTTCATTATTAGTTGCATACATCTCATTCAAAAACATTGCATTTCATGTGCATACATCTCATTGAAAACCATAACATTTCATTTTCAGCCATAGTTGCATATCATGTTAGAGACCATTCTATCTTTTAGATATAAAATTTGGTCAAGCAAAAGTCATGTTGCCTTAATCAGGGGCACCTTCACAAAATCCATCAAACCGAATTGTCATTCGTACATCCATTTTCCATTTGCACATATTTACATTGCCAAAATGTTTTCAGTCACTCAGCCATTTCTAGTGTTTTAAGAAAACTTGGAAATGCATGTCAAAGTTCTCTAGGGCCATATCACAAATTACACTAAATAAAATCTTGAGTATTGGGAAATGATTTCAAAAGCGGTCTTGAACCTATCACATTTTCACATCTTAAAAACATCTTGTGTCAAAGAGAGATAACACCATCCTTAGGTTGTGCCTCGAAGTGAACAGGGTAATCCTCATATGTCCTATCATGCAAACATAGTCCATAAAATAGTGGTTCTTACCACTATCACAAGCAACCACAAAATATAAATATAAACAAAGTAGTAAGGATAGGGTAAAATTCTCATCATACTTCGATTGAGAATCCGATTCCCCAAAGCTCTAAGGAAATGAACATTTTTCACACACCACTGATCCCAAATAAGTTGTAAGGATCGTACTACTTGTCTAGTCAGATAGATAGGTAGTCATCCCCAAGGCTTACAAAGGTCAAAAACAACATGGACTATGGAGTTAACCTTCACCGGGGCTATAGACGCTTGACTGGCAGTGGAGTATACTCATTTGCGTGGCGACATGTCTCTCCTCAAAGAGAGACCTCCCGAATGCTCATACGGACAAACTAGCTTTGGGGTCTTCTCCATAACAGGGGTACCTAATTTATGCAAGATGAGGTTAATGAACACACTTGCACACACACGAGTTTTTGATTGCCTAGAGTCACTACCATGCTTCTGATTTGGTTAATGAACTCGCATGCACACACATTTGGTCCTAGTTGAATTAGGCAGTATTAGTAAGTTTGTTTGATACCACTAGCATGTTTGAATCTTTGTAAAATAGTATTCCTCCATATTTTCTTCCATATCAACCTCCATATCTTCTTCCATATTCATGTCATTCCATACATCATCCATTCACAAGCCACCAAGTTCGGTGCCACTGATTAAACAATTATGATAGCAGTTGGCTAAATCTAACTATCTAAAAGTATGAGTGCTTATTAGTGCATATTTCATTTACTTAGTCTCGCATTAATTATCTATAACTTTGCATTCCATTCCATCACATATGCATTAAAACATATCAAAACATGCATCACAAAAACATAGGCATTCACACAAAAGAAAGTAAAACACTAAAAATAAAAGCCATGTATATATATGTATAAAGATCAAAACATACAGTGAATGCCAAAAGGCTACAAAATACAATAGAGCACCAAGGCTCATAAAGAGTGCATCTAAGCACTAAGCTAACCATCAAAAGAGGATCCCTGTGACCTAGTAGGAGCCCTAGACCTAGTGGTGTGCCTAGACTCACTACGCCTAGATACAGAGGAGGATGGAGGATCAGGCAACACAATGTGATGCCTAAACAATGTGTCCTCCAGAGCCTCAATATAACGAGTCCTAGACCTAAGTCTAGATATGTCTATCTCGTGTCATCGCTCTCGCTCCGCTAGCTCTGCCTAGAGTCTCGTCACCCTGTCATCCTGGGGCACCCTAGTCGCTCCATCCAAGTCTGCCTGCATCTGGGCCATCCTCTCCTCCTGAAAAGCTATCAGGGCATCCTACTCTGCATCCTGTTGCTCCAGCCGAGCTATTCTCTCATCCCGGACAGCTAGCATAGCATCGTGCTCTGCTATCTACTGCTGCGCACTGCGCCAGATCATCCTCATGCCCGCTAGGGGGTACCTCCCTAGTCTCTCCTGCGACCTCTCCTAGGCCCTCGCCATCATCCTCCTCGTCATCTCCGCTCCCCGGTGTCTACCGTACCATCTTCCCCTTTCACCTTCGACTGTCAGCTCAAAGGCGGGGACCCTCCCTGCGCTTGGGAACCTCTACGGTTCCCTCATCCTCTCCAGCTCCAACAGCCACCAATGGTGGCTCCCACCTCGGCTCTACGACCATCCATGATGCATACTCAGCTGTTACCCCGATGTCATCCACGTCGGGGATCTCCATGTCCTCATCATCCTCTGTCGCCTCCCTCCACGGCTCGGCACATGGCAAATCCCCCTCTGATCGGTGCCTCTGGTAGTGCATTGGCTCACCGGGGACATCCTGTCTAAATCCGACCTGGCGGAGCACTCGAGACATCTGTATGTACTCCGCCTTGCTGTGGCCCCGACCCACTACCCATCTGGCTTGTCGCACTCATCTCAGATGCTCTCCATCATCGATCCACCTCGCCTCCCGCCAGGGCCTCCAAATGTCTTGGGCATCTGTCAAGTCCACCCATAAACTCCTATACCATTGCCCCGATCTCACGGGGCGGCTCGGCTGTCTCTCCTCCGCCACTGGCCATCTCCTACCATAAGCCTGGATCATGTCCTAGTAAGCACATGGTAATCCCTCCGGTCGGGCCACTCTGAAGTGCTCCCAGCCCCAACACCGGAGAACCAAACTACAGCCTAGGCCCTTTCAGCCCCGTCTTCGAACCTCATACAACTCTCGGTACACCTGCGCCAATAAAGCGGGCGCCCAGGCATACACTACCCTATTAGTGAGCATCTCGCTCACTACACCCATCAGGTTCCATGGAAACCTACACCCGGTGCTGTTTGGGGCCACAATGTTGGCCAATACGAACATCATTAGAGCCTCTACCGCTACCAACTCCTTGGCCGTATACATGGCCAAGTATGGAATCCCCCTGCTCTCCGTCCGGATCTCCCTCCAGTCATCCCCAAACAACTTGGCCATCTCCGTGGCCTTATCTCGTCCAACCTCCACCCGCGCCCCCTCCACGGGAACCTTGAGGATGCGATATACATCCTCAAGCGTCACCGTCATCTCTCCAGTCGGGAGCTGGAATGTCCCCCGATCTGGATCCCACCTCTTGGCCAAAGCCGAGAGGTACCCCTCATCTGCCCGAACTACCTCCAACCGGGCTGCCTTCGCTAGCCCTACTGCTTCCAATATCTCCTAGTCTTCTTGGGACAATGACCTCCTCATCCCCGGAATGATAGGGGAGAATCGGTGTCGTGCCTCTAACACCCTAAGCTGCAAAACAACAAAACAAAAATTGGTTACAATTTTTTTTCAAAAAAAAAAAAAAAAAAAAAAAACAAATAAAAGTACTTGCTTAAATAAACAAATACCTCAGCTGGCTGCACTGGCGCATCCGCTCCCATCTCCGCCATAGCTCCCGCGTGCTTCACTCTCCCACACAACCTTTCACTTCACTTCACTTCATTCTACTCCCTCAGACGCACTTCTCTCAAGCTCGAACGCACAAATGAGCGAAATTCTCACTGAAATTGTTTAAATAGCTGGTTTTGGCGCCCTGAAACGTAGTGGGGTGTTTCATGGCGCATTCAGATGCACTGGGGCATTTCATGATGCATTCAAACATCGGCGGGCATTTCTGCCACCTCCAAATGCATACCGGCGTTTGGTGTCAGTATTGAATAACAGAACAAAACTTACAAAATTGAAGCTTACCTGCTCCAAATTTCATCAAATTGCATCCATCCATTCTTCTTATCATAATAAAACATTTTGTGAAGGTTACAACAGTTTTGGAAACAAATTTTGTCATTTTGCTCAAAAAGCGCATCATTCATCATTGATTTACAAATTGGGTTAAAAACATTCAAAACCTTCACAAAATTAACAACATTCATCAATTCCTCTGATCTATCATCAATTTCATTCATTCTTCTTTCATCATGCATATTTTTTGCCAAATTAAATTAAAGTAAACCTCGTATCTAGTGGTATATTCTATCACCTTGGCGATTGCGGCGATTTGCATCCATGCAATTCGGTAAGAGGATTAAACCACCATAAGGACACTTACCATTTATCATCATCAATTATTTCACTGTTTGAAAATTGGAAATCAACATTGGGTATCCTACTTTTCAAGTGACCTCATACCAAGATTAATTTGCTCAAAAGTTGTCATTGATGGCCTAGTTCATGGGGCCTTAAACGTGGACAATCTTCAATATCATCATTATTTTGAGTCTTGCTAGAGATTAAGGCTACCTAGGTTGATTGGTTCTGACCCGAGGAATTATCCATACAGTCACTAGGAGCATCTCTGAAGTTTTGGACTCTTTCATATTGCATCTCTGCATATCAATGGCGCCAACAAGGCAATTTCATCAATAGTATGGATTCACCCACAAGAGTTGGGGCATCCGTTATCAATTTTTAACTTTCCTAATAGTAGAATTCATCTTACATGATCATGGAATTTAAAATTTGGCAAAAATCCCTTTCTAACCGTTGGGGCAGAAAATGGTTCATCTTTCACATCACTCATATCGTCTTCAATCATATTATTTTCTGGTTTGTACACCAATCCCTTTTCTGTTGGGACATAAACAGATGGTTCATACACAAACCCCTTTTTCACCGTTGGGGCAAAAATGGTTCATTTTCTTCTGAATTTCTTCCAATTGGCTCGTGAGAACCATTCTCGCTCGCCAATTGAGGGGGTAAGCTGATAAATTTTAAATATTCTTTTATTCTTTGGTCTTCAAAGTTGTGCTTTAGTCTTGAGAGAGAGTTGCGTCTGATCCAACTTTTCGGGTGTCCTAAGTTTTTGTCGTTGCATTGTGTCTTCACACAAAGCAGCTCAAAAAGGGGCATCTGTAGACACCAAAATCCAGCCACTTGCAAGTCATCTATACCTTCCTGTCAGCCACATGTCGGTCATCCACTTTCCCGCCATTATTTGGCCCAATTTCACCTTTCCCGCCATTATTTGGCCCAAATTTCACCTTTCCCGCCATTTTTCATCCCCAAATTTATATAAATTAATATTTATATATATATTTTAATATTTTAATATTTTAATATATATATTTAAATAATAGTTTAAGTGATTTAATCTGAGCCGTCCATCCTTCATTTAATCTCATCCGTCCATCCTTCTTAATCCATTTCACAACCAAGATTTATTCTCTACCCTTGGATCCGCTTTAATCTTAGCCACACGTTCAAAGTGTCATTAAAACCCTAAAGTGTGCCCTAAGAGTGGATTATAAATTGAGTCACTTTGATGGCTCAATCCCTATGTCTTTTGCTACTTCTATCTCTGATTCTAATTCTTTTACTGTTATCTCCTCTCTTCCGCTACCCTTTTGCCGCATCCATCGCCGCTTCCATTGCCGCTTTTGCCGCCATTCCTTCTGCAGCATTCTGCAGAATCTCCCATTCCTATTGCAAGTGCCCGCGGGTGTTTATCCCTTCACCAAGTGCCCATGGGCGTTTACCAAGTGCCCACGGGTGTTTAACAAGTGCCTGCGGGCGTTTACCTACAGCCACAGACTCAGACCGACATTTGTAATCCAGATCCAGAAGCACACGGGCATTCGACAATTGCACCAGGGCGCCTTCCACAGCCTATTATGACAACAACATTACTTCCAGGTGTCGCCTGGTCTAGCTGCGTTAACAAAGAACAAGTATAAATTAGTTTAAAGCAAGTAGCCGTATTTTATGTATTAATCTGTTATTGATTTCCTGCATTCCATTTTTATAGGGTTTTAGATTGTTTCTGAGGGCTCACGCACTGGATCCCTCTCATTAATTTCTAACTCCTTGATAGTGTTAATGTGTGTAGGTTTTTGATAACAGATCCAGTTTATTGATGGCAGCTGATTAAGCTGGAGTGGCCCAAGCAAGGGATACGACAAAGCCCACTCACTTTGTTGGGATTGAAGATACGTTCTTCGAAAGTGCCACCATTCGTGCCAGCTAGGATTTTGGATAACCCTAGCATAATTTGTAATTGTGTATCACAAATAAAGGGTTACAGGCCCAGTTGTATTCAAAAAGGAGTTTTTAAACTCCATCGATTAATAGAAATCGTTTGTTTTTGTGCAACTATTTTGTACTCTGTCATTGTGATTTTATTTCTGTTTGGCATGTATTTTTAATCTACACATGGCAATATGGTTCCATTTCTGTGTAAGTGTTCACAACACTTCTGTTACAATTGTCTCAGGCATGATTTTTTTGTCTAGTGTAACCATTTTATCCACAATTACTTTTACTCTAACACAATAATCATCGACTTTTTCATCATATTTCATTCGAATATTTTCAAAATATCTCTTCAATGTTTGAAGCCTTACATGCTTCACTTGATTACTACCCTGGAATCCATCACTCAATGCTTTACATGCAGCTTGTGCAGTTGTACAAGTGACGATTCTAGGGAATATGCTTTTTTCCAGTGTAGCTTGGAGATGAGAAAGAGTAGAAGAGTTGCTCTTTTTCTCTTCTTTTCATGTTTTCTTGTCTGTGACAATTAGTGTTGTCCAGTATGAGGGTTTTGTGTAGCCCTCTTCTATTATGTCCCACAAACCTCTTCCTATGAGAAAGGTCTTCATATTTACAGACCAATACTCATAGTCATAACTGTTAAATTTTGGTATAGGTAAGCTATTGTGTGAGGCCATAGTTACCAAAAAACTCTCTTTATTTCATGGTTACAATAAAGTACTTTGTTGTTTGAAAGAAGGAAAGAAGAAGAAGGAAGAAAGAAGAGATTACAAACTTAAGTTAAATCTGACTTGTTCTACTCTAGCATTCATTGTTTATTCCTCTTGATGTGGGGATGCTATCTCTTGATTCATAAAATTATCTACTACTTCTTCTTCGTCGTCACTTATCAATATTATTTATGTTGACTCTGGTTCTAAGATTTCCACTGAAATACTATAGTGTGTATACTCTGATTCTTGTGGTGCAGCTTGTACGGATTCTAATTGTTCAAATTGACTCCTGAATGAGTTGTCTTCAAAGTCTACCTCATACCCTAAGTCATGATGCCTTTGATATGCTATCACTGCATTTTGAAGTTGGCTAAACACAATGTTGAGCCCATAACCTCTTACTTTTTCATCAAATCTCTCTACACCTTCTCTTGCTAGAATTGCACATAAGGCATGATAACAGCCATTTGGTCTTATCAT
Organism: Wollemia nobilis; assembly: GCA_028583015.1. Lineage (NCBI taxonomy): Eukaryota > Viridiplantae > Streptophyta > Pinopsida > Araucariales > Araucariaceae > Wollemia > Wollemia nobilis. Next base: position 8,287,968 of record JAQPPZ010017095.1, read on the forward strand.
CAATGCCTCTTTACAATTTTACAATTTGGATCTTTTGTCTCTTTTACAAAAAAAACTAAGCCTCTTAGGCTTATTACACAAGTTCTACAGTTTATGATTCCTTCAATCAAGTGAAAAATTTATCCTTCGATTACAATAATTGTCTCTTAGACAATGTATTTCTTTCTTATATGATATATATTAAAAAAATATATTACTATTTAATAGATTAAAAAATAATTGCTTTAAAAAAACTTTAGAAAAGCAATTATATTTAATATATTAAATATAATATAATTAATTTTAATAATGATATATATGAAAAAAACTTTATATAAAAAATTTATCCTTCGTAGGAATCGAACCCACGACCTATTTCATGAAATAATTCATCCTAACCCACTCGACTACCACTGCCGATGAGAACTCAAGGGTAATATTACAAGTATATTCTGTTTCGGATCCGATTTCAACAAAAATATAAAAAATTTCAAGCTTTCACTATAGCTGGGTTTCGAACCTGTGACCTAGAGGAAGGCGGACACCTTATGGCTGGCTTCCACAAGCCAGTCGAGATACGCGGCTCAACGAGAAGGTAAGGTAAGCTTGCCTTCCTTATACTTCTCTCGGTCGTGCTTTAATTAAAAAAATTAGGATTTTTGTCCCACATCGACCATGCAGAGGGCGATGAAGGTGTTTAAAACATTTAGTGAGTGAATACTCACTCGATTGCCTTTGGGAAATTAATGATCGTACTTTTACCTCCTTCTCGAGCAATCGCTCCTCGTCACGTTGCTTCCTTTGAGCCTATCATCTGTTGCCATGTTGATTGTCCTCCTTCTGCCATGTAATTTATCTTTCTACCATGTAATTGGTTTGCGTCAGTTCTAAGTCATCCAGTCTGCATCAGCCTTGTTCTCCTCTCACCACATGGCGCTCTTCAGTTGGTTCTTCTGAGTTGCTCCTCCTTGCGTGCTTGTTGTGCGGGCCTGCTCAAGACCTCACCTTAGTTCATGAATTGTGGGCCTTCCTCATATCAGATTGCATGTTGCGGGTCCCACTCGACCTCACCTCGATGCTCGTGTTTCCTAGTTCCTCCACCTTAGTCCTTGGGCATGGTTCCTCCACCTCAGTCCTTGGGCCTGGTTCCTCCACCTCAGTCCTTGGGCCTGGTTCCTCCATCGACCTCGATTCTAGCGCCCTCTCTGGCTTTGGCTCTAATACCAGATGTGGGCATGTGAGAATTAAGAGTAATAGGAAAATGCAAAAATATTATATTCAACCTTGGAAACATAAGAATTATAAAGTTTAAATAGTGGTTGATTAAACAACCTTAGGGAATATAAGAGAATTTAGGAAAATAAGAAGAATAGGGAGGAAAGGAGAAAGAGAATTTGATGTTTTCTGCCTTGCCACCCATGCTGTCCAATCTGCCCAGTCAGCTACTGTCCAAGTCAAACTACGTACCCAATCAGTTGCCATCCAAGGAGGTAAAAGGGTAAGATCCAAAGCTTATCGTTGCAAATAATTTTTTTACTCCTTTTAATAGGCTTAATTTCCAACAAGTCTTGTAAGACCTCTTAGCATCAAGGGAAATAAGTTTGGAAATGTGATGCTAAGCAAAAATACAATTGTAAAAGAGCAAATTTCATAGTATAAACTAGTGAAACACTAGTTGAAGTGTATAAGAGAAAATCATCAAATCATACAACTCATCTAGAGTAATAAGCTTAATAAATCTAATAAATGCTATGTTTTAGGGAATTTGCATATGGGATACAAAATATCTAGTGAAGGATCAAACAATAATTCATAATGGTATGTCGAACACTATGAATAAAGTTGTTCATAGCAAGATATTTAATTTATGGGTTACAAATTAAGAGAAGAAAATATAAGTATAGAATCAACATATCATTGGATCATAAAGTTTGTGGTTTGAGGACATCTAATGCTATATGTGCATAATTATTGCAATTATTTTAAGTGTTTGGATAAGATTCATAGGTATAATAATTTAATAAGTGATATATTGATGACATATTTATGACAACACATCTATTCTAATGTATATATTTCACCTTATTTGAGTTCAATCTATTAAAATAACAAGTATCATTCCATGAGTCTTCAAGATTGGGTGGATTGGCAAGTCCTAGCGATTACCAAGAAGATACCCAGGTTCAAACCCTAGAAATATATCTATTTGTGCAAAGGTAGTAGTATGACCTGAATCTACTGAGTGCATATCATCTCGATGACAATAGTATGAATCACGAGCCATCTGTGGTCCCCCTCATGCTAAGTCAACAACAACGAGGTGGCATAGAGGTTATAAAGAGCAGCCCCAAGATTTAAATCCTACTTGGTAGTAGAAAAGGACTATGGATGTAATTGTTTCTCCTAAATATATATAAAAAAACAAAAATCAATCCACAATATCTCTTTTATTAAAAAATAATAAAATATATAGTTTCATCATTTTTAAGGTAGACACATAGATCCTATTTAATAATAAAATATATAGTTTCATAATTTTTAAGGTAGAAACATAGATCCTATGCATATATTAAAGTAGACCCAAATAAACACACATAATATGACTATGTCTACACAATTTTTTTTTTTTGTACTATTAATAAGAAAGAGGGTTTTGAAAGGGACTCCACAACCTTTTACAGAGCACCCAGCTAGAAAGGCAGCAAAAAGAAAATAGAACACACACAACAGAACAAACACAAAGAAGAAGGAGACCCCCAAAATAGCAAGGAAAACCAGACAATTCAACCAATAAGTGAACCGAGATAGTTCTACATCATTGAATCAAAATCATTAACAATATTATCAATTTCTTATTATTAATAAAAAAAATTAGCTTTTGAAATATTCTTCTTAAAGATCTAGTCAACACATTAAATATCAAACTATTACTTTAAAAAAATTATTAATAATTTACAATTTCGCGTCTGTTTATAAAATTATTTCTATTTTACATGACTGTTAAAAAAATAGTTAATTAGTTAATTGAAAAGTATATTGAAGGTCGGTATTTACCTATGAAACATTGCTATGCAAAGAATTGCATCCATACGCGTATTTAGATTTGAAAAAGGCTCACTCTACGGTTTTCCTGGCCTGTGGTGCACCAACAAGTCTGACAACACGTTTGTTTAAGAAAGCACGTAGCTAGTGACCCAGACTTCTTACCTTGCCACAACTGTTCCCATGTATGATTCTTCCAATCCGATTTTGGCCATCAACTCCATTTATTGCATGGAATTTCATAGTAAAAATAAATATTAATATCCATCGTCTTCATGCACTATTTAATTTTCGTGTTTGTATTGTGAGGTCTTTCTAAATGTGCCGCATCACTTTCACATGAGATCAGCTGGACCAAGTCCACATATTGATCCAAGTGGTAAATGCATCACCAAGCCCGTTTCTTCGATACCTAAATTAAATAATTGTTCTGGCTATGGAGCTTCTGCACACACAGCTTTGCTTGGCTACTCCAACTCGGTCATTTACGCATAGTATTTGTTGAAAATATAAACCTTATTAAACCGCCCACGAGTCACTCGAGCGAGGAGCGATTCCAGGAATCACACGCTCATTATAGTGATGGAGACGAGCAATTCCTGGGAGTCGCTTAGGAAAATAGCGCTTCCTGGAAGTCGCTCGAGCGAGGAGCGATTCCTGGGAGTCGCTCAAAAAAGGAGTGACTCCAGGAGACTTCTCGCCATCTGAAGCTGAAGCTAATTTGACATCGAAGTTAATTCTCACGCGCGGGTTTTTGGTTAGTTTCCTACCTTTTCTTCTATATGCCCAGCTATAGATACAAATAAATTTGGCATTCTGTATATAGAGAAGAACAAGGGAAGATCACCAATTACAGAAGTAGCATGCAAGTGTGGAAGAACAACTGTAGAAGAGCGGCATCTAATCTGTACCTAAACTGAACAGTAGATTCGATTTTTGTCTTTTTTGATCTGTGTATCCTGCATTTACTGTAGATATTTGTAATCCCTCGATGGAGGATAGTCTATAACTTTGATTGCTGTTATTAAAATAAATATCTGTGTTTATTCAGAGTTTGCTCTCTTCTGGCTAAAGCCCTTTGGTTCACCCGATTTTTTTGTTACTTCCTCTAGAAAAAACTCCAATATTCGCCTGGAGGTTCAACGAAGACTAGATGTACATCACCTCATAGTGATTCCCAGCCTTCGACTCAAGCAAAGCTTAGTAGGGGTCTTTTAAATATTAAACCCCGTTTAACTACCCGTAAGTCTCTCATTTCCTAAGCAACTCTGAGTCTCGCTCTAGCTAGCGAGCAAACTTTGGCCTCAATCGTTAGTTGTACGATCCTCTAACTCACTCCAAAGAAGGAGCGATTACAAGAGTCACTCAGTCTTTGAGCGACTCCCTGAATCACCGTTGCAAGCGTGCCATTTTTAGGATTGCATCCCGGTTTAGAGACTTTTGTCGTCAGCTTATAAAATCCTACAAATTGGTATCAGAGCACAGTTGTCATCCCATGGAGATTGAAGCATGGCTTACGGAAACCACTCAATGCAGTTGCAGATCCTGTGGTTCAACAACAATAACTATGATTATTGGAGAATCTAGATGAAGATCCTGTTCAGGTCGCAGGAGCTTTGGGACTTGGTCGAGAATGGTTACCCAGAACCAATAGATCTAGTCGCACTCTCCCAAGTCAATAAAGACCTATTGAAGGAAAACATAAAGAAGGACTATAAGGCGTTGTTATACATAATACAAGCAGTCGAGGAGACTATTTTCCTACGGATTACAGCAGCAACCAAGGCAAAGAAAGCCTTGGAAATCCTAGCTAGCTTGTATCAGGGTACCAACAAGGTGAAGATGGTGAAGCTGCGAATGCTAAGGAGGGATTTTGAGAATCTGCAGATGAATGAGTCAGATTCCATGAGTGACTTCTTCACCCGTACAACAAATGTCATCAAATAGATGTGGTTGAATGGAGAGATCGTGAAGATCTAGAGAATCGTGGAGAAAATTCTAAGAAGCTTGCATACTAAGTTTGACTCAGTCATGATAGTGATTGAAGAGTTGAGGGATTTGATAACCCTCTCAATGGATGAGCTCATGGGTTCCCTACAGACACATGAGCAGAGGTTGAGTCGTTCATCTCAGTGTTCTCTAGAGCAGACATTCAAGGCGCAAGTCTCATTTCGAGATAGTAGCAGAGGAGAATCCCACCAAGGGGCCTCTAGTTATCAATGAGGAAGTGGCAGAGGTAGGCATGGGAAAGGAAACAAGCAAGGAGGAAGGTCAAACCCTAATGATAGGGAGACCAACTACAAATTTCATCAACAAGGAGGAAGATGTAGTGGAAGAAATCAACAAGGTGAATCCGATCAGAGGAAGGACAAATCAAAGGTACAGTGTTACTACTATAATAAGTTTGACCATTACATATACAAGTGTAGAAAAAGGATGGCCAAGGAGAACCAACAACAAACCTACTACACAAATTATGCTGGAAATGCTGATTGCATATATGCATTTGGGAACATGTTGTTGTGCAGTATTGAGGAGGAGAGCCCAAAGAATGTTTGGTATCCCGATAGTGGGTGTAGCAACCACATGACTGGGAACAAGGAGATGTTCTCACAATTGGATGAAATAGTCCAGTCTGAAGTGAATATGGGGAACAATAGCAAGGTGCCTATCAAAGGCAAAGGAAAAATCCTCATCCGCACTAGGCATAATGAAATAAAGTAGATTACTGATGTGTATTATGTTCTTGGTCTGAAGCAAAACCTATTGAGTGTTGGACAACTTGTGTAGAAGGGATACTCTATTTAATTTAGGGACGAAGCCGACACCATCAGAGACAGAGAGCATGGAAATATTGCAACGGTGTCTATGATGAACAAAATGTTTCTACTACAAATTTAGAATGAATATCTAATGTCTCTGAGTGCAATTTTGAAAGATATTACCTGGCTATGGTATCTCAGGTTCAGTCACCTGAGTTTCAATGGCCTGAACTTGCTACACAAGAAGCATATGGTGAAGGGTTTACCCTTTATTGAGCAACTGAATCATGTCTACGAGGGTTTGTTAGTCGAAAAACAACATAGGGATTCATTCCCTTTTGGGTAGTCTTGAAGAGATTCATAGTTATTGGAGCTAGTGCAATTAGACATTTGCGATTTGAAATAGACCAATACGTTTACCAAAAACAAATACTTCCTGACCTTCATTGATGACTTCAGTCGAAAGACATGGGTATATCCCATCAAGCAAAAATTGGAGGCTTTCAAAAAATTCACGGAGTTCAAGGCTCTGGTTGAGAAATAGAGTGGATATTTTTTGAAGATCCTTAGGACAAATTGTGGAGGTGAGTACATCTCCAACGAATTCCAAAATTTTTGCAAGGTAAATAGAATTCATAAGCAGCTTACTGCCAGATACACACCTCAATAGAATGACATAGATAAAGAGTAATAACAAAATCATTATGGAGATGGCATGGAGTATGCTAAAGGTGAAGGATTTACTGCATGAGTTTTGGGCAGATGTTGTAACCTATGTATTCTATCTATTGAATATATGTCCCACCAAGAGAATGAAGGACAAGATTCCTCAGGAGCCCTAGAGTGGCCAGAAGCCTAGTGTGGATCATCTCAGGGTTTTCAGGTGCATAGCATATGCACATGTTCTAGAAGAAAAGAGGCAAAAACTGGATGAAGAGGTGGAGAAGTATATCTTCATAGGATACAATGAGCAAGTGAAGACATATAGCCTATATAATCCTATGACAAAGAAGCTTGTCATTAGTCGAGACGTGAAGTTCCTCAAAGATGAAGCCTGGAACTAGAAATTGAAGACTAGCCAACCAGAGTCATGAGTTATTGATTTTGTGGACTTGGAGGAGAACACTGTGCAACCACCTGTATCCTCAAGTAGCAGTAGTGGTGCTAGTAGTAGCACAGCCTCACAATCTCAGTCGCCTCCACTTGCAAGTAGGATTCCCAACTTGAGGACACCCACAAAGATGAGGAGCTTGCAAGACATCTACAAGGCAACCTAAAATCATGAAGATGAAGAATATTCTAAATTTGCTCTATTTATTGAGTGTGATCCAATTTCATTTGAAGAGGCAATTCAGAATCAAAAATGTGTGAAGGTGATGAATGAGGAGATAGAAGCCATTGATAAGAATGAGACATGGTAGCTGGTAGATGTCCTAGCAGGGAAGAAGACCATTGGGGTAAAATGGGTTTATAAAACCAAGTTTAATGCCCAAGGTGAATTTGATCAGCATAAGGCTAGACTAGTGGTGAAAGGCTACAAGAAGAAGTCAGGGATTGACTATCATGATATATATGCGCCTGTAGCCCGACTTCACATAGTCAGGATGATCTTGACATTGGAAGCCCAGCAGGATTGGAAGGTGTACCAGATGGATGTCAAGTCTTCCTTCCTCAATAATGTTTTGGAGGAGGAGGTCTACATAGACAAACCACCAGGTTATGAATTCCAAGGACAAGAGGACAAGGTCTTGAAGCTGAAGAAGTACCTGTATGGACTGAAGCAGACACCCAGGGCATGGTATAGCTGGATTGATGGCTATTTTTAGGATAATGGGTTTGTTAAATTCCCATATGAGCACACCCTTTACCTGAAGACAAATGAAGTAGGGGAGCTGATAATCATTTGTCTGTATGTGGAGATGTCAATAGCCCCATATCTGTAGAAACCTGTGGCATCTCTGCCACATGCTGCAAGCCAACCTGAGCTAGCTGATCTCACTTTTCCTGAGATAGAGTGTCCAAGTCATCCTTCATCCTACCATATTTTCATTCTCTACTCTTTAGTAATCCTCTCTGCAACATAAACAAAATCAACAATAAAAATCATTAATAAATCATTAATTAAAAATGCAAGTCAAACTAAGTTCAATTTTATAAATGATGATATCGTCCACAATTGGATGATATTGTCCCCAATTTGAGCAAATTCGTCTCTGATTTCACATGAGGAAATCATCCCTTATTGGACGAAATCGTCCCCCTATCGTCAATTTCACCCTTAGACGAAATCTACGATATCAAGATGATTTTAGCAAAATCGAGACAATTTCATCTCGACGACGTCGACGGCCCAAAAACGGCCGTGATGCTCAAAAATCAATCAAATCTAATCTAAAAAGCATGAAATTCTAAATTAAAGCATTCTAAATTTAGTTTAGACCCTTACCCGTAGCCCGCGTCGGACCTCTGTTGATCTGTGCGTTGTCTCGACCATCTTGTCTCCCGAGCTCTAAAAACTAGGAAAATGAACAGTAACAATGAATTAGGGTTTTACCCTATTTTTCTTAAATTTATTCAAAAAAAATTAAAAACATTTTAAAAATTTGCTTTTCTACGTTTTTACCTCAAATGTTCGATTTGGGTAAAAACACGGAGGGGGCACCATAGTAATCTATCGTACGATTCGACCTAGAATCGTCGCCTAAAATTGGGAATAATTTTTGCTTTCTCGTAAATCGAGAAGAACTCATATTTAACGTATTTTCTTCAGAAAATTCATTGAAGAGGGGGCAAAATGTAGCACCCTAAAATTGGTGCAGTAAAACCTTAAATAATTAGAATTACTCTAGTAAATATTCAAATTCAAATTTTAACCCCTAAACCGCTCATAAACCACAGTTTAACCTGTTTCCTCCTTTCTCGCACCATTTTTAGAGTTTGTTTTGACCGTTTGACGATATCGTCGCCGATCAGACGATATCACCTCAGATCGAACGATTTCATCTGGACTAGGACGTCCAGACGATCTTGTCCCAAAACTAATTTTTCACAATTAGCCTATGTTCCAACGGTGTCTCTAATCCGGGCAGAAGCATGTCTGTGCCATTAAAGACCCTCCCCCATTGGAGATCTCCCAAATTGGGATGATCTCCAACCTCCTAACCTCCCTCCTAAGCCTATTTAAACTTAGGACTCCCCCTTGGCATCCCCCTGGCTGAAATTTCCTGTAACACAAGTTCTACGTGCATTAGACCGTCTTAAATTATTATTTGTCTCCATATTTGTCCAAATTTATTTGCAGGAACCTTAGTATTTTTTATCCGAAGCAAGCTCAGTTTGTCGTGGACGATCCTGTTCAATTCAAGATGATTTCGCACCAATTCGAGACGATCTCTACTGCAGTCTGCATTGGGGGCAATCAATGCCCAGAGTTTGCATTTCCTCATTATTTTCTGTTGCATTATTCTATATTTAGTTAATCTTATGATTATTCTTTATTATTTTGCATCTTGGAGTTCACCCATGTAGTTTAATTGCATAATAAGGTCATGATTAGCTATTAAAGTGTTGCAACTTACTTGCATTTCTATTCGGGATTATCTGTTAACATCCTTATTGTCATTTTACATCATTATCCTCTATTACCATTGCTGCATTTTTTGTATTTTGTGTCTATTTCTCTGTTTGTAGGTCTTTGATGAATTCGTCTGACGAATTCATCAGATCTCAGATGATCCTATAGGTCGGAGATGATCCCATCAAATTCCAGATGATCCTATCTGCTTCAAGAATCAAAACCTCCATCAGACATCCGGATCAAGTATGGCTCTGTAATTTAGCTTTTTCTCTCTGTTTTCTATTCAAATCTGTTTGTTGTATTTCATTTAGTCTATATTTTCATAATAGAACAACTTAGATTCATTTGGCCAAACCTAAGAATCGAATGTTTAAAGATAAAATTGAACACATAAAACACATTCCCAACCTAGGCATGGAAACTGCCATTCAAACGTTTCCTGGTGAACCCACCATCCATCAAAAAATCACCATAATACACCTCCCTCAAGAGGCGGGACCTTCGCAAGGCCTCTCAGTTTTAGGTACCATGCCATCCTTTTCCCATCCTCCTTTCGGGCATGGATCCTATAGCCTGAAGGTAAGGATGCAAAAAATTTGGAGCGATACACCATGACCTATGTTGATGTATTGAAGGGTAAAAGAATCAAGGAGGAAGAAAACAAAGAATCATCATGGATATAAGTCAATAATATGAACATAAATGAAAGAACGATGTGACCATATCATCCAAGGTAATCAAACATGTTTACATATTTCTTCCATGGTTATTGTTTTTCATGTAAAAAATATGGTCATAAAGTTATACATTACATGGTCTATGTGAAAAATAATGTTGGCATCATCAATAGAAATTGCAATTCTTTTACACCTCTCATGAATAACAATATCATGTGTTACAAATGTAATAATTTTTGGCACAAAGCTAGATGGTGTAAAACACCATTTCCTGAACTTCCTAAATCAAGCAAGAAAGAGGAAGGTCAAATAGTTCAAAAGATTTCCTCAAAAGTTTGGAAAAAGAAAAAGGAACAAGAAAATGAAAATTCCATGTTGGTACAAACAGTTCTTCATGTGTAAAATTAAGGAAATCAGTGGTATATTGATAGTGTTTTTTCAATCCATATAACAAGTGACAAAAGTAAATTTCTTTCTCTAAAGAAAAAAAATGGAGAAATAGTGAAATTTTGTGACAATGCTTCTACCAAAATTGTTGGAAAATGGCCTTTGAGCTTGGATAATGGAATATCAAGGACAAAAAATGTATTATATGTTGAAGGATTGAAGCACAATATACTAAGTGTAAGTTAGCTATGTGATCAAGGGAATACAATCACATTTCACCGAAATGGATGTGAGATCAAGAAATCCAAAATAGGAAAGCATATTGCAGATGTCGGTAGAAGTACAAATAATCTCTACATATTGTGCGATATTAAAGGAGAAAAATATTTTCTATCATAAGAGGATGAAATATGGTTATGGAATAGAAGAATGGGTCACCTAAAATTTGACAACACAGTAAAAATAAGCAACAAATAGGCAGCCAAATATTTACCTAAGATAGAAAAACCCCCAAACACAATTTGTGCACAATGCTAGCATGGTAAGAAAACAAGAACAATTTTCAAATCAAAGGAATTTTCTTCATCCAAGCCTTTGTATCTAGTTCACATTGATCTATGTGGGCCTACAAAGATAAAGAGTTTACAAGGTGAAAGTTACTTCATGCTATTTATTGATGATTTCTCTAGAATGACTTGCGTAACATTCTTAAAGGAAAAATCATAAGCATTTGAAAAGTTCAAGGCATTCAAGGCACTAGTAGAAAATGAAACAAATAAAAATATCAAGTGTATAAGATCAAATAGAGGAGGAAAATTCACTTTAGGTGAATTTGTATATTTCTGTGAACAACATGGAATCAAGAAGCAATACTCAGCAATAAGAAATCCATAACAAAATGGAGTAGTTAAAAGGAAAAAAAAAACTATTTAGGGTATGACTAGGTCTATGTTAAATGAGTCTAATATTTCTGATGCGTTTTGAAAAGAGATAATTCATATACATTTTTATGTTATCAATAGAGCTCAAGTAAGAGTAAATCACCATAAAATCCCATATGATATTTGGAAGGGAAGACCAGCTACTGTGAAGTACTTCAAATTTTTTGAAAGCAAATTCTACATTAGACTTGGGTAAGTTTTATTCCATGTGTGATGAGGGTATATTTCTTGGTTATTCCACTAAAAGCAAATCCTATAGATTCTATAATAAAATATCACATACAATTGTGTAAAGTGCAAATGTAAGAGTTGATGAATAAAGAGATAAGAGAACCAACTCAAGAGATTGTGTATCAAGAAGGAGAAAGTTGCAAAGAAGAAAAAGATGAAGAAACTGAAGAATATGAGACACAAAGGGCACCACCTAAGACACCAACCATGTATGTGCAAATGAATCATCCGAGAGAACTAATTATTGGGAATCCAGATGAGAGACAAACAAGGAGGAAGATAATAGAAACAGGTGAACATAAATTTTTTTCTTTGCTCTATAAAGTTGATTACAAGGATTTCAATAAAGAAAATGAAGATAAATATTGGATTATGGCAATGGAATAAGAGTTGTACCAAATAGAAAATAGTGAGACTTGGAAACTTGTCCCATGTCCAAAAGATAAGAATGTAATTGGCACCAAATGGATCTACAGAAATAAGTTGAATGAAGATGGTCAGGTTGTCAGAAATAAAGCAATACTTGTGTGCAAAGGCTATGCACAAGTTAAGGGGATTTATTTTGAAGATACATTTTCTCCCATTGCACGTCTTGAATCCATAAGAATGTTCTTGGATTTCTCAAGATTCAAAAACTTTAAGGTGTATCAAATGGATGTAAAATTAACATTTCTCAATGGATACTTAGAGGAAGAGGTCTACATAGAGAAACCAGATGGTTTTAGCATGATAGATAAACCAGACTATGTATACAAATTAAACAAGGCTCTCTATGGATTAAAGAAAACCCCTAGGGCTTGGTACTCAAGGTTGGATAAGAATCTTCAATAATAGGGTTTCAAAAAAGGTATAACTGACATAAATATATACTTAAAAAATGAAGGAAATAACTGGTTGATTGTAGTGGTCTGTGTGGATGATATCATTTTTGGAGGTAGTTATGATAAGATGTGTCAAAAATCTACAAAGAGTATGCAAAATGAATTTGAGATTTCAATTATTGGTGAGTTGTCTTTCTTTCTTGGGTTGAAAATTTCACAATAAGATCAGGTATATTTCTCTCAGACCAAGTATGTGAAAGAAATATTGAAAAAGTTTAGTGTGGAGGTTTGCAATCTTGTGATTACCCCCATGCTTACAATATGTAAGTTAAGTAAATATGATGAGTCTCTTGAAGCAAATAATAATTGTATAGATCCATGATTAGAATTTTACTATATGTCCAGATATAATGCAGGCAGTCAGATTGGTGGAAATATTTCAAGCTGCACCAAAAAAAAAAAACATGTACATGAAGTAAAGAGAATATTTAAGTATTTGAAAGGAACTATGAGTTTTGGACTGTGGTACACCAAATGAAATAATTTCCCACTCACTGCATATACATATGTGCAGTGGACAGACAATATTAATGACAGAAAAAGCACAAGTTGAGGAGCATTATTTCTTGGAGATCGTTTAGTCTCCTAGATAAGCAAGAAACAAGCATCAATATCCTTATCCACTGCAGAGGCAGAGTTTATTGCAGCAGTTGCTTGTTGTACACATGTTTTATGGATGACGTAGACTTTAAGTGATTTCAAAATAGAACATGATCATCCTATATCCATACTGTGTTATAATACAAGTGCTATTAATATTTCAAATAATCCAATGATGCATTCAAGGACCAAGAACATTTCAATCAAATATTATTTTTTTAGAGAGCAAGTGACTGATCAACAAGTGAAATTGGTATACATTGCTACAAATAAATAGATTGCTGACATCTTTATCAAGCCACTTCCAAAGGAAACTTTTGAGTATCTTAGAGGAAATTTGGGAGTAATTTCACTCTCATACCATAATTGATCACCTAAAGTAAAGGAGGTGGTGAGAGGATTGTGCTAAGTGTCTTATTTTTAGCTCCAAAAGGAAATATTTTCCATTGATGTCAAAGGGGGAGAGAATTCAGTGAGGGGGAGCAGCTTGTTAGGGGGAGCAAATTTGGAATTCAGTTACAGTAAAATATTTTTTTTGAAGGGTTGCCATCAATGACAAAGGGGGAGATTATAGGAAATATTGAGTTGTCATTGATGTCAAAGGAGCATGGTATTCAAGGTAGAAAAATTCTTCATGAGTGATAAGTTTATAAGGATAGATTATATATCAATGATGTCAAGAATGGGCTTTGTGAATAACATACAATGGAAAATTATCCAAGGTAAGCATACATTTCCAATAAAGAATAGAAAGGAAAATATTTTTAAGTAAAGGATTATAATATTTAAATATCAAATTTAAATATTACAAAGAGAAGTTTAAAGTCTTGGGACAAAAAGGTTTAAAGTTGTTTGGGACAAAAAGAATCATATATTACAAGAGAAGGAAAAAGGTTTAAATTTGCATGGGACAAAGACCTAAAAGAGAGGGAGAAATGTTTAAGAGTTATTTAAAATATTATAATATAAAATTTTGAAAAAGAAAACAGCCACCAAAGCACTTGGAGGAAATATAAAATTAAATTATATGCATCGACGTTCTTGAGTTTTAATAGAAAAGCATATATAAGGAGCAAAAATATTTCATTTGAGATGAGAAGGTTTTTGACCAATGCGTATAATTTGAATACTCTCCATACTAAAATTGAAGCAGATAATAAGTAATAGAGGAGAGCCACTTGGTGCCCGTGAGAGAAAATGATAATGTTTTTATTGTGCCATGTTTTAAGTTTTGTTTTGGTGGCTAGTCTAGCTAGTCTCCTAACTGGCACTAAGGCATAGAAGAGTAAGAGGTTGCGAGTTCTAATCATGCAGGTGCTAATTTTTTTTGGCAAAGATATTATTTTGTTTGGAAGTGATATCGTGAAGAGGAAGGTTTTGACTTGTTTTTTGCATTCAGTTCTACCATTTGGGATAGCCTAGTTGGTTTCCTATCTAGTGCTAGGATGCCATGGAGCAAGAGGTCACAGGGTTGAAACTTGTAGGCACCATTTTGGTTGGTATAAGGGAAAGCATTTTTGTTTGGAAAGCTATAATGAAGAATAACGTATCTATAACGTGCTACGATTTTGGTTCTATCCGCTGGAGTAGACCAGTTGGTAGCTTAGCCTGTGCTAGGGCACCAAGTTGGTAGAGGTTAGGAGTTTGATTCTCTTCGCGTTTGCTGGGATTATTGGTTGAGGTATGGGAAAAAAATTTGTTTAAATTTTATGTGAAAAAGAGATATTTCATTGGGTTTGTTAGTTAAAATAAGGGCAAATTTTTTTTTCAAATCAAATTTAGAAAAGGAGATATAAGGTGTATTGAGGACTATTTGAAATTGTAATTGTTGCATGTTAGAAAAGGAGATATAAGGTGAATGTATTGATTATTGAATGTTATAAGTTGGAGTTATAAGGTGTAGCATTGGCAATTTAAATTTGTTTTTTCTATATTATAAAAAAAATAAATAAGAGGTTAATTTGATAGTATTAAAGATTTATATTAAGTTTTAATAAGGGAGATATATGGAATTATTTCTAGAGCTCTATTGTTCATATTTTTTTGAGTGAATGATTTGAAATTTATTTAAGAAGGGAAAAACAAATTTGCTAACCTGTTTTTGTAGTGGCAAAAGAAAGGAAATTTATTTTTGACAAAACAGGTTTGGAAAACACATGCAAAATAATATTATCATCATTGTGGCATATTTAGTATGGTGATTTAATTCCTTTCTCAAGGGTGGTTTTTTTTGAGGAATTTTTTTAAAACGTCATATGGTTGGAAGTATAGGGATTGATTTGATATGCATTGGTTTTGATTGATATTGGGAGTAATTGTGCAAGGGTTATAGAAAAAAATTGCAAGAAAAAATTATGCATTGTGTGTGATTTATTTTAGGAGTAAATGTGCAAAGGTTATAGGTTAGATTTGTGAGTAAACTTGTGAATTGGTTTTGATTGATATTGGGAGTAAATGTGCAAGGATTATAGAACATATTTGAAAGCAAAAGTTATGCATTGTGTATGATTGATTTTGGGAGTAGATAAGCAGGGTAGATTTGTGCATTGTGATTGATTTTGAAGTGAGTATGGAAACAAGTAAAATAGTATAAGTCTCACACAAATAGAAGAGTAGTTCTGAAGCAAGTTAAAGTGTCACATAGTGCAAGGATAGAGTGAAAGGATTTAATTGAGAAGAAGAACATATTGGGTACTTGTAATGCATATCATTTTCTATATGTTCATGAAGATAAAAGAATTATGGGTAGAATATGTCTAAATTACTTTAAGTTGAAGAAAGCACTTTTGGAAAAGATATGAGCATTGGTTGTATGCGGAATTTGGGAAAGACATGAGCATTGTTTGTATGCAATATTTGGAAAAATATACGAACAAATTTGAGTAGGTTTTTGTGAGAAGATGTGAGCAGATGTTATAAGTAGATATGAACAAGTTTTCATGAGCAGATGTTGTGAGCATATTTGAGAAAGTTTTGTGAGAATATTTGAGGATATTTGTGAGCAGGTGAAGAACACAAGCTTATACTGAGAGGGGGGGTGAACAGTATAAGACAATTTTTTACTTTTCTTTCCAAATTAATATATGAAATTTATATATAGAAATATTAACAAAAGTAATCAAATGAATGCATAAAAATACCACACACAATAGATACACCATAATTTACGTGGTTCACCCAATGTGGGATACTCCACGGAGAAAATATTTCACTAAAATTTTCTTGATCAATCTCTTGGGAATCCTTTCCCTATTACAATGTTTATGGACCTCTTTCCAAAGGAGACACTAATCTATTGAATCAAGGTCATGTATCTCTATCCACATGAGAAATCATTGTCCTCTACTCTGGATGGCGATCCTGTAGAATACTACTACCTCCACTACACTGGCTTTTGGATCTCTCTCCACTGAAGACTCTTGTACCCACTCAGAAGACCTATTCTCACTACCCTGACTGATGGATCTCTATCCACTGGATATTATTTTCCTCTCTGCTTTGTCACCTCCAAATATTTGTTTCAAATATATACTAAAATTAGTCCTTCGATCTAGAACAAGTTTGCTCAATATCTATCTTTGGTATGGCACAAACCTATCCTCAAATTTGAACCAAAATATGCTCCACAAGTCCACACAAAAGTTATTAAAATCTGCTCAACAATTCCACTTAGAACTTGCTCAAATCTACTCAACAAGTCCACATAGAACTTTTTCAAATCTTCTCAAAAATTCCACTCATAACTTTCTCAAATCTTCTCAAAAATTCCACACAGAACTTGCTCAAATATTCTCAACAAGTCCACACATAACTTGCTCAAATATGCTCAACAAGTCCAATCAGAACTTGCTCAAATATGCTCAACAATTCCACATAGAACTTGTCCAAACAACTCAAAAATTTCACACATAACTTGTCTAATATGCTCAATAAGTCCTCTCTAGAGCTTGTGTCTCCTCTAGATTGGGGTCTCCTGTGGTTTGAGAAGGTTTTGTGAGTATATTTGAGAAGAGTTGAGAAAGTTTGAAAAGGATTATGAGCAGGTTTTGGATCATATTAGAGTAGAGGATATTGGTGTCTCTTGTGGATAGAGGTCACGAACCATAGTATAGGGGATTGGATTCTCCTATGGATTGAGGTCCATGAACCATAGTAGAGGGAATTGGTGTCTCCTATGGATTGGTGTCCACAAAATTATGAGAGGGGATAGGTATCTCTTGTGGATAGAGTTCCATAAAAATTGTAATAGGGAATGGGTTCCCACAAAATTTGTTGAGAAAATTATAAGAAATATTTATCCTTGGATGTAGCCCACATTGGGTGAACCACATTAAATATGTGTCTCTCATTTGTGTGATAATTTGTGCATTGTTTCATTTACTGCATTGATATTATTTCTATTATCACTTGGAATGAAAAATGAAAAGTTTTATCTTATACTGTTCACCCCATCTCAATATAAGCTTGTTTTCTTCAAATTCATAGCTCTTTTTATTAGTCAAGCGTCATAAATATTCACTAGGTGACTCCACTAGTTGAAGAACTTAAAGTTTTTAGTGACTTTTCTAGAGAATAACTAGGATCATCCATATAGTGAATGTTAGATTGATACCCTAGTGAAGGTTTCAATCTATCTACTTGTTGAAGAAACATCATTACTCGATGATTTTATTCATATCAAAAGGACCTAGAATCCTATAAACATTATATCAAACATAAATAGACACTAGTGTAGTCTCTCTAATACATTTCAATAGTAAGAAGAGCTCAAAACTAGAATATGGATGCTCATAAAAACCAACTAATAAGGAGGTTTTTGGTATGTAATGCTAGAGGTTCCTTATTCCTTATTTCTCATTCACTATTTAAGGTCCAATGCCTACTTTAGCCATTAATTAATTACCCTAATACACCAAAATAAGATGCAACTACACCAACTAAACACATACATCACATGGTAAGTCTATACATGGTACAAAATATTGATGGGAAAAATATGGTGTTGAGGCTACTAGTTGCATCCTCCATGGGTAAATCAAGGGAATGGTATAAAAATTTCCTCCTATATTCAATAAATAGGTGGGACAACTCATGACTATCAAACAACCATCCATAGAGACAATAAATTACTTCAATACCTAGTATAGAATCTTAGATGATATTAAATGTACCACAAGTATGTCATTCATATAATATCTAAATTTTTATAATTCAAATATTTCCATGATGATAAAGTCTAGGGGAGTAAAATCCTTACTAGTATATTATGAGATACCTAGCCAAGTATAAAATGATCTTATCTAGATAGGAAGGCCACCTCCAAATCCCCCAATACCCATATTTCTAGATCCACCCCCTATACTAGCTACCTCTAGGTATGCAACACACTATCTTTTACCACATTCTAGTTGTAAGTCCATTACTAGTTCTTGTTCCATTACCTACTCCTAGTCATCTAGATCCAAACTACCAACCTCTAAACAAGATGAACAAATTAAAAATGATGATCTAGACACTCTTTAAAAGTTAAGGTTTTGTTGTTGCTATTGCACAACCCATCTCAACTAGGGACCCACTTGAGATTTTGAGTTTTATACAAAAGTGTTTGTGTCTATACTTTTAAGCTTCCTGGAATTGAATTTCAATTTATTTTTAGGGTTTTGAAAATTCTATTTTTAAGCTATATTTTTTTAGGGCTTTTAGAATTCCACCACTTTTTTTCCTATAATTAGCTTTAAGTTAAAATGGTCATAAATTTTTCTAGAGAGCTTTGTTTGATGTGATTCAAAGCTTGAATGAAATATATTGAGATAATATTTGCAATGGTACCAAATTTGTATACACAACATTAATATTTTAAAATATTAGGTGAAATTGCCATTCAACAACATCAATTCCCCATAATATTCTATGAATTTCAAAAGGAAATGTCTTTCTATCCACAATGAATTTTCTAGTTACTTCAACTTTTTCCGATACCCATTCGACCAAATTAGAAATGTAGAAAGTTTCAAAAATTTCTAGGCACTTCAAAATTTTATCTTTTTTTTTTTTTTTACATTGAGGAACTATTCTAAGCTCTTGATCATGTATTAATTTCATGTATTTAATAAGATAAGTTTCATTCTATATTAAATTATATTTGAAACCAAATTTCCAATGAGTATAAACCTTCCTAGTTTGTTGCCTTCAATTGTCTTCCTTATCATTAGCTAAATCATCCATTTTAAATCCTTGTTGGCATCATTAAATAAACTTAAAGTTAAATTAAAATTCTCTAATCGCCAATGATGATGTAGCTTGTCAATAAAAAATTATTGATTAAACCACCAAATGTTTCTTCATTACCAAAATACCCTAATGTCCAAACTTTAGTTGTGTCTTATAAAATTAAGATCTTAGACTAAAAAGTTGAATTTATTTCCTAAGTCTATCACCCCATTTTCCCTTAGGATCTAAGGTTTAAAACATCCGAGTCAAAAGAATTAAGCATGCCCCTTTTAATCCTTTAATTTCACTAAATTTTAAGATTAAAATTTTAAAGGATTTCATATACCACTAAAAGCTTAACAAGTGTACAACTATAGAGCAGATAGACAATCCATGATAGGGCACTCAGCAACACCTAAATTGATAGTCAATGTTTCATCGCTCAAATATTTCATGCTACATTTTTAAATCTAGATCTTCTGTTGGACATTTTTAATCCCTACGCAAAAATATTGTCATTGATGTCAAAAGGTTATTTGATGTCAAAAGGATCTATGACGGCATGCACTATGTTTTGTGAAAGTGCAAGGAAGGGTTTTTGTGAAAACCAAGGCATGCAAAATAAAAGGTTTTATTTAAAACCATGGATGACAAATTTAAACTGGGTTTTTCTTAAAACCCAAGTTAGCTTTTCGTTTCATCGAAAAAGGTGCCCCGGTGATGGAGATATTTAATTTTAAAGATTTAGTTTCAATTTTAATTTATTTAAAATTTAAATTTAAATTTTAAAATTAAATTAAAAGAATATTCGCCGATGTCATAAAGGAAGGTTCAAAAGCACCAATGTTTACAAGCTAAGGGAAGGCATATATATGCCAATTTTTTTTTGAAGAAGATCATCCTTGCTCGATTAAGCTTAACGATTTGCTTTTACAAATGAAGAGCTCGAGTTATTTTCGTTTTGTGAAGAAGAAAATATTGAAAGTGAACCACATCCATTTTCCAAAGCGTGTTGGGTAGTGTGGCCTAGTGGCAGTTTGGTTTGTGCAAAGGTGTTGGTGGTAGGAATTTTAAGTGTTTGATTCCCACAAGCATCATTTTGGATTTGTTGAGGTGCTCAAGGTGCATTTCTTTTTTACTTTGTGGAAGGAGAGAAAAACAAGAAGAGGGTGGTGCTTATTTCTTAACGACGAGCCCGTAGCTCATGTGGTAGCTTGGTTGCGGCTAGGGTGTTCGTGTTGGACAAGATGAGGGTTTGATTTATCTCGAGGTAGGTATTGAGGTTTTTATTTATTTTGTTATTGCCTAAGGTGGAGTTATAATGGGTAAAGGTGATTTGACAATTGATGTATTGAATAATCTTAGGAATAAGGTTATAGTGGTTGTTTGAGTTGTGGAGTTAAATTTTTAATTGTGATTTTCTAAATTATTAGGAGTAATAAGGGTTATTGATAAAGTTCTTTTAGTGAAAGTTATTTTTGAGTAAGGGTTTTTCTTTAAAAATAACTTTGGTGGATGTTAAAATAAAGTAGGAGTAATAAGGTGTTATTTGGACATTATTTTATTGTTGTGTTATTACTCAAGATCTCTAAACCTTGTTGAGATTGAAAAAAATAAAAGTGTTGAGTGTGGCAAATTTAGTGGATAACTCATAAGGCATCAAAAAGGTATGAGTAACATTCTCCATTGATTTTATTTGGGTGGTTGATTTCTAAAATATCATTGGAGTGAAAAGGATTGATTGTGGTTTCCTATTCTAAAATAGTTGGTTTAATGCTTCAAGGTTTTCTGGTTTGAAAGTTGTGATTAAAACCTTGTTTTATAAGCATTGTTGTTGGAGTAAGTTGTTGTGCAAAGAACTTGAACTTGAGCTGAAAAGAACATGAGTATCATTGTTATGTAAGAGTTGTTGTTGAGTATTATTGAAGACATTTTGAGTTGGTTGATTCATGCTTGGACTAGGGTTTGTGAGAAAGAGTTGTTCCTTGTGGTGATTGGTTGAGTAGAGTTGTTTTATCCTAGTAAAGATATTGTGTGAAGTGGTTGTTCAAGTTACATAAAATAAACTATTCTATATTCTGATTTGAATTGAGTTAAGAAAGAAATTGTATTTGAGTATAAAACATATTTAGTCTCTAAAAATTCTCTTTATTCTTCTATGAGATTGCTGAGTTGATATTGATTTGAGTTGAGATTGAGATTTGAGTATAGAACATATTGAGTCTCTAACAATTTTATTTATGCTTCTATGAGATTGCTGAGTTGAGATTGATTTGAGTTGATATTGAGATTTGAGTATAGAACATATTGAGTATCTAACAATTCTCTTTATGCTTCTATGATATTGAGTTGAGATTTTGTTGAGCTGATTTGAGGTAAGTATTTGAGAAGGCTTGTGGTGTGAAAGCTTTGCTATGCAGATTTGAGCAAGTCCTAGAGAAGACTTATTGAGCAGATTTGGACAAGTTCTGAGTGAGCTTGTTGAGCATATTTGGACAAGCTCCGAGTGAGATTTTTGAATATATTTTAGTAGGTTCTGAGTGAGCCTATTGAGCATGTTTGAGTAGGTTCTAAGAGAACCTATTGAGTAGATTTGAGCAGGTTCTGAGTGAGCCTATTGAGAAGATTTGAGTAGGTTTTGAGTGAGCCTATTGAGCAGATTTGAGAATATTTGAGTAGGTTATGAGTGAGCCTATTGATCATATTTGAAGAGGTTCTTAGTGAACCTATTGATAGATATTTAGAGGTGACAGAGTATAGAGGACATAGTCTCAATGGATAGAGATCCAACAACTAGGACAATTGAAGATAGATCTGAGTGAGGAGTCTTCAAGTGGAGAGAGATCCACAAGTTAGTGCAGCATAGAGACAAAGTCTTCTAGAAGGTCACTAGCTAGAGTAGAATGGAAAAGAGTTCTCCTATGAAAGATATCCATGAAATTGAGATTTAGGGGATCAAAATCTCATTTGGAGAGAGGTCCATAAACATTGTAATTGGGAAGGATTCCCAAGAGATTTATTGAGAAAGTTTTAGCAAAATATTTTCTTCGTGGAGTAGCCCACATTGGGTGAACCACGTAAATTGTTGTGTCACTTTTGTGGATGGTGTTTTGTGCATTGCTTTTATTATTGCTATTGATACTACTATGTATACACTGCATAATATTAAATTGAAAATAAAAGAAAAAAGTGGTATTATACTATTCACCCCCCCTCTCAGTATAAGCTTGTGTTCTTCAATTGGTATCAGAGCGGGTTCCTTTAGAAGAGTTTTATAGCTTGAAGGAAAAGCGGTCTAAGAACATAAAGGATCAAAGAGATGAACCATTCAATAATGCAGTACCAGTATTTTATGGAAGTGACTTCTTATATTGGTGTATGCTGATGATATTTTACCTAATGGTACTTGGAAATGAAGTTTGAGATGTAGTTGAACTTGGATATGATTCAACAATAAATCCTCCTAAAAATAAATAAGGTAAGCTTCTAATGCATGCAAATTCAAGAGCTATGAATGCAATTATAAAAGGTTTGCATAGACTAGAATCTATGAAGGTTATGGAATGTAAAACAAAAAAAGAAATGTGGGAACTTCTACATGAAATATATGAAGGAGATGGAGTTAGAATGGCTAAGATCATAAATCTCAAAGGAGAATTTGAAAACCTAAGAATGAGGGATGATGAAAACATTCATGACTATCTCAACAAGGTTGATGAACTTGTACATGAGATGAAAGGTCTTGGAATGAAGGTTGATGAATCTGATGCTTGTGACAAGATCTTTAGGACTCTTCCAAAAAGGTATAGTGAAAATGTTTCTGCTATAGAAACATCAATTGATAGTGATTCTTTGAAAATGAATTCTTTTCTTGGCATGCTTACTACTTTTGAGATAAGAACAAAAGATCCTATTCCTCTAAAAGAAGTTGCTTTCAAAGTAGACAAAAATAAAAATGGAAAGAAGACATAATCAAGTAGTGATTCATCTAGTGATGAAGAAGCTAACTATGGTAAAAGATATAAAGGTTCCAAAATATCCATAGATATAAGATCTATTAAGTGCTTCAATTGTAGAAAGTATGGATATTATGCAATAGAGTGCAAAGAGCCAAAGTACAACAGTGATGAAGAAAAATAGGATCACAGGTATAGGTAATCAGAAAGACACAAGTACCAAAAGATAAGGAATGATGGACAAAGTAGACAAGGAAAAAAGTTCTTCCAGAGACAAAAGAGAAGCTACTGTGTAGATAATGCAAGTAAGTACTCAATTGCTAGTTATGCTAGCTTTTTAGATAATGATAGAGATGAAGTCCTATTTATGGTTAGAGAGAAAAGGACTCCAGTTATTCTCAAATGTTTTAGATGTGGTAAACTTGGACATCTTGAATATGATTGCACTAGGAATGGCTATAGTTTTAGTGATCATGGTTTTGAAGATGCACATGAAAGACAAGATGAGAATATTCTAATGGCTTTACAAGATGAAGTAAGTGATCCTATAGAAGATAAGCCAAAAGGAAGTAATGATAAGAAAAAAGGCAAAAAACTATAGGATTACTCAATGGAAAATGGTTATGATCTCAAGGGAGAACTTATCTATGCGCTTAACACAGTAAAGAAGGTTAGAAAGAAACACTCCAAGCTTGAAATTTAGTTTCAATAATGTGATGAAGAAAGGTTATTGCTCATAGAGGATTTAGATAAGTCAAAGGCTAAGGCAAGCAAGTTCAAGGATAAGTTAGAAGCAAAGATTTTGGAATGTGAGAAGTTAGCACAAGAAGTGGCTACTTTAAAAGAAGACTTAAAGGACTCCAAGATCAAGATGAAGAGTTTCACAAATATCTCTAAGAACTTGGATAAGTTAATCTGTGGACAGTAGAGAACATCATGTTCAATAGGTCTTGGATTTGGAAAGGTTCAAAAGAAACAAGAAAAATAATCTACGTCAAGTCTTCATGAAGAAGAAACTTCAGAAGAAGATACATTGGAAGAAGATAGTTTATGTGAAAGTGGTACATTAGAGGATAAGTTGGACAACAAAGAGGTCAAAAATATGAATAATGCACAAAGAAGATACAGATGGAATAACAATCAGAATAGGAGACCAATGAGGTCTAGGCAAGGAAGCTTCAATGGGAGATGCTTCTTATGTCACAGGTTTGGGCACATGGCTTCACAGTTCAAGTCATATGAAAGACATGAATATGGGAAAGGATAACTTTTCCATGGGTATTGCTACTCATGGAATGGGTTTGGTCACAAGGCAATGAATTGCAGGATTAATGATAGAAGAGGATATGGCTTCACAAGGAGAAGTCCTAAGATAGTTGAACCTCCAAGGAATAATAACATTAAGTGTTATAAGTGCAATAATGATGGTCACATAGCAATATGGTGTAGAGCAAATATTCGAGAAGTAGGCATGAACAAGAACAAAAATAAGAACAGGAAAATAAACTTGGATGAGAACAAGAATAGGTATAGGAATAGGAACATGGATGAGAACAGGAACATGAATAGGAACAAAAACATAAATTATAATATAAACATGGATGATGGCTTGGAAAGAAATAGTGGGAGGATTCAAAAAACTCATAAAGAAAGAGAGAAATATAAAGGTAAAGAGCAGTGATTTCAGGGAGTAGAAATACTCCCACCCTAGAATTAACCACCTCATGAGGAGGTGGGGGAGGGGCTAATCTAAGAGGATCATTCTTAGCCCTGAGCCCCAAAGGTGACCCTTTCCATTTATGACAAAGGGGAAGAGATTTGTGTATATTGGTGAGAGTTTTTGATATGGGGAGAGATTTGATATTTGAGAGAGCATTGAGCCAGGGGGAGAAAAGTCCTAGGGGGAGCAAAAAAGAAGGTCAGATTTCAGTAAAAGGATATGGGTTGCCATCAATGAAAAAGGGGGAGATTGTTGGAAATTTTGAGTCCCTAAGCTAAAATGTTGTCATTGATGTCAAAAGGATCTATGATGGCATGCACTATGTTTTGTGAAAGTGCAAGGAAGGGTTTTTGTGAAAACCAAGGAAGGCAAAATAAAAGGTTTTATTTAAAACCATGGATGGCAAAATTGAAATGGGTTTTTCTTAAAACCCAAGTTGGATTTTTGTTTCATTGAAAAAAGTGCCCCGATGATGGAGATATTTAATTTTAAATATTTAGTTTAAATTTTAATTTATTTAAAATTTAAATTTAAATTTTAAAATTAAATTAAAAGAATATTCACCGACGTCATAAAGGAAGGTTCAAAAGCGCTAACGTTTCCAAGCTAAGGGAAGGCATATATATATGCCATTAAATTTTTTGAAGAAGATCATCCTTGCTCGATTAAGATTAACAATTTGCTTTTGTGAAGGAAGAGATGGTGTTATTTTCATTTTGTGAAGTAGCAAATATTGAAATCAAACAGCATCCATTTTACAAAATGTGTTGGGCAGTGTGGCCTAGTGGTAGATTTGTTTGTGCAAAGGTGTTGGTGGTAGGAAGGTTAAGTTGTCGATTATCGCAAGCATCATTTTGGCTTTGTTGAGGCGCTCAAGGTGCATTTATTTTTTTCTTGGTAGAAGGAGAGAAGAACAAGAAATGAGTGGTGCTTCTTTCTTCATGACGAGCCCAAAGCTCGTGTGACATCTTGGCCATGGCTTGGGCATTCGCGTTGGACTGGACGGGGGTTCGATTCCCGTCGAGGCAGGTATTGAGGTTTTTATTTATTTTGTTATTGCCTAAGGTGGAGTGATAAGGGATAAATGTTAGTTGATAGTTGATGTATTGAATAACCTTAGGAATAAGGTTATAGTGGTTGTTTGAGTTGTGGAGTTAAATTTTTAATTGTGATTTTTGAAATTATTAGGAGTAATAAGGGTTATTGATAAAGTTCTTTTAGTGAAATTTATTTTTGAGCAAGGGTTTTTATTTAAAAATAACTTTGGTGGATGTTAAAATAAAGTAGGAGTAATAAGGTGTTATTTGGACATTATTTTATTGTTGTGTTATTACTCAAGATCTCTAACCCTTGTTGATATTGGAAAAAGAAAAAGTGTTGAGTGTGGCAGATTTAGTGGACAACTCATAAGGCATCAAAAAGGTATGAGTAACATTCTCCATTGATTTTATTTGGGTGGTTTATTTCTGAAATATCATTGGAGTGAAAATGATTGATTGTGGTTTCCTATTCAAAAATAGTTGGTTTAATGCTTCAAGGTTTTCTGGTTTGAAAGTTGTGATTAAAACCTTGTTTTATAAGCATTGTTGTTGGAGTGAGTTGTTATGCAAAGAAATTGAACTTGAGATAAAAAGAACATGAGTATCATTGTTATGTAAAAGTTGTTGTTGAGTATTAATGAAAACATTTTGAGTTGGTTGATTCATGCTTGGACTAGAGTTTGTAAGAAAGAGTTGGTCATTGTGGTGATTGGTTGAGTAGACTTTTTTGAGCCTATTCAAGAGATTGTGTGAAGTGGTTGTTCAAGTTACATAAAACAATCTATTCTATATTCTGATTTGAATTGAGTTGAGAAATAAATTTTATTTGAGTATATAACATATTGAGTCTCTAACAATTCTCTTTATGCTTCTATGAGATTTTTGAGTTGATATTATTGAGTTGAGATTGATTTGAGTTTAGATTGGGATTTGAGTATATAACATATTGAGTCTCTAACAATTTTATTTATGCTTCTATGAGATTGTTGAGTTGAGATATTTGAGTTGAGATTAGGATTTGAGTATAGAACATATTGAGTCTCTAACAATTATCTTTATACTTCTACGAGATTGAGTTGAGATTTTATTGAGCTTATTTGAGGCAAGTATTTAAGAAAACTTGTGGAATGATTTTGAGTAAGCTTTTGTGAAAGCTTGCTATGCAGATTTGAGCAAGTCCTAGAGAGGACTTATTGAGTAGATTTGGACAAGTTTTGAGTGTGCTTTTTGGGCATATTTGGACAAGTTCTGAGTGAGCTTGTTAAGAATATTTGAGTAGGTTATGAGTGAACCTTGTTGAGTGAATATTTTGCCCTAATACAAAATGAACACGCAACTGGAGTCTCAAACCTTTAGACTCTTTCTTGCAAAGAAAATTTATTATTTTAATTTCTCCAAGTTTCCTGTGAACAAACATTCATATGCACATAACCAATTAAGACAAAATACAAATAAATGAATGTAACCTAGAACAACTTATTTTCTACAAGTAACTGTTAACAAGGGGCCTTTGATGATTCCCAGCAAACTTTGTAACCCTAATTTGTCAAACAATCTAATAGCATAAAGCAAAAGAAGGAATAAAAACCCTTTCTCCTTTTATGATCTTGAAATTAATGAAACCCTCCCTAGAACGAATTAGCAACCTCTTTTATCTTTGGCTTAAAGAAGGATTTCAAATGAAAAAATGCGTGGTATAGGCCACTTCATTTTAAGCTTCGTGCCTTTAGCATGAGGTTCATTTTATGGTTAACTAGTTCATTTTATCTTTCAATTAAATGTTCTGCTATTTCTAAGTTAGCATTTGGAGTTAGTAAAAAATATAAAACGTATCCTAGAATGCACTAGAATTCAAGACGCCAATCTTAGAATAAGAAATAAAAATGATATCAAAACCTAGAACTGTAACATTGCATATGAAAATCAGTTGGAAAACTAAAACAGGACGTTAATTCGGTTAGCAATCTCCTCCCTGCAAAACCCCAAGTTGTGAGACGAAGTTCTAAAACAACCTGACCTAAAAGACCTGCACTAACACACAGTCAAATCAGATTAGATACAAGACTCTAAGGAATGAAAATGATTGCATCATTCTGTCATTCACCTATCGTAACCCATCTCATGGCGTAAATGGATAGATACAAGAGAAAATAATGCAAAGGAAATATTAACAGAGAAAACAGTAGTATTAGCTTCAATCTCCTTTTGGTTTTGCACACAAAAGTTGCTCTTGCCAAATAACTCCTTTATTTTAAAATCATGCTTTCATGCTACAATTTCTAGCCCCTGTATCCACAACTTGCTTCGGCTTTTAAACTTTTTGTTGCGGCTCTTGGTTCCCCTCTGCGACGCTTTGTTTCCTTTCCCTTAATGCTTCATTTCATTTTCTTGCTTCTTTGATGCTTTTGACCTTCTATTCGAACCTGAAACGTTTGAATTTCTCTGCTAAATGTAACAGTCGATCCGCAGCGTTACAATGATCCTCTTGCCTTTGTGCCACGTGTTCAGCATTTCCTGTAGTTTTGTAACGGTTCCTCGAAAATCGCAACCAAAAATAGCATGCAGCCTTGCTCCTTTGGTTTCACAACGAAAATGTGACATGTGAAATCGTGAAATGTTGCGATATCGTGACGCTTTCGTTCTCTGTACGCTTCGGCTGCAACCCTATCGCGAAATTGCTCCCATTTTCTCCATCAGGCCCTCTTGCCACAACCTATCATGAAATCATGACCATTTTCTCCTTCGGGCCCTCTCGCCGCAACCTATCGTGAAATCGCTACCATTTTTGTTCTCCGTACGCTTTGTCAAAACCTGTCACAAAATCGTGACCATTTTATCCATCGGGCCATCTCATCGCAACCTGTCGCAAAATCGCTACCATTTTCATGTTTCGTACACTTTTCCAAAACCTGTCACGAAATCGTGACCATTTTCTCCTTCGGGCCTTCTCGTCGCAACCTGTTGCAAAATCGCTACCGTTTTTTGTTCTCCGTATGCTTTGTCAAAACCTTTCATGAAATCATGACTATTTTCATGTTTCGTACATTTTTCCAAAACCTATCACGAAATCGTGACCATTTTCTCCATCGGGCCATCTCGTTGCAACCTGTCACGAAATCGCTACCATTTCATCATCCGTACACTTCGGCTGCAACCCGTAGCGAAATCACTACCATTTTCTGTTTTTGGCATGATCTTCACTTTCTGTCGCGATTTTGCGATGTCTTTGCCTGGCTGGAACATTTCGCCAAAAGTTACGCAAAATCGCTACCCTTTTGTCACTTAGGCCCTTTTATCTACTTGCGCTGTGAAAACGCGACATGTTGCGATTTTGCGACGTCTTTCGCATTATGCACCTTCGTCCCAGTTTTGTCACGATTTCGTGATGCCTCTCCACTTTGTGCCTTATTCCTGCTTTCAATCCGTGAAAATCAAACACGTCACGATTTCGCGACCGTTCTGCCCACCTGCTACCATTTACTGCGTTGATCACGATTTTTTGACACGTCATGATTTCGCTACAGTTTTCCGTTCTACCTTTCTCTCTCCTCTCTGAATCGCAACGGAGCGACATGTCGCGATTTCGCTACACCTTTTCATTTTCTGTAGCGACGGAGCGACATGTCATGATTTCGCGACACCTTTTCATTTTCTGTAGCGACGGAGCGACATGTCGCGATTTTGTGACACCTTTTAGTTTTTTGCAGCGACGGAGCGACATGTCACGATTTCGTGACACTTTCTACACTTGTGCATTTTTTGCCCCTTTTCTTCATTTTTAGCATCTGGATCACTGTTTTCTTCTTTGAAAGCATGCAAAAGGTGGGCCCCCAAATTTGGGGCGTGTTGTGGATTAGCCACAACAAACCTATTGAGCATATTTGAGCAGGTTCTGAGTGAACCTATTGAGCAGATTTTAGCAGGTTTTGAGTGAGCCTATTGAGCAGATTTGAGCAGGTTCTGAGTGAGTCTATTGATCAGATTTGAGCAGGTTATGAGTGAGCCTATTGAGCATATTTTAGGAGGTTCTAAATGAACCTATTGAAAGATCTTTGGAGGTGACAGAGTATAGAGGATAGAGTCTCAGTGGATAGAGATCCAACAGCCAGGACAATTGAAGATAAATCTGAGTGAGGAGTCTTCAAGTGGAGAGAGATCCACAAGTCAGTGCAGCATAGAGACAGAGTCTTCTAGAAGACCACTATCCTGAGCATAAGGGGAAAGAGTTATCCTATGGAAGAGATCCACGAACTTGAGATTTAGGGGATCAACATCTCCTTTGGACAGAGGTCCATAAAAATTGTAATTGGGAAGGTTTCCCAAGAGATTTATTGAAAATTTTTTAGAAAAATATTTTCTCCGTGGAGTAGCCTGCATTGGATGAACCACGTAAATTGTTGTGTCACTTTTGTAGATGGTGTTTTGTGTATTGCTTTGATTACTACTATTGATACTGCTATCTATACACCGCATAATATTGAATTGAAAAGAAAAAGTAAAAAGTGGTCTTATACTATTCACCCCTCCCTCAGTAGACGCTTGTGTTCTTCATCTTCATAGGTCATCACTGCGTATGCCTCAAAATGATCCTATTTGTTGATTCCATCAAACAATGAAATTTTAGCATTATGCATATCGTAAATCATTCCTATTTGTCCATCACTCCTCCAATAGGAAGTTTTTGCTCAAACTCTCCTAATGCATTCCACTCCATTTATTTATCCTCCAATAGAAATTTGTCATTGCCAATCATGTGATCCATTCTGATCTGCCTGATTTTCTCAACACAATCTGAGCCACACATTTTCTAGAAGGAAAACTTAGGTAAATATTTTAATTAAATTTAATATCTTGGGTGTGAATTTAAAGACTTTTAGACATAAGTATTAATTTTTTTGAAAGAAAGTGAAATGTTTGTACCATAAGAGCCTAACTCTTGGGTTGACACTTAAGTGAATTCTATTAATTAAAATAACCCTAATCTTGGGTATTTTAATCAAATCATAGGTAATGCTAATAATTCAAATATTGTATTGAAGCAAAGGATAGGAACATGAACCTTAGACATTGAACCTAATGTTAAGTCTAATATTTTATGACTTTGAACTAAAAGAATAAAAAAAGGAATAAATATTATGCCATGAGCCTAACCCTAAACTTTAAAATATTAAACCTTAGTAATATATAACATTAGACCTTTGGAAATGAAATTAAAGTGAAAACCTTAGGCTTGATTTAAATAATTACATGTAATTAAGCAAAAAGAAAAAAATGCAAGTAAATGTGCCCAATTCATTTACAAGATCCAATCGGAGATCACCACTCATGTTCATGTGAGTCATTCCTAGCCTCTCATTCTTAGATAATATAAAATTAGCACTTGAGTTGGTGCGATTAATTAGTGGAAATTTTTTTTTCTCAAGGAATTAAATCTTATAAAAAAATTAATGAATTTAAACAACCAATAAAAAGCAAGTGCTATTGTCATGTGATTGAATATGATCCACTCATTTGTAGCCAATCAAAATTTAGTGATCAAATTGAAATTATGAAGTGATAGCTACAAATTTTAAAAGGCAATAAAGCTTATAATGTGAATTAATAAATTTTAAATGATCAATAATATTACATCCTTGAATTGATTTATCCAAATCCTAAAATTTTCATAATGGGAAATTTAAAAGGAAATGTAATAAAAAATATTAATGGCTTTAATATTTCAAAGAAACTAAAATGGGAATTCATTGACCATATTAAAATATTTTCAATGCTTAGAATAGGAGTAGGATAGTTGAATTTCAATCTCTAAAACATATTTTATGTGTTATATTTCATAAGTTTCATAATAGACATTGCTATGTGCTATAATTTACATGATTATGATGCAATGAATGATGTCTATTGATTACTTTGAGGTAGCAAGCCTAGAATATTGCTTTCATATGTAATTTACTTTGAATCCAATGAAAATTAAGATATATATATATATATATATATATATATATATATATATATATATATATATATATATATATATATATATATATATATATATATATATATATATATATATATATATAATTAGTTATCAAATTCAACGAACAAACCCTAAATTCGGGTTTCAGTCCAAGTAGAGGTTTCATTTGACCCACGATCTGAAGCAGCAGAGGGGTGAGGATTTACAATTTTGGCGGATCCAAACTTACACAAAGTTGTTGCTGTCAATGAGAAACCAGGCTTAAAGAAAGAAAACTCAACCCAGGAGACTTTTTCGAAGAAGGTCGGAGGGGGAGAACGACACACATATAGCATCGGATTAGGACAAAAGCAAAAAGAAGAGCTTTCAGTGCAGTTTTCATGATGAAGCCTCTCACGGCTCGTGGTCATTTATGGCTGAGGCCCTACAAAAACAACACCACTTGGGCATGCATCTTCTCAAAGCATACGCCATTAGCATGCGTTTAAATTAGATGAACATTTATATTATATTTGAAATATTTATTATATATTTTATATATATGGTTTTATGATAATATAATATATTAGTTATATGTATCGAATTTTATTTCGAATTTTTAATTACAACGAATTTCTTTCAAATTTCAAGAGTGTCGAATTCGAATACGAACTCGAACTTGATAACTAAGTATATATATATGATAATTGCCTTGGTTATTAAGAAGAATTAAGTCTAGAAAATGAGTTGAACACTTTCCCTTGTAACAATTATATGTAACCTTGAGTTATCCATCTACCTTCCCTTTTTATTATTTTGATTTAAGATTTGATAATAACATACCCTATCACCCGAACCTTGGGGGATAAATGTTCCCTTTCAAGAGAGAACAATTATTGTTCTAACTATTGGTGTATGTTGGCAATTGGGTTGATGTATCATTAAATAGGAAATGACACTAGGAGGGCCTAAAATGTTTGATTTACTATTATTGTAATTATACATAACTTAATAACTATGTATTGAAATCTCTAATTCATTGTTGTTCTAAGTTTGAATAGTTTAATAATCCAAGCTTGAAATCTTGGATTCATCTCTATTACAAATTGTTTAAATCTTGAGTATAATTACTGATTTTGGGAATGCTGAAATTCTTTAATTCTCACTATTATACTTTTTATTTTGTCATTTTTCTTGAATGTTGAAATTGGAACCTAGGGTTATTATCACCATGTCTAAATATTTTGAGGGTAATACTGAATTTCATAGTATTTATCCTCTTAGAAGACCCAAAAATATTAAAGTTCAATCAAGCACTCTTCCTCTCATGAATACCTCACCTCAACCTATCATATTATTTATTGATCCATTTATCACTCCATTAGCTTCACCAATGGTAGTATTTACACCTTTGTTATATGGCAAGAGTCCATTGAATATACATGTATAGGCTCATGATATGCCTAAGAATGTTGAAAGGTACCTACCTAGATAAAAACATCATGGGGCTAGAATAGTTGAATAACACATAAATCTTATAAATATGATTTAATTCGATTACAAGTTGAACATAAATATGTTTGTATAATGTTTCCTTTTACTTTGGATTAAATAGCATATGATTGATAAATTAGTTTCCTTGCAATTTTTATTACCTCTTAGATTGATATAGAAGCGATATTCATTAATCAATTTAGGTTACCCATAGATCCTGCTATCATATACCATAAATATGCATCAACAAGAAGAGAATCTAGTGAGCCTTTAAGATTATTTAATACTAGGTTTTATAAACTTTATAACATGCTAACTCAACCTTACACTCTTAATGTTGAAGTAGCTATAAAAATGTATTTTAAATCTTTAGATATTGTCACATCCATATTTGTAAGGAGAGAACCCAATATTACTACTCTACTCATGGTATAAAATGAATATTTAATAGTAGAACCATAATTAATGCCTCAATATTTTGTTATAGTACAATTACCTTCCTTAAGACAAATAGGTGCATTTAATCAGATCCCAATGATTAATAAAATATTTTCATCGTAGCTGCATATGTTGAATATATTAGCATACCCTGACTATAATCAATCATTTAATACCATTAATTCTCAACATACTTATCCTATTACTCCTACATACATGGATAAACAATTTACTTCTTAGAATATGCCAACATTCCCAAATATTAATCAATCTTAGAATACCTCAACTTTTTTGAATAATACTACAAATCAGACCATACCAACTTTCCTGAATCCTATTTCATCTACCAATAACACAACAAACTAAAATATTATAGTCCAGACCAATAATACTAATTCTCAATTAGATAACTTGCAAATATTAGTCCAAAATCTTAGTAGTGATATGATCTAGTTATAGAAGCAAGTACCCTAGAATACACTTCCTAAAAATAATATTTAAAATAGGAATTTCAATGTCCAAGAAACTAATAACCAATGGGATACTCACCCAGATAATGGAGGAGTCCCAAATATTACTAGCAATCAATCGAATGACAACCTAGGAGCTTCCATAAATTTGGTTGACCTTGCTAAAATTGATTGTCCAAAGTTTAAAACTACTTTAGATATTGACTAAAAAGAGATGAAAATTTTGGAGTCAGTACCCACCAATGAGGATTGTAGGAATCAAGTTAATCAAAATGTAGGGACAACCTTAGTTTCAAAAACATATGAACCATTATAAGTGGATGAAGATGAATCTAAAGAGGACATAGAAGAAGAGGTGAAAGCTCACCAACTATTTCAAAAGGATAATGATTACATTCTTTAGAGTAAAGAAGAGGAATCACTAATTTATTTCACACCTCCTAGAGAAAATTCCATCCCACCTGAGATGCAAGACACTGAAATCCCTATCCCACCTAAAGATCTTGTAATCAACATCTCATTTCTATAGATAGAGAAAATTTAAGAACCAAATAATCTTGGATATGATATTATTGAAGACCTTAATAAAGCCAAGGAAAATAGTTTGTTGATTGAGATAGTTCAGTTGACTAACCACAAGAATTTTTTGCTTGAGAAAGAAGAAACTACAAAGGCTACTCATGCCCTAGTGGCTATAAACAAAGAAAAGGTAGAATCCCCATATTTTCTATTGACTACTAGAAGTTTTGGTAAAATTTTGCATAACTACCTTATGGATTCAAGTGTTTTTGATAATGACATATGTTGTTAACAAGAAATTAGGGTTGACTCCTACTCACCCAAATAATAAGGTTGTTACATTGGACAAGACAAAGGTAAATATGGTTGAGGTACTGAATCAAGTCCATAAATAGTTGGCTACTAAACCTAGGATACAAAAATACACTGATATTCAGGTTGTGGATATTCCAAAAGCATTTGGGATGCTACTAAGCTATGATTGGTATAAAATATTTGTTGGCAATTTTGGGTACCTTGGGTACATTGCCTTTGCTCTAAGTGTAGATGTTGTCATTGATGTCAAGAAGGTCTTGAAGCAATTTGGTTTGATGTCAAAGAATGTGTCTTGATGAAGGTTTCAGCATGGACAGTGAGTTTCCAAGAAGATCAGGGTAGCCCAGTTGCAAAAGATCAAGAAAAAGACAAGTAAGAAAAAGTATGCAGGCGACTGGAAAAACTGTCGCGATTTCGCGACATGTTTGAGGAGAGAGAAAGTGCTGGCAAAACTGTCATGATTTCACGACATGTTTGAGGAGAGAGAAAGTTTGGGCAAAAGTGTCACGATTTCGTGACATGCTGGAAGGCAGAGACGAAGCAGGCAAAACTGTCGTGATTTCGTGACATGTTGGCAGGGAAGAAGAGCAGATGGAAAGTGTCGCGATTTCATGACATGTCGCATTTTCGTGACTCGAAAAGTGCAGGAAGGCAGAGAAGGAAAAGTGTCACGATTTCGTGACATTCTGCAAAGTAAGTTGTTCGGACGAAAAAGTGTCACGATTTCGTGACATGATGCTGAAGAGAGAGTCCGCAAAAAGAACTGTCACGATTTCATGACAAGTTCGAAGAGAGAGAAAGTTACATGTAAAATGTCATGATTTCGTGACATGCTGCAGAGGTCAAGTTGAGGACTATCGTGATTTCGTGGCATGCTAAAAAGCTTGAAGTGAGAACTGTCGC
Source organism: Wollemia nobilis (assembly GCA_028583015.1). NCBI lineage: Eukaryota > Viridiplantae > Streptophyta > Pinopsida > Araucariales > Araucariaceae > Wollemia > Wollemia nobilis. The sequence continues at coordinate 8,324,066 of JAQPPZ010017095.1, forward strand.
GATTTCGCGACATGCAGCAAAAGAGAAGAGTATGAAAGGAGAAGCGTCGCGATTTCGTGACAAGTTGCAAGGAAAGCTTTTGGAAGCTGAAAGCATCGCAATTTCGTGACAGGCTACAAAGAAGTTGTACGGATGCAAAAAGTGTCACGATTTCACGATAGGTTGAGTTGGCAGCTTGCAGTTGGAGAAGGTGTCACGATTTCATGACAAAAATAGTTAGCAAGTCTTAAAAAGAAGCGTCACGATTTCGCGATGAATTGAAGAAGGAAGAGCTCGAAGGCGAAAGCGTCACGATTTCGCGACATGTTCCAGTTTCACGGGCATATGGCAGAAAAGAGCTTAAGGCAGCGAAAGCATCACGATTTCACGACAGAGTTGCAGATGACGTCAGCAAAAGCAGATGTGTCATGATTTCATGACAAAAGCTGAGAGAGAAGGCATTGTAGACTAAAGCGTCATGATTTCACAACAGAGTGAAGATGACGTCAACAAAAATCATAAGTGTCATGATTTTGTGACAAAAGCTGAGAGGAAGGCCATGAAGACTAAAGTGTCATGATTTCGCGACAAAAGTGAGATGACGTCAGCAAGAGGCAAAGGTGTCACGATTTCATGACAGAAGCACAAAGGAAGTCGACAAAGGCCAAGGTGTCACGATTTCACGACAACAGGCTATAGAAGGTGTACGGCTATAAAAATGTCATGATATCATGACATGTTGTAGTTTCGTAGGGACAACTATAGAACCAGAGGCGGTTGAAGGACAGAGTTAACTTTGAGCCGACAAAGTTAAAATCTAGGCCGATGCAACGTAGGGTTTTGCAGCCAATGCAGTTGAAGAGTAACAGTCGACTAAGATTGAATGTAATGATCTTGAATCTTACTCTATAAAAGGAGGGTTGTTTGAATAGTTTGAGCATCGATCAAGTGTGCGTTCGAAGTGCGATTTGCGTAGATAGAGTGCGGGGAGAAGTTCGATCGTAGAGGTGCATAAGTGGAAGTCTGATCGACTGCTATGTTTGCGCAGAGTGTGCGATGACTATGCTACTATGTTTGCGCAGAGGTTGCGAAGATAGTGCTATCGTGTTTGAGCAAAGAGTGCAAAGACTATGCTGTTGTGTTTGCGTTGGATGTGCGAAGACTGTGCTGCTGTGTTTTCACAGAAGAGCATAAGTTGATCGAGTGCTACTGTGTTTGCGTAGACTGTGAAAAGTTGGTTTCGACCAAGTGCAACTATAACAGAAAAGAAAAGAGGAAGAGGACAGATTTGTGCCAGATCGAAGGACTGTGTTTAGTGCGAATTTGAGGAATGGCTTTGCAGTGATAGAGTTGAGGACAGAGATCTCCAACCAGAGCAGGGAAGACAGGTGTCTTCTGTGGATAGAATTCCACTTGCTAAGGGCAGAGGAGGTAGAGGTCTTCTAGAGGATCACCACTAAGAGCAGAGCTAGGGGAAGGTGTCTCCTTTGGGTTGGTGCCCATAAACTTTGTAATTGGGAAGGTTTCCCAAAGAACCGTGATATAAATTTTAGAGAAAAGTTTTATCCGTGGAGTAGCCCACCTTGGGTGAACCACGTAAATTGTTGTGTCACTTTGTGGATGGTGTGTTGTGCATTGATTTTATTACTGTTGTTTTTACTGCTATCTATACACTGCATTATATTGTTTTGAAAGTTGATTTTAAAGCAAATTGAAAAAGTGGTCTTATATTGTTCACCCCCCCTCTCAGTATAAGCTTGTGTTCTTCAATTGGTATCAGAGCGGGTTCCTTCGAAAAGGTTTAACAGTCGAAAGGAAGAACTGGTTAAGAACACAATGGATTTTTTAGGTGGCAATGCAGCACCTATTCTTGATGGATCAGATTTCGGTCTGTGGAGTGCAAGAATGAGAGTTTATCTAATGGCACTTGGTAATGAGGTATGGGAAGTGATTGAAGATGAATACACTATTCCTGAACATGGTCCTTATACCAAAGAAGACAGGCTCATGCTTCATAGCAATTCAAAAGCCATGAATGCAATCTTGAGAGGCTTACGGAAGCAGATCTCACCAAAGTTATTCACTACAAGACAGCTAGTGAAATGTGGAAACAATTGCGAGGTGGTTCATACAGGTGATGCAAATGTTCGAAAGGCCAAATTGAGACATTTTAAAGGTATGTTTGAACAACTCAAAATGAATGATGATGAAAATATTAGTGACTACATGCTTCGTATGGATGAGGTTGTTAACTCCATGAAAGACCTAGGTCTTGAGGTTGCTGAAAATGATGTGTGTGATAAGATTTTAAGATCTCTTCCTAATAGATTTAGTGAAAATATTTCTGCTATTGAGGAAGCTAAAGATTTAGATAAATTGAAAAAGGATGAGCTCCATAGTATTCTTGCAGCATTTGAGCTGAGAACTCAAGTGAAAGTTGATGTCAAGAAAGAGGCGGCTTTCAAAGCTACCAAGAAATCAAAGGGCAAACAGATTCAAGAGAGTGATGAGTCTTCTAGTGATGAAGAGGCATATTACAACAAGAAAGGCAAGTTCTCTAGAAAACACAAAAGCAAGAAAAACATAAGATGTTTCAACTGTGGAAAGTTTGGTCATTATGCTATTGACTGTATTGTTTCCAAGAATGAAAGTGATGAAGATATACAGGATGTTAAGAGCAAGGATTCTAAAAAGCACAGGTATTACAGAAAGAACAAAGATGAGCACAACAATCAAGGAAAGAGGCATTCACACAAGAATAAGAAGAGCTTCTACCTAGACAAAGCAAGTAAGTGTTCTAGCAGTGATAGTGAAAGTTCTTCTAGTGATGATGAAAATGAGATGTTGTTCATTTCAGAAAAGGAGGAAGAACCGAAACATAAATTCATTGTCATGAAATGTTTTAGATGTGGAAATTTTGGGCACCTTGAGGATGATTGCACAAATAATGAATTGGTTGCTAGTATGTATGAGGATGCTTCAGAAAATGATAAGGAAGATGCTTGTATGGTTTTTGAAAAGGGTAGCACCTCTAGTGATAAGAAATCTGAAAAAGGCCTTGATGATTCAAAATGCAATAAAATAGAGGATCTTGAATGTGAACTTACTAATGCTCTTAGTGTTTTGAAAAAGGAAAGGAAGAAGAATGCTAGACTCAAGGATAAATTAGATGAATGTTGTATGGAGAGAGATGAACTCATAGAAAGTCTTGACATCTCTATGGCTAAGACACAAGAACTCAAGAATGAGTTAGAATCTAAGATGCTTGAGTATAGTGAATTAGAACAGAAAATGGCTGCCTTGAAAGAGGAAAATAAAGAATACAAGGATAAACTATACAAGTTTCAAGAAAGCTCCAAAAGGGTTAAGTCTCTTATCAAAAGTCAAAGAAAGCCATCGAGATAAAACAGGTCTTGGTTTTGTTAAACCACACAAGGAATAGGTTGGGGAATCAAGTAAGAGATTTCAAAAAGAAGAGAGTTCTGATGAAGAGAGTATCTCAGAGAAAGAGTCCATGAGTGATAAATGCGCAGAAATAGAAAACAGAATTCTGAATGCGAAGAAGAAGTTTTCGGGACCCAAGAGGTCGATTAAAAGAATATTTCACGGTAGATGTTTTGCGTGTCACAAGTTTGGTCACATGGCTTCGCAGTGCATAGACTCAAATAAGGAGGGTAAACAACAATTTCAGAAGTTTTAGTTTCTTTCAAGGGTATTGCTACTCTTGTCAACAGTTCGGGCACAAGGCAATTTTTTGCAAGGCAAATAACAGGAACTGGGTTAGTCAGAACAGGCGGATTCAAAGAACAGCTATGCCCGAAAGAAATAATATTGTTACTTGCTATAAGTGCAACAATGCAGGTCACACGACCAGACAGTGTAGAGCTGATCTTCCAAGGTACAAGAATAGGAACAGTGGTATAAACAGGTCCAAGGATCAAGGTATGGACAAGAAAAGAGATGAGAACAAGAACAAGAAAAGTGACAAGAACAGAAACACTGACAAAGAGTTCAAGAGAAGGCCCGGCAAAGAAATTGAAGACACTGATGATGATGAGTGCCTAATGGGAGTTTCACTCCCACCCTTGTTTTAAATCACCTCATCAAGAGGTGGGGGAGGGACTAAGCTAAGAAGCTCATTCTTAGTCCCAAGCCCCAAAGGTGACCCTTTGCCATTGATGACAAAGGGGGAGAGATATGAGTAAGGGGGAGAGCTTCATAGTGAAGAAGAGAGCTTCAAGTCAGGGGGAGCAAAAAATTCAAAGGCAGATTCTCAGTTGTAGGATCGGTTGGTTTCGGTTTTGGCTCTTGAGTAGTGTTTTTCGGTTAAGGTTTGCCATCAATGACAAAGGGGGAGATTGTTGGCAATTTTGGGTACCTTGGGTACATTGCCTTTGCTCTAAGTGTAGATGTTGTCATTGATGTCAAGAAGGTCTTGAAGCAATTTGGTTTGATGTCAAAGAATGTGTCTTGATGAAGGTTTCAGCATGGACGGTGAGTTTCCAAGAAGATCAGGGTAGCCCAGTTGCAAAAGATCAAGAAAAAGACAAGTAAGAAAAAGTATGCAGGTGGCTGGAAAAACTATCGCGATTTCGCGACATGTTTGAGGAGAGAGAAAGCGCTGGCAAAACTATCATGATTTCGTGACATGTTTGAGGAGAGAGAAATTTTGGGCAAAAGTGTCACGATTTCGCGACATGCGGGAAGGCAGAGACGAAGCAGGCAAAACTGTCGCGATTTCGCGACATGTTGGTAGGGAAGAAGAGCAGATGGAAAGTGTCACGATTTCGTGACATGTCGCATTTTCGTGACTCGAAAAGTGTAGGAAGGTAGAGAAGGAAAAGTGTCACGATTTCGTGACATTCTGCAAAGTAAGTTGTTCGGACGAAAAAGTGTCACGATTTCGCGACATGATGCTGAAGAGAGAGTCCGCAAAAAGAACTATCACGATTTCATGACAAGTTCGAAGAGAGAGAAAGTTACATGTAAAATGTCACGATTTCACGACATGCTGCAGAGGTCAAGTTGAGGACTGTCACGATTTCGCGACATGCTAAAAAGCTCGAAGTGAGAACTGTCACGATTTCGTGACATGCAGCAAAGGGAAGAGTCTGAAAGGAGAAGCGTCGCGATTTCGCGACAGGTTGCAAGGAAAGCTTTCGAAAGCTAAAAGCGTCATGATTTCGCGACAGGCTACAAAGAAGTTGTACGGATGCAGAAAGTGTCACGATTTCATGACAGGTTGAGTTGGCAGCTTGCAGTTGGAGAAAGTGTCACGATTTCATGACAGAAATAGTTAGCAAGTCTTAAACAGAAGAAGCGTCATGATTTCGTGACGAATTGAAGAAGGAAGAGCTCGAAGGTGAAAGCGTCACGATTTCGTGACATGTTCCAGTTTCGCGGGCATATGGCAAAAAAGAGCTTAAGGCAGTGAAAGCGTCACGATTTCATGAAGAGTTGCAGATGACATCAGCAGAAGCGGATGTGTCATGATTTCATGACAAAAGTAGAGAAGAAGGCATTGTAGACTAAAGCGTCACGATTTCGGCGACGAGTGAAGATGACGTCATCAAAAATCATAAGTGTCACGATTTCATGACAAAAGTTGAGAGGAAGGCCATGAAGACTAAAGTGTCACGATTTCGCAACAGAAGTGAGATGACGTCAGCAAGAGGCAAAGGTGTCACGATTTCGCGATAGAAGCACAAAGGAAGTCGACAAAGGCCAAGGTGTCGCGATTTCGCGACAACAGGCTATAGAAGGTGTACGGCTGTAAAAATGTCACGATATCGTGACATGTTGTAGTTTCATAGGGACAGCTACAGAACCAGAGGCGGTTGAAGGATAGAGTTAACTTTGAGCCGACAAAGTTAAAATCTGGGCCGACGCAGCACAGGGTTTTGCAGCCGACACAGTTGAAGAGTAACAGCCGACTAAGATTGAATGTAATGATCTTGAATCTTACTCTATAAAAGGAGGGCTATTTGAATAGTTTGGGCATCGATCAAGTGTGCGTTCGAAGTGCGATTTGCATAGATAGAGTGCGGGGAGAAGTTCGATCGTAGAGGTGCATAAGTGGAAGTCTGATCGACTGCTGTGTTTGTGCAGAGTGTGCGACGACTGTGCTACTGTGTTTGCACAGAGGTTGCAAAGACAATGCTATCGTGTTTAAGGAAAGAGTGCGAAGACTATGCTACTATGTTTTCATAGAAGAGCATAAGTTGATCGAGTGCTACTGTGTTTGCACAGACTGTGAAAAGTTGGTTTCGACCAAGTGCAACTGTAACAGAAAAGAAAAGAGGAAGAGGACAGATTTGTGCCAGATCGAAGGACTATGTTTAGTGCGAATTTGAGGAACGGCTTTGCAGTGATAGAGTTGAGGACAGAGATCTCCAGCCAGAGTAGGGAAGACAGGTGTCTTCTGTGGATAGAATTCCACTTGCTAAGGGTAGAGGAGGTAGAGGTCTTCTAGAGGATCACCACTAAGAGCAGAGCTAGGGGAAGGTGTCTCCTTTGGGTTGGTGCCCATAAAATTTGTAATTGGGAAGGTTTCCCAAAGAACTATGATATAACTTTTAGAGAAAATTTTTATCCATGGAGTAGCCCACCTTGGGTGAACCACGTAAATTGTTGTGTCACTTTGTGGATGGTGTGTTGTGCATTGATTTGATTACTGCTATTTTTACTGCTATCTATACACTGCATTATACTATTTTGAAAGTTGATTTTAAAGCAAATTGAAAAAGTGGTCTTATACTGTTCACCCCCCCCTCTCAGTATAAGCTTGCGTTCTTCAATATTGAATGGTCATATGGTAATTGAAATTTCATAAATAGGACCAAGGTTGAAATAGCTCATCTGTTGTGGTACAACCAACATGTTAGATTAATTAAAAATGAAGGGCTTAAAAAGGCCCAAATTTACAACCAATTCCCTACGAAGGAGCAACAAAATCCCAAACGGAGAAAGTCAGCTCACCTATGTGGAATTATTTAGGGATTGATAAATATCAATCCAACTAGCTTCATCTAGAAGTCGGCTAGCTATTACATGAGAAAAGTCTCACTTAAATTAAAATATTAAAAACTAAGACTAAGCCCTAAGACCTAGCCTAACTAAGGACCTAATCCCTAGTTTCTTATTTGATGCCCTCATCAGACCTCCCCGCAAAGGGAGCATTGGACTCCAATACCTATACAATAGTAGTGGGTAGAGGGTGAAAAACCTGAGCTAGAGGAAGCGAAAGAAAAAAATTAGATGCCTAATGAGTAGGGGCATTAATGATGTTGAGAAGTCCAAGTGATGTCGATGCTGGAGGGCCTCACCTGGTCATGACTAGAGTGAAAACCTATGGATGAGGTTGAGGATGAATATCTTGTGGTAGCAGCTGCAAGGTCTACTTCAAATGAGGAACCTGGGGTATGGTAGAAGCAGGAGGAGGAGCAACTAGAGCAACAAGAGGAGGAGGAGCTAAAAATGAGGATAAGCCTCCTTGTGTGCAACTAGATCTGGCGTGTCCTTTGGATTGTGAAAGACCAATGTTGTATGATGTGGACCTGCATAACTGTATGTGGTATTCATGGAAGAAATGAGAAACTGCTTGTTCTCATGATGCAATGTATAGGTATTGTTATAAGCATCATATTGAGCCCGTTTGTCAAATTGATAGGGCTTTCCAAGAATGAGATCACAACAATCAATTGGAGTCACATCACAAGTGATTTTGTCCATATAGCGTGGCCCAAATACAAAGGACATAGTGCATGTTTTTGTAATCATGGAGGAGGTACACGTATCCTTCTATGCAAGTGGATATGGATGAGGATGGGGTTGTATAGGAAGCTTCAATTTATCGACAACGACTCTAAAAATCAAGTTTGTTTGGGAGACATTTTCGATTATGAAATCTACAAAGTAATTGTGCTTTAGATGAGCACATGTGACAAACAAATGGTCACGACCTCATTCAACCATGTTGTGTGTTAACAAGGTATGATTGTTAAGCCCTTGAAGCTCTGGATAAGGGTGACATTCTCCCGTATCCTCAATAGGCCCTTCTTTTTTTTCCTCTGGTGGAGCTTCTACAATAAGATTATTCTTCTTCCTAAAACACTCAGATTTTTTATGGCCTCTCTTCTTAAAATAATCACATAATTTCTTAGGATCAAAAGAAGAAGGAGAAGAAGAAGTGTTAGAAGAAGAGGAAGAAGAAGAAGAGGAATAAGAGGGAGAAGTATTCGTTTGTTGTTGTGAATATTGATTTTGTTTGGAAGCTTTGGTGGAATCTGAAGAGCGAGATCTACCTGATTGAGCAGCAAGCTTCTCCTCCACAAGTTGTGCTTGATTGTACATGGTATTCAAATCTATGATAGGAGTATATTTCAAATCTATGAAAAGTGGTTCCTTTAGTCCACTCTTGAATTTGGTGATTAACTTAGCAGTGGAATCCTGAATACCATTCAAAATTCACAATTTGTTGAATAGGCCAATGTAGTTTTGGACACTCATGTTGTAGCCCTACCTCAACCGAAGCCATCAAAATTCAAGATATTATGCATAATTTGTTGGATAAAAAGTTTCTATCAAAGTCTTCACCAAATCATCCCAATTATCAATGGGATTCTGATTACTAAAGCGGTCTGTGATCAAAAATTTTGCTATGCCAGAAAGTTTTAAGAGTGCAAAAGAAACTTGCTCATTTGGTGGTATTTTACTATAGGCAAACCACATGTCCATGTCAAGGATCCTACTATTTGGAACCTCAAGATCACGGGAGCCATAATAAATTTTTTCTTCACATTTTTCTTGCACACGAGAGTCAAAGGCTTGACTAGGACCACTTTTAGAAATAATATCATTGACCTTTTTGGACAATGTACTAATGACTACAGTGATTGCAGCTATTTGCTCCATCAAATACTGGGCCATTTGTCCTCTAGTGTATGCCAGGGATATTACAAAGAAGGTTTACAAAAAGAATGCTAATTGCCCAATTAATTACAAAAGTAAAATGATTGAATGTAATTTTACAATGGTGGGCAAAAGCACTAATCCCTCCTTTAACACTAATTTAAATCCTTTGTACAATTTTTTATTTTTTATTTATTAAAATCCCCCTTTAACAATTTGGAATATCCACAATATCAAAGTTGATAGACCTCCACCGAGGTCAAGTAAACTCTCCTCAAGCCCAAGAATATAAGCGTCCATGCTAATATTTCGGTGGTGAGTCATGAAGCCACCCAAAGAAAATTTCTAATGGACCTTTAACCCACTCGATGTGGTATTGGAAATGCCCATGTTTCTTCCACTCCGACAGCAAATAGAAAACAAGAAAACTTGGCCACCACATGGGATGTAAATCTTTGCCAATGGGCACAAGCCACCATAAAATATGCACATAGTCCAATGCAATCGGTAAAGGGAGGATTGTGAGTAGTAGAAATAAAATTCTGCCAAATTTGATGGATCTCGATTAGCATGCTTGTTGGATGCAAAACACCCGAAGAGAGAATAGGCCCTATGCATGGCAGAAACTTATAAACACTGTATCTGACCTCCTCTTACTCAACAACAAATGACAGCTTGCTCGCTTGTCCAAAAAATCAGCACATCAGATGATAATGACTGCACGTTGATCTATTAAAAACCGCAGAATCTTGAACGAAGGGATAAATTCGCGTGTATCAAATCTTCGTTGAGGTAAAAAAAATTCGTAGGAAATCGCGATGGCTGGCACAACTTGGTATGGATGTTGTGCAACATATTTAATCTTAAAGTGTCAAATTCTGACCTCTTGTCAGAGAATTCAGGGGTCACAAATCGCAATTAGAAAACTAATACGCAACAACATCACATAAATCTCAGTGATCAGTAAAACTCATCGAGCCCCCCGATAGTCGTATCGAGGTCAACAATTGTTCAAAGGTCTTCATCCACATTTAGAATCAACAGACTAGGGGTGAATCGTAGGCTGCCCTCTTGTTAGGTCATGTCATGCCGCGAGCCTACATTTTTTTGGAGGTCAAGTCGGTGACCACCTGTCATTGGCTAGTTTACGGCTCGAATTGGCTACGGGCCCTTTTGGAATAGCTTTGTCAACGGTCGGGTTGGCGACCTCCTGTCATTAGTGACAGTTGGCCCTGGTGCTACTGACGTGCGGGAAAAAGTAGGTACTAAAACCTGCATGCATCAGAGATGCAGTCCCAGCGCTGGTGTCGAGGCAACAAATGTTGGTGTTGCTGGGGGTGGCGTGGACCGTCAAAATTGGCCTGCACTACCCTTTTTTTTTTAATATTTGGTTAAGCAAAAAATCTTGGCAACCAGATTTTTTGCAATAAAATGTTTCTAATTAAAATATTTGCAACAACAAGAATTGCAATAGCAAGAATTGACAACGATTTGTAACTCCAATTATAGCAGGTTTTTAGCAAAATTGAAGAGCTTCAAAAACAAAATGAAGATGGGTCTAGAATAACTCAAACCAGGACCATGGAGATCGAAACTGACCCAAAACCTCCAAAATTCTCCTACTTTGATACCACTGTTGTGGTACAACCAACATGTTTGATTAATTAAAAATGAAGGGCTTAAAAAGGCCCAAATTTTACAACCAATTCCCTATGAAGGAGCAATGAACTCTCAAATGAATAAAGTCGGCTCACCTCCATGGAATTGTTTAGGGATTGATACATATCAATCCAAATAGCTTCACCTAGAGTCAACTAGCTATTACGTGAGAAAAGTCTCACTTACATTAAAATATTAAAAACTAAGACTAAGCCCTAAGACCTAGCCTAACTAAGGACCTAAACCCTAGTCTCTTATTTGATGCCCTCTTCATCATCACTGATCAAAAGAATGACAATAATATTTTGTGCACTAAACCAAAATGGGAGTTTACACTGTGGTAGTGGAAACTATAACTAAAAATAATTACTTAGTAGTAGATATCCCACATAGTAAATAGAAAGAAATTCAAGACCAGTTATGGACCCTTGAATCTAATGGCTCAAAATCTAAGTATGGTAGTGGTGATGGGATTAAATCAACCTAGTGGGGTGAGAAAGGTAAAATGAAATATTTCAATTTTCTACATCTACTGTTACTATGGGAGAAGGCCCATGAAAGCCAACATTCTTGTGATTACATGCATATCCCAAATTATCATAGCCATGTTTGGAACCCTAAGAAATTTAATAGGACTCTTATTATGTATATAGTTTTTATTTTGTTTTAGTTTCCCTTTATTTCTTCATTTAGGTAAATTTTGATTCTATTCAAATTAGTTTTTTTTTTTTTTTTTTTTAGCATTTTTTTGTTATTATAATTTTATTTTTTGATTTTTTCAAATGTTGGTTTTTCTTTATTTAATTTTTGTTTGCTTTTAACCATTTTTTTTTATTAGTTAGATTTGTTTTGTTGTGAATTTTCTTGTTTGTTTTGTGTCTTAGTTTCCCATCTACACTTTGCATATTCATGCTTTCTTCCCTTAATTTTGGTGGTTCATCTATATGCAATTAACTTTTGGTTCCTCTAAAGGAAAATGTGCTTAATTAATTGAGGATCGATGACTTAATTTGAAATTAGATGAAAGGGAATCATTTGATCTCGTTTTATTATTTAATTATGGGGCTGAAATAAATGAATTGAAATAATATAACACAAAGCTAAAAATTCACATTTATTAACACATTAAAGTAATTCTTGATCATAAGGATGTAATCATCTTGGTTTGATAATTAGGTGAAAATACATACACTCCAATTTTAGCCTTCTAGCTCCCTAATCCAAAAACATACTCAATTTTTGTTGGACATTTTGAGTAGATGAGTTTTCATTGATGTCAAGAGTCAGTGGTCATTGATGTCAAGTTTTTAACATCAATTAGTGGTAGTTTTACTGGGCAACATCAGGTTCAGGTTCTCTAATAAATGCAAAAGGATAAGTCTGCCTTCAGTTGATAAAGACTATTGGACATTTTGAGTCCCTAAGCTAAAATGTTGTCATTGATGTCAAAAGGTTATTTGATGTCAAAAGGATCTATGATGGTATGCACTATGTTTTGTGAAAGTGCAAGGAAGGGTTTTTATCAAAACCAAGGTAGGAAAAATAAAAGGTTTTATTTAAAACCATGGATGGTAGATTTGAAATGGGTTTTTCTTAAAACCCAAGTTGGATTTTCGTTTCATCAAAAAAGGTGCCCTCGATGATGGAGAAATTTAATTTTAAAGGTTTAGTTTAAATTTTAAATTTAAATTTTAAAATTAAATAAAAAGTTTTCTGCCATGTTCGTCGACGTCATGAGGGTAGTTTTAAAAGCGTTGATGTTTCCAAGTGAAGGGAAAGGCATATAAATATGCCACCAAGTTTTTAAATCGATTATCCTTGCTCATTGATAATCTTGCGTGGTATATGCGAAGGAAAGAGCTTGTGTTTTGTTTTATGTGATGCAATGAATGGTTAAAAGCAGAAAGCAACCACTTCCCAAATCACATTGGGTAGCGTGGCCTAGTGGTAGCTTGGATTGTGCAAAGGTGTTGATAGCACGGAGGTCGTGAGTTCGATTCCCACGAGCATCCTTTTAGCATTTTATTGGTTGAAGCGTTGTTCGTTGTTTAAAATCTCGTGGGCGAAAAGAAGAAGCATAAGGAGCACAAGGTGGAATAGCTTCCACATGGGAAGCTTAGCCCACTTGGTGGGCGGAGGGAGTGCAAAGGCGCACTCACTACAGGTCTTGGGTTCGAGTCACCCGAAACCCATTTTCGCATGGTTTGCTGTCGCCGCATTCTTCGGAGCCAAAAAAATATTTTATTTTCTAAGGTATGCCTATCGCCACAATTTTTGGAGAATGAATAATTAATGTTTTAATTTGTCAAAGCTAAGGTTTCAAGCACCATTATTGAGGGTATACTATGGTGATGTGATTTATGAGTTGTGGTTTATATTTTGCACTATTTGATGTGGAAATTTTTGCATTAAGGAGCTTAGTGAGTTGTGCATTAGTGCAAAGTGATTTTTAGGAGAAATAAGGGAATGGTAAATGGTTGTGGTGATATTCATGCTATGCTTAATTAATTGAGGAAATAATTATTTTTAATTATTTTCTAGTGGTGGATGTGATTTTTGACTAGGAGAAATAAGGTGTAAAAGGTTATGATATTTGTTTTGTAAATTCTCCTAACCCTCATGAAGTTTGGCAAGAGAATATTGTGATTGTGGTAGATTTCCAAAGAGGCTTCTTCATCTTCATAAAAGGTATGAGCACATTCTCCTATTGATTGATTTGGGTGGTTGATTTCTAAAAATATCATTGGAGTGAAAAGGATTGATTGTGGTTTCCTTTTCGAAAGTGATTGGTTTAATGCTTCAAGGTTTTCTGGTTTGAGAGTTGTTATTAAACCTTGTTTTATAAGCATTGTTGTTGAAACCCATTGGTTGTGCAAAGAACTTGAACTTGAGTTAGAGAAGAACATGAGTATCATTGTTATGTGAGATTTGTTGTTGAGCATTGTTGGAAACATTTTGAGTTGGTTGATACATGCTTGGACTAGGGTTTGTGAGAAAGGGTTGTTCATTAAGGTGCTTGGTTGAGTTGAGTTGATTGAGCCTAGTCAAGTGGATGCATGTGGTTGTTCAAGTTCCATAAAACAAACTATTCTATATTCTTGATTTGAGTTGAGATTGAGATTTGAGTATAGAACATATAGAGTCTCTAACAATTCTCTTTATGCTTCTATGAGATTGATTTGAGTTGAGATTGGGATTTGAGTATAGAACATATTGAGTCTCTAACAATTCTCTTTATGCTTCTATGAGATTGATTTGAGTTGAGATATTGATTGAGCATTAAGTATAGAACATATTGAGTCTCTAACAATTCTCTTTATGATTCTATGAGATTGAACAAGTTCTATGTGAGCTTGTTAAGCAGATTTGAGACAAGTCTTTGAGAAGGCTTGTGGACTGATGTTGAGTAAGCTTTTGTGGAAGCTTGCTATGCAGATTTGAGCAAGTCCTAGAGAGGACTTATTGAGCAGATTTGGACAAGTCCTAGAGAGGACTTATTGAGCATATTTGAGCAGGTTTTGTGTGGACTTATTGAGCAGATTTGAGCAGGTTCTGTATGGACCTGTTGAGCAAATTTGAGCAGGTTCTGTGTGGACCTATTGAGAATATTTGGATAGGTTCTAAGTGGACCTATTGAGTAGATTTGGACAAGTTCTGAGTGAGCTTATTGAGCAGATTTGAGAAGGTTCTGAGTGAACCTATTAAGACAAAGCTTTGGAGGTGACAGAGTATAGAGGACAGAGTCTCAGTGGATAGAGATCCAAAAACTAGGAAAATTGAAGATAGATCTGAGTGAGGAGTCTTCAAGTGGAGAGAGATCCACTAGTCAGGTAGGAGAGAGACAAAGTCTTCTAGAAGATCACTAGCTAGAGCAGAAGGGGAAAGAGTTCTCCTATGGAAGAGATCCATGAACTTGAGATTAGGGGATCAACATCTCCTTTGGATAGAGGTCCATAAACATTGTACTTGGGAAGGATTCCCAAAATATTATTTGAGAAATATTTAGAAGAAATAATTTTCTGTGGAGGTAGCCCACATTGGGTGAACCATGTTAAAAATGATGTCTCTCATGTGTGTGATTCTTTGTGTGATGTTCACTATTTTATTAATGTTGATGCTACTATTTGGGAAAATATTTTATGTTATACTGTTCACCCCCCTCTCAGTATAAGCACATGTTCTTCAATTGGTATCAGAGCCAGTCTCTCCATGAAGAGTTTAACAACTTGGAAGAGGATCCTTCAGTAACACACATGTGCTCAGAGAGTGAAGAAAGTATAGACTTTGAGGAAGCACTCTTCAACTATCTCCAAGATCTTGAAAGGATTCAAGAAGAGAGTGCACAACTAAAGGAACAGATCTGAAATGATGAATTGGCAAGAATTGAGCTTCTACAAAGGTTAATAGAACTCGAAATAGAAGTGAAAGAAATAAGAGAGATTGAACATCAGTTGAGAGACACATTGGAAGCCAAAGAAGTAGGACTTGAGAAAGTGGTAGCAAAAATTGTTATGCTAAAATGCAGAACTAAAATAAACAAGAGATTACAAGGAGTTGCACCAAGTCAGCAAGAGGTAGGAACATCCAACAAAAGGGAGGTATCTTACCATATCTCAAGGAAAGAAGACCACAAAAGGAAGAATACCAGATCAAGTCCTCATCAAAATAGGTTACAAAATTCTTTCCATGGACATTGTTTTTCTTGCAATAAATATGGTCATAGAGCTACACAATGTACTAGCAGAGACAATGATAGTAGTAGTACAGATTCTCTTGCACCACATATGGATGATGATGTTAAGTGTTACAAATGCAATAGTTTTGGGCATATAGCTAGAAGGTGCAAACTAGAAATCTCTAAGTCTAGTAGAAAGACCACAACTCAAACTACTAGAAAAGAAAGAAAAAGGGAAAGGAAAATTAAAATCCTTGCTAGTTCAAATAGCATTGCATGCTCAGGATAAAGAAGAAAAATGGTTTCTGGATAGCGGATGCTCTAGACACATGACAGGAGAAAAATACAAGTTTATAGTTTTGAAAGAAGGAAATAGAGGGTCAGTAAACTTTGGGGACAATGGTTTAGCAAATATTTGTGGAAAAGGAACTCTAAGTATAGGCAATGGGAAAGAAAAAGCTAAAAATATTCTATATGTGGAAGGTCTAAAACATAATCTCTTGAGCATTAGTCAACTCTGTGATCAAGGCCATATGGTAATTTTTCATCAAGATAGATGTGAAGTAAGGAAATATGAATCTGGAAAACTAGTAGCTAGCACTATAAGAGAAAGAAATATTTATGTACTCAATGAGATCAAAAAGGAAAAATGTCTCTTATCCAAAGAAAATGAGATCCGATTTCAACATACAATATTGGGACCAAAGGAGAATCTTCTAATGGCTTTGGAAGATAAAGAAGATGATCCTATAGAAGACAAGCCAAAAGAAATAAATAATATGGACAAAGGTAAAAAATAGAGGATTATTCAGTAGAGAATGGCTATGACCTCAAGGGAGAACTTATCTATGCCCTTGACATAGTAAATAAGGTTAGAAAGCAACACTCCAAGCTTGAAAGTCAGTTTCAAGAATGTGATGAAGAAAGGTTATTGCTCATAGAGGATTTAGAGAAGTCAAAGGCTAAGGCAAGCAAGTTCAAGGATAAGTTAGAAGAAAATATTTTGGAATGTGAGAAGTTAGCACAAGAAGTGGCTACTCTAAAAGAAGACTTAAAGGACTCCAAGATCAAGATGAAGAGTTTCAAAAATAGCTCTAAGAACTTGGATAAGTTCATCTATGGACAACAACGAACATCATGTTCAACAGGTCTTGGCTTTGGAAAGGTTCAAAAGAAATAGGAAAAATAATCTACTTCAAGTCTTGATGAAGAAGAAACTTCAGAAGAAGATACATCAGAAGAAGATAGTTTAAGTGAAAGTGGGACATCAGAGGATGAGTTGGACAACAAAGAGTTCAACAAAGAGAGGAACAATGCACAAAGAAGATACAGATGGAACATCAATCAGAACAGGAGACCAATGAGGTCAAGACAAGGAGGCTTCAATGGAAGATGCTTTTCATGTCACAGGTTTGGGCATATGGCTTCACAATGCAGGACACATGAAAGACAAGAATATGGGAAAGGATAACTTTTCCATGGGTATTGCTACTCATGCAATGGGTTTGGTCACAAGGCAATGAATTGTAGGATTAATGATAGAAGAGGATATGGCTTCACTAGGAGAAGTCCTAAGATAGTTGCACCTCCAAGGAATAATAACATTAAGTGTTATAAGTGCAATAATGATGGTCACATAGCAAGATGGTGTAGAGAAAATATTCCAGAAGTAGGCATGAATAGGAACAGGACATGAACAGGAACATGAACATGAACAAAAATAGGAATATGAATAGAAATAAGAAGATGAACAATAATAGAGACTCAGAAAAGAATAAGAACAGGAACATGGATGAAAACAAGAGTAGGAACAGGAACAGAAGTGATGACAGGAACAAGGATGATGACTTGGAAAGAAATAGTGAGAGGATTTAGAAGACTCAGAGAAGAAGAGAGAAAGATAAAGACAAAGAATAGTGCTTTCAGGGAGTAGAAATACTCCCACCCTAGAATTAACCACCTCATGTGGAGGTGGGGGAGGGGCTAAGCTAAGAGGCTCATTCTTAGCCCCAAGCCCCAAAGGTGACCCTTTGCCATTGATGTCAAAGGGGGAGATATTTGTGTATATTGGGGAGAGTTTTGATATGGGGAGAGATTTGATATTTGAGAGAGCATTGAGCCAGGGGGAGCAAAGTCCCAAGGGGAGTAGAAAAGAAGATCAGGTTTTAGTAAAATGAATATGGGTTGCCATCAATGACAAAGGGGGAGATTGTTGGACATTTTGAGTCCCTAAGCTAAAATGTTGTCATTGATGTCAAAAGGTTATTTGATGTCAAAAGGATCTATGATGGTATGCACTATGTTTTGTGAAAGTGCAAGGAAGGGTTTTTATCAAAACCAAGGTAGGAAAAATAAAAGGTTTTATTTAAAACCATGGATGGCAGATTTGAAATGGGTTTTTCTTAAAACCCAAGTTGGATTTTCGTTTCATCGAAAAAGGTGCCCCGATGATGGAGAAATTTAATTTTAAAGGTTTAGTTTAAATTTTAATTTATTTAAATTTAAATTTAAATTTTAAAATTAAATAAAAAAATTCTGCCATGTCCGTCGATGTCATGAGGGTAGTTTTAAAAATATCGAAATTTCCAAGTGAAGGGAAAGGCATATAAATATGCCACCAAGTTTTTAAATCGATTATCCTTGCTCGTTGATAATCTTGCGTGGTATATGCGAAGGAAAGAGCTTGTGTTTTGTTTTATGTGACATAGCGAATGGTTAAAAGTAGACAACGACCACTTCCCAAATCACATTGGGCAGTGTGGCCTAGTGGTAGCTTGGATTGTGCAAAGGTGTTGATAGCACGGAGGTCATGAGTTCGATTCCCGTGAGCATCGTTTTAGCATTGTATTGGTTGAAGCATTGTTCATTGTTTAAAATCTCGTGGGCGAAAAGAAGAAGCATAAGGAGCACAAGGTGGAATAGCTTCCACATGGGAAGCTTAGCCCACTTGGTGGGTGGAGGGAGTGCAAAGGCGCACTCACTGTAGGTCTTGGGTTCGAGTCACCCGAAACCCGTTTTCGCATGGTTTGTTGTCACCGCATTCTTCGGAGCCAAAAAAATATTTTATTTTCTAAGGTATGCCTGTCATCGCAATTTTTGGAGAATGAATAATTAATGTTTTAATTTGTCAAAGCTAAGGTTTCAAGCACCATTATTGAGGGTATACTATGGTGATGTGATTTATGAGTTGTGGTTTATATTTTGCACTATTTGATGTGGGAATTTTTGCATTAAGGAGCTTAGTGAGTTGTGCATTAGTGCAAAGTGATTTTTAGGAGAAATAAGGGAATGGTAAATGGTTGTGGTGATATTCATGCTATGCTTAATTAATTGAGGAAATAATTATTTTTAATTATTTTCTAGTGGTGGATGTGATTTTTGACTAGGAGAAATAAGGTGTAAAAGGTTATGATATTTGTTTTGTAAATTCTCCTAACCCTCATGAAGTTTGGTAAGAGAATATTGTGATTGTGGCAGATTTCCAAAGAGGCTTCTTCATCTTCATAAAAGGTATGAGCACATTCTCCTATTGATTTATTATGGTGGTTGATTTCTGAAAATATCATTGGAGTGAAAAGGATTGATTGTGGTTTCCTTTTCGAAAGTGATTGGTTTAATGCTTCAAGGTTTTCTTGTTTGAGAGTTGTTATTAAACCTTGTTTTATAAGCATTGTTGTTGAAACCCATTGGTTGTGCAAAGAACTTGAACTTGAGTTAGAGAAGAACATGAGTATCATTGTTATGTGAGATTTGTTGTTGAGCATTGTTGGAAATATTTTGAGTTGGTTGATACATGCTTGGACTAGGGTTTGTGAGAAAGGGTTGTTCATTAAGGTGCTTGGTTGAGTTGAGTTGATTGAGCCTAGTCAAGTGGATGCATGTGGTTGTTCAAGTTCCATAAAACAAACTATTCTATATTCTTGATTTGAGTTGAGATTGGATTTGAGTATAGAACATATAGAGTCTCTAACAATTCTCTTTATGCTTCTATGAGATTGATTTGAGTTGAGATTGGGATTTGAGTATAGAACATATTGAGTCTCTAACAATTCTCTTTATGCTTCTATGAGATTGATTTGAGTTGAGATATTGATTGAGCATTAAGTATAGAACATATTGAGTCTCTAACAATTCTCTTTATGATTCTATGAGATTGGACAAGTTCTGTGTGAGCTTGTTAAGTAGATTTGAGACAAGTCTTTGAGAAGGCTTGTGGACTGATTTTGAGTAAGATTTTGTGGAAGCTTGCTATGCAGATTTGAGCAAGTCCTAGAGAGGACTTATTGAGAAGATTTGGGAAAGTCCTAGAGAGGACTTATTGAGAAGATTTGAGCAAGTCCTAGAGAGGACCTATTGAGAAGATTTGAGCAGGTTCTGTGTGGACCTATTGAGCATATTTGAGCAGGTTCTATGTGGACCTATTGAGTAGATTTGGACAAGTTTTGTGTGGACTTGTTGAGCAGATTTGGACAAGTTTTGAGTGAGCTTGTTGAGAATATTTGAGAAGGTTATGAGTGAACCTATTGAGATAGAGCTTTGGAGGTGATAGAGTATAGAGGATAGAGTCTCAGTGGATAGAGATCCAGCAGCCAGGACAATTGAAGATATATCTGAGTGAGGAGTCTTCAAGTGGAGAGAGATCCACCAGTAGTGTAGTAGAGAGATAGAGTCTTCTAGAAGATCACTAGCTAGAGCAGAAGGGGAAAGAGTTCTCCTATGGAAGAGATCCATGAACTTGAGATTTAGGGATCAACATCTCCTTTGGACAGAGGTCCATAAACATTGTACTTGGGAAGGATTCCCAAAATATTATTTGAGAAATATTTAGAAGAAATATTTTTCTATGGAGGTAGCCCACATTGGGTGAACCACGTTAAAAATGATGTCTCTCATGTGTGTGATGCTTTGTGTGATGTTCACTATTTTATTAATGTTGATGCTACTATTTGGGGAAAAGTTTTATGTTATATTGTTCACCCCCCTTCTCAGTATAAGCACATGTTCTTCAAAGACCCAGTTCCAAGAAGTCAGATGAGGTCTAAAGGGCAAAGAAGAGGCCCAGAAAAATAATATTATAATAACTGATTATAATATTAAAAAGGAGATTTAAATTAATTAAAAAATAATTAATATAATTTTATTATAAATTAATTTATTAATTAATTTAATTAACTCTTAGGTTACTTAAGTTAATTATAAGTTAATCTTAATTTAATTATAAATTAATTTTTATGAATTGAATAAACCCTAAAAATGGTTATAAAGCAAAGTTAGAAATCAAATTATTACTTCGATGGGAAGCACCAAAGTATTACAAAATCAAGGCACTATGTATAAATATGGAGGCAAAATCTTTGCCTAAGTCCCAAAGCGATCATAAATTTGAATGCCCCTAAGTTTGAAAATTATTACAAAGAGTAAAGCAACGATTTTGAAAATTCTTCGATAGAATTAAAAGGTACAAAGAGGAGCAAGGATCTTTCCACTGTGCACATGTGCCACATAGCATAGCTAGTGACCGCGGCAAATGTTTAGATGTTCATTGGCAGAAGGACACAGGTTCAAATCCTATGGGGTTCGTGTTTTGCATGGTATAAGGTTTACATTTTGTGAATGATGCCTAGCACAAGGAAGAAAGGGAGGCTAACACCTTCCCCTTCTCATGGGAGTGCCTAGCCCACATGGTGGGCTAGCGCCTTGGTAAGGCAGTCAGCGAAGAGGTTTCAGGGTCAAAACCCATTGAGGCCTTTTTGTAAGATGAGACAATGGTATGCATTGTTATTTTTTGGGTTTGTTGCTTAGTTTGGGGATGTGCTAAGTTTGAAGAAAAATAAAAATATTTTTATTTTCCTAAGGTTGAAAAATTATTTTTGAGGGTTTGTGAGATTTAATTTTTGCCTAATATGAATCTAGTTATTAAGTGTTTTGAGGGAGATAAAGGGGTAGGCAATTATTAATACTAAAGGATTATTTTTGAGAGTTTGATTTATTAATTTGTATAGTATAAGGATATTTTTGAGTGATTATTTTCATGAGTGATTTGATGATTGCTAATTTCAAGGAGTAATAATGTGTATTTTGGCTTGATTACTTTTGTGTTTGAAAAATATTTTGAAAGAGAGTTAGCGTGATATTTGTCATCTAACTATTGAAATTGACAAAGGAGAAAATTGTGATTGAAACAGGTTTTTATATGAACACTTCTACATAAAACAAAAGGTATGGGCACATATTCCTAGTGAGTGATTGTTGAATGTTGTGAATGCAAAGTTGGAGTGAAAATTATTGTTTGGTAAAAATTGTTGAGTGTGGCTTGAATTAATGCTTCAAGGTTTTATGGAATAAAGAGTTATTGATAAAACCTCGTTTTATAAGCATTGTTGTTGAAGTGATTAGTTAAGTGAAGAATTTTAACTAGGGTTTGCAAAGAACATTAGTATCATTGTTATGTGAAGTTGAGAAGTATCTTGGATTAGGGTTTGTGAAAAGAACATAAGTATCATTGTTATGTGAGATTGTTTGATAAGCATTGTTGGAAATATTTGAGTGAGTGATTATATGCCTGGACTAGGGTTTGTGAGCAAGGTTTATTTTATTGAGTGATTGGTTGAGTAGAGTTGGTTGAGCCTATTCAAGTGGATGTGTTAAAGTGATAGTTAAATTTCTATGAAATAAATTATTCTATATTCTATATTCTATATTAAAGTGAGTGTTGATGAGTGTAAAATATATTGAGTCTCTAACAATTATCTATATATTTTTTTGATAAAAGAGATATTGAAAGTGATTGAGATTTTCTGAGTGTGAAGCATATTGAGTCTCTAACAATTCATTGTATGTTTCTATAAGACTGATTGAAAGTGATTGAGCATTGAGGTGAATGTGAAGTATATTGAGTCTCTAACAATTCTCTATATGTTTCTAAAAGAGTGATTGAAAGTGATTGAGCATTGATATGAATGTGAAGCATATTGAGTCTCTAACAATTCTCTATATGTTTCTAAAAGAGTGATTGAAAGTGATTGAGCATTGTGATGAATGTGAAGCATATTGAGTCTCTAATAATTATCTATATGTTTCTATGAGATTGGACAAGTTGTAGTGAGGACTTATTGAGAATATTTGAGGTAAGTCTTTGAGAAGACTTGTGGACAAATTTGTGTAAGATTTTGTGGAAGTTTACAATATATATTGAGAACAGAATTGGATAAGTTCTAGTGAGGACTTATTGAGCATATTTAGACAATTTCTAGTGAGGACTTGTTGAGCAGAACTGGAAAAGTTCTAGAGAGGACTTGTGAAAATATTAGTGTGAGTTTTTGTGGAAGATTACAAGGAAAAATTGAGACACGTCTTTGAGAATACTTGTGAGTATATTTGATTGATTGATTTGTTCAAACCTTGAGTTAAGTTTGGGGCAGATCTAGCAAACTTGATTTAAGATTGATTCAAGATTTGTTTTAAATCTTGAGGATATATATTGAGGATATATTTGTGCTAGACCGAAGGACTGTGTTTAGTGCAGATCAGATAATATATATTGAGCACATATTTTGGTGTAGATTTAAGGATATGTTTTATGCCAGACTAGAGACATAGATTGAGTAGATTTGTGCTAGATCGAAGGACTATGTTTATTATAGATTTGAGATAGATATTTGAAGGTTATAGAGTATAAAATATGATAGTATATAGTTTATAGATATCCATTAGCCAAGATAGTGAGGACAGGAGTCTTCAGTTGATAGAGATCCATTAGCTAGAGTAGTGGGGGGTAGCAGTTCTTCTAGAATATCACTAATCAGAGCTAAGGAGAAATGATTTCTCCTATGTATAGAGATCCATGAACTTGATTAGGGGATTGGCATCTCCTTTGGATAGGGGTCCATAAACATTGTAACAAGGAAATTATTCCCAAAATATTTATTGAGAAAATTTTAGTGAAAATTTTTCTCCGTGGAGTAGCCCACATTGGGTGAACCACGTAAAATTGGTGTCTCTATTGTGTGTGGTGATTTGTACATTTTTTTTATTACTCCTATTGATATTGCTATCTATAAATTGCATAATATTGATTGAGAAATAAAAGTAGGTGGTCTTATACTGTTCATCCCCCCTCTTAGTATAAGCTTGTGTTATTCAATTGGTATCAGAGTGGGTTCCTTCGAAAGAGTTTAACAACTTGAAGAAAAATCGTTCAAGAACATAATGGATTCTAAGAATGTGCCTTCAGATAAATCAACACCAATATTTGATGGAAGTGATTATATATTTTGGAGTATGATAATGAATATTCACCTTATGGAACTTGGCAATAAAATTTGGAAAGCAGTTGAAAATGGATATATACCACTAGTTGATCCACCTACAGATAAGGAAGGTAAGCTTATAAAACATTAAAATTTAAAAGCAATAAATACAATTTTGAGAAGTTAGCATAGAATAGAGTCAATAAAAGTTATGTACTGTAAATATGCAAAAGGAAGGATAAGTTGCAAACCATATATGAAGGAGATAAAAGTGTAAAAAAGGTAAATATTCAAAATCTCAAAGGGAAATTTGAAGAGTTAAGAATGAAGGATGAGGAAAACATTAGTACTTATCTACTTTGGGTAGATGAGGTTGTTAATACTATGCAAGAACTTCGACTTAATGTTTAAGAATTAGATGTTTGTGATAAGGTCTTAAGATATCTTTAAAAAATATTTAGTGAAAAGATTTCTGCTATAGAAGAATCAAAAGATGATGATTCTTTGATAAGATATATGTTACTTGGTATTATTATAGCTTTTGAGTTAAGAACAAAAGAGGAACCTAATTCCTGAAAGGAAGTAGCATTCAAAGCTACTAAGAAGACAAAGGGAAAAAATTCATATTCAAGCAATGATTCATCCACTTATGAAGAAGCTAATTATGGCATAAGGAATAAGGATTCAAGAAGATTTAAATATGCAAAATCTATTAGATGTTTCAATTGTGAAAAGTATGGTCACTATGCATCTGATTTTCAAGAAGTTTAAAATAATAATGATGAATAAAAATAGGATCACAGGAACAGGGAATAAAAAAGAAAAAGGTACCAAAATAAAGGTAAGGATGGACAAGGTAGACAAGAAAATATGTTATTTCAAAGAAAAAATAGGAGCTATTGTGCAAACAAGGCAAGTAAGTACTCAAGTGATAGTGATAATAGTTTCTCAGATAATGATATAGATGAAGTCTTATTTATGATTGAATAAAAGGAAGAATTTAAGAAAAGATCACCAATAATTCTCAAGTTTTTTAGATGTGGTAATTTTGGACATCTTGAAGATAGTTGTAAAAGGAATGGTTTTAGTTTCAGTGATGATGAATATGAAAATACACTTGTAGGACCAGAAGATAATATTTTTATGGCACTAGAAGAAGAAGGAGATGATGCTATAAAAGACAAGTCAAAAGAAAATAAAGATGTTGACAAAGGTAAAAAAATAGAGGAAGAATCAGAAAAAGGAGTTGATCTTGAGGGAGAGCTTATTTATGCTCTTAAAAATTTAAATAAGGTAAGAAAGCAAAAATCCCAACTTGAATTTCAGTTTCAATAATGTGATGAAGAGAGAGGAAAGCTTATAGAAGATTTAAACAAGTCAATGGCTAAGACAAAGAAGTTCAAGGATAAGTTAGAAGCAAAGGTCTTAGAATGTGAAAAGTTAGAACAAGAAGTAGCTCTACTGAGGGAAAATTTAGAA
The DNA here is from genome assembly GCA_028583015.1 of Wollemia nobilis. Classification (NCBI taxonomy): domain Eukaryota; kingdom Viridiplantae; phylum Streptophyta; class Pinopsida; order Araucariales; family Araucariaceae; genus Wollemia; species Wollemia nobilis. Next base: position 8,349,017 of record JAQPPZ010017095.1, read on the forward strand.
AAGTCCAAGGATAAGCTACACAAGTTTGGAAAGAGTTCAAATAATTTGGATAAGATGATCAAGGTACAAAGAAGGTCAACAAAAAAATATAGGTCTTGGTTTTGAACAAGCTCAAAAGAAACAAGAAGAAGAGTCAACCTCAAGTTTTGAAGGAGAAGAAACTTTAGTGTAAGAGAAAGTGAGACTTTTGAGGATGAGTTGAACAATAGAAAGTTCAACAAGGAAATAAATAATGCACAAAGGAGAAAAATATGGAACAACAATTAGAATAGGTTAAGACAAACTAAGAGACCAATGAGGTCAATACAAGGAAACTTCAATGGAATATGTTTCTCATATTATAGATTTGGGCACACGGCTTCATAGTGTAGGATACATGAAAGACAAGAATATGGGAACTTCAGGAACATGTAAAATTTTCATGGATATTGCTACTCATGTAATCAATTTGGTCATAAGGCAATGAATTGCAGGGTACATGATAGGAAAAAATATGGCTTCACTAGGAGAAATCCCAAGACATTTGCACCACCAAGAAATAATAACATTAAGTGTTATAAGTGCAATAATTATGGACATAAAAAAAAGTGGTGTAGAAAAAACATTCCAAAATCAAGCATGAATAAGAACAGGAACAATAACATGAACAGGAATATGGATATGAACATGAACATGAACATGAACATGAACATGAACATGAACATGAACATGAACATGAACAAAAACATGAATATGGACATAGAAAGGAATAGTAACAAGAATAGGAAAAGAAGCATGGACATGAATAGGAACGGTCAAAGGAATCAGAAGTATCACATAGGTGTCGGATGCAACTAAAAATGCACCTTTTTTTTTCCAATTTGTAATAAAGGTGGCAAGTAATATAAAGAATGCACCTTTACCACTAATTTTTGCAGAAAATTTTTGATTTGTGTTGTGCAAAATTTGATATTTTATGTCTTCTCTTATTTTTCAATTTGGCATAAAATGTGGCATAAAATAATTGCCTTTCCTTTTTGTTTTACAAAATTAACAAGTTTGATTTTTTTAAGTGCTCCTCACTTTGTGTTACAATTTTGCAAAGTACAATTTCTTGTCTTCCCCATTTTGATTTAAAAAATTAACAAATTAGCCCTCCCTTCAAGTTAATTCAATACATGAACCACGTTTGAAAGGCTTCCAGAACCATCTGACACACAACATGGTTTTTATGGACCCAAGGTCTTCAATTTATTCTCAATTTTACAAAAAATAGAATATGTAATTTCATGTATTATATCCCCCTTTGAAGAAAACAAATGCACACTTTGTCTTTGAATTTTACAAAATTTTATGTCTCCTTGCATTACAATATGGCAAAAAAAAGAATTCAAGTTTGATCCTTCATGGTGTGCAAAATTAACAAGGTTTTAAGAAGAGTTTTCTGAATATAAGGCCTTTTCCACACGAGACAAAAAAACTGTTACTCCCAAAAAAAATGGAATAAGTATTATAAAATTGCAATGGTTTGCAAAAGAAATTGTGCTTTGAATTTTGTCTATGATCCCCCCTTTGATGTGGAGAAAAATAGAAAAACAACAATTTTATACCTTTGCAAAAAGTGTCTCAAAATGCCTTAAAATTCACTTTTTAATGCAAAATTTTAATTATTTTAAGCATAATTGAATTAATAATAAAATCAATTTGGAAAAAAAAATTATTTTAACCAAAATGAGATTAAAATATTAATAAAATATACTAAATAAAAATTAAAACATTACAAAAAATGTTTTGTTTTACCTTAGGCCAAATGTTTTTTTTTATTTTTTTTAATGGCAAAATTATGTGTTTTGGACTCCGTGAGGAGTCGAACCCGTGACTCCGTGGGTGCTAGCTTCTCAACTAGTGTTCTTGCCAGTCGGTATAGAAAGCTTTATGGAAAGGAAAGGAAACAAATCCCCTTTATCTCCTTTCCCATGGGCATGCGAAGCTAAAAAAAAAAACTTTTGGGATATTAATCCCACATTGCCTAGGCAGGGCAATGTTTAGTAAGATAAAATGTGCAACACACCTTCTTATAATTGATTATCCACAAGAAATAAAGAAATGCCATAATTTTTCCAACTGATACTCATCACGTAGGTGCCACATGGTAGAGTTTATCGTTGCCACCTGTCCTAACAAGAAATGACCAAAATAACACCCCTCAAAAAATGAGCCTAAGACATGTTAGCTACAAGTGTCAAAAAGAGATTCAGGTATGGATTGCCAAATGTTGCTAGGTGAGTGTCTCAAAATTAGTGTCGTCTTCTATTTTTCAGCCTTGATTTACATTCATATCGGTTGCATCGATAGCTTTTGTCAAGGTTTTATCCAGTCATTGACGTTCGATCCAAGGTAGATCGAGGTTTTTGTGACATCCATTTTAGCTGATAGGTTTAGCACCCTCAGGATCTACATGTTCGATTAGAGTGGAGTGATCTAGATCTAGTTTTATTACCCTTAGGATTTGCATGTTCAATCAAATTGGAGAATTCTAGGTCTAGGTTCTGACGTTGTAGTAGGTATAGTAGGGTAGGGTGCTCCTGCTTGGTCTTCTAGGTCAACCAAAAGAGGGTGATCCTACCCACTAGTTGGTTGGCTACTTGCGAGTGGTCGTCGGAGCTTTGCTTCGATTGTTAGCTCAGGTTAGCCTTGATCGGCCACCAGAGGGTGCTCTTGCCCACTGGTTGGTTGGTTGATCGCTTGCTCTATCCTGACTACTATTTCAAAATGGGACCACAGGCCCTTGTTGTGTTTCAATGGAAACACACAATCTTAGGAGAATTAAATAAAATTTAAGTAAAAGGAATTCACAACCTTAGCTTATGTAGAATAATATATTTCCTCTTGCCTTACCCAGTCTGGAATGAAGCTTTCATCCATCTTGCCAAGTGTGCCTTGCCTCCTTGCTTGCCTCCTCCTTCGTAGCTTTGATACCAATGTTGGAAAATGTACAATAGAATAAAATATGCATGAACCATAGAAAAAATTTATTGATATATGAGTTGTTTATATAAAATTAGGAATAGACTATTCATAGCCTAATAGGTTGCCCCCCTGAAAGGTAGCTACCCGCTTAGAATAATGTGCTAAAAACTAACAACTAATTAATCACTAACAATATCACTTCTCAACAATAGCGTGAGGTTATCCGCCCATGTAGAGGAGTTGGAGAGCAAGTGGGTAGTTAAACCTCTCTAGTTGCTGAGAGGCCTAGGTTCAAATCTCTCACCTCACATGTTGCGGATATGTTATGTAATTTTTCCCTCGTGGTCACAGTTTGTTTACCCCTTGTGGCCACCACCAAAAAAAAAAAAAAAAAACAATAGCGTGAGATAACCATCAGATATTCGAAATGAATATATTAATGGTTAAATTAAAAAGATAAATAAATCAATCTAACCTAGTAGGTAAATACTAATAGTAAAAAGTAACATACTACTTTTTACTATGAGGTAAATAAAATCTACCTAATGTAGGAATATTATAAATATCCCGAATAATGGAATATTACTCTAATAATATGCACAAGTGTCATTAAATTAAGTTTGCAAGTTTATAAAGTATGAAAGTGCACAAGTATCACGTAATTAAGTGTGAAAATATGTAATGTGATAAATCACACAATTTTCATGTATTAGGCGTGCATGTAGAGTGTATAAGTGTCATGTAGAAGTGTGTAAGTGGCATAGAGTTAATTGTGCATGTAAATATAGATTCAAAAGTTTTGTATGAAGGTGGCAAGATGAGAATCCAAAAGTACATATGAGGCTTGTGTTATTTAAGGAATAGAAAAGGTTGGAACTCCCAAATATGTGATGCACGCAAGAGTTAAGTATTGAAGAGTCATCTTTCTAAGATTATATAATGGAGACAAAGCTCAATGTTGTATATATGAAATGGATCTATAAAGATCGCATTCAAGCATTGATTAATATAGAAGCTTGTATGCATATTTAGAGTAATTTTAATATAATTTTCTTTATGGAATTACATGAATGATTTTCATCATTTATATTCATATTTTTCATTATATTTTGAATATTATTGTTAATTAGTTTGGCCATATTATAGTTTAATTGCTATTATATTTGAGGTTACTCTAGATATAGAATATTGGGATATAAGATAATCTAGCTTAAAATACAATAATTTTATGCTAAAAATATTCTAAAATTATCTGATGTATATTCTCCTTCGATATGAGTGGAGGAATTGAATAGAGCACTCTATTTCTATTAAAATAAGTTGCTTGAATTATTTGAAATATGTAAATGCATATGGTTTCAAAGGTAGAAAATATACCCACTTTTTCATGATTAGTCATCAATAAAAGGTTAAAAATATCTATGCCCACTATGACAAGTAGGCATTAGTCTAGAAAAATTGGTGTGTGGGACATTTAATGGTCCTTTAGCTTTGTGAGAGCTTAATTCAAATGATTCTTGATGTTGTTTTCCTACTAAAAATCCTAAATAAATTATAGTTCCCCATGAGATTTTTGGAAATCCTAATACCACTTGGTGTTTATTTAGTTTTATTAAATATCTAAAACTCATATGTCTAAATCTCCTCTGTTAAACAACAAATGCATCTAGTGTGGCTACAAATAGTGCAACATTAGAAGATGAGACAACATCTAGGGAAACCAAGCTAGTTTTGAAAGAAGTAGTGACTACAAATTTTTTCTATATTGTAATAAATCATTCCTTCTTGCTATCAATAATTCTTAATTATTTTTTTTTTATCCATTATAACATTTAATATACTAGTAACACGTTATTAGAAAACATTGGCACATAGAGTATATTTTTAATCATACATTTTCTATTAGTCCAATTCACGTAAATATTTCCTACTTGTTTAGCTTGATATATCTTATCATCTACAATTGTGACTTGTTTACCATATTTTTACTAAAGAGAGTCAAATCATTATCTATATCTAGTCATATGTTTACTTGAACTTAAATCAATATACCAATAATTATCTCTTATTTTTGTAATTATCTGAGTCATTGGTACTCTATGTGATATTTTAGAATCTATTTCTTGTGAAGGTTGGATGACATAATCACCTTGAGCTAATGAATTATATCTAAAAAATATGGTATCACATCCTTCCTATTGACAAAAGGTAATTTACTTTTTAGAAAGGATGAATAAATCATTATCGCACAAATTGTTCCTTAACTATTTTTTTTTTTTTGGTAATATTAAAATAAGAGGGTTTTAACGGGATCCCACAACCACTACAAAGAAATCCACGAGGGCAACAAAAACTAAACCAACCTCAGAAAAAACTAGAGGCAAACAAGACAAAAGACGAAAACCCAACCACAAGGCCTCAAAGAAGGGAGAACTGAGATAGTTCTACACTAGCTTATGAACACCTTGAGTTACATTTACCGCCAAGCTAGAAACATTTTCAGTTAAGTCAAGGGTACATTTTAGTGCACTCCAAATTTTACGCTAGTTAATATCAATGAGCTTTAAATATTGGAGAACCATATCTTTAAAATTCTTGAAAGCACCCAGAGAATATAAATCCTCCATAAATTTCTCTCAGGGAATATCCCTGGGTAAAACATCAATATCCGAGTGGGTCATAGTAATGAGGGAGTCACCATTTTTTAATTTTCTATGAAGTCATTTAGACTTACGACCCTCCGTAGAAGAGATACCAACTGACTTAAAATCTAAAACACCAAGATCTTCCACACAAACCTTAGGGGCCAAATCAAAATTAACAGTGTGACCCGACGAGTGGGCCTCATTCACCTTCGGGTCCCGACCCCAAACTCCTTTAGAAGAGACCAAAATATTTTTGGAAATTTACTCCGGGCCAACACCAAAGGTGAAAGAGAGAGTGTCCACACTTTTATAGGTATCAGAACCAGAGGCTAAACGAGAGCCACCGCCAACAAATGGAGAATCCACATTCATCTTGGGACCGCACCCCAGGGGAACAGAAGGATCTAAAAAAGACTTCAAAAAATAATTAGCATAAAGATCTCCCTGCAAAGAAGCTTGTTCGAAAACCAACAGAGAAATGCCTTGGTGGATAGGGGCTTGACCACGACCAACTTGGACATTAAGGAAGGACTTTTGCATAGAATGAAAGAGAAATAAAGGAATGTTCATACAAGATTTACGTCTAAGGTGATTTAAAAACATTGCATGAAAACTCCTTAAGATTTTGTAGGAAGGGTCAAGGGTAAAATAATCCATAATAACCCTCACAACTCTGTTCTAGGGAGGAGAAAGGGCCGCAACACTGAAACCATTATAAACATTTGGTAAAACTTCCTCCCTTTCAAAAAAAATATTGATTTCTTGTAGCAAAGAATACATTTCATGGTTATGAAAGGCACCATCCAAAGCCAGACTAGTGGTTCTACTGATAAGATCTACCGTTACTTGAAAATACCAGGAGCCAATGCTGATCCAACCATCATTCCAAGATGAAACCATCCAATTAGTAAGCAATGGGCTATGCCCATGGAATTTAATAATACAATCTAGAAGATCTCCATCAGCTAAAATAGACTTAACCTCTTCATCAAAATAAATCGACAAAGGTTCCTTAACTAATTTTTTGTCAACTCAAAATTTGATTCTTTGAGCCATTGTGATTCTATAAAGGTCATAGTGAGGGTTTCATATGTCTTCCAATGATATCCCCTTTTCTATAGACCAACAATCCTCTATATTAATCCTTTTTATAAACATGTCCTTCATATATACTTGTGAGTACATGCAAGACGCTAGTCCTCTCAATATATGTGACCATACATGAGAGAGACATTAAGGAATAGAAACAGAATGATACATGATATCGAGGTCATATGAAAAAGGATTTTCCTATCAATGATACCTAATTAAAGTGAAATCTTCATACATGGGTGTAACTTCCATATATACTTGATTTTTTTCAATTTTAGGATTTATGTCTAATGATTGTAACAAGTGGGGTAATAAATGAAGTGAAACACAATATTATAAAAATGTGTCCTTATTTCTCCTTGAAAATTTATAGGATGATTCTCATACATTGTTATGGAAGCTTTATTAGGATTTAATTTAATGTAAAACCATTACCTATCAACATAAGTTATAGGTATCATTTACACTAAATGTTGTAATTGTGTAAAATACATGTTTTGATTTTTATGTATAAAATTATTTTTTATGCCAAATTTTTTTTTGAAAAAATAACGTGTCAATCATTGCAAAAAATGCAGCTTTCAAAATTAATTTGCTAAAGTAAAATTTCACACTTTTTGAAAAATTGCCCGCTTAATAAAAATATAATCCACCTTTCAACTCCTTAAATGCACTTTTTTTTTTTAATATTTTTTCTTTATCCTATAGAAAAATATTTACAAGATTTCTTTAATAATTAATCTCCCTAGGTGCCCAAGAGAATTGAACCCATGGTGACTATTCAAAAGGTTTTAAACTTTACTTTAATAACCAATTACCTTGCTATGCAATTTGTAATATAAGAAAGTGACATGTCACTTTTGAATGCACTAAACTTCATAGAAATAAAAATCTAGGTACAAAAATAAATTTTATATAAACTTCAAAACTCTTACACATTTCATTCATTGTAGCATATAACGATTATCTTGACATTCCTACCAACTAGGCACTCTTGTATCTTAGGAAATTTTTTCTAGTTGGGCTCTTCATTTTCTATAGAAAATATGTGGGAAATGTCCAATAGCTGGGAACTATTTGGGAAAGAATATTTAACCAACTTGTAGAACGTATAAAATATATCAATTATTGGATAGAGAACCAATTACTAGAGATATTTCTTTATTTTCTTGTGTAAGGTTGAAGAAATTTAAGAAAAATAATTCCAATTCATAGAAGTTCTTTGCTTGTGTAAGAGGGAGGATGAATTCATTGTTTTAAAAATGAGTAATTCAATGGACATAGGTCTACAAACAAGAATTTTTAAAATGTAAAATTAGAAAATATTGAAACAAAATATTAAGGTAACTATACAAAATCTTGAAAAAATCAATTACCTTTAGGAAAATAGTTGGGGATTCATAAAATTTTCTCTAAAACATTTCAGAAGTCTTGTATTTCTACAGGAATCAAAAGAAAAGTGGGTAGACAAAATAAGAGTGATTGCATTTCTGTATTTGCCTATGGTGGTCTTCTTAGTTTGAGTTTTCCTAGAAGAATGTGCTTAAGGTGTCAAAGTAGACAACTCAGTTTGAATGCATTTAAAATCTCTCATTCTCCTAGGGGAGTATGAGTTGTGGTGGGTAGTGATCTGAGTTCCTAGTGTGTTGCTCTGTGATGTTTTCTCTGGAGTTGCAGGAATGGGATTTATTTCCAGTTTTTGGTTTCATTGGATGGTTTTGGACCCCAGAGTGGTTTTTAGTTTTAAATATTTGAGCAGGATTTCTTCTTATATACCTATAGATTTTAATTGCTTTAATTTTCTTTGGTACTCCTTGGGTGGTGGGAGGACCTTTCCAGTCGATTGGGCAGTGCTTTTGATGCAACAGTTTAAGGGGTCTGCCTATTCCTTGGTGGGACAAGCGGGCTTTTCAAATTTTCAAATTTAAAATTTTATTCACTTCGAGGAAGAGAGGCCCATGCAGGTTTTTAAATTACGATTCCTTGGTTATGATTGATGTTTTTTCCTGGTCAGTGTTGTTGGCTTTTTATCCCCTTTGGGGTGGTCAATTTTTGGTCTTCTTTTGGATCTATTTTTCTGTATTTTTTTTAGGTATCCTTCCCTTTGGGATTTATTGTATAAGGTTATGTGATTCCTTTAAAAACCCTATTTCTTAATATTACCAAAAAATATACTTTCTCCTCAAGCATAACCAACTATTTGACACTTTCTTCTTATAGAAAATATCATAAAATACATAAAATTAAAGAGCTAATAGATCAAAATATAATGGAATATCTCCTAGAGGATCTGTACTAGATGTTAAAAAATACATAAGTGGAAGGCATAAATAAATGTACTCACTTCATTCATGTGGCTCAAGAATATGATATATTTACTTATACAAGTTTGTTTCCTTTGGCACTTTAGATTTTAACATTTTGGAGTCTAGAATGGGATGTCTCTTGGCATTCTATGTATTGAATAGATAATAAAATAATGTAATAATTATTCCTAAGAAGTTCAAGGAACTCTATGGTTGGAATAAATCTTGTTTTCTCCATGAGATATATAAAGAAATAAAATTATGGTCAATGCTACAATTCTATTTAAATCATTTATTATACTCTTGGGCAAGGTTAATGACTACTTATTCCCCTTATTATATCTCCTAGTTAAGTTCAAGGATAAAATCCCTAGGATCTAAGGCTATTTTTATATCATTGGATTTATATAGGAATATTACAAATTATCAAATGGGTATGGATATTAATCCAATTATGGTTCAATTTCCTTTTTATGTTATTGGTAATCATAAAATATAGTTTGGATTCCAACACTAGTCTTAATAAATACCCCAATATAGTAATGCAGTTTTATTAGGAGGTTCGAGAGAAGTCTAGAAAAAAAGGATAGAAATCATGTCCTCTTCATAAAGATCCAACATTTTTGAAAAAGTGATAAAGAGAACTATGATAGTTTAGAACGATTATAGATAATTAAATACAACTAATGGTAGAAGATACATTTAGGGATAAAGGCAATTCCAAGTATCTATATTAGGATAGAAGTGGTTTTGTTATGTACAATCTATTTGGAACCTAGATGTCATGACATGCCCTTTGGCAAACTTTTATTTTGATGGATTTCTTTTTTCTATATGGCTTTTGGATGAAATGATGGACTATTTCAGGTTAAGTATTCAAATACTTATTTATTATTGAAAATGTGATGTGTAAATCTTATGGTGGTAGGTAGGATAATTCCTTGTTTGGTTTTGTGAAAACCTACATTATATACATGAATATAATACTGCTAATGAGAACACACTTTTACAGGAACATGTTCCTTTATGGTGGCAGAAAGAAATAAGCACGGAGAAAAGGGAAGCCTTGGGGAATTGATGTGATGGGTTATTTTTTAGATTATTTGAGGAGGCAACATGCATGAATATCCCTTTTAAAGAATATGCATAACATAATTTTTCTTGCATCATTTGTTTTCTCTAGGATGGAAGTTTTATTAATTTAAGATTTTTGTCAAGTATTCTCATTTTTTAAATAACACATAAGGAATTCATTCTTGTTGATAGGTTTTAATGAATGGTATGGAAAGGGGTTATGATTATTAAAGATATATGAAATAGATTTTCTTTATTACTTTATAGAAACAAGAAATATAGAGCCTTGCATAATTCAAAACTATATTATAAGGAACCCAATGAATCATAGTGTTTATTTACACTATAGAGTGATAGTCGTAAAATTCTTAACTAAAAAATAACTTTTGTTCATAATTTTTGAAACAAGCTTGAGTGTGGTTTGTGATCGATCGTGTTATGGTGGTTGGCCAAGATATTTTCATTTATGGGTAAAAAAAGTGGAAAATAAATGGAATTGGTTATAGGTAATGAACGTGTGAGAATGCAGAGAGATTTGGATGGAGGAAGTATCGTAAAAATATTTTTTGAAAAGAGGATAGGAAAATAAAAAGAAAAGATATTTGTGGATGGAGAGTCGAGGAAGATCTAAACATGGTAAATTTGAAAGACTTCAAAAAATATACCAGGTTGTTTTTAATATCCTTTGGCTTATATTTTATTGATGTTGGATATGTTGGCTTGTTTACGATGATTTCAATAAGAATATTAGTATGTCTAAATTCATTTTAAAATTAGAAGAGATGATTCATATTAAAACTTTAACCTTTGACTAGGGAAAAAATATTACAGTGTGGAACAATCGAACTTGAATTGTTTACTTTTATTGAGTAATATAATATAAAATATAAAGTAGAATTCGAAGAGATTAGAATATGTTATGTTCTCGTTTTAGTAAATATAATTGTTATAAATAGATTTTGATTTTCTACATTTTCTAATTTATTTAGAGGAATCGTGTTGCATGTTTTTTGATAAAATTGTAGAGAGGAAAAATTAGAGTAACGCTATTATGTGTGAGATGAGGTATTGAGTATCCTATTCCTATGATTCATGCAAGTGACTAGATGTACCCATATTTTTAATGAGAGGTAGTAAATTCAAGGTTGGAATGTGATTTCTATAGGAAAGAGAATCAAACCTATGTATGACTGATGTATTTGGGTTTGTGATTGTTGTATGATGGATATAAATTTAAGATAAAAATAGGATAGTATGTTTAACTAGCTAGTGTATCTCATTATTTGGATGAATTCAATTTCAGATTTATGAAATTGTTCTCGAATATGTGTAACTTGTGGATGGAAAGGAGTTTTTACATATTGAATTGGTAAATAGAATAAAATGACTGATTTATCGTTAAAAACCAATGTCGCTTCTTCTTCAATGATATAGAATCATGTGATTGGAAATATTTTTGTAGAATGGATAGAAAACCTTGTGTTTTAAGGAAAATGTTTTCAATAATTTTGTTTGCATATTGGGAATGGTTTGATAATATGGATATAATGCATTCAAAAAATATTTATTTGGGGATGGATATCCAAGATGTGGTATTTGAAATTATAATACCGATAAAAATATTTTCTTAACATAAATAAATGGGAGTCATCTCTAATCCCCGTTGGAAGGTAACCTATCTTGGTGGTTAGTGAAGATGCTTAGAAGGGAAATATATCTTTTACTAGATAGAATTATGGTGGAGTCACCAGAAAAGGAGCACCTATTAATGCATTCAATGGGAAGATAGAGCACAATTAAAGTTCTTTAACTGTAAATCCTTTATGTTGGGTTACAAGTTGTAGATGTGGAATGCTGACCTTAAAATGAAATCAGGAATGAGATCAATACTTGATTGAGATAATAATGTCACTTGGGTTATGACCACTTACTTAATAGCACTCTAGCTTAGATGGAAATGTTATTGTTGAGTTACCATAAAGTATGAGTTCTAGATTTTAAGAATATATATTATATCTTTTGGTCTTAGTTACTCTGGTGGTGACACTTTAATGTCAATTATCATGTTAATAAGGTGTAATTAATTTAATATAATTTAAGAATTTAAATATTGTATGAATGAGTCTTCTAGAGTAAAGTGAAGCAAAAAATTTCTTATTTGAACCTAGAAATATCTACGCTATTTTTGAAGTGAATTTATCTTGAAGTGATTAATGGTGATAAATCTTCTAGTAAATTATGAACTTATGGTAGTTGTATGTATGTTGGAAGTTTTAGATTACCATACATTATGGGTTTTATCCTTTGAACTTATAATAGAGAGTTTGATTATGGATATTGGGTTATAAGGAGATGGACCACTTTATGGATTTAGTGATGTCTTTTAACCTAAACTCTTGTAAGTAGATAAGTAGATCTTAAAGGTAAAATATTTACAATACATGGGATTGATATTTAGTAAGAGTTAAAAAGGAACTTAGGAATATTATGACTTTATATCCAATGGATGAGATAGGAAGTCAAAATTCCTCATGCTAAGTTATCTCAATCAAACAATTTATGTGAGGGTAGGGATTAGCTTTGATACTTTTCAATTGATAAAAAAGAGAATTAAAATAGATCATCTAGCCAATGAGAATAATAGTATAAAAGGGTGTGAAACCTAGTGCTCTTGTACTGATAGAATAATGTAAGAGTAGTGATTTATGAAATGAATATCTGATTAATGTAGTTTGAGTTCACTTTTAATGGAAGTGTAGTTCTTTAAAAAAATAAGGGTTTTGGAACTTGAAAGTTTGGTACATGACATTTTTGTATCATAGTATGGTTTGTAGTTGAATAGGCTCACTGTGCAAAACTAGTTGTGGTGTGTGATAGGAAATATACCTAAGTAGAGTTTAAGCTATACTATATAGAATAATTAGGAATCTAGTTGTTGTAGTGGATTGACACGTATTGACTCTTATGTGTGTGTCCAGGGACAATGACACCAAAGAGAAAAAGAGGAAGTGTTACCCCATCGACAAGGTAGATATGATAGAATAATGTAGAGAATACAACCTCGGATGTAGGTTCAAAGAACCTTAGTAATGAAAGGGAAAATATTACTGAGATAATGGCTTTACTTCAAGAGTAGGTCGAAACACAAAATTAGTTTTTGGATGTCATTTTGAGCTGAGAAACACATATAGGTTAATCTATATTAGGTTAGGCAAATGAACCCCTTATTGAGGCACAACTAGCTAGGATGCAACTAGAGGTCGAGTTGGGAAAAGAGATGAAACATTTGAAATCTTCCAAGTTTAATGGAGAGGAAGATGGTGATAAGTTCAAAGCATGGTTGAAGGAAATAAAAACCTATTGTAATATGAAGAATTTTTCCTAAAGTAATTGGAAATCCTATGCCACATTGCATTTGCAAGAAGGTGGTTTAGATTTGTGGGAAACTCTTAGTGTAGATAAAAAACTAGCAACAATAGTCAATCTAGAATGTGATGAATTTGTAAAAGTCTTCAAAGGTAGATTTCTTACATAGCACTTTTATTCCCAAAAGTTAGAGGAGTTCACTAAGCTTCAATAGAGAACTAGAATAGTGGAAAAATACTATCAAATATTTATCAATTTTCTAAAATATGTGCCTACTTATAATGAAAAATGAAGATTCAAAAGTTTATGCTAGGAGCAGATACTAGAATAGGATAATAAGTAGATATGAGGGAACCTACTACTTTGTAAAAGGCCTATGGTTTGGCTAGGAAATCTGAAACATATCTCAAACCCTATTTTGACTATGAAGGATTAGATGAGCAGGGTAGGGAAGCATTAAGGAAAATTAATAGCGTAGGTTTTGTTAAGTGGAAAAAGGAACAGGTAAATAAATATTCCTCTAAGCATGATAGAAGTAATGATCATATACAGGGGAAGTTCAGAAGAAGGTTCCAAGGAAAGAATCATACTTCCAACAACTATGATAAAGGAAACAATAGACCATAAAAAGGATAGGTTAATTCTCCACTTTCATATAAAGTAGAAGAGGGATAAAAATAGAAATAACATCGAGGACTAAAATAAGGATGTTATGTTTGTAGGGGACCGCATTATGCCAACAATTGTCAACAAAGAGTAGGAATGAGTTCAAAGGAAAAGAACCAATGTACAAAGAAACTACACCTAAAGAGCCCATGCACAAGATTTATGCAGCTACAAGAAACCTGAATCTTGATGGTCAAGCCATGCCACTATTGATTAAAGGTAAGATTTTTTCTAGGAATGTTCAAATATTGATTAATACCAGTGCTACATATAGTTTTATTTCCACTAGTTTAGCTAAGGATATTTCAAAAAGATCGAGAATTTTGGCTCATGGGTGGAAGGTCAAGTATGGTTCTAGATAAACCTACTTTATTAATCAATGTTACCCTATGGTAGAAATCAACTTACCTAGTGGAACAATAGTAGGATGTTTTTATGTAGAGCCTCTACATGCTTTTGATATAATTCTAGGAATGGATTGGTTACAAGTGTATAAGGTAATACTCAACTTTCAGAATATATTGATTGAGTACATTAAATATAGGGGTGTCGTTCGAAGGGTGTATAGACTACAAGGGGCTTTTAAACCTCAAATCCTATCAGTAATGCAACTTAAAAAGGCCATAAAGAAAAGAGGAATGAAAAAATGTAGTTAAGATAAATAAAATTGATAAAAATAAGAAGGAAGAGGTGTTTGAGAAACACCCAATTCTTTAGGGATTAAGGGTTGTATTTCCATAGGATTTACCTATATTACCACCTAAATGAGAATTTAACTTTACTATTGATCTTCAACCTAGAACAAAACCCATCCATAGAGCTCCTTACAAAATGAATCCCATAGAAATGCAAGATTTAAAGGTGCATTTGCAAGATTTACTGGAGAAAGAATTGATAAAACCAAGTGTATCACTTTAGGGTGCACCAATATTATTTATAAAGAATAAGGATTGTTCCTTGAGATTATGCATAGATTATAAAATTTTAAACAAGGCAACTACCAAGAACATATATTGTCTATCAAGAGTCGAAGATATTTTTGATCAAATCAAAGATTCCACAATTTTTCAAATATTGATTTGAAATCAAGATATCACCAATTGATAATCCGTGAGGATGATACTCACAAGATAACCTTTAAAACTTGTTATGGAAATTATGATTTTGTTGTCTTACCTTTTGGTTTAACAAATTATCCAACAACATTTATGAATTTGATGAATAGCATATTCAAGAAGTACTTGGATAGTTTTGTGTTGTATTTCTAGATGATATTATGATATATTCAAGAAACAATATAGAGCACAATGAGCACCTCAGGGTTGTGCTAGACCTATTAATGAAAAATCAATCGTATGGTAATTTATCCAAGCATGAATTTTGTATGTTAGAAGTGAAATATTTAGGACTCATTATTTTGGTTGAAGGGATCATAGTGTATCCTAGGAAAATAGAAGCCATTTTGAATTGGCTGCCACCTACAAATATGATAGATATTCAAATTTTCATGGGTTTAAATAGATACTATAGGCATTATGTAAGGGTATATTCTAAGATCACCTCATCAATAACTAACCTTTAGAAAAAAGAAAAAGAATTCAATTGGATAAAAAAATGTGAGGAAACCTTTGTTTTGCTTAAGAAAAATCTTACCACACCTCCTATACTAAAGGTACCTAATCTTTAGGGAAGTTTTTCTATTTGTACTAATGAAACATTGGAAGGTTTGGTAGGAGTGCTCTCATAGGAATAAGTAGTGGTAGCCTATGGATCTAAGAAACTGAAAATAGATGAGGTTAATTATGAAGTCCATGACTTAGAGTTATCAGTTGTAGTGTTTTCTCTCAAGATTTAGCGATATTATCTTGTTGGGAGACCCTCTGAACTAAGGATAGACCATCAAAGTCTACAATATATATTCACTCAACCTTTACTCAATGCTAGGAAGAGAAGGTGGATATAATTTCTTATAGAATATGATTTTCGTATTGAGTATATAAAAGGAAAACAAAATAAAGTCATTGATGCATTGATTAGGAGGAGACATATTGTAGTTTTTTCTCACATCCATGTCAACTTGATGGAACAATTCAAGGAAATGCAAAATCATGATGCTTACTACAACTAAATTTAGGAAATTATGGAAAGAAAACCTGATGAAAATAAGGACTTTGGCATCAAGGATGGTTTCTTATGTTTTAAGAATAGGGTAGTAATTCCCAAAGACCAAAAATTTGAGAAATATGATTATCAATGAAGCGCATAGATCTCTGTACTTTACTCATTTAGGAGGAGCAAAGATGAGAGAGAATATGAAGAAGACATTATTTTGGCTAGGAATGAAGAGAGACAAAATTGAGTTTGTCACTCTATGCCTTGAGTGCCAAAAGTTAAAATAAATCAATAGATACCCTACTAAATTATTGTATCTATATTATGTGCCTATGCAAAAATGGCAAGTGATTTTGATGGATTTCATTGTAGGCCTGTCTAAAAATAGGTTTTAGCATGATGTAATTCTAGTAGTGGTCGATAGACTAACCAAGGTTGTGCACTTTATACCCGATAACACCAAGGATGATGTTGTGGTTGTGGCTAATAGATTTTCCAGTGAAATATTCTACCTTCATGGTTTTCTAGAGGTAATCATATCAGATAGGAACCCAAAATTCACATCTGAGTTTTTGTAATCCTTGCATCGTGTCATTGGTACTAGATTGAATGTAAATTTTGTTTATCATCCATAAATTGATGAGAAAACTAAGAGAGTGAATTAGGTGCTAGAATACATGCTTCACATGTACTATATGGATTAGAAAACCCATTGGAAGGATTACTTGCATCTGGTAGAAATTACCTAAAATAATAGTCATTGTTCAACCATAGGCATGGCTCCGTTCGAAGCTTTGTATGGCATAAAATGTAGAACACCATTATCATAGTATAATCCAAAAGATCAAACTGTTCTTGGACCAAACATGGTCAAAAAATTGAGAAACATTTGAGGGTGATTTGAGAGAGGTTGAAGGAAGTCGTAGACCATCAGAAAAGTTGTGTTGGTTTTAATAGAACATCAAAAGAGTTTGCTATGGGTGAGAGAATATTTCTGAGGGTAAAACCAAGAAAGAGTAAAATTAAGTCCATAAAGCTAGATCCTCACTTTGTGAGACCCTTTGAAATCATATAGAAGATTAGTATTGTGGTATATAAACTTGCCTTACCACCCAATCTATCCAAGATTCATAGAACTTTTCATATTTATTTGCTTAAAAGTATGTTGCTAATGTTGAACATGCATGGGAATTTTCTAATTTGTAGATGGTAAACCTAGATTCTATAAAGATTCAACCAGTAAGAATCCTTGATTTTTAATCTAAATAAATGAGAAAAATAATATTAAATCAACGTAAGATCCAGTGGGACCAGTATTCTAAAAGAAATTCTACATGGGAAAAGTAGCAGATATGCAAAAACACTTTTCATTTTTATTTTAAAATGTTGTATAAATATCATTTTTAATTTATAATATTTTAAAACACAAAGGACAATGTTAAGCCTAATGGGGGTATGATGTCATGAAAAACCCTTTGGTAGACTTTTATTTTGATGGATTTATTTTTTCTATATGGCTTATAGATGAAATGCTGGACTATTTCAGGTTAAGTATTCATATACTTATTTATTATTAAAAATGTGAGGTGTAAATCTTATTGTGGTAGGTAGGATAATTCCATGTTTGGTTTTGTGAAAACCTACATTGTATATATGAATGTGATGCTGCTAATGAAAGTGCATTTTGTAGGAATATGTTCCTTTATGGTGGAAAAAATAACTAACCACTTAAAAAAGAGAATCCTTGGGGAAATGATGTGATGGGTTATTTATCATATTATTTGAGGAGGAAACATGTATGAATGCCCCTTTTCATGAAGATGCATATCATAAATTTTCTTGCATCATGATTTTTCTCTAGGATGGAAGTTTTACTGATTTAAGCTTTTCCTTTAAGTATTCTCCTTTTTGAAATAGCACATAAGGAATTCATCCTTGTTGATAAATATTAATGAATGGTAAGGAAAGGGGGTTATTATTATTAAATATGGAGGAAATGTATTTTATTTATTACTTTATATAAAAATAAAATATAGAGCCTTACATAATTCAAAACTATAATATATGGAACCTAATGAACCCTAGTGTTGATTTACACTATATAGTGATAGTTGTGAACTTCTTAACTAAAAAATAACTTCTATTCATAATTTTTTAAATAATATTGAGCATGGTTTGTGGTTTATCTATGTTATGGTGGTAGGCCAAGATATTTTCATTTATGGGTAAAACGAGTGGAAAATAAATGAAGTTGGTTAGAGGTAACAGATATGGGAGAATCCAGAGAGGGTTGGACGAAGTATGGTAAAAATATTTTTCAAAAATATGATAGGAAAATTTAAAAAGAAGAGAGTAGAGGATGAAGAGTTGAGGAATATTTGAACGTGGCAAATTAAGAACACTTCAAAAGAGATACTAGGTTATTTTTTAAATCCTTTGGCTTGTCTTTGATTGATGTTGGATATGTTGACTTGTTTATGATGATTTCAGTAAGAATATTAGTATGTCTAAATTAATTTTTAGATTAGAACAGACGATTCGTATTAAAACTTTAGCCTTCGACTAGGGAATAACTATTACAGTGTGGATCAATCAAGTTTGTATTATTTTCTTTTATTGAGTAATGAAATATAAAAAATGAAGTAGAATTAAAAGAGATTAGAAGACGTTCTATTGTTGTTTTAGTAAATACAATGGTTATAAATATATTTGGATGGTCTACACTTTCTAAGTTATATAGATAAATTGTGTTGCATGGTTTCTGATAAACTTGTAGAGAGGAAAAATTAGAGTAACTCTGTTATGTGTGAAATGAGGTATTGAGTATCCTATTCCAATGATTCACACAAGCAACTGGATGTACCCATATTTTTAATGAGAGATAGTAAAGTCAAGGTTGGAATGTGATTTTTGTAGTAAAGAGAACCAAACCTATGTATGACTGATGTATTTGGCTTTATCATTGTTTGAGATTGTTGTATTATGGATATACTTTATATCCATCATAACATAACAATAAATTTTATATAGCCTTCAAAAATATTACACATTTTATTCATTATAACATCTGATGATTATATTGATATTCCTGCCAACTGGACTCTCCTATATCTTAGGAAATATTTTTTAGTTGGGCTCTTCGTTTTCTATAGAACACATGTGGATAATGTCCATGTGGGAAATGTCCAATAGATGGGAACTATTTGGGAAATCATTTCTAACCATCTTGTAGAATGTATACAATATTTTTAGACATTTTGATTCATTAAGTCGAGTTGTCATGAGTTGTCATTGATGTCAAGGAATTTGTCAAGAAATAAAGTTGTCATTAATATCCAGGAAGAAGCTTCTAATAATTTCAAAATACCAAGAGGTACAATGCAGAGGTTAAAGGCAAGGTTAAAGGCAAAAGGGCTCCATAATATTTTTAATATTATGTGGAAGCATAAGTTAAAAGGTTTTTTATAAAAACCCAAGAAATTTTATTGCAAAGCTAAAGGAAGGTTTAATATTTATTTGATAAAATATTTAAATTCAAAATGAATTTAAATTTTATAAATAAATATTATTTATACCAAGTTACAAAATGAAAGGTGGCCTAAATAAAACCAAGGGTTTTAAAGAAGTAATTTATAAAATTTAGATTCAAATGGATTTAAATATTTTTTAAATTAATAAGGTCAAAGGGATAAACAAGCGCCAACATCTACTACATTGGAGGAAATTCAAGCGCCGAAATTTTGCATAGAGGGAAACCATTATAAATACCAATGCCTAAAAGGCATTAAAACTTATCATTTTTTCTTGATAAATGTATACGTGCAATTGTGTTGACTCGTGCAAAATATGTGAAGTGGTTAATGTGTTTAGCACCAGCAAATAATTTTTAAGAGGAACAACATGAATTTACCAAGTGCCAACTAGGTAGTATGGCCTAGTGGTAAAGAGGACAGTGTTTGAGTGTTGGGCGCTGGGAGACCTATGTTCGAAACATGACATTAGTGTTTTGGTGGTTGCATTGGTGTTGGATAGCACCAAAGGAAAGGCACGTGTTTTACGCTAAGCAAGATGAGAAGTTTTTGGAGCACATGGTGCACTCTTGTCCTCAAGAAAGCTCCTAGCTCACGCGATGGTTGGAGTTGCGACTAGGGAGCTGGTTGAGGAAGCGTCATGAGTTCGAATCCCTTCCAAGGCAAAGGTATTAATTTTTGTGTGTAATATTTTATGTGTCTAAGGTTTGACATGAGGTCTTAGGGAAATAAAAGGGTTGCTTCAAGTTTTTATATTGATTATTATTTTTGGTATATTGGAGGAATAAGAAGTTAGCTTTATTTATTTATTTATTTTTTTATTTGTGGAAAACATCCCAAAAGGGATGCCACTTTCGGGTAAGACCCAAGGAGGCAGGGGTATCCATTCCGCCAAAAATGCCCAGGACTCGGACCTGGCCTACCACCTTTGACATACTCAAGGAGCAAACAAACACACAAAACCAAATTAAAAAAAGTAAATAACAACAAAAATAATAAAATAAAATAAAAAACATGCTCCTTGAGTGTGTCAAAACCAAAAGCACAACCAAACACGCACAATAAGATAAAAGAAACCACAACACAAACCACATAGAAAAACACAAGAACCACATAACAAAACACAAACAAGACAAAAACAACAGAACACTACAAAGACATAACCCAAAAAAACATGAAAAATAAACACAACCAAAACCTAAAAAATAAAATAAATAAAATAAAAATAAAAACAACCAACAACAGACAATAAACAAAAACAAAAAACATAGAAAACACTCACACATAAAAAATGAAATAACACAAACAAAGAGAAACCCAAGAACAAGAACGAAAAAAACACAAGAACAATAACAAAAAACATAAAAAAAAAACAAAACAACAAAAACACAA
Source organism: Wollemia nobilis (assembly GCA_028583015.1). Taxonomy (NCBI): domain Eukaryota; kingdom Viridiplantae; phylum Streptophyta; class Pinopsida; order Araucariales; family Araucariaceae; genus Wollemia; species Wollemia nobilis. The sequence continues at coordinate 8,370,149 of JAQPPZ010017095.1, forward strand.
GAACAACAAAAAACAACACAAAGAACACAAAAAAAAAACAAAACAAAAGAACCCACCCACCTTAAAAAACTAAACAAAAAAACAAAGAAGACAAAAGAAAAAAAAATGAACAAAACAATGACCTATCTAGACCAGAAGACTATTAATGCAAGAATCAATAGAGGAAACAAAATAAAGAATAGAATGAGCTAGGGAACTAAAAAAACTGAATGAACCAAAGAGAAGCAAAAAAAAAACAAGAAGAAACTAGGTACCTTCGTAACTGGAGCCATCCAAAGAAATGATAGAAAGAAGAGCTTCCCTAATTTGAGAAGCCCACCATATAGGAGGGTGGCCATAACAAGTAAGATCACCTTTGTCCAAAGCCCAATTAGCTAAAGCATCAACACTCTTGTTTTGATCTCTCGACCACATGATTGTAATCAACTTTCAAAAATCCCATCCGGATTAACTGAATCTTCTCAATAATTATTTTTATTCTCCAATCCACCTTATGATTCTTAGAAGGAGTCTTCAAGAGATTAATCATAAGTTGAGAGTCGACTCAACTAACACCTTTTCCCATCCAACCTTAGTAGCCTCCTGAAGGCCTCTAAGGATACCATACCCCTCAACAAGGTTATTGGAAAGAATACCCAAATTCTCAGCAAAAGTAAAAACCAGGGAGCCATCTGAAAGTCTACCAATTCCTCCCACACTCGGCTTTTCCAGGGTTCCCTCTAGAGGCTCCATCAGTATTGAATTTTCCAAAATCCTTAGGAGGAGGTTGCCAATTTCTAGTCCTATCCATCTTACTAATACTCACATTCCCTTTAAGTTGGTTGCCCTTAGAAGGTTTAATCTTCAATATTTGCATCACTTGATCCCATATTTGGTGGGAGTTTTGGGGGTGATTAAGGAGTTGATGGACTCGATTCAACTAAGTTGGCTATGGTATTTTGCCAAATATAGTGAATATCCTTCCTATCTTGATTAAAAATTTGGCTGTTCCTTTCATTCCAAATATTCCAAAGAAGAATGGTAGAAAATGATCAACACCCTCTTGATTAGGCCAATCCCTCCAAAGTTGTTCAAAAGTGAAAAAATTGGACCACTGTAAGCCAAGTAAAGTTGCCATTCTCCTCCATAGCTCAGAGGCTAAAGTACACTCAATAAAAATATGGTTGATATTTTCTACATTCTCTTCACACATTTCACATCTAAAAGGGCCATGAAAACCACGCTTCATAAGTTGCTCACCAGTAAGCACCCTACGATGCAATAAAAGCCAATTAAAGAACCTCACCTTAGGCTAGAGCTTTTGAGCCCACAATTGAGAAAATATGTCAGAAGAATGGTTGGGATTATTATGGCATAAGGTCAAATAACCTTGAGCAACCGAATACTCACCCTTAGTAGTGTTGTTCCATCCAAAACAATATTTTTCATGGGACCAAGAGAGGGATCTCATATGAAGGATGCCTTGGATATCTTGTCTTTGCCTTTCTGGGATTTGAATAGGCCAATCCTCAATAGGGATCCAATATCTACCAACCTTTGAATTACCAATATGGTACCGACAATAATTAGCCACCTTTATCCAATTAGCTCGGTGAAGCTCCTCCATCCAAGGCCTCCAATCGGGAAACTGAGTTATCAAAGGCTTGTGACCATCCCAAGAATCTGTCCAAAAATTTGCATGTTGACCATTATGAATGATCCAAAATAATTTTTTCTTTATCAAATCCTCACCAGCCTTAAGAACTCGCTAAAATGGGAGAACCTTTGGTAGGAAGTTGATAGCGAACAAGGTCTTCGGGACTTTTGTTCTCAAGCATATTTAGCACGGAGATTATTGGCCCAAAGAGCATTGGGGTTATGCAACATCCTCCAATATAATTTAGCAGACTAAAGCTTTGTTGTTATTAATTGAAGACCGGAATCCTAACCCCCCTTCACTCTTAGGAAGACATAAAGTATCCCATTTCACCAAGGCCCATTTTCTTTTCTCCTTAGTACCACTCCAAAGGAAACGATGACTGATTTGATCCAATTCTCGAAGAACAACCTTTGGGATATTCAAAACGGAAGAAACATAAATAGGAATAGCTTGAAGGACTGATTTTACCAAGGTGATTCTACCCCCGTAAGAAAGCCACTTGTTGGTCCACTTTCCAATTTTCTTCTTGACTTTGTCCAACAACCAATTCCAATATTTATTTTTTTGCCTTTGAATATTTATGGGAATACCTAAATAAGTGATTGGAAGAGAGGTCTTCTTATATCTTAATTTATCCAAGACCATGGATTCCTGTCTAGCAGAGCAATGAAAGAAAATAACTTTAGATTTGTCTTCATTGATCAACTGCCCAGTAGCCTTAGAAAAATAGCTAATGATTTGCTTAATATTAGAAGCTTCCTTAACTGTAGCTTTACCTAAAAGGGTAGAGTCATCCACAAATTGAAGATGAGAGATAGGTCTAGCTCCATGAGCAATGGTAACTCCCTCAAGGGTTTTGTTTTCCCTCTTTTTGGTTATAGTCCTACCCAAGCATTAAGCAAGAATGATGAATAAATAAGGGGATAGCGGGTCACCTTGCCTAATACCTCCGGAAGCTGGGAAAGACCGAGAAGGCCTGCCATTGATAAGAACTAAGTAGGAAACTCGAAGAGATACATCCCATAATCCAATCCATCCAATCCTTAGAGAAACCAAATTGCCTCAAAACTTTGATAAGGAAGTGCCAATCCACTCTGTCATAAGCTTTGGATAAGTCTAACCGGATGAACATAGAAGGAGAATTTTGCATATCCATGGAATGGATGGCTTCCTGAGCAAGAACTATCTCATCTACTATTTGACGTCCTTCCACATATCCCCCTTGCTCTGGGGAAATAATCTTATGTAAAAGAGGCTTCAACCTTTCTCCCATGATTTTAGTAATAATTTTGAGAAGAACATTACATAAAGCAATAGGTCTAAAAGCTGAGATATGATCAACCTCTTGAGCTTTTGGAACAAGAGTAATATAAGTTTTATTGATAACCTTCAAAATTTCTTTGGATTTCCTGGCTTCTTCCACCACCTCTAATAAATCAACATGAAGGATATCCTAGAACTCTTGGTAGAACTCAATAGGAAAACCATCAGGACCTGGGGTTTTCCCTTTTTGCATTTTAAAAACTACTTGTTGAAGCTCATTGATAGTAATAGGAGTAGTCAAAATAGAGTTCTCCTTAGAAGTGATAAGAGAAGGGATTGCTTGAAGAACATTTTGTTGAGAAGCCGAGTCAAGAGGAGTAGCAACAAAAATATTGGAAAAGTAATCAACAACAATAGAGTTCATGCCATCCCAAGTATAAACAACATCTCCAGAATCTGATTTTAAGGAAGAAATAAAGTTGTGAGATCTTCGAGCTAGAAGAGATTTGTGGAAGAAATTTGTGTTTCGATCTCCTTCTTTGAGCCATTGAATTCTAGATTTTTGCTTCCATAAGATTTCTTCTCTTTTTCCCATTCCTCTAACCGAGTTGTGAGTTTAATTTCATCTCGCACTTCTCTTCTCTCGTGAGGCCATCTAAATGGATTTTCTTATTCAAATTTTCAAGATGAGCAATAACTTCATGTTTTTTTTATGAACATCCCCAAACTCTTTCCAGTTCCAAGTCTTGATTTTGGATTTAATGTATTGCAATATTTTGGCAAAACAGAACATCTTAGTCCCATGCCTAGGTTTACCTTCCTTCCACCATTGTTGCACACGAGGTCTGAAGGAAATGTCTCTAAGCCACATTAATTGAAAACAAAAAGGAGAGAAACTCACATTGGTTTTCCACATTTCCACCATGACTGGCCAATGATCCGAACCAACATTATTAAGAGTCTTCACTTTAGGAATGTGACCATGGATTAAGAAATTTTTAGAGAGCAAAAACCTATCCAATCTCTCCATTATACAAGCTAAGCCTTGCCTTCCGTTAGACCAAGTCATAAGGCCATTATCTGGTTGGATATCCACAAGATGGAGGTTTGCAATATATTCGCTCATGAGGTCAAGTACTTTTGTCCAAATTTCTATTTCCCCCATTTTCTCATCCAGAGAGAGGATGGTATTGAAATCTCCTCCGATCAAGATCCAAGATTTAGGAAAATGAGAGATAATATGAGTAATATCCTTCCACTGTCTTCTTTTTTCCTCCAAAGAAGTCGGGGCATAAATAGTAATGCAGAGCATAATCTGGTTGGAATGTCTACTTTGAATAGCTATAGCCAACAAACCCCAACTGCCAACCATATGGTGAATAACTACCTCTTTTGGGTCCCAAAGACAAGCAATGCCACCCGAAGTCCCTTGGGAACCGAGGGAAACCACTTTTCCAGCTGGCCAAATTTCTATCGGGCAATTAAGTCCATATCCTCCATTGACATTTTTGTTTCTTGAAGGAAAACAAGATGTGGATGATTTATCCGAATCATTCTTCTAATTTCATTTTGTTTTGAAAGACTCCCTTTGAGTCCTCTAATATTCCAAGTGATGATCTTCATTAATACCAGGGCTAAAAATGTTGGGAAGGGCATTAATCTTACCTTCCTCTACAAGCTTTTCACCTTCTTTTACCATATGATATTGATTGGTCTTGCGACCTACTTTTTGATTAGAATCCATCTTCAATTTTTTTTCCCTGTTTCTTGACTTATTCCAATTGAATCTGAGATGGCTTCTAACCTTGAAGAATGCTCATACATAGCCAAAATTTTACTAGATGGTTCAATGGAGTCTATATTGGGACTTGCATTATTTGAAGTTTTGACATTTGAAATATTGTTTTTCTTGTGTAAATTTTCTCCTTTTTTTTCTGTTGAAAACCTTTGATTTGTTGGTTTGTCTCTTGAGTTCTTTCCTTCATATTTAAATTGTGTTTCTAAGATTTTAGTTTCCATTATTTCCTCTTCCTCACTTGGGACATCATTTGTGGAAAGGATTTCAAACATATTAGCAAATGACTTTGATTGATCCTTCATTACTGGTTTTTTCTAAGTGTTCTTCTTCTTAGGTATTTGGAAACCTGCTGAGTTTATATCTTCTTTCTTTTGATCAGGAATTTTATTTGGGCAAGCACCGGCCAAATGACCATATTCATGGCAAATTCTACAATGAAAAGGAATGTTCTCATAGTCCACTACTTGCTCCCAAGTGTCTTCCCCAAATTGTAATGTGATATTTTTAGGTAGGGGTTTGTCAAAATCCATTAAAACACAAATTCGAGCATAAATAATATGTTCAAAATTTTGAGTACAATCAACAGATATCATAAAAGTTCCTAAAGAGTTTCCAATTGAAGAAAAAATAGTAGGATTCCAAAATTCAATAGGGAGGCCAAAGAGTCTAACCCACACGGGAGCTATAGAAGGCATCTCTTCTTCGACTTTAAATTTAGTATGCCAGGGCTTCATGAAAAGCCCCGCCCTTCCAAAAAACCAAGGACCCCCTTGAAAAGTTTTCTCTCTATCTTCATTATTAGCAAATAAAACAAGAAAATAACCATTTGGATAAATAGAGATTTGTAACTCACCTTTAGTTTTCCAACTTTTTGCAGCCCAAACTTTGAAAGCAGATAGACTCGGACGAAAACCCACGAACCGACAAATTAGTCCTCTTTTTTCCAAATCTTCAATGCCGATCCGAATGTTACCCATATCAAGCTTAACAATAGGAGTTCCATCACCGCTTTAAGACATCCTGACTCCATTTTCCTGGGATCAATCTTAGGCATTCTTAGAGGTTTATGAGAAGCCCTAATATTGATATTAGCATTGGGCTGAGGCTGTCCACCATGAAGGGCATCCCTAAAATTCATTTTTGGGACCGAGTCTTCAAAATTCTTACCCTTGACAGGGGTTTTCATAGTAGAATTATTTTGTGGGTGCACCTTAGCACCAGATTCACTTGAGATATGAGCCATTTTTTGATCAACTGCTTGAAACTTATTTCGTGGTCTCTTTAATCCTTGCCCTAGACGCCGTGGAAAGGTATGGTTTTCACTTTTCTTTTGTGCAGCAAATTGGAAGCCGTTGTCACTCAAGTTCATAGTATGATCCGTTGAAAGACAAATTTCTAACCCATATTGTATCCCCTGCAACATTTCCTGCTAAAATATTGAGCATAAACCACAAAAATATTGGCCGCTAGGGCCCGAAGGCCCTAAAAACCAACCTCTGGAGCTGCTTGCACTCAACCCAGATGAAACCCTCGCATAGCCGCTTGCCAAATATATCGTTCACACATAGGGATGTGCTAGGATCTGTGTTGCTCCAAATGATATGAAAATTTGTGGAGATGTTCTAGGGTTTTTCAGGCATCTACCCTCAAAATTTCAGCTCAATCCGAGTTCGGATGAGTGAGATATGGCCGAAACGAGTTCGGTATTTTGGGCAGTCCTGCGAAAAACATCTCTACCATTTAGCTCTGAAATTTCCCTAGTCATTGATTCATTTTGTATTTTTTGATTTTTCTTCCTATGGCCTTTTTTATAGTCTTATAACTTTTTGTCTTAGCTTTATTTTGAATAAAGTGTTTGTCACATTCATTTGTTGAGGATTTAAAGGATAAAAGGGATTTCTTGCATAGAGTTATTTTTGAGAAATAATATTGCATTAACATTATTCTTGTCATTGATTATTATTATCATTGGAATATTATAAGATGTATTTTGTGAATTAATTTTTTAAATTTTGAAGAATGTTTTCTTAAATATGGAGTGATAAGGTGTATATGTTTTGATATTTACATTGTAATTTTTGTGGGAGTTTATCATCCTATAACTTCTTAAGCTTGGAAAAAGAGTGTTTGTTGTTGTGGCAGATTTATGAGATCTCTTCATCATCAAGAAAAAGGTATGAGAACATTGGTTTTCTAGAAAATAAGTTTGGAGTGAAAAGGACTTGATTAGGATTTCCTATTGAAAGTGTTAAGATAATGCTTCAAGGTTTTTTAGAATAAAGGATTATTTTATAAGCATTGTTGTTTAAGCTATTGGTTGTGTAAACAACTTGAACTAGGGTTTGAGTTTCATTGATATGTGAATATTGTTTTATAATAATTTTTGTTGAAGTGAGTTGTTGAGAAAAGAACTAGGATTTGCAAAGAACATGAGTATCATTGTTATGTGAGAGTTGTTTTATATGCATTGTTGTTGAAGTTAGTTTTTGAGTGAAGAACTTGAACTAGGGTCTGCAAAGATCATAAGTATCATTGTTATGTGAGATATGTTGTTGAGAAATTGTTGGAAACATTTTGAGTTGGTGTTTACATGCTTGGACTAGGGTTTATGAGAAAGGGGTGCTTCATTGAGTCATTGGTTGAGTATATTTGGTTGAGCCTAGTCAAGTAGATGTGTGAAGTGATTTTTCAAGTTCCATAAAACAAATTATTCTATATTCTAAATTTATTTGAGAAAGTGATTGAGCATTGAGTTGAATTTGAAGCATATTGAGTCTCTAACTATTCTCCTTATGTTTCTAAAAGAGTGATTGAAAGTAATTGTGCAGATTTAAGGCAAGTCTTTGAGAAGACTTGAGGACTTGTTGAGTAGATTGGACAAATTATGTGTGGACTTATTGAGTAGATTTGAGCAAGTTCTATGCAGACTTGTTGAGCATATTAGACAAGTTCTATGTGGACTTGTTGAGAAAATTTGAGCAAGTTCTATGTGGACTTGTTGAGTAGATTGGACAAGTTCTGTGTGGACTTGTTGAGCATATTTGAGCAATTTTTGTGTGGACTTGTTGAGCATATTGGAAAAGTTTTGTGTGGACTTTTTGAGCATATTTGAGCAAGTTTTGTGTGGACTTGTTGAGCAAATTTAAGAAATTTTTGTGTGCAATTGTTGAACAGATTTGAGAATAGAGTTTGGTGTAGATTTGAGGATAGATTTAAGCCAAACCAGAGATAGATATTGAGGATATTTGTGCTATACTAAAGGACTATGTTTAGTATAGATTTGAGATGGAGATTTGGAGGTGACAGAGTAGAGAGGATAATAGTCTCCAGTGGATAGATATCCATCAGCCAGTGCAGTGAGGATAGGTCTTCTGAGTGAGGATAAGAGTATTTAGTAGAGAGATATCCACAAGCCAGTGTAGTGGAGGTAGTAGTATTCAAGAGGATCACCATCCAGAGTAAATGAGAAGGAGTTATCCTATGGATAGAGATCCACGAACTTGATTTAGGGGATTGGTGTCTCCTTTGGATAGAGGTCCATAAACATTGTAATAGGGAAAGGATTCCCAAAATATTGATTGAGAAAAATTTAGTGAAATATTTTCTCCGTGTAGTAGCCCACATTGGGTGAACCACATAAATTGTGGTGTCTATATTATGTGTGGTGATTTATGCATTTATTTGATTACTGCTATTGATATTGATATCTATTTATTGCATAATATTTATTTGGAAAGAAAAGTAAAAAATGGTCTTATAATGTTCACCCCCTATCAGTATAAGCTTGTATTCTTCAATTGGTATCAGAGCGAGTTCCTTCAAAAGAGTTTAATAGCTTGAAGGAAAAGCTAAGAAGATCACAATGGATTCTAAGAATGTGTCCTCGGATAATTTAGCACCAGTATTTGATGTCAGTGACTATATGTATTGGAGTATGAGAATGAAGATCTACATAATGCCACTTGGCAATGAAATTTGGGAAGCAGTTGAATTTGGATATGATCCCTTGATTAATCCTCCTATAGATAAGGAATTTAAACTCCTACAACATTACAATTCAAAAGCAATGAATGAACTTTTGAGAGGTTTTCATAGAATAGAGTCTATGAAAGTTATGCACTATCAAACAACAAAAGAAATATCGGATAAATTACAAAATATATATGAAGGAGATAAATGTGTCAAGAAAGCAAAGATGCAAAATATAAAAGGACAATTTTAAGATTTAAGAATGAAGGATGAGGAAAAAATTAGTACTTATCTACTTCGAATTGATGAGGTTGTGTTGGTCACGAATCTGCCACAGGAAAGGATTTTCTATAAACTATGCACCCTAGACCCGGCCAACATTGAAAGGCTGGGAGAAAGAAATGTCTCCCAGACCAATCTCTAGAGAGGGCTGGTTCCCTTACTATTTCTAAGCTTGATTAAGACTAAAGTTACTGGAAAGGAATTATAAATGTGCAGAAAGAAACGGGAAATACACGAAAGAGACGGGAAATATGGCCACAGGCCGAACTTATATGATCAGGGAAAGAAACTCAGCAAGAATCTAACTTCAAGCGCATAAACAACATATAATAATAGAACACAACATAATTCACTTACGACCTTGCGCAGACAACCTTCAGGATTGCATTCCAGAACTCACTTTTTCATTTGCGATATTCAAATTCAGATGCAGAATTGAAATCTAACAGCAGATTAGAAAGATGAGCTTAACTGAGAAATACATGAAATAGAAGGAAATCATCACACAAAAAGACGTTTGCAAAATCAGAGGCCAAATATCTTTCATTCATGCAAAGAACTTGAAAGCTTTCATGCAACCTGTCTCTCAAACTCCCGATCCCTTTTTCTGAGATCTACATTGATTTATATAGAAGTCTTGCTTCTTTACAACATTTAAAACTTGCAACGAACTTCCTCGAGATCTACAACATGTGCAACGGAAACAAGGAAATCATCCCCTTAAACCAGCCTCGGAGAAACCAAAAATTGAATGGAACGAGGAGTCAGTCGTCTTCATTTAATGGTCGTTCTTGAAACATGCTTGAACCGTTAGAAAAATCATGAACAACAGCTTTGGATAATGGAAATATTTAATTTTGGTGGCTTGGACACGTTCTTCTACCTTGCTCGCATCGAAAAGCAGCAAAACATTTAATTTTGGAGTGCTTTTAATCGTTGGAAATCGCAAAACTTCATCGGGCCGTTTGAACTGCTTTCTGGCGTGAAACTGTAACAGGTCGCGAAAACGTGACATGTCATGAAATCACGACGTATCTCTGCTCCGTACACTTTGTCTCCTTTGGAACCGCAAAAATCAACCATGTCACGAAATCATGACGTATTCGGCTCCTTTGTCTCCTTCGCTACCTTGAACCGCGAAAACGCGACGCGTCGCGAAATCGTGACGTTTCGTACCATTATGCTCTTTCTCCGCTCTGTTTTCGTGAAAATGTGACAATGCACGATTTTGCTACACCTTTCTTTCTCTGAGCTGTGTTTCCCTCATATGTCGTGAAAACAAGACAAGTCGCGCAATCGCTACACTTTCTACTCGCTGCTCAATCTTCTCTTCTAAGTCATGAAAATCCGACATGTCACGATTTCGCTACAATTTTCATCCATTCTGTACGGTCCAGCTTCTAACCCGTGAAAACGTGACATTCTTCCTCATGTAGTTCTTTCATCTTCAACATGTCGTGAAATCGTGACGAGTTCTGTCTCCTTGGACTTTGCTGCTCTTCGACCGTGAAAATCGTCATGTCGCGAAATCGCGACAATTCCCTGCACTTGGTCTTTCTTGCCCAATGTGTCACGAAATCGTGACGTTTCTCTGTGTTCTCTACTGTTACCACTTCCTGTCATGATTTCGTGATGTCTGCTTCGTGCTTGGTCTCATTTTCAAAAGTGTCATGAAATCGCGATGCCTTTCGTGCCTTAAGCTTTTCTTTCCACCTTAACCGCGACCACGCAACACGTCGCGATTTCGCGACGTCTTTCGCCTTCTGTGCCTTGCTTACTATTCTGTCATGAAATCATGACGAATTTTATTGTCATCACCCTTTGCGTGGTTATGTCACGATTTCGTGACCTTTTCTAACATTATGCTCCCTGATCATCGCATGTCGCGAAAATGCGACATGTCACGATTTCGCGACAATTTTGCTGCGCTGCCCTCGTTGACCACTTTGACCATGAAAATCCAACACGTCGCGATATCGCGACGGTTTTACCCCCTACTGCCATTGACTGCGTTGACCATGATTTTGGAACACGTCACGAAATCGTGACAACTTTGCATTTGATTTCTCTCTCCTCAACAGACCCGCGATAACGTGACATGTCGCGATATCGCGACGGTTTTCAACTTTGGCTCTCCATGCTATTTTTTGTCATGATTTCGCGATAGTCTTCGGACTTAGCCTTTTTTGCATCAAAACCTGTAAAGGAGTGAGAACTTCAACATCTTATGCATGAATAATCAATAATCAACATAATGTGGCAAAAATGCCAACATTCTTGGTGGCTCGCGGGGTATATAGTTCTGTTGTATGCACGAATCCCAGGCCTGAATCCATTGGGCAATAGAGTCAAGAAAAACTAAGAATAGAAAGCTGGCTGATGGGGTACATCTCGATGGACTGCTGCAACAACTCTTGCTGAATGACTGAAACTTCAAGTAAATCTATATTTGGCTTAGCTGACCATGGAATGGAAATGATAAATGATGGAATAATGGAATGGAGGGAGTGATGCGGTAGATACAGTAACAGAGTGCTTCTGTGCTACCAGCTGCTATGAAAGGGAAATGGAGGTGAATGGAATAATGGAATGGAAGTGAAAGGAGTGAAGTGGTGGAATGGAACCGATAAATGCTAAAACAACAATGAAATTAGAAGAAAAGGAAAAGAAGAAACGGGAATAGTAGGAAGGGAAAAAGAAACAACAACAGTGGCTTGATTACTTGCAGAAGAAAAAGGAGTAGGAGAAGAAGGGAATAAAGAGGGGAAGGGAAGAAATAAAGAGGAAGCCACTAACTGCTGGGAAGGAAGAAGAAAAAAGAAAGAAATACGTACCTGCGGGCTCGCATGCAAAAAGAGCCGAAGTGGACAGAGGAAAACAATACTTTTTTTTTTTTTTTTTGTTTTTTTTTTTTGTGCTATGTACAATAGTTTACGACATGATTGGCATGTCACCACCAGAAACCCAGTCTCAGGGGGTTATCCGATAAATCTGCAGTGTCCCGACCAGATCTGATCATACTTGAGTCGGTCCTTGAAATTGGGATGACCTCTTCCTAAAGTTCTCCATGTTGCAGACATGGGCAAGTTATCCTGCATGCCAGTACCCACACAATCGACAAATAATGTAGCAAAGAAATTTGCCACATGGAGGGCTCCTGTAGGTACCAGTTGTAGTAATGACTGAAGCCAATACCACCATCTTGAAGGGTTCCCTGGTTGTGGACTGAGAACGGGTTCCTCCAACTCCTGGATGTGATCACAGAACCTTTCTGATGATAAATCTGCTTTCAGGATCTCTTCAGGCTCTTCCTCTTGATGAGGCATGCTCAATAGGTTCTGGCTAAATACTTGCATGTTGTGCATGGTTATGCCCTCCTCAGGTTTTGGAACTTGAATCTGTTTCTCTCCTTGGCCCATCTCCTGATAGACATTGCAAGCAACCATATTGTTCATTGTTGGGAAAGTACTTGCATATTCCCATCGTTGGCTTTGGACGAAATCTACCCCTTGAGTTCCACACAACTGCATTTCAGGCCTCTGCACAGTATGTGGGATCTGCCATGATGAATATTGCATAGGGTAGACAGGAGTGGTGACTATCGGATAAGGTAATGGAGCTTCTCCCCATGGTAATTTTCTTGATAGGAGCAAAAGTTGCTCCGCTTGTAATGCTTCCTCAAATATTTGAGGGAATCTACGTTCGCCTGATTACAGCAAGAGGAGGCTTATGTCCGGATGGAAAGCTTGAACATAGAAGAAGTGGGCTTGGGCGGGTGTTGGTCGGATCATCTCTGGAATTCTCTTCCAACTTTTGCTGAATCGGACATTGAAGTCCGTGATGCTCTCCAGAGGTGCTCTCGTGATGTACATGAAAAATTGAAAGGGATCCTGAGAGCTGTAAAAGAGATCCTCATCAAATCTTTTGATTAGCGCTCCCGCTAAGTCATCCCATGAGCTGATGCTTTGATGCCTGAGCAGTCTGTACCACTGTAATGCCCTTCCTTGCAAAGATAGAACCAAAATTCTGATCATAACATCTTCGTGAACTATATCATGTAGGGTTGACAAAGCGACAATATCTTCAACATGCTCTCGGGCCATTCCTTGGGTGCCATTATATTTTGTTAGGGCTTTCAGGGCACTTTTGGGAATCTCATGCCGAATTTGGAGATTCAGAGGGCCAGGATCATCCCATCTAGGACAACATACCCTCGCCATTATATTCTTTTAGCTTTAAAAGGTAGGTGTCCACGATCAAGAAATTTGGATCTTCAACTCAATAGAGTCGCCAGATGAACTTACAAATCTCCGCTATGAGGTCAAGACAGCTCATCAAAATCTTGATACCTCCGGGTGTTAAACAATGAAACATACAATCTCACCGATTATGGATCTTTGGAACAGAAATAGTCTGTCCCACCGGGCGTGCCAAAAACTGTTGGTCACGAATCTGCCACAAGAAAGGATTTTCTATAAACTATGCACCCTAGACCCAGCCAACATTGAAATGTTGGGAGAAAGAAATGTCTCCCAGACCAATCTCTAGAGAGGGCTGGTTCCCTTACTATTTCTAAGCTTGATTAAGACTAAAGTTACTGGAAAGGAATTATAAATGTGTAGAAAGAAACAAGAAATACACGAAAGAGACGGAAAATATGGCCACAGGCCAAACTTATATGATCAGGGAAAGAAACTCAGCAAGAATCTAACTTCAAGCGCATAAACAACATATAATAATAGAACACAACATAATTCACTTACGACCTTGCGTAGACAACCTTCAGGATTGCATTCCAGAACTCACTTTTTCATTTGCGATATTCAAATTCAGATGCAGAATTGAAATCTAACAGCAGATTAGAAAGACGAGCATAACTGAGAAATACATGAAATAGAAGGAAATCATCACACAGAAAGACGTTTGCAAAATCAGAGGCCAAATATCTTTCATTCATGCAAAGAACTTGAAAGCTTTCATGCAAAATGTCTCTCAAACTCCCGATCCCTTTTTCTGAGATCTACATTGATTTATATAGAAGTCTTGCTTCTTTACAACATTTAAAACTTGCAATGAACTTCCTCGAGATCTACAACATGTGCAACGGAAAACAAGGAAATCATCCCCTTAAACCAACCTCGAAGAAACCAAAAATTGAATGGAACGAGGAGTCGGTCGTCTTCATTTAATGGTCGTTCTTGAAACATGCTTGAACCGTTAGAAAAATCATGAACAACAGCTTTGGATAATGGAAATATTTAATTCTGATGGCTTGGACACGTTCTTCTACCTTGCTCGCATCGGAAAGCAACAAAACATTTAATTATGGAGTGCCTTTAATCGTTGGAAATCGCAAAACTTCATCGGGCCGTTTGAACTGCTTTCTGGCGCGAAACTGTAATAGGTCGCGAAAACGCGACATGTCATGAAATCGTGACGTATCTCTGCTTCGTACACTTTGTCTCCTTTGGAACCGTGAAAACCAACCATGTCGTGAAATCGTGACGTATTCGGCTCCTTTGTCTCCTTCGCTACCTTGAACCGTGAAATGACGACGCGTCGCGAAATCGCGACGTTTCATACCATTATGCTCTTTCTTCGCTCTATTTTCGTGAAAATGTGACAATGCGCGATTTCGCTACACCTTTCTTTCTCTGGGCTGTGTCTCCCTCATATGTCATGAAAACAAGACAAGTCGCGCAATCGCTACACTTTCTACTCGCTGCTCAATCTTCTCTTCTAAGTCGCAAAAATCCGACATGTCGCGATTTTGCTACAATTTTCATCCATTCTGTACGGTCCAGCTTCTAACCCGTGAAAACGTGACATTCTTCCTCATGTAGTTCTTTCATCTTCAGCACGTCACGAAATCGTGACGAGTTCTGTCTCCTTGGACTTTGCTGCTCTTCGACCGCGAAAATCGTCATGTCGCGAAATCACGACAATTCCCTGCACTTGGTCTTTCTTGCCCAATGTGTCATGAAATCACGATGTTTCTCTGCGTTCTCTACTGTTACCACTTCCTGTCATGATTTCGTGACGTCTGCTTCATGCTTGGTCTCATTTTCAAAAGTGTCACGAAATCGTGATGCCTTTCGTGCCTTAAGCTTTTCTTTCCACCTTAACCACGACCACGCAACACGTCGCGATTTCGCGACGTCTTTTGCCTTTTGTGCCTTGCTTACTATTCTGTCATGAAATCACGATGAATTTGATTGTCATCACCCTTTGCATGGTTATGTCGCGATTTCGTGACCTTTTCTAACATTATGCTCCCTGATCATCGCATGTCGCAAAAACGCGACATGTCGCGATTTCGTGACAATTTTGCTGCGCTGCCCTCGTTGACCACTTTGACCGTGAAAATCCAACACGTCACGATATCGCGACGGTTTTACCCCCTGCTGCCGTTGACTGCGTTGACCATGATTTTTTGACACGTCACGAAATCGTGACAACTTTGCGTTTGATTTCTCTCTCCTCAACAGACCCGCGATAACGCGACATGTCGCGATATCGCGACGGTTTTCAACTTTGGCTCTCCATGCTATTTTTTGTCGCGATTTCATGACAGTCTTCGGACTTAGCCTTTTTTGCATCAAAACCTATAAAGGAGTGAGAACTTCAACATCTTATGCATGAATAATCAATAATCAACATAATGTGGCAAAAATGCCAATAGGTTGTTAATGCTATGAAAGGACATGGAATGAAGATTGATGAATCAGATGTTTGTGATAAATTTTTAAGAACTCTTTCAAAAGGATTCAGTGAAAATGTTTTGACTATAGAAATGTTAATGGATGGTGATATTTTGATAAGATATATGTTTATTGGTATTCTTAGAACATATGAGATAAGAAAAAAATATCCTATTCCCCAAAAGGAAGTAGCATTCAAAGCAATCAAGAAGACAAAGGGTAAGAATTCAAAATCAAGCAATGAGTCATCCAGTGATGAAGAATCTAATTATTGTAGAATATATAAGGATTAGAGAAGATATACAGATACAAGATCTATTAAATATTTCAATTGTGGAAGGTATGGTCATTATGCAACTGACTGTTAAGAAGTGAAGAATAACAATGATGAAGAGAAACATGATTACAAGAATAGGGAATCAAAAATATATAGGCACCAAAATAAAAGCAAGGATGGAAAAAATAGATAGGGAAGGAAGTTATTACAAAGGAAAAAGAGAAGCTACTATGCAGATATGGCAAGTAAGTACTCAAGTGATAGTAATGTTAGTTTTTTTAGATAATGATAGAAATGAATTTCTATTTATGATTGAAGAAAAAGAACAAGTTAATAAAATGACTCCAGTAATTCTCAAGTGTTTTGGATGTGGTAAATTTAGACATCTTGAAGATGATTGTACAAGGGATGGCTATAGTTTCAGTGATGATGAATATGAGGATGCACTTGAAGGACCATATGAAAACCTTCTAATGGAATTAGAAGATGAAGTAGATGATCCTATAGAAGATAAGCCAAAAAAAAATAAAGATGTGGACAAAGGTAAACAAATAGAGGAATATTCAAAAAAGTATGGATACGATCTCAAGGGAGAACTTATTTATGCCTTTGACACAGTAAAGAAGGTAAGGAAGCAACACTCAAAAATTGAAATTCAGTTTCAAGAATGTGATGAAGAGATAATATTGCTTATAAAATATTTAGAAAAATAAAAGGCTAAGGCAAAAATGTTCAAGGATATGTTAGAAGCAAATATCTTAGAATGTGAAAAGTTAACAAAAGAAGTGGCACTACTAAGAGAATATTTAGAAGACTCCAAGGTCAAGCTAAAAGGGTTCAAAAATAGCTCAAAGAACATAGATAAGTTCATCAAGATAAAAAATCCTACATCAAGCAAAACAGGTCTAGGATATGGACAGGATCAAAAGAAATGGGAAGGAGAGTCAAACTCAAGTTTTGGAGGAGAAGAAACTTCATATTAAGATACTTCATAATAAGATAGTGTAAAATTAAGTGAGACATCTAAGGATGAGTTGGACAATAGAGAGTTAATATAGAAGTAATTTATAAAATTAAAATTCAAATGAATTTAAATATTTTATAAATTAATAATGTCAAAGGGATAAACAATGAAGAACACAAGCTTATACTGAGAGGGAAGGGGGATGAATAGTATAAGACCACTTTTTACTTTTATTTTCAATTCAATATTATGCAGTGTATAGATAGCAATATCAATAGCAATAATCAAATCAATGCACACAACATCCAAAAAAGTGACACGACAATTTACATGGTTCACCCAATGTCAGCTACTCCAAGGAGAAAATATTTTGCTAAAACTTTCTCAATAAATATCTTGGGAATCCTTACCAATTATAATGTTTATGGACATCTTTCCAAAGGATATTTTGATCCCCTAAATCTCAAGTTTATGGATATATTCCATAGGAGAACTCTTTCCCCTTCTTCTCTAGCTAGTTATCTTCTAGAATAATTTGTCTCTTTACTGCAATGACTGGTGGATCTCTCTCCACTTGAAGACTCCTCATTAAGATCTATCTTCAATTTTCCTGGTTGTTGGATATCTATCCACTGAGACTCTGTCCTATGTACTTTATCATCTCAAAAGCTCTATCAATAGGTTCACTAAGAACCTTCTCAAATTTTCTCAATAGAGTCACTCAGAACCTTCTCAAATAGGCTCAATAGGCTCACTCAAAACCTACTCAAATTTGATCAACAAGCTCACATAGAACTTCTTCTAATCTGCTCAATAATTCCTCTCAAGGACTTACTCAAATATGCATAGCAAGATTTTACAAAAGCTTACACAAAAATAGTCCACAAGCCTTCTCAAAGACTTACCTCAAATAATCTCAACAAAATCTCAACTCAATATCATACAATCATAAAGAGAATTGTTAGAGACTCAACATGTTCTATACTCAAATCCCAATCTCAATTCAAAGCAATGTCAACTCAGCTCAATCTTATAGAACCATAAAGATAATGGTTAGAGACTCAATATGTTCTATACTCAAATCTCAATCTCAATTCAAAGCAATCTCAACTCAGCTCAATCTTATAGAAGCATAAAGAGAATTGTTAGAGACTCAATATTTTCTATACTCAAATCCTAATCTCAACTCAAAGAAATCTCAACCCAGCTCAATCTTAACTCAATATCATAGAATCATAAAGAGAATTGTTAGAGACTCAATATGTTCTATTCTCAAGGCTCAATATCAACTCAATTAGAATATAGAATAGTTTGTTTCATGGAACTTGAACAACCACTTCATGCAACCACTTGACTAGGTTCAATCAACTCTGCTTAACAAATCACTTCAAGAAATAACTCTTTCTCACAAACCCTGGTCCAAGCATGAATCAACTAACTCAAAATTTTTCCAACAATTTTCAACAAAAAATCTTACATAACAATGATACTCATGTTCTTTTCTAACTCAAGTTCAAGTTCTTTGCATCACCCATTGGTTTCAACAACAATGTTAATAAGACAAGGTTTTAATGACAACTTTCAATTCAGTAAACCTTGAAGCATAAACTCAAAGTACTTCACTCAACCAATGGTCTAAACAACAATGCTTATCAAACAAGGTTTAATCACAACTCACAATCCAAAAAACCTTGAAGCATTAACTCAACCACTTTCAAAAAGGAAACCACAATCAATCCTTTTCACTCCAATGATATTTCAAAAATCAACCACCCAAATAAAATCAATGGAGAGTATTACTCATACCTTTTTTATGCCTTATGAGTTGTCCACTAAATATATCACACTCAACACACTTTATTTTTCAACTCTTAACAAGGGTTAGAGATATTGAATAATAACACAATAATAATATCCAAATAACATCTTATTACTCCTACTTTATTTTAACATCCACCAAAGTTATTTTAAAAAAAAAAACCCTTACTCAAAATAACTTTCACTAGAAAGAACTTTATCAAAAACCCTTATTACTCCTAACAATTTCAAAAATCACAATTAAAAGTAATTCACAACTCAAACAGCCACCATGACCTTATTCCCTAAGGTTACTCAACAATTCAACTAATGAAGCACCTTTACACCTTATTACTCCACCTTAGGCAATCCAAAAAAATATTAATAAAAACCTTAATACCTACCTCGAGGGGAATTGAACCCTCGTCTTGCCCCAACGTGAACGCCCTAGCCATGACCAAGCTGCCACAAGAGTTGTGGGCTTTTTGGTGAAAAAGAAGCACCACTCGCTTCTTATCCTTCACCCTCTTCCACCAAGCGAAAAGTATGCACCTTGGGTGCCTCAAAAGAACAAATCCAAAAATGATGCTTGCGGGAATCGAATGCACAACCTCCTTGTCACCAACACCTTTGCAAAATTAAATCTACCACTAGGCCATGCTGCCTAATATATTTTGGGAAGTGGTTGTTGTCTCCCTTTAATGTTCACTGCATCACTTAAATGAAAAACATGAGCTCTTTTTCTTCGCAAATACCAAGCGCAAATATCAACGAGCAAGGATGAATGAATTAAAAAATTCAATGACATATTTATATGCCTTCCCTTTGCTTTGGAAATGTTGAACTTTTTGAAACTTCCTTCATGACGTCGGCGAATAAACTTTTAATTTTAATTTTAAAATTTAAAATTAAATTTTAAAATTTAAAATTAAATTTTAAAATTTAAAATTAAATTTTAAATAAATTAAAATTTAAACTAAATATTTAAAATTAAATATCTCCATCACCGAGGCACCTTTTTCGATGAAACGAAAAGCCAACTTGGGTTTTAAGAAAAACCCATTTCAAATATACCATCCATGGTTTTAAATAAAACCTTTAAAATTAAATTTCTCCATCACTGGGGCACCTTTTTCGATGAAACGAAAAGCCAACTTGGGTTTTAAGAAAAACCAGTTTCATATTTGCCATCCATGGTTTTAAATAAAAAAATTTAGCAAAGCTTCCCTTGAAGCTCCTTTTGGAACCAAATTCCATGCATCCCTTCTCGAACCTTTGATCAAAAACCTTTGCTTCTCATGAAGATCTTTGTGAAACACAAACATAGTGCTTACTTACATATATCCTTTTGACATCAATGACAACTCTTAGCTTAGGGACTCAAAATGTCCAACAATATCCCCCTTTGTCATTGATGGTAATCCATATCATTTTACAAAAACCTGACATTATTTTATGCTCCCCTTGGGACTTTGCTCCCCCTGGCTCAAAGCTTTATCAAGTATAAAATCTCTCCCCACATAAAAAACTCTCCTCAATATACACAAATATCTCCCCTTTGTCATCAATGGCAAAGGGTCACCTTTGGGGCTCAGGGCTAAGAATGAGCCTCTTAGCTTAGCCCCTTCCCCACCTCCACATGAGGTGGTTAATTTTGTGGTGGGAGTATTTATACTCCTTGAAAGCACTGCTCTTTACCTTTACCTTTCTCTCTTCCTTTTTGAGTTTTCTGAATCCTCTCACTGTTTCTTACCAAGTCATCATCACTTATATTCTTGTTCCTATTCTTGTTCTCATCCATGTTCCTATTTCTATTCTTGTTCCTATTCTTGTTCTCATCCATGTTCCTGTTCCTATTCATGCCTACTTCTAGAATATTTGCTCTACACCATCTCACTGTGTGACCATCACTATTACACTTATAACACTTAATGTTATTATTCCTTGGAAGTGCAAATGTCTTAGGATATATCCTAGTTAATCCATACCCTCTTCTATCATAAAACCTGCAATTCATTTCCTTGTGACCAAACTCATTGCATGAGTAGCAATACTCATGGAAAAGTTGCCCTTTCCCATATTCATGTATTTTGTATGACCTGCACTATGAAGCCATGTCCCCAAACCTGTGACATGAGAAGCATCTCCCATTGAATCTTCCTTGCCTAGACCTCATTGGTCTCCTATTATGATTGATGTTCCATTTGTATCTTCTTTGTACATTGTTTCTATCTTTGACCTCTTTGTTGTCCAACTCATCCTTTGATGTCTCATTCCAACTTACGCTGTTATTTTCTGAAGTATCTTCTTATGAAATTCCTTCTTCTTATAGACTTGAAATAGAATTTTCTTTCCATTTCTTTTGAGCCTATTTGGAACCAAGACTTGTCTTGCTTATTGCTCCTCTTTGTATCTTGATTATTTTGTCTACACTCTTTGCACTGTTCACATATTTGTACAACTTTTTATTGTAATACTCTAAATATTCCTTTAGTAGTGTCACTTCTTGTGTTAACTTTTCACACTCCAAAATATTTGCTTCTAACTTATCCTTGAACTTACTTGCCTTAGCCTTTGACTTTTCTAAGTCCTCTATGAGCAATAATCTTTCTTCATCACATTCTTGAAACTGAATTTCAATCTTAGAGTGTTTCTTTCTTACCTTCTTTATTGTGTCAAGAACATAGATAAGTTCTCCCTTGAGATCATATTGATTATCCACTGAATAATCCTCTATTTTTTTACCTTTGTACTTATCATTACTTCCTTTTGTCTTGTCTTCTATAGGATCACTTACTTCATATTCTAATGCCATTATAAGATTCTCATATGGTCTTTCAAGTGCATCTTCAAAACCATAATCACTGAAACTATAGCCATCCCTAGTGTAATTATCTTCAAGATGTCCAAAATTACCACATTTAAAACACTTGAGAATAGTTGGAGTCCTTTTCTCTCTAACCATAAATAGGACTTCATCTCTATCATTATCTAAAAAACTAGCATCACTATCATCTGAGTACTTACTTGCATTATCCGCATAGTAGCTTTTATTTTACCTTTGAAAGAGATTCTTTCTTTGTATGTTTTATCCATCCTTGCCTTTCTTATTATACCTATGTCTTTCTGATTATTTGTACTTGTGGTCCTATTTTTCTTCATCATTGTTGTAGTTTGGCTCTTTGCTCTATGTCGCATAGTGTCCATACATTCCACAATAGAATAACTTAATAGATCTTACATCTATAAATATTTTGGAACCTTTATCTATTCTACCATAGTTAGCTTCTTCATAACTAGATGACTCACTGCTTTATTCTATCTTTTTACCCTTTTTATTTTTGTCAACTTTGAATGCAACTTCTTTCGGAGGAATAGGATATTTTGTTCTTATATTAAAATTAGTAAGCATGCCAAGAAAATACTTGCTAAATAGTCACTATCAATTGATGTTTCTATAGCAGAAATATTTTCACTATACCTTTTTGGAAGAGTTCCCAAGATCTTATCAGAAGCATCAGATTCATCAACCTTCATTCCAAGACATCTCATCTCATGTACAATTTCATCAATCTTACTTAGATAATCATGAATATTTTCATCATGTCTAATTCTTCAGTTCTCAAATTATCCTTTTAGATTTATGATCTTAGCTTTCCTAACATATTTATCATCCTCATATATGTTATGCAGTAGATCCTGCATATCTTTTGCTATTTTACAATCCATAACCTTCATAGATTCTAATCTACCCAATCCTTTTATAATTGTATTTATAGCTTTTGAATTTAAATGCATTATAATCTTACCTTACTTATCTATAGGAGGATTGACTATAGAATCATATCCAAGTTCCATTGCATCCCAAAATTCATTTCCAAGTGCCATAAGGTGAAATCTCATCACCATACATCAATACAAGGAGTCACTTCCATCAAATACTGGTACTGCATTATTGAAGGACCCATCCTTTTGATCCTTGTGATCCATTGTTTTCTTAGACAATTTTTTCTTCAAGCTGCCAAACTCATCAGAAGGAACCCACTTTGATACCAATTAAAGAACACAAGCTTATTATGAGAGGGGAGTGAACAGTATAAGACCACTTTTTACTTTTTTTTTTAATTTAATATTATGCATTGTATAGATAACAGTATCAATAGCAGTAATAAAATCAATACACAAAACACCATCCACAAAAGTGACACAATAATTTACGTGGTTCACCCAATGCGGGATACTCCATGGAGAAAATATTTTGCTAAAAATTTCTCAATCAATCTCTTGGGAATACTTCCCAATTACAATGTTTATGGACCTTTGTCCAAAGGATATTTTGATCCCCTAAATCTCAAGTTCATGGATATATTCCATAGGAGAACTCTTTTCCCTTCTTCTATTTCTAGTGATATTCTAGAAGACTCTGTCTCTCTGCTACACTGACTGGTGGATCTCTATCCACTTGAAGACTCCTCACTCAGATCTATCTTCAATTTTCTAGGTTGTTGGATATCTATCCACTAAGAATTTGTCCTTTGTACTCTGTCACCTCCAAAGCTATGTTAATAGGTTCACTCATAACCTCCTAAAATATGCTCAATAGGCTCACTTAGAACCTGCTCAAATATTATCAATAGGTTCACTCAGAACCTGCTCATATCTGCTTAATAGGCTCACTTAGAACCTGCTCAAATATGCTCAATAGGCTCACTTAGAACCTGCTCAAATATGGTCAACAAGCTGACACAAAACTTGTCTGAATATGCTCAATAAGTCCTCTCTAGAACTTGCTCAAATCTGCATAGAAATCTTTCACAAAAGCTTACACAAAAACAATCCACAATCCTTCTCAAAGGCTTGCCTCAAATTAGCTCAAAAAATCTCAACTCAATCTCATAGAAGCATAAAGAGAATTGTTAGAGACTCAATATGTTCTATACTCAAATCCCAATCTCAATTCAAAGCAATATCAACTCGGATTAATATTATATAAGCATAAAAAGAATTGTTAGAGACTCAATTTGTTCTATACTCAAATCTCAATCTCAATTCAAAGTAATCTCAACTCAGCTCAATCTTATAGAAGCATAAAGAGAATTGTTAGAGACTCAATATATTCTATACTCAAATCCCAATCTCAAATCAAAGTAATCTCAACTCAGCTCAATATTAACTCAATCTCATAGAAGCATAAAGAGAATTGTTAGAGACTCAATATGTTCTATTCTCAAGGCTCAATATCAACTCAATCAGAATATCGAATAGTTTATTTCATGGAACTTGAACAAGCACTTCATACAACCACTTGACTAGGCTAAATCAACTCTACTCAACTAATCACTTCAAGAAATAACTCTTTCTCACAAACCCTAGTCCAAGCATGAATCAACTAACTCAAAATTTTTCCAATAATGCTCAACAACAAGTCTTACATAATAATGATACTCATGTTCTTTTCTAACTCAAGTTCAAGTTCTTTGCATCACCCATTGGTTTCAACAACAATATGCTAATAAGACAAGGTTTTAATCACAACTCTAAATTCAAAAAACCTTGAAGCATAAACTCAAAGTACTTCACTCAACCAATGGTATAAACAATAATGCTTATCAAACAAGATTTAATCACAACTTACAATCCAAAAAATCTTGAAGCATTAACTCAACCACTTTCAAAAAGGAAACCACAATCAATCCTTTTCAGTCCAATGATATTTCAAAAATCAACCACCCAAATAAAATCAATGGAGAGTATTACTCATACCTTTTTGATGACTTATGAGTTGTCCACTAAATCTGTCACACTCACCACACTTTATTTTTCAACTCTTAACAAGGGTTAGAGATCTTGAGTGATAACACAACAATAATATCCAAATAAAACCATATTAATCCTATTTTATTTTAAGATCCACCAAAGTTATTTTTAAAATAAAACTCTTAATAAAAATAACTTTCACTAAAAAGAACTTTATAAAAAACCCTTATTACTCCTAACAATTTCAAAATTCACAATTAAAAATAATTCACAACTCAAACAACCACCATGACCTTATTCGCTAAGGTTACTCAACAAATCAACTAACGAAGCACCTTTACCCCTTATTACTACACTTTAGGCAATCCAAATAAAATATTAATAAAAAACTTAATACCTGCCTCAAGGAGAATCGAACCCTCATCTTGCCCCAATGTGAACACCCTAGCTGTAACCAAGCTGTCACACGATCTGTGAGCTCGTTGGTGAAAAGAAGTGCCACCCTCTTCTTATCCTTCACCCTCTTCTACCAAGTAAAAAGTATGTGCCTTGGGTACCTCAATAGAACAAAGTAAAAAATGATTCTTGTGGTAATAGAATGAACAACCTCCTTATCACCAACACCTTTGTACAATCCAAGCTACCACTAGGCCATTCTACCCAATGTGTTTTAGGAAATGGTCATTGTCTCCCTTTAATTTTTGCTTCATCACTTAAACAAAAAATGCAAGCTCTTTTTCTTCGCAAATACCAAGAGCAAATATCAATGAGTAAGTATGAATGAATTAAAAAATTCAATGGCATATTTATATACCTTCCCTTTGCTTTGGAAACGTCAACCTTTTTGAAACTTCCTTAATGACATCGACGGATAAAATTTTAATTTTAATTTTAAATAAATCAAAATTTAAACTAAATATTTAAAATTAAATATCTCCATTACCGGGGCACCTTTTTCGATGAAACTAAAATCTAACTTGGATTTTAAGAAAAACCCATTTCAAATCTGCCATCCATGGTTTTAAATAAAATCTTTAAAATTAAATTTCTCCATCATCGGGGAACCTTTTTCGATGAAACTAAAAGCCAACTTGGGTTTTAAGAAAAACTCATTTCAAATATGCCATACATGGTTTTAAATAAAAACCTTTTGCAAAGATTCCCTTGAAGCTCCTTTTGGAATCAAATTCCATGCATTCCTTATTGAACCTTTGATCAAAAACCTTTGCTTCTCATGAAGTTCTTTGTGAAACACAAACATAGTGCTTACTTACATAGACCCTTTTGAAATCAATGATAACTCTTAGCTTAGGGACTTAAAATGTTCAACAAACAAGCACCAACATCTAATACATTGGAGGAAATTTGGGTGCTGGCATTTTGAATAAATGAGGGAAACCATTATAAATACCAATGCCTTAAAGGCATTAAAACTTATCCTTTTGCTTGATAAATGTATGCGTGTAATTGTGTTGACTCTTTTGGAATATGCAAAGTGGTAAATGGGTTTATGCCAACGAATAATGTTTAAGAGGAAGAACGTGAATTAACCAAGCACCAACTGGGAAGCATGGCCTAGTGGCAAATATGACAATATTAGAGTATTGAGTGTTGGGAGACCTGCATTTGAAACATGGCAACAATATTTTGGTGGTTGCATTGGTGTTGGAGAGCACCAAAGGAAAGGCATACATTTTGCGCTAAGCAAGGCAAGGAGTTTTTTGAGCATGTGGTGCCTTCTTCTCCCCAAGTGATTGCCTAACTCGCATAGTGGTTGGAGCCACGACTAGGGTGCTGGTTGAGGAAGTGCTGTGAGATTGAATCCCTTCCAAAGAAAACGTATTAATTTTTATGTGAAATATTTTATGTGAGTAAGGTTTGACATGAGGTCTTATGGAGATAAAAGGGTTGCTTAAAGTTTTTATATTGATTATTATTTTTGGTATATTGGAGGAATAAGGAGTTAGCTTTATTTTGAATAAAGTGTTGAGGATTTAAAGGATAAAAAGGGATTTCTTGCATAGCATTATTTTTGAGAAAGAATATTGCATTAACATTGTTCTTGTCATTGATTATTATTATCATTGGGAGATTATAAGGTGTATTTGGTGAATTAATTTTTGTAAAGGTTGAAGAATATTTTCTTAAAGATGGAGTGACAAGGTGTATATATTTTGATATTTACATTGTAATTTTTGATGTATTTTATCATATTATAACTTATTGAGCTTGGAAAAAGAGTATTTGTTGTTGTGGTAGATTTATGAGATCCCTTCATCATCAAGAAAAAAGTATGAGCACATTCTTCCATAGTTGATTTGATTGATTGGTTTTCTGGAAAATAATTTTAGAGTGAAAATGACTTGATCGGGGTAAATGATTATTTTATAAGCGTTGTTATTGAAGCTATTGGTTGTGTAAAAAACTTGAACTAGGTTTTGAGTTTCATTGGTATGCAAATATTGTTTTATAAGAATTGTTGTTGAAGTGAGTTGTTGAGCAAAGAACTAGGGTTTGCAAAGAACATGAGTATCATTTTTATGTGAGAGTTTTTTATATGCATTATTGTTGAAGTGGTGAAGAACTTGAACTAGGGTTTACAAATATCATAAGTATCATTGTTATGTGAGATTTTTTGTTGAGTAATTTTTGGAAACATTTTGAGTTGGTGTTTACATGCTTGGACTAGGGTTTTTAAGAAAGGGGTGTTTCATTGAGTGATTGGTTGAGTAGATTTGGTTGAGCCTAGTCAAGTAGATGTGTGAAGTGATTGTTCAAGTTCCATAAAAAAACTATTCTATATTCTGAATTGATTTGAGAAAGTGATTGAGCATTCAGTTGAATTTGAAGTATATTGAGTCTTTAACAATTATCCTTATGTTTATAAAAGAGTGATTGAAAGCAATTGAGCATGTTTGAGGTAAGTCTTTGAGAATACTTGTGGACTTTTTGATCATATTGGACAAGTTCTGTGTGGACTTTTTGAGCATATTTGATCAAGTTATGTGTGGAATTATTGAGCATATTTGAGCAAGTTCTATGTGGACTTGTTGAGCAGATTGGACAAGTAAGGTGTGGACTTGTTGAGTATATTTGAGCAAGTTTTGTGTGGACATAATGAGTAGATTGGAAAAGTTCTGTGTGGACTTGTTGATATGATTTGAGCAAGTTATGTGTGGACTTGTTGAGCATATTGGACAATTTTTATGTGGACTTGTTGAGCATATTTGAGCAAGTTCTATGTGGACTTGTTGAGAATATTAGACAAGTTCTGTATGGACTTGTTGAGAAGATTTGAGCAAGTTTTGTGTGGACTTTTTGAGAAGATTGGACAAGTTTTGTATGGAATTTTTTGAGAATATTTGAGAAAGTTCTATGTGGAATTTTTGATCAGATTTAAGCAAGTTTTGTGTGGACTTGTTGACCAGATTTGGGGACAGAGTTTGGTGTAAATTTAAGGATATATTTGTGCCAAACCAGAGATAGATATTGAGTAGATTTTTGCTAGACTTAAGGACTATGTTTAGTATAGATTTGAGATAGATATTTGGAGGTGACATAACAGAGAGGATATTAGTCTCCAGTGGATAGAGATCCATCAGCTATGGCAGTGAGGACATGTATTTTGAGTGGGAATAATAGTCTTCAGTGGGGAGAGATCCACAAGCCAATGCAGTGGCGACAATAGTTTTCAAGAGGATCATAAACTAGAGTAGAGGAGAAGGAGTTCTCCTGTGGATAGAGATCCATAAAATTGATTTAGGGGATTGGTGTCTCCTTTGGACAAAGGTCCATAAACATTGTAATAGGGAAAGGATTCCCAAGATATTGATTGAGAAAATTTTAGTGAAATATTTTCTCCATGGAGTAGCCCACATTGGGTGAACCATGTAAATTGTGGTGTCTCTATTGTGTGTTGTTATTTGTGCATTGCTTTGATTACTGCTATTGATATTGCTATCTATACATTGCATAATATTAATTTGGAAAGAAAAGTGAAAAGTGGTCTTATATTATTCATCCCCCCTCTCAGTATATGCTTATGTTCTTAAAATATATAAATTATGGGATAGAGAATCAATTACTGGAGATATTTCTCTATTTTCTTGTGTAAGAGTGAAGAAATTTAACAAAAATAATTCCAACTCATAGAAGTTCTTTGTTTGTGTAAGAGGGAGGATGAATAGTGTGTTTTAAAAATGAGTAATTCAATGGACATAGGTCTAGAAAAAATAATTTTTAAAATGCAAAAATTAGAAAATATTGGAATAAAATATTAAGGTAACTATACAAAAGCTTGAAAAAATCAATTACCTTTAGTAAAATAGTTGGGGATTGATAAAAATTCTATAGCCTATTTTTATAGTATACTTTCTCCTCAAGCATAACCAACTATTAGACACTTTCTTATTATATCAAATGCCATAATCTACACAACATTCAAGAGTTAATAGAACAAAATATAAGGTAATATCTCCTAGAGGCTCTATACTAGATGTTAAAAAGCACATAAGTGGAAGGCACAAATAAATGCACTCACTTTATTCATTTCACTCAAGAATATGATATATTTACTTATACAAGTTTGTGTGCCTTGGCACTTCAGAGTTTGGAATTTTTGAGTCTATCATGGGATGTATCTTGGCATTCTATGTATTCAATAGGTAATAAAATAATGTAATAATTATTCCTAAGAATTCCAAGGAATCCTATGGTTGGAATAGATATTGTTGCCTCTATAGAAAACAATGAGATATATAAAGAAGCAAAACTATGATCAATGCTACATTTATATTTAAATCATTTATTATACTCTTAGGAAAGGTTAATGACTAATTAGTCACCTTATTCTATCTCCTAGTCAAGTTTAAGGCTCAAAGCCCTAGGATCTAAAGATATTTTTATATCATTGGATTTATGTAGGAATGTAACAAATTATCAAATGGGTGTGGATATTAATTCAATTATGGTTCAATTTCCTTTGTATGCTATTGGTAAGCATCAAAATAATTTGGCGTGCAAAACTAGTCTTAATAAATATCCCCATATAGCGATGTAGTTCTATTAGGAGGTTTGAGGGAAGTCTAGAAAAAAAAGGAAAGAAACCCTATCCTCTTAATAAAGATCCAAAATTTTAGGTAAAGTGAAAAAAAACTATCATAGTTTATAAAAATATAGATAATTAAATACAACTAATGGTAGAAGATACATTTAGGGATAGATACTATTCCAAGTATCCATATTAGGATAGAAGTGGTTTTTTTTATGTCCAATATATTTGGAACCTAGATTTCATGATCTACCCTTTGGCAGAATTTTATTTTTATGGATTTATTTTTGCTATATGGCTTATGGATGAAATGATGGACTATTTCAGTTTTAGTATTCAAATACTTGTTTATTATTGAAAATGTGAGATGTAAATCTTATTGTGGGAGGTAGGATAATTCCATGTTTGATTTTGTGAAAACCTACATTTTATATATGAATACGATGTTGCTAATGGAAGTGCACTTTTGTAGGAATAGGTTCCTTTATGGTGGTAGAAAGACTTAACCACTAAGAAAAGGGAAACCTTGGGGACATTATGTGACGGTTTATTTGTCATATTATTTGAGGAGGAAACATGTATGAATAACCCTTTTCACTAAGATGCATATAATAATTTTTCTTGCATCATGATTTATTTCTAGGATGGAAGTTTTACTAATTTAAGATTTTTCTCTAAGTATTCTCTTTTTTGAAATAACACATAAAGAATTCATCCTTTTTGATAAATTTTAATAAATGGTAAGGAAAGGGGGTTATGATTATTAAATATAGAAAAAATAGATTTTCTTTATTACTTCATAGAAAAAGGAAATATAGGTCCTTGCATAATTCAAAACTATATTATAAGTAACCCAATAAACCGTAGTGTTTATTTACACTATAGAGTGATAGTTGTAAAATTAATTTTTTTTTAAACAAGCTTTAGTGTGGTTTGTGGTTGTTCATGTTATGGTGGTTGGCCAAGATATATTCATTTATGGGTAAAATGAGTGGAAAATAAATGAAATTGGTTAGAGGTAATGAACGTGGGAGAACGCAGAGAGATTTGGATGGAAGAAGTATGGTAAAAATATTTTTTGAAAAGAGGATAGGAAAATAAAAAGAGACGAGAGTAGAGGATGGAGAGCTGAGGAAGATCTAAATGTGGAAAATTTGGAAGACTTCAAAAGAGAGCCCAGGTTTTTTTTTTAAAATCCTTTGGCTTATCTTTGATTGATGTTGGATATATTTATTTGTTTATGATAATTTCGATAAGAATATTAGTATGTCTAAATTCATATATTAGAATAGATGAGTCATATTAAAACTTTAGCCTTCGACTAGGGAAGAAATGTTATAGTGTGGAACAATTAAGTTTGGATTGTTTGCTTTTATTGTGTAATAAAATATAAAACACAAAGTAGAATTCAAAGAGATCAGAAGAGGTTCTATTGTTATTTTAGTAAATATAATGGTTATAAATAGATTTGGATGCTCTAAATTTTCTAAGTTATTTAGAGGAACTATTTTGCATAGTTTCTAATAAACGAATAGAGAGGAAAAATTAGAGTAACTTTGTTATGTGTGAGATGAGCTATTAAGTATCCTATTTCAGTGATTCATGCAAGTGATTGTATGTACCCATATTTTTAATGAGAGGTAGTAAATTCGAGGTTGTAATGTGATTTCAATACGAAATAGAACCAAAACTATGTATAAATGATGCATTTGGGTTTGTGATTATTGTATGATGGATATACTTTTAAGATAAAGAAAGTATAAGATGCTTAACTAGCTAGTGTCTCATTATTTGGATGAATTTAGTTTCAGATTTATGAAATTTTTCTCAAATATGTGTTACCTGTGGATAGGAAAGAAATTTTATGTATTCAATTGATGAATATAATAAAATAATTTATTTGTAGTTAAAAGCAATATCACTTCTTCTGCAATGATATAGAATCATGTGACTATGAATATTTTTGTAGAATGGATAAAAAATCTTTGTTTTAATAAAAAATTCTGCAATGATTTTGTTTGCATACTGGGAATGGTTTGATAATATGGATGTAATACATTCATAAAATATTTATTTGTATGGATACCCAATATGTGGTAGTTGAAATTATACTACCGAAAAAAATATTTGCTTAACATAAATAAATGGTAGTCGTCTCTGATCCCCATTAGAAGGTAACCTATATTTGTGGTTAGTGAAGATGCTTAGAAGAGAAATATATATTTTACTAGCTATAACGATGGTGGATTTACCAAAAAATGAGCACCTATTAATGTAGTCAAGAAGAAGACAAAGCACAATAAAAATTATTTAACTGTAAATACTTTATTTTGGGTTACAAGTTCTATATATAGAATGTTGACCTTAAAAGGAAATCAGGAATGATATCAATACTTGATTGAGATCATAATGTAACTTGGGTAATGTAAACTTATTTAGTAGCACTCTATCTCAAATGGAAATATTATTTTTGAGTTACCATAAAGTATCACTTTTGGATTTTAAAAATATTGATCGTATTTTGTGGTTTAAGTTACTTTGGTGGTGATGCTTTGACATCAGTTTTTGTGTTAATAAAGTGTAATTAATTTCATAGAATTTAAGAAAGAGTTTAAATATTAACTTTATACCATGAAATATTTGTATGAATGAGTATTTTGGAGTAAAGTGAAGTGAGATTTTTCTTATTTGAACCTAGAAATCTCTACACTAGTTTTGACATGAATTTATCTTGAAGTGATTAATGGTGATAAATCTTCTAGATGACTAAAAAATTATGGTAGTTAACGCATGTATGTTGGAAGTTTTAGATTACTGTGCATTATGGATTTTATTGTTTGAACTTATAATAGAGAGTTTGACTATGGATATTGTGTTATAAAGAGATGTACCACTTTATGTATTTAGCGATATATTTTTGACCTAAACTCTTGTAAGTAGATAAGTAGATATTAAAGGTAAACTATTTAAGATACATGGGATTGATATTGAGTAAGAGTTAAAAATTAACTTAGGAATATTATGAATTTCTATCCAATTAATGAGAGAGGAAGTCAACACCCTTCATGCTAAGTGCTCTCAATGAGGATAGGGATTAGCTTTGATAATTTTTATTGATAGAAAAGAGAATTAAAATAGCTCATTTGGACAATGATAATAATAGTTTAAAATTTTGTGATACCTAGTGCTCTTTCATGGATATAATCATGTAAGAGTAGTGATTGATGAAATGAATATCTAATTAATGTAGTTTGAGTTCACTTTTAATGGAAGTGTAGTTCTTTAAAAAAAATAAGGGGTTTGGAACTTGAAATTTGGAGACATGACATTTTGGTATTAGAGCATGATTCATAGTGGAATAGGATCATTGTGCAAAACTAGTTGTGGTGTGTGATAGGAAATATACCTAAGTTGAGTTTAAGCTCTACCAGATAGAATTATTAGGAATCTAGTTGCTATAGTGAATTGACTCCTATTGAATCTTCTGTGTGTGGCCAGGGATAATACCTCCAAATAGAAGAAGAGTAAGTACTACCCCATTGACAAGGTAGACACGATAAAAAAATGTAGAGAATAGAACCTCAAATGCAATTTCAAAGAACCCTAGTAATGAAAGGAAAAATATTATTGAGATAGTGGCTTTATTTTTAGAGTAGGTAGCAACACAAAAATAGTTATTGGGTGTTGTGTTGAGATGAGAAATACATATAGATAACTCTAGAATAGGTTAGGCAAATGAATTCCTTACTGAGGCACAACTGGCTAGGATTCAACTAGAGGTCAAGGTGGGCAAAGAGATGAAACATTTGAAATCTTCCAATTTTAATGGAGAGGAAGATGGTGATAAGTCCAAGGTATGGTTGAAGGAAATAAATAGTGCAGGTTTTGTTAGGTGGGAAAAGAATAGGTAAAAAAATATTATGCATGATAGAAGGAATGACCATAAACAGGGAAAGTTTAAAAGAAGGTTCCAAGAAAAGAATCATACTTCCAACAACTAGTATAAAGGAAACAATAGACCATCATAAAAATAGATTAATTCTCCACTTGCATATAAAGCAAAATATAAATAAAAATGGAAAGAACATTGAGGACTGAAAGAAGAATGATATCTTTGTAGGGGACCACATTATGCAAGCAATTATTGACAAAGAGTAGGAATAAGTTCAAAGGGAAAAGAACCAATGTACAAAGAAACTACACCTAATAAACCATAATCTTGATGGTAAATCCATGCCGTTATTGATTAAAGGTAATATTTTTGCTAGGAATATTCAAATATTGATTAATAGTAGTGCTATAGACAATTTTATTTCCGCTATTTTAGCTAAGGATATTTTAAAAAGACCAAGAATCTTGGTTCATGGGTGGAAGATCGAGTATGGTTTAGGATAAAACAACTTCATTAATCAATGTTACCCTATGGTATAAATCACCTTACCTAGTGGAATAATAGTAGGATGTTTGTATGTAGTGCCTCTCCATGCTTTTTATATAATCCTAGGAATAGATTGGTTGCAAGCGTATAAGGTAGTAATCAACTTTCAGGATAGCTGGATTCAGTACATAGAAGATAGGGGTGTTGTGCAAAGGGTGCATATCCTACAAGGGACTTTTCAAACTCAAATCCTATTAACAATGCAACTTGAAAAGGCCATAAAGAAAAGAGGAATGCTCTATGTAGTTAAGATAAAAAAAATTGATAAAGAGAAGAAGGAAGAGGTGTTTGATAAACATCCAATTTTTTAATAATTATGGGATGTATTTCCATACAATTTACCTAGATTACCCCCTAAATGAGAATTTGAGAGTACTATTAAGATTCAACCTTGAACAAAACCCATCCTTAGATCTTCTTACAAGATGAATCCCATAGAAATGCAAGAGTGAAAGTGTAATTGCAAGGGTTATTGGAGAAAGGATTTATCAAACCAAGTGTATCACAATGGGGTACACTAGTATTATTTATAAATAAGAAGGATGGTTCCTTGATATTATGCATAGATTGTAGAATGTTAAAAAAGGAAACTATCAAGAAAAAATATCCTCTACCAATAATTGAAGATATTTTTGATCAACTCAAAGATGCCACAATCCTTTCAAATATTGATTTGAAATCAGGATATCATCAATCAATAATTCGTGAGGAGGATACTCACAAGACAATATTTAAAACTCATTATGGAAATTATGAGTTTGTTGTCTTACCATTTGGTTAAACAAATGCTCCAACGATATTTATGAATTTGATGAATAGAATCTTTAGGAAGTAAATGGATAGTTTTGTGTTGGTAATTCTGGATGACATTATGATATATTTCAGAAACAAGATAGAGCACAACAAGAACTTCAGGGTTGTGTTAGATCTATTAAGGAAAAATCAAATATATGGGAATTTATCCAAGTGTGAATTTTATGTGTCAGAAGTACAATATTTAGGACACATTTTTTTTGCTAAAGGGATCGTAGTGGATCCTAGGAAAATAGAAGCCATTTTGAATTGGCCGCCACCTAAAAATATGATAGAAGTTGAAATTTTCATGGGCTTAACTATATACTATAGGTGTTTTATGAGGGACTATGCTAAGATCACCTCACAAATAACTAACCTTCAGAGAAAAGGAAAAGAATTCAAGTGGATAGAAAAATGTGAGGAAGCCTTTATTTTTCTTAAGGAAAATCTTACCATGCCTCCTATACTAAAGGTACCTGATATTCAGGGAAGTTTCTCTATTTATACTGATGCATCATTAGAAGTTTTGGGATGAGTGCTCTCACAGGAAGAAGTAGTGGTGGCCTATGGGTCTAGGAAACTAAAAAGACATAGGGTTAATTATGTAATCCATAACTTAGAGTTGTTAATTTTAGTGTTTTCTCTCAAGAGTTGGTAATATTATCTGGTCAGGAGACATTATGAAATGAGGATTTATCATTAGAGTCTACAATATATATTCACTTAAACTTTACTTAACACTAGTAAGATAAGGCAGATGGAATTTCTTGTAGAATATGATTTAGGCATTTAGTATAAAAGGAAAAGAGAATAAAGTCATTTATGCATTGAGTAGGAGACATATAGTAGTTTTTTCTTGCATCTATATCAAATTGATGGAACAAGTAAAGAAAATACAAAACTAGGATGCTTGCTACAACCAAATTTGGGAAAGGATGGAAAGGAAACCTAATGAAAACAAGGACTTTGGCATCAAGGATGGTTTCTTATGTTTTAATAATAGGGTAGTAATTCCTAAGACCAAAAATTTGAGAAAGATGATTATGAATGAAGTGCATAGATCTCCGTATTTTTCTCATCCATGAGGAGCAAATATGAGGAGAGAATATGAAGAAGATATTATTTTGTCTAAGAATGAAGAGAGACATAACTGATTTTGTCACTCAATGCCTCGAGTACAAAAAGTTAAAATCGGTCAACAAACACCCTGTTAGATTGTTGTATCTGCATGATGTGCCTATGCAAAAATGGTAAGTAATTTTGATGGATTTCATTATGGGGCTACCTAAAAATAGGTTTTAGCATGACGTAATTCAAGTACTGATTTGTAGACTCACCAAGGTTACACACTTTATACACCAAGTATGACACTATGGTTGTGGCTAATAGATTTTCCAAAGAAATATTTTGGCTTCATGGTTTTTTAGAGGTAATCATATCATATAGGGACCCAAAATTCACATCTAAGTTTTGGCAATCCTTGAATCATACCATTGGTACTAGATTGAACGTCAATTTTGCTTATCATCCATAAATCAATGGGTAAACTAAGAGAGTGAATCATGTGCTAGAAGATATGCTTCACATGTAATATATGGATAAGAAAACCCATTGGGAGGATTTACTTGCATTTGGTAAAAATTACCTAAAATAACGGTCACCATTCAACCATAAGCATGGCTCCTTTCAAAGATTTGTATGGTAGAAAATGCAGAACATCATTGTCATGGAATAATCCAAAAGATCGAATTGTGCTTACTAGATTAGACCAAACATGGTCAAATAAATGGAGCAATAGTTGAGATTGATCTAATAGAGACTGAAGGAAGTTGTAGATCATCAAAAAGCTATGTCGATCTTAAAAGATCACCAAAAGTGTTTGCTATGGATGATAGAGTATTTCTAAGGGTAAAACCAAGAAAGAGTACAATTAAGTCCATAAATCTAGATCCTAACTTTGTGAGACCCTTTGAAATCATAGAGAATATTAGTCCTATGGCATATTGACTTGCCTTACCACCCAATCTATCCAAGATTCATAGTACTTTTCATATATCTTTTCTTAAAAAGTATGTTGCTAATCCTGAACATGTGTGGGATATTTCTAATTTGCATATGGTGAACCTAGAGACTATAGAGGTTCAACCAGTAATAATCCTTGAGTTTTGATCTAAATCAATGAGGAAAGGAATCTTAGAGCAATGTAAGGTCCAATGGGACCACTATTTTGAAAGAAATGCTACTTGGAAAAAGTAGTAGATATGCAAAAACACTTTTCATTTCTGTTTGAAAATGTTGTATAAATATTGTTCTAATTTATAATGTTTTAAACACAAAATAGTATGTTAAGCCTAATGGGGGTATGATGTCATGACCCACCCTTCGATAGACTTTTGTTTTGATGAATTTATTTTTGCTATATGGCTTATAAATGAAATGATGGGCTATTTCAGGTTAAGTATTCAAATACTTGTTTATTATTAAAAATGTGAGATGTAAATATTATTGTGGGAGGTAGGATAATTCCATGTTTGGTTTTGTGAAAACCTACATTTTATATATGAATATGATGCTACTAATGAAAATTTACTTTTGCAGGAAGATGTTCCTTTATGGTGGTAGAAATAACTAACCACCGAGAAAAGGGAAGCCTTGGGGAAATGATGTGATGGGTTAGTTTTTAGATTATTTGAGGAGACAACATAGATGAATGCCCCTTTTCATGAAGATGCATGTCATAAATTTTCTTGCATCATAATTTTTATCTAGGATGGAAGTTTTACTAATTTAAGCTTTTCCTGCAAGTATTCTCATTTTTGAAATAACACATAAGGAATTCATCCTTGTGGATAAATTTTAATAAATGGTAATGAAAGAGGGTTATTATTATTAAATATAGAGGGAATGGATTTTTTTATTACATTATAGAAATAAAAAATATAGTCTTGCATAATTCAAAACTATAATATAAGGAACCCGATGAACCGTAGAGTTGATTTACACTACAGAGTGATAGTTGTGAACTTCTTAACTAGAAAAGAGCTTTTGTTCATAATTTTTTAAATAATATTGAGTACAGTTTGTGGTCGATTGTGTTATGGTAGTAGGCCAAAATATTTTCATTTATGGGTAAAATGAGTGGAAAACAAATGAAGTTGGTTAGAGATAACATATATGGGAGAATGCAAAGAGATTTGTATGGAGGAAGTATGGTAAAAATATTTTTCAAAAAGAGGATAGGAAAATTGTAAGAGAAGAGAGTAGAGGATGGAGAGTCGAGGAATATCTAAATGTGGCAAATTCAGAACACTTCAAAAGAGATACTAGGTTGTTTTTGAAATCCTTTGGCTTGTCTTTGATTGAGGTTGGATATGTTGATTTATTTATGATGATTTTAGTAAGAATATTAGTATGTCTAAATTCATTTTTAGATTAGTACAGACGATTCATATTAAAAATTTAGCCTTCAACTAGGGAAGAATTGTTATAGTGTGGAACAATCAAGTTTGGATTATTTTCTTTTATTGAGCAATAATATATAAAACATGAAGTACAATTAAAAGATATTATAAGATATTATGTTGTTATTTTAGTAAATATGATGGTTATAAATTGATTTGGATGCTCTACGTTTTCTAATTTTTATAGAGGAACAATTTTGCATGGTTTTTGATAAACTTGTAGAGAGGAAAAATTAGAGTAACTATGTTATGTATGATGTGAGGTATTGAGTATCCTATTCTAGTGATCCGTGAAAGCAACTGGATGTACCCATATTTTTAATTATAAATAGTAAAGTCATGGTTGGAATACAATTTTTTTTAGGAAAGAGAACCAAACCTATGTATGACTGATGTATTTGGGTTTGTGATTGTTTGATATTATTGTATGATGGATATACTTTTAAGATAAATAAAGGATAGGATGCTTAACTAGCTAGTTTATCTCATTATTTGTATGAATTTAGTTTTAAATTTATGAAATTATTGTCAAATATGTGTTTCTTGTGGATAGAAAAGGGTTGTTACGTATTGAATTGATGAATAGAATCAAATGATTGATTTGTAGTTAAAAATAAATATCACTTTTGCAATGATATAGAATCATGTGACTATGAATATTTTTGTAGAATGGATAGAAAACCTCGTGTTTTAAGGAAAACATCTGCAATGATTTTGTTTACATACTGGGAATGGTTTGATAATATGGATATAATTCATTCATAAAATATTTATCTAGGGATGGATACTTGAGATATGGTAGTTGAAACTATAGTACCATTAAAAAAAAATTCTTAACATAAATAAATAGGAGTTTTCGTTGATCCTTGTGGGACAGTAAACTATCTTTGTGGTTAGTGAAGATGCATTGGAAGGGAAAGACATTTTTTACTAGCTGGAATGATGGTAAAGTTACCAAAAAAGGAGCACTTATTAATTTAGTCAAGGTGAATATAGAGCACAATCAAAGTTATTTAACTGTAAATCCTTTATGTTGGGTTACAAGTTCTAGATGTGGAATGTCGGCCTTAAAAGGAAATTAGGAATGACATCAATGTCGAATTTATATCATAATGTAACTTGGATAATAAGTGCTCACATATTAGCACTCTAGCTCATATGGAAATGTTATTGTTGAGTTACCATATAGTATGAGTTTTTTATTTTAAGAATATTAATTGTATCTTGTAGTCTAAGTTACTCTGGTATGTGATGCTTTGATGTTTTTTTCCGTGTTGGTAAGGTGTAAATAATTTAATAGAATTTAAGTAAGAGTTTAAATATGAACTTTGTGCCACAAAATATTGTATAAATGATTCTTTTGCAGTAAAGTGGAGCAAAATTTTTCTTATTCGAACCTATAAATATCTATAGTAGTTTTTAAGTGAACTTATATTGAAGTGATTAATGGTGATAATTCTTCTAGTTAATTAAAAACTTATGGTAGTCAATGTATGTACGCTACAAGTTTTAGATTGCCATACATTATGGATTTTATCCTTTTAACTTATAATAGACAGTTTGATTATGGATATTGTGTTATAAATAGATGGATTTCTTTATGGATTTAGTGATATATTTTTAACCTAAACACTTGTAAGTAGATATGTAGAGCTTAAAGGTAGAATATTTAAGATACATGGGATTGATATTTAGTAAGAGTTAAAAAGTATCTCAAGAAAGTTATGACTTTCTCTCCAATAGATTAGAGATGAATTCAAAACCCTTCATGCTAAGTGCCCTTACTCAAATAATTTATGTGAGGGTAGGGATTAACGTTGATACTTTTCGATTGATATAAAAGAGAATTAATCTAGATCATCTGGAAAATGAGAATAATAGTATAAAAGGGTGTGACACCTAGTTCTCTTGCATAAATAGAATCATGTAAGAGTAGTTATTAGTGAAATGAATATCTTATCAATGTAGTTTTATTTTAATTTTAATGGAAGTGTAGTTCTTTTTTTTTAAATAAGGGGTTTGGAACCTAAAAGTTGGGGACATGACACTAGATATGGATCCCATATTTATCCATGAATTAATGTTTCTATAATTTCTTGAAATATAAGGGTCCTTACCTTGAGGGATACAAAACATAGAGAAAATATCATAATTAGTACATATAGACTTGATATTTTGATGCTAGAAGAAATGAAAAGTTTAGGTTGGAAGAAATATTTTATGTTATAGACTAGATGGAAATTGGATTTTTTATTTCATCCATATCATTTTGAAAGAGAGGGTATTGCCATATGTTTTCCTACTTGGATGAGATCAATATTGAATAAGGGAAGTGGTCATAATACTATAATTTACTAGGGTACTTTAACTATCTAGGATCATGTGTTAGGTTTTATTTCTATCTATACCTCTAAATATTATTTCCAATATTAATTACCTCTATAAATTTGGATCATTATTTGTGATTTTAACATGGTTGATTGTTCTTTTGATTAGAGTTGGGTGTCCTCTTCACCCTAATTGACTATGGTGGATTTTAATTTTAGGGTGACTTATATAACTAAATTAGGGACCTTTTGTGTGCTTGAAAATCCCTTTGATCAAGATATGAATTTTGGGTATACTTTTTATAATAATAGGTTTGATAGTGAAGCCAAAATTTTTATAATTGATATTTTTTAGTATTCTAAATTTCTAAGATTAATTATATTTTTTGGGGATTTAGGATATTTTGTGATTACAATGCTACAGTATCCAATAATATCCATATATATTAGGAACTTTGTATGAATCATAGTTGTGATTAGTTTAATTTTTTACCTTACAAAATTAATATTTCTCTTTTCAATGATTGAAAATGTATCTTTGGTATTAAATTAGCTTGCATTGTAAAGGAAAACCCCTTTAGGATAGACAATTGGATTTCTTCATGGGAATTAATAGTCAATAGGATATTCACTTTTTGGAAAGCTTATGGTAGATGCATAGCTTAAGTTTTAAGGTGCTTTGAAAAACCTCTACTTCCTCTTTAGCTATGGATAAGCATGTATTGCCTTGTGTGCCCTCTATTGAAAATTATCAAATTCAATTATCCATTGCTAAAACTAATCTCCATATTATTGAACAATATAATATGACAAGGGCTAGATTAAGGTCTAGGATTAAATAGATTAATCATGGGGATAAGAGTTTTATTTTTATTTAGCACAAGCATACGAAGGAGCATATTTCATAAATTAGAGGAGAGTCTCAATTTGTTGGTAGATAAATCAGAAGTTACCTAAGTATTTTATCACATTTCTAAGACTTGTTCAATTAAGATTCTAATTTAATAGACCAAACCTTTTTACTAATTTTATACTTTTATTCCTTGTAAAATATTTGAGGAACAAAATATCTTCCTTAATAAACACTTATATGTTAAAAAATTTATTGATGTATTATTTTTTATACCTAAATATAAAGGGTTGAGTATTGATTTATTAAAGGTATAATTCTATAAGGAATTATAGGAATTTATAGGGGATGACTTTTTAATGATATATAAGAAAGTATATATGAGGGTCTATAGGGCAATCATTAATCAAGGGATAATAAATAGATTCCTAAAGTATTTAATGAGGCAAATATTTTCTAGTTGGAGGTATATAACACTTATCAATATTAATTATAAAATAATATCAATGGCTTAAGTTAAGTGTATCATTCTAGTTGTGTAAACTAATTTTGTAAGGGGACAACCTTGTTTTAGATTTGCAAACCTTAGAGACGTCTATTGATTTCATTCAAGATATATTTTTTATAAAATGGATTTTGATAGGACCTATAAGAGGACCATGTTTTCTTTCATTATGTAAATGATGTAATGGTCATATTTTCAATCTAGTTTTAGACATAAAGTCTTCATCTTTTTTCTTGATTCCTTTACAATATTGATTCTAGTAGAGATAAAATATTTAATTAGATAAGGTTTTTATTGGATTTTATTTTGTGTACCAATGTATTATATGATATAGATTATTTGTTTTACAGGGCCTCATAGGTTTCCAAAATTAAAGGTATTGCTCCTACCAAGAGTGGTTTAATTGGAAACTCCATTTTATGGATATAGGAAATGTCAACGAAGCTGATAGTTCATTGACTATTTTAGATAAATTTGTCTATGCATCCAATGATAAAATTTCCTTGGCTAAGATAAATATATTAATGGTTTACCAAAGCACAAGCTTTCTTGGCTCCTTAGGGAGTGGAACTAGGTACTCTATTAAAAAATATTTTTCTAGCTTAGGATTTTTTTTTGGTGTTAGTCCCTATTTCAAACATATGAGGCTAGTTCTTTCCTGATTTAAAAAGAAACTTGATAATTGGATGACAAAGTACCTTCCACTTATTAAAAGGATACAAATTATTGAGGAAATATTTGTAGCCACTTGCAATTACTACTCCTCTTGCTAGTTTGTGTATACACATTATAATATATTCATGTTTATGGGAGTTAAGTAAAGGCTATAATACCACAGTTGCATTGTATGTAGCCCAAAATAGGGGTGGTTTAGGCCTCATTTATCATTAGACATAGGATATTAGTCTTATGTCTAAATGTATTTCTAAGTTACCTATTGGATAAGGGTCACATAAGCGACTAATTAGGTATACGATTAAATTGGCTCAAGCTAATGAGACTTTGTAGGCAATTAGTTACTTTCATATTAAATATGGAAGATTTTGCAATTAAAAGATCCTTATTGTCTTCCGAAATCTTGATAAATTTTCATTGATTTATTTTTGTGGGAAGGATGCTCCTTAAGCATTAAGCTTAGCAATACCTCTATCTATTGGAGTCATATATTGTAACAAAATTCAATATAATAAATGTAGCAAATTACTCGTTAAACAATTAAAAATGTTTTATTATTTTTAACTTTTAGATGTGGATACTTACTTTCTAATATAAAACACATCAAACTTACATTGTCGATTGCAAATGGCACTAGCTGCTTCCCACCAAATTCACTTCATTGCACTTAAATTACCGCTCAATTCTATTGCATACAATCAGCTTAACACTTCTATTGTCTTTAACGCCGAAACCAACCAAGACTCGTTGCCTAACCCAACATAACAGAAATTCACTACATTGTAATTCAACTACAGCTCAATCTGATTCTAATACATACAATCAGCTTAACACTGCTATAATGTTTAATACCGAAACCAACCAAGAATCGTTGCCTACGATTAACCCTACAAAGCACCAATACGCTTATTTGCTCACAAGAAAAGAAAACTCTTATTTCCTAAAACCCAAGAGATGTCTTAATCCAAGCCAAACTCTACATTCCACAGAAGTTAAAACCCACAGAGCGCACACTCCAAAAAAAAATCCTTCAAACCCCACTTGCAATGCAAACCAGCAATACCCATATGATCCTCACTATAGAAGAACTATACCCAATACCATACACACCCAAACGTTAATCACAGAGAACACATAAATCCCTGGCACAGGAGCTGCACTCATCTCGTGGGGATTCGAATCCTGGGTGACCTCCCCACCGGGACTGTCCGCGCCTCTAACAGCAGACGGGGACATACTCGGAGCTTCCCCTGCACCTGTCGAAAAGAAAAACACCAGACATTCATTTACCCTGTGAATTCGCGTCCAGAATTTGACACGGTTAGTTCTCGTTTTACTTTACCTTGGCATTGGCCGGCAGTTGGCGTTTTAACTTTGCATTCGCCCGGAATGGCCAGAGCTCGAGTCTGGTTAACGGGAATCCCTATCGGGTTGTTGCCGGTGGAGAGCTGGCAGAGACAGAAGGCATTAGTACTGGCGACGTTAGCGACGGCGCTGCAACACCCCTGAGACGGTGCGTTTGCGGTTCCCGTTATGTAGTTGAGACACGGTGATAGGCTCACCAGGGCCGTCGTGCAGCTCGTCTGTGCCACGGCAAAATCCGTTCCGAAGGCAACCATGAAAATTAGTATTACGCCGGTTAATGGAGTCATTGTTTCCGTCACCCTTCCCGCCGTCGAGCTTGTTGCAGAGGTCTCACGAGGTCGCGGTTTCGAAACACAGGTGTAGTGTAAGTTTTCTTCTCCCAAGGGTTTTTATAGGCAAGGTTGATGGGAATTAGAGCGTTCAATGCACGCAAGTGTGGAATACGAGGGTAAAATGCGGTTCACCCAACCTTATTGTGCAATGCCTCTCTCTTCACGAAAGCTTTCTTTCATTCAGC
Source organism: Wollemia nobilis (assembly GCA_028583015.1). NCBI lineage: Eukaryota > Viridiplantae > Streptophyta > Pinopsida > Araucariales > Araucariaceae > Wollemia > Wollemia nobilis. The sequence goes on from JAQPPZ010017095.1 coordinate 8,414,579, forward strand.
GTGTTAATGTGAATGTTTGAAAATATATTGGAGACGCAGAGGTCGAGACTGTAAGATGAACTTACTTTTTGGTATTCCAGGGGAAGATGAACTTATTTTTTGGTGTGTTTTTCTTAAGGGAGAGGGATGTCGGTGGCCAATGCTTTGAATTTGGTCACAAATTGCCAAAGAATACCTAATCAGAAAATTGCCAAAGAATACCTAATCAGAAACGTGTGCAACAGTGAGTTTGTTTGACAGGTTTACTGTGCGATCTAACTTCTAAGCATGTGGCAGACGAACTTGCATCTACTCATTCAGGGAAGACAAGATTGTCGAGGATCGAAAACGGGTTTTAAAAACAATCAATACCCATTCTAATTTAATGGGTTATTTCCAATGCAAATTCAATTAGTAAAACCTGTGTAGGATTAAACCTTACGGAAGCTTCATTCGTTGAAAGTATACTACACTTTATAGTTTTCATTAATTAAACTTATATTAAAATTACCATAATCTTTTTCGTTTTTTTGGCTTGTGACTTTGTATTTTGTATTTTTCAATATTTCATGCAAATACAAACCATGATTTAATTAGTATAAGGGTTGTTTTTTTATTTATTTTAAAAATGTTTTATAAAAGATTTCTTATTTTAAATATTTATACTTTAAAAATGTTTTTTTAAATTAATTGAAATGTGTTTTATATAAACTTAAATGATATATTAATTTATTTTTTTATTTTTGATGAGGAACCTTTTATATACAACATATCCGCAACATGTGAGGGGAGAGATTTGAACCTAGGCCTCTCGATAACTGGAGAGTTTTAACTACCCACTTGCTCTCCAACTCCTCTACATGAGCGAATATTAATTTATTTTATATAAATATAAAATTTTATTCCACTATTTTATAGTTTTGAAATTTTTATATTGTATATATAATATGACTATATTTTTTATCAACATTCACATAAACAAAACAAATTGTTAGATAACCAAATATTACGTTTTGCTTACCTTTCTATACCAATTTAAAAGTCCAAAACTTCCTTGTTATTATATAAATTTTTACTATTATCTTATTTATGTAAGAGAGAACAATAAAATCAAATGTTTCTTTTGTGACTATTATTCTCTATGGAAAGAAAGTCATTCCACTTGGTTCATTCATTTGTTCTCATTTGAATTATTTTTAGAATTCACTTTATTTCTTAATATATAATTTGGTACCTCATCCATTATCCTTGCAATTTTGAAACACAAAAAATCTAAAAATAAAATATTAATAAAATATGATTTGATTTAACCAATACGAGATGACTTATATGATACTCCTCTAACTCAATTTTGGTTGTTGGAATATGTGGTGGTTAAGCTTCTCTTTAGATCATGACTGATTATTGTACTTGTCTTGTTCATATTTTTTCTTTGGGCACACGTAAAGATCGAAAAAATATACTTTTTTATTTTTTTGTAATATTTTATTTTTGATGGTTGATCTCACATCCGTAACCTACAAATAGCTTGTATTTGGGTATAAATACGCCATCATACCAACTATATTTCTTATTGGTTGAAGTGTAATTTTATTTCTATTTAGTGATATTATGACACCCCCATATATTATTGTTCTTATTATTCATTTTGTGCATTTCTTTTCAAGAAATATTGTGTAATGTTTGATTCTATTAATTTCTAAAAATTGCTATGAGATTTAACATGCTATTACAACATGTGTAAGTGTCCATTACTTGTTTTCTTCTATTGACAATTGACTTCTATAGCTTCTCTCAATCATTACTATGATTGGAATAAGCTCAAAAGAGTTTATTTTCAAAGGTTGACAGTGAGACCAAAAGAAGGGTTTTTCTAATAACTTTCTAGGTGGACTTGAATCATGAGCATATCATTTTATTCAGAATATTTCCTTTAGGTGAAACATTCACCAATAGTTCTTTTGTTCCTATCATTGGTATTAATCTTTTCTTAATAATTTTTTATCATATGAATACCCTTCTTTTAGGATTTATATTTTGAGGTTTTTTACAAGATCTCATTTCTTTTTTACAAATAAATTCAAAAAATTTATTTCCTTTTCTATTTTTACTTCTTATGTCCAATAGTAATACACATGAGCAGATAGATTACTTGGCCATCATGAATGAAGAAAACAAGAGGCTTAATATCTTCAAATAGATCTCTTATGTCATAAAAACAATGGGAAGGTTTTCATGCTTAGCAAAGACCTCCTACCCACCTGACAAAAATTCATAAATTATTTGACAATATTTTGGCTACATAAGCATGGCAAGATGTTCTAGTTGATTGTGTATGACAAAAGGATTGTGTAGGTCAAACCATAGATAAAAATGAATCATTAGTGATTCTAGATACTTTTTAAAATTTTAATGGGAGTCAATTTAACACTTTTACTCATTTTACCTCTAGGTACCTCAAACTCTACAAAAAAAAATATTTTTACCTTAAAAAATTCAAAATTTTGAATTTCAAATTAATAATATGCTAGGAAATATTCCTTGGCTTGGCATGAAGGACAACACACATTTATGTGTGCTTGTATCATCATGATGGTGGCCTATGTTAGTGAGGAATTAAAAGGCCATGTTAAATTTTTTATTGATGTAAATATAATGTTGAACCTTTATCTCCCAATCAAAGTGCTTGGGTAGATGGCAACCCAAAGCCCAACTAAATCATTAGCACATGGGAGGTCAATGGTTCAAATCATCCTTATGCCCAAATATTTTTCATGATGATGGTATTAGCATACCCTATGATGATATGACACCCCTTGATGACAATAACATTCTATGATTACTTGGCACCCTATAATGATGTGGTAGTGGATAAAATGACTTCTTCACAAGTGATTAATAATATGAAAATAATGTATGATTGACACATGAAAACCTATAGGTTAATATGACAATCCATATAGGTAATATGTCAATCAATACATAAAGACAAAGGTAAAACATGGTATTCCATAAACTTATGTGAGGTCTATAAAAGTGATGTGGTATGACATATGCTACCTAACATGGTAGTTTATATAGGTGCTAAATCTCAAGATAACACATGAGAGCTGATACAAGCATTAACATGGCAGATTCTAATTGGCCAATGTGGTAGGTCATATACCAGTAGATAAATATATATATTGCATAAAATAATCACATTATTTAATCCAAAAAACTTGACAAGATTAGTAGCAGACTTAGTGATCACAAATTTCAAAGTAAACTAGGATGTGAAAAGTGGATCAATGTGGTTTGAAAATTAAACAATAAATCACATCATGGAAAATAACATCACAAACTTAATGATATGTTGTATAGTTAGTGTATGCATGACATACCCTTAGAAACACATGTAACAACATATAGTAACCTCTCAACTACTTTGGTATTAATTTTTTTCCAAATTTTCAAAGCTTTTAGAGGTATTTTTTTACAATTTTAGGCTAAATTTTCTAGGGACCATTAATTTTACATATAGAAGCATTTTGAGCCCATCATTTTTTAATTGCATAAACTCATGAGATATTTACATTGGTAGTATTGATTTTAGTCACAACTACATGTTGGATTTTGTATTTTATTAGAATAGTCATGGATCAACATACTTCCTTTTTGAGTGGTCTAAGTTATTCTCTAGAAAATCAAGATTGAAGGTTTCCTCTAAATCAAGGCATATCATGATACTAAAGATGTGAAGCAACTCTATATGGATAAAAAGGATGATGCTCATGGTGTCATAACCCTTCATGTTGATAATGTTGTCTCCCATGTTATTAGTATAATAAACCCTAAAGTGCTCCTTAAGAAATTCTATATGTTTTTTGATCAAATTGACTCAACATAAATTAGTAGATTGAAGGTTGAGCTTGAAACCTTGTCCATGGAATCATTTCATACTATTGATGAGTATGTTAGTTATTTGAACAAATTGTAAGAATATATTTGAATCATTTGAGAAGGAAAATAACAATGAAATACTTAATTTATCTTCAACAATGTGTTAGAGATATATAAGTTTATTATTTTTATTGTAAAAAAAAAAGTAATAGTTGCTTACATATTAAAAATAAATTTTAAAAAATTCAAATTTTTTAGAGGTATTTTTATGATTTTAGGGTAAAACTTATAGGGGCCATAACTTTTATATATAGAATCATTTTGAGCCATTTTTTAGATTACATCAATTTCTAGGATCTTCACATTGGTGGTATTATTTCTTGTCACAACTATATGTTAGATTTTGTATTTTTCCAAAATGAACATGGATTGCCATATGCCTTTGTTGAGTGGTCCAAACTATGTTACCTAGAAAATAAATATTGATGCTTTGCATTGGTGACTCTTAGATAATAATGGTCATTTATTGCATTTTCTAGATATGCTTAGTGCTTATGCCTCATATAGCACACATAGTCTAGAAGTCCAAGAAATCCAACAGAAAGCCAATTCCTAGGAGTAAGAAAGAAGAGAAGGAAAAGGTTGACCTTTGTAATCCAAAAAAAATAGCCCCTCCACACACCACCACTTGGCCTAGAGAAAATGAGCCAAAATATAGGAGTAAAATTGCCATAAGTAATCGCCAAGAATGGCAACACTGAGGCAATGTCACAGTAAAGGACCAACATACACAAGTAAAAATGTGAAACCCAATATTCATTATCCAAATACACATCCCAAGAGGGGAAGAAAAATAACCTGGATAATCACCCCCCATCAATTCAAAAGTAACATCCACCACCACCACCACTGAAGCCCAATAGGAGACATGATAGGGGTAGTCCAGAATCAAACCGAAAAACAAGGCAAGCACCCTATCCCAAAAATGTACAAAAATATCAGAAATAAAGGGACAAGGATAGGGCACTGATAAGAAAAGAAATTCCAACAGAATCTAAGGAAGATTTAGGACAGATTTGGATGCAACCAACGAAGGGAAAAAAAAAATTAATTTAAATTTTGAATAGAAAAAAACCCTGCCAAGCCCAAGAAATAAATACCAACTACCACATTGCACTTCAATAAACATCTCTGAATGTACCATAATAGTCCCAACCATGGCAATTGAAGACTAGCCTCCTGATAGAAATTAATGGATCTCATTATTAGAACATTAAATAATCTCAGAAGAAAATTCCCTCTACCAAATAGAAGATCCCTAACAAGAAGCTCCAAGATTCACCATCAAGTCCACCACTGCATTACCTTCCCTAAACACATGCACAATCAAGACATTATCCAAAGAATGAATAATCCATATGGCTTCATCAATCAGGTTGGCCACCTTCCAAATTACCTGAAAGGTCCCTTTCAACATATTTATAATATTTAAATAATCACCTTCGATGATAGCTTTTCAAATTCCCAAGTCCTTAATCAAAGACACCCTTGAAAAAGTATCTCTAGCTTTGACAAACTGGGATGATTGGACACTGAGATTTTTAGAAAACGTGAGAATAATATTTTCATTGTTGTTTAGAATGATCCCCCAACATCGACCATTCTATGGTTTCCTTTAGAAGCCTCGTCAAAATTCAATTTACACCAGCCACTAGGAGGAGGGGTCCAACGAATAGAACTTCAAGGTTCAGGAGCTGGCGGAGGATAATCCACATGTCCAAAACCTAGTCTCTCCTCAAGAAAGATTTCATTTGGGATGATAGTCATCAAAAAATCCATCTCCTTTAATTCACACGACACATTTTCAATCGTCCTCCAAATAATATGAGAGCTCAATCAAAAGGTTGTCCTTTCTTTATCTTTGAAAAATCTTGCATTCCGATACTTCCAAACACCCCACATCACATGAGGTAGAATATACCTCCAAAAACACCTAATTTTGAGTGAGAAAAATAGAGGAGTCCATTAAGACACATAATCAAAAATTAAATTGGAAAACACCCAAGACACTCCAATCTGGCAAAGGATGGACGAAAATACTTCCTGAAAGACCCGAAAATTGAAAAGAAAATGATAATATGACTCCAAGGTATATTTGCACAAATAACATCTATTAACTAGGATCATGCCTCTCTTGAGAGTATTTTCAACTATAAGAATCTTATTGTGCACCATCATCCAGAAAAACATATTGAATTTGAGGGTTAAATTCTTTAACCAAATTAAACCATTAAGAAAATGGCCATCCCCAACAACACTTAGGAGCTCATAACTGACTTAATGGAATACAAACCAACACAATCTACATTCTAAACCAATCGATCCTCCATGTTTCTTTGATGCATAACGTAAATACAAAGCTCTTCCAACAAAAAATTTCAAAATTGAAGGTCAGTGGCATTCCTCACAATAGTAGGGAGATTGGACCAAATAATTCTACCTCCTTGAACTTTTTTAAAATCAACCAATTTAGTAAAGCTGGCTAATTAGGACAAATGATTCAAGTCTCTAAAACACAAATCCTATCAGAGGATGATCTCTCAACCACGAGTCTTCCCAAAAATTTACATCCCTCCCATTTCCAACAATCCATCTGCAATTACATTTAATGAACTCACGAGACTTAACAAGACTGTTCCAGAAAGTCGAACCACCAGAAGGAAGAAAATATGAAATGAAGGAATCAAAATTGTACTTGGCCTTCAAAATATGGCACCAAAGATGATCTACATTAGAGGTAACCTTCCAACCAAGCTTCGCCACCAAGGCCTTGTTCATCCTAGTTGCATTATTCATATTTAAACCACCATCTCCTTTCCTTCTACAAATATACTCCCACAAAACTGAATGGAATTTACCTTTGAGCTCAAGACTAGCCCAAAAAAATGCCTTGCAAATACTATCCAACTTTGTTGCAACTTTACTAGGAAGGTGAAAAAGGGATAGAAAGTAAATAGGGATGCTCTGCAATGTACTTTGGACCAAAACCACCTTACCTGCTTGACTCAGAAGAGCTCCTTTCTAGGAAGCTAATTTGCACTGAACTCTTTCAACCATCGAATTCCAAAGAGTGTCCTTAGCATGACCAATAAAAAGAGGAAGACCAAGATAGGAGGCTGGGAGAGAAGCAATCCTACAATTTAGAATATCAACAATCTTCCTTTGCCTCACCTCTAGAGTATTAATGAAAAATAAATTACTTTTAAAAAAAATGATTTGTTGACCAGTCACCCTTTCATAACAGTCTAAAAGGGATTTAACTTCCCTAGCGAGGACCACCGAAGCAACACAAGAAATCAGAGTATCATCAGCAAACTGCTGATTAGAATTGAGTTGCAAGGGAGCGTCAGATGTAGACCAAACTCATCATGATATTGAGAAATAGATCTTCCAAAAGCTTATGCCATGAGGATGAATAGAATGGGGGAAATAGGATCACCTTGATGAATTCCTTGGAAAGAATGAAAAACCCAGTAGGAGAGCCATTGACAAGGACAGAAAACCATGTCATCAAAATGCAAGCCTCCACCAACTTAATCCAATCTTCACAGAAGCTGAATTTCCTCAAGACACTAAAAATAAATGCCCAGGAAACCCGATCATAAGCCTTGTTAACATCCAACTTGAGAAAAAATTTGCTCTACCACTTTTGTGGATAGAATGCATTAATTCATGAATAACAATAGCCCCATCCAAAATCTATCTTCCTAGAACAAACCCACTCTGAGCAGGATCAATCAACAAAGGCAAAAGTGATTTGAGTCTATTCGCTATGGCCTTAGTCAAAATCTTATAAACAATATTACATAAGCTTATAGGCCTGAAATCACTGAAGGAAGATGCAGAGTCTTTCTTAGGTATGAGATATAGGAGAGTTGAATTTACCACTTTTGGAATAACCAGAGAACATTACGAATCTCTGCCGAGCAAACATCTTCACCACATATATTCCAAAACTTATGAAACAATACAAGGGGAAAACCATATGGCCTGAAAGACTTAAGAGGACCTATTTAATTAATAACCATGTGTATTTACTCATCTGATAAAGGAGTCATAAGTCTCACATTTCAGTATTCACTCAAAATCCTCGAAATAGCTTCTAACATCACAACTTCTGCATGAGACCATGAAAAATAATAGAGCAGATCAAAGAACTAAAAAATCAACAGCTTCCTCCCAAATTTCCATCACATCCTAAGTCACCCCTCCACCAACCTTCTCTATATCTCTAATTCTATTTTGACCATTCCTATGCAGCGTAGATGCATGGAAAAATTAAAATTGTGGCCACCTTCTTTCAACCAATAATCTCTCAATTTTTGTTTCAAAAATAGCTCCTCCTCAGACTTCTTATTGTGGAATTCTAAGAGGAGGGATATTTCTTCTTTGAGAAAAATATTAGAACTACCTTGAGCATCCATCATGGCTTCAATATCCTTTAGTTGTGATCGCAATCTCTCATTTTCTCTGAATATATTACCAAAGGTAAACTTGTTCCACATCTTGAGATTAAATCTAAGCCTTCTAAGTTTATTAGATAATTTAAACATCCCTTACCTATGAATATATTCCTGCCACCATTCCTTAACACTCAAAATCTATATGGGAACACCACATAAATTCAAACATAAAAGGTCAAGGAAGAAAGGGAAGACTGCCAGGGACTTCAAGCCATAAGGGGTTATGGTCAGATCCAATCCTGGGTAAAGTAGACAATGATGCATCACCAAAAATATTGGCCCTAGAATTAGAAATAAAAATCCTATCCAATCTACTCAAAATCAGACTACTACCCGACCTCCTATTACTCCAAGTAAACTTTACCCCTCTTAAATCCAAATCTTGAAGTTCAGCCATATTGACGAAATCAAAAAAATCCTGCAAACTCCTTTCATCCATAGTATTACCACCACACTTCTCAGATGGATATAAATGAGAATTAAAGTCTCTTGCTACCACCCATGACTCATTCTAAAAGGTTTCCCTCATCTCAAGCAGTCGAAGCCAAAATTTATACCTATCAGTATACGAATTTGGAGCATAAATATTAGACATCAACCATATCCTTTGAGAGACTTTAAACAAAAACAAAATATTAATCACTCAATTAGAATATGATATTACATGGCCATCAAGATTTGAAGAGCCCCAGAAAAAATTAAACCACTAGAATAACTAGATGCTTCACTTGCCATTAACCCCGAATACTTCCACACAGTATTATGCACCGACTCCCATAAAGAAGCCTCTAAATTGGACTCTTGGATACACAAAATATTAGGAGATATCTCCCTTATGAGTGAATCTATCAAAAACCTTTTAGAATATTTGTTAAGCCCTCTAACATTCCATGAACACATCTTCATTGGAAAATAAAAAATAAATCTTCTTCCTTGCCCCCCCATTTGGAGAGGATTTGAAACCTTCAAGTTACAACTGTCTTTCACCATTCCCTTCCTTAATCACAAGGAGATCCTGACCATCGTTAGAAATTTCCTCATCCATGGATTTCTTCCTTCTATGTTTACTTGGAGGTCTACCAAGTTTTCTTGTCATCCTAGTAACAATACCCCTTCTACGGTGACTTCTCATTTTCGAACCAGGCTACCCCTTCTCCAAGTTGAGATTAGGATAAACTATCAGGATCTATGAGCCATACTCAGGGAAAGTAAAAAGCTCCTTTGGAGAAGAATATTTCATGAAATTCGTAGGATTTGAGATCTCCTTCAAATAAGAAGAATTTATAATCGCCCGAGGAGTCAATGACTCCAAATATTTAATCATTTGGTTATCCTATCCCTCTTTAGATGCAATACATTAAAAGGAATTCAAAATGGGAAGATAAATAGCATACCCCGAAGGGTTTGAATGAAGAACTACTTCCAAATTATTTTGAATTTCTAATCTTCAATAACCACTCCCAACCAAAGCCGACCCCTTTGGGTTGGAAGTAGTAGCCTCACTGAAAACCCTTTTTTGAGAATGAGAAGAAACAATCTCCTTGCATTTCAAATTCCCCTAGGGCATTTTATGCCATATTTTTTCTTCTTGAAAGGGGTCCTCTTAGGGAGGGGATCCATGCGACTAGCCCCTTTCAGGATCTATTGAGCAGGCGGATTTAAAATCTTCTTCTGAGGGTAAAAATTCTGATGGTGGCCCCCTATCCCACATAATTGACAAGCCTGGGGATTGTTTTCATAAACCACAACCTGAGCCCAACTTCCTAGATGCAAAACAAGTTCCATAGAGCTCAAAATAATTTTCTCAATATCCACCATGATGCACATTCTTACAAATTGGCGATGAGCAGCTGACAAAGAAACCTTATCAAAAGAATCAAAGTCCCTAATCAAGCTCGTCATAGATATAAAAACATTTTTGTGCCATAAGAACATTGGGAACTCAGGAAGGAAGACCTAGGCCAACACCAAATTAACCCTTTGAAGATTCGGGTTGAAATTAGAGCCACACTTTCGAAGGAAGAGCCCACGATTGCCAAAAAAACATGGACCTCCCTTCAAAATCTTTCTAGAATGTTCCTCATAGGAAATCTTGATAAATAAAAATTTTGGGGAAGGGTAGCAAGGTCCAAAGATCCCCGAGGCTTCCATCTGGACAACACCCAATGCTTAAGAACATCAAGGGGTGGCCTTCCACCAATAAATTTACCAACCAAATCCTAGTATCCTTTCTTAAACAAGCAATTAACAGTGCTATCTAGAACATGAATTTGAAAGGATTCTAAGATAACCTCGCAAGGAGAGAACTCTTCACAAAAGGATATTCCAGACACCATCCTAGCATAGGATGACAAGAGACACCCTTACCCATAACCCCAGAAAAAACCTTCCTAGGGTCCCATAATGGAGAATGGCCCACCTCACCAAACTTACCAAACCAGAACGGATCTCCCATATTGATATCATATGCCTCTAGATCCACATCCTCACCAGATTCCTAGATTGATAACTTTTGATATTTTACAAGAAGGAAGAGATGGATATTTATAAATGATGATGGGTAAAATTTCCCCACAAAACTTATGTTGTAAAATAAAAAATTTATTTGAAAATTTTCCCAAGCTCATTAACATTCACTTCAAATGATCCCAAGACCTATGGATAAATTTTATTGATGGGTCAATTTGGCTAGATGTAGACTTCTTCTACTACTCTATTGTTCATCCATACTATAAATATCCTAGGATTAAACCCTAATATATTATGTAATTAATGTCCTCAAGGTTGGAATTGCTTCTTAGGTCACCTATGTGCTACTTCTTTAAATACTCCATCCATCATATTTGGGTATCATGCCCAAGTGCTAAAAGTAATGGAACTGAAATAGGGTTAGCACTCTTTTTCTATACTCAATTATCCTTGTCTCTATTTAGTATTTTGGTGTTATCCCATGGTCTACCTTCTTCGTATCTCATTTTGCCTCTTCTCATGTAATCTTTCTTGCATGTTGGTCAAAGTTTTGGTTTCCATCCTTTTATGCATTTCTTCATATGATGAACATATTTTTCCACTAACCCAATAATTGCTTCCTTTTTGTATTAGCCAATTTGCCTCCTTTGCTCTCTTGCTATCAGATATCTAAGTTGATATTCACACTGGCCAATAGTCTTGATAATTTTTCATGAACTTCACATATTTAAGTGCTCCAATAAGAATTTACTTTAGTAAAATATAGGGTTTTAGCTCCTCTTGATGGAAATGTGGATGCAGAGGGAATTATGTTACTAGTAATTTTGCTAATCACCTCAAATCCTATATTTTCTTCCATAGTTGTTGGGCCTTCTTTCCTAAGGTCTTTTGTTTTTACTATATTGTAATTGCATTAGGAAGTACTAAATAGCTGGATAGTCACTATAAATCTAGTCAAATATTGAAGATAGTTTATCTTGGCTTATCCATTTGGGTGAGGGATGATTCTATGACCATTGTATGGATAAAAAACCCTAAAAAAGGTGGAGTCCTTTTAGATATCACAAAGAATGCTCTAGGACTCCTACCAATAGCAAGTAATTACTTAAAAACAACCAATAAATCCATGGAATATTGTTTATATGGGCTATTTGGTCAACATGACCTTGTAGTATAGGGATGTTTAGATCTACTTTTACCTTATGGTGTAGGATTTTCCTTGATGGTTTCTTAATGCTGGCTATTGGTACATTATGATATCTTTAAGTCCTGTCATCTTGTTCTACTTCAAAAATTATCATCAAATGTCATCCTACTCACAATTATCCTTGTTGATAGGACTTCTCTAATGTAGTAATTTTTTACTATAGATTTGATGACTCACAAGGGATGTTCTACCTATAGGAGAAAAGGAAAATAGAATCAAGGGTTTTATCTATTGAGTGTGAATTCTATGAGGGAAAATTCTAGGGATGTTATGTAGCTTAAGGGGACAAGAGGAGGATATCACTCTTCGAGGGTAGTTCCACTTAGGAGTTTGTGAGATACTAATGAGGAGATGATCCTTTTAGAGACTTATCCTACTAGAAGATCCATTGAATTTATCCTCTCATACCTATCATTTTTCTATTGATCACTTTATTATAGCACAATAATATGGAAGGACTCTTTCTACATGCCTAAGTGGTAAAGACACCATTATACACAACTTATTTTTACTCTTAACTATGATGGTTGTATTTTCATCAATTTAATAGTTCTTAGATTGTTGATGGTAATATTAAGGAGGCCATTCCTTAGCTACATTGTTGTATTTAGGTCTACTTGATTCATGTGAAAGTTACTACCTCATGTGAACCATTATCTAAGCACGTCATCAATATTATTTCCCTATTGTAACTTTGAACTAGTCATTTCCTATAAAATACATTAAAAAAGAATATATATATATATATATATATATATTAGGTACAAAATCCTAGATAGGATCGATAGTTTATCCTCTATTCACATTCTAACACATACCCATGGGCTTAAATATTTCACTAGGATCAAGATCCCAAGCTTGGGTATCCTCTTGCTTCCTTTGGTTGAAGGAAAGTACTTCAACCAAAGACCTTTATGTGAACCATTATCTAAGCATGCCATCAATATTATTTCCCTATTGTAACTTTGAACTAGTCATTTCCTATAAAATACATTAAAAAAGAATATATATATATATATATATATATATATATATATATATATATATATATTAGGTACAAAATCCTAGATAGGATCGATATTTTATCCTCTATTCACATTCTAACACATACCCATGGGCTTAAATATTTCACTAGGATCAAGATCCCAAGCTTGGGTATCCTCTTGCTTCCTTTTGTTGAAGGAAAGTACTTCAACCAAAGACCTTTTTTACTTAGGTTGTTCGTGCTCCATATCAAAACTCTATTTGATGCATAGTTTATTTATTTTTAGTGGCTCAATGTGATTCCAATAGAGGGGATCCATTAGAAGTTTTATCCTAGTTCCATCCATTGGTTCCTACAACCATGATCATCCATTTTGCATGTAGGTAGTCCCCAAGAATAGGAGTGAAATATCTTAAAAAATATATTTTGAATGATTCCAATTCAATTACTCTAATATCCTATGAAATAGTGGGTCTAGGGTAGGCATATAGTGTATTCTTAGGGCCTCTAGCCACTCCATGAATTGAAACCAAATTCCTATCTAGTTGCAATACCTTTCTATTAGTCAAATGAAATATTATGTCAATTTATTCTACCACTAAATTTTACATTACATAAGTCCTAGCCCTAGAGTTTATCATGAATTTAGGTAGAAGAGCTATGACCCGACTAGGCTTGTTATTAGACTAGGGGTTTGCATGAATTTCAACAAATTTCTCTCTTTAGTTCCTCCTAATATTCTAGGGTTTCCCTCCAACCCTCCTCTTATGGGATTTTCAGCATCCTTAGCTATCCAAGGAGTTCTTGCTAGTTCCAATTAGAGTATAGTATGCTTTAGAAGATTTAGTATATCCTTCTTGATGGCTACTAGAATATTTGCTACAATTTGACTAGATGTGATTGTGATAAAGATACCTCCTTTCAATTTTTTTGTTCACTTTGGATGCTCTATGGTGTAAAATTGCTCTCCCTATATTATCTAGTCACATCCATTCTAGTTGGCTACACATAGTCTAGTTGGAATTTATGCTTATGAAGTATTATTGAGATTATCCAATTGGCCACAACATATTCCTCCTCTTCCCAATGATTAAAAATTGTTCTAGGGGAGCAAAATTTCGGTTGTAGATGAATGGAATGGAGTGCTTGGTGTTGATGTCTCTATCCTTGAAAATGATATATACCTAAATGGGCAGTACCATACTTTGTAATACTATGAATACTTCCTCTAGGATATGCTTTCTAACGGTAGGCATCTAGTATGGGAAAGACCGTATTGCATATTTCTCAATATAATTATTTACATGGGGATAATATCTGTAATGTTGTTGAGAGGGATATATTGTATTGGGTAGGGATATGAGTTAACTATTGGTCATGTCCTTAAGTCTAATTATCATTCTCATTGGCTTAGAATTGAGGTATCTCTAGTACCCCATAGAAGAGAGCCTATAGCCTTATATATTTTGTTGGTATGGAGGTCTTAGATAGTTTCAATATTGAAATGTCTAGATATTTTGTTGTATCCTTAGGGATAGTACCTATTGATTGATACATCAACCCAATTACCAACATACACCAATGGTTAGAACAACAATTGTTCTCTCTTGAAAGAGAACATTTCTCCCCAAGGTTTAGATGATAGGTTATGTTATTATCAAATATTAAATCAAAATAATAAAAAGAGAAGACAAATGGATACCTTAGGATTACATATAATTGTTACAAGGGTGAGTATTCAACTCATTATCTAGGCTTAATGCTTCTCAATAACCAAGTAAATTATCACATATATGTCTTACTTATCATTAGATTCAAAGAAAAATACATATGAAATCATTATTTTAGGCTTGCTACCTTAAAGTAATAAAAAAACAACATCATTGCATCATAATCATGTAAATTATAGCACATAGCAATGTCTATTCTAAAACTTATGAAATATAACACATAAAATGAGTTTTAGATATTGAAATTCAACTATTATACTCCTATTCTAAGAATATTTCAAAGAAAATTCAAAAGGAAATGGTTAGAGAAAGAAATAAAATAAGCCATTGCATTCTTGAGGGTTTATTCTAAATCTATTGAAGCATAAATCTGAATTTAACTAGCTTTGACTTAACCATCCTTTGCACAATCTAAGGTCAAAGTGGTGTTATCTTCAAAGGACAAAGATAAAATACTAGAATTGACCCAAATGTAACCACCATCAACATGCGTAGATTACACCAAGAACTCTAATACTTTGCATTACTAAATATATTCAATCATTACATTCTCATAATTGCTAACATCATGTGATTACAAGACTAAATCTCCAAGGTACAATGTCAAGGGTGCAAATGTCCACCGTCTACAAAGAAAAGAAAATTCTAAAAGGCCTATTGCTAAAAGTGGAATCCGACCCTTTGAAATGGGCATTTCATGGTTATTTATAGCCTTACAATTACAAATTTCTTAGTGATTTATAACTATATTGGTCCAGTTATCTGTTCGTAGGTGGTAATCTATAGTTCTTGATTTTGATCTTCAATTTCAGCCATGGATTCTTTTAACTACTTTGGTAGCTTCTTTGTGAATATTAGGTATTTGAATCATCATGTTCTAGGTGGTTTAATTTTTTATGCACCAGTGGTTAATATTCAGTCTATGTATAGTGTATTTCTTCTAAATCCTCATCTTAATATTTCTCAACCTCTCGCTTTGTCATTCTGTTGCCTACAAATCAAGACACAAGTAAACATTTTCTCAAATTATACTTTGCCAAGAATAAACATTTTAATATGGTTGTTGAATACCCATTTTAGTTACTTTAAAATATTAAAGCCAATAATATTTGTTATCACTCTCAATTTTAATTTTAACCATTAAATTTCCCTTTACAAAAACTTTAGGTTTTAGATAAATCAATTCAAGGGTGTAATATTATTGATCATTTAAAATTTATTAATTCATATTATAATTTTTATTACATTTTAAAATTTATGGATATCTCTTGTTCGCTTCATTTGATTACAAAATTTTGATAGGCCATAAATGAATGACTCATATTCAATCATGTGATAATAGCACTTGCTTTCAATTGGTTGTTTAAATTCATTAATTAATTTCTATAAAGTTTAATTCCTTGATAAAAATGAGTGGCCAATTCTTAATTGCACCAAATCAAGCACTAAATTCCTGTTGGACAAGAATGAAAGGCTAGGAATGACTCATGTGAACACAAGCAATGATATCTAATTGGCTCTCATAAATGAACTAGGCAAATTTACTTGTGTTTTCACCTTTTGCTTAAATGCATGAAATTAAATAAATCAATGTTAAGGTTTTCATTTTAATTTCATATCCAAAGGTCCAATTTTATCTATTAGTAAGGTTTAATATTTTAAAGTTTAGGGTTAGGCTCTTGTCACAATATTTATCCTTCTTTTTATTCTTTTAGTTCAAAGTATAAAAATATTAGACTTAACATTAGGTTCAATGTCTAAGGCTCATGTTCCTATCCTTTGCTTCAATACAATATCTGAATTATTAAGGTCGTCTAAAGTTAAATTAAAATACCCAAAATTAGGGTTATTTCAATTAATTGAATCCACTTAAGTGTCCACCTAAGGGTTAGGCTCTCATGGTACAAAAATTTCCCCCTCTTTCAAAAAATTTAATACTTAGGTCTAAAAGTTATAAATTCATGCCTAAAATATTAAATTTAATTAAAATCTTTACCTAAGTTTTCCTTCTAGAAAATGTGAGGCTCAAATTGTGTCGAGGAAATCGGATGGGGTAGAATGAATCACATGATTTGCAATGAGGACTTCCTATTTGAGGAGAAATGAGTGGAGTAGAATTCATTGGAAGAGTTTGAACGATGAATTCCTATTCAAGAAGTGATGTAAAAATAAGAATGATTCACAACATACATAATGCTCAAATTTTATTGTCTAGTGGAATCAATGAATAGGAGCACATCAGGACATGCGTAGCAAAGGGATCTGATTGGCCTTTGTATGGATATTTTATATATATTTTCATAAATCTAACACCTAAATAATTTTGAATTGCAAAGACCAAGAGTTTAAAAGGTAATGAAATTTTTTTGAACAACGAAATTTTAACCATCAATTTAGGTTCTAGTAAGTGCCCTATCATGGACCATTTATCTACTTAATAGTTGCATGCTTGTTAACATTTTAGGGGTGAATGAAATCCTTTTGAATTTTAGTCTTAAAATTTATTTAAATTAAAGGATTAAAAGGGGTACGATTAATTCTTTTGGCTTGGATTTTTTAAACCTTAGAGCCTGAGAGGAAACTGGGTGATAGACTTAGGAAAGGAACTCAACTTTTTAGGCTAAGATCTTAATTTTATAAGACACGATTCTAAATTTTAGATGTTAGGGAATTTTGGTAATGAAGAAACACTTGGTGGTTTGATAAATAAAATACCATTGGCAACTGATGTTGTCATTGGTGGTTAGAGAATTTGAATTTAACTTAAAGTTAATTTTCTAGCACCAACAAGGATTTAAAATGGTCAATTTAGCTAATGATAAGGAAAATAATTGAAGGCAACAAACTAGGTAGGTTTATACTCATTAGAAAGATAGTTTCAAATTATATTTAATGTATAATTAATATTATCTTATTGAGGATCTCAAAACAATTTTGTAGTGCAAAAAATGGCAAAAATTGCAAAGTACCCAATTTTTTTTAAACCTTTCCACATGTCTAATTTGATCAAATGGATATCTAGAATAGTTGAAGTAACTTAAAAATTAATTGTTGATCAAAAGATATAGCCTTTTGAAATCTATATACTATTATAGGGAACTTATGTTACTAAATTGTATTTTTTGCCAAATTTTCTAAAATATTGATGTTGTGTTTGCAAATTTGGCACCATTGCAAACATTATCTAGATATATATACTTCAAGTTTTCAATCACATAAAATGTATCTATATAGAAAAATTTATGGCCATTTTAATCTTATAGCTAATTATATGAACAAAATTGGTGAAATTTTGAAAACCCTAAAAAAATAGCTTAAAAATAGAATTTTCGAAACCCTGAAAATAAATTGAAATCAATGTGAGAAAGATTAAAAGGATAGATGTAAAAACCTTTGTATAAAACTCAAAATTTCAAGTGGATTCCCAATTGGGGTGGGTTGTGCAATAACAACAAAAAATGGTGACTCTATTGGAAAATGCTCCTAAGCATTTTGGATAAAGAACCCAACTTGAAATAACTGAAATTTTAACTAGTAAAATGCAAATCACTGGCAACATTCTAATATGGGGTTAAACAAAATTTACTTGAAATAAATGCTCCATTTTATTTAGCTTAAAGTGTATGCTACTCTATTCATTTCCATTCTTAGATCCATTAGAATTTTACCACTTAGTTTGAAGTTAGGCTATTGAATTTTTTCATTTAAAAAAATGATTTACCTTTACATTGCTCCACTACTAGTCAGGCATTCATATATTTGGTGCAAATGATTTTTATCTCTTATAGACATTTCTCTACTACCAGCCAATAATTTATAGCCCTAGTAGAGGTTACCCAAATCACCCAAGCACTTTAGTTTATTGCATTATTAATATTTTTCTTCTTGAGTAAGAAGTATTTTTATCAATTACAAAAATGAAAGAACACAAGCTTATACTGAGAGGGGGGTGAACAATATAAGACCACTTTTTACTTTTCTTTCCCAATCAATATTATGCAATGTATAGATAGCAATATCAACAATAGTAATCAAAGCAATGCACAAATCACCACACACAATAGAGACACCAATTTTACGTGGTTCACCCAATGTGGGCTACTCCACGGAGAAAATATTTCACTAAAATTTTCTCAATCAATCTCTTGGGAATCCTTTCCCTATTACAATGTTTATGGATCTCTATCCAAAGGAGACACCAATCCCCTAATCAAGTTCATGGATCTCTATCCATAGGAGAACTCCTTTCTCCTTAGCTCTGACTGGTGATCTTCTAGAAGAACTGTTACCCCCACTGCTCTGGCTAATGGATCTCTATCCACTAAAGACTCCTGTCCTCACTGCCCTAGCTAATGGATCTCTATCCACTAGAGACTATCATCTTCTATACTCTATCACCTTCAAAGATCTATCTCAAATATGTACTAAACATAGTCCTTCGATCTAGCACAAATATACTCAATATCTATCTCTAGTCTAGCACAAACCTATCCTCAAATCTGCACCAAACTCTATCCTCAATATCTATCCTCTGATCTACACTAAACATAGTCCTTCGATCTAGCACAAATCTATCCTCAATATCTATCCTCAAGCCTTAACACAAAGCTTGACTCAATCTCAAATCAACTCTTCTAGATCTACCCCAAACCTTAACTCAAGGTTTGAACAAATCAATCAATCAACTCTGCTCACAAGTCTTCTCAAAGACTTATCTCAAATCTACCTTGTAAGCTTCCACAAAATCTCACACTAATCTATCCACAAGTCCTCTCTAGAACTTGTCCAAATCTGCTCAACAAGTCCTCACTAGAACTTGTCCAAATCTGCTCAATAAGTCCTCACTAGAACTTATCCAAATCTACTCTCAATATATATTGTAAGCTTCCACAAAAGCTCACACAAATCTATCCACAAGTCTTCTCAAAGACTTACCTCAAATCTGCTCAACAAGTCCTCACTAGAACTTGTCCAATCTCATAGAAACATAAAGAGAATTGTTAGAGACTCAATATGCTTCACATTCATCACAATGCTCAATCACTTTCAATAACTCTTTTAGAAACATATAGAGAATTTTAAGACTCAATATGCTTCACATTCACCTCAATGCTCAATCACTTTCAATCACTCTTTTAGAAACATATAGAGAATTGTTAGAGACTCAATATGCTTCACATTCACCTCAATGCTCAATCACTTTCAATCACTCTTTTAGAAACATATAGAGAATTGTTAGAGACTCAATATGCTTCACACTCACAAACTCTCAATCACTTTCAATCTCTCTTTTATCACAGAAACATATAGAGAATTGTTAGAGACTCAATATGTTTCACACTCATCAACACTCAACCTCTTTCTCAAATCAATTCAGAATATAGAATAATTTATTTCATAGAACTTGAACTATCACTTTAACACATCCACTTGACTAGGCTCAACCAACTCTACTCAACCAATCACTCAATGAAATAAACCTTGCTCACAAACCCTAGTCCAAGCATATAAACACTCACTCAAATGTTTCCAACAATGCTTATCAAACAATCTCACATAACAATGATACTCATGTTCTTTTCACAAACCCTAGTCCAAGATAGTTCTCAACTTCACATAACAATGATACTTATGTTCTTTGCAAACCCTAGTTCAAATTCTTCACTTAACTAATCACTTCAACAACAATGCTTATAAAACAAGGTTTTATCAACAACTCTTTATTCCAGAAAACCTTGAAGCATTAATTCAAGCCACACTCAACAATGTTTACCAAACAATCCTTTTCACTCCAACTTTGCATTCACAACATTCAACAATCACTCACTTAGGAAGATGTGCCCATACCTTTTGTTTGATGTAGAAGTGCCCTTAGAAAAACCTGTCTCAATCACAATTTTCTCCTTTGCCAATTTCAATAGTTAGATGACAAATATCACACTAACTCTCTTTCAAAATATTTTTCAAACACAAAAGTAATCAATCCAAAATACACCTTATTACTCCTTGAAATTAGCAATCATCAAATCACTCATAAAAATAATCACTCAAAAATCTCCTTATAATATCCAAATTAATAAATCAAACTCTCAAAAATAACCCTTCAGAAATAATAATTGCCTACCCTTTTATCTCCCTCAAAACACTTAATAACCAAATTTAACTTAGGCAAAAATTAAATCTCACAAACCCTCAAAAATTATTTTTCAACCTTAGGCACATAAAAATATTTTTATTTTTCCTTCAAACTTAGCACATCCCCAAACTAAGTGACAAACCCAACAAATAACAGTGCATACCTTTGTCTCATCCGCCAAAAGGCCTCGGTGGGTTTCGACCCCAAAACCTCTTCGTCGAGCGCCTTACCAAGGTGCTAGCCCACCACGTGGGCTAGGCGCTCCCACGAGAAGGGGAAGGTGCTAGCCTCCCTTTCTTCCTCATGCTAGGCATCGTTCACAAAATGTAAACCTTCTACCATGCAAAACATGAACCCCGCAGGATTCGAACCTACGTCCTTCTACCAACGAACGTCTAAACACTTGCCGTCATCACCAACTGCGCTACACGATGTGTGTGCAAAGTGGAAGGAGCCTTGCTCCTCTTTGTACCTTTTAATTTCATCGAAGACTTTTCAAAATCATTGCTTTACTCTCTATGCTCATTTTCAAACTTAGGGGCATTCAAAATTATGATTGCTTGGGGACTTAGGCAAAGGTTTTGCCTCCATATTTATACATAGTGCCTTGATGTTGTAATACATCGATGCTTCCCATAAAATTAATAATTCAATTTATAACTTTGCTTTATAACCCTTTTTAGGGTTTATTAAATTAATAAAAATTAATTTATAATTAAATTAAAATTAACTTATAATTAACTTAAGTAACATAAGAGTTAATTAAATTAATTAATAAATTAATTTATAATAAAATTATATTAATTAATTTTTAATTAATTTAAATCTCCTTTTTAATATTATAATTAATTATTATAATATTATTTTCCTGGGCCTCTTCTTTGCCCTTTAGACCTCATCTGACTTCCTGGAACTGGGTCTTTATCAACCGAAGGTGGACTTATCCTTTTGCATTTATCGGAGAACCTGAACCTGATGTTGCCCACTGAAACTACCACTGAATGATGCTGAAAACTTGACATCAATGACCACTCACTCTTGACATCAATAACAACTCATCTACTCAAAATGTCCAACAATCTCCCCCTTTGTCATTGATGGCAACCCAAATTATTTTTACCAAAACTTGACCTTTTTCTTGTTTTGCTCCCCCTGGGACATTGCTCCCCCTGACTCAATGCTCTCTCCTTAAACCAAATCTCTCCCCCTTACTCAAATCTCTCCCCCTTTGACATCAATGGCAAAGGGTCACCTTTGGGGCTCGGGGCTAAGAATGAGTCTCTTAGCTTAGCCCCTCCCCCACCTCCTCTTGAGGTGGTTAATTTTGGGGTGGGAGTATTTCTACTCCCAAGCACTAGTCTTTACCTTTGTCATCTTTCCTTCTCATATGATCCTTCTGATTCCTTTGACTATTCCTATTCATGTCCATGTTCATGTTCATATTCCTATTACTATTTCCTCATGTTCATGTCCATACTTCCTATTCTGTTCATATTCATATTCATTTCCTGTTCCTATTCCTATTCTGTTCATGCTTGATTCTAGAATGTCTACTCTACACCACTTTGTTGTATGTCCATCATTATTGCACTTATAACACTTAATGTTATTATTCCTTGGTGGTGCAAATGTCTTGGGATTTCTCCTAGTGAAGCCATATCTATTCCTATCATGTACCCTACAATTCATTGCCTTGTGACCAAATTGATTACATGAGTAGCAATACCCATGGAAAAGTTACATGTTTCTAAAGTTTCCATATTCCTATCTTTCATGTGTCCTACACTGTGAAGCCATGTGCCCAAATCTATGACATGAGAAACATCTTCCATTGAAATTTCCTTGTCTTGACCTCATTGGTCTCTTAGTCTCTCTTACTCTATGCTGGTTCTTGTTCCATCTATTTCTCCTTTGTGCATTGTTTCTTTCCTTGTTGAACTTTCTATTGTCCAACTCATCCTCAAAAGTCTCACTTTCTCTTACATTGTCTTCTTTTGAAGTTTCTTCTTCTTTAGAACTTGAGGTTGACTCTTCTTATTGTTTATTTTGAGCTTGTTCAAAACCAAGACCTATTTTGTTTGTTGACCTTATTTGTACCTTGATCATCTTATCCAAAATCTTTGAACTCTTTCCAAACTTGTGTAGCTTATCCTTGGACTTTTCTAAATCTTCCCTTAGTAGAGCTACTTCTTGTTCTAACTTTTCACATTCTAAGACCTTTGCTTCTAACTTATCCTTGAACTTCTTTGTCTTAGCCATTGACTTGTTTAAATCCTCTATAAGCTTTCCTCTCTCTTCATCACATTCTTGAAACTGAAATTCAAGTTGGGAGTTTTGCTTTCTTACCTTATTTAAAGTTTTAAGAGCATAAATAAGCTCTCCCTCAAGATCAACTCCTCCTTTTTTTTATTCTTCCTCTATTTGTTTACCTTTGTCAACATCTTCATTTTCTTTTGACTTATCTTCTATAGGATCACCTCCTTCTTCTTCTAGTGCCATTAGAATATTCTCTTCTAGTCCTTCAAGTGTATCTTCATATTCATCATCACTGAAACTAAAACCATTCCTTGTACAACTATCTTCAAGATGTCCAAAATTACCACATCTAAAACACTTGAGAATTATTGGTGACCTTTTCTTAACTTCTTTTTCTTCAATCAAAAATAAGACTTCATCTTTATCATTATCTAAAAAACTATTATCACTATCACTTGAGTACTTACTTGCCTTGTCTGCATAGTAGCTCCTCTTTTGTCTTTGAAAGAACTTCTTTCCTTGTCTGCCTTGTCCATCCTTGCCTTTCTTTTGGTACCTGTTTTTTTCTGATTCCCTGTTCTTGTGATCCTATTTTTCTTCATCATTGTTATTTTTAGCTTCTTGACAATCAGTTGCATAGTGACCATACTTTCCACAATTGAAACATCTAACAGATTTTGCATCTTTAAATCTTCTTGAATCCTTATTCCTTCTGCCATAATTAGCTTCTTCATCACTGGATGACTCATTGCTTGAATCTAACTTTTTCCCCTTTGTCTTCTTAGTAGCTTTGAATGTTGCTTCCTTCGAGGAATTAGGTTCCTCTTTTGTTCTCAACTCAAAAGTTGTAAGAATACCAAGTAACATATCTCTTGTCAAAGAATCACCATCTTTTGCTTCTTCTATAGCAGAAATATTTTCACTAAATATTTTTGGAAGAGATCTTAAGACCTTATCACAAACATCTGATTCTTCAACATTAAGTCCAAGTCCTTGCATAGCATTAACAACCTCATCTACCCGAAGTAGATAAGTACTAATATTTTCCTCATCCTTCATTCTTAATTCTTCAAATTACCCTTTGAGATTTCATATCTTTGCCTTTTTGACACTTTTATCTCCTTCATATATGCTTTGCAACTTATCCCAAATTCCTTTTGCATCTTTACAATGCATAACTTTTATTGATTATGTTCTATGCAAACCTCTCAAAATTGCATTCATTGCTTTTGAATTGTAATGTTGTAGAAGCTTACCTTCCTTATCTGTAGGTGGATCAACTAGTGGTATGTATCCATTTTCAACTGCTTCCCAAATTTCATTGCCAAGTGCCATCAAGTGAATCTTCATTCTCATACTCCAAAATATATAATCACTTCCATAAAATATTGGTGTTGAATTATCTGAGGACACATTCTTAGAATCCATTGTGTTCTTGAAAGCTTTTCCTTCAAGTTGTTAAACTCTTTCGAAGGAACCCGCTCTGATACCAATTGAAGAACACAAGCTTATATCGAGAGGGGGGTGAACAGTATAAGACCACTTTTTACTTTTCTTTCCCAATCAATATTATGCAATGTATAGATAGCAATATCAATAATAGTAATCAAAGCAATGCACAAATCACCACACACAATAGAGACACCAATTTTACGTGGTTCACCCAATGTGGGCTACTCCACGGAGAAAATATTTCACTAAAATTTTCTCAATCAATCTCTTGGGAATCCTTTCCCTATTACAATATTTATGGATCTCTATCCAAAGGAGACACCAATCCCCTAATCAAGTTCATGGATCTCTATCCATAGGAGAACTCCTTTCTCCTTAGCTCTAACTGGTGATCTTCTAGAAGAACTGTTACCCCCACTACTCTAGCTAATGGATCTCTATCCACTGAAGACTCCTATCCTCACTACCCTGGCTAATGGATCTCTATCCACTAGAGACTATCATCTTCTATACTCTATCACCTTCAAAGCTCTATCTCAAATCTATACTAAACATAGTCCTTCGGTCTAGCACAAATCTGCTCAATCTCTATCTCTAGTATGGCACAAACCTATCCTCAAATCTGCACCAAACTCTATCCTCAATATCTATCCTCTGATCTACACTAAACATAGTCCTTCGGTCTAGCACAAATATATCCTCAATATCTATCCTCAAGCCTTAACACAAAGCTTGAATCAATCTCAAATCAACTATGCTAGATCTACCCCAAACCTTAACTCAAGGTTTGAACAAATCAATCAATCAACTCTGCTCACAAGTCTTCTCAAAGACTTATCTCAAATCTACCTTGTAAGCTTCCACAAAAGCTCACACTAATCTATCCACAAGTCCTCTCTAGAACTTGTCCAAATCTGCTCAACAAGTCCTCACTAGAACTTGTCCAAATCTACTCATATCATCACCAAAACTTATTCATATACTCTCAATATGTATTGTAAGCTTCCACAAAAGCTCACACAAATCTATCCACAAGTCTTCTCAAAGACTTACCTCAAATCTGCTCAACAAGTCCTCACTAGAACTTGTCCAATCTCATAGAAACATAAAGAGAATTTTTAGAGACTCAATATGCTTCACATTCATCACAATGCTCAATCACTTTCAATCACTCTTTTAGAAACATATAGAGAATTTTAGATCATATCTCATTCACCACAACTCAATACTTTCAATCACTCTTTTAGAAACATATAGAGAATTTTAGAGACTCAATATGCTTCACATTCACCTCAATGCTCAATCACTTTCAATCACTCTTTTAGAAACATATAGAGAATTGTTAGAGACTCAATATGCTTCACACTCACAAACTCTCAATCACTTTCAATCTCTCTTTTATCACAGAAACATATAGAGAATTGTTAGAGACTCAATATGTTTCACACTCATCAACACTCAACCTCTTTCTCAAATTAATTCAGAATATAGAATAATTTATTTCATAGAACTTGAACTATCACTTTAACACATCCACTTGACTAGGCTCAACCAACTCTACTCAACCAATCACTCAATGAAATAAACCTTGCTCACAAACCCTAGTCCAAGCATATAAACACTCACTCAAATGTTTCCAACAATGCTTATCAAACAATCTCACATAACAATGATACTCATGTTATTTTCACAAACCCTAGTCCAAGATAGTTCTCAACTTCACATAACAATGATACTTATGTTCTTTGCAAACCCTAGTTCAAATTCTTCACTTAACTAATCACTTCAACAACAATGCTTATAAAATAAGGTTTTATCAACAACTCTTTATTCCAGAAAACCTTGAAGCATTAATTCAAGCCACACTCAACAATGTTTACCAAACAATCCTTTTCACTCCAACTTTGCATTCACAACATTCAACAATCACTCACTTAGGAAGATGTGCCCATACCTTTTGTTTGATGTAGAAGTGCCCTTAGAAAAACCTGTCTCAATCACAATTTTCTCCTTTGCCAATTTCAATAGTTAGATGACAAATATCACACTAACTCTCTTTCAAAATATTTTTCAAACACAAAAATAATTAATCCAAAATACACCTTATTACTCCTTGAAATTAGCAATCATCAAATCACTCATAAAAATAATCACTCAAAAATCTCCTTATAATCTCCAAATTAATAAATCAAACTCTCAAAAATAACCCTTCAAAAATAATAATTGCCTACCCTTTTATCTCCCTCAAAACACTTAATAACCAAATTTAACTTAGGCAAAAATTAAATCTCACAAACCCTCAAAAATTATTTTTCAACCTTAGGCACATAAAAATATTTTTATTTTTCCTTCAAACTTAGCACATCCCCAAACTAAGCGACAAACCCAACAAATAACAATGCATACCTTTGTCTCATCCGCCAAAAGGCCTCGGTGGGTTTCGACCCCGAAACCTCTCCGTCGAGCGCCTTACCAAGGCGCTAGCCCACCACGTGGGCTAGGCGCTCCCACGAGAAGGGGAAGGTGCTAGCCTCCCTTTCTTCCTCATGCTAGGCATCGTTCACAAAATGCAAACCTTCTACCATGCAAAACACGAACCCCATGGGATTCGAACCTGCGTCCTTCTGCCAGCGAACGTCTAAACACTTGCCACCATCACCAGTTGTGCTACACGAGTGTGTGTGCAAAGTGGAAGGAGCCTTGCTCCTCTTTGTACCTTTTAATTCTGTCGAAGACTTTTCAAAATCGTTGCTTTACTCTCTGCGCTCATTTTCAAACTTAGGGGCATTCAAAATTATGATCGCTTGGGGACTTAGGCAAAGGTTTTGCCTCCATATTTATACATAGTGCCTTGATGTTGTAATACGTCGGCGCTTCCCATCGAATTAATAATTTGATTTATAACTTTGCTTTATAACCCTTTTTAGGGTTTATTAAATTAATAAAAATTAATTTATAATTAAATTAAAATTAACTTATAATTAACTTAAGTAACATAAGAGTTAATTAAATTAATTAATAAATTAATTTATAATAAAATTATATTAATTAATTTAAATCTCCTTTTTAATATTATAATTAATTATTATAATATTATTTTCCTGGGCCTCTTCTTTGCCCTTTAGACCTCATCTGACTTCCTGGAACTGGGTCTTTATCAACCGAAGGTGGACTTATCCTTTTGCATTTATCGGAGAACCTGAACCTGATGCTACCCACTGAAACTGCCACTAACTGATGCTGAAAACTTGACATCAATGACCACTCACTCTTGACATCAATGACAACTCATCTACTCAAAATTATTTTTACCAAAACTTGACCTTTTTCCTGTTCTGCTCCCCCTGGGACATTGCTCCCCATGACTCAATGCTCTCTCCTTAAACCAAATCTCTCCCCCTTAATCAAATATCTCCCCCTTTGACATCAATAGCAAAGGGTCACCTTTGGGGACCAGGTCTAAGAATGGCAATTATCAACAAATACCTAAATTATACGCAATTGCTTAAAGGTCCTAACTATTCAGCATGGATAACTAAGATTTAAGCCATTTTTATTATAGACAAAATGTGGGATTTAGTATATGGCACTGAAAAAAGACCCACATCACCAAGAGCAGATAAAAATGGATGGGATAAAAAGAACAATCATCTTCTCATGTTGATCCTCCTAGATACTACTGATGAGATACATCCTCACATAAGTGAAGCTAAAAATGGTAAAGATGCATGGGATGCACTTTATACCATTTTTTAAGGCAAAAATAAATCGACTATTGCAAACCTTCAAACACAACTTCATACACTCCATATTAGGTCAGGAGAATCAGTATAACTATTCCTCTATAGATTAGCATAACTAAAGTCAAATCTAAATGCTTTAAGATCCATAGTAGAAGATACTATTTTGACTTCAGTACTATTGAGGGCTCTTCCAAAAACCTACAATATGTTAATAACATTCCTTAATGTATCTCAAAGATTAATCACCTTTGTAGATTTAGTCAATTTGATTCAAACAAAATAAGCAAATTAACTCCAAAGTAATGAAGTGTCGAACAATGCACTTTACTCAAACAATCAGGGTAAAAAGAAGAAAGGAAACTTTCAAAAGGGAGGATCATATTCAAAAGGTAAGGGAAAGCAACCTTAAACGAAGTTTTGCTCACATTTTAAAAAGGACAAGCATGAAACCAATCGAAATTGGTTTAAAAACAAGAAAAACAAAAATGGCAAAGTCACATCACAAAATCAAAACAAAGACAATGTTGCTAGTGAAGTTTCTGACTTCGATTATCATTCTAGTTTAGAAAGAGAACACATAGTGCTCATGGCTAAAATAGTATTGTAAAGGAAAAAAAAAAATTCACCTTAGGCAAGCACCATTTACACTCTCTTTTTAGGTTTCATAAATAGCATAATTTTTTGTTTGAAGTACTTACAATAAAAGGGTGATTGTACCTCTTTTAGGATTCATAAATAGAAAACTCTTTATGTTTGAAGTACTTGTAATAAAAGGGGGGGATTTTCTAGTGTCAAATTTACCTAGGACGTAATATTTGTAAAAGCCTTAACACACTTCATGAGTTGAATATATTTTGCAATTAAGGGGGGATAAACATTTGTTTTCCTACTTCACACATTTTTTTAAAAAATATAGAAATTCCATTACAACATGTTTCCAACAATGGGGGAAACTTATAAGGGTGCATTTTCGGTAGTGACCGACACCTTAGCTACCTTATAAAAACTTTTGCAAAATCATATTGTAACTGAATGAACCTCGTATGTAGTGATCTACTCTAGTACACCTAGAGGTTGCAGGGACTAGTTACCCATGCAATCCAGTTGGATGACAAGATTACAATAAGGATATTTTTTGATATGAATACAAAGTGAGGAATGTCCCACTTTTTGCTTAGAGAAGTCAGAGCAAGAGCAAGAGCCAATAGATCAACATATTTTTCACTGTATTGGGATAGTTATATACATTACCCAAATAATGTAATAAGGGAGGATGTTAGAGTAATATTCCATTATTCGGGATATTTACCATATTCCTACATTAGGTAGATTTTATTTACCTCATAGTAAAAAGTAGTTTGTTACTTTTTACTATTAGTATTTACCTACTAGGTTAGATTGATTTATTTATCTTTTTACATTAACCATGAAGATATTCATTTCGAATATATTATGTGGAAGCACGAGGATATGGAAGCAAAATAGAAACTCCAAGTGCAATGCAAACTGAACTAAACTTAACGCCAAATCCTATGAAATAAAAGTGCATGAAAAGAGGGAAAGCATGAACGAATAGAATAAAAAAAAAGCCAATAAGGAAGATAGCCCTTTTATTGATATGATTTAGAACTCGGTTACAATGCATCTCCTCCCCTTCTAAGGGCTAGGAGCGTTAAATATGCATTCCTGTTACACCTATGAATGCTATTCCTTCTTCCGCATGCCCACATGTAAAATGGGCAGACCAAACGTCGCCGCTGCTTGCGTTGATGAGTCTTGACTCATTGCTACTATTTTAATGCCCATATCCGGCATTCAAAGAAATAATAAATAGTCAATAGCACCTGCGGATGAAATAAAACATGCAATCCCCATGCCTTCGATCAATGCATGCAAGATATAAATAAAACGATAACTAAAATGGATCTAAATGATCTGAAAATTTTATAGGGACATCAAGACCTCACAAAGAAAACACTGCAAATGGAACAGTCAAGAAATTCCTCATAAATTTGAATTCGCTTCGGAGCGGGATGAATAGACCTGCAACAAAAACGTCCAAAGGAACTGTCCCAAATGTCGCATATGGGATGCTCCAAATCACCTACAAAGTTGGGATTAGCTAATTTGGGGTGTTTTGGGAAGACCCAGAAGGTCATATTTCCTCAATTCGACCTCTATCGCCAAGAATTTGATGGGGCTACCTGCAAGTTAGTAAAGGCAAGTGAAGATAGAAGCATGATCCAAATTGCTCAAAACAATGTGAAATTTAAATGGCAACCTATCTGAGTAGCATAGAATTGAATGTAAAAATGATAGAAAGTAAATTTGCCATATATTTCCAATCGCTTTAGAGTGGGACGATTAGGACTACAACAGTGTGGGGGGGGGCGCCCGGGGGCAGTCCACCTGTCGTTTGGGGCCCAATTTTGGCACCAATCCACTTGGGATGGGTCCAAAACCTCTTATGGGGTATTATCAGCAAATTTGATGGTATATTGTGGCCAAATGTTGGGTTTTGGTTCTGGATTTGTGATTCCAATAACCACCCTATGACCTCCTTTCCAAAAGAGATCAAGGATGTGAAAGGCACAACTCGAAAGGGTGTGGGTGTGAAAATAAAATGACAACACTTCGTTGCTCTAAAATGCTCCTTCTCTATATATTTTAGGGTGAGAAGACTCACCATTTTATAGACCTGATGGTCTCTTTGGATGAGCATGCAGAGGCGCCACTTGGCAATCATGCCTCTCCATGGGAGGAAAGATTCCTCCCTAATTAGGGGCTTCATGACTACCCCTGTAACTGCCTCTAATGCTCGAAAATGCTCACCCACACTCCCATGCAATGAAGGAAGCATTAAGTGGTAGATCTGAGCTACCATTTGTCAGGATTTAATTTTTTTCCCATCAAACCTTCTATTCGCCCCACCCTGGAGAGAATACTACTATTCATCCCTGGGTGGGGCAAATACCAGTTTGTAATCGTCCCTGGGTGGAACGAGTATGGAGCAGAGTGCCTGAAGGTTCCAAATTGACCTCTAACCTTCCAAAACTATTGTGAGAGTGGTTAGGACCACTGTTTAACCTCTATGGGCTGCCCTTGGGGCTGTGTGTGTCAATGCAATCAATGTTTGCAATCACATAATCGGATTGGTGTTGTTTTGGATTCTAAAGATGCCCCTTTTTGGGAAGTGCTATATGTGGCACAGTGCTAAGAAAAAATAGATAACCAAATAACTAATGATTACGGTTTCTTAGTAACCTAACCAAATTTTTATGCCCCAAGTATGGAAAGGGCATGCATTCTTGAATCCTTGCTTATGACGAGCGAAGGAACTCAATTCAAGTGTTAATCTTTTTCAGTGAGGTGTTACTTGAGCTTGGACATTGATTAGTCATGAATAGGCAAAGGGCGCAACCTTTTGTCTATGGGAACCTTGAGTTCATGATTCAATAATGCCAAGTGTTTGATCAGTTTTGTGGTTATTGCTTGTTTGCTGCCCCAAGCAGGAGCATGATTGTCTTTGTCAATGATTCTTTGAATGCATGTCATTTCCATGATTGGGTGTGTATTTGTTGATTAGTGACTAAATGTGACTACCCCCTCAAGTGAAGAATCGATGAGGGAATGACCTGCATGAGAAAAGTGACAAGTCACTTGACCCAAGATGACTTGTGTAAGGTTGCCTTCAGATTTTTATCATTGAATGTGTGCAGTTTTTTGACATTTAGCCCTGTTTTTGGTGGGTGTTAACGCTTTTTGGTAACGCCATTTTGGGATGAAATTCTCTACAATCTATCCTCCCGTGGAGTGTTCCGGCTATGGTAGCCTTCTTAGGGAATAGGATAGTGAGGATTTGTGACCCCGACGTCTGTTTTGCATGCCCGGAATGTCGAGTGCAAAAGCACTCTCATTGGGCAAGTTTATTGTTTGTTTTTGGGTCATTTTGTTCATTTTTTGATGTTTTTGAAATTTTTGCCTTGTATTCGTTCCTAGGTGGGATGAATACTAGTTTAGTATTTGTCCCAAGGCAGGACGAGTCCTAACCAGAGTGCTCGTCCTAGGGAAGAATGATTACAAGCTCAAAAAACCCTATTTAAAGGCCAAAACTGAGTTTTGGGCTCATTTGCCTTCGTTTTTCCTGGCAAATTGGATCTCTGAGGAGGAGGAGGTTAATTCTGTAAAGCAAAGTGCTATCGAATTTTGCTCGAAATCATGAGTGCATGAACCGCATCGAACGACGAAGCTGAAGCGAGACTAGTAAGTGATCCTCCTCGTTATTGCTTGTGTTGTGATAGTTTTTAATACCGTAATTTATTTATGGCTGCTTTTGTAGTTTGTTCAAAATAAAAGCCTTAATTAAATGTATGTCATTATGTGCAACTTGTTGTCTTATGACTTCATGAAAACTTAGGTAAAAACCCTAGGTAGACAAAAAAAACTGAGTTCAAAACCTAGTTTAAAAATTTGTTTTTCTTTTTAGTTGGCTTCGTAAAAATGAAACCCTAAGTTACATGTATGTTGAAAAGACGTGATAAAAGTCTAAAATTTGTTTTCTTTGTATAGTAAGGCAAACCTTAAGTAAAAGAAAATTTTTGTATTTTGTGATGTTTGTGTTACACGAAAACCTAAGACTGAAAACCTTAGGTTGAATTTGTCAGTTTTAATTTTAGAGTACAGAAACCCTAAGGCTGACAAACTATATGTGAAAATTGTTTTTTGGTTTTTAAATTTTTCTGTCAATTTTAAATTTAGAGTACAGAAACCCTAAGACTGACAAACTGTATGTGAAAATTGTTTTTTGTTTTTAAAATGTCTGTCAGTTTTAAACTTAGAGTACAGAAACCCTAAGACTGACAAACTGTATGTGAAAATTATTTTTTGTTTTTAAATTGTCTGTCAGTTTTAAACTTAGAGTACATAAACCCTAAGACTGACAAACTGTATGTGAAAATTGTTTTTTGTTTTTAAATTGTCTGTCAGTTTTAAACTTAGAGTACAGAAACCCTAAGACTGACAAACTGTATGTGAAAATTGTTTTTTGTTTTTAAATTGTCTGTCAGTTTTAAACTTAGAGTACAGAAACCCTAAGACTGACAAACTATGAATGTTTTGAATTTTTGTGAATTTGGTTGTTTTTAGCTATACTTTGTTTTATGCATTGTTGTATATTCATGTTACTGTTGTATAGTTTTTCATGCCTTTTAATGTTTTTTGTGTTGTTTTCTTTTGCAGGTTGTGAAGAGTCGGTATCGTGTGCCTACGATTTTTATTGAAGCATGAGAGGCACTGACTTTGGCAGACTAGGAGTGGCTTGATGCCGTTGGGCTCAAGAAGGTGAATCGTCTAGAGCCTATGGTCAGGGATCGGACCTATCTGACGGCCTTGATTAATTTGTGGGATCCCTGGACCAACACCTTCCATATCCCAATAGGGAAGATGATAGTGACCTTGGAAGATGTCTACCAGATTCTGTGGATTTTGATAGATGGATTCCCTATCAGGACGACACCACACGATTAGCAGATAACAGTGCTAACACACTACTTTGGGCACAGGGATGAGGTAGGTGTGGATAGCTTAGTGGAGAGGGCAGAGGGCGACTGCCAGATTGGTGGGATTCTAGTTCGATGGTGGTTGGAGAAGGGGGTGTTGGGAGTGAGGCATGCAATACTTATGGGACTCATTTTCAACATGTTGCTACCTGACTCGTCAGGTGCGAGGTTCCTATGGAACCTATTGGATGTGGTTTGTCGAATGGTGGAGTGTTCGATGCATGAGCCCCTAATCATGAGGTGGGGACATACACTGCTAGCATAGCTTTATGGTGAGTTGTATGAGGTCCGCTGCCAAAGGCATAAGGGGATTGGTTGTTGTTATCTATTGTAGATCTGGGCTTGGCAACACATAGCGGTGGAGAGGCCGATGGGGTTACCGTGGACTACTCGAGCAGAGATGGTGGATAAGGATAAAGGTTACATGGCTCTATGGTGGCAGTTTGAGGAGCAGGGATAGAGTTGACGGTGGGCAGGTGTCGTAGGGCACTATGCTAATGCCTTCACTTGGCTTGCTCCAGGGGAGGTGTTCTGGTGCCCCTACTAGGACTATCCAGCCTGGCATGAGGCTGGAGAGTGTCTCTGGTGGGTACGGAGGGGGTGGTGGTTGATTGGGCAGCATGGGACCGAGCAGGAGTTGTTTCCTTATAGTCAAGTGACACAAAATTTTGGGATGCACCAGGGGTTTCCTAGTGAGCCTGTGGTCTATCAACGTCGGGGGGACGAGAGGACTCTGGACCAGCCAGTCATCACACCACTTGGCAAGGATTCAGATGCAGTGATTTATGTCTTGGATGTGGATGATGTCGGGACTACTGCAAAGTATGACCAGTGGTGGGTACTATGGTGATGGCAAGGAGAGGGGCCACTAGGAGGTGTGAAGGCAATAGCAATAGGCAAGGAGGGTTCTGAGGCACCTGGAGATGATTGGGGAGCGCCGCTGGAGGATGCAAACATGGTGGAGGTGGATGATGGGGTTCAAATCAGCCAAAGATGCAGGACATCTCAAAATAGTGGGAGCTAGAGCAGGCTACTATTCCAGAGATGCCAACGCCTTAGGTAGCTTCAGAGGACATGGATGTGGGGTTACATGCTGATAATGCATGATTTGAGGGGCTGCTATGGAGGCACGATGAGGAGCTAGAGGATGCGTTGTGGGAGAGGGATCTCCTACGCATGCAGCTGGCAGATCTAGAGAATGCACGGGCTATGTACCATCGACAGGATGGGGATATCGATGCTGCACGAGAGAGGGATATCCTGTGGATGCAGCTAGTGGAGAAGGAGAAGGCCTTGGCACAATGTGATGAGAACTTGGCTACGTATCGCCAATAGGAGATGGACTTGGTGCAACTTTGATTGGATCTGGATGTGGAGGTTAGTCACCTTGGTGGGTGGGTCCCTATGTTTAGTAGATGTGGATCATCACATCGCTCGAGAGGGAGTGATACTGAGTAGTCAGCATCCTCTCAACGCAGGCGACTAGATGAGGGGGGGCTCAAGTAGGCATGATGCGAGGGCTAGCAGTAGCCGCCCTGAGGTGTCGCATAGGACCCACACCATGGGAGGTAGTTCCCGTCGCACAAATCCTGCGTGATCATGGTGGCCAATGCCCTAGGCTTGGGGATTTTGAGATTTTGGCTTTTTGTAGGGTCAGATGACCGGTTATTGTATCCTACGAGAATTTTTAATGATATATATACAAATGACTTTATTTTATTTATACACATGTCATGACTTGATGTTATGCACAGTGATTGATGAATGTGTATGTATGTATGGTAATTTACATTGATGGATGCATATGTTATGATGAATGCAAATGTTCCTAATTTTCAGGATATGCAAACAGAATGGATGAATTGAATTTGTGATTTTTGGCGGGGGCACCATAGATTGTTTAGAACTTATGGATTTTTGTCTTATTAGGCGATTGTTGTGGTAACTGAATTTTAGTTGTATACATGCTATTTTTGTATTTTATGATGACAATGTGAGGATGAAAGATAGCACAGTTGGTTTGGATTGTAGTTAAGGTTTTCTGAGACTCATATGTTTTAACTAACTAGCCATGATTGTACTTTATCTTACAAGACTTTTGAACAAGGTAGGAATCAGACTTGTCTTTGACCAAGTTATTTCACATCCCTGTGTGTACAATTGAGGTCGTTTATGTGGTATTTTTTAGGATACCGCCAGTGCCAGATGGGCTGTCAAAAAAACCTGTATTGAGGATCACCTAATTAGCTCCACTAACTTCCTTTGTTGTATTTAGTCAGATTAATCTACGATGCTATCTCAGATACCATAAGCTAGCTCATCCACATGCAAACATTGATCTATGCACGAGTGTAATGTGATAGATATATCATCATGCGGGAGGTTCACCACCAATGA
This sequence comes from Wollemia nobilis, assembly GCA_028583015.1. Lineage (NCBI taxonomy): Eukaryota > Viridiplantae > Streptophyta > Pinopsida > Araucariales > Araucariaceae > Wollemia > Wollemia nobilis. Next base: position 8,450,896 of record JAQPPZ010017095.1, read on the forward strand.
TCGATAGGTTATCCACCAAACCGATACTGAGGTTTACTTCATGACCTTATGAATGCTGAGAGTTCTAGGGATTCAAGTTCGACTCCCTTCTTTTCTTCAATTGTATTGGGATACTTGCTCTTATATAGTGATAAAAATCATTGTTTATTTTTGTGATATGTATTTTTTTTTTTTTGAGCAAGGGATTTGAATTTCGAGTGATGAGACTCACTATTGTATGTGCCTTTTGATGTATGCACTTTGGTGGTGATGTCAATTTTTTTGGAGTTTTGACTTTTTGCAAAATTTTATGATGTTTGCAACTTTCTGAGAACTGGGGATTCTTGGGTAATTGGGTAGGGAAGATGCTTGTCCTTTTGCCAACTCTCAAAATTCTTGGGGTCATTCCCATAGGGGGATGAGCAAGATAACCATTTCGCTTATGGTGACCTGGATTTCTTTGTAGGTTTCATCTTTCATTCACACAACTTGGGAATTTTTTATGTGTTTTAATTTGTGTTGTGATGCTACGTAACAAGGTGTGATCCATGTATAACTCTACCTTTGTAAAATATGTTTGAATTTGTACAAGATTTGGCTAGAAAGCTAATGACGACTGAATGACGAAAACTCTTGATACACTAGAAGACCACTGACTATGATATGGTAAAATGATGTAAATGGTGTTTATTTTTGATGGGCTGTTAATAGACTGGAGAAATGTGGAACAAGATGGATTTGTCAAGTAATTATAGTCTATGGTGCCTTGACCTGTATGACCACATATGAAATGTATGGATGTCATGCTTAATGCAACTATTATTTCTACGTTTTTGATAGATTGATTTTTGTGAGTATGAAGATGAGATGCAAAAAATCTTTTTTATTGTTTGTGATGATTTTGAGCATGCCTGGAAATGAGATGCAATTTTTTGTTATTTTTGATGATTTTACTGTTTTTGAATTTTCTTATTTTTGACCAAGCGATTGCGGGAACCCTTAGGGCATTTTTTTGGGGTTGACCAAGCGGTGGTAGGAATCCTTTGAGCATTTGGTTTGACCAAAGGGATAATGGGCACATTTGGAGCATTTTGGGATTGACCAAGTGATGGTAGGAATCCTTGGAGCATTTGGGGATGACCAAGTGATTGTAGGAATCCTTGGAGCATTTTGGTTTGACCAAAGGGGTAATAGGCACCTTTGGGGCATTTTGTGGGATGACCAAGCGATTGTGGGAATCCTTGGAGCATTTTGGGGTTGACCAAGTGATTGTGGGAATCCTTGGAGCATTTTGGGATTGGGCTATGGCTCCTTTAGATATGGAATGGCCGCAAATGACTGATTTTCAAGGGTTCTAGTTCCTTGATTATGTCAAGAGAGGCCAGCCGATATGTTCTAGGTCCTATCTTACTATCAATTACATAGGGACTTAACCAGTTTACCATGAACTTGTCCCTTAGATGGGGAGGCAAGCTGGAGTTCTGTTGGTTCTCTTTTAGTACCAGGTCACCAACCTGAAAGTCCCTCAGGTGAACTTTCATGTTGTATGCTTTCTTAAGTCGCTCTTGGTAAATGCACAAATGATTGAGAGCATTGACACGTCGTTTGTTGAGCAATGTAAGCTGGTCTAACCGATCCTACCACACGACATCATCATCGATGAACTATTGCATTGATATGCGCAAGGAAGGAATTTCCAACTCGAGAGGCATGACTGCCTCGGAGCCATACACTAGCAAAAATGGAGTGGCCCTAGTGGGTGTATGAATGCTAGTGTGATAAGCCCACAAGGCAAGTGGGATTTGAATGTGCCAATCCTTATGACTATCTACGACTATCTTTTTGAGGATGGCAACTAGCATTTTGTTTAATGCCTCTACTTGCCCATTTTCCTGCGGATAATAGGGTGTCGAAAAACTATGCTGAATTTTGTACTTTGTGGTCAAAGAACGCACATCTTTGTTCTTGAATGATGTTCCATTATACGAAATTATATTGGATGGAATACCAAAAAAACATATGATGTTATGTAAAATGAACTCCACAATGCGGGGTCCAATCGTAGAGGTAAGCAGAATTGCTTCCACCCATTTGGTGAAGTACCCTGTGGCTGTTATGATAAACGTGTGATGACATGACGATGTAGGGGAGATATTACCGATTAGATCTACGCCCCACCATGAAAATGGCCAAGCCGATTGGATCGGTTGCAAGGCCTAGGAAGGTACATGTATCAAATTAGCATGGTCTTAACATTTCATGCACTTCCTTACATATGCACAACAATCTTGCTCTAAATATGGCCAATAATAGCCCATGTGGAGAATGCACTTTGCGATGGCCATACCACTAAAGTGGCCACCGCACGTACCATCGTGCGCTTGGACAATCACCCAAGTGGACTCTTGTTGGTCCAAGCAATGAAGGAGGATTCCTTCATAGCTATGACGATACAAAATGTCTCCTAACAAGACATGCTTTGTCGCTTTCTTCTTGAATGCTCATTTTGCGGCATGCGTCAATCCAAGTGGGAGGTTACCTAACTTGAGGTAGTCCCTCATGGGTGAATACCAATCCTGCTAATCAAAAACCTTGATGGTATGAACAACCAATCCCTCTTGAAGTTCATCCCTAGAAAAAGCTAAGCGGGAGAGAACTTGCAAGAATAGTGTTGTGTTGCTATTAAGGGGAGTAGGGGAGAACAAGGACCCCAGGTGGCATGATTTAGATGATCGTGGATTCGAGAGAACGTGTCTGAAGACGGTTCAATCTAGATCAAGTGGATTCCTGGCATCAAGTCAGAGCTTGCGTGCTCCATCATGGATTGCGATAGCATTTTGACTTGAATGGTTGTCATATCACCAAAAATGTCTTGTAGGATTAATGATCCCAAGGAGGCCATAGTGTCCGCAAAATGATTCGATGATCGAGGGAGTGCCTCGATGTCGTACCATTCAAGCTTTACCAGGAATTTGTCCATAAGGGCTGTGTAGGCCTGTAGAACTAGGCATTTACATTGGAATACCCCTTTGACTTGGTTGACAATTAACAGTGAATCACCAAAGATGTTCAATAATTTGATGTTCATGGTGATTATTGTCTGAAGACCTATGAGAAAGGCTTCATATTTAACATTATTGTTGGTGCATAGGAAGTATAATTTAAATGACAGAGGAATTGGAGTCCCTTGTGGTGTGAAGAATATAATTCCCACACAACCACCTTGCTCACATTTATAACCATCAAAAAATAGGGTTATGTCGGCCTGTGACTCAGGCTCATCAAAATCTGGTGATTTTGAGACATGGAAGACCCTATCGTTGGGTAGTTCTATGGCCAAAGGCTGATCATCTTTGAGAGGAGCCTCCGCTAGTTGATCGGCTATGACTTGTCCTTTGATGGATTTCTATCCAATAAACTCTATGTCAAATTTCATCAACAACATGATCCATTTTGTCGTGCGTCTACTATGATAAGTATGACTCATCATGTATCGCAATGGATTCTCCTTAGACACAACATATGTAGTGTTATTCAACATGTAGTGGCATAGCTTTTTGGTAGCAAACACCACTGCCAAGCAGAGTTTCTCAACGTATGCATAGTTAAGTTCATAACTAACTAGGGTGTGGCTAAGATAGTAAGTAGCCTGTTATTTGTGAAGTTCATTTTTTTGGGCTAGCATGGCGCCCAGTGCCACCTCAGTAGTTGAGATGTATAAGTAGAATGACACTCCTAGTATGGGTGGTGCCAATACTAGTGGCGAAGCCAAGTATTGCTTAATGTCATCAAAGGCTGACTGAAACTCATCATCCTAGTGAAATGCTATCCCTTCATGCAATAATTTGTTCATGGGTCAGCACTTGTCAGATAGCTACGCTATGAAGTGCTTGATTGACACAACCTTTCCCTGTAGGCTTCTGAGCTGCTTGATGGTAGTTGGGGGAAGCATTTCAAGGATTGCCTTGAATTTTTTTGGGTCCACCTCGATGCCTCACTTTGAGACTATGAAACCCAATATTTTTCCATATGTGATGCCAAATATGCACTTCTTGGGATTCAATATGACTTTATGCTCCATGACACGATCGAGGATCTTGCTTAAGTCATCAAGGTGATCTGGGCGCAAAAGATATTTGGCCAACAAATCATCCATGTAATATTCCAAAGTTTTATGCATGTAGTCATAGAAGATGTACGTCATGGCATGTTGGTAGGTGGCACCATTATTTTTAAGGCCAAAAGGCATGACCTTATAACAAAATGTCCCCCAAGGCATTGTGAATGCCATTTTTAGTTGGTCCTCGGGATTGATACGAATTTTATTGTATCTTGAGAAACCATCCATGAGGGAAAGCATTTCATGGCCTATTGTAGCATCTACCAATGCGTCGATGCTCGACAAGGGGAAATCATCCTTAGGACTTGCTTTATTTAGATCTTGAAAATAATTGCATATGTGAATCCTCCCATCAGGCTTCTTTACGGGCACCATGTTGGATAGCCATGGTGGGTAATCCATGCAGATGACAAACTATGCATCCAACAACTTTTGTAATCCATCTTTGACCATCAAGGCCACTATTGGGTGCATCTTGCATATTTTTGCTTAACTGGCTTGACTGTCGGATCAAGCGTTAGGTTATGCATGACTAGATACGGATCTAGCCCTGACATGTCTCTATAGGACCATGCAAAAACCTCCTTCTTCTCTTTGAGAAGGGTAATGTAGTCGACTTGCTCTTCGGGGGATAAGCTTCCCCCTAACTTGATAATCTATGGATTCATTGGATCAGATCCGATGTCTATGTCAGTCGTCTCCTCGATCGACATGTGGGATCCATCCTCCAACTGGTGTGGTGTTGGAATCAAATGGATATCATTCACTGAGTTTAAATCTACATTGGGAACCTCACGTTCCTCTTCAGCATGGAAGATATCATGAGTTGGCCTTGGGGTAAAATGAAGCATTTTATCGAAAGGCCAATACTCTGATGGGGATGGAGGTGAATTGACATGATCCCAGTCTATGGCATCTATGTCTAGATACAACGACTATGCTAGATCGGTCGGGTTATGGATGGGGGTGGTTAAGTCAATGGAGATCATGTTGATGAAATAATTTTGGTCTCCATTACCATGGATGTGGTGACTCTAATATTTTGGATGTTATCTGTGCTCTGGGTCTGGCTCTGGAGGTATTGGCATGAATGGATCGACCCTATGTGTAGATAGGAAGAAAGGGTCTGCCCTCAGCACTGATATCACTATAGGGTCTCTGGGTGAAAGGTATTCTTCATATGCCCAAAGTGGTGGATTCAACACTTGTTCCCACCGTGTTGGGTCAACGTACCACTCATGCCCTGACACTATGTTTAACTATTCAAATATGTCATTAATATCTAAGGGGTATTGTTGCTGTCGCATATGGTTGAGATATGCCATCTCAGTTTCATCTTCATAATCACTGTCGAAGATCCAAAGGCCTTCATTGGCTCCAACAGCTATTTGCAACATTAGCGGCTTGTCTTGCTTGAGCAAATTGATGTGGCCCCATTGGGGTTATTTCGCTCTCTGTTGTGGGGCCTGATTGCCTTGTGGTGGCACTTGCTCGATGGGAGCCACAAAAGGGAACATTGCCAAGAGGCTTTCTTGATAATCATCCATGGGGGTCACTTGTGAATGATTGCTATATGATTCGAAGGGGTCCCATGGTGCTACCTCATATTATGACTTGTCCTTGAAAGATCCTTCTTGACCTTGTCTACACCTCTCTTGTAGGTGTGTTTTTGAAATTTCTCCTCTTTCGAGTGAAGGGAAAGGGTTGTTGAGGTCAACAAGGTTGGTTGTCAACAATGGGAGATAATATCCTAGTGTATATGTCATGTTAGGGTTGGCATATGGATTTAATGCCAATCCCCCCTTCTTTCATATCCCTAGGCCTTGCATGTTATCTACCAAGATGTCCAAGGGGAGGGGGTGGTTGAACCCTACTCCCGACTTGTCATATGGTATTTGGTATCTTGGTTGGCAGAGAACATGCACTCCTTGCTCATATCTGCCTAACCCATATCCATGCCAATTACATTGGCCAAGGTATCTCAAAGCGAAGTTTGGGTTAGAGAAATAGTTGACATCTCCTACAAAGGGCTATTCATCTTCATCCTTTTATATGTATGGTTCAGTACCATGATCAAGGCCCCCATACACAAAGTTTGTTTGATTTGGCGGGTAGCCTAGAGGAATAATGGTATCGATGGGGAGGCAAGGTCTCCCCATGTCCTGCATGGACTCTAGTGTGGGTGTTGCTACAATATTATGCACTAGATTCTCCCCCAAGCCCGTATTGGCCATTTCAACGATGATTGTTGGTGATTGAGAGGGAGAAAATGGAAGTTATTTCAGAATCCACTCCATGTCGGGTGGACTAGGAGCCTCGACTTCCATTCTGCTAGGCATATCTTTAGTAGAGATAGTTGATACTAATGGTGATGCCTCTTCCAGGGGTTTCTTCCCTTTGTCCTTATGTGTGGCCACCTTAGGTGGCATTGTTGGTGAAGGACAGCCGATGAAGATGGATCCGGATATGGTTTTGATGGACTTGTCAACGGAGATGCCTATGAAATCGGACCCTGTCTAGATGGATTCAACTGAAAATCCAAATGCGTGGATGGAAGGGTCGATTGCGGCATCAACTACACCGCATTGCAATACTTGAAGGGTTCTATGTCTACCAGGACTACATGTACCTCCTCTTCAAATGTATACTTCAAACACTGATGAGCTATCGAAGGGACACACTTCATGTCCTTGATCCATGGCCGACCCAGAAAGATGTTATAGGCCATCTCACCTTCCAAAATATGGCACAATGTAGGTATAGTATTTTGTCCCACTTGGATGGGTAGGACAATTGTGCCAACTATCGGACATATTGCATCATTGAATGCTCATAGTGTATATGTGGAAGCCGTAATATGAGATGTTGGCAACTTCAGATGTTTCAATGTCACTATTGTGATGATATTACTGGATGAGCCAGTGTCTACCAACACCTTATTATACAAAATCCCATTGAACCGCATGATAATGTGCAGGGGTGGATCTGCAATGTCATCAGACACTGATTTCACTTCGTCTTCTCGAAAGGTGATGACTGGTTCCATGCATCATTTGATATGTCCCACAAAGTTTTTGAAAGAATTTGCTTCATGGGCTACAACTCAATGGCTTTCAATATCTCCATTAGAACCTCCCGATGGGGCATTGATTTTTGTATGAGCTCGTATATGGAGAGCCTAGCCGACGTGGTCCTCAAGCTCTGAGTGAGTTTAGTCCAAATTATGGCCGTGGGTCTAGGCGGAGGGGGTTGCGTAAGGTGCTATTGTGGTTGTGATGTTATTGGCACCTCACCTGCATTTTCTACGGGGGCAGCTATGCTCGGATACCTCCTATTTTGAGTCACTATACTGATCATACCTACATACCTCTACATGGGGTAGTTCTGTGTTACCTCATTGACTTGTAGGGTATTTTCTTGTGCATCATGGGAAGGCAAGGGGTCTTTAAAGACCTCCATTTGTTGGTTGCTTTGTGCCACGGGACTATCCACCGCTAATGTCTTATTATCAATTAGGTCTTGCACCAAGCCCTTAAACTTCCAACATGCATTAAGGTCATATCCCTTTCGCCTATGGAACCTACAGTACAAATCCTCCCTATAGCCCTTAGGTTTTGGCACATTGGAATCTATGGGTTGAATCTCGGGCAGGTTGATCAAGTTTGCCACTGACAAGCGGTCAAATAGGGAGTCTCTAGACTCTGTGTAAGGTGTGAATTGTCACCTAGGGCGACGCTGCTGATTTTTTTCTTGCCTCTAATTTCCTCGATCATAACTGTTAAGAGGCACTGCCTGATAGAATTTTGGGGCTGTGTTGCTTGTGCAGGCTTAGGGACATTGATAGCAACCTGATTGACCGTAGCGGGTTTCTGTTGCATGGTCTCTATTTTGGTGTTCTTGGACCATTATTTCTTCTTTGGCTTGGCTATCTTGCCATCCTGAATCTTGATCTCTTCAATGATTCTATCTTGTGCCAGAGCTTCATCTAAGGTGGCGTATTACTATAGCTGCAATAGCACATATATCGATCTCAAACAACTTTTTGAGAATATTTGTGTGAGGTCAGACATAGGAGGGAGGTAGGGTAGCTTAGAAAGCAAAGTCCTCCACCGATTCCCATAGGCTACCATGGTTTCTTCCTCATACTTCCTGAGGTTAGCTAAGTCCCTTAGTGATGCCTTCTTCTTTGTGTTGAAGGCAAAGCATTCGAGGAACGCATCCACTAGCTGATCCAAGTTGCTAATACTATGCTTTGGTAATTGAGTAAACCAATCCGAGGTAGGGCCTACGAATGTGGTGATGAATGTTCTCAAAAACAAAGCATCATTATCCTGAATGCCAAAGCATTGGCTAAGGAATCTAGTCACATGCTCTTGGGCATCCTCCTCACCTCTAAAGATTGCCAACTAAGGCAGCTTAAAGTGTTTAGGATAAGGGGGTGTAGGCACTGATGGATGCACAGGATGATTGTAGAGTTGGCATAATGTGGGCTTTTAGGGCCCAGAGGTCTTGGTTTCCATAGAATCCAAATGCTCTAGCAATGCTTTATATGCATTAGAAGATTTAATCTCTTCCTCTTTAGTTTGCTCCCGTTGTGGGTTGCAAAAAACTTGAGGCCTATGGAGGGGTGGCCGGATAGCAGCCCCTTCGCCTTGGTAGGGCATTTCGGCCCACTATTCTTCTTGTTTGTACTCCTCATAGGCTTCTTGAGGAGTCCCTAGATGAGACCTATGACCGTGGGTGGGCCCCCATGGAGGGAGCCCATCGTTGTTCCTGGGAGTGGTCTCCCGCTCAAGTCTAGGAGGTCTTGGAGGTAGCACTTGGTAAGGTTGCGGGGACCTATCTTACACCAAGGGGTTGCGCCTCTCATATGGTTCTGCTCTTTGGATGAAATGGGTTGGAACCCTCTTAGGCACCGTGTTATGGAGCATCTCATCTTTTTGGTGCCAAATGCGCTCTTTGCTAAGGCGATATAGGTTCTCTAGCTGCTATTGGTCTTGCTCAAGCTACGTAATCTACGCTTGGTAGGCGGCATGTTTGGTGACTTCCAAGTCAATTTGTTCTACCATCTTGAGTCTGGGAGGCCTAGATGCCTCTCCTACACATTTATCTTGGTTGTGATGATCTGAGATCTCTATAGTCCACTTCCCTCTGTCGAGGTTGGTGGCATTCACTCGAGGTTCTAGCCTCGATAGGTGACTTTGGTAAATAGCAGGAGTGGAGGTGCATTGCTCTCATGTTGTGTATTGCTCTTGAGGAATATGACGATCTTCCTCTTACTCCCTTTCATATATGTGAAAGGGGCAGGAAGATTTGGCTCACCTTGCTTGAAGAGCCTTGTGCTCTGGATTCAGATTTTTATTCCTAATAGTGATGGGGGGTAAAGGAGGGATGACATAATCATGTGGCCTCTCCTTATGGACCCTATGCTGCTCTAGTGATTAATCACTCTGTGGCCACTCATATCAAGCTTCTAAGGGAGATTTATTTTTTATGTTGAGCTCCACGTGTAAGGACTCCTCCTGAAAGGGGCTATGATGGACGGGTGTGTCCCTCAAAGGGGTGCCTCTATAGTCCCATTCTGAAATGGAATGATGTGGACTCTCTTGTGGGCCAGGACACCAAGGCGGTATGGCCAAGTCTTTAGGGCTATAGCGGAGGTGACTTGTGCCCCCTTGTACACTCTCTGTAGCTCCTTCCCGTGATTGGGCTTGGCTATGGGTGTACACCATGGTGGTGCTTTCCTACAAGATGCATAGATTTTTACTTCTTTTTGTGATTTTTTTTTGCTACACTAAAAAAAAAAATTCACACACACACAAAGCAATGATTATTTTGTTTAAATATTAAAGGTGTGTCCTAAACTTGGTTTAGTGTGTTTTGATTTTGTTTTGAAATATTTTGTAAAGGACGTTTAAATGCGATATGACGACTCTTATGACTCCCAAAAATGGTCGCCCCTTCGATATACCATTTCCAGGCTGATATACCAACCTCTCTATATACCCGCCCTTACGTGAGGGAAACTATAGGTATGTGAGAGCAGATGGTACGTGGAACGTAGGCGGTACGGAAGGGGGATTGCCCTATTTTTGACACCTATAATAGAAGATTTATCCTCATGCGCTGGGAATCACCCCAGCTACACTCGGTCAAATTTCGTCAGGATTTACGTCTAGCAATAGTAGTGATCAGGGTTTATGAATGCAAAATTCAAGCCAAGGTGGTGATGAAATCCACCATTGGTCTTGATCAAGGGCTGGGGTTTTACGACTAGATCCTTGGTGTTTATGTTTCCACGTGATGTGTGGGGTTCTTTTTATTTTGCATAAAAGGAAATAAACATGCAGTACAACATTTCTTAAGCACACAAAGAACCAAAAAAATAAAAAACAAAAAACAAAAAATGACAAAAAGAGTTCAAGACCCTTACCTCTTCTCTGCCCAAATTTGCTGGTTTTGAGTTTCTATCCTGAAACTGCATAGGCAGCTATTCGTCCTAGGGAGGAAAAAATTATAGGACTATATTCATCATAGGGTGGGGCAAATAACCATTCATCCCTGGGTAAGACGAATTACAGCTCTATATTCACCTCAGGCTGCAACGAACAACAGTCCAGCGTTTGAAAACTCGGTACTTACAAGCAAAAAAAATCAAATTTTGATCAAATTTTTGATCTTAAAAATAGAGGACAAGGGTCCCACCATGATCATATTTCTGATCACCACTAGAAGCATGACGATATGGAAGTAAAAAGGAAACTCCAAGTGCGATGCAACTTGAACTAAACTTAACGCCAAATCCTATGAAATAAAAGTGCATGAAAAGAGGGAAAGCATGAACGAATCAAATCGAAACAAAAATCCAATAAGGAAGACAGCCCTTTTTATTGATATGTTTCAAAACTCGATTACAATTCACCTTCTCCCCTTCTAAGGGCTAGCGTTAAATATGCGTTATTGTTACACCCATGGATGCTATTCCTTCTTTCGTGTGCCCACATGTAAAATGGGCGGACCAAACATTGTCGTCACTTGCATTGATGAGTCTTGAATCCTTGCTACTCTTCTAATTCCTAGATACTACATTTAAAGAAACAAGAAACAGTCAGTAGCACCTGCAGATGAAATAAAACATGCAATCCCCATGCCTTCGATTAATGCATGCAATATATAAATAAAAAGATAACTAAAATGGATCCAAATGATATAAAAATTTGACAAGGACATCAATACCTCACAAAGAAAATACTTCAAATGGAAAAATTGGGAAATTCCTCACATATTTGAATTCGTTCTAGGGCGGGATGAATAGACCTGCAACAAAAATGTCCAAAGGCACTGTCCCAAATGTTGGATTTGGGATGCTCCAAATCACCTGCAAAGTTGGTATTATCTAATTGGGGGTGTTTTGGGAAGACCCAAAAGGTCAGATTTCCTCAATTTGGCCTCTATCACTAGGAATTTTATGGGGCTACCTGCAATTTAGTAAAGGCGAGCAAAGATAGAAACATGATTCAAATTTCTCAAAACAATGTGAAATTTAAATGGCAACCTATCTAAGTAGCATAGAATTGAATGCAAAAATGATAGAAAGGAAATTTTCCATAGATTTCCAATCACTTTGGAGCGAGGTGATTAGGACTGCAATAGTGTGGGGGGGGCACCCGGGGGCAAGCCGCTTGTCGTTTGGGGCCCGATTTTGGCACCAATCCACTTGGGATGGGTCCAAAACATATTGTGGGGTATTGTCGGCAAATTTGATGGGATATTATGGCCAAATTTCAGATTTTGGTTTTGGATTTGTGCTTCCAATAACCACCCTATGACCTCATTTTCAAAAGAGATCAAGGATGTGAAAGGCACAACTTGAAATGGTGTGGGTGTGAAAATAAAATGACAGCACTTCGTTGCTCCAAAATTCTCCTTCTCTATATATTTTGGGGTGAGAAGACTCACCATTTTATAGACCTGATGGTCTCTTTGGATGAGCATGCAGAGGTGCCACTTGGCAATCATGCCTCTCTAGGGGAGGGAAGATTCCTCCCTGATTAGGGGCTTCATGACTGCCCCTGTAACTACCTCTAACACTCAAAAATGCTCACCCACACTCCCATGCAATGAAGGAAGCGTTAAGTGGTGGATCTAAGCTGCCATTTTTTAGGATTTGATTTTTTGCCCATCAAACCTTCTATTCATCCCACCCTGGAGCGAATACTACTATTCATCCCTGGGTGGGGTGAATACCAGTTTGTAATCATCCTTGGGTGGAACGACTATGGTGCAGAGTTCCTGAAGGTGCCAAATTGACCTCTGACCTTCCAAAACTGCTGTGAGAGTGGTTAGAACCACTATTTAACCTCTGGGGGCTGCCCTTGGGGCTGTGTGTGTCAATGCAATCAGTGTTTGCAGTCACATAATTGGATTGGTGCTATTTTGGAGTCTACATTATGGTTATCTCACACTATTGTTTAGACGTGATATTGTTAGTGATTAATTAGTTGTTAGTTGTTAGCACATTATTCTAAGCAGGTAGCTACCTTTCAGGGGGGCAACCTATTAGGCTATGAATAGCCTATTCCTAATGTTATATAAACAACTTGCATATCAATAAATATTTCTATGGTTTATGCATATTTTATTTTATTGTGCATTTGCCAACACATATCCTATAGATAGATACTTATATAAAGGGAAAATAAAAATCACACTTTAAACTATAGAATCAAACCCTATTCCAATATTCACATTGTACCATAGGTACCATGGAGGTACATTAGCATGTACTAAGTAATGTAATATTCTTCAACACCCCCTATATTAAATTATTTGGTTATTGAAGACTTTTCCTTCAAAATTTTGTGTTTATCTTAATTTGAGATTCTTCTTCAACTTTTGTTTCATGTCTTTTGTTCTTCCTTATTTTGTGCTTTTCAATATTTTTCTTCTTTTATTCATCTTCAACTATGATATAACTAGTGATGTGACTTCTGAATAATGAGTTAGTAACCTATAAAAAATAATACATTCTAAAATTCAAGGATTTTTTATTGATTCTAACATAAGCTTCATTCAAATCATGTGTCACAACTAACATATTTTTTCTTTTATTTTTTAAAAGATATCAAAGGTGAGTAAAGACATATACATCATTAAGAATTATTTAGAAGAAAATATAATGGTGTTTTGTGAATTCCACCATGCTCTAAAAAGCTTTTAATGAAGATATATTATAAATGTTGTGAAATTTTCATATTTTGTATTTTTGAGAAATAATATATATATATATATATATATATATATATATATATATATATATATATATATATATATATATATATATAATGGAATATATGTGTTTTAAATAAATTGACATTTCCTTCTTTCCATTAGAAACATCTATCAATTTTTACGAGTAAAATTTTAGTTTATTCACAACTTCTTCACTATCTTCATTGAAAGCATTTTTAATTATCCTTCCATAATAATCAAGGCCCTTACATTTTTAATGACTCCATGGATTAGATTGGAGAGAAGGATTTATAGTGGGAATACTAGCTCACTTTTATAGTGAGATGGATAGTCGAGCCCCTTACACGCATATAATATCTACATTAAAATATTTATGTAGGGTGTGGATGGACATAATTATCTACATTTGTAGACCTATGTAGAGTGGATATAGTGTGTCCTCATTGACCAAATGAGAAAGGTATGTCAAGTTAGCTCATTCAAAGACAATGAGATGGATAACTTGGCATGGGAAGAAAATTCACCTAGTAATCTTACATAGCTGGAAGTATATATGATATAGATATGGGTGAGTCTGACGAAATAATAATCTAAGTGGAATAATAAATGAAGTGTATGAATGCTCTCATAGATGGTTTTAGCTACTTGGGTGTTTGAGTAGCTTTTAAGGATATTTGAAGAAAAAAAAGATGTTTGGAAATTTAGGGTTGTGATAATATCCTTTTCATAACATGATAGTTTTGATCTAAATTCCATGTACTAATTAAATTTAGGTATGGTACCCAAAGGGTGTATTCATTACTACCTAAATATATTTGATTTTACCTTTATATTTTAATTAATAGATATCTTCTTAATGAATTTACAAGCATAATAAAGAGATAAAAAGATAATTCATAGACCTGTAAGATTTCATGATATGATTCAAAATATGTAGTATAGGACCGATTGATAAGAAAACAAAAAAAAATAATACTATAATAACATCTAACATTCATACTAGATTTGATAAAAATTAAATTCCCTAACAATATCAAACAAATTAAATTTCCTAACAATATCATATAGAAAACTCCAATAAAAATTATCACATACTTCAATGATTATATCTAAATTCCCTAACAATATCATATAGAAAACTCCAACAAAACAAATTAAATTCCCTAACAATATCATATAGAAAACTCCAATAAAAATATCACATGCTTCAATAATTATATCTAATTTGTATGGAATTGAGAGAATGTATGTCCTCTTATGCAATACCCTCAAGGAAGTGCTTATCCCAATCAAAACCACCTTATTTTGCATGTACATTATACCTTACAATACTTTCATACTATTGTCACTCATTTTTTATTATGTTCTAAATCATCTTCCAAAGGATTGTTCAATGAAAATTATAAATCATTTACCTCACCTTTCTTATAAATAAATGCAACAAAGGTGGCATTAACCTCACTTATTATATAAATTTTCATCCTCATTTCTTCAAATGTGACTAATATATCACTCTTTAACACATCCCAATATTTTTAAAAGTAAATTATCATAATTACATTAGGGTTAGTGTCTTACTAGGGTGGAAAGAGAAAATTATCACCTATAGCTCATCTAGAGATTTTTTTTGCCTTCATGATTTCATTTTATCTTTATGAAAAATAAATCAAATATTTTATTAATTATTATCCTAATACTCCTTAACATAACCAGTATCTAATATAATATATGCAAAATAATAGATTTCTTCCTTCATAATCTTCTTAATAAATTTTCTATGTACAATTGATCCATTAAAAAACAATAATAAAATATAGTAGTATAATTAAAAAAATAAAATTATTTGTATATCCTTTCTTAGTACATACCTCCCTAAATTTTGGTGCCAATATGAATCTTCTACTACATTATCATAATTATAAAGTAATTATTTTATTGAACATAGGTATCTTAGCCCATTTCATTTATTTCTACTATCTCTTAGAAATTGTTTAGATAAATTACAGAAAAATATTTGATATTCCAAAGGTTTATTTATCCCTTTAAATAATTTATATTTTCAACAAACCTAACATATATAATCCTTCAAGCCTTGCTTTGTTGCATGATAACCAAACTATTCAAAATAAATTAAAATTTTGGATAAAAAAATATTGAAAACAAAATGGATGTTGATGACCATATTGAGTAGATTAAATATAAAAGGAATGAGTTTGTGACCTAATATTATTTATAATAAAAGTATTTAAGACATTGTATATTTTATTTTCTAACCATGTGTTTGATAGTAAAATATTATCAAATATTTTTTCTATATTAATTTGTCCAATTCATATATTATCTAATTTGTTATGAAATTTTGAAGAAATATCATCATAAAATCCATTTAAATTGATAAAATAAATAAAAGCATCCATTGACATTGAGCATCCAAGAAAGCTATTTTTTCAAATAAGATAGCGTTATGTTTAATTCTATCCTAACTCTCCTCACCTATAATACATTATCACTATTATGAATCATCATTGAATTTAAAAAAAGTAATTTAATGTCTTTTATAAATTTTTCATGAAGCTTAATTATAGTTGGAGCATATATATTTATGAATTGAACTTGGATATATTTCTTTCCTATAAAACTAGTAATAATTTATTTACTTTTTACTTCTAGAAATTTCCCATGCCATTTGTAATTGCATCGTATTATTATAGCATCTCTTGAATCCCCTATTAAAAAACTAGACAATCCCTTATATTTCAACTACATCTAGATGCATATTTATAGTCTTGACTATCTTATTTTAATTTTTGTATTAATGTCATGACTATAAAAATATATCAATTTCGTAATAATTTTTTTAATTTATATGCCAAATATTACAATATACCATCTACAACATCACTTTTTATTCCTATTTATGGGCTTAGTCTTGCCATGCTAATAATTTTGATATTTTTTGGTTTTGTAAATTAATATCTTCTTAATTTTATATTTCTATTTTATCCTTATTTTGGTTTCTTTCCTTGTTTCTCTATTCCCACTAACACTTTCATCCTTATTAGTCTCTTCTATTTTTTATACTTTTCATAATTTGGCATATCATCTCTATGTTTATGCTAAACTAGAGAACTTGAAGTAAAAGCTCATTTTTTACATTTTCAACCATGGAAACCCTAACATGAAATTTATATCATCTTCAAAACATACTTTTTTTATGCTTCTCTATAAACCCTAAATTGTAATAGGTATACTCCGCACTACTTTATTTATTACACTCCCCTTAAACTAGTAAATTACAAGGGACAAAGAATTTACTATTTTATTTTATTATAAGAATTCATCTTTTCACAACGTAAAAAACTCTATATGATATACCCTTATTAAACTTAACCTCTTACACCTTATTCGTTTTCATATTTATATCAACATATTCCTTTGAATCTTTAGTTACTTCTAGCATTAAAATTGCACAATGTAATCCCTCATTACATTTTTCTTATTGGCTTTGATGAACCACGGAAACCTTCACCATAAGAGGAGCTAAAGATAATGGGATAAGAAAATCCTTGATCTAATTAACTTCTACCTCAATATGATATCGTTTCTTCATATTTAAATTTGTTTCATGACTATAAATTTACATCTCTTTTATCATCATTTTCACTTTTTATCTCTTTACACATGTATTCTCTCATACAATTTGTAACATTAAAATACAATTTTATAATATTCTTATTCATCCCATTATTCAAATATAATATCCATGAATTTGAGAATATTCATGGGAACATATATATGAGCATACACAATGTTATTTTTCACCTTTCTAATTGAACTCTCTTTTATTAGATATGATAGAGTATCACATTATTCTTTAAAATATCCTTATTGATAAACTAATATGGAAGTCTAGAAAAACTAACCCATACAAGATTTCTTTTATATTTCATTTTTCATTGAAAACCACAATCTATGATATTAAATACAATCCATATCTTCTCTAAATCATAGGCCACCAAAATTTATTTTTTCCTCAATATTATAACTAGATATGATGATGAGAAGAAAATTATTTTGGAAGGAAATTCATGAAATGATATGAAATTAATATCCACTTTGATTTTGACCATTTTGTTTGGTAATATTAATAGAAAAGAGGGTTTTGAAAGGGACCCCATAAACAAAGTACGCAAAAATACAAACAGAAGTAAAATAGAACAAAAACTATGAAAAGGGGGCATCAGTCATTGAATTGTCTTTGGCTGAAGGTCTAAGAAGAACCTCTACCTCAATGTCCTCATCATCCTTATTATAAAGGGGGCAAGATCCAACCAACTCTCTCCTCTTTCTAATCAGCCTAACAGATTTGCGAGTGCTACCACTTTCCATAAAAGTACCTGTAGAAAGACTCTCACGGTCAAAAAAGTGATAGGACACACTAGAGGATTGTTAACAACATCAATACAGATCCCCACATACCTTTTGCACAATCAAACCCTTGGCGAGGAAATTTTTTTGAACCTTATCCCAAGGAGAGGGAGTACACATCATCAAAATCCAAAATTGAACTTAACAAGACCCAAGAAGGATCATCAATCGCAGGAATGGGAAGGGAGCTCAAACTCTAGATATACCCATACTCTATATTTACCCATATTTGGTAAGCACATGAGACACCAGGTAAAAATACCAACCACAGACCACATAGGGAAGCCAAAAATAAGTTCGTTCACGCATAGAACATAACATAAAAGGACCCAAAAATGGCTCGAGAATAAAAACACAAGCTTACATGATCCAGGCCAAACAAAGCCACTAAAGTCAAATATAGGAAACCTTCCCATCGACAACTCATGAGCACCGGGAATGCCAGAGCTTTTCCATTAGAAAAAATAATGGGGGAGAGCATACATGGGAAAAAAGAAGAACACAAAAACTAGAAGGAGCTCAAAAAACCCCAGTATGGGCATGGACCATATTTTATTATTAATAGGAGAAGAAAAACTACCACCTGACCTAGATGAATAACTCCCACCACACCTCCAATAGGTGCAAAGAAAGAAAAAAAATGAAGAGGAGGAGCGCATGCTAGTGGATACCTTGCAAATAAAATCTCCAAAGGTGACATAAAAAAAGTAAACATTCCAAGGTAAAAATTCTAGAGGAGAAAGGATGTGAACCAATCCTGATGAAAGGAGAAATCGCCATCCTCTGGGTCTACTTGATAGCTCAAATAGAAAAGAAACCACTAAAAATCTATGTTAATTTGAAAAGGTACCCATGGATCCACCCAAGGCTAGTTCACAAACCAAAGCCCGTACCTCAAGAAAAAAGTAAAAGGAGGACCTCGGTTAGAGATAACCTTCCTAGGGAAGCATGAGAAGCTTTGAGACATTCCCTAACAAGTAAGGTGCAAATACGGGTAAGTTTTAGAATTTGAAATTTGAAAAATAAATGCTTCAAATGTGCCAATAGGGAAGAAACTTAGCCACCCACCCACTACAGCTAATACTAGAATACCCCATCCCCCCAACATGAAGGTATTAGCCACTAGCCACCATTTAATGAATGCAATTATGGATGCGGTTGATGACCTCAGGAGGGAAATCGCTCTACCACACCATAAATCCCTAAAGATTTACCTCCATATTTTCCATTAAATCCATAGTCGAATTTGCTTATCTTAGAATGTGCAAAATTTGAATCACCTCCAAAGTGTGAGATAAACCCACAACCTCATAAATTAAATTAGCCACTTTCCAACTAATGTGGTAGGAGCCATTGAGCATACTGATAACATTTAATGAATCACCTTCAATAATATCTCTGCTAAAACCAAAATATTTTAAAAATTGTCAACCCTAAGAAAGTCGTCCTTGCCTCAGCAACCTAAGAAGAATTCACACCAGTAGGTTTAGTATAGGCAAGGACCAATATTCCTTTATCGTCACAAGTGACCCCTCCTCCACCAGCCAATTCAGGTTTTTTCCCATTTTTTTAATCTCTAAAAAAGTTAACCTATATCCATTGTACTTACATATTAACACTCTAATGTTAGGAACCATTACATTGTAGTTTATCATTTAGTTATTGATAATTATTATGATAGTCTTGCTCTTCCTTTTTCTATAAGTATGGAAATATTACATTCAATTGGGATATTATTAGTTTCAGTTAGATATTTGATAAATGACTTTCATTACTTAATAGTGTCATTAAAAACATTATCATATTATTTTCATATGGAATAGCAGAAGAAGTATGTGTAGTATACTACTAGATAGCTTGTTGAAGATAATTATAGTGTAGTAGGTTGTTTGAGAAGAATTTAAAGATCATTAAGGAATAATGGTATTTCACATGTAATATTTGTATAGGAGTATTCCTATAATAATATAGTGGAAGGATCAAGATATTGTAAAAAGTATAAGTTAGTAGTAAAAGTGTTACTTTCATCATGTTAAATAATTAATGTATAACAATATATTCTAGAGATGTTCGATGTGTAGACAAAATGGTTTGAACAAACCCTGTAAGGGGGCCAAAGGTCCAAGGTTCAAATATCGAGCCTCACCAGACTAAATGTTTATCCCTTTATTGATGTTTTTAGTGGAATAAAAGGTTAAACATGATTATGACATGGTGGTTATAGAGGTAGAATACGTGAAGAACTATGTGGCAGCTTCTAGGATGGACAATGTAGAGTACTATCGTAGTGATAAAATTAGGACAACCTACTTGGATTCGTGGCGGTTACAAATTCCACCATGTAAATTAAAAATAATAATAATATCTTATAGATTCTTAGAAAGTATATCAAAATATAAGAAATTCTAAAGTAGTTGTGGAAGTATAATGTAATTTTTGATAGATAATAGAAAAATACAAGAAAAAAATCACTAAAAATATATGATAAATTGATTATATCATATAATTAGAAACTAAAAAAAACTATTCCATTAAAGCATAGAAGATATAACCATAATATCTTCATATAATAAGAAGAATCTAAAAATATATATTGATAGGTTTCCATCTAGAGGTATCCATGTATATAATATATTACTTCCATGAGCTTATAACATAGATATCCTTCATAGCAGGTAAGTTAAGGATTTGAGATCAAGCTAGCATGTGATAGTCAAGTAATGGAGTAAGGTCTAGAAACCCTAGCTAACCAAAGGAAGAGTTTATTTTTGTGAAAGTGTATCTAAAGTATTGTTTGGGCAAGAGCATGGGATGTAGTCATTAGATAGTTCCACAAAAACTAGATGCTCAATGGGAGGACCAAATCCATGAGATTAAAATATTTTTATAATATTAAATATATTTTTGTTCAATATTATTAAACAAAAATGTGTATTTGTTGGGTAAGGATTGAGAATCTATTTTGAATATTCTTATAATCGTACAAGCTCTACTTGATTAGTCCATGAAAGAAAAAATATTGCATGTTAAAAAATGATAAGGAAAATATGATTTGATGGTTTGTCTTCCTCAAAAAATTAAATTATGATGAATATTTATTTTCAAGTTAATTTGAATAGATAAATAACCTTTGTATCAAATAATGAAAATGCACATACTAAAGTGAATTGTATCATAATATTAACTTTAGTATATATAGCTATGCATATCACAATGTGCAATGTCTAAGATAAGCCCTTTAATACTAAATAACATCATGAATTACTTTGACTCTTCTTGCCTCTTGATACTTAAACATATAGTGAAATTTAAATTAAATGTTAGTAATTATCTCATATATCATATATCATCTATTTACCATAGGTTTTCTCATTTGTTAAATTAAAATTAAATTTCAATAATGTAAGGACAAATATGATGCAACTACTCATATATGTGAATTTTAAAGGTTAAATATAGATTGTAAAATTTCTTTAAAATATGTTATCATATTAAAATGCCATTGAGGATTTTTTTTAACAAAATAATTTTTTTATATAAAATATAATCATTCCTTAAGGTCTATTTTTATAAAATTATAAGGGGTTGAACCTAGGTAAATTAACTAGGAAAATTGAACTCTTTATAATGATAAATGTTTCAAAATATCTATTCTTGAAAGATGTCAATGAATGAAGCTCAATGTTATCACTGTCATGTTAGAGCAAATGCACATATAAACTAGTTTTTAAAATCTATTATACATTAACATTTTAATGTAATGCTATATTTAGAAAAGTTTTGGATAGAGATGTGGTATCCTAGTGAGGTGATTTATGGTGATATTTTGGAAGTGACAGAGATCAACTTGGAAGATTCGTTCTGGTCTGGTAAGTTTGATGTTGTGGGTTCCTGCCCTTCGTGGGACCCTGGTAAGATTCAGTATGGGCTAGTTGGTAAAGGGGTTCCTACTTCCTCTTCCTATGCATAGGTTTTTTTGGGTGGTTTTTATGGGGGGTAATTCCCTTATTGTGAAGTATATGGGTGTTCCTTTCATATTCTTATCCCATACATTATAGTTAACTCTTTTCTGAGTATGGGTTCGTGGGATATTGTGGGTAAAATAGCTGGTGGGAGATCATAATTGGACTCTTTTAAGTGATGGACACTTTCAAAATGGATATCGAAAGGTTCCCTTGACATTGATTCGCTTCCTCGTAACTTTTCCTTATTAAAATTTCTTGTGAGGAGGATTTGAGGAAGATTTTTGAAGGTGGCCATTGGTTCTTCAGCAAATGAGGCATTTTCCTTAGGTGTTGGGGCCTTGAATTAAATCTAGCCCTACAATGAGTTAATTTGGTTCCGGTTTGGGTTTGTCTACCTAAATTTCCTAGTTATTTATGGCATGAGAGTGTCTTTCGGGCTATGGTGTCGAAGATTGGGGACTTTATTTCTTTTGATAGAGTCTACTTGTCTCTCTCCAAAAGATAGTTTATGAGAATGTGTATTATGGTGGACATTGAGAAAGAGCTTCCTAGCACTGTGGAACTTATTTCACACCTAGGTACCTAGTCGTAATCTATTGTTTATGAAAACAAGCCTCAGGCTTGTCAAATTTATGGTTTGGGAGGGCACCACCAAAATTTGTGTCCTCAAAAGAAGCAAGTGAAGCCTTCTATCAATTGTGAGGCTCCTAGTCAGCATTAGGAGAAGATGAATGAGTGGATAATCCCAATGAAGAGAAATAGAATCTAGCATAAAAGACCTCCTTTTGCTTCCAAAGGAAAATAAATTATTTCTGCTCATCCATCCCAAACTAATGGTGGTGGGTCTTCGAGGGTCTTTCCTAGGAGTAGCTCTAAACCCTCTCTCAAGTTTATGGAGAATTAGCATCATAGTAACTTTGAAGTGGATATGTCTATGGATCTTGTTGTAGCTAGAAATATTATTCCTCTTTCAAACTTTTTCGAGGGCCTCGAGTTGGTTGGGCCTAAGGACTTCTTAGGAGACCTAGAGAGGGAGTCCTCTTTGCACAAAGTGGATTATTTAAATTCTCATTATAAAGAGGTAGTGGTATCCTCCACTGGTTGTATTTCTAGCCTGGGTGATTTCCCTAAGCATCCTATGGAGAAAGGGTCTCCAAGATTAAAAACTAGGAGCCAACATAAAAATCCTTTGGATTTAGGGTTGGCAAAGAAAGTTGGTACACCCCCATCTTAGGCAAGGAGAAATAGAGCCATGGAGGAGGCTATTTCCAGTGGTGGTTAGGTCTGATTAGTGGTATAAGAAGAAAATTATAACAAATAGCTTAAGCTTGATGAATTTAAATCCCCTCTATTGATGGGGATTGGTAAAAAATTCTCCTTTTAATTTCCATTGAAAGTGTGTTCACGGAAAACTAGAGGGCTTAATAGCTCCTCCCAAAAGTATTTGCTTACTTCATCAAGGAGGGAGAAATCTCTAGATATTTTATGTATTCAGGAATCAAAACTGGAGGCTCATGCTTCGGAGGTGATTCATATAATAGTTTGGAAATACTCTAGTTTTATGGCTTTTGAAGCCTCTAGCTCTACCGATGGTCTCCTCTTCTTCTAGGACTCTTCCAAGTTTGATGGAAACATTATTTCTTCCTCCGATGTAAATTTTAGCATCTTCTGCTTTGAATGAGGGAAATTTTTTTCCATAATTCGTGGGTTTTGGTTGGTGATTTTAACTTCCCTTTGTTTCCTTCTAAGAAACATGGAGGTAATTATGTGAACGAGCGGATTTTGTTTGATTTTTATGAATTTTTGAACCAAACGGAGCTTTGTGATATTGATATAAAAGGGGTAAAGTTCTCTCAGAGTAATTATAGATGAGGAAATAATTGTATTCAGAGAAGTCTTGATAGAGTTTTTGTTTCAAACTCTTGTATTGATATTTTTAGTGATGCTTCCTTGTCAACCCTCCCTAGGATTAGATCTAACCATAACCCTTTATGTTTGGAAATTCCTGATGGTCTTCCTTTCCTTCCTAGGCCCTTCCATTTTGATATTATGTGGTGTTCTCACTTTGAATTTGATGCTTGGGTGGTTGATTAGTGGCAAAATTATATTCCTAGGATAGGCATGTTTAAACTTTTGAGTAAGCTTAGGAAGCTTAGGATGCATCTAAATTTTTGGAATAAATTTACCTTTGGGAATATTTTTAGGGAGAAAGAACATTTAAAATATCAATTAGTTTCAATTGAATCTGTGATTGATTTTCAATGCTATTCAAATCATTTGATTAGGGAGGAAATATCCATTCTTTGTGACCTTCATAATAAGCAAGTTGAAGAAGAAATTTTTTGGAAGCAAAAATCCAGAGAGCTCTGGTTGAAGGAAGGGGACCGTAATTCATATTTTTTCCATACTTCCACTCTACGTCGAAGGGCTCATAATAGAATCAGAGATATTTTTAATTTTAATGGTTGTATTTCGATATATATCTTAGAAATTAGAGAAGCATCTATTGGTTTTTTCAGTTCTTTACAGTGTTCCACTCCTGATCATGATTTGGCTGTAGAGAACCAAATATTGGAGGCCATTCCATGTCTAGTGACTAAAGAAATGAATAGAGTCTCCTTGATCCCTTATTTGACGATGAAATTTAGAAATATCTATTATCTCTATGGGTCCTCTTAAAGCTCCCCGTCCAGAAGGCTTCCATTATGATTTTTTTCTTAAAATATTGGCATATATGTGGGGAGGATGTTTGTAATGCGATCCGACATACCCAGAGCTCTTTGGTTTTTTTGAAAGCCTTGAATTCAACCTATATTTATTTCATTCCTAATAAAGACTCGATGTCTTTTTTTGGTGACTTCATGCCCATAATTTTATATAACAAGATGTAAAATATATTCTCTAAAGTTTTGGCTAACAGGTTGAAGCCCCTCCTCCCTTTTCTGATTGATCAGGCTTAGAGCGGTTTTGTTCTAGGGAAGCATATTTTGGATGGAGCCAATGTTATTCATGAACTCATGAACTCAGTCCATAAAAATTTTAAAGCAACCTTTTTTCTTTAACTCTTATCAAGGGATTTTCCAAGGAGAACCCATCTCCTCCTTCCTCTTCATTATCATGGTGGAAGCTCCAATCTATTGTTAGATGTGGTATTTATTTTGGTTTAAGATCGACTTTACAAATCAGTATGATCTCCTATCAGCAATTTTTTGATGTTACTCTTCTCTCCTATATATTTCATGCTTGGTATGTCATGTCTATTCTAGACTACTATGGGAGAGCGATGGGACAACTGATAAATTTTATCAAAAGCATCATCTTATTTTTAAAAACTCTAAAATCTCACCAACAAAATATTACCTCTATTATGGAATGCAAAATTGTTTCCCTTCTAGCCACTTATCTCAGCCTCCCTCTTTTTGTTGGTCACTTAAATGATTCATTTTGGACTCCAGTGATGGAGAGGGTGTAGACACCAAAACAGCACCAATCCGATTATGTGACTGCAAACACTGATCGCATTGACACACATAGCCCCAAGGGCAGCCCCCAGAGGTTAAACAGTGGTCCTAACCACTCTCACAGTAGTTTTGGGAAGTCAAAGATCAATTTGACACCTTCTAGGCACTTTGCTCAGAATTCGTCCCTCCTTGGGATGAATTCAAAATGGGATCCGTCCTCCCTTGGGACGAATACAGAATCCGCTCCAGGGTGGGACGAATTCCAGGTTTGACGGGAAAAAAGTCAAAGCTTGACAAATGGCAGCTCGGATCCGCCACTTAATGCCTCCTTCATTTCATGGGAGCATGGGTGAGCGTTTTTGAGCGTTAGAGGTTGTTATAGGGGCAGTCATGAAGCCCCTAATCAGGGAGGAATCTTCCCTCCCCTGGAAGGGCATGGCTGCCATGTGGCACCTCTGCATGCTCATCCCAAGAGACCTCCAGGTCTATAAATTGATGAGTTTCCTCATCCCAAAATATACAGAGAAGGAGCATTTTGAGCAACGAAGTGCTGTCGTTTTGTTTTCACACCTATTCCCCTTTTGAATTGTGCCTTTCACATCCTTGATCTCTTTTGGAGAAGAGGTCATTGGGTGGTCATTGGAAGCACAAATCCGGAACCAAACCCAAAATTTGGCCACATTATCCCACCCAATTTGTTGACAACACATTACAAGAGATTTTGGACCCATCCCAAGTGGATTGGTGCCGAAATCAGGTTCCAACGGTGGGCGGCCCGCCCGGGCGCCCCACACTGCTGCGAGCCTAATCTTCCTTTTAGGAATGATTGGGGATTCATGGCAGATTGTTATTTTTTGTCATTTTTTTATTTTGCATTCTATCCTATGCTGCTTAGATAGCTTGTAATTTCGATTTCGTAATGCTTTGATCAAATCTTATCATGTTTTATCGCTTTTGTTGTCCTCACTAACTTGCAGGTAGTAGCATCAAATTCCCATTGATGGAGGCCAAATTGGGGAAATCTGACCATCTGGGTCTTCCCAAAATGCCTCCAATTAGCTAACCCCAAGTTTGTAGGTCTTTTGGAGCTCCCTAGATGTGACATTTTGGGCAGTATCACTTCGGCACTTTGTTGCAGGTGAATTCGTTCTACCCCGGAGCGAATTACAGTCGGATCCGTCCCACCCCGAAGTGAATTCAAATCAGTAAGGAAATCCCTGACTGTTTCTTTTGCAATGCCTTCTTGGTGATGTTTCTATGTCCTTGCCAAGTTTTCATGTCATTTGGATAAGTTTTAGTTGCAGTTTAATTCATTTTCCCATCTGCTTATTGTAGGCTTGAGGATCGCATTGCTTTGTCTTGTTTGCAGATGCTACTAACGGTTTCTTGTTCCTTTGAATGTAGGGTCTGAACATCGGAGGAGCAGCAAGGAACCAACACTCGTATACACAAGCGGTGGCGACGTTTGGTCCGCCCATCTTACATGTGGGCACGCGGAAGAGGGATGGCTTTCCATTGATGCGACCAAGAGACAAGTTTGATGCTCCTCGCCCCTAAAAGGGGAGGAAGCGGATTGTAACCGGATTTGAAATACATTAATAAAAGAAGAGGGTTGTTTCATTCCATTTGGGTTCCAATTTGTCTATGCTTTCTCCATTTTATGCATTTTAATTCATAGCATCAAGTTTAGTTTTGTTCTTGCATCGTACTTGGAGTTTTTCCCTTTTTGTTTCTGAAATCTCGTGCTTTCAGTGGCGATCATGGTGGGACCCTATTCCCTACTTTTTGAGATCAAGAAACTGATCAAAATTTGTGTTTTCTTGCTTACAGGTGCCATTTTTTGAACTTTGACTGTTCATTACAGCCTGTGGTGAATACAGTACTAGAATTCGTCTGACCCTGGGACAAATTGGAAATCGTCTCAACCCAGGACGAATCCTATTCTGGTATTCGTCTCACCCAGAGATGAATTTTTGTCTATGCAGTTTTAGGGCCGAGAGTCAGAGACAGCCGATTTGGGCAGAAAAGAGGTAACAGTTTTTAACAGTTCCTGTCATTTTCTTGTTTTTGTTTTCTGTTTTTTGTCCATTCTTGCTTGCTTAGGTAAATATGTTGTTGCTTGTTTCAATTTCATTAAAATGAACCCCACACACATCACGTGGTAAAATTAAACCAAGGAGCTGGTCGTAAAACCCCAGCCCTTGATCAAGACCAACGGTGGATTTCATCACCACCTTGGCTTGATTTTTGCATCCATTACCCCGATTGTCACTGTTGCTCGACGTAAATCCTGATGAAAGATGACCGAGTGTAGCTGGGGTGATTCCCAACACACGAGGATAAGTCTTCTATGGTAGGTGTCATAAACAGGACAATCCCCCTTTCGTACCACCTATGTTCCACGTACCATCTGCTCTCACGTACCTATAGTTTCCCTCTCGTAAGGGCGGGTATATAGAGAGGTTGGTATATCGGCCTGGCAATGGTATATCGAAGGGGCGACCATTTATGGGAGTCATATGAGCCTTCATTATGCATTTAAACGTTCTTCAAAACTTTCAAAAACAAAAACAAAAATCAAAAACACACTAAACCAGGTTTAGGACACACTCTCAATATTTAAACGAGATAATCACCGTTTGTGTATGTGTGTGTTCATTTTTGTTTAGTGTAGCATAAAAAAATCATAAAAGAGATAAAATCTACATAGCTTGTAGGAAAGCACCACCATGGTGTACACACGTAGCCAAGCCCAATCAAGGGCGGAAGCTACGAAAAGTGTACAAGGGGGCACAAGTCACCTCCGCTATAGCCCTAAGGACTTAGTTATACCGCCTTGGTGGCCTAACCCACAAGAGAGTCCGCATCAGTCCAGGTCAAGATGGAATTATAGGGACACCCCATTGGGGGACACGCCCGTCCATCATAGCCCCTTTCGGGAAGAGTCCTTACATGTGGCACTCAACATAGATAAAAGGGCTCCCTTAGAAGCTCGATATGAGTGGCCACCATGCGATGAAGTGCTAGAATGATAGAGGGTCCATGAGGAGAGGCCTCAAGATTATATCATCCCTTCATTGCCTCCTCTCATTGTCAGAAACAACAGGACAAATCCGGAGCACAAGGCTCCTCTGACAGGGCGAGCCAACTCCGCCCGCCCCTTTCACACTTATGAAAGGGAGAATGAGGAAGACCCCTATCTTCCTCAAGAGCAATATACAACGTGGGAGCAATGCGCCTCTGCACCTGCTATGTACCAAAACCATCCTTCGAGGCCAGAGCCTCGAGTAAATGCCGCCAACCTCGATAGGGGGAAGCGACCTATAGAGATCTCGGATCACCGTGACCGAGATAAGTGCATAGGAGAGGCATCTAGGCCTCCGAGACTCAATATGGTAGAACAGATTGACCTGGTAGTCGCCAGACATGCCGCCCACCAAGCGTAGATTATGCAGCTTGAGCAAGATCAACAACAACTAGAGCATTTATATCGCCTCAGTAAAGAGCGCATTAGGTGCCAAACAGATGAGCTATTGCATAACACCATGCCAGAGAGGGTTTCGACCCCTCGCACCCAAAGGGCAAAACCATATGAGAGGCGTAACCCCTTGGTA
Source organism: Wollemia nobilis (assembly GCA_028583015.1). Lineage (NCBI taxonomy): Eukaryota > Viridiplantae > Streptophyta > Pinopsida > Araucariales > Araucariaceae > Wollemia > Wollemia nobilis. The sequence goes on from JAQPPZ010017095.1 coordinate 8,479,715, forward strand.
CGAGACAGGTCCCCGTGACCTAACCAAGCGCTGCCTCCAAGACCTCCTAGACCTGAACGGGAGGCCACTCCCTGGAATAATGATGGGCTCCCTCCGTGAAGACCCACTCATGGTCATAGGTCTCGCCCAGAGACTCCTCAAGAAGCCTATGAGGAGTATGAACAAGAAGAAGAGTGGGCCGAAATGCCCTATCAAGGCGGAGGGGTTGCTATCCGGCCACCTCTCCACAGGCCTCAAGTCTCCCACAACCCACAACGGGAGCAAATTAGAGAGGAAGAGATTAAGTCTTCTGATGCATATAAAGCGTTGTTAGAGCATTTGGAGTCTATGGAAACCAAAGCTATTGGGCCCCAAAAGCCCACGTTACGTCAACTCCACAGTCATCCGGTGCATCCGTCCGTGCCTACACCCCCTTATCCTGAGCACTTTAAGTTGCCTCAGCTGGCAATCTTTAAAGGTGAGGAGGATGCCCAAGAGCATGTGACGAGGTTCCTGAGCCAATGCTTTGGCATTCAGGACAATGATGCTTTGTTGCTGAGGACCTTTATAACCACATTCGTAGGCCCTACCTTGGATTGGTTCACCCAATTGTCGAAGCACAACATCAGCAACTTGGATCAGTTAGTGGATGCGTTCCTCGAACGCTTCACCTTCAACACCAAGAAGAAGGCATCACTAAGTGATTTGGCCAGCCTCAGGTAGTATGAGGAAGAGACTATGGTGGCCTACGGGAATCGGTGGAGGACTCTGCTTTCCAAGCTACCCTACCTTCCCCCTATGTCCGACCTTACACAGATGTTTTCAAGAAGTTGTTTGAGATCGATATCTATGCTATTGCAGCTGCAGAAATATGCCACCTTAGAAGAGGCTCTGGCGCAAGCCAGAATCATCGAAGAGATCAAGATACAGGATGGCGAGATCGCCAAACCTAAGAAAAAATAATGGAACAAAAACACCAAAATAGGGACTACGCAACAAAAACCCGCTGCGGTTAACCAAGTTGCTATAAATGTTCCTAAGCCTGCACAAGAAATACAACCTCAAAAGGCTAACTATCAAGCAGTGCCCCCTAACAATTATGAAAGAGAAAACCAGAAACAGGGGCAAAATCAGCAGCATCGCCCTAGGCGACAGTTTACACCCTACACGGAGTCTAGGGACTCCCTATTTGACCGCTTGTCAATGGCAAATTTGATCAACCTCCCGGAAATTCAAACCATAGATCCCAATGCACCGAAGCCTAAGGGGTACCGGGAGGATTTGTACTGTAAATTCCATCGACGACAGGGACATGACCTTAATGCATGTTGGAAATTCAAAGGCTTGATACAAGACCTGATTGACAACAAGACATTGGTTGTAGACAACCCCGTAGCACCGAACAACCAGCAAATGGGAGTTTTCAGAGACCCCTTGCCTGCCCATGAGGCGCAGGAAAAACCCCTTCAAATCAATGAGGTGCAACAGAATTGCCCCATGCAGGGGTATGTAGGGATGATAAGTATAGTGACTAGGAACAAGAAATACCTAGGAGCTGCTCCCGCGGTAGCCACAAGAGAAGTTCCATCAACATCACAGTCTCAACAAAACCCTATGCAGCTGCCTCCGCCTAGACCCATGGCCATGATTCGGACTAGACTTACCCAAAGTCTATGGACCACGTTGGCTAGGCTCTCCATATATGAGCTTATTCAACAATCAACGCCCCATCGGGAGGCTCTTATGGAGATATTGAAGGCTATCGAGTTGCAGCCCTAGGAACCGAATTCCTTCAACAACTTTGTGGGGCATGTCAAAAGATGCACCGAGCCAATCATCACTTTTTGGGAAGATGAAGTGAAGTTAGTGGCTGATGACATAGCGGATCCACCCCTGCACGTTATCGCGTGGGTCAACAGGATCCCCTATAAGAGGGTGTTGGTAGACACTGGCTCGTCTAGTAACATCATTACTACAGTGGCATTGAAACATCTAAAGTTGTCGACATCTCACATCACGGCCTCCACATATACACTACGAGCATTTAACGATGCAATCTGCTCGATAGTCGACACAATCGTCCTACCCATTCAAGTAGGACAAAAGACGATACCAACATTGTGCCATATTTTGGAAGGTGAGATGGCTTACAACATCTTGTTGGGCCGGCCATGGATCAGGGACATGAAGTGTGTCCCATCAATAGCACATCAATGTCTGAAGTATACATTTGAAGGGGAGGTACATGTGGTCCCGGCAGACCTAGAACCCTTCAAGTATTGCAATGCAGTGCAGTTGATGCCACAGTCGACCCTTCCATCAATGCATTTGGATTTCTAGTTGAATCCATCTCGACAGGGTCCGATTTTGCAAGCATCCCCAAAGGTAGATCCACCAAAACCCCAGCCAAGTCCATCTTCATCAGTTGGTCCTTCATCAACGATGCCACCTATCATGGCCAAATAGAAGGACAAAGGGAAGAAACCCCTGGAGGAGGCACAACCTCTGGAAGAGGCGCCACAATCAGTCTCAAACATCTCTATCGAAGAGATGCCTAGTAAAATGGAAGTGGAGGCTCCTAGCCCACCCGACATGGAGTGGAGTCCGGAAGAGCTTCCGTTCCCTCCCCCTCAGTCACCAACAATCACTGTTGAAATGGCCAATACGGGCCTGGGGGAGTATCTGGTGCGGAATTTTGTAGCAACGCCCACACTAGAGTCCATGCAAGACATTGGGAGACCTCGCCTCCCCATTGGTACAATTGTTCCTCTAGGCTACCCGCAAAACCAGACTAACTTTGTGTATGGGGGCCTTGATCATGGCACTGAGCCATGCATGCAAGAGGATGAGGATGAAGAGCCTTTCGTAGAGGATGTAAACTATCTGTCCAACCCGGACTTCGCTCTGAGATATCTTGGCCAATGCAATTGGCATGGATACGGGTTAGGCCGGTATGAGCAAGGAGTGCGTGTCCTTTGTCAACCAAGATACCAAATGCCTTATGACAAGTCAAGTGTAGGGTTCAATCACCCCCTGCCATTAGACATCTTGGTCGAAGACATGCAAGGCCTGAGGATAGGCCACAAGGGTGGATTGGCATCAGATCCATATGCCAACCCTAACACAACATACACATTGGGGGATTATCTCCCATGGTCAACAACCACCCTTGGTAACCTCAATCGCCCTTCCCCTTTGTTAGAGAGAGGCGAAAGTTTGGGGACCCACTTTTAGGGCGGATATAAATAGTGTCAAGAAGGATCTTCGAAAGATGAGTCAGACTATGAGCCAGCATCATATGACCCCTTCAACTCAGATAACAATCACTCGTGAGTGATTCCTATGGACGACTATCACGAGAATATTTTGACAATGTTTCCTCTAGAGGCTCCAACCGAGCCAGTGATACATCAAGAGAATCAGGCCCCCCCATAGAGAGTGGAACAACCACAGTGGGGCCAGATAAATTTTCTTGAGCAAGGTGAGCCCTTAATGCCGCAAGCAGTCAGAGCCAACGAAGGCCTTTGGATCTCCGATAGTGATTATGAAGATGAAACAGAAATGGCATATCTTAATCACATGCGACAGATGCAACATCGGTGCCCCTTGGAGATTAATGACATATTTGAACAGATGGGCATACTGCCAGGGCATGAGTGGTACGTAGACCCAGCAGGGTGGGACCAAGTGTTGGATCCATGGCTCCAAGTTTATGACGAGCACCGTCCACCCCGAGACCCTATAATGACATTCCCCCCCCCCCCCCCCCCCACTCCACACCAGTTGGAAGATGGATCCCTATTGTCGGTTGAGGAGACGACTAACGTAGACATCGGCTCAGATCCAATGAATCCACAGATTATCAAGCTAGGGGTAAGTTTATCCCCCAAAGAGCAAGCCGACTACATTGCCCTTCTCAAAGAGAAGAAGGAGGTTTTTGCATGGTCATACAGAGATATGCCGAGGCTAGATCCACAGCTAGTCACGCATAATTTAATGCTTGATCCGATAGTCAAGCCTGTTAAGCAAAAACTATGCAAGATGCACCCAATAGTGGCCTTGATGGTCAAAGACGAATTGCAAAAACTATTGGATACATAATTTGCCATCTACATGGATTATCCGCCATGGTTGTCCAACATGGTGCCCATCAAGAAGCCTGATGGGAGGATTCACATATGCACTGATTTTCGTGATCTAAACAAAGCGAGTCCTAAGGATGATTTTCCCTTGCCTAGCATCGATGCATTGGTAGACGCTACAACGGGCCACGAAATGCTATCCCTCATGGATGGTTTCTCGGGATACAATCAGATTCGTATCAATCTCGAGGACCAACTAAAAATGGCGTTCACAACGCCCTGGGGGACATTTTGTTACAAGGTCATGCCTTTTGGCCTTAAAAATGCTGGCGCCACCTACCAACGTGCCATGATGTACATCTTCCATGATTACATGCATAAAACTTTGGAAGATTACATGGATGATTTGTTGGCCAAGTCTCTCTTACGCCCAAATCATCTCGGTGACTTAAGCAAGATCCTCGATCGCCTCATGGAGCATAAAGTCAGACTGAATCCCAAGAAGTGCGTTTTTGGCGTCACATCTAGAAAGCTCTTGGGTTTTATAGTCTCAAAGTGAGGCATCGAGGTGGACCCAAACAAATTCAAGGCAATCCTTGAAATGCTTCCCCCAACTACCATCAAGCAGCTCAGAAGTCTGCAGGGTAAGGTCGCGTCGATCAAGCGCTTCATAGCACAGTTATCGGACAAGTGCCGACCCATGAACAAATTATTGCATAAAGGGGTAGCATTTCACTGGGATGACGAGTGCCAGTCAGCCTTTGACGACATCAAGCAATACTTGGCTTCGCCACCAGTATTGGCACCACCTAGACCAGGAGTGCCATTCTACTTATACATCTCAGCTATTGAGGTGGCACTGGGTGCCATGCTCGCCCAGAAGAATGAACTTCACAAAGAGCAGGCTACTTACTATCTTAGCCGCACCCTGGTCAGCTATGAACTTAACTATGCATATGTTGAGAAAATCTGCTTGGCAGTGGTGTTTGCTACCAAAAAGCTACGCCATTACATGCTGAGCAACAAGACGTATGTTGTGTCTAAGGAGAATCCATTACGATACATGATGAGTCATACTTATCATAGTAGCCACACGACGAAATGGATCATGTTGTTGACAAAATTTGACATAGAGTTTATTGGATAGAAATCCATCAAAGGACAGGTCATAGCCGATCAACTAGCAGAGGCTCCTATCGAAGACGATCAGCCTCTGGTCATAGAACTACCCGATGACGGGGTCTTCCATGTCTCGAAATCAACTGATTTTGATGAGCCTGAGTCACAGGCTGACATAACCCTATTTTTTGATGGTTCTAAATGTGAGCAAGGGGGTGGCAGAGGAATTGTATTCTTCACACCGCAAGGGGCTCCAATACCCTTGTCATTTAAATTAGACTTCCCGTGCACCAACAATAATGCAGAGTATGAAGCCTTGCTCATAGGTCTTCAGATAGCAATCACCATGAACATTAAATGATTGAACATCTTTGGTGATTTGCTATTAATCGTCAATCAAGTCAAAGGGGTATTCCAATGTAAATGCCTAGTTTTGTAGGCCTACAAAGCCCTTGTGGACAAATTCCTAGCAAAGCTTGAATGGTACGACATCGAGGCACTCCCTCGATCATCGAATCATTTTGCGGACACTATGGCCTCTTTGGGGTCACTAATCCCGCAAGACCTTTCTGGTGATATGACAACCATTCAAGTCAAAACATTATCGCAATCCGTGATGGAGCGTGCAAGCTCCGATTTAACGCCAGGAATCCACATGATCCAGATTGAACCACCTCAGGATCGGTTCTCTCGAATCCATGACTGTTTGAAGCACGCCAACTGGGGGGCCTTGTTCTCCCCTACTCCCCTTAATAGCAACACCACGCTATTCTTACAAGTTCTTTCCCGCTCAACTTTTTCTAGGGATGAACTTCAAGAGGGATTGGCTATTCATACCGTCGAGGCTTCTGATCATCAGGATTGGTATTCACCCCTCAGGGACTACCTCAAGCTAGGTAACCTCCCACTTGGATTGACACATGCCACCAAATGAGCATTCAAGAAGAAAGTGGCAAAGCATGTCTTGTTAGGAGACATTTTGTACCGTCGTAGCTATGAAGGAATCCTCCTTCGGTGCTTGGACCAGCAAGAGTCCACTTGGGCGATCGCCCAAGCGCACGATGGTACGTGTGGTGGCCACTTCAGTGGTATGGCCATCGCCAAGCGCATTCTTCGCATGGGCTACTATTGGCCATATTTAGAGCGAGATTGTTGCGCATATGTGAGGAAGTGCGTGAAGTGTCAACATCACGCCAATTTGACACACGTACCTTCCCAGGCCTTGCAGCCGATCCAATCGGCTTGGCCATTTTTGTAGTGGGGCTTAGATCTCATCGAAAATATCTCCCCTGCATCGTCCGGCCATCATACATTTATCATAACGGCCATAGAGTACTTCACCAAGTGGGTGGAAGCGGTTTCGCTAACCTCTACGACTGGACCCCGCATTATGGAGTTCATTTTGCATAACATCATATGTCATTTTGGTATTCCATCCAAGATAATCTTGGATAATGGGACGTCATTCAAGAACAAAGACGTGCGTGCTTTGACCACAAAGTACAAAATTCAGCATAGTTTTTTGACACCCTATTATCCGCAGGCAAATGGGCAAGCAGAGGCATCAAACAAAATGCTAGTTGCTATCCTTAAAAATACAGTCGCAGACAGTCATAAGGATTGGCACATTCAGATCCCACTTGCCCTGTGGGCTTATCGCACTAGCATTCGGACACCCACTAGGGCAACTCCATTTTTGCTTGTGTATGGCTCCGAGGTTGTCATGCCTCTTGAGTTGGAAATTCCCTCCCTACGCATATCAATGCAAGAGTTCATCGATGATGACACTGCGAGGCAAGCCCGGTTAGACCAACTTACGTTGCTCGATGAACGACGCATTAATGCTCTTAAGCATTTACGTATCTATCAAGAGCGGCTGAAGAAAGCATACAACATGAGAGTTCACCTGAGGGATTTTCAGGTTGGTGACTTGGTCTTGAAGGAAAACTAGCAGAACTCTAGTTTGCCGTCCCATCTCAGGGACAAGTTCACGGCAAATTGGTTAGGTCCATATGTAATTGATAGCAAGATAGGACCCGGGACGTACCGGCTAGCTTCCCTTGATGGAGTCAAAGAACTCGAACCCTTGAACATCAGTCATTTGTGACCATTCCATATCTAAAGCAGCCAATCCCAAAATGCTCCAAGGATTCCCGTAATCACTTGGTCAATCCCAAAATGCTCCAAGGATTCCCATAATCACTTGGTCAATCCCAAAATGCTCCAAGGATTCCCGCAATCGCTTGGTCAATCCCAAAATGCTCCAAGGATTCCCACAATCGCTTGGTCAATCCCAAAATTCTCCAAGGATTCTCGTAATCGCTTGGTCAATCCCAAAATGCTCCAAGGATTCCCGTAATCGCTTGGTCAATCCCAAAATGCTCCAAGGATTCCTGCAATCGCTTGGTCAATCCCAAAATGCTCCAAGGATTCCCACAATCGCTTGGTCAATCCCAAAATGCTCCAAGGATTCCCGCAATCGCTTGGTCAATCCCAAAATGCTCCAAGGATTCTCGTAATCACTTGGTCAATCCCAAAATGCTCCAAGGATTCCCGCAATCGCTTGGTCAAACCAAAATGCTCCAAGGATTCCCGCAATCGCTTGGTCAATCCCAAAATGCTCCAAGGATTCCCGCAATCACTTGGTCAAACCAAAAAGCTCCAAGGATTCCCGCAATCGCTTGGTCAAACCAAAAAGCTCCAAGGGTTCCCACAATCGCTTGGTCAAAAGAAAAATAAGAAATATCAAAAACAATAAAATCATCAAAAATAACAAAAACTTGCATCTCATCTCCATGCATGATCAAAATCATCACAAAATTAAAAATCTCTTTTTACATCCCATTTTCATACTCACCAAGATCAATCCATCAAAAACACAAAAATAATAGTTGCATTAAGCATCGCATCCCTACATTTGCATATTTGTGGTCATACAGGTCAAGGCACCATAGACTGTAATTACTTGGTAAAGTCCATCTTCATTCCATATCTCTCCGCTATATAAACAATCCATCAAAAATAAAATGCTATCCATATTTTCGCCATACTATAGTCAGTTGTCTTCTAATGTATCAGGAGTTTTTGTCATTCAGCTGCCAATAGCTTTCTAACCGAAACTGTACCAAGTCAGATAGATTTTACGCAGGTAGAATTCTACTTGGATCACACCTTGTTACGTAGCATCCCAACACAAATTAAAACACATAAACATTCCCAAGTTGTGTGAACGAAATATGAACCCTGCAAAGCAATCCAGGTCACCATAAGAGAAACGGTTATCTTGCTCATCCCCCTGTGCGAATGACCCCAAAGAATGTTGAGAGTTGGCAAAAGGACAAGCATCCTCCCTACCCAATTCCCCATGAATCCCAAGTTCTCAAAAGTTGCAAAACATCAAAATTTGCACATGTCAAAACTCCAAAAAATTTGACATCACCCTCAAAGTGCATACATCAAAAGGCACAAACAATAGTGATTCTCGTCACTCCACATCCTAATCCCTTGCTCAAAAGAAAAATTATTAATACAAAAATAAACAGTGATTTTTATCACTACAAAAGAGCAAGTATCCCAATACAATTGAAGAAAAGAAGGGAGTTGAACTTGAATCCCTAGAACTCTCAGCATTCAGAAGGTCATGAGATAAACCTCAGTACCGGTTTGGTTGATAGCCTATCGGTCACTCATGGCAAACCTCTCGCATGACGATATATCTGCCGCATTAACTTGTGTGCAGATCAATGTTTGCATGTGGATGAGCTAGCTTATGGTATCCTAGATTGCACCGCAGATTAATCTGACTAAATACAACAAAGGAGTTAGTGGAGCTAATTAGGTGATCCTCAGTACAGGTTTGGTTGACATCCTATCTGGCATCGGCGGTATCCTGACAAATGCCACATCAAACGAACTCAATTGCACACACAGGGATGTGAAATAACTTGGTCAAAGACAAGTCCGATTCATACCTTGTTCAAAGTCTTGTTAGATAAAAGTACAGCCTTGGCTAGTTAGTTCAAACATCTGAATCTCAGAAAACCTAACTACATTCTAAACCAACTGTAATATCTTTTCATCTTTACTTCACCACAAAAAAAAATACAAAAATAACATACAAGAAAAGACATGTATGCCTACAAAGCTATTCACCGCAGCAATCGCCTAGGACAAAAAGCCATACAGTTCTGAACAGTCTATGGTGCGACCTCCAAACATCACAAATTCAATTCATCCATTCCATTTTTGCATATCACATATAAATCAAAAACATTTGCATTCATCATAACATATGCATCCATCAAAATAAATTAACATGCATACATCCATATTCATCAAACCATCATGCATAAAATCAAATCATCACATGTGCATAAACAAAATAAAGCCGATATATATATATATCATCAAAAATGCCTGTAGGCTACAAAGAGTTGGTCCTCTGACCCCACAAAAAAATCCAAAATCCCAAGCCTAAGGCATCGGCCATCGTGATCACATAGGATCGGTGTGATGAGAACTACCCCCCATGGTGTGGGTCTAATGGGACCCCTTAGGGCAGCTGCTGCTAGCCCCCACATCACGCCTACTACCACCTCCCTCATCCAATCACCTACGATGAGATGATGCTGACTGCTCAGTACCACTGTCCCTCATCCGGCATGAAGAGCCACCTCCCGAGGGCTTAGGTAACCGCCCACCAAGCCGGATAATCTCTCCCTCCATATCCAGCCGATGTCGAGACCAACCCGCCTCTCATCGCAACCACTCTGCCTCTCGTCGACGGTAGTAAGCTACTGCCTCATCGCGTTGTGCTAGCTACGTCCGTAGGAGATATCTCTCCTATGCAGTGCTGGTATCCCAATCCCCCTGATGATGTGCAGTAAATGCACTCTCCCACTCCACCAATGAAGCCCATAGGAGATCCCTCTCCTACAAAGCTTCACCCAACTCCTCATCCTGCCTCTGCAGCAACTCTGCCAACCGTGCATTCTTAGTGCGTAACCCTGCATCCATGTCCTCCGCATCTGCTCGAGGCATGGGCATCTCTAGAACAATAGCCTGCTCTGGCTCCCACTGCTTCGTGATGTCCTGCATCTTCGACTGATCCGGAGCCCCAAGATCTGCATCCATACCATCCACCTCCACCATCTTCGCCTCCTCCAGCGGAGCTCCCCAGTCATCACCTGGTGCCTCGGCACCCTCCTCGCCCGCGGTTGCTGCCCCCGTGCCTCCCAATGGCCCCTCGCCTTGCCATCATTGTAGGGTCCACCATTGGTCGTACTTTGTAGTAGTCCCGACATCGTCCACATCCGGGACGTCAATCACCGTGTTTGAATCCTCACCAAAACAAAAAACAACAAAAATTGAACAAAAATGCACCAAAAGCAGCAATAAACCTGTCCAATGAGAGTACTTTTGCACTTGACATTTCGGGCATGCAAAACAGATGTCGGGGTCACAAATCCTCACTATCCTACTCCCTAAGAAGGCTACCATAGCCGGACCGCTCCACGGGAAGATGGATTTTTGAGAATTTCATCCCCAAACGGCATCGCCAAAAGGGTCAAAAACCCACCCAAAAATAAGTAATAACATTGTCGAACGAAGGCGCCTTCGCGCCTGACATTCTTGGCATCCAAAATAGACGTCAGGGTTATAAATCATCACCATCCTACTCCCTAAGAAGGCCACCATGGCCGGACCGCTCCATAGGAAGACAGATTTTTGATAATTTTAGCTCCAAACAGTGTCGCCCAAAGGGTTAACACCCACCAAAAACAGGTCTAAATGTCGGAAAACTGCACACACGTTCAAAGATAAATCTCTGAAGGCACCCTTACACAAGTCATCTTGGGTCAAGCGACTCATCGCTTTTCTCATGAAGGTCATTCCATAATTAATTTGTCGCTTGAGGGGGTAGTCACACTTAGTCATTAATCAACACACACACACCCAATCATGGAAAATGGCATGCATTCAAAGGATCATTGACAAAGACAATTACGCTCCTACTTGGGGCAGTAAACAAGCAACAATCACAAGCTGGTCAAACACTTGGAATTCTTGAATCATGAACTCAAGGTTCCCATAGACAAAAGGTTGCACCCTTTGCCTATTCATGACAGATCAATGTCCAAGTTCAAGTAACACCTCACCGAAAAGGTTAACACTTGAGTTGAGTTTCTTCGCTCGTCAAAATCAAGGATTCAAGAATGCATGTCCTTTCCATGCTTGGGGCATCAAGAGTTGGTTAGGTTACTAAGAAACCCTAATCATTAGTGCTTTGGTTATCTAATTTTGCTCGACACTATGCCATGCACAGCACATCCCAAAAAGGGGCATCTATAGACACCAAAACAACACCAATTCGATTATGTGACTGCAAACACTGATCGCATTGACACACAGCCCCAAGGGCAGCCCCCAGAGGTTAAACAGTGGTCCTAACCACTCTCACAACAATTTTGGGAAGTCAAAGATAAATTTGACACCTTCTAGACACTTTGCTTAGAATCCATCCCTCCCTGGGATGAATTCAAAATGGGATCTGTCCTCCCCTGGGATGAATACAGAATACGCTCCAAGGTGGGAAAAATTCTAGGTTTGACGGGAAAAAAGTCAAATCTTGACAAATGGTAGCTCGGATCTGCCACTTAATGCCTCCTTCATTTCATGGGAGCATGGGGAAGCGTTTTCAAATGTTAGAGGTTGTTATAGGGGTAGTCATGAAGCCCCTAATCAGGGAGGAATATTCCCTCCCATGGAAGGGCATGGCTGCCATGTGGCACCTCTACATGCTCATCCCAAGAGACCTCCAAGTCCATAAATTGATGAGTTTCCTCATCCCAAAATATACAGAGAAGGAGCATTTTGAGCAATGAAGTGTTGTCGTTTTGTTTTCACACCTATTCCTCTTTCAAATTGTGCCTTTCAGATCCTTGATCTCTTTTGGAGAAGAGGTCATTGGGTGGTCATTGGAAGCACAAATCCGGAACCAAACCCAAAATTTGGCCATATTATCCCACCCAATTTTCTGACAACACATTACAAGATATTTTGGACCCATCCCAAGTGGATTGGTGCCGAAATCAGGTTCCAATGGTGGGCGGCCTGCCCGGGCGCCCTGCACTGCTGCGAGCCTAATCTTCCTTTTAGGAATGATTGGGGATTCATGGCAAATCATTCTTTTTGTCATTTGTTTATTTTGTATTCTATATTATGCTACTTAGATAGCTCGTAATTTTGATTTCGTAATGCTTTGATCAAATCTTGTCATGTTTTATCGCTTTTGTTGTCCTCACTAACTTGCAGGTAGTAGCATCAAATTCCCATTGATGGAAGTCAAATTGGGGAAATCTGACAATATGGGTCTTCCAAAAATGCCTCCAATTAGCTAACCCCAAGTTTCTAGGTCTTTTGGATCTCCCTAAATGTGACATTTTGGGAAGTATCACTTCAGCGCTTTGTTGCAGGTGAATTCGTTCTACCCCGGAGCAAATTACAGTCGGATCCATCCCACCCCGGAATGAATTCAAATCAATAAGGAAATCCTTGACTGTTTCTTTTGTAATGCCTTATTGGTGATTTTTCTATGTCCTTGTCAAGTTTTCATGTCATTTGGATAAGTTTTAGTTGCAGTTTAATTCATTTTCCCATCTGCTTATTATAGGCTTGAGGATCATATTGCTTTGTCTTATTTGCAGATTCTACTAACGGTTTCTTGTTCCTTTGAACACAGGGTCTGAACATCGGAGGAGCAGCAAGGAACCAACGCTCATATACATAAGTGGTGGTGACGTTTGGTCCACCCATATTACATGTGGGCACGCGGAAGAGGGATGGCTTTCCATTGATGTGACCAAGAGACAAGTTTGATGCTCCTCGCCCCTAAAAGGGGAGGAAGCGGATTGTAACCGGATTTGAAATACATTAATAAAATAAGAGGGTTGTTTCATTCCATTTGGGTTCCAATTTGTCTGTGCTTTCTCCATTTTTACGCATTTTAATTCATAGCATCAAGTTTAGTCTCGTTATTGCATCGTACTTGGAGTTTTTCCCTTTTTGTTTTCGGAATCTCATGCTTTTAGAGGGTTCAAATAAAATTAACCTCATGGAAAGGAGTGCTTCTCAATAAAGCGAGTAAGGTTGTGCTGGTTCAGAGTACACTTCAAAGCATTTCCATCTATTTCATTTCTCTCTTCAACCTTCCTGGTAGCATGGCACATAAATTTGATAGCATTTGTAAGGCGTTCCTTTGGGTTGGTCCTGAGCTTAAGGGTAAGTTTCACTTAATATCTTGGGAGAAAATTTGCAAAAGGAAAAAATATGGAGGCTTAAATCTTAAGAATGTGATCTTTCTAAAATAGATTTCACTTGGATGAAAAGATGGTTATTTTCTCAAAACCTTGTGGGATAAAATGATATAATTCACTGGCATTTTGGCGGGAAACTGTCTGTGCAGGCACCGGGCGAAACTCCAGGGTCTCTGGTTGGAGGTCTCTTCCAGATCCTCCTATGGATTGATTCTACACCTCTTTGAAGGATTGCTCGTTGCCTTGGGAGGGCCCAATGGGGTCTCCTCCAGGATTTTTCGATGGGCAGAAAAGCTCATATGCTGAGAAATTAAAAGAAAACCCTGCATCTTCTTCCGATGAAGCTCAACGCAGTGTTTATCAAATGCTATTTAAGAATGCTGGAAAGGGTTTATCTGCAAACAGAGTTAACGGCTGCCTTCCACAATCTGCGTCCAGGCCAAAGATTGTCATAGAACCAAAACTGGTTGAGGATACGATTATATACCGTGCTACCCATGATCTGATCTGCAAATTCATGGGTATTCGGCCCACTCTGAACTTTCTACACACCGGGTGAGACAGAACCGGGAGCCCATTGGTGAGTACTCTCTTTGGCCTATAAGCACTGGATATTTTATTATTAGTTTCTCTTCTCTAGCGAGATAGAAACAGAGCATTTGAATCGGAGAAGAGGAGCCACGGCCCGGCGGGATTATTTATCCAATCGTGGAGAGTGGGTTTTGACCCTCGCATTGAGCCCACGGCTGTCCCGGTCCGGATACGGCTGTATGCTCTCCCAATGGAGTTTTGGGGTGAGCAAATCCTTGAGTTGATTGGTAATTCTCTAGGTAGATTTTTGGGAGTTTCAAGAGATACCATGGAAGGAAATACTGCTGTCTTTGCTAGAATATGCGTAGAAATGGACATTAGCTAGCCACTTTCAGCCGAGGTGGAATTGGAGTTGGCAGGACTAACCTGGATACATCAGCTAGACTATGAAGCCTTACCTTTCAGATGCAGAGTCTGCCATAAGCATGGCCATTTGGCTAGGTTCTGCCCAAATAGCCTGACCACAAAAGCGAAAGCTCCGTCGGGAGCATCAAATCGCCCCAGAGAGGGTAAGTTCACTTCGGTCAAAGAACCCCTCAATATCCCCCAGGGTTCTGATGCCCAGAAATATGGCTTTGAACAGCAGAAGCGGAGGAAAAACAAAAGGAGAAATGGCAAAGAGCAGTCCCAAACCAAGCCAACCAATCGATATGAAATCTTCAAATCCCTTGTAGACCAAGAAGACCAAATCATGGAAGGAGTGGTTGGGAATGATGGGGATTCTAACACCCACTCTCATGCTCCTCTATCATCTACTCCTGTCTTAGAACGGGTGATTGAAACCCCTGAGATTTTGCAGTCAGAGAACCTAGGGGCTATGGTAATTCATTCCCCTGCACAACCAGTTATTAAGGATGTCCACATGGGAAGTGCAGAAAAGAACAGAGAAAGACCAGCGTTGGGGATCACCCAGGTGGAAAAGAGGTCTAAGAATAGTAATTCCCAAGGAGCTGGTAGAAAATCCAATAAGGATCTAATAGTAGCACAAGGGGACAAGCTGATCAATGGAGGATCGATGAGAACAATTGACTCGTATTGCTCCCAAGGTTTCCAATGATTATACAATCCTAGAATGTAAGGGGTTTAAACAGTAGAACCCATCAATCTGTTGTTCAAAGACTTTTAGGAAGACACAAAACAGACTTTTTGCTCCTTCAGGAAACAAAAATGTCTTCAGATCTTATGTGTAAAATTGCTAGTAGAATATGGAGGGGCGCTGGATATATGGATGTGGCGGCCCAAGGAGCTTCGGGGGGAATTGTTACTCTGTGGAATCCTCTGGTGTGGATAGCAATAGAACATACAGCTTGGAGGGGGGTTCTCACATCTCTCTTTAAGAACATTGTTACAGCTGAACAGGTTTTAATTACAAACTTCTATGGGGCTCAAAGCATTGATGGCCAGCGACTTCAATGGAATGTTGTTCATTCAATGAGATCCTCCCGGGAAGATTGCGATTGGATTGTTGCTGGGGATTTTAATGCCAAATTATCTGCCAGTGATTAGGAAGGTGGTTTCCCGAGTTTTGGATCCAGGGGATAGGCTTCTGATTGCTCAAGTCCAGGCCTTTCACCTTGTTGATATCAAAGGTCCTGGTACTTATTTTACGTGGACTAATAAGAGAAGAGACCCACACGGTAGGAAGGTAAAACTAGACCGGTTTCGGTCTCGGAGGAAGCATTTGTGAAATGGAATATTAAATTTCAGATTTTGGAAGTCCCGAGTTTCGGACCACTTTCCCATTGTTCGGAGGGGAGGGGCTAGGACGAGGCGATACCATAAACCTTTTAAATTTGAAAATTTTTGGTTGCAAAAAGAAGATCTCCGAAGAAAAATTCCTCAGTGGTGGGAAGATGGCCGCCCACCTTTTGGGACTGCAATGTTCAAATTTCACAAACAGCTTCAATTCGTCAAGTGTAAATTGAAATAGTGGAGGCAAACTAAAAAATCAGACTTCCAGCTCCAACGGGCCCCCTTGTTGGCCAGATGGGATGAGGTGCAAAAACATTTCAGGGAAGGAAACATTTTCGAGCACCTTAAATCCGAGGATGATGATTTGCGCAAAGCAGTTGAGGATATTGATAACCAAGAAGAGATTTATTGGAAACAGAGAGCAAGAAATACTTGGTTATTAGAAGGAGACAGAAATACAAAATTTTTTCAGCGCTCTGCCTGTGCTAGGAGACAAATGAATACTATGGATTTCCTTCAAGATGAGAATGGATACTCTTTTGACACTCTTCCTGGTATGCACTCCCACTCAATGGAATATTTCTCAAAACTCTTTTCGGAAAGTATGGAGCAAGATGGGGCAGCCCAAGATGAAGTTATTGCTGTCATTCCTTCTTTAATCTCTCCTGAAGAAAACCAGGCTCTACTTAGACCTATAGATAAAGATGAACTTAAGAAGGTGGTCTTTGGGATGAGTACTGGTAAATCGCCTGGTCCTGATGGCTTCCCTATTGAGTTCTTCCAGGCCTTTTGGGATTCTCTGGAGGAAGATGTTCCGGTCATCATTGAGGAGTCCAGAACCAATAAAAGAATGCTCAAGGCTCTAAATCATACATTCATTACTTTAATTCCAAAAGGAGCAGGGGGGGTTCATTTATCTGATTTTAGACCTATTGCCTTATGCAATGTGATCTATAAAATAATTACGAATATTATGGCTGAAAGGTTAAAACCTATTCTGCATAATATAATTTCTCCGAAGCAAGGGGGTTTTGTTGAAGGGAGGCAAATTTTGGATGGAGTGATTCTTGCTCAGGAGGCTATCCATACAATGCACCAAGCTGGGAACAAAGGAATGTTCATTAAACTGGATATGTCCAAGGCTTATGACAGGGTGGAGTGGGGCTTCTTGGCAAAGATGTTGACTGCCTTTGGTTTCTCTCAGGACTGGACAGACTGGGTCATGAGCTGTATTTCTTTGCCTTCATACTCTGTTCTTATCAAGGGACTTCCCTCGCCTCCTTTTGGTGCCTCTCGAGGATTGCGGCAAGGAGATCCTTGCTCTCCTTATCTCTTCCTCATCTTGGCTGAAGGATTGGGTAGACTCTTTCTGAAAAGAAGACTTCAAGGTCAGATAACAGGTTTTAAGGTCGGGGCTGAAGTTTTGACTCATTTACAGTTTGTAGATGACACTGGATTGGTGGGAGTGGCCAGCCTTAGGGAAGCAAGAAGAATCAGAGATACTCTAAATTTCAACCTCCGGGCCTCTAATCAAGTCATCAATGACAATAAATCCAAAGTGATTTTCTTCAATATTGATCAACGGTTACAGGACAAAGTTATTGATATTTTAGGTTTCACTCGGACCTCTCTCCCAGTAGTCTATCTGGGGGTCCCTCTCCATTTCAAAAAACTGAAAATTGATGTTTGGAAGGACCTTTTGGATGGCATCAAAGATAGAATGAACCATTGGTCTAATAGATGGTTAAGTTATGGGGGTCGTCTAACTTTTCTGCAGTCAATTATTTAGGCCATGCCAATTTACAAATTCTCCGTCCTAGCTGCTCCCCAGTCTATTTGGAAAGAGCTGGATAAAATGGCTAGAAGATTTCTATGGGAAGGTGCCAAGGGAGAGAGGAAATGGGCCTTGGTTGGCTGGGATAAGGTTACCCAACCCAAGGAAAAAGGGGGTTTGGGACTAAGAAGCTCCAAGTTTAACAACAAGGCTTTGGCTGGCAAACTGTACTGGAGGTGGATTTCTCAGCCAACATCCCTCTTCAGAAGAATTCTCTCTAGCAAATACCGGGTTCTCGTCCATCCTAATGATGTGGGCCGCTTTCCACTGGAAGGTTTTGGATCTCCAGTGTGGCAGGCGCTCAAGCTTGGAGCTCAACTCATCAAAGATCAACTATTTTGGAAAGTGGGGCGAGGGGATAAGGCTCGGTTCTGGACTGATTCTTGGGACCAGAATCCTCCCATTATTGCTGTTTTTCCTGAATTGCAACCGATAAAATCTGCTTTAGAAGATAAGGGATGGATTCGAATTGAGAGCTACTTTAACACTAGTCAATTGGGGGACTACAAGATCATAAAGTTTAAGCGGTTGGATGAGTGGCCAATACCTATCCCTCCGGAGTTGGCACCTACTTTGGGAAAAATCTTGGCAGAACGGTTTCTTACTGGGAGAGATGAGGAGGATGATCTGGCCTAGGGCTATGGAAGCCTTGGGGTTTATACTGTGAAAGAAGGATATGGTGAGATCCTCCCAGAGCCCCCTCCACCCTTTTTTTTGGTTCATGACTAGAGAAAGATATGGCATCCCCAGGGCTGGCCGAAAGTGAACTTCTTCGCCTGGCAATTTTTGCATAATGGAATTCTCACCTATGACAATCTCAGACTCAGAGGCATCATTGGCCCTTCCCAATGTGTGTTATGCCATAAGCAGGAGGAAACGGCAGATCATCTAATGTTTGAATGTTCTTTCACACGACAGATCTGGAAGCGCTAGTTCTCCCACTTTAATCTTCAGGATAATGGGGTCTTGTCTCGAAGCAACATATGGATAAGCTGGAAGAAAGGTAGATTTAAATCCAATGCTCTCCGAATTGGCTGGGAGCTTGGTTTATTTTTTATCTGGTGGCAGGTTTGGTTGGAGAGAAATGCCTGTATTTTTCGTGAAACCTTCTCCTCTCTAGAAGGAATATGGCAAGTCATTTGGAGCAAAGTGGCGGAAACGGTTGCCATTCATACCGAGGGGGAAATTCAGTCTACTTTTGAGCCTTTGGACGAGGGAGCTATTTTTCAACAAAGGCAGGTGAGTGGTAGTTGGAAACCTCCTCCTGAAGGATGGATCAAAATCAATACTGATGGAGCGGCTAGAGGCAATCCGGGAAATGCTGGAATTGGAGTTGTGTGTCGCGATCATGTTGGGTATTTGCTCTATTGGGAACTGTAGGGTCTGGGATGTGCCACAAACAATGAAGCTGAGGCCTTTGCCATTAAATCTACATCCTTCTGGGCAGCCAAAAAGGGACACAGGAAGATTATTATTGAGTCTGACTCCCAAATTTTGGTGGGTGCTCTTGATTGTATGAGAAACTTTGTCTCAAAAGATTGGAGGTTGCGGATCCTAGTTTACCAAATCAAAGAGATTTGGAGGGAATTAGATGATGTGATACCTGTCTATGTGAATCGAGATCTCAATAAGGCGGCCGATTTCCTTGCTAATATGGGTGCTGAAAGGGAGGTTGGGATGCAGCTACACAGTGACATGCCTGTGGAGGATGCAGAGATTCGACAAGGCCTTGAACATTTTTTGAAATGATGTGCAGTGTTTTTTTGCTAAGGAAGGTTTCTGTCGCGATATCGCGACATGTCGCGATATCGCGACAGGTTGCGCCCTTTCGGCCTTTACCGGGTTTTTGTCGCGATATCGCGACAGGTTGTGCCCTCTCGGCCTTTGACGGGTTTTTGTCGCGATTTCGCGACATGTCGCGCCATCGCGGCCCTAGGGGAAGGCGCTTGGTTAAATTGTCGTGATATCGCGACAGTTTTGGCAATTTTGTGCTTACTGGTAAAACTATCGCGATTTCGTGACACTTTTGTTGTTGGAGAGCAAAGTGGAAAATTCGTCGTGATATCGCGATAGTTTTGAGAACTGGGTGCCGAGAGGATATTTCGTCGTGATTTCGTGACAGTTTTGAGAACTGGGCACCGAAAGGAAATACCGTCGCGATTTCGCGACACTTTTGGCGGTCTGGTGTCATAAGGGAAACCTGTCGCGAAATCGCGACATTTTTGGCTTTCCAGCGGATTGGCGAAAACTGTCGCGATTTCGCGACGCTTTTGTGTTCTGGTTGTCATATGGTGAATTCGTCGCGATTTCGTGACACTTTTGTCGAAGGGTTGCTGGTGGGTGCTGTCGTCGTGACTTTGCGACATGTCGCGATTTCGTGACATGTCGCGATTTCGCAACATGTCACGTTTTCGCGACTGTTGGCACCGCAGTGGGGGAGTCGGGTTTGACTGTCGCGATCTCGCGACATGTCGCGATTTCGTGACATGTCATTTTTTCGTGCCCAGTTGACTTCTTTGCTTTGTGTTGTGCTGGGTTGCCTTTGTGCTCCTCTCTTGTTGTGCTGTTTGCTGTTCTTGGTTGGGATGTGTTCTCTCCCGCTTGTAATTGTTCTTTGTATTAATACAAGTTTTTCATTTTTTTCAAAAAAAAAAAAAATCTTAAGAATGCAGTCAAAATGAACAAGGTGTTGGTCTCTAGGATTGTTTTGAGAGGTGTTGTTAATTCAAATCATTTATGGTGTCAGATAATTAGAGTGAGCTATTTATTTTTTATCCCATGCCTAGTGGTGGTTCTGCATTTTGGAACAGTTTGATTAAATCTAGGGATTTTACTAAAAATAACTGTTGTTGGGTGATTGGCATTGGGATATTAGTTTCATTTTGGAATGATCTTTGACTTAGATATTGCCCCCTCGTCGAGGATCATCGCTTTAGGTAAGTGTGTTTAAATTCCATGGTGGCATGATTCTCTAAGGTAGATGATTTTTAATTATTTAGAATGGTTGTAAAATTTGGTTACCCTCTCCCCCCTTCTTAAGAAACATCCAAGACAATAAAACGTGGAGTTTTCTCTTGTTTGAAATGTGTTTCTTTGTTGTGAGGCTTAAGGAGGTAGTAGAATATTTAGTCTAGAATGGTGACAGTGAAGGTTCATCCTTGGTCAAGATTGTTTATGATCTTCTCTATCTCAAGGGGGATGGCAACTTTCCAAGCATGAAGATATGGCTTAAAAACTTGACTTCTAAGATTAATATATTCTTTTGGTTGGCGGTGTAGAATAAGATTTTGACTATTGAAAATTTGCATAAGAGGGGCTTCAATTTGATTAACAGGTGTTTTCTGTGCAAGTAGGATTGGGAATCAACCTCTCACTTGTTTCTTAAGTGTCAGGTTTTTCATGAGATAATTTATTTTATTCTTTAGTGCATCAGTGTGTCTTGGATTTTGCCTGATTTGATAAGTGACTGTATTCAACAATGGATGATGCCTTCCTCTTCATCCTAGCTAAAATGCTTTTGGCAATTTCCATTACCTCATTTACTTTGGGGTGTGTGGAAGGAGCAAAATGCTAGGGTATTTAAAAACTCTAAGAAATATATCTACCATGTCAGTCAAAAAATTGTGTGGAAGGTGGTAGAGAATGTGTTATCGGCTACCAAGGACTCTTGCTCCTCAGCGCCTCATGGCCACCCAAAATTTTGTATTGAGGATTGTCTTGGTTTTCATCCGGAGTTGAGGCCCCCACTAGCTCCTAATTTGAGAAGGTCAATTTGTTGGACCCCGTCGTCTTCAGGGTGCCTTAAGCTTAATTTTGACGAAGCATTGAAGGGTAATTCGGGCTTGGCTAGGACTGGGGACATGATCCGTGATAATAGTGGTAACTTGATCTTAGCCTTTGCAGAGCATATTGGTGTCCAATATTCTCATATTGCTAAATCCCGTACCTCCTACTTAGGGGTTTTAATGCTCAAATATTTAGGTATCCATAGGGCAGTTATTGAGGGTGATTCAATGAACATCATCAACATGCTCAAAGGGGATTGTCGATCTAGCTGGTGCATTTGTAACTTAATAGATGAATCGATCTCCCATATTTTTTTCATGGACAAGGTGTTAATTAAGCACGAGTTTAGAGAAGGGAACTCGATGGTCAATTTATTGGAAAATCTTAGTCTATCTTGTCAGGGCCTATCAATATGGTGATCATATTTTTTGCCTTAGATTCTTCACCTCATGAATGAAGAGAAATCTAAAATTTTATCAGTTGGCCTTTCATCATCTCTTGTTTTTGTCGATCCTTGGGTGGTGGTGGAGTATGCAGGTCTCTGGCTTGGTGGTGGATTGTCTTTATTTCTTACACCTGAGATATCCTTGTTGGATTTTTTGGCACATTGGCCTATTTTGGTGGTGTTAGGAGGGCTTTCCCCTCTTTTCACTTTTCAAAATTCAAATTTCAAATTTTAATTTTCCTCCAATGGCCTCTTGCCTAGCGGTGTGGTGGGATTCCCTAGTTAGGCATTGGATTTTAAAAATTTCTCTGAGTATGACCATTTCAAATCATTATCTCTTTTATGCTATCTTCCTGATTTGGATGTCCTTCCATGAGATTGTCATATGAATAAATCTTTCAATGATGTTTATGCTCCGGAGGACATCCCTAAAAAGAAAAGGTTTGTCTTTCACAACCTGAATCTAATTGACATCACTCAAAGGAATATTTAGAGATCGCTTAAGGGTGTGTTGGATTTCTTGGAGGATGTTTCACATTTGGCTGCTAGGCTTGCTGAAGAGGTGGACATATTAGGGTAGAACCACCTCAGTTCACTCAATCCTATTTTTGGGTTTTGGTTTAGTGTAATTATTTTCTCTTTTGCCTTGGTTTTTTATGTTTATTTTTTTGTCTGATGGGGTGTCTAGTTCTATTGTTTCTCACCTAGGTGGCATTTTTATTGTATAGGTTGTGGAATTCCTATAAAAACCCTTTTTTTTATTAAAAGTACCAAAAAAAAAGTAATGTTATATTTAATAATATTACTATAATTTTTATCCATTACAATCATAAAGATATCATTCCTCAAAATGACAAAATAGATAACAAGAATGACTCAATTAATCAACTCACCAAAATATGTCATACCCTATGAATATATTGTACACAACCATATATTTTTACATTAAATGATCTTGACTTGAACTTACAATATAAAAATACAATATAATAGTTTGAATAGTTCAATGTTGCAAATGACTATCCTTAATACATAACACCTAAACTTATATTTATTTTTTGTTAACAAACTATGTTATATATTATCAAATAGAAATAGAAATGGGCTTCATTCATATTACATGACTCTTTATTAATATTATATAATTTGACAATTATACATGTATTAGTGAATATCTATTTCTTTTCACTTGTGCGGTTTGAATTTTATTAACACTACATTAGGAATATTTTATTAAAATTAAACTCATTCACATAAATATTTTAATTAAAACATAATTTCATGAAATACAAAATGCAATGCATAATTAAAGCCATCTTACAAAACAACATAGAATTACATGACTTTTAGAGGGGCAATTGATAAGAGCAGGGTTCAAACCACAGGGCTGCTTTCACCAAACCTATTAGCCTCCCTATTGTTAACCCGGCATGATGGGGACCACAGGTTGCTTTAGATGAGATTAGTACCGTCATCATCATACATCATCACAATAAGAGGATTCAGATCAAAATACTACCTTTACATAAAGGCTGCCTTCAAAATTTAAACCTAAATATCTTATTGATAAATGTTAAACCAAACAAACCCTTACCAATCCACTAATCTTTTAAAACTTTTAACTTTTCCCTTCTTTTAAATGGTATATGTGCGCACGGTTTACATCAAACTCTTGTACATGTCTATGTTGTTTTCCTTTCTTTTAAATGCTATAGGCGCACGGTTTAACATCAAACACTTGTACATGTTTATGTTGTTTTTCTCTTTCTCTTAAATGCTTTAGGCGCACGGTTTACATCAAACTCCTCCGGCTTACGAAAAATTAAAACTATTTAATTGAATCCAGGCAAATAAATGACTAACACAATTTTTATATAAAAGTCAAACAGACTGAGGTTTTGAATGGTGAATGAAAAGTAGCATTCAAGATTAGCAGATTTCGGGGGTATTAGCCCATTTCTTTGATGAGGTAACGGATGTAGATGCCGTTTATGCCAGCGAAAACCGACCTGTACACCTCAAATTCTTGAAGCTATTCTTAGGACTATTGCAACACATGCCAATAAAAATTTGAGTTTTCCCGCTCTGAAAACACGTTGATATATTTTACTCTATGGAGAAACATCATTCAGATTTTAAATTGTTTGACCTTTTATTCAAAATATTATATTGCCAAATTAACTTACGTGCAGAAGAAAGAACAATATAAGCTTTTTCATGTGTAAGTAAAGTATCCAGTTGCTGGCGTAATCGATCGTAACTCGACGCTGATTCCTTCTTTGTTACGCCAGGAAGAGGAAGAGACCTACAATCTGCGGTTGGTAGTATATGTTAGAGTAAATCACTATAGAAAAGCAATTATAGTGTTTCAAACTTTAACAGCAGAATTAACAAAATAAGACAAACACATAGTAGAAGAGACAACGATTTTAACGTGGTTCACCCAATGTGGGTTACATCCACCGAGAATTTTCAGTCCTTTCTTTCTCAATCCAAGCAATAGAGGGTTACAACCTACAACAAACATCTGCTGTAATTTCCTCTCTATATTTACAAGGAATCAACACAGTAATTTTTTTTCATAATTAACTCTGTTTTTCCTCACAACTATATATAAGAAAAAAATAGAAAAAAAACTACTTTTCTTAATACATTCCAAGATTAACACTGAGTTCCCAACACCTAATTTTGAGATAAAAACAAAAAAACTTTCCCTGGATGTCCTGTTGTAAATCTGAAAACTTTCTCTGGTAGACTAACAGACTGTAAATCTGGAAACATTCCCTACCCGTCCTGCAGTAAATCCAAAAACTTTCTCTGTTTAGCCTCCTCATAATTAGGCTCCATTCCTAACAATCTCCCACTTGGAGACTAATTCCATTGCACCATATTGCAACCAAGGACTGAAAAATTCTCATCATGACCTCTTATTCCTTAAGGTCAACTAAAGTTGAGCAAAATCTCAACTTTTCTCTTGACACCACTTTTGTAAGCATATCAACAGGATTTTGTGATGTGTGAACTTTCCTTAATTTCAAATATCCATCTTCCACTACTGATCTAATGAAATGATACATGAGTTTGATGTGTTTAGTTTTTGAATGGAATGCTGAATTCTTCGCAAGGTGTATAGCACTTTGGCTATCACTCCACAACCTATTATCCTCTTGCTTCTTCCCCAGTTCTTCCATTAGTCTTTGCAACCAAACCATCTCTTTGCTTGCTTCTGTAGCAGCAACATATTCAGCTTCAGTGGTTGAAAGGGCAACTACGTGTTGGAGTTTAGAAATCCAACTAACCGATCCTCCTCCTATAGTAAAGATGTAGCCAGTAGTGCTCCTTCCACCATCAAGATCATCTGCCATATTAGAATCTACAAAACCTTTCAAGCATATATTAGAGCCTCCAAAATTCAAAGAATAACTTGAAGTTCCTCTCAAGTACCTGAGTATCTATTTTACTGCTTGCTAATGTCCTTTTCCCGGATTACTCATAAATCTACTCACTACTCCCACAACATGGGCAATGTATGGTCTTGTACAAACCATTGCATACATCAAGCTTCCAACCACTGATGCATAGGGAACCTTAGCCATATGCTCTTGTTCCTTTTGTGTCTTGGGACACAAATCTTTGGTGAGTTTGAAATGCTTTGCCAATGGAGTAGCAACAGACTTTGCATTGTTCATGTTGAATCTCTTAATCACATTTTCAATGTATTTTGCTTGTGATATTTTCAGAGTGTGACTCTCCTTGTCTCTTGTTATCCTCATACCAAGGATTTGTTTGGCTTCTCCCAAATCCTTCATGGCAAAGGATTTAGCCAACTTCTTCTTAAGCATATTTATATCTTGCATATTTGTTCCTACAACTAACATGTCATCCACATACAATAGCAAAATAACATAGTTACCATTTCCAGTTTGCTTAAAATATATACAACGATCACTTTGACATCTTTCAAACCTTTGATTAGCCATGAACTTATCAAATTTTAAATACCACTGTCTAGGAGCTTGTTTTAACCCATACAAGATCTTTTTTAGTTTACATACCCAATCCTCTTTACCTTTCACCTGAAAGCCTTCTGGTTGGTGCATATAAATTTCCTCCTCTAAATCACCATGAAGAAATGTTGTATTCACATCCAATTGCTCCAGATACAAATTTTATAAATCTATAAGACTCAAAATAGCTCTAATAGAGGTCATTTTTAAAACTAGAGAAAAAAATCTCATCAAAATCAATACCTTTTTTTTGAGCGAATCCCTTGACCACTAGTCTTGCTTTGTATCTCTTATGCCCTTCATTCTCCTCTTTAATCATATACACCCATTTATTGGTCAAAGCTCTTTTTCCTTTGGGTAGCTCAACCAAATCCCAAGTTTGGTTGTGGAAAAAAGAGTTTATTTCTTCATTCATTGCAAGCTCCCACTTATTCCTGGTATCCATCTGTAATGCTTCTTGAAAACATTATGGCTCACCAACATTAGTATACAAAACATAATCAGAGAAACATTGAGGAATTTTACTTATCCTGGTAGATCTTCTAACAACACTTTCTAGAGATTGAGGTGCTTGTTGCTGCTGCTGTACATTTTGATCTTCTACCACTTTTGGAGTTACCTTTTCTATGTGTCCATCAAGGTCTATGTATTCAGCAATTTCCTCTTTCTATTTCTTTCCCTACAACCGATCTTTATACAAGTTTTTTTCATTAAATATGACATCCCTACTTCTAATGAATTTTCGATTATCACAATCCCATAATCTGTAACCCAAGCCATCAATATTGTAACCAATAAAATAGCACTTTTGGGCCTTAGCATCTAACTTATTTCTATTCTCTTTGTCAATCTACATAAAAGCCTCACATACAAATACCTTAAGGAAAGAATAATTTACTGGTTTACCTGTCCAAAGCTCTTTCGTAATTCCTCCATCCAAGGCACTAGATGGTCCTCTATTAATCAGATATACTGCAGTATCAACAACATGGGCCCACAAAAATAATGGTAAGCCTTCATGTATTCTCATGCTCCTAGCATTCTCCATGATGGTTCTATTCATTCTTTCTGCAACCCCATTTTCTTGAGGTGTTCTTAGAACTACCTTGATTCTTCTAATTCCATTTTTAGAACAAAATACATCAAATTCTCTACTGCAATATTCTCCACCATTATCCGACTTTAGACACTTTAACCTTTTTCCAGTTTCATTTTCAACTAATGCTTTCCAATTCTTAAAGGTATTAAAAACATCACTTTTATTCTTAATGCAATATATCCATGTTTTCCTTGTTGCATCATCAATAAAAAGTACATAGTAAGAGGAACCTCCAAGAGAAGTTACTTGAGCTGGGCCCCAAACATCTGAGTGCACAAGCTTCAATTTCTCTTTCTTCCTTTCCTTGCCATCCTTGAGAAATCTAACTCTCTTTCCTTTACCATAAACACAATCCTCACAGAATTCCAAATCAATCTCTTTTAACTTGGGCAATAACTTTCTTGAATGTAAAATTTCCATACCTTTTCCAATCATATGGCCAAGTCTTTGGTGCCACAAAGATGCACTCTCACCTGTAGAAACTAAATTCATGGAGCAGTGAGAAAAATCAGTAAGTAAATAAAGAGTACCCATCAATTTACCTCTATCTACTATCAATGAACCTTTAGTAACTTTCCAAGCATTTTATCCGAATGCAACCGTGTATCCTTCACCATCAAGCTTACTTGCTGATATAATATTTCTCTTTAAATCTGGTATGTGTCTCACCTCTTTAAGAGCCCATTGACATCCATTTGGGGATTTAATCAAAATCTTTCCAATACCCATGATTTTACATGGTTGGTCATTTCCCAATAGAACCTATCCATAATCTCCAAAAACATAATCTATGAAGTATTCCTTATGTAAGGTAGCATGGAATGAAGCACCACTATCAATTACCCAATAATCACTATTTCTATCAAGAGATAATATTAAAGCATCTTTTAGAATTTGTCCAGTAATATTGGCTTCTGAAGTGTTACCATTATTATCATTACCTTCATTTCCATCACCCTTTCTTTGCCAACAGTCCTTCTTGAGATGACCTTTTTTGCCACAGTGCCAACACTGTAGCTTTCCTTTTCCACGTGATTTGGATCTGCCTTTGGATTTTCCATGATGTGAACTCTTGCCTCTTTCTCTTCCTCTTCCTCTATTCTCAACAGTTAAGGCGATGCTAGATTTTTCTCCTATGGTTTTTCTTCTCATGTCCTCACTGAGTATCACACCAACCACATCATCAAATTCTAATTTATTTGAACTCAAAGCAGAGTTACTTACCGCCATTACCAAACTATTCTAACTTTTTGGAAGAGAGCATAAGATTAATAAGGCCCTAAGCTCATCATCAAAATCCAATCTTACTGAATGAAATTTATTAGTGACAGTATTAAATTCATTTAAATGATCATGCACAAATCCTCCTTCACTCATTTTCATGTTAAATAACCTTTTCATTAATAATACCTTATTTGATGCTGATGGTTTCTCATACATCTTGGCCAACTTATCCATGACTCCCTTGGTAGTCTTTTCATCAGAGATGTTGAAGGCTATGGTGGCTCCTAAGCACAGCCTCACAGTACCCAATGCCTTTCTATTAAGGAGACTCCACTCCTCATTAGACAGATGAAGGTCTCTCTGTTTCCCCCTCAAGAGGTAAGTAAAGATCCTTCTAGTACAAGTAATCCTCCATCTGCATCTTCCAGAATTGAAAGTTCTGACTATTGAATTTTTGAACTCTAAACCTCCCTTCTTCCACCATTGCTCCCACTTGATCTAGAAATTCTCCTTCTGTCAAGTGCACCCAACAAAACAACCACTCTGATACCACTTGTTAGAGTAAATCACTATATAAAATATAGAAAATCAATTATAGTGTTTCAAACTTTAACAACAGAATTAACAAAATAAGACAAACACACAGTAGAAGAGACAACAATTTTAACGTGGTTCACCCAATGTGGGTTACATCCACCAAGAATTTTCAGTCATTTCTTTCTCAATCCAAGCAATAGAGGGTTACAACCTACAGCAAACATCTGCTGTAATTTCCTCTCTATATTTACAAGGAATCAACACAGTAATTTTTTTTCATAATTAACTCTGTTTTTCCTCACAACTATATATAAGAAAAAAACAGAAAAAAAACAGCTTTTCTTAATACATTCCAAGATTAACACTGAGTTCCCAGCACCTAATTTTGGGATAAAAACAAAAAAAATTTCCCTGGCTGTCCTGTTGTAAATCCGGAAACTTTCTCTGGTAGACTAACAAACTATAAATCTGAAAACTTTCCCTGCCCGTCCTACAATAAATCCAAAAACTTTCTCTGTTTAGCCTCCTCATACTAGGCTCCATTCCTAACAGTATACTTGAACATTTAAAAAAACAAAAAACAAAACTTCTTCTTCGTAATTGGACATAGTCCGTCAAGTAAGAAAAGAAAGGGTGATGTTCTCTTTTCCTTTACACTTATCGGAGTTGTCAGTTTTACTATCTCGATTGTCTATCGAGTTGGGAGATTAAAAAATATGTTATTTCTAAACGATGCAGGAGCACTTCTTGTAATTAGACGACAATGATTTACAAACTTTTGGTGGAATAGAAAGTGGAGCGCTCGTTACAACGTGGTCAAAGATTTAACGCTTATAGTCATAAGGTCCCACGTGCACATAACTTCTCCAACACCTCAAAGCAGAATTGTCGTTACTCTGTACAAACTGCACCTTCAAGGACGATGCAGGTGCACTCCAATGTATTTGGAATGCAAATGTATCGTTCATAGAGTGGTATCATGTGGAGACCATACTCCAACTTGGATCCTGGCACAAGTTGTCTGTTTCTTACTCTCTTCAAGTTGTGCACAACTAAGGTCAACTAGTAAATACATTATTACAATACAGGATCGAGTCATCTACGATTTATAGAAAAAAAAAAAAACAAAATTTTATTTGTATTGATTTAAAATTGATATAACCAACAACCTTGAACTTGTCATGGGGTTGGTGTCTCACCTTTTCAAAGCCATCCTGCAATACCAAGTCAACAAAAAAAAAATATCCCAAATTTACAATCAATCAATAAGTATAGATATAAATAATAACCCACTTAAAGTTTAACTTTTTTTTTTTAAAATTTGATTTGTTCTAAGACTTAACGATTAGAGATGTTTAGATATCAAGTCGCCATTTCAGTCTATCTTAAGGCAATCCAACCTCATTCGTCATTCTTGTTCGGCGAATAAAAAAAAAAAAACCCAATCCAGTGCAAGCCTCTGGTCGGCAATCCTAAGATTTCAAACCCCGATTTGTTAAAAAAAAACAATATTAATACGGATCTATCCTCGTTCAGTGACAATTTTTCATGGTCACAAGATGCGTCCTCAACTTCAGTTATCTTTGTGCAAGGGGAATGAGGTGAGACCAATATCCCTAGAAGAAGATAATACAGTGCCGCAAGCACAAGCAATAAAGGATGTATACAAAGGGTTTCTTGTTTGAAAAAGTAATGTTTAGAGTCAAAAGAAACTTAAAAGTGTTGTTTGTAAGGGAGAATAAATTAAGTTAAAAAATACAAAAACAATTATTAAAAATCAAATGGTAAAATAAAAATTAAGTATAAAGATTAAAAGATAAAATTTAAAGATAAAAGTGCGATTTATTAGTTTGTTATTTAAATTTAGCATGAGTTAATCTATATTTTTTTGATGAACTTATATACGGTATTGTAAAGAAATAGGGGAACCACTTATGGGATTTTTTTCAACCGAGTTCAGAAGAGTGAACCTTAGGAATTAAGCCTGTCCACTTGAGTGTCTCTTGACTGTAGTGATAATGAACTCAAGATGGTGATGCCTTAACCCTATTGAATTTATTAAGTCTTCTTAGTGAGTTAATTAATTCTTATAAAAAATAAGTTAGCTTTTACTTTAGGATCAAGAAAGAGGGTCGTTGTAGTTGGTATTAACTTATGCATTGTCAATAGTTGAATTTAAATTGTATGGAGTGGAATGAGCTGGCTATTGAAGAATATCATATTTTAATAAAATGAATCTCTAAACCAACATTCATAACTTAAGATCAAGCAACTCTCATCAAGCTTGGGTATTTCATGACATGACGTGAAGCAACTTTTAATATTTCTCATTATCCAACTATTTTCACAATGTATGATCAAGCAACTCTCTTTTAGGTTTCCGTTGTCCACTTGCTACCTCAATATCAAGTCAATAATTTTTTATGAGATTTATTTTTCATGATATCCTTGCCAAGATTTTCAATTGTGTAAAGACAATTGGAAATTAATCCAGCTTTCACCTTTTGATATATCTTTTGTTTATAGATGTCAGAATCCATTGCCAGAAACAATTGTATTTAATTGTGGTAGTTGTAGTTGTTCAAATAGTAGTTAGAAACCTATCCATTAATTAATGCATATAAGTAGGATAGCTAAGTTTTTCTTCCTTTCATCCTATATATATGAATGATCCTAGATATATGAATGTTGGGTGTGATTTCATTTTGGATGGAAGTTGTAATATATATATATATATATATATATATATATATATATATATATATATATATATATATATGGATTTTGGGTGTGATTTCATTTTGGATGGAAGTTGTAAGATATATATATATATATATATATATATATATATATATATATATATATATATATATATATATATATATGAGTTTTGGGTGTGATTTCATTTTGGATGGAAGTCATAAGATGATGAAGAGAAGAAGTGTGAAGAAGATTACTTAAAAAAGTGCAATTCATAGCCTTGTAAAGGATAAGAAGGAATTGTGCATGGAAAAGGAAAACCTCCAATCAAAGCTTTTGCATAGTGAGAAGAACTTATCATAGAGAAAGGTGCTAAATATTTTAGGATAAAAATTTTATAATAAAAAATTCCAATTTTAATGTTGGCACTTAGTTATGTATTAATATAATAAAGAATATTTTATCCCATTACCTATTTTATTTGTGCAATATTTTATATTTATGAAAAATTCTTGATACTAATATTGCTCTGATAAAGTGAAGTATTGAGCATTATTAAATATTTCAAATTGGTATCAAAGCTAGAGCTATTAGTAGGAGTTTCAAAGCAACAATGACATCCATCAATGGTCTATTGCAACTATATATCCCATGATTTAATGGCAAAACTTATGATTACTAGAGTATTTAAATGAAGATCTTGTTTGGGTCATAGAAGCTTTGAGACCTTATGGAGAATGAGTATAAAACTAGTAAATGTAACAACGCTTAACATTCTTTGTCAACCTAAGAAATATTTATTAAAGAAAAATTGAAAGAGGGATCATAAGGTATTGCTTTTTATTATGCAAGTAGTGTATAAGTCCATTTTTCCCAAAATTATAGCAACAACAAAGTCCAAGGAGACATGGGAAATATTAGTAAAATCCTTTCAAGGAAGCAACAACGTATAATTGGTGAGACTATAAATATTGATAAGAGAGCTTAAAAATCTATAGATGAATGAAGTTGAGTCCATGAGTAAATTATTTATCCATACAATGGGTATTATCAATAATATGAGGATAAATGGGGAAACTATCAAAAACTAAAGAATTATGGATAATATTCTAAGAAGCCTACCAACAAGGTTTGACATAGTTGTAAAAGCTATTGAATAATCAAAGGATTTATTAAATCTATTAGTAGATGAGTTAATGGGATGTTTTCAAACACATGAGCAAAGGTTGAACCAGACATCGTAGTCCTCATTAGAGCATGCATTCAAAACACATGTCTTATTTAGATATAATAATAGAAGAGAAGAATCCCAAAAATAAACTTTAAGTTCTCAAGAATGAAGAGGACATGAATACAGTAAGAGGAGTGATAGAGGCTATGAAAGGGAAGATAGACCAAACTACTCCAATAAATGAGAATGCAACTATAATTTCCATGAAACAAGAGGCTCAAATTAGAGTTACGATAACTAAAAAATTCAATGGTATTACTACAAGAAATATGCGTATTATAGCTATGATTGTAGAAAGAAAATGACTAGGGAAAATAAGCAACAATACCATTACATAAAAATACTTGAGAATGAAGAAAACAAGGATATATGTAGGTCTATGATGCTAACTTGCAATGCTAGTGAAGAGATCCAAAAGAACATATGGTATTTATATAGTGGTCATAGTAACCAGATGTCTAGGAATAGAGAAATATTCTCATAGCTAGATGAGAGTATTGAGTCTAAAGTGAAGAAGGGAAATAATAGCAACATATTTATCATGGATAAAGGGAGGATTAAAATATGCATAAGACAAGGAGAAAGAGAACATATCCATGATTTTTATTATGTGCCTAGGCTAAAATATAATTTTCAAGTGTTGGGTAGCTTGTGCAAAACGGGCGCATAGTGTACTTTGAAAATGGAGCCTACAACATTAATTATAGAGAAAATAAGATCATAGAAAATGTGGTCGTGACAAAGAAAAAGATGTTTTCTTTAAAAATTTAGAGTGAAATATTGCTCTCATTTAGTGTTATTATAAATAATGCTACATGGTTGTTGCATCTTAGAGTTGATCACTTGATTTTTAGTGGCCTAAAGTTGTTATACAAAAGTAAAATAGTAAGGGGATTACCTCTTATAGAGAAACCCAATCAAGCATGTAAGGGTTTCTTAGTAGGTAAGCAACATAAGAATGCATTCCCTACACAAATATTATGGAGAGTTTCATACCCATTGGAGTTGGTGTATTCATATATGTGGGCCCATGAATACTAGCTCATATGCCAACAATAATTTTTTTTGACTTTCATAGATAAATTCAACCAAAATATATGGGTATACTTCCTAAAATAAAATTTAGAAGCATTTGAAAAATTCAAAGTGTTTAAGGCTGGTTGAAACGTAGAGTGGCTACTCTGTGAAGACCCTTAAAATAAATGGAGGAGGTGAATACATCTCAAATGAGTTTCATAATTTTGTAAAGCACATGGAATAAAAACAAGTTCACAACCATTTACACACCACAACAAAATGGTGTAGTAGAGAGGAAGAATATGACAATAATTGAGATAACAAGGAGCATGCTAAATGCAAAATATTTACCAAATGAACTTTGGGTAGAAGTTATAGTATGTGTAGTTTACCTACTAAAATGATATCACACAAAGAGTGTCAAGTATGTGATCCTACAAGAATCATGGAGTAACAACAAGCTATGTTTTGCTCACTTAAAAGTTTTTGGATGTATAGAATTTGCACACATTTCATATGAGAAGAGAATAAAGTTGGATGACAAGGTATAAAAATATAACTTCATTGGGTATAGTGAAGAGTCAAAGATCTATAGATTGTATAACCCTATTACAAAGAAGTTAATCATAAGCCAAGATTTGAAGTTTGTGCAAGATGAAGTTTGGAATTAGAATTCCAATACTAGTCAGCAAGGGGAAGCAAAAATTGATATGGAGAACTTTAATGAAGAAAGCATAAATGAAACCCCAAATTCAAGTAGTAATACTAGTATGCGTAGCAGCCCATCTTCATCATCAAGCTATCAACCACTTGCAAGAATGATATCAAACATGAGGATGCCAACAAATACAAGAAGCTTACAAGAAATATATGAGGTAATAAGAAATGAAGTAGAAGATGAAGAGCATTCTAATTTTGCTTTGTTTTCTAAGTGTGATCCTATTTCATTTGAAAAGGCAATTAAAGATAGGACATGGATGATGATATTGAATCCATAGAGAAAAATTAGACATGGGAGCTACTAGATATTCTAGCATGAAATAAAACCATAGGAATGAAATGGGTATACAAAAAAAAGTTTAATGCCCAAGGTGATATCAAAATACCTAAAGCAAGACTAGTTGCAAAAGGATATAAGTAGAAGTCATGGATTAACTATCATGAAGTCTATGCACCTATAACAAAACTTGACATAGTAAGGATAATTCTAGCAATGACAGATTAGAAAGGATAAAAGGTTTACCAAATTAATGTCAAGTCTACCTTCCTAAATGGTGTGTTGGAAGAAGAGGTTTATGTAGACCATCCACCAAGATATGAGTTGGAAAGATAAGAAAGTAAGGTGTACAATTTGAAGAAAACCTTGTATGGGTTAAATCAAGCACCTAGGGCTTGGTATAGCTGCATTGATTCATACTTTTAAGAAATTATCTTCATAAAGGACCCATATCAGTACTCTCTTTACAATAAGATCATTGTAGTAGGAGATATTATAGTAGTTTACTTGTATTTAGACGATATAATTTATATTGGTAATAATAGTATGTTGTTTGATTAGTTTAGAGGTGGTATGAAGAGTGAATTTAAAATGATGAGTTTAGGCCTAATGAAATATTTCCTTGGAATTGAAGTTATCTAATCAGTAGAAGGTATCTTCATTTAACTAGGAAAATATTTTAGAGATATTTTGAAGATATTTAGAGTGGAAAATAGTAAACCAACTAGCATACCAATTTCAATAGGTCTAAATTGAGTAAACTTTATTAGAATAACAATGTGGATCGAACATATTTTAAGAGATTAGTTATAATTCTTATGTACTTGAAAACCACCAGACCTGATATCAATGGGTTGATTCTCAAGATTTATGGAGACACCAAAGAACAGTCACTTGCAAGAGGGAAAAATAAATTTGAGATATATCAATGGAACTAGAGACCATGGGATATTTTATGCAAGACAAACTAGCTTGATCTTTTTGGGTACATAAATAGTGATTAGGCTAAAAACATTGATGATAGGAAGAGAACTTCTACATACACATTCCATCTTTGATTAGGTATAACTTCATGGTCATATAAGAAGCAACCTATTATTGTGTTGTCTTCTATCAAATCACAATATCTTACTACTAAATCTAGAACATGTGAAATAGTTTGGCTAAGAAGAGTATTAGAATAATTAAATCATGAATAGCAAGCAACCATAAAAATATTTTGTGACAACAACTTAGCCATAGCACTATCCAAGGATTCGGTATTTCATGGAAGAAACAAGTGCATTGACATTTGGTATCATTTTATTAAATAGTTAGTAAAGAATAATGGAATTGAATTATATTTTTGTAGGTTCAAATAATAGGTTGTAGACATCTTTACCAAACCTTTGAAGGAGGAATATTTCAAGAAGTTAAAGGAACTTTTGATTATTGGAAGATTTGTTAATTGAAAGAGCCACTTGAAACAAAAAACTCTGATCATCTAAGGTAGGGCATCTTCAGTAAAAAGTTTCAATTGTAAATTTATCACTCAGTTATGTATTAATATAATAGATAATATTTTATCTCATCGCATGTTTTATTTGTGCGGTCCTTTATCTTTATGCAAAATTATTGATACTAATATTGCTTCAATAAAATGAAACAAATGGTCTGATTGAGTGAAATATTTCAAAGACAATTGTGGTGAGGTGTTTTTTATAATGCTTATTGAGCATACATATGTTTGATAAGAATAAACAAAGTAGGAATATAAATAGAAGCAAATAAAGCATGTAATGAATGTGTATATTGTTTTTCATTTTCAGAAAATAAAATTGTATAAATTGTAATATTTATACTAGAAATACGTGAGCAATTCTAGAAGGTTTTTCTTTTGCACAATTGTGTCTTTTCCTTATAATTTTCTATACAACTTTTGATTAATATATATTTTTTGACCAATTATTTTTTGTGCTATATTTTAAATACTCTACTTTAAAGAACCTATTTTCAAAAAAATATATTTGGCTGATTGCCTTCACCTAAAGAAAACAAGAATCCTCCAATAGTACCCTTAGTTGATAGTCCATACCAAATACTTATTTTTTGAATAATAAGGTGACTCCATTGTATAAAATTTATAAGATGTATGATATTTTAAACTTGAGATGACCTTTATCCTAAGATGATATTTAATATCTATTAGCTATTGTGTTAGTGCAATATTTTTTTTTTGGATCTTACCACTATACTAGTTTGTGTACCAAGAAGGAAGTCATACCATGTTAAATCTATAGATATCAGATTTTTATGATAAATTTTAGCCTAATATGATCTTTAAGATTAATTATGTATTTATAATTGGGTACCTTATTATACATATGAATGTGTCATTAAAAAATAAAAATTTAGCCATTTGTACTGATTTTTTAGATAATTGTCATTTGTGTAATCCATGGATATCATTATGCTTCATAATATACCATGATATTATTGAATTTGAGATGTATGAAAAAGCAACCACGTAAGACCTAAGGGTGAATGCATATCATCTCTTATGTTGTGAAAGTAACTAGATTTATCTGGATCAAAAATCTCTCTTTTATACTATGTGTTTTCTTTCTTACTACTTTAGATAAAAAAAAATAAGACAATATTATCAAATTGTTTTCATACCATATGGGTTTCTAGACACTAAGGACATTAGGGAAAACATGCAAGAAAAGTTATTCTTATAATAAAAAGAATTTAATTGAATAAATATATTACATAAGCAACTTACAAGAAGAGTTGAGTTGAAAACATTTATTCTACTTTAAAATG
Organism: Wollemia nobilis; assembly: GCA_028583015.1. Taxonomy (NCBI): domain Eukaryota; kingdom Viridiplantae; phylum Streptophyta; class Pinopsida; order Araucariales; family Araucariaceae; genus Wollemia; species Wollemia nobilis. The sequence continues at coordinate 8,517,175 of JAQPPZ010017095.1, forward strand.
GAGCTTCTATAAACATAAATATAGATGATGTCAATAATATCACCTATTTACAAAATAGAAGAAAAACATTACATCTAAATTAAGGCATGGTCACATTACTTAGTGATGGCATAGGCATTGTATATGATGTTAGGATAATTATCCCATTGTTATGAGTAATAAATATATGTAGCATCTATAAGATAAAAATACTCACTCAAACATCATGTTATGTCAATTTTTGCATCCAAAATAAAAAATAAAAGTTATTCAAATTTGGCGATTGACCTTACATAGTAGTTAAACTTGAGGGAGTGGCACAAGGATGGCAATATATTGGCAAGATATATATCAGTGCAGGTTGTCAAACCATCCCTCTTGTGTTTTCTAATACTCTATTTTCCTTATTTTTTAATTCAATTACAACAATTATAAGTTGCATTTGCAATTGTTATATTTTTAATTTTCATAGAAGTTATAAGTACTTGTCAATAGTTCTATTAGAAGTTTTACAATCTTGTTTTTAATCCATTTTTGTAGTTTCATAGTTTTATTTTTTGTATCATAGTTTCTAAGTTCTATTTGAAGAATTTTTAAGTGGCCGCAAAAGGAATATTAAGCAAAGAAATAATGGCCACTAACAACAACTGCAGTTTCAGTTTCATATCATCTCAAATATCTTAGTTTAAGAGGGAGAGCTATGATTTCTAGAGTATTAAAATGAATAATCTATCTTATTTCTAAAATCTATGGAAATTAGTAGAGAATGATTATTCAATGACTACTGATCAAGCTACATTTTTAGTATTATCAAAAGTAGATAAATATTTTTTGAGAGAATAAAAAGGACAATAAAGCATTGTTTCTTATTAAACAAGTAATAGATGAAATGTTTTTTTTAGGATTGCATCATCAACTGAAGCAAAGGAAACATGTAATATTTTGCAACAATCCTATCAAGGCATTGATAAATTAAAAGTCATTATATTGCAGATGCTTAAAAGATACTTCAAAAAAAATTCATGAAAAATTTCTTTACTAGATCCATGAGTCTTGTAAATCAAATAAGGTCTCATGTAGAACAATTATTATATTAGAATATAGTTTAAAATATATTGATTTTGATCCAACATTATTGATATTTGTTAGATTTTGATGAATGAGCCTTGAGAGATAACAATCACAAGATGTAGAATAACATGAAAGAAAGTAAATCTGCTAGATGATTGATTTATGCTGAAAATATAAAATATATAAAATATTACAATGTAGCTATGGAGGAAGTGAGCACTCCATTAACAAAGCTATAGATCTACATTGTATCCATCACCATTGAATGGTGTGGCATACAAAACTACACTATCCACTAAGCTACACTATCTAACTATGTCCCTTGACTCTCCTGCTTTCTATCTAAGAGGCCATCCTTATGTAGGTAAAATAGGATACCATTTGATCTAGTTGTGTAAGGGACAACTTGCACATATACAACTTGCACATTGACACTTGTGCATTTATTAAATTGCATGAAGTAACTAAAAAACTTGCATAGGAAGTAATCTATATATTTATCTTGGAGGATACATTTACATAACCCAAATGATGGAATAGACTCTATTTCAAACACACCATGTTGGATTGTTTTCATCTTTTTCTGCTTGATCTTTGTAGTCTTCTTCCTCTGCATTCTTAGTATTCAGGCTTAGAAGGAAATCTATGTTTCCATATGATGTAGAGAAGGATGTAGCTAGGAATTCTATTCCATTGGATGATATTTGACATGTTCACATTCATCTTCTATCCAACCACCTTTATAGTCCTCCTTGCAAGTGTCTTCATTTGATTCAGATTGTTGATGAATGAGTAGAGCATGATGAATTGTCCTCTCATTCTTTTTAGCTTACCTTTTTGGTGTACTGGTTTTTCCTCTATTGCTTCATACTTATGTCTTGATTCCTTTTTGTATGTCTCTTCTTCTTTTTACTTCTTCTCTTATTGTGATTTTTCTTTGATGTAGGTGAAATTTTAGCTTTAAAACAAGTTAGTCTATCATCACAAAAGTATTGTTCTTTAAAATCAGCTTGTTTCTTGTGTTGAGTAAGTACAAACACAATTAATGATAGATAAATTATTAGAAATTTGTTTGAATAAAATATTACCAGTCTTTATGAGTTCCACCATGTTGTGAAGAGAATTTCATGAAGATAGTTAATCAATGTTGTAAAGCTACCTTCTTTGAAATACTTAAGAAATAAGGAGAATTTCATCTTGTCATTGGAAGATAGATACTCCTATCCATATAGAGTATCTATTAAGTTTTGGGGGTATAATTCTACTTCATGAAATAGTTCTTCATTATAGAAAGCTTTTCTCAAAATTTCATCTATAAAGTTTCTTAAAAATAATAGAACCTTATTAGTCTTAATAGCTCCCTAGTGATAAGAGTATGATATAGTGTTTTTTGTAAGAATATAGTTCAATTTTAGTTGATTTTGTACAAGTTTTGTAAGAGTCAAAAATACATATTAACTTTTTTAACACCTTATTACTCCTAATTGAACTAAGCACTTTTTTCAATTTTGAAGAGGTTTGATGTTAGAATTTTTTCCTCCCATTTTGAATATTTAAGACAAGAATATATATATATATATATATATATATATATATATATATATATATATATATATATATATATATATATATATCCAACCTTAATAGAAAGCCTAGTAACCTATTTAATGTCCCTTGGATTATTTCTAATTTCCAATAAAATAAATTTGATGAAGTAATCCTTTTGACTCCCAAGTTTGGAAATTTAGAGAAATGATAATAATATTTGCAATATAATTTATCCAAGTTGAATTCATTATTCCTCCTAAGTAATATTACAAATATTAAATTAATAAGATAAGTCACCCTTTTAGCTTTCAATATCTAAGTTTTAACCTTAATTTATAACCCTTATATCTCCATATTTTGAAAGCAATAATAAATGTGACTTAGACCTTACATTTTAGATGTAATATCTCCACAATATTTGGCACTTTTTATGATTGAGTATAATAGCATGTAAAAGGTACCGTAGGTCAGGGTTATGCATAATGGTGAATATTCACAAATTGGGTGAATATTAGGATTTTCAAAATTGAAAATTGGTGAATATGAGGACCCTCAATGTTGGCCCATTCACCTAAATTTTTTAGGACCAATATTTTCTTAGGGTTAATTTGCCACAATATATATCCAAACATAGGCATATTTGTACTCGTTGGAAAGCTCTTTTCAAGCCTGATCTAATGGTGGTGTTTTATGAAGTTATAAGATGATTTTATAGTTCAAAAGCAGACCCAAAGATGAATTTATATTTTAGGGCTTCAAATACCCTAAATTTTGGTATGAAGATGCTCGATTTGATTTTATTAGGATTCTCCATGATTCACCTTGATTTTTATTAGGATTCATCATTTTTTTACAAGTACATTTTGAGTCCAACCCCTTATGCATAACCCTACTTTAGGTGCTTTATTTAATAGAAATTCCTACGAATTACAAGTTTTGGATGTTGGTATATATGGTGCTAAAATTTGACGTTCAAATATGGGGAGCCTTTAATGCTTCTTCCCTTTATCTTCCATGCTATACTTCGAATGTTTTTGTTGTGCTTATTTCACTCATTGACTTTGCTACGCTCCTCCTTTGGATGTCTTTGACTACACTTCACTCGTGTACATTAAACTTAGACTTTCAATAGCTTTTAAGGGCAATTGATCATAGACATTATTATAAGTGTCATATTTGTTACAAGTGAGTGCTCCCTTATTTACATAATACTCCAAGTCCTTTGTTCAACACTCTTAGGAAGATTCAAAAATGTATGGGCACTTGTATGAAGTTGGTGGGAATGCCAAGTGGCATATATTTGCTTGTAACTCCCACGTGGAATTTTCTAGAACATTGAGAGGAATGATGACCAAAATGCCAAGTGTTATTTCTACATGGAGTCCATTCTTGTAACGTCTTTGAAGATGTAGATTATAACTTCATAAGCCCATGGATTTGCAATGTTGCTTGAGCAACAAGCAAGCTTTTTTCTATAGGTGGATGCACGATTCACTATGAAATTTGGATGGTGATTTAGAGATTCCTTCGGTGGGTAGTATTTGTAGACACCAAAATAGTACCAATCCGATTATGTGACTGCAAACACTGATCGCTTTGGCAAACATAGCCCCCAGGGCAGCCCTCAGAGGTTAAACAGTGGTCTTAACCACTTTCATAGCAATTTTGTAAGGTCAAGAAGCAATTTGGCACACTTGGACACTTTGCCCAGTATTCGTCTCACCCCGGGACGAATTCAAAATAGAATCTGTCCCACCCCAGGACGAATTCTGAATCCGTCCCTGGGTGGGACGAATTCTAAGCTTAATGGGCAAAAAGGCAAATGGTGCCAAGTGGCAGCCCAAAACAGTCAGTTAAGGGCTCCTACCTTGCACGCATGTGTAAGTGGACGAGAGGGTCGTTATAGGACTGTTACAAAAAGCATTTATCAAATTTCAAGTCAATGGAAGACTCCCCTCCCTCATGGGAAGACAAGACTGCCACATGGCGCCTATGGCCAACACTTGGCTTTTGTGCTTCCATCCCAAAAGAGACCCCTTGGGTCTATAAAAGGTGGGACTTTTCTCACCCAAAATAGACAAAGTTGAAGGAGTGTTCAAGCAATGAAGTGCTGCCGAATTGAAGACTCACTTGCATCCCCCTTTGTTCACCTTCCTACATCCACCAATCTCTTTTGCAAGGGAGGTTGTTGGGTGGCCTTTGGAAGCTCGAACCTTACTCAAATCCGACGCATGGACATCTGAACCTACCAATTCACCGACCCCCCAATACTAAAAGGTTTTGGGCCCATCCCCGGTGGATTGGCTCCAAAATCGAGGGCCAACGGTGGGAGGCCCACTTGGGCACCCCCGCACCTCCCAAGCCCTAAGTTCTAATTTTAGTTTTTGAGCACTTTAGATTATTTTTTAGATTGCATTCTGTGTTACTAGGTCTGATTAGTCTATAATTGCAATTTTGTAGCTTTTGGTCAGAGTTTAGGGTGTTTTGTATTGCTTTGTCGTTTCGCTAACTTGCAGGTGTCAGATGGTCAGATTTTCCCAATTTGGCCTCCACCCTCGGGAATTTGACTTGGAAGCTCGAACAAAGGGGGATGCAAGTGAGTCTTCAGTTCGGCAGCACTTCGTTGCTTGAACACTCCTTCCACCTGTCTTTTGGGTGAGAAAAGTCCCACCTTTTATAGACCCAAGGGGTCTCTTTTGGGAGGGGAAGCACAAAAGCCAAGTGTTGGCCATAGGCGCCATGTGGCAGTCTTGTCTTCCCATGAGGGAGGGGAGTATTCCATTGACTTGAACTTTGATAAATGCTTTTTGTAACAGTCCTCTAACGGCCCCTCTATCCACTTACACATGCGTGCAAGGTAGGAGCCCTTAACTGACTGTTCTGGGCTGCCACTTGGCACCATTTGCCTTTTTTCCCGTTAAGCTTAGAATTCATCCCACCCAGGGACGAATTCAGAATTCGTCCTGGGGTGGGACGGATTCTATTTTGAATTCGTCCCTGGGTGAGACAAATTCAGAATTCGTCCTGGGGTGGGATGGATTCTATTTTGAATTCGTCCCTGGGTGAGACGAATACTGGGCAAAGTGTCCAAGTGTGCCAAATTGCTTCTTGACCTTACAAAATTGCTATGAAAGTGGTTAAGACCACTGTTTAACCTCTGAGGGCTGCCCTGGGGGCTGTGTTTGCCAAAGCGATCAGTGTTTGCAATCACATAATCGGATTGGTGCTATTTTGGTGTCTACAAGATTATCCAAGTTAGAGACTATGAATATAACACCTTTCCCTCTTTCTTTTATGCCTCCAAATGTATTGAATCCTTTGTAGATTTTTGATGTCCTTTTTGAAATTGATATGCACTTGCTTGTATATTTAAATGTGGCTCATGAATGATCTAAAATGAGATTTTATTATGTAGGTGCATACATTCAATATGAGCCCTTGAGTGGCTCTTTTTTAATTGGGAAGAAGAGTGCTAATGTTTGGCCTATGTTAGCATTTTTTTGTAGAAAATATGCCCTTTTGTGGCAGTTCCAAATATACTCTTATGTTGTAAAAAACCATATTAGAATAGTTTTTAAAATGTATTATAATGTTCTATAATAAGGATTTTTAATATACCTTCTTTTGTGCTCTATTTCCATATCTAAAATTCTGGTTTTGTTGGTAAATTTTTCTGCAATACAAGGGTTTGAGGTTGTCTTTAAATAGTAGATACACATTTTCCTTTTTTCTTGGATACTTTTGATAACAAGTCCAATATTCAATAACAGTAGATAAAATATTTTTAATTGATGTAATTTTTTTGTATTTTTCTTGCATTCAACTTGTAATGCTTTTGATTTTTGAGATTCACCAAGTCTCACTTTCATAAGATTCTATTTCTATTTTTGGTTAGTTAATTCATTTTCCAAATTTTGGAGGATTCTAACCCTTTTGATGGCTTCTATTGGCCACTTCAAGTTACAAATATTTGTGCTTCAATAGTGTCTTTAGATACTTGATACAAATCAAAGTTTGCACCTTTCAAGAAATACAAAAATAATTTTCTTTCTGAGAGTGATATAATAGTACAAGTTCTTCACTTTTAATGCACTAATGTTATACCTTATCACTCCAATCAACTCTCAATGTAATCCACTAATAATTTACTGTAACTAATCAAGAATAACCTAAAATTAATATTTAAGAATTATCCTACGATTTCACTACAACCAATGTTGTATGACTTAGTCTTCTTTTTCAAAAATGGATAATAGGTAGTTGATAGTAGCTAGGGTCAAGCATAAGGGGTTGGACTCAAAATGTACTTGTCAAAAAATGGTGAATCCTAATCAAAATCAAGGTTAATCATGGAGAATTATAATAAAATTAAATTGAGCATCTTCACATCAAAATTTGGGGTATTTGAAGCTCTAAAATATAAGTTCATATTTGGGGCCACTTTCAACCTATTAAATCATTTTATAACTTCCTAAAAATACCACCGTTAGATCAGGCTTGAAAAGATCTTTCCAACGAGTACAAATATGCCTATGTTTGGATTTATATTCTGGCAAATTTACCCTAAGAGAATATTTGTCCTGAAAATTTTAGCCAAATGGGCTACCGTTGAGGGTCCTCATATTCGCCAATTTCCAATTTTGAAAATCTTAATATTTTGGTGAATATTCGCCACTATGCATAACCCTACTAGTAGCTAATCTGAAATCTAATCAAATCCTAATAAATATGTAAATGAATCCTTAAACGAATATGTTTCCTTTTGCACTTTTTAGAAGACTATAATCTAGTATCATTTTTGCAACTTTAACCCATATTCAGGTGCTCTAATAAATATGATAAATAATTTAATTAATGAATCTCTTTACACCATAAGTTGCATACCTTTTTCCTGTAGCTCTTCTCCTGCCTTTGTAGAGGATGTAGACCTTGGTATCTAAAACACCAAGTTGGTGCTTCAAGTAGGTAGTCCTGAACAACTTCTTCTTCACCAAATGATGGTCTCGAACTTTCTTATTTGGTGGCTTGTTCTCCTCTTATGTTGTCCTCCTTCTACTATATATTTGGAGAAGTATATGTCTCTAAAGCGGTGCCTTCTTACTGTGAAAGGTAATCCTCAAATATCCAAGATTTGGTGAGCTTCTTTTGTCTTCAAGTCTTCTTGTCGAATTTTGACTTCAAGCAGGATATTCTTCTAGGGTTTTGCACTCCATGCCAAATTATCCTATTGGGCTTGTTTTTAGATGGCAAAAATTGTTTCAAGTCCTTTGCTATCGGATTTCACCTAGATAGTGAATTTCTCCAATGAGTTATCAATGAACTCTCTTGATCTTCATCAAGGAGAGGCTATGAATGCTCAACGAGTCCTTCACAAAGTCTTTGATCTGACAGCTTCAAATGATCTTCCTTAACACCTTTTCTTCAACCTTCTACTTCCTTTTCTTCAATGAAGAGGCAAGTTGTTGTAGTTGAATGCTCAAGTGGAGTCTTCATCTATATCTTATATGAAGACATACTCGTCATAACTAAGCCCTAAGCACATATATGCGCCGTTGAGCATGGCAGGTAATGTCTGATTGTGATGCACAAGGATTTGCTGATACAAGCAACGAAGTTCACGGCAAATTTCTTATGATTTTCAAGAATATGACGGGTTTAAAAGCAATGATAGTAAGTACCTTGTCACATCGATAATTTTTTTTTCCATTTATTAATACGTGGGGGGGGGCTTGTTCGTATCAATTGACCTATGTTCTCTGCTACAATGTGTCGTGTACGTATATTAAATCTTCAGGCCAAGCACAACTGTACCGCAAGCGTATACAAATAAGAAAATCCATCTAACACCTTCATCTAGACAGAACCTGTCCACCCGGTATAAATAGAAATTTACTTCCCAAAATAGCAGTTAGTTAATGTATCTACTGCTCTCAAACCAAAAAAAAAAAAAAAATGGTAGAGCTGACATATGATATTGATATATTATAATTTTCCCTCCTTTTTCTCTGGCTTATGCAGATGATTCTGGGGCAAGTTGAGAGGTGGTTCCCAATAACATTTTGTACGGTTGTAATAAAAATAAGAGCTTTCTGCGAACAAGTTACTTTTAATAACTATAGGAAAAGAGTTTTTCAGTGACAAACACCATCTGTATCTAAGATTTAGAATGACAAATATTAAACTATTTACAATCTGCTAGAAGGATATTTTCGTTGTGATTGGTTGGGCTGTAGTCGTGTAGCAGGTTGCTGGAGTTTGACGAAAGCTTACTAGAATTTACCCTCATTCTTTTTACGACTGCATTTTTCATTTATACATACATCAGATTTGAGGTCAAATGAACACTTTATAAACGTTAAAAATCTAATTTGACACTTCAAAGCTTAAAAAATAAAAATGGTGAAGTAGACGTTGTTTATGCCAGCAAAAATCGACAAGTACATACAACTAAAACTATAAAATACGGAGCTATTCGCCATACAAATGGAACAGCATATATCACGAAACGTCAACGTCTTGTTTTTTTTTTTTTCCTTTTTTGAGAAGAAGTCATAGCAAGCTATAGGACAAACTATAAAATACGGAGCTATTCGGTATAGGTACATAACTTGTCTTAGTAAAAAAATTAAAAACTCAAACCATCCAAAGTCTTTAACTATTTAAAAGATGCTGATATATTTTTATTTAAAGATTTTTAAATTGTTAGACTTTTATACTTTATTTTATTGTTTGGTAAATTAACTTTTTAAAAGAGTTATAGCGAGCAGTTTTAAAATCTAAACAAGATTGTAGATGTATCCATTTTCATATATATCGAACAAACAAACAATAAAATAAAATAAACTTTTTCAAATATATTAAACATTTTATTTAAACTTTTATATTTTATTGTTTGGTGAATAAAAAGTCAACTTTGAATAAGTTCTCATATATTCTTACGTTACCAAACTAAATATTTTATTTCTAAACTACCTCGACGTAAGGGGGACATCACAATAAAAGCTTCTTCCAGACTTTTGGGAAAAAAAGAAATAGTTAAAAGAAATCTATTCAATTTCTGACGAAATCTATTTTAACGGAACGTCCGAAACAAAATCTCTTCCGTGACAAATTTTTATTAAACTTATTAATTATATTTTTCTAATATTATTTGAAAACATATGTTATTACGTCTGTCATAGTAGGTCTATAGCACTCTATACTTCAGCATTATTCCCCGTGAAAGTATAATTATTGCAAGTGTTAAATTAAACGAATAATCATGTGATCAAGGTTTTTAACTGATCCATTTCTTTCGTAAACGTTTTAATTATATTTATATTGTAGATGGTCAGCATAAGCAGTTATTTATATTCTCCAAAATTAAAAAAATAAAAATAAATAAATAAATAAATTAATTAATTATGATTATTTATGAGCTCGATATAGATGTGAAATGGGTGTGAGTATAAGTTAGAACATACACACCATGATAAATTAAAGAATATGTTGTATGTTATATTCGACGTATCATAAAAGTTGTGTTTTTATGGACTCATAAAATCGACGAGCCTCAATGAGAAAGTTGTTCCCTTTCAATTCCAGCTCCTTCATCTTCACCACATTATCCACCCACTACTTATTTATTTTGTCAAAGTTCTAAATACATATACTCTAAACCATTCTTTCTCATTCTTTCCATGCATACATGATCTTCATAGTTTCCCTTTTCAACTACGCATGCTCCACCACGAGGGGTCGATGAAAGAGATAACAAAACTCTTAAAAGGGAAGACGTTCTTCATGTAAAATTCACACATGTAAGGAATGAAGTGGGGTAAGCAATATGTTAGAATATAAATTTATTTTACAACTAATTAAAAATACAATATAGTAGTTAGAGGTGGGAAGAAAGAATAGTACCAATGACTAATTAAAAATACAATCTAGTAGTTAGAGGTGGGAAGAATAGTACCAATAACTTCCATGCATCAATTATGAATAATAATATCTATAAATTGTAAAAATATGGGCAAATGTTGCTTTTCAATTTCATTTGTGTCGTTGGTTATGTGCCTTTGGTTTGTGGTAGCATTTGGTATCAAAGATATTTTATTTTATTTTGTGTGGAATTTCCAAAGCTTAAGAGAAGGTAGTTTTAGTTATGTATGTGTGTCCTTGAGAAGTGGTGGTTTCATCGTTGTGTGTACATTCCTATAGTTTGAAAGGTGTTTGAGAGTATGTTGGGCCCACATTTTGATGGCGTGATCAGTGGTTACATCCATATTCTATGTCAAAAGAAGATTGGAATAAGTCTAATATATTCTATTTAATTCATATTGGCCACTATGTGGGCCCTTGTAGCTTGAAATGAGATTAAGTATACATCCATTCATTTACTAAATTATTAAAAAAACAAATATTTTGATTTTTTTAAGAGCCACAATATGGAAACAAGCCTACATATAAAAATCAAAGTTTAGGAGCAACAAGAAGTATCATCCAAGTCATGAGGCTGCTATACTAATTCTAATAAAGGTAATTATTCATGGAGATGAGAAGAACAAGTCCAAAAAGACAAATTAAAGTGCTTCGATCATGGGAAGCTTGTACACTTTTAGTGGGAATGTAACAAAAAGAAGTTTGATATGCACGATAGACAAAGAATAAATACAAATAGTATGGTAATTTGAAATAAAAAATAATGCAACATCTTCTTTACAACTTTATGTAATAAAAATACTAAAAGTGGTATTTGGTATCTTGAATCAGAAGCAAATCAACAAATGGCTCATAATAAAGAATGCTTTAACTCTATAAAAATATGTTAAATTAAAAACAAGGTCTTTCTTGGTGATGATTTTGTGAGTAATATTGAATATTTGTGTCTATTGAAATGAATAATGAATAAGTAAAGAACATTAAAATGTAATATTTTCTTATTTTAACATAAGAATACTCTTTCATTTATTAAATTATGAAGCAAGGGTATAAGGTAGAATTTTACAAAGAGAAATATTTGATAAAATATATGATGAAAGGATATAAAGTGTTTGCTATAGGTAAATTAGAGTGAGGAATGTACATATTCAATGAAAAAAATGAAATTAAACATGCTTTGTTTAAAAATCATGTAGAAGTGAATAATAACACTTAATGTTTGGGTATCTTAATTATCAATGTTTAGGATTGATGAAAAAATTAGATATCATTTATAGTCTTCCTAAAATAAAAATAAATTTAAGTGTTTATAATGCATGTTGTGTGGAGAGAAACATAAGGATAAAATTGAGAAATTATAAGCACAAAAATCAAATGCACAACTAGAGTTGGTATATAATTATGTTATAGGACTATTTCCCATTCCATATTTGGTATGTAGAATGCATGCTCTATATTTTGTTGATGATTTTAATGAACACTATATGTCTACTTTCTTGAACAAAAAGTGAAGTGTTTAAAATTATGAGAGAAATATTAAAGTTCTTAGAACAAATGATGAAAAGGATAAAAGCTATCAGGATAAAGTTGGTATTAAAAGGTGATTAAAAGTTAGATACACACCAAAATTATATGGGGTTATTGAAAGAACTACTAAAATACTAAAATAAATATTTACCACTCTTTTTAGGGTGAGCAATGAGCACTACAACACGTATTCAAAATAGATCTCCAATAATATTAGGAACGAACATGACACCTTATGAATCTTGTTATTAAAAATCATCTATCAAATATTTTAGGGGGTTTGGATGTAATGCTTATGTCCATGTTCCTAGTGACTTAATAAATTAAAATTGATAGTAAAAGCATAAAACTAATTTTCATTACCTATAGTGAATAATATAAGGGTTTCAAGTTGTATTATCTTAATACTGGAAAAGCCATTGTTAGTAAAGATAATATATTTGGTAAAGGGCATTATGAAAGTTCTACACCACATGCACCTAAAATTATTTTCCAAAATCAAGATGAGGAAAAACATTTTAGTAATAATGAATGAAGTTCATTAAAGAGAATAGATAAACATTCAAGAAATTTACCAAAAAAAAATAATGAAATTGTCGAGAGAGCTTATCATGTTAATTACACAATGATCACAAGGATAAATAAGGTAGAAGATCCTCAATATTTTGAAAAAGACAAAGGAAATAATGAGTGGAAATATGCAATACAAGAGGAGTATATATCCCTTATTAATGGGTAATAAAGAGGTCTATATGACCAAGTTAAAAGTCTTATGGGTAATAAATGGGTCTATATAACCAAGTTTAGGTTTGATGGGTGCATTGAAAATATAAAGCAATATTTGTGCTTAAAAAAATATTCTCAAAAGGAAGAAATTAATTTGGTTGAAACATATTCTCCATTACTAAAATGAATACAATTCGAATTGTTATAACTTTGGCTACTTATTTTAGTTGGAAAGATAATAAATTAGGTGTAAAGAATGCATTTCTTAACGGTGAGTTGGAAGAGGAAATTTAGATGGAAAAACAATAGATATTTGTAAAAGGTTAAGAAAATATCATGTTCATGATGAAGAAAGATTTAATTGGATTGAAGCAAACATCTATAGTATGACATACCAAAATTTATAAGTACTTCAAGGATGAAGGTTTTGACTATTTCCCTTTGACCCTAATCATTATGTGAAAGTTTTTTAAAGTGAACTATTGATTTTATTAACAAATTTCAAAATGGAGGAGTATAAAGCTACACTTACATCAATTCAAGTAGGTAATAAATTATCTAAAAAAGATAATTAAAAAAACATAGATGTTATATTCTTCAGTCAGTTTGTAAGGGGTCTTATATATTTGATAATATCAAGGTCTAACATTGCATATGTAGTTACTTTGATTCAATGTTCATATAATATTCTAAAATTTCATATTGGAAAACATCTAAAAGGATCTTGATGTATATCAAACATACTCAAAATTTGAGATAAAATACTTGTAGAATAACGATATATGCGTGATAGGTTTTAGATATGTTGATTAGGAAGGTTGTGTTGATGATTGTAAGTCTACTATAGGATATGTTTTTAGTATTGGATTAGGTTCTATAGCATAATGTGAAAGAAACAACAATTGCATTGTCATCAATAGAGGTAGAATATTTAACATCTTATGTAACAACTTATGAAGTTGTTTGGTTGAATAGAGACTTGATGGCTTGAAGTTTTTACAAAATGATCATTCATTATTTCTATATGATGATAAAGCACAATATGATTAAAAATGATTTCTCTCTACCATATTAGGACTAAGCATATTGAAATCCATTGTTACTATATTAGAGAGTTGATACAAAATAATGTAAGTAAACATTATCCAACATTAAAAACATATGTTGTTAAAAATAGTGCTTAGTATAAAAAACATGCAAAGTATTTTCCTAAAGAAGAAGAAAATTTGTTAATAGAAAATCTTATAAAAAAGAATAAAGAGAAAATATAGTAGTCATCAAAATAAAAAAGGGTTATAATGATAGAAAAGGAGGAGAAATAAATGAGAAAATTAGTTTTATTAATAGCATGTAGGATGTCTATATATTGGGTTCTAGGAACCTGTTGTCATATTCGATTGTCCTAGTCATAACACTCACACCTCACAAGGAGCAACATAGAAGGGTTATGGTCAAGAGCATAGGGTTTGGTTCAATCAAGGCCCTATGAGGTTTTTTACAAGGCCATCTCCTTGTTAAGATGTTATTTTAAGGTGCACTTAAACATAGGGGAAAAGGGATGCAAGAGATTAAAATGTAAAATCTCAATAAAAGGAAAAAGGGTGGTGATGTGAACTTACCACACAGACATCCAGCCTGACTTTTCTGTATCCAAAAAAAAAAAGTGGTGATGTGCCAAAATATCCACTAAGATCCTTATACACAACATGCCTGAATGTTATGTGCCAACGATGAATTCTTCCTCTCCCCAACACAATTAAGCATAGATTAGAGTCATCAACATAAGCATGTAGAAAGATATAGGTTCGTAGGAAGCCATAGGTGATTGATCCAAAATTTGATGTAGGCCCTTCATACACATAGATCAACAAAACCCAAAAAAGGCAAAGAATACAAGCACATACATGGATATAAAAATAAGCACGATCCATCCCACTCAATGTCTTAACTTGGAAGATAGACCAAGCTAACACCTGAATCTTTAGTGCCATCTCAAACTTGGGTTCCAGCTTCTCCTCGACATACTCCAAGGTCTGATCGCCAATAAAAATTATTATCCAGGCCTCATGAATGTACAACAAAACCTTGAGTGCATTTGCCTCCAATATCACACAATATTTAGTTAAATGGTGATGAGCTTCTTTGATTTTCTCCTTGGAGAAGCCTACTCACTGTGTGGCTTTTTTAGCTAGTTGTTTCTATAAAGATTCAATATGGGCAATCAATGCTTGCACTTACTTCTATCCTCTTACCCAAGATGTATGGTATCCCTTGGCTATATTATCCAACTCATTCACTTTCCAATATGACGTTCAAATATGGGGAGCCTTTAATGCTTCTTCCCCTTTATATTCCATGCTATACTTCGAATGTTTCTGTTGTGATTATTTCATTCATTGACTTTGCTATGCTCCTCATTTGGATGTCTTTGACTACGCTTCACTCATGTACATTAAAATTAGACTTTCAATAGCTTTTAAGGGCAGTTGATCATAGACATTATTATAAGTGTCATATTTGTTACAAGTGAGTGCTCCCTTATTTACGTAATACTCCAAGTCCTTTGTTCAACTCTCTTAGGAAGATTCAAAAATGTATGGGCACTTGTATGAAGTTGGTGGGAATGACAAGTGGCATATATTTTCTTGTAACTCCCACGTGGAATTTTCTAGAACATTGAGAGGAATGATGACCAAAATGCCAAGTGTTATTTCTACATGGAGTCCATTCTTGTAACGTCTTTGAAGATGTAGATTATAACTTCATAAGCCCATGGATATGCAATGTTGCTTGAGCAACAAGCAAGCTTTTTTCTATAGGTGGATGCACGATTCACTATGAAGTTTGGATGGTGATTTAGAGATTCCTTCAGTGGGTAGTATTCTCCAAGTTAGAGACTATGAATATAAAACCTTTCCCTCTTTCTTTTATGCCTCCAAATGTATTGAATCCTTTGTAGATTTTTGATGTCCTTTTTGAAATTTATATGCACTTGCTTGTATATTTAAATGTGGCTCATGAATGATCTAAAATGAGATTTGATTATGTAGGTACATAAATTCAATATGAGCCCTTGAGTGGCTCTTTTTTAATTGGGAAGAAGAGTGCTAATGTTTGGCCTATGTTAGCCTTTTCTTGTAGAAAATATGCCCTTTTGTGGTAGTTCCAAATATACTCTTATGTTGTCAAAAACCATATTAGAATAGTTTTTAAAATGTATTATAATGTTCTATAATAAGGCTTTTTAATATACCTTCTTTTGCGCTCTATTTCCTTCTAAAATTCTGGTTTTTTTGGTAAATTTTTCTGCAATACAAGGGTTTGAGGTTGTCTTTAAATAGTAGATACACATTTTCCATTTTGCTTGGATACTTTTGATAACAAGTCCAATATTCAATAACAGTAGATAAAATATTTTTAATTGATGCAAATTTTTTGTATTTTTCTTGCATTCAACTTGTAATGCTTTTGATTTTTGAGATTCACCAAGTCTCACTTTCATAAGATTCTATTTCTAATTTTGGTTAGTTAATTCATTTTCCAAATTTTGGAGGATTCTAACCCTTTTGATGGCTTCTATTGGCCACTTCAAGTTACAAATATTTGTGATTCAATAGTGTCTTTAGATACTTGATACAAATCAAAGTTTGCACCTTTCAAGAAATACAAAAATAATTTTCTTTCTGAGAGTGATATAATAGTACAAGTTCTTCACTTTTAATGCACTAATGTTATACCTTATCACTCCAATAAACTCTCAATGTAATCCACTAATAATTTACTGTAACTAATCAAGAATAACCTAAAATTAATATTTAAGAATTATCCTACGATTTCACTACAACCAATGTTGTAGGACTTAGTCTTCTTTTTCAAAAATGGATAATAGGTAGTTGATAGTAGCTAGGGTCAAGCATAAGGGGTTGGACTCAAAATGTACTTGTCAAAAAATGGTGAATCCTAATCAAAATCAAGGTTAATCATGGAGAATTATAATAAAATTAAATTGAGCATCTTCACATCAAAATTTGGGGTATTTGAAGCTCTAAAATATAAGTTCATCTTTGGAGCCACTTTTAACCTATTAAATCATTTTATAACTTCCTAAAAATACAACCGTTAGATCAGGCTTGAAAAGATCTTTCCAACAAGTACAAATATGCCTATGTTTGGATTTATATTCTGGCAAATTTACCCTAAGAGAATATTTGTCCTGAAAATTTTAGCCAAATGGGCTACCGTTGAGGGTCCTCATATTCGCATATTTCCAATTTTGAAAATCTTAATATTTTGGTGAATATTCGCCACTATGCATAACCCTACTAGTAGCTAATCTGAAATCTAATCAAATCCTAATAAATATGTAAATGAATCCTTAAACGAATATGTTTCCTTTTCCACTTTTTAGAAGACTATAATCTAGTATCATTTTTGCAACTTTAACCCATATTCAGGTGCTCTAATAAATATGATAAATAATTTAATTAATGAATCTCTTTACACCATAAGTTGCATACCTTTTTCCTGTAGCTCTTCTCCTGCCTTTGTAGAGGATGTAGACCTTGGTATCTAAAACACCAAGTTGGTGCTTCAAGTAGGTAGTCCTGAACAACTTCTTCTTCACCAAATGATGGTCTCGAACTTTCTTATTTGGTGGCTTGTTCTCCTCTTATGTTGTCCTCCTTCTACTATATATTTGGAGAAGTATATGTCTCTAAAGCGGTGCCTTCTTACTATGAAAGGTAATCCTCAAATATCCAAGATTTGGTGAGCTTCTTTTGTCTTCAAGTCTTCTTGTCGAATTTTGACTTCAAGCAGGATATTCTTCTAGGGTTTGGCACTCCATGCCAAATTATCCTATTGGGCTTGTTTTTAGATGGCAAAAATTGTTTCAAGTCCTTTGCTATCGGATTTCACCTAGATAGTGGATTTCTCCAATGAGTTATCAATGAACTCTCTTGATCTTCATCAAGGAGAGGCTATGAATGCTCAACGAGTCCTTCACAAAGTCTTTGATCTGACAGCTTCAAATGATCTTCCTTAACACCTTTTCTTCAACCTTCTACTTCCTTTTCTTCAATGAAGAGGCAAGTTGTTGTAGTTGAATGCTCAAGTGGAGTCTTCATCTATATCTTATATGAAGACATACTCGTCATAACTAAGCCCTAAGCACATATATGCGCCGTTGAGCATGGCAGGTAATGTCTGATTGTGATGCACAAGGATTTGCTGATACAAGCAACGAAGTTCACGGCAAATTTCTTATGATTTTCAAGAATATGACGGGTTTAAAAGCAATGATAGTAAGTACCTTGTCACATCGATAATTTTTTTTTCCATTTATTAATACGTGGGGGGGGGCTTGTTCGTATCAATTGACCTATGTTCTCTGCTACAATGTGTCGTGTACGTATATTAAATCTTCAGGCCAAGCACAACTGTACCGCAAGCGTATACAAATAAGAAAATCCATCTAACACCTTCATCTAGACAGAACCTGTCCACCCGGTATAAATAGAAATTTACTTCCCAAAATAGCAGTTAGTTAATGTATCTACTGCTCTCAAACCAAAAAAAAAAAAAAAATGGTAGAGCTGACATATGATATTGATATATTATAATTTTCCCTCCTTTTTCTCTGGCTTATGCAGATGATTATGGGGCAAGTTGAGAGGTGGTTCCCAATAACATTTTGTACGGTTGTAATAAAAATAAGAGCTTTCTGCGAACAAGTTACTTTTAATAACTATAGGAAAAGAGTTTTTCAGTGACAAACACCATCTGTATCTAAGATTTAGAATGACAAATATTAAACTATTTACAATCTGCTAGAAGGATATTTTCGTTGTGATTGGTTGGGCTGTAGTCGTGTAGCAGGTTGCTGGAGTTTGACGAAAGCTTACTAGAATTTACCCTCATTCTTTTTACGACTGCATTTTTCATTTATACATACATCAGATTTGAGGTCAAATGAACACTTTATAAACGTTAAAAATCTAGTTTGACACTTCAAAGCTTAAAAAATAAAAATGGTGAAGTAGACGTTGTTTATGCCAGCAAAAATCGACAAGTACATACAACTAAAACTATAAAATACGGAGCTATTCGCCATACAAATGGAACAGCATATATCACGAAACGTCAACGTCTTGTTTTTTTTTTTTTCCTTTTTTGAGAAGAAGTCATAGCAAGCTATAGGACAAACTATAAAATACGGAGCTATTCGGTATAGGTACATAACTTGTCTTAGTAAAAAAATTAAAAACTCAAACCATCCAAAGTCTTTAACTATTTAAAAGATGCTGATATATTTTTATTTAAAGATTTTTAAATTGTTAGACTTTTATACTTTATTTTATTGTTTGGTAAATTAACTTTTTAAAAGAGTTATAGCGAGCAGTTTTAAAATCTAAACAAGATTGTAGATGTATCCATTTTCATATATATCGAACAAACAAACAATAAAATAAAATAAACTTTTTCAAATATATTAAACATTTTATTTAAACTTTTATATTTTATTGTTTGGTGAATAAAAAGTCAACTTTGAATAAGTTCTCATATATTCTTACGTTACCAAACTAAATATTTTATTTCTAAACTACCTCGACGTAAGGGGGACATCACAATAAAAGCTTCTTCCAGACTTTTGGGAAAAAAAGAAATAGTTAAAAGAAATCTATTCAATTTCTGACGAAATCTATTTTAACGGAACGTCCGAAACAAAATCTCTTCCGTGACAAATTTTTATTAAACTTATTAATTATATTTTTCTAATATTATTTGAAAACATATGTTATTACGTCTGTCATAGTAGGTCTATAGCACTCGATACTTCAGCATTATTCCCCGTGAAAGTATAATTATTGCAAGTGTTAAATTAAACGAATAATCATGTGATCAAGGTTTTTAACTGATCCATTTCTTTCGTAAACGTTTTAATTATATTTATATTGTAGATGGTCAGCATAAGCAGTTATTTATATTCTCCAAAATTAAAAAAATAAAAATAAATAAATAAATAAATCAATTAATTATGATTATTTATGAGCTCGATATTGATGTGAAATGGGTGTGAGTATAAGTTAGAACATACACACCATGATAAATTAAAGAATATGTTGTATGTTATATTCGACGTATCATAAAAGTTGTGTTTTTATGGACTCATAAAATCGACGAGCCTCAATGAGAAAGTTGTTCCCTTTCAATTCCAGCTCCTTCATCTTCACCACATTATCCACCCACTACTTATTTATTTTGTCAAAGTTCTAAATACATATACTCTAAACCATTCTTTCTCATTCTTTCCATGCATACATGATCTTCATAGTTTCCCTTTTCAACTACGCATGCTCCACCACGAGGGGTCGATGAAAGAGATAACAAAACTCTCAAAAGGGAAGACGTTCTTCATGTAAAATTCACACATGTAAGGAATGAAGTGGGGTAAGCAATATGTTAGAATATAAATTTATTTTACAACTAATTAAAAATACAATATAGTAGTTAGAGGTGGGAAGAAAGAATAGTACCAATGACTAATTAAAAATACAATCTAGTAGTTAGAGGTGGGAAGAATAGTACCAATAACTTCCATGCATCAATTATGAATAATAATATCTATAAATTGTAAAAATATGGGCAAATGTTGCTTTTCAATTTCATTTGTGTCGTTGGTTATGTGCCTTTGGTTTGTGGTAGCATTTGGTATCAAAGATATTTTATTTTATTTTGTGTGGAATTTCCAAAGCTTAAGAGAAGGTAGTTTTAGTTATGTATGTGTGTCCTTGAGAAGTGGTGGTTTCATCGTTGTGTGTACATTCCTATAGTTTGAAAGGTGTTTGAGAGTATGTTGGGCCCACATTTTGATGGCGTGATCAGTGGTTACATCCATATTCTATGTCAAAAGAAGATTGGAATAAGTCTAATATATTCTATTTAATTCATATTGGCCACTATGTGGGCCCTTGTAGCTTGAAATGAGATTAAGTATACATCCATTCATTTACTAAATTATTAAAAAAACAAATATTTTGATTTTTTAAAGAGCCACAATATGGAAACAAGCCTACATATAAAAATCAAAGTTTAGGAGCAACAAGAAGTATCATCCAAGTCATGAGGCTGCTATACTAATTCTAATAAAGGTAATTATTCATGGAGATGAGAAGAACAAGTCCAAAAAGACAAATTAAAGTGCTTCGATCATGGGAAGCTTGTACACTTTTAGTGGGAATGTAACAAAAAGAAGTTTGATATGCACGATAGACAAAGAATAAATACAAATAGTATGGTAATTTGAAATAAAAAATAATGCAACATCTTCTTTACAACTTTATGTAATCAAAATACTAAAAGTGGTATTTGGTATCTTGAATCAGAAGCAAATCAACAAATGGCTCATAATAAATAATGCTTTAACTCTATAAAAATATGTTAAATTAAAAACAAGGTCTTTCTTGGTGATGATTTTGTGAGTAATATTGAATATTTGTGTCTATTGAAATGAATAATGAATAAGTAAAGAACATTAAAATGTAATATTTTCTTATTTTAACATAAGAATACTCTTTCATTTATCAAATTATGAAGCAAGGGTATAAGGTAGAATTTTACAAAGAGAAATATTTGATAAAAGATATGATGAAAGGATATAAAGTGTTTGCTATAGGTAAATTAGAGTGAGGAATGTACATATTCAATGAAAACAATGAAATTAAACATGCTTTGTTTAAAAATCATGTAGAAGTGAATAATAACACTTAATGTTTGGGTATCTTAATTATCAATGTTTAGGATTGATGAAAAAATTAGATATCATTTATAGTCTTCCTAAAATAAAAATAAATTTAAGTGTTTATAATGCATGTTGTGTGGAGAGAAACATAAGGATAAAATTGAGAAATTATAAGCACAAAAATCAAATGCACAACTAGAGTTGGTATATAATTATGTTATAGGACTATTTCCCATTCCATATTTGGTAGGTAGAATGCATGCTCTATATTTTGTTGATGATTTTAATGAACACTATATGTCTACTTTCTTGAAAAAAAAGTGAAGTGTTTAAAATTATGAGAGAAATATTAAAGTGCTTAGAACAAATGATGAAAAGGATAAAAGCTATCGGGATAAAGTTGGTATTAAAAGGTGATTAAAAGTTAGATACACACCAAAATTATATGGGGTTATTGAAAGAACTACTAAAATACTAAAATAAATATTTACCACTCTTTTTAGGGTGAGCAATGAGCACTACAACACGTATTCAAAATAGATCTCCAATAATATTAGGAACGAACATGACACCTTATGAATCTTGTTATTAAAAATCATCTATCAAATATTTTATGGGGTTTGGATGTAATGCTTATGTCCATGTTCCTAGTGACTTAATAAATTAAAATTGATAGTAAAAGCATAAAACTAATTTTCATTACCTATAGTGAATAATATAAGGGTTTCAAGTTGTATTATCTTAATACTGGAAAAGCCATTGTTAGTAAAGATAATATATTTGGTAGAGGGCATTATGAAATTTCTACACCACATGCACCTAAAATTATTTTCCAAAATCAAGATGAGGAAAAACATTTTAGTAATAATGAATGAAGTTCATTAAAGAGAATAGATAAACATTCAAGAAATTTACCAAAAAAAAATAATGAAATTGTCGAGAGAGCTTATCATGTTAATTACACAATGACCACAAGAATAAATAAGGTAGAAGATCCTCACTATTATGAAAAAGACAAAGGAAATAATGAGTGGAAATATGCAATACAAGAGGAGTATATATCCCTTATTAATGGGTAATAAAGAGGTCTATATGACCAAGTTAAAAGTCTTATGGGTAATAAATGGGTCTATATAACCAAGTTTAGGTTTGATGGGAGCATTAAAAATATAAAGCAATATTTGTACTTAAAAATATATTCTCAAAATGAAGAAATTAATTTGGTTGAAACATATTCTCCATTACTAAAATGAATACAATTCGAATTGTTATAACTTTGGCTACTTATTTTAGTTGGAAAGATAATAAATTAGGTGTAAAGAATGCATTTCTTAACGGTGAGTTGGAAGAGGAAATTTAGATGGAAAAACAATAGATATTTGTAAAAGGTTAAGAAAATCTCATGTTCATGATGAAGAAAGCTTTATTTGGATTGAAGCAAACATCTATAGTATGACATACCAAAATTTATAAGTACTTCAAGGATGAAGGTTTTGAAAAATTCCCTTTGACCCTAATCATTATGTGAAAGTTTTTTAAAGTGAACTATTGATTTTATTAACAAATTTCAAAATGGAGGAGTATAAAGCTACACTTACATCAATTCAAGTAGGTAATAAATTATCTAAAAAAGATAATTAAAAAAACATAGATGTTATATTCTTCAGTCAGTTTGTAAGGGGTCTTATATATTTGATAATATCTAGGTCTAACATTGCATATGTAGTTACTTTGATTCAATGTTCATATAATATTCTAAAATTTCATATTGGAAAACATCTAAAAGGATTTTGATGTATATCAAACATACTCAAAATTTGAAATAAAATACTTGTAGAATAACGATATATGCGTGATACGTTTTAGATATGTTGATTAGGAAGGTTGTGTTGATGATTGTAAGTCTACTATAGGATATGTTTTTAGTATTGGATTAGGTTCTATAGCATAATGTGAAAGAAACAACAATTGCATTGTCATCAATAGAGGTAGAATATTTAACATCTTATGTAACAACTTATGAAGTTGTTTGGTTGAATAGAGTACTTGATGGCTTGAAGTTTTTACAAAATGATCATTCATTATTTCTATATGATGATAAAGCACAATATGATTAAAAATGATTTCTCTCTACCATGTTAGGACTAAGCATATTGAAATCCTTTGTTACTATATTAGAGAGTTGAATACAAAATAATGTAACTAAACATTATCCAACATTAAAAACATATGTTGTTAAAAATAGTGCTTAGTAGAAAAAACATGCAAAGTATTTTCCTAAATAAGAAGAAAATTTGTTAATAGAAAATCTTATAAAAAAGAATAAAGAGAAAATATAGTAGTCATAAAAATAAAAAAGGGTTATAATGATAGAAAAGGAGGAGAAATAAATGAGAAAATTAGTTTTATTAATAGCATGTAGGATTTCTATATATTGGGTTCTAGGAACCTGTTGTCATATTCGATTGTCCTAGTCATAACACTCACACCTCACAAGGAGGAACATAGTAGGGTTATGGTCAAGAGCATAGGGTTTGGTTCAATCAAGGCCCTGTGAGATTTTTTACAAGGCCAACTCCTTGTTAAGATGTTATTTTAAGGTGCACTTACACATAGGGGAAAAGGGATGCAAGAGATTAAAATGTAAAATCTCAATAAAAGGAAAAAGGGTGGTGATGTGAACTTACCACACAGACATCCAGCCTGACTTTTCTGTATCAAAAAAAAAAAAAGTGGTGATGTGCCAAAAGATCCACTAAAATCCTTATACACAACATGCCTGAATGTTATGTGCCAACGATGAATTCTTCCTCTCCCCAACACAATTAAGCATAGATTAGAGTCATCAACATAAACATGCAGAAAGATATAGAAAGATATAGGTTCGTAGGAAGCCATAGGTGATTGATCCAAAATTTGTAGGCCCTTCATACACATAGATCAACAAAACCCAAAGAAGGCAAAGAATACAAGCACATACATGGATATAAAAATAAGTCTGCAGGAAACCATTGATGACTGATTTAAAATTTGATAAAAGCCGCCATACATACATACATAAATCTATACACAATTACCAATATCAACGTCACATTGTTCGTTGTCTCAGTTTTTGACAGATATTATGCTCTTCCGAGTCAAACTACTGCAAGTTGCGGAAGCCATTGATGACTGATTTAGAAATTGATACAAGCCGCCAGACATACATACATAAATCTATACACAATTACCAATATCAACCTCACATTGTTCGCTGTCTCATTTTTTGAAAGATATTCTGCTCTTCCGAGTCAAACTACTGCAAGTTGCCAAAACTCATCCAAAAAATAATTGCAAGGGATATACAACAACTAAGAAATTAAGGACTTCACATTCGACGTAGGATAATTTTCCAAATTGGATTTGGCAATACAGTCGTCTACATTAAGACCCCATTCCGGGCTAACTAATATACACCTGTCCAACAGTTAAGGCTGAGCTCACGTCATTCTTGTTTTGCTTAAAAGAGAAATCTACTAGTTTTATATTATAAAATGGATCTATTGTAGGCGTATGGTCGGCATAAGGTTCCAAGGCACATGTCGTTACTCTCGATTTGGTTTCTGAAAAACATTATTAAACGAATCTGCTTTGTGTTTGTTGATTGACATGGTTAAATGATGGATTGTCAGCTTGTAAATGATGTTAGACCACTTTCCCCGGTAGAAGATAATACGATGCAGCAATCAGAACCAAATAAAGCTGAATTCAAAGGTTTTTCACAGCACGACATCGAGCAGCTCTCTTCAAGGTTGGGCATTTCACGGCGTGAGATCGAGCAGCTCTCTGCAAGGTTTCTCACTGTCCAACAGTTTCAACCATGTGAGATAGAGGAGTTGTCTTCAAGGTTTCTTGCTGTCGAACTGCCAGCCAAAGATCCCTTGAATAACTATTTTGAAGATGCACTTCTAGCAGAAACCTCTCCCAGGCTTCAGATTCCCCAAAGGCAAATCTCTGTTAGCTGGTCCCCTTCCCCTGAAGCAAATATCAATGAGAGAACGATATCTTCATTAGATATTCCATACCTCCATACTTATTTTTTGGATCAGCAGGTGAGTCTTACCCCATGAAATCTATAGGATATGAGATAGGCGAGCTGACTTTCAGCTTGTGGTCGTCTGTCAGACCTATTAAGTGTGTGAACCTAATTTTCCATAAATGTTATATTAGTAAAATCTGTTTTCTAAATTTGTTTTATATTATGCTGGTTTTGTTTCTATTTTTGTTCCCAGGACCCTGTGGCCTCCGGATTGAAAGACAAATCACCGTTTTTATTGAGGATCCACGCCGGCCATTTCCACATATGCCTCGGCCTCTGCAGCCAAACTGTTCTGTGGAAAAGTCTTGAGAGAGATTCATCGTTTTTTCCTTTTACTCTCAAGCTTCCCACTCACTTGACGTTTGGGCTTTGGTTGTTTGCCTTAGCAAGTTTTTCACTCATCTCAGGAGCATATCTTCTAAAATGTTTCTTCCATTTCGATAGTGTTCGCAAGGAGTACTGCGATAATGTAAGGGTAAACTACTTATTTATTCCGTGGATCGCAGGTATGCTGTTAAGGCTGGGCCTTCCTTCAAACATAGCTCCTGATAGAGTCCACCCCATCGTTTGGTGCACCTTAATGGCTCCGATTACAATTTTGGAGCTCAAAATCTATGGCCAATGGTTCACCAAAGGGAGAAGGTCGATGGCTCGAATCGCCAATCCTTCAACTCATCTATCAGTGATTGGGAACTTCTTGGTGGCTCGTCTTGCCACAAGAATGGAATGGAGAGAGACTGCTATGTTCTTCTTTTCTGTAGGATTAGTTCACTACCTGGTCGTGTTCGTCACTCTTTATCAGAGATTGTCCCCAGACATTGTCGTTTCCAGGAAGATTTGCCCAGTTTTCTTTTTGTTTATTGCAGCTCCAAGCTCGGCGTGCGTGGCATGGCAGGCAATATCAGGATCCTTCGATACGGTGTGCAGGATGCTACTTTTCCTTTCTCTTTTCTTGTACTTGGCCTTGGTGAGCATGGCCATTAAGCTCTTAAATTCATTTAATTTGATTTTACGTGCACTATGATTCTTGTATTTTGGCCTCTCATGTTTGTTGTCTCGGAGTTTTCAGATCCTGAGAGTGAAATTCTTCTATGATGGGATGAGAGAGTTTTCAGTAGCATGGTGGGCATGTGCATATCCAGTGACAACAGCTTCGGTTGCTACCATTAGATATGCACACGAAGTGAGACATCCCATTGCGAACACTCTGGCTTTTGTTCTGTGCTTAGCCTCTACGGGAATCGTATTGCTCCTGGTCTTTGTAACAACGATTAACATGGTAGTAGCCAGAGAGCGCCTGTTTCCTAATGATTTAGTGTTGAGCATCTACGTTGAGAAGCGAAGAAAATCTTCAAACAAGCGAAAGAGACGTCGCACAGTGCATCGGTTTCTTGAGAATGACAGAGATTTGTCCGACCAAAACATATAGTCTACTTATATTCACCTTTCTCTCTGGAACCTATGCCTCATTAATCTATTTGTTTTTAATTTTTAGTATAACGAATAAAATAACTGTACAGGGTTTCACTTCCAGTTTAGTTTATAAGGTGCATTTGCATGTTCGTGTTTCACCATCATATATTCATGTCACGTTGGCTTGTGTCAAGTTTCGTTGAAATTTAATAATATTACGTATAGAGTCCGGTGTTATTAAAATTTTATATATTTTCGATACTGATTATACGGAGTGAAATACTTATTGGCAATGGTATAGTATCAAATTTACTAGTTATTGAATTGGATTATTAGAATTTTATATGTGTTGAATTTTGGAACATTGAATAACAATATATAGTTTAGAATTTTGAATAAAAGCCTAAACTTTTATTTCTAGGTGATGTTTTAATTTTAGGTGAATAGGTTATACACTATATTTTTGCAACCCCACTAAAGTAAGATAATTAAATATCGGGTTAATACTATCTATAATTTATCTTAATTTTAGAACTGTGAATAGAAGTCCAAAGTTAAAATCTTGTTGTACACTATACTTTGGTGAGCATAATATGGTTGGAGTAATTATATATTATATAAATAATATCCATTTCATATGGTTGATGCAAAAATTATTTAGTATTTATTTTTTTAATAGTAAAATTTAAATAAATTTATTCATTTAATATTACTATAAATTATATTATCTCAATATGTGGTTTATATATTTAATTTCACTTTTAATTAAGGTCAAATATCAATCACTTATTAATTATTTTTTGTTCAGTTATCATTTCTTTAGGTTTTTATCAAAGAGACCCAACTTTGAATCATTGAATACCTTTAGTTATACATCACATACTATTTCAAGAAGACAAAAAATAAGTTGATCCATCTCAAATTTGAGCCATGGGATGCTCCTAGTTATACTTAACATCTTAATTCAACAAGAAAAAATAAAATTTATCCATATCAATGGTCAAGCTTAAATCGACAAATTATGTAGGTTACATTTTTTTGCATAGGGAACCTTTGTAATGCTTAGTAGTATGTGGTATTTGAGGTGAGACCATACACTTCCTCATTTACCATAGAGGAAAGAGTTTGTTGGTGGTTTCACGACCATGTAGCTTGGGGTAGTCTTTTATTAAGCTAATATGGGAAGTAGTCCAGTTGACCTTGGTCTCTATGATGTTGTCCATAGAGGAAGGGTTTTGCTAATTATCTCCTAAGTATTTTATTTTTGGGTTGGAGGTTGGGTGGTCTTCTTTTCATCTGATGCGAGAAGTGGTCTAAAAGAGCGTTTACTTTGGTGGGTTTTGTGGTATTTGGGTGGAGACCATGTGCTTTTATTATGATGGTGAGGGAGAGGTTCTATTGATGATTGCATAGTCATACAAATCCTACAAGTTTTGGAGGTATTGGACGTGTTGTGGTGGTCTACATTTAATATGGACCTTTTTATGGTTAGTCCATATATCGTTTCCATAAAATGGTTGATAAAGGATATTTTTGTACAACTCTTTGTGTTTTGTTTCTTTTTTTTTTCTTATTGGAAACACTTCTTAATTTATTTGGGATCAAGCATGTTTTGGAGAGTATCTTTCGTGTCAATTTGGGTGTGAAAGACCTTCCAGCTTAGGTGGTTTCCTCTTCCTAGTCCATGGTGAATTTTTTCATATGAGAAAAGGTTGTCTTAATCTTATTTCTGTGAATGAGAGTCTCTATTTTCCTTTAAAATAGAGAGTTTTTAATTTTTTCAATGTTTGAGTGGATTTTTTTGTGAGATTCTGGGTGATATAAAGAGGGATGCTTTCTTCCTATTTTCCTTTCACATGGTATTCTTATAAGGTAGTTTCAAATCCAAGCAATTTGGGAGCAGAAGGTCATTATCACACTTTTATCTAGGTTGTATTTGCTAGAGTAATATTCCATTCATTGGGATATTTACCCTTTTACTCCACTAGGTAAAATAAGTGGTATATTACATTATACTACATAGGTAGATTATTACTTTTACTTTTCTATCTCTTACCATATAGATATTTACTATATTAAATATCTAATGGTAACTTTCTAAATATCCTAGGTTAGAATCCCTAACCTATCGCTCTATATTCTATAGCGCGTTGGTTAGCGTGAATATAGGCAATATTGTTTAATTGATATTTTCTAACCTATTTAAACATTAGTTATTCTACACTAATAATCTAATGCATGATTTATTGTTAAATCAATTATCTTACCATTCCATTTGGTTACATTGTCATAAGAGCCAGGGAGGAAGTGCTCATTCCAAGTGGAGAAGATGAGAGCAGATCTCGTTCCACTAGAGAAGGCAACGTGCAGGGTTTGGTTTGAATTTTATGCATTTCATTACTTAACCATTTCCTATAGTTGGTTGTGATTTTTTTGCCTCACCTTACTTGGGCCCACAGACTCCACACTGGAAGGCAATCAGGCAGCTCTGCCAGATCATGTGAGCCTGCCCATCAAAGGCCATCGAAGATAAAAACCTCTGATGACTAACCTATATGACTATCGAATGAGGGCAAGAGCACCATCGAACGACTGACTGAGGACATGGGAGGGCCGACACAGGTGACCAACCAACTCCCATAGAAGAGGAGCTCCTGCCCACCATATTTTTAATGATGGGGACCTTGCTAGCAATCGAGATCACTGGTGATCGAGATCCGTGAGGACAGGTTCACCCTCTGATCTTCGATGACCGACCTGATGATCACCAACTAGAGACAGGGAAGGAGCACCTTAATATTTAGTGATTGGTGACTAGAGATAGGAATCATCGATGATAGAGATCCGTGAGGGCAGGAGCGCCCTTCAATATCTGATGATCAGCCCAAACAATAATGACATGACTCCCTAAGACCTAACTATCGCATGCTCCAACATTGCAGGAAGAATATTTGAGGGAAAACACGTGGTGATTCTAGACACAATTATCGATACTGACATGGCAGATCTACTAGCGGATGACACACTATTCAAGGTGATGATGTGGAACCTACAAAGTTGAAAAAATCTAATGTGGACCTAACAAATGGAGTTTTTTACTGGACTAGATCCGTAGACTGAGGCAAAAACATGGACCAACATGACATGACTACTGAGGACTACACGTGGTGATACCTAGATGGACTGACACAGGCATAGACTTTGAGATCGACAAATTGATGTGGCAAGCACAGAACCAGAGGCATTGATGTGGCGATATGTAGTAGGAGCTAACGTAGACAACCTGGCAGAATACAACCTAGATCCGAAGGACACGCGGTGAACGTGGAGGTCGTTCATTGATTACTTTGGTCAAAAAAATGTTTATGGTTGATGCCCGATTACCCATAAGCAATCAACTAAATAAGGGGGAGTTGGTACTTTTAAACACCACAAATTCAATCTCCTTATGGATGTTGGACTAAAAGTCCCACATATTAATTTTTTCCTGCCTAGAAGAAGGCTAAGCCTTCACTCTAAAGGTATTAGCCTACGCTACCCATCAGGCGGGTTAGATCGACTGGCAGGAGCAATAGTCAAAGGTGCTACACCCGCGGAGTCATGGGTTCGACTCTCGGTGGTCCTAAAAACATATTATTTTGGTCAAATATGCCTTTAATTCTCCTAAAAGTGGGCATAACCATACGCCCAAGGTAATATTTGAAATTTTTTTAATTTAATTTGTTTTGTTTTTAAATTTAAAGTTTATTTTTTCATTAATTTTTTTTTATAATTCAAATATAACTTATATTTAAAAAAAAAATCTTTTTTTTATAAAATGATTTTTTTTTTATATAAAATGTTAGTTTATTTTTATTATTGATTAAATATTTTTGTTTAAAAATTTTGCAAATTAAAATTAAAAGAAAATGAAGGGATTTATCTTTTGCAAATTCTAAATCAAAGAGTGCTTTTGTTTTCTCCAAAACTGGGGATATAAGACACATAATAGCACATTTTTTTTGCAAAATAGAAAACCCTTAAACTCTTCTCAAAACCTTGTAATTTTGCAAACATGAAAGGGGACAAAATCAAACATATTTGATTCTTTATTGCAAAATTAGAAAACAAGGAGACTCCAAAATTTGCAAAACATCAAACTTGACATTGTGCATTTATTTTCTCCAAAGGGGGATATAAGACATAAAATTATACATATTTTTTGCAACATTGAGAAAAATTTGAAGCCTTGATCCATAAAAACCAAGTCGTTTGTCGACTGGTTCTGGAAGCCTTTCAAACACGGGTTGTCTGTCAACTTGTCTTGGAAGGAGTGCTCTATTTTTTAATTTTGCAAAATAAAGGGGGGAAGACAACATTGTACTTATTTTGCAAAATTGTAACACAAAAGTGAGGAGCACTTACAAACAAATCAAACTTGTTTATTTTGCAAAATCAAGAAAGATAGGCAATTGTTTATTGCCACATTATTTGCAAAATTGTAAGACAAGGAGGAGACAAAAACATATCAATTTTTTGCACAACACAAATTCAAATTTTGTTGCAAAAATTAAAAGGTGCATTTTTTATTTTACTCGACACCTTCATTGGCAAATTAGGTGCATTTTCGGTTGCATCCGACACCTAGGTGATAAGAATTTTGTGGGTATTCTTGTTTGATTATTGCATTATTTCTTTTTGCAATTATAAGTCATAGAATAAAGAACACTCCATAACCCAAAATTTCATAATAAATTTGTGCTAACCATGGCACAAATTTAAATCCATATTCATTTTGATATTCTCTCCTGCAAACAAATACCCCTAATTCACTCTATTTGTTTGGCTTAATTTCCTCAAACTGATTATCCCTCTTCAAGAGGATTTTTAGGTAGGTGCCATTAAATATATTTTTGAGTGAATTATCTTTCATATATTATTTGTTTGGCTTAATTTCCTCCAACTGATTATCTCTCTTCAAGAGATTTTTCAGGTAGGTGCCATTAAATACCACTTGAGAGAGAAATAAATATCATCTTAGTATAAATTATAGGACCTTCATCATGGTAACTATCAATAAATATACACAATTGCTAAAGGGTCCTAACTATTCAACATGGAAAACTAAAATGAAAGCCATCTTGATTGTAGAGGACATGTGGGAATTATTTTATGGCACTGAAACAAGACCCGCATCACCAGGAGTAGATAAAAAAGCATGGGACAAAAAGAACAATTGTCTTCTCATGTTGATACTCCTTGCAACTACTAATGAGATCCAACCTCACA
This sequence comes from Wollemia nobilis, assembly GCA_028583015.1. Taxonomy (NCBI): domain Eukaryota; kingdom Viridiplantae; phylum Streptophyta; class Pinopsida; order Araucariales; family Araucariaceae; genus Wollemia; species Wollemia nobilis. The sequence continues at coordinate 8,549,445 of JAQPPZ010017095.1, forward strand.
TAAGTGAAGCTAAAATTGGTAAAGTTGCATGGGATGCACTTAGTACCATTTTTGAAGGTAAGAATCAATCAACTATTCTAAACCTTCAAACATAACTTCATACACTCCATATGAAGTCAGGTGAATCAATAGAACTATTCCTCTGTAGAGTGGCATATCTGAAGTCTAAGATTAATGCTTTGGGGGCTAAAGTTGAAGACACCATTTTGAATTTAGTAATCTTGAGAGCTCTTCTGAAATCCTACAAAATGTTGATTACATCCCTTAATGTTTCACAAAGATTTGTCACCTTTGTGGAGTTAGTCAATTTGCTTCAAACTGAGAAAGCAAATCAACTCCAAAATGATGAAGTGTCGAAAAATGCACTTTATTCAAACTATAAGGGTGATAATAAGAAAGGAAACTTTAAAAAGGGAGGATCATCCTCAAAAGGTAAGGGAAAGCAATATCAAAAGATGTTTTTCTTGCATTGTAAAAAGGAAAACCATGACACCAACTGATGTTGGTTCAAAAACAAGAAAAACAAGAAAGATAAAGGCACAACACAAAATCAAAACAAAGGTAATATTGCTAGTGAAGTGTCTAGTTCTGATTCTGATTTTTATTCAAAAAAAAAACACACAGAGTGCTCATTGCTAAGACAGTATTGTAGAAGGAAAACACATTTTGTCACCTTAAGCAAAGCACCATTTTCTCTCTCTCTTTTTTAGGCTTCATAAAATAGCATAAGTTTTTGTTTGAAGTAATTGTAATAAAGGGGTGTTTGTACCTCTTTTTAGGCTTCATAAATAGCAAACTCTCATTGTTTGAAGTTCTTGTAACAAAAGGAGGAAATTTTCTGGTGTAAAATTACCTAGGAGGCAATCTTTGTAAAATCCTTCACAAAACTCTTAAGTTGCACATATTTTGCAATTAAAGGGGGATATACATTTCTTTTCTTCACAAATTTTTGTAAAAAGGGAAGAAGACTTATAAGGGTGCATTTTCGGCAGCGACCGACACCTTAGTCATACTTCTTTCAAAAATTAATTACAACATGTTTTACAACAAGGAGGGGGAACTTATAAAGGTGCATTTTTTGTAGCGACCGACACCTTAGCTACCTTATCTTTTGGAAACTCATATTGTAACTGAATGAACCTCATATGAAGTGATCTACTCTACTACACCTAGTGATTACAATGGTTGGTTACCCATGCAATTTGGTTGGATAACAATATTACAATAAGGACATTCATTGATGTGAAGACAAAGTGAGGAATGACCCACTTTTTGCTTAGGAGCAGCTAGAGCATTGTGACAGAGCAAGAACCAACAATTCAACATCTTTTTCACTATATTGGGGTAGTTATATACATTACCCAAATAATGTAATAAGGGGAAATGTTAGAGTAATATTCCATTCTTTGGGATATTTACCCTTTTACTCCACTAGGTAAAATAGGTAGTATATTGCATTATACTACATAGGTAGATTATTACTTTTACTTTTCTATCTCTTACCATATAGATATTTACTATATTAAATATCTAATGGTAACTTTCTAAATATCCTAGGTTAGAATCCCTAACCTATCACTCTATCTTCTATAGCACGTTGGTTAGCATGAATATAGGCAATATTGTTTAATTGCTATTTTGTAACCTATTTAAACATTAGCTATTCTATGCTAATAATCTAATGCATGATTTATTATCAAATCAATTATCTTACCTTTCCATTTGGTTACAATATTCTCCCTTCTCTTTATAGTTTTTCAGGTCATGAAACCTTTCAATGCATGAAGTTTCTCTTAGATGAGAGACTTTGTTTTTCAAATTCAAATTTGAAAGTGGAAAACTCTGTTTTAAATGTTTGGGACCTTTCTAAAGCCTTATTGATGGGCTTCATGCAGAAAGTACCTCTTTATGAAGGGCTTCTTAATCCCTCGAACCTCCTAAATCCAGAGTTTTCTCTTGGGTGGGAATGTAAGATTTAAGTTTTAATTTTAAGTGGGTTTCTCTATTTTAATATATAAGACATAAATATTTAAATTCATGAGCAGGAATCATTATTTTCAATTGTGTCATGTTAGGTGTGAATCTTTATTTAAACTGTAGAACCCATGTGCTTGTACTCTTTTTTTCTCTTGGGTACTTTCTTCTATGATTTCTCGAAGATTTATTTGTAAAAGGTTTGGGGTTCCTTTTAGATACCCTTACTCCAATCAATTAAAAATATATATGAAATCAACACTCAAAAAATACCCACCAACCTATCCTTTATGGGAATTATGCAAGTTACCTTTATTTGTTCTTCCTATACCATGCTTTAAACATTAAAGTTTTATAATTAAAATATTAATATATAATTAATAAAATACAAATGATAAATATTCAACTAAATTTATATGTTTTATTTTATTCATTAAAAATATAATTCTTTTCAATTTAATTAATATATTATAAAATAATCAATTAATAAATTATTTATAATATGTTTATTTTTTAATATTTTGAGGTGAATATTGATTTTCAACTCTTTATTTGGTGTAAGTGATAGAACTCCTCAAAGGAGTCCTAACCTTAATGCAAAGTAAAACAAATGACTATCCATAAAAAATTAATTTTTAAAATATTTAAGTTTGAATATTTATTTTATCAAAATTAGAATGTTATATATATAATTACGAAATATGAAAAGTAATTAATTAGAAATATTTATATATTTTTTAAAATATTAACAAGAGTATTTATAATATTTTGTATATAGTAGGAAACATGAAATTTAGTATTAGTGACCTTTATTTTCAAAAAGAATACATACACATATCACTTGTGGCTTTTACAAGGGCCACTCCCATGAAATAAAAAATATTATATTATTATCATGTTAGCTAAGTTGTATTCAATTTACTTTTTTATTGAAGATATTTTTGCTCTTTTTTAAAATGTCACATTTTCATAATTAGATACTTGACATCGTCTTCATTAAAATAAAAGCTTTCACTTAGATAATTATATTTTAAAGTTTAAATTTTGTGGAGATGAAAATCAATAAGTATATAGTTAAATTATTTATTACTCGGTTTTTTCTATTTAGATATGTAGACATTTTTCAAGATTTTGTCTTTGATAATATCAATATTATCAATAATTTGATTTTTATACAGCCCATATCCATTTTATATACTTGAATTATTTTCTAATGGTAATCCCTATTGAAAGTGTCTTAGCCTAGGGATAGTCGTTAGTTGATGTTCCATATGATTATCAATAAGGGGGTATTTAATTATCTTTCATTATTTTGAAAAACACCACCTCCTTTAAATTTTATTAGATTTCCTCTAGAAGTACTATCAAAATTAATTTTGATAAAACCAACTTCTAAACATTTTTATTTTTATTTTCTATTTTTGATTGATGGAAAAGAGTTTTGAAAGGGACCCCAAAAATTTTACAAAGCATAAAAGTGAAACTAGGTAAATCAACAAGATTAACCCAAGAAGAAACAAAAAATAGAGCAACTAAAACAACATATCAAACCAAATGGAGAGAGGAAAGAAACCCAAATAAACCTAAGCATAACTAGTTACAATAACTGTTAGGAATGGAGCCTAATTATGAGGAGGCTAAACAGAGAAATTTTTGGATTTACTGCAGGACGGGCAGGGAAAGTTTCTAGATTTACAGTCTATTAGTCTACCAGAGAAAGTTTTCGGATTTACAATAGGATAGCCAAAGAAAGTTTTTTTTGTTTTTATCCCAAAATTAGATGCTAGGAACTCAGTGTTAATCTTGGAATGTATTAAGAAAAGCAGTTTGTTTTTCTGTTTTTTTCTTATATATAGTTGTGAGGAAAAATAGAGAATACTATGACAATGAGAAAATTACTGTGTTGATTCCTTGTAAATATAGAGAGGAAATTACAGCAGATGTTTGTTGTAGGTTGTAACCCTCTATTGCTTGGATTGAGAAATAAAGGAATAAAAATTCTCGATGGATGTAACCCACATTGGGTGAACCATGTTAAAATCGTTGTCTCTTCTACTGTGTGTTTGTCTTATTTTGTCAATTTTGTTGTTAAAGTTTGAAACACTATAATTGTTTTTCTATATAAATATATTTTATATAGTTATTTACTCTAACAAGTGGTATCAAAGTGGTTTTTTTGTTGGGTGCACTTGACAGAAGGAGAATTTCTGGATCAAGTGGGAGCAATGGTGAAAGAAGGGAGGTTTAGAGTTCAAAAATTCAATGGCCAAAACTTTCAATTCTGGAAGATGCAGATGGAGGATTACTTGTACTAGAAGGATCTTTACTTACCTCTTAAGGGGGAAACAAAGAGACCTTCATCTATGTCTGATGAGGAGTGGAGTCTCCTTGATAGAAAGGCATTGGGTACTGTGAGGCTATGCTTGGGAGCCACCGTAGCCTTCAACATCTTTGATGAAAATACTACCAAGGGAGTCATGGATAAGTTGGCCAAGATGTATGAGAAACCATCAACATCAAATAAGGTATTCTTAATGAAAAGGTTATTTAACATGAAAATGAGTGAAGCGAGATCTGTGCATGATCATTTAAATGAATTTAATACTATCACTAATCAATTGCATTCAGTAGGATTGGATTTTTATGATGAGCTTAGGGCCTTACTAATCTTATGCTCTCTTCCAAAAAGTTGGAATGGTTTGGTAATGGTGGTAAGTAACTCTGCTTCAAGTTTAAATAAATTAGAATTTGATGATGTGGTTGGTGTGATACTCAGTGAGTACATGAGAAGAAAAACCATAAGAGAATCATCTAGCACCGCCTTAACTGTTGAGAATAGAGGAAGAGAAAGAGGCAAGAGTTCACATCATGGAAAATCCAAAGGCAAATCCAAATCACATGGAAAAGGAAAGCTACAGTGTTGGCACTGTGGCAAAAAGGGTCATCTCAAGAAGGATTGTTGGCAAAGAAAGGGTGATGGAAATGAAGGTAATGATAATAATGGTAACACTTCAGAAGCCAATATTATCGGACAAATTCTACAAGATGCTTTAATCTTATCTCTTGATAGAAATAGTGATTATTGGGTAATTGATAATGGTGCTTCATTCCATGCTACCTCACATAAGGAATACTTCATAGATTATGTTTCTGGAGATTATGGATAGGTTCTTTTGGGAAATGACCAACCATGTAAAATCGTGGGTATTGGAAATATTTTGATTAAATCCCTAAATGGATGTCAATGGCTCTTAAAGAGGTGAGACGCATACTAGATTTAAAGAGAAATATTATATCGACAAGTAAGCTTGATGGTGAAGGATACACGATTGCATTCGAAGAAAATGCTTAGAAAGTTACTAAAGGTTCATTGATAGTAGCTAGAGGTAAATTGGTGGGTACTCTTTATTTACTTACTGATTTTTCTCACTTCTCCATGAATTTAGTTTCTACAGGTGAGAGTGCATCTTTGTGGCACCAAAGACTTGGCCATATGAGTGGAAAAGGTATGGAAATTTTACATTCAAGAAAGTTATTGCCTAAGTTAAAAGAGATTGATTTGGAATTCTGTGAGGATTGTGTTTATGGTAAATCAAAGAGAGTTAGATTTATCAAGGATGGCAAGGAAAGGAAGAAAGAGAAATTGGAGCTTGTGCACTTAGATGTTTGGGGCCTAGCTCAGGTAACTTCTCTTGGAGGTTCCTCTTACTATGTACTTTTTATTGATGATGCAACAAGGAAAACATGGATATATTGCATTAAGAATAAAAGTGATGTTTTTAATACCTTCAAGAATTGGAAAGCATTAGTTGAAAATGAAACTGGAAAATGGTTAAAGTGTCTAAAGTCGAATAATGGTGGAGAATATTGTAGTAGAGAATTTGATGTGTTTTGTTCTAAAAATGGAATTAGAAGAATCAAGGTAGTTCCAAGAACACCTCAAGAAAATGGGGTTGTTGAAAGAATGAATAGAACCATCATGGAGCGTGCTAGGAGCATGAGAATACATGCAGGCTTACCATTATTTTTATGGGCTCATGTTGTTGATACTATAGTATATCTGATTAATAGAGGACCGTCTAGTGCCTTGGATGGAGGAATTCCAAAAGAGCTTTGGACAGGTAAACCAGTAAATTATTCTTTCCTTAAGGTATTTGGATGTGAGGCTTTTATGCATATAGACAAAGAGAACAGAAATAAGTTAGATGCTAAGGCCCAAAAGTGCTATTTTATTGGTTACGGTATTGATGTCTTGGGTTACAGATTATGGGATTGTGATAACCAAAAAGTCATTAGAAGTAGGGATGTCATATTTAATGAAAAAAACTTGTATAAATATCGATTGCAGGGAAAGAAATAGAAAGACGAAATTGCTGAATACATAGACCTTGATGGACACATAGAAAAGGTAACTCCAAAAGTGGTAGAAGATCAAAATATACAGCAGCAGCAACAAGCACCTCAATCTCCAGAAAGTGTTGTTAGATGATATACCAGGATAAGTAAAATTCCTTAATGTTTCTTTGATTATGTTTTGTATACTGATGCTAGTGATCCAGAATATTTTTAGGAAGCATTACAGATGGATACCAGGAATAAGTGGGAGCTTGCAATGAATGAAGAAATGAACTCTTTATTCCACAACCAAACTTGGGATTTGGTTGAGCTACCCAAAGGTAAAAGATATTTGACCAATAAATGGGTGTACAAGATTAAAGAGGAGAATGAAGGGCATAAGAGATACAAAGCAAGACTAGTGGTCAAGGGATTCGCTCAAAAAAAAGGTATTGATTTTGATGAGATTTTTTTCTCCAATTGTAAAAATGACTTCTATTAGAGCTATTTTGAGTCTTACAGCTATAGAAAATTTATATCTAGAGCAATTGGATGTGAAGACAACATTTCTTCATGGTGATTTGGAGGAGGAAATTTATATGCACCAACCAAAATGCTTTCAGGTGAAAGGTAAAGAGGATTGGGTATGTAAACTGAAAAAGAGCTTGTATGGGTTAAAACAAGCTCCTAGACAAGTGGTATTTAAAATTTGATAAGTTCATGGCTAATCAAAGGTTTGAAAGATGTCAAAGTGATCACTGTGTATATTTTAAGCAAACTGGAAATGGTAACTATGTTATTTTTCTATTGTATGTGGATGACATGTTAGTTGCAAATACAAATATGCAAGATATAAACATGCTCAAGAAGAAGTTGGCTAAATCCTTTGCCATGAAGGATTTGGGAGAAGCCAAAAAAATCCTTGGTATGAGGATAACAAGATACAAGGAGAGTCACACTCTAAAATTATCACAAGCAAAATACATTAAAAAGGTGCTTCAGAGATTCAACATGAACAATGCAAAGTTTGTTGCTACTCCATTGGCAAAGCATTTCAAACTCACCAAAGATTTGTGTCCCAAAACACAAAAGGAACAAGAGAATATGGCTAAGGTTCCCTATGCATCAACAGTTGGAAGCTTGATGTATGCAATGGTTTGTACAAGACTAGACATTGCCCATGCAGTGGGAGTAGTGAGTAGATTTATGAGTAATCCAAGAAAAGGACATTGGCAAGTGGTAAAATGGATACTTAGGTACTTGAGAGGAACTTCAAATTATTCTTTGAATTTTGGAGGCTCTAATATATGCTTGAAAGGTTTTGTAGATTCTGATATGGTAGGTGATCTTGATGGTGGAAGGAGCACTACTAGCTACATATTTACTATAGGAGGAGGAGCGATTAGTTGGATTTCTAAACTCCAACATGTAGTTGCCCTTTCAACCACTGAAGCTGAATATGTTGCTGCTACAGAAGCAAGCAAAGAGATGGTTTGGTTGCAAAGACTAATGGAAGAACTAGGGAAGAAGCAAGAGGATAATAGGTTGTGGAGTGATAGCTAGAGTGCTATACACCTTGCAAATAATTCGACATTCCATTCAAAAACTAAACACATCAAACTCAGGTATCATTTCATTAGATCAGTAGTGGAAGATGGATCTTTGAAATTAGGAAAAGTTCACACATCACAAAATCCTGCTGACATGCTTACAAAAGTGGTGTCAAGAGAAAAGTTGAGCTTTTGCTCAACTTCAGTTGGCCTTAAGGAATAAGAGGCTATGATGAGAATTTTTCAATCCTTGGTTGCAGTATGGTGCAATGGAATTAGTCTCTAAGTGGGAGATTGTTAGGAATGGAGCCTAATTATGAGGAGGCTAAACAGAGAAAGTTTTTGGATTTACTGTAGGATGGGCAGGGAAAATTTCCAGATTTATAGTCTGTTAGTCTACCAGAGAAAGTTTTCAGATTTACAACAGGACAACCAGGGAAATTTTTTTTTTTTTTATCCCAAAATTAGATGTCGGGAACTCAGTGTTAATCTTGGAATGTATTAAGAAAAGCAGTTTGTTTTTTTGTTTTTTTCTTATATATAGTTGTGAGGAAAAACAGAGAATACTATGACAATGAGAAAATTATTGTGTTGATTCCTTGTAAATATAGAGAGGAAATAACAGTAGATGTTTTCTGTAGGTTGTAACCCTCTATTGCTTGGATTGAGAAAGAAAGGACTAAAAATTTCTCGATGGATGTAACCCACATTGCGTGAACCATGTTAAAATCGTTGTCTCTTCTACTGTGTGTTTGTCTTATTTTGTCAATTATGTTGTTAAAGTTTGAAACACTATAATTGATTTTCTATATAAATATATTTTATATAGTGATTTACTCTAACAATAACTGCAAAAAGAGCAAAAGAAAATTTAGAGTAAATAAATGTCATCATCCTGATTGGTAAACCTGAGGCTCTAAGGGAAATCAAAATGCCAAACTTGAAGGGTCTCTTTCTCAATACATCTATTCACATATGAATTAGTAGCTATATTTCCTTCTCTTAGCACATACTGGATAATAACATTAGAGTACCTACTAATAAGCCTCATGCATTCATAAATAATATTGAAAAGGCTCCATGAAGGGGATTGAGAAGCTTTGATACAATTGATGATCAACAAGTAATATCCTTCAATGGTTACATTTCTAGAGCCATAGTCTTCAAGGACAAGCATACCTTGATAAAGAGCTCTCACCTCATCCAAGTTGTTGGTTTGAAATCCGATATTCTCTGCATAGGCTACAATAATTTTCCAATATTTTTATTTTACCATAGATTAAAGTCAACCTATATGATCAAGAGTCTACCACCTTTTATTTTTTTGCATTGAAACTTCCTATGATGAGAATCATGTATCAAGAATTCTAGAAGAGCCAATAATACAATTTCAAATATGGCTATGATTTTGAGATTTAATTTTAATAATGTTATATTTGTTTCAAGATATAAATTTCAATAAATAATAGAATGACCATCCTTCACAAAAATATGTAATGCTTTAGTTGTGAAACAATTAATCCATCATTTTTTCAACTCATTCAATGTTGATGGAGCTACCCAATATTTCCTTTTATTTTTGAAAAGGAAATCAAAATATTGTAATCAGAGGAACAATGTCTATGTAAATGATATTATATTTTCAAATCCTTCTTAGATAAGGCATACATAAAATGCTCATGATCAGCTCTTTTTTGAAGACTATCATGTGTAAGAATCTTGTTTTGTACTAATAACCAAAATAATATAGAAGCCTTAGGGAGTTTCTCAAGTGATCAGATATTATTTCAATGGAAACTTATGGGAGTAAGAGATTCTAATTTTTTAAAGCCTTATATCAAAATATGACACAATATCCACCATATTTTAATAGATTGTAAATAGAACCTCCTGAAGCATCCTTTAGAACTCTTCCATTATTTATTATAGGTCCTACGCTTGAGCTAGGTGTCATAACCCATCTTTATAACTCTTTTACTATCATTTTTTCTTTTATTTTAGAAACCACTTAGATCTCATAGTTAATGTTAATAGGTAAAACTCATATCTATCATTTCAAATACATGGACTCACCCATCACTAATCCTTACATAAATCCTTCTATGTATGAGTACTATGTGTTATATGAGATAGGTTATCTCTCATAATTAATAAGCTAACTTTTTCTTTTTTGATCATTTAAACAACAAACTTCCTTTTTAGTAATTTAAAAAGAGGTTGCTAAACCTCACATTCACATAAGTCCATCTATGTGAATAGGCTAAGCATCTCATTTGTTGACTATCCTTCCCATTTAATAATAAGCCAATCAACCATCCATGGAAACACTTCCCTTGGTTTGCAAAAAGAACCCATCCATTAAATTATTATCACAAGGATCTCTTATAAAAGAAATCTACCAACATACAAGCACATGTCACTACATGCTTGATCAATTGCTTTCCTTAATGATCGACCATTACTAGATAAGCTATTCTATAAAAATCTTAAACCTTAGACGTGGTTCAAAGAAGTTCCTGGTTACGAGATTACAAGAACTTTGATAAGCGAGTTAAATTCCAAACTTTTATATATATATATATATCAATGTCGATTTACAAAGGCATCTACCACCGCTAATACAAAAGAGTGCTAGTTATGTTTTACTTTTAAATTAACAAGTGCGACTTCAAAACATGAATCCACTTCAATTTCTATAGATAATATTTAGTTCCATTAGCGCTCTAAATGGAAAGAGATAAATTTTCAATCTTCACTCTAGTTACGTTTTATGAAAAACATATATCATCAACAACTTGAATAATCTTTATTTAAATTCATCCCATTCCTTAACCACTAGAGAATAATCAATACAAGTAGTTGAAGACCATGTCTTCAACTAAATTTATCCTTATAAACATATATATTTACCACTGAGATATCAACGACCTCAAAGTTATTCAATTTCACAATATAAGTAGAACAAAATAAGTTTTCCATCAATACAATTGATACTAAGCTGAATACCCAAACACGGATTTAATTGAGGAAAATATTCCTTACAATTCTTGCTAGATAAAATATCTATCAAGATTAGTCATCAACTTATATTGTTGTTAAACAATATGTAGATAAGTAATTGCTTCGAGTCTACTCCACAAAGCTCTAAGAGGTTGTTGAAAATATGCTATGAACCTCTTCGATCTGGCTCGTGGCAACTTGGACTTCCACCGTGCATTACTCTGAAGCCACTAAGAAGAGATGCATTATAAAATAGGGATTAGAGATTGGCACATCTTATACCAAGAGCGTGTTCCTCTTGTAAGCAGTATTTCATATCTGACATTTCACCAAACCTCGTGTTACATTTAAAGATCATGCTACATTCCCTGCTTACCTAAAATATAATATCTTCCAAACAAAAAGAATCTCAACCAAATAATAACATCATACAATTTCCTACCAGCTACAGGAAGCTATGCAATAATGAAAAGTTCTATTTGAGTTTCATTCATAGATTAAGAAAATAATTCCTTCTATTAATATCCGCACACATCATTCTTGTGAAAATGTATCGAAAAACTTTTCTATCTAAAAGACAATTCATAACAACATTATCTCTTTTAAACAAACCAACATCTAATCCATGAATATGTAAGTATTTTTTTTTCACTGGAAAACATTCTCTTGACATCACATTTTAAAATAAAAAACACAACAATGTTTAAAACAGTTATCAAGCATGAACATAGAGAGATAAAGTAGAATGATTCTCCTAATTAAAATCACCTACCTCTTATTTTTTCCTACAACTCTCAACTCAAAGAATTTGTTCAAAAGTTTGCTATAACTCATTATCCAATCAACATGGAAGAAGGTTGTTTTCACACTACAATGGCATTCTACAGGTTTATACAACTAATAAAAACAAGGTATCTGTTATCCACTACATAGATGTACTCCAAACTTAATTATCTATTTTAAAAGAAATTTTATATTAAAACTAATATAACCTAAGTTACTATTATCCCTGCAATAGTCTTCTAAATTTCACATAGAAACACCACAGGTGACCTTGCTAGTGATACATAAAGTTTTACCAAAACAACCTTCACTAAGATGTCATTCATCCACAGGCTAACTAAATTTTAACTTCTTAAACTAAAATCTGGTTGAATTTTTATTCAAACCATCCATTTTTTTTTAGAAAATAAATCAATCATTAATTCTATAAAGAAAAACAATCTACCTTCAAAAATGAACTCAAACATAGATAAGCTTCAAAACTACCTAGAATTCGTTTACCGTTTCTTGATAGTTTCCTTTTCCACGGAGTTGTCTTTCTTCTTTCTACCATTCTCCCTGTACCTCACAATAGCGATTTCTCCTTTCCTCCCTGTCGTTGAAGGAATTTTTTTGTCTCTATTCCCACTACCCAACTTCACGAACAAGTTCTATGAATCAACGTTAATTCTCTACTCTTTTGAAGATCAGAAAAATATTCTCATTTGTCCAGACAAGATTGTCTCACTTGTAAGCATTATAAAATTTTCACCATTTAGTTTAAGCCTCGGGTTCCAAATTATTTCATTTTCTCGTAAAACATACTTGGTATGCAAAATGTAAAGCATGCTAAAACATAGACAGTTTTAAATATTCTTTTCACTAATGTATTATAATATCTACATCATTAGTGCTACATGTTATTATTTTAAATAGTAAATCAATAAATATAATCAATATTTTCCCAAGCAGTAATGCTTAAACCAAATAAAATTCCATTCTTAAGAATATTATTATGCAGCAAACATATTATTTAAAGTTTGATGTTTCTTTATTTCATGCAGGATATGAAATGCATCTCCATGAAGGGATATTCATCCATGTTGTCTTTATTTTCTTTGTCAAATAACCCATCACATCATTTTCCTTAAGACATCCCTTCCTAGTGGCTAGTTCTTTTACCATTGTATGAAACTTGTTCCTATAAAATGAGGTGCAATTCCATTAGCAGCAACTATTCCAACAACTAAAATATTTTTGTAACAAATACCCATGTAATAATCAGTCATTTTAGTGATAATAAATAGAATATTTTCCTATCATCCATGTCCTACAAAATTTATGATGAGGTAACTAATCAATCCATTAACAATATTCATCATTAAACTTCATAAACGTTTCACCTCTAATCATATAGTCATGAAAAAACCAAATATTCCATCAATAAGACATAAAAAAATATACATCCATCAATATGCAAAGTCTGCCATGGGAGGGGCATGACACTAGGTTACTAGTAAATATCCATAATATAGAATTATTACTCATATTAGTATAACATTTGACCTTTGAACCTTTACAAGCTAAACATGCTTGAGCCAATGGTTTCTATTTTGGATAAAAATAAGACGATAAGGCTTCAACTAGACATTAGAAAAAAAAAAAATTAGAATCACCCTTGTTGACTAACCATTTTTTGGTCATGAATCTACCTAAGTACAAATGATTGTGTGCCCTAAACATGTCCAACATTGAAAGTTCGACAAAGGGAGATGTCCTTCGGGCCAATATCTAGAGAGGGTTGGTTCCCTTACTAATCTAATTCGTTTTAAAGCTTAGGGTAACAATAAAGAGATAGGAAATGATAGAAAGAAACAAGAAATATGGCTATGAGCCAGAAAATATCGGATGGGGATAAACTAACAACTAAAAATCAAATCAAGTTTCAATCAGCATGTAATGGGAAGGAAAGCATAGGAACCATTCATAGATTACAGGGATAATTTCCAATGACCATTTTAGAATGGATCCTAATTATGAGGAGGCTAAACAGAGAAAGTTTTTGGATTTACTGTAGGATGGGCAGGGAAAATTTCCAGATTTACAGTCTGTTAGTCTACCAGAGAAAGTTTTCAGATTTACAACAAGACAACCAGGGAATTTTTTTTGTTTTTATCCCAAAATTAGATGCTGGGAACTCAATGTTAATCTTGGAATGTATTAAGAAAAGCAGTTTGTTTTTTTGTTTTTTTCTTATATATAGTTGTGAGGAAAAACAGAGAATACTATGACAATGAGGAAATTACTGTGCTGATTCCTTGTAAATATAGAGAGGAAATTACAGTAGATGTTTGTTGTAGGTTGTAACCCTCTATTGCTTGGATTGAGAAAGAAAGGACTAAAAATTTCTCGATGGATGTAACCCACATTGCGTGAACCATGTTAAAATCGTTGTCTCTTCTACTGTGTGTTTGTCTTATTTTGTCAATTATGTTGTTAAAGTTTGAAACACTATAATTGATTTTCTATATAAATATATTTTATATAGTGATTTACTCTAACAATAACTGCAAAAAGACCAAAAGAAAATTTAGAGTAAATAAATGTCATCATCCTGATTGGTAAACCTGAGGCTCTAAGGGAAATCAAAATGCCAAACTTGAAGGGTATCTTTCTCAATACCTCTATTAGCATATGAATCAGTAGCTATATTTCCTTCTCTTAGCACATACTGGATAATAACATTAGAGTACCTACTAATAAGCCTCATGCATTCATAAATAATATTGAAAAGGCTCCATGAAGGGGATTGAGAAGCTTTGATACAATTGATGATCAACAAGTAATATCCTTCAATGGTTACATTTCTAGAGCCACAGTCTTCAAGGACAAGCATACCTTGATAAAGAGCTCTCACCTCAGCCAAGTTGTTGGTTTGAAATCCGATATTCTCTGCATAGGCTACAATAATTTTCCAATATTTTTATTTTACCATAGATTAAAGTCAACCTATATGATCAAGAGTCTACCACCTTTTCTTTTTTTGCATTGAAACTTCCTATGATGAGAATCATGTATCAAGAATTCTAGAAGAGCCAATAATACAATTTCAAATATGGCTATGATTTTGAGATTTAATTTTAATAATGTTATATTTGTTTCAAGATATAAATTTCAATAAATAATAGAATGACCATCCTTCACAAAAATATGTAATGCTTTAGTTGTGAAACAATTAATCCATCATTTTTTCAACTCATTCAATGTTGATGGAGCTACCCAATATTTCCTTTTATTTTTGAAAAGGAAATCAAAATATTGTAATCAGAGGAACAATGTCTATGTAAATGATATTATATTTTCAAATCCTTCTTAGATAAGGCATACATAAAATGCTCATGATCAGCTCTTTTTTGAAGACTATCATGTGTAAGAATCTTGTTTTGGACTAATAACCAAAATAATATAGAATCCTTAGGGAGTTTCTCAAGTGATCAGATATTATTTCAATGGAAACTTATGGGAGTAAGAGATTCTAATTTTTTAAAGCCTTATATCAAAATATGACACAATATCCACCATATTTTAATAGATTGTAAATAGAACCTCTTGAAGCATCCTTTAGAACTCTTCCATTATTTATTATAGGTCCTACGCTTGAGCTAGGTGTCATAACCCATCTTTATAACTCTTTTACTATCATTTTTTCTTTTATTTTAGAAACCACTTAGATCTCATAGTTAATGTTAATAGGTAAAACTCATATCTATCATTTCAAATACATGGACTCACCCATCACTAATCCTTACATAAATCCTTCTATGTATGAGTACTATGTGTTATATGAGATAGGTTATCTCTCATAATTAATAAGCTAACTTTTTCTTTTTTGATCATTTAAACAACGAACTTCCTTTTTAGTAATTTAAAAAGAGGTTGCTAAACCTCACATTCACATAAGTCCATCTATGTGAATAGGCTAAGCATCTCATTTGTTGACTATCCTTCCCATTTAATAATAAGCCAATCAACCATCCATGGAAACACTTCCCTTAGTTTCCAAAAAGAACCCATCCATTAAATTATTATCACAAGGATCTCTTATAAAAGAAATCTACCAACATACAAGCACATGTCACTACATACTTGATCAATTGCTTTCCTTAATGATCGACCATTACTAGATAAGCTATTCTATAAAAATCTTAAACCTTAGACGTGGTTCAAAGAAGTTCCTGTTTACGAGATTACAAGAACTTTGATAAGCGAGTTAAATTCCAAACTTTTATATATATATATATATCAATGTCGATTTACAAAGGCATCTACCACCGCTAATACAAAAGAGTTCTAGTTATGTTTTACTTTTAAATTAACAAGTGCGACTTCAAAACATGAATCCACTTCAATTTCTATAGATAATATTTAGTTCCATTAGCGCTCTAATGGAAAGAGATAAATTTTCAATCTTCACTCTAGTTACGTTTTATGAAAAACATACATCATCAACAACTTGAATAATCTTTATTTAAATTCATCCCATTCCTTAACCACTAGAGAATAATCAATACAAGTAGTTGAAGACCATGTCTTCAACTAAATTTATCCTTATAAACATATATATTTACCACTGAGATATCAACGACCTCAAAGTTATTCAATTTCACAATATAAGTAGAACAAAATAAGTTTTCCATCAATACAATTGATACTAAGCTGAATACCCAAACACGGATTTAATTGAGGAAAATATTCCTTACAATTCTTGCTAGATAAAATATCTATCAAGATTAGTCATCAACTTATATTGTTGTTAAACAATATGTAGATAAGTAATTGCTTCGAGTCTACTCCACAAAGCTCTAAGAGGTTGTTGAAAATATGCTATGAACCTCTTCGATCTGGCTCGTGGCAACTTGGACTTCCACCGTGCATTACTCTGAAGCCACTAAGAAGAGATGCATTATAAAATAGGGATTAGAGATGGCACATCTTATACCAAGAGCGTGTTCCTCTTGTAAGCAGTATTTCATATCTGACATTTCACCAAACCTCGTGTTACATTTAAAGATCATGCTACATTCCTTGCTTACCTAAAATATAATATCTTCCAAACAAAAAGAATCTCAACCAAATAATTACATCATACAATTTCCTACCAGCTACAGGAAGCTATGCAATAATGAAAGGTTCTATTTGAGTTTCATTCATAGATTAAGAAAATAATTCCTTCTATTAATATCCGCACACATCATTCTTGTGAAAATGTATCGAAAAACTTTTCTATCTAAAAGACAATTCATAACAACATTATCTCTTTTAAACAAACCAACATCTAATCCATGAATATGTAAGTATTTTTTTTTCACTGGAAAACATTCTCTTGACATCACATTTTAAAATAAAAAACACAACAATGTTTAAAACAGTTATCAAGCATGAACATAGAGAGATAAAGTAGAATGATTCTCCTAATTAAAATAACCTACCTCTTATTTTTTTCCTACAACTCTCAACTCAAAGAATTTGTTCAAAAGTTTGCTATAACTCATTTTCCAATCCACATGGAAGAAGGTTGTTTTCACACTACAATGGCATTCTACAGGTTTATACAACTAATAAAAACAAGGTATCTGTTATCCACTACATAGATGTACTCCAAACTTAATTATCTATTTTAAAAGAAATTTTATATTAAAACTAATATAACCTAAGTTACTATTATCCCTGCAATAGTCTTCTAAATTTCACATAGAAACACCACAGGTGACCTTGCTAGTGATACATAAAGTTTTACCAAAACAACCTTCACTAAGATGTCATTCATCCACAGGCTAACTAAATTTTAACTTCTTAAACTAAAATCTGGTTGAATTTTTATGCAAACCATCCATTTTTTTTTAGAAAATAAATCAATCATTAATTCTATAAAGAAAAACAATCTACCTTCAAAAATGAACTCAAACATAGATAAGCTTCAAAACTACCTAGAATTCGTTTACCGTTTCTTGATAGTTTCCTTTTCCACGGAGTTGTCTTTCTTCTTTCTACCATTCTCCCTATACCTCACAATAGCGATTTCTCCTTTCCTCTCTGTCGTTGAAGGAATTTTTTTGTCTCTATTCCCACTACCCAACTTCACGAACAAGTTCTATGAATCAACGTTAATTCTCTACTCTTTTGAAGATCAGAAAAATATTCTCATTTGTCCAGACAAGATTGTCTCACTTGTAAGCATTATAAATTTTTCACCATTTAGTTTAAGCCTCGGGTTCCAAATTATTTCATTTTCTCGTAAAACATACTTGGTATGCAAAATGTAAAGCATGCTAAAACATAGACAGTTTTAAATATTCTTTTCACTAATGTATTATAATATCTACATCATTAGTGCTACATGTTATTATTTTAAATAGTAAATCAATAAATATAATCAATCTTTTCCCAAGCAGTAATGCTTAAACCAAATAAAATTCCATTCTTAAGAATATTATTATGCAGCAAACATATTATTTAAAGTTTGATGTTTCTTTATTTCATGCAGGATATGAAATGCATCTCCATGAAGGGATATTCATCCATGTTGTCTTTATTTTCTTTGTCAAATAACCCATCACATCATTTTCCTTAAGACATCCCTTCCTAGTGGCTAGTTCTTTTACCATTGTATGAAACTTGTTCCTATAAAATGAGGTGCAATTCCATTAGCAGCAACTATTCCAACAACTAAAATATTTTTGTAACAAATACCCATGTAATAATCAGTCATTTTAGTGATAATAAATAGAATATTTTCCTATCATCCATGTCCTACAAAATTTATGATGAGGTAACTAATCAATCCATTAACAATATTCATCATTAAACTTCATAAATGTTTCACCTCTAATCATATAGTCATGAAAAAACCAAATATTCCATCAATAAGACATAAAAAAATATACATCCATCAATATGCAAAGTCTGCCATGGGAGGGGCATGACACTAGGTTACAAGTAAATATCCATAATATAGAATTATTACTCATATTAGTATAACATTTGACCTTTGAACCTTTACAAGCTAAACATGCTTGAGCCAATGGTTTCTATTTTGGATAAAAATAAGACGATAAGGCTTCAACTAGACATTAGAAAAAAAAAAAATTAGAATCACCCTTGTTGACTAACCATTTTTTGGTCATGAATCTACCTAAGTACAAATGATTGTGTGCCCTAAACATGTCCAACATTGAAAGTTCGTCAAAGGGAGATGTCCTTCGGGCCAATATCTAGAGAGGGTTGGTTCCCTTACTAATCTAATTCGTTTTAAAGCTTAGGGTAACAATAAAGAGATAGGAAATGATAGAAAGAAACAAGAAATATGGCTATGAGCTAGAAAATACGGGATGGGGATAAAGTAACAAATAAAAATCAAATCAAGTTTCAATTAGCATGTAATGCGAAGGAAAGCATAGGAACCATTCATAGATTACAGGGATAATTTCCAATGACCATTTTAGAATGGAGCCTAATTATGAGGAGGCTAAACAGAGAAAGTTTTTGGATTTACTGTAGGATGGGCAGGGAAAATTTCCAGATTTACAGTCTGTTAGTCTACCAGAGAAAGTTTTCAGATTTACAACAGGACAACCAGGGAATTTTTTTTTGTTTTTATCCCAAAATTAGATGCTGGGAACTCAGTGTTAATCTTGGAATGTATTAAGAAAAGCAGTTTGTTTTTTTGTTTTTTTCTTATATATAGTTGTGAGGAAAAACAGAGAATACTATGACAATGAGAAAATTACTGTGTTGATTCCTTGTAAATATAGAGAGGAAATTACAGTAGATGTTTGCTGTAGGTTGTAACCCTCTATTGCTTGGATTGAGAAAGAAAGGACTAAAAATTTCTCGATGGATGTAACCCACATTGCGTGAACCATGTTAAAATCGTTGTCTCTTCTACTGTGTGTTTGTCTTATTTTGTCAATTATGCTGTTAAATTTTGAAACACTATAATTGATTTTCTATATAAATATATTTTATATAGTGATTTACTCTAACAATAACTGCAAAAAGAGCAAAAGAAAATTTAGAGTAAATAAATGTCATCATCCTGATTGGTAAACCTGAGGCTCTAAGGGAAATCAAAATGCCAAACTTGAAGGGTATATTTCTCAATACCTCTATTAGCATATGAATCAGTAGCTATATTTCCTTCTCTTAGCACATACTGGATAATAACATTAGAGTACCTACTAATAAGCCTCATGCATTCATAAATAATATTGAAAAGGCTCCATGAATGGGATTGATAAGCTTTGATACAATTGATGATCAACAAGTAATATCCTTCAATGGTTACATTTCTAGAGCCATAGTCTTCAAGGACAAGCATACCTTGATAAAGAGCTCTCACCTCAGCCAAGTTGTTGGTTTGAAATCCGATATTCTCTGCATAGGCTACAATAATTTTCCAATATTTTTATTTTACCATAGATTAAAGTCAACCTATATGATCAAGAGTATACCACCTTTTCTTTTTTTGCATTGAAACTTCCTATGATGAGAATCATGTATCAAGAATTCTACAAGAGCCAATAATACAATTTCAAATATGGCTATGATTTTGAGATTTAATTTTAATAATGTTATATTTGTTTCAAGATATAAATTTCAATAAATAATAGAATGACCATCCTTCACAAAAATATGTAATGCTTTAGTTGTGAAACAATTAATCCATCATTTTTTCAACTCATTCAATGTTGATGGAGCTACCCAATATTTCCTTTTATTTTTGAAAAGGAAATCAAAATATTGTAATCAGAGGAACAATGTCTATGTAAATGATATTATATTTTCAAATCCTTCTTAGATAAGGCATACATAAAATGCTCATGATCAACTCTTTTTTGAAGACTATCATGTGTAAGAATCTTGTTTTGGACTAATAACCAAAATAATATAGAAGCCTTAGGGAGTTTCTCAAGTGATCAGATATTATTTCAATGGAAACTTATGGGAGTAAGAGATTCTAATTTTTTAAAGCCTTATATCAAAATATGACACAATATCCACCATATTTTAATAGATTGTAAATAGAACCTCCTGAAGCATCCTTTAGAACTCTTCCATTATTTATTATAGGTCCTACGCTTGGGCTAGGTGTCATAACCCATCTTTATAACTCTTTTACTATCATTTTTTCTTTTATTTTAGAAACCACTTAGATCTCATAGTTAATGTTAATAGGTAAAACTCATATCTATCATTTCAAATACATGGACTCACCCATCACTAATCCTTACATAAATCCTTCTATGTATGAGTACTATGTGTTATATGAGATAGGTTATCTCTCATAATTAATAAGCTAACTTTTTCTTTTTTGATCATTTAAACAACGAACTTCCTTTTTAGTAATTTAAAAAGAGGTTGCTAAACCTCACATTCACATAAGTCCATCTATGTGAATAGGCTAAGCATCTCATTTGTTGACTATCCTTCCCATTTAATAATAAGCCAATCAACCATCCATGGAAACACTTCCCTTAGTTTCCAAAAAGAACCCATCCATTAAATTATTATCACAAGGATCTCTTATAAAAGAAATCTACCAACATACAAGCACATGTCACTACATACTTGATCAATTGCTTTCCTTAATGATCGACCATTACTAGATAAGCTATTCTATAAAAATCTTAAACCTTAGACGTGGTTCAAAGAAGTTCCTGTTTACGAGATTACAAGAACTTTGATAAGCGAGTTAAATTCCAAACTTTTATATATATATATATATCAATGTCGATTTACAAAGGCATCTACCACCGCTAATACAAAAGAGTTCTAGTTATGTTTTACTTTTAAATTAACAAGTGCGACTTCAAAACATGAATCCACTTCAATTTCTATAGATAATATTTAGTTCCATTAGCGCTCTATTGGAAAGAGATAAATTTTCAATCTTCACTCTAGTTACGTTTTATGAAAAACATACATCATCAACAACTTGAATAATCTTTATTTAAATTCATCCCATTCCTTAACCACTAGAGAATAATCAATACAAGTAGTTGAAGACCATGTCTTCAACTAAATTTATCCTTATAAACATATATATTTACCACTGAGATATCAACGACCTCAAAGTTATTCAATTTCACAATATAAGTAGAACAAAATAAGTTTTCCATCAATACAATTGATACTAAGCTGAATACCCAAACACGGATTTAATTGAGGAAAATATTCCTTACAATTCTTGCTAGATAAAATATCTATCAAGATTAGTCATCAACTTATATTGTTGTTAAACAATATGTAGATAAGTAATTGCTTCGAGTCTACTCCACAAAGCTCTAAGAGGTTGTTGAAAATATGCTATGAACCTCTTCGATCTGGCTCGTGGCAACTTGGACTTCCACCGTGCATTACTCTGAAGCCACTAAGAAGAGATGCATTATAAAATAGGGATTAGAGATGGCACATCTTATACCAAGAGCGTGTTCCTCTTGTAAGCAGTATTTCAAATCTGACATTTCACCAAACCTCGTGTTACATTTAAAGATCATGCTACATTCCTTGCTTACCTAAAATATAATATCTTCCAAACAAAAAGAATCTCAACCAAATAATTACATCATACAATTTCCTACCAGCTACAGGAAGCTATGCAATAATGAAAGGTTCTATTTGAGTTTCATTCATAGATTAAGAAAATAATTCCTTCTATTAATATCCGCACACATCATTCTTGTGAAAATGTATCGAAAAACTTTTCTATCTAAAAGACAATTCATAACAACATTATCTCTTTTAAACAAACCAACATCTAATCCATGAATATGTAAGTATTTTTTTTTCACTGGAAAACATTCTCTTGACATCACATTTTAAAATAAAAAACACAACAATGTTTAAAACAGTTATCAAGCATGAACATAGAGAGATAAAGTAGAATGATTCTCCTAATTAAAATCACCTACCTCTTATTTTTTCCTACAACTCTCAACTCAAAGAATTTGTTCAAAAGTTTGCTATAACTCATTATCCAATCAACATGGAAGAAGGTTGTTTTCACACTACAATGGCATTCTACAGGTTTATACAACTAATAAAAACAAGGTATCTGTTATCCACTACATAGATGTACTCCAAACTTAATTATCTATTTTAAAAGAAATTTTATATTAAAACTAATATAACCTAAGTTACTATTATCCCTGCAATAGTCTTCTAAATTTCACATAGAAACACCACAGGTGACCTTGCTAGTGATACATAAAGTTTTACCAAAACAACCTTCACTAAGATGTCATTCATCCACAGGCTAACTAAATTTTAACTTCTTAAACTAAAATCTGGTTGAATTTTTATGCAAACCATCCATTTTTTTTTAGAAAATAAATCAATCATTAATTCTATAAAGAAAAACAATCTACCTTCAAAAATGAACTCAAACATAGATAAGCTTCAAAACTACCTAGAATTCGTTTACCGTTTCTTGATAGTTTCCTTTTCCAAGGAGTTGTCTTTCTTCTTTCTACCATTCTCCCTGTACCTCACAATAGCGATTTCTCCTTTCCTCCCTGTCGTTGAAGGAATTTTTTTTGTCTCTATTCCCACTACCCAACTTCACGAACAAGTTCTATGAATCAACGTTAATTCTCTACTCTTTTGAAGATCAGAAAAATATTCTCATTTGTCCAGACAAGATTGTCTCACTTGTAAGCATTATAAAATTTTCACCATTTAGTTTAAGCCTCGGGTTCCAAATTATTTCATTTTCTCGTAAAACATACTTGGTATGCAAAATGTAAAGCATGCTAAAACACAGACAGTTTTAAATATTCTTTTCACTAATGTATTATAATATCTACATCATTAGTGCTACATGTTATTATTTTAAATAGTAAATCAATAAATATAATCAATATTTTCCCAAGCAGTAATGCTTAAACCAAATAAAATTCCATTCTTAAGAATATTATTATGCAGCAAACATATTATTTAAAGTTTGATGTTTCTTTATTTCATGCAGGATATGAAATGCATCTCCATGAAGGGATATTCATCCATGTTGTCTTTATTTTCTTTGTCAAATAACCCATCACATCATTTTCCTTAAGACATCCCTTCCTAGTGGCTAGTTCTTTTACCATTGTATGAAACTTGTTCCTATAAAATGAGGTGCAATTCCATTAGCAGCAACTATTCCAACAACTAAAATATTTTGTAACAAATACCCATGTAATAATCAGTCATTTTAGTGATAATAAATAGAATATTTTCCTATCATCCATGTCCTACAAAATTTATGATGAGGTAACTAATCAATCCATTAACAATATTCATCATTAAACTTCATAAACGTTTCACCTCTAATCATATAGTCATGAAAAAACCAAATATTCCATCAATAAGACATAAAAAAATATACATCCATCAATATGCAAAGTCTGCCATGGGAGGGGCATGACACTAGGTTACTAGTAAATATCCATAATATAGAATTATTACTCATATTAGTATAACATTTGACCTTTGAACCTTTACAAGTTAAACATGCTTGAGCCAATGGTTTCTATTTTGGATAAAAATAAGACGATAAGGCTTCAACTAGACATTAGAAAAAAAAAAAATTAGAATCACCCTTGTTGACTAACCATTTTTTGGTCATGAATCTACCTAAGTACAAATGATTGTGTGCCCTAAACATGTCCAACATTGAAAGTTCGACAAAGGGAGATGTCCTTCGGGCCAATATCTAGAGAGGGTTGGTTCCCTTACTAATCTAATTCGTTTTAAAGCTTAGGGTAACAATAAAGAGATAGGAAATGATAGAAAGAAACAAGAAATATGGCTATGAGCTAGAAAATACCGGATGGGGATAAACTAACAAATAAAAATCAAATCAAGTTTCAATCAGCATGTAATGGGAAGGAAAGCATAGGAACCATTCATAGATTGCAGGGATAATTTCCAATGACCATTTTAGCATTCAGTTTTCTACCAAGAATTAAATTCAGAAGTACAAAATTTAACTTTACCTAACAAAGAACATGAACTTAAAAAAAAATGAAAGGTAGAAAACAATTGCATACAACACTAATCCACAAATCAAAATCCATGAATCCTTCGATTGATGCAGAAAAATCAAAGTGTTTTTTGTAGAGTGTTCATCCTCTTTCATTACATCAAAATGCTTAGTATTTATAGAGGATTTTGCCTCTAAAACTAAATATAAATAAAAAAAAATTCTATCTAGATAAATATCAACCAAAACAATTCTCTCATCGGTAATGGTAATTCTCAAATCAGAATATTATTTAGGATGTGATGATTCGGTTTTCATAGAGTGCACCTAGAAAATTAGCAAAAATGGATGGTAGGAAAATTTTTCCTAGCATCAGTGCATCAAAACTCAACAATATCGTACAACAAACAGGAGCTTGGACAATAAATTCTGGACACCATTCCATCACCTTACACATCAAAATCTTACCCTCACAAGTGAAGATCCAAAAAAAATTAACTTTATTTTTAAAAGGGGTAATATCAATGGAGAGCACCTCAAAAATGAACGAGATCGCACCATTATTTAGGATGTATCATTTAATATTGGCATCTCTTCAGCAAGAATCTTGGAAATATCAATTTTATTGCTCCAAGAATTAAATTTCATAAGTCTTCAATCTTTCCCAAAAAATATCAGCAATAGTTGCACCTTTGGAAGAAAACTTTACTAAAAGGAAGGAGCAAGAATTGATTTTACCTAGGCAATTTGGTGTATTTGCCCATCAATATGCTTTCACTCTTATCCTGAGTAATTTTACCCAAAAAATAGAATAGAAACGACTTCCACAAGAAACTGGGTGAAAATGATTGATTTTTCCCTCAAGAGGGGTGAAAACCTTCCTAGGTCGACTTTGACTTTGACCAACAGATAAAGATGTTTTTTTGGGACTTTTGTTCTAAAATGGGTGAAATAAATTTTTTTCTCAAAATGGGGTGAATTTACATGGGTAGACGCCTTCTTTAACTAGATTTGACTTTGATTGGAGCAACCTTTGCCCAAATAACATCATGTCATCACTAGCACTCTGAAAAAATCCTCAACTTGGATTTTACCCTCAATATGGGAAAAAATGATTTTCGCTCGTCATAGGGGTGACCTTGCCTTTGACTTCACCATGCACACGTTTCACTTCATTTTTTCCTGAGAACATCTTCAATTGAAAATTCGCCCTGAAGAAGGGCAAAAATGATTTTTGCACCCCCCAAGGGCAACATTGACTTTGACTAGTTTTCCATTCATCATTTTTGCCCCAAAATTAACTAAAATAGTAATTTTCCCAAAAAAAGGGTAAAATCACCTTGATTGTGTAATTTTGGGTGAAAGCACTTCACTTATTTTTTATTTTGTCGATAGAATTCGTCCTTCACTCTAAACTAAGTATTTAACATGGTATTTCACCCAAAAGAGGAGCAAAAATGATTTCACCCCTTTCATAGGGTGAAAATGTCTTTCCCTTTATGTTTAATGGCACTTTTCCTGCTCCTTTGATCCTAAAATGTTCTTTTCCATACATTTTCCCCTTTATATTTTTCCCATGATTTGCATTAATTTCCAGGGACAAAATCAACCTTCTTTATTTAACGAAATCACTTAAAGGAGGGAAAAGAATTTGTGCAACATAATCCTAACACTGGCCCAAGCACAATCCATCCCACTCAATGTCTTAACTTGGAAGACAGACCAAGCTAACACTTGAATCTTTAGTACCATCTCAAACTTGGGTTCCAGCTGCTCCTCGACATACTCCAAGGTCCGATTGCCAATAAAAATTATTATCCGGTCCTCATGAATGTACAACAAAACTTTGAGTGCATTTTTCGCCCATGTCACACAATATTTAGTTAAATGGTGACGACCTTCTTTGATTTTCTCCTTGGAGAAGCCTACTAACTGTGTGGCTTTTTTAGCTAGTTGTTTCTATAAAGCTTCAATATGGATAATCAATGCTTGCTCTTGCTTCTCTACTCCTACCCAATATGTATGGTACCCCTTGGCTATATTCTCCAACTCGTTCACTTTCCACTGCCAATGCTCTACCTTTGATCTCATTGTCTCCAATAGTGCCTTATTTTTAGGTAGAGCTTCATTTAACTCAACAACCTTCACCTCAGCCTCAAAAAAGCTTTTCTTGTAATGCTCGTCATGCAGGTAAATAGAGCTCATATACACCTATATATTCCCCATATTATTTGTAGTATCAAACTTCATCAGGTCCTCTGTAATGACTTCATAATTGTAATCACTTGGGGTCATTTCTCCTTGAGGCTTTTGGACCTAGGGAATTATTTTGATAGTGTGGGATTCCATAGCTTCAGGGTAAAAAACAATCTTATTCAATGTATTTAATAGAGATTGAGCCTCTTTTCACTTACAAAATTTTAGCCACTATGATGAAATTTGGCGGGTTCGACTCATTTTTACTGCAACAAGATGCTCTCACACAATATCCATATCTGGATCTAGAAGCACCTATAACTCAATAAATGGAGTAGGTTAATGGAAGTGGTAATAGAAGAAGAGAGAGAATCGATGACTAGGTACTAGGAAATGGGAAGTGAAATGGAAGTGAACGGTATACTGAATGGATGTGAGAACAAATTTACAACTACAGAATGGGGTGCAACAGTCACTGAATAGTCAAGATAAAGGGAAGAGGGTAGAGAAAATGTACCTTTGAGCTCTGATATCTTTTGAGCCGATTATGAGGGTGGTTATGACACTGGTTCACCCTTGTATTGTTCCTCCTTTGTCTCCTTCTCCATATCCATGTGTTGGCCAATATATCCTACCTGAATAGAAGGAGAATTTCCTTAAACATTAGCCTATGTGTCTTCGGTCATAGGATGAGGGTTCACACCTGATGAATAAATTATGTTTGTTCTTGTATTCTTGAAGATATTAGGAAAAGGAAGTACCTCATGCTTACTCTTATTATTTTGTTGGGGCTGCACTTCCAGTGATATTTTTCCTCTTCTTCTATAAGTGGCACTTCCTCAACCACTTGTTGCTCTTGTCCAACCATGATCTCTTCACTCTTAGATCTTTGAAAGCTCCAAGGTATAATTTAAGAAAAAAATATTGGCTTATAACTATCCTAGTATTCATCATATATGTTAAAAAATGCATCATCCATTGCTACGCCATAAGATGACCCAATTTTTCCTTGGTGGGCTCTCATAACCCACCGGTTGGTAATTTTCTCCTCAGACCAAGCGAGCAACTGTTCCTTAATTTTTCCAAACAAGCCTAGAGGAGGAATATGGTACTTGTGAACTGTAGGGTTATATTCAACCTCCATCTCATAAAAATCATTCCATGGAAGGAACATCATCATATTATTAATGTGTCATTTGAGATCATGCCCTTCTATATTATTTCTCTACTGCTCAATATTTTCCCAAGGGTAGCAATGAAAACATTTGGCTCTAATCAATACCACAAACCAACCCAAAGGATCATACTTCCACCACTGAGGTAACTCCACCATACCCATGTCATAGAGAGCCTCATTAATCAAATAATTTTGGCCAACCTCATCTACTTAAATATCACCAAAGTGAAATGGCATGGTGCATGTAGTCTTTTTCCCTGTCCTATACCATATAAATCATTAATGAAATCAGTATGATGGACAACATCCATCACAAAATGGTGCTTTGTAGTAAAATACAAAAGTAGAAACGGCTTGCCAGTGAAGCCAAAACTTTGTACCATGATGCCTTGCATCAATATGAAAATATCTCCTTTCTCTTTCATAACAATTTCTCCCTTATTGCACATGGCACTCTATCACATGGACTAAAAATAAGTTTGAGGGTAGGGCACAAAAATATATGATTGAAATTGTAAAATGACCCCTTCCTGGACAAGCTTGGAGTCCACAAATAAACTGGTAGCTTCCTATCTACCTCATCAACCTACTTGACCACTATGAAAGAAAAATGTCAGTGCATGTGGAAGAAGAAATACCAATCCAAAAATGAAGTATGCTTGAATGATAATGCTCCTTCGCTCTATATCTTCTCCAACTGGGTATGCATTGCTTGAGCCACATAATCTTCATAGTCAAATAAAATTATGTTTGTACTTGCTTGCATGGCTATCGAGGCATAAAATTCCATCTATGAAATACATTGTACCATGGCTTCTTGTCATTTATACACTGTGGAGTCGGTAGGAAGACAGAAAACCCAAAATAACATGGAAAATATGTTTAAACTTTTAAACTCTATAAGAGGCTTTGGCAAATTTGGTAACTCTCCGAACTGGGCCGTCTTTATCAAATGATTCTCCATGAACTGGTGCAATGTCATAGTGGACTCGTACCTCTATTCTTGCTCCTTGAGATTCATATTTTTAAACATAACATCCAAAGAAGGCTTCACCCCACATGCAAATGCTTCTCTGACTCCATTAGATGAAATGGTGAACAATTTATCTCCCTTCATATTTTAGACACCCCTCATGGCAGGATTGTAAAACTTTAAGATCACCATCCCCAACTTGGGGTAAGGATGAACAGGTGTATACATGTAACAGGAAATTTGTGCATGATAGGCAATAGTTAATGAGATTTTTGGTTTCAAACCATTCCCGACTGTAGTTTCCACATCCTAGCACAATTTTTCCATGCCCTTTTTTGAAATAGGACAGTCTACAATCTGAGCCAATGCATCATAATATGGGTCCAACTCTACATTTTCACTTTGCCTAATTTTTTTAGCTATTTTTGCTCTTTTTGCTTTCTTTGGCTGAGCAACTCTTTTTGCCTCAGTAGTTTTATTTCCCATCTTTGTACAATTGGATTTTCCACAATAATCTGATAACCCTGCAACAAAGCAGTAATTTTGGGCAACTGAATGCTAAACTGACAATGCTCTAGAAAAAATATCAATCTCTCTTTAACTACAAGCTTTTGGTTCACCATATTCAAAAATTTTGGTCCTAACTACCCAATTAAATGCAGGTGGTACGCTTCTGATGAAATCGGGTGAACATTTTCCCTTGGTTCCCTCACCTAGCATGCTTTTTTATGATATCCTTAACTACTAATAACACCCTCACATTGTAAATCTTCCTCAAACTCTGTACTTAGCTACTTTTTGTCTTGGAGGGTGCAATCTGGGTATTTAACAACTCATCTTGGGAATAATAAATTCCACATGGGAGTGATGGGCACTTTTTGGGGGTGAAAACCATTAACTTCATTGCATGATAACATCAAAAACATCTTCTAAGGGTTTCACTAGTGAAATTAATTCGAACTCATGTTAATTACCTAGAGCTTGCTCTGAAATTAGTGCAGTCCAACAAAAAAATGTCAACCATGCGCACTTGCTTCACTGAAAATGTCAATTGGGTTGAAAATAACAAATTTATTGTGCTCTGAAAATGCTCTTATGCTTGTTACTTGGAAAAATTACATACTTTGCAATCCTTTTAAAATAATTCATGTTTTTTTAATTTCACCCCAAAAAATATTATTGCTAAAAAGCAAGCTTTAACTGAGAGTGCTTTGCTAACAAAGAAAAATGAAATAAATTTCACCCCCTTCCCTATAAAAAAAAATCTTGCCACTTGAATTTCTTGAAAAAACATGTGATTTTTTGAATCTTTCCTTGCAGTTTTGTTCTGAAAATGTCTTTGGGTAAACAATGAGGATTTCACCCTGAAAACAGAGAAAACATAATGAATTTTATTTTTATTGGTGAATATAAAAGTCTTCATCTTTTAATTTTGCTTTACCTTTTTTGCTTCTCTTATCCCCATTTTTTTTTAATCTTTTATCTCTTTTTTTTGCCATTATAAAAAGTTTTATATTTTTAAAGAAAATCGTGCCTTTGGACAAATTTTAAAATTCAACTTTGACTTTACCTCTGAAATTAATTGCCAAAGAATTATTATAATTTTTTTTCCTTTTTAATGATTTTCGCTCAGCATATGACTGAAAAGCATTTTTTTTTTTATATTTTTTGGGCAAAAACGTTTTACTTAGTAAAGACATGACTTCGGGGTGAAAACACTTGCTTGAGATAGAATTAAATTCTCCACATGAAAATATTTCATCCATTTTTTTTATACATATCATACATGACTTAGAATAAAATAAAAGAGAAAAATTATGTACATATTTACATACTTGATCGAAATTTTATCACTGATAGTAGGCCTTCAAATGAAAATCATTTACTGTTATCAGCAACACACAACCATCCATTTCATTCAAATAAAATGAGTTGACTTGATCCACACCTAAAATCCAGAATGGGCCCTCCCATATCACTTCAAACTTGTGATGCTTACCAATCTTAGCCTTGTTTTTGTTCCCTTTTAGCACTAGATCACCTACCTCGAATGATTTTTCAGAATTTTTCTTGCCAAATCATTTGTGTATCATCCGGGCATGTTCCATGAAGGCATTGTATAATTTCTCTCTCTCATATTCCAACTATAAAATTTGAGCCAACCTCGTGCTCATGGGGTCAGATTCATCGTCTTCGCCATCCAATAAGTGCCATGATTGAAGGGCCGACAATTCATGATGAATAGGCAATATTGCATATTTACCATATACTAAGGAATAAGGGGATATTTTAATGGATTTTTTCACAGAGATGTGATCGGCCCATAATGCTTGATTCAGGAGCAAGTGCCAATAGCGCTTGTTGTCACCAAGGGTTCTATTTAAAAAATTTAACAAATTATTGTTTGTGGACTCAGCCAATCCGTTTCCCTATGGATAGTAGTTTGATAAAATATTTAAATAAATCTTGTAGTTACCCATGAATTTGTTGATCTTGGCACAAACAAAGGGAGTTCCATTTTATTGCATCTGGTATGTCAAAATGAGTGATTAAACATTAAAAGAAAGTGATAATTGTTGCCTTCTCCACCATTTTGGTTGTGATTTATTCTAACCATCGGGTGAAATAATCAGTTGCAATCAAGATGTAATTGTGTCTGACAGAGGAATTGGGATCAATAACCTCAATAAATTCTGAACCCCATTGCTAAAAAAATGCTTCTACTTGAATCATATGAATGGGTAATGATGCATTCTTGCTTGTCAACATGTCTTTGGCACTTATTGCAAGTTTGGATAACTTTGAAAGCATCTATAAAGATAGTTGGCCAAAAATATTCTTCTTTAATTATCTTCAATGCCATTGGCCTACCTGCATAATGGCCTCTTGATAAACTAGAGTGAAACTCCTCCAAAATTCTTTTATTTTTCTATTCTTGGATGCACCTAAGAAGTACTCCATCAATATTCTTATGGAACAACCCATTTGACAACATTGCATACCCGAGGGCTTGAATTCTAAATATCCTTCTCAATGAAGCATTGAGGTGTGGAGGACATCTTCCCGAATGGAAATATTTGACAAGGTGCTCTGTCCAATCATGATCACCTGTAAAGCTATTAGAAAAATTATTTTTGCTTACTGAATCCTCAAGTTAGTAAACCATGGATTCATATGTAGCACTTTTTTCAAGATCCTAGCATAATGCTCAACCTTGAACTAGCTTTTTTGGTCGGATTTCAACATCATACTCTTGGATTTTGGAAACCCAACCAGGTCTCTTGTCTCCAAGTTCTCCTTGAATTATGAAACTTTGAACATTTGGTTGAACAACATAAACTATCAATTTTCTCTGAGAAACAAATTGTCAAAACTTCTTCAAGGATTTTATCATCATGTATACTTTTTTTTCAATGAAACTATATTTTTCTTCATGTAGTTGGATAACTTGGCTTAAGAAATAAATTGATTGCTCATACTCATCATCTCATTTTTACATAAGTATTGTTGCATAGGTCTCTTGTTCACCAATGGCATACAAGATAAAATATATTGATTAATAAGGGTTTATCAAGACTGGGGCTTGAGCAATTCTTTCTTTTATTTCCTTGAACACTTGCTTCCTCTGCTTAGTCTATTTGAACTTAATATTTTTATTTAACAGCTCAATAATTGACTTTACCACTTGGGTGAAATCTATAATTAAGTTAAAAAAAAAATTATCTACCTGAAGAATGACTGCAAGTCCTTCTTGCTGGCTAGAAATGAAAGCTTTAGGAGAGCCTCAATTCTAGCTAGATCTATAGACAAATATTTCTCTAAAATAATATGGCCCAAGAGCTTTCCTTATTTTACCATGAATATGGACTTCTTTAGGTTGATTGATATTCCAAACTCCTAGAACTTTTCAAACACTTGTATCAAACGTAGACTATGCTCCTCCCTATTATGAGAAAAGACAATCATATCATCCTAATAAATCACAATAATGTGATTTAACTCACTAAAATCTACGTCCATCACTCTCTGAAAATTTGCACCAGAATTTGAGAGACCAAATGAAATTCATTGATAAGCGAACATTCTCCATTTTGTGGTGAACGTCATTTTATATTGGTCTTCATACTTGACCTAAATTTTTTACAGCAAAAAAATCCATCCAACAGAGAGAA
Source organism: Wollemia nobilis (assembly GCA_028583015.1). Taxonomy (NCBI): domain Eukaryota; kingdom Viridiplantae; phylum Streptophyta; class Pinopsida; order Araucariales; family Araucariaceae; genus Wollemia; species Wollemia nobilis. The sequence continues at coordinate 8,582,605 of JAQPPZ010017095.1, forward strand.
TATCCAAACACTAGCAACTACAAGAAGAATTTGATCAATTTTTGATAATGAATAGTGATCCTTTAGATATGCCTCGTTTAAATTTTAAAAATCCATGCATAGGTAGATATCCCCATTCTTATTCCTCATGGAGACCATATTTTCCACCCAGGTAGAGTGTTTAATCAGGTAGATGATTTTAGCTTTAAAATTTTTTAGTAGCTCTACTTTCATTATGGTTTCAATATTGGGATTGATTGGCCTCTATTTTTTCTTGAAGGGTTTCACTCCTTGTAACTCAATGGTATGCTAGATCACATCTTTATTGTATCCTTTCAAATCCTAGTAGCCCCAAGTAATAATATCTAGGTACTCATGGCATAGTTCCTTGATCTAATCAAGCTCTTATTAAGTACAATCGGTATCAACTTTGATAGATTTCTAAGGTCCCAATTGTTTTTCAGTGTAATCATTTTCATACACTTTAATATTATGATTTTTTTCTCAATAATTCTAATGAAAGAGACTCTCAAGCGTAATCAATACTTTTGGGATATGATTATTCCACAACTAGATCAAACCCTTGGTTTCTTTCTCATCAAGGGATTTTTTTCTTCCACATTACTAGATTATCTTATCAAGAAATTTAAAATCTACTCATCACTTTCAAAAACTTTCAAAAAGATATTTTTGTCAGGGACTGAAGGTCTATAAACTAACCTCACAGTCTTGCACTTCCTCACCACATGCTCAACTGGATAAAAATTAGCATCAAGGGATGTCATGAGATTGACATGCTTGTTCTGCTCATGTGAGATGACTTGGATGTTCAACACTGTATAGGCCTCAAATAGGTCCTAAAATTTATTATGGTATGCCTTCAGGTAGTGTTGTTTATAAATACACTAGTTACTTGGTTGAAGATCATCTCAAAATTACCAAAAATTTATAATTATTTGATTTGGAGCTTCTCTACTTTCTTCAGATCCAAGCAAAGTGTTTCATACTCAGCAGTGTTATTTGTACAGTTCCAAGTTAGTTTGTAAGAGTACATATTTTGTATGCTAGAAGGAGAAACAAGAATGATTCCAGCTCCTACGCCATTCTTACACCTTGCACTATCAAAGTAAAACTTCCATAATTGACCAAGAACATGATCTTGATCATTAAAAACCTTTGATTTAGATTTTTGAGGATTGGTAATTGTGTAACATCTGATTTTGGTCTCCATCATGGCATTAAAATCGAGCATTGATAATTCATCTTCTGTCCGAATCTCATCTAGAACTTCTTCCATAAAATCTAATTCCTCCAATTATTCAATCATCAAGTTGATAGAATTCATAGATTTATCTTCTTCTTCAATATTCTCTATGTGATAATTTGAAGGTTTCTCATTATAGATATAAAATTTTCTCCCTTTGAAAGGAATCTTCAAATGAGAATAATCTAGAGAAAGGTAACCTCCCAACTTGGTAGTGAACTCCCATGACAGGAACATGTTGAAATATAGTTCTAGATCAACCACAACCACCTCTTTGATCATAGTGATCTAAGGTATTTTATGCAACACAATGGGGATGTTTTTTATGAACCCCACTATCCTCATAGGGGTTCCATATAATTACAGAATTCCAAGGCTGCTTCTTGTATATTCCATACCCATAACTTCACAGATTACCTTTGGTATGATAGTCATCGTAGTGTATAATTGTGTACAATATAGCCTTCCATACTGAGGGACAAGTAGAAAGGAGTGGTCTATTATTTCCAGCTATATAAGACATCCAAGTTTGAGCTAAAACTATCTGAGCTAGATTCTTTTCCTTATCTTTCACAAATTTTAGCGATTCTTGTAACAAGTCCACTTGTTCAGGCAATTGCAATGCATCATAGAGACTCGCCTTAGCTGTAATCCTCTTCATATCTTCGATAATGTTATACGTGGATGCACTAGACTCTTTTCCTTCATAAATAGCCTCATATTTGCTTCAATAGTATTGGGTAGCCTTTACCCTTTGTCGTTTGGTCAATAGGGGTATTTGAGATTTTATTTAGCCTGTTTTATTAGAATTTCACAATAATAGATATGTAATGTATTACATAAAATATGAAGAGAAGAGTGGAACTAATTACTTTATCTTTAGGATCAACTCTGTATAAATAGCAGAGTTGATCATTGAGAGCCGTTAGATTACAACTCATAAAACCCGATGAAGACACCACTTAGAGTTCTCCTGACACATGGAGGAGTGGAAACTCAAGTGTGTATACTAGTGAACTTAAGAGAATATTCACTTATTCTAACACCCCCCTTAAGTGATACTAGGGGAGTTTCTACAAATGAGTCCCATCAATGAGGCCTGATTAGGTACTCATGTACAACATATATAGTTTGTGGAAAAAACCCCTATGGGGAAAAACCAACTATCACTTTTTTATTTTGAAATGATGGTAAAAACTTAGTGGGAAAAGCCACCAATAAAAAGAAAAGAAGTATGAAAGAGGCTTGTATTCATATGGTGAATATTGTCCTCTTTAACAAATAAAAGATGAGTCCTGGAAAGAAGGCCTGATTAGGTACTCATGTACAACATATATAGTTTGTGGAAAAAACCCCTATGGGGAAAAACCAACTATCACTTTTTTATGTTGAAATGATGGTAAAAACTTAGTGGGAAAAGCCACCAATAAAAAGCAAAGAAGTATGAAAGAGGCTTGTATTCAGATGGTGAATATTTTCCTCTTTAACAAATAAAAGATGAGTCCTGGAAAGAAGGCCTGATTAGGTACTCATGTACAATATAGTGAGAGTTTGAAGACCTCTTTGTCAATGCAGTTGTAACACTCCAAGTTTATCTCACAACTAAAGGTAACATGGAGAAGGAAATGACTTGGTGAAGATATCTGCAAGTTGATTCTCTATCGATATATTCGAAATGTATATTCCCATTTTGAATATGTTTTCTGATGAAGTGCATGTGTATCTCAATGTGTTTGGTGCACTGATTCTCAACTGGATTGCATGCAATATGAATTGTGCTTTGATTGTCACACCACATAGTTATAGGTACTTCTTGGAAAAACCAAATTCTTTGAGAATTTGACGAAGCCAAAGGGCTTCCTGACTGGCTAAAACTGTTGTTCTATATTCTACCTCTGTAGAAGATAATGTTGCTATTTGTTGTTTCTTGCATAACCAAGCTATTGGTGAAGAAACAAGGTAGAAAATATTTCCAGAGGTAGAACATTTGTCATCTATTGATCCTGCCCAATCTGAATCTGTATAGCCAATGATATCCATGGAGTCTCCTTTATAGATGAGCCCAAAGTTTGTAGTACCCTGCACATAACAAAAAATTCTTAGTTGCTTGCCAATGATTGAAATGAGGGTTATGAGAGAACCTGGATATGAGACCAATAACATAGGAGATATCTGGGCGAGTATGAGTGAGGTATAACAGACTACCTATAACCTGGCGGTATAGAGTAGCATCACAAGGAGCGGATGATAAGGAAGTACTGATATGAATGCCAAATTGAAAGGGGGTAGGAGAAGGTTTACAATCTGTCATTTTAAATTTTTGAAAGAGATATTGTGTGTACTTTTGTTGACATAAGGTGATCCCTTCTTTATTTTGTTTTCTTTGAATCCCAAGGAAGAAATGAGCTAGACCTAGATCAACCATTTCAAAAAATTTAGAGAGGAAGTCTTTTATATTCTGAATGTGAGTGAGGTTACTACCAGTGAGAAGACGATCATCAACATAAAGAACAAGAATGGTGATATTTCCTTTACTTCTCCAAATGTAAAATGTATTGTTAGACTCACAATGAGAAAAACTTGCTGAAATAAGGAAGGAGTCCATATTTTCATACCAAGCTCTAGGGGCTTGTTTGAGGCCATATAGAGATTTTTTAAGCCGACAAACAAGAGAGGAGTCTTGAGTAAAACTAGCGGGCTATTCCATGAATATTTCTTCTTTTAAATTTCCATGTAAAAAGGCACTTTTTTACATCCATTTCGTATACTGGCTATTTATGGGTAGCAGCCAGAGCAAGAACCAATCTAATAGAATCCATTTTAGCAATAGAAGCAAAGGTTTCTGTATAATCAATACCATCTATTTGAGAAAAAACTTTGGCTACAAGACGAGCCTTATGTTTATCTATTTCTCCATTAGGCCCATATTTTATTTTGAAGATCCACTTACATTGAACTAATTTTCTTCCCTTAGGTAAGGGAACTAAATCCCAAGTGTCATTTTTTATCAAGAAATAAAATTCATTATCCATGGTATCTTCCCATTATTTTATACCTGAGGCTTCTTTGAAGGATTGAATATCAGAAGAAATGGATTGGCATGCAAGACTAGAACCTATGGGGTTGTATTATCTGTTTGAAGTATGATTTTGAATGTAGGGAGTAGCTCATTTAACAATTGTGCGGGCCCATTTTGGCATAGAAGAGGGAGTTGGAGTTGAAATAATTTGAGAAGGAGTTACAGGTTCTTCATATTGAAAGCATGAGGATATGAAAACAAAAAGGAAAATGCCAAGTACGATGCGTGTAAAACCAAACTTAACGCTAAAAGCCTATATATTGAAAATGCATGAAAGGAAAGGATATAAACGAATCAACACAAGATAAAAGCAATATGGAATACGAACCTATTTATTGATATAATTTTAAATTCATGTTACAATATGTCTCCTTCCATTTTAGGGGATAGGACTGTTAAATATGTTTCTTGTCACATCCATGGATAACAATCTTTCTTCTGCGTGCCCACATGTAATATGGGTGGACCAAAATGTCACCACCGCTTGTGTATATGAGTGTTGACTCCTTCCTACTCCTCTAATGTCAAATACCTGCATTCAAGGAAACATAAAAGATCAGTAGCACCTGTAGATAGAATAGAACATGTGTTTCCCAAGGCCTACTGTTAGTGTATGCATGAAAATATTAAAACGATAACCAAATAACATCATAACCTAAAAATTTTACAGAAGCAATAAAACCTTACCAAGAAGCCACTGCAAAAGGAAAAGTCAAGAAATTCCTCATAGATTTGTATTCGCTCTGGGGCGGGATGATCAAACCTCTAATAAATTGTTAGAAAGCACCCTCTTCAATGTCCTGCCCAGGAAGCTCCAAATGACCTGCAAAGTTGGGGTTAGATAATTGGGTGTATTTTGGGATAACCCAAATGGTCATATTTATCCAATTTGGCCTCTATCACCTAGATTTTGATGATGCCATCTGCAGGTTAGTAAAGGCAGGAAACGATAAAAACATGGTAAAAATGCTCAGAATAAAGTGAAATTTAAACTATAGCCTATTTAAATAACCTAGAATAAGATACAAAAGAAAAATTAGAGAAATTTGCCATATGTTTCTAATCGCTTCGGGGTGTGGCATTTAGAACTGCGATAGTTTAGGGGGCACTCAGGGGCAGGACGCCCACCGTTTGGAACTCTGTTTCGACACCAATCCACTTGGGATGGGTCCAAAACCTCTTATGGGGTGTTATCAAAAAATTTGGTGGGATATTGTGGCCAAATGTTCGGGTTTGGGCTTGTATTTGCACTTCCAATAACCACCCTATGACCTCCCTTCCAAAAGAGATCAAAGATGTGAAAGGCACAAATAAAAAATGTGTATGTGTGGATGTAAAATGGCAGCACTTCGTTGCTCAAAATTCTACCTCTCTCTCTATATTTTGGGTGAGAAGACTCACCAATTTATAGACCTAGGGTCTCTTTGTTTGAATGCGCATGCGAGGGCGCCACTGGAGTTGCATGTCCTATTTTGGGAAAAATATTATTCCTTGATTTAAAGTCTCCTTGCATGAGGCCTCCAAAAATCTAAGACATGCATGATTGAAGTCTTTCCCCTTGATTTGAAGTCATTCTTCGTAATTGCATGGCCTGAAGCTGTAGTTAACTGGCGGACCTGTCGAGGTTTGACTTTTTTTGCCAGTCAAACCTTCTATTTGCCTCACCCTAGGGCGAATGCTGATAATCATCCCTGGGTGGGATGAATACCAGTTTGTAATCGTCCCAAGGTGGGACGAGTAGAGAGCAAAGTGCCAAAAATGTGCCAAATTGACCTTTGACCTTCCAAACTACTTTTGGGAGTGGTTAGGACCACTTTTTAGCCTCTAGGGGCTGCCCTAGAGGATGTGTGTGTCAATGCGATCAGCGCTTGTTGTCACATAATAGGATTGATGTTGTTTTGGTTTCTACAGATGCCCCTTTTTGGTATGCACTGTGCAAGGCGCAGCGCTGAGCAAAAATAGATAACCAAAGAACTAATGATTAGGGTTTCTCAGTAACCTAACCAACTTTTGATGCCCCAAGTATGGAAAGGGCATGCATTATTGAATCCTTGCTTCTGATGAGCTAAGGAGCTTAATTCAAGTGTTAACCTTTTTCGGTGAGGTGTTACTTGAGCTTGGACATTGATCAGTCATGAATAGGCAAAAGGCACAACCTTTTGTCTGTGGGAACCTTGAGTTCATGATTCATGAATGCCAAGTGTTTTATTAGCTTGCGATTATTGCTTGTTTACTTCCCCAAGCAGGGGCATGATTGTCTTTGTCAATGATTCTTTGAATGCATGCCATTTCCTTAGTTGGGTGTGTATTTGTTGATTGGTGACTGAGTGTGACTACCCCCTCAAGTGATGAATCGATGAAGGAATTACCAACATGAGAAAATATATGAGTTGCTTGACCCAAGATGACTTACGTAAGGGTGCCTTTAGTTGTTTACCGTTAAATGCGTAAGCAGTTTCTGAACATTGTGACCTATTTTTGGTGGGTTTGAACCCTTTTTGTGACGCATTTTTGGAGTTGAAATTGTCAAAAATCCATCCTCCTATGGAGTGTTACGGCTATGGTAGACTTATTAGGGAGTGATATAATGAAAATTTGTTACCCCAATGTCTATTTTGGATGCCAAGAATGCCAGGTGCAAATGCACCTTTGTTTGGCAATGTTATTGCTATTTTTGGTTGGGTTGTGATCCATTTTGCGACGCCATTTGGGGATGAAATTCTCAAAAATTCGGCTGCCCGTGGAGCAGTATGGCTATGGTAGCCTTCTTAGGGAGTAGGATAGTGAGGATTTGTGACCCCAACATCTGTTTTGCATGCCCAGAATGTCAAGTGGAAAAGCACTCTCATTGGATGATTTTTGTGCTTGTTTTTGTTGCATTTTGTGCATTTTTGATGATATATATACAGACGACTTGCTTTGTGTTTATACACTTGTCGTGGTTTGTTTTTCTGTTTATGCATAGTTATTTATAATTATGTATGCATGTGGTATTATGAATGCGATGTTTCTAATAATATGATGTATGCATATGGAATGAATGAAATGAGTTGTTGATAACTTGTTGATGGCACCATAGACTGTACAAGATTTACTGGCTTTTTGTACTTAGGTGATGGCTTTATGGAATGATTTTGCATGTGATAACTTTGTTTTTGTATTTTGCATATTATCTGATGGTGATGGACGTAATGAGATGTACCAGTTGTTTTTAAAATGTAGTTAACCTTTTCTGAGATTCAGATATATTAACTAACTAGCCAAAACTGTACATTTATCTCGCAAGACTTTTGAACAAGGTATAAATCAGACTGGATTTTGACCAAGTTAGTTTACATCCCTGTGTATGGAATTCAGTTCATTTATGTGGTATTTTTTAGGATACTGCCAGTGCCAGATAGGCTGTCAACCAAACCTGTACTGAGGATCACCTAATTAACTCCACTAACTTCGTTGTTGTATTTAGTAAGATTACACTATGGGACAATTTAAGATACCATAAGCTAGCTCATACACATGCAAACATTGGTCTTCTCACACGCAAAGCTAATGTGATAGACATATCCTCATGCATTTTAGGATACCGCCATTGCCAGGTAGGCTGTCCACCAAACCTATAATGAGGATCACCTAGATGGTTTTTCGAATGCTGAGAATTCTAGGGATTTAAGCTCAGGCATCTTTTATTTGCTCAACATGTTAGGATACTTGCTCGTAGACATAGCGATGAAAATCACTGTTTATTTTTCTCTTTGTTTTTATTTTTGAGCAAGGATTTTGAATAGTGGTGATAACCACTATTAGTGGATTTTGCATTTTGAGCATCGTAAGGTTGAGCTTTTAGGTTTTTGGATTATGAATGACCTTGATCCTTTTGGCCTTGGGGATGACTACCCATCTTGTTCAGGGACATGTAGTACGAATCCTTACGACTTTGGTAACCAAAGGGGATTTGGGATAGTATGAAGTAAATGCATTGATCTTTTAGGCCTTGGGGATGACTACCCATCCTTGTCAGGGTGTGTAGTATGAATCCTTGTAAAGGCATTGATCGTTATGATGGCTTGTGGGGATTTTTTTTTGGAATAGTCATTGATCCTTTTAGGCCTTGGGGATGACTACCCATCCTTGGCAAGGACGTGTAGTATGAATCCTTACAAATTTGGGGACCAAAGGTGATTGGGATTTGTGGTAGTGGTAAAAACCACTGTTTATGAAGGGAAATTGATGGGGAAGAGCTTTTTTGTTTGTCAATTTTCAGCAATCTTGAACCATTTGCACATGGGGATGAACAGACTAATCGTTCACCTATGGTACCCTAGACTACTTTGTAGGTGTCTCTTGCATTCACACAACTTAGGAATTATTTTATGTGTTTTAACTTGTGTAGGGATGTTACATAACGAGGCGTGACCCAAGTAAAAATTTCCCTTGTAAAATCCGTTTAACTTTGTACAATTTTTGGCTAGCAAGTTAAAGACAGTTGAATGACGAAAACCCTACATACATTAGGATGCAACTGACTATGCGAACAATGGGGATGGTGTTATTCGGGATGTATGTGTGTATAAAATGGATGGAATGTGGAAAATGAAGGAATTGCCGAGCAATTACAGTCTATGGTGCTTTTGACATGTATAACCTAGCAATTATGCAATGTATGGATGCGATGCCTAATACAACCTATATTTTTGTATTTTGATTTTTACGAGTATGCATGGAATGGAGATGCATTTTTTTTGTTATTTTTGAGGATTTTATTGTTTTTGCTTGTTTTTTTTAATATGTATTTTGACCAAGCGGTTATGGTTACCCTTGGAGCTTTTGGTTTGACCAAAGGGTTTATGGATACCTTTGGGGCATTTTTGGGGTTGACCAAGCGATTGTGGAAATCCTTGGAGCTTTTGGTTTGACCAAAGAGTTTATGGACACCTTTGGGGCATTTTGGGTTTGACCAAGCAATTATGGGAATCCTTGGAGCATTTGGTTTGACAAAAGGGTTTATGGATACCTTTGGGGCATTTTGGGTTTGACCAAGTAATTGTGGGAATCCTTGGAGCTTTTGGTTTAACCAAAGGGTTTATGGATACCTTTGGGGCATTTTGGGTTTGACCAAGCGATTGTGAGAATCCTTGGAGCTTTTAGTTTGACCAAAGGGTTTATGGATACCTTTGGGGTATTTTGGGTTTGACCAAGCGATTGTGGGAATCCTTGGAGCTTTTGGTTTGACCAAAGGGTTTATGGACACCTTTGGGGAATTTTTGGGTTGACCAAGCGATTGTGGGAATCCTTGGAGCTTTTAGTTTGACCAAAGGGTTTATGGACACATTTGGGGCATTTTTGGGTTGACCATTGTGGGAATCCTTGGAGCTTTTGGTTTGACCAAAGGGTTTATGGACACCTTTGGGGTGTTTGGGGGTGGACTATGGCTCTCTAAATGTGGAATGGCCTCAAATGATTCATGTTCAAGGGTTCTAGTTCCTTGATTCCTTCAAGAGAAGCGATCCGGTATGTTTTAGGTCCTATTTTATTATCAATCACATAAGGACCTAACCAGTTTGCCATGAACTTGTCCCTTAGATGGGATGGTAAATTAGAATTATGTTGGTTATCTTTTAAGACCAAGTGACCAACCTAAAAGTCCTTTAGGTGAACCTTCATGTTGTATGCTTTCTTAAGTCGCTCTTGACAGATACGCAAATGCTCGAGAGCATTGATGCATCGTTCGTCAAGCAATTTAAGCTGGTCTAATCGGGACTACCGTGCAGTGTCATCATCAATGAACTCTTGCATTGAAATGCGTAGGGAAGGGATTTCCAACTCGAGAGGCATGACTGCCTCGAAGCCATACACCAATGAAAATGGAGTTGCCCTAGTGGGCGTCCGAATGCTAGTGTGATAAGCCCATAGGGCAAGCGAGATTTGAATGTGCCAATCCTTGTGACTATCTACGATGGTATTTTTGAGGATGGCAACTAGCATTTTGTTTGACGCCTCTGCTTTCCCATTTTCCTATGGATAATAGGGTGTTGAAAAACTATGCTGAATTTTGTACTTTATTGTCAAAGCATGCACATATTTGTTCTTGAATGACGTCCCATTATCCGATATGATCTTGGATGGAATACCAAAATGACATATGATGTTATGTAAAATAAACTCCGCAATGCGGGTTCCGATCGTAGAGGTTAGCGAAATTGCTTCCACTCACTTGGTGAAGTACTTTGTGGCCATTATGATGAACGTGTGACGACCTAACGACGCAAGGCAGATCTTTCCAATTAGATCAAATCCCCACTATGAAAAATACCAAGCCAATTGGATCGGTTGCAAGGCTTGAGAAGGTACGTGTGTCAAATTAGCATGGTGTTGACACTTCATACACTTCTTTACATATGCACAACAATCTCGCTCTAAAGAGGGCAAATAATAGCCCATGCAAAGAATGCGCTTTGCGATGGCCATATCACTGAAGTGGCCACCACATGTACCATCGTGAGCTTGGGTGATCACCCAAGTGAACTCCTGCTGGTCCAAGCAATGGAGGAGGATTCCTTCATAGCTCCGATGATATAAAATGTCTCCTAGCAAGACATGTTTTTCCTCTTTCTGTTTAAATGATCTTTTTGTGGCTTGTGTCAATATAAGTGGGAGATTACCTAGATTGAGGTAATCCCTTATGGGTGTGTACCAATCCTACTGATCAAAAACCTCGATGGTATGAACGAAAAATCCCTCTTGAAGTTAATCCCTAGTGTAGACACCAAAACAACACCAATCCGATTATGTGACTGCAAACACTGATCGCTTTGACAAACATAGCCCCCAGGGCAGCCCTTAGAGGTAAAACAGTGGTCTTAACCACTTTCATAGCAATTTTGTAAGGTCAAGAAGCAATTTGGCACACTTAGACACTTTTCCCAAGTAATCGTCTCACCCAGGGACGATTGCTAACTTGAAATCGTCTCACCCAGGGACGATTTCTGAAATCGTCTCCAGTAAGGACGATTTCCAAGTTTAACGGGCAAAAAGACAAATGAGGCCAAGTGGCAGCCCAGAACAGTCAGTTGATGACTCCTGCCTCGCACGCATGTGTGGGTGGACAAATAGGCCATTTGAGGACTGTCACAAGGGCAGTTATGAAAGCCCAAGTCAATGGAGGACTCCCCTCCCTCATGGGAAGACAAGACTGCCACATGGCGCCTATGACCAACACATGGCATTTGTGCTTCCCTCCCAAAAGAGACCCCATGGGTCTATAAAAGGTGGGACTTTTCTCACCCAAAAGATACAGGTTGAAGGAGATTTCAAGCAACGAAGTGCTGCCGAGTTGAAGACTCACTTGCATCCCCTTTGGTTCACTTTCTCACATCCACCAATCTCTTTTGCAAGGGAGGTTGTTGGGTGGCTTTTGGAAGCTTGAACCTGACCCAAATCCAACACATGGACACCTGAACCAACCAATTTGCCGACCCCCCCAATCCTAAGAGGTTTTGGGCCCATCCCTAGTGGATTGGCACCGAAATCAAGTGCCAACGGTGGGAGGCCCACTTGGGCACCCCTCGCACTTCTCAAGTTCCATTCTTTTTTAGCATTCTAGATTATTTGTTTACATTGCATGTTGTGTCATTCTATTTGGTGAACTCATAGCTGCAATTTCATAACTTTTGATCAGATTCTAGTATGTTTTGTGTCGCTTTGTTGTTTCACTGACTTGCAGGAGGCGATATCAAATTCCCGAGGATAGAGGCCAAATTGGGAGAATCCGACCATCTGGGTCGTCCCAAAATGGCCCCAATTACATAACCCCTCTGTCTGCAGGTGTTTTGGAAGTCTCGGGAGTCGACATTGGAGCAGATCACTTCGACTTTTCCAACACAGAAGGAATCGTCCCACCCGGGGACGATTAGCGATCGTAAATCGTCCTGCCCAGGGACGATTTCTAGATGAAGGCAGATTGGCCGACTGTTTTAGTGGCAATGGCCTTCTGGTAATATCTTCTATCTTCTGTCAGGTTTTCAGGCCATTTGGACTCACTGTACTTACTGTTTCAGGCAAATGTTTGCATGCATATTTCACTAATTTTAGAGAACAAACACTCCTTATTTGCAGCAGGTGCTACTGACATCTTGGTTGTTTCTTTGTTCGTAGGAGGAGCAGCAGAAGTCAAGGACTCATCAGCGTAAGCGGCGGCATCATTCTGGCCCGCCCATTGCAAACGTGGGCACGCGGAAAGAGGAACATTAAGTGATTGTAACCAAATTCTTTTAACGCTCCTAGCCCCTGAAAAGGGAGGAGGCGTCATTGTAATGAGAGATCAAGAAAGTTTAATGAAAGGGCTATGTTTTCTCCATTTTCTTGTGTCTCATTGCAATGCGTCTTTTTCATTTCATGCACTTTACATTTCTAGGACTTAAGCGTACTTGATTTTGAATGCAATCGCAATTAGTGTTTCCTTCGCCCGGAATCTCGTGCTTTCAGTGGCGATCACGGTGGGACCTGTTCCCTATTTTTTTAAGATCACAGAAAACTAATCGGGTTTTTGTGTTTTGTGTTTTACAGGTACATTTTTTTTTGCAGACTGTTAATCGTCTCTGGATCGTTACGATTACTTTATTGGAAATCGTCTCACCCTGAGACGATTTTAAAATCGTCTCTGCAGGGGACGATTTCTGTTCTGTAATTCGTCTCACCAAGGGACGATTTTCTGTCTGTAAATTTTCAGAGCAGAAATTCAGAAGCAATCGGAGCAGGTAGAGAAGAGGTAGGGATTTTTATAATCTCTGTTAAATTTTCTATTTCTGTTTCTGTTTCTTTGACTGTTTTCATTTTATCCTGCATTGCTTAGGGAAAAGTCATTTATGCTTGTTTCATTTTCGCTAAATAAAATGAATCTCACACACTCCACGCAACAATTTTAAACCAAGGAGCTGGTCGTAAGACCCCAGCCCTTGAGCAAGACCAACGGTGGGTTCATCACCACCTTGGCTTAGCTTTGCATCCATTTCCCGATTGTCAACTGTTGTTAGGCGTAAATCCTGACGAAAGCAGACCGAGTGTCGTTGGGGTGATTCCCATGCGCGTGAGGATAAGTTTTCTATGGTAGGTGCCATTAACAGGACAATCCCCCTTCCGTACCGCCTACGTACCACGTACCTTCTGCTCTCACGTACCTATAGTCTCCCTCTCGTAAGGGCGGGTATATAGAGAGGTTGGTATATCGACCTGGTTGGTATATTGAAGGGGCGACCGTTTTGGGAGTTATATGAGCCGTCATAATGCATTTAAACGATCTTCAAAACCTACAAAAACAAAACAAAACATCAAAATGCACTAAACCAGTTTAGGACACACTATTAATCCTTAAAAGAGATAATCACTGTTTGTGTATGTGTGTGTTCATTTCTGCTTAGTGTAAAAAAAAATCATCATCATAAACAAAAGATAAAAATCTACGCATTTTGTCACTTGTTCCAAAAAGCTCCAAGGATTCCCGTAATCGCTTGGTCACTCCAAAATGCCCCAAAGGTGTCCATGAACCCTTTGGTCAACCCAAAATCACCCCAAATGTGCCCATAAGTGATGCAGGAGCATCCAACAAAATATGGGAAATCTTATATTTTTCCCTAAATTTTAGTGCATCTTGTCGGGGCCATAACTTCTCAACCGTAGCTCCGATTGACACGAAATTTTACAAGGAGTTAGTTGGGATAATTTTAAACAAATATGATTCCCTAGAATCCTATTTGCCTATAAAAGTCAGTTTTCGGGGCCAAATTCCATCATCTAGTGCCCCAAAATTAGGTTTTAAAATTGGGCACGCATTTTTTTGCACTTTTTGAGTCTGTTCGGATGTCAATATCTCCTAATGTATTCAGAGCTAGGACTTGAAACTTCATTTTTGTCTTATCTACTATAAGAGGGATGCGCACACCAATTTTGGGCCCCATATGACTCATTTTCAATTTTTAGGGTTTTTAGAGAGACATCGTCATGGTGCTCACCCGTAGCCAAGCCCAATCACGGGCGGAGGCTATGGGGAATGTCCAAGGAGGCACGAGTCATCTTCGTTACAATCCCAAGGATTTGGTCATACCACCTTGGCGACCTAACACACAAGGCAGTCCCCTCCACACCTTAAAGGAAAGGGACTATAAGGGCACCTCTTCAAGGAGCACTCCTGTTCAGCATAGCACTCAGCACACACCCTTCCATGAGGGGTACATCCATAGGAGAGCTCCCTTAGATGCTCGCTATGAGTGGTCACCGCACGATGAAGTGCTAGGTCAACATAGGGTTCAACGGGAGGAACCACATGATTACATTATCCCTCCTTCACCCCCTCTAGTTGTCAGGACTACAAAGACAAATCCAGAGCACAAGGCTCTTCAGGTAGGGCGAGCTAGCTCCATCCATCCCTTTCTCACTTATGAAATAGAGCATGAGGAAAACCCTTACCTTCCTCAAAAACAATACACATCATGGGAGCAACATGCCTCCGCACCTGCTATCTATCAGGACCACTCACTAAGGCCAAAGCCCCGAGGGAATGCCGCTACCCCCAACAAAGGGAGGTCACCTATAGAGATCTTGGATCACTACGATCAAAAATATCTAGGAGAGGCATCTAGGCCTTCTAGACATGAGGCGACAGGACCAACCATCTTAGAATCTATCAAGCACGTCGCACACCAAATGCAATTCATGCAACTTGAGCTAGAGCGACTAGAGCGACTACATTTAGAGGAACTGTACTATATTAACAAAGAGCACCTTCAGTGCCAGGAGGATGAGTTGTTCCAACACACTATGCAGGAGAGCCAACATGAAAGGGAGTACGAGGAAAATCATCGCATTCCTCGAGGACAACAAATAGTGCAGGAGCCTTGTGTTTACGGCCTCAAGTACATACCGCCTACATCGACAGAGGGAAGCGACCCATTGAAATTTTAGATCATCAAGATCAAGGCCAACACATAGGAGAAACATTCGAACCTCCTAAGCAAAATAGGGTAGACCAAATTGACCCGACAGTCGCCAGACATGCCACCCGCCAAGCTCGAATTACGTAGCTTAAACAAAGTCATCAGGAGATGGAGTATCGACACCGCTTGGATAGAGAGCGCATGCAACACGAAGTGGATGAGTTGCGCTATAAACTGTCGGAGAAGACTCACACGCATAAAACAAAACATTTTGAGGGGCATAACCCATGGGGGCAAGACAAGTCATCGCAACCTCATCAAATGCTACCCCCAACACCTCCTAGACAGGAGCGGGAGGCTACTCTCTCGATTCCTGAAGCACCACCCCCGATGCCTCCTAGACATGAGCGGGAGGCCGCTCCTATAACCAATGATGGGTGCCTTCCTCAGACATCCACCCAAGTTTATGAGCCACCCTTAGAAAGTCATCAAGAAGCCTCTAAGGAATCAGAGCAAGAAGAAGAGCGAGATGAAAAGCCCTACCAAGGCATGGGGGGTGCCATCAGGCCACCCCTCCATAGGCCCCAAGTTCCTCAACAAGAACCAACCAAAGAGGAGGAGTTCAAATCTCCCGATACATGCAAAGCACTAGAGCACTTAGAGTTGGTAGAGACCAAGATTTTGGAGCTCCCAAGGCCCAACTTACATAAGGCTCCTTTCGAAGAGGATCAACCTTTAACCGTAGGGCTACCTGATGATGCAGTCCTCCATGTCTCAGAATCTCCAGATTCTGATGAGCTATACACATTGTCCGAAGGTGAGGATGAAACAGACATAGCCCACAACAATCACATGCGACAGCATCGGCATCCCATAAAATTTGAGGAAGCATGTCAACAGATAAACATAATACTAGGGCATGAGTGGCACGTTAACCCACCACAGTGGGACCAAGCATTACATCCGCCACTTTGGGCACACAGAGAGCAACTTCCACCAAGAGACATCATAGCAACATCACTGCCGCGGGCGGACCCTGTCCTCATCTCCATGCATAGGGCCGATCCATTCATGCCCATACCTCTAGAGCCAGATCCGGAGTGCAAAGACCATCAAGATGGGGGTACCTCTATCCCCTGAAGAGCCATAATCCAAACCCAAAATGCTCCAAGGATTATCGCAATCACTTGGTCAACCCAAAAAGCTCCAAGGATTATCGCAATCACTTGGTCAAACCCAAAAATCTCCAAGGATTATCGCAATCACTTGGTCACCCAAAAAGCTCCAAGGATTATCGCAATCACTTGGTCAAACCCAAAAAGCTCCAAGGATTATCGCAATCACTTGGTCAACCCAAAAAGCTCCAAGGATTATCGCAATCCCTTGGTCACCCAAAAAGCTCCAAGGATTATCGCAATCACTTGGTCAAACCAAAAAGCTCCAAGGATTATCGCAATCACTTGGTCAAAATCCAAAAAGCTCCAAGGATTATCGCAATCTCTTGGTCAACCCAAAAGCTCCAAGGATTATCGCAATCACTTGGTCAAAATCCAAAAAGCTCCAAGGATTATCGCAATCACTTGGTCAAAACCCAAAAGCTCCAAGGATTATCGCAATCACTTGGTCAAACCAAAAAGCTCCAAGGATTATCGCAATCACTTGGTCAAAATCTAAAAAGCTCCAAGGATTATCGCAATCTCTTGGTCAATCCAAAAAGCTCCAAGGATTATCGCAATCTCTTGGTCAATCCAAAAAGCTCCAAGGATTATCGCAATCACTTGGTCAAAATCCAAAAAGCTCCAAGGATTATCGCAATCACTTGGTCAAAAATAAAAAAAACTCAAAAACAACAAAAATCATCAAAAACAAAAATACATTGCTCATTAAATCATTGCATCCATACATCAAATATTTGTGGTCGTACAGGTCAAAGGCACCATAGGCTGTAATTAATCTGGTAGTCCATCTTGTTCCACACTGTCTCATTTTACAAAAACAACAAAAACACCATACATCGCTTTTACCACATAGAGTCAGTGGTCTTTTAATGTATCAAGAGTTTTTCGTGATTCAGTCATCATTTTGCTCTTTAGCCATGTAATGTATCAAGTCAAAAAAATTTTACGAAGGTAGAGTCATACTTGAAATACACCTTGTTACGTAACATCCCATCACAAGATAAAACACATAAAACAATTCCAGAGTTGTGTGAACGAAAGATGAAACCTGCATAGTAATCCAGTTCACCATAAGCGAAACGGTTATCTTGCTCATCCCCCTGTGCGAATGACCCAAAGAATGCTGAGAGTTGGCAAAAGGACAAGCATCCTCCCTACCCAATTCCCTAAGAATCCCTAGTTCTCAATAGTTGCAAAACATCAAAAATTTGCAAAACATCAAAACATCAAAATTTGACATCCTATAGTGCACACATCAAAATGCACAAAGCAACAGTGATTTTCGTCACTCCATATTCCCAATCCCTTGCTCAAAAGAAAAACAAATCAAAATAAACAGTGATATTATCACTACAAACGAGCAAGTATCCCAATATAATTGAAGAAAAGAAGGGAGTTGACCTTGAATCCCTGGAACTCTCAGCATTCTATAGGTCATAAGGCAAGCCTTCAGTACCGATTTGGTTGATAGCCTATCGGTAACTAGCAGTAAACCTCTCGCATGATGATATATCTATCACATTAACTTGCGTATAGATCAATGTTTGCATGTGGATGAGCTAGCTTATGGCATCCTGGATAACACCGCAGATTAATCTAATCGAATACAACAAAGGAGTTAGTGGAGCTAATTAGGTGATCCTCGATACGAGGTTCGGTTGAAAGCCCATCCGGCACTGGCGGTATCCTGATAAATACCACAATAATGAACTCAATTGCACACACAGGGATGTGAAATAACTTGGTCAAAAACAAGTCCGATTCATACCTTGTTCAAAAGTCTTGTAAGATAAAGTACAGTCGTGGCTAGTGAGTTAAAACCGTCTGAGTCTCATAAAACCTTAGCTACATTTCTAAACCAACTGTGCTACTTTTCATCTTTGCAAATACCATCAAAAAATACAAAAAAAAAAAAAAACCACATGTATACATACAAGAGCCATACATCACAGCAATCGCCTAAAAACAAAATAACAGAGCGTCTTAAACGACCTATGATGCCATAGCTAAACATCACAAATCCCATTCATCCATTTCATTCCTGCATATCACATATAAATAAAAAAACATTTGCATTCATCATAGCATATGCATCCATCAAAATAAATCAACATGCATACATCCATATTCATCAACCATCATGCACAAGATCAAAGAAAATCAAAACAACAAAAACAACAAATAAATGCAACACAAAAACAAAAAGCAATAAACATTGCCAGACACAAGTGCTCTTGCACTTAACCTCTTGGCATAGCAAAACTGATGTCGGGGTTTACATTGTCACTATCCTACTCCCTAAGAAGGCTACCATAGCCGGACCGCTCCACGGGAGGTCGGATTTTTGCCAATTTTAATCCCCAATGGCGTCACAAAAACAACAAAACAACAAAAACATCACAAAAATGCAACACAAAAACATAGCAATAAACATTTCCAGACAAGAGTGCTCTTGCACTTAACCTCTTGGCATAGCAAAACTGATGTCGGGGTTTACATTGTCACTATCCTACTCCCTAAGAAGGCTACC
This sequence comes from Wollemia nobilis, assembly GCA_028583015.1. NCBI lineage: Eukaryota > Viridiplantae > Streptophyta > Pinopsida > Araucariales > Araucariaceae > Wollemia > Wollemia nobilis. Next base: position 8,601,560 of record JAQPPZ010017095.1, read on the forward strand.
ATAGCCGGACCGCTCCACGGGAGGTCGGATTTTTGCCAATTTTAATCCCCCAATGGCGTCACAAAAGGGCAAAACCCTAAAAACATCAAAAATGCAACAAACACTAAAAACAAATAGCAATAAACATTTCCAAAGTAGGGGCTGCTGACTTAACCTCTTGGCAAACAAATAGACGTCGGGGTCTACATTGTCACTATCCTACTCCCTAAGAATGCTAACATAGCCGGACCGCTCCATGGGAAAACGGATTGCCGACAATTTAATCCCCAATGGCGTCACAAAAACAACAAAAACAACAAAAAAATGCAACACAAAAACATAGCAATAAACATTTCCGAAACAGAGTGCTCTTGCACTTAACCTCTTGGCATAGAAAAACTGATGTCGGGGTTTACATTGTCACTATCCTACTCCCTAAGAAGGCTACCATAGCCGGACCGCTCCACGGGAAGTCGGATTTTTGCCAATTTTAATCCCCAATGGCGTCACAAAAACAACAAAAACATCACAAAAATGCAACACAAAAACATAGCAATAAACATTGCGGACACAAGTGCTCTTGCACTTAACCTCTTGGCATAGAAAAAATGATGTCGGGGTCTACATTGTCACTATCCTACTCCCTAAGAAGGCTACCATAGCCGGACCGCTCCACGGGAAGACGGATTTTTGACAATTTCAACCCCAAACGGCGTCACAAAAGGGTCAAAACCCACTCAAAAACAACAAAAAAAAAACAAAACAACACAAAAATCAACTAAACAAAAATTGCCCGACACAAGTGCTCTTGCACTTAACCTCTAGGCATACAAAATAGACATAGGAGTCACATTGTCACTATCCTACTCCCTAAGAAGGCTACCATAGCTGGACCGCTCCACGGGAGACGGATTTTCGAAAATTTAATCCCCAAATGGTGTCACAAAACACAACAAAAACAATAAAAATGCAACATAAACAAACAACAATAAGCATTGCTGGACACAAGTGCTCTTGCACTTAACCTCTAGGCAAAGAAAATCGATGTCGAGGTTCAAATTATCACTCTCCTACTTCCCCAAGAAGGCTATCATAGCCGGACCGCTCCACGGGAAGATAGGTTTTTGACGATTTCACCTCATTACGGCATCACCAAAAGGGTTAACACCCACCAAAAATAGGTCCAAATGTTGGAAAAATTGCACACGCTTAACGGTAAACCCTCTAAAGGCACCCCTGCACAAGTCATCTTGGGTCAAGCGACTCGTCGCTTCTCTCACGAAGGTCATTCCCTCATCGATTCGTCGCTTGAGGGGGTAGTCACACTTAGTCACCAATCAACAATCACACACCCAATTAAGGAAAACGACATGCATTCAAAGAATCATTGACAAAGACAATCACGCTCCTGCTTGGGGCAATAAACAAGCAACAATCAAATCAATCAAACACTTGGCATTTCGTGAATCATGAACACAAGGTTCCCCCTGAGGATAAAACGCCCTTCGCCTATTCATGACTGATCAATGTCTAAGTTCAAGTCACACCTCACCAAAACAGGTTAATACTTGAAATCAAATTCCTTAGCTCGTCAGAAGCAAGGATTCAAGAATGCATGCCCTTTCCATGCTTGGGGCATCAAAAGTTGGTTAGGTTACCAAGAAACCCTAATCATTAGTGCTTTGGTTATCTATTTTTTGCTCAACACTGCGTCACCCGTAGCGCTTCCCAAAAAGGGGCATCTATAGACACCAAAACAGCACCAATCCGATTATGTGACTGCAAACACTGATCGCTTTGACAAACATAGCCCCCAGGGCAGCCCTCAGAGGTAAAACAGTGGTCTTAACCACTTTCATAGCAATTTTGTAAGGTCAAGAAGCAATTTGGCACACTTAGACACTTTGCCCAGTAATCGTCTCACCCAGGGACGATTGCTAACTTGAAATCGTCTCACCCAGGGACGATTTCTGAAATCGTCTCCAATAAGGACGATTTCCAAGTTTAACGGGCAAAAAGACAAATGAGGCCAAGTGGCAGCCCAGAACAGTCAGTTGATGACTCCTGCCTCGCACGCGTGTGTGAGTGGACAAATAGGCCGTTTGAGGACTGTCACAAGGGCGATTATGAAAGCCCAAGTCAATGGAGGACTCCCCTCCCTCATGGGAAGACAAGACTGCCACATGGCGCCTATGACCAACACATGGCATTTGTGCTTCCCTCCCAAAAGAGACCCCATGGGTCTATAAAAGGTGGGACTTTTCTCACCCAAAAGATACAGGTTGAAGGAGATTTCAAGCAACGAAGTGTTGCCGAGTTGAAGACTCACTTGCATCCCCTTTGGTTCACTTTCTCACATCCACCAATCTCTTTTGCAAGGGAGGTTGTTGGGTGGCTTTTGGAAGCTTGAACCTGACCCAAATCCAACACATGGACACCTGAACCAACCAATTTGCCGACCCCCCATCCTAAGAGGTTTTGGGCCCATCCCTAGTGGATTGGCGCCGAAATCAAGTGCCAACGGTGGGAGGCCCACTTGGGCACCCCTCGCACTTCTCAAGTTCCATTCTTTTTTAGCATTCTAGATTATTTGTTTACATTGCATGTTGTGTCATTCTATTTGGTGAACTCATAGCTGCAATTTCATAACTTTTGATCAGATTCTAGTATGTTTTGTGTCGCTTTGTTGTTTCACTGACTTGCAGGAGGCGATATCAAATTCCCGAGGATAGAGGCCAAATTGGGAGAATCCGACCATCTGGGTCATCCCAAAATGGCCCCAATTACATAACCCCTCTGTCTGCAGGTGTTTTGGAAGTCTCGGGAGTCGACATTGGAGCAGATCACTTTGACTTTTCCAACACAGAAGGAATCGTCTCACCCGGGGACGATTAGCAGTCAGAAATCGTCCTGCCCAGGGACGATTTCTAGATGAAGGCAGATTGGCCGACTGTTTTAGTGGCAATGGCCTTCTGGTAATATCTTCTATCTTCTGTCAGGTTTTCAGGCCATTTGGACTCACTGTACTTACTGTTTCAGGCAAATGTTTGCATGCATATTTCACTAATTTTAGAGAACAAACACTCCTTATTTGCAGCAGGTGCTACTGACATCTTGGTTGTTTCTGTGTTCGCAGGAGGAGCAGCAGAAGTCAAAGACTCATCAGCGTAAGCGACGACAACATTCTGGCCCGCCCATTCAAACGTGGGCACGCGAAAAGAGGAACATTAAGTGATTGTAACCAAATTCTTTTAACGCTCCTAGCCCCCGAAAAGGGAGGAGGCGTCATTGTAATAGAGATCAAGAAAGTTTAATGAAAGGGCTGTGTTTTCTCCATTTGCTTGTGTCTCATTGCAATGCGTCTTTTTCATTTCATGCACTTTACATTTCTAGGACTTAAGCGTATTTGATTTTGAATGCAATCGCAATTAGTGTTTCCTTCGCCCGGAATCTCGTGCTTTCACCTAGCAAAAGCTGAACGGGAAAGAACTTATAAAAATAGCATTGTGTTGCTAGTAAGAGGGGTCGAGGAGAACAAGGACCCCCAGTTGGCTTGAGTTATACAATCGCGGATTCAAGAGAACCTATCCTGATATGGTTTAATCTGGATCAGGTGGATTTTTGGCGTTAGGTCAGAGCTTGCTCGCTCCATCATGGATTACGATAATGTTTTGACCTGAATGGTTGTCATTTCACCAGATGGGTCTTGTGGGATGAGTGACCCCAAGGAGACCATAGTATCCACAAAATGAGTCAATGATTGAGGGAGTGCCTCGATGTCGTACCATTCAAGCTATGCCAAGAATTTGTCCACAAGGGCTTTGTAGGCCTGCAGAACTAGGCATTTACATTGGAATACCCCTTTGACTTGATTGACAATTAACAGGGAATCACCAAATATGTTTAAACATTTAATGTTCATGGTGACTGCTATTTGAAGACCTATGAGCAAGGCTTCATATTCTGCATTGTTGTTGGTACGCGGGAAGTCTAATTTAAATTATAGATGCATTGGAGCCCCTTGCGGTGTGAAGAATATAATTCCCATGCCACCTCCTTGCTCACATTTAGAACCATCGAAGAATAGGGTCATGTCAGCCTGTGACTCAAGCTCATTAGAATATGGTGATTCTGAAACATGGAAGACCCCATCATCAGGTAGTTCTATGGTTAGAGGCTAATCATCTTCAAGATGAGCCTCTACCAGTTTATCGGCGATGACTTGACCTTTTATGGATTTCTATCCAATGAATTCTATGTCAAACTATGTCAACAACATGATCTATTTCATCATGCGGCTACTATGATAAGTACGACTCATCATGTATCACAATGGATTATCCTTAGACACAACATACGTCGTAAAGTTGAGCATGTAGTTGCGTAGCTTTTTGGTAGCAAACACCACTGCCAAGTAGAGCTTCTCGATGTATGCATAGTTAAGTTCATAACTGACCAGGGTGTGGCTAAGATAGTAATTAGCCTATTCTTTGTGTACTTCATTTTTCTAGGACAGCATGGTGCCCAGTGCCACCTCAGTAGCTAATATGTATAAGTAGAATGAAACTCCTGGTCTAGGTGGTGCCAATACTGGCAGTGAAGCTAAGTATTGTTTAATGTCGTAAAAGGCTGACTGGCACTCATCATCCTAGTGAAATGCTACCCCTTTGTGCAATAATTTATTCATGGGTCGGCACTTGTTAGATAGCTATGCTATGAAGCACTTGATTGACATGACCTTTCCTTGCAGATTTCTGAGCTGCTTGATAGTAGTTAGGGGAAGCATTTCAAGGATTGCCTTGAATTTGTGTGGGTCTACCTCGATTCCTTGTTTAGAGACTATGTAACCCAACAAATTTCCAAATGTGATGCCAAATACGCACTTCTTGGGGTTTAGTCTGAATTTATGTTCCATGAGGTGATCGAGGATCTTGCTTAAGTCATCGAGATGATCTGGGCACAAAAGAGATTTGGCCAACAAATCATCCATGTAATATTCCAAAGTTTTGTGCATGTAATCATGGAAGATGTATGTCATGGCACATTGGTAGGTGGCACCAATTTTTTTAAGGCCAAAGGGCATGACCTTATAACAAAATGTCCTCCAAGGCATTGTGAACGCTGTTTTTAGTTGGTATTCAGGATTGATACGAATATGATTGTATCTTGAGAAACCATCCATGAGGGAAAGCATTTTGTGGCCTGCTATAGCATGTACCAATGTATCAATGCTAGGCAAGGGGAAATCATCCTTAGGACTCACTTTGTTTAGATCTCAAAAATCGGTGCATATGCGAATCCTCCCGTCGGGCTTTTTGATGGGCACCATGTTAGACAACCATGGTGGGTAATCCACGTAGATGACAAACTGTGCATCCAACAACTTTTATAGCTCGTATTCAACCATTAAGGCTATTGTTGGATGCATCTTACGTAGTTTTTGCTTTATTGGCTTGACTGTTAGATCAAGCGTTAAATTATGTGTGACTAGCTATGGATCTAGCCCCAACATGTCTTTGTAAGACCATGCAAAAACCTCCTTCTTCTATTTGAGAAGGGTAATGTAGTCGGCTTGCTCTTCGGGGGATAGACTTACCCCCAGCTTGATTATCTATGGATTCAATGGATCTGAGTCGATGTCTACGTCAGTCGTCTCCTCGACCGACATGTGGGACCCATCCTCCAACTGGTGTGGAGTTGGGATCAAGTGGATATCGTTTTTTGAATTGAGATCATCATTTGGAACATCAGGTTCGTCTTCAACATGGAAGACATCCTGAGTCTATTCGAGGGTGAAATGGAACATCCCATCACAAGTCTAGTACTCTGATGGGGATGGCGGTGTGTCAACATGATCCCAGTCTATAGCATCTAGGTCTAGATGCAATGACCATGTTGGGTCGGCTGGATTATGGATGGGGGTGGCTAAATCAATGCAGATCATGTTGATGAAATGATTTTGGTCTCCATTACCATGGGTATGACTGCTCGGACAGCCTAGATGATATTTGTTCCCTGGATCTGGCTCTGTGGGTACTGGCACAAATGGATCGGCCCTATGTGCAGATAAGAGTACGGGGTCTGCCCAAGGCACTGATGGATCTATAGGGTCTCCAGGCGGAAGATATTCTTTGAATACCTGGAGTGGTGGGTGTAGTAACTGCTATAACTATGCCTTGTTGAGATGCCACCTATGCCTTGGCCCTATGTGTAGTTGTTCAAACATGTCATCTATGTCCAAGGGATATTGTTGCTATCGCATATGATTGAGATAGGCCATCTCATTTTCATCTTCATAATCACTTTCGAAGATCCAAATGCCTTCGTTGGCTCCAACAGCTGTTTGCGACATATGAGACTCGTCTTGCTCGAGCAAATTAATGTGGTCCCATCGGGGTTGTTCCGATCTTTGTGGGAGGACCTGATGCTCTTGAGGTGGCATATGCTCAATTGGAGCATTCAAAGGGAAAATTGTCAGGAAGTTCTCCTGATAATCATCTATGGGCGTTACTTGTGAATTATTGCTATCAGATTCGAAAGGATCCCAAGGTGCTACGTCGTATTCTGACTCATCTTCTAAAGACCCTTCTTGTTCTTGTCCATAGCCTTCTTGTAGGTGAGTCCTCGAACTTTCTTCCTTTGTGACTTAAGGGAAAGGGTTGTTAAGGTCAACAAGGTTGGTTGTTAGCAATGTGTGATAATCCCCCAATGTATATGTTGTGTTAGGATTGGCATATGGATATAATGCCAACCCATCCTTGTTGCCTATCCCTAGGCTTTGAATGTTATCTACCAAGATGTCCAAGGGAAAGGGGTGGTTGAACCCTACTCTTGACTTGTCATACAACATTTGATATCTTGGTTGGCAAAGAACACACACTCCTTGCTCATACCTGCCCAACCCATATCCATGCCAATTGCATTGGCTGAGATATCTCAAAGCGAAATTTGGGTTGGACAAATAGTTGACGTCGTCAGCAAAGTGTTCTTCATCTTTGTCTTCTTGCATGTAAGGTTCAATGCCATTATCCAGGCCCCCATAAAAAAATTTGGTCTGATTGGGTGGGTATCCTAGAGGAACCATAGAGCCGATGGGGAGTCGAGGTCTCCCCATGTCCTGCATGGACTCAAGTGCGGGTGTTGCTACAATGTTTCACACTATATACTCCCCTAGTCCCGTGTTGGCCATCTCAACAATGATTGTTTGTGGTTGAGGGTGAGTGAAGGGGAGTCCTTCTTAAGTCCACTCCATGTAGGGTGAACTAGGCATCTCGACTTCCATTCTGCTAGGCATCTCTTCGGTAGAGATGGTTGAGACTAGGGGTGGTTCCTCTTCTAGCGGTTTCACCGTAGGTGGCATCGTTCTTGAAGGACCAGATGAGGAAGATGGACCCAGTTGGAGATTTGATGGACTTGTCAGTGGGGATGCCTACGAAATTGGACCCTGTTTAGATGGATTCAACTAAAAATCCAAATGCGTTGATGGAAGGGTCAATTGCGGCATGAATTGCACCATATTGTAGCACTTGAAGGGCTTTAAGTCTATCGGGAATACATGCACCTATCCTTCAAATGTGTACTTTAAGCACTGATGAGCTATAGAAGGGACACACTTCATGTCCCTGATCCAAGGCCTCCCCAGCAAGATATTATAGGCCATCTCACCTTCCAAGATGTGGCACAATGTGCGAATAGTATTTTGTCCCACTTGGATGGGTAGGACAATTGTGCCAACCATCGAGCATATCACATCATTGAATGCTCAAAGAGTATAGGTGGAGGCCATGATGTGAGATGCCGATAACTTCAGATGTTTCAATGCTACTGTTGTAATTATATTACTGGATAAGCCAGTGTCCACCAACACCTTCTTATAAAAAATCTCATTGACTCGTGCAATGACATGTAGGGGTGGATTCGCCACATCACCAGTCACTGATTTTAATTCAGATTCTCTAAAGGTGATGACTGGTTTCGTACATTGTTTTACATGTCCCACAAAGTTGTTGAAAGAGTTTTCTTCATGGGGTTACAGCTTGATGGCTTTTAATATCTCCATTAGAGCCTCTCGATGGGGCATTGATTGTTGAATGAGATCGTATATGGAGAGCCTAGCCGACGTGGTCCTTATACTTGGGGTAAGTCTGGTCTGAATCGTGGACACTGGTCTAGGTGGGGGAAGTTGCGTAGGGTGCTATTGAGGTTGTGACATCGATGGAACATCTCTTGTGGCTACCGTGGGGGCAGCTCCTGGGTACCTCTTGTTCCTAGTCACTATGCTTATCATCCCTAAATACCCCTGCATGGGGCAATTTTGTTGCACCTCATTGACTTGAAGGGGTTTTTCCTGCACATCATGGGTAGACAGGGGGTCTCTGAAGACTCCCATCTGTTGGTTGTTTGGCGCTACGGGGTTGTCCACCACCAACGTCTTGTTATCAATTAGGTCTTGCACCAAGCCTTTAAACTTCAACATGCATTAAGGTCATGTCCCTTCCTTCTGTCGAACCTACAGTACAAGTCCTCTCTGTACCCCTTAGAGTTTGGTGCATTGGGGTCTATGGTTTGAATCTTTGGTAGGTTGATCAAGTTCACCACTGACAGGCGGTCAAATAGGGAGTCCCTAGACTTTATGTAAGGTGTGAATTGTTGCCTAGGGCGACGCTGCTGATTTTATTCCTACCTCTAGTTTTCTCTATCATAATTGTTAGGAGGCACCACCTGATAGTTAGCCTTTTGAGGCTGTGTTGCTTATGTAGGCTTAGGGACATTTATAGCAACCTGATTGACTACAGTGGGTTTCTGTTGTGTGGTCCCTATTTTGGTGTTCTTAGACCATTCTTTCTTTTTTGGCTTAGCTATCTTGCCATCTTGAATCTTGATCTCCTCAATGATTCTAGCTTGCGCCAGAGCTTCCTCTAAAGTGGCATATTGTTGCAGCTACAATAGCATGGAGATCGATCTCAAATAGCTCTTTGAGAACATTTGGGTCAGGTCATACATGGGAGGGAGGTAGAGCAGCTTTCAAAGCAGCATCCTCCACCGGTTCCCATATGTCACCATGGTTTCTTCCTCATACTGTATGAGTCTAGCTAGGTCGCTTAATGACACCTTCTTCTTGGTGTTGAAGGCGAAGCATTTGAGGAACGCATCCACTAGCTGATCCAAGTTACTGATGCTATGTTTTGGCAACTGAGTGAACCAATCCGAGGTAGGGCCTATGAATGTGGTTATAAATTCTCTTAGCAACAAACCATCATTGTCCTGAATGCCAAAGCATTGGCTCAGGAATCTAGTAACGTGCTCTTGGGAATCCTCCTCTCCTCTAAAGAGTGTCAACTGGGGCAGTATAAAGTGTTCAAGATATGGAGGTGTCGGCACTGATGGATGCACTAGGTGACTGTAGAGTTGGCATAAAGTGGGATTTTGGGGCCCAAAAGTCTTGGTCTCCACAGACTCTAAGCGCTCTAGTAGTGCTTTATATGCATCATAAGTTTTAATTTCTTCCTCCTTAGTTTTCTCCCATTGTGGGTTGGGGGGAACTTGAGGCCTATAGAGGGGTGGCCGGATAGCAGCCCCTCTGCCTTGATAGGGTGTTTCAGCCTGCTCTTCTTCTTGCTCATACTCCTCATAGGCTTCTTGAGGAGTTTTTGGATGAGACCTATAACCATGGGTGGGTCCCCACGGGGGGCACCCATCATTGTTCCTGGGAGTGGCCTCCTGCTTAGGTCTAGGAGGTCTCGGAGGTAGCACTTGGTAAGGTCGCAGGGACCTGTCTCATACCAAGGGGTTGCACCTCTCATACACTTCTACTTTATGCATGCGAGGGGTTGGGACCTTCTTAGGCACAATGTTATGAAGCAATTCGGTTGTCTGACGTTGAATGCACTCTTTGCTAAGGCGGTACAGATGATCTAACTATTGTTGATCTTGCCTGGGCTATGTGATTTGTGCTTGGTGGGCGGTATGTCTAGAAAATGCAAAGTCAATTTGTTTTGTTGTCTCATGTTTAGGAAGCCTAGATGTGTCTCCTACATGTCTATCTCGGTCATGGTGATCCGATATCCCTATGGGTTGCTTTCCTCTATCGATGTTAGCGGCATTCACCCGAGGCACTGGCCTCAATGGGTGATCCCAATACATAGCAGGTGTGGAGGTGCATCACTCTTGCACTGTGTACTGCTCTTGAGGAATGTGGTGGTCTTCCTCGTACTCCCTTTCGTATGTGTGAAGGGTGTGGCGAGAATTGTCTTGCCCTGTCTGGAGAGCCCTGTGCTCTGGATTTTGTCTAGTGTTTCTAACAATAATAAGGGGTAAATGAGGGATGATGAAATCATGTGGCTCCTCCTTATGGACCCTATGTTTCTCTAGCACTTCATCACTAGGCCACTCATAACGAGCATCTAAGGGAGGCCTCCTTTCTATGTTGAGTGCCACATGTAGGTTCTCCTCTTGAAAGGATCTATGTTGAGTGGGGGTGCCCCTCAAAGAGGTGCCTCTATAGTCATGTTCTATGGTGGCATGATGTGGACTATCTTGTGTGTCATGCCACCAAGGCGGGATGACCAAGTCCTCAGGACTATATCGGAGGTGACATGTCCCCCTTTGTGCACTCTCTACAGCTCCTACCCGTGATTGGGCTTGGCTACGGGTGTACACCATGGTGATGTTTTCCTACAAGATGCGTAGGTTTTTATCTCTTTTTATGATTTTTATGCTACACTAAATAGAAGGGAAACACACAATCAAAGCAATGGTTATCTTGTTTATAGATTAAAAGTGTGCCCTAAATCTAGTTTAGTGTGTTTTGATTTTTTTGTTTTGAAATCTTTTGTAAAGAATGTTTAAATGCAATATGATGGCTCTTATGACTCCCAAAAATGGTCTCCCCTTTGATATACCATTGCCAGGCCGATATACCAACCTCTCTATATACCCGCCCTTACATGAGGGAAACTATTGGTACGTGAGAGCAGATGGTATGTGGAACATAGGCGGTACGGAAGGGGAATCACTCTGTTTATGACACCTACCATAGAAGACTTATCCTCATGTGTTGTGAATCACCCACACTACACTTGGTCAGCTTTCGTCAGGATTTATGTCTAGAAACAGTCATGATTGGGGTTATGTATGCAGTATCTCAAGCCTAGGTGGTGATGAAATCCACTGTTTGTCTTGCTCAAGGGTTGGGGTTTTACGACCAACTCCTTGTTGTTTTAAATTACCACGTGGTGTGTGGGGTTATTTTTAAGTTGCATAAATTAAGGAAACAAGCATTCAAACTCTCCTATGCAAGCAAATAAATAGAGAACAGAAAAAATAAAATGACAGAAGGTGTTTAGGACCCCTACCTCTTCTCTGCCCAAATCGGATGTCTCTAAATTTCTACCCTAAAACTACACAGAGAGCTATTCGTCCCTGGGTGAAATGAATAACAAAACAGTATTCATCATAGGGTGGGTCAAATGCCCATTCATCCCTAGGTAAGACAAATTCCAGATCTGTATTCATCACAAACTGAAACGAATAGTAGTCCAACATTTGAAAACTTGGTACCTGTAAGCAAAAACAAGCAAATTTTGATCAGAAATTTAATATTAAAATCAAGGGACAGACGTCCCATCGTGATCATCACTGAAAGCAAGAGGATACGAAAACAAAAAGGAAAATTCCAAGTACGATGCGTGTAAAACCAAAATTAACGCTAAAAGCCTATATATTGAAAATGCATTAAAGGAAAGGACATAAACGAATCGACACAAGATAAAAGCAATATGGAATATGACCCTCTTGATTGATATGCTTTTAAAGTCGTGTTACAATATGTCTCCTTCCCTTTTAGGGGATAGGAGCATTAAATATATTTCTTGTCACATCCATGTAATATCGGCGAACCAAAACATCGCCTCCACTTGTGTATATGAGTGTTGACTCCTTGCTCCTCTAATGTCGAAGACCTGCATCCAAGGAAACAGAAAAGATCAGTAGCACCTGCAGATAGAATAGAACATGTGTTTCCCAAGGCCTATTGTTAGTGTATGCATGAAAATATTAAAACGATAACCAAATAACATCATAACGACCTAAAAATTTGACAGAAGCAATAAAACCTTACCAGGAAGCCACTATAAAAGGAACAGTCAAGAAATTCCTCACAGATTTGTATTCGCTTTGGAGCGGGACGAATAAACCTGCAACAAATTGTTAGAAAGCACCCTCTTAAATGTCCTATCCATGAAGCTCCAAATGACTTTCAAATTTTGGGTTAGCTAATTGGGGGTATTTTGGGATGACCTGGATGGTCAGATTTCTCCAATTTTTCCTCTATCACCCAAATTTTGATGATGCCATATGCAGGTTAGTAAATGCGGGAAATGATAAAAACATGGTAAAAAATGCTCAGAATGAAGTGAAATTTAAACTACAGCCTATTTAAATAACCTATAATAAGATACAAAAGAAAAATAATAGAAATATACCACATATTTCTAATTTCTCCAGGGCAGGGCATTTAGAAATACGACAGTTTGGGGGACGCCCGGGGGTAGGACGCCCGCCGTTTGGAACTCTTTTTTGGCACCAATCCACTCGGGATGGGTCAAAAACCTCTTATGGGGTGTTTTCAACAAATTTTGTGGGATATTTTGGCCAAATGTTTGGTTTTGGGCTTAGATTTATGCTTCCAATAACCACCCTATGACCTCCCTTCCAAAAGAGATCAAAGATGTGAAAGGCACAAATCAAAAAGGTGTATGTGTGGATGTAAAATGGTAGCACTTCATTGCTCAAAATGCTACCTCTCTCTATATATTTTTGGTGAGAAGACTCACAAATTTATAGACCTAGGTTCTCTTTGTTTGAATGTGCATGCGAGGGTGCCACTGGAGTTGCATGTCCTATTTTGGGAAAAATATTATTCCCTGATTTAGAGTCTCCTTGCATGAGGCCTCGAAAAATCTAAGACATGCATGACTGAAGTATTTCCCCTTGATTTGAAGCCATTCCTCGCAATTGCATGGCCTAAAGCTATAGTTAACTGGCGAACCTATCGAGGTTTGAATTTTTTTGCCAGTCAAACCTTCTATTCGCCTCACCCTAGTGCGAATGTTGGTAATCGTCCCTGGGTGGGACGAATACCAGTTTGTAATCGTCCCAGGGTGGGACGAGTAGAAAGAAAAGTGCCAAAAAGGTGCCAAATTGACCTTTGACCTTCAAAAATACTTTTGGGAGTGGTTAGGACCACTGTTTAACCTCTAAGGGCTGCCCTAGGGGCTGTGTATGTCAATGCGATTAGCACTTGTCACATAATCGGATTGGTGTTGTTTTGGTGTCTACAGATGCCCCTTTTTGGGATGCATTGTGCAAGGCACAATGCCAAGAAAAAATAGATAACCAAAGCACTAATGATTAGGGTTTCTCAGTAACCTAACCAAATTTTGATGCCCCAAGTATGGAAAGGGCACGCATTCTTGAATCCTTGCTTCTGATGAGCTAAGGAGCTTAATTCAAGTGTTAACCTTTTTTGGTGAGGTGTTACTTGAGATTGGACATTGATCAGTCATGAATAAGCAAAGGGTGCAAAATTTTGTCTATGGGAACCTTGAGTTCATGATTCACGAATGCCAAGTGTTTGATTAGCTTGCGATTATTTCTTGTTTACTACCCCAAGCAGGGGCATGATTGTCTTTGTCAATGATTCTTTGAATGCATGCCATTTCCTTGGTTGGGTGTGTATCTGTTGATTGGTGACAAATGAATTGACACAAGATAAAATCAATATGGAATACAACCCTCTTTATTGATATGCTTTTAAAGTCATGTTACAATATGTCTCCTTCCCTTTTAGGGGATAGGAGCGTTAAATATGTTTTTTGTCACATCCATGGATAGCAATCCTTCTTCCGCGTGCCATCATGTAATATGGGTGGACCAAAACATCACCGTCACTTGTGTATATGAGTGTTGACTCCTTCCTACTCATTTGATGTTGAAGACCTGTGTTCAAGGCAATAGAAAAGATCAGTAGCACCTGCAGATAGAATAGAACATGTGTTTCCCAAGGCCTATTGTTAGTGTATGCATGAAAATATTAAAATGATAACCAAATAACATTAGAACGACCTAAAAATTTGAAAGAAGCAATAAAACCTTACTAGGAAGCCATTGCAAAAGGAACAGTAGAGAAATTCCTCACAGATTTGTATTCGCTCTGGGGTGGGGCGAATAAACCTGCAACAAATTATTAAAAAGCACCCTCTTCAATGTCCTATCTAGGAAGCTCCAAATGACCTACAAAGTTGGGGTTAGCTAATTGGGGGTATTTTGGGATGACCCATATGGTCATATTTCTCCAATTTGGCCTCTATCACCCAAATTTTGATGATGCCATATGCAGGTTAGTAAAGGCGAGAAATGATAAAAACATGGTAAAAAATGCTCAGAATGAAGTGAAATTTAAACTATAGCCTATTTAAATAACATAGAATAATATAAAAAAGAAAAATCAGAGAAATATGCCATATATTTCTAATCACTCTGGGGCAGGGTGTTTAGAACTGCGACAGTTTGGGGGGCGCCCAGGGGTAGGACGCCTGCCATTTAGAACTCTGTTTCGGCACCAATCCACTTGGGATGGGTCCAAAACCTCTTATGGGGTGTTTTAAGAAAATTTGGTGGGATATTGTGGCCAATTTTTTGGGTTTGGGCTCGGATTTGCGCTTCCAATAACCACCCTATGACCTCTCTTCCAAAAGAGATCAAAGATGTGAAAGGCACAAATCAAAAAGGTGTATGTGTGGATGTAAAATGGCAACACTTCATTGCTCAAAATGCTACCTCTATATCTATATTTTGGGTGAGAAGACTCACCAATTTATAGACATGCGAGGGCACCACTAGAGTTGCATGTCCTATTTTGGGAAAAATATTATTCCCTGATTTAGAGTCTCCTTGCATGTGTTGGCAATTTTGGGTACCTTGGGTGCATTGTCTTTGCTCAAGTGTTTAAGTTGTCATTGATGTCAAGAAGCTTTTGAAGGAATTTGATTTTATGTAAAATAATCTATTTTGATGAAGGGTTCGGCATGACAGGTTCGAAAGAAATATTTTTAGAAAAGTGTCATGATATCGCGACATGTCGCATTTTCGTGACTTGAGCAGGTGAGAGAAAGATTTTTAGAAAAGTGTCATGATATCGTGACATGTCGTAGTTTCGCGACTCAAAGAGGAGAGAGAATGTTCGAGTCAGAAATGTCATGATTTCGTGACATATTGCAAGGAAGGTTTGTCGAATGAAAAAGTGTCACGATTTCGTGACATAATGCAGGAGAGAGATTCTGGGAGAAAAAGTGTCGTGATATCGCGACATGTCGAGTTTTCATGACCCGAAGAAAAGAAAAGTGCTAAGGAGAAAAAGTGTCACGATTTTGTGACATGCTACAAAAGTCAAAGTGAGAACTGTCATGATTTCGCGACATGCTACAGAACTCGAAGTGAGAACTGTCATGATTTCATGACATGTAGCAAAGGGAAGAGTCTGAAATGAGAACTATCGTGATTTCACGATAGGTTGCAAAGAAGACGTACGGAAGCTGAAAGCGTCGCAATTTCACGATAGGCTGAAAAGAAGTCGTACGGATGCAGAAAGTGTCATGTTTTCACGATAGGTTGAAGAGAAAGCTTATGGATGCAGAAAGTGTCATGATTTCATGATAGAGACAGTAAGCAAGTCTTCAACAAAATAAGTGTCATTATTTCATGACGAATTCAAGAAGGAAGAGCTCGAAGGTGAAAGTGTCACGATTTCATGACATGTTCTAGTTTCACGGGCATAAGGCAGAGAAAAACACAAGGTAGCAAAAGTGTCACGATTTCATGACATGTTCTATTTTCGCTAGTGCAAGGAAGAGAAAGTGTCATGATTTTGCGACAGATTGAGATGGCAGCATTCGGTTGGAGAAAGTGTCACGATTTCACGACAAAAACACAAAGCAGGTCTTCAATAGGAGAAGTGTCACGATTTCATGATAGAAGCCAAGTTGTGAACTATGAAGACAGAAGTGTCGCGATTTCATGATAGAAGTGAAGTCGGAGTCTACAGAGGCTGAAGTGTCATGATTTCACGACAAAAGCAAAGTTGATGCTGACAAAGACAAAAGTGTCGTGATATCGCGACAAGAGCTTAGATGAAGTTGTTAAAGGCTAAAGTGTCACGTTTTCATGACAAAAGGCAAAATAAAGTGTACGGTTGCAAAGGTGTCATGATATCGTGACATGTTGTAGTTTCATGATAGAAGCTACAGAAGAGTTGCAAAGGTAGTGAGGCCAACAAAGTTAAATTTGGGCCAACGAAGATTAGGGTTTGTAGCTGACATAGTTTAGGGTTGTGCAGTCGACTAAGATCAAGGTTTTGATCTTGAAAGTATTAGTATAAAAGGAGGGCTATTCGAAGAGTTAAAGGATCAATTTTGTGTGCGTTCGAAGTGCGACATTCATAGATAGAGTGCGGGGGAGAAGTTCGATCATTGAGAGCAGAGTGCAAAATTTGATAGTAGTGTACAGAGTGCATTTTATCGAATTGTCTAAGTGAGAGAGATTGCAAGGAATCAGAGTGCACGAAGACGGTGCTGCTGAGTTTGTGCACAAAGAGCAAAAAAGCGCAAAGCTATGGGGTGCATCATTTTTGTGATGTTCGGTGATAGTGTGCAGGCTTTGATGGTTTTTGGAAAAGTCATTGAGAGGGATTGTTGCACATATTTGAGCAAGTTTTTCTTGATCTTGTGAAGCAGTTTGGGCAGGTTCTAGTAAGAACTTGCAAAGCATATCTGAGACAAGTCTTGATGAAGACTTCGGTGAAGATCAAGCAAGCTTTAGTGAAATCTTATGAACCACTTTTGTGATCTATATTTGAGGACCAGTTGAGGACATAGATTGGTGTAGATTCGAGGACATTTGTGCCAGACCGAAGGACTGTGTTTGGCGCAAATCAGAGAAAGAGAACGAGGAAATTTGTGCTAAACCGAAGGACTGTGTTTAGTGCAAATTCGAGGACTAGCTTTGGAGGAGATAGAATTAAGGGCAAAGGTATCCAGCCAGAGCAGGGAGGATAGGTGTCTTCTATGGATAGAGTTCCATTTGCTAAGGGCAACGGAGGCAGAGGTCTTCTAGAGGATCACTAGTTAGAGCAGAGCTAGGGGATTTGTGTCTCCTTTAGGTTGTTGCCCATAAACATTATAATCAAGAAAGGTATTCCCAAAATTTGATTTGATAAAATTTAGTGAAATATTTTATCCATGGAGTAGCCCACATTGGGTGAACCACATAAATTTTTGTGTCTCTATTGTGGATGGTATTTTTTGCATTGCTTTGATTACGGCTATTGATACTACTATCTATACACTGCATAATTTTGAATTGAAGTATAAAGGAAAAAGTAAAAAGAGGTCTTATAATGTTCACCCCCCTCTCTTAGTATAATCTTGTGTTCTTCAATTGGTATCAGAGCGGGTTCCTTCGGAAAAGTTTAACAGCTTGAAGGGAAAGCTAGTTAAGAGCACAATAGATTTTTCTAGCGACAATGCAGCACCTATTCTTGATGGGTCATATTTTGGTCTTTGGAGTGCAAGGATGAAGGTTCATCTAATGGCACTTGGTAATGAGGTATGGGAAGTAATTGAAGATGAGTACACTATTCCTGTACATGGTCCAAATACTACAGAAGAAATGCTCCTACATCATAGCAATTCAAAAGAAATGAATGCAATCTTGAAAGGCTTACAGAAAGCAGATCTCACCAAAGTGATTCACTACAAGACAACTAGTGAAATGTGGAAATAGCTGCAGGTGGTTCATACAGGTGATACAAATGTCAGAAAGGCTAAGTTGAGACACTTCAAAGGTATTTTTGAACAACTCAAGATGAAGGATGATGAAAATATTAGTGACTATATGCTTCGTATGGATGAGGTTGTTAACTCCATGAAAGACTTAGGTCTTGAGCTTGTTGAAAATGATGTTTGTGATAATATTTTAAGATCTCTTCCTAATAGATTTAGTGAAAATATTTTTGCTATTGAGAAAGCTAAATATTTGGATAAATTGAAAAATGATGAACTACATAGTATACTTGCAGCATTTGAGTTGAGAACTCAGGTGAAGGTTGATGTCAAGAAAGAGGTAGTTTTCAAGACTACCAAGAAATCCAAGGGTAAAAAACTTCAAGAGAGTGATGAGTCTTCTAGTGATGAAGAGGCATATTAAAGCAAGAAAGGCAAATTCTCTAGAAAGCACAAAAATGTAAAAAATATAAGATGTTTTAATTGCGGAAAGTTTGGTCATTATGCTACAGACTGTACTGTTCCCAAGGATGAAAGTTATGAAGATAAATAGGATTCAAAGAGCAAGGATTCTAAAAAGCACAAGCATCACAGAAAGAACAAATATGAGCACAACAATCAAGGAAAGAGGTATTCTCAAAAGCACAAGAAGAGTTTTTACCTAGACAAAGCAAGTAAGTGCTCTAGTACTGATAGTGAAAGTTCATCAAGTGATAAAAAAATGAGATGTTGTTCATATCAGAAAAGGAGGAAGAACCAAAACATAGATTCATTATCATGAAATGTCTTAGATATGGAAATTTTGGTCACCTTGAGGATAATTGCACAAATAATGATTTGGTTTCTAGAATGTATGAGGATGCTTCAAAAAACTATAAGGAATATGTGTGTATGGTTTTTGAAAAATGTAGCACCTCTAGTGATAAGAAATCTGAAAAAGGCTTCGATGATTCAGAAAGAAAACAAATAAAGGATCTTGAAAGTGAACTTACTAACGCTCTTAGTGTTTTTAAAAAGGAAATAAATAAGAATGCTAGACTCAAGGATAAGTTAGATGAATGTTGTATGGAGAGATATGATCTTATAGAAAGTCTTGACCTCTCTATGGCTAAGACACAAGAACTCAAGGATGAGTTAGAATCTAAGGTTCTTGAGTATAGTGAGTTAGAACAGAAAATGGTTTCTTTGAAAGAGAAAACTAGAGAGTACAAGGATAAGCTTTACAGGTTTCAAGATAGCTCCAAAAATGTTAAGTCACTCATCAAATGTCAAAGAAAGACAACAGATAAATTACGCCTTGGTTTTGTCAAGGAACAAGCTGGAGAGTCTAGTAAGAGACTCAAAAAGGAAGAGAGTTCTGATGAGGAAAGTATTTCAGATTATGATTCCTTGGATGATAGATGCACAGAAAAAAAAATTGAAATTCAGAATGAGAAGAAGAAATTTTTAGGACCCAAGAGGTCGAATAAAGGAAAATTTCATAGTAGATGTTTTGCGTGTTACAGGTTTGGTCACATGGCTGCACATTGCATGGCTTAAGTGAAGAAGGTAAATGACAATTTTAGAAGTGCTAGTTTATTTCAAGGGTATTGCTACTCTTGTCAATAGTTTGGGCACATGGTATTCTATTGCAAGGTTAATTACAGGAATAGGTTTGATCAAAACAGGTTCGCCCAGATCAGGCGGATTCAAAAAATAGGTATGCCTAAAAGAAATAGCATTGTTATTTGTTATAAGTGTAACAATGAAGGTCACACAACTAGACAATGTAGAGCTAAACTTCCAAGGTACAGAAATAGGAACAGTGATATGAATAGGTCCAAGGATCAAGGCATGGATAAGAACAGGAATGATAATAGGAACAGGAATACGGGCAAAGATTTCAAGAGAAGGCCTGGCAAGGAAGTGATAGATGCTGATGATGATCAGTGCCTAATGGGAGTTTTACTCCCACCCCAGAATTAATCACCTCATCAGGAGGTGGGGGAGGGACTAATATAAGAAGCTCATTTTTAGTCCCGAGCCCCAAAGGTGACCCTTTGCCATTGGTGAAAAAGGGGGAGAGAGATATGAGTAAGGGAGAGATCTTCAAGTGAAGAGGAAAGCTTCAATTCAGGGGGAGCAAAACTTCAGAGGAAGATTCTGAGTTGTGGGCACAGTTTCTCAGCTGTTAGCACAGTTGGTTTCAGTTTTGGCTCTTGAGACGTGTTTTCAGTAAAAGTTTGCCATCAATGACAAAGGGGGAGATTGTTGGAAATTTTGGGTACGTTGGGTGCATTGTCTTTGCTCAAGTTTTTAAGTTGTCATTGATGTCAAGAAGCTTTTGAAGGAATTTTATTTTATGTAAAATAATCTGTTTTGATGAAGGGTTCGGCATGACAAGTTTGAAAGAAAGCTTTTTAGAAAAGTTTTGTGATATCACGACATGTTGCATTTTGGTGACTTGAGCAGGTGAGAGAAATATTTTTAGAAAAGTGTCGCGATATCGTGACATGTCACAGTTTTGCGACTCAAAGAGGAGAGAGAATGTTTGAGTCAGAAATGTCACGATTTCGTGACATATTGCAAGGAAGGTTGGTCGGACAAAAAAGTGTCACAATTTTGCGACATAATGCAGGAGAGAGAGTCCAAGAGAAAAAGTGTCATGATATCGCGACATGTCGGGTTTTCATGACCCAAAGAAAAGAAAAGCGCTAAGGAAAAAAAGTGTCACGATTTCGCGACATGCTACGGAAGTCAAAGTGATAATTGTCATGATTTCATGACATGCTGTAGAACTCAAAGTGAGAACTGTTGTGATTTCATGACATGTAGCAAAGGGAAGAGTCTAAAATGAGAACTGTCGTGATTTCACGACAGGTTGCAAAGAAGACGTATAGAAGCTGAAAGCATCATGATTTCGTGATAGGCTGAAAAGAAGTCTTACGGATGCAGAAAGTGCCACGTTTTTGCAACAAGTTGAAGAGAAAGCTTATGGATGCAGAAAGTGTCATGATTTCATGATAGAGACAGTAAGCAAGTCTTCAATAGAAGAAGCATCACGATTTCGTGATGAATTCAAGAAGGAAGAGCTCGAAGGCGAAAGCATCATGATTTCACAACAAAAGGAAAAATAAAGTGTACGGTTTCAAAGGTGTCACGATATCGCAACATGTAGTTTCATGGCAGAAGCTACAGAAGAGTTGCAAAGGCAGTGAGGTCGACAAAGTTAAATTTGTGCTGACAAAGATTAGGGTTTGCAGTCGACGTAGTTTGGGGTTGTGCAGCTGACTAAGATCAAGGTTTTGATCTTGAAAGTATTAGTATAAAGGGAGGGTTGTTCAAAGAGTTAAAGGATTGATTTTGTGTGTGCATTTGAAGTGTGACATTTGCAGATAGAGTGCGAGGGAGAAGTCCAATCGCTGAGAGTAGAGTGTGAAATTCAATAGTAGTGTATAGAGTGCATTTTGTTGAATTGTCTAAGTGAGAGAGATCACAAGGAATAAAAGTGTGTGAAGACGGTGCTACTGTATTTGCGCATAGAGAGCATAAAAGCACAAAGCTATGGGGTGCATCATTTTTGCGACGTTCGATGATAGTGTGCAGGCTTTGATGGTTTTTGGACAAGTCATTGAGAGGGATTGTTGCACAAATTTGAGCAAGTTTTTCTTGAGCTTGTGAAGCAGTTTGGGTAGGTTCTAGTAAGAACTTGCAAAGCATATCTGAGACAAGTCTTGGTGAAGACTTGGGTGAAGATCAAGCAAGCTTTAGTGAAAGCTTGTGAACCACTTTTGTGAACCAAATTTTAGGACCAATTAAGGACAGATATTGGTGCAGATTCGAGGACATTTGTGCCAGATCGAAGGACTGTGTTTGGTGCAGATCAAAGAAAGAGAATGAGGACATTTGTGCTAAACCGAAGGACTATGTTTAGTGCAAATTCGAGGACCAGCTTTGGAGGTGATAGAATTGAGGGCAAAGGTCTCCAGCCAGAGTAGGGAGGATAGGTGTCTTCTATGGATAGAGTTCCATTTGCTAAGGGCAACAGAGGTAGAGGTCTTCTCGAGGATCACCAGTCAGAGTAGAGCTAGGGGATTTGTGTCTCCTTTGGGTTGGTGCCCATAAACATTGTAATCGAGAAAGGTATTCCCAAAATTTGATTTGATAAAATTTAGTGAAAGATTTTATCCATGGAGTAGCCCACATTGGGTGAACCACGTAAATTGTTGTGTCTCTATTATGGATGGTATTTTGTGCATTGCTTTGATTATGACTATTGATACTGCTATCTATACACTGCATAATTTTGAATTGAAGTATAAAGGAAAAAGTAAAAAGAGGTCTTATACTGTTCACCCCCCCTCTCAGTATAAGCTTGTGTTCTTCAGACATGAGGCCTCCAAAAATCTAAGACATGCATGACATAAGTCTTTCTGCTGGATTTGAAGTCGTTCCTCACAATTGGATGGCCTGAAGCTATAGTTAACTAGCAGACCTATCGAGGTTTGAATTTTTTTGCCAGTCAAATCTTCTATTTGCCTCACCCTAGGGTGAATGCTAGTAATCGTCCCTAGGTGGGATGGATACCAGTTTGTAATCATCCCAGGGTGGGACGAGTAGAGATCAAAGTGCCAAAAAGGTGCCAAATTGACCTTTGACCTTCCAAACAACTTTTGGGAGTGGTTAGGACCATTGTTTAACATTTGGGGGCTGCCCTAGGGGTTGTGTGTGTCAATGCGATCAGCGCTTGTTGTCACATAATCGTATTGGTGCTATTTTTGTGTTTACACATATTGATTATCAATAACCAAATTAACTTCAAGGGTTGGCTCTTCATAATATTGAGGTTCTACTATAGGAGAAGGCTCAATGGAGGAAGAGTCCTTTGGAGGTTCTTTTTGAGGGAATGTTTCATAAAATTGGACATTCCTATGAAAGAATACCTCATGAGTTGAGGGATCAAGAAGTCTGTATGCTTTCAATTCTTCACAATAACTGATAAATATGAGTTGTCTGCTTTTCTTATCAAGAGCCTTCCTTTTCTTCTTTGGAATGTGAGCCCAAGTAATACATCCAAAAATATTGAAATTGGAAACATTTGGTTTTAAGCTAGACCATGCTTCTTCAGGGGTTATTTGGTCAAGGGCTTTATGAGGTGTGCGATTTTGAATATAATTTGCACAGTTAATAGCCTCTACCCAAAAAAATTTTGGAAGATCTCTTGAATGGAGCATACAATTAGCCATCTCTTTCAATGTCCGGTTTTTCCTTTCTGCAATACCATTTTGTTGAGGATTATGGGAGACAGAATGTTGATGAATTATACCATGATTAGAAATAAATATGGAGAACTCATTACTGTAGTATTCCCCCCATTATAAGTACGAATCTTCTTGATTTTGCAAGAAGCCTGATTTTCAACTAAGGCTTTAAATATTTTAAAGTGGGATAACACATCACTTTTATATTTGAGGAAGTAGACCCAAGACATTCTAGAAAAATCATCAATAAAGGTAAGAGCATACTTTGCTCCTTTAAAATATGTTTTAGGAAAGGTCATTAAGTCACTATGGATTAATTCTAGAGGAGATGAGGTTTTTAGAGAACTACTTGGGTGGAAAGGATCTTGATGCTACTTTCCAAGAGCACATCCAGGACAAACCCCATTTCTGGAAGAGACTTGGGGTAATCCTTTAACCATATTATGGGTGCACAAATCCTTTAGGTAGTTATAATTAAGATGACCAAACCTTTCATGCCAAATTTGACTTTCAAGATTACTATGAGCCACAAAATAGGAGGCTCCTTCTGGATTTTGAAAGCCTTTGAAGTGGAAAAGATGATATTTATGATCAATATTCCCTTTTGCCACAAGAGAATGAGGGAGTTGAAAATATCTTATCTCAACTCCTGTTGGGGAGAAGAGAACAATTTTCCCATATCCAAAAGTACAAATTTGATAAATGGAAAGGAGATTGGTGGCAATGTCTGGAACATAGAGAACATTGTTTATAGAGCCACCATCAATGGTTATATCCCATTTCCCTTTGAAAGGGATGAAGGAAGAGTCCCCTACTTCTATTCTATGAGTAGAGCTAGAGGAGATAGAAGAGAAAGACTTGTCTGAAGCAGACATGTGATGAGTTGCTCCAGAATCTAGGACCCAGTAATTAGAGGAAGAATTGGAGGTTTTTCCTTGAACATTAAGGGCTTTTCCTATTTGCTTATTATTTTCTATATTTTGATCCTTTATAGCTGCCTCTAGTTGTTGTAATATTTTCTAGCATTTGTTAGCAGAGTGACCATTCTTTTTATAGTGAGTACAGGTAATGGGAGTCTTTTCATTATTTTTGAATTTTTCTTTAGAGGAGGTGGAGGCTACTAAGGCTTTTGAAGAAGAAGAAGAGATTTCATATCTAGCAAGTTTGGTTTCTTCCCTAGTTAATCTATCACAAAATTCTTCTAAAGAGGGCATTTTAAAGGTTGCACCAAGAGCATCTTTAGTAGATATGAAGGTGGTTGCAAAAATTTGAAAAACACCATTTAGCTTAGAAAGGATTAGATAAATGTATTCTTCTTCTATCTTAGTCTTCCCACTACCTTTGTATTGAGTGAGGACTTCTTTGAACTTAGTGAGGAAATCAATAATACTACTAAAATATTTAGGAGATAAAGAAGTTAGTTCGGCTTCTAGTTGCATTGATCTCATCTGATCTACTTTCCCAAACAGAGTCTTCAATTTCTCCCAAATTTCATAAGGAGTTTTGCAATCTGTAATATGAAACCACAAACTTTCATGAACATTAGAGCTAATAATACCCATAGTTTCATGCATTTTTCCTTTATGAACAAATATTTCATATTCTTTATCAAATTCTGGTTGCTTTTCTTCTAACAAATGAGTAAGACCTTTTTGAGAGATAAGATTTAAAATTTTAGGTTTCCAAGTGTGAAAGTTATGAGGGGTGAGAGGTTCAATTGAATTCATATTTTTTAAAAGGATTGAAGTTTTAAAATTAACCAATATATCCCCCCTTAGAACTTCAATTAATGGATTAATGCAAATGGAAGAAAGAAAAAATATGAAGCTTTTCAATATATATTACTCAAAATACCCACCCTAACGAGAGGGAAACTATAAGTATAATGAGTTTTTAATATTGTTTGCTTTGAGAGAGCCAAATCCTTTTTTATTCTTCACAATACCCACCCTTACTTGAGGGAGACTGTAAGTAGAGAGAAGAATTTTGAAGGGTGTTGGCTTGATATGCAGGGAAACAATCAGTTTATTTGGTGTTATCTCAAAAACTTGCCCTTACGAGAGGGAAACTATAAGTTAGAGAGATACCCAAAGAAACGGATTATAGAAAAATATTTGCCTAGCCTTTATACCAATTGCCTCAAAAAACTCGCCCTTACGAGAGGGAAACTATAAGTTTTTATAGGTACTGATACATGGAACGTAGGCAAAAGATATTTAGAGATAACTTGGAAAGAAATGTTGATATTTTAATAAAATTTGTTTAAAAATTATTAAATTGAAAATGGAATTTAAAATAATCCAATAAAACAAATATTAGATATCTAATTTTGAAATGAAATATCCTTTATAAACCAATATATGAAATTTATGTTTATAAATTTAATATAAATCATTAGATATCTAGATTAAATATCAAATTGTAAATTTCCTTATGTAATACATAAAACAAAAATTAGATATCTAATTTTGAATCGAAATTTCCTTTATAAACCAATATTTGAGATTTATGTATAAAATTTAAACTATAAGATATCTAGTATAATAAAATTTTGAAAGATATTAAGCAAAGAAAAGAACACCCCCCTCTTTACACATAGGAGTGCAAAAATATGCACTTAAGAACCCCCCCCAAAAGCAATATTTTATTATATTTAAATACAATTTTCGTCTACGTCATTTTGAGGAGGCCCAAAAAATAATGACGCCTGCCAAAAAAATGTAGACTAAGGAGATTCGAATGAATCAAAATTACACTACGATTTGGATGAATCTATTGGAACAAAAGAAATGTTGTAAAATAAAAAAATATACAGACTCTTCCGTGAAACAGCCAAACCAGGGAACGTGAACAAAAGCAGGGAACGCGAATAGGTGAAACCATCGAGAGAGAACACAATGGTGTGATTTCAGTGAGGTTTTTTGCCCCCAAGAACCTAAGCCATAGAAAAGGAATAGGGAAATTATCTGCATAAACATCAGAGACCTGTAGAAAACAGGTCAATGCAAAGAATGCCCTATGAAAGGGTCATATGGGCGAAGCTGACCACCTACGAGCAAACCTTAGTGTAATAAAACTTAATGTTGTAGTATTGTCTATTATAAAAAGGATGCTTTAAAACATTTTAATAATGGTAAAAGAAAACATTTTGAAAGCACTCTAAATAAAAATGAAACCCTGCAGAGAAAACGTTAGTAGAGTTGTTGCTGCTTAAATCCGAGAGACTGCGAGATCGTTTAGATAGTGTTCAAAGAGCGCTTCGGATGAAGGAACCTACAGATCTCGAGGAAAATGGAGTAGCGTAATATTCCACAAATGCCTTAGATAAAAAATGTTAGCAAAAATACATGCTTTAAAACATTTAAATAATTGTTTTCAAAAGAAAAATATTTTGAAAGCACTGAAACCCTACAGAGAAAACATTAGTAGAATGCTATTGCTTAAATTTGAGAGACTGCGAAATCATTTGATAGCGTCAAAGAGCGCTACGGACGAAGGAACCTGCAGATCTCGAGGAAAAGGGAGTAGCGTAATATTCCACAAATGCCTTAAAAAACGTAAAGCAAAAATACTTCCAAATGACTTCGAAAGGAAGAGATATATACCAAATGATTTAGTGAGCGCCGGTGAATAGACTCCGAGAGGAATATGCAGCCCAACGGGCGAACAAAAGAGTGCACCGGATTAGAGGCCCAAAAAAATAGAACCAACTAGAGTGCGAATGACAACTTTAAGGAGACTGCGCCAATGAGAGTGGCAGTCTTTCCAATGACTAGAATCTCATATACGTTGAGAACGAACATTGAGAATAAGAGCGTTAGAAAATGTGAGATCGAACAATGAGTTAATAATAATGAGTGAGGTATATTTAAATCCTCATGAGAAAATAGAAACTCATAAAATAATCTCTAAAATAACACTTTAGTTATTCCGTGATTTTTCCTTTTAATAGCGGAAAAGAAGGAAATAACTAGAAGTGTTAGAATACTTTTCCAATATGAAAATGTCGAGAAAAAAAAAAAAAAAAAAGTCTATTTTCCTTTTAAAATGGAAGGGCAAAAAAGCGCCTTCACACAGGTTAACCATGTTAAAAAAAAGGAAATGGCTATATTTTCTCAAAAAAATTCCTCAAGCAATTCAGGAACATGCAACAAATAAAAAATAAATATGCTGAAATATGGAAAAATAACAATGGATAAAAGGAGACTAATGCAAAATTTTGTAGTTTAGATAGCCAAAAAAAAATTATCCAAAGTAAATGAATCAGATCCTAGAACCTTCAAGAGAGAATACTAGCAAAATCTATCCTACTTTGGTACCATGTTAGAATTTCACAATAATAGATATGCAAAGTATTACACAAAATATGAAGAGAAGAGTGGAACTGATTGCTTTATCTTTAGGATCAACTCTGTATAAATAGGAGAGTTGATCATTGAGAGTCGTTGGATTACAACAACTCATCAAACCTGATGAAGACACCACTTAGAGTTCTCCTGACACATGGAGGAGTGGAAACTCAAGTGTGTATCCTAGTGAACTTAAGAGAATATTCACTTATTCTAACATGTTCCTCCATCTTAGTTTTTACCTATGTAGTTGAAGCATTTTATTGCACTCTCTCTTTCACTCACAGAGTTAAAATATCTTTTAATAGGATAGGCGCATCCGGATTGAGCACTGGAATAGCGACTTTGTCTTGCACTTATTTTTTCTCATTTTGCATCTTTGGATTAGTAGGTACCTTTAGGAGCTCCTGTTTAGCTAGGGCTATGGTGACAGGTTTTCTTACAACTTTTGTGGAAATTGAAAATTTATCTTCAGAAGGGACCATGAAATTATGATGAACTTCTATGATCATATTGATTTGACCATTGAAAGAATTTTATGCCAATATTTGTATGTAGTTTAGGTGAACCATGCAAGTTTTCTCACCATGTGTATCATTGCAGGTAGAGCACAAGTATACTTTATATGATGTGCCAACTCCTTTGTTTGTTAATACGGTTATATTTATCTTGGGTGCCTTGCTGGTTGAAGTTGCTTACTCCCTGGTGATCTGTGGAGGTTTAGATATGCTAGGTTGGAAATATCTTTTAGCCTGATTCCTATTAATAATTGTGATCTCATTGCCCATAACTCTTAGGGCTGAGTTCATTGACTGCATCTCTTTCAACAACTTTTTTTGTAGATCCATATTTGAGGGTGTTGGAGGAGATGGTAATGGAAAAGGTTGTTAGAATAATATTATATCCCAAGTTATTACTAGGATAATCCTGTGGCTAAGATTAGCTCAGTTGGTTATAATCCAATGAATTAGATTGTATGTCTTTGCTATTTAAGCAAGGCTTATTTCATTCAATAATATCAAGCATTTAATTTTATAACATGGTAGCAAAAGAGTACATCTAGATTTTCCTTCGTCGCCATGGCTAAAACAAAAATCCAAAATGATTTTTTCTGTAGGAATGAATTACTACGCTACCTTTTTCTATTTAAAATTTTTTAAGTCTTGTAATCATCGGCTCAAACTGGATGGTGGCAATATAATTCTATGTGGACATATAGTGTGTAGCACGATGTGATCTAGTTATAGACATCACATAGAGAAAATTAAAAATATTGTGTCACTATTGATGCCAAGTTTACTTTCATCCTCTGCTCTAGTTCCACAACATGGGCCATCATGATGTGGTGAATACCATTTATGTTGGTCAGCATCAATAAGGTGTTCACAAAGGTGACAAAGAATCAATTCAAATGCACCTTAATTTCTACTAAATTCATAGGTGTAGCTCCAGTTTACGACAGAGAATTTAAAACAAATTATAAAAAAAAAACATGTGCATATTTCACTGTTAAAATGGTTTATGGTTTCATTGGTGCATCTATTTTTTTTTTTGAAAGCCTCCGTTGCGAAGTAGTGGTTCTTCCGAGGGCACGAATGGTTTGCTGGAATCCAAATCTAGCTTAGCTTAATAAAATGCATGTTTTAAAAAATGTTCATCAAATCTTTCATGGCTATTCCAGAGCTAGCAATGGGGAGCCATATGAAAGCTACAAGGGTTTTGGTATGCTCAGTGTCCCTGACGACAACTCCAAAATTTTTTTGGAGAGGCAGAACGAGCTACACCGTCATTAAAAAAAAACTTAGATTGAAACTAGGTTTTTGACAAGGATGCACCACCAAAATATTTGTTGGCTACCATGACTGCTACAACTGTAAAAAATGTTCAATGGCATTGTCATCGTGACATAATACAATATTAGAAACATCATAACATCCATATCGAAATAGTAGATGGGATTGTGAGCTACCAGTATTGTAGTCGAGCATCCATCAGAGAGGCTTCTAGATTTGGAAAATGAACAACAATGGGCTCAAACAGAGAACAACTAGAACTCAAACAAAAAAAATATTTCATTAAAATGCAGGAATCCTTTCTTATAAACTAGATCAGTTTAGATCAAAAATTTTAGAGAATACTAAGATGTTTTGCATCAAAAGGAAAAAATATGAGGGGGAATTTGATTTGGATTGTTGTACATTTGGAGTTTGATTTGACGCATCATGGCACAACGTTGTAGAAGCAGGTGGAGCATAATTTTTTCAAAGCACCATGGGAAA
The DNA here is from genome assembly GCA_028583015.1 of Wollemia nobilis. NCBI lineage: Eukaryota > Viridiplantae > Streptophyta > Pinopsida > Araucariales > Araucariaceae > Wollemia > Wollemia nobilis. The sequence continues at coordinate 8,631,244 of JAQPPZ010017095.1, forward strand.
TGAATTATTTGTAAGTGTAGATGGTGTTTTGATCTCAATGTTGCTACTATTCGACAATGGAGTGCACTAAAATTGGAAGATGTCCTCCACTATATGCTTCATCGGTCTTGACTGGAAGAGATAGTATTTTTGAAATGTGATGGATATGAGTGGAGGTTCACACAGATCTGGATGGTGGTGAGGGTTTCATGTTCATGATTTGCTGTATGGAATACTAATGAGAAGATTAGATCACCGTAAAAATAGATCGCAACTTCATCACTTTCTATTCAACAATTTTAGAATTTTATTTTTATTCACCGTTACTTCGGTGCTTGTTAGATTCGGTTCTCTTAGATGTGTCATATATAGAAATTGTACCCCATAAAAATAAGAGTTCCTACAGTGGGCATAACTGTATATATTTGTGTTGAGAGAATTTTTTATGGAGATAAGAAGAATTACACGTATTATTTTTATTGCTAGCCCCAATTTTTAGACCCGTGAAAATTATAGACATCACTGTGTTTGGAGTACAATTTCAAAGGTGATATGGGCGATGAAGTCGAGAGCAGTGCAGAGATATGCGCCATCCAATCGCAGGAGGACATCTCTACCATTGCTTCGAAGATAATGGCTTTGTGTGAGCAGTTAAGCAATTGTGAAGACGTAGATTGTTCCTATTTGATGCATGTTGACTATGCGAGATGTGGCTGCTCCATGATATTTTTTGTTTTTTTGTGGCTGGCAATTATGACAGTGGCTATATCATGGAAAATATCATGAAGTTCTTGCTCATTATTTATTCACATAAAATTTTTCATTTTTTTTAGCGATGATAGTAGCTCGGCGGTGCTATTCTAAGATGTTGTGCGAGGTAGATGCTGTGAAGGGTGAACAAAGGATGCAACGTCCACCAGGTGGTAAAATCATGGGTGGCATAAACAATTCATGGACCTTGTATTTAGAGGAAAACGAGGGCATAGAGCAATTCATTGATGGCCCACTTTCTTAAAATTTTCTGGACTTAAATAAAGTTTTTTTGGTATAACTTTATTAGGTGGCCAACACAATAGGCTAAGTTGGCATTTTAAAAAATAAATTCATAATTGTATTAAAAAAAAATTGTTGGGCCATGTATATTCTCATGCGAGAGAAATTTAAAAAACCATCATGTATTTCGAAGATTCCATTTTGAAGGTCAAAGGAGATTGTTTTTATATTAATATATTGACACTTGATCATAGGGATGTTTATAGTCATCGAAAAGGTTTTTCGAGCCGAAAAATATGGTGTAGTCCATTTTTAGTTTTGAAACTATTTTCCACACTTTTTTGTGGCTCAAAATATTGTATCATGGAGTGCATTCTCGGTTGAACCCGACACTCCTAAGCTTTGTAAGTGATCCTAGTATCTAGTCATCTCCTCTATATCACCTAGTGGCTACAGTAGTTGTTTACCCATGCATTTTGGTAGGATGAGAAGGTCACCATAAGGACATGTTCGAGAGCTACATTGGTGCCTTTTATTTTTTAAATTCCCTTGAAGTAAGTTGTTTGTCCACTCTTTTTGGACCTTGTTATCAACCCATTGTGTTCATATAGGTGGAAACCACTACTTATGCTTGTGGAGTCGATTTGGACTACCCTTGCGATTCTTGTGGTTCTTTCCACACTATCTTCACAATATTCTTTTTGTGAGACACTTTGGTTTCAAGGGGTTTTTATTTAGTGACCTTTTTTCATGGTTCACATCCTTGATCTGTGTCACAGGCACTAGTATGGGAGTATGGTTTCATTCTTTTTGCGATGATTCTCTACTTTTTTTTAGACATCTGATGGATCCTTTGTAGGTTTCTTGATGGAAGTTGTCCTAGGGGGGTTTAATAGGACATATTCCTTCCTCTCCATCCTCTATGCACATATTTATTCTTATTCTATTTTGGTAGGAGGTTTTATCTCTTGTGGCTTTTTCTTCATCTCTGTAGTAGAGTTTTCTTATGCATATATTGTACATGAGTACCTTATCAGGCCTTGTTTCCAGGACTTATACTTGTGGATATGCCACTTGTTTTGTATTTTTGTTTTTTGCTACCTCCTAGTATCACTTAAGGGGGATGTTAGTATATCATAGTACCACTTAAAGGGGGCGTTATAATAATATTATATCCTAAGTTGTTACTAGGATAATGCTATGGCTGAGATTAGATCAGTTGGTTATGATCCAATGGATCAGATTGTATGCCTTTGCTATTTAAGCAAGTGTTCTTTCATTCAATAATATAAATCATTTCATTTTCTAATAGAGGTACAGGCAAAGATGACAGTGCTGGGAATGGAACCAAAGCATGTAACTATGGAATGGTTGGGGCTGGAAGTTGCAGGATAGAGATTGTTATCATGGTTTGAGATGAACTTGGACTCCATGAAGGGATTGGATACATGGGGTACATGGGCAAGTTCTAAGAAGATGCATTGACATACAAATACTATGGAAGATCAAGAAATATAGGCATTACCATTTTCAGTAGAAGCTTATGGATAGAATCCAAGTCAGCCTCGACCTTTTGTGTAGTAGAATATATATTAGGAAATATGTTAACATTAGACTTCTAGATGGCCATACTGATGTCAAATTTGAAAGCTCTAAGGTTTTAAAATGTAGCTTGCTCAGGAGTCGATCGAAGACCATCGAGAACTCTCTACAAAGTTATGGTGAACCTAAAATTTAAGTCTATGATTTCCTCCTATGGATACCTCTAAATGGTGGTAAATTGATGCAAAAGATAGAATGTATTTTCTTATTCATTAAAACCTTTTATTAATAATTTAGCCAACTCATCCCAAGTGGTAATGGTGGTAGGTTGTAGCGATCAGTACTAGTAAAACAACTTACTTCTAAGAGAAAGTATAAACAATATTATCATGACATCGTCATCTATGATACCATGAATGGTCACCAGAGAAGCCACATCTTGTAAGTAGATAAAGCCTTTAACATTGATTGCAGATCTAGGTTTTGAGCTTACATATTCAAAGTTTTGGAGTGATTCCATGTTAGGAGCTATCTTAGTGGTTGGAGTGGTGGATTTTGATCCATTTGGACTATAGTATTTGCGTGATGAGGAGGAAAGCTAGTGGTTGTGCTAGATGGACTTGAAGGAATAGAAAACACACCAACTATTTGTGAAGAACTTGTGATTTATGGAATATTTGGAATGACTAACCTAGGATGTTCTCCTAAAATTGGGTATCAAGATCATAAAACTCAATGAGGTCTTCAGAAATTTTGGCCTTCGATATTGTGATCATGAAGAAAAGCTTTATATCAATTCATATTTAGAGGCTTCTAGGTAAAACTAAGTCTCTAAATGTTCTAATAATATAGTAAAAATATGAACATAAAACCTTGATATTGTTCAAAGTGGAATTTTTTAGGGTCCCACCAGGTGTACCAAAAACTATTGGTCACAAATATGCTTAAGTAAAAAACACTTGTGTTCCCTAGACCTAGCCAACATTGAAAGGTCGAAGGAGAGAAATGTCCTTTGGACCAACCTCTAGAGAGGGTTGGTTCCCTTACTAATATAATTTGGTTTAAAGCTTAGGGTAATAGGAAAGATATGGGAAATGATAAAAAGAAATGAGAAATATGGCTATGAGCCAAAAAATACCAGATGGGGATAAACTAACAACTAAAAATCAAATCAAGTTTCAATCAGCATGTAATGGGAAGGAAAGCATAGGAACCATTCATATATTGTAGGGATAATTTCCAATGACCATTTCAACATTTAGTTTTCTACCAAGAATTAAATTTAGAAGTGTAAAATTTAAATTTATGCAACAAAGAACATGAACTTAATAGAAATGAAAGGCATAATTGCATACAACACTACTCTAGGAACCAAAAGCCATGAATCCTTCGATTAATGCAGAAAATACAAAGTGTTTTTTGTAGAGTGTTCATCCTCTTTCATTACATCAAAATTCTTAGTATTTATAAACGATTTCACCTCTGAAATTAAATGTAAATAAAAATAAAATGGTAGCTAGTCAAAGACCAACTAGAGCAATTCTCTCCTCAGTAATGGTAATGCTCAAATCTAAACATTCTTTAGGAAGCGACGATCTAATTTTTTTGGAGTGCACCCAAGAAATCAGTAAAAATTGATAGTAGGAAAAATGTTACTAGAATCAATGCATCGAAACTCAACAGTATTATGTGACAAATAAGAGCTTCAACATTAAATTTTGGACACCATTCCATCACCTCATGCCTTGAAATCTTATCCTCATCAATGGAGACCCAACAAAAATTATTATTTTTTTGAAAAGGGGCAAGATCAATGGAGGGCACCTCAAAATGAATGAAATTTCACCAAAATTTAGGATGTATCATTTAATATTGGCATCTCTTCAGTAGGAATCCTATAAATATCATTTTTTATTACTCCAAGAATTAAATTTCATGAGTCTTCGATCTTTCCTAAAAAATATCAGCAACTGTGGCACCTTTAGAAGAAAAATTAACTTAAAGGAAGGAGCAAGAATTGATTTCACCTAGGCAATTTGGTGTTTTTGCCCATTGATATGCTTTCACTCTTCTCCTGAGTAATTTCATCCAAAAAATAGAATATAAATGACTTCTAAAAAAAAAGGTAAAAATGATTGATTTCACTCTCAAGATGGGTGAAAATTATTTTTGCACCCTACTTGGGGCAACTTTGACTTTGACTAGTGGATAAAGATATTTTTTTGGGACTTTTACTCTAAACTAGGTGAAATCAATGTTTTGCTCAAAATGGGGTGAATTAAATGGGCAAGAACATTCTTTAAATGGCTTTGACTTTGACTAGAGCAACCTTCACCAGATGATGTCACATCATCACTGGTGCTTTGAAAAACATCCTCAACTTGGATTTCACCCTCAAGATGGATGAAAATGATTTTTTCCCCCCTTAGGGGCGACTTTGATTTTGACCAGTTTCCCATCCATCATTTTTACCTTTAAATTAATTAAAATAGTAATTTGCACCAAAAAAGGGTGAAACCACCTTGAATGTGTAATTTTAGGTTGAAGTACTTCACTTATATTTTCTTCTACCGATAGAATTCATATTTCACTCCGAACTGAACATTTATCATTATTTTCGCTCCCACTTGGGCAAAATTTTCTTAACATGGTATTTCATCCAAAAGAGGGGTGAAAATTATTTTCGCCCTTTCCATAGGGTGAAAACGTCTTCCCCTTTATGTTTACTAGCGCTTTTCCTGCTCCTTTGATCTCGAAACGTTCTTTGCTATAAATTTTTTCTTTTATATTTTTTCCATGATTTGTATTAATTTCTAGGGATGAAATCAACCTTCTTTATTTAGCAAAATCACTTAAATGAGGGAAACAAAAAATGTTACATTAAAACAATAAAATCAAAACAACTGCATCATTCATCTTATATTATTTGAATTTTACAATCAAAATTTTAGTGTGGCAGAACTACCAACACCATCTAATATGTTTCTTGATCAATTCAATGCTTTATAATGTAAAGTTCCTTAATTTTGAGCTTCTAAGTAGGGTTATTTTCCTAAAAATAATTATTGTATCAGTAAAATATATATTTATTTGAAGAAAAAAATTCTCAACTCTTCTTTGACTAATATCCAACCAATTTTTGCCCTAATGCAAAATGCATGAGCTGACAACTTTGCAAGCCTATCCCAAAAAATTATTTTCTTTGCAAAATATATTCCATTTATAAAGAGAAAAGCCAAATTTTTCGTATATCCTTTCTAAATATATATTTTTTGAATTTTATTATATTTGAATGTTATACTCATTGGTCACCTTGAAAGTGGTATCATAGAGAGGAATATATTATAATGTAGTCATTATGAGTTTTAGCATTTCATCCACGGTTAAGAAATTATCTTTCCGACCTACCAAATAAGATTTTTTTCTATCAAAAATTGATTCAAAAATATCATTTTTATTTCCTTTAAAATAAAGCAATATTGAAGTATATTGATGGAATGTTTTCACTTTAAATCCTAAATTACCCATAATAATCTATTTTATATATAGGGCAATGTTAAATAAAAATATCATATATTTTTTAGTAGTATCTATCTAATGACCTTCTTATTACATGATAATATTGATTTAAAATCCATGACCTCACTAACTAAGGGATGTCCGAAATGAAAATTATTTTTAAAAGATTGGAAGAGACTATTTATTGCAACATGAATATCCAAAATCATAAGTTGACAACTTTGCAAGCCTATCCCAAAAAAATATTTCCTTTGCAAAATATATTCCATTTATAAAGAGGAAAGCAAATTTTTTGTTACATCCTTTCTAAAGAAAATATCTTTGTTATATTTGAATGTTATACTTTTTGGTAATCTTTAAAGTGAAATCGTATACAAAAATATATTATAATGTAGACTTTATGAGTTTTAGCCTTTCATCCATGGTTAAGAACTTAGCTTTTCAACCTACCAATAATATTTCATTCTATCAAAAATTGAGTCAAAAATCTATTTTTATTCCTTTATAAAAAATATATATCTAAATAAATTGATGGAATTTTTCAACTTTAAATCCTAAAATATCCATAATAATATATTTTATATACAAGGTAATTTTTAATAAAAATATTCTTTATTTTGTAGTATTAGCTAAGTAATAACCTTCTTATAACATGATAATATTTATTTAAAATTCATGGTCTCACTAACTAAGGGATGACCGAAATGAAAATTATCATGAAAAGTTTGGAAGGGACTATTTATTTATTTTAATATGCTATGTGTGGTTTCTATTGGGGCTCCCATTACAAAAATAAAATATTACCTTTCTTTCATTACATTTCTAGCAAGTTAATTAAATCATACCCATATTTTCCTTTCTATCGAAGATATTCCCCATCTTCCTCAAACTACTAAGTTTCCATAATCAACTCTCTTTTTTGAAGGACTAACAACTAGAACAACCCTTACATGACATATAACTACAATAGATAGAATAAAAATAAACATAACATTCATCCAACAAAGGGGAAATTAGTTTTATTATTTTTATTCTATAGTAGAGATTATTCTTCCTTTAGAGTGGCAAGATATGAGAATGCGTTTTTGAACTTTAATCTCATAAGGAAATCTCAAGTTGTAACACATTTTGTAGGATTTTCAATTCTTTCATAATTAGATTTAATAATACCATCTGAGGTGCTCATATTTTCTATGGAATCATGTGGATAGTCTTTAGTAACCATTTGGCTTTTCTCAGTGATATGATTCAAATTCTCCTTTTTGGGTTGAATCTTGTATTACTTACATGATTCATACTAGACAATTGATGCATCTTGAAAATGAGCTTATTTCTTTTAAACTAGGGCATTTGAAGATTTCAAATCATTCACATGCAAGACCTTCTCCTTCACCAAGTAGAAATTAGAGCATGATTAGACGATTGGGTATCTCTTCTTTAGGTGGTCATATTGTTTACAACCATAAAATCATAGGGAGAAGTTTTCATATTTAATATGTTGGATCCATTCCCATTTTCTTGAAGAGATAGTAATGGATTAAGGCCCAAGAATTAAGAAATCCATCCAAACAACCAATATTGTTTTACTCGTATTAATTTTACTGGACAAATATTTCTCTATTTGGGCATTCATATATTGGAATGCACCAATGGGATTACTAATTTTGGTTAATAACTTCTCTTCCCAAAACTCCATAAGGAGAGCATAAATATTCACCCAGACTTGAAAGCCATTAACTTCATTATTAAAGTGGTTGAAACTAGGAGTCCAACATCTTATATAGATATCCCTTTGTTTGAAAACCCAATTATATCTATAATCCATTACCCTATATCTATCCACAAATTAGAAAATAAATCAAAAAATAAAATTTTTGGTAGGAGAGTTACTTGGAGTTCGATATTAGTCCACCAATATTTTATGTATCCTTTGAGCTCCTCTAAGCTTGGTATTTTTCCCTTGAGTTTGCAAATAATTGTTTGGACTTCATGATCAATAATATCCAATCCAAATTTATTCTCTAAAGTCTTGATAGAGGGCAGAGGTTGATCCATCCATGAACCCAAATATTATTGAGAGATATTTCTTCTAATCGGAGAGTATTTCTCACAAGCTAAAGAGGCAGTCTACAAAAAAACCCCTTACATCAACACTTGAATGCACCTAGGGTTTGCATCCCTTTTGTAAAAACTATAGCCAAATTTATTTCTTTGTTCTTGACTGCACCTAGGGTTTCCTTTTAGAGTTTACATAAATTTTTATGGGGGATCTTGATCCCGTCATATTGATGGAAGGGACTATTTATTACAACATGAATAAATCTAACTTTTCCTTCCATTTTTTCTTTGACAAAGCTCTTCCCAATGCCTTAACAAAAATGATATATAGACATGGATATAGTGGGTCACCCTAGTGGAGTCCATATATGATTGAAAGTATCTAACTAGGGATCCATAGATCAAAATGAAGCATTTTGAAGTTATATATCAACATCTAGCCCATTAAAACCAACCTTGATAAAAAAAACATTCCTTCTAAGAATATCATGTAGAATAATCTAAAAAAGCCTACCATATGGTTGTTCATATGTAATATTACAAGCATACCTACTCTTTATGAAATGAAGATAATTTATAACTTCTTTACAATGATTACACCATTAATAATTTGTGTCATAGATAATACCACCTCGATACCTTGACATAACACAATATAGAATGCTTTCCAAACAATTTGCTATAAATTTTGATATTATATTATAGATCATATTGCAAAGGATTATTAGAAAAATTAGCAAAATATTTTATCTCATATTTATTGAAAATTAATGCAATATAGAAGGCATTCATCTCACTTATTTTAGACTTTTTTTCTTGGCCTCTTCAGCCACAACCTACATGTGACTATTTAACAAAAAAAACAATTATATGATATCCATTGAGGCTAGGTGCCTTATTTGTGTGGAATGAGAAAATTATCTTGTATCTCCTTCATAGAGGTCTTCCTCCTCAAGATTTTATTTTATCCTTATGTGATAATTAATTAAATATTATATAAAATCCTATTTTGAGCCTCCTCTTTCCCAATTTTTGATAAAAAATATTTGAAATTATTAATTTCTTCCTTCTTGATAGCTTATTGCTTGATACTTATTTCAAGTGGATTTGGCATATTTTTTATTCCATGAAAATTCAAATCTATTTTAGCTAGAGCTTGAAAAAATTGGTAATTGTGTCCCCTTATGAAGCCATCTCCCTAATTTTTTGACCAATATGAATTTCCTTTTTTAATAAATTATAATAATATAAAATTTATTATTTTTCTTACACAAGTACATTGATTCATTTATTGATTTCTACTATATCTTATAAATTGTAAATCTTGAATTTGATTTCCTAATTTGTTTCAAATATGTCAACAAAATATTTGGGATTGAAAATATTCATTTATCCTATTAGATGTTTCATCCATTGAATATTTTTTTTATGTGCATTATCCTTCAAACTTTGCTTCATCCTACCATAACATAGCCATTTAGAATAAACTAGGGGCTTGGACCTACAATGACTAAAATAAAAATGCTTTTAGATGACCATTATTAAGTATACCACATCTCTAGAGACTATTTTTTTATTTGATCTTGCTCATGATAAATGTCTAAAGAGATTATTCGGATGTATTGGAAATTTGGGAGGAAGCTATTGATTTTTTAAATTTTTTTCTCTACTCTATGCCTATTCGTGATATCCACGTGGAAGGTTTGATGTTAGAAGCTATTATGAGGATTGTTCCTAAAGTCTAGAATGAGAGACTTATGGTTCCTTTCTCAGATGAGGAAATCCAAGTGGTTGTTAACTCGATGGGACCTCGTAAGGCTTCGAAACCAGATGGTTTTCCCCCTACTTTTTTTATAAGTTTTGGCATATTTGTGGTGAATATGTTTGCTCAGTGATTAGAGATTCAAAACGTTCTCTGGTTATTTTGAAAGTAGTGAATTCAAATCTTCTGGATCTCATCCCTAAGAAAGACTCTGCATCTTCCTTCAATGATTTCAAACCAATAAGATTATGTAATACTATTTACAAGATTATTTATAAGGCCATAGCGAATAGACTCAAGCCACTCGTGCATTTTTTGATTGATTCTACTTAGAGTGGGTTTGTTTTGGGAAGATAAATTTTGGATGGGACTATTGTAAGTCATGAATTAATGCATTCGATCGACAAGAGTGGTAGAGCAGCATTTTTTCTCAATATGGATGTTAATAAGGCTTATGATCAATTTTCTTGGGTGTTTCTTTTTGGTGTCTTCAAGAAATTTAGCTTCTGTGAAGATTGGATTAAGTTGGTGGAGGTTTGCATTTTGATGACATGGTTTTCAGTCCTTGTCAATGGTTCTCCTAATGGGTTTATTCATTTTTGTTGATAAATTCATTAAGGTGATCCACTTTCCTCCTTTCTATTCATATTCATGGAAGAAGATCTTGGAAGGATTATTTCTTGACGTCATGATGAGTTTGGTCTACATATGATGCTCCCTTGCAACCTGATTTCTTATCATTAGTTTGTTGATAGTACTTTGATCTCTTGTGTTTCTTTGGTGCTCCATGCTATAGAAGTTAAATCCATTTTAGACTGTTATGAAAGGGTAGCTGGTAAACATATTAGTTTTTTAAAAAGTAACTTATTCTTCATCAATACTCCAGATGTGAGGCAAAGGAATATTGTTGATATCCTAAATTATAGGATTGTTTCTCTTCTGGCCTCCTATCTGGGTATTCCTCTTTTTGTTGGTCATACTAAAGATGCTCTTTGGACTTTGATGGTTGAAAGAGTTCAGAAAAAATTAACTTCTTGGAAAGGAGATCTTTTGAGTCAAGCCGATAAGGTGGTGTTGGTCCAAAGTACATTGTTGAGAATTCTTATTTACTTTCTGTCCATTTTTTATATTCTAGGTAAAATTACAGTGAATTTGGATAGTATTTGCAAGGCATTTCTTTGGGTTGTTCCTAAGCTCAAAGGTAAATTCCATCTAGCTTTGTGGAAGAAAATTTGTAGAAGAAAGAGAGATGGTGGTTTATAGCTAAATAATGTAGCTAGGATGAACAAGGCCTTGGTGGAAAAGCTTGGCTGGAAAGTTGCCTCTAATGTAGATCATCTTTGGTACCAGATTTTGAAGGCCAAGTATAATTTTGATTTCTTCATTTTTGATTTTATTCCTTCGGGTGGTTCGGCTTTATGGAATAGCCTTGTTAAGTCCTGTGATTTCATTAAATGTAATTGCAGATGGATTATTGGAAATGGTAGGGATGTGAATTTCTAGGAAGACTCATGGTTGAGAGATCATGCTCTGATAGAGGATATGCATTTTAGAGATTTGATTCAATTTTCTAGATTAGCCGATTTTATTAAAGTGTTTGATTTTACAGAGGTTCAAGGAGGCATAATTGTTTGGTCCAATCCCCCTCCTATTGTGAGGAACACCAGTGAATTTTAGTTTTAGAATTTACTTATGGAAGAGCTTCATATTTATGCTGTGCATCAAGGGAGCGTGGAGGACCGATTGGTTTAGAATGAAGATAGTGCAGGATTGTATTATTTTAAGTCATCTTATGAGCTCCTTAGCACTGAATGGGATGGCCAATTTCCTAATGGCTTAATTAGGTTAAAGAATTTAACTCTCAAGGTTAATATGTTTTTATTTTTGGTGGTGCAAAATAATATTTTAACAGTTGAAAATCTTCTCAAGAGAGGCATGATCCTGGTTAACAGATGTTATTTGTGCAAATATAACTGGAAATTATCTTCTCATCTAATTCTGAATTGTTGGGTATTTCAGGAAATATTGTTATCCATACTTTACTAGCTTGGAGTGTTTAAAGGTTGTTCGTTGTTCTAATAATAAGATCCATTATTACTATTAGGAGGCTAGTATTCAACTACTATCATTGGGGCTGTGTTGGTGTAGTAAAATATGTTGGTTGAGGTGCAATGTGATTACAGTTGGGTTAGTGGTGGCTGACATTTATTTCTTGGACTTGGTGGGGTTTGTTTCCATTCAAAAAATGAAATTTGAAAAAATTTCCCCCTTCAATGCATGCATTTGAATTTGTCTCGAATATTCCTTAGATTCTTTTGGAGTTCATTTTCTTTTCAGTACCTCATCTTTATCCATTTATTTCTAATTTTTTTATATGCTCTTGGGATGTGGTATTTGCCTTGTTTTATGATTTAATTCTAAACTACTCCTCTTGTGTCTCCTATTGGGATTTAGTGGTGGTGGTGGATTTTCCTTTGGAATTGATGTGGGGTGGTTATATAGGTTAATTTTGTTACCCTCTCTTGGGACGTGTATTTGGGTAATCATTATTGGATTTGGATTTATTACTTGTGTATATTTGTCCCTTACCATAACATTACCTTAGTGTCTCCATTATTTGTGATTAATTCTGGTAATCATACACCTGTATTAAGGCTATTTTCCACTAATATAGGTGGTTGCACATGGAAGGGTTGTTTGTTTTAGCATATGACAGATGACATTTTCCATCTCTCATTTCTTGCTCCTAGAAATTAGTTTATTGTTGATAAGTATGGAAATGTGCCTATGTTATTTTCATTCTAGCCTTGGTATTATGTGCTCCCTCTCTTAGTTGGAGGTTTCTTTCTTCTTTTGTGCACCCTCTTCTCTTTGGATTTTGGGTGGAGGAGCATTGTTTCTTCCTTGGTTCTTCCTGGTGTTCTTTGGTATCCTGTACCATTGAATTTTGTGGATGGCTTAGATAGCACAAATTTACCTGTAAATATGGTGGATACCTATTTTTATTTAGGATTATTATGGATCCTTTTGCACTTTGCTATTTGTTTGGGATTTGCCTCCTTTTGTCCCCTGTTGTAGAAGTGTGAGGTGTTGAGGAGTGGGGGAGTTGTGCATAGATTGAGTATGGAGAAAGCTAAGATGTTTGGGCATAATTAGAGACATATTAAATCTTAGATCGAGCCTACTTTCTTGAATAGTGATGAGGAGGTTAAATATATTTTGAAGAATGGTGAATTGTTGGAGTGTATCCAAAAATTTCATGGATATAACCCGATGCTCTCTAATGGATGGTAGTAACATGGAATTATGGGTGGGTGAGAATCGAGTCTTACTATTTTGAGGTCTCTTTAGAGTTAATAAATCGCATTATTGGTATGACGTTGGACAGTTCTTATCACAATACGGATACACATTCACTTTTGAAAGAAATTAACTTCTTCCTAGATGGTAAGGAATTTCTTCCTAGAATCCAGAATGGCTACAACACCAAGGCCTTGTCTCTGCCATGGTATAGGGTGGCTAGGGTTATTATGGACTATTTTACTTTATATTATACATATGATGTCATATGTAGTTTCCATGCCATGTTTGTGAATTATCTTAGGAGATAAATGTGGACGAATATACCCTTATTATTAGTAGATTCTATGAGAAATTCTATGATGGATGTGCAAGGGGGTCATAGCTAGTTTCCCCTTCACTAGGTATTGGTCCTTTTAGTATTTGAGTAAGTGGTGGTGGATAAAGGGATCGTGGCAGAGGAAATTCTAAAATATTTAGCTAAGTTTTTTGTCCCTATTTCTGGCTAGGCCTTGGTGGATTTTGAATTTTCTAGTGAAGGTAGTGAGGATGTTTACTCTTTCTCATTGGGTTTGGGTCCAAATAAGATCTCTCACAAGATTCATGTTTTTGTTAAAGGTATGAGGGGAAAAGCATTGAAGTGCAGTATTGATGAGGTAGTGAAGAATTCACCAGTTTTTTCCATGGCCTCGCCTGAGGTGGGGGGTCCTCCTTTAGTTATCTAGGTGAATGGCAGTGGCACACGAAAATCGTTGCATTTGCTCAGAAAAAAGTGGGAGGAGGTTGAGTCTTCTCCCTTATCCCACCCGATTGATGTGGAGGTTCTTACTAGGATTCCTCTATGATGGTGTTTAATGTTTACGCTCCATGGAAGGCCTTTGTGAGGAAGAGTGCAATTTTTCACAGCCTGATATTGATTGAAATCAAGTAGCAAGCTATTTGGATTTTTATAAAAATTGCATTAGACTATGCTGAGGAGGTCACATAGATGTCTAGAACAATATCCTACAATATCAATATGATTTTGTAGAACTCCCTCGGTTCTCTCTTGTTCGATCTCATACTTATTTTTTCCTTGGTGTGTTTGTTGGTGCCTCTTTGTTTCTGTGGTTGTTTTTTGTGGTTTTCTCTTCTAGTTACCTTAATGGCAAGTTAGTTTGTAAAAGGTTGTGGGGTCCCTTTCAAAACCCTCTTTTCTCTTAATAGTATAAAATTACAATGATGTATTACATAAAAAAAAATTGTGAAATATTTCTTCAACCAATTTTTCCAGTATATTTATTATTCTATGTATATTAGAATATTTAAGGAATAACATCCCAAAGGCTATTTAAATTGAAAATTGGAGAAAAATAATACTTTTATTTATATAATATACTAACCTTATTTTATAAAGTAGATAGGAATATTATGAAGTTCCTCAAAGAATATATAGATCACAATTATGAATCATTATTCAAATTGACATAAATAAATTGAGTTATTTCTTACATATTTCATGGGGATTAACAATAGTTGCAACACGTATGTTTATAACCATAAATTTGATATTGCTCTTTTCTACCAAAAAACTCCATAAACCCAACTATTTTTCACTTCTAGCAATTATGCATCACATTTGTCTTGGTCCCATATTATGGAAATACCTCTTGAAGAACCTATAGTAAAACCTAGCATATAGTTCTCCATCCTGTAAATATCTTTGAATATTTCCATATATACCTTATAAATTATTTTTATTTCTTGTATTAAAATAAATTTAGGACTATAAAACCTTATGAATTCCAAGATAATTCTTTTTTAGGGGTCTTATTCAAACCACCAACATTTCAAGATAATCATTCTCATAAATTTTTAACACCACTAATATTTATTTTTATTTTTCCATATTTATACCCCTTTGGATTTCCTTTTATTTTTGTTCTTACTTTAAGGGCCTTTCTCTTTATTTTTTATCAGTCCCATGATCTTCAACCTTTATCAATCCTTTTGATTCTTTGAACTTATTTATAATGAGACTTATTATAATACCCCTCATTGTGTGCCTACAAATGCTAGATTAAAACTTATTTGTACTAGAAATGGATTGGTTTGTTAAGTTAATTTAGTTATATACTTCCCTAACATGCATTTAAATATATAAATTTTTTATTCATCTAATCTAATAAAAAAATTTAGTTCAAATAGATGAAAGTTACACTAGCTAGAAATCATATCAACTTTGTCATTAGTTCCCATAGGAGGTACTTATTTGGTATTATCCAATTTTAAATCCTATGCTATTTTAAAATATAATAAATTTAGTGACTTATCCAAGTTTTCATCTTGGGCATTGACAACATTAATTATTTGTCATGACTCAAGTAGGGTCAAAGAGAAAAGGAAGTTATCCAATAAAGTCCAACATGCCTAATGAAACCTTTTTTTAGACTATTGGATCTAATTAAGAGTCCAACTATTTGAACACATGTGCCTAAAAAGCAAAATCAATTGGTAGTTGATCTAATTTTATAAAAAAAAAAATTATAAAAAAAAAATTGTCAACTAGAGTCAACTTTAGACAAGGGTATATTTCATGTTGGTACATAATGATTTACCAAGTATAATATTTAGGTGATATCATGCTAACTAATAAGGTGTATATATAAGGTTAGGCACTTTACATCATGTCATTCACTAATAATTAACTATGGTTCAAAAAGTGTCAAAAAGTGAGAATTATAGACTACTTCATCAATATTGAGAACAGTTAATAAAATATTGGATAAATGTTTACAAAGCTAAATTATTTAGCATTATATGGAGGATTGGTCATGGTGTTATTTGATGAAATTTGTAACATGAAAGGAATAAAAATTATTAAAAAAATAAATCTCAAAATCATATATATGTTTGGATTTGTATTATTGTGCCTCTTACAAAATATTTATAAGCATGTTGCTCATCAATAGAAGTCTCAAATATGGAAAATATATGTTAGCCACTCGCTTCCTTGCTCACTTGACCACTTATTTTGAAGATATATGTAAGGGCGATATGCATAAAATGTATTAATGAAAAGTATGCACATAAACTAATATTAAACTAAAAAAATTTAAAAGTTATGTTCATTAAGTGTAATTCTAATGTTGCTTCCAAGGGAAACAAAAAAATGGTAGATATGGTGCTTTTTAGATAATAAAGACAATTTTAGTTACTTGCTCAATATTATTTGAAAAATTAACAAACAACATTGCATGGATTAGTATATTTATGACAAGGAATAAGATAGCAATTAGAAAAAGGAAGGGTGGATACATGTTTCAATTAAAGGAGATTCATATATTATTATTAATACTATCAAATATGATATTATTGGATCAACAACAACACCACTATATATGTTATAAAGAAGAAAATATGATGGTAAATAATTTAGTCAATTGTGGGGTTGATATTTGTGTTAGAGACTTTAATATTTTACACACTAATTTTTTTGTACCAGTGAAAATGATATCAAGAATTTGAAAGAGAAACATTAGTCATTTGAGAGATACGATAAAGATTCTTCATAAAACTATGAGCTAGATATGGTCTTGTGAAAGAGAAAAATTAGTAACATTTTGATTGTTTAATGGGAGTGGACTCCAATAGAGGCCATATATAGCTTATTCAAGAAGAAAAAAATTGAAACACTAAGTTGTGAATATGATATTTAAATATTGATTATAAATTTATCAATTAATATTATAAATATTGCTATCCAAAAGAAGACAGATAATGACTAGTCCTTCCCATAAATTTTTTAATTTGTATTGTAATAGTATTATATATTTTTAATTAATTTACTATGACTTGTGTGTTGTAATAATATTAGATGAATTTGATTGATTATTTTTAGTCAAATTTATCATCATTTGTTAAGTTTGATATTTAAATAAACATTTCAACATAAAGAAAAATAGATGTTAAAAATAGAGTTTGCATAAAAAGAATCATACAATTAATTATATATAAAATAATATAAATTAATATAATATCTTAATTAATTGTTTTAATTGAATTCATTAAAATTATTAAGTTCCCAAAGTAATTAGACTTTTATTCTTGATATTGACACAAATGTCAAGGCTAATGTTGCTAATGTCTATATGCAAGATAATATGTGGATATCTATTTTCTAATCTAAACTTTATTTTAAAATTATTGTTGCATCAAAACTAAATTTCATCTTTAAACAAATAATATATTATATAAATATTTCATCTATTTGTTTTTTAAATAATTTATTTATATTTCTATAACTTCATTGATTTATTAATAACTTTACATATCCTTGGAGGATATAGTAATGGTAAGTTCTTGGATTTTTATCCAAAAAATCTAAGTTCAAGGGACAAAAAATTAATGTAGCCCACACCAAGATTCAAATCTAATTGCAAAATGACACCAAATAGCTCAAATAGATGTAAAAGGGACCAGGACCCTTCATAAACAAACCTTAATTAAAAAATAATAATAATTATCATCATAATTTGTTTAAATGTAAAGTTGATTAGTCAAATTTTAAACTTTATATTTATCATATAAATATTTTAAATTTTATTTCCCTAATATTAGATTTTGTTTTTTTTTTTAAAGAATACTCGATCATCTTAGTCTCAGTTTCTCTGCAGAATTTCTCCAAAAGCTCTAGAGGTATTTGTATTTATGTTTTATGTGAGCGCTTTAAAAAATAATAATTGGTTTTAAATTTTGATTAAATATTTTTTTCGTGGTTGGTGCTCTAGAATTCATTGCGTATTTTTTCTTTTTGGTTATCGCAAATTTTCATGCTTTTAAAATTTTGATTTATTTTTAATCTGAGGTTTGTATTGGTAAGGTGGATCTAGGTTTAGGTCTAGTTGGAATGGTTTCGCGATTTTCAGCTTTCAGCAGAAGTAAAAAATATCTCTTTAGAGGAGGCCAAATATTGTCTCTGGGCAGTATTCCAGTTGCAGGGTCATTGGATGCTTGTGACTTAGGTTCCTGTGTTGAGCGAGAATTTTGAAATTCATTTTATTTTTGGCACATGTTTGTGTTGGGTGGAAATTTTGAAAATGGAGCTTAAATATTAGCACCTTCATTTCATTTCCAGAGTTAGATCAATGGATCCCATATGTGGCAGGAAGTTCAAAATATATTTTAAGTGCTTTGGGCTGGTTTTATCTTAGTATCTTTTGGTACCCTTTGGGGGCTTTCTTTGAATTTCATTTAGTTTACTCTTTTCTGAATTATTATCGAACATCTTGGTTTATGTGTAAAGAGTTTGGGGACCCTTTTAAAACCTCCTTTATAAAAATTTAGGGACCTTTCAAAACCCCTTCATCCATCAAATAAAAAAAATACACATATCAAGTTACTAATGTGATAAGTTGTATTACCAACCAACTTTGTTAGTTGGGTGATGAACGCCTCCATCCTATTATATCCTTATCAATGGTGAGCCTTCTATTTTTTTTTAGGATTCGATAGGTCTTCGTCAGGAGGATCCTTTATCTCCATATTTGTTTATTATTATGGTTGAGGGTTTGGGTAGGCTTCTCAAAATGCATGTTAGTCAAGGGTTGATTCATGGTTGGAGGTGGGGTGATAGTTTACCTACGTATTCTCATCTTCAATTTGTGGACGATACTGCTTTGATAGGTCTTGCCTCTATTAGGGAAGCAACTAATTGTAGAAGATCTTTAGATATTTATTTGGTTGCATCGGGGCAAAAGATAAATGAGAGGAAATCCTCCATCTTATTTTTCAATACTCATCCTCTTATACAGGCTAGAATTTCTCAGATTCTTCGGTTTCATATTAGAGCTCTTCCTTTAACTTATTTTAGAATTCCTCTTTCTGTGGACCCTCTATCTCGAAGCATCTGGAATAATATTTAGGACATATTCTAGGCTAGAGTCTCTCATTAGATTGTTAAGTGGATTTATTTTACTGGCAGAGTGTTGCTTCTTCATTTAGTGGTTCAAGCTTCATGTATTTATGGATGCATGATTGAGGTCACTTCTGCTACCTTTATTCATGAGCTTGAATCTCTGTCAAGAATATTTTTATGGGCTAGAAATTTAGAGTCTTCCAAATGGAGTTTGGTTAAGTGGGAGACTATTTGTAGACTGAAACATGAAGGTTGTTTGGGTCTTCGTTTGATTTATCTTTCTAGTCAGGAATTGGCAATCAAGCTTTATTGGAGATGGTACATTTCTCAAGACCATGTTTGGGCTAAAATTATTTTATTTAAGTACCTTAATGAGGTTGAGGGCTCTGAGATACCTAGATACAATTTGTTTGGTAAAGGCTCTTTTATCTAGAACACCCTTAAGAAAGGGGCTACTCTTGTTAACCAAATATTTTTCTGGATTTATCTCAAAGGCTCGAAGCCTCTTTTCTTACATGATTCTTGGGATGGTTTCCCTATAATTTTATCTATGTTTCCTCATATTTAGGAGATATGTAATTATTTATTGGCTACAGGTTGGTGTAGTATGATGGATAATAAAGTTACCAAAAGAGTTAGGTAGGTGGAGGTAGTTTAGTGGAAATATCCTAGAAATTGGTCGATAGGTGGTTCTATTCAGGATGGAGAAGAGTTGGATCGTATTTTGACTACTAGGGAGTGTTCTTATTTATAGGATAATGATGTTTTGGCTTGGGATATGGATCCTACAGAGGTTTTATCAGTGGCTTCTGGTTACCGTGTTTTAGATAGGCAACATTTTGGGAATGAGGATGTTCCTTTGTGGAAACAGGTTTGGAATAAGTTTTTCTGACCCAAACACAATTTCCATTTGTGGTTGACTACTATGAACAGATGTCTTACCTGGGATAATATCCAAAAGAGAGTTTTTTAGGGCCTTTAATTTTGTTTCCTTTGTGAGAATAGTGATGGATATTTAGGGCATTTGCTCTTACAGTGTTCATTTGCACAAGAAATTTGGCATCTTTGGTGGAGGATGTTGAAACAATCTTGTTCTCATGCCTACTCTCTTGTTGAGTTCTAGAGGAATTTAGGAAGACCTCCTACTAATGCTTTATTTCTTCAAGTTGTGTGGAGTATTGGACCCTCATGTATTATATGGCATATTTGGCTTGAAAGAAATTGAAGAATTTTTTAAGGTATAAAGTTAACTGTTTCTCAGATTTGGCAGAGGATTATTGGTATGATCCAAGAAACTGTTTCTTCTAAATGTCAGATCAGTATTCCTTTGGAGCAGTATGAGATTTTTATGATGTACGACCTGGTTTTAGTGGAGAATGGTCCTCATTTTTCTTTATCAGTCGGGAGGAGAGGCCTCAATAAAAAAGTGCAGAGAGATGATAGATGGCATCCTCCAGCTCAGGGGGTTTTTAATATTAATATTGATGGATCTTCTCGAGGGAATCTTGGGTATGTAGGTATTGGTGGAGTTGGAAGAGATAGTAGTGGTGTAGCTCTTTTCATTTTCTCCTATTATAAGGGGAAGCAAACTAATAATTATATGGAGGACCTTGCTATTCATTTTTCTTTAAAAAAATGTTATGTTCTAGGATGGTGGAATATTATCTGTGAATCGAAATATCATATTACTATTAATTTATTGAAGACTCATAATATTTCTAATATTCATTGGTAGTTGGTATTAGTGACTCGATAGATCATTCAAATTTATTGGCATCTTGAGTTTATTTCCTTTGTTTATATTCTAAGGAATGGAACAGTGTGGCTAATTGCTTGGAAAAATGGGCTTTTGAGTTTTAGGAAGACTAGAATAATAGGGAACGGTATCATCTCCCATTGGATTGCTCTCATCATATTGCTAATTTGCTTACTCTGGGTATGCTTGGTTGAGGTTGTTATTTTTTGGGTATCTTTTGGTTAGGTGCTCAGTGGTTTTGCGGGTCTCTTTATTCTAGCCCTTGTATGTGTTATTGTTTTGGGATTCTTTTTTTATTGTATGGTTTTATTGATTCAATAATTTTTTACCAACATTTAAAAAAAAATACTAGTGTTATAACAATATATATAACCTTATCCTCTACATTATGGGATTTCATGGGATTTCAGATCCATGGAACCATTTATAAAATTAATTAGTTATTTAATTAATTAATTTGAATGTGAATGTGTTAATTATATGATTTTATAGAGGTTTATTTATACTAATCCAATTAAAAATAAAAAATATGTATATTTTTCTTCTATTTACTACTGCTAATTAGGAGATGCATTTAATTTATTAATTTGTGCTTATCCTACGAATAAGTAACAAAAGTTGGGCATGATGCTTGTGACTAATATGTTCATTATATAGTTATGTGGGTATAAAAAAACAATTAAGAAGTCAAGCCATTGGAGGGTTCCTCCTTAGTTTATTTTTGTTTATTTTTTTGGTAATAACATCTTGTTGGTAGGGGCCAATCATTGTACCAACCCTGTTGGGTGTTTTGTATTGAAGTATAAAATTTTGGCTAGTGTTCCCTTATCTAGTTCAATCCCATTACTTTGGTGATCAAAAAATATTTCTAATTCCCATTTCAGCTATGGTGTGGCTTTTCTTGGCTAGTGGAGTTTCGCTATCAAGATCCACCAATGGATATTAGCTCTTTTGGTTCGATGGATTCTCTATTTTTCTATATTCCCATCCGGTGGTTGGGTGGGTTTTTCTATAGGTCTTTGTCATGTGGAAAGGGGTGGATGTGTTCAATTGCTCGAGTGCCTGCAACTAGTTACTTTTGATGGTTAGAGTAGGAGTTTTTGGATCTTTATTGGTTTTAAAGTTTGAAATATTGGTGGGGAACAACATTGATGATTTACCAATTCATGTACTTCTGGTAGCGGGAGGATTCTGCTTTCTTGGTTTTGGCCCAGGAATCTAGTTTTCTTGGATGGTTTTTTTGGGTAGGCTGGTGTCTTATGTCATTTTTGGTTATTTTTAATTTTTAAATTTCAAATCCCTCTTTTGGAGGGACTTTTTTGAGGTGTATGGAACTTGTGGGTTTTATTGTTTTATGTTATGGTGTTTGTTCCTAGGTTTTTTCTCCACCTACCAGGTGCTGTGTTGCTTTTGGAATGGCCCAAATAAGATTTTACCTTTTCAGTCTCTTGAGGGATTTTCTATTTTAGGTTGTGGGAACCTCTCAAAACCCTCACCTTTAATTATCAAAAAATAAACTAAAAAATAAAATGAAGAGACAAGTTATTGTAGTTGAAAAGTGAAGTCTTCATCTATATATTATATGAAGACATACTTGTCATAACTAAGTGCATATATGAGTCATTGAGCATGGAAAGTAATGTTAGATTTGTTATAATGTGCAAGTGTTGCATGATTTTCCTATTTGATGGAACCTTCTAGAAAGTTAATGAAAACCCTTTTTTGGATAATCTTCTAGAAAGTTCATGGAAACCCCTTTTTTGGAGAATTTATGTTTTTTGGTATGACTTGGAAGATTCTAGAAGACTAGTAAACCCTAGAAAATTCCAGAAGGTTGTTTGGGTGGGAAAATTAGAAATTCATCCCATTTTGTGATTATAAATGAGAACTATATGTATGTAATATTGGATTGCAGAGTTCCTCTAAATAAATATATGTTTCTTTGTATTTATTATGTCCTCCTTTTATCTGTTGTTCATATTTTTTCTTGTAGTTTTTATTCAATGTTTAATTAGCATATGCTCTATTTTTTTTGTGGTATTAGAGCACTATAGTGGAAGAGAGGTAGTTGTATATTATTTGGTAGTGAATCATTCTCTCCCTTTATGCAACATTGGTTGTTTTATCTTTATTTTAGAGTGATCTTGAGGGTTCATGAATTAGTTCACAATTTGAGTGGGAGTAGAGAACGATTCGTAGAAAATGAGTAGTAAATTGGATATTAAGAAGTTCAATGGATCGAACTTCACATTGTGGAAGATCAAAATGGAGGACTTACTAGTGGAAAGTGTTGGAAGTTACATTAGGTAAAAAATGTTTTTACCATAGTGAAAGGGTGGACTTACCTTTTACCTCATGGACGATGGAGTTTGGACGGCATGGGCGGTAGAGAGAGAACTCAAATTCAATTTCCTTTTCTTCTTTCCTCCCTATTTTCCTTCTCCCTATTCTCTTTCCCCTAAGTTAGGCGTATGGTTAATTAGCTCCTATTTAAACTTTGTAACCTAATTATTATTGTTAATGGTTAATGCTCATTTGATTTTTATTGTTTCGACTCTTTGGTTTCTAACCCTAAGATCTTGATCTCAATATCTGGTATCAAAGCAGGTTGGAAGCGAAGCTGGTGGGCATTGCCAAGGTAGGCATGAATCTCGAGGAGGATGTCATTTGGTAGCATGTGAACCAAGGAAGGCATGAATCTTGAGGAGGTCAGCCTAGCCTGTAGCATGCAAACCGAGGTGACCCTAGAGGCATGTGGATCGAGGAGTTGACCCTAGAGGCACAATGATCGAGGAGCAGACAGAACCAGATATGTGGACACGTGGCACGACCAGACTAGACTAGACACTGACACGTGGCATGACCAGACAAGAGCAGACCAAACTGACACGTGTCGTGAGGAGGCATGACTTGCATGGGGAGGAAAAAGGTAGTCCCGATTGCTTGTAGGCAATCAAGAATCTACCAATGATGTTAGGCTTTTAAAGCCTACAAAAACATCCACACAGTGGATGTGGGACTAAAGTCCCAGTTTTTTAATCCTGTAACTAGCACCGACAGGAAATAAAAGGAAGGACTCTTCCTTCCTTTCTCATCCGATACGCTGGCCCAACTGGCTATTCGGGCCAACGTTAAGTTGAGGCGCGGGAGGTCGCGGGGTCGAACCCCACGCGCGCCTAACAAAGTTTTTTTTTCTTATAAAATATAATATATATTTTTTATTTTCTTTTAATCATTTTTAATTTTATAAATTTATATTATATAGATAAATCTTTTAAATTTTTATCTATAAAAATATATAGTTTATAAAATTTTTGATTAAAACTAAAAAAAAAATTATATATATTAAAATTTTTTAAAAGAAAATCTCTAGCATTCTCTTTCAAATTTGATTCTTAGAACTAGAGAAAAATTATTTCCTAAGAGGAAATAGATGTAAAAATTTTTACGCTTTGACAGGTAAAAACTTAGAAAAATTTCCTAAGAGGAAATTATTGTAAAAAAGAAATTTCGGGGAAATTTTCTTTAAAATATCTAGATGATCAGATATGGTGGGTGTTATCATGCTCTATGTAGTTTGTTACTAAGAACAAACGCAAAAAATTTTGACGAGCATGTAAGAACGCTTGGACTTAACACTGTATTTTCACAATTACAAAATGCAGTAATTGCAAATCAACAAAATCCTGAACTAGGCTACGAAGCAGATTCAAAAGATAATTATTTTGGAAGTAGATTTGAACAATATAAGTCAATACCAATTGCTCCAGTAGAATCAAAATATACTCATTATAGTAATTCCATTGAAATTATTGAACCAAATTCACCAGAAATCATCTTAATTAGTGACGGTGAAGAAGAAGTTGCAGACAATTTTGTGCACCAGGAGATAGCAGAGTCTCATCAAGCAGAATAAAACCCTTTGTGAAAAGTTAAAATCAAGCAAGACTTGATCTTTGTAATTTTCTTTCTTTTCTTGTAATTGCACAATAATAGTATTTTTTTGTTATTAATGGCATCAAACTACAATCTACCCATCCCTGAATTTTATGGGGATGATTATGAGTATTGGTCCATCAAGATGAGGACACTACCCATTGAAAAAGACTTATGGGATATTGTCGAAGATGGCTACACAGCTCCAACGGATTGGACTACTTTGAATGCAGTAGACAAGAAAACCCTAAAGGAAGCCCAAAAAAATAATTCTTCTACCCTATCCCTACTTCAAGCAGCATTAGTTAAAAATATATTTCCTAGGATTGCATCAAGCACAACTACTAAAGATGCATGGAAGGCCTTACAAGCAGGTTTTCAAGGAAATGATAAAGTGAAGCAAGTCAGGCTTCAAACACTGAAAAGATATTTTGAAAATCTCATAATGAGAGACGATGAAAGAGTCAGAGATTAATATGTAAGAGTTAAAGTAGTAATCGATATGATTCAAACCTTGGGTGATGACACAAAACCTGAAATAGTGGTTAAGAAAGTGTTGAGGACACTTCTTCCTAAGTGGAATCACATGACAATCATAATTAAAGAATCAAGAGACCTTTCTACTCTCATGTTTGATAACTTAATAGGTTCATTAAATTCTCATGAGGAGAGGTTACAGGGGGCACTTTCCACAAGCTATGGAGGTGAAGACAAAGCCTTCACTTCAAACGAAGCTGTAGGGCGAGGACAAGGAAGAGGAAGATGCAAAGGATGACAACAGAGAGACAGAGGCCGAGACAACTCAAGAGGAGAAAACTCCTACAAAGGGGGAAATCAAAATAGAGGACAAAATTAGAATAGAGGAGGTAACCAAAATCAAAGCGATAATCTAGGCCGGAATGGAAATCAAAGACGAGGAAGCAACAAGTCCAAAACAACATGTTTCAATTGCGGTAAACCAAGAAACTTTGCTTATGACTGTTGGTCAATAACTTCACAAGGACAAATCAATCAATACGGTTCCTTCTATGGAGAAGAAGAAGACCCATAAAATATTTTTCTTTCATATGGACAATCAGATCACAATCTAGATGATACATGGATTCTAGATACTAGTTGTTCCAATAATATGAGTGGCAAAGAAGAACTCTTTGCTACCTTAGATTCAAATTATAAATCCCATAGTAAGTTAGGGGATAATAAGACATTATAAGTAGAAGGAATTAGAGCCATGGAGGTTCCAACAAAAGAAGGCCTTAAAAAAGTGAATGACATTTATTTTACTCCCAAGCTCCAACACAATCTCCTCAGTGTTGGGCAAATGATGGAGAGGAATTACAAACTTGTTTTTGATGAAGGTAGATGTACCATACTTGATAAAAACAATTGTAATAGAGTAAATACACAAGTACCTATGACAAAAAATAGGTTATTCCCTCTAAAATTTTGTGAGCTAGGGGGAGCACAACTTGCGAATGTAGCTATTTCAAATCCAAGTGTACTGTGGCACTTGAGATATGGTCACCTTAATTCCGTTAGCTTGAAAATGTTAACTTCACAAGCTATAGTGACAGGACTACCAAAGATTTTAGATCACAAGAAAGTATGTGAAGGTTGTGCTTTGGGAAAGCACTCCAGATCAAAGTTTTCTAAAAGACAAGCCTGGAGAGTCAGTTATCCTCTTCAGCTAGTGCACTCGGACATTTGTGGTCTTATGCAAACAAAAATTCTAGGAAAAAATTCATATTTTCTAACTTTTATTGATAATTATTCCAGAATGTGCTGGATTTATTTTTTGAAACATAAAGATGAAGCATTTTATTGCTTCATAGATTTCAAAAATAATGTAGAAAATAGAGTGAATATCATGTAAAATGTCTAAGGATAGATAGAGGAGGTGAGTACTCCTCAAATGAATTCTTGCAATACTATAGAGAGAATGGGATTAAAAGGCAGTTCACTACTACCTATACTCCTCAACAGAACGGTGTGGCAGAACGAAAGAACCGCACCTTTGTAGATATGGTAAGAACTATGCTACAAACAAAGCATCTAACACACACATATTGGGCAGATGTTGTTAGAATCAGTGCATACATAATAAATAGAAGTCCAACTTCTGATTTAGATGGTATCACTCCTTATGAAGGATGGTATGGCAAGAAACCAAATGTAAAGCATTTCAAGATATTTGGTTGTTTAGCCTATGCACATATTCCAAAAAAGAAAAGAAAGAATATTGATCCCAAGAGTCAAGCATGTATATTTGTAGGGTACTATGAATCCATAAAAAGGATATAAACTCTACAATCCAAAGACCCATAAAGTAATTATTTCAAGAGATGTAATTTTTGATGAAGGGGGAGAATGGGGTCATCAAAAATTTTCTAATGTAGAATCTGATTCAGCTAGTTCTTCACAGGTACAAATTAAGAATAGCAGTGGTACCCCACCACAGAGTCCTCAAAATGAATCTTCCTAGAGTACATCGAGTGGTACACCAAGCCCTAGAAGAAGTCCTTTGAAGGCACCACCAAACTCTCCAAGAAGATTTTAGAGATCTGTAAGTGCTCCAATTCCTATGGATATTGATCCATCTTCTCAAAGGAAAGAGACTAATAAAGGAAAAAGAACACTACAGAATCATCCATCTTCTCAAATGTTGGATAGGAATTTCCAACGAAGATACACTAGAAGTCAAGCTAGTGAGATGGATGACATATTATCCAGACTTAAAAATCTTCACATGTCTGGAGATGATGAATCTCACGAACCAAGAGGAGATGTAGTCGATTATGCTTTATTGGCTACTGCACAGCTAGAACCATCTAGCTATGAAAAAGCATGTACTGAAAGTATATGGCAAGATGCCATGAAAGAGAAAATATCCTCTATTAACAAAAATGATACTTGGGAGCTTGTGAAGCTACCCAAAGGTAAAAAATGTGTTGGTTGTAAATGGGTCTATAAGACCAAATTCAATGCTAATGGAAGCATTGAAAGACATAAGGCAAGACTAGTTGCAAAAGGTTTTACTCAGAAATATGGAATAGACTATGAGGAAACCTTTGCTCCTGTAGCAAGACAGGAGACAATTAGAACAATTATTTCCTTAGCTGCTCACAAAGGTTGGGCAATACAACACATGGATGTGAAAAGTGCATTCTTAAATGGATACTTAATAGAAGAGGTGTATGTTCAGCAACCTCAAGGTTTCCAAGAACAAGGAAAATAAAACCTTGTTTATAAATTGAAAAAGGCACTTTATGGCCTCAAGCAAGCACCAAGAGATTGGTACTCACGCATTGATGGCTATTTTAATGAGCTTGGATTCACTAAGAACAAAAGTGAACCAACTATGTATTACCTCAAGAATGGAATAGACATCCTCATAGTTTGTTTATATGTGGATGATCTTATATTTATGGGTAGTAATAATAAAATGAACATGGAGTTCAAAAACTCCATGATGAATCAGTTTGAGATGAAAGATCACGGATTAATGAGATACTTCCTAGGCATGGAAGTACATCAATCATAGAAAGGGATCTTCATATGTCAACATAAGTATGAAAGTGACATGATCAATAAGTTTGCTATGCAGCAATGCAAATCAGTTACAACACCAACAGGACATGGAATCCAACTGAGCAAAGATGATGGATCACCAAAGGTTGACATGACCACTTTCAGGAGTATGGTTGAGAGTGTGATGTTTCTTACCAACACAAGACCTGATATTCAATATGCTAATTCTCTTGTTTCAAGGTTTATGGCTATTCCATCTAAGTTGCATCTTCAAGCAACAAAAATAATTCTACGTTATGTAAAAGGTACATTGGATTTTGGAATCCATTACCACAAGAGTAACTCTGTGAAGTTACTTGGTTTTAGTGAAAGTGATTGGGGTAGCAATATAGATGATAGGAAATCTACATCAAGGAACTATTTTAGTCTAGGTTCAAGACTAATAACTTGGAGTTCCAAGAAACAATCTGTTGTAGCATTATCATCTACTGAAGCTGAGTATATAGCCATTACACATGCTAGTACTCAAGTTCTCTGGTTGAGGAAAATCCTTGAAGAGATTGGCAAAAAGCAAAGTGGTCCAACAACTCTGAAATGTGATAATATTAGTGCCATTCAGTTGGCATATAATCCAATCCATCACAAAATATCAAAACATTTTGATATGAAGTATCACTTCATTCGAGATATGGTGGATCAGAAGATAGTTGAGCTTAAATACTGCAGCACTTTGGACAATATAGCAGATATATTCACCAAAGGCATAGCTACAGCTTAATTTATAAAGCTGAGAGACTGTATAGTCAGTCCTCTCAACTTTAAGGGGGAGAATGTTGGAAGTTACATTAGGTAAAAAATGTTTTTACCACAGTGAAAAGGGTGGACTTACCTTTTACCTCATGGACGACGGAGTTTGGACGGCATGGGCGATAGAGAGAGAACTCAAATTCAATTTCCTTTTCTTCTTTCCTCCCTATTTTCATTCTCCCTATTCTCTTTCCCCTAAGTTAGGTGTATGGTTAATTAGCTCCTATTTAAACTTTGTAACCTGATTATTATTGTTAATGGTTAATGCTCATTTGATTTTTATTGTTTCGACTCTTTGGTTTCTAACCCTAATCTCCTGATCTCAATAGAAAGGGACTTGTGGGTTGTAGTCAGTGGAAAACCCATTAGGATAACACAAGAGGAGTTTAATAAGTTGGATAGAAAAGCAAAGGCCTTTATTAGACTAATTTTAGTAGATTCTATGATTTTAAATGTGACAGAAGCACAATCTACTAAAGATATATGGAAAAATTTGGAGAGCATCTATGCTTCCAAGTCAATAGTGAAAAATTTTATGTTGCGGAAGAAGCTAGCAAAACTCAATATGAAGGAGAGTGGTAAATTCTTAGACCACTTGAACTATTTTAATATGCTAATGAAGCAATTAAACTCCATTGGTGATAAATGGAGTGATGAAGATCATTGTTTGGAATTTTTAATTAGCATGCCAGACTCATGGGAGAATCTAAATTACTACCATAACTTTTGCTTTTGATAAGTGGTAGATGGAGTTAGTGGTTAGCCAATTGTTGAATGAGGAGACAAGAAGGATATATACTAGTGAAGCATCTACTTTAGGGGTCTATTTAGCATGTGGATGCTCAAAGGAAATAGAATAAAGCATATCAAGTGGGAGAAGCAATTTTAGAGGCGAAGGCAGATCATCCAGTACAAGAAATAAAAAATTTAGTAATGTGGAATGCCACTACTATCACAAAAAGGGGTATATCGAGTTTCATTGTCCCTTGTTGAAGAAGAAAACTGAAAATGTAGAAGAAGAAGAAACAACTGAGAAAGTTACAGATGAAAACTCCATATTTCTTGTTTCTTCCTATCGATCAACTGAAGTGTGCCCTAAAGACTAGATTATAGATCTAGGAGCCTCTTTCCACATGACACCACACCATGAGTGGTTTGTCAACTATAAAGAGGTAAATTGTGTAAAATTTTATATGGATGATAATGTATTTTGTGATGTAGAAGGAAAAGGTACAATTCCTATGAGGTATTCAAGTGAAAAAGTTAAGTATTTATGAAAATTTAGATATGTCCCTTAGTTGAGAAGAATCTTATCTTAGTTGGATAGTTGGATAAAAAAGGAGTAATTGTGACATTATCAAATGAAGGATGAAAGCTCAAAAGAGGTGCACTGGTGCTTGCAAAATGAAAAATGAAAGGAACTTTGTTCAAATTGGATGTTAGCCCTTGTGAGAAAATCCATTGCAATGCAGCTAAGAAAAATGATGAAGCAGATGTTGGAGATTGTCTTCTTTGGAACAGAAGACTTGGTCATCTAGGAGAAACCAACTTGAAGTAGTTGGTCAACAAAGGTATGGTGTATGACCTCAAGGATATTATCTCCAACACTCTCAAATTTTGTAAATCTTGTGTTATAGGTAAAAAAAGGGATAAGCTTCTCTCCTCACCCACATAAATCTAGATCTATTTTAAATTTTGTTCATACAAATATTTATGGTCCTATGGATACTCCATCGATTGGTGGTGCTCTATATTTTGCCACTTTTATTGATGATCATAGCAAAAAAGTATGGACTATATTTTTGAATAAAAAGAGTGACATACTTGATCATTTTAAAATGTTTGTTGCTAATGTAGAAATGTAGATAGGCAGGCAACTTAAGATATTGCATAGTGACAATGGAGGAGAATATTGTTCTACTGAATTTGAAGAGTTTTGTAATCAAAAAGGTATATTTAGACAAAATACTACACCTTTTTCTCCTCAATAGAATGAAGTAGTAGAGAAAATGAATAGAACATTATTGGACAATAAGAGAAGCATGTTATCATATGCAAAGCTCAGTAAAGGGTTTTGGGCTGAAGTAATTTCAACTACCAACTATTTGGTTAATTTATCATCATGCACTGCTTTGAGTGACAAGACACCTGAAGAGTCCTAGAGTGGGAGAAATCCATCTATCTCTCACCTCAGGGTTTTTGGTTATGATGCCATTATGCACATTCCTACTGAAAAGAGGAAAATTTTGGATGAAGAATCTAAGAAATGCATTCTTTTTGGTTATGGAGTTGTTGGAACAAAAGGATATAAATTATGAATTCTGGATGAACATGGAAGTGTTTTCAGCAGAGATGTGATTTTTAAGGAAATTAAGACAACTAAAGATATTTAACAACATGAATCACAATAGTAGTTGAAATAAAAGGTTAGTGTGCATGAATGCACTATGTCAGGTCAGCCTTCAAATGAAGTACATGCTCAGTCTCATCAACTTGAAGAAATAATATATTTTGATATTTCAGATAGAGTTTCTAGTCTAAAAAGATATGGTGAAGATTTACTTGCTTATATGCCTGAAGAGGTGCATCAAGAGGATAAAAAAATAATGCATCCTGATTATCCACCTTGCATAGAAGAGGTCCAAGAATTATTGGGCCAGCCTAGAACTAGAAGAGAGAAACATCTTCTCAACAGGCTTTAGGAGTATTTTTATGGATTTACAATTGTTGGTGATGACCCTCTCACATTTGAAGATGCCATGAATAGTATAGAAAAAGAGCATTAGAAGAAGGTCATGTAGGAAGAAATTTATTCAATGAAGAAGAACCATGCATAGGATTTAGTTCAACAACCTGCTGGGAGAAAGATAGTAGGTAGCAAGTGGGTGTTCAGAAATAAGTTAAGGCCTAATGGGTCTATGGAAAGATATAAGGTCAAATTTGTTGCAAAAGGGTTCTCTCAAATCCCAATTATTGACTTTCATAAAACTTATGCTCCCGCTATGAAGTTATCTTCTATTATACTTTTGCTTGCATCTGTTGCTGCTTTTGATTTAGAAGTTGAACAAATGGTTGTTAAAACTACATTCCTACATGGATATTTGAAGGAGGAAATATATTTGCAGTAGCTTGAAGGTTTTGAAGTAGGAGGTGCAGGATTTGTTTGTAGATTGAAAAAATATCTCTACGGATTGTAGTCTCCTAGAGAATGGTACCAAAATTTTGATAGTTATATGTTGCAGATTGGATTTTTTTTTAACCCTACAGATCCATGTGTGTATTATAAAACAAAACATAAAATTTTTATAATTTTTTTTGTATGTGGATGACATCCTCCTGATTGGAAATAATAAGCAACTGATTTAAAAAACTAAGGAGTTATTGTTAAAGAACTTTTATATGAAGGACTTGGGTCAGGCACACCATTGCTTGGGTATTGATATTGTCAGAGATCGTAAGGGGAGACAATTATGGCTTTCCCAAAATTATTATATTAACCAGATTTTAAAAGAATTTGGAATGCAAGATAGTAAACCTACCAAAACTCCTTTGCAGCTTGGAGTTAAATTATCTGCAAAAATATGTCCAATTACAACTGAAGAAAAGAAGTGGATGAAGAGAATTCCATATGCAAATATTGTGGTCTCACTGATGTATGCAATGGTATGTACTAGGCCTAATATTGCTCATGTAGTTGGTATGGTCAGCAAATATATGTCCAATCCTAGAAAGGAACATTAGACAATTGTAAAAATAATTTTAAGATATTTACAGGGTACTAAAGATCATGTTTTGTGTTATTAGCCCAAGAAGAATGAAGATTTTTGTTTGCAGATACATGTAGATGTAGATTGGACATGTGACTTAGACAACAAAAAGTCAATAGGAGGATATGTCTTCACTTTATATGGTGGTACAGTGAGTTGGAGGAGTAAAATATAAATTTTTGTAGCTTTGTCAAGTGTTGAAGCTAAATATATCGCTACAACTGATGTTGTAAAAGAAGTTGTTTGGTTGATGAGGTTATGCAAAGGTTTGCATTTAAACCAAGAATATGTTGAAATAAATTGTGACAGTCAAAGTGCAATAGCACTTGCATATTATTCATCATTCAATGAAAAGATAACATATTGCAGTGAAATATCATTTTGTGCGTGATATGGTGGATTGTGGAATGATCAACTTGATCAAATGCAATACTCAAGAGAATGCAATAGATGCACTTACTAAGGTTGTCACAATTCAAAAGAACCAATTTTGTAGCAATGAGATTGGGATAAAATATTGCAAAAAAATCTTGCATCAAGTGAGAGTTTGTTATAATGTGCAGGTGCTGCATGATTTTCCTATTTGATGAAACCTTCTCGAAGTTCATGAAAACCCCTTTTTGGAGAATCTTCTCAAAAGTTCACGAAAACCCCTATTTGGAGAATTTATGTTTTTTGGTATGACATGGAAGATTCCGGAAGACTACTAGTAAACCCTAGAAAATTCCACAAAGTTGTTTGGGTGAAAAAATTAAAAATTCATTCCATTTTGTGATTATAAATGAGAACTATATGTATGTAACATTTTTTTTTTGGTAAGTAAGAGAATATTATAATTAACACCGGGTTTTAACTGGTTGACCCAAAACCATTTTACAAAATAGGGTCCACTGACCAACTGGACAAAGGCCAAGCCCTAAAAGTTTAAACTGACAACAAAAATGGCCAAGACCTACTCTTCCATTAGAATACAGCCAAACTAAACTATGGAAGCCTAATATTATGGCCATCAGAAAAGAAAGACGCAAAAAAGAACTAACAAAGACAAAAACTAATCATGCAAGCACCATGCAGAGTAGCTTGTGCCCATATAAAAATAATAGAATATGGTCAAAAAAAAAAAAAAAAACATCCCATAGAATGGACAGCCAAGAGGCCAAGCAGTCTTCCTTGTATGTAACATTGGATTGCAAAGATCCTCTAAATAAAAATATGTTGTCCTATTTTATCTGTTCATCTTTCTGCTTGCAATTTTTATTCGGTGTTTAATTGTCATATGCTTTGTGTTTCTTTTCATTGATATGCGGAAGGATTTGCTGATACAAGCAACGAAGTTTACAGCAAATTTCTTATGATTTTCAAGAATATGACGGGTTTAAAAGCAACGATAGTAAGTAAGTACCTTGTCACATCGTTAAAGTTTTTGCCATTGTTTAATACGTGGGGGGCTTGTTCGTATCAATTGACCTATGTTCTCTGCTACAGTGAGTCGTATACGCATATTAAATCTTCAGGCCACGCACAACTGTACCGCAAGCGTATACAAATAAGAAAATCCATCTAACATCTTCATCTAGACAGAACCTTTCCACCGGTATAAATTGAAATCTACTTCTGAAAAATAGGAGCAGTTAGTTATGGTCATTGGTACCTACTGCGATTAAATAAAAAAAAAAAATGGTACCACTCACATATGATATTGATATAAAATATTTTTCCCTCCTTTCTCTCTGCAGATGATTCTGGGGCAAGTTGAGAAGTGGTTCCCCAGTAACATATTGTAGGGTTGTAATAAAAGTAAGAGCTTTCTGCTAGCAAGTTACTTTTAAGAACTATAGGAAAAGAGTTTTTCAGTGACAAACACCATCTGTATCTAAGATTTAGAATGACAAATATTAAGTCAGTTTACTTCTACTCACAATCTGCTACAAGGATATTTTCGTTGTGATTGGTTGGACTGTAGTCGTGTAGCAAGTTGCTGGAGTTTGACGAAAGCTTACTAGAATTTACCCTCATTTTCTTTTTACTACTGCATTTTTCACCTGTACATTTGAGGTCAAATGAACACTTTATAAACGTTAAAAATCTAATTTGACATTTCAAAGCTTAAAAATTAAATATGGTGATGTAGACGATGTTTATGCCAGCAAAAGTCGACATGTACATACAACTAAAACTATAAAATACGGAGCTATTCGCTATACAATGGCACAGCAGATGTCACGAAACGTCAACGTCTTTTTTTTTTTTGAGAAGTCATAACAAGCTTATATAGGTACATAACTTGTCTTAGTCTGAACTTTTAGTACAAAATTTAAAAACTCAAACCAACCAGTGAGATGCCTTAGGATAAACTTTAAAGTCTTTAATTATTTAAAAGATGTTGATATATTTTTATTTAAAGGTTTTTAAATTATAAAAGTCTTTAAGTCTTTAATTATTTAAAAGATGTTGATATATTTTTATTTAAAGGTTTTTAAATTATTAGACTTTTATAATTTATTTTGTTGTTTGGTGAATTTATTTTGTTAAAGATAGAGTTATAAAGAGTTGTTAAGATTTAAACTTTGTTTAATGGTAAAATATTTTATATATATTTAATAAATAATAAAATAAATCTTTTTAAATATATTAAATATATTTATTTGAAAATTTTTATATTATTAAATTGTTATAATATATTTTATTGTTTGGTGAATAAAATGTCGACTTTGAATAAGCTCTCATATATTCTTAAGTTACCAAACAAAATATTTTATT
The DNA here is from genome assembly GCA_028583015.1 of Wollemia nobilis. Classification (NCBI taxonomy): domain Eukaryota; kingdom Viridiplantae; phylum Streptophyta; class Pinopsida; order Araucariales; family Araucariaceae; genus Wollemia; species Wollemia nobilis. The sequence continues at coordinate 8,666,847 of JAQPPZ010017095.1, forward strand.
TCTAAACTACCTCGACGTAAGGGGGACAGCACAATAAAGGCTTCTTCCAGACTTTGGGAAAAAAATAGTTAAAAGAAATCTATTCAATTTCTGACGTAATCTATTTCAACGGAACATCCGAAACAAAAGCTCTTCCCTGGTAAAGTTTTATTTAACTTATTAATTATATCTTTTATCTTTTATTTGAAAACATATGTTATTACTTCTGTCATAGTAGGACTATAGCACTCGATACTTCAACATTATTCCTCGTAAAAGTATAATTATTGCAAGTGTTAAATTAAACTAATAATAACGTCATCAAGGTTTTAAACTAATTCATTTCTTTCGGAAAGTTTTTTTTTTTATACTATTAAAAAGGTTTTGAAAGAAATTTCATAATCTTTCACAAGAGATAAGCCTATCAAAGACTATAAACAAACATTTTAAAGGTGAACCAGCAAAGAGGAATGAACAAAAGCGTCGGAGGAAGTTCTATTCAGAAGCACCAAGGGATTAATTTCATGTCCACCACATCGTTTCAAGGACAAACATTTAAAATTTAAAAATTGTTACCGATTTTACAAGGCACATGTCGCGAGGAGAACCACGTATCCAACGGGAGGGCGAAGATACAAAGACTACAAACAACACTTCAAAGGTGAATCAGGGAAACAACCGAAGAGACAAGAGGAATGAACAAAAGGGTCAGAGAGAACTGAGAAAGTTCTATTTCGAAGCACCAAAGGATCAATTTCAAGTCCACCGCATCCCTTCAAGGGTAAGGATTTAAAATTTAAAAATTGCTAACAACTTCACAAGGCACATGTTGTGAAGAGAACCACGTACCCAACGGGAAGGCGAAAGTACAACAGTTATTACCAACATCTTCAAAGACATGTAGTAAGGAGATCCACATACCAACAAGAAGGAGAGAAAAAATAAAACAAATAAAAGCGAAAACAGACATATATATAACCATAAATTCCATGTATATGGAGCACAGTACCATTTGATTAAATGTATATTTGATTCTTTTGTGAAGGTTTTGATTATATGTATATTTGTGTTATTAAACATTAAAAAGTAGATGACCATTATATTTTATTAAATGTATATTTGATTCTTTCTTGAAGGTTTTGATTATATGTATATTTGTGTTATTAAACATTAAAAAGTAGATGACCACCATAAGTAGGTTATTTATATTCGAAAAAAACAATTGTGCTTCCTTATGAGCATGATATGGATGTGAAATTGGTGTGAGTATGCTTGTATTTTAGATAAGTTAGAACATACACGTCATGATAAATTAAAGAATATGTAGTATGTTATATTTGACGTATCATAAAAGTTGTGTTTGTGTGGACTCATAAAATCGACGAGCCTCTTTACAATAAGAGTTGTGTTTTTGTGGACTCATCAAATCGACGAGCCTCTTTACAATAAGAATGTTGTACCCTTTCAATTCTAGCTCCTTCATCTTCACCACATTATCCACCAAATACTTATTACTTTCTCATAGTTCTAAATACATATACTCTAAATCATTATTTCTCATTCTTTCCGTGTATACATTATCTTCATACATTATCTTCATGGTTTCCCTTCTCAACTAGGCATGCTCCACCACGAGGGGGCGATGCACCCATGAAGGAGATGGCAAAACTCTCAAAGTGGAAGATGTTCTTCATGTAAAATTTACATATGTAAGGAATGAAGTGGGATAAGCAATATGTTAGAATATTAATATATTTTACAACTACTTAAAAGATAGTCTAGTAGTTAGAGGTGGGAAGAACAGTACCAATGAAGTTCATGCACCAACTATGAATAATAAAATCTATAATCTGTATAAATATGGGCAATGATAAGCAATTTTGTATGTTCGTTTTCAATTTCATTTATGTCGTTTGTTATGTGCCTTTGGCTTGTGGTAGCATTTGGTATCAAAGATATTTTATTTTAATTTGTGTGGGGTTGTCAAAAGTTTAAGAGAAGGTAGTTTTAGTTATGTGTAGGGGTTTTTAAGAAGTGGTGGTTTCATCTTTGTGTGTGCATTCTCGTAATTTGAGAGGTGTTTGAGAGTATGTTAGGTCCATATATTGATGGTGTGATAAATGGTTACATCCATTCTATATCAAAAGAAGATTGGAATAGGTTTAATCTATTATATTTAATTCATATTAACCACTATGTGGGTTCTTGTAGCTTGAAATGAGGTTAAGTACACATTTATGCATATCCTAAATTATTACAAAAAAAAAAACAAAGAGTTTAATTTTTTTTAACAGCTACAATATAGAAACAAGCCTACATATCAAAAGGAAAGTTTAGGAGCAACAAGAAGTATCATCCAAGTTATGGGGATACTATACTAATTCTAATCAAGGTATCATTCATGGAGATGAGAAGAATAAGTCCAAAAAAGATAAATTGAAGTGCTTCGGTCATGGGAAGCTTGTACACTTTTAGTGGGAATGTAACAAAAAGAAGCTTGATATGCATGATAGACAAAGAAGGAATACAAATAGTATGGCAATTTGAGAGTAAAGAGAATGCAATATCTTATTTACAAATTTATGTATTCAAAATATTAAAAGTGGTGTTTTGTATCTTGAATCAGAAGCTAATAAAAAAAAGCTTATAATAAAAAATGCTTTAAATGTATACAAAATAATTTAATTATTTTTGTACTGTCTTAGTAACGATTTTATGAGTAATATTGAATATTATGATGATGTGTCTATTGAAATGAACAACCAATAATTAAAGAACATTAAAAATGTAATATGTTCCTATTTTAAAAGAAGAATATTATTTCAATTTATCAAACTATGAAGCAAGGGTATAAGGTAGAATTTTAGAAAGAGAAATATTTGATAAAAGATATGATGAAAGGATATAAAGTGTCTTCTATAGGTAAATTGGAGTGAGGAATATACATATTCAATGCAAACAATGGAAGTAAACATGCTTTGTTTAGAAATCATGTAGGAGTGGAAAATAACACTTAAGGTTTGAGCATCTTAATTATGAAAGTTTAGGATTGATGGTAAAATTAGATATCATTTATAGTCTTCCTAAAATAAAATCAAATATAAGTGTTTGTGAGGCTTTTTGTGTAGAAAGCAACATAGGGATAAATTTAAGAAAGGATAAGCACAAAAATCAAACACACAATTAGAGTTGGTGTATAATTATGTTATAGGACTATTTCCCATTCCATATTTGGTAGGTAGAATACATGATCTTTATTTTGTTGATGAATTTTAATGAACATTATATGTCTACTTTCTTAAACAAAAAATGAAGTGTTTAAAAACTTTAATATATTCAAAGTCATTGTTGAAAATTATGAGAGAAATATTAAAATTCTTAGAACAAATAATAAAAAGGATAAAAGCTATTGTGATAAATTTGGTATTAAAAGGAAATTAAAAGTTAGATACACACAAAAATTAATTGGGGTTATGGAAAGAAACAATAAATTCTAAAATAAATATTTACCACTATTTTTGGGTTGAAGCAATGAGCACTACAACACATATTCAAAATAGATCCCCCATAATAGTAGTAATGAACATGACACGTTATGAATCTTGTTATTAAAAACCATATATAAAATATTTTATAGGGTTTAGATGTAATGCTTATTTCCATGTTCCTAGAGAGCTAAGAAATAAAGTTGTGATATGAACATGTTGTTATGAACCTGCAACTTGAAATATGAATTGAATGCAGAAAATAATCATTGTTTGAATAGAATCATAGTTTGTATTGAAAGGCAAAAACCCACAATATAATAAATTAATGTTCTTGGATGATCTTTGGAGCATCCTCCTTGTCCTATTTACATCTTATCTAAAAGGTGTGAATGGTGAAGGGATGTGTCCATTTATAATATAGTATAATATATAATATGATTAAGAGTTGCATTAGGAGGGTCCTAACATGCCACCCTCCTTTGAAAAAGCTTTGTCCTCAAATCTGGAATTGCAAAAAATGTTGTTGAATCTAGTGGAGCATCTCCCACGTAGCATCCTCTGGAGGTAGACCTTTCTATTGAATCAATAACTCGGTGATGGTGCGGTTACAGATGCGGCACATGTGTTGGTCTAGGATAGCTTCTAGTTCAACCACAAGAGCTCCATTATCTAAAAATTTTAGAAGTTTACGTAATGATGTTAGTGCCTATTATGACTTTAAGACAAGAAACATGAAATACCGGATGGATTTTGGAAGATTCTAATAATTCAAGTTTATATGCAATAGATCCAATACGCTTTAGAATTTTATAAGGGCCATAAAATTTTGGTGCTAATTTTTGCGACCGTTTTATTTTCAATGAAGTTTGACAATATGGTTGGAGGCGGAGAAATACCATATCCCCTTCTTGAAAAATCCTTTCAGTCCGATGTTGGTCTGCTTGTTGCTTCATACGATATTGAGTGACATGTATATTGTCCTTCAGAGTGTGAATGATATTATCTCGAGTGACCAGCTCCATCTCTACAGCTGGTACTTGTGTACTTCCTAGAAGATAAGAGTTTAGATATGGGGGTGATCGGCCATATAATGCTTCGAAATGGTTCATTTTTATGGTTGTGTGATATGTGGTATTATACCACCATTTAGCTAGTGGAATCCATTTAACCCAATGAAGGGGTTTGGTGGAAATAAAGCATCAGAGATAGGTTTCTAAGCACTTATTGAAAATTTCAGCTTGACCATCCGTTTGTGGGTGGTATGTGGAGCTCATCCGAAGTTGTGTACCTTGGAGTTTAAATAATTCCTTCCAAAAATTACTAGTGAAAGTGGGATCACGATCACTAACGATAGTAGAAGGCATCCCATATAATTTAAAAATATTGTCAAGGAATATTTGAGAAATAGTACTAGTGGTATAGGGGAGAGCTACTAGAAAAAAATGGGTGTATTTAGATAAACGATCTACCACCACTAGGATCATCATTTTTCCTGTGGATTTTGGAATACCTTCAATGAAATCCATTGAAATATCCTCCCATGTCCTGGTTGGTATGGGTAGAGGTTGAAGAAGGCCCGGTGTTTCCACTATTTAACCTTTATTTCTTTGGCATGTTTCACATTCATTGACGAACTTCTTGATATAATTTTTCATCCCTCACCAATAAAATGATTTAGTCACTATTTTGTAGGTTTTTAGGAATCTAGAGTGGCCTACGGTAGGTGTAGCATGTAGATCATGTAGAAGCTTTAGACAATAAACCGATGTAAGTGAGAGGATTAGAAGTTCTTTGTAATGGAGCATGTTACCTTGCCAACACTAGTGGGGTTTACTCATGGGATTTTTCTGTAGCTGTTGAATTATGGTGTGTATAGTAGGGTTCGCATACCATTCATACTTGACTTGTTCGATCCATGTAGGGATGGGCCAGGAAAAAGCATGTAATTATGAAGTTTCTTCGAACTTTTTGGAAAGTGCATCCGCAACCATGTTATCTTTCCCTTTTTTGTAGATGATTTCATAATCATAGCCTAATAGTTTTGTTACCCACTTTTGTTGTTCTGGAGTGGTTATTCGTTGTTCAAGAAGGTATTTTAGGCTATGGTGGTCAATGCATATAATGAAATGTTTTTCAATAAGGTATGATCTCCAATATTGGATAGCATGGACCATAGCTAATATTTATTTTTCATAAGTGGAACATGCTAAATTTTTTTTATAAAATGCTTTACTAGTAAAGGCTAAGGGATTCTTATTTTGCATGAGCACCACTCCCATTCCCAATCCCGAAGCGTCGCTTTCAATAATGAATGGTTGAGAAAAATCTGGCATAGCTAGGACAGGGGTGGTACACATGGCATTTTTCAAAGTCATGAAAGCTTCATTCGATTTTGGAGACCATATGAAGGTATTATTTTTAAGGAGGGTTGTTAAGGGTGCTACTATTTTCCCATAATCTTTAACAAATTTATGATAATAGCCTGTTAATCCTAAGAACCCATGCAACCCTTTTAGATTTTTTGGAATTTGCCAATTTTCCACATATTCAATTTTTTGAGGGTCTACTTTAACTCCTTCCTTGGAGACAATATGTCCAAAATATTCAATTTTCTACTTCCCAAAGGAACACTTTGATCGCTTTGCGTATAATTTATTTTCTTCCAATATTTTGAGTTCTTGTGCTATGTGTTAAGTGCTCTTCCCATGTCTTGCTGTAAATCAAAATATCATCAAAGAAAACTAAAATAAATTTTCGAAGGAAGGGAGAAAATACCTTATTCATAAGACTTTGAAATGTGGATGGAGCGTTGGTGAGGCCAAGAGGCATCACCAATAATTTATAATGTCCCTTGTGGGTGTGAAAAGCAGTTTTGGATATATCGCTTTCCTTAATGCGGCTCCATTTAGTTCATCGAGTAGTTCATCAATGATTGGAATAGGAAATTTGTCTTTAATCATTATTTTGTTGAGAGCACAAAAATCCATGCATAGACGTCATGATCCATCCTTTTTTCTTACTAGTATCACTGGCGAAGAGTAGGGACTTCTACTAGGTCGAATGACCCCTGCCCTTAGTAGGTCTTGTACTAATTTTTCTATTTTCATATTTTGTAAGTATGGATATTGGTAAGGTCTAATATTTGGAGGTTGGTGTCCCGAAAGTAATTGAATAGCATGATCATGGCTTCGTTGTGGAGGTAATCCCTCTAGTTATTTGAATATTTTATCATGTTTCTCTAGGAGTTTTATTAATTCAAGTGCCTCTGGTTGCTCTTCGGTGGTGTTTTGCAAGGAAAATAGTTGGGCAACCATGCCTCTTCCTCTTTTTCAAAGAATATTTTCCATTCTATGGGAACTTACAATTTATGTGGGACCTGTTTTTAAACCTTGAATTGTGTATGTTTGGTTGTTTTGTATAAATTGCATCCATAACTCTTCAAAGTCCCATTGAATTTTTTTGAGCGTTCGTAGCCATTGTACTCCCAAAACAATATCACATCCTCCTAATGGTAGTACATACATATCTGCTTTCATGTTATATTCCCCCATCGCGAGTTTGATATTCCTGCTTTTGCCTTTACATGTAATTTTTTCTCCATTGCCAATCATGATTTGAAGTTATTGCAGGGATATATAAAACAATTAGCTTGTTTTGCTAAACTGGGGTTTATAAAATTTTGAATGCTACCAGAGTCTAAGAGCACAATAGGGTTTTGTTTCTTAAAATACCCTTTTACCTTCATTTTTTGTGGAATCGAGTATCCTGCTAATGCATTAAAGGATATTTCTATTTTATCTTCTTGGTTTTCTTCTACAACCTCAGTTATTACTTCCACTTCTATTTCATCCTCCTCTTTGGGAGTGCAATCAACTGTGTCCAAAATATATAATTTTGATGAGATGCATTTGTGGTTGGCGGTAAAATTTTTGTCGTAGTGGAAACATAGGCCCTTTTCTCGTCTTTCTTTTAGCTCTTCTTGGCTAATTCATTTAATTGGCATGATCTTATTCAGTTTTTAGCTGGTGTAGGTATTTGGTGTTTTTCCTAAAAAAACTCTTCCTATTCACCTTTGGTTATTGTTCTTCTCTTCTATCATTTGTGTTAATGCCACTGCATGCATCATATCGATGGGATTTTATATTTTTACTTCCATTATAATGTCTTCTCTTAGGCCACCAATGAAACAAGTTTGGAAGAATGATGCATCTAGTCATGTTGTAAGGTTTGACAATTTCTCAAATTATGATTGGTATTCCCTTATGGTGGAGGTTTACCGTAGTTTAGTGAGGGCTCCTATGAAGTCTTCAAATTTAGTGGGGCAAAATCATAACATTAAGTTTTTTGTGAATTCGATCCATGTGGGCAGACCTTTTGTTTTCTCATACCATTGATACCACTAGGTAGCAATTTGTTCCAAGTGAAATGATGTGATACAAACTTTTTGAATCTCCAGAATTTAATATAAGGTAAAATATTGGTTTGCCCTATATATCCAATTTATGGGGTCGCCTCCATAAAATTTTGGAAAATCTAGTTTTGTGGTACGGGGAAGGATTGATGTATGTGGTCCCCTATTAATGTTTGTTGTGGTGGCATAGTGTTTTGTTGTCCATTTTGCATGAGCAGCAAATTTTGTTGTACTAAGTCCATGGAATGGGTTGTAGCATCCAATTTAGTGGATATATTTGTATTCAAGTTGGTGATGTTTATGGTTAGGTCTGCTATTTTGGTAGCAATTTTATCTTCTAAATTGTCCTTCCAAAATGCCATTCCTTGCATCATGTCTCTCATTTCCTTGGAAAACTGTGAGAGTTCTTTTGTAATTTCTTTTGAAACCTCCCTCACAATATCCTTTGTTGTGTCTTGAGATCGTCTTCCCTCGGCCATTTATGGTGTGGTTGGTTTATAAGCGAGTTGAATATGCAAAAAATAGTTTTTTCAAATAAAATTGTTTGTCTCTATCGCGTTTAATTTTGTGTACTTACTGCTCTTTGTTCACACTGAATGATATTTTCCTCACTTGTACTCACTGTTGGGGTTTTCTAACTCTGGTAATACGTGATACTGTCCAAAAAATTATGTATTCTACCTTTGCTGGTGACTGTGGCCTACTGTGTAACAGTTCCGTCAGTAATGGTTAGAATGTGTGTTGAAAAGAAAATATTTTTGAGTAATGGCCTATCAGTAACTAGAGCGGGGTGGGGAAAAATTTTTAGGTCTTTTTAGCTCTGATCTAGTTGTTATGAACCTGCAACTTGAAATATGAATTGAATGTAGAAAAGAATTGTTGTTTGAATAGAATCGCAGTTTGTATTGAAAGGCAGAAACCCACAATATAATAAATTAATGTTCTTAGATGATCTTTGGAGCATCCTCCTTGTCCTATTTACATATTATCTAAAATGTGTGAATGGTGAAGGAATGTGTCCCTTTATAATACAATATAATATATAATATGATTAAGAGTTACCTTAGGAGGGTCCTAACAAATTGATAGTAAGAGCATACAATTAATTTTCATTACCTATAGTGAATAATCTAAGGGTTTCAATGTGTATTATCATAAGACTATAAAACACATTGTTAGTAAAGATAATATGTTTGGTAAAGGGTATTATGAAAATCCTACACCACATGCACCTAAAATTATTTTCTAAAATTAATATGGGGAAAAACATTTTAGTAATAATAAATAAAGTTCATCAAAGAGAAAGTAAAAACATTCAATAAATTTACCAAAAAAAGTAATGAAATTGTGGAGAGAGCTTATCATGTTAATTACACAATGATCACATGGATAAATAAGGTAGAAGATGCTCAATATTATTAAGAAGAAAAATGAAATAACGAGTGGAAAGATGCAATAAAAGAAGATTATATATCCCTAATTAATGGGTAATAAATAGATCTATATGACCATGTTAAAAGTCTTATTGGCAATAAATGGGTATATATAACCAAGTTTAGGTTTTATGAGTGCATTGAAAATATAAAGCAAGATTTGTACTTAAAAATATATTCTCAAAAGGAAGAAATTAATCTGGTTGAAACATATGCGTCAATTACTAAAATCAATACAATTTGACTTGCTCTAACTTTGGCTACTTATTTAATCGGAAAGATAATCAATTAGGTGTAAAGAATGCATTTCTTAATGGTTAGCTGGAAGAGAAAATTTAGATGGAAAAATCATAGATATTTGTAAAAGGTTAAGAAATCCTTGTGTTCATGATGAAGAAAGCTCTATTTGGATTGAAGCAAATGCTTATGGTTTGGCATACCAAAATTCATAAGTACTTCAAGGATGAATGTTTTAAAAAATCCCCTTTGACCCTAATCATTATATGAAAGTTTTTGAAAGTGAACTATTGATTGTAGTTATTTATGTAGGTGATTTGATAATCACATGAAATTTTATTTTGTTATTTGTACTATAAAAGAAGACTATGAATGCATTTAAGATGGCTAATTTTGGATTGCTCAGTTATTTTTTAGGTATTCAAGTCTCAAAAAGGGGTGACATGATAATGTTATCCCAAACTAAAAATGTATATGATGTATTAAAAAAAATAAAAATGAAGGAATATAAAGCTACACCTACACCAATTCAACTAGGTATTAAATTATCTAAAAATGATAATTAAAAAAGCATAGATGTTATATTGTTTAGGCAGTTTGTAGGAGGTTTTAAATATTTGACAATATCTATGTCTAAAATTGCATATGTAGTTAGTTTAATTCAATGTTCATATCATCTCTTAAAATTTCACATTGGAAACATCTAAAAGTGTCTTTATGTATATCAAACAAACCCAAAAATTGAGATAAAATACTTGTAGAATAATGATATATGCTTGATAGGTTTTAGAAATGTTGATTGGGAAGTTGTGTTGATGATTGTAAGTTTACTATAGGATATATTTTTAGTATTGAAAATTATTTTTTATCATGGTGTAATGTGAAAGGAAGAACAATTGCATCATCATGAATAGAGGTAGAATATTCAACATCTTATGTAACAACTTATGAACTTGTTTGGTTGAAAAGAGTACTTGATGGCTTGAAGTTTTTACAAAATGAGAATTCATTATTTCTATATGATGAGAGAGCACAATATGATTAAAAATTATTCCTCTATACCATGTTAGTACTAAGCATCTTGAAATCCATTGTTACTATATTAGAGATTTGATACAAAATGATGTAATTGAACATGAATTATGCAACACTAAAGACCAAGTTGAAAAAATATTTACCAAATCATTGTTTGAATGTTTTTTTTTTAACTTAGAAATAATTTAGCTATCAACGTATTAATGTAAATGGGTATCTAATAGGTTGTATGATCAATAGAAGAAGATGAACTTGTATTTGGTATGTTTTTTAGTCCTTAAAAAAATAACAGTATCCTTAGAACATTAGGCTAAGGAAAATAAATTTATAAGGATGTTAGAATATAGATTTATTTTTTAATAATATGGAAATATTACATAATATCTAGAATTAAATGGAATAATGTGATCAAAATTTCTCAACCATAAGCATGTATAAATGCTATAGATATGGGCAATGAGAAGATATTTTGTATGATTCTTTTCATTTTGATTTGTGTCTTCACTATGTGCTATCTATCACATTGCACCATGGGCTACTAATACTTCATGGATGAAATTCAATAAGGTGCACCACCCTTGTTACTTCTATAGGCTCTAGTTAGCTTTCTTACACATCAATAAATTTTCCATGGTGGTATCAACTATCCACACTATCATGTTGAGCAACATCTCTTAGTTGGACACATAATGTATATCATATTAAAAATAATGCTTAATGTAAAATTAAAAATATATGTTGTTAAAAATAGTGCTTAGTAGAACAATCATGCAACGTATTTTCCTAAAGAAGAAGAAAAATTACTAATATAAAATCTTATAAAAAAGAATAAATAGAAAATATAGTAGTCATAAAAATAGAAAAGGGTTTTAATGATAGATAAGGAAGAGAAATAAATAAGAAAAATAGTTTTATTATTAGCATGTAATATGTCTATATATTGGGTTCTAGGAATCTATTGCCATCTTCAATTGTCCTAGTCAGAACAATCATGCCTCATAACGAGCAACATAGTAGGGTTACAGTCAAGAGCATAGGGTTTAGCTCAATCAAGGCCCTTTGAGAGTTTTTACAAGGCCAAATCCTTTTCAAGATGTTATTTTTAAGGTGCACTTAAACATAGGGGAAAAGGAATGCAAGAGATAAAAAATAAAAAACTCAACAAAAGGAAAAAGCGTGGTGATGTGCCAAAATATCCACTAAGATCCCTATGCACAACAAGCTTGAATTTTATGTGCCTACGATGAATTCTTCCTCTCCCCATCACAATTAAGCATAGATTAAAGTCATAAACATAAGCAAGCATAAATATATGGGTTCATAGGAAGTCATATACAGTTGATCCACAAATTGATGTAGGCCCCTCATACACACATACATCAACAAAACCCAAAGAAAGTAAAGAATACAAACACATACATACATAGATATAGAAATGAGTTTGCAAGAAGCCATTAATGACTGATTTAAAAATTTATGCAAGCCTCCATAAACACACACACACACACACACATATATATACAATTAATACAATAGGCTTGAATGTTATGTTCCAACGGTGAATTCTTCCTCTCCCCAATTCAATTAAGCATAGATTAGAGTAAACATAATCATGTAGAAATATATGGGTTCATAGGAAGCCATATATGGTTGATCTAAAAATTGATGTAGGCCCCTCATACACAGATACATCAAAAAAACTAAAGCAAGTATAGAATACAAGCACATACATACATACATACATACATACATATATATATATATATATATATATATATATATATATATATATATATATATATATATGCAATTAGTACAATTACAAAGATTGTATTAAGAGTGGCAGTTGAATTTTCCTACAAGCCACTTAGGATTTAAATACTATAAAAAATAAATAAGAAGTCTGCAAATTAATATAATTGAAAAAATTTCAATCCTTTTTATAGTGTATGATGTTACTATTTATAGATTACACTGGGGAAGATTTATTCCAAAACTATCTATAGGTGGACTTGACAACTTTACCTAAATTTTCAAGGGATCTTGAACATTAAATGAGGTGCACCTAGGTCATAACAGATCTCAGATGTGGAACTACCAGCACCATGCTTCTATTAAATGAATGTTTGAGCTATTTATTTTATGTCATTTGGTAGGTGGTCTTCATATTTCCAAGCAAGAATACATTAGCTCATCTTACCTACTTCTACCATAATTGCACGCACTTTGACTCGACCATGATATTAATGGTATCTAAAAATTTGGTGCACTCAATTATTTCAAAGCCTAAAGTCTACTCATAGGCTAGTTGGGACTTTTACTACTAGTGCTTGATCAAGAATCACAGAACCTTTGATTTAAGAATTGCCTTAATAGGAAAGACTCCAACTTTTTTGACTCATTTCCATATTTATCGAGACTTTTCTTTTCTTTTATAATAAGTTTTGCATAACCTCCAACTATCAAAATTCATATTGGTGTGTCTTAAAAAATACTATATCCTTGGAAAAGAGTTTTACCTGTGGTAAATATTTTACCTTTGTTGGATATGTCTCATTCTTTGCCGGACCCCCGGCTACGGTAAAGGTGATTACGTAATAGGTGATGGCTCGGGGTGCGTAGGGGGACGCCCTCGGATACGGTGAAAGTGAAAGATGCTGGCGAAGACCAGCTGAGAATAGCCGACGGAGTCGGCTAAAATTTTTCACCTACTTTTATCGCTACTTTTCACCTACTTTTATCGCTACTTTTGGAGCGGCCCCCGGGATTCCCACGGTTGGTGGGTGGTTAGTGGGTGTGGGTGGTTTAGCCCACGGTGTTGTATCCACGGTACCCTAATACCACTTGGTGGTTTAGGGTTGTATGAGTTTCCTTATATAATTATTGTAATGCCCCATTTGAGGGATAGGAGAGAGAATAATATATCAAGGAGGATAGACTCTTGTTTCCTGGACTAGCCCAAATTGGGTGAACCAGGGTAAATCTTGTGTGTTATATGTGCATTGAATGGTGTCATTATTTCCTTAGTTATTATTTCTGCATTATTTCTAGAATATGTTTTTGTAAGTTCTCTTCATTTGGTATCAGAGCCAAGTCATTAGCCATAGGGGGACGCCTTTATTGCTAGGGTTTAAATCCGTTTGAAGAAGATCTAGGGTTTCTAGGAGTGAGAGGAAACCTATTATGGAGTGGGAGTTACGCAGAAGGAGTTTGAAGGAAAAATGTCAGGAAATCATTCAAGGATAGAGATCGAGAAATTTGACGGCAAAAGTTTTGAGCTATGGAAGTTAAAGATGGAAGATATGCTCGTGGACAGAGATCAGTGGGCTGCTATTTTAGAAACAACAAAACCTACGGGTACTTTCGATGAAGATTGGGAGAAGATGAATCGAAAAGCAAGGAGTCTGATTCGACTGTGTCTTGCAGATTCGGTGCTCATCAATGTTTCGGGAGAAGCTACAGCGAAGGATCTCTGGGAGAGGTTAGGGGCTTTGTATCAATCGAAGTCCCTAGTGAACAAATTATTCCTCAAAAAGAAACTGTACAATCTTAGGATGCATGACGGGGATTCGGTTGCGAGATCATCCGAATGCATTCAATACGGTGGTAAGTCAACTAACATCTCGTAGAAATTAAGTTGAGTGAGGAAGATAAATGCATTACTTTGTTATGCTCTTTACCAGATTCATGGGATAACTTAGTAGTAGCAATTGGTAGTACAACTTCATCCACATTGAAGTTTGAAGATATAGTGGCATCTCTATTATCTGAGGATATGAGGAGAAAAGCCATGGAGGGCACATCTAAGGAAGCCCTAACAGTGAGAGGGCGTGCCAAGGAGAAGGACAAATCTAGATATGGTGATAGGTCTAAGTCTAAAGGTAGATCCAAGTCTCGGGGGAAGTTTGAGAGAAAATGCTGGAATTGTGGCAAGCCTGGTCATATGAAGAAGGATTGCAGATCAAAGAAAGTTGAGTCTGGAAAAAAGTCTGATGAATCGACTTCCACAGAGATGAATAAATCCATTGATGAAGCAGGGGATGTATATTTGGCATCCTGCTCATCATGCTCCACACGATCAGATAAAAATGATTGGTTGATTGATACTCGGTGCCTCTTTTCATATGACTCCTCATAGAGGGTGGTTCAGTGAATATGAAAGATATGATGGAGGGGAGGTACTATTGGGAGATGATTCACCACTCGGAATCATGGGTCGTGGAAGAGTGAAAATTTTGTTGCAGGATGGTAGGGTTAAGACCCTACCAGGTGTGATGCATATTTCGGGACTTGCTAGAAATTTGATTTCGGTAAGCAAAATGGCCGATGCAGCAGTGAATGTCAGTTTTGGCAAGGATTCATGCAAAATGGTTCGTGGATCAATGGTGTTGGCAAGGGGAGTTCGGATTGGAACATTGTATAAGCTATTGGGAAGCACTATGACAAATGAGTGCAATAGCTCAACTAGTTCTCGAGGTTGATTCCGATAAAAGCTCAACACTCGGCATCAAAGGATGGGACATATTGGAGAAAAGGGATTGCGTACCTAGTACACAAAAGGTATGGTTCATGGTATCTCTAATTACTCAATGACTTCGAGGTTACGTGAACATTGTATTTATGGTAAAAAGAATCGGGTTAGTTTTCCATCTAATGCCACAAGATCTAGTGGGGTACTAGATTTGATCCACAATGATATTTTTGGTCTTGTTCCTATGCCGTCTCTTGGAAAATCACGGTATTATGCTTCCTTTGTTGATGATTTTTCAAGATATGCATGGATTTACTTTCTTAAGAGCAAAGATGAAGTGTTTGAAAAATTTAAGGAATTTAAAGCACTTGTTGAGAATCAAACTGATAAAAGGATTAAGGTGTTGAGGTCCGATAATGGAGGGGAATATTGTTCTAATATATTTGAGAAATTTTGTAAGCAATGTGGTATTGCAAGACAGAAGACTACTTCATATACACCTCAACGGAATGGAGTTGCGAGAGAGGTTGAACGAGATCACCGATGGAGAAGGCTAGAAGTATGCTCGGTGGTGCAGGTTTGGCACAGGAATTCCGGGCGAAGCGGTGAGTGCGAGCATGTTACTTGCGAAATCGGTCACCTACATCAGCATTGCCGGATCAAACTCCATTTGAAGCTCTATTTGGTAAGAAACCATCTATTTCACATCTCAGAGTTTTTGGGTGTGATGCATACATGCATATTCCAAAGGAGAAAAGAAGTAAGCTAGATAATAAGGCTGTTAAATGTATCTTTATTGGTTATAAAGATGGTGTTAAAGGATATAAGCTTTGGAATCCAAAAACTAAAAGTACAATGTATAGTAGAGATGTGGTGTTTAGGGAGATGATCAGTGATTCTAGGAAGGTAGTTACAGAAGAGGAACCTGGAACGGTCCAATTTGATCTCATGGACAACTATCAGACAATAGAGGATCTGGAAGAGGAGCATACAGATGAGGATATGGAAGAGGAGCATACAGGTGAGGATCTGGAAGAGGATGAAGAAGAGGTTCATACACCTGTGGTAAGGAGATCAACACGGGAAAGGAGGCAACCTGAAAGGTACAGTCCATCTGCTTTTCCTACTTCTTTTGTACTATCTGTTACTGATGAAGATCCTAGAACAGTTAGAGAAGCTATTAATTCTGGAGAGGCAAACCATTGGGAAGAGGCCATGGATGAGGAAATGATGTCCCCGAAAAATAACAGAACATGGGATTTAGTGAAACTACCAAGTGGTAGGAAAGCAATAGGTTGCAAGTGGATCTTTAAGAAGAAGCGGAATGTTGAAGGTAAAGTGGAGAAATATAAAGCTCGCCTAGTTGCTAAAGGTTTTTCTCAGGTTGAAGGAATTGATTATGGTGAAGTTTTTTCTCCCGTTGCAAAGCTAACATCAATTAGATTTATGTTAGTTGTGGCTGCTGCATTTGATCTTGAAATAGAACAGATGGATGTGAAAACTGCATTCCTTCATGGAGATTTGGAGGAAGAAATCTATATGAGGCAGCCTGAAGGTTTCACCATTGTAGGAAAGGAGGATCTGGTATGTAAGTTAAAGAAATCATTGTATGGACTGAAACAATCACCTAGAATGTGGTACCAAAAATTTGATACTTATGTTTTAGGAATTGGTTTTGTTCGTAGCAATGCTGATCACTGTGTGTATTCAAAGAAAATTGGTAATGTAATTGTCATTATAGTTCTTTATGTTGATGACATGTTACTAATTGGAAATAGCAAGAAACTGGTCAGGGAAGTAAAGTCTCAGTTGGCATCACAATTTGACATGAAGGATCTTGGCCTTGCAAATTTTATATTGGGTATGCAAATAAAAAGAGATCGCTCTAACAGAAGGTTGTGGCTGGATCAGAAAAAGTATGTTGAGACAAGTGTTGAAAAGGTTCAATATGCTGGATTGCAAACCGGTGAAGGTACCTATTTCTTTAGGTGAAAAATTGTCTGCTGAACAATGTCCAAAAATAGAAGAAGAGGTAGAGGAAATGTCACATATTCCTTATGCAAATGTTGTAGGTAGTTTAATGTATGCCATGGTTTGTACTAGAGCAGACATTGCCCATGCAGTGGGAGTCTTGAGTAGATATATGTCTAAACCTGGTAAAGAGCATTGGACTGCTGTGAAAAGGGTGTTTAGATATTTGCGTGGCACCTCTGATTTTACAATCTGCTATGAGGGTACGAGTAAAGAAAATAGACAATTGGATATAGAAGGGTTTGTTGATGCATATTGGGGTGGAGATCCGGACGGGAGAAGATCTACTAGTGCTTATGTATTCAATTTGTTTGGAGGGGCCATTAGTTGGATGAGCAAGAGGCAGACTGTTGTTGCTCTTTCAACTACTGAAGCTGAGTATATGGCAGCCACTGATGCAAGTAAGGAAGTTGTATGGCTGCAAAGACTATGCGCTGAAATTGGGTTCTTTCAAGGAGCTGTGAAGATAAACTGTGACAGTCAGAGTGCCATATTTTTGGCAAAGAACCCTGCTTACCATTCAAGAACGAAGCACATTGATACAAAGTTCCATTTTTGTAGGGACATGCTTGAACAGAGGAAAGTGTTGCTGGAAAAGGTAGACACCAAGGAAAATGTTGCAGATGCTTTAACCAAGGCTGTAAGCACTGAAAAGTTTAGATTCTGTTCAATTGAAATGGGTCTGGCAAAGTATTCAACAAGTGGGAGAATGTTGGATATGTCTCATTCTTTGCCGGACCCCCGGCTACGGTAAAGGTGATTACGTAATAGGTGATGGCTCGGGGTGCGTAGGGGGACGCCCTCGGATACGGTGAAAGTGAAAGATGCTGGCGAAGACCAGCATAGAATAGCCGGCGGAGCCGGCGATAAATTTTTCACCTACTTTTATCGCTACTTTTCACCTACTTTTATCGCTACTTTTGGAGCGGCCCCCGGGATTCCCACGGTTGGTGGGTGGTTAGTGGGTGTGGGTGGTTTAGCCCACGGTGTTGTATCCACGGTACCCTAATACCACTTGGTGGTTTAGGGTTGTATGAGTTTCCTTATATAATTATTGTAATGCCCCATTTGAGGGATAGGAGAGAGAATAATATATCAAGGAGGATAGACTCTTGTTTGCTGGACTAGCCCAAATTGGGTGAACCAGGGTAAATCTTGTGTGTTATATGTGCATTGAATGGTGTCATTATTTCCTTAGTTATTATTTCTGCATTATTTAGAATATGTTTCTGTAAGTTCTCTTCAACCTTAAGCAAAAGTTAGTAGTGCAAAGTCACTATAGTTTTGATGGTTCATAGAGGCCTTATATCCTTATTCAAGCAGAACTCAAAATTACATTTATCGTTGCATGCAAAGTTAAAAGTTCAAAATTCCTACAAAAGAAAACATAAAATACTAAAATAAAAGCTAGCAAAATGAGTTCACAAGGTGAAAAGCCTTTCTATTGCTTGTCTAATCTCTACCTATTCTTCATCTGGTAGGAATTAGGTATATTGCAATTCATTGTATAGTGCAAGTGTTTCATATTTATCATCCCAAGAAAAAAAATTTATTTAGTCCAATGCTTCATGTACTTACATCGTAAGCTCTACTAGTCGCCTAATGATCTAGGATACTTTATCTGAATCAAGGGGGTTCATCTACTCTTTGGTATCAAGTGGAAGTTCTTTATTCAATTCAACCAATATTAGATATTCTCTTTTTGAGCAAAGTTTACCAAATTGCTTCCATGGTGAAGGGAGTCCCACTTTCATCAAGAAGTCCATTTCTACTTTAAGCTTACCAATAGTATTGTATAGGCCATTGACCCACTTAATACAATTTTATGCTTCCTATACTCATCTATAAAGTCTAATTACCTTTTGTATTATGGCCTCTCTATTTTGTATCCCAATAATAGTAAGTGTAGAGTTGGATGCTTTGGTTAGTTGCATTTGTTAGGTTTTATACTCTTTGAGTTTTTCATTAATTTTTTCAAGGTTTGCTTTTGCTTCCCCATATATCCTAAGACCCAATAGTGCTATTGAATATATGAAGTCAAATATTAGGAATGAAATCAGTGTTTCACTATCAATATTATCCTAGTAAGCATATTGGATCTATTTAATGGTGTCTTTGATTTTGAATTATTGTCTCTCTTCGATTTTTTGTTTAAAATATTTTAGCTCCTCAAAAAAGATATTATTTTATTTTTTAAATTAGGGTTATTGATTGGCAAGTTGATTTAATATTTCTTTTAGTTATTCCTTCTTTTTCCTCTTGTTTGCTTCAGTTTTTTGCTTTTTGATTTGCTTAGTCAACAAACCTATTTGATTTCATAGGGCTTTACCTTCATCGAGTGAGTCCCTCAAGACATGTTTGGTTTGCTCTAGCTCCTTTTCTTTTATTTCTAGATTTTGACTAGTTTATTCATAGTCATGTTCAAGCATCTTGATGGCATATTAGGTGAATTTTAACATATCTTAGGGTTGTGCATCCTTCAAATCTATTCCTATTATCAATATCTACCAATCTTGCTCGATCATATCTCTTATGGATTTTTTTACCAATGGATTTCTACTTGAAATGAATAATGCTCTCAATTGGGGAACAAAATGGAAATCCACTCGATTGGTAGCTATTTCTTTTGCATGTTGGGTCTATTTCTCTTAGTTATACTTTTCTATCTATTGCTATTTTTTTTTAACTTTTGCAAGGTCCTATCTTTAGAGCTACCATATTATTTGATGTTCCTTCTTGTTGTTCTAAAAATGAAGCACATGCTAACAAGGGTTTGATTAGTAGAGTTCTTATAGCATGATATATTACACTGGATAGGGCTAAGGCTATAGGATAAACCTTTATGGAAGTTAGTATTTGTCTTTCCTCATGGTTTGTGTAATTTATTGAATGCACTAGCTATTATGTAGTTTGTGTGTAAAGGGGTTCTTGGGCATTTGTAGGTAATGTTACTTCTCTTGATTTCTTTAGAAATATGGAAATAGGGTTGACTTGATATGGAGATCTTTCTATAATGTGGTTCTTCTACAATTATATTATGCTCACTTACCTTCTCCTTACCAGCACTATCTACATGTTTTGCTTTCCACTTTCCTTTCTCTTGTATTTTTTGTTTGGGTGATATTGATAGGGGTTGCTATTGAAATATCATGGAATATGTTCCTATATTTTAAGGGATAGGAATATTTGTACTATTTTTTAGAGGGAGGGTTTACTTGAGATGGAGATCTTGCTATCACTTGGTTCTTCTACAATTATATTATGCTTACTTCCCTTCTCCTTACTGACACTATCTGTATGTTTTTTTTTCTACTTTCTTTTCTCTTATGTTTTTTTTCTGGGTGATATGGGTAGGGGTTGCTATTGAAGTATTGGGGAATATATTCTTCTCTTTTAAGGTATAGGAAGATTTGTAATCTTTTTTAGAGGGGGTGAGAACAATTTTTGTATTTAGTATTACTTTATCTTGACCACCTGACTCCTTTGAGATGCTTCACCAATAATTCCATGTCCAATGGATTATATGGATTATGAACTTTCTCTTTCTGTATATTCTTCATTATACAATTCACTAATAATTGTATCTTCTTCTATTATTCACTAATAATTGTATCTTCTTCTATTATTGTGCTAGGGTTTACTTTCTTCTTTTTTTCCTCAATTATCTCTATTTCACCATGCCTTCATTTTAAGAATTTTTTGATGCATTTTTATTAGTTCTTCCACATCATTCTGATACACTTTGTCCCATATTTAACCATGCCTTTATTTTAGGAATTTTCCAATACATTTATCTTAATTCTTCCACATCATTCTGATTCACTTTATCCCATATTTAACCATACCTTTATTTTAAGAATTTGACAATGCATTTACCTTATTTATTCCACATCATTCTCATTCACTTTGTCCCATGGGATGAAACTACCTTTACTTCATAAAAAGATTCATATGGATTAAGAATGGGTGAATTTCTACTCACAACCTGCTAGAAGGATATTTTCTTTGTAATTGGTTGGACTGTAGTCATGTAGTAGGTTGTTGAAGTTTGACGAAAGCTTACTAGGATTTACCCTCATTTTAGTTTTACTACTACATTTTTTTCTTACACATACATCAGATTTAAGGTCAAATTTACACTTTATAAATGTTAAAGTATAATTTGAAACTTCAAAGATTAAAAATAAAAGAGCTGAACCCTTGTACAAATTAATAATATGGGATTTTTTGTTCCAAAAAAATAGCGATTTTAGATGGTCGAAGGAAAGCACCGTTCAGGGCCCTTGCAAATAATGTGAAATATAAAAGGTGATATAATTAAAGGTTACATTTGGTTGTAGTTTGAATTTTATTTTTATTTTTTTTGTATTAATTTAAAGAGAGGGTTTTGAAAGGGTCCCCACAACCTTATACATACAACCAAACTCTCAACCATAATAACAATCTCTAAAATATTATACCTATTAGGAATAACCGAGAGAGTTTAATTCCTAATAACCATAATGATTCTAGAGAGAACTTAGAAAAGCACAATACTTTGAAGGTAAAACAAACTCTAACAAACTTTGGTCAAAGGGAAAAGCAAGACCGAACACCCCTTCCAATGAGAGCCAAAGGGATGTTTGACTCCTCCTTACAAAAATAAAGCATCATGAGCCTATTTCCTAGCAAGGGAGACTATGTCATTCAAGATATCATTTTTCCACACCAAAAAAGCAACACAGTGGACACCACGGTTTGCCAGCATATCGGCCAGTGCATTCCCCTCATGGAACACATGGTGAATGTTCACCTATTAAAAAGCGTACAATAATCTCCTAGCTTCAAAAATAATATTGAGAACATTCCAACTAGGTGTACACTCCCCTTTGAGCATCTTGATTATGTTCAAAGAGTCACCTTCGATTTCCACATTCTAACAACTAGCATCCACTAACAATTTCACCCCCATATAAGTTGTGCAAGCCTCCACAAAGTGTGAATATTGGGAACCAAGGGGTTCATAAAATGCCATGAGGATATCACCATTCTTGTTTTGCACAATGTTGCCTACTCCAGCCTTGTCGGGGTTACCCTTTGAGGCCCCATCAAATTTGAGTTTTAGCCAATTGGGAGCCGGATGGGCCCACTTAATTCCTGCTCTAGGATCAGGTTCGGGGAGGGGTTCGAGGAAGAAGGCTCCAACCCAATTTAAATTCCAAATCAAATTCATCGGAGGAGGAGGGCACCTTGGGACGTTTACCCACAAAGGCAACCAATACATTCTTCTACGCTCTGTTAATGATCTTAGTACCCACCCTGATAACATCGGTCTCAATGTCATTAAAAGCACGAGCATTCTGTTCTTTCCACACCCCCACCATGCATGGGGAAGCATAATTTTCCACAACCAAGATAGCCATTGGGACATGAATGACGAACACCATTGAAGGATGTTATCCATCAACGTACCTGGAAACACCCAATAAATGTTAAACCAATTAAAAATAAACATAAATACCTGCCATGTGAACGGGCAGCTGAGGAGCAGATGTTGTGTGGATTCCTAGTCTGATTTGCATAGATAGCATCTATTCACCAATGCAACCCCTATTTACGAACCAGGGCTCTATTCATAAGTGCTGCTATTTTGAAATTAAGACCCTAATACATTCTCCTCTTACAAATATGATCCCAAG
This sequence comes from Wollemia nobilis, assembly GCA_028583015.1. NCBI lineage: Eukaryota > Viridiplantae > Streptophyta > Pinopsida > Araucariales > Araucariaceae > Wollemia > Wollemia nobilis. The sequence goes on from JAQPPZ010017095.1 coordinate 8,689,610, forward strand.
CGACCAAGTGGTACTTACCTTTTAAATCCAATCCAGCCCAAAGGAATGTTTTACAAATATGATCAATTTTATTTGTTACTTTAGCAGGGAGCATGAATAAGGACATGAAATAAATGGGTATGCTCTAGAGTGTACTTTGAACAAGTACCGCCTTCCCTGCTTGGCTCAGCAACACCCCTTTCCAAGAGGCTAGTTTACATTGGATTATTTCAATCAAAGGGTCCCACAGTGAGTCTTTCATTCTCCCCACAAAGAGAGGCAGTCCAAGATAGGTCGCTGGCAACGTGGCAATCCTACAATTGAGTATATTCATAATATTTGATTTCTTGGCTTCCATATTGTTAACAAAGTAGAGAAAGCTCTTCGTAAATTTGATCTCCTAACCAGCAGCCCTCTCATAACACAATAAGATCTTTTTAATATCTCGGGCAAAAAATATTGATGCACCACTAGCAATCAGAGTGTCTTCAACAAATTAGTGATGAGATACAGGTGGACATGGGAGAGCTGGACAAAGACCCACCTCTCTGCTCAACCTTCCAATCGCTCTCCCCAAAGCCTCCACCACAAAGAGGAAGAGGAAGGGGGAAAGCGGATCGCCTTACCTCAAACCACGGTGAGACTTAAAAAATCCAGACATCGATCCGTTCACTAGAATGGAGCACCAAACTGAAGAAATGCAAGCTGAAATAAGGGTGACCCACCGATCGCTGAAGCCAAACTTCCTCATCACCTCTTGTAAGAATGGCCACGTCACTTTGTCATAAGCCTTACTGATGTCGAGCTTTAAAAGGAAAGCCTCTCTACCACTGTACTTGACCGAATGAAGAAGCTCATGCATGACAATAGTGCCATCTAAGATTTGTCTACCCAACACAAAGGTGCTCTGAGCCATATCAATGAGATTCGAAAGTAGCCCCTTGAGTCTATTAGATAGAGCCTTAGAGAGGAATTTATATAAAGAATTGCACAAACTGATTGGTCTAAAATCCTTAAATGATGAGGTAGAATCCTTTTTTAGAATTAAGGCAATCAATGTGGCATTCAAGGATTTAGGAATCTCCATCGATCTTTGGGCTTCTCTCAGAGCCTCCGCCACCTCAGACCCACAAATATTCCAATATTTTTGAAATAACAATGGAGGAAATCCATCAGGCCCTGGAGCCTTTAAAGGCCCCAACTCCTTAACAACATTAAATATTTCATCATCTGTGAGCGGGGCCTCCAAACCCACGTTCATTTCCTCCATCACCAACGTAGGAATAACATCTAACATAACACGTTTTACCGCCAAATCCCGATCTGGGGGGACCAAGAAGAGAACTGAAGAAATTGACAACCTCCAATCAAATTTCCTCGCTCTTCCTGATAGAGCTGCCATCCTCCTTAATAATCTCCACTATTCTATTCCTACTCCTCCATCGCATGGTGGATGCATGAAAGAACCGCGTATTCTTGTCACCTTCTCTTAGCCATAATTCTCTCGATTTTTGCTTCTAGTGCAACTCGATATCCGCTTGTTTGTTATGATAATTGGCTAAGCACTCCCTTTCCTCCCTTAATAACACCTCATCGAGTCCCTGTGACTCAATATTTTTCTCTATTTCAGCGACCTTATTTTTTAAAGCTTCCAGCTCCCTAAATATATTACCATACACGTTCTTGTTCCACCATTTTAATTGATGATGAAGCCTTCAAATTTTGAAGGTAACTTTAAAAAGGCCCGATCCCGATGCTTCCTCATCCCACCATTTTTTCACGCAATATTCAAAGTTAGGGAAGTTGCACCACATTGCTTCAAAGCGAAAGGGTCTCGAAACAAAAGAAGAGTTTTCAACAGTCTCCAAAAGGAGAGGATTATGATCCGAGCCCACTCTGGGCAAGGTGGAAAGCACCGCATCCCCAAATAAATCGATACTTCTAGATGAAACTAGCGCTCTATCCAGCCGACTCAGGATCAAACCATTACCCGACCTACTATTACTCCATGTAAAATGCCCCCCTTTCAAATCCACGTCTCGTAATTCTATGGAAGATATGAAATCTGCTAGGTCAGCAAGACTGCGCTCTTCAGGGCCACTTCCACCCCTTCTCTCTAAAGGATATAGAGGGGAGTTAAAATCTCCAATCACTAACCAATGTTCATGAATGAAGGTTTGATGCATTTCTAGAAACAACTGCCAGAAATCTCTCCTTTCATAAGTGGTATTCGGAGCGTAGATATTGGAGACCACCCAATGCCTTTGGGTTTCATTGCACCAGAAAAGAATATTTATCACTCTACGTGAAGCAGAGATTACATGCCCATAAAATTTATGTGAATTCTAAAAAAAAATGAGTCCACCCATTGTTCCCACAACTTCACTGGCCATGAAACCCGAGTCCTTCCATACTGCCCTTTGGATCGATCTCCATGACTCGACCTCAAGCTTTGATTCTTGAATGCATAATAGATCAGGGGCCAATTCTCTTCTCAGGGATGCCAATAAGCACTTCTTAGAGGAGCTATTAAGCCCTCTTATGTTCCATGAGCATATTTTCATGGGAAGGGGGAACTCACTTTATCTCCACCACCTATCGATGAGCTCAAGAAACCATCCAAGCTCAATCATTTTTCGCCTTCACCAATTTTCAGAACTAGTCTAGATTGACCTCCATTGGCCATAGACTCATTGGCCTTTCTTTTCCTGCTTACTTTAGACACAGGCCTTCCAGGTTTATAGGCCTTGCCCAAATCCATCAAACGTCTTCTGTGACTATGGGTTTTAGGGCCAGGAGAGCCCTTCTCCATTACCATCGGCTGAGGAGATGGGGAAGCAGGAGCCACATCCATCACTAAAGCTTCATTTCTTACCACAGAGGGGGAACAACCATCCACACGATTGGCCACACCAAGAGAGAAGGACAGACAACGAGCCATCGAGGATTGTGGGCATTCCCTTAAGGACCCCACCGGGGTCGCCATCTGGGCCTTAGAGCACGATGGACCCAAGTCTTCTGCCAGAGCATTTAGACACTCGAAAGAGTTGTCTAAGGGGATAGAAGCCTCTGCCAGATTGACTTCCAGAAACAAGTCCACCTCTAGCCTATTAGAATTCTCCATTGCAATATTCGAACACATCGGTTTGACCAACTCCTCCTCCCTAACCACAGGTGCCAACAGAGGGGAGGAAAGAGGGGGAGCCAAATTTCGAAGAGCCATCGAAGGAGCAGTGGCTTCCTTGACCGACGGGGCAGTGAACGATTTCTTCTTCCATATTCTTCGCTTCTTTGAGGGGAAATACCAAACAGACTTGCTAACACTAGAAACAGAGGTCGGTCTCTTCCCTTTCTCCACCGTGGACACAAATCCTTGTGAGCGCTGCACCCTAGTAGGGGCATCCCCCGACTTTCTTTTGCAATGCAAATATGAATGACCTTTTCCCCCACAAGCTGAACATGAAAAGCTATCATGTTCGTAGATGATTACCTACTCCCACCTTCCTGCTAGAGAGTTGATCAAAATAGATTTTGGCAGCTCTTTGGACAAGTCCACGAGAACACTCAGGTGAACAAATTGCCTTTTGTCTTCCGACATGGAAGAGGCATCAAAAGAGATAAATTTCCCAATTGCATTGGCAATCTGTTTGAATATGGAGTCATGCCATAAATAGAGAGGGACTTCAGGAAGATGAATCCAAACCAGAACCATGTCCACTTTGTGAGTAGCAGGGTTAAACCCAGAGTCCCATTTCCTCAAATACAACCCATGCTTTCAAAAAACCATGGCCCCTCTTCCAACACCCGATCAACATCAGAGGGGTCCGACAGAGAAAAGAGAAAAAAGTTCCTCGAGAGAAGAGATAAATAGAGGCTTCCAGTCAGCTTCCAATGGGCGATGGCCCATCTCTTTAAAGCATCAACATCCGGTCTACTCCCAAAGAATTTTCCCACTAAATTACCAGACAAATTCGCCAATAGAGAGGACACAGTTGAGTCAGAGACAAATATTTCGAGTTGGGGATGAACGTCTCCATCAACAACCCAATTGGCTAAGTCTACGCTCCCCCCATTCCTTTTGGGTGCAACCTCCCCAATAGCTTGGCCACAAGGCTTTTCCAAAGAAAGAGATTCCACCGGTTCATCTAGAGCTTCCCCACCCGGATACCACATTTCATCAAAATCACACACTAGCAACGCAAAAGAGAGGACCGGATGAGAGAACCACTCAGACAACCGCAAGAATCCAAACACGAATGCAAACCGATGAAATCCAGCCCAAGATCCACCAGAGCGAAGAGCCACAACCGTTGAGCAAAGCGAGAGACATTTCAATTTTTTTTTTGCTTTATATTTGTCCATCAAAATATTCAAACAAACCTAGAGAAGTTTATTTTACAATTTATTCAATACGAAATCATGACCCAGCTATTGAATTTTAATTTTTAAGAAATGATATAAGGTTACATTTTGTTGTAGTTGAATTTTAATTTTTAAGAAGAAAATTTAAAACTCAACTGAAATGTCTTATAGGATAAACTTCAATGTCTTTAACCATTTAAAAGATGATATATTTTTATTTAAAGGTTTTTAAATTGTTTAATTTTTATAATTTATTTTATTGTTTGGTGAATTAAGCTTTTCAAAAATAAAGTTAAAGAAATAGTTTAAATATTTAAATCTTTTTTTTTAAATGAAGAAGCAATATATTAAATATAGCGTCTAAACATACAAAAGTGGGTGGACTGCCACGTCACACCCCATGCACTAGCCAAACTTGCTGAGAAAAACAGTGAGGAAAAAAACCATCAGGTACAACAAACCCCAAGTAAACCACACACTGGCTTTATAAATAGCCAGGACATCGATCAAAACATCAGCAGTAGAATACTAGAAACATGCAAGATTAAGTTCAAGGACACAAGCCATTAAATATTCCAACTCGACCCAAGATGGTTGTCAGACTTATCAGTTGCAGGCTGAGCAAGAGCCTCAAAAGGAGTGTTCCATCCATCAGCATCACCAGCAGTGCCCGAGCTCCAACCAGCATTAGCATCACCATCACTACCCCTCTGAGAACCGACCTGACCAGAAGAAATTAGGGGAGTTCCCCATCCCTGAGGAGCTCTCCAACTAGCCATACAATGCAACTGGTCAGGCTGAGGAGGAGCATCCCAAGCAGAAACTTGCTGAGCAGGGTGGGAACGTAGCAGACCCTACGCTTGATCTCCAGAGGGCTGAGAGCGAGCCCTAGAAGGTGGTCGGTCCCTACGTTGTCTGGATCTAGAACGGGTGCATTGCTCATGCTCCAGGGGGACTCTACTCACAACACATGGGGCATTACCCCAATGATCAATCAACTCCTGCAGATGATTAAGCTCCATTGCAACTTTATTAGCTTGCACCTGAATCTGTAACCAGGCATCATGAAATACCATAAGCTTATCTGAGAGAGAAAAAATAATAGAGGGAGTTTTATCTGCAAAAACTATCTCATTCCTTGACTTCCATATATGAAATAAAATGCTAATTCTTAAAATGTTCCAGAATTCTAGCAAAGGTTGAGAAAACTATGGAGGATCTCCCAACAGATTATGAAGCCAGGTTAAAGGAGTAAGCAAAAAAGGCTGAAAGAAGGACTCCATCCACTCCCAGGCCATCTGAGCTCTATGGCAATTCCAGAAAATATGCAAAGTGGACTCTGCTTCCCCACAGAAAGAGCAAGTGGGAGAAGCAATGCCCAAATGCCTAAGCCTTGAGCCAAGCGACAACCCCTGGTACAACAAACTCCAGATAAAAGAGGCCTGCTTAGGTTCAATATAGGGTGCCCAAGTGAGCTGAAAGTGAGCTCTCCATCTGGATTTGGAAGAGAACAAATCCCAGCGTGCATTAAGCTTGGGCACCATGGGCAAATTGGGTGAAAGCCAGCTGTATCCCTGCTTAGTACTGTAATTAAATAGAGGGACATGTTTATACCATTCCCACTCTTTCCACAAGGGTTGCTGAACAACCTGACCAAGCTTAGGCCACAAGGAGAAAGGTGTATTGTTAATAACCACATCATATGTAGCTTTGTCAATAAACTGTAACCTATATTGTTGTTGAAAATTCTCCCAAGGGATCCAATCACCAGACTGCCTGCAATAAAAATCTGAAAGGGACACAATACCCTTTTTAAAAAAAAAATTAGCATGGATCCATTGAACTTGAGCAAGTGGTTGTCCCTGATACTGAACCACAGGGGACCACCAAACATTCAAATCTGCAATAGTTGCCCCCTTGTGGCGACTGATTCCTTTCCAACGGAGCCAGGGTTTGATTGACTCCCAAGCTCTCCAAAGACTTTGAGTCACAAAGGAACCAATAATTTTACAAGAAATAGGGGCTACAATAATGGAAGGGAAATCCAACCCTTGCCAACATTTCTTGCCAATGGGTAACCCTGTTGCCACACAATTCCTAATCAAAACTTTCCATGCTTCATCCCCTTTAAGAGATCTGATGATCCATTTAGCGCTAAGAGCTAATCCTTGACGGAAATAGTTAAATAGTCCCAAACCTCCTAATTTTTTAGGGAGGCAACAAAATTCCCAGGCTACTCTATGAAAGCCATTTTTCTGAGAGGAATTAGCCCATAAAAAATCTCGTAGAAGCTTTTCCAGCTTCTTATAACAAGCTTGAGAAGGAACCCAATAGGAGGAATAGTAAACATGTGTACTGGCAAGAATTTTAGAGCAGATTTGGAATTTGCCCGCAAGGGACAACTTCTTGGTGATCCAGTAATTGAGCTTGGTCTCTACCTTTTGCACTACATATTCCCAAAGCTGAGAAGGGGTGCTTTGAAAAGCAAAGGGAATGCCTAAAAATTTGAACATCTCCCCTGAATGTATCCACTTCCATTGGTAATGCTCTAACCAAGGTGGAAGGGGATGTGAGGATTGTCTATAGCAAGCAGTTTTCCTCCACTGAATGTTGGAACCAGAGGCTTTGCAAAAAACATCCAGGCTGGAAAGAGCCTGTGTGATAGACACTTCATCTTCAGTGAGCGTTAAGAAGGAATCATCCGCAAAGTGTCCATTAATGAGCTGCCCTTGCCCTCCTGGTAGGGAAATACCCTTAACCAGTCCTTGCGAGGCTTTACGGGCAAGAAGGTACCCAAAGGCTTCAGCTGCAAGCACATAGAGGGAGGGGGCAAGAGGACAACCCTGACGAACAGATCTGTACAAACCAATGCATTCTGATTGCATACCATTTAGCGTGAGAACCGCTGAGGCATCTGTAAATAACATTTTCACAGAATGGACAAAGCCAGGTCCAAAGCCCAGAGTTGTAAGCATTGAGAGAATGAAATGCCATTCAATTCTGTCATAGGCTTTTTCAAAGTCAATTTTAATAAAAAGCGCATCTTGCTGAGACTGTCGTGCCCAGTCCATGCCTTCCCAAACTGCTAGAACATTATCCAGAATATAGCGATTGCGAATAAAGCCTGTTTGCTCAGGCCTCACAATTAGAGGAAGGAGAGGCCGAAGTCTAAGAGCAAGAGCTTTAGCAATAATTTTATAGCTAACATTCAACAAAGTGATAGGCCTCCAGTTGGTGATCACCTCAGGATCACCAGGCTTGGGAATGAACTTTATGTTGCCTCTATTAATGAGTGATCCTAGAGAACCAGAATACAGGGCTTCCTGATAAACCCAAAAAAGGTCTGGGCCGACCATATCCCACAAAGTTTTATAAAATTCACAAGGAAACCCATCAAGGCCTGGCGCCTTGTCATTAGCCATATGAGATAAGGCTTCAGCAAGATCTTCTAAAGCAAGAGGTTTATCACAGGCTTCAGTCTGAGAAGGTGAAAGCTTCGTTGGAACCACCGAGCAACATTCATCCAATGCTTGTTGTCTCTCAGCCGAGAGATGCTGAGCAGCAAAGACCTACTGGTAATGGTGAACAAATGCCTTAGAAATATCAGGCAACTCTGAAAGCCTTTCGCCATTATTCACAATGGCTTTGAACTGAACCGCCTGTCGAGGCGGTCTAAGGCACTGGAAAAATTCCTTGGAAACCCTATCACCGACCTTGAGCCAATGCATTCGGGCACGAAGCTGAGCACCTCGAGCCTCATAGAGCTCAACCTTCTTGAGCTCATGCCGAAGAATCGTAACATGCTATTGCAGAGTGACACTGAGAGGGGAGGCATCAAGTCTAACAGATGCTGAGGCAAACTCCCGCTTTAGGGCCAGATTTGACTTTTTACGCAACTGAGCAAGCTTGACACCAAGATTGCGAAGCAAAGTGGTTGTGCGATTAATAGCATCATTCCACCACTCAATCCAACCCGAATGACCTGAAGGTCGAGGAACCAAATTCCAAACCCTAGTAATGTGTGCAACAGAAGCAGGATGCTGAAGGAAGGAAATATTCAAAAAAAATTGAGAAGAGAAGGTCCTAGCTGGTAGTATGCTCGAAGAAATATTAAAGAGAATAGGAACATGATCTGACACTGTAGAACCCGGAAGAGCTGTCACGGGAGGAGCAGAAGGCACAAGGGGCTGAAAACTAAACCCAAAATGGTCTGTAAGCATGGCTCTATCCAATCGCTTGAGAATACGATCATCCCCACTTTGAAAATTTGACCAGGAAAACCAGAGTGAGTGCGGGAAGTCTTTGGAGGAAGAACAAGCATTGGGGTCAAAAAGCCCTAATTTATTTTTTAGAAAAAACCAAGCTTCGCATTCCCCAACACACCATCGCATTGGGAGGCGGCCCACTTTATCAGAAGTTGTCTCAATCATATTGAAATCACCACAAAAAAGCCAGACAACAGGAGGTAAAGACAAAGCTAACCACCGCCAGAGGGCACATCGGTCAGGGGCATGATTGGAAGCATATACATTTACAATACCAAAAGAATGCCCATCAATTTCAAAAAGAGTCCACACCACCTGATTAGAAGGGTCCACTCCCCAAGTAACCAGATGAGATTGCCAGGTGGGAGCCACAAACGTGATAGCTCCACCTCGACCAACTGCATGATTAGTTGCATAAAATTGGTTGCCAGGCCAAATAAACGAACAGGCACAATGCAAGTTAAAAGCAGAAACCTTAACTTCTTGTAAACAAAGAAAATCAAACCTGCCATGCAGACGACAAAGTTTATCAACCTCACTACGGACCAAGTACTTACGAATTGGGTCCGTTAAGCCTCTGACATTCCAGGAGAGAAATATCATGAGGAACTGTCAAGCTGCATATCACCTTCAATAATCTCAGAAGCCCCTAGATCCCCAAGCGAGGAGTAAGAGTTTGAGATAAATCGGTCGTGATTTCCTTCTAGAAACATGGTATAAGGGCGTTTATCAGAGCTGGGACTGCGAGACCTTCTCGCTCGAGCCTTTTCAAGGGCCGCATGTAAATTACTCTGCAAACCCTCATTCTCCACCATAGTAGAAGCCCTGTGAGAGGACGATGGTGCGACACCTTGCATGGCCATTTTATCTTTCGGTGCATGCACCAGAGGAGCCATTCACGGACCAGTAGGTTTACCCAAGGGCTTGATTGGATGATTTCATTTGGCAACAGTAGTCCAGGAATCCTGCGAACCAGTCTGCGGGGTTCGTTGCTCATCGGGAGCAGCCCTAGATGGCAGCGCATGCGTAGAGCTTGTAGGGTTAGTTGTAACCTTATTATGCCTGAAACGCCCCTCCATGAGCGGGCAATATTTGATCATATGTGCTGCCGACTGACAACGAAAGCAGGTATTTGGGAGATTAATATAGACTAGCTTCTGAACAAAGGAGGTATCCCCAACACAAATGGTAAGATGGTCACGGAGATCCTTGGAAAGATCTATTTTCACACAAACCCTGCGATAGGGCCGAGCACCAAAAAACCTAGGATTCTCAATGCATACAAAATGACCTAAAGGGGCAACAAGGGTTTCTAGGAAAGGCCAAAGAGCCGGTGGGAGGCCAGGGAATTCAACCCACACTGGCACCTCCAGGGAAGCACCCTCTTCAATAGAGAAATCGTGGGACCAGGGCTGAAATACTAACAAAGAGTTACGCACATACCAGGGGCCATGGTTAAAAACTGCATGCACATGCTCAGGAGCAGGGAAACGGAACAGAAAAAACCCCTTAGTCAAATTTTGAATTCCATCAACTTCTATACCATGAGGAGTCCAGTAATGTTGAATCCAGCTACGGATTAGCGACTCATTGGGGATTCGACCCAAGAAGTATCCAATAAGAGTGTTACTTTCTAACCAGCTACAAGACTGATTGAAATCATCAAAAGGAATAGTAACATCGGGCACCTGATTCATACCTCGTGGAAGACCTTCGGGACGAACTTCCTCGGTTGCTTGTTGCATGCCATAGCCAAGTCCAGTAGCTTCGATAGGAGTCGAAGCCGCAACATTCCCAACGGCCATCTTAAAAGGAAACCAACCACCAAGGTGATAAATGTGTAACGACGTGGAGTTTAGGGGTGACGACCGACCAAACCCTACACAAAGCCCTATGCATACAACGTCGTAAACCTAGAAAAAAGCAAATCTCTTGGCTCTTGACCACCTCTCGCATTCCGCAAATAATTTTAAATCTTATTTATCTTTGATAATAAAACATTGTTAAAGACATAATTGATTCTCTTATATAAATTAAATATATATATATATATATATATATATATATATATATATATATATATATATATATATATATTTTTTTTTTTTTTTTTTTTTTTAAATATGTTGATGTATTTTTATTAAAAAGTTTTTAAATTGTTAAACTTTTATAATATATTTTTTTGTTTGGTGAATACAAAGTCGACTTTGAATAAGTTATCATATATTCTTAACGTTACCAAACAAAATATTTTATTTCTAAACTACCTAGACCTAAGGAAGACATCACAATAAAATCTTCTTCTAGACTCTGGGGAAAAATGAAATAGTTAAAAGAAATCTATTCAATTTCTGACGTAATCTATTTTAACGGAACTTCCGAAACAAAAGCTCTTCGGTAATTTATTTTTATTTAACTTATTAATTATATTTATATTATTTTATTTGAAAACATATGTTATTACTTCTATCATAGTAAGGCTATAGCACTCCACACTTGAGAATAATTTCCCGTGAAAGTATAATTATTGCAAGTGTTAAATTAAACCATTAATAAAGTCATCAATGTTTTTTATTAATTAATTTATTTGGTGAAGGTTTTAATTATATTTATATTTGTGCTATTAAATATTAAAAAGTAAATGGCCACCATAAGTAGATTTATTTATATTCTTGAGAATAGAATAATAATAAATAAATAAAAATTATTCATATAGGTGTGAGTAAGTTAAAACATGATAAATTAAAGAATATGTAGTATGTTATATTTGACGTATCATTTCTTATGATTTCAGTGGTATAAAATGTTTAAAATGATTATGGTGGGTGGTTATAGGGGTGGACTGCGTGAAGATCTATGTGGTGGTTATAGGGATGGTCTGCATGAAGATCTATGTGGTGTCTTTTGGGACAAACAACACAAAATACTATGGTGTCCATAAACGCTAGACAGCCTACTCGAATTCGTGGCGACTGCCGATTCCACCATGTAAATTAAAAATATAAATATGATGTGTCGTAAAAGTTGTGTTTTTGTGGGCTCATCAAATGGACGAGCCTCTTTACAATGATAAAGTTATCCCCTTCCAATTCTATCTCCTTCATCTTCATCATATTATCCACCCACTAGTTGTTTACTTTGTCAAAATTGTCTATACATATACTAAAAATTATTTTTTCTTATTCTTTCCTTGAACATGTATACATGATATTCATGGTTTCCCTTCCCAACTAGACATTCTCCATTAAATTCTTTACATTAATTCATCAAATAATATTTATTTAAATTTTTACTTGATCAAAGTCTTGGTCTCATGGCCCCACACTCTTTTCATTATAGCCAACACAATGAGAATAAAAAATTGAAAGGCTATTTTTGCCTACTATGGGCTTGCTAGGGGCCTCTATGGGTCTATTGTGGGTCTACTAAGGGCCTTTGAGGGCTTTTTGTGGGCCTTTGTGGTCTATTGGGGGCCTTTATGTGATTATGGTGGGCCTTTAAGATATTTTAACTATGTCCTTCATCATGCAATTGCAGAATTTGCAGAGGCATTAATTACCAAAATTTTAGATGGGTCTATAATTTAGCAATAATCAGTTTATGACCATGGGATGATAACAAACAAGAGGTAGCATCATAAAAATCTGATCAGGCTCAAAATCATCCAAAACTACAATCTAAATAATTTTCTACAAATAAAAAACACCATCATGAAGTAGTCGATCATTGTAGTGGATATCGTGCGCTCTATGCACTATAGGGACACAATTTTGTGCAATAAAAACATCCAAAAATGAAAAGAGTGGTAGATGGTCATGGGATAGCTTGCTTGAATCTAGAAGCCCCCACATTTTTACTACATTCATTTGTAGATGCTTTTGGTGCAAGAATTTTTTGATGGATTAGCCTATGAGATGGATACGTGCAGGAAAAATAATCATGGACAAAAATAAAGTAAACGTGGACAATGTCAAAGCTAGGGTACTCGAGGTGTGACAATAATTGTAACAAAAATATAATGCAAGGGGTGGATCAGGGATGCAATAATAAAAATTGGTTTTATGAAGCTTGAATCATAAGCATAACATAAATATCCCACAATTAAAAAAATGAAGCTCTAAGGTTTGTTCCTCATATCAATGATCAAACCCTAAATGAACTCTGTATTTGTCTAACAAAGCCTTAGTATTTATGATAAGTAGATATTTTCCTTAAAACAAAACCATAAGACCTCAATATATTGCTTAACAAATGAGTCCATACTTATAGATAATCCTCAATTTGAACCCAAAATACTTGAAAATATGGAAGAAAATTGTGATATTTGAAATCAAGGTAAACTTAAACCAATGATTTCAAACCATGAAATACATGGATCTTGAGGGTAAATGGAGAAACACCATGGAGCTATATTTGCATACTATGAGCAATGGTATGTGAGTCAGATCTACATACTATGAGCAATACTAAGTGAGACAGATCTATAACTGTATGTGACTATGACAAGCCACAGTGGGGAGGCACATAGGTGCTGCAAATGGTCATAGATACTTTTATTTTTTTATTTTAATATTCTTGCTCAATGTGTCATCCCCCTTTTTTAACTATATTTTGGTAACAATGCATGCCCTTTGAAGGTGAGTGTCACATGCTGTTATTTTCCACTATGAGGTATTGGGAAATTATGACAAGATCTCCTCCATTGTTGGACCAACTCACAAAAAAATTGATATCCACCAATATTGGCCAATAAAATGGATGTATTCATGGTTCCAAGAAGTTAAGCTTCAAGTACTACCATGAATCCTTATCTATTAGCTTTCTAGTTTCTAATCCACTTATAAAGTGGAGAGCATACTACTTAAGTTTTGGATAAGGAAGGAGAGAGGAATTTTCCACACAAATTTGGGAGGGAAGAATTGCCAAAGAGGTAATTCCCCCTCAATTTATAAGGCAATAAAGGGTCCTTCTTTTGATACCAAATGTTGGAAGTATAAAATATGTTATTATTGATTGAAGTATGACTACATATAGATAACAAAAACAAGAGACATTAGTGTTTTTCTCTTTACAAACCCTAGTACCTCTTTTTTTATATATTTATATATACTCATCCTTCAATCCATAAGAACATCTATTATACTTCCCACAATTGATGTACCCATGAAGGATATGGTAAAACTTTGAAAGTGGAAGATGTTCTTCATGTAAAATTGGAGTGAAGTGGGGTAAGCAATATATTAGAATATAAATTTATTTTACAACTACCTAAAAAGACAAGGTAGTAGTTAGAGGTGGGTTGAATAGTACCATTGAAGTTCATGCACCAACTATGAATAATAACATGTATAAATTGTATAATTGTGGGAAATGATAAGCAAATTCATATACTCCTTTTCAATTTTAGTTGTACCACTTGTTATGTGCCTTTGGCTTGTGGTAGAATTTGATATAAAAGTCATTTTATTTTAATTTGTGTGGGGTTTTCCAAAGCCTAAGAGAAGGTAGTTTTAGTTATGTTTTTGGGTCCTTGAGAATACATATTTTCATCTTTGTGTGTGCATTTCTATAGTCTAAGAAGTGTTTGATAGTATGTTGGGTCTGCATCTTAATGGTGTGATAAGCAGTTGCATCCATTCTATGTCAAGAGAATATCAAGATAAGTCTAATATATTTTATTTAATTCATATTTGCTAGTATGTGGGTCCTTGTAGCTTGAAAGAAGGCTAAGTATACATACATTCATATACTAAATTATTACAAGAAAAATAAAGAGCTTGAATTTTTATTTTAAAATAGCTAGCACGTAGAAACAAGCCTACATATCAAAAGGAAGGTTTAGGACTAGCAAGATGTATCATCCGAGTCATGGGGATACTTTACTAAATTCAATCAAGGTATCCTTAATGGAGATGAGAAGAAAAAGTCCAAAAAATACAAATTGAAGTGATTCAATCATGGAAATTTTATACACTTTTAGCGGGAATGCAAAAAAAAGAAGCTTGATATGCACAATAGACAAATAATAAATACAAATAGTATGGTAATTCAAGATTAAAGAGAAGGCAATATCTTATTTACATATTTATATACTCAAAATATTAAAAATATTGTTTACTACCTGTAATCAGAAGCTAATCAACAAATGGATTATGATAAAAAATGTAATAACTCTATAAAAAATATGTTAAATTAAAAAACATCTTTCTTGGTAATTATTTTGTGAGTAATATTGAATATTATGATGATGTGTTTGCTAAAATGAACAACAAATAAGTAAATAATATTAAAAATGTAACATGTTCCTATTTTAAATAAGAACCTTCTTTTAATTTATCAAATTATGAAGCAAAGGTATAAGGTAGAATTTTAAAAAGGGAAATATTTGATAAAAGATACAATGAAAGAATAAAAAGTGTCTGCTATAGGTAAATTAAAGTAAGTAATATACATATTCAATGCAAACAATTAAAGTAAACATGCTTTGTTTAAAAATAATGTAGGAGTGAACAATGACGCTTAATATGTGGACATATTAATTATGAAAGTTTAGGATTGATGGTAAAATCAGATATCATTTATAGTCTTTCTAAAATCAAACCTAATTTAAGTGTTTGTGAGGCTAGTTTGTGTGGAAAGCAACATAGGAATAAATTTGAGAAAGGATAAGCAGAAGGATCAAATGCACAATAAGAGTTGGTGTATAATGATGTTATGGGAACATTTATCTTTCCATATTTTGTAGGTAAATAGATGATCTATATTTTTATGATGATTTTAAATGAACAATAGATGTCTATATTTTTAAACAAAAAGTGAAGTGTTTGAAAATTTTAAGATATTCAAATTTATTGTTAAAAATGATGGAAGAAAATTTAAAGTTCTTAGAAAAAATAATGAAAAGGATAAAAGCTATTGTGACATGTATACTAAAAATTTATATACACACCAAAATTAAATAGGGTTATTGAAAGAAACAATACGACACTAAAATAAATAATGATATGTATGGTAAAAACTTTAAATTTACCACTACTTTTGGGATGAAGCAATGAGCACTGCAACATATATTCACAATACATCTCTAATAATGGTAGTAATGAGTATGACACCCTAAGAACATCTTGTGTGTATGATGAATAAAGTTATATTGGGATTAAAGCAAATAACTATAGTATGGTGTACAAAAATTGATATGTACTTCAAGGATGAAAGTTTTGAAAAATCCCCTCAAACCTTAATTTTTATGTGAACATTCTTTTATGGTAACCTGTTGATTGTATTTATTTATATATATGATTTGATAATCACATGAAATTACATTTGGTTGGTTTGTGTTGTAAAAATAAGACCATGAATGCATATAAGATTGACGAATTTTTTATTGCTCTATTATTTTTTAGGTATTCAAGTGTTAGAAAAGGGTGATATAATAATGCTCTCTCAAACTAAAAATACACATGATGTATTAATGAAATTTAAAATGCAAAAATATAAAGTTACGCCTACACCAATTCAATTAGGTATTAAATTATCTAAAAATGATAATTAAAAAAATTTTGATGTTAAATTGTTTAAGCATTTTGTAAGGAATATTATATATTTGACAATATCTAGGTCTAACATTGCATATGTAGTTAGTTTGATTCGATTTTGATATCATACCTTAAAATTTCCCATTGTAAAACATCTTAAAGGGTCTTGATGTATATCAAACAAACTCAAAAATTGAGATAAAATACTTCTATAAAAATGATATATGTTTGATAGGTTTTAGAGATGTTGATTGGGAAGGTTGTGTTGATGATTGTAAGTCTACTATAGGATATGTTTTTAGTATTGTATCAGGTTCTATAGCATGGTGTAATGTGAAAGAAACAACAATTGCATCGTCATAAATAGAGGTAGAATATCCAAAATCTTAAGTAACAACTTATGAAGTTGTTTGTTTGAAAATAGTACTTGATGGCTTGAATTTTTTACAAAATAAACATTCATTATTTCTATATGATGATTAAGCACAATATGATTAAAAATTATTCCTCTCTACTATGTTAGGACTAAGCATATTGAAATCCATTGTTACTATATTAGAGAGTTGATACAAAATTATGTAACTAAACATAAATTATGCAACAATAAAGACCATGTTGCAAAAATAATTACCAAATCATTGTTAGAAATAATGTTTGTTAAACTTAGAAATAATCTAGCTATCAAAGTATTAATGTAAATAGGTATCTAATAAGTTGTATGATCCATAGAAGAGGATGAACTTCTATTTGGTATGTTTTTTAGTCTTGGGAAAAATAAGAATATCCTTAGGACATAGGCTAAGGAAAATACATTTATAAGGATGTTAGAATATAAATTTATTTTTGAATAATATGGAAATATTGCATAAGAGCTAGAAGTAAATGGAATAATGTGATCAAATTTTCTTAATCATAAACATGTATAAATGCTATAGATATGGGCAATGAGAAGATATTTTGTATGATTATTTTTATTTTTATTTGTGTCTTCATTATGTGCTAGCTAATACATTGCACCATGGGCTAATAATACTTCATGTATGACCTTCAATAAGGTGCACATCATTGTTCCTTCTATAGGCTCTATTTAGCTTTATAACACATCAATAAATTTTCCATGGTGGTATCAACTAACCACACTATCACGTTGAATAGCGTCTCTTAGTTTGACACATCATGTCTATCATATTAAAAATAATGCTTAAGGTTGAATAAAACTAAACTTCAATGGGGAAGCTAAGGGAAATCCAGGTACTATAGGGGTTGGAGGACTCATAAAGGATGACAAAGGGGTTATTCTTTTAGCCTTTGCTAAATTCTTAAGTATTTAGTCTAGTTTTTTTTACTGAAGATATGGTGTTTTATCAAGGGGTCATGCTCTTGGAAAAGTGTAATGCAAAGAAGATGTTGATCAAAGGTGACTCTCTTTCCATAACTAATATTGCTAAATGAAAACATTCCCCTCATTGATCCATTGTAGATTTAATAGAAGTTATTTATCGTTGCATTGAGAATTTGGAAGGTGTTGAATTTAGACACACCTTTAGAGAAGGAAATAAGGAAGCTAACCTGTTGGTCAATCAGGGGGTCAATCAGAATGCTCTTAAAAACTAGATGCAGGATTTCCCTGGCTTTTTTACATAGTGTGTTCTGGTTTCAAATTTTGGTCTCTTTTTGTGTTCAGTTGATAAGGTGCTCCCTCTTGTTTTTTGTCGAAGGACTTTTCTTTGTTCTATCTATTTGTGGTTGTTTTGTTGTATCCCATTTCCCCTTGGGGTTTTTCTCCTCTTTATTTGCTTATTGTTCTTGTTTCAATTGTGTCTCTCATTGTAAAAAGTTAGAGACCCTTTCAAAATATTGTGTTTTCCTACTAATAAAAACATGTTATATAAATAAAATATAATTTAGTTGAATTTAAATTATTAAATATTTGTTCTCAACATTAGATTGAATTATTTTATTTTTATTATTTTAAATAATTATAAAAAATGTATAGGACCAATTTTATAATATTTCCCTATATCAAATAAAATTAAAAATAATAATATAATTTACTTTTATTAATGCCAATTTCTTGAATCATAAAATTAAATTAACATTTCTTATATAAGATCCCAAAGGAATGCAAACAACTAAAAGATAGCAACTTCGAATCAAATATTACTAATTTACTTAAAAATTTCTTGTATAAGATCCTAAAGAATGCAAACAACTAAAGGATATTAACTTAGAATCAAATATTACTATATAAAATGTTTATCAATAAAAATATATATTAAATTGAATAACAAAGTTTGGCTTTAAAAACATATTTAAATTATATCATAAAAAATAATAGATGTAAAAATAGAAAAATGTAACAAGATGATAACATTATTTATCTTTGAAAACTCACAATTTAAATTAAATGCCTTTATAGTTATATTTAATATACTTTTAAACATAAAACATGGCCATCACTCGTCAACTTTCTTAGTACCTTAAAAATTCGTATTAAATTTATATTAAAATTAATTTTAAAAATGTATAGATGCACTTAAAAGAAAACAATTTGCCATATATAATCAACTTATGATAAAGAAAATAATTTTTTAAATAAATTAGATTCAAATTTAATTTTTGGTAAGCTTTTGCTAGTTTTATACGTAAACATTTTGAGAGAGCGGAGACCGTTCGAAAGAGAGAACCCACCCCTCTTGTATTTTCATGAAGTCAAATCTCTATCAATTTGAAATAATTAGAACGACACTGAATTTTCAATGGAATATAAGGGTCTGATTTTATAGTATTTATTTCAATGTAAGAATAAAAACGGTGATATTGTTTCCCAACATTCCAGGTCGACCTGTCCACAAATATCAGATATTGTAGAAAACATTCGTATCGTTTTGAATATGTTTTATCCTCATGCATGGCAACTTTAAAACAAATCAGTCTATTATAAAATAACTATTAATATCCAGAAAGGAATGCCCATTTGTTTACGAGAGAGACTGCCAAAAGATGCAAATGGCCCCTTCTCTCCGCATTACAACAAAAAAACTAAAGGTTACATGGATTTATTTGATAATGCTGAGACAATACCAACGAGATAAAACTGTTCCAATAGACTAAACGATTGATGGTAGCCTCCACCAGCTGTTATTCATAAATACTTATCCCAATCTTAAAATCAACTGAAATTATATAATGCGGTAGAACATGCAGCAAATATTATATGTGAATGATTTAACTTCACCTCTTCATGAGGCTATCAATCTGAGCATACCAATCAATAGATGGGTGGTGGAGGGGAAGTGTACTTATACTTATGAGAGGGTGGTGGCGGGGATTTGTAATGGTATAGAGGAGGTGGAGATGAGGATGGCAGTGGAAGGGATTTTTAATGGTATGGTGGTGGAGGGGACTTGCTGTGATACGGATGAGGCGGAGATGGAGGTGGTGGTGGAGGGGACTTGTTGTGGTACGCATGAGGCGGAGATGGAGATGGTGGTGGAGGAGATTTGTAATGGTACGGAGGAGGGGAGGGGAATGGCGGTGTAGGAGATGGCAATGGTGGCGGAGGGGACTTGTAATGGTATGGCGGGTGAGGAGATGGAGAAGGTGGGGGTGGTGATTTATAGTGGTAGGGGGGAGGAAGCGAAGGAGATGGTGGTGGAGGAGATTTGTAGTGGTAGGGAGGTGGAGGAGATGGGGAGAGAGGTGGAGGGGACTTGTAGAAGTATGGGGGAGGAGGGGATGGAGATGGCGGTGGTGGAGATTTATAGTGGTACGGAGGAGGAGGAGAAGGTGATGGCGGTGGTGGAGATTTATAGTGGTACGGAGGAGGAGGAGGAGGTGATGGCGGTGGTGGAGATTTACTGTGGTATGGAGGAGCAGGAGAAGGTGATGGCGGTGGTGGCGACTTAAAGTGGTATGGAGGAGGAGGAGAAGGTGATGGCGGTGGTGGCGACTTAAAGTGGTATGGAGGAGGAGAAGGTGATGGCGGTGGTGGCGACTTGAAGTGGTATGGTGGACGAGGTGAGGGGGATGGCGGTGGGGGAGATTTGTAGTGATAAGGGGGAGGAGGAGATGGAGATGGAGGTGGTG
The DNA here is from genome assembly GCA_028583015.1 of Wollemia nobilis. Lineage (NCBI taxonomy): Eukaryota > Viridiplantae > Streptophyta > Pinopsida > Araucariales > Araucariaceae > Wollemia > Wollemia nobilis. The sequence continues at coordinate 8,709,840 of JAQPPZ010017095.1, forward strand.
GAGAGTTGTAGTGGAAGGGCGGAGGGGGTGATTTGTAATAAGAGTTAGGGTACTCAGCTGAGGCCAAGGCCACCGTAGACAGTGCAAAAGCAATTAGAAACCTCATTGTATTGCAGTGCAGCCTTCCAGATTCCATCTCTATGCCGCCCCTGTTGTGCATTTGTTGTTGAGGTTGTCTGATCTTGTGCTATTTATATATAATAATGATACACACGTTTCTTCCAGGTGGTGTGATTGGTGAAGTGGGCTTGATGTATATCTGTGAAGCATGATGCAACTCTTACTCGTCCATAGTGTTGAACAACTCATCTTGAGAATGATCGGTGATGGATCTTACAGAAAGGTTTACTAATTCAGTTGGTGGAGTCGTCTGAGAAGATAACAGAAACTACGGTTGTCACATCTGTTGAGCGGAGACGCTCTAGTGAACCTTGTCGTCTTGACTAGTTAGGGTTCTTTCTCGTTTTAGAATTGGATCAAAATGAATCTCTGAATTATTTTTACAACCAGTTACAGTCAGAGTTCACGTCCTCCATTTTGCAGTTATTCTGCCTCCCATTGTTATTGTCATGATAATATAAGTGTACGGAGTCGAAATACGACAATAACATCATGTGAACCATTTTAATTATTTAAACTAATCGATAATGTTAGCACCTCCCAGACTTAGATCATCTCATATTCTAAACTTAAAGGAAAATCCTATGCTTCACCATGGATTGATTCATAGCACGTCCAATTGGTTTCATTCGTGAAATATTAATTAATAAATAATGTTAAAGGTTTGATAAGATAAAAGAAGTAATAGTTAGATATTTAGTGTTTTGTATTAATATATCAATAATATCATTATAGCAATGAAACTGATCCTTCCCCAGATTTTGATATTCTAGTTTGGATCATTTGGATTTCTTTCTTTTGCAGTTCCTGTTTTCAACATCCATTAAATTTAGAAAGGTCAATGCCTACTTATTCTTACGACTGTGTCAGTACTATCTTAATGGCTTGTGGGCTGGACTGCACCAGAATACAAGTTTCCGCCAAAATTTCCATTCTAAGAACCAAAGCACAGGTTGAAAATGTAACCTCTTATCATTATTGTCATATATTCTTCCAGTGTCGCTTTCCCTTGTTCTGGCAACCACTACATGAATATAAATTTCTCTATAATAATGAACATTTCTTTGTTCCGCGTTGGTTGATTGGGTTAAGTGGGCTTGGTGTGTATGCGTTAAGCATGATGCAACTCTTACTCGTCGATAGTGGTGAGAATGATGGGTGGTGGATCTTATTGAAGAGTCTACTAATTTAATTGATGGACTAATGGGAGCCGATGACATAAGCTACAGTTGTCTTTGATGCACAAGACGCTCTAGTAAAGTTTATCGTCTTGGCCGGGATAAGGCTCATTATCGTTTTAGACTGAGCAGAGTGATATTTTTGAAGTACGTTATGTAGTCTTTTACAGTCTGAGTTTGTCTTCCATTTAGACGGCTCTTCTGCCGATCATAGTTATTGTCATCATAATATCAGTTGTACACAGTCAAAGATACCATAACAACATCATGTGAACCATTTTAATTAACTAAAATAGTATATAATGTTAGCAAATTTTAGCACCTCCAAACGTGGGAACACGTACTATTTCAAAAAGGGATAATTTATGCGTCACTTATACAATTTCTAAAAACTGGTACTTAGGCCTCGGCTAATAATATATTTTTTCTGTCGATATTCTTAAGATGATATGTTTTGAATTTTGTTTAAGAAGATATATGTTGGAATTATAGGGAGTGACCCTTATTGAGTAATTCACTTTGACCTATATTAATTCAGAATTTATTTTTATTTTTATTTTTATTTATTTATTTATTTTTTGATAAATATATCTACTTTTCATACATTCATCTACACTAGGGTTCATCTACACTAGAGTTTGAATATTAAACCTTCTAAAAAAGAACCAAAATTTAAACCGTTACAATGTTTGTAAAAATTTTAAATTGATATATCTTTTAAATTTTATTAAAACAAAAATTTATATAACCCTTTGTGAAATTCACTTACCTCTTTTATTAAATTATTTATTTTAATTAAAAATATATTTAATAAATTATTTTTAATTAATTTATAAAATTTAAAAAATTTCATATATAATTTAATCAATAATAATATTATTAAAATGTTTTAACTCTTTAAAAAACATGTATATAACTTCACCAGATTTAGATGTTTGTGATTTTAGAAGTCAAATAAACTCAAGTCCTTTATCAGATTTAGATGTTTGTGATTTTAGAAGTCAAATAAACCCAAATCCTTTATTATGATTGATAGGTTAATTGTTTAAAATTATTTGAAAGTTAAATATAAGTTATAATATAACTCTTTAACAAACATGTATATAACTTCACCAGATTTAGATGTTTGTTCTTCTAGAAGTCAAATAAACCCAAGTCCTTTATTATGATTGATAGGTTAATTGTTTTAAATTATTTTAAAGTGAAATATAAGTTATAATACTTTTATTTTTTTAAGATATTTTTTTTAATAATCAGGTAAATGCAAGTCTTTTATTATGATTGATATTTTTTTAATAATCACCAGATTTAGATGTTTGTTCTTCTAAAAGTCCAATAAACCCAAGTCCTTTATTATGATTGATAGGTTAATTGTTTTAAATTATTTTAAAGTGAAATATAAGTTATAATACTTTTATTTTTTTAAGATATTTTTTTAATAATCAGTGGAACGCTATTGTGTTGAGAGTGATAAATGCAAGTCTTTTATTATGATTGATATTTTTTTAATAATCAGGTAAAAAGTTTTATGATTGATATTTTTTTAATAATCAGGTAAAAAGTTTTTAATGGAACGCTATTGTGTTGAGAGCGATTTTGAGCGATTTCTGTTCCGTTAAATTTAGAAAGGTCAATGCCCACGTCTTTGAGAGCGATTTTTGAGCGATTTTTGTGTCCTATCTTAATGGGCTTCTGGCTTGGCTACACCACACTCGAAACATAGGTAGAAAATGTGGTCTTTTATTATCATTATATTGTTTGAAATAGAGAGTTTACTTTGTAGCAGAGCGAGTCACTTTGTAGATTACCGGTTGGTCTGTCAGAGTCACTTTGTAGATTACCCGTTGGTCTGTCAACCACCGAATGCATAGATATTTTGTGTCGGTGGTGCTTGATGCTTGACTCACATTGAATACAACTATATGCAATCTCTGGCCGCTTGTAATATTTTTCTTGTAGATCTTTCCTAAACACATGCTTTTTTATAGTATTTTTCTTTTAGATTTTTCCTAAACACATGCTTGTTAAGTTTTTAAAAATATATACGTAGAGACTTGAAAGCATTTTTCTCCACATAATTAAGGAAGATGGTTGTTGATTTGTTCTTTCAAACTATTTATATATTATTATTGTTTCTCATATGTTGCTTCCAATGTAGTCACACGTTACCATACCAAATTCCACAACGAAGGTGGCAAAAAGGAAAAAATAAAAAAAATAAAAAACACAACTACTCCGGTGGTCTCGTCTCAGTTTAAAAGAAAATAAATAAACGAGTAACTAGTTTTTAATATTTTAAAATTTAAATAAAGGATATAAGTTTAATCAATTAAATATCTTGTCCATGAGGAGACTTATTAATGGTGGACAAAATGTTAGTAATATCATTATTAATCATGGTATGATAAGAGAGGATGATGCCATCTTAATTTGATCGAATTCAGGAAGAAATAATTATATCTTTGGCTTTATGTCACCTTAAATAATAAACATAAATGTTTTATTTTTAACAAACTTACATACACATTTTAGCATGGTTTAAACCTGCCCAAATTTCTAATAATTACCACAAGAATAATAAATATAAATGTTAGTATAATATTAATATGAGATCATAATGTAATATATTAAATAATAAATATGATTGGTGTTTTTGAAGGTTAGGTGGGTTGGTAAGACATTGGGCACTTACTAATAAGAGACCTAGCTTTTAAACCTTGGGGGCATGCCTAATATGAGCAAAGGTAGTAGTGTGACCTAAGTCAAGAGACTTAGCTTTTAAACCTTGGGGGAATGGCTAATATGAGCAAAGGTAGTAGTGTGACCTAAGTCAGTTAAGTGTGCGTCAACTTGATTTGATGACGACTATACCAACTCCAAGCCACCAAGCATCTCCCTCACTCTGGGTCATGTTTATCAAGGTGAGGATAATGGTTATAGTGGTAGCACCTTGATTTGATGCTACAATCAGAGGTAATACAACTTCACCTGTGACCAATTGTTAAAAAATAAAGGTAGTTATTGATTTCTTTATGTATCAAAAATAAATAAATAAATATGATTGCTTTTTGTTTTTTTGATACATAGAGGGATTGGTTACATCCACACTATTTTTATTAACTTCCAAGTGGTTTAAACCACAATTTTTCTCCTCTGAACAAGCCTATACAACCTTGTTGTTCATTATTGAAGTGAGAGAGGGACCACTTGCTCAGTATTCATACTGTCATCGTCTATTTAGCATACACTTAGAGAATTTAGATCAAAAAACTACCTTTGCAACATGTATACCCTTAAGATTTGGACCTACATATCTTCATAAGTGTCTGGTCAAACAAATAATTACCAATCAACCTACCCTTTAAGGACATAAATATGATTGTTATTATAATACCATAATATTGTAATATGAGTGTGAAGACCATTTTAATCTCAAATAACAAATTAAAAAACATATATATTCTTAAAAATATGAAAAAGTTTCTCGCCACATTAGTTGTATGGTGGCAAATTTGATTGATGAAGCTGTTGATATTTCTCGATCCTTGGATGAAGTTTTGATGGTGCACATTTTTAGAGAAGGCAATTCTGTAGCGGACTTAATGGTGAATATTGGGACATATCTCCAAGGATCTTCTATTTGGCAAAGGTATTTCCCTCCTAAGCTCATCCATTGTATTCATAATGATCTCCATTAATTGTTGGTAGGTGTTTTGCTTATTCTTGCTTGAGTGAATGGGGTTTTGGAGTTACAGGTATTTTTGGTCGAAGTTTAGATAGGCGGATGGTATTTATTCCCTAGGCATTGTGGAGACACTTACCTTTCAAATTTTGTCTCCCTCCTTGTATTCAGTGTCAAGGAATGCCCAAAAGCTTCTCTAGATTCTATTAGAGTATGCCCTCTTTTCAAAGTCTTGCCCTCATTTTTGGTTCTGGGTAAAGGCTTTGTTTTATGGATTGGCTTCGAACCTTATTTTGCATGTATTTTCACATGCTCATTGGTTACTGGTGGTTTCTCCTTTGGATTTGTTATCAGGAGAGTTCCTAGCATGGTGATTATTCTCATTTTTTGGATTTGTTTTTAATAATTCTTTTCTATATTTTATGCCTTGGACTGTTAACCCCTTTTCATTCCTTGGTCTTGGAGTTGTCTCCTATGATGTGCCCCTTTGTTTCTTCTCCACTTTCTCATATTATTTCTATTTTTTGGCTAGCTGGAAGTGGGGAATGGATTTGTCTATTTGGGCATGTGTTTTGTGGTAGTTTCTCTCTCCCTCATAGGTCTAGAAGGATGCCTATGCCCTTGTTTTAGTTTTTAGAGCTCCTTCTTGTATTCATGCTTATGCATTTTTTCATGCTTGCTCTCCTCTTTTCTATGTTTGGTTGGTGAAGTTCTGGCTCAGTGGCTATTTTTAACGCTCATGAGGCTCTAGTGTTAAGGACCTTTGTTTTTTAATTTAGAGTTTTTGTTTGGCCTATTATGGTATTGAATTTTTATTTATGCTCAGGTTGGTTATGGGGTCTCTTATGTTTTGATGTGTGTGTAGATGTCTTCCTCTCTCGTTTCTTAGTGTGGACTGTAGGGGTTTTTTATGATTGGTTTCTTGTGTACTTATTGAATATGGGGAAGGCCAAAGTCCTTGGACATAAGATAAAGTAAACTAAGTTGAGGGTGGAGCCTAATGCTTTGATTGCTGATGAGGATATTTTTTCTATTCTTAAGGATGGGGTTTTACTATATTATGTCTAGAAATTCCATGAAATAACTGAGTTCTTTCTAAGTGGATGGCTGCTACGTGGAAGGAAGGATGGGTAAGAGTAAGGACATGGTCCTTTAATATTTAGATGGATCTAGTTAGCCACACTACGGGTTTAGAGCTATATGGATGGTATCATAATCAGGATAGACACTCATTATTGAAGGAGATCAGCTTCTTCTTGGAAGGAGATGAATTATTACCAAGAATTCAAAATGGTTTCAGTGCTAAGGCTCTACCTTAGCCGTGGAATAAGGTGATTAAGGTGATTATGGATTTTTTCATGTTGGACTCTTTGTATGACATAATTCATAGCTTTCATGCTATGTTCTTAAATCACTTATGAAGGCAAATATGGATGAAAATCCCTCTATTCCTATTTAATTCTATGTGGAAATCGATGTTGGTTGTTTAGGGTGGGTGGGGCTAGTTTCCCCTGCACCAAGGATTGGCACTATCAATTTTTGAGTGTTCTGCAATGGAGAAAGGGGTTGTGGTGGAGGATATTTTAAAGTCTTTAAATTCTCTTCCAATCCTGGAAAATGGTGATGCTTTATAAGATTCATAGAGTTTGAGTGCAGACTCAAAGTATGTGTATTCCTTTTCCATGGGTTTTGATACGGAGAATATTTCTCGAAATGTTCTTGTTTCTGCTAAAGGGGTATGAGCATCTGCGATGAATAACTCTTCTATTGGGGTTATAAAGAATTCTTTGTTTTTTGCTATTGGTACTATGGTGGTAGAGGGTCTTTCTACTGTTTGTATTGTGGATGGGAGTGGTACCCGTAAGTCATTGTAGCTCAGTGGTAAAAATAAGGATATAGTAGAGTCAAATCCCTTATCCAAAGTGGAAGAAGTGTAGGTTCTTCCTAGATATTTCATCAAGGATAAATCAGAAGTTGATTTTTATTCCCCGAGGGAAGCTTTTGCAAATAAAAGTGTTCTTTTGCATAGCCTGTGTCTAATTAAAATTAAGCAATGTGCAGTTTGGATCTTTGTGAAGATGACATTACATTATGTTGAGGAGGCCATCAAAATGTCTAGTAATGTTGTCAACGAATTTGACTTAATAATATATAATTATCTCGGTTCTATTTTTGGTTGATTCGTCTTGTTTTCCTTATTGTTTTGAGGACCTCTTTCTTTTTTGTGTCTTGTTTTGTTTTCTTATGGTTGCCTCTGTGATAGGTTACTTTGTAAAAGGTTGTGGGATCCCTTTCAAAACCTTTTTTCTTCTTAATATTACAAAAAATATATATATAAAAGTTTAACTTAAATTATATTTTATTTAATATTATATTAAATAATAAATATTATAATTTAATGAATTTTCAAAAGATGGATATACACTTTGGATAAGGGATTTGACTCTACTATATCCTTATTTTTCTTATAAAAGATAACTCATCTCAACAACTTAATAAAACTATCAATAAAATTTTAAAAATTCAAGGATCCCTTATCCAAAGTGGAAGAAGTGGAGGTTCTTCCTAGATATTTCATCAAGGATCCCACAATTTCCATCAAGTTGCACCACTTGCATGCTTGTTTAGACTTGATTTTTTCTTATAAAAGATAACTCATCTCAACAACTTCAAGTTTATTTATGAATTAAAAACTTAAATTATAATTTGAAATTATTTATTTTAAATTTATTTTAAAATAATTAAAATTAAAATTCGAATTACAATATATTGATAATAAATTAATATTAATAACTATAACTATTTATTAAATATATATATAATTTAAAAACACATATTTATGATGTAAAATATTTCACAACTTTTAACATGTAAATATATTAATGAAAAAATATATTTTACAACACATAAATACCTTTAACACATATCTTAATGCCCAATGTGACTTACATACCCCTCACTTTCGTACTCAAATTTAAAGATTGCATTGACTGCCCATAATTGACATACCCCATGCATGCATACAACCTTAATAAAACTATCAATAAAATTTTAAAATTTATACATTTTATTTATAATAAAAATTTACTTTTTATAAGACAATGTGTAGTAACAGCTAAAATCCAAAGATTTTTTTGAGTTTTTATTTGTGAGCCCATTATATTCAGCACTTTACATCTTTCATTTAATAAATTGAGCAAGACCGGTTGGTGAATCAAATTTTACTTATTAAATATGGTGTTTCAAAAATATTTAACAAAATCAAAATATATACACTTAGTAAATTTTATATATTTACATTATAATATATATTAATTAAAAGTCAATTATATATAATATAATAAATTTATTAATATTTTTTAAAATGTTGGTTGATCTTTCATTAAGTTCATTATTACATCAAGCGGGTGGATAAACAGGTCCCTAGTAAACTATTACGTAGCATATCTACGAACATATGAGATGGAGAGATTTAAACTTGAAGCCTCTCCAACACGAATTTATTAATATTTTTTAAAAAGTAATGATAAGAGATATTAATATACATAGCATGCCTTCATTTACAAGATGAAAATCCCAACCTCAACAATTTTTTTGTAATTGACTTATAAAGAAAATAAAAATAATGATAAAATGAAGATAATAATTTGAAGCTTTGAAAAAATACTAAAAATATATCTAAAAGATGTAATTTTATATTTTTTTAATATAAAATTACGATTTTTCTCCCAGAAAAAAAATCAAAATATGAAAAACTTGTCTCTATGTGGTTATTACTTATCATAAAATAATGATTTTAAAAAATTGAATTCAAAAAGTGAATTGATAGTTATAATAGGTATGTAAAATAATCAATCAATATAAATTAATTATACTACATAATTTTTAATATGTATTTATACAAGTAAACATTCCTATTAAAATATGAAAATATCACATTTGTTGTTAGCTATAAAATATGATATCTATGTAAGATTTTCATAATCCATTATTAGCATTACTTTCTACTAACATTTTTTAAGATTTTTTTTTTTTTTGAGTTTTTTCTTCTTTTTATCCATTGGGCCATTGTTTTTTCCTTTATCAATACCTTTGACATCATTTTCATGAACATAATATACAAATAAATGTTGTGATACTTTTGATGTAATATTTGATTATTTTTATAGATTGTAAAGTCACTAGCGTTAATGGAATGAATGAGGTCTATATTAAAGTTTGAGTTAAATGCTCCTAACATTCAAAGTATAGTGAACAATTCCTTGGATTGTATATATGATAATATTACCACCATTATTACATAAAAGTAAAAATTATATAAAACTACAAGAAATACAATATTAAAAAGTGTCAAACTACATACATGCAATATATTTGTGCAAGATAATTGTTCACCCATACTTAGTAGCATAATGACCCAATTGTGGGCTATGGTGGCTACATATCATGCTCAGTATTAGATTGAGCGAGGCTATGTGGGGACTATTGGAGGATTCAATGTACAAAGTGGATAGATTACTACCATCATGACCATAATCTTCTTAGTATCAATGGAGTTAGTGGAGCGAAGCATTAGGAAAGCCTTTAGTAAGACCACCTATTCCATAATTTTCATTGCCAAGCTCATCTTAGATTTTAGGGGCCAACGGGTCTAGGCAACCTCATAGAAATGAGGTATAGGGTAGTGGGAAGAGTGGTATCTTTCTAAGCATGCTCACATATAAAGCATCACTAAATATCAAAGTGTTTCTTATGCTCATTAACTACTAGATTATAATCAAGTTTTAGGACTACCTTGATCATGACAATTTAAGATGATTATTTTTATGAAATCCCCATTCTTTCCAAAATGTAATTTAGTTAGATCACCTCATAGAAAACTTTTACTACACAATATAAGATATCAAACTAGATTCAGCAATAAAAATAAGATTAAAAGATAGTATTCCATCATTTACATATCCTACATAGTCTACATCTATATAGAGAAGAATTAATTTTGACATGATGTAAGTAATAAAATAAATTTTAAAATGTATAGATACCTCAAATGGATAAATATACATTGCTTTGCTTTGAATGATATTGATACTCTTGTTTTAGATATTCCTATGAGTGTCACTCCAATTATATCATCTATTAAGTCTACTCTAGTCATGGGTATGCATGTCATTGTGTTTGTTGCAACCCATCCCATAGGTGAGATATTATGATGTAGGAGATATTCTATTAATTCAGAAGTAATGAGCATGAGCTATAAATATATAAAGTTTCTACATTTAAAGAGCACATTGTAAGTACAAAAGGGATAAAATCTAGGTCAGGTTAAGATCAATGAGATAGATGATAGATATAACATGGAAAATGAAACTCAAACGTGTTATTATAAATAGCATTTATCAAAATTCTTTAAGAGAGAACGTTAAAGAAATATACAAAAATAAATCTAGGTTGAGGTTGAATTCAATTATATAGAGGATATACATAAAGCAATTGAATATGGCATCATAGGAGACTATGGATAATGTACAATAACCTTGAAAGTGGGGGATTATATATGATGTACATGGGTATATATATCTATCTACATATATATATATACTATTTTAGTTATATATGGTGAATTTATTTGGTCCATATCTTTTTTTTTTTAATTTCCTTTTGTATACATATTTTTCATTTTATGTTTTAATTATTTGTGTACCAATTTTCTCCCTTTACTCATGACAAGTTAAGCATACAAGCCTATAAAAAAATTACATAACATTTGTTTAAGTGCATTGGATTGAATCATAACTAGAATGTGTAAGCCTAGTGAATCAAATGGAAATAAAAAGCATATATGAAATAAAATGATCATGAAAGAGACTTAGAAATTATTTCATATTAAATGTTCATTAAGTGGTAAAAGCAAGTTAAAATAGATGTACTAAATATGCCTAAAAGGATGATGTACTTTGGCTTGAGATTTATTTGTTTAATTTTCCTTAATATTTAGAGATTGTTTGATCTCTGATTATTTTCATTTCTTCATGGTGATGTAATCCATATAACAAATAAAGTGAAATAACGAATGCTAAATTGATATATAAAGGATTAATGCTAGTTGATAATGTTATAATAAGTGAATATTCTCTTAAGTTCTACTAGGATAGACATATTTGAGTTTCCTCCTCCATGTGTTAGGTGACCTCTCAGTTGTGTCTTCACTAGACTTGATGAGTTGTTGTAATCCAACGAATCTTAATGATAAACTTTACTATTTATACAAAGCTGATCCCTGAAATAAATCAATCGGTTCTATTTTATTTTTTCAAATATTGTAATGCTTTGTAGTTCTACTCTTGGGAATTCTAACATGGTATTAGAGCTAGATAGATTCTGCTAGCATTCTCTCTTGAAGGAGATTTCTCAAAATGGTTTTTAATCTCTTATTCTTTGTTTTTTTAAAGAAAGAGGTTTTTTTTTCATATTTTAGTAATCTCATATATGTAATTTTTTTAAAAGATATTTGCTTATGGTAATATATACTGGTTTATATAATTGTATTTTACCATTGATGCAAATATTTCAAAAAAAAATTATTCACTATTTTGTTTATGCATATTGAATTTTTTTTTTGCCTTTATAAAAATACTCATTCTTAACAAATGTAGCTTGCTTTAAAACAATTAAAGCAACGTTGCATCCTGTTTTAGGTGTTTTTTAATTTATATTATTTCTTCCCCTCTCAAATGCAGACATCACTATGTTTCACTCAAGAAGGAAACTAATATAAATCAAACATTTTTTTGGAGGCCCCGTATTTTTATTTGTCCTCCTACTTCGCCTACGTTTAATTTTTTTTTCCCTTAAATGCTAGCTCATTCGACTTTCAATAGCCTTTGTTGTGCAATTCATAATGTAGAAGGATAAGCGGTTGATGTCCTTTTGCCCTCACTGGGTATCTTCTAATGTGGATTAAAGGGAAAAAATGTAGGCCCTTACTTTTGGTGGGTATTAATTTTTTTTTTCATATTACAATCTCAAATCATTTTATATTCGTAAATTTTAATTAATGTAAGGATCACTCTCCGTGTCACCAATTAATGACTCTTGGTCTACCTACCTAGACCAACATTCGTAAATTTTTTTTTGAACATCGTCTTTGGCTAGTGTTTTGCTATGGCACGCCTTGAGACTGTATCTCTCAATGGGAATTTCCCTCATTAATTTTTTATATTCTTCGAAGATCTTGAGATTTTAGGAAGTGTTCTACTCGAAGTTCGTCATATCTATTTGTCCTTCGGTGCTCAAGAGGATCTTCTTTCCTCTTGTTATATAAACATATTTCTAAGATTAAAATCATAACTCTTTTGTATGTATTCCTATGATTTTCTTCGATAAAGCTTAAATTGATATTTATTTGGGCCCATTTTATACTATTCCCTATAAATATTTGCAAGTGTTTTTTCTTCAAGTTAGTGTGTGGTGAGATAATCCATTTTGCAAGTGAAAGATTAAAAAATACTCAGGTCACCGCATCCTCTCTTTGGTTCCTTTCTCTCAGCTTCTCTGATTCATCTTTTAAAGCTAGTATGTGGCATAGTTGCTAAGGGAGACTCTCTACTTTGGCATAACTCCTCTCAATGCCTCATCAATGCATCATATGGTAAGGTGTTATATGAAAATTTTAAATAACATTTTTCTTCTCCAATGCAAATATAGGAGTCTTATTTTTCTTGGACATCGCCATTGGTGCAACGAATGTAGATGTAATCCTTCCTTATATCCAGTGTAGATATAGGAGTCTCATTTTTCCTAGATTTTGCCATTGCAGCGATGAACATAGATTTCACCCTTCCTCCCTGCTTATTTGTTGAAAGACGCTTCGTGGACCCTTATTCATTGCCTTTCAAGACGTATTTTCCACAACATCCTCTGTTTGACATCAACCCCTTTAATTTAATATATAATATATTTTTGTAATATATATTATAGTAAGAAAAAAAGAAGGAATTTCATTCCCTTTTCTGGATTTTTCTTTGCCCAAAAATCAAACGAGAATTGTAAAAATTTTAATAAAATATTTTTTATGGGGGTGTAGACACCAAAATAGCACTAATCTGATTAAGTGACAATGAGCACTGATCGCATTAACACAAATAGTCCCCAGGGCAGCCCCTAGAGGTTAAACAGTGGTCTTAACCACTTCTAAAAGCAGTTTTAGAGGTCAGAGGTCAATTTGGCACATTTTTGGCACCTTGCTTTCTGTTCGTCCCACCCAGGGATGAATACAAACTATCATTCGTCCCACCTAGAGACGAATACAAAATTTGTCTCGGGGTAGGACGAATAGAAGGTTTGATTGGAAAAAAAAAAGTCAAACTTCGGCAACTCCACTAGTTAACTAAGGTTTCAGGCCATGCAATTGTGAGGACTAGATTTTATTCAAGAAGAAAGACTTCAGTAATGAGTGTCTTTATCATGCAACACAATTTTGTAACAGGGAGTTAGCTTTTATCTCAAAATCAGGACATGCAAACTCAAGTTCCGCCCTCACATGCGCAATTCAAACAAGGAGACCCTAAGGTCTATAAATTGGGGAGTTTTCCCACCCAAAACATATATAGAGAAGGAGCATTTTGAGCAAGAAAGTGCTGCTGTTTTGTTGACTTACGATTTGTGCCTTTACATCCATAATCTCTTAATTGAAAGGGAGGTTATTGGGTGACTTTTGGAGGCACAAATCAAGACCCAAAACATGATTTTTCTAGACACAATATCCTACCAATTTGTTGATAACACATCACAATAGGTTTCGAACTCCCAAGAGGATTGGTGTCGAAACAAAAGTCTTAACCGGTGGGTGGTTTGCCTTCAGGCACCCCCTGCCTTATTGCAGGCTTACTCATCTCACCCTAGAATGAGTACCAAACTCTTGCAAGTTTACTCGTTTCACCCCAGAATGAATAACAGTCTGTTGCAGGTTTAGTTATCCTGCCCCAGAACGAATACCGATCTATGTCGAATTTGGTGACTGTTTCTTTTGCAGTATTTTTCTAGTTACATGATTATGCTTCTATAAAATTTTTAGTCTATTCAGATTCATTTTAATCATCGTTATATTTATCTTTTATATTCATTAACAGTATTCTTTCAAATTTGTGAGTTTCATTATCATACACAGGTGCCACTGATGATTTTTTGTTTCTTTGAATGTAGGAGGAGCAGCAAGGATTAAAGATTCATCAATACCAACGGTGGCAACACTTTGGCTCGCCCATTTCACATGTGGGCACGCGAAAGGAGGAACACTAAATCCATGATTGTAATTGAAACTATGTTAATGCTCCTACCCCCTAAAAGGGAGGAGATGTATTTGTAACCAAATTGGAAGAGTATAAATAAAAAGGGTTGTGCTTTCTATACTTCCTTTTATCTCATTTAAATTTTTCTCTTTTCTTTCATTTCATGCATTTCACTTTATAGGACCTTAAGCATTAACTTTGGGTTTTGAATACATCGCATTATTTTTCCTTTCAATCTTCTGTAATCTCGTGCTTTCAATAGGAGCATTTTGAGCAACAAAGTGTTGTTGTTTTGCTGACTTACAATTTGTGCCTTTACATCCATAATATCTTAATTGAAATGGAGGTTATTGGGTGACTTTTGGAGGCACGAATCAAGACCCAAAACCCAATTTTTTTGGACACAATATCCTACCAATTTGCCGATAACACATCACAATAGGTTTCAGACTCATCCCAAGCGGATTGGTGTCGAAACAAAAGTCTTAACCGATAGGTGGTTTGCCTTCGGGCACCCCCTGCCTTATTGCAGGCTTACTCATCTCACCCTGGAATGAGTACCAAACTATTGCAGGTTTACTTATTTCACCTCGGAACGAATAACAGTCTATTGTAGGTTTAGTCGTCCTACCCCGGAATGAATACCGATCTGTGTCAAATTTGGTGACTATTTCTTTTGCAGTATTTTTCTAGTTACATGATTATGCTTCTGTCAAATTTTTAGTCTATTCAGATTCATTTTAATCATCGTTATATTTATCTTTTATATTCATTAACAGTATTCTTTTAGATTTGTGAGTTTCATTATCATACATAGGTGCTACTGATGATTTGTTGTTTCTTTGAATGCAGGACGAGCAGCAAGGATTAAAGATTCATCAATACTAGCAACGGCAACACTTTGGCTCGCCCATTTCACATGTGTGCACGTGGAAGGAGGAACACTAAATCCATGATTGTAATTGAAACTATGTTAACGCTCCTACCCCCTAAAATGGAGGAGACATATTTATAACCGAATTGGAAGAGTATAAATAAAAATGGTTCTGCTTTCTATACTTCGTTTTATCTCATTTAAATTCGTCTCTTTTATTTCATTTCATGCATTCCACTTTATAGGACCTTATGCATTAACTTTGGGTTTTGAATACATTGCATTAGTTTTCCTTTCAATCTTTCAGAATCTTGTCCTTTCAATAGGAGAATTTTGAGCAACGAAGTGCTTCTATTTTGCTGACTTACGATTTGTGCCTTTACATCCATAATCTCTTAATCGAAAGGGAGGTTATTGGGTGACTTTTGGAGGCACGAATCAAGACCCAAAACCCGATTTTTCTGGACACAATATCCTACCAATTTGTCGATAACACATCACAACAGGTTTCGGACTCATCCCAAGCGGATTGGTGTCGAAACAAAGTCTTAACCGATGGGTGGTTTGCCTTCGGGCACCCCCTGCCTTATTGCAGGCTTACTCGTCTCACCCCGGAACGAGTACCAAACTATTGCAGGTTTACTCGTTTCACCCTGAAATGAATAACAGTCTATTGCAGGTTTAGTCGTCCTGCCCCGAAACGAATACCGATCTGTGTCAAATTTGGTGACTATTTCTTTTGCAGTATTTTTCTAGTTACATGATTATGCTTCTGTCAAATTTTTAGTCTATTCAGATTCATTTTAATCATCGTTATATTTATCTTTTATATTCATTAACAGTATTCTTTCAGATTTGCGAGTTTCATTATCATACACAGGTGCTACTAACGATTTGTTGTTTCTTTGAATGCAGGAGGAGCAGCAAGGATTAAAGATTCATCAATACCAGTGGCGGCAACACTTTGGCTCACCCATTTCACATGTGGGCACGTGGAAGGAGGAACACTAAATCCATGATTGTAATTGAAACTATGTTAACGCTCCTACCCCCTAAAAGGGAGGAGACGTCTTTGTAACCGAATTGGAAGAGTATAAATAAAAAGGGCTGTGCTTTCTATACTTCCTTTTATCTCATTTAAATTCGTCTCTTTTCTTTCATTTCATGCATTTCACTTTATAGGACCTTAAGCGTTAACTTTGGGTTTTGAATACATCGCATTAGTTTTCCTTTCAATCTTCCGAAATCTCGTGCTTTCAATGGCGATCACGGTGGGACCTTCTGTCCTCTATTTTTTTTAGGTTAGATTTCTGATCTGAAATTGCTTGTTTTGATTACAGGTACCTATTTTTCAGTCATTAGACTGTTATTCGTTTCGGTCCGCGACGATTACAGAATTGGGATTCATCTCACCTAGGGGCGAATAGGCATTCGTCCTACCCTGGAACGAATACGGTTCTGATATTCGTCTCACCTCGGGATGAATAGCGTTCTGTGCATTTTTCAGAGTAGCAAGTCGAAAACATCCTTTTGGGCAGAGAAGAGGTAGGGGTTTTTAACAAGCCTCTTTCAAATTTTTGTTTTCTATTTTTTGATTTTTAGTTTTTGTATGGCTTAGGGAAAGTTTCCTTTTTGTTTGCCTGTTTCATTTTTTTGCAAATTAAAATGAACCCCACACATCACGTGGTTACTTAAACCAAGGAGCTGGTCATAAAACCCTAGCCCTTGAGCAAGACCAATAGTGGATTTCATCACCACGTTGGCTTGGATATTTGCATACATTACCCCGATCGCACTGTTGCTAGACGTAAATCCTGACGAAAGCTGACCAAGTGTAGCTAGGGTGATTCCTAGCACATGAGGATAAGTCTTCTATGGTAGGTGTCATAAATAGAGATATTCCCCTTTCGTACCACCTATGTTCCACGTATCATCTGCTCTCACGTACCTATAGTCTCCCTCACGTAAGGGCGGGTATATAGAGAGGTTGGTATATCGGTCCGACAATGGTATATTGAAGGGGCGACCATTTTGGGAGTCATATGAGCCTTCATAATTGCATTTAAATGGTTTTCATAAAAATATTTCAAAAAAAAAAAACAAACAACAAAACACACTAAACCAGAATTAGGGCACACTTTTAATATTTAAAAGAGATAATCATTGCTTGTGTGTATGCTATTTTCTGTTTAGAGTATCAAAAAAAAAATCATAAAAAGAAAAATCTAAAAAAAGAATTTCTGCATATTTAGGTTAACATCACCATGGTGTACACTCGTAGCCAAGCCCAATCACGGGCAGAAGCTACAGAGAATACACCAAGGGGGACAAGTCACCTCCGATATAGCCCTAAAGACTTGGCCATCCCGCCTTGGCAGCAGGATACACAAGTTAGTCCACACCATGCAGTTACAGAACATGACTTTAGAGGCACCTCCTTGAGGGGCACTCCAACTCATGCCATCACTAGACAAGACTATAGAGGCACCTCCTTAAGGGGTACTCCCATTCAGCAAATATCCTTTCAAGAAGACAACCTACATGTAGCACTTGACCTAGATATAAGGCCTCCCTTGGAAGCTCGTTATGGGTGGCCTAGTGATGAAGTGCTTGAACAACAAAGGGTCCACAAGGAGGGTCCACAAGGAGGAACCATATGATGTTGTTACTCCTAATTTACCCCTGATTAATGTCAGACACACTAGACCATATCCAGAATATCAGGTTCTCTCGACAGGGCAAGACAATTCTGCCCGCACCTTTTATGCATATAACAGAGAATGTGAGGAAGATCACTACGTTCCTCAAGAATAGTACATAGCATGGGAACGATGCACATCTGCACCCGCTTTATATCCAAATCGCTCATTGAGACCAGAGCTTCAAGTCAATGCTGCTAACCTCGACAGAGGGAAGCAACAGATAGGGGTCTCGGAGTACCATGACCGAGAAAGGCATGTAGGGGAGGCATCTAGGCCTCCTAACCAAGAGACGGTGGAACAAAGTGACTTGGCATTTGCCAAACTAGCCGCCCGCCAAGCGCAAATCATGTGGCTTAGGCAAGACCAACAACAATTAGAACATTTGTGTCGCCTTAACCAAGAGCGCATTCAGCGTCAGATAGCTGAATTGCTTCACAACAATGTGCCTGAGAAGGTTCCAGTCCCTCGCGCACAGAAATCTAAGATGTATGTGAGGCACAACCCCTTAGTGCGAGACAGGTCTTCGCGACTTCATCAAGCACTGCCTCTAAGACCTCCTAGACCTGAGCGAGAGGCCACTCCTCAAAACCGTGATGGGCATCCTCCGTGGGCACCCATCAATGTTTACAGGCCTAGGCCAGATACTCCTCAAGAAGCTTATGAGGATTATGAACAAGAAGAAGAGCGGGCTGAAATGCCCTATCAAGGCAGAAGGGGTGCTACCCAGTTATCCCTCCAAAGGCCTCAAGTTCCCCACAACCCACAGCGGGAGCAAACCAAGGAGGAGGAGATTAAGTCCTCCGATGCATACAAAGTGTTGTTAGAACGCTTAGAGACTATGGAGCTCAAGAATTTTGGGCCCCAAAAGCCTACTTTATGCCAACTCCGTAGTCATCCTGTGCATCCGTCAATGCCGGCACCTCCCTACCCCAAACATTTTAAGCTGCCCCAGTTGGCACTCTTTAGAGGGGAAGAAGATGCTCAAGAGCATGTGACTCGATTCTTGAGCCAATGCTTTGGTATTCAAGACAATGATGCATTGCTATTAAGAACATTTATAACCACATTCGCAGGACCTGCCTCGGATTGGTTTACCCATTTACCGAAGCATAGCATCTACAACTTGGATCAGCTAGTGGACGCGTTCCTAGAATGTTTCGCTTTCAATACAAAGAAAAAGGTGTCACTAAGTGATCTAGCTAGCCTCAAGCAGTATGAGGAGGAATCTATGGTGGCATATGGGAATCGGTGGAGGACGTTGCTTTCAAAGCTATCCTACCTCCCTCCTATGTCCGACCTAACTCAAATGTTCGCAAAGAGCTATTTGCGATCGATCTCTGTGCTATTACAGCTATAGCAATATGCCACTCTAGAAGAAGCTCTGGCGCAAGCTAGAATTATCGAAGAGATCAAGATACAGGATGGCAAAATTGCCAAGCCTAAGAAAAAAGAATGGAATAAGAGCACTAAAACAGGGACTACGCAACAGAAACCCGTCGTGGTCAATCAAGTTGCTATCAACGCCCCTAAGCCTGCCCAAGCAACACAGCCTCAGAAGGCTAATTATCAGGCGATGCCTCCAAACAACTATGAGAGAGAAAATCAAAAATAGGACCACAATCAACGACACCCCCCAAGGAGAAAAAAACAACAAAACACACAGGGACTCCTTGTTTGATCGTTTGTCAGTGGCAAACTTGATTAATCTGCCAGAGATTCAGACAATAGATCCTAATGCGCCAAAGCCTAAGGGCTATAGAGAGGATCTTTACTGTAGGTTCCACAGAAGGAAAGGGCATGACCTTAACGCCTGTTGGAAGTTCAAAGGTTTAGTGCAAGATCTCATTGACAACAACACATTGGCAGTGGATAATCCCATAGCGCCTAACAACCAACAAATGGGCATTTTTAGAGATCCTTTGCCCGCACATGATGCACAAGCAAAACCTCTTCATGTCAATGAGGTGCAGAAAAATTGCCCCATGGAAGGGTATGTGGGGATGATAAGCATCGTGACTCGAAACAAGAGATACCTAGGAGCTGCCCCCACGGTAGCCACAAGAGAAGTTCCCTCAACGTCACAAACTCAACCGACCCCTACACATCTTCCCTCGCCTAGACCAGTGGCCACGATTTGAACTAGACTTACTCAAAGTCTAAGGACCACGTCGGCTAGGCTCTCCATATATGAGCTTATTCAACAATCAGCGCCCCATCGGGAGGCTCTCATGGAGATCTTAAAGGCAATTGAGCTGCATCCCCACGAAGCAAATTCTTTCAACAACTTCGTGGGCCATGTGAAATAGTGTACGAAACCAGTCATCACCTTTCGAGAAGATGAATTAAAATCGGTGGCTGGTGATGTGGTGGATCCACCCCTGCATGTTATTGCATGGGTCAATGGGATTCCATATAAGTGGGTGTTGGTAGACACTGGTTCGTCCAGTAACATTATTACAATCGCCGCCTTAAAACATTTGAAGTTGCCAGCCTCTCACATCGTACCTTCCACTTATACTCTTCGAGCATTCAATGATGTGATATGCTCGACAGTTGGCACAATTGTCCTACCCATACAAGTGGGACAAAAGAACATCCATACATTGTGCCACATTTTAGAAGGTGAGATGGCTTACAATATCTTGCTGGGGCGACCTTGGATCCGGGACATGAAGTGTGTCCCTTCAATTGCTCATCAATGTTTAAAGTATACATTTGAAGGACAAGTGCACGTGGTCCCCATAGATTTAGAACCTTTCAAATACTATAATTCAGTGCACCTAATGCCGCAGTCGACCCTTCCTTCAACGCATGTGGATTTTCAGTTAAATCCATCTAAAAGGGGTCCGATTACGCAAGAATATCCATTACCAAATCAATCAAATTCCTAGGCGGGTTCATCTTCTTCATCTAGTCCTCCCACAACGATGCCACCTACGGTGGCCACACCAACGGACAAAGGAAAGAAGCCCCTGGAAGAGGAACCACCCTTAGTCTCCAACATCTCGATAGAAGAGATGCTTAATAGAATGGAAGTCGAGACGCCTAGTTCACCCCACATGGAGTGGACTCAGGGAGAACTCCCATTCACTTCCTCTCAATCGCCAACAATTACTGTTGAGATGTCTAATACAGGCATGGGGGAGTATATAGTGCGCAATGTTGTAGCAACGCCCACACTTCAGTCTATGCAAGACATGGGAAGACCTCGACTCCCCATAGGCTCTGTGGTTCCTTTAGGCTACCCACCTAATCAGACAAAATTTATTTTTGGGGGCCTGGATAATGGCATTGAACCTTCCCTACAAGAAGAGGAAGATGAAGAGCCCTTTGTGGAGGATGTCAATTATCTGTCTAACCCAGACTTCGCACTACGATATCTTAGCCAATGCAATTGGCATGGATATGGGTTGGGCAGGTATGAACAAGGAGTGCGTGTTTTGTGCCAACCAAGATACCAAATGCCTTATGACAAGTCGGGAGTAGGGTTTAATCACCCTTTGCCCCTCGACATCTTGGTCAAAAACATGCAAGGCCTAGGGATAGGCAACAAGGATGGGTTGGCATCAGATCCATATGCCAATCCAAATACAACTTATACATTGGGGGATTATCTCCCATTACACACAACCAACCTTGTTGACCTCAACAACCCTTTCCCTTCGGTCACAATGGGAGACAATTCCAGGACTCACCTCCATGAAGGGTATGACCAAGACCAAGCAAAGTCTTCGGATGATGAGTTGGAGTACGAGGTGTCACCTTGGGATCCTCTTGAGTCAGGAAGCAATCATTCACACATGCTTCCCATGGATGATTATCAAGAAAGCTTCTTGACCATGTTCCCATTAAATGATCCCATTGAGCATAGATTACCTCAAGCAAATCAGGTCCCCCCGTAGAGAGCGGAACAACCTCGTTGGGACCATATTAATTTGCTTGAGCACGATGAGCTTCCCATGTCGCAAGCAGTTATTGGAGCCAATGAAGGCCTGTGGATCTCTGATAGTGATTACGAAGACGAAACCGAGATGGCCTATCTCAACCACATGCGACAAATGCAACAACAATATCCCTTGGACATAGATGACATGTTTGAACACTTACACATAGGTCCAAGACATAGGTGGCACCTCAACCCGGCGTAGTTATAGCAATTACTGCACCCGCCACTCTAGGTACACAGAGAGCATCTTTCGCCTGGAGACCCTATCAAACCATCAGTGCCTAG
This sequence comes from Wollemia nobilis, assembly GCA_028583015.1. Classification (NCBI taxonomy): domain Eukaryota; kingdom Viridiplantae; phylum Streptophyta; class Pinopsida; order Araucariales; family Araucariaceae; genus Wollemia; species Wollemia nobilis. The sequence continues at coordinate 8,731,917 of JAQPPZ010017095.1, forward strand.
GGTAGACCCTGTTTGCATGTCCACGCATAGGGTTGATCCCTTTGTGCCAGTGCCTACAGAGCCAGATCCAAAGCATCAAGAACATCCAGAATGTCAGAGTTATCACACCTACGGTAATGGAGGTTACAATCATTTCATCAACATGATCTCCATTGACTTGACCGCCCCCATCCATGATCCAGCCGACCCAACATGGTCATTGCATCTAGATATAGAGGCTATAGATTGGGATCGCGCTGACACACCACCATCCCCATCAGAGTATTGGCCTTGCGGTGGGATGTTTCATTTCACTCCAGGACAGACTCAGGATGTCTTCCATGCTGAAGAGGAACCTGACGTTCCTAATGATGATCTTAATTCAGCAAACGATATCCATCTGATCCCAACTCCACACCAGTTGGAGGACGGATCCCACATGTCGGTCGAGGCAACGACTGACGTAGACATCGGCACAGATCCAATGAATCCATGGATTCTCAAGCTGGGGATAAGTCTCTCCCCTGAAGAGCAAGCCGATTATGTTGCCCTTCTCAAGGAGAAGAAGGAGGTTTTTGCATGGTCATACAAGGATATGCCGGGACTAGACCCACAGCTAGTCACGCATAATTTAACGCTTGATCCGACAATCAAGCCAGTAAAGCAAAAACTATGCAAGATGCATCCAACAGTGGCCTTAATGGTAAAATATGAGTTACAAAAGTTGTTGGATGCACAGTTTGTCATCTGTGTGGATTATCCGCCATGGTTGTCTAACATGGTTCCCATCAAGAAGCCCGATGGGAGGATTCGCATATGCACCGATTTTTGAGATCTTAACAAAGCGAGTCCTAAGGATGATTTTCCCTTGCCAAGCATCGACGCGTTGGTAGACGCTACAGTGGGCCACGAAATGCTTTCCCTTATGGATGGTTTCTCAGGATACAATCAGATTCGTATTAATCCCGAGGACCAACTAAAAATGGCATTCACAACGCCTTGGGGGACATTTTGTTATAAGGTCATGCCTTTTGGCCTTAAAAATGTTGGCGCCACCTACCAACGTGCCATGACGTACATCTTCCATGATTACATGCACAAAACTTTGGAAGATTACATGGATGATTTGTTGGCCAAATCTCTTTTGCGCCCAGATCACCTCGGTGACTTAAGTAAGGTCCTTGATCGCCTCATTGAGCATAAAGTCAGACTAAACCCCAAGAAGTGCGTCTTTGGCGTCACCTCTGGAAAGCTCTTGGGTTTCATAGTCTCCAAATGAGGAATCGAGGTGGATCCCAACAAAGTCAAGGCAATCCTTGAAATGCTTCCCCCAACTACCATCAAGCAGCTTAGAAGTCTGCAGGGAAAGGTCGCGTCGATCAAACGCTTCATAGCGCAGCTATCTGACAAGTGCCGACCCATGAATAAATTATTGCACAAGGGGGTAGCATTCCATTGGGATGACGAGTGCCAGTTAGCCTTTGATGATATTAAATAGTACTTGGCTTTGTTGTTAGTATTGACCTAGACCAGGAGTGTCGTTCTACTTATACATCTCCGCTATCAAGGTGGCATTGGGTGCCATGTTGTCCCAAAAAAATGAGCTTCACAAAGAATAGGCTACATACTATCTTAGCCGCACCCTGGTCAGTTATGAACTTAACTATGCATACGTTGAAAAGCTTTGCTTGGCAGTGGTGTTTGCTACCAAAAGGCTACGCCACTACATGCTTAGTAATAAGACGTATGTTGTGTCTAAGGAGAATCCATTGCGATACATGATGAGTCGTACTTATCATAGTAGCCACACGACGAAATGGATCATGTTGTTGACGGAGTTTGACATAGAATTCATTGGACAGAAATCCATAAAAGGTCAAGTCATCGCCGATCAACTAGCCGAGGCTCCTCTTGAAGACGATCAGCCTCTGACTTTCGAACTACCTGATGATGGGGTCTTCCATGTTTCAGAATCGCCAGATTCCGATGAGCCTGAGTCACAAGCTGACATAACCCTATTCTTCGATGGTTCTAAGTGTGAGCAAGGAGGTGGCGCAGGAATTGTATTCTTCACTCCACAAGGGGCTCCAATGCCTCTGTCATTTAAATTAGACTTCCCATGCACCAATAACAATGCAGAATACGAAGCCTTGCTCATAGGTCTTCAGACAGCCATCACCATGAACATTAAATGATTGAACATCTTTGGTGACTCGTTGTTAATTGTCAATCAAGTTAAGGGGATATTCCAATGTAAATGCCTAGTTCTGCAGGCCTATAAAGCCCTTGTGGACAAATTCCTGGCACAACTTGAATGGTACGACATCGAGGCACTCCCTCGATCATCGAATCATTTTGTGGATACTATGGCCTCCTTGGGGTCACTAATCCCGTAAGACCTTTTCGGTGAAATGACAACCATTCAGGTCAAGACATTATCGCAACCCGCGATGGAGCGTGCAAGCTCTGACCTCACGCCAGGAATCCACTTGATCCAGATTGAACCATCTCCGGATAGGTTTTCTCGAATCCAATATTGTTTGACTAAAGCCAACTGGGGGTCCTTGTTCTCCCCTTCCCCTCTTAATAGCAACACAACGCTATTTTTACAAGTTCTTTCCCGTTCAGCTTTTGTTCGGGATGAACTTCAAGAGGGATTGGTCATTCATACCATCGAGGTTTCTGATCAGCAGGATTGGTACACACCCATTAGGGATTACCTCAAGCTAGGTACTCTCCCACTTGGATTGACACAAGCCATGAAAAGATCATTCAAACAGAAAGCGGCAAAACATGTCTTGTTAGGAGACATTTTGTATCGTCGGAGCTATGAAGGAATCCTCCTCCGTTGCTTGGACCAACAAGAGTCCGCTTGGGCGATCACCCAAGCACACGATGGTACATGTGGTGGCCACTTCAGCGGTATGGCCATCGCAAAGCGCATTCTTCGCATGGGTTATTATTGGCCATATTTAGAGCGAGATTGTTGCACGTATGTGAAGAAGTGCATGAAGTGTCAACACCATGCTAATTTGACACACGTACCTTCTCAGGCCTTGCAACCGATCCAATCGGCTTGGCATTTTTCATAGTGGGGCTTTGATCTGATCGGAAAGATCTCCCCTATGTCGTCGGGTCATCACACATTCATCATTACGGCCACATAGTACTTCACCAAGTGGGTGGAAGCAATTCCGCTAACCTCTATGACTGGATCCCGCATTGCGGAGTTTATTTTGCATAACATCATATGTCATTTTGGTATTCCATCCAAGATCCTCTCAGATAATGGGATGCCCTTCAAGAACAAAGACGTGCGTGCTTTGACCACAAAGTACAAAATTTAGCATAGTTTTTCAACACCCTATTATCCGCAGGCAAATGGGCAAGCAGAGGCATCTAATAAAATGCTCATCGCCATCCTCAAAAATACTGTCATAGATAATCATAAGGATTGGCACATTCAGATCCCGCTTGCCCTATGGGCTTATCGCACTAGTATTCGGACGCCCACTGGGGCAACTCCATTTTCACTGGTGTATGGCTCCGAGGCTGTCATGCCTCTTGAGTTGGAAATCCCTTCGCTGTGCATATCAATGCAAGAGTTCATCGATGATGACACTACGCGGTAGGCCCAGTTAGATCAACTTACGTTGCTTGATGAACGACGCGTCAATGCTCTCGAGCATTTGCGTATCTATCAAGAGCGACTTAAGAAAGCATACAACATGAAGGTCCACTTGAGGGAATTTTAGGTTGGTGACTTGGTCTTAAAAGAGAACCAACAGAATTCTAATTTACCGTCCCATCCGAGGGACAAGTTTGCAGCAAACCGGTTAGGTCCTTATGTGATTGATAGTCGAATAGGACCTGGAACTTACCGGCTTGCCTCTCTCGAAGGAATCAAGGAGCTCGAACCCTTGAACATCATTCATTTGAGGCCATTCCACATTTAGAGAGCCATAGTCCAACCAAAAGCTCCAAGGATTCTCCCAATCGCTTGGTCAACCCCAAAATGCCCCAAAGGTGTCCATAAACCCTTTGGTCAAACCAAAAGCTCCAAGGATTATCCCAATCGCTTGGTCAATCCCAAAATGCCCCAAAGGTGTCTATAAACCCTTTGGTCAAACCAAAAGCTCCAAGGATTCTCACAATCACTTGGTCAACCCCAAAACCCCAAAGACCCAACCCTGTCAAACCAAAAGCTCCAAGGATTATCACAATCGCTTGGTCAATCCCAAAATGCCCCAAAGGTGTCTATAAACCCTTTGGTCAAACCAAAAGCTCCAAGGATTCCCATAATCGCTTGGTCAACCCCACAAAAGCCCCAAAGGTATCCCTAAACCCTTTGGTCAAACCAAAAGCTCCAAGGGTTACCATAACCGCTTGGTCACAACAAATATTCAAAAATAAACAAAAACAATAGAATCATCAAAAATAACAACAAAAAATTTTTGCATCTTCATTCCATGCATACTCATAAAACATCAAAAATACAAAAATATAGGTTGCATTAGGCATCATATTCATACATTGCATATTTGTTGGTTATACAAGTCAAAAGCACCATAGACTGTCCTTACTTGACAATCCCATCATCTTCCACATCACATCAATTTTATCAATGCTTACATCCCGCATCACACCATCCCATTTTTTTTAGCATTAGTCAATTGTCTCCTAATGTATTTAGGGTTTTCGTCATTCAACTGTCTTTACCTTTCTAGCCAAAAATTGTACACAGTCAAACAGATTTTACACAGGAAAATTTTACTTGGGTCACACCTCGTTATGTAATATCCCTACACAAATTTACACACATAAAATAATTCCTAAGTTGTGTGAACGCCAGAGAAACCTACAAAGCAGTCTAGGGTACCATCGGTGAAAGATTAGCCTGTTCATCCCCCTGTGCGAATGGTTCAAGAATGCTGAGAATTGACAAAAGGACAAGCTCTTCCCCCTCCATTCCTCCTAATCAACAGTGGTTTCCATCACTACCAAAAATTCAAAAATCATCATTGGTTCCTAAGGTTGTAAGGATTCGTACTACACGTCCCTGCCAAGGATGGGTAGTCGTCCCCAAGGCCTAAAAGCATCAATGACCATTCCAAAAAAAAAAAAAACCATTTCCACAAGCCATCATCACAATCACCTTTGGTCTCTCAGGTCGTAAGGATTCGTACTACACGTCCCTGCCACGGATGGGTAGTCATCCCCAAGGCCTAAAAAGATCAATATCCTCCCTTCATAATCTCCATACTACCCGTTGGTTCCCAAAGTCGTAAGGATTCGTACTACACATCCCTGCCAAGGATGGGTAGTCATCCCCAAGGCCTAAAAGGATCAATGTTATTACAAAGCTCAAAAGCCAAATCAAATAACAGTGGTTATCACCGCTATTCAACATCCTTGCTCAAAAGAACCAAAAAAACAAAGAACAAAATAAACAAGTGATTTTCATCACTTTGTATACGAGCAAATATCCCAAACCATTGAACCGATAAACAACCCGAACTTGAATCCCTGGAATTCTCAGCATTCGAAAACCATCTAGGTGATCCTCATTACAGGTTTGGTGGATAGCCTACCTGGCAATGGCGGTATCCTACCCGCATGACGATATGTCTATCACATTAGCTTTGCGTGTGAGCAGACCAATGTTTGCATGTGGATGAGCTAGCTTATGGTACCCTAGATTGTCCCATGGATTAATCTTGCTAAATACAACAACGGAGTTAGTGGAGCTAGTTAGGTGATCCTCAGTACAGGTTTGGTTGATAGCCTATCTGGCACTGGCGGTATCCTGACAAATACCACATAAACGAACTCAATTGCACACACAGGGATGTGAAATAACTTGGTTAACCTCCAAGTTGGATTTATACCTTGTTCAAACGTCTTGCGAGATAAATGCACAATCTTGGCTAGTTAGTTAAAATGTCTGAATCTCAGAAAAGCTTAACTACATTATAACAACTGGTACATTTTATTCCATACATCATCATCCAAAAATATGCACAATACAAAAACCAAGTTTTCACATGCAAAGTTATTCCACACAGTCGTCCCATTAGTTTAGCAAGTCAGTCAAAGTCTTGTACAGTCTAAGGTGTATCGACAAGTAATCAACAAATAATTTCATTCATTCCATATGCACACATCATACAAATTAGAACCATCGCATTCATACAAGCATTTGCATACCATCAATGTAAATACATGTACATAAAAACAAACCATGAAAAATGTATAAACACAAAAAGAGTCATCTGTATATATATCATAACAAAAATGCCCATAGGCTACAAATAAACCGGTCCTCTGACCCCGCAACAACAACCAAAAACTCAAAAACCCCCAAGCCTAGGGCGTCGGCCACCATGATCACGCAGGATCGGTGCGACGGGAACTACCCCCCGTGGTGTGGGTCCTATGGGACCTCTCAGGGCGACTGCTGCTCGCCCCTGCATCACGCCTACTAGTGCCCCCCTCATCTAGCCATCGATGATGGGATGATGCTGACTGCTCAGTATCGCTGTCTCTCATCTGCCGTGAAGAACCCCCTCTAGGAGGCTTAGGTAACCGCCCACCCAGGCGGATGATCTCTCCCTCCATATCCATCCGATGTCGATGCCAGTCTGCCTCTCGTTGAAGCCAATCTGACTCCCACTAATCCCACTCTACCTCTCACCGATGGTAGTAAGCTACTACGTCATCATGCTATGCTAGTTGTATCCACAGTAGATCTCTCTCTAGTATAGCATCGATATCCCCCTCCCATCGGTGGGACGTAGCCCATGCGGTCTCTCGCTCCGCCAGCTGAGTCCGTAGGAGATCTCTCTCCTACAAAGCCTCTCCTAGCTCCCCATCTTGCCCATTGTAGCAGCTCCTCCAATCATGCTATCTCAGCATTGTGTCTCGCCTCCACATCCTCTGCACCTGCCTGAGGCATAGGCAAATCTGGGACAACAGCCTACTCTGGCTCCCACTGCTTCGAGACGTCCTGCATCTCCGGCTGGTCAGGTACCCCAAAATCCCCTCCAACATCCTCAACCTCGACCATGTCTGCATCATCACGTGGAGCACCCCAACCCTCATCTGGTGCTTCCGCACCCTCATCCCCTGCTACTGCTGCCTCTGTACCACCAAGCGGCCCCTCGCCTCTCCACTATCACAAGGTCCACCATTGCTCATACTCAGTAGTAACCTCGACGTCATCCACATCTAGGACGTCAATCACCGTATCTGAATCCTTGCCAAGTGGTGCAATGACTGGCCGATCCAGAGTCCTCTCATCCCCTTAATGCCGATAGACCGTGGGCTCACCAGGCATCCCCTGGTGCACCCCAAACTATCATGTGACTCGATCATATGGGAACAACTCCTACTCAGTCCCATGCCTCCCAATCAGCCATCGCTCCCTCCGTACCCATCGAAGCCACTCTCCAGCCTCAGGCCAGGCTAGACAGTCCCGATAGGGGTGCCAGAACACCTCCCCTAGAGTAAGTCGAGTGAAGGCATCGGCATAATGCCCTACGGCACCTGCCCATCATCGGCTCTGGCCCTGCTCCTCTGACCTCTGCCATAGTACCCCGTATCCAATCTCCGTCTACCATCTTCGCCCAAGGTAGCCCCGTCGGCCTCTCCACTGCTATGTGCTGCCAAGCCCAGCACTGCAACAAGTAGCTGCAACCGATCCCCTTTCGCTTTCGATAGTGGACCTCGTACAGCTCATCATAGAGCTATGCTAGTAGCGTCTATCCCCATCTCATAATCATCGAAGTATCTATCGGACACTCCACCAACTGGAATACCACCTCTAGCAGGTTCCATGGGAACCTCGCACCAGAAGAGTCGGGGAGTAGCATGTTGGAAATGAGGCTCATGAGTAATGCATGCCTCGTTCCCAACACACCCCTCTCTAGCCACCATCGCACCAGTATGCCACCAATCTGGCAGTCCATCTCTGCCATCTCCATGGGGCTCTCCACACCCAACTCCTCCCCATGCCCAAAACAACGTATCAGTATTGTTGTCCTTCGATCCCATGACATCGTTCGGATCAGCAATTCGTCTATTGGAATCCGAAGAATCCGATAGACATCCTCCAAGGTCACCGTCATCTCCCCTATTGGGAGATGGAAGGTATTAGTTCGAGGATCCCATAGATTGATCAGGGCCATCAGATAGGCCCGATCCCCGACTATCGGCTCCAGTCGAGTCACCTGCTTGAGCCCAAGGGCGTCAAGCTAGTCCCAGTCAGCCAAGGTCAGCACCGCACGTGCTTCAATAAAAATAGTCAGCACCCGATGTCGGCTCTTCACAACCTGCGAAAGAAAACAACACAAAAACATTAAAAACAATGAAAAACTGTACAACTCTAACATGTATATACAAATAATGCATTCAAAATGTACAGCCAAAAACAAAGCACAAAATTCAAAAATTATTTGTCAGTCCTAGGGTTTCTAATCCTAACTGATCAATTCCAAAAACACAACAACAAAATTCAAAAATTATTTGTCAGTCCTAGGGTTTTTAACTCTAACTGATTAATTAAACCATAAAAACAAAGCACAAAAATTCAAACAACACAGCACATACACACATCAAAAAACATACACACATCAAAAACATGCATCAAATCACCATCACATGTACAAAAATGCATCAATATACAGTAGCATCATTCATTCACATGTACATCCGTTACAATTTACAGAAATACAAACAACACAAAATTGACATGGTTTACCTACGGTTTTTAACCTAAGTTCACCATTCAAAAATCAAAAAAAAAAAAATTCAATTTTTAACCTAGGGTTTCATTTTTAATCATTTCCAAAAACTTGACATGGTTTACCTACGGTTTTTAACCTACGTTCACCATTCAAAACACAAAAAAATTCATCAATTTTTAACCTAGGTTTTCATTTTTCAAAAAAAAAAAACAAACAAAATTCATCCATTTTTAATCTAGGGTTTCATTTTTCATCATTTCCAAAAAATCGACATGGTTTACCTACGGTTTTTAACCTAACTTCACCATTCACAAAAAACAAAAAACACAAAAATTTATCAATTTTTTTAATCTAGGGTTTCATTTTAAAAACAGACAAAAACTGCAATGGTTTTCCTATGGTTTTAACCTAAGTTCACCATTCAAAAAAAAAAAAAAAAAATTCATCAATTTTTACCCTAGGGTTTCCTTTTTAATCATGTAAAAACAACAAAAAAAAATTGACATGGTTTACCTACGGTTTCGACCTAAGTTTTACCATTCACATAAAAAACATTTTTATAACCGTGGTTACCCTAAGGTGTTACTCTAAGTTTCATTTGGGTTTATTCTACGGTTTTTCGTCTAGGTTTCCATCGGTTTGCATACACGTTTCATTTTGTTTCATGGTCTTTAAATCAATTCATTCACCTTTTAATTAATTACTTCGGGTTTCGTGTCTTAAACAAAAGAAAAACACAATAAAAACAAATTGCAATTTTTCCAATTAAACCTCGAGGAGATAGTGCACTTACTGGTCTCGCTTCGGCTCCACCGCTTGACGACCCGGTCTGTGCACTCATGGTGGCTGGAAAATTCGGCAGCGCTTCGCGTCAGAAAATCTCCCTCCTCCTCCTCAGAGCTCCAAATCGCAATCGAAGTCGCAGCACAAATGAACCCAACCCGTCGTTTTCGCGCTTTTATATTTTTTTTATCCGCCGAAATTCGTTCCTGCCTAGGACGAGCGCTTTTTCCTCGAAAGAGTCGTCCCTCCCCAGGACGAATACCAGCATGGAGTTCGTTCCACCCCGGAACGAATACAAAATTACACAAAAATCAAAAACAACAAAATTAAAAAAAATTGAAAAATGCACCACAACAAAACCACTAAAAATTGCCGGACAAAAGTGCTCTTGTACTTAATCTCTTGGCATCAAAAAACAAATGTCGGGGTTTACATTGTCATTATCTGTCTCCCAAAGAAGGCTACCATGGCCGGACCGCTCCATGAGAGATCAGATTTTTGCCAATGTTAACCCCAAATGGCGTCCCAAAATGGGTTCACACCCGCCAAAAACAAGTCCAAAAATCGGGAAACTGCTTGAGCATTCATCGGATAACATTTGAAGGAACCCTTACCTAAGTCATCTTGGGTCAAGCGACTCGTCGCTTTTCTCATGTCGGTCATTCCCTCATCGATTCGTCGCTTGAGGGGGTAGTCACACTTAGTCGCCAATCAACAACAATATACCCAATCATGGAAATGACACGCATTCAAAGGATCATTGACAAAGACAATCGCGCCCCTGCTTGGGGCAGCAAACAAGCAATTATCACAAGCTGATCAAACACTTGGCATTCGTGAATCATGAACTCAAGGTTCCCATAGAAAAAAGGTTGCGCCCTTTGCCTATTCATGACTGATCAATGTCCAAGTTCAAGTAATACCTCACCGAACCAGGTTAATACTTGATTTAAGTTCCTTAGCTCGTCAGAAGCAAGGATTCAAGAATGCATGCCCTTTCCATACTTGGGGCATCAAGAGTTGGTTAGGTTACTGAGAAACCCTAATCATTAGTGCTTTGGTTATCTATTTTTGCTCAGCGTTGCGCCTTGCACAGCACTTCCCAAAAAGGGGCATCTGTAGACACCAAAATAGCACCAATCCGATTAAGTGACAACGAGCGCTGATCGCATTGACACAAATAGTCCCTAGGGCAGCCCCTAGAGGTTAAACAATGGTCTTAACCACTTCCAAAAGCAGTTTTAGAGGTCAGAGGTCAATTTGGCACATTTTTGGCACCTTGCTCTCTGTTCGTCCCACCCAGGGACGAATACAAACTGTCATTCGTCCCACCCAGAGACGAATACAAAATTCGTCCCGGGGTGGGACGAATAGAAGGTTTGACTGGCAAAAAAAGTCAAACTTTGGCAACTCCGCCAGTTAACTGAGGCTTCAGGCCATGCAATTGCGAGGACTAGATTTTATTCGAGAAGAAAGACTTCAGTAATGAGTGTCTTTATCATGCAAGACGATTTTGTAACAGGGAGTTAGCTTTTCTCTCAAAATCAGGACATGCAAACTCAAGTGCCGCCCTCGCATGCACAATTCAAACAAGGAGACCCTAAGGTCTATAAATTGGGGAGTTTTCCCACCCAAAAGAGATACAGAGAAGGAGCATTTTGAGCAACGAAGTGCTGCTATTTTACTGACTTACGATTTGTGCCTTTACATCCATAATCTCTTAATCGAAAGGGAGGTTATTGGGTGACTTTTGGAGGCACGAATCAAGACCCAAAACCTGATTTTTTTGGCCACAATATCCTACCAATTTGCCGATAACACATCACAACAGGTTTTGGACTCATCCCAAGCGGATTGGTGTCGAAACAAAGTCTCAACCGACGGGTGGTTTGCCTTCGGGCACCCCCTGCCTTATTGCAGGCTTACTCGTCTCACCCCGGAACGAGTACCAAACTATTGTAGGTTTACTCGTTTCACCCCGAAACGAATAACAGTCTGTTGCAGGTTTAGTCGTCCTACCCCGAAACGAATACCGATCTGTGTCGAATTTGGTGACTGTTTCTTTTGCAGTATTTTGCTAGTTACATGATTATGCTTCTGTCAAATTTTTAGTCTATTCAAATTCATTTTAATCATCGTTATATTTATCTTTTATATTCATTAACAGTATTCTTTCAGATTTGCGAGTTTCATTATCATACACAGGTGCTACTGACGATTTGTTGTTTCTTTGAACGCAGGAGGAGCAGCAAGGATTAAAGATTCATCAATACCAGCGGTGGCAACACTTTGGCTCGCCCATTTCACATGTGGGCACGTGGAAGGAGGAACACTAAATCCATGATTGTAATTGAAACTATGTTAACGCTCCTACCCCCTAAAAGGGAGGAGACGTCTTTGTAACCGAATTGGAAGAGTATAAATAAAAAGGGCTGTGCTTTCTATACTTCCTTTTATCTCATTTAAATTTGTCTCTTTTCTTTCATTTCATGCATTTCACTTTATAGGACCTTAAGCGTTAACTTTGGGTTTTGAATACATCGCATTAGTTTTCCTTTCAATCTTTCGAAATCTCGTGCTTTCGGGGGATTTATAAGTACCTTTTGCACCTATACTAAGTTCGAGGAGGGGTGTCATTGCATCACTTTTTGCCTTCTTTTGCATTATTTACTTTCATTATTAAGTTGGTAATATTAATTTTGTTAATATCTCTTGCTTAATATTAAAATGTGTTGATTAAATCTTCAATCCTTAATTACAGAAATTACTAAAATATTTTTTTACTATTTCTTTATTTCATTAAGATAAATTTTATATTAACAACTTAAATTCTCTATTTTCCAAACATCTTTAATATTTTATAGAGATATTTTAGTGAATGAAAAATCTTTCCTTTAAAAACTGTCTCTTTATTAATTATTTTTTTTGGAATCGCTTTGTTACATATAGTTAGCTTAAATAAAATAAAAAGGTATTCAATACAATCATTACATAATAAAGAATAAATAAAATATATCTATTCTTTATTTATTATTTCATTAAGCAATTAAACTTTATGTGTTCAATTTATTATTGTTGAAAAAGAGTATTTTTTAATTATCTCTTTAAAAGCATTATTTCTCATTCTAAACTTCCTAAGAAGAACAAATAATTCATATCACTACTCACCTTATTGGACATACTATTTAACTTATAGTTTCTCTCAAGTAAGGGTGAGTTATTTGGTAACCAATACAAACCTGGTTGATATTCACCTATGTTCCAAGTATCATATCTAATCAAATACTTAAAGTTTCTCTCTAGTCAGGGTAGGTATTTGAGAGGAAAATATATATAGTCCTGGCATATTTATTCTCTTAACCTAATTAATGTCAAATTTACTCAAAATACTTATAGTTTCCCTCTTGTAAGGGTGGATATTTATTGATTTATTTTGTGTTTCCTAAAATTTTTGGTATATTTATCTCATTAACATCATTAAATATCAAATAACATCAATATTACTTATAGTTTCCCTCTGGGGCAGGTATTTTTGAGCAATTTGGTATTTTCTACAGGATTTTGTTGACTAATTTTTTATTGCATTCTCTAAATTAAAGTTAAATGGGGGACCTTCGGGTTAACTTCAAAATTAATTCAATGAATACAATTGATCCTCTCACTCCTCACAACTTCTATACATGGAAAACCAAAATTTTAAATCTCATTTCTCAGAAAGGGCTCACACACCTATTAGAAGAAAAGCAACCTGAGTTCGAAAAAGAATAGGAAATATTTGTTCAAAAAGAGAAAATGTATGAAACAATGGGTATTATAAGCTCTAATGTGCACGAATATTTGTGGTTTCACATTGCATATTGTAAAACTCCTTATGAAAGTTGGAAGAAAATAAAGACCTTGTTTGGGAAAGTAGACCAAATAAGATTAATGCAACTAGAAGTAGAATTAACAACTCTATCTCCTGAGGACTTCAACAATATTGTTGAATTCCTCATCAAATTAAAAGAGGTCCTAACTCAATACAAAGGTAGTGGGAAGACTAATACTGAAGAATAATGCATTTATCTAATCCTTTCTAAAATAAAGTGTGTATTTCAAATCTTTGCTACCACCTTTCTATCTACCAAAGATGCTCTTGGTGCAACCTTTAAAATGTCCTATTTAGAATATTTTTATGATAGACTAACTAGGGAAGAAATAAAACTTGCAAGATATGAAATCTCTTCTTCTTCCTCTTCCTCAAAAGTCTTAGTAGCCTCCACCTATTCTAAAAAAAAATTAAAATTAAGGAAAAGAATCCCATAACTTGTAATCACTACAAAAATAATGGTCACTCTGTAAACAAATGCTAGAAAGGTTACAACAACTAGATGCAGCTATGAAGGATCAAAATATAGACAGTAAAAAGCAAATAGGAAAAACCCTTAATGTTTGAGTGAAAACCTCCAATTCTTCTTCTAATCATTGGTTCCTAGATTCCGGAGCAACTCATCACATGACTACTTCATATGAGTCATTCTCTTCTATCTTCGCAAGTTCAACATGTAGCATAGAATTTGGTGACTCTTACTTCATCCCAGTCAAAGGAAAGGGTGATATAATCATTTATGGTGACTCTAGAAATAATGTCCTCTATGTTCCAAAAATTACCACTAATATGCTCTTTGTCTATTAGTTTTGTACTTCTAGAAAGGCAAAAAAAATTCTCTTCTCTCCAACAGGAGTTGAGATAAGAGACTTTCAAGATACTCATTATCTCATAGCCAAAGGAGATATTGATCACAACACTCACCTATTTCACTTCAAAGGATTCAAAAATCCAGAAGGGGCCTCATATTTTGTGGCTCATGGAGATATTGAAAGTAAAATTTGGCATGAAAATTTTGGTCATCTAAGCTACAACTACCTAAAGGAATTGAGCACCCATGAGATGGTAATAGGTTTACCTCAAGTTTCTTCTATTGATGGATTTTATCCTGGATGTGCTCTTGGAAAGCAACATCAAGATCCTTTCCACCCAAGTAGTTCTCTAAAAACTTCATCCCCTTTAAAATTAATCCATAGTGACTTGATGTCTTTTCCATAATCTTCTTTCAAAGGAGCAAAATATGGTCTAACCTTTATTGATGACTTTTGTAGAAGAACTTGGGTCTACTTCATAAAATATAAAAGTGATGTTATATCCCACTTCAAAGTCTTCAAAGCCTTAGTTGAAAATCAGGCCTCCTACAATATCAAGCAAATTTGCATAGATAATGGGGGGAATATTGCAGTAATGAGTTATCCATATTTCTATCAAATCATGGCATCATTCATCAGCATTTTATCTCCCGTAATCCTTAGGAAAATGGCATTGCAGAAAGAAAAAATTGAAAATTAAAGGAAATGACAAATTATATGCTCCATTCAAGAGATCTTCCAAAAAAAATTTGGGCAGAAGCTATTAATTATGCCAATTATATTCAAAACCACACACCTCATAAAGCTCTTGATCATTTAAATCCTAAAGAAGCATGGACTGGTTCAAAACCAAACATTTCCTTCTTTAATATTTTTGGATGTACTACTTGGGTGCACATCCCAAAGAAGAAAAGGAAGGCTCTAGATAAGAAAAGCACAATGCTCATATTTTTTGGTTATTGTGAGGAAATTAAAGCATACAGGCTCCTTTATCCCTCAACTCATGTGGTATTTTTCATAGGAATGTCCAATTTGATAAAACATTCTCTCAAAAAGATCCTCAACTCTCCTCTTCCTCCATTGAGCCTTATCCTATAATAAAACCTCAATATTATGAAGAACCAACTCTAGAGGTTAACTTAGAGATTGATAATCAAGATGAGGAACCTGTAACTCCAACTCAATGTCTTTCCACTCCTTCTAATCCTTCCACTATTCCAAAATGGGCCCACACCATTTTTAAAGAAGCTACTCCTTACATCCAAAATATTATATCATCCAAATAAACCAACTCCATAGGAATTGGTCTTGTTTGTCAGTCTATTTCTTCTAATCCTCAGTACTTCAAATAAGCAAATGGCATTAAAGTATGGAATGATACCATGGAAAATGAATTATTTTCCTTAATCAAAAACAAAACTTGGGATTTAGTTCCCTTTCCTAAAGGAATAAAATTAGTTTATTGTAAATGGATTTATATAACAAAGTATTGTCCTAATGGAGAAATTAAAAAACACAAAGCTCACCTAGTAGCCAAAGGTTTCTCTCAAATTGAAGGAATTGATTATACCAAAACCTTTTCTTTAGTTGCTAAAATGGATTTTGTAATACTGGTTATTGCTCTGGCTACTTCCCAAAAGTGGTATGTCTTTCAAATGGATGTAAAAAGTGCTTTCTTACATGGGGATTTAAAGGAAGATATATACATGGAACAACCTTATGGTTTCACTCAAGACTCCTCTCTTGTTCGTAGGCTAAAAAAGTCTCTCTATGGCCTCAAACAAGCTCCCAAATCTTGGTATGAAAATATGGACTCCTTCCTTCTTTTCCTAGGTTTTTATCATTGTGAGTTTGATAACATAGTCTACATTTCGAGAGATTAAGGAAAGATCACCATTCTTGTTTTATATGTTGATGATATTATAATCATTGGTAGTACCTTCAATCACATTCAAACTATAAAATACTCGCTCTCTAAAAAAATTAATATGGCTAATCTAGGTTTAACTCATTAGTTCCTTGGGATCCAAATAAATAAAACAAATGCAAGTATTTATTTGTGTCAACAAAACTACACTCTAGATCTTATTCAAAGTTTTAAAATGTCAGATTGCAAACCTTCTCCTACACCTTTTCAATTTGGCATAAATCTAATTACTTCCTTCTCATCCCCTCTATGTGATGCAACTCTATACCATCAGCTTGTAGGTAGTCTGTTATACCTTACTCATACTCATCCATATATCTCATTGGTTGTTGGCCTCATATCTAGATTCTCGCATCAACCTCACTTTAGTCATTGGCAAGTAGAAAAAAGAGTCCTCTGCTACTTGTAAGAAACTACTTAATTTGGGCTCTTATATAAGGAAAAATACATGGATATCATTGGCTAAACATATTCATATTGGGCAAGTTCAATAGAATATAGATGTTCAACTTCTAGCTATGTCTTTTGTCTTGGTTCTTCGTGAATAGCCTGGTTATGCAAAAAACAACAAGTAGTAGCCTTATCATCTATAGAAGCACAATACAGGGTAGCAATTTTAGCAAGTTAGGAAGCTCTTTGGCTTCGTCAAATTCTAAGGGAATTTGGTTTATCACATGACAAACCTATAACTCTTTGGTGTAACAATCAGAGCACAATTTACATTGCACAAAATCCAGTTGAGCATTAGTGCACCAAGCACATTGAGATACATATGAACTTCATTCGACAACACATTCAGAACAGGGAAATATACTTGGACTATATTCCAACTAAGGATAAAATTACAAACATCTTCACCAAGTCATTTCCCTCTTCGCGTTACATACAATTGCGAGAGAAACTTGGAGTAATACATCTGTATTGACACAGAGGTCTTCCACCTATCCTTTTACTATTGTATTCTTTAGAGGATGGTTTTTTCCCTTGTGGTTTTTTTCATCATCTCTCCAAAAGTATATATTGTTCATGAGTACCTAATCAGACCATGTTTCTGGGACTCATTATTTTTTTATGTTGAGAGGATAATCTTCACCATCCGAAGACATGCCTCTATCTTGGATATTTTTCTTGTAATAGATGGTTTTTTCCCAATGGGTTTTTTCACCATCTATATATTGTAAATGAGTACCTCATCAGGCCATGTTGCCGAGACTCATGATTTTATTGTTTTAAGAGGACAATATTTGCCATCCAAAGACAATCCTCTTCCTTATTCCCTTTTGATTGATGGATTTTCCCATTGGGTTTTTACCATCTCTTTAGAAAAGAAATCATTGTACATGAGTACCTCATCAGGCCTTGTTGTCGAGACTCATTTGTACAAACCACCCCTAGTATCACTTAAGGGGGGTGTTAGAATAAGTGAATATTCTCTTATGTTCTACTAGGATATACACACTTGAGTTTCCACTCCTCCATGTATCAGGTGAACTCTCAGTGGTGTCTTAATCAGATTTGATGATCAACTTTGCTATTTATACAAAGTTGATCCCTAGAATAAATAAATCAGTTCTATTTTATTTCTTTAGATATTGTAATGCTTTGTAGTTCTCCTCTTGGGAATTCTAACAGATAATGTACTTGATTTTATTTTTTTAATTTTGGTAATAAATACAATATCTCATGATGACATATCATATAAGAGTGTATCTCATACAAATGAAAAATATCATGGAAATAATGAATAGTATCCTAATTCTAAGAAATATTAAAATTATGCTATATATGATATAAGTAGCTCATATGAATTTTCCCCCTCTTTCTATTTCCAATAAAAGTTTTGGCTTTTTGTCAAGAAAAAATATACCAATCGTAATAGTAGTTTTGTACCCACTATGGGAGTGACATAGTTGATTTGGGAAATATATCTAACTCTTATGGACATCATGTATTTTTAGATCCCATTACCAATTCTTAGGATTAGTTTCATTATGAAAGTAGTGGATTTTCTTGGATATTATTACTAACCTTTAATAAATATTTTATTAAAAATAATCCATGGGAAAAATAAATCTATGCTACAATGTTTTTTCTTGATTTCATACATAGGAGGATAAATTTTTATTTTGGCATTAGGATGGAACGTTATGATATTTTAGCTTTCAAAATTTTCTTAAGTTTTGATTGATAGATTTTTTATAGATATATTAATCCTTTTGTGCAATGAAAAACTTCATAAGTTCATATTAAACTTGGGTAATCTACCTAATAATTTTATAAATATTGAGTATAAATGTTGTTGGGCATCTATGTATGTCAATGGGAAAGCGGATGGTATAATGATAAAAAATGATACTCAGTGATTGTCCATAATTTAAAATATGACTAAACTTTAATTATATTAATCAAAAAGGATATTATATATGGGTTACTACCCATAGGGTCATAAACTCGAGATTCCACATAGGGGCTTATGCTTAGAAGGGAAATATGAAGTATTTAGGAGGATATATCTCCAATGTGATACCATCAAGTGATTGTGCAATGTAATTATTATATTTGGTAGCCTATGTAATTATGTAAGGTAAATGTCATTTTTGATAAAAACACCTTTCAAAACAATAATTTTTTTCATATTTTTATCTATTTTGGAATAGGACCAATATATTTTATTGAAGATAATTATTTTATCCTTTGGACATGGCACTGTGTATCAAATAAGAATAGGAGATCTTGATCAATTTTTAAAATAATATATTTATGATAAGCCATATAAAAAACATAGATATAATGGTAGTATTTAAGAATTATATTTCTTTCCATATGGGACTATATTATTGTCTAAAGTGAAATGTGAGTAAGTGTGTCATGAGAAGAGCAAATTTAAGCTTAGAAAAAATGGAGTAGTTAACACATTTGGTATTTCTATTATGGGTATGACTAAGCAATTGGTCAAAAAAAGAGCAAAACCCATCTTAAAAATATTGTACTTTGGAAATATCTAAACATGCTAGCACATGGGAATGTTTACATTAAGATTATGGCTCTTTAGACTTTTCAAAGGACTCATCTTGGGCTAACTCACTATGGTCATTATTAGAAATATATTTTGTGTCATAGGAAAAAATATTTTGATAATGGAACTTTCCTTTAGTATTCAAGAATATACCTAGGTCATATATTACCAACTTTGTTATCAATTTATTTTGTTATTCATGATTCCATTTTTATTTTCTATTTAGGAACTTTATATCAATAATCTTAAATTGTAAGCTATTTATTGTTATTTTACACATTTATTTTTGTATAGTCTTAGGAGTATATTTTCTTACAAATGGTATAAGAATTACATTTTCCTTTTCATACCCTAGGTGGATAGCTCACATTCATGAAACCAATGAGAAAATATGTTTAATCATTAAGGAAAGTGACACTAGCAATTTTTAAGAATGGATTTTGGGTATTTTGATGTTCAAGAAAGAGTCTCTTACAAATATCAAATTCTATGTTGGTTAGATGTTAGAATATCACTTCAAGCCATCTTTATTTTTTTACTTCTCTTGTAAGGGCATTATATTTATAGTTTTATATAAATAATATAGTGTATATGAACTTCTTAATTTATCTCTGATTGTCAAAGTCATGTTGACAAATTTTATGCCAAAAATAAAATAAAATTTCTTTAAATAATTTAGATATTAGCTATTTTTTATGAATATAATTGGTTCATTTACTCATATAGATATTTTTTTCCTATATTAATCCATACACACTTGTAGTACAACATAACTATCATGTGGATTTTCTCATAGTTGTTTTCTTTGTTCCTATTTAGATTTATTTATGAAGTAAATATATTAGTTCTATACTTGTCAATTGGAATTAGTTAAACTTATATCACAAAGTAGCTTATCATTCATAATATTGTATTTAGTGATACATATATTATCACTAATATAATTTGGTTTTAATGTACCCTCTTCTTCCTCAAACCCTTTCAAATTTCTAGCATGGTAATACAATTTTGTGAAGTAGTAAACAATACCATTTGAGACCATTTAAAATTGATGGCAAAATGATTTTTATAAATATTTTTTTAAGGTCAATTTCATTAATATTTTCTTTATCTTGATATTAAATATATTTCCATCATCTAATAAAATTTTCCATAGTTTCTCCTTGTAGTATTTTTCCATCATAAATTGTCTCATAACATCATTTTTGTGTGGTCCTAGAGCTAAGTTCATACATATGAAGGCTGATTAGTTTATTAATACTTGTAGTATATCCTTAAAAAACATTGGCACATCAAACTAATATAGGTCATATAACTAATATTGTTAATAACTTTGTTATAGTATTTGGATTTATATCTAGCCAATCTATGTAATTATTGTAAAAGCTATATAGAATTTGTTAGCATCTCAATTTACATAAGAATAAGGTGGTAATAGAAGTAATATAATTCTTGTAATATGAGAAACTAAAGGGTCATTTAACCATTTTTATGGTTTATAATTTGTAACTTGACTTACCTTATTTCCTAGTAGTCTTATGGATTTTAGAGGTGATTTAATCATCTATTATTGCCTCATATAGAATAGTACTCTAAGGTATATGGTTTATCTTATATTTATTCCACTTGGAAATTTATTGAATTAACTTAAATACATGAATTTACCATCACCTTATTTGGTTTCACATTCCTTCCACTATTATGAGGTGATGGAGGTGGCTTCTAAAATTGCCTTTATTGACTTTGCTTTGGTTTATTTTGGGGGACTTGTTTCTTTTTTCCTTGCAATATTAAGAAAAATCACTTGTGTTCTTCTCTTATAAAATGTTCAAATGTAGGATCATATTAAAACATATCCTCTATAGAGATACGACCATTCTTTTTAGGATTTTGACCTTATGATTTTCCTAACATGTGTCTTGCTATTATTTTAATAAGGAAAACATAGGAATTTTTGTACCATTTATTTTATGCTTATTAGGAACCCCTATTTTATCTTGATGTGGTTCTTATAAAACCTCTTATTGGATATTTATTTAAAAAATATATTTTCCATGGTGGTTGTCTTACTGATTCTGAGGGTAGTCCTTGTTCTTTTATATAATGAGTGTTGCTTTATTGACTTTTAATATTTTTTCCTTTGGTTTCATTGCTCATGGTATTGTTGGTTGAATTTTATATCACATTGTAAATGATCATATATTTGATAAAGCACTTTCTCCCTAATTGATACATATATTGGTTTCATGAAACCCGATCTTAATAGCAAACATTTTAGGCTTAAAATTACCCAACACTCTAGTGGATTTAGGTGCAACCATTAATGACTTCCCAAAGAAACCATGTAGAAGTTGTATTTAACAAATATGAGGTCAACTAATACAATATTATATTTGAATAATAGGTCTACAATACTTCCAAAGGGCATGTTGGAATATGTGATAGTAATTATTTATGCATGGGAGTACCCAAATGACTTATTAGTTTTACAATCAAACTAAAAATTGGGTGCTTACCCACTCATACTGGGATGAACCTAGCTAGTGATGGATAATTCCTACATTAGTTTTATAATGGAGAGAATCCCAATATATAACGATTGCAATGTAAAAAAACTAGTCATTTACCTACCTGCACAATCCACTAATGAGTTGGGTGAGCTTATTTTTGAGGCCATAGGTGATGATGCTCTTCCCATGATGTAATAAATCATGGCATTTGATGAAGTTGGAGATGTGCCATATGAGAATTTAGTTATATAAAAAAATATAGAATGTGAATCTAAACTATCGCTTACCACCTCAAAACTTATTGGGGAGAAAGAGCAACACACCAAACAAATTGAAATAGAACTCAATAGAGCATTAAATATTAGTAGCACATTAATGACTAACTAGGAAATAAAACTAAAAAAGATATTGAATACACATAAAATAAATTTCACCTAGTATTACAAGAATATGAAAGAAAATGTACCCAAAGTATGCAACCATTGTATTTACCTTGAATATAATGGAAAACCGGTGAGACGGACACAAATAAGGATGAACCCAAACATCAAGGAAATAGTAAAAGTTGAATTGCAAAATTTATTAACTATTGGATTCATCTATTCCATATTATATAGTAAATGGGTGTCATTGTTGGCGGATGGGTGTCATTGTTGGTGGAAGTACCTAAGAAAAATGGTAAATGGAGGATCTACATAGATTACATGATGTTAAATAAGACAACCATGAAAGAATATTTCCCTTTGCATTTTGTAGATCAAGTACTAAACACTCTAGATAAAAGAAAATATTTTCATTCCTTGATAGATACAATGGATACAGTTAGATCTAGATAGGGGGGGAAGACCTAGAGAAAACCACATTCATCTATCTATGGAGAACCTTCACCTACCAAGTTTTACCCATTGGATACACGCTTATAACTTTCTAGAAGGTAGTACTAAGTATCTTCTCAGACGTGGTAGGAGAAACTACAAAATTTTATATGGTGATTTGACTGTTTGCAGTGAAAAATTTGAAGAGGCTACAACCAATCTAGAGAAAGTGCTTCAACATTGTCAAGAGACTAATCTGTCCTAAATAAATAAAAAATATTCTATGTTAATGATAAAAGGGATAGTCTAGGATAGTCTTGAAAAAATTTGATGATAAAAAAATAAAATTTGGTAAAGAACTCCCTAACCCTCAAAAATACAAACACATGTAGAGTTTTCTGGGCCATGCAAGATATTACCAATGGTTTATAGAAGAATTTAGAAAAATTTCTAAGTCATTTAATGCGCTAATGACCAAGGAAGCATAGTTAATTTGTATAGAAGAATGTGAATAGGTATTTCAAACTCTAAAATAAAAACTAATGACTGCTTTGGTCCTTAGAGATCTAAATTGGAACCTCCTATTCCATATCTATGTCGATGTGTCTAACAATACCATAAGAGAGATACTAGGAAAAAAGGAAGGGAAATAAGTGTATGCTATATATTAATTCAGTAAAAACCTCATGGGAATTGAATTAAACTACACCATTACAAAAAAAAAGAATTTTGGCAATAGTACATGCCATCACCAATTATGCCACTACATCATAGGCTACAAAATTTATGTGCACACAAATCATGCACTAATTAAATATTTGATGAGTAAGCCAATGGTAAGTAGAAAATTTATTCAATGGATCTTACTCTTGTAGGAATTTGATGTCACCATCATTTATAAACCTAAGAAAGATAACATTATGGTAGACATTCTATCTAGATTAACATTGAAAGATAATACGATAACCGAGGATATGTTCCTAGATGAATGTCTCCTTTCCCTTTAAGGTTGTACTCCATGGTATGCTAACATGGCCAATTACCTGGTAACTGGTAAAGTGTCCCCTACACTCACTCCTCAAGAAGCTAAAAATGTATCAAGAAAAGTGTAGTATTCTCATGGATTAATTGTTGTCTATTTAAAATTTGTTCTACTCAGATAATGTGAAGGTGTGTAGTAGAGGAAGAGATCCCAGACATCCTAAATGTATGTCAAGGTGAACCATGTGGTAGGCACTTTGTAGGTAAAAGAACTAAATTTAAAATCTTACACATGATATTACAAGCCCTCGTTATTCAAAGACATAACCAAACACACCAATCAATGTGATCAATAATAGATAATGGGATGAAAAATAGTAAGAGATGAAATTTTGCTTCACCCTTAGTTTTCTTTAGAACCATTCAAAAAATGGGGAATGGATTTTGTCGGCTTGATCAACCCCAGTAAAATGGTAAAATATAAATTTTAGCATGTACTATACGACTAAGTGGGTTGAAGTGTAGGTCTTATGGAGTGTGAAGGAGGAATATGTGGCACAGTTCTTGTATGAATTCATCTTCACCCAATTTGATGTTCCTATGGAGATCAATATGGATGAAGCAGATCAATTCACCTCTAGGATGATACAAGAACTTATGAAACAATATCAAATCCATCCCATATCATCCACAAGCCAATGGACCAGTGGAGGTCACCAACTACGAGAGAAAATATTCTAACTAAAACTATGCAACAACATAATAAGGATTAGGAGAAACATATCCTTGAAGTAGTGGAACCTATTGAACCACCTAGAAAACTACTACAAGATTCACACCATTTTAGCTAGTGTACAAAAAAATTGTGATGATACCCATTGAATTTAAAGTAAAAAATCTATGTATGGAAATGAAATTCAATATGGACTTAGATGCAGCACAACCATAATGTATTCACCAACTAAATTAGTTGGATGAATATAGATAGGAAGTATTGTAGTGCACTTGAAATAATGTAGAAGTAGAGGGTTATGTGATATGACCACCACATCAAACCAAAACAATTCAAATAAGATGAATGGATGCTACTATATGATACTTAATTCTAGGAGAGGAAAGGTAAGCTCACATAGATATGGCTTGGTCCTTATGAAGTGGTTAGAGTATTAAAAAATGGGTTTGTCTGTATTAAAATAATTGACAATAGTGAGGTGACCTTTATAGTCAATTATAATAAACTAAGGCCCTACCATAGGCCCAAAATTCTATAAGCTAGTTCAACTACATGCATGGTGGAAATCCCACATTCAATGTTTTCATCAATAGTACAATGAATTTTATTACAATATCCAACATAAGAAAGAGCAGTTTTTTAAATGAACTCTATTAGTATAGGTTTTTCTTTTTGTTTTTGTTTGAGTTTTGTAGAAAGGTGTAGAAACTATTATAGACTATAGGCAATCATACTTATTAGGCAAGAGACACTTCATCCTATTTTTAATTTTATAAAAAAAGAGAAGAGAAAGAAGAAATATGACACCTACACTTAGGAATATGCAGGAGCATCACCTACACTTAGGCGAGTGGCACCTACCTCCCACAAGGAAATCTATGTTGTAGGAGTGATACATACACTTAGGCGAGTGTAGGTGGTGCCTACTTCCCAAAAGGAAGGTGGTGCCTCCACTTAGATGAGTGCAAGAGTGGAACCTACAATCAGATGAGCATAGAAGTGATGCCTACACTCAAGTAAGTAGCCCTACATTTAGATGAGCAATATCTACTTTCCACCAAGAGGAACCTACTTCTAAATTACTAATGATGGAGTATGCCTACTTATAATCTTCAAATGAATAAGTATGCCTATTCCCATTTGGCATAACATCAAGGCAAAAGTAAATTTAACTTTTCAAACATATAGCCTCAATATTTGTATTGATATAAACCCTAAAAAACCAATCACCAATGGGAACACATGAATACAAGATAGTACTATGACTTCCGCATTTGCTAATACACATGATTAAAGCAACATCTAGTCGATTTACACAACTTGGAAAAATACACCATGTTTTGTAAAATACACACATGTAAGTATTATTATTTCTTTTAATTATATGCATAGTTATCCAAAAATAATAATTAGTGTGAATGTCAAACATGCCCCCATATATTTCTCATCCAATCACATATTTGTTTTTAGCCATGTGGCATAGATCAGGTATAAGAAGATATACAATTGGATACCATTATGCTTGGGTAAATGCTCCAAAACTAAAAACAATAACTATGAGGGAATGGTAATTATTTTTAAAATAATGTGGGTAGGCATATTTTATGGCATACTACATTCCAAGAGTGTAGTCTCTACCAAGCATACAATAATATATAAAAATTAAACATAGTAGCCATGGGAGAACCATCAAAAAATCACATACAAATATAGAATGAGCCAACAAATATTATCACAATAATAGGGATAGTAAGAGAGCAATTCACAGCTACAAGATAGATGGATTATTATAATTTGGCCACTCAAGACCAGGATATCATTATGGCCCATGAATTTATGACATCCATGGAGGGTGTGGTCGTGCACATGAGGGGGTTAGTTATTCTAGTAATAGAGGAGTACATTTTGGATGACAGAGGTTTGTTATGCATTGGAGAGAGAATTTATAAAGGAGATAAAATTTAACTATGCATGTAAATATTTATTTTCAACTATCAACATAGTTGACACGTTCAACGTTGCCTAAACGACACCTATCAAATTAATGAAGCTTTTGTTCGAGCAATTAGATTGAATATTCAAATGCAATGTGTAAGGAACCGAATATTGAAATAAATCTCACACACACAAAATATTGAAAGATAACTAAAATACATGCAATAAAAAAATAACACTTTGCAACAAGTAATTGTTGAATTGAAACAATCTACAAATAACTCAAAATCATAGGCCTCTTCGAGGGGGCAACCTCCTTCAATATTTCATTAACTTACAAAATGATACCTTTGTATGGCTTCATAGCTTTTAAAGAAATACTTCATGTAACTCTAACTCTAAGCTCAATAATTGGCTTACATGCAAAATATTTCTTGAGCTAGAATCTTCTACCAAATGTCGGTTAAAATTTTGATAATGGTTACATAAAATAGACCCACTTGGCTAGGAGCCTAATGTGCCATATACATTACAAAATATTGCAAAATAAAATTATAAATAGGATCCCCCATGTTAGAAGTGGGTCATTATATAATAATGAGAATTACAAAATAATGTTAGGATGGGATCCTAACATATCCTTTCCCTTAAAAAAATTTTTTACTCAATGGTGAAGGTGAGGAAACTAGTGCTAGATTTGATGGAGAGACTCCCATGTAGCATCTTCTAATTACAGTCGATGCCATTGTACAAGGACTTCAGTAGTTGTGGAGTTTCAAAGAGTGTGAGCCTGACAATCCAACAAATCCCTAGTAATATGTATAATTCTGCAGGCTAACAATGACCTCCATACATAAAATCCCTAGCAAGCCTATGCACATATACATAATTCTACACTCTAACAATGGCCTTTACATGAACAAAGCCCTCAAAATTCTAGGCACATATTTCTATAGGTTGACAATGAATTTTACATGAACAAATCCCTAGCAAGTCTAGGCACATGTATATAATTTTATAGGCTAACAATGACCTCCATATATAAAAGCCCTTTCAATTTTAGGCACATACAAATGATTCTTCAAACTGATAGTGGTCTAAGCATATATTAGGCCCTAGTAATCTAGGCAAATCAAAGCTCTAGCAATTATATGCATATGCATATGATATTTCAAGATAAAAATGGCCTTCACATAATCTATAATAACATCAAAAGTCCTTTAGACCATATCGGTTAAGAAAACTAAGGTTTTGAAATCACCATAAAAATCTTTATATATGTTTGTGTGTGTGTTTGTATGTATGTATGTATGTATATATGTATATCAATCAATTGATCATGTACATAACTCAAATAGTCTAGCATACCTTAATGACAAAATCAATATGCTTGGCCATACATAAAATCATGAGGATTGATGCACCACAATCATAAAATTATTGTACTTAGTCTCAAAAACTAGCTAAAAGGCCTACAAAACTCATAAAAAGTCTATAAAATCTTATCCCTATGACCTTGTGTCTCAAGCTAGCCCATGTCCTAACTATTTATAATTCCAAGTAGTAGACCATGATCTATAGTGGGACCTAGAAGGGTACAATCCATGAAATTCTACCTCTTCTTTAGAGGAACCATCTGGTGATATAATACCCTATAGTGGGAACTCCTAATCCACTGTACCTCCAAATCATCCCTAACTATGGATAAGTTATCTAGCATACCTATCATGCCAATGCATGTAGTTTCTACTTTAGCATCATATATCTCTTGAATAACCTATACCACTCATGTCTCTACTACTTTAGATCAATCCAATGCTCCATCCCTCTAAATAGTCAATTGGATTATCCTTGAATATCTATTTTTCATAGTAGAGTATCTCCCCATATTTACCTGAGCCACCAAGGCTATGGTTGTATCTCTCTATGATGTAAACTAAGAAGCCTACAATATTGTCTAGTCCCACTCATCCTAATTATAAGTTATCTCGACCACCATGGCATATATCTTCTACTTTATATTGGATCTCTTTGAGTCATCCATATGCTTAGTGATCCTCTTGGATCTTGATCTTGGATCACCTCCTTAAGGTGGGGTCATGGTTCTCAGTGGAGAAACATTGAGGACTCTTAGATCCCTCTCTCATTGCCATCGCTCAAACTCCTAGAAGTGACACCTAATGAATGGTTGTGCCCCTTGCTTGTATGGAACCAATATCAATCTCTAAGATTAAACCCTTATGTACCACTACCTATATGCAATGGTAGACCCTACATCATCCACACCTGAATATACCATTGGATATTCATCATCATCCTCCTCTATATAATCCCCTTGGCCACCATAAGTACTTCCCTAAAGGTTTGATTATAGATCTTAAAATAATGGGCCTACCTAAAGGTCATTGGGTCCCTTACATCTACAACCTATCTAGGTAAACCAAACAGGTTCCAAATAACAATGTGCTTCCAAAAGTAAATCTAAATAAGGGTGGAACAAACAAGGATATTCATCTCTCTATATAAAATCTAGTGTAAGACTCTATACAATCAAGCCAAAATTAAAGGACCCTAGGCATATTTGACATGTTGGTCCCTCATCACAATAATCACTCCACAACAACTCCATGGTAGAAGGCAATCACTCATGTATCCAAGTAATATTCTAAATATAATAGCACTCAATAAAGTTATCAATATATCAATGCATCCACCATTGAGAATATTTTTGACATGTATCTCATGTTCAATAAACCATTGATCAACATTCTCATAACAGATCTAAAGAGCTAACATCTAATCTACACTCATCCTAATAGGGATCCCCTGAATATATATCCTTAGTATCCTCCATATATTATCTAGTGTGACTATCATCTTACCCATTTGTAGGAAAAATATGCCATACTTGAATATCATCTTTTAAGATGCGTTATGAGGAGGGCACAATGAAACTCAACCTTGGGCATCGCTATTAGATACCCAAGTCCAATAGTGTGTAATAGGACCCTATTAATTGGGGTCATCTTGTTTAAAGTACTTGAAATATCATGTGATCATCTCTCTTTATGCTGTAATATACCCACCTACATCCAAAAATACTTGTTAGCATTTATTTTCCCAAATAACATTCAAATTTATGGGTTTGTAGTGAATTTGCCACCCAATAAAAAGCTTCTCACCTGGTGGAATTTTCCCTCCACATGAGTTTTTCACTTGGAAAAAAATTTTAAAACTTGATGAAATTGTAGCCTACATGTTAATTGACTAACAAGTTCATAACTTAAATGTAAAATCATAGCCCATAATTCAAAATCAAACTTTGAGCAATAAAATGATAGGAAAAATGCAAGTTTTCAACACATACCCATATGCATGTTCTTGGATGACCTCATGTCCCTTGAATCATGTTTGTATGTTACTTTGGTCATTATTATTAAACCATTGATCATCATCAAAAAATCATCCCCATATCTTTAGTCCTCCAAGTTGCACAGTAAAAATGATTTTATTTTACCCCTTACTGCTTAATATAACTTATATGGACTCGTAAACTTATTTTTTTTAAATTTCATAACTTCCTCAATGCGAAAGAGAAGATACCATATGACTACTTATTTTAAAAATTGGGGTCATCTATAGGTACTTTTGAACCATTTACTAGCAATAAATTCCTCAAAATGGGGCAAAAAGTAGACACCCAATTTTGCTTACCCCATCAAATCCTAGGATTCTAATCAATTTTGTAAACCTACCTAAATTATTTTGTAGCCTTCATTGTAATAATTAGAGCCTCAAAATAAGTTTTCTACTCACATATAATTTCATAGGCTACAAATTTATTTCATTGGTGATGAACCTTATCTAAGTCCAAAATTTAAAATCTTACCTCTCGAATGGTCAAATGGATGATATCATAGCCTAGAAAAGTCCATAGCTACAAATTTTCCTAGGAAATGAATTTTTCTCCACTCCTTCAAAATAGAAATATTCTGATTTTATCACTTGTTCCTATCCATATCCACACCATATTGCATTCATACATCCCAAAATCTCTCTAATTGGGTTCACTTTTTGCCTATGCCAACCTGATGAAACAAATCAACTCTTCAACTCTGCTTTTTTACCTAGTTGAAAATGGCTTCTTTCGAATTGAATGCATATTTTGTAATATTTCCTCCTCTCCTAAAGTAGCCTAGAAAATCTATAAATTGAGTCACTTATTTATTGAAAATAAGTGATTGGATAATAGTGAATCTTTATAAAAATTCTCTAGTGATTCAAACATGCATTATTCTTCAAGACATATTTTTACCTCCAAGTTTCCTATGACACTAAATGTAGGGAATCTTTTCTCATGGTGGAGAGGGGATTTATATTGTTGTGCTTTTTGTTTTTTGGATATTTTTTATTTTTTATTAGATCTTTTGATCTAACCCATTACATTACACCTCTTCATCTTGGTCCTTTTATAGATTTTTAATTGCCTTTTTGAATTCATTTTAGCATGCTAATTCTATTTACATTAGACTTTTAAAATTTTATTTTATTTCTTTGTAGGTGTTTTAGGCATCATTTGGAAACCTCCCATTCACATTATCATGCTAACAACTAGCTGATTTAGCCTTGATTTTACATTTACAATTACATACTACAAAATTGTAGCCAACAAGAGTTATAGTCTATGACTTAACCTATTATAGCCTTTATCTCAAATTTTGGTCACCTCTTGATCATGTGGTCATATTCATTCATCATTTTTACAACTACTCATGTGTTACTACTTCAAAATCAACTTCATAGGTCATAGGATCTATAAGTTGTAAACCTATATTATAGGCTATGAACTAATTGTGTAGGCTATGAACCTCTCTCATTCAATGATTTCATCAATTATAGCATCAAAAAATAATTATTCATTCCCAGGGACATCCTAGACCCCTCTCAACTAGTTCAATTTGGTTTTATAGCAGTGATATTTCCATTTTATGTGGATAATCTTCCTTCGAAAGGTCAAAATTGATTTTGTAAAATGTAACAAGGGTCTTGACTACAGAAAAAGAAGCCTAACTTATTCCCAAGCATCAAGCAGGACCCCTAAAATCTAACTCATATTTTTCTATCCCATTTTAATTTTTTTTTTTTATTTTGTAGGTCAAGTTGTGAACTTGTCACAGGGGACATACTAGTGTGTAGGCAGTGAACTTGTCATAGGCAACAAATTTGAGTTCATGTAATAAATTCATTTTTAGTAAGATTCTAGGTAATTATATTCCAAATTTTCCTTTTAGAATCAATTTTTGCTTCATTTTTAACTCTTTTCTTATTTTTAATTCTCTATTAGGTCATTAAAATGACAAAAAATTAAGGAACTAGTATTATTATCTATTAATTCATCAAATTTACTTCCTCTCAAGCATACTCATCAAGAATTGAATCAAACAACATATAGATTGTATATAGGTTAGTATTCTTCAATGCATTCCCTCTTGTGCCCATGCTAAAAAGGTGAAAGACATTGTTTTTCTATTTTATCTTAGTATAGTGCTAGAAACAAATTGAAGTGCATATAGGAATAGTCATATTTGTTGCATTACTTCCCCTTATAATTTGCATTGTATTTACATCTTCTTTCCTTAGGCATTTATTGTATATTCTAAAACTTAGGTTCTTCCATAATACACACATCAAAACATAATTTTTCTTGTGAATATATAAAACACTCTTGGCGAACCCTTCCACTCCACCAAAGAACTCAAGTAAATGATATGAATCAATCAAGAATATTTGTTTGACTATGGACCCCTAGGTTTGGAGACTAGTGTCCTTGAATCAAGGTCTACAATATTACCCAACTATAAAACTTAGGCACCAAATTCAACCAAAATCACTAAATATCATCTTCCAATAGTGTTAAGAATTTAAGGTACAAAATTAACCTAGATGAAGTGTGTCTCATAGAAGGCTTTTAGAATAGACCTAATATATGATTTTATCCTTAATAAAATATGTTAGAATAAGAGAATATTCTCTTAAGTTCCACTAGGATAGACACACTTGAGTTTCCACTCCTCCATGTGTCAAGAGAACTCTCAGTGGTGTCTTCATCAAGTCTAATGAGTTGTTGTAATCCAACGGCTCTCATTGATCAACTTTGCTATTTATACAAAGTTGATCCTTAGAATAAATCAGTCAGTTCTATTTTGCTTCTTCGATATCTTGTAATGCTTTGCACATCTATTTTGGAAATTCTAACATGGTACTAGAGTAGGATAGATTTTGCTAGCATTCTCTCTTGAAGGAAGTCTTCCGAACTGGTTCTTAATCTTCTTCTTCTTTGTTTTTTAAAGAGAAAAATATCTTATAGTTTATGTTAGATGATTTTTTGAGATATTAGATTATGGTAATTTATTTAATTATTTTTTTTCTAACATCTATTTTACCATTTATGCAAATTATTTTTATCTCAAATATTGCTTCTTAAAATAAAATTTGTAGATCCGAGGTGTAGACCAATTGGTTCATCCAAACCCCATAATTGGGGTAGAGGTCCAAGGTTCAAATCTCAGGCCTCGCCGAACTGAACGCTTGTCCCTTTTGTTAGCATATGTTGTATCACATTATTAGTAGCAATATTAAAATAACACACATAGGCGTTCTTTGAATTAGTTGATTAACCAACTTGGTGGTTAATCAACCACATTGTAACCTTTATATGCAAATCAATGAGAATGTTCAAAGTGCTTCGTCAAGTTCTATATGGCATCAGAGCCATAGACGTAGACAGACGATACTGGCAGACTAGCAGATCGAGGATAGACTGGATGACACAGACAAGACGACACAGACTGGAGGACCTGACAACAGATAGCCCATCGACTGGATGACACAAATAGGATGACACAGACTAGCAGATCTGACAATAGATAGTCCACAGACATATGACATAGACTGGCAGACCTGAAAATAGACAGACGGATGATAGACTGACAGAACATGTAGACCGAGGACGACGGATCGGGGTGGTTCATGGATCGGGGTGGTTCGACAATGGTTGTGGAGGCAAAAGGGAGGGGTTGGTTGCCCAAAGGCAACTGAAAACAATAGTTAGTTGTAGAAGTTTTAAACCCTACCACAGTGGCCACATAGGCCATGTGGGATTAATTTTTTTTTCCTTTCTTCGGTTTCGCCACTGTCAATACATCCTAGATTCTTGTCTATCCTCATCGGGCCCTCTGGCTCAAGTGGTATGTGTGGTGCCTATTTTCCAAGATGTTAAGGGTTTCAGTCCCTTTGAGGATATTTTTTTGACACCCAGAATGCACCAGTGATGGCAGCAACAGGAGTTTTGACGCCCTGCATGCTCTGGTGACGGCGGGAAAGGAGTTTTTGATGCCCTACGAGCCCCAGTGATGGCGGGAAAGGGGTTGTTGACACCCGCCATGAGTAGTTGATGCCCGAACATGGTGATTTGATGGCAGAAAGCTTTGTTGAAGCCCAAACATGGTGATTTGACACCTGAACACCTCATTTTTTGGTATTTTTTTCCATTCCTTGTCTCATTTGCAAATTGAAGGGGGGGAGATCTTAGTTTCTTCACATAATTCCATAATTCATTTGCAAAGTTATCAGATAAAGGGGGAAATAAAACCATTTGGCAGAATATTTGCTAGGTTTGTAATAGGTGCTAAAATTTTTGGGCATTTATGATTGTTTCTTCTGCATTTTCATGCATTCACAATCATAAATTAAACAAAGTATAAGACCCCAAATTTATACCCTATTTGTGCAATTTATTGCACAGTACCATTCGATATTTGAGATACCTCTGGTCCACACTTACAGGTAATGCTATCGTGCTTTGGACTACTGTATTCATCGCCTAATATAGCTGCAACAACGATGTCTGAGCTTGTTCTCTATAAATCGTCGAGGAGAAATAAGGCAAACCAGTTTTTTTTCCCATTTCATACCCACATTGTGATTGTTATTAGGCGTAAATACTAACAAAAGTTTTTTTCCAAAGTGTTTAGGGGAAGTTATGCCCCACGCATGCGGAATAAAACTTTCTATGGTAGGTTTCATTAACAACACGATGCCCTTTCAGTATCGCCTATGTTCAATATATTGTGCTTCTCATTTGTACTTATAGTCTCCCTCATGTAAGGGCGAGTACATATTGAGTAGTATACTGTTCATATATACCTATAGTTTCCCTCACATAAGGGCGGGTGTATATTGAATGGTTACCGTATAACGATCTGGCAGGTATAAAGAAAGGGAGACCGATTGGTGATATAAAGAACCTTCATAATGGCCACAATTCATAAGTATCTCTCAAATTCACAATTGTTGAAAGGTCCTAACTTTGTTCCATGGAAGACAAATATGAAAGCCATACTTCAGTTGGAATATTTATGGGATGTAGTGACTGGCACTAAAAAATGTCCTCAGATAGTAGGAACAGATCAAGATTCTTGGGATAAAAAATACAAGAAAAGTCTTGTATTTATCTTGCTTGCTACTACAGATGAGGTGCAGCCTCATATTTGTGATGCAAAAACTAGTAAGATAGCTTGGGATGCCCTTATCACAGTATATGAAGGCAAGAATCGATCCACTATTCTCCATATTCAAACTCAACTACATAATCTCAATATGAATTTTGGGGAAACAGTTGATATATTCCTTTGTAGAGTGGATGACTTGAAAGCAAAATTGAATGCTATGGGAAAACCGATGGATGATGATGTCTTAAACTCTGTCATCTTGATAGCATTACCAAATTCCTACAAGATGTTGATCACTTCCCTAAATGTTTTTGGTAGACAAGAATCATTTTTGGAACTGGTAAAATTGCTTCAGACTGAGGAGGCAACTCAGATCCAGAAAGATGATGTGCCAGATAATGCTCTTTCCACACAACAAAGTGGTAACAAACAAGGCCAGTTTCAAAAAGGGAGTGCTTCTTCCAAAGGAAAAGGGAAGCAAAATCAGCAAAAAGATGCAAAATATTGCAAAATTTGTGATATGAATAATCATGACACCAACAAGTGTTGGTTCAAAAACAAGCAACCAAACGATAGAGGTTATCAGAATAAGGGCAAGAACAAGAAGAAATACAATAAGCATAAGCAATCTAAAGGCCATGTTGCTTATGTTGAATCCAACTCCGACTCAGATCCTCCTAGGTCCGATTCAGATTTTGACTCTGAAAGAGCACACAAGGTGCTCATGACTCATACTTCATCTTCCCAGATAGATTTTGTATGGTATATTGATTCAGGAGCTAGCAAACACATGACTGGGGACAAATCATGGTTTGATACTTTTGTGGAGAAAGAGGGTAAGCCAGTTACAATTGCTGACAATCAGGTGTATCAAGTGAAGGGAGAAGGGAATATTTATGTGTCCCTTCCTTATGGTAATTGTTATATTGAGAAGGTTCTCTATGTTCCAGGATTAGCCAATAATATGCTTTCAGTCACATAAATGTTGGATAAAAACATGGATGTCGTGTTTCAAGTTGTCAAAGGCAAGAAGAGATTTTTTATCACACACAGTGGTAAACATGTTGCAACTAGATCCTACAAGCATGGCTTGTTCATTCTCGATGCACTTTCTACTTCGCATGTTGCTTTGGCTACAACTACAAAGGAGGCCACCTCACTTTGGCATCAACATTATGGGTATCTCAGTTCTGGATATTTTCTTGAATTATACAAATATGGGATGGTAAAATGTCTTCCACCACTTTCATCTATCTTACCAGTTTGCTCATATTGCTTAGCATGGAAGCAACATCGAGTACCTTTTGAGACAAGCTCCTCTCGAGCTTCAAAACCTTTAGAGCTGGTACATACCAATCTGTGTGGTACTATGCTGACCAGCTATGGTGGGAAAAAGTATTTTCAACTATTTTTTGATGATTACTCATGGAAGATGTGGGTTTTCTTTCTTCAATTGAAATCAGAAGCATTTCTCTACTTTCAACAATTCAAGAAAATTGTTGAGAAGGAGTCGGGATGTTTGATAAAAACCCTCCACTTAGATCAAGGGGGGGAATATACCTCTGAAGAGTTTTTAGAGTTCCTTAAGAAACATGGGATCAAAAGACAACTGACTACAGCCTATACACCTCAATAGAATGGAGTTGTAGAAACAAGAAATTGTTCCATTATGGAAATGGTTCGATGTATGCTAAAGGGAGCACATCTTGAGGATCAATATTGGGCAGAAGCAGTAAACACAACATTATACCTCCTAAATAGAGCACCCACTAGAGCTCTACAAGGAAAAACACCACAAGGAGCATGGAGTGGTACGAAACCTTCCATATCTCATCTGAGGGTGTTTGGATGTAAAGCATTCATGCACATTCCAAAATAGAAAAGGAGAAAGCTGGATGAGAAAACCCTGCAGTGTATCTTTCTTGGCTATGATGAGTACTCAAAAGGTTATCTATTGATTGATCCTAAGACCAAGAAGACACATGTAAGTAGATATGTTGTATTTTATGAAGTCCTCACATCAAAAGAAACATCCACAACTGTATACCTAGATGAAGAAGAACCTAAGAAGGAGGTTCAACTTCCACAACAAAAACAGAAAGTTCCAAAATGGTATACTAACACTTTGAGAGATGCAAAGTTGAAATCCATTCTAGATCTATCTCTTGATAGGCCATGTACTCACAGTATGACTCAACAGATGATAGCAGAGGAATCTACTTCAGAGGTTGACGAAATTTGTCAACACTTTGATGATTTGGCAGTGAGTACATAAAATGATAAATAAGAAGATGAGGATGGAGAAAAAATTTATATGTCTACATTGAATACAAATTAACCCACAACGATTCAATCTGCACTTGATCAACCATAGTGGAAAGAGGCCATGGATGTAGAACATAAGTCTCTCCTTAAAAATAATACTTGGAAGTTAGTCGATCTGCCAACAGGAAAGAAACCCATAGGATGCAAATGGGTGTTCAAAGTGAAGTATAAGGTAGATGGATCTATTGATAAGAATAAAGCCTGGATTGTTGCAAAGGGATATGCTCAGAAAGAAGGCATAGATTATGAAGATACTTTTGCCCCTACTACAAAAATGACTACCATTCGAGTACTTTGTGCCATGGGAGCTCAGTTTGGGTGGAAATTGCATCAGATGGATGTTAAAAGTGCCTTCTTGAATGGTGACTTACAAGAAGAAGTATACATGACTCAACCAAAATGATTTGTGGTCAAGGGAGAAAACAAAAAGTATGCAAATTGATCAAATCCTTGTATGGGCTAAAACAAGCTCCTCGAGCTTGGTATATCAAGATAGACAGTCACCTTGTGTAGAATGGATTTGAAAGAAGTCCTTCAGATGTAAATCTCTATATCAAGAAAAATGGTTCTGATATAGTGATCCTTGTACTTTATGTAGATGATCTGATCATCACAGGAAGCTTAGAAAGTATGATTGGCTTAGTGAAAAATGACTTGAAGCAATCATTTGAAATGATAGATCTAGGACTTATGCACTATTGTCTTGGTTTAGAATTTACTCAAGAACAATTTCATATTCGAGTAACACAAAAGAAATATGCCAAGAATTTAGTAGAAAAATATCAGATGACTAATTGTAAGTCCAAAGCAACTCCAATGGAGCAAGGACTTAAGTTATCTCGATATGATGAGTCACCTCAGGTAGATGGAACTCTCTATCACCAGTTGATTGGGAGTCTCCTATATCTAAAAAATACCAGGCCAGATCTCAGTTTTGCTGTGGGATATCTTTCAAGATTCATGCAAGAGCGTCACTGGAAAGTAGCAAAAAGAGTTTTTCATTATGTTCGTGGTAGTACAAATTATGACCTGGAATATAGAAAGAATAATATTTTTTTCTTACTCGGATACACAGACTCAGATTATGCTGGATCTATTGATGATCGTAAATCCATTTCTGGATATGTTTTTCATCTCGATTCTAGACCAATCTCATGGCATAGTAAGAAACAACATGTGGTTGCTTTATTTCTACAGAAGCATAATATTGTGCAGCCAGTGAAGCAATCTGCGAGATAATGTGGTTAAGTCGCATTCTTACAAAAATGGGCCTTCCAAAGAATCTTCCACTTCATTTGTTTTGTGACAATCAAGGCATTTTGAATTTTGTCAAAAATCCAATTTTTCATGAACATACCAAACATGTTGATACCAGATGTCATTTTATTCGAGATAAAGTTCCAAAGCACCATATACAACTTCAATACATTCCTACTGATGCGCAAGTTGCAGATATATTTACCAAAGCACTTGGACGTATCAAATATGAAAAATTTTGAGATACTATTGGAATTTTCCAATAATGTAATAAGGGGGGATGTTAGCATATGTTGTATCACATTATTAGTAGCAATATTAAAATAATGCACATAGGCATTCTTCGAATTAGTTGATTAACCAACTTGGTGGTTAATCAACCATATTGTAACCTTTATATGCAAATCAATGAGAATGTTCAAAGTTCTTCGTCAAGTTCTATACCTTTGCTGGTGCTTTTAGCGACGTAAAAGGTTTAAAATTATTATGGCATGGGGGTTATAGGGGTGGACTGCACGAAGATCTGTGTGGCGGCTTCTAGGGTGGACAACATAGAATACTGTGGCAGCCATAAAAGTTGGACAACCTACCCATATTCGTGGCGGCTACCGATTCCACCATGTAAATTCAAAAAAAAATTTGGTTTTAATGTCCTCTACTTCTATTGCAATTGCTTATATTTTATTCTCCTTCTCAAGCACAACAAATTTGTGTAATATCAGAGGAAGAACAGTATAACTAAGCAATTATTAAGAGGCCATTTTTTTCCTCATATCTTTGTCTACATTTTTTCTTTCCATGATATTGTATATGATTCACCTTCAATAGCCTTCGTTGCATCTATTTTAAAATGTAGCCTTCTTTATGTTGAGGAATATTTAAATATTTTATTTTGCTATTCGTTAGTCTTCGTCAATAGATTATATTTGATTTCCCTCATCGCGTCAAATTAAAGACTAATGGTTTAATAAATAAACCAAGAAGCATTTCCTCCAAAAAGGAAACGTGGCCTTCTATGCATGTTAAGCTTCGACACACTTGAGGTATTATAATTTTTCAAAGATTATTTTTGTGATCTTTCACGATCTCTCCCATTAGTTATTTTGGTGCTTCGATATTCTTTCATCTGTTTTCTGTTTATAAAATAGCTTCATTGGCATGAGAAATCATTACCTTTTGGCTCTGCATCACTGATAAAAGCTTTTAGGATCTTCTATATTTATCTGCCAGCTTTGTGTTCTACAGGTTTTAAGCACTTCCTTCCTCATTAAAGGACTACAACACCTCTTCTTTTAGCATCATTCTAGATACATGTGTACCGCAACATCTCTTCTTTCAGTAGTTTTCATTCTAGATACTGGTGTACCATAGCGTCTCTTCTTTCATTAGTGTTCATTATGAGTAAATCATTCTAAGCACAATAGAAGGTTCTAAACGTAAAGAGTTGTATTATACCATCGCCCTTAGAGCCCTGGTCTGGTTGTCTTTCCTTCAAAGGCCCTCCTCAACTCGATCCTCTTCCTCAATGCTCTGTGAATGATGTTGTCTGCACTTTACACTGGTATAAAACATATAAATTTATTTTTTATCTAACATCTATATGCAGGTATCTTGTTGGTCCATAATTTTTCTTCTCCGCCCCAAAATTCTTCTTATTAACATTGGCTTCCAAATGTTTGTATGTTGAATCATTTTGGCTTTCGGGATTTTTTCTCTCGTCAAAGTTGTGAGGCCCATATTTATTTTCAATGCATCCAGAGTGATCCCGCTCACTCCCCTCTTAAAGCTATTTATTTTGTATTTTAT
Organism: Wollemia nobilis; assembly: GCA_028583015.1. NCBI lineage: Eukaryota > Viridiplantae > Streptophyta > Pinopsida > Araucariales > Araucariaceae > Wollemia > Wollemia nobilis. The sequence goes on from JAQPPZ010017095.1 coordinate 8,771,918, forward strand.
TTTATTATCTGCAATTCTGGAGCTTTAAGAAGAAAATGTTATGTTTTCTTTTTTGGACTTCATTTGCTCGGATACTATTATTGTAATATTTTAATAAAATTGGTGGGGTTGATAATGTGCCTTTATTGCACTTATAAAATTTCGGGGGGGGGGGTGTGTCTCTTTGTGTCATTTCTAGCCTTCTTTTTTTTTATGCTCTTAAAATAGGTTATATTACTTAAATAATTTCCTTTAATTCCTTTTGGTTTAAAAAATATATATATTGCAATTAACTTTATAGTGATCACTTATTTCTTTATAAGTTATAAAATCTTAAAATTAAAACTAAGTTTAAAAAAATGAAATATAAACCCTTTTTTTGGGTGTTTACCTTTTTCTATAGTGATCATTTGTTTTATTGACTTAGTTTTACTTACTCTTCATTAAAACTAATTTTTAAAGATCTATTTAAACTTATTAATAATTACATTTTTGGTTTTGAATCTCTACATTATAACATTTTGCTTACTTTCCCCTTAAGAATTTTTTTTTAAAGGGCCTAATAATACTTGTTCCTTTAGCATAATAATTTCTTTGTACATTATCCTAAAAATATAATATCTATTACCACTATTGGGATTACCATATAACTTATAGTTTCCCTGAAGTAAGGGTGAGTTATCAAGATCACAATATTGGCCTGGATTATATACGCCTATGTCCCAAGTATCGAATGTTTTCAATACTTATAGTTTCCCTCTCGTAAGGGCAGGTATTTGAGATACAATATATATAGGTCTAGCATATTTGTATTCCTTTAATCAAACTAAACATCAATTATCAAAAATATTTATAGTTTACCTCTCGTAAGGGCAGGTATTTTTTGATAAATTTTGTGCTCCTAAAACTTTGGCCATTTTTTGTTCTCTTCTCTCATTGATTACAAGTTTCCTCTAGTTACTTATAGTTTCCCCCTCATAAGGGTGTGTAATTTTTTGGAACTTTTGAAAATTCTTTGAGGACTTGAACATATTTGTCCATTTTTTCCCTTTTTAAAGTTAAAGGGGGGAACTTAGGGTTATCTTTAAAAATGAACTCAACGAATACAATTGATCTTCTCACTCTTCATAACTACCATACATGGAAATCCAAATTTTTAAATCTAATTTCTCAAAAAGGTCTCACTCATATTTTAGAAGAAAAACAACCTGAGTTTGATAAAGAATATGAAAATTTTGTTCACAAAGGAAAAATACATGAAACTATGGGTATTATTAGCTCTAATATTCATGAAATTTTATGGTTTCATATTACATATTGTAAAAGTCCTCATGAAATTTGGGAAAAATTAAAATATTTGTTTCGAAAAGTAGATCAAATGAGATCAATGCAGCTAGAAGCAGAACTAACATCTTTGTGTCCTGATGATTTTAGCAGTATTGTTGACTTCCTTACAAAATTCAAAGAAGTTCTATCTCAGTACAAAGGTAGTGGGAAGACTAATATTGAAGAAGAGTGCATATATCTAATTTTGTCTAAACTAAATGGTGCATTTCATTTCTTTTTGAAAGCACGAGGATATGGAAACAAAAAGGAATATGCCAAGCAAGATGCATTTAAAACCAAACTTAACGCTAAAAGCCTATATATTGCAACATGCATGAAAAGAAAGAACATAGACGAATCAACACAAGATAAAAGCAATATGAAAGATGCTGCCCTTTTTATTGATATGCTTTCAAATTCATGTTACAATATGTCTCCTTCCTTTTTAGGGGATAGGAGCATCAAATATGTTTCTTTATCACATCCATGGATAGCAAATCCTTCTTCCGCGTGCCCACATGTAAGATGGGCAAACCAAAACGTCACCGTAACTTGTGTGTATGATTTTTTATTCCTTCTTGCTCCTCTGATGTTGAAGACCTGCATTCAAGGAAATAAAAAATATTAGTAGCACCTATAGATAGAATAAAACATGCGTTTCCCAAGGCCTACTATTAGTGTATGCATGAAACTATTAAAACGATGACCGAATAACATCAAAAAAACCTACAATTTGACAGAAGCATGAATATGTTACCAGGAGACCACTGCAAAAAGAACAGTCAAGAAATTCCTCACATATTTTTATTCACTCCGAGGAGGGACGAATTAACCTGAAACAATTTGTCAGAAAGCACCCTCTTCAATGTCCTACCTAGGAAGCTCCAAATGACTTGTAAAGTTGGGGCTAGCTAATTGGGGGTTTTTTGGGAAGACCCAGATGGTCAGATTTCTCCAATTTTGCCTCTAGCACCCATATTTTGATGATGGCATATACAGATTAGTAAAGGTGGGAAATGATAAAAAACTCGTCAAAAATGCTCAAAATGAAGTGAAATTTAAACTACAACCTATTTAAATAACCTAGAATAATATACAAAAGAAAAATAAAGGAAATATATCACAGATTTCTATTCATCTCGGGGTGGGGTGTTTAGGACTGTGATAGCTTGGGGAGCGCCCGGGGGCAGTACGCCCACCGTTTGGGACTTTGTTTCGGCACCAATCCACTTGGGATGGGTCCAAAACCTGTTATGGGGTGTTTTTGACAAATTTTGTGGGATATTGTGGCCAAAAATTAGGTTTTGGGTCTTGATTCGTGCTTCCAATAGTCACCCAATAACCTCCCTTTCGAATGAGAGATTAAGGATGTGAAAGGCACAAATCACAAGTAGGTATGTAAATTGGCAGTACTTCATTGCTCAAATGCTCCTTCTCTATCCATATTTTGGGTGAGAAAACTCTCCAATTTATAGACCTAGGGTCTCTCTGTTTGAATTGTGCATGCGAGGGCGCCACTTGAGTTGCATGTCCTATTTTGAGAAAAAGATTATTCCTTGATTTAGAGTCTCCTTGCATGAGGCCTCCAAAAATATAAGACATGCATGACTGAAGTCTTTCTCCTTGATTTGGATCCATTCCTCGCAATTGCATGGCTTGAAGCTTCAGTTAACTAGCGGACTTGTCGAGGTTTGACTTTTTGCTAGTCGAAGTTTCTATTTGCCTCACCCTGGGGTGAATGATGATATTCGTCCCTGGGTGGGACGAGCAAAGAGCAAGGTGCCAAAAAGGTGCCAAATTGACCTTTGACCTCCAAACTAATTTTGGGAGTGGTTAGGACCACTGTTTAACCTCTATGGGCTGCCTTGGGGGTTGTGTGTGTCAATGCGATCAACGCTTGTTATCACATAATCGAATTGGTGCTGTTTTGGTGTCTATAGATGCCCCTTTTTGGGAAGCGCTATGCAAGGCACAGCGTCAAGAAAAAATATATAACCAAAGCACTAATTATTAGGGTTTCTTAGTAACCTAACCAACTCTTGATGCCCTAAGTATGGAAAGGGCATGCATTCTTGAATCCTTGCTTCTGACGAGCTAAGGAACTTAATTCAAGTGTTAACCTTGTTTAGTGAGGTGTTACTTGAGCTTGGACATTGATCAGTCATGAATAGGCAAAGGGCACAACCTTTTGTTTGTGGGAACCTTGAGTTCATGATTCACAAATGCCAAGTGTTTGATCAGCTTGTGATTGTTGCTTATTTTTTGCCCCAAGCAGGAGCGCGATTGTCTTTGTTAATGATCCTTTGAATGCATGTCATTTCCTTGATTGGGTATGTTTTTTTTTATTGGTGATGGTGATGTATGGAATGAAATGTACCAGTTATTTTAAAAATGTAGTTAAGCTTTTCTGAGATTCAGATATTTTAACTAACTAGCCAAGACTATACATTTATCTCACAAGACTTTTTGAACATGGTATAAATCCGACTTGTAGGTTAACCAAGTTATTTCACATCCCTGTGTGTGCAATTGAGTTTTTTTATGTGGTATTTATCAGGATACCACCAATTCCAGAGAGGCTATCAACCAAACTTGTACTGAGGATCACCTAATTAACTCCACTAACTCCGTTGTTGTATTTAGAAATATTAATCCATGGGACAATCTAAGATACCATAAGCTAGCTCATCCACATGCAAACATTGGTCTACTCACATGCAAAGCTAATGTGATAGACATATCATCATGTGGGTAGAATACCGCCATTACCAAGTAGGTTGTCCATCAAACCCGTAATGAGGATCACCTAGATGGTTTTCGAATGCTGAGAATTCTAGGGATTCAAGTTTAGGATTTTTATTGGCTCAATGGTTTAGGATACTTGCTCGTATACATAGTGATAAAAATCACTATTTATTTTTCTCTTTATTTTTATTTTTGAGCAAGGATGTTGAATAGTGGTGAGAACCACTGTTATTTGATTTGGTTGTTGAGCTTTGTAAGGTTAAGCTTGTATGTTTTTGGTGTATGAATGGCCTTGATCCTTTTGGCCTTGGGGATGACTACCCATCCTTGGCAGGGATGTGTAGTACGAATCCTTACAACCTTAGGGACCAAAGGGGATTATGGAGATGATGAAGTAAGGGCATTGATATTTTAGGCCTTGGGTATGACTACCCATCCTGTTCAGGGACGTGTAGTATGAATCCTTACGACTTTGGATACCAAAGGTGATTGTGATGATGGCTTGTGGGAATGTTGTTTTTGAATGGTCATTAATCCTTTTAGGCCTTGGGGATGACTACCCATCCTTGGCAGGGATGTGTAGTATGAATCCTTACAACCTTAGGGACCAATGGTGATTGGAATTTTTGGTAGTGGTGAAAACCACTATTTATTTAGGGGAATTGATGGGGAAGAACTCATCCTTTTGTCAATTCTCAGCACTCTTGAACCATTCGCACATGGGTATGAACAGGCTAACCTTTCACCTATGGTACCCTAGACTGCTTTGTAGGTTTCTCTTGCATTCACACAACTTAGGAATTATTTTATGTGTTTTAACTGGTGTAGGGATGTTACGTAGCGAGGCGTGATCCAAGTAAAACTTTCCCTTGTAAAAATCTATTTAACTTTGTACAATTTTTGGCTAGAAATTTAAAGACAGTTGAATGATAAAAACCCTATATACATTAAGAGACAACTGACTTTGCTACAGATGGGGATGGTGTTATGCTGGATGTATGTGTTTATAAAATGGCTTTGATATGGAAAATGATGGAATTGCCAAGTAATGACAGTCTATGGTGCTTGGGACATGTATGACCAACAAATATGCAATGTATGAATACGATGCCTAATGCAACCTATATTTTTATATTTTTTATGTTTTATGAGTATGTATGGAATTGAAATGCAATTTTTTTTTGTTATTTTTGATGATTTTATTGTTTTTGTTTGTTTTTGAATATTTTTTTTGACCAAACGGTTATGGGAACCCTTGGAGCTGTTGGGTTGACCAAAGGGTTTTTGGATACCTCTGGGGCATTTTGGTTTTGACCAAGTGATTGTGGGAATCCTTGGAGCTTTTTAGGTTGACCAAGAGATTACGGAAATCCTTGGAGCTTTTAGGTTGGCCAAGAGATTACGAAAATCCTTAGAGATTTTTTAGGTTGACCAAGAGATTACAAAAATCCTTGGAGCTTTTAGGTTGACCAATATATTACAAAAATCCTTGGAGCTTTTAGGTTGACCAAGAGATTACGGAAATCCTTGGAGCTTTTGGTGTGACCAAAGGGTTTATGGATTCCTTTGGGGCATTTTGGGTTGACCAAGTGATTACGGGAATCCTTGGAGATTTTTATGTTGACCAAGAGATTACAAAAATCCTTGGAGCTTTTTAGGTTGACCAAGAGATTACGAAAATCCTTGGAGCTTTTTAGGTTGACCAAGAGATTATGAAAATCCTTGGAGCTTTTGGTTTGACCAAAGGGTTTATGGACACCTTTGGGGCATTTTGGGTTTGACCATGCAAAAACCTCCTTCTTCTCTTTGAGAAGGGCAATGTAGTCGGCTTGCTCTTCGATGGATAGACTTACCCCCAGATTGATGATTTGCAAATTCATTGGATCTGAACCGATGTCTACGTCAGTTGTCTCCTCGACCGACCTGTGGGATCTGTCCTCCAATTGGTGTGGAGTTGGGATCAAGTGGATATCGTTGAAGAACATAGACTTATACTGAGAGGGGGGGTGAACAGTATAAGACTTAACCATTTATCAATTTTTACTTTAGATAGCAGTGGCATCATCATAGCATTAATCATCATAGAAAACATCACACAATGAAGACCCATTTTAACGTGGTTCACCCAAGGTGGGCTACGTCCACTCAAATATTTTCTCTAAAAGCTTTCTCAAAGTTCTTTGGGAATCCTTCCCAATTACAATGTTTATGAGCCTCAGCCCAAAGGAGAAACCTTCCCCTACTCAAGTATTTATGAGCCTCTGCCCAAAGGAGAATCCTTCCCCTCCTCATGAATTTATGAGCCTCCTACCCAAAGGAGAATCCTTCCCCTCTGGAAATGATACTTCAGAAGATCACCTACCTCTTATTCCGCTAGCACGTGGAACTCCTTTCCACAGAAGACCTCCTATCCTCAATGCTCAGCCTCAAGAGACCTCTGTCCTCACTGATCACCTCCACAACAACTCATCAACCTGTACTAAACACAGTCAGTCGGTCCAGCACAAGTCTTCCTCACTCTGTCAGATCTGTCCCAAGCTCAACTCATAAAGCTTGAACAAATCAATCTCTACTGCACACAAGCCTTCTCAAAGACTTGTCAAAACTATCCTCAGGTTCTTCTCAAAGAACCACTTCAACTCTGTCCTCAAGTCCTCTGCTAGGACCTGTCCAAATCAGCTCACAAGTCCTCACTAGAACCTATCCAAATCAGCTCACAAGTTCATCAAGAAAAACTTGCTTAGCATGAACCCACAAAGAGAATTGTTAGAGACCCAATGTGATTCATCAACCTCATAGAAGCATAAAGAGAATTGTTAGAGACTCAATATGTTCTATACTTAACTCCCAATATCAATCTCAAATCTCATAAAAACAATGAACATTTCAATACTTAACTCCCAATCTCAATCTCAACTCAATCTCAATCTCAAAAGAATAAGATAGATGTAGTATGCTTTTCTCAAGAACATGAAACACAACCCAACAATTGCCAACCATGCAATATCTCATATAACAATGATACTCATGTTCTTTCCACAACCAATATCTTTTCTCAACCAATTAGGGCTTTAACAACAATGCTTATAGACAAGGTTTAACCAACATCATTCAACTCAACATTAACCTTGAAGCATTCAACCAATCACTACATGAAAAGGAAACTAGTAGACATCCTTTTCCCTCCAAAGATATTTGAACAAAACAACCACCAACATAAATCACCAATGCAAAGAATAACTTGCTCAAATCAATCTCAATGGAGTAAGCCCAAATCATGTATCAAGTAAAGCATTAACTTGATCAAAACAACCTCTATGGAAGCAACTCAACCATCAATCTCAAAACAGCCAACTAAGGGTTTCACCATCTCAATGCAAGTAGCAAGACTTACTAACATAAACCCTAGTGGCAAAATGCTTCCTCTTCCTCAACCAGAATTATGCATTCACCCAAAAAACTCATCAATGATTTTAATGCATAAACAATCTTCAATATCCAGAAAATGGGATTTACACCAACAAGAATACCTAGTAGACAACCTTTTCACTCCAAACTCAATTTCAGAAAATACACCATCAACAATATACATGGAAGAAGTTGCCCATACCTTTGTTTGAGGAAGAAGAGAATAGTTCTTCAACCTGTTACCAACACCACCCTCAACTTTGCCACCAAGTTAGGGTTAGATCATAAAAGTAACCACAAAAATATTTATTCCATAAAACACCTTATGACTCCAATCCTTAGAAGTCAACTACCAAAAATATAAAGCATACAAACAATATATCCTTTTACACCTTATTTCTCCAAATTAATTAAACCATGCTCAAGGAATAATAGCTTCTAAGCAAATCTCACTCAACAATCAAGCCAAAAATCTCAACCACACACTATCAACCTTATATCTCCAAAGAAGCATTTAACCTTAAAAATAATTTTAAATAAATCTGCCCAACCACTTCTTCTTTAACAAAATGCAGATTTTATTTAAAAAACCTTACCAAAAAAATGCTTCCAAAAATCGTGGGTCAACAGTGCCTCCAAAAAAATCGGAGCGCAAAAACTCTTCTCACACTCCACGGCGGGAGTCGAACGCTTGACCTCCCTTCAAGCGCCTTCAGTAGAACAGTCGTTGCCACTAGGCCAACGATGCTAGCTTGAAGGCTAGCAAGAGTCTCCTTCTCCTTAACCCTTTGGCGGTGGATAAACGTGGCAAAAAAATGATAGCCGTAGCTTTTACTTCCCAACCTTTGCGCAATTCGAATTTCTTTTCACACCATTGCTTTGGACTATAGGTTATGGCTTATATAGCCAAACTTCCATGCTATGCACGACGTCGACGGGAGGATAATTCAAACTTTTTGAATTAATATTATTTTGGCGCCTTCGAAACAACTTTAGGGTTTATGAAACCCTTTTGATTATTTAAAAAATAATCAAAGGTCTTTTAGACCTTAGACCTTAGGTGGAGAACCCATTAAATTATTAAAATAATTTAATCACTAAATCAAATAAATAATTAATTAAAAAACCTTAAAAAGGTTTTATTAATTAAGTTATTTAATTAATAAGTGTCTCCAGACTTTGCATTAAGCTGAGAGTGGTTTTGAGAAAAACCCTTAATGCATCCACCTGGTTTTAATAAAAACCCTTAAACCTGCCATGGTTTTGATAAAAACCTTTTCATCTGCCACATGGAATCTCTCCGAAATCTTCTAGAAAATATTCTTTGGAATCTTCAACCTTTGAAGCCAATAAATCCTCTTGACATTAATGCCAGTTCCTTTTGACATCAATGACAACTCATAGACAAGAAGCTAGGATCTCAAACCCAAAATTGCCAACAATCTCCCCCTTTGTCATTGATGGCAAACCATGCTTCTCAACAACACTGAAACTCAAAACTGCTAATATAGAAATCAGCTCCCCCGACTTGAGGCTCTCCCCCTTACTCATATCTCTCCCCCTTTGTCATCAATGGCAAAGGGTCACCTTTGGGGCTTGGGACTAAGAATGAGCCTCTTAGCTTAGTCCCTCCCCCACCTCCTGTTGAGGTGATTAATTCTGGGGTGGGAGTAAAACTCCCAATTTCTCCCTTAAATACTCAAACGTATCTCTTGGAAGAGGTTTGGTGAAGATATCAGCAATCTGTTCTTTAGTAGGCACATACTCTAACTTAACTTGCTTGTCTTGAACTTGTTCTCTTAGAAAATGATACTTGATAGGAATATGCTTTGTTCTTGAGTGCATTACTCGATTCTTGGAGATACTTATGGCACTTGTATTATCACATAATATGGAGATGGGTTGATCATGCTTTATTTTGAAGTCTTCCAAGGTGGTTTTCATCCATAAAACCTGTGTGCAACAAGCTACTGCTGCTATGTACTCTGCCTCTGCTGTAGATAAAGAAACTGAAGGTTGTTTCTTACTTAACCAAGCAACCAAACTCCTTCCCAAAAAGAAAGCTCCACCACTAGTGCTTTTCCTGTCATCAATACTTCCTGCCCAATCTGCATCTGTATAAGCTGTGAGAGTAAACTTATCACCCTTGGGGTACCAAAGTCCAAGGTCCATAGTGCCCTTCAAATATCTGAATATCCTCTTGACTGCCATAACATGAGTTTCTTTTGGAGCTGCCTGAAATCTTGCTACTAACCCAACTGCCTGCATGATATCTGGTCTGGTAGCTGTAACATACAGTAAACTGCCAATCATTGACCTGTACAACCTCTGATCTGCCACTGGAGATTCATCATCTTTGCTCAACTTGCACCCTGTAATCATTGGAGTACAAACTGGTTTGCTATCCATCATACCAAATTTTTTTAACATCTCTTTTATATACTTTCCTTGAGAGAGAAATATACCATCTTTTGATTGGGCAATCTGAAGACCTAAAAAGAAAGATAACTCTCCAATCATAGACATCTCAAATTCCTTCTGCATGTTGTTAGCAAAATCTTTACACATTTGAGTATTGTTTCCTCCAAAAATAATATCATCAACATAAACAACCACAATCAACATATCATTGCCTTCATTTTTAATATACAGATTGCTATCTGCCATACCTTTTCTGAATCCCTGTTCATGAAGATACCTGTCAAGTCTTGAGTACCAAGCCCTAGGAGCTTGCTTTAACCCATACAAAGCCTTTTTCAACTTGCACACATAGTCTGAATGTTCTGAAAGTAAAAATCCTTCTGGTTGTTCTATGTAAACTTCTTCTTCTAACACACCATTTAAGAAAGCTGACTTAACATCCATTTGATACACTTTGAAAGACTTGAAACTTGAGAGAGCTAAAAACATTCTGATTGCTTCAAGACGAGCAACTGGAGCAAAGGTCTCTTCAAAATCAATACCTTCAACTTGAGCATATCCTTTACAAACTAACCTTGCTTTGTTTCTGACAATCTTACCATCCTCATTGAGTTTGTTCCTAAAAATCCATTTGGTACCAATGACATTCTTATCCTTAGGTCTTGGAACCAATTCCCAAGTTTCACTTTTCTCTATCTGATTTAATTCTTCATCCATTGCTTTTGTCCAAAACTTATCTGCACAAGCTTCACTGAGATCCTTTGGCTCAATCTGAGATAGTAAGGAGATATCTGTGGAAACATGTGAGGAAATAACTCTTCTTCTTGTTTGTCTGCTATCTGGATTACCAATGATCAAATATTTTGGATGATGTTTCTGAACATACCTGGAAGGAGTTTTGGGGAGAAGTTGTTGTCTTTCTTCTTCTTCATCTGAAACCTCTCTGAATTCCTCTTGACAATTCTCATCATCAAATTCCTGTACTGACTCTCGTATTCCTATCTTCTCATCAACTGTCACATTTATGCTTTCTACGATAGTATGAGTTCTTTTGTTGTAGCATCTGTAGGCCTTGCTTTTGTTGGAGTACCCAAGAAAAATCCCTTCATCACATCTAGGATCAAACTTCCCCAAGTTCTGATCTTCCCTTCTGATGAAACATTTACTACCAAACACTTTGAAATATTTCACTGTAGCTGGTCTCCCTTTCCATAGTTCATAAGGAGTTTTATGATGATTTACTCTTAACTGAGCCCTGGTGATAATATAAACTGTTGTACTAACTGCCTCTTTCCAAAAACCGTCTGAAAGCTTTGATTCATTCAGCATAGCCCTAGCCATATTTTCAATAGTTCTATTCTTTCTCTCAACTACTCCATTTTGTTGAGGAGTTCTAGCTGCTGAAAACTCTCTTTTAATTCCTTGTTGTTCACAATACTCCACAAATTCATTTGAAGTAAATTCTCCTCCTCTATCTGATCTCAAACATTTGATTTTCTTATCAGTCTCATTTTCTATCATTTCTTTGAAAGCTTTAAATTTCTCAAGAGCTTCAGATTTTTCTTTTAGAAAAGTGACCCAAGTCATTCTAGAAAAGTCATCTATAAAAAGCATGAAGTAGCTTTCTCCCTGAATGCTTTGAGTCCTGGTGGGGCCACATAAATCAGTATGAATAAGATCCAAGGGTTTGGAAGATGAGTACCCCTTAGATTTAAAACTAGTTCTGGTCTGTTTCCCATGTTGACAAGGACCACAGATGGTGTTTTGTGGTCTCTTTATTTTGGGTAAGTCTCTAACAGCCTTCTTGTGACTAATATTGACAAGGTTATCAAAACTCAAATGTCCCATTCTTTTGTGCCATAACCAACTCTCATCTTCTTGAGATAGACAACACTTTTCCCTTTTTATCTCACTTAACATGTAAAGATTGTTAGGAGTCCTTTTAGCACTAGCAATGATTTTTCCATTCTTTTCTTTACTTATCTCACATCTATCTGAAAAGAAGGATACTATGTGCCCTTGATCACAAAGTTGGCTCACACTCAGAAGATTATGTCTAAGACCTTCTACATAAAGCACATTTTCTATTTTGGTTTTTCCATCCAAACTAAGAGTTCCTTTCCCACAAATTTTTGTTGACCTGTTATCTCCAAAACTAACTGTCCCTCTATTTGTTTCTTTCAAAACCAAAAACTTTTCTTTTTCACCAGTCATATGTTTGGAGCAACCACTATCAAGATACCATTTTTCCTCTTTATCTTGAGCATGAAAAGCAGTTTGAACTATCATAGATCTAGATTTGATTTCATTTCCTTTCCTAGTAAACTCTTTGCTAGATCTATCCAAATTACACATTCTTGCTACATGCCCAAAATTATTGCACTTGTAACACATGATATCTTTATTCACAAGAGGTGCAAAAGAATTAACATTTCCCTTATCATGGTTATTCACAAACTTATTGCAATGCATAGCTTTGTGACCAAATTTTTTGCAAGAAAGACAATAGCCATGGAAAGTATTATGTAACCTGTTTTGATGCCTTGGATGATTGTTCTTCTTGTGATCAACTTGAATCCATCGCTCTTCTGTTTGAAAGTTGATCTTGCTTGAAGTTCCTATTTCTTGAATGGTGAGACTATCCTCCTTTTGCTTTCCAAAAGGAATATTCTGTTTGAGAACCAACTGTTCCAACTTAACTCTAAGAGACACCACTTCTTCTTCAAGTTTCTCGCAATCAGCTTCCTTCCCTTTGAGAACCTCTGTTAGAACCTGTTCAACCTTCTTCCCTTCTTCAGCTAGAATCTTAAAGTCTATGAGACTTTGAGATAGTTCTGATCTTACTATCTCTTCTTCCTGACTTTGTTGCCTTAGAATAGAATTCTCTTCCCTAATTTTTTCAAGATTTCTTAAGGCCAAAAAGAATTCACCTTTTAGATCGAATTCAATCTCTTCATCACTTTCTGTATCTGTATGTTCCTCTGTTGGATCCTTCTCCAAGCTGTTAGGCTCTTCCTGGAGAGACCTGCTCTGATACCAATTGAAGAACATAGACTTATACTGAGAGGGGGGGTGAACAGTATAAGACTTAACCATTTATCAATTTTTACTTTAGATAGTAGTGGCATCATCATAGCATTAATCATCAAAACATCACACAATGAAGACCCATTTTAACGTGGTTCACCCAAGGTGGGCTACGTCCACTCAAATATTTTCTCTAAAAGCTTTCTCAAAGTTCTTTGGGAATCCTTCCCAATTACAATGTTTATGAGCCTCAACCCAAAGGAGAAACCTTCCCCTACTCAAGTATTTATGAGCCTCTACCCAAAGGAGAATCCTTCCCCTCCTCAAATTTATGAGCCTCCTCCCAAAGGAGAATCCTTCCCCTCAACTCTAGAAATGATACTTGAGAAGATCACCTGCCTCTTATTCCGCTAGCACGTGGAACTCCTTTCCACAGAAGACCTCCTATCCTCAATGCTCAGCCTCAAGAGACCTCTGTCCTCACTGATCACCTCCACAACAACTCATCAACCTGTACTAAACATAGTCAATCGGTCCAGCACAAGTCTTCCTCACTCTGTCAGATCTGTCCCAAGCTCAACTCATAAAGCTTGAACAAATCAATCTCTGATGCACACAAGCCTTCTCAAAGACTTGTCAAAACTATCCTCAGGTTCTTCTCAAAGAACCACTTCAACTCTGTCCTCAAGTCCTCTGCTAGGACCTATCCAAATCAGCTCACAAGTCCTCACTAGAACCTGTTCTCAAATCAACAATTCATCACTAGAACCTGTCCAAATCAGCTCACAAGTTCATCAAGAAAAACTTGCTTAGCATGAACCCACAAAGAGAATTGTTAGAGACCCAATGTGATTCATCAACCTCATAGAAGCATAAAGAGAATTGTTAGAGACTCAATATGTTCTATACTTAACTCCCAATCTCAATCTCAATCTCAAAAATATTTTCTATACTTAACTCCCAATCTCAATCTCAACTCAATCTCAATCTCAAAAGAATAAGATAGATGTAGTATGCTTTTCTCAAGAACATGAAACACAACCCAACAATTGCCAACCATGCAATATCTCATATAACAATGATACTCATGTTCTTTCCACAACCAATATCTTTTCTCAACCAATTAGGGCTTTAACAACAATGCTTATAGACAAGGTTTAACCAACATCATTCAACTCAACATTAACCTTGAAGCATTCAACCAATCACTACATGAAAAGGAAACTAGTAGACATCCTTTTCCCTCCAAAGGTATTTGAACAAAACAGCCACCAACATAAATCACCAATGCAAAGAATAACTTGCTCAAATCAATCTCAATGGAGTAAGCCCAAAACATGAAACAAGAAAAACAAAAACAAGAACAAAACAACCCCAAAGGGAAACCCAACCATCAACATCAAAACAGCCAACTAAGGGTTTCACCATCTCAATGCAAGTAGCAAGACTTACTAACATAAACCCTAGTGCAAAAATGCTTCCTCTTCCTCAACCAGAATTATGCATTCACCCAAAAAACTCATCAATGATTTTAATGCATAAACAATCTTCAATATCCAGAAAATGGGATTTACACCAACAAGAATACCTAGTAGACAACCTTTTCACTCCAAACTCAATTTCAGAAAATACACCATCAACAATATACATGGAAGAAGTTGCCCATACCTTTGTTTGAGGAAGAAGAGAATAGTTCTTCAACTCTGTTACCAACACCACCCTCAACTTTGCCACCAAGTTAGGGTTAGATCATAAAAGTAACCACAAAAATATTTATTCCATAAAACACCTTATGACTCCAATCCTTAGAAGTCAACTACCAAAAATATAAAGCATACAAACAATATATCCTTTTACACCTTATTTCTCCAAATTAATTAAACCATGCTCAAGGAATAATAGCTTCTAAGCAAATCTCACTCAACAATCAAGCCAAAAATCTCAACCACACACTATCAACCTTATATCTCCAAAGAAGCATTTAACCTTAAAAATAATTTTAAATAAATCTGCCCAACCACTTCTTCTTTAACAAAAATGCAGATTTTATTTAAAAAACCTTACCAAAAAAATGCTTCCGAAAATCGTGGGTCAACAGTGCCTCCAAAAAAATCGGAGCGCAAAAACTCTTCTCACACTCCACGGCGGGAGTCGAACGCTTGACCTCCCTTCAAGCGCCTTCGTAGAACAGTCGTTGCCACTAGGCCAACGATGCTAGCTTGAAGGCTAGCAAGAGTCTCCTTCTCCTTAACCCTTTGGCGGCGGATAAACGTGGCGAAAAAATGATAGCCGTAGCTTTTACTTCCCAACCTTTGCGCAATTCGAATTTCTTTTAACACCATTGCTTTGGACTATAGGTTATGGCTTATATAGCCAAACTTCCATGCTATGCACGACGTCGACGGGAGGATAATTCGAAATTTTTGAATTAATATTATTTTGGCGCCTTCGAAACAACTTTAGGGTTTATGAAACCCTTTTGATTATTTAAAAAATAATCAAAGGTCTTTTAGACCTTAGACCTTAGGTGGAGAACCCATTAAATTATTAAAATAATTTAATCACTAAATCAAATAAATAATTAATTAAAAAACCTTAAAAAGGTTTTATTAATTAAGTTATTTAATTAATAAGTGTCTCCAACCTTTGCATTAAGTTGAGAGTGGTTTTGAGAAAAACCCTTAATGCATCCACCTGGTTTTAATAAAAACCCTTAAACCTGCCATGGTTTTGATAAAAACCTTTTCATCTGCCACATGGAATCTCTCCGAAATCTTCTAGAAAATATTCTTTGGAATCTTCAACCTTTGAAGCCAATAAATCCTCTTGACATTAATGCCAGTTCCTTTTGACATCAATGACAACTCATAGACAAGAAGCTAGGATCTCAAACCCAAAATTGCCAACAATCATTTACTGAATTTAGATCATCGTTCGGAAGGTCGGGTTCCTCTTCATCATGGAAGACATCCTGAGTCTATCCTGTGGTGAAATGGAACATCCCATCGCAATTCCAGTACTCTGATGGGGATGGTGGTGTGTCAGTGCGATCCCAGTCAATAGCATCTAGGTCTAGATGCAATGACCATGTTGGGTCGGCTAGATCATGAATGGGGGTGGTTAAATCAATGGAGATCATGTTAATGAAATGATTGTGGTCTCCATTACCACATGTATGACTGCTCGGACATCCTAGATGATCTTTGTGCTTTGGATTTGGCTTTGTGGGTACTGACACAAATGGATAAGCCCTATGCATAGATAAAAAGACAAGGTCCACCCTAGGCACTGATGGTTAGATAGGGTCTCCAGGCAAAAAATGCTCTCTATATACCTAGAGTGGTGGGTGTAGTAATTGCTATAACTACACCAATTTGAGGTGCCACCTATGTCTTGGCCCTATGTGTAACTGTTCAAACATGTCGTCTATGTCCAAGGGATATTGTCGTTGTCGCATATGATTGAGATAAGCCATCTCAGTTTCATCTTCGTAATCATTGTCAGAGATCCAAATGCCTTCATTGGCACCAACAGTTATTTGTGACATATGAGGCTCATCTTGCTCAAGAAGATTAATGTGGTCCCATTGGGGTTGTTCTGCTCTTTGCGACGGGACCTGATCCTCTTTAAGTAGTGTATGCTCAATCAGAACATCCAAAGGGAACATTGTCAGGAAGCTCTCCTGATCATCATCCATGGGATGCACTTGTGAATGATTGCTATTAGACTCGAAAGGATCCCAAGGTGCTACCTCATATTTTGACTCATCTTCTGAAGAACCTTCTTGGTCTTGTCCATATCCCTCTTATAGGGGAGTCCTCGAATTTTCCCCCTTGTCGACCGAAGGGAAAGGGTTGTTAAGGTTAAGGTCTTGCACCAAACCTTTGAACTTCCAACAGGCGTTAAGGTCATGTCCCTTTCGTCTGTGGAACCTACAGTACAAGTCCTCCCTGTACCCCTTAGGCTTTGGCGCATTAGGGTCTATGGTTTGAATTTTTGGTAGATTGATCAAGTTCACCATTGACAAGCGATCAAATAGGGAGTCCTTGGACTCTGTGTAAGGTGTAAATTGTCGCCTAGGGCGACGCTGCTAAATTTGTTCCTACCTTTAGTTTTCTCTATCATAGTTGTTGGGAGGCACCACCTGATAGTTAGCCTTTGGAGGCTGTGTTTCTTGTGTAGGCTTAGGGACATTTATAACAACATGATTGACCACGACGAGTTTCTGTTGCGTAGTCCCTGTTTTGGTGTTCTTGTTCCATTTTTTTTTCTTAGGCTTGGCAATTTTGCCATCCTGTATCTTGATCTCCTCGATGATTCTGGCTTGCGCCAGAGCTTCCTCTAAAGTGGCATATTTTTGCAGCTGCAATAGCACGGAGATCGATCTAAAACAACTCTTGGAGAACATTTGAGTCAAGTCAGACATAGGAGGGAGGTAGGGCAACTTTGAAAACAATGTCCTCCATCGGTTCCCATATTCCACCATAGTTTTAGTATTACAATGGCACTGAGAAGGGGGGTGAATTAGTGTAGCTATTTCAAACTTAAAAACTTAACTCTTAAATCTGAAGCAATGAAAACTTAAAACCAGATAAAGCAAATATCACATGAGAGCATCACATAACACAATATGTAACAAGGTTCACCAATTTTGGCTACTCCTCAAAAATATACTGCTTGGACACCCATCCAAATCTAGCCTTTGCAAAGCACCAACTTTACAAACAATTTACTAGCACCCATTGGAAGGAGCACCAACCCCTAATTTATCCACACCAATAGAAAGGAGCACCAAACCCTAATTACCAGCACCGACTGGAAGAAGCACCAACCCCTAATTTATCTGCACCAACAGAAATGAGCACCAACCCCTAATTCCAAGCACCAACTCAGAATTCTATTTTGAATCTTTTAGACATAAAAATACCTTTGTTTTTACAAGACCCTGACTGGTCTATTGCTTTCTCAACATTTCCCACTCAGCACACACCCTGCTCACTCACCTCCTGCGCACTCTCTTTCAGTAGCACTTTCACACTCTTTCTGTAGCACTTTTTCACTCTGAGTGGCTACTTTATTCCTCCACACAACTACCCTTTTATAATCAAATTGTCTAACAGTAACTCCAGTTGTAACTCCATCTTTTATTTCTCATGCACCACTTGCCAATTGTAACTGTTATATTAATATTCTCTTCTGCCACTTGTCAACTATAAATCCTTCTATATGTAACTCATTTTTTATATATATAGTGTGGGCATTACGTTACATGCAACGTATATCTCTACCATGACTGTACGTATTCTTGATCATGACTGTTCGTATTCATTTCTGAGCATGTATGCATTTTCTAATTCTATTTATGCGACTATTCAATTTCTCCTTCTTCGACAGTTCTTAAAATAGCTTGCATTATTTCTATCTGTAACTGCACCTATAACTGTCACACTGAAACCAATTAACTATTCGTAATCGTTGTTGCGACCTGTCACGAAATCGTGACATTTTTGTCTCTTTGTACTCTTCTCGCCTTCTACTCACAAAAACATGATGTGTCACAATATCATGACATTTTTTGCCTCCTTGTCCACTTCTTCGCTTGCACCCATGAAAACCAGACATGTCACAAAATCATGACACTTTTCGCTTCCTTGCACTTCTCTGCCTTCCACCCGTAAAAACGGAACATGTCACGAAATCGTGACACTTTTGCTGCCTTGTGCCTTTTCTGTATTTGGCCAGCGAAAACACATGTCACAAAATCATGACACTTTTTGCTTCCTTGCACTTCTCTTCCTTTCGCTCGTGAAAATGAAACATGTCACAAAATCATGACACTTTTGTTGCCTTGTGCATTTTTTGTCTTTGGCCCACGAAAACACATGTCATGAAATTGTGACACATTCGCTGCCTTGCACCTTTTCTATCTTTGGACCATGAAAACACAACATGTCATGAAATCGTGACACTTTTCCTCCTTGGTTCTTTCTCTTCGAACCTGTCTCAAAATCGTGACACTTTCTCTCCTTGGCACTTTCTCTTCGAACCTATCGTGAAATCGTGACACTTTCTCTCCTTGGTGCTTTCTCTTTGAACCTATCATGAAATCATGACACTTTCTCTCCTTGGTGCTTTCTCTTCGAACTTGTCACGAAATCGTGACACTTTCTCTCCTTGGCGCTTTCTCTTCGATCCTATCATGAAATCGTGACACTTTCTCTCCTTGGCGCTTTCTCTTCGAACATGTCATGAAATCGCGACAGTTTTCTTTGCCTGCACCTTTTCTCCAAACATGTCATGAAATCGTGATAGTTTTCTTTGCCTATGCCTTTTCTCCAAACATGTCATGAAATCGTGATAGTTTTCTTTGCCTACGCCTTCTCTCCAAACATGTCATGAAATCGTGATAGTTTTCTTACTTGCCTTCTTTGCTTCCAACATGTCGCAAAATCACGACAGTTTTTCTACTTGCCTTCTTCTCTGCCAACATGTCACGAAATTGTGACAGTTTTTCCACTTGGCTTCTTTGCCTCCAACATGTCGCGAAATCATGACAATTTTTCTACTTGCCTTCTTCTCTGACATGTCACAAAATCGTGATAGTTTTTCAACTTGGCTTCTTTGCCTCCAACATGTCACGAAATCGTGATAGTTTTGCCAGCATTTTCTCTCTCCTCTGATATGTCACGACAATTTTGATCACATTTTCTCTCTCCTATAACATGTCACGAAATCATGACAATTTTGACAGCATTTTCTCTCTCCTCCGAGATGTCGCAAAATCACGACAGAAAACATGTCACGATATCATGACAGTTTTCTTACATGTCTTTTTCTTTGATTTTTTAAATCTAGGCCACTTCTGTCTTCTTGGAAATTCACTGTAAATGTTTTGATTGACCTCTGAACTCCTGTCCACTACAGCAACTGCATCAAGTGATCTCTCTATCTGTGTTGACAACAATGACAATACTTTGGATGCACCTTGCACATCAATCTCCCCCTTTGGAATTTTTGGCAACACTCATGCAATCTCCTATAATTCTTCTCCCCCTTTGACAATAATACCAAAGGGCTACTACTGACTCCCCCTGAGTCCATGCACAACATTCTCAGGCACACTTTATGACAATTAGCAAAAATTACAAATATGAGCACAAAGATAATTAAATATATAAATTCTTCCTCTGCGTATAACACACTATCACTGCAATATATTATGCTTCTTCTGTGGATAAGAGAAATGACTCTTGTTTCTTACTGTTCCATATGACCAATCTATCTCCATGATAGAATGCACCTCCACTGGTACTCTTTCTGTCCTCTACACATCCTGCCCAAATCTGCATTTGGAAATCTGTCCCAATACTATCCTCAAATTCCCAATCTCAATCTCAACTCAATCTTAGTCTCAAAAAGAATAAGATAGATGTAGTATGCTTTTCTCAAGAACCTGCAACACAACCCAACAATTGCCAACCATGCAATACCTCATATAACAATGATACTCATGTTCTTTCCACAACCTATATCTTTTCTCAACCAATTAAGGTTTTAACAACAATGCTTATAGACAAGGTTTAACCAACATCATTCAACTCAAGATTAACCTTGAAGCATTCAACCAATCACTAACTAAAAAGGAAACTAGTAGACATCCTTTTCTTTTCAAGGGTATTTGAACAAAACAACCACCAACATAAATCACCAATGCAAAGAATAACTTGCTCAAATCATGTATCAAGTAAAGCATTAACTTGATCAAAACAACCTCTTATGAAAACAACTTAACCATTCATCACTCTGATTTCATATCTGCCAACAAAATTGACAAGTGACTCACACTTGTACCAAATTTTTGTCCAACACTATACCAACACTGCAGTTTTACTACCAACTCTGTGCAAGTATCAAACACAGTACCATAAAACCAATCATCTGAACTGTTATAATCCTTAACTCATGATAGTGGCAGTAAGAACCATCACCAGTTTAACAATGACATACATCAATTCTACCAATAATGACAACTCTCAATTTAATCACCACCCTTCACGACACTACCATAAACAACTGTTATGAATAGACAACACACTTTGACAACTATACAACTCCCTGACTACTTTCCTTTCATCCTCAGATAACCACACAAATACATAGGAGCATTAAAATAAAACATTAACATTGCTCCCCCTGAGGATGTGCTACCTGGAGCTTCTTAGTGCAATAGAGGAGTAATCTCCTTCTGTCCAAGGAGACACGATTTCCTCTCTTCTTTCTTTCTCCAGTTTTTCTTGAACTTAGGCTGAGAATTTTCACCTGCATCCACATTTTGAACCTTTTCATGAACCCGAACATTTCTCTTGGGTGGTTGTCTCTTGTGCATTCTTGATGGATAATTATTTTCTTGTTTGTGTTGCACTCTTTGTGTCTGATGGAATCTACGGTCTTGCCTTAGATTACATGCAGAGGTGCTTGGACAAAACCTTTCTATGTGCCCATGACCATTACATTTAAAACATTGCACATGGTGTTCACTCAGAAGAGCAGACGTATTTCTACCAGCATAACTCCTTGATTTATTATTCAATCCACAGTAAATTTCCTGGTGACCATAATGGCTGCATCTAAAACAATAACCGTTAAAAGCATTATTATGAGAAGAGTGAGAATGAGAGAACCTCTTTTGTGGTGTTTGCTTTGTTGTAGATCTTCTTTGATATTTTCTTCCTTTTGAAGATTCAGCTTTAGACTTTTCTTTCTTCTTTCCTTCATCAGTGAACTTCTTCTTCTCTGCATTTTTGGAAGATGATGGTTGTTTAGCTTCATATCCAAGACCAAGCTTAGTTGTGGAGCTTCTTTGTTGCTTTATCATTTTATCTAGCAACTCTGTGCTCTTCTCATATTTGAGATTTACATTGGCCTCTACTAGTTGTTTCTTCAATGAAACAATCTCTTCTTCTTGTTGGTAGCAAATTGTCTCTTTCTCATTGATTTGAGACCTGAGAATATCTTCAATACTTTTGTACTGTTCTACTTGCAGCTTCAGATCAACAATAACTTTGTTATATTCCTCTTCACTTGTGCTGCATGCATAATTATCATCATCTAGGTGTGTCTTCAAGGCTTATTCTGATTTCTTGGCATTTTGAACCTGTAAGAAGAGATCTTCAATCTCATCTCCATATTCTTCCAATTTCTTGGACAGTATTTTGTTCTTTTTCTTTTCTATCCTCAATTCTTCAAGTGCAGCAATCAACTCACCTCTTAGATTTACTTCAGCCTCGGCCTCAAGGTTTCCATCACTTTTCTGTTCTTCTTCTGTATTTTCTTCTTCGAATGCCATGAACAGAGTTTCACCTGTTTCTTCTTTAGAATACTCATCGGATCTGTCTTCAGAGGAGCTGACATTCTTGGATATGAAACTTTTCTTCTTGAAGTGGTTGTTTCTGAACTTCATCTTTTTCTTTCAGTCACTTCTTTCTCGGTGCAATTCTTCATCACTTTCATTATCCATATTTCATGGACATTTAGCTGCAACATGCCCAATGCCTCCACAGTTGAAACATTTAAATGGTAGCTTTCCTCTATATTTTTCTTGTCCCCTTTTTAGTTTTTGGACAAATTTTACTTCCATCTCATCGAATTTCTCTTCATCTTTAGATACTTGTTTTGCTTTCATATGTTTATGGGCTTTAAATGCAACTTCTCTGTCTATGGGATCAGAATTTCCTATTCTCATCTCATACATAGTCAATGAACCATGCATCTCATCCATACTAAATGTATTTAGATCTTTGGTTTCTTCTATAGCTGATACTTTAGAATCAAATCTTTTGGAAAGAGATCTTAATACCTTTTTTACGATTGCAGGGTCTTTGATTTTCTCGTCGAGTCCTCTAATGGCATTAATGACTTCATTTACTCTCAGCATATATGCCACTATGTTATCATCGTCATTCATCTTTAATGCTTCATACTAAGTTCGATGAGTTTGCAACTTGGCCTCCTTGATCTTATCGTCTCCTTCATGAATGCTCTTCAATTTGTCCCAAATTTTTTTTGTAGTTTTATAGCTCATGATCTTTACCAGTTCACTATTTGCTACATCACACATTATAGCATTCTTTGCCTTTGAGTCATTCTCAAATAGTTTCTTATCGAAAACATCGATTGGAGGAGTGGTGGGTATTATGTATCCAATTTCTACTGAGTCCCATATGTCGTATCCCAACGCACACAAATATGTTTGCATCCTGATTTTCCAAAACACGTAATTAGTCCCATCAAAAAATGGAGCTTTGTTTGATGAGAATCCTTCACCAACTGCCATTATGGCACTTCCAAGATCACCTTAGTCAATTGAGCTTGTTTAGGAACTTGGCTCTGATACCAATTGTTAGTCTTACAATGGCATTGAGAGGGGGGGTGAATCAGTGTAGCTATTTCAAACTTAAAAACTTAACTCTTAAATCTAAAGCAATGAAAACTTAAAACCAGATAAAGCAAATATCACATGAGAGCATCACATAACACAAGATGTAATGAGGTTCACAAGTTTTGGCTACTCCTCAAAAATAGACTGCTTGGACACCCATCCAAATCTAGCCTTTACAAAGCACCAACTTTACAAACAATTTACTAGCACCCACTAGAAGGAGCACCAACCCCTAATTTATCTGCACCAACAAAAAGGAGCACCAACCCCTAATTTACCAGCACCAACTAGAAGGAGCACCAACCCCTAATTTATCTTCACCAACATAAATGAGCACCAACCCCTGATTCCAAGCACCAACTCAAAATTCTATTTTGAATCTTTTAGACATAAAAATGCCTTTGCTTTTACAATACCCTAACTAGTCTATTGCTTTCTCAACATTGCCCACTTAGCACACACCCTGCTCACTCGCCTCATGCGCACTCTCTTTCAGTAGCACTTTCACACTCTTTCTGTAACACTTTTTCACTCTGAGTGGCTATTATATTCCTCCACACAACTGCCCTTTTATAATAAAATTGTCTAACAGTAACTCCAGTTGTAACTCCATATTTTATTTCTCATGCGCCACTTGCCAGTTGTAATTGTTATATTAATATTCTCTTCTGCCACTTGTCAACTGTAAATCCTTCTATATGTAACTCATTTTGTATATATATAGTGTAGGAATTACGTTACATGCAATGTATATCTCTACCATGACTATACGTCTTCTTGATCATGACTGTTCGTATTCATTTCTGAGCATGCATGAATTTTTTGATTCTATTTATGCGACTGTTCGATTTCTCCTTCTTCGACAGTTCTTAAAATAGCTTGCATGATTTCTATCTGTAACTGCACCTATAACTGTCACACTGACTCCAGTTAACTATTCGTAATCGCTATTGTGACCTGTCGTAAAATCATGACATTTCTGTCTCTTTGTACTCTTCTTGCCTTCTACTCGTAAAAACATGACGTGTCGTGATATCGTGACATTTTCGGCCTCCTTGTCCACTTCTTCGCTTGCACCCATGAAAACTAGACATGTCGCAAAATTATGACACTTTTCACTTCCTTGCACTTCTCTGCCTTTCGTCCGTGAAAACAGAACATGTCATGAAATCGTGACACTTTTGCTGCCTTGTGTCTTTTTTGTATTTGGCCAGCGAAAACACGTCATGAAATCATGACACTTTTTTCTTCCTTGCACTTCTCTGCCTTTTGCCCGTGAAAATAGAACATGTCACGAAATCATGACACTTTCACTGCCTTGTGCCTTTTCTGTCTTTGGCCTACGAAAAAACATGTCATGAAATTACGACACATTCGCTGCCTTGCGCCTTTTCTATCTTTGGCCCGTGAAAACACATGTCGTGAAATCGTGACACTTTTCCTCCTTGGTGCTTTCTCTTTGAACCTGTCGTGAAATCATGACACTTTCTCTCCTTGGTGCTTTCTCTTCGAACCTGTCATGAAATCATGACACTTTCTCTCCTTGGCACTTTCTCTTTGAACCTATCGTGAAATCGTGACACTTTCTCTCCTTGGCACTTTCTCTTCGAACCTGTCATGAAATCATGACACTTTCTCTCCTTGGCGCTTTCTCTTCGATCCTGTCATGAAATCGTGACACTTTCTCTCCTTGGCGCTTTCTCTTCGAACATGTCACGAAATCACGACAGTTTTCTTTTCCTGTGCTTTTTCTATAAACATGTCACAAAATCATGATAGTTTTCTTTTCCTGCGCCTTTTCTCCAAACATGTCATGAAATCGTGACAGTTTTCTTTGTCTGCGCCTTCTCTCTAAACATGTCACGAAATCACGACAGTTTTCTTACTTGCCTTCTTTGCTTCCAACATGTCGCAAAATCGTGACAGTTTTTCTACTTGCCTTCTTCTCTACCAACATGTCATGAAATCATGATAGTTTTTCCACTTGGCTTCTTTGCCTCCAACATGTCGTAAAATCATGACAGTTTTTCTACTTGCTTTCTTCTCTGACAACATGTCACGAAATCATGATA
Organism: Wollemia nobilis; assembly: GCA_028583015.1. NCBI lineage: Eukaryota > Viridiplantae > Streptophyta > Pinopsida > Araucariales > Araucariaceae > Wollemia > Wollemia nobilis. The sequence goes on from JAQPPZ010017095.1 coordinate 8,797,334, forward strand.
GTTTTTCAACTTGGCTTCTTTGCCTCCAACATGTCATGAAATCGCGATAGTTTTTCCAGCATTTTCTCTCTCCTCTGATATGTCATGAAATCGTGACAATTTTGACCGCATTTTCTCTCTCCTATGACATGTCATGAAATCACGACAATTTTGACAACATTTTCTCTCTCCTTCGAGATGTCATGAAATCGTGATAGAAAACATGTTGCGATATCGTGACAGTTTTCTTACTTGTCTTTTTCTTTGATTTTCTAAATCTGGGCCACTTCTGTCTTCTTGGAAATTCACTATATATGTTCTGACTGACCTCTGAACTCCTGTGCACTGCATCAACTGCATCAACTAATCTCTCTATCTGTGTTGACAACAATGACAATACTTTGGTTGCACCTTGCACATCACATAGATTCTTCCTCATACTGCCTGAGGCTAGCTAGATCACTTAGTGATGCATTTTTCTTGGTGTTGAAGGCGAAGCATTCTAGGAACACGTCCACTAGCTGATCCAAGTTACAGATGCTATGCTTTGGTAATTGAGTAAACCAATCTGAGGCAGAGCCTGCGAATGTGGTTATAAATGTTCTTAATAGCAAAGCATCATTGTCATGAATGCCAAAGCATTGGCTCTAGAATCGAGTCACATACTCTTGGGCATCTTCCTCCCATCTAAAGAGTGCCAACTAGGGTAGCTTAAAGTGTTCAGGGTATAGAGGTGCCAAAACTAATGGATGCACAGAATGACTATGGAGTTGGCATAAAGCGAGCTTTTGGGGCCGAGAAGTCTTGAGCTCCATAGACTCTAAGCGCTCTAGCAATGCTTTATATGCATCAAAGGATTTGATCTCCTCCTCCTTGGTTTGCTCCCACTATGGGTTGCGGGGAATTTGAGGTCTTTGGAGGGGTAGCTGGGTAGCACCCCTTCTACCTTGATAGGGTGTTTCAGCCCACTCTTCTTCTTGTTCATACTCCTCATAGGCTTCTTGAGGAGTGTCTAGCCTAGGCTTGTAAACATTGATGGGTGCCCACGGAGGGTGCCCATCATTGTGTCTAGGAGTGGCTTCCCGCTCAGGTCTAGGAGGTCTTGGAGGTAATGCTTGATGAGGTCGCAGAGACCTATCTCACACCAAGGGGTTGTGCCTCTCATACACTTCCAATTTATGTGCAAGAGGAGTTGGGACCTTCTCAGGCATTGTATCACTCCAAATTTTTTGCATCCTTACCTTCAGGCTAAAGGATCCGTGCTCGAAATGAGGATGGGAAAAGTATGGGACAATACCTCAGACTGAGAGGCCCTTTGAAGGTCTCACCTCTCGGTGGAGGGGTATTAAGGTGATTTTTTGATGGATGGTGGGGTTCACTAGGAAATGTTTAGTGGCAGTTTACACGCCTAGGTTGGGAATGTGTTTGATGTGTTCAGTTTTAGCTTTAAAAATCTAAGTCCTAGGTTTGGCCAGATGAATCTAAGTTGTTCTATTATGAAAATACAAATTAAATGAAGACAAAAAATAGATTTACATAGATTTAAATAGAAAACACAAAAAATACCTAGTTTTGGATGTCTAATGGACGTTTTGATTTTTGAAGTAGTCAAGATCATCTGAAATTTGACAGAATCATCTCCTATCTTATAGGATCATCTGAGATCTGACGAATTCGTCAAAGACCTACAATCAGATAAATAGATACAAAATACAGAAAATGTAGCTATGCGAACAGAGGGAAATGATGTAGAATGACAATAATAATGTTAAAATGATAATAATAAACAAAAACACGTGCATTACAATGATTTAATGACAATTTATGATTTTATTATGCATTAAGACTATATGGGTGAACTTCGGGATGCAAAATAATAATAAGTTTAACTAATGCAAAGCAAAACAGTAAAAAATGGAGAAAGAATGCAAACTCAGGGGCACTGATTGCCCCCAATGTTGACTGCAGTTGAAATCATCTCGAATTGGTATGAAATCATCTCAAATTGGACAGGATCATCTACAACGATTTAAGCTTACTCCGGATAAAGAATAACAAAGTTCTTGCAAGAAAATTTGAAAAGATACAAAGGCAAAAAATGGTCTAGGATATTCTAATGCATGTAAACTTGAAGTGTAAAAAAATTCAGCCAGGGGGATGTCAAGGGGGGTCCTAAGGTTTAAATAGGCTTAGGAGGGAGGTTAGGAGGTTGGAGATCATCCTAATATAGAATATATCCAACGGGGCAGGTCTCTAACGACATAAACATGCTTCTGCCCAAATTAGAGATGCCGTTGAAATAGAAGCTAATTATGAAAAATCAGTTTTGGGACGAAATCATCTGGACATTCTACTCCAGACAAAATCATCCGATCTGAGGTGATATCGTATAATCGAAGACGATATTGTCCAATGGACGAAACAAACTCTAAAAATGGCACGAAAAATGAGGAAATGAGAAGCAGGCAGTTTGGGAGCAGTTTTGGGGTTTAAAATTTGAATTTGAATTATTACTAAGGTAATTTTAATTATTTGCTAAGGTTTACTGCGCCAATTTTAGGGTGCTACATTTTGCCCCCTCCTTAGCAAATTTTTTGAGAAAATGCGTTAAATATGAGTTCTTCTCGATCTATGAGAAAGCAAAAATTATTCCCATTTTTAGGCGACGATTCTTGGTCGAATCGTACGACAACTTACTATGGTGCCCCCTCCGTGTTTTTACCCAAATCAAACATTTGAGGTAAAAACGCAGAAAAGCAAAATTTTAAAATATTTTTAATTGTTTTTGAATAAAATTAAGAAAAATAGGGTAAGACCCTAATTCATTGTTACTGTTCATTTTCATTTTCTGGTTTCTGGAGCTCTGCAAACAAAATGGTCGAGAAAGCGCACAGATAGACAGAGGTGTTGAGTGGTATTTTCACCCAATTGTGAAAGTACACTCTCCCTTAGGATTTGGATTCCAAATCCCCTCTTGCAAAGAAGTTAAACAAACAACTTCTCCAAGGTCTTCGTTATATTAGCATTTGCATATGTGCATTAGTAATCTCAAATAAAGATATTCAATTTAAATGCTTGGAACACCTTAGTGATTGCAAGTAACTGTAAACAAGGGGCAATGTTGGTTTATTTTACCATGAAACTTTAGTGATTGTTCATTGAACCAAAATAAATCAAATGTGAGTTGGCCCTCATATGACCACGATGTAGTGCTTTAATTCCTTTTATCTTGATGGTTTTAAAATAGATTTTATCTTGCATTAAATCCTCAATGATGAATAGGGTCTTCACATGTAGCTTCAAAATGTCACTTTAACTTATCCCTCTTAAATGAAATCAAATTTTCATCAAGATGAACAATTAAGTGCTTTAAGGAAAAGACCTTCAATGTAATACTCAAATTACCCCTCTTTCGTAAAATTAGAATTTTTATGAAGAAAGGGTAATTTTAGGCCCAAAATGGAAATTTGTGAAAATGCCATAAAACATAACTCCTTCAATGAAATTGGAATTTCCATGAAGGGAATGTCATCATAGGCTCATGAGTGCAAAACAAAACTGGAAAAATGAAATTTGACCTTAAAATGGAAATTTTCTATTTTCGGATTTTTAAAATCTGTAACAAAACAACAACTTCGATGAATTTTTAAAAATACTAAACAACTCCGAAAATGAAATTTCAAAGTGCGTATTGGAAGTCTGAACTATAACCTACGCAATGGTGAAATTATTTTTAGATTTTGAAATTTTTTTAATGTTTATTTTAATGCCTGAAAATAAGGAAAAGTTCTGAAATTAAAATTTTTGAAAACAGAAAATTAAAAATTTGCATCAAAATAATTGCTGAAAATGCAGCAATGCAAAAGCTCCTTCAGTTTGATAGCACCCCATCCTGCAAAACCGAATACGTGAGAGTTTCGTACATGCAACCTAGCCTATTTGACCTGCAAAACAAACACAATCAAAGTAAACTAGGTGTTGGCTCCTAGGGTTTAAAATAATTTCCAGATTGCAGACATTCACATGAAATGACCCAAAACAATGGCATAAATTTCACATACAAATCTGAAATTTGGAAGGAGAAACATAGAACAATTAAAATGGAGCATGCAGAAAATTTCTCATTCTTTCTTGCTAACAAGGCCTGAAATTTCTGAAGAGAAGCTTTGGCATTCAAATTATATTCCAAGTTTACATATCAAAATCTGCCGCCATTTGGCCATGCCAAAAGTTCCAGTCCCCTCTTTCCTTGTTCGATGAATATTTTAAAGGCTTTCAAAACAACTCTTCGTTTCTCTTCGAGTGTTGTCTTTTGGTTTATTTTCTACGCTTCCATTCTCCTTCCGCTTCATTCCTCAAAGGTGCTTCGTTCCTCTTTCAATTTGCAACATCTTCTTCAACTTCCACATTTACTTTTTCTCCATTAGTAACCGTTGCTGCTAAATAATTATGACAAGCCCCTTATCCTTGGATTGGAGGAAGCCATCATGACGCCTGCATGTGGTTTCCATCTCTTTCGTCAACATTAATATTTATTAATGTGGCTCCTAAGGTGACTAAAATATTCTTACATGTTTTCGGTAAGATATAATCAAGTCTACAAACCACCCATTTTATTTCTTACCACCAGTAAATGCACATACGTGGCCCTTGGTAAATGGTAGGACTATGTCCATCCCCTTAGCATCTCCGTCCCAACATGGTAATCTTCTACCACTGACGTTACTGTGTTCTAATATTTTGTGACATATGACCTATTTTAACGTCTACTACCTGATCGTAATGCTTACTACACCCATGTCTTGATGCCATGCTGTCTTATTACCACGTGTACGTATTCCTTGAAACTGCCTATGTCGCCTATCGTGCTTGCATGGCTCCCGATGTGCTCGATGTCTATCCACGTCAATTGTTAACTTGGTATTGAATTTTGATATGACATTGTGTTATCACGTCATCTCTTTTGACATCCCATAGCTTCGAAAATATTACAACGACTATCCTATTGGTCATTCTCGAAAATTTCCACATGTATGCTCCGTCATTGATTGAACACCGTGGTGATTGGCTACATAATTTCCAGTAGCCGCCACATCTAAGTCATCATTGTCAAGCTCCACCGTAGAACGCTGCTCTAGAATCGTTTGCCTTCATGACCTGTGTATTGCTGTTACATACCAAATGAATATGCCCTACGTGGCGCACGATGAATGTCATTGCTCGACCCGCTGTCATAAGTTCCTATGGGCTACTATTGTAATGAGCTTTCAAGAGCTCCTTTGCAAGGTTGCCGAGATGGTATATTGGCTCTGTGGTTCCTTCCTTTCACTGCGAGACCTGCACTTTAGACAAACAATGAAGTTAAGAAAAAATAAACTTCCTTATAACATGTCTTTGCCTAAAACGTGCATCACCTTTATTAAAAACAAAGCAAAATCCTTTTCTATACTTTCATTAAAACCAAAAGCAAAGGCTTTATATATATAAAATTTTACCTTTCTTTTTATTATTTTTTTACTTTTCATTTTAAACTTTCACATAAAAGCTAACACAGAATTAACCATAAAAATCAACAACAACAATGACGATAAAAAGGAAACGTTGACGAGAAAATAACCACAAAGTCGTTAACAAGAAAATGGTGACAAAAGTCATTGACAAGAAAATATCGTCGACAAGAAAAAGTTGTCGACAATAAAATATTGTCGACAAGAAAAAGTTGTCGACAATAAAATATCGTCGACAAGAAAATGACGACAATAAAATATCATCGACAAGAAAATATTGCCAACAAGAACCGACAACAATTGCAAAACCTACGACAAAACGAAGGATTAGACACTAAAAATGAAATGCCAACACCCGGATATCAAAACGAAAAGGTGGGTCCCCAATTTTGGGGTGTGTTGTGGATCAACCACAACAAATGGTGACTCTGTTGTCAAATGCTCTTGAGCATTTTGGTGAGAACCCAACCTGAAATATACAAGCTTAGATACAGGCGTTAGCACATAAAGATAAACAAATACCGAAAGATCAGAAATACATGAAACATCAGAATCATAAGTATCAGCTCGATGTGTGCAATGTGTTTTCATTCCCTACCGTTTGAACTTGATCAACATTCCATTGTCAGTTTTACTTATGATTTGTATGCAAGGCTATGAATGATTGATGCATGATGAAGATGCTAGAGATGTAACAACCTGCTTTATAAATGCTCAAACCTTCTTATATCATGGACAAACATATTAAAGATGTCAAACCCTCTTAGGACCAAATATATGTATACTGAATTAATTTTACTAGATCCCAAAGTTGGTTATGTGTCACTACCATCTTGAACCCATGTGCAAGTGTAAGTGAAATCAGAACTTTGGGGAATAGGATTCCCAACCTAAGCGAGATGGGAATTTAACCCTATCCTTACTATTCTGATTTGGAGTTCATTACCTCATCTTGAACAAAATAATTTAACCTGTTATGGATGAAATGGTCAGGCTAGTCTATCCATATGAGCAATCAGTGGTCTTGCTTTTAGACAAGACATGTTGCCACGCATGAGCATACTTAACCCCATAATCCATGACTTGGCTTCATTCATTCTTTTTCTTTTATTTCTTGGACCTTTGGGATGACTACCCATCCTTGCCAGGGACATGTAGTACGATCCTTCCAATCCAAGATTTATGAAATGGGAAATATTAATTTTTTTTATTTCTTGGACCTTTGGGATGACTACCCATCCTTTGTAGAGGACATGTAGTACGATCCTTCCAATCCAAGCTTTATGATGAAATGGGAAAAATGGAAGCTTTGGGGAATCGGATTCTCAACCTAAGCGAGATGAGAATTAAGTCCTATCCTTACTACTCCATGTAGGTCAAACCAGAGCTTTGGGGAGTTGGATCCTCAACCTAAGTTCGATGAGGATTTAACCCTATCCTTACTACTCTGGTTTTAGGCTTTAAGCTTTTATGGGAGTGGTAAAAACCATTGTTTCAAGGATTATGTTGCATGATAGGACAAACATGAAATATTCTTTTCACCTCACCTTTTCATCCAAGTATGGTTTTGACCATTTTGCTCAAGATTCCTTTTAATGTGCATGGAATGTGCTTGGTTCAAGATAGTTTGGGCAACAGTTCCCAACCTTAGGATCCTTTTAATATATGTTATGTAATAATCCTAAGAGGATTCAACACCTTCTCAATAATTGCCCATGGAATGAAAATGTAACTGAGATGACATGTATATGCAATGTGGAATATGACATGAGATATGAATGCACTGCTTCTTTTGGAATATATCATCTAATTTACCATAATGTGCAAAACTGACAACTTCATGCATCACAAGATTCAAACGATATTATTTAAATGTTTGTGTTACTTGTGGAGCTTTCTACAACACAATTCCAATGTTTCATATTCTCCCGATTTTAGGCATAAGTTGACATCTCAAATTTTCTTCTTTTTTTTTTTTTTATCAAGACAAACCAACATGTCCAGAGGACTAACACACAAAACTTAAAACCAAACCCAAATAGCAATCTCAAAAATGAAACTTGAAAACACAAACCAAAACCCAAAACCAAAATTTATATACAATATAGTACAAGATGATGCCAAGCTTGGACTATTACTTTCCTGGATCCCAAACATGATTAGAACATTTCAAAAGACATATGTCACAATACACATGCCAAATGTTGTAGGAATCCAACAACAATAAGATCAAACCAAGCAATGCAACAAATTTCAACTTGCCATGCTCACCATACCAATTTGATTTAGTTCTATTAGCAACATCATAGGTGAGATTCAAATCAAATTGATTAGACAATGGTTGGTATTCAATTTTATTTTGTCTATTCTTTAAAGTGCAAGTTTCATCATTCCATTCATGATTTAGAAGTAGGCTTTCCTTTTCAAATGTGAGATATTGCAAACAAGAGCCTATTTCTAAAAGTCTTGAATTCAAATTATTTTTCAAGATTTTAAAGCAATCAAAATCAATCAAAACTTGACAAACATCACCAAGATTTGACATTTCATCATTAATGACATTAGCATCCAAAGGGACATCATGTAATCCATCACTTGAAATTTTTGTAGCTACTACCAAAGGTAAAGATTTCACCTTGTCACCCATACTCAACCCATCATGATTAGAATTTACCACAACTTGATGAGTGTTAGTAGCTTTTTCTTCTTCCTCATTGTCTTCTTCATCATCCAACACCTGTTCAAAAACACCAAAGTTAGGCACCCAATCAAACATGCATCCATATTTTTCAAAACAAGAGCCTAATTTTTCAAGATATGTGTCACGTGACACCTTTCCATGATCAATGGCTTGAGTTGCCTCAAAATCCATATTTTCATTAGGATCATCAATAGTATCAAACCCACACCACTTAGGTTTTGTAATTTCATCATTTTGAGATGGCATAGACATTGTAGAAACAATAGGTGGATCAAGATTTTCTATTTCTTGCCCCTCAAGGGGAACAAAAACAATTGATTCTCCTTCTTGATCCATGGTAGTAAAATCATTATCCTTCTCCAACCTTTGATGAGATTCCAACCCTTCTTCCAAAACATTCTCAGATTGTACAGGACTTGTAATATCCTCATGTGAAAGGGCAATTGTATTATCCTGCATATCAATAGGCACACAAATTTCATTAGCAAGTTTTGGAGTGAGCATACTCTTCCCAAGAATCATAATGATCATCTTTCAAAATCAAATTGTGATGCTCAACTATTTCTTCTTCATCTTTTAATTCATCAACATGTTTCTCATCAAATTTATCTTCACCTTCCTTAGATGGTTCAATTACTTCCAAAATTGGGTTATTGCTTGTATTCAAATTGATAAGGCTATCATAATCCACATGTGTAACCCATGATTCAATTTTATCACAATTTGGAAGGTGTGGATCCTCTTGGCCATCATTTTCAACAATGTCATCCGAAACATATTCATCCTCATAGAATTCATCTTTTGGTGAGTCAAGGGTTTCCAATTTGTCACATGTTTCAATACTAGTTGGATCTAGTACTCCTCCCTTGCCTAAAATCATATTCTTATGAAAATCATTAAAATTGATTTTAGAAATATCCTTTGAATCAAGATGAGTATTTTGAAGTTGATTCATACTTAAGAAAGATGGTTGATCTTGCATAGTAGGTTGAGGATTTTGAAATTGATTGAAGCTTGGGAATGATTGTTGATTCTGAAATTGATTCACACTTGAATTTGGTTGAGGTGGATAAATCATTGGGTGGGTAAAGGAGGTATTAAATGATTGAAGATTACATGATCCAAAACCCACACCATAATTTTGACAACTCAATTGTTGCTCAATTGCCATTGCTTGAGTATAGGCTTGTGACAAAGATGTGATTTGAGGCATCCCTCGCAAATATGTGGAAATGAGTGGGTCAAGAGCATTTACATATATTTGGAGAGCCATTTCTTCTTGAAGAGCATAAAATGTCACTAATTGAGCATATAATCCAAAGAACCTTTCAGAAAATGACTTCACATTTTCACTTGGTCCTTTTTTAATAGTGAAAAATTGCTCATACATGCGGATTGGGTCAACTTGCTTTTTGTTGAATTGATTAAGAAATGCTGCCTCTAGTTGAGCCCAAGAAGTGATAGACCCTAAAGGCAGACTTGTAAACCAATCATATGCCACTTTGTCCAAGGTGTAAGGGAACATTTTACAAACAACATCATCATACCAAATTGTTAAGTGATTCACAACAAATTTGAATGCTTGAATGTGTTCTCCTGCGGTATTTGTCCCGTTAGACAAAAATCGAGGAAGACATCTCTCAAAACCAACGGGCAAATAATGTTGAACTCCTGGTATGTTCAATGGGCTACCTGTCATCCACGGTGAAAACATAGCCATTAGTGAATCTTAAAGAATATAACTTTAATACCCAAAAAACAATTCTTTTTTTTTTAATTTATTTATTTATTTAATTTTTTTTTTAACATCAAATCAAATCACATTATTCCTGTATGAACAATCAAAGCGTTAGGAAAGTGCATAGCAATTCATGTCCTCCTTTTAACAGTACAAAGTTGTATTGTTAAAAGAGGGCTAAAGATAATAACCAATAGGGCATGAAATATTCAAAATTTAAATCCCTATAGCATTTAAATCACATCTGAAATAAACCAATTCAAGCCCTCCTTCTAGCGCCAAAATGTTGAGTGGTATTTTCACCCAATTGTGAAAGTACACTCTCCCTTAGGATTTGGGTTCCAAATCCCCTCTTGCAAAGAAGTTAAACAACCAACTTCTCCAAGGTCTCCGCTATATTAGCATTTGCATATGTGTATTAGTAATCTCAAATAAAGATATTCAATTTAAATGCTTGGAACACCTTAGTGATTGCAAGTAACTGTAAACAAGGGGCAATGTTGGTTTATTTTACCATGAAACTTTAGTGATTGTTCATTGAACCAAAATAAATCAAATGTGAGTTGGCCCTCATATGACCACGATGTAGTGCTTTAATTCCTTTTATCTTGATGGTTTTAAAATAGATTTTATCTTGCATTAAATCCTCAATGATGAATAGGGTCTTCAAATGTAGCTTCAAAATGTCACTTTAACTTATCCCTCTTAAATGAAATCAAATTTTCATCAAGATGAACAATTAAGTGCTTTGAGGAAAAGACCTTCAATGTAATACTCAAATTACCCCTCTTTCGTAAAATTAGAATTTTTATGAAGAAAGGGTAATTTTAGGCCCAAAATGGAAATTTGTGAAAATGCCATAAAACATAACTCCTTCAATGAAATTGGAATTTCCATGAAGGGAATGTCATCATAGGCTCATGAGTGCAAAACAAAACTGGAAAAATGAAATTTGACCTTAAAATGGAAATTTTCTATTTTCGGATTTTTAAAATCTGTAACAAAACAGCAACTTCGATGAATTTTTAAAAATACTAAACAACTCCGAAAATGAAATTTCAAAGTGCGTATTGGAAGTCTGAACTATAACCTACGCAATGGTGAAATTATTTTTAGATTTTGAAATTTTTTTAATGTTTATTTTAATGCCTGAAAATAAGAAAAAATTCTGAAATTAAAATTTTTGAAAACAGAAAATTAAAAATTTGCATCAAAATAATTGCTGAAAATGCAGCAATGCAAAAGCTCCTTCGAGTTTGATAGCACCCCATCCTGCAAAACCGAATACGTGAGAGTTTCGTACATGCAACCTAGCCTATTTGACCTGCAAAACAAACACAATCAAAGTAAACTAGGTGCTGGCTCCTAGGGTTTAAAATAATTTCCAGATTGCAGACATTCACATGAAATAACCCAAAACAATGGCATAAATTTCACATACAAATCTGAAATTTGGAAGGAGAAACATAGAACAATTAAAATGGAGCATGCAGAAAATTTCTCATCCTTTCTTGCTAACAAGGCCTGAAATTTCTGAAGAGAAGCTTTAGCATTCAAATTATATTCCAAGTTTTACATATCAAAATCTGCCGCATTTTGGCCATGCCAAAAGTTCCAGTCCCCCCTTTCCTCTTTCGATGAATATTTTAAAGGTTTTCAAAACAACTCTTCGTTTCTCTTCGAGTGTTGTCTTTTGGTTTATTTTCTACGCTTCCGTTCTCCTTCCGTTTCATTCCTCAAAGGTGCTTCGTTCCTCTTTCAATTTGCAACATCTTCTTCAACTTCCACATTTACTCTTTCTCCATTAGTAACCGTCGCTGCTAAATAATTATGACAAGCCCCTTATCCTTGGATTGGAGAAAGCCATCATGACGCTTGCATGTGGTTTCCATCTCTTTCGTCAACATTAATATTTATCAATGTGGCTCCTAAGGTGACTAAAAGATTCTTACATGTTTTCGGTAAGATATAATCAAGTCTACAAACCACCCGTTTTATTTCTTACCACCAGTAAATGCACACACGTGGCCCTTGGTAAATGGTGGGACTATGTCCATCCCCTTAGCATCTCCGTCCCAACATGGTAATCTTCTGCCACTGACGTTACTGTGTTCTAATATTTTGCGACGTATGACCTATTTTAACGTCTGCCACACCCACCATGTCTTGACGCCACGCTGTCTTATTACCACGTGTACGTATTCCTTGAAACTGCCTATGTCGCCTATCGTGCTTGCGTGGCTCCCGATGTGCTCGATGTCTATCCACGTCAATTGTTAACTTGGTATTGAATTTTGATATGGCATTGTGTTATCACGTCATCTCTTTTGACATCCCATAGCTCCGGCAATATTACCACGATGGTCCTCTGGTCATTCTTGAAAATGTCCACATGTATGCTCCGTCATTGATTGACCGCCGTGGTGATTGGCTACAGAACTGCCGGTAGTCGCCACATCTAAGTCATCATTGCCGAGCTCCATCGTAGAACGCTGCTCCAGAATCGTTTGCCTTCATGACCTGTGTATTGCTGTTACAGACCGAATGAATCTGCCCTACGCGACGCGTGATGAATGTCATTGCTCGACCCGCTGTCGTAAGTTCCTGTGGGCTACTACTGTAATGAGCTTTCGAGAGCTCCTTCGCAAGGTTGCCGAGATGGTATATCGGCTCTGTGGTTCCTTCCTTTCACTGCGAGACCTGCACTTTAGACAAACAACGAAGTTAAGAAAAAATAAACTTCCTTATAACATGTCTTTGCCTAAAACGTGCATCACCTTTATTAAAAACAAAGCAAAATCCTTTTCTATACTTTCCTTAAAACCAAAAGCAAAGGCTTTATATATGTAAAATTTTACCTTTCTTTTTATTATTTTTTACTTTTCATTTTAAACTTTCACATAAAAGCTAACACAGAATTAACCATAAAAATCAGCAACAACAATGACGATAAAAAGGAAACGTCGACTAGAAAATAACCACAAAGTCGTTAACAAGAAAATGCTGACAAAAGTCGTCGACAAGAAAAAGTCATCGACAAGAAAATATCGTCGACAAGAAAAAGTTGTCAACAATAAAATATCATCGACAAGAAAAAGTTGTCGATAATAAAATATCGTCGACAAGAAAATGACGATAATAAAATATCGTCGACAAGAAAATATTGCCACTAAGAACCGACAATAATTGCAAAACCTACGACAAAACGAATGATTAGACACTAAAAATGAAATTTCAACACCCGGATATCAAAACAAAAAGGTAGGTCCCCAATTTTGGGGTGTGTTGTGGATCAGCCACAACAAGAGGTCCGGCGCGGGCTACGGGTAAGAGTCTAAACTTAGTTTAGAATGCTTTAATTTTGATTTTCTATGCTTTTTAGATTAATTTTAAATGATTTTTGAGCATCGCGGCCGTTTTTGGGCCATCGACGTCGTCGGGATGAAATCGTCTCGATTTCGTCGAAATCGTCTCGATATCGCCGATTTCATCTAGGGGCAAAATCGACGAAATGGGGACGATTTCATCAAATAAGGGACGATTTCGGCTTGCAAAATCGAAGACGAATTTGCTCAAATTAAACTTGTGTTACTTGCATTTTTAATCACTGTTTGATTAATGATTTTTATTGTTTTGTTGTTTATGTTGCAGAGAGGATTACTAAAGAGCAGAGAATGGAAATACGATGGGCTGAGGGATGACTTGGCCGCTCTATCTCAGACAGAGCGAGATCGGTTGGCTCAAGTCGGCTTACAACATGTGGAAGATATGCCATAGGTTTCTACAGATATGGGGCTATTGACAGCCCTAGCAGAGAGGTGGTATCCGGGTTCTTCCTATTTTTGGTTACCGACAGGGGAGATGACTCCCACACTAGAGGATGTATGGAGGATTTTGAGGATCCCCATACAAGGATGGCTAATAACTCCCATGGCCAATCAGGGCCATGCGATGATGTGACTATGTGGAGATCCGAGCTTCACCTTGGAGAAGGGCGGAGTGAACATCGAGTCGCTACGCCAGATGCCTAGGGCATCTAGACTGACACAGGTTTTGGCTGGGGTGGTAGGTGGTCTACTGCTATGCCATCAGAGTGGATGCAGAGTACCATGGCTACTGACAGATGTGGTCTATGACATGAGAGACCATGGGTACAGGTTTTCTTGGGGGAGTTATGTACTATGTCGATTGTATAGGATCCTGCATGGGGTCATATACAAGGGCGATCGATGTCTGGTTATGACATCACTACTACAGGTTTGGTGCTGGGAGCACATCACGGTGCGAAGGCCGGTAGGGCTCCCACTGATAGGGATTGATGGGGAGAGGCCCCGAGCTTTCTACTGGTGGCTCTAAAGAGGGTCACAGCGACGGATAGATCTGCCAATGTCCCGGAGACTACTTGACGACCTTGTCTCCGACCAGATCACCTGGAGGCCTTGGAGAGATCATCCAGGGTGGGCCGAGGATGGACAGGAGCTGGCTCGCGTTAGGCGAACCTGTTGGCTAAGGATGGAGAGGGGAGAGGTGGAGCTCCATCGCTATGATCGAGTTTTGAGGCAGTTCGGTCTACAACAGGGGATCCCATCTCTCAGAGACTACGAGTTTTCTCGGACCGTCCGGGATAACACTACAGTTAGCGGGGCTCCAGATATGCAGTGCTTCTAGAGTCAGGACATAGATGACGCCCCGATCCAACCAGTGGATGGGGACGACGTAGGGGTAGCCGACGACTACGATTCCTGGTACATAGGCATCCACCCTCCTCGAATGACGAGGGCTTAGGGTCCGATTCATGCAGTTGTGCATCGGATGGGGAGGCGATGCCAGGCGGCCATTGAGGCAGCACGGGGTCACGATGGGAGAGAGCAGAGGAGGCCACAGGCTCAGCAGAGGCCATGGTAGCAAGGGAGAGGAGGGAGGAGAGACCCCCTTCTCCATGGAGAGAGAGGCCACCATCGCTCGATAAGGGCAAGGGTGTGGACACAAGAGAGAGTAGTGAGATGGCTACTCTCCGGGCGAAGACTGTCCATCTCTAGGCACAGGTGCAGACTCTACAGGATGAGGCTACATGCCACCGAGCTGAGGCTACACAGCTCAGAGATGAGGTTGCATGCCTTAGAGCACGGAGCGGAGGGGCGAGCACTCGGGACCTAGCACGGGCTATTGCCCAGGTCACATTCTATCAGACACTATACCACCATATGGTGCCAGAGGGGCAGAGGTTACCGCTGTCGACCCATATTGTGGAGCCTATCATGATGAGGTCATCGAGGACATCATCACGATCAGAGTCCAAGACTCATAGCACCACATGGACTACGATGGGGCCACCTCGTCCACCTCAGGGTGGGGGAGGAGATGAGGCTGAGAGCTCGAGGGGTTCTCGAGGCTAGCTGCTATAGATTGCACTGCATGGATTGATACATAGTGCTTATTATTATTGATAGGGGATTGAGTATGCCGAGGTATAGATTGTGGCATACCGATCCAGTTTTGAGATGATGTATATATTGTTGATATATATATAGATGAGATATTTTTGATCATATGACTTGTCTTATGTGTTTGTATGATGCTTTTATGTTTTGATTTGTTTGATTTGATGATTCATGTAATTATGTCATTTGGAAATATTATGGTTTTAATGTCATGCTTGTAAAATTTAAATGAAATAATCTGATGTAAACAAATTGGTTGTTTGTGATGTGATAATTTGATAAAAATAAAAGGGGACTTTTAACAATAATTTCAAAGGACATTGTCGCTATTATAGACCATTTCATGGAGTCGCCGCTCACTCGGTCGTCAAGCTAATCCTGGTATAGAAATATTGCTAAAAGTAAAAGAGTGCTTAAGAGACTGTCTTAAGACTTTGTTGTGATGATGCAAATGATGATGATGATGATGATTTGTTTTCAGATTTCCATGAAAATATTATGCATGAAATATTTTAAAATGATTTTTCTAGGCATAAATTCCTAAGTGTGATAAAATTTTTGAATAATTCCCTAGGAATTATACCATCATTGCAAAGTTGAAGTTTGACATAATGACATGAAATAGAATAAGTGTTTGTTTGTTTTAAAGCATAATTGTGTAACATAATGATTTAAGTCACATGTTTTGATGCTTTTAAATAAATGGAAAATAAAATTGGTACAATGGTTTGCGCTAGGCATAGAATTATAGGTATAGACTTATACCATCATCGCGAAATCCAAAGAAGAAAATAGATTGTTTTATTGCATGGTTGATTTTTAATTTTTGAAAATAGTCAAAAAATATGAAGATGAGGACTTGCGCTAGTCATAAAATTCCAATTTTGGTTTTGGAACTATACCATCATTGCGAAAGTCAAAAGTTATATATAAATGTAACTTGATTGCATGTTTTTGAAAATGATTTTGATTTTTGATAATGCATGTAGTTGTCTTTATACTAAACAACTGTTCTTCAAAGAAGAAAATGAATTTATTCCAAACAATTTGCAAAAATATTTCAAAGTATCTTAAAGACAAAAGTTAGATTTATAAGGAATCCCATGTGCGTATGTGAGTTCATTACCAATCTTGATTTATCATAATGATACACAAAATCTCTCAAATACAAATGTGTGTGCAATTGCATTGTTCATTTACCAGCTTTTGAGCAAGATAATTTGATACAAGTGATTTGAATGAACCAAATAAGTGTTCATTAACCATGATTTAGATGCATATAACCATACCAGACTACTATGTAGGTCGGGTTATCAAGAGCTAGCTAATCCATAAGCGAGACATAGGTCTGTACAAAATAAGGTCGCTAATGTGACGGACATATCGCCACGCTAGGAGTTACCCAAGGCCAAGCGGGTTGGGCACAAACCACCTGTTATGGGGCTTACCTCACAGTTTTTGAATAATTGAGAATTCCAGGGATTCAAACTCATCAACCCTTCTTTTCTTTTCAATGGGTAGGGAAAGGGATTTTATTGCTTTTGCTTTTGCTTTTGCTCTTTTGCTTTTTTTCTTTTTTTTTTTTGTACTTTTGTATTTTGGCTTGATATTTGAGATAACGCTGAAATAACTTTTTCTTTTTCTCTTTTTCTCTTTTTCTTGAAACTTTTCTTTTCTTCCTATGCTAGGGATACTTGCTCGGATTAGCTGTAGAGCAAGGGATTTTTATTTCGGGTAGGGGTGAGCTTGTCCTTTTGCCAATTCTCAAAGATTCTAGACCATGTGCATGATAGGATAGCAGGGGAAACTTTTCGCTCAAGAAACCACTTCTACTATGTAGCATAGTATGGACATTACAAATGTAATCATTTTATTGTGAAAATATATGCTTGGTTTAAGTAAATAACAAGATCAATTCTCTATGCTCAAACTTTATTTAATTAAATTTTGTGGACTTTGATATAAGAGAGATTAGTAATCATGCCAGATAAAATCAAGATATTTATTTTTGTGTTTGTGATAGTGAGGGATTCCAAATAAATGCTAATTTATCCAAAAATAATTTGAAAATATAACTGCAATACTTTAAGAAGAAATATATACAACAAATATTTTTGAGGAATTTGATAATTTTGATGTTTTTGTATTTTGATCTTAATTGAGGAATTGAAAGAAATACAATGTGATTGTTTTTTTTTTTTTGAAACTTTTTATATAAGAGAAAAAAGGAAATAATATACAAAACAAATATATACAATGATGGAATAACCAAATTTTATGCGTAATATCGCTTAAGATGCATAATATTCATAGGTTCTTTTAAATCTTTACCATCTAAGGTAGCTAATTTGTATGCTCCTGATTCAAATTTAGCAGTGATAATATATGGTCCAAGCCAGTTGGGCTCAAATTTACCTTTAAGGTCTTTAGTTGCATTAGTATTTTTTTTATTTTCCTTTAAAACAAGGTCGCCGATCTCAAAGGATCGATGACGAACTTTCTTGGCATATGATCTTTTAAGCTTGTTTTGGTAGGCACGAAGATGCTCCAAAGCATTGATGCGCTTTTCATCTAGGAGTTCCAGCTGACTGAGTCTGCCAGCTCGATATTCATCTCCTACTTCGGTGTCTTGAAGTAGTAGAGCCAAAGAAGGAACTTCTAATTCAAAGGGAAAAACAACTTCAGCGCCATAAACCAAGACAAAAGGTGAAGTACTCGTGGGAGTACGCACACTAGTGCGATATGCCCACAAAGCTGGATATAATTGAATGTGCCAGTCATGGCCAGATTTATTGACCAATATTTTAAGAATTTTGATTAAGGTTTTGTTAGATGCTTCTGCTTGACCATTACCTTGAGGATAATAGGGAGTGGACCAGCGATGTTGAATCTTATATTTTTGGCATAATTTCTTAACATATTTATTTTTGAAACAAGTTCCATTGTCTGAGATGAGATTTGCAGGAATTCTGAACCTACAAATAATTTGATTAAAAATAAATTTAGAGACTTGTGTTCCGATGCAGGAAGCTAAAGGCATAGCTTCAACCCACTTCATAAAATACTCAGTGGCGGTTATGATGAATTTGTGTCCATCAGATGACACAAGATTAATTTTGCCAATAATGTCTAAGCCCCATTTTGAAAAGGGCCAAGGAGATGAAATAGCCTGCAGCTCTTGTGCAGGCGCATGGACAAGGTCAGCATGTTTCTGGCACTTGTCGCAATGGCGCACATAATCATGTGCATCCTTTTCCATGGTAGGCGGTGAAAGCACAGGTGGGTTAAGGAGGTATTGTTTGAGAAGTTCAAAAGCTTCCTTACATTCGTCGTCCCAATTAAAAGGGACATCTTTCTTAAGGAGCTTAAGAAAGGGACCGATTTTGTCCGCCAGCTTATCGATGAAGCGACGGATGGCTTGAAGCTTACCTTGTAAACTTCGTAACTCAGAGATATTGGTAGGTGCGGGCATATCAGTGATAGCCGCAATCTTGAGAGGGTCGATTTTGATACCACGTAAAGAAACTAAAACCCCTAATAGTTTATCGGACTTGACTTCGAATATACATTTAGCTGGATTTAATCGAATAAGGTATTCTCTTAACCGATTAAATACTTTTCTTAAATCATCTAAATGATCATCTTCTTTAATAGAGCGAGCTATAATATCATCTACATAATCATGTAGGATATCATGCATCATATCATGAAAGATATAAGTCATAGCTCGTTGATATGTTGCACCTGCATTCTTTAAACCAAATGGCATCACTTTCCAACAAAAGGTACCCCAAGGGGTAATAAAGGTTGTTTTAGCCTGATCTTCAGGAGCTATCCTGATCTGATTATAGCCAAAAAATCCATCCATTAGGGACATCATTCCACTCTCGATAGTAAATTCAATGATTTGATCCATGTTTGGAAGAGGAAAATCATCTTTAGGGCATGCAACGTTAATATCTCTAAAATCTGTGCAAACCCTAACTTTGGTAGCTTCTTTCTTGGTGACTTGGAACTACATTTGAGATCCATTCAACATAATCAATAGCTTGTATAAAAACAACATTCAGGAGTTTTTCTAACTCCCCTTTGACTAGCAAGGCCACTTTGGGATGCATTTTTCTAAGTTTTTGTTTAACAGGTTTAGCATCCGGATGGACTACTAGATGATGCATGACTACAGAAGGGTCCAAACCTGGCATGTCTTCATATGTCCAAGCAAAGACATCTTCATAATCTTTAAGAAATGCAATGTATTCATTTTGTTTTTCTTGACTTAATTCTGATCCAATATTGATTATGTGAGGATTATCCTCAGTTCCAATGTTAACTTTAATGACGTTTTCTACTTCCATGTGTAGATCTCTTTCAAAATTAGGTGGGGCGGGTGAAACGCCCAATTCTTGTAATTCTTTTAAGGTTAACTTGGAGAATTCATCTTGAGGAGTCGTGGCCTCAAGTTGGGCTATAGTAGGTATAGAACCATCAAAATAAAAACCATTGTGTAACAACTCTTCAACGGAGACATCATGGAAAATATCTCCCTCCAACTCATCGTCGGATTCAGCAATCAATTCAGGGTAAGCTATGGATAGCATATTGCATGTAAAGGGATTATTCTTTGGACACAAAGAATCTTGTTTATCTAGATAATCTTGATAACATATGAGTTGATCATCACCTTCAAAAGGGAAGGGTTGACCCTTACTAGGAAACAGGCCCACACCACATCGGGCGGGCCATGGTTCTACCTCGATAGGTTCTTTCATACCATTTTGGAAAGGTCCCAAGCCTTTCCCTTTATATCCCATTTTAAGCATTATAGGTTTAGCTTTAATATATTCATTAGCAAAATAGCATCGAGCATATCCATCACAATGCGTCTTGATGTTTCGGGGTATTCTTCCCCAATCATATCCTTTATAAATAAAAGCACAACTCCCGACTTGGTAAGTACTTCCCATAGGTTGTGGGAGGCCCAAAGTACGAGGAGATGGTGGCAAGTTATTTAAAAGAATTGAATTTTGCATAAAAGCATTTGTTTTTTTTTATATTAAAATTTTAGATAAATTCGGTAAAAGCTCATCAGAAAGAGCATAAGATGTAGAAGGATCATTCCCTATATCTTTAGATGTGGAAGGTATGATAGATGTAGATAATGTGGAGGTGTTAATAAATGGGTCTATAGGTTTTGAAATTATAGGGATGGAACATGAAGGATTGGTTGTGGATTTAAGATCCTGTTGAGGTTCTAGTGTGGTTTGTTCGGAAGATGGTTGAGGTAAATGTATAGGTGTAGTTGATGGGGTAGATGATGTTATGGGTGTGTGTTTCACACGTTTAGATGAAAAATAAGAATTAGGATGTGTGGATGACAGAGCGAGGGCAAAATTGCACTCCAACGAGGTTCTGCCAAAGCACACATATCAAAGGGTCTAGGGTCACCATGGATAGTGACCAACTGATTTTTAAATTCAAATTTAACACATCGATGTAAAGTGGAGGGAACCGCTCGCATCGCATTGATCCAAGGGCGACCCAAAAGTATATTGTACGATGTTGGGCAATGTACAATAAACACGGTTGTATCTAGGGTTCGAGGACCAACTTGCAAGGGTATAGTAATGACTCCACACGTTTCTTGTGTCTCGTCATTGAAAGCTTTGATAATCATATCCATTTTTTTCATTTCATCACTTCTAAAGCCAAATCTTTGGTAGAAGTCAAAAGTGCATATGTTTAAAGATGAACCATTATCAATCAAGACTCTTTTAACGGCTACATCTCCAATTAGGGCAGTAATATATAAGGGGTTATCCTTATGTAAACTATGTTGTGGGATATCTTTATCCCGAAAGTCAATACAATCGACCTCTCGAGTGATGATAGTATTGGACATGGCTTCGGGTTGAATATTTTGTGGCACCATCATTTGGCTTAATGTGAGCATTAATTCATCTCTATGGGTAGGAGAAGATCTTAACAAGTCCAAAAGGGAAATTTTGGTTGTAGTATTGGATAATTGTTCATTAATATTGTAAGGAGGCTTAGGTTGAACATTAGACATATGATTCCCTTTATTGGGATTTTTCAAAACAAATGGAGCTGATCCATCATTCTGAGTTTGATCCTGTTGAGAGTTTTGAGCCTGTTGTCTGGTAACAACTCCGATGGTACCTACAATGTTATATTGAAGACGCTGAACTGGTCTTGGTTGAGCGTTTATGGCTTGTTCATTAGGAAGGAACTGATTAGAAGAGGGTCGAGTAGTAACTCTTCTAGGAAATGGTTCTTCCGGAACCATAGCATCTGTGATAGGTTGAATAGGATCTGATTCATTTTCAGAACTATTCGATTGGTTTGAGGTGATGTCTACTTCACTTTCGGTATCCGATTCTACATCACTAGGATCGGGAGTTTGAATATTATGTAGGGGCTAGGTCGTGACTATGGATAAAGTTGTGCCAAATATTTGAGGATCCTGAACAGGTAATTGTCCGCTAATAGTCCCTACATATCGGGTAGGAGGGGGAACATTATGATGTTCGATTTGATTAGCCACTTCTTTACCATGGTTTGGTAAAGGATGTTGAAATATATCTAATGATTGATTGGCATTCTGATTTTGATTTTGAGGAATGGTCTTTTGAGCGTTATTAGGAGCATTTTGTTTAGGTTGGAAAGCTTGCACCTCCATTTCATTATTATCAATCAGATCTTGTATTTTATGTTTCAATATTTTGCAAGAGTTTGTAGCATGTCCAGGTCCTCTATGAAAATCACAATGTAAATCAGCTCTGTATCCGGGTATAGTTGGATCAGGTTCCCGGATAGCTGGTAATTGAATCAAGCCTCATGCTAGTAATTGAGGTAGAATGGTTGATAAAGGTTGATTCAATCTAGTAAATTCTCGAGGAGGTTTATCAGGAGGTTTTAATATAAATTTTTTTGTTGTCTTCGTTGTATTGATATTAGCAACGTTTCTACTATCAGTGACTCCGTCACCTACAACTTGTTTGTTTTTATACTGATTTTTGGATGTTTTCTCATCATCTTTCTTTTTGAGCTGACCTCTCCTAATGAGAGCATCTTCTACCCTTCGAGCTAAGTCTATAGCTTGATCGAAGGTGGTTAAGGTAGCGATTGATAACTCATAAGATATTTGTTCTTGCAAATTATTGATAAAAATATCCAACATTTCCCTATAAGGTAGCACAAAGTGCAGTTTTCCTATCAACTGCCTCCATCTAGCTAAGAAATCAGCAAAACATTCATCTTTGTCTTGTTTTAAGTTGTATAAATCTTTAATGGTGACATGCCTCTCGATGTAGGCACTAAATTGATGGACAAAAGATTCAATTGTTTCTTCAAAATTTCTCAAAGAATGAGTGGGCAATTGATAGTACCACTCCAATGCCATTCCTCCTAAACTTTTTGGGAACATTTTTAGTAATAGCAAGTCATCATGTGATATATCATGACATGCTATCCTAAACATGCGAAGATGCTCTATGGGATCTTCAGTTCCTTTATATATAGGCAGGACGGGCATGGGAAAGTGTTTAGGGTATGGTTGTGCTACAACTATGGGATCCAGAGGTTGACTACATATCTCTCGATAATTGTACGAGGGACGGTAGGGATCTATCCGGTCCATACGCGAAGCTAACTGTTTCACCATGGCTTCCAGTTTACTGGTTTGCCCACCATATTGATTCGGTAGGGCATTAATATGGGATTTGTGAACATATGATGGAGGGACATGAAGATTAGATGCTATGTTGCTATTGTGTAAATTGTTGGTAGGAAGGGTGTTATGAAGAAGTTTTGAAGTTGTATTATGTTGTATCCCCGATTGTTGAAAATTGGTGTTTGGCTTTATTTTAGGTTTTTGTCGATTTGAAGCATATTGATCAATAGTTTGGCGAAATAAAGTAGTGAATGAAGGTTTCTTTTGTGTGGGAATGA
Organism: Wollemia nobilis; assembly: GCA_028583015.1. Taxonomy (NCBI): domain Eukaryota; kingdom Viridiplantae; phylum Streptophyta; class Pinopsida; order Araucariales; family Araucariaceae; genus Wollemia; species Wollemia nobilis. Next base: position 8,820,668 of record JAQPPZ010017095.1, read on the forward strand.
TTTTAGGCTCAATAACAGGTTCCTTAGGGGGTTGGGTAACCTGTTGTTTTTGCATGTTCTGAATCATAGTGACCATATCTCTATTGGATGGTCCAACCTTATCACTTTCTTGATCAACAAAGGACAAGGGATTAGTGTGTATGTTAAACATATCTTCCATGGCTGCTTGAGTGTCACTAATTTGTCCTCTATCAATACGAACTGCCATATTAAGAGCACCAATGTTATTATTGAAAAATTTCCAGAAATGATCTAAGTTATCAAAAGCAATAGTTCCATCTGGAGCCATTCTAGGGGATGAGGATCCTTCCTCTTTAAGATTTTCTTGTTGTTCATTTTCTTGACCTGACTCATCTTCTGGTTGTTCTAGAGTTTCTCCTTCCAGAATTGAATCCTCGGGAAGGACATTTGGGTTTTTTGTTTTGTCTCCTAACCAATCTTCTTCTTCTTCTTCGGTTTGTTTACCATTCCTAAGTCTAGGCATTGTGCTTAAATTTAGATTTCAGCAAATATATATATACTTGTATATATATATATATAGACAACAAGCTTAAGAGGTATATATTTTAATTATATACCTACTATAGTATTTGAAATAAAATGTTTTAGTTTTGTTATGTTTTGGTTTTTCTTGTTTTTTCTGTTTTTGTTTTTTTTGTTTTTGTAACAATATTATAAAGATAACAAACAACACACTAAATGCAAGAAATAATAATAATGAAAGCAATGATCTAATCTTCTATAAACAATTTATAAATATCATTAATGGGCTCGAGTTCTTCAGGAGTCATGAAGTGTTCTTCTTCAAATTGAAAATTTTCTTTCAAGAATTTGACAAAAAGTGCTATAGTGATATTATCTGTCTCAGATTCTGGTTGGTAGAAATAAATTTCGTGGCAATACTCTCGATATAACACAGCTCTAGGAACTCTCCTCCACATTTCCCTATCTATAAGAATGACCTCTTGATCTTCTACATGACCTAGGAATTGGTGTATAACAGCTGCGTTCTCGAGGTATTCCTCGAAGGTGAACAATTCTGAAGACACAAGAGCTCTCCTATAAGCTAACCACCTATGGCAAGGCTCTCCGAAGTTCATGATAAAAAATGAGTTGATGAGGATCCGAGGATCCTATCTAGGGCAAACCTCTTGATTTGTTTAAGTTGTATTGATCTAGATGAAATGATACCTAGCCTCCTATCAAGTTCTTTCCACAAAAGTTGGTTTCTATCTGTTTTAGGCACACTAAGCACAAAATTAACTTCTATGGCTGCTAATTGGTTTTCAACATTTATAGTGACAGCTAGTCTTTTCTTAGGAGCTACCATCTAGACATGATATGCAACTTAGTAGTTTTCTAATGATTTCAAATGCATCTATGTTTTTGTGTTTTTTTTTTTTTTCAAAAGGTTTTAGTTTCACGTCGGGTTCACCAAAATGTATCGCTCCAAATTTTTTGCATCCTTACCTTCAGGCTAAAGGATCCATGCCCGGAAGGAGGATGGGAAAAGGATGGGACAATACCTCGGACTGAGAGGCCCTTTGAAGGTCCCGCCTCTTGGGGGAGGGGTATTAAGGTGATTTTTCGATGGATGGTGGGGTTCACCAGGAAACGTTTAGTGGCAATTTCCACGCCTAGGTTGGGAATGTGTTTGATGTGTTCAGTTTTAGCTTTAAACATCCAAGTCCTAGGTTTGGCCAGATGAATCTAAGTTGTTCTATTATGAAAATGCAAATTAAATGAAGACAAAAAATAGATTTAAACAGAAAACACAGAGAATAATTAAGTGAAAAGATCCATACCTGGTTTCGGATGTCTGATGGAGGTTCTGATTTTTGAAGCAGTCAAGATCGTCTAGAATTTGATAGAATCGTCTCCGATCTGACAGGATCGTCTGAGATCTGATGAATTCGTTAGACGAATTCATCAGAGACCTGCAATCAGAGAAATAGATACAAAATACAGAAAATGCAGCTATGCCAACAGAGGGCAATGATGTAGAATGACAGTAATAATGTTAAAATGATAATAATAAACAAAAACATGAGTGCATTACAATGATTTAATGACAATTTATGATTTTATTATGCATTAAGACTATATGGGTGAACTCCGGGATGCAAAATAATAATAAGTTTAACTAATGCAAAGCAAAACAAGTAAAAAATGGAGAAAGAATGCAAACTCAGGGCATCGATTGCCCCCAATGTTGACTACGAGTCAAAATCATCTCGGATTGGTATGAAATCATCTCGAATTGGACAGGATCATCTGCGACGATCTGAGCTTGCTCCGGCTGAAGAATAACAAAGTTCCTGCAAGAAAATTCGAAAAGATACAAAGGCAAACAATGGTCTAGGATATTCTAATGCATGTAAACTCGAAGTGCAAAAAAATTCAGCCAGGGGGATGTCAAGGGGGGTCCTAAGGTTTAAATAGGCTTAGGAGGGAGGTTAGGAGGTTGGAGATCATCCTAATCTGGAAGATCTCCAATGGGGGAGGTCTCTAACGGCGTAGACATGCTTCTGCCCAGATTAGAGACGTCGTTGAAACAGAAGCTAATTATGAAAAATCAGTTTTGGGACGAAATCGGCTGGACGTTCTGCTCTAGACGAAATCGTCCGATCTGAGGCGATATCGTCTGATCGGAGACGATATCGTCCAACGGATGAAACAAACTCTAAAAATGGCACGAAAAATGAGGAAACGGGTAGCAGGCGGTTTGGGAGCAGTTTTGGGGTTTAAAATTTGAATTTGAATTATTACTAAGGTAATTTTAATTATTTGCTAAGGTTTACCTCACCAATTTTAGGGTGATACAGGCACATTGTTGTGAAGTAACTCGGTTGTCTAATGCTAAATGCACTCTTTTTTAAGGCAACACAAATTTTCTAATTGTTGTTGGTCTTTCCTGAGCTGCATGATTTGTGATTGGTAGGCATTTAGTTTGGCAAATGCCAAGTCAATTTGTTTCATCATCTCTTGTTTAGGAATCCTAGATGCCTCTCCTACATGTCTATCTCGGTCATGGTAATCTGAGACCTCTATGGGTTTCTTCCCTCTATCGAGGTTAGCAACATTTACCTAAGGCTCCGACCTTAATGGGCAATCTTGATACATAGCGGGTGTAGAGGTGCATCATTCCCACACTGTGTACTGCTCTTGAGGAACGTAGTAGTCTTCATCGCACTCTCTTTCGATGCATAAAATGTGTGGGCAAAATTGTCTTGCCCTGTCTGGAGAGCCTGATACTCTGGATATTGCCTAGTGTTTCTAACAATAATACGGGGTAAAGGAGGGATGAAGAAATCATGTGGCCCCTCCTTGTGGACCCTCCGTTTCTCTAACACTTCATCACTAGGCCACTCATAACAAGTGTCTAGGGGAGGTCTCCTATTTATGTTGAGTGCTACGTGTAGGTTATCCTCTTGAAAGGGCCTATGCTAAGTGGGGATGCCTCTCAAAGAGGTGCCTTTAGAGTCCTATGCCTCTATGGTGGCATGATGTGGACCATCTCATGTGCTATGCCATCAAGGCGGGATGACCAAGTCCTCAGGACTATATTAGGGGAGATTTGTCCCCCTTTGCACACTTTCTGCAGTGCTTGCCCGTGATTGGGCTTGGCTACGAGTGTACACCATGGTGATGTGCTCCTTAAGATGAGTAGATTTTTATCTCTTTTATGATTCTTTATGCTACACTTAAACAGAAAGGAAAAACATAATCAATGTAGTGGTTATCCCATTTAAATATTAAAAGTGTGCCCTAAATCTGGTTTAGTATGTTTTGTTTTTTTTTTTGTTTTTGAAAGCTTTTTGTGAAGACCATTTAAATGCAATTATGATGGCTCTTATGACTCCCAAAATGGTTGCCCCTTCAATATACCATTGTCGGACCGATATACCAACCTCTCTATATACCCGCCCTTACGTGAGGGAGACTATAGGTACGTGAGAGTAGATGATACATGGAACATAGGCGGTACGAAAGGGGAATCACTCTGTTTATGACACCTACCATAGAAGACTTATCCTCATGCACTGGGAATCACCCCAAGCTACACTTGGTCAACTTTCATTAGGATTTATGTCTAGCAACAGTCATGATCGGGGTTATGGATGCAATATCTCAAGCCAAGGTGATGATGAAATCCACCATTGGTCTTGCTCAAGGGTTGGGGTTTTACAACCAACTCCTTGGTTTAAATTACCATGTGGTGTGTGGGGTTATTTTTAAGTTGCAAAAATGAAACAAGCAAGCATTTAAACTCTCCTATGCAAGCAAAAAAACCAGAGAACAGAAAACAGAAAGTAGGAAATTAACAGAGGGTGTTTAAGACCCCTACCTCTTCTCTGCCCAAATTGGATGTCTCTGAATTTTTGCCTAAAAAGTGCACAGAGATCTATTCGTCCTGGGGTGAGATGAATAACAGATATGTATTCGTTCTAGGGTAGGACGAAGTCCTATTCATCCCTAGATAAGATGAATTCCATCTCTATATTTGCCATAGACAGAAACGAATAGTAGTCCAGCATTTGAAAACTTGGTACCTGTAAGCAAAAACAATCAACTATAATCAAAAAATTAATCTTAAAAATCAAGGGACAGAGGTCCCACCATGATTGCCATTGAAAGCATGAGGATACAAAAACAAAAAGGAATATGCCAAGCAAGATGCGTTTAAAACCAAACTTAACGCTAAAAGCCTGTATATTGCAACATGCATGAAAAAAAAGAACATAGACGAATCAACACAAGATAAAAGCAATATGAAGGATGCTACCCTTTTTATTGATATTCTTTCAAATTTTTGTTACAATACGTCTCCTTCCTTTTTAGGGGATAGGAGCGTCAAATATGTTTCTTTATCACATCCATGGATAGCAAATCCTTCTTCCGTGTGCCCACATGTAAGATGGGCGGACCAAAACTTCACCGCTGCTTGTGTGTATGATTTTTGATTCCTTCCTACTCCTTTGATGTTGAAGACCTGCATTCAAGGAAATAGAAAATATTAGTAGCACCTGCAGATAGAATAAAACATGCGTTTCCCAAGGCCTACTATTAGTGTATGCATGAAAATATTAAAATGATGACCGAATAACATCAGAACGACTTGAAAATTTTATAGAAGCATAAATATGTTACTAGGAGACCACTGCAAAAATAACAGTCAAGAAATTCGTCATAGATTTGTATTCGCTCTGGAAAGGGACGAATTAACCTATAACAATTTGTCAGAAAGCACCCTCTTCAATGTCCTACCTAGGAAGCTCCAAATGACCTGCAAAGTTGGAATTAGTTGATTGGGGGTGTTTTGGGAAGACCCAGATGGTCATATTTCTCCAATTTTACCTCTAGAACCCATATTTTGATGATGGCATCTACAGATTAGTAAAGGCGAGAAATGATAAAAACCTGGTCAAAAATGCTCAAAATGAAGTGAAATTTAAACTACAGCCTATTTAAATAACCTATAATAAGATGCAAAAGAAAAATCAAAGAAATCTATCATATATTTCTATTCATCCTACGATGGGGCGTTTAGGAATATGATAGCTTGGGGAGCACCCAGGGGCAGGACATCCACCATTTGGGACTTTTTTTCAACACCAATCCACTTTGGATGGGTCCAAAACCTATTATGGGGTGTTTTAAAAAAATTTTATGGGATATTGTGGCCAAAAATCAGGTTTTGGGTCTTGATTCGTGCTTCCAATAGTCACCCAATAACCTCCCTTTCGAATGAGAGATTAAGGATGTGAAAGGCACAAATCGCAAGTAGGTATGTAAATTGGCAGCACTTCGTTGCTCAAATGCTCCTTCTCTATCCCTCTTTTGGGTGAGAAAACTCACCAATTTATAGACCTAGGGTCTCTCTGTTTGAATTTCGCATGCGAGGGCACAACTTGAGTTACATGTCCTATTTTGAGAAAAATATTATTCCTTGATTTAGAGCCTCCTTGCATGAGGCCTCCAAAAATATAAGACATGCATGACTGAAGTATTTCTCCTTGATTTGGAGCCATTCCTCACAATTGCATGGCCTGAAGCTTCAGTTAACTGGCGGACTTGTCGAGGTTTGACTTTTTGCTAGTCAAAGTTGCTATTCGCCTCACCCTAGGGCGAATGATGATATTCGTCCTTGGGTGGGATGAATGCCAGTTTGTATTCGTCCCTGAGTGGGACGAGCAGAGAGCAAGGTACAAAATTGACCTCTGACATCCAAACTACTTTTGGAAGTGGTTAGGACCACTATTTAACCTCTGGGGGCTGCCCTGGGGGCTGTGTGTGTCACATAATCGGATTGGTGCTATTTTTGTGTCTACACTTTGCAACCACTTTTCTATCTATAAAATATGTTCTTGGTGCAACCTTTAAAATTCCCTCTTTAGAAGAATTTTGTGATAGGCTAACTAGGGAAGAAACTAAAATTTCCAGATATGAGTCCTCTTCCTCTTCCTCTTCCTCTAAAGCTTTATTTGCCTCCACTTCTTCTAAATAAAAATACAAAAATAAGGAAATGAATCCCATAACTTGCACTCACTAAAAAAATAATTGTCACTCTACAAACAAATGTTGGAAAAGGTTACAACAACTAGAGGTAGCTATGAAGGATCAAAAGATATACAAAAAAAATCATATAAGGAAAGCTCTTAATACTCAAGGAAAAACCTCTAATTCTTCCTCTGATTAATGGGTCCTAGGTTCTATATCTACTCATCACATGACTGCTTTAGATGATTCATTCTATTCTATCTCCTCTAGTTCTACCTGTAACATAGAAGTGGGTGACTCTTCCTTTACCCTAGTCAAAGTAAAAGGGGATATTACCATTTATGATGGCTCTATAAAAAATGTTCTCTATGTTCCAAACATTGCCACAAATATTCTATCAATCTATAAAATTTGTACTTCTCGAAAAGGAAAAATAGTTCTCTTCTCTCCAATAGGAGTTGAGATAAGGGACTTTCAATATCTCCATTCTCTTATAGCCAAAGGAGATATTGATCACAACACTCACCTTTTTCACTTTAAAGGATTCAAAAATACTGAAGGGGCATCATTTTTTATGGCTCATGGAGATCTTGAAAGTAATATTTGGTATGAAAGGTTTGGTCATATTAATTACAACTACCTAAAGGAATTAAGCAACCATAATATGGTCACAGTTTTACCCCATGTATCTTCTCTTAATGGATTTTCTCCTAGATGTGCTCTTGGGAAGCAACACCAATATCCTTTTCACCCAAGTAGTTCTCTAAAAGCTTCATCCCCTTAGAACTAATCCACAGTGACTTCATGTCTTTTACTGAACCTTCTTTCAAAGGATAAAAATATGCTCTAACCTTTATTGATGAATTTTATAGAAGAAATTGGGTCTACTTCCTAAAATATAAAAGTGATGTTCTATCCCACTTCAAAGTCTTCCAAACCTTAGTTGAAAATTAGACCTCTTGCAAAATCAAGAAAATAGGCACAGATAATGAGGGGGAATACTACAGTAATGAGTTCTCCATATTTCTTTCAAATCATGGCATCATTCATAAATATTTTTTTCCCCATAATCCTCAACAAAATGGCATTGCAGAAAGGAAAAATTGGACATTAAAAGAAATGGCAGATTGTATGCTCCATTCTAGAGGTCTTCCAAATTTTTTTTGGGTAAGCTATTAAATGTGCCAATTATATTTAAAATCACACACCTTATAATGTTCTGGACCATTTAACTCCTGAAGAAGCATGGTCTGGCTCAAAACCAGATGTTTCCTACTTCAATATTTTTGGGTGTACTACTTGGGCTCACATCCTAAAGAAGAAAATGAAGGCTCTATATGAGAAAAGTAAAAAGCTCATATTTGTTGATTATTGTGAAGAATTGAAATCATACATGCTCCTTGATCCTTCAACTCATGATATTTTCTTTCATAGGAATGTCCAATTTGATGAAACATTCCCTCAAAAGGATCCTCAATCCCCCTCTTCCTCCATTGGGCCTTCTCCCATAGTAGAACCTCAATATTATGAAGAGCCAACTCTTGAAGTTAACTTGATAATTGATAATCAAGATGAAGAACCTGTAACTCCAACTCAATGTCTTTCAGCTCCTTCCACCCCTTCCATTATACCAAAATAGGCCTGTACCATTGTTAAAGAAGCCACTCCTTACATCTAAAATATTCCATCAACCAGATCATCTAAACCCATAGGCACTGGTCTTGTCTATCAGTTTATTTCCTTTGATCATCAATCCTTCAAAGAAGCCTCAGGTATTAAAAAATGGAATGATGCCATGAAGAACAAATTGTTTTCATTGATCAAAATAAAAACATGGGATTTAGTTACCTTACCTAAAATAAGGAAGTTAGTTCATTGTAATGGATCTACAAAACAATATATGGGCCTAATGGAGAAATAGACAAACACAAAGCTCATCTAGTAGCAAAAGGTTTTCTCGAATTGAAGGTATTGATCATGCAGAAACCTTTGCTCCAGTTGCTAAAATAGATTCTGTTAGACTGGTTCTTGCTCTGGCTACTTCTCATAAGTGGCCTGTCTATCAAATGGATGTAAAAAGTGCTTTCTTACATGGATATTTAAAATAAGAGATATTCATGGAGCAACCTGTTGGTTTCACTCAAGACTCCTCTCTTGTTTGTAGGCTTAAAAAGTCTCTCTATGGCCTCAAACAAGCCCCTAGAGCTTGGTATGAAAAAATGGACTCCTTCCTTCTTTCCACAGGTTTCTCTCATTGTGAGTCTGATAACACAGTTTATATTTGCAGAAATGAAGTAAATATCACCATTCTTGTTCTTTATGTTGATGATCTTCTTCTCACTGGAAATAACTTGACTCACATTAAGACTATAAAAGACTCCCTCTCTAAAATATTTGAAATGGTTGATCTAGGTAAATCTCAATACTTCCTTGGAATCCAAATAAGTCAAACAGATGCAGGAATTTCATCGTGTCAACAAAAGTACACTCTAACTCTTCTTCAAAGATTCAATAAGACAAATTGCAAACCTTCTCCTACCCCCTTTCAATATGGAATTAATCTTAGTACTTCCTGCACATCCCCTGTGTGTGATGCCACTCTATACCACCAACTTGTAGGGATTCTACTATACCTTAATCATACTCACCCTGATATCTCTTATGTTGTTGGTCTCATATCCAGATTCTCCCATCAACCTCATTTCAGTCATTGGCAAGCAGCAAAAATATTCCTTCGATACTTGCAGGGTACTACTCACTTTGGGCTACACTACAAGAGAAAATCCATGGATATCATTGGCTACTTAGATTCATATTGGGTAGGATCAATAGAAGACCGATGTTCAACCTCAGGCTATGTCTTTTGCCTTGGTTCTTTACCAATAGCTTGGTTATGCAAGAAACAACAAACAATAGCATTATCTTCTACAAAGGCAGAATACATGGTAGCAATATTAGCTAGTTAGGAAGCTCTTTGGCTTCATCAAATAATGAAATAATTTGGTTTCAACCATGAAAAACCTATAACTCTTTTGTGTGACAATCATAGCATAATTCATATTGCACGAAATCCAATTGAGCATCAGTGCACCAAGCACATTGAGATACACATGCACTTCATAAGGCAACATATTCAGAAGAGGGATATAAACTTGGAATATATTCCAACTAAGGATCAAGTTGCAGATATATTCACCAAGGTATTTCCTTCTCCATGTTACCTTCAGCTGTGAGATAAGCTTGGAGCACTACAACTGCATTTATTGGTCTTATGAGGACAATCTTTGTCATACGAAGACAAGCCTCTCTTCTTCTCATGGTTGGTTTTTCCCACAGGGGTTTTTTCACCAACTATATTATGTAAATGAGTATATAATCAGGCCAAGTTACTAGGACTTATATTTCCTTTTTTTTGTATAATGAGGACAATCTTTGCCATATGAAGACATGCCTCTCTTCTTCTCATAGTTGGTTTTTTCCCACAGGGGTTTTTTTACCAACTATTTAGTGTATAAGAGGAAAATATTTGCCATATGAAAACAAGCCTCTTACTTCATTTTTATTGATGGTTTTTTCCCATTGGGTTTTACCATCTCTTCAAAAGAAGTCATTGTTGGTTTTTCCCCACAGGGTTTTTTTCACCAAAAATTTAGTGTATAAGAGGATAATCTTCACCATACGAAGATAAGCCTCTTACTTCCTTTTGATTGATAGTTTTTTTCCCATTGGGTTTTTCCATCTCTTCAAAAATAAGTCATTATACATGAGTACCTGATCAATTCTTATTGTTGGGACCCATTTGTATGGTCTCCCCTAGTATCACTAAAGGGGGGTGTTAGAATAATACAATATTCTCTTAAGTTCAACTAGGATAGACACACTTGATTTTCCAATCCTCCATGTGTCAGGAGAACTCTCAGTGGTGTCTTCATCATTTCTGATGAGTTGTTGTAATCCAATGGCTCTAATTGATCAAATTTTCTATTTATACAAAGTTGATCCTTAGAATAAATCATTCAGTTATATTTTTATTATTCCATATTTTGTAATTCTTTGCACATCTATTTGGGAAATTCTAACAAAATAATTTCAACATTGTTCCTTTTAATATAATATATTATTAATTTATATTTTAAACCGAATAGTCATGCTTACATAAAATATAAAATATAATATAAAACTTTTTTTTAGTTTTAGATACAATGTTTTTGGTCTAATTTAAAATCATAAAACATAAAATAATTTCAAAAATAATGATATTCATTCTCCATATTATTTTTTTCTTCCTTATTTCTATTGTAGATACAAGGAATATTTCTACCAAAGAATAGAACAATCATTTTACTTAAATTCATAATATAAGATGATAAAATAATTAAATTCATCAAGATCACTAGGTGTATCTAATGTGAGGCTTACATTTTTTTTCCATTTATTATAGGTTAAAATACAAAGTGCATAGAGGGTAAATGGAAGTTTTTATTTTAACAACAATATGTAAATCAAAAGTGATCATACCTTCACATATTAATTTGGAGTATAGGTTTCCAAACTATTTTATATTTACATAAGGATCAATTAGCATGAAAATCCTTTATTGGATAAAGTGGCCAACATGTCAAATATTCCCATTTAAATACAACTATATTTACTTGACTACAAAATAAAAAATACATGGTTGAACTAAAATAAAGTCTCATTATGAGAGTATTCTATACCATGAATTATACATCCATAAATAATTCTTGCATTGTTTTTGGCTTGTCTAATAGGTATCCTTTGGATGGGACCATAATCTTGGGGAAGTGGCATGTAAAACCCTTCCTCCTTCCATGAAATACCTAAAATTTGAATTAACACAAGTCATGAATTACACAGTAATTCAATTAATAGCTTTCCACATATTTAATATCATATAGTCACATAGGTAAAAATCATAGGCACAAAATATATAAGTATGTAGTTTGATAATATATTGTTATGATTAAATAATAAAACATGAGCAATAAATAAATGCAAAAATAAAATACAAAAGAATAAAGCAATACACGAGATACAAATTTACGTGGTTCACCCAATATTGCTAAGTCCATGAAGAAAATAACTAGGCCTTTATATTCCATCTAGAAAATCAAAGGGATACAACCTACAATAGATCCACTATAACTTCATCTTCGCTCTATCACCAATAATTATAATTATGCACATTGTGCATTACCATACATTATAGTCACCATACATCGTCTTCTTATAAATACATGTTACAATTTAAGGAAAAAATACCCACCCAAAATCCACCGTCTGATCTATAACCTAATAATAAATAGTCCAGATTTACATAGAGAAAAACATATCTATTTTTGGCCTCGAGGGCATTACCCCAAAACCCCCACCAAGCAGGACGGTGACACAAGTAGGGGGTATTGCCCCCCCTACACCTCCCCTTTGTGGAGTGGGTCCAAGTATGGCTGAAAAAAAGACTTACAAATTAGAGAGTGAATCAATTTCTACAACCAATAATCTCCCACTTAGAGACTGGTCATAGTAACTCCAATGTTACTGCACCTATTAGACTATGCTTCAAATTTAGACCTAGAAAATTTTCACCTTTACTATCATGCTTGAAGACCAACTAAAACTAAGCAAGAACTCAGTTTTTTCTTGGTTACTACCTTTCCTAACATATCTGCATGATTATGGCTAGTGTGTATCTTTTCTAGATTCAACTCTCCATCTTCCAAAAATGATCATATGAAATGGTACTTGGTCTATATATGTTTAGTCCTAGAATGGAATGTTGAGTTCTTTGCAATATGAATGGCACTCTGACTATCACTATATAATATGCTATTCTCCTGCTTCTTTCCTAATTCCTCCATAAACCTTTGTAACCAAATCATATCTTTACTAGCCTCTGTAACAACAACATACTCTACTTTCATTGTTGAAAGTGCAAAAACCTTTTGTAATTTTGAAATTCAACTTACTATAGTTCCACCTATAGTAAAGACATATCTTATGGTACTCCTATTATATATATCACTTGCCATATCTACATTAGCATATACCTATAAAATAGTGTTATTACCTCCAAAATATAATACCTGAGTGGTAGAACCTCTTAAATACCTAAGAATCTACTTCACTACCTCCCAATACCCTTTTATTGGGTTGCTCATAAACCTGCTCACAACTCCCACTCCATGTGCTATATCTGATCTTGTGTACACCTTGCATACATCAAAATGCCAACTACCAATGAATAAGGAACCTTGGACATATAGTCTATATTCTCTTGTGTCTTAGGACACATATCTTTAATCAATTTGAAATGATTGGCCAAAGGTGTACTAATAGGTATTGCATCCTGCATATTAATTATTTTCAACACCTTCTCAATGTACTCACCTTGAGATAATGTTATTCTCATACCAAGGATTTTCTTTGTAGCACCCAAATCCTTCATTGTAAATGAATTTGCTAATTTTCTTTTGAGCACATTTATATCTTACATGTTAGACCCTACAACAAGCATATCATCTATATACAATAATAATATAATATAGTCCCAATTATCTAATCTCTTAAAATAAATATAGTGGTCAGAATAGCATCTACTATATCCGTGTTCTATCATAAACCTATCAAATTTCAAATACCACTTTCTTCGAGCTTGATTTAGGCCATACAAGATATTTTTCAACCTGCATACTAATTCATCTTTCCCTTTGATCTCATACCCCTATGACTGCTACATATAAATCTCTTCCTCCAAATCCTCATGGAGAAAAGCTATTTTTACATCTAATTGTTCAAGATGTAAATATTCTACAACCACTAGACTTGAAATAGTTCTAATTGTAATTTTAACAATAGAAGAAAAAAATTCATCATAATAGATACCTTTATTCTATGGATACTCCTTTACAACAAGTCTAATATTATACCTCTTTTTACCTTTGTCTTCTTCCTTCACCTTGTAAACCCATTTATTATGCAATGCTCTTTTTTTTACAAGCAATCAAACCAAATCCTAAGTATGGTTATGTAGCAAGGATTCCATATCCTCTTCCATACCTTGCTCCCACTTCTTTCTGATTTCTACCTACATTGCTTCTTCATATGTTTTTGGTTCACCAAAATTAGTCAATAATACATTTAATACAATAAATGAGAGTAATGATCAGGGGGTATTCTTAACCTAGTAGATCTTCTAATAGCACTTAAAGGAGTTTAAGGTATTTTTTTTATCTATTGTTGATTTTCTAGCACCTTTGGAGTTTCATTTTCTATAATTTCATCAAGCATTATGTATTTTTTGTTTACCTTTTTCTATTTATTTCTCTGCAACTGATCTTTATACATGACCTTCTCATTTAATACCATATATCTACTCCTAATTATTATGTGATTTTCATAATCTTAAAAGCAATAACCAAAATTATTAACTACACTTCTTAGACTTTACCTTAAGTTTTATTCTATTTTTATTATCAATATGAACAAATGCTTCACAACTGAAAATCTTCAAAAGTTAATGGGTTTACCTATCCATACCTCTTTTGGAATACCACAATCTAGGTAAATTGAAGGTCTTTTTTTTATCAAGTAATTAATAGTATCCATAACATCTACCAAAAACTATAAGGGCAATCATGCATGTAATATTATACACCTAGAACATTTCATGATTGTCCTACTCATCCTTTCTAACACACCAATTTATTGTGGTGTTCTTAGAACCATCTTCACTCTACGAATCCTATGGTATGAACAGTAACTATCAAACTTCTTGCTATAATATTCACCTCCATTGTCTAATATAAGACACTTCAACTTACTTTCTATCTCATTATTAACAAAAGCTTTTTATTTCTTAAAAGTATCAAAGATATTAGATTTTATTTGAATATAATAAATGCAAATTTTTCTAGTTCCATCATCAATCAAAGTAATATAATATTGAGAGGCACATAGATATGATACCTGAGATGGTTCCCATGTGTTTGTATGCATAAGATCTAACTTGTCAGTCTTCTTTTCTCTCCCAACTCTAATAAATCTAACTCTTTTCTATTTTCCATAAATATAGTGTTCACAAAAATCCCAATCAACCTGCTTCAAACCTAGAAATAAATTTCTTAAGTAGAGAATCTACATTCCCTTCTCACTCATCTACCCAAGCTTATTATGCCACAAAGTTGTATTTATTCCTATAGAAGCTGGAGCAATATAAATATCAATATTACTAGTACATGCATACAACGTACCTTTCTTCTTTCCTTTTGCCAATATCAATGATCTTTTAGTAAATTTCCACAAAATTTCTACGAATGTAACTGTACAAATTTTATTATCCATCTGCCCTATTGAAATTATATTTCTTCTCAAATCAGGAATAGGATTCCATTTGGTAATTTTATCTGTATCTTACCCATTCCAATAATTTTACATGGTCGATCATCACCCAAATAAACCTATCCAAAATCACTTTGAACATTATCTAAAAAATATTTCCAATGGGATGTGGCATGATATGAAGCCCCTGATTCTAGCACCCAATAATCATTAATATTATCTAATGAAAGGCTTAAAGTATCTTGCAACACATCACCTACTACATTTGATTCCCGATTATTATCCTATTTTTCATCTCCTATTTTTTATTTTCAATACCAACAATCTCTTTTCAAGTGTCTTTTCTTCTTGTAATGCCAACATTCCAACTTCTTCCCTTTGGATTTGAATCTGACATTATTTTAATTTCTATAATTCCGTAGGATTTTTTCTCTCTCCCTTTGTCCCTCGTTCTCCATATTTAAAGCATTACCTGATGTCTCACATGTGCTTTTCTATCATATTTTCTCGCTAAAGATAACACCAATAACATCATCAAAATTTAAAGTATTTGAGCTAGAAATAGAATTACTCACAACCATTACCAAGCCATTCCACCTTTCTAGCAATGAGCACAAGATCAAAATATCCCTAACCTTATCATCAAAATTTACTCCTACAAAACTTAATTGATTGGTAATCATGTTAAACTCATGTAAATGATCAGTAACAAACCTACCTTCTAACATCTACATACTAAATAAATATTTCATAAGAAATGCCTTGTTCAAAGTTGATCATTTTTCATATAGTTTAGTCATTGCATTAATTAAACCCTCTATTGTCTTTTCCTTTGAAATGTTTAAGGCCATTGATTCTACCAGGCATAGTCATATAGTTCCTAATACATGTATATCAAGAACATCCCATTCTTTGTCTAACAACTTTACCGACTTCTTTGTTATTTTGCCTAATGGTAGGTAAATATCCTTATGATATATATAGTCCTCCATTTACATCTTCCATAGCTTGTAATTTTGGCCATTAAAATTATCAACCCTAAACCTACCTTCTTCTGCCATTGCTCCCACTTGAACCAGAAAACCCTCCTTTCAAGTGCATTTTCCAAACCTTAAGATTTGATACTAGTTGTGAGGATTAAATAGTAAAATGTGAGCAAAAAATAAATGCAAAAATAAAATATAAAAGAATAAAGCAATACACGAGATATAGATTTACATGGTTCACCCAATATGGGCTACGTCCATGAAGAAAATAACTAGATATTTTTATTTCATCCAAAAAATTGAAGGGATACAACCTATAGTAGGTATGTTGTAACTTCCTCTTTGCTCTACCATCATAAATTGCACACACCATATATTACCATACATCATCCTCTTATAAAAAAACATTACAATTTAGGGAAAAAATGCCCACACAAAATCTATCGTCTGATTCGTGACCTAATAATAAATGATCCATATTTACATAGATAAAAACACATCTATTTTTGGCTTCAGGGATGCTTCCCTTGAAACCCTCACTAGGTGGGTGACAACACAAGTAGGGGGGGCATTACCCCCTCCCCCTACACCCCCCTTCATGGAATGGGTCCAAGTGCAGCTGAAAACAAGACCATCAAATTAGAGAGTGAATCAAGCTCCACAACCAACATAGACTATATTATTCATAGTACATCTAGATCCAAATATAATTTCTCCCTTATTTTTTCCCTCATCCCCCGATCATAATTTTCCAATATTATTATCTCTTCATACAAACTTCACAACCTAGATATATAAATTTTCCAACTACTCCATACAAATGTTCATCTAATTTGATTCTCAAGGATTATACTTTATGACCACTATCCAAGCTCATTTTCAATTCACATAGGTATAGCACAAAATACATAGATGCACTTTAATAGTTAGGTATAATATTTTAATTGCATCTAATATACTTTACTAGATAAACTAGATACACTATATACATGGAGAGTTTCCTCATGCAAGACTTCCAAAAACTTACAAACATCAAAATAATCTTGATTAGTTTTTAATTCTTCTTAAATTTAATATATGAGTACCTATATTACTGGCTAGTAGCACCCTATAGTCAATCCTCCTTTTCATGTCTCAATCTCTTTTTATACATTTCCTCCTAATCATTGGAATTATTAACAAAAGATAGAATCCACATAGTATTAGTTATTACCAAAGCCTAGTATATAGAAATTTAACATAGGTTTTTCATTATAGTTTATTTTGTTATTTCGTGAGGACAAGATGTTAAATATATCAATAAATTTGTGATAAACATTTGCATCCAAGTCCTTGAGGAGTCACAACACATTGCCTACTATATTTTCCAATTGATAATTTTGTATATCATCATGGCCTCAACCATAGAGAAAAATAAAATTATGTAATTAATTTTAAATTTCATTATACTCTTTTGATTATATTATGTTTAGAAGACACAAGAAAAAAAGTAGAATGCATGTAAGATTCAAAAACTACATAATTTTACCTAGTTCAATGGAGTTAACATGATACCATGTCTATTAGAGAAATATTGGCAACATCCTTTTTCTCTATGGAATTTTGAAAGGATTGAGAAAAATTAACATCAATGGATGGAAAACTCATAGAAAGGTTCATCATCATGCCATCATTAATGTTTATATAGTTTATAAGGATCTATCACACATTTAAAAAATTATATAGATAGCTCAAAATTGGTTACATGTTAAATAGGTTGGTATTAATCCTAAAGTATAATGTTCTAGTGGTTATTTTTTCAATAATTAAAATGTGTAGAGACATTAACTAATCCGTGTGTGTATGTGTTTCTATATAGATAGATAGATAGATAGATAATAGGAATAAGAGCAATTAACTTGAATTGTTGATCTTTGAAAATCCTTAATTGAATCATTTATGTGGATATATTTTCATATAAATTTAATAAATAGAATAAGCATCCATAAAAGCATAAAAAAATGGAACAACCATTTGAAAGGATGTCAAACATGATGAAACAACAAGTAATTTATGATTTATATGGGGAAATCCCTCCAAGGGAAGACAATTTACAAAATATGTTGTTGCAACTTCTATAGTTTAAATGCAATTGTGAGTACAATGTGCATGTGTTGAACAAGTTCTCTCTTACAGAAAACATGGAGAGCACACAAAATATCATACAACATCAAGTTACTTTCCAAATCCCTTACCTTGACAATGACTATATAAATGTAGCACCATCCTAATTTATGATTTTTCAGTAAGGGAGAAATAAATGAGGCATAAAATATTAAAAGTCATTACCTTTCCTTTTTAAATCATCCTCTAGTAACCTTTCATATCTCTCTATAAATACAAAAATAGGATTTGTCATATTTGATTAACCTTATATCCTAAATACATCTCTCCAATGAAAGGCTTTTGATCCCTAAAAAATCATTAAAAAACTAATAATTACACAAAAACTTGAATAGGATAAGGTTCAATATAAATTTAAATTAAATACAAAAACTTGATATAGGTACCATAATAAATATCTCATATGAAATAGTAAAACTACAACTAATACTAGTGTCATATGTTAAGCCTTTAAACTTGCCAAAAAAAAATTATCATTTCAATTGAAAACAACTCTAAATACCAAGATACTTTTTCTTTGATTGGGTTGCATACACCACACCAAAAGATCTAATATGTCGAAAAAAATTGATGATCCAAAAATCTACAAATAATAGTCGTAGAACATAAATGCGAAATGAAGTGCTTTCTTTTCACTAAAAATATTTTAGTATGAAGATGCTTTAATAAAAGCACAATAAATATAAGATAGTATAAGTCTCTTTGAAATTATAAGTATCAAAATATTTGATACAACAAAAATACAAATTGTGTCTAAAATCAATAAAAAAAAAAAAAATATTAATCCTGCATAAGAAATTAAATACTATGTTTTATTGTTTCTCACAATGATAAAGTGACTTCAATACATTACAATTAAGAATTAAAGCGAATAAATGTGAAGGAAATCAAACTCAAAGACGTAATAAGTACCCCATGAATCATGTAGGGAAAGACACTTCAAGCTTATGAATATGAGGGACTGAGAAGGCTATGTTCAAGACAGTACATTTGTAGATATGTGGCATTTTTTATTTGCGTTATCTAAATTTTCTTACCTGCATTTAGAGTCTAGAAATGTCAGCAATTTATGATTAGAAGCTTATAAAAGACTTCCTAGGCTTATAAAAAACTTCCATATGTCTACATGTACAATTGCAAATATAAATCCTCTGTCGTCGCTTTGGTGTTTACCCTTTAATTCGTAATTTCTTTGTTATGTGCAATTCAACACATGTTAGCCCTGATTACTACTCCAAAACCAATAGATATTCTTGCATAAAACTCTCAAAGGATAGAATTATGTGCAATTCAAAACATGTTAGACCTGATTACTACTCCAAAACCAATAGATATTCTTGCATAAAACTCTCAAAGGATACAAAAAGGAAGGGTAAAAAATTAAAAGGAAAAAAAAAAAAGGCAATAGTTAATTATCTGGTTCTACAATTGAAAAGTTCTAGATCCTTTTGATTTGAACCATGAGTAGGAAAAATGGATATAATGGGCACACTAAGTACATAACTTTACAGAGCATAGACTCAAAAGCTCGTATAACATGCTTCATTAATTGTCTAATAAAAAAAGCCTTGTTCTTCTCACCTATTTTGTTATATGATTTTCATGTCTACGAGGACACTTCTTTAAAATATTTCTTCCCATGACACGTTTCCCTTCTTCTGTATAGGTGTCTCGTTCTTTCCATCACATAACTTATTTAAGCCTGCACATGCACTGATACCCATGCAACATGAGAATAATCCCGTATTTGATATTTTTTTAACTCGTCAGGTTTCCTTTGAAATGCGTGGAGAGATGTATACATATAACAATATTTGAGAAGTGTTTTTAGATTGGAGTGGAAGGTGTTCTAAAGACATCACGAGAGTATATATTTTATAATCTTATGGTTTTGTCGATACAGGTGAATTGGGAACGGAGGTGAAATGAAACTTAAAAAGTAGAAAGTGGATAGATATAAGCGACTTTATTATTATTATTATTATTATTATTTGTAAAAGAGGTTTTTGAAAGGATTTTGTAATCTTTAAAAAGAGAAGAAAGTTGGAAGAAGGGTTCCCAACCAAAAAATAGTTGAAGCAATAGACCTTTTGTGGGTTATTCGAAAAAAACAATTAAATCGATAAAATTCAAATCAGGGCCATCCTGCCGAAAAACCATATAAATGATGGAAATTTTTAAATAGGGCCATCCTGCCTAAAACCATACAAAGGATGGAAAATTTGATACAGGGCCATCCCACCCAAAATTTAAATTTGAAATTTTAAAATGAAGCAGGAAAAACAAAAAAAATTGAAATTTAAAAATCGTTCCCGCCTACGGGCAGCTAGGGACATAGTTGTAGGACGTAGACTAGGAAGCATATGCACGATGCAAACTAGGACGCCAATCGAGATGCTATCCATGAAGTAGAAACTGGCTAGGATGTCGATTAGGATGCAAAATGGGGAACAACGATAGGAAAGTGAACATGATGCAGCAGTAGGACGCGGTCCAAAAAGTAGTAGGAACCTAGGGATGCCACAACACAAGCCTGGAAAGTGGAAAAACAATCCTGAGGATATCCTCAGGCTAGGAGATCCTCTTGCACATAGAGGTGAACTTCAAGGAAGCCAGAAGACCCAAGGAAATGAAGGCCTACAAAACCTAGGTGAAGAGCAAATATGGGTAGGAAGATTCCAAGGATCCAAATCTGGAGGAGTTAGGATAAACCAATTTTTTTACAAAGCATAGGTCCACTCCCCAAATATCGAAGGATGTAGTATGGTACCCTGAGAAACCGAAAAGGACTTGGAACCCGCCATCCCTATAGACGAATAGCTTCAAGGACTAAACCTGGGAAGCCAATGGATCCACTCAATAGCATTCAAAATGCAAGGCCACCCTCGAAGCCAAGAAGAAATATTTGAGTGTACACCAAAAGGATCAGGTCCAGTAGTAAGAAGCCCTCGAACAGGAGCCCAAAAATGAATGAGAAGGGATCACCAAAGAGCACCCACCCACGACCCATATCTGGAGGAATTAGGATAAACCAAAGCTACCGACAAAGCATAGGTCCACTCTGCATAGATCGAAGGATGTAGTATGGTACCTTGAGCAACCAAAAAGGATCTGGAACCCTCCATCCCTATAGACAAATAGCTTCAAGGACTAAACTTGGGAAGCCAATGGATCCACTCAATAGCATTCAAAATGCAAGGCCACCCTCAAATCCAAGAAGAAATATTTGAGTGTACACCAAAAGGATTAGGTCCAACAACAAGAAGCCCCTAAACAAGAGCTTGAAAATGAATCCCACCCATAAGAAGGGACCACCAAAGAGCATCCATCCATAACCTCACCACTCTGTACAAATCAAAGGGACTCTGGCCTCTGGCACCAAGAAGAAAACCACCACTATTGGAACTGGAGAAATAATTCTCTATAGGCCATCGAAGCTAGAAAACCCAACACAACCATGGGGCAAAAAATAGCCAGGGGATCAACAACCAAAAATTTCCATGGAGTCAAAGGAAGCAAGGGAACACCCTTAGATAGCTGTAACAAAACACCATACCACTGTATGTGTTCTTGCAAATTCACCCCAATGGGTTTGGGTCAGTAGATGGCCCTTTCCCCTCCTTGGAAAGCCAAAAAAACATGAAACTACTGAACCTAAAAGAAGTGTTGCACCATCCAACCAAGTCCCCCGGAACTAACAACGATCCATGAAACACAACCAAAAAGACCCCAACAAGCAAAATATGTTGGACACAGGCCGCAAAACAAAACTAAGCATGACTAGTAGCCAGATCCAGAGTGGGATAACATGAGGCCTCCCTCTCAAATAGTTATAGAGCATTGAAGCTATAGCGGGAGGCCTTGATTCATGCAGATCTAATTTCAATCAGTGATGTTCAATATGAAGGCAATACACATTAATTTTATCTTCCATTAAGATATTTTTTTAAGTGATAAGTGTAATAATTATATTCTTTTTACAAAGAAATTGAGTACACTAATTCAAATAAAGTATAAATGTTAGAAAATCATATCTCATATTTCAAATTTTATATTTGAAACATTTTTTGGTTTTTTTTCCTTTTCGATATAAAGATGCAAGTCATTGAAAAGTGCTCGATAGTTATCAATCGGTCTAATTATACCAAAATTATCAAACTAAACTAAACATAATAGATTGAACATGAGCTATTTATGTAGCAAAAGCTATGAAGCCAAAAGGATGTGGTGGATCATGGTTTGAAGGTTCTCCCTATTGATAAAATGGATCCTAAGTGTTTGGTGGAGGATCCTAGTCCATGTTGGCACCTTCACCAATTGGTTCATTTATCTAGTTATCTTTTGTATCCCTTTTTTGTCTCATTTCTTGGGGATATGGAAAGGTTGAGATGGGGAAACTTGTCATTGTTATGTTATACTTGGGCTCCCTAGTCATAGAGCTCAAAGGGACAAGGTGATGAGCCTTTTTAGTCCCCAACTCTAGGATGATGACTCTAACAAGGAGATTCTGAATACTAATTATGGTGATTGGGTGACTAGATTCTATATGGAGGAGAGATTGGTAGGACATAAGTCATGATTCATGGATCATTAACCAAGTTGTCCATAAGAGTTTACAACCATCTTCAATGTGTTAGGACCCCATCCTAATATTATTTTTGTGATTCTCAATTGATTTTGTAATGACCCATGTCCAACGTGGGAATCCACTTATAATGTTATTTTGTAATACTTTTGTAATGGTATGTAGCAAGTAATGCACCTAGACAAGTGAGGCCATCTCATGTAACCGTTATCAAGAATGTAACCAAATTTTGCTAGAATATTTTAGTTCCAGTGGCATTTTGCATGTAATTCAACTCTTAAGCTTAGGGTTAGGATTGCATGAAGTTTTTTTTTAAATATATGAAGCCATGTACAAATGTATCTTTTTGCAAGTGAATGAAATATTGAAGGAGGTTGCCCCCTCGAAGAGGCCCAAGATTTTGAGTTATTTGTGAGATTGTTTCAATTTTGTAATTACTTTCTACATAATGTTAATCTACTATTTGATGCATTTTTGTTTATTTTCAGTATTTAGTGTGAGTGAGCATATTTTTAATAGTAGGTTCCTAGCAAGTGGTATCAAAGCACTTTCTAGGGTCAATTTGTTTTGTGATTGTGACAATTCTTGGTTATCCATTTCCACATGTTAGGTATAATTTTCTTGTATTTTTTATTTTTGTTTTCCTTTATTTAAAAAAAAAAAACAAGAAAAACTATAAAAAGCAAAAAATGCATTTTCTACAGTAGTTGAGTAGGCTAGAAACCTTGTGCTAGGGGTTTTAAAATATAACAAGAACAAAAAACTACATGCACCAAACAGTCTGGATAAGTTGGCAAGTATGTATGATAGAAATATTTCAATGGCAGTAATAGTCAGGTTAGTCTCACTAATATGTAGGTTGAAAGTAGCAATCACAGTCATCAATAACAGGGTTGTCAGTTACAAAAATAGAAAAAACAATGTTGATAATGACAAAGTACAGGGAATCCTAGGATCACTATCTAAATAGTGTCAGTAATCATAGTACAAGTGATAAGGATAGAGACAAGACAGTGACAGGAGTGGTTAGTATTATGAACATACAAGGTAGAAACAATTGATACAATACCTAACTTTTAAACCTAATCGTCTGAGTGAAAAAACTATTTAGTAAAATAGGGATATATCTTCACTTAGAGCTCAGATTGAATCCAAAATTTACCAGACAATTATACATTCCATTTTAGATAGAATTGTCCTTGGCATATCCTGGTCAAATTTTGCACCGATTTCCCTAAATTGGAAATTTTCTATTTTTCTTGTTAAGGCCATAACTTCATTTTGGTGAGTCAATTTGGCCCATAATTTTGGGACTAGAAGAAAATCATTATGCTACACAAAAGACCCTCAAGGAACCACCTATGAATTTATAAGTCCAAGTTGCATAAATTGCCCTGATATCTACTTGCACCAAACCAAGAGATCACCAAAAGTTAAAAAAAAACATCAGTTTATCTCCTTATTGAGAACTCATATCAAGTTGCCATTGAAGTCGTCCCTATCCTAAAATAAAATTTTCAACCTAGCCAAGCATTTTTTGGACTTATTACTAAAAATAATAACCCCTAAAATTACACTCCTATTTTTAGTAAGTCACTAGTCATCATTCAAATCTCTCCAAAATAGCTGAGGGGACTCATGGACATCGAAAAGAAGTAGAACAAGCCACATCACAACTCGAATTCATCTCCAAATTTCTTAATTCCATTATCGATGACAATATATTAATAGAAACAGATATTTCCCACGTATGAAGTGGCTACACCATCGCCAAATTAGACTTAGAGCAACAAATTCATGAAGTGGAGTCTAAGCTTCAAGCTGGTCCACATGCTTTAAAGTATCATGAAATTGAATATTCAGGGTAATGAAAAGGACCCCATAAGGACCTAAATAGTATTCATCTTAATATTTATTGTGATACTACTTTCAAGATGCCTAAACTAGATTTTCCAAAATTCAATGGGAAAGATGTAGAGGGATGGTTATGTTGTGTTGATCAATTCTTCCAACTCCACAATGTTCCTTGATATTATCGGGTCAATATGAATTCTTTCAATATGGAATTAGAAGCCTTACAATAGTACAAATGGTTTATAAAATTAGTTACTGATCTTTCTTGGAAATATTTTGAATCACAACTACTCACCAATAGTGATCCTAGTGATGATGAAGAGGACACAATAAAAGAACAACCTCAAAATAAAGAGGAAAAACATGAAGAATCCTAGGTAGAACTTTTGATCCACACTATTCAGGTATTACTACTCCATATACCATGAAATTTATGGGTTTATTCAAGGGCCAATGCCTTACAATTCTTATTAATTCACGTAGCACACACAACTTTATTTATCCTTGAATTACAAAGTAGACCAATTGTTACATTCACACATGTAATTTCTTTGAGGTCATGGTGGCAAATGGGTGGACCTTACCTTGAAGAGGTAAACATCATAATGTAAAACTATGGATGCAGTTTTCCCAAAATGGATAGTTGTACATTTTTCATGGTTCAAAAGTAGGGCCTCTTCAGATTATCAGTTCCAATCGTATGGAGAAGTTAAAAAAATCATCTTGTGGGGTCATTGCACAAATATTTTCCATCTAGCCACCTACTATAGTAGTGGATCAAATTCTAGAAGATTTGCAACTTGTTTTGACAAAGCACAATATAGTTTTTTCCAAACTAATTGAATTGCTACCGTGTCGCTCACATGATCATGTTATTCCATTGGTCCCTAGTAGTGTACTACCTAACATTGGGCATATTGATACCCTCACGCTCTTGAGTCAGAGATCAAGAAATTAGTGTAGGAATTGTTAAAATCTAGGGTCATTCACCCTATTAACAACCCATACTCTTAGTTGGTCTTATTAGTGAGAAAGAAACATGGTTAATGATGATTATGTATTGATTTTAATGAGCTCAATATGCTCACCATTAAGGATATGTTTCCTATTCTAGTAGTGGATGAATTGTTTGATGAGTTGCATGGGACTATGTTTTTTCTAAATTAGATCTTCACTTTAGGTACCATCAGATATGGCTCAAGGAGGAAGATATTACCAAACTACATTCCATACTCATGAGGGCCATTATGAGTTCTTTGTAATGCCATTTGGCTTGACCAATGCACCTTCCACATTCCAAAGTATCATGAACAATATTTTTCATCCATTTATTTATAAATTCATTTTGGTTTTCTTTGATGGCATTTTTATTTATAGTTTCTCTTGGAAATATCACCTCATCCATATGGATCAGACCCTAAAACTATTGGCACAAAATTAAATTTATGCTAAACGATCTAAGTGTTATTTTGGGTTGATGTAAGTGGAATATTTGGTACACATCACTCCAAAAGTGGTGTTAAATTTGACCCTAGAAATATTCAGGCATTTCAAGAATGGTCAAAACCTCACACTCTCAAGGGTCTTCATGGATTTTTGGAGCTTACTGGCTATTATCACAAATTTATCAACAATTATGGGAAAATTGCTACTCCTGTAACATCCATGTTGAAAAATGATTGCTTTACTTGGTTGGGTTCAGTTGAACATGATTTCCTTGATTTGAAAAATGCTATGACAACAACTTCAGTATTAGCAATGCCTAATTTCTCTAAGCCTTTTGTAATTGAAATAAATGCTTCAGGCAATGGTATTGGTGTAGGATTGATGCAGGAAGGATGACCCTTCTCTTTCACTAGTAAAGCACTTTCTAGTCACAATTTAGGAGAATCCACTTATGCTAAAGAATGCTTTCCATTTTGCATGTGATCACTCATTGGTAACCTTATCTCATTGAACATTATTTTTCCATTAAAATGGATCATCAAAGTCTAAAATATTTCTTAGAGTAATGGGTTTCCACCCCTGGGTTTCTAAGATTATGGGTTATTATTATGATATTACCTATAAAAGGACAAAAATAACATTGTGATTTATGCCCTCTCTCATCAATTTGAGGCTCATAGTATGTTATGTGTCATTTACACTCCTATTCCTCAATGGATAAATTCTCTTTACGAGGAGGTGCTTCAAGATTCAAATTTGCAAACTATGATTGCTTCCCTCCAAATAGATGCCACATCATATTCTGGATATACTTGGTATGGACAAGACATATGCTACCATCAGTGCCTTGTGCTTCCTCACATATCTTCCCTTCAGGACCCTCTCATGAAGGAAATGCACGCTTCCCTCATAGTAGGCCATTCAAGGTTCCTTAAAACATATGAAAGGATTAAGCATACATTTTCTTAGAAGAGTATAAAGAAATAAAAACATAATTTTTATGGCTACATGTGACACCTATCAATGGATGAAATGGGAAATAATGCATTCTCTAGGAACTCTCCAACCATTGTAGATTTCTGAATAGGTTTGGACAAATATTTCAATGGATTTTATTGAAGGGTTACCTACATTTGGTGGTAAATCAATTATTTTTTTGGTAATGGATCATCTTCTGAAGTATGCTCATTTTTTTCCCTCTCCCATCCTTACACGACCTCCACCATTGATCATATTTTTCTTTATTCTATCTTCTACCTTCATGGTATGCCTACCTCTATTGTGTCTAATCGTGACCCTACATTCTCTAGTAATTTTTAGCAAGAATTGTTTAAGTTGTAGGGAACTCAACTTAACATGATTTCATCCTACCATATATAAACGAATGGTCATATTGAGATTATCAATAAATTTTTGGAGACCTAATTTTATTCCTTTGCTTTTGAGCATCCTAGCCAATGGGTGAAGTGGCTTCCCTTGGTCGAGTGGTGGTATAATACTTCTTATCACACGGTTACCAAGATCATACCTTTTAAATTATTTTATGGCTAGCCTATATGCATACCCTCCTTCTGCATTCTAGACAGCTCTAAGGTTCATTCCATCGACACTATACTCAATCAACATGTTGATGTCCTATCAACTAAAGATAAATTTAGAAGTATCCCAAAATTAGATGCATCAATAAGATGATAAAAATCATTCCAAGCATAGTTTTTATGTTGGTGATATGGTTTTTCTTTGCTTGCAACCATACAAACAATCATCTCTCCAACTTCGTAGGTGCTATAAACTTGCAACTAAGTACTATGGGCCCTACTAGGTTTTATAGTGGATTTATGCCACAACCTACAAATTAGCCCTACCATCGACATCCAAGCTCCACACTATTTTTCATGTTTCTCCTCTCAATAAGGTTGTGAGAAATTAGTTATAGGTTCAATATACCATCCCATAATTGGATGAAGAAGGTTCTATATTGCTCAAGCCATAACAATTGTTAGATCAACAAACACATACGCTTCACAACCATGCCATTACTGAGGTTCTTGTTTAGTGGTGTGGCCTTTAGTCATAATATGGTACATGGGAGTCTCTCCACCATACCCAACACTAGTTCCCTCATCTAAAACTTTGAGGAAAAATATGTTTTAAGGGAAAGGACATGTTAGGACCCCATTCTAACATTATTTTGGTAATTCTCAATTGAATATGTAATGACCCACGTCCAATGTGGGGATCCACTTATAATGTTATTTTGTAATACTTTTGTAATGATGTGGCAATTAAGGCACCTAAAAAAGTGGGGCCATCTCATGTAATGATTATCAAGAATGTAACCAAATTTTGGTAGAAGATTCTAGCTTGAGTGGTATTTTGCATGTAATCCAACTCTTGAGCTTAAGGTTATGGTTGCATGAAGTATTTTCTTTAAAATCTATGAAGCCATATATAAATATAACTATTTTCAAGGAATTAAATATTGAAGGAGGTTGCCCCCTTGAAGAGGCCCATGATTATGAGTTATTTGTGATATTGTTTCAATTATGCAATTACTTTCCACATAGTTTTAATCTACAATTTGATGCATTTATATTTATTTTTAGTATTTAGTGTGAGTGAAATTATTTTTAATAGTAGGTTCCTAACACAATGCCACCTGATTCACGTATACCTAGAACTTTGTAAATGCAAATTGAAAATTTTTTGGCTTTAACAATCAATGACAAATTGGTGTCAATAGATGCTTTGGAAAAGTAGTTGCATTTATGTATTTCTAGATATCAAACAAAATATCCACTCTAAAAGTATGCTATATTTGGATGGCATATTGTGCAAGTCATATAGAATAATCATATGCCAAGAGAAAGCATAAATTCGTGTCCATGAAGTTTGAGCTCTAGGACAAAACCAAAAGATATGTTTGATGCTCTCATGTCACGCATAGAATGGGTATTGTTGATTGGTGACCCTTAAATAATATAATATATTTCCAAGGGGGAGATCTTTATAGGGGATACATAAAGCAAAATGGGAAATCCTGGGTTTGACAATGGTAGAGCAAATAGTTTGAAATTTATGTTGCCAAATTCTATTGGTAAACTATAGCCTCCAACTATCATTGAGTATTTGCACCATTGAAAGATAAAGTAAAAGTCATTTGTATCTTTTGTTGGGTTTATACCTATAAAATGGGGTATCTCGAAACCATTTCCATTCTATCCACCAGGGTAAGGAGGATTTGATTCCAATTTTATGAAGTATTTATCAAGGGATAGAACAAAAATCTAGAAGGATTCCATATCTGAATTGGCCAATCTAAATTTGGCTTTGGATTAATGCTAGGAAATCCAAATTATTTTCACTCTAGAAAAAGAAGTTTGACACCACTCATTTTCCTCTATGAAAGATATTTAGAGCATGAATCCATGGTAATTTGGCAAGGGGTCAGTCCTGGTGTGTCATTACAAATGACCACCATAAATGTTTATGGTTAACTAAATGTCTAAAACTAAATCCATTCTAATCCTATATTGGCTAGGTTTTAGTGGATTCATAGGCTTTCCAAATTCTTTTTACCACAAATTTACCTTGAATTTTATTATGCACCTTGAGAGTAATGATGGTTAGAAGGCCAAGCTCTTTCTAGTATTGTAAGGCCAAGCTCTTTCTAGGCTTGTAAGACCAAGTAAGGTGGTTTAATGAAATTTAGTGATGCAAGAAAACTTTCTTGGCTTCCTTGTATTACAAGGCTTATATGACCCATTTTGTACATATGGAAATCCCTTGACAATGGATTTCCAATATTTGAATACCTCTAGGGTCATGTGGGAGAAAAAAGAATCCCTAGGCAACATAATGAAATCCTTTCCCTTTCTCAAAGGAAGCCCATAAACATTGTTTAATAAGTTTTTCAAGCTTCTAGTAGGAAGCTTTGGGGGGATCCCAATAGGAGTAGTAACAATAGTTGTAGCAAGCACCTAGGAGCAAACTTAGAATTTTATTGGTAAAGATAATGGTTTTTAAATTCATTGCTGTAACTTCTCAACTCTAGCAATCCCAAATTGCCAAAGAGCAGAGAAATAAGAGTGAAAGACAAAGGATATTCCAAGAAAATTGAACATTCCACCATAATAAATACATTTTCAACCAAACTGATTAATCTATGAAGGCTTCAGGAGGAAGTATTAATGATAACATTAAATATTTTTCCATTCAATCCTAGAGCTAGATGCCAGGAAAAATATTTCCAAGCATTGTAATACCTATTTGAGGTTAATTTCTTCCTCTAGTAGAGTAAGGAAGGAGTTACCTATCAAGTGGTTGTTAACTAGCTATTAAGTAGTGCAGGGAAGGGATATACCCTTAAATTGACCTTGAGAAACTACATGGGCAAGTAAATACCCAAACACCCCAACAACTATCACAAAGTGTTGGATCAAGTGGACAACCTTATCGAATAGATCGAAAGAGGCAAAAAATGAGGATTATTTTTCATTTATGGTAAAAATAGAAAAGGAATCTACAAAAAATATGTTGATAGAGCTAATAAAGGTTTTCCCAATGATCAAAGCTTGTAATACTACAATTATGAAAGACCACTCGATATAATCATAAGTTTTAGCAAAATCAATTATAATAAACAAGGCTTTCTACTAAGAGGGTCGAGCTCATTCATTGCCTTCCCCCATAGTAAATATATTATCTAGAATTCACTTGCTTTTGATAAATCCTGTATATTCAAGAAAAATAATTACCAAAAGCAAGTTTTTTTGAGGGTTCCAAAGCCTTAGTGATGCTATTATAATAAATATTGACTAAGGTAATAGGCCTCCAATTACAAATTTTCTCTGGATCTTCATTTTTAGGTATGAATTTAATATTACCCTTGTTGATAATATTACCTAATGTATTGGTCTAGAATGATTCCAAATAAACCTAAGATGAATCCTCACCAATAGTATCCCATATGGATTTGTAAATTTTTTAGGGAAAGGCATCATAGCTATGGGATACATCATTGACCATAGAGAATATGACCTCCTATAGTTCATATTTAGTGAGCAATTGGTCACATAAGGCTTTTTGTGAAGTGGAGAACCTGCAAGGAACCATATTTGTACATTGTTTTAGAGAAATATCCTGGTCAAGGGAAGGAATTTGGGCCTTGAAAACATAATGATAATGTAAAACAAAGGCTTGCAATATATCAAGTAAGTTTGATAAAATCATGTTGACCTTCCATAATGTGTTTGATCTTTTGAGAGACCTAAAAAGTTCATAGTATTGAAAGAATTCTTTGGAAAATTGATCTTTGAGCTTAATCCAGTGAAGGCATGCCTTTATTTGGAATCCCTAAGTTGTGTGATAACTAGGGATTTGTTTTTACCGATAAATATTGTCTACTAGAAGTTGCAAAGTGGGCAAGAATGGCAAAGTTTCTAGCTCAGTTGTAGTTTGGTTTAGCTCCGAGGTGGTAGCCTCATTAGAGTGGCGATAAATAACTGCCAACTAGTGACCATATATGCAAAGAAAACAAATATTTTTCAATAAAAAATTTCAAAGTAATTTTTTAATTTAATATATTTTGCTTCTTCAATTTTACTTAAAAAATATAATTTACAATGTCTAAAATATTATTTTGAGTTGTTAACATCATAGATGCCTTTGATTAAAAAAATTCCTTTGAGTTGCTAACATAATTGAATTGAATAATAATTGTTGTTTAGCATACTATATATGATTTCCTTCCTTTCTCATATTTATCTTTTTTTAATTTTTAAAACAACTATGTTTTCTATTTCTTCCTTTTTTATAAGACTATATATAAGCCCTTTTTTATCCTTTAAGAGAAGCACCTTGTATGGTTTTTCCACAAAGCACTATTTGAAAGAACATGTTTTTTTCTATGACATTGGTAATTATTTTTAACATTATCCTCTGTAATGCTTAATGACCAACTCCAAATTGTCTACAAAGTGAAAAAAAAAATTATCTTAAGAGTGATTTTGTAAAAGTTTCTATCAATTTATTCTCTATCATACAAAAATGTAATTGTACCACTCCAATCTAAATAAAATCTTGAATGAAGTGATGATCAATATTTATTTATCTATTTTTTGTATAGAAAACAATATTTTTTGCCATATAAATGATGTTATTGTTATCATAATATATAATAGTGAGAGAACTAATATCTTATTGCAAATCATCTAAAACTCTTTTTAGTTAAACTACTTGATAACTTCTTGTCATAGATACTATATATTCAACCTTTCCTATGGAGATTTTCATATCACTTTTACCTTGTACTAACAAACACTATCCAAACTTGAGGTTCAACATATCATGTTTGAACTATATTCCATACATCATTATAAACCATCAATGTTTACATCTCAATTACTTGGTATTTATAATGATCACTATTGAATGAAGGACTTACCAATTGTGAATTTACCACTTCAACAAAAAATATTCTAAATTATTCAAACATAGATCTAATACCAAATGAAGAAAATACATAGAAATTTCCTTTTATAAAATAGATTTATGAAAACACACATAAAAAATGAATATTCTTAAATAAACACTTTAAAAAGTAGTTGAATCCAATATATCTTTATTTCTTCAATTTCAATCATAAAATATGATTTACAACTTCTTTTACTCAAAAAACTCCTTTCAACTGATGACATCCATTCATTTAAATTACAATTGGTGCCTAGCATCCAATATACAAACATCCTACATTCTAATATTAAAAATAATATTTTATATTTAGTTCTTATTTTCTATCATTATGACCCTTTTCTATTTTTACATATACTATATTTTTCTTTATTCTTTTTTTATAATATTATCTATAAATATTTTTTCCTATTCTTTAGGAAAATCACTTTGTATGTTTTTTCCACTAAGCACTATTTTTAATAACAAGTGTGTTGCATTTTACATTAAGCATTATTTTTAATATGATAGAGAAGATGTATCAAACTGAGAGATATTATTGCACATGATAGTTTGGTTGGATGATACCACAATAGAAATTTTTTTGATGAGTTGGAGGGCTAACTAGAGCCTATAGAAGGAACAAAGGTGTTACTTGTAGAAGCCCATCCATGAAATATTACCAGCCCATGGTTCAATGCACTATCCAAAGCACATAACAAAGACACAAATCAAAATGGAAAGGAGAAATCAAATCAAATTGGGATATGTTATTGCACATGATAGTTTTGTTGGTTGATACCATCATGACAAAGTTGTTGATGTGCAGGAGGGCTAACTATATCCTATATAAGGAACATAAGTATTGTGCCTTGTAAAAGGCCATTCATGAACTATTACTATCCCATGGTGCAAGACACTAGCCAAAGCACATAATAGAGACACAAATCAAACTAAAAAGGAGCAAATCAAATCAAACTATAATATGTGATTGCACATGATAGTTTGGGTGGCTGATATAACCATGGTAAATTTATTAATGTGTAGTAGGGATAACTAAATCCTATAGAAGTAACAATGGTGGTGTGCCTTGTAGAATTTCATCCATAAATTATTACTAGTCCATGGTGCAATGCACTAGCCAAAGCACATAATATAGACATAAATCAAATTGAAAAGGACCAAATCAAATCAAACTAAGAGATTTTATTACACATTATAGTTTAGTTAGATGATACCATGTTATTACACATGTTATTGAGGGCTAACATCCTTCAAATTTTATTTTCCTTAGCTCAATGTGCTAAGGACACTATGATTTTTTTCCATGACTCCTAAAATTACCAAATATGAGTTCATCCATCTCTATGGGTCTTACAACTTATTGGATACCCATTTACCTTAATTTTTTTTTACTCCTAAACTATCTATAAATTTAACAAACACGCTTTCAAACAATTATTTGGTAAATATTTTTACAACTTGATTTTTAGTGTTGTAAAATTCAATTTTAGTTATATCATTTTGTATCAACTCTAATATATTAATAATTGATTTCAATATGCTTGGTGCTAACATCATATATAGCAATAAATTTCAATTTTATTGTGCTTTTATCATCATAATGCAACAATGAATGCTTATTTTGTGAAGAATTCAATTCACCATGTACTCTTTTCAACCAAACAACTTCATAAGTTGTTGCATACTATGTTTAATATTCTATATCTATTGATGAAAACTCAATTTTTGTTTTATTCATACTACACCATGTTATAAAACCTCATCCAATACTAAAAACATAACTTGTAATAGAATTACAATCATTAATACAACCTTGTCAATTGAATTTTGTAAAACCTATCAAGCATATGTCATTATTCTACAAGTATATTATATAGATATTTTGAGGTTCTTTGATCTACATCTATATCCTTTTAGATATTTTCCAATGTGAAATTTTAGGAGATGAACTACATATACAATATTAGACCTACTTCTTGTCACATATATAAGACTCCATACAAGGTGGCTAAACAATATGGCATCCACAATTTTTAAATTATCATTTTTAGATAATGTAATAGCTATTTTAATTGGTATAGATGTATCTTTACGTTCATACATTTTAAATTTTGTTAATAGGTCATGTTTATTTTTTTGTTTTAGAGAGCATTATCATGTCACCATTTTTTGATACTTGAATAGCTAGATAATAAATGAAACCCAAATTAGTCATCTCAAATGCATTCACAATTTCACGTTATTATCAAGTCATCTACATAAGGAACTATAATCAATATTTCACCATCACAATCATTCACATAAATTTTAGGGTCAGAAGGGATTTTTCAAAACCTTCATCCTTGAAGTACTATCAATTTTTGTATTCCATACTATACGTGTTTGCTTCAATCCATATAGATCTTTCTTCATCATGCACACACGATTTTCTTAACCTTTTTCAAATATCTATGGGTTTTCCATGTAAATTTAATCTTCCAAATTACCATTAAAACATGCATTATTTACATTGTTGAACTTGCCAATTAAAATGAGTAGCCAAAGTTATAACAAATCTAATTGTATTCATTTTAGTAATTGGAGCATATGTTTCACTAAAATTAATTTCTTCCTTTTAAGAATAACCCTTTAACTACAAATATTGCCTTAAAATTTTCAGTGAACCTATAAAACATAAATGTGGTCATATAGACCCATTTATTATCCATAATACTTTCAACTATTATAATATCTATTAATTCCCATAGATTATTTTTCATTAGGGAGATATATCCTCTTGCATTGTATCTTCCCACTCTTTCTTTCCTATGTCATATTCATAATATTGAGGATTTTTTACATTAGTTATACTTGTGACCAATGTATAATTAACATGGTGAGCTTTCTCCATAATTTCATTACTTTTAAAAATAAATTTCTTGGAATATTTTTAATTTTCTTTGATGAATATTATTCATTATCACTAAATTTGTTTTCTTTATCTTCAATTTGAAAAATAATTTTAGGTGCATGTGGTGGAGGTTTATCATAATTCCCTATTTCAAACATATTACCCTTACTAATTATGAATTCTCTATTCTTAGGATCATACAACATGCAGCCCTTATATTATTCAATATAGGTAATAAAAATACAATTCATTCTTTTACTATCAATTTTATTTCTTAGCTCACTAGGAACATGAACATAAGCATCACATCCAAACAATCTAAAGTACTTTATAGATGATTTTAATGAAAATAGGAATAATAACGTGTCTATTCCTCAATATTATTGTGGGATATCTATTTATAACATATGTTGTAGTGTCCATTGCTTCATCGCAAAAAGAGTGACATATTTATAATTTTTAGCATACATGTCATTATTTCTTTTGTTACTCTATTATTTTTTTAGTAACCCCATTTCAATTGGGGATGTATCTAATTTTGAATTACTTGCTAATACAAAATTTATCACAAAATCTTGTAAATACAATAGAAGTATATTCCTTTTCATTGTTTATCCTATGAACTTGAAATTTTCTCCCATAATATCTAACAATGACTTTGAATATCTTAAAATTTTCAAATACTTTGTTTGTATTAAAGAAAATAGAAACATATTTTGCATGGAAAGTCATCAAAAAAATTTAGAGAATGTATTCTACCTACCAAATATGGACTAGCAAATGGTCCCATAACATTATTATACACAAAATCTAGCTATTCATTTGATTTTTGTTTTTATCATTTCTTACAGTTATCCCTATGTTGCTTTCCACATAAACAATCCTCACAAACACTTGAATTTGGTTTGATTATAGGAAGGTCATAAACGATATCTAATTTTTCTACCAATCCTAAACTTTGATAATTAAGATACCCAAACCTTAAGTATAATTGTTCACTCTTATTATCATGATTTGTAAATAGAGCATGTTTACATTTTTTGTCTACTTTAAATATGTATATTCCTCTCTCTAATTTACCTATGTCAAACACTTTATATCCTTTCATCATATCTTTTTATTAAACATTTATCTTTGTAAAATTATATCTTATACCCTTTATTCATAATTTGAAAAACTAAAAGAAGGTTATTCTTTAAAGTAACAAAATTTTAAAATTTATAATGTTCTTTACTTATTCATTGTTCTTTTTAATAGACACATCAACATAATATTCAACATTATACACAAAATCATTACCAAGAAAGACTTCATTTTTTAATTTAACATTTTTATCAATTTAAAGCATTCTTTATTACATACCATGTGTTTATTAGCCCCTAATTCAATATACCAAACATCACTTTCAATATTTTGAATAGATAAATATACAAATAACAAATTATCTTCTCTTTCCTCTCGAATTACCATAGTATTTGTTTTACTTATTGTATATTGTGCATATCAAGCTTCTTTATGTTACATTCTCATCGAAAGTGTACAAGATTCCTACAAATGAAGCATTTTAATTTTTTTTGTGGATTTTTCTTCTCATGTCCATGAATGGCACCTTGATTGAATTTAGTAGCCTTATGACTTGGATGCTACATATTGTTGCTCCTAAACTTTCCTTTTGATATTAGGGCTTGTTTCAATGTGCTAAATCTTTTAATAACATTCAAACTATTAGTTTTTCTTGTAAAAGCAACCATTCAACTCTTCAAAGGTTAAATGCTTAATCTTATTAGGCACTTTAAGGATGAAGTCAAAGAATTATCTGATGAAGAAAGCCTATTAAATATAATCCCTAGAAATTCTTCAGATGTAATATTTTCTCCTATGGCCACAAGTTGAATATTTATCTCCATTAACTTTTTTGGATGCGTAGTTAGTTATTGATCACTAAGAATCGTTAAATTATACAATTATATTTGAATATGCAAAACCCTAGTATTTGTAGGATTTTCAAACATTTTCTTGAGAGTGTTTCAAGCTTTATGTGCATCATATACATCTTAAAAATGGGATAATATATTATCTACCTTAGATATTCTTATTTTGACTAGGACTTCATTTTTTTCTTTCTAATTTTAACCAACTCCCTCATGTCATTTGAAGACGTTTTTACATCTTTTACAATATCCTGATAAATATTGTAGACACCAAAACCTAGCCACTTGTCATCTACGCATCCTCCAATCATAGCCATCCATTATATATATAATATATATGATATATATATATATATATATATATATATATATATATATATAAATAAATCCTAGCCGCCCATCACATTTTAATCTCAACCATTCATTTCACATGATCCGTGTCACTTGTCCAATCTCAATCTCAACCCTTCATTATGTTTTAATCTTGGCATCTCGTTGGTGTCATCGAAACCCTAACATGATCAAGGGAAAATTATAAAAGATGATTCATTTTTGTGAATGAGAGGTTGGAAAATCATTCGAGGTTAGAAAAACCCTAGCATCCCATTCATTTTCATCCCTCCTTCACATTCTCGCAAGCTCTCAATGCCCTCACATCCACCATATCCATCATTGAAACCTTTGTGAACCCTACCCATATTCTGTAGAGCATTCTCCATCACCCACAAATGCTCCAGGGCATTCCTTGAATGTTGTAGAGCATTTTTGAGATGTTGCAAGGGCATCCACAACCATTCTCGAATGCTCCTAGGCGTTTGCCTTTGACCGGTTTGTAGTCGACAAACCCTCGAATGCTCATGGGTATTCATGCATCATCAGATCGAGGAAGCAAAGACATAGATCAAAAAATCAGGTACATTCTGACAAGGTAACATGTATTATTTGGTTTTTAACTTACATTTTCTATACTTGACTTACATTTTATCATCACTACACCTAGGGTTTGTAGATCTATTATTCAGAGGGTCTCACACAGTGGAGCCCTCACATATACTACTAATATTTTTGTGTTGTGATCTATTTGCAGGTACAGGAGACATCTTCATTGATGGTTGTTGCAGCTCGAGTGGCCCCATAGGGATACGCAAGCCCACTCACAAATTATTTGGAGTGAAGATGACCCAAAGACACCAACATTATTTTGAACGAGGGTTTCAAACCCTCTTATTGTAATAATTGTATCAAAGCAATACATTGCATTGTAACCCCCGATTTGGGGTAAATTTATTGTATAAAGTGGAGATCCAGGCTCCTTGAGTTCAATATAAATAAAGATCTTTCATTTTATGCATATTGTATCATTTGCTTTGATCTAGTGCTTTTATTGGTGTTATTCATTTTTGCTTTACAAAATGGTGATCATGGTGGGACCCCCAAAGGGTTTCACATTTTAACTTACCTTGTCAATATTTTTTATCTATGTTTTTATTTTTGTTGTAGGTTTTAGAAATTTGTTAGCATGATCTATGGTTGTGTGGATGCAACACAACATCCACGTGGATGCTACAAAGTATCCATGGGATTATATAGAGTATATACGAGTTTCAATAGAGAAAATTATGGGTTTCGATAGAGAAAACTATGGGATTCTACATCACATTTGTAGAGTTGGAGAAAAATATGTAGGACTTTTGGTAAGTCCTATTTAAAATTTACTCA
This sequence comes from Wollemia nobilis, assembly GCA_028583015.1. NCBI lineage: Eukaryota > Viridiplantae > Streptophyta > Pinopsida > Araucariales > Araucariaceae > Wollemia > Wollemia nobilis. The sequence goes on from JAQPPZ010017095.1 coordinate 8,859,575, forward strand.
CATTTTTTACTTTTTAAAAAGAAAGAAAAGAAAATAAATATTTATTGTTCTATTTAAAAAGCAACATCTTGCATTGTTAAATATCTTAGGTATTCATAAGCATTTTCAAAATCATATAGAATTGCACATAGGGATAAATCTGCATCTATGCATTCATTTTAGTTGCATTAGACATTCATTACACTAGATTCAAGTTTTTGGTTGTCTTTCATGGTGTTTTTGCTTTCTACCTTGTGTGTTGTGTGCAATAAAACTAAAAAGCATAGTAGTTGCACTTTAGGCTAAAGTTTCCCAATCCTCACTCTTCTAGGCTAGAACAAAGTCACTTGTGCTCAAGCTTCCTCCCACTGTTGGAAACACTTGTTGATTCAGAGTGGAAGAGCTAGGCGAACCCTCCACTATTGGAAACACTTGATGATTTAGAGTGGATCTTAAGAGGTGTACCCTAGACTCTTTTGAGGGGCTTGGTATTAGTGTTCCTAGTCACCAACTTGGTTGAGTGAAAGAGGGTTTCTTTGCATTTTATGAAAAACACCATAGACAACAAAAATTTAAAAAGAATCCACACACTTTGCATATTTCATTTTCAACATCAGTGAGTTGGATTTCATCACCAACCACTAATCGAGACCAATGATAGTGGGCTTCATCTCCATCCATTAGCTCACCCCATAGATACCTTAGTAGCCCATGAGTGATTTTTTTGGATTTCATCACCAGAAAAATCTTCACTTGACATCCACCTTAGGAAGCCACCCTGCATAGTTGTCTAGGCTTAGGGTCATAAAATCAAACACACAAAAAAATAAAAAAAAAACATTATTGCAAGACATAGGATACAATTGTTTGTTTGATTCTATGTTTTTCATTTACCATATCACTTTCCACACACATCCCTCACATTCACTACCCTTGCCTACTCATAGCTTATGGTATTGACTAGAAATCAAGCCAGAGCCATGAGTCAAGCACCAACCTCATCCATGGAGTGCTCCACTCCTTCCTCAACCACTTTTATGGCTAACCCAACCAGCCTAGCATAGACAAGCTATTTTGATTTATCTACAAGACCTTCTCACATAATATTCACTTTAAATGCTAATGTGATGCAAAGAGCCATCCACACCTCCATTCCAAAAACTGAACCATCCACACCCACTGATACCCTTGCATCACCTACATAGACATGGATAAAGTTGGAGCTTATTTAAGACCAACCAATCCTATTCTAGAACCACTTCACATTCCACCCAGACATGTTCCTTCTTCTCAGTAGGAACTTGCTCACTCACATCCCAACAAATTTAACCAAGTCTACACCAACCCTCTTTTTGAGGTATCATCCACACCTTCACACCAAATTCCTCCACCACAATGTAGCCAAAGCACCTCCATCCCATCTACCTACACCACTACCTATTCCAACCCACTCTATGAAGCACAAGTTAATGTTGCTTCATATATTCCATCCACCACTCCCCATTCAATTATGATTCCTTTCACAACTTACCCTCCATTAACCTCCACCAACATTACCAACACTCACACCTCACCTACATCCACTTCCACCACAACTACACAATCTACATCAAAAATTGCCATACAACAAGCATGGCAACACCTCAATCAATTGCTCATGGGCCAACAAGATGCTCATTCTTACCCTCAACAACAATCACAAGTAGAAGATTTTAAACCCCATTCCATTCCAAGCCAACACACTTTCTTCACCCCTGATCCATCCTAGGTATCACAATCTTCTCAGGTTGCTATACCCACACCTCCATTCACCCACATCAACCCCACTTCCACAACCCAACACATTCACATTCCACAAACCTCATCTCCACTCCATCAACAATAGTTACTCCATCACCAAGCCCAACAACATACCCAACATCATCAAATACCCCTCAATCCATCAATCCATCAACATCACATTCCATCTCAACAATTCACCACTCCACACACCCCACCTCCACACAATCATCAAATAATTTAAGGCTTCTACACACACATGGAAGACCCTAAAATCCAAGCCATGCAACAACAGATTGATAACTTGATTATGCATACTCCTGGTATGATGTACCATAAGCCTACACTAAGATAATTGATCAATCAACCTATTCATTTTTTGGTACCATCATCACCTTATCTGGAAGACTTTACAATACCAAAATTTGATAAATTCAAAGGGACTAAGGACCCTAGAGAGCACATCAGCACATTCATTCACTCATGCTTTCAAATTCAAGATCAAGATGCTTTGATGCTCAAAACTTTTCCTCAGACATTGGGGGAGATGCCTTAGATTGGTATAATCATCTACCACACCATAGCATTTACACATTTGAACAATTGGTGGATAAATTTTTGGAAAGGTTCTCCCTCAATGTCTATAAGAAAACCACATTGATTGACTTGTACAACCTTAAACAATTTGAAGAAGAGTCGGTCTATGATTTTGGAAACCGTTGGAGGGTAGTTATCACTAAGTTGCCATTCTCCCTACCAATGGAAGAATTGACCTGAATGTTTGCAAGGAGTTGCCTGAAACCCATATCCTTGTTATTGCAACTACAACAATATAGAACATTTGATGAAGCTCTCACCCAGGCTCATGTAATTGAAGAGATAAAAATCCAAGAGGGCATGATCCAACCAAAGAAAAAAGAATGGCACAATAAGGGCCAATCTAAAGGAAATCATTCTGGCCAATAAAAATTAGGACAAGTAAATCAAGTGGTTTTGAGTCAACCCCAAATGACTCAACAACCCCATAGTCAACACCAACAACATCAATCATCGCAACAACCACAACAAGTAAATTATCAAGTGGTGCCCCCACCACAACAACTTCATAACATAGTGCCAACTATGGACAACCATCAACGTCGATAATCTATTTGACAAGATCACACCTACACACCCTTGCCTGAATCATATACCTCCCTCTTTCATAGGTTGTATGACACTAATGCCATTGCCTTACCCAAAATTAAACTAGAAGATCAAATCAAACATGGCAAGAACTATAAGGAGCACTTGTTTTATCCTTTCCATCGATAGAAAGGGCATGACATTAACAACTACTTTACATTTAAAAACATGGTGCAAGACTTGATAGACCTAGGGGCCATTAAGTTTGATAATCCCTTAGCACAACAAAATCAAAACCTTGGTATATACCAAACACCACTTCCTCATCATGAGGAACAACAAAAAATGATAGGGGGATCAAATACAATGACTCCTCCTAACCAAGTTAATCATGTACAATAGTACCAAGGTTTTATGGGGGCTATCCATGTAGTCACCCAAGGTCAAAGAAGCACCAATCAACAAAATGAACAATAGTAGTTCAACCTCCTAAGCCGTCCACAAAGACCCATCATCTCCCTAAGTAGTTGGCTAACAACTAGCCTTAAAATAGCTTCAACAAAACTATCCATCTATGAGCTCATACAACAATATCCCCCACACCATGAGGCATTAATGGAAATTTTAAAGTCCATTGAACTTCAATCCCAAGATACTAATGCCTTTAACAATTTTATGGGGAGTATTCAAACATGTATGGAGTCCTCTATCACATTCTATGATTTTGAGATCAAATCAATATCATAAGAATCACCAGATCCTCCATTACACATCATGGCTCAAGTTGATAGGAAGCCCTTTAAATGAGTGCTGATTGACACTTGGATCATCCATCAACATCATCACCACCTCCACCCTTCAACATCTCAATCTTCCACCCTCACACATAACCAAATCCACATTCACCTTGAGAGCATTCAATGATGCTCTTTGTTCTACAATTGGCACTATCATCTTACCTATAGAAGTGGGGGTTAAGATATTGCATACCATGTTCCATATCCTAGAGGGGTCCATGGCTTACAATGTACTCCTTGGATATCCCTAGATAAGGGAAATGAAATGTGTCCCTTCAATACTACATCAATGCTTAAAATATGTACATGAGGGATAGATTCATTGCATACCAATGGATATTAAACCGTTTAAGTACTGCAACTTCATTTCCAATCCATACGAATCCACACTTCCATCCACCCACCTATTCTTAACTCCATCAACCACACCATCCACCTCACATCACACCACTTCTTCATCAAAATCTCCTATTCTTGAGGAGCTCCCCATCACTACCCCACATCAAGCTTCCACTTCCACACCCACACCTTCATCACAGTCGGTTACATGTACATGTGGTCAAACCCAATCCACACCATCCACATCATCAACATCAACATCACCCATTATCACCACCCATTCATCATCCCCCATCCAACCTACTCCACAAACACCTACTATCATTTCATCCACATCAACATCATCAATCATCCATCAAACCCCTCAACCAAATCCATCTTCATCTCCACCAATTGATGTCTCACAAGTTGATTTGATAGACTGTGAGATGCCATTTCACCATTCATCTCCTCCCTCATTAGAGCCACAAGCCACCCATGAGCCCCACATCTCCACATCCACTCCATCCACCTCATCACCCACACAAGTTGTAGTCCACCTCACCAATCCTAGCATTGGTGAATACATGGTCCAAGATATCATAGTTACACCACTAAGCATCCAAACTATTAGGGATTATGATCACCCACATGACCCACCCTTATCCATAGGAGTAGTGTACAATATGGGTTCAACACCTAACAAAATCAACTTCATATATGGAGGGGTCGATTCATCATTCGATCCACTTTTCCTAGATGAACCTAAGCAGCCAATCCTTGCCAATATAGAGCACATGATCAATTTCCCATCATGATACTTTCATCAAGTCAATTGGTAAGGATATGGTCTAGGATGACATGAATAGGGTATGCATGACATCATTGAACCTCAATATCGAGAAGTGCATGATCATTCAAGTTTGGGTTACCATTCACATTCTTCCACTTCCTCTTTTGAACAAGCTTTTCAAAGCCTCCATTTAGATTCAGAAGAGGAAACCAATCACAATGATGACTTTGAGGAATTATATGAAGAATACAATATCATATCGATAGCTTCAGATGAATCCAAAGAGGAATCAGTCCTAATCACTCCATTCACTAAACAAGATGAGTATTATCTCAGAATGTTCCCCATCCATCAACCCATTTTCTATTTGCTTCTCCCAAGGGAGTGAGCTGAACCAACTGATGAACCACCACCTCCACTTCATTGATCACCTCACAACAACTTGATGTAACATATGTACATAAAAAAATTCAAAAAAATAAAAAATATTTGCATTGCATTTGCATGGCCTTGTCATTAGTTTTCTTGCTTATTGCTATCCAGGTTCTCAAGGTTCCTTCATCGATTCTAAAAGGTAGGACAAACCACCCTTCACATTGCCACCCACCATTTCCCACTAAGTCATCATGAATCCTATTGACTTATTCACCCCACTCCATAATCCATACAATTTGGCAAAACCAATTCCTATTGACATAAGCCTCATTGATATGGAATAGATTTCATCACCACCATCCTTTTCTAAGTTCATCCTTTTTGAGGAATTGTTAAGGGCTTCTACCATCTACATTCCTTTATAACCTTCACCTTCACCTTTACCTTCACCCGTAGCTCTACTATTTTCTAGGTAGAAATGGAAGAGACTATGCTAGAGGAGTTTGATAATATCATTGATGACATTCATCTGATCCCAATGCCCCATCAACTTGAGGAAGGTTCACACATGGCCATTGAAGATACTATAGATGTGAACCTTAGTATAGATGCGAATAATCCATAAATTATTAAACTTGGAAAAATTTTATTCGTGGATGAATAAGAACAATTGATAGCTCTCCTCAAGAAGAAGAAGGGCATATTTGCATGGTCATATAAAGACATGCCTGGTCTTGACCCTAACTTGGTTGTCCATAATTTAACCTTGCATCCTGATGCTAAGTCGGTCAAACAAAAATTGAGAAAGTTACATCCTACCATTGCCCTCATGGTCAAAGAAGAGCTTCAAAAGCTATTAGATGTGGGTTTCATTCAACCCATTGACTATCCTGAGTGGCTTTCAAATATGGTGCCCATTCGTAAGCCTAATGGGGTGATACACATTTGCACTGACTTTCAAGATCTTAACAAAGTGTGTCCTAAGGATGAATTTCCTCTACCAAACATCGATACTCTTGTCGACACTTGCACTGGCCATGAAATGCTATCTTTAATGGATGGTTTTTTAGGATATAACTAGATTCAAATCAATCCTGATGACCAACACAAAACAACATTCACAACACCTTGGGGAACTTTTGTTACAAGGTAATGCCATTTGGCCTTAAAAACATAGGTGCCACTTATCAACATGCCATGACATACATCTTCCATGATTACATGCATAAGATCATTGAAGACTATGTGGATGATTTATTGGCAAAATCTAAAACCCGACAAGAGCACATTGGTGTCCTAGAAAATGTTTTTGATCGACTGCTAGAGCATAATGTAAGGTTGAACCCCAAGAAGTGTGTCTTTGGTGTCACCTCAGGCAAACTACTAGGATTCATTATCTCCAAGAGAGGCATTGAAGTGGACCCAAACAAGGTCAAGGTCATCATGGAGATGCCTCCCCCAAAAAACTTGAAAGAGTTGCATAGTTTACAAGGAAATATCCAATCGATCCATCATTTCATTGCACAACTCTCAGACAAATGTAGGCCATTCAATCACCTACTACAAAAGGGGGTGACATTTTCATGGATAGAGGAATGTCAAAAAGCTTTTGATGATATCAAGCAATACTTGGCTTCTCCACTAGTCTTAACTCCACCTCACCCATGGGTCCCCTTCCATATTTATGTTTTAGCAATGGACTTTGCATTAGGGACAATGCTTGCATAGAAAAATGAAAACAACCAAGAGCAAGCAATCTATTACATTAGTCGAACACTGGTAAGCTATGAAACCAGATATGCTTATGTGGAAAAATTATGCCTAGCAGTGGTTTTCGCCACTAAGAAACTCAGACATTACATGCTAAGTCACACTACCTATGTCATAGCTAAATAAAATCCTCTATGTTACATGATATCTCGCACTTACAACAACACCCACACTACAAAATGGATAATGCTTCTAACAAAATTTGATCTTGAGTTCATCAGTCAAAAATCCATTAAAGATCAAGTAATAGCCGATCAGCTTGTGGAAGCTCCACTTCCTAGTGATCAACCCTTGATTATTGAGCTCCCAGATGATTCGGTATTTATCATCACTAAACAGGAGGAAGATGTCATTCCTAAAGAGGATGTGGATATTACACTCTTCTTTGATGGTTCTAAGTGCAAAAAAGGACAAGGTGCAGGAGTCATATTTCATACACCACAAGGGATACCTATTCCTTTATCATTCAAACTCGATTTTCCATGCACAAACAATAATGTAGAGTATGAAGCCTTAATATTAGGACTTCAAGCAGCCATAGCTATGAGCATAAAGTGTATCAGGATATTTGGTGATTCCCAACTTGTCGTTCATCAAGTAAATGGAGAATACCAATGCAAAGAACCAGTCTTAAAACTTTATCATGAAGTAGCAATGAAATTGCTTGTAAAATTTGACTGGTATGAGATTGATAGCTTGCCTAGATCGACTAATAGATTTATAGATGTGATGGCCTCTCTAGGATCATTGATTCCAAAGAACTTCGAAGGAGAGGTACAACCATTAATTGTCACAACAATCTCTAAATCTACAATTTCCCATGCTGAATCTAAAGATGAGAAGGATGTTTGCTTTATCCACGTAGAGTCATATGAGCCTTGGTCTAGTCAAGTAAAAGCCTTCCTCAAGTTTGGAACACTCCCATTAGACATGTCACGAACTACCAAATGAACTTTCAAACAAAAGGTAACTCATTTCACTCTCTTGGGGGACGTGTTGTATAGATGTGGTTATGATGGAGTCCTCCTTCATTGTCTCGAGCCTGTAGAGGCCCAAAGAGCAATATCTAAAGCTCATGATGGTACTTGTGGTGGTCACTTTAGTGGAATGGCCATCGCAAAGTGTATTTTATGCATGGGTTATTATTGGCCCACCATGGAACATGACTGTTGCACTTATGTCAAGAAATATCAACAATGTCAGCAACATGCTAATTTAACTCATGTGCCATCACAAGCCTTACAACCTATTCAGAGTATTTGGCCCTTTTCACAATGGGGTTTGGACCTAATTGGTAAAATATCACCTCCTTCCTTGGGATAACACACATTCATCATCACTACCACTGAATACTTCACAAAGTGGGTCGAGGTAATTCCTCTAACTAGTATGATAGGACCTCGAATTGTGGAGTTTATACTTCAACATATCATCTATCATTTTGGTATCCCCTCAAAAATAATCTTTGACAATGGCAAGTCTTTCAAAAACAAGGATGTTTGAGCACTTTGTGAGAAATATAATATCCAACATAGTTTCTCGACTCCTTATTACCCATAGACAAATGGACAAGCTGAGGCAACCAATAAGACCTTGATCACTATTCTCAAGAAATTAGTCAAAGAAAATCATCGAGATTGGCATACTCAGATCCCCTTGGCATTATGGGCTTATCGAACAAGCATCCACATGCCTATTGGGGCAACACCATTCTCATTGGTCTATGGTGCCAAAGCCATCATGCCTCTTGAGCTCGAGATCCCCTCACTGCATATTTCATTACAAGAATTCATAGATGATGATACTGCTAGACAAGCACATCTTGACCAACTCATGCTCCTCGATGAAAGGTGAATCAATGCCTTGGAGCATTTACGAGTATATCAAGATCATTTAAAGCATTCTTACAATGCCAAAGTCCATCTACATGAATTCCAAGTAGGAGATATTTTCCTTAAAGAGAATCAACAAAACACCAATGCATTACCGCATCTTCATGATAAATTCATGGCTAATTGGTTAGGTCCATACATTGTCAAACAAAAGGTGGGTCAAGGAACTTATAGGCTTGCTAGTCTAGAGGGAGTAGAAGATCTCGAACCACTAAACATCATCCACTTGAGAGCATTCTATGCTTAATGCATTTTATATACATATTGTAGACACCAAAACAAGCACCAATTTGATTATGTGACTACAAGCATTGACCAAATTGGCATACATACCCCATAGGGCAGCCTCCAGAGGTTAAAAAGTGGTCCTAACCACTACCAAATCAGTTTTGGAAGTTCAAAGGTCAGTTTTGCACCATTTAAGCACTTTGCTCCCTATTTGTCAAATCTCGGGACGATTAACAACAATCGCTCTAGGGTGGGACGATTCGCAGGTTTGACTGGAAAATATTCAAACCTTGACAAATGGTAGCCCAAATATGCCACCTAACTCTGCATTCAATGCATGGGATTTCGAGGGAAGGTTTCAAATCATAGAGGCTTCAATCAAGCCTACCCTGATCATGGAGGTCTCAATCAAGGATGCCCTAATAAGGGAGGAATCTTCTCTCCCCCAAAAAAGCATAATGAGCCAAGTGGTGCCCTCGCATGTGCATTCAAAGGAGGCCCTTAGGTCTATAAAAAGGTGAGACTCCTCACCCCTAAAAAAAAAGAGAGCTGGAGCATTTGGAGCAACGAAGTGCTACCAAACTATACCCCCATTCCTCTTTGTGCTTCCTACATCCCTAATCTCTCTCTTCTGGAAGAGAGGTTATCGAGTGAACACTAGGAACGCAATCCAAATCCCAAGACCCAATAAATCAGCCACAATCCCACCCCAAAATCATTGAAACAACCCCCTAGGAAGTTTTGGACCCATCCCACTTGGATTGGTGTCAAAACTAGGCCCTAAACGGTGGGCGTCCCACCCCGGGCACCCCCTAAACTGCTGCAGTCCTAATCGCCCCACCCCGAAGTGATTAGAAATATGTGCATGGTTTTGTTACTATTTTTTTTGCATTCTTTTATATCTAATGTACTTATGTTGTTGTCCAAATTTCATTGCTTTCTGACATTATTTGACCTGGTTTCTATCATTTTATGTGTCTACTAACCTACAGGGAGCACCTTAAGATACAATATAACCTGGGTAGAGTCTTCCAAATATGACCTTTTGGGTCATCTCAAAATGATTTTTTTATTCTAACCACAAGTTTGTAGGAGTTTTGGAGGCCTCTAGACATGACATTTGTAAGGTCACTTTTTTCAAGTTTTACAATAGTCCCTAGCGTCCCACCCCATAGTGATTAGAAATTTGTGCATGATTTCCTTACTATTACTTTTGAAATATGTCCCATATGATATCCTAATGCCTCTATTGAATTTTGAACTCATTCTGACATGATTTGACAATCATTTTACTATTTTATGTATCAACTAGCTTGTAGGGCGCCCCTGTCACATACAAGAGAATCTAGGTAGGATATGAAAATTTTGAGCATCTGGGTAGTCTTAGACTTACATATAATATCTAACCAATGATTTTTAGGTGATTTGGATAAGCACAGGTGGGACATTGGAGCGCTCACTTTGGAGAGGCCCTTAACGGGCAAATGAGCATAACGGGGCCGTTCGAAGCCGCTTCGATGCAAAATAAGGTGATACCAATTCTATACATTGTCCTTTACATTTCCATATCATTCTATAATCTACTTATCAATATTATCACTGATATCTTCTAAGCGCCCGTTGGAGTCCTTAGGGATTGCATGTTTTCTAGATATGTATATGCTATTAATGTTTTCTAGATATATATATGCTATTAAGGAATTATGAACACACAGACACAAACGGTGATGAATTTTAGCTTGCCCACTTTGAGTGTGGGCACACGAAAGACACTAGAAGCGTACCGTTCGATCTTGGAAGTGCGACTTCTTTCGGGCATCCATTAATGTAACAAATTGTATCAAATGTTCTGAGCACTAGAGGGGAGATGTATTTTAATCATATTAAAAGAAATATCAATAAAGGAGGCCCCACTTTTTCTGCTCACATCTCATTTCTATGTCATTTCCTTCATGCATTGCTCGTCGCATTCATAGGACTTAGCATCTATATCTATTTTTGTTTGCATCATATCGGTACACCATTTTTTTGGTTTGATTTCAGTGGTGATCACAGTGGGACCCTATCCCCTACTGTTAGGATCAAGTTTCTGATCCAAATTTTGTGGTTTTTCTTTGCAGGTGTTACTCATTCTAGCACTGGACTACTACTCGTGCCACCCCAGGACGAATACGTATTCGTCCCACCCTATGATGAATGCAGACCTTCTATTCGTCCCACCCCAGGATGATTAGAGCTCTGTGCATTTTCTAAGGAGAAACTCAGAGGCATCTGGTTTAGATAGAGAGGAGGTAGGCCTTCTAAACATCCTCTGTGTTTTTCTACTTTCTGTTTCTACAATTTTCTATTTTATTTGCTTTATTTTTAGACACTTGCATAGAAAGGTTAAGTAGTTTGTTTTCCTTTCTTGCAATAAAGAAAAAAAAAAACATAGAGTAAATTAAATGGAAGGAACTTGATTAGGAATGCATTTTTCTCTGGTTTTCTTGCATGATACTTGCACAAATGACAAGTCCTCATTATAGGTTTCAGTTCTAGTTAGGTTTTGTGATTTCCTTTTTGCTACTAATTGTCTCTAAAAGATAAAACGTACTTTAAAGCATTGCATTAGTGAAAATCATCTTTTGTTGTATGTTTTATTTCTTTACACAATTAAAAGGAACCACACACACAACCTAATAAAATTAACATCAAGGAGTTGGTCTTAATACCCCAACACTTGATCAAGACCAACGGTGGGTTTCATCACCACCTTGGCTTGGATTTTGCATACATATACCTTGATAACGACTGTTGCTAGACGTAAATCCTGACAAAAGCTGACCAAGTGTAGCGGGGGTGATTCCCCGTGCATGAGGATAAGTATTCTAAGGTAGGTGTCAAAAACAGAGCGATCCCCCTTCCGTACCGCCTATGTTCCACTTATTGTTATGCTCTTGCATACCAATAGTTTCCCTCACGTAAGGGCGGGTATATTGAGAGGTTTGGTATAACGGCTTGGCAATGGTATATTGAAGGGGTGACCATTTTGGAGATATAAGGGCCCTAATTATGCATGTATAACAAAGTTTTATTTACAAGATTTACATAACAAAAATCAAACACACTAAACCAGATCTAGGACACACATTTAATCTGTAAACAAGATAATCATTTCTTTGTTTGTGTGGTCCCCTTTTGTTTGATATAGCATAAAAATTATAAAGGAGATAAAAATATACATATATTTTTAGAAAAACCACCACCATGGTGTATACCCATAGCCAAGCCCAATCACATGCAAAAGCTATGAAAAGTATTCAAGGAGGTACAAGTCACCTTCGTTATAACCCTAAGGACTTGGTTATACCACCTTGGCAGCCTGACCCACAACATAGTCCACACTATACCACTACAGAACAACACTATAGAGGTACCCCTTTGAGGGGCACTCCCATTCAACACAGACCCTATCAGGAGGAGTACACACATGGGAATGTCCCCTTAGACACTCATTATGAGTGGCCACTGTGTGATGAAGCGTTAGAGTAGCATAGGGTTCATAAGGAGGGCCCACATGATTATATCATTCCACCTCCACCCCTCATTACTGTTAGAACTAATAGGCCAAATCTAGAGTGCAAGGATATTCAGATAGGGCAAGCAAACTCTGCTTGTACATTTCACATATATGAAAGGGAGAACGAGGAAAACCAATATATTCCTCAAGAGCAATACATTGTGTGGGGCAATGCGCCTTCGCACCTACTGATTATCAAGATCACCTATTAAGGCCAGAGCCTCTGGTGAATGTTGCTAACCTCAATAGAGGAAAGCAATGCATAGATAACTTGGATCACTAGAACCGAGATATATATGTAGGGGAGGCATCTAGGACTCCTAGACCTAGGATGGCAAAACAAATCGACTTGGCATTTGCAAAACATGTCGCCCACCAAGTGCAAATCACACAGCTTAGGTAAGATCAGCAACAGTTATAACAACTATATCATCTTAACTAAGAGCACATTTAGTGCCAAATAGATGAGCCAACCCCTCGCACGCATAGGACAAAAATTTATGAGAGCCACAACCCCTTATCAAGCGTTTCCTCTAAGACCTCCTAGACCTGAGCGGGAGGCCACTTCTAGAACCAATGATGGGAACCTTCCTAGGGCACCCATCCATGTTTATAGGTCACGCCCAAAAACTCCTTAAGAGGCCTATGAGGAATTTGAGCAAGAAGAAGAGTGGGTTGAAATGCCCTACCAAGGTAGGGGGCGCTATCCGGCTACCCCTCCATAGGCCTCAAGTTCCTCGCAATTCACAATGGGAACAAACCAAAGAAGAGGAAATCAAATCCTCGCATGCATACAAAGCACTGCTAGAGCACTTAGAGTCTATGGAGACTAAGACTTTGGGGTCCCAAAAGCCCACATTACGCCAGCTCTATAGTCACCCTGTGTATCCTTTAGTTTCAAAACCCCCATACCCTGACCATTTCAAAGTACCTCAATTGGAAATTTTTAGAGGGGATGAGGATGCCCAAGAGCATGTAACAAGGTTCTTGATTCAATGCTTTGGCATTCAAGACAATGATGCATTGCTTCTAAGAACGTTTATAACCACATTCGTAGGCCCTACCTCGGATTGGTTTACCCAGTTTCTGAAGCATAGCATCAATAATCTAGACCAACTAGTGGATGCGTTCCTTGAATGTTTTGCCTTCAAAACCAAGAAGAAGGCATCCTTAATCAACCTAGCTGGCCTTAAGTAGTATCATGATGAGACCATGGCTGCTTATGGGAATCGGTGGAGGACATTGCTTTCAAAGCTATCTTACCTCCCTCCCATGGCTGACATGACTCAAATCTTTTCAAAGAGTTGCTTAAGGTCGATCTCCATACTATTTTAGCTGCATCAATATGCCACCCTCAAAGAAGCCCTGGCGCAAGCCAGGATAATTGAGGAGATCAAAATACAAGACGACAAGATTGCCAAGCCATGTAAGAAAGAGTGGCCCAAAAAATTTAAAACTAGGCCCACACAACTGGAACCCATCACGGTCAATCAGGTTGCCATAACTATACTAAATCCTATACAAATGACACAGCCTCCAAAGGCTAATTATCAGGCAGTTCCTCTTGACAACTATGAAAATGAAAATCATAAACAAGAGCAAAATTAGCAGCATTGCCCTAGGTGACAATTCACTGAGTCTAGAGATTCCTTGTTTGACCGCTTGTTCACGACAAACCTGATAAACTTGCCAAAAAGTCGACCCATAGATCCCAACATGCCAAAACCCAGGGGCTATAGGGAAGACTTATATTGTAGATTTCATCGGCAAAAAGGACACAAAATCTCCACTTGTTGGAAATTCAAACACTTAGTGCAAGAATTGATAGACAAAAAAACACTCATGGTAGATAATCTCATAGTTCTGAGTAACCAACATGTGGAGATATTCAAAGACCCCTGCCTACCCATGATGCACAAGCAAAGACTTTACAAGTGAACAAGGTAACACAAAACTGCCCCATGCAAGGATACGTAGGGATGATAAGCATCGTGACATGGAACAAAAGATACCCAAACATGGATGCACCCACTATAGCTACAGGAGATGTTATTTCAATGTCACAACCTCCAAAACACCCTATGCAACCTCCCCTGCCTAGAACAGTGGCCACGATTCGGACTAACTTACTCAAAGTTTAAGGACCACGTCGGCTAGGCTCTCCATTTATGAGCTCATCCAACAATTGTCACCCCATTGGGAGGCTCTGATGGAGATACTCAAATCCATTGAGCTACAACCCCACGAAGCCAATTATTTCACCAATTTCATGGGACGTGTGAGGCAATGCACATAACCAGTCATAACCTTCAGGGAAGATGAACTAAAACTAGTGACTAGTGATATGATGGATCCACCCCTGCACATCATTGCACAGGTCAACGGGACTCCATTCAAGAGGGTGTTTTTGGACACTGGCTCGTCCAACAACGTAATCACGATAGAAGAATTAAAATACCTTAAGTTTCCAGCATCCTACATTGTGGCATCCACTTACACTCTTCAAGCATTCAACAACGCGTTATGCTCGATGATTGACACAATTTTCTTGCCCATCCAAGTAGGAAAAAATACCATTCCTACATTGTGTCACATCCTTGAGGGTGAGATGGCCTACAATATCTTTCTAGGCCGGCCTTGGATCAGGGACATGAAGTGTGTCCCTTTGATAGCCCATCAATATCTCAAATACACATACGAAGGGCAAGTACATGTAGTCCCAACGGACTTAGATCCATTTAAATTTTGCAATGTGATGTAGTTGATGCCACAATCGACCCTCCCATTGACACATTTGGACTTTCAATTGAATCCATCCACACAGGGTTTGATTACACCTACATCCTCGTTGTTGAGTCCCTAAACTCACCAACCTGGCCCATCTTCATCATCTGTTCTTTCACCAACGATGCCACCTAGTCTCAACCATATCTATCGAAGAGGTGCCCAGCCGAATGGAAGTCGAGACACCTGGTTCACCCAACATGGAGTGGACTCAGGGAGAACTCCCATTCCCTCCCCCTCAACTACCGACAATTACCATTGAGATGGCCAATACGGGCCTGGGGGAGTACCTAGTGTGGAACATTGTGGCAACACCCATGCTCGAATCCATGCAAGACATGGTGAGACCTCGCCTCCCCATCGACACTATCATCCCTTTAGGCTACCCACCAAATCAGACCAATTTTGTAAATGGGGACTTTGAGAACATCATTGAACCCTACCTACATGAGGAAGAGGATGAAGAGCCATTTGCTAAGAATGTTGACTATCTATCCAACCTAGACTTCGCCTTGAAATACCTAGACCAATTTAATTGGCATGGATATGGATTGGGCAGATACGAATAAGGAATGCGCATTCTTTGTCAATCGAGATACCAGATGCAATATGATAAATCAGGAGTAGGGTTCAACCACCCTTTTTCCCTTGACATCATGGTAGAAACCATGTAAGGCCTAGGTCTAGGCAATAGGGATGGGTTGGCACAAGATCCACATGCTAATCCCAACACAACATACACATTGGGGAATTATCTCCCATTATTAACAACAAACCTTGTTGACATCAACAACCCCTCCCCTTTGATCAAGGAAGGAGAAAGTTCAAGAAGTAACCTCCAAGAGGGATATGAAAAATATCAAGGGGGGTCTTCTAAAGATGATTCAGATTATGAGGTAGCACCTTGGGACCCTTTTGAGTCCAATAGCAATCACTCGCAGGTGACACCCATTGATGACTATTAGGAGAACTTCATGGCAATGTTCCCATTTAATATTCTGATCAGGCAATTACTACCTCTAGAGATTCCAGCCCTCCCGTAGAGAGCGAAACAATCCATAAGGGACCAAATCAACTTGCTTGAACAAAACGAGCCTCCCATGCCGACCATAATACCAAGTGATCCACTGAAGGAAGAAGATCCAAATATCTTCTTCAACATCAACTACCTGCGTGCCAAATTTTTAGTTTTCATAGAGAGTGAGGATAATGATCAAGAAATGCCTAGTGGGAGGCTATACCAACTAGAGGGGCACATAGTTGTCAAAGCCAATGAAGGCCTATGGATCTCTGATAGCGACTATGAGGATGAGACTAATATGGCATATCTCAACCATATGAGGCAATAGGAATACCCCATAGACATTGATGATATGTTTGAACATATAAATATGGGACCAAGGCATAGGTGGCATTTAAACCAAGTACAATTAAACCAAGTGCTTCATACACCACTTCGGGCATACATGTAGCACCTCCAACCTAGAGATCCTATAGGGCCATCAGTGCCAAGGGCAAAACCTGTCCTTCTATCCACACATAGGGCCGATCCTTTTGTGCCAATACCCATAGAGCTAGATTTGGGGTACAAGGATCACCAAGGATGTCTAAATCAACACCCATGTGGCAATGGAGACCAAATTTATTCCATCAACATGATCTCCATTGATTTAACCGCCCCCATCTAGAATCCAACCGATCCAACATGACCATTGTATCTAGACCTAGAAGCCATAGACTAGGACCGCGTTGACTCACCACCATCCCCATCAGAGTAATGGCCTTGCAGTGAGATGTTTCATTTCACCCCAAGACAGACTCAGGATATCTTCCATGTTGAAGAGGAACCCGACGTTCCCAACGTAGATCTAAATTCAGCAAATGATATCCACCTGATCCCAACTCCACACTAGTTGGAGGACGGATCCCACATGTCAGTCAAAGAAATGATTGACGTAGACATCGGTTTTGATCCAATGAATCCACAAATCATCAAGTTGGGGGTAAGTCTATCCCCCAAAGAGCAAGCCGATTACATTGCCCTTCTCAAAGAGAAGGAGGTTTTTGCATGGTCCTACAAAGACATGTCGGGGCTAGACCCACAACTAGTCATGCATAGTATAACACTTTATTTGACAGTCAAGCCATTCAAGAAAAAGCTACGTAAGATGCACCTAATAGTGGCCTTAATGGTCAAATATGAGCTACAAAAGTTGTTCGATGCACAATTTATCATCTATGTAGATTACCCACCATGGTTGTCCAACATGGTACCCATAAAAAAGCTTGACGAGAGGATTCACATATGCACCGATTTTTGAGATTTAAACAAAGCAAGTCCCAAGGACTATTTCCCCTTGCATAGCATCGATGCATTGATAGATGCTACAACAGGCCATGAAATGTTTTCCCTCATGGATGGTTTCTCGGGATACAACCATATTCGTATCAATCCAGATGATCAACTAAAAATGGCGTTCACGACACCTTGGGGGACATTTTTTTATAAGGTCTTGCCCTTTGGCATTAAAAATGATGGTGCCACCTACCAATGCACTATGACATACATCTTTCATGATCACATGCATAAAACTATAGAAGATTATATGGATGATTTGTTGGCCAAATCTCTTTTGCGCCAAAATCATCTCGATGACTTACACAAGATCCTTGATCGCCTCATCGAACACAAGGTTAGGCTAAACCCCAAGAAGTGTGTATTTGATGTCACATCTAGAAAACTCTTGGGTTTCATAGTCTCAAAATGATGCATCGAGGTAGATCCAAATAAAGTCAAGGCAATCCTTGAAATGCTTCCCCCAACCACCATCAGGTAGCTCAAAAGCTTATAGGGTAAGGTCACGTCGATCAAGTGCTTCATAGCATAGTTATCTAACAAGTGCCGACCCATGAATAAATTATTACACAAGGGGGTAGCATTTCATTGGGATGATGAGTGCCAGTCAGCCTTTGATGACATAAAAAAATACTTGGCTTTGTCGCTAGTATTGGCACCACCTAGACTAGGAGTGTCATTCTATTTATACATCTCAGCTACTGAGGTGGCACTAGGTGCCATGCTAGCCTAGAAAAATGAATTACATAAAGAACAAGCTAATTATTATCTTAGCCATACCCTGGTCAGTTATGAACTTAACTATGCATATGTTGAGAAACTATGCTTGGCGGTGGCATTTGCCACCAAAAATCTATGCCATTATATGCTGAGAAATATGACGTATGTTGTGTCTAAGGAGAATCCATTGTGGTACATGATGAGTTGTACTTATCATAGTAGTCACACGGTGAAATGGATCATGTTGTTGACGGAGTTTGACATTGAATTCATTGGACAAAAGTCCATCAAAGTTCAAGTCATCATCGATCAACTAGCAGAGGCTCCTCTCAAATATGATTAGCCTCTAACCGTATAATTGCCCGATGATGGGGTCTTCCATGTCTCAGAATCACCAGATTCTAATGAGCCTGAGTCACAGGCCGACATAACCTTATTTTTTTATGGTTCTAAATGTGAGCAAGGGGGTGGCACGGGAATCATGTTTTTCACACCGTAAGGGGCTCCAATGCCTTTATCATTTAAACTTGATTTCCCATGCACCAATAACAATGCTGAATACAAAGCCTTGCTCATAGGTCTTCAGACAACCATCACCATGAACATCAAATGCTTGAATATCTTTGGTGATTTTTTGTTAATTGTCAACCAAGTGAAAGGGGTATTCCAATGCAAATGCCTAGTTCTACAGGCCTACAAATCCCTTATGCATAAATTCTTAGAAAAGCTTGAATGGTACGACATCGAGGCACTCCCTCGATCATTGAACCATTTTGCGGACACTATGGCCTCCTTGGGGTCACTAATCCTATAAGACATTTCTAGTGAGATGACAACCATTCAAGTCAAAACATTATCACAATCCATGATGGAGCATGCAAGCTCTGACATAACACTAGGAATCCACTTGATCTAGATTGAACCATCTCAGGATAGGTTCTCTCGAATCCATGATAGTATGAATCACACCAACTGGGGGTATTTGTTCCCTCCAACCCCTCTTAATAGAAACACAACATTATTTTTATAAGTTCTTTCCCACTCAGCTTTTTCTAGGGATGAACTTCAAGAGGGATCGACCGTTCATACCATCGAGGTTTTTAATCAGTAGGATTGGTACACACCCATAAGAGACTATCTCAAGTTAGGTAGCCTCCCACTTGGATTGTCACATGCCACAAAAATATCATTCAAACAGAAAGTGACAAAACATGTCTTGCTAGGAGACATTTTATACCATCAAAGCTACGAAGGAATCCTCCTCTATTGCTTGGACCAATAGGAGTCCACTTGGGCGATCACCCAAGCGCATGATGGTACATGCGATGGCCACTTCAGCGGTATGGCCATCGCAAAGCGCATTCTTTGCATGGGCTATTATTGGCCATCTTTAGAGCGAGATTGTTGCGCATATGTGCAAAAGTGCATGAAGTGTCAACACCATGCTAACTTGACACACCTACCTTCTCAGGCCTTGTAGCTGATCCAATCGGCTTGGCAATTTTTGTAGTGGGGCTTAGATCTCATCAAAAATATCTCCCCTATGTTGTCGGGTCATCACACATTTATCATAACGGCCACAGAGTACTTCACTAAGTGGGTGGAAGCAATTTTGCTTACCTCTACGACTGGGCCCCGCATTGTAGAGTTCATTTTACATAACATCATGTCATTTTGGTATTCCATCCAAGATCATCTCGGATAATGGGACATCATTTAAGAACAAATATGTGCATGCTTTGACAACAAAGTACAAAATTTAGCATAGTTTTTTGACACCTTATTATCCGTAGGCAAATGGGCAAGCAGAGGCGTCAAACAAAATACTAGTTGCCATCCTTAAAAATATGGTCGTAGATAGTCATAAGGATTGGCACATCCAAATACCACTTGCCCTATGGGATTATCACACTAGCATTCGGACGCCCATTGGGGCAACTCTATTTTTGCTAGTGTATGGCTCCGAGGTAGTCATGCCTCTCGAGTTGGAAATACCCTCCCTACGCATATCAATGCAATAGTTCATCGATGATGACACTACATGGTAGGCCCGGTTAGACCAGCTTACGTTACTCAATGAATGATGTGTCAATGCTCTTGAGCATTTACGTATCTATCAAGAGTGACTTAAGAAAGCTTGCAACATGAAAGTTCACCTGAGGAACTTTTAGGTCGGTGACCTGTTATTAAAATAGAACCAACAAAATTATAACTTGTCACCCCATTTAAGGGACAAATTTGCGACAAATTGGTTAGGTCCTTATGTAATCGATAGTAAAATAAGACCTGGAACATATCGGCTCACCTCTCTTGAAGGAATCAAGGAACTAGAACCCTTGAACATCAGTAATTTGATGCCATTCAACATTTAGAGAGCCATGGCCCACTCCAAAAGCCCTAAGGGTTCTCGCCACCGCTTGGTCACCCAAAACGCCCTAAAGGTATCCATAATACCTTTGGTCAAACCAAAATCTCCAAGGGTTCCCGCAATCGCTTGGTCACCTAAACGCCCCAAAGGTATCCATAATCCCTTTGGTCAAACCAAAAGCCCCAAGGGTTCCCACAATCGCTTGGTCACCCAAAAATACCCCAAAGGTATCTATAATCCCTTTGGTCAAACCAAAAGCTCCAAGGGTTCCCGCAATCGCTTGGTCAACCAAATGCCCCAAAGGTATCCATAATCCCTTTGGTCAAACCAAAATCTCCAAGGGTTCCCGCCATCATTTGGTCACCCAAAATGCCCCAAAGGTATCCATAATCCCTTTGGTCAAACCAAAAGCTCCAAGGGTTCCCACAATCGCTTGGTCAACCAAAAATACCCCAAAGGTATCTATAATCCCTTTGGTCAAACCAAAATCCCCAAGGGTTCTTGCCATCGCTTGGTCACCCAAAATGCCCCAAAGGTATCCATAATCCCTTTGGTCAAACCAAAAGTTCCAAGGATTCCCGCAATCGCTTGGTCAACCTAAAACCCCCCAAAGGTATCTATAATCCCTTTGGTCAAACCAAAAGCTCCAAGGGTTCTTGCAATCACTTGGTCAGCCAAACGCCTCAAAGGTATCAATAATCCCTTTGGTCAAACCAAAGTCTCCAAGGGTTCCCACAATCACTTGGTCAACCAAAAACACCCCAAAGGTATCTATAATCCCTTTGGTTAAACCAAAATCTCCAAGGGTTCTCGCTACCGCTTAGTCACCCAAAATGCCCCAAAGGTATCCATAATCCCTTTGGTCAAACCAAAAGCTCCAAGGGTTCCCACAATCGCTTGGTCAACCAAAAACACCCCAAAGGTATCCATAATCTCTTTGGTCAAACCAAAAGCCCCAAGGGTTCTCGCCACCGCTTGGTCACCCAAAATGCCCCAAAGGTATCCATAATCCCTTTGGTCAAACCAAAAGCTCCAAGGATTCTTGCCATCGCTTGGTCACCCAAAACGCCCCAAAGGTATCTATAATCTCTTTGGTCAAAACCTCCAAGGATCCGTAAGAATCACTTGGTCCACACCCATTCGGGTTAAACCATCCATAATGAATATTCAAAAACAACAGATAATCAAAAATAACAAAAAAAAATTGCATCTCACTTTCATGCATAATCTTAAAAATCAAAACACAAAAAAAAAAGCTGCATTAGGCATCACATACATACATTGCATATTTGCTGGTCATACATGTCAAACGCACCATAGAATGTAATTACTCGACAATTCCATCATTTTCCACATTTTTCCATTTTGTAAATGATCCAACAAGAATAACGCCATTCACATTTTTGCCATATCATAGTCAGTTGTATTCTAATGTCTTTAGGGTTTTTGTCATTCAGTTGTCTTTAGATTTCTAGCCAAATGCTCTACAAATTCAGACCAATCTTTACAAGGTAGAGTTTTACTTGGATCACGCCTTGTTACATAGCATCCCAACATAAGCTTAAAACACATAAAAATTCCCAAGTTGTGTGAACGAAAGACGAAACTTGCAAAGTGGTCCAGGATACCATACAGTGAAAACATTATCTCACTCATCCCCATGTGCGAATGACCCAAAGAATTCTAAGAATTGGCAAAATGACAAGAAAAATTCCTTCAATTCCCCAAAATAAATATTGGTTTTTACCACTACAAAGAATTCCAATTCCAAACATGAATATCAAAAGTGCACAAATAAAAAAGCATAAGAAATAGCGATTCTAATCACTACTCAAAATCCCAAGCTCAAACAAAATAAATAGTGATTATCATCACTACTGAGAAAATATCCCATTAAAAGAGAGGGAGTAACTATTGAATCCCTAGAATTCTTAGCATTCGAAAGGTCATGAGGTGATCCTCAGTCTTGGTTTGGTGGATAGCCTGCTGGTCACTAGTGGCAAACCTCCCGCATGATGATATATCTGTCACATTAGCTGTTGGGCATATGTACAGATCAATGTTTGCATGTGGATGAGCTAGCTTATGGTACCCTAGATTGTGTTGTAGATTAATCCTACTAAATGCAATAAAAGGAGTGAGTGGAGCTAATTAGGTGATCCTAAGTACAGGTTTTGTGGATAGCCTACCTGTCACTAATGGTATCCTTACGAATACCACATAAATGAACTCAATCGCACACACAAGGATGTGAAATAACTTGGTCAAACTCAATTTTGATTTGTACCTTGTTTGAAAGTCTTGTAAGATAATGTACAATCTTGACTAGTTAGTTAAAGCATCTGAGTCTCAGAAAAACCTTAACTACATTCTAAAACAATTGTTGTACATTTCATTACTTACATCACCATCAGAAAATACAAAACAAAAATTACAAATGCAAATTTATTCTATAAAGCAATCACATAGTACAGAAAGCCAGTAAATCCTGTACAGTCTATGGTGCCACCACCTGTATACCAACAAATCATTCCATCCATTCCATATGCATACATCTATATCATATAGTTAAAATCATCCGTAGTCATAATAGCATATGCATACATCAACATAAATAAATGTGCATAAAGAACAATAAACCATGACAAGTATATAATCAAACCAAAAGAGTCATGTATATATATCAAGTCAAAATGCCCTCAAGCTACAATAAGAAGGTCCTCTGACCTCACAAAAACCAAAAACTCAAAATACCCAAAGCCTAGGGAGTCGGCCACCATGATCATGAAGGATTGGTGCAACTGGAACTACCCCCAATAGTATGGGTCCTATGGGACCTCTCAGGGTAGCTACTACTAGCCCTCGCACCCTGCCCACCAACACTACCCTCACCTAGCCGCCTATGATGAGATGATGTAGACTTCTTAGTATCACTACCTCTCGTACAACGTGATGAACCACCTCCATCAAGCATAGGCAACTGTCCACCGAGGCGGACAACCTCTATCTCTAACTCTATCCGGTATTGACCCCACTCCATATCTCATTGGCGATACACAACCAATGCACTATCTCACTGTGCCAAATGAGTCCGTAGGATATCCCTCTCCTGCATTACCTCCACCAAAGCATCTCTATGCTCCTCCTCCCATATTTTTAGGAGACCCTCCAATTGCACTATCTCAGCATGAAGCCCAACCTCCACATCCCATAAGATAGCTTGAGGCATGGGCACCTCGAAGATGGCCTACTGCTCTGGCATCCACTACTCGGGGACATCCTATACATTTGATTGCTCTGGAACCCCCAAATCATATCCATCATCGATGAAGTTATAGGCCTCCACCATGTCAACATCATCAAGAAGATTCCCCAAACCCTCCATTGGTGCCTCTACACCGCCACCTCCTGTTGCTGTAGTATCCATGCCTCCTAGAGGCCCCTCACTCTGCCATTGCCACATAATCCACCACCGGTCATACTCTGTAGTCACCTTGACATCGTCCATGTTAGGTACATCAATAACTGCATCAGACCCCTTGTCTAACTACTCAATAGTAGGCCAGACTAGAGTCTTCTCGTCATCGCGATGCTTATAGATCAAGGGATCACTAGGTAATCCCTGGCACACCCAAAACTACACCTAAACATATGGGAAGTACTCATGCTCTATCTTGTACTGCCCAATCAACCATCTACCCCTACGTACATGCTGGAGCCACTCTCCAACCTCAAGCCAAGCTAGATAGTCCCGATACAGTTGCAAGAACACCTGCCCTGGCACTAGATAAGAGAAGGCATCAATATAGTGACCTACGTCACCTACCCACCATCGACTCTATCGATGCTCCTCTGACCTTCGCCATAAATTAGCATATCCAATTTCCTAATCCACCATCTCACCTCAGGTGGTCCAAGGCAAACCCTGTGACCACTTTGTAGCTATGTGTTGCCACCCCCAGCACTACAAGAGATAGCTACACCTAATCCCCTTCCACTTTCGATAGTGGACCTTGTACAGGTCGTCATACAACTGCACCAATAACATCTGACCCCATCTCATAATAAGTGGAGCTAATGTAGGACACCCCACCAATGTGAAAACCAACTCAAGTAGGTTCCAATGGAACCTCACACCTGAGGATTCAGGAAGTAGCATATTGGAGATGAGGGTAATGATCAAAACATACCTCACCCCTAATACACCCTTCTCCAGCCACCATCGCACTAGAATACCACCTTTCTGGTAGTCATCCTCTGCCCTCTCCATAGCCATCTCCACACCCCTCTCCATTATCAGACCAAAATACTATGTCAATACCGCCGTTCGTTGGTCATGGTGGGTCGTTTGGATAGGCAGTCCATCTATCGAAATCCGTAGAATCCAATACACATCCTCCAGAGTAACAATCATCTCCCTTGTTGGGAGATGAAAAGTGTTGGTGCGGGGATCCCATATATTTATCAGGACAGTCAAATATGCCCGATCCCCCACCATAGGCTCTAGACGCATCACGTGCTTGAGCCCAAGGGCATCAAGCCACTCCCAATCCACAACTATCAGGGCATCTCGGGCATCAAAGAAAACAGTCGACTGGTGGTATCGACTCTTCACAACCTAAAACAACAAAATAAAACAAAAAAATATATTAAGTACATACTTAATATAAACAAAAACATTAAAATAAAACTGTACAATAGATGTATAGACTACAATTTACAATTGTACAGCAAAAGTATAGCATAAGAAGTACAGTAAAACAAATATAAAGTGAAAGTATAGAATCATTAAAATAAAACTATACAACAATGAAAAGATACATGAAAATAACTATACAATCAACAAAAAAAAAACACAAAGCAAATAAAGTTCCTCTATTAGGTTTTCAACTTGATATACGAATAAAATCAAACCAACAAACACAAAAAAATTAGGTTTTTAAAACCTTAAAAACAAAATAAAGTGAACAAACATTTTATATGTGAGTTTTAAACTTCATATAAAACACACACGAATAATAGGCAGAGAGAAGGAACATCATACCGATATTGCCTCAGCTCCTCCACTCGAAGATCTGGTTCTCACACTCATGATGTCCTTGAAATTTTAGTAGCGATCCGCTACGCACACTTGCACTCCTCCTCACTGCTCCAAATCATCAAGAAAAAAATATTGCAAATGAGCCCAAAACCTAGTTTTGGTCCTTATATAGGCTGTTAGGCCTATAATAATTCCACCCTAGGATGAGCGCTCTAGTTAGTGCTCGTTCCACCCTGGGATGATTACAAAATTGGTATTCGTCCCACCTTGGGATGATTACAGAGCAAGAAATAAAGCAACAAAAACTACATCAAAAAAATGCACCAAAAATAGCAATAAATCTGCTGAACAAAGGTGCCTTTGCACTTGACATTCATGGCATGAAAAACCATCATTGGGGTCACAAATACTCACTATCCTACTCCCTAATAAGGCTAGCATAGCCAAACCACTCCATGGGAAGGAGGATTTTTGATAATTTCTACCCCAATAGGCATAAAAAAAAAGGGTCAAAACCCACCAAAAATAGGTTCGATGGTTGGAAAACTGCAATAAGAATTCAACAAAAACAACTGAAGGCACCCTTAGAAATGTTATCTTGGATCAAGAGACTCGTCGATTTTCTCATTTTTGGTCATTCCCTCATCGATTCATTGCTTGAGGGGGTAGTCACACTTAGTCACCAATCAACAAATACACACCCAATAAAGGAAATGGCATGCATTCAAATAATCATTGACAAAGATAATCACGCTCTTGCTTGGGGCAGAAAACAAGCAATAATCATAAGCTAAACAAACACTTGGCATTTTGGAAGCATGAAGAAAAGGTTCCTTGGACAAAAGTTTGTGTCCTTTGCCTATTCATGTCTAAACAATGTCCAAGATCAAGTACACCTCACTGAAAAAGGTTACACTTGAGTTAAGCTCCTTAGCTCATCAGAAGCAAGGATTTAAGAATGCATGTCCTTTCCATACTTGGGGCATAAAAATTTGGTTAGGTTACTGAGAAACCCTAATCATTAAGTGCTTTGGTCATCTATTTTTGCTTAGCACTGTGCCACACACAACGCATCCCAAAAAGGGGCATCTATAGACACCAAAACAACACCAATCCGATTATGTGACTACAAGCACTGACTGAATTGGCATACATACCCCCTAGGGCAGCCTCTAGAGGTTAAAAAGTGGTCCTAACCACTCCCAAATCAGTTTTGGAAGGTCAGAGGTTAGTTTTGCACCTTTTAAGCACTTTGCTCCCTATTCGTCCCACCCTGGGAAGATTAGAATCCTATTCATCCCACCCTAGGATGATTAGCAACAATCGCTCTAGGGTGGGATGATTAGCAAGTTTGACTGGAAAAAGGTCAAAACTTGACAAATGGAAGCTCAAATCCACCACCTAACTCCGCCTTCAAGGCATGGGATTGCGAGGGAAGGTTTCAAATCAGAGAGGCTTCAATCAAGCCTGCCCTGATCATGGAGGCCTCAATCAAGGAGGCCCTAATCAAGGAGGAATATTCTCTCCCCCAAAAAGGCATAATGAACCAAGTGGCACCCTCACATGTGCATTCAAAGGATACCCTTAGGTTTATAAAAATGTGAGCCTCCTCACCCCAAAAAAAATAGAGCTGGAGCATTTGGAGCAACGAAGTGCTGCCAAACTATACCCCCATTCCTCTTTGTGCTTCCTACATCCCTAATCTCTCTCTCTGGAAGAGAGGTTATTGGGTGAACACTAGGAATGCAATCCAGATCCTAATACCTAAGCAATCAGCCACAATCCCACCCCAAACTCATCAACACAACCCCGTAGGAAGTTTTGGACCCATCCCACTTGGATTGGTGTCAAAACTAGGCCCTAAACGATGGGTTTCCCACCCCCGGGTGCCCCCCAAACTGTTGTAGTGCTAATCTACCCACCCTATAGTGATTAGAAATCTTTGCATGGTTTTGTTACTATTATTTTTGCATTCTTTTATATCTAATATACTTATGTTGTCCAAATTTCATTGCTTTCTGACATGATTTGACCTGGTTTTTGTCATTTTATGTGTCTACTAACCTACAGGGAGTGCCTTCGGATACAAGATAACATGGGTATAATATGCAAAATATGACCTTCTGGGTCATCTCAAAATGCTATTTTTAGTCTAACCACAAGTTTGCAAGAGTTTTGGAGGCCTCTAGGCAGGACATTTGTAAGGTCACTTTTTGCAGGTTTTGTGATAGTCCCCAGCGTCGCACCCCAGAGAGATTAGAAATATGTGCATGATTTCCTTACTGTTCCTTTTTCAATATTTCCCATATGATATCCTAATGCCTCAATTGAATTTTGAACTCATTCTGACATGATTTGACGATCGTTTTATTATTTTATGTATTAACTAGCTCATACGGCGCCCCTATCATATACAAGAGAATATGGGTAGGATATACAAATTTCAAGCATCTGGGTAGTCTTAGAATTACATATAATTCCTAACTTGTGATTTTCAGGTGAATTGGATAAGCATAGGAAGGACATTGGAGCGCTCGATTTGGAGAGGCCCTTAACGGGCAAACAAGCATAACGGGGCCGTCCGTGGCGCTTCGATACAAAATCAGGTGATACCAATTCTAGACATTGTCCTTTACATTTTCATATCATTCTGTAATCTACTTATCAATATTATCACTGATATCTTCTAAGCGCCCATTGGAGGCCTTGGGGATTGCATGTTTTTCTAGATACGCATATGCTATTAATGATTTGTTGTCTTTCTATGTGCAGGATATCACCACAAATAATACTAGAGGGGCAACAAGGAACAACAAACACATGGACACAAGCGACGACATATTTTAGCCCACCCACTTTGAGTGTGGGCATGCAGAAGACGCTGGAAGTGTACCATTCGATCTTGGAAGCACAACTTCTTTCGGGCATCCATTAATGTAACAAATTGTATAAAATGTTCTAAGCCCTATAGGGGAGACGTATTTTAATCATATTAAAAGCAATATCAATAAATGAGGCCCCGCTTTGTTTGCTCACATCTTGTTTCTGTGTCATTTCCTTCATGCATTGCTCATCGCATTCGTAGGACTTAGCATCTATATCTATTTTTGTTTGCATCATATCGGTACACCATTTTTTTGCTGCTTTCACATATATACATGACTAATACACAAAAAAATCATTCATACACATTGCATTACACAATCATAGTATTTATCGCTCTCACACATTTCATCCATCATATTAGGGGTTATTTATTAATTTTAGACAAATATTGATCTAACAAGTCTTATTACCTTAATCAAGGGCATCCTCAAGTTCACATTCATTTCATTGCATCATTTTATAAGTCAAGTCATCATTTGCAAACCATATTTTCATCATCCCTAGATATTTTTGGTCACTCAGCCACTCCCAGTGTTTCAAGAAACCTCCAATTCATGTCAAAATTTCTCTAGGACGAAGGCACATTTTCAAAAAGAAAATATTGAGTTTTGGGAGTTGACTCTAACATTATTTAACCAAACATATCTCACACATATAAAAATATCTTGTGTCAAATAGGAATAATACCATGATTGGATTGACCCTCGAAGCAGAAAAATCATCTTTGCTTGTCCCATTATGCACATAGTCCAAAATCAAAACAATGGTCTTCACCACTATCAACACTTCCAAATAAAATAATGAGTAGTAAGGATAGGATAAAATTATCATCAAACTTCGATTTAGAATATGATTTCCTAAAGCTCTAATTATTTTACAAATCACACACCACAGATCCTCAAGTAGTAAGGATAGAACTACATTTCCATCCAGATGGTTAGGTATTTTTATTTCCCAAAGCTTAGAGATCATATCATTGGAGTATGAAGCTAATATCTACCGAGGCTATAGACGCTTGATTGGTAGTGGAGTACTTTAATGCGTGGTGATATGTCTCTCTTTAAGAGACCTCTAACCACACATAAGGATAAGCTAGCTTCCCAATATCCTCCATGATAGATTTCATCTCAATTTACTCAATATGGGTTAGTGAACTCACTTCCACACACATTGGTTCTTGATTGCCTTCGATCACTACCATACTCATGATTGGTAAATAAACATTTCATTGCACACATATTTGGTCTTGGAGAAATTATATAGAACTTAGTTATTTTGTTTGCAATCACTAGGATGTTTGACTCTCCACAAAATAATTCAAAATCAGTCATCCATAAGCCAAAATAGCATCCATGTCATTATCACATCTTTACATGAGTCTTCCATTTCACATACCACCATTTTGGCACCCCTGCTTAAGTGAAAATGATAAATATGATCAAGTAAAATCTAAACTACAAATGAGTATTAGAGCATCAATTCATTTGCATTATCATAATTCATACACATCATCATTACATTGTCATTCATCACATCACATACACATGCATTCACACAAAGTTGTAACACAAAATCCATGTATATGTATATCTATCTATATATATATATGTATATATATATATACATATATATATATATATATATATATATATATATATATATATATATATATATATATATATATATATATATAATCACATGTACAACAAATTCTTGAAGGCTATATACAATGGAGCACCAAGGCTTATGTACAAAAAGTGCATCTAGGCACTAGCTAACACCCATAGGTAGACCCCTAAGATATTTATGGAGCCCTAGACCTAGATTCACTATGCCTAGAGTGACTACACCTAACAATCACTAATATAGAGGAGGAAGGCTACACTAGTAGTCCAATGCCATGGTGAACAAGGAGATCCTACCTCTGATAAGCATCCCTTTGTGCTAGCTCTACATGGAGTCTCACTACCACATATTCACCTCCACTTGTGCATCCAACTCTACTTGTAGCTAATAAATATTTGCATCATGCTCTACCACAATCTATTGGATTTGGTCTCGCTTAGCCTCAAGCTTAGCCCACTTCTCCTCACTCAAACTAGGAGATATCTCCCAAACCTCCCCCATGTCATCCCTACCATCATATACACCCTCAATATCTAGAGGCTACTCTGCTATAACCCTCACATGTATCCCTCAATTACTAGACCAGAAATATCTCTGATGTCTAGGGGGTCTCCTCGACCTCCACCATTATATGTCAATCATCCCCACCCCCATCCTCAACCACTTAACTCGGTACCCATGGAGGCTATGAAGTGAACCATACCTCATACTGTGTTGTGGTCTCGACATCATCCACATTTGGGAGATCTATCTCCTCATCATCTTCATACTCCACTCACCACTCCTCCACACAAGGTAGGCTTGAATCATTAGATCGATACCTATAAAATATTAGAGCATCATGTACACCCTATTGTATCCAAAAATACCACAACATCCATGAGAATTGACTTAACTACACCTCATTCCCATGTCGCCCAACCACCCATCTAGCCTATCGTATCCTCCATAGTTGCTCTCCATCACTAGGACACCTATTATCCCGCCATGATCTCTAGTACACCTGGTATACTCTTAACCTAACCCACATATCTCCACACTCCTAGCCACTATGACTAAGAAAACATGGTTTTATATCTTTAGCCACCTACCATCTTAATGCATAAGTTTGATCCCTATCCCACTCGCATGGTAGGCCCACAGGACACACCACACTAACATGCTCCTAGCCCCAGATCTATAGTAGCACACTACAATACAACATCTACCCATGTCTCTTCACCTCATATAGCTTTAATTACATATAATTTAACAAACCAGGTACCTAAGCATACACCTGAGGCTCATCGATCATATTGTACACTAGTTTAATCATGTTCTATAGGAATTGATAGCTAGTGCTATGGGTACCAACACATTGGCCAACAGGAACATGACCAAGGTTGGTAGTGCTTCCAACTACTTCACCACATACATATCCAAGTACTTGATCCCTCCACCTTGGATATTCACATCCCTCCATATATCCTCAAAAATATACCTCATATCATACTCCCTATCATGTCTAAATTGGACATGCAACCCCTCCATTGAAACTCAAAATATGTGGTATATATCATCCAATATCATTGTCATATCCTCTATCAAGATTTGAAAGGTTCCCCTATCTAGATCCCACCTCTCAGCCAAGGTAGAGAGGTACCCCTCATCAACACTCACCACCTCAATGCAGGTACTCCTTGCCATTTCCACCTGCTCCAACCAATCCTAGTCATCCTTTTGTAGTACCTTTCCCACCTCTGGTATGATGGAAAATAATCAATGTCAAGCATCTAAGATCCTTAACTGTAGCATAAGAACAAATGCAAATTCATGTTACCATCACATTAATTGCAAAAATAAAAACATTGTACCATCAAAAAAAGAGTGCCAAGGGTACTTACCTCAACAACTTGCACCTCAACTCCTGCTATCACATCCAATCCATCCATCGCCATCACCATACTCTTTCACACTCCACTCACCCATTCCTTTGCCCTTTAGATGCCACTTCTTTAACTCTAAAATACACTAATGAATAAAATTTTACCTTTGCAACACTTTTATAGCCGATTTTGGCATGCTCAAATACCCCAAGGAATCTTCTTGGTACACTCAAATATTACTCTATGTATACCATGTGATAAACACTCTTTCGAGTCTGCACATGGTGTGGATGTTAGTCGATGTTCGAACCCAAAATCCTCCAAAAGACTCAGAGGACCTCAAAATATAATACAACCCCATATAATCATCAAAAAATTCATCCATACATGCATTTCATCATTCCATTATGTTTTATGATAACACAGATTGATTGACATTTTATTTTTGATTGCGACCAAAAATATTTAAAATGCCTCATAAACGATCAAAAATTTCACAAAACTAAAACACTAATTGTTCCAATCATCCATCATATCATTTCATCACATTTTGTGATAATTTGGATTGATTTGGATGTTTAATTCTTGATTGTGACCAAAAGTCATGGAAATACCCCAAATTGCTTCAAAATGTCCCAAATCAATTCCAAACTTCACAAAATCATCAAATTCACCCATAAATTATTGCATCATTCACATTCATGATGCCATTCATATTCACATTCATTTACATCATTCATATCATCCATAATTCAATGTATTTCCACTCAACATTGTCAAAGTCACTTGCACTATCAAGAAAACCTTGTATCTAGTGGTTTACTCTATTACGCTATTGATTGCAGAAATTGGTTATCAATGCAACTCGGTAGGATGAGTAGATCACTATAAGGATGCTTGATCCTTCACATTCATTTACATCATTCATATCATCCAATCAAAATACCCTTTTTCTATTGGGGCAAAAGAAAAAATTAATCAATCAACCATTCACGTGCACTACATCATTCACATTATTTTACATCATTCATATCATCCAAGTGAACCTCGTATGTAGTGGTTTACTCTATTCCCGTAGTGGTTGCATCAATTGGTTATTCATACAATTTGGTAGGATGGGTAGATCACCATAAGGATGATTTTCCATATCATCACCTAACATCCTCTTGTTCGAAAACATCTTGTTGGTCCTTCATTTTTTGAGCGAGTTGTGTTAAGACTAATTTGCTTAAAATCTATCATTGATACCTTTTTTATGGGATCATAAACACAAATACCTTTTACTACAGCATTCATTTTCACATTCAAGAATTGTGAATAGTCACTAGGGTTATTAGAAGCCTAGGATGATTGGTTCTTACTGCATATTCATCATTTTGCATTTCAATGATGCCAAAAAGGCATATTTATCCATAGCACAGAATCACACCAAACTTGGGGTAACATAATTTGATTTTTATTTTCCACATTGGGATACATCATTCACATTCAATTACATCATCGACATTTCACAAAAATCCCTTTTCTATTGGGGCAAAAGAAAAATTGCTCATTACATCATTCATATCATCCTTATTTTACAAAAGCCTCTTTTATATTGGGGCAAAAGCATAATCATTTATCATATTCATTTACATCATTCATATCATCCATATTTCACAAAAACCCCTTTTTTATTGGGGCAAAAACAAAATTATTTATTACATAATTCATATCAAACACACTTCACAAAAACCTCTTTTATGTTGGAGAAAAAGCAGAATTATTCAACACATTCATTTACATCATTCATATCATCCACATTTCCAAAAAACCATAGGATAAAAATAGAATCACTCATTACATCATCCATAGTCATTTACATCATTCACATCACCCACAATTCTATCAATTGGCTTGTGAGATTCATTCTTCACTCATTCACCAATTGAGGGGGTAAGCTACAACAATAATTTTTATCTTTAGGATCTTCTTGCGCACCAAGAAAAAGAAGCTACTTCACCAAACCAGGTGTCTCTTTTTTTTGCACCGCATTGTGTTTCATGTAATGAGATATAAAAAGGGGTATATGTAGACACCAAAACCTAGCCACTTATCATCTCTGCATCCTCGAATCATACCCATCCATTATATATATATATATATATATATTTAAATATGAATATTTTATATTTATATTTATATATTTATGTATATATATATGTGTGTGTGTATAAATAAATCCTAGCCACCCATCACATTTTAATCTCAACCATTCATTTCCTATGATCCATGTTGCTTGTCCAATATCAATCTCAACCCTTCATTATGTTTTAATCTCGATCGCATGTTGGTGTCATCGAAACCCTAACATGATCAAGGGTAAATTATAAAAGATCATTCATTTTTATGAATTAGAATTTGAAAAAATATTCGACGTTAGAAAACCCTAGCATACCATTCATTTTCATCCCTTATTTGTATTCTTGCAAGTACTCACCACCCTCGTATATGCAATATCTACTATCAAAGCCCTTTACGAACCTTTCCAAAATTTTGTAAAACATTCTTCCACAACCCACAGACACTCCAGTGTCTTTGACCAGTTCCCAATCAATAAACCTTCAAATCCTAGCAGGTGTTCGTGCATCACCAAATCGAGTAACCAGAAGCATGGATCAAAAACACATGTATCATTTCGATAAGTTAACAAGTATTATTTATTTTCAACTTACATTTTATATACTTATCTTACACATTATCATCACTGCATCTAGTATTTGTAGATCTATTATTCAAAGGGTCTCACACAATGGAGCCCTCGCATATACTACTAATCATTTTATGTTGTGA
Organism: Wollemia nobilis; assembly: GCA_028583015.1. NCBI lineage: Eukaryota > Viridiplantae > Streptophyta > Pinopsida > Araucariales > Araucariaceae > Wollemia > Wollemia nobilis. The sequence continues at coordinate 8,894,668 of JAQPPZ010017095.1, forward strand.
TTTATTTGAAGGTATAGGATACATATTCATTGATGATTTTTGTAGCTAGAGTGGCCTCGTAGGGATATGCAAGCCCACTCACAAATTGTTTGAAGTGAAGACGACCCAGAGACACAAACATTCTTTTGAATAAGGGTTTCAAAGTCTCTCATTGTAATAATTGTATCAAAGCAATATGTTACATTGTAACCCTCGATTTGAGATGAATTTATTGTATAAAGTGGAGATTCGGGATCCTTGAGTTCAATATAAATAAAAATATTTTATTTTATGCATATTATGACATTTGCTTTAACCTAGTGCTTTTTATTGGTGTTATTCATTTTCGCTTTACAAATATATAGCAAGCAAAACTTATATTTCTAACCAGAATCCTTGCCATATAATTTGCAATGAAACCATATTATTTATAAAAGAAACCATGTCAAACGATGAATTCAACTTTTAACATATTTTATAATCTAAATCCTCATCTTTCATGTAACCTTTTAATATAAAGATAATTATACAAGCAATCCTATATAAAGGCAATACTTGTACAAAATTAATGCAACTTTAAAACAATATTTTATAACCTACTTTTTTGTAGTCTCATTTTCTTAAATTAAACAATATTTCTCCATCTCTGCAATCCAATAAATGAGTTCCTCATTGTTTAAACTTAAATTATACAATGGGGTTTCCAACTTTGACTTCCTTTCCATGTTAGAATTACCCAAATTAGCCATTCTTCTAAATATCTTTCTTTTCAATCATTGCAAGCTTTTGGTTGGCTTGTTTCTTCTTCTTCACTATCATTCACATATTTCATTTTAATGCCCCTCCTTTTGGAATTTTTGATTGCATCAAGTCGAATGATGATCCCCCTTAACATCTCAGCTATATCCACAACTTGAAGGCCTTGCGTTCTTTCTTTCCTATTGTACCATATTTCCTTTGACATGTATCAGTCCTTAGAGATCTTCTAACTCTAATAACAAAATGATGCAACAAAAAGGTAAATTATTTTTTAAAAGCACAAGAGGGTTAAATTCTTTTTTAGAAGCACAAGGTAGATGAGAGTGAATTCTCAATCGAATATTTCCTTGTGATGACAAGATTTTATTTAGTCTACAAGTCAAACACTCATGACAGTAGTGCAGACAACATCCTTAGTCAGCAAGGTTCTCTCTAGGTGACAGAAGATAGACGGCTCATTCCAAAATGGTGTTGGCAGCTCATGTTAGCAATCTAATTGACATTAATGGTAGTGGCGTAGTGCTCTCATTGGCAGTGATGATAGTGCTCTGACTGGTGGTCTCTTGGGTAGCCTTAAGGCGAATATTAGCACTCCTTAACAGTGTCAATTGGCAAACTGTAACCTTCAACACAATCTTCTTGGCAACAACAGATTTAAGCATTCATACAAACAACATCATATGGATTTCTAACACACCAATGGAAAAAAAAAATACTTTTCAGTACAATTTCCAGCATGGTAGCATTGTTACGTACATTACATAGAGATACGAAAAACTTTCTCATTAAATTCTCTCTTTTCTCTGTCTAGTGCTTCCTCCTCTCTTTTTCACTCTTTCTCTTCTTCGGCCACCTGCCATTCTTTCTTCAAGACTTCAAAAAATAGTTGCTAAACCGTTTTGCCAAAAGAGTCTCATAACAGTTGGCGGTTGGTCTTTCAGCTTCCTATTAATCATCCGCATAAAGAAAAGTGAAAGGAGGGAAAATTATTATATCTCAATATCATATGTGAGCGTTACCATTTTCTTATTTGAGAGAAATAGGTACCAGAACTAACTACTTCTATTTTGGGAAGTAGATTTTTATTTATACTGGTGGAAAGGTTCTGTCTAGATGAAGGTGTTAGATGGTTTTTCTTATTTGTATATGTTTTCCATACAGTTGTGCTTGGCCTTAACATTTAGTATACGTACACGGGCTCACTGTAGCAGATAACATAGGTCAAATGATACGAATAAGCACCCCACGTATTAAAAAATAGCATAATTATTATTGATGTGACAAGGTGCTTACTATTATTGCTTGTAAAGCCATCCTATTTTTTAAAATCATAACAAATTTGCCGTAATCTTCATTGCCTGTGTCAGCAAATCCTTCTGCATCACAATCAGACATTACCTGCCATGCTCAATGACAGCATGCTTCTTCATTTTTTATTTCCATATAACTATATAATGAACATATTAGTGAGAAGCATTGCACGCAACTATAATATAATATAATATAATATAATATATTATATTATATAATAATATATTATAATATAATATTATATAATATAGTAGGAGATACATTTAATTTATTAAGTTATGCCTATCTTACGAACAAGTAGCAAAGGCTGGGTACGATGCTCTGACTTTTATTTTTATATATAAACAATTTTTAAGTTCTATTTTTAAAATGGTCCAGTAGTAAGGAAATAAGAACTTGAATATATTTTTTTATATAATTAAACATAAAATTTAAAATTTAATTGATGAAATTTTAATGCGATATCGCGATACTTTTTCTCTTTTGGTCGTGACGATGCAACATGTCATGATATCGCGACACTTTTTCTCCTTTGGCCGCGACGATGCAACATGTCGCGATATCGCGACATGTTTCTCCTTTGGCCGCGACGATGCAACATGTTGCGATATCGCGACATTTTTTCTCTCTTGGCCACGACGATGCAACATGTCGTGATATAGCAACACTTTTTCTCTTTTGGCCGTGATGATGCAACATGTCGCGATATCGCGACACTTTTTATCTTTTGGCCGTGACGATGCAACATGTGATATCGCGACACTTTTTCTCTTTTGGCCACGACGATGCAACATGTCGCGATATCGCGACACTTTTTCTCAATTAAGTTATTATGTTAATTTAAATTATTTAATATATAATTAATAAAATAATTTTGATTATCTAAATTTTTTTAATATATTTTTTTATCAAAATGTTTATTTAAATAATCTTTTTTAAAAAATAATTTGAAAAACTTATATTAAAACAAATATCATTTATAAGTTGGAATGAGACTTCTCTCAACCTTAGACAATAAGAGCACATGTTTACAACAATAAAAGAAGATTTGCACTGGAGTCAAATCTCCTAAACCATATTTCTACAATGGTTGTTCACCTGTTTACAACTGTAAAATAATATCTATATTAGAGCATAGAACTCCTAAACCATATGTTTACAATTGTCCAAATTAGCTAAACACTATATTTTCTCACAAATCTACCTAATCCTCTCATCTCTAATAGCCATGTCCCTATACCATTGAATCCCTACCTGCTTCTAAGTACCCATCTTAGTTAGGAATTCTATCATTTTATTTAGATCTCTACTCAAATAAACTAGAATCACATGATCTAATTCCCTCCATAATTCCTTAATTTGAGTGACAAGAATCCTCAACCTCCATGTCTTCAAAGAAAAGTTCTTCATGCAATCCAGAGATCCTACCATTATTTGAGAATTTGATTCTAGGATTATCCTCCTGTAACCTTGTTTAACTGCCCAAATAGAAGCAAATTTGATAGCTAAGGGTTCTGCTTCATTGTTTGTGGCCTTTCCTAGACCTTGCAGTTCCCAATAGAGCATTGTCCCAACATGATTCCTCCAAACAACTCCAATTAAAACTCTACCTGGATTACCTTTTATAGCTCCATAAGTATTAATTTTAATACAACCTTCTGGGAGTGGTTTCCAACTAGCTCTATCCTTCCCCTCTTGCACTTCAACTTTTTTCTCCATTGTCCCTATAACAATTCGAGTTTCCTCTTTAGCATATACTGCCACAATTTATGTGAATTTCCTCCAAATGATCTCCCAAACTCCATATAAATATGAAAAGGTTTCTCTAAAAGTTATACCATCTCTCTAACCACACTTACCACCAAATGAAATTTAATTCAAGATCCTAACAAATACAAAGATCTTTAGATTTAAATCTACCCCTCTTCCATATTTTCCAAATATTAATCTTATTCAAATCACCATTAACTTAAATTTTATAAGATAAAAGTCATCTCTCCTAGATTTGGTTTATGAATGGGAATTCAAACATCAAGTGATCAAATATTTTCTCACTCTTGTAGCATAAAATACATTGAGATGGACCAATGATTTCCCTACATCTGAGATTACCAAAAGTAAGAATTCCATTATTCATGAATTGCTAGGAAAAAAAGTTTACTTTCAACAAACGATTGGACTACCAAATCTTTCTCCAATCCTAAACTTGATATGCATGAGGAGGAGGCTTTGGAAGGATCTTATCATATCCATGCTTCATTGTGTAGACACCAAGGCTATCATAGCCCCAAGCTAATTAATCCTTCTCATATCTACTTGTGAGAAATATTTTTTCCAAGATTTTAGTCATGATGGGTATCAATTCTGGAGGGATTGAAATTAGCCACTCATCCAACTTCTTAAACTACTTATAATTATAATACCCCAGCTGACTAGTGTTGAAATAACTCTTAATTTTGACCCAACATCAGTTTTCCATGGCTATTTTTATTGGTTGCAATTTTTGAAATTCAGCAATGATAGGTGGGTATTGATACCATGATTCTGTCCAAAAACATGCCTTCTCCCCTCTCCTCATTTTTCAAAATAATTCATCTTTCACTACCTGAGATACCAACTTTGAATCCTGCCATGCTAAGGATCCATTACCATCCAAAGGGAAACGATCCACCTCATTTAGGTTTACCTATCCAAAATATGTACTAGTTAAAAATTTACTAAATAAAGAAGTTGTTTGGAAAATGTACCTCTAGTAAAGCTTTCCAGCTAAAGCTTTATTATTTAAATTTGATCTCCTTAGTACCAAATATTCTTTTATCTTAGGTTGGGTTACTTTCTTCCAAAAAGGGTTATGCATAGTGGTGAATATTCACAAATTGGGTGAATATTGGGATTTCCAAAATTTAAAATTGGCAAAAATGAGGACCCTCAACGTCAGTCCATTTGCCTAAAATTTTTAGGACCAATTATTTCTTAGGGTCAATTTACCACAATATATATCCAAATATAGGCATATTTATACTCATTGGAAAGATATTTTCAATCCTGATCTAATGGTGGTATTTTTATGAAGTTATAAGATGATTTAGTAGGTCAAAAGTGGACCCAAATATGACCTTGTATTTTAGAGCTTCAAATACCCCAAATTTTGGTGTGAAGATGCTCTATTTGATTTTCTTAGGATTCTCCATGATTCACCTTGATTTTAGTTTTGATTTACCATTTTTTTACAAGTATATTTTAAGTCCAACCCCTTATGCATAACCCTGCTCCCAACCTACTAACACCCATTTCCTCTCTTCTTTTACTCCTCCTCATAAAATTTTTCTAGCCATCTTGTCCAAATCTTTCCATATGGTATGTGGGGAAGCAAGGATAGAAAATTTATAAATTGACATGGATGACTAACTATAAAAAAGTTAATCTACCCTCATAGTTTAATTATTTGTGAGACAAATTATTAATTCTTTTATTGATACAGTCAAAACGATTCCTCCATATATCTATTTTTAGTTTTTAAAAATACAAAGGTACCCCAAGTATACAACTGGGAGAGAAGTCCTCGTGAATCCTAAGATGTCTAAAATTCTATCTTGAAGCCTTTAATCAAGATTGAAAAAAACCACTTTGGATTTTTTATCATTGATGACTTGGTTGGTGGCCTTAAGGTAGACATTAAGTGTATCTCTAGTCATTCTTGCTTCCTTGAATTTGGCCACTCCCACTAGTCCTATGTCATCCACAAACTGTAGATAAGTCAAAACTTCCTCACCTACCTTAATACATGTTAGCAAACCTTGTTGTCTTATCCTCAAGATAAGTCTACCCAAACCTTCAGCTAATATGAGAAAATATAGGGGGAACAAGGATCTCCTTAATGAAGGCCTCAAGTAGCTCCAAATGGTTGTAAGGAAAGACCCTTGATTAACACTAAGTATGTCAGAGTACAAACACAACTTATGACCTATTCTATCCAATCCTAACAGAAATCAAATATTTTCTTCATATTTGACAAGAAGCTCCACTCCACCCTATCATAATCCTTTGACATATCCAATTTTATTAACATTCCTCTATTAAAAAAAAATTCATTGAATGGGTTACCTATTGAGGTAGAACCACACCATCCAAGATCTACCTACTTCTCTACAAAACCCCCTTGCTCCAAGGATATAATGTTATGTAGAAGAGGTATTAGCCACTCAAACACTACCTTTGTGATTATTTTATATGACATTGCATAAGGCAATAGGTCTATAATAAAAAATGTGCACCCCCTCTTCTCCTTTTGGAAGTAAGGCATTGAAAGTCTGATTTAATGCTTTAAGCATTCTTTTACTACCTTTGGAATTATTTATAACAACCATTACATCCTCCTCCAAGTTGTCCCAGAAAGCCTAAAAAAACTCAATTGGAAAGCCATCTGGACCTGTTGTTTTTTCAGTGCTAATTATAAGGACTACTTTCTTTAGTTCCTCTCTATCAATAAATTTAAGTAGGGCTTGATTTTATTCCTTAGAGATAACAAAGGGTGTGACAGAAAGAACTTATTTTTGAGATTTTTCATCTTGCATCATATTTTCCTTAAATATTTTAAAAAAATAATCCATTGAATGGAAATCCATACCTAAAATTGTATCAAAGAAGTGCCCATTATCATCTGGAAAATCTTCCATGTTGTTTTTCTATCTCCTAGCACAAGTAGCCCGATGAAAAATTGGTATTTTTATCACCTTCTAATAACCAAGTGTTTATTGCTCTTTATTTTTACTAGGTCTCCTCTTGGTTGTCAATATCCTCAATAACTTTATGCAATGCATCATCCTCTTATTTGAGTTGCTCTATAATTTTTCCTTCCCTGAAGTATTTTTGAACCTCATATCATATAGCCACCAATGGAGCTCTTTCAACCTATAAGTTTGTATTGTTAGCTCACCTCCATTGTTTTAGTTGATCCTTGACATAGTGAAGTTCATTTGTGAATCTAAATATTGATGTCCCATATGTTGGGTGACCCTCTTCCCACCACTGTAGAATTTTATTTCTAAGTTCCTTTTTTTGTACCCAAAATTTTTTAAATTTAAATGGTTTGTGATACTGCACTGTTTTGATCCCCCCTTCCAACAAAATGGAAAAGCGATCTAAAAATAGACCTTCCAAAATTTGAAATTTTATATTCCATTTCATAAATGCCTCCTCTAAAACTTAAAAATAATCTATTTTTACCTTCCTACTATGTGGCTCCCTCCTCTTATTATTCCAAGTATAGTTTGTTCCAGGGCTTTTAATATCCATAAAGTGTAATGCCTAGACTTGGACATGGGTCTAAAATTGGGGTTTCCCTTCTTGATATCTAGAGGAAAATTTAGCATTAAAATCTCTAGAAACAATCCAGTATAACTCCTCCATTGAGACTCTCATGTTATGCACATATTTCCATTGATGCATATGACCATCTATATTTTGAACCCCATAAATATTTGTGATTAAAACCTTATCAACTATAACACTGTTCCTAAAATGTGATGTGAGGACACTCCTCCAAGATATATGTTCTATTGTCTTCCATTCAAGAGAGTTGCACAAAGTAACTATCCCCTTGAGACCCCTTGAACAACCACTTCCATATGACCAACACCCCTCCAAAGTCTATTTATTGTTATATACATAAGATCCAATGACTTTTTTGTCTCCTTGATAAGCAAAAAATCAATTTTAATTTTTTCTAAGTGTTCAAACAATAGATTGATGGGTTCTACTATTTAAACCCCAAACATTGCATTATTGTATAATATTGGTTACCTTGAGAGTAGTAAAAATATATTGGTCTCATCGATCCTCCAGTGATCAGTTTATCTCCTTAAATTGCTATCAATTCATTATTTAATTTTCTACCCACTCCTTAAAAGCTGATATTTTTTATCTCTTTTCCACTTGAGTTATCCCTAGATTCAATCTTTCTCTGTTCTTTTCTTCTATACCCATGATGACATCCTTAATTATCTACTACTCTTGGTTATGCACTATCAATACCCCTACAATATCTTATTGTGATAACTCATTACACTCAATTACCTACTCTAGGATGGGAGGAGGTGAAAGAGGGGCTTGAACATAGCTTTTATTATTTTTATTATTCTCATCCACTCCTTCCATGAATTGTTCTTCTTCCTAGTCCACTAGTGTCTTAAATATCTCATACCTATTGGAGGGTTTGAGTTGGGTTTGCTCTTTACCATATTGTTCCTTTTGTATTCTCCTTCTTTTGGGTTTTTCAAAACCATATCCATGTGCTTCTTTACCCTAAGAAATATTGGTTTTTTCTTTATTGAATGTTTACTTACCATCCTTAGGAAGATTTGACATTTCCAGAGGAGCCTCCATTTTTATGTTCATATTATTTGGTCAAGATTGGGCTAAATACCCATATTTGTGGAAACTCTACACCTGAAGGGCAATGCCTCATAATCTAGTTGTTGTATCCAATATAGTCCTACAAGTTTGATTTCAACATCTACCAAAAAATGTTGGCTAAGATCCTTTTCTACACATAATTTAGCATAAACGGTTGTGTTTCTTTCCATTGTGTCTTTTGAAACACCCAAATGTCTTCCAAGGGAATTGCTAATAATTTCCAATGCCTAATCACTCCAAAAATCCATTGGAAGTGCATATAAATGGATCCAAATTAGGATAGCAGTGGATTCAATTTGAGGATCAAATCCCACTCTCTAGGGCTGAAGAAATAATCCTATCATATCATGATTCCTCTTTTTTTATTCGAAATCCCTATTTTTATCAGCAAGTGAATAAAAACTAATAATAAAATATTCATTGCTAATAAACCACAAATAATACTCACCAAGAGGCTCCAAGTTTTACTAGACCCAAGAATACAAAAATTTTAGGGTACGAAAAATACACATGAATTTATAGATCAAATCATGATTGGCTCTATATAAAACTATTTCTTTTACCATGCTTTGCTCAATGACAATATTTGGCCTTGATTCTGATTGTGGCAAGCATCCATTAACTTGTTGAGATGTTGATCTATTTCCAATAGCCATTAAAAGCATTTTTAATACAATTTTTTGTTCTTCTTCAATCTCTGTTGGATATTTATCCTTTAACAAATATGCAAAATAACTGTGTCCCTCTAAAAGAGGATCTGAAGGTGTCTCCATTGAACCCTCCTAGGGCAACAATCTTGTCTTCAATTCCACAACAACCAAAAATATCTTCGACTACCCAAATGATGCCCTAGTCAATCAGTCAAATTAAAATTAGTCAACCAAATTCCACAATTAACAATTTGTAATAAATATATTTGAAATTAGTCAATAAAATTTATGTAATTATTACAAGACACTTGTTATAGTTAATTAATTAATAAAAATATAATAATATCATAATACAAATTCAAAATTTTAGGCGAAGGACTAGTCGTATTCTTTTGAATAAAAAACTTTATAATAATAATTAATAAAATTATAATCAATATTTTAATATTATATTCACAACTTTGTGTTCTAATTTTTTTTTCTTGAATACACTATATGTGAATTCTATTAGAGTCTACTACCATCAAAAATTCAAAATGTTACATTCACTATAACATCAATTATATCAACCTCATATTTTTATAGAGAACATTTATAGTCTCCCTTAAACCACTAATTTTTCTCTTTCAAATTCTTGATATCATTTTCATTGATAAAAATAAAAATTCCTTATCTAAAATTTTAATATCTCTAACATGAATATCAACACCATAATTTACTTTATTATTTTCCACTATATTTTCTTCTTTATAATATCTAGAACAATATTGTTGGTAATCCAATCCTCGCATATTTTATAGTATTAATAATAATAAAATATGAATCTCCTTTAATTGAAACATGTCTCCACCATTTTGTAATCATTGTATTATTCTTTGTAAGGAATATATTAACCTATGCAAATTTGTTTATTAAAATTTTATCTTCATTATCTAAAAAACACATCTACCGACTTTTTTTTGTTTCCTCTGGAAGCATCATCGAAATTACACTTGATGAATCTATATTTTAGAAATTTTCATATTAACATTAGTTTATATAGATACTTTGCATTAATACTTGTATTGCATATCATCCTTACATCTATCTTCAAAATAAGTATTCAAGTGAGTGAGCAAATAGATACAATATATTTTCATATTTGAGACTTCTATTGATGAGCAACAGGCTTATAGATATTTTGGAAGAGCTACAATAATACAAATTCAATCATAGATATGATTAAAATATTTATGTTTGAAATATTTTTTATTGCTTTCATGTTATAAATTTTAATGAATAATGAATGACCAATCCTCCATATAATTCTTAATGGTTTAGATTTGTTAAAAAAGTTGAACATTTTATTAACTCTTCTCAATAATTATGAAGTAATCTATAATTATTACCTTTTGAACCTTTTTTAACCAGCTTTAATTGTTCATGAGTTCCATGACATACATGGCCTAACCTTGTACATACACCTTGTTAGCTATCGTTACATATCCTAAATCTTATACTCGGTAAGTCATTAGGTACCAAAGTGAAATATACCCTTGTCTAAAATTAAATTTAGTTGCATAATTTTTTTATAAATTTATGTTATAAAATTAGATCAACTACCAATTTATTTTTCTTGGTAGGCACATGTGTTCAAATAGTTGAACTCTTAACTAGATCCAATAGTCTAAACAAATATTTTATTATGCATGTAGAAATTCAATGGAAAACTTATTTTGTTCTTTTGACTTTAGTGGACAAATTCTTTTTATCCTCCTATCGATTAATCTTACTCTAATGGCTATCATCCTAGTTCGTACATACGCATATAAAATTAATTTGAGTGTAGGGGATAAGGAAAAATTTGATACCATAATTCTATATTATCACCAACACTAGTTTCATCTTCAATGTTGGTATTAACATCAAAATCAACATGGAAAATATGGTAAAATAGTTGGTTACAAAAGTGGATTTGATTCCATGATTTCATAATCTAGCAAGTGAACTATGGAGGAGCAGAGGAGAAGTAGCGGTGGGCCAGGAAGATATTAGAGGTGGACCAACAGAGGGTTAGTTGGGGTAGGTAGGAGTAAGGAGCAAGGGACAGGTGAGGATCCAGAGGATGGAACCGAGGCAGAGGATGACCGAGATCCAAAGCCTAAGACAAGATGATCTGACCTGCTTGATAAAGAACCTAACAAAGGGACCTAACACGGAGCTGCGAGACCCAAAAAGGCTTGGTCCTTTGTGGAAAACCTAAAAGGGTCTAGGGGGGATTTTTGTAAAAATCTCCCTCCTTTTATTCCCAAAAATAATAGGATCATCGCTCCTACAAATATTTTGGACGGGTTTTTGGTGATGGAAAATCATTCACTGGTTAGAAATTTCCTGGGCGGTAGGCCCGACATAGAGACCATAAGGGCATGGGCTTGGAATAAATGGAAAATGGTAGGAAACTTGGAGATAGTGGCCCTTGCAAGAGGGTTCTTCAATATAAGGTTCAACAACAAGGAAGACACAGAGCAAATTTTAACATGTGGGCCATGGTTTCTAGGGAGGCACAACCTATTCTGAAGGTGCTGGGGAGAATATTTTGACCCAGAGACACAAAATATTAACACAACCCCCACTTGGGTTTATTTGCGAAGTTTACCTGCCCAGTTCATGAATGAATATTGGCTTCAAGGAATAGCAAAAAATATAGGGGAACTGGTTTCTATCAACCATTCCACTCAGGCAAGAACAAGAATGACCTAGGCAAGGATTTGTGTTAACGCAAATTTAGAATGTGAACTACCAACCTTCGTTGAGTTGGTTTATGGAAAATATTTGAGGAAAGAAATGATAGAATATGAAAATAAACCTGTATTTTGCACAAAATGCAATAACCAAGGTCACATTCCAAGACATTGCCCAATCATGGCCACCAATATTCAAGGCCCAAAGAATCCAAACCCTTTAGGGTTTGGAAGAAGGAATGCCAGAAACCAAGGACCTCAGGTCCAACAAGGGAGATGAGTTTTCAGGAAAGCTAGAGTAGACCCTACTACCAGTGAAAGTCAAGCCAAAAACATGGAGAAAGAAAAGCAACAAGTTGAAGAGGGTGATAAGGTAAACCCTAAAACCCTAAGTTTAAATAGATTTGAAGCTTTAGCTGAAAAGGATTCTGATGAAAAAAATGAGGAGAATGAGGAGCCTTATATCGTGTGGCCCAAAATCCTTGAATCCCCTTCAAAAGTAGGGTCGCTTCTAGATATATACGTTGACCTGCTCAATCCTCAAGGGTTGGTACAAAATCTAAATGAATACAGGCTAAATATGGAGGGTGTAGAAACAAGTATCGACATTACTAATACCGTAAGGGACAATGAGGGATCAAGCCCCATTTTACAACAAATCATTCCTCCTAAGTTTATCCCAAAGTAGATAAGAAGTTCAGTGAAATTCTCGATTGACTTTGGAAGTGAAAAAATAAGTGGAAGAATATCTGAGGTAGACCATTATAAACTCAATATTGACAATGAAATAGCAAATGGGAAACAGAGGACACTACTACAGCAAGTTATCTCAAATCAGGAGGATAATAGAAGCAACAAATCTCCCCCAACCCAAGGCAAGGGGAGAGGGAAAAACAAGTCATCTAAATGAAGATACTCTCATGGAATGTGAGAGTCCTTAATGGTCCAGTGAAACAAAGGATTGCCAAGTCATTAAGAAAAATAGTGAATCCAACTATATTATTACTTCAAGATACCAAAATGGATGAGGGACAAGCAATTCTTGTAGCCAAAATATTATGGAAGCATGGGGAAATGTCTTTCATGAAAGCGATAGGAGCCTCGGGAGGGCTGTTAGCGATGTGGGATCCTTAGAAAGTGAAATGAAATGTTATCTAGGAAGAGGAGAGGATTCTTAGTGTTCTTTTTCATGACCTAGACTGCAATAAATCTTGGATCACCTCGAATGTGTATGCTCCAAACACCATTCAAGAAAGAGCCTCACTGTGGGAATACCTGACCCATATGAGCGAAGCCTTTAAGGACGTCCATTGGGTTATAGGTGGAGACTTTAATACACCCCTATACCCATCCGATAAAAAATGCGGATCTGGATTGCATTTTAGAAGCATGGAGGACTTTAATATGTTCATAAATTTAAACAAGCTTATGGATGTAAATCTAAAAGGATCTAAGTTTACTTGGAGCAATCATAGGGTAGGTAATAACCACTTATAGGAGAGGTTGGACATATTCTTCCTATATAAGGAGGCTTTTATGGAATTTGGGGAGTCTTCCCTATAGTCTTGTTGTGGCTGATCCACAACACACCCCAAAATTGGGGACCCACCTTTTTTGCATGCTTTCAAAGAAGACCGCAGTGGCCCAGATGCTAAAAAAATCAAAGGAAGAGCAAAATATAGCAAGAAAAAGAAAGTGTCGCGATATCACGACATGTTGCTCCGTCGCGACCAAAAATGAAAAGTTGTCGCGATATCACGACATGTTGCTCCGTCGCGGCCAAAAATGAAAAGTTGTCACGATATCGCGACATGTTGCTCCGTCGCGGCCGAAAATGAAAAGTTGTCACGATATCGCGACATGTTGCTCCATCGCGGAAAAAATGAAAAGTTGTTGCGATATCGCGACATGTTGCTCCGTCGCGATAGTCGAAAATGAAAAGTTGTCACACCTAGAAATGAAAAGTTGTCGTGATTTCGTGACATGTTGCTCCGTCGCGGCTAGAAATGGAAAGTTGTCACGATTTCGTGACATGTCGCGTTTTCACGGCTAAGAGCAGCAGAATGCATCATGAAGAGAAAATGTCACGATATCGCGACGTGTTGTGAAATCGCGGGTCATAGAAGAGAGAGAAAGACAGAATGGAAAATTGTCGCGAAATCACGACATGTCACAAAATCATGGTCAAACCAGTCAAACAGGGCAAGGCACTAAAGTTGTCATGATATCGTGACCTGAAGCAGCAAGACATGCCAAATGAAAAGATGTCACGATTTCGCGACAGAAAGCAGCCAAGTGGTACAAAGATGAAAAGCGTCGCGATTTCGCGATAGGAAGCAGCCAAGGGGTACGAAGATGAAAAGCGTTGCAATTTCATGACAGGAAGCAGCCAAGGGGTACGAAGATGAAAAGCATCACGATTTCATGACAAGAAGTAGCCAAGGGGTACGAAGATGAAAAGCGTCACGATTTCACGACAGAAAGTAGCCAAGGGGTACGAAGGAATGAAAAGGTGTCACGATTTCATGACAAAAAGTTGCCAAAGTGAACAGAATGAAAAAGTGTCACGATTTCGTGACATGTCGTTTTCACGGCCAGTAAAGCAAAACACAGCGAAAGAGAAAAATGTCACGATTTTGCGACAGGTTGCATTTGCACAACCCGAAAGAGAAAAACGTCACGATTTCGCGACAGGTTGCATTTGCTCAGCTGTTGACATAAAAATGTCATGATTTCGTGACATGTCTCATTTTTGCGGTGCATGAAGGCGGACAAGGCTATTGACAGGAAAATGTCGCGATATCGCGACATGTCTCATTTTTGTGATGAAAGAAGAAAAGCTAAGCTGCATACATAAAAACGTCGCGATATCACGACATGCTATTTTTGGTCGCGATTTATAGGGGGCCGTTACGAAACATGCAAAAAAGCCGTGAACACATGGCATAAAGGTGTAAGGGCTACAGAGGCATTACAGTTCACAGAGAAGATTAAGCGTCTCGATGTCGAACATAAAGTCAAAAACAATGAAGAGGCATGGGAAGGTGAAGCGATGCGATCTGGGAGATGAAGTGAAGCGTCACGGGCGAAGTAGAGAGCATTGCTAGAAAGTATAAAAGCAGAGGCATAGATTGGTACAGGGGTCAAAAAACCACTGCAGGTAGAGTTGCAGAGCCAAAGGCAATAAGCCATTTTGGGCCTGCTTTTGTGGTGTTTTTCTTCCACTTTGTCTAGATATTTCCTTTACATTGGACTGGGTAGGAAATTGTTGTAAGTAGAGTTGCAGTGCTGAAGGCTAGAGGGCCATTCTGGGCCTGCTTTGAGGCTATTTTCTTCCATAGACTAGGTTTGGGAAACCAGAGATTCTATTGTTGTATAATGACCAATTTTTAATACAAAAAATTCAGAGAGTTGCACCTCATTGGCAAGAAAGAAGGAGTTATTTTCTGCATGCAGGATTGAATGTTTATCTTTCCCCTTTTCATATTTCTAGGCTTATAGGTGAAGTTTAATGCAAGTTCTCTTGGTTGCTTCATGCGAATGTCTAAATCTGAAAAATCATAGTTAAAACCCTAGAGACCAGCACCTAACTTATCTAGATTGTGCGTGTTTTGCAGGTTCAATAGGTTAGGTTGTATGCAGGAAAACCTCATTAGCTTCGGTTTTGTCAAAATAGGATAGCATCATACTGAATGCACTTTTTATTTTTCTTTCACATTTTATTTTCATTTTTTTTTTGCACTTTATTTTTACAGGTATTAAAAATAAAAAATAAAAATAAAAAACTAAAAATTCCAAAATCCGAAAATAGAAAATTTCCATTTCAAGGCCAGAATTTCATTTTTAGTTTTATTTTTCATTCATGAGCCGATGATGACATTCCCTTCATGAAAATTCCAATTTCATTGAAGGAGTTCTGTTTTATGGCATTTTATCAATTTCCACTTTGAAGTTACAACATGGTCATATAGGGACCAAATCACATTTGCTTTATTCGGGTTCAACGAACAATCATTAAAGTTTCACAGTAAAATAAACCAACATTGCCCCTTGTTTTCAGTTACTTGCAACCACTAAGGTGTTCCAAGCATTTTAATTGAATATCTTTATTTGAGATTATTAATACACGAGATGTAAAATGCTAACATAGCGGAACCTTGGAGAAATTGTTTATTAAATTTCTTTGCAAGAGAGGATTTAGAACCCAAATCCTATCGGAGAGTGTGTTTTCACAATCGGGTGAAAATACCACTCAACAGATTGGCGCTAGAAGGAGGGCTGGATGGGTTTATTTTAGTGAGATTTAAATTTTTTGTATATTTCATGCCCTACTGATTGTTATCTTTAGTCTTCTAACACCACTCAACAGATTGGCGCTAGAAGGAGGGCTGGATGGGTTTATTTTAGTGAGATTTAAATTTTTTGTATATTTCATGCCCTACTGATTGTTATCTTTAGTCTTCTAACACCACTCAACATATTGGCGCTAGAAGGAGGGCATGAAAAGGTTTATTTTATCATGATTTTAGATGCTACAGGTTTATAATTGTTTGAGAGCTTTACATTGCTAAATATTTCAAGTCCATTTGATTAGCATCTTCGGCCTCCTCTAACACCACTCAACAGATTGGCGTTAGAAGGAGGGCCTGAACTGGTTTATTTCACGGTGATTTAAGTGCTACAGGGATTTAAATTTTGAATATTTCATGCCCTGTTAATTGTTATCTTTAGTCCTCTAACACTCGGCAGATTGTTAAAAGGAGGGCCTGAATTGGTTTACTTTATTCTATTTTTAAGCAATTCAGGTATGTTGTATATCATTCTAAAGCTTTTTGATTGTTCATACAGAAATAATGTGATTTGATTTAATTTTGAAAATTTTGGTTTTGACTAGCAAAGTGTTGTTTCCATGCAATTACTTTTCATTTTATTTTAATGAATACATCTCTTAGTTGATGCTAACTTGATTTTTTTATACATTGTAGGTTGAATATTCAATAGATTTGGTTCTAAAATTACATTTTGAGTTCACTAATGGCAACATTTGAGGAGCAAATTGTATCCCTAAGAGCTGAAATAACATCTCTAAGAGAAAGAATGGTATCTACAATGGAGGATCATTATAAGGGTTTGTCTATACATGTGATACCCTATCATATTCCTACAATGTTATTGGATTTTTTACGGTGTTTTAATCAAGAGGTGCCACTAGAATACTTGCAAAGACTGCATGTCTACAAGAATACATTGTGTCAATTCCAGATTTTCTATGAGGAGGTGGCTTGTAAGTTATTTGCATACATTTTGGATGATAGACCATTCTTTTGGTATAGCCAACTACCCATGGAGGTTAGGACTTCTTGGATACAACTAGAAGCAACCTATCTTTATCATTTTGGTAATCAGGTTGACTTAGAAATCTTAAAAAATCGGTTTACCTCCATATGTAAGGAGCCTAATGAATCCTTGAGTCAATTCAATGGAATATTTCATGAGTTGCACTCCCAAATGTGGGAAAATTTTAACACATTAGAAGAGGAAGCCATGGAAGTATACCTAGGAGCCATACACCCCACACTTGCTTCACACATTGAGGAAAAAATGAGTGGTTTGTCTCTAGAGAAAATCCATGAGATCTTGGAAGAGATAGAACGACAAGGTCTTGAAGAAGAAAAGGCACAACATGTTCACATGAGAAATTGTTCTTTTGATGCCAACCTACACCAACCATCAAACATAGCACCCTCCACTCCAATGATACCTAAGGTGAATGATCAAGGGGATGAATTTGAATATCCAAATTTTACGACCACCTTAGATGTAGTCCAAGAGGAGGTGCAAATTGCTAAGACAACATCCACTAGTGAGGAGTATGTAGAGATACATGATTATCTAGATGAAGGGGTTCTAAATTCAACAATGTTTGAAATATGTGATAGGACGGAAGCTACCATAGAATTGAATGAAGTGGTTGAAAGTGAAATTGGAGAAAAACCAATAAATGAATTTGAAGACATGATAGAGTTTCACCACTTGTTCTTGGAAGATACTATTGATGAGATGCATAAAATTAATGATCAAGAAATTCTTCACCCTCCAAATTATGATAAAATTGAATCATGGGTTACTAATTTGGACGATGATAGCCTTACAAATTTGAATTCAAGAAATGACCCACTTTTGGAAATAATTGAACCATCTAAGGAAGGTGAAGATGAATTTGATGAGAAACACATTGATGAATTGGAAGATGTTGAAGAAGTAGTTGAACGTCACCACTTGATTTTGAAAGATGATTATTATGAGGCTTGGAAGAAGTGGGAAGACTTCACTCACTCCAAAACTGCTAATGAAACTTGTGTGCCAATTGATATATAGGACAACATAATTGCCTACTCAAAGGAAGATATTACAACTCCTGTACAATTTGAGGATGTTTTGGAAGAGGGTTTCAAATCTCATCAAATTTTGGAAGATTATAATGATTCTATTACCAAGGACAAAGAAGAAAAAGAATTTATGAATGAATCAAAAGATCATGCCACAAACATCATGGAATTTCATTCCATGGATCTGGATGACGATTTTTACAATGGTTGGGGGAGATATGATAATGCATTCTTTTCTCACATCCCTATAAATGAAACTCATATTTCACTTGATATGCAGGATGTTGAACCTTCTACATCATACGAAGATCTCATATTCACAAGATTTGAGAAGGTTGCAAAATTCGATCATGTTGAACATAAATTCATTGAAGATGCGGATACAAGTTTGCATGATGATTTTGAGGATTCAAATGAAGAGATACCATGGATAGTGAACAAAGAATTGGAACCAAATGACAAAGAGATTGATCAATTGGAAGCAACTCAAATGAAGGATCATCAAGATGAGTCATGGGACATACACTTTGACCAAGAATGTTTGAGGATTGAAAAGGATGACCATATTTTGAATTTAAATAATGTTTATGGTGAAATGTCATTAAAGGTGAATGAAAAACAAGGTATAATTTCTAATCACACCTTTGATAACATTGTTTTAATGAATGAAAAAGAAGTTGATGCACTTGAATTGTTAAATCAAATTCATCAACAATTACTAATTGAATCTAGGGTAAAAACTTTTAATGATCCTAATTTAGTAAATATCCTAGATGCTTGCAAAATGTTGCACAAATTTGATTGGCCTACAAATTTGGAAAATGATTTGGCTTTAAAATTTTTAGAAATAGGCTCTTTCTTACAAAGTCTCATTTTGGATAAAGAGAGCCTAGTTCTAAATCATGAATGGAATTATGAGATTTATACTTTAAAGAATAGACAAGATAAAATTGAATATCAATTATTGTCTAATCAATTTAGTAATTTGAAGCTCACCTATGAGAATACTAATGGAACTAAATTTAATTGGTGGGGTGAGAGAGGAAAGTTGAAGTGGGTTGCATTGTTTGGTCTAATATTGTTTTTTTTGGATTCCTACAACATTTGGCATGCACATCATGTTATATTTTTGTTGAAATGTTCTAATCATGTTTGGGATCCGGGAAAGTGATAGTCCAAGCTTTGCATCATCTTGTATTATATTGTACATTTGTATATAGGTTTTGATTTTTGGTTTTGGTTTGTGTTTTCAAGTTTCCTTTTAGGGATTGCTATTTGGATTTGGATTTAAGTTGTGTGTTGGTCCTTTGGACATTTTTGGTTTGTTTATGAAAAAAAAAAAAAAAAATTGTTTTTTGAGATGTCAACTTATGCCTAAAATCAGGAGAATATGAAACATTGGAATTGTATTGTAGAAAGCTCCACAAGTAACACAAACATTTAAATAATATCGTTTGAATCTTGTGATGCATGAAGTTGTCAGTTTTGCAAATTATGGCAAAGTAGGTGGTATACTCCATCCACAATTCATAAAGCAATGCATCTCATGTCACATTCCATTTTGCATATATCATTCCATCTCTAGTTACATATCCATTTTCATGAGCAATCATTGAGAAGGTGTCAAATCCTCTTAGGGTTATTCTATAACATGAAACATATAAAAAAAAAATCCTAAGGTTGGGAACTGATGCCCGAACTATCTTGAACCAAGCACGTTCTATGCACATTAAAGAGAATCTTGAGCAAAATGGTCAAAACCATACTTGGATGAAAAGGTGAGGTGAAAAGAATATTTCATGTCTGTCCTATCATGCAACATAATCCTTAAAAAAGTGGTTTTTACCACTTCCATCAAGCTTAAAGTCTAAAACCAGAGTAGTAAGGATAGGATTAAATCCTCATCGAACTTAGGTTGAGGATCCAATTCCCCAAAGCTCTGATTTGACCCACATGGAGTAGTAAGGATAGGGCATAATTCTCATCTTACCTAGGTTGAGAATCCGATTCCCCAAAGCTTCCATTTTTCCCATTTCATCATAAAGCTTGGATTGGAAGGATCGTACTACATGTCCTCTACAAAGGATGGGTAGTCATCCCAAAGGTCCAAGTAATAAAATTAACTAATATTTCCCATTTTGTCTTAATATTGGATTGGAAGGATCGTACTACATGTCCCTAGCAAGGATGGGTAGTCATCCCAAAGGTCCAAGAAATAAAAAAATTAATATTTCCCATTTCATAAATCTTGGATTGGAAGGATCGTACTACATGTCCCTAGCAAGGATGGGTAGTCATCCCAAAGGTCCAAGAAATAAAAGAAAAAGAATGAATGAAGCCAAGTCAGGGATTATGGGGTTAAGTATGCTCATGCGTGGCAACATGTCTTGTCTAAAAGCAAGACCACTGATTGCTCATATGGATAGACTAGCTTGACCATTTCATCCATAACTGGTTAAATCATTTTGTTCAAGATGAGGTAATGAACTCCAAATCAGAATAGTAAGGATAGGGTTAAATTCCCATCTCGCTTAGGTTGGGAATCCTATTCCCCAAAGTTCTGATTTCACTTACACTTGCATAGGGGTTCAAGATGGTAGTGACACATAACCAACTTTGGGATCTAATAAATTAATTCAGTATACATATATTTATTTGGCCTTAAGAGGGTTTGATAGTTTTGATATGTTTGTTCATGATATTAGAAGGTTTGAGCCTTTGCAATGCAGGTTGTTATATCTTTAGCATCTTCATCATGCATTAAATCCTGCACAAATTATTCATAGCCTTGCATACAAATCATAAGTGAAACTGACAATGGAATGTTGATCAAGTTTAAGCGATAGGGAATGAAAACACATTGCACACACCGAGCTGATACTTAATGATTCTAATGTTTCATGTATTTCTGATCTATCGGTATTAGTTTATCCTTTATGTGCTGACGCTTGTATCTAAGCTTCTATATTTCAGGTTGGGTTCTCACCAAAATGCTCGGGAGCATTTGACAGCGGAGTCGCCATTTGTTGTGGCTGATCCACAACACACCCCAAAATTGGGGACCCACCTTTTTTGCATGCTTTCAAAGAAGACCGCAGTGGCCCAGATGCTAAAAAAATCAAAGGAAGAGCAAAATATAGCAAGAAAAAGAAAGTGTCACGATATCGCGACATGTTGCTCCGTCGCGACCAGAAATGAAAAGTTGTCGCGATATCATGACATGTTGCTCCGTCGTGGCCGAAAATGAAAAGTTGTCACGATATCGCGACATGTTGCTCCATCGCGGAAAAAATGAAAAGTTGTCGCGATATCGCGACATGTTGCTCCGTCGTGGCCAAAAATGAAAAGTTGTCATGATTTCACGACATGTTGCTCCGTCGCGGCCGAAAATGAAAAGTTGTCACGATTTCGTGACATGTTGCTCTGTCGTGGCTAGAAATGGAAAGTTGTCACGATTTCGCGACATGTCACGTTTTCGCGGCTAAGAGCAGTAGAATGCATCATGAAGAGAAAATGTCACGATATCGCGACGTGTTGTGAAATCACGGGTCATAGAAGAGAGAGAAAGACATAATGGAAAATTGTCACGAAATCGCGACATGTCACAAAATCATGGTCAAACCAGTCAAACAGGGCAAGGCACTAAAGTTGTCGCGATATCACGACCTGAAGCAGCAAGACATGCCAAATGAAAAGATGTCACGATTTCACGACAGAAAGCAGCCAAGTGGTACAAAGATGAAAAGCG
This sequence comes from Wollemia nobilis, assembly GCA_028583015.1. NCBI lineage: Eukaryota > Viridiplantae > Streptophyta > Pinopsida > Araucariales > Araucariaceae > Wollemia > Wollemia nobilis. The sequence continues at coordinate 8,916,638 of JAQPPZ010017095.1, forward strand.
TCACGATTTCGTGACAGGAAGCAGCCAAGGGGTACGAAGATGAAAAGCATCACGATTTCACGACAGGAAGCAGCCAAGGGGTACGAAGATGAAAAGCGTCATGATTTCATGATAGAAAGCAGCCAAGGGGTACGAAGATGAAAAGCATCATGATTTCACGATAGGAAGCAGCCAAGGGGTACGAAGATGAAAAGCATCACGATTTCACGACAGGAAGCAGCCAAGGGGTACGAAGATGAAAGGCATCGTGATTTCGTGATAGAAAGCTGCCAAAGTGAACGGAATGAAAAAGCATCATGATTTTTTGGCATGTCGTGTTTTCACAACCAATAAAGAAAAACACAGCGAAAGAGAAAATGTCATGATTTCATGACAGGTTGCATCCTGCACAACCCGAAAGAGAAAAACGTCGCGATTTCATGACAGGTTGCATTTGCTCGGTTGTTGACATAAAAATGTCATGATTTCGTGACATGTCTCATTTTTGCGATGCATGAAGGCGAACAAGGTTGTTGATAGGAAAATGTCACGATATCGCAACATGTCTCATTTTCGCGGTGAAAGAAGAAAAGCTAAGCTGCATACATAAAAACGTCGCGATATCGTGACATGCTATTTTTGGTCATGATTTACAGGGGGTCATTACGAAACATGCAAAAAAGCGTGGAACACGTGGCATAAAGGTGTAAGGGCTACAGAGGCATTACAGGTCATAGAGAAGATCAAGCGTCTCGATGTCGAACATAAATTCAAAAACAACGAAGAGGCGGGGAAGGTGAAACAAAGCGATCTGGGAGATGAAGCGAAGCATCACAGAGTGAAACAGAGAACTGCACCAGAAAGTATAAAAGTAGAGGCATAGATTGGTACAAGGGTCAAAAAACCACTGCGGGCAGAGTTGCAGAGCCAAAGGCAATAAGCCATTATGGGCCTACTTTTGTGGTGTTTTTCTTCCACTTTGTCTGGATATTTCCTTTACATTGGACTAGGTAGGAAATTGCTGTAAGTAGAGTTGCAGTGCTGAAGGCTAGAGGGCCATTCTGGGCCTACTTTGAGGCTATTTTCTTCCATAGACTGGGTTTGGGAAACCAGAGATTCTGTTGTTGTATAATGACCAATTTTTAATACAGAAAATTCAGAGAGTTGCACCTCATTGGCAAGAAAGAAGGAGTTATTTTCTGCATGCAAGATTGAATGTTTATCTTTCCCCTTTTCAGATTTCTAGGCTTATAGGTGAAGTTTAATGCAAGTTCTCTTGGTTGCTTCATGCGAATGTCTAAATCTAAAAAATCACAGTTTAAACCCTAGAGACCGAACTCTAACTTATCTGGATTGTGCGTGTTTTGCAGGTTCAATAGGTTAGGTTGTATGCAGAAAACCTCATTAGCTTCGGTTTTGTCAAAATAGGATAGCATCATACTGAATGCACTTTTTATTTTTCTTTCACATTTTATTTTCATTTTTTTTCTGCACTTTATTTTTACAGGCATTAAAATAAAAAATAAAAATAAAAAACTAAAAATTCCAAAATCTGAAAATAGAAAATTTCCATTTCAAGGCCAGAATTTCATTTTTAGTTTTATTTTTCATTCATGAGCCGATGATGATATTCCCTTCATGAAAATTCCAATTTCATTGAAGGAGTTCTATTTTATGGCATTTTATCAATTTCCACTTTGAAGTTACAGCATGGTCATATAGGGACCAAATCACATTTGCTTTATTCGGGTTCAACGAACAATCATTTAAAGTTTCACAAGTAAAATAAACCAACATTGCCCCTTGTTTTCAGTTACTTGCAACCACTGAGGTGTTCCAAGCATTTTTATTGAATATCTTTATTTGAGATTATTAATACACAGATGTAAAATGCTAACATAGCGGAACCTTGGAGAAATTGTTTATTAAATTTCTTTGCAAGAGAGGATTTAGAACCCAAATCCTATCGGAGAGTGTGTTTTCACAATCGGGTGAAAATACCACTCAACAAGTCTCTTCCCAAGATTGCATTAGATCACAACCCTATTCTACTTGAGGTTCCCCAAAAGTCCTCCCTAAATAAGCCTTTCAAGTTTGATGCAATGTGGACCAAGCATAAGGACATTAAAAATAAAATGAATCAATGGTGGAGGATTAGTTTCTAGGGTAGCCCATCTTTCAAACTAGCCCAAAATTTAAAAATGGTAAGAGATAACCTTAAAAAGTGGAATAAGTTTTTGGGAACTTGTTTGAAAATAAAAAAAAGGCAAGTGAAATTCTAAGTGTCATCGAAAGGAGCATTGAAAATGACCATTATGATGAAGCAACCAAATCCGAAGAAAAAAACTCTCTTGGCTGAATTCCACAACATTCTCGCCTACGAAGAAATATATTGGAGGTAGAAGTCGAGAGCTTTCTGGATTAAGGACAGGGATTCTAACTCCAAATTTTTCCATGTGACCACCCCTAGAAACAGAAGCAACAACAAAATAAAAAATTTGATGAAGGGAGATGGATCCAATGTTATTGATGTTCAAGAAATCAGAAAGGAAGTTGTGACTTACTTAAGCAACCTTGTAGGAGAAGAAGTGTAATGTCAGGCCAATGCTAAAGACATTCTCTTGAGGGCCATTCCTTGAGTTGTTGACAATGATATGAATAGGAATCTCACTGATCCTTTATTAGATGAAGAAATCAGAGAGGCTCTATTCTCCATGGATCCTGATAAATCCCCAGGACCTGATGGCTTCTCTCCCTATTTTTTCAAACCTATTGAGATATAGTTAGGGCTAATGTATGTGAGGCAATCAGGGAGTTCCAGACTTCCAGACACATTCCTAGAAGCTATAACTCCATGTTTATTGCCTTGATCCCCAAAGGGGCAGATCCAAAAACAATGGTAGATTACAGACCTGTGAGCCTTTGTAATGTATCCTACAAGATCCTCACCAAATTGATCGTAATTAGAATGAAGAGCATCCTACCATTTATCATTGACAAATTCCAAGGGAGTTTGGTCCAAGGGAGATATATTATTGATGGGGTCATCATGGTTCATGAAGCTCTCCATTTAGCCAACCAAACCAAGAAATCTTCCTTTGCCCTGAAACTTGACATGAACAAAGCTTTTGACCACATAAATTGGGAATTTCTAGAGACAGTATTGGTTAAATTTGGCTTTCATCATCAGTGGGTTAAACTTATTTGAGGTTGCATTCAGAAACCCTGGTTCTCTGTATTGGTGAATGGGTCCCTGGATAGTTTTTTCAAAGCCGTAGGGGATTGAGGCAAGGGTATCCTATCAGTCCTATGCTCTTCATCCTTGTGGCTGAATATTTGGGTAGGACTATCAAATTTTATTGCTCCACAGGCCTGATAGCAGGTATCAAGGCCACATCTCAAACGACCCCTGTCCCTCATCAACAATTTTTTGATGACACTCTAATGCTTTCCTTAGCTTTGGTGGAAGAGTCTAAAAGGATCAAATTCATTCTAAACCTGTATGAGGAGGCAGCTAGTCAGAAGGTTAATTTCAGCAAAAGCAAAATATTATTCCTTAACACCCCTATCCCTAGGAAAATCATGATCACAGGGATTTTGGGGTGTGCTATCACCTCATTGTCTACGTCCTATCTAGGTCTACCACTTTTCACTAGGGCTCCTTTGGGAGTTATGTGGAAAAATGTGGTTGAAAGAATCCAAAAAAGGCTTGTTGGATGGAAAGATCATTTCTTATCTCAAGAAGGGAAAGCTACCCTAACTATGGCCTTGCTACAAAGTGTCTCGGTCTACTTTCTATCAGCTTTCAAGGCCTCGACTCGAGTATTCCAAAAAATTGAGCAGTTGCAAAAAACAAAATTATGGTAAGGCTCTGAAGGCAAGAATATGATCCATCTAGTTGGGTGGAGCAAAGTTTGTCAACCCAAAGATCAAGGAGGCCTAGGTCTTAGGAGAATTTCCCACCTAAACATAGCCCTGTTAGGGAAACAATCATGGCAAGCCCTCACAAATGCAGAGAATGAGTGGATAGCCATTATGAAAAGTAAATATATTCAAGGATCCAATACTCTTAACACTCCCATTCTTATGAGAGGTTCTTTTATCTGAAAATATATTCTAGCTAGCAGAGACATTGTGAAAAAATGTATAAGATGGATAGTCGGGAGGGGCTCGAAGATCAAATTCTGGGAGGACAGATGGTCTACGCAAGAGGCTTTGCTTTCAGATCCCAGGATACCAAGACTTAAAAATTATACTGATAATAAATTTGGACCTTAGGTGTATGATTTCCTAAGTCAAGAGGGAGGTAATTTGAGATGGAAACCTATTAGGGATTAGGGACTTTAGGGTGAATAAATGGATTTAGAAGTTGTCCTTTCTCAAGAATTCATTTCTAAAAGAGCATAGGATGATCACCTGAGGTGGGACACGAATGAGAGTGGTGAATTCTCAATAAAATCCACTTACATGATGATTATTGGCCATGATGATCCTCCGTTCGAAACCAATATGGTTTGGATCCGTAAGCTGATCCCCAAAATAGCTCATTTCGCATGGATGGTGATTCAAGGAAAAATACTCACCATCAAAAACATGATAAGAAGAGGTATGTTTTTGCCTAACAGGTGTTATTTATGTAGGAATAGTTGGGAATCCATTCATCACATTTTTTTAGAGTGCCCTTGGTCTGTAGCCATCCTTAATGGATTATTCCAAACCTTTAATATCTCCTAGGTCCAACCTGCCACCATTTTGGAGTTTTTCTATCAGTGGCCTTCTCCCTTCAGAAGCCTTCAGCTTAGGTTCCTCTGGAATATTTGACTCCACCATTACATTTGGCAGATATGGTTAGAAAGGAACCACAAAGCCTTTTTTGATTCTAACCTCGACCCATTTTTGGTTTTCAACAAAATCCTAATTTTTTCCAAAGAGAACCTAAGCATCCTCCCTCCAACTACCCAAACCATTCCCTTGCAAGAAAGAATCCTTTCCCAATATCTTGATATATCCTTAGAGGAGTCTCAAGGTGTGATTAATCCCCATACAAGGATGGAGACTAGGTGGCCCGCCATCGGTGGGATGGATCAAATTCAATTTTGATGGGGCAGCCAAGGACAATCCTGACAAAGCTGGAGCTGGAGGGGTGGTGAGATATCATCATGGTAAAGTTGTTTTTGCCTTTTTTGAAAACATTAGGATCTAGACTAATAATGAAGCCAAGGCATGGGTGTTGTGGTATGGTCTGCAAATGCTCCAAGAGGTCCAGAGTAAATTTTATGTGGAATGGGATTCCCTCAATATTATCAACCTTGTTAACAATAAAATAAAACCTTCCTGGAGGATCGGGGCCCTAATAAATGAAGTTAGGATCCTTTCTGATGGGGGTGAAGAAAAGAAGGCCCAACACATGTTGCGTGAAGCCAAAAATGCAGCGGATAAGCTGGCAAACATCGAGGTGGAGGTTGACGGAATGATCACATGGATGAATGAGGTCCCAGGTGACATGGAAGAAATCATCCTTTTTGAATCTTGATGAGGTGGATTTCAAGCTGACATATCACGTGCAGTGGGCAGAGGGCCCAAATTAGAAGGTGTTTCCCAGTGGTCACACCTATATTGGAAAGAGTATTTAGCAAGACCAAGGCCAACGTGGAAAATTAGTTAACAAGGTGGCATAACTCTGAGGTGGTGGACCTTGTTCCTAAATATGACATTTATACCATAAGGACCTACTGTGGGATTAGGAGCAAGTTTCCGTACATCTTTACATACGCGAGTGTTGTTTCCAAGAGAAGGTGGCATATCATGAGGTTTCTCCTACCCATTGTTATCATTATTGTTTAGATAATAGATCCTAAGAGATATGACAAGGCATACGGTGGCACGATCCCTATGATGAAGTGGCTTTCCAAGATAATGATGCTCAAAGGCACACTTCTAGAACTAGCACGATCTTTAAGGAACCAACTTTGGACAACATAAAATTGCCAAGGTTCCACCCTCATATTAGTACCTACTACAATAGGGTTATGTTCGAAACTATGAGTTTAGAGCTCCACGATACTCTTGAGAGGAATCTGATGGTAACCCTTCCAAATATGATTTACATTGAGGCCAGCATGGTGGTCATGGAGCCTGCTACTTAGGCTATTTTGATTGATAGAAATTTTACCCAATTTTTCAATCTATTCTCGGGTGTGGAGGATCAAATCACGCTGACTATGATAGAGACTTAGGAGGATGGCAGAGTGGAGATCCGGGGGCATGGATTTGTTATTGATGCCAATCTGCTAGTGACTATTACTAGAAAATAGGTTAATGGAAGGTCGATTCATCGATAGAAGCACCACTGGGAGGTGGAGTTGAAAGAATTCAAGGACAATCCAAAAATTTACAAGGAGGGAAAGAATGATCTCACAAGGATGGACCTGTTGACGCCCTGTAACATGGTAATGAAGAATGTCCTTGAATTTATCATGGTAGAAGACCCTGGTAAAGTGCTTCTGAGCTTTCATTACACCTTTATAAATTTCTTCAGGGATGTAAACCCCATTAGCATCCTGCAATTCCTGATGAACTCCCTCAATCACACCATTACCTTGTCCTGCAAAAAGAAAGGCTTCTCAATGCCCACGCACCAAGGCCTACTTAAGGTTATCTATAAATTTGTCCTTAACAATGTTCTCCAACCTAATAAAAATAAAAAATCTCATACTTGGATGATTAGAGTGGTGCAACTCATAAAATTAGATTTCTCTAATTGTTTCCTAAAATAAAAAATCTCCTCTTCAAGCATGTTGTAATTATACACTTTTTCACAAACTCTAAGCTTGAGATCTTCAACTATCTTTTGGGACTCTTCTACATGAATTTTCAAATCTGCATTTATCTTGTTTGCATCCTCAAGACTACATGTGAGTTTCTTGTTCCCCTCAACTTGAAATTTTAGATCATTTAGTGCACCATCAAAAATTTTATTAGCCTCTTCAATCTAATTTTTCAAATATGCAATTTGATTATTTGCATATTTTAGTTTTTGTGCATACCTTTTATTCTTCTTCACCTTTTTATCATACTTCTCAAGGGCATAGGCTAACTCTTATTCAAAGTCCATCTCAGATTCATCTTCCTTTGTGTATTCAACCTCATTTTTATTTTATTCTAAGGACATAAAAATAACCTCACCTAAATCATTTTCAGAGTCACTTTGCACACTATCTTTGAAAGCACTATCCTCATGGGTGATTAAGCTCCACTTTTGGAAGTTTCTTCTGAATTTTGCAAATTTCTTCTTGCTACCTTCTCCTTTTTCTTTAGGCTTGTCTTCATCATAAATATTCTCTTTTTAGGGACATCTTGTTGCAAGGTGACCAATTCTTCCACAATTGAAGCATTTGAGTGGAATTTTTCCCTTGTACTTGTCTCTTCCTCTTTGCATCTTTATCACAAAGTTTGCCTCTTCTTCATCTAAAATTTCATCCTCTTCCTCTTTCACATTAATATTCATGTTTTTAAAATATTTTAAGGCTGCCTATTTTTCTTTAGGTTTGTCTTTGCCTATCCTCATCTCATAGGCTGTAAGTGACCCATGTAGCTCATACATAGTCAAAGTATTAAGATATTTTGATTCTTCAATAGTTGAAACCATTGAATCAAATATTGTAGGGAGTGATCTTAGAACCTTCTTCACAACTACGAATTCTGAAATTGTTTCACCAAGACCTCTAATTGCATTTACAACCTTATTCACTTGAAGCATAAAAGCAACAATATCATCATCTTCATCCTTTTTTAAAATTTCAAACATAGCTCTAAAAATATGCAAATTGGCTTATTTTACGTCTACATCACCTTCATTAATGACCTTCAATTTGTCTCATATTTCCTTCTAAGTGTTGAGACCTATAACCTTAACCAAATCACAAGGAGCAATAACACATATGATAGCATTAGTAGCATCCACATCATTGTTATATTCTTGTATGGCAACAGGATCAGTGGGAGGTGTAACAGGGATGGTATAGCCATTTTTCATAGACAACATAACACCCATACCCAAATAACCAAGGTATCTCATCATCCTATAGCTCCAAAAGGCATAATATTTTCCATCAAATAGAGGGGGCTTATTTGGATCACAACTAGCCATTGTGAGGACCTACCCTAAATTATTAAGCTTGTAAATTGGGCAGCCTGGATATGATACCAATTGTTGATATCACAATGGCACTAAGAGGGAGGTGAATTAGTGACTTAAACAATTTTTTCAAACCCTCTAAATATGATTTTTTTTTAATATAAATTTTAGGAAAGAAAAGAACATAACTTCAAATCCACACAAGACACATAAAATGACATCACATAACACAAGGATATAACTGGGAAACCCAATATGAGGAGAATACCCTGGTGAGAAAAAGTACCCTGAGTCTACTGCTCATATTGAGCCTCACTGCAAATGAAGTACAATGATGTTTTTATCAATGGGGCCAAATGGAGCCCAATGAAAGGAAATGGTTCAAATGGATACACATCCAAAATGATTCTTCACCCACACCTACCACACTTTTGATCTAAAATATGATAAAATAAATGGCATAAGAATACCTACAATGAAAGTAGAACACACAATAGTGTGCAAGTACAAAACTCACCATATACAACTGTTGTAATGTGAATAATGAATCAAGAAAACCCATACAAATGAAATAACATTTCAGAACTATCACAACACATACAAATTATATAACAATATTATCTAAATAACATGCTCAATATACACCCACAACTACAATAACAAAGTCTGAAGTATTCACACTCTGTTGAAAATTTAGCAACATTTCGGTAGCACCTCGTTACGCACACCAAAAATCCATAGAAACAATGAAATGCTATATTATATATATATATATATATATATATATATATATATATATATATATATATATATATATATATATATAGGATAATTAATAGGGAAAAAATTGTTTCCAAAACCATGTGCAAAAAAAACACTCCAAAAACCACACACCTAGCTTAGGAAATTACCAATTTCAACATTGAAATTTAAAATAACTTCCATATGGGCACTCCACACTCCACCAATCATATCTAACCTATAATAACACTCCAAAAATGATATTCCATGACCACTACAGTAAATGGTACCAATATGGATGCCACTTCCTCAAAAATTTCCAAACAATATGCATAAGATATCCCAAATACTATCGAAAATAGCTCCACACTACACCACATAACTCCAAAATGGGTCCCACCAAGAGTTAATGACTTATTTTCCAATTTTCCACATTATGCAACATAAAATTAAATTATATTCACTAGGAATATGACCCCTATCACCTATGTTGCTTAAAAAGTTAATTAAATGTATTTTTCCCTCAATTCCTAAGTCCTAGAACATATTCCAAGGAACTTGGAGATGACAAAGAGTGGAAAATATTAAATTAAATAATTAAACCAATGATCATAGGATAAATAATATATTACAACACATATGAGCAATAATCCATGCCACAAAAAATAAAAAATTAATTTTCTCACCAAAATTGCCTCTGAACTAGCTGTGCTTGAAAACACACTGTGTTATGCAAACATATATAAATTTGTAGGATGACCACCAATATGAATGGAAAATATGAATACCATATAGGATTCCATGTATAATGGTGTTGTAAACAATTAAAAAACTCCAAGAGGCCATCATATATTAACCTATGCAAAGTTTTTTATTAAAATTTTGTCTTCATTATCTAAAAAACACCACATCTACCAACTTTGTTTTGGTTTCCATTGGAAGCACCATCAAAATTACACTTGATGGATCTATGTTTTAGAAATTTTAATACTAATGTTAGTTTATATAGATACATTGCATTAATACTTGTATTGCATATCATCCTTACATCTATCTTCAAAATAAGTATTCAAGTGAGTGAGCAAATAGATACAATATATTTTCATATTTGAGACTTCTATTGATGAGCAACATGCTTATATATATTTTGAAAGAGATACAATAATAAAAATACAATATTATATATGATTATAATAGCTATATTTGAAATATTTTTTATTGCTTTCATGTTATAAATTTTAATGAATAATGACATGACCAATCCTCCATATAATGCTTAATGGTTTATATTTGTTAAAAAAATCAGACATTTTATTAAATCTTCTCAATAATGATGAAGTAATCTATAATTCTTACCTTTTGAACCTTTTTTAACCAAATTTAATTTTTCATGAGTTCCAAGACATATATGGCCTAACCTTGTACATACACCTTGTTAGCTGGCATGACATATCCTAAATATTGTACTCGGTAAATCATTAGGTACCAACGTGAAATATACCCTCGTCTAAAATTAAATTTAGTTGGCTAAATTTTTTATAAATTTATGTTATAAAATTAGATAAACTACCAATTGATTTTTCTTGGTAGGCACATGTGTTCAAATAGTTGAACTCTTAACTAGATCCAATAGTCTAAACAAATATTCTATTAGGCATGTGGAAATTCAACGGAAAACTTATTTTGCTCTTTTGAATTTAATGGACAAATTATTTTTATCCTACTATCGATTAAGCTTACTCTAATGGCTATAATCCAAGTTCGTATATATGCATATAAAATTAATTTGAGTGTAGGGGATAAGACAACATTTGATACCATCATTCTATATTGTCACCAGCACTAGTGTCATATTCAATGTTGGTCTTAACATCAACATCAACATCAACATCAATATCAACATCAATTACTAGGTTTGGTCTAAACTTTAAATTTAAAAGGGTCTTCTGAACATGCCACCATATCCCTCAACATTGGTGCCAATACCTTCTAACTTCGTGATAATTCCATATGTAGCATAAAAATTGAGTAGCATTGGATCTAACCATCAACCTTGGTACCCACCTAGAATTTTTACTAGATAAATTGACACAAACCTCTACTTTGTTATGAATACTTTTTTAGAATCCTTTTGCTTGATGCTAATCCAAACTTTGGTGCCATAATTATTATAGTGCTAAATACTTTAGTACTTTTCTAGTTGGTAATCATTATTTTGGCATCCATTATAAAAAAACAACTCCCAAAAATAGAAATAGTAATAGCAAACTCAAAATTCAAAAGAAAAATAATTAATTAGAGTAGTGATTCATATATATACAAAGAAATAAAACATTTAAAATAACAAATTCAAGATTCCAAATCTATACAAATTCTAACCACTGAAATATGTTCAAATGTAATGGTCACTTAGAGAGGGTAAAGTCTCATGCATACCTAAGACAACTTAAGTTAACTAGTATGAATGAATGAAACAACTAATAAATCTAATCCTAACGTTAAAAGGATGACTAACCTAATTCTATGATCCACATTAGCAATAATAAAGACAACCAACATGGCTATATTGGAGATGTTATATGGATTCCTTAGAAATATCTATCCTCAAAGCTAGAAATTATTGGAGAATACATATTGGCTTCCATGTCATATCCTCATCTACTAAATCCTACCACTTGATGAGGAACTCTTGCATCTAGTAAGACCAAAAATTATGTATGTGAGACTACAAAACTTCTTTTGGCTAGAGTTTGGTTAATTTTTATTCATAACATAGTGGAAGCTATTTTTAGGACCACAAATTTTGACTAATAACTTTTTTAAAGCAAGAAACACAAAATTTAGGGGTGGTGGGAAAAGTTGGGGGAAGCTTCAATTAATATGCCACTTTCTCAATGTGATAAACCACATTATGTGGGCCATGAAATTCAGGTTCCAAATTCTAAATAGACTTGGTACTCAAGGATAATTATTTATAAGGATGGATTCATAAAAGACTATACCTCCTACTACAATTATTCTCTTTGAGTAGTTTAAGTCTTACTATTATTTTATTTGGTTTTGGGTCTAACACAAATAATATTTAAGGATTTGGAGAACAAGTTGATGTTTGTGAATAAAATTATCTACTTGATCCACCTTAGAGGATCATAGAACATAGTATACCATGGATGAAGGTTTTTGGTCCTATTGTGCCTCAAATGGGGACATCTTGAGGGAAAGTGATAAGAAATATTTTACCATAATTTGGCTAAGTAATGTTAGTGAACCCAAAATTTTTACTTTTACTATATGAAATGGTGAAAGTAAGTAGCTATACATTTATTCACAATCTCTATTTGGCCATTTTATTTAGGGTGATAAGAAGAGGACATATTTAGTTAAGTACCAATAAGAGAATATATTTTTCTAAAACTTACTATTAAAACTAAAGCCATGATCATTGATAAATAACTAAGGAATACAATGTAGTTTGAACATAAAGTTGAGAAAGACCTTGGTTACCTTGTTGGTGGTGAAAGGGTAATAGGACACAAAAATGAGCATGTATTTTGAAATGTGAACTAAAACAAAAATTATTATTTTTCTTCTAATTTAGGATGGACCTCACTAAAATCCATCTAGATGTATTGAAATTGATGATTAAAAATAGGTAGGAATTGTAATAAGATAAGAAATTTAACTATTTTATCTTGTTTCTTTGGCATACCACACATTTACCTAGATGATTTTTTACATATGCTTTCATTTCTTTCCAATGAAAGGACTATTTTACTCATTTATAAATTTTTAAGAACTCAAAGTTCTCATATAGTGGGGAGGCATGTAATTCCTATAGAGTACTAATATTAACCATGGAAGAGTATGGAAGATAAAGATAATCCTTATTTTATAGGATCTCATCAACATATGAGAATAAATAAGGGGTCATATTATCAACCTCCACATCATGAATGATAAAAATACTCTCAAGATCTTAATTCCATTCCTCCCAAATATTCAAAATCCATTAATGCAAGAGGATTAAAGATAACATTGACATCAACGAAATCCTCATATTTAACAGAAATAACATCCAACATCATATTATCCTTTTTTATAACATATTTTGTCATTATATTGATAAAATTTAAAATCATTTAACCAACCACATGAATAATCACTTTCTCTTGTAATTTTACTCTTAGATGTGTAAGGGATTGACAAGAATATATGATACCCTAACTTGGGGTAAAACTTCATGAATTACCAACATCCCTAGATTTGGTCTAGAAGGTCATTACTATGAGGTAATGGATAGTTATTATTCATGGATATATTTTTCAAATCCCAATAATTAATACAAATATACCATCTACCATACTTATTTGGTATTACAATAATGAGGCTACTACAATGGTAAGAGTTAGGTCTAATGTTGCTCTAATTAATTATATATTGAATTTATCACTACCATACAATGGACTATTGTGTAGAGGAAAACTAAGAATCAAATTAAAGTGATGCTTTCTATATTAATCAAGTAACAATCCCTAAGGATCTCAAAATATATTCCAGTATGGATGCAGTTTGTCCATTTGTTGTGATTACATGATGTCTATTATCTTTAAAATATAATGGAAAACTTCTTGGTATTGTTAACACAACATTTTACTATGTTATTTATATGTATAATAGAATAAGGAGTATGTACATTATATTATTGGGTACCTTGTTCAATTTTACAACTTGATACCTTGATAGAGATCATTACAATGCAATAACTATTTAGGAAGTTTACAACTATTTGAAAATAAAAATATTATAAACAAAATATTTGTACAAAATAAGTACTATAAGAAGGTGGTGATTGGGACATGTCATGATTAAAACTTTAAAATAAAAGTAAATAGTAAAAGTGTCATTTTTAGAGTAAATTATGTTCATCACAAGATCAAGTATCTTGAGATATGATGTAAATAAAATGTATATTAATTTCATATAAAATCTATAGAAATTCTAAGATATGATAAAGTACATATAGAAGTATTATTAATCATTGATATTTCATGGCAATATTCCAAGAGGAGAAACTCTAGAAACATGTGATATTTTGACTATCTCATTTAATTATAAATATCTTAAGAAGATTCACATCTCTTAGCCATAATTATATTATTAAATTTTAAATATCTTGATATAATGAAAAGAGTCCAAAAAATATATCTCTTGTGTATGTTAACATTTGCCCATGTAGAGTTTTCTATTATATAATATCTAGCTCCATTGAGCCTATAAATAGGGAACAACCACCTATAGGTGGCAATTTGAACATTTGAGATATTAAGGGAGTGAAATTGGAGAGTACAAACTATCAAAACAAGATAGGCAAAGGAAGAGGGCCTCATTGTAAAGAGTGTATCTAAGGATTATCAAAGTAAGAGTGTGAAGTACAATTATTTATTGAGTCCATGAGAGGTGGAAGGTCAATAAGAGGGCCAATTACACTTGCTATGTAAATTTAGTCAATACCTATATAATATTGTATTTTGTATATGTAAAAAAATTATTTATATTCCCATTATGTCACCTTTGTTGTGCTCTCATTTTTACTACTATTTATCTTGTTCATACCATCATATATATCCCATTGTGTGTAAGTGTCGTATGTTAGCATACTATCACCATACAAAGTTTTTATGTCAAAGTAAAATACCATAACTAGAGGAGGGCTTGAGAAGATACTATATATGTGCCAACAATTTACATGCTTGGTTTCTTGGGACCATACCTTTTGTTAGTGGTGTTGTTTGATCTAACTATATCTTTTTCCCTTTACTAACATTCTTTTTACCCATCATTACATTTACTACAGTAATTTTAAATTTACCATATACTAAAATATTTTAATATTATCGTGATAATTCTAAGTTTACCTATAGTAAATCATTTTAACCATGGTAACTCTAGACTTTATTGTATGGTAAATTTTATTTACTAGGGTCTTTCCAGTTAATATCTCTATTCAATACTATCCTTGTGGGTCATTTTTACTCTGCTCATAGGTGTAGGTACATGTTGAGTATTGGTAAACAACACATGGAAATATTTTTGATAGTTTGTGATTACTCTATCATAGTTTATTATCCAATTTATCCTATGTTCATGTGTGTTTCAATACTTGATGTAAATTATTAAAGAATAAAATTGAAAAATCTAGTATACTTGGTATTAATAATACTCAATAATCAAATTCAGTCTCTATTAGCCATAATTACATTATTTTATGTTATGTAATTATTAGGGAATGATTGATGATTTAACCTTATATGAGGTTGGATAGTCACATCTTCCATGAGCATGAGATAATATTAATATATAAAGTTGAATGTGAAACATTAAAGAGTCTCTTCAAACTAAGAGAAACATTGCTATATAAATATGCATGTTATACATATGTTGATGTTAGTGATAAATAATATGATATTTTGTGATTAAAAAGTGTTCTCCACTTCTGTTGATTCTAACATCTGATATCAAATTGACATGGAGAGTTTGTGTGAGTAGGGATAATTGTTGCCATCCAAAAACATGTCCTTAATTTGATACTAGAGACTTTTGGTCAATGAATTTGCAAGAGACTTTTGAGAAGTTTGGCTTTATGTCTTGGAGATATCAATAGTGCTTGAGAAAATCCATTAGAGTGTCTAACCCTTGTACTAAATTTATCACATTGAGCCCACTAGGCTAACCTGAGATCATGTAATTTTTTTTCTTTTAAGAAAAGAGCGTTATTCTTTGTTCTCATATCATATGTTCTTTTTTTGTCCCACAAAATCATTCCCTCTACATCGTTTTGTTATTTATTTAGCATAATATATTCCATAATATTAGAATTTTATTTGTAATTCATTCTACGTCTTTCTCTAACCTACAATATCTCCTAATAAAAATTTAGTGTGGATATTCATCCTATGGTCTATGTGAATTATGTTACTTGTACCTATTATATTCTTTGAGATTGGTGGACCCTAAAAATGATTTTTCCTTCCATATTAAGTGATATTAAATACCTATTGCTTTAATTAACTCAACATATGTAGAAGGAGTGGCATTGATTCTAGCTTGGAAAATGTAAAAGGAGACACATTGAGTTTAGCTCAAGATATGTAAAGAGAGCCACATTAAGTAACAAACGCAATATTATGAAATCAATTAAATATTCACCTATTTTTACATCCCAATAGAAATATCAATGTTTGTTTAAGTGTGTCATATATTTGAGGGAATGTGAAAAAAAAGGTGAATATTTATTGCACGATAAGAAAAATGATTTGATAACACATGTAAAGGATTTAGGGACCATATGGAAAATAAAGCATATTGCTCTAACTAGTGGTAATTTTTATGTTTTGAAAAATAAATCATACTGCATTCATGAAAGGTGTGGGTAATTTGTTCCTATAGCCCAACTTCACTCCAAGTTGGACTAGTCAAAAATAGGATAAGCCAAGGAGATGTAGTCAAAAGGCACTTCATGTTGGCAATTTTGGGTACTTTGGGTACATTGCCTTTGCTCAAGTGTATAAGTTGTCATTGATGTCAAGAAGCTCTTGAAGGAATTTGATTTGATGTCAAATAATTTGTTTTGATGAAGGTTACGGCATGACAGCTTCAAAGGTCTTTTGTAAACCCCAAGTTGGCAGGTTTAAAGATTACAGGTGGATGCATTAGTTTAATGCATTTGGGTCCAGGAGGAAGTATTTATTTAAATAATTAAAAACCTTGTTAAGGTTCCCTTTAATTATTTTTAAATAAATATTAAATTATTGTTTGCAATGGGTTCTCCTAACCCATGGCGCTATGTTTTAAGATTGTGGGCGCTAGCCAAGACCTCCGCTGGAACTCGCCGACGTCAAGAGCTTATGGTAAAAATGCATATAAATCTTCCTCGATGAAAATCAAGAATCATCCCATCCGCAATTTTGAAAAGAGTTGCTCGCTGTGAATTCGTGATCTACTGTTCGACTATGTCTTCGCCATTTTCGTGAATCCGTTGTTCATTTTTTTGTACTCGCCGCTTGTCGTAAATCCGTCGTAAGGTTTTCGTCTTCGTGTTCGCGTCAGAAGAAAGGGAGGCACTTGTTGTTTTATTTAATCCCCGGCGAGAAGGAACAAGGCTAACAGCGTGAGGTTTAAACCTCATCCGGCGCCTTTGGCGCACCGGTAGCGGCTAGGCTGTTGGCGCGCTACCCGAACGGGAGGTTCCACGTTCGAATAACGTGAAAGGGTTTTTCATCGTGAAGTGGACGCAATGGGTGGTGTTAGAATTCATGCGCAATTTCTCCATAGCATGATTTTTGATGTTGGCCAAGGTATTTTCGAAATTAATTTTTGCTAAGTGTATTTTGTGGATGGAGGAAGTTTATTAGAGGGAAAAACAACTTAGGAGTTATAAGGAGTTTAAAGCTTGTTTTATTTTGATAAAAGATTCTTTTGAAGGTGTTGTTTGAAATATCTTATTGCATTCTTATGAGAGATAAATTTTATTTTTGATAAGACTATAAGGGAGAAATAAGGTGTATAAGGGATAAATTTTTCTTGTAATGTTGAGAGTGCTTTTGGTTGATTATGGAAATGAAAGCATGATGTTTTAAGGTTAAAATTGCTTCTTGTGTGAAGTTGTGAAACCTTAAGTGGGCAGCTTTGAGATTGACATTTGCTTTCATTAAATTGGTAATAATCAAGCTATTCTTTACTTGGTTAAAGTGTTGGGCTTACTCCTTTGTTGATGATTTGAAAAGTTGTTGTGTGCTATTGTGATTTGAGTTGGTGGATGCTTTTTGTTCAAACAATATTGGAGAGAAAAGGAGTTCTACTTGTTTCCTTTTCTGATGTTGATTGTGAAATGCTTCAAGGTTGTGTTTTGAGTTGAATGGTGTTGATTGAACCTTGTTTGATGAGCATTGTTGTTGAAGCCCTAATTGATGGTGAAAAGAACATGAGTATCATTGTTATGTGATTCTTTGCATAGTTGGCAATTGTTGGGGTTTCATGTTCTTGAAAGAAAGCATTCTATCCTATCCATTTCAGATATTGAGTTGAGTTTTCAGATTTGAGATTGAGTTTGAGCCGAGTTGATTTGAGTTGAGTTTTGAGATTGGGAGTTGAGTATAGAACATATTGAGTCTCTAACAATTCTCTTTATGCTTCTATGAGTTTGACAAATCACATTGGGTCTCTAACAATTCACCTTGTGATTTCCTACTAAGAAAGTTTTTTTTCTTGGTGAGCTTGTCGAGTTTTGGACAGGTTTCGTGGGGACTTGTGAGCAGTCTTGGACAGGTTTCGATGGGGACTTGTGAGTTTTGGATAAGTTTCTGGGGACTTGTGAGCAGATTTGGACAGGTCCTAGCAGAGGACTTGTGAGCTGAGTTTGATAGTTCTATCAGAGAACTTGAGGATAGAGGTGCACTGGTTCTTTGAGAAGAACCTGAGGACAGATTTGGCAAGTCTTTGAGAAGGCTTGTGTGCAGAGGATTGATTTGTTCAAGCTTAAGCATTGGACAGATCTGACAGACAGAGGAAGACTTGTACTAGACCGACTGACTGTGTTTGGTACAGGTTGCTGAGCTGCTGTGGACGTGATCATAGAAGGCAGAGGTCTCTTAGGCTAAGCATTGAGGACAGGAGGTCTTCGGTGGAAAGGAGTTCCATGTGCTGGCAAGAGGTAGAGGCAGTTGATCTTCTGAGGGATCATTTCTAGAGCAGAGGGGAAGGTATCTCCTTTGAGCAGAGGCTCATAAATTCTGATTAGGGGAAGGTATCTCCTTTGGGCCGAGGCTCATAAATATTGTAATTGGGAAGGATTCCCAAAGAACTTTGAGGAAATTTTTAGAGAAAAGTTTTGTGGACGTAGCCCAACCATTTTGGGTGAACCACATTAAAAATGGGTCTTCAATGTGTGATGCTTTCTGTCTTGATTAATGTTGTGTTGATGCCACTGCTATCTAAAGTTAAAATTATTAATTGGTTAAGTCTTATACTGTTCACCCCCCCTCTCAAAGTATAAGTCCATGTTCTTCAATTGGTATCAGAGCAGGTCTCTCCAGAAAGAGCCTAACAACTTGGAGAAGGATCTATCAGAGGAACATACAGATTCAGAAAGAGATGAAGAGGTTGAGTTCGATCTCAAAGGTGAATTCTTCTTGGCTTTAAGAAAGCTTGAGAAATTCAGGGAAGAGAATTCTGTTCTCAAGCATCAATGTCAGGAAGAAGAGATAGCAAGATCAGAATTGTCTCAAAGTGTTATAGACTTCAAAATTCTAGCTGAAGAAGGGAAGAAGGTTGAACAGTGTTCGACAGAGGTTCTCAAAGGAAAGGAAGCTGATTGCGAGAAACTAGAAGAAGAGGTTATGTCTCTTAGAGTGAAGTTGGAATAGTTGGCTCTCGGACAGTAATACTCCGTGTGAAAAGCAAAAGAAGGATGGTATCACCATTCAAGAAACAGGGGCTTCGAGCAAGATCAATCTTCATCCTGAAGAGCGGTGGATTCCAGTTGGTCACAAGAAGAACAATCATCCAAGGCATCAAAACAAGTTACATAATACTTTCCATGGCTATTGTTTTTCCTGCAAGAAATTTGGTCACAAAGCTATGCATTGCAATAAGTCTGTGAATAGCCATAGTAAGGAAAATGTTAACTCTTTTGCACCTCTTATGAATAAAGATGTCATGTGTTACAAGTGCAATAATTTTGGGCATATAGCAAGGATGTGCAATTTGGATAGATCTAGCCTTGAGTTCACTAAAAAGAGAAATGAGATCAAATCTAAGTCAATGATAGTTCAAACTGCTTTTCATGCTCAAGACAAAGTAGAGAAATGGTATCTTGATAGTGGTTGTTCAAAACATATGACTGGTGAAAAGGAAAAGTTTTTGGTCTTAAAAGAAACAAACAGAGGAACAGTCAGTTTTGGAGATAACAGATCACCTAAAATCTGTGGTAAAGGGACTCTTAGTTTGGATGGGAAATCCAAAACAGAAAATGTGCTTTATGTAGAAGGCCTAAGACATAATCTTCTAAGTGTGAGTCAACTTTGTGATCAAGGGCACATAGTATCTTTCTTTTCAGATAGATGTGAGATAAGTAAAGAAAAAATGGAAAACTCATTGCTAGTGCTACAAGGACTCCAAACAATCTTTACATGCTAAGTGAGATAAAAAAGGAAAAGTGTTTTCTAACTCAAGAAGATGAGAGTTGGTTATGGCATAAAATATTGGGGCATTTGAGCTTTGATAATCTTGTCAATATTAGTAACAAGGAAGCAGTTAGAGACTTGCCCAAAATAAAAAGGCCCCATAACATCGTTTGTGGTCCTTGTCAACATGGAAAACAGACCAGAACCAGTTTCAAATCAAAAGGGTATACTTCTTCAAAACCATTGGATCTTATTCATACTGATTTATGTGGCCCTACCATAACTCATAGCATTCAGGGAGAAAGCTACTTCATGCTGTTTATAGATGATTATTCTAGAATGACTTGGGTTACTTTTCTCAAAGAAAAATCTGAAGCTTTTGAAAAATTTAAAGCTTTCAAAGAAATGATTGAAAATGAGACTCACAAGAGAATCAAATGCTTAAGATCAGATAGAGGAGGAGAGTTCACTTCAAATGAATTTTTGGAATACTGTGAGCAACAAGGAATCAAAAGAGAATATTCAGCGAAGCAAGAACTCCTCAACAAAATGGAGTAGTTGAAAGGAAAAATAGAACTATTGAAAATATGGCTAGAGCTATGTTAAATGAGTCAAAACTTTCAGATGGATTTTGGAAAGAGGCAGTCAATACAACAATCTACATTATCACCAGGGCCCAACTTAGAGTCAATCATCATAAAACTCCTTATGAGTTGTGGAAAGGAAGACCAACTACAGTAAAATACTTCAAAGTGTTTGGGAGTAAGTGCTTCATCAGAAGGGAAGATCAAAATTTGGGTAAGTTTGATCCTAGATGTGATGAGGGAATATTTCTTGGGTATTCCAATAGAAGCAAGGCCTACAGATGCTTCAACAAAAGAACTCATACAGTTGTAGAGAGCATAAATGTAACAATTGATGAAAAGACAGGGATAAGAGAACCATCCAGAACTCAGTGATGAAATTTGTCAAGAAGAATTCAGAGAGGTTTCAGATGAAGAAGAGGAAAGACAACAACTCGCTTCCCAAAACTCCTTCACGATATGTTCAGAAACATCATCCCAAATATTTGATCATTGGTGATCCAAATAGTAGGCAAACAAGAAGAAGAGTCATTCCCTCACATGATTCTACAAATGTTTCATTATTATCTCAGATTGAGCCAAAATATTTCAGAGAAGCATGTGCAGATAAGTTTTGGGTAAAAGCAATGGATGAAGAGCTAAATCAAATAGAGAAAAGTGAAACTTGGGAATTGGTTCCAAGACCTAAGGACAAGAATGTCATTGGCACAAAATGGATATTCAGAAATAAACTCAATGAGGATGGAAAGATTGTCAGAAACAAAGCAAGGTTAGTCTGCAAAGGTTATGCTCAAGTAGAAGGTGTTGATTTCGAAGAGACGTTTGCTCCTGTTGCTCGTCTTGAAGCTATCAGAATGTTTTTGGCCCTTTCAAGCTTCAAATCATTCAAGGTATATCAAATGGATGTAAAGTCAGCTTTTCTAAATGGGGTGTTGGTAGAAGAAGTCTACATAGAACAGCCAGAAGGAGTGTCTCTCTCGTAACAGTCAGACTATGTGTGTAAACTAAAAAGGCCTTGTATGGGTTAAAGCAAGCACCTAGGGCTTGGTACTCAAGACTTGACAGGTATCTTCATGAGCAAGGCTTCAGGAAAGGTGTGGCAGATAGCAATTTGTATATTAAGAATGAAGGTGATGATATGTTGATTATGGTTGTCTATGTTGATGATATTATTTTTGGGGGAAATAATACTCAGATGTGCAAAGATTTTGCTAACACCATGCAGAAGGAATTTGAGATGTCTATGATTGGAGAGCTGTCATTCTTTTTAGGTCTTCAGATTGCTCAATCAAAAGATGGTATATTTCTCTCTCAAGGAAAGTATATCAAAGAAATGTTGAAGAAATTTGGGATGATGGACAGCAAACCAAAGGTGTACTCCAATGATTACAGGGTGCAAGATGAGTAAAGATGATGAATCTCCAATGGCAGATCGGAGGTTGTACAGATCAATGATTGGCAGTTTATTATATGTTACAGCTACTAGACTAGATATCATGCAGGCAGTTGGGTTAGTAGCAAGATTTCAGGCAGCTCCTAAAGATTCTCATGTTATAGTAGTTAAGAGGATATTCAGATATCTGAAGGGCACTATGGACTTTGGGCTTTGGTATCCCAAAGGTGATGATTTCACTCTCACAGCTTATACAGATGCAGATTGGGCAGGCAGTATTGATGATAGGAAAAGCACTAGTGGTGGAGCATTCTTTCTGGGAAAGAGTTTGGTTTCTTGGCTAAGTAAGAAACAACCTTCGCTTCCTTATCTACAGGAGAGGCTGAATACATAGCAGCAAGTGGTCGGGTGTACACAGGTTTTATGGATGAAAACCACCTTGGAGGATTTCAAAGTCAAGCATGAACAACCCATCTCCATACTTTGTGATAATACAAGTGCCATAAGTATTTCCAAAAATCCGGTAATGCACTCAAGGACAAAGCATATTTCCATCAAGTATCACTTTCTAAGGGAGAAAGTGCAAGACAAGCAGGTCAAGGTAGAGTATGTGTCTACTAAAGAGCAGATTGCAGATATCTTCACCAAACCTCTTCCAAGAGATACGTTTGAGTATCTAAGGGAGAAATTGGGAGTTGTACTCCCACCCCAAAATTAATCACCTCATCAGAGGTGGGGGAGGGACTAAGCTAAGAGGCTCATTCTTAGTCCCGAGCCCCAAAGGTGACCCTTTGCCATTGATGACAAAGGGGGAGAGATATGAGTAAGGGGGAGAGCTTCAAAGTGAAGAGGAGAGCTTCAAGTCAGGGGGAGCAAAACTTCAAAGGAAGATTCTCAGTTGTGGGCACAGTTGGTCAGTTGTTAGCACAGTTGGTTTCAATTTTGGCTCTTGAGAAGTGTTTTCAGTAAAGGTTTGCCATCAATGACAAAGGGGGAGATTGTTGGCAATTTTGGGTACTTTGGGTACATTGCCTTTGCTCAAGTGTATAAGTTGTCATTGATGTCAAGAAGCTCTTGAAGGAATTTGATTTGATGTCAAATAATTTGTTTTGATGAAGGTTACGACATGACAGTTTCAAAGGTCTTTTGTAAACCCCAAGTTGGCAGGTTTAAAGATTACAGGTGGATGCATTAGTTTAATGCATTTGGGTCCAGGAGGAAGTATTTATTTAAATAATTAAAAACCTTGTTAAGGTTCCCTTTAATTATTTTTAAATAAATATTAAATTATTGTTTGCAATGGGTTCTCCTAACCCATGGCGCTATGTTTTAAGATTGTGGGCGCTAGCCAAGACCTCCGTCGACGTGTTAAACTCCTCGCCGACGTCAAGAGCTTATGGTAAAAATGCATATAAATCTCCCTCGATGAAAATCAAGAATCATCCCATCCACATTTTGAAAAGAGTTGCTCACTGTGAATTCGTGATCTACTTGTTCGACTGTGTCTTCGTCATTTTCGTGAATCCGTTGTTCATTTTTTTGTACTCGCCGTTTGTCATAAATCCGTCATAAGGTTTTCGTCTTCGTGTTCACATCAGAAGAAAGGGAGGCACTGTTGTTTTATTTAATCCCTGGTGCAGAAGGAACAAGGCTAACAACGTGAGGTTTAAACCTCACCGGGTGCCTTTGGCGCACTGGTAGCGGCTAGGCTATTGGCGCGCTACCCGAACGGGAGGTTCCGCATTCGAATAACGTGAAAGGGTTTTTCATCGTGAAGTGGACGCAGCGGGTGGTGTTAGAATTCATGCACAATTTCTCCATAGCACGATTTTTGATGTTGGCCAAGGTATTTTCGAAATTAATTTTTGCTAAGTGTATTTTGCGGATGGAGGAAGTTTATTAGAGGGAAAAACAACTTAGGAGTTATAAGGAGTTTAAAGCTTGTTTTATTTTGATAAAAGATTCTTTTGAAGGTGTTGTTTGAAATATCTTATTGCATTCTTATGAGAGATAAATTTTATTTTTGATAAGACTATAAGGGAGAAATAAGGTGTATAAGGGATAAATTTTTCTTGTAATGTTGAGAGTGCTTTTGGTTGATTATGGAAATGAAAGCATGATGTTTTAAGGTTAAAATTGCTTCTTGTGTGAAGTTGTGAAACCTTAAGTGGGCAGCTTTGAGATTGACATTTGCTTTCATTAAATTGGTAATAATCAAGCTATTCTTTACTTGGTTAAAGTGTTGGGCTTACTCCTTTGTTGATGATTTGAAAAGTTGTTGTGTGCTATTGTTGATTTGAGTTGGTGGATGCTTTTTGTTCAAACAATATTGGAGAGAAAAGGAGTTCTACTTGTTTCCTTTTCTAATGTTGATTGTGAAATGCTTCAAGGTTGTGTTTTGAGTTGAATGGTGTTGATTGAACCTTGTTTGATGAGCATTGTTGTTGAAGCCCTAATTGATGGTGAAAAGAACATGAGTATCATTGTTATGTGATTCTTTGCATAGTTGGCAATTGTTGGGGTTTCATGTTCTTGAAAGAAAGCATTCTATCCTATCCATTTCAGATATTGAGTTGAGTTTTCAGATTTGAGATTGAGTTTGAGCCGAGTTGATTTGAGTTGAGTTTTGAGATTGGGAGTTGAGTATAGAACATATTGAGTCTCTAACAATTCTCTTTATGCTTCTATGAGTTTGACAAATCACATTGGGTCTCTAACAATTCACCTTGTGATTTCCTACTAAGAAAGTTTTTTTTCTTGGTGAGCTTGGTGAGTTTTGGACAGTTTCTAGTGGGGACTTGTGAGCATCTTGACAGTTTCGTGGGGACTTGTGAGCATTTTGGACAGGTTTCGATGGGGACTTGTGAGCAGATTTGGACAGGTCCTAGCAGAGGACTTGTGAGCTGAGTTTGATAGTTCTATCGGAGAACTTGAGAACAGAGGTGCACCGGTTCTTTGAGAAGAACCTGAGGACAGATTTGGCAAGTCTTTGAGAAGGCTTGTGTGCAGAGGATTGATTTGTTCAAGCTTAAGCGTTGGACAGATCCGACAGACAGAGGAAGACTTGTACTAGACCGACCGACCGTGTTTGGTACAGAGTTGTCGAGCCGCTGTGGACGTGATCATAGAAGGCAGAGGTCTCTTAGGCTAAGCATTGAGGACAGGAGGTCTTCGGTGGAAAGGAGTTCCATGTGCTGGCAAGAGGTAGAGGCAGTTGATCTTCTGAGGGATCATTTCCAGAGCAGAGGGGAAGGTATCTCCTTTGAGCAGAGGCTCATAAATTCTGATTAGGGGAAGGTATCTCCTTTGGGCCGAGGCTCATAAATATTGTAATTGGGAAGGATTCCCAAAGAACTTTGAGGAAATTTTTAGAGAAAAGTTTTGTGGACGTAGCCCAACCATTTTGGGTGAACCACGTTAAAAATGGGTCTTCAATGTGTGATGCTTTCTGTCTTGATTAATGTTGTGTTGATGCCACTGCTATCTAAAGTTAAAATTATTAATTGGTTAAGTCTTATACTGTTCACCCCCCCCTCTCAGTATAAGTCCATGTTCTTCACTTCATGTCTCTAATTGAATGAAGATAAAATAAAAAATAAAGGCATTTAAATGTTTTATTGAATGTTAGATCTTCCATCTATGGCTAATGCTTCACTTTCACCCCAATCCAATCATGTCAAGGGTGCCAAGGTCTATGGACCATTGATTTTCAATCCAATGACCTACAAGATCCTTTTGTTAGAGGGAAGCACATATGATAAGGTAAAGCTCTAACAAAATATAAAGTTGGACACATAGTAACTAGTCAAGACATCAATAAATAACAATGGAAAAACTTCATAGTGAAGGTCCCCCATTAGGTGAAGGAGGTTTTACCTAATTTTAGGACACATGAAAGACATGTGCACAAGAATAAATGTATGTGATATATCATTAAATAATACATCTACCAGTGACCACAAAGCTTAACTTTTATGATTAAGCCTATCAAATCCAATCACATGCTAATTGCAACCACCACCCAATATACATGTGAGCCTACCCTGTCCACCTACACTATTCAAGGAGGTAATATCCATTACATCAGTAAGATGAAACATTCTAGAAGAAATATGATAAAATAGTTATGGTGCAACCACCCTAACATAGTAGTAGAGAGCCTAGTCATCCACACTTGATCATTCATAGGACCAAAAGATTTCAATATTTATGGTCTTTATTCCAATACCTCAAAGTTATTATTGTACAAGTTGCATAAGGATTTCTTAATTATAAGAATAAAATATATCAATGGTCCTTCTGTACAAAAATAATGAGGGAAGGTACCCTCCTCTTAGCTGATAAATAGTCTTGTTTTCATTGTAAAAAAATATTTAAAGTTATTTTCATATGCCTAGTACCTAGCCTTGTAGGATATTCCTTTCGTCCTTCTTTCCTAATATAACAAGGGGAGATTGAACCTTTTATCATGCCTAGGGAGAATCATGCCCTCTAGGATTCATTTTCTTGTAATCATTTCTATCATGCCAAAGTAATTTGTGACTAATATTGCTCTATCCTCTTCCTCTTGGCTTATCTCAATTTCTAATGATGTATTTTTATTGGTTGCTTTTAGTATTCATAGGTGACATTTTTGATGTTCAATTTTTAATTTTTATAGTAAAACATTGGGACCCTAATTCTTTTGTGCATAATCCCCATAGCTTAGGAATTTATTTTTATAAAAAGTATTTAATTTATTATTTATTATTTTTATTACAATTTTTCCCCCTACCGCAACTCATGGAGGTCATTGCGCATCAAATATTAGATCCAATGAGAAGATCACCTTGATTAAAAATCCCAAATGTTTCTCTATAGGCAATTCCCTATTCATTACACTTCTTATTGTTTAGATCTATCGAAGGAGAGAGTGTGTTCATCTTGTTATGTCCCTTGACCTATTATAGCAATAGCATTCAAATATAACAATAGTTTTTCTAGAATACTCGATGGGAAAGATTTTATAATTCACTCCACAAGGATTGAATAATCTCAAATGGGACCTTGATGAAGTTCTTAATATTTTTCCTTGAAGAGAAGCACAATGACAATTCACTTGGTGATTCTACTTGATGACTCAAATTGAAAATATAAACTTTGCAAAAGATATATGATAAAGATAAATTAATATTTTTGTGGGGGTCTCTTTCTCATTATATTATAGAAGTAAAATCTCCCCACTTAAATACTCCATTCTCAAATTGAATGCCTAAAGTTATATCAGCATAAGTCCTATGACCAAAGCCTTCACTAGAGTTAATGAGAAAGATCTAGTACCAAATCTAATTAAAGAAAAGAAGGAACTGCTAGTGCAACATGGTGGCCATGGCACATCATCTTCCTAAAAGTTTTTTGACATGGAATGATAGAGGTCTGCTAAGTACTCCAGTTCCACCTAACACATGGGACCTAATTTCCTCCTCGATGCTCAAATATTTATCTTATTTCATGGGAGAAGATGTTGTCACTCTGATAGAACATTCATAGCACCTGGTAAGTTTATACACTATGCATTTTATTGAAAATAAAAATATAGACCTGATCTTATTAATGAATTTTTTCTAAGTGAGAGCTCGTGAATGGTACCTCAATATTAGCCTATGATCAGTTAAAATATGAGACTAATTTGTAGAGCTCCCAGTAATTCAATTCAAAGAGAAGGAAGATAAAACATCCCTCCTAGAGAAACTCATAACTATCAATAAGGTATCTATAGAGACAATGGATAATTTCAATGTATCATTCCATAAGACATGGTAGAGGACCCCCAAATATATCCATCTAACTCTAGGTATGGCATTCATTTACTTTATAAAGTATTTTAATTCTAATATTGACATGATGGGTCAAGTCTAAGAATGGTAATTCATTGTGGGAGACCTATGGAATAACTATATAAGATGAGAAAGACCTAATACAAATAGGAAATATAATTCCTATAGCACCTCCATGATTATTTCCATCCATTTAGCACCCCTATTATTACTCTCTAACCATACAACCTACCACTAGTCCAACTAATCCTCCCACTTAAAATAACAAAAACATGTTTTCTCTCCTCTAGAAGCTAAAATGGATAAAATATTTAAAACTATGAGGATCCTCTCTAACTATTTTAAAAACCTCAAAATATAGTCTAACATCCAAATGTTTCCCTACCAAAGTTATCATAAGCCTTATTTTCAACAGAGAAACTCAAGCTTCCAATCACCCCCGACTAGATATCATAAACCCTCATTTTTTGCTAGCAAGAATTATTTTCATCCCTATGCCCTAACATAGCAAATAGTATCCATGTCATCTATATACCACCAAGCATATACAACCTTATCTAGGGGCCTAGTCACTGCCCAAAACAACTATGTCAATGATCATAGTGGTTGTTACTATCCAACTCTTGACTATCCTTCCTCCAAATTTTTATGTCAGAATGGAATTTTAGACTATTAAGGCTTTCTATTACAACCACAATGAATTCATACTTCTTAGTTAGAAGTACTTATGTCAAATAGAAAACCTATTACTCAGTATTTTACCATACCATTATTTGATAATATGTTAATGTCAAAGAAAACCTTCATTATCTAGGATTAAGTAGAAGTATATGTTGTGTTAGCTGAATCAGGATCCTCAAGTGAGAGGCTACAAGTATAATTAGAGTATAATAAATTGACCAAGAGGAGGGCCATTAAAGAGTAAGGAATATCTCACCTGATATAGGCTATATCTCAAAGGAGAGAAGTGGAAATCAAAGTATCCCTCTTGCATAACCTACACTAGTGAATCAAGATCAAGTAGTCCTTATATGACTTCATAAAGATCAACTCTAATGACAGAAAGTACTATGATGTTTACAAAATCAACTATTCTAGAATTACCTTTTGTCAAAACCATCAACATGGTGGAGCACCCAAGGAAGTCTACTATATTTTTTCATATTTGGGATGTCTTCTCTATTATAGAATTAATGAATAACTTGTTATAGGTTCTAAAGAAGCACAAAAAGTTAAATAGATAAGGTAGAGATATTATGTTATATATTTTAGGCCAATATCCCACTAGGCCCAAGCCTATATCATTCTACCTAACCCTAATATATGAAATTCCCTCTTTTTTGTGTAACAAGAATCCTGGTCATCCCCATGCCTTAACTTTACAAATAGTATTTATGTCATTCCTATACCACCAAGTTCCTACAATCTTATTAAGGGATCTAGTCACAATCCAAAACAACTATGTCAAAGGTTGTAGTGGTCGCTACTATCCCATTCCTAACTATCCTTACTCTAAATATTATGTCAAAATGGAATATTATACTATCAAGACTTTCTCTTCCAACCATAGTAACTTCATTATTATCAGTAAAAAGTTTTGATGTCAAATAAAGAACATACTACTTAGTCTTTTACCATACCATTAGTTGTTATTTTTTCAATGTCAAAGAAAACCTTTATTACCTAGGATAAAGCAGAAGTATATGTTGTGTTATATGAAGCAGACCCTTCAAGTGGGAGACTACAAGTCCGATTAGAGTATAATACACTATCCAAGAGGAGGGACATTAAAAAGTAGGGAATGCCTAACCTAATTGAGGCTATATCTCAAAGGAGATAAGTGAACAATTAGAGGATCCCTCCAACACAAGCTCCACTAGTGAATCAGGGTCAAGCACTCTTGATAGTGATAAGAGATTCCCTTGAACTACCAATGTAGCCTAATATAACTTCATTAAGATCACCTCCAATGTTATAAAGGACCAATATTTTTAAAACATCAACTATTTGAGGAGCCTCTTTTGTTAGAACCATAAACATGGTGGACCACCCAAGTAAGTATACTATAGTTATGCCTATTTTGGAGGTCCTATCCATTCTAGCATGAATGAAAAACTTGGAAGAGGCCTTACATAAGTATATATAGTTGAAAATACAAGTAAGAGATGTTGCACTATATATTTTAGACCCAGATCCTAGCAGGACCAAGGCTACACCATTCTACCTTACCCTAATTTATGAATTTTAATTGATATATAACTATATAGTTGAATTAGTGTCTAGCACATTGGTAATGCCCAAAAAGATGGCTAAAGCACTTGGACTATCACTAGAACAAGCTAATAGAATAGTGGTGTAGTTATATGGCACTTTAGTGCTAGTCTTTTGGCTCATATGAGAACTTCCTTTGGCACTCTAATCATGCCCCAACTTGATGGTTCATCAAGAGATAACAACAATTGATATTCCAACCTCATTTGGAATATGCCTTTCAAGATACTTCATCGCTAATATAAGAGGATACTTTTTAATCAACTAGAACCACATGCTACTCCAAACTATATATGAGATCAAGTTCAAAATCTTGTTAGAACCCCTCCATGCATACACCATAGAGCAAATTACATTTAAAAGAGATAGAAATGAGCAGTCCTACTTAGTAAATGAATAATTATTAGACTCTAACCACTCCATCGGCAAGATGCACCCATACATTCTTCATGACTATGTAGAGTAGTGGGCATTAGAGATATGGAGACTAGATCCTGGTAAAGCATTCGAGACAACTAGCATGGGGTGATTTATCACCAAGTATTTTTATTTACACATATTGTACATAGTAATATATATATATATATATATATATATATATATATATATATGAATACTAAAACTTTGGGAAGGGTGATTAGGAATTGTTTTTATATTAAGGGATCAATATCTTATAAGAATGGTATTTGAAGAAATCCTAACTATACACCCAATCAAAGGAAGGTTTCTTCATATGATTTCATAAGGTGGTAAAATAAATGATACCTTTGTCTAGGACACATCCACAAGGCACCACCCTAGCATTTATTAGGCCATGCAAGAAAATACATTTGCATAATTCAACACTACCATGAGCCATAAATATCATGTCTAAAGGATTACTATGTACCACATAGAATAATCATGACCATATAATATAATCATGACTCTACCTATGTAACTTCTTGGGACTATAGACTCCCACTAGCAAGATGTCAATGAACCCAAAATTCTAAGTGAAAAATAAGTATATATAAGTAAGGATATCCCCATTGCACCTTTAAAAACCTCAAAAAATGCAAAAAATGTGCCAAAGAGGATGATAAATGGAGGATTTTGAAAGAAGCTATTAGAAAAACTAAAACTCTTTGTGCTACAAATCCATTCAAACCCATAAAATGATGAATTTTAGCCTTTTTGGTGGTAGAAAAAGTCAATCTTGCTATTACAAATAGCCCCAAAACCCTTTTAGTAACATATATATTTGAATAAGCATAGACATTATTTCGAGCATGATGAGTAGAAAGTACATTTGACATCCCACATGCTAGATAACTTGTTATTTCAAGAATACAAAACCCTTTGTAGGTCCGAGGTGTAGACCAATTGGTTCCCCCAAACCCTGTAAGGGGGGTTGAGGTCCAAGGTTTAATCTCAAGTCTCACCAAACTAAATTTTTGTCCATTTATTGGTGCTTTCAATGACATAAAATATTTAAAATGATCGTGGCATGGTGGTTATATGGGTGGACTATGCGAATATATGTGTGGTGGCTTCTAGGGTAGACAACGCAAAATACTGTGGTGGACATAAAAATCTGAAAAATCTACCCAGATTCATGGTAGCTATTGATTTCACCATGTAAAATAAATGAAAAAACATCTAAAGGATCTCTATCCTTAGGAAGACCCTTTCTTATCCCATAGTTGTTAACCTTCCTACTATCTAGCTAGAAACGTCTATAAACCAAGTTGCCTATCATTAGTGATTATTTTCTTTGATCCTTGGGGATATTATCAGGTATAAATTAGTAGTCCACCAAGGAAGAGGAAACTTAGGATCAAGTGAAAGGAAAATAAGGGCTCAAGGTTACCAATAAAGGGATTGATATCATCCAATAAGATATACAATCTCATGGAAATATGGACATCCAAGAAATGGGTTGGAAAATATTTGCTAATTGTATGGACTTCTTGGCTCACAAAGAGGTCACCCTTCTCATGCATAAAACATAAGAAGTCTCCTAAAATATATAAAATCCTAAATATTTCATAAGGAGGAAGGGATATGAATTGACCTAATTAGATAGAGAAAGCAACTGGGCTCACCTGAGCTCGGGAACCCATGCCATAACACAAAATATCAAGCAATAAATATTGTAAGAGTCATCTAGTCCCTTCATATATAAGTAATTAAAGGGTATTATTCTAGGTACTAGGACAAAAATATATCATTATAATTAATGGGCACCCTAGAGGATACAATTAAGGTAGAATCAATATCTTACGACCTTCAGTTCTACAAATTTTGATAATTTTTTTATTCCTTTTATGTTTACAACATCCAAATTTTAACTTTGTGTCCAATGGATAAGGCATGAATTATAGGCTCATTATTTTAGTAGGCTAAGTATCCTTGGGAGCCATAAAACCTGTAGGGAACTTTTCTTTATAGCCCCACTTCACTCTAAGTGAGACCAGTTGAATGTGGGACAAGTGAAGGCAACATAGTTGGAAGACACTTTCTACCTCTAATAAAAAGAGCTTAAGCTCCAAATAAAAGCATACAAGCTTATATATAGCTAGTGCTTAACTTCTACTTCAATCTATCCATGTCAAGGCTACCAAGGCCTAGAGACCATTGATTTTCAATCCAAAAACTGATGCAGTCCTTTTGACGGAGGGAAGCACAAATTAGAAGTGGAAGCTATTACCAAAGTTGATGTTGGACACATGGAAACTATTTAATATCTCAATAAATAAAAGTAGTATTGGTTCATGGAGAAGGTTTGCCATTGGCTTAAGCAAATTCCAACTCATCGAAGGACACGTGGTAGTTGCATGTGCAAGAAAAAACAAGAAAAATATCAATAAATAAGACACCTACCAGTGGTTTAAAATCTAGGATTTTGTGGCTAAGCCTATAAGATTCAATAACATGCTATCTATGGCCATTGCCCACCATATTCATGGGCCTACCCTATCCACCTATACTAGTCATGTTAGCAATGTGACTACTGATATATTGTAAAAATTATAGTAGAAGAATTATGGTAAAACCATTGTAACATAATAATAGTGAGCCCAATCAACCACGCTTGATCATCCAAAGCCCCAAAAAGTTTCAACATTTATAGCCCCAAATCTATACATCTCAAAATTATTATTGTCCAAGTCGTAAAAATATTTCTTAGTTATAGTAACACAAGATATCTATAGGAATTTTACATATAACTTTAGAGGGAAGGCACCCTCCTCTCAGCTTATAAATACACATATTTTTAGTATAAAATACATTATAAGTTGTTTTATCATACCTATTACATGGTCTTTGAGGATATTTGATTCATTATTATTTCCTATTTTAACAGGGGGATTATAAAACTTTTCTCGTCTATAGGGAGCATCAAACCCTATAGGCCTGATTGTCTTGTGATAATTTTGATCATGTTAATAGAATTCATGAGTAATTTTGCTCTATCCTCCTTCTCTTATCTTGTTTTAATTATTTATTGTGTTTTGATTGATTGTGTTCACTAGCCATGGGTGATGTTTTTGTGTTCAATTACCACTTGTTGTAGTTGGAAATTGGGGGCCTCTTTGTCCAAAATATGCCTAGTTTATGATATGCACCCTAGACTCTAGCGAATATTGGATGACTATAAATATGCTCTTAGTCAACCTTTAGAGCAGGTCAATTTTTAAAATGCTAACTAAAATAAAGTGGGGATTCATGACTAAATAAATAAATGAGAAAGTTTATAAAGTAGAAATAAAACTTGTCAAGATTCAAAAACAACACAAAATACAAGGTATGAGAGTCCTACACTCTCATCTCAAGTCAAAGGCCTAATTTACTAGCTATAATACAATATTATAGAGAATTATTTAAATCAACACATGAATAGATAAGAATTCTAGGGTTTAAATAAATAGTAATCTAGATAATTGTTAGTTTACAATAATAATCCTTAACAAAATTCATCATCCATTTAAAATAAATAAAAATGCATAGTAATTAGACTCACTTCCATACATGTGATACAATATTTTATAAAATATTATGAACAAAACATAAATATTTATTGAGAGACACACAATTCAATCACCATACATCTTAGAAAATTGTGAAAGCTAAAGAGGTGACCCCTTTTATAAGATATCTTAAGCTATTTACATTTTTACATTTTATTCTATTAGCTTATAATCACCGTACAAACTTGACTACAATCCTGATAGGGACAAGTGTGAGACATGGGAATCCCTTTCTAGCTTTGTTTGGTATAACCATCATGATGTGGTAGTGCTTATTTGACTAGTTTTGATCTCTTCCATGAGTGTGGTACCACATGGATTTGGTTGATTTAGGGCATCCTATGATAGGTTTTTTTTACCACTTTGCTTGATAAATGGGCTAGCTACATAGGTATAGGTATATGATGGATAAGGATATAGCAATTGGGATTCTATGATAGAGCTAATTCTACTTAAAGGGGACAATTCTAGAATTCTTCCAGAGCTACCATGATCTTCAGACTTCATTAAGCTCTTTTCCCTTAGCCAAAATCTAGATATGGACTAACTGTGTCCTACAATTTTTTGATTTTTAGAGTGATCTCATATTCTTTGAAAGTAAAACCTCCTTACTTCATACTTAGTTGCTTTTAAAATATCTAAAATGGTGCACTATCATGTGCTATATGTAAGACTTCTTAAAAATCTAGATCTTTCTCATGTTGGGCTTTATGCCTTATCTAATTTTTTTATCCAACTTATTTTGGTGTAAAACATTTTATGCACCTTGTGCTGACATAAACATCATTATTTAGCCTTTACTATTATACTTAGCCAATATTTTAGTCCAGCTTGTTGTTGTGCCAGACATTTTTGTTCCTTATAGTGACATCAACATTCAAAAGGTCTAACTACTTTCTTTTAGAGTTAACCAAAATTTGAAAATGGTATTATAGAAAAATTTTAGTCTCTTACCTTAGCCAAATTTAAGGTTTAACCACGCTAGATGTTGGAATTTTTCACACCTTATGATGATGTCATTTTCTCCATACCTAGCAAAAATTTTACTCTAGCACTATGAGAAAATGTTGAACTCTTCTTAGCCAATTTTTTGTCCCAACAATTATATTATACATTTGGTTATCCTTTTTCCTTATATTCTAATATCTACTATCTACTTAGCATATTTTATCTCAAAGTAATACTATATAATGGTGGGTTAATATTTTGACCTACATTATTGGCACTTCCTAAGGGGTTTATTATTGTATAAATAGAGAACCCATGCAACCTTGCCCATTGTAAATGTATTAAAATATATGAGAAGCTAATATATAGGTGGAGACCTTGTCTATATAATTTTCATATCCATGGCACCAGTTGTTGTACCAGTAGACTCATCTTGGCCTTCCTATGTTGTTACCTTGGATGATTCACCCTATTGTTCTCCATTGTTTCTTTAGAAGGTTGAAGGAGCTCTCACAATATAGAATATTCTACAAACCTTATTCCAATAATTTTGGTTAGGGATAAAAATTACCTTTATTATTTTCAAAACATCCCTCAGCTCAAAGTATTTTTTGTAAGATGGATTATTGTACTTTATAGCTAGCTTCTATAACTTTGCGAGCAACATAGAAAACTTATTCAAAAGTGCAATGTATTGATTTATTTTAAAGGGTTTAGACCATGATTCAAACTCACTTTCATCATTGATCATCTACTCCATTTGTTGATTGATTTGCTCTTGAGTAAAAATTATTTTAACCTTATCCCAAAATTCTACAAAACCAAGGCCTATAAGTTCCTCAACTGATACCCTTATCTTATATGTCATTTATCTTAATGCAATGGTCATATCACCTCCTTGCATTGTTATTCTATTGTGATATATTATTTTATTTGAGTAAAATTATAATTCATCTAGGCACCTATCAGTATGTGCTATTAGATGTGTGTGTGCTTTTCTATTCTTCATGATTTTTATCATTGCCTTTGCTTGCTCTACCTTATCAACTATTGTTTCACATACTTTGTTAACTTTGAATTGGACATCTTGGATTAGGTTTGTAATGTATTCCATATTTTATACTAGTGGAAAATATTACATAGTTGGATCTACAACATCATACATCTGAGGTACTTCTTTCTTCTTTTCCTTTTGAGGTGGCTACTCTTTTACACATTTTTGAACATTTTCTTCAATTTATTGGATCACAAAGAATGTTTCTAGTAATTTATATCTAGAAATAAGAAATATGGAAATGGAATATTGAAAAGGGTAGAATGATTTCAAAAATATATTTTACGGATAAAATATTGATATTTAAAGTGGTATGAGGATGTGGGATTTTGTTGGCTTTATTATATGGGATAGTAAAATTTATGATTCTAGCTAATAAAGGATTTTGAGAAAGTAAGATTTATCATGGAGGGGATGATGGCAAAGGTGGTTTCCATGGAGAAGACTACTAAGGTGGTGGTGGATTTACAAATATAGGAGTAGGGATAGAGGATATACCTAGTCCTTGAATGTTTTGCTACTACTATTGAGTTGTCATGTTAAAGTGTTGAATTTTTATTTCCATCCTCTACACATCCAAAATCAAACATTGATCTTTGCAATTATTTTCAATCCCTTTTTGGTTGCTTATCATAGCATCCTTCATTTTTACCTTCCTATATTGAATGTGTTTTCTTATACTAGGTTGAGGCTCATCTCTACTAGAAGTTGTTGGAGTAGTGATTTTTCAAAATATAACTATTGTTTATATTAAATGCTCAAAAATATTGAAGAATATTGTGAAAATGGTGTGATAATATCTATTGGTGTAGTAAGAATAACATGCATGACACTATTCACTCTTGACATCCTTGAGGTGTAATTTAGAAAAGAAGTAAAAGTAATTGAAAATTTGAAGGGTGAGCCAATGAAGGTAAGTTTCTATTGTGACACAAGTGACCTTCTTCAAAGGATAATTTTTTCTTGTGATACAGGTGATTTGAATCCTATAGTGGCAAATGTGTTGTGATAAAAATAATCTCATACAAGGGATATATAGACTATGACACTAATGATTTAAATATTTCTGGTAATAGAAACATTAATGCGGAATATGATTGTATTAATCATGAAAAAGGCCATGTTGTCAGATTTGAAAGTGACAAAAACAGTTCAAATTTTATTAAATTTCATTGTCAAGATGATGTATGGTATTTTAATTTTTTTGGTGATAGTGTTAGAGACCATTGTGGACATGGGGAAATCGAGTGCTTTAAAAAGTATACCAAAGGAATTGGTCTAAAACCAATGAGAAAAAAGGTAAAAAATGATAGATAATTGTGAAGAAATGGGTAAGGCATGAGAAATTCCATAAAACTAAATGTAAGTCCAGATAATGAAATCCTTAGTTATGATGGTCAAGTAGAAGTGGTGACACTTATTTTAAGAAAAAATAATCATATGAAGCTCCTAGGATGAGTTGTTGCAGTGATTAAGGAATATCTAAACATGTGGCACCTAGATGTTGGAACCTACATCCTTTTGATATTTGTGGAGGTAATAATCACTCTTAAAGAATGTTTTGGAACAAAGAAAAAGTGACTAACAAAATATATTTGAATTATGGATGGATGAATGTGTCAAAATGGGATAATGTAAAGAGATGTTGAAATGTTTCTACAAAAGAAGATGGAATTTGTTTTTCCATATAAAAATGAGTCTTGGAAAATATGAAATGAATGAATAATGTATTAGAATATGACCCAAGATATGCTTGAAATGCCTAGGGTGACAAAATATATAGTGAAAAAATATGTGGAAATTTTGAAATATGTAGATTAATTCCAAAGCTATAATTTAGTGGTAATTTCCTAGAGGTGGTGACCTAAAGTAATATCAAGAGGCTAACCCAAATATGAAGAACCAAAGGCAATAACCTAGAGGTAACATAGAGGAAACTCAAAGGATGACCCAGAGGCAAGATAAAGGTGACATAGAGGAAATTACCTAGAGGTAACCCAAAGGTAACCTATAGGTAACCTAGAGATAAATAACCAGAGGTAGACCTTGAGATATAGCAAATATATATACCCAATGAATATTGGCAAAATCTAAAGCTAGAGCAAGATCCAGAGGTAGATCCAAAGCCAAGGCCTACAAGGAATTATGAGGGTAATACTATTTTTACCAAATGATGGAATAATAAAGGGTGTTAGCCTTTATTACAATATATTGTTTTATATAATTATTAGGAAATTACTAATGATTTCACCTCATATAAGTTTTGATGGTCATATCCCCGATGAGCATGATAGAAGATGAAAATATAAATTTGAGGTGAAACATCAAAGAGGCTCTTTAATCTAAGAGATGCATTGTTGTATAAATATGCATGTTTTACATAATTTTATGTTTGTGATAAATAATATGATATTGTTCTATTTAAGAAGCGATTCCCACTTCAACTAATTCCAATAGATTATGTTTAAGTAAACTTGATTTTTCACCAAGAATAATTATTGGTGAATAATGAAGGAGTGTTGCAAAGAAACAATTTTTGTACTCAATTCTAGCCACACTAGGGGGAAATATACGTATAAAATATGGAGAAAGTTCTTGTATTTTTAACACAATACTTTAAATATGCGAATATTTTTATTGAAGAATGTAAGAAATGGCTTGACCACGAAGAAGCAATGGACCAAGTTCCTTCCAACATTTTTGAATGATATTACTTTGTTGTGATATGAGATCCAAGAATATGAGATTAATAATTCATGGAATTGGGTTAGTAAGTGCATGATCAAGGAATACAATACATGGAAAAAATACTTTTACTTGATGTTTGATGTCGTGAAGCTGGTCTAATAACACAAGGATAATTTTTATGACTATTGTGCACGAATTCAAGATTTGAGATAAAATTGAGGCCCAAATTCATAAGGATAAATTTTATAATCACCTAATGGCTAGGATGTATAACATTATTTATAAATAATTTATTATATGATTAGAGGCATCAATTATGCCATAGGTTAAGTGTTAACAACTAGCCACTATATTATAAACATTTGAGATAAATAAATTCACTATCCTTAAATAGAAGAAAAATAAAGCATGTAGGACTAGTCATTAATATAGTAGTTTCAACCATAGAAGTTGCCTATTTAGTGAATTTGTAAGGCATGCAATATGGTTTTGTTGCCTACCCATTTTTTCATGTATCCTATGGTTGATAAAAATCCATTCTCATAATTATTGACATAAATTATACTCCATAAAGTTAAAATAAACATGGTATCCTAACCTCATACATTGAGAACAACATAAATAGAATATGGAAGTGAATGACAACCTTAGATTATTTTTGTACCAATAATATAGATACAAAAAAATAAGAGAAAGAGGTAGAGGTTTCATTGGATGATATTATTCCAAACACTTTGGTTAAATATCCGTGATATATTTTTGAGGAAGATGTGGATAATCAATGATAATAATGAATTTAAGAAAAAATAAAAGAGATTATTCACAATTAATGTTTCTTACTTATTTAAGTAGACAGAAATCACATGAAACAATAGTACACCAATTTAAAAATAAATATATATATATATATATATATATATATATTAGAAAGGAAAATATTGATGTATTCTACATGATAATTGCTGCATCTTGAAGATATAATATCTTATGCTAAGTCCTTAAATTAAAAAAAAATACAATTCCCTATGTTATTGAACTTTACCTTTCCAAGAGATGAAAGGTTTACATATATTTAATTGAATTTGATGACAAAAGAAGTTTTAAAATAAGTATGTAATGATGATATAGCCTTTTTTGGTATTAATTTAATATTTAATGTGGTAAAGTATGTTTATCTCTATGGACAACATAAATAGACTAGGTATGTCCTTCCTTTTACTAGCATGAGTTGCTTCATCAAGGAAAATTATTTCCTCTTATTTAAATATGCACCAAAGGTTCTTACTTCTTAATAATCCAACCATTTGAGTTGACACAATATTTATTTTTTTCCCATTTAAGAAATAAAATATACTAAAGGATCCATATCATCCAAATTTATCACCCACACTAAAACAATTCCTTGAACTAATATCACCCATATGAACATATTGAAAACTTGTGTAATTTGAAATAAAATGACTTAGAATATTTTCATATGTGAAAGAAATGTCCTTTAAATTTCTATCCCAATTAATAATCCAAGTATAAAATAATAATCTTCTCAATTATTAAACCAAGACCATTAAACTAGATACTTTCACTTACCACATAGAGACTGGATGGGGTGTATATTACCTTTTTTTTTCTATTATGTGAATTAAATGAATTATTGTATGAAACTTCAATTGATTTAATTGGTTCAGTTTCCATGCCATGTAGGATCCATGCCAACCATTATATTGACCATCATCATTACCATTGATAACTAAACAAGCAAGATGACGGTTAACAAGAATGGAATCACAACATATGGGTGGTAAATTACCTAGGCTATATAGGATAGACAAGGCTCCATGCCCCTCAAGAAAAATATACATAGATCTAATATAGATATAAGAGGGATCCATTTGAATGAAATTAAAATCTACTTCATACAAAAGAGGATAAGATTCAAACCCATAGTCATTCTCTCTAAATAACAAGAATAATCATCCACTAGATATAATACTATGCTTCATTTCCATGTATAGAAAATATGCCTCCATCCATACATATACTACCCTAATCAAAGAATAAAATGCTTGGGGAGAGTATTCAAATGTAACCTCCTAATGCATAATACTGTTGAGTGTTAATTTGTCATATTAAAAATAATAACACGCAACTTAGAGTCTCGAACAAAAGACTCTTTCTTGCAAAGAAATAATTTATTTTATTTTCCTTCCTTTTATTATTTCTCCAAGCTTCTTTGT
Organism: Wollemia nobilis; assembly: GCA_028583015.1. Classification (NCBI taxonomy): domain Eukaryota; kingdom Viridiplantae; phylum Streptophyta; class Pinopsida; order Araucariales; family Araucariaceae; genus Wollemia; species Wollemia nobilis. The sequence goes on from JAQPPZ010017095.1 coordinate 8,957,676, forward strand.
GAAACAACTTTTACGTATATAAAAATGAATTTCAATTTAATACATACAACCGATATATCCCGTAATAACTCAAATCCCCGCAGATAGCCGTTAACAAGGGGCCTTTGTTGATTCTCAATGAACTTTATAATCTTGACTTGTTTGATTAATCAAAAATAAACAAAAATCCTTTTGATGTTCTAATATTCACAATTTATTCTAAGGTTAACCTCGCTCGCTTTATCTCTATTCAATAGTTCTCTTATTTCAATGTTAGTCTCTCACATGAAATTAAGCATATCAAGGAATAAAACAGAAACTCGTTATTTTTGAGTCACCTGGAAAATAATGAAGGATATTAAAATGGTTAACGATCTCCTCCCCGCAAAATCCCAAGTTAAGAGATGAAGTCCCCAAAACAACCCAACCGATCGGATCTGTACTAACACACAATCTAATCGGATCAGATGCAAGACTCTAAGGAAAAGAATATAACCGCATCATTCTACCATTCACCTATCGTAACCCATCCCATGGCGTAAACGAAATAGATACAAGACAAAATGATGCAACGGAAAGATTGACAATAAAACAATAGTTTTGGCTTCGATCTCCTTTTGATTTTACACACAAAAGTCGTGTTACCAAAGAAAAATCCTTTATTTCAATAAATAATGCTTTTTGTTACAGTCTCCAACCCCGTATCCATCTACATTTCTGCTATTTAACCTTTCTGTCACGCGTTCTCGGCTGTTCCATGACGCTTCGTTTCGACTCCCAGGACCCTTCGCTTCAATTCCCGCCTTTTGGTATTCTAACCTTTGCGTGCATTCGTAACGCTCGATCTCTGTGGCCAGTAACTGTTGTTATGAAACGTTACTCTGGTTCTGTCATTTCTGCCACGTGTCCTGCGTCTCCTGCACCTTTCGTAACGCTTTCCCATGGAAATCCCGACAGAATTTGCATTTGGCCTCTTCCGTTTCCTAGCCGCGATAACGCGACATGTCACGAAATCGTGACATGTCGCGATATCGCGACATGTTCTTGGTCCGTACGCCCGTAGTAGCTCGTTGTAGCGATATCGCTACCGACTTTGCTTTGCCTTCTTTTCAAAAAAGTGGTAGCGATATCGCTACCACTTTGGTTTCGAGCCTTCCTTCGATGAAGTGGTAGCGATATCGCTACCACTTTGGTTCCGAGCCTCTTCGATGAAGTGGTAGCGATATCGCTACCACTTTTGTTCCGAGCCTTTTCGATGAAGTGGTAGCGATATCGCTACCACTTTGTCTCAGCCTTTTAGCATATCGCTACCACCTTTTTCTTTTACAAGTGGTAGCGATATCGCTACCACTCTTCTTTCAAGCCTTTGCTTCAAAGTGGTAGCGATTCGCTACCACCTTTCTTTCCAACTTGTAGCGAAATCGCTACCATTCTCAACTTTCCGTACGCTTCCAAAAAATGCGTCGCGATTTCCAACACCTCTTTTCTTTGCTGTCGACACGTCATGATTTCGCGACAGATTTCAATTTTTCGCAGCGATGGAGAGACAGGTCGCGATTTCGTGACCCTTTCAACACTTAGGCATTTTTCTTCTTTTCTTCATTTTTAGCATCCGGGTCTTTGAGATCTTCCCTAAAACCTGCAAAAACAAAGGTGGGTCCCCACTTTTGGGGTGTGTTGTGGATGAACCACAACAAATGGCGACTCTGCTGACAAATGCTCTTGAGCATTTTAGTAAGAACCCAACCTAACACAAATCACAAATTTGAAAACATGGGTTAGCCCATAATCAATATAACTAATGCCCAAAATCAGAAGTACATGAATTATCGGAATCATCAAGTACTAGCTCGGTGTGTGCAATGAATTCCTTTCCTTATCATTTGAATTTGATCCACATTCCATCATCGGTTTTGCATGAATGCATATGCGAAATTGTGAATGATTTGTGTATCCTACTCGAATATGCCATGAGAAAATGCATAGTCACTCTTGTAGTATTATGTGCAAACATTCAAGACTGCCAAACCCTCTTAGGATCCACTAGTGAACGGTTCATTATATCCCAAAGTTGGTTATGAGTCCCTACTATCTTGAACCCATGTGCAAGTGGATGTGAAATCAGAACTTTGGGGAATCGGACTCCCAACCAACCGAGATGAGAGTTTAACCCTATCCTTACTATTCTGATTTAGAATTCTTTACCTCACTTTGAGCAAAATAACTAAACCAATTATGGAAGAAATGGTCATGCTAGTCTAACCCTCTAGACAATCAATGGTCTTATTTTTTAGGCAAGACATGATGCCATGCATGGGCCTATCTAACCCCATAATCCAAAACTTATCTTCATTTCTTTGGACCTTGGGGATGACTACCCATCCCTTGCAGAGGACAAGTAGTACGATCCTTACAATCCAATATAAGGATGAGATGGGAAAAATTTATTTATTTTACTTCTTGGACCTTGGGGATGACTACCCATCCTGGTTAGGGACAAATAGTACGATCCTTACAACCCAAGATTTTAAATGTAAATGGAAAATATTAATCTTGTTACTTAGACCTTGGGGATGACTACCCATCCTTTGCAGAGGACAAATAGTACGATCCTTACAATCTAAGACTTAATACGAAATGAAACATAAGAGCTTTGGGGAATCAGATTCTCAACCAACCGAGATGAGAATTTATGCCCTATCCTTACTACTCCATGTGGGTCCAATCAAAGCTTTGGGGAATTAGATTCTCAACCAACCGAGATGAGAATTTAACCCTATCCTTACTACTCTGATTTTAGGCTTTAAGCTCTATGGAAGTGGTCAAAACCACTATTTTTAGGATCATGTTGCATAATAGGATAGACATGAAAACCATTTTCGCCCAACCTTTTCCTCCAAGTTAGGTTTTGATCATTTTGCTCAAGATCCCTTTTAATGTATGAAACGTGCTTGGTCCTAGATACTTCAAGACTCAGTTTCCTAACCTTAGGATTTACTTAGATTTATGTTATAACATAACCCTAAGAGGATTCAACATACTCAAATGAATTGCACCTAAGATGCATATGCCACTACGGTGAAATGTATGAAAAGTGAGATGGAACATGAATGCATTATTTCTTGAATTGCAAATGAGATGATTTGTCATGCAAAACTGACTTTTTCATGCATCACAAGCTTCAAATGATCTAAATTAACTGTTTGTATTACATGTGGAGCTTTTACAACATGATTCCAATGTTTCATATTCTCCCAATCTTAGGCATGCGTTCAACATCAAGCTTTTATTCCCTTTTTTTTTTTTTTTAAAGGCAATGAAAAGGAAATCAAAGGAACACCACCGCCTAAATGTCCAACCTGCACACAAACGCAAAAACCCAACATTAATACAAGAAAAACCTGAAATAAAAAATGAATACATACTAACATATCAAATCTGCACATCAAGAAACTAAATTACAGCATTGACACAAAACTAGATATCTCCCGAAACACACACTTAAGTATCAAATCTGCACACAAAGAAACAGATCACAACATTAATACAAAGCTTAGACATGTCAAAAAAAAAAAATAATACACACCTAAACATGAAAAATGAAAGCAAGAAATTACAGAGTTATTACATATAATACAAAGCCCAACCACCTCATGCTTGAAAGTAATGCTTCAAGTGCAACCCATTGATAGGTAGTGCCAAATCCTTTCCATCCAAGGTTTTTAGTCTAAAACTATTTTCCCCTAGGATCTCTCGAAATCGGTAGGGACCTAACCAAAGGTAATCAAATTTATCATGTTCCCCCTTCTTCTCATGTCTTTTGTCCCATAACAGTACTAAATCTGAAATTTTAAACGCCTTGGCCTTAGACCTTTTGTCAAACCATATTTTTACAATGTCTTGGTGTTTACTAAAATGAAGCATAGCTTCATCCCTTTTTTCATCCAAGCGCATTAATTGCGTTAGTCTAGACTCAAGTTTATCATTAGTTCCAAAATAATCTTTCATGAAGTGCAGCGTTTGTAATCTGAGATTTGCAGGAAAAATGGGATCTTGTCCATAAACCAGATGGTAAGGAGATGTCCCTATTGCTTCTTTGACTCGATTCTGTCAGCCCAAAGGGCCAACTTAAGCTTATTGTGCCAGTCCCGCGGATTCCTTTCCAACAATTTTTTTATGACAATCAACAGATTCTTATTGGATGACTCGGCCAATCCGTTACCTTGAGGGTAATAATTGGAGGAGAACTTTAAACTCACGCTGTTATCAAATGCCCAATTAGCAAACTCTAGAGAGGAAAAGGCCGAACCATTATCACTTACGATGGAGTTAGGCATCCCGAATCTAGTGACAATGTTATCTTCTAAAAATTTAATGACCACCTCTCGCAGTAGCATTCTTTGTGGGGATAGCTTCGGTCCATCTCGTGCAATAATCCGTAGCCGTCATAATATATTTGTGAGCATCGGATGAATTGGGGCTGATAATCCCAATAAAATCCAGGCCCCATTGCGCGAAAGGTCTGGACTCGATTACGGACTGTAAAGGCATGGAAGCGTTTCTGTCTCTATTGGCTGCAGTTTGACATATGTGACATGACCTCACATGAGAATGGGCATCCTTGAATAGTTGAGGCCAATAATAACCGGCTCTGAGGATTTGATGGGCCGTGGCATTAGCGGACCCATGCCCCGTCCCATGTTTACCATGAAACTCTTCGAGTATTCGCACTGCCTCCTCTTGATCAACGCAACGAAGGTAAATACCTTCATGGTTCTTTCTGTATAATGTGCCAGATCTAACTAGAAAATTAGCAGACTTCAAACGCAAGGCTCTGCGACCGAGTAGCATTCAAAAATGATGGACACCTACCATTTAGTAGATAGTACACCACATCCGCATACCACTCCTCCTTGGTTACATCAGCGACTTCATAATGTTGACAAGGAATTGTGAGATCCTCGTTCTGCGATTGCCTTAGCTAACCCTTGCCCCCGCACTATCTTCATCGATTGAATCTCCAAATCAAATTCCTGCAAAGTTGAAACCCACTTACCACGCTTCTCACCTAATTCATTCTGAACGAACATGGCTTTGACAGCAGGATCTGGGACGATAGCAAAGACCCTACTGTGGACTATGTAGTGCCTGAATTTTTTTTACAGTCTTAACCAGCGCATACATTTGCTTGTCTAGGGTAGAATATCTCAGTTTCGCATCTTTGAGAGGACTACTCAGAAAGCAATGGGATTTTCAATGCCGCCTTCACTCTTCTCGAGTTAAAACACTCGCAAAGGAGTGATCTCAAGCAAATGTGTAGATATAGAAAGGCTTCGTATAATCGGGACTCACCAAAACCGGGGCTTTAGAAATCGCATCCTTGATATTATCAAAAGCCTCTATCCTTTCATCTCGTCCAAATGATCCGGACCTCTTTCTTTAGCATGTCGTTCAAAGGTCCTCGCTATCTCTCGCAAAATTTGCGATAAATTTTCTGACAAAATTGATCTTTCCGAAAAATGATCTCAACCCCTTCTTGCTATTGGGACGAGGAATTTGCTGTATGGCTTCTATTCTCTCAGGGTCAATGGAAATTCCATCCTTAGATATTATATGCCCCAACATTTTTCCTTCTGTTACCCCGAAGATGCACTTCTTTGGGTTGAGAGATATACCATGTTCCCTGCATCTTTGAAAGACTTTCTTAAGATCCCTGACATGGTTTTCCCTGTTCTTAGAAAATACAGGAATGTCATCGACGTAAACAATGATGCACTTACCAATAAGCCCTTTAAAAGCAAAATCCATAGCTCGCTGGAAAGTGGCACCTGCGTTCAATAGTCCGAAGGGCATTCTCCTGTATGCAAAGGTGCCCCATTTTGTCGTAAAAGCAGTCTTCATCCTATCACTAGGATGGATAAGGACCTGATTATATCCCGAATAACCATCCAGGAATGACATCATCTCCGACCCGTTTACCTTTTGGAGTATTTCATCGATGGTGGGTAACGGGTAGTTGTCCTTTTGGGATGCCTTATTGAGATTTCTGAAATCAATGCACAACCTTATTTCTCCACTCTTTTTCCTCACAGGGACTAGGTTAGCAACCCACGTGGAATGCCTAACGGGAAAGATGATCTTAGCTTCTAACAGTCGCTTCACCTCTTTCTCTATCAAGGGTTCTAATAATGGATTAACTCGCCTTTGTCTTTGCCTGAAGGGCTTGGACTCGGCTTCAAGTGGAATCGTGTGCATTATGACATTCTCATCATAGGTTTTCAACTCCTTATAACTCCAAGCAATGCAATCTATGTATTCTTTTAATGCATTTGCTATGGAATCCTTCTCCCCGCTTGGTACATGCTTTTGCTATGAATACCTCCCAGGGATTTTCCGCACTTCCAATGTTAACCAAATCACAGGCCTCTCCAGGAGATGGAACCCTTTTACCTTTTCTTGGTTTGCATCCGATATCAAAGATTTTTTCTAATGAAGCTATCTCATCGGGCATCCTGTTGTTTTTTACAGGATTTTTATCTTTCGAAACTACCTCCTCTACGTCCCTTTCTTCTTCATCTATGTACCGCTTTTCAAATATACCATAATTAGTGACAAAATGAAATATGTTCCTGTCACTATCAAATACTTGGAAGTTCGTAACATTATCTGGTATCGAGGGACAAGGGACCAACTCTATAGAGAACTTCTTGCATTTCTTATGGTCCACTGGCTTCAACATACTCGTCGCTACAGCTAGGGAGTCTGCCAGTACGATTGCCCTTTCTCGAGATCAGAGAAATGTTAAAGGCGTCAAACTCATCTATTAAATCTCTGACCCTAGTTCGGTAAAGCCTGAGCCGCTTGTCCTTGCATATGTATTGTCCCCTCACTTGTTTCACCACCAGTTTCGAATCACCAAGGACTTTGATATATTTAATTTTCTTTCGAATGGCCAGCTGTAGTCCAAGAATCAAAGCCTCATATTCTCGCCATATTGTTGGTGGCAGGGAACTGTAGTCTGTATGCAGTGAATATAGGCTCCTGGTCCGAACATGACAATTCAACACCGGCTCCTGCTCCTTGTCTGGACCTGGATCCATCAAATCTTAAGGTCCAAATGTCTTGATGTCCTTCAGTAAAGTTGCGCCCAATCCTTTCATCATGGGTATTTTCGAGTGCTTCTATGTCCAAACAGTATGCTCCCAACTCAGCTTCAATGTACTGGATCTCGTTCGGCTTGTTGTAATCTGTGATCATCTCTTTGAGTCGGGGTTCACTGTCAATTCGAATTTGATTGGCCACTCCCTCCAAGGCAGCCACATGTGTGAAGAGTCTGTCACAATGTAACCGTTTAGGTTCTTACTCCAATCTCTTCCCAATACCATGCCATATTTGATAGGAATATCGAGCACCAATATGTCTATGCGCTGTTGAACTCTGGGTTCTGAATTGACTTGAATATGCACATCACCCAGCTCTCCTACTGCCTCCATGGTTGACCTGTCCAACTGCACCACCCTGCTCCTAGAAGGCTTTGGTGTAAGTCCCAATATTTTACAGATTTCTAAGGGCATGATAGTAGCCGAGGCCCCTGAGTCTATTAAACAATTGTGCAAGTTTTTACCTCGCAATTCTAATGGTTACCAAAAAGGGAGGTATATCTTGTTTTTCTTTTTGTACAACCACTTGTGACTAAGAACTTTTAGCTTCATGAACTTGTGCAGATGGATTTAATCCTTTTGGTGAACTCACTTCTTGGCCTAATAATCGGGCCATGTCATACATCGATACATTGGCCCTATTCTTCTTCATATCTTCCACCAAATCGTAAGTGAGCTTTTCTGGATTTGGCAAGTTTTGCATCATCTTAGACTTTTCGACCTTCGATGGAGGAGGGGGATTGACATCTCCTTTAGGGTCAGGAGGGAGTAATTGATTATTAGGAGGAGCAGAGGAAGTTTTGGGCTCTTTAGAACTCCTAGTGTAATATTTGTGATTTGCTTTCCCAAAACGTTTGTTTGCATGAACTTCCAAAGCTTCTTCATCTTCGCTTCCAAAAAATTCTACATCCTCCTCTTCTTCACTTTCATGGGAATGTATGACCTCCGTTAGCATAGACTCCGGTTTCACGTGGCCACAGTGCGGGCAATCATTATCACAAGATCCTGCATCTCCACAGCATTCTGAAATGTCTATCTGGTTGGCAACGGGATTGGGTACCCGCCCGTTGTTAGGCAGCGTGTTATACATTCCTTTTCCTCTATGGTTGTGAGGTCGGTTATGTCCCATGGCCTGATCAACTTTTTTATTGACATTCCCCACTGTTACCAACACCTTGGCCAACGTTTCTTTCATATTTTCTATGGCCGCTTCGGACCCTTGTGGTTGAGGCACTGCAATTGCAGGTCCAGCTGTGTTGGCTGCATTAGCCACCTCTGGACTGGGTACAATGGCTTGGGTTTGGGCAGGTGGATTCCATCCTGGATTCCCATTTTGAATGGCTTGAGTTTGGGCAGGTGGATTCCATCCTGGATTCCCATTTTGAATGGCTTGAGTTTGGGCAGTTGGATTCCATCCCGGATTCACACTTTGAATGGGAGTGATTGTTGGATAAGTCGCCGAGCTTGGCGTGTTAATTGGAGCAAACCCCGACATGGTCAACAGATTATTGCCCATACCGAACCCATGCAAACCCATCGAGTTATTTTGAATCAAACTCTGTGTTTGAACAGCGGCATTCGGATAACCTGACAATGGCGTAACTTGGGTGGGTGTTTGGAAGTTGTTCAACATCGGAGCCTGTGGTGCTACTACCTGGTTCATCATGGCAAATTGGCTGTATGGGCCATATTGTCCCATCCCAGTCAATTGAGACAATCCTGCGCCTGGCAGGTTCATCTGCTGTTCGAGAGTCATTGTTTCTGCATAAGCCAAAGGAAGGGTTGTAACCTGAGGGTTCCTTCTAGTCAGCAAAGACGTTAAAGGATCTAAGGCTCCGAAGTATAGCTGCAAGGCAATTGCGTGGTCTACCGCAAAGTGACGAGTCACAATCGTATATAGCTTTTGAAATCTCTCGATTGAACGTTCGAATGGGTTCATTGGTTTGTCTTTTGCAAGATACGAAGAAATTGTATGTCATGGAGGGATCTACTAACCGTCTGAATTGACCTATGAACGCAGTTTCTAGCCGGGCCCATGAAGTTATGGACCCCGCCGGCAAATTTCGATACCATTCGTTAGCAATGTGGTCTAGACTAGCAGGGAAAACTCGACAGGCAACATCCTCGTGAGTAACCCCCGCCTAAACATGTAATATTTATAGATTTGGACATGATCTTCTACTGTTGTTGGACCATCATGAATGAATTTGGGTAATCCCCTTTCAATGTTTCTAGGCAAGTCGTGGACTGCCCCGGGAATATCTAAAGGGGAACTCTGAGCACCATACCAAAGGGCAGGTGGCTGTTGTTGTTGTTGTTGTTGGGCCATGTTATTCAAAGGTGTCAACCCTGTGGGAACAATTGGAACTCCTGGAACTCGTGGAGACAGATACAACTGGTGTTACTATCCCACTTGAACTTAAGGGTTCAAGCCCACTAAAGGTACTTGAGTCCAAAGAAATCCCTAACTCAAGTATACCGGGTGGTATTTCAACTTCTAATGTTTTGTTTTTCGGCCTCCTAGCAGTGGGAGAAAGACTTTGGAAGATAGTTTCCCCCGTGGTTTTAGACCTAGTAGCAATGTACTCAAAGTTGGGCCAGCTTGGAAACTCTAGGACTCTAAAAGATTTCTCAACTCTGCCGCGGATAAAATGTCTAAATGTTACACCCGCAAGCACAATAGGTGGAAACAAAACTACCCACGTTAATTGTTAGAACAAATCAAAATTGCAAAGCAATACATAAGGCCCTCCTTCTAGCGCCAAAATGTTGAGTGTTAATTTGTCATATTACAAATAATAACACGCAACTTAGAGTCTCGAACAAAAGACTCTTTCTTGCAAAGAAATAATTTATTTTATTTTCCTTCCTTTTATTATTTCTCCAAGCTTCTTTGTGAAACAACTTTTACGTATATAAAAATGAATTTCAATTTAATACATACAACCGATATATCCCGTAATAACTCAAATCCTCGCAGATAGCCGTTAACAAGGGGCCTTTGTTGATTCTCAATGAACTTTATAATCTTGACTTGTTTGATTAATCAAAAATAAACAAAAATCCTTTTGATGTTCTAATATTCACAATTTATTCTAAGGTTAACCCCGTTCGCTTTATCTCTATTCAATAGTTCTCTTATTTCAATGTTAGTCTCTCACATGAAATTAAGCATATCAAGGAATAAAACAGAAACCGTTATTTTTGAGTCACCTGGAAAATAATGAAGGATATTAAAATGGTTAACGATCTCCTCCCTGCAAAATCCCAAGTTAAGAGATGAAGTCCCCAAAACAACCCAACCGATCAGATCCGTACTAACACACAATCTAATCAGATCAGATGCAAGACTCTAAGGAAAAGAATATAACTGCATCATTCTACCATTCACCTATCGTAACCCATCCCATGGCGTAAACGAAATAGATACAAGACAAAATGATGCAACGGAAAGATTGACAATAAAACAATAGTTTTGGCTTCGATCTCCTTTTGATTTTACACACAAAAGTCGTGTTACCAAAGAAAAATCCTTTATTTCAATAAATAATGCTTTTTGTTAGTCTCCAGCTCCGTATCCATCTACATTTCTGCTATTTAACCTTTCTGTCGTGCGTTCTCGGCTGTTCCATGACGCTTCGTTTCGACTCCCAGGACCCTTCGCTTCAATTCCCGCCTTTTGGTATTCTAACCTTTGCGTGCATTCGTAACGCTCGATCTCTGTGGCCAGTAACTGTTGTTATGAAACGTTACTCTGGTTCTCGTCATTTCCGCCACGTGTCCTCGCGTCTCCTGCACCTTTCGTAACGCTTTCCCGTGGAAATCCCGACAGAATTTGCATTTGGCCTCTTCCGTTTCCTAGCCGCGATAACGCGACATGTCGCGAAATCGTGACATGTCGCGATATCGCGACATGTTCTTGGTCCGTACGCCCGTAGTAGCTCGTTGTAGCGATATCGCTACCGACTTTGCTTTGCCTTCTTTTCAAAAAGTGGTAGCGATATCGCTACCACTTTGGTTCCGAGCCTTCCTTCGATGAAGTGGTAGCGATATCGCTACCACTTTTGTTTCGAGCCTTCCTTCGATGAAGTGGTAGCGATATCGCTACCACTTTTGTTTCGAGCCTTCTTTCGCTGAAGTGGTAGCGATATCGCTACCACTTTTGTCTCGACCAAAGTGGTAGCGATATCGCTACCACCTTTCTTTCAAGCCTTTGCTTTGTAAAGTGGTAGCGATTCGCTACCACTTTTCTTTCGAGCCTTTGCTTCACGAAGTGGTAGCGATTCGCTACCACCTTTCTTTCGGCAACTTGTAGCGAAATCGCTACCATTCTCAACTTTTCGTACGCTTCCAAAAAACGCGTCGCGATTTCGCAACACCTCTTTTCTTTGCTGTCGACACGTCGCGATTTCGTGACAGATTTCAATTTTTCGCAGCGATGGAGAGACAGGTCGCGATTTCGCGACCCTTTCAACACTTAGGCATTTTTCTTCTTTTCTTCATTTTTAGCATCCGGGTCTTTGAGATCTTCCCTAAAACCTGCAAAAACAAAGGTGGGTCCCCACTTTTGGGGTGTGTTGTGGATGAACCACAACAAATACCAACTTTGTCTCACATTGATTGACAAAAATAACAATTGTAGAAAGGATTAAGAATGCTTTATTCTTTGTATAAAATATAATTCATCATGATTGTATATGAAGGGAATAACAACAACATATAACCACTTTTATAAAAAATAAATAGAAATAGAATTAAACTCACAACCAATGCCATATAGTAACTTGTAAAAAGTGACCTATCCAATAATATAGAGATCCTACATGTGAGGAAAATGATAGGATATCCTTCAAGAATATGAAGCATCCTCCATAATCCATTTTAATATATAGTTACATATTACTTGAATAGAAGTTGAAACCTAAGTAAAAAAATAGAGTTCTCTAGCTAGTTAAAACACACCATCATACAATAATAGGGGAACGTGGTTAGCTTGGCCTTGACCAAAGAAAAATAAATTCCCTATATCTTGAATCGTAACCATCATTTTACCTTCAATTTAATGAGAAATAATCCTAGAAAAGAGAGAAATGCTATTTTTGTGATTTGAAAATTTATCCCTAAAGACTACAATTTTTTATTTTGGTGTTTATGGATATAGAATATTTGTTAATATTTTTTATGCCAACTCTAACTTATAATAATTTAAAATATAGCTCAAAATTATGATTAAAACAAGATATAGGTTCTCTAAATGAGTTCTCTATCTATCTAAATTATGATATTGCATACCTAGTCTATTACAATGATAAATTTTATAATAGTTTGTTAGAATGATTAGAAATAAATATTTACTAAAATATTTTAATAAGAGAAGATATAAATAAAAAGGAAATAAAAATAATACTCTAGAGATGGATGACACCCTTAAGTACCTATAGGAAATTTTCCCTACATCCCTACTTCACTCAAATAAATTTCTCATTTGGAAGAGGGACTATTAGAAAAGGGGGTTAGGAGGTATGGCCCACCTTCAGTTAGAGGGGCAGGCATTGGCTCCATAATAAAAATAGAGGTGTATGTGCTTCAATTAATTCCATCCATTAGATTCTCCATCAACAATAAACACTCCTTCTCTAGCTTAAGTAACCAACTTGAGAACTCCAAGACCTATAGGTCATAAATTTTCCATTTGATGGACCATGTTGTTTCCATCAATGAAGGCTTCAATGAAGTCCCACCAAAAAATACAATAGTCATTTGATAATGAGAAAGAGAAGTTTTACGGTGCAATAAAAAAAGGCTCTACATTGGCCAAGAGAGATCCTACCTAATATAAGACACATGATGATTGTTCAAAGAAAGAAAAACAACACAAAGAGTATTCAAAGTAATATTTTCCATTGTCCACCAAAGTTGACTTTTATTGCTTGACCTATCATAGGCATCTACATGGTAGTTATAGTGGCTTCCCACCATAAAGGTAAGCCTATGCTTCCAAGCACCTTCGAAAGTAGATGAAGTCCTAGGGGAGTTTTGATGTTTGAAACCTCAAATCAGGTATAAATTAATGGTGAAACCATATTTCTAGAACACCATAGGGAGTGGTGGTAGTAAAAAATTCCCATACAAGGGCCCATAATCCTTCAACATTATTTACCCTAGATGTAGAGGCCTCAAGGAAACTAAAGTTGGTGTAAAATAGTTTTATCCATAGAGCAAAAGTTAATTCTCAAGTGCTTTCTATGGGATTTTGGAGGGGAATATTCCCTTAGTCTAGGCCTTTAAAACTCATTGTAAGACATTGAGAGTTGCTTACTGGTGCCTCATACTTACCCTTAAAATATATTTTTTTCACCTCTTCTCGATATGATGAGTGGGATACAAACCTTGAGTTGTCGTCTACGGAATATTGACCCACTTTAGGCTACATGCCTTGTAATTATTTGATGCATATATGGAATTTTGATTATATTCATTCTATCCTAGTTATTTTGTGTATTATTAATTCTAGGGTATGTGTGATGAAGTGTGTTTAATTCTAGTTATTAGATTATGGTGAATGTATTCATATTTAATACATTCAATATGTTAGAGTGAAAACCTTGATCCTCATGCATTGCCCCCATAGCTTAGATTTTATTTTCTTGTAATTTTATTTACTAGTTTTTTGCTTTTTATTATTTCCTTTTTCTTTTGATAAGAAGCAATGACCTTAGCCCATGAATTGTAAAATGTGTACAAAAATTTTATATCCAATGAGGATCCAACCTTGATAAAAACCATGAAGGTTTCTCCATAAGCATTCATTTTACCTAAAAAAACTTCCTGTTATGTTGTTCAATGCAAGGTGTGGGTGTCTGGTATTGTTAGATCACTACCTTGATAGGATAAGATATTATGAGAAGACAAAAATTTGTTTGGCATGCCTAATGGGATGAGATTTTAATGTTTGACCCATAAACAAAAAATAATAATTTTTTGATGAAGACTCTAGAAAAGGTCTTAGTTGCATTGCTTAGTGAAGTATCAAGAAATTAGCCTAGCAACTTCTTTATAAAATAAATGACTCTAAAAAAGTCATCCAAAAAAAGTTAAGGCTAAGATTATATTGGGGTTTCTATATAGCTTATTGAAGTAATATCTTCCTACGTGGAAACTCCATTCTTAGGACAAGATCCAAGAAATTTATAAGTAAAAATCCTATCACTAAGTCCTTTTTCAAAGATAATTAGTAAGATTTGGTACCACCCTTGAACCAAAGAGTGAGGAGGAGTCATTGATTTCACAATTTGGTAGCCCTCTTGTACCATTTTCCTTAAATAGTTTTGGCATGGAATGACATAGTTCGTCTAATATCACCTACTCCACCTATCATATGGGATCCGACCCTTGATTCCATACTTAAGTATCTACATTATTTCATGAGGAAAGATACCATTACGTTAACTAAACATTTACATCACCTGATGAACATATGCATGGTGCATTTGATTTAAAATTAAGACATAGCCCTATGTTTATTTTTTGTTGCATTTAGAAGGAAAGCATTAGCATGGTACATCAAACTCAATCCTTAATCAATTAGAAGCTAGGACTAGTTAATAGACCCCTTAATAGATAAATTTAAATAAAATGTAGAAGAAGCATCTCTTTGAGTGATTTATGGCCATCAAAAGGGTGCTCATGGAAGTGATGGATGATTTCAACATCTAATTCCACAAATATTAGTATAGGATTCTCAATGAGATATTACCTCCTTCGAGTATGGAATAAAAGCTTTTAATTATAAAATTGCTATGATGGTCAAATACAATGAAGGAAATTCACTGTTAGAAGCCTATGGAACATCCATCCAAGCTAAGAATGATCTAATAGAAATTGTAATGCTTTCCCCTAGGCTACATTTTGCATTATTTTCCTTTTTTAACCCATACCCTCTAGCCCCGATTTCTTGAACCTCTATCTATCAACCTTATTTTAGACATAATATGGCCATGACCCTATCGCAACCCTATGCCAAATTAGATTAAGTGGAATGGTTTTTGTTGGCAATTTTGGGTACTTTGGGTACATTGCCTTTGCTCAAGTATATAAGTTGTCATTGATGTCAAGAAGCTTTTGAAGGAATTTGATTTGATGTCAAATAATTTGTTTTGATGAAGGTTACGACATAACAGTTTCAAAGGTCTTTTGCAAACCCCAAGCCGACAAGTTCGAAGAAAGAGAACAAGTTGGAAAAGTGTCACGATTTCGTGACATGTCGCATTTTCATGACTCAAAAAGTGCAGGAAGGCAAAGAAGGAAAAGTGTCACGATTTCGTGACATGTTGCAAAGAAGGTTTTACGGACGAAAAAGTGTCACGATTTCATGACATATTGCAAGAAAGGTTGTACGAAAGAAAAAGTGTCACGATTTCGCGACATGTTGCAGAAGAGAGAGTCTAAGAGAAAAAGTGTCACGATTTCGTGACATAATGCAGGAGAGAGAGTCCGATAGAAAAAGTGTCACGATATCGTGACATGTCGCATTTTCGTGACTTAAGGAGAGAGAAAGCAAGTTAGAAAAGTGTCACGATTTCACGATAGGCAGAAAAGAAAGCAGACGAAGAAAGTGTCACGATTTCAAGAAAAAAGAGGTCTTCTATAGGAGAAGTGTCACGATTTCACGACAAAAGAGAGAGGAAGGCTATGAAGAGAAGTGTCATGATATCACGACAAGTGAAGACGAAGTCTAGAGGTAGAAGTGTCACGATTTTCATGACAAAAGAAAGGAGGTCGACGAAGGGAGAAGTGTCACGATATCATGACAAAAGCAAAGTTGATGCTGACAAAGACAGAAGTGTCGTGATATCGTGACAAGAGCTTAGTTGAAGTCGACAAAGGCTGAAGTGTCGCGATATCATGACAAAAGCCAAAAGAAAGTGTACGGTTGCAAAGGTGTCACGATATCGTGACATGTTGTAGTTTCACGGCAAAAGCTATAGAAGAGTTATAGAGGCAGTTGAAGCCGACAAAGTTAAATGTGAGCCGACGAAGATTAGGGTTTGTAGTCGACGAAGTTTAGGGTTGTGCAGCCGACTAAAGATTAGGGTTACAATTGACTAAGATTAAGGTTTTGATCTTGAAAGTGTTATTATAAAAGGCAGACTATTTTGAAGAGTTGGGGGTATTGTTAGTTGTGACGTTCACAGATAGAGCGTAGAGTGAGAAGTTCGATCGCCGAGAGTAGAGTGCAAAATTTGATCGAAGTGTGCAGAGTGAGCGAAGAGTCATGGTGAATTGTTCTAAGTGCCGCTATGATTGCGTAGAGAGTGCAAAGGTTGAAGTTCGACCAAGTGCGGTTGTGATTGTGCAAAGAGAGTAGAGGGCGTAGAGAGCACAAAGGGCAAAGACGAACGTGGAGTGCTATTGTATGAGGATAGAGGTGCACTGGTTCTTTGAGAAGAACCTGAGGACAGATTTGGCAAGTCTTTGAGAAGGCTTGTGTGTAGAGGATTGATTTGTTCAAGTGTTGGACAGATCTGATAGACAGAGGAAGACTTGTACTAGACCGACTGACTGTGTTTGGTACAGGTTGTTGAGCTGTTGTGGACGTGATCATAGAAGGCAGAGGTCTCTTAGGCTAAGCATTGAGGATAGGAGGTCTTCGATGGAAAGGAGTTCCATGTTCTGGCAAGAGGTAGAGGCAGTTGATCTTCTGAGGGATCATTTCCAGAGCAGAGGGGAAGGTATCTCCTTTGAGCAGAGGCTCATAAATTCTGATTGGGGGAAGGTATCTCCTTTGGGCCGAGGCTCATAAACATTGTAATTGGGAAGGATTCCCAAAGAACTTTGAGATAACTTTTAGAGAAAAGTTTTGTGGATGTAGCCCAACCATTCTGGGTGAACCACGTTAAAATTGGTGTCACTTTGTGGATGATATTGTGCATTGTTTTGATATTGCTTTGGGTATATTGCTTTACTATTTTGAAGTATAAAGGAAAAAGTAAAAAGAGGTCTTATACTTGTTCACCCCCCTCTCAGTATAAGCTTGTGTTCTTCAATTGGTATCAGAGCAGGTGCCTTCGAAAAGTTTAACAACTTGAAGGAAAAGCTAGTAAAGAACACAATGGATCATTCAAGTAGCAATGCAACACCTATTCTTGATGGGTCAGATTTTGGTCTTTGGAGTGCAAGGATGAAGGTTCATCTAATGGCACTTGGTAATGAGGTATGGGAAGTGATTGAAGATGAGTACACTATTCCTGTACATGGTCCTAATACTAAAGAAGAAAGGCTCCTACATCACAGCAATTCAAAAGCAATGAATGCAATCCTGAAAGGCTTACAGAAAGTAGATCTCACCAAAGTGATTCACTGCAAGACAACTAGTGAAATGTGGAAACTGTTGAAGGTGGTTCATACAGGTGATACAAATGTCAGAAAGGCCAAGTTGAGACACTTCAAAGGTATGTTTGAACAACTCAAGATGAATGATGATGAAAATATTAGTGACTACATGCTTCGTATGGATGAGGTTGTTAACTCCATGAAAGACTTAGGTCTTGAGCTTGCTGAAAATGATGTTTGTGATAAGATTTTAAGATCTCTTCCTAATAGATTTAGTGAAAATATTTTTGCTATTGAGGAAGCTAAAGATTTGGATAAGTTGAAAAAGGATGAGCTCCATAGTATACTTGCAGCATTTGAGTTGAGAACTCAAGTGAAGGTTGATGTCAAGAAAGAGGCAACTTTCAAGGCTACCAAGAAATCCAAGGGTAAACAACTTCAAGATAGTGATGAGTCTTCTAGTGATGAAGAGGCATATTACAGCAAGAAAGGCAAGTTCTCTAGAAAGCACAAAAGCATGAAAAATATAAGATGTTTCAATTGTGGAAAGTTTGGTCATTATGCTACTGATTGTACTTGTTCCCAAGAATGAAAGTGATGAAGATAAACAGGATTCTATGAGCAAGGTTTCTGAAAAGCATAAGCATCACAGAAAGAACAAAGATGAGCACAACAATCAAGGAAAGAGGTATTCTCACAAGCACAAGAAGAGTTTCTATCTAGACAAAGCAAGTAAGTGTTCTAGTAGTGATAGTGAAAGTTCTTCAAGTGATAATGAAAATGAGATGTTGTTCATATCAGAAAAAGAGGAAGAACCGAAACATAGATTCATTATCATGAAATGTCTTAGATGTGGAAATTTTGGTCACCTTGAGGATGATTGTACAAATAATGATTTGGTTTCCAATATGTATGAGGATGCTTCAGAAAACTATAAGGAAGATGCTTGTATGGTTTTTGAAAAAGGTAGCACCTCTAGTGATAAGAAATCTGAAAAAGGCTTTGATGATTCAGAAAGCAAACAAATAAAGGATCTTGAAAGTGAACTTATTAATGCTCTTAGTGCTTTGAAAAAGGAAAGAAAGAAGAATGCTAGACTCAAGGATAAGTTAGATGAATGTTGTATGGAGAGAGATGATCTTATAGAAAATCTTGATTTCTCTATAGCTAAGACACAAGAACTCAAGGATGAGTTAGAGTCTAAGGTTCTTGAGTATAGTGAGTTAGAACAGAAAATGGCTTCTTTGAAAGAGGAAACTAAAGAGTACAAGGATAAGCTTTACGAGTTTCAAGATAGCTCCAAAAAGGTTAAGTCACTCATCAAAGGTCAAAGAAAGACAACAGATAAAACAGGCCTTGGTTTTGTTAAGCCACACAAGGAACAAGTTGGAGAGTCTAGTAAGAGACTCCAAAAGGAAGAGAGTTCTGATGAGGAAAGTATTTCAGATCATGAGTCCTTGAATGATAGATGCATAGAAATAGAAAACAGAATTCAGAATGAGAAGAAGAAGTTTTCAGGACCCAAGAGGTCAAATAAAGGAAAATTTCAAGGCAGATGTTTTGCTTGTCATAAGTTTGGTCACATGGCTTCACATTGCATGGCTCAAGTGAAGAAGGTAAATGACAATTTCAGAAGTGCTAGTTTCTTTCAAGGGTATTGCTACTCTTGTCAATAGTTTGGGCACAAGGCAGTCTATTGCAAGGTAAATAACAGGAACAGGTTTGGTCAAAATAGGTTTGGCCAGAACAGGTTTGGTCAGAACAGGTGGATTCAAAGATCAGGTTTACCTCAGAGAAACAACATCGTCAAGTGTTTCAAGTGCAACAATGAAGGTCACATAATCAGACAGTGTAGAGCTGAAATTCCAGAATACAAGAACAGGAACAGTGGCATGATCAGGTCCAAGGATCAAGGCATGGACAAGAACAGGGATGAGAACAAGAACAAGAACAGTGACAAGAACAGGAATATGGACAAAGAGTTCAAGAGAAGGCCCGACAAGGAAGTTATAGACGCTGATGATGATCAATGCCTAATGGGAGTTTTACTCCCACCCCAGAATTAATCACCTCATCAGGAGGTGGGGGAGGGACTAAGCTAAGAGGCTCATTCTTAGTCCCGAGCCCCAAAGGTGACCCTTTGCCATTGATGACAAAGGGGGAGAGATATGAGTAAGGGGGAGAGCTTCAAAGTGAAGAGGAAAGCTTCAAGTCAGGGGGAGCAAAACTTCAAAGGAAGTTGGTCAGTTGTTAGCACAGTTGGTTTCAATTTTGGCTCTTGAGAAGTGTTTTCAGTAAAGGTTTGCCATCAATGACAAAGGGGGAGATTGTTGGAAATTTTGGGTACTTTGGGTACATTGCCTTTGCTCAAGTATATAAGTTGTCATTGATGTCAAGAAGCTTTTGAAGGAATTTGATTTGATGTCAAATAATTTGTTTTGATGAAGGTTACGACATGACAGTTTCAAAGGTCTTTTGCAAACCCCAAGCCGACAAGTTCGAAGAAAGAGCTGCAAGTGGAAAAGTGTCACGATATCATGACATTTCGATTTTAGAAAAAAGAAGGAAAGGAGAAAAAGTGTCACGATTTCATGACATAATGCAAGAGATTCTAGGAGAAAAAGTGTCACGATATCATGACATATTGCAAGAAAGGAGAGAAAGAAAAGTGTCACGATATCATGACATGTTGCAAGAGAGAGAAGAGAAAAGTGTCACGATATCATGACATAATGCAGGAGAGAGAGGAAGAAAAGTGTCACGATATCATGACATGTCACATTTTCGTGACTTAAGCAGGAGAGAGAAAGCAAGTTAGAAAAGTGTCACGATTTCACGATAGGTAGAAAAGAAAGCAGACAGAAAGCAGAAGTGTCACGATTTCATGATAGAAACTAAAAATAGGTCTTCTATAGGAGAAGTGTCATGATTTCATGACAAAAGCAGAGAGGAAGGCTATGAAGATAGAAGTGTCACGATATCGCAATAGAAGTGAAGACGAAGTCTAGAGGAGAAGTGTCATGATTTCATGACAAAAGAGAAAGGAGGTCGACGAAGGGAGAAGTGTCACGATATCATGACAAAAGCAAAGTTGATGCTGACAAAGACAGAAGTGTCATGATATCATGACAAGAGCTTAGTTGAAGTCGACAAAGGCTGAAGTGTCATGATATCATGACAAAAGCCAAAAGAAAGTGTACGGTTGCAAAGGTGTCACGATATCGTGACATGTTGTAGTTTCATGACAAAAGCTACAGAAGAGTTACAGAGGTAGTTGAAGCCGACAAAGTTAAATGTGAGCCGACGAAGATTAGGGTTTGTAGCCGATGAAGTTTAGGGTTGTGCAGCCGACTAAAGATCAGGGTTACAGTTGACTAAGATTAAGGTTTTGATCTTGAAAGTGTTATTATAAAAGGTAGGCTATTTTGAAGAGTTGGGGGTATTGTTAGTTGTGACGTTCGTAGATAGAGCGTAGAGTGAGAAGTTCGATCATCGAGAGCAGAGTGCAAAATTCGATCGAAGTGTGCAGAGTGAGCGAAGAGTCATGGTGAATTGTTCTAAGTGCCATTGTGATTGCGTAGAGAGTGCAAAGGTTGAAGTTCGACCAAGTGCGGCTATGATTGTGCAGAGAGAGCAGAGGGCATAGAGAGCACAAAGGGCAAAGACGAACGTGGAGTGCTATTGTATGAGGATAGAGGTGCATTGGTTCTTTGAGAAGAACCTGAGGACAGATTTGGCAAGTCTTTGAGAAGGCTTGTGTGCAGAGGATTGATTTGTTCAAGTGTTGGATAGATCTGATAGACAGAGGAAGACTTGTACTAGACCGACTGACTGTGTTTGGTACAGGTTGCTGAGCTGTTGTGGACGTGATCATAGAAGGCAGAGGTCTCTTAGGCTAAGCATTGAGGATAGGAGGTCTTCGATGGAAAGGAGTTCCACGTGCTGGCAAGAGGTAGAGGCAGTTGATCTTCTGAGGGATCATTTCCAGAGTAGAGGGGAAGGTATCTCCTTTGAGTAGAGGCTCATAAATTTAGATTGGGGGAAGGTATCTCCTTTGGGCCGAGGCTCATAAACATTGTAATTGGGAAGGATTCCCAAAGAACTTTGAGATAACTTTTAGAGAAAAGTTTTGTGGACGTAGCCCAACCATTTTGGGTGAACCACGTTAAAATTGGTGTCACTTTGTGGATGATATTGTGCATTGTTTTGATATTGCTTTGGGTATATTGCTTTACTATTTTGAAGTATAAAGGAAAAAGTAAAAAGAGGTCTTATACTTGTTCACCCCCCTCTCAAGTATAAGCTTGTGTTCTTCAATTGGTATCAGAGCAGGTGCCTTCGAAAAGTTTAACGACTTGAAGGAAAAGCTAGTAAAGAACACAATGGATCATTCAAGTAGCAATGCAACACCTATTCTTGATGGGTCAGATTTTGGTCTTTGGAGTGCAAGGATGAAGGTTCATCTAATGGCACTTGGTAATGAGGTATGGGAAGTGATTGAAGATGAGTACACTATTCCTGTACATGGTCCTAATACTAAAGAAGAAAGGCTCCTACATCACAAGACAATTCAAAAGCAATGAATGCAATCCTGAAAGGCTTACAGAAAGGAGATCTCACCAAAGTGATTCAACTGCAAGACAACTAGTGAAATGTGGAAACAGTTGAAGGTGGTTCATACAGGTGATACAAATGTCAGAAAGGCCAAGTTGAGACACTTCAAAGGTATGTTTGAACAACTCAAGATGAATGATGATGAAAATATTAGTGACTACATGCTTCGTATGGATGAGGTTGTTAACTCCATGAAAGACTTAGGTCTTGAGCTTGCTGAAAATGATGTTTGTGATAAGATTTTAAGATCTCTTCCTAATAGATTTAGTGAAAATATTTCTGCTATTGAGGAAGCTAAAGATTTGGATAAGTTGAAAAAGGATGAGCTCCATAGTATACTTGCAGCATTTGAGTTGAGAACTCAAGTGAAGGTTGATGTCAAGAAAGAGGCAGACTTTCAAGGCTACCAAGAAATCCAAGGGTAAACAGACTTCAAGATAGTGATGAGTCTTCTAGTGATGAAGAGGCATATTACAGACAGAAAGGCAAGTTCTCTAGAAAGCACAAAAGCATGAAAAATATAAGATGTTTCAATTGTGGAAAGTTTGGTCATTATGCTACTGACTGTATTATTCCCAAGAATGAAAGTGATGAAGATAAACAGGATTCTATGAGAAAGGTTTCTGAAAAGCATAAGCATCACAGAAAGAACAAAGATGAGCACAACAATCAAGGAAAGAGGTATTCTCACAAGCACAAGAAGAGTTTCTATCTAGACAAAGCAAGTAAGTGTTCTAGTAGTGATAGTGAAAGTTCTTCAAGTGATAATGAAAATGAGATGTTGTTCATATCAAAAAAGAGGAAGAACCGAAACATAGATTCATTATCATGAAATGTCTTAGATGTGGAAATTTTGGTCACCTTGAGGATGATTGTACAAATAATGATTTGGTTTCTAGTATGTATGAGGATGCTTCAGAAAACTATAAGGAAGATGCTTGTATGGTTTTTGAAAAAGGTAGCACCTCTAGTGATAAGAAATCTGAAAAAGGCTTTGATGATTCAGAAAGCAAACAAATAAAGGATCTTGAAAGTGAACTTATTAATGCTCTTAGTGCTTTGAAAAAGGAAAGAAAGAAGAATGCTAGACTCAAGGATAAGTTAGATGAATGTTGTATGGAGAGAGATGATCTTATAGAAAATCTTGATTTCTCTATAGCTAAGACACAAGAACTCAAGGATGAGTTAGAGTCTAAGGTTCTTGAGTATAGTGAGTTAGAACAGAAAATGGCTTCTTTGAAAGAGGAAACTAAAGAGTACAAGGATAAGCTTTACGAGTTTCAAGATAGCTCCAAAAAGGTTAAGTCACTCATCAAAGGTCAAAGAAAGACAACAGATAAAACAGGCCTTGGTTTTGTTAAGCCACACAAGGAACAAGTTGGAGAGTCTAGTAAGAGACTCCAAAAGGAAGAGAGTTCTGATGAGGAAAGTATTTCAGATCATGAGTCCTTGAATGATAGATGCACAGAAATAGAAAACAGAATTCAGAATGAGAAGAAGAAGTTTTCAGGACCCAAGAGGTCAAATAAAGGAAAATTTCAAGGCAGATGTTTTGCTTGTCATAAGTTTGGTCACATGGCTTCACATTGCATGGCTCAAGTGAAGAAGGTAAACGACAATTTCAGAAGTGCTAGTTTCTTTCAAGGGTATTGCTACTCTTGTCAACAGTTTGGGCACAAGGCAGTTTATTGCAAGGTAAATAACAGGAACAGGTTTGGTCAAAACAGGTTTGGCCAGAACAGGTTTGGTCAGAACAGGTTTGGTCAGAACTGGTGGATTCAAAGATCAGGTTTACCTCAGAGAAACAACATCGTCAAGTGTTTCAAGTGCAACAATGAAGGTCACATAATCAGACAGTGTAGAGCTGAAATTCCAGAATACAAGAACAGGAACAGTGGCATGATCAGGTCCAAGGATCAAGGCATGGACAAGAACAGGGATGAGAACAAGAACAAGAACAGTGACAAGAACAGGAATATGGACAAAGAGTTCAAGAGAAGGCCCGACAAGGAAGTTATAGACGCTGATGATGATCAGTGCCTAATGGGAGTTTTACTCCCACCCCAGAATTAATCACCTCATCAGGAGGTGGGGGAGGGACTAAGCTAAGAGGCTCATTCTTAGTCCCGAGCCCCAAAGGTGACCCTTTGCCATTGATGACAAAGGGGGAGAGATATGAGTAAGGGGGAGAGCTTCAAAGTGAAGAGGAAAGCTTCAAGTCAGGGGGAGAAAAACTTCAAAGGACATTGGTCAGTTGTTAGCATAGTTGGTTTCAGTTTTGGCTCTTGAGAAGTGTTTTCAGTAAAGGTTTGCCATCAATGACAAAGGGGGAGATTGTTGGAAATTTTGGGTACTTTGGGTACATTGCCTTTGCTCAAGTATATAAGTTGTCATTGATGTCAAGAAGCTTTTGAAGGAATTTGATTTGATGTCAAATAATTTGTTTTGATGAAGGTTACGACATGATAGTTTCAAAGGTCTTTTGCAAACCCCAAGCTGACAGGTTCGAGAGAAAGAGCTGCAAGTTGGAAAAGTGTCACGATATCGCGACATGTCGATTTTCATGACCGAAAAGGAGGAAGCGCAAAGAAGGAAAAGTGTCACGATTTCATGACATATTGCAAAGAAGGTTGTAGGAGAAAAAGTGTCACGATATCGTGACATTATTGCAAGATAAGGTAGTAAGAAAGAAAAAGTGTCACGATATCGTGACATGTTTGCGAGAGAGAAAGTCAAGAGAAAAAGTGTCACGATTTTGTGACATAATGCAATAGAGAGAGTTTGATATAAAAAGTGTCACGATATCGCGACATGTCGCATTTCCGCGACTTAGAGAGAGAAAGCAAGTTAGAAAGTGTCACGATTTCATGACAGGTGCAAAGAAAGTAGGAAGAGAAGTGTCACGATTTCACGATAGAAGAAAGCGTTCTATAGGAGAAGTGTCATGATTTCATGACAAAGTAGAGAGGAAGGTCTATGAAGACGAAGTGTCGCGATATCGCAATAGAAGTGAAGACGAAGTCTATAGAGGAAGAAGTGTCACGATTTCATGACAAAAGTAGAAAGGAGGTCGACGAAGGGAGAAGTGTCACGATATCATGACAAAAGCAAAGTTGATGTTGACAAAGACAGAAGTGTCACGATATCACGACAAGAGCTTAGTTGAAGTCGACAAAGGCTGAAGTGTCACGATATCATGACAAAAGCCAAAAGAAAGTGTACGGTTGCAAAGGTGTCGCGATATCGTGACATGTTGTAGTTTCATGACAAAAGCTACAGAAGAGTTACAGAGGCAGTTGAAGCCGACAAAGTTAAATGTGAGCCGACGAAGATTAGGGTTTGTAGCCAATGAAGTTTAGGGTTGTGCAGCCGACTAAAGATCAGGGTTACAACTGACTAAGATTAAGGTTTTGATCTTGAAAGTGTTATTATAAAAGGCAGGCTATTTTGAAGAGTTGGTGGTATTGTTAGTTGTGACGTTCGTAGATAGAGCGCAGAGTGAGAAGTTCGATCGTCGAGAGCAGAGTGCAAAATTTGATCGAAGTGTGCAGAGTGAGCGAAGAGTCATGGTGAATTGTTCTAAGTGCCACTGTGATTGTGCAGAGAGTGCAAAGGTTGAAGTTCGACCAAGTGCGGCTATGATTGTGCAAAGAGAGCAGAGGGCGTAGAGAGCACAAAGGGCAAAGACGAACGTGGAGTGCTACTGTATGAGGACAGAGGTGCATTGGTTCTTTGAGAAGAACCTGAGGACAGATTTGGCAAGTCTTTGAGAAGGCTTGTGTGCAGAGGATTGATTTGTTCAAGTGTTGGACAGATCTGATGGACAGAGGAAGACTTGTACTAGACCGACTGACTGTGTTTGGTACAGAGTTGTTGAGCTGCTGTGGACGTGATCATAGAAGGTAGAGGTCTCTTAGGCTAAGCATTGAGGACAGGAGGTCTTCGGTGGAAAGGAGTTCCACGTGCTGGCAAGAGGTAGAGGCAATTGATCTTCGAGGGATCATTTCCAGAGCAGAGGGGAAGGTATCTCCTTTGAGCAGAGGCTCATAAATTTAGATTGGGGGAAGGTATCTCCTTTGGGCCGAGGCTCATAAACATTGTAATTGGGAAGGATTCCCAAAGAACTTTGAGATAACTTTTAGAGAAAAGTTTTGTGGACGTAGCCCAGCCATTCTGGGTGAACCACGTTAAAATTGGTGTCACTTTGTGGATGATATTGTGCATTGTTTTGATATTGCTTTGGGTATATTGCTTTACTATTTTGAAGTATAAAGGAAAAAGTAAAAAGAGGTCTTATACTGTTCACCCCCCCTCTCAGTATAAGCTTGTGTTCTTCGGTTTCCATCCCTTGAGACTCATATATATTGCATTATTATGATTGAGCAACTTGGTCTCCTTTCAAGGCAAAGATATTAATGTGTCATTATGCATCATGCATCCCTAGTCTAAAATATTACAAACTCTTGAATATGATAACAATAAAAAATATTCTTGATTAAGGCATAATATTAAGCACACCTCTAAAATAATTACTAGTATACCACTATTAATCTCACATAAAATGATTCTCTCTTATAAACTAGTCTACATGAAATAAGTATTTTTTTTTAAATAAAGGGGTAAAAAATTTATTGATAAAAAGTCTAGATTACATAGTACAACTGAGCTTACAACCAGGACTCAAACAAATAGCAAAATAGGCTAACACCACTAGACTAGAATGACACCCAGAAAAGACAAGAATAAACCATATTAAGTTTGTACATCCTTGTGGATCAACTCCCATAGGCGTTGAGAGTCCCCAAATGGGAGACTCTCCCAATTATCGATACTCCAACGATCTAGCAACTCAAAAGCTCTTGTGGCTAGGTAATCAACAACCATATTTCATTCCCTTAGAATGTGCACAAAGGATATAAATTCAAACTCTTCACTCATTTTGAGAATCTGAACGGCTATAGAGGCCAACTTCCAATTAAATTCCTCCACCCTTTTACTGTTTAAAATATTAACCACAATTTGAGAGTCAAACTCACAGATAATCCTATGCCAGCCAAGAGAAAACCCCCTCTGCAAGGCCTCAATAATTGCAAGAGATTCCATAAATTGTTGGAGTGAACACCTTTATAAATGGAAAAGAAAAAACTGACACCACCAATAGAATCTCTTCCAACACCACCAATGACAGCATGTCCAGGATTACCCTTGGACGATCCATCAGTATTAATTTTTAAAACTCCTCTAGGGGGTGGCCTCCACCTACCATCTCTCTTAACCTTATTCTTGAGCTGAGGAACCCTACTAAGGCTAGAAGAGTTCACACCATCCCCAAAGAGACCAAGGGCTTACTGTAGATTCTCCTCTAGAATCCAAAAGAGGGTCCACATCACATTTGATATGGATGGTTTCATGAACCATATAATGGACCCTTTCCCAGATATTTTGAATAGCCAAATAACTGCCCTGAAATATGTGTCGGTTCTATTCAAGCCAAATTTGGTAGATGATGCAAGAAGGGCCCAAATTCCAAGCCACTCGAAGGAAGGGGGCCTTGGTCGGAGGTCTACCCAGACTACTCCAAAACTCCACCGAGGATAGCACATGAAAACATGGATGGTTCCAGGCACTCCACCAATGGTGCAAAATGTATCTGGCAAAGGAGCATTGGAAAAATAAATGATAAGAGTCATCCTCTTTCTTACTACAAAGGACACAAAAAGAGGGACCCCGAAATCCCCTCTTCCTCATATTATCCCAAGTGAGACATTTATTATGAGCTACTAACCAGAGAAAGAAGTTATATTTGTTCCACTCCTTTTTCCACCAAGTGACAGGAAGACTCCCATACTTTTGCTAATTAAGAACCTGATAACCATAGGCTACTGAGTAGGTTCCCTTAGGATCAGGGTTCCAATATAGAATATCTTTACCCCTCAATGAAGAACAAGGCATCCTCGTAAGAATAAGATAAAGCATCTCTCTGTCCTTGGCTAGTAAGAATAAGAATAAGATTCTTGCAAATATTTCCACCTATACATCTCCATATTTCCAAAAGACTAGATTTTTTAAAGTCCTCCATACGAGACCAACCTACTTCCAGGAAAAAAATTCTTAGGTAACATAACATAGGATATTGATTCAAGATAGGAGGGTGGCCATCCCAAGAATCCTCCCAAAAAATAGCATTTGATCCCTGATTGAAAATCCAGAACAAACCCTGCTTGATTAAATTAGATCCTCTTTTCAGAATGTCCCAAATAACCGAACCTTTCCCAACCAAGCTGACTCCAGGGATTTCAGCCTCAGAAATACCTCTCAAGCATTTACAAGATAATTTTTTAGCCCAAATCTAATCTTGAGAGGTACACCATCTCCAATAATGTTTTACAGCCAAAGCATACCCAAAAAGAGATGTTTGTCGCAACCCAAGGCCTCCCTCTTGCACCGGCCTACATATACAATCCAACCTCACAAAAATCTATTTAGATTGATAAGGTTTTCTAGACCATAAAAATTGTCTTAACAAAGCATCCATTTCCTTGATGAAGTGAGAGGGATCTATTTGTACAAAACATCTATAAATGGGTAAAGCTTGAACAAAATATTTTAAAAGTAACACTCTACCTACAGTGGATAGCCATCTAAAAGTCCAGTGATTCACATTCCTTCTAAACTTATCGAGCATAGGCTGCCAAGAAGATCTAGGTAGAGGGTGATATGAAATTGGAATACCAAGATAAATGAAGGGGGGAGTCCCAACCTAGAATCTTAGAATGAGAGCAATCCTAGCTTGAATAAGAGGAGTGATATTAAAGAAGAAAATATAATACTTGTCCTCATTAATCAAATGTCCAGAAGCACCAAGATATATGTCAAGAGTCTGACTAATATTACCAGCTTCCTTGATAGTGGCAACTCCCAAAAAAGCAGTATCATCAACAAATTGAAGGTTGGAATGAGGTGGAAAACTACTATCCCACTTCCACCCCTGAATGAGACCCTGCATGACTTGAGACTTGAGAAATCTTCCCAACCCTTCCACCATAATGATAAACAAATAAGGAGATAAAGGACCTCCTTGCCTCAATCCCCTTGAGGCCTCAAAAAGCTCTAATGGCTCATTATTAACAAGAACAAAGAATGAGGAAGAATAAACACAACTCATCACCCATCTAATCCATTCCTCCTCAAATCCAAAAGTAGCAAGAACTTTATGAAGAAAGGACCATCTAACCCGATCATAGGCTTTGGCCATGTCCAACTTAATGAACATAGTTTTCTCCTTAGAATTTTCCATCGAGTGAATAGATTCTATAGCAATAAAAACCCCATCCAAGATTTTTTGGCTAGCAACAAACCTTCCTTGCTCCTCATAGATGATTTTTCTCAACCATATATTCAGCCTCTCAGCAATAATTTTTATGATGATCTTATACACAAAATTACAAAAAGCAATAGGCCTGAACATATCCAAGGAATTTTCTCCCTCTTTTTTGGGTATAAAACCACAAAGGTGGAATTTAGGGCCCTTAACATCTATTTGTTCTTTTGGGACTCATGGACCACCTCCAAAAGATCAAATTTGATTAAATACCAAAACTCTTGATAAAACTCAATCGAGAATCCATTTGGGCCTGGGGATTTTCCTTTTTTCATCTTGAATACAACATTTTCCAACTCCTAAAGGTAAATTGGACCCATCAAGTGCCCATTCATATCTCTAGAAACAATCACAAGAATACAGTTTAGAATAAACTTTTCATTCTCATCATCTAATAGGGAGTCCTCCTTGAAGAGAGAGGAAAAATACTTCTCAGTCTCTTTTGAAATATCCCTGAAAGAAGAGAGTAGTGCACCCTAAGAATTCATAAAAGAGGTAATCAGGTTACCATTATGACGAGCCTTAACTGATTTATAAAAGAAGGTTGTGTTCCTATCCCCTTCATGAAGCCTTAAATGATTTATAAAAGAGGTAATCAGGTAATCTACTCGAGCTTTTTGTTTCCAAAAAAAATCTTCCCTTAGTTCTCATTCATCAAGGTCTTTCACAACCTTATATTTCTCAACAAGAAGCTCCTTCGTGAATCCTTGATCTCTAATCTTCCTTGAAGCTTCTTCCATCCTCCTAAGAGATACCAACTTAGCCAAGGAAAGGTTCCCAAAATTCAGTCTATTCCATCTCTTCAATTTAAGTTTTACAAATTGTAGTCACTTCATAAAGGAATATATAGTGGTGTCATTAGGATGTTTGCCAGTGGTCCACCATCCTCGCATGAAATCATGAAGCTTAGGATCACGATGCCACATAAGTTGAAACTTAAATAAGGGATTCTTTTTTAGACCTAACTCCAAAGAAAAGAGTTTGATAGGCCAATGATCAGATCACCTACCATTCAGAATCATAGAACTAACAACTCTGTTATTACCCATCTAATAACTATATATAAAAAACCTATCTAGTCTCTATGATATGGAAGCTTGCCCACACCTTCTATTGTGCCAAGTAAATATCCCATTATCTGGATTGATGTCAACCAAGTTTAGGGCCTGGATATGAGCACTGAATATAGAAGAAAAAGTCTTGAGACGGTCCACCCCACCATGTTTCTCCTCTATACAAGTGATAGAGTTGAAGTCTCTAGCCAAAATCCATGGGTACAGGGGAACCAAACTTCTTACAAATCAAATGTGCTTCCACAAATTCAATTTACCCTTGTAATCAATAGGAGCATACATATTTGTAAGTAGGATGATTTCACCAGATTCATTATCATGCCCGACCATTGAAATAGACCATCTTCTAGAAATCCAAGTAAGAGGGGATATCTTAATCGGATCCCATAAACAAGCAATGCCACCAGCATATCCACATGCACCAATACACTGGCATTGCCCCCTTCTCCATAACTTGGGAGCAATATTGAACATATTATCAATATCCAATTTAGTCTCTTGAATAAACACCACATTCAGAGAATGCACATGAACCAAATCACGAATAAATTTTTGTCTGGGGATGCTATTCAACCCCCTTACATTCCATGAGAGGATAATCATTTTTGGGGGTTATAAAAATGGGAATCCAATGTTCTCACCAAGACTGACTCCACCAAAGTCTCCCACATTAACTTAATTTTATCCTAGTCCTTCTTCTGACCCACCTTCATATTCTTATCTGAAAAACTTTTTTTAATTATTTTTTTCTGCAATCCCAACACCGTAGGAGTTTTGTAGTTCAAGGATGACTGCATCAGTGCCTAAGTAGGAGAGGGCATAACTAAATATGTACCACTTTCCAAAATAGTTTTCCTTATAGTGCTAGACCCAACCATGTCCCCTATACTCAGATCCAAAGCCCTTTGTTCTTCATTTAAACCCCCTAGATCTAATTCCATAAGTTACCCCTCAAGAAGAAACATCTAATTTGGCCTTGTTATATTTGCATCAGGTAGCGACATTTCAAGTATCTCCATGCACTGATCAAGATCATTTAATATTTCAAAATAGTTGAGTAGATCATCTAGCTGGCTATCCTTAAGGTCCTTATTTGCCCTTTGTCCTCTATTTCAGGCTTTTACCAAAACAAAACCTTCCTTATCCCATTCCCTTTCCTTTATTGGGGATTTTCCATTATCCAAAATTTGTCCAAACTGAGAGGGTCCACGATTTGAAGCCACAGGCAAGACAAACTTAGGGTATTTTATTTAAATGTGGCCATATTCACGTCAAATTTGGCAACAAAATGGAAGAGCTTCATAGTCAAGTTTTTGAACCCATGTAGTTGATCCAAATTGTATTTCAATAGAATCTAGAATAGGATTATTTAAGTCAATTTCAACACAAATACAAGCAATAGAGATTACCTTTTTATCCATTGTCTGTTGTGATGGTCCAACCAGCTTCCAAATCAGAAGGGCAATCTTATGCAAGATATCAGTTCTCCAGAATTCCAACGGGAGCCATGGAAGCCGCACCCATACTGGAACCCACGATGACCACTCCTCTTATGGGTTGAAACCCACATGCCAGGGTTTAAGAAAGAGTTCCACTTGGTTATAGAAATAAGGACCCCCTTCAAATGCTTTGTTACGATCTACAATATAAGATAAAACCACCATAAAATAGTTGTTCGCACTCAGCATCACCTCCACATTGCTTTTAGGATTCAAAGTCTTCTTTACCCAAGCCTCCACAAAGTGGAGAGAAATTTGGATGCCCAAAAATTTGCCAATAAGGGTATGTTTGGTTAGATACTCCACATCTTCCACCATCGAGTCTGGTTGAACCACTAGAACTGGCGTGTATTCACATTGTTCCAAACATCCATTGTTCTTTAACAAGCGGTTCCTGATATGCATTGGAAAATCCTATTCCTTCCAGTTATTTTCAGATGAAAAAATATCACGAGCATGCACTTTCTATGTCGTACCCGATGCCATCACGACATTCCTCCAATTTTTTAGACCTCCTCCGAAAGTTGTTGCCATCCCTGCACAACAATTTTTCTTCATCAAACCCTAGCAGAGTAGTTTTTTCTCATCAAACCCTAGCAAAGCTACAAAGTCTATCTTTTTTCTAGATACATATGTTTTGTTTTGTTAAGATTATATTTTCTACATTAAATAAGTATTGAGTATGAGTTGTTTCTTGGGTTTTCTCATCCCTTTACTTCTTTACTAAAAACTCATTATTATGATGCATATATCTATAAAATAATATAAATAAGTTATTTTAATTTTCATCTCTCATGGTCAATTGTCACATGCATATCCCTAACTCATTCACACATAATGACCCTTTATTCAATATTACAATCATGAAGATAATCAAATATATTCTAGACTCTTTTTTCATAAGGATAGTTATTTGAGTGAAATTATATGACGTAATAAGAAAAAAGAGGTCTAATGAAAGACAATCTTTTTAAGAAGCTTGAACATTTTCCATGCCACCACAAAAAAATAGTACATAAAATAGTAACATAAAATATTAAATATATACATAGATAGATTGATAGATAGATATATAGATAGATAGATGGATAGATAGATGGATGAATATATTTCAATATATACCACTACACAGTTCCATAGTGGCTATAGTCACTACAAACTTCACAATTACAAAATAATGTACCATAGTGGCCACAATTACCATAGACTACACAATTGTTTTCTCCATTGAGTTCCACAAATGTGGCTTTAGCTTGATATCCCTTGCCAACACCTTACCAATAATCCCAACTCCTTATAAACTCCCCTATAAATCCCTTGTTAGTCTCTTGTTGACTCCACTATTGGTCTCTTATCAATTCTTTCTCAATCCTATTTGGTCCTTTTTCATTCTACTTCATCAGTCATCCTATATCCTTGCTCACTCCACTAATGATCTCTTATCAATCCCCTATCAACCACTTAACACTCCTTTTCAATTTCTTATTATCTCTGTGTTGTCTTATCTAGTCCTTTTTTGGTCACTAGAATTAATTGTCACATCTCTACTCATGAACTTACAACAATGAGAAACAATGCTAGAATATGGAATGTTATGTCCCTTTCTCTTCCTTTTTATAACCAACAAAAGTGATAAAAACCATTTACACAAAACCAAAAACCATGTGCACAACAAGCATGTGTAAAACCAACAACTATGTATAAAAAACCCATGTGCAATACATAAACAACCATATGCAAAAACTATGTGCATAAAAATAATAATCATGTACATACCACATGCACAAAACTATATGTACAAATCCAACAACCTTGTGCACAAAGCCAACAACATATGGACAAAACTATGTGTACAAATTCAAAAACCTTGTGCTGAAAATCCAAAACCATGACCCCTCTTGGATACTCCTGCATCAGACACTCCAAGTAGAAATAAAATGTGAGCTCTTGCTCATAGAGCTCTTATAACAAGATTTGTCTAACAATGCTATGTACAAAAATATAAACAAAATAGTAATAGATAGACGATCATTTTCTTCTAACAACCACTCTAGATTTTGATCTTGGGACCTATGGATTATGGTCCCACCATTCTTCGATTGCACTACAAATAATCAACCTTTTCTCTTATAATATCTCTACCTGCTCTAATAAGATCTGAACATGTTTTGATACCATTTGATGCAATCAAGAAAATGATACTTGATGAAATAAAAACTTTTCAATCAACTTAGAAAAACTGTTCAATCAACTTAGATATTTTTTATACCACCACAAAAAAAGAGTAACAACCATGTGCACAAAACCATGTGCATAAAACCAAAAACTATGTGCATAAAACCAACAACCATGTGCACAAAACCAACAACCATGTGTACACCACATGCACAAAACCATGTGCACAAAGCAACAAGTAACAACCATGTGCACACCATATCCTCGAAATCCAAAACTATGACCCCACTTGAATGCTCCTACATCATTGTATATCCATAAACCTCAAATTTGAAAAGAAATATAGTTGTTAAGTTTGAAAAGAAATGTAATTATTTTTTGTTTACCTATTTCTCTCTAAATCTTTGTTTTATTATGTTACAAACTTAAAAGTTTAAAATTTTTATCTCATATTTTTAATATACATAATCTAATTTCAATTTCAACTCATATATATACTATCATTTTTTTATTTTTTCTTGAAACTATCATTTTTATATTATCATATAAATATTTTTAAATAACTTTTTATTATAATTGTTGTAAATTCTTTCCATGAAAAATTAATTATTTTAACTATAAAGATTTTAAATGATTACAATCGTTATCCATCTAAATATAGATGGATATAACCCTTTTCATGTAAACGAGTATGATTATATCTATCTATCTATATATATATAGATTTTGTGAAAAAGAATCATTACTTGTAAGAGTTAGCATTTGCTAACTAACTATGCAGTGTGCGCGCCATAAATATTAAAATGCCCATTTGAATCACGTAAATATATGTGGCCAAACTTTTCCGTAATGACACATGAAATATTTTCGACAATTCTAGAAATTGATTTGGCCCAAGTGCCAGCAAAGGCTCATGTGTCATTGTAGCTGCCTTTGTATGATTAGATATTAACAAATAAGCCTTTTATATCTGTCTTCGCAAGTACACATGGATTTCTTCATTTGATTGAATAACGTGTTTACCTCTCGAATTTCATTTTCACATACACGTGACTTTAACAACGATGGATTTGCATTAACTAGCAGTCAAATATAACACATCATACATAGCATCTCTGGAACCGATCGTTTCCATATAAATATGATTTTATTTATTTATTTATTTATTGTGAAAACAACTATAAAATATATATCTATAACGCAGAACGCAGAGCCTTTTCCAAATCATGGCTTACATGTTTTATTTCGACGTATTGATAAGAAGAAAACAGAATTGAACGTATCTACCTCACGAGCTAGGATGATAGCTACATGATGTAGCACCTTTACTTCTGCACACAAAAAGGCGAGTTTTAGCTATTCAATTTATACTTCAAACTTAAATCTAATTAAAAGAATTTAAGCTATTCTGTAATGCAGTAGTGTATTTGACCAAACAAACAAAGGGAAAGAGTTAACAATAACAATATGTACATTAACTCTTAAGAACAAGGAAAGAGTCTTACATTGTTGTGAGTGAGCATGGAAATGAATCAATCAAATCAATACATCGGGGGTGGAGGGGATTTGTAGTAGTACGGAGGAGGTGGAGACGGCGATGGTGGTGGCGGGGATTTGTAGTAGTATGGTGCTGGTGGCGATGGGGATGGTGGAGGAGGGGATTTGTAGTAGTATGGGGGAGGAGGAGAAGGGGAGGGTGGAGGCGGTGACTTGTAGTAATATGGCGGAGGAGGAGAGGGAGACGGAGGTGGAGGAGATTTGTAATAGTACGGTGGAGGAGGAGATGGAGAAGGAGGCGATGGAGATTTGTAGTAATACGGAGGAGGCGGTGAAGGAGATGGTGGTGGAGGAGACTTTACTCGTAAGGCGGTGGAGGAGATGGGGAAGGAGGTGGAGGGGACTTGTAATAGTATGGGGGAGGAGGTGAGGGAGATGGCGGAGGTGGGGACTTGTAGTAGTATGGAGGAGGCGGAGATGCAGATGGCGGTGGAGGTGATTTGTAGTAGTAAGGGGGAGGAGGGAATGGAGATGGAGGAGGTGGAGAATTGTAGAGGTAGGGCGGAGGCGGTGTTGGAGAAGGTGGAGGAGGGGATGAATACGGATTATCGTGCTCAGCTTCTGCCAAGGCCATCATGGACAAAACTAAAGCAATTAGAAACGCCATTGTATGGGACTGGAGGCTACCAACCGGGATTTCACATATCATGAAGGGTGTTTAGTGTGTATTTATCTGTGGTGGTCGGTACGCAAGGCGCCTTCTTCGCGAACTGAGTCAAGGACTGCATTGCAACGCGGAGAATGACGCAGCTTTTAAATGTAAAAAAAATGTATATTTAATTGGATTCCTTGTCCACAGTGTTGAACTATTCGTTCTGGTAGGTTCTCATGTGTTTGCTTGCAACGAAGTGCTGGGTGTAGTAAATTGATTGGAGTTGGTGGAGAAATGGAATAGATGGTGGCCTTATTTCGTCTCTTCTTTCAATATGGATTGTAAAAGCAGCTGTAGATGAGCTCATTATCTTGACCAGGCTTATTGTAGAAGATGACAATGTAAAAATTTCACAGTTATCTTTAGGGCCGGAAAATATCCACAGAATTCTTAGGATTTAGTAAAATTTTTATCAAGTATAATACTATAAGACTAAAGGTGATAACATCCGAAGCACCATAAATTAAAAATAACAGCCTATGCAAACACATTGTTTTCACGCTGCCAACAAATACAGTTAATTTGGTATCGCCGGTCTGCAAATCCATTCGGCCACAGTTGTGGCTGGGTTGGAGAGGAATTGCTTGTCACAACTAGAAAATCATTAAGCTATCACTGGCAATCGCACGGTCCGAGTGTTCGCCCATACTGTGGAACCAAGATACTCATATTTTTCGCACGTTAAACAACAAAATAAAATGTAATAAAACTATATTCAATTATTTTTTAAACATATTTTTCGTTTTCTTTTTCATCTTCCTCGTTTTCGTTTTTATATTTGTTACAATCAAGATGCCATATTTATTAAGTGATAAAATTTACTCAAGGAGTTGCCTTTTCAAATTTAAATTTTACCAAAATAAAGTTCAATAACCTGAATAACTAAAATATCTATTATAGGATTTATCATATAATATTAATATTTTTATAAATATTAATATCTATAACGACTTTTCACTAATACCTTGTCTTAAGTGGTTTGATTATTACTCCTAATATTCAATATATTGTTTTCATCATCATTTTTGTTTTTATTTGTGAGTTTAGCCATTTTTTATTAACACTTGCATCATTGAACTTTTTTCCCATATATTATTTTTATCATCATTTTTTATTTTATTTATGGGCTTAACCATTTCTTAAACACTTGCACCATTTGACTTTATTTTACCATGTCAATATAGGAGTTTCCTTTTTTCTTTGTTTTCCCTTATCACTAGCACTTTCATCTTCATCAATCTCTATTAGTTTTTCATATTTTTTATGGTGATATTTATCATCTAGAGGTTTTTCACACTCAAGATCTAAATTTCAAGGACAATCTCAAAAATACCTTCTTCCTTATGCTACTCTATAAACCATAAAGTGTGAGGATAATGAAGACATTCATCCATAGCAATTATAACGAGGATATTCATCCATAAAAATTATAGCAGTTACCTCTCATATTGCCTTATAAACCCTAAATTGTTATGGATATCCTTCCTTCTTGTTTCTTTATTATGATGCTCTTGAAAACCTAAAGTGAAAGGGTTAACCTCCACACTACTTTCATTTCTATCCTTAGAAGGATTTATGATACTTGAGGAAAATGAAAACTATTTTCCTCGAATAAAATTGACCTCTTCTACCTTTTTTGTTTTAAAATATTCCTTCATATCTTCCTTTACACATTTAATTCCATTTGAATTTCACTCTGCATATTGTACTTTCTCATCCCTTGTATCCTTCTTTGTTTTTGTGAATGGTTGATCTAAGTGAACTATGATGGCCTTTATCATGTGATGCTACATAT
This sequence comes from Wollemia nobilis, assembly GCA_028583015.1. NCBI lineage: Eukaryota > Viridiplantae > Streptophyta > Pinopsida > Araucariales > Araucariaceae > Wollemia > Wollemia nobilis. The sequence goes on from JAQPPZ010017095.1 coordinate 8,995,893, forward strand.
AGTTTTTTTCTTCTTGTTTGGAGTGAAATATCCTTGATCTAATCCAGTTTCTACTATAGTATGGTTTGCTTGCTTCATATTGAAGTTTTTTTCATATTCAAAATTTTCTCTATCTCTTTTCCATCACTTTAATTATGTAATATCTATCCATGTTTCTTGTATCATAATGATTACAAAATTAAAATGTAATTTTTCTATAATATATTTTTTATCCTATTGTATTGATTCAAATTTTAACTTCATGGATTGTGGCAAAGGTTTCAAAACATCCACAATAACACATATCTAGGTATATAAAACATGTGTTTGCTCCTAAGTAGTTGGTCCATGCTATATGAACACCCCTAGGGTATTTCCAATAAGCTAAAAAAATTCTTAAGTAAAGTCTAAAAAATCCTAACCCCCACTAGAAGTTTTTTTTAAGTTTCTATCTTGATAAAAGAATTCTCATTTTATGGTATTAAATATAAGTCATATCTTCCCCAAACCATGGACCATGGACCACCATAGGTTATTTTATCCCTCATTTCTAAACTATAATAGATGAAGAGGAAAAAACCTTTAGGAAGAAAATTCATGGTGTAATTTGATTTTAACCCTTATTTCCACTTGATCTATTTTGAAAATCTAAAAAACCTTTTCCAATATCCATGACACTTACATATTAACCCTTTAATTTTAAGAACCATTGTATCATGCTTGATCTTCTCATCCTTAATATTCACTTCTAGTGTAACATCTACTCCTTTAATCAAAGTTACACTCTATTTTCAAAATGAATAAGTACAATGTTAGTCTAAAAAATTATAGGTCTACTTCAATCAAGTACAAGAGATGTTTACAATCGAGCCCATGGTTCCCAATTATGAAAATAATTCACCCCTAAGTTCCTTTTGATGAGAATTTTCTAATTATTGATAGAAAAATAAATTGAGTATATATTAATCAAAATGATGCACCTCCAAATGTTACATGCTTATAAAGGCTTACTAACAACGTTAGAAGCCTTCTGAATGAGTTATGGTATCACAGGAAATAATTTTTTTCTTTCCAAGAGATTTTCCTTGGCATACATACATACTTATCTTTCTTTACCTATTAGTGAGTTATTCACTTCTAGAAGGAGAAATGATCCATTCATATTTGGTGAGCATTTTGCTTATGTTGAGGTAATCACATATATGGAGTGGATCATATTTCTAAACATGAACTTGTAAAACTAACTCCATGTAGGTTCTAATTGTCTAATTCCTTATTTTTATACATATCTAAAATGAATAGGCCAACAAGATTTTGGAAAAAAATTTATTAATCAAAATTATGTATATGTATAATGATGATGGTAGTGGTTGGTTTTTATAATTATATATCAACCACCTATTTGGTCACATCTCCTAAATACCCTAACTAACTATATTTCATGATGTAATAAATTTCTAACATTCTCCTCTAATTACATCATATTTAAAAAAGGATAGGAATAACCAATATGTAATGACCTAAAACATACAAGTCATTCATCAAATATAAAAAAGGATAATATTCTAGGATACATACAATAGTCTATGAATTACATCATTGTGAATATAGACAAACATAATTACTCACATAAATGGAATTGATCTCATTGAAATCACAACCAAGGATAGGGAAAATATAATATCCATGGTCTTGCATCAAATATAAATAGTGATAAACACATTATCCATCACCAAGGTTGTAAATAGGGATAAAAAAAAGTATCTACAACAACCTTGTGACTAGGGATACACTCAATGAATCATAGGTATATCACTTATCTTGTGAACTGGGATGTACATAATCATTCATAAGATCATATATAAATAGGGACCTATTATACTATTACAAAATAGGGGTTTTCACTTATCTCCAATAAAGCATTATCTCTAGTATGCAGTGTGCTCTAATTTAATTTTTATAATAGATCACAATTGGATCAACCATTTGATCCCCCTTAAACTAAAAATGTTTTGATAATGTGGTCTTAAAAATCCTCACGTATTTTCTTCAATAATACAATTACATCAACCATAAAAATACTTTTCAAGAAGTATATGTATGTATAGTTTCTACAACAAAATCTTAGTCAAAAATCATTAAAATTATCCTAGGTTCAAGTGTCCAAGATTTGCAAAAGTATTCAAAATTATAAAAATATAATGATACTAGATTTTAAAATATTGGTTTTAACAAATCAAGCAAGGTTTAACTACTTTTCATTAGGTGCTATTTTTTTATATGATTTCTTCAAGTGGTATTTGGAAACTCCAACTGATATGCCACATTTCCAATGTGACAAACCATATTGTATGGGTCATAGAACTAAGATTCCAAATTTTTACTAGACTTGATATTCAAGGATATGTTTTTCTAAGGATAAGTTGTAAAAAGATCATATATCCTACTACAAATTAGTACTTCTAGTAGCATAAGTTCTACTATTATTTTTTTTTTATTTTGAGCTCAACACAAATTATCTCTAAGGAGTTGAAAATCAAGTTGATGTTGGTGAAGAAAATTATTTACCTGAGCCATCTTAGACGATCCTAGAATATAGTACACCATGGATGAAGGTTTATGGCCATACAATACCTCAAATGTGAACATATTAAGGGTAAATGAAAAGAATTTTGATACCATCATTCTGCTAAATAATACCATTAAACTCATAAATATTATTTTTATTAGGTGAAATAGTGAAGGTAAATACCCATATATTTGTTCATAATATTTTTTTGTCGATTTTAATGAGGGTGATAAAAAGAGGACATATTTAGTTAAGTACCATTAAGAGTGAGCTATTTTTTCTAAAAATTATTGGTGGGAACTAGGCCATGATGATTGATAATAAACTTAGGCATATAATATAGTTTGAATATAATTCCAAGGAATACCTTGGCTACATTTTTGGTGGTTAAAGGGTATTACAAGTGATAAAAATGAGTAGGTGCTTTGAAAGGTAATCCACAAAAAAAAAAAAATTATTATTTCCTCTGATATGGAAATCCTCACTAAAATCCATAGATATGTGATTTAGTTATTGATTAAAAATAGATATGTATTGCAACAAGCCAAGAAATTTAATTATTTTCCCCTTATTTATTTGGCATACCTCACATTCAACAACACATGTAGTGAACTATAATTTTATTCATTTCCAATGAAAGGACTACTTCACTCAATCATAAATTTTTAAAAACTCAAAATTCTAAGGTAATGGGGGCATGGAATTGCCATAGAAGACTATGCTTAACCATGGGATACTATGGGAGATAAATGTGAACCTTATGTTGGAGGATCCCATCAACCTATGACAATATGGAATGGGCCATACTATCAACCTCCACATCATGGATGATGTAAATAATCTTAGGATATGAATTCCATTCCACCCGGATATGAATTCCATTCCACCCAAAGCTATAAATCCATTGTGGAAATGGACTAGAGATAGCATTCACAACAATGAAATTCTCATATTTAGGAGAAATAGTATCCAATGCCATATTATCATTTTATTTCTTGTATTCAATGGTAAAATAATAACCCAATAACTTTGTCAACCATTTATTTTTATTGAGATATATAGACAATATTGCAATAAATGCTTATGGCTACTGTTGGGACCAATTAAAAGGTACAAATGTATTGATAAAATATGTTATAATATATAGGCATCAAGCCTATGAGGGAGATTTGACAAGTGTCATAATATCCACTCCAAGTGTCATGTAGAAGACACATAACTCCAATTGGAGAACTCAAACTGGAAAGCATAATACAAGTGGCAAAATATAAGTGTCAAACTGAAGGTATAGTATACATTACAATATTCTAACATTCTCCATTAATGTGCACTATCCTAACTATAGAAAAAAATAAATCAACATTAGATAACATTCCCCCTTAATGTTGACTTCTATTACATAGAGCAATTTGCTTAACTAATAAAACTTATACCCAAGTGACTTGGTGAAGATTTCAATGAATTGATATTGAGTTGGTACATACTCCATGTGTATAATGTATTCATGGACCATATCTATGATGAAGTGAGATGGATCTCAATGTTTTTTTTATGGCATGGAAGACTAGATTCTTGGTCATCTTAATAGTACTTTGATTGTCACAATATATATAATTTGGACCATCTATGAGTAGCCCAATATCCTGAATTAATTGCCTTAACAAAATTGCCTCTTTATTTGCCTCAAATGCTACTCTATATTAAGCCTGTATTGAAGATAATAAAACTGTGTTCTAATTCTTTGTGCTCCATGAAATAGAGCTCTAACCCAATTGAAAATAATAACCTGATGTGGATCCTCTAGTTTCAGGACAACTAGCCCAATCTAAATCTGTGTAGCCAATCAAAGAAAAATCATCACATGATGTATACATAAAGCCATGATGATGGGTTTCCTTGAGGAATCTCAAAATACTCTTAGCTAATATCCAATGGTTCTTCTTAGGATCCTGGATGAATCTAGAAATAAGGCCAACTGAATAGGAAATATCTAATCTAGTTGAAGTTAAGTAGATCAAAATTCCAACTAGCTTCCTGTAAAGAGTTTCATCAACACTTTCTTCATCATCACTATTAACCAATTTCAACCTAGTTTCCATGGGAGTGAGGCAGGGCTTACACTCCTCCGTACGAAACCTATCCAATATAGATTGAATGTATTTAGCCTATGAGATAAAAATATTACCAGGCTATTGCCATACCTCTATCATCTCAAAAGTTTTACGTAAGTCCTTCATGAGTAACCTTATTCCTTCTGTGTCATCACCTGTAATGAGAAGATCATCCACATACAATGTAACCAAAATGATGTAGTTTTTCCAATGTTTCACATATAGAGTATATTATGCTATAGATCTAGTGAAACCAAGGTTGATGATATAGGAGTCAATATTTGCATAGCAAGCTCGGGGCGCTTGCTTCAACCCATATAGAAATTTGTTCAATCTAAGGACTTTTTTTTTGGACCTTTAATTGTGTACCCTAGTGGTTGGTTCACATACACTTCTTCCTTCAAGTTACCATTGATAAATACACTTTTGACATCCATATGATATATAGGCCAATATTTTTGAGTTGCAAAAGCAATAACTGTGTATATTGTAGTCATCTTTGCCACAGGAGCAAAATTCTCCTCATAATTAATTCCCTCTTGTTGCTTGTAGCCTTGAGCTACTAGGAAATCCTTGTAGCGATCTAATGAGGCATATGCTTTATATTTTACCTTGTACACCTTTTTTGTGCCAATGGTATATTTACCTTTGGGTAAATAAACTAACTCACAAGTGTGATTCATTTCAATGGAATCCAATTCTTGATCCATGGCAAGGACCCATTTAGGATCGCAAAGAGCTTCTTTAATATTAGAAGGTCCAGGTTGGCTAAGGCCTTTAGCCATGAGGGCATAATTAACTTGGTGTCTTAGGGCTAAAGGCCTTTTACTTGTATAAGTGGGAAAATGATTTTGGGCTTCATCTATTGTACCTTGAACCCACATAGATAAAGGATTGGATGATGTGGCTTGATCATTATATGGAGGAGTAGAAGGATATGGCGGACATGGATCATTTATAGGGATTTCTTCATGTAGAGGAACTTCTTGATTTATGAGTCAAGAGGAAGAAGTTTGATGATAAGAGCCAAAAATGTATATTTGTTGGCTATAGTGATAGTGCCAATGCCTATAAGTTGTATGAGTCTATTTCCAAGAGGATATTTTTATCTAGGGATGTTACGTTTCATGAAGTGCTCAATTAAATGATAAATGTCATATGTTAGGATTTTTTTATACAAAAAAAATCTTATTTTAATTAAATAATCTTTTTTGATCACTGACGCTCAAGTCCACTGCATGTACAACAATACCTGATAGCCACTTTAGTCACTACCTAAACCTAGCAACTAAAAATTGAAAGACAAAGTACATATTTGTTGGTATATAATTGCGCCTGACGATCACATGTTGATGAGCCATGCACCTTGAGCCATGTTCCTGATCCATAAATGTCACCATATTTCTACGTGCATCTCAATTTGAGAGAGTATTTGAGTTTGCACCTGATGCCCCCATAGCATTCAACACCACTGTCATAGTTTCTTTGATTGGGTACATAGATTCATAATTGATATGGCAATGGGTATGGCTGGTAATATGGCCTTAATGAAATTTATTTTTATTCTCCATATTTAAGGGAGAGCAATTTAGTTAAGAAATTATAGTGGGGACCATTTTTTTAAAAATTGTATGGGGAGAAATTATAGGCCCAAAAAGTGCTCATGAAAATGGCCAAGCATATGGTTTTCTTAGGCATTTTTTTTAATGATATTTCTACATGGAAAGTGGAAGTGGAAAGCCTAGAGGGCCCATGTAATTCCCCTATGATGGAAATTGAACTTCATTTTTTTCTACCAGAGAGCGATGTTGCCTGAGTACGATACCAAGAGAATATTCCTGAGGTATATTTTTCTACCTAGATATATGTTGTTATTTTTTCCACAAGATGAAGGTCCCATTGATAGCGAAACAAAGGGGTATTTATAGTAAAAAAAAAATCCAAGATAGACACATTGGTGGTGTCAAATTGTAATTTTGAGGTTGTTTTATTTATCCTTTTTAACCTAAAAAAATGTTGTATCATGGAGTGCACTCTCTGTTGAACCCAACACTCCTAAGATATTTGTATGTGATCCTAGTATCTAGTCAATTTCTCTACAAATTTTACGGATGCAGCAACTAGTTACCCATGCATTCTGGTGAGATGATATGGTCACCATAAGGATGCTTACTCTAGAGACTACAAAATCTTAAGACCCTATACTCTATCCGAGGACTTTTGTGGATCAAATTATGAAGACTACATATGAAGACACTTTAGAATATTCTCTTATATTCTTATTTTTTCTTCTCCTCCATATTTGGATTATATGGCTCATTTTATTGTATTTTTGAGTGCATTTTTGGTAGATACCAATAGTCTTATATGGTTCATATTTATTTTTTATTAATTTGTATTTTTGATAGATACTAAAACCTTCTAAATTGTGTTTCACCATGAGGGGAATGATATTCATGGTGAACCTAGTCAGTAACCTACAAGAGGCAACATACCTAGAGGATGACTTATAGAGGAAAAAAAACCTAAGAGGCTGACCCTGAGGCACCCAAGATGACCTTGAGGTACTTATATGATTGACCCAAAGGTAGAAAACCCATGGAATTAGCTGATCCAGAGGCAACAGATCGAGATGTATACACTTTTAATCTAGCATTATTCACATATGGAGATCCAATCACAAAGAGCATGAGCCTAGACAAAATCATGTAATAAAGGAGGATGTGTAGGCACTAAAATCATGTAAATCATATAAGACTTCTATGCACTACTCTTATCAACATCATATGACCCCATTATGCAATCCTCAGGGGTTAATTAGGGCCCTCAACCACTTTTGGGAGGGTTTGCCCCATTTTGGGGATGTTTTGGGACATGCAATCATGGCCATCCCACCCTAGGATGATCATAGTTCATGACCATCTCACCCACGGATGGCCACATGCAACCATCCCTAGGTGGGATGGCCATGCACCAAACCCCTAAAATTCAAAGGGTAGGACAAATGGAAATCAATTCCTTCCATTTATCCTACCCAATCACCCAAAATTGATTGGGAGGTTATCATAAACATCAAGTCCTACAAATTGGAGGTCCCAAATGGGCAAGCCCTCCCACCCTATGCATGACAAGGGTATTGAAAAGTGGTAACACTTGCCTTAAATGCCAGAAGTTGACCCTTTGCATATTTTCCCTAGTTTGGCAATACATTGAGGTGCTCACACCCAATTTCAAAAAGATACAATAAAAAACATTGGTCATGAAGTGTTGCTCAAATTTGTCCTCAATATTTTCCCAAGTACTTTCCTTGAAAACCTCTTCAATCAAAGCCACTTTTAGAGGCATCCCAAAATATGTAAAATCAGTTCCAAAACCTATCAAATATGATATTTATTTGACCAAATATTATTACAACACATTTAAGAGAGTTCTAAACTATATCCCCTTGGAATTGGTGGCAAAAACCACCCAATTATGTGATCGTCCCTACCAGGGATGGATAACAATCCTAGTTGCACTTGCCAAATATGACCACAAAATGGCTAATAATTTTGATGCAATTCCACCATATATCAATCATAAATCATTATATTAGCCATCTATTCAAATTTGGTTAAGTTTTGAGTAGATTTTATGGGTCAATTTAGGTTTTTATGATTGTAGTCTTAGTTTTTCCTTCCAAGGATAACCACTAGTTATGATCATAGTTGCACTTAAATTTATGCTCATATCCTTCCAAAATGATCTTAAAAACATCATATTAAATTTGCAAGTCATTTGGAGTTGTTTTGATTTGTTGCAAATAAGTTTTACTTTCTCTATTACATCCTTTTCAAGGTTTTTAATATAAAATGCATATGCTATTAACAATTTTCAATATCTTGGTAGGTATTATAGGAATAAATGATGAGCTAAGAGGTAGATTAAAATAATACCAAGATTATATCTCAAGTGTGGGTTGCAAGAAGAACTTTGAAACACGCCATTAAGCTCATGGAGGGATTGATTCCCTTGTAATTTGTAATCTGCAATGCATCAAATGGTAAGCCCTAAAATGGGATGTATTGTAACCTTTTGGAATTGTTGAATTTATTAAATACAAGTATAATCCCCCATTTTTACTATAAATTATTCATCATTTCAATAGTTTACATATTTTGCATCTTACCTTTACATGCTTTCTTAGAAACAATAGATATCATTTCATTTTCAGTACATCTATACATGCTATTTTTCATGATTATATAGTGGTGATCATGGTGGGACCCTTGTCCCTTGTTCCCTTTTATTTTTGTTGTTTTTGACATCCTTTTTGTGTTTTGTGTGTTGCAGATTCTGACCATTTTGAGTAGGAACAATTATAGAATTCCTAGTTGGAACGACTAGAGATGGTCATTGTAAACATCCTTGCTAGGGATGACCCCCAAATTTGTAGACGTCCCACCCAAGGATGGCCACCAAACTAGGGGGTTTCTATCAAAATTTACAGAAATATCAATTTTTAGAAAAGACAAGCTAATCTTCCAAACCTTCAATTTACATCTAGGTTATTTCAAAAGCTTAAATTTTAGTTTTTCTTGTATTTTGTGTTCAATTGCAATTTATATTTCATAATTCTAAATTTTGCATTACCAAAATCGAAGAAAAACGATAAAAATAACAACCTTTAAAAATGCATTTTTTTGGTTTTCCCACATGTGACCTACCTAAGGGTTAGGTTTTCATATAGTTCATAAATTTTGTAGCTTACTTTTACATATATGATGATGATTCTGAAATTGAAATGTAATTTCATGCATTTAGTGAATAATCATTGAATGCTTTCTTACTTTCAATCATTTTAAAAGGAACCACATACACCATGCTTATTTTTAATGTTAGTGATTTGGAATTCATTCCCAACCACTGATAGAGTTCAATGACGGTGGGTTTCATATCCATTCATTGGCTCAAATCCCATGTACCCTATATTTTTGGCAAAAGCCAGCTCCAATATCTGACGTAGCTTGGAAAATTTATATGTATTTCTCTTCAAAGTGTATAATTTTGACCAAGTGAGTATCGGGTGAGGATTGGTAGGACCTATGCTCCCTAATTGGGTATGGATTTCATATCCATACTTTGGTTGGTTCACATGACCAAAATTTCATTGTCGGTTGTCAAGCTATGATTATATAGGTGAAAAACTTTAAACAATTGATAATTACATCAACATTAAAAACATGTGAAAGAGATTCTTTACAAAAGAAATAAATTTGAAACACATCAAATAGTTTAGGAACACAAATTTTAAAAGAGATAATCATTGGTATTCTTGCGTGTTTCTATTGATTGTATTTGAATCTATAAAATTATAAAGGAGATAATCACATAGAGGTTAGAGTAAGCAGTTATGGTATATACCCATACCCAAGACCACTTAAAGGCAGACACTAAAGGGAGTAGGCAAGGAAACATGGATCATCTCCAATTTGACCCCAAGGACATGGTTATACCTCCTTGGTGACCACCTACTCTCCCAAATCACTGAGTGGTAGATGAATGGATGGTTAGTCCTAGAGTGTCATAGAAGGGACCTAGCCTACAAGGGACTCCTACGTGGGGTACCCCTATAGGGCATAGTCCCAATCTAGGAAATTACCTCCCAAGTATAGATAATTCAAACACCTTTTAAGAAAGTCAATCATACAATGAGGCACATACACATAGATAAATACCACATATTCATGTGCCTGATCGGTCTACTCCACACGCTAGTGTGCATGAGAAGGACCATACACCTAGGGTAGGGTTAAATGATCATCTTATGCTTTCAAATCACCCTTTACAAAGGTACCAAAACCTATATGAGTATAATACTCATCGTAGTAGGTGATATAATTCCACCCTACCATTCTTAATTTATGAGGGAAGACTTGAGGAGGATCCTAATTATCCTCGATCGCACTATTCCACGCAAGCATGATGTGCCTCTACGCTAGCATATTATCAAGAACATATATTTAGGAGAGAACCTCAAGTAAATGTAACTTCTCTCAATCAAGGAAAACTCATAATAGATCTCACAGATCCTTCTAAACAAGATAGGTATCAAGGCAATAGTGTTAGAGCACATAGGCCCAATACAATTGATTAAATTAATCAATTAGTCAAAAAATATGTTAATTGTCAAGCTAAGTTTAATCAAATTTGGTTTGATAAACAATGCTTGGATCTCCAAGAGTATTTATAATAGTTAGAAAGATAAATACTTGAGCAACATATTCAAGAAACATTGTGTAATGGGGTTCCTACTCCAAGCACGCATAGACAAGAGGCTAGGAAAAGGTAGCCCACTTTCCATTAGAATAGGTATCCTAGACCTAATAAAAATTTTCCTCCTAGACATCCTAGGCCTAATCAAAACTTACCTACTAGTCCTAATGTAGATCACCTGCAGTAGGATTTTGTTCCTCCTTGTAGGCCCATTCCTAAAACACCTTATAGGGCTTATGATGATTTGGAACAAAATGAGGATTATTTAGAAGCACCTTTTGGAGGCATGGGTTATGAAAATAAACCACTTCAACATATGCTTAATATTCCTCATCCCCATCCATGGGTTCCAAAAAAAGAAGCAGATATTAAATTTTTTGATGCATATCAAGCATTGCTTGAATGCTTAGAAACTATTGAGGGTAAAATAGCTAGGAATGGGCTTCAAAAATGCACCTTGAACCAGTTGTGTAATCAACACTTGCACCCATATATCCCTTCCCCAACATATCTTGAGCATTTTAAAATTCCTAAGTTGGAAAATTTAAAAGGGGAAGAAGATGCTCAAGAGCGCATCACAAGATTCATGAATCAGTGCTTTAGCATACATGAGAATGATGCATTACTCCTGAGAATATTTTTAGTTACCCTCTCTAGCCTAGTCATTGAGTGGTTTAACCAAATTCCAAGGCATAGCATCTATACATTTGAACAATTTACAGATGCATTCTTGGAATGTTTCACCTTAAATACCAAGATAAAGGTTACCCTAACCGACCTTACGGGGTTGAAATAATATGATGATGAGTCTATTACTGACTATGGAAATAGATGGTGAATTCTCTTAGATAAGCTACCCTATCTATTTCCAATGACTGAATTGACTCGTATGTTTTCATAGAGTTTATTGAAACCAATATCTTTATTGTTGCAACTCCAGCAATATCCCACACTTGAGGATGCTCTAGTGTAAGCTATAACCATAGAAGAGATCAAAATCTAAGAAGGGGAGATAACTAAACCTCGCAAAAAAGAGTGGATAAATAATCCAAAAAGTAATTCGGCACCATAGAATCTGATAGTGATCAATCAAGTGGCCATTAATATCCTCATGTCTACACAAACAATGACTCCTCAAAAGACAAAATATCAGGCTCAACCTCCTACGAATTATAATAATAATACTCAAGAAAATTAGGTTCAAAATCAACAACTTTGCTCTAGGTGATAGTTTGCACCCTTCACTAAGTCAATGGACTCCCTATTCGATCATTTATGGGCTACCAAACTAGTTAATTTACCATAATTAAACCTATAGTTCTAAATATAGGTAAACCAAAGCATATGGGATATCAATAAGACTAATTTTATCGGTATCATTAGTAGAATGGCCATGAATTGCCTACATGGTATGGTTTCAAAAACATAGTGTAAGACATGATAGATAGAAATGAGCTCCAAGTGGATAATCCTCTCACTCAAAATAATCAATATGTGGGGTTTTTCAAAGATACCTTACCTACTCAAGACAAAACCTTCTTTATAGGGGTATGTCGAGGTGATATGTACTGTGACTAGGAATAGATGCCACCCAAGTTGCACCACCTGCAGCTTCGAGCGATTTTCCATCAACATCACAATCTCCACCACCTCCAGTACAGAGCCTTCCACCTAGGCCAACAGTGACAATAAATAGTAAGCTTGCAAAAATATTAAAAACAACATCAACTAGATTATCTATTTATGAGCTAATTAAAAAATCTCCACATCGTAGAGAAGCTCTAATGGATATTATTAAGTCGATAGAGTTTCAACCTTAAGATTCTAATTCCTTCATCAATTTTTTGGGGCATGTGCAACAATGTAAGGAACTAGTGATCATGTTCCATGAGCATGAACTCAAACCCATAGAAAGTGATATGGTGGACCCTCTGCACATCATTACATGTGTGAATGACATATCGTATAAGAGTGTTATAATAGACACTGGTTCATCTAGCAACATAATAACCACTAGTGCTCATAAATACCTAGGACTCCTAGTATCTGATGTTGTTGCATCCACATACACCCTTCAATCATTCAATGATATAATATGCTCCATAACCAGTATTATATAGTCCTACACATTCAGGGGGGATGCAAAACTATATCAATACTGTGTCATGTTTTGGAGGGTGTGATGGCCTATAACATATTGCTAGGTAGACCTTGGATTTAATACATGAAGTTCTTCCTATCCATTGCTCATAAATATCTCAAATATACTTATGAAGGGCAGGTGGACATATTCTCTGTAGATATAGAGCCCTTTAAGTATTATAACATGGTGTAGTAATTCCCCAAGTCAATGTTACCATCGAATCATGTGGACTTCCAACTGAACACATCCATTCAAAGTCCACTTTCCCCTCCATCACCTTCCATTACACCATTACCATATTCATCCATACCATCATCATCATTGGTAACTTTAGAAGAGCCTTCATAATCCTCAGATCCTCCATAGAGGAACATGTCGAAGAGGCCAATCGATGAAAGCCCTCTCATCATTTCCACCATCTCTAAAAAATATATTCCTAGTCTCGTATATTAGGAACCATATCAGGAGGTAAATATTGAGTCATCTCAAGCCTCACTTCCATCTCCTTCACCTTCATCATCCTAGGTTACAATCTAGATGTCTAGTACAAGGATAAGAGATTAATTAATTAGAAATGTCACAAAATTTCCATCCATGGAGACAGTGCAAGATATGGTACAACCTCATATTTCCATAGATAGCATTGTACCTCTAGGTATACCACCCAATCAAATGAACTTTATATATGGGGGTATCAAGTATGGAATGTTGCCAGTTATTTATAAATAAGAATATGACAAACCTTTTACTAAGGATATAAACTAAATTTCAAATCCTAACTATGCCATGTCATATTTGCATCACTGCAATTGGTATGGTTTTGGTCTAGGGTTGTATGAACAAGGTACTCATGTTCCATGTTAGCCACAGTATTAGTTACCATATGATAAATTTGGGTTGGGACACAACAAGTCAGTACCCTTATATTTCCTTATAGAAGGTATAGAATGCCTATGTATGAATTATAGGGATGAGTGAGCATGCAATACCTATACCAATCCACATCATATACATTCATTGGGAGGTTATTTTCCCATAAACATGGTAGATCAAGGATTATCCAGTGATGTTGCTCAATCTCACAAAGTGAGGGAGATTTTTCACACCCTTCAATCTAACGGTGAGGAAGAGGATCAAGATCCTCCTCATGAATGGACAATAGATGATGAGGAGGACTATGGCATAGAACCCATAAATTATCCAAGTTAATATGAGTAACATGATCGAGTTGTCCCTTTGAATGATGAATAAGAGTTTTATATTTTCTTATTTCTAGTACAACATCCCATTTGGTGATAGATTTTACCACTTGAATAGTAAGATCATTGCCTTTCCCATAGACCACTACCGGTCATTCCACCACCACCACAACCACCCCCATGAGTTAAGATACAACATCAAATCTCTAGACCCACTCATCCATGGAAGGTAGATCATGTATCCATCAAAATTATTTCCATAGATCTAAGTGCAACATTGAGAGATTCGAATAACCCATCAAAGCCATTGCACCTTGATTTTGAGGCAATTGAATTTGATCAGGAATATTCTCCCCTATTTTCATCAAATTTTTGGCCTTGCAATAAAATGTTACAACCATTTCATTTTCCTCCAAGGATTTCTCAAAATGTTTGTAAAGCTAATGTTGAGCGAGAAATGCCAATTGAAGGTGTAAACCCAACTGATGACATTCACTTAATATATATTCCACATTAGTTGGAAAACATATCACACATGTCAATTGAGCCAACAATTGATAGGAATATCAGTAGAGAACCTAATAATACCCATAACATAAAATTATGGGAAGGTCTATCCCCTGATGAACAAGTTGATTATACAATGTTGTTAACATAAAAGATAGAGGCTTTTGCTTGGACTTATAAAAATATGCAAGGACTAGATTCTAATTTTGTCACGCATAATCTAACATTGGATCCAAGTGTCAAACTAGTTAAGCAAAAGTTATGTAAGATGCATCCAACAGTTGCCTTGATGGTAAAATATGAATAGAAAAAATTGTTGGACACCAACTTTATTATATAAGTAGATTGTCCACCATGGTTTTCCAACATGGCACCTATCAAAAAACTAGATGGGAGGATTTGCATTTGCACTTATTATAGAGATCTCAATAAAGCGAGTCCTAAGGATGAGTTTCCCTTACCAAACATTGATGCATTGGTAGATGCTATAGTAGGACATGAAATGTTATCCCTTATGGATGGTTTCTCTAGATACAATCAAATTTTTATTAATCTAGAAGACCAGATCAAAATGGTGTTCACAATGCCTTTGGGGACATTTTTTTACAAGGTCATGCATTTTGGTCTTAAAAATACTAGTGCCACCTACCAACGAGCCATGACATATATCTTCCATGACTACATGCATAAAATTCTAGAAGATTACATGGATGACTTATTGGTCAAATCTCTATTATACCATGAGCATATCAATGTATTGTGAAAGGTTTTAGATCACCTCATTGAGCATAATGTTAGGCTAAATTCCAATAAGTGTGTATTTGGTGTCACAACTAGTAAATTCTTGGGATTCATAGTCTCAAAAAGTGAGGCATATAAGTAGACCCAAATAAATTAAGGCAATTCTAGAAATACCTCCTCCTACAACTATCAAGTAGCTCCATAGCTGGTAAAGAAATATCGCATCCATAAAGCACTTCATAGCACAATTATCGGATAAATGTAGACCTATGAACAAGTTATTGCACAAGGGGATTGCATATCATTGGGATGAAGAATGTTAAGATGTCTTTGATGAAATAAAAAAATATCTAGATTTTTTGTCAGTATTGGATCCTCAATGACCAATAGTGTCATTCTAGCTTTACATCTCAGCTACTGAGCTTGCATTGGGCACCATGTTGGCCCAAAAGAATAAATTTCATAAAGAATAGACTACCTATTATATTAGTAGCACCCTAGTCAGCTATGAGGTAAAATATGCATACATTGAGAAGCTATGCTTAGCAGTGGTCTTAACAACTAAAAATATACGCTATTACATGCTCAATCATACCATGTATGTAGTTTCAAAAGATAATCCATTGTGCTACGTGATGAGTCAAACTTACCATAGTAGTCACATGGTGAAATGGATCATGTTGTTTATGGAATTTGAACTAGAATTTATCAAACATAAATCAATTAAGGGTTAGGTCATAGATGATAAAATAACAGAGGCTCCTCTCCAGGATGACTAGCCTCTCACTATAGAACTTCTTTATTACAAAGTTTTTCATGTCTCAGAATTGCCAGATCCTAAAGAGCCTGAGTCATAGGTTGACATTACTCTATTTTTTTATGGTTCTAAGTGAGAGTAAGGGGGTGGTGAAGGAATCATATTTTTCACACTGCAAGGGGATCCAATACCCCTTTTTTTTAAACTCAATTTCCTATGCACCAATAAAAAGGCTAAGTATGAATCCCTTCTCATAGGATTTCAAATGACAATCACCATGAAAATAACAAAGCTCAACATTTTTGGTGATTCCTTGCTCATATTTAATCAGTTCAAAGGAGTATTCTAGTCTAGGTTCCCAGTGTTGCAAGCCTATAAATCCCTAGTGGAAAACTTTTGGAAAATTTTGAGTGGTATGATATTGAGGCACTCCCTCGTTCATCTAACCATTTTGCAGACACAATGGCCTCCTTAGGATCTTTAATATTGCATAACCTGTCTGATGATATCACAACTATTCAAGTGAAAATGCTATTACAATCTTTGATGAAGCGTGATGAGTTTAATTCCATGCTTGGATTCCACATGATTCATATTGAACCTTCACATGAAATGTTCTTTCAAATACACAATTATTTGAATAATGCCACTTGGGGGAATTTGTTCCCTAGGAATCCTTTTGATACTAGCACAACACTATATCTACAAGTTTACTCTCAATCAGAATTTGCAAGAGATGAACATCAAAAGGATCACATAATTCATACAATTGAGGCTTCTTTAAAACAAGATTGGGCTACCCAAATAAAATATTATTTAAAATTGGGAAGTATTCCTTCTGGATTGTCACATGTCACAAAATGAGCATTTAAGCAAAAGGTGACAAAATATGTCTTAATAGGAGATATAATGTATCATCGAAGCTATGAGGGTATCCTCCTTCCTTGCTTAGACTCTCAAGAGTTAACTTGGGCCATTTCCCAAGCACATTATAGTACATGTGATGGTCATTTCAATGATGTGGTCATCATAAAGCACATTCTTCACATGGTCTATTACTAGACCACTTTAGAGAAATATTATGTCTTAATAGGAGATATAATGTATCATCGAAGCTATGAGGGTATCCTCCTTCCTTGCTTAGACTCTCAAGAGTTAACTTGGGCCATTTCCCAAGCACATTATAGTACATGTGATGGTCATTTCAATGATGTGGTCATCATAAAGCACATTCTTCACATGGTCTATTACTAGACCACTTTAGAGAAATATTGTATGTGAAGAAGTGTGTAAAGTATCAACACCATGTAAATTTTATAAACATACCTCCATAGGCCTTACAACTGATTCAACCGGTTTGGCCATTTACACAATGGGGATTTTATTTAATTGGAAAAATCTCACCTACCTCCTCAGGCCATCACACGTTTATCATAATAGCTAATGAGTACTTAAAAAAATGGGTGGAAGCAATTTCCCTTACCACTACGATTGGACCTCACATTGTGGAGTTCATATTACATATCATATGTCATTTTGGTATTCCATCCAAGATAATTTTAGATAATGGGACACCCTTTAAGAATAATGTTGTGTGTTCTTTAACAACAAAATATAATATACAACACAACTTTTCTACACCCTATTATCCACAAGATAATGGGTAAGTAGAGTCATATAATAAAATAGTAGTTCCAATATTAAAGAAAAATGTTAAGAAAAATATTAAGAATTGGCATAATCAGTTACCTCTTGCCCTTTGGGCCTATCACACTAGTATTCGTACTCCCACTGGGGAAACTTTTTTTTCACTAGTGTATGGTGCTAAAGCTATCATACCTTTAGATTTGGAGATACCATCACTACTCATATCTATGTAGGAGTTCATTTATGATGATACTGCATGGAAAACTCATCTAGATCAACTCACTTTGCTTGATGAGTGATGCATGAATGCCCTTGAGAATCTATGTGTTTATCAAGAGTGCCTAAAGAGAGCTTACAACATGAAATTCCACCCTAGAGACTTTCATGTTGGTGATTTAGTTCTAAAATAAAACCATCAAAACTTAAATTTGTCACCCCATATGTAGGACAAATTTGTGGCAAACTGGTTAGGTACATCATTACTAGTCATATTGGACCTAGAACTTATTGTTTAACATATACTAAAGTAAATCAAGATATTGAGCTTTTGAATATCAGTCACCTCTGCCCTTTCCATGCTTAGAGACCATGCCCACACTAAAACACCCCTAGGTGGTCTATGACCATCTAGGTCAACCCAAAATGCCCCTAGGTGGTCTATGACCATATAGGTCAACATACAATATTCCTAGGTAGTCTACGACCATCTAGATCAACCTAAAATACCCCTAGGTGGTCTACCACCCTCTAAGTCAACCAAAAATACCCCTAGGTGGTCTACAACCATCTAGATCAACCAAAAATACCCCTAGGCAATCTATGACTATCTAGGTCAACCTAAAATATCCCTAGGTAGTATATGACCATCTAGATCAACCTAAAATATCCCTGGGCAGTCTATGATTATCTAGGTCAACCTAAAATACCCCTAGGTGATCTACGACCATCTAGATCACCCAAAAATGCTCTAAAGGCATCTATAAGCCCTTTGGTCACCCTAAAAATATCCTAGGTTATTTACAACCATCTAGGTTACCGCAAAAGGCCCCAAAGGTATCTATAAGCCCTTTGGTCACCCTAAAATACCCCTAGGTGGTCTATGACTATCTAGGTCACCCTAAAATACCCCAAAGGCATCTATAAGCCCTTTGGTCAACCTAAAAATCTCCTAGGTGGTCTACAAACATCTAGGTCAATATAAAAATCCCCAAAGGTGTATATAAGCTCTTTGGTCACCCAAAAAGCCCCAATGGCATTCATCAATACCATTGGTCAAACTTTATATACATATATTTATCAAAAATACACAAACATCATTAAAACCTCAAAAACACAAAAATATTACATTGCATTGCATTTCATATCATCGCATCATAACAACACTTGCAAAAGGTGTACACATAATTGCATTGTGCATTGTGAGAATTTGATCATTCATGTCTAGCACCAGGTCTGTATACTAGGTATCTATCAAATTCATTGATATCATAAGTCAATATTATTTATTGTTTACATTACACTTATCATTTACATCTACACTCCACAGTGTGTGTCTGTTTCCTATTATTTAGCCATTATTCATAGGATGTATTTAGGGTTTTTAGTAACTGAACCATCTCTAGTTTTCTTTTCATATTTTGTAGAAAACTATCATAATTTTTAGAAGGTAGAATCTTGCTTAAATTATACCTTGATACATCAAAATCCCAACACATTTTAACACTAATAAATCTAATTTTAGCACAAGGAAGGATGAAATCTATAAATTTGTCTATGTTACCTTAAGAAAAAAATTTATCTCACTCATTCCCTTATGCGAATGGTTCAAATATGTTGAGAATTTACAAAAGGATAAGTTCCTCCCTACCCAAATTATCAAATTCCTTTGCTTCACACCAAATTGAGGCAAGTATCCAAAAGAGAAAAATAAATAGTGATTATTATCACTTCATAATATGCAAAAATAAACAGTGGTTTTTACCATTATAAAAAGTAAAATAAATAGTGGTTATCACCACTACCAAAATCCCTTGCTCACCATAACAAAAATGAGCAAATCCCTTGAAAAATTCAAATTTAAAAGAAAAGAAAAGAGTATTGAACTTGAATCCCTAGAATTTACAACATTAGAGAATCATAAGGTGATCTTCATTACAGGTTAGGTGGCATCAATCCCACTTAGAAATGGTGGTATCTTTATGCATGATGATATTTGTCACATAAGTGACTTGCTTTTGTATAGACCAATGTTTGCATGCATATGAGCTAGCTTTTGGTAGCATGTATTGCCTAGTGGTCTAATCCAACTACGTACAAAACTCAAGATAATGATACTTACAGGGTGGTCTCTAGTATAGATGGGTTGAATCAATCCTATTCGAGAGTAGGGTAACTTTATGCGTTATCATAGTAATGAAATCACATACACACACAAGGATACTGAATATATTGGTTATCATAGAAGATGTATACTTTGTTAAAAAATCTTGCATGGTTACTATACAACTTTTGATTAGGTAACTAGAGTGTTTGAGTCTCCTAAAAATCCCAAACACATCATAAACATTATATTATTCATTTCAATTCACATCATGCCATCACATGTTTGTTCATTTACATTTACACAAGACATTACATAATGTCATCTTAACATAAAAATGATGAGATAAATTTTGTAAAATCTATGGTGCTAGCCTCTACTGTGTCAACTAGTAATCATAATACATCATACAAATTAAATCAAATCATCCATTTCATTTTGCATTTACACAAATCCATACCATTAAAACACATCATAGGAAAAATACATGCATACATGTTAGAGATCTATCATAACATCATAAATCAAATATAATCATTACATACATCTCATAAAAGCAGTAAGAAACACATGATGATAACATAAAACATATATATATGTATGTATGTATATATATGTATGTATGTATGGATCCAAAGCTATATCATCATCCATAAACTGCCTCTATGCTAGAATAAAGTGGGTTATCAGACTTCATAAAACCCAAAATATTAGAAAGAGCCATAGAGTATCAAAAATCATGGTCACATAGGACCAGTGTTGTGACTATCACCCCTACGCTCAGTCAAAGTCCACCAATAACTCCCAAATTTGCTACCACATTCCCTGTCTAGCCTTTGTGCAGAGCTCAGAGGCCCCATCCATGTAGAATACTATCCTATACCACTCCTCCAACTCTAGTGTGACCCACTAGTAGATGAACAATTTGGTAAGTGCCACCTAAGGCACACTCTCTCATCCTCCAAATCATCAGTATAAGTCTTCTCCTATCAAAAATGAGTCTGGTAGATTACCACTAAGGACTAAAGTTGTGCCATCTCCTCCCATAGCCTGGCCATATTTCCATTGCTCAATCCCTCATGTATAGGGATATGTTCTCCAACTTGTTCTTGAAGTGTAGATAGCAATGTTGCCTACCTATCCATATCATCCTAAAGTAGATCTCTCTCCCAATGACCTTTGATAATATCACCTTGTAGCTCAATAATCATAGCATATTGAGCTACCATCTATGCATACATATCCTAATCATCAAATTTAGTCTCACTAAGGTCACCCTATAGATCCCATAATTCAAGGAGCTTTGTCCACTCCTCTGCTATGTGGCAATGCACATGTTTCTCATCTCCCTCTACCCCCTCATCATTTGGAGACTCATCCTGAACCTCCTCCTCTAGATCATCAATGAGTGCCTCCTCTACCACCTCATCTACATCACCTCCTAGTGTCCCCTCTCCTCACCACTACCATATCACCTACCAAGAGTCATACTACTCTGTCATCTTGCCATAATCTAACTTTGATATGTCTACTGTAGGATCTGACTCCTCCCACAATACCTCAATTGTAGGCCAGCTAAGAGTCCTCTCATCCTAGTGATGTCAGTACATCATCAGCTCACTATGCAATCCTTGGTGTATCTCAAACTATCATAGTACTCAAGCATAAGAGAAGTACTATCGCTTAGTCTTGTGTCATCCAACTAGCCATCTCCCTTGTTTCACTTGGCACAGTTGTGTCTCAGCATTAGACCATACTGGATAATCTCTATAAGATCTCCAGGTAATCTCCTCTACCCTGAGTCATGAAAATGACTCTACATAATGCTCAACATCACCTACAAAGTGATGGCTCTGACCTATCTCTTGGGCCTACTACCATAGTATTCCATAGCTTATATCCCTATCAGTAAGTTATGCTCAGGTTATCCAAGGCAGTCCCCATGATCGATCAACAAAAATGTACTACCATATCCAAAACTATAGTAGGAAGCTATATACCAAGCCCTTCCACCCATGATATTGGATCTCATATAAATCATCATATAGGTGTGCCAATAATGTAGGACCCCAAGCCATCACTATAGGCTCCTCCTCAGTGCACTCCACAAGTGTAAAAACCAACTCTATAAGGTTCCACGGGAACTTGGCTCTTGATGAGTCTAGTAGCAAAATTTTGGAGATCAAAGTCATCATTAAAACATGTCTATCAACTAATACATCAGCCCTAAACCATAACTCTACTAATATCCCTTCATTGAGTAGGTCGTGCACTGCCACCTACCAATGTCTCCTAGAATACATTTGCATCATTGCATCTCTTCGGTCTCGATGAGTGAATACGATATGAAACCCCTCTATTGGAATGAATAATATCTAATATATGTCCTCTAAAATCATCGTCATCTCTCCTATAGGTAAATGGAAATTTTTGGTGTGAGGATTCCAAAGGTCTATCAAGGCAGTCAAGTAGCTCTAACTGTGTCACATGCTTAAGGCCAATGTCATAAATACATTGCTAGTCCTCCTCTTTCAAAATTTCCATCACAACCTAAAATATATTCAAAATTTGATACCGACTCTTCACCACCTAACAAAGCTAAGCATCAAAAATGCTCTAAAAATGCATCAAAAAAGTCCAAAAATACCCAAAAATGACCAAAAAAGAGCCCTTGTTGCCCCAGTTTTGTGATTTTCCCACCTAGGTATGGTCCCTAATTTGGCATCTCTCCCATCCAGGTATGGCCACCAGTGGCCCCACCTAGGGACGACCCCAAAAAATGGATAAAATAGGGTCATTTTGACCCCTAAATTAACCCAAAAAATACAAAATATAGTAAAATAATGGTAAACTAATGAATATAAAATATAAATAAAAGTATGCATTCCTAAATATACCTATTATTATGTTTCCTTAACTTTTATTTAGTGTATTTTATGGAAAAATCACAAGAAATTAACATTTCACATTAAATAAAGAAAGAGAGGAAAATGTAGTCCATACTTGTCTCACACCGACTCCACCACTTGACGAGTCCTGTTGCTGGCTCATACTGATTATGGGGTACTATTATAATTTCTCCACTTTATAAAAAAATATCTCTCCTCTTCACCTCTCAAGTTTTCCAAGTTGAGAATGCAAAATGAGCTCATTTGCTTCATTTTGGGCTTATATAGCCTTCAAAAAAGCATGGTTGTCCCTTGGTGGGATGGTCGACTAATTTGAAAATTGTCCCACCTTGGGACAACCATAAAATATGCATCCATCCCACCCAGGTACGACCACCAAAAAATCCTACAATAATAGCTTAAAAATATTAAAAACAGGGCCAAAAACCTACCAAACATAGGTTAAAAATAGTTCAAATTAACAAGGGATCAAAATTAAATCCAAAGTATTCATGGAGGCTCTAAAAAATCATTTTTTCACTCCCAAATAAGGCTATTATGGCTGTACCACTCCAAAATAATGAAGTATTTAGGCTCTCATTTCCATATATCATCATTAAAATGATCAAAATCCTAGCATAATTGATAGGGTTTGCAATGGGCAACACTGACGGTTATCCCAATTAAGTCATATATGTCAAGTAACTCATTTATTTAATAATTATTCATGACCTTATTGAATCTTCACTTGAGGGGTTAGTCATAACAAATATTTCATAATCAAATCAACACTCCAACACTTAAAAGTGTAATTTTCATACATTCAAAAGAATCATTGCCAAAGATAAATTTGCAAGCCCATGCTAGGGAAAACAATCAAAAAATACAAAAAACCAAAGTCTTGTCCTCCTTGAAGCCTCAATAATTCACCCTTGAAAAGGCTTACAAGGAAACAAGAAACCAAGACCAAGTATACCCTAAGCCTAAATTATTCGAACAACACGGCTAAAAGGTATACCAAAATCAATCCTTCAACTATATCAAAAGCAAGGATTCCAAGAATTTATGCTCTTTCCAAAATGAAGGCATATAAATTTGGTTAATTTAATGAATAACATCAATAATTTAATGATTTAGTCATCTATTTTTGCTCAACGCTCTATTGCACATAATGCATCTCAAAAAGGGGCATTTGTAGACACTAAAATCATGTAAATCAGATAATATTGCTATGTTCCACTCTTATTGACATCATATGGCCCCATTGGAAAATCTTAAGGGGCTAATGAGGGCTCCAACCACTTTTTGGAGGGTTTTCCCTATTTTTAGGATGTTTTGGCCCATGTAGCCATGGTCATCCCACCCTGGGATGACCATAGTTCATGATCATCACACCCAGGTATGGCCACATGCAGACATACTTGGGTGGGATGGCCATGCACCAGACCCCCAAAAAGTCAAAGGGTAGGAAAAATGGTAATTAATTCCTTCCATTTATCCTAAATAATCACCCAAAATTGATTGGAAGGTTGTCATAAATATCAAGGCTTGCAAATTGGAGGTCCCTTTGCACATTTGCCCTATTTTATCTATAAATTGATTTTCTCACACCCAATTTAAAAAATATATAATAACAAGCATTGCTCACATTTGTCCTCAACATTTGCCCAAGTAGTTTCCTTGCAAACCTCTTCATTTAAAGGCACTTTCAGGGGCATCCCAAAATATACCAAATCAGTTACAAAGCCTATCAAATATAAGATTTATTTGACTAAATCTCACAACAATACATCTAGGAGAGTTCTAAAATAGATCCCCTTGGAATTGTTGGCAAAAAACACCTAGTTGTGTGACTATCCTTACCAAGGATGGATAACAGTTCTAGTTGCACTTGCCAAGGATTGCCACCAAATTGTTAAAAAAAATTATTCAATTTCACCATAGATCAATAATAAAGCATTATATTATCTTTCTATTCAAATTTGGTTAAGTTTTAAGTAGATTTGATGGGTCAATTTAGGTTTTTGTGATTACATTCTTAGTTGTTCCTGTCAGGGACGACCATAGATTCTAATCATAATTGCACTTTAATTTATGCTCAAATCCTTCCCAAATCATCTTAATAACATCATATTAAATTTTCAAGTTATTTTGAGTTGTTTTGATTTGTCACAAATAAGTTATACTTACTCTATTAAATCCTTTTCAAGGTTTTCAATATAAAACGCATATGTTTTTAATAGTTTTCAATATCTTGTGTGTAGGTGTAGGTATTCTAGGCATGAGGGAGGAGCTAAGAGGTATATTACAAGAAACCCAATATTATCTCTCAACTGTGGGTTGCAAGAAGAACGTTGAAACACACCATTAAGATCATGAAAGGATTCATTCCCTTGTAATTTGTAATCTGCAATGTATCAAATGATAAGCCCTCAAAGGGGATGTATTGTAACCTTTTGGTATTGATGAATTTATAAAATACAAGGATAAACCCCCCATTTTTATTGTAAATTATTCATCATTTCAATAGTTTACATATTTTGCATATTTCCTTTACATGCTTGCTTAGAAACAATAGTTTTTACATATTTTGCATATTTCCTTTCCTTTGCATGCTTGCATATTTCGTCATTTTTCACGCTTCTTCAGGATGTTAGGATCTTTTATAAAAGTACACATTAAGGGGGTATGTTAAAATTAATGTGTACTTTATATTTTACATGTTATGACATGTGTCCTTGTATCACTCTTGTATCAATATTATCTCATATATTTCCATTTCCAACAGCTACAATAGTCAATTTCTATAACAAGTGATAACCTAACAAATAAGGATTCCATTTCTCTACAACATGAAAAATGGATAGCATATCCTCCTTATAAGTGGATCATCCAATATTATTGCTCAAGGGTTTATTACTTTTAAATGCCAAAGGGTATCTATCCTACACTAAAATAGCTCCAATATCTATTCCTAAAGCATCATGCTTAATGTAAAAGGTTTACTAAATTTTAGAGTAGAAAAAATAAGGATGGTGCAAATTAGTTTCATTAAGTCATTTATGACTTCAGAAGCTACTTTTGACTAGATGAGAGCATCGTTATCAATGAAAAATAAGAGGAGCTATAATCTTTCCATAATTGTAGGTAAATTTATTGTAATACCTAGTAGGACCTAACATTTCTTGAATTTGTGCCAATATTACATAGCTTTGATCTTATTAGGATCCACCTTGACTGATTTCTATGACACAATATGGCCAACGTATTCCACCTTGGGTACACAAAAAAAAAATTTATACCCCTTGAAAAAACACCTTTTTTGCTAAAATAGGTGGAAGACTTTTTCAACATCAACTAAATGAAATTTTTAGGACTTACTATAAACTAAAATATCATAACAAAAGACTAACACAAAAGACTAAATATACTCTTATCTAAGCCTAATTTCATAAAATCCAAAACATAAGTCAAGCTTGGTAAAGTATTTAGTACCACATAGTTCATGGAATAAATCATCAATAATAGGGATAGGAAACATGTCTCTGATGATGATTTTGTTGAGAGGGAAATATAGTCACATGCTCCAAGGATTTTTATTATTCTACACCATGACCACTAGAGTCCTAGGAATAAGAATTCTTGTTTTAGTGGATAATTCCTTTCTCCAATATTTCTTGAACCAACTTCTATATAGTTGAATTGTAAGGCTAAGGATAGCAATACAAATAAACATTGTAGGTTGAATTCTTAGGAAAAGCTGAATTTCATGATCATATGTATGCTTATATGGGAGACCCACTAATCCATAAAAGGCTATAACATTGAAATTAATAAGAGACTACATGTTAAATAAGATAGTTAGAAGGATTTTCTCAATGGATTATACTTCCTTGCAATTTACTTAGGAAATTAATCTTCTATCATCTTCATTAAGATATTTTGTATTTAGTACATTCTAACAAACCTAGAAGGAGGGGTTTTATTACCTTATAAATAAATTACCTTCTCATATTCTAGTCATTGGATGTATAACCATTGTATACTAAGTAGCATATTCAAACAGAGGGATTCATTGAGGCCCCAATATGACATCTACACTATCTAGGTCCATGACATAAATATAGTTAGACCAAGTATACCCATACATTTAGTTGTGCCCCTATTGGAAAGAAACACCTAGAATTTGTATTCGGTCATATTATTGATATATAATTCCAAGGTTTTTGTTATTTTGATATCAATAAAATTATATAATCTACTTGAATCAGTAAACACATTGATGCATTCGTATTTGATGAAACCATGTATTTTGATGGATTTATGGGCTTATAAACCCATTAGGGTAAATTTTGAAAGTGATATGGTATTTGCATCATACTTGAAATAATCTACTTCAATGGGTGACTCTTGCTATGAGGGTTCATGACCTTGTTCCTTTGAAAATATCTCATCCTTAGCTTCCATGTGAATTTTACATCACTCTTCACATGTTTGATCCCATGAATGCAACAATCTACATTTAAAATAGAATAAAAACAATAGAAAATGTGTTGCCTAATTTCTCATTCTAGTTATTGAAATACTATTATTTGGGATTGAATTCACATTGTTGTTGGGGGTAATACAACTAAATCTTATTTTTAGATACATAATAAAAATATGTTACCTCATGGAGGGTATATAGATTATTGAAATATGGAATGCTCATAATGTTTCTCCAAGCCCCCATTTTACTATGATATTTTTAGTTGATGCATAGTCTTATTATGGTAGTTTCATGCTAACATAAATCTCTTTTAGCACAAAATATCATGATAACATGAAAAAGTAATGATTTCAACACAATAGATTGACAAAATAAAAATATAAGAAAAATTTTTATATCCAAAATCTATAAAATTACATAATGCTCACTAGATTGCCTTATGAGCCAATGCAACCTTCATGTTGAACCGTTAACTCCTATGGACTTGTTGAACAAGTATGCTCCACACCCTCACTCAATAAATCTTGGACACACCTTGGACAAGAGACACTTTTATCTAGTTAGCTTGGCTTGTTATCTCTTATTCTCACAATAGACTCTCTATTTCTTCCTTGAGCTCACACTTTTTTAACTCACCTCACAAAAATTCTCTCTTCCCTATTTATTGGCTCATGAGTACTAGACATTACATGCATAGAGAATTTTAGATGAACACATGGTAACATTGTCTAGAAATGCTCTTCTTGTATCTTTCCATAATATTAAGATATTATAGATATATTTCTTGAATTATTCCTAGTATAATTATATTTATATGTGATGGTAAAAATATCACATGCTTTTAGAGGTTTTTATTTTGGAAACTTTCTATGATATTTATAATGATATGATATAGTCAAGATATAACATGCTTCTAGATATTTTTATTTTGAACTTTTCCTTATAATTTTTTTTTATTGGTTATATGAAGTTAAAATAGGCCCCACCTATATTAAATCATTACCACATAGTGGTACTACAATAAATATTGGATATTATCCATGTATCACTTGGAAATATTTTAACTTGGGTCCCCTCCTTAAATGTTGTGGAATCTAACCAGTTGAGATAATGCCATTTGATTAAATTTTAATGATTTTACATAGGTTTTTATAAGGGATACCCATCCTCTCATACTAAGTGTGGTTTGAACCATAGATATATCAATGAGAAGCCAAAATCCTTACCACTACAATAAGCTTACAACTTGAATTTTCCTTATAATTACATAATACTTCAAAATGTACTTTTGACTATCTTGGATTTCTAGATATTTTATTATTTACAAAATATATCCTTGTGACAAAGGCACTTGAAAAATAAAAGTTATGATAACAATGATAATTTTACTATTATATTTTACTATGTATTGTTCATTTTTACCATGACTTATCTCTATCACGCTATTCTTTTTGTACCCCATCCATAAAAATATTATATTATAATGTTATTACTATTTAGTGGTCACCACGATGTTCATGATGAAGTTACTATGCTACATGCATCCTAAAAAAGTTATCAAGCCATGATCTTATCTAAAAAACCATCCCACTATATACTCTACATGTTCCTTATACTAATACACATGCAAATAATATATATTTATTTTATGTCAACATCTCTCCCCTTCCTAATTTCTAATGTTTCCTTCCATTAAGCCTAATCTATTAAAGAGTATGAAAAAACTTGAGTTTATCATGACTCATCCATTTCTTGATATGTCTTCCATATAACTCCTCAAGATCATAGATATCATTGTCATACAGAACTACTATATGATAGGATCCCATATATATTGGTACAAATTGTTTTTGTTTCATATTTCTATGTCAAGTATTGTGCACCTTCACTATTCCAATGACTTTTAATGGGACCATTGATTTTTTTAATCCTAGTACTATATTTCTCTCATTATATTTTTAGTAATGGGATCCTATACCACCTATTATATTTCATCTAGCTAGTGTAGTTGTACCACCTAGTCCTTCATAGATTCTATTTTATTCTTCCTATCTTGTATCATCATTCATGTGGTTGGAAATAATATTTAAGATTTAGTTGACTTGATTGTCACCATATAGACCCATAATGACACATGGATTCCTTTATTCCATGTATCAACTTGTAAACATGTATTATTTTCAAGGATTTGGAATAACACATGGATGGTTTATTCCACATACCCATTTGTACTCAATTTATATGCAATTTCCTTCTTATGCTTGATCACAAAATAAGTAATAAAGTCATCCACCGCTTTGTTTAGGATATGAATACCTTGATCAGATATTATTCAATTTATTCATAGATGAACCATACAACTTTTTCCTCTCTCTCATTATTTTCTAGCTAAGCTTCATCCCACATAGTTAGATAACCTATTGCAATAATGAAAAAATTATTTTTTTGTGTCATTATAGTAAGGGACCCAAAAAATCAATTCCCCTTTTTTTAAAGGGTCCAATAGGAAAGAAAAGATATAAGGGTGCAACTGATCTCCCATAATTCCCATTGTACTAACACACAACACATGTATTTCAATACTCCATACAATATTTGAAGAGTGTTGGTTAGTGATATCTTGCATCTAAAATCCTTTCCATTATAAGTTTTCCAAATAAATATCCTCTACACACACCATCATGGAACTGTACAACCAACCACTTCTCTTGTTATTATTGAACTGGTTGTTAATACTTATCATATGGCCCTACTCAATATAAAACTCTCTACACTATTCAATAGGGATGATTGGCCTCAATAATCTTCCTCTTCACTTTTGGCATTGCAACATCTAGAAATTTAACTTTGGTTAAGTATCACTAGATATTTATATATTCATATGGAATAAATTCTACTTCCAAAAAAAATGCATCAAGAAACTCTTCATATTTATATTTATATCCAACTCTCTCATATGATCTTAAAATAGCATTTGCATTTATTTTCTTCTTTCCCTATATTTCAACAATATTAAATCTAAAATCTTGTGAAAGGAGAATCCATATGACTATCCTTCCTAAAATATTTGATTTATTGAAAATATACTTGAGGGAAATATGGTCTATAACAACAATGAATATTTATCCCAAATATAGTTCCTAAATTATTGAGAGCAAAGAATATGGGTAGGGTTTCCTTCACTATAATTATAAAATTTACCTTAATAGTACACATTTATCTCTTTCTAAAATAGACAATATTTTCATACCCATTATCATTATGTTGATGCAATGGACTTCCAAGTTCTATGTCAATTGTATCTATGTATATAAAAAATGGATTAGTCCAATATAGATTCTTCAACACTTGAGAAATGATTAAGGCCTACATAAATTTATCAAATGTAGCCTTAGATTCTTTTCTTAGTTCATAGGTAACATCATTCATAAGGATATTTATTAATGGTAGTGTAATCCTTCAAAAAATGTTGATGAACCTACTATGATATCCCACATAGATGAATAATAATCACAACTTACTCTTGTTTCTTAGAGATGGCAATTGCTTGATCTTTATAACCTTTATGGGATTAAATGTTTTAGACAGTTAAAAGTCACATATGTTCACCCATATATACTTGTAGACTTGCATAGACACCCATAGGTCTGCATAGATATTCATAGGCATTCATAGGCCTTCATAGGCCATTTTAGGCCATTGTAGAACATCATAGGCCATCATACGCCATTGTAGGATACCTTAGCTATTCATTGACACAAAAACCTACAAAACTACGCAAAATTCTTTTAAAATGCCTCCTATTCTTAGGAAAGCTACCTACACGCCCCTTAAGGCCACCTAAGACCTTTCATATGCCTAATTAGGACTCCCATGGGACCATTACCTACTTAAAACTCTAATTAGGCTAATTAGGATTCTAATTTGCAAGTGATGTTCACTTAAAGTGAATTTTATCATTAAATTCAGTTTAATTAGAGTTAAGAGTCAAATTAGCCCTAAACATGTTCTCACACATGTGTGCACCCCAAATTAGTTAGGATATTTTATAGGAAACCAAAACTCAACCCTTACCTAACCTAGGTATTAGGTAACTCTAGTTAACCCTAACTCTAGCTCACACATGTGTGAATATGATATTTTACTTAGGGAATGTGAGAGGATGACTAAGCTTGCCACCTCACAAACCCTAACCTAACCATGCTAGGACTTGACTCTAGGGTCTAGTACACATTACTACCATCTTATCTTGGTTTTTTCTATAAATAGTGGACCCATTCCCTCATTTATCTCTCTCTCACATTTAGTTAACATATCCAGACTCTACCAAAACTGTGTTAGAATCCCTTCTTACCATTTTACATTTGGCAAAAAATAACAAACATCACCTGCAACTTGTTCGAATAGGAACTTTGTAGCAAAAGTCAATAGTAGCTCAGTTCACAGCCCATATTGTGAACCCAAGATCCAGTTCACATTTCACCATGCAAACTGGTCCTAAAGTATATTTACAACATTAAATCAGGAATATATCCATTCTAAATAGTTTTTATAGCATTTCCATCAACTTTTGTCATGTTTTTCTTCATATTTGAGTCGATTTGTCTTCATAACTACAAGGCTTGACCAAGAAAAACCCCCAAACACACTAAATACCTTTTGTAGGCCCAAATAAGGTACAAAATAATAAAATCAAACATCACTACCTATGACACACAAACACATAAGCCCGCCTTCATTGAGGGGTACCGAAAGACACTAACAAATATTCTCAAATTCTTGTGGAAAAAGGGATAAAAACCTTCTCAAGAGGAAGCTCATTTTTTAACCACAATTTTAGATTAGTAAAATGACACTTAACACAAATTGGTGATTTTTGTGTGTTATATTCTAGCATACCCGGTGGGAACCCCCCATGAAAGTTGTTTTAGAATAGTTTTTCTAGCTGATCTAACTCAATATTTATGGTTTTATTTTGCTATTATAGGTACTTTGAATGTAAGAAAGGGCACAAAAAATACTTGAAATATATCTCAGGCTCTCAGATTCTAAGTTTCAAGCCTCAAAACATTGTTTGCACCTTGGCATGTGAACCATCAGTCCAATTCACACCTCATCCTATGAACTCCACCAAACTGTCTTAGAGAAACCTAAAATTCTAGAGGTCTACAACAGAGGCAGTAGGAAGCCCATATAACACAAAAGGAGTCAGATATTTCTCTCAATATCTTATTGTTTCATAATTTATTTTAAAAGACATTTTCCTTTCAAATACATCAATTCAATTTAGAATATTTCCCTTTCAAAATTACATTAAATTAGTGTTTTTAGTCATTTTAAAACTAGTTTAGTTAAATCATTTCAAATTTCTTTTTGTCATTTAGACTAAGGTTACATTCCTTTTTCAATTCATTAGAGTAAATTGCATATTCATATTTCAAGCATTTTAAATTAGGGTTTCAATTTCATTACGTCACTTAGATTTAGAAATTTCTCATTTCTTTCCAAATCCCCTTGGGAAATTGTATTTTCCCTTTTAAAGCATTTTAAATTAGAGTTTCAATTTCTTTGTCACTTAGATTTAGAAATTTTCCATTTCTTTCTAAATCACTTGGGTAAATCACACTCTCTTTCTTCAAGTATTTAAATTAGGGTTTCAATTTCTTTACATCACTTATATTTAGAAATTTCCCATTTGTTTCAAAATCCCCTAGGTAAATTGCATTTTTCCTTTCCAAGCATTTAAATTAAGGTTCAATTTTTATCTAATGCACTTAGATAAATTGTCAAATTTCTTTTTCATGCACTTTAGCTTGCTTGTTTCTACGCTATCAAGAGTAAATTTCTTTTTCCAAAAGACCACTTATATCTAGTTTCATTTCAAAAACACATCTAGGGTTAGTTTCACTTTTGAAAAGGTACTTAGTTATTTTTTTCTTTCACATTAGTGGTAGCAAATACACCATAACACAACCACAGGGCATACATAGTGGTGATATTGGAATTCATCCCCAATCCATCGCTCGAGACTAGTGATGTTTGAATTCATCTCCTTCCACCAGCTCACCCCCTAGACACCACAGTAGCCCCCAAGAGTGGTTTTATAGACTTCATCACTAGAAAATTCCCTACTCTTGAAACTAGTTTTTTGGAATTCATCACCAAAATGGACCTTCAGAGTAGGATAGGATTAGACACCTTTGTTCATAAGGCTCAGATAATTAATGAACAAATAACTATTGTTCCTGACTAAGCTCACCTGAGAGTGAAGTGGTTGCCCGTTGGGACCAATAACAGGTCGTAGACAATGCCACCTCTTATTGTGAGAGGTTTTTGGACTCATTAGCACATTTTGAGTTCCCCCTATTTGGTTATCATTTTACTATACCTTTCCATTTAGGTTGCCACTTACCTATTGAGACATTGTTCTATTTTGTGCACCCTTGGGTGTTGCAAGAGGTTCTGTGTCGATGACACTCTTATTATTTCTAGAGTTTCACTCCACTTCTTATGATATTTTCTAGAAGCATAAATCAACATCAAAACACACAAAACAAATAAACATTTATTTTTATTTATTTTCCACTGATTCCAATTACGCTTTTCTTTGCATTCTCACAAAATTGGTTTCAACACATTCACCTATTAGCAGTCCATCTGCTAGTTTTCTACATCCTATCACTTTTAGTTTTTATCAAATTTATTGTCTAGGTCCAGTTCAGATAACACCATGAAAACCATATTTTTGTAGTTCGAGTTTACATAGTGGCATGCAAACTCTATTCTAGGTATATAAACATCCCAAACTACACAATATTGTCTAAAATCCTACACACACGACACACACAACTTTATATTTCTATTTTTAAATAACTTGAGCACCTAGTTGTGTTACATAGCACCATGCCTATCACTACCCACAATCTGGTGCATGAGCAAGCACACTAGGAGGAGGCTTCTCATGTCATACTGAGTTAGAATACTCCTACCCCTCCCTTCACAAGGGAAGCTTCCACGTTCACACCTGATATCCTTATAGGTTCTGAGTCTCTTCACACATGCACTATGTCTCATGGTGAAACCTCAATTTCTAGAAACATGCGCCATAGCCTGTTCACCTTCAAATAGTTGGCCAATTCATTCCTTGAATATTTCTCAATCAATATAAAAAATAAGACAAACTTCTCTAACATTTACGCCTTGTGTTAGTCTAATTATGAACCAGTTGTAGATTTTGTTTCTTTATGGATATTGATCATCCAAGACCTAGATCACAACCTTCCATCCATTGAACTAGTCATGCTCTTCACCAATAGTTATCATAAATATATCTCCACACTTCTACAACTTCATAAAATTTGCACGCTTGATGAAGCCATTGCTCAAACCAAGGTCATCAAGGACATCAAATTCCAATCTACTAAGATCAATCTTAGGCAGAAACCATCTTACAACTCAAACTTCTGCTTCATTCAAAATGAACCAAATCAACCCTACTCAAAACCACCAAAAACCATCCAAGTGGCAGTAGCTTCTACAACTTATCCATAAATCTTGTGATATCCTCTACCACAAAAATAATTATTCCAAACCAGTGTAACCCTTCTATCTAAACTACAACAAGCTCGTAGTCTTTGACCTCAACTTTAACAATGTAATCTGACTCCACTCTCTAACCCCTTGCTATATCTATTTTAGAGATTGTATGATGTAGGTCATATCACCTTACCTGATATTTGACCTATTGATCCAAATCAACCCAAGACTAGAGGGTATGTCAAATAGGCCTTCTATGCATACCATTGACAATGTGACCATGATATTGAATATTGTTGCTCATTCCATGAACTTGTCTAGGAACTCATTGATCAGGGTACCATTCAAGTTTTAAACCCCCTTGTACCACAAAACTAAAATTTGGGTATCTATCAAAACCCACTACCTGAATACAAGGGGTCAATCCCCAAGGAGCCCAGTCTAATTTACAAGGACAATTTAGATAGGTTAACAATGTTCAATACCCAATTATTCCAATTATGCTTTTTTTGCATGCTCACAAAATAGGTTTTAGAATATTCACTTGTTAGCAATCCATATGATGGTTGTCTATAGCCTGCCATTTTTAGTTTTATATCAAATTTACTATTTGTGTCCAGTTCACATAGCACCATGTAAACTAGATTTTTGTATACCTAGTTCACATAACAACACGTAAACTCTATAATAGGGCATAGAAACATCCTAAACTTCATAGGATTGTCTAAAATCCTACACATAGGACACAACTTTAAATTTCCATTTCTAGATAATTGGCGCATCTAGTTGTGTTACATAGCACCAAGCCTATCACTACCCATAGGTGGGTGCAAAAGCAAATATGTCAAGAGGATGAGGATTCTCCTAACACCCCAATTTAGTCTACTCATCCTCCTCCCTTCACAAGGGAAACTTCAACACTCACACTTGATCTCCTTACAGGTTCTGAGTCTCTTCACACATGCACTGTGTCTCATGGTGAAACCTCCATTTCTAGCAACATGCTTGCCACCTCATTTGGCAAATATCATCCACTTCTTTCCCACTCACTCCCACCTAATAATCCTTGCAAATTTTGTGACCACATAATTTACATTGCTCTAGGAAACCCACATCGCTTCTTCACTATCAATGAGTAAACTCCACCTACCTCATAGACCTTTACACATTCTTTCTTTTAGTATCTATATCACTCCCTTTTTTAGAGTGATTCTTCCTTACTCAATCATCCTTGCCCTAAGGGTGCATCATCCTACCCTATAATATGGATGATTTCATATCCATAATCTTCCACCCTAAGTACCCTACTGCCCTCATCACAATTTCCTATGCAAAAATATTCATTGCAATAACAATTTATCCCACCTACATCATCACATCAGTACGCTTTCCAAATGTCATAACCACCACCTTCCCAATAATTATTTTTTCTCATATTTTGATACCTCATCACAACCACCTTCTCAATAACAAAAATTCCAATATCAACAACACTAAAAAATCCCATATCCACAATCCTTTGTGGACACATTCACCACGTCTTCCTCTTAGGCCTCTATATTTGAGACCTACACTCCTTTGTCATTACCACAACCTACATTCCCTTATTTTGGAATGTATGGTATGCCATATTTTGTTCATCCTCCACCTTTAGCCACTTCCATATTTCAATTCCATCCATCTCCACCATTTCAAGCTCCGTATTCCATCCCCTTTTCTACCTATGATCCATGCTATTCATTTTATCCTTCTAATCTCCCATGCTATTTTTCTCAGCTTGAATTCTCCTCTCTTTGCTTGTATAGTCAAGCGTAGGTACCATATTTTGGTACATAGTATTTCCCACCACTTGCACCATATATCCTGACACCATTACCTCCACCACAATCTATAGCACCTACCTTTTTCATGACACCCCTTCATGGTCATCATTCTCCACTGTGCAACCATTACAACAGACACCTATGCAGTAGTCACAAACTCTACAACCACAATATCTCCATCCTTAATAGATATCTACTCCCCAACATTGTATCCCATATACTTTGGTATCTTATGACTAAAAAATCAAATCCAAAAGGACACCTACAATACATTCCTACTTCACAATGGGAAGAACAACAACTCCAATATCCTCCTCACTCTCAATCTATGACTACTTCATCACAATTCATCATACCTCCATCACCTAAATTACAACTCTTGAAAGAGGAAGTTAAGATGATAAATATTTTCATAGTTGGTTATGGGCCCCAAAAACCTAGATACAATGAGCTATGCAACAAACCCATCCACCCATCAGTTCCTATACCTCCTTGTATTATTTCAAACTTTCTAAATTTGACAAGCACAAAGGTAAATAGGATCCTCGAGAACATGTCAACAACTACAACTTTACATGTTATCATATCCATAGTAGTTATCCCCTCATGTTGTGTACCTTCACCCTCTCCCTTGGGCAACAAGCTCTTGATTGGTAAAACATGCTCTCACACCATAGCCTGTTTACCTTTGAACAGTTGGCCAATTCATTCGTTGAATATTTCTTAATTAATACAAAAAAGAAGACAAACTTCTTTGATGTTTACACATTGCGTCAAGCTGATGATGAACCCATTACATATTTTATTTCTTGATGGATATCATTAATCCATAATCTAAGCATAACCTTCCATCCATCGAACTAGTCATGCTCTTCTCTAAGAGTTATAATAAACACATCTCCACATCTCTACAACTTCATCAAAGTCACACATTTTATGAGGCCATTGCTCAAGCCAAGGTCATCAAGGACATCAAAGTCCAATCTAGTAAGATCAATCTTAGGCAGAAACCATATTATAACTCAAATTTTTGCTTCAATCGAAATGTGCCAAATCAACTCTACTCAAAATCACCACAAACTAACCAAGTGGAAGTAGCTTCTACACATTATCCATCAATATTGCATCCTCCTTTGTCACAACAACAATTGTTCCAAACTAACACACCCCATCCATCTAAACTACAAAAAGGTCATAGTATTTTGCCTCAACTTCAACAACGTAATTTGACTTCACTCTCTGAGCCCTTGCTAGCTCTATTTTAGAGATTACATGATGCAAGTTATTTCACCTTACTTGATATTTGACCTATTGATCTAAATCAACCCGAACCTCAGGGGTATGTCAAAGAGGCCTTCTATGTATACCACTGAGAGTGTGGCTATGACATAGAATCTTGTTTCTTGTTCCATGACCTTGTCTAGGACCTCATCGATCGAGGTACCATTCATGTTTCAAACCCCCTCGTACCATAAAACTAAAATTTGGGTATATATAAAAACCCACTACCTGAACATAGGGGGACCAATCCCCAAGAAGCCCATTCTAATTTTCAAGTACAATTTAGATAAATTAATAATTTTCAACATGATCCCCCCTCACCTGGCATGGTCGGCATTATTAACCTCACCACTCATACCCAAAATTACTTGACATGCCAGGATAGACCCCTCGCTTCACCCCCCATACCATTCACTTCTTCTTAATCCCTTGCATCATGATAGGCCTCAACACCCCTACCATGAAATATCATCTTAATTCATGGTAGCCTCACACATCATCTACACAACGTCCCTACTAGGCTATCTATTTTTTATCTTTTATAGCAATATCAACCCCATCATGAGGTGTTGAATGATATCCTTCGATACATTGATCTTTCAAATCATGATACCAATGCCTTTGTGAATTTCATAGGGAACATACCCCATTGCATGCAGCCATCCATTGGTTTTTATGACCACGATATTATTGAACTCGTGGGAAAGGGAGTTGATCCTCCACTCCATTTCTAGGCAACTATTAATGATATCACCTACAAACATATCCTTGTTGATGTAGGTTCTTCCATTAGCATCATATCCACTAGTTCTCTTCATCACCTACACATTCCACCTAGCAACTTCACCACACCATTGCTCGACCTTCGTGCCTTTGATGGTTATATGTGATCCATAATAGGTTCTATCATCCTACCCATTCGTATAGGCATTAGTACCAAATATATTTTATTCCATGTTTTTCAAGGTGATATGCAATATAATATCTTACTTGGATGGCCATGGATCAGATACATACAATGCATTCCTTCCACCATGCATCATTGTCTCAAGTATGTGTGTGATTGACTCATCCATTGCATTCCATCTAATGATAACCCATTCAATTTTTTCAACATTACTAACCTCCCACCATGACCTTAGTCATATTCTACATAGGTCCTCCCTATTCCTTCACATAATTAGATAGATACCTCTACATATTCTCCCACACTATTTCACCTTTGCATAACTCATTAGGGACACCTACACATCTCATTGCATATACTTCTCACATAACTTCATTCTCATATACGAATCATAATCCTCCATCTGTACCTTTCTCACCACCTTCCTCATGGTCTCCTCCTTCCTCCCAACCTTCTTCTTCCATGAATCCACCTCCTATGTATGTGCCTTTTTTACCACCATATTTGTGGCCTTCTGGTCCTCATCCATCTCCCTCCATAGAGCCTCTTCTTCTCCCTACTCTACAAACACCCCCACTTTCCTTCCATCTTGAACTTGATCCTTCACATATTCATGTAACCCAACACCTATGCATACTCCCC
The DNA here is from genome assembly GCA_028583015.1 of Wollemia nobilis. NCBI lineage: Eukaryota > Viridiplantae > Streptophyta > Pinopsida > Araucariales > Araucariaceae > Wollemia > Wollemia nobilis. The sequence continues at coordinate 9,035,687 of JAQPPZ010017095.1, forward strand.
ACACCTCACATTTTCTACACGCGGGTCATACAATCTCTTCCACTACAATCGAATGTCATGATTGGGAGAAGTGAGCCTCTCACCTCGATGATCAGTTATTTTATATTTTTCCACCATTATCCATGATTCTCAACTCTCATATTCAACTTCTAATTTAGACTCACCACCTCATTCACCACCTCATACATCACCCCAAGTCTCCATATTTATGATGAACTCTAGCCTGATCAAATACAATGTTCATGATGCTCATGTGAACCCTCCTATGATCATATATACCCATGATTTTTGTTGTCCTTTGGCATCAATTTTAAACATTAGTACTATATTTCCCCTAGATCCATTGTAAAATCATACCAACCTCATCTATGTGGGTCTAGACTCATCGCTCACAATAGTTGTACTATCATCATTGCAATCCAATTTTTGTGGTACCTTAGATCACATGTCCAACCCACATTTTTACTTACTCTACCTTTAGAATTTCCATTGGTGTGTATTTATACTAGAACATTATGAGGAAGGCTTATGAATGCGTATCAACCCTTGCATTCAATTACCCACCAATAAATCTGGGTTAGTATATCATCCTACAACCATCCATACACTCAAAGATGATATTAAATATATCTCCCTAAATCCTCCACCAATTTCTACATGCTCATTAGAATAATATATTGATATTGACATCCTATATGAGAGTCCTTCTCCTTATACAATCAACATTCCTTGCACCTTATTCCAGGAAATACCATTTTTAGACACTATCACCACTTACTACATTGATGAACTAGTCAAAATATTTGCTACCCTTTCCCTCACAACTCCTTGATCAAAGCATATTTATTCACCTCCCCCATCACCTATGCACTCATTCATGCATCCACTTTATTGATGCTAGACTCAATGTTTAATAACTTGATATTGTTCTCCACCCATGGTTCTATGCCGACCATTAAATTTGCTATATAGTTCACAAAATTTTGAGTCTTCATATTTAGACTCGCCATGTGACACCATTTCTACTACTTTTGTTAACATGGTTGACATTTATTTATTCTTCCCACTTTGGTATACCTCTCCTATAGATCACACCGAGGCACCAAATCTGAACTTCATTGATTTCACACACATCTCCCATACACATTCTTCATAATACTTCTTACTATCATTGCACATATTGTGCACTACCAACACACCTTCACCATCCACTCCACCCCATGTTTTGTGGGTCAATAATATGTATATATACTTGGATGATGATTTTTATTTACCAAAGGCTATCAATGACCTCCATTTTATTCCTATCCCTATCTAGCTTCAATATGGTTCCCACATACTTGTGGAGGACACTATTGATGTTGATATTGGTGACGATCCTAAAAACCCTCATATCATTAAACTTGTTGCTAGCATCTCCTTAGAATAACGCACCTCATTCACATCCTTCACTAAATAATACATCAAAGTTTTCACCTGGTCCTACACATATATGCTTGAACTTGATCCTGCATTAGTATTTCACAACCTCACTCTTGATGGGGATTCCAAACCCGTTAAGAAGTGATGCATGCATCCTACCATAACTTTAATGGTAAAATATGAGCTCCAAAATTTCCTTGATATAGGGTTTATACAACCCATAATTTACCTAGAGAGGGTGTCTAACATGGTCCTGGTACCCAAGCCCTCTAATGAAGTTTGTGATTGCATTGATTTTATAGATTTGAGCAAAGATTATCCCAAGGACAACTTTTCCCTTCCAAAAATTTATTCACTAGTCAATTCCATCACAGGCCATGAAATGATATCCCTTATGGATGGCTTTTTTTATTACAATCAAATCAAAATCAATCCAATTGATCAACATAAGACATATTTCACAACCCCTTAGGAGGATCTTCTATTATAAGGTCATGCCCTTCAGCCTTAAGAACACTGGGGAAACATAACAATGTGCCATGACTTATATATTCCATGACTACATGTATAAAATCATAGAGTACTACATCGACGATCTCATATCCAAATCAAAGGAATTCTTACAACACCTTGCCAATATTTGTAATATATTCGATCACCTTATTGAACACAATGTATATCTCAACCCAAATAAGTGTGTCTTCGGCATCACCTTAGGTAAGATCTTTGGGTTCATTATCTCTGAGCAAGTCATTAAAGTAGACAACAGCAAATTCAAAGCCATCATCGAGATGCCTCCACACACAAGTCTCAAACAACTACATAGTTTATAGGTTAAAATTTAATCCATTCATTGTTTCATTGCCCAATTATCTGATAAATGTAAACCATTTAACCACCTTATACAAAATGGGTTACTTTTAAATGGGATACCAACTGTTAGCAAGCCTTTGACTCCATTAAATCCTAGCTCAAATAACCACCATTTCTATCTCTACCACATCCAAAATTGCCATTCCTTCTATACATATCTACTATAGATTTTGCTATTAGAATGTTACTAGCTTAGAAGAATATCCTCAATCATGAACAAGCCATCTATTATATCAGTCATATGCTATTCATCTACAAAATATGATATGCCTACATGGAAAAGCTATGCCTCATTGTAGTCTTTGACACACAAAAAATATGGTATTACATGCTTAACCATACCATATTTGTCATTGTTCATGATAATCCATTATGCAATATGATGAAAAATATTTACCATAACTCTCACATTGCCAAATGGATTATGCTTCTTACAAAATTCAACCTTGAATTCATTTCCTAGAATTCCATCAAGGGACGAGTCATCATAGATCAACTAGTTAAGGCTCCATTTCCTGACAACCATCCCCTCCTCATTCAACTTTCCAATGATTCCATATTTCATATCACTAAAGCTAAGGAATATGTCAAACTTGATGTACCAACTGATCTAACACTCTTCTTTGATGGCTCCCATTGCACTAACGCTAGGGGTGCTAGAATCATATTTTTCACACCCAACAGTGAATCTCTCATATTTTATTTCAAATTAGGGTTTCCCTACACAAATAATGATATCAAATACAAAGCATTAATTATCAGTTTGAAATAGGCACTCTCTATGCACATTAGACACCTTAAAATCATTGGTGACTTCCTTCTCATCATAAATCAAGTCAAGGGGATATAACAATGTCATTTATCAGTACTCTATAAATACAAAAAAATCACTCAATAACTACTTACCCAACTTGAGTGGTATGACATCAAGGCCTCTCCTCACTTGTCCAACCATTTTATCGACATAATGGCTTCCTTGGGGTGTTTAATACCATAAAACTCCCTCTCTAATATGACACATGTGCCAATTCATACCTTGACATGATCCACTATTGCACCTTCATCCTCCACTAATGATGATGGCATTTATGTCATCCACACTAAACTATATTATCCTTGGTTTTATTAGATTAATGATTATATCAAACTAGGTTTCCTACCTTGTGACCTACAACATACACACTGTTGAGCATTCAAATAAAGGTTAATTCCTTACACATTGTTGGAGTACATCCTTTATCACCGTAGTCATGATGACATTCTTTTACATTTCCTAGAGCCACATGAGGCTCAACGAGTAGTTCAAGAGACCCATTATGGAACTTGCGATGGCCATTTAAATGGCATGTCCATCACTAAATGCATTTTAAACATGGGCTACTATTGACCCAATATGAAGCACAATTATTATAAATATGTTAAATGATGCATCAAATGTTAACAACATTCTAACCTCACACACTTACCTTCACAAGCACTCCAACCCATATAATCCATGTGGCCCTTATCACAATGGGGCATAGACCTTATTGGTCAAATTGTGCCTACTTCCTCTAGCAATAATAAATTTATCATCACTACCACTGAGTATTTTATAAAGTGGGTTGAAGCTATCCCACTTTTTCAAACAATGGGAGCCAAAATCATTGTGTTCATCACTGATCATATCATCTACCACTTTGGAATTTCCTCACAAATCATCTTCAATAATGGCATCCCTTTCAAAAAAAACTATCTATGCCTTATCTGCCAAATTTAACATTCACCATAGCTTCTCTACACCATACTACCTATAGGGAATGGCCATGCTGAAGCTACTAACAAAACCATTTGCACTATTCTTCAAAAAATAGTTGTAGAAGCTCATTGTGATTGGAATACTCAAATTCTATTAGCCTTGTAGGCCTACTGCACAAGCATCTGTACCCCTACTAGGGCAAAACCCTTTTCTTTGCAATGACAAAGATACCTATAGAACTCAATATACCTTATATTTGCATCTCTATGAAGGATTTCATTGATGATGAAACCACCCATCAAGCGAGGTTAGACCAATTAATGCTCTTATACTAGCATCACATCCATTCCATAGAGCACACACATGTTTATCAAGATCGTATTCATCGTACCTATGACATTAAGGTACACCAACACAAATTTCAAATTAATGACTTAGTTGTCAAAGAGAACCAACAAATGACTAGTCAACCCCATCAACAACGATATAAGTTCACCCTAAATTAGTTGTGTCCTTACATTATCACACATAAATTTGGCTCTAGAACCTATCAACTGGCAAACCGTGAAGTAATTGTAGATCCCAAACCTATTAACATTATTCACATGTAGACATTCAATGCCTAGCTAGCCTAGGTACACATCACCAGTGGTTACACATACAATCATCATTATGTTGTATATATATCACCTCACTTACACATTCATGACCCACATTGCACAACACACACTTTTCACTTTCTATCACATGACAAGAATAATTTTGCTTTATGTTATTTTTATGCTTTTGGTATCTTTTGTCTTGTAGGTTTTATGATCCTCAGTCATGATATATTTGTAGAGACATGTTTCTTTAGATCTACACTTTCAACATACTATCGCTCCATCATGTAGGACCTTTCGACACTCCCTCTAGTACCAATCACCCCAGTTGATCTTGAAATTCCACTTGGACCAATCCATGTTTGTTAGTAATCCCTTTCATAACATTCAACTCATGAGACATCACTTCGACCTCATTCACCAGATTGTAGGGATTATTCCTATTCTTCTCACTCTAGCAATAGTCATATTTCCCTCTTCCTTGGAGGATAAGGAGTAATATTCCCACACACCATACCCTCATTCCCTTATCTGTTAGTTTATGAATGAGATCCTTATCTACCAATATCCTCAGCTCAACAACCTCCACTTTGTTATTTTTATCATAACAAAGGAAATTCACCTACTCGATTACCTCCACCTATATTGAGAGGGATGTCACCTTATGACTGATCCCTTTGCCAGCATATTTCTCAAGTCAACCCTTCACATGTTCACCCATCTCATACATGTCACTCCATACAACCATCCTACGCACCACTCCTTCTCTAGACACCTCCATCCCCATTTTGTGGTATTCCACTTTAGCTTACTCCACCACCAACTCATCAATTCCAATATCTTCCTTTCCCTCATTCATTGTTGTATCCACATTCATATACCAAACCCATTATTACAATAGAATACCACTTGTTGGGTAAAATTATTATTTATTTTTCTACGTTCAGATTCATTGCCTCATTTAATTTGTCAACCCAGGGTAGCTCGTAGACTTGTGAGCAACCTTGTACAATATATGCTTGTAATTTCATCCAATAAGATGAGTCTCTCATATTTATGGTTTGGGGGTATTATTGTTTGTTTGGAGTTCTGGTTTAGTTTAAAAAATACTAATGTATCCTAAATTATCAAGACATGTCTCTACTACATTCAAAAACCTAAATTACACACTTGCTAGAAATTACAAAAAACAAGGGAAATTACAAAAAACAAGGGAAATAACAAAAATTAAAATTAAGCTACGAGAAATAAAATAGAATTGAAAAAGACAAAAAATAGGGGAAAATATAAGGTAAGAACACTATTGAGAGTGGTCTTATGCTTCCAGCATGTTCTTCCCACATTAAATCATTCATTGAATGCAAGTTGATTTAATAAAAAATGACTCAAAAATATTTTATTGAAATTGCAGCAGGATAGGTACAGGAAAAATCCAGGATCATGTTTTTAGGGGTGGCCTGCATATTTATAAGATATGTGGTCATGCCTTGTTATGAATTAGAAACAAATAAAATGTTTTATTCTATTTTAAAATAGTATGCAAGAATAAAGGGAATCAAGTAAAATATCAAGCTTTTTAGACTATTTTAGCGTATTTTATTTTATCATAATACGTCTGATATTTGCTTTACTCAATTTATATAGATTTTTTTACATAACAACTAAAAAATAGATAGCTTATCATATTTGACATTGTCCATGGTTTGGATTCAATGATGAGACTCCATCCTCATCCTTTGTTGAAATTGTGTTCTATTTTGCTGACAATAGGGTCATGCTATAATTTGACTTCAATGGGAATCAGGCGTCTTATCTATAGAAGTCAGGAAATAGGTACTAAAACTAGAGTTAGGTGCCTAAAGGTAATCATATGCTCAATATTCAAGTTCCAAATGGGAACTGGGAGCCCATAAGTCAAGCACCAAATGAGAATCAAGCACTTCAAAGGGAATCAGACACCTGACTTAGCGCTTCACATTGATGTATTGTAAATGTTTTACCTTTACTTTTGCCATCATGGAATTGAAAGTTCCAGATCCGAGTGAGACCTTGACATAAACATGCTAATACAGAAAAAATTCTATGAAATCTACACAAAAATACACTTAGAAATAAATATTAACTATCATGCAAAATATATTGTTAAATATATATAGAATTCTCATAAAACATATATATCTATAGAAATAAGTGTCGTAGTTCATAGGAAAAGTAGTACAAAAAATGAGCATATACAAAGCTCATCATTCCCCCATGCTTAAGGGTTGGCACATCCTTGTGCCACTTTATACTCGGTAGTTATTATTTTTATTCACAACCTTTCAGTAAGACCTGACTATTCCTTTCCTCTTATTTGTAGTAGCCTTAGATTTTTCCTTAAATCTAAGGCTCTTAAGCCTCTGCTTCATCCTTCTTTTCATCTTCTTTTTATACATATTTTTATAAATTTTAAGGTTCTTAAACCTCAACTTCATCTTCTTGAGTTACCTATTCTACAGAGTGAGATGATGAATAGGGCTCCTCCACTTCCATTGTAGCATATATTCCTTGCTCATTTTTTGTGTGAGAGTGCAGGGAAGCACTTTCAATTATAACTATGGGGGACCTATTCTAAGATTGAGGGCTCCCCTGTTTAGACAAATTTTGAGCAAAAGCCATAGAGTGATCTCCTACCTCAACCTCTTGGTTGGAATTTCTTGCATCTAACCACCAATAACTAAAGGATGCCACCTTTTCTTCATAATATGTAGAGGTAGTGGGCACATCCATTGCCCAATTATTCTAAACCCTTGTGTGCACTTTAGCCAAACCTTGATTAATTGTGATCTCCATTGGAACACAAACCTTGTGAAAATAGATGAGTACAAGAAGTCTACTATAATCTTATCTTTTGAATCATGAAATATTTGCACTTCAACCCACTTGGTCACATAGTCAATACAAACTAAGATATACCTCTTACCTACTAACCATGGATTAATGTGTCCTACGAAGTCCATCCCCCATTTATTAAATGGCTCTATGTGAACAAGTTTTTGGAGTGGTATTTCATCTCTGAGAGTAGGTCTACCCATCCTCTAAAATTGATCACATTGGATCACATGCTTGGCTGCATATTTGAATAGTGTAGGCCAATAATAACCAGCCTGCAACACTTTGTATGTAGTCATTTTTCCTGTAAAATGGCCACCAAAAAGTTCATCATGGCAAGCATTCAATATTTATATTATATCATTCTCAGAAACACACCTTCTCATGATCTGATTAAGCCCTATTTTAAAAAGGCATCCATTAATCAATGAGAAGTCTCTATTTTTCTCAATTAAAGTTTATTTTTCATGTGGTAAAAGTGCAGGGGATACTTTACCAGTGGCTAAATAATTAGCCATATCTGCATACCATGGTATCTATTCATTCAGAGCAAACAAATTCTCATATAGAAATTTGTCATTTGTAGTTACATGATCTAGAGGTGTCAACCTGGATAAGAAATCAACTACCACATTGTATTTACCTGGTTTGTATACTATTGTCACATCAAAATCCTACAAAAGCAACAACCATATAATAATTATGCCACTAATACCAAGTTCTTTTGTTAGGTATCTGATAGCTAAGTGATCAGTATGTACAAAAACCTAATATCCTATGATATAATGATGAAATTTGTTAAGAGCATGTATATCTAAAAAAAATTATTTTTTATGATAGTATAATTTAATTTAACACCTATTAGGTGTTTAATGACATAATAGATGGTATAGAAATCATCACCATACTTATATCCCAACACTAACCCTATTTTATTGTCAGATGCATCAACATATATGTGAAAATATATGGTCCAATTTGTACCTCTCAGTACTATAGTAATCAGTTACTCCTTTAAGGTGTTAAATGCTTGTTCATGTTCCTCTATCTAGACAAACTCTATGTCATTTTCTAACAATGTGCTTAGGGGTTTAGTGGTTTTTCTAAAGTATGATATAAACCTCCTATAGTAACCAATTGATCCCAGGAAACTACAGATATCCTTCTGTGTTTTTGGAGTAGGCAGATTTTGGATAACTTATATCTTCTTCCTATCTACTTTGATCTCATCTTCAAAAATATGATGTTTTAAAACTATCTCTTCCTTCATTAGCATATAATATTTCTCATTGGTTAGGGACTGGTTAGTTTCCTCACACCACTTAAGTATTTTCTCCAAATTGTTTGTGGCCATTTCAAAAGTTCCACCATATACAGTGAAATCATCAATGTATACCTCCACAGTTTCTCCAATCATGTTAGAGAAGATGCTCAAAAATACCCTCTAAAATGTGGGATGTGCATTGCATGGACCAAAAGGAAAAACTTAGTAAGCAAAAGTCCTCCAAGGGCAAGTAAATGTGGTAATGTATTGATCTTCTTCCCCTATTTGAATATGATTATATCCACTGAACCCATACAGGAAAGAAAAATACTTTTTACTTGATAAGGTGTGAAGAACATAATCTATGAAGGGTAAGGGGAAGTGGTATTTCTTAGTTGCTTTGTTCAGCAACCTATAATCCATAAAAATTTACCACTTGCCATTTTTCTTGGGCACCACCAACAAATTTGATACCCATTCACTATCTAAAATGGGGTAGATGAACCCAATAATGAGGAGTTTTTGAAGTTAAACTTTGATAATTTCTTTCATAGCTAGATTCATCTTTCTTTGTGGCTATCTTACTGTTTTAACCTGGTCTTCCAGATATGTCCTATGAGTATAGGTTTTAGGAGCCATTCTTCTAATATCTAAATACTCCCAAGAAAAGGCATCTATATTCAAAACTCTACCAAGTGCAACCTCTATTTGCTAAATATGATGGTATTTTCATCCCACTAATAGCAACTCAGGAGGGCAAGAGGGTTCTCCTTGGAAAAAGTGTGATATCACCCTATCCTCATCACTCTCATCCTCCAAATCATCAATTTTCATGACAAATTGGATCATTAATAGACCACCAATGTTCTTATTTTCATTTTTTTAGTTCTCCCAACAATTCTATAGATTGTGTAGGTAGATGGATGATCAGTTTTTTTATGTTTTGATCATTTGGCCATCTCTATCTACAACTTATGTAAGCATCATTTTTTTCCATCCAAGGTCTGCCTAATATTAATGGATATCCACCCAATACAAACTTGGATTGTAACACTAAAATATCTACTAGATACTCACATGCATCGACTATAACAATTATATCCTCCAACATTCCCTCTAGGAGTACTGTAGACCTGCCTTCCAACTACAAAATAGTCTTGGTTGACTTCAAGTTAGATAGTTTAATATTTTCATGGTTTCTTTCAGCATTATATTAATGGCATCCCCAAAATATACTAATGTGTTGGATACAATACAACCCTCTATTTGTATAGTTAGGATAGGGATTCCTGGATCTAAGTATTTTTGGTTGTAGGTGTACCTCAACATAAGATCAACTAACTGACCTACCAAATTGATTGACTTTATATTTTTTCTTCCTAGTTTATTTAGGCACAATTCTCTTATGAACTTTACATAGAAATATATCTGATGGCCTGAAAGAGATAGATTGTGACTATCAGGTTATTTAGACTAGAGGGAGTATCAAATTCTGATTGTACTGGCTTTTTGGGTTCCTGCAACCTTTGTGGAAAATGTGGAACCACTTCTTTGTTATTTATAGGTGTTGATTCTTATTCTACTTCTACTATAAGAGGTAATTCCTCTTTTCCTAATTCTATGTTTTCCTCCTCTTCTAATAGATAAGTGACTTCTACACTTACTTTTTTTCTTGAACTTAATTATATTGGACTACAATATAATTTAATGTTTTACATGGGATACATCTCATTCTCTATTTGAAAGTTGGATGTTGTTTTTTATTTGGATTGGTTGTAGGCTTTACTGGTAGTTGAGCATACCTGAAAGCAAGAGGAGCTAGTAGGGTTAGTTATAGTGGAACTGGAGTAGCCTACTGTGGGTTTTAATTCTAAGCATTTAGGTTCCTCCACTACTACCTAAGCTACTCGTATTACATCCATGGATAAGGGTTGTAAGAATTTTGTCCTTGGATATATTGATTCTAAGGTTGTTATCTCCACAAACCCATGTTGGGTGGCTGAGCTTGACCTTGGTTATGAAAATTGTTGCTTCCATAAGATGGCATTCCTATTGGAATATTATTTTCCATAAGAGACTACTAACAGTTTCTCCTATTACCCATGAAGTATGCTTGTGCTACCTCAGGTTCTTCTCTAGGTTTTGATAATTGCAGACACAACTTTATTTTATGATCCTTTGAAAATACAACACAAACTCAAACTTTGTTTTTAGGATATTCATTTCTAGGATGTTTTCCCTTGCATTTGGGACAAAATTAGGCCAATGTTGCCTCATTTTATTACTTTTTTTTTAAATCAAAAGGGTGTCCATTTGGATAGCCAACGATGATAACATATCGCTCTTGAGATCTTCAAGCATATTACCTAGTTCTATTTTAGTGATAGTGGCTGATTTTTTTATATTTCTAGGGGTCAACTTACCTTTCCTCCTTGAAATTTTTTGACACAAGTCCTAAATATCATCCATATTATGTTTATAAATATCCCCTCCAAAAATCATATTTAACGCTTCCAAATATTTATTTGTAAGTCCCTTTAATAAAATGCTTCCTAAGGACCTATCTCCTAGTTTCGAATGGGGTTATATTTGCAAATTAAAGCCGAACCTATCCCTATATTCCTCCATAGATTATCCTTCCCTTTATGTCCTATCTAGGACTTCTTCGCTTGCATCACGTACTCTACCAAAATATTGGTACTGATCTAGGAAACTTTTCTTCAATTATTACCAGGTAGTTATCTGTATATTCCTCAAACTAATGAACCAACATAAAGATGAATCATCAAGAGTGGAAGGAAAAAAATTTAGTTTTTGGGCATCATCCGTATAATCCACTGATCTACATAGGACATCAAATTTAAACAAAAATAGATCTATATCTTCTATTGGTAGTCCTATAAATATTGGAATGTGGGTAGAGGAGACATGTTTCATATTGTGGTCTTCTTGTGCCTCTCCTACGGGAAAATTAAAACTAGTGGATGCTTCCTCTACATAAGCCATCTTGTCTGTGAACATGGTATCTTCACCAGCTACATTCAAAGCATCTTTCAAGGCTTCTAGTTCATTTGTATTATCTTGCAAAAGAATTACTAAATTTATTTTTGGTATAGTTCCTTCTCTAGATGCTTGCCAACATTGAAAGCTCAATAAGTATTCCTCAGAATGAACTCTACTTATCTCTAATCCTTCTCTAAGAATTTACTGATTTATTTCAAAAGTATCCTATGCAAATAGTGGATTTTCAAGCCAATACATAGGTGGACATTGCGGAGAAGAGGTTTCAATCTTAGTATCAGGTACAATTGAATGAGAAGACTTTTGATAAATGTCTTTATTTTTAACAAAATGATCGTTTGGTCATCTATACTTAGGTGAAATTATACAAAGCTAAAATGGAGGTTTTTTAGGTAGCAATATAAAATACTGCTAACATGCTTCCTTCAAAACAAGAAATTACAATAGGCTACTCCCCTACAATGGCACCAAAATGTTGGGCAAAAAATTATTGGTTAGTTTTCTACGTTTAGATGTATTTCCTCATTTAATTTGTAAACCCAAGTAGCTCGTAGAATTGTGAGAAACCTTGCATAATATATGCTTGTAATTCCATCCAATGAGATGAGTCCCTCAGATTTATGGTTTTGGGGTGTTGTTGTTTATCTAGAGTTTTAGTTTAGTTTTCGAACCACTAATCTATCTTAAATTATCAAGACATGCATATACTATATCTAGAAACCAAAATTACCCACTTGCTAGAAATTACAGAAAATAGGGTAAATAACATGAATTAAAATTAAGCTATAGGAAATAAAATAGAATTGAAAAATACGGAAAATATAAGGGAAGAATAATGTTGAGAGTGGGTCCATGCTTCCAATAGGTTCTTCCTGCATTAAATCATTCACCAAATGCAAGTTGATTTAATTAGAAATGACTCAAAAATATTTTATTGAAATTGCAGTAGGATAGGTACAGGAAAAATTTGGGATCACATTTTTAGGGGTGGCCTACATATTTATAAGATATGTGGCCATGCCCTGTTACAAATTGGAAATAAATCAAATGTTTGATTCTATTTTACAATAATATGCATGAATAAAGGGAATCGAGTAAAATATCAAGCTTTTTAGACTATTTCAACGTATTCTGTTTTATCAAAATATGTCTGATATTTGATTTACTTGATTCATATATTTTTTTTTTACATAACAGCTAAAAAATAGATTTTTGATCATCTTTGAAAATGTCCCTGGTCTAGATTCAATGCTGAGACTCCATCCATATCCTTTGCTAAAATCTTATTTTATTTTACCTAAAATAGGGTTGTGTTGGAATTCAACTTCAATGGGAATCATGCACCTTATCAGTAGAAGTCAGGAAGTAGGTGCCAAAAATGGAGTCAAGAACCTAACAAAAATCAGACACCCGATAGTCAAGCACCATATGGGAATCAGGCACCCATTAGTCAAGCACCAAATGGGAATCATGCACCTGACTTAGTGATTCACACTAGTGTACTATAGGTGTTTTGCCTTTACTTCTACCATCATGAAATTGAAAGTGCCAAGTATGTTTGGGAGCTCAATGCAAACATGCTAATACACATCAAATTCTATGAAATCTACACAAAAATACACTCAGAAACAAATATTAACTATCATATAAAATAAACTGTTAAAAATATATAAAATTTTCTAAAACATATATCTACAAAAATAAGTGCCACAGTTCATAGGGAAAGTAGTACAAAAAATGAGCATATAAATAGCTCATCACCACTCCTCGTCGACCTTGATTCCATCACATCATCATCTCGATATCTAGTAGATTCTCTCCTACCTTGACAACCTTCAGTTACACTTGAGTCATTGTCGATGTCATTCCCTCCATGTTGTTATATCATGACCCATATTTTCTCACCTTATTCCATTCTTGTTCCTCTGTCTCACACACATCCCCCATCAGATTCCAGGGCCACGGTCCAACCACTTAGGCCTACCCCACATTATTTGTGCTCATAAAAACCCAAGCCATGCATTTATCCCACACCTATACTATAAGAGTTGCTCTCTCACATCTTTCACCAGTTGATTCATGTAGAACTCCTTGAGTTACCAAAAATCCATCCCATTGAATCCCTTAACCCCAAGCTAAGTAATTATAAGGAAACCCAATTTTGCATTTACCATCAACAACCAGGACATGACATTGACCACTTTTGCACTTTTTAAAGTCTTGTCAATAACATGGTAGATGGAAAACTTCATCCACAATTGCCACACACTACCTCTACTAGATTCACAAGCACTATATCTCCTCCCATTTCTTACCCCACACCTCCACACATGTCCTTCACATAAATACCCCATTATTTCTAGTAGTTATCTATCTATACAAATAACCATAATCTTGGTTGTATCACCACATCACCTCGTCATTCATGACCTAACATTTACCATTTCACACATTCTTAGATTATATTCCTATTTCTTTTTCTCTCTTATTTCTCCTATTTTTTGTGTCCTCCCATATTTTTGTATGATCATGCTTTGAGTGGCTACATACCTATGCTAGATTTCATTTCTTCTTCTCTTCCTTTACTTACTATTCAATATTTTTGTATGGTCACACTTCGAGTGACTACATACCTATGCTATATTTCCCTTCTCTTGTATATTATGCATCATTGTATGGTTATGGTTTGAGCAGCTACATACCTATGCTACTTTTATATTATATTCTCCTTCTTTTATTATTTCTTTCTTAGTTTTATTCATTCCCCTTCATTGAGTTTCATCATCATCACTTTCTTCACCATATCTTTTAGCTTATCACTTTTCTTGTTCATAATAGTCATGTAAATTATTCCACTTACATTCATCTTTCACACTTTTTACACCCCTCACATGCTAGGGCAACCACATCTACCACTCCTTCCTCTCATTGCCTCTTCACATACCCATTTATTCTAAAATAATTTACAATCTCATCTCGTTCATATTCATATATTTCATCTTGTAGGTATTTTTAATACATGCTATATCTCCCACATTGCATCCATTGCATATACACATAAATTCCCTTTTAAATATATATTCTTGTTTGTATATTCTCCTCATAGAAATGCACTCATGATAGGATTAAAAATACACACTTGTCAGCATCACCACTTGGCTATCCACTCCTCTTCTTAGGATTTTGGATTATATTATTATTAGCATGACTTTAACCACTCACTAGTTAAGTCAATCAAACTTCACCTCTAGTTGACAGGTTCTTACGCTTCTTACAACTTTCTTTGGTTGGTTCAACATCTTTCAAGGACCATTCACACATCATATATTTAAGAAAATTTTGATTCTAGGGAATACAACACCTTGTGTATATGCCGCCATCTAGTGAATGGTTTCCCTTGCTCATCATATCATTTGTGTGATCAAAATACGACTTGGGGATAAACAAAGGGAGAAGAATAAGAAAAAAAAACTGAAAATGAACAGAAAAAAAAAGACAATGCCTACATTACAAAAAAACAAAAAAAAAGAGAAATAAAATAACAAAAAGAGTACCAAAAAATGAGAATCAATAGAAAAGCAGACAAAAAACTAAATAAAAATCCTCCAATAGCACTATTTTTATGCTTTGTCTCCTTTGGTCCTTTGATTTAATATAACATCATGGGATTATTTCCATCACCAATAATAAGCTCTAAGCACATGCCTTCGAGTGGAATAGTATTACAAGTGGTGACATATTTGTAACATTAGCGATCTTCTTTTATACAGATCACTGCATGCTTATGGATGAGCTAGCTATTTTGGCTACATTTGTAATGGATTAGTATGACCTCCCTCAAAATGGATAAATTTACATCACTTTTCACACACACTGGCACCTAATAGACTTTGATCCAGTTAGATTATATATGAGTTGTAGTCAAAAATTGTCCAGTATCTCATGAGTTTTGGTTGCTATAACTATGATAGTCAATATTATTGCATAATCCCATATGCCATCCTACTTTCTTGAGATAATAGAACGGATCACATTGCCATTGATTCTATTACGATACACGAGCTTCCTAGATGCATTTCATCATTCACATACATACATAATTATACATATTTTACCTTCGTGCATTTACATTATGTCATTCCACATTACATCTAATCTAAAGTGATATCATTCTCCTATATTTTACCATAGGAATACACATACATTCATCATACATTCACCTACCAATATTCTACATTAACACATACACGTAATGAGAAATCACACATTCATTTACATCAAATCATGACACATGAATATAAAGCTACAACAAAAAAAGCATGTATATATATTATGATAAAAACTACCCTTAGGCTACAAAAATAGAGTCCATCCATCATACATCTTAGTCCTGTTGACTGCTAGGAGTCTCGCCACTCCCCTCCTAGGCCATCATCAATGTATCCATCCCACGTACCTCTACTACCCCACTTGACTCTGGAACTACCTCCAAATCACACACCTCTACCACCCCACTTGACCTTAGAGTAACCTCTAACAATGATACCACATGCACTATTATCCTATCCATATTTGGGATAGCTCCCACTACCTGATACACCATTGGTACTACCATCCTTAGCTCCCTTGGCATTATCGATGGATCACTCCATTGAATCTACTACGAATGCATCTATGCTCATGATCATGACCTCAATATTTATCATGACCCACCATAATTTAGAATCGCATGCTCATATGAAATAAAGGTAACATCACACTACATCCTCATCGATTCCTCCTCCTTATACAAACTTGACACATTCTCATTTTCCCACCGTAAATGATCCACCTCTACCCTCAAAGCATCCATATCCATCCCGACCTGCTCCATTGATCTCACATGATCAACATCCTCTCATACCTACTACTACCTCTCTATATCAACACATAGATCTACCACCTCTACCTCATGCACTACTCAAATCGCATCCCTATTAGCCTATGCATGCTCCATTTTCTCCTGCACCACGATGATATCTACCCTAAATATCTCCTCTGATGAGCACCAGAAATGCTCATATTTTGTACATATTTCTTTGATCAATAAGCAGCTGTATAATAAGGATTGCGTACTTTTATGAATGATTATATAGATATTTGATATAATTATGTGTGTTATCTAATTTGTGTGTTTTTAGTATGTTTTGTGGAATTGCAGTTGATTTAGTTATATTTGGAATGGTCGAGGTCCTTTGAATGGACCTGGCACTTTATTTCATTGGGGGTCAATGTAGAGAACATAGGCGCCTCCCTGCAACCAAAAGGCACCAAGGGAACAAGCGCCTCCCTGCAATCGAAAGGTGCCAAACCAAATATGAGTGCCTCCCTATAGTTGAAAGGCACCAACTAAATACGAGCGCCTCCCTGCAGTCGAAAGGTGCCAACTGAATGCGAGTGCCTCCTTACAGTTGAAAGGCGCCAACTGAATGTGAGTGCCTCCCTGCATTTGGAAGGTGCCAACTGAATACGAGTGCCTCCTTGCAGTCAGAAGGTGCCAACTAAATGTGAGTGCCTCCCTACAGTTAGAAGGCACCAACTAAATGCGAGTGCCTCCCTACAACCGAAAGGTGCCAACCAAAGACAAGCGCCTCCCCACAGTCGAAAGGCACCAACAGAAGGCAAGCACCTCCCCACAATTGAAAGGTGCTAATAGAATGCAAGCACCTCCCCACATTCGAAAGGTGCTAATAGAAGGTAAGTGCCTCCCTACAACCAGAAGGCACCACGATAACAAGGTACCTTCCTCATAAGGAATGCGCCACTGATTATTTGCCCGTTGACTAGATTTGAATGACATGGATAGAAGTGGCTGGTGTAGTTCTAGCTCTACGTCATGTAGAGTTAAATTGGAGATAGCACCAACATATCAAAATGTCTTATTGATGCCAGGTAAAGCACAAACTGAAATGAACATATCACCATCAAAATAGAATGCCAGACGTCGATTGCATTTGCCAGACTGTTCTAATTTAGTCTAGGAAGAATCGACTATTGTAACCACTTTTGTAATAGAATTTCTATGGGTGTGTTATATAAACACACGCAGATCATTCTGAGGAATATAGAGAAATCAAATAAATATCCATTTAGACGTACAGAGATAAATTGTAGTGTGTTGATGAATATATTAAAGTTCCAAAAGTTCTAAGTGCGTGTTCGATCGAGAAGAAGCTTCTGGAGCCTGGGCCCACTCCAAGCCAATATTTCTTCCCCATTTCTTTTTATTTATTTATTTTAATTAGTTTATTTCTTTCATAAGAATGTTTATTAGTTTGCTAGTTCCAGTATTTACAGTAGATTTATTTTCAGGAATGTGTACATGATTTATTTCTATAGATTTAATTATGTTTTTCTTACGTAATTTATTGAGGAGTGCGGGAATGATTGACAACCATTTCAAGAACACCCCCAAAATGTAGGATTAGCAGATTCACCTCCAGTGGTATTGTAGTAACCTAATTTTGACTCTTTGCAAGTTTACAAAGCTCCCTGGGTTGATAATTAAATGCACGGGCATGTGACAAAAATAGGAAACCATTCACCTTGTTTGGCCCACAACATTTTGGCACCGTTGCTGGGGAATTGTCTTAATTAGATTACTTACAATACCCTGAAACCTTCCATCTGACCTTGTATGAGTTCTTCGAGAACAAGAGGACTTAACGGTCCCTTTATAAGAACTAATCCATCAGGACCTGAGTCAGCCGAGCATTTTGGATTTGAGTTAGACTCGCCTGATCTACCAGCAGTCCATTGTAGTGAGGAACCACACTTTGTGCAAATTGCTGCCTCATCAACAAGGGGATGAATGAATCATAATAAATCCCCTATTTAATAGGAATACTCTAGAGGAATCCCTATTGTGGAAGGTTATGGAGGATCAGACGATCTTGCCAGACAACCTTAGAACATTGACTCAGAAATTTTTAAATGATTGGAAGGCCATAAACGCTGCATTAGAAACCACATTTCCCAAAAAAATTGTAGATAACAATGAAGTCTCATCTGGAGTTAGTTTCCCAATAGAGGAGGGAGTAGGATATACTAAAATGAAAAACATATCCCCTACTCACCTTTTGTCCTTCAGAGGACACCCGACTGAGGACCCTGACCTATTTTTATTCAAGTTTGATGTTTTGTGTAGGTCTATGGATTACAAATCAAACATGCAAAAGTTGAAATTATTTCTTTCTACATTAGACGATGTAACTCTGCGATGGTTCATCGGTCTGGAAGACAAACACATCACCACCTGAGACCAGATGAAGAAGCTCTTTCTAGAGTAATATCAAGATTTTGAGAGAGCAAGAGACTCCAGGGAGGAGGTCCTGAGCATGACACAAAGAGAAGATGAGTCTCTCAAGGAGTATTGGGAGAGATTCAACTTTAATCTTCAACGGTCCCCTCACTCGAAGCTATCTGATAAGTCCCTCAAAAGCATCTTCTTAAGGGGACTTACCAATGAGTCACTAGAGGCTCTCAACATGATCTCTAGAGGTGATGTCTATCAACATGCTATGGACGACATCCAAAAATTATGCCAAAACTACTCGAGAAGGCAAGGCAAAATCACCACCAGGACCATGAAGGCGATTGCTTCAGTCACCAAAATAGAAATAGGCAACATGCTAGAGGATTTGAAGAGTGAAATGCTCTCATATCTAGCACTATAGATGGATACACTGCTGTTAGAAAAGAAGAAACAAGAATATGATGTAGCATTAGCCTATTTCTACCCAAAATGCAGAGGAAGGCACACAAAGAATGCATGTCCAAAAAACAAGGTCAGAGTATGCATAGTTTGCAGGCTGAATCATAAAACTCGATTGTGCCCACAACTGCCCAGTAACCAGGAAGTGGCTACGAGCACGAAGGCCTACTTCATAGGCAATAGGAAGAGTTGGCCATAGTCCCCCATGGGGAATATACCAACTAGAATGCCATCATATGGGGGAGGGCAATACATGCACCAAGGATCCCCTCAACCACCTAATATGGGGTGGTGGGGACCATCACCCTAGACTAATGCACCCCCAGTAGCATTTCCAAATCAGCAGCCATGGATGCCATATCCATATCCTAGGTAGCAATGGAGAGGCCACAATGCATGGAATCAGACTCCATAGAGTGCAATTCCTGGTCACATCCAACAGAACTTACCACCATTTCCAGCAGCGAGACCTGCACAGCTACCAACACAACCGACAACAAACCCAAACAATAGAGTAAATTAGTCGACATACAATGTAGAAGGTGAGATGTATCATATGTATAATATTTAGCTTAGATCAGGTAGGCAGCTAGGAGTAGAGACACCACCTCTGGTAGAAGATGAGGAATAAATAGTAGAGACACCTCCACTGGTATAAGAGGAGGAATAAATAGAGGAGACACCTCTGGTAGAAGAGGGAAAAGCACTTGAGAGAGCAGAGGCTCCATTTCCTAGCTAGCTGCAGGAATAAAGAAAAACAACACAGCCAAAATTTGACATCTTGTCGAGCTTGAAGAATCTCATGGTGACAATCCCATTATTTCAAGCAATTCGAGATGTCCCCATTTACACCAAGGCAATTAGAGAAATGTGTCTAAGGATACCAGGATGAAAAGCTACCCAGACTATCAACGTCATGGGTAAACTGACAGATCTAATGATGGGTGGAACACGTCATTCGAAGTATGCAAATCCAGGCAGCCCAGTACTGACCATAAAAATTGGAGGACATTCCTTATCCAACATATTTTTTGACCTTGGGGCAACCATCAATGTGATGCCTCAAGAGACCATGCAGAGGCTGCAGCTCATGAACTTGAAGCCAACCACGACAGTGCTGTAGTTAGCCGATCGATCAATCGTGTCGTTATAAGGGATGCTGGAAGATGTGATCGTAACAGTCAATGCATGGGAATATCCAGCTGATTTTTTAGTTTTGCAAACCAAGACCAGGCTGGGCGGTTACTCGCTCATTTTAGGGAGGCCATGGCTAGCAACAGTTGATGCTTACATCAACTGTCGGGATGGGCTAATGACCATCTCCAATGGTAAAAATATCAAAAGGCTAACCATTTCATCGCTAGCTCAGTCTATGGACTCAGTAGAAGAACCCAGGATCACCGAGCATGGAACTACGGAGTTGTCCATAATATAGCCGATGATGACCTTGAAGGGGGTGGTAGAAGAGGATGAGGATGGTGCTATCGTGGAGTTTCTCCATGGAGAATCATCCACCCCCACACCTGGATCATCGTTGATTGGCGCCCAAGATCAGCACATCCGACAAATACACGTTGGGCCAGGGAGGATATTAAATGTCAATAGCAGGTTGATGCCCACACAACTAGAAAAATTGGAAGAGCTTTTGGTAAAACACCAGCAAGCATTTGCATGGGACTACGCAGATATGCACTACATTAGCCCATAAATATGTACCCATCAGATTTATTTAGATGACCAGACAACTCCTAGTTGGTAGCCATAGAGAAGGATGAACCCAGCAATGAAAGACATTGTCAGAGAAGAACTGCACAAACTTCTGGCTGTCGAATTCATATATCTAATTTTTGATAGTGAATGGGTATCACCATTAGTGGTGGTCCCCAAAAAGAATGAGAAATTGCAGATCTGCGTGGACTACCAGGAGTTGAACAAGGAGACTAAGAAAGACCACTTACCACTCCCGTTCATCGATTAGGTCTTGGACACACTCTCAGGAAGAAAATACTTCTCCTTTCTGTATGGTTTCAGTGGTTACAACTAGAGCCAAATAGGGGAAGAAGATCAAGATAAAACAACGTTCACCTATCCATGGGGAACGTTTGCCTATAAGGTATTGCCTTTTGGACTATGCAACGCATCGGCCACCTTTCAAAGGGCGGTGCTTAGCATATTCTCTAATATGATAGGAGACAGGGTGGAAGTATACATGGACGACTTCATCGCCTATGGAGAAACCTTCGAGGAGGCAATGACAAATCTGGAAAGAGTGCTCGACAGGAGCAAGGAAAATCATTTGTCCCTAAGTAATGAAAAATGTTTTATGATGATGCAGGAAGGCATCATGTTGGGACACCACCTCTCTATGAAAGGAATAAAATTAGACAAGAGGAAGATCGAGGTCATTAGAGACCTACCTACCCCCAGAACGTAGAAGGAGGTAAGAATTTTTCTTGGATCAGTCGGGTACTACCGATGATTTATCACCAAATTTAGTAAGATTGCCAAACCACTGCACACCCTACTTTCTAAGGATGTAGAGTTCAATTGGATGGGAGATTGCGAAGAAGCATTCCAATTGCTGAAAGAAAAATTTATATCTGCATCGGTCTTGAGAGGACCGAATTGGGCCATACCGTTCCATATTTACTACAATGCATCTAACAATGCGATCGAAGCAGTCCTTGGGCAAAAATACGGTGAAGAATTTTATGCCATCTATTATGTCAGTAAAAACTGGCAGGAGCAGAGCTCAACTATACAGTGACAGAAAAAGAATTCCTCGTAGTTGTCCATGCAATAAACAAATTTTGCCACTATATAATGGGATACAAGGTCTTCATCCATACGGACCACGTGGCTATTAGGTATTTGATGAGCAAGCCAAACATTGGTGGTAGAATTATCAGATGGCTATTGCTATTGCAAGAATTCGACATCACTATAGTCGATAAACCGGGCAAGGACAACATTGTGGTGGATTTTCTATCCAAATTGATACCAGCAAATCATCAAGTAGTGGAAGATCAGTTTTTGGATGAACATCTATTCGCTATTAGTGAACAAACTCCATGGTATGCAGACATAGCCAATTACTTGGCCACCGGAAGGACCTCACCTGCTCTCTCCTACCAAGAAAAGTAGATGGTCATAGAGAAGAGCGCATCATTCCTTTGGATGGATGGTCTCCTATTTAAAATAGGACGGGACCAAATTATAAGAAGATGCATAGTAGAACAGGAGTTTTCAGAAGTGCTCAAGGCATGTCACGATGAGCCATGCGAAGGACACTTTGTAGGGAAACGAACTACCTATAAAATCCTACAGGCTGGGTATTTTTGGCCCACTCTATTCAAGGATGCAACAACGTATACCAGCAAGTGTGACGAGTTCCAGAGGATGGGTAGACCAACCCACCGAGATGAAATGCCCCTACAGCCCTAGGTACACCTAGAACATTTCGATAAATGGGGCATGGACTTAGTGGGACCATTTAATCCACCTTTGATGGGAAGGAGGTTTATTCTGGTGTGCGCAGATTATGTCACCAAATGGGTGGAAGTGCAAGCATGAAGGGACTCAAAGGAAAGAACGGTCACTGATTTCTTATTTGCCCATATTTTCACATGATTTGGGGTTCCTCGAGAGATAACAATAGACCAAGGGCCCCAATTCACCTCCAAATTGATTAAGGAGCTGATGGAGTAGTATAGAGTTTGGCACAATAAAACCATGCCCTACCATCCATAGGTGAACGGGCAAGTAGAAGTGACAAACAGGGAGATAGAAAACATCCTAACCAAAACCATGTAGCAACACAAGAAATATTGGGCCACACGGTTGCCAAAGGTAGTTTGGGCATACAACACCACGTGGAAATCCACCATAGGATGCACACCTTTCCAACTGGTCTATGGAAAAAATGCGATGATGCCCATCGAGTTTGAAATCAAAACTCTGAGGATAGCTTCAGAATTAAATTTGAGCTTGGACGAAGCTCAAAAATAGAGGATTTGCTAGCTAGATCAGCTAGACAAAATTTGACTGGATGCTTTGCAGAGGACAGAGATTATACAGAAGCAGAGAAAGAAGTGGCATGATAACCACATCAAGCTGAAGAAGTTCCAGGTAGGGGAATGGGTACTATTGTATGATTCCCGATTCCAGGAAAGGAAGGGCAAAATTATGCAGAGGTGGATGGGGTCGTATGAGGTGGCAAAGCTCATTAGGAATGGGGCAATGCACATTAAGACAATTGATGGCAGCAACACCATGTTCACAGTCAATGGCCACCGAATACACCCCTATAATACATCTGAAATGTTACACGTGGAATCCATAGTAGGCATGGGGGAGACCCCATCTTGATAGATCTGGACCAAACTCTCATAGGTGAAATGGTGGGCATGAAAGTGCTCACCCAAAATTTTTTAGTTAATATAGTTTTTTTTGTAATGTGTTTTTTTTGCAGGGACAACGCCCGCATGCAATCTATAGGCATCCTAATCCAGGGCCTAACAGGCACAGAACACATCTAACTGTCTTTATTTTAATTTCTTTTTTGATTGATTTTTACAAGTGGAGGACCTAACAGCACGAGGGATAGGTATCTGGGAAACCAGGCCTGATTTGGCTCAGCATTCCGAAACTGGCTCGTAGGTAGAATCTGGGCAGCATGAAAAACTGGGAAGGCTTGATAACCCTTTTTCTAGTAAAATCGCCATCCAGAAGAAGGCACCTTACTACATCCAGAAGAAGGTGCCAAGTCCACAAGAAGGCACCTTACTACACTTGAAATGCACCCATCCAAAATAAGGTGCCTTACTGCATCTAGAAGAAGGCGCCAAGTCCACAAGAAGGTGCCTTACTACACCCGAAAGGCATCCATCCAGAAGAAGGTGCCTTACTACACCCGAAAGGCATCCATATAGAAGAAGGTGCCAAGTCCACAAGAAGGTGCCTTACTGCACCCGAAAGGCACCCATCCAGAAGAAGGCACCTTACTGCATCCGGAAGGCACCAAATCGAAAGACAGTGTCTTCCATCCATTTAGAAGTTCTATTAAATATATATATATATATATATATATATATATATATATATATATATATATATATATATATATATATATATATATATATGTAGGCGCCTTCCGTGGCAGGAAGGCACCAAGTCTAAAAAAATCCAACCGAATATGCCTTCCAACATCAAGAAGGCGCATTCATCCAGTCGAGACACCTTCCAACATCAAGAAGGTGCATTCATCCAGCTGAGATGCCTTCCAACATCAGGAAGGTGCATTCATCCAGTTGAATACGCCTTCCAACATCAGGAAGGCACATTCATCAAGACAAACACCTTCCAACATCAGGAAGGTACGAACCAGAAGGAGGTGCCTCCCACATTGGGAAGATGCATGCAGGCAAAAGCACCTCCCACCAATCAGAGGCACCTCATAGCACTGGAAGGCACATTCATTAAAATAAGAGCATCGACAACATCGAAAAGGCACTACAAGGACACCATCGACATGGGAAGGGTACCAAAGAACGCCTCTCGCATGAAATATTTACATCTACCGGATGCCTCGAGCAAAATGAAGCATCACACAAATGAGCGGCATCAAAGGACCATACCCCTCCCTCATGTCACAAGTCAGCAAATCAACGACTACCATGATGACTGGAATGATGAATTAGGTATGCGCATACTAAATCAAATCGTTTATATAATTATTTATAAATATGCAGTACCAAAAAAGATATCGCCGTCATAGATATCGTATCCCTCCATAGCCGAAATCGCATGCCAATGATAGGGCATCTTCCATAACTGCTAGGGTTAGGCATATTTTCTATAAGAAGGTGCCTTCCTAGAGAAGGAAGGACAAAAAAATATATATACAGCAGCAAAATGCGCCATGGGAGGAAGGTCCAAGAACCACGCGATCAAGAAGAATGAACCCAATGATACTGATGGGATCAGAGGGCAGTGAAGACCCAATTCAAAGTTGAGGGGTGGCTTGAATACTACACCCTGGTCAGTTAGGGCCAAGACATGGAGGCATCTAGATAATTCACTGCCTCTTTGAGGGGCGATGCGGTCCAAGTACGAGGGGTAGAAATTCTAGTCACCCTTGAGTTCATCTCATAGGAAATTGGATTGCCTCTCACGGGAGAATGTACATACAAGGGCGGAGTGTTCAAAATATATGCTGAAATACTATTGCCAGGAGGAAATATGCAAATAGACAGGGAGGGGTTACTCAAAAACAGTCTCCCCATGAATATGTGAAAGATTTTTGAGCAGATTGCTTAATTTTTCACATGCACAGGAAAGTATACCCATCTGCACATTAATCATGTGCACTTCCTCAATCACCTAGTGCATGGGAGAAAATTAAACATACCTTTCTACACCTTTCTACCTGGCGAATGCTCTGAAATATGAAGTGGCTCGATACCAAAAAGGGGCACCATCTGCCTTAGCCCACCATGGACTGATATTGACATTGGTCTGCCATGCAGAAGCACAAGGATAGAACCATGACGCAGAGGGAGATGGCAGTCAAATAGAGCAACACAATGCGGTTGTTGAATTAGGGCAAGACAAAGCATCCCCTGTAGAAAAGGCAACAAACATTAGGCAATTGGCATTGCCCTATTTTCTAGGAGGAATAGAGCAGTCATCGATGCCCAAAGACATAGAGGACAGAGGACATTCCCTAGTGCCCGAGTATGAGAAGGAAGGAGCATTGCTCACTAGTGGTGAGGACGAACCAATCCCTAGGAGGAAACATCTGTGGTGACTCCTCTCGATAGAGGAAGGATAGAGTAACCCAGAGATAGACATTTCCGCCCAAACCCTTTGAGAATTAACGAACCAGAGTCCATGGAATGAAGGAACTTTTGGGAGTAACAACTAGATCGATGCAGCTTTGGAGGCGCTCAAATGGCAAACCGATTGCTGGATGGCACAACAAATTATGGAAGATTTCCAAAACCAGCCTAAAATAGAATTGAAGGAAAGAGATAGGCAAATTGCTCAGCTCGAGTAGCTGGTCCGATAGTTGCAGGAGGAAAATCAAATACTCTAGGATAGAGGAACAACAAGACAGGAGGTGTCCACTCAGACTGATTGGGCAGAAGAAGTGTCGACAAACTCTCCCACATCTGTCGAACGAGTATTCTCTTCAGGGAAGATTCGATCAGATGCTCGACAGAGAAGCCCAAAGGCAGGGGAGGTTTCCTCTATTTTTGAGGGTGAAAAGAAAAGAAGTCCTACCATGCCCCCTGTCATTGTCCTGAGTGACACAGAGTAGGACAAAGGTCTCCAGTAATAAATAAGACTAGAGGATATGAGGACCTCACCAGGCCTAAAGAAGGAGAAGAGCCTGAGGGGTCGACACCAGGTAGATAAGAGAACGAAGGATCACCCCCGGAGATAGCAGCACAACCAATCCTTCGAAGTAAAGAGAAGTCCCCAAAGGAGAAAGAAGAGACCTCGGTCCGAGCCGCCACATTTTCTACAGAGGCCAAGGCAAAGAGGCCCAGGATGGCTCGATAGAAGGCGAAAGTGACCTTTTCCAAGTCATAGGAGGACAAATGGGACATGTAGCTATTTTCTGAAAGGCAAAAATATTTCAGGAAGCTGTGCAATGAAATAAAAGCAGCCAAGGAGGCTAGGAAGGCATCCTCAAGGGTAAAAGGAGATTCTGGCATCTGCGTCAATCCGATAGAAGACAACCAGTTTTGAGACATCTATGGTTCATCTCGAGGGTGGCCTTCCATGATGAGAAGGTACTTGGAATGGTGGGGAGTATATGGCCCATAATTGGAGGCTGTTGTAATTGCAAAGGAGAATGCAGGGCTTACCCCTGAAGTGGCCAAATTATACAAGGCCCAAGTAGTGCCTTCCAGAGGGGATAACTCGAATATTCCTCTAGCAGTGGTCAGACATCCAGATGTCGATCTTTGGAAAGCTATCGAAGCTACATTTCAATCGATAGGAACAACGCTGGATAGACCACCACCAGTAGCGGCTAGAACAAGAAGGGGACAATTGACAGCTGTATTTTCCCATAGGCAAAGGTGAACCACACCTTCAAATGCTAGCACGAAAAGATAGACTCGGGCCGTAAGGGTAGCCGAATCCTCCAAGAGATAGTGACGATGAAAATTCAGAGGGCTACCTACAGTTTGGATGCCACGAGGGCATGGCATATGTTAGGCATGGGGGGATGATGAGCACCAAAAATGTTCATATTTTGTACATATTTCTTTGATCAATATGCGACTGTATAATAAGGATTGTGTACTTTTATGAATGATTATATAGATATTTGATATAATTATGCGTGTTATCTAATTTGTGTGTTTTTAGTATGTTTTGTGGAATTGCAGTTGATTTAGTTAGATTTGGAATAGTCGAGGTCCTTTTGATGGACCTGGCACTTTATTTCATCGGGGGTCAATGTAGAGAACATAGGCACCTCCCTGCAACCAGAATGCGCCAAGGGAACAAGCACCTCCCTGCAATCGAAAGGCACCAAACCAAAGACGAGCGCCTCCCTGCAGTAGAAAGGTGCAAACTGAATACGAGTGCCTCCCTACAGTTATAAGGCACCAACTGAATGCAAGCACCTCCCTATAATCAAAAGGTGCCAACTAAATGCGAGGGCCTCCCTACAGTCAGAAGGTGACAATTGAATACGAGCACCTCCCTGCAATCGAAAGGCGCCAACTAAATGCGAGCACCTCCCTACAGTAAAAAGGTGCCAACTGAATTTGAGTGCCTCCCTGCAACCGAAAGGCGCCAACCAAAGACAAGTACCTCCCCATAGTCGGAAGGTGCCAATAGAAGGCAAGCGCCTCCCCACAGTCGAAAGGTGCTAATAGAAGGCAAGTGCCTCCCCATAGTCGGAAGGTGCTAATAGAATGCAAGCACCTCCCTACAACCAGAAGTCATCGCGATAACAAGGTACCTTCCTAATAAGGAAGGCACCACTGATTCTTTGCTTGTTGACCAGATTTGAATAATGTGGATGACAGCGGCTAGTGGAGTTCCAGCTTTGCATCATGCAACGCTAAATTGGAGATAGCACCAACGTATCAAAACATCTTACTGATTTCAGGCAAAGCATAAACCAAAATGAACACGCCACCATCAGAACAGAATGACAAACGTTGATTGCATTCACCAGAATGTTCTAATTTAGTCTGGGAAGAATCAACTATTGTAACCACTTTTGTAACAAAATTTCTATGGGTGTGTTATATAAACACATGCAGATCATTATGAGGAATATAGAGAAATAAAATAAATATCTATTTAGACATACATAGATAAATTGTAGTGTGTTGACGAATATATTAAATTTCTAGAAGTTCTAAGCACGTGTTCGATCGGGAAGAAGCTGCTAGAGCCTGGGCCCACTCCAAGCCAGTATTTCTTCCCCATTTCCTTTTTGTTTATTTATTTTAATTAGTTTATTTATTTCATAAGAACGTTCATTAGTTTGCTAGTTCTAGTATTTGCAGTAGATTTATTTTTAGGAATGTGTACATGATTTATTTTTGTAGATTTAATTTTGTTCTTCTTACGTAATTTATTGAGGAGTGCGGGAATTATTGACAACCATTTCAAGAACATCCCCCAAATGTAGGATTAGCAGATTCACCTCCAGTGGTATTGTAGTAACCTAATTTCGACTCTTCACAAGTTTACGAAGCTCCCTGGGTTGATAATTAAATGCACGGGCATGTGACAAAAATAGGAAACCATTAACCTAATTCACATGAATATAAAGCTGCAACAACAAAGCATGCATATATATATTATGATCAAAACTACCCTTAGGCTACAAAAATAGAGTCCCTCCATCATACATCTCAGTCCTGTTGACTGCTAGGAGTCTCGCCACTCCCCTCTTAGGCCATCATCAATGTATCCATCCCACGTACGTCTACTAACCCACTTGAATCTAGAACTACCTCCAAATAACACACCTCTACCACCCCACTTGACCTTAGAGCAACCTCTAACAATGATACCACATGCACTATTACCCTATCCATATTTGGGATAGTTCCCACTACCTAATACACCATTGGTACTACCATCTTAGCTCCCTTGGCATTATCGATGGATCACTCCATTGAATCTACTATGAATGCATCTATACTCATGATCATGACCTCAATATTTATCATGACCCACCGTAATTTAGAATCGCATGCTCATATGAAATAAAGATAACCTCACACTACATCCTCATCGATTCCTCCTCCTTATACAACCTTGAAACATCCTCATTTTCTCATCGTAAATGATCCATCTCTACCCTCAAAGCATCCATATTCATCTTGACCTGCTCCATTGCTCTCACATGATCAACATCCTCTCATACCTACTACTACCTCTCTATATCAACACATAGCTCTACCACCTCTACCTCATGCACTACTCAAATCACATCTCTATTAGCCTATGCATGATCCATTTTCTCCTGCACCATGATGATATCTACCCTAAATATCTCTGCAATAGCCATCATATCTACAACTCGATGATGTAGATCCTCCATAATCTGAAGAAACAAGATTATACTAAGAGGGGTGGTGAACAATATAAGACCACTTTTTAATTTTCTTTCCAAAATAATATTATCTAATATAATCAATGGTAATATCAACAAAAATAATCAAATCAATGCATAAATCATCACACACAATAGAGACACCAATTTTACCTGGTTCATCCAATGTGGGATACTTCATAAAGAAAATATTTGACTAAAATTTTCTCAAAAATTTTTTGGGAATCCTTCCCTATTACAATATTTATGGACCTCTATTCAAATGAGATACCAAACCCCTAATCAAGTTCATGGATCTCTATCCATAGTATAATTCTTTCCCCTCTACTAGTTTATGGATCTTTATCCACATGAGAACTCCTTCTCCTTTGCTCTAGCTGATGACCTTCTAGAAGAATACTACCTCCACTACATTGTCTTGTGTATCTCTCTCCAATGAATACCTTTATCCTCACTCAGAATACCTCTATTATCACTACCCTATCTAATGGATCTCTATCCATTATATACTAATAACCTCTACTCTATCACCTCTAGATATTGCTCTCAACTCTACTCTATATCTATCTTAAATATGCTCTAAAAAATATCCTTCGATCTAGCACAAATATACTCACAATCCTATCTCTATTCTAGCATAAATATACCCTCAAATATACACCAAAATTTGTCTCTTCTATGGCACAAATCTATACTCAAATCTACACCATGCTCTATCCTCAAATCTATCCTCAGGTCTTAAAACAAATCTTGATCCAATCACAAATCAAATTTACTTAGATCTGCCTCAAGCCTTACCACAAAGCTTAAACAAATAAATAAATCAATTATGCTCTCAAGTATCCTCAAGGACTTACCTCAAATCTATCCACAAGTCCTCTCTAGAGCCTATCCAATATTCTCAACAAGTCTTCACCAAGACTTACCTCAATTCTATGCAACAAGTCTTATATAGAACTTGTCCAATCTGCTCAACAACTCTTCACTAATATTTACCTCAATTTTTTCCAACAAGTCCTCTTTATAACTTGTCCAACCTATTCAAAAAGTCTTCTCAGAAACTTACCTTAAATATTCTTGTAAGCTTCCACAAAAGCTCACACCAATCTATCCTTAAGCTTCCACAAAAGCTTACTCAAATTTCTCCTTATGTCCGCTCTAGGATTTACTCAAATCTACCCAAAATATTTCACAAAAGCTTTCTTAACTCTGTCCTTAAGTCCCCTCTAGGACTTACTCAAACTTTTTTGTAATTTCCCTCTAGTATTGGATCAAATATGCCCACAATCTTTCAAAAAGCTTGCTTAAATCTATCCTTAAGTCCCCTCTAGGACTTACTCAAATTTGTCCACAAGCTTTCACAAAATCTTATTCAAATCAATTGCAAAACTTGCATACAAAACTCAACTTAATCTCTTTCATAAAACCTCTTCACTCACACAAACAAGTTTCTCTAAAAATTTTGTTTAACCATATAAAAATATATAGAATGGTAAGAGACTCAATATGTTTCACACTCACAAATAACTCTATCACTTTCAAAATATCTTTCAAATCAATTAAGAAATAAAGAATAATTGTTTCACAAATCTTGAAATAACACTCCAATTATTTCAAATAATAATGCTCAACCAAACTCACTCAAACATCCACTCAATGAAACACAACTTGCTTACAAACCCTAACCAAGTGTTTCACTTTACTTCCAACAACTCACACTATGGAACTCAAAATTTGACTCAAGATGATTCCAATGTCACATAACAATGATACTCATGTTATTTCACAAATCCTAGTCCAAGATAGTTCTCAATCTCACATAACAATTATACTTATGTTCTTTCACAAATACTAGTTGAAGATAGTTCTCAATATCACATAACAATGATACTCATGTTCTTTCACATCCACAAATCATGCACATGAATATTCACTCAAACATTTCCAATAATGCTTATCAAACAATCCTTTTCACTCCAACTTTGTATTTCACAACATTCAATCCAAAAATATTTCACTCATAAGGATGATGTGCCCATACCTTTTTTTTTTATGGAGATATGTCTTCAAAACCTGTCTTAATCACACTCAAATTTTCTTTACCAATTTCAAGGTTAGGTAGAAACAAGCTATCTCAAAATGTCCACACAAATAATTTCCCAATAATTATTTCACCATACAAAAATAAAAAATCTCAAGTACACCTTATAATATCTAAACTCTCCAAATAATATTCAAAAATCAAGTTCCTTTACTAACTCCTTAAAAACTCCAAAAATTAATATTCAACCTATAAAAAGTTAATTCCTTATTTAACCCTTATTACTCCAACCTTTATTTATTTTTCTAAGCACCAAAATATGAAATATTCCAAATAACCTTATGACTCCCTATCTTTCACCCAAGGTGCTATCTAAATTTTCATGTGGCCTTTATAACTCATGCGCCTCCCAAAACCTTGGTGTAAATAAAAACAAACAAAAATAATGCTCTTACCTCATACACCTTTGGCCCATGTTGTAAAACACTAGCGCATGCCTTGGCTATGCTTTGAACCTATGACCAACTACCACCGTAGTGCTCTAGCTCAAATGTTAGGCTACCATTGGGCCACACACCCACTCAAGCACCTAAACTCACACACCTTTTCTTATGGCCTTTGTAGATTTTGCGAATAAACAAAAGAACATCCTCTTCAAAAATGATTGCATGGGGATTGAAAACCCCAACCTCTACCTTGCGAATGACTTAGAAAACCCTTTGCCACCATTTGCACTACCTAGTGATATGAAATGCTTGGTCTGCATCACATGCACATATACAAATATATGCCCTCAAAGCCTTTTTAAAATTCACAAAATCCTCTTCTTACAACACACAAAGCAATGCACAATTTTCTTGCATAACCTTAGTGTTCGAATGCATGGATGGGGGAAAATAAGAATTAGTTCCCCTTTAAATACACCTTGTCCTTTTGTGCTTTGACATCAGCTCAAATTCAAATTTTGAAATTCAAATTATAAATTTAAATTTAAACTTAAACTTTAGGCTCTCATTATTTATTTAAATTAAAATTTTAACCAAAGGTTAAAATATTTTAATTTAAATAAATTAAATTAAATTCCTTAAGAATTGCTCAATGGGTATTTTCAAGGAAATATTATTTTAATTATTCCTTGGACCTCATTTTCTTCACCTCATCCTTTTGCCCAAAATATTATAATATCGAATATTATAATATTATTATTTTAATTTTAACCTGCTTCTCCTTCCTTGGGTCGTCAACCTTTTAGGCCTCTTTAGGCATATAATATTAAAAATAAATATTATATCCTATTCCTTTAAAAACCTTCATTTCCTTTTGGAAAAACCACTTGATGACATTAATTATGACAAAACTAAAAAAACAATCTCTTGACATCAATGACAATAAAACTTGTTGAAATTTCCAACAATCTCCCCTTTGTCATTGATGGTAACCCTTCTTATTTTAACTATTTCTTTTACCTTTTTTAGTTCTACACCCCCTAATAGAATGCTCTACCCCTCACTCAAATATCTCCCCTTTGTTATCAATGGCAAAGGGCCACTTATGAGACTTGGGACTAAAGATAAGACTCCTAGCTCAGACCCTCCTCCACCTCATCTCTTTGAGGTGGTTAATTTTGGTGTGGGAGTATATCTACTCCTAACATACACTGCTCTTTTCCTTTGTCCACATTATTCCTCAATTGATTCCTATGATTCATTTGAATTTTCATGT
Source organism: Wollemia nobilis (assembly GCA_028583015.1). Taxonomy (NCBI): domain Eukaryota; kingdom Viridiplantae; phylum Streptophyta; class Pinopsida; order Araucariales; family Araucariaceae; genus Wollemia; species Wollemia nobilis. Next base: position 9,069,591 of record JAQPPZ010017095.1, read on the forward strand.
TCCTTCTATTTTTTGAAAAATTTGTTCTACACCACTTAGCCAAAGGTCTAACATTATTACACTTATAACACTTAATGTTGTGATTTCTTGAAGGTGCAAATATCTTGAAGTTCCTCTTCATGAAGCCATATCCATTCCTATCATGAACCCTACAATTCACTGCCTTATGACCAAACTTATTACAAGACTAGCAATACCCTTGCAAGAGATACCCATTGTTTAAATTTCTATTGGTGAAACCATATCCCTGTATTTCATGTGTCTTGAACTACGTAGCCTTATGACCAAACCTGTGACATGATAAGCATCGTCCATTGAATAAATCTTGCCTTGACCCCATTGGTCTCTTAGTCTCTTATTCCCTGTGATTTTTCCTGTTCCATCTATTCCTTATTTGTGCATTGTTCCTTTCCTTGTTCTATTGTCCAACTTATCCTTATAAGTCTCACTCTCTCTTACACTCTCTTCTTATGAAGCTTCTTCTTATCTGGATCTTGAGATTAAATCCTCTCCTTGTTCTCTATGTTCTTTTTCAAAACCAAGTCATGTCTTATTTGATGAATATATTTGTATCTTGATAATATTATCCAAGGTCTTTGAGCTTCTCCCAAACCCATGTTGCATATTTTTAGACTCTTTTACTTCCTTCCTTAATGAAGCTACCTCATGCTCTAATATTTCACATTCTAAAACCTTTGCCTCTAACCTCTCTTTAAATATCCTTGTCTTAGCTATTGATTTGGTTAGATCTTCAATAAGATTTCCTTTTTCTTCATCACATTCTTGAAATTGAATCTTGATTTTTGAGTTCTTCTTTCTTACCTTTCTTAATTACTTAAGAGCAAAAATAAGCTCACCCTTAATATAAACTTCTCCTTCCTATAAATTTTTTTATTCTTCCACTACTCTTTTATCTTCAATATCATCTTCATTATTTTATGATTCATTTCTACTAGAAGCACTTCCGTCTTCTTCTATTACCATTATAAGACTTTCTTCTTCTGGACCTTCAAGAGCATCTTCATATTCATTTTCACTAAAATTGAATCCATTCCTTGTACAACTATATTCAAGATTACCAAAGTTACCACACCTAAAACACTTGAGAATTATTAGTTCATTCTTTACCTTTTTATTAACATCTTATTTTCCTACTATCAGAAATAGAATTTCTTCTTTTTCATTATCTAAGGATCTTCCATCACTATGACTTGAATCCTTACTTGTATTATTTGCATAAAAAAATTTCTTATGCTTTTGGAAAAATATTTGTGTTTTATCCATACCTATTTTTCTTTTTGTACCTAGATTTTCCTACTTCCCTGTTTTATGATCCTAATTCTCATCACCACTGCTATTTCCAGCTTCTAGAAAATCAGATGCATAGTGACCATATTTACCATATTTGAAACACTTAACTAATTTCGTACCTTTGTGCTTTCTTATGTCCTTGTTCCTTCTGCCATAGTTTACTTCTTCATCACTAAATGACTCATTACTTGAATCTGACTTCTTACCCTTTGTCTTCTTTATAACTTTGAAGGCTGCTCCTTTCTGGAGGATAGACTCCTCTTTTATTATCATATAAAAATTTGTAATAGTTCCATGTAACTCATTCCTTGTCAAAATTTCAATATCTCTTGTTTCTTCTATGGCTAAAATCTTTTCACTATACCTCTTAGGGAGTGATCTTAAAACCTTTTGACAAAAAACTGATTCTTCCATTTTAAACCAAAGTCCTTGCATGGAGTTAACAACCTCATCCACGTGAAGTAAGTATGTAGCAATGTCTTCCTCATCCTTTATATTTATATCTTCAAATATTTTCTTGTAACTTTGAAATTTTTCCATCTTGACCTTTTTGTATTCCTCATATATATATTTTAGTTTATCCTAAATCTCTTTTGCTGATGTGCAATGCATAACTTTTACAAACTCTATTTCACATAAAATATTTAAGATTCCATTCAATGCCTTTGAATATTTAGTTGTAGGAGCTTACCATATTTATCTGTGGGTGGAGTAGCTAGCGATATGTACCCATCCTCAACTGCTTGCCATATATCATTTACTAGTGCCATTAGGTAAATCTTCATTCTCATACTCAAAAATACATAATTGTTCCCATAGAATAATGGTGCCTTATTTCTTGAAGATCCACTTTGAGAATTCGTCTATGTGTTCATGTAAGCTTTTCTTTCAAGTTGTTAAACTCTTTCGAAGGAATCCACTCTAATACCAATTGAAGAAAACAAACTTATATTGAGAGGGGGTGGTGAACAGTATAAGATCATTTTTTACTTTTCTTTCTCGAATAATATTATCCAATATAATAAATGGAAATATCAATAGTAGTAATCAAATAAATGCACAAATCATCACACATAATAGAGACACCAATTTTACATGGTTCACCCAATGTGGGCTACTCCACGAAGAAAATATTTCACTAAAATTTTCTCAACAAATCTCTTGAGAATACTTCCCTATTACATTTTTTATGGACCTTTTTCCAAAGGTGATATAAATACTCTAATCAAGTTCATGGATATCTATCCATAGGAGATATATTTCCCCTCTACTAGTTTGTGGATATCTATCCATAGGAGAACTCCTCCTCTGATCTAGCTGATGACCTTCTAGAAGACTACTTCCTCCACTACACTGGCTTGTGGATATCTCTCCATTGAAGACCTCTATCCTCACTCAGAAGACATCTTTCCTAACTGCCCTAGCTAATGGATCTCTATCCACTAGAGACTACTATCATCTGCTCTATCACCTCCAAATATTTCTCTAAGCTCTACTCTATCTCTTTCTCAAATCTACACTAAACATTGTCTTTTGGTCTAGCACAAATATTCTCATAAGTTTATCTCTAGTCTGGAACAAATCTACCCTAAAATATACACCAAACTCTATCTCTAATATGGCATAAATCTATCCTCAAATCTGCACCATGCTCTGTCCTCAATCCTTAACACAAATCTTGATTCAATCACAAATAAATTCTACTAAGATCTACCTCAAGCCTTACCAAAAAGATTGAATAAATAAATCAATCAATTATGCTCTCAAGTCTCCTCAAATGCTTACCTCAAATATATCCACAATTTATCTCTAGAACCTATCAAATATGCTCAATAATTCTTCACCAAGACTTGCCTTAATTCTATCCAAAAAGTCCTCTCTAGAACTAGTTCCATTTTCTCAATAAGTCTTCACCAAGACTTACCTCGATTCTATCCAACAAGTCTTCTCTAGAACTTTTCCAACCTGTTCAACAATTCTTCTTAAATACTTGCCTTAAATATACCTGTAAGCTTATACAAAAGCTCACACCAATTGGTCCTTAAGCTTCCACAAAAGCTTACTCAAATTTGTCCTTAAGTCCCCTCTAGGACTTACTAAAATTTTCCCATAAGCTTTCACAAAAGCTTGCTTAAATTTGTCCTTAAGTCCCCTATAGGACTTACTCAAATCTATCCTTAAGTCCTCTCTAGGACTTACTCAAATTTTCCCACAAGCTTTCACAAAATATTTCTTAACTCTATCCTTAAGTCCCCTCTAGAACTTACTCAAATATTTCCACAAGCTTTCACAAAATCTTATTCAAATCAATTGCAAAACTTGCATACAAAACTCAACTTAATATCTTTTAGAAAACCTCTTCAATCACACAAGCAAGTTTCACTCAAAATCTTGTTTAACAATATAAATATATAGAGAATGGTAATAGAATCAATATGTTTCACACTCACAAATCACTCTATCACTTTCAAACTCTCTTTCAAATCAATTCAGAAGTAAAGAATAATTTGTTTCACAAATACTGAACAAACACTCCAATGATTTCAAAAAATAATGCTCAACCAACCTCATTCAAACATCCACTCAATGAAACACAAATTGCTTACAAATCTTAACCAAGTATTTCACTTTAATTCAACAACTCACACCATGTAACTCAAACTTTGACTCAAGATGATTCCATTGTCACATAACAATGATACTCATGTTCTTTCACAAATCCTAGTCCAATATAGTTTTCAATCTCACATAATAATTATGCTTATGTTCTTTCACAAACCATAGATTAAGATAGTTCTCAATCTCACATAACAATTATACTCATATTATTTCAACATCCATAAATCATGCACATGAACATTCACTCAAATATTTCCAACAATGCTTATCTGTAGACAAGAAAAATTGACCTATTAATGATAAGTTTTCCCTCTTAAATAACTAAGGTCATATTCAAGAGAATTTTTACCCTACAAACCATCTCAATACTTATAAAATTTTATACCATTGGATAGGGCTCAAAAATAGCATTCTAACAATATATTACATGTCCAATTTTGATATCATTTGAGCCCTAAAACAACCAAAAAACTATATACATGTCTAACCTGCTAACGAGATCCTAAGTACGATCTCTAAAGTGTGTGAGATTGTATGTATGATATCTGATCAACATTTTAAGTATGAGATCATACGTATGATCTTGTCCAAAAATAGAAAACACCTATTTAAGCAAAACAAAAAATAAGTTATAACACTTTTGTCCTTACCTATCCAATTGTGCAACAGTTACAGGATCAGATCCACCGATCAGCCCCAACGTAGAAGAAGTTAAAACCCATTTTTTTAGCCAAATTTCACGTACTGGTTTAGCCTATTTAATCAGGCATTCCCCCCTCGAACTCCTCCTAACTCATCGATATAATTTCCATATTTTATTCGTTTAATTTCTGCTTTAGACCTTATTATTTTACTATTTTTCTACAGGATCGAAGGTACAATCTTTGGCACATGAGGATACGATCAATGATCGTATATATGACATCACCCTAGAAGCATACAATCCTACTTTGTAGTTATGATCTCACCTGCAAGTTGCTTGGAGGCAACTCTAAGCTATGGTTTGCATCCCTGTAGCTTCCAATATTGCAATTTTCCATCACATTTATCATTTTTCACCTCATATAGAACATAATTTGGTTATTATTATTCTTGGAGTTCACCATTTCATATTCAATCGCATATTTTATTTATTTTTACCCATATGCATGTTAATTCCTTTTATCACAACATTCAATAGGTCAAATATTTGTTCAATAAAGTTGGTAGCATACTGCATTTTATATTTTACATTGTACTTATGAAATTGCAGGTCTTGCTATGATCAGATCTATTGATTGTTTATTAGGGGGTACAATCACATATCATACATATAATCTTGACCTTGCAACATACGATCCTGCCTGCAAAAAGAAACAAAATCTTCATCAGACTTCCAGACTGAGTAAGAGTATCAAATTCCTCCAAAATTAAGCATTTGCATTAGATTACCTCCTATTTATTACTGTTTGTTGTATTCACTAAAATTGAATTGCATTTAGCATAGATTAGTTGCATTTTGGCCAAACTAATTGATTGTGAGAACTTAAAACAAACACATCAAACAAACTCGAAACCTAGGAATGGAAACTACCAAGAAATATTTCCCGGTGAACCCACCCAGTTTGTCAAAAAATCACCAAAGAGTGTACGATATCAAGTGCCTCTCATTTGAGGTGTATACCTAGCATTTTTCCATTTCCCTTCGAGGCACAAATCCATTAGCCTGAAGGAAAGGATTGCGAGAATTTTAGAGCTACATTCTTTGGTAAACAATCCTTTTCACTCCAACTTTGTATTTCACAACATTCAATCCAACAATATTTCACTCATAAGGATGATGTGCCCATACCTTTTGTTTTGATGGAGATATGTATTCAAAACCTGTCTTAATCACACTCAAATTTTCTTTTCCAATTTCAAGGTTAGGTAGCAACAATCTATCTCAAAATCTCCACACAAATAATTTCCCAATAATTATTTCACCATACAAAAATAACAAATCTCAAGTACACCTTATAATCTCCAAACTCTCAAAATAATATTCAAAAATCAAGTTCCTTTACTAACTCCTTATAAACTCCAAAAATTAATATTCAACCTATAAAAAATTAATTCCTTATTTAACCCTTATTACTCCAACCTTTATTTATTTTTCTGAGCACCAAAATATGAAAGATTCTAAATAACCTTATGACTCCCTATCTTTCATCCAAGGTGTTATCTAAATTTTCACGTGGCCTATAAAACTCATGCATCTTCTAAATACTTGGTGCAAATAAAAACAAACAAAAAATAATGCTCTTACCTCATATACATTTGGCCCACATTTTAAAACACTAGTGCATGCCTTGGCTGCACTTTGAACCCGTGACCAACTATTGCCATAGTGCTCTAGCCCAAAGGCTAGGCTACCATTGGGCCACATACCCACACAAGCACCTAAAATCATACACCTTTTCTTATGGCCTCCGTAGATTTGGAAAACGAACAAAAGAACCTCCTTCTCTTCAAAAATGATTGCATGGGAATTTGAAATCCCAACCTCTACCTTGCGAATGACTTAGAAAACCCTTGGCCACTGTTTGTGCTAATAAACACTATGAAATGCTTGGTCCATGCCACATGCACATATATGAAAATCTACCCTCAAAGCCTTTTTAAAATTCATGAAATCCTCTTCTTACAACACACAAAGCAGTGCATGATTTTCTTGCATAACCTTAGTGTTCGAATGCATGGATGGGGGAAAATAAGAATTAGTTCCCCTTTAAATACACCTTGTCCTTTTGTGCTTTGACGTTGACTCAAATTTGAATTTTGAAATTTGAATTATAAATTTAAATTTAAACTTAAACTTTAGGCTCTCATTATTTATTTAAATTAAAATTTTAACCAAAGGTTAAAATATTTTAATTTAAATAAATTAAATTAAATTCCTTAAGAATTGCTCAATGGGTCTTTTCAAGGAAATATTATTTTAATGATTCCTTGGACCTCATTTTCTTCACCTCATCCTTTTGCTTGAAATATTATAATATCAAATATTATAATATTATTATTTTAATTTTAACCTGCTTCTCCTTCCTTGGGTCATCAATATTTTAGGCCTTTTTGGGCATATAATATTAAAAATAAATATTATATCATATTCCTTTAAAAACCTTCCTCAAATTTTGGATAAACCACCTAATGAAATTAATGATGACGAAAATGACACAACAATATCTTAACATCAATGATAATAAAACTTGCTCAAATTTCCAACATAATCTTGGTATCCCTCCCTTGCTCCACCTCAAGCTATCCTCGTAGCTCCTCATATTGCCTAAAACCTCCTTCTTGGTGTGGATCACCTACTTGCCTATCGCTAACCTATCCTCTAACCCCCATATCTCCTTCCTCTATTTCTCTATATTTAGATCCCAATCTACCTCTCTCATGTAATCTTCCCTCTAGATCTTGTATCCTCTCCCTCAATATCACTAGCTCCTCATGAGCATCCATCCTCTCATGTATGTCAAATGGTATGTTCACCATACCTATAGCATCATCATCCTCCATAATTGCCATATATCCCTAAGTAGATCCTGCTAATACATCAACTATCATGCTATCGTACTCCTCATCCATAGGCATTGTATCATCCAAGGGCTGGCCTCTGCCACTATCCTATCAATATGGTTACCTCACTACAAGAATCCCAAATACATCATCTTGATATCACATCTAAAATTAAAGAGCCTCCTTTATATCATCATTCAATCTTGCATTTATAACATGTCCACCTCCTCCTGGTACCTATCCTCCTACTACAGGAAATCCTACCACTGGCTACACCTAGTCATCAATCACTCTGAATCCTAGTTCCCATATCTATGTGGCCCATCATACATCATACTCAAGAGTCATCCCTATGTTATCTATGTTTAGAATCACTATTGGTGGATCCCTCTCAACATCCAAGGGAGACACTATAAGTCACCTCGTAGGACTAATCTGCCTCCTCCATATCACAAGTGCACCGGGTCTCCCCTACCACAACCTGAACTAACACATGATCCTAATGAAGAGGAAAAAATCTACCTATCACACATATCGCCCTACTACCCATCACCCTTGGTGAATCACACCCAACTACTTAACGCCCTTATTCCACACTACCCCACCCTTCTAGGGCCTCCACTGAATGTGCTTAGGCTCCAAATCACCTAACTATCTCCTCAAAAACAAGTAATCACCCTCATATCCCCTCTTCATCCCGTTATCCATATACATACACCACCTCAAGGCATATGGTACGAATTCACCCATCAACTCATGAGCACTATATGGCAATAACATCGACCACTCTACCATAATATGCTTCCATGCCCAAACCTACAAGAATGGGTTGCAACTCAAGCCTGTCTACCCCACTTGCACTACATCATGCAACTCCCTATACACTTTTTCTAGTAACATGGGTGCCCACAAAAAAAAAACCTCATGCTCTACCATATCATATACTACACCCATCATATTCCAGGAGAAGTTTACTCCAGAGGTATCTGGTAGAGCATATGTAGATATCATCAACATTGCAATGCAATGACGATAAAACAACATATTTTGGTACCAATAGTACTCATAGTCCATCCTCTTCTCAAATCAAACCTCCTCCTATTTTGCACCAAATATGTATTGTAATACTTCCTTTTGTGTACCATCTATTACTACCCTCACTAGAATACCCTCTATCAATAGTTTTTAAATTCTATATATGTCCTCCAATGTAATGGTCATCTCACCTGTGGGCAAGTGAAAGGTGTTCATGTCTAGATCTGACCTCACACAATGCTAAAATATATGCTCTATTGGCATGAATACTCAACGCATCCCATAATCCCTTCATCCACACCCTAACCATCCACTCTACATCTTCCTCATCACATGCCTCACCTAGGATAGCTATTAATGATCACACATGGTGCCATGACTCAATCTTCTTCACCTATTTTCATTCAAAAACATCACACAATTTTTTTATCAGTATCACATGCATTTAAATTAATTCACCTTATTTCATAAAAATATTTATTACATACAACCTTCATCCAACATATCTCATACATCAAAAATAAAATAAAAAAATAAAAACAAAAAAACCTAGTTTGCATGTCGCCATGTGAACTCCAGTTCGTAACCCACCATGCAAACCAGGTTCACTTACCACCATGCAAACTCTACAAAAATGATATTTTTGGGCACCCATTAGGCCCTTTCATGGAAAAAATCACATTCACATGCACAACCATCACTCTTATGGCACACAAAACAACATGCGACCCACAAACACACATTCCAAGGCATGTAGTTCCAACACCCACAAATACATGACACAACATCAAACAAGTCACATTTTTGGATACCCATTTTGCTCCTTTATAATAAAAGTTCAAACAGATTTCCAAAATAGTACACATTACACATCACATACCAAATTTAAATTTGGTCAACATACATCTCACAACACACATCCACATGACTTGCCAAAACATCACAAAATGACAAAAAAATAACATTTTTGAACACCCATTTCACCTTTTTACAGTGAAATTTCAAAAAAAATTCCAAAATAGTACACCAATAATGCAATACAACAAAGTCAACTTTCACACATGCACCACATGTCACAAAGTCAAACATTTCAAATTACCGGTCAAACAAAAAAATAGGCAACACTTCTGGATATCCATTTGACCATTTTGACACTTTGTGCATATGTTTCTATCATTCATCATATGAAAATGTACATACACACTCAAAAGACATTATTGTATTGTTCAAAAATTCATGCAATTCAAAATCAAAACTAGGTTGAGCCTCGAGTACTTATCAATGGGGTCCTATGTCGATTGGTCGAGCTCACGTTCCCTCTCACCATATTTGCACTCAATCAAAATTTTGAAGAACATGAGATTCTTTTGGAGCTGCCTAAAATCTTGCAACTAATCCAACGACCTACATGATATCCGGTCTAGTAGCTATACTGTATAGTAAACTGCCAATCATAGATCTGTACAACTTCTGATCTGTCACTGGAGATTCATCATCTTTACTCAGATTGCACCCTGTAATCATAGGAGTACACACGGGTTTGTTGTCCATCATCCCAAATTTCTTCAACATTTCTTTGATATACTTTTCTTGAGAGAGAAATATACCATCTTTTGATTGTGCAATCTGAAGCCCTAAAAAGAATGATAGCTCTCCAATCATAGACATCTCGAATTCCTTCTGCATGGTGTTAGCAAAAACTTTGCACATCTGAGTATTATTTCCCCCAAAAATAATATCATCAACATAGACAACTATGATCAACATATCATCACCTTCATTCTTAATATACAAGTTGCTATCTGCCACGCCTTTCCTGAAGCCTTGCTCATGAAGATAACTATCAAGTCTTGAGTACCATGCCCTTGGTGCTTGCTTTAACCCATATAAGGCCTTTTTCAGTTTACACACATAGTCTGACTGTTCTGTGAGAGACACTCCTTCGGATGTTCTATGTAGACTTCTTCTACCAACACCCCATTTAGAAAAGCCGAATTTACATCCATTTGATATACCTTGAAATATTTGAAGCTTGAAAGGGCCAAAAACATTTTGATAGCTTCAAGACGAGCAACAGGCGCAAACGTCTCTTCGAAATCAACACCTTCTACTTGAGCATACCCTTTACAGACTAACCTAGCTTTGTTTCTGACAATCTTTCCATCCTCATTGAGTTTATTTTTGAATATCCATTTTGTGCCAATGACATTCTTGTCCTTAGGTCTTGGAACCAAATCCCAAGTTTCACTTTTCTCTATTTGATTTAGCTCTTCATCCATTGCTTTTACCCAAAACTCATCTGTACATGCTTCACTGAAATTTTTTGGCTCAATCTGAGATAACAATGAAACATTCATAGAATCATGTGAAGGAATGACTCTTCTTCTTGTTTGCCTATTATTTGGATCACCAATGATCAAGTCTTTGGGATGATGTTTCTGAACATACCGTGAAGGAGTTTTGGGAAGCAGTTGTTGTCTTTCCTCTTCTTCATCTAACACCTCTCTGAATTCTTCTTGACAGATTTCATCACTGAGTTCCTTGACTGGTTCTCTTATCCCTGTCTTTTCATCTACTATTACATTTATGCTCTCTACAACTATATGAGTTCTTTTGTTGAAGCATCTGTAGGCCTTGCTTTTTCTGGAATATCCAAGAAAAATTCCCTCATCACACCTAGGATCAAACTTACCCAAATTCTGATCTTCCCTTCTGATGAAGCACTTACTCTCGAACACTTTGAAGTATTTTATAGTAGTTGGTCTTCCTTTCCACAACTCATAGGGAGTTTTATGATGATTGACTCTGAGTTGAGCCCTGGTGATGATGTAAACTATTGTACTTACTACTTCTCTCCAAAAGCCATCTAAAAGTTTTGACTCATTTAACATTGCTCTAGCCATATTTTCAATGATTCTATTTTTCCTTTCAACTACTCCATTTTGTTGAGGAGTTCTTACTGCTGAATATTCTCTTTTGATTTCATGTTGCTCACAGTATTCCATAAATTCATTTGAAGTGAACTCTCCTCCTCTATCTGATCTTAAGCATTTGATTCTCTTGTCAATCTCATTTTCAATCATTTCTTTAAAAGCTTTAAATTTTTCAAAAGCTTCATATTTTTCTTTGAGAAAAGTAACCCAAGTCATTCTAGAATAATCATCTATAAAAAGCATGAAGTAGCTATCTCCCTGAATGCTCTGAGTTTTTGTGGGGCCACACAAATCAGTATGAATAAGATCCAATGGTTTGGAAGAAGTATACCCTTTTGATTTGAAACTGGTTCTGGTCTGTTTACCATGTTGACAAGGACCGCAAATGATGTTATGGGGCCTTTTTATTTTAGGCAAGTCTCTGACTGCTTCCTTGTTACTAATACTGACAAGATTATCAAAACTCAAATGTCCCAATATTTTATGCCATAACCAACTCTCATCTTCTTGAGTTATAAAACACTTTTCCCTTTTTATCTCACTTAGCATGTAAAGATTGTTTGGAGTCCTTGTAGCACTAGCAATGAGTTTTCCATTTTTTTCTTTACTTATCTCACATCTATCCGAAAAGAAAGATACTATGTGCCCTTGATCACAAAGTTGACTCACACTAAGAAGATTATGTCTTAGGCCTTCTACATAGAGCACATTCTCTGTTTTGGATTTCCCATCCAAACTAAGAGTCCCTTTACCACAGATTTTTGCGGACTTGTTATCTCCAAAACTGATTGTTCCTCTGTTTGTTTCTTTGAAAACCAAAAACTTTTCCTTTTCACGAGTCATATGTTTTGAACAACCACTATCAAGATACCATTTTTCTACTTTGTCTTGAGCATGAAAAGCAGTTTGAACTATCATTGACTTAGATTTGATCTCATTCCTCTTTTTAGTGAACTCAAAGCTAAATCTATTCAAACTGCACATCCTTGCTATATGCCCAAAATTCTTGCACTTGTAACACATGATATTTTTATTCATAAGAGGTGCAAATGAGTTAACATTTTCCTTACAATGGCTATTCGAAGATTTATTGCAATGCATAGCTATGTGACCAAATTTCTTACAGGAAAAACAATAGCCATGGAAGGTATTATGTAACCTGTTTTGATGCCTTGGATGATTGTTCTTCTTGCGATCAACTGGAATCCACTGCTCTTCAGGATGAAGATTGATCTTGCTCGAAGACCCTGTTTCATGAATGGTGATACCATCCTTCTTTTCACATGGAATATTCTATCTGAGAGTCAACTGTTCCAACTTCACTCTAAGAGACATAATCTCTTCTTCTAGTTTCTCACAATCAGCTTCCTTTCCTTTTAGAGCCTCTGTTAGAACCTCGTTCAACCTTCCTCCCTTCTTCAGCTAGAATTTTGAAATCTATAACACTTTGAGACAATTCTGATCTTGCTATCTCTTCTTCCTGACATTTATGCTTGAGAACAGAATTCTCTTCCCTGAGTTTCTCAAGCTTTCTCAAGGCCAAGAAGAATTCACTTTTGAGATCGAACTCAACCTCTTCATTTCTTTCTGAATTTATATGTTCCTCTGATAGATCCTTCTCCAAGCTGTTAGGCTCTTTCTGGAGTGACCTGCTCTGATACCAATTGAAGAACATGAACTTATACTGAGAGGGGGGGTGAACAGTATAAGACTTAACCATTTAATAATTTTAAATTCAGATAGCAGTGGCATCAACACAATATTAAACAAGACAGAAAGCATCACACATAGAAGACTCATTTTTAACGTGGTTCACCCAGAATGGCTGGGCTACGTCCACAAAACTTTTCTCTAAAAGTTTATTTCAAATTCTTTGGGAAACCTTCCCAATTACAATGTTTATGAGCCTCTGCTCAAAGGAGATACCTTCCCCTAACTCTGCTCTGGTTGGTGATCCTCTAGAAGACCTCTACCTCCTCTGCCCTTAGCAAGTGGAACTCTATCCACAGAAGACACCTGTCTTCCCTGCTCTGGCTGGAGACCTCTGTCCTCAACTCTATCACCTCAAAGCTGGTCCTCGAATTTGCACTAAACACAGTCCTTCGGTCTAGCACAAATGTCCTCTTCCTCTGTTCTGCAAAACACAGTCCTTCACTCTTATTGTGCAATTACAGCTGCACTCGATCGAACATCGACCTTTGCACCTCTACGCAAACACAGTAGCATTCAACACTCTACGATCGAACTTCTCACAGTGCGCATCAACTCGCCACTTCTATGCTATTTGCGCTGTTATGGCTGCATCTCGCACACTTCGCACTAATCGATTCGACTTGACTCGGTCTCTTACGCACCATAGACTTAACATGCACAATTTCGATACACACATTCAATACTTACAATCTCAAAATAGCCCTCCTTTTATAGAATAAATTTCATGATCAAAACTCTCAAACTTAGTCAGTTGTAACCCTCAAACTACATCGACTACAAAACCCTAATTGCTGTGTCGTCCCAGATTTAACTCTGTCGGCTCAAAGTTAACTCTGTCCTTCAACCGCCTCAGAATTCACGTAGCTTTTCCTATGAAACTACAACATGTCATGATATCGTGACACCTTTTCCTGCCATACACCTTCTTTTGCCTATTGTCATGAAATCGTGACACTTTTTGCCTTTGTCTGCCTTGACTACGTCCTTGTCATGAAATCGTGACACTTCTATCTTTTGCTGATGTCATCTTCACTCCTATCATGAAATCGTGACACTTTAGTCTTCATTGCCTTCTTCTCTACTTTTGTCACGAAATCGTGACACATCTGCTTCTACTGACGTCATCTTTAACTCTGTCATGAAATCATGACCCTTTTGTCTTCATGGCCTTCCTCTCAGCTTCTGTCATGAAATCATGACACTTCTCCTATAGAAGACCTGCTTCCAGTTTCTATCATGAAATCATGACTCTTTCACCATCCGTACGCTTTTCTTTCAGCCTATCACAAAATCATGACACTTCTCAGCTTCCGAAAGCTTTCCTTGCAACCTATCACAAAATCGTGACGCTTCTCCTTTCAGACTCTTCCTTTTGCTGCATGTCACGAAATCGTGACAGTCCTCACTTGGAACTTTGCATCATGTCACGAAATCATGACAGTTTCTGAATAACTTTCTCTCTCTTCGATCTTGTCATGAAATCATGATAGTTCACACTGTGGACTCTCTTTTCTACATTATGTCACGAAATCGTGACACCTTTTTGTCCATACAACTTTCCTGGCAATGTGTCGCGAAATCGTGACACTTTTCCTTCTCTGCCTTCCTACACTTTTCGAGTCACGAAAATGCGACATGTCACGAAATCGTGACACTTTCCAACTTGCTCTCTTTCTCTGCCAACATGTCGCGAAATCGCGACAGTTTTGCCAGCTTCTTCTTTGTCTTCCAGCGTCGTGAAATCATGACCAGACTTTACTTTCTCTCTCCTCAAACATGTCGTGAAATCATGATATTTTTGCCAGCACTTTCTCTCTCCTAAAACATGTCGTGAAATCGTGATAGTTTTTCCAGCCGCCTGCATACTTTTTCTTACTTGTCTTTTTCTTGATCTTTTGCAACTGGGCTACTCTGATCTTCTTGGAAACTCACTTTCCAAACTGAAACCTTCATCAAAACACATTCTTTGACATCAAACCAAATTGCTTCAAGACCTTCTTGACATCAATGACAACATCTACACTTAGAGCAAAGGCAATGTACCCAAGGTACCCAAAATTGCCAACAATCTCCCCCTTTGTCATTGATGGCAAACCTTTACTGAAACACTAGTCAAGAGCCAAAACTGAAACCAACTGATCCAACAACTAAGAATCTGCCTTTGAAGTTTTTGCTCCCCTTGACTTGAAGCTCTCTTCTTCACTATGAAGCTCTCCCCCTTACTCATATCTCTCCCCCTTTGTCATCAATGGCAAAGGGCCACCTTTGGGACTCGGGACTAAGAAAGAGCCTCTTGGCTTGGTCCCTCCCCCACCTCCTGATGAGGTGATTAATTCCGAGGTGAGAGTACAACTCCCAATTTCTCCCTTAGATACTCAAACGTATCTCTTGGAAGAGGTTTGGTGAAGATATCTGCAATCTGCTCTTTAGTAGGCACATACTCTAGCTTGACCTCGCTTCTCTTGCACTTTCTCCCTTAGAAAATGATATTTGATGGAAATGTGCTTCGTCCTTGAGTGCATTACCAGATTTTTAGAAATACTTATGGCACTTGTATTATCACAGAGAATGGAGATGGGTTGTTCATGCTTGACTTTGAAATCCTCCAAGGTGGTTTTCATCCATAAAACTTGTGTGCACCCAGCCACTGCTGCTATGTATTCAGCTTCTGCTATAGATAAGGAAACTGAAGGTTGTTTCTTACTTAGCCAAGAAACCAGACTCTTTCCCAGAAAGAATGCTCCACCACTAGTGCTTTTCCTATCATCAATACTGCCTGCCCAATCTGCATCTGTATAGGCTGTGAGGGTGAAATCATCACCTTTGGGATACCAAAGCCCAAAGTCCATAGTGCCCTTCAAATATCTGAATATCCTCTTGACTGCTATAACATGAGATTCTTTTGGAGCTGCCTGAAATCTTGCAACTAATCCAATGGCCTGCATGATATCCGGTCTAGTAGTCTGTACTGTATAGTAAATCGCCAATCATAGATCTGTACAACTTCTGATCTGCCGTTGGAGATTCATCATCTTTACTCAGATTGCACCCTGTAATCATAGGAGTACACACGGGTTTGCTGTCCATCATCCCAAATTTCTTCAACATTTCTTTGATATACTTTTCCTGAGAGAGAAATATACCATCTTTTGATTGCGCAATCTGAAGCCCTAAAAAGAATGACAACTCTCCAATCATAGACATCTCGAATTCCTTCTGCATGGTGTTAGCAAAAACTTTGCACATCTGAGTATTATTTCCCCCAAAAATAATATCATCAACATAGACAACTATAATCAACATATTATCATCTTCATTCTTAATATACAAGTTGCTATCTGCCACGCCTTTCCTGAAGCCTTGCTCATGAAGATAACTGTCAAGTCTTGAGTACCACGCCCTTGGAGCTTGCTTTAATCCATATAAGGCCTTTTTTAGCTTACACACATAGTCTGACTGTTCTGTGAGAGAAACTCCTTCTGGCTGTTCTATGTAGACTTCTTCTACCAACACCCCATTTAGAAAAGCCGACTTTACATCCATTTGGTATACCTTGAAATATTTGAAGCTTGAAAGGGCCAAAAACATTCTGATAGCTTCAAGACGAGCAACAGGCACAAACGTCTCTTCGAAATCAACACCTTCTACTTGAGCATACCCTTTACAGACTAACCTAGCTTTGTTTCTGACAATCTTTCCATCCTCATTGAGTTTATTTCTGAATATCCATTTTGTGCCAATGACATTCTTGTCCTTAGGTCTTGGAACCAAATCCCAGGTTTCACTTTTCTCTATTTGATTTAGTTCTTCATCCATTGCTTTTACCCAAGACTCATCTGTACATGCTTCACTAAAATTTTTTGGCTCAATCTGAGATAACAATGAAACATTCACAGAATCATGTGAAGGAATGACTCTTCTTCTTGTTTGCCTGCTATTTGGATCACCAATGATCAAATATTTGGGATGATGTTTCTGAACATACCGTGAAGGAGTTTTGGGAAGCAGCTTGTTGTCTTTCCTCTTCTTCATTCGACACCTCTCTGAATTCTTCTTGACAGATTTCATCACTGAGTTCCTTGACTGGTTCTCTTATCCCTGTCTTTTCATCTATTGTTACATTCATGCTCTCTACAACTGTATGAGTTCTTTTGTTGAAGCATCTGTAGGCCTTGCTTTTGCTGGAATATCCAAGAAAAATTCCCTCATCACACCTAGGATCAAACTTACCCAAATTCTGATCTTCTCTTTTGATGAAGCATTTACTCCCGAACACTTTGAAGTATTTTACTGTAGCTGGTCTTCCTTTCCACAACTCATAGGGAGTTTTATGATGATTGACTCTGAGTTGAGCCCTGGTGATGATGTAGACTGTTGTACTTACTGCTTCTCTCCAAAAGCCATCTGAAAGTTTTGACTCATTTAACATTGCTCTAGCCATATTTTCAACAGTTCTGTTTTTCCTTTCAACTACTCCATTTTGTTGAGGAGTTCTTGCTTGCTTGAATATTCTCTTTTGATTTCGTGTTGCTCACAGTATTCCACAAATTCATTTGAAGTGAACTCTCCTCCTCTATCTGATCTTAAGCATTTGATTCTCTTGTCAGTCTCATTTTCAATCATTTCTTTAAAAGCTTTAAATTTTTTAAAAGCTTCAGATTTTTCTTTGAGAAAAGTAACCCAAGTCATTCTAGAATAATCATCTATAAACAACATGAAGTAGCTATCTCCCTGAATGCTCTGAGTTCTGGTGGGGCCACACAAATCAGTATGAATAAGATCCAATGGTTTGGAAGAAGTATACCCTTTTGATTTGAAACTGGTTCTGGTATGTTTACCATGTTGACAAGGACCGCAAATGATGTTATGGGGCCTTTTTATTTTAGGCAAGTCTCCGATCGCTTCCTTGTTACTAATACTGACAAGATTATCAAAACTCAAATGTCCCAATATTTTATGCCATAACCAACTCTCATCTTCTTGAGTTATAAAACACTTTTCCCTTTTTATCTCACTTAGCATGTAAAGATTGTTTGGAGTCCTTGTAGCACTAGCAATGAGTTTTCCATTTTTTTCTTTACTTATCTCACATCTATTAGAAAAGAAAGATACTATGTGCCCTTGATCACAAAGTTGACTCACACTAAGAAGATTATGTCTTAGGCCTTCTACATAGAGCACATTCTCTGTTTTGGATTTCCCATCCAAACTAAGAGTCCCTTTACCACAGATTTTTGCGGACCTGTTATCTCCAAAACTGACTGTTCCTCTGTTTGTTTCTTTGAAAACCAAAAACTTTTCTTTTTCACCAGTCATATGTTTTGAACAACCACTATCAAGATACCATTTTTCTACTTTGTCTTGAGCATGAAAAGCAGTTTGAACTATCATTGACTTAGATTTGATCTCATTCCTCTTTTTAGTGAACTCAAAGCTAAATCTATTCAAACTGCACATCCTTGCTATATGCCCAAAATTCTTGCACTTGTAACACATGATATTTTTATTCATAAGAGGTGCAAATGAGTTAACATTTTCCTTACTATGGCTATTCAGAGATTTATTGCAATGCATAGCTATGTGACCAAATTTCTTACAGGAAAAACAATAGCCATGGAAGGTATTATGTAACTTGTTTTGATGCCTTGGATGATTGTTCTTCTTGCGATCAACTGGAATCCACTGCTCTTCAGGATGAAGATTGATCTTGCTCGAAGACCCTATTTCATGAATGGTGATACCATCCTTCTTTTCACATGGAATATTCTGTCTGAGAGTCAACTGTTCCAACTTCACTCTAAGAGACATAATCTCTTCTTCTAGTTTCTCACAATCAGCTTCCTTTCCTTTTAGAGCCTCTGTTAGAACCTGTTCAACCTTCTTCCCTTCTTCAGCTAGAATTTTGAAATCTATAACACTTTGAGACAATTTTGATCTTGCTATCTCTTCTTCCTGACATTTATGCTTGAGAACAGAATTCTCTTCCCTGAGTTTCTCAAGCTTTCTCAAGGCCAAGAAGAATTCACTTTTGAGATCGAACTCAACCTCTTCATTTCTTTCTGAATTTATATGTTCCTCTGATAGATCCTTCTCCAAGCTGTTAGGCTCTTTCTGGAGTGACCTGCTCTGAT
The DNA here is from genome assembly GCA_028583015.1 of Wollemia nobilis. NCBI lineage: Eukaryota > Viridiplantae > Streptophyta > Pinopsida > Araucariales > Araucariaceae > Wollemia > Wollemia nobilis. Next base: position 9,088,876 of record JAQPPZ010017095.1, read on the forward strand.
ACCAATTGAAGAACATGAACTTATACTGAGAGGGGGGTGAACAGTATAAGACTTAACCATTTAATAATTTTAAATTCAGATAGCAGTGGCATCAACACAATATTAAACAAGACAGAAAGCATCACACATAGAAGACTCATTTTTAACGTGGTTCACCCAGAATGGCTGGGCTACGTCCACAAAACTTTTCTCTAAAATTTTATTTCAAATTCTTTGGGAAACCTTCCCAATTACAATGTTTATGAGCCTCTGCTCAAAGGAGATACCTTCCCCTAACTCTGCTCTGGCTGGTGATCCTCTAGAAGACCTCTGCCTCCTCTACCCTTAGCAAGTGGAACTCTATCCACAGAAGACACCTGTCTTCCCTGCTCTGGCTGGAGACCTCTGTCCTCAACTCTATCACCTCAAAGCTGGTCCTCGAATTTGCACTAAACACAGTCCTTCGGTCTAGCACAAATGTCCTCTTCCTCTATTCTGCAAAACACAGTCCTTCGCTCTTATTGCGCAATTACAGCTGCACTCGATCGAACATCGACCTTTGCACCTCTACGCAAACACAGCAGCATTCAACACTCTACGATCGAACTTCTCACAGTGCGCATCAACTCGCCACTTCTACGCTATTTGCGTTGTTATGGCTGCATCTCGCACACTTCGCACTAATCGATTCGACTAGGTCTCTGCACACCATAGACTTAACATGCACAATTTCGATACACACATTCAATACTTCAATCTCAAAATAACCCTCCTTTTATAGAATAAATTTCATGATCAAAACTCTCAAACTTAGTCGGCTGTAACCCTCAAACTACGTCGGCTGCAAAACCCTACGTTACGTCGGCCCAGATTTAACTTTGTCGGCTCAAAGTTAACTTTGTCCTTCAACCACCTCTGGTTCTATAGCTTTTCCTATGAAACTACAACATGTCATGATATCGTGACACCTTTGCCTGTCGTACACCTTCTTTTGCCTGCTATCGCAAAATCGTGACACTTTTTGCCTTTGTCTGCCTTGACTACGTCCTTGTCACAAAATCGTGACACTTCTATCTTTTGTTGACGTCATCTTCACTCCTATCATGAAATCGTGACACTTTAGTCTTCATTGCCTTCTTCTCTACTTTTGTCATGAAATCATGACACATCTGCTTCTGCTGACGTCATCTTTAACTCTGTCACGAAATCATGACCCTTTTGTCTTCATGGCCTTCCTCTCAGCTTTTGTCATGAAATCATGACACTTCTCCTATAGAAGACCTGCTTCCAATTTTTGTCATGAAATCGTGACTCTTTCACCATCCGTACGCTTTTCTTTCAGCCTGTCACAAAATCATGACACTTCTCCTTTCGAAAGCTTTCCTTGCAACCTATCATGAAATCATGACACTTCTCCTTTCAGACTCTTCCTTTTCAGCATGTCACGAAATCATGACAGTCCTCACTTGGAACTTTGCATCATGTCGCGAAATCGTGACAGTTCCTGAATAACTTTCTCTCTCTTCGATCTTGTCGTGAAATCATGATAGTTCACACTGCAGACTCTCTTTTCTGCATTATGTCACGAAATCGTGACACCTTTTTGTCCGTACAACTTTCCTGGCAATGTGTCACGAAATCGTGACACTTTTCCTTCTCTGCCTTCCTGCACTTTTCGAGTCACGAAAATGCGACATGTCGCGAAATCGTGACACTTTCCAACTTGCTCTCTTTCTCTGCCAACATGTCACGAAATCGTGATAGTTTTTCCAGCTTCGTCTCTGTCTTCCAGCGTGTCACGAAATCGTGACACTTTTGCTAGAAATTTCTCTCTCCTCAAACATGTCTGAAATGATTTCCCTAAACATGTCGCAAATCACGTTTGCCAGCACTTTCTCTCTCCTAAAACATGTCGCGAAATCACGATAGTTTTTCCAGCCGCCTGCATACTTTTTCTTACTTGTCTTTTTCTTGATCTTTTGCAACTGGGCTACTCTGATCTTCTTGGAAACTCACTTTCCAAACTGAAACCTTCATCAAAACACATTCTTTGACATCAAACCAAATTGCTTCAAGACCTTCTTGACATCAATGACAACATCTACACTTAGAGCAAAGGCAATGTACCCAAGGTACCCAAAATTGCCAACAAATTTCACAAGTGCTTTACTTCATCAACTCTCACTTAATCCTCTCCTCGCAACCCTTTGTAGACACTAAAATCATGTCAATTCAATTAGAGTACCAAGATGCACTCTTATCAGCACCATATGGCCCCCTTGGGAAACCCTTAGGGGTTAAATAGTGGTTCTTACAACTTTTGGGAAGTTTTACCTCACTTTTGGGAAGTTTTGGGCCATATAGCCATGGTTGTTCCACCCCAATATGGCCACCAATTTTTGGTCATCCCACCTAGGGATAGCCACCAAAAGCCTCCCCTGGGTGGGATGACCACCAATAGCCACCCCTAGGGGGGACGACCAAGCCCCTAGAATCTAAAAAATTCAAGGGCATGACAAGTGGTAATCAAATTCTACCATATATCTTTCCCATTAATTTATGACAAATTGAGGGTGCATCAATTCAGTCACAAACCTGCAAATTAGAGGCCCGAGTTGGAGGTTTCTCCAACCCAATGCATGGAAAGGTTTTGAAAAATGGAAACACTTACCTCGCATGGCCAATCTTGCCCATTTAATATTGTGCTCTCTTGATCTATAAAGTGGAGCCAATCCACCAAAAAAATGACTCTTTTGCAATATTTCACCATGAAGTGCTATCGAGATTCAATCCTTATTTCACTATGTGTTTTCCCTTGAAATATCTATCAATAAAAGGAAGTTTCCAAGTGATCCCAAATACAAAAATCTATTCCAAAACCCACCCATTTTAGTGAATTAGATCACCAAATTCGATGACAAAATCCCTAGGAATAGTTTGAACCATATCCCAGAAGAATTGGAGGTAAAAACCACCAAGTTTGGTGGTTGTCCCACCCCGAGGTGGTTAACAATCCTAATTGTAACACCTAGGGATGGGCATGGATTTTGCATCTAATTTCATCTCTATTTTAACATAGATCATTTCTAGAGTATAAAAAATGCATTATACTAAGTTTTGGTGCAATTTTGAGTAGTTCTACACCTTCTATTATTCTTTTTTCTTTTCATATTCACTATTGCATGCATCTCTATGACTTCATTTCAATACACATATTCTATTAACAAATTCAACTTCTTTTTTTGTAGATCTAGGTATTTCAACATGCAAGAAAGGAGCTACAAGTTCGAATACGGATAGATCATTGGAACGACCAAAAACCCGCTAATAGGTAATTCGTGAGTGTGAGGAAAACCATGAAGCACATTTGAGTTTTTGAAAGGATTAGATCCTTTCGACACCTTGTAATGATTGTATCAATTCAGATCCCTCAAGGGGACACATTGTAACCATGGATTCTACAAGTTGATTAATATAAAGAGGACCCCCATTTATTATATATATTGTTATCATGTTTACATTAAATTTTGCTTTTGAATGCTTAAATCAATAGGTGCAATTCATTTCCCTTTGTTATATGTGCCTTTTTTTGCTCTAAAAAGGTGATCATGGTGGGACCCTTGTACCATTCTATTTATACAAGTTTTAACTTTATTTTTACCATTAAAATGTTATAGGTTTTGGTCGTTCTAGCATGAAACAATTCCTTATTTCATAATTGGAACACACAGGGATGACCATGGTAGTCATTCCACCCTGGGATGGCTTCCAAATTGGTAACCTTCACACCCTAGGATGGCCACAAAATATGGAGCTTGCAACTCAAATTGACAGAAACAACAACAAACTTAGGCTTTCAAGATGAGTATATTGATCTTATTTTGCATCCTTGTTGTTCAGAGAAAGTTAAATTTAGTTTTTTATTTCTTTTCCTTGTTTTTTTGAAAAGTATATTTCATTTTTCTTAATCTCAAAAATAACAAAATGATGAAAAATAGGAAAAGAAAGTAATAATGCATTTGTGTGGTTTGATTTCTTGTGACCTACCTAATGGTTAGGTTTCCATATAGGGTATGCATTTTGTAGGTTCAATAATTTATTCAATACTTCTGAAAGTGAAACATTATTTTGCATTTAGTGAAGTTATCATTGAGTGCTCTTTTATTTTTACTTTTTTTAAGTTTAAAATAAACCACACACACCACATCACATTTAAACATCAGTGAGTTGGTACTTCATCCCCTATACATTTCTTTCCAGCATTTCATTTTCGGTATTTAATTAATTTATTTATTTACACTTAGTTTATTTAGTTTGGCTATAATGAAAATGCACAAACATCCCCTACCAAACTAAATACGGTACAACCAGATTCATTCCCCAACACTGTAGGCATATACTGTGCGTGACACTCATAATTTTACAGACTTACTGGATTGATAATTTATGGAAGAGAAATGAATGTTTTTCGGGACAAGAATTTATGCTCACCACATTGTAACCATGGATTCTACAAGTTGATTAATATAAAGAGGACCTCTATTTCTTATATATATTGTTATCATTTTTACATTAAATATCGCTTTTGAATGCTTAAATGAATAGGTGCAATTCATTTCCTTTTCTAGATGCATATTTTTTCCACTCTACACCCTTCACAATACAAATGAATCTCACACGAGTGATAAGAGGCTTTATACTAACAAATTTCCTAGTTCGCATGTCGTCATGCAAAATCTAGTCTAGTTCTCATGCCACCATGCAAACTCAGTTTGCATATCACCATGCAAACCTAGTATGCATGGTGCTATGCAAACCAAATATCATAACACAATATTCACATTTTATTCACTACTACAACTTCTTCCTCCTTTCCCACCACTATCTATACCAATTTTTTTACCTCTCATCACCATTTTATTCTATCAATCGACTCATCACCACATCACCACATTTAATCTACATCATTGCTAATTCCTCGCTTGATGGGTTATTCATTCACAAATCCGCTTTGCATGTGATCAAACAATCAAACATCCAAATCACAAATATCACATCTATCTACATTTTTTTTGCTTAAGATTATCTAAAGATAACAAAAACTCAATCCCAATCAAATATTTGTTAGATCACAAGAGCCATGTGCACTATCGGAAATATCTTAGTTTTATTTTGTATATCTATGGTGACCACATACAAAATATTATGCTTAATTCATCCATGCCACTTAGATTAAATGACTTGAAAAATGTCATCATGCGCTCATCAATCAATCAGAATCAAAAGTTTAAATAGGTAGTTGTTCTATTCATAATTGGACCACCTTGTGTTGGTCGTAAAAACAAAGCAGTCTTAAGTTGTCCTCATACAAAATTAGTACAATATTACATTTTTTTTACTAAATTGGCAAATCACTTGTTTTATCATTATGTTTCATCCACATTCATTCATTTACATTCATCGCCACATTCTTTGTCTTCTCAAAACATCTCACTACCTTCTTCCATCATATTTTTATCCTAAACTGTGTTTTACATAGCATAGTAAAAGGGGTAAATATAGACACCTAAAAGTCACTCATGCTCACCCATAGATACCTGTAGATCTGCATAGACAATAATCATTCTGCATAGGTATTCATAGGCCATCGTAGGTCATCATAGGCCATCATAGTCCATTGTGGGCCATCATAGGCCATCGTAGGCTGCCTTAGTTGTCCATAGGCACAAAACCCTATAAAACTATACAAAATACATCCAAAAAACCTCCTATTCTTAGGAAGGCTACCTACAATCCCATTAAGGCCATCTAATACTTTTTCTACACCTAATTATGGCCCCCATGGGATCATTCCCTACTTAAAACCCTAATTAGGGTAATTATGATTCTAATTTGCAAGTGAATTTCACTTAAAGCACACTTTATCATTAAATTAGGTTTAATTAGGGTTAAATGTCAAATTACACCTAAGTATATCCCCACAAATGTGTGCACACCAAATTAGTCAAGATATTTCCTAGGAAACCCTAACTCAACACTTACATAACCTAGGGATTAGTTAAATCTAGTTAACCCTAACCCTAGCTCACACATGTGTGAGGATAGGATCTTCCCCTTAGGGCATGGGAGAGGATGACTAATCTTACCACCTCAAAAATTCTAACCTAAGCATGCTAGGAATTGAATCTAGGGTCTAGTACACCTAAATACCCCCCTTAACCTTGGTTTTCCCTATAAATAGTGGACCCATCCCCTCATTTATATCTCTCTCACTTTTATTTAACATACCTAGACTCTACCAAAATTGTGTTAGAATCCCTTCAAAAAATTTTACATCAAGAAAATAGTAATAGACATCATCTACAACCTATTCATACACTAAATTTGTAGCAACAATCAACAAAAACTTAGTTCGTAGCCCAACCTATGAACCAGGGATCTAGTTTGCATGCTACCATGCAAACCAGTCCTATAGTAGATTTACAACATCAAATCAGGTATATATCGGTTCTAAATAGTTTTATAGCATTTGCATTAACTTTGATTATGTTTTTATTCATATTTTATTTGATTTGTCTTCATAACTATGGGCATTTACCAAGGTAACTTTCTAAACATGCTAACTCCCTTTTGAAGGCCCAAAGTAGGTACAAAAGGACAAAATCAAACATAACTACCAGTGGCACACACACACAAAAGTCCACCTTCACTGAGGGCACCATAAGACACTAGAAAATGTTCTCAAATTCATGTGGAAAAAGGGATAAAAACCTTCTCAAGAGGAAGCTCATTTTGTAACCCTAATTTTAGATTAATAAAATGGAATTTAGCACAAATTGGATTTCCATGTGTTACAGTTGCAATACCTTATTGTAATACCATATTACCCATCCAAATATAAAATTTTTAGGATTAAGTTAGCCCTTGGCCTCATCTAACCAATGAAATTCCTTCTCAAGAGTAGCTAGATGATCTAATTTCTTCCCATCAATACAAAAATCATCTAGACGAAAATTGATAAAATTTTTAATGTAAAGTTCAAATACCTTATTCATCAGTCATTATAAAGATGTAGGTGCACTGCATAACCTGAAGGATAGCACTTTATAGGTAAAGGTTGTTGGCAATTTTGGGTACTTTGGGTACATTGCCTTTGCTCAAGTATATAAGTTGTCATTGATGTCAAGAAGCTCTTGAAGGAATTTGATTTGATGTCAAATAACTTGTTTTGATGAAGGTTACGACATGACAGTTTCAAAGGTCTTTTGTAAACCCCAAGTTGGAAGGTTTAAAGATTACAGGTGGATGCATTAGTTTACTGCATTTGGGTCCAGGAGGAAGTATTTATTTAATAATTAAAAACCTTGTTAAGGTTTCTTTTAATTATTTTTTAATAAATATTAATTTATTGTTTGCATTGGGTTCTCCTAACCCATGGTGCAAATGTCTTAACTTTGTTGGCGCTATGTTCTAAGATTGTGGGCGCTAGCCAAGACATCCGTAGAAATGTTAAAATCCTCACCGATGTCAAGAGTTTACGAGAAATATGCATATAAATCTCCCACGATGAATATCAAAGATTATCCCATCCGCATTTTCGAAAAGTGTTGCTCGCTATGATTTCGCGATCTGATGTTCGATTTCTTCTTCACTGAGATTTTGTGATCCACTATTCGGATATCCATCGTTCATTTTTTGTATCCGTCGTAAGGTTTCATAGTCGTCGTTCGTGTCAGAATACAGGGAGGCCTGTTGTTTATTTTAGTCCTAGCGTAGAAGGTACAAGGGAAACAGAGTGAGGTTTAAACCTCACCGGATGCCTTTGGCGCATTGGTAGCAGCTAGGCTATTGGCGCGCTACCCGAATGGGAGGTTCCATGTTCAAATAACGTGAAAGAGTTTTTTATTCATTGAAGTGGATGCAACGGGTGGTGTTAGAGTTCGTGCGCAATTTCTCCATAGCGTGATTTTTGGTGTTGGCCAAGGTATTTTCGAAATTAAATTTTTCTAGTGTATTTTGCAGATGGAGGAAATTTATTAGAGAGAAAAACAACTTAGGAGTTATAAGGAGTTTGAAGCTTGCTTTATTTTGATAAAATATTCTTTTTAAGGTGTTGTTTGCATTATATTATTGCATTCTTATGAGAGATAAAATTTATTGTTGATAAGACTATAAGGGAGAAATAAGGTGTATAAGGGATAAATATTTCTTGTAATGTTGAGAGTGCTTTTGGTTGATTATGGAAATTAAAGCATGATGTTTTAAGGTTAGAATTGCTTCTTGTGTGAAAGTGTGAAACCTTAAGTGGGAAGCTTTGAGATTGACATTATATTTCATTAAATTGGTTATAATCAAGCTATTCTTTACTTGGTTAAAGTGTTGGGCTTACTTCTTTGTTGATGATTTGAAAAGCTGTTTTGTGCTTGGTGATTTGAGTTGGTGGATGCTTTTTGTTCAAATAATGTTGGAGAGAAAAGGAGTTCTACTTGTTTCCTTTTCTAATGTTGATTGTGAAATGCTTCAAGGTTGTGTTTTGAGTTAAATGGTGTTGATTGAACCTTGGTTGATAAGCATTGTTGTTGAAGCCCTAATTGATGGTGAAAAGAACATGAGTATCATTGTTATGTGATTATTTGCATAGTTGGCAATTGTTGGGGTTTCATGTTCTTGAAAGAAAGCATTCTATCCTATCCATTTTAGATATTGAGTTGAGTTTTTAGATTTGAGATTGAGATTGAGTTGAGTTGATTTGAGTTGAGTTTTGAGATTGGGAGTTGAGTATAGAACATATTGAGTCTCTAACAATTCTCTTTATGCTTCTATGAGTTTGAAAAATCACATTGGGTCTCTAACAATTCACTTTGTGATTTCCTACTAAGAATTTTTTTCTTGGTGAGCTTGCTGAGTTTTTGGATAGGTTCCGGTGGGGACTTGTGAGTAGTTTTTGGACAGGTTTCGGTGGGGACTTGTGAGCAGTATTTTGGACAGGTTTCAGTGGGGACTTGTGAGCAGTTTTTGGATAGGTTTCGATGGGGAATTGTGAGAAGTTTTGGATAGGTTCCGGTGGGGACTTGTGAGCAGTTTTTGGATAGGTTTCGATGGGGACTTATGAGCAGATTTGGACAGGTCATAGCAGAGGAATTGTGAGCTAAGTTTGATAGTTCTATCAGATAACTTGAGGACAGAGGTGCACTAGTTGTATGAGAAGAACCTAAGGATAGATTTGGCAAGTCTTTGAGAAGGCTTTTATGTAGAGGATTGATTTGTTCAAGAGTTGGACAGATCTGACAGACAGAGGAAGACTTGTACTAGACCGACTAATTATGTTTGGTACAGGTTGCTGAGCTGCTATGGACGTGATCATAGAAGGCAGAGGTCTCTTAGGCTAAGCATTGAGGATAAGAGGTCTTTGATGGAAAGGAGTTCCACGTGCTGGCAAGAGGTAGAGGCAGTTGATCTTCTGAGGGATCATTTCCAGAGCAGAGGGGAAGGTATCTCCTTTGAGCATAGGCTCATAAATTCTAATTAGAGGAAGGTATCTTCTTTGAGCAGAGGCTCATAAATTATGATTAGGGGAAGGTATCTCCTTTGAGCAGAGGCTCATAAATTCTGATTGGGGGAAGTTATCTCCTTTGGGCCGAGGCTCATAAATATTGTAATTGGGAAGGATTCCCAAAGAACTTTGAGATAACTTTTAGAGAAAAGTTTTGTGGACGTAGCCCGACCATTCTGGGTGAACCACGTTAAAATTGGTGTCACTTTGTGGATGATATTGTGCATTGCTTTGATATTTATTTGGGTATATTTCTTTACTATTTTTAAGTATAATGGAAAAAGTAAAAAGAGGTCTTATACTATTCACCCCCTCCTCTCAGTATAAGCTTGTGTTCTTCAATTGGTATCAGAGCGGGTGCCTTCGAAAATTTTAATAGCTTGAAGGAAAAGCTAGTAAAGAACACAATGGATCATTCAAGTGGTAATGTAGCACCTATTCTTGATGGGTCAAATTTTGGTCATTGGAGTGCAAGGATGAAGGTTCATCTAATGGCACTTGGGAATGACGTTTTGGAAGTGATTGAAGATGAGTACACTATTCCTGAACATGGTCCTAATACTAAAGAAGAAAGGCTCCTACATCATAGCAATTCAAAAGCAATGAATGCAATCCTAAAAGGCTTATAGAAAGCAGATCTCACCAAAGTGATTCACTACAAGACAACTAGTGAAATGTGGAAATAGTTGAAGGTGGTTCATATAGGTGATACAAATGTTAGAAAGGCCAAGTTGAGACACTTCAAAGGTATTTTTGAACAACTCAAGATGAATGATGATGAAAATATTAGTGACTACATGCTTCGTATGGATGAGGTTGTTAACTCCATGAAAGAATTAGGTCTTGAGCTTTCTGAAAATGATGTTTGTGATAAGATTTTAAGATCTCTTCCTAATAGATTTAGTGAAAATATTTTTGTTATTGAGGAAGCTAAATATTTGGATAAGTTGAAAAAGGATGAGATCCATAGTATACTTGCAGAATTTGAGTTAAGAACTCAAGTGAAGGTTGATGTCAAGAAAGAGGCAGCTTTCAAGGCTACCAAGAAATCCAAGGGTAAACAACTTCAAGATAGTGATGAGTCTTCTAGTGATGAAGAGGCATATTATAGCAAGAAAGGCAAGTTCTCTAGAAAGCACAAAAGTATGAAAAATATAAGATGTTTCAAATGTGGAAAGTTTGGTCATTATGCTACTGATTGTACTGTTCCCAAGAATGAAAGTGATGAAGATAAACAGGATTCTAAGAGCAAGGATTCTAAAAAGCACAAGCATCACAAGAAAAATAAATATGAGCACAACAATCAAGGAAAGAGGTATTCTCATAAGCACAAGAAGAGTTTCTACCTAGACAAAGAAAGTAAGTGTTCTAGTAGTGATAGTGAAATTTCTTCAAGTGATGATGAAAATGAGATGTTGTTCATATCAAAAAAAGAGGAAGAACCGAAACATAGATTCATTATCATGAAATGTCTTAGATGTGGAAACTTTGGTCACCTTGAGGATGATTGCACAAATAATGATTTGGTTTCTAGTATGTATGAGGATGCTTCAGAAAACTATAAGGAAGATGCATGTATGATTTTTGAAAAGGGTAGCACCTCTAGTGGTAAGAAATCTGAAAAAGGCTTTGATGATTCAAAAAGCAAACAAATAAAGGAAGATATAGAAGAAGGTGAAGTAGATCTTAAAGGTGAACTTATTAGTGCTCTTAGTGCTTTTAAAAAGGAAAGAAAGAATAATGCTAGACTCAAGGATAAGTTATATGAATGTTGTATGGAGAGATATGATCTTATAGAAAGTCTTGACTTCTCTATAGCTAAGACACAGTAACTCAAGGATGAGTTAGAGTCTAAGGTTCTTGAGTATAGTGAGTTAGAACAGAAAATGGCTTCTTTGAAAGAGGAAACTAAAGAGTACAAGGTTAAGCTTTACGGGTTTCAAGATAGCTCCAAAAAGGTTAAGTCACTCATCAAAGGTCAAAGAAAGACAACAGATAAAACAGGCCTTGGTTTTGTTAAGCCACACAAGGAACAAGTTGGAGAGTCTAGTAAGAGACTCCAAAAGGAAGAGAGTTCTGATGAGGAAAGTATTTCAGAAAAGGAGTCCTTGAATGATAGATGCACAAAAATAGAAAACAGAATTCAGAATGAGAAGAAGTTTTCAGAACCTAAGAGGTCAAATAAAGGAAAGTTTCAAGGTAGATGTTTTGCTTGTCATAGGTTTGGTCACATGGCTTCACATTGCATGGCTCAAGTGAAGAAGGTAAATGATAGTTTTAGAAGTGCTAGTTACTTTCAAGGGTATTTCTACTCTTGTCAACAGTTTGGGCACAAGGTAGTTTATTGCAAGGCAAATAACAGGAATAGGTTTGGTCAGAACAAGTTTGGCCAGAACAGGTTTGGTCAGAATAGGTTTGGCCAAAACAGGTTTGGTTAGAATAGGTTTGGTCAGAACAAGTTTGGTCAAAACTAGTGGATTCAAAGATCAGGTTTACCTCAGAGAAACAACATCGTCAAGTGTTTCAAGTGCAACAATGAAGGTCACATAATTAGACAATGTAGAGCTAAAATTCCAAAATACAGGAATAGGAACAGTGGCATGATCAGGTCCAAGGATCAAGGCATGGACAAGAACAGGGATGAGAACAAGAACAATAACAGTGACAAGAATAAGAATATGGGAAAAGACTTCAAGAGAAGGCCCGAAAAGGAAGTTATAGACGCTGATGATGATCAGTGCCTAATGGGAGTTTTACTCCCACCCCAGAATTAATCACCTCATCAGGAGGTGGGGGAGGGACTAAGCTAAGAGGCTCATTCTTAGTCCCGAGCCCCAAAGGTGACCATTTGCCATTGATGACAAAGGGGGAGAGATATGAGTAAGGGGGAGAGCTTCAAGTCAGGGGGAGAAAAACTTCAAAGGAATATTCTCAGTTGTTAGCACAATTGGTTTCAGTTTTGGCTCTTAAGAAGTGTTTTCAGTAAAGGTTTGCCATCAATGACAAAGGGGGAGATTGTTGGCAATTTTGGGTACTTTGGGTACATTGCCTTTGCTCAAGTATATAAGTTATCATTGATGTCAAGAAGCTCTTAAAAGAATTTGATTTGATGTCAAATAACTTGTTTTGATGAAGGTTACGACATGACAGTTTCAAAGGTCTTTTGTAAACCCCAAGTTGGCAGGTTTAAAGATTACATGTGGATGCATTAGTTTAATGCATTTGGGTCCAGGAGGAAGTATTTATTTAATAATTAAAAACCTTGTTAAGGTTTCTTTTAATTATTTTTTAATAAATATTAATTTATTGTTTGCATTGGGTTCTCCTAACCCATGGTGCAAATGTCTTAACTTTGATGGCGCTATGTTCTAAGATTGTGGGCGCTAGCCAAGACCTCCGTCGACGTGTTAAAATCCTCGTCGACATCAATATTTTATGGGAAATATGCATATAAATCTCCCACAATGAATATCAAAGATTATCCCATCCGCATTTTTGAAAAGTGTTGCTCGCTGTGATTTCACGATTTGATGTTCGATTTCTTCTTTGTTGAGATTTCGTGATCCACTGTTCGGATATCCGTCGTTCATTTTTTGTATCCACCGTAAGGTTTCATCATCGTCGTTTACGTCAGAAGACAGGGAGGCCTGCTATTTATTTTAGTCCTGACATAGAAGGTACAAGGGAAACAGAGTGAGGTTTAAATCTCACTAGACGCCTTTGGCACACCGGTAGCGGCTAGGTTGTTGGCGCGCTACCCGAATGGGAGGTTTCACATTCGAATAACGCAAAAGGGTTTTTTCTTCATTGAAGTGGATGCAGCAGGTGGTGTTAGAGTTCGTGCGCAATTTCTCCATAGCACGATTTTTGGTGTTGGCCAAGGTATTTTTGAAATTAATTTTTGCTAGTGTATTTTGCGGATGGAGGAAGTTTATTAGAGAGAAAAATAGCTTAGGAGTTATAAGGAGTTTGAAGCTTGCTTTATTTTGATAAAATATTATTTTTAAGGTGTTGTTTGCATTATATTATTGCATTATTATGAGAGATAAAATTTATTGTTGATAAGACTATAAGGGAGAAATAAGGTGTATAAGGGATAAATATTTCTTGTAATGTTGAGAGTGCTTTTGGTTGATTATGGAAATGAAAGCATGATGTTTTAAGGTTAGAATTGCTTCTTGTGTGAAAGTGTGAAACCTTGAGTGGGCAGATTTGAGATTGACATTAGCTTTCATTAAATTGGTTATAATCAAGCTATTATTTACTTGGTTAAAGTGTTGGGCTTACTTCTTTGTTGATGATTTGAAAAGTTGTTTTGTGCTTGGTGATTTGAGTTGGTGGATGCTTTTTGTTCTAATAATATTGGAAAGAAAAGGAGTTCTACTTGTTTCCTTTTCTAATGTTGATTGTGAAATGCTTCAAGGTTGTGTTTTGAGTTAAATGGTGTTGATTGAACCTTGGTTGATAAGCATTGTTGTTGAAGCCCTAATTGATGGTGAAAATAACATGAGTATCATTGTTATGTGATTCTTTGCATAGTTGGCAATTGTTGGGATTTCATGTTCTTGAAAGAAAGCATTCTATCCTATCCATTTCAGATATTGAGTTGAGTTTTCAGATTTGAGATTGAGATTGAGCTGAGTTGATTTGAGTTGAGTTTTGAGATTGGGAGTTGAGTATAGAACATATTGAGTCTCTAACAATTCTCTTTATGCTTCTATGAGTTTGACAAATCACATTGGGTCTCTAACAATTCACTTTGTGATTTCCTACTAAGAAAGTTTTTCTTGGTGAGCTTTTTGAGTTTTTGGATAGGTTCCGATGGGGACTTGTGAGCAGTTTTTAGACAAGTTTCGGTGGGGACTTGTTAGTAGTTTTTGGACAGGTTTCGGTGCGGACTTGTGAGCAGTTATGGACAGGTTCCGGTGGGGACTTGTGAGCAATTTTTGGATAGGTTTCTATGGGGACTTGTGAGCAAATTTGGACAGGTCCTAGCAGAGGACTTGTGAGCTAATTTTGATAGTTCTATCAGAGAAATTGAGGATAGAGGTGCATTGGTTCTATGAGAAGAACCTGAGGATAGATTTAGCAAGTCTTTGAGAAGGCTTGTATGAAGAGGATTGATTTTTTCAAGAGTTGACCAGATCTGACAGACAGAGGAAGACTTGTACTAGACTGACTGACTGTGTTTGGTACAGGTTGCTGAGCTGATGTGGATGTGATCATAGAAGGCAGAGGTCTCTTAGGCTAAGCATTGAGGATAGTGGTGGAAAGGATTTCCACGTGCTGGAAAGAGGTAGAGGTAGTTGATTTTCTAAGGGATCATTTCCAAAGAAGAGGGGAAGGTATCTCCTTTGAGCAGAGGCTCATAAATTTTGATTGGGGGAAGGTATCTCCTTTGAGCAGAGGCTCATAAATTTTGATTGGGGGAAGGTATCTCCTTTGAGCAGAGGCTCATAAATTCTGATTGGGGGAAGGTATCTCCTTTGGACCGAGGCTCATAAACATTGTAATTGGTAAGGATTCCAAAATAACTTTGAGATAACTTTTAAAGAAAAGTTTTGTGGACGTAGCCCAGCTATTCTGGGTGAACCACGTTAAAATTGGTGTCACTTTGTGGATGATATTGTGCATTGCTTTGATATTGCTTTGGGTATATTGCTTTACTATTTTGAAGTATAATGGAAAAAGTAAAAAGAGGTCTTATACTGTTCACCCCCCACCCTCTCAGTATAAGCTTATGTTCTTCAAAGGTACCCATATATTGGTCAAGATTTTAGCCACTACATCCATGTAAAACACTACAACACTTTTATCATGCAACCTCATACAAAATCTTATATAAGAAGGGAAGTGGGTAATGGATTTTATTTGTAGTCTTATTTAGCTTCCAGTGATCAATATATAAACATAATATCCCATTTTTATTCCTTACAATAATTATTGGGGATACCCACTCTTAGTTGTCTACTAAAAAATGAATTCTTTATCTAATAACTTCTCTATCTCTTCCTTGAAAAATTGAATTTATTTGAATCTATGTGTTGTTTAATTTGATTTATAGTTTTAGCATCATTGATCAAATATATGTTATATTTCATCAAATATACTTATTATAACTCTTTGTGATCAAAAGTGAACAAATGGATATACCTATAGAATGTCCACAAGTATTTTTTTATCTTCTATTACATGCCTAATGTGTATGTTTTATAATTGGTTATCCTTATATTCCTTTGAAAACTAATTTGTATGATCCATTGGAACATCACAAAGGATTTTATCCATTAAGACATCCATCTTGCTTGTACTGGTATAATTTTAGATTATTTACTTGCTTTCTTCCTTGTTTCTATTATCCTCAATGTATGAGGTTGATATGACACATTTATCTTCTCTTGATTTGGGCCATGGGATTTTATTAATCATGACCATACTAACAACATTAGATAATATGTTGAACCATATTTTATGACTTGAAAATATGCCACATAGGTCACTCCCATGACTAAATATGCTACATCAAATATTACCACTAGTTTTGTTTTTCCTTTATTTAAGGATCTAAAATTTAGGTTATATTGGTGATATATCGCTAGTTCTAATGAAATCAAAGTAGATTTTTTCATTATATTAACAACTCCACCATCTAACATGACATTAGGAATATAAATACCTTGCACAAGGCTTCAACTTGTGGAGCATATGGGATAATTGATAAAGTAAATATAATTACTTCAACCTTCCTTCTCCATCTAGTACTGAGTCCACAATGTATATCCCTTTATTTTTTTAATGATAATGCTAGTAGCTACCCATACATGATGTTGGAATTTTGCTTCAACATATCCTCTGTAATTGAGCATTATGCTTGGCCTACTGAGATTGAAAAATCTTGAACTTCCAATTTTATTCTCTTTTTTTGGTATATTATTTCTTTGTTTTGGCCTCCATTTCTTCATTGGGATTCTTATCATTAGCTCTGTTTGTTTCCATTGCATCAAACTATTCTTCATTATCCTAAACAAGATCAACAAAGTTAACTAGAGATTTGTATTTCTCATTACTCTTTGTTTCTAACATAGATGCCTTATTAGGGTAATTTATGTTGTAATTCCCTTTCTCTTTGCACTTGTAGTAGAATTATTTAGATAAATTCTACATAATAATTTTATCGTTGGTTTGGGATCCTTGTGTTTTTATGTCCTTTCCTTACAAAAAATTGATTGTACGTTGTCCCATAGTTTTAATTAGATCTTCTAATTTTGTTACATAAGGAGATGAAGATGGACAAAATATTGATATTGGTGCTAGAATTACTATTGCTACTTGGTGAGAAGAAATATTGTTATAAAAATAGTCATTTCCTTTTCATTAATTATCAATCCAGTAGTTCATAAACTTGTGAGTGCCATGCATAGTATATGCTTGTAGTGTGGGGAATGAGTCCCTCCGTACCTATTGGTTAGGTGTGGGGATTTTTTGTTTGTGTATTTTTATTTCATCCAAACCCAACAAAACTAAGTAAAGAAAAATAAATAAACATAAATTAAGATGGTGTAAATAAACACATGGCTAAAAGGATATTGCAAGAATTTAAACACACTTGCAGAAATGAATAAAGCAAGAAATTCATACGTGCAGAATAAAAGTAGTAAATTGCAAAAATAAATAAAGCAAGAAATAAATACAAAAAAATAATAAAGCAAAAATAAAATAAATAGGGGAGGATTACTGCTTGGAGTGGGCCCAAGCTCCCATAGATGGTTTACCCAGTTGACTACGTAAAAGTCACACTCTTAATCCATGTAAATAAAAGAACACTCAAAAACTTTATTAATAAATTATGCAATACACTTGGATATTTAGAATTGATCCTCTTAGGAATGGCCTACGTTCTTATATAGAATGCAACCGATACCGTTACAAAAATATATTGGTCTATTTTTATTTGCTATGACCGATTCACACATAGTTTTTATTTTCTTCTATTTAAAGCACGATTGTTTTATTTTAATCACCAAAGGATAAGCATAATGCTCCTTAGGTGTATACAATAAACTATTTCTAAAAATGGTGCTTTTATTAAAAACTACATGGTCAATCGATCAATCAGTCAACCATCAATATTTAGAATATAAGCACTTATTCTATTTTAACCATAATTCATGATTTAAATTTAATATGCATAGATAAGAATGATTCTCCCTTATATTTTTGCAATAACTTCCTTAAAAATTGCATGGTCAATTGGTCAACCGATCAACATTGAATTGGTCAATTGATCAACTAGTCAACCGATCAACATTGAATTGGTTAACTGGTCAATGTTGAATTGGTCAATAGATCAACGTTGAATTGGTAAATCAGTCAATGTTTGAATATAGATCCTATATTCCCACTGGATATAGGTCCTTTCTAGCTTATCATTGAAATATAGGTACAAATATACAGACATCGAGATACAGGTGCCTACCTGCTACTAGAATATAGGTGCTTGCTTGTTATTAGAATACAAATACTAGGTTACAGGTGTCTGCCTACCACTGGAATACAAGCATCTTCCTACTTCTGGAATATAAGCATCTACCTACTAATGTAATACATGTGCTTGCATACTACTTGAATATAGGTGCTAGGATACAAGCACATGCCTATATGAAGAACACAAGCTTATACTAAGAGGTGGGGTGAACAGTATAAGACCACTTTTTAATTTTATTTCCAAATAAATATTATGCAATGTGTAGATAGAAATATCATTAGAAATAAAAATGTTTCCATCAATGCTCAACAGTAAATATCACATAACAATGATACTCATGTTCTCTTCAACTCCTAGTTCAAGTTCTTTGCACAACCATTGGCTTCAACAATAATGCTTATAAAACAATCTTCACATAACAATGATACTCATGTTCTTTTCAACTCCTAACTCAAGTTCTTCACACAACCAATGGCTTCAACAACAATGCTTATAAAACAATATTCACATAACAATGATACTCATGTTCTTTTCAACTCCTAACTCAAGTTCTTCACACAACCAATGGATTCAACAATAATGCTTATGAAACAAGTTTTTAACAACAACTCTTTATTCCAAAAAACCTTGAAGCATTAACTAAAACACTAACCCCAGAAAACCTTGAAGCATTAACTAAAACACTCACTAAACAATGTAGAATCAACTCTCTTTCGGAAAACCACAATAATGAATTAAACTTCAATAAGACTCTCAAAATGGAACCTAAGAAATTCATTTTCTCTCCAAAGTTATTTTCAAAAACCAACCAATCAACTCAAACAAGGAAGAATTTTGCCCATACCTTTTTGCTTGGTGGTAAAGAATAGATCTCAAAACCTGTTTCAATCACACTCAATTTTCCTTTACAACTTCAATGGTTAGGTAGAAAAATCTTCACTTAAAAACCCCTTGTAAATACTTGCACAATAATTATTTTTATACAAAGATAACAAGTATTATATACACCTTATAATCTCCACAATCTCAAAATATAACACCCAAAATAAGCCTTTAGGAAACACTTCATAGATCTTCAATTCAAACTAATTTATCACCTTATTACTCCAATTTAAAAGAATATTTCTCTTTTTATAAATCACAAATCAACACATAAACAATTTTATTTCACCCCTTATGTCTCCTTATCACTAATTTATGGCCAAGTAAAGAACTTTCTAAAATCCCTTATAACTCCTAATACAATCTTTAATCAAATTTTAGGCAATAAAAAATTTATTAAAAAAATTACCTTGGCCTCCATGGGTTTCGAACCCTTAACCTTTGCATTTGTGAACAACCCACCACCTATGATCAATGCACATTAAGAGCTTAAAAGCTCTTAGCACAATTTATTCCTCTCCTGGCGCCCGAACAAAAGAATGCAAATAAAAAACTTTCCTTTGGTGCTACCAGTTCGCGGGATTCGATTGTGGGTTAGTTCTTCCACTCATGACTTCGCATAACGTGCACTACCAATGGGCAACCACATCCAACATGCCTTAAATAGTTAATCATCTTCATTTTAAACCTTGCACATAAGATAAAAACCTTTTGTCTTCTTCCTCAACCGAAACAACGAATCACACAATAAAGTTTTCCTTGGTCGCATTAATCAAAATTGATGAGGGATAATTTGTAAAGTCCTTTGGCCACCCTTTTATACATGATGCCTCCATAGTATTCAAATGTCAATGCTCCAAATTATTCGATGACGTCAGCATTAAAACAAATTTATAAATGGCGCTTTAATTTTGATAATGTCAGCCCATTTAACATTTATAATTTATAAATGATCTAAATTCTAAGGAATTTAAAGTTTATAAATTATAATTATAACCTTTGGCTTTTAACACCTTCCTTGGGTTAAATTTGAAAACCCTTTTAACTTATGCTCTCATATAATATTAAAATATTATGGAGCCCTTTTGCCTTTAACTTCTACACTCTTGAAGCTTCTTCCTGGATATTAGTGATAACTTTGACGACTTTATTTCTTGTTGAATTCCTTCAAATTATGATGACTTCATCCGGTGACATAAATGACAACTTTTAATTAGGGAATCAAAATGTCCAACAATATCCCCCTTTGTCATTGATGGCAACCCAAATTATTTTTACCAAAAACTTGACCTTTCTTTTATTTTGCTCCCCCTGGGACACTTCTCCCCCTGGATCAATGCTCTCTCCAAGTATCAAGTCTCTCCCCCTTACTCAAATATCTCCCCATTTGTCATCAATGGCAAAGCGTCACCTTTGGGGCTTAGGGCTAAGAATGAGCCTCTTAGCTTATCCCCTCCCCAAACTCCTCTTGATGTGGTTAATTTCGGGGTGGGAGTATTTATACTCCTAGAAAGCACTATTCTTTTCCTTTATCCTCTTTTATTCTTATCTAAATTTTTTTATTCCTATGATTATTTCTATCCATGTCCATGTTCTTGTCCATTTCAACATTCTTAGTCCTGTTCTTGTTCATGTTCCTCCTTGTTTCTAGAATATATGCTCTACACCACTTTTTTGTGTGACCATCATTATTGCACTTATAACACTTAATGTTATTATTCCTTGGAGGTGCAAATGTCTTAGGATTTTTCTTAGTGAAGCCATTTCCTCTTCTGTCATGAACCCTATAATTCATTGCCTTGTGACCAAACTAATTACATGAAAAACATCTTCCATTGAAGTTTCCTTTTCTTGACCTCATTAGTATCCTATTATTATTGTTGTTCCATCTGCATATTCTTTGTGCATTGTTCCTATTTTTTTTGAAATATCCATTGTCCAACTCATCTCTAATGTCTCACTTTCTTTTACACTATCTTATTCTGAGGTATCTTCATCTGAAGTTTCTTCTTCCCCAAAACTTGAGGTTGAATCTCCTTCCTGTTTCTTTTGAGCTTGTTCAAAACCAAGACCTTTTTTGTTTGTTGAAATTATTTGTACCTTGATCATCTTATAAAAGTTATTTGAGCTATTTTTTAACCCTTTCATGTTGACCTTGGAGTCTTTTAAATCTTCTCTTAGTAGAGCCACTTCTTGTGCTAACTTATCACATTCTAAGATCTTTGCTTCTAACGTATCTTTGAACCTTTTTATGTTAGCCTTTGATTTTTCTAAATCCTCTATAAGAAGGGTTATGCATAGTGGCTATTTATCGCCAAATTGGATAAAATTAGGATTTTCATAAATTTAAATTGGCTAATATTTTGGACCCTTGACCATGGCCCATTAGCCAAAAAATTCTGGGTGCAAACTTTTTTTTGGGTCGTTTTGCCCCAATTTTATAATAATTTGACCATTTTAAGTTTAAATTTCCAACATTACCCCTAATAATAATGAACCTTATACATGCATTTGGACACTATTCACCTGGATTTTGAAACTAATTCACTAAAATGTTCTCAATCAATATCTCGAGAATCCTTCCCTATTACACCCTATTACAATATTTATGGACCTATGTCCAAAGGAGACACCAATAACCTAAATTAAGTTCATGGATATCTATCCATAGGAGAAATACTTCTCCTCTGTTCTAGCTAGTGATCTTCTAGAAGACTACTGTCTCCACTTCATTGGCCTATGGATATCTCTCCACTGAAGACTCTTATCCCCACTTAGAAGACATGTCCTCACTATGTTGGCTTATGGATCTCTATCCATTGGATACTACTATCCTCTTTACTTTGTCACCTCCAAAGCTCTATATAAAATAAACATAGTCCTTTTATCTAGTACAAATATGTTCAACAAGTCCACATAAAACTTGTTCAAATATGCTCAACAAGTCCACACATAACTTGCTCAAATCTGCTCAAACAAGTCCATATAGAACTTGCTCATATCTACTCAATAGGTCTACTCAGAACCTACTAAAATCTGCTCAATAGGTCCACTCAGGACCTGCACAACTTTGCTCAATAGGTCCACTCAGAACCTATCCAAATATGCTCAAAAAGTCCACACATAACTTGTCCAAATCTACTCAACAAGTCCACATAGAACTTATCCAAATCTATTCAAAAAATCCACATAGAACTTGTCCAAATTTGCACAATTAGTGCACACATAAATTTATCCAAATATGCTCAACAAGCTTGTCCAATATGCTCAATAAGTCCACATAGAACTTATCCAAATTTGTATGCAAGCTTCCACAAAATCTCATACAAAATCAATCCACAAGTCTTCCCAAAGACTTGCCTCAAATATGCTTAACAAGTCCACATAGAACTTGTCCAATCTCATAGAAACATAAAGAGAATTGTTAGAGACCCAATATGTTTCAAATCAATGCTCAGTCTCAACTCAAATCAGAATATAGAATAGTTTGTTTTATGGAACTTGAAAAATCACATCACACATCCACTTGACTAGGCTCAACCAACTCTACTCAACTAATCACTTAATGAAACACTCATTTCTCACAAACCGTATTCTAATCATATAAACACCAACTAAAAATATTTCCAACAATGCTCAAAAATAAATATCACATAACAATGATACTCATGTTCTCTTCAACTCCTAGTTCAAGTTCTTTGCACAACCATTGGCTTCAACAATAATTCTTATAAAACAATATTCACATAATAATGATACTCATGTTCTTTTCAACTCCTAACTCAAGTTATTCACACAATTAATGACTTCAACAACAATTCTTATAAAACAATATTCACATAAAAATGATACTCATGTTATTTTCAACTCCTAACTCAAGTTCTTCACACAACCAATGGCTTCAACAATAATTCTTATAAAACAAGGTTTTAACAACAACTCTTTATTCCAGAAAATCTTGAAGCATTAACTCAAACACTCACTAAGCAATGTAGCATCAACTCTCTTTCAGAAAACCACACTCATCAATTAACCTTCAATAAGACTCTCAAAAGGGAACCTAAGCAATTCCTTTTCTCTCCAAAGTTGTTTTCAGAAACCAACCAATCAACTCAAACAAGGAAGAATTTTACCCATACCTTTTTGCTTGGTGGTAAATAATAGATCTCAAAACCTATTTCAATCACACTCAATTTTCCTTGACAACTTCAATGGTTAGGTAGCAAAATCTTCACTTTAAAACCCCTTGTAAATACTTGCACAATAATTATTTTTATACAAATATAACAAGTCTTATATACACCTTATAATATCCATAATCTCAAAATATAACACCCAAAATAAGCCTTTACGAAACACTTCACAGATATTCAATTCAAACTAATTTATCACCTTATTACTCCAATTTAAAAGAATATTTCTCTTTTTATAGATCACAAATCAACACATAAACAATTTTCTTTCACCCCTTATGTCTCCTTATCACTAATTTATTACCAAATAAAAAACCTTTTAAACTCCCTTATAACTCCTAATACAATATTTAATCAAACCTTAGGCAATAAAAAATTTATTTAAAAAATTACCTTGGCCTCCACGGGTTTCGAACCCTTAACCTCTGCCTCCGCGAATGCCCTAGCCGTGGGCTCCACAACCACATGCGCTCAACGCATGTTAAGAGCTTAAAAGCTCTTAGCACAATTTATTCCTCTCCTGGCACCCGAATGAAAGAATGTAAATAAAAAACCTTTCCTTTGGCACTACCACTTCGTGGGATTCGAACGCGGGTTAGTTCTTCCACTAATGCCTTCACAAAACATGTGCTACCAATGGACCACCACATCCAACGTGCCTTAAGCAATGAATCCTCTTCATTTTAAACCTTGCACATAAGACAAAAACCTTTTGTCTTCTTCCTCAACCGAAACAGTGAATCACACAATAAATTTTTCCTTGGTCGCATTAATCAAATCGATGAGGGATAATTTGTAAAGTCCTTTGGCCACCCTTTTATACACGATGCCTCCATAGTCTTCGAACATCGATGCTCCAAATTTTTCGATGACATCGACATTAAAACAAATTTATAAATGGTGCTTTAATTTTGATGACATTAGCCCATTTAACCTTTATAATTTATAAATGATTTAAATTCCAAGGAATTTAAATTTTATAAATTATAATTATAACCTTTGGCTTTTAAGGCCTTCCTTGGGTTAAATTTGAAAACCCTTTTAACTTATGCTCTCATATAATATTAAAATATTATGGAGCCCTTTTGCCTTTAACTTCTGCACTGTTGAAGCTTCTTCCTGGATATTAGTGATAACTTTGACGACTTTATTTCTTGGCTGAATTCCTTGACATTAATGATGACTTCATCCCGTGACATCAATGACAACTTTTACTTAGGGACTCAAAATGTCCAACAAAATATAGGTGCTAAGATATAGGTACCTATCTATTGCTAGAATATAGATGCTTATTTCTACCATTCACCATAGTTATCTTCAAGGTGTCTTCATGCATTGCTAGGTCTAAATGGTATGTTGACTAAAAAATGTCAAATTAGTAGCAAAAACCTGCATCTATGCATATTTTCCACTAAAAATACCAGTCAAGCATAATACTTTATTTTCTATTAAATATATGCAATAATTATACAAAAATGCATTTCTAGTGTTAAATATGCCATATAATACCCCTTTAAAACATGCATAAAAATGAGCATTTTTGGTGCTCATCACCCCCAATTCCAAACCTTTGATGTGTTCTCATGTCACATTCCCATAGTATATTCTATTATGGGTGTTTCTATTTTTGGTCCATGTTATTTAGCCATGGGTTATTCTGCACTTGGCTATCTAGCAAATTCAGTAGTCAAATGTTTAGCAACTAGTTGACCAACTAACTAGGTAGATATGGAATGGTCAATATCTGACTAGTTGACTGGGTAATTGTAGAATGTTTTTTTGACTCACTAGCAGACTAGGTATTTATAAAATATTTAGTTGTTGTCTAATAAATTAATTGGGTAGTAGCAGAATGTTCTACTAACTCACCAATAGACCGAATAGTTAGGAAATGTTTAGTTGTTGGTTGACCAGCTAATTGGATAGTAGTAGAATATTTTTCTGAATCACCAAAAAAGTAGGCAACTATAAAATATTCAACTACTAGTTGACTAGTTTATTGGGTAGCAATTGAATATTTTGCTAAGTCGCCAACATATTAGGCAACTAAGAAATGTTTAGTTGTTGACTAACCAGTTGAGTGGATAATAGTAGAATGTTCTGTTGACTGATGTACCAGTAGACTATGCATGTATAAAATATTCAACTATTGGCTAACCAATAGATTGGGTAGCAAGAAAATATTTTTCTAACTCATCAGTAGGTTAGAAAACTAAATAATATTTTACTTCTAGTTGATCAGCTGACTAGGCAAGCATAAAATGTTTAGCTTCTGGTTGACCAATTACATCCACAACAACATCTGCACAATAATAGCACATCTGCACACCAAAAAAAATTTCACACTACACAAAAACAATGACGGTAACAATAACATCTATGCACTACACAGAAAAAACAATATCTGCACACTACACATCAACATTTTCACACCACATAGCAACAACAACATTTGCACACTACACAACATCAACAATAATTGTTGCACTATTTTTTAAATTTCTGCATTGTTTCTATTGCACAGTGTGGCTTGATTTTTTTTGGTTGCTTGGATATGACAACTTACTGATATTCTTGAAATTATTTTTGTACAGCATGATATTTTTTTAATGGGGGGCCTGGGCACTATCCCTTTATTTCTTCTTTTTTATTTATTTTTTTTCTTTTTTTCTTTATATAGCAGCTACCTCAGTGTTGTTGTTGGTGGATGTAGAGTAAGAGTGACTCTACGTCAACCCATTATCATAAGAAATATTCCTAATTTTCCAAGGCTATAGCCATGTTGTGTTGGCAAGCTAAAATTTTGATAAAATTATTGACTAAGTTCCCTGTTGGTGTTTCCTTTTTCTTTGAATATTCAAAATATCATGATAGAATTTGGTTAGCATTTTCTATGTGTGACCACATAAACTCTATTGTGAATATCCCACTTTAAATAAAATATTCTAATAGTGGTGGTGTAACTAGTTTATAGACACTATTTTTTTTCTTGTACTACACCCATTACTATCATGAAATCAACAAGTTCATTTCTTTTCTAGGTATAGTTTTGGATTGTCCTCCTATGGATTTTGCACTCATTTCTCTATTTTATTGTATATATATTTTTTCTTTCCTTTTTTTTATTCTTTTTCTTTCTTTTTGTTTTTTCTTCCTTTTTTCTCTCTCTTATATATATATATATATATGCAATGACAACGCCTACTGATGTCGATGCTTCCTCCTACTATTACATAATATTACTAGACCTTAATAAAAAAATTTAGATGTGTGTGTGGGTGCAATAATATCCGTTGTAATTCTTCACATGCACAATGCCATTTGGCTGATTTCTAACATGGAGTTTTCATGTATGGACAACAAACATATGGATTTATTTTAGAATTTAACACAAATATGTATTTTGTAATAATTATGCACATAAATAACAAAAAACTTGGTACATACCTAGGTGAGTTTTCATGGATCATGATGCGTATGACACCAGGTGGTACTACACAATTGGTTGATCGATGCATTGCAACAAATCAATGACTTGCACTCTTCCATATGCTATGTGATCCATCGAAGGTGATGTGGCTCTGATTTTTTTCTTTTTTTTTTACTATTTTTATTTTATTTCTTGGGTACTGCATACATTTGAGTTTTGAGGTCTCATGCTAAAAATAAAAAATATTAATTAACTTGCATGGGAAGACACATTATTCTATTGTAACTCGATCATGGTTTTAATCCATTATTATTGTCTCGAGAGTACGCATTATATGTTATCAAAGCTATAATTTAGCATAATCCATATGTCAAAAAATATATATCATCGTGTTTGCATGAATATAAGTGTTGCCTTTCTAATATAAATGAGATGCCTCCAATTACTTCTAGATACAAACATTACCCTCTTGGTGGGAAGGAAGCACTACTACTACTATTGGATATAGGTGCCTGTAACAACCCCAATTATTACCCCTTATTATCCACAATTTTTTTTCTTTTATATATATAAATATTCATCTTCATATGGCAAAAGACCTAATCATGCCTTACAATAGACATATTCCATTTAGATTATAACTTTCAAGACAAATATATTCAAGAGCTATCAAGACTTGATTAGTGTCTCTTTAAGTATAAAGGATCATCTTATACGAAACCCTCATACCCCACTTGGTATGATTACGTTGGCCAAGCATTAGGTTTCATCCCCTTAAAAGGAGAAATCACCCAATGGTCCACCAAGACCAGGTGAATACCTTGAATATGGAGAACCCCACCAATGGTAAACCATCATGGATGAAATAACCACACCGATGGTTATTCATAAATCTTAGATCTGATCCACTCTATCTAGAAGGGAGTTCTAAGATAACTGTATTATTATCGTGATAAGAATCCATGGAATGTCTTCCTAAAAATGATTACATATCTTTAAACCTCTTAGAGCATATTGGTACACTCTCCGTTTAGGCAACCCTCTTTATTGTTCATATTGAGTTTATTACAAAAAGGACATTACTTGTCCAATAAGGGTGTTTTCCCTCATCATGTACACTGAATTCATAGCTTAGAATGTAGGGTCTATCTTGGTTTGCAATTCAAGATCATTTTGTCATCTTAAGAGTTTTATTCCACATTGTGTTCTAAATTAACCATCATGAGTTCTTTTGGAATATAGTTCAATAAAGCCCTTTTAGGATAATATCCATAGGTTTTAAGTATTTAATGAGAATTCTACTTAAGCAAGTTTAATATTCCACTCAAGAATGTTCAGATCAATACAAAACCAGTTGTCCTTAAGAATTAATATAAAGTAATCATCTGGAATATGTTCAAAGCATTTTCATATTTAGTTATCCCACAACATTACAAAAGTAGACATAATCAAATCCCATGGGTTCCTTAACACATTTAAGTAAGCATTCATCCTTTACATCATTCATGATTAACCATTGCATTATATCATTCACCAGTTGTAAATTAGACTAATATTTTAGTAACATAGTTTGGTTATACTCAAATATAGCACAATAAAGTAAACATTACATCAAGTATCTAAAATATTATTACATAGATCATTTTCATTTTGGAAACAAATACAACATCCACAAGGTATAATAAAGCAAACCACAAAATAGAGTGACACAAAGATTTATCCTAGGAACCCTCATGGTAAATAAACCCAACCTCCAAAATATGTGTTCTCCTCATATTCATAAGTTCAATATGTCAAATAATAATACAAGTATATGTAGACTGCAACAAATCCCTTTTTCTACAATTATACAAAAAAGGAATGCAACTCTTCCCATGCACATATTTTATGAAATTAAGGAATTATCCGATTGCTTTCTCTAATAAATCATGGTATTTACCACACCAAGGAAGAGGCCATATACTTCTATAAGGATGCATTCAAGGAATTCACTGGTTCCTTGTTGTAAGAAGTCTTAAAAATTCTATAACATAATGTTTAAGCTTATGAATATCATAGAGGTTCATATTTTGGAGATGATTTTTTTATCAGTAGAGGAAGTTTTAATAAATTCCCTCAAGAATGAGTTCCTAGTTCATTCTTGAAAAATTAATCAACTTTTACTTCATAAATTAAAGTCCCATACCCTTAATTTATTAAGTCCAATAATTTATAAACATTTCACTATGTTTACTTTTTAAACCCATATTTAATATTTTAATAAATATTTACAAGGTTTCACTAAAAATTAACAAACTTTTATTTCACAAGTCATAATCTTCCATATCATAGTCTCAAACTTTTACGAAACGTTCAATCTTCCTAAGTTAACTTTGTTGTGTTATTGATTTTATGAAATGGTTATATTTCATTGGATCACCCCATTACAATTTTAATTCTTCTCCAATAAAAGGTATGCCTATATTACCCCTTTCGCAGGTAACATCAAACTACACACACATTCACACAATTCGAACCCTATCCTAATACTTTAGTTGAATAAGGTTATATTAATCTTAACCTAAAATCCTTGGTTATGCATATTCTACTCTATGGAGTAACACTCCACTTCCTAACAATCAAAGTCTCCTTATGTGTCTACCCATAAAGGTTTGATAGATCAAAATCTATAGGAGGGTCAAGGACTTCTAGTGATACACCCGACACTCACCTTAACCATCATAAATCCAAAACTACTACTTTATCCCATTGGGTATGTACAAATTTGTATAACCTTACTAGGCTTTCCAACCATATATTGTGCCCCACATATAAAGTAATGGATGACAACTCTACGACCCCATTCCTACCAAGTGGGTCTAAAGTAACCGTTCCTTATCTCGAAGGGTTCACACCTTTCATTTATGAAACACTCGTCAATGTCACAGATTAGCCCATTTTTTTCAATGTCACAGATTAGCCCATTTTTTTGTATCCATATGGTGGAGAGGGACATTTCACAAAGATTAGTGACAATATTTGGTGAAACCCCCATTCGGGATAGCGAGGAGAACCAACGGTATTCGATCATTGACTCACAAAAACATGTGGTCATACCAGTTGTGAAATTATGCTATCATTAAGGGCTATTGTTATCCAGAATAATCGGGTCATTTTTTTGTGAGACAAATACAGGTGGTTATGATTCTAGGGAATCTACCCTTATTCAATTTTAGCACGTCGAGTCAATCACCATGGGATTCGGTTATTTACCGCTCAGGACAAGCCACAAGAAGACAATGGTCACTTAGTGATGAACAGGTAGTCACCGAAGGTTGTTCCTTAAATATAAGGTAGTGAGGTAGATCAGAGCTCTTCAGGGCTAATCCGAAATGCATCAGAATGACCAAACTCTTCAGGATGGGTGAAAGGCACTACATCAGTCAAATCAGGTCCAATCTGTAGCAATGTTTGTACCATTGACCATACAGTTGAAAGGTGTTTCTTTAGCATAGTATTCATCCTACCGGTAGTGAAGGTTTTCGGCTAAACATCCCCATACCAGGTCTAATTAGTGACTACGATGTCTATGGGTAAGACTTTGTCCAAACTTAAAAGCTCTGCATGGTCAAATCCTCTAAGGATGAACTTTGAGATCCTACTAGTCTGTTTTTGAGAACGAGTGGCCCGAAATTTTTATTAATACAGACGAAGGTTAGAGGACAAATTTCTATTTGATTAATTTGGTATTGAGCTGATGTCATGTTCTTATTTGCGACCGCAATAGATAGAAACTACGAGCGAGGGCAAGAATATTTTGCCATCATGAAAGGCCTCCTTTTTGTGCTACTATGTACGCCATCGAAGCTTCTTTCGACAATATAGAAACCATACTGATATCCCAGACTACTGAAAAACCTGCCATCATTTCCAATCTGAAAGCACCAGGTAATCATGCCCGATTGCAGGGAGTTTCTAACGAGGAAAGCTTAACCTTAAAAAATAAAAGGTATCCCACATGTTTTGCATTGTGGGTTTTGCTTGGTATAAAAGCCCTTTCGTGCCAATGGGTTAGTAGCCACGAAGTAGCGGTTGCATGAGCTCTGTGTGCGATGGTTGTTTGACCAAATCCTCATGGTAGACTTGACCCAAACCCCACGGTAATTTTTGATTGGTAGATTGTCATTGAAGGTTTAGGTATGGTGCTTCAGTTTCCCTTGCATCATAAAATGTTTGGTTCTTTCCTATGGTAAAGAAAGACCTCACAGGAGGTTAACTAGTATATTAATGCCCACCATTTAATAGCAACTTGGTTAACCAGTATATTAATGCCCACCATTTAATAGCAACTTAATAGAAGCCCCATATAATAACCACAATATAGTAAGACCTCGTAGAGTCTTAAGCAAAGGCAGGTAATTTTTGATTGGTAGATTGCCATTGAAGGTTTAGGTATGGTGCTTCAGTTTCCCTTGCATCATAAAATGTTTGGTTCTTTCCTATGGTAAACAAAGACCTCACAGGAGGTTAACTAGTATATTAATGCCCACCATTTAATAGCAATTTTTGATTGGTAGATTGCCATTGAAGGTTTAGGTATGGTGCTTCAGTTTCCCTTGCATCATAAAATGTTTGGTTCTTTCCTATGGTAAACAAAGACCTCACAGGAGGTTAACTAGTATATTAATGCCCACCATTTAATAGCAACTTGGTTAACTAGTATATTAATGCCCACCATTTAATAGCAACTTGGTTAACTAGTATATTAATGCCCACCATTTAATAGCAACTTAATAGAAGCCCCATATAATAACCACAATATAGTAAGACCTCGTAGAGTCTTAAGCAAAGGTTTCAAATTAATATTACATAGCCTCAAAATGACCACCATATTAAATATGCTCAAGCAATTAAAACCTCAAATCAATTGTAATAATGATACTTGACAAGCAATTAGAATCTCAGTATAATCAATTGAATTTGTAGGATAATTTAGACTTCTATTCAAGCATAATGAAGGATAATTATATACATTACAAGATATTCCAAAAAACTAAACAAAGTATGGAAATCCCAACCTCTTACTTCAGGTAGGCATAGTTTCCTCAAATATCACCTCCTTCTACCTTCATTTGCATTCCCAACATTGCTCCCAATGCAAGCCTCCTTCTTGTGCTTGGCTTGACCATCCTTCCTTCCCAAACTCTTCCAAATATCTCCTTCTTCAATTAGGAAGCCTTTCAACATTTTGGTTTCTGGTTCACCAAGGTGGAAAGTATACTCCCTAGGTATCAAGACCTTCCTCCCATTTCTTCACATGGTGCCCTCTATGTATAGGAAAATTTCTCCACTTATGGCCAAATATTGGTCTTATTATTTTATTATTTTTAAAGATGCCTTGGACCCATTAGACTTATCAAGTCATGTGAAGTGTAAGGGAAAGGGGTCCTACTAAGGGTAAGGTAAGTGTCCTTATTTTTGTCTTGTATATTTTCCCATGGGAACAAGTATAAGACTAATACTATTAAAGCATAGACTGGGAACAAAGTTAGAACTATTATTGATAAGGTAAAAGACTTTCCTTTTAATTTCCACTAATATAAGGAAACCATATGGGTATTTCCCAATAGGTAGGATAAACCATATGCTATTTTAAAAATCCTCTAGTCCTTCTTAAGTCCAATATAGGTTGGGTACATTAAATTGACACCTTATTTATCATATTATTCTAATTTTGCAAGAGATAATTTATCAAATTTATTTTTCACAAACTCTCATAATTAATTATATTCTCTAAAATATAATTAATATTTCTCTATCCTTCCTAAAGTTAATTTACCATAAAACTACAGCTTTAACTCATTTCAAATTGCACAAACAATTGATCTAGAGAATTGTAGTATTAGAATTTACAAAATGATGTTACAAGGATATCTTGAAATTATGCATTTATACCTTACTAGACATAAAAAGTCTTGTTGATTTTATCAAAAGTCCCACCAAGGAGTATCATAGTATAATTTGGTTAACCTTTGGTATGAATTAACCTAATAAAACCAAGTTCTAACAAAGATACAACATAATTTCAGAATCTCAATTCAGGATATTCACATATATCCTAGTATACATTTTGATACTAGAGCATCCACCCAGATTTGGCATGGTTTATATCATCATAAAATCATAGAGAAGTCCCATAACTTATCTAATAATGGAAACCAATCCATTCCCCATATTCATTTTTATCAAACAAAATTTGATATTCATTCATTCTTTTGTATCACATACTAACTAATTAAATTTATCATAAACAATATAATTTAGATATCCTTCAAACAAAAATATAAAATTCAAAAGTTGCTAATGTTTATGCCTCATCCTTGGCATTAATAGACTACTAAAAAATGATGGTATATAGAGTAGGTGTCCAATGGACCTTAAGGTTGATGCTCTTGGGTCCGTTATCCTCCTCGAACTATGTTGGTACTTATGGCAAGGGATGGAAGTGGAACTACTATTCCAAAATTTGTTTGATCACTTTCTCCCCTTCTCCCATGTTGTGTATTAACAGTTGGTTGTGATGGAAGAAGCATACCATGATTTAACAAGACAACCAAATAAGATTCTAGGAATGTTGCAGTGAATTCCTCCCTTAGTTGATGAAATTAAGGATTTTCAGTGAGCATGGCTGCCATCGCTCTTGCTCTCCAATTATTTCTTTGCAGCTTTTTAGACCTAAGTCGATCTCATTTTACTATGGTAGCATCTATCTATGTTATTAACCTTAATATTTCCTATGCCCAAGCATCCTCTAGGGCATGTTGCACTGGAGATTTCCTCTTTGTTGCATTGATGAGTTTTCTAATTCTTACCATGATTATTCCGCTTACTAAATTTGGTGTTGCTTCAAGTCAACTTATACTCTTTAGGGTATGTGCAACAATAGATCAGTAATCAAAAGAAAAATAATCATAAGGCATATAATGGGATTTACTCCACTTAAAACCAATATCATCTAGGTGACTCCTACCATAAATATGATCGCATTGGTCATCATTGGGCATAAAAATTCTCCAATACTCAAATGATCGTTAGGTCTGTCTATATCAATTTTGGTCTATTCATTTATAAATCGTATCCTAAAAATCCCAAGGTGAATCGTTTCTCTTCCATGATACACACTTTTATTCAACTTGATTGTCCTATAATTAATTTTTGTGTTGACTCATTAGGCTCATTGCTCCTCTTTAATTTTTTGAGGTAACACGTGTTCTCTTATTACAACTATTACCTTTACACCTAGTCACATCATTATTTCTTTAATGGCTTTGAAGGTCGATCTCATGCACACTTATTTGTGAATAATATCATCGATACTAATTTTCAATGCTATAATGAGTGTTTATTGACATCAAACACCTCATCAATAAGGGAGAGAAAAATTCTCTTAACTTCATTTCAGTATAAAATTGATTCAATAATTAGCCACCATGTTTTGTTATAAGAAAAAGCAGCATGAATTTTATAAATCTTTTGTTTGGGCTCCTCAAAATTTGCTTCAACAAAGGGAAATATTGTAGAGCTTCTTACGAAGTCAAGCTATAGAAGGCAGTAATGCCCTTATATCCATGGAACAAAAATATTGCAATACTTTTTACCAAAATGCACTTTGTGATGTGTGGTTAAGAAATAATTTCCATAATTATTTAGCCTTTGAAATTCCTTTAAGTAATTTCAAGTGGTTCGACCGA
This sequence comes from Wollemia nobilis, assembly GCA_028583015.1. Classification (NCBI taxonomy): domain Eukaryota; kingdom Viridiplantae; phylum Streptophyta; class Pinopsida; order Araucariales; family Araucariaceae; genus Wollemia; species Wollemia nobilis. Next base: position 9,123,128 of record JAQPPZ010017095.1, read on the forward strand.
TTCTTCAGTTGGCCTAATTGGACTTTTCATGTTCGATTTGGGGATTTTTGGTTACTTCCCATAGGTGATCCCTTAAATATTCCATTTCAATTGCTATCAACCTGCTATTTGGATGTGATCAAACAATATGTTTCCATCGAAAAGGCCACTTTTGATAGAAAATTTTATTAGATCCTTCTGTATCAGAGGTTCATGCAATCTCACTTATTCTAGGAAATTCATAATAGGCTTTCTCAGACTTGGTGTCCATCATAAATAGATCTTGTGTTGTGTGGACATCATGGTAGTCCTTCGCCATATTACGTGTTTAACATATATATTATAATTCGAGTCATCTATTATGATCATAGCTCATCTTTAGTCAAAGATTATGATAGCTAAGATTCTGAATAAGACTATATTTTTTTTCATCTTACCACTACTATTATATCTAGTTTTCTAGTTCTGGCATATTTGTAGGTAATAAAAATAATCTGTTTAATATTATGCTATTTTTTGTCCAATTATTCTACATTCGAGTTTTCTTTGGAAAATAATACCACATGCATGGTATAATGAGTAGTTTTAGATTTAAATAGCGTAGTACACCTCCCTACATTCTACCACCACCCGAGTGTTCGGATGGCATACTTTACTACTGAGTCAGGATACACAAATTAACGAAGTTGATTTGTGGAGTTCTGACATAATTCACCCCAAGATTTCATGTCTATAAAAGTATGATGTTTTTAGTAAAATTTGGGACAATTTCCATGTCTAAATTTATCCTTGCTTTCTTTCGCCATACTTGGGTTTCAGGTTCTGGTGTTGTTGGATGGCTTCTTCCACCATTTCCTACACCTTAACCTATGATTGGAAGAACCCCAAGGTGTATTGTAACATTGATCAAAAATCAAAATAGAGAAAACATTGTTTTGTTGATTTGCAGTAGTTAATTTTCAATGACTAACTCGTACTTACATGGTGATAATTCCCAAACTGAATTCAATCATTTTCAACAAGAGTTTTGTTGTTTTTACCATCAGGTTCTTATGTAGGGCTTAATACCACATGCATCACTTCACGTCTTGTTTTAGCACTAAAATAACGTGAATCACCTCCATTAAGTTACAACAAAGAAAGTGGTATTTCTAACCATAGTAAATATTCAGGTCCATGACTATCTCTAGGTGAACTATTAATACTTAGAGTAGTAATCACCAAAGTTCATCGTAGTTGAGTTGTTCAATCTCATGGCCTAAGGGCAAAATGTAACAAAAATTAATTAAAGAAAATATTGTTTTGATTATTTCACTAACTCAAATTTTTAGACACACTTGAAGATAAGGAGCAGACAAACAAGAGACCTATATGTCGAGTGATTTCCCAAAAGAGTCTAAGGTACATCGCTTAAAACCCATATAGGGGGGTTCACTTAGATTTTTCACTTTAGAACAACTATGGATCTACTCGTGGGGGATAGGTACTCATATATCATCATCCTAAGCACTGAACATGACCTTATCACATGTGCATTTTAAAATTGTGGAATTTACTCTCGAGTTTAGTTTCATGTCCCAAGTCTTTGCTAACCTGGACTTTAACTAAAGCCTATCAGTTAGCCAGGGCTTTGATACCAATTGTAACAACCCCAATTGTTACCCCTTCTTATCCATATTATATATATATATATATATATATATATATATTCATCTTCATATGGCAAAATACCTAATCATGCACTAGGATGGACATATTCTATTTATATTATAACTTTCAAGGTAGATAGCTTCAAGAGCTATCAAGACTTGATAAGTGTCTCTTTAAGTAGAAGGGATCAGCTTCTAAGAAACCCTCATACCCCACTTGGTATGAGTATGCTGGTTAAGCATTAGGTTTCATCCCCTTAAAAAGAGAAATCACCCAATGGTCCACCAAGACTAGGTGAATACCTTGAATATGGAGAACCACACCAATGGTAAACCATCATGGATGAAATAACCACACCAATGGTTATTCATAAATCTTAAATCCAATCCACTCTATCCAGAAGGGAGTTCTAAGACAATTGTATAACTATCATGATAAGAATCCATGGAATATCTTCCCAAATATGATTACATATCTTTAAACCTATTAGAGCATATTGGTACACTCTCCATTTAGGCAACCCTATTTATTGTTCATATTGATTTTATTACAAAAAAGACATTACTTATCCAATAAGGATGTTTTCCCTCATTCTGTACACTCAATTATTATCTTAGAATGTAGGGTCTATCTTGGTTTGTAGTTCAAGATCATTTTGCCATATTGAGAGTTTCATTCCACATTGTGTTCTAAATTAACCATCATTAGTTCTTTTGAAATATAGTTCAACAAAGCCCTTTTAGGATAATATCCATAGGTTTGAAGCATTACATGAGAATTCTACTTAAACAAGTTTAATATTCTACTCAAGAATGTTCAGATCAATATAAAACCAGTTGTCCTTAAGAATTAACATAAAGTAATCATCTTGAATATGTTCAAAACTGATATGGTAGCCACAGGCGGAATCCAAAATGAAGCTGCATTCATTATTATGCAGTACACATATATATAATAATACATAAACTGTAATCAAGTGAGAGCGTTATAACAAAGTGCCCAACATGGACAACGCTCGATCACGATAACATGCACACTGTACTATCTGCCAAGGAAATCAAAACTGCCTCCTATCTATGTAAAACAATAAATCATGAGGTATACTATACCTTCACGTGTACAAAGTGCAAAATATAAAAATAAATATGAATGGAGGACTTGGTTAAAATGTAGTTCCTAAGTATCCTCAACACTCCTCCCAACCATAGAAGCATTAGACCCCAATGCTCTCAACAAATTTGGAAGGTCATGAGCCATCTGATGGTGAGAGATCCAGTGCGCCTGGTGTGGAAGCTGACCGCGACAGGCGACAAGGTAGGAAGTGGTTGAACCCTGTCGAGTCTGACGAGTCTTCATGTCAAAAAATCTATCTATATCAAGCGAAAGCTGAATTTCAGGTACCACATCTGCTGGATGGTTGATGACAGGTGTAGTCTCCAAGGTCGAGTCCTGATATGGCTTCAAAAGATCCACATTGAAAACATCATGGATGCCAAGATGTGAAGGAAGGTCCAAATGAAATGCATTCTCAGAGATCTGTTGAATGATGGTGTATGGCCCATAGTGGAGAGGCTTGAGCTTGCTATGTGCCTTCTCTAAAAAGCGTCGTTTGTCCAAGTGAAGCCAAACTCTGTCACCAACTTGAAAAGAATGAGGAACACCATGTCGATCCATCACTTTTCTCTGCTACTACTGAGCCCTCTGTAGGATCTGTGTCACCTTAGCCTGGAGGCTCTACAAATGATGTATGAAATAGGTTGCCTTATATTGCTCCTTCTCCATATGTGCAGTGGTGGGAGAGGGCAAAGCAAAAGGCAACTCATAAGGTGCAAGTGGCTGAAATCTAAGACAAACCTCAAAAGGTGAATGTGATGTGGAGCTATGAACCGCTCTATTATATGCATGCTCTATGTGAGTGAGGCTTAAATCCCACTTAGCCGGTGAGGTGTGGTGGTAGATCCTCAAACTCTATACTAGTGTGTGATTCACAACTTCAGTTTGCCCATCTGACTAAGGGTGGAAAGCCATGGAAAAATTAAGGGAAAATCCCAAAATTTTCCATAAGGATCTCCAAAATTGACCCACAAAACGTGGATCTCGATCAGAAACAATGCTGGTGGGAAGACCAAAGGATCACCACACTATCTCAAAGAACAACTGTGCCAAATTAGGTGATGTACTAGTCTTACTGCATTGAATGAATTTGGCCATCTTGCTGAATCGGTCCACAATCACAAAAACACTGTCATGTTGTCTCACTGTCATGGGAAATCCACTCACCAAGTCCATGGATATGCTCTCCCAAGGACGTGAAGGAATGGGCAAAGGAACACTCAAGCCCAAATTCCTATTTATTGATTTGGAGTGACAACATATGACACATTGTCTCAAAAATTGCAGGACATCTCTCTACATGTGAGGCTAGTAGAAGAACCGCTGCAAGTGGTGGAGTGTTTTCTGTTTCCCAAAATGACCTCCATAAAGAGTTGAGTGGGCTTCTTTTATGATAGAAACCCTATGCTCCTATGGTACACAAAGTTTGTCTAGCTTGTACAACAGTCCATCCTTCAAGTGATAGTCCTGAAAAGGAGTGAGGTTGGAAGATGAAGGGTGTACAAGATGGTGGTGCACCTTGCTGAAATCTGTATCAAGAGCATAAAGAGGTGGCCAAGTCTGAAATCCAATATGGGAGGTAGTCACAATTGTTGTCAAGGTTTGAGCCATGGGTGGATGACTCAAACAATCAACCACTGTATTAGTTGTTCCTTTCTTGTACTTGATGACCAAGTGGAACTGCTGCAAGTAAGTGGCTCACTTCATGTGTCTAGCTTCTTCAATCTTGGTTTGTGACTGGAGAAACTTGAGTGGCATGTGATCTGTATGAACAATTGTTTCTTTCCCAAGAAGATAGTGTCTCCAATATTTTATGGCTTGGACCAAAGCATACAACCCTTTGTCATATGTGGAGTAGTTTCTTTTGGCAGCTGAAAAGGTCTCGGAATGATATGCCACAGGGTTTCCATCTTGCTTCAAAACTACTCCCATCGCAAACTGTGAGGCATCTGTCTCTATCTCAAATGGATGAGAAATATTGGGGAGTACAAGAACAGGGGCAGTGCATAGTTTGTGTTTCAAGGTCTCAAAGGCTTGATCATGTTCCTTGAGCCAATGAAATCTAACTTTGGCTTTCGTGAGATGATGCAAGGGATGAGCAATGGTAGAGTAGCCAGGTATGAACTTACGATAGAAATTTGCAAGTCCAAGAAAAATCCTAAGATCAGTGATAGAGGAGGGAGTTGGCCAATTTTGAAGTACTTCTACCTTTGCGGGATCAACATTGATTCCTTGTTGATTTATTATAAATCCAAGATAGGAGATGGAAGTTTGAGCAAATGAACACTTAGGAAGGTTAGAAAAAAGTTGGTTCTTCTCAAGGGTGTGGAGAACCTGATCTAGATGTTGCAAGTGTTCCTTTCAAGTAGTAGAATATACAAGTATATCATCCAAGTATATGATCACAAAGTTGTCTAGGCAATCCCTAAACACTTCATTCATCAACCTCATGAAGGTTGCAGGTGCATTTGTAAGACCAAAGGGCATCACCAACCACTCAAAGAGCCCAAATTTAGTCTTAAATGTTGTTTTCCAAGTGTCTTCTGCTTGAACCCTTACTTGATGATAACCACTCTTAAGATCAATTTTAGAGAAAAATTTTGCTCCTTGAAGTTGATCTAGCAAGTCATCAATGCGAGGGAGAGGATATCTATTTTTTATTGTGATTTTGTTCAATGCACAAAAATCAATACAAAGTCTCCATGAGCCATCTTTCTTAAGCACCAAAAGAATGGAGGAAGCACAACGGGAAGTGCTAGGATGAATGAATCCTTTTTCCAACAAGTCCTCAATTTGACGTTTGATTTCATCCATTTGTATTATTGATTGCCTGTACATAGGTGCATTTGGAAGTGAAACTCCTGGAATTATGTCAATGCTGTGATTGATATCTCTCTCTGGTGGTAGAGTGGTGGGTTCATTAAACACAACTTGATGTGATTGCAAAATCTTTTGAAGTGAAGCATTCTTTTTGTGGAACTTAGAAGTTTTTGCTTGACCTTCTTTCTGTGTGGGTCTTATGAATATGAGTGCCAACTCTTGTGCTTGATTTACTGCTTTGTGAGCTTGCTTACAACTTAGCACTAGATTAGATGTGTCCTTAGTGCATTCCACTAGATATTTTTTGTTATCCAGTTCCAATGTGTAGGTGTTCTTTTTAGCATGGTATATGGCATTCCTATCATATTGATAGGGTTTACCCAACAACATTCCACAATAGTCCATGTCTGTGACATCACACTTAACCTTGTCCACAAATTTGTCACCAAATGCAAAGGACACGATGCAAGTGTGATGTCTAAAGTAGAGTCAACATCCTTCCACCTAAGTGCATAGGGTTGAGGATGTGGTTTGGTGGGGAGCTTCAACTTATTTACAATGGATCTCGCAATCAAATTTTTCTATGAGCCGTTGTCTATGATACAATCAACAGAAACATTATGTGTAATGTGGGCCTTAGTGACAAACAAATGGTCACGACCCCCATGAGCAAAAACATTTGTCATAAGGGTAACCTTATTCATTTTTGTAAATGTGCGAACATCATTGTATTATTGAAGAGCAGTTTAAATAATACAACATGCAGAAACAGCACTCCTGGATTAGCCCGGGTTGGGCGCATCTCAACAGGATGCCGCTGCAACAAGGTGCTAAAGTTAAATAACTAGTTAACTAATATAACACCTATTGTAATAGTACGCTAACATCCCCCTTTATTACATTATTTGGGTAATGTAATAACTAATAACTATACTAACATCCCCTTACATTATTTTGCAATACAAAGTGAGCTGCGAAACAATTCAAATTTGACACGTCCAAGTGCCTTAGTGAAAATGTCTGCAACTTGAGCATCGGTGGGAATGTCTTTGAAGCTGAATTCGGTGCTTTGGAACTTCCTCTCGAATGAAATGACATTGTGTGTCAATGTGCTTTGTTTTTTCATGATGGGTGGATTCTTGACGAGGTTCAGAACACCCTGATTGTCGCAAAACAAGTGTATTGGAGATTTTGATGGATGGCCCATACTTGTTAGAATGCGACGTAACCATATCACTTCGCACACAGCTTCACGTGCGGCGCGATATTCTGCCTCTGTTGAAGAAATAGCAACCACCGTTGCTTCTTGCTTGTGCCAAGAGACGAGGACCGGATCCCAGGATGAAAAATGTATCCGAGAAGTTGACTTGCGATCATCAAATGATCCGGCATAGTCGGAGTCCGTGTATCCTTGCAAGAAGAATTTGTTGTTCCTCTTGTATTCTAGGCCATATTCTATAGTACCACGGACATAGTGAAGAACACGTTTCTTTGCTTTCCAATGAGTAATCTTAGGCTCCTGCATGAACCTCGAAAGATAGTTTACGGCAAATACGAGATCCGGCCTAGTATTGGTCGGATATATGAGACTCCCAATCAAGCTGTCGATAGAGAGTGCCATCTACCAGGGTGAGTCATCATATCGCGATAAGCTGAAGTCCATTCTCCATAGGAGTTGCCATTGGCTTGCGATCGGTCATGCGATATTTATCGAGCAATGTCTTGGCATACTTTTTACGAGACACTTTGATGGTGTGCTCCTTACGGCTGAATTCCAGGACCAAGACGGTAATGGAGAAGTCCAAGATCTGTCATCTCAAAAGATTTGCACAAGTTTCTTTTGACGGTAGAGATCAAATCTTACGAACTCCCTGTAATGAGCGAGATCATCCACATAGAGTACAAGCAACACTATCTCGGAACCACTGTTTCTTGAAATAGAGGTTTGCATCCGACGGACATCTCTTAAATCCATGCTTGCATTAGGTGATTGTCCATTTTTATATACCAAGCTCGAGGAGCTTGTTTCGGACCATACAAGGATTTAACCAATTTGCAAACTTTCTGCTTGTTGGCCTTCCACTTCAAATCCTTGAAGGTGAGTCATATAGACTTCTTCTTGGAGATCACCATTAAGAAAGGCACTTTTGACATCCATTTGGTGAACTTTCCACCCATATTGTGCTGCCATAGCACACATAACCCGAATTGTGGTCATCCGAGCAGTAGGTGCAAAAGTTTCTTCATAGTCGATGCCTTCCTTTTGAGCATAGCCCTTTGCAACAAGACGGGCTTTATGCTTATCAATTGTTCCATCTGCCTTGTACTTGACTTTGTATACCCATTTGCGGCCAATAGGTTTCTTTCCATGCGGCGAGATCAACAAGCTTCCAAGTTTTATTCTTCATCGAGAGACTCATACTACTGTATCCATAGCGGCCTTCCATCGAGGCTCACTAAGAGCATCTTGCAGCGATGCGGGTCCAAGACTATCTATGGTAGACATGAATGCCCTGTCATCATCAATATCCATATCCTCAACTTCTCTACTTGGAGTCACGAGAAAGTTCCTCAAAAGATTGACAAAGATCATCAACCTCACCGGTTTCTCGGCTTCTCTTTCTGTTGAGCCATACTGCGTGTACGAGGTCTATCCAAATTCAAATTGGGAGGAGTGGATAAATTTGCATCTCCGATTGTATTTGTACACCATTTAGGATTACGCTCGGTGGTGGTGAAGAAGATGTAGAAGGACCTCACTGTCTGTGTTGACGAAGGAATCTCCTCTTCCTTTGGTTCCACAATATCCTGGTGTATTGTAGATGTGCTCTGTGATGTGAAAGCTTCATCAAAGACAACATCTCTGCTGATATGAATTTTCTTGGTCAAAGGATCTATCAACCGATATCCTTTAGAGTGCTCAGAATATCCAAGAAAAATACATCTCAGTGTTTTCTCATCTAGCTTCTTCCTTTTTTCTTTCGGTATGTGCATGAAAGCTTGACACCCGAAAATACGTAGATGAGATATGGAGGGTTTTCGACCACTCCATGCTTCTGTGGAGTCATTCCTTTTAGGGCCTTTGTGGGTGCCCTATTCAAAAGATACAACTGCGGTGGTGACGGCTTACGCCCAATATTGTTGCCCAAGAGTTGCACTTGTGAGCATACAACGAACCATTTCCATGATAGAACGGTTCCTTCTCTCGGCAACTCCATTCTGTCGAGGAGTATAGGCGGTTGTTAAGCTGTCTCTTGATCCCATGTTTATCTAGGAATGCAGAAAATTCATTAGAGGTAAACTCTCCCCCTCGATACGAGCGGAGGGTTTTAATAGAAGCCCATGACTCCTTCTCAACGGATTTCTTGAGCTGCTGGAAGAATGCGAAAGCTTCAGATTTCGGTTTGAGAAAGAAAACCCACATCTTTCGTGAGTAGTCATCTACGAATAGCTGAAAGTACCTCTTCCCTCCAACAATGTTGGGTGTGAAAGGACCGCATAGATCGGTGTGAATTAGCTCCGAGAGGTTTTCGTGCTCTTGTAGAGCTCTTCTCAAATGGTACTCTATCTTTGCTTTCTGCCTAGCGGTCGGAGCACTGCGGCAATGTGGCGAGAAAGGGAAGGAAGACCCTTTACCATCTCATACTTGCTTGAGCTCAAGTAAGTAGCCGAACTAAGATGCCCATATCTCTTGTGCCATAGGGAAGTTGCCTCCTTGGTAGAGGCAGTCATGGCAACATGTGGAATAGAGATAGCATCTAGTGCAAATAAGCCATGCTTATATGAAGGTGTTGCAATCTGCTTACCCTTCCTGGTAATTGTACAACACTTCTTTCCATTCTCAACACGAAAGTTGACAACCATATTTCTGTCCGGGATTTGTGTCATCGACAACAAATTGTTGGCCAATCCCGGAACATAGAGGACCTTGTCAATCGACACTTGCCATCGGGAAGAGTGGCTGAAGCCGTACCCTCTCCACTGAACCACTGTAGGTTTTATCATCGGCAATGGTGACGGGTTTGCCCTCCTTGGCCACAAATGATTCAAACCACGATCCGTCGCCGATCATATGTTTACTAGCTCCAGAATCGACATACCAAATAGGATCCCTCTGAGTGGAATCTGTGGTAGTCATGAGCACCTTGTGTGCCCATTCAGAATACGAGTCAGATTCTTCAACGACAACATTCGCCTGGGGTTGCTTGTTTTTATTTTGTGGTTTGTTTTGGCCTTTTTGCTTGTTCTTATGCCAACACCTGTTGGTGTCATGGTTGTCTTTCTCACAGATCTTGCACCACCTCTTCTTCTGTTGAGGTTGCTTGCCTTTTCCTTTCGTATCCTGTTGAGAATTTCCTCCTTTACGAAAGTTGCCTCCTTTTTGCCCATTACCTTTCTTCCTAGAACCACGCTTTGTTGGTGTATAGGGCTGTATTGGAAGAATCATCCTTGTGAAGTTGGCGTGCCTCCTGTTGTTGAAGCCAGATTGACCAACTCGATGTAGGTAATTTGTCGTTGGGACACCTGGATGGAGGTTATCAACATGTCAAATGAAGAAGGTAAAGCTCTCATCACAAGTGAAATGAGAAGCTTTTCATCCACGGTATCTCCTAGAGAACTCAATTTCTCTTTCAACTCAGACACTCTGCACGAGAAAGAGTTCAAGCTGTTTCACCACTGTCTCAAACTCGGGTTATGAAGTTGTTGTTGAAGATGAAGAATGGTGGATTCATTCTTCCCCTCATAGATGGTTCTAAGGGCATCCCATGCCTCTTTACCACTTGCTTTATCGGCTATATGAGGTTGCACTTCATCGGAAGCTGACAAACAAAATGAGCACCTTTGCTCTCCTGTCTTTCTTGTCAAAAGCAATCCGATCTGCTGAAGGACCTGTGGATCCTGCTTTTGGTGAAGGCCTTGTTGCTACTCCTGTAACAATATCCCACAAATCTTCCATTTGGAGAATAGCCTTCATCTTATGTTTCCATGGTGTATAATTTGGACCTTTCAATAAGCGATGCGGATCGGTCATCAATTTTGCAACTGCGGCCATAGTGAAGGTTCCTTATATCACCAAATTGGTCCCCCTTTCGATATACCTTTTGCTAGGCCAATATACCGTACAAAATACCCGCCCTTACGTGAGGGAAACTATAGGTATTTAGAAAGATCAACAAAAATCACCCGCCCTTACGTGAGGGAGACTATAGGTGAATTTTAGAGATCATACGATACGTGGAACATAAGCGGTGCTAAAAGGGAATCGCCTTGTTGATGGCACCTACCATAGAAGATTCTTCTCATGCGTGGGGCGTAACTTCCCCTAAACACTATGAAGAATACTTCGTCGGGATTTACGCCTAAACACAAGTGCGATAAAGGGTAGTGGATGGAGTAAAAAATGCAAAAAATGGTGTACTTATTCCTCCCTGATGATTTATAGAGAACAAGCTCGGACGTCGTTATAGCGGCTATATTAGGCGGCGGATACGGTAGCCAAATCACGACGGCTTTACACGTAAGTGCTGGCGGAGGTATCGCAAATACCGAACGCTGCAGTGCAAATAAATTGCACAGATGGGTTTTATATTCCGGGGACTTTAAGGAGTGTTTGATTTTAATTTTTAATGTTATAGTGCAAAAATGAAATATGCAACATACAACAAAAAAAATGCCCACTAGAATAACCCACTAGGTGTCGGTCAACGGCCGAAAATGCACCTTTTACAATGCCAAATTGCTATTTTTCATAAAAAATTACTCTCAATCCCCCTTTGATTTTTTTTGAAAAAAAATCCCCCCTTAAAAGGCTTTCTTTAACAAAGCATTTTTATAATTATTATCAATTTTAAAATTAAAATAAATAATTTTAATTTCTATAGTTTTAAACTTTTAGAAAAAATAAATTAAAATTAAATTTAATTTATTAAAGTTTAAAAACTATATTAAAAAAAAATTAAAATTAAAAATTTTAATTAAAAATAATAATAATAAAAAAATAACTTTAAAAAAAAAAATATACCTTGGGGGAGTCGGCGGGATTCGAACCCCCGACCTGTAGGCTCCCTGAGCCTTACCGCACGGCTCACGACCACGTGAGCCAGCGGGCTGATCCGAAAAGATCAGCAAGTCACCTCCCTTTTCAACACCCTCTGCAGCAGCCTCCGGCTCGGCTTCCTCTCTGCAAGTCGCAGCGAGAGATTTTTTTTTTTTTTCTCTTTTTTTTTTTTTTGAAAAATTCCAGGGCCAGCCCCGCGCGCTAGAGGGCCCTCGGCTTCTCTGCGCAATCACCGGGGGGTTTGCGCAGACACTGCGTCTCCCGGACGCAGTCCCGCGAGGGGGTTTGCGCGGACGGGCGCAAACACTGCGTCTCGCGGACGCAGTCCCGCGGGGGGGTTTATACCCCCTCCGATTTCCCGCGCGGGCGGGCGGGGGAGGGGGGGCGCCTCCTCGGGGTTCCCGCGGGGGGAATTTAAATTCCCGCTCCGCGAGCCGGGGCGCCTCCTCGGGGTTCCGCGCGGGCGGGTAAATTCCGCTCGCGCGGGGAGGGGGTCGGGGGTGGGGAGGGGGGGCGGGGCCACCTCGGGGGGCGCGCGCGTCTGTTGACGCGTGGCGCGACCTCCCTCCAACGCGCAACGTTTGCGCTGCGCGGGGGGGTTCTCCCCTCCTCGACTGCCGCGCTCGGCTCCTCTGTCGTGCGTCCAGTGCTCGATCGTCACGAACTGGACGCGCGTTCGGCTCCTCCCCGCTCTGCGCGAGGTCCTGGACGTCCCCTTTTTTTTTTTTTTTTTTTTAAACGCACGGACTGCGAGAAAAAAAACTCGTCCGAATCAAAAAATCGCGCTCTGCTCCTCACCTCGCCCCTGGCTCTGGTACCATGTAAATGTGCGAACATCATTGTATTATTGAAGAGCAGTTTAAATAATACAACATGCAGAAACAGCACTCCTGGATTAGCCCGGGTTGGGCGCATCTCAACAGGATGCCGCTGCAACAAGGTGCTAAAGTTAAATAACTAGTTAACTAATATAACACCTATTGTAATAGTACGCTAACATACCCTTTAATGCAGGATATTCTTCTTCTCGCCCTGTAGCCACAATGGGACCATCTTGTGTGTCCTCATTTGACTTTACAAAAAGGGCCTTCTTATTTTTTCTTGCAAGTATAAAGCATTTTGCTTTGGTATGACCATTCTTTTTACAATAAGTACAATACAATGTGGAAGAAGAAGAATTTGTAGAACTAGAAGAGGAAGAGTGGGATTGCAAAGAATGGGGAGGAGTAGAAGAATTGGGGGTGAGTTAGAGTTCTTCTCCTTTTGTTGTTGCTGATTTGAACCCTTGGATGAGCTCTCTTGTGCCTGTCGTGCTTTGTACGAACCACCAATTTTCTCCTTTACCAAGCTGGCATGTTTGAATGCTGATGACAATGTGACAAATGGAATGAATTTCAACTCCCTCATTATAGGATCATGCAATCCACTTACAAATTTTTCAATAAGCTCTTTGTTAGAAGAAGTGATACCAGAAAGGACTCTAAGCTTATTGAACTGAAAGATGTAATCAGAAACTGGCATATTGAAGCCTTGCTTTAACCTATACCATTTGATCCTTAGATCAGCCTGGTAGTTAGGTGGAAAAAAGGTATCCTTCAAAAGTGTGACTAACTCTTTCCAGTTTATTACCTTAGCTTTCTCATTTGAAACAAGCATCTTTGCTAATATTGTGAGTTTTATCATGGAAAAAGGTACTCTTTCATCTTCAGGAATCTCGGCATACTCAAACCAAGTTTCCATATCTAGGATCCAAGTGGACAATACGTCAGGATTCCTGGATCCATCATAAGGTTTTACATCACACTTTGCTTTGTTGGAGTATTTGTTGTTATAGATTTTGACAGTAATTTCTTTCACCCTATCCATCAAATCTCCTACTACAGTGGCGATGTTTGCCACTTGTGTTGCAAGATCATTTGCCATTTGTTGTCTAGTGTATGCCAGTATATGAGGGGTTTTCAAAAGAATTCAAACACAATTTGTTTCCTTTCCAATGTTGTAATTTTAGGGGTAAGTGCAAAAAGTTAACTTCCTCCAAAGTTACTTACAAAATTGCACTTTTGAAAATCTCAAAATTTTGTTCCCCTAATGAAAGATTTTGACCATTAATTTTGCAAATGAAATATGCAAAAATTTAAAAAAATTGTGACAAAATTTCGTCACCTTGCTTCCAAGTTGCACCAAACCGTCAATCCGGCGTCAAACTGCCAATCTCGCAGGGCGTCAACCTGTCTCGCGGGGCGTCAAACTGTCTCGCAGGGCGTCAACCTGCGTCACGGGGCGTCAACCTGCATCGCGAGGCATCAAATCGCACCGCAGGGCATCAAACGATTGTTGCTGTGCGTCCAATCGTGCCTTCGGGCGTCAAATGGTGCCGCAGGGCGTCAAATCGCATCGCAAGGCATCAAACGGCTGTTGTAGTGTGTCAACTGGGGCGTCACCGACGTTGGGGTGTTTTTATTTTTTATTTTTATTTTTAATCGTCGTGCATTTGCTTTCCACACAGTCCAATGTATGGTTTAATTGTTTGAAACCTTAGTACATTGGCCGTGCACCCAACTCATTGGCCCCCTTTCACCGGCAATGAAAAGAAATGACTTGTTTCTTCGCGAATGATTCGCGATCCCTTCCTGACGAAAAATTCAACCCGAAGAAAACAACCACTCGCAGAAGAATGCCAAAAAATTTTGCACGACTGATAGGGTTTAATTTAAACCTTAGGGCGATTTAATATTTCCTCTGTTGGGAAACTTATTTCGCGTCAAAAACTGTATCACGATACCGGGAAAGAATTTCTGTGCTCAACGTTGCTAGTAGACGCTGGAACCACGTCGAGGACTACCGTCTGGAATCATGCAACTCCAAAACTTGCCATGAGTAGCTCATCGACGATGGAGGAAAGGGGCGAGATGTGGTGTGCATAGGAAGACGTCAACACCGGAACCCATATCAGAGAGAAATTTTTGCCTATAGATGGGGCAGAGGAGGTTACCCTATCGGGTCACCCTCTGACGTCTCTGTCAGGAATAACTGCAGTAAGAATGGCTGCTTGAGCTTCGCTACAGGTGATGCGGCTGGTTGATGAAACCCAATTCATGCAATCGCCAACAACAGGATCTATCTGAGTCTCTGAATACCAGTGATATGGTAGCCACAGGTGGAATCCAAAACAAAGCTGAATTCTTTATTATGCAGTACACATATATATAATAATACATAAACTGTAATCAGGTGAGAGCGTTATAACAAAGTGCCCAACATGGACAACGCTCGATCATGATAACATGCACACTGTACTATCTGCCAAGGAAATCAAAACTGCCTCCTATCTATGTAAAACAATAAATCGTGAGGTATACTATACCTTCACGTGTACAAAGTGCAAAATATAAAAATAAATATGAATGGAGGACTTAGGCTAAAATGTAGTTCCTAAGTATCCTCAACAAAAACATTTTCATATTTAGTTATCCCACAATATTATAAAAGTAGATGACATAATCAAATCCCATGGGTTCCTTAACACATTTAAGTAAGCATTCATCCTTTACATCATTCATGATTAACCATTACATTACATCATTAACCTGTTGTAAATTAGACAAACATTCTAGTAACATAGTTTGGTTATACTCAAATATAGTGCATGAAAGTAAACATTACATCAAGCATCTAACATCTCATTACATAGATAATTTTCATTTTGGAAATAAATGCAATATCCATAAGGTATAATAATGCCAACCACAAAATAGAGTGACACAAAGATTTATCCTGGGAACCCTCATGGGGAATAAACCCAGCCTTTGAAATATGTGTTCTCTTCATATTCATAAGTTCAAGATGTTAAATAATAATACAAGTATATGCAGACCGCAATGAATCCATTTTTCTACAATTATACAAAATCAAAGAATGCAACTCTATTTGATGCAATTAAAAAATTATATGATTCCCTTATCTAAGACATCATGGTATTTACCACACCAAGAAAGAGGTAATCTACTCCTATAAGGATGCATTCAAGGAATTTACTGGTTCCTTGCTCTAAGAAGTCTTAAAATTTCTATAACTTGTGTAAGCTTATGAATATCACCGGGTTTCATATCTTGGAGATGATTTTTTTAATCAGTAGAGGAAATTTTCATAAAATCCCTCAAGAATGAGTTTCTAGTTCATTCTTGAAAAATTAATCAAATTTTACTTCATAAGTTAAAATCCCATACCCTTTATTTTTAAACCCATATTTAATATTTTAATAAATATTTACAAGGCTTCACTAAAAATTAACAAACCTTTATTTCACAAGTCATAATCTTCTATATCATAGTCTCGAAATTTTTATAAAACATTCAGTCTTCCTAAGTTAACATTGTTGTCTTATTGATTATATGAAATGGTTGTCTTTGATTATATGAAATGGTTGTCTTTCATTGGATCACCCCCATTACAATTTTAATTCTTCTCAAAAAAAAAATTCCTATATTACCTCTTTCGCAAGTAACATCAAACTAAACACATCTTCACAATTCAAACCCTATCGTAATACTTTAGTTCAATAAGGTTAGATTAACCTTAACCTATAAGCCTTGGTTATGCATATTCTACTCTATGGAGTAACACTCCACTTCTTAATGATCAAAGTCTCCTTATGTGTCTACCCATAAAGGTTTGATAGATAGAAATCACCTTAACCATCATAAATCCCAAACTACTACTCTCCCAAACTACTACTCTGTCCTATTGGGTAGGTATAAATCTATATAACCTTACTGGGCCTTTCGACCATAGATTGTGTCCCACCTATCAAGTAATGGACGATAACTCTACGACCCCATTCCTCTCAAGTGGGTCTAAAGTAACCATGCCCTATCTCGAAGGGTTCACACCTTTCATTGATGAAACACTTATCGAGATCACATATTAGCCCATTGTTTTGTATACATATAGTGGAGAGGGCCAGTTTACAAAGATTAGTGACAATATTTGGTGAAACCCCCATTCGAGATAGCGAGGAGAACCAACAGTACTCGATCATCAACTCATAAAAATAAGTAGTCACACCAGTTGTGAAATTATGCTAACATTAAGGCCTAATTTTTTGTAGAACAATCGGGTCATTGTTTTGTGAGACAAATGCATGTGGTTATGATTCTGGTGAATATGACCTCCTCTGATTTCAGCACGTCGAGTCAATCGCCATGGGAGTCGGTTATCTAGTGCTCAGGACAAGCCACAGGAAGACGTCGGTCACTTGGCAATGAAAAGGTAGTCATTGGAGGTTGTTCCTTCAATATAAGGTAGTGAGGTAGATTAGAGCTCTTCAGGGCTAATACAGAATGCATCAGAATGACCAAACCCTTCAGGATGGGTGAAAGGCACTACAAAAGTTAACTCAGGTACAATTTGCAACAATGTTTGTACCATTGACTACATAGTTGAAAGGTGTTTCTTTAGCACAATATTTATCCTACCGATAGCGAAGGTTTTTGGCTAAACATCCCCATACCAGGTCCAATTAGTGACTATGATGTCTATTGCAGTCAAGGGGTAAGACTTTGTCCAAAAATAAAAGCTGTGTGTAGTCGACTCCTCTAGGGATGAACTTTGAGATCCTACCAATCTATTTTCGAGAACCAATGGCCCAAAATTTTGATTAATATAGACGAAGGTTAGATCATAGATTTCTATTTTATTAATTTGGTATTGAGCTGATGTCATGTGCTTCTTCGCGACTACCATGGATAGAAACTACTAGCGAGGGTGAGAAAGTTTTGCCATGATGAAAGACCCCTTTTTTGCACTACTATGTCCGCCATCGAAGCTTCTTTCAACAATATAGAAACCCTACTGATCTCCCAGACTACTAAAAAACCTGCCATAGTTTCCAATCTGAAAGCGCCAGGTAATCGTGCCCGATCGTAGGGAGTTTCTAATGAGGAAAGCTTAACCCTGAAAAAGAAGAGGTATTCCACATGTTTTGCATTGTGGGTTTTGCTTGGTATAAAATCCCTTTTGCTCCAATGGGTTAATAGCCACAAAGTAGCTGTCGCACGAGCTCTATGGGCGATGGTGGTTTGACCCAATCCTCGTGGTAATATTTTGGTGGATTTGACCCAAACCCCACATTGACTAGGTAATGTTTGATTGGTAGATTGCCATTGAAGGTTTAGGCATGGTGCTTCGGTTTCCCTTGCATCATAAAATGTTTGGTTCTTTCCTAAGGTAAAGAAAGACCTCACAGGAGGTTAACTAGTATATGAATGCCCACCATTTAATAGCAACTTAATATAAGTACCATATAATAACCACAATATAGTAAGACCTCGTAGAGTATTAATCAAAGATTTCAAATTAATATTACATAACCTTAAAATGACCACCATATTAAATATGGTGAAGCAATTAAAACCTCAAATCAATAATGATACTTGACTATCAATTAGAATCTCCATATGATTAATTGGATTTACATAACCTCAAAATGACCACCATATTAAATATGCTCAAGAAATTAAAACCTCAAATCAATAATGATACTTGACTATCAATTAGAATCTCCATATAAGGAATTGGATTTGCAGGATAGTTTAGACTTCTATTCAAGCATAACTAAGGATAATTATATACATTACAATACATTCCAAAAAACTAAACAAAGTATGGAAATCCCAACCTCTTACTTCAGGTAGGCGTAGTTTCCTCGAATATCACGTCTTTCTACATTAATTTGCATTCCCAAAATTGCTCCCAATGCAAGCCTCCTTCTTGTGCTTGGCTTGACCATCCTTCCTTCAAGAACTCTCCCAAATGTCTCTTTATTCAATTAGGAAGCCTTTCAACCTTCTGGTTTCTCGTCCACCAAGGTGGAGAGAATACTCCCTAGGTATCAAAACCTTCCTACCCCTTTCTTCATAAGGTTCCCTCTATTTATAGGGAAATTTCCCCACTTATGGTGAAATATTGGTATTATTATTTTATAATTTTTAAAAAGGCCTTGGACCCATTAGACTTATCAAGTCATGTGAAGTGTAAGGGAAAGGGATCCTACTAAGGGTAAGGTAAGTGTCCTTATTTTTGTCTTGTATCTTTTCCCATGGGAACAAGTATAAGACTAATACTATTAAAGCATAGACTGGGAACAAAGTTAGAACTATTATTGATAAGGTAAAGGACTTCCCTTTTAATTTCCACCAATATAAGGAAGCCATATGGGTATTTCCCAATAGGTAGAATAACCCATATGCTATTTTAAAAATCCTCCAGTCCTTCTTAAGTCCCATCTAGGTTGGGTCCACTAAATTTACACCTAATTTATCATATTGTTCTAATTTTGCAAGAGATAATTTCTCAATTTTATTTTTCACAAAATCTCATAATTAATTATCTTCTCTAAAAGATAATTAATATTTTTCTATCCTTCCTAAAATTCCTTTATTGTACCCAGGTGTTGTAGGTGAGTTGGAGAGGAGAGGGAAATCCTCCAAGGGAGGTCCCAGGTTCGAATCTCCACCCTACCAAAAAGCTGAATTGGGTACCCAAAATCCAATTGATAATGTTGGTGCGGGTAGGGTTGGGTGCGACCCCGGGTGACTTTGATGGTGTAGAACCCCTTGTTCATGGTCTCTTAGACCAAGGCGGCCCCACAAGGGGTTTTTCGTTTAAAAAAAAAAAAAATCCTTTATTGGGATTTTTGTAGGATTATTTAGGGTTTATGCCCTTTTTATTAGGCATTAATTGATCCCCAAGATCAATTAATATCCTTTAAATAAGGTAGGAGG
This sequence comes from Wollemia nobilis, assembly GCA_028583015.1. NCBI lineage: Eukaryota > Viridiplantae > Streptophyta > Pinopsida > Araucariales > Araucariaceae > Wollemia > Wollemia nobilis. Next base: position 9,142,529 of record JAQPPZ010017095.1, read on the forward strand.
GTAACGGGTCATGAAAATGCCACTCTCTTTTTGAGAACTAGGCATCTATTTTATGGTTCAAATATGGGCACCACTCCTCTTGGTGGAAGATAGACATCTCTATGGTGGCTCGAATATTGGTGCCTTCTTCCAGGTGGGAATAAGATACCTTTGCACTAGTCTAAATGTAGGCACTACCTTCCTAGAGAAAATTAGGTACCTTTTTCCACATTGTTGCACTCTAGAAAGAAAGAAAAATGCAAGGCACCATGGGCCTATTCCTGATAGGCCTAGTTTTTTTTTTTTTAATTTGTGGAAAACATCCCAAAAGGGATGCCACTTTCGAGTAATACCCAAGGATTCAGGGGTATCCATTTTGCCAAAAACGTCCATGAATCGGACCTAGCCTACCACCTTTGACATACTCAAGGAGCAAAAAAACACACAAAACCAATTTAAAAATAAGTAAATAACAACAAAAATAATAAAATAAAATAAAAAACATGCTCCTTGAGTGTGTCAAAAATAAAAGCACAACAAAAAACGTACAATAATATAAAAGAAACCACAACACAAACCACATAGAAAAACACAAGAACCACATAACAAAACACAAACAAGACAAAAACAATAGAACACTACAAAGACATAACCTAAAAAAACATGAAAAATAAACACAACCAAAACCTAAAAAATAAAATAAAAATAAAAATAAAAAACAACCAACAACAGACAATAAGCAAAAACAAAAAACATAGAAAAAACTCACACATAAGAACACGAAATAACACAAACAAAGACAAACCGAAGAACAAGAACGAAAAAAACACAAGAACAATAACAAAAAATATTTAAAAAAAAAATCAAAACAAAACAAAACAAAACAACAAAAACACAAGAACAACAAAAAACAACACAAATAACACAAAAAACAAAACAAAACAAAATAACCCACCCACCTTAAAAAACTAAACAAAAAAATAAAAAATAAAAAAAAATTGAACATAACAATGACCTATCTAGACTAGAAGACTATTAAGGAAAGAATCAACAGAGGAAACAAAATAAAGAATAGAATGATTTAGGGAACTAAAAAAAACTGAATGAACCAAAGAGAAGCAAAAAAAAAAAAACAAGAAGAAACTAGGTACCTTCAGAACTGGAGCCATCCAAAGAAATTATAGAAATAAGAGTTTCCCTAATTTGAGAAGCCCACCATATATGAGGGTGGCCATAACAAGTAAGATCACCTTTGTCCAAATCCCAATTAGCTAAAGCATCAGTACTCTTGTTTTGATCTTTGACCACATGATTATAATCAACTTTCAAAATTCCCATCTGGATTAACTGAATATTCTCAATAATTTTTTTATTCTCCATTCCACCTTATGATTCTTAGTAGGATTCTTCAAGAGATTAATCATAAGTTGAGAGTCAGACTCAACTAACACCTTTTCTCATTCAACCTGATAGGCCTAGTTTGACTCGGTTGCCTACAAATTGCATTTAGGACCATGTGTCCTACAAAAATAAATACACAAATCATAGGTAAAACTAAAAATTTGAATCATAGCCCTTGCATGATAGGCCTAGGTTACCCAAGCTGCCTACAGATTATATTTAGGGCATGTAATCCTGCAAAATAAAAACACAAATAAAATAAAATCTATGTTAAGAAAAATAGGTTCCATACCTCATTTCCCCATAATTTTTTTTTATTTTTTTTTTCACAACGCTTTTTTATTTCCCCTCCCACATTTTTTCCATGACAAACATGTGAGCATTTTTCAAACTATTGATATTATTTTGAAAATATGGGGTCTCCTCCATGCCTACGTTTTATTTGATCTTGTAAATGTGAGGCATATGCTAAGGTTGTAAATTGTGCCTGTTGACTATTAATATTATGCCAGTATCATATATTTTAAGTTTTAGGGACCTGGTTTATGTAGGTACATAATTGTATTTTGTTGCATTGTGTGCTATTATTGACTCCCTTTATAAATCCCTTACTTCATGAAATCTCCATAACCAATTCTTTATTTTGCATGATTTTTTTTTCCTTTTTCTGAGGAAAGCAGGATGGAGTGGCACTTGGTTGATAGGTCCAGTTACCTTGGATACCTATAGTATGCATTGTGCTTCATGTTGTCTTACAAAATATAATAAAATAAAAAATAATAACTTAAACTAATGGTGTTAACAAAAAAATAAATTTATTTATTATTTTTTTTCTTTTTTCTTTAGTTTTTATATTGAACACTATAACAACGTTTATTTTACTACTGACTGTAATACTAAAGTTGGGGTCTCCCACATGCCTACAATTTATCTAGCTTTCATAATTGAGGGCCTATGATAAAATCTTAGTTTGTGTCTAAAATTTGATACAATAAGACTTCATTTGTCTCATCCCCTACTTCATCAAGCACTATGATACACTGCGTCATGGGAAGAGCATATTCCTGGATGGAATCAAAACCAAGCTCTTCCAAATCATTGGAAAATTGTGTAAGGAGGTAGATGATTATGTTTTTTATTGTTTTTAATCAAATGTTAAATTTTCTATTCTACAACTAATGTCAGTTTTAAAATTTACCAAAGTGCTAGGTAATGTTTTTTTTTAATGAGTTTACATATGATTTTATGAGGGGTCATGGTTCACTCATACTGAATGGGGTTTGAACCTTGGACCTCTCAAAAAGAGGCTAAATCCCTTACCATTACATAAGCTTGCAACTCTAAAGTGTTGGGTAATGTTAAGCCTACAATTTTTATCATTAAAATCTGGCTTCTGAGATAGGTTTTATCTAATATTAAATTAGTGTGTTGACCTATCACCTCTACTATGTTTGGTTGTGGTTTCTATATCAGTCACTTGAGGTATAACTTCCTAACATATTCTATGAAAATATGAACATCCCTGATAGTTTGAGGAATTGTAATAGTAAAATTTTTCACTTGTCCCATAATATCAAAATCAAGTTGAATTATTTCTACCTGATAACCTTTCGAGATATGGTGGAAGTCCTTCATTATTTAATTTTTCAACAACACAATTTTTTTCTACTTCTACACTAATATGGTACATTTAGTTCATTCCTACAACTACCTGATAAGTTGGTGAATTTAAACTGTTGCCATTGAAATTCAATTTTGGTTATGGTGACAACTATTTTAGCCTTGTAGTAGGTGGAGTTGGTAACCAGGGATGTTCTGATGGTTGTATTTGTGGAAGTGGATCCACGATGTAAATTTCTACTTCTTTTGGATCTTCTTTTGTTATTTTTGGACACAACCTGGATTTATGATCCAGGTGATAGTTTCCATAGACTTCCACTTTGTTTTTTGAACATTTTTTTTTTCATGGGTTTTTCTACACCTTGGGTAGAAAATACAAACATTGCTATAGTTTCTTGGTTCTTCTAAAATGTTTCTGATTATAAAGCAAGAGATAAAATATTACTCTGCATACCTTCAAGCAATGTTTCTATTTCTATTTTGACTATGGAGGCTATTATTTTTATTCCTCATGTTGGCAATTTTTCTTTTCTCTTGGAATAATTCTGAAATAGTTGTTGAATTTTCCCCATTGATGTCATCCTGGTCACTAAATTATTTTGTATAATGAGTTTTTCTACTAAGGTAACTCAAGTAGAGGGAATTTTCTCTTTAATAGATATTTCCTGAATATCCTAAGTTTGTAACTTTGAGGTGTTTGCTATTTGTTTTTGTATTTTACTAAATTGTATGTTAGATCTTACATGCCTTTTATGGACTCAAGTTTCTTAGGTAAGGGATATACAGGTAACATAATATAAATGTGTTTTTCAAGCTGACTAACTTGTGGATCATAGCACTACATTTTTGAGACTTCCTAACAACAATATCAAAATTATGAGCATAAACTATTTTCTAACAATAGTCATTTCCTTTCCATTTATTATCAAAATGGTAGTTTGTAAAATTGTGAGTGTCATGCACAATATATGCCTATAGTGTGGGTAATGAGTCCCTTTATATCTATTGGTTTTGTGGGGGGAGTTGTTGTTCATGTATTTTCAGTTCATACAAACCCAACAAAACTAAGTGTAAGAAAATAAATAAACTAAAATTAAGATGTTGGAAATAAACACACGGTTGAAAGAAAATTACAGGAATTTAAACACACTTGTAGAAATGAATAAAGCAAGAAATTCACACTTGCAAAAATAAAAAAAATAGTAAATTGCAGAAATAAATAAAACAAGAAATAAATACAATAAAATAATAAAGCAAAAATAAAATAAAAAATAGAGGATTACTACCTAGAGTGGGCCCAAGCCTTCACATATGGTGTGCTTGGTTGACTTCGTAAAAGACACACTCTTACCACACAAATAAAAGAACATTTAGAAAATTTAATAATAAATTATGCATTACACTTGGAGATTTAGAATTGGTCCTCTTAAGAATGGCCTATGTTATTATATAGAATGTAGCCAATCCTATAATAAAAATAGCTTGGTCTATTTTAATCATGCAATGTGATTTGTTATGGTTGATTCATGCATAGTTGTTATTTTCTTCTATTAAAAGCATGGTTGTTTAATTTTAATCACCAAAGGATAAGAACAATGCTCCTTAGGTGTATACAACAAACTATTTCTAAAAATGACACTTTTATTAAAAACTACATGGTCAATCGATCAATCGATCAACCATCAATATTTAAAATATAAGCGATTATTCTATTTTAACCATAATTCATGATTTAAATTTAATACACATATATATGAATTATTCTCCCTTATATTTTTACAATAATTTAAAAATTGCATGGTAAATTGATCAACTAATCAACGTTGAATTGGTCAACCAGTCAAATAGTCAACCAACATTGAATTGGTCAATTAGTCAATGTTGAATTGGTCAAATGGTCAACATTTGAATACAAATCCTATATTCCTGCTAGACGTAGGTTCTTTCTAGCCTATCACAAAAATAAAGGTGCCAAAATACATGTGTTGAGATACAAGTGTCTACGTACTGTTGGAATACAAGTTCTTGCTTGTTATTGAAATACAGGTGGGGTATATATGCATACCTACCATTGGAATACAAGCATATAATTATTGCTAGAATACAGGTGCTAGGATATAGGTACCTACCTAATGTTGGAATATAGAAACATACCTGCTACTGGAATACAGGCACCTACCTACTACTAGAATATAGGTGTTTGCTTGCTACTAGAATACAGGTGGTAGGATATAGGCACCTACCTACCATTGGAATACAAGCACCTGCCTAATACTAGAATATAGGTGCTAGGATACAGAAACCTATCTACTATTGTAATATAGACACTTTCTTATACCATTCACCATAGTTATATTCAAGATGTCTTCATGCATTGCTAGGTTTGAATGGTACGTTGACTCAAAAATGCTAAATTAGCAGCAAAAACCTAAGTCTATGCATATTTTCCACTGAAAAACACTAGTTAAGCATAATACTTTATTTTCTATTAGATAAATGCAATAATTATACAAAAATGTATTTCTAGTGTTAAATATGCCATATAATATTCCTTCAAAACATGCATAAAAATGAGTGTTTTTGGTGCTCAACACTACTAGTTGTGGAACTTGGATAGAAGCTACGAGAGAAACTGGTGTTCATAAAAATAACTCCTCCTCTAGATTCTTCTCTTAGTACTTTGTAATATTAAATGCATGCTAGGTTGCTCATATGTAACCATAGACACAATTATTATTTCTAAACCTATAATGAAATACTTATAAAAAATTTATCCACACCCTTCATGAAATCATTTGGAAATTTTTATTTTTTAACTAGAACTCCACTTTCCTTTGAAGCTCTTGCACTAAATAGTCATGAACTTTCTCTTCAGGCCTTAAACTAGACTTTTATCTTGATCCTCAAGTCATTTTTTTTTTAGCATGATCTATATTCCCCAATCATCTTCTTTCTAATATCATCCTATAATTTTTTGATATAATTCTCTTATGTCTTGCACCATCTCAAAGTAGCACCATTAAAAAATATTGAAAAATAACTTTACCCATTTCTCCCTTCATGTCAAGCCATTATAAATGCATTCTATCTTGTATTCTTGAATTAAGGTCTTGGCATATTTAGTATATTGGGATAAAAAGACTAAAATTCTTCCTATATTTACTATGGCCTTGGAATCCTAGGTATAACTATTCCTAGTAAAAGTACTAAGGGCTCATCAACTAGAAGCTAAGTATACCTATAAAGTACTATGAATACCAAATTTACTAAATTCTACATTCTAATTCTTTACTTATATACATCAATTGTGGATACATAAAAAAAAAAAAGGTAAACCAAATGATAGAAAATGAGGATGTAGTCATAAACTATCCACAAGATCACCAAAACATATACTTTTTGACCATGCTCCACCAGATAAGTACACGTGTGAAGACAAAAAAAAAGTTCTATAAGAAGGAGACTTACTAGTGGTAACACTTGGCAATGAACCCAATATATTAACATTACCACATAGTAAATTATAGATTTACCATGGAAAATAATTTTTTTGGTAAGCACCACCACTAGTGTTCCAAAAAACAAAACAAAAAAATGTAGAAATATGGCATGCTCAAAATGTTTCATTGAGCCCTCCTCTTACTATGGTCTTTATGATTGACTAAAAATATACATTTGATGGTGTTATACTAACATAGAACATGATTTAACCATAAAAACTATAATAACATCAAAAATATACATTTGATGGTGTTATACTAACATAGAACATGATTTAACCATAAAAACTATAATAACATCAAAAGTAATTTTTAATGACTATAAAATAGATTAGCAAAATAAAAAGATAAGGAGCTTTATTATATATAGAAACTATAAAATTATAGAAATTCTCATCAAATTGCCTTGCAAATTAACTAGCCCACAATTTAAGCCTCAACCTCTTGTTGACTTGCCCAATGAACATGTTCCACGCCCTCACTTTGACAATATTGGATACAACTTGGACAAGAGATACTTTTCTTTAGTTAAATTGGCTTGCTAACTAACACTCTCATACAAGACTCTATTATTTCCTTGAATTCACACTTTCTCAACTTGCATCCCATAAGGGGGATATCCCCTATTTATAGACTCATGGGAGCTATACATTACATGCATAGATAATTCTATATGGACACATAGCAATATTTTCTAGAAATTACCTTTATGAATCTTTCCATAATATCAAGATTTTCTAGATATCTTTCTTGTACTTTTCCTAGGATATTTATAATAACATGATATAGTCAAAATATCACATTCTGCTAGAGACTTTTATTTTAAACTCTTCTTATAATATTTATAATTATATTAGATAGTAAAAATACCACATGCTTCTAAATATTTTCCTTTTGGAGTTTTCTCTATGATATTTATAATTATATTAGATAGTCAAAATATCATATGCTTATAGAGAGATTTTTCCTTTTGTATTTTTTCTATACTTACATAATACTTCCAAAATTACTTTTGACTATCTTATATTTTTAGATATTTTATTATTTACAACATATGGCCTCGTGACAAAGACAATTGTTAGATAAAATTTATTATGATAATAACACTTTTAATTTTACTATTAGTTGTTACTATTTATTGTCACCTTTTCCTATGACCTATATGAATAATATTTTATAACATAAGTATTCTTTAATGGTCACAAACTTCTTAGTGAATCTATTACATTCTAAAATTCTTAAACAAACTATGAAATTGTAATCTTCTCTAACAAGCCATCCCACTATATATTCTACATGCTCCTTATACTACTACACATACAAATAACATGAAAATAATTTATTTGAATAGGATCAATAATATCAACCTCTCATTTGAAATCATCCTCAAGGCCATGTAAAAATATTGATACCACCACTACCAGATCTACATGACAAGTGTATGAGAGACTCTATGAACTCATGGTAATAGCCTTTGACTAGTCCTATCTATTTGGTCTACATCAAACAAACCACATAAGAGAGAGGATACCTTCTCAAACTTGAATAATAAACCTTTTTTTAAAAACTACCATGAGAAATGGAAATCATGCTTGAATTCCTAGAGAATCCATTAATAGGATTGGCCAAGGTGACATGGATATCCTTAGGAATGTAATGCCAACACATGAAGTCATTCATATTAGATATCCTCTAGGATAATATTACATTATTTGGTACCTTGTAAGTACCTTGTAAATATATTGTAAAATTGTGGTTTCATGTAATAATTAGGTTTTGTAATTATTATAAGTTTAATAAAATACTTATCCTATGATAAATATGAAGAGTAATATCTCCCATGAGTTTGCAGGGAGATAAAGAGATATTTGGAGATGAAATCTCAATAGATCTATGCAAAGGATATTTGTGGGATGGCATGTAATATTGTATTGTATCAAATTGCAATACATAATTTTGTAATATGATGTATTTATTAGACATCCAAATATAGAGTGTTTATTTACTTTTAGTTATGGCATAAATATATGTGTGTTGCATTCAGGTATATTTTTTATAACCCTATGTGAGTATCATATTATCCTTACTTGTTATATTAAGATTTTATTATTGAATATAGATCATTTGCTAATATTGGTATTAGAGCCATGGAAAGTAAGTCATAGGGAGCTTGTGTTAGGTTTCTATTATGTTTAAGTTTATTAGAAACCCCTTGTAATTGAAATATTCCACGGAGTCTCAAAAAAAAAGGAAAATATTTCTATAGGTTCAATTTAATTTTATAGTTGTAAGATTTCAATCTTTAAATATGTTAGGATATGACTTATGTCCAAATTCACATTATGAAATTAAAGTCATCCTATCCAAAGTTAATTGGAACACTCCCAATTTTTTCTTACCTCAAATATGTTATAACAAGTTGGAATGGTCATTGTTATTTCTTTCTTTAAAATACTGTACATAAATCTCTAATTGTGCATCCAAAATTTATCCTTGTTTTTTCAATGAGTTTACACATATTTTTATGATGTGTCATGGTCCTGTCATACTGAGTGGGGTTTGAACCTTAAACCTCTCAAAGAGAAGCCAAATTCCTTACCACTATAGTAAGCTTGTATCTCAAAATTCATCCTTGTTGTTAGTGCATCCAAGTTTTAATTTCTAAGTTACCTAATTTTAACAGATAGAATGTAGAGTACATCAAATTTAGGAAAAACTAAGAGTGTGTCCAAGTATTCATTGATAACAATATTAAAGGAGGAGAAATTATTATTGCATTGGATAAAGGATAACTAGAGAGACATTTAATATGGATTCAAATTAGAAGCATAACACCTAATAATTTAGAAGGAAAATAAGATGGAGATAGAATCAGCTTGAACAAACCTATAAGAGGTTTAAATTTTAAATAGACCCAAATTGGATGGATCAAAGCTGTAAGAAGCAATCCAAAGATGTGTTTATATTGGAAATACTTATAACACTCAATAAGTGCTTGATAATGTATCAACATGATACATGCAAAAATTGTGGGTGGTGTGATACCTATAATTTTTGGAGGGAAATACAAAGTTGAAATTTGAATGCAAACTAAGGTACACTCAAATTCTTACCTCAAGTTTATTTCCAAAAGCATACAATAGGAACTTCATATTTAAAAGGAATTTTAAATTTTGAAAAAGTGGTAAGTTAGAAGGTCAACTCCTACTTACTATTTAAGTGAAATTTAATTATTTTATAAAGGAATATTTTAAATGGAATAATTAGAAATATAATATGAATCCATAAGGAAATTTTTTAAAAATGGTAAATTTATTTTCTAAGGAGAAGATAATTTTTATTTGAAGAATCAAGCTCATAGAATTATTTATTTAAAGCCATAAATTAAAATTGGAAGTATACATTCAAAAGGAAAAATTTATAAGGCTCATTTGTTTATGATATTTAAAAGGTACTTGGTAAATGTTTAGAATATTAATATTTTTCATTGAAAAGATATAAGAAGAAAAACATTATTGGATCTATAAGAATTTTTTAACGTGGATAATTGTTAAAGATAAAAAAGAGAAGAGTTCAGATAAAGGAAAAAGTGGATATTAATTTCTAAAATACCACATTTTATTCAAGGGTTCTAAACTTAATTTGGAGGATTAGAAAATTAATTAAATTATTTTTCTAATAGAAGGAATTCCAACCATGTCAAATAAAAAATCTTTCTCTCAGAATCCTAGTTACTTAAGGGGCCGTGTTTCTCCTTGGAAAAATAGAGTGAAATCAATAATTGTAGTTGAAAAGCTTTTGGATATTGTCATTAGAGTTGAAATATTTTATGATGATATATCAACCAAACAAAAATATAAATAAGGGGATGCAAAAGCACCCATGTTGATAACATTTAGGATTTCAGATGAAATACAAGCACATATAAGTGATCCAAAACTTTTAAAGTTGCTTGTAATAAACTTTGCACTATATTTAGAGGTATAAATGAAGTCACTATTCTTGATTTACATTAATAACTATATACACTAAGATTTCAAGATGGTAAAAATATAGAATAATAGCAGACTAGAAATCAAAATTATAAATCATGGGAGAAAAAGTTGAAGATAAACTTTTAGTTTTAGTTGCACTAAGAGCACTTCTTGATTCATTTAAAATATTGGTTACATATCTCCAAGTATTAAAAACAAATATGTCATTTAAGAAATTATTTAATATTCTCCAAAAATATGAAGTAGAAAATTAATTGAGAGATGAATTATCAATCGATTCTCTTATATCAATAAGAAAATTATAAAGTAACACAAAAATCCTAACTCATTTGAAGCTAACCAGAATAGATAATATATTGTTATATATGTATAAAAGAATGAAATATTACCAAAATTTATATATTTAATACATTAAATCAATTGAATCAAGAACATAGAAATTTTCAAAGAAATTAACAAAGGCAATATTAATTAAAACATCCATAATAACCAAAATGGCCAAATAGAAAAGGCCACATGATACAATAGGCACAAGAACAAAAATATAATCATGAGGAATAATATGAATTTGTACACAATATTATTATGGTAAACAATATATTGAATCAAAATTATTTGACACCAAAAAGTAGTAAATCTTCCCCAAAAAAAGATTATACTCTACAAAAACAGTGTAAAAAACAAGAAAAAATGAAATATGCAAATGAATTATAGTAAAGGAAAAATATAGGATGTAATTTGAAACCCAAAATTCTAGATGTATAGTGTGAATCTAATGATTTTAATAGTATTCATGAGAATTCTTGTACAAAAAATATTAGTATTGAATGTGCAAAATGTGTTGGTCAAAGCGAAGACCAAATTGTTAGAGTTGATGATAGTGATAGTTCATTTTTTTTTATAAAAATTAAGATATTGTAGGATTTGTTGATGGAAACATGGATAGTTCTAGATAAATTTATGGAAAATTTGCTAATGAATATTTATATATTGATAATTATGATGGTTTTAAGCATTCAAATTGTATTAGAAAATAATGCGAACATAAGTTTGGTAATTTTGAAAAACACACAAAAGGAATTGGTTCAAAACTATTAAGGAAAGTGGGATACAAAGGTATAGGTTTAGAAATATATAAACAAGACATGAAAGAACCTTTGGTACCAAATATAAGAACAAGATTTAGAGGCCTTGGGTTTACATGATAGGAAAATTATAGTGATTTTATGATAGGGAATACTACTACCAATCTTGTGAAAAGAACTAATTTTATTATGGAATAGGAAAATAAAATTTTTGTTACGTACTAGTTATGATCATTGCGGAAAAAATAAATACATGTTAGGAAAATGATGAGAACTTTATTATTGTATTTCTTGCAAAAAAGAACACACTTCTAAAAAATATTCTAGTATGAAAAGAAAAGCAACACAACAAATGAGAATAATGGATGGATAAAAATGTGATAAAATGGAATAAAATAGTAGAAATGTTGGAGAATTTTTCCAAAAGGAAAAAGAGTTTGTTAAGCATAAGAAATGTTTCATCCATAAATGATATTTTGTATCAAAAATACCTATAATGACTATTTTTGTAGGGGAAGTGACATTTGAACATGCAATAAATAGAATTATTATAGTTTAGTGATTAATCCAGAGATAAAGTCCAAACCAAAATTTGAAAAGAATAGATAGAGATAGAATAACTAGATCTAGCAAAAGTAATACAAAGATAGAGCACGAGCTAGAACCAAAGTTAGATATTGATATTCATACCGAATAATATAAAATGAGGGGGGGGGGGGTGTTGGAGAATATTACATTAGTTGGTACCTTGTAAATATTTTGTAAATATCTTACCAATATGTGGTTTTATTTAATCATTAGATTTTATCATTAGTAGAAGGTTAATAAAATATTTCTTCTATGAAAAATATGAAGAGTCATATCTTTCGTGAGGATGAATAGAGATGAAGATATAGTTGAAGATGCATTGTCAAGAGACTCTATCCAAAGTCTATTTGTAGGGATGGCATGTGAGATTATATGGTATTTAATTGTAGGGAATCATTTTGTATTATAATATATTTATCATCCATCTAAATAATAAGTGTTTATTTACTTTAATTCATGCCAGTAATATGTGTGTTGCATTTTGATATATTTTTTATAACCCTATATGAGTATCATACTATCCTTTCTTGTGATATTAATATTTGATTACTGAATATATCTCATTTGATAAAATATCCAAAAATGTGGATGCATACCCTTGATTATTGAAATATCAATATGTGGGATAAGAAAATCATGAGTGTAGTCAAGTAAGAAAGTTGTAGTTCCTATAAAGGAACCAAACCTAGAAATGTATTCTAGGTTCAATTCACCTATACCTAGAAATTTATTTATGACAATGTGGACAGGCACATTTTCTACCATTAACCAAAATATTGGTAATTGAAGGAAGGATTTTGGAAAAATATGGGATCCAGACAATGGAAGGACCATGGATCATGTCTATAATGATACCTCTAAAAGTATTAGGATTCATCAAAGTATATATTCATAATAGGAGGAAATAAACAAGTTGATATATAGTCTCCTATTTATCATTTTATTATTTCCCATAAATCTACTTTAATTTATTGTCTAGTGGATGTTCAATGTAGAGTTATTACCTAAATAGTAGGTTCAAAGAATATTGAATTGAATTAAGTTGTTCTAACCTTAACTTAATTTAATCAATTTGATTTTACATCATGGTTTGTGAATGATCAGTGTTGAATATCTTGTTATACATCCTAGCACACTTGTGACATAAAAAATCATAAATATATGAAAAAATACTTTAGAGGAGAGGATGAGGACCTTCATGAGGAGTGGGATAGTGATTCATGGTGTCTAAAGTAATAAGAGCATACAAATAAAAAATATTAATGTGAAATGTGATTTTATGATGCTTGCTTGTATTATTTAATTTTCATTTCTTTCTAGTTATGCAAAAATTATTAGGTGGATATTTACACTATAAACACCCATTGACTCTTTCCTAGACGATGAATTCTACACTCATACACTAGGAATTGATTGTGAAATCTCAAAGATACCATTAAGTATTTCAAAAAATATGTTACCATTCAAACATCTCATTATAATATTCCTAACAAGATGATCAATATGAGATAGGTCTCCCACAAGGATCCTAGTTACCCTAATACTCTTTTTTTAATTGAGATTGTGAAAGACAAATAACAATGCCTAATTTATAATATTATAAAATAAAATCACACCAAAATGTGAAACAAAGTTTTTTTACAAAATTATAAAATATAGATCTAGATGAATGAGGCTCTAGAGTAGCTTACATGACTTTGTACAATTTTTTGCACCAAAATATGGAGATAATATTGAAACTATAATACCACTTGTAACAAAAATAACATCTATAAATAACAATAATAACAAACTAAAAAATGCAAAATAAAAATCATTTATTAGGGTAGCAATTTAGATATTATAGAAAAAAATCATATATCACACATAATAAATTCTAGACTCCAAATCATTACACATCCCATCCACTTTGAGAGGGTAAGTATCAAAACAACCGAGAGAGGTAATATTGTCATATGTATATTATATGTAAATTAAGTTAAAAAGTATGAATGGATGAAATAATTACAAGATAAATCCTCTATTTTTAAATTAAAACAACTAAAAAACCTAACCCTAATGCTTAAGTTCCAATTGATCTAATCCTAGGGCCTAAGCTAACAATAATAAATATAGTTGACATGGCTATATTGAAGTTGTTACTCCCATCCACATTTTGTCATCACCTATAAATTATAGAAATAATTCCATGCATCATCATCCAATTATTGTTCTTGTGTCCAAATTGATTATTCCAAACTCAATTAGCCACTTACATACTCTAAATAGCCACCTAGTTTGATTACATAAATTCTTAGCTAATTTTTATAACAACCAAGAATAACCAAATGTTGAACCATCAACCCTTATCAAAGAAAAACATTTAATATTTCTAATGTTATACCTTCCTAAAAAAATATATCCTCTTGTATAAAGTAATGTTCTCAGAATAACACAAGGATTAGAGAGAGTAAGAAGAATATTTTTTACTAACTATTTATCTTCATCGAGAGTATCTATTGCATCCTCACTCACTAGGCCATGTATCACCATTTAAGATCAACTAAGTAGCAATGGACCACATATCACTAGATGATATTGGGTTTGCAACTAGAGCTATGTTAGTGGTGTTATATATTTATGCGAGGAGTTGACCATCACAATCACAGTCATCCTTAAGAATATAGCTTGTGTAATATTTGCATCACTACATAGAGATACAACTCACATACTCTCACATTCTAGATTATGCCTATGAGAATATTTTCTCTCTCTCTCTCATTATATATATAGATATATATATATATATAAACACATCTCTCATAGATGTTAATTGTAGTATCCTCTCATAATATTTTGAGTTATCTTAATATCTCCCCATATCATAGAGATCAATTGCATAATTTTATATAATAAAAATATTGTATCTCATGGATATCTACTATTTTTAATTTTTAGTATGTTCATTATATTATTATATTTATTTTTTTCACATTAGTATATTATTATAAGATCTATTAATACCATAAGTTGCTATGATGTATTTAACTTATTATCAATATGTATTTGTCTTATAGGGTCACTAGTGTCAAGATTTAAATATGATCATCACTCTCATTATAAATCATAGGTACCACTAGCTAATTTTGATTTTTGTCCTCCACACAACCATATTGGTACCTGGACACATGGATTTAATTAGTATCAAATCTAAACTGCATTATAATATTTTCATATATATCCATCATGAGAAAGACTTAGAAACTAGGAAAAGAAAAACTTGGGCATTACCTTACAAAAAATACAAGAAAGGAGAAAATGCTTCAAATGTTACACTTGTAACATACATCCAAGAAATCATTGAGTGTAACCAAAGTGACACTTTTCACTAGGTTGAATTCCTATTAAAGGTACCTTGGACCAGGAAGAACGTAATAATTTAGTGGAGCCATCAACTACATTTAGGTCCAATATGTGGGAGTCACTACAGTGTGGAAGCAAGGAGTAAAGCCTTCAATGCTTTGTTCCAAATATATCAAAGGTAATATTTGGAACATTAAATACAAACCAAGTTCCAATATTGGAGGATACATTCAAAGTAGATACAGTCAACATTACAACCATTGCACGTCTAAAATAAACGTTGGATATTTCTTGATATAAGGTAAGGTTTATTCCCATATTTTTGTACTTTCATCTCATAGGAGTTATAAGGTTAAATTTAAAGGAATATAATTATATTTAAAGTCATACCTCAAAGGGAATCGTTTATCAAGCTAATATAATATTTGCAATAATAAACCTAGGAGTAATAAGGTTTTCTACTGAAAATTATACTAAATATTTGCAAATATTATTGTGGTCTAATTTTACAAAATTAGGGAGTTATAAGGGTTACTACATAAAATTAATCAATTTAGAAATTAGATACACTTGAATTAAATGCTAAAGGGATATTAAAGAGATTTTTATCAAAGCATTTCAAAGGTTGGAAATTTATAATATTATTGTTTCAAAACTTCTCAAGAGAGACAAACAAAATCTAGCATTAAAAGCTCTTTAAATTTGGGAAAAATGCCTAGTTCAATAGGAGCAATAAGGGATAGTAAAATTTGATTTTGATATTTACAAAAAAATTATAAAATAAACCAAATTGAACTATAGTTTACAAAAGAACTTTATATCTTATCCAAAACATAATAGGGAGTCATAAGGCATTCTACAAATCCTAAGAGTTGATATTAGAGAATTTAAATAACATCAAACAAATTCTTCCTAGTAGAATCTCCACTACTCAAGGGTACTAATTATTTCTCCTAGAAGAATAAAGTGAAATATATTTTGGTATATAAAAACTTTTAGGATATTATCAAATGGAAAACACAAATACCTACTACATATGATATTGAAATCGTAAAGTTTGTATAAAATGATTCAAAGGCTCTAATTATAATAACCTTTGCTATCACCGATGAGATACAACCCTATATCGTTTCAACAAAATCATCTTCAGATGCATGGACAAGCCTAGAGAATTTTTTTTAAGGAAAGAATAAGGTAAATATTCTCCATCTTCAAAGTCAAATTCATTCATTAAATATGAACAATGGAGAAAGCATAGAATTATTCCTAAGGAAGGTAGCAGATATTAAAGGGAAATTATTTACATTAGGAGAAAATGCTAAGGATGAACTTCTTACTCTAGTAACCATGAGAGCACTTCTAGAAAATTATAAATATTTGGTAAAATATTTACAAGTTCTAAGTAAATATACTTATTTTGATGACTTAGTCAATATTCTACAGGAATATGAAGTAGAAAATATAGTAAAATATGAGATGTCTAACACTGCATTGGCATCTAAAGATAATCCACATGGAAACATAGATTCTTTATAAAAAGTATGAAAAACATGGTACAATAGGTATTTTCAAATATGTAAGATAACAGACCATAGTACCAGCTATTGCAAGTTCAATTTAAAAAATTAGAATCAAGGAAATCAGATGAACAATGAGAACCAATTTCAGCCATGACAATATCAAAATTCTCATTCGTAATAATTTTTACATTCAACCAATTATCCCCAATTGGAGTATCAAAAAGAAAATAAAAAAGGACATCTAGCTTAGAGGATAGAAAAAATTGAAGAACTGGAAGAATCAACTGATTATTATGAAATCAAAGCTCTTTTAGCAAGACTAACAGGTTTTGAAGATACAACTACTTTCTTGAACATGTTATAAAAATCAGAGAAGAATATTCAGAATCTCAAGGTCAAGAGGAAGATCCACATTGAAGACTAAATTCTTCAATAGCTCAATATTTTAATATAGGGGGGTGTTAGAAATATATTATATTGCATTATTTGGATCATGTAAATGTACCTTTCTTGGTACATACTTAGGACATTAGATTACTTTAGGCGGAGTTATATAGTTACTTCATGCAATGTAATAAATGCATAAGTATCAATGTGCAAGTTGTATATGTGCAAGGTGTCCCTTGTATATCTAGGTAGAGTGTTGGCCAAGGAACCTATCTTCCTATATAAATACCCATATATAATAGTTTGATATGTAAACAACAACATAGTACTGTAGGATATTGTGTAGTAGTGTAGAGTGTGTGAGATATAAGCTCAAAGATCATTCCTTAAGTAGTAGCTTAGATCATGGAGTATTCACTTTCTTTATAGATATTTTTGTATTCATTTCCATCCTTTCTATTTATAGCATATTTTAGTCATCTCGTATATTTATTTTATTTCTTATTATTCTACATATCATGATTGCTATCTCCCATTGTATGTTGTATCAAAATCTAACAACCCTAAGGATTGAACTTTGACCATGTTGTAGCTAGTGAATATTTTAGAAAATATTACAATTTAATGAAGGCTTTGAATGAGGATATCCTCAATGAGTGCAAAATAAGTAAGGTACCTAGTCTCTTGATGACTTGGAACCTATGTAAGGATAATTAAAAATATTCCCTACACATGGAACAATTCATTTTTTGATAAAACGAGGATATATATGTAAATGCAAAGGAGTTAGGGATTATTTTACCCTAAGGTACACCACCTATGAAAGAGAGTTGATCCTTTATTTTAGTGCATATATATTTCAATGGATATGCAATAGGATAGAGTAATTTAATGATATAATTGATTTCAAGTACCCATCCTACCTAGTCCATCTAACCTTGGCCCAAAACCCATGGTTATACAAAGGCCTTGACCTTAAGATATCAAAATAAGGTAGTCAAAGGCACCCTATATCCCTTTGGGCATGAGCTCTTTTTAAAATATCCTTCTACTACACCTTCATAGATAGGTTATTGATGTTGTCCTTGTGTTCCTTAATGGGGCAAGATGTTTGTAGTTTAGAAAAATGGAAGAGAGGTAGAATGAAAATGCAAGAGGGTTGTATTGGATGACTTATACACCTGTGGGTTGTATCTAATAATTGCTTGGAAAATAAATATAATTTATATATTAACATTGGTTATAAATAAGAACAATTCTAGAGGGATTATAATATGAGAAGAATAGTCGAGGTGTATTTGTAATAGAGGATAAAATTAATGATAGAGGGATGTCTTGGCTACTTCATGCACCAATGATAATTATGGGTTGTTTGTAGCCATTACTTCACAAATCATGCACATACACTAAGCATTGAATATAAACACCCACACTCCTTGATGGCCTATAAGGCAAAAAGGATAGGATATATAAAGATGTGTTGATTTTATTAGAGAATATTACATTATTTTATCTATTGATGTGTATGATATGTATATTTTTCATGATATATGACTAATATTTTTGTATACAAATATAAGGAATTCAAAAGGTAATAATAAAGAATTTGAAGATTTATATTGTATATTTATATTATGGAGGTCAAGATATAGAATCTATTTCAAATGTAGAGTCTATATTATGATTGTACTTACTAATTTGTGAATAATATTGCTTAAAAATCTAATAGTGGTATCAAATGTATCGCCTAACTCTCTTCAATTTTATAGAGTTCATTATATTGAGCCACCATTATTTATTAGCTTTATAATTTTTGATAAAGTTACTTTAGAGTCTATCCAATTTGAAGTAAGTGTAGAATTGGACTCTAATTTTTAAAGGTCTTATTGAGTAGAGTAGGCTAAGGTCTTTCCACTTGGTTGAAGGAAAGCCAATAAAGACTAGGAATTAGTTATATTGATAGAAATAGATAAATTAGAAGAAAAGTTGGACATTTGATAATAATATATTGTATTCTCTAGAGAAGAGGGGAAAAACTATTAAAGATCTAAAAAATTGAAGATTTGAATATTTGAGGATTTGCATACTAAGATTACAGTTGAACCAACCCAATTTTTTTTTGTTCATTTAGGGATATTCAAAGCCACCTTGACATTGATATTGGGTTGTGTACTAAAAAGGATAAATATATTTTATTCTTAGGTGTAATCTAAGACATTGAATATTATATCTTATAATGTTGAGAATCTTCCTATAGAAGATAGAGAAGAATTTTGGCTTCTAATTTTTTTAAGGGAATTTAAATTTCTATAGAAAAGTAGAATAGAAGAAGTACATAGCTTCTATTATAAATAATAAGCAAAGCATAATGATAAGCAAATAATAATTAAAGCAATAGATAAAAAAAGTGGAAAAATCTAAAGCTATTTGAAGAAAGAAGATATTCATTGCATCAATGAATAAGTATAAGAAATTATTATTATTCTAAGGTAAGCACTATCAAAGATTAAGAACACTAATATTCAATGAATTGCTACTTCTAAAATAAGTGCAGAATAGCAGAAATATTAGGTATTGAAAAGAGAAGTGTTAGTGCTAATATATAAGAACTAAGAGCATACAACCACCAACCATATAAGAACAATAGATAAATCTCAAAAAAGGAGCTATAAGAAAAATAAGATACCTCACAATGATCATTTGGATATCAATGAAAAAATATGAACTAAAAAGCACACATTAACAGGCATTCATTTTTATAATGAGAAAAATCACTCATTGAAGGACAACCAAAGATTATGTAAGCATAAGACTATAACTATCAAGAAGATCAAGCATCAATTAATGGCATGTGTACTTGAGAACCAATGAAAGGATTGAGCACCCACTAGAGACCAAAACACCAATAAATAATTTGAGCACCATAAAGTGACCAAAAGCACCATAAAGTGACCAAAAGCACAAAAAATTGACCAAAAGCACCAAAAAGTGACCAAAAGTACCATCTAGTTACCAAAGCATCAATGAGTTACCTGAGCATCAATAGAGGCAAGAGTGAGTCATGTAATGGGAGCAATATTGAAGCATACTAGCGATAGGACTATGCACAATCTAGAATATGAAGAGATGAGTGTGTATGGAAGCTAAGTGAAGATCAGTAGAAAATGAAGCTAAGAGAAGATATATGATGAGTAAAGAAATTAGAAGTTAAGCAAAGAGTCAAGAAGGCAATAGATCTAAGGTAGAGAATAATGAATCTAGCAAAGCAAAGTAGATGAAGTAATGTAACACCTAATAACATTGCTTGGTAACATATTTGATAATTATTAGCCAATAGACGTAACATATTTAGGAAGCACAACGAATATTACAATTCCGAGTGACTTTAGGGTTAATATTGGTATGCTAGCATATGTTTTATGCTTAAATTAGAATGGAGTAAAGGCATTGAAGTGCATCCAATGAATGTGCATCTAGTGATAGTGCATCTAATAGATGTTAGGACTAATGCATCTAATGAAAAAATATGAGTGCAAGCTGACTAAGGAGAAAATAAAGGTAGGTAATAATACAAAATATTAAATACATTTATTTTAAAATTTAAGGAGTTATAAGGTGATTATAATTCTGAAAGGTGATTAAAATTTTATTACTAGGAGTTATAAGGATTAGTTGGAAATATATGTTTTTGAAATTTTATTAAAGTGTAGTTTGATAAGGATTTCTACATTAGTTAATTTAAATGTTTTTTTTAAGCATTAGAAAAGATTTGAAAGTTCTTTAGATAGAAGATTTATTTTCTTAAGGTTTTTCAATTTTTGATAAATTTTGAAATTGAAAAAATATATTAGAAAGTTTTTGAAATTTGACAAATTGAATATTGGAGCTAAAAGCTTTTCAACACGGAAGGATTAGGAAATAGTATAATTTATAAATTTTATATTTAAGTCATTTTATTTTAACTAGGGAGATATATGGTTTACTACTTCAAAGGAAATCACTATGGATTATTGGTATATGATATTCTCATAATGACACTGATAGGGAGGGGTGAATCAGTGTAGCTAAAAATCTGATCTTCAATCCTTAAAACTGAAGCAAAGAGAACTAGAAAATAGATAAAACAATAAACACAAGAGAGCACACCACAACACACAATGTAACGAGGTTCACCAATTTTGCTACTCCTCAAGAATGACTGCTTTGACTATGGTCCAAATCTAGCCTTTGTAAAACACCAATTTTACAATTTGTTTACCAGCACCCACTGGAAGGAGCACCAACCCCTGATTTATCTACTCCTACAGAAAGGAGCACCAACCCCTTATCCAAGCACCAACTTGGAACACTGTTTTGAAAGTTCAAACAATGACATACAAATGCCTTCACTTTTACAAGACCCTGACTAGTCTCCAATTTATCAAAGCACAGTAAATACTCACTGCTCAGCTTGTTGCTCTCTTACAGCACTCTTCTCACCCTCTTTCGGTAGCTCTTTCACACATTTAGCAACAACATTATTCTTCATGTAGACCTATTTTTATAACATATTATTCTCTATTTTTAACTTCCATTTTTATGCATGCAACCCGTAACTGTTTCTTAATGTAACTCCTTTTGCGTATTTAGAGTGGGCATTTCATTAAATACGTTACATGCAACATATACCTCTTCCATGACTGTTCATCCTCTTAGTCATGACTGTTCGTGTTCTTTTCTGTTCATGCATGCATATTCGATTCTATTTATACGACTGTTAGATTTCTCCTTTTTTGACTTTACTAAAAAGTTGCATGATTTCTATCTGAGAACTGCCACACTAACTTCAGTTAACTCTACTTATTTTCACTACATGATTTTTCTCTACAACTGCCCCTGTAACTGTCATTCTGCTTTCAGTTGACTATCAGTAAGCATGCTATTGCGACCTATCATGAAATCGTGACACTTTTGTCTCTTTCTGCTCTTCTCGCCTTTTACCAGTGAAAATACAACATGTCACGAAATCATGACATTCTCGACCTCCTTGTTCACTTCTTTGCTTGCAATCGTGAAAACCAAACATGTCACGAAATCATGACATTCTCGGCCTCCTTGTTCACTTCTTCGCTTGCAACCGCGAAAACGAAACATGTCCTAAAATCGTGACATCTTTATCTGCCTTGTGCCTTTTCTGCCGTTCGCCTGTGAAATTGGAACATGTCGCAAAATCACATCTTCGTTGCCTTGTCTCATTTCTGTCTTTGGCTCGTGAAAACTAAACATGTCATGAAATTGTGACATCTTTCTTTGCCTTGTGCCTTTTCTGCCTTTCGCCCATGAAAACGAAACATGTCGTGAAATCGCGACATCTTTCTTTGCCTTGTGCCTTTTTTGCCTTCCACCCGCGAAAAAGGAACATGTCACGAAATCGTGACATCTTTCTTTGCCTTGTGCCTTTTCTACCTTCCACCCGCGAAAATGGAACATGTCACGAAATCATGACACTTTCGTTGCCTTGTGCCTTTTTTGTCTTTGGCCAGCGAAAACACATGTCGCAAAATCGTGACACCTTTCTCTATCAGACTCTCTCTCCTACATTATGTCACGAAATCATGACACTTTTTCTCCTTGGCGCTTTTCTTCCCGTCGAGTCGTGAAAACCCGACATGTCACGATATCGCAACACTTTTTCTCCTTGGCGCTTCTTCTTGCAACTTGTCATGAAATCGTGACACTTTTTCTCCTTGGTGCTTCTTCTTGCAACTTGTCATGAAATCGTGACACTTTTTCTCCTTGGCGCTTCTTCTTGCAACTTGTCACGAAATCGTGACACTTTTTCTCCTTGGCGCTTCTTCTTGCAACTTGTCGCAAAATCGCGACACTTTTTCTCCTTGGCACTTCTTCTTGCAACTTGTCATGAAATCATGACACTTTTTCTCCTTAGTGCTTCTTCTTGCAACTTGTCGTGAAATAATGACACTTTTCATCCTTGGCACTTTCTTTTTGAACCTGTCACGAAATCGTGACACTTTTCATCCTTAGCGCTTTCTCTTCGAACCTGTCGCAAAATCGTGACACTTTTCATCCTTGGTGCTTTCTCTTTGAACCTGTCACAAAATCGTGACACTTTTCATCCTTAGCGCTTTCTCTTTGAACCTGTCACAAAATCACGACACTTTTCATCCTTGGCGCTTTCTCTTCGAACCTGTCATGAAATCATGACACTTTTCATCCTTAGTGCTTTCTCTTCGAACCTGTCACGAAATCGCGATAGTTTTCCTTGCAAGCACTTCTTCTCCAAACATGTCACGAAATTGCGATAGTTTTCCTTGCAAGCGCTTCTTCTCCAAACATGTCACGAAATCGCGACAATTTTTCCACTTGGCTTATTTGCCTGCAACATGTCGTGAGATCATGACAATTTTGTTTGTTCCTTCTCTCTCCTCGTCCATGTCGTGAAATCATGACAATTTTGCTTGCGCCTTCTCTCTCCTCGTCCATGTCGTGAAATTGCGACAATTTTGCTTGCGCCTTCTCTCTCCTTTGATATGTCATAAAATTGTGACATTTTTCTTTCTACCTTCTTTGTTCTCAACCTGTCGCGATATCGTGACAGTTTTCTTACTTGTCTTTTTCTTTGATTTTCTAAATCTGGGTCACTTCTATTTTCTTGAAATTTCACTGAACATGATCTGACTGACCTCTGAACTCCTATCCACTGCATCAACTGACCTGTCTGTCTATGTTGACAACAATGACAATACTTTTGTTGCACCTTGCTCAACAATCTCCCCTTTTGGAATTATTGGCAACACTCATGCACTCTCCTGTAATTCTTCTCCCCCTTTGACAATAATACCAAAGGGCTGCTACAAACTCCTCCTAAGTCTATACACAACATTATCAGATACACATTGTTATAGTTAGCAAAAATCATGAATATGAGCAAAACTATAAACATAGGTATAAATACTCCCCCTGAGAATGTGATCCCAGTTGATAGTCAGTTCTTGTGAAATGTGACTACTCCCAACTTACTTCGAAGATACTCAAAAACTTCCTTTGGCAATGGTTTTGTGAATATATCTTCTACTTGCTCTGTAGTTGGAACAAAATTCAATTTGACCTCACCTTCTGCAACTTTATCCTTCAAGAAGTGATACCGGATTGCAATATGTTTGGTTCGAGAATGCATAACCGGATTCTTTGATATGTTTATTGCACTGGTGTTATCACATTTAATTGAAATTGGCTCTTTGAAGTGAATACCAAGATCTTTCAGGTGTTTGTCTCATCCATAATATTTGTGTACAACATGTTGTTACTGCAATGTATTCTGCATCTGCTATGGATAGAGAGACTAATTCTTGTTTCTTGTTGTGCTATGCTACCAGCCTGTCTCCAAGATAAAATGCTCCTCCACTGGTACTCTTTCTGTCATCAATACATCCTACCCAATCTGCATTAGAATATGCAATAAGAGTGAAGTCCTTACCTTTTGGGTACCACAACCCATACTCCATAGTACCCTTGAGGTACCTAAAAATCCTCTTTACAACTGTCACATGAGTCTCTTTTGGACTAGCCTAAAATCTTGCTACCATGCATACCGCTCGTAATATATCTGGTCTAGTAGCTGTCAAATACAGCAGGCTTCCAATCATAGACCTGTACATGGTTTGATCTACATCTAGAGATTTGTCATCCTTACTCAACTTGCAACCTACTGTCATGGGAGTTTTGACAGGTTTACTATCCTCCATTGTGAACTTTTTCAGCATTTCTTTCACATATTTTACTTGGGAGATAAAAATGCCCTTTTCACTTTGATTGACTTGCAGTCCAAGGAAATAAGAAAGCTCACCAATCATTGACATCTCAAATTATGTCTTCATTCTATTTGCTATGTCTTTACAAGACTTATCATGACTGCTGCCAAAAATGATATCATCTACATAAACAACAAGGACAATAAGATTGCCATTTTCTGTTTTAACATACAGATTGTTGTCCACCAAACCTTTCTTGAATGCTTGTTTAATAAGATAGTTATTCAACCTTCCATACCATGCTCTGGGTGCTTGTTTCAGACCATACAATGCTTTCTTTAACCTGCAAAAAAAATCGATATTGTCACCGAGTTGGAAGCCATCTGGCTGTTCAATGTAAACCTCTTCTTCCAGTTTTTCCATTCAGAAATGCTGATTTTACATCCATTTGATATACTTTGAAATTTTTATGGACTGCTAAAGCTAGAAACATTCTAATTGCTTCTAGTCTGGCTACTGGTGCAAAAGTTTCCTCAAAATCAATACCTTCAACCTGAGCATAGCCTTTATAGACCAATCTTGCTTTATTTCTGACAACCTATCCATCTTCATTTAATTTATTTCGAAAAATCCATTTAGTACCAATTATGTTTTTATTTGCTGGTCGTGGTACTAATTCCCAGGTTTTGTTTTTCTCAATCTAATCTAGTTATTCATTAATTGCCTTCATCCAAATTTCATCTGTGCTGGATTCAGTAATATTTTTGGGTTCAATGTTGGATAATAAAGAGTAGTTCCTTATTGCTACTCTTCTTGTCTGAATACCAATTGTTGGGTCCCCAATAATCTATTCTCTGGGATGATTTTTTTGCCAGTTGCCTGTTTTGAATTTCTTGTTCTCTTCTTCTTCTGAGTCAATTCTTAAATTAGCTGGGTCAATTTTTTGATTTTCTTCTGTTCTTATTTTTTCATCTCCTTCAATGACTTCTTCATAAATGGGGTAGTTTTCTTGATACGTAGCTTCTCTTTCTCTACCTTCATTAACTTTAACATCAGCACTCTCAATAATTTTCTTTAGCCGCTTGTTGTAACATGTGTATGCTTTGCTTTTTGTTGAGTATCCAAGAAAAATACCTTCGTCAGATCTATATTCAAATTTACCGAGATTATCTTTAGTTCGTTTGATGTAGCACTTGTTGCTGAACACTTTGAAATATCTTGTTGTTGCCTTTCTGCCAAACCATAGTTCATACAGTGTTTTGCTTTCATGTGTTCTTAGAAGGCACCTATTTTGAATGTAAACTACAATATGTACTGCCTCTTTCCAGAATCTGTCGGTTATTTTGTTCTCAACCAACATTGTTTGTGCCATTTCTTGCACAGTCCTGTTCTTCCTTTCAACAACACCATTCTGGTGAGGTGTCCTTGCTGCTAAAAAATGTCTTCTAATCCCATATTTTTAATAGTATTCTACAAACTCCTCTGAGATAAACTCTCCTCCTCTGTCTGATCTTAGGCATTTAATTCTTTTTCCATTCGGATTCTCAACCTATTTTTAAAAAATCTTGAACATCTCAAAGGCATTTGATTTAAGCTTTAAAAATAATACCCATGTCATTCTGGAGTAGTCATCTATGAATAGCATAAAATATTTTTCACCATTTATGCTTTGTGTTCTCATGGGTCCACATAAATCAGTGTGTATCAGCTCTAACGATTTGTTGGTGAAGTATTCCTTTGCTTTAAATGTGGATCTAGTTTGCTTCCCTTTTTTGCATGAAGCACAGATGCTATTTACTGGTTTGCCAATGGTAGGTATATCTCTTACTGCTATTTTTGAACTTATTTTTACCAGATTTTCAAAGCTAATATGACCGAGCCTCTTGTGCCATAGCCAATTTTCATCTTCCTGTCCAATCAAGCATGATCCTTCTAAAGTTTCTGAGAGAGTATATAGATTTCTAGAAGTCCTCGATCCAGTGGCTATTAGCTTTCCACTATGTGCTTTTCTGACTTCACAGCCATGCTTCTTAAAAGTGACTTCATGACCTCTGTCACGCATTTGACTTACACTCGGTAAGTTGTGTTTCAAACCAATCACAAACAGAACTTCTTTGGAACTGATCTTTCCATCATTTATCTTGACTGATCCTTTGCCAACTATCTTGGCTCCATCATTATTTCCAAACTTTACTGAGCCCCCTTCATATTTTTGAAGCTTTTCAAATTTTTGTTTATCTCCTGTCATGTGACTGGAGCATCCACTATCCAATATCCATGGTGCAGATTTGTTCTGTGCTTTGAATGTTGTCTGTACAATCAATGATTCCTTTTCTTCTTTGATTTGCTCTTTTTTTTTTCATTCTAATTTGATTGTAGTTTTGGTTACTTGTTTAGACTTTTCTTTGTCAATGGCCTGTTGTAGACACCAAAACAGCACCAATCCGATTATGTGACTGCAAACACTGATCGCTTTGACAAACACAGCCCCCAGGGCAGCCCTCAGAGGTCAAACAGTGGTCCTAACCACTTTCATAGCAATTTTGTAAGGTCAAGAAGCAATTTGGCACATTTAGGCACTTTGCCCAGTATTCGTCTCACCCAGGGACGAATACTAACCGGGATTCGTCTCACCCAGGGACGAATTCTGAAATCGTCTCCGGTCGGGACGAATTCCAGGTTTAACGGGCAAAAAGAAAAATGCCGCCAAGTGGCAGCCAAGGACAGTCAATTATTGCCTCCTGCCATGCATGCGCGTGTAGGTGGGTAGGTTGGCAGTTAGTGGACTCTCACAAGGGCAGTCATGGAAGCCCAAGTCAGGGAGGAGTCTCCTCCCTCTTGGGAAGGCATGGCCGCCACATGGCATCCCTGCATGCCCCTCCAAAGAGACCCCATGGGTCTATAAAATGGTGGACTTTCCCACCCAAAAGAGGACAGATTGGAGGCGATTTCAAGCAACGAAGTGCTGTCCAATTGAACACCCATTTGCATCTTTTTTTGATTCACCTTCTCACATCCATTAATCTCTTTCGCAAGGGAGGTTATTGGGTGGCTTTTGGAAGCGTGGATCTAACCCAAATCCAACATTTGACCACCTTAAACCACCAATTTGCCGACACCCCAATCCTAAGAGGTTTTGGGCCCATCCCTAGTGGATTGGCGCCAAAATCAAGTGCCAACGGTGGGAGGCCCACTTGGGCACCCCCGCATTTTCTAAGTTTTATTCTAAAGCATTCTAGATTATTTGTTCATGTTGCATTTTATGTTATTCTATTTAGTTAACTCATAGCTTCAATTCCATAACATTTTGATCAGATTTTATCATGCCTTTTGTCGCTTTGTTGTCCCACTAACTTGCAGGTGGCGATATCGAATTCTCGAGGATAGAGGCCAAATTGGGAGAATCCGACCATCTGGGTCATCCCAAAATGGCCCCAATTACATAACCCCTCTGTTTGTAGGTGTTTTGGAGGTCTCGGGAGTCGACATTGGAGCAAGATCACTTCGGCTTTTCTAACACAGTAGAATTCGTCCCACCCAGGGACGAATAGCAGTCGAAATTCGTCCTGCCCAGGGACGAATTCTAGTTGAAAGTAGATTGGCCGACTGTTTCAATGGCAGTGGCCCTCTGGTAATGTCTTCTGTCCTCTATCAGGTTTTTAGGTCATTTAGATTCACTTTATTCACTGTTTTAGACAATTGTTCATATGCATCTTTTAGCAATTTCAAAGAATGAACTTTCCTTTTTGTCACAGGTGCTACTAACGCCTTGTTTGTTTCTTTGATTGCAGGAGGAGCAACAAGAAGTGAGGATTCATCAGCATAAGCGGTGGCAACACTCTGGCCCGCCCATTTCAAACGTGGGCATGCGGAAGAGGGATCAATGATCACGATTGTAACCAAATCCATTTAACGCTCCTAGCCCCTAAAAAGGGAGGAGGCGATTTTGTAACCGTGGTTAAAGAGTTTAATAAAAGGGCTGTGACTTCTCTAAATTCTTGTAACTGATTTCGATCAATTTGCCTCTTTCGTTTAATGCACTTCGTATTCTAGGACTTAAGCGTTATTTTGATTTGAATGCATCGAAGTAGTTTTCCTTTCTAAAAGCTTCCGAAATCTCATGCTTTCAGTGGCGATCACGGTGGGACTCTGTCCCCTGGTTTTAAGATCAAATAACTGATCCTTTTGTGTTTTGTGCTTGATAGGTACAAGTTTTTTTAAAGCAGACTGTTATTCGTCTCTGACTGTGATGAATACCTGACTGTAATTCGTCTGACCCTGAGACGAATTTTAAATTCATCTCTGGCAGGGACAAATTCTATTCTGTAATTCGTCTCACAGAGGGACGAATTCCTGCCTATAAATTTTTAGAGCAGAAGGTCAGAAGCAGCCAGTCCAGGCAGAGAAGAGGTAGGGATTTTTATAATCTTTGTTAAATTTTTTTTTTTTTTTTTGTTTCTTTGGTTGTTTTCAGTTTATCCTGCTTGCTTAGGGAAAGTCATTTATGCTTGTTTCATTTTTGCTAAATAAAATGAATCCCACACACATCACGTGGTAAATTAAACCAAGGAGCTGGTCGTAAGACCCCAGCCCTTGAGCAAGTCCAACGGTGGGTTCATCACCACCTTGGCTTAGCTTTGCATCCATTTCCTCGATTGTCACTGTTGTTAGGCGTAAATCCTGACGAAAGCTGACCGAGTGTCGCTGGGGTGATTCCCATGCACGCGAGGATAAGTCTTCTATGGTAGGTGTCATTAACAGGACAATCCCCCTTCCGTACCGCCTATGTTCCACGTACCATCTGCTCTCACGTACCTATAGTTTCCCTCTCGTAAGGGCGGGTATATAGAGAGGTTGGTATATCGGTCCGGCAATGGTATATTGAAGGGGCGACCATTTATGGGAGTCATATGAGCCAACATTATGCATTTAAACATTCTTCAAAACTTGCAAAAACAAAACAAAACATCAAAATGCACTAAACCAGCTTTAGGACACACTATTAATCCTTAAAAGAGATAATCACTGTTTGTGTATGTGTGTGTTCATTTCTGCTTAGTGTAAACAAAAAGACAAATCATCATAAACGAGATAAAATCTGCTTAGCTAGTAGAGAAGCACCACAATGGTGTACACCCGTAGCCAAGCCCAATCAAGGGCGGACGTTGTGGAAGGTACACAAAGAGAGGGCGCTGGTCGCCTTCGCTTTAGCCCTGAGGACTTGGCCATACCGCCTTGGCGGTCTGGCCTACAAGAGAGTCCACATCAGGCCACATCAAAAAGGAATTATTGGGACCCTCCTCATTGGAGTATACCTATTCAACACAGCCCCTTTCGGGAAGAAGCTTTACATGTAGATCTCAATGTAAGTAGACAACCGCCTCTTGAGGCTAGATCTGAGTGGCCGCAGCGCGATGAAGCGCTAGAGAGGCATAGTGTCCATTAGGAGAGACAACGTGGATATGGTACCTCTCCTTTGCCTCCCATTAGAATAGAAAGACAAAATCCAGAGCGTAGGGCTCTTCACACAGGGCGAGCTAACTCCGCCCGCCCCTTTCAAACCCATGAAAGGGAGTACGAGGAAAGCCATCGCATTCCTCGAGGACAACATACAACATGGGAACCTTGCATTTCCGCACCTGCTAGATATCATGATCACACATCGAGGCCAGAGCCTCAAGTAAATGCCGCCTACCTCGACAGAGGGAAGCAACCCATTGAAATTTTAGATCATCAAGATCGAGGCAAACACATAGGAGAAACATTTAAGCCTCCTAAGCAAAAGAGGGCAGACCAAGTTGACCCGGCAGTCGCCAGACATGCCGCCCGCCAAGCCCGAATCACGTAGCTTGAGCAAGGTCATCAGGAGTTAGAGTACTTATACCGCCCTGAATAAAGAGCGCATGCAGCATGAAGCGGATGAGTTGCGCTATAAACTACCTGAGAGGGTGCCAACCCCTCGCACCCAAAGAGCAGAACAATATGAGAGGCACAACCCTTTGGTGCAGGACAGGTCTCCACGACCTCGTCAAGCTTTGCCTCCGAGACCTTATAGACCCGAGAGGGAGGCCACTCCCCGAAACAATGATGGGTACCCTCAGCAGGGACTCAATCAGGGTCATAGGTCTCGCCCAGAGACTCCTCAAGAAGTTTATGAGGAGTATGAACCAGAAATAGAACGGGCCAAAATGCCCCATCAAGGCGGGAGGGCTGCCACTCGGCCACCCCCCCATAGGCCTCCGGTCTCCCATAACTCACAACGGGAGCAAACAAAAGAGGAAGAAATAAAATCTTTCGATGCATACAAAGCGCTATTAGAGCGTTTGGAGTCCGTGGAGACAAAATCTGCTAGGCATCAAAAGCCCACATTACGTCAACTCCGTAGTCATCCAGTGCATCCCTCAGTGCCCACACCTCTTTACCCCGAACATTTCAAGTTGCCTCAATTGGCGGTCTTTAAAGGTGAAGAGGATGCACAAGAACATGTCACAAGGTTCCTAAGTCAATGCTTCGGCATCCAAGATAATGATGCATTGTTGCTTAGGACATTCATAACCACATTCGTAGGCCCTGCCTCGGATTGGTTCACACAATTACCCAAACACAGCATAAACAACCTAGATCAATTAGTAGATGCGTTTCTTGAACGCTTTGCCTTCAACACAAAGAAGAAGGCATCACTGAGTGATCTGGCCAGCCTCAGGCAATATGAGGAAGAAACAATGGCAGCATACGGGAATCGATGGAGGGCTTTGCTTTCTAAGCTACCCTACCGTCCCCCTATGTCTGATCTCACACAGATGTTTGCACGGAGTTGCTTAAAATCAATCTCTAGGCTATTGCTGCTGTAGCAATACGACAGTTTAGAAGAAGCTTTGGCGCAAGCCAGAGTTATAGAAGAGATTAAAATAGGCGAAGGCACAATCGCCAAGCCTAAAAAGAAAGAGTGGAATAAAACCACTAAGACTGGGAATACGCAATCACAACCCACTGCGGTTAACCAAGTTGCGATAAATGTTCCCAAGCCTGTGCAAGAAATACAGCCCCAAAAGGCTAATTACCAGGCAGTGCCTCCTAGTTATGAAAGAGATAATAAGAAACAGGAGCAGAATCAGCAACATCGCCCTAGGCGACAATTCACCCCTTACACGGAGTCTAGGGAATCCTTATTTGACCGCTTGTTAATGGCAAATTTAGTCACCCTTCCAGAGATCCAAACTGTAGACCCTAACGCTCCCAAGCCTAAGGGATACAGAGAGGAATTATATTGTAGATTCCATAGGCGAAGGGGACATGACTTAAATGGATGCTGGAAATTCAAAGGATTAATCCAAGATTTGATCGACAATAAAACATTGGCCGTGGACAACCCCATAGCGCCAAATAATCAACAAATGGGGGTATTCAAGGACCCTTTGCCTGCCCATGAGGCACAGGAAAAACCTCTCCAGATTAATGAGGTGCGACAGAATCTTCCCATGCAAGGATTTGTGGGAATGATCAGCATAGTGACCAGGAACAAAAAGTACCCAGCAGTTGCCCCCGAGGTAGCTACAAGGGAAGTTCCAACAACGTCGCAGCCTCAACAATGCCCTCGTGCAGTTGCCTCCGCCTAGACCCGAGGTCACGATACGGACCAAACTCACGCAGAGTTTGCGGACCACATCGGCTAGGCTTTCCATTTACGAGCTTATTCAACAGTCAACACCTCATAGAGAAGCTCTTATGGAAATTTTAAAAGCCATCGAATTACAGCCTCACGAAGCAAATTCTTTCAACAACTTCATGGGACATGTGAAACGATGTACGGAGCCGGTCATTACCTTCAGAGAGGATGAAGTCAAAACAATATCGAATGACATGGCAGATCCACCCCTGCACATTATCGCGCGGGTCAACGGGATCCCGTACAAGAGAGTGTTGGTAGATACTAGCTCGTCCAGTAACATCATTACCACTGCAGCACTAAAACATTTGAAGCTGCCAGCCTCTCATATCATAGCCTCCACATACACACTACGAGCTTTCAACGATGCAATATGCTCGACAGTCGGCACAGTTGTTCTGCTTGTCCAGGTAGGACAAAAGACAATACCTACATTGTGCCATGTGTTGGAAGGTGAGATGGCTTACAATATACTGCTAGGGCGGCCTTGGATCAGGGACATGAAGTGTGTCCCTTCGATCGCTCACCAGTGCTTAAAGTATGCTTTTGAAGGAGAAATACATGTAGTCCCGATGGACTTAGAACCCTTCAAGTATTGCAATGCGGTGCAATTAATGCCTCAATCGACCCTCCCTTCAACGCATTTGGATTTCCAGTTAAATCCATCTAAACAGGGTCCAATACCGCAGGCACCACTGGTGACCAAATCATCAAAATCCCAGCCAGGTGAGTCTTCATCATCTGCTCCTTCACTACCAACGCCACCTGTCATGGCTAAATAGAAGGACAAGGGAAAACAGATCATGGAAGAGGCTCAGCCCCTAGAAGAGGGGTTGCCAACAATTTCAATGGTATCAACAGAGGAAATACCTAGCACAACGGAAGCTGAGACTCCTAAAACACCAAACATGGAATGGACTCAGGAAGGACTCCCGTTCCCTCCCTCCCAAGCATCAACAATCACTATTGAAATGGCCAGTACGGG
Source organism: Wollemia nobilis (assembly GCA_028583015.1). Taxonomy (NCBI): domain Eukaryota; kingdom Viridiplantae; phylum Streptophyta; class Pinopsida; order Araucariales; family Araucariaceae; genus Wollemia; species Wollemia nobilis. Next base: position 9,176,348 of record JAQPPZ010017095.1, read on the forward strand.
CCTGGGGGAGTATTTAGTGCAGAATGTTGTGGCAACGCCCGCATTAGAATCAGTACAGGACATGGGGAGACCTCGCCTTCCCATAGGAACAGTTGTTCCTCTAGGTTACCCACCAAACCAGACAAATTTTGTGTATGGGGGCCTTGATCATGGTCTTGAACCATGCAAGCAAAAGGAAGAAGACGAAGAGCCTTTTGCTGAAAATATCAACTATCTGTCAAACCCGGACTTCGCTCTAAGATATCTCGGCCAATGCAATTGGCATGGATACGAGCTAGGCAGATATGAGCAAGGGATGCGTGTCCTTTGCCAACCAAGATATCAGATGCCATATGATAAGTCGGGAGTAGGGTTCAACCACCCCCGCCCTTAGACATCTTGGTAGAAAATATGCAAGGCCTAGAAATAGGCAACAAGGGGGGATTGGCACCAGATCTTTATGCCAACCCAAATACAGAATATACATTGGGAGATTACCTCCCATGGTCAACAAACACCCTTGGCAACAGCAGTAATCCCTCTCCTTTGCTAGAGAGAGGTGAAAGTTCAGACATTAATCCCCAAAGAGAACATCAACGGTGTCCGGACATCTTTTTGAAGTTATTCCCCTTAGAGGTTCCAGTTGAATCAATACAGTGTCAAGAGAATCAGGTCCCTCCACCAAGAGTGGAACAACCGCAATGGGACCAGATTAACTTGCTGGAACAAGGAGAACCCTCAATGTCGCAAGTAATAGTTGCTGAAGAGAATGAACATTTTTGGATCTCCAAAAGTGATTCAGAAGATGAGACTGAGATGATCTATCTCAATCATGCGCGACGGCATAATCACCCTTTAACTCATGAAGATCTAATGGGACAGATGGGCATAAGGTTAGGGCATGAATGGTGGGTAGACCCAGCGAGGTGGGACCAAGTGTTGGATCCATGGCTCCAAATTCATGATGAGCACCGTCCACCCCGAGACCCTATCATGACAACAGTTCCGAGGGAAGACCCTGTCCTCCTATTCACACATAGGGCCGATCCGTTCGTGCCCGTTCCCCTAGAGCCAGATCCAGAGTATAGGGAGCATCCAGAAGATTCAAGTTATCATACCCACGGTAATGGAGACCAAATTCATTCCATCCACATGATCTCCATTGATTTGACCGCACCCATCCGCAATCCGACCGATCCAACACGGTCATTGCATCTAGACATAGATGCCATCGACTGGGATCGCGTCAATTCACCTTTATCACCATCAGAGTACTGGCCTTTCGGTGAAATGCCTCATTTTACCCCAGGGACAACTCAGGATATTTTTCAGGCTGAAGAGGAACCCGAGGTTCCCAACGCAGATCTAAATTCAGCTAATGATATCCATTTGATCCCGACTCCACATCAGTTGGAGGACGGATCCCACATGTCAGTCGAGGAGACGACTGATGTAGATATCGGCACAGATCCAATGAATCCATAGATTCTCAAGCTGGGGGTAAGTCTTTCCCCCGAAGAGCAAGCCGACTACATTGCCCTTCTCAAAGAGAAGAAGGAGGTTTTTGCATGGTCGTACAAGGATATGCCAGGACTAGACCCGTAGCTAGTCACGCATAATTTAACGCTTGATCCGACAATCAAGCCTGTAAAGCAAAAACTACGTAAGATGCACCCAACAGTGGCCTTGATGGTCAAAGACGAATTGCAAAAGTTGTTGGATGCACAGTTTGTCATCTGCATGGATTATCCGCCATGGCTGTCCAACATGGTTCCCGTCAAGAAGCCCGACGGGAGGATTCGCATATGCACCGATTTTTGAGATCTAAACAAAGCGAGTCCTAAGGATGATTTCCCCTTGCCGAGCATCGACGCGTTGGTAGACGCTACAACAGAGTCACGAAATGCTCTCCCTAATGGATGGTTTCTCGAGGATACAATCAAATTCGTATCAATCCCGAAGACCAACTAAAAATGGCGTTCACAATGCCTTGGGGGACATTTTGTTATAAGGTCATGCCTTTTGGCCTTAAAAATGCTGGCGCTACCTACCAACGTGCCATGACATATATCTTCCATGATTACATGCACAAAACTTTGGAAGATTACATGGATGATTTGTTAGCCAAGTCTCTTTTGCGCTCAAATCATATCGATGACTTAAGCAAGATCCTCGATCGCCTCATGGAGCATAAAGTTAGACTAAACCCCAAGAAGTGCGTATTTGGCGTCACATCTGGAAAACTCTTGGGTTTCATAGTCTCAAAGCGAGGAATCGAGGTGGACCCAAAGAAAGTCAAGGCAATCCTTGAAATGGTTCCCCCAACTACAATCAAGCAGCTCAGAAGTCTGCAGGGAAAGGTCGCGTCGATTAAACGCTTCATAGCGCAATTATCTGACAAGTGCCGACCCATGAACAAATTATTGCACAAGGGGGTTACATTTCATTGGGATGACGAGTGCCAGTCAGCCTTTGATGAGATCAAACAATACCTGGCTTTGTCGCCAGTATTGGCACCACCTAGACCAGGAGTGTCGTTCTACTTATACATCTCAGCCACTGAGGTGGCACTCGGGCGCCATGTTAGCCCGGAAGAATGAACTTCACAAGGAACAGGCTACTTACTATCTTAGCCGCACCTCGGTCGGTTATGAACTTAACTATGCATACGTTGAGAAACTCGCTGCAGCAGTGGTGTTTGCTACCAAAAAGCTACGCCACTACATGCTGAGCAACACTACGTATGTTGTGTCTAAGGAGAATCCATTGCGATACATGATGAGTCGTACTTATCATAGTAGTCGCACGGTGAAATGGATCATGTTGTTGACGGAATTTGACATAGAGTTTATTGGACAAAAATCTATCAAAGGACAAGTCATAGCCGATCAACTAGCAGAGGCTCCTCTTGAAGACGATCAGCCTCTGGTCATAGAACTACCCGATGATGGGGTCTTCCATGTCTCAGAATCGCCAGATTCTGATGAGCCTGAGTCACGAGCCGACATAACCCTATTCTTCGATGGTTCTAAATGTGAGCAAGGTGGTGGCGCGGGAATTGTATTCTTCACACCGCAGGGTGCTCCAATGCCCCTGTCATTTAAATTAAACTTCCCATGCACCAACAATAATGCAGAGTATGAAGCCTTGCTCCTAGGTCTTCAGACAACAATCGCCATGAACATCAAATGACTGAATATCTTTGGTGATTCGTTGTTAATAGTCAATCAAGTCAAAGGGGTATATCAATGCAAATGCCCAGTCCGTAGGCTTATAAAGCCCTCGTGGACAAATTCTTGGAAAAACTTGAGTGGTATGACATCGAGGCACTCCCTCGATCATCGAATCATTTTGCGGACACAATGGCCTCCTTGGGGTCACTAATCTCGCAAGACCTTTTCGGTGATATGACAACCATTCAAGTCAAAACCTTATCGCAATCCATGATGGAGCGTGCAAGCTCAGACTTGACGCTAGGAATCCACATGATCCAGATTGAACCATCCTCGGATAAGTTCTCTCGAATCCGAGATCATCTAAAACGTGCCAACTGGGGGTCCTTGTTCTCCCCTACTCCCATTAATAGCAACACAACGCTATTCTTACAGGTTCTATCCCATTCAGTGTTTGCTAGGGATGAACTTCAAGAGGGATTGGTTGTTCATACTATCGAGGTTTCTGATCAACAGGACTGGTATTTACCCATCAGAGACTACCTCAAGTTAGGTAATCTCCCGCTTGGATTGACTCATGCCGCAAAATGAGCACTCAAGCAGAAAGCGGCTAAGTATGTCTTGATAGGAGACATTTTGTATCGTCGTAGCTATGAAGGAATCCTCCTTCGTTGCTTGGACCAGCAAGAGTCCACTTGGGCAGTCGCCCAAGCGCACGATGGTACATGTGGTGGCCACTTTAGTGGTATGGCCATTGCAAAGCGCATTCTTCGCATGGGCTATTATTGGCCATCTTTAGAGCGAGATTGTTGCACATATGTCAAGAAGTGCGTGAAGTGTCAACATCATGCCAATTTGATGCACGTACCTTCCTAGGCCTTGCGACAGTCCAATCTGCTTGGCCGTTCTCATAGTGGGGCTTCGATCTAATTGGAAAGATCTCCCCTATGTCGTCAGGCCATCACACGTTTATCATAACGGCCACAGAGTATTTTACCAAGTGGGTGGAAGCGATTCCGCTTACCTCTACGACAGGACCCCGCATTGTGGAGTTCATTTTGCATAACATCATATGTCATTTTGGTATTCCATCCAAAATAGTCTCGGATAATGGGATGCCTTTCAAGAACAAAGACGTGCGTGCTTTGACCACAAAGTACAAGATTCAGCACAGCTTTTTGACACCCTATTATCCGCAGGCGAATGGGCAAGCAGAGGCGTCAAACAAAATGCTAGTTGCCATCCTTAAAAAGACCATCACAGATAGTCATAAGGATTGGCACATTCAAATCCCACTTGCCCTATGGGCCTATCGCACTAGCATTCGGACACCCACTGGGGCCACTCCATTTTCGCTCGTGTATGGCTTCGAGGCAGTCATGCCTCTAGAGTTGGAGATTCCTTCCCTGCGCATATCAATGCAGGAGTTCATCGATGATGACTCTGCACGGCAGGCCCGGTTAGACCAGCTTACGTTGCTTGATGAACGACGCGTTAATGCTCTCGAGCATTTACATATTTATCAAGAGCGACTTAAGAAAGCTTACAACATGAAAGTTCACCTGAGGGACTTTCGGGTTGGTGATTTGGTTTTGAAGGAAAACCAACAGAATTCTAGTTTGCCATCCCACCTAAGGGACAAGTTTGCGGCAAATTGGTTAGGTCCATATGTCATTGATAGCAAAATAGGACCCGGGACATACCGGCTAGCTTCTCTTGATGGTATCAAGGAAACAGAACCCTTGAATATCAGTCATTTGCGACCATTCCATATCTAAGAGAGCCATATCCCAAAAATGCTCCAAGGATCCATAAAATCGCTTGGTCAATCCCAAAAATGCTCCAAGGATCCATAAAATCACTTGGTCAAACTCCCAAAAATGCTCCAAGGATCCCTAAAATCGCTTGGTCAACTCCCAAAAATGCTCCAAGGATCCATAAAATCACTTGGTCAACTCCCAAAAATGCTCCAAGGATTCTATCATCGCTTGGTCAACTCCCAAAAATGCTCCAAGGATTCTAAAATCGCTTGGTCAACCTCTTGGTCAATCCCAAAAGGCTCCAAGGATTCTTAAAATCGCTTGGTCAAATCCCAAAATGCTCCAAGGATTTCCACAATCGCTTGGTCAAAAATCAAGAAAATTCAAAAACAACAAAAATCATCAAAAACAACAAAAATTTGCATCTCATTTCTAGGCATACTCAAATTCATCAATAGAGAGCTCTTCTCGCACTTCATCTTCATATTCACAAAAAATCAATCCATCAAAAATACAAAAATATATAGCTGCATTCAAGCATTGCATCCATACATTGCATATTTGTGGTCGTACAGGTCAAAGGCACCATAGGCTGTAATTGCTCTGCTAGTCCATCTTGTTCCACACTATTCCATTTTACAAAAACAACAAAAACACCATGCATTTCTTTTACCACACTAGAGTCAGTGGTCTTTTAATGTATCAAGAGTTTTCATGATTCAGTCATCATTTTGCTCTTTAGCCATGTAATGTATCAAGTCAAACAGATTTTATGAAGGTAGAGTTACACTTGAAATACACCTTGTTACGTAACATCCCAACACAAACTAAAACACATAAAACAATTCCTAAGTTGTGTGAACGAAAGATGAAACCTGCACAGTAATCCAGGTCACCACAAGCGAAACGGTTATCTTGCTCATCCCCCTGTGCGAATGACCCCAAGAATGCTGAGAGTTGGCAAAAGGACAAGCATCCTCCCTACCCAATTCCCTAAGAATCCCTAGTTCTCAATAGTTGCAAAACATCAAAAATTTGCAAAACGTCAAAACTCCAAAATTTGACATCCTACAGTGCACACATCAAACGGCACAAACGATAGTGATTTTCGTCACTCCATATCCCCAATCCCTTGCTCAAAAGAAAAACAAATCAAAATAAACAGTGATCTTATCACTACAAACGAGCAAGTATCCCAATACAATTGAAGAAAAGAAGGGAGTTGAACTTGAATCCCTGGAACTCTCAGCATTCTAACAGGTCATGAGGCAAGCCTCAGTACCGGTTTGGTTGATAGCCTATCGGTCACTGGCGGTAAACTTCTCGCATGACGATATATCTATCACATTAACTTGTGTACAGATCAATATTTGCATGTGGATGAGCTAGCTTATGGTATCCTGGATAACACCGCAGATTAATCTAACTAAATACAACAAAGGAGTTAGTGGAGCTAATTAGGTGATCCTCAGTACAGGTTCGGTTGAAAGCCCATCTGGCACTGGCGGTATCCTGAAAAATACCACATAAATGAACTCAATTGCACACACAGGGATGTGAAATAACTTGGTCAAAAACAAGTCCGATTCATACCTTGTTCAAAAGTCTTGTAAGATAAAGTACAGTCATGGCTAGTGAGTTAAAACCGTCTGAGTCTCAGAAAACCTTAGCTACATTTCTAAACCAACTGCGCTACTTTTCATCCTTACAATACCATCAGAAAATACAAAAAAAGAAAAACCACATGTATACATACAAAGTCATGCATCACAGCAATCGCCTAAAAATGAAATAAACAGAATCCTAAACAGTCTATGGTGCCATAGCCAAACATCACAAATTCCATTCATCCATTTCATTTTGCATATCACATAAAAATAAAAAACATTTGCATTCATCATAACATATGCATTCATCAAAATAAATAAACATGCATACATCCATAGTCATTAGCCATCATGCATAAAGATCAAATCATCACATGTACATAACCAAAATAAAACCGGTATATATATATATATATCATCAAAAAAATGCCCGCAGGCTACAAAACTGGTCCTCAGACCCCGCAATCATATAACAAAACCCAACCTAAGGCGTCGACCACCATGATCACGCAGGATCGGTGCGACGGGAACTACCCCCCATGGTGTGGGTCCTATGGGACCCTGTAGGGCGGCTACTACTAGCCCCCGCATCATGCCTGCTACCGCCTCCCTCATCCAATCGCCTACGATGAGATGATGTTGACTGCTCAGTAGCACTATCCCTCGTCCGACGTGAAGATCCACTTCTCGAGGGCTCAGGTAGCCGCCCACCAAGGCGGATGACCTCCCTCTCCAAGTCTAGCCGATGCCGAAACCACTCTGCCTCCCATCGATGGTAGTAAGATACTGCATCATCGCGCTATGCCAAAACCCTATCCCGCTCTGCTAGCTGAGCCCGCAGGAGATCCCTCTCCCGTAGCGCGTCCCCCAGCTCCAGATCCCGCATCCACAGTAGCTCTATCAGTCATGCATTCTCAGCGCGTATCCCAGACTCCATCTCCTCTGTATCCGCCTGAAGTACAGGACTCTCTGGAATAACAGCCTGCTCTGGCTCCCACTGCTCCTCCATGTCCTGCATGTCCGGCTGATCCGGAGCTCCCAAATCTACATCCTCATCCCCCACCTCAACCATGTCCGCATCATCCAACGGAACTCCCCAATCATCCCCTGCTGCCTCAACACCCTCCACTGCCGCCTTCGTGCCTCCCAGTGGCCCCTCTCCTCTCCATCGCCGTAGTACCCACCACGAGTCATACTCAGTGGTAGTCCCGACGTCATCCACGTTCGGGACGTCGATCACCGCATCTGACTCCTCGCCCAATGGCGTGATGGCCGGTCGATCTAGAGTCCTCTCATCTCCCCGACGTCGATAGACCACGGGCTCACCAGGAAACCCCTGGCGCACCCCAAACTATCGTGTAACTCGGCTATATGAGAATAACTCATGCTCGGTCCCGTGCCGCCCAATCAACCACCGCTCCCTACGTACCCGTCGGAGCCACTCTCCAGCCTTCGGCCAGGCTGGACAGTCTCGATAAGGGTGCCAAACCACCTCCCCTAGAGTGAGCCGAGAGAAGGCATCAGTATAGTGCTCTACGACACCTGCCCATCGCCGACTCTGCCCCTGCTCCATGGACCGCCGCCACAGAACTGCATAACCTATCTCCTCATCCTCCATCGCCGCCCAAGTCGTCCATGGTAACCCGGTTGGCCTCTCAACTGCTATGTGCTGCCAACCCCAGCTAGCAGATAACTACCTGACCCCCTTCGCTGTCGATAGCGGACCCCATACAGCTCCCCGTAGAGCTGTGCCAATAGTGTCTGTCCCCATCTCAAGATCAGCGGTGCCTCTATCGGGCACTCTACCAACTGCCACACCAAATCCAGCAGGTTCCATGGGAACCTCGCACCTGACGAGTCAGGTAGTAGCATGTTAGAAATGAGGCCCATCAAGAATGCGTGCCTCACTCCTAACACCCCCCTCTCCTGCCACCATCCAACCAAAATCCCGCCAGCCTGGCAGTCCACCTCGGTTGTCTCCACTGGGTTCTCTACACCCAGCCGCTCCCCATGCCCGAAGCATCTCGTCAGTACAGCAGTCCGCTGATCACGCGGTGATGTCCTGATAGGCAGTCCATCTATCAAAATCTGAAGAAGCCGATAGACATCCTCTAGAGTCACAGTCATCTCCCCTATCGAGAGATGGAAGGTGTTGGTCCGTGGATCCCAAAGTTTGATCAGGGCCGTCAGATAAGCCTGATCCGGGACCACAGGCTCCAGTCGAGCCACCTGCTTGAGCCCAAGGGCATCAAGCCATTCCCAGTCATCATCATTCAGTGCCCCCCATGCCTCAGTAAAAGCAGCAGGTACACGGTACCGGCTCCTAACAACCTGCAAAAGAAAATAATTCAACAAAAAAAAAATTAATTAAAATCATAGAAAAAAAAACTGTACAGAAAAACAACACACTTACAGCTTTAAAAACAAAAATAAACTCTAGGGAGCACTTACAGGTCTCGCTTCGGCTCCGCCGCTCGAACCAGTTTGTGCACTCATGATGGCAGGGAAAATTTTAGCAGCGCTTCGCTTCGCAAAATTTACCTCCTCCTCCCAGAGCTCCAAAATCGCAAGAAAAATTTGACACAAATGAGCCCAAATTCAAGTTTTGGCCCTTAAATAGGCCTTTGAGCTGGAATTCATCCTTGACTGGGATGAGCGCTCTGGTTAGCACTCGTCCCACCCAGGGACGAATTCTACAGCTGGAATTCGTCCCACCCTGGGACGAATTCAGGCCAAAAACTTCAAAAACATCAAAAAATGAACAAAAATGCACTAAAAACAGACAATAAATTTGCCCGATAAGAGTGCTGTTGCACTTGACATCCCGGGCATACAAAATAGACGTTGGGGTCACAAATTGTCATTATCCTACTCCCTAAGAAGGCTACTTTAGCCGGACCGCTCCATGGGAAGACGGATTTTCGCCAATTTCAGCTCCAAATAGCGTCGCAAAAAGGGTTAACACCCACCAAAAATAGGTCCAAATGTTGGAAAAATTGCACATGCTTAACGATAAACCATCTAAAGGCACCCTTGCACAAGTCATCTTGGGTCAAGCGACTCGTCGCTTTTCTCACGAAGGTCATTCCCTCATCGATTCGTCGCTTGAGGGGGTAGTCACACTTAGTCACCAATCAACAAGCACACACCCAATTAAGGAAAACGACATGCATTCAAAGAATCATTGACAAAGACAATTACGCTCCTGCTTGGGGCAGTAAACAAGCAACAATCAAATTGATCAAACACTTGGCATTCGTGAATCATGAACACAAGGTTCCCCTGTGGACAAAAGGTTGCGCCCTTTGCCTAATCATGACCGATCAATGTCCAAGCTCAAGTCACACCTCACCAAAATAGGTTAATACTTGAAATCAAATTCCTTAGCTCGTCAGAAGCAAGGATTCAAGAATGCATGCCCTTTCCATGCTTGGGGCATCAAAAGTTGATTAGGTTACCAAGAAACCCTAATCATTAGTGCTTTGGCTATCTATTTTTGCTCGGCGTTGCGCCATGCACAACGCATCCCAAAAAGGGGCATCTGTAGACACCAAAACAGCACCAATCCGATTATGTGACTGCAAACACTGATCGCTTTGACAAACACAGCCCCCAGGGCAGCCCTCAGAGGTCAAACAGTGGTCCTAACCACTTTCATAGCAATTTTGTAAGGTCAAGAAGCAATTTGGCACATTTAGGCACTTTGCCCAGTATTTGTCTCACCCAGGGACGAATACTAACCGGGATTCGTCTCACCCGGGGACGAATTCTGAAATCGTCTCTCGGTCGGGACGAATTCCAGGTTTAACGGGCAAAAAGAAAAATGCCGCCAAGTGGCAGCCAAGGACAGTCAATTATTGCCTCCTGCCATGCATGCGCGTGTAGGTGGGTAGGTTGGCAGTTAGTGGACCGTCACAAGGGCAGATCATGGAAGCCCAAGTCAGGGAGGAGTCTCCTCCCTCTTGGGAAGGCATGGCCGCCACATGGCATCCCTGCATGCCCCTCCAAAGAGACCCCATGGGTCTATAAAATGGTGGACTTTCCCACCCAAAAGAGGACAGATTGGAGGCGATTTCAAGCAACGAAGTGCTGTCCAATTGAACACCCATTTGCATCTTTTTGATTCACCTTCTCACATCCATTAATATCTTTCGCAAGGGAGGTTATTGGGTGGCTTTTGGAAGCGTGGATCTAACCCAAATCCAACATTTGACCACCTTAAACCACCAATTTGCCGACACCCCAATCCTAAGAGGTTTTGGGCCCATCCCTAGTGGATTGGCGCCGAAATCAAGTGCCAACGGTGGGAGGCCCACTTGGGCACCCCCGCATTTTCTAAGTTTTATTCTAAAGCATTCTAGATTATTTGTTCATGTTGCATTTTATGTTATTCTATTTAGTTAACTCATAGCTTCAATTCCATAACATTTTGATCAGATTTTATCATGCCTTTTGTCGCTTTGTTGTCCCACTAACTTGCAGGTGGCGATATCGAATTCCCGAGGATAGAGGCCAAATTGGGAGAATCCGACCATCTGGGTCATCCCAAAATGGCCCCAATTACATAACCCCTCTGTTTGTAGGTGTTTTGGAGGTCTCGAGATTCGACATTGGAGCAGTATCACTTCGGCTTTTCTAACACAGTAGAATTCGTCCCACCCAGGGACGAATAGCAGTCGAAATTCGTCCTGCCCAGGGACGAATTCCAGTTGAAAGTAGATTGGCCGACTGTTTCAATGGCAGTGGCCCTCTGGTAATGTCTTCTGTCCTCTGTCAGGTTTTTAGGTCATTTAGATTCACTTTATTCACTGTTTTAGACAATCTTGTTCATATGCATCTTTTAGCAATTTCAAAGAATGAATTTTCCTTTTTGTCACAGGTGCTACTAACGCCTTGTTTGTTTCTTTGATTGCAGGAGGAGCAACAAGAAGTGAGGATTCATCAGCATAAGCGGCGGCAACACTCTGGCCCGCCCATTTCAAACGTGGGCATGCGGAAGAGGGATCAATGATCAAGATTGTAACCAAATCCATTTAACGCTCCTAGCCCCTAAAAAGGGAGGAGGCGATTTTGTAACCGTGGTTAAAGAGTTTAATAAAAGGGCTGTGACTTCTCTCTAAATTCTTGTAACTGATTTCGATCAATTTGCCTCTTTCGTTTAATGCATTTCGTATTCTAGGACTTAAGCGTTATTTTGATTTGAATGCATCGAAGTAGTTTTTCCTTTCTAAAAGCTTTCGGAATCTCATGCTTTCACCTGTGCATGTTTATCTGGGAATTTTTTGTTTTTCCTTAAACTATTTGGTTGAGTTCTTCTTCCCTGGTATTTATTTGCTGCATATGTGCTTCTACATTTTCTTGCAATGTGACCAAAATTATGATAGTTATAACATTTTACTGCATAATCCATCAAAGGTGCAAAGACATTTGTACTGGTAAAATTTCTGTCCTATATTATAAATGCAGTCTGAAATCTTATGATCGTAAGTATTGCATTTAAAAAAATAACCAAAAAATGAATGATTGAACCTGGGAGTTGGTCTTTGCCAATTTGTAGTAGGAGCCACAAATTTTCTTCTCCTTTGATGTATGACTTTTGTGAATCCCTCATTGTCAACAGTCTTCTCATGCCCGACATTGTTGCTTTCTTTTGCAAGATTCATTTTTCTTTGGTCAACCTTGATCTTATCCTCTTTCTTTACTGGTTCTATATTTATGGCCTTTGATCCACTTGATGATTCTCCTTTGACAAACCCCAAGCCAAACTTGATGTCTGTAGACCTCTGACTATTTATAATCTTTTCAAGCTTTGTAGAACTTCCTTCAAGTTTGTGATAGCAACTCAATTTTTGATTCTTTTCTTCTAGCTGCATTCTTAAAACAACAATCTCTTCTTCTAGTTTGCTGCACTCATCTATTCTCATAGTTAACTGAACTTCAAGTTCTTCAGACATTTTCTTAAATTCTTCTATGTGTACTTTTAAACTGTTTATTATGTCATTCGCATCCTCAAGATTTCTTGAGACCTTATTATTCTTTTTTCTTTCTGACTTCAACTCTTTAAGTGCAGTAACCAACTCACCTTCCAGATAAAATTCAACCTCATCCTTACTTTTTGTATCACCTTCCTATTTTTCTTTTGTTTTTGCTTCTTCAAATGCCATGAACAGTGCTTCACCTGTTTCTTCTTCAGAATCTTCACCTGAATCTTTAGAAGAGCTGACATTCTTGGATATGAAACTTTTCTTTTTGAAATTGTTTTTTTTTAAGTTTGGTTTCTTCTTCCAGTCACTTCTTTCTTGGTGTGACCCTTCATCACTTTTGGTTTTCTCATTCATTGGACACTTAGTTGCAAAGTGACCAACCCCTCCACAATTGAAACACTTAAAAGGCAACTTTCCTCTATATTTTCCTTTTCCCTTTGTAAGTTTCTAAACAAAGTTGGCTTCCATTTCATCCGATGTCTCTTCATCCTCAAATTCTTGTTCAGCTTTTGTATTCTTATGTGCTTTAAAAGTAGCTTCTCTATCTATGGGCTTAGTTTGTCCTATTCTCATTTCGTATGCAGTCAAGGAACCATGCATCTTGTCCATGCTAAAATTGTTTAGATCTTTAGCCTCTTCTATTGCAGAAACTTTAGAATTAAATCTTTTGTGAAGAGTTCTAAGTACCTTTTTCATGATAACCGCATTTTTGATCTCTTTGTCGAGTCCTCTGATTGCATTAATGACTCCATTGACTCTCAGCATATAGGTCTCTATGTTATCTTCGTCATTCATTTGTAATGCCTCGAACTGAGCTCGATGAGTTTGCAGTTTGGCTTCCTTGATCTTGTTGTCTCCTTCATGGATGCTTTTCAGTTTGTCCCATATGTATTTTGTCGATTTGCAGCTCATGACCCTTATCAGTTCACTGTCTACTAGCCTACACATTATAATATTTTTTGCTTTGGAGTTATTTTTAGATAGTTTCTTACCAATAGTATCTATTGGAGGAGTAGTGGATGTTGTGTATCCACTTTCTACTGACTTCCAAATCTCGTATCCTAACGCACTCAGATATGTCTACATCCTGAGTCTCCAGAATGAGTAATTAGTTCCATTGAACAAAGGAGCTTTATTTGATGAAAATCCTTCACTACCTGCCATTGTGTTCCTTCCAAGATCACCTTAGTTGATTAAGCTTGTTCAGGAACCTTGCTCTGATACCAATTGATATTATCATAATGACACTGAGAGGGGGAGGTGAATCAGTGTAGCTAAAAATCTGATCTTCAATCCTTAAAACTGAAGCAAAGAGAACTAGAAAATAGATAAAGCAATAAACACAAGAGAGCACACCACAACACACAATGTAACGAGATTCACCAATTTGGCTACTCCTCAAGAATGACTACTTGGACTACGGTCCAGATCCAGCCTTTGCAAAACACCAATTTTACAATATGTTTACCAGCACCCATTGGAAGGAGCACCAACCCTTGATTTATCTGCTCCTATAGAAAGGAGCACCAACCCCTTATCCAAGCACCAACTTGGAACACAGTTTTGAAAGTTCAAATAATGACATACAAATGCCTTCACTTTTACAAGACCCTGACTAGTCTCCAATTTATCAAAGCACAATAAATACTCACTGCTCAGCTTGTTGCTCTCTTATAGCACTTTTCTCACCCTCTTTCGACAGCTCTTTCACACATTCAGTAGCAGTGTTATTCTTCACGCAGACCTATTTTTATAACATATTATTCTCTATTTTTAACTTTCATTTTTACGCATGCAACCCGTAACTATTTCTTAATGTAACTCCTTTTGCGTATTTAGAGTGGGCATTTCATTAAATATGTTACATGCAAAATATACCTCTTCCATGACTGTTCATCCTCTTGGTCATGACTGTTCGTGTTCTTTTTTGTTCATGCATGCATATTCGATTCTATTTATACGACTGCTAGATTTCTCCTTTTTCAACTTTACTAAAAAGTTGCATGATTTCTATCTATAACTGCCACACTAAATTCAGTTAACTCTACTTATTTACACTGCATGATTTTTCTCTACAACTGCCCCTATAACTGTCGTTCTACTTTCAATTGACTGTTAGTAAGCGTGTTGTTGCGACCTGTAGCAAAATCATGACACTTCTGTCTCTTTCTGCCCTTCTTGCCTTTTACCCGCAAAAATACATGTCATGAAATCACGACATTCTTAGCCTCCTTGTTTACTTTTTTTCTTGCAACCATGAAAACCAGACATGTCACGAAATCGTGACATTCTCGGCCTCCTTGTTCACTTCTTCGCTTGCAACTATGAAAATGAAACATGTCATGAAATCGTGACATCTTTCTCTGCCTTGTGCCTTTTCTGCCATTCGCCCACAAAATTGGAACATGTCACGAAATCGTGACATCTTCGCTGCTTTGTCTCTTTTCTGTCTTTGGCCCGCAAAAATTGAACATGTCACGAAATCGTGACATCTTTCTTTGCCTTGTGCCTTTTCTGCCTTCCACCCATGAAAATGGAACATGTCATGAAATCGTGACATCTTTATTTGCCTTGTGCCTTTTCTGCCTTCCGCCTGCAAAAATGGAACATGTCGTGAAATCGTGACATATTTCTTTGCCTTATGCCTTTTCTGCCTTTCGCCCGTGAAAACGGAACATGTCGCAAAATTGTGACACTTTCGCTACCTTGTGCCTTTTCTATCTTTGGCCAGTGAAAACACATGTCATGAAATCGCGACACCTTTCTCTATCAGACTCTCTCTCCTGCATTATGTCACAAAATCGTGACACTTTTTCTCCTTGGCGCTTTTCTTCCCATCGAGTCATGAAAACCCGACATGTCACGATATCACGACACTTTTTCTCCTTGGCGCTTCTTCTTGCAACTTGTCATGAAATCGTGACACTTTTTCTCCTTGGCGCTTCTTCTTGCAACTTGTCACAAAATCGTGACACTTTTTCTCCTTGGCGCTTCTTCTTGCAACTTGTCACGAAATCATGACACTTTTTCTCCTTGGTGCTTCTTCTTGCAACTTGTCATGAAATCGTGACACTTTTCATCCTTGGCACTTTCTCTTCGAACCTATCATGAAATCGTGACACTTTTCATCCTTAGCGCTTTCTCTTCGAACCTATCACGAAATCGTGACATTTTTCATTCTTGGCACTTTCTCTTCGAACCTGTCGTGAAATCGTGACACTTTTCATCCTTAGTGCTTTCTCTTCGAACCTATCGTGAAATCATGACAATTTTCATCCTTGGCACTTTCTCTTCGAACCTGTTGCAAAATCGTGAAACTTTTCATCCTTAATGCTTTCTCTTTGAACCTGTCACAAAATCATGACAGTTTTCCTTGCAAGCACTTCTTCTCCGAACATGTCACGAAATCATGACAGTTTTCCTTGCAAGCGCTTCTTCTCCAAACATGTCACAAAATTGTGACAGTTTTTCCACTTGGCTTCTTTGCCTGCAACATGTCACGAAATCATGATAGTTTTGTTTGTGCCTTCTCTCTCCTCGTCCATGTCGCGAAATCGTGACAATTTTGCTTGTGCCTTCTCTCTCCTCATCCATGTCACGAAATCATGACAATTTTGCTTGTGCCTTCTCTCTCATCTAATGTCATGAAATTATGACGTTTTTCTTTCTGCCTTCTTTTTTCTCAACCTGTCGCGATATCGCAATAGTTTTCTTGTTTTTTTCTTTGATTTTCTGAATCTGGGTCACTTTTGTTTTCCTGGAATTTCACTGAATATGATCTAACTGACCTCTGAACTCTTGTGCACTACATCAACTGACCTGTCAGTCTGTTTTGACAACAATGATAATACTTTTGTTGCACCTTGCTCAACAGTATATTTATTCTAGAGTTAGTAGACACACGACTGGAAATAAACAATGGTTTAATACCTTTCAAGAAAAATATGAAAATTTAGTTGTCATAGCTAATACAATAACTTACAAGTTCAAAATAGGAGATGTCTTAATTGACATATCAAATAGAAAAGGAATAATTAATAATGTACTATATGTACCTAGATTTACTACTAATATTTTTTCATTATCTCAACTAATGAATCAGAATCTAAAAGTTGAATTTAAAACTATTAAAGAAAAGAAAACATGTATTATTATCAAACAAGGAAGAGTTATAGCTTCTAGATCTTATAAAAATAGTTTTTTTACTCTAGATACAATGCCAAATATGACTCTATCAACAAGGATTTATGAAACAAGAGACATTTGGTATATAATATTAAGACACATAAGTACATCTTCAATAAATGAGATGAGTAAACATAAAAAAGTAAAAGGGTTACCTAAAATTTCATGGGAAACTATTGTCTATCTAGAATGTCTAGAAAGAAAATACCATATAATACCTTTTGAACTTTGTTAGCACAAATCTCAAGAATTATTATAATTAACATATATATATATATATATATATATATATTTATGTGGTCTAATGAATGTTACAAGTATTGGAGGACAAATATTTTCAACTATTTGTTGATGACTATTCAAGGAAAATGTGGGTGTATTTTATGAAATTCAAATTTGAAGCATTTAGTTGTTTCAAACAATTCAAACTTCTAGTTAAAAAATAACCAGAAAAAACAATCAATAATCTTCATTCAGATAGAGGACATGAAGTTTTATTAAAATAATTTAATTTATTTTTAGAAACCAATGGAATAAAAAGATAGCTCACCATAGCAAACTAGTATTGCAAAAATAAAAATAGATCAATTATATAAATGGTTTGTTGTATGTTGCATGAAGCGCATCTTGATAATTAATATTGGGCAGAAGCAATTAAAATAGTTGTATAATTACAAAATAGATCACTTAAAAGGATACTAAAAAATGCTACTCCTAAAATATGGTTAGGATAAAATAAAATAGTAGAACATTTAAGAATATTTGGATGTAAGGCATACATGCATGTTCCTAAATAAAGAAGAACTAAATTGGATGACAAAATTATGTATGGAATTTTTTTGGTTATGATAGTGATTCAACAGGTTACAAAATAATTGATCCTAAAATAAAGAAAATCTATATAAGCAAAGATGTAATATTTGATGAATGAAAAAAAAATATTATTAAAGAATAAAACATTTATTCAGGGATTATTCTAAATTATTTATCAATTCTTATAGGTATTGCCTAGATTATAGGGGATCTAGTCATGATTGACCCTCTTACCAAAGCAAGATATATAATGATTTATTCCCGTATGTGTGTTATTATGGACCTAGATTTAGAGCTCCCTAATTATGTTAATTTGGTTTCAAATGTGATTTCAAGACTACAACCAATCATCTATGAGGATAAACCCTTTTTCTAGTTCAAGTTGTAAAAATCAAGGCCACAAATATTCATGCTACCCTTGGAGTAAATATGAATAAGAGGAGACCCCCAAAAAAAAGGCTCCTAGTTAGATTCAACTTTTAAAGGATTCATATCAACTGCAACCTTCGTTTCCAGAGGTCAATTTTTTGTTGGAAGATACCTTAATATGAGAATATTCATTAGAGCTTCAAGAAGATCATCTGAGTCTAAAACAAAAATATTCAAATTCAAATTCAAATTATTTTAAAGGTAATTCCTTCGAATACTTGGCTTTGAATTTCAAGAAGGATGATGATATGTGTCTCGTTCTAGGTGGTACCAATTCCAAAGCTACCAAAGATGTTTCTCTTTGGGAAAAAGAACTAAGAAATCCAAGTCCTATTACCAGAGGTCAATCAAAAAACACTTCAAAATTTGGAGGAAAAAATTTGGAAGACCTCTAATAAATTCAAAAATCAAATTGAATGGTCTGGATTAGGTCCTCTCTAAATATGGTAAAGAAAATATCCTTAAGGATTCATCAGATAAGCTTTAGGGGTCAAAAATTGGTATGAACAGATGCCAAAAATAACCATTATGTTTGGGATTTTGTCTCTCATTTTGTTTATCATTTCTTTGTTGGAGGGTGGTTCTCCTTCAAGCAAGAAATTCAAATGATATTTTTGATTTAGACCATGAGCAAGATTTTTTTTCTATTTAGATTTTAAAATTATAAATTGGAGGATATGTGTAGGAGACTATTGTCCCTATTGATGTATTGATCTGTATGGCTACATTAAGTATCTATAGTTCATTATTTATATTGTGACCTAAGTTATCTTTGAAGAACATGTACTTATACTAAGAGGGGGATGAATAGTATAAGATAAAAAAATTTGCTTTTTTTTTTAAGAGAGAAACCCCTTGTAAGGTTGCCTTGGTCTAAGATACCATGACCAGGGGGTTCTACACCATCAAAGTCACCTCGGGAGTCACTCTCGACCCTACTCGCACCAACATTATCAATTCAATTTTGGGTAGCTAATTCAAATTTTTGGTAGGGTGGAGATTCAAACTAAGAACTTCCCTTGGAGGATTTCCCTCTCATATCCAACTCACGTACAACACCTGGGTCAAAAAAAAAAATGTTTTTCAATCCATATGATAACATCATAAATATTAAAGTAGTAAACATTACACAAAGTATCACACACATAAGAGAGATGATTTAACGTGGTTCAACCAGTGTGGGCTACTCCACGGAGAAAATATTCTTTATAAAATTTTCTCAACAAATTCTCTTGGGAATCCTTTCTCTATTATAATGTTTATGGATCCCTGTCCAAATGAGACAACAATTCCCTAATCAATTTTATGGATCTCTATCCATAGGAGAACTCTTTCTCCTCAGCTATGGTTGGTTATCCTCTTAGAATACTACTGCCTCCACTACACTAGCTTGTGGACCTCTCTTCATTGAAGACCCTTGTCCTCACTTAAAAGACCTCTATCCTCACTGCCCTAGATAATGGGTCTCTATCCACTAGATATTACTATCATCTACTCTATCACCTCTAAATTTTTATCTTACTTATTTCTATCTCTATCTCAGATATATATTGAACATTGTCCTCTACCTTGCATAAATCGGATCAATCTCTATCTCAAATTTACACTAAACATTGTCCATCGATCTAACACAAATCTGTTCAATATTTATCTCAAAATCTGCACAACAAGTCTTTACCAAGACATATCCAAAATCTGTCCATAAGTCTTCACCAAGACCTGCCTCAAACCTTCTTGTAAGGTTCCACAAAATCTCACACAAATATGTTCTTAAGATTTTATAAAATCTTACTCAACTTAACTCACAAGCTTTCAAAAAATTTGTTTAAATCAATTGTAAAACTTGCATACAAAATTAACTCAATATCTTTTAGAAAACCTCTTCAATCACACAAACAAGTTTCAAACTCAATAGAGAATGGTTAGAGACTCAATATGTTACTCACTCACAAAAAAACTCAATCACTTTCAAACTATATTTTTCAATATTAGAAACATATAGAGAATGGTTAGAGACTCAATATGTTACTCACTCACAATAATCACTTTCAATATCACTTTTCAAATCAATTCAGAATATAGAACAATTTGTTTCACATAACTAGAACTATCACTCCAACACTTTCCAATCAACTATGCTCAATCAACTCAACTCAACCAATCACTTAATGAAACAAAGATTTCTCACAAAACCCTAATTCAAGATAGTTTACAATTTCACACTCAATTATCTTCATAAATGTTCACCCAACATACATGTGAAAATTCACTCAATTATTTCCAACAATGCTTACCAAACAAAACCTTTTCACTCCAACTTGCATTCACAACATTCAACAAACAATATTCCACTCACAAGGATGATTTACCCATACCTTTATTTTGAAGAATATTTGATCTCAAAACCTATCTCAATCACACTCAACCTCTTTGACAATATCAATGGTTAGATATCACAAATTTGTCCTTAATATTTTCTTTCAAAAATATTTCACCATGCCAAAATATCAAAAATCAATTATGCCTTATTTCTCCTTTCAAATCAATTTCCACAATATAATTTATTTCAACAAATAATATCTAACACCCTTGGCACACCTTATTGCTCCTTTTATAAACTTTAATCACTAAAAATCAACCACAAAAATTAAAACTTTGCATACCCTTTTATCTCCCTTTTATAGCTCATAAAACCCTTTAAATATGCAATTTTCAATAATAAAAACCTTTAGGAAATAAAAAATTTAATTTCCACCTTCACACATTTCGGATGCAATGTTAAACCTTAGCAAATGAGCACATACCTTTTAATTGCAACAAAAAGGACCTTTTAATTGCAACAAAAAGGACCTCATTAGGACTCAAAAATTTGATCCCCTTCTTCCAAGCACCTCCGTAGAGCACGCACCCACCAAGTGGGCTACATGCCCTCACGTGATGGTTGAGGCTCATGCCTCCCTCTTTAACTTCCTCTAATGATGCAAATAAAATAAAACTTATATTTGCCATACCCAAAACACTATCGCTCATATCAATCCTACAACCTATCACCTACGAGCGACTTAGCACAGTCTTGGCTGCCAACCATGTTATCTAATGATGCAGGAGCATCCGGTGGTAGCAGAGCAGTCTCTAGCAAACAAAAAAAATTCTAAGTGTTTGCCTTGGTGTCACGATATCGTGACAGGAAAAAGTGTCACGATATCATGACATGTCACATTTTTGTGACTCAAGGAGGAGAGAGAAGGCACAGAGGAGAAATGTCACGATTTCAAGACATGTCACGAAATCACGACCGAAGTAGGTGAGGGAAGGTGCCCGAAGAAAATGTCATGATTTCGTGACATGTCACAAAATTGCGACCAAATTAGGAGAGAGAAGATGCGAAACAAAAATGTCGTGATTTCGTGACATGTCGTGAAATCGTGGCTAGAAGACGAAAGAAGGCACAAGGGAGGAAAAGTGTCACGATATCGCGACATGTCGCATTATCGCGACAAAATGACGAAGCAAGGCGCAGGAGTGAAAATGTCATGAGATCACGACATGTCGCATTATCATGACCAAGGGACGAGAAAAGGCGCAAGGGAGAAAAGTGTCACGATATCATGACAGAGAAAAGTGTTGCGATATCGCGACATGTCGTGTTATCGCGACCTAGGAAGGAGAGAGAAGGCACAGAGCAAAAAGTGTCGTGATATCGTGACAGAGAAAATTGTGCGATATCGCGACATGTTGCATTTTCATGACTCAGGAAGGAGGAAGAAGGCATCCGAGAAAAAATTTGTGATTTCGCAATATGTCGCGAAATCATGACCAAAACAAGGGAGACAGGGCATTCGAGAAAAATATCACAATTTTGCGACATGTCACGAAATCGCGACTAAAGAAGACAGGAGATGGCCAAAGGAGAAAATGTCACAATTTCATGACATATCGCAAAATCATGACCAAAAAAAGACATGGAAGACCAGCAAAGAAAATGTCGCAACTTCGTGACATGTCGCGAAATCGCGATCGAAGGCACAGAAAGGGGAGCAAGGAAGAAAGTTGTCGCGATATCACGACATGTCATGATTTCGTGACCCAAGAAGCAAAGAGAGAGGCAGAAGGCAAAGCTGTCGCGATATCATGACATGTCACAATTTCTCAACCTGAAGTGGAGAGAGGAAGCAGAAGGGAAGAATGTCACGATATCGTGACAGTTTCTTTCCTCACTATCTTCTTCTCCTTTGGGTCATGATATCGTGACATTCTTTTGTTCTGCTTCCTCTCTCCTCTTTGGGTCATGAAATCATGACATGTCGTGATATCACGACAAATTTTCTCTCTGCCTCTCTCTTTGCTTCTTGGGTCACAAAATCATGACATGTCATGATATCGTGACAGCTTTCTTCCTTGCTCCCATTTCTGCGCCTTCGGTCACGATTTCATGACATGTCGTGAAATCGTGACATTTTCTTTGCTGGCCTTCCCTGTCTATTTTCGGTCGTGATTTTGTGACATGTCACAAAATCCTGACATTTTCTCCTCTGGCCGTCTCGTCTTCTTTGGTTGCGATTTCGCGACATGTCGTGAAATCGTGACATTTTTCTTTGTTGGCCTTCCTTGTCCTGATTATAATATTGTAAAACTCCTCTGTGTATTCCTTGACAAACTTGCTTGCCTGTTTCAAACCTTGCATTTTATTTAGCAGATCCATCTCATAGTCAACTGGAATGAACTGTCTCTTCAACTTCTCTACCATTCTATCCCATCTGGTTATTCTCTCCTTTCCTCTTCTGTTTCTTTCCAGTTGTACTCCCTTCCACCATATGCTGGCATGACCCTTCAACTTGGTCTTGGCAAAACTGACCCTATCAAGATCTTCAACTTCTTCTTACTCAAAGTATTCTTCCAAATCATTGATCCAGTCAATCAACTCTTCTGGATCAAGATTCCCAGAATATGTAGAAACCTCTATCTTTGGTATCTTTCCAATCTAAGATATGGCTCTATATAACCTGGCTTGTGCAGGATCTATAGCCTCATCTTCTTCCTCAAACTGGTCCTCTTTCTCATCAACCTCATCTCCACTTCCTTCTTCCCCTCGAGGTTCAAGTCCTTTGCGCAGCTCCTCTTGCAGGGCCTAAACTTACCTCTGCAAGGCTCTAAAATCTTCTGCTAGCACCATGTTTCTTCCACCACCACGGTTTCTTCGTGGAGGCATCTTGCTTTACTATCTTCTCACAACCCTTCCACAGATCTTGGTGCAAATTGCCTCACGTCTGGTGATCTGTTTGCACACTCAAGAACTCCCACTCTGATGCCACTGGTGGAGGAGCTAAGTTTTGAGATTGGGAGATTGTATTCTTCCTGGGAGCGCAGGAAGATTGCCGAACGTGAGGCAGCTTGCATCAGAAAAATGAACCTACGCCTACGGGCTAGTGTTGTAACATCTTCTTTTGAAATTTTAATGAAATGAAAGCTGGATAAGTGAAGAAAATAGAAGTTTAAAATTTTTACAACACTAGCCCGCAGGCGTAGGTAATAGAAGTTTAAACTTCTATTTTCTTCACTTATCCAGCTTTCATTTCATTAAACTTTCAAAAGAAGATGTTACAACACTAGCTCGCAAGTGTAGGTTCTTTTTTCTGATGCAAGCTCCTCACGTTCGGTGATCTACCTGTGCTCCCAGGAAGAATACAATCTCCCAATCTCAAAACTCAGTTCCTCCACCATCTAATGCCTTGCATTATAAAATGCACTCCTCTCACACCTATAGCTTGGTTTACCTCCTTAACTATTCAAACACATATTATTTCTCTTCAAACCTTGGCGCACGATTTTGTTTGGCATGTAATCGATCGCATGAATGATTTTTCTAAGATGGGTTCTCACACCATTTTATATGCATGGTAATATTTTCAAACATGTCAGTGATGAAATAATTCAAATTTGAATTAATTCAAATTATGGCCCTTTAAATTAATTTAAATTTAAATTTTACCTTAGGGTAAAATATTTAAATTTAAATAATTTAAACTTAGGGCATTATAAACTTTCACATGGGTCTTTTGGAGGAGTAATAATTTTATCACTCCTTGGCCTTTGTTTCTCTTCACACCAACTTATAACAGGAAAATATTATAATATTATATATTATAATATTATTATTTCCATTAACCTACTTCTTTGCCTTGTTGGAAAAACCACTAGAGGACATTAATAATGCCAAAACTTGGACATCAACCTTTTGACATAAATGCATGAAAAACCTTGCTTTCTTCTTGACATCAATGCCAACAAACCTTGCTCATATTTCCAATAATATTCCCCTTTGTCATTTATGGTAACCCATTTTATTTTTATCATTTTCTTTACCTTTTTTTTGTTTTGCTCCCCTTAACTGAATTCTCTCCCCCTAACTCAAATATCCCCCCTTTTGAAATCAATGGAAAAGGGTCACCTTTGGGGATTGGAACTAAGAATGAGACTCTTAGCTTAGCCCCTCCCCCACCTCCTCTTGAGGTGGTTAATTTTATGGGTGAGAGTAAAACTACTTCCAAATTTTCTCGAAGGTACTCAAAAGTCTCTTTCAGAAGTAGTTTAGTGAAAATATCTACAATTTGCTCCTTTGTAGTAACATATTCCTACCTGATCTATCACATAATTTCATAGAAAATGATACTTTATTGGAATGTGCTTTGTCCTAAAGTGCATTACCAGATTATTTGAGATGTTTATAACACTTGTATTATCACACAATATGGGAATAGGGTCATCATGCTTTATTTTGAAATCCTGTAAAGTTTACTTCATCCATAATACCTGTGTGCAACAAGCAAATATTGCAATATAATCTTCCTCTACTATGGATAAGGATAATGATGACTATTTATTACTTATCCAAGAAACTAAATAGTCTCCAAGAAAGAATGCTCCACCACTTATACTTTTTCTATCATTAATACTGCCAGCCCAATCTGCATTTGTATAAGTTGTGAATTAAAATATCACTTTTGGGATACTAGAGCCCAAAATCCATAGTCTCTTTTAGATACCTAAGAATCGTCTTTACTGTTGCTACATGTATTTATTTGGGTGCTTATTGAAACCTTACCACTAATCCCACTTCCTACATGATATCTGGTCTAGTAGTTGTAATGTACAATAGACTACAAATAATAGATCTATATAATTTTTAATTTGCCTCTGGAGATTCATCATATTTACTTAGCTTACATCCTGTAACCATGGGAGTACTTACTAGTTTGTAATATTCTAACTTTAATTTCTTTAGCATCTCTTTTATATACTTGGTTTGTGAAAGGAAAACCCCTTTCTCTGATTGTGAAATCTAAAGTCCATGAAATAAGGACAACACATAAAAGTATATAATCTTATTTTAGAACATATAGTGCCTTATTCAATTTGCATACATAGTCTAGTTTATTTGTTAATATGAATCCCTCTGGATGTTCAATATAAACTTATTCTTCCAAAATACCATTTAGGAATGCTGACTTAACATCCATATGATATACTTATAAGTTTTTAAAATGTGAGAAGGCTAAGAACATTCTTATAGCTTCAATTCATGCAACTAGAGAAAATGTCTCAGAAGTCAATTCCCTCGACATGTGCACAACCCTTGCATACTAACCTTGCTTTACTTTTTATTACATGACAATCTACATTTAACTTGTTTTTGAATACCCATTTAGTGCCAATCACATTTTTATCTTTTGGTCATGGAACAAGTTTCCAAGTCTTACTTTTCTCTATTTGATCTAATTACTCATCTATTGCCTTAATGTAGAACTTATCTTCACTTGCCTCATTTAAGTATTTTTGATCAATTTTAGATAATAAAGAAAAATTTACTTGTTAATTTGATGTTATTACCCTTCTCCTTGTATGTCTCTCATATGGAATCCCAATGATTAGGTCTCTTGGATGATTTTTCTGTACATACCTAGATGGAGTTTTAGGAAGAAGTCTTTGTTTTTCTTCCTATTCTTCTAATTCTTCGTGAAAATCCTCTTGGCAACTTCCATCTTCTTGATACACAATTTCTTGAATTGGTTCTATTAATCCTATTTATCATAGATTATTACATTTATAATTTCTACAATAGTGCGTGTCCTTTTGTTATAGCATATATAGGCTTTGCTATTAGTAGAATAACCAAGAAAAATACCCTCATAACTTCTTGGATCAAACTTGCCCAAGTTTTGCTCTTCTCGTATTATATAACACTTTCTTCCAAAAAATTTGAAGTGTTTCACAGTGGTTGGTCTTCCCTTCCAAAGCTCATATGGAGTCTTGTGATATTTTTGAAGAACACAAGCTTATACTGAGAGGGGGGGGGTGAACAAAATAAGACCTCTTTTTACTTTTCCTTTATACTTCAAAACAATAAAGCAATATATCCAAAGCAATATCAAAACAATGCACAAGATCATCCACAAAGTGACACCAATTTTAACGTGGTTCACCCAGAAAGCTGGGCTACGTCCACAAAACTTTTCTCTAAAATTTATCTCAAATTTCTTTGGGAAACCTTCCCAATTACAATGTTTATGAGCCTCGGCCCAAAGGAGATACCTTCCCCCAATATAAATTTATGAGCCTCTGCTCAAAGGAGATACCTTCCCCTACCTCTGCTCTGGCTGGTGATCCTCTAGAAGACCTCTGCCTTCGCTGCCCTTAGCAAATGGAACTCTATCCACAGAAGACACCTGTCTTCCCTGCTCTGGCTGGAGACCTCTGTCCTCAACTCTATCACCTCAAAGTTGGTCCTCGAATTTGCACTAAACACAGTCCTTCGGTCTAGCACAAATGTCCTCGAGTTCTTCTCATAGAACCAATGCACCTTTGACCTCAAGTTCTCCGATAGAACTATCAAACTCAGCTTCACAAGTCCTCTGCTAGGACCTGTCCAAATCTGCTCACAAGTCCCCAATGGAACCTATCCAAAACCGCTCACAAGTCCCCAAGGAAACCTATCCAAAACCTGCTCACAAGTCCCCAACGGAACCTGTCCAAAACCTCGCTCACAAGTTCATCAAGAAAAACTTGCTTGGCATGAACCCACAAAGAGAATTGTTAGAGACCCAATGTGATTCATCAACCTCATAGAAGCATAAAGAGAATTGTTAGAGACTCAATATGTTCTATACTTAACTCCCAATCTCAATCTCAAATCTCATAGAAACATAAAGAGAATTGTTAGAGACCCAATAGGTTCTAAACCTAACCCCCAATATCACAAAAGAAAGGAGAACACCTCACCCCAATCACCAACTCAAACAAAGAAAATAAGATAGATGTAATATGCTTTTCTCAAGAACATGAAACACAACCCAACAATTGCCAACCATGCAATATCTCATATAACAATGATACTCATGTTCTTTCCAACAACCAATATCTTTTCTCAACCAATTAGGGCTTCAACAACAATGCTCAAAGACAAGGTTTAACCAACATCATTCAACTCAACATTAACCTTGAAGCATTCAACCAATCATCACAAGAAAAGGAAACAAGTAGAAATCCTTTTCCCTCCAAAGATATTTGAACAAAACAGCCACCAACACAATATCACCAAATGCAAAGAATAACTTGTTCAAATCAACTCAATGGAGTAAGCCCAATATCATGTATCAAGTAAAGCACTAACTTGATCAAAAACAACCTCTATGGAAGCATCTCATCCATTAATATCAAAACAGCCAACTAAGGGTTTCACCATCTCAATGCAAGTAGCAAGACTTACAAACATAAACCCTAGTGCAAAATGCTTCCACTACCTCAAACCAGAATTATGCATTCACCAAAACTCTCATCAAGGATAACAATGCATAAGTAGTTTTCAACAAACCAGAAAATAGGATTTACACCCAACCAAAGGAAACCTAGTTGAATACCTTTTCACTCCAATCTTATTTCAGGAAAAACATACACCAATCATACTCATAAGAAGAAAGTGCCCATACCTTATTGAAGATGAATAAGCCCTTGAAAATCTACTTCCATTAATAATTTTGATCTTCCATAAAAATTATTAACCCAACATGTCATGTCAAAATAATTCAACCACCATGGCAATTATTTCCCTTTTAAATTTCAATCCAACTAAAGTAAAAATATTAAGTTAGCATTCCTTATATCTCCATAACACCACAATGTCATTTACTCAACCAAAACTATTTTAGAACAAATATTGCCAACCCTTATATCTCCCCTACACTCCTTTTAATTTTTACCCAACAACAAAACTAGACCCTTATGACTCCCACACCTTTAAAATAAACTTTTAATTAAACACTCTCAAAAATATCACGCAAACTCTCTTGACTCCAAGACAACAAACTTTATACACTCCCTTATATCTCCCTTACACTTTAATACAATCTTTCTGTCACGCAATACAACCATCGCCAACTTACACAACCTTGGGCATAAAAAATGAAGCTTACCTTTTAAAAATCAACCATGTCGTATTTTTCAAAAATGAGATTTATCACCCACTCCAGAGAAAAACGCGATTCGATCTCGTGACCTTTGTTAGCCTGGTGCCCTTGACCACACCACAGTTACCACACGGGCTACACGCCCACTTGCTTCTAAGGGAGCACGTAATCCCAGATTAATCTCTGATCGGTGCCAAGACCTCGACACCCGTGTGTCGCATGAAACACGGACTTCACTTTTCTACGTTCCTCGATTATCGTGCGAATCCAAAATTTTAACGTCGTAGGGGTTTAATCATATTGCTGCAGCGATTAATGTCGAACACCATTCCCTAAACCTTAAAGAATTTAATTGCCTCATTTAATATGTACTTTGATGCATTTCCAAACACGTCGGCCCTTTTAATTTAATTTAAAATTTTAATTTAAATTTTAAATAAATAAAATTTAAACTAAATATTTAAAATTAAATATCTTCATCACGGGGCACCTTTTTCAACGAAACGAAGAGCCAACTTGGGTTTTAAGAAAAACCCATTTCAAATCTGTTGTCCATGGTTTTAAATAAAACCTTTTATTTTTTCTGCCTTGGTTTTCACAAAAACCCTTCCTAGAACTTAGATCCTTTTGACAACAAATCAAATTCCTTCAAAAGCTTCTTGACATCAATGACAACATCAACACTTGAGCAAAGGCAATGTACCCAAGGTACCCAAAAATTGCCAACAATCTCCCCCTTTGTCATTGATGGCAAACCTTTACTGAAACACATCTTAAGGGCCAAAACTGAAACCAACTGTGCCCACAACTGAGAATCTTCCTTTGAAGTTTTGCTCCCCCTGACTTGAAGCTTTCCTCTTCACTTGAAGCTCTCCCCCTTCCTCATATCCTCCCCTTTGTCATCAATGGCAAAGGGCCACCTTTGGGGCTCGGGACTAAGAAAGAGCCTCTTAGCTTAGTCCCTCCCCCACCTCCTGATGAGGTGATTAATTTTGGGGTGGGAGTAAAACTCCCATTAGGCACTGATCATCATCAGCGTCTATAACTTCCTTATCGGGCCTTCTTTTGAACTCATTGTCCATATTCTTGTTCCTGTCACTATTTTTGTTCTTGTTCTCATCCCTGTTCTTGTCCATGCCTTGATCCTTGGACCTGATCATGCCACTGTTCCTATTCCTGTATCCTGGAATTTCAGCTCTACATTGTCTAGCTATGTGACCTTTATTGTTGCACTTATAACAAGTAACAATGTTATTTCTCTGCGGTAAACCTGATCTTTGAATCCACCAGTTCTGACAAAATCTGTTCTGAACAAACCTGTTCTGACCAAACCTATTCTGATCAAACCTGTTCTCGATATTTTCCTTGCAATAAACTACCTTGTGCCCAAACTATTGACAAGAGTAGCAATACCCTTGAAAGTAACTAGCACTTCTGAAACTGTCATTTACCTTCTTCACTTGAGCCATGCAATGTGAAGCTATGTGACCAAACCTGTGACAAGCAAAACATCTGCCTTGAAACTTTCCTTTATTTGACCTCTTGGGTCCTAAAAACTTCTTCTTCTCATTCTGAATTCTATTTTTTGTTTCTGTGCATCTATCATTCAAGGACTCATGATCTGAAATACTTTCCTCATCAGAACTCTCTTCCTTTTGGAGTCTCTTACTAGACTCTCCAACTTGTTTCTTGTGAGGCTTAACAAAACCAAGACCTATTTTATCTATTGTCTTTCTTTGACCTTTGATAAGAGATTTAACCTTTTTGGAGCTTTCTTGAAACCCGTATAGCTTATCCTTGTATTCTTTATTTTCCTCTTCCAAGGCAGCCATTTTCTGTTCTAATTCACTATACTCAAGCATCTTAGATTCTAACTCATTCTTGAGTTCTTGTGCCTTAGCCATAGAGATGTCAAGACTTTCTATGAGTTCATCTCTCTCCATACAACATTCATCTAATTTATCCTTGAGTCTAGCATTCTTCTTTCTTTCCTTTTTCAAAGCACTAAGAGCACTAATAAGTTCACCTTTAAGATCTACTTCACTTTCCTCTATATGTTTGCTTTTAGAATCATCAAAGCCTTTTTTAGATTTCTTATCACTAGAGGTGCTACCCTTTTCAAAAACCATACATGCATCTTCCTTATCATTTTCTGAAGCATCCTCATACATACTAGCAACCAAATCATTATTTGTGCAATCATCCTCAAGGTGACCAAAATTTCCACATCTAAGACATTTCATGATAATGAATCTATGTTTTGGTTCTTCCTCTTTTTTTGATATGAACAACATCTCATTTTCATTATCACTTGAAGAACTTTCACTATCACTACTAGAACACTTACTTGCTTTGTCTAGGTAGAAGCTCTTCTTGTGCTTGTGAGAATACCTCTTTCCTTTATTGTTGTGCTCATATTTGTTCTTCCTTTGATGCCTATGCCTTTCAGAATCCTTGCTCTTACAATCCTGTTTATCTTCATCACTTTCATCCTTGGCAACAGTACAGTTAGTAGCATAATGACCAAAATTTCCACAATTGAAACATCTTACGTTTTTCATACTTTTGTGCTTTCTAGAGAACTTGCCTTTCTTGCTGAAATATGCCTCTTCATCACTAGAAGACTCATCACTCTCTTGAAACTGTTTACCTTTGGAATAATCCATTGTGTTCTTTACTAGCTTTTCCTTCAAGCTGTTAGACCTTTCCGAAGGAACCCGCTCTGATACCAATTGAAGAACACAAGCTTATACTGAGAGGGGGGGTGAACAGTATAAGACCTCTTTTTACTTTTCCTTTATACTTCAAAATAGTAAAGCAATATATCCAAAGCAATATCAAAACAATGCACAAGATCATCCACAAAGTGACACCAATTTTAACGTGGTTCACCCAGAAAGCCTGGGCTACGTCCACAAAACTTTTCTCTAAAAGTTATCTCAAAGTTCTTTGGGAAACCTTCCCAATTACAATGTTTATGAGCCTCGGCCCAAAGGAGATACCTTCCCCCAATCTAAATTTATGAGCCTCTGCTCAAAGGAGATACCTTCCCCTACCTCTTGCTCTGCGTCGGTGATCCTCTAGAAGACCTCTGCCTCCGCTGCCCTTAGCAAATGGAACTCTATCCACAGAAGACACTTGTCTTCCCTTCTCTGGCTGGAGACCTCTGTCCTCAACTCTATCACCTCAAAGCTGGTCCTCGAATTTGCACTAAACACAGTCCTTCGGTCTAGCACAAATGTCCTCGGGTTCTTCTCATAGAACCAATGCACCTCTGACCTCAAGTTCTCTGATAGAACTATCAAACTCAGCTTCACAAGTCCTCTGCTAGGACCTGTCCAAATCTGCTCACAAGTCCCCAAAGGAACCTATCCAAAACCTGCTCACAAGTCCCCAACGGAACCTGTCCAAAACTTGCTCACAAGTCCCCAACGGAACCTGTCCAAAACCTGCTCACAAGTTCATCAAGAAAAACTTGCTTGGCATGAACCCACAAAGAGAATTGTTAGAGACCCAATGTGATTCATCAACCTCATAGAAGCATAAAGAGAATTGTTAGAGACTCAATATGTTCTATACTTAACTCTCAATATCAATCTCAAATCTCATAAGAATAAGATAGATGTAATATGCTTTTCTCAAGAACATGAAACACAACCCAACAATTGCCAACCATGCAATATCTCATATAACAATGATACTCATGTTCTTTCCAACAACCAATATCTTTTCTCAACCAATTAGGGCTTCAACAACAATGCTCAAAGACAAGGTTTAACCAACATCATTCAACTCAACATTAACCTTGAAGCATTCAACCAATCATCACAAGAAAAGGAAACAAGTAGAAATCCTTTTCCCTCCAAAGATATTTGAACAAAACAGCCACCAACACAATATCACCAAATGCAAAGAATAACTTGTTCAAATCAACTCAATGGAGTAAGCCCAATATCATGTATCAAGTAAAGCACTAACTTGATCAAAAACAACCTCTATGGAAGCATCTCATCCATTAATATCAAAACAGCCAACTAAGGGTTTCACCATCTCAATGCAAGTAGCAAGACTTACAAACATAAACCCTAGTGCAAAATGCTTCCACTACCTCAAACCAGAATTATGCATTCACCAAAACTCTCATCAAGGATAACAATGCATAAGTAGTTTTCAACAAACCAGAAAATAGGATTTACACCCAACCAAAGGAAACCTAGTTGAATACCTTTTCACTCCAATATTATTTCAAGAAAAACATACACCAATCATACTCATAAGAAGAAAGTGCC
The DNA here is from genome assembly GCA_028583015.1 of Wollemia nobilis. Lineage (NCBI taxonomy): Eukaryota > Viridiplantae > Streptophyta > Pinopsida > Araucariales > Araucariaceae > Wollemia > Wollemia nobilis. The sequence goes on from JAQPPZ010017095.1 coordinate 9,209,027, forward strand.
CATACCTTATTGAAGATGAATAAGCCCTTGAAAATCTACTTCCATTAATAATTTTGATCTTCCATAAAAATTATTAACCCAACATGTCATGTCAAAATAATTCAACCACCATGGCAATTATTTCCCTTTTAAATTTCAATCCAACTAAAGTAAAAATATTAAGTTAGCATTCCTTATATCTCCATAACACCACAATGTCATTTACTCAACCAAAACTATTTTAGAACAAATATTGCCAACCCTTATATCTCCCCTACACTCCTTTTAATTTTTACCCAACAACAAAACTAGACCCTTATGACTCCCACACCTTTAAAATAAACTTTTAATTAAACACTCTCAAAAATATCACGCAAACTCTCTTGACTCCAAGACAACAAACTTTATACACTCCCTTATATCTCCCTTACACTTTAATACAATCTTTCTGTCACGCAATACAACCATCGCCAACTTACACAACCTTGGGCATAAAAAACGAAGCTTACCTTTTAAAAATCAACCATGTCGTATATTTTGAAAATGAGATTTATCACCCACTCTAGAGAAAAACGCGATTCGATCTCGCGACCTTTGTTAGCCTGGTGCCCTTGACCACACCGCAGTTACCACATGGGCTACACGCCCACTTGCTTCTAAGGGAGCACGTAATCCCAGATTAATCTCTGATCGGTGCCAAGACCTCGACACCCATGTGTCGCACGAAACACGGACTTCACTTTTCTACGTTCCTCGATTATCGTGCGAATCCAAAATTTTAACGTCGCAGGGGTTTAATCATATTGCTGCAGCGATTAATGTCGAACACCATTCCCAAAACCTTAAAGAATTTAATTGCCTCATTTAATATGTACTTTGATGCATTTCCAAACACGTCGGCCCTTTTAATTTAATTTAAAATTTTAATTTAAATTTTAAATAAATAAAATTTAAACTAAATATTTAAAATTAAATATCTTCATCATCGGGGCACCTTTTTCAACGAAACGAAGAGCCAACTTGGGTTTTAAGAAAAACCCATTTCAAATCTGTTGTCCATGGTTTTAAATAAAACCTTTTATTTTGTCTGCCTTGGTTTTCACAAAAACCCTTCCTAGAACTTAGATCCTTTTGACAACAAATCAAATTCCTTCAAAAGCTTCTTGACATCAATGACAACATCAACACTTGAGCAAAGGCAATGTACCCAAGGTACCCAAAAATTGCCAACAAGTTTATTCTTATTTTAGCTCTGTTGATGATATAAAATGTTGTGTCGACTGCATCCCTCAAAAAACCATTTGAAATCTTAGATTCATTTAACATATCTCTAACCATATTCTCAAAAGTCCTATTCTTCCTCTCAACTACTCCATTTTTTGAGGAGTTCTTGCTGATGAGTATTCTATATTGATTCCATGTTGTTCATAGAAATCTATAAATTTAATTTGAGGTAAACTATCATCCGTTTTCTGATCTCAAAAACTTAATCCTATTACCTATTTTATTTTCAACTCATTCTTTAAATACCTTGAATTTATCAAATGTTTCTGACTTATCTTTAAGGAAAGCTACCCAAATCATTATGGAGTAATCATCTATAAACAATATGAAGTAACTTTCACCTTGAATACTTTGTTTTCTAGTGGGACCACATAGATCAGTATGTATTAGTTTCAATAGCTCAGATGACATATATCCCTTTGATTTGAAACTTGTTCTAGTTTGCTTTCCATGCTAACAAGATGCACAAATTGTGTTTTGTGGCCTTTTTAGTTTGGATAAATATCTGACAGCTTGTTTATTGCTTATGTTCATTATGTTATAAAAATTCAAATGAACCATTCTTCTATGCCACAACCAATTCTCATCTTCTTGTGATAGAAAATACTTTCCTCCTTTAATATCACTAAGCACATAGAGGTTGTTTGAAGTTCTACTTGCATTTGAAAGGATTTTTCCATTTTCATATTTTCTTATCTCACATCTATCTAGATGAAATGTCACCATATGACCTTGGTCACAAAGTTGGCTTACACTTGGTATATTGTATCTCAATTACTTTACATATAGTACATTTTATGTTCTTATTTTTCCATTATCTAAACTCATAGTTCATTTTCCACAAATTTTTGTTGATCCATTATCACCAAAACTTACTAATCCTTTATTAGTTTCTTTGAGTACAAGAAATTTATCTTTGTATCCTATCATGTGACAAAAAGAACCACTATCAAGAAACCATTATTTTTCGTTATCTTGAACATGAAGAGCTATTTGAAATAACATTGATCTAGCTTTCTCATACCCCTTTTTATCTTTCCTAGTTTGTTGAAGTTTTATTATTTTTACTTGAATCATGAAATACCATTTTGCACCATCTAGCATTATGCCAATTTTTTTTTATGTGTAACATATGATATCATAATTCATAAGAGGTGCACAAGAGTTGAAATTTCTATTGACATCATTTTCACATAACCAGTGCAGTGTACAACTTTATGACCATATTCATTACATGAAAAACAATAGCCATGGAAGAAAGTATGTAACATGTTTGGACATATTTGAAGATACAATTGAGTTCTTCTCCTTTTGTTGTTCTTGTGATTAACTTTCATCCATGTTTCTTATTTGCTTTCTTATTTTTATTTTCGGGTATTATTAATGAGCTTATCTTTGTTTGATGTCTTTGTTTCTTGAAATATGGATTCCTCTTTATTTTTCCCTAACTTTATATCTTGTCGTAGCTTGGTATTTCCTATTTCATGCCTTAGAGAAACATTTTTTTCTTCTAATATTTCACACTTTTTTTTCCTTGTTCTTAATAGATATGTAATATCCTATTCAATTTTCTTTCCTTCTTCTACCTTTATCTTGAATTCTATGAGGCTCTATAGAAGTTCCATATTTACTTCTTCATCCTCTTGAATTTGTTCCTTCAAGCTTGAGTTCTTGTTTCTAATATTTTCAAAATTCCTAAGAGTAGCGAATAATTCCTCTTTTATGTCAAAAATGGTCTCTTCTTCATTTTTTGAAGTCATGTGTATCTTTGATGGATCTTTCTCCAAGATGTTAGTCTTTTCACGGAGAGGCCCACTCTGATACCAATTGAATAACATGTTCTTATAATGAAAGGGAGGGTGAATAGTATAAGATAAAACTTTTTGATTTTCAATCCATATGATAACATCAAAAATATTAAAGTAGTAAAAATTACACAAAGCATAATACACATGAGAGTGTTGGCAATTTTGTGTTTGAGATCCTAGCTTCTTGTCTATGAGTTGTCATTGATGTGAAAAGGAAATGGCATTAATGTTAAGAGGATGTGTTGGCTTCAAAGGTGGAATATTCCAAGAGAATATTTTTAAGAGAATCCGGAGAGATTCCATTGGCAAGGGTTTTTCATTAAAACCAAATCGGTTTTTATTAAAACCAAGTTGGATAGGGTTTTTATTAAAACCAAGTTAAAATTATTTAAGGGTTTTTAAACCCTTTTTGAAAAGACTTTTGATTAATTTTGAAATGGTATTTATTTTCACCGATGTCAAGGTGTCTTTGAAGAGACTATTTATTCTCCAAATCCTAAGGTTGGAAGGCTAATTAATTCAAAATTCTTCGAATGCAATTTGCGGTGTTTGTGCTCTGTATTCGTTGCGATCGAAGGAAGACTTAGAAGCACGTGTGATTGAAAAGTCTTTGGGAGTTTTTTCGAGGGTGAAGTGGAGGGAACTTCACTTGTGAACTTTGTAGCCCGCATGGGCTAGTGGCAGTGAAGGCTACTGTTGGGCGCTACATTGGCGGATGTTGTCGTTTCGAGTCTCGCGGGGGTGCTTTGCTAAAGTAACACACGTTTTTATTAAAACGTCTTTATGCCACGAAATTCGGAGTTTCTTGGACAATGATTTATAAGGTGTGATTAAATTTTATGAGTTTTGGCTTTTGTGATTAGCATTGAATAAAATCTTAGGAGAAATAAGGGCATATTTCTTTGGATGTATTTTTAAGATTATTCTTTGCTATGCTAAAATTAAAAATGGAGGTATAAGGTGTGAGTCTATGATTGTTGATTTATTGGCATGTTATGGTGGTTGTGTTTAAATAGGTGGAGCTTAAAGGTGTAATAAAGGAAGTTTATATTATTTCTCATTTATTTTTATTCTAACCCTAACTTGGTTGGAAGTTTGAGAGTTGTGTGTAGTAACAGCTTGAAGGTTCAATTATCTTCTACTCCAATAGGGTATGGGCACATTCTTCTTATGAGTATGATTGGTGTATGTTTTTTGAAATAAGGTTGGAGTGAAAAGGTATTCTACTAGGTATCCTTTGGCTAGGTGTAAATCCTATTTTCTAGTTTTTTGAAGACTACTTATGCATTGTTATCCTTAAGGAGAGTTTTTGGTGAATGCATAATTTTTGGTTTGAGATAGTGGAAGCTTTGTGCACTAGGGTTTATATTTGTGAGTCTAGCTACTTGCATTGAGTTGGTGGAACCCTTGGTTGGCTGTTTTGAGTTTGATGGTTGAGTTGCTTCGATAGAGGTTGTTTGATCAAGTTATTGCTTTACTTGATTCATGATATTGGGCTTACTCCATTGAGTTGATTTGAGAAAGTTATTCTTTGCATTTGGTGATATTGTGTTGGTGGCTGTTTTGTTCAAATATATTTGGAGGGAAAAGGATTTCTACTTGTTTCCTTTTCTTGTGATGATTGGTTGAATGCTTCAAGGTTGATGTTGAGTTGAATGGTGTTGGTTGACTAAACCTTGTTTGATGAGCATTATTGTTGAAAACCTAATTAATGGTGAAAAGAACATGAGTATCATTGTTATGTGATTCTTTGCATAGTTGGCAATTGTTGGGGCTTCATGTTCTTGAAAGAAAAAATTCTATCCTATCCATTTCATATATTGAGTTGAGTTTTCAGATTTGAGATTGAGATTGAGTTGAGTTGAGTTTTCAGATTTGAGATTGAGATTGAGTTGAGTTGATTTGAGTTGAGTTTTGAGATTGGGATTTGAGTATAGAACATATTGAGTATCTAACAATTCTCTTTATGCTTCTATGAGTTTGAAAAATCACATTGGGTCTCTAACAATTCACTTTGTGATTTCCTACTAAGAAAGTTTTTCTTGTGAGCAGTTTTTGGACAGGTTTCGGTGGGGACTTGTGAGCAGTTTTTGGACAGGTTCCAGTGGGGACTTGTGAGCAGTTTTTGGATAGGTTTCGGTGGGTTCTTGTGAGCAGTTTTTGGACAGGTTTCGGTGGGGTATTGTGAGCAATTTTTGGATAGGTTCTGATGGGGACTTGTGAGCAAATTTGGATAGGTCCTAGCAGAGGACTTGTGAGCTGATTTTGATAGTTCTATCAGAGAACTTAAGGACAGAGGTGCATTGGTTATATGAGAAGAACCTAAGGACAGATTTGGCAAGTCTTTGAGAAGGCTTGTATGCATAGGATTGATTTTTTCAAGAGTTGGATAGATATGACAGACAGAGGAAGACTTGTACTAGACCGAATGACTGTGTTTGGTACAAGTTGCTGAGCTACTGTGGACATGATCATAGAAGGCAGAGATCTCTTAGGCTAAGAATTAAGGATAGGAGGTCTTTAATGGAAAGGAGTTCCACGTGCTAGCAAGAGGTAGAGGCAGTTGATCTTCTGAGGGATCATTTCCAGAGAAGAGGGGTAGGTATCTCCTTTGGGCCGAGGCTCATAAACATTGTAATTGGGAAGGATTCCCAAAGAACTTTGAGATAACTTTTAGAGAAATTTTTTTGTGGACATAGCCCAACCATTTTGAATGAACCACGTTAAAAATGGGTCTTCAATGTGTGATACTTTCTATCTTGATTAATGTTGTGTTGATGCCACTACTATCTAAAGTTAAAATTATTAATTGGTTAAGTCTTATACTGTTCACCCCCCTTCTCAGTATAAGTCCATGTTCTTCAATTGGTATCAGAGCCGGTCTCTCCAGAAAGAGCCTAACAACTTGGAGAAGGATCTATCAGAGGAACATACATATTCAGAAAGAGATAAAGAGGTTGAGTTCGATCTCAAAAGTGAATTCTTCTTGGATTTAAGAAAGCTTGAGAAATTCAGGGAAGAGAATTCTGTTCTAGAGCATCAATGTTAGGAAGAAGAGATAGCAAGATAAGAATTGTCTCAAAGTATTATAGACTTCAAAATTCTATCTAAAGAAGGGAAGAAGGTTGAACAGGTTCTGACAGAGGCTCTTAAAGGAAAGGAAGCTGATTGTGAGAAACTAGAAGAAGAGGTTATGTCTCTTAGAGTGAAGTTGGAACAGTTGGCTCTCAGATAGAATACTCCGTGTGAAAAGCAAAAGAAGGATTGTATCACCATTCATGAAACTGGGTCTTCGAGAAAGATCAATCTTCATCCTGAAGAGCGGTGGATTCCAGTTGGTCACAAGAAGAACAATCATCCAAGGCATCAAAACAAGTTACATAATAATTTCCATGGCTATTGTTTTTCCTGCAAGAAATTTGGTCACAAAGCTATGCATTGTAATAAGTATTTGAATAGCCATAGTAAGGAAAATGTTAACTCTTTTGCACCTCTTATGAATAAAAATGTCATGTGTTACAAGTGGAAGAATTTTGGGCATATAGCAAGGATGTGCAGTTTGGATAGATCTAGCCTTGAGTTCACTAAAAAGAGAAATGAGATCAAATCTAAGTCAATGATAGTTCAAACTGCTTTTCATGCTCAAGACAAAGTAGAAAAATGGTATCTTGATAGTGGTTGTTCAAAACATATGACTGGTGAAAAGGAAAATTTTTTGGTCTTAAAAGAAACAAATAGAGGAACAGTCAGTTTTGGAGATAACAGGTCAGCTAAAATCTATGGTAAAGGGACTCTTAGTTTGGATGGGAAATCTAAAATAGAAAATGTGCTTTATGTAGAAGGCCTAAGACATAATCTTCTAAGTTTGATTCAAATTTGTGATCAAGGGCACATAGTATCTTTATTTTCAGATAGATGTGAGATAAGTAAAGAAAAAAATGGAAAATTCATTGCTAGTGCTACAAGGACTCCAAACAATCTTTACATGCTAAGTGAGATAAAAAAGGAAAAGTGTTTTCTAACTCAAGAAGATGAGAGTTGGTTATGGCATAAAATATTGGGGCATTTGAGCTTTGATAATCTTGTCAACATTAGTAACAAGGAAGCAGTTAGAGACTTGCCCAAAATAAAAAGGCCCCATAATATCATTTGCAGTCCTTGTCAACATGGAAAAAAACCCAGAACCAGTTTCAAATCAAAAGGGTATACTTATTCAAAACCATTGGATCTTATTCATACTAATTTATGTGGCCCTACCAGAACTCAGAGTATTCAGGGAGAAAGCTACTTCATGCTGTTTATAGATGATTATTCTAGAATGACTTGGGTTACTTTTCTCAAAGAAAAATCTGAAGCTTTTGAAAAATTTAAAGCTTTCAAAGAAATTATTGAAAATGAGACTGACAAGAGAATAAAATGCTTAATATCATATAGAGGAGGAGAGTTCACTTCAAATGAATTTGTGGAATACTTGAGCAACAAGGAATCAAAAGAGAATATTCAACAGCAAGAACTCCTCAACAAAATGAAGTTGTTGAAAGAAAAAACAAAACTATTGAAAATATGGCTAGAGCTATGTTAAATGAGTCAAAACTTTCAGATGGATTTTGAAAAGAGGCAGTCAGTACAATAGTATACATTATCACCAAGGCCCAACTTAGAGTCAATCATCATAAAAATCCTTATGAGTTGTCGAAAGGAAGACCAACTACAATAAAATACTTCAAAGTGTTTGGGAGTAAGTGCTTCATCAGAAGGGAAGATCAAAATTTGGGTAAGTTTGATCCTAGGTGTGATGAGGGAATATTTCTTGGATATTCCAGTAGAAGCAAGGCCTATAGATGCTTCAACAAAAGAACTCATACAATTGTAGAGAGCATAAATGTAATAGTTGATGAAAAGATAGGGATAAGAGAACCAGTCAAGGAACTCAATGATGAAATTTGTCAAGAAGAATTTAGAGAGGTTTCAGATGAAGAAGAGGAAAGACAACAACTGCTTCCCAAAAATCCTTCATGATATGTTCAGAAACATCATCCCAAAGATTTGATCATTGGTGATCCAAATAGCAGGAAAACAAGAAGAAGAGTCATTCCTTCACATGATTTTACAAATGTTTCATTATTATCTCAGATTGAGCCAAAATATTTTAGTGAAGCATGTGCAGATAAGTTTTGGGTAAAAGCAATGGATGAAGAGCTAAATCAAATAGAGAAAAGTGAAACTTGGGAATTGGTTCCAAGACCTAAGGACAAGAATGTCATTGGCACAAAATGGATATTCAGAAATAAACTCAATGAGGATGGAAATATTTTTAGAAACAAAGCTAGGTTAGTCTGCAAAGGTTATGCTCAAGTAGAAGGTGTTGATTTCGAAGAGATGTTTGCTCCTGTTGCTCGTCTTGAAGCTATAAAAATGTTTTTGGCCCTTTCAAGCTTCAAATAATTCAAGGTATATCAAATGGATGTAAAGTTAGCTTTTATAAATGGGGTATTGGTAGAATAAGTCTACATAGAACAGCCAGAAGGAGTGTCTCTCTCAGAATAGTCAGACTATGTGTGTAAACTGAAAAAGGCCTTGTATGGGTTAAAGCAAGCACCTAGGGCTTGGTACTCAAGACTTGACAGGTATCTTCATGAGCAAGGTTTCGGGAAAGGTGTGGCAGATAGCAATTTGTATATTAAGAATGAAGATGATGATATGTTGATTATGGTTGTCTATGTTGATGATATTATTTTTGGGGGAAATAATACTTAGATGTGCAAAGTTTTTGCTAACACCATGCATAAGGAATTTAAGATGTCTATGATTGGAGAGCTGTCTTTCTTTTTAGGTCTTCAGATTGCTCAATCAAAATATGGTATATTTCTCTCTCAAGGAAAATATATCAAAGAAATGTTGAAGAAATTTGGGGTGATGGACAACAAACCAGTGTGTACTCCAATGATTACAGGGTGCAAGATGAGTAAATATGATGAATCTCCAGCGATAGATCAGAGGTTGTATAGATCTATGATTGGCAGTTTATTATATATTATAGCTACCAGACTAGATATCATGCAGGCAGTTGGGTTAGTAGCAAGATTTCAAGCAGCTCCAAAAGATTCTCATGTTATAGCAGTTAAGAGGATATTCAGATATCTGAAGGGCACTATGGAATTTGGGCTTTGGTATCCCAAAGGTGATGATTTCACCCTCACAGCTTATACAGATGCAGATTGGGCAGACAGTATTGACGGTAGGAAAAGCACTAGTGGTGCAGCATTCTTTCTGGAAAAGAGTTTGGTTTCTTGGCTAAGTAAGAAACAACCTTCAGTTTCCTTATCTACAACAGAGGCTGAATACATAGCAGTAGTGGTTGGGTGTACACAAGTTTTATGGATGAAAACCACCTTGAAGGATTTCAAAGTCAAGTATGAACAACCCATCTCCATACTTTGTGATAATACAAGTGCCATAAGTATTTCCAAAAATCTGGTAATGCACTCAAGGACAAAGCATATTTCCATCAAGTATCACTTTCTAAGGGAGAAAGTGCAAGACAAGCAGGTCAAGGTAGAGTATGTGTCTACTAAAGAGCAAATTGTAGATATCTTCACCAAACCTCTGACAAGAGATACATTTGAGTATCTAAGGGAGAAATTGGGAGTTGTACTCCCACCCCAAAATTAATCACCTCATCAGAAGGTGGGGGAGGGACTAAGCTAAGAGGCTCATTCTTAGTCCCGAGCCCCAAAGGTGACCCTTTGCTATTGATGAAAAAGGGGGAGAGATATGAGTAATGGGGAGAGCTTCAAAGTGAAGAGGAAAGCCTCAAGATAGGGGCAGCTATTTATGTTGAGTTTTTGTGTTGTTGAGAAGCGTAGTTTGCCATCAATGACAAAGAGGGAGATTGTTGGCAATTTTGGGTTTGAGATCCTAGCTTCTTTTCTATGAGTTGTCATTGATGTCAAAAGGAAATGGCATTAATGTTAAGAGGATGTGTTGGCTTCAAATGTGGAAGATTCCAAGAGAATATTTTTAAGAGAATCTAGAGAGATTCCATTGGCAAGGGTTTTTCATTAAAACCAAACCGGTTTTTATTAAAACCAAGTTGGATAGGGTTTTTATTAAAACCAAGTTAAAATTATTTAAGGGTTTTTAAACCCTTTTTGAAAAGACTTTTGATTAATTTTGAAATGGTCTTTATTTTCTTCGACGTCAATATGTTACTCACTCACAATAATACTCAATCAATTTCAATATCACTTTTCAAATCAATTTAGAATATAGAACAATTTTTTTCATAGAACTAGAACTATCACTCTAACACTTTCCAATAAGCTATGCTCAATCAACTAAACTCAACCAATCACTTAATGAAACAAATATTTCTCACAAAAATCTAATTCAAGATAGTTCATAATCTCACACTCAATTATCATCACAAATATTCACCCAACATACATGTGAAAATTCATTCAATTATTTCCAACAATGCTTACCAAACAAAACATTTTCACTCCAACTTGCATTCACAACATTCAACAAACAATATTCCACTCACAAGGATGATTTTCCCATACCTTTTTTTGAAGAAGATTTGATCTCAAAACCTATCTCAATCACAATCAACCTCTTTGACAATCTCAATGGTTAGATATCACAATTTTATCCTTAATATTTTCTTTCAAAAATATTTCACCATGCAAAGATATCAAATTTCAATTATGCCTTATTTCTCCTTTCAAATCAATTTCCACAATATAACTTTATTTCAACAAATAATATCTAACACCCTTGGCACACCTTATTGCTCCTTTTATAAAATTTAATCACTAAAAATCAACCACAAAAATTAAAGCTTTGCATACCCTTTTATCTCCATTTTATAGCTCATAAAACCCTTTAAATATGCAATTTTCAATAATAAAAACCTTTAGGAAATTAAAAATTTAATTTCCACCTTCACACATTTTGGATGCAACATTAAACCTTAGGAAATGAACGTATACCTTTTAATTGCAACAAAAATGACCTCGATAGGGTTTGAACATTCAATCCCCTTATCCCAAGTGCCTTTGCACAATACGTGACCACAAATTGGATTATGTACCATCACGTGATGGTTAAGGCTCACACCTCCCTCTTTAACTTCCTTCGATAATGCAAAAAAAATAATACTTGTCTCTGCCTTACCCAAAACACTATCATGCAGATCAAACCTATGACCTATCACCTACGAGTGATTTAGTGCATCCTTGGCTACCAACTATTCTATCCAACACCTTGTGTTGTGAAATACTCTCCTCTCACACCTATACCTTGGTATTCTTCCTTAACATTTCAAACACATGTGATTTCCCTTCAAACCTTGGTGCTCGATTTCATTTGGCATTCAATCGATCGCATGGATAATTTTTCTAAGGTGGGTTCTTACCCCCTTTTATATGCATGGTAATATTTTCAAACACATCGGCACATGAAATAATTCAAATTCAAATTAATTCAAATTATGGCCCTTTAAATTAATTTAAATTGAAATTTTACCTTAGGGTAAAATATTTAAATTTAAATAATTTAAACTTAGGGCATTATAAACTTTCACATGGGTCTTTTGGAGGAGTAATAATTTTATCACTCCTTGGCCTTTGTTTCTCTTCACACCAACTTATAACCAAAAAATATTATAATATTATATATTATAATATTATTATTTTCATTAACCTGCTTCTTTGCCTTGTTGGAAAAACCACTGGAGGACATTAATAACACCGAAACTTGGACATCAACATTTTGACATAAATGCATGAAAAACCTTGCTTTCTTCTTGACATCAATGACAACAAACCTCTCATATTTCCAACACTCTTTGAGAGCTCTGTTTCTTTTCTTAGGTCCTTGTATTTAGTATCTCTCCTAAGATTTTCATAGGGCTTGGTTTAGTTTATTGTCTATTTAGGTTTGGGGAGCCTAGAAACCCCTTTGTAAAATATTTTTGGTCCTTTAAAAACCCTTGTTAACCAATAAAAAAATATATTCTAAATTCTTTAGAAGAAGACTCATCGTGTGAAGACTCAAAATCATACACAAATGAAGAACAAATAGAAAATGTAGATATTACTACAACAATTCAAAGAAAATAAGCTATATGGCTTAGAGATATACTTAAGTATTAAGATCTAGAACAAATGCCATATATCACTACTACAAGAACCCAAACTCGTAGTTTAATAAAAATAAATAGGGGATTGTTAAGTTCTATAACAAAACCTAAAACTAATTCAACTGCTTTAAATCATCCAAAATGGAAGGCAACCATGGAAACAAAATATGCAACATTAATAAAAAAATAGAATTTTGTTGATCTTGCATAAGGGAAAAATATAGTAGGATGTAAGTGAATCTACAATATAAAATACATAATAGATGGTTCTATTGATAAATACAAAGGTTGAGTAGTTGCAAAAACATATAGTAAAATAGAATGAATAGATTATGAAGATAAAATTGCACTAACAACTAGAATAACTACAATTAAAATAGCTTATACTTTAGAACCACATCATGGATGTAAACTTCATCATATGGATATAAAAAATGCACTTCTTAATGGCGATTTTGAAGAAGATATTACTACAACAATTCAAAGATAATAACCTAAATGGATTGGAGATACACTTAAGGATTAAAATCTAGAATAGATGCCAGATCTCACTACTATAATATCCCAAACTTGTAGTTTAATAAAAATAAATAGGGGATTCATAAGTTCTATTACAAAACCTACAACTATTTCAAATGCTTTAAATCATCCAAAATGGAAGGCAACCATGGAATTGAAATATGCAACATTAATAAAAAAGAATAGAATTTGGTTGATCTTGCATAAGGAAAAAAGGTAGTAGGATGTAAGTGGCTCTATAATATAAAATACAAAAAAAATGGCTCTATTGATAAATACAAAGCCTGAATAGTTGTAAAAATATATAGTCAAATAGAAAGAATAGATTATGAAGAAAAATTTGCACTAACAACCCAAATGACTACAATTAAAATAGTTTATGCTTTAGCAGCACATCATGGATGGAAACTTCATCAAATGGATATTGAAAATGCATTTATCAATGGTGATATTGAAGAAGAGGTACATATATCACAAACTAAAAAGGAATAAAAATTCAATGCATATTTTATTAAATTACAAGTTTAAATAGGCATCCAGGTTTCCCAAAATACAATATCTTGCAATATTTCAAATCAATCAAAATGCTAATTTGAATAGAAGCAGTATTAACCAATAGATAACACAAGCTAAATTGATTCTAGCAGCTAAACATAAGCTTTATAGAAGTCCACATGAGCCTAAGGCTCACAAATTATTATTGTGAATAATAATATCCCTAAGCTATTAAACTATGCCTAGGTGAACCCTTATCATTCCTCTCCACTTAAGAAGCATTGGACTCCAATGCTTTTACAAGGAAGTGGGAGAGGTCCAATGGAGTACCCAAAAATATAATCCTCAGAGGTGAAGAAGAATAAAGAGCACCATGGAACGTTATGCTCGATCATGAAGAGTGTATAATTGCCCCAATGGAATGGATAAGGGATTACTACACTTGTGAAGGTAGTAATTACCTTCAATCATAGTAAAAAAATATTTATTGATGAGCACCAGAAATGCTCATATTTTGTACATATTTCTTGGATCAATATGCGGCTGTATAATAAGGATTGCATACTTTTATAAATGATTATATAGATATTTGATATAATTATGCGTGTTATCTAATTTGTGTGCTTTTAGTATGTTTTGTGGAATTGCAGTTGATTTAGTTAGATTTGGAATAGTCGAGGTCCTTTTGATGGACCTGGCACTTTATTTCATTAAGGGTCAACGTAGAAAACATAGGCACCTCCCTGCAACCGGAAGGCACCAAGGGAACAAGCGCCTCCCTACAGTCGAAAGGCGCCACCTGAATACCAGCGCCTCCCTGCAGTCGGAAGGTGCCAACTGAATATCAGCGCCTCCCTGCAGTTAGAAGGTGCCAACTGAATACCAGTGCCTCCCTATAGTCAAAAGGTGCCAACTGAATACCAGTGCCTCCCTACAGTTAGAAGGCACCAAGTGAATACAAGCGCCTCCCTGCAGTCGGAAGGCACCGATTGAACATAGGCGCCTCCCTGCAGTCGGAAGGCGTCGTCTGAATGCAAGTGCCTCCCTGCAACCGGAAGGCGCCAACCAAAGGCAAGTGCCTCTCCACAGCCGGAAGGCACTAATAGAGGGTAAGCGCCTCCCTACAACCGAAAGGCGCTAATAGAAGGTAGGCACCTCCCTACAACCGGAAGGCACCACTGATTCTTTGCTCGTTGACCAGAGTTGAACGACGTGGACGGCAACGGCTGGTGCAGTTCCAACTCTACATCATGCAGAGCTAAATTGGAGATAGCGCCTAATGTACCCAAATGTCTTATCGATGCCAGGAAAAGCACGAACCAAAATGAACATGCCGCCTTTAGAATAGAATGCCAGACGTCGATTGCATTCGCTAGACTATTCTAATTTAGTCTGGGAAGAATCGACTATTGTAACCACTTCTGTAATAGAAGTTCTACGGGTGTGTTATATAAACACACACAGATCATTCTGAGGATATATATAAGAGATCTATAGAAAATATAGAGGGAATTAATAAAGATCCATTTTAGAGTTACATTGTAATGCGTTGATAAATATATTACAATTATAGGAGTTCTAAAGCGCGTGTTCGATCGGGAAGAAGCTGCTGGAGCCTGGGCCCACTCCAAGCTAGTATTTCTTCCCCATTTCCTTTTTTGTTTATTTAATTAGTTTATTGCTTTCATAGAAACCGTTCATTAATTTACTAGTTCCCATATTTTGCAGTAGGTTTATTTTCAGGCATATATACATAATTTATTTTTGTAGATTTAAATTTTGTTCTTCTTACGTAATTTATTGAGGAGTGCAGGAATGATTGACAACCATCTCAAGAACACCCCCCAAATGTAGGATTAGCAGACCCACCTCCAGTGGTATTGTAGTAACCTAATTTTGACTCTTCGCAAGTTTACGAAGCTCCCTGGGTTGATAATTAAATGCACGGGCATGTGACAAAAATAGGAAACCATTCACCTTGTTTGGCCTGCAACATTTTGGCACCATTGTCTGGGAAGCGTCTTAATTAGATTACTTGCAATACCCTGAAACCTTCTATCCGACCTTGTATGAGTTCTTCGAGAAGAAGAGGACCTGACGGTCACTTTATAAGAACTAATCCATCAGGACCTGAGTCAGCCGAGCATTTTGGATTTGAGCTAGACCCGTCCGACCTACCAGCAGTCCATTGGAGTGAGGAACCACACTTTGTGCAAAGTGCCACCTCATCCCATCAACAAGGGGATGAACGAATCATCACAAATCCCCTATTTAATAGGACTCCTCTAGAGGAAGCCCTGTTGTGGAAGGCTGTGGAGGATCAGACGATCTCGCCAGACAACCTTAGAGCATTGACTCAAAAAGTTTTAAATGATCAAAAGGCCATAAACGCTGCATTAGAAACCACATTTCCTAAAAAAATGGTAGATAATGATGAAGTCTCATCTGGCTTTAGTTTCCCAATAGAGGAGGGAGTAGGAGATACCAAAATGAAAAACATATCCCCTGCTCACCTCCCGTCCTTCAGAGGACACCCGACTGAGGACCCTGACCTATTTTTATTCAAATTTGATGTTTTGTGCAGGTCTGTGGATTACAAATCAAATGCGCAGAAGTTGAAATTATTTCCTTCTACATTAGATGATGCAGCTCTACGATGGTTCATCGGTCCGGGAGACAAACACATCACCACCGGGACCGGATGAAGACGCTCTTTTTAGAGCAATATCAAGATTTTGGGAGAGCAAGAGACTCCAGGGAGGAGGTCCTGAGCATGACACAAAGAGAAGATGAGTCTCTCGAGGAGTATTGGGAGAGATTCACCTTTAATCTTCAATGGTCCCCTCACTCGAAGCTATCCGATAAGTCCCTCAAAAGCATCTTCTTGAGGGGACTTACCAATGAGTCACTGGAGGCTCTCAACATGATCTCTGGAGGTGATGTCTATCAGCATGCTATGGACGACATCCAGAAATTATGCCAGAACTACTCGAGAAGGCGAGGCAAAGTCACCCCTAGGACCATGAAGGCGACTGCTTTAGTCACCAAAATAGAGATAGGCAACATGCTGGAGGATTTGAAGAGCGAAATGCTTTCATCTCTAGCACTGCAGATGGATACGCTGTTGTTAGAAAAGAAGAAACAAGAAAATGACGCAGCATTAGCCTATTTTTGCCCAAAATGCAGAGGAAGGCACACAAAGAATGCATGCCTAGAAAACAAGGTCAGAGAATGCACAGTTTGCAGGCTGAATCATAAAACTCGATTGTGCCCACAACTGCCCAGTAACCAGGAAGCGGTTGAGAGCACGGAGGCCTATTTCATAGGCAATAGGAAGAGTTGGCCATAGCCCCTCATGGGGAATATACCAACCGAAATGCCAACATATGGGGGAGGGTCATACATGCACCAAGGACCCCCTCAACCACCTAATATGGGGTGGTGGGGACCGTCACCCTGGACTAACGCACCCCAACAACATTCTCGAATCAGCAGCCATGGATGCCATATCCATATCCTGGGTAGCAGTGGAGAGGCCACAATGCATGGAATCAGACTCCACAGAATGCAGCTCCTGCTCACATCCAACAGAACTTACCAGCATTGCCAGCAGCGAGACCTATGCAGCTACCAACACAACCGACAACAAACCTGAACAACAGAGTAAATCAGCCAGCATACAACGTAGAAGGTGAGATGTACCATATGTACAATATTCAGCTTAGATCAGGTAGGCAACTAGGAGTAGAGACTCCACCTCTGGTAGAAGAGGAGGAAGAAATGGTAGAGATACCTCCACTAGTAGAAGAGGAGGCAGAAATAGAGGAGACACCTCTGGTAGAAGAAGGAAAAGCACTTGAGAGAGCGGAGGCTCCATTTCCTAGCCAGTTGCAGGAACAAAGAAAAACAACACAGCCAAAATTTGACATCTTGTCGAGCTTGAAGAATCTCACGGTGACAATCCCATTATTTCAAGCAATTTGAGATGTCCCCATTTACACCAAGGCAATTAGAGAAATGTGTCTACGGAGACCGGGATGGAAAGTTACCCAGACTATCAACGTCATGGGTAAACTGGTAGATCTAATGATGGGTAGAACACATCATCCAAAGTATGCAGACCCAGGAAGCCTAGTGTTGACCGTAAAAATTGGAGGACATTCCCTTTCCAACACACTGGTTGACCTCGGGGCAGCCATCAACGTGATGCCTCAAGAGACCATGTAGAGGCTGTGGCTCACGAACCTGAAGCCAACCACGACAGTGCTGTAGTTAGCCGATCGATCAACCATATCGCTGGAAGGAATGTTGGAAGATGTGATCGTAACAGTCAATGCATGGGAATATCCAGCCGATTTTCTAGTTTTGCAGACCAAGACCAGGCTGGGCGGTTACCCGCTCATTTTAGGGAGGCCATGGCTAGCAATAGCTGACGCTTACATCAGCTTTCGGGATGGGCTAATGACCATCTCCAATGGGCAAAACATCAAAAGGCTGACCATTTCTCTGCCAGCTCAGTCTATGGACTCGACAGAAGAATCCAGGATCACCGAGCATGGAACTACGGAGTTGTCCATAATCCAGCCGGTGATGACCTTGGAGGAGGTGGCAGAAGAGGACGAGGATGGTGCTATCATGGAGTTTCTCCATGGAGAATCATCCACCCCCGCACCTGGATCACCGTTGACTGGCGCCCAAGATCAACACATCCAACAAATACACGTTGGGCCAGGGAGGACATTAAACGTCAGCAGCAGGTTGATGCCCACACAGCTAGAAAAATTGGAAGAGCTTCTGGTAAAACACCAGCAAGCATTTGCATGGGACTACGCAGATATGCACGGCATCAGCCCAAAAATATGTACCCATCGGATTTACTTAGATGACCAGGCAACTCCTAGTCGGTAGCCACAGAGAAGGATGAACCCAACAATGAAAGACATTTTCAGAGAAGAACTGCACAAACTTTTGGCTGCCGAATTCATATATCCAATTTTTGATAGTGAATGGGTATCACCATTAGTGGTGGTCCCCAAAAAGAATAGGAAATGGCGGATCTACGTGGACTACCGAGCGCTGAACAAGGCGACTAAGAAAGACCACTTCCCGCTCCCGTTCATTGATCAGGTCTTGGACACACTCTCAAGAAGAAAATACTTCTCCTTTCTAGATGGTTTCAGTGGTTACAACCAGATCTAGATAGGGGAAGAAGATCAAGATAAAACAATGTTCACCTGTCCATGGGGAACGTTTGCCTATAAGGTATTGCCTTTTGGACTGTGCAACGCACCGACCACCTTTCAAAGGGTGGTGCTTAGCATATTCTCTGATATGATAGGAGATGGGGTGGAAGTATACATGGATGACTTCACCGCCTATGGAGAAACCTTCGAGGAGGCAATGACAAATCTGGAAAGAGTGCTCGACAGGAGCAAGGAAAACCATTTGTCCCTAAGTAATGAAAAATGTTTTATGATGATGCAAGAAGGCATCGTGTTGGGACACCACCTCTCTGCAGAAGGGATAAAAGTAGACAAGAGGAAGATCGAGGTCATCAGAGACCTACCTAGCCCCAGAACGTAGAAAGAGGTAAGAAGTTTCCTTGGTTCAGTCGGGTACTATCGGTGATTTATCGCCAAATTTAGTAAGATTGCCAAACCACTGCACACCCTACTTTCTAAGGACATAGAGTTCAATTGGATGGGAGATTGTGAAGAAGCGTTCCAATTGCTGAAAGAAAAATTGATATCTGCACCGGTCTTGAGAGGACCGAATTGGGCCATACCATTCCATATTTATTGCGATGCATCCAATGGTGCGATCGGAGCAGTCCTCGGGAAGAAATACGACAAAGAATTTTATGCCATCTATTATGTCAGTAAAAACTTTGTGGGAGCGGAGCTCAACTATACAGTGACAGAAAAATAATTCCTCGTAGTTGTCCATGCAATAAACAAATTCCGTCACTATATAATGGGATACAAGGTCTTCGTCCATACGGACCATGCGGCTATCAGGTATCTGATGAGCAAGCCGACCATTGGTGGCAGAATTATCAGATGGCTATTGCTATTGTAGGAATTCGACATCACTATAGTCGATAAACCGGGCAAGGACAACGTCATGGCAGATTTTCTGTCCAGATTGATACCAACAGATCATCAAGCAATGGAAGATCAGTTTTCGGATGAACATCTGTTCGCTATTAGTGAACAAACTCCGTGGTATGCAGACATAGCCAATTACTTGGCCACCGGAAGGACCTCACCTGCTCTATCCTACCGAGAAAAGCAGGCGGTCATAGAGAAGAGCGCATCATTCCTTTGGATGGATGGTCTCCTATTTAAAATAGGATGGGACCAAATTATAAGAAGATGCATAGCAGAACAAGAGTTTTCAGAAGTGCTTAAGGCATGTCACGATGAGCCATGCGGAGGACACTTTGCAGGGAAACGAACTGCCTACAAAATCTTGTAGGCTGGGTATTTTTGGCCCACTCTGTTCAAGGACGCGATAGCGTATACCAGCAAGTGTGACGAGTGCCAGAGGATGGGTAGACCAACCCACCGAGATGAAATGCCCCTGCAACCCCAGGTACACCTGGAACCTTTTGATAAATGGGGCATGGACTTCGTGGGACCATTTAATCCACCTTCGATGGGAAGGAGGTTTATTCTGGTCTGCACGGATTATGTCACCAAATGGGTGGAAGTGTAGGCATTAAGGGACTCAAAGGAAAGAACGGTCACCGACTTCTTATTTGCTCATATTTTCACATGATTTGGGGTTCCTCGAGAGATAACAATAGATCAAGGACCCCAATTCACCTCCAAATTGATTGAGGAGCTGATGGAGCAGTATAGAGTTTGGCACAACAAAACCACGCCCTACCATCCGCAGGCGAACGAGAAAGTAGAAGTGACAAACAGGGAGATAGAAAACATCCTGACCAAAACCATGCAGCAACACAAGAAATATTGGGCCACACGGTTGCCGAAGGCAGTTTGGGCATACAACACCACATGGAAATCCACCACAGGATGCACACCTTTCCAACTAGTCTATGGGAAAAATGTGATGATGCCCATCGAGTTCAAAATCAAAACTCTGAGGATGACTTCAAAATTAAATTTGAGCTTGGACGAAGCTCAAAAATAGAGGATTCGCTAGCTAGATCAGCTGGACGAAATCCAACTGGATGCTTTGCAGAGGACAGAGATTATACAGAAGTAGAGAAAGAAGTGGCATGATAACCACATCAAGCTAAAGAAGTTCCAGGTAGGGGAATGGGTACTGTTGTACGATTCTCGGTTCTAGGAAAGGAAGGGCAAACTTATGCAGAGGTGGATGGGGCCGTATGAGGTGGTAGAGCTCATTAGGAATGGGGTTGTGCATGTTAAGACAATTGACGGCAGCAACACCATGTTCACAGTCAATGGCCACCGACTATGCCCCTATAATACGTCTAAAATGTTACAGGTGGAATCCAGAGTAGGCGTGGGGGAGACCCCATTTTGCTAGATCTGGACCGAACTCTCATAGGTGAAATGGTGGGCATGAAAGTGCTCACCCAATTTGGTTAGTTAGTTATAGTTTTTTTAATGTGTGTTTTTTTTGCAGGGACGACGCCCGCATGCAAGCTGCAGGCATCCTAATCTAGGGCCTAACAGGCACGGAACACGTCTAACTACCTTTATTTTCTTTTCTTTTTCGATTGCTTTTTGCAGGTGGAGGACCTGACAGCATGAGGGATAGGTATCTGGGAAACCAGGCCTGATTCGGCTCAGCATTCCGACACCGGCTCGTAGATAGAATCTGGGCAGCATGAAAAATTGGGAAGGTTTGATCACCCTTTTTCCAGTCAAATCGCCAACCAGAAGAAGGTGCCTTACTATAGTCAGAAGGCACCCAGACCAGAAGAAGGTGCCTTACTATGGTCAGCAGGTGCCAAGCCCACAAGAAGGCACCTTACTACAGTTAGAAGGCGCCCATCCAGAAGAAAGCGCCTTACTACACCCAGAAGGCACCCATCCAGAAGAAGGTGCCTTACTATAGTCAGAAGGCATCGAGTCCAGAAGAAGGCGCCTTACTGCACCCGAGAGGTGCCCATCCAGAAGGTGCCTTACTACAGTCAGAAGGTGCCCATCCAGAAGGTGCCTTACTGTAGTCAGAAGGCACCCATCTAGAAGAAGGCGCCTTACTGCACCCAGAAGGCGCCCATCCAGAAGAAGGTGCCTTACTGCAGTCAGAAGGCGCCCGTCCAGAAGAAGGCACCTTACTATAGTTAGAAGGTGCCCATCTAGTAGAAGTTCTAAAAAATATATATATATATATATATATATATATATATAATAGGCGCCTTCCGTGGCAGGAAGGCACCAAATTTAAAAAAAAAAAAAGCCAGCCGAAGGCACCTTCCAACATCAGGAAGGCGCATTCATCCAGCCGAGGCGCCTTCCAACATCAGGAAGGCGCATGCATCCAACCGAATACGCCTTCCGACATCAAGAAGGCGCATTCATCAAGACGAACGCCTTCCAACATCGGGAAGGCACGAACCAGAAGGAGGCGCCTCCCACATTGGGAAGATGCATGCAGGCAAAAGCGCCTCCTAGCCAATACGAGTGCCTCCCTGTAGCAAAAAGGCGCATTCGACGAAGAACACCGACAACGTTGGAAAGGCGCTACAAGGGCACCATCCACATGGGGAAGGTACCAAAGAATGCCTTCCACGTACAACATTTACATCTACCGGATGCCTCGGGTAGAACGAAGCATCGCACAAAGCAACGACATCAAATGACCACACCCCTCCCTCGTGTCACAAGTCAGCCAATCAGCGGCTACCACGACAACTAGAATGTCGAATCAGGTACACGCATACTAAATCAAATATTTTATATAATTATTTATAAATATGCAGTACCAAAAAAAATACAGCTGTCATAAAGATCGTATCCCCCCATAGTCGGAATCGCATGCCAATGATAGGGCGCCTTCCATAACTGCTAGGGTTAGGCATATTTTCTATAAGAAGGTGCCTTCCTGTAGAAGGAAGGACAAAAAAATATACAGCACCGGAAGGCACCATGGGAGGAAGGTCCAAGAACCATGCGATCAAGAAGAACGAACCCAGTGATACTGATGGAATCAGAGGGGCAGTGAGGACCCAATTCGAAGCCGAGGGGTGGCTCGAATACTGCACCCTGGTCAGTCAGGGCCAGGATGTGGAGGTAGCTAGAGAATTCGCCACCTCTTTGAGGGGCGATGCGGCCCAAGTACGAGGGGTGGAAATTCCAGTCACCCCTGAGTTCATCTCACAGGAGACTGGATTGCCTCTCACGGGGGAATGTGCATACAAGGGCGGAGTGCTAAAGCTATACACCAAAATACTGCTGCCAGGAGGAAATGTGTAGATAGAAAGGGAGGGGTTACTCAAAAGCAGTCTCCCCATGGATATACGAAAGATGTTCGAGCAGATTGCTCGATTCTTCACATGCACAGGGAAGTATACGCATCTGAACATTAATCATGTGCACTTCCTCAATCACCTAGTGCATGGGAGGAAAATAAATATACCCTTCTACCTGGTGACTGCTCTGAAGGATGAAGCGGCTCGGTACCAGAAGGGGGCACCATCTGCCACGCAGAAGCATAGAGATAGAACCATGATGCAGAGGGAGAAGGCGACCAAATAGAGCAACACAATGCGGTTGCCGAACTAGGGCAAGGTGAAGCATCCCCTACAGAGGAGATAGTAAACATCGGGCAATTGGCATTGCCCTATTTTCTAGGAGTAGAGCAGTCACCGGTGCCCGTAGACATAGAGGATAGAGGGCATTCCCCAGTGCCCGAATATGAGGAGGAAGGAGCGCCACCCGCTGGTGGTGAAGATGAACCAATTCCTAGGAGGAAACATCTATGGTGATTCCTCTCGATAGAGGAAGAACAGAGCGACACAGAGATAGACGTTGCCACCCAAACCCTCCAAGAATTAATGAACCAGAGCCCACGGAATGAAGGGACTTTCGAGGGTAACGACCAGATCGATGCGGCCTTGGAGGAGGCGCTCGAATGGCAAACCGATTGTTGGATGGCACAACAGGTTCTAGAAGATTGCCAGAACCAGCATAAAAAGGAATTGGAGGAAAGGGATAGACGAATCGCTCAGCTCGAGCAGCTGGTCTGAAAGTTACAGGAGGAAAATCAAATACTCCAGGATAGAGGAACAACAAGACAGGAGGCGGCCACTCAGACTGATTGGGCAGAAGAAGTGTCGATGAACTCTCCCACATCCGTCGAACGAGTATTCTCTTCGAGGGAGATTCGATCAGATGCCCGACAGAGCAGCCCGGAGGCAGGGGAGGATTCCTCTATTTTTAGGGGTGAAGAGGAAAGAAGTCCTACGATGCCCCCTGTCATTGTCCTGAGTGACACAGAGCAGGACGAAGGTCTCCAGCAAAGACCAGAGGATAAGGAAGACCTCCCCAGGCCTGAAGAAGGAGAAGAGCCTGAGGAGTCGACACCAGGTGGACAGGAGAATGTAGGATCACCCCCAGAGAAAGAAGAGACCCCGGTCCGAGCCACCACATTTCCTGCAGAGGCCAAGGCAAAGAGGCCCAGGTCGGCTCGACAGAAGGTGAAAGTAACCTTCACCGAGTTAGAGGAGGATGAATGGGACATGCAGCCATTCGTCGAAAGGCAAAAATATTTCGAGTGGCTGCGCAACAAAATGAAAGCAGCCAAGGTGGCCAGGAAGGCATCCTCGAGGATAAAAGGAGATTCTGGCATCTACGTCAATCCGATGAAAGACAACCAGTTTTGGGACATCTATGGTTCATCCCGAGGGTGGCCTTCCATGATGAGGAGGTATTTGGAATGGTGGGGAGTATATGGCCCACAATTGGAGGCCACTGCAATTGCAAAGGAAAATGTAGGGCTTACCCCTGAAGTGGCTGGATTATACAAGGCCCAAGTAGTGCCTTCCAGAGAGGATAATTTGGATATCCCTCTGGCAGTGGTCAAACCTCCAGACGTCGACCTCTGGCAAGCTGTCGAAGTTGCATTTCAATCAACAGGAACAACGCTGGCTCGACCACCACCAGTAGCAGCCAGAATAAGAAGGGGGCAAATGACAACCATAGTTTCCCATAGGCACAAGCAAACCACACCTTCACATGTCGACACGAAAAGATAGACTCGGGCCGTAGGGGCAGCCGAATCCTCCAAGAGATGGCGACGATGAAAATTCAGAGGGCTACCTGCAGTTTGGATGCCACGAGGGCGTGGCATATGTTAGGCATAGGGGGATGATGAGCACTAGAAATGCTCATATTTTGTACATATTTCTTGGATCAATATGCGGCTGTATAATAAGGATTGCATACTTTTATAAATGATTATATAGATATTTGATATAATTATGCGTGTTATCTAATTTGTGTGCTTTTAGTATGTTTTGTGGAATTGTAGTTGATTTAGTTAGATTTGGAATAGTCGAGGTCCTTTTGATGGACCTGGCACTTTATTTCATTAAGGGTCAACATAGAAAACATAGGCACCTCCTTGCAACCGAAAGGCGCCAAGGGAACAAGCGCCTCCCTGCAGTCGGAAGGCGCCACCTGAATACCAACGCCTCCCTGTAGTCGAAAGGCGCCAACTGAATATCAGCACCTCCCTACAGTCGGAAGGTGCCAACTGAATACCAGTGCCTCCCTACAGTTGGAAGGCACCAACTGAATACCAGTGCCTCCCTGCAGTCGAAAGGCGCCAAGTGAATACAAGCGCCTCCCTACAGTCGAAAGGCATCGATTGAACATAGGCGCCTCCCTGCAGTCGAAAGGCATCATCTGAATGCAAGTGCCTCCCTACAACCGGAAGGCGCCAACCAAAGGCAAGCGCCTCTCCATAGCCGGAAGGTGCTAATAGAGGGTAAGCACCTCCCTACAACCGAAAGGTGCTAATAGAAGGCAGGCGCCTCCCTACAACCGAAAGGCGCCACTGATTCTTTTCCCGTTGACCAGAGTTGAACGACGTGGATGGCAGCGGCTGGTGTAGTTCCAACTCTGTGTCATGCAGAGCTAAATTGGAGATAGCGCCTAACGTACCCAAATATCTTACCGATGCCAGGCAAAGCACGAACCGAAATGAACACGCCGCCTTTAGAACAGAATGCCAGACATCGATTGCATTCGCCAGACTGTTCTAATTTAGTCTGGGAAGAATCGACTGTTGTAACCACTTCTGTAATGAAGTTCTACGGGTGTGTTATATAAACACACGCAGATCGTTCTGAGGATATATATAAGAGATCTATAGAAAATATAGAGGGAATTAATAAAGATCCATTTTAGAGTTACATTGTAATGCGTTGATAAATATATTACAGTTACAGAAGTTCTAAAGCACGTGTTCGATCGGGAAGAAGCTGCTGGAGCCTGGGCCCACTCCAAGCCAGTATTTCTTCCCCATTTCCTTTTCTATTTATTTAATTAGTTTATTGCTTTCATAGAAACTGTTCATTAATTTACTAGTTCCCATATTTTGCAGTAGGTTTATTTTCAGGCATATATACATAATTTATTTCTGTAGATTTAAATTATGTTCTTCTTACGTAATTTATTGAGGAGTGCGGGAATGATTGACAACCATCTCAAGAACACCCCCAAATGTAGGATTAGCAGACCCACCTCCAGTGGTATTGTAGTAACCTAATTTTGACTCTTCGCAAGTTTATGAAGCTCCCTGGGTTGATAATTAAATGCACGGGCATGTGACAAAAATAGGAAACCATTCACCTTGTTTGGCCCGCAACATTTATTATTTTAACAAAGAGAATATAGACACAAATAATCCAAGTGTCCTTATGGTAATCCACTCATCTTATTAGAGTGCACAGATATCCAGTCGATGTAATCATCAAGTGTGATAGAGGGAATTACTAGTTATGAGGTTCAGTTGTATTGAAATAATGAAGGCATCAAAAGGATGCCTTAAAAAGTTAAAATGATGACTTCAAATTCTATGAAGAGAGTGTAATAATATCCATTTGAGATAAAATGGAATTAATAAAGTGGAGATAATGTTGTGTACCACCAAATTGTACTCCATTACAAGTCCATGATTTTTTTTTTAAAATCCAAATACGAGAAGAAATTTAAATCCTCAAATATCTCATGGATCATATGACAACATTCATAATTGGAACTGGATACAAATGCTTTAAAAAATATGCTTTAAATTTCACAATGGTGACTTCATCTCCTATTGAGGGAGTAAAAATTGCCCAAATATGAGATAGTGGATGTAAACAAAAGGGTGAAGTGTTGGGTACCACTGAGCTAAACTCCATTAAAAATCCATAAATTTTATAAAATACCAAGTGGGAGGAGCAATAGAAATATTCAAAGACCCACAAGTGCAAGTGGATACAAATAATTTAAAAACATACAATTGGCTCATGGCCAAAATAAAGTCCATAATAGGACTAGAGGCACCTTAATTGCAAATGAAATAAGTTAAGTAATTTGCAATTAATTGATTATAAAGTGCAACAATAAAATTAATAAAAAAATGTTGATTTTAATTAATTAGTTTTAATTAATTTGATCATTTTTTAAATAAGTCAAATTAAATTAAATCTTATCTTTGAGCTAAAGTAAATAAAAATATCCCTTTATTTTACAAAGGGCTCTAATTATAAATTGTTGACTGTCAAAGTTGTTGCGCAAAGTAGACCTTAATCATTGCTCAAGTGTTGAAGAATCTAGATCAAAGTAATCCATTTTTTATATACATAGATACAATTAACATAGGGCTTGGAATCCCATTTAGTCAACATGATGATAATGGGTATGATCATCTTGTATATTCTAGGAGACAAATGAGTAGTATTACAAACTTATATAATTATATAGAAGGAATCCCTACCCATATTCTTTGCTCTCAAGAATTTTAGAAAATATCTTTGGGATAAATATTTATTGTTGTTATAGACCATATTGCTCTCAAGCATATTATCAATGAATCCAATATGTTAGGAAGGATAGAGATATGGATTCTCCTTTAGGAAGAATTTAATTTTAACATTTTTGATTGATAGGGAAATAAGCATATCAATGCAAATAATATTTTAAGAGCATATGAGAGAGTTGTATCTAAATGTGAATATGAAGAGTGTCATGATAAAATGTTGTTGGAAGTATAAGTCATTCCATAGGAATATATAGATATTTGGTGATACTTAAAAAAAGTTAAATTTGTAGATGGTGCAATGCAAAAATTGAAGAGGAAGATTACTTAGTTCAGTCACAAAGAGTTTTATATTGAATAGGGCCATATGATAAGTCTTAACAATTAGTTCGAAGATAACAAGACAAGTATTTGGTTGTATAGTTCCATGATGGTGTGTGTAGAGGACATTTATTTGGAAAAATTATAGTAAAAATACTTTTATATGCAATATGTCATCGACCAAAACTCTTCAAAAATTATATGGAGTATTGCAATACATGTGTTGTGTGTTATTCCTTTGGGAATTATAGGAGATAAGTTGCACCATGATATCCTATATTTCATCTTAGGACCTTTAAGAAAAGGGGATTTTATATTTTTGAGACCCATCC
This sequence comes from Wollemia nobilis, assembly GCA_028583015.1. NCBI lineage: Eukaryota > Viridiplantae > Streptophyta > Pinopsida > Araucariales > Araucariaceae > Wollemia > Wollemia nobilis. Next base: position 9,236,881 of record JAQPPZ010017095.1, read on the forward strand.
TATAATGAAACAAAGAAATAAATTCATCATTATTGGAATAGGTTATTTGAATATATAGGATGAATCTTAGATAGAAAATCACGAGATAGAGGAATAAGTTGTATGGTTCATCTACGAATAAATTGAATTGTTAAATTTTGATACCACATACAATGGGAGATATCAATCACAAGATGTAAAAAGAAATAAAGTAGATCTACGAGATGACTAAAATATGTTATAAATAGAAATGGCAAAAATATTACAATAATAACTATGGAGGAAATGGACACTCCATAATATAAGCTATTGCTCCATGAATGAGCTTTGAGTTTATAGCTCATACAAACACTACCGTACTACCTATATACCATACACTAACTATGATGCAATGACTTCTATATCTATGGCCATTATATAAGAAGATAAGTTCCTTGGCCAACACTCTATCTAGTTGTACAAGTGGACATTTTACATATTACAGCTTGCACATTGACACTTTTGCATTTATTACATTACATGAAGTAAGTAGATAACTTACCCCTAAAGTAACCTAATGTCCTAATTATGTAACAAGGAAGCTACATTTACATGACCCAAATAATGTAGTATACTCTATTTCTAACACCTCCTTGTATTACAACATTTGGGTATTGAAGACTTTAGTATTAAATGTGCATCTTCTTCCATCTGATGGTTTTGAATTGGATCTTCATATTTAGCTCATTTAATAGTTGGTTCAATATTCAAATGATGTAAAAATAGGTTGAAGTTGTAGATCCTTCTTATAGTTGACCTTGTACTATAACTCCTTCATTGGGTTCATCTCCTTCGTCTTCCTTCACTTTGCCTTTGAACTCAGTCTTTGGATTTTTACAGGTGGTTGTGCTTCTACTTGGTTCTTGCATGGATGATTCTCCTTTCTTGTATTTAGTCTATATATATGCTTTTCAAAAACCACTTAAGGCATCATTTAGTAGAACTTGAAGTATCAATTCTGCATGAGGATTGAAAAAATTTTCTAGATATGATTCACTTAGTTCTACCTTCTTTTTGAGTAGTTCTATAAATCCCTTTTGTTGTATATTTTAATTCTTGAAGTTCTTATATGTGATTAAAGCTATACATAATATGTTCAGAAGATCTACAAAAAATTTAACAGTATTTTCTCTATTGCCAATATCTTCATTGAGATGAGTTTGAAGATAGCATTCCATAGTATCAAACTTGTCTTCCAAGGCTTCACTATGGATTATTTTAGAAGTTAGATCTATCATTATTTATAATTTCAAGAGAAGATTCAAGATACCAGGCTTTATGACACTGACTTTATTTTTATTGATATCTATAGTATTTTGAAAAGTAGACATCCTTATGGCTCCCTATTAGGATATCTGATAGAAGTATATAAGCTTGATTTGATAAAACCTATATTAATCCTTGATTCTTGTATGATCCCTTATGTATCCCTAGTAATGAGAATGAGTACTCATAAGGATTTTTAGGTTTTGTAGATAGCTTATATATTGCTAATGGATTTACAACTTGCTAAACAATAGATTATGATATTACCAAGTTTTGTAGAATGACTTATGACTCCCTAGTATGTTTTTGGACAATATATGAAGTACTTTTTTAAGTTATAGTTCAATCTTGGTTGATTTTGTAAAGTTTTGTAAATGCTAAAATCAACTTCTATTGTCCTTATTACTCCTATTTAACTAAGCACCTTTTTCTAGTTTTCAAGAGGTTTTAATGTTGGATATTTTTTATCTATTTGAGAAGATAAGTATATATTATAATTTACAACATTTATAATAATTTGATAAACCTATTATAACGGCCCTTTAAGTTTTTAATTTAATTTTTTCTAATTTCCAATAAATCAATTTTTAGTAGTAGACCTTATGACTCCCAAATTTGGAAAATTAGAAAAGATAATAATATTTGCAAAGTATTAAATTATTCAACCTAAGTATAAGGCATTATATCTCCTAGGTTAATTTACAAATAGTATTCCAGTTTTTGGTAAGTTATCTCCTATATCTTTTTATTTCTCAACATTAAAAATAATCCTTAAAATTATAACCTTATATCTCCTATGTTTGAAATCAATATTAATGAGATATTTTTATCACCTTAGCCCCTTGACTTCACACTTGAATGGTGTTGGTTTTTGAATGGAATGTGACAGTTATTTACATACCCTTTCTGTGATACGGAAACAAGAAAGGAAAGAGTCCAAACACGATGCAAAAAATGAAGCTAAACTTAACGCTATATCCTACGAATTAAAGATGCATGAAATGGAAAAAGCATGAATTGAAACCCAAATGAAATAACAGCCCTTATATTTTATTTATGTATTCCACAACATGGTTACAATATGCATCCTCCCTTTTTAGGGGCGAGGAGCGTTAAATTCATCTCTTGGTTACATCCATGGATAGCCTTCCTTCTTCCGCGTGCCCACATGTAAGATGGGTAGACCAAAATTTCATCGCTGCTTATGTCTACGAATGTTGATTCCTGAATGCTCCTTCGATGTTATGGTCCTGCATTCAAATAAACAAAAGATAATCAATAGCACCTGCGGATAAAACAAAACATGCAATCCCCAAGCTTGCGATAAATAGATGAGAAAAACAAATTAAAATAAGACTAAAATGAATCCTAATGCTCTAAAAAATTGATAGGGGCATTAGGACATCACCAAGAGGGCACTGCAAAAAGAATAGTCAAGAAATTCCTTGCCGATTTGAATTCACTCCGGGGCAGGACGAATTCACCTGCAACAAAATGCCAAAAATATTTTGCCCCAAATGTCTGCCCTAGAGAGCTCCAAAAGACCTAAAAACTTGGGGTTAGCTAATTGGGGGCATTTTGGGAAGACCTAGATGGTCGGATTTTCCCAATTTGACCTCCATCAATGGGAATATGATGCCACTACCTACAAGTTAGTAAAAGCGAACAAATATGGAAACATGATCAAAATTGTTCAAAACAAGACGAAATTTAAATGACAACCTATCTAAGAATTATAGAATTAAATGCACAAATGAAAGAAAGCAAGTATGCCATGAGATTCCCATCACTTCAAAGGGGGGTGATTAGGACTGTGGCAGTGTGGGAGGGGGCGCCCATGCGGTAGGCCGCTCGCCGTTTGAGGCCTGATTTCGCCACCAATCCACTTGGGATGGGTCCAAAACCTCTTATGTGGTATTGTCAAAAAATTTGGTGGGATATTGTGGAAAAATGTTAGGTTTTGGGTTCAAGATTCATCCTCCCAATAGTCACCCAATGACCTCCCCTCTAAAGGATATCAAGGATGTGAAAGGCGCAAATCCAAAAGGTGTGAGGTATGACAATAAAACGACAACACTTCATTGCTCTAAAATGCTCCTTGTCTCTATATTTTGGGGTGAGGAAACTCACCAATTTATAGACCTGGAGGTATGTTGAAATGGGCATGCAGAGGTGCCACTTGGCAATCATGCCTTCCCAGGGGGAAGGAGATTCCTCCCTGAATAGGGACTTCATGACTGACCTTGTAAATGCCTCTAACACTCGAAAACGCTCACCCACACTCCCATGCAATGAAGGAAGCATTGAGTGGTGGATCTGAGCTGCCATTTGTCAAGATTTGACTTTTTGCCCGTCAAACCTAAAATTTGCCTCACCCTGGAGCGAATCTGGAATTCGTCCCTGGGTGGGGTGGATCCCAGTTTGAATTCATCTCGAAGTGGAATGAATACTAAGCAAAGTGCCTGAAGGTGCCAAATTGATCTATGACCTTCCAAAATTGCTATGAGAGTGGTTAGGACCATTTTTTGACCTCTAGGGACTGCTCTTGGGGCTATGTGTGTCAATGTGATCAGTGTTTGCAGTCACATAATCGGATTGGTGTTGTTTTGGTGTCTACAAATGCCCCTTTTTGGGATGCATTGTGCAAGGCACAACGCCAAGCAAAAATAGATATCCAAAGCATTAATTATTGGGGTTTCTTGGTAATGTAACCAACTTTTGATGCCCCAAGTATGAAGAGGGCATACATTCTTGAATCCTTGCTTCTGATGAGCAAAGGAACTCAATTTAAGTGTTAACATTTTTCGGTGAGGTGTGACTTGAACTTGGACATTGATCAGTCATGAATAGGCAAAGGGTGCAACCTTTTGTCTATGAGAACCTTGAGTTCATGATTCATGAATGCCAAGTGATTTATTAGCTTGTGATTATTGCTTGTTTACTGCCCCAAGTAGGAGCGTAATTGTATTTTCCAATGATTCTTCGAATGCATGCCATTTGACTACCCCCTCAAGTGACGAATTGATGAGGGAATGACCAACATGAGAAAAGCGACGAGTCACTTGACCCAAGATGACTTAGGTAAGGGTGCCTTCAGATGTTTGATCTTTGAATGTGTGTGCAGTTTTCTCGACATTTAGACCTTTTTTTGGTGGGTGTTAACCCTTTTGGTGACGCCTTTTCGAAGCTAAAATGATCAAAATTCATCTTCCCGTGGAGCGGTCCGGCCATGGTGGCCTTCTTAGGGAGTAGGATGGTGAAAATTTATAACCCCAATGTCTATTTTGGATGCCAAGAATGTTAGGCATGAAGGCGCCTTCGTTCGGCAATGTTATTGCTATTTTTGGCTGAGTGTTGACCCTTTTGGCGATGTTGTTTGGGGATGAAATTCTCGAAGATCCGTCTTCCCGTGGAGTAGCCTAGATATGGTAGCCTTCTTAGGGATTAGGATAGTGAGGATTTGTGATCTCAACATCTATTTTGCCTACCTGGGATGTCAAGTGCAAAAACACTCTCATCGGGCAAGTTTATTAGCTATTTTGGTGCATTTTTGTTCAATTTTTGTTGTTTTTGAAATTTTTGCTCTGGATTCATTTCGGGGTGGGATGAATTCCTATTGAGCATTCGTTCCAGGGTGGGATGAGTGCTAACCAGAGTGCTCATCCTAGGGAGGAACGATTATAGGCTCAAAAAGCCTATTTAAAGGCCAAAACTAGGGTTTGGGCTCATTTGCACTTGTTTTTCTGGCAATTTGGAGCTTTGAGGAGGAGGAGGTCAATTCTACGAAGCGAAGCACTGCCGAATTTTTCCACCACCATGAGTGCATGAACTAGATAAAGCGGCGGAGCCGAAGTGAGACTAGTAAGTGAACTCCCTCTTTATTATTTTCTTGTACTAAATTTTGCTATGTTTAAATTTTTATTTTATTTTTTTGTTTTTTTTTGTTTGTTGTAATTTATCAAATTGAGAGTGTAAACCTTAAGTTGACAAATTAACTGTTGTTACTGTACACTGTTTTCATGATTCTAGCATGCTTATTTTGTTGTCTATGATAGGTTGTGAAGATTCGGTATCGTGTGTCAACTATGTTTGTTGAAGCATGGGAGGCACTAGTTGTGGCTGACTGGAAGTGGCTTGACACCCTCGAGCTCAAGCAGGTGGCTTGACTGGAGCCAGTGATTGGGGATCAGGCCTACCTAATGACCCTGATCAACTTGTGGGATCCTCAGATTAATACTTTCCATCTCCCAATAGGGGAGATGATAGTCACTTTGGAGGATGTCTATCGGATTCATAGGATTCCAATAGAGGGACTACCGATCAGGATGACACCATGGGATCAGCAAACAACGGTGCTAACCCACTGCTTCGGGCATGGGGAGGAGTTGGGGGTGTATGGTCTAGTGGAGATGGTAGAGGTTTACTGCCAGATGGGTGGGATTCTGGTTTGATGGTGGTTTGAGAGGGGGGTGTTGGGAGTGAGGCATGCATTGCTTATGGGCCTCATTTCCAACATGCTGCTACCTGACTCATCAGGTGTGAGGTTCCTATGGAACCTACTGGATGTGGTCTATCAGCTGGTGGAGTGTTCGACGTAGGAGCATTTGGTCCTGAGATGGGGATAGACGCTGCTAGCATAGCTCTATGGGGAGCTATATGAGGTCCACTACCGAAGGTGAAAGGGGATCAGCTATAGCTATCTGTTGTAGAGCTGGGTTTGGTAGCACATAGCGATGGAGAGACCTACAGGGTTATCATGGATGACACAGGCTGAGATGGTGGATAAGGATATTGGTTATGTGGCTTTGTGGCAGTAGTCTAGGGAGCAAGGACAGAGTCGACGGTGGGCAGGTGTCATAGGGCACTATGTCGATGCCTTTGCTCGGCTTGATCTGGGGGAGGTGTTCTGGTGAACTTATCAAGATTGTCCAGCCTGGATGGAAGCTGGAGAGTTGCTCTAGTAGGTACACAGGGAGCGGTGGCTGATCGAGCAGCTTCGGACCGAGCAAGATTTCTTCCCATATAGCCGGGTGACACGACAATTTGGGGTGCGCCAGGGGTTGCCTAGTGAGCCCATGGTATATCAGCACCGGGGGGACAAGAGGAATCTAGATCGACCGGTCATCGCACCACTAGGTGAGGATTCAAATGTGGTGATCTACGTCTCGAATGTGGATGATTTTGGGACTACGCCATAGTATGACCAGTGGTGGATACTGTAGCGATGGTGGGGAGAGGGACCATTGGGAGGTGCAAAGGCGGTAGTAGTTGAGGATGATGGTCCGGAGGCACCAGGTGAGAGTTGGGGAGCTCCACTAGAGGATGTGGACATGGTGGAGGTGGATGACTTGGGCATGGATTTCAAGGCTCTGGATCAGCCGGATATGCAGGACTTCCCGAAGCAGTGGGAGCCAGAGTAGGCTACTGTTCTAGAGGCACCTATGCATTAGGGAGATTTAGAGGACATGGATTCAGGGTTACATGCTGAGAATGCATGGTTGGTGGAGCTGCTATGGAGGCAAGATGAGGAACTAGGGGAAGCTTTGCAGGAGAGGGATCTCCTATGGGCTCAACTGGCGGAGCAGGAGAGCACATTCATTGCACACCGTTGGGGGGATGGGGACACCAGTGCTGCATAGGAGAGGGATCTCCTACAAACATAGCTGGTATAGTGTGATGATGTAGTAGCTTACTACCATCAGTGGCAAGTAGAGTGGTCCCACCATTATCACCACTGAAAGCATGAGGATATGGAAATAAGAAAGGAAAGACTCCGAACATGATGCAAAAAATGAAGCTAAACTTAACGCTATATCCTATGAATTAAAGACGCATGAAATGGAAAAATCATGAATTGAAACCCAAATGAAATAAAAACCCTTATATTTTATTGATGTATTCCACAACTCGGTTACAATTCACATCCTCCCTTTTTAGGGGCGAGGAGCATTAAATTCATCTCTTAGTTACATCCATGGATAGCTTTCCTTCTTTCACGTGCCCACATGTAAGATGGGCGGACCAAAATGTCGTCGCCACTTATGTCTACGAATGTTTATTCCTGAATGCTCCTCCGATGTTTTGGTCCTACGTTCAAAGAAACAAAATATAATCAATAGCACCTACGGATAAAACAAAACATGCAATCCCCAAGCCTGCGATAAATAGATGAGAAAAATGAATTAAAATAAGACTAAAATGAATCCAAATGCTCTAAAAATTTGACAGGGGCATCAAGACATCACCAAGAGGGCACTACAAAAAGAACATTTAGGAAATTCCATGTCGATTTGAATTCGCTCTAGGGCGGGACGAATTCACCTGCAACAAAATGTCGAAAAGGTGCTGCCCCAAATGTTTGCCCTAGAGAGCTCCAAAAGACCTGCAAACTTGGGGTTATCTAATTGGGGGAATTTTGGGAAGAACCAGATGGTCGGATTTTCCCAATTTGACCTCCATAAATGGGAATCTGATGCCACTACCTGCAAGTTAGTAAAAGCGAACAAATATGGAAACATGATCAAAATTGTTCAAAACGAGATGAAATTTAAATGACAACCTATCTAAGAATTATAGAATTAAATGCACAAATTAAAGAAAAAAAGTATGCCATGGGATTCCCATCACTCTGAAGGGGGGCGATTAGGACTGTGGCAGTGTGGGAGGGGGCGCACATGGGGTAGGCCACCCAACGTTTGAGGCCTAATTTCAGCACCAATCCACTTGGGATGGGTCCAAAACCTCTTATGTGGTATTGTTATAAAATTTGGTGGGATATTGTGGCCAAATTTAAGGTTTTGAGTTCAATATTCATCCTTCCAATAGTCACCCAATGACATCCCCTCTAAAGGAGATCAAGGATGTGAAAGGCACAAATCCAAAATGTGTGAGGTATGACAATAAAACGACAACACTTCGTTGCTCTAAAATGCTTCTTGTCTCTATATTTTGGGGTGAGGAAACTCACCAATTTATAGACCTCGAGGTCTCTTGAAATGGGCATGCAGAGGCGCAACTTGGAAATCATGCCTTCCCAGGGGAAGGAGATTCCTCCTTGAATAGGGACTTCATGACTAACCTTGTAAATGCCTCTAACGCTTGGAAACACTCACCCACACTCCCATGCGATGAAGGAAGCGTTGAGAGGCAGATCTGAGCTGCCATTTGTCAAGATTTGAATTTTTTCCCATCAAACCTAAAATTCGCCTCACCCTGGAGCGAATATGGAATTTGTCCCTGGTTGGGGCAGATCCCAGTTTGAATTCATCTCGGAGTGGAACGGATACTGAGCAAAGTTCCTGAAGGTGCCAAATTGATATCTGAAATTCCAAAATTTCTATGAGAGTGATTAGGACCACTGTTTGACCTCTGGGGGCTGCCCTTGGGGCTGTGTGTATCAATGTGATCAGTGTTTGCAGTCACATAATCGGATTGGTGCTGTTTTGGTGTCTATAGGTCGACTTGACAATTTTGAAAGACCAAGTGTGGTATGGTTGTTAGATATATGATAGACATGAAGGAATAATATGCCAAGTGACACTTAGCCATTTTGCATGGTTTTTTCTATGTAATGCCTCCAAGAATGATATTATAACTCCTTCGAATGTCTTCATCCATACCTTGCTTTTATTTCTTGAATAGCAAGCACCACATTTTCTTTTGTAGGTAATTTGTGAGCCACATTGGAGCTTTATATGAGGATGAAGTAGATCTCTTGCTACCATTTGTTGATGTTATTTCCAACGTAGCATCCAATTTCCTTATGTATGCTTATACATCCATTGTACTCCCTATTCACATTGATAGAGGTGAAGCTTGATGCGTCTGAATGTTGGATGTGCTCTATCCTTATTTTTTACGTAGATAGCTTCTTCTTCTTGCTATGGTTTACATAAATATTTGTGATAGATTTCCTTTGGCTTACGTAAATAGCCTTGGTAGGCCTGTTGTAATTTATGTAAGAGCTTCCTTTTTCTGTAGATCTAATCTCGGAGAGAATGCCCTTTCAATGTTGGAGAATGTTCAATCCTTTGGACCTTCCTTTGTTTGCCTTTTTCCCTATATCAATTGTGCCTATTGTGGAACATTTAAATCTACTCCTTTCACTGTGTTTGATGTATTGTAGAAGTGCAACACCATGTAACCTTTACATGTATATAAAACCATTTTATTGCAAATTTTCTTGCACTTTTTTGTAGGTCTAAAATTCTTATTTTTGTAGCAAATTAATGACTGCAAAATGAGGGCTTTAAGGATGTCTATTTGGTTAGACTCCTTACCCTTTTTCTTGGATGATTTATGGTGAATCCAAGCCTTGTAAAATTTATATAATATAAGTTTTATTTCAGTTGCACTAATCCTATGTGCTTGGATTTGAGACTCACCAAGTCTCAATATTTGAATCTTATTTTTGGTTAGTTTTTATTTGCTTGTACTAACCAATTTTGGTGGCTTCTATTGACCACTATGAGTTGCAATTTTTTATGCTTTAAGAATGTCTTTAGACACTTGATACAAACTAGATTTTCTAGCCTTTATTTCAAAGAACAAAACTAATTTCTTTTGAGAGTAATAATAGTGTAAATGAATATAACAAATTCTACTTTGAATGCACTAATAGATTACACCTTATCACTCCAATATACTCTCAATAAAAAGTAGTTAATCAATTAACTACAACTAATCAAGAATAATCTCAAATGAACCTTCAATATTTATTCTGTAAATTTCTTATAAGCAAGATATTAGGAGATAGTCTTCTTTTGTTTTCCAAATTAGATAATAGGCTAGTTGATACATTTTTAAAATTTTGAAATCTAATCACTCTTAATGTGCAAATGAAACTTAAAAAGAACCTTTGTTTTTGCACACTTGAAGAATGTAATACAAATATCCTTTTTGCAAATTTAATCAGGATAAAGGTGCTTTAGTAAATCTAATAAGTAATTCAACTAATGAATCTACTTGCACTGATAGTTGCTTACATTTTTCTAAATGCTTGTGTAGCTCCTTTTCTACTTTTGTAGAGGATATAGATATTGGTTTCATAAATCACCATGTTGCTACATTGAATAAGATCTTGCATATCTTTTGTAGACTTTTTTGAACATCTCCCTCTTCACCAAATTGATGATCTTAAAATTTCTTTCACGAGCCTAGGATTTGGTGACTTTCATATCAAATTGTAATATCCTCCATCTGCTATAGATTTGGATAAATTTGTATCTCTGAAGTAGTGACCTCTTATTGTAGGAGGTAAACTTTAAATCTCCTAGATTTATTCTATCTTCAAGTATTCTTTTAGAATTCTGACCTCAAGTAGGATCTTCTTATCAATATTCTAAATATATTGAGGTCTTCACTGGATTCTTCTTCTACTTATATTTTGCACTCCTTACCAAATTATCCTCCTCTTGTGCTTGTTTTTGGATGGTAACAATTGTACGAAGTATTTCACTATAAGGTTCTTCTCCTTGGTAATGGATTTATCCAATGAGTTCTCCTTTGAGGATTTACTTAGGAAGGCTCTCCTAGCCTTTTACTGGATGCTCATCGAGACCTTGTTAAGGTCTTTGATCTTGTATCTTCTTCTACTCTTCCTAGAGACATTATCTTCAACCTTATTCTTATGGAAGTGTTGGCATTGATATCTTCTCCTAGATTTCCGATTCTCCTACTTTTGTATATGTGCATGACTCTCTTACTTATTCTTATTATTCTTAGCCTAGAAGTTCTTTAATGATCTCTCCTCCTGATCTCTTTTGCTTAAGGTACTAGATTGATTCGAAAGAGGCTTTTCTTCCTAACTTTATTGTAGGAAGCTTTCCTAACTTACTGGATCTAATTTACCTACAACAAAAAAATATTATTACTAAAATATTCTTCTAAATTAGATCCTCTCATTTGAAATCTTCTCCACTATAAAAGGAATCTATGGCCTATTTCAGTATCAAGGATTTTGTGGCATGTTCTTCAATATCAAGGCTCCTATGATCTGTTATTCAATATCAAGGCTTCTATAGCCTGTTCTTCAATATAAAGGCTTCTATGGATTGTTCTTCAATCTCAAGGCTTCTATGGCCTGTTAATTTTTTTTCAACATTGGTGGAATCGGTAGCCACCATGAATCTAGGTAGGATGTCCAACTTTCATGGCTACCACAATATTCTACGTTGTCTACCTCGGAATCCACCACACAGATCTTTGCGCAATCCATCCCTATAACTACCATGCCACAATAATTTTAAATATTTTACACTAGTGAAATCATAAGGAAGGGATAAACATTCAGGATGGTGAGGTCCAAGATTTGAACCTTGGACCTCTACCCCCCTTATGGGTCTATGGCCTATTCTTTTGGATCAAGGCTTTTATGGAATTTTCTTCTAGATCATTGATTCTATGGCATTTTATTCTGTATCAAAGATTCTATAAAATTTTTTACTTGTGAAGTTATTAAATCTATCAATGGAGATATTCTATCTCCAAACTTCAACACAATTCTTTTCTAGAATATTCTTTTGAAGCATTCTCCTCTCTGCAACAACTAATATCTACACTATGAAGGCACTCTGACCTTCAAACAATAAAGTTGAGGTCTCCTAGCTTTATATTGTATGAGGTATCACAATCATATGAGTATTAATTCCCTACAATAAAATAAACTTTTAGGTAAGTATTTCCAGATCTCTGAGCTTCACTACTTGATTCATCAACCTAGTGGATCAAATGTTGAGTCATAGTCTTCATGAGTTTTCCTTCAACTCTGTGGAAAGACTCCATATCTATGTAATATAAGTATTTATAAAACTAATATTTAATTCCTCACTTATATATATTTCGAATTCTACCACCTAGAATTTTTTGAGAACTTTTGACAGTGATTGGTCCAATGGCATGTCAGGTTCTTAAAAAAATTAGGATCAAATAATAATGGTGCTTTCCCAATAGACCTACTATGGCTTGATCTACCATAGCTTTGATACCACATAAAATGAGACCTACCAATCAAAATATGTAGAAATAAATAAAGTATATTTATGAGATGACTGAAATATGCTATAAATAGAAATGGTGAACAAATTACAATAGTAGCTATGGAGAAAATGGACACTCCATAATATAAGCAACTACTCCATGAATGAGCTCTAAGCTTATAGCTTATACACACACTACCCTACTACCTATCTACCATACCCTAACTATGATGTGATGACTTCTATATCTATAGCCATTATAGAGGAAGATAAATTTCTTGGCCAACACTCTATCTAGTTGTACAAGTGGACACCTTGCACATTACAACTTGCACATTAATACTTGTGCATTTATTACATTGCATGAAGTAACTAGATAACTTCACCCTAAAGTAACCTAATGTCCTAAGCATGTACCAATGAAGGTACATTTACATGACCCAAATAATGTAATATAATCTATTTCTAATATGAATCACAGTTGATCAAGGTATTCATCTCCTAAACAAAGTGGTGGAAGACTTGATGAAGCAGAGGTACATTAAACAAACACATACAATACAAAAAATATAGATAAATCACAAATGAGCCAAATATTTCTTGCGTTCTATTCCACAAAAATAGAGCTTTCAAAGACTAACCCCTTACAAATTTGAAATTTCCCCTTTTTGAACCCTTTTTCCCTTTTCCCAACTAAAACCATCAAAATTAAAATATGAATTTTAGGGGAACTTGTCGAGGTCATAACTTCACACTTGTTGACCCGATTGACTATTATAGCATGTTGTCAGAAAGGGCACGAGACAAGATAGGCGAAGTGATACTTTGATATTTGCACCAAGGCCTGTGTCTAGCCGAAAATCCTCAAATTTGACCTCTAAGACCTTCAAAAATCTCCTACAAGTTAAACTAGTTTTACAAAATTAAATAATTACAATTTTTTCGGGTGATGCAAGATCACTCTTACACCACTGGATGCTCCTGCATTAGACACCTAGGGTAATTTTGAGAAGTGACCTTCACTTCTCTATTTTTGGAAGAAAACCAAGGCATTCAACCTCAGCCTTCGACAACCAAGATGAATCTTCAATAGGTCGGCCCTTCCACTTAACCAGATATTCTACATATTGTATGTTTCTGGTACTTTTGTTGATGCAGGTATGCAAGATCTCTTCTATCTCTTCGATCTTTGGAGTAGATGCTGGAATATTTGATAATTTTGCTATTGGTCCCTCACCATTGTCTCCTTCATGGTATTCTATCAAATCTAAAATGTTAAAAACAGGTGATATGTTAAGACCACTTGGTAATTCCACTTCATATGTATTTCTTGAATCCTATTTTCTATGATTTTGCATGGTCCATTTTTTTTAATTTTCATCTTGTTATAGGTTTTAGAAGGAAACCTTTCTTTTCTCAGATGGACCATAACTTCATCTCCCACTTCAAATTCCTTAAACCGCCACTTCTATTCTGTTCTTGTCTTGCACTGAGTATTCATTTTAGTAATATGTTTCTTCAGTTCTTCATGCAAGCTCTTCAGGTGCTCTGCAAAGTCCTTAGCCTTAGTACTGCACTTTTTCCCTGGATCCATCTTCCTCAACTCAGAATTATTTCTTCGACTTCTCCCATGTATTATATGGAATGGAGATTTGTTAGTACTCCTATTGACAAAATTATTGTATGCAAATTATGCCTATGGCAAAACTAAATCCTATCCCTTGGGATTATCTCCTACCAAGCATCTCAGTAGATTGCCCAAACTTCTATTCACTACCTCTGTTTGTCCATCAGTCTGTGGGTGGTATACAGAATTGAATTTCAAATTTATCTTCAATTTCTTCCAAAAGTTTCTCTAGAAATACCCAAAAAACTTGGTATATTTGTTAGAAACTATACTCTTTGGTAGACCATGAATTCGTACCACCTATTTGAAAAATAAACCTGCAATATGAACTACATCATTAGTTTTCTGGCAGGGAATAAAATGTGCCATTTTTGAAAACATGTCAACCACCACAAATATGGAGTCATTTTCCATCTGTGTCCTTGGTAGGAAAAGAAAAAAATCCATGCTGATGTCCTCCCATGCTCCCTCTAGTACAGGTAATAGCTGATATAATTCAATGTTTTGTATCACACTCTTGGCCATCTGGAATACTATGCAACTTTGCACAAATATCTTCACATATTGTTGCAACTGTAGCCAATATTAGTTCTCACTAATGATGGCAATGGTCTTATCTCAACCAAAGTATCCAGCCAACCCTCAACTATGCTTCTCCTTAAACAAATTATCCCTCATTGAACTCCTTGGAATGCGTAATTGGTTTCCTCTGAACAACATTCCATATTGGATTAGAAAATCCAACCACTTAGTCTTGTACAAAGTAACAGGTGCTAAGAAAGCTCTCGAAGCCTTTGCAAAATAAGGATCTTTAGGATAAAAACCCTTAATTTCATCAAACCCTACAACTTCCACCTTCATTTCTATCAATAAATATTACCTTCTACTTAAGCCATATGCATCTCTTTTTTATTTTCTACTCTTGTGCTTCAACACAAAGGTATAAATCTATAGAAACTCAACCCACTTCACTACATACCTTGGCAATAAAATATTTGAGTGGAGCCAAGTACTTCACAAAGATTGACCTAAATATTGGGTACCATCATATTGTAAATATTGTCATCCATCCTTGGCAATGGAAATCTATATTTTATGGTGATCTTGTTAATATCTCGGGATTCTGTACACATTCTCCACTCTTCATATTTATTTGGTGCTAGTACTGTAGGTACTGCACATGGACTCAGGCTCTCTCGAGTTAGTCATTTTTTAGCAACTCTTGGAATTGCCTGTTTAGCTCCTCACTTTCTATAGGAGTCATTCTATGGGTTGCCTTGTTGGGTAAACTAGATCCTGGTACCAAATCTATATGGTGACTGATATTCCTCACTAGTGGGAAACCCTCAAGCACATTATCTGATATAATATCTAGAAATTATTCTAACAGACGTGAGACTTCTATTAGGGTATCTTTACATTATTCTTCCCTAAATATATGAATTAATCAATAGCACATATGCTCATGCTTCAAATCATCCAAAAATTTTCTACCTTCAACTAAACATATTCTGGCACTGCTACATACCTTTTCGTCCACCTCCTTCAGGGGCTTCATCTTATGGCGCACTCCATTCTTTTTCACAGAGTAAGTTTTGGTATGACCATCATGCACTGCACATCGATCAAACTGCCATGGCCTTCCCAATAGCAAATAACAAGCATCCATAGGCATGATGTCACATAGGACCTCATCACGGTAATTCCTAATATTAAATTTTACCAAGCATTGCTCACTGACCAAATCCCTATGGTCCTTCTGCAACCACACAATTCGATATGGATGTGGGTGTCTCTTCCTCTCTAATTGCCATTTGGTAACCATTCCTTCTGAAACTAGGTTATCTATCCTACCATTTTCTATGATACTATTACAGACCTTACCTGCACATTTACACCTTGTGTGAAATAAGCTCTTCCTATGATATGGGTCTCTCTTCTCATTCAACAAGGCTCTCCTTGTGATCATCACTTCTTTTTTTTCTTCTTTAGAGTGCTTAGATTCAGCATCTTCATCAACAACAATAGCTCGGACATTACCTTTGTTTCTTTTATTTGTCCTCTCTTGGTGTTGTGGGCACTTGTATGCTTGATGTCCTTCTTCCCCATAGTGGAAACAAGTTCCATGAAATCCTCCCCTTCCAAACCCTCATCCAAACATTCCTCTTCCTCTCTGGTAACCATTATTCTAATCACAGGGGTGGTAAGCATTATCTCTCTTTTGGTCCTGACTACTGTTGGCTTCTCCATTCTTCTTATGATCTTTATTTCATCCTCCATTTACTCTTCCACTAGTTCTTCCACCACGACCTCTTCCTCTTTGCTTGATCTTAAACCTTTTGTTCAACTTCTATTCAACCCTCAGGGAAAAATGGTAAGCATCCTCTATGGTGGTCATCCTGACCAAACTTAAATTCTCTTGAATACTTGCTCGTAACACATTAATATAACGAGATAACTTCTCCTTGTTGGCCTCAAAATGGCCTGTTCTGATCAAAAAATTATAAAAATCCTTTGTGTATTATTTGATAGACTTACTTGACTGCCTCAAAAATTGCATTTTCTTTAGCATATCCAACTCATAGTCAACTGGAATGAACAACCTCCTCAACTTCTCCAACATTCACTCCCATTTTATTATCCTTTATTTTCATATTTTGTTTTTCTCTAGCTGCACTCCCTTCCACCATATGCTGTCATGACCCTTCAACTTGGTCTTAGTAAACTTGGCCCTATCAGGATCTTCAACCTCCTTATACTCAAATTATTCTTCCAAATCATTGATCTATTCAATCAACTCCTTCGGATCAAGATTTCTAGAATACATAGAAACCTCCATCTTCGATCTCTTTCCAATCTAATATATGGCTCTGTATAACGTGGCTTATGTAGGTTCTACTACTTCTTCTTCTTTCTTGAATTGGCCCTATTCTTCTTCAACTTCATATTCAATGATGTCTTCTTGCCTTGGCTCAAACCCTCTATGTAGCTCCTTTTGCAGAGCTTGAACTTACCTCTGTAAAGATCTGAAATCTTCTTCTAGCAACATATTTCTCCCACCACCATGGTTTATTCATGGAGGCTTTCTACTCACTTCTCTCACAAACCCTAACCACAGATCCTAGTTTAAACTGCCTCACATCCGGTGATCTATTTACACACTCAGGAACTCTTGCTCTGATACCACTTAAAGCAGAGTTATATTAAAAAAACACATACAATCCAAAAAAGATAGATAAAATCACAAATGAGCCAAAGCTTTCTTGCATTCTATTCTACAAAAATAGAGCTTTTAGAGACTAACCCCTTACAAAATTGAAATTTCCCCTTTTTGATCCATTTTCCCTTTTTCCCACCTAAAACCATCAACATTCAAATTTGAATTTTGGGGGCAACTTGTCGAGGACAAAACTTCATGCTCACTGACCCGATTGACTATTACAACATGTTTTAAAAAAGGGAACAATACGAGCTAAGTGGGGTGGTCCTTGGTTTTTTGCACCAAGGCCTGTGTCTAGTAAAAAATCCTCAAATTCGACCTCTAAGACCTTCAAAAATATCCTGCAAGTTAAACTAGTTTTACTAATTTTATAAAATTAAACAATTACAATTTTTTTGGGTGATGTAAGATAACTCTTACACCACTGGATACTCTTGCATCACTTGATTACTTAGCTTGTGATCAAGCATAATAAGAAAATTACATATAAATTGAGTAATAATTGGTATGTAGAATAAACTATTCATGTGTTATGCCAAATCCTTAAAATTTTTATAGATTTACTAGTTTATACATGGGATAAAAGAATCCATGTGGCATTATGGGCCTATATGACCACAATCAAGTCAAGAAAAAGGTATTCCCCATCCCCGTTGAAGTATAACATTGATTTTATCCATTCTATTAAGTATGATATTCCAACCATATGAATGATGATACAAGATAGGAAGAATAAAATAGAATCCATGTGGACTAGGTGATATAACTACACTATCTAGATGAAATGTGATATGTGATATAGGACCGTATCGCTAAAACAACATGAGAGAAAAATAGTACTAGGATAAAAAATCAAGAAGGACCCTCAAAATTCATTGACATAATGATGGTGTACAATACCTAACACAAAAATAGGAAGCACAAAAAAATTGACCAATATATATATGGGCTTCTATCGTATAGTAGTTGTGTATGATAATGGTAGCTATGATATTGAGGAGTTCGATGGAAGATGCATAAAGAAATGGGTGAGTCATGATCAAATCAAGATTTTTTATCCTCTATAATAGATTAGGCTTACTCAAAATATAAATTAGAAATTAGGAAGGGGAGAGATATCAACATAAAGAATATATATGTTATTTTCATGTGTAGTAGTAGAAGGAGCATGCTGAGTATATAGTAGGATGGCTAGTTAGATAATATTATAGCTTGATAACTTGTTTGGGATGCATGTAGAATAGTAGCTTCATCGAGAACATTGTGGTTACCATTAAAGAATAATAGCATTATAATATAATATTTGTATGGAATGAGTAAAAAAAGAATGGTGTTATAGATATAGGTCATGGTAAAAAGTAACAGTAAATAGTAAAATATAATAGTAAAAATATCATTGTTATCATAAATTTTCTTTGTCAAGTGCCTTTGTTACAAGGATATATGTTGTAAATAATAAAAATCTAGAAATCCAAGATAGTCAAAAGTACATTTAGAAGTATTATGTAATTATAGAAAAAGTCCAAAAGAAAATTATCTAGAAGCATGTGATAATTTGACTATCTCACATAATTATAAATATCATAGAAAATTTTCAAAATAAAAAACTCTAGAATCATGTTATACATTTAAATACAAATATACTAGGAAAAATCTAAGAAATATATATGGAATATCTTAATATTATGGAAAGAGACAAAAATGATACTTATAAAAAAAAATTCCATATGTTCATCTAGAATTATCTATGCATGTAATGTCTAGTCCTCATGAGACAATAAATAAGGAAGATATCTCTTTTTTAAGGCATGATAATAAAATGTGACCTAAAGGAAGTAATGGAGAGTCTAGTTTGAGAACAAGAGCTAGTAAGGCAAGATAACTAGAGAAAAGTATCTCTTGTACAAGGTGTGTCAAATATTGTCTAAATGAGGGTGTGGAGCACAATCATTCAACAAGTCCATATGAGGTGGAGGTTCAATAGGAAGGTTGCATTGGATCATAAGGTAATCTATTGAGATTTAATATAATTTTATAGTTTTTATGTAAATAATTTTTCTTATATTTTTATTTTGTCAATCTATTATGTTGTCATCATTACTATTTTTATGTTATTATAATATTTTGTGCTAAAAAAGAGTTTTGTTAGCATGCCACTACTAGAAGACTATGCATCAACTATAAATACCATAGTAATACAAGGGTTTGGAGAAACGTTATGATCATGCCATATTTGAATAATCTATATACCCTCCATGAGGTAACACATTTTTATTATGTATCTAAAGAGAAGATCTAGTTGTCTCATCCACAACCATAATGTGATTTCAATTCCAAATGATAGTATTTAAATAACTAGAATGAGGAGTAAGGCAACACAATTGTTTACCAATTTTCTTCTACTTTAAATGTAGATTATTCCATTCATGGGATCATACATATGAGGAGTGATGTAACATTCACATGGAAGCCAAGTATTAGATATTTTCAAAGGAATATGGTCATGACCCATCACAACAAAAGTCACCCATTTAAGTAGAGGATTTTAATATGATGTAAATACCATATCACTTTCAAAATTTACCCTCATGGTGTTATAGGCCCATTAGGACATCAAACTACATGTTTTCATCAAATTCCAATGCATCAATATGTTGATTAATTCAAGTAGAACACATAATTTTACTGATATCAAAATAACTAGAACCTTAGGATTATATATTAATAATATGAACCAATACAAATTCTAAGAGTTGCTTTCTAATATGGGAAAAACTCAATGTATGAGCATAATTGGTCTAACCATCTTTATGTCATGGACCTAGATAGTATAGATGTCATCTTGGAGGCTCAATGGATCCCTTAGTTAGAATATGCTACTTAATATACAATGGTTATATGTCTAACGGGTAGAATATGACAAGGTTATTTGTATCTAAGGTAAAAAAACACTTCCTTATAGATTTTTTACCTTATACTAAATGTAAAATATCTTGAATAAGGATGATAGTGACCTCTTTTACCATGTAAATTACAAGGAATTACAATCCATTAAGCAACTCTCTCTAGTTTTTTTTATTTTACATGTAATATCTTATTGATTGCTATGTGCTAGCCTTCGATGAATGCTTGGGTCTCCCACAAAAGCATACATATGATCATGACATCCATCTTGTCCCAAGAAGTTAGCCCACTATGTTGATTTGTATCACTATCCTTAGCCCTAAAAGTCAAACATATAGAAGTTGGTTCAAGAGATGTTGGAGAAAGGAATTATCCATTAGAAAAAAAATCGTTATTCCTAAGACTATAGTGTTCATGGTGTAGAATAATAAAAATTCTTATAGCATGTTCCCATACCATATCAACAAAATCACCATCAAATATGTGTTTCCTATCCTTGTTATTGATGATTTATTCCATGAACTATGTGGTGCTAAATACTTTACCATGCTTGAATTATTTTCTATATTTTATCAAATTAGGGTTAGATAAGAGGATATTTACAAGACTAATTTTCACACACATTAGGATCATTATGAGATTTTAGTCATTAATTTTATACTTACTAATGTTTCTTTCACTTTTAATGGCCTAATGAATTATATCATCATTTTCTTTGTAAATTGGTGTTAGTATTCTATGATGATATCTTATTTTATAGTAAGTATTAAAAATATCATTTAGTTTATGTTGAAAAAGTATTCCACCTATTATAGAAGGAAAGATTATTTGTCAAGACATCCAAATATTCATTTTGTGTATCCATGGTGGAATACTTTAGCCATGTTTTTTCATAGAAATCAATCAAGATGGATCTCAATAATATAAAAGCTATGTAATATTGGAACAAATTCAATAAATTCTAGGTCCTATCAGGTATTACAAGAAAATTTTATACAATTATAAAAATATTATATCTCCTCTTATTTTTCTCATTGAGAATGATGCTCTCATTTGGTCAAAAGTATATTCCTAAGTCTTCAACAACTTAAAGAATTTTATTTGCACCACACTTATTTTGTCTACTCTAAAATTTAGTAATACTTTTTTCATTAAGTGTGATGCTTTAGGAATAGATTTTGGAGCTAATTTTAATGTAGGATAGATATCCTTTGCCCTTTGAAAGTAATCAAATCTTGAGCAAGAATCTTGGATGATCCACTTATAAGAAGGAGTTATTATCTATTTTGCATGTTGTAGAGAAATATAATACTTATTTCTTAGGTTGTCATTTGTTATAAAAATTGACCACTATAGCCATAATAATTTATTGAATTATTGTCTATCATTTCTCAAATAGAATAAAATGTTGATTAATTTGTTGGGTTATAATTTGACCATTGAAAACCCCCAAAAAATTGATAATGTGGTGTTGGATGATATTTCTCCTAAATATGAGGACATCATTGTTGTCAATGCTATCTATATTCCTCTTCTATAAAGGGTTTTTAAAATTTTGGTGGAATATAATTCATATCCTAATATTATTTGCATTATCCATAATGTCGAGGTTGATAATATGACCCAATCATTATTGTCATATATTGATGGGTCCTCAAAAATAAGGATCATATTTATCGCCCATCATATTTCATGGTTAATAGTAGCCCTCTATGGGAATTGAATGCCCCCCATTATCTAGAAATAATGAGTTTAGAAAAATTATGATTGACTAAAGTAGTCCTTTCGTTGGAAAGGAATAAAATAATAGTTCACAAAATTTATTGTTGAATTTGAGGTATGCCAAAGAAACAAGGGGAAAATAATTAAATTTCTTGGCTTATTGCAATGCCTACCTATTTCTAATAAAAAACTAAAGCACATACCAATGAATTTTAGTGTGGGTCATTCCAAATAAGAGGAAAAAACAATGATTTTTATGGTGGATTACCTTTCAAATGACATGCTCATTTCACTTTTAATACCCTTTAACCACCAAAAAGGTAACCAATATCTTGACTTTATATTCAAACCATATTATATGCCTAAGTTAATTATCAATCATTATGGACTAGTTCTCACAAGTTATTTTTAGAAATATTGTTTACTCTTGATGGTACTTAACTAAATATGCCCGCTTCTTATCACTCTTTGTCAAATGGATAAACAAATATTATGAAAAAATATACGGGTACTTACCTTCACTATTTCACCTAATACAAATAATATTTATGAGTTCAATAGCATTCTTTAGCCAAATGGTGGTATAATATATCTTATCATTTTCCCTTATGATGTTCATACTTGAGGCATTGTAAAGCCATAAACCTTCATCCATGGCATAATATATTATAGAATCCTCTAATATGGATCAAATAGATGATTTTCTTTACCAACATCAACTTTATTTCCAACTCCTTAAAGGTAATTTGTGTCAAGTCTAAAATTCCATTACCCTCCCTACCAGGACTTATGGTATGGAAAAACTATGTGATGATCAATAGATGATCAATAGTAATTTGATACTTAGATTGATTTATCTTTGAAGAACATGGTACTACTAATATATTATCAATATGTAGTAAAGTACGCTTATAGGTGGAATAAATAGAATCATCCATCAGAAATGGGGGTACTTGAGGTTGAGGAAGTGATTATTAAGGAAACTTGGGGGTAACATGGATGACTACCTTCATATAGGCATGCATTAATGTTTAGGGATAATCATCAACTAGCTAGCCACCAAGAGCCATAGTTGATAGCCTAGAAGCTATCATAAATTCTTTGGCTAAGATAGGTGACTAGGTTGATGGAAAGACTCCATCTTTGCTTGTTGTATCTATTGATTATATTTTACTTCATCACTTTGTTGCATCATTGGTTTTGAGAAAAAGTGCATAAGTTAGTCGCTTTTAGAACCCCTTGTTTTGCTTAAATCTTTTAAAATAATAACATGATGATAGTATTTGATAAAAGAACCCTTTTATGATTTTTGGTATATGTATTTATATATAGGTATATATATAGATATAGATGTATATAGTAAATATTTATTTTAATGATAATAGAATTTCATTCAAATAAATAACAAAGCCTTAGTTTAAATGATAATTGAATATCATTTAAAACGGTAATGACATTTTTTTTATGATAATAGAATTACATTGAAACAAATATAATAAATAATTTATTTAAATGGTAATACAATTCTATAATAGATACTTTACTTGAATAAAGGTGAAACTTTTATTTTAAAAATTGTTAGACTTTATAAAGAATATTATAATTTAAAGAATGTTATAATTTAATTAATGTTATAATTTGACTTTTCAAGAGTGATGATTCATGCATTTGGGTGAATGGAAGCTTCATCATCAACTTGGTAAAGAGCTCCATTACGATTAGTCTTGGAATGAAGAAATAAATGTTTTAAAAATATAAAATATCTACTCAACCGCCTAGCGAATGGGTGAGGAGGAATGGTGGGAAGGTAGGGAGTAAGTGTGTTTTTGGGGATGGCATGAGAAAGAAGGTCTTAATAGCTAAAAAATCAAGAGAGGAGGGTAGTGAAGAAAAGAGGAAGGAAAGTGAGAACACAAAGGAGGAATCAGACATGGGATGAAACCCTACATTGGAAGCATCCAAAGATGTCTCTAGAGAATAACTAGGTTGGTATAAATTTACCCATGATATTATAGTCTTAAAACCGTGTGAATGCTTTTTAGATAGATTTCACCTATTTGAATCAGTTGGGTCGTTATATACCTCTTTTTGGTTTTAGACATTGCCATGGTCTTTGGTTTGGATCATCAAGAATTCTCTTCTTGCGTTCATGTTGTTCCAGATAGTTGGGTTGCTTGTACCCTTTAAAACCCCCCTAATGCTCAAGAGTTGCTACCTTTTTAAACTAGTTGTATCATATACCTCTAGTTGGTAGACTATGATTATCGTGCTAGTCATAATAATTTGTGTTTGTTGTGTGGTTGGTGGTAAGTGGTTTGACATTGCCACATGTACTCATCGCTACTATAAGCACAATTGTTGGAGTGCGTTGTCTTGTGAGCTTGGTGTAGGACTAACCTTAGGATATTTCTCTCCTCATCTATTAGACTAGTCAGAAGTTATTGATGCTTGGTGGGTGGTAAACCCTTATTGGGTGTCTACGTTAGTTTAATTTCTTGGTTCACCTCATTCGTATCCACAGGACATCGTAGAAGAGAGTGGATTAAAATTTCCACTATTAGGATTTTGCTCATCGAGGATATCCACGTCATTGACCTCTCATATGTAAAATTGGTTATTGTTCATTTTTTTCCTCACCTTGCTGGTGGTACCCATGAAGGTGTTGGTGTAGACCATCATTGTGACTATGGTGGGCCCCTGCTATAGCAATCCCTAGGTGCTTTGTAGGATACTCCTGCATCATTGTCTTGGTCATCCTCCTACATTGTTGTCCTAACCATATTCAACTATATATGTGATGTTTTTTGCCAGGAGTTTCTAATATTTTAGGATTATTATATCATTTAATTGATAATTGAGTTCCTAACTTAAAAAAAAAGAATCATCAAAATGAATGCCTATCCCTTTCCTGGTTCTTTCAACAACACAAAAGGTTTAAAATGATTGTGACATGGTGGTTATAGGGGTGGATTACATGAAGATATGTGTGGAAGCTTCTAGGGTGGACAACATAGAATACTATGATGACCATAAAAGCTAAACAACTTGCCCAAATTCATGGTGGCTATCGATTCCACCATGTAAATTAAAAAAAAAATTCAAAAAAGAAAATATATGGTATTTTATATCCTTTAAGGAATATTCATGGTTTAAAATTAAAGATATTAGGTTGTTTGATTCTTTAATTTGATAGATAACTTAATTGGATATTTTATCTAAAGAAGGAATGTTTCCTAGATTATATAAATTATTTAAATGGTAAATTTATTATATAGCTAATTAAAGGTTTGGGACTTTAATTAATTAGATAAAAGGGTAATTTTTTTAATTATTTAATTAAAGGTTTGTTACTTTAATTAATTAGATAAAAGGGTAAATGGATTATTTAGTTAAGTAAAGGTATAGGACTTTAATTAATTAGATAAATGGTAAATTGATTATTTTTATAATTGAAGGAATGAGACTTTGATTATTTGAAATAAAGGAAATATAGTTTATTTTGATAATTGAAGGAATGGAACTTTGATTATTTGAAATAATGGAAATATAGTTTATTTTGATAGTTTAAGGAATAGGACTTTGATTAATATAAATGAAGGAAATATAGTTATTTGGTTAATTAAAGGTATGTAACTTTGATTAGTATGAACAACATAAATTATAGTTTATTTAGTTAATTGAAGATATGGGACTTTGATTAATTTAAATAAAGGAAATTTAGATTATTTTCTTAGTTAAGGAATGAAACCTTAGTTATTTTAAATAATGGTTTTGATATGATTTGATTAAAGTAAGACTTGTGATCTAGTTGTATTTGTTGAAATGACTCTCTTTGAGTATTTTAGAGATGAGAATATTAATGAGGATATTTTTATGATATCATTTATTAAGTAGATGGTTGAATACTTTAATTAAATTTGTATAATTACAATTCAGCAAAGTATGTAGTAAATACACTAGTTTCATGTTACTAGTAGATGCATTTAGATTCATGTCTTTCATATAACCATGGGTTACCCTGATCCACTACTATCCTCAAACGAATGATGGAAATAAAGGAGAAACAAAAGGTAATTGGAACCATTGCACCGGTAATTTACTTATGCTCAAATAAACTAGAATAGTGGGGAGAAATTTCCTAGATAAATATGATGTATTACTTTATTCTTTTAAGAGCATGGAGGTTTTACCATGCTTAGATTTATGTAATAATTTTTTGAATTTGTGGAAAATGTATATTTCATTTATTGTTATGATTTATTTATGCTTCATGTAAATGTTTTTTTCTTTTTATGTGGTTCTTATTATTTTATGGATTTTTTTCCTTAATTGATTAAGTAAATGGAGTCATTCTCGTATTCTTTCTAAACATAAAAGTAACCTAAGAAAATGATATCTTAGGGTGAACCTAGAAAGTGACCTATGAGATTGAGACCTATTAGGGTGAACATAGAAGTTACCTAAGGGATTGAGACCCCATTAGGGCGATGGTATCTAAGTAAGCTAATTGATTACATCAGAGTTAAGATAGCTCATTATGAATATGATATGGATAGCTTAACTCATAATACGCATAGAAGATCTACATAGATAGACATGTGTATGGTATGGTGATGGGCATATGCCTTTGACTATACTGAAGGTGATAAGTTTAACTCATGAAGAATGATGAGATGGATAAGCTTATATATGGTAATGCATAATATACCTACACATATGGACTTTTGTAGGGCATTGAACGGGATGTAACTCATTGGAAAAGTTGGAAAAATTAGTAAGCTTAAAACCATATATAAACTAAATGTCGGTTAGGGGTTTATGAATCCCTCTCTATAATTTAAAAAACTATATATTTAGTTTTCTTGTGTTTTTATTGTAGTTATTTTTTGGGGTCATTACACTAAAACCAAACAACACACTAGTAGAAATTATGCTACTCAAAGTACTAATTTGTAGTAGGATATATGATCTCTTTACAACTTATTCTTATAAAAATATATCTTTGAAGACCACGTACAGTAAAAATTTTGAAGCTCAATTATGGCCCATACAATATGGTTTATCACATTGGAAAAGTGGCATATTAGTTGGAGATTCTAAATACCACATGATGAGCCCTTATAAACAAATAACACCTAGTGAAAGTTTTTAAAACCTACTTAATTTGTTAAAACCAATATTTCATAATCTGGTATCATTATATTTTTATAATTTTGATTAATTTTTCAAGTTTTGGAGACACGAACCTAGGATAAATTTAATGATTACTGGCTAAGATCTTGTTGTATAAGATAGACATACATATACTTTTTGAAAAGCATTTTTCAAGATTGATGTAATTATCTTATTGAATAAAATATGTCAAAGGGTGTTTAAGACCACATTATCAAAAGGTTAATATTTAGTTTAAGGGGAATCAAATCATTGATCCAATTGTGATCCATTTTAAAATTTGAATTAGAGTGCATTGAATTCTAGAGATAATGCTTCATTGGAGAGAAGTAAAAACCCCTATTTTGCAATAGTATAATATATCCCTATTTATATATGATCTTGTGAATTATTATGTACATCCCAATTCACAAAAGAAGTGATGTGCCTATAATTTATTAAGTGTATCCCTAGTCACAAAGGTGTTGTACATGGTTTTGTTTGTCCCTATTTGCAACCTTAGTGATGGATGCTATACTTGTCCCTATCTATATTTGATGTAATATCATGGATATTATATTTGTTCCTATCCTTGGTTATGATTTTAAGGAGGTCATTCCCATTGATGTGAGCAAATGTGTTTGTCCTTATTCACAATAACATAATTCATGAACAATTGTGTGTATCCTAGTTTATGATCCTCTTTAATCTTTGATGAATGACTTTTATATTTGAGTTAATTACATATGGATTGTTATTCCTACATTTGATTGAAATATGATGTAATTAGAGGAGAATGTTAGAATTTTATTACATCATGTAATCTAGTTAATTGGGGTATTTAGAAGTTGTAACTAAATAGGTGGTGATATATAGTTATCACAAAAACCACTATCATCATCATTATACATATACATAATTTTTATTAATAAAAACTTATCCAAAATATTGTTTGCCCATTTGTTTTGGAGATGTACAAAACTAAGGAATTAAACAATTACAACCTTCATGAAATTAGTTTTACAAGTTCAATTTTAAATATGTGATCCAATCCCTATATGTGATTGCCACAACATAAGAAAAATGATCATCAAATAGGAGTGCATCACTTCTCCTTCTAGGAATGAATCACTCACTAATAGGTAAAGTAAGACAATTATGCACAAATGCCATGTCTTGCAAAGAAAAATTTCATTTCTTATCAAACCTTAACTCATTAAGAATTATAAGGTTGTTAGTAATACTTTATAGGCATGTAACATTTGGAGGTGCATCATTTCATTAAATATACCCTCAATTTATTATTTTTATTAAGAAATAGAAAATTCTCACCTAAGGGAACTCAGGGGTGAATTATTTTTATAATTAGAATCCATGGGCTCCATTGTAAATATCTTTTAGAATTTATTGAAG
Organism: Wollemia nobilis; assembly: GCA_028583015.1. Lineage (NCBI taxonomy): Eukaryota > Viridiplantae > Streptophyta > Pinopsida > Araucariales > Araucariaceae > Wollemia > Wollemia nobilis. The sequence continues at coordinate 9,265,178 of JAQPPZ010017095.1, forward strand.
TAGACCTATACTTTGTGAGTCTAACATTGTAAATATTAATTTTAGAAATAGAGTGTAAGTGTGATCAAGGGAGTAGATGTCACACTACAAGTGAATATCAAGGATGAGAAGATCAGGCATGATCTAATGGTTCTTAAAATTAGAGGGTTAATATGTACGCCCCATGGATATTGGTCAAGGTTTTCAGAGATTCAAAATGGAAGTGATGATTAAATTAAAATTACTCTATGAATTTTCTTCCCAAAGGTTTTTCCCTCTTAATATTTTCTACTTTATAAATGAGGGATAAAATAATGGATGGTGGTCCATGGTTTTGGGAAGAGTTGCATTATATTTAGTATGATGGAATGAGAATTATTCTATCAAGATAAAAACTATTAAAGAGCTTCCAGTGTGGATAAATATTTTTGGACTTTCCTATAAGGATTTTTTTGAGATTATTAGAAATACCCTAGGGGTGATCATCTAGGATGGACTAACTACTAAGGAAAGAATGAATGTTGTATATACCTAAATTTGTGTTATTATAGATGTTTCAAAACATTTTCCATAATCTATTAAGTTTAAATTTGAATAAAGAGATTAGGATTAAAAAATATTGTAAAAATATTGCATTCCAATCTTGTAATAATTATGATACTAGACACATGAAAAGTTATTACATAATGAAAGCAATGGAAAGAGATAGAGAAAATTTTGAGCATGAGATAAACTTCAAGATGAAGTAAGGAAACCATACTATAGTAGACATTGGATTAGATCAAGAATATTTCACTCCAAACAAGAAGAAGAAAAAAACTATATACAACATCATATGATAAATGCCATCATAGTTCACTTGGATCAACCATTCAAGGAAACAAAGAAGGATACTAGGGATGTGAAAGTATAATATGCAAATTCAAATTAAAAATAAATTAAATGTTCAAAGGAAGATGTGGAAGAATATTTAAAAAAAAGAGGTAGAAGAGGTTAAGTTTATTTTAGCTAAATTGTTTTCATTTTCCAGAAGTAGTATAAATTTCTTCTTATGATAGAAATAAGAGTAGAGTGGAGGTTATCCCTTGCACTTTGGGCTTTCAAGAGCATCATAATAAAGAAAAAATAAGGGAGGATATCCATAACAACTTATGGTTTTATAAGACATTATGATAGGTAATTGTTTTGGATAAATGTCCTGGCACTTTATGGTTTTGAAGGCAACATAAGGAAGAAAGTTTTTTTGAGATTATTCCTTGCACTTTAGATCCTTTAGAGTATGTCAATCCTCTAGATGATAATCGTCTTACTATACATTAAAATATGATAAACTAATAAAGATTGATAAAGATGAAAGTGTTGGTGATAATGAAAAAAAAAATATCTAAAAAGCAAAAACAAAGAAAAATGAAAACTCAAAGTCAAATGATAAATTTTAATAATAAATGAATTAAACACACAAATAAAAGCAAAAATGATGATGAAAATAATATATTAATGAAAAAACAAAGTCCAAAGTGTTAATAAAAAACCTATAAACCCACAAATAAAAAAAAAATAGGATAGAACAATATATATTAGATAATAGGGGAAGTAATAAAACCACTTATTAAAGAAAGGTTGTTATAGCCAACAAATTAATATTTATAAAGATGCAAATATTTTTTTAGATACTCATGGTGTTGAACTTTATTGTGGCAAATTTTAAATTCGAAAAGGTAATTCCTCGAATAAATTTTATGCCTTAATAAATATGATATCAAGAAATTGATTGTAATAAACATAAAAGTGAGGAAGATGAAAAAGAAAATAAAAATAAAAATACGTTCAATGAAAAATAAATTGAATAGTTCAGTTGATAGGGCTTTGGGCTTTGGTTCTTCTTCCCGAGGTAGAAGGTTCAAACCAGGAGTGTGGAGCTCTGTGTTAAATTCCCTATTAGTAAGCTCAGCTCAAGCATCCTTTTTTGAAAAGTCATGGTAAGAGTTTTTCACATTAACCAAATTTATAAAAATAAATATAGTTTAATTACGTTTTATTTTGTTGTTTAACGTGCGAAAAGTATTAGCTAGTTTGATAATTTTCTTGTTGTGACAAGGAATTCCTCTCCAACCCGGCCACAACTGTGACGGAATGGAGTTGCAATCGGCGATACCAAACTAACTGTATTTGTCGGCAATGGCAGTGTGAAAACAATGCGTTTGCATAGGCTGTTATTTTCAATTTATGGTGCTTCGGATGTTATCTCACCATTAGTATTATAGTATTATACTTAATAAAAATATTAGGAAAGGCGCAGACTAAACTTATGGCCTCACTAAAGCCTAAGACTTTTCTGTGGATAGTTTCCGGCTCTACAGATAACTGTGAAATTTTTACTTTGCCATCTTCTACAATAAGCCTTGGTCAAGACAATGAGCTCATCTACATCTGCTTTTACAATCCATATTCAAAGAAGAGACGGAATAAGGGCCTAGGGCCACCATCTATTCCCTTTCTCCACCAACTCCAGTCAATACACTAAACCCAGCACTTCGTTCCAAGCAAACACATGAGACCCTACCAGAAGAATTAGCCAACATTCTTCCTCCAGAACGAATAGTTCAACACTGTGGACGAAAGATCCAATTAAATATAATTTTTTTTTACATTTAAAAGCTGCATCATTCTTCATGCTGCATTGCCGTCCTTCTTGACTCAGTCCGCGAGGAAGGTGCCTTGCCTACCGACCCCCACAGATAAATACACACTAAACATTGCATTTCAATCTTGTAATTGTTATGAGATTAGAAACATGGAAAGATATTACATAATGAAAGCAATAAAAAGAGATAGAGAAAATTTTGGACATGAGATAAACTTTAAGATGAAGCAAAGAAATCAATTGGATTAGATCAAAGATATTTCACTTTAAATAAGAAGAAAAAAAAAACTATATGCAACATCATATGATAAAGATCCTCCACTTGAATAACCATTCACAGAAAAAAAGAAGGATACAAGGAATGAGAAAGTACAATGTGTAAATTCAAATTCAAAAGTAACTAAATGTGGGAAGGAAGACCTGGACTAATATTATAAAACAAAAGAAATAGAAGAGGTCAATTTTATTATAGATAATTTGTTTTCATTTTTTTCAAGTAATATAAAATCCTTCTCAAATTAAAGTAGTGTGGAGGTTATCCTTTATACATTAGGTTTTCAAAAGAGAATACAATTTAAGGTTTTGTAAGGCACTATAAAAGTAATTATATGTCCTTACACTTTATTATTTTTAAGGCAATATAAGGAAGAAAGTAATTTTGAGATTATTCCTTGCATTTTAGATCCTTTAGTTTATGAAAAATATCTAGATGATAAGTCTCACCGTAAAAAATATTGGTGATAATAAAAAAAAAAACTAGAAGACAAAAACAAAAAGAAAAAGTAACTCTTATATTGACATGGAAAAACAAAGTCAAAATAATGAAGTGTTAATAAGAAATAAAATAAACCCACAAATTAAAAAAAAAAAGATAAATAAATAAATAGGTATTAAAGTGAAAATAATATATTAGATATGAAAAAACAAAATCCAATGGTGAGAGTTAATAAAAAATGGACTAAATCCATAAATAAATAAATAAAATTGATGAAAGGATCAATAATAAAACCACTTGAAAAAGTATTAGAGAGAGGTTATTACAGCCCGCATATTAATATACATAGAGATGAAAGTTATATAGATATTTTAATTAATGTTGTTGAACTTTATTGTGGTAAAATTTAAATTTGAAAAGCAGCTTTTTTTTTAAAGAAGAATTATTAAAATGGAAGTAAATTTCAACATAAGAATATGTCAAAAATAAATAATTTGTAGTGGTGACAAGGTGAATTTTATTATCAAGAAATTGATTGTAACAAATATAAAAACCACCCAGATGAAAATGAAAATAAAAAAATATGTTTAATAAAAAAACAAATTTTAATATGTAAATTTTATTTTGTTATTTAACGTGCGAAAAAAGTATTAGCATCCTGGTTCCACCGTATAGGCGAACACTCGGAGCGTGCGATTGCCAATGCTAGTTTCATGATTTTCTAGTTGTGACATGGAAGAATTCCTCTCCAACCCAGGCACAACTGTAACCGAATAGAGTTGCGGACCGGCGATGCCAAATTAACTGTATTTTTCGGCAGTGTGAAACCAATGTGTTTGCATAGGCTGTTATTTATTATTTATGGTGTTTCTGATGTTATCACCTTTAGTCTTATAGTATTATACTTGATAAAAATGTTTTAAAGCCGAAGACAAACTTATGGCCTCACTAAAGCCTAAGACTTCTCTTTGGATAGTTTTCAGCTCTAAAGATAACTGGGAAATTTTTACTTTGTCATCTTCTAGAATAAGCTCATCTACATTTTCTGTTACAATCCATATTCGAAGAGACGAAATAAGGGCCTAGGGCCACCATCTATTCCCTTTCTCCACCAACTCCAATCAATTTACAACACATAGCACTTCGTTGTAATAAGCAAACACGTGAGACCCTACCAGAAGAAGTAGCCAGCATTCTTCCTCCAGAACGAATGGTTCAACACGGTGGAGAATGATCCAATTAAATATAATTTTTTTTACATTTAAAAGCTGCGTCATTCTCCGTGTTGCGATGCCGTCCTTGACTCAGTCCGCGAAGAAGGTGCCTTGCCTACCGACCATCACAGATAAATACACGCTAAACACCCTTCATGATATGTGAAATCCCGGTTGGTAGCCTCCAGTCCCATACAATGGCGTTTCTAATTGCTTTAGTTTTGTCCATGATGGCCTTGGCAGCAGCTGAGTACGATAATCCGTATTCATCCCCTCCTCCTCCCTACTATTACAAATCTCCGCCCCCTCCATCCCCCTCACCGCCGCCTCCCTATTATTACAATTCCCCTCCCCCACCTTCTCCATCACCGCCTCCGCCCTACCTCTACAATTCCCCACCTCCTCCATCTCCATTCCCTCCTCCCCCTTACTACTACAAATCACCTCCACCCCCATCTCCATCTCCGCCTCCTCCACCTCCGCCATCTCCCTCACCTCCTCCCCCATACTATTACAATTCCCCTCCCCCACCTTCTCCATCACCGCCTCCGCCCTACCTCTACAATTCCCCACCTCCTCCATCTCCATTCCCTCCTCCCCCTTACTACTACAAATCACCTCCACCCCCCATCTCCATCTCCGCCTCCTCCATACTACTACAAGTCCCCACCTCCGCCATCTCCCTCACCTCCTCCCCCATACTATTACAAGTCCCCTCCACCTCCATCCCCATCTCCTCCACCGCCCTACGAGTACAAGTCTCCTCCACCACCATCTCCTTCACCACCTCCTCCGTATTACTACAAATCTCCACCGCCTCCTTCTCCATCTCCTCCTCCACCGTACTATTACAAATCTCCTCCACCTCCGTCTCCCTCTCCTCCTCCGCCATATTACTACAAGTCATCGCCTCCACCCTCCCCTTCTCCTCCTCCCCCATACTACTACAAATCTCCCCCACCACCATCGCCTTCTCCTCCTCCCCCATACTACTACAAATCCCCTCCCCCACCATCGCCGTCTCCACCTCCTCCGTACTACTACGAATCCCCGCCACCGCCATCGCCGTCTCCACCTCCTCCGTACTACTACAAATCCCCGCCACCGCCCATATATTGATTTGATTAATTCATTTCACTCACAACGATGTAAGACTCTCTCCTTGTTCTTAATAGGTGATGTACATGTTGTTATTGTTAACTCTTTTCCTTTGTTTGTTTGGTCAAATACACTACTGCATTATAGAATAGGATGAATTCTTTTAATTAGATTTAAGTTTGAAGTATAAATTGAATAGCTAAAATCCGGCTTTTTCTGTGCAGAAGTTCAGGTGCTACATCCTGCAGCTATCATCCTAGCTCGTGAGGTAGATACGTTCAATTCTGTTTTTTCCTTATCAATATGTCGAAATAAAACATGTAAGCCATCATTTGGCAAGGGCTCTGCGTTCTCCTTTAATTATAGATATATATTTTATAGTTGTTTTCACAATAAATAAATAAATGAATAAATAAAACCATATTTATATGGAAACGGTGCGATCGGTTCCAGAGATGCTCTGCAAATCGATCGTTGTTAAAGTCGCGTGTATGTGAAAATGAAATTTGAGAGGTAAACGCGTTATTTATTCAAATGAAGATGTGTACTAATCCTTTTGCTTTTGCTGGCACTCAAGCAAAATAAATTTCCAGAAGTGTCGAATTGTCGAATATTTCATGTGTCATTACGGAAATGCTTGGCAATATATATTTACGTGATTCAAATTGACATTTTATAATATCCCTAGCGTGGAAAATATTTAAGGCACACCCACTGCATAGTTAAAATAATTATTCTTTTTTAACCATAGAAAAGAACGTTATGTTAATTGATTCGATGAAGAGATTAAGAGGGGATTAGTATAACCGGTTAAGAATTTTGAGAAAGAAATTAGAGTTTTAATTTTAATTAATAATATAATTGTTAAGTTTGTTAAAATATTATTATATAATTATATTGTTAATATGAGTGAAGCTATGTATATGTATGTATATATGTTAAATTAAATGATGGATTGATGGATAGCACTATTAATCATTAAAAATATTTATATTTAAAATAATTAATTTTTTCTAAGAAGAGATGATTTACAATAATTATAATAAAAAATATTTTAAAATATTTATATAATAATATAAAAATATAGTTTTAAGAAAAAATATAAAAATGATAGTATATATATGAGTTGAAATTGAAATTAGATTATATATCAAATATATCACACATAATTTTATTTTTTTTTAAATTTGTAACATAATTAAACAAAAATTTAGAGAGAAAGGAGGTAAATATATAATGATGTAGGAGTATCCAAATGGGGTCATGGTTTTGGATTTTGAGCACATGGTGTGTACATGGTTGTAGGTTTTGTGCACATTGTTTGTATAAATGGTTGTTTATTTTATGCATGTGGTGTGCACACGGTTGTTGGTTTTGTGCACATAGTTGTTGATTTTGTGCACATAATTGTTGGTTTTGGGTGTATGGTTTGTGGACATGGTTGTTAGTTTTATGCACATAGTTATTACTTTTTTGTGGTGGTATAAAAATGTCTAAGCTAATTGAAAAGGTTATCTTTCATTAGACTCCATTTTCTTGGCTGCATCAAATGGCATCAAAACAAGTTGAGATCTTGTTATAGTAGGTAAAGATCTTATAAGAGGGAAGGTTGATTATTTTTAGTGCAATGAAAGCATGGGGGTTCATAACCTTGTCAGATTTTGATAATAAAAGCTATGGGAGAATGCAATCATAGGATGCAAGATATGTAAAAATGTAAGATAATGGAATTATGTAATAGCACTGAAATATGCTATTAATGGAAAGTGATGAAAATATTACAATGTAGTATGGAGGAATGGACACTCTAGTACTGATGCTTAAAAAACTACATTGTACTCCATCATGGATCTATATGGTGATCTACCCACTATATCTACTACTACCTATAGCAATATATAATCACTCACTATGAGACCCTTTATATAGGAAGATAGATTTCTTGGCCAACACTCTACCTAGTTGTACAAGGGGGACACCTTGCACATTTACAACTTGCACATTGACACTTGTGCATTTATTACATTGCTTGAAGTAACTAGCTAACTATCCACTAAGATAATCTTCTACTCTAGCTATGTACCAAAGGTGGTACATTTACATGACCCAAATGATGTAATATACTCTAACACCCCCTGTACTATTTTGTTATTGAAGAATTTAGTCTTCAATATGATCTTTTTCTCCTTTTCATGTATCATGTTCAAGCAAGTAGTTAGTATCTTCATAATATGTTACCCTTGTTGTAAGAGCTTTGACTTCTTGATCATTAGTAGTATCTTCAATTTCTTCAGTTCTTTGAGCTAGATGTCCTTTTCTATTTCCTTCTCAATATGTCAATTGTGGATAATTGTTTTTATGTTGAACTTGTTATTGTTGGGGATTATTTTGATAATGCATTATTTGGAATGCTCTATTTGATTGGTTTCTATAGTTCATCTTGTGTCCTTAATTCTGATTTCTTGGATTGAATCTACAGTAATCGTGCTATGACATTTTCTCCTATATATCTAACAATATATATTTTTCCATGGTCTTTTATCTTTTGAAGATGAAATATTATTTGCCTATGGATTATTTTTTAATACCAATGCATTATTAGTCATTTCATCTTTCATGGTATTTTCTACCTCATATTATTGAAGAATATTGATTATTTTATCAAATCTTGTATCTTTACTTAGAACCTGTAAAGATGTAACTAGATGCTTGTAGCTATCTAGAAGTGCTCTCAAGGTTACTTGAACAAGAAATTTATCTTTAACCTCTTCTCCCAAGGTTAATAATTTACCTTTGATATCTGCTATATTTATTAAGAATAGTTCTATACTTTCACCACTATTCATTTTTAGGGAATGTAATTGAGTTTGAATATTTAGGATGGTGGCTTTATTATTCCCTTCAAATATTTTCTCTAAGGTTGTCCAAACATCCTTTGAAGTTTCTACTGAGCCTATCTAATCTTGTATGTCATCTGTGATGGCGAAGGTTCTTATTATTAGTTCCTTAGTATCATACTCCTCGAACATTTAGATTTTTACGTCTCCTAAAGTTGGTTTAGTTCTTGTTTCTTTGACAATTTTCTAAACTTTTTCAAATATTAAAATGGCTCTCACTTTGTTCTTCCATAAGAAGTATTTTGGAACTTTATGCAATTGATATTCTGTAAGTAGGGTTATGCATAGTGGCGAATATTCGCAAACTGGGTGAATATTAGGGAAAATATTAAGGTTTTCAAAATTGAAAATTGGTGAATATAAGGACCCTCAACATCGGCTCATTCACCTAAAATTTTTAGGACTAGTTTATTTTTAGGGTTAATTCGCCATAATATATATCCAAACATAGGCATATTTGTACTCGTTGGAAAGATATTTTTGAGCCTGATATAATGGTGGTATTTTTATGAAGTTAAAAGGTGATTTAATAGGTCAAAATATATCCCAAATATGACCTTATATTTTAGGGTTTCAAATTCCCCAAATGTTTATATGAAGATGATTGATTTGATTTTATTATGATTCACCTTAATTTCGATTAGGATTCACCATTTTTTACAAGTACATTTTGAGTCCAACCCCTTATGCATAACCCCTGTCTGTAAGGATAAATTTATTTGTAGTCATGATGGTTTCTATGTGCTACCTTATGACTCCTTAGATATGTGAACTAATTTGATAAAATCTTTCTTGGACTTTAGGTTTTGTAGGATTCCTTATATCTCCCAAGTAATTTAGGATATGCTATAGACTTTAATATAGAACTTAGCATATTCTTTGGTCCTCATTGCCTGCAAACTGATTTAAATTAAACTTTAATGGAGATTCTAAAGGGAATCCTAGCCTTACTGGGGCATGAGGAGTGATATGGGATAGTAATGGTGATCTTATTCTGGCCTTTGTGCACTATTTTGGTACTCAATATTCTATTTTTGTAGAGGCATGGATTGCCTTTGTTGGTATGATGTATTTAAAAAACTTGGCATCCATAATGTAATAATCAAAGGTGACTCTTTGTTAGTGTTTAATATGCTTAAAGGGGTCTATCAGCCTAGTTGGAAGTTGTCTAATATTATTAATGAAATTATTTGGAACTCCTGATCCTTTGATAATGTGGCATATGAGCACATGCTCAGAGAGGGCAATGCGATGGTCATTTTATTGGTGAATCTAGGTGTTTCATCCTAGGGATTTTCTATTTGGTAGGAGGATTTCCCCATGGAGATTGTTAGTCACATCAAAGATGAAGTTCCTTAAATGTTGTTAGAGGTTTATTCATGGGTTGCATTTGTGATGGACCATTTGATGCCTCTATAGATCTTTGGTAGTGTGTTGCAGGTACATGGTATTTATGGTATCATTTTTGTGTGACTGGATCTACTTTAAATTGTTGTACCTTCACCCTCCCATTGGTCATGTGGATCTCCTTATGACATGTGACTTTGGAAATGTTGGTAATAATTTTTGTACCTGAAAGCACGAGATTCCGGGCAAAGGAAACACTAATTGCGATGCATCCAAAATCAAATACGCTTAAGTCCTAGAAATGTAAAAAGCATGAAATGAAAGAGACGCATATAAATGAGATACAAGCAAATGGAGAAAACATAGCCCTTTCATTAAACTTTCTTGATCTCTGTTACAAATACGCCTCCTCCCTTTTCAGGGGCTAGGAGTGTTAAAAGAATTTGATTACAATCGATACTTAAGGTTCCTCTTTCCGCATGCCCACACTTGAGATGGGCAGGCCAAGACGATGTCGCCGCTGATGTTGATGAGTCCTTAACCTCTGTTGCTCCTCCTGTGAACAAAGAAACAATAAAGATGTCAGTAGCACCTGTTGTAAATAGTAAGTTTTTTTTCTCTAAAATCGCCAAAAGATGCATGTAAATAATTAGCCAAATCGATAGATAAAATGACTCTAAATGACCTAAAAACCTGACAGAGGACAAAAGACATCACCAGAGGGCCACTGCCATTGAAACAGTCGGCCAATATGCCTTCAACTGGAATTCGTCCCTGGGCAGGATGAATTTTGACTACAATTCGTCCCTAGGTGGGATGAATTCTACTGTGTTGAAAAAGCTGAACTGACACTGCTCCAATGTTGAGTCCCGAGACCTCCAAAACACCTGCAAACAAGGGGGTTATGTAATTGGGGCCATTTTGGGACGACCTAGATGGTCGGATTCTCCCAATTTGGCCTCTATCCTCGGGAATTCGATATCGCCACCTGTAAGTTAGTGAAACAACAAAGCGACACAAAGCATGATAAAATCTGATTAGACTGTTATGAAGTTGAAGCTATGAATTCACCAAATAGAATAACATGAAATGCAACCTGAAAAAATAATCTAGAATGCGTTTAAAACAAAACTTAGAAAGTGCAGGGGTGCCCGAGTGGGCCTCCCACTGTTGGCACTTGATCTTGGCGCCAATCCACTAGGGATGGGCCCAAAACCTCTTAGGATTGGGATGTCTACAAATTGGTTGATTCAGGTGTCCATATGTTGGATTTGGGTCAGATTCAAGCTTCCAAAAGCCACCCAACAACCTCCCTTGCAAAATATATTGGTGGATGTGAGAAGGTGAATCAAAGGGGATGCAAGTGGGTGTTCAACTCGATAGCACTTCGTTGCTTGAAATCTCCTTCAACCTGTATATTTTGGGTGAGAAAAGTCCCACCTTTTATAGACCCATGGGGTCTCTTTTGAGAGGGAAGCATAAGCGCCATGTGTTGGTCATAGGTGCCATGTGGCGGTTATGTCTTCCCATGAGGGAGAGAGTCCTCCATGACTTGAGCTTTCATAATTGCCCTTGTGACAGTCCTCTAACGGCCTATCTGTCCACCCACACATGCGTGCGAGGCAGGAGTCATCAATTGACTGTCCTGGGTTGCCACTTGGCACCATTCTTCTTTTTGCCCGTTAAACTCAGAATTTGTCCCTATCAGAGACGAATTCAGAATTCATCCCTAGGTGAGACGAATTCGAGTTAGTATTCGTCCTTGGGTGAGACGAATAGTGAGCAAAGTGTCTAAATGTGCCAAATTGCTTCCTGACCTTACAAAATTGCTATGAAAGTGGTTAAGACCATTGTTTGACCTCTGAGGGCTGCCCTGGGGGCTGTGTTTGTCAACGCGATCAGTGTTTGCAGTTACATAATCGGATTGGTACTGTTTTGGTGTCTACAGATGCCCCTTTTTGGGATGCACTGTGCATAGCGCAACGTCGAGCAAAAATAAATAACCAAAGCACTCATGATTAGGGTTTCTTGGTAACCTAACCAACTTTTGATGCCCCAAGCGTGGAAAGGGCATGCATTCTTGAATCCTTGCTTCTGACGAGCTAAGGAGTTTGATTTCAGTGTTAACCTGTTTTGGTGAGGTGTGACTTGAACTTGGACATTGATCAGTCATGATTAGGCAAAGGGCGCAACCTTTTATCCTCGGGGGAACCTTGTTTTCATGATTCATGAAATGCCAAGTGTTTGATTGATTTGATTGTTGCTTGTTTAATGCCCCAGCAGGAGCGTGATTGTCTTTGTCAATGATTCTTTTAATGCATGTCATTTTCCTTAATTGGGTGTGTGATTGTTGATTGGTGACTAAGTGTGACTACCCCCTCAAGCGATGAATCGATGAGGGAATGACCTTCATGAGAAAAGCGACGAGTCGCTTGACCTAAGATGACTTGTGCAAGGGTGCCTTTAGATGGTTTATCGTTAAGCATGTGCAATTTTTCCAACATCTGGACCTATTTTTGGTGGGTGTTAACCCTTTTTGTGATGCCATAATGGGGTGAAATCATTGACAACCCATCTTCCCGTGGAGCGGTCCGACTATGATAGCATTCTTGGGGAAGTAGGAGAGTGACAATTTGAACCCCGACATCGATTTTCTATGCCAAGAGGTTAAGTGCGAGAGCACTTGTGTCCGGCAATGCTTATTGCTTTGTTTTTATGTTGCATTTTTTGTTGTTTTTGTTGTTTTTTTGTGACACCATTTGGGGATTAAATTTTTGAAAATCCATCTCCCGTGGAGCGGTCCAGCTATGGTAGCCTTCTTAGGGAGTAGGATAGTGATAATTTGTGACTCCAGTGTCTAATTTGTATGCCCTGGATGTCAGGTGCAGCAACACTCCTATCGAGCAAATTTATTGTCTGTTTTTAGTGCATTTTTGATCATTTTTTGATGTTTTTAAAGTGCTGGTTTAAATTCGTCCCTGGGTGGGACGAATTCCAGCTGTAGAATTCATCCTTGGGTGGGACGAGCGCTAACCTAAGCGCTCGTCCCAGTCAAGGATGAATTCCAGCTCAAAAGGCCTATTTAAGGGCCAAAACTTGCATTTGGGCTCATTTGTGTCATTTTTTTCTTGCGATTTTGGGGCTGCGGGAGGAGGAGGTAATTCGCGAAGCGAAGCGCTGCTGGAATTCTCTCTGCCATCATGAGTGCATAAACTGGTTCGAGCGGCGGAGCCAAAGCGAAACCTGTAAGTATCTTCTAGAGCTTATTTTTGTTTAAATTTGCACTTGTTTTATTTAATTGTTTTTTTTTTTGTGATGCTGTTTTTCAAAATTTGTTTTAAAACTTAAACTCGAAACTGTATTGAAGACACTAAGACTTATTGTACAATTAAACGTAGTTAAACCTAGGCATAGAATTTTGCTTACGACTAAACCCTAGGTTAACGGAACGTAAACCCTAAGATGTATATTTTTTTTTGTGTTTTTGAATTTCTTTTTGTTCTGTTTTTGAATTAATCAGTTAAGATTAGAAATCTTGGAACTGAAGGTTTGTTTTTGTTTTGTTTATTTGATTTTTTTTTGCTTTTGTTATTGCTGTATAGTTCTTTTCCATGATTTTTAATTTTTTTGTTGAATTGTTTTCTTTTGCAGGTTAGGAGCTGGTACTGTGTACCTACCGCATTTACTGAGGCACGAGGTGCACTGACTGATGATGATTGGGAATGGCTTGATGCCCTTGGGCTCAAGAAGGTGTCTCTACTAGAGCCTGTAGTCCCGGATTAGGCCTATCTGACGGCCTTGATCAAACTTTGGGATCCACGGACTAACACGTTCCATCTTCCGACAGGGGAGATGACTATAACTTTGGAGGATGTCTATCGATTGCTTCGGATTTTGATAGAAGGACTTCCTATCAGGACATCACCACATGATCAGTGGACTGCTATACTTACGAGATGCTTTGGGCATGGGGAGCGGCTAGATGTAACGAACCTAGTGGAGACAGCTGAGGTGGACTGCCAGGCTGGCAGGATTTTGGTTGGTTGGTGGCAGGAGATGGGGGTGTTAGGAGTGAGGCACGCATTCTTAATGGGCCTTATTTCTAACATGCTTCTCCCTGATTCGTCAGGCACGAGGTTCTCGTGGAACCTGCTGGATTTGGTATGGCAGTTGGTAGAGTGCCCGATAGAGGCACCACTGATTTTGAGATGGGGACAAACATTGTTGGCACAGCTTTATGGGGAGCTGTATGCGGTCCGATGTCGATAGTGGAAGGGTGTCAGTTGCAGTTATCTGCTGCAGTCTTTGGGGTTGGCAGCACATAGTAGTGGAGAGGCCAACTGGGTTACCATGGACGACTCGAGCGACGATGGATGACACAGAGATAGGCTATGCAATTTTGTGGCGGCGGTCTACGGAGCAGGGGCAGAGTTGGCGATGGGCAGGTGCTGTAGAGCACTATATCGATGCCTTTTCTTGGCTCACTCCAGGGGAGGTGTTTTGGTGCCCTTATCGGGACTGTCCAGCCTGGCTAGAGGCTGGAGAGTGGTTCCATCGGGTACGTAGGGAGCGGTGGTTGACTGGGAGGCACGGGATGGAGAATGAGTTCTTTTCATACAGCCGGGTTACATGACAGTTTGGGGTGCACCAGGGGTTTCCCGGTGAGCCCGTGGTCTATCGACGGTGGGGAGATGAGATGGATTTAGATCCACCAGTCACCGCACCATTGGGTGAGGAGTCAGATGCAGTCATTGATGTCCCGAACGTAGATGACATCGGGACTACCACTGAGTATGACTCATGGTGGGTACTACGATGATGGAGAGGAGAGGGGCCACTAGGAGGCACGAAGGTGGAAGTGGAAGGTGCTGAGGCAGCAGGGGATGATTAGGTAGGTCTGTTGGATGATGCAAACATGTTGGATGTGGGGGATGAGGATGTAGACTTGGGCACTCCGGATCAGCCGGACATGCAGGATGTGGAGGAGCAGTGGGAGCCAGAGCAGGCTATTGTTCCAGAGGGTCCTGTTTGTCAGACAGACACAGAGGAGGTGGAGTCTGAGATACGTGCTAAAAATGCGTGACTGACAGAGCTACTACGTGTTGTGGTTGATCCACAACACACCCCAAAATTGGGGACCCACATTTTTGCAGGCTTGCAGGGAAGGATCTCAGTGACCCAGATGCCAGAATTGAAGAAAAAGAGAAAATGCACAAGTGTAGAAAGGGGTCACGAAATCGCGACAGGTAGCGAAATCACGACATGTCGCGAAATCGCGATCGAAGCCAGAAAATTGTCGCGAAATCATGACATGTCAGAAAATCATGGTCAACGCGGTCAACGGCAACAAAACAGAAAAAGTGTCGTGAAATCGTGACGTGTCGGTGACCAGGATGAAGAGGATGTCACGAAATCGTGACATGTCACTGAGGAGAAAAGAAAAGGTGTCATGAAATCGTGACATGCTGTTGAGAAGAAAATAAATGATGTCGCGAAATCGCGACACGCCGTTGGAAAAGGATGAGAATGGTCGCGATTTCACGACGTGTTTTGCCGAAGCGTACGGGTGATGAAAAGTGTCACGATTTCGCGACGTGTTTTGGCAAACTGTACGGACGGAGAAAATGGTCACGATTTCGTGACATGTTTTGGCAAACTGTACGGACGGAGAAAATGGTCGCGATATCGCGACAGGTTTTGCCAAGGCGTGCGGAACAAAAAAATGGTCGCGATTTCGCGACATGTTTCGGGGAGGCGTACGGAAAGAAAAAGTGGTAGCGATATCGCGACAGAAAGCTGCATGAAGGTCCGAGGGGGAAAAACGTCGCGATATCGCGACAGGTTTTGCCAAGACGTACGAATGATGAAAGGTGTCACGATTTCGTGACGCATTTTGGCATAGTTGTACGGTACAAGGAAGATGTCACGAAATCATGACGGAAATGAAAATCAGGCTCGAAGCAGGGAAGCGGTAGCGATATCGCGATGGTTTTTCGAAAGAGGGCTTGAAACAAAAATGGTAGCGAATCGCTACCATGTCACAAGGAGAAGGCTTGAAACGAAAGTGGTAGCGAATCGCTACCACATTTCAAAGGGATGCTGCAAGGCCAAGGTGGTAGCGATATCGCTACCACATTTTGAAAAGGGCTCAAAGTTAGAAAGTGGTAGCGATATCGCTACCATTCGAAGAGGAGGGCTCAAAATGTTAAAAGGGTAGCGATATCGCTACGAGAAGTTGCCGGAGGTAGAAAAATGAAAAATGGTCGCGACATCGCTACGGGGAGCTGATGAAGGCGTACGGCAGGAAAGTAGGTAGTGATATCGTGACATGTCACGATTTCGCGACATGTCACGATTTCACGGCCGGGAAGGTGAACAGGCGGACTTGCAGTTTTGTCGGGTTCTTTCACAGGAAAGCGTTACAGGGGGCACAGAAAATGCGTGACACGTGGCGTGCAGGTGTCAAACTTGTAGAGGCGTTACATGCAGAGATGAATTTCGAAGCGTTTCCAAATTTGAGCGTGAATCAAAGCGGGAAAAAGCAAGAATTTGAGGGGTCATGTGCAGGAAGGTGAAATGAAGCGACAGAGAAGATCGAAGAGCCGCGTCAAACATTATAAGACCAGAATTGCAAATCGAAGAGGGGGTTGGAAATTGCCGAATACGGAGTTGCAGAGACGAGAGCTTTGTGCTATTCTGGGCCCGTACTTGGGCAATTTCCTTCTTTTTGTTCTGGGATTTTCTTTTACACCTGGAACATTTTTGAATGTAATCGAAATATTCTTTAATACAAAATACAGAGAGTTGGCATCTTTTGGATGAGAAAGAAGGAGTTACTTCTGCATGCATGATTTAATGTCTATCTTTCCCTTCCAGATTTCTTAGGTTTTTAGGTGAAGTTAATGCAAGATCTCTTGGTTGCTTCATGCGAATGCCTGTTTTCTAGAATTACCATAGAAACCCTCGAGACTCGCACCTGGCCTATTTGGATTGTGTGGATGTGCAGGTTCATTAGGTTAGGTTGCATGTAGAAAGCCTCAGTATCTTCGGTTTCATCCGATTAATGACGACTTTCTTCTGTAATTTATTTTACGTTTTTATTTATTTTGCTTTGCTTTTCAAACCCATATTTTATTTTCAGCAGTTTAATTACTGTGTTTGAATAAATCACTAAAAATCCATCAGAATTAAAGATTAAAACAGATTTTATTTTAGAGTCCATTGCACTTTCAGAATTAAATAAACCACAGTGCCCCTTGTTAACATCCACTTGCAAACCCTAAGGTGTTCTTAGCATTTCATTTTAAACAGCATCCTTGATAATCAATAATTAGCATAATAAGAACCTTGGAGAAATCGTTTTTCTTTGCAAGCGAGAGGATTTAGGACTCGGATCCTACAGGAGAGTGTGTTTTCACAATCGGGTTAAAACACCACTCAACAGATTGGCGCTAGAAGGAGGGCATGAAACGGTTTATTTCATCATGATTTTAAATGCTTAAAATTGCTTAAGAGCTTTACAATGCATTTTGATTGTTCATACAGAAATAAAGTGATTTAACTTTTCAGAATTTTGGTCTCATGCCATTACTTTTCATTTGATTTTAATGAATACATCTCTTAGTTGATGCTAACATGATTTTTTTTTTTTATACATTGCAGGTTGAATATTCAACAGAGATTGGTTCTAAGATTACAGTTTAAGTTCACTAATGGCAACACTTGAGGAGCAAAGGGTGTCCCTGAGAGCTAAAATAACATCTCTAAGAGAGAGAATGGTATTAATAATAGAGGATCATTATAAGGGTTTGTCTATACCTGTGGTACCATATCAAATTCCTACAATGTTATTGGATTTTTTACGGTGTTTTAATCAAGAGGTACCACTAGGATACTTGCAAAAGCTGCATGTATACAAAAGTACATTGTGTCAATTCCAGATTTTTTATGAGGAGGTGGCTTGTAAGTTATTTGCATACATTTTGGATGATAGACCATTCTTTTGGTATAGCCAACTACCCATGGAGGTTAGGACTTCTTGGATACAACTAGAAGCAGCCTATCTTAATCATTTTGGTAATCAGGCTGACTTAGAAATATTGAAAAATTAGTTTACCTCCATTTGTAAAGAGTCTAATGAATCCTTGAGTCAATTCAATGGAAGATTTCATGAATTGCACTCCCAAATGTGGGAAAATTTTAACACATTGGAAGAAGAAGCCATGGAAGTATACCTAGGAGCCATACACCCCACACTTGCTTCACTCATTGAGGAAAAACTGAGTGGTTTGTCCCTAGAGAGAATCCATGAGGTCTTAGAAGAGATAGAACGACAAGGTCTTGAAGAAGAAAAGGCACAACATGTTCACATGAGAGATTGTTCTTTTGATGCCAACCTACACCAACCATCAAACATAGCACCCTCCACTCCAATGATATCTAAGGTAAATGATCAAGGGGATGAATCTGAATACCCAAATTTTATGACCACCTTGGATATAGTTCACGAGGAGGTGCAAATTGCTAAGACAACATCCAATAGTGAGGATCATGTAGAGATACATGATTATCTAGATTCAACAATGTTTGATATATGTGAATGGATGGAACCCACCATAGAATTGAATGAAGTGGTTGAAAGAGAAATGGAAAGAAAATCAATAAATAAATTTGAAGATATGATAGAATTTCACCACTTGTTCTTGGAAGATACTATTGATGAAATGTGTAAAATTAAAGATCAAGAAATTCTTCACCCTCCAAATTATGATAATGAATCATGGGTTACTAATTTGGACAATGATAGCCTTATAAATTTGAATTCAAGAAATAACCCACTTTTGGAAATAATTGAACCATCTAAGGAAGGTGAAGACGAATTTGATGAGAAACACATTGATGATTTGGAAAATGTTGAAGAAATAGTTGAACGTCACCACTTGATTTTGGAAGATGATTATTATGATGCTTGGAAGAAGTGGGAAGACTTCACTCTTTCCAAAACTACTAATGAAACTCGTGTGCCTATTGATATACAGGACAACATAATTGCCTACTCAAAGGAAGATATTACAACTCCTGTACAATTTGAGGATGTTTTGGAAGAGGGTTTCAAATCTCATCAAATTTTGGAAGATTATAATTATTCTATTACCAAGGACAAAGAAGAAAAAGAATTGATGAAGGAATCAAAAGAGCATGTCATAAATATCATGGAGTTTCATCTCATAGATTTGGATGACGATTTTTACAATGGTTGGGGAAGGTATGGTAATGCATTCTTTTCTCACATCCCTATAGATGAAACTCATATTTCACTTGACGTGCAGGATGGTGAGCCTTCTACATCATACGAAGATCTCATATTCACAAGATTTGAAAAGGGGACAAAATATGAATTCATTGAAAGTGTGGATGCAAGTTTGTAGGATGATTTTGGGGATTCAAATGAAGAGATGCCATGGATAGTGAACAAAGAATTAGAACCAAATGATAAAGAGATGGATCAATTGGAAGAAACTCAAATAAGTGATCATCAAAGCAGATTACTTGACATACACTTTGACCAAGAGTGTTTGAGGATTGAAAAGGATGACCATATTTTGAATTTAAATAATTTGAATGATGAAATGTCAATAAAGGTAAATGAAAAACAAGGTATAATTTTTAATCACACTTTTAATAACATGGTTTTAATAAATGGAAAAGAAGTTGATGCACTTGAATTGTTAAATAAAATTCATCAACAATTACTAATTGAATCTAGGATAAAAACTTTTAATGATCCTAATTTAGTAAATATCCTAGATGCTTGTAAATTATTACACAAATTTGATTGGCCTACAAATTTGGAAAATGATTTGGCTTTGAAGTTTGTAGAAATAGGCTCTTACTTACAAAATTGCATATTTGAAAAGGATAGCCTAATTCTAAATCAAGGAGGCAATTATGAAGTTCACATTTTAAAGCATAGACAAGATAAAATTGAAAATCATTTATTGTCTAATCATTCTAGTAATTTGATGCTCACCTATGGGAGTATTATTGGAACTAAATCAAATTGGTATGGTGAGCATGGCAAGTGGAAATTTGTTGCATTGTTTGGTCTGATCTTAGATTCCCACAACATTTGGCATGCATATTATGTCATATTTTTATTGAAATGTTCTAATCATGTGTGGGATCCAGGAAAGTGATAAGCTAAGCTTTGCATCATCTTGTATTATATTGTACATTTGTATATAGATTTTGGTTTTTGGATTTTGGTTTGTGTTTTCAAAGTTTCATTTTGGGATTGCAGTTTGGTTTTGGATTGAACAAGTTTTAATTTACAGTTGTGTGTTTATTTTATTTGTCTATATATAAAAAATATATATATATATAACAAAAAGAAATAAATTGAGATGCCAACTTATGCTTAAGGTTAGGAGAATATGAAATATTGGAATTATCTTGTAAAGGCTCCACCAAGTAACACAAGCATATTAAGTTATATTGTTTGATTTTGTGATACATGAAAAAATCAGTTTTGCATGACATATCATTTCATTTGCAAAGATAAGGCATTCATATTCCATCTCACCTCACATACATTTCATTTTAGTTACATATGCATCTTATGTACAAGCCATGAAAGTACGTCAAATTCTCTTAGGGTTATGTTATAACATAAATGTAAGTAGCTCCTAAGGTTGGAAACTGAGTCTTGAGATATCTAGAACCAAGCACGTCTCATGCATTAAAAAGGATCTTGAGCAAAATGATCAAAACCTAACTTGGAGGAAAGGTTGGGCGAAAGAAGTTATTCATGTCTATCCTATTATGCAACATGATCCTTAAAGCAGTGGTTTTAACCACTTCCATTAAGCCTAAAGCCTAAAATCAGAGTAGTAAGGATAGGGTTAAATCCTCATCGAACTTAGGTTGAGGATCCAATTCCCCAAAGCTTTGATTTGACCCACATGGAGTAGTAAGGATAGGGTATAAATTCTCATCTCGGTTGGTTGAGAATCTGATTCCCCAAAGCTCTTATGTCTCATTTCATAATCAGTCTTGGATTGTAAGGATCGTACTATTTGTCCTCTGCAAGGGATGGATAGTCATCCCCAAGGTCTAAGTAACAAAATTAATGATTTATATCTAAGGTTTGGATTGTAAGGATCGTACTACTTGTCCCTAACCAGGATGGGTAGTCATCCCCAAGGTCCAAGAAATAAATAAATAAATAAAATTTTTCCCATCTCATCTTTATTTTGGATTGTAAGGATCGTACTACTTGTCCTTAACCAGGATGGGTAGTCATCCCCAAGGTCCAAATAAATGGAGATAAGTTTTGGATTGTGGGGTTAGATATGCCCATGCATGGCATCATGTCTTGCCTAAAAAACAAGACCACTGATTGTCTAGAGGGTTAGACTAGCATGACCATTTCTTCCATAACTGGTTTAATTATTTTGCTTAAAGTGAGGTAATGAACTCTAAATCAGAATAGTAAGGATAAGGTTAAACTCTCATCTCGGTTGGTTGGGAGTCTGATTCCCCAAAGTTCTGATTTCACATTCACTTGCACATGGGTTCTAGATAGTAGGGACTCATAACCAACTTTGGGATACAATAAGATAATGAACTAGTGGATCCTAAGAGGGTTTGGCAATCTTGAATGCTTGTACATAGTATTAGAAGAAGTACCATGCCCTTTATGGAAGCAAAACTCCTTGCACATTCATTAGGGTACACAAATCATTCACCATCCCATATATGCATTCATGCAAAACTGATAATGGAATGTTGATCAATTTCAAACGATAGGGAATGAAAACACATTGCACACACTGAGCTAATACTTGATGATTCTGATGATTCATGTACTTTTGATCTTTGGGCATTTGTTATTTTGCTTATGTGCTAACATGTATTTGCGAGTTTGTGATATGTTTCAGGTTGGGTTCTTACTAAAATGCTCAAGAGCATTTGACAGTAGAGTCACCATTTGTTGTGGTTGATCCACAACACACCCCAAAATTGGGGACCCACCTTTTTGCAGGCTTGCAGGGAAGGATCTCAGTGACCCAGATGCCAGAATTGAAGAAAAAGAGAAAATGCACAAGTGTAGAAAGGGGTCGCGAAATCGCGACAGGTAGCGAAATCGTGACATGTCGCGAAATCGTGACCGAAGCCGGAAAATTGTCGCAAAATCACGACATTTCGGAAAATCGCGGTCAACGCGGTCAATGGCAACAAAACAGAAAAAGTGTCGCGAAATCGTGACGTGTTAGTGACCAGGATGAAAAGGATGTCGCGAAATCGTGACATGTCGCTGAGGAGAAAAGAAAAGGTGTCACGAAATCGTGACATGCTGTTGAGAAGAAAATAAATGATGTCGCGAAATCGCGACACGCCGTTGGAAAAGGATGAGAATGGTCACGATTTCGTGACGTGTTTTGCCGAAGCGTACGGGTGATGAAAAGTGTCACGATTTCGCGACGTGTTTTGGAAAGGTGTACGGACGGAGAAAATGGTCGCGATATCGCGACAGGTTTTGCCAAGGCGTGCGGAACAGAAAAATGGTCGTGATTTCATGACGTGTTTCGGGGAGGCGTACGAAAAGAAAAAGCGGTAGCGATATCGCGATAGAAAGCTGCATGAAGGTCCGAGGGGGAAAAACGTCGCGATATCATGACAAGTTTTGCCAAGACGTACGGATGATGAAAGGTGTCACGATTTCACGACGCATTTTGGCATAGTTGTACGGTACAAGGAAGATGTCGCGAAATCGCGATGGAAATGAAAATCAGGCTCGAAGCAGGGAAGTGATAGCGATATCGCGACGGTTTGTCGAAAGAGGGCTTGAAACAAAAATGGTAGCGAATCGCTACCATGTCACAAGGGAAGGCTTGAAACGAAAGTGGTAGAGAATTGCTACCACATTTCAAAGGGACGCTGCAAGGCCAAGGTGGTAGCGATATCGCTACCACATTTTGAAAAGGGCTCAAAGTTAGAAAGTGGTAGCGATATCGCTACCATTCGAAGAGGAGGGCTCAAAATGTTAAAAGGGTAGCGATATCGCTACGAGAAGTTGTCGAAGGTAGAAAAATGAAAAACGGTCGCGACATCGCTACGGGGAGCTGATGAAGGCGTACGGCAGGAAAGCAGGTAGCGATATCGTGACATGTCGCGATTTCGCGACATGTCATGATTTCGTGGCCGGGAAGGTGAACAGGCGGACTTGCAGTTTTGTCGGGTTCTTTCGCAGAAAAGCGTTACAGCAGGCGCAGAAAATGCGTGACACGTGGCGTGCAGGTGTCAAACTTGCAGAGGCGTTACATGCAGAGATGAATTTCGAAGCGTTTCCAAATTTGAGCGTGAATCAAAGCGGGAAAAAGCAGGAATTTGAGGGGTCATGTGCAGGAAGGTGAAATGAAGCGACAGAGAAGATCGAAGAGCCGCGTCAAACATTATAAGACCATAATTGCAAATCGAAGAGGGGGTTGGAAATTGCCGAATACGGAGTTGCAGAGACAAGAGCTTTGTGCTATTCTGGGCCCGTACTTGGGCAATTTCCTTCTTTTTGTTCTGGGATTTTCTTTTACACCTGGAACATTTTTGAATGTAATCGAAATATTCTTTAATACAAAATACAGAGAGTTGGCATCTTTTGGATGAGAAAGAAGGAGTTACTTCTGCATGCATGATTTAATGTCTAT
Organism: Wollemia nobilis; assembly: GCA_028583015.1. NCBI lineage: Eukaryota > Viridiplantae > Streptophyta > Pinopsida > Araucariales > Araucariaceae > Wollemia > Wollemia nobilis. Next base: position 9,288,775 of record JAQPPZ010017095.1, read on the forward strand.
CTTTCCCTTCCAGATTTCTTAGGTTTTTAGGTGAAGTTAATGCAAGATCTCTTGGTTGCTTCAATGCCTATTTTCTAGAATTACCATGAAACCCTCGAGACTCGCACTTGGCCTATTTGGATTGTGTGGATGTGCAGGTTCATTAGGTTAGGTTGCATGTAGAAAGCCTCAGTATCTTCGGTTTCATCCGATTAATGACAACTTTCTAACTGTAATTTATTTTACGTTTTTATTTATTTTGCTTTGCTTTTCAAACCCATATTTTATTTTCAGCAGTTTAATTACTGTGTTTGAATAAATCACTAAAAATCCATCAGAATTAAAGATTAAAACAAATTTTATTTTAGAGTCCATTGCACTTTCAGAATTAAATAAACCACAGTGCCCCTTGTTAACATCCACTTGCAAACCCTAAGGTGTTCTTAGCATTTCATTTTAAACAACATCCTTGATAATCAATAATTAGCATAATAAGAACCTTGGAGAAATCATTTTTCTTTGCAAGCAGAGGATTTAGGACTCGGATCCTACAGGAGAGTGTGTTTTCACAATCGGGTTAAAACACCACTCAACACTACGAATACGGGATCTGGATTTGGGGGATGCGAGGCGGGAGCTGGGGGACGCGCTGCAGGAGAGGGATCTCCTATGGGTTGAGCTGGCAGAGCGGGATAGGGTTCTGGCATAGCACGACGATGCGGTGTCATACTATCATAGGCTAGAGGCAGAGTGGTGTCGACACTGGATAGAGTTGGAGAGGGATGTCATCCGCCTTGGTGGGCGACTTCCTGAGCCCTCGGTCAGTGGATCTTCACACCGGACGAGGGATAGTGCGACTGAGCAGTCAGCATCATCTCGTCGTTGATGATTAGATGAGGGAGGCAATAGCAGGCATGATGCGGGGGTTGGCAGTAGCCGCCCTACAGGGTCCCATAGGACCCACACCATGGGGGATAGTTCTCGTCGCACTGATCCTACGTGATTATGGTGGTCGATGCTTTAGGATGAGTTTTTGGATATGATTGCGGGGTCTGAGGACCAGTTTTGTAGCCTGCGGGCATTTTTTTTTTGACGATATATATATATACCGATTTTATTATGGTTTCTTAGATGTGATGATTTGATTTTTGTTATGCATGATGGCTAATGACTATGGATGTATGCATGTTTATTTATTTTGATGAATGCTTATGTTATGATGAATGCAAATGTTTTTGATTTCTTTTTGATATGTAAAGTGAAATTGATGAATGATATTTGTGGTGATTGGTTACGACACCATAGGCTGTTTAAGACGCTCTTTAATTCATTTTTAGGTGATTGCTATGATGTATGGCTCTTGTATGTATACATGTGGTTTTCTCTTTTTGTATTTTTTGATGGTATTGTAAGGATGAAAAGTAGCGCAGTTGGTTTATAAATGTAGCTAAGGTTTTCTGAGACTCAGACAGTTTTAACTCACTAGCCATGACTGTACTTTATCTTACAAGACTTTTAAACAAGGTATGAATCAGACCTATTTTTGACCAAGCTATTTCACATCCCTGTGTGTGCAAATGAGTTCATTATTGTGGTATTTATTAGGATACCGCCAGTGCCAGATGGGCTTTCAACCGAACCTATACTGAGGATCACCTAATTAGCTCCACTAACTCCTTTGTTGTATTTAGTCAGATTAATCTGCGGTGTTATCCAAGATGCCATAAGCTAGCTCATCCACATGCAAACATTGATCTGTACGCAAGTTAATGTGACAGATATATCATCATGGGAGAGGTTTGCTACCAATTATCGATAGGCTATCAACCGAATTGGTACTGTGGCTTGCCTTATGACCTTTTAGAATGCTGAGAGTTCCAGGGATTCAAGTTCCACTCCCTTCTTTTCTTCAATTGTATTGGGATACTTGCTCATTTGTAGTTATGAGATCACTGTTTATTTTGATTTGTTTTTCTTTTGAGCAAGGGATTGGGGATATGGAGTGACAAAAATCACTATTGCTTGTGCCTTTTGATGTGTGCACTGTAGGATGTCAAATTTTAGAGTTTTGACGTTTTGCAAATTTTTTGATGTTTTCAATTATTGAGAACTTTAGGGATTCTTAAGGAATTGGGTAGGGAGGATGCTTGTCCTTTTGCCAACTCTCAGCATTCTTGGGGTCATTCGCATAGGGGGATGAGCAAGATAACCGTTTCACTTATGGTGACCTAGATTACTGTGCAGGTTTCATCTTTCTTTCACACAACTCTGGAATTGTTTAATGTGTTTTGTTTGTGTTGGGATGTTACGTAACAAGGTGTATTTCAAGTATGACTCTACCTTCGTAAAATCTGTCTGACTTGATACAGTACATGGCTAAAGAGCAAAGTGATGACTGAATCACGAAAAACTTTTGATACATTAAAAGACCACTAGCTCTAGTTTGGTAAAAGCAATGCATGGTGTTTTTGTTGTTTTTGTATTACGGAACAGTGGGGAACAAGATGGACTAGCAGAGTAATTACAGCCTATGGTGCCTTTTACCTGTACGACCACATGGATGCAATGCTTAATGCAGCTACATATTTTTGTATTTTTGATGGATTGATTTTTGTGAATATGAATATGAGGTGCGAGAAGAGCTCTCGATTGATGAATTTGAGTATGCCTAAATATGAGATGCAAATTTTTGGTTGTTTTTGATTATTTTTTTGATTTTGACCAAGTGATTGTGGACATCCTTGGAGCATTTTTGTGACCAAGTGATTGCGATAATCCTTGGAGATTTTTGGGTGACCAAGTGATTGCGATAATCCTTGGAGATTTTTGGTTTGACCAAGTGATTACGATAATCCTTGGAGCTTTTGGGTTTGACCAAGTGATTGCGATAATCCTTGGAGCTTTTTGGGTGACCAAGTGATTGCGATAATCCTTGGAGCTTTTTGGTTTGACCAAGTGATTGCGATAATCCTTGGAGCATTTTGGTTTGACCAAGTGATTGCGATAATCCTTGGAGCTTTTTGGTTTGACCAAGTGATTGCGATAATCCTTGGAGCTTTTTGGTGACCAAGTGATTGCGATAATCCTTGGAGCTTTTTGGGTGACCAAGTGATTGCGATAATCCTTGGATCTTTTTGGTTTGACCAAGTGATTGCGATAATCCTTGGAGCTTTTTTTGGTTTGACCAAGTGATTGCGATAATCCTTGGAGCTTTTGGTGACCAAGTGATTGCGATAATCCTTGGAGCTTTTTGGGTGACCAAGTGATTGCGATAATCCTTGGAGCTTTTTGGTTTGACCAAGTGATTGCGATAATCCTTGGAGCTTTTTTGGTTTGACCAAGTGATTACGATAATCCTTGGAGATTTTTGGTTTGACCAAGTGATTGCGATAATCCTTGGAGATTTTTGGTTTGACCAAGTGATTTTACGGATCCTTGGAGCATTTTTGGGATATGGCTCTCTTAGATATAAAATGGTCACAAATGACTGATATTCAAGGGTTCTGTTTCCTTGATACCATCAAGAGAAGCTATCCGATACGTCCCGGGTCCTATTTTGCTATCAATGACATATGGACCTAACCAATTTTTCGTGAACTTGTCCCTTAGGTGGGACGGCAAATTAGAGTTCTGCTGGTTTTCCTTCAAAACCAAATCACCAACCCGAAAGTCCCTTAGGTGAACTTTCATGTTGTAAGCTTTCTTAAGCCACTCTTGGTAGATACGTAAGTGCTTGAGAGCATTAACGCGTCATTCGTCAAGCAACGTAAGTTGGTCTAACCGGGCTCACCGCGCAGTGTCATCATCGATGAACTCCTGCATTGATATGCGAAGGGAAGGAATTTCCAACTCGAGAGGCATTACTGCCTCTGAGCCATACACGAGCGAAAATGGAGTTGCCCCAGTTGGCATCCGAACGCTAGTGCGGTAAGCCCAAAGGGCAAGTGGGATTTGTATGTGCCAATCCTTGTGACTTTCTGCGACTATATTTTTAAGGATGGCCACTAGTGTTTTGTTTGATGCCTCTACTTGCCCGTTTGCTTGCGGATAATAGGGCATTGAAAAGCTGTGCTGAATTTTGTACTTTATGGTCAAAGCACGCACGTCTTTGTTCTTGAATGATGGCCCATTATCCGATATTATTTTGGATGGAATACCAAAACGACATATGATGTTATGCAAGATGAACTCCACAATGCGGGGTCCTTTCGTTGAGGTTAATGGAATTGCTTCCACCCATTTAGTAAAATATTTTGTGGCCATTATGATAAACGTGTGAAGGCCTGATGATGCAGGGGAGATCTTTTCGATTAGATCGAGGCCCCACTGCGAAAATGGCCAAGCATACTGGACTGTCTGTAGGGCCTGGGAAGGTACGTGCATCAAATTGGCATGGTGTTGACATTTCACGCACTTCTTGACATATTCACAATAATCTCACTCTAAAGATGGCCAATAATAGCCCATGCGGAGAATGCGCTTTGCAATGGCCATACCACTAAAGTGGCCACCACATGTATCGTCGTGCGCTTGGGCGACTTCCCAAGTGGACTCTTGCTTGTCCAAGCAACGAAGAAGAATCCCGTCATAGCTACGACGATACAAAATGTCTCCTATCAAGACATACTTAGTCACTTTCTGCTTGAATGTTCGTTTTGCGGCATGCGTCAATCCAAAGGGAAGATTACCTAACTTGAGGTAATCTTTGATGGGTAAATACCAGTCCTGTTGATCGAAAACCTCGACAGTATGAATAGCCAATCCCTTTTGAAGTTCTTCCCTAACAAATGCTGAATGGGATAGAACTTGTAAGAATAGCGTTGTGTTGCTATTAATGGGAGTGGGGGAAAACAAGGACCCCCAGTTGGCACGTTTCAGATGGTCTTAGATTCGAAAGAACCTGTCTGAGGAAGGTTCAATCTGGATCATGTGGATTCCTAGCATCAAGTCTGAGCCCAAAGGGAAGGTTACCTAACTTGAGGTAATCTCTGATGGGTAAATACCAGTCCTGTTGATCGAAAACCTCGACAGTATGAATAGCCAATCCCTTTTGAAGTTCTTCCCTAACAAATGCTGAATGGGATAGAACTTGTAAGAATAGCGTTGTGTTGCTATTAATGGGAGTGGGGGAAAACAAGGACCCCTAGTTGGCACGTTTCAGACGGTCTTGGATTCGAAAGAACCTATCTGAGGAAGGTTCAATCTAGATCATGTGGATTCCTGGCGTCAAGTCTGAGCTTGCACGCTCCATCACGGATTGCGATAAGGTTTTGACTTGGATAGTTGTCATATCACCGAAAAGGTCTTGCAGGATTAGCGACCCCAAGGAGGCCATTGTGTCCGCAAAACGATTCGATGATCGAGGGAGTGCCTCGATGTCATACCACTCAATTTTTGCCAAGAATTTGTCCACAAGGGCTTTATAGGCCTTCAGGACTGGGAATTTGCATTGATATACCCCTTTGACTTGATTGACTATTAACAGTGAATCACCAAAGATATTCAATCATTTGATGTTCATGGCGATTGCTGTCTGAAGACCTAGGAGCAAGGCTTCGTATTCTGCATTATTGTTGGCGCCTTTGGAAGTTTAATTTAAATGACAGGGGTATTGGAGCACCCTGCGGTGTGAAAAATACAATTCTTGCGCCACCACCTTGCTCACACTTAGAACCATCGAATAATAGGGTTATGTTGGCCTGTGACTCAGGCTCATCAGAATCTAGCAATTCTGAGACATGGAAGACCCCATCATCGGGTAGTTCTATGACTAGAGGCTGATCGTCTTCAAGAGGAGCCTCTGCTAGTTGATTGGCTATGACTTGTCCTTTGATAGATTTTTGTCCAATAAACTCTATGTCAAATTCCGTCAACAACATGATCCATTTCGTTGTGTGACTACTGTGATAAGTACGACTCATCATGTATCGCAATGGATTCTCCTTAGACACAACATACGTAGTGTTGCTCAGCATGTAGTGGTGTAGCTTTTTGGTAGCAAACACCACTACCAAGAATATTTTCTCAATGTATGCATAGTTAAGTTCGTAACTGACCAGGATGCGGCTAAGATAGTAAGTAGCCTGTTCTTTGTGAAGTTCATTCTTCTGGGCTAGCATGGTGCCCAGTGCCACCTCAGTAGCTGAGATGTATAAGTAGAATGACACTCCTGGTCTAGGTGGTGCCAATACTGGCGGCGAAGCCAAGTATTGTTTTATTTCATCAAAGGCTGACTGGCACTCGTCATCCCAATGAAATGTGACCCCCTTGTGCAATAATTTGTTCATGGGTCAGCATTTGTCAGATAATTGCGCTATGAAGCGTTTAATCGACGTGACCTTTCCTTGCAGACTTCTGAGCTGCTTGATAGTAGGTGGGAGAGCCATTTCAAGGATTGCCTTGACTTTCTTTGGGTCCACTTCAATGCCTCATTTTGAGACTATAAAACCCAAGAGTTTTTCAGATGTGACACTGAATACGCACTTCTTAGGATTCAGTCTGACCTTATGCTCTATGAGGCGATCGAGAATCTTTCTTAAGTCATCGAGATGATCTGAGTGCAAAAGAGACTTGGCTAATAAATCATCCATGTAATCTTCTAGAGTTTTGTGCATGTAATCATGGAAGATATATGTCATGGCATGCTGGTATGTAGCTCCAACATTTTTAAGGCCAAAAGGCATGACCTTATAGCAAAATGTCCCCCATGGCATTGTGAACGCCGTTTTAAGTTGATCTTCAGGATTGATACGAATTTGATTGTATCCTGAGAAGCCATCCATTAGGGAGAGCATTTCATGACCTGTTGTAGCATCTACTAGCGTGTCAATGCTCGGCAAGGGGAAATCATCCTTAGGAATCGCTTTGTTTAGGTCTCAAAAATCGGTGCATATGCGAATCCTCCCGTCGGGCTTCTTGACGGGAACCATGTTGGACAGCCATGGCGGATAATCCACGCAGATGACAAACTGTGCATCCAATAGCTTTTGTAATTCATATTTTACCATCAAGGCCACTGTTGGGTGCATTTTGCGTAGTTTTTGCTTTACAGGATTAATTGTCAGATCAAGTGTTAAATTATGCGTGACTAGCTGCGGGTCTAGTCCCGACATATCCTTGTATGACCATGCAAAAACTTCCTTCTTCGCTTTGAGAAGGGTGATATAATTGTCTTGCTATTCGGGGGAAAGACTTACCCCCAGCTTGATAATCTGTGGACTCGTTGGGTCTAAGCCGATGTCTACGTCAGTCGTTTCCTCAACTGACATGTGGGATCCATCCTCCAACTGATGTGGAGTTGGGATCAAATGGATATCATTAGCTGAGTTTAGATCTATGTTTGGAACCTCGGGTCCCTCTTCAGCTTGAAAAATATCTTGAGTTGTCCTTGGGGTGGAATGAAGCATTTCACCAAAATACCAGTACTCTGATGGCGATAAAGGTGAATTGACATGATCCCAATTGATGGCATCTATGTCTAGATGCAATGATTGTGATGGATCGGCCGGATTGCGGATGGGTGCGGTCAAATCAATGGAGATCATGTGGATGGAATGAATTTGGTCTCCAGAATCGTGGGTGTGATAACTCGATTCTTTTAGATGCTCCCTATACTCTGGATCTGGCTCTACGGGAATGGGCACGAATGGATCTTCCCTAGGTGTGAATTCATCCTTATTTGCAAAAAGGATGGCAGGGTCTTTTCTCGGCACTGATGTCATGATAGGATCTCGAGGTGGATGATGATCATCTTGAATTTGGAGCCATGGGTCCAACACTTGGTCCCACCTTGCAGGGTCTACCCACCATTCATGCCCTAGCAGTATGCCCATCTGTCCCATTAGATATTCATGAGTTAAATGGCAGTGATGCCGTCGTGCATGTCTGAGATAGTCCATCTCAGTCTCATATTCTGAATCACTTTTGGAGACCCAAAAATCTTCATCCTCTTCAGCAACTGTTATTTGCGACGTTGAGTGCTCTCCTTGTTCCAGTAAGTTAATCTAGTCTCCTTGCGGTTGTTCCACTCTTGGTGGAGGGACCTGACTCTCTTGACACTGTATTGTTTCATCTAGAACCTCTAAGGGGAACAGTTTCAGAAAGATGTCCGATAGCCGTTGATGTTCTCTTTGAGGATTACTGTCCGAACTTTCACCTCTCTCTAGCAAAGGAGAGGGATTATTGTTGTTGCCAAGGGTGTTTGTTGGCCACGGGAGGTAATCTCCCAATGTGTATTCTGTATTTGGATTGGCATAAGGATCTAATGCCAATCTCCCCTTGTTGCCTATTTCTAGGCCTTGCATATTTTCAACCAAGATGTCTAAGGGTAGGGGGTGGTTGAACCCTACTCCTGACTTGTCATATGGCATCTGATATCTTGGTTGGCAAAGGACTTGCATCCCTTGCTCATATCTGCCTAGCCCGTATCCATGCCAATTGCATTGGCCGAGATATTTTAGGGCAAAATATGGGTTTGATAGATAGTTGATGTTTTCAACAAAAGGCTCTTCATCTGCTTCCTTTTGTTGGCATGGTTCAAGACCATGATCAAGGCCCCCATACACGAAATTCATCTGGTTTGGAGGGTAGCCTAGAGGAACAACTGTCCCTATGGGAATGTGAGGTCTTCCCATGTCTTATACTGACTCCAATGCTGGCGTCGCCACAACATTTTGCACTAAATATTACCCCAAGGCCCGTACTGGCCATTTCAATAGTGATTGTTGATGATTGGGTGGGAGGAAACGGTAGTCCTTCCTGAGTCCATTCCATGTTTGGTGGTTCAGGAGTCTTAGTTTCTGTTGTGCTCGGTGTTTCCTCCATTGATACCATTGAGATTATGGGAAACCTTTCTTCTAAGGGTTTAACCTCTTCCATGATCTGTTTTCCCTTGTCCTTCTGTTTGGCCATGATAGGTGGCGTTGATGATGAAGGAGCAGATGATGAAGTTTCACCTGGCTGGGATTTTGCCTTGTTGGTCACCAGTGGTGCCTGTGGTATTGAACCCTATTTAGATGGATTTAACTGGAAATCCAAATGCGTTGAAGGGAGGGTCGATTGAGGTATAAATTGTACCACATTGCAATACTTGAAGGACTCTAAGTCCATTGGGACTACATGTATTTATCTTTCATAAGCAATACTTTAAGCACTAGTGGGCGATCGAAGGGACACACTTCATGTCCCTAATCCAAGGCCATCCTAGCAGTATATTATAAGCCATATCGCCTTCTAACACATGGCACAGTGTAGGTATTGATTTTTGTCCTACCTGGACAGGCAGAACAACTGTGTCGACTATCGAGCATATTGCATCATTGAAAGCTCACAGTGTGTATGTGGAGGCTATGATGTGAGAGGCTGGCAGCTTCAAATGTTTTAAGGCTGCAGTGGTAATGATGTTACTGGACGAGCCAGTATCTATCAACACCCTTTTGTACGAAATCCCGTTGACCCGTGCGATAACGTGCAGGGGTGGATCTGCCATGTCATTCGATATCATTTTTACCTCGTCTTCTTTGAATGTGATGACCGACTCCGTACATTGTTTCACATGTCCCATGAAGTTGTTGAAAGAATTTTCTTCGTGAGGTTGTAATTTGATGGCTTTTAAAATGTCCATAAGAGCTTCCCTATGGGGTGCTGACTGTTGAATAAGCTCGTAAATGGACAGCCTAGCCGATGTGGTCCGCAAACTCTGCGTGAGTTTGGTCCGTATCATGATTTCGGGTCTAGGTGGAGGCAACTGCGTTGGGCGTTGTTGAGGCTACGATGTTGTCGAAACTTCCTTTGTAGCTACCTCGGGGGCAACTACTGGGTATCTTCTGTTCCTTGTCACTATGCTAATCATTCCCACAAATCCCTGCATGGGAAGATTCTATCGCACCTCATTAATCTGGAGTGGTTTTTCCTGTGCCTCGTGGGCAGGCAAAGGGTCCTTGAATACCCCCATTTGTTGGTTGTTTGGCGCTATGGGGTTGTCCACGGCCAATGTTCTATTGTCGATCAAATCTTGGATTAGTTCTTTGAACTTCTAGCATCCATTTAAGTCGTGTCCTCTACGCCTATGGAATCTACAATACAATTCCTCTCTGTATCCCCTAGGCTTAGGAGCATTAGGGTCTATATTTTGAATTTTTGGCAGAGTGACTAAATTTGCCGCTGACAAGCGATCAAATAGGGAGTCCCTGGACTCCGTGTAAGGGGTGAATTGTCACCTAGGGCAACACTGTTGATTCTGCTCCTATCTTCTATTATCTCTTTCATAAGCAGGAGGCACTGCCTGGTAATTAGCCTTTTGAGGCTGCATTTCTTGCACCGACGCGGGAACATTTATCGCAACTTGGTTGACTATAGCATGTTGTGATTGTGTTGCCCTGGTCTTAGTGGTTTTATTCCACTCTTTCTTTTTAGGCTTGGCGATTGTGCATTCGCCTATCTTAATATCTTTTATAACTTTGGCTTGCACCAAAGCTTCTTCTAAGCTGTCGTATTGTCACAGCAACAATAGACCAAAGATTGATTTTAAGAAACTTTTTGCAAACATCTGCGTGAGATCAGACATAGGGGGACATTAGGGTAACTTAGAAATCAAAGCTCTCCATCGATTCCCATATGCTGCCATTGTTTCTTCCTCAAATTGCCTGAGGCTCGCCATATCACTTAGTGATGCCTTCTTCCTTGTGCTGAAGGCAAAGCGTTCAAGAAACACATCTACTAATTGATCTAGGTTGCTTATACTATTTTTGGGTAATTGTGTGAACCAATCCGAGGCAGGGCCTGCGAATGTGGTTATGAATGTTCTAAGCAACAATGCGTCATTATCTTGGATGTCGAAGCATTGGCTTAGAAATCTTGTAATGTGTTCTTGTGCGTCCTCTTCACCCTTAAAGATGGCCAATTGAGGCAACTTGAAGTGCTCGGGGTAAAGAGGTGTAGGCACTGAGGGATGCACCGGATTACTGCGGAGTTGACGTAATGTGGGTTTTTGATGCCCAGTAGCTTTTGTCTCCAAAGACTCCAAATGCTCTAATAGCGCTTGGTATGCATCGAAAGATTTTATTTCTTCCTCTCTTGTTCACTCCCGTTGTAAGTTATGGTAGACTGGAGGCCTATGAAGCGGTGGCCGAATGGCAACCCCTTTTGCCTTGATGGGGAGTTTCAACATATTCTACGTCTGGTTCATACTCCTTGTAAAATTCTTGAGGAGTCTCTGGGCAAAACCTATGACCCTGATCGAGTCCTCACTGAAGGTACCCATCATTGTTTCGGGGAGTTGCCTCCCTCTCGAGTCTATGAGGTCTCGGTGGCAAAGCTTGACGAGGTCGTGGAGACCTATCTTGCACCAACAGATTATGCCTCTCATATTGTTCGACTCTTTGGGTGTGAGGGGTTGGCTCCCTCTCAGGTAGTTCATAGCGTAGCTCATCCACTTCGTGTTGCATGCGCTCTCTATCCAAGTGGTGTCGATACTCTATCTCCTGATGACTTTGTTTAAGCCGCATGATTTGGGCTTGATGGGTGGCATGTTGGGTGACTATCGGGTCAATTTGGTCTACCCTATTTTTCTTAGGAGGTTCGAATGTCCCTCCTATGTGTTTGCCTCAGTTTTGATGATCTAAAATTTCAATGGGTCACTTCCCTCTGTCGAGGTAGGCGGCCTGTACTCGAGGTTCTAGCCTCAAGGGGTGATCATGATGTCCAGCTGGTGCGGAAGTGCAAGGTTCCCGTGTTGTATGTTGTTGTCCTTGAGGAATGCGATGATCTTCCTCACGCTCCCTCTCATAGGTGTGAAGGGGGCGGGCGGAGTTAGCTCGCCCTGTGTAAGGAGCCCTACGCTCTGGATTTTGTCTCTCTATTCTGATGGGAGGTAAGGAAGGGATACCATATCCACGTTGTCCCTCCAAATGGATAGTGTGCCTCTCTAGCGCTCCATCGCGCTGTGGCCACTCATGTCTAACCTCAGAAGGTGATTCTCTATTTACATCAAGTTCTACATGTAGGGCATCTTCCCGAAAGGGGCTACTTTGAATGGGCATACCCCACCAAGGATTCTGAATCGGATTCTTTTGTAGGCCAGATCGATAAGGCGGTATGACCAAGTCCTCAATATTGAAGCGAAGGCGACTTGTGCCTGCTTCTTGTGTACCTTTCAGAGCTTCTGCCCTTGATTGGGCTTGGCTATGGGTGTACACCATTGCGGTGCTTCTCTACTATCTAAATAGATTTTTTTTATCTCGTTTATGATGATTTTTCTTTTTTTCTACACTAAGCAGAAATGAACATACGCATACACAAACCGTGATTATCTCTTTTAAGGATTATTGGTGTGTCCTAGACTGGTTTAGTGCATTTTGATGTTTTGTTTTGTTTTTGAATGTTTTTGAAGAACGTTTAAATGCATAATGAAGGCTCATATAACTCCCAAAACGGTCGCCCCTTCAATATACCAACCAGGTCGATATACCAACCTCTCTATATACCCGCCCTTACGAGAGGGAGACTATAGGTACGTGAGAGCAGAAGGTACATGGTACGTAGGTGGTACGGAAGGGGGATTGTCCTGTTAATGGCACCTACCATAGAAGACTTATCCTCGTGCGCATGGGAATCACCCCAGCGACACTCGGTCAGCTTTCGTCAGGATTTACGCCTAACAATAGTTGACAATCGGGAAATGGATGCAAAGCTAAGCCAAGGTGGTGATGAACCCACCGTTGGTCTTGCTCAAGGGCTGGGGTCTTACGACCAGCTCCTTGGTTTAAAGTTGTTGCGTGATGTGTGTGTGATTCATTTTATTTAGCGAAAATGAAACAAGCATAAATGAATTTTCCTAATGCAATGCAGGATTAAATGAAAACAATTAAAGAAACAGAAATAGAAACAGAAAATTTAACAGAGATCATGAAAATCCCTACCTCTTCTCTGCTTGGACCGGTTCCTTCTGAAATTTTGCTCTGAAAATCTACAGGCAGGAATTCGTCCCTTTGTGAGGCAAATTGCAGAACAGAATTTGTCCCTGCTAGAGACGAATTTGAATTCATCTCAGGGTCAGACAAATTACAGTAAAGAATTCATCACAGCCAGAGACGAATAGCAGTCTGCAACAAAAAAATGTACCTGTCAAGCACAAACACAAAAATTTAATCAGTTTCTGTGATTTTAAAACCAGGGGACAGGATCGCCACTGAAAGCACGAGATTTCGGGCAAAGGAAACACTAATTGCGATGCATTCAAAATCAAATACGCTTAAGTCCTAGAAATGTAAAAAGCATGAAATGAAAGAGACGCATATAAATGAGATACAAGCAAATGGAGAAAACACAGCCCTTTCATTAAACTTTCTTGATCTCTGTTACAAATATGCCTCCTCCCTTTTCAGGGGCTAGGAGCGTTAAAAGAATTTGATTACAATCGAGACTTAAGGTTCCTCTTTCCGCGTGCCCACACTTGAGATGGGCGGGCCAAGATGATGCCTCCGCTGATGTTGATGAGTCCTTAACCTCTGTTTCTCCTCATACGAACAAAGAAACAACAAATATGTCAGTAGCACCTATTGGAAATAGTAAGTGTTTGTTCTCTAAAATCGCCAAAAGATGCATGTAAATAATTAGCCAAATCGATAGACAAAATGACTCTAAATGACCTGAAAACCTGATAGAGGATAGAAGACATCACTAGAGGGCCACTGCCATTGAAACAATCGGCCAATCTACCTTCAACTGGAATTCGTCCCTAGGCAGGACGAATTCTGACTGCAATTCGTCCCTGGGTGGGACGAATTCTACTGTGTTGGAAAAGCTGAACTGACATCGCTCCAATGTCAACTCCCGAGACCTACAAAACACCTGAAAACAAGGGGGTTATGTAATTGGGGCCATTTTGGGACGACCCAGATGGTCGGATTCTCCCAATTTGGCCTCTATCCTTGGGAATTCGATATCGCCACCTGCAAGTTAATGAAACAACAAAGCGACACAAAGCATGATAAAATCTGATCAGACTGTTATGAAGTTGAAGCTATGAATTAACCAAACATAATAACATGAAATGCAACCTGAAACAATAATCTAGAATGCTTTTAAAACAAAACTTAGAAAGTGCGGGGGTGCCCAAGTGGGCCTCCCACCGTTGGCACTTGATCTTGGAGCCAATCCACTAGGGATGGGCCCAAAACCTCTTAGGATTGGGATGTCTACAAATTGGTTGATTCAGGTGTCCATATGTTGTGTTTGGGTCAGATTCAAGATTCCAAAAGCCACCCAACAACCTCCCTTGCAAAAGAGATTGGTGGATGTGAGAAGGTGAATCAAAGGGGATGCAAGTGGGTGTTCAACTCGGCAGCACTTTGTTGCTTGAAATCTCCTTCAACCTGTATATTTTGGGTGAGAAAAGTCCCACATTTTATAGACCCATGGGGTCTCTTTTGAGAGGGAAGCATAAGCGCCATGTGTTGGTCATAGGTGCCATGTGGCGGTTATGTCTTCCCATGAGGGAGGAGAGTCCTCCATGACTTGGGATTTCATAACTGCCCTTGTGACAGTCCTCTAACGGCCTATTTGTCCACCCACACACGGGTGCGAGGCAGGAGTCATCAACTGACTGTCCTAGGCTGCCACTTGGCACCATTCTTCTTTTTGCCCGTTAAACTCAGAATTCGTCCCTACCAGAGACGAATTCAGAATTCATCCCTGGGTGAGACGAATTCCGGTTAGTATTCGTCCCTGGGTGAGATGAATAGTGAGCAAAGTGTCTAAATGTGCCAAATTGCTTCTTGACCTTACAAAATTGCTATGAAAGTGGTTAAGACCACTGTTTGACCTCTGAGGGCTGCCCTGGGGGCTGTGTTTGTCAACGCGATCAGTGTTTGCAGTCACATAATCAGATTGGTGCTATTTTGGTGTCTACAGTACCTTTGCCCTCCCACTGGGTATGTGGTTCTCCTCATGGTATGTTCCTTGTGGAGTCATTGGTAATTTTTAAATTTTGAATTCTTACTATTGAAGTGATGCAGTGGGAATGAGATTAATCCCTTTGTTCTTCAAAGTAGAACTTCCTTGGTTCTATCTAGCCCTTTTTTTCATTCCTATTGTCTTCTCTTGTCTCTTCCGTTGTTTCATTGGTTCATCCTTTGGGTTTTTGTTTGTGTTCTTTGGTGGTGGCCCTATGGGTTATCTCTTGTAAAATGTTGTGGGGTTTCTTTCAAAACCCTCTTTTCCTTAATAGCATCAAAAAATATAGAGCTTAGCAATATTGAGTTCACATTTTAAGTCAATTTTGTAATATTTTGAGAATAATAATCAACTTCTAATTTTACCTTATCTCTCCTAATGAAGTAGGCTTTAATGGTTGGATTTATTTTATCTCCTTAATATGAGTATGAGATAATTTTTACCATTTAATTCCAACTCTATATGCAAGCAATAGATTTGCTTCTCTATTCAATAGATTAATTTTCTAAATTCCAATTATATAGTTTGAAGTAGTATGCCTTATAACTCCCTATCTTTGGAATATTAGAAAATAATTATATTTGCAAATTAGTATTGAATTAATCAAGGTTGACAACCTTATATCTCCTACTTGGTTATTTGTAAATATCTATAATTATTCCTTCCTTTGTTAGGATTCCTTTCTTGCTTCCTAAGGTTGTTGTTTTAATTATCAACCTTATATTTAACACCTTATAACTCCAAATTATAGAAAGCAAATAATTGAATGATATACTTATCTTTCTTCTATGTAGATATTTGGGATGGTAGTGAGTATTAAGATGCTCTCACTGGTCAGTGATGATGTACTCGATATTGATTTCCTTGATGATAGTAATGTTGGTGGTTTTTCTCTTCCTTTGATAACATTGAAGTAGACTATTTTGCTCTTCCTTGTAAGTGGTTTTGATCTCCCTTGATGGCAGTAATGTAAGCTCTTAGATGGTGTTGTATTACCCAAATATTCAATGCTTGATGAGCACTGTAATCATTGATCAATGATAGGCTTGTAATAGATATCCTTTGACTCCTTGATGTCATGATTTTAATGCACCCTTGTTGTAGCTTCAACACACTTTCCTCTAACTTTGCTTACACTCCCTTACACTTGCTTCAAGCTCACTTGGTGTTCGTTGTAATTGCATGGACTTGGGTGCTTATGTAGCTTATGTTCTCCTTAGACTTGCACCCACGTGTTGCTAGCTTGTGAAGCATTATAGTAACACTTTAATATTTGAATAACACTCTTTCTTCCTTCGATTGGTGAGCAATGATGAATATGCTCATAATGATGTATTTCAACATCCAAGGTTTAGACATTATCTTGGGCATTTTCTTTGTGAGCATTACTAAATGCTCTATTGCATATGACAAGTGGTGGCCTTCTCTACTACATGTATGCTCTCTCCAACATCTATTAATATTTTATAAAACTCCTTTGATAGCTACAACATAATTGTTTCCTTGCTTCTCAATGCTTTCTTTAGGTGGAATAATATGCTTCCCTTCACAATATTGGCTCTTGGTTTGATGAGGTCGGTTCTATGGTGCTATTTGACTGGAAATTTTCCATGGTAATGCACCTCTTTTGATAGCAAAATAGCTCTCTTTTATTTGCTATAACATGATGTAGTGATTGCACTAATGCACTATCCTCTTGTGGCTTCAATTGCTTGTAGACATTCACTTCTAAAGATGTCAATATTGTGGATGATAGAATACCACAATGTGTGTTGAATGTTGAGCCCTTTGTTGGCTCATTCCTCATGTGCTTTCAACCTAGTATTTTCTCCTCATGGATGGTAGACTTTGAACCCTTTTGGTGTGGTCCACTTTAGGCACTTTTGATGGTGCTAATGGCCAATGTTGAGCTCCCTTTGATTGGCTCTTCAATGTTGATAATATGGCCTCTTGTAGATAGAATAATGTGCTATATTGAGTGTCTTAGGAAACTTGTATTTTTGTCTCCTTTTGATATAGTAATAGAGATAAGTTTGGTGCTCACATTCAAATCTGTGAAACCCTTTATTTGCACCTTAATTTTGAGATACTTCAAGTCTCTTCTTGCAGCTTCTATTTTTGATTTGATGGCTACCTTCTTCTTCTCCACTCCTTGGAGGAATTTTTATCTGCTTGGTGGCTTCTATAGGCCACAATATCTTGTAGGTATTGAGTTCTAAATAGTGTCTTTAGACACTTTGATATTTGCAGATTTTGTGCTCTTTTGGTTTTCTCCTCAAGCTAATAACCAATGCATATAATAATATTTAAGAGTAAATGAGTTAACCAATATAGAATAGTGCAATAGTAGTCTTACCTTATTGCTCCTTTAATGCACTAATAACTCTTAAAGAATGCACTTAATAATCTCTACAACTTCTAATTAAGAATAATGTCTTCTAAAGAATTCTTTCTTTAAAAGCAATCTGAACCTTGCACTACAATCAATATTGTAGGATGTAGTATTTTCTTAGATAGACAATAGGTAGATGATATTTTTCTTTCTATAAAATATATCCAACTCCTATTTTATTGTGTAGGTAATAACCTTAAAAGTAATTTCCTTCTGCACACCTTGAAGACTATATAATGCAACCTTCTTTTTGCAACTTATGAATTCTAATAATGGTGCTTTAATGGAACTGAATAATAACCCTAATCAAAGTTCAACTAATGAACCTATTTGCACCCAAGTTTCTTACCTTTACTGATCTGTAGATGAAGGATTGCAAGGTGATTTGATTCACCTTATTTTTACCTTGAAACTAGATGGATTCACAACTTTGCTTGACTATCTTCTACCTTCACCAAATTATAGCTCTCTAATGCTCTTGGCTTGCTACTTGATTCTGCAATGAATGAATTGATTAACCTTTAGGATGAACTCTATAACTCTAAAGTTTTGTAGCTAGTACCATTGTTATAATTATTGTATGTTTTAGCATACAATCTATCCTCTAAAATATGCCTTCTTAGCTCTGAAAGGTAATCTCCAAATCTCTTGGATTTGCTAGGCTTCTTCTATCTATGTTCTTCCTTCAACCTCCTTGTCAAATTTTGACTTCAAATAGGGCCTTCTTCTCAATATTCTAAAAGTCTTGAGGTCTTCATTGATCTTCTCTACAATTTGACAAACTACTTGTCAAATCCTTCTCCTTTGGGCTTGTTGTTAGATGGTGATAATTGTCCCAAATACTTTGCTATCACTAGCTTCTCCTTGGTAGTGAATTTCTCCAATGAGTTATTCTAGGAACTCCTTCGATGATGCTTCAATGAGCTTTGCAACAAGGCTCTCCAAGCCTTCTCCTTGTTTCTCCTTGAGACCTCTCCAAGGTCTTTAGTCTTGTAGCTTCTCTGGTCTTCTCAATGAGACCTTTCCTTCAACCTTCTACTGTGGAAGTGTTGGTAATGAGATCTCTCTCATGGATCTCTAAAATTTTCTACTTCTAAAATTAGGTATAGGACCTTGCTAGTCCTTCTTCAATATTCCAATATTGGAAGTTATTCAATGAGATCTTTTGTGGGTCTTCTTCAGCTTCTTCTAGAAGAATTCTTCAATATATTGTCTGTAATATTTTATGGAGATCACCAATATTCTATCTTCTTTTAGAATCTATTTTGGAGTCTCTTCAATCTGTAGTAAGGCTACTCTGGCCTTTTTCTTGTCTTCTACAATCTACTAGTCTTCAGTCTTCTATGGATATCACCAACCTCCAATCTTCTAGGACTCTTCTCTAGAGTCTCTTCCTTGAATCTGGAACAAGGCTTCTATGGCCTTTTATTCTTTTGTAATGTGTAGGTCTACAACAAGACTCCTTCAAGTTCTTGAAATATTCTCTTCTTCTATTTTTTGCTTCTAGTGCTAGATTGATTCTAAGAAGATATTATTCCTAGCTCTCTTGTAGGAAGCTTCCCAACTTTCTTGAATATCCTTTTCCTACAACAAAGTATTAGTATGATGAATCTAAATCTATCAATGATGAATCTTCACTAGTTGATTTGTCAATCTAGTGGAATGAATGTTGAGTCCTAGTCTTCACGATTTTTCTATAACTCTGTGGAAAGACTCTAGCCAAATGCAATCTCAAAAATTCTAGAACTAAGATTTGCTTCTCCTCTCTATCAACATTTCATGTAGCGGTGCACAATGGTAGATTTGGTTTGTAAAGATGCAATAGAATTTTGGCTTATAGTAGCTATAGCGATCCCTTGTGGATCTCCCTAATCCTATCAACCTACCATAGATTTGATACCATTGTTAGCTTTTGATAATGAAAGCTATGGGAGAATGCAATCATAGGATGCAAGATATGTATAAATGTAAGATAATGAAATTCTACAATAACATTGAAATATACTATTAATGGAAAGTGATAAAAATGTTACAATGTAGTATGGAGGAATGGATACTCTAGTACTGATGCTTAAAGAACTACATTGTACTCCATCACCAATATATATGGTGATCTACCCACTATATCTACTACTACCTACAATGATATATAATCACTCACTATGAGGTCCTTTATATAGGAATATGGATTCCTTGGCCAACACTCTACCTAGTTGTACAAGGGGGACACCTTGCACATTTATAACTTGCACATTGACACTTGTCATTTATCACATTGACACTTGTACATTTATTACATTGCTTGAAGTAACTAGCTAACTATCCACTAAGATAATATTCTACTCTAGCTATGTACCAAAGGTGGTACATTTACATGACCCAAATGATGTAATATACTCTAAAAAAACTATAGTTCCCAAGATCTAAACATAGAGTGGTTGTTAGAAGAAAATGAGTGGATATCTATTACTATTTTGTTTTCATATTTGTACATATGGTTGTTAGATAAATTCTATTATAGGAGCTCTATGAGTAGGAGATCACATTTTGTTGCTACTTGGGGTTTCTAATGTAGGAGTATTCAAGTGGGGTCATGGTTTTAGGTTTTGAGCACACAGTGATTGGTTTTGTACATAAGTTTTAGTGCACATGGTTATTGGTTTTGTACACATGGTTTTGTGCATGTCATATGCATGTGTTTTTTGGTTTTTTATATATTGTTTTGTGCACATAGTTTGTGCTTATGGTTGTTGGTTTTTTGCACATGGGTGTACATGGTTGTTGGTTTTTACACATGTTTATTATACACAAGGTTTTTGGTTTTATGTAAATAGTTTTCATTACTTTGGTTGGCTATAAAAGGGAAGAGGAATTGACAGCACTTTCCATATTGCAACATTGTTTCTCATTGTTGTAAGGTCATGAATGGAAATATTATGATTAATTCTAATGACCAAAAAAGGAATAGAGAAGGCTACAAGTACATAATAATAAAATAACAAATAAGAGATTAATAATGGAGTTGTAAAGAATCTAAGATGATCGTTAAAGTGGATAAGAAAAGGAGCAAATAGGTCAAGAAATAATTAACAAAGGATTAATAAGAGATAAATACTGTAGTAAAAAAGGATCCAAGATGACTAGCAAGGATAATAGAAAAGGACTAAACAAGGTCAATAAAGAATCGACAAGGGACTGGTAAGGTATTAGTAAGGGATTCAAAAAGGATCTATGGTGACTGGTAAGGTGTTGGCAAGGGCTAGCAAGCTAAAGCCACATTTGTGTTAGTGAAGAAACAAATTATGTAGTCTATGGTAATTATGGCCACTATGGTATTTGTGGTAGTCATGTTATTTATGGTACTCTATTTTATAATTGTGAATTCCATGTCAACTATGGCCATTGTAGAACTATGTAATGGTATATGTTGAAATACATATATCTATCTATATATCTATATAAATAATATTTTGTGTGGTGGCATGGAAAATATCTAAGATGCTTGAAAAGGTAGTATTTCATTAGATTGACTATGTTAAATAATTCAACTCAAATGACTATCATTATGAATAAGGATTTTAGAATATATATAAGTATATTCATGATTGTAAAATTGAATAAAGGGTCATTATGTATGAATGGGTAAGGGATATCCATGTGAGAATTGACCATCAATTTCTAAAAGATAAAAATTAAAATAACTTGTTTAAATTATTTTATAAATACATGAATCATAATAATGAATTTTTGGTAAAGGCTCAAAGAGATGAGAATATTCCATATCATAGAGATTAGATAGGTTTTTGATCTTCAATTTTTGGATTGGTAATAATATAAGTTCTAAAGATATGATTCTAGAGGGTAGGGGATCTGATAATTGGCCTATCAAACTCATTGATCTTGAGTTGGGGCTAAATAAGAATCTTTTTTTAAATTTCAACTTATGTAGCTTCAGGCTCCTAATATTCATGATTTCATGCGATGTTGTGGACCAATGGTAAACCTTCTCATGGCACCACTATGTATTCCTTTATGAAGTGGCTGGAATTCATTAAGCATAAATTGAAGAGGTAGAATAGTCTAAATTTTGGGAATATTTCCTTGGATAATTTGGAAGCTTGTATAAATATGGAAGAAGCTTCAAGGAATATCCAACATCATGGACTCATGAAGGAGCTTCTCATTGAGGAATTTGAGGCTGCAAAAGATCTTGCTGAATGGGAATTGAGGGAAGAAATTTTTTAGAAATAGAAAGCTCAAGTGGATTGGATTCAGGAAGGGGATAGGAACATGGTCTTATTTTTTAACTTAGTTAAGTCTCATCGTAATGGTAACCTAATTTTCTCTCTTGTGAATTATTAGAGTGCCCTTCTATCTTATTTCAGGGTTTATTTTAGAAGAGACTAGGAGGTATTTTTCCTCCCTCTTTAAGGAGGACTCTATCTTAGATGAAGAGGCTGAAAAGCTTATTCTAAAATGCATTCCATTGATTGTTTCTAGATAAATGAATGAGCATTTTATGGTTCCAATTTCCCTGGAGAAGTGGGAACATGTTGTCTTCAAGATGGAAAAATGGAAAGCCCTAGGTTTGGATGGATTCCCGATTGAGTTTTATCAAGATTTTTTGGAGTTAATAAAATTTGATATTCTAGAGGTGGTCCATGAGTCCCAAAAGAACAAACAAATTCTAAGGGCTCTAAATTCTACCTTTGTGGTGCTTATTTTTGAAAATAGAGAGCAAATTCTCTGGATATGTTCAATCCTATTTCTATCTGCAATGTTGTGTATAATATCATTACAAAAATTATTACCAAGAAGTTGAATATATGGTTATATTATAATAAATTTATTTGCATTTTTGAGGAGGAGGACTTTGATGAAATCCTAGTACCATCTAGAATCATTTAGTGGGGGCATATCATGGTTATTTGATTTACAGGATCATCAAATCCCCCATAATGATGATATCAACATGAATGCCATCAACAAGTGGGAAACATCATGTATAACAAGATGAATAATGGAGTGCTGGCAGTGCATATGCTAAGAAACAACACAATGATCTCCATGCTACTATTTTCTAGGGCCATCACTCTCTATTTCTTCATTGCATTACTATTTGGAAGGGTTTATCAAAGCAACAAAGTGGATTTGATCGGGAAGAAGGGCCCCATCAAGTTTTTATTCAAGACCATGTTTTTGTGTGCTTTATGGTGGTATTTTTTGCCATATACAGTACATGCATTATTATAGTCACATGGGCATTCTGATAACCATTTACTTGGTGGATTAAGAAGACAACAGTTACTGGTTTCACTCTATTAATGATTTCCCAGATAATTTCATGTGGGATGATGTTATTTTTGATCAAATTAAATAAACCTTAGAAAACAAATGCAAATGTTCACATGAATGCTGAATTACGCTTTAAATCAGTTGAGATGAATTAAGCGAACATGTCTATTTTTGTTATGGCATATTAACATTTGCATACAATTTCCATACACTATATATTATGAAATAAAATTTTAATCTAATCCTAAAATTACAAAACAATGTTAGTTAATAGCACATCATGCAGACAACATGTACCATGATTGCTTCATAAATGAAAATCATAATATCTACAATGTCATGCAAGGGATCAATACACCGTTGCGGACCTAGCTTGATTTCCCCTTAAAATATACATTCAAAAAGAGACGCCCAATAGTTGTGTATAAAATTTACCATAAATTTCTAAAATATGGAGATAATATACACAAGATAAGTTATTGGAACTACTAAGCTAAACAACACTCTAAAAAAACACTTACAAAAAGATCACCAAATGTAGTGAGAATACTTTTGGGTTATCCCCTATATTCCTAAGAAATAATTTCATTCCACATTAATACCTCTTCTTATGTGTGTCATCAAGGGATACATTTCCAATGTTGATAAGAAATGGGGATAGTCATATGTGTATCTGTTATTAGAAAAATTAGAAAGATAATATGCCTACATACAAACCAATGAAAAAATTGGAATAACATTGACGACACTTGAAAATGATTACGAGGAAGTGTATTTTAAAAATTTACTAAATAGTCCATCCAAATTAGAAGATAGTGGCACAATCACATCAGAATATAAATAAAAAAATATGATAAGGAACTGAATCCTATAATTGGGCTATGTGTACGAAGAGAACAATTTGGGCAGTATTAATCCAAGCAAATCATGTAAGCCATACTTTGACAACGTTACCGCACCGTTGTTGGTGAATGGATGACTATGCTGGTGAATTACAGAGTGGGGAATAAAAAAAACTTGTTGAAGTTAGACTTCATGTGGAGATTTATTACGAGCACCATCGAAGGAGGAAATATTAAGGTTTTGGAAACTCACATGTGGATCGAATAATAAATTTTTGTGAAAACCAACGAAGGCTAGAAATAAAAGAAGTAGATTGCCATTTGTTAAGTCATAAATGAAATTGGAAAGAAATGTCATAGTTCCGTTGAGGAGTCCGATATATAAAGAGTTGGTTTCTTGTTTCTAGTTCAAAGGAATACATTGTTGGAAGCTTTTCATTCCCATGTACCTGAAAACATCCCAGGGCTATGTTAAATGCAATGTGACCCACAAGGTCGAAGAGAAGGTATTCAAATGTTACTAACCCATACTTAAAGAAGAGCATGCATATGAAACAACGAAGGTTGTCAAGTTTGGTCAAATAAAAAAAATTACAACTATTATTTCAAAGTAATCTAGAGGCTAAAACTCAAAACACTAAAAATTTAATAATTATCACATGAAGAAACCCTATGCATAAAAGAACTAATTTTTATTCGAGAAGATTCAAAATTTTAGGCAGTAGAAAGCTACAATTAAAAGATAAACCACTAACAACTATTATGAGATGACCTTTATAATAATTTTTCCATCGCTTTGAGGACAAATCTATTTTTAGGAGGTGTGGCATGTTAGGATCCTATCCTTACCCTAATTATTAATGATAATATAATAATATATTGTATCCTATGGTTAGAATAATAAATAATATAATAATTAATTATAAGTTAATTATTATATTATAATATTAGGGTTAGGTAAGCATTGCAACTTTTCACTCATAACCCTAGAGTGGGTATAAGACATTATACAATTCTATCACTTGAGGCATCATTAAAATATACAAACATATATTATTTAGACCCATTGGAAGGATTTCCCAAACCAATGCTAAAGGTGATTTGTATCTAAAAGTGATTCTATTTATTTTAATATTATTTATTTCTCATTTATTAAGTTATTATGCTAGGAACCCTTGGTTCCTCCATGCATCTTTTAGGTAGTCATTTAGTTGTTCACTAGATATGGTAAAGGACCATGGGTATGGTTTAGGAAACTATCCATAGCAAATGCGATGTGAACACTCTTTTGGACTCTATGGAGGAGAAGGTATAGTAGGTCCTTGAAATATTTGGGGTTTGAGCAGACTCTTATCGCTTTAGGATGGATTATCAACTTAGCAAGAAAGTTAGGAGATATGGTAGGTGGAGGCTGCCCCCTGGAGGAGTTTTTAAAATTAATACTAATGGGTTGTCTAGGGGTAATCCTAGACATGCTGTAATTGGTGGTGTTGGGAGAGACTCTGTTTGTGTGGTCATATTTTTCTTTTTTATTTATAAATGTGTTCACTCCAATAATTATATGGAAGATCTTGTGATTGTCGAGGACTTGTAGAGGGGGTTTTCTCTTGGATGGCATAGGAGCATATACAAGTTTAAATATATAATTTTGGTTAATATTTTAAACTGTAAAAGTTTGGAGGATTTTAATTGGTAGTTAGCCTATGTGGAAATTTATATTTAAACATTAATGAAGAGTTTAAATTCATTTCCTTTGTGCACATTCCAAGGTAATGGAATGGGGTTGCTAATTATTTGGCCAAAAGGGATTCTGAGATTTCGAGTCCTTGGATTATGGATAACTGGGAGAGTCTCCCATATAAGGACTCTTAGTGCCTCTAGGAGTTGATCCACAAGGATATTCAAACTTAATATGGTTTTTTATTGCTATCTTATTTGGGTTTTGATCCTATTTGGTATTTTTAGCTTATTTTTTTGCTTACTTGAGCCCTAGTTGGGGGCTTCATTGTAATCTATAATATTATCTTCTTATCAATAATTTTTTACCCCTTTATTTAAAATAATGTAGGGGTTAAGTTTTTGGTCTGCTATTAGTAACAATAAGGCCTTAAATGCTAAAATGTATTGGAGAATTTTGTATAATCCAAATGCTCTTTGGGCTAAGAATATTAGTATAAAATATTTTGAGAATAAAATTCTTGAAGATCTTGTTCAGTATCAATTTCATACCAAAGGTTATCCCATTTTAGTGGCTCCTAAATTTGGTGAGGATTTGATTAAGAAAAAAATATTTTGGATCATTCATAATGGTCAATAGGTAAATTTTTGGATAGATTCTTAGGATGATCACCCGCCTTTGATAACTCAATTTCCTAATTGAAGGTCTTAGATGGAGGAGCTTAATTGAGCTAACTGGATAAATATTTCTAATTAATTTTGGTACCATACTATTAATTCATAGGTTGGTATATATTGGATCCCTATTGAGGACTGACCTATTCAAATGCTATAAAGGACAAGAAAATATATCCAAACCATCCTTCATATATGATATCTATCTTGGTCCCATGATAAATATTGTTTTTGATGGAAAAACACTTCTAAGGGTGAGTATTCAATTGCTCAAGGTTATTTGATCTTATATAATACTAATCCTAACCAATCACATGATATATTTACTTAGTTGTGGGTTCAAAATATCTGGACTAAGGTGAGGTTCTTTACATGGATTTTATTGCATTGCAAGGTGCTTACTGGTGAGAAACTTATGAAACATGGTTTTCATGGACCATTTAGATGCAAAATATGTGAACAGAATGTGGAAAATCTCAATCATATTTTTATTGAGTGTACCTTAGCCTTTGAGCTATGGAGGAGAATGGTCATCTTACTTGGATTACAATGGTCCATTTTTTTTTTACTTTTGAATAAATTTTAAGGGATTGGACTAATCGAGAGGGTGTTGATCACTTTATTAGGTAGCTAGTTTGGATGGTTTCTACCATCCTACCTTGGAATATCTGAAAAGAAAGAAACAACCAGATTTTTAATCAAAAAAGGAATGACATTCACTAAATCTAGCTAAAGACCATTTCCAACTTAGTTTAATCAGTCCAACAACTCATTAAAAACCCCTAGAAATCCCACCAAAGATGGTATCAAGTGATTCAAATATTGAATATTAATTGTTTTAAGGGTAACCAACTTAAAGGGAATGTGAGTAATCAAAATATGGATAGAAAAAGGAATTGGTAGCCTCCTCTTAAGAATTTTGGAAAATTCAATATCGATGGAGCCTCTACGGGGAACCCTGGAAAAGCTAGGGTGGGTGGAATTGGTAGATTTTTAGATGGTTCCCTAATTTTTACTTTTGCTAAGAATTTAGGTAACCTTTCCAATAACCTTATCGAGAGGTATGGTATCCTTAGAGGCCTTTAAGAGGCTACTAAGGTCGTATGGAAAAAGGTTTTGGTTGAATATGAATCTCAAGTCATGATTAGTTTTTTGAAAACTCCTTCTCAAAATCATAAGGTTGATTGGAGACTAAAAATAATTATTGAGAATATTCCATTTATCTAGATGGGCTATTTGAAAGTTGAATACAATCATGTCGTCAGAGAATCGAATAGGAGTGTTGATGCTTTAGCTAATTGGACATTGGACAAAGGTGATATTACTTACTATGGTCACACTCCTAGATGGTGGGATTCATAAATAAGGGAAGCTTTTATTTCTATAATTTCTCTAGAGGGATCGAAAACTAGAGGTACCTAGTTTACTTTTTCTTTGTTTTTGTTTATCTTTGGTTTGGTCAAGTTATTTTAGCTCCCTTTCTTAGAATAATCATTCTTATGTTTTCCTTTTTGATTCTTGCATGAATAGCTATTTGGCCTAGAAAGGCCAAATATCTATTCTATTTTTTCCTTCTTTTTTGTATTTTGGTGTGTGTGTTGTTTTGTATTATTTTAGTTTTATTTTATTTTTGTGTTTTTCATATTTCTTTTGGTGTTTTTTATGTTTTAATTTTTTTTTGTTCTATGTTTTTATTATTTTGTGTGTGTGTTTTGTTGTTTTTGTTGTGTTTGTGTGTTTGTGATTGTGTGTGTTGTGTTGTTTTTGTGTGTTTTGTTGTGTTTATGTTTTTGTGTTTGTTTTGTATTTTTTGTTGTCTTTTTTTATATTTTTATTTATTATTGTTTTTTGATGTTTTTGTGTTTTTTTTTATGTTTTTTTTAATTTTAGGTATACTCATTGAGTGCATCAAAGAGGAAGGCCAGGTGTGAGCCTTAGGAGTTTTTGGCTAAATAGATGCCCCTGCATCCTTGGGACTTACTTGAAAGTGGCATCGCAATTGTGTCTTTTTCCACAAACATAGAAAAGAGAAAGAAAGAGAAAAATTATTTATTTGAAATTTTGGAGATAAAGAGGATTTCAATATCAAAGTAACATTCAAAAAGCAAAACATTTGAGCACAACAAGGCAATGGAAAAGAAAGCAAATAGGAAAAAAAGTAATATCAAATTAGAGATAAAAAAACATGAGTTGTCAAAAATAAGTGAAGAAAAACTAAATATGTGTTTTCAAGAAGAATAATTAGACATTGAGGATGCTTCAATAAAGGATAAAAAATAAAATAATGATAAATATAAAATGTTGTACACAACACATGATAGAAAAAGTTTAAGGACAAAAGGATACATCAATAAAGGTAAAAAGGGTCTTACAATCAATTATGAGAGAAGCCAAATATGAAAAATTGTCAATGCTTTATAACTATCTTCAATCCTTGATGAAACACATAAAGACTCTAAATATTTTTTTACATTAGCTAATGATATAGGAAATATAATGTATATGTCATTACTTGCTAATGAAATAATTAAAGACAACAATAGAAGAAAATATGGAGTGATTAAAGATTTGAAGAACAATATTATTTATGTTACCAGTGAAGCACATTATTTAAGAGTTATGATAAAAAACATTATGTTATGTTTTCATAAAATTAAATCCCATGATGATATATGCATGTTGTGATACTAATGATCTTGATAAAAAAGAAAAATATGCATGTTATGATCCTCATCAAAATAAAAATATAAATTGTGATGCAAGCAATGATACTATTGACTTAGAATTCATGAGAAATATAGAAGAACTTTTTTTAAAAATATATGGTACATGTGATACAAAGAATTTTAATACAATACGTGATTGTTCAATAAAATATTATACTATCAAAATTGATGATGACATGGATTCAAATTATGTCAAGAATAGTTATGCTCAAAGTTGTATTGATATTGAAGAAATTAGTGTGATGATGGATTTGGTTGTCTTGAAAAGTATAGTAAAGGGATTAGTTCAAACTACTAAGTAAAGTGGGATATAATTACAAATGTATGATAAAACATGAAGAAGGAATAAAAGATCCAATTGCACCAGAAATAAGACTAAAATATGAAATTCTTGGATATATAGGACAAAGGAGTAGCAATGAATCAAGGACTAAATTCGTGAAAGTAAATAGTGACATAAAATCTATTATAGGGATTGATAAAATCAATAAAAAATAGGTACAAACAAGAAATAATGAATCAGTGAAAGGAAAAATTAATCCTATAATAGGGAATAGATGTAATCATTGTGGTAGATATAGACATAAGATAAAGAAATGTTGGAATATCCATTTTTGTGAAATTTTCGGAGGACATAATCATTCACAAATATTTTATCTATAAAAAGAAAATAAATATTATAGATTAAAAATGGATTGTGGATGGATAAACATAAATTAATGAGATAAGATAAAAATAATGTTGTATGGTTTCTACACAAGGAAACCAAGTATGATCAAAGTTTTTTTGAGGATAATGACAGTCTTATCATAAAGAAATAAATGATTATGACCCAATCACATCTTGTAATATGGCCTATAGTGAAAGAACCTATAGTGATGATCCAAAAGATATGATAGTATTATGAATATTCCAATGGATGACCCCAAGATAATGATAATCTTGAGGTAACCCAAAGGTAGTGACCCAGAGGTAGCGACTAAGAGGTAGTTACCCAAAGGTAGAGATCCCAAGGTAGTGACCCAAATGTAGAGACTTAGAGGTAGTGAACAAAATATAGTTACCTAGAGGTAGAGACCAGAGGTGACTCATATACATTAACCCAAAGGTATACCTAATGAAGGATACATATATCTAGCCATGTCAAATTCAAAGATAAATAATGAAGAGAAAAAATAAATAGAGAATGAAGGTAAATATCCTTGTTACTAAATAATGTAATATGAGGGAATTTTGTAAGTATTTATTATTTGTTCCCATTGTAAATATTAGTTTTGTAGAATTATTTATATTTTATATAATATATGTGTCAATATGAGATAAAGTGGAAGGTGTCAAGAGAGAGAATGAAGAGTCACATTCATATGTGGAAAGATGAGAGATATGTATTAGTGAGAGGAATATGAAATGATGCATCTCTCATATGTTTGAGGAGAGCAATAGTTAAAGTACTAAAAATTCATGTAACATTATACATTGGATACAAAGCTCCATGCAGTGTAATCAATCTGTATCATTCTTGTAATATTTTGATATTGAATATATTTGAGTTATATTTGTGATATATTATTGTTATTCCAATATTGTGGTTCATTGTTATCTTTTATGACATTTATCTAATTTGTAATTGATCTTGGATAAAGCTTTTTGTGAGCTAAACTATCAAGAAAGCTAACAAGTGGGAATACCAAATAAGGGTCTCTCTCTATGTCTCTCATTCAAATTAATGGGGGATGTTAGAATATGTGGTGGTTAACCTTATCTTGAGGCCACAACAATTTTATTTTTTTTTACTTTTTAATATAATCACTTTGGATCCTTGTAAATCTTAAAAATGATATTTTTGTAATTTTTTATATATTAATCCTTAACATCTATATCCCAAAATTTACATTAATGTAACTTGTGTTTGCATATAACTACCCATTCATACCAATAATTTCATTATCCATTTTAGGGTAATTATAAAATTTTTAAGTGAGATTATTTGGTTCCTATGGACACCCTCACCTATTGTGTGCATTGCTTTATGCATATTTCTTTTTAGTAATACTAGGTAATTTGTTGATTCCATTCATTTCTATAAACTACTATGAAATATAATATGGTAAAAAAGTAGATTGGAATATATATTACTTGATTACTTGTTTTCAACATGATGGCTTCTATAGCTTCTCCCAAGGGCAACATTGTTTGGGGTAGCTAATAAAATGTTTTTAGAAAGCTAACAACAAGACTAGAATAAAGGATTTTTGATAAAACCCTAGATGGACTTAGATTTGTATTATCTAAATAGGCTCAATAGATTTTCTCTAGGAACAATATTCACAAATAGGTTCATTTGTTCCTCTTATTGGCACTCATCATCTTTGTTTATTTTTATTTTTGACTATATGGATGCCCTAGTTTTAGAATTGAGTTTCTTAAGGTTTTTGAAAATATTATTTGCCTTTTATAGTTTCTTTCAAAAAAATGTTTTCTTTTCTCTTCTAACATATTTTATCCAAAATTAGTATATATTAGATGATAGACTAATTTGGTTTCCATAAAATAATTGCTTAATATTTTTAGACAAACCCTTGGTGCTAGAGAAGCCATGGGTAGGATTTTATGCTTGGAAAAGAGATCCAAACCACTTGAACAAGTTTCTAAATTGATGTGAAATATTTTTTGATGCATATAGATGAGAGAATATCCAAATTGATTGCATTTGACAGAAAGGTTGTGTATAGAAAACCATGATAGATATGAACAGACCATAAATATTTCTAGTTTTTTTATGAAATTTTACAGGGATCCAATTCAGTATGTTTGCTCATTTTACCTTCAAGTATACTATTTTTGGATTTGAAAAATATTATTTTACCTCCAATATTGTAAAATTCAAATTTAAAAAAGATAACATGCCAAAGAATATTCTAGAAATATTCCTTGGGCTAAGAGATGCAAAAAGGTGCATGGGTGTGTGCATGTATCATGTTGACATATGCCTTCACCAAGCAAAGGTACAAAAATAAGGGCACATGCTTATCTCAGTTTTCTTAAATTTAATATTTGTTATCTATCTACCAAGGGGAGCCTTGGGAATGATGGATAGCAAAGCCCATGATAATAATTCACATGGAATAGGTCCTAAGTTTACAACTCCAATGCCAAATTATTTTGGATAAGGATCATGTTAGCATGATGACCCATATTGATGGTGTGTCAAATTCTAATGACACTAATACTATAGTTGATGACACCCCCTCTAAGTATCTATTCCTGTGGCATGATAGGTGGTAATATATATAAATTATATGGTAATAGAAGTGTTTTGATATGCAATAATCCATAGAATTGATGTGGTTGCCTATACAAGTTATATGGTAGTTGAGGTAGTATAACACATTATAGTCTACATATGTGAGGATGCAACTGAGGTGGTGTAACATGTATGGAAATCCATACAAGAGATGTGGCAACTGAGATGGTGTGATATGTGACCAATGTGGTAGGTGATATGCCACTTGGTGTGTATAAATATGGCATCAACTAATAAAATTCTACCAAATCATCAAACTGGACAAGTAATTTCCATAATCAATAGTAGACTTGGAAAAGAATAAACTTTAGAGAAAAATAGAACACAAGTGTCACATTTTGGTTCAAATATAAAAGATCTAATAAAATCCTAATAAGTGATACATTCTATTTTGCTAATAATCTACATAGTGCCCTACAGTTAGTGCATAGGTGTCAATTTTCTAATCATGATAACTGGCATCATATGAGAAGAAGTCCAAAATTCCCTAATCATGACAATTTCCAAAGATCAAAATGAAAAAATCCAAAATATAATGAGAAGAAGTCCAAAAATTCCTTCAAAAAATCCAACATATGAGTTTTGTAAGAAGGACACAAAGTAGAGTTTTTTTGGATTTGTACCAATAAGCTTGAGGAAGTGGTAAGAAAATTGATGGTGTTTCTACTCTATTCTATGCATCTGGTGAGGATAATTTTTATGGAGAAAAATCATAGGCACATGGAGTTTCATTATACATATTGGAAATCCACCTTTTTTAATGAGCAGATTGTAGATTTAGGAGTAACTAGGCATGTGATCACAAATATATCCTATAGGTGTAAAATAAATTGATCTTAAGGGATCATAATATTATTGGAGATTTTATTCATTTCAAGTTGTAAGATATGGAAAGATTAGAATTAAATCTTATTTCGAAGAGGTACTTCATATTTCTAATGTTAGACCCAATATCTTTTATATTTATCACATTATTCATACAAATAAAAATACAGAATTTATGATTTATGGTTGGGAAATTAAGTATATAGAAAATAGGTTTAAAAATGTTACTTCTGGCTATTGTGATGAGTCAAATCAAATGTATAAACTAGGATAAATTTCTACCTCCTATACTTCATATAGGGATAAATGCTTTGTTTTTATGGTTATATATGTACATGATAAGAGTTAAAGGTGGCACCAGAGGATTGAGTATACAAACTATGGATCCTTCATACACATGAGTCATCATCAGATCATCATTAGAATTTTGTATATAAAAGATATTGGGTCTAACATTAGAAATATGAAGTACCTCTAAGTGGTGCATGTGAGGGATGTATTGTAAGGAAGAATCATAGGGATATTTTTCAAAATGGGACTACAATATGGGCTTCTCACCCATTAGATATCATATGTAGTGATATTTATATACCCATGGTACACTATCTCTTTCTAGAAAATTGTACTCCTCCTATATATCAATGATTTTTCTAGATATATATGGTTGTATACTATTTACACTAAGGATGAGCTCTTTGAGGGATTCGAGAACTTCAAGGATCTTGAAGAAAATCAATTGGATCGAAAATCAAATATATCAAGCCAAATGCAAGACGTGAGTACACAAGTCATCCCTTTCATGATTTATTATATTTTTATGGGATTCGATATTAAAGGATAGTTTACTATGCTCCTAATTAGAATGGTGTGGTTGAAAGTAAGAATAGGGTGATCAAGGAAATGATATGGTGTATGATTATGCGAAAGGGATAAAGAATAATATATAGGGTAATGTCATTATTTATGTAGCCTACATCATCAATAGAGTTTCAACAGTGGTAGTGCAAGACATGAAGCTTTTTGAGAGATTCAAAGGAGATAAGCCTAATA
The DNA here is from genome assembly GCA_028583015.1 of Wollemia nobilis. Lineage (NCBI taxonomy): Eukaryota > Viridiplantae > Streptophyta > Pinopsida > Araucariales > Araucariaceae > Wollemia > Wollemia nobilis. The sequence continues at coordinate 9,322,492 of JAQPPZ010017095.1, forward strand.
TATTTTAATTCTATATATTTAGTTCTTTAGCATGGGCTCACATAACAAAGATATTTAGGAAGTACCGAAGAGTTACAAATTCATATTTATTGGTATTCAGATACCTCAAAAATATATCACCATTATGAACCTTAAAGACATGAGGTTTTAATTTAGAGAGATTTTATTTTGACGAGGTCCTTCTAGGTGCTCCTAGTCCACCTCCAATTTTTTTTATAGATAACCCTTCAAGTTATTTGATTCCTTTAGGATTAGTTGTTTCTTTATAGACTTTGGTAGGATCTATTCCTATTAGAGTATATTCTTCATCTTTTTCTTTGAGTGGAAGTCCATTATATGTAGATTTGATCCCACAATGGGAAATACCACCTATAGCACCCTCTTTTCTAGATGCAAGACATGTTTAGTAGGATACATTAATTTAAAGTGCTTTAGCCTTGCATTATGAGGTGAGTGGTGATTTTGAGTTGGATTCTTTAAATATTACTTTTTATGTTGCTTTTCCATAGATTTCACATGAACCTTCTTCAGTTCACCCAACACCTAAATAGTTTAAGATGCTTCTAAAGGATGATTAATCAGTTCTATATATAGAGTGACATTAAAAGGCTTTCTTGCAAGGCTTTTTGTTAAAAAATTTTCATTCTAAATGTCCTATTACATATTATCAGGCTATGATATTGATAAAATAGGAAGATTCTATGCTTGTAAACCACGAGGCTTTAATGAAGAAAAATATATAAGAGTTGATTTCTCTTCTAGAAGGGAATAATGTAATTGTATGTGTAGACACCAAAACAGCACCAATCCGATTATGTGACTGCAAACACTGATCGCTTTGACAAACACAGCCCCCAAGGCAGCCCTTAGAGGTTAAACAATGGTCTTAACCACTTTCATAGCAATTTTGTAAGGTCAAGAAGCAATTTGGCACACTTGGACACTTTGCCCAGTATTCGTCTCACCCAGGGACGAATTCAAAATAGAATCCGTCCCACCCCAGGACGAATTCTGAATCCGTCCCTGGGTGGGACGAATTCTAAGCTTAACGGGAAAAAAGACAAATGGCGCCAAGTGGCAGCCCGAACGAGTCGCCTGATGACTCCCGCCTCGCACGCGTGTGTAGGTGGACAGAGGGGCCGTTAGAAGACCGTCACAAAAGGCATTTATCAAAGCCCAAGTCAACGGAGGACTCCCCTCCCTCATGGGAAGACAAGACTCGCCACATGGCGCCTATGACCAACACATGGCATTTGTGCTTCCCTCCCAAAAGAGACCCCATGGGTCTATAAAAGGTGGGACTTTTCTCACCCAAAATATACAAAGTTGAAGGAGTTTTCAAGCAACGAAGTGCTGCCGAGTTGAAGACCCACTTGCATCCCTTTTGGTTCACCTTCCCACATCCACCAATCTCTTTTGCAAGGGAGGTTGTTGGGTGGCTTTTGGAAGCTTGAATCGGACCTAAATCCAACACATGGACACCTGAACCAACCAATTCGCCGACCCCCCAATCCTAAGAGGTTTTGGGCCCATCCCTAGTGGATTGGCGCCGGAATCAAGTGCCAACGGTGGGAGGCCCACTTGGGCACCCCCGCACTTTCTAGGTTTTAGAGCATTCTAGATTACTTTTTTTAGGTTGCATTTTGTGTTATTATGTTTGGTTAACTCATAGCTGCAATTTCGTAACTTTTGGTCAGATTCTAGTATGTTTTGTGTCGCTTTGTTGTTTCACCGACTTGTAGGTGGCGAGATCAAATTCCCGAGGGTAGAGGCCAAATTGGGAGAATCCGACCATCTGGGTCATCCCAAAATGGCCCCAATTACATAACCCCCTTGTTTGTAGGCATTTTGTAGGTCTCGAGAATCGACATTGGAGCAGCAGCAGGTCGGCTTCTTCAACACAGAAGAATTCGTCCCACCCAGGGACGAATTGCAGTCAGAAATCGTCCCACCCAGGGACGAATTCTAGTTGAAGGCAGATTGGCCACTGTCTCAGTGGCAATGGCCTTCTGGTAACATTTTCTGTCTTCTGTCAAGTTTTCAGGGTGTTTAGAATCATTTTGTTTACCGTTTTAGATAAATGTTTGCATGCATCTTTTGATGATTTTAGAAGAACGAACACTTTTCACTTGCAGCAGGTGCTACTGACATCTTGGTTGTTTCTTTGTTCGTAGGAGAAGCAACGGAGGTGAAGAACTCATCGACATCACCGACGACATCATCTTGGCCCGCCCATTGCAATCGTGGGCACGCGGAAAGAGGAACATTGAGTGATTGTAATCGAATTCTTTTAACGCTCCTAGCCCCCAAAAAGGGAGGAGACGTCATTGTAACAGAGATCAAGGGATATTAATGAAAGGGCTGTGTTTTCTCCATTTGCTTGTGTCTCTTCCAATGCGTTTCTTTTCCATTTCATGCACTTTACGTTTCTAGGACTTAAGCGCATTTGGTTTTGGTTATATCGCAATTAGTGTTTCCTTTGCCCGAAATCTCGTGCTTTTAGTGGCGATCACGGTGGGACCTGTCCCATATTTTTAAAATCATAGAAAACTGATCAAAGTTTTGTGTTTGTGCTTGACAGGTACATTTTTTTGTTGCAGACTGCTATTCGTCTCTGACTATTACGAATTCTTAACTGTAATTCTCTGACCCTGAGACGAATTCAAATTCGTCTCTGGGAGGGACGAATTCTGTTCTCAATTCTCTCCCGTAGGGACGAATTCCTCCTCGGATTTTCTAGAGCAAAATTCAGAAGCAACTGGAGCAGGCAGAGAAGAGGTAGGGATTTTTATAATCTCTCGTTAAAATTTTTGTTTCTGTTTCTGTTTCTTTGACCGTTTTCATTTTTATCCTGCATTACTTAGGGAAAATCATTCATGCTTGTTTCAATTTTTGCTAAATAAAATGAATCTCACACACTCCACGCAACAATTTTAAACCAAGGAGCTGGTCGTAAGACCCCAGCCCTTGAGCAAGACCAACGGTGGGTTCATCACCACCTTGGCTTAGCTTTGCATCCATTTCCCGATTGTCAACTGTTGTTAGGCGTAAATCCTGATGAAAGTAGACCGAGTGTCACTGGGGTGATTCCCATGCGCACGAGGATAAGTTTTCTATGGTAGGTGCCATTAACAGACAATCCCCCTTTCGTACCGCCTACGTACCATGTACCTTCTGCTCTCACGTACCTATAGTCTCCCTCTCGTAAGGGCGGGTATATAGAGAGGTTGGTATATCGGCCTGGTTGGTATATTGAAGGGGCGACCATTTTGGGAGTTATATGAGCCGTCATAATGCATTTAAACGATCTTCAAAACCTACAAAAACAAAACAAAACATCAAAATGCACTAAACCAGCTTTAGGACACACCATTTAATCCTTAAAAGAGATAATCACGGTTTTGTGAATGTGTGTGCTTAATTCTGCTTAGTGTAGACAAACAAAGTCATAAACGAGATAAAAACTTATTTAGATAGCATAGAAGCACCGCAATGGTGTACACCCGCAATCAAGCCCAATCAAGGGCAGAAGCTCCGGAAGGTACACAAAAAGTAGGCACAAGTCGCCTTCACTTCAGTCCTGAGGATTTGGTCATACCGCCTTATAGGTCTAACCTACAAAAGAATCCAATTCATAATCCTCTATGGGGTATGCCTATTCAAAGCAGCCCCTTTCGGGAAGATGCCTTACATGTAGACCTTGACATAAATAGAGAATCACCTCTTGAAGTTAGGCATGAGTGGCCACCGCGCGATGAAGCGCTAGACAGGCACACCGTCCATTTGGAGGGGCAACGTGGATATGGCGTCCCTTCTTTACCTATCATCAGAACAGAGAGACCAAATCCGGAGCGCAGGGCTCCTTACATAGGGCGACCTAACTCCGCCCACCCCCTTTACACCCGTGAAAGGGAGTACGAGGAAAGCCATCGCATTCCTCGAGGGCAACAAACAACGCGGGAACCTTGCATTTCCGCACCAGCAGGATATCATGATCACCCCTTGAGGCCATAACCTCGAGCACATACCGCTTACCTCGACAGAGGGAAGCGACCCATTGAAACCTTAGACCAGCAAACTCGAGGTAAACACATAGGAGAAACATTCGAACCTCCTGAGCAAAATAGGGTAGACCAAATTGACCCAACTGTCGCCAGATATACCACCCGTCAAGCCCAAACCATGCGGCTTAAACCAAGTTATCAGGAAATAGAGTACCGACACCGCTTGGATAGAGAACGCATGCAACGCGAAGCGGATGAGTTACGCTATGAAATACCTGAGAGGGGGCCAACCCCTCGCATCCAAAGAGCTGAACAACATGAGAGGCGTAATCCATTGGTGCAGGACAGGTCTCCATGACCTCGTCAAGCTCGCCTCCAAGACCTCATAGATTCGAGAGGGAGGCAACTCCCCGAAACAATGATGGGTACCTTCAGGAAGAGCTTGATCGGGGTCATAGGTTTCGCCCGGAGACTCCTCAAGAATTTTACGAGGAGTATGAACCGGAAGAGGAATATGTTGAAACTCCCCATCAAGGCAGGAAGGATGCCATTCGGCCACCCCTCCATAGGCCTCCAGTTTACCGTAACTTGCAACAAGAGCGAACAAGAGAGGAAGAAATAAAATCTTTCGATGCATACCAAGCGCTATTGGAGCGTTTGGAGTCTGTGGAGACAAAAGCTGCTGGGCATCAAAACCCACATTACGTCTACTCCGCAGTAATCCGGTGCATCCCTCAGTGCCTACACCTCTTTACCCCGAACACTTCAAGTTGCCTCAATTGGCTTTTTAAAGGTGAAGAGGACGCACAGGAACACGTTACACGATTTCTAAGCCAATGCTTCGGCATCCAAGATAATGACGCATTGTTGCTTAGAACATTCATAACCACATTCGTAGGCCCCGCCTCGGATTGGTTCACACAATCGCCCAAACACAAGATAAGCAATTTAGATCAATTAGTAGACGCGTTTCTTGAACGCTTTGCCTTCAACACAAGGAAGAAGGCATCACTAAGTGATTTAGCGAGCCTCAAGCAATTTGAAGAGGAAACAATGGCAGCGTACGGGAATCGATGGAGAGCTTTGCTTTCTAGGTTACCCTACCGTCCTCCTATGTCTGATCTCACGTAGATGTTCGCAAAAAGTTGCTTAAAATCAATCTCTGGTCTATTGTTACTGCGACAATACGACAGCTTAGAAGAAGCTTTGGCGCAAGCCAGAGTCATAGAAGAGATTAAGATAGGCGAAGGCGCAATTGCCAAGCCTAAGAAGAAAGAGTGGAATAAAACCACTAAAATTGGGACAACGCAACCACAACACGCTGCAGTCAACCAAGTTGCGATAAATGTTCCCGCGCCTGTGCAAGAAACGCAGCCTCAAAAGGCTAACTACCAGGCAGTGCCTCCTGCTTATGAAAGAGATAATAGAAGACAGGAGCAAAATTACCCGCGTCGCCCTAGGCAAAATTTCACCCCATATGCGGAGTCTAGGGACTCCTTATTTGACCGCTTGTCAGCGGCAAATTTAGTCACTCTACCAGAAATCCAAATTATAGACCCTAACATTCCCAAGCCTAGGGGGTACAGAGAGGAATTGTATTGTAGATTCCATAGGCGCAGAGGACATGACTTGAATGGGTGCTGGAAATTCAAAGACCTAGTCCAGGATTTGATCGACAATAGAACATTGGTTGTGGACAACCCCATCGCACCAAACAACCAACAAATGGGGGTATTCAAGGACCCCTTGCCAGCCCACGAGGCACAAACAAAACCACCTCCAGATTAACGAGGTGCGACAAGATCTTCCCACACAGGGATTTGTGGGAATGATTAGCATAGTAACAAGGAACAGAAGGTACCCGACAGCTGCCCCTGAGGTAGCTACGAAGGAAGTTCCGGCAACATCGCATCCTCAACAACGCCCAACGCAGTTACCTCCGCCTAGACCTGAGGTCACGATACGAACCAAACTCACGCAGAGTTTGTGGACCACGTCGGCTAGGCTGTCCATCTACGAGCTTATTCAACAATCAGCTCCCCATAGAGAAGCTCTTATGGACATTTTAAAAGCCATTGAATTACAACCCCACGAGGCAAATTCTTTCAACGCCTTCGTGGGACATGTGAAACAATGTACGGAGCCGGTCATCACATTCAGAGAAGATGAGGTCAAAACGATATCAAATGACATGGCAGATCCACCCCCGCACGTTATCGCGTGGGTCAACGGGATTTCGTACAAGAGAGTGTTGATAGATACTGGCTCGTCCAAGAACATCATAACCACTGCAGCCTTGAAGCATTTGAAGTCGCCAGCCTCTCACATCACAGCCTCCACGTACACACTGCGAGCTTTCAATGATGCAATATGCTCGACAATCGACACAATCGTTTCCGCTGCCAGTGTAGGACAAAAGTCAATACCTACACTGTGCCATGTGCTGGAAGGTGAAATGGCTTATAATATACTGCTAGGGCGGCCTTGGATCGGGGATATGAAATGTGTCCCTTCGATCGCCCACCAGTGCTTGAAGTATGCTTATGAAGGAGAAATACATGTAGTCCCAATGGACTTAGAGCCCTTCAAGTATTGCAATGCGGTACAATTCATACCTCAATCGACCCTCCCTTCAACGCATTTGGATTTCCAATTAAATCCATCTAAACAAGGTCCAATACCGCAGGCACCACTGGTGGCCAACAAGGCAAAATCCCAGACCAGGTGAGACTTCATCATCGGCTCCTTCATCATCAACGCCACCTATCATGGCCCAACAGAAGGACAAGGGAAAACAAATCATGGAAGAGGTTAAGCCCTTAGAAGAAAGGTTGCCCACAATTTCAACAATAACAACAGAGGAAGCGCCCAACGCAACGGAAACCAAGATTCCCGAACCACCAAACATGGAATGGACTCAGGAAGGACTACCGCTTCCTCCCACCCAATCATCAACAATCACTCGTTGAAATGGCCAGTACAGGCCTGGGGGAATACTTAGTGCAAAATGTTGTGGCAACCCCCACACTCGGAGTCAATACAAGACATGGGAAGACCTCGCCTTCCCATTGGAACAATCGTCCCTCTAGGCTACCCACCGAACCGGACAAATTTTGTGTATGGGGGCTTTGATCATGGTCTTGAACCATGCCAACAAAAGGAAACAGACGAAGAGCCTTTTGTTGAAAACATCAATTATCTGTCAAACCCAGAATTTGCCCTAAAATATCTCGGCCAATGCAATTGGCATGGATACGGGCTCGGAAGATATGAGCAAGGGATGCGGATCCTTTGCCAACCAAGATATCAGATGCCATATGACAAGTCAGGGGTAGGGTTCAACCATCCCCTGCCATTAGACATCTTGGTTGAAAATATGCAAGGCCTAGAAATAGGCAACAAGGGGGGATTGGCATTGGGTCCTTATGCCAATCCGAATACAGAATACACATTGGGAGACTACCTCCCATGGTCAACAAACACCCCTGGCAGCAACAGTAATCCCTCTTCTTTGCTAGAGAGAGGCGAAAGTTCGGAGATTAATCCTCAAAGAGAACATCAACGGCTGCCGTACATCTTTCTGAAACTGTTCCCCTTAGAGGTTCCAGATGAAATAACACAGCCTCAAGAGAATCAGGTCCCTCCACCAAGAGTGGAACAACCGCAATGGGACCAGATTAATTCACTGGAACAGAAAGAGTCCTCAACGTCGCAAGCAACAGATGCTGAAGAGAATGAACAATTTTGGATCTATGAAAGTGATTCGAAGATGAGACTGAGATGATCTATCTCAGACATGCGCGACAAAATCACCGCGCTCTAACTCATGAAGATCTAATGGGACAGATGGGTATACTGTTAGGACATGAATGGCACGTAGACCCAGCGAGGTGGGACCAAGTGTTAGACCTATGGCTCCAAATTCAAGATGAGCATCGTCCACCTCGAGATCCCATCATGACAAGAGTGCCGAGGGAAGACCCCGCCTTCCTTTTCACACATAGAGATGAATTTGCACCTAGAGAGGATCCATTCGTGCCCGTTCCCGTAGAGCCAGATCCAGAGTATAGGGAACATCTAAAAGAATCAAGTCATCACACCCGCGGTTCTTGAGACCAAATTCATTCCATCCACATGATCTCCATTGATTTGACCGCACCCATCCGCAATCCGACCGATCCATCACGGTCATTGCATCTAGACATGGATGCCATCGACTGGGATCGCGTCAATTCACCATTGTCACCATCAGAGTACTGGCCTTTCGGTGAAATGCTTCATTTTACCCCAAGGACAACTCAGGATATTTTTCAAGCTGAAGAGGAACCCGAGGTTCCAAACGTAGATCTTAACTCAGCTGATGATATCCATTTAATCCCAACTCCACATCATTTGGAGGACGGATCTCACATGTCAGTCGAGGAGACGACTGACGTAGACATCGGCACAGATTCAAAGAATCCACAGATTATCAGGTTGGGGGTAAGTCTTTCCCCCGAAGAGCAAGCCGAATATATTGCCCTTCTCAAAGAGAAGAAGGAAGTTTTTGCATGGTCGTACAAAGATATGCCAGGGCTAGACCCGTAGCTAGTCATGCACAATTTAACGCTTGATCCGAAAATCAAGCCTGTAAAGCAAAAACTAAGAAAGATGCACCCAACAGTGGCCTTGATGGTCAAAGACGAATTGCAAAAGCTGTTGGATGCACAATTTGTCATCTCCATGGATTATCCGCCATGGTTGTCCAACATGGTTCCCGTCAAGAAGCCCGACGGGAGGATTCGCATATGCACCGACTTTCGAGACCTAAACAAAGCGAGTCCTAAGGATGATTTCCCTTGCCAAGCATCGACGCATTGGTAGACGCTACAACAGGTCACGAAATGCTCTCCCTAATGGACGGTTTCTCAAGATACAATCAAATTCGTATCAATCCCGAAGACCAACTCAAAACGGCATTCACAACGCCTTGGGGGACATTTTGCTATAAGGTCATGCCTTTTGGCCTTAAAAACGCCGGCGCTACATACCAACGTGCTATGACGTATATCTTCCATGATTACATGCACAAAACTTTGGAAGATTACATGGATGATTTGTTAGCCAAGTCTCTCTTGCGCTCGATCATCTCGTGACTTAAGCAAGATTCTCGATCGCCTCATAGAGCATAAGGTCAGACCGAATCCCAAGAAGTGCGTGTTCGGCGTCACATCTGGAAAACTCTTGGGTTTTATAGTCTCAAAGAGAGGCATCGAAGTGGACCCAAACAAAGTCAAGGCAATCCTTGAAATGGCTCCCCCAACCACTATCAAGCAGCTCAGAAGTCCGCAAGGAAAGGTCGCGTCGATTAAACGCTTCATAGCACAATTATCTGACAAATGCCGACCCATGAACAAATTATTGCACAAGGGGGTCACATTTCATTGGGATGACGAGTGCCATTCAGCCTTTGACGAAATCAAACAATACTTGGCTTCGCCGCCAGTATTGGCACCACCTAGACCAGGAGTGCCATTCTACTTATACATCTCAGCCATCGAGGTGGCACCCGGGGCAATGCTAGCCCGTAAGAATGAACTTCACAAAGAACAAGGCTACGTACTATCTTAGCCGCACCCGGGTCGGGCTACGAACTTAACTATGCATACGTTGAGAAACTCTCTTGGCAATGGTGTTTGCTACCAAAGAAGGCTACGCCACTACATGCCGAGCAACACTACGTATGTTGTGTCTAAGGAGAATCCATTGCGATACATGATGAGTCGTACTTATCATAGTAGTCGCACGGCGAAATGGATCATGTTGTTGACGGAATTTGACATTGAGTTTATTGGGCAAAAATCTATAAAAGGACAAGTCATAGCCGATCAACTAGCAGAGGCTCCTCTTGAAGACGATCAGCCTCTGGTCATAGAACTACCCGATGATGGGGTCTTCCATGTCTCAGAATCGCCAGATTCTGATGAGCCTGAGTCTCAGGCCGACATAACCTTATTTTTTGATGGTTCTAAATGCGAGCAAGGGGGTGGCACAGGAATTGTATTCTTCACACCGCAGGGCGCTCCAATGCCCCTGTCATTTAAATTAAACTTCCATGCACCAACAACAATGCAGAATATGAAGCCTTGCTCCTAGGTCTTCAGACAACAATCGCCATGAACATCAAAAGATTGAACATCTTTGGCGATTCGCTGTTAATCGTCAATCAAGTCAAAGGGGTATATCAATGCAAATGCCCAGCTTCTAAAGGCCTATAAAGCCCTCGTGGACAAATTCCTGGCAAAACTTGAGTGGTATGACATCGAGGCACTCCCTCGATCATCGAATCATTTTGCGGACACAATGGCCTCCTTGGGGTCACTAATCCCGCAAGACCTTTCCGGTGATATAACAACCATTCAAGTCAAAACCTTATCGCAACCCGCGATGGAGCGCGCAAGCTCAGACTTGACGCCAGGAGTCCACATGATCCAGATCGAACCATCTTCGGATAAGTTCTTTCGAATCCGAGACTGTTTGAAACGTGCCAACTGGGGGTCTTTGTTTTCCCCCACTCCCATTAATAGCAACACAACGCTATTCTTACAAGTTCTATCCCAATCAGCATTTGTTAGGGAAGAACTTCAAAAGGGATTGGCTGTTCATACTGTCGAGGTTTCTGATAAACAGGATCGGTATTTACCCATAAGAGACTACCTCAAGTTAGGTAATCTTCCCTTTGGATTGACGCACGCCGCAAAACGAACATTCAAACGAAAGCGGCAAAATATGTCTTGATAGGAGACATTTTGTATCGTCGCAGCTATGACGGAATTCTTCTTCGATGTTTGGACCAACAAGATTCCACTTGGGCAGTCACCCAAGCGCACGACGGTACATGTGGCGGCCACTTTAGTGGTATGGCCATTGCAAAGCGCATTCTTCGCATGGGCTATTATTGGCCATCTTTAGAGCGAGATTGTTGCGCGTATGTCAAGAGGTGCATGAAATGTCAACATCATGCCAATTTAATGCACGCACCTTCCCATGCCCTACAGATAGTCCATTCTGCTTGGCCATTTTCGTAGTGGGGCCTCGATCTAATCGGAAAGATCTCCCCTGCATCATCAGGCCGTCACACGTTTATCATAACGGCCACATAATATTTTACCAAATGGGTGGAAGCAATTCCGTTAACCTCTACGACAGGACCCCGCATTGCGGAGTTCATTTTGCATTACATCATATGTCATTTTGGTATTCCATCCAAAATAATCTCGGATAATGGGCCATCATTCAAGAACAAAGACGTGCGTGCTTTAACCACAAAGTACAAAATTCAGCACAACTTTTCAACACCCTATTATCCGCAAGCAAATGGGCAAGCAGAGGCGTCAAACAAAATGCTAGTCGCCATCCTTAAAAAGACCGTCGCAGACAGTCATAAGGATTGGCACATACAAATCCCACTTGCCCTTTGGGCTTATCGCACTAGCATTCGGACGCCCACCGGGGCAACTCCGTTTTCACCGGTGTATGGCTCGGAGGCAGTAATGCCTCTCGAGTTGGAAATTCCTTCCCTGCGCATATCAATGCAGGAGTTCATCGATGATAACACCTGCGGCAGGCCCGATTAGACCAACTTACGTTGCTTGACGAACGACGCGTTAATGCTCTCGAGCACTTACGTATCTATCAAGAGCGGCTTAAGAAAGCTTACAACATGAAAGTTCACCTAAGAGACTTTCAGGTTGGTGATTTGGTTCTGAAGGAAAACCAACAAAACTCTAATTTGCCGTCCCATATGAGGGACAAATTCATGGCAAATTGGTTAGGTCCTTATGTCATTGATAGTAAAATAGGACCCAGGACGTACCGGCTAGCTTCTCTTGACGGTATCAAGGAAACAGAACCCTTGAATATCAATCATTTGCGACCATTTCATATCTAAGAAAGCCATATACCAAAAAAAAAAAAAAACTCCAAGGATTATCGCAATTTCTTGGTCAACCCAAAAAGCTCCAAGGATTATCGCAATCTCTTGGTCACCCAAAAAGCTCCAAGGATTATCGCAATCTCTTGGTCACCCAAAAAGCTCCAAGGATTATCGCAATCTCTTGGTCACCCAAAAAGCTCCAAGGATTATCGCAATCTCTTGGTCAATCCAAAAAGCTCCAAGGATTATCGCAATCTCTTGGTCAACCCAAAAGCTCCAAGGATTATCGCAATCTCTTGGTCACCCAAAAAGCTCCAAGGATTATCGCAATCTCTTGGTCAACCCAAAAAGCTCCAAGGATTATCGCAATCTCTTGGTCACCCAAAAAGCTCCAAGGATTATCGCAATCTCTTGGTCACCCAAAAAGCTCCAAGGATTATCGCAATCTCTTGGTCAATCCAAAAAGCTCCAAGGATTATAGCAATCTCTTGGTCACTCCAAAAGCTCCAAGGATTATCGCAATCACTTGGTCAAACCCAAAAAGCTCCAACGATTATCGCAATCGCTTGGTCAAAAAATCAAGAAATTCAAAAAACAAAACAACAAAAATCATCAAAAACAACAAAGATTTGCATCTCAATTCTAGGCATACTCAAATTCATCAAAAATTCATATTCTCGCACCTCATCTTCACCTTCACCAAAAACAATCCATCAAAATTACAAAAATACATAGCTGCATTAAGCATTGCATCCATACATTGCATATTTGTAGTCATACAGGCAAAGGCACCATAAGCCGCAATAGCTCGATAGTCCATCTTGTTCCGCATTGTCTCATGTTACAAAAACAACAAAAACACCAAGCATAACTTTTACCACACTACGAACGTGGTCCGGGAATGTACCAAGAGTTTCAGTAATTCAGTCATCATTTTCCTCTTTAGCCATGTAGTGTATCAAGTCGAACGGATTTTACGAAGGTAGAGTCATACTTGAAATACACCTTGTTACGTAACATCCCAACACAAATCAAAACACTAAAATTCCCAAATTGTGTGAACGAAAGACGAAACCCGCAAAATAATCTAGGTCACCACAAGCGAAACGGTTATCTTGCTCATCCCCCTGTGCGAATGACCCCTAGAATGCCGAGAGTTGGCAAAAGGACAAGCATCCTCCCTACCCAATTCCCTAAGAATCCCTAAAGTTCTCAACAGTTGCAAAACACAAAAAATTTGCAAAATGTCAAAACTCCAAAATTTGACAAACTACAGTGCACACATCAAAAGGCACAAACAACAATGATTTTGGTCACTCCATAACCCCAATCCCTTGCTCGAAAGAAAAACAAATCAAAATGAACAGTGATCTCATCACTACAATGAGCAAGTATCCCAATACAATTGAAGAAAAGAAGGGAGTTGACCTTGAATCCTTGGAACTCTCAAAATTCTATAGGTCATAAGGCAAGCTTCAGTACCAATTTGGTTGATAGCCAATGGGTAACAGAAGTAAACCTCCCGCATGACGATATATCTGTCACATTAACTTGCGTACAGATCAATATTTGCATGTGGATGAGCTAGCTTATGGCATCCTGGATTACACCGCAGATTAATCTTAGTACATACAACAAAGGAATTCGTGGAGCTAATTAGGTGATCCTCAGTAAAGTTCGGTTGAAAGCCCATCTGGCACTGGCGGTATCCTAACAAATACCACTAAATGAACTCAATTGCACACACAGGGATATGAAATAACTGGGTCAAAAACAAGTCTGATTCATACCTTGGTCAAAAAGTCTTGTAAGATAAAGTACAACATGGATGGTGAGTTAAAACTGACTGAATCTCATAAAACCTTACATTCATTCCAAAACCATCTCGCTACTTATCATCCTTATGATACCATCAGAAAATACAAAAAAAAAAAACCATGTAAATAAAGAGCTTCTTAAACAGCCTATAGTGCAATCATCACAAATGTCATTCATCCATTTCACCTCGCATATCACATAGACATCAAAAACATTTACATTCATCATAACATCTGCATTCATCAAAATAAATAAACATGCATAAAAAAAATCACATCATCACATGTACAAAACCAAAATAAAACCGGTATATATATATATATCATCAAAAAGATGCCCGTAGGCTACAAAACCGGTCCTCAGACCCCGCAATCATATCCAAAACCCAACCTAAGGCGTCGACCACCATGATCACGCAGGATCGGTGCGACGGGAACTACCCCCCGTGGTGTGGGTCCTACGGGACCCTGCAGGGCGGCTACTGCTAGCCCCCGCATCATGCCTGCTACCACCCCCTCATCTAACCGCCTCGCGACGAGATGATGCCGACCGCTCGCCGACTATCCCTTGTCTGCCGTGAAGATCCACCGACCGAAGGCTCAGGTAGCCGCCCACCAAGGCGGATGACCTCCCTCTCCAAGTCTATCCGTACATACACCACTCGCCTCTCGCCGATGATAGATAGACAATGCATCATCGCGTTGCGCAAAAACTCTATCCCGCTCTGCCAACTGAGCCCGCAGAAGATCCCTCTCCTACCGCATCCCCCTCCCGCCTCGCATCCCCCAACCCCAGATCCCGCATCCGCAGCAGCTCGTCGCCGAGCAATCTCAATGCCTACATCCGACCCCACCTCCTCTCATATCTGCCGGACGCATAGGACTCGCGAGGACAGTAGCCTGCTCAGGCTCCCACTGCTCCTCCACATCCCGCATGTCCGGCTGCTCCGAACACCCAAGCCCACATCCTCATCTCCCACATCCACCATGTCCGCATCATCCATACCCCCCAATCACCCCCGCTACCTCAACATCCTCCACTTCCGCCTACGCACCTCCCAATGGCGCCTCTCCTCTCCACGTCGCAGCACCCACCACGAGTCATACTCAGTGGTAGTCCCGATGTCATCCACATCCGGGACATCAATCACTGTGTCGGACTCCTCGCCCAATGGAGCAATGACCGATGGCTCTAATCCTCTCTCATCTCCCCGCCGCCGATAGACCACGGGCTCACCAGGCAACCCCTGGCGCACCCCAAACTGTCGTGTAACCCGACGGTACGAAAAGAACTCATGCTCCGTCCCGTGCCGCCCAGTCAACCACCGCTCCTGCGTACCCGTCAGAGCCACTCTCCAGCCTCAGGCCAGGCTGGACAGTCCCGATAGGGACGCCAAAACACCTCCCCTGGAGTGAGCCGAGAAAAGGCATCAGTGTAGTGCTCAACGGCACCGCCCATCGTCGACTCTCCTCGCTCTGCAGACCGCCGCCACAAAACTGCATAACCAATCTCCTCATCCTCCATCGCCGCCCGAGTCATCCACGGTAACCCGGTAGGCCTCTCAACAGCTATGTGCTGCCAACCCCGACCGCAACAAAAACTGCAATCGACACCCTTCCTTGCCGACACGGACCCCATACAGCCTCCCGTAGAGCCGTGCCAACAAAGTCTGTCCCCATCTCGTAATCAATCGGTGCCTCTATCGGGCACTCTGCCAACCGCCACACCAAATCCAGCAGGTTCCATCGGAACCTCGCGCTCGACGAATCGGGGAGAAGAATGTTAGAAATGAGGCCCATCAAGAATGCGTGCCTCACTCCTAACACCCCCTCTCCCGCCACCCTAACCAAAATCTCGCCACCTGCAATCCACCTCGACTGTCTCCACTGGGTTCGCTACACCCAGTTGCCCCCATGCCCAAAACATCTCGTAAGTATAGCAGTCCACTGATCAAACGACGATGTCCTAATAGGCAGACCATCTATCGGAATCGAAGCAAACGATAGACGTCCTCAAGAGTCACATCATCTCCCTATCGAGAGATGGAAAGTATTGGTCCACGGATCCCAAAGCTTGATCAGGGCGATCAGATAGGCCTGATCCGAAACCACAGGCTCCAGTCGAGCCACCTGCTTGAGCCCAAGGGCATCAAGCCATTCCCAGTCATCATCGGTCAATGCCAACCGCGCCTCAGTAAATGCACGGGTACACGGTACCGGCTCCTAACAACCTGCAAAGCAAAAAAAAACAACACAAACACAAAAAAAAAAAAATAACAGATCAAATTTTTAGTTCTAGGGTTTCTAACCTTAACCGTTAAACAAAAACATCACAAAAAATCTTAAAGTTTTGAAAAGCGTCAACACAAAAACAATGCATTAAATAAAAGCAAAATAAACTCTAGGAACACTTACAAGTTTCGCTTGCTCCGCCGCTCGAACCAAGGTGTGCACTCATGATAGCAGAGAGAATTCCAAGCGCTTCGCTTCGCAATTACCTCCTCCTCCCGCAGCTCCAAAATCGCAAGAAAAAAATGACACAAATGAGCCCAAAATCAAGTTTTGGCCATTAAATAGGCCTTTGCACTGGAATTCATCCTTGACTGGGACGAGCGCTCTAATTAGCGCTCGTCCCACCCAGGGACGAATTCTCACTGGAATTCGTCCCACCCAGGGACGAATTCAGGCCACCTAAAAAAAAATCAAAAAATGACTAAAAATGCACTAAAAACAGACAATAAAATTGCCCGACAGAATTGCTACTGCACCTGACAACAAGGGCATACAAAATAGACATTGGAGTCACAAATTGTCACTATCATACTCCCTAAGAAGGCTACCATAGCCGGACCGCTCCACGAAGGACGGATTTTTGGCAATTTAATCCCCAAACGACATCACAAAAGGGTAAAAACCCATTCAAAAACAATAAAAAATGCAACAAAAACAAACAAAAAAAACATTGCCGGACATAAGTGCTCTTGCACTTAACCTCTGGGCAAAGAAAATCGATGGCGAGGTTCAAATTATCTCTCTCCTACTTCCCCAAGAAGGCTAACATAGCCGGACCGCTCCATGGGAAGTTAGGTTTTCGATGATTTCACCTCATTACGGCATCACCAAAAGGGTTAACACCCACCAAAAATAGGTCCAAATGTTGGAAAAATTGCACACGCTTAACGGTAAACCCTTTAAAGGCACCCTTGCACAAGTCATCTTGGGTCAAGCGACTCGCCGCTTCTCTCACGAAGGTCATTCCCTCATCGATTCGTCGCTTGAGGGGGTAGTCACACTTAGTCACCAACCAACAATCACACACCCAATTAAGGAAAATGACATGCATTCAAAGAATCATTGACAAAGACAATCACGCTCCTGCTTGGGGAAGTAAACAAGCAACAATCAAATCAATCAAACACTTGGCATTTCGTGAATCATGAACACAAGGTTCCCCCTGAGGATAAAAATGTCCTTTGCTTGTTCAAGTTACACCTCAACAAAATAGGTTAATACTTGAAATCAAATTCCTTAGCTCGTCGAAGCAAGGATTCAAGAATGCATGCCCTTTCCATACTTGGGGCATCAAAAGTTGGTTAGGTTACCAAGAAACCCTAATCATTAGTGCTTTGGTTATCTATTTTTGCTCAAGATCAGCGTCACCCGCAGCGCTTCCCAAAAAGGGGCATCTCGTAGACACCAAAACAGCACCAATCCGATTATGTGACCGCAAACACCGATCGCTTTGACAAACACAGCCCCCAGTGGCAGCCCTCGGAGGTTAAACAAGGGGTCTTAACCACTTTCATAGCAATTTTGTAAGGTCAAGAAGCAATTTGGCACACTTGGACACTTTGCCCAAGATTCGTCTCACCCAGGGACGAATTCAAAATAGAATCCGTCCCACCCCAGGACGAATTCTGAATCCGTCCCTGGGTGGGACGAATTCTAAGCTTAACAGGCAAAAAGACAAATGGCGCCAAGTGGCAACCCATAACAGTTAGTTGATGACTCTTGCCTTGCATGCGTGTGTAGGTGGACAGAGGGGCCGTTAGAAGACTGTCACAAAAGGCATTTATCAAAGCCCAAGTCAACGGAGGACTCCCTCCATCATGGGAAGACAAGACTGCCACATGGCGCCTATGACCAACACATGGCATTTGTGCTTCCCTCCCAAAAGAGACCCCATGGGTCTATAAAAGGTGGGACTTTTCTCACCCAAAATATACAAAGTTGAAGGAGTTTTCAAGCAACGAAGTGCTCGCCGAGTTGAAGACCCACTTGCATCCCTTTTGGTTCACCTTCCCACATCCACCAATCTCTTTTGCAAGGGAGGTTGTTGGGTGGCTTTTGGAAGCTTGAACTCGGACCTAAATCCAACACATGGACACCCGAACCAACCAATTCGCCGACCCCCCAATCCTAAGAGGTTTTGGGCCCATCCCTAGTGGATTGGCGCCGAAATCAAGTGCCAACGGTGGGAGGCCCACTTGGGCACCCCCGCACTTTCTAGGTTTTAGAGCATTCTAGATTACTTTTTTTAGGTTGCATTTTGTGTTATTATGTTTGGTTAACTCATAGCTGCAATTTCGTAACTTTTGGTCAGATTCTAGTATGTTTTGTGTCGCTTTGTTGTTTCACTGACTTGCAGGTGGCGAGATCAAATTCCCGAGGGTAGAGGCCAAATTGGGAGAATCCGACCATCTGGGTCATCCCAAAATGGCCCCAATTACATAACCCCCTTGTTTGCAGGCATTTTGTAGGTCTCGAGAATCGACATTGGAGCAGAGCAGGTCGGCTTCTTCAACACAGAAGAATTCGTCCCACCCAGGGACGAATTGCAGTCAGAAATCGTCCCACCCAGGGACGAATTCCAGTTGAAGGCAGATTGGCCAGCTGTCTCAGTGGCAATGGCCTTCTGGTAACATTTTTTGTCTTCTGTCAAGTTTTCAGGCTGTTTAGAATCATTTTGTTTAATGTTTTAGATAAATGTTTGCATGCATCTTTTGATGATTTTAGAAGAACGAACACTTTTCACTTGCAGCAGGTGCTACTGACATCTTGGTTGTTTCTTTGTTCGCAGGAGAAGCAACGGAGGTGAAGAACTCATCGACATCAATGACGGCATCATCTTGGCCCGCCCATTGCAATCGTGGGCACGCGGAAAGAGGAACATTGAGTGATTGTAATCGAATTCTTTTAACGCTCCTAGCCCCCGAAAAGGGAGGAGACGTCATTGTAACAGAGATCAAGGGATATTAATGAAAGGGCTGTGTTTTCTCCATTTGCTTGTGTCTCTTCCAATGCGTTTCTTTTCCATTTCATGCACTTTACGTTTCTAGGACTTAAGCGCATTTGGTTTTGGTTATATTGCAATTAGTGTTTCCTTTGCCCGGAATCTCGTGCTTTCAGTATGTTGAAGGTTATATAGGACCAAGTATTTTTTGGATGGTTATATGGATAATCACAAAGCATAAGGTGTTTCTAAGGAATTGAATAGGAGGAAATATATTATTATAAGATATATGTACCCTTTTCTAGGATAGAATCAATCAAGATAATTCTCGCTATTATTGCCTCATATGTATGGAAGGTACACCAAATGGATGTGAAGAGTGTATTTCCATATGAGGATATTTAGGAGGAGATCTACATGTAGTATCCCCCTAGCTTTGAGCTTGAGGATCCTACTTTGGTTTATAATCTGACTAGGTCCTTATATGGACATAAGTAGGATCCTCATGAATGATATGATAAGATCTATTCACTTTTTCTTAGTTGTGGGTTTTTGTGATGTGATATTGAACATAGTATTATATAAAACATGAATATGAAAAAAAAACTTGTGATTATTTTATATATTGATGGTCTTATCATTGGAATCTCCACTACTTTCATTTAATATATGAAGTTATGTTTTCATTCCACTTTTGAGATGGTAGATTTGTGACTTCCATATTAGTTTTTAAGGATTCAAATTAATCAAATAGATTTATGCATCACAAGTATGCTTTGGGTCTTCTTTAGTTTTTCAATATAGACAATTGCAAGTCAACTCAAAATACGTTTGATTCAGGTATAAAGCTTAGGGTTGATTGTAAAACTTATTTGTTGAATGTTATTTTGTGTTAGTCTATTATGGGTGGCTTCTCTATCTTACTCACACAAGAACCAATATAGTTTTTATTGTCAGTTATTATTCTAGGTATAAATAGACACCTTGAGAGAGTCACAATATAGTGTCTAAGAGGCATACATTGAAAGGACATATTAGATGGGTATTCACCAGTTATATGCATTTCCTCTAATTTTTATAAGATCTCTAGATGTTGATTATACCATAAAATTGTATGAGTGATAGTCCACCATAGGTTTTGTGTTGTATTTGGATCTAACCCTATATCTTGGCATTTTATATGCCAATCCACTATATCTTGGTCTTTTATGGAAGATGAATATTGTTTTGCCAAGGAGGAAACTAACCAACTTCAATGGGTGCTCATGATTTTGGAGATTGGTATTCTTTATATTTTTCTATTCACTCTCTCATGCGATAATTAGAGCACCATTCAATATATTTGCAATCTAGTTCTCGATTAGTAAAAAATACACATATATTTAGATGCACTTTATGAGATGGCCTTATACATGTAGGATGCTTGATCTAGTTTTTGTGCCCTCAATGGAGCAATTAGTATGCATCATGACCAATATCATTGTTGAGGATACTTGTGTATGGATATGGGAGCTACATGATGTAGGAGAGGTTCCCTTAAGAAGGAATGATAAATACAAGTCTCTCTTTGTGTCTCTCATTCAACTTAAGGGGGATGTTGGAATATATGGGGGTTACTCTTCTATTGAGGTCATAAACTAATTTTGTATTGTATTTTTCATATAAAATAGTTGGGCCCTTATAAACCATGTAAAATTTAATTTTATACTATTTTAATATTTTAATATTTAAGTAGGTCTGTCAAACTTCACCTAAATGTAAGTTATGTTTGGATATAAATACACCTTTATACCAACCATTTTGTTATCGATTGTAGTTTAATTCTATTATTTGATAGTGAGATTATTTGGTATCCAGTGACACTACCATATACTATGTGCATTATTATTTTTTATTATTTTTAGTAATATTGGCCAGTTTTTTGATTCCATTCATTTTTTGAAACTTCTATGAAATCTAATAACCTAAGGCTTATTTTTCAAGTACCATTCATGATGATCAAATAATTCATTAAGAGAAGTTAATACCATTTGGATATTATTACTTTTCAATAGTAAAATGGAGCCTTCTATTTCTAAAAGTGTAACACAAAACTAAGGTGGATAACTCTTCAAAACAAGTTATCATACTCTTCAAAAAGTTATAAAAACAATTTAGTTGTTGATTTGTTTGAAAAAATTGCTAGAAATGGAATTATTTGGCATATGCGCTATCTCCATGAAGTGAGGAATTGGGGAGAAACAAAAATGCATTTGCCATTTTTTTCTTTTCTCTAGGAATGACCTATAAATTAAAAGAATTAAATACCTCCAAATTATTCAACACTAAGATATTGCAGTTCTCAAGGTATTTTGTTTTGTTTAAAACCATCCTTTAACTTGTTTGATAACCATATTTACATCAACAAACATAAATAAGTTTTTTTATTTTTATTTCCTTGATAGCTTTCAACCCATGAATAAGGGCTTCATATTCCATTTGTACTATTAAATTTCTAGATAGAATATATAGGGGATGAATTCATTTGTATGAGTTTTGAATATCTTACATGCTTTTTTCCTTGATTTAAATACACTACCATCAAAGTGCATTAACTAGGTTTGATTAGTTTGGGTAGTACCTTGAACATTTTATTTTTCTTATTTACAATTCATAGACAAAGTCATTGCATAAAATACATAAGTGCATCTCCTAGAACCCTAAAAATTAACTTCTTTTCATAATTGGATTGCTCTACCATATACGTCCTCCATTTAGGTTCTTTTATCAAATATTTATATTTTTCCTTGAATTGGCATCATGCATAAGACCATTCCATATTAATATGGCATCCAATACCTTTAAAATTTTTCCTAGTAAGAAGAATCTCCCAATTGTCAATCATATTGACTACTATGATGATCATAAAAATATTCTTAAGGAACCTAGCTACTTGAACAACTTAATCTTTGATGTACCCAAAGAAATTGATAATTCCTAAACCCAAGATGTATTTGAATCCTTCATTCCTAAAAAAAGATAAATATGAAAGAGAAGAGGTTTATCAATAATATATATTTTGTGTTATGTAGGTTCAACCCATTATTTTTTTCTTGACTTAACATTTTTAATATCTTTTAGGATAAATTCAAGTAAATTTTATTTTTGTTGTAGGCAGTTTTGAAACACTTTTAGTAAAGGAATATGCATGTGTATTTTTACCACGTCATTTACTATGTTATATATTGTATTTGATACTATGTTATTTGAATATGGTAGTAATATATTTTTATTACATTCTATTTGAGGTTCCATTCATATGACTTATCTTTGGGTTATTTCTATCTGGTGGATATTCCCATTTGACTCTTAATTGGTTTTAAAAGCTAAAATTTTTATTTATACTACTAGGAAATATTCTTTATTATCTTATAGGTTAATACTTATTTGACCTAAAAATGACACATAGTTTGATGGATTAGGTTAATCTAACGGATGATTAAGGGCTATTTGTTCTAAGTTTTCTTCTTCTATCTTATTTAAATCCAAGAATCTCATATCAATGGGACTTCAATAGATTATACAATCCACTTGATAATGATATATAGTTTGATCTAACTCATACTATTTATTAGACTACAACTTATTTCCACGGGAATAAGGGTGGCAATTTTGGAGGTATTTCTTTGAGTAATTTTATACCTTGGTCAAAATGGACCAACAAATCTTTGTTGCCATATAATTCTATAGTTATTATATGTGTATTTGCTTATTCCATATTTATAATTCTACACCTTTAATGTAAAATATACTTCTAAATTCAAGCAAACGAGGAAGAAACAAAGTGTAAGGTGCTTGAGAGGCTTCACTCTATTTGAAATTCTATTCCAAGATTTATATAATTTTTTTATGAAGTCTATAATTGGTTATTTATTGTCCTTTTTTATAACAAATAATTTATAGAATAAATATTTCATCAAGAGTATAGGGAAAGAACATGAAATTTAGATTCTAAGTCATACCAACTAGTGATGCAAACTTCCTCCAATATTTGAAACCATGATATAGCAACATCAATATTTCACCAAAAAATATCATACATCTTCATAGTTCACCACCAATGATCAACAAATATCCATGAAATATTTCATAGGATCTTTAGAATTAGTAGCACCACATCTTGATAATTTAGGAAGAAGTTTATTTCACCCTTTTAGCATATTATTCATATCCATGGTTTTTAAGGGATTGATTTAATTACCCTAGGATTGAAAATAAGGATATTGAGGTACTCGTTGTTGTGTCATGTTACCAAAAGTATGTGGTAATTAATATGATAATTAATTAATATTTAGAGAGGGTTCTTAATGGTAAAAATAAATTATTTCAAGTACAAAAAAACAAGACCTAGATTTTGTTTATTTTTAGAATTTGAACTCATACTCTTAGGCATAGAGAAATTTGAATAATGAAATTGTGTATTATATTTGATATAATAAATAATCAATTATACATAGACCATTTGTGATCTAGTAAATGGATTGTGGCCAACCAACTTTAAAATTTTATTTTGAGGAACTTGGTGCTAGATATTTTCCTAAATTCACTTGTCAATTTCATTTTTTCTTTCTAATTTTTAAATAATTTCTTTGAACTGGGGGTAAGACACATAGATATTTATATTATGATCCCAAAAATTAATGCATGACACTAAAAATGTCAAATTGAAGTTATAATTATTCATCCTTGGTTGAATATCATTAGGTGGGTTATGTACAGTCATCTTTGTTCCTCATGGTAGACACCAAAATTTGTTTATCTATAATCTTGTAATTAGACCATAAATTTAAACTCATAGTAGAGTGCTCATAGTAACTGAAGAACTCATGGGTATCTATGGAGGACTAGTAAGCTTTACCCTCATATTCTTTCACCCTTGTGTAGATCATTACGTTCATTGGGTATGCATGCACAAGGGTGTGAGGCTACATAAATATATGTAAAATCTACAAGAAATATATATACAAGACCTTGTACATAAGTGGCTTCTACTATATTATGCAAAGAAGAGGCATTTAAAATAATATTTGATAATACTCAATTGTCCATTAGGTCAACATGTCAACAAAACTATGATGTAAAACACCTAGAATTTTTTTTAAAATTTCACAAAAGGAATACCTTGCCTGATGATGGTCAGTCTTTGTAGTTTTTGGAATTTTGTTGGTATTCTAGCCTTATAATTCTCTTCTATATGTGACTTATTGTATTTTGTTTCTATTTATTTATTTATAATATTAGTATCAGATGTTCAATTCAAAAAAATATGGGTAGATGGATGTAATAAATATGGGTTAAAAAGATAGTGCATGATGTCTTGGAAAATGTTCCACAATATGCAGGGAATAATATATGAAAGTAATTTGATGTATAGAATATGGTAGGCTAAGGTATGATTAACTTTAGATTCATACAAGCTGAAGTAATCTCATACATTGGAAGGCCTAATTGAAAGGATGCTTGTAGGGGGCAAGGTAGCGATAAACATCAACAATTTTATTCTTATGCAAAAATTATTTCCATGTGATGCTTTTGGCATATGACTCATAGGTAGCAACATACAAGGTATGTCTAATAGATATTAATCAATGAAATTTAATTGATCCATATACATCACATATACAAGCCCTCAAATACTTCAATTGTTTTCATAAATTGATTTTCAACTTTTCAAATATTGTCCTATTTTGACATTACCAATACATGTATTAAATATTTTTATGTATATAATCATTACATTGTTAAATTATAAAAATAAAAGTGGTAGTGTAAAATAGGTCCTAAAAGTATAAAGAGAAAAAAACAAATTTAAGAAATAGATGATAATGCTCATGCAATTTGGGGTAATCAATTTTAGAAATGAGTTTCACATCCTAGATTAAGATTTCAATCTTATGGATAAACCTTGACATCTAATCTAATGGCATGAGTCCAACCAGTTAAATACCTTTACTTTAAAATTGGAAATCCATGTTTTAATCTTGATAGGGAAGTATATACATAATTACCAATACTATTATAATATCAATATGTGGTAATGATATAATATAAATGAAACTCATTTCAATCCTATATAACCAATTGAAAATAGAATTTATAAAATTTTAAAATTATGAATGTAAGTGTGCCTAGTAAGTTTTACTAGATGACCCTCATGATCCTTATAAGTATATTATACGATACAATTTTTAGTATGGTTCACTTAAAAGTATAAATAAATGAACATTCATATATACTTAATATATGATACTAGACCATAAAATTCCATATAAGCACAATATGGGAAAGGAAGGCTACAAAGTACTAAGCGACCATCAATTTATTAAAAATTCATAGAATTGTAAACAACTTCTATCTTGTATTTACATGCATAATATTGGATTAACGGGTTTATTGAATAAAATATATAATTATATGTTTCTCTTATTCTATTATTAATTTAAATTACTTATATAGATTTTATGTAATACCAAATTCCAAAATATTATTGAATAATAAATTATCAATTAAATAAATATAATTAATCTTAATCAATTTTTGTTATAATATTTTTTATCTAAATTAATCAAAAAAATATTATAATACATATTTTAATATTAAAAAACAAGAAATAATTTAATTATTTAAAATAATAATAATTATTATATGATTTTTAATGCTTTTACTTATAATATATAGTTGTGTTATATATATATATATATATATATATATATATATATATATATATATATATATATATATATATATATATATATTAATAAATTAATTAATTAATTAATTATTGAATGAGAATTGATTTACAACTTGCTAAAGAATCCATGCAGACAAAAGAATTAAAATAATAAAAGTGTAAATTAAAAACTATTTTGAGGGTTTTATCGTGAAGGTATATGTCAAATGAAAAATATTAACATGCTTGTAATATATTTTAATTGGTTGCATGGGGATAAGAGGGGATAAAAGATTATTGAAATGAACACATTTATATTACGTTATAATATAATTTTAATATGGTCATAAATTTAACCATATGAATATGATATACATATTATAATATTATTATAACACTATTAATTGTAACCAAGTTGTTTTAATATTATAGTATTGTAGTGTTTCAATATGGTCACAATACTACTTGTTTCAATATGGGTTAAAAGTGTTGTTATATTCAATCCTAAGAAAGATAAGGGTGGAATATGGTCACAAGTTTAACCTATGTTTAATGTTTCATATGGTCACAAGTTTAACCCTTACTTTAATTATGTTTATGACTTTACTCTAATTATCTTCATAAAATTGCAAGCTGCAAATAAGATTGAAATCAAAATACCTCTCTTCCTACTCTTTGTCTCAAAATATTTAAATTGTGAGATGTTAAGGCCAATGCTATGTTAACTACATATAAGGATGGAATTGCATATGTGTACACTCGTAAACACATAACCACTTAATTTTTAGTTGATGCAATAGTATTAGTTAAACATTTTGGTTTTATGGGTTTTATAATGACTGCATGAAGTAGCTAGGATTAGAATATTAACTTATGATGCAAAAATTTACCTTTATTTTTATATTTAACAAATATATTAAACATTAAAATATTGTGATATAAATATATAGTTGAAGTTTAATTTTTGAACATTTATTCTCAACATTAGATTGAATAATTTTAATTTTATTATTTTAAATGATTATGATAAATTGTAAAATACTAATTTCATAATAATTTCCTGTAAAAAAAACAAACCTAGGTCAAATTAAGTTAAAAACCATAATATATATTTCACTTTTATTTTTTTTAATTTTTTTAGATCATAAACTTACATTATTATTTTTTGTATAAGATCCCAAAATATGCAACAAAAAAAAACAAACCCATAGGAACATCCAATAAAATATCTTGATTAAATAATTGTAAAACATTTATAAATAAAAGTATATTTTAAAATAAATAAAAAATTTAACTTTAAAAAACATTTTTAAAATATATATTATAAAAATTTACATGTAAAAATATAACAATGTAAGGCCAACCCTTACATTGTTTTTGGAAGTTCCTTCTTCCTCATGTGCTTTGAGGAGTTTGAAAGGATCGTAATGAGAGCCTTCAAAGATCTGGAGAATAATTTGGAGCATGCTAGTTTTAGAATTCTTTGGAAGGTTATGGAGAATGTTTGGTCAACATTCAAAAATTTGAACTCTCCTTAGGCTTGCTCCCTGAGTGAAGCTAGGGTCGAGGAACAGTTAGGTTTTTTGCCATTGGTTTTGCCTCCACCTACTCCTGTTTAGACTGGTTTAAATTAAACTTTGATGAAGCTTCTAAAGGGAATTTCGAGTGGAGGAGGAGTGATACCGGATTGTAATGGTGATTTTATTATAGATTTTGTGGACTGTCTTAGTACTCAATCTTCCATTTTTGCAGAAGTGTGGGCTGCCTTTGTTGGTGTGATGCATTTAGAAAGTCTTGGTATCCGTAATGCAACAATTGAAAGTAACTCTTTGTTAGTGATTAATATGCTTAAAGGGTTTGTCACTCAGGTTGGAAGGTGTCTATTCTTATTAATGAAACAATTTGGAACTCTTGCTTCTTTGATAATGTGGCATTTAAGCACATTCTCAAAGAGGGCAATGCGGTGGCCAATTTATTGGTGAATCTGGGTGTTTCATTCCAGGGATATTTTGTTTGGTAGGAGGATTTCTCCATAGAATTCATCAGTCGCATCACAGATGAAGTCCCTTAAATGATGTCAAAAGTTTATTTGTGGGTTGCGTTCATGATGGACCAAAACTTTGGTAATGTGTTGGAGGTATATGGAATTTATGGTACCATTTGTGTGTGATTGGCTCCACTCTTATTTATTGTAACTTCCCCCTTCTCTTGTGTATGCGGATCTCCTTACGACATGTGCCTTTGGAGATAATGGTAATAATTATTATACCTTCACTCTCCCATTGGGTACATGGTTTTCCTCACAAAATGTGCCTTATGGAGTGGTTGGCAATTTTTAAAATTTGAATCCTTGCTCTGAAGCAACACGATGGATGTGGGATTGTTCCTTTTGTTCTTTGAGTAGAACTTCTTCGATTCTCTCCGGCCCTTTTGTTCATCTGCTCTTATCTTTTCGGTTGTTTTGTTGATTCACCTTTAAGATGTTTGTTTGTATTCTTTGCTTATAATCCATGGAACTTATCTTTTGAAATTTCTTTCAAAACTTTTTTTTTTTTTTTTGTTAATAATATCAAATAAATAAATAAATATATATATATATATATATATATATATATATATATATATATATATATATATAACGCTGTAAGAAAACTATCACATTATTAAGCTTTCAAAATCACAATATTTAAATTGAATGTTTTTATAGTTAATTCAATGCACTTTCAACCTTAAAACATGACCATCCCTCACCAATCTTCTTAGTGCCTAAATAATTGGACATACAATAATTTTAATGTGTTAAATTTAAATAAAATTAATTTCAAAAGTAAATAGATGTAGGTAAAGAAAAAGAAAGACCATATGTAATCAACTTACTATAAAGAAAATATTTTTTCAAATAAATTATATTCAACTAAATTCAAGTTGTGGTAAGCTTTTGCTAGTTTTATACGTAAACATTTTAAGCGAAGCGAGGGTCTGATTTAATAATATTTTTTTGAATGTAAGAATAAAAACGGTGATCCCCATTCTAAGTTTCAGATCATTCCAGGACAACGAATCCACCAAAATCTGATATTGTTGTGAATATGTTTTCCTCATGCATGGCAACTTTTAGTCCAATCAGTCTGTTATAAAATAACTGTTAATATCCAGAAAGAAATGCCCACTTATTTACAAGAGAGACGGCCGAAAGATGCAAATGGCCCCTTCTCTCTCCGCTTTACAACAAAAAAACTAAAGGTTACATGGCTTTATTTGTTAATGCTGAGACAATACTAACGAGATAAAATTGTTCCACTAGACTGAGCGATTGATGGCAGCCTGCATCAGCTGTTCTTCACAGATAATGCTGAGTTTTAGCATATAAATACATATCCCAATACTAAAATCAACCGAAATTATATAATGTGGTAGCACTTGCATCAAAAATTATATTTGAATGATATAACTTCACCGCTTCATGAGGCTACCAGTCTGAGCATACCAATCAATAGATGGGTGGTGGAGGGGAAGTATACTTCTACTTATGAGAGGGTGGTGGCGGGGATTTGTAATGGTATGGTGGTGGAGGGGACTTGTAATGGTATGGTGGGGGTGGTGATTTATAGCGGTAGGGGGAGGAGGCGAAGGATGGTGGTGGAGGAGATTTGTAGTGGTAGGGAGGTGGAGGAGATGGGGAGGGGACTTGTAGAGGTATGAGGGAGGAAGAGATGGAGATGGTGGTGGTAGAGATTTATAGTGGTATGAAGGACGAGGAGAAGGTGATGGCGGTGGTGGGGACTTGTAGTGCTGTGGAGGACGAGGTGAGGTGGATGGCGGTGGGGGAGATTTTTATTGCTAGGGATGTGGAGGGGGAGGAGGGGATGGAGATGGTGGTGGTGTAGATTTATAGTGGTATGGAGGAGGAGGAGAAGGTGATGGTGGTTGTGCAGTTTTTATATTGGTATGGAGAAGGAGGAGGAGAAGGAGAAGGTGATGGTGGTGGTGGGGTCTTGTACTGGTATGGAGGACGAGGTGAGTTGGACGGTGGCGGGGGTGATTTGTAATAAGAGTTAGGGTACTCAGCTGAGGCCAATGCCACCATAGACAGTGCAAAATCTATTAGAAACCTCATTGTATGGAAGTGGGGCCTTCCAGCTTTCATATCTATGCCGCCCCTGTGGTGCGCTTGTTGTTGAGGTTGTCTGATCTTGTGCTATTTCTATATAATAATGGTACACGTGTTTCTTCCATGTGGTGAGAGTGGTGCGATTTGTCAAGTGGGCGTGATGTATATCTGTGAAGCATGATGTAACTCTTACTCGTCGATAGTGTTGAACAACTCATCCTGAGAATTATGGATGGCAGATCTTACTGAAAGGTTTACTAATTCAGTTGGTGGAGTCGTCTGAGAAGATAACAGAAAGTACGGTGTAGAAGACGCTGTAGTGAACCTTGTCGTCTAGGGTTCGTTCTCGTTTTAGAACTGGATCGGAGTGAAATCTCTGAATTATTTTTACAATCAGTTACAGTCAGAGTTCACGTCTTCCATTTTGCGGTTATTCTACATACCATTGTTATTATTATGATAATATCAAAGTGTACCGAGTCAAAATACGACAAGAACATAATGTGAACCATTTTAATTTAGTTGGTAGATAATGTTAGCACCTCCGAGACTTGGACCATCTCTTATTTTAAAATTAATGAAAATTTGATGCTTCATAATGGAATGATTCATATAACACGTCCAAACACTGATACACAGACTGCTCTAAAAAACATTCTTCGCTTCGCTAAGAACTTGTTGTTTTACCTTATATCGAAATTAAAATTTAAAAGTTGAATATAACCGTGTAGTATTTACCAATATTAGATATAGTAAATTTATTATTGAAAGATAAGCTTGGAAAAACATGTAAAAAGTTTTTCTAACCCAGCCTTATTATTTTTGAAGGAATTCTCCTTGGCCTTTCTGATCATCCATTCTAACCCAGCCCTATCATGAATTCATAGTTTCCTTACCTGAGGGGTTTTTCTTCTGCGTTCCTTTTCTGTCCCCAAACTTGCTCAATTAAATTTAGAAACGTCAATGCCCACTTCATACGACTGTGTCAATCCTATCTTAACGGCTTGTGGACTGGGCTGCACCAGAATACAAATTCCACCAATTTTTCCATTCTGAGAACAAAAGCATAGGTTGAAAATGTAGCCTCTTATCATTATTGGCATATATTCTTCCAATGTAGCTTTCCCTTTGTCTCGAAACCATTATTTATATATATATATAAAACAAAATAAAGAACATTTGTTTGTTCCGCGTGGGGGGATTGGGTTAAATGGGCTTGGTGTGTATCCGTTAAGCATGATGCAACGCTTACTCGTCGTGAGAATGATGGGTGGTGGATCTTATTGAATAGTCTACTAATTTAGTTGATAAACTCATCCGAGCCGATGACATGAGCTATAGTTGTCGCTCAATATGGAGTGTACGGGACGCTCTGGTACACTTTATCGTCTTGACCGGGATAAGGGTCATTCTCGTTTTAGAACTGAGCAGAGTGATATTTCTGAATTACGTTATGTAGTCTTTTACAGTAAGTTTATGTCCTCCATTTAGACGCTCTTCTGCCGATCATAGTTATTGTCACGATAATATCAATTGTACGGAGTCAAAGATACCATAACAACACCATGTGAACCATTTTAATAAACTAAAACAATATATAATGTTAGCAACTCCAAGAGTTATTATTTCAGAAAGGGATTCTACAATGTCTAAATAGAGATAATTTGGCCTGCACTAATAATATATTTTTTTTAATCGATATTCTTGAGTTGATATATATATATAAAATTCTTGTTGATATGTCGAATTTTCTTTACGAAATATAAGTTTGAATTTGAGGGAGGATGATTTTCATTGTGTTGTTTTATATTAATAACATAGTTTTTGTGATAATATTTTTAAGTTAATGTGTTTTTGAATTTTATTTAAAAAAGTATTAAAGTGGAACAAAATTTGAATATAGGATAATGTTATTAGAAATAAACATTTTGTAATAGGAACATCATCACATAAACTGTAATAGGAACATCATCACATGAACTGGTTAGAAAGTAAGAGGGCCAACTACCCTATATACATAAGAATATTCCACTGGAAATAAACAGCTTGTAATGAGAACAAACTCGCATAAACCAGTTAAAAAACAATCTATAGTAAATTTGAATTGTAAAAAATGTGACCCCATTATACAATTCACTTATAAATTACCTCCTTCTTAATATATAATAATATATTTTCTTTAAACATATTTAATAAAAAAAATTTAATTAATTTATAAAACTTAAACATAAATAGTATAATATAATCACTTATATTATTAAGATGTTATAACTTTGTATATATAGCTTCACAACCATTAAATGTCTGTTTGTTATTATAAAAGTCAAATAAACTCATTTATTATGATTGATAAATTAATTGTTTTAATTTTATTTAAAATTTAAATGTATTTTAAAATATAATATTTTTAATTTGAATTTTTTTATTAAAATTAATAATTATATTTAGGAAATATAAAAGATGTTATAATAAAATTAAAATTGAAAAGAAACAGTTTTAAAATGCAAATACATAATTATAATTAAGTATAGAAAAATAAATTAGTGTAAAAATATTTAAAATTGTTTAATTATACTACATCGGTGCGCAAAATTAAAATGAACGAAACTTTTTTTTCGAAAAAACTGACTCCATCTATGCAAAAAGTTGTTAATGTAACGCTATCATGTTGAGCGATTTCTGCTCCGTTAAATTTAGAAAGGTCAATGCCCACGTCTTTGAACTGTTTGCGTAAAACTGACTCCATCTATGCAAAAAGTTGTTAATGTAACGCTATCATGTTGAGCGATTTCTGCTCCGTTAAATTTAGAAAGGTCAATGCCCACGTCTGTGAACTGTTTGCGTAAAACTGACTCCATCTATGCAAAAAGTTGTTAATGTAACGCTATCATGTTGAGCGATTTCTGCTCCGTTAAATTTAGAAAGGTCAATGCCCACGTCTTTGAACTGTTTGCGTCCATTAGCGATTTCTCCTACGTTAAATTTAGAAAGGTCAATGCAAACGTCTTGAACTGTTTGCGTCCGATCTTAAGGGCTTCTGTCTGGACTGCACCACACTCGAAGCATAGGTTGAAAATGTGGCCTTTTATTATCATTCTATTAAAATAAAATAAAATTATTTTGTATAACTATGGGGTTAATTGATAACAGAGATTTTCTTATGCACCAAGAAAAAATCACTTTGTGTGCCTCAAAAATTGGCGAGTGACTATTCTAGATTACTCGTTGGTCTCTCAACCACTGTATGCATAGATATTTCGTGTCGGTGGTGCTTGTTGACCATTCAATAGAAGTATATGCAATTTCTGGCCACTTGTATTATTTTTCTTGTAGATCTTTCTTGAACACATGGTTGTTAAGTTTTTTAAAATATATACGCGTTTGACGTATATATACGTCAAACGCGTATATATTTTTATAAACTTAACAAGCATGTGCTTAAGAAAGAGAGCAAAATACCTAACAATTAGGTGCCCAGCAATACTATAATATTCCTATCAAATCATAATAATAATAGGAAGGTGAGATCATTTTAATTTCAAAATAATAAATAAATAAAAAACATACATATTAGAAAAGATGAAAAAGTTTATCTTAGTTATCTTTTATTTAATAATTTTATATTAAATAAATACGAAATTATATTCTTCATACATATTTTTAGCATTGTTTTTAAATTTTAATAGTGACTTTAAAGTCAGGTAATTTATACATCATAACTAGCTATCTTTATCATGCTAAATTTAAATTTCAATAGTGACCTAAAAATCAGGTAATATATACATCATAGCTAGTTATCTCTATTATGCTAAGTTCTATCCTTAGACACCTTTTCAATTTATCAAACAATATCCTTTAAATCACTAACTTTTGAGTTTTGAAAAAGTTGCTTTATATGTGTTGCTTTAACTAGACCATATTAATTCCCCGAAATAGAGATTTGGATCAGCTACAATGCATTGACCTCATTGAATTCTTGTACTAACTACATACCTAGATCAATCTAAAGTGCATTCTTTGAGAGTTCATTTGCTTCCCTATTTAGTTCTCTATAAAAATGTCAAAATATAATAGATTCATTTCGATGCATACTTTATTTTATTTGAGAGAAGAGGGGTTGTAGAATCATGTTTTCCATTCTAAATACACCAAGCATCCAATTTATTACCACTTGTGAGTCTTCATAAATTTGATTTTTTGTATTCCTTTGGATTCTGCCAACTAAACTAGCAATTTGAGGGTCATACTTTCAGCATAATTATTAGAACCTTCTTCTAATCCAACCTTGAATTTAAAATAATGAGAGTAAAAAATATATAGTAATCCTCCTACTCCACAAACTCTAGGGACCCCCTATATAGCCCCATCAAAAAAGCTCCAAGACCTTGATTTATCAGTATTTGGAGGGATGATATATCTATTTATCTTTATTTTTTCTAAAAACATTACTATTATTGAAACTTCCAATGATTTTGGAGGAGACCTGCCAAGCAGGCTTCTCCTGATACTAAAATATTATTACATTCTTAGATAACCATACTCTCCAATAGTGACAATGATGAACATTTATAAAATATTTCAAAGACCTATTTTTAAATTCAGATTTTAAGCACTCTCCTAAGAAATCTTCTTGCAA
This sequence comes from Wollemia nobilis, assembly GCA_028583015.1. Classification (NCBI taxonomy): domain Eukaryota; kingdom Viridiplantae; phylum Streptophyta; class Pinopsida; order Araucariales; family Araucariaceae; genus Wollemia; species Wollemia nobilis. The sequence goes on from JAQPPZ010017095.1 coordinate 9,356,917, forward strand.
TCCTATATGAAGCTTTAACTATGCCATAACCTCCCTCCAAACCTATCTAGTAAATAAATAAGCAATGAATAAATGATTAACTATTTGATTGTTTGACTTACATAAATGACATCCTCCTAGACCATTCCAATTCTTCTTTTGTAATACCTCCCATGTGAGAACATTATTTTTTATGCTATGTAATAGGAACAATACTATCTTCAACAAATATTTTACCTTCCAAAGTATGTTCCACCACCATGTTGGATTGTCATTGTTATCTTCCAATGAGTCTTATAGCTCAATTTTGAAGTGTACTCCCCTATAGATCCATTATTTATCCAAACCAATTGATCAATTTCCTCTTGCAATCTGATATATCTAGATTTAATGCTTCCCATTGGTGTACCTCATGGACATGAAGACCTAACACTATTACTTCCTTATTTCTCTGACTCTAGTTTGTAAAAGATTCTAGGTCAACTGCTTGGACAAGATTTCCAATCCCTTGAGCTCTTAGGGTGTATATTACATTATTTGGAAATATGTGCATATCACCAAAACCAATCCAATGGTCTAATCCTAGTATTATCCTTGAACCATCAGTTATTTTCTAGGTAAGTCAATCACCTATAATATAAAAGGTCTAAATCATTGTTTTCCAACATATTGAAATATTATGGGTTTGCTTTATGGGTTTCCATCATCAACTATGACTAGCTCTAAGTACTTTTCATGTGTGATTTTATTTCATAAGCCTTTCTTTGATATTATCTTCCAAACACACTTTATTAGTAGAGCCTTTCTAAATAGAAATATGTTTATAAGACCTCATCCTCTATTTTTCATCGCTTGGCTAAATATTTCCAGTTAACCAAGGGAATACCTTCTTTTTCCTTTTTTCTTGTCCATAAGAACCTATAGCTTAACTATCTAATTGTTTTCAAAACTTATTTTGGTATATGATCCAAAATTTACCAATATGTTGGTATTACCTCCAACACAAACTTGACCAAAGTCAATATTCCCCTAAAGAGACCCATTTTTTGTACCATATATTAATTCTTCCTTTCACCTTCTTTACCAACCAATTCCAATCATTTTTAGTGTAGTCATTGGGTTTCAGAAAGAACCCTAGATATTTAAAATACTCTTAAAGATAAAATTTGTTAAAGGATAAAATATAACCTATTATTATAGTTTGATTATAGTCCACATAGTTAAAAGAAATTCTTGATTTCTGTACATTAATATACATAAATATTTCTAAATAAATTATATCTAAATAATGTTTTAACTTCTTTGTAGCTCTTATTGTTCCATTTGCAAAAAGGACAACATCATCTACAAAAATTATATGGGTGACTTCCATTGTTCTACCTATTCTAATTCCATTTATTATTCCTTCCCTCTTGAATTCTATAATATACCTACTTAATCCCTCAACTAATAAAATAAATAACAATGGTGACAAGGGGTAACCTTGTCTAATCCTTCGAGAAGCTAAATTAACCAAAACTACAAAAGAAATAAAATAAATACATCCCATAATCCAATTAACTATATGAACACAAAACCCAATATGATTAAGTGTTATTATTAAATATAGCTAATTTATATTGTCAAAACCTTGGAGAGATCCATCTTCATCACCATTGCTAGTAGTTTATTTTATTTTATGGTATGAAGACTTTTTTGAGCAACACCAATTGCTTTGTGAATTTATCTACCATGTAGGAAATCCAATTGCTCGATAGATATAGAAGAAAATAAGAACCTTTTAATTCTTGATGTAGTTATTTTTGCTATTATTTTATACACATGGTTACATAATGGGCCAAAAATAATCAAAGGAAGAATGATTATCCTTTTTTTGAATAGGAAAATTGAAGGTAGAGTTAAAGGTTGCATTTGCCCTTCCTTTTAGACTAGAATCCTCCACAACCTTGATTAGGTCAGACTCCAAAAGGTCATAGAGTCCAAGAAATAATTCCATAGTCCACCCATTAGATCCTAAACTCTTATCCTTTTTGAAGGAGATAAAAAAAAATTTGAGCTCCTCCTTTGATACTTCCTTAATCAACTCACCATTGGCTTCCTCATCTATAAATATAGGAAAGAGAGAAGCTATTTTAACTATTTTGACTATATTAATTTAACTAGAATCCTTGTATAGTTGACTAAAATACCTTACACCCATGATAGTTATTCCTTTAAAGGAGAATACTTTACTTCCATCTTGTCCCTATATCTCCAAAATTATATTTTATTGTTTTCTATGATTTATGAAGCTATAAAAAAATTTACTGTTCTCATCCTCACTCACAATCCATAGTGCTCTACATTTGAGCCTTCATTGTGTTTATCCCTCTATGAATAATATTATCTTATATTTTTCTACACTTTTATACTTAAGCCTTATTTTATCATACATTTCTTTTTCAAAGTCATCTGCTAGAAACACTACAATATCCTCCTCAATCTCCCTTAGTTTTTGCTCATCCATCAATTTTTTTATGGGTCCACTGAACCACTATTTCCTTAACCCTTTTTAGATTTGTTGCAAATTATGTACTAGTATATTATCTTAGACTAGAATCAAACTTCACCCATTCTAATTTGACTAGAGTTACAATGCTATCCTATATTTACCACTCAAAAAGGATAATGTGATTTATTATAAGAAGGATGATAGAGGAGTAATCAGAGTCTCCTCCAACGTCAATCCAAGACTTCAATCTATAAGTATCATTTACCAAACTCTCTGCTACTAAGAATCTATCTAGTATCTTATAAATTCTATCAACTCTTGTCCTCATATTTATCCAAGTTGAGATATATTTTATAGGCACAATGTCTACCAACCCCTTGTATTCAAAATTTTATATGAAGTAATTAGCTAGTGGATCAATTCTAGGAGTAAATCCCCACACTTTATTCCTTGAGAAATTTAAGTTTAAATTTCCACATAAAATTAAATTATTAGCTTCTAAAAACTTTGATTGATAATCTTATCCCAATACTACATCTTATCTTTATGGGGACCATAAATTTTCACCACTGTTACTATTTACCCAATATCCATTGAAAATAATCTAGTCCCTACTCTTGGGTCAAGCAATAAAAATTTTATTAGCCTAAACTAATTTTCCTTCCACCTTATGGTCACTCCTGCTAGGGCTCCTACAACATCAAGTAATAGAAAATATCATCCTTTAAGCAAATTACTAAGATCTTCCATCACTTTCATAGCTAACACTTTTAACTCTTGAATTAGCAAAATCTTTGGATTATGAATTTCTACCAATCTACATAAAGTAGTTTTTTTTTGTAGAGATACCCATTGCTTGAATATTAAAGGAAAGTAATTTCATTGATAAATTGTATTCAAGATCATCCCTACTCTAAGTATCCCCTTTAAGGATGCTTGATTACCTTGTTGAACTTCATACAAGCTTTTATTCTTAGAAAATCAAGTAAAAAATCTTCTTCCCCTCTTACTAGTAATACTTCTATCCCTCACATATATATTGGGGCATCCCCTAAATCCTTTCTTTCCTTACACCTATTTTTCCATTTAGGGATCAATTGGGATACCCATGGATTTTTTGGGATACATAACCTTCTTGACCATAGGCAAAATGAAGAGGGGAAGAAATTTCAAAGTGATTTACTTATGAAGCATTACTAAAACACTTACTAGAGTCTAAGCATTTGTATAGATCTACTTCCTTCAAGAAATAGGAATTCAAGGGTATTCCTAGCCCCTCAACTCCACCGTTTCCTTCTTCTAGTGGAGACATTGTTTTACAAACTAGTAAATCTAGGCATTGGTTAGTTGATGGACTCAAAATAGAATTACCTATAATCCCAGATGAGAAATGAGATTTGGTAATATATTTGCTTTGAAATATTATATCTAGTTCCAAGAGCATGACATCCAACTTTTACTTAGAGAATTCTTGTCTTACTTTAATATGAGATAATCATGAATCCATCACTTAGTCTAGCACAAAAATATTTATCTCCACCCTCTCTATAATTTCTATTTTTTCCCATAATTTCTCTATTTTGTGCTCCTTATGTATTGATTCAAAAATTTAATAAAGATTTTATGTTATGTGCCTAAATGGAAAATTGCATCTCATTCTCACCCTTAAATATCTCTCTATCTTCCTTATGATGCCAAAAATTCCTTAAAAAATTCAACTAATAGTCCCTAATAATATACCCATAATTATAATAATTTGCACACCTAAAAGACACACCAATATAGTCTAGGGTTTGTACATGCATCCCTTTGTTATACTTCAACAAAATTTTCTCCACCAATACATCACTCTGATCCACATCAATAAGAATCTTGGTCACTTACCTCATGCACGAGGACGTATACCTCTTGTCCACCTCTAACAAAGAACCAATGTAATTACCTATGGCTTGGAAAACATATCTAGGCCAAAATTATAATGGCAACCCTGGTAAATTTTTACATACAGGGTGAAAAGGTATTTGAGTAGTCGTAGAGTTAGAATAAGGGTCCAATATTTTGAGGATTACCAAAGTGGACCACCAAAACCATTTATTTGATATAATTTTTGTCATATCTTCCTTAGTCCTAAATTAAAATTACAACCACACTCCTACTAGAAGTAAAAAAAATAGGCACATACCCTATAACATCAATCTATTCCCTAGCCATCCAGTCTGTAAAGGATTATTTAGAAATTGCATGCCCATAGAATATCCAAATAAGTATTTTCTCTAAGATTTAAATGATGTCCCCCATTTAAACATCTTTTCCTAGGAGTAATTTTTCTCTATTATTCTTCCTTCGAATGCCCTTGGTTACCTTTTAGTGTGCTTTTAAGGGATTCTTCTTTGGGTTTCCTTATTTGAAATAATTATGTTTTCCCTTAGCCTATTCAAATATTTGTGGCCTATTTTAAACTTCTCTAAAGTGGACATATCCCAATCATCACTCTTGTCCAAGAGTTGAATGTCTTCTTAAAAAATCGTCATTGACATAGGCCTATTCTTGAATTCTTTAAAGGGAGACTTTTTTCTTTTAAATTTTCTTCCACAATCAAAGATGGATATATCCTCAAAAGGATACATTGAATATTCCACTACTTATTATTCATGACATTATTCTAGAAGATCACTAAAGCTTCCTTATTTTTCAAAATCTTACATTCTCCTTATAGCATCAATATCGAGGGACTCTCCATTAGTGTTTGCATTAGAAAAAATAGCCTCAATAGTGAGTATTCCATTATCTTTATTACCCTCTACTTAACTCACCATGGTGGTAGTCTTGGAAAAAATACTCTAAAAACTTGTCCTCATAGCCAATATCTTTACAACCTTAGGGTTAATATACATGTTATATGATGATGAATCCATCATTAGTGGCCATATCCCTAATGATTAGTGTCATCAATCACACCATTTAATCATTATAATTGTCAATCCAGGGCGGTGTCCAAGGCTATATACGAAAGTAGGGTGTAGCAGATTATAGGTTTAGTTCATTTAACTCAAGGCTTTATTGGTGAGGTAGTTAGTTTCTTGGGGTGTTTAATAATCCTTCTAACATCCTAGAAATTCTAAAATACTTCCTTTTACAAAGAAAATGAAACAAAACTATTAAAAACTAGAAATTGCATAAATCAAATCCACACTATTCAGAAAAGTAATTTTTTTGCAGAATTCAATTGATAAGAAATAAGTTGTAGCAAACTAATAATGAAATATTGCAAAAAATGAAAATTATAAAAGGAAAACATCACACTATACTTTGTAGAAAATTACAAAAAATAGAATATCAAAAAATGACAATTGAATGTGTAAAATCTGTAACAACTCTATTGTAATACAAATTCTGGAAATACTGCAAAAAATAAAAAGCTGAAAATATTGTGCTAAATACTGGAAATTTGAAACTAAAATTAACCAGTAACTTGCAACTACTAATCAAGAAGTATTTAACTAATGCATCAACCAAAAAAATCTACAAAAATTGTCAGTCTTCTGTTGCCCTGATGCAGCCAGAATACGCAAAATTTTGTTAGGGGAAAAACCCTCCTCTCGGCTTGGAAGTGGCCCTTGCTTCCTGAACCAAAGGAGGTGAGTGAGCTTGATATAAACTAAGAAGTTCTCACACTTAATAAAAAAAATGAAAAATGAATCATAATATTGCACCCTTTTATTTCATATTAGCAACCTCACATAAATGCAGGATCAGACCTGCAGAATACTGTATTGTTGTAGTAAATACATATTCAAAACACCTAAAACATGCTATATCTATCTTAAGCTACCTATTCTCCTATATGCTCAGCCATATGGGAGCATTTTATTTATACAAAATAGAATGCATTACAGATAAGGTTTACTGCTATTATCTAGGACTATTATAGCAGTTTCAGTCTAGGTCTTCCACCAATGTAGAGTTTTGACTATTCTGTCCCTATCCACTCTAACTGCTGGTATCCAAAGTGAGGTACAAGTGTGAGTTTGGATAAGGTGTCTTCTAATATGACTTTAGTCACCATTTACTCCTTTTCAAAAATGACTTTAAGCAGTTCCAAACTATCTACGCTCATTCCAGAATTGCTTCGAAATATTAGGCAGTAGAACAAGAAGATTGTTATTTCAATATGCAATTGGTTGTGGCAGCAGGTATGTCTCCTTAGGCATCCATATGACTAGTTCCATCCTTGACTTGGGTTGGGACGGACAAATTCCATGCCATGATGTAGATGTACAGTTGGCTGGAATTTGTATGACAAAATCTAGTTTTCTTGAATAGTCAACAACTTGACAGCTTTTTGGCACCTAAAATTTAATTTAAAAGTAAGCAAATGGTGTCATATATTTGTGGATAGATGGTAAACCTTATACATAGATTACTTACATATGATAACACTTAAATTAATGCATAATTACAGGAATAAATAGCCAAAACACTAAAGAAAATATGGATAAATTAGTAAAAATAGAGCATATGCACTTTTCCTATCTTAACATGCAAATATCATCACACAATGCATCATATCCTATAATTAACATAAAATTACATCACAAATAGTTCCATATGAGTCTTAAAAGTTTATAAAAGAAATCTTTAAATGAGGAAATCTCTTGCCTCATCATTCTCCGCCCAGCCTATTCTAATGCATGTCCTCATGCATTCTGCTCTACAACAATGGAACAAAGGTCCAGCTCCAGATATCATTCATCATACTTCCATAGTCTACTTCCAATATGGTAATATCCCTTATGCATCTAAATTTCTTTGAGCCACTCCTGGAATTGGTCTTCTGGTTGAGCATCGTTGTGAAAGAAGTGTGGAACATGAGTTATAATAGTATGCATCCTATACCTGAGTCCAATCCATAATTATTTGGCCTCAAGTATAGTTTTAATTACACCCGTATCCCTTCCCTAAGACCAGATCAAGTTATTAGGTGAGATAGGTTATATTTTCTATAATGATATGGGCAATTCACCCCATCTATTTCTGTAGGCTGACAATGCATCAACAAAGGAGGTTGCACAAAATGTTTGGAATCCATCTATACATACTTGAATATTTCCCAGGTACATTCTCCTTACTTTTTCATTCTTGATGAGAGCATAATGTTGATTTGTAGAGGTCCTATGATTTAGGTGCACAAGCCTGATCGGTCAATAGCTTGAGTCTCTAAAGACTTACTAGTTCTCTTTTACTGTTCTCAATAGAGCTGGTTCTGCAATACTGACTAAAAGGCTCTAAGCTAAATGTCACCAGTAAATATGTGAGGAACAAATAGAACTTCAGTTGGTAAAAAGAAGTTATGAAGGAATAATTCACACAACAGATTTTGATCTTCCATAAAGCTTTGCCATAAATCCTCTAAAAATTCCTCTAGTGTATCAAAAGTATAGGTAAAACCATAGGCAATCCTAATGGTCTGCCACTGGAGGTATTTTTCCTTTAGAATGAGGCTATAAAATCTAGCACGTCTCCTGCATTGAACCATACACTCAAAAATTTGACATACATTTTTAATTTTCCCCTTTAAGTCTTTAATTTTAGAATATTTCCTTTTTATCTCCTCCTTTAAGTTCTGCTATGATGAAACCTTCTCCTCCAATTTTTGACATCTAGCTACCCAAAATGTTACATATTCATTATATTTCACAAGTGAAAATGTATCAAGTAGTCTAATAATATGTTGCATTTGAGGAACTATTTCCACCTGGACACCAACATCTATTGTCTCTACTACAATTTTTTTTTTGCACTTTAGCCTCAATCACTTCAATTTCAGGAATGACAATATGTGGGGTTGATTGAACAATTACCTATTCTAAAAGTACCATGCTTGCCTATGCTGGTGAAGTTTTTGCATCAGTTTCTTACTGAGGTTCCTTAGACACTTGCATGAGTGCTCTTGCATGTCCATCCTCTAAATCCTGTTGTTTATGTTGTGGTATCTCTGCTTATTTTGGTGAAGCAACCCCTCTTTGTATTCCCTGCTAAATTTATTAGCAAATTTACTAATTCATCTCCTAAATTTGTGTGAGAGGGTTGCTGCTCCAAAAGTGTAAGCCTGGTGGTAGCATTCAATTAATATGGAGCCCTTTTTCCTCACATGCAGTTTAATGTTACGAAGTTTGTGGTGATGTGGCTCCTGGAATTTACAAAAATTGCCTTGTTAAAATTACTTGTCTTACTTGAAATGTGTACCAACCAATAACACGTAGCGAATTAATTTAAAAGGTCCATGCCTATTAAAAATTTGTAGAGTGGCAAAACTTCCAAATTTGATTAGCATGATTTCCATGTATGCATGGAGATTACATTGATTTCAAGACTATGCCATGTGGATCCAGAGTTAAAATGAATTAACCATTTGTTAATTCATTCTTAACTCTTATCTCTATTCCATTTTGGAGCATAATAGTTTCTAGAGCTATCTTTAAAGAACATTCTTGTGCAGGGCCTTTGTTCTGAGCAAAATGATTAACCAACTTTGTTTCTAGAGCATGCTTCATTTATTCTTTTGAAAAATTCTATAGAACTAAATGCATGTGTTTATGCTAATTAAAGATTTTATGCATCATATAATACATATTTACAATATTAAAATGGAAAAAGAGACATACCTGAAAAAACTTTTCTATCCATATTTTGTACAAATGTTGATTTTAGTTGTTTCTGCATTAACTGTTACAAGGTGCAACAAGACAAAAGGAAAAAAATAAGTGAAATAGATGTGATGGAATGATTTGAATGAATCAAAGGTGAGTTCAACCCGATGGAATGAGGAATAGTGAATGGAATAATGATGAAATGATGACGGAGAATGGATAAGATGATGATGGAAATGTCTTAGGACCCTCCTAACATGTCCTAATTACTTATATTATTTATTCATTATATTATAGGGTCACAACCCTTCACTCTTACAACTATTAGACTAGGTATTTAAATGCAATCCACATATGATAATAAGGCATCATTGAAAAAATATATAAATTAAGTCTATTGTGGGTTTTCTACCTTACAATCAAAAAGCGATTAAATATAAAAAATGATCCTGCTTCCCACACCATTTAGTTTCATACCATCTGGATCAGAGCTAGATCAAGGAGCAAATTTACCATTAAAAAATTTTCCCACCACACATTTTAGCCAGTACACATTCGCGAGGACGCAAACAACATTCACGCTTCATGGATCCGTGTCAAAATCCTCACAAAAAATTAAACCTTCTCCTAAGGTACAAATTAAGTTGTCTTACACACAAATTGCTTGACCTTTCGCATGGTGACCAGTGGCTGTTTTGAAAAAGCTAAAATCTTCAATGCAGCATCAAGGTTTTCGACGTCCTAAACGCAAAGGAAAAAAAATTAAAATTAATTTTTTATTTTTTATTTTTTGCTCACCTGTACCAAGTCATATTGATCGTTACCTACACCAACCGCAATGGCTGAAGGACGATGATCACTTGATTCCATTCATGAGAAAAATGAAAGGCTCACTAAAGAAGTTCAACAGGAAAGAGAGGAGAATACCCGTACAAAAAGAGAACTCTTCAAGAAAATATTTGTAATGGATGTTAAACTTGATGCCATCAGTCAAAATCAGGCAACAACACATGCAAATTCACCAAACCATAGGTCATCAAACCGAGCAATATTAGGAGGTCCACAAAATTCCATTCTACCACGGATGACCAAATTAGACTTCACAAAATTTGGAGGAGGAGACCCTACAAACTGGATCTACCGAGCAGATCAATATTTCTCACTAAATCAAATTCCAAAAATGCAAAAAGTGCATATCACCTCCTTCCACTTGGAAAACGATGCCATCCAATGGTACCAATGGTTTGAGAAAACTAATGGCACTCTGATGTGGTCAACATTTACATAGAATCTATTAGTTTGATTCGGCCCTAGAAAGTTTCAAAGCTTTATAGGGGCCCTCACTAAATTATGCCAAACCACAACGGTAAGCGAATACCAAGCAAAATTTGAAAGGCTAGCTAATCGAACATCCAGATTAGACATTGCCTTCTTTCAAGAATGTTTTGTCAGTGGATTAAAAGAAGAAATTCGAATAAATGTGCAAATGTATAACCCTACAAACATATTAGAGACCATCAGCTTGGCAAAATTAGCAAAGGACAAAATTAAGGCACGAAATCGATTCACAAAACCAACTTGGGGGAAACCATAAAACACTTATACCAACCCAAAACCAATGCAAAATGTACGAACCCAAAACTCCTACATAGCCCCAAAAATTAGCCCCGCTCTACCAATTAAGTGTCTGAGTTTTGAGGAAATGAAGGAAAGACAAGCTAAGGGTCTTTGCTACCATTGCGATGAGAAATTTGACAGAAATCATAAATGTGCCTCACGAAAATTATATATTCTAGATGCCACAGAGGAAGGGAATTCTACTAAAGAGGAACCTGAACTCGAAGTAGAGGTATTATCCAACACACTTGAAAGTGACAAAGAAAATGCACCAAAGGTTTCCTTCAACGCCCTTGCCAAATTTTTTGCTCCTCAAACAATGTGAGTTAAAGGGTATTTTAAGAAACAAAACCTTACTGTGCTCCTATATTCTAGTAGTACGCACAATTTTATCAATCCAAAGGTAGCTAAACAAGCAAATTGTTTTATATACCCTTGCAATAACTTCGAAGTGATGATTGGAAATGACAAAAAAATTGCATGCAAAGGAAAATGCAGAAATATAAAACTAACTATGGGGGTTTATAACATGAAAGGTGACATGTACGTCCTACCCCTAGGTGGTTGCGACATTGTACTAGGCGTACAATGGTTAAAAACCTTGGGAGTAGTCCAATGGGAATTTGATGAACTATGGATGAAATTCATAGCAAAGAACCAAACCTATATTATCCAAGGCCTGAAATCAGGACCTTACCAAATCGTCAGCTCGCATAGAATGAAGAAAATTTTCTAAAGAGGAAACAAAGGAATGGTCGCCCAATTATTTTCAATTCAATCTAGTCACAAAGAATACTAGACACTAGAGTTAAAAAATATTTTAGACCACCATAAGGCGATATTCAATGAACCAAAAGGACTACCTCCATAACGAAGTCATGATCACACTATTCCACTATTTCCAGGGCATCACCCTCCTAATATTAGACCTTATCATTATCCATACCTCCAAAAGACCGAAATAGAGAAATTAGTACAAGAGCTTCTTAAGGTAGGAGTCATTAGACCTAGCAAAAGCCCTTACTCCTTTCCAATTATTTTAGTTAGAAAAAAAGATGGCTCGTGGCGTTTATGTGTCAATTTTTGAGTGCTTGATAAAATGACCATCAAAGATAAATTTCTTATTCCGGTCATAGACGAGCTATTAGATGAACTCCACGAGGCAACTTATTTTTCCAAGTTAGACTTACGGTCAGGCTACCACCAAATACGAGTCAATGAAAAGGATATTTCTAAGATGGCCTTTCGCACTCACGAAGGGCACTACGAATTCTTGGTGATGCCATTTTGCCTGACCAACGCTCCTTCTACCTTTCAAAGTCTAATGAATAAGGTATTTCACCCTTTTCTTCGTAAATTTATATTAGTTTTCTTTGATGATATTTTGATTTATAGCAAAACATGGGAAGAACATTTGGACCATGTTAGACAAGCATTCCAAATATTGGAGGAAAATCAACTTTATGCAAAAATATCAGTGTTCCTTTGGAAAACAAGAAATTGAATACTTAGGGCATATTGTCTCAAAGGAAGGAGTTATGTTAGATCCTTCCAAAATCGAGGAGGTGAAAAATTTACCTATTCCAAAAACCTTAAAAGCTCTACGTGGGTTTCTTGGACTAACGGGATATTATAGATTTTTTTCCAAAATTATGGTAAAATCATTGCTCCTCTAACAACATTACTTAAGAAAAATGCTTTCAAATGGTCGTCTAAAGTAGATGATGCCTTTATCACCTTGAAAACTGCAATGTGTACCACCCCTGTTCTAGCCATGCCCAACTTTTCTAAACCGTTCGTCATTGAAAGTGACGCTTCAGGAATAGGAATGCAAGCCATACTCATGCAAGATGAAAGGCCTCTAGCTTTTATAAGCAAAGCATTTTCTCCTAAGAATTTAGCTCGCTCTACGTATGAAAAAGAGATGTTGGCGATTGTCCATGCTATTCAACATTGGAGGTCTTACCTTATTGGCCAACATTTCATTATACGTCATCGACCATCATAGCTTGAAGTATTTTTTGGAACAAAGGACTAATACCCCGGAACAACAAAAATGGGTTACTAAACTTCTTGGCTATGATTATGAAATTACATATAAAAAGGGAAAGGACAACATGGCAGCCGATGCACTTTCTAGAAAATTTGAAGATATGCCTCAAGTCCATGCTCTTTCCTCCCTTATTCCTAAATGGGTAGATGAGGTGCATGAAGAAAGGATAAATGATCCTACTATCCACGCATTAATTCAACAACTTCAACATAATCCTAGTAGAAAAACTCCATACACTTGGAAGGAAAATATATTAAGATACAAAGGGAGGATGGTCCTTACCCCCAATTCAACTTATCGTGAAAAAATTCTTCATGAGTTACATACCTCACCCATTGCAGGCCACTCAGGGTTCTTAAAAACCTATAAAAGAGCCACTACCTCCTATTACGTAGGAATGAAAAATTACATCAAAAAAATTGTAAAAGAATATGAAGTTTGCCAAAAACAAATGGGGGAGACCCTCTCTATTCTAGGATTACTTTAACCTCTTCCTATACCCACCAAAACATGGGCAGATATTTCTATGGACTTTATTGAAGGATTACCAAAATCAGGAGGAAAAACAACCATTTTCGTAGTCATTGATCGTTTATCTAAATATACCCATTTTTGTTCCATGTCTCATCCTTATACCGCTAGCACTATAGCCCACCTCTTCCTAGATAACATCTTTAAATTACATGGTATGCCCTCCACATTTGTTAGTGATTGTGACCCAACTTTCACTAGCACCTTTTGGAAGGAATTGTTCAAATTACAAGGTACTCAACTTCGTATGAGCTCCGCTTACCATCCTCAAACCAATGGCCAAACAGAAGTTGTAAATAAATGCTTGGAAAACATACCTTCCATGTTTTTTTTCTACTCAACCACTCCATTGGGTAAAGTGGCTTCACAAGAGGAATTGTGGTATAACACTTCACACCATACGTCCATCAAAATGACTCCTTATGAAGCACTATATGGTCAAACACCACCATACCTCACTTCCTATATTCCAGGGACTACAAAAGTCCATGCAGTGGAAACAAAACTTGCTAATAGAGATGACATACTACGGATCCTAAAAGAGAACCTACACACTGCCCAACATCACATGAAGTAGCAAGCCGATCAACATAGAAGCGAACGTAGTTTCTACGAGGGTGTTATGGTTTTCTTACATCTCCAACCTTACCATCAATCCTCTCTTAAACAAAAAGGTTATCAGAAGTTAGAACCCAAATTTTACGGGCCGTATAAAGTTCTCCAACATATTGGGACCATTGCTTACAAACTAGAGCTTCCTCCCTCTTCCAAACTTCACCTCGTATTTCATGTATCTTGCCTTAAGCTCACAGTGGGAGCCCATATCACGACACAACCCACTCTCCCTAAATTCTTCAATGATGGAGTACTTCTAGTCGAGCCAGAAGCTATCTTGGATCGTCGCTCTTGTCACCTTTGTACTTGCGATATCATGAAAGTTTTAATCCATTGGAAAGGTCTACCTTTAGAAGATGCAACGTGGGAAAATTTTCAAGATATCCAGTAGCAATTTCCAAATTTCCAGCTTTGAGGACAAAGCTCCTTTAAGGAGGGTGGCATGTTAGGACCCTCCTAACATGTCCTAATTACTTATATTATTTATTCATTATATTATAGGGTCACAACCCTTCACTCTTAATGAAAGCACGAGATTCCGGGCGAAGGAAACACTAATTGCGATGCATTCAAAATCAAATACGCTTAAGTCCTAGAAATGTAGAATGCATGAAATGAAAGAGACGCATTGAAATGAGATACAAGCAAATGGAGAAAACACAGCCCTTTCATTAAACTCTCTTGATCTCTGTTACAAATATGCCTCCTCCCTTTTCGGGGGCTAGGAGCATTGAAAGAATTTGATTACAATCGAGACTTAAGGTTCCTCTTTCCCCGTGCCCACACTTGAAATGGGCGGGCCAAGATGATGCCGCCGCCGATGTTGATGAGTCCTTGACCTCTGCTGCTCCTCCTGCGAACAAAGAAACAACGAAGATGTCAGTAGCACCTGCTGCAAATAAGAAGTGTTTGTTCTCTAAAATCGCCAAAAGATGCATGTAAACATTTGTCTGAAACAGTGAGTAAAATGACTCTAAATGGCCTGAAAACCTGACAGAGGACAGAAGACATCACCAAGAGGCCACTGCCACTGAAACAGTTGGCCAATCTACCTTCAACTGGAATTCGTCCCTGGGCAGGACGAATTCTGACTGCTATTCGTCCCTGGGTGGGACGAATTCTTCTGTGTTGGAAAAGCCGAAGTGTCGTCTGCTCCAATGTCGAATCCCGAGACCTCCAAAACACCTTCAAACAGAGGGGTTATGTAATTGGGGCCATTTTGGGACGACCCAGATGGTCGGATTCTCCCAATTTGGCCTCTATCCTCGGGAATTCGATATCGCCACCTGCAAGTTAGTAGGACAACAAAGCGACAAAAGGCATGATAAAATCTGATCAAAATGTTATGAAATTGAAGCTATGAGTTAACCAAACAGAATAACATAAGATGCAACATGAAACAATAATCTAGAATGCTTTTGGAATAAAACTTAGAAAGTGCGGGGGTGCCCAAGTGGGCCTCCCACCGTTGGCACTTGATCTTGGCGCCAATCCACTAGGGATGGGCCCAAAACCTCTTAGGATTGGGGTGTCTGCAAATTGGTGGTGTAAGGTGGTCAAATGTTGGATTTGGGTTGGATCCACGCTTCCAAAAGCCACCCAATAACCTCCCTTGCAAAAGAGATTAGTGGATGTGAGAAGGTGAATCAAAAGGATGCAAGTGGGTAATCAATCGGACAACACTTCGTTGCTTGAAATCGCCTCCAATCTGTCCTTTTGGGTGAGAAAAGTCCCACCTTTTATAGACCCATGGGGTCTCTTTTGAGAGGGAAGCATAAGCGCCATGTGTTGGTCATAGGTGCCATGTGGCGGTCATGTCTTCCCATGAGGGAGGGGAGTCCTCCATGACTTGGGCTTTCATAATTGCCCTTGTGACAGTCCTCTAACGGCCCATCTGCCCACCCACACACGCGTGCGAGGCAGGAGTCATCAACTGACTGTCTTTGGCTGCCACTTGGCGCCATTCTTCTTTTTGCCCGTTAAACCTGGAATTCGTCCTACCCAGGGACGAATTCAGAATTCGTCCCTTGGTGAGACGGATTCCAATTTGAATTCGTCCCAGGGTGGGACGGATTTGGAGTAGGTTGTCCGAAGGTGCCAAATTGCCTTTTGACCTTCCAAAATTGCTGTAAAAGTGGTTAGGACCACTGTTTAACCTCTGAGGGCTGCCCTGGGGGCTATGTGTGTCAAAGCGATCAGTGTTTGTAGTCACATAATCGGATTGGTGCTGTTTTGGTGTCTACAGATGCCCCTTTTTGGGATGTGTTGTGCATGGCGCAGCGTCGAGCAAAAATAGATAACCAAAGCACTAATGATTAGGGTTTCTTGGTAACCTAACCAACTTTTGATGCCCCAAGCATGGAAAGGGCATGCATTCTTGAATCCTTGCTTCTGACGAGCTAAGGAATGTGATTTCAAGTATTAACCTATTTTGGTGAGGTGTGACTTGAACTTAGACATTGATCAGTCATGAATAGGCAAAGGGCGCAACCTTTTATCCATCGGGGGAACCTTGTGTTCATGATTCACGGAATGCCAAGTGTTTGATTGATTTGTTGTTATTGCTTGTTTGCTGCCCCAAGCAAGAGCGTGATTGTCTTTGTCAATGATTCTTTGAATGCATGTCATTGCCTTGATTAGGTGTTTGCTTGTTGATTGGTGACTAAGTGTGACTACCCCCTCAAGCGACGAATCGATGAGGGAATGACCTTCATGAGAAAAGCGACGAGTCGCTTGACCCAAGATGACTTGTGCAAGGGTGCCTTTAGATGGTTTATCGTTAAGCATGTGCAATTTTTCCAACATTTGGACCTATTTTTGGTGGGTGTTGACCCTTTTTGTGATGCCATAATGGGGTGAAAGTGTCAAAAGTCCATCTTCCCATGGAGCGGTCCGGCTAAGGTAGCCTTCTTAGGGAGTAGGAGAGTGACAATTTGAGCCCCGACATCGATTTTCTATGCCAAGAGGTTAAGTGCAAGAGCACTTGTGTCCGGCAATGCTTATTGTTGTTTGTTTTTGTGTTGCATTTTTTTGTTGTTTTGATTTTTTTTGTGACACCATTTGGGGATTAAATTGTCGAAAATCCGTCCTCCCGTGGAGCGGTCCGGCTATGGTAGCCTTCTTCGGGAGTAGGATAGTGACAATGTAAACCCCGACATCAATTTTGCTATGCCAAGAGGTTAAGTGCAAGAGCACTTGTGTCTGGCAATGTTTATTGTTGTTTGTTGTTTTGATTTTCTTATTTTTTTGTGACACCATTTGGGGGTGAAATTGTCAAAAATCCGTCCTCCCGTGGAGCGGTCCGGCTATGGTAGCCTTCTTAGGGAGTAGGATAGTGACAATGTAAACCCCGACATCAATTTTTCTATGCCAAGAGGTTAAGTGCAAGAGCACTTGTGTCTGGCAATGTTTATTGCTTTTTGTTTTTGTGTTATTTGTTGTTTTTGTTGTTTTGATTTTCTTGTTGTTTTTTAGTGGGCTTTGACCCATTTGTGATGCCATTTAGGGGTGAAATTGTCAACAATCCGTCTTCCCGTGGAGCGGTCCGGCTATGGTAGCCTTCTTAGAGAGTAGGATAGTGACAATGTAAACCCCGACATCAATTTTTCTATGCCAAGAGGTTAAGTGCAAGAGCACTTGTGTCTGGCAATGTTTATTGCTTTTTGTTTTTGTGTTGCATTTTTTGTTGTTTTTGTTGTTTTGTTGTTTTTTGTGCACTTGGGTTATTGTCAAAACCGGGGTAGGAGAGAGAAAAAGAACCCTTTTCATCAAGAGTTAATGCAAAGCACTTGTGTCCGACAATGTTTATTGTTGGTTTTGTGTTGCATTTTTTGTTGTTTTTTGTGACGCCATTTGGGGGTGAAATTGTCAACAATCCGTCTTCCCGTGGAGCGGTCCGGCTATGGTAGCCTTCTTAGGGAGTAGGATAGTGATAATTTGTGACCCCGATATCAATTTTTCTATGCCAAGAGGTTAAGTGCAAGAGCACTTGTGTCTGGCAATGTTTATTGCGTTTTGTTTGTGTTGCCTTTGTTTGTTGTTTTTTTTGGTGGGCTTTGACCCATTTGTGATGCCATTTGGGGGTGAAATTGTCGATAATCCATCTTCCCGTGGAGCGGTCCGGCTATGGTAGCCTTCTTAGAGAGTAGGATAGTGACAATGTAAACCCCGACATCAATTTTTCTATGCCAAGAGGTTAAGTGCAAGAGCACTTGTGTCTGGCAATGTTTATTGCTTTTTGTTTGTGTTGCATTTTTTTGTTGTTTTGTTGTTTTGATTTTCTTTGATCTTATGCATGATGGTTGATGAATATGGATGTATGCATGTTGATTTATTTTGATGGATGCATATGCTATGATGAATACAAATGTTTTTGATTTATATGTGATATGCAGAGATGAAATGGATGAATGAGATTTGTGATGTTTGGCTATGGCACCATAGACTGTTTAGAACTCTGTTATTTTGTTTTTAGGCGATTGCTGTGATGCATGACTTTGTATGTATACATGTGGTTTTTCTTTTTTTTTTGTATTTTTTGATGGTATTGCAAAGATGAAAAGTAGCACAGTTGGTTTAGAAATGTAGCTAAGGTTTTCTGAGACTCAGACAGTTTTTAACTCACTAGCCATGACTGTACTTTATCTTACAAGACTTTTGAACAAGGTATGAATCGGACTTGTTTTTGACCAAGCTATTTCACATCCCTGTGTGTGCAATTGAGTTCATTTATGTGGTATTTATCAGGATACCGCCGAGTGCCGAGATGGGCTTTCAACCGAACCTGTACTGAGGATCACCTAATTAGCTCCACTAACTCCTTTGTTGTATTTAGTTAGATTAATCTGCGGTGTTATCCAGGATGCCATAAGCTAGCTCATCCACATGCAAACATTGATCTGTATGCAAGTTAATGTGACAGATATATCATCATGCGAGAAGTTTACCGCTAGTTACTGATAGGCTATCAACCAAACCGGTACTGAGGCTTGCCTCATGACCTGTTAGAATGCTGAGAGTTCCAGGGATTCAAGTTCAACTCCCTTCTTTTCTTCAATTGTATTGGGATACTTGCTCGTTTGTAGTGATAAGATCACTGTTTATTTTGATTTGTTTTTCTTTTGAGCAAGGGATTGGGGATATGGAGTGACGAAAATCACTATCGTTTGTGCCGTTTGATGTGTGCACTGTAGGATGTCAAATATTTGAGTTTTTGACATTTTGCAAATTTTTGATGTTTTGCAACTATTGAGAACTAGGGATTCTTAGGGAATTGGGTAGGGAGGATGCTTGTCCTTTTGCCAACTCTCAGCATTCTTGGGGTCATTCGCACGGGGGGATGAGCAAGATAACCGTTTCGCTTTTGGTGACCTGGATTACTGTGCAGGTTTCATCTTTCGTTCACACAACTCAGGAATTGTTTTATGTGTTTTTATTTGTGTTGGGATGTTACGTAACAAGGTGTATTTCAAGTGTAACTCTACCTTCGTAAAATATGTCTGACTTGATACATTACATGGCTAAAGAGGAAAATGATGACTGAATCACGAAAACTCTTGATACATTAAAAGACCACTGACTCTAGTGTGGTAAAAAGCAATGCATGGTGTTTTCGTTGTTTTTGTAAAATGGAACAGTGTGGAACAAGATGGATTAGCAGAGCAATTACAGCCTATGGTGCCTTTGACCTATACGACCACAAATATGCAATGTATGGATGCAATGCTTAATGCAGCTACGTATTTTTGTATTTTTGATGGATTGATTTTTGTGAATATGAAGATGAGGTGCGAGAAGAGCTCTCTATTGATGAATTTGAGTATGCCTAGAAATGAGATGCAATTTTTTTTTGTTGTTTTTGATGATTTTTTTTTTTTTGTTTTTGAATTTTCTTGATGGTGACCAAGGGATTTCGAGAATCCTTTGGGGCCTTTTTGGGGTGACCAAGTGATTGCGATAATCCTTGGAGCTTTTTGGGTGACCAAGTGATTGCGATAATCCTTGGAGCTTTTTGGGTGACCAAGTGATTGCGATAATCCTTGGAGCTTTTTGGGTGACCAAGTGATTGCGATAATCCTTGGAGCTTTTGGGGTGACCAAGTGATTGCGATAATCCTTGGAGCTTTTGGGGTGACCAAGTGATTGCGATAATCCTTGGAGCTTTTTGGGTGACCAAGTGATTGCGATAATCCTTGGAGCTTTTTGGGTGACCAAGTGATTGCGATAATCCTTGGAGCTTTTTGGGTGACCAAGTGATTGCGATAATCCTTGGAGATTTTTGGGTGACCAAGTGATTGCGATAATCCTTGGAGCTTTTGGGGTGACCAAGTGATTGCGATAATCCTTGGAGCTTTTTGGGTGACCAAGTGATTGCGATAATCCTTGGAGCTTTTGGGGTGACCAAGTGATTGCGATAATCCTTGGAGCTTTTGGGGTGACCAAGTGATTGCGATAATCCTTGGAGCTTTTGGGGTGACCAAGTGATTGCGATAATCCTTGGAGCTTTTTGGGTGACCAAGTGATTGCGATAATCCTTGGAGCTTTTTGGGTGACCAAGTGATTGCGATAATCCTTGGAGCTTTTTGGTTTGGATTATTTTCTTCAAGGGATAGAGGTACCTCGAGCTTGATGGTCTTTGCGCTCTGGATCTGGATTTGTAGGGACGGGCATGAACGGATCGGCCCTATGTGTTGATAGGAAGACGGGGTCTTCCCTCGGTATTGATGTCATGATGGGATCTCGGGGTGGACGGTGCTCATCGTGGATTTGGAGCCATGGATCCAATACTTGGTCCCACCTTGCAGGGTCTACCCACCATTCATGCCCTAGTAGTATGCCCATCTTTCCCATTAGATCTTCATGAGTTAAAGGGCGATGATTCTATCGCGCATGTCTGAAATAGTCCATCTCAGTCTCATCTTCTGAATCACTTTTAGAGACCCAAAAATGTTCATTCTCTTCAGCAACTGTTGCTTGCGACGTTGAGGGCTCTCCTTGTTCCAGAAAGTTAATCTGGTCCCATTGTGGTTTTTCCACTCTTGGTGGAGGGACCTGATTCTCTTGACAATATGTTGGTTCAGCTGGAACCTCTAAGGGGAATAGCTTCAAAAATATGTCTGGAAGCCGTTGATGTTCTCTTTGAGGATTAATCTCCGAACTCTCGCCTCTCTCTAGCAAAGGAGAGGGATTACTACTATTGCCAAGGGTGTTTGTTGACCATGGGAGGTAATCTCCCAATGTATATTCTATATTTGGGTTGGCATAAGGATCTGGTGCCAATCCCCCCTTGTTGCCTATTTCTAGGCCTTGCATATTTTTGACCAAGATGTCTAAGGGTAGGGGGTGGTTGAACCCTACTCCTGACTTATCATATGGAATCTGATATTTTGGTTGGCAAATGACCCGCATCCCTTGCTCATATCTGCCTAGCCCGTATCCATGCCAATTGCATTGGCCGAGATATTTTAGGGCAAAGTCTGGGTTTGATAGATAGTTGATATTTTCAACAAAAGGCTCTTCATCTGCTTCCTTTTGTTTGCATGGTTCAAGACCATGATCAAGGCCCCCATACACAAAATTTTTCTGGTTTGGTGGGTATCTTAGAGGAACAACTATCCCTATGGGAATGCGAGGTCTTCCCATGTCCTGTACTGACTCCAATGCGGGGGTTGCCACCACATTTTGCACTAAATACTCCCCCAGGCATGTACTAGCCATTTCAATAGTGATTGTTGATGATTGGGTGGGAGGAAATGGGAGTCCTTCCTGAGTCCATTCCATGTTCGGCATTTTAGGAGTCTTTGCTTCTGCTGTGTGAGGTGTTTCTTCTGTTGATACCGTTGAAATTGTGGACAACCCCTCTTCTAGGGGCTTAGCCTCTTCCATGATATTTTTTCCCTTATCCTTGTCCCACCGTGATTGCCACTGAAAGCACGAGATTCTGGGCGAAGGAAACACTAATTGCAATGCATTCAAAATCAAATACGCTTAAGTCCTAGAAATGTAAATTGCATGAAAGGAAAGAAACTCATTGGAAGAGACACAAGAAAATGAAGAAAATACAACCCTTTCATTAAACTTTCTTGATCTCTATTACAAATACGCCTCATCCCTTTTAAGGGGCTAGGAGCGTTAGAAGAATTTGACTACAATCGAGACTTAAGGTTCCTCTTCCCGCGTGCCCACACTTGAAATGGACGGGCCAAGATAATGTCATCGCTGATGTCGATGAGTCCTTGACCTCTGCTGCTCATCTTGCAGACAAAGAAACAACGAAGATGTCAGTAGC
This sequence comes from Wollemia nobilis, assembly GCA_028583015.1. Taxonomy (NCBI): domain Eukaryota; kingdom Viridiplantae; phylum Streptophyta; class Pinopsida; order Araucariales; family Araucariaceae; genus Wollemia; species Wollemia nobilis. The sequence goes on from JAQPPZ010017095.1 coordinate 9,379,139, forward strand.
ACCTGCTGCAAATGAAAAGTGTTTGTTCTCTAAAATCGCCAAAAGATGTATGCAAACATTTGTCTGAAACAGTGAGTAAAATGACTCTAAATGGCCTGAAAACCTGACAGAGGACATAAAACATCACCAGGAGGCCACTGCCACTGAGACAATCGGCCAATCTGCCTTAAACTGGAATTCGTCCCTGGGCAGGATGAATTCTGACTGCTATTCGTCCCTGGGTGGGACGAATTCTTCTATGTTGAAAAAACCGACCTGCTGCTGCTCCAATGTCGAATCTCGGGACCTCCAAAATGCCTGCAAATAGGGGGGTTATGTAATTGGGGCCATTTTGGGACGACCCAGATGGTCATATTCTCCCAATTTGGCCTTTATCCTCAGGAATTCGATGTCACCACCTGCAAGTTAGTAGGACAACAAAGCGAAAAAAGGCATGATAAAATCTGATCAAAATGTTATGAAATTGAAGCTATGAGTTAACCAAATAGAATAACATGAGATGCAACCTGAAACAATAATCTAGAATGCTTTTGGAATAAAACTTAGAAAGTGCTGGGGTGCCCAAGTGGGCCTCCCACCGTTGGCACTTGATCTTGGCACCAATCCACTAGGGATGGGCCCAAAACCTCTTAGGATTGGGATGTCTACGAATTGGTGGTGTAAGGTGGTCAAATGTTGGATTTGGGTTGGATGCACGCTTCCAAAAGCCACCCAATAACCTCCCTTGCAAAAGATATTAGTGGATGTGAGAAGGTGAACCAAAAATATGCAAGTGGGTTTTCAATCGGACAGCACTTTGTTGCTTGAAATTACCTCCAATCTGTCCTTTTGGGTGAGAAAAGTCTCACCTTTTATAGACCCATGGGGTCTCTTTTGAGAGGGAAGCATAAGCGCCATGTGTTGGTCATAGGTGCCAAGTGGCAGTCATGTCTTCCCATGAGGGAGGGGAGTCCTCCATGACTTGGGCTTTCATAACTACCCTTGTGACAGTCCTATAATGGCCCATCTGTTCACCCACACACGCGTGTGAGGCAGGAGTCATCAACTGACTGTCCCTGGATGCCACTTGGCATCATTCTTCTTTTTTCCCGTTAAACTTGGAATTTGTCCTACCCAAGGACGGATTCAGAATTCGTCCCTTGGTGAGATGAATTCCAATTTGAATTCGTCCTAGGGTGGGATGGATTTGGAGTAGGTTGTCCGAAGGTGCCAAATTGCCTTCTGACCTTCCAAAATTGCTGTAAAAGTGATTAGGACCACTATTTAACCTCTGAGGGCTGCCATGGGGGCTGTGTGTCAAAGCGATCAGTGTTTGTAGTCACATAATCGGATTGGTGCTGTTTTGGTGTCTACACTTACAACTATTAGACTAGGTATTTAAATGCAATCCACATATGATAATAAGGCATCATCGAACAAATATATAAATTAAGTCTATTGTGGGTTTTCTACCTTACAATAAAAAGTGATTCAATATAAAAAATGATCCTGCTTCCCGCACCATTTAGTTTCATACCAAAATGAGAAAAACATGCCAGGCAAACCAATTTTCAGGTAATTCAAATTCAGATGTGTCTCGCAGAGGTTTTTTCAATTTGAATTTTTATATATTTTTAATTTATTTATTTTTATTCATTTTTTAATTTTTTTCTTTGGTGACATTACTTGATTGTGTCAGTATTGGAAGCAATGGTTGCTTCCAACACCATTACATCCATGTTTCCCACTTGGTTGAGAAACTCCTCATTGGTTAATGGCTTATGATATACACAAATATGATGACCATTAACCACTAACTTTCTTCTTGAATCATCAATTGGTAAAATATGAACAACTCCATTTGTAAACACCTCCTCAATCTCATAAGGTCCGAGCTATTGGGTCTAAAACTTGCCAGGAAAGTCTTCATACCAGGAGTCAAAAAACAAATCCCAGTCGCCTTGTTGAAATTCCTATTGTTGAACATGATTATCATGCCACAATTTGTGTTGTGCTTGGATCACCTCAGTCTGGTGCAATGCATATCTTAGAAGCTCATCCAATGCATTGAGCTATAGGATACAGTTCATTTGAGCCTGTGATAAATCAATACCAACTTCCAAAGCAGTCCAAAGAGTTAGCAATTCAAATTCAACAGGTAAAATGGGTTTTTCTCCATAAACTAATTCATAAGGGGTAAATCTAGTAGTGGACTTCCAGGTTCTATTATAGGCCCAAATTGCTTTAGGTAACTTCTCCTCCCAATTCCTTCTATGGGCTAATATGGTTTTGGTCAAGATCCTCTCTAACTCCCTATTTGTCACTTCCACTTGTCCATTGGCTTGTGGATGGTAAGGTGAGTATTTTTTGTGTTTGATTTCATACAACTTAGTGAAGGCTTCAACAAATTTTGAGGTAAACTGAGGTCCTTGATCAGTGGTGATAGATTGTGGAGCTCCAAATCATAGAAAGATTTGTGAATACAGGAAATCAAAAACTTTTTCCTCTCGGGCATGCTTAAAAGCACGGGCTTCTACCCACTTGGTTAAATAATCAGTACATACCAAGATATGCACTTTCCCTTGGGAAGGTGGATCAATGGGTCCTACAAAATCTATCCTCCAGCTCTCAAATGGTTCTATACCTAATTGAGGTTGTAAAGTCATTTCACTAGTAAAAGTAGGCTTACCCATCCTTTGGCATGCATCACAATTTTTGACATACCTTTTGACATATTTGTGAAAACTGATATATTCAAGATTTGTGTTAAGTCTTGGGGTAGATTTGAGATAGATTTTTGTGCAAATTTGAGATAAATATTTGCATATATTAGAGAAAAAATTTTGTGTAAATTTGAGATAGAGTTTTGTGTAAACTTGAGATAGAGTTGAGAGTAGGCTATGGAGGTGACAGGGAAAAGTATAGTAGTCTACAGTGGATATAGATTCATTAGCCAGGGCAAGGAGAAAGATTTTTCCTATGGAGAGATATGCATAAGCTAGAGAAGTGGGGCATAAGTCTTCTAGAAGATCACTAAATAGAGTAGAGGAGAAAGAATATTCGTATGGATAGAGATACATCAACCCAAGCAAGGGGAAAGAGTTCTCCTATGGAGTGTGATCTATGAACCAGCTAGGAAGATAAATTTTTTCTATGGAGAGAGATCCACAAGTCGGTTGAGGAGATAGAGTTCTCCTAGATCAAGTTCCATGAACCCAATAAAAGGGGAAAGAGTTCTCCTGTGGAGAGAGATCTACAAATCAAAGCTCAGGGGATTGGTGTCTCCTTTGGATAGAGGTCCATAAAAATTGTAATAGGGAATTGATTTCGAAGAATATTTGTTGAGAAAATTTAGTTAAAATATTTTTTTCGTGGAGTAGCCCATATTGGATGAACCACGTTAAATTGGTGTCTCTCTTATCTGTGATAATTTATCCATTTCTTTGGTTACTTCTATTGATATTACCATTAATACTATTGGATAATATTGTTTGAGAAAGAAAAGAAAAATTTGGACTTATACTGTTCACCCCCCCTCTTAGTATATGTTTGTGTTCTTAAATTGGTATCAGAGCAGGTTCCTTCGGAAGAGTCTAACAACTTGAAGGAAGAGAGTACAAGAACACAAATGATATATTAGAGTGGATCTTCAACAAATAATGTACCATTATTTTATGGGAACAATTATTCTTTCAGGAGCATAAGAATAAAGACTTACTTGATGGCACAAGGATATGAGACATGGCAAGTAGTTGAGGATGGGTTCACACCTACAACTATTTCTCCCACAAATAATTATGGTAAGCTCCTACATGTGAATAATGCAAAGGAAATGAATGCAATATTGAGTGGATTATGTGAAACAAAATTTGAAAATGTCATGCATTAAAAATCAGCAAAAGATATATGGGAAAAATTAAAATAAATCTATGAGGGTGATAAAAAGGTCAATATGGCAAAATTGTAAAATCACAAAAAAATATATGAAGATTTGAAGATGAAAGAAGAGGAAGACATTGCTGCATACTTACTTCATTTGGATGAGGTTCTTAACACCATGCAAGGACTTGGATTTAAAATTGAAGAATTTGATGTTGCTTAAAATTTTTTAAGGTCACTTCCTATAAGATATGATGGAAAGGTTTCAGCCATAGAGGAAAAAAGAGATATTAAAAATTTGACTATGGATGAGTTACATGGAACTCTCACAACTTATGAGATGATAATAGTAAATGATATTATTCCCATGAAAGAGAGCCTTCAAAGTAGCAAAGAAATATAAGTCAGATTTAAGTGATGAGTCAAGCAATGATGAAGAAGTTAACTATGGTAGAAGGAATAATAAGAAAGCAAAAAGGTAAGAAAATAGTGAAGTGTTTTAATTGTGGTAAATATGGTCACTATGCATTTAATTGTACATAAGATAAAAATAGTAGCAGTGAAGATAAACATGATCATAAAAAAAAGGAAGTAGGAAAATCTATGTATGAAAAGAAAAACATGGATGGACAAAGCAAGTATAAAAAGAAGTTTTTTCAAAGGCATAAGAAGAGCTTCTATGCAGACAAGACATGCAAGGTTTCAAATGATAATTATGAAATATCCATAGATAGTTAAGAAGAAACAATTCTCTTTTTGGTAATAGAAGAGGAAGGAAGTGCTCCTGTTGAAGATACATCTGAAAAATATGAAGATGCTCTTGAAGACCAAGAAGTAGAGAAATAATAAGAAAATTCAGAGGAAGGAGTAGTAGATAAAAAAGCATAACTTATATTTGCTCTTAAATAATTGAAAAAGGTTAGAAAGAAAAATTCGAAATTCAAGGCTCAATTTCAAGAATGTGATGAAGAAAAAGGAAATATTATACAAGATCTATCGAACTCAATAGCTAAGACAAGGAAATTTAAATAAAATTTAGAGGTAAAAGTATTAGAATATGAAATATTAGAGCATGAGTTTGTTTCACTAAGGAAGGAAGTGAAAGAGTCTAAAGACAAGATACATAGGTTTGGGAAAAGTTCAAAGACCTTGGATAAGATTATCAATGCACAAAGATCTTCATCAAATAGAACATGACTAGGTTTTGAATAAGGACAAGAGAAATAAGAAGAGGAGTCAAGATCAACCCCTAAAGAAGAAGAATATTTATAACAAGAAAGTTAAAAAATAGAATTATGAGGATAAGTTAAAAAATAGAAGCTTCACCAAAGAAGGAAACAACACACAAACAATGAACATGGAATATCACAAGGAAGAAAGGACTAAAATACCAATAGGTTTAAGGCAATATTTCTTCAAAGACGTTACTTCTCATGTAACAGGTTTGGTCATAAGGCTATGTAGTGCAGGATACATGGAAAGAAGGAATATGGTCTTACAAAGAGAATTTTCAAAAATGGACATCTATTTAAAGGGTATTTCTACTCTTGCAATCATTTTGGTCATAAAGTAATTCATTCCAGGATTCATGATAGAAATGGGTATAAGTTCACCAGGAGGAACTTAAAAATATTTGCACCTTATAGGAACCACAACATCAAGTGTTATAAGTGCAATAATGTTGGGCATATGACCAAGTGGTGTAGAACAAAATTTCCAGAGACAAGCAAGAACATGGATACTCAAAAGAATCAAAAGGGTATGTTGAGAAAGAAGGTGGACAAAGAAAAAGAGCATTGTATGTTGGGAGTCGAGGTAATCTCACCCTAAAATTAATCACCTCAAGGAGAGGTGGTGGGGAGGGGGCTGATCTAAGAGACTTATATTTAGTCCCAAAGGATTTCCTTTTCCATTGATGACAAAGGAGAAGATATTTGAGTTAGGGGAATAGCATCCAGTTAGGGGGAGCAGTTTCCTGAGGGTGAGCAGAATTAGAAAAAGAGAAAAGAATTTTTTAAGGAAAAAGGTTCTCATCAATGAAAAAGGAGGAGATTATTGGAAATTTTAGTATGTTTTGGTTTCGGATGTCAAAAGGATTGATGTCCTACGTTGATGGAATTAATGTCAAGAGTTTTGATGTCCTAAAATTAATGTGCTATGAAAGCAAGGCAAGGTTCTCTCCAAAGCACTTGGGACCATGGGTTCTAAGTTAATGAATAAGAGGTTTAAATGAGACTTGAAGACCCAAGTGTTAAATATTATGTGCAAGAGAAAAAGTGAAAAATGATTATATTAGAATATTTTAATATTATAATATCTTGTTCATCAAGGTCTTTCAAAAAAGGATATTGAATAATGCATTGGCCAAAGAGTTTATCAAAGAGATGAGTATATTATTTAATTAATTAATATTTAAATTTAATTAATTAATATTTAACCATAAGGTTAAATAATATAATTAATTAATATTTAACCCTAAGGTTAAATATAAATAAAAATATTAATTAAATTCAAAGCACCAAATTCGAATTGGAAGTGAATCAACGTCATATATGAAAAGGCATGTGTATTTAAAGGCTAAGGTTTAGCCTAAGCCAAAGTATGCATTCCTATAAAATATTTCACTTGAAGTGAGGTGAAAGCCAAGTTGGTAAGCTTGGCTTGTGCAATGTATAGAGGGTAGAAGGTGCTATGTTCGATTCATGTGAAGGTCTTTTAGATTGCATGTTCGGTTTTGGTTTTAGCGTTGGAGATAAATGATAAAAAGAAGATCATGCTCCTTTGTTTATGTGTGGGTGGCTAGCCCACGTAGTGACATAGACACAACTAGTGTGTACGACCAGTAGGCAGCATGGGTTCATTCCTAATAGTAGACAACAAGCAGTAGCAAAAGGAATTAATTTTTATTAAAATTAATTTATGCCCTAAGGTTCCAAAGTTGCTAAGGTATGTGCTAAGGAGATATAAGGAGTTTTGCATTGATTTTAATTTTGCATAAAAGGGGTTATGAAATGATTTCTTTTTCTTGAGAAAAATTAAGGAGGTTTTCTTGGTAATGCATTGGGGTAAAAATTGAAGTGGTCATTTAATTTTTCCTTTGGAAATGCACTAGTGACAAGTAGGAGATATAAGGTGTAGATGAAATTTATGCTTATGTAACTGGTGATTTTTTTTTATGAAATTTTATATGCAAAGTTAGGAGTAATAAGGTGTAAAAGTGGTTTGACAATTTTTGTATGGTGAAATATTTGTTGAGGTGAAATATTCATGTGGAATTTTTGAACTAGATTGTTGCACAAGAAGGATTGGTTATTTGTGAGACAGGTTTTTGAAGATATATATCCAAAAGAAAAATTAAAATGTATGGGCACATCATCCTTTTTTTGAAATGTTTGATGGAATGAATGTTGTGAAATATGAAGTGGAGTGAAAAGTATTGTTTGATAAGAATTATTGGAAATATTTGAGTGAATATTATGTGCTTCATTGTTGAATATTTTGAAATATTTGAGACAGATATTATGAACTAATTGATTTAGGGTTTGTGAGCAAGTTGTGCTTAATTCATTGAATGAATGTGTGAAAATATTGAGTATTGGTTTTGAGTGATATTGAAAGTGAATGAGAAAATATTAGAAATCGTATTTGTGAAAGCAAGAGTTTATATCAAAAATATATGTGCCATGTACTAGATTGGATCTAACTTTAAAAGAATAATAAAAGTAAGAGATGTGAAAGCGATAGACTTAATGATAGAGTAAGATATATTGAGCTATTTTACGAGTGCATATTATTATCTATATGTTCTAGAGGTTAATTTTTTTTTGGATAGAATCTGTCTAAACTACTTCAAGTTAAATGAATTACTTTGAATATTAGAGAAAGCATTTGATAGCATTATGTATAATATTTGAGATTCATTTAGCATATCTTGTGAGTTGGTTTGAGTATGTGTTAGAGCAGGTTTGAGCATGTGCTAGAGAAGATTTGAGCATGTCTTTGTGAAGTCTTAGGAGCAGAATTGAGTAAGTCCTTGAGAGGGATTGAGGATATATTTTATCAACTCTTTGTGAAGGCTTGAGAGTAGATTTGAGCAAGTCTTTGTGAAGGCTTGAGAGCAGATTTGAGCAAGTATTTGTGAAGACTTGAGATTAGAATTGAGCAAGTCCTTGAGAGTGCTTGAGGGTCTATTTGAGTAAGTATTTGAGAATTTTTGAAGGTAAATTTGAGCAAGTATTGTGAATGCTTGAAAAAAAATTGAGATCAGGTTTGATTTATGATATGTTCAAGGTTTATATTAAGGTTTAGAGTAAATTTAAGATAGATTTTTATGCATATTTAAGATAGAGTTTTGTGTAAATTTGAGATAAAGTTTTGTGTAGATTTGAGATAAATTTTTGTGCAGACTTGAGATAGAGTTAATAGTAGGATTTGGAGGAAAAGCAAAGGATAAAAATCTCCAGTGGATAGATATACATTATCCATAGAAATGATAAAGAGTTCTCCTATGGAGAGAGATCCACAAGCTAGAGCAGTTGGGGTATAAGTCTTCTAGAAGATCAGCAACCAAAGAATAGGAGAAAGAGTTATCCTATGGATAGATATCCACAAACCAGACCAAGATAAAAAAGTTCTTTTATGGAGTGTGATTCATGAACCAGCTAGGAATATAGAGTTATTCTATGGAGAGATATCCATGAACCAATTAAGAATATAGAGTTCTTTTGGATCAAGTTCCACGGACCAAAGAAAAGGGGAAAAATATCTCCTATGGAGAGAGATCCACAAACTATATCTTAGGAGATTGGTGTCTCCTTTGGATAGAGATACATAAACATTATAATAGGGAATTGATTCCCAAGAATTTTTTGATAAAATTTAGTAGAAAAATTTTCTTTGTGGAGTAGCCCACATTGGAGGAACCATGTTAAATTGGTGTCTCTCTTGTGTGTGATGATTTATGCATTAATTTAAATTACTTATATTGATATTGCCATTGATAATATTGGATAATATTATTTGGGAAAGAAAAGTAAAATTTGACCTTATACTATTAACCCTCCTCTTAGTATAAGTCTATGTTCTTCACTTTGGGTGGGATTTAATTCATATCCTAATATTATTTGCATCATATATGATGTGAATATTTATAAAATGGCTCATTCCCTTTTATCATACGTTTATGGGATCCTCCAAAATAAGGATTGTATTTATCTCCCATAGTATTCCATGGTAAATAGTAGTCCTCTATACGAATTGCATGGCCCCTCATTGTCTAGGAATTTTGAGTTTTTATAAATTTATGATTGAGTGAAGTACTCCATTTGTTCGAAATAATTAAAATCATTGTTGAATGTGAGATATGCCAAAGAAACAAGGTAAAATAGTTAAATTTCTTAGCTTATCACAATACCTACATATTTCAAATAGAAAACTAAAGCATATCTCAATGGATTTTGGTGAGGGTCATTCCAAATAATAAGAACAAAAAAATTGGTGTGGATTGAATTTCAATGCACATGCTCATTTTTTTCACTTTTAATACCTTTTAACCATAAACAAGATAACCAAGGTATTCCTTGACTTTATATTCAAACTATATTATATGCCTAAGTTAATTATCAATCATCATGACCTAGTCATCACTAGCAATTTATAGAAAATATTGTTCACTCTTGATGGTAATAATCTAAATATATCCTCTTATTATAATCCTTAGTCAAATGGATAAACAAATATTATGAAAAATTATACGGGTATTCACCTTCACTATTTCACCTAACACAACCAATAATTATGAGTTCAATGGAATTATTTAGTTGAATAATGGTATAACATATCTTATAATTTTCTCTTAATATGTTCACATTTGAGGTATTATATGTTCATAAACCTTCATCCATAGCATACTATCTTCTAGGATCCTCTATCATGACTTAAGTAGATGATTTGCTTCACCAACATCAACTTGTTTTCCAACTTATTACAGATAATTTGTGTCAAGCACAAAACCAAATAAAATAATAGGACTTAAGCTACTTGAAGAACTACTTTTACAAATATCCTTATAAAAATATATCTTTGAATACCAAGTCTAGTAAAAATTTAGAACCTCAGTCTTATGACCCATACAATATAGTTTATCACAATGGAAATGTGAAATATTAGTTGGAGCTTCGAAATACCATGTAAATAACCCTACTTAGTTAAAAGTAGTTAAACCCTACTTGATTAATTATAACAAATATTTTAAAATATAGTATCATTTTAGTTTTCTAATTCTGATTAATTTTGGAAGTCTTCAGACGTGAACATAGGATAAATATAATAATTTTTTTCTAATATATTGTTGTACATGGTACACATATATATACTTATTGAAAATTATTTTTCAAGGTTTATGGAATTATCTTATTGAAGAAAATATGCTAGAGGATGTTTAAGACTACATAAGCAAAACATTGTTTAGTTTAAGGGGAATAAAATGGTTGATCCAATTGTGATCCATTTTAAAACTTGAATTAAAGTGCATTGTATACTAGAGATAATGCTTCATTGGAGAGAAGTTATACCCCCATTTCTTAATACTATAATATGTCCCTATTTACTTATGATTCATTGAGTGTGTATCTAGTTAGAAAGGTATTATATAGTTTTTTTTATCCCTATTTGTAATCTTGGTGATGGATAATGTGTTTATCCCTATATATATTTGATGTAATACCATAGACATTATGTTTATCCTTATCCTTGGTTATGAATTTAGTGAGGTTAATTCCATTGGTGTTAGCAATTATATTTATTCCTATTCACAATGATATAATTCATGGACTATTGTATATATCCTATTCTATGATCCCTTTTAATATTTGATGAATGACTTGTATGATTGAGTTCATTACATATGGGTTGTTATTCATACCCTTGTTTGAAATATGATGTAATCATAGGAGAATATTAGAAATTTATTACATCATGTAATATAGTTAGTTAGGGTATTTAGGAGTTGTACCTAAATAGGTGGTTGATAGATAGTTATCAAAACCAACCGCCATCATCATCATTATACATATACATAATTGCGAATAATAAAAATTTATCCAAAATTATATTGGCCTATTAATTTTAGAGATCTACAAAACTAAGAAATTAAATAGTTAGAACCTTCATGAAGTTATTTTTACAAGTTAAATTTTACAAATGTGATCCACTCCATATATGCGATTGCCTCAACACAACCAAAATGCTCACCAAATAGGAGTGAATCACTCACTAATATATAAAGCAAGACAAGTATGCACAAATGCTAAGGAAAATCTATTGGAAAGCAAAATTATATTTCTTGTGATACCATAACTCAATAAAAAAGCTTCTAAGGTTATTAGTAAGTCTTTTTAAGCATGTAACATTTTGAGGTACATCAATTTGGTAAATATGCCCTCAATTTATTATTTTATAAGAATTAGAAAATTCTCATCCAAAGGAAATTATGAGTGAATTATTTCAATAATTAGGATCCATGGGATCCATTTTGAACATCTTTTGGACTTGATTAAAGTAGATCTATAATTTTTTATCCTAGCATTGTACTTATTCATTTTGGAAATAGAGTGTAAGTTTGATCATGTGAGTAGATGTTACACTAGAAGTGAATGTCAAGGATGATAATATCAAGCATAATATAATGGTTCTTAAAATTAGAGAGTTAATATGCAAGTTTTATGGATATTATCCAAGATTTTGAGAGATTCAAAATGGATGAAGTGCAAGTGAGGAATGAATTAAAATTACTCCATGAATTTTCTTCTTAAATTTTTTTCTCCATATTTTCTTTTTTGGAAATGAGGGAGAAATTAATTTATGGTGGCCCATGGTTTTGGGAGAGATAACTTATATTTAATACCATGGAATGTTAATTTTTCTATCAAGACAAAATCTATTAAAATTATTCCAATATGGATTAGGATTTTTGTACTTTCCTATAAGGATTTTTTGAGATTATTGGAAATACCCTAGGGGTGTTCATCTAGGATTGAAAAACTACTGAGCAACAACGTGTTGTATATACCTAGATATGTGTTATTGTGGATGTCTTTTTTGTAGGTAAAAATGATTAAGTACAAGGTTTAAATGGACCCCAGACCCAAGTACATAAATTGGTAGCTAAACCAATAGTATAAGATAACATATGCATGCATATTGGCCAACAATAACCTGAATAAAAAGGTACAAACAATAGTAGAGAAGGCTATATGGAACACTGACATAAGATAAACAAAAATATAGTCTAGGAAATATCCATGTAGGTATTGCTTAAGCGAAGTAACTATCTAAAAAACTTGTAAAGGATCTATGAAAAAAACTTGCATAGGGGAAGCTCGTAAAAGATCCATAAAAACTATAATAGACACTTGTATAGAAATAAAAACAATTATCAAAAAGACCCACATAGGGGCACTATAGACTATAATTAAAATCCCATGCAGGGGATCAAAAGACCAAAGAACAAATAGAGTAATCAATAGACCCAGACCTAGACCTTTGTAACATCTTTATTTGTAGGAGTATCTATAGGATAGTTTGAGAGTAGCACCTTAAGAGTCTTGTTGATCTTATCCTTAGCATTGATAATATTGTCGATGATAGTAACATGGATTATTTTATGAGTAGTAATGTAAGTATCATCACTATATTCATTCAAATATGGTAATATCTTGCTCATATCCTTTAAAATTGCTTAGAAATGGAATGAGACCATGAGTTTCCAGAAAGGTGTGATATAGGGGATCAAGCTGAAGAGTAGATGGCTCAAGCAAGGCCATGTTGACAAGACAAAGGAGAAAGGAAGACCACATAAGCTTCTTACTACGTAGGACACACAATGGTAGATAAAACCAGATGATCATGGACTAACATAGACCAAGGATATAAATATAGAAATATAAGTTAGTGTGAATGGAAAACCACATTATAATTCTCATTAGGGAACCGACATCAAAAATAATAGACATGGCACATGATAGACTTCACACATGATAGGGCTAGGAAAGGATTGGGAGTGCCAAATAATTGAAAAATGAATCTAAAAATTTAAAAGACATAAAACTAAGCATCTCGAGACTTAGCACATATTGAAATTGTTAGATAACATCCAATCACATACCCTAGACCTTCTCAGATATTTGATATGCTTGGAAAATACAACCACAAGGTAAAACTACTAACATGGCATATCTTGGGATATTGTATACTTCATAGAAGGGAAACAAGAGAACAAAAATCCAATACTAATAGTAATATAGAGAGTCACGCTAATAAAAAAAAAATGTCATAAGAACTAGAACTAAAAAAACACATTATGTTGAGAAGGGTAGAGTCAACATTGGAGAAGCTAACCTACCAAAACTTGTGACCACATATTTCAAACCAAATCATTAAAACTTCTTGAGGAAAGCTTTCTTTCCAAATAGACAAATATTTATGGATAACTTACCAATCGGTAAGAATATTTATAGGTTTGTTAGCTTTGTGGTACACATTGTTGATAGAGATATCATTAAAATTTTTGGGTAATTTTTTATCTTCTTGAACAATAATTTTGACATTCCAAGAGAACACCTATTAATTTTAAGAGAATTTATAATGTTCAAAGAATTTATCTCAATTAAAAGGTTATCTTTATAATCCTTGAGAAGATCTAGCCCTCTCCACAGTGCATGAACTTCAACAAAATCATTATTTTACCATCACAGATACTTAGCATAAGCCATAATAACTTGTCCACTACTAAATTTGACTAGGCCACCTGCACCAAAATTCCATGTATTTCCTTTGGAGGCACCATCAAAGTTAATTTTTAACCACTCATTTGGGGGAGGAATCCAATGGACAGCCACTCTGGGATGGGAGTTTGGTAAACTAGAACTACAGTTGGAAGGAACATTTAAAGAAGAGAATAAAATAGACTCCAATCTAGAATCGATATGTTTTAAAACCTTTGGCACAATCTATTAAGTTTAATTTTAAATCAAGATGATAGGATCAAAAAGTATATAATAGAAACATTGCAATTCAATCTTGTAATTGTTATGAGACTAGACGCATGAAAATAGATTACATAATGAAAGCAATGGTAAAGAGATAGAGAAAATTTTAAACATGAGATAAACTTCAAGATGAAGCAAATAAACCATAATATAGTATAAATTGTATTAGATCAAGGATATTTCACTCTAAATAAGAATAAAAAACTATATGCAACATCATATGATAAATACCATCATAGTTCACTTAAATCATTCATTCACAAAAACAAAGAAGGATACAAAGAATGAGAAAGTACAATGTGAAAATTCAAATTCAAAAGGAACTAAATGTGAAAAGGAAGACGTGGATAAATATTTTAAAACAAAAGAGACTAAAGAGGCCAATTTTATTCTCGGTAAATTATTTTCATTTTCCTCAAGTAGTATAAAATCCTTCTTACTATAGAAATGAAAGTAGTGTGAAGGTTATCCCTTACAATTTAGGTTTTCAAAAACATTATAATAAAGAAATGAAGAGAAAGGATATCCATAACAATTTAAGGTTTTATAAGGCAATATGAAAGATAACTATTATGGAAGAATGTCCTTGCACTTTACTATTTTTAAGGTAACATAAGGAAAAAAGTACTTTTAAGATTATTCCTTGCACTTTAGAGTTGCCGACCACTGTATTTGTCGGCAGTTTGAAAATAATGTGTTTGCATATGCTCTCATTTTTTATTTATGGTGCTTCGGATGTTATCACCTTTAGTCTTATAGTATTATACTTGATAAAAATGTTATTAAAGCCGAAGACTAAACTTATGGCCTCCCTAAAGCCTAAGACTTCTCTGTGGGTAGTTTCCGGCTCTAAAGATAATTGTCAAATTTTTACTTTGTCGTCTTCTACTATAAGCTTTGGTCAAGACGATGAGCTCATCTACACTTGCTCTCCATATTCATAGAAGAGACGAAATAAGGGCCTAGGGCCACCATCTATTCCCTTTCTCCACCAACTCCAATCAATTTACTACACCCAGCACTTCGTTGTTAGCAAACACATTCGACCCTACCAGAAGAATTAGCCAGCATTCTTCATGGAATAGTTCAACACTGTGGACAAGGGATCCAATTAAATATACATTTTTTTACATTTAAAAGCTGCGTCATTCTCCGCGTTGCAATACCGTCCTTCTTGACTCATGCCGCGAAGAACGTGCCTTGCCTAGCGACCACCAAAGATAAATACACACTAAACACCCTTCATGATATGTGCATTGCAGCAGCAGAATTGAAATCCCGGTTGGTAGCCTCCAGTCCCATACAATGGCGTTTCTAATTGCTTTAGTTTTGTCCATGATGGCCTTGGCAGCAGCTGAGTACGATAATCCGTATTCATCCCCTCCTCCATACTATTACAAATCTCCGCCCCCTCCATCGCCCTCACCGCCACCTCCCTATTATTACAAGTCCCCTCCTCCACCTTCTCCATCACCGCCTCCGCCCTACCTCTACAACTCTCCACCTCTTCCATCTCCATTCCCTCCTCCCCCTTACTACTACAAATCACCTCCACCCCCATCTCCATGTCCGCCTCCTCCATACTACTACAAGTCCCCACCTCCGCCATCTCCCTCACCTCCTCCCCAATACTACTACAAGTCCACTCCACCTCCATCCCCATCTCCTCCACCTCCCTATCTTTACAAGTCTCCTCCACCACCATCTCCTTCACCGCCTCCTCCGTATTACTACAAATCTCCACCGCCTCCTTCTCCATCTCTTCCTCCCCCATACTATTACAAATCTCCTCCACCTCCGTCTCCCTCTCCTCCTTCGCCATATTACTACAAGTCTCCGCCTCCACCCTCCCCTTCTCCTCCTCCTACATACTACTACAAATCTCCCCCACCACCCTCCCCTTCTCCTCCTCCCCCATACTACTACAAATCCCCCCCACCACCATCGTCGTCTCCTCCTCCTCCCCCATACTGTTAGGAATGGAGCCTAATTATGAGGAGACTAAACAGAGAAAGTTTTTGGATTTCATCGCAGGACGGGCGAGGGAAAGTTTCCAGATTTACGATCCGTTAGTCTACCGAGAGAAAGTTTTTGGATTTACAACGGGACAACCGAGAGAAAGTTTTTTTGTTTTTATCCCAAAATTAGATGTTGGGAACTCAATGTTAATCTTGGAATGTATTAAGAAAAACAGTTTGTTTTTTCTGTTTTTTTCTTATATATAGTTGTGAGGAAAAACAAAGAATACTATGACAAGAAAATTACTGTGTTAATTCCTTGGAAATATAGAGAGGAAATTACAACTGATGTTTGCTATAGGTTGTAACCCTCTATTGCTTGGATTGAGAAAATGAAGGACTGAAAATTCTCGGTGGATGTAACCCACATTGAGTGAACCACGTTAAAATCGTTGTCTCTTCTTCTGTGTGTGTTTGTCTAATTTTTCTTTAATTCTGTCGTTAAAGTTTGAAACAGTATAATTGCTTTTATATATAAATATATTTTATATAGTGATTTTCTCTAACAAGTGGTATCAGAGCGGTTGTTTTGTTGGGTGCACTTGACATAAGGAGAATTTCTGGATCAAGTGGGAGCAATGGCAGAAGAAGGGAGGTTTAGAGTTCAAAAATTCAATGGCCAGAATTTTCATTTCTGGAAGATGCAAATGGAATATTACTTGTACCAGAAGGATCTTTACTTACCTCTTGAGGGGGAAACAAAGAGACCTTCATCTATGTCTAATGAGGAGTGGAGTCTCCTTGATAGAAAGGCATTGGGTACTGTGAGGCTGTGCTTGGGAGCCACTGTAGCCTTCAACATCTCTGATGAAAAGACTACCAAGGGAGTCATGGATAAGTTGGCCAAGATGTATGAGAAACCATCAGCATCAAATAAGGTATTCTTAATGAAAATGTTATTTAACATGAAAATAAGTGAAGCAGGATCTGTGCATGATCATTTAAATGAATTTAATATTGTCACTAATCAATTGCATTCAGTAGGATTGGATTTTGATGATGAGCATAGGGCCTTATTAATCTTATGCTCTCTTTTGGAAAGTTGGAATAGTTTGGTAATGGCGGTAAGTAACTCTGCTTCGAGTTCAAATAAATTAGAATTTGATGATGTGGTTGGTGTGATACTCAGTGAGGACATGAGAAGAAAAACCACAGGAGAATCATCTAGCACCACCTTAAGTGTTGAGAATAGAGGAAGAGGAAGAGAAAGAGGCAAGAGTTCACATCGTGGCAAATCCAAAGGCAGATCCAAATCACGTGGAAAAGGAAAGCTACAGTGTTGGCACTATGGCAAAAAGGGTCATCTCAAGAAGGATTGTTGGCAAGGAAAGGGTGATGGAAATGAAGGTAATGATAATAATGGTAACACTTCAGAAGCCAATATTATTGGACAAATTCTACAAGATGCTTTAATCTTATCTCTTGATAGAAATAGTGATTAGTGGGTAATTGATAGTGGTGCTTCATTCCATGCTACCTCACATAGGGAATACTTCATAGATTATGTTTCTGGAGATTATGGACAGGTTATGTTGGGAAATGACCAACCATGTAAAATCATGGGTATTGGAAAGATTTTGATTAAATCCCCAAATGGATGTCAATGGGCTCTTAAAGAGGTGAGACACATACCAGATTTAAAGAGAAATCTTATATCGGAAAGTAAGCTTGATGGTGAAGGATACACGGTTGCATTCGGAGAAAATGCTTGGAAAGTTACTAAAGGTTCATTGATAGTAGCTAGAGGTAAATTGGTGGGTACTCTTTATTTACTTACTAATTTTTCTCACTGCTCCATGAATTTAGTTTCTACAAGTGAGAGTGCATCTTTGTGGCACCAAAGACTTGGCCATATGAGTGGAAAAGGTATGGAAATTTTACATTCAAGAAAGTTATTGCCTAAATTAAAAGAGATTGATTTGGAATTCTGTGAGGATTGTGTTTATGGTAAAGCAAAGAGAGTTATATTTCTCAAGGATGGCAAGGAAAGGAAGAAAGAGAAATTGGAGCTTGTGCACTCAGATGTTTGGGGCCCAACTCAAGTAACTTCTCTTGGAGGTTCCTCTTACTATGTACTTTTTATTGATGATGCAACAAGGAAAACATGGATATATTGCATTAAGAATAAAAGTGATGTTTTTAATACCTTTAAGAATTGGAAAGCATTAGTTGAAAATGAAATTGGAAAAAGGTTAAAGTGTCTAAAGTTAGATAATGGTGGAGAATATTGCAATAGAGAATTTGATGTGTTTTGTTCTAAAAATGGAATTAGAAGAATCAAGGTAGTTCCAAGAACACCTCAAGAAAATGGGGTTGCAGAAAGAATGAATAGAACCATCATGGAGCGTGCTAGGAGCATGATAATACATGTAGGCTTACCATTATTTTTATGGGCTCATGTTGTTGATACTGCAATATATCTGATTAATAGAGGACCGTCTAGTGCCTTGGATGGAGGAATTCCGAAAGAGCTTTGGACAGGTAAACCGATAAATTATTCTTTCCTTAAGGTATTTGGATGTGAGGCTTTTATGCATATAGACAAAGAGAACAAAAATAAGTTAGATGCTAAGGCCCAAAAGTGCTATTTTATTGGTTATGGTATTGATGGCTTGGGTTACAGATTATGGGATTGTGATAACCGAAAAGTCATTAGAAGTAGGGATGTCATATTTAATGAAAAAAACTTGTATAAAGATCGGTTGGGGGAAAGAAACAAAAAGAGGAAAATGCTGAATACATAGACCTTGATGGACACATAGAAAAGGTAACTCCAAAGGTGGTAGAATATCAAAATGTTCAGCAGCAACAACAAGCACCTCAATCTCCAGAAAGTGCTATTAGACGTTCTACCAGGATAAGTAAAATTCCTCAACGTTTCTCTAATTATGTTTTGTATACTGATCTTTGGTGAGCCAGAATGTTTTTAGGAAGCATTACAGATGGATACCAGGAATAAGTGGGAGCTTGCAATGAATGAAGAAATGGACTCTTTATTTCACAACCATACTTGGGATTTGGTTGAGCTACCCAAAGGTAAAAGAGCTTTGACCAATAAATGGGTGTACAGGATTAAAAAGGAGAATGAAGGACATAAGAGATACAAAGCAAGACTAGTGGTCAAGGGATTTGCTCGAGAAAAAAAGGTATTGATTTTGATGTGATTTTTTCTCCGAGCTTGTAAAAATGACCTCTATTAGAGCTATTTTGAGTCTTGTAGCTATAGAAAATTTGTTTCTAGAGCAATTGGATGTGAAGACGACATTTCTTCATGGTGATTTGGAGGAGGAAATTTATATGCACCAACTGAGAAGGCTTTCAAGTGAAAGGTAAAGAGGATTGGGTATGTAAGGCGAAAAAGAGCTTGTATGGGTTAAAACAAGCTCCTAGATAGTGGTATTTAAAATTTGATAAGTTCATGGCTAATCAAAGGTTTGAAAGATGTCAAAGTGATCACTGTGTATATTTTAAGCAAACTGGAAATGGTAACTATGTTATTTTGCTATTGTATGTGGATGACATGTTAGTTGCAAGAACAAATATGCAAGATATAAACATGCTCAAGAAGAAGTTGGCTAAATCCTTTTCCATGAAGGATTTGGGAGAAGCCAAACAAATCCTTGGTATGAGGATAACAAGAGACA
The DNA here is from genome assembly GCA_028583015.1 of Wollemia nobilis. Lineage (NCBI taxonomy): Eukaryota > Viridiplantae > Streptophyta > Pinopsida > Araucariales > Araucariaceae > Wollemia > Wollemia nobilis. The sequence goes on from JAQPPZ010017095.1 coordinate 9,398,705, forward strand.
AGGAGAGTCACACTATGAAATTATCACAAGCAAAATACATTGAAAAAGTGCTTAAGAGATTCAACATGAATAATGCACAGTCTGTTGCTACTCCATTGGCAAAGGATTTCAAACTCACCAAAGATTTGTGTCCCAAGACACAAAAGGAACAAGAGCATATGGCTAAGGTTCCCTATGCATCAGCAGTTGGAAGTTTGATGTATGTAATGGTTTGTACAAGACCAGATATTGCCCATGCAAGTTGGAGTGGTGAGTAGATTTATGAGTAATCCAGGAAAAGGACATTACCAAACGATAAAATGGATACTCAGGTTCTTGAGAGGAACTTTAAATTATTCTTTGAAATTTGGAGGCTCTAATATATGCTTGAAAGGTTTTGTAGATTCTGATATGGCAGGTGATCTTTATGGTGGAAGGAGAACTACTAGCTACATATTTACTATAGGAGGAGGAGCGGTTAGTTGGATTTCTAAACTCCAACACGTAGTTGCCCTTTGAACCACTGAAGCTAAATATGTTGCTGCTACAGAAGCAAGCAAAGATATGGTTTGGTTGCAAAGACTAATGGAAGAACTGGGGAAGAAGTAAGAGGATAATAGGTTGTGGATCAATAGCGCAGTGCTATACACCTTGCAAAGAATTCAGCATTCCATTCAAAAACTAAACACATCAAACTCAGGTATCATTTCATTAGATCAGTAGTGGAAGATGGATCTTTGAAATTAGGGAAGGTTCACACATCACAAAATCCTGTTGATATGCTTACAAAAGTGGTGTCAAGAGAAAAGTTGAGCTTTTGCTCAACTTCAGTTGGCCTTAAGGAATAAGAGGCCATGATGAGAATTTTTCAGTCCTTGGTTGCAGTTGGTGCAATGGAATTAGTCTCCAAGTGGGAGATTGTTAGGAATGGACCCTAATTATGAGGAGACTAAATAGAGAAAGTTTTTGGATTTACTTGCAGACGGGCGGGGAAAGTTTCCGATTTACGATCCGTTAGTCTACCGAGAGAAAGTTTTCGGATTTACAACAGGACAACCGAGAGAAAGTTTTTTTGTTTTTATCCCAAAATTAGATGTTGGGAACTCAATGTTAATCTTGGAATGTATTAAGAAAAACAGTTTGTTTTTTCTGTTTTTTTCTTATATATAGTTGTGAGGAAAAACAAAGAATACTATGACAAGAAAATTATTGTGTTAATTCCTTGGAAATATAGAGAGGAAATTACAGCAAATGTTTGCTGTAGGTTGTAACCCTCTTTTGCTTGGATTGAAAAAATGAAGGACTGAAAATTCTCGGTGGATGTAACCCACATTGGGTGAACCACGTTAAAATCGTTGTCTCTTCTTCTGTGTGTGTTTGTCTAATTTTTCTTTAATTCTGCCGTTAAAGTTTGAAACACTATAATTGCTTTTCTATATAAATATATTTTATATAGTGATTTACTTTAACACATACTACTACAAATCCCCTCCCCCACCATCCACATCGCCACCACCACGATACTACTACGAATCCCCGCCACCACCATCGCCGTCTCCACCTCCTCCGTACTACTACAAATCCCCGCCACCGCCCATATATTGATTTGATTAATTCATTTCACTCACAACGATGTAAGACTCTGTCCTTGTTCTTAATAGGTGATGTACATGTTGTTATTGTTAACTCTTTCCCTTTGTTTGTTTGGTTAAATACACTACTGCATTATAGAATAGGATGAATTCTTTTAATTAGATTTAAGTTTGAAGTATAAATTGAATAGCTAAAACTCGCCTTTTCTCTGTGCAGAAGTTGAGCTGCTACATCCTGCAGCTATCATCCTACCTCGTGATGTAGATACGTTCAATTCTGTTTTCTTCTTATCAATATGTCGAAATAAAACATGTAAGCCATGATTTGGCAAGGGCTCTGCGTTCTCCTTTAATTATAGATATATATTTTATAGTTGTTTTCACAATAAATAAATAAATAAAACCATATTTATATGGAAACGGTGCGATCGGTTCCAGAGATGCTCTGCAAATCGATCGTTGTTAAAGTCGCGTGTATGTGAAAATGAAATTTGAGAGGTAAACGCGTTATTTAATCAAATGAAGATGTGTACTAATCCTTTTTCTTTTGCTGGCACTCAAGCAAAATATATTTCCAGAATTGTCGAATATTTCATGTGTCATTCCGGAAATGCTTGGCAATATGTATTTACGTGATTCAAATCGACATTTTATAATATCCCTAGCGTGGAAAATATTTAAGGCACACCCACTGCATTGTTAAAATAATAATTCTTTTTTTACCATATAAAAGAACGTTATGTTAATTGATTCGATGAAGAGATTAAGAGGGGATTAGTATAACCGGTTAAGAATTTTGAGAAAGAAATTAGAGTTTTAATTTTAATTAATAATATAATTGTTAAGTTTGTTAAAATATAATTATATTGTTAATATGAGTGAAGCTATATATATATATATATATTAAATTAAATGATGGATGGATGGATGGATAGCAATATTAATCATTAAAAATATTTATATTTAAAATAATTAATTCTTCCTAAGAAGAGATGATTTACAATAATTATAATAAAAAATATTTTAAAATATATATATGATAATATAAAAATGATAGTTTTAAGAAAAAATATAAAAATGATAGTATATATGAGTTGAAATTGAAATTAGATTACATATCAAATATATCACACATAATTATTTTTATTTTTTTAATTTTTAACATAATTAAAAAAAAATTTAGAGAGAAACGAGGTAAACAAAGAACAATTACACTTCTTTCCAAACTTAACAACTATATTTTTTTTCAAAATTTAAGTTCATGAATATATAATTATGTAGGAGCATCCAAATGGGGTCATGGTTTTGGATTTTGAGCACATGGTGTGTACATGGTTGTACGGTTTGTGCACATTGTTTGTACAGATGATTGTTGATTTTATGCATGTGGTGTGCACATGGTTGCTGGTTTTGTGCACATAATTGTTGGTTTTGGGTGTATGATTTGTGGAAATGGTTTTTGGTTTTATGCACATAATTATTACTTTTTTGTGGTGGTATAAAAATGTCTAAGCTAATTGAAAAGGTTATCTTTCATTAGACTCCATTTTCTTGGCTACATCAAATGGCATCAAAAAAAGTTGAGATCTTATTATAGTAGGTAAATATCTTATAAGAGGGAAGGTTGATTATTTTTAGTGCATTGAAAGCATGGGGGCTCATAACCTTATACAATTTTGATAATAAAAGCTATGGGAGAATGCAATCACAGGATGCAAGATATGTAAAAATGTAAGATAATGGAATTATGTAATAACACTAAAATATGCTATTAATGGAAAGTGACAAAAATGTTACAATGTAGTATGGAGGAATGGACACTCTAGTACTGATGCTTAAAAAACTACATTGTACTCCATCATGGATCTATATGGTGATCTACCCACTATATCTACTGCTACCTATAGCAATATATAATCACTCACTATGAGACTCTTTATGTAGGAAGATAGATTTCTTGGCCAACACTCTACCTAGTTGTGCAAGGGGTACACCTTGCACATTTACAACTTGCACATTGACACTTGTGCATTTATTACATTGCTTGAAGTAACTAGCTAACTATCCACTAAGATAATCTTCTACTCTAGCTATGTACCAAAGGTGGTACATTTACATGATCCAAATGATGTAATATACTCTAACACCCCCCTATATTATTTTTTTATTGAAGACTTTAGTCTTCAATATGGATCTTCTTCTCCTTTTCTTGTATCCTGTTCAAGCAAGTAGTTAGTGTCTTCATAATATGTTACCCTTGTTGTAAGAGCTTTGACTTCTTGATCATTAGTAGTATCTTCAATTTCTTTAGTTCTTTGAGTTAGATGTCCTTTTCTATTTCCTTCTCAATATGTCAATTGTGGATAATTGTTGTTATGTTGAACTTGTTATTGTTGGGGATTATTTTGATAATGCATTGTTTGGAATTCTCTATTTGATTGGTTTCTATAGTTCATATGATGTCCTTAATTTTGTTTTCTTGGATTGAATCTGCAATAATCGTGCTATGCCATTTTCTTCTATATATCTGACAATATATATTTTTCCATGGTCTTTGACCTTTTGAAGATGAAGTATTATTTTCCTATGGATTATTTTTTGAGACCAATGTATTTTTAGTCATTTCATATTTCATAGTATTTTCTACCTCATATTCTTGAAGAATGTTGATTAGTTCATCAAATCTTGTATCTTTACTTAGAACTTGTAAAGATGTAACTAGATGCTTGTAGCTATCTGGAAGTGCTCTCAAGGTTACTTGAACAAGAAATTTATCTTTAACCTCTTCTCCCAAGGTTAATAATTTACCTTTGATATCTTCTATATTTATTAAGAATAATTCTATACTTTCACCACTATTCATTTATAGGGAATGTAATTGTGTTTGAATATTCAGGATGGCTTTATTATTCCCTTCAAATATTTTCTCTAAGGTTGTCTAAACATCCTTCGAAGTTCCTAGTGAGCCTATCTAATCTTGTATGTCATCTGTGATGGCGAAGGTTATTATTATTAGTTCCTTAGCATCATACTCATAAAACGTTTAGATTTTTACATCTCCTAAAGTTGGTTTAGTTCTTGTTTCTTTGACAATTTTCTAAACTTTTTCAAATATTAAAATGGCTCTCACTTTGTTCTTCCATGAGAAGTAATTTGGACCTTTATGCAATTGATATTTTGTAAGCAAGGTTATGCATAGTGGTGAATATTTGCAAACTGGGTGAATATTAGGATTTCCAAAATTAAAAATTGGTGAATATGAGGACCCTCAACATCGGCCAATTCGCCTAAAATTTCTAGGACTAGTTTATTTTTAGGGTTAATTTACCATAATATATATCCAAACATAGGCATATTTGTACTCATTGGAAAGATATTTTTGAGACTAATCTAATGGTGGTGTTTTTATGAAGTTAAAATGTGATTTAATAGGTCAAAAGTTATCCCAAATATGACCTTATATTTTAGGTCTTCAAATGCCCCAAATCTTTATATGAAGATGATTGATTTGATTTTATTAGGATTCACCATGGTTCACCTTGATTTCGATTAGGATTCACCATTTTTTTACAAGTAAATTTTGAGTCCAACCCCTTATGCATAACCTTGTCTATAAGGATAAATTTATTTGTAGTCATGATAGTTTCTATGTTCTACTATATGACTCCTTATATATATAAACTAATTTGATAAGATCTTTATTGGACTTTAGGTTTTGTAGGATTCCTTATATCTCTCAAGTAATTTAGGATATGCTATAGACTTTAATATAGAACTTAGCATATTCATTGGTCCTCATCGCCTGCAAATTGATTAAAATTAAACTTTGATGGAGATTCTAAAGGGAATCCCAACCTTACTGGGGCATGAGGAGTGATATGGGATAGTAATGATGATCTCATTCTAACCTTTGTGGACTATTTTGGTACTCAATATTTTATTTTTGTAGAGGCATGGGCTGCCTTTGTTGGTATGATGTATTTAAAAAAACCTGATATACATAATGTAATAATCAAAGGTGGCTCTTTGTTAGTGATTAACATGGTTAAAGGGGTCTGTCAGCTTGGTTGGAAGGTGTCTAATCTTATTAATAAAATTATTTGGAATTATTGATCCTTTGATAATGTGGCATATGAGCACATGCTTAGAGAGGGCAATGTGATGGTCATTTTATTGGTGAATCTAGGTGTTTCATCCTAGGGATTTTCTATTTTGCGGGAGGATTTCCCCATGGAGAATTTTATTCACATCAAATATGAAGTTCCTTAAATGTTGTTAGAGGTTTATTCATGGGTTGCATTAATGATGGACCATTTGATGCCTCTATATATCTTTGGTAGTGTGTTGCAGGTACATGGCATTTATGGTATCATTTTTGTGTGACTGGCTCCACTCTAAATTGTTGTACCTTTGCCCTCCCATTGGGCATGTGGATCTCCTTACGACATATACCTTTGGAAATGTTGATAATAATTTTTGTACCTTTGCCCTCCCATTGGGTATGTGGTTCTCCTCATGGTATGTGCCTTGTGGAGTCATTGGTAATTTTTAAATTTTCAATTCTTACTATTTAAGTGATGCGAGATTAATCCCTTTATTCTTCAAAGTAGAACTTCCTTGGTTCTATCTAGCCCTTTTGTTCATTCCTATTGTCTACTCTTGTCTCTTCAGTTGTTTCATTGGTTCACCCTTGGGGTTTTTGTTTGTGTTCTTTGGTGGTGGACCTAGGGCTTATCTCTTGTAAAAGGTTGTGGGGTTTCTTTCAAAACCCTCTTTTTCTTAATAGTATAAAAAAAATAGAGCTTAGCAATATTGAGTTCACATTTTAAGTTGATTTTGCAATATTTTGAGAATAATAATCAACTTCTAATTTTACCTTATCTTTCCTAATGAAGTAGGATTTAACAGTTGGATTTATTTTATCTCCTTAATATGACTATGAGATAATTTTTACCATTTACTTCCAACTCTATATGCAACAAATAGATTTTCTTATCTATTCAATAGATTAAATTCCTAAATTCTAATTATATAGTTTGAAGTAGTATGCCTTATAGCTCCATATCTTTGGAATATTAGAAAATAATTATATTTGCAAATTAGTATTGAATTAATCAAGGTTGAAAACATTATATCTCCTACTTGGTTATTTGTAAATATCTATAATTATTCCTTCCTTTATTAGGATTTCTTTCTTGCTTCCTAAGGTTGTTGTTTTAATTATCAACCTTATATTTAACACCTTATAACTCCAAATTATAGAAAGCAAATAATTGAATGATATACTTATCTTTCTTCTATGTAGATAGTTGGAATATCAATGAGTATTAATATTCTCTCACTGGTCAGTGATGATGTACTCGATAATGCTTTCCTTGATGATAATAATGTTGACAATTTTTCTCTTCATTTTATAGCATTGGAGTAGACTATTTTGTTCTTCCTTGTAAGCGGTTTTAATCTCCCTTGATGGCAGTAATGTAAGCTCTTATATTGTGTTGTATTACCCAAATATTCAATGCTTGATGAGCACTGTAATTGTTGATCGATGGTAGACTTGTAATAGGTATCATTTAACTTCTTTATGTCATGTTTTTAATGCACTATTGTTGTAGCTTCAACACACTTTCCTCTAAATTTGCTTACACTCCCTTACATTTACTTCAAGTTCACTTGGTGTTCGTTGTAATTGCATGGACTTGGGTGCTTATGTGGCTTTTTTTTTCCTTATACTTACATCCACATGTTGCTAGCTTGTAAAGCATTATAGTAACACTTTAATATTTGAATAACACTCTTTCTTATTTTTATTGGTGAGCAATGATAAATATGCTTGTATTGATGTATTTCAATATCCAAGGTATAGAAATTATCTTGGGCATTTCCTTTGTGAGTGTTACTAATTCTCTATTGCATATGACAAGTGGCGGTCTTATCTACTCTATGTATTCTTCCTCCAACATCTATTAATATTTTATAAAACTCCTTTGATAGCTACAAATAAAATATTTCCTTGCTTCTCAATGATTTTTTAGGTGGAAGAATATGTTTTCTTTCATAGCATTGGATTTTAGTTCAACGAGGTCAATTTTGTGGTGCTATTTGGCTGAAAAATTTCCATGGTAATGCACCTCTTTTGATAAGAAACTAGATCTCTTTTATTTGCTATAACAGGCTATAGAAATTGCACTAATACATTATCCTCTTGTGGCTTCAATTACTTGAAGATATTCACTTCTAAAGATGACAATATTGTGGATGATATAATACCATAATGTGTGATGAATGTTGAGCCTTTTGTTGGTTCATTACTCATGTGCTTTCAAAATGGTATTTGCTCCTCATGAATGGTAGACTTTGAACCCTTTTGGTGTAGGTACTTTAGATGGTGCTAATGGACAATGTTGAGCTCCCTTTGATTGGCTCTTCAATATTGATAATATGGCCTCTTGTAGATAGAATAATGTGCTACATTGAGTGTCTTAGGACACTTGTATTTTTATCTCCTTTTGATATAGTAATAGAGACAAGTTTTGTACTCACATTCAAACTTGTGAAACCCTTAATTTACACCTTAATTTTGAGATACTTCAAGTCTCTTCTTGCACCTTCTATTTTTGATTTGATGGTTGCCTTGTTCTTCTCTACTTCTTGAAGGAATATTTATCTTCTTGGTTTTTTCTATAGGCCATAATATCTTGCAAGTATTGAGTTCTAAATAGTATCTTTAGACACTTTGATATTTGTAGATTTTGTGCTCTTTTAGTTCTCCTCAAACTAATAACCAATGTATATAATAATCTTTAAGAGTAAATGAATTAACAAATCTAGAATAGTATAATAGTAGTCTTACCTTATTACTCATTTAACGCACTAATAACTCTTAAAGAATACACTTGATAATGCAACTTGTAATTAAGAATAATATATTTTAAAGAATTCTTTCATTAAAAGCAATCGTAACCTTGCACTATAATAACTATTGTAGGATGTAGTATTTTCTTAGATAGACAATAGGTAGATGATAGTTCTCTTTCTATAAAAATATATCCAACTCATATTTTATTGTATAGGTAATAACCTTAACACTAATTTGCACCCCTTGAAGACTATATAATGCAACCTTCTTTTTGCAACTTATAAATTCTATTAATGGTGTTTTAATGGAACTGAATAATAACCCTAATCAAAATTCAACTAATGAACCTATTTGTACCCAAGTTTCTTACCTATACTACTATGTAGATGAAGGATTATAAGGTGATTTGATTCACCTCATTTTTACCTTAAAACTGGAAGGATTCGTAACTTTGCTTGACTATCTTCTACCTTCACCAAATTATAGCTCTCTACTACTATCTTCTAAAGTTTTGTAGCTAGTACCATTGTTATAATTATTGTATGTTTTAGCATACAAACTATCCTAAAATATGCATCCTTAGCTCTGAAAGGTAATCTTAGCTCTGAAAGGTAATCTTCAAATCTCTTGGATTTGTTGGGCTTCTTTAGTTTACGTTATTCCTTCTCCTCATTGTCAAATTATGACTTCAAAAAGGGCCTTCTTCTCAATATTCTAAAAGTCTTGAGGTCTTCACTGGTCTTCTTTGCAATTTGACAAATTACTTGTCAAATAATTCTCCTTTGGGATTGTTGTTAGATGGTGATAATTATCCCAAATATTTTGCTATCACAAGCTTCTCCTTGGTAGTGAATTTCTCCAATGAATTCTTTTACGAACTTCTTCGATGATTCTTCCCCATTCTACTACAAATCCCCTCCCCCACTATCCCATCGTCACCACCATACTACTACAAATCCCCTCCCCCACCATCCCCATCGCCACCACCACCATACTACTACAAATCCCCTCCACCGCCCATGTATTGATTTGATTAATTCATTTCCGTACGCACGACGATGTAAGTTAATGTACATATTGTTATTGTTAACTCTTTCGCTTTGTTTGTTTGGTCAAATACACTACTGCATTTTAGAATAGCTTAATGTCTTTCAATTAGATTTAAGTTTGAAGTATAAATTGAATAGCTAAAACTCGCCTTTTCTCTGTGCAGAAGTTGAGCTGCTACATCCTGCAGCTATCATCCTACCTCGTGATGTAGATACGTTCAATTCTGTTTTCTTCTTATCAATATGTCGAAATAAAACATGTAAGCCATGACTTGGCAACGGCTCTGCGTTCTCCTTTAATTATAGATATAATTTTATAGTTGTTTTCATAATAAATAAATAAATAAAACCATATTTATGTGGAAACGGTGCGATCGGTTCCAGAGATACTGTGCATGATGTGTTAAATTTGACTGCTAGTTAATGCAAATCGATCGTTGTTAAAGTCGCGTGTATGTGAAAATGAAATTCGAGAGGTAAAACGCGTTATTAAATCAAATGAATAAATCCATGTGTACTTGCGAAGACACAGGTATAAAAGGCGCATATCCTAATATTTACTCATACATAATTGTCGAATATTTCAGCTACAATCACACATAATATTCATGTGTCATTAAGGAAAAGTTTGGCAACATATGTTTACGTGATTCAAATGGACATTTTATAATATGACTAGCGTGGAAAATATTTACGGCACACCCACTGCATAGTTAGCGCATGCTAACTCTTACAAATAATGATTCTTTTTTATTATAGAAATGAACGTTATGTTAATTGATTCGATGAAGAGATTCAGAGGGGATTAGTATAACCGGCTAATAATTTTAAGAAAGAAATTAAGTATTAATTTTATTTAATAATATAATTATTAAATTGTTAAAATATTATTATATAATTACACTGTTATAATGTAATAATAAAGTATGTATGTTTCAATTTTATATAATTCATTTTGTGAAAAAAAAAAAAAATTCATCAAACTTTAAACTCGGCTTTATTTACCATAGTTATCACATGGTCACTCTTACAAATAATGATTCTTTTTTACTATAGAAATGAACGGTATGTTAATTGATTCGATGAAGAGATTAAGAGGGGATTAGTATATTATTAAGAAAGAAATTATATTTTTAATTTTAATTAATAATATAATTATTATTAAATAATTATACGTGTATATTTTAATTCTATATAATTCATTTGAGAAGAAACATTTGCATCAAACTTTGAACTTGGCTTTATGTACCAAAGTTAGCACAAAGTAACTCTTACAGATCATGATTCTTTTTACTATAGAAATGAAAGTTATGTTGATTCGATGAAGAGATTAAGAGGGGATTAGAATATTCTTAAGAAAGTAATTAAAGTTTTAATTTTAATTAATAATATAATTGTTAAGTTGTTAAAATATTATTATATAATTATACGGTTATGATGTAATAATAAGGTATCTGTTTCAATTTTATATAATTTATTGGAAAAAAGAGAAGAAACATTTGCATCAAACTTTAAACTTGGTTTTATTTATATAGACTTGAATATGAGTGAATATATATATTAAAGAAGAAATATAGTGAAACATATTTGTTTAAATGAAAACGGATGGATGGATGACAATTTTAATCTTTTAAAATATTTATATTTAAAATAATTAATTTTTCCCTAGGATTTACAATAATTATAACAAAAAATTATTTTAAAATATTTTATTTGATAATATAAAAATTATAGTTTCAAGAAAAACAAATGATATTATATATAAGTTTAAATCCAAGGGCCTAAACTTTGATAATCAAGCTTCTAATGAGAAAACCGAGCCGACCAAAGATGGGTCTGATAATGAGTGGAAGCTGGTCTCCAAGAAAGGCAAGAATGTCCCTGGTAAAGGGCCTTAGGGAGGCTAGTTTTCTGACCACAATCCTCAGGGGGGCCAGCCTGTTGGCTCCTATGCTCAAGATGCAACGATCAAACCACCCTTGCATGTCCCAGTTCCATCTTATAATGCTTCCCAAAGTACTCAAATACTTTCAAATTTAGTAGTTGCTGTTGAATATATATCGATGGTTGTCAAAAATGATGGTATCCCTTCTGTCTCCATGGTTGTTCACCAGTTGGAGTAGAAAGAAGGTGTGCATGCCTAGAGCCAGAGGTCCTATAGTCTAGTGTAGGGTCTGCATGTAGACAAAAACTGACAAATGGGAAGCTATTCTAGCAACTCGTTTCAGTTGCTTTCTACTTTGGGTGACTCTAACAAGGTCGGAGGAAGTTTGATCCTCGATAGGTCAGAATTATTTTTCTATCATGGAATGTTAGAGAACTGACGGACCCAGTCTAAAGATATATGGCTTGCGATGATATTACTTTTTGTGTAACCAAGTATGGGGGCCCAGATGTCGTTTGCTTGTAAGAAGTCAAAATCATTGAGTTCCAATTCCAATGTGCCTATGCGCTCATTTGTCTTGGTAGTTAACTTTTTTCCACCAAGCACCCTCCCAGTCATGGTGGTGCTATTATTCTCCTAGCCAATAGATGGTATGGGAATTCTATTGATTGGGGGATTGACCCTTCTAACCAAGTTGTTTGGATTTTTCTTGAAGTTGATGGAGTGTCCTTTGTAATTTTAAATATATATGCCTCCAATAGTGCTCTAGAGCGCTGTTTACTTTGGAAATGGTGTGCCTTTTCTTTACCTCTAGCGGTTTGTATCATCTGTGGAGATTTTAATATGGTTGAGCATGCTTCTTGAAAGCACGAGATTCCGGTCAAAGGAAACACCAAGTGCAATTGCATTCAAAGTTAAGCACGCCTAAGTCCTAGAAATATAAATTACATGAAACGGAAAAGAGACATGTTGGAAGAGACGCAATCAGATAAAGAAAAACAGCCCTTTCATTAATTTCTTTAGATCTTTGTTACAATAATGCCTCCTCCATTTTTAGGGGCTAGGAAAGCAAATAGGGTTTGATTACAATTGCTGAATGACTCCTCCTTCCGCATGCCCATGATTGCAATGGGCGGGCCGAGATGATGTCGCCGCTGATGTCGATGAGTTCTTCGCCTCTACTGCTTCTCCTGCGAATAAAAAAATGATCAAGACGTTAGTAGCACCTGCTACAAATGAAAAGCATTCTCTCTCTAAAACTAACAAAATATGCATACAAATATTTGCCTGAAATAGTGAAAACAGTGAATCCAAATTGCTTCAAAACCTGACAAAAAGTAAGAAAAGTTACCAGAAGGCCACTGCCACTGAGGCAGCTGGCCAATCCACCTTAAACTGGAATTCGTCCCTGGGCAGGACGAATTCTGACTGTAATTTGTCCCTGGGTGGGATGAATTCTTCTAAGTAGGAGAAACCGACCTGCTGCTGCTCCAATGTCGGATCCCGAGACCTGTAAAACTCCTACAAACAGGGGGGTTAGGTAATTGGGGCCATTTTGGGACGACCCAGATGGTCGGATTTTCCCAATTTGGCCTCCACCTTTAGGAATTTGACCTTGACACCTGCAAGTTAGCGAAACGACAAAGCAATAAAAAACACCCTAAACTCTGACCAAAAGCTACAAAATTGCAATTATAGACTAATCAGACCTAGTAACACAGAATGCAATCTAAAAAATAATCTAAAGTGCTCAAAAACTAAGATTAGGACTTGGGAGGTGCGGGGGTGCCCAAGTGGGCCTCCCACCGTTGGCCCTCGATTTTGGAGCCAATCCACCAAGGATGGGCCCAAAACCTTTTAGGATTGGGGGGTCGGCGAATTGGTAGGTTCAGATGTCCATGCGTCGGATTTGAGTAAGGTTCGAGATTCCAAAGGCCACCCAACAACCTCCCTTGCAAAAGAGATTGATGGATGTAGGAAGGTGAACAAAGCGGGATGCAAGTGAGTCTTCGATTCGGTACCACTTCGTTGCTTGAACACTCCTTCAACCTTTATGTTTTGGGTGAGAAAAGTCCCACCTTTTATAGACCCAAGGGGTCTCTTTTGGGAGGGAAGCACCAATGCCAAGTGTTGGCCATAGGTGCCATGTGGCAGTCTTGTCTTCCCATGAGGGAGGGGAGTCCTTCATTGACTTGAACTTTGATAAATGCTTCTTGAAACAGTCCTCTAACGGCCCCTCTCTCCACTTACACATGCGTGCAAGGTAGGAGCCCTTAAATCACTGTTCTGGGCTGCCACTTGGCACCATTTGCCTTTTTGCCCGTTAAGCTTAGAATTCGTCCCACCCAGGGATGGATTCATAATTCGTCCTGGGGTGGGACGGATTCTATTTTGAATTCGTCCCTGGGTGAGACGAATACTGGGCAAAGTGTCCAAGTGTGCCAAATTGCTTCTTGACCTCACAAAATTGCTATGAAAGTGGTTAAGACCATTGTTTAACCTCTGAGGGCTGCCCTGGGGGCTGTGTTTGTCAAAGCGATCAGTGTTTGCAGTCACATAATCGGATTGGTGCTGTTTTGGTGTCTACAGATGCCCCTTTTTGGGAAGCGCTGCGGGTGATGCAGTGCTGAGCAAAAATAGATAACCAAAGCACTAATGATTAGGGTTTCTTGGTAACCTAACCAAATTTTGATGCCCCAAGTATGGAAAGGGCATGCATTCTTGAATCCTTGCTTCTGACGAGCTAAGGAATTTGATTTCAAGTATTAACCTATTTTTGTGAGGTGTGACTTGAACTTAGACATTGATCAGTCATGAACAAGTGAAGGGCATTTTTATCCGTGTTCATGATTCACGAAATGCCAAGTGTTTGCTTGATTTGATTGTTGCTTGTTTACTGCCCCAAGCAGGAGCGTGATTGTCTTTGTCAATGATTCTTTGAATGCATGTCGTTTTCCTTAATTGGGTGTGTGATTGTTGATTGGTGACTAAGTGTGACTACCCCCTCAAGCGACGAATCGATGAGGGAATGATCTTCGTGAGAGAAGCGATGAGTCGCTTGACCTTTAGAGGGTTTACCGTTAAGCGTGTGCAATTTTTCCAACATATGGACCTATTTTTGGTGGGTGTTAACCCTTTTGGTGATGTCATAATGAGGTGAAATCGTCGAAAACCTATTTCCCGTGGAGCGGTCCGGCTATGATAGCCTTCTTGGGGAACTAGGAGAGCGATAATTTGGACCTCGACATCAATTTTCTTTGCCTAGATGTTAAGTGCATGAGCACTTATGCCTGGCAATGTTTTTGTTGTGTTTTTGTTGAATTTTGTACTATTTTTGTTATTTTTTGTGACACCATTTGGTGATTGAATTGTCGGCAATCCGTCCTCCCGTGGAGCGGTTCGGCTATGGTAGCCTTCTTCGGGAGTAGGATAGTGACAATGCAAACCCCGACATCGATTTTTCTATGCCAAGAGGTTAAGTGCAAGAGCATTTGTGTCTGGCAATGTTTATTGCTTGTTTTGTGTTGCATTTTTTTTGTTGTTTTGTTGTTTTTTGTGACACCATTTTGGGATTAAATTTTCAAAATCTGTCTTCCCCTGGAGCGGTCCGGCTATGGTAGCCTTCTTAGGGAGTAGGATAATAATAATTTGTGACCCCGATGTCGAATTTGTATGCCCATGTTGTCAGTTGCATTTGCAATCCTGTCAAGCAGTTTTATTGTCTGTTTTTAGTGCATTTTTAGTCATTTTTCTTGATTTTTTTTGTCTTGGCCTGAATTCGTCCTTGGGTGGGACGAATTCTAGCAGGAGAATTCGTCCCTGGGTGGGACGAGCGCTGATCAGAGCGCTCATCCCAGTCAAGGATGAATTCCAGTGCAAAAGGCCTATTTAAGGGCCAAAACTTGATTTTGGCCTCATTTGTGTCATTTTTTCCTTGCGATTTTGGAGCTGTGGGAGGAGGAGGTAATTCTGCGGGCGAAGCGGCTGCTGGAATTCTCTCTCGCCATCATGAGTGCACAAACTGGTTCGATCGGCGGAGCCGAGGCGAGACCTGTAAGTGACCTTAGGGTTTATTTTGCTTTAACTTAATGCATTGTTTTTGTGTTGCGCTTTTCAAAACTTTAAGATTTTTTTGTTATGTTTTTTGTTTAACAACTAAGGTTAGAAACCCTAGAATTGAAAATTTTATCTTTTTCATTTATTTATTTATTATTATTATTTTTTTTTGTTTGCTTGCAGGTTGTTAGGAGCCGCTACCGTGTACCCGCTGCCTTTACTGAGGCACGGTTGGCCTTGACTGATGGTGACTGGGAATGGCTTGATGCCCTTGGGCTCAAGCAGGTGGCTCGACTGGAGCTCGTGGTTTCGGATCAGGCCTATCTGACGGCCCTGATCAAGCTTTGGGATCTGCGGACCAATACTTTCCATCTCCCGACAAGGGAGATGACTGTGACTCTTGAGGACGTCTATCGGTTGCTTCGGATTCCGGTAGATGGTCTGCCTATTATGACATCTTCGTTCGATCAATGGACTGCTATACTCACAAGATGTTTTGGGCATGGGGGGGAGCTGGGTGTAGTAGACCCAGTGGAGACAGCCGAGGCAGATTTCCAGGCTGGCGGGATTTTGGTTGGCTGGTGGAAGGAGAGGGGGGTGTTAGGAGTGAGGCACGCATTCTTAATGGGCCTCATTTCTAACATTCTTCTCCCTGATTCGTCAGGTGCGAGGTTACCATGGAACCTGCTGGATTTGGTGTGGCAGTTGGCAGAGTGCCCGATAGAGGCACCGTTGATCCTGAGATGGGGACAGACTTTTTTGGCGCAGCTTTACGGGGAGCTGTACGGGGTCCGCTGTCGACAGCAGAAGGGTGTCAGTTGTAGCTTTTTGTTGCAGTGTTGGGGTTGGCAGCACATAGCTGTTGAGAGGCCTACCGGGTTACCGTGGACATCTCGGGCGGTGATGGAGGATGATGAGATTGGTTATGCATCTTTGTGGCGACGGTCTACGGAGCAGGGGTAGAGTCGGCGATGGGCAGGTGCAGTTGATCACTACATTGATGCCTTTTCGTGGCTCACTCCAGGGGAGGTGTTTTGGCGTCCCTATCGGGACTGTCTAGCTCGGCTCGAGGCTGGAGAGTGGCTCCGAC
Organism: Wollemia nobilis; assembly: GCA_028583015.1. Lineage (NCBI taxonomy): Eukaryota > Viridiplantae > Streptophyta > Pinopsida > Araucariales > Araucariaceae > Wollemia > Wollemia nobilis. Next base: position 9,415,215 of record JAQPPZ010017095.1, read on the forward strand.
GGGTACAGAGGGAGCGATGGTTGACTGGGCAACACAGGACTGAGCATGAGTTCTTTTCGTACCACCGGGTTACACGACAGTTTGGGGTGTGCCAGGGGTTGCCTGGTGAGCCCGTTGGCTATCGTCGTCGGGGAGATGAGAGGGATCTGGAGCCACCTATCCTCGTGCCATTGGGCGAGGAGTCGGATGCGGTTATTGAGGTGTTGGATGTGGATGACGTAGGTACTACCACTGAGTATGACTCGTGGTGGGTTTTGCGGCGCTGGAGAGGTGAGGGTCCACTGGGAGGCACGAAGGCGGTAGTGGAGGATGCTGAGGCGGCAGGGGGTGATTGGGGAGGGCCGTTGGATGATGTAGATATGGTGGATGTGGGAGATGAGCATGTGGACTTGGGTGTTCCGGAGCAGCCGGACATGCAGGATGTGGTGGAGCAGTTTGAGCCTGAGCAGGCTACTGTCCCCGTGAGTCCTATACATCCGGTAGCTACGGAGGGGGTGGGGTCGGATGTAGGTGATGAGGTTGCGCGGCTTACAGAGCTGCTACGGATGCGATATCTGGAGAGGGAGCTTCTGCGGGCTCAGTTGGCAGAGCGGGATATAGTTTTGGCACAGCGTGATGATGCATTGTCTATATATCATCGGCGGGAGGCAGAGTGGTGTCTGTACTGGATAGACTTGGAGAGGGAGGTCATCCGCCTTGGTGGGCGGCTCCCTGAGCCTTCGATCAGTAGATCTTCTCGACGAACGAGGGATAGTCTGACTGAGCAGTCAACATCATCTCACCGCAGGTGGTTAGATGAAGGAGGTGGTAGTAGGCATGATGCGGGGGCTAGCAATAGCCGCCCTGCAGGGTCCCGAAGGACCCACACCACGGGGGGTAGTTCCCGTCGCACCGATCCTACGTGATCATGGTGGCCGATGCCTTAGGTTGGGTTTTGGATATGATTACGGGGTCTGAGGACCTGTTTTGTAGCCTGCGGGCATCTTTTTTTGACGATATATATATATATATATATATATATATATATATATATATATATATATATATATATATATATATATATATATATATATATATATATATATATATACGATTTTATTTTTGGATTTGCACATGTGATGATGTGATTTTTGTTATGCATGCTTATTTATTTGATGAATGCAGATGTTATGATGAATTGAAGTGTTTTAGATGTCTATGCGATATGCAACTTGAAATGGATGAATGATATTTTTATTTATCTGGTTTTTTTTTTTTTTTTTCTATTTTTGTATTTTCTGATGGTATCATAAGGATGATAAGTAGCGCAGATGGTTTTGGGATGAATGTAAGATTTTATGAGATTCAGACAGTTTTAACTCACTATCCATGACTGTACTTTATCTTACAGGACTTTTGAACAAGGTACAAATCGGACCTGTTTTTGACCGAGTTATTTAACATCCCTGTGTGTGCAATTGAGTTCATTTAGTGGTATTTTTTAGGATACCGCCAGTGCCAGATGGGCTTTCAACCGAACCTGTACTGAGGATCACCTAATTAGCTCCACGAATTCCTTTGTTGTATGTACTTAGATTAATCTGCGGTGTAATCCAGGATGTCATAAGCTAGTTCATCCACATGCAAACATTGATCTGTACGCAAGTTAATGTGACAGATATATCGTCATGCGGGAGGTTTACTTCTGTTACCAAATTGGTATTGAAGCTTGCCTTATGACCTACAGAATGCTGAGAGTTCCAGGGATTCAAGGTCAACTCCCTTCTTTTCTTCAATTGTATTGGGATACTTGCTCTTTTGTAGCGATGAGATCACTGTTTATTTTGATTTTTTTTTTTTTTTTTTTTTTTGAGCAAGGGATTGGGGATATGGAGTGATGAAAATCACTGTTGTTTGTGCCTTTTAATGTGTGCACTATAGTTTGTCAAATTTTTGAGTTTTGACATTTTTGCAAATTTTTGAGTTTTGACATTTTTGCAAATTTGTGTGTTTTGCAACTATTGAGAACTTTCGGGATTCTTAGGGAATTGGGTAGGGAGGATGCTTGTCCTTTTGCCAACTCTCAGCATTCTAGGGGTCATTCGCATAGGGGGATGAGCAAGATAACTGTTTCGCTTGTGGTGACCTAGATTATTTTGCAGGTTTCGTCTTTCGTTCACACAATTTTGGGAATTTTAGTGTTTGATTTGTGTTGGGATGTTATGTAACAAGGTGTATTTCAAGTATGACTCTACCTTTGTAAAATCGGTTCGACTTGGTACACTACATGGCTAAAGAGGAAAATGATGACTGAATCACTGAAACTCTTAGTACATTCTCAGACCACTGACTGTAGTGTGGTAAGATTTATGCATGGTGTTTTTGTTGATTTTGATGAATTCGAGTATGCCTAGAATTGAGATGCAAATCTTTTTTGTTTTGATAATTTTTGTTGTTTTGTTTTTGTTGAATTTCTTGATTTGTTTGACCAAGAGATTGCGATAATCCTTGGAGCTTTTTGGGTTGACCAAGAGATTGTGATAATCCTTGGAGATTTTGGGTGACCAAGAGATTGCGATAATCCTTGGAGCTTTTTGTATTGACCAAGAGATTGCGATAATCTTTGGAGATTTTTGTGGTGACCAAGAGATTGCGATAATCCTTGGAGCTTTTTGTATTGACCAAGAGATTGCGATAATCTTTGGAGCTTTTTGGTTTGACCAAGAGATTGCAATAATCCTTGGAGCTTTTGGGTTGACCAAGAGATTGTGATAATCCTTGGAGCTTTTTGGGTTGACCAAGAGATTGCGATAATCCTTGGAGCTTTTTGGGTTGACCAAGAGATTGTGATAATCCTTGGAGATTTTTGTATTGACCAAGAGATTGCGATAATCCTTGGAGCTTTTGGGTTGACCAAGAGATTGTGATAATCCTTGGAGATTTTTGTATTGACCAAGAGATTGCGATAATCCTTGGATCTTTTTGGGTTGACCAAGAGATTGTGATAATCCTTGGAGCTTTTTGTGTTGACCAAGAAATTGCGATAATCCTTGGAGCTTTTTGGGTGACCAAGAGATTGCGATAATCCTTGGAGATTTTTGTTTGTTTGTTTTTTTTGAAATTTTTTTTTTTTTTTTTGGTATATGGCTTTCTTAGATATGAAATGGTCGCAAATGACTGATATTCAAGGGTTTTGTTTCCTTGATATCGTCAAGAGAAGCTAGCCTGTACGTTCTCGGTCCTATTTTGCTATCAATGACATAAGGACCTAACCAATTTGCCATGAATTTGTCCCTCATATGGGACGGCAAATTAGAGTTTTGTTGGTTTTCCTTCAGAACCAGATCACCAACCCGAAAGTCTCTTAGGTGAACTTTCATGTTGTAAGCTCTCTTAAGCCGCTCTTGATAGATACGTAAGTGCTCGAGAGCATTAACGCGTCTTTCGTCAAGCAACGTAAGTTGGTCTAACCGGGCCTGCCATGCAGTGTCATCATCGATGAATTCTTGCATTGATATGCGGAGGGAAGGAATTTCCAACTCGAGAGGCATTACTGCCTCTGAGCCATACACTAGTGAAAATGGAGTTGCCCCAGTGGGCGTTCGAATGCTAGTGCGATAAGCCCAAAGGGCAAGTGGGATTTGTATGTGCCAATCCTTATGACTGTCTGCGATGGTCTTTTTAAGGATGGCGACTAGCGTTTTGTTTGACGCCTCTGCTTGCCCATTTGCTTGCGGATAATAGGGTGTTGAAAAGCTATGCTGAATTTTGTACTTTGTGGTTAAAGCACACACGTCTTTGTTCTTGAATGATGGCCCATTATCCGAGATTATTTTGGATGGAATACCAAAACGACATATGATGTAATGCAAAATGAACTCCGCAATGCCGGGTCCTGTCGTAGAGGTTAACGGAATTGCTTCCACCCATTTGGTAAAATACTCTGTGGCCGTTATGATAAACGTGTGACGCCTGACGATGCAGGGGAGATCTTTCCAATTAGATCGAGGCCCCACTATGAAAATGGCCAAGCAGACTGGACTGTCCGTAGGGCCTAGGAAGGTACGTGCATCAAATTGGCATGATGTTGACACTTTACGCACCTCTTGACATACGCGCAACAATCTCACTCTAAAGATGGCCAATAATAGCCCATGCGAAGAATGTGCTTTGCAATGGCCATACCACTAAAGTGGCCACCACATGTACCATCATGCGCTTGGGCGACTGCCCAAGTGGACTCTTGTTGGTCCAAGCAACGAAGAAGAATTCCGTCATAGCTACGACGATACAAAATGTCTCCTATCAAGACATACTTTTCCGCTTTCTTCTTGAATGTTCGTTTTGCGGCTTGCGTCAATCCAAAGGGTAGATTACCTAACTTGAGGTAGTCTCTTATGGGTAAATACCGATCCTGTTGATCAGATACCTCGACAGTTTGAACAGACAATCCCTTTTGGAGTTCTTCCCTAACAAATGCTGATTGGGATAGAACTTGTAAGAATAGCATTGTGTTGCTATTAATGGGAGTGGGGGAGAACAAAGACCCCCAGTTGGCATGTTTCAAATAGTCTCGGATTCGAAAGAACTTATCTGAAGATGGTTCGATCTGGATCATGTGGATTCCTGGCGTCAAGTCTGAGCTTGCGCGCTCCATCACGGGTTGCGATAAGGTTTTGACCTGAATGGTTGTTATATCACCGAAAAGGTCTTGCGGGATTAGTGACCCTAAGGAGGCCATTGTGTCCGCAAAACGATTCGATGATCGAGGGAGTGCCTCGATGTCATACCACTCAAGTTTTGCGAGGAATTTATCCACGAGGGCTTTATAGGCCTTCAAAGCTGGGCATTTGCATTGATATACCCCTTTGAATTGATTGACGATTAACGGCGAATCACCAAAGATGTTCAATCTTTTGATGTTCATGGCGATTGTTGTCTGAAGACCTAGGAGCAAGGCTTCATATTCTGCATTGTTGTTGGTGCACTGGAAGTTTAATTTAAATGATAGGGGCATTGGAGCACCCTGCGGTGTGAAGAATACAATTCCTATGCCACCACCTTGCTCACATTTAGAACCATCAAAAAATAAGGTTATGTCGGCCTGAGACTCAGGCTCTTCAAAATCTAGCGATTCTGAGACATGGAAGACCTCATCATCGGGTAGTTCTATGACTAGAGGCTGATCGTCTTCAAGAGGAGCCTCTGCTAGTTGATCGACTATGACTTGTCCTTTTATAGATTTTTGCCCAATAAACTCAATGTCAAATTTCGTCAACAACATGATCCATTTCGCCGTGCGACTACTATGATAAGTACGACTCATCATGTATCGCAATGGATTCTCCTTAGACACAACATACGTAGTGTTGCTCAGCATGTAGTGGCATAGCCTTTTGGTAGCAAACACCACTGCCAAGCAGAGTTTTTCAACGTATGCATAGTTAAGTTCAGTAGCCCGACCGAGGTGCGGCTAAGATAGTAAGTAGCTTGTTCTTTGTAAAGTTCATTCTTCTGGGCTAGCATTGGGCCCAGTGCCACCTCAGTAGTTGAGATGTATAAGTAGAATGGCACACCTGGTCTAGGCGGTGCCAATACTGGCGACGAAGCCAAGTATTGTTTGATTTCGTCAAAGGCTGATCGACACTCGTCATCCCAATGAAATGTGACCCCTTTGTGCAATAATTTGTTCATTGGTCAGCATTTGTTAGATAATTGCGCTATGAAGCGTTTAATCGATGCGACCTTTCCTTGCGGACTTCGAGTCGCTTGATAGTGATTGGGGGAGCCATTTCAAGGATTGCCTTGACTTTGTTTGGGTCCACTTCGATGCCTCCTTTGGAGACTATAAAACCCAAGAGTTTTCCGGATGTGACGCCGAACACGCACTTCTTGGGATTCGATCGACCTTATGCTCTATGAGGCGATCGAGAATCTTGCTTAAGTCACCGAGATGATCTGAGCGCAAGAGAGACTTGGCTAACAAATCATCCATGTAATCTTCCAAAGTTTTGTGCATGTAATCGTGGAAGATATACGTCATAGCACGTTGGTATGTAGCACCAGCGTTTTTAAGGCCAAAAGGCATGACCTTATAACAAAATGTCCCCCAAGGCATTGTGAATGCTGTTTTGAGTTGGTCTTCAGGATTGATACGAATTTGATTGTATCCTGAGAAACCGTCCATTAGGGAGAGCATTTCGTGACCTGTTGTAGCGTCTACCAATGCGTCGATGCTTGGCAAGGGGAAATCATCCTTAGGACTCGCTTTGTTTAGGTCTCGAAATTCGGTGCATATGCGAATCCTCCCGTCGGGCTTCTTGACGGGAACCATGTTGGACAACCATGGCGGATAATCCATGCAGATGACAAATTGTGCATCCAACAACCTTTTGCAATTCATCTTTGACCATCAAGGCCATCGTTGGGTGCATTTTTCTTAGTTTTTGCTTTATTGGCTTGATTTTCGGATCAAGCGTTAAATTGTGCATGACTAGCTGCGGGTCTAGTCCTGGCATATCTTTGTACGACCATGCAAAAACTTCCTTCTTCTCTTTGAGAAGGGCAATGTATTCGGCTTGCTCTTCGGGGGAAAGGCTTACCCCCAGCTTGAGAATTCGTGGATTCATTGGATCTGTGCCGATGTCTACGTCAGTCATCTCTTCGACTGACATGTGGGATCCATCCTCCAAGCCGATGTGGAGTTGGGATTAAATGGATATCATCAGCTGAGTTAAGATCCGCATTTGGGACCTCGGGTCCCTCTTCGACTTGAAAAATATCTTGAGTTGTCCTTGGGGTAAAATGAAGCATTTCACCGAAAGGCCGATACTCGATGGTGACAATGGTGAATTGACGCGATCCCGATCAATGGCATCCATGTTTAGATGCAATGACCGTGATGGATCGGTCGGATTGCGGATGGGTGTGGTCAAATCAATGGAGATCATGTGGATGGAATGAATTTGGTCTCCAAAACCATGGGTGTGATGACTTGACTCTTTCAGATGTTCCCTATACTCTGGATCTGGCTCTACAGGAACAGGCACGAATGGATCCTCTCTAGGTGCAAATTCGTCTCTATGTGTGAAAAGGAAGGCGGGGTCTTCCCTCGAGTGCTGTTGTCATGATGGGATCTTGAGGTGGACGATGCTCATCTTGAATTTGGAGCCATAGGCCTAACACTTGGTCCCACCTCGTTGGGTCTACATGCCATTCATGTCCTAACCGTATACCCATTTGTCCCATTAGATCTTCATGAGTTAGAGCGCGGTGATGTCGTCGCGCATGTCTGAGATAGTCCATCTCAGTCTCGTCTTCTGAATCGCTTTCATAGATCCAAAATTGTTCATCCTCTTCGACATCTGTTGCTTGCGACATTGAGGACTCTTCCTGTTCCAGTGAATTAATCTGATCCCATTGTGGTTGTTCCACTCTTAGTGGAGGGACCTGATTCTTTTGAGACTGTGTTATTTCATCTGGAACCTCTAAGGGGAACAGTTTCAAAAAAATGTCTGGAAGCCGTTGTTGTTCTCTTTGATTACTTTTCTCTGAACTTTCACCTCTCTCTAACAAAGGAGAGGGGTTATTGCTATTTCCAGGGGTGTTTGTAGACCATGGGAGATAATCCCCCAATGTGTATTTTGTGTTTGGATTGGCGTACGGGTCTTGTGCCAATCCCCCCTTTTGCCTATTTCTAGGCCTTGCATATTTTCAACCAAGATGTCTAATGGCAGGGGATGGTTGAACCCTACCCCCGACTTGTCATATGGCATCTGATATCTTGGTTGGCAAAGGATCCGCATCCCTTGCTCATATCTCGCCTAGCCCATACCCATGCCAATTGCATTGTTCGAGATATTTTAGGGCAAATTCCGGGTTCGACAGATAATTGATGCTTTCAACAAAAGGTTCTTCATCTGCTTCCTTTTTTTCGCATGGTTTAGAACCATGATCAAGGCCCCCATACACAAAATTCATTTGGTTCGGTGGGTAGCCTAGAGGGACGATTGTTCCTATGGGAAGGCGAGGTCTTCCCATGTCTTGTACTGACTCCAATGTGGGGGTTGCCACAACATTTTGCACTAAGTACTCCCCCAGGCCCGTCTTGGCCATTTCAACGAGTGATTGTTGATGATTGGGTAGGGAGGAAACGGTAGTCCTTCCTGAGTCCATTCCATGTTTGGTTGTTCAGGAGTCTTGGTTTTCGTTGTGTTGTGCATTCCTCTGTTGATATTGCTGAGATCGTGGGAAACCCCTCTTCTAGAGGCTTAACCTCCTCCATGATTTTCTTTCCCTTGTCCTTCTGTTGGGCCATGATAGGTGGCGTTGATGATGAAGGAGCCGATGATGAAGTCTCACCTGGATGGGATTTTGCCTTATTTTGGCCACCAGTGGTGCCTGCGGTATTGGACCCTGTTTAGATGGATTTAATTGAAAATCCAAATGCTTTGATGGGAGGGTCGATTGAGGTATGAATTGTACCGCATTGCAATACTTGAAGGGCTCTAAGTCCATTGGGACTACATGTATTTGCCCTTCATAGGCATACTTCAAGCAATGGTGTGCGATCGAGGGGACACACTTCATGTCCCTGATCCAAGGCCGCCCTAGCAGTATATTATAAGCCATTTCACCTTCCAGCACATGGCACAGTGTGGGTATTGACTTTTGTCCTACCTGTATAGGCAGAACAACTATGCCGACTGTCGAGCAAATTGCATCGTTAAAAGCTCGCAGTGTGTACGTGGAAGCGGTGATGTGAGAGGCTGGCAGTTTTAAATGTTTTAACGCTACAGTGGTTATGATGTTCTTGGACGAGCCAGTATCTATCAGCACTCTCTTGTACGGGATCCCGTTGACCCACGCGATAACGTGCGGGGGTGGATCCGGCATGTCATTTGATATTGTTTTGACCTCATTTTCTCTGAATGTAATGATAGGCTCCGTACATTGTTTCACATGTCCCACGAAGGCGTTGAAAGAATTTGCTTCGTGGGGTTGTACTTCAATGGCTTTTAAAATGTCCATAAGAGCTTCTCTATGTGGAGTTGATTGTTGAATAAGCTCATAGATGGACAGCCTAGCCGACGTGGTCCGCAAACTCTACGTGAGTTTGGTTCGTATCGTGACCTCGGGTCTAGGCGGAGAGTAGCTGCGTTGGGCATTGTTGAGGCTGCGATGTTGACGGAACTTCCCTCGCAGCTACCTCGGGGGCAACTGTTGGGTATTTTTTGTTCCTTGTTACAATGCTAATCATTCCCACAAATCCTTGCATGGGAAGATCTTGTCGCACCTCATTAATCTGGAGTGGTTTTGTCTGTGCCTCGTGGGCAGGCAAGGGGTCCTTGAATACCCCCATTTGTTGGTTGTTTGGTGCGATGGGGTTGTCCACGACCAATGTTCTATTGTCGATCAAATCCTGGACTAGTTCTTTGAATTTCCAACACCCATTTAGGTCATGTCCTCTGCGCCTATGGAATCTGCAATACAATTCCTCCCTATACCCCCTAGGCTTGGGAACGTTAGGGTCAAAAATTTGGATTTTTGGCAGAGTAACTAAATTTGCCGCTGACAAGCGGTCAAATAAGGAGTCCCTAGACTCCGCATACGGGGTGAATTATCGCCTAGGGTGACGCTGCTGATACTGTTCTTGTCTCCTGTTATCTCTTTCGTAAGCAGGAGGCACTGCCTGGTAGTTAGCCTTTTGAGGCTGCGTTTCTTGCACAGGCATGGGGACATTTATCGCAACTTGGTTGATTGCAGCGTGTTGTGGTTACGTTGTCCCAGTTTTAGTGGTTTTATTCCACTCTTTCTTCTTAGGCTTGGCAATTGCGCCTTCGCCTATCTTAATCTCTTCTATGACTCCGGCTTGCGCCAAAGCTTCTTCTAAGTTGTCGTATTGTCGCAACAACAATAGACCAGAGATTGATTTTAAGCAACTTTTTGTGAACATTTGTGTGAGATCCGACATGGGAGGATGGTAGGGTAACTTAGAAAGCAAAGCTCTCCATCGGTTCCCATATGCTGCCATTGTTTCCTCCTCAAATTGTTTAAGGCTAGCAAGATCACTAAGTGATGCCTTCTTCCTTGTGTTGAAGGCGAAGCGTTCAAGAAACGCATCTACTAGCTGATCTAAGCTTCTTATGCTGTGTTTGGGCAGTTGTGTGAACCAATCCGAGGCAGGGCCTACGAATGTGGTTATGAATGTTCTAAGCAACAACGCGTCATTATCTTGGATGCCGAAGCATTGGCTTAGAAATCTTGTAACATGTTCTTGTGCGTCCTCTTCACCTTTAAAAGCTACCAATTGAGGCAACTTGAAGTGTTCGAGGTAAAGAGGTGTAGGCACTGAGGGATGCACCGGATTATTGCGGAGTAGACGTAATGTGGGTTTTTGATGCCCAGCAGCTTTTGTCTCCACAGACTCTAAACGCTCCAATAGCGCTTGGTATGCATCGAAAGATTTTATTTCTTCCTCTCTTGTTCGCTCTTGTTGCAAGTTACGGGAGCCGGAGGCCTATGGAGGGGTGGCCGAATGGCATCCCTCCCGCCTTGATGGGGAGTTTCGACATACTCCTCTTCCGGTTCATACTCCTCATAAAATTCTTGAGGAGTCTCGGGCGAAACCTATGACCCCGATCGAGTTCTTCTTCGAAGGTACCCATCATTGTTTCGGGGAGTTTCCTCCCTCTCGAATCTATGAGGTCTTGGAGGCAGAGCTTGACGAGGTCGTGGAGACCTGTCATGCGCTAATGGATTATGCCTCTCGTATTGTTCAACTCTTTGGATGTGATGGGTTGGCTCCCTCTCATGTAGTGCATAGTGTAACTCATCTGTTTCGCGTTGCATGCGTTCTTTTTCCAAGCGGTGTCGATACTCTATCTCTTGATGACTTTGTTTAAGCCGCATGATTTGGGCTTGACGGGTGGTATGTCCGGCGACTACCGGATCAATTTGATCTACCCTATTTTGCTCAGAAGGTTCAAATGTTCCTCCTATGGGTTTACCTTGGTTTTGATGCTCTAAAATTTCAAGGGGTCGCTTCCCTCCGTCGAGGTAGGTGGCATGTGCTTGAGGTTCTGGCCTCGAGGGGTGATCATGATATCCTGCGGTGTGAAAAGCTAAGGTTCCCGTGTTGTAGTTGTTGTTCTTGAGGAATGCGATGGTTTTTCTCATATTCTCTTTCATGGGTGTAAAGGGGATGGGAAAAGTTAGGTCGCCCATGTAAGGAGCCCAGGGTGATGATGAGTGTCGTTTAATTCATCATTTGATCATTATTTATCAATTCGGGCAGGTGTCCTAAGGCTGTTTACGATAGTCAATTCAAGCAGGTGTAAGACACTCCATTCAGAAAATGGCTTTATTGGTAGAACAGTTAATGTTTGTTGGGGGTTCTTCTGTCACTCTAAACCCTATAACTTGAAAGGAAACTAAATTATGCTTGCTGAAATAAAAGCTAGAGAAATGAAATGGCGAGTGAAAGAAACCTATTTACTCTTCTTGAATCCGAAAATGCACTCAAAAACTGAAGTAAAATTGCTGAAATGAAAGTTGCTGAAATTAGAATTGCGAGAAAATAAACTTAACTATCTTGCAAAATAAAAGAACAGATCTAGAAATAAACTCAGAAATGAAAATGTAACTACAAATTCTAAAACTGGAAATAAATTCAGCAAAATAAGAAAATGCAGAAAAAATGACAGGTTTCCTGCTATTCTGCTGCAGACAGAATTAAACAAGAAAACCTGATATGAACCTTCTTCTGCTCCTGGGAGTGGCCCTTGCTCCCTGGTTCAGAAGAAGGTGAAGAAGTAGCTCTGGTGTTCTACCTAATCACTCCTTCAATCATAAAATAAAATTGATAAAAACTGCACTTTTTATTGATTTAAAAACATGCAGAAAAATTCTGCATATTATTGCTACAGAAATCTGATTTCACAATATTCAGAATTACACTAATTGCAATCCTAATTCTTCCTACATAGCTCAACCCAGATGGGAGCCAGTTATTTATATTAAAAACAGCTAAATCAGATGTGGAATGATTCAAATTCAGGCATTTTAGGAATGCTGTTAAAACTGCATTCCTAAAATGCAGAATATGGTTACATATGAAATCTATTCATTGCACACTTGCTAGAGGTCTTCTGCGTTGAAAAAGATGCATAATAGATTTACATAGCTATCCCTATCATTCGCCTGTAATTTGCTGTCTTTCCTGAGCTTTTTTGGTCAAAACTGTGCATTTCTTGTTATTCCGGAGCAGTCCTGTTATTCCGGAGCAGAATCCCTATTTTTTCCAGAGCGGCGCCAGAATGACTTATTTTCAACACTGTTTGCGGTTCTTTGGCCGAGCATTGGGTGGACCAGGCTTATAAGTCTTTCAATAACCTGGTCACACGCTTTCCTAAGTTGAATTTGACCAAATCCCAAGTCTTGCAAATCTAGCTGGAATTTGTCCAAGTCAAAACAGTCAAAAATAGTTTTGCACAGCTTGCAGTTTTGACCTATTTTTAGTGCTATTTTCTGCATTTGACAACTTAAGAGTGCATGATATGAATGATATATATTCCACACGTGATTGCACTTAACACATTTCACAATAAATCATTATTTATCAACAAAACTTATGCAGAAAATACGGAAAATTAGTAAAAATAGAATATTATGCTTCTAAACGAGTCAAATATGTAAATAGTAGTAAATATTGCATTTCATCGGCAAAATTAACATTAAAACATATCAAAAAGGTCTACTAAGGATGTCCAAAATAATAAAAAATGAGGCAATATTTGGCCTCATCATCCCCCCAACTTATTACGATGCATGTCCTCATGCATTACGTGAGACTACAATAGAACCAGAGATCCTTGTCCATAACTCTTTCTTGGTAGCTGAACTTTGGACCAGGAATCTTGTAAAACCCTCTGATTTCTTTTATCTGCTTGAGCCATGCACTGATCGTCTGCTGGGGGTCTTCATCAAAAAACCATGGAACAGGGGTGATTACAATAGGCAATCTGTATCTTAATCCTATCCACTGATGTTGCAGCTGCTGAATAACTTGCATGATACCTTCAGCTCTTCTTTTTGACCACTGCAAGTTATTGGGGGAGATAGGTTCTTTCTTCTGCAAGGAAAGAGGTAACTCACCCCAACGATTTCTACAGGCTGCTAAGGCACTATTAAAATCTCTGGTGAATAAAATTCTGAACATCAACTAAACATCTCTGAAGATTTGTTTCATAAAGTTTTCTCACCTTTTCTTCTCTCATCATAGTGAAATGTTGATTGGTTGCACCCCTGTAATCACCATGCATTGGCCTCAGATACAGTGCTGCATTTGCCTCATTATCCTTAATCATCTGCTTCTACTGTTCCCAATATTCCTGATTTTGCAGAGTGGACAGGAAAGCTCTTAACTGAATATCCCCTGTAAAAATGTGAGGTAGGAATGTGTCATCCTCAGGCATAAAGAAATTATGTAGGAATAACTCACACGACAGATTTTACATTCTGTTGGGCTGTGCAGGTAGGTATCCACAAATTCTTCGGGATTTTCCATTTTGTATGGCAAATTAGAGTGGATTCTCATAATTTGCCAACGGATAAATCTTTCCCTAAGGATTAAGGTGTAAAACCTTGCAGGTCTTCTACCTTTGGACTAAACACTCTGCATTCTGACAGAGATCCTGCACTTGGTTTTTCAATTTGGTTATTTCTGCCTCTTTAGCCTCACATTTTTCCTCCAAAGGTTTCAAAGCTAAAACCTTTTCTTCCAACCTTTGGCATTTCATCATCCACTTTGATAAATCTGCATTATATTCCTCAAGTGGAACCATAAGGGGATTGCGAACAGGCTGCTGCATTTGAGGAACAATATGAACCTGTACTTCTTTATCAGTCATGTCAATCCTGACAGAATTTGTTTGTGTTTCCTTTTCTTCTATTTCTGCCATAGGTAATTCAGTTTGAATTCCCATGTCCTGTGTGACTATGAGAGGTTCATATAGTTCTATATCTGTAGTAGGAATTGAGGAGATCAGAAGTTGTTCCTGTCCCTGTTCTCCTTCAATATCCATTATAAGTTCTTCCCTGATTGGTGATTCTACTGCCTGTGCAGCTGTTGCTAATTCCAACAAGATGTCAACCATTTGAGTGTCATGTATACTTTCATCAGGTTGTGGCTCTAAAGATGCAATTTTTGCTTTTAAACCTGCCACTTCCTTTTGCAACATTGCAATCATTTGATCTTTTTCTGAAATAGAAGCTTCACACTTCTCTATCCATCCTGTTTGTGTTTTTACCACACTTCTTGCTGTCAATAGCTGCAGTTGGATATCTTCTTCTTCCTCTGCTTCTTCTTCTGTTTCTGATTTTTCTCCTGTCTCTGACTCTTCTTCTGCCTCTGCCTCTTCCTGAGAATCGGAATCTGAATAATCCACCAAGATCACTACAGGGTTGGATTTAGGTTCTGTTGATTCTACAGGTTCTGGTGATTCTGCAGGTTCGCTCTCTTGCTATTGCCTCTTGACCTCCTTGGTCAAATGATGTTGTATCCTTTTGAAGTCTTGCAGACCTTCGTAAGGTTTGAACAGGAGATTTTATTTTTCCTGTTTTGGGCATTTTCTGAACAGCTTCTTCTGGTTCTGCATCATCAGAGCTATTGGACTGCAACACAGTTACGTCTGCTGAAAATGACACCTTTCTGCATTTTTTAGCAGAGTCTATTTTAGCATGCTTTTCTCTTTGCCTTCTAGTTCTAGAAGAGGGAGGTCCCTGTGGAGAGGATGAACCTGCTTCTTGGACAGACTCTGTTTCAACCACTGGCTCAGACCTAGGGCTTTCAACTTGTTCTGTAGACTTAGGGCTTTCAACTTCTTCTGCTTCATCTGCAAATGCAGGGCTTCTAGTTTCGTCCCATGGAGCAAAGAATCTGTCAAAGCTCTGTAAATTACCCCTAAAGTGATGTTTACAAATTATTTTGATCAAACCATGATGCCTAGGGGTTCCTTTTCCTTCTTGATATTTCTTGGCCATAGTTTTTAAATCTTCATAAAAATACAGGGGAAAATTAACTTGGAATTCAGGGTTTGTGTGGCCATATCTCAAATAAATTAAAATCTTCATATGATGCCCTGATAAAACAGCGTACTGACCTTCACAAGTGATAAATCTAATCATCCATTCAGCTACTTCATCCCAAGGAGATTCCGGACTTTCCCTTTTAACTCCTTTACAAACATTTTTGCTCATGACATATTCAATCGGTTTATCGTTTTTCTGCCCTAAAGCTGGTTGGCCAATTCACTTAAGGTATTTCTAGCTATTTTCCCAAGATTAATTCCTTGCAAAGGAAATTCAGTAATTTGGCTCAAAATGTCTGGAGTTACCTGGATTGTCATGCCATTGATGTTGATTCTGTTGTTTCTGAAGGTTCGTGCAAATTCTGCAGCCAACCCTTCGGAGTTCCCATCAAATTTCTGCAGAAACGGCATCAAACCAGCATCGGTGAAAATCTGCAGCAGCGTAGAATTTTCTAGTATGAAACTGGCATTTTCTGGTTCGCTCCTGTTCTTCCTGCCACCCATTTTTCCTTGTTCTATTCGCAACTATGTTTCGAAAGCGTTGGAATGACAGTCTTAGCATGCATGCATTGGAATGACAGTTCTATCGTACATGCATTGGAATAATAGTTTGTGCGCCGGAACAGAGCATGTAAAACCGACTTGTTAATTCATTATTTTAAAAACCGGTGGAATATGCTGACAACGCGAAAAAAAATTAATGCCAATGCAGATTTCACGATTACGGTTTGCTGAGTTGGCATTCATGCATTTGATGTGAATTTTTCAAGGCAAACAAAATCTATTTTCGGTGTGCTTTGAGGCGTGTGCCATGATTACGCGTATCACGAAATTATGATATCTAAATATCATAAATTTCGAAAATCACGTGTTCCACAATCGTTTGCCACGTGTCCCTGCATGAATTTTTTAAGAAACGTCAACTTATTCCGATGCACTGCGCACATGTCGTTATTTTGTCGTTCCGGAGCATATCTGTCAATTCTCATTCCGGAGCACAACTGTCATTACCCATTCCAGAGCACAACTATTACGGAGCTTTTGCTATTTCGAAGCAGTGGTTATTCGGAAGCAAACTTCATTACGAAGCATATGTCATTCCGGAGCATATGTCATTCCCCCCTTTTCATTGACTAATTTAGACATCCCCAATTTAAACCTTATGAATGCTTTAAATGCTAATCAAGTGAATCTATACATTATGTACTTTAACTATTTACAATATTTAAAATGTAAAGAAACACATACTGTCTTGACTACCTTTCTACATTTCATACAATTGATTAGCTTTGTTGTTTGTCTGCTGACAAGTGCAGTAATGTAATCCTGAAAAACACAAACAAAATGGGTGATGGCAATGACAACAGTGGTGAATGACAATGGCGGAAAATGTATGGTGATGGAATGAATGGCGATGGAATGGATAGTGATGAAATGGATGGTGATGGAATGGGACTTAGTAAACATGCCAGATAACTGGTTTTCATGTAAACTAAATGTTTTTTATTTTTTTATTTTTTATTTTGACAAAAACTATACTACTGCTGCTTTAGTGGAAGAAGGGAATTCTTCCATTAAATGCACATCCAAGTGCTCTATTTGTTTTAAAAATTCATTTTTAGTTAGTGGCTTATGGTAAATCCGGAGACGATGTCCATTAACCACTAACTTCCTTCGTGAATCATCAATTGGTGAGAGACAAACTGCTCCATTCGAGAAAACCTCTTCAATGCTGATATGGTCCAAGCCACCTTGTTTGCAACTTCCCGGGAAAATCTTCATAACGGGATTCAAACAGTAATGCCCAATCCCCTTGCTGGAATTTTCGTTCTTGGATATGCTTATCATGCCAGATTTTACGTTGTGCTTGAATTATCTCGTTCTGATGCAAAGCGTCTCTTCGTATTTCATCCAATGCATTGAGTTGCAGGATCCGGTCCTTTTGTGCCTGTGACAAATCAATACCAACTTCCAAAGCAGTTCGAAGAGTTAGTAATTCAAATTCAATGGGCAAAAGGGGTTTTTTACCATAAACCAATTCAAAAGGGGTAAATCCCGTAGTGGATTTCCAAGTAGTGTTATAAGCCCAAATTGCTTCAGGTAACCTTTCTACCCAATTCCTTCTATGAGCTGCTACGAGTTTTGGTCAATATTTTCTCTAATTCCCTATTTGTCACTTCAACTTGACCATTGGCATGTGGATGATAAGGAGAGGACTTCATGTGCTTGATTTCATATAATTTAGTAAAGGCTTCAACAACCTTTGAAATAAAGCGAGGTCCTTGATCGAAGTAATAGGCTGTGGGGCTCCAAATCGCAGAAAAATCTGTGAATACGAGAAAATCAGCTACTTTGTCTTCTCGGGCATGCTTAAAGGCACGGGCTTACGCCCATTTGGTTACATAATCAACACATACTAGGATGTGCACCTTCCCTTGGGAGGGTGGATCAATAGGTCCTACAAAATCTAACCCCCACCTCTCAAACGGTTCTACACCTAATTGAGGTTGTAAAGGCATTTCATTTTTGAAAGTAGGCTTACCCATTCTTTGACATGCATCACAATTTCTAATATACCTTTTTACATCTTTATGCAATGATGGCCAGTAGTAACCAGTACCCAAAATCTTTCGAATGGTATGTTTTACTGAATAATGCCCTCTTGAAGGTTCATCATGACAGGCTCTCAAAATGTCATATATCTCATCCTTACGAACACACTTGCGTAAAACATGATCAGGACTGCATTTAAACAATATTCCTTTTATCCATTCAAAAGAAGAGCTTTGCTTGATTAACTATTTTTTTTGTTTTGAGGTAAAATGAAGTGGAATCTTCCTTGTAGCTAAATAATTAGCTATATCCGCAAACCATGGAGTTTGAGCGAGATACGACAAACAATTTTTCATCGGGGAATGCGTCTTCAACTAGTTCTTGAGTTTCTGCATTTGGCAATCTTGACAAGAAATCTGCCACTACATTAGCCTTTCCTGGTCTATTTACTATAGTAATATCAAATTCCTGCGAGTAAAATCAACCGGCGAATAATTCGTGCACTAACCAAAGGCTTATTCATCAAATATTTGATAGCGACATGATCTGTATGGATGAATACAGGGTATCCTGTGATATAGTGTCGAAACTTGTTAATGGCATATACTATAGCTAAGAATTCCTTTTCGGTTGTAGTGTAATTCTTTTCAGCTCCTGTCAAGTTTTTGCTAATATAATAAATGGCATAGTGTTGTCCATTTTCAATCTGCCCTAGTGCGGCTCCAATAGCGGTATTGGAGGCATCAGCCTGAATATGAAAGGGCAGCCCCCAGTTAGGTCCTCTTAGTACTGGCGGATTGGTTAGCTTTTCTTTCAAAGCTTCAAAGGACTTGTGGCAATCATCAGACCATACAAATTCAGAATCTTTCATTAATAATGCAAACATTGGATTAGCAATGGTACTGAAATCAATAATGAATCTGCGATAAAAGCCAATATGTCCTAAGAAACTACGGACATCAGTTTGAGATTTCGGAGGAGGAAGACTCTTGATGACCTCTACTTTCTTAGGATCAACCTTAATACCGTGAGCGAGAGATATGATGTCCTAAAACAATTCCTTCCTCCATCATCAAGAAACATTTTTCGGGATTAAGAGATAAATGATATGCTTCACAACGTATTAGAACCTTTTCAAGTTGCTTTAATGTATACTCAAATGTGTCACCAAACACTGTGAAATCATCCATGTAAATCTCTACACTCTCATTGGTTAAATCAGAAAAGATGGCCAAGACAGCTCGTTGAAATGTTGTTGGTGCATTACATAATCCAAAGGGTAATACTCTATAAGCAAATGTCCCCCAAGGACATGTGAAAGTTGTTTTTTCCTGGTCTTATGGTGCCACTTGGATCTGGTTATACCCACTAAAACCATCCAGAAAACAGAAATATTTCTTACCAGCAAGAGTGTCCAGCACTTGGTCTATAAAGGGTAATGGAAAGTGGTCCTTGTGTGTGACTTTGTTTAATTCCCTGTAATCCACACACACTTGCATCTTTCCATTCTTCTTTGGAACAATAACTAATGGAGAAACCCATTGGTATACGAAATTGGATAAATGAATCCTACTTCCAACAATTTTTCAATTTCTTCTTTAACAATGTCTTTTAAAGCGGGATTCGGACGTCTCTGCGGTTGTCTAAGCTGGTTTGACATCCTCGGTGTATATCCTATGTGTGCATACATCAGGGTGGATTCCAACCATATCCGTATAATTCCAAGCAAAAGCTTGAACATGTTTATGCAAAACAGCAAATAGTTTGGCTTCTTGATCGTCAGTCAACCAACTGTTAACATTTACAGGTTTTCCTGGTTGAATTTCAATTTGCTTGACTCCGGGATAAACAAAGTTAACATGTTCATATTTGCTGATCAAAGCATTTAAAGGACAATGATGTGGTTGCGAGATCATGAAATACTCTTGATTATGAGTTAAATGCAATACACGATGGAAGCATTGGCATAGGACAGGTGAAAGAAGTCAAAAGATGATGATGCCACCCATGTGGCAATGTAAAGGAACTTTCATGAAGTGGAATAGATGGTAAATGTTCAGCAACTTGTTCATCATCTTTCCATAATAGGCGATTGACCAGAACTTGATCATCCCTGAGGCCTTCTTCATGCAATGTATTCACCAAAACTGTTTCATGTTCAAAAATTTCTCTCTCTGGTGAATTCAATTCTTCAATGTGTTCCTGTACTACAATGGTGGCAAGGGTAACAAGAGGCTCCTGTTCTTCATCGGACTCAGGATACCATAAGCTGTCCAGAAAATTTAGATGATGGTTTAGCGAGGTGGATACAAAGAAATTTTCTTAAGATCTACTCCATTTGAAATAGTCATTTCTCCTGATCTACGAGTCTATGAAAGCGGTTGCGGTAGCAAGCCGAGGGTCGTCCCGAGGATGATAGGATAGCCATTAGTTGTACTCCTAGGTTGTAATACTAGGAAATCTACGGGGGTATTCCCAAGAAGATACTTCAATGGGAACATCCTCCAAAAGTCCTTACGGTTTGGCAAGCGACCTATCTGCCATTTCCAAAGCTGTAGGTTGTAGGACTCAAATCGGTGAGCTGCAATTTCTGCATAATATCTTTGGTCATGACATTAATTGCAGCTCCTAAATCAATAAGTACATTGGGAATTTGAACCAATCCTACGGTAATGGTGATTCTTGGACTTCTGGATCACCATATTTGGGAGGTACTAATTTCCCGAGAGAGAAGATCGACCAACTTTCCATCCACTTGTACGGTTTGTGGAAAGGCTTTCTTCTTCTTGCCGGGTTTCCTTATGCATAAATCCTGAATGGTTTTTTTAATCAATGGTACATCCTTGATTGCACACTGAGAGGAAGTGAGATTGACATTTTCTTTAATTCCGTGATTAACTACGATTCGGGGGTAGTGATGGGATGATCAAACCTTTCGGGAAATGGTAAATACGATGTGACACGTTCGGATTTTCTTTGTAAGTTTTCTGCATTCCTTTGCTACGATTGTATTTTTCTGGACTTGAAATTTCTGGAATTTCTTCAAGCGTAGGTGGAGCGAGGGTCGGGTAAGACCTTCCACGAGCGTAATTGGATGTTACCACGAGTCAAGTACATGAGCTGCGACGGTATCTTGAGACTCGGCCTCATAAACGAGGGCTGCTTGTGCGACATTATTGGGGTTAGTCACGAGTGAGGTTGGGAGTGGAGGTTGTCTTCCTGGTTGTGCTTGTTGATGTTGTGTTCTTCCCTAAAAATTTGGATTAGGAGGTGGCAGCAAATTTTGAGTTTGGCCTTGATACCTTTCTTTGTCCTTGATGGGACTGATATTGCTGGCTTTGATAAGGGTGATATTGTTGTGGTGGAAATGGCTGTCCTTGATATTGTTGTCCCCATCTTTGTCCTTGTTGTGTCCATTGTGGAGGCATGGTATGCCAAGGTGGGTTCATCCATCCAGATTGTGACCAATCTGGAGGAGGCTGTCCAAGGTTGGTTCCAAGGTTGTGCGGAAGCTTACTGCTGTCCCCATGGCATATTCATATTCCAAGGAGATTGTCCCAGTTTGGAAATCTAGGAGCATTGGGATATTGTGCATAACCACCACCAGGTCTTTGCCCAATAGCATTGAGTTCTTCTGCTTGGGTGCCCAAAGCAGATTTTAGATGAGGCAACAAAGGGCATTTATCACGTTGAATGTTCCTTGGAACAAATTCCACAAATAGAAGTTTTGTTTAGGGGGCAATCCTGCAAGGCATGCTTACTCCTACACCTTGGGCAATAAATTGCTAAAGGTGGTGTAGAATTATTTCTTGTGTTTTTCTCACCTAATGCGGTATTAAGTTGAACAAGGATATCAATTTTTAAATTGGCCATTTCCTCCATCAACTCTTTCATACCATTATTGCCAAGATTCTTTTTCTTTCTTCGGTGATGTGTACGGGAATAATTTTTGCATAACTCCACAATCTCATCAAGGTCAAGTTGATCTATGTCTCCTTTTCCCATTAAATCTAACACTTCCCTAGATTCATCCTGTAATCCTCTTAAGAGAATAGGCTTTAAGAAATCAGGCTCTACGACACCACACCTCTTTTGGACAAAGGCAAAGCGATCAAGATAATCTTCTAAACTCTCATCCTCTTCTTGCTTGATCCTAAACAACTCATCTTTCCTGTTTCTTACTCTACAATAATCCTGATATTTATTTAAGAATGCAGTCTCCATCTCATCCCGAGGTAGTAATTGAGTTAGGTTCAAGATTGCTCATGAACCATCGGAGAGCGACGTCCTTAAGTGTAGAAGGAAACAACTTCAATTTCTGATTATCATTTATGTAGTCATAAGTCGACATAACACTTTGAATTCAAACGAGAAATTGATCAGGATCTTCTGCAATAGTTCCCCTAAAGATTGGCAATATAGATGGGGAGATTGTTTTCATGGGGGCATCTAGAAGTGGATCCAACCGAATAGGATATTCAAAAGTTTTAGGAGCATCATCAGGATCAACATATCCTCCTGCTGCTGCTGCTTGTAGCCATAGTTGTCTTCTTTCTAAAGGATCTTGGAAATAGTTTAGTCAGAGGGGAGTGTTTAGCAGCTAGTGCTTCAAAAAGCTCCTTTTCTAATTTTGCCAACAATTCTTCTGATGAAGAAGGTATGTCTGGCTTTTCCTCAGTGATGTCAAATGAAGGCAATTCTTCATCAGACCGAGTAGGTCTCTTTGGTGGCTCAGAGCCACTCCGGATAAACCTCCCTCTTTCGTCTCTCAGCCTATGCATTCATGCACATTTACTAAACAGACTGTAGAATTTGCAAGAACTATTTTCTGTATCCAGCCTACAGTTCTTGACCTACTTAGATTTGACTAACAACACCATGGTCCCCGACAACGGCGCCAAAAATGATGAGTGTCGTTTAATTCATCATTTGATCATTATTTATCAATCCGGGCAGGTGTCCTAAGGCTGTTTACGATAGTCAATTCAAGCAGGTGTAAGACACTCCATTCGAGAAAATGGCTTTATTGGTAGAACGGTTAGTGTTTGTTGGGGGTTCTTCTGTCACTCTAAACCCTATAACTTGAAAGGAAACTAAATTATGCTTGCTGAAATAAAAGCTACAGAAATGAAATGACGAGTGAAAGAAACCTATTTACTCTTCTTGAATCCGAAAATGCACTCAAAAAGCTGAAGTAAAATTGCTGAAATGAAAGTTGCTGAAATTAGAATTGCGAGAAAATAAACTTAACTATCTTGCAAAATAAAAGAACGAGATCTAGAAATAAACTCGGAAATGAAAATGTAACTACAAATTCTAAAGCTGGAAATAAGTTCAGCAAAATAAGAAAATGCGAGAAAAAATGACGGGTTTCCTGCTATTCTAGCTGAGACGAGAATTAAACAAGAAAACCTGATATGAACCTTCTTACGCTCCCGGGAGTGGCCCTTGCTCCCTGGTTCGGAAGAAGGTGAAGAAGTAACTACAGTGTTCTACCTAATCACTCCTTCAATCATAAAATAAAATTGATAAAAGCTGCACTTTTTATTGATTTAAAAACATGCAGAAATTTTTTGCATATTATTGCTACAGAAATCTGATTTCACAATATTCAGAATTACACTAATTGCAATCCTAATTCTTCCTACATAGCTCAACCCGAGATGGGAGCCGGTTATTTATATTAAAAATAGCTAAATCAGATGTGGAATGATTCAAATTCGGGCATTTTAGGAATCCTTGTTAAAGCTGCATTCCTAAAATGCAGAATATGGTTACATATGAAATCTATTCATTGCACACTTGCTAGAGGTCTTCTGCGTTGAAAAAGATGCATAACAGATTTACATAGCTATCCCTATCATTCGCCTGCAATTTGCTGTCTTTCTTGAGCTTTTTTTGGTCAAAACTGTGCATTTCCTGTTATTCCGGAGCAGAATCCCTATTTTTTCCAGAGCAGCGCCAGAATGACTGTTTTCAACACTGTTTGCGGTTCTTTGGCCGAGCATTGGGTGGA
Organism: Wollemia nobilis; assembly: GCA_028583015.1. NCBI lineage: Eukaryota > Viridiplantae > Streptophyta > Pinopsida > Araucariales > Araucariaceae > Wollemia > Wollemia nobilis. The sequence continues at coordinate 9,438,852 of JAQPPZ010017095.1, forward strand.
CCAGACTTATAAGTCTTTCAATAACCTGGTCACACGCTTTCCTAAGTTGAATTTGACCAAATCCCAAGTCTTGCAAATCTGGCTGGAATTTGTCCAAGTCAAAACAGTCAAAAACAGTTTTGCACGACTTGCAGTTTTGACCTATTTTTAGTGCTATTTTCTGCATTTGACAACTTCAGAGAGCATGATATGAATGATATATATTCCACACGTGATTGCACTTAACACATTTCACAATAAATCATTATTTATCAACAAAACTTATGCAGAAAATACAGAAAATTAGTAAAAACAGAATATTATGCTTCTAAACAGTCAAATATGTAAATAGTAGTAAATATTGCATTTCATCAGCAAAATTAACATTAAAACATATCAAAAAGGTCTACTAAGGATGTCCAAAATAATAAAAAATGAGGCAATATTTGGCCTCATCAGGTGATTCTCTATTTATGTCAAGGTCTACATGTAAGGCATCTTCCCGAAAAGGGGCTGCTTTGAATGGGCATACCCCATCGAGGGGATTCCAAATTGGATTCTTTTTGTAGGTCTGGACCTATTCAAAGGCGGTATGACCAAATCCTCGGGACTGAAGTGAAGGCGACTTGCACTCGCTTCTTGTGTACCTTCGGAGCTTCTGCCCTTGATTGGGCTTGACTGCGGGTGTACACCATTGCGGTGCTTCTATACTATCTAAGTAGATTTTTATCTCATTTTTAATGATTTTTTTTTGTCTACACTAAGAAGAATTAAACACACACATTCACAAGACCGTGATTATCTCTTTTAAGGATTCTTGGTGTGCCCTAAACTGGTTTAGTGCATTTTGATGTTTTGTTTTGTTTTTGTAGATTTTGTAGAACGTTTAAATGCATCATGTAGGCTCTTATAACTCCCAAAATGGTCACCCCTTCAATATACCAACCAGGTCGATATACCAACCTCTCTATATACCCGCCCTTACGAGAGGGAGACTATAGGTACGTGAGAGCAGAAGGTACGTGGTACGTAGGCGGTACGAAAGGGGGATTGTCCTGTTAATGGCACCTACCATAGAAAACTTATCCTCGCGCGCATGGGAATCACCCCAGCTACGCTCGGTCTGTCTTCGTCAGGATTTACGCCTAACAACAGTTGACAATCGGGAAATGGATGCAAATCAAGCCAAGGTGGTGATTAAATCCACCAATGGTCTTGATCAAGGGCTGGGGTCTTACGACCAGCTCCTTGGTTTAAATTTGTTTCGTGATGTGTGTGGGATTCATTTTATCTAACGAAAATGAAACAAGCATAAATGACTTTTCCTAAGCAATGCAGGATTAAATGAAAACAACCAAAGAAACAGAAACAGAAATAGAAAAATTTAACAGAGATCATGAAAATCCCTACCTCTTCTCTGCCTGCTCCTGTTGTCTCTAAATTTCTGCTCTAAAAATCCACGAGACAGGAATTCATCCCTTTGGGAGACGAATTGCAGAACAGAATTCGTCCCACCCAGAGACGAATTTGAATTCGTCTCAGGGTCAGACGAATTACAGAAAAGGATTCGTCCCTGTCAGAGACGAATAGCAGTCTGCAACAAAAAAATTGTACTGTCAAGCACAAACACAAAAAGGATTAGTTTTTTGATTTCAAGAACCAGGGGACAGAGTCCCACCGTGATCGCCACTAAAAGCACGAGATTTCGGTCGAAGGAAACACTAAGTGCGATGCATTCAAAATCAAGCACGCCTAAGTCCTAGAAATATAAATTGCATGAAATGAAAAAGAGACATGTTGAAATGAGACGCAATCGAGATGGAGAAAACACAGCCCTTTCATTAATCTCTCTCGATCTCTCGTTACAATGATGCCTCCTCCCTTTTCGGGGGCTAGGAGCGCAAATAGGATTTGATTACAATCAAGACTGGATGACTCCTCCTTCCCGCGTGCCCACGCTTGAGATGGGTGGGCCGAGATGATGCCGCCGTTGATGTTGATGGGTTCTTCGCCTCTGCTACTTCTCCTGTGAACAAAGAAACGATAAAGACGTTAGTAGCACTTGCTACAAATAAGAAGTATTCTCTCTCTAAAACTAATGAAAGATGCATGTAAATGATTTACCAAATCGAGAGGCAAAAAGTGAATCTAAATTGCTTCAAAACCTGACGGAAGGTAAGAAGAAGTTACTAGAGGGCCACTGCCATTGAGGCGGCTGGCCAATCTACCTTAACCTGGAATTTGTCCCCGGGCGGGACGAATTCGGTCGCTATTCGTCCCTGGGTGGGACGAATTCTTGAGTAGGAGAACACCGACCTGCTTGCTGCTCCAATGTCGGATCTCGAGACCTCCAAAACTCCTACAAACAAGGGGGTTATGTAATTGGGGCCATTTTGGGATGACCCAGATGGTCGGATTCTCCCAATTTGGCCTCCATCCTTCGGGAATTTGACCTTGACACCTGCAAGTTAGCAAAGGACAAAGAAATGACAAAAGACATCCTAAAATCCGACCAAAATGCTATGGAATTGCAGTTATGAGTACTAATCGAGACCTAGTAACACAGTATGCAATCTGAAAAAATAATCTAGAGTGCTCAAAAACTAAGATTAGGACTTAGGGAGGTGCGGGGGTGCCCAAGTGGGCCTCCCACCGTTGGCCCTCGATTTTGGAGCCAATCCACCAGGGATGGGCCCAAAACCTCTTAGGATTGGGGGGTCTGCGAATTGGTAGGTGTCATATGTCCATGCGTCGGATTTGGGTAGGGTTCGAGCTTCCAAAGGCCACCTAACAACCTCCCTTGCAAAAGAGATTAGTGGATGTGGGAAGGTGAATCAAAGGGGATTCAAGTGGGTCATCGATTCGGTAGCACTTCATTGCTTGAACACTCCTTCAACCTTTATGTTTTGGGTGAGAAAATTCCCACCTTTTATAGACCCATGGGGTCTCTTTTGGGAGGGAAGCACCAATGCCATGTGTTGGCCATAGGCACCATGTGGCAGTCTTGTCTTCCCATGAGGGAGGGGAGTCCTTCATTGACTTGAGCTTTGATAAATGCTCCTTGTGATAGTCCTCTAACGGCCCCTCTATCCACCTACACATGCGTGCAAGGTAGGAGCCCTTAGCGGCTGTTCCTGGGCTGCCACTTGGCACCATTTTCCTTTTTGCCCATTAAACTTGGAATTCGTCCCACCCGGGGAAGGATTCAGAATTGGTCCTGGGGTGGGACGGATCCCATTTTGAAATCATCCCTGGGTGAGACGAATACTGGGCAAAGTGTCCAAGTGTGCCAAATTGCCTCTTGACCTCACAAAATTGCTATGAAAGTGGTTAGGACCACTGTTTAACCTCTGAGGGCTACCCTGGGGGCTGTGTTTGTCAAAGTGATCAGTGTTTGCAGTCACATAATCGGATTGGTGTTGTTTTGGTGTCTACACTTCTGATAAAATTGGGGGTCTAAGTCACCAGTGGGCCCTTGGTGAGTGTGAAGCCTAGATTTTTATGAAAAATAAAATATATTTGTCTGACCCTAATTCTTGTCTTTCTCCTGCTAATTTTGATGAGAACCTTTGGTTTACCTTGAATAAATTTCAAGTTGGGTGGGTAAGGATTATCAAACATCTAGATAGAGTTATGCTGTCAGACCATACCCAGTTTCATTTTCATAGGAAGCATGGAGATTCTTCAATTATTGAAGTTATTGCTGGTACTATTGGGTCTGATCATTCCCTAATTATGTTCATTGTTCTATCTTCTACATTACCTGTTTAGGGCATTAAGTCTCATTTTTTTCTTAACACATCATTTCTTCAACATTCTTCCATGATGTGTCATATTCAGAGAGTCTAGAATTTGGGTGACATACCTATTGGTGAATAAGGATGGATTGAGTGGTGGAATGATGCTATATCCAAAACCATAGCCCTTCTTCATAGTCTGGGCAAGAAATTTGCTTAGTTTAGAAAAATAAATCCTTGCTTGTTTACACACTGAATTGACAAAAGCCTTTTGTAGTCTTGAAGCCAAACCTCTCTGTATTATTCTGTATGGGTATGCTACTCAGATTCATCATGAGATCAAGGTGGCAGAGCTCTATGAAGCTAAAGGTGCTCAAATCAAGGCCCGCTTACATTGGCTTAAAATTGGGGATAGAGTTTCCAAGGAATTTTTCCAAAAGTTACGTCCTCCTCGCAATGCCACTAAATTCAAAGCTCTTGTGGACAATGGTATTTGCCATACCTCTCTGCCCAATATTGCTGACATTTTTGTTAGGCATTACACTCAAGTTTTTTTTATTCAGTCCTCTTTTCCAAAGAGGAATGAAGCTCTCAAGCTTTGCATGGATGTTGTCCCTAAAAAACTCTTTGTTTCTCAAAGAGATGAGTGTGAAAATTATTTATCTATTGCTAATCTAGCTTCGACATTAACTTAAATGGCCAACGAGAAGGCCTCAGGCTTGGATGGATTCCCTTGTGAATTATACAAGGCATGTTGGGACTTTGTTGGTTCTAATTTACATAAATTCTACCTTGAAGCCATGCACAGTGGCTCTCTTGGAGCAATTATGAACCAGGGTAATATCAAGTTCATTCCAAAAAAAGGGGATCCTGAATGTATAACAAATTGGAGGCCAATTACCTTGCTCAATGTCAGCTATAAGATTATTTCCAAAGCCCTGGCTCCAAAACTCTGGCCCCTGTTGCCTCTTATTATTAGGCCGGAGAAAATAAGGTTTATTAAAGGCAGATATATCTTGGATAATGTCATTGTAGTCTAGGAAGGTATGGAATGGGCTAGGCGGTCTGGTCAGCAAGCCCTCTTCCAAAATATTGATTTTGAAAAGGCCTATGATAGAATTGAATGGAACTTCATTCTTTCCATGTTACAGTCTTTAGGGTTTGGGCCTATGTTTGTTCAATCTATCAATATTCTTTTTTAGGATGCTTCGGCTATTTTATCTTTGAATAATCATCAAACTAGGCCGGTAGGTTTTTTCAGATCTATTCGGTAAGGGTGTCCCTTGGCTCCTTCTCTTTATATTCTTGCTACTAAAGCATTTGGGTATTTATTTGCTAGGCATGCTTCTTTGGTCCAAATTAAGGGTATTTCTCTCCCTGATAACCAAGGTCAACTCATTAATGGTCACTTTGTTGATGATTATTTTATCACTCTTCTAGAGGAGGAACACTCAGTGAAGGAAGCCCTCATATGTTTGGAAGTTATTTGCCAGGCCTCTGGGTCTAGTATTTAGTGGAGAAAAACATCTTGTTATAGGCAGTCCCCTACCCCGCTCCCTCCTTGGCTAGAATAGTTTCAATGGCATTGGATTTTTCTAGGAGAAATATTCAAATTTCTAGGGATCCCTTTTGCCTTTTATGGTTCCCCTACTCAGTTATGGAACTATGTTCTGTAGAAAGTTGAGAAAAAACTTGATTATTGAAATACTAAAAATATGTCTTTGGCAAGAAAATTCCAGATTTTTTCTAAGGTCTTTGCTTCTACTCATGTGTATTACTCTTCTTGTTGGGCTCCTTCACAAGCTTGCTACATTAAGCTTGAAATACTATTGAGGAATTTTTTGTGGGCAAACTTAGCTGAGAAGAAATTGCTTGGGATATGTGTTGTTTACCTATAGCTTCAGGAGGAATGGGCATGGTTGATTGTAAAATATAAGGCATGACTCTTTGCACCAAATGGATCATCAAGCCCTTAAATGCTTAGAGGCCTGTAAAATCATCATTAGGCATTGTATTTCTTCAGGTCTGCCTTTGAACAAACAAGCCTGGAGAGGAATTGACCTCCATTCCCTAATTGTACTACTAGTATTTATTAAAATCTCTAGGTTTTTTGTGATTAAAAGTATTTGGAAAGCATGACAGTAATTCACTCGTTGGCTTAAGTGGAAAGGGAATCGAGGCCATAAAGGATTGTCCATAAATTCTTTAAACATCTAGTGGTCTATGATGATTAAAATTTAGGGAACTCCTCTTGCTCAGGTACCATGGATTCATGCCTAAAAGTTTTTCAAAAAAGGCATATCTATAGTTTTTGATTTTTATTCTTAAGCCTCGAGGGATTGGATCCCTTGGCTATTTTTTAAATAACAATTTCAGTTGAGAACTGGTGATAATATCACTTATGACATAATAATTGACATTATCCCATTTTCCATGTGGCACAAGTGTGGGTGGCACTCTCAGAGGCCATGGTGGAAAGATTACTTATGGTTTTTGGATATACCCTTGTTGAATTAGTCGGCTAAATTGGGTTATGAATGGCTCTCCCCAATGTTGCCAATGGTCCCTAGAGCTCCAATGGTTGGAAGGCTCAATTTCAGATGGTTTGGTATTCCTTTATTGAGCCAAAATAATCATTTTCTGCTTGGAGCCTTCTCTTTCAAAGTTTACCCTTAGGAGACAGACTCAGGCACTTGGTAGTTACAAACCCTAAATGTGCATTCTGTAATGAGGATGAATCTTCTCCTCATATTTTTTGGTTTTGCACAAGAGCAAGGAGTGGCTGGGAGTGAGGATGGTCTTTTCTTTCCCAATTCCAAGATGAATCCCTTATCTGGCAACAAGCTCTGTTAGGGGATAAGATTAAATGTGTTCTTCCCTTGTCCAAAGTGTGGCACATATTTTGAATTAGTTTTCTTTTTCACATTTGGAAAGCTAGAAATAAGATAGCTTTTAAACATCAAAATTCTTCTGATGAATTTTCTCTAGCTAACAAAATTGAGGTGTTTAAAGATACATGGTTCCAGATATGTAATCAGCAGACTAAAATCAACATTGAGCAGGCGCACATGAAGGTGCTTCTAGATTACTAGAAAAATGTACCATGCTCAGTTAGCAGGGTTCCTTCGAACAACTCGCAGTAGATGTCCTATTCTTGGTCGAGGTCTCACCGATCGCCACATCCAGTGTATGCGCAAGGAGGTTGGGTTCATGACAATTTTACCTATAACGATGGATGGATTGCACAACCAACTCACTCACCACCATGTTATCCACCCAGAGGTGCCTAGGATGAGATGGTGGAAGTTAATGGTGGCACACAGGATCGTGCCTGGAGTGCAGGTGATGTAAATGCACATAACCGCCAGTTTGATGGATCTCGAGGACGTGGGTGGGGAGATGCAAATGTTCATGATGATCATGGACACACGGATGGTTGGGGATGGTCGCATACCTCGGCCATTCCATGGGACTCTAACGTGGACGAGCATCCACACACTTCTAATCATTACTGATTGCATGCATGTTTTACTGTATGTTTGATTGATCTTTCCTAGACTGTAGTGAACTTTGGTTTGTGGTTTCCCAACCCGTAGTTAGGGTTGGTTTGTTTCTTCCAGAGGTGTGATCATTACCACCCACCACTTTTTGCATGTTAAAATTTATTATTAATATAATTTAGCTTTTCATCACAAAAATATTTAATCATATATAATTATCGAATATTTCAGCTACAATCACACATGAGCCTTTTGCTGACACTCTAGCGAAATCAATTTCCAGAATTGTTGAATATTTCATGTGTCATTAAGGAAAAGTTTGGCAACATATGTTTACGTGATTCAAATGGACATTTTATAATATGACTAGCGTGGAAAATATTTACGGCACACCCACTCCATAGTTAGCACATGCTAACTCTTACAAATAATGATTCATTTTTATTATAGAAATGAAAGTTATGTTAATTGATTCGATGAAGAGATTCAGAGGGGATTAGTATAACCGGCTAATAATTTTAAGAAAGAAATTAAGTATTAATTTTAATTAATAATATAATTGTTAAATTATTAAAATATTATTATATAATTACACGGTTATAATGTAATAATAAAGTAGGTATGTTTCAATTTTATAGAATGTAATAATAAAGTATGTATGTTTCAATTTTATATAATTCTTTAATTCTATATAATTCTTTAAGGAAAAAAAAGCCATAGTTAGCACATGGTAACTCCTACAAAAAAAAATATTCTTTTTTACTATAGAAATAGACGTTATGTTAATTGATTCGATGAAGAGATTAAGAGGGGATTAGTATAACCGGCTAAGAATTTTTAGAAAAAAATTTAAAGTTTTAATTTTATTTAATAATAAAATTATTAAGATGTTAAAATATTATTAAATAATTATATTTTTATGATGTAATAATAATGGGATTAGTATCGCTGGACTGAACGGTTGTCACTTTTCTGGTGCTTTCAGCGGCGTAAAAGGTTTAAAATTATTGTGGCATGGTGGTTATAGGGGCGGACTGCGTGAAGATCTGTGTGGCGGCTTCTGGGGCGGACAACGCAAAATACTGTGGCAGCCATAAAAAGCTGGACAGCCTACCGGATTCATGGCGGCTACCGATTCCACCATGTAAATTCAAAAAACAAAAAAAATAAAAAAATAATAAGGTGTATGTTTCAATTCTATATAATTCATTTGAGAAGGAACATTTGAATCAAACTTTGAACTTGGCTTTATTTACCATAGTTAGCACATGGTAACTCTTACAAATAATTATTCTTTTTTACTATAGAAATGAACGTTATGTTAATTGATTCGATGAAGAGATTAAGAGGGATTAGTATAACCAGCTAAGAATTTAAACAAAGATAGATAGATAGATAAATAGGTATTAATGTGGAATGGAATTCCAATCATGGAATATGCCACTAGACTTGCCACCATGACTGTTCCAGGTCGTCTGGGTACTAAACTATACCAAAAATCAATGAATGTGTATCAATATATCCCTTTTTATTCGTACCATCCACCCCACTAGAAAAAAGCCTTTATAGTCAGCGAACTCAACAAGTTTTTGGTCAGAGAGGCGAATGATGAAGGATTTAGAAAGATAAAGCATCAATTTTTTCATAGGTTGAGAGCTCGGGGCTACCCATCCCATTTCTTATTTCCACTCTTTGCCCAGGTAGAGTTTCGACACAAGCCTACAATGCTCCAAAAAATATTCCAAAAGATCTCTTTAAGACAGCTAGGTCTAAAGAAATCTTGTCGAGTCCTGATGAAGCTACACAACTGCTACTTTTTTCGTGATCTTCATCTAAAATATAACGTGCTTGGACCTCTCTACAAAAAATGGAGTAAAGACCCTCAGCTCTCCCACATCATTCATGGCATCATCTGTTGGAAAAACAACAAAAATATGAAAATTTTTCTATGTCGCAGTCGGGCCGTGAGAACTCAGCCCAACTTCAATCAGCCATAACTTTTGCTATAGGGCTCCGATTCTCGAACCTTCTAAAGTGTTGGAAAGCTTATAAAATTTTCTATGGTGACGAATGTTGGGTTTCGAAGCAACGAGCCCCTTTCGGAGCCTCTAGACCCCTCAAAAATGAGTTTTAAAGTTTAGAATTATTTGTAACGTCTCTTTTCGATAATCAATGCCCCATATTCATGGGTGCACATCTCGAGGAGCATTTTTAATGTTTTAAGGCACTTTCAACCATTATCATTGGCAATCACTACCTTTTTTGGCATATCACAAGGTAACGGTCCATTTTTCTTGATTATTGCCACGTAGCATGTTGGCTAGGGCACCCACTAGCTTGAGAAATCTATATAAACAAGATGGATTGTAATTTTTTGTCATCAACCGAACTTATGAGCATTTAAGGTGTGAAACGCATTTTTGGAGTTTTCCCTTTCATTTCAGTCTCTCTTGTTCTTATGTTGTGAAGTGCCCTTTTTGCATTGATCACTTGTGCTTCTACTTCCTCTTCATTATTTGATTTTCATTGCGCTAAGGTACTGCTGCAAAGTTTTTATTTATTTTGGAATATAAAAGAGATTAATGTTTTTATTTTAATTAATAATATAATTGTTAAATTGTTAAAATATTGTTATATAATTACACGGTTATGATGTAATAATATAATTTATTTGAAAAATGAGAAAAAATATTTGCATCAAACTTTAAACTTGGTTATATTTATATAGTCTTTAATATGAGTGAATATATATATATATATATATATATATATATATATATATATATATATGTATATATATATATATATATATATATATATATATATATATATTAAAGAGGAAATATAGTGAAACATATTTGTTTAAATGAAAATGGAGATGGATGGATGGATGGAAATTTTAATCATTTAAAATATTTATATTTAAAATAATTAATTCTTTCCAAGAAGATAGGATTTACAATAATTATAACAAAAAATTAATTAAAAATATTTTATGTGATAAAATAATAATAATAGTTTCAAGAAAAAAATGATACTATATATATGAGTTGAAATTGAAATTATATTATATATCAAATATATCACACACAATGTTTTCAAAATTTAAATTTATAACATAATTAAACAAATATTTAGAGAGAGATGGGGTAAACAAAGAACAATTACACTTCTTTTCAAACTTAACAACTATATGTTTTTTTCAGAATCTAAATTCATGGATATAAAATGATGCAAGAGACTCCAAGTGGGGTCATTGTTTTAGGTTTTAGGCATATGGTGTGCACATGGTTCTAGATTTTATGCATATGGTTTGTACAAATAGTTGTTGGTTTTGTACACGTGGTGTACATAATTGTTGATTTTGTGCATATGATTGTTGGTTTTGTGTACATGGTTTGTGCACATGGTTGGTTTTATGCACATGGTTGTTATTGTTATTTTTTTTTGTGGTGGTATAAAAACTGTCTAAGCTAGTTGAAAAGGTTGTCTTTCATTAGAACCCATTTTATTGACTACAACAAATGGTATCAAAACAATTTTAGATCTTATTAGAGTAGGCAAAGATATTATAAGATGGAAGTTTGATTATTTATAGTGCAATGGAAGCATGTTGGACCCATAACCCATAGGTCCCAAGACCCAAACCTAGAGTGGTTCTTAGAAGAAAATGAGTGGTTATTTATTACTATCTTGTTTTTATTTTTGTACATATATTTCTTAGGCAAATCCTATTATAATAGATCTATGAGAAAGAGCTCACATTTTCTTACTACTTTGGGTGTCTAATGTAGGGGTATTCAAGTGGGGTCATAGTTTTAGATTTTGAGCACATGGTTATTGGTTTTGTGCACATGGTTGTTAGATTTGTATACATGGTTTTATGCATGTCGCATTCACATGGTTGTTTGTTTTGTGTATATTGTTTTTTTCACATGGTTTTTGGTTTTGTGCACATGGATATTTTATACATAATTGTTGGTTTTTGCACATGGTTGTTGTACACATGGTTTTTAGTTTTGTGTAAATTGTTTTCTTCATCTTGGTTGGCTATAAAAAGTAGAATGAAGTGATACAACCTTCCATCTTGCAACATTGTTTCTCATTTTTGGAATTTCATGAATGGAGATATGACAGTTAATTCTAATGACAAAAAATAACTAGAGAATGCTACAAGGATATGACAAGAAATCAACCAATATTGGTAAGGGGTCAGTAGTGGATCAACAAGAAATTGATAATTGAGTTAGCAAGGATCCAATATGACTAATGAAGTGAAGTAGAAAATGATCAAATAGGTCAAAAAATAATTAACAAGGGATTGACAAGAGAGAAATTGTGTATTCAACAAGGATTCATTTTGACTAGCAAAGGAGACTAGAAAAGGACTAAAAAAGATCAATAATAAATTGACAAGATATTGGTAAGGTATTAGTAGGGAAGTTAACAAGGAAATAGGATGACTAGTAAGGTGTTGGTAAGGGCTAGCAAGCTAAAGCTACATATGTTAATGAAGAAAAAAATTATATAGTCTATGGAAATTGTGTCCACTATGGTATTTGTGGTAATCGTGTTAGTTATGGTGCTCTATTTTGCAATTGTGAAGTCCATGGCAACTATGGCCACTATGGAACTATGTAACGGTATATGTTGAAATACATACATATATACATATATATATATATATATATATATATATATTATGGCATGTGGTGGTATGAAAAATGTCTAAGTTGCTTGAAAATGTTGTCTCTCATTAGACCCTCTTTTCTTGACTATGTCAGATAATTCCACTCAAATGACTATCATTATGAACAAAGAGTCTAGTATATATATGATTATCTTCATGATTATAATATTGAATAAAGGGTCATTATGTATGAATGGGTATGTGAGAATTTACCATCAATTTGAAAGAGATAAAATTTAAAATAACTTACTTAAATTATTTTAAAAATACATACATCATATTAGTGAATTTTTAGTAAAGACTCAAAGGGATGAGAAACCTCAAGAAATAACACATGCCCAATACTTATTTCATGTAGACTAGTTTATAAGAGATAATCATTTTATGTGAGGTTAAAAATTGGTATAATAGTAATTATTATAGATATGTCCTTAATATTATGTGTTAATCAATAATAGTTTTCATTGCTATCATGTTTACAAGTTTGTAATATTTTAAACTAGGAATACATAATGCATAACAACACATTAATATCCTTGGCTTGAAAGGAGACATACACATTAATACTCAATCATAATAATGTAACATACATATGAGTCTCAAGGGATGGAAACCATTCCTCTTTTTTCTAGAAAATTTTAATACAGGTTGAAGCCACGCCTAAGAAGAATCTATTTTAATATCAAGTGAAAATAAAATAAAATTATATCTTACCTTTAAGGCATATATGATGTCAATCTAAGAAATTTTTTATATTTTTTGGTTCATTTTGTTCTCAGATGAATAATATAATTTGACATCATAGAATAGAAAGTTTTATCATTTTAAAAGGTTAAGTAGAAGTAATTTGGGATAACAATTGGATCATTAGAAATAATTTGGAGTTATATTTCACTAAAACTTAATCATAATTTGTAATTCATTTATTGTGTTATACAAAAAATATGATTGTCTAGTACGAATTACTCCTTAATATATTTTGGGATCAAAATATGGAATACATAAGTGAAACCAACTTTGAATATTGATCTACAAGTCAATAATATTTATCTAATTTATTTATTTTTATTCAATCTGAATAATTATGAGAATTTTTATATGACCGAATTATGGTATATTGTTCATTCACAATATATCTCATATAGATATGCTTCCTTACTTTTTTATGCAAAATGAATATGTTTCTAAGTGACCACATAGATCATTACCACCATTATGGGAATTATTAGGTCCCTCAAAATATGAGATATTTATTAATTCTACATTTTTTATTCATCTATTTATTTATATAAGTGAATTCTTGTTTAATAAGTGGATTTAATATTCCAATTTACTTTATACTAGATCTCTCAAGTGTATTTTAGTTTTTCAATTTATAATATTTTTCATACTAGAATCTAATGATAGATGGATTTGAGAAAATAATGGGTTACTCAAGTCCTCATAGATTCAAACACCATATTTTCTAAATATTTAAATCATTGAAATCCATCAAGACCTTTTGTATGATAATTTAATATTATCTACCACCAACCTTGAATATGGTTCTAGTATTAGCCTTGGAATAGTTCATATCTTAGCACCAATCATATATTGGTGTTAATACTTATGAAACTAGTACAACCACTTAGAAGAATGTATGATGCTAATGCTTTGTGTTGTCATTAGAAACTAGAACCTTAGCAAAATATTTTTGTAGCATATTATTTCAATAACAAGTCCATAAATGGTATATTGTATTATTAGTCCTTATATCACTTGTTCCAACTCAAGAAGAAAGGAAACTAATTTCATAACTATTCTCCCTATTCAAGCAATTTTGAGATCTCATGGTCAACATGGAAATACCATCCATGACTACAAACCCTACACTATTTCAAATTCATATTTTGCTCAAAGTATAGACACAAATTATTAGTTTAGTCTTTTTAAATAATATCAATATTGAAAAATTGGATACCTCACTCATGCAACTATATACACACTTTTCTACCAATCAATTTTTAGATATTTATAGGATTAATTTCATAGTTACCACTAGTAAACAACTTCTAAATAATAGAGATCTCATTAATATATAGGAAATGTTTATAAAGTTAGTTAAAAATTCTTTGTATTCATTACATCATTATAAAGGTGATTATATGTGGTTCTAGTAGTTGAAGTAACACTACGATAAGTTTTTTAAATAATACATTGATGAGTTCAATGAACTTCTTAGATGCATCTACATTGAAATTTATGAGAGGCATAACCCTGAAGTAAATCAATGGTCTTCATCATCATCTCTATTCAAATATGGAATTTTTTCCATCAACTTCTTAGCACAATCAATTTTTTTTGTAATCAAGTCAAAAGAGAAATATCAAGCAAAGTATAAATGTCTTACATCCAAAAAACAAAATGCATAATAAATAATAAATCAAAAAATATTTACTAGAAGGAAACCTATGTTACCATGTCCTAAGGTTCCTACCACTCAACTAAAGTTAAAAGATCAACTTATTGTTCAAGACAAAGAAAATAAAAGGTATGAATGGTGTAACCACCAAAAGACTTATAATCATACTGATTATAAAACTAAAAATATATATTTGGGACTACAACTATTATTCTATGATTATGGGTCAACATAGAAGAAATATGAGAAGGTGAATGTCCAATGGCTAAGAACCAATGCTTATACTACTAATAATACCTAAACTTTAGGTATTCATGAGGAATGATTCAATATTTTGTCCCACACTTATTACTAAGTGAATGGCAAGTTTATTCATTTTATCATTGATACGAGAAGTTAGAAAAATAGCATTGCTTAAAAAATTATCAAGGGAATATTCCAAAATTCAATGCATCCACATCCTTATTCCCTTAGTTGGCTTCATATAGAAAAAGAAGTAGAGATTCAGTGCCAATGTACTTTTTACTATGATATAGTAACAATATGTCACAATGTTAACTATGATGTGGTTCCATTGGATGTAATGATATTTTGCTTGAAAAATCATACCTATTTTACTAATAAACAACTTATCAATATTGTCCTCAACAAGGATGAGTGTGCATTAAGTACATGACTTACCACATGCCAATGTTTCTACCCTAGAGAAAATGTTGGAATGTGTAGGCTAACCTTACGTGGATAAGGTTGATATTTTATTATGTCATCACCTATAAGCTATTGATACATATTACATAATATTAGTAAGGATTTATGTATTTATCCTATGGTCCCATGATTTAATCTTATGTTGGTTACCCATAAGATATAATTATCCTAATGTTATAGTAGTCAAGATTTATATAATTTTATATTTAATTATTAATCTATTCCTATACCTATCCCACATGACCCATTCTAATTGTATAATATTTATATTAATAATCTTCTGTGGGTAATGTTATCATATTAGAATGTCTTAGTTTGTCAGGGTTGTAGCCCAATGTGCTTGGGAACCTATACATCACATTGAGTGGCATAGCAATAAGCTCTATAGGTAGAGATAATGCCCATAGGGAAAACTCTAGGGTTTATTCCAAGATTGAATCCTCATCAGATATGGTATTTTTCACATCTTTCATACCTCATGGGATCAATTATTTACTTCTTATCAACAAAAATGGATATAGTAGAAAGAAAAAATAGTAAATTAAATTGCAAGAAAATAAAACCGAAGATATGAGTCTAATGCACTAAGATCAAGGTTCTCCCCTAATTATCTAAAGAGTTAAATATGAACACACTCACCATAGTCTAATAGATAAAAATTAACCACACTTCATTGCACATAACCTAGGATTAATAATACATAAAATAAATAGGACAAATAAAAATATAGTCACACCTTCCATTTATGCATTAAATTATTTTAAGGCATGAATTCTAAAGAGGATTAATGCTCCTTAGATGGTGTCTCAATGTTGGAGTCCCACTCATACAGTCGAGAAGAGGTTAAAGGAAGAGCTTACAAGGCTAGATATTAAGTACATAGGAATATCCCAATGCCTTACAATGAGTTTTAAAGGCCTATTTATAGGCGAATACTAAGGGACTCTTTCCCTCTAAAATCTTGCATAAAGAACTTGAGAATTAACTTATGTTGTATGTATGAAGTCCTTCTACACAAATATTTTGTTACCTCAAGGTCTTTGGATCTAAAGACATTAAAGCTAAAGTATTTTAGGACCTTATAAAAAAAAAGGTATTATTTTCATCACCCCATTTAGTGTGCTTGAAAGGTGGTTGCACTATTAATTTATTTCCAATTCAAGGTTTTGGATGTCAAAACTCCCTTAGGCCTTCATCTACTTTTTAGGGTAGCTTGCTAGCTAATATTTATAGTATGACAATTTTTATTGGTGTAGGCTTAACCACGTGGTAGAAAAATATTGTAGATATGATGCAAATGATTATGATAGGCTGGGCTATAAACATCAACTCTAGTGACCAATGGCAAACATTACTTTAATTTTTATTTATGCTACTTTCTATTTTTTATGAATAGTTGCCACATGTCCTAGATGAGGCAAGATCCATCTTGGCCAATGGTGTGTCTCTTTCAACTATACCATAATTATTCCCTTATTATTTCCAAATGAATCCCATGTGTTTGGTCAAGGCTTTGTTGAGGACTATATTTTCTGTGTTGACTTTCATCGATGGAAACAACATGGGTTATCAAATGCAAAATTGATTCCCTATGGGCGTTAGAGTTCTAAATTTATTTACTTAATATAGAGAAGGAGTGTCAAGTAATGTTAAGGGTTCAAATAGATAATGTGGCTTGAAGCATGTTTGCATCTATTTGTACCACAAAGCTAGCACCTACCTTTCCATCTAAAGGTGAGATGTGCCTTATGCTCCCATTTTATATTGGTCCTACTTCTAAATGGAGTATTTATTTGAGTGAAGTGAGGATGTAGGGAAACTTCCCTATAGTATTAGAGGCTCCTATGGGTTCTTCAACACATGAAAGATCACAAATCCCAAACTGCTTGACTTATCCTTGAGTATGAATTCAAAAATAGAAACTCAAAGATAAGCAAAATATAAAAATTATTGGAAAGAAATCAAAATGAAAATGGAGTGGGGAAGTTACTATGGTGGAATCTTGATCATCTGGACTTTCACCATTTTCAACTCCTCTTCAAAGAGTGACCTCACCTACTAGAATTATGGATAGCACCTATAGATATTTAATTTGATCCTTGTATGAAAAACCTATAGCTCTGTTCATGACCTATTGCACATATATTTTGATACTTCCCAAGGGCTCAATGGATTTCATAGAATATTTAATAAAAAAGAGTTCTAACCACTTTTGAAAATCTAGTATCATTTATTTGTGAACCTTCATCACCCACACATACTCATAATTTTATAATATTCTATCATTGGATTCCCAAGGGGATGGTATAACCTTCTAAATTAGGGATTCTATGGGTCCTACAAGATAGAAATCATGATTAGGACCTATGATTATTTCCTACACTCCTATGTTATATATTCCTTGTTGAGGGTGTCTAATATATTCTTTAATGCTCCATATCAATTTTGAACACCTATAGTTAGAAGCTCCTTCTTGCTTGCTATAGATATTAGGGCTTGGAATATTTCCTCCTTGTCCACTCTTCTTGAACCCATTGTTAGGGCCTACTCAATATCTTAAGTAATAATTGCACTTTGTTGGAACATTATGTTGATAAAAGCAATCAACTAGGGTATTATGATTATTGCCTCATCTATGTTATTTTAGTACATAGTGCAAACCTCTCTTATCATCTCTATGATATTATCCTTTAGAGACTCTACTCATAGTATTTTCTACCTCAAACTCTCTCTGTATAAATTGGCCATATCTATGATGATCTTAGCCTCCATGACAATCAATTAATCAATAAATCCTTTTTTCTTCCTTATTTCCTCCTATAGGAGAGAAATCATTACTTGAGCACTGGTAGTCTATCCCATATAATTCTCGATCCCTTTGAACTCAAGTTGTGTGCTCTTATGTGTGTTTATGACTTCTTCAAGCCCTTTCTCCTTCTTCATCAACTTCCTCTCAAGAGCCACATAATCAAGTTTGATGATATTGTTGGCCTAATAAATCAGTTTATGTTTATCCCTAGCCTTGACATCTTTAAGATTGATGGTCACCAAGGTCACCTAGTAGCCATATAGTTGTATTTTCCCCTCAATATTGGATACCATTGGGTTCATGTGGGAGAAGTGGAGGATACTCTCTTGAAGATAAAATTGGATTACAATCCTCTCTTCTAGTAGTCTTACTATTACTTCCTTCTTTTGGGCATGTTAGGAGTTTATTCCTCTAATTTTTCTAAAATACAATGGCATGGATGGAAAACCTACTAGTTGTTTTTATGGAAAAATGGGTGGCATCACCAGCTAGAAAAATGAATAAGTCAAAAGGGGCTAAGTGGTAGAAGGGAAATGTAATACATACCTAGATAGGAAGTGTTATAGACCAACATGTGGGGTAGTAAGAGTAGAAGCTAATGGGGTAAGGACCTTAGGTTTTGCGATTAGAAGCCCCATTTTGAAATTTAGTATTGTTGGGGTAACATAAGGAGGAGGTAATGCAAAATGGTATCGATGGGGTCGACACCACACATGATGGGGAACTTACAACTAGCATGGAGGGGAGAGGGACTTTTTATGACTCACAATCACTTAGTATGTAGTAGCTTGAGGTCTTTCTTTTGAATATTCTCTCATATTCATTTTAGTAGGTGAAGCACTAGTGTTGCTAGGTGAATCTCTCCTTTTCACTATCGATGCACTATGAAATATGTGTGATATTTTGGTTCACCAATTAGGGAATACTAGTTATGCATTGATAATTCCATGGTCTCTAGAGGAGATTCCTCTACATGTACAACTTCCTTAGATGTCATTTCTTCTATTGTTATTTCCTGGGTGATTATCTCTTTGGCTATATCCTCATCTATATAAGCACTTCCCTAATCCACCTACTCCTATTTTTCCTAGATTTTTTTCAAAATTTGTGTGCTCATCTATCTATCCAATCATAAATGCAAGTTTTTAATCTTCTATTAGAATTCCCACTAGGCCTTGATTTTATCTTTTGACTAGTGTTATTTCTTTAGAGCATTCAACTTGGTCACATGAGTCTAGTAGTTATGGTCTACTATACCCATTATTGTGTATAAGGTATCATAAGTATTATTTCTTAGTAATTGTGCATCTTAGACACCATATACTAGACTAAGGTGCTACTCTAGATTTGAGCCCCAAAGCATTCAAAAGGGTTTTATTTTAAGCTCTCAAAAAACCCATATTTTAATCTCTTGGTATTTTTGGATAATTTAGGGTTTGTTATACCCTTTATTATATCTCTCAATAACCTAGGACCATGGTTTGAGGAGCTCAAGTCAGCATATCATGGCTAGAGATAGATGAGGATGCATTCAAAGAATCAATAAAAGGTCTAAATTTTTTATGTAGGGCTATGGGTGTTGCTTCTTCTCCTCTCCTTTGCTTTGTGAACACTTCTACATAAATGGGATCTTGTTAACTTAAGATCTAATTTATCTACTTTTCTACATTAAAATTTTTAGACTCTTTGTATATTATTGATATAAGAATAATTTCACAGGCAAGGGGCTCCTTCTTATAGCATTTCCCTTTGTCATTGGTGCATGAAATAAATTTAAATTCTCCATGCATGTAAAATATTTATTTTCTAGTAAGGGGTGATAGAAATTATCTACTGTTGCTTCAAAATTTGCTTGCTTTAATATTTTGAATTGATTATATATTTTCTAATTCAAAATATCATTCACATATAAACAACACTTAAACAATAAAGAAATCAAATAACCCGAAGAAATACAATATTGCACAAAAATAATTTTATTTAAAATATGGGTGGAGCTAATAAACTCCTTTTGATACAATATGTACTCAATGAGTATTTGATACAAAGATGTACAAGATTCTAGGGTTCTCCAAAATCGTGACTATAATAGTGAAGTGTCTTCAAATGGTGTGTCTTTCTCCCAAAAATGTGAGTGGGCTTCAGGTATCCATGTGTTTGGTCCACTCTGACTGCAATAGTATTTCTATACTCTTTTGATCAATGTTATCCAATCATACACACACAACAAACAATAAAATTATTAGTAAACAAGAGGAGGGTTCCACAGTGTGAACCATCAGAAATGAAAACTAAAACCCTAGATCTTATGTAAATTGTATATGTAAAATGCAATAACAATGAATGATAACTAAAATGTAGATTTACCTTGCTTGTGGTGATATCTTGCTTTGTTGTTGTATATCGGATGGCAAATGACATGGTGCAGCAGGCTCTGGCGTGCACCTATGGAATGACAAGCTTTGGTGAGCACCTAGCAAGCTTCTGTAGTGAGCTTTGTAGGCTCTAGAGTGCACCTGTGGAAAGACAAGCTCTGGTGAGCGTCTGGTAAGCTTCTGTAACAATCTTGGAAAGCTCAAAATGGTATCTACGGGTAAGGATAAATCTACAGAAGTAGATCATGGGGGTTCGAAGGATGAGGTAGATGGGGAATGATGGAAGCAATGAAAAATTGTGAGGGAATAGATGCGGGGATGACTGGAACAATTCAAGTCCTATGCCCATTTACGGCTTTGGATTTTTAGGGCTCTATCACTTTCTACTTCACTAGAAATTTTCCAATGACTTCTTTAAAATGCACACTCCAATATCAGGATTCCAGGGTTCTAGGGTTTGAGCATTTGTGAATGCCCTTACATATAATCCAACCTTAGGGTTTCTTAAGGTTTTAGCTCAATGCTTTAGATTGTGTGGCTAATATTAAATCACATCCTAGGGCTGAGATTGTACTTTAATTCTGGCATGGATTAATGAAGATGGACGGTGGATATTAGATTGGATTGGATGACTGTGGTTAATTGGGTTTATTAATACACATTTTATAATAAATATATTATAATATAATACAAAATATTATATTAAACATAAAATAATATAAAATAAAATTAAAATAAGTCCAATTGGGTTAGGAAATGGCAGGAAAGGTGGGATTGGGCCAAATAATTGGCGAGAAATGTGTAATTGGGCCAGTAATTAGCAGGAATGGTGTAATTGGGCCAAATAATTAGCAAGAAAGGTGTATCATGGACAAGTGGGTGGTGGGTTGGTTAGGATGGAGGATTAATGGGTGCAATTTGGTGTCTACAGATGCCCATTTTTGTACCATATTACATGAAACACAATATGGTGCAAAAATACAAGACACCTGTGTGGGATATGGGTGTAGAAGCAGCTTCTCTCTGTTGTTAGATTTGGGAACTGATGTTGAAGACAAAAGAATAAATATTTTTTTTGGAATTTGCATAGCTTACCCCCTCAATTGGCGAATGAGAAGCATCTCACGAGCCAATTGAAAAAGAATTTTGTGCAAGTGGTGAACGATGTAATGAAATGTTATGTGATTGTGTACGATATAAATGATGTAACATGTGATACCATTTTTGCTCCAATGGTAGAAAATGGGATTGTTGTATAATACCATGTGATTTTGGATGATATGAATGATGTAAAATGTGATACCATTTTTAACCCAATGATAGAAAGGGGGTTTTGTCAAGTGTAGATGTCATGATCATGTAAGATGTATCCCATTGTGGGAGGATCAAGATCAAATTGTAGTTGCCCCAAATTTGGGGGTGATTTGATAATGTTGAATAGTGTGTTGTCTGATTCCATTGATATGCAAGTATGATGATGCAGATAAAAATAAAAAGGAACAGACCGTGGATAGCCTACTGGTGATTGTTATCACAATTGGAACTAATCATCCTAGCTAGTGCCGATCATTAGGTTTTTGAATAAAATTATGAAATTTGATTTCTTGTTCATGTGTTAAGCCTCATAAACTAGGCCATCAATGACAATGGTTGTGCAAATTGTTCTTGGTAACATTTCACTCCCAAAATGTGAAGTGTCCCAATTTGATTGTGATCTTGGACCATGAGATAGTTGATGATAATCATGGTGAAGTGTCCTTATGGTGGTTTGTTCATCTTAACGAATTGCATGAATTATTATCGCTGCAATCACCAAGGAGATAGAATAGACCACTAGATACGAGGTTCACTTGAATGAACTGGAAAAATGGTGAATGAAATGATTGATGAATTTAGATATGGTGATGGAATAATGTTGCATGAGTGATGGAGTCATTTTGCTAAATGTAGAGTTGATGGACGTATGATTTATAAATTGTGCTTCTTTTATTGTGCATAAAACAAGAGATTTATTGGTCAAATCAACTCCAATCTTTGCAAAATTGTTTTGGATGATGAAGAATATGATATAAAATGGTTGAATGTTGGTTTTGTGAAAAGTTTAGTTGACTCGATGCATTTTATGACTTGATTTGTGTATTTTAAATATTTTGTTTGTTCTCAAAAATTATGCATGCAAAACAATATTTGTTTTTACAAAACCTAATTTGATGGTGTGCCTAATGTGTGGATGAATTTTGGTGAAATTTAGATGTGGTAAGCTAGTGTTTTGATCAATTTTGTCTTCATGCCATTATGGTTCCAAGTCTGGATTTGTGCCTGCGATATCCCATAGGCGCCCAGCTAAGCCTGGGTGCGCCCATAGGCACCCAAGTGCATCTGCTAATTTTAGGTGCAGGCCTACGCTTGAGTGCACTAATGAAAGCTATAAATAGCTTTATGAGTGAAGTGTGAGGCTCACTTGTGCATTTCAATATTTGAGAAGCTGCATTTGAGGAGTGGAGTAGGTTGGTGAGATTAGTGAAGCTATTGGGAATATGCATGGAAGCTATAGCGATGGAGGGATCGAATGCTACTGGTGGAGCTAAGGCCCAATTTGCCCTGATAATGTTTAAGAACACTTTGTATTTTGTTTTTTTTTTTGTAATGGTATTAATAAAATGTTTGCTGCTATAGTTGTGGGACATAGAGCCTTGACATCACTTCTCTCCTCTTGTTCCTGGGATGATGAAGAAACTCACAGATGATGATTAGGAGATTTTGGGGAAA
Organism: Wollemia nobilis; assembly: GCA_028583015.1. Lineage (NCBI taxonomy): Eukaryota > Viridiplantae > Streptophyta > Pinopsida > Araucariales > Araucariaceae > Wollemia > Wollemia nobilis. Next base: position 9,461,820 of record JAQPPZ010017095.1, read on the forward strand.
GTAGGCTTGGAGGGGGTTGCTAGGTTGGATTTTGTGAGGGTGGATGATAGGTATCTCTCATCATTGATAGAGAGATGAAACTCATATAGGGGAATGTCCCAGCTACTGATTGGGGAGGCTACTATCACCCTTGAGGATGTATATCACATCCTCAAGGTACCAATAGAAGGGAATAAGGTGGTGGTTGGGCATTATAATAATGTTGAGATGGAGAAGATGTTTGGGGATCTATGGTAGGAGGCTAGGATGGTATATGGAGGTATATGCTATCTAAGCATGTACAAGGAAAAGGAGTTGGATGCGTTCCTAGACTTGATTATGTTTGTGTTAGCAAACATAGTTCTACCTAATAGCACTGGTTGTAGGTTCCCTTGGAACCTATTGGGTTTGGTGAGTGATCTACTCATTGATCCCCGAGAGTATGCATGGGATCCTACCTTGTTGGCATATTTATACCAGGAGTTATACGAGGTGATGCAGAGGAGGAGAAAGGGGATTGGGTGCAACTTCCTCCTGTAGTGTTGGGCTTGGGAGCATTTTGGTGTAGCTCGACCACAAGGGTTGTCGTGTTTGGCATGGTATATGGGGGAGCCCTATGCTAGGTGATGGACAGTTGTAGAGGAGGTACAACCAAGTCGAGAGGTGCATACCATCCAGTGGTATCAGGATATGTGGTCAGGTTTGACTTAGGCTAACATGATATGGAGATCGTGGTGAGGAGATATATGGGATGGTGATAGGGAGTAGCTACATCGGGTGAGGTAGGCTCGGTGGTTGATTGGTTAGAGAGATGAGGAGGTGGAGTACTTTCAGTACTTATGAGTGTTGAGGCAATTTGGCTTGCCTCAGGATGTTCCAAATGAGTCGATGTTGTATCGGCATCAGTTGGATGAAGTGGGGCAACCATACGTAGAGCCATGGTGGGTGCATATGGATGATGATGATACATAGGAGGTCCCTAATGTATATGATGTCAGGGTGACTCTAGAGTATGTAGCTTGTTTTTGTGCCCAACAAGTATGGGTACCAAAGGTTGTGAGTGGTGATGTAGTAGTTGCAGGGTCCATGGAGTTCATGGATAAGGATAGGGAGGATGATGAGGATATGGGTGATATTTTTGAGGTGGCTAGGTTGCGGGTGGAGGTGGAGTAGATTCATGAGGAGCACAAGACCATACTTGCGATTCATAGGGAGTCTTTGGCTACTATAGCACAGCTGGAGGTAGAGCAGATGATAGATGTGACGAGTGATCAAGAGACGGTCACAAGGCTTCAGGAAGATATGTTGGCAAAAGAGTTTCAGCATTATATGGACTTGTGGCATCTACGGGCTGGTGAGGCATATGCGCATTCCTTGGAGGATTTGTGTATGCATCACCACATTACATTACCTAATCCTCCTTCTTCTTCTACAGCTAAGCCATCTAGGCATACTGAGTCTATGCAGAGTACTAGGCCTAGGGCTCCTACTATGTCTCAAGAGTCCTCTCATGGACATTAGCTTAATGCTTAGATGCACTATTTTGTATATGAGCCTTGGTGCTCCCTTGTAGCCTTTTTGGATTTTATTGTATATGCAATTTTTATATATATGTACATGGAATTTTATATATTTGTGTTCTCTTGTTTGAATGCTTCTATGTTTTATGCAATTTGTGTTTAATATTTTATTGATGCTTAATGTAGGCTAATCATGATGTGTATGCATAATGCTTATATGGATGATTAATGCATGTGAAATGACATGTATATGAATGGTGTTTACGTGGATGATTAATGCCATATAAATTATATTTGTTATGGATGATTAATGCAAGTAAATGTATAATTAAAACTATATGAGAGGAATGCATAGTGTTCAAATGATCTTTTTATAATTCAAAAGTTTTATTGGCTATTTTTTTAGTCCATTGTTTGGAAATCGTGGGTACCAAATTTGGCTGTGTTATGCAACTTTACTTACGATGGAGATATGGTTGTTGACATGGAGGAAGATATGGATGTTGATATTGAATCATATATGGAAGAAGACGTGGATGTTGATATGGATGTGATAGGTAAGACTGAAAGGTTTTCAAAGACTCAAACATACTAGTGTCATCAACCAAACTCACTAAGGTTGTCTTAACTTTCTTTAGGACCAAATGTGTGTGCTATTGAGGTTCAATTACCAAGTATTGAGCATGAAAATGACCCTATCCAATCAAGCACTAGTGTGTGTACATGTGAGGTTAATTAAACCATTATGAGTAAGTTAGGCATGACCTTTTATGGAGATGACCCATAGGCTAGCTTGTCCTTATGTGTGGTCAGAGGTCTCTCTTTTTTGTGAGAGAGACGTGTCATCTCGCATGAGCTTACTCCACTACCAGTCAAGCATCTATAGCCCTGATGGATATTCACTCCATAGTCCAATGGGATTGATATTTTATACCTTGGGGATGACTACCCATCCTTGTCAGTGACATGTAGCACAATCCTTACAACTTTTAGGGATCAGGTATGTTTTGGATTTTATTTGTTAATTTGTATAGAGATTTGGAGAATCAGATTCTCAAATAAAGTATGATGAGAATTTTGACCCTATCCTTACTACTCTATGTTTTTATGTTTATATTTTGAAGAGCAACTATGGTAGTGGTGACAACCATTTTTTTTGGACTTCGTTGCATAATATCTCCTTTTTGCCTCAAGGTGCTACCCAAGTATGGTACTAACCCTCCTTGGCTCATAATGTTTTTAAGATATGACAGAATGTGATTGGTTAATATTGTATTCAAAATAAATCGATAATCCTCAAGACTTTCTTAGTATGTAAGGTGTGTTTTTGGTCCTAAAGAAAATCGGACATCCATTTGGATCTTTCTTGCTACACTAATAATTGGATGAGTGATTGAAAATCTAGGATTTTGTGATTTTTGACATGTGAGGGTTGTATAATTATTTCAAACTAGGTACCCCCAATTTTTATACCTTGAATTTTTTTTTTGTGGACATATCATCATTACCATAAATAATATTTGAACATGGGATGGGATGGATGCAAATGTATATGCCTAATGCAATAGAGTATTGATATGCAAATGGAAATTGTACAATGCCATGGAATATATATGATTTAATGTATGTGAATGAAACAATGCGTGAATGCAAAAAGTGAAGATGCATGTCAAATGCCTAAATGTAAATGGAATGTATGCAATGTGGGCATGCCTATGTGAATGATTTGTTTTGTTTTTTTTTGTTAGCCATGTATATATGAATATATATAGTCATGCATAGAATAGGACCCCTAGACAAGGAAGAGCTAAGACCGGTCATGAAAATCAATACAAATACATATTTCCCCATTAATCTTGCGAATGGGTACTAGTCTCGAGAGCTAGTTGGGATAGTCTAGGGTGTCATCTAATTCTTCCTGCTTATCATTGCCTAACTCTACCTGAAATACCTTAGGGTAATTAGTGGAAGCTGATGGAGGTGAAGGTGGCGATGAAGGAGGAATTGCTAAAGCCCTTAACAATTCCTTGGATAGGATGAGCTCCGACAAGGAGGATGCAAAAGAAATACGGTCCAACTCAAAAAGGCTAAATCCAATTGGGATTGGGTTAGCCAAATCATGTGGATTACGAAGTGGGGTGAGTAAGTCAATAGGATTCATATTGACCTAGCAGAAGGAAGGATGGCCTAGATGAATGGGTAGATGGAACGGTTGAATTTGAACCGATGTCGAGTCGTGTTATCCCTATAATAATGGATGTGAAATTAATATGAGTGCAAAACATATTTTTGTTTTTGTTTTTGTTTATTTTGAAATGTGTGTATTTTATTTTATTTTATTTTATTTTATTTATGTACATATGTTACAATTCTTGGCTGATGTGTGTGGCTCAAGTTGGATTACCAGGCGGGTCTTCCTGTTCTTATGGAAGAAGTAAGCGAAATATGGGATGATGGATGGGGAAAATTCGGAGGTAAAACTCTTCCTATTGGGTGATGGGGATAATGGGTTGTGACTACTCTTCAGAATAATCAAAAGTGTTTGACATAACTTCAAACTATTCATAACTTTCATCATTATAATCAAAAATAATATAGGAGAAGTTGATGGGGTAATCCTCGTCTACTTTGTCAATGTAAAGTTTTTTAAGGGCTTGTTCAAGCGAGGATGTTGAGGGTAATGTATGGATGGTGTGGTCTTCATAATTGAGGCTAATATTTTTAAAGGCTTGTTCAAGAGAAGCGATGGAAGACAACAGGTTATATCCTAAACCAAAATGATCATGGGCACCTCTATATGGGACCTCTAAGATATCATGCATCTGTTGAGTGGTATTTTCACCCGATTGTGAAAACACACTCTCCAATAGGATTTGGATTCCAAATCCCCTCTTGCAAAGAAATTAAACCAGTAACTTCTCCAAGGTCTCCGCTATGTTAGCATTTGGTATAAGTGCTGATATTCAATGTGAATGTTCGGAATACCTTAGTGGTTGCAAGCAACTGTTAACAAGGGGCACTATGGTTTATTTTACTTTGAAATTATAATGATTTTGATTTTGGTGAATTTTCAAGTGTTTTATTTTAATAACAGGAAATTAAACTAAGGTTAATCTCTCGGGAAAATAAAAATGCAGAGAATTTAAGAAAATGAAAATAAAATGCATAGAAACTAAAACTAAAGTACATTTAGAAGGCTGCAATCCTATTCGACAAAACCGAAGATAATGAGGTTTTTTGCATACAACCTAACCTATTGAACCTGCAAAACTCGCACAATCCAGATAAGCTAGGTGCTGGTTTCTAGGGTTTTAACTATGGTTTTCAGATTTAGACATTCGCATGAAGCAACCAAGAGAACTTGCATTAAACTTCACCTATAAGCCTAAAAATCTGAAAGGGGAAAGATAAACATTCAATCTAGCATGCAGAAAATAACTCCTTCTTTCTTGCCAATGAGATGCAACTCTCTATAATTATGTATTAAAAAGAATGTATCAATTTACAATGACAGAATGTTTCCAGTTTTGACAAAACCAGAACAAGTGGAGGAAAACGCTCCAAAAGCAGGCCTAGAATGGCTTATCACCCTCAGCTCTGCAACTCTGCCAGTAGTGGTTTTCGACCCTTGTACCAATCTATGCTTCTGCTTTTAAACTTTTTAGCAATGCTCTCTGTTTCACTTTGCGATGCTTCATTTCATCTCCCAGATCGCTTCATTTCATCTTCCTCGCCTCTTCATCGCTTTTGACTTTCTGCTCGACGTCGAAACATTTGATCTTCTCTATGAACTGTAACTGTCGATCCTAAAGCGTTATCATAGCCCTGACATCTCTGTGCCATGTGTTCTGTGCTTTTTTGCATGTTCTATAATGGCCCACTGTGAATCAGGACAAAAAATAGTATGTCGCGATATCATGACATTTTCTATCTACAGCTTTGTTCCTCTACCTGCATCGCAAAAATAAGACATGTCACGATATCATGACATTTTTCATCAACAGCCTTGTCTGTATTCATACACCGCAAAAATAAGACATGTGAAATCGTGAAAATAAGACATGTTACAAAATCATGACATTTTTATGTCAACAGTCGAGCAAATGCAACCTGTTGCAAAATCATGACATTTTTCTCTTTCGAGTTGTGTAGATGCAACCTGTCATGAAATCGTGATGTTTTTATCTTTTGGGCTATGTAGATGCAACCTATCACAAAATTGTGATGTTTTTCTCTTTCGGGCTATCTCACTTCTTTCAGTCACAAAATCGCGACGCTTTTTCATTCCATACCACCTCTCTGCTTTCTATCGCGAAATCATGACACTTTTTCATTTTGTACCATCTCGTTGCTTTCTATCGTGAAATCATGACACTTTTTCATTTCGTACCATCTCACTACTTTTTGTCATGAAATCGTGACACTTTTTCATTCCATACCATCTCTTTGCTTTCTATCGTGAAATCATGACACTTTTTCATTTTGTACCATCTCACTACTTTTTGTCACAAAATTGTGACACTTTTTCATTCCGTACCACCTCGCTGCTTCAGGTCGCGAAATGGTGACATGTCACGATATCACGACAACTTTTGCATTGACTCTTCTCTTGTTGCCTTCGATCGCGATTTCATGACATGTCGCGATATCATGACATTTTTCCATTTTGGTGCATCCTGCTGATCTGGGCCACGAAAACATGACATGTCACGATATCGCAACATTTTTCACTTTGTCTTTCTCTCTCCTCTATGAACCGCGATTTCACAGCATGTCACGAAATCGTGACATTTTCTCACCCTGCTGCATTTTGTTACTCTTGGCCGTGAAAACGTGACATGTCACGAAATCGTGACACTTTTCTGTTCCACTGCACTTCGCTTGTTTGAGCCGTGAAAACGTGACATGTCACGATATCGCGACACTTTATTTTTCTTAGCAACAACACGTCATGATATCGCGACACTTTATTTTTCTTAGCAGCAACACGTCACGATATCATGACACTTTCTTTTTCTTAGCAGCAACACGTCACGATATCGCGACACTTTATTTTTCTTAGCCGCGATAGAGCAACATGTCGCGATATCGTGACACTTTTTTCTTATGCTATATTTTGCTCTTCCTTTGATTTTTTAGCATCTAGGCCACTATGGTCTTCTTTGAAAGCATGCAAAAAAAGGTGGGTCCCCAATTTTGGGGTGTGTTGTGGATCAGCCACAACAAATGGTGACTCTACTATCAAATGCTCCTGAGCATTTTGGTGAGAACCCAACCTGAAATATACAAGCTAGGAAACAAGCATTAGCACATAAAAGATAAACAAATACCGATAGATCAGAAATACATGAAACATCAGAATCATTAAGTATCAGCTCGGTGTGTGCAATGTGTTTTCATTCCCTATCGCTTGAAATTGATCAACATTCCATTGTCAGTTTCACTTATGATTTGTATGCAAGGCTATGAATGATTTGTGTAGGATTTGATGTATGATGAAGATGCTAGAGATATAACAACCTGCTTTACAAAGGCTCAAACCTTCTAATATCATGAACAAACATATTAAAACTATCAAACCCTCTTAGGACCAATAAATATATGTATACTGAATTAATTTACTAGATCCCAAAGTTGGTTATGTGTCACTACCATCTTGAACCCATGTGCAAGTGTAAGTGAAATCAGAGCTTTGGGGAATAGGATTCCCAACCTAAGCGAGATGGGAATTTAACCCTATCCTTACTACTCTGATCTGGAGTTCATTACCTCATCTTGAAAAAAATGATTTAACCTGTTATGGATGAAATTGTCAAGCTAGCCTATCCATTTGAGCAATCAGTGGTCTTGCTTTTAGACAAGACATGTTGCCACGCATGAGCATACTTAACCCCATAATCCATGATTTGGCTTCATTCATTCTCTTCTCTATCTTTTTTTTTTCTTGGACCTTTGGGATGACTACCCATCCTTGCTAGGGACATGTAGTACGATCCCTCCAATCCAATATTAAGATGAAATGGAAAATATTAATTTTATTTTTATTTCTTGGACCTTGGGGATGACTACCCATCCTTTGCAGAGGACATGTAGTACGATCCTTCCAATCCAAGATGATAAAATGAAAGATGGAAAATATTAATTTTATTTTTGTTTCTTGGACTTTTGGGATGACTACCCATCCTTGCTAGAGGACATGTAGTACGATCCTTCCCATCCAAGTTTTATGATAAAATGAAAGATGGAAGCTTTGGGGAATCGGATTCTCAACCTAGGTGAGATGAGAATTATGCCCTATCCTTACTACTCCATGAAGGTCAAATCAGAGCTTTGGGGAATTGGATCCTCAACCTAAGTGAGATGAGGATTTAACCCTATCCTTACTACTCGATTTTAGGCTTTAAGCATTATGGGAGTGGTAAAAACCACTGTTTTAAGGATTATGTTGCATGATAGGACAGACATGAAATATTCCTTTCGCCTCACCTTTTCTTCCAAGTATGGTTTTGACCATTTTGCTCAAGATTCTCTTTAATATGCGTAGAACGTGCTTGGTTCAAGATAGTTCGGGCATCAGTTCCCAACCTTAGGATCCCTTTTAATATATGTTATGTAATAACCCTAAGAGGATTCGACACCTTCTCAATGATTGCACATGAAATGAAAATGTAACTGAGATGACATGTATATGCAATGAGGAATGTGACATGAGATATGAATGCACTGCTTCTTTTGAAATGCGGATGGAATATATCATCTACTTTACCATAATGTGTAAAACTGACAACTTCATGCATCACAAGATTCAAACGATATTATTTAAAATGTTTGTGTTACTTGTGGAGCTTTCTACAACACAATTCCAATGTTTCATATTCTCCTGATCTTAGGCATAAGTTGACATCTCAAATTTTTCCTTTTTTATTTTTTTTTTTTTTTTATATATAAACAAACCAAACATGTCAAATGAAATCAAACACACAACTTAAATCCTAACTAGACTAGCAATCCTAAAACAAAAAAAACAAAATTTGAAAATCCATACCAAAACCGAAAAATATAATATCAATCTCCTACGACTTAAGGGCTAAAATAGTGCTTTAAAACATGCCCATTAACTGGTAACGTCAGATCCTTCCCTTCTAAAGTTCTCAACCTGAAGGTATTTTTCCCTAGAATTTTTGAAATCTGATAAGGGCCTAACCAAAGACAATCAAATTTTTGATGATTTCCCTTTTCTTCATGTCTTTTATCCCACAATAAGACCAAATCTGAAATTCTGAAGGACTTAATTTTAGCTCTTCTGTCAAACCATATTTTAACAACCTCTTGGTGTTTACTCATGTGAATCATGGCTTCCTCCCTTTTTTCATCGAGGTGCAGTAAATGACTTAGTCTGGCTTCAGTGTGGTTATCTGTTCCCAAGTATTCTTGCATGAAATGTAGGGTTTGCAGCTTCAAGTTTGCAGGAAATATTGGGTCTTGTCCATAGACCAAATGATAGGGTGTGTTTCCTATTGAGTCTTTTATTTTGGTCCTATCTCGCCCAAAGAGCAAACTTTAACTGGTTGTGCCAATCTCGAGGGTTCCTTTCCAATAATTTCTTAATGATATTCAACAAATTTTTGTTTGAGGATTCGGCCAAACCATTTCCTTGAGGGTAATAATTAGATGCAAATTTTAAACTCACTTTATTGTCGTATGCCCAATCTGCAAATTGCGTGGAAACAAAAGCTTTACCATTATCACTAACGATAGAATCGGGCATTCCGAATCTTGTTATGATGTGATCCTCAAGGAATTTTATTACAACGTCTGTAGTGGCATGTTTTGTAGGAACTGCTTCTGTCCACCTTGTACAATAATCTGTAGCTGTTAGTATGAATTTATGGGAATCAGAAGAATTTGGGTTAATAACCCCAATGAAATCTAATCCCCATTGTGCAAATGGTCTCATCTCAACTACAGAGTTGTAATGGCATGGCTGCATTTCTTTCTCTCGTTGGCGGCTACTTGACAAATGTGGCAAGATCGTACATGAGCATGTGCATCTTTAAAAATGTGAGGCCAATAGTATCCTGCTCTCAGGATTTGATGCGCTGTAGCATTTGCCGCACCATGGCCAGTTCCATATTTCCCATGAAATTCCTGCAGAACCTTGGCAGCTTCTTCTTTATTCAGGCATCTCAAGTAGATCCCCTCATGATTTTTCCTATACAGAACACCAGATCTAATCAGATAATTAACAGATTTAAGTCTTAAAGCCCTTCTTTGAGTGGAATTCAAATTGGATGGGCACTTACCATTTAATAGAAAATGTACAATGTCAACATACCAGTCATCTTTAGAAATGTATTCTGCATTTGAATATTGGCATGTCGTTTGTGGATTATTCTCAACAATCGTCTTCACAAGTCCCTGTCCTCGAACTAGTTTCATGGGTTGGATTTCAAGATCAAATTCTTGGATAGTAGAAATCCATTTACCTCTTTTCTCACCTAGCTCGTTCTGTAAAAACATAGTTTTGATAGCAGGGTCAGGCACAATGGCAAAAACTCTGCTGTGCACAATGTAATGTCGAAATTTTTTTACCATTTTAAAGAGTGCGTACATCTGCTTATCGAGGATAGAATACCTCAATTGAGCATCTTTTAAAGGAGCACTTAAAAATGCTATGGGATTTTCTATGCTATCCTCACCTTTTTGGGTCAAGACACTCGCAAAAGAGTGTTTCGATGCGAAAGCATAAATATAGAAAGGTTTAGCATAGTTTGGACTTATGAGGGCAGGGGCTCTGGAAATGGCATCCTTAATGTTTTGAAAGGCCACCCTACTTTCCTCGTTCCATCTGACATCTACATCCTTCTTGAGCATCTTGTTCAACGGTTTGGCTATCTCAGTGAAGCTTGAAATAAACTTCCTCACAAAATTAATTTGCCCGAAGAAAGATCTCAACTCCTTTTTACTACCCGGGAGAGGCAAGTTTTGGATAGCTTCTATCCTTTCTGGGTCAATGGATATACCTTCTTTTGAAATGATGTGACCAAGTAGTCTTCCTTCTGTTACTCCAAAGATGCATTTTTTGGGATTTAAAGAAATTCCATGCTCTCTCGCATCTTTGAAGAACCTTTTTCAAATCCTTGACATGGTCTTCTCTTTTCTTTGAAAATACTGGAATATCATCCACATACACAATGATACACTTGCCTATAAGCCCTTTGAATGCATAGTCCATGGCGCGTTGAAATGTTGCACCAACATTTAACGAGTCCAAACGACATTCTTCCGTAGGCAAATGTCCCCCATTTGGTTGTGAAGGCTGTTTTCATCCTGTCATTGGGATGAATAAGAATTTGGTTATATCCAGAATATCCATCAAGAAAAGACATCATTTCAGATCCATTCACTGTTTGTAAAATTTCATCAATGGATGGCAATGGATAGTTATCCTTTTGAGAGGCCTTGTTAAGATTTCAAAAATCTATACATAGCCTAATCTCTCCGCTCTTCTTTCTTACTGGAACGAGGTTAGCAACCCAGGTTGAGTGCCTAACAGGAAAAATAATCTTTGCTTCCAATAATCTCTTGACCTCCTTTTCTATTAAGGGCTCCAATAGCGGGTTAACAACTCGTTGTCTTTGTCTGAAAGGCTTGGAGTCCGGCTTTAGAGGGATGGTATGTGTAATGACGTTTTGGTTGTATGTTTTCAATTCGTTATAATTCCAAGCAATGCAATCCACGTAGTGTTTTAGTGCATGTATTATATTTTCTCTTTCTTCAGCTGTACATGCCTTTGCGATGTACACTTCCCGTGGATTGTCTGCACTCCCTAGATTAATTAGATCACATGCATCTTTGGGGAGTGGAACCTTTTTTTCTTTTCTGGCCTTGTATCCCATATCGAACATTTTCTCCAATGAAACTATGTCTTTAGGTATTTTGTTGGATTGACATGTAGTTTCACTTTCGTTTTCTCGCTTCTTCTTGCCATCTTTTCTCCTCATCAATCACCTGGTTTTCAAAGATACCCGAGTTCATGACAAATTTGAATATGTGTCTGTCATTTTCAAAAACTTGGAAATTCTTGACATTATCAAGTATCGATGGACAAGGAACTAATTCGATGGAGAACTTTTTACACCTTTTTATATCAACTGGATTTAACATGCCCATGGCGATCGCAAGAGAATCTGCTATGCGATTTCCTTTTCTAGAAATAAGGGCTATATTGAAAGCGTCGAATTCCTCAATGAGGTCCATTACCCTAGTTCTATAAAGGCTCAGTCTCTTATCGCGGCATGTATATTGTCCTTTAATCTGTTTGACTACCAGTTGAGAATCTCCCAATACTTTCAAGCATTTAACCTTTTTGCTCAACGCCAGTTGTAAACCAAAAATCAGTGCTTCATATTCTGCCATGTTGTTCGTGCAAGGAAATTGTAACCTATAGGCAGCAAGTAAAGGTTTACCTCCTGGACAAGTGAGCTCGACTCCGGCTCCTGCTCCCTGTCTAGATTTGGATCCATCAAACCTAAGCAACCATATGAAATCATTTTCCTCAAGAGAGCTACCATGAAATATTTCCCCTTTAGGCTCTTCAGTAGCCTCTTCAACATCAAATGCATAAACCCCCAATTCTGGCTTAGAAAACTGAACTTCATTTGGCTTATTAAATTCTGTTATGATTTCTTTAAGCCTCGGTTCATTTTCTACTCTGATTTGATTTGCAATTCCTTTCCAGGGTAGCCACATATGTGAGCAATCGGTTGAAAAATAGTCGTTCAAAGTTTTCATCCAATCCCTTGCAAGTAGCATTCCATATCTACTTGGGATATTAACAACCAGAATGTCGACCACTTGTTGGACCCTGGGTTCAGAATTTAGTTGAATTTTGACATCATATAGGGTCCCTACCACATTTACCTCAGATCGGTCCAATTGCAAAACCTTGCATTTGGATGAAACAGTCGTAGACCTAGCATTTGACATATCTCTGAAGGCATGAGATTGCTCGTGGCACCCGTGTCTACCAAAAAATTATGCAAATTCTTACCAGCAATTCTCAGAGTCAATAAGAATGGCGGGACATCCCGTCTCTCCTTTCGTAAAATCAAATGGGACTCAACTTCCTTTCCCTTCCATACTTGATTAGGTGAGTCCAGAGCCTTTATCAATGCTTCTTTTTGGCCAGGCAACCTGGCCGCTTCTAAAAATGAAAGGCTTGACTTAGATTTCCTTAAATCCTCCACTATGTCATAGTTTGATTTTTCAAGTTTGACTGTCTTCTGCGTGTCATTAGACATTTCTCTTCTAAGTGGAGGAGGAGGATTATTATCTGCCTTAGTATCCGGAGGAAGGATAGAGTTATTTGGTGGTGTTGATGATGTTTTAGGGGCTTTAGATTTACTTCTCAAATGATATCCGTGATTCCCCTTTCTAAACTCTCGAAAAGCTTGCACCTCCTGTTCCAAAATTTCATCTTCTTCTTCCTCACTCTCACCTTCTTGACGGTATAAAGTTTCCACCACCATAATGTTATCATCTTGATGTTGGGGTGGACCCTCATTTGGCACAAGTTCCAGGTCATCTACTTGGGCTTGGAGACAATGAGTGTATCTAGCGATTTCAGGACAATTCCTCTCATTGTGCTCTTTTGTATTGTGCAATCTGCACCCCTTTTCCCATGCAAAATCGAAAAGATTCAAAAGGGAACTGGATTGACTGGGTCCTGTAGAAGTATCTAGTTGATTGGCAATAGGGGTAGGTACTCCTCCATTGTTTGGCTTTGTGTTCCAATGTCTCCCTCTATTGTTAAAATTTTGATTTGAGTGAGGGGCATGGGACTCATACTTCTATTTTTGAACCATGTCATTACTCACTTTATGAACTATCTTCTTGAGCTCTTCAACATCCGAATAAATCTCTTTCGGTGGAGCTACATTATTGTTAGTTCCCGTTGGGTTTGCATAATTCGTGGGATCTTGATTTAACATTTGAGTCAGATTTTGAGGAATTTGATTCATATATGGATTTACACTTTGGATCGGAGTTGGATTTGGGAAAGGAACTATAGCCCGAGAATTAATTTGGTTGGTTCCTTGCATAGTCGATTGACTATTTTGCAAAAATGCGAGAACGGGTGGAATGGATGTGATCGGTTGGATCGGAATGGGTGCATAGGCAGGTGTTGGTGGATATGGTTGTTGATATGGGAAAGCATTCATGTTTGGCATTTGTGGTGCCATGATCTGATTTACCATGGGAGCTTGACCATATGGAGCATATTGTCCCATCATAGGCATCTGGGGAAACCCATAGCCCTGTGGTGTCATTTGTTGCTCGATGGTCATAGCTTCATTGTAAGCTAAGGCGAGCATGGTGACTTGAGGATTTCGCCTGGCAAACATCGCTGTCATCGGATCCAATGCCCCAAAATAGATTTGTAAAGCTACTATGGGGTCTATGGCAAAATGCCGAACTGCTCTATTATAACATTTTTGGAATCTCTGATTAAAGGTTCTGATTGGTTCACCCTGGCCCCTTTTGCATGTAATAAATTGATTGTAGATGGTTGCGGGATCCAAAGGTGACCTAAACTGATTGACAAAGGCATTCTCCATTTGTGTCCATGAAGTGATCGAACCAGTAGGTAGGCAAATATACCATTCATAGGCCACTGGGTCTAGGCTCATGGGAAAAAGTCTGCAAGCCACATCTTCATGTTGGACTTGCAACCTTATCAGAATGTCCCTATAGGCTTGGATATGCTCCTCTATGGTTCTTGGGCCATCTAGTTTATATTTGGGCAAGAATATTTCTATGTTCTTAGGGATTTCATGGATATCCCCTGCAATATTCAAAGGGATATTATTAGCTCCATACCAAGGAGCTGCTGGAGGTTGGGCCATTTGACTCAGAATTGATGAGGACAACCCTACAAGAGTGGTGGAAATGGTACTCGATGATAGGTACGCTAGTGGCAATTGATACCACCGGTGTAGGTCCGCTCGATGTTCCTAAAGCAGAAAGATCTTTTGTGACAAGGCTATCTGGTAGGTTTACAGCTTGCTTGGTTTTATTTTTTGGAGTACAAGTGAGTGTAAGGTCGTGGAATATGGTTTCCCCAGTTGTTTGGGACCTAGTCGCGATACGGCGCGGTGGGTCCAGCCTGCCTGACGAAACTCTCGATATCTCCAAGAAAACCTGCAACACAAAAAAAATGCTGTGGTTTAGTCGTTAATGAGATTTAAGAAATAATTTCAAAATCGAATAAAAAACACATTACTTCTGTATGAAAATCAAAATAAAGTAAACCAATTCGGCCCTCCTTCTAGCGCCAATCTGTTGAGTGGTATTTTCACCCGATTGTGAAAACACACTCTCCAATAGGATTTGGATTCCAAATCCCCTCTTGCAAAGAAATTAAACCAAGTAACTTCTCCAAGGTCTCCGCTATGTTAGCATTTGGTATAAGTAATGATATTCAATTTGAATGTTTGGAATACCTTAGTGATTGCAAGTAACTGTTAACAAGGGGCACTATGGTTTATTTTACTCTGAAATTATAATGATTTCGATTTCAATGAATTTTCAAGTGTTTTATTTTAATAACAGGAAATTAAACTAAGGTTAATCTCTCGAGAAAATAAAAATGCAGAGAATTTAAGAAAATGAAAATAAAATGCATAGAAACTAAAACTAAAGTACATTTAGAAGGATGCAATCCTATTCGACAAGACCGAAGATATGAGGTTTTCTGCATACAACCTAACCTATTGAACCTGCAAACATGCATAATCCAGATAAGCTAGGTGCTGGTTTCTGGGGTTTTAACTATGGTTTTCAGATTTAGACATTCGCATGAAGCAACCAAGAGAACTTGCATTAAACTTCACCTATAAGCCTAAAAATCTAAAAGGGGAAAGATAAACATTCAATCTTGCATGCAGAAAATAACTCCTTCTTTCTTGCCAATGAGATGCAACTCTCTGTAATTCTGTATTAAAAAGAATGTATCAATTTACAATGACAGAATGTTTCCAGTTTTGTCAAAACCAGAACAAGTGGAGGAAAACGCTCCAAAAGCAGGCCCAGAATGGCTTATCACCCTTAGCTCTGCAACTCTGCCCATAGCGGTTTTTGACCCTTGTACCAATCTGTGCTTCTACTTTTAAACTTTCTGGCAATGCTCCTTGTTTCACTCTGTGACGCTTCACTTCATCTCCTAGGTCGCTTCATTTCATCTTCCTCGCCTCTTCATCATTTTTGACTTTCTGCTCGACGTCGAAACGTTTGATCTTCTCTGTGAACTATAACTATTGATCCTAAAGCATTATCATAGCCCTTACATCTTTGTGCCATGTGTTCTATGCTTTTTTGCATGTTCTATAATGGCCCACTATGAATCATGACAAAAATAGTATGTCGCGATATCGCGACATTTTCTATCTACAGCTTTGTTCCTCTACCTACATCACGAAAACAAGACATGTCACGATATCATGACATTTTTTTGCCAACAGCCTTGTCCGCCTTCATGCACCACAAAAATAAGACATGTCACGAAATCATGACATTTTTATTCTGTTTCAAAAATAACTTCAAATCATGACATTTTTATCTGATGCAACCTATCTGTAAAATCATGACATTTTTCTCTTTTCTATTCAACTTGTCATGAAATCGTGACTTTTTTCTTTCGATCTATGCTTTTGTCACGAAATCGTGACACTTTTCTCTTTCGTATATCTTGCTACTTCTATCGTGAAATCATGACTCTTTTCAATTGTCGCAAAATCGTGACACCTTTTCATTTCATACCATTTCGTTGCTTTCTATCGTGAAATCACGACACTTTTCTCATTCTGTACCACCTTGCTAATTTTTGTCGCAAAATCATGACACTTTTTCATTTCGTACCATCTCGCTACTTTTTTGACACTTTTCATTTTGTACCTCATCCTCATGTCATGAAATCGTGATCATTTTTCATTTCATCCATCTCGCTCTTCGGTCGCGAAATGCGACATGTCACGATATCGTGACAACTTTTCATTGACTCTTCTCTTGCTGCCTTCGACTGATTTCATGACATGTCACGATATCGTGACATTTTTCATTTTGGTGCATCCTACTGATCTATGTCGTGAAAACGTGACATGTCGCGATATCATGACATTTTTCACTTTGTTTTTCTCTCTCTATGAACCACAACATGACATGTCGCGATATCATGACATTTTCTCACCCTACTACATTTTGTTACTCTTGGCCATGAAAATGTGACATGTCACGATATCGTGACACTTTTTTGTTCCACTACACTTCGCTTGTCTGAGCCACAAAAACGTGACCTATCATGATATTGTGACACTTTCTTTTTCTTAGCAGCAACATGTCGCGATATCGTGACACTTTCTTTTTCTTAGCAGCAACATGTCACGATATCATGACACTTTCTTTTTCTTAGTAGCAACACGTCACGATATCATGACACTTTCTTTTTTTAGCCGTGACAGAGCAACATGTCGCGATATCATGACACTTTTTCCTTATGCTATATTTTGCTCTTCCTTTGATTTTTTAGCATCTGGGCCACTGCGGTCTTCTTTGAAAGCATGAAAAAAAGGTGGGTCCCCAATTTTGGGGTGTGTTGTGGATCAGCCACAACAAATGGTGACTTTGCTGTCAAATGCTCCTGAGCATTTTGGTGAGAACCCAACCTGAAATATACAAGCTTAGATACAGGCATTAGCACATAAAGATAAACAAATACCGATAGATCAGAAATACATGAAACATCAGAATCATTAAGTATCAGCTCGGTGTGTGCAATGTGTTTTCATTCCCTATCATTTGAACTTGATCAACATTCCATTGTCAGTTTCACTTATGATTTGTATGCAAGGTTATGAATGATTTGTGCAGGATTTGATGTATGATGAAGATGCTAGAGATATAACAACCTGCTTTACAAAGGCTCAAACCTTCTAATATCATGAACAAACATATTAAAGCTGTCAAACCCTCTTAGGACCAAAATATATGTATACTGAATTAATTTACTAGATCCCAAAGTTGGTTATGTGTCACTACCATCTTGAACCCATGTGCAAGTGTAAGTGAAATCAGAGCTTTGGGGAATAGGATTCCCAACCTAAGCGAGATGGGAATTTAACCCTATCCTTACTACTCTGATCTGGAGTTCATTACCTCATCTTGAACAAAATGATTTAACTTGTTATGGATGAAACTGTCAAGCTAGCCTATCCATATGAGCAATCAGTGGTCTTGCTTTTAGACAAGACATGTTGCCACGCATGAGCATACTTAACCCCATAATCCATGACTTGGCTTCATTCATTCTCTTCTCTTTTTTTTTATTTCTTGGACCTTTGGGATGACTACCCATCCTTGCTAGGGACATGTAGTACGATCCCTCCAATCCAATATTAAGATGAAATGGGAAATATTAATTTTTATTTTTATTTCTTGGACCTTTGGGATGACTACCCATCCTTGCTAGAGGACATGTAGTACGATCCTTCCAATCCAAGATGATAAAATGAAAGATGGAACATATTAATTTTATTTTTGTTTCTTGGACTTTTGGGATGACTACCCATCCTTTGCAGAGGACATGTAGTACGATCCTTCCCATCCAAGTTTTATGATAAAATGAAAGATGGAAGCTTTGGGGAATCGGATTCTCAACCTAGGTGAGATGAGAATTATGCCCTATCCTTACTACTCCATGAAGGTCAAATCAGAGCTTTGGGGAATTGGATCCTCAACCTAAGTGAGATGAGGATTTAATCCTATCCTTACTACTATGATTTTAGGCTTTAAGCATTATGGGAGTGGTAAAAACCACTATTTTAAGGATTATGTTGCATGATAGGATAGACATGAAATATTCTTTTCACCTCACCTTTTCTTCCAAGTATGGTTTTGACCATTTTGCTCAAGATTCTCTTTAATATGCATAGAACGTGCTTGGTTCAAGATAGTTCGGGCATCAGTTCCCAACCTTAGGATCCTTTTAATATATGTTATGTAATAACCCTAAGAGGATTCGACACCTTCTCAATGATTGCACATGAAATGAAAATGTAACTGAGATGACATGTATATGCAATGCGGAATGTGACATGAGATATGAATGCACTGCTTCTTTTGAAATGTGGATGGAATATATCATCTACTTTACCATAATGTGTAAAACTGACAACTTCATGCATCACAAGATTCATGCATCACAAGATTCAAACGATATTATTTAAAATGTTTGTGTTACTTGTGGAGCTTTCTACAACACAATTCCAATGTTTCATATTCTCCTGATCTTAGGCATAAGTTGACATCTCAATTTTTTCCTTCTTTTTTTTTTTTTTTATATATAAACAAACCAAACATGTCAAATGAAATCAAACACACAACTTAAATCCTAACTAGACTAGCAATCCTAAAACAAAAAAAACAAAATTTGAAAATCCATACCAAAACCGAAAAATATAATATCAATCTCCTACGACTTAAGGGCTAAAATAGTGCTTTAAAACATGCCCATTAACTGGTAACGTCAGATCCTTCCCTTCTAAAGTTCTCAACCTGAAGGTATTTTTCCCTAGAATTTCTGAAATCTGATAAGGGCCTAACCAAAGACAATCAAATTTTTGATGATTTCCCTTTTCTTCATGTCTTTTATCCCACAGTAAGACCAAATCTGAAATTCGAAGGACTTAATTTTAGCTCTTCTGTCAAACCATATTTTAACAACCTCTTGGTGTTTACTCATGTGAATCATGGCTTCCTCCCTTTTTTCATCGAGGTGCAGTAAATGACTTAGTCTGGCTTCAATGTGGTTATCTGTTCCCAAGTATTCTTGCATGAAATGTAGGGTTTGCAGCTTCAAGTTTGCAGGAAAGATTGGGTCTTGTCCATAGACCAAATGATAGGGTGTGTTTCCTATTGAGTCTTTTATTCTGGTCCTATCTGCCCAAAGAGCAAACTTTAACTGGCTGTGCCAATCTCGAGGGTTCCTTTCCAGTAATTTCTTAATGATATTCAACAAATTTTTGTTTGAGGATTCGGCCAAACCATTTCCTTGAGGGTAATAATTAGATGCAAATTTTAAACTCACTTTATTGTCGTATGCCCAATCTGCAAATTGCGTGGAAACAAAAGCTTTACCATTATCACTAACGATAGAATCGGGCATTCCAAATCTTGTTATGATGTGATCCTCAAGGAATTTTATTACAACGTCTGTAGTGGCATGTTTTGTAGGAACTGCTTCTGTCCACCTTGTACAATAATCTGTAGCTGTTAGTATGAATTTATGGGAATCAGAAGAATTTGGGTTAATAACCCCAATGAAATCTAATCCCCATTGTGCAAATGGTCTCATCTCAACTACAGGTTGTAATGGCATGGCTGCATTTCTTTCTCTGTTGGCAGCTACTTGACAAATGTGGCAAGATCGTACATGAGCGTGTGCATCTTTAAAAATGTGAGGCCAATAGTATCCTGCTCTCAGGATTTGATGCACTGTAGCATTTGCCGCACCATGGCCAGTTCCATATTTCCCATGAAATTCCTGTAGAACCTTGGCGGCTTCTTCTTTATTCAGACATCTCAAGTAGATCCCCTCATGATTTTTCCTGTACAGAACACCGGATCTAATCAGATAATTAACAGATTTAAGTCTTAAAGCCCTTCTTTGAGTGGAATTCAAATTGGATGGGCACTTACCATTTAATAGAAAATGTACAATGTCAACATACCAGTCATCTTTAGAAATGTATTCTGCATTTGAATATTGGCATGTCGTTTGTGGATTATTCTCAGCAATCATCTTCACAAGTCCCTATCCTCGAACTAGTTTCATGGGTTGGATTTCAAGATCAAATTCTTGGATAGTAGAAATCCATTTACCTCTTTTCTCACCTAGCTCATTCTGTAAAAACATAGTTTTGATAGCAGGGTCAGGCACAATGGCAAAAACTCTGTTGTGCACAATGTAATGTCAGAATTTTTTTACCATTTTAAAGAGTGCGTACATCTGCTTATCGAGGATAGAATACCTCAATTGAGCATCTTTTAAAGGAGCACTTAAAAATGCTATGGGATTTTCTGCGCTATCCTCACCTTTCTGGGTCAAGACACTCGCAAAAGAGTGTTTCGATGCGAAAGCATAAATATAGAAAGGTTTAGCATAGTTTGGACTTATGAGGGCAGGGGCTCTGGAAATGGCATCCTTAATGTTTTGAAAGGCCACCCTACTTTCCTCGTTCCATTTGACATCTACATCCTTCTTGAGCATCTTGTTCAACGGTTTGGCTATCTCAAGCGAAGCTTGAAATAAACTTCCTCACAAAATTAATTTGCCCGAAGAAAGATCTCAACTCCTTTTTACTACCCGGGAGAGGCAAGTTTTGGATAGCTTCTATCCTTTCTGGGTCAATGGATATACCTTCTTTTGAAATGATGTGACCAAGTAGTCTTCCTTTTGTTACTCCAAAGATGCATTTTTTGGGATTTAAAGAAATTCCATGCTCTCTGCATCTTTGAAGAACTTTTTTCAAATCCTTGACATGGTCTTCTCTTTTCTTTGAAAATATTGGAATATCATCCACATACACAATGATACACTTGCCTATAAGCCCTTTGAATGCATAGTCCATGGCGCATTGAAATGTTGCACCAACATTTAACGAGTCCAAACGACATTCTTCTGTAGGCAAATGTCCCCCATTTGGTTGTGAAGGCTGTTTTCATCCTGTCATTGGGATGAATAAGAATTTGGTTATATCCAGAATATCCATCAAGAAAAGACATCATTTCAGATCCATTCACTGTTTGTAAAATTTCATCAATGGATGGCAATGGATAGTTATCCTTTTGAGAGGCCTTGTTAAGATTTCAAAAATCTATACATAGCCTAATCTCTCCGCTCTTCTTTCTTACTGGAACGAGGTTAGCAACCCAGGTTGAGTGCCTAACAGGAAAAATAATCTTTGCTTCCAATAATCTCTTGACCTCCTTTTCTATTAAGGGCTCCAATAGCGGGTTAACAACTCGTTGTCTTTGTCTGAAAGGCTTGGAGTCCGGATTTAGAGGGATGGTATGTGTAATGACATTTTGGTTGTATGTTTTCAATTCGTTATAATTCCAAGCAATGCAATCCACGTAGTGTTTTAGTGCATGTATTATATTTTCTCTTTCTTCAGTTGTACATGCCTTTGCGATGTACACTTCCCGTGGATTGTCTGCACTCCCTAGATTAATTAGATCACATGCATCTTTGGGGAGTGGAACCTTTTTTTCTTTTCTAGCCTTGTATCCCATATCGAACATTTTCTCCAATGAAACTATGTCTTTAGGTATTTTGTTGGATTGACATGTAGTTTCACTTTCGTTTTCTGCTTCTTCTTGCCATCTTTGCTCCTCATCAATCACCTGGTTTTCAAAAATACCTGAGTTCATGACAAATTTGAATATGTGTCTATCATTTTCAAAAACTTGGAAATTCTTGACATTATCAGGTATCGATGGACAAGGAACTAATTCGATGGAGAACTTTTTACACCTTTTTATATCAACTGGATTTAACATGCCCGTGACGACTACAAGAGAATCTGCTATGCGATTTCCTTTTCTAGAAATAAGGGCTATATTGAAAGCGTCAAATTCCTCAATGAGGTCCATTACCCTAGTTCTATAAAGGCTCAGTCTCTTATCGCGGCATGTATATTGTCCTTTAATCTGTTTGACTACCAGTTCAGAATCTCCCAATACTTTCAAGCATTTAACCTTTTTGCTCAACGCCAGTTGTAAACCAAAAATTAGTGCTTCATATTCTGCCATGTTGTTCATGCAAGGAAATTGCAACCTATAGGCAGCAAATAATGGTTTACTTCCTGGGCAAGTGAGCTCGACTCCGGCTCCTGCTCCCTGTTTGGATTTGGATCCATCAAACCTAAGCAACCATATGAAATCATTTCCCTCAAGAGAGCTACCATGAAATGTTTCCCTTTTAGGCTCTTCGGTAGCCTCTTCAACATCAAATGCATAAACCCCCAACTCTGGCTCAGAAAACTGAACTTCATTTGGCTTATTAAATTCAGTTATGATTTCCTTAAGCCTCGGTTCATTTTCTACTCTGATTTGATTCGCGATTCCTTTCCAGGGTAGCCACATATGTGAGCAATCGGTTGAAAAATAGCCATTCAAAGTTTTCATCCAATCCCTTGCAAGTAGCATTCCATATCTACTTGGGATATTAACAACCAAAATGTCGACCACTTGTTGGACCCTGGGTTCAGAATTTAGTTGAATTTTGACATCATATAGGGTCCCTACCACATTTACCTCTGATCGGTCCAATTGCAAAACCTTGCATTTGGATGAAACAGGCTGTAGGCCTAGCATTTGACATATCTCTGAAGGCATGAGATTGCTCGTGGCACCCGTGTCCACCAAACAATTATGCAAATTCTTACCAGCAATTCTCAGAGTCAATAAGAATGGCGGGACATCCCGTCTCTCCTTTCATAAAATCAAATGGGACTCAACTTCCCTTCCCTTCCACACTTGATTAGGTGAGTTCAGAGCCTTTATCAATGCTTCTTTTTGGCCAGGAAATCTGGCCGCTTCTAAGAATGAAAGGCTTGATTTAGACTTCCTTAAATCCTCCACTATGTCATAGTTTGATTTTTCAAGTTTGATCTGTCTTCTGCGTGTCATTAGACATTTCTCTTCTAAGTGGAGGAGGAGGATTATTATCTGCCTTAGTATCCGGAGGAAGGATAGAGTTATTTGGTGGTGTTGATGATGTTTTAGGGGCTTTAGATTTACTTCTCAAATGATATCCGTGATTCCCCTTTCTAAACTCTCAAAAAGCTTGCACCTCCTGTTCCAAAATTTCATCTTCTTCTTCCTCACTCTCACCTTCTTGACGGTATAAAGTTTCCACCACCATAATGTTATCATCTTGATGTTGGGGTGGACCCTCATTTGGCACAAGTTCTAGGTCATCTACTTGGGCTTGGAGACAATGAGTGTATCTAGCGATTTCAGGACAATTCCTCTCATTGTGCTCCTTTGTATTGTGCAATCTGCACCCCTTTTCCCATGCAAAATCGAAAAGATTCAAAAGGGAACTGGATTGACTGGGTCCTACAGAAGTATCTAGTTGATTGGCAATAGGGGCAGGTACTCCTCCATTGTTTGGCTTCGTGTTCCAATGTCTCCCTCTATTGTTAAAATTTTGATTTGAGTGAGGGGCATGGGACTCATACTTCTATTTTTGAACCATGTCATTACTCAGTTTATGAACTATCTTCTTGAGCTCTTCAACATCCGAATAAATCTCTTTCGGTGGAGCTACATTATTGTTAGTTCCCGTTGGGTTTGCATAATTCGTGGGATCTTGATTTAACATTTGAGTCAGATTTTGAGGAATTTGATTCATATATGGATTTACACTTTGGATCGGAGTTGGATTTGGGAAAGGAACTATAGCCCGAGAATTAATTTGGTTGGTTCCTTGCATAGTCGATTGACTATTTTGCAAAAATGCGAGAACGGGTGGAATGGATGTGATCGGTTGGATCGGAATGGGTGCATAGGCAGGTGTTGGTGGATATGGTTGTTGATATGGGAAAGCATTCATGTTTGGCATTTGTGGTGCCATGATCTGATTTGCCATGGGAGCTTGACCATATGGAGCATATTGTCCCATCATAGGCATCTGGGGAAACCCATAGCCCTGTGGTGTCATTTGCTGCTCGATGGTCATAGCTTCATTGTAAGCTAAGGCGAGCATGGTGACTTGAGGATTTCTCCTGGCAAACATTGCTTGTCATCGGATCCAATGCCCCAAAATAGATTTGTAAAGCTACTGCGGGGTCTATGGCAAAATGCCGAACTGCTCTATTATAACATTTTTGGAATCTCTGATTAAAGGTTCTGATTGGTTCACCCTGGCCCCTTTTGCATGTAATAAATTGATTGTAGATGGTTGCGGGATCCAAAGGTGACCTAAACTGATTGACAAAGGCATTCTCCATTTGTGTCCATGAAGTGATCGAGCCAGTAGGTAGGCAAATATACCATTCATAGGCCACTGGGTCTAGGCTCATGGGAAAAAGTCTGCAAGCCACATCTTCATGTTGGACTTGCAACCTTATCAAAACATCCCTATAGGCTTGGATATGCTCCTCTGCGGTCCTTGGGCCATCTGGTTTATATTTGGGCAAGAATATTTCTATGTTCTTAGGGATTTCATGGATATCCCCTACAATATTCAAAGGGATATTATTAGCTCCGTACCAAGGAGCTGCTGGAGGTTGGGCCATTTGACTCAGAATTGATGAGGACAACCCTACAAGAGCGGTGGAAATGGTACTGATGATAGGTACGCTAGTGGCAATTGATACCACCGGTGTAGGTCCGCTCGATGTTCCTGAAGCAGAAAGATCTTTTGTGACAAGGCTATCTGGTAGGTTTACAGCTTGCTTGGTTTTATTTTTTGGAGTACAAGTGAGTGTAAGGTCATGGAATATGGTTTCCCTAGTTTTTTGGGACCTAGTCGTGATATGGCGCGGTGGGTCCAGCTTGCTTGACGAAACTCTCGATATCTCCAAGAAAACCTGCAACACAAAAAAAATGCTGTGGTTTAGTCGTTAATGAGATTTAAGAAATAATTTCAAAATCGAATAAAAAAACACATTACTTCTGTATGAAAATCAAAATAAAGTAAACCAATTCGGCCCTCCTTCTAGCGCCAATCTGTTGAGTGGTATTTTCACCCGATTGTGAAAACACACTCTCCAATAGGATTTGGATTCCAAATCCCCTCTTGCAAAGAAATTAAACAACTTCTCCAAGGTCTCCGCTATGTTAGCATTTGGTATAAGTGCTGATATTCAATGTGAATGTTCGGAATACCTTAGTGGTTGCAAGAAACTGTTAACAAGGGGCACTATGGTTTATTTTACTCTAAAATTATAATGATTTCGATTTCGATAAATTTTCAAGTGTTTTATTTTAATAACTGGAAATTAAACTAAGGTTAATCTCTCGAGAAAATAAAAAATGTAGAGAATTTAAGAAAATGAAAATAAAATGCATAGAAGCTAAAACTAAAGTACATTTAGAAGGTTGCAATCCTATTCGACAAAACCGAAGATATGAGGTTTTCTGCATACAACCTAACCTATTGAACCTACAAACATGCATAATCCAGATAAGCTAAGTGTTGGTTTCTAGGGTTTTAACTATGGTTTTCAGATTTAGACATTCGCATGAAGCAACCAAGATAACTTGCATTAAACTCCATCTATAAGCCTAAAAATCTGAAAGGGGAAAGATAAACATTCAATCTTGCATGCAGAAAATAACTCCTTCTTTCTTGCCAATGAGATGCAACTCTCTGTAATTCTGTATTAAAAAGAATGTATCAGTTTACAATGACAGAATGTTTCTAGTTTTGACAAAACCAGAACAAGTGGAGGAAAACGCTCCAAAAGCAGGCCCAGAATGGCTTATCACCTTCAGCTCTGCAACTCTACCCGTAACGGTTTTCGACCCTTGTACCAATCTGTGCTTCTGCTTTTAAACTTTCTGGCCATGCTCTCTGTTTTGCTTTGTGACGCTTCGCTTCATCTCCCAGGTCGCTTCATTTCATCTTCCCGCCTCTTCATCATTTTTGACTTTTTGCTCGATGTCGAAACATTTGATCTTCTCTGTGAACTATAACTGTCGATCCTGAAGCGTTATCATAGCCCTGACATCTTTGTGCCATGTGTTCTACGCTTTTTTGCATGTTCTATAATGGCCCGCTATGAATCGTGACAAAAATCATGTCACGATATCATGACATTTTCTATCTACAGCTTTGTTCCTCTACCTGCATCACGAAAATAAGACATGTCACGATATCACGACATTTTTCTATCAATAGCCTTGTTCGTCTTCATGCACCATGAAAATGAGACATGTCATGATATCGTGACATTTTTATGTCAACAACCTTGTCTACCTTCATGCACCGCGAAAATGAGACATGTCACGAAATCGTGACATTTTTTATGTCAACAGCCAAGCAAATGCAACCTGTCATGAAATCGCAATGTTTTTCTATTTCGGGCTATGTAGATGCAACCTATCGTGAAATCGTGACGTTTTTCTCTTTCGGGCTGTCTAGATGCAACTTGTCATGAAATCGTGACGCTTTTCTCTTTCGGGTTGTCTCGCTGCTTTCTGTCATGAAATCGCGATGCTTTTTCATTCTTACCATCTCGCTGCTTTCTATCGCGAAATCGTGACACTTTTTCATTTTGTACCATCTTGCTACTTTCTATCGCGAAATCGTGACACTTTTTCATTTCGTACCATCTCATTGCTTTCTGTCATGAAATCGTGACACTTTTTCATTTCGTACCATCTCATTGCTTTCTGTCACGAAATCGTGACACTTTTTCATTTTGTACCACCTCACTGCTTTCTATCACAAAATTGTGACACTTTTTCATTTCGTACCACCTCGCTGCTTTAGGTCGCGAAATGGCGACATGTCATGATATCGCGACAACTTTTGCATTGACTCTTCTCTTGCTGCCTTCGACCATGATTTCATGACATGTCGCGATATCATGACATTTTTCCATTTTGGTGCATCCTACTGATCTGGGCCGTGAAAACATGACATGTCGCGATATCATGACATTTTTCACTTTGTCTTTCTCTCTCCTCTATGAACCGTGATTTCATAGCATGTCGTGAAATCGTGACATTTTCTCACCCTACTGCATTTTGTTACTCTTGGCCGTGAAAATGCGACATGTCGCGAAATCGTGACACTTTTCTATTCCACTGCACTTCGCTTGTCTGAGCCATGAAAACGTGACCTATCGTGATATCGCGACACTTTATTTTTCTTAGCAGCAACACGTCGCGATATCACGACACTTTATTTTTCTTAGCAGCAACACATTGCGATATCGTGATACTTTCTTTTTCTTAGCAGCAACACGTCGCGATATCATGATGCTTTTTTTTCTTAGCCGCGACAGAGCAACACATCACGATATCGCGACACTTTTTCCTTATGCTGTATTTTGCTCTTCCTTTGATTTTTTAGCATCTGGGCCACTATGGTCTTCTTTGAAAGCATGCAAAAAAAGGTGGGTCCCCAATTTTGGGGTGTGTTGTGGATCAGCCACAACACATCCCTTGCTCATGGGAATGTAGACCTTGAACCTGCCAATTGAACATGTTAAAGCAACAAGCTAGAAACTCCTCCATATTAGGTATGATGGCATGTCTAGGCTCTTTTGGTTCTTTGGGTGGGTTTGATCCAGTTGAGCAATCCAACCCCCCATAAACAAATTTAATGCTATTTGGAGTTGCGCTCATGTCATAAACAACACCTATGGATAAATAATGGTCTCGAGAATGTCCAAAATCCGTGTCTATGGGAATGGCTAAGGGTGTGATGGTGACGTCTTGCACCACGTATTCACATTTAATAGGATTGGTGATGTGGACTTTGATTTGGGCTAATGTGGTTGATGATGAGAACTCAGAGGGTTATGGGTTAGTTGTGGATGGTGGTGAATTAAATATTTCACAGTCTGAAAGTTTGACTTGTGAAACATTGCCTGATGGAGTGGGGTTGGATGGCGGTGTGATATTATAAGGTGATATATGGGGTAATGATGAAATGAAATAAATGGTTATAGAAGAAGGGATGGATGTGGTGGATGATGTGTTAACAGTAGACTGATTGTGACCACATGTACAAGAATAAGTGGATGTTTGAAGAGGGGTTGTGATGGGTAGTTCCTCTAGGATGGGAGTCTTAGCAAAAGATGTTGGGTTAGAAGAAGGTGGATTAAGAGATGATGTGGATGGATTCGATGATGGTGCCAATAATAAATGGGTGGAAGGTAACATGGACTCATAAATATTTGAAGTGAAAGTACAATACTTAAAAGGTTCGACATCCACAGGGATGCAATGGACCTGTCCATCATGAACATATTTCAAGCATTGGTAGAGAATTCAAGGAACACATTTCATTTCCCTCATCCAAGGTCTAACAAGGAGTATATTATACACCATGGATCCTTCTAATATGTGAAACATTGTGTGCAACGTTCTGACCCCTACTTATATGGGTAAAATAATAGTGCCAACTATGGTACACAAAGCATCGTTAAATTCTTTGAGGGTGAATGATGATTTGGAAATGTGGGATGGAGGTAATTTAAGGTGACTAAGGGCAGAGGTAGTAATGATATTGATGGATGATATGGTATTGATTAGGACTCTTTTGAATGGCGTTCTGTCTATTAATACCATTATGTGTAATGGAGGGTCTACTGATTCTGAAATCATTGACTTTATCTCAAAGTCATAGAAGTGATTGATGGCTCCATACACATCCTAAAAATCCCTACAAAGTTATTAAAGCATTAGAGTCTTGGGATTCTAACTCAATTGACTTGAGTATTTCCATTAAAGTGTATCTATGCCTAGGGCATTGTTAGATAAGCTCATACACAGAAAGCTTGGTTGACACCATTTTCAAACTAGTGTTTAACCGACTGGTTAAGGTTACCGCTAACCTTATTGGCTGAAGGATGGGCTGATTGGATGGCTTGGATAGATTGATTTGTGGAGATGGATTTGGCAATGTTTGTATGGGGGTGTATTTGAATGTTGTTGAGTATTTTGTTGATTTTATCATTACCCTCTAGTGATCACATGGACTATTCCTACAAATTTTTGATATTGTTGGACATGATTTACTTGATTAGGATGTGCATGTTAATTATTACCTCCTATATTATGTTGGACCTACCCATGGTTAGGTAGAGGTGTCTGATATATGTCCAAATTTTAGTTTTGTGGATCTAAGGAGTTATCCATGTTAATGGCCCCTAGGTCTATGAGGTCTTGCACTATGTTCTTGAAAACATGGCAAGAGTTAATATCATGCCCATTTTGCCTATGGTATGGGAAAATAAAGTGTTGTCTATAAATTTTAGGCTTTTTAGTGGGGTCATCGAGCCTAATTTCTGGTAGGGCTAATTTATTAGTCTCATACAACCTTAAAAATATGGATGAATACGACTCCGCTAAAGGAGTGTATTAACATTGGTATCGATTGTATTGGCGGTGGGTAGGTTGTTCCAGAGTTGGCACTATGTTTTGTACTATTGGTGCTTGTGTTACTAATGGGATCACATGATAGCTAATTTTTTTTTGTAGTGTATTTTGAGCCACTACGAGCTGGCTAATCGCCACTTTATTGACTTGATTAGCTATGTTAGTCGTTGAGGCTTGTGTTGATTTAGTTTGACCGAATTGATTATTTTGATATTGTCCCTTATTTTGCCATTCCTTTTTCTTAGGATTAATGAAATATTCTTGTATTTTTATCTCCTCAATGACACTAGCCTGTGCTAAAGCTTCCTCAAATGTTCTATAAGTGTTTAGTTGTAGCATCCAAGAGATGGGTTTTAAGCAACTCTTGGTAAAAAGTTTTATAATTTCTTCCATTGGTAGGGAGAATGGAAAATTTGTTATGACTACTATCCAATGATTTCCAAAGTCATAGATAGGTTCATCATCCCATTGTTTCAAATAATATATGTCTGATAATGATACCTTCTTTCTAATATTAAGAGCGAAACATTCAAATAATAGGTCCATTATTTGGTCAAAAGTATAAATACTATGTGTAGGCAATTGATTTTACCATTCTATGGCATCTACCCCTAATGTTTGAGGAAACGTTCAAAGCATAAGAGCATTATCATTGTTAATCCAAAAACATGCATGAAAAAATGAACTAACATGCTCCTTGGGATCCTCAGTTCCTCTAAACTTGTCAAATTTTGGTACCATAAAATGTTTCAAATTTGGTGGTGATGGTATCGAAGGGTGGATTGGTTGATGGATCAATTGGCTTAAGCTGAGATTTTGGCTCATTATTCTTGGTGAGTTTTGCATCAACTGATCAATTTGCTTTTGTATTACCTCGAATCTAAAATCTTCTGCTGGAATGTGAGTACCATGGATTATGTGGTTATTGGTTGATGGGTTGTATGGTATATGTTGGGGTGTGACCAACATGGTATTATGAAATAAGTTTGGTTGGTTATGGGGTGAATATTGATGGTTAAAATATGGTGATGATTTGTGAGGAGGTTGGTGGAAGAATGGATTGTGTGGTTGGTTGGTAGCAATGGTAATTGGTGTGTTTGATGTGTGGACCTGCGATGGATTTGGGATGGAGACTATTGAATATTGGGGAACCCATGCTAGATTTTTATTGGTGGGTGGAGGTTTATTTGGAACTTCTTGGATCATAGGTTCTATTTGAGTCGATTTTTTTCCTTTTGTTTGTTGTGAAAGCAACTTATTTATGATCCCTAATGTATCTATGAGTTCCTGATTTTATAAGGTGTCAAAGGATGTGGTTATGGCTAGATGAGATGATGGAAGGATGGATGATGATGGATGAGAGGGCATGGGCATTGTGGCTAGGTGATATGATTGAGGGATGGATGATGATGGATGAGAGGACATGGGCATGGAGCAAGTTGCATTTGATGTGATAACTTGTGAGGCAGCATTAACATACTCCTCATATAATGGGTTGGAATAGATGGATGTGGGGTAAGTTTTTGGAACACTTAGATGTTGTTGTGGTTGGATCGTGGAAGAAGGTATACCATATTCGTAACCTGAATTATAATTTTATTGGGTAAGGTGAATGATAGCCAATTTAGGTTCTTCAAATCCCTCTTGGTTAAGGGGTTCTAAGACATAGTTGGAGGACTTGTAGATGGCCCTCACTTTGTCCATGTCTATGTGGTTGGTGGTTGTTTCCACATTGTGTGGAAGGTATCCTACTTAGGGTAGGGATGGATATGACAATCCAGATGAAGTAGTCTGAACCATGCTAGATAGTTTG
The DNA here is from genome assembly GCA_028583015.1 of Wollemia nobilis. Taxonomy (NCBI): domain Eukaryota; kingdom Viridiplantae; phylum Streptophyta; class Pinopsida; order Araucariales; family Araucariaceae; genus Wollemia; species Wollemia nobilis. The sequence goes on from JAQPPZ010017095.1 coordinate 9,493,311, forward strand.
GCTACCGAAGTAGTGGGAGGATGGGATATTTTTTCCATTAAACAATTTTGGTTTATTACTTTCTTTTGCTCTCTCATTAGTACCATATAGTATTTGAACCAAAAATTTAAAGCTTATCAAAATCACACAAACCGAAATTTTTTTTCAGAAATTAAAGTAAATAAAATAATCAATCCTAGGTTTTACCATGTGTGGCTTACCTCATTCATTAATTATTTTCTTTCATTAATGTGAGATTATATTTTTAGAATTATAGGCTTATGCGTTTTGATGTAACTTAATCTTGCTTATAGAAAACAAAGGTAAAAAGCTATGGCTAGTTGGGGCAATGAGATTCTTGTTGGTAATGACCTCCTATAAGATTTCTTTGGGGTAATCCTATGGTTTCCAGGGTAGATATTTGTGGATGGAAATAATTTCCACCATCACCAAATCTCAAGCAATGGCTGGTGATGAAATCCAACCACTACTGTTAAAAAGTGAATCGTGTAAGTGTGTCTGATTAATTTTATTAGATTTCTTGTTCTATATGGTGTGCAAAAAATATTAAATATTACTAACTTTACTAATCAAAATCAGAAGCCAACACAAAGACACAAATTTCACCTAAAGAGTGTAGAGTACACCCTTAAAATCCCCTGCCTACAAGTGATTAAAATCATAAGAGCAACTGGAGGGTTCACCCACCTCTCTACCAAAGTGGCAAGCCTAGGGCAGGATTAATTTATGCATCAAGGTGTTGTTCCTATTTAGATATGTAAAATTTAAGTTATATTTAACTCTTAAATACAAAAATCTAGGATGCTTTTCTATTTCATATTCACTCAAAATGCAAACAATCGCCAAGATCTACAATTTTAGAACAAGAAATGAATTTTGTGCACACAAACCCTAAATGTAAATTGATAAGGATTATTTCCCAGATTAATTAGTGTTAAGTTCTTTTTATAACCCAGAAACAACGAAAATCTATAGAAAAATACAGAATATGTAAACTGCAAAATGACCCATTAGGGTTATGGGACTTACTTGGAAGCCTTAGCTCTGCTCCAAATCACTACTAGGCACAACTGGGTTCCTGTATAGGCACAATAGAGTGCCTGCATAGGTGTGATAGAGTGCCTACATAAACTTTAAAAAGTGCACCAAAATGCTACAAAAACCCTAGCAGCAAAATCAATAACTTTTGTGCTTCTAAAAATCCTTGCAATAGACAAAAAAATAAGTTAGAAAAGTAAATAAATTTAAATAATGAAACCCTTTTTGTGTCCCACTGTGATCCCCATTTTTAGAGACAAGGACATGACACTTAAAAAATAAAGAAAGCAAATAACCTGAAGAAACACAAGATTGCAAAAAAAGATAAATTTATTTAAAATACAGGTGGAGCTACTAAACACCTTTTGATACAATTTGTACTCAATGAGTATTTTATACAAAGATGTACAATCTGCTAGGGTTATCTGGAACCCTAGCTACAATAATGAAGTGTCTTCAAATGGTGTGTCTTACTCCCAACAAGGTGAGTGGGCTTTAACTATCGCTATGTTCGGGCCACTCTGACTTCAATAGTCTTCTAATGCTCTTTTGATCGATGTTGTCCAATATTACACACACATAAAACAATAAAGTTATTAGTAAACAAGAGGAGGGTTCCACAATGTGAACCCTCAAAAATGAAAACCAAAACCCTAGATCTTATGTAAACTATATATGTAAAATACAATAACAATGAATGATAACCAAAATGTAGGTTTACCTTTCTTGTTGTGATATCTTTCTTTGTTTTTGTAGATTTGATGGTAAATGGCATGGTGTAGAAGACTCTTATTCGTGCTTTGGTGATTGCATTAGGTTTTGGTGTGCACATGGCAAGCTTTTGTAGTGAGCTTCACAGGCTCTGGTGTGCACCTACAAAATGGCAAGATATGGTGAGGCCTAGAAAGCTTATGTTGTGAGATTTGTAGACTCTGGAATGCACCTACAGAATGACAAGCTTTGGTGATCATTTGACAAGATTATTCAATGAGCTTGGAAAGCTCGATATGGCACCTGCGGGTAAGGGTAAATCTATAGAAGTAGATCACGAGGGTGTGGAGGATGCGGTAGATGGGGTATGATGGAAGCAATGGAAAATGGTTTGGGAATAGATGCAGGGATGGCTGGAATAGTTGAAGTCCTATGGCCAGCTAGGGCTTTGGATTTTCAGGGCTCTATCACTTTCTGCTTCACTAGGGCTTCACCAATGACTTCTTTAGAATGCACACTTCAATATCAGGATTCTAGGGTTCTAGGGTTTGATCATTTTCAAATGCCCTTACTTATAATTCAACCACAAGATTTCTTAGGGTTTTAGCTCAATGCTTTAGATCGTGTGGCTAAGATTAAATCAAATCCTAGGACAAAGATTGTACTTTAAGTGTGGCATGTATTAATGAATATGGACGATGGAGATTAGATTGTATCATATAGTTGTTGTCAATTAGGTTTATAAGTACATATTTTATAATAAATATATTATAATATAATATAAAATATTATTTTAATAAAATAATATAAAATAATATTAAAATAAGACCAATTGGGTTAGGAAATGACGAGAAAGGTGGGATTGGGCTAAATAATTGGTGGGAAAGATGTAATTGGGCCAGTAATTGGCGGGAAAGGTGTAATTGGGCAAAATAATTAGTGGGAAAGGTGTATGGTGGACAAGTGGGTGGTGGGATGGTTAGGATGGAGTGTTAATGGTTGCAATTTGGTGTCTACAAATTATATATTTTCTAAATAAAAATATCCTTCACATATAAGGTTGACCCTCTTGTCTACTTTGAATGCATAGTATAGCTACCTACACTTATGAGATATAGGATTTGAACCAAGACATTAAATCCACGTGATTTGCTTTAAAGAAATAACCAGTGTGGCATTAATGCTCCATGCTTTAAATTTTATCCAATGGAAGATTGATTGTTGACATAACTACCATAGTGGGAAGGCCTACTATTTTAAAGTAGTTTACAACCTTTCTTGCATCCAATCGATAAGGTCACATGAATACTTGGTTCCTATAAATAAATCCCAACCATTATATTCACACACCTACCATGAATATCCCCCTATTACACTTTTAGATTTATCACACATCCTTTAGGTTTCATCCTTTGTGGTCTTATAAGCAACTATCTTGCAACAAATTTTAGGGAACACCTCCCTAGGGAGGGATTCATACATATTCATTATCAATTTTGATTGCTTATTTAGATACAATGTTCCTTAATAAATTACCTTGTAACACAATAAAATAGAATTCTTTTGATTAAGGGAAGTACAACATTTTTTGAAGACCTTGATATGACCAATGTGAACTTAATTTTTCTTTGAAAACACTATTAAATCATCTAGATAGACCATAATAATATTTATATATTTATTTAAATATATAATACATTTCCCTCTAGAAGGTATCACCAACATCAATTACCCCAAAAGGAATTGTTCTATAAGGAAACTTTCCCATGGAGTTATGAGAAGAAGGTATTTATCATTTTTTCATGCTTGATTTAAAATTTAAAAATATACATAGAGCCTAATTTATCCATTATTTTTCTAATGAGAAAAATGTTGGCAATCCACCTTCTTCTTAACCACTTCTTAAATTTTTGGGTTGAATCTACACTTTTTAATGAAAGGTTTTAACATATTTCTTTAATGGGATTACATGACATAATTTTCCCAACATATTTATTTTATATCATCATATGACCAAATAAATATATTCTAATTTTTTTTAATAAAGAGATGTGCTTATGTGTTTCTTTGATTGTACAATATTTTCTTAACAAGACATATTTAGGTTGTTCCTTTTTTCCAATATTTACCTATTCATAATTTTGAGTAGTGGGAAACCTACCTCTATTGGAATATTTGGTGCTTAAGATCATTGTATAGGTTAATTTTGTTGGATAATATAAAATTATTTAGTACATGCCAATATACCATCATGGTACATCTTGTAAATATTATATTAAGTTTTTTTTTAGATTAGAGTGAGTAAATATTTTATGTAATGTATAATGTGTAGGAAATGCACATGTGTCATGTAAATGAGTGTGCAAGTGTAATATGTGTAAATGTCCACAAGTATCTTATATGTAAGTGTGCACAAGTATCCTTAATTAGAGTCTGATGTGTGAATATTCATGTACAAGTATGGATACAAGATAGAGTCATGTGTATGCAAGTGTCAATTAGATAATCCAAGAGTCATGAGACTTGGAATAAGAAAAGGAAGAGTCAAATAACCAAAGAGTCACTCTACAATGGATATATATTAATCCATAGAGGATATCTCAAAAATAGCGAACATAGTGAAAAAGATGAGTATAGTGAGCATTATTATCCTTATTATAATAAAGTTTATGATAGATTTGTAAGAGAAAGAGGAAGAATTTTTTTTACATACATTTGATAAAATAATATTGTAAGTTGTGCTACATGCTTTGTACATGTATGACTTAAGCTATTATATTTATATTGTTTATTATTAATGAATATTAGTTGATATATATTATAAAACTTGATTTACATATTAGTTGGATCATGTTATTCATATTTACATTATTATATTTGATCCTATAGGTTTACATTAATATTAAGGCTTCAAAAGGTATTATTTATATCATATCCACAATCTAACCATTTGATATTGAGAGAAACTAGGTTTATAAGTGCACCCAACGATTAAAAAAAGTTTAGGGCTAAATAAATTACCCAAATTTCAAAATAACTAGTAGAAAAGATTGTTGAAAATTTGTAGAATAAATTAAAGAACAAGAATGAAGAGAATAGCTAGGGTTTTTCCACAATTCAAGAACAACTAGTGAAGACTAGGACTCGCCTATGGTATTTCCTCTAGGTTGAAGAATAATGACTAAATACAAGGACTCATATTGAAGGTGAATCAACTTGAATATAATTGAATTTTTAGGGAAATAGCCAACCTTGACATTGATAAAGTATTTTAGGCATAAAAATCCCTTGACATCATTGATTGGAGTTCTTAAGTGTGACCTAAGGTATTTTTGTAGCAAATATTAGTCATAAAAATTGTGAGAAGATTCCTACAATAGATAGAGAAGACTTTCATATTCAATTTTAAGAAGAAGACAAAGAGCTTTCAACAAACAAGGATTGATTTAAGTTGTAAACTAGTATTGATTTAGGTATTTTAGAGAGGCCTTAACAAATATAGGTAGATCAATGTTACCTATTATAGAATTTAATTTAGAATAGAGGTGGTCTATGATATGATTTTAGGTTTTTAAGGTAGACCTTGACATAGTGATTTTAGGTCTTGAAGATAGACCTTGACATAGTGAATTCATGACTTGAGGGAAAACCTTGACATACAAAGTTTTCATGTCTTGAAGTGAGACCTTGATAGATATTCAAACAAATATAGAGGTTATATATTTGGAATATATACCTTGATAAGAAATCAAGTAATTAGATATTGACCTTGCCAATTGACTTAACATTAGCAACCATATAAAAAATTTAGTAAATAAGTTTTTCAGAAATAGAGAATATTTCACCTTATTTATAGACCTTGATATAGAAATAAGTTTTAGGTTATTAATATTGGCCTTCATAAGAGTCTCGAAAGAGATAAACAAATAGCATTTTATTTAAAGAAATATATAAGATTTGATCTTGAGAAAATCTCAAGATAGACATATGATTTATTAATCTTGAAGTATGTGGGTTTAAGTTCTTAGCAACATAAGTAGTTGTTGGAAGAAGGACTAAGAAAATAAAATTCTAAGATATCCTAGGATCCAAAATAAAAAAAGACAAAGCTTAAAGATAACATTCAAAGTTTAGAAGTAGATTAAGAACAACAATGACAACATTAATCTATTCCATGCAAAAGGAATAAGAAATTTGACTTCAACAAGTGTAGGTATAAAATAAGCCATTCATATTGTTAGTGAGTAAAGAAATAAGTGCAGCATTGCAATACAAAAATATTGAAGTATTATGATTAAATTTTTCAAGCTAGGTAGATGTATAAGTCTCCATAATTGAACGAAGGGCCAAAATTAGCATCAAGAAACCATATCCAAGCAAGATATGTATTGATATGTTATCACAACCTAACCTAAAAGGAAAAGATAAGAGTGTAGTGGGTTATAATCCAATGTATTAATATAAGAGTATAGTGAGTTAGAAGCAACAAGATAAAAAACAACCATTCTTGAAGCCAATAGAACAAAATGTATCCAAAGATTAAAGTTTTAGGATGTATCCAAAGATCAAAGTTTTAAGGTCAACAAGTAGAAATGTTTCAGAGTGCAATTACAAAGCATAAATTTCATGGTGCAACTCAAGATGTAATATCTTAAGATGTAACAATAAAAGTGTAACCATTTTGTCTATGTCAATATGAAATCTTGAGGAAGAAGCATCATCACCATTGTATCCCTATGTACTGGTTGACTTGAAAGTAAAGCAATATCTTCTTGCTCATGTTCTTGTTTATTACTAAGTGTAATAAATTTTGCCTGAGAATGTTGTGCTTGGACTCAGGGGGAGTCTGCAGTAGCCCTTTGGTATTATTGTCAAAGGGGGAGAAGAGCTACATGAAGCTATAGGAAGATGCACATGTGTTGCCAACAGTGTAACCATTTTGTCTATGTCAATATGAAAGCTTGAGGAAGAAGCATCATCACCATTGTATCCCTATGTACTGGTTGATTTGAAAGTAAAGCAAAGCATTAGCTTGAGTATGTAAGTAAGTAAACAAGAATAAATGCAAGTAATACTTATCTAAGTCTGTGCCATAAATATAAGCCACAGTTGCAAAATGAGAAGCACCTACACCATTGTTGGATGCCATAGTTGTAGAAGATGAACCACCATAGTTGTAGAAGACAAAGTGCCATTTCAAGCATCATTGGTGTAGTAGGAGTAGCGCCATAACAAGTGTTGTCATTGTAATATGAGAAGCATTGTTCTAAGCTCTAAATAATCTAAAGCACCAAGGAGGAGAATCATAGTTATGGTAAAATCGAAGAGACACAACCAAGGAAAGACGAACTACTAGTGCATAAGAGAATAGCATCAAAATTAATATGGATGTTATTTAATCATCTTTCATAATACCAAGGAAATGAGTGAATAATCCTAGGGAGGCTAAATTCTCTTAGTTAACCACTTGGAAAGGAAATATCAATGAACATTGAGATACTCAATGTTCTTTCTACCTAGAATAGAACTATCAAAAGCATTGCACTACAAGTGAACATTGGAAAATTAAATGTCTTTCCTACTCAAATAGGAACATCCATCATAAGGTGCATTACAATTAAGAGGTTAAATCAAAGCCTATCCACACACTTGAGGAATAAATATAGAAGGCATTCACAAAGTTGAAGACAATCAAGGTACACATTTGACATTCTTGGAAGGTAATAATATTTAGGGTTTCCAAGTTAATTATTTAGGAGAGATAAGGTTGGGTAAAATATTTAATGCTTTATTAAGTTTAATGGTTTTTATTAATTATTAAGGAGAGTTAAGGTTGGATTTTCAATTTAATTTTTTATTAGTTGTTTTGAGTGATAAGTAGGAATTTTCAAGTTTGCTTTATTAATCAGATTTTTAGATTTACTTTATTATTTCTTGAATTAATAGACTATGTACAAATTTAATTATGTTGGGAGTCAAAAGGTATTCAACATCAAATATATGAGCAATTAATTTTGTAAAACTTTTATGTTCATCATATTCTAACATATTGGAGATAAGGTTTTCAAAATTATAGGTTTTATAATTTAGAAATTTGAAATTTATTTAAAACCTAGGGAGACATAAGGTAGACTACATCAAAGGTCATATGAGCACTACTATGTCAAACAACAAGTTCTTTCTTTCTGAATCTCAACTTTTGAAAGGACCAAATTATGCTTCATGGAAAAATAAAGTGAAATCAATTTTAATAGTAGAAAAACTTTAGGACATAGTTAGTGGTGCAAAAACAAAACCTACTAAAGATAGATAAATTCAAAAGTATGAATATGGTTAAGTGAAAGTACTTATGATAATAACATTTTCAATTATTGAAGAAATTCAACCTTGTTCAAGTACAACAAATACTTATATAGAAGCTTTGAATACATTAGATAAAATATTTAAAAAAAAAAAAAAGCTACTATCATCAATATTCAATGTCAGTTATATTCCTTAAAATTTAATAGTGGTGAAAGTATTGAACTATTTCTTAGAAATATAGTAGATATAAAGGCAAAGCTTTTAACTCTAGGAGAAAAATAGAAGATAAATTTCTTGTTCAATTGACTTTGAGAGCTCTTCTAGAAAATTACAAGCATCTAGTTACATATTTACAAGTCCTAAGCAAAGATACTTCATTTTATGAGTTAGTCAACATTATAAAAGAATATAAATTAGAAAACACTACCAAATATGAAATAACTAACAATACCTTAGTATCAAAAGATAATTCACAAGATAATATTGCTTCAACATCAAGAGATAGATTCAAATAGAATAATAGATATTATAAAGTATGTAAGAAACATGATAGATCACAAATTTCTATGGATATAATCCAAGGAATTGATCTCAAGAAAATAAAATAAATCAAAATTATCAACCAAATAGGCTAGTGTAGTAGAGACAATATCAAACACAATACAATCCACAACGACAACAATTTAAACATCAATATCTTACTCAACATTATATTATCAACCTCAATTACAATATATATAGGAAAATAAAAAAAATACATCTAGCCCAATAAATTCATGAAATTCAAGAGTTCGAAGAAATTACTAAAGAAAATGATATTAGAGCTCCTTTAGCAAAATTGATAATCAATGAAGATAAATTTATTTTACATAGTTTAAAAGGTACTATTCTTAAAATTGATCAAGATACAAAAGGATAACATGATAAGAACAAGTAAAATAATAATAATTTGAAGAGGCATAAGAAGAAGATCAAGAAAATTCAGAAGAAGGTTAAAAAGAGAACAAAGCAATCTTAGGTCTCAAGATCACTTGAAGGATGAAGACTATGATTGAAGATTAAATCCTTCAATAACCAAATAATGTAATACAAGAGGTGTTGGAGAAAATTATATTATTTGGTACATGCTAATACACCCTCATGCTACATCTTGTAAATATTATATTAGGGTTTTTTCTTAGATTAGAGTGTGAGTAAGTATTTTATGCAATGTAATAATGTATAAGAAATGCACAAGTATCATATAAATGAGTGTGCAAGTGTAATGTGTGTACATATGCATAAGTGTATTATATGTAAGTGTGCATAAGTATCCTTAGATTAGAATGTAATGTGTATAATGTGTCATGTGTAATGTGTAATGTGTGCAAAACAATTTGAGAAAAAATCCCCATTTTGTAAGTATGAGACTTATGTGGTTCGTGATAAAAAATTTAATTCAAGGCTTTGCAAATCCTGAATGAAAATATTAGGCAGTGGTTCTTGTGGAAGTTAGTATTGAGAATGCCTTGGGTCTCCCAAGAATTCACCATGGCCTGGATTATCTCAATCCTAGGTGATCGGTGAGGTGGCATATCCCTCCTAAGGGCTAGCTCCAGTTTAATTTATATTGGGTCTCCAAAGGTAACTTGGGAATCATTGGCACCAGGGAAGTAACTAGAAATGGTAGTGGAGAAGTCATCATGGTGTTTTTTGAAAACCTATTCCTTAAAACATCCCACGTTGCTGAGGCGAGAGTGGTCTTCCTTAGAATAAATTTATTGATTGAACTTAAAGTTGAATGTGTCATGGTGGAAGGGGATTCATTGAGCATAGTAAATCTCCTTAAGTCCTCATCTACTTTGAACTCGAACATCCATAATTTAATTATTGATGTAAGAAGGTCCCTTGGGTGTTTCTCTAAAGTTCAAATCTCACACATTTTTAGGGAAGGTAATGAACTGGAAGATAAGATGGCCAATTACGGTGCTACCTACCCTAGGTTTTTGGTTTAGAAGGAAAAATTCCTGATAGATCTAGAAAATCTTCCTAAATTATGGGATTATTTATTGGTTATCAGCAATCAAATTCTCTTCCATCTTGGTGGAGCAGGTGCATTTACTGAAGGTAGTGGATTTTTCTCACTGGGCCTTTATTGTGAGCCATGGATATTTCAAATTTTAAATTAATAAGTATTTTTGGACCTCCAAAACCTTTTGGTGTTAGTAGCATGGTTGAAATATTCTTTAGTGATAGTCCAAAGGTCTGTGATAGGTTGAATTTTGGTGCTCTCCTATTGGATTTGGTGTTTCTTCTTCTTGTTCTCTGGATCATTGGAATCTTGATGACCTGGAATTGTGGGATTTTGACACTATAGGCCCCACCCTTGGTCTCCTATCAGGCCTTTTTTGAATTTTGATTTTAATTAGATGGATCTAGGTATCCTGCCTCATAGCACCCTCGTTGTCATCTATGGGTAGAAGTCTTCCATGGTAAAATGGATGGAGCTTGGGTATCATATTTTAGTAAATTGGTATAAATGTGGTAATTCACTCATAAGGCTTGGGATATGGATTAATTCCCTATTCATACATAGAGGCTAGATTTACAGTATGTGGGCATTCCTCTTTGTGCAGATGCATAGTTGGTATTTTTTTTCCCCAATGAGTAGGTCCAATATGATTGGTGCTAAATCTAAATTTCTAAAGTTATAGTTGGATTTTTCTAAGTTGATTGTTGATGAGGAAGTAAAATTGATTTTGAAGGATGGAGGCCTTCTGGAATGTATTATAAAATTTTATGGACATAATTTAATTCTCTCCAGGTGGATGGCCCATTCCTATAAGGAAGGTTGGGTGAAAGTGGGAGATTTAGAATTTGAAATCTATCTAAAGTTGATTAGTAAAGCTACTAGCATTTCTTTGGATAGTGTCTTCTACAAGAAGAAAAAATCCCTCCTCCATGAGATAAGTATTTTGTAGGATGAAAATGAGTATCTCCCAAGATATCAAAATGGGTTCAGGGCCAAGTCCCTCACCCCTCCTTGGAATAGAATTCTCCATGTCATAATGGATTATTTTACTCTTGATTCTTCTAGCGATGTTATTCGTAGTTACCATGCTTTGTTTATAATCATATTCTTAGGAAGCAATGGATGAATGTGCCTAGGTGCCTATTTCATTCCATGGAAACCTCCATGATGAACATGTAGTGTGGAAGAGGTTTGGATCCCATCCATCAGGGTCTAACACTGGTTATCCTAGAGTACTTTACAAAAGAGAAAGGTTTGACGGCAACAAAGGTCATAAATTCAATCGAGTATGCTTGTTGTAGTTTTGTCCATTTTTCATTAGCAACAAAGGTTTTTATAATGAATATATTTGAGTTATATTTGTGAGATATTGTTGTTAATATTTTGAATTGTTGTTATCTTGTATGACATTTATCTAATTTGTACTTGATCATAGATAAAGAGTTTTGTGAGCTAAATTAGTTGGAAAGGAAATCATGGTATTAAAGCTACTATATGGCCATATTGAGTGGAGAGCAAAGAAGAATATAAGAATGTTTGTTATTTGTTGAAGAGAGAATATTTATTGCAAAAAAATGTTTGACTACTTTGAGAATATTTAAGAAGAGAAGAGAATAACACCTATCAATGAAAGATTGAGAATCAAAGGAAAAGAGAGATACAATGTCTGAAAAGTATAGTAATTTTGTATCAGTATTTCATATATATTTAATATAGTGATTTGAATGTTTAGTAACAAAGTAAGGTGAAGATAATTTACATACATGAAGCTTAAGTGCAAATAGAATATGAGGAGACATGTATAATTTAAAAGTTAATTATTCTTTTGGAGAGTTAGTTGAGTGCTATATCATACTTTGGATTAATAATATGTTTGACCAAGTGGTAATTATGGTAAATATCTCTTTCATAATATTTGAGACATGTTTGAATTTTTCTTAAAGTTGATAGAAGGTGAGCTTTTTAAAATTTAAAAGGGATGATATTTTTAAAAAATGCAATGAAGCCTCGATTTGTGATGAAGTTGAAAGAAATTAAAAGCCCCACTATATTTAAAATTAAATCCTATTTATTGTGAAGTATTGCATCCTCCACTAGTAGAACTAGAAGTAAATTGAATATGTAGAAAGTTGTATTAAGAAAGGAAGAGAATTTCAGCAAAAATAAAATGAAGCACAATAAATACTATCTAGTCTATTGAAGGGAATTAAGCATGGGATTTATAAGGGATATTTAATTAATTGATAAAAAATTCTAGTGGAAGGTGGTACACAGGTGAATCCCATAGCTTTTGATGTTCACTTGTCAACAAACTAGTGGACAACTATCAACAAAGTTACCTAAAAATGGGATGACACTTTCTTGAGAAAAATAATGCTAAAGGCAATATATTTAATCTTAGTGAACAATAGAAACATTTATTCTTGAAATGTTTAAATTTCAAAGTTTATTCCAAAAACGTTTTATTGATATAATTCTTGAGTTTTTTTATTTCAATGTTTGTTAGTAAAGTGGATATAATAGTCTATTTTTTAGAATAATTTTGTGCAAGGAATTATTAATGAAATAGACATAATGAAGGAATAATTAGTGAAACGAGACGTTACAGTCTCAAAAAAGAGAATTCAAATAGACATTGCAATTTAGATGATGTGAAATAATAAGGTAGAATGTGGAAAAAGGCATTACACATTTAGAGGTAATACTAATCCTTCTTATATTAAAATAATTACAATAAATAAATATTGTGAATAATAATTTTTCGTGATAAGTTCCTAAGCAATAGGTTGTAGTTACCATGACATTTTTCTCACATATGTTCCTTTGCTAAGAAATATTAATGTGAGATATTAACGAGAAGGAAAAATGATTTATCTTTAAATAAAAATGCTATTAAAAAGTGTTGCATGAAGATTAAAGACCAATAATAATAATAGGGTGTGTTTAATAGTTTAACCTTATGAAAAAGTACAACAAGAGTAAAGTTATTTTTATTCCATATTTTCAACCTATAAAGTTATTTGAAATAAAGCTATTTTTTATTCCATAATCTGGACCATGCTTTATCAATCCAACAAGTCATATCCTATGCTACATTTTTTGTAGGAAACTCTAAATTAGAGGCCAGTATATATTTTGAAAAGAAATTACATTGAAAATCTATACTGTATGGTAGAACATCAAAACAATAGTTGTACTTTTAAAAAGGAATAGAAAAAGTTTTTGTCATGATTTAGAAGTGTGAACTCAATAGGTTGTCCAACATTGTACTATTTTTTAAGATACTTCGATAAATGAGGGTTCTTTAATCAAATATGACACTCTACAGGTGAAGAAGGAGAATACTTTAGTCACAACATAAATTTTTGAATCAATAGGACCTAAAAATGTAGTGCCTAAATAAAAAAATACTCAGTAGAAGATGTTTGAGCAATAACTAGATACTCATAAAGTTGCAAAGACATTCTAAAATCTAGATACGTGATATAGGTAGTGAAAATAAAGGTATTTTTTTAAAAATTATAACATCTTATTTAATGGATAGTTATTTAGGCAGCTTTAGTTTAACTAGAGTTATAAGAGTTGGAGAAATAAGGATTAAAATTGAATTTGATTATTGAGAATAAAAATTGAAGGTCAATTAATTATCAAAAAATTAAAATTGAGAAATTAGGAATTATAAATAGATCATTGAAATTTTTGAATGATTGAATTTTGATTATTGATTATTTGATTGATTAATTGGTGAAATTTCTATTAGAGAGAGAGAGAGAGAGAGAGAGAGAGAGAGAAAGAGAGAGAGAGAGAAATGATCAATGAAGACAAATCTAAAGTCATTTTCTTTCATTACTCTCCCAGATAGGAATCCATGGTCTTGGATAAATTAAGATATAAGAAGACCTCCCTTCCAGTCACTTATTTAAGCATTCCTCTCAATATTAAAATATAGAAAAAAAATATTGGAATTGGTTGTTGGATAGAGTTAAGAAGAAAATTGGAAAGTGGACCAATAGGTGGCTTTCATTTGAGGGCATAATTACATTGGTAAAATTAATTCTTTAAGCTATACCTATTTATGTTTCATTTTTTTTAATATCCCAAAGGTTGTTCCTCGAGAATTAGATCAAATCAATCATCAATTCCTCTAGAGTGATACTAAGGAGAAAATAAAATGGGTCTTGGTGAAATGGGATACTTTATGCCTTCCCAAGAATGGAGAGGGTTAAGTTTCTAGTATGCTATTAATAAAAATAAGGCTTTAGCTGCTAAACTATATTGGAGGATTTTGCATAACCCCAATGCTCTTTGGGCCAATAATATTCATGTTAAATATGCTCAAAACAAAAGTCCTAAAGACCTTTTTCATTATCAATTACTTACCAAAGGTTCTCCTATTTTAGTGGTTCTTAATAATAGTGATTATTTTATTAATAAAATATTATTTTGGATAATTCATAATGGTCAACTAGATAAAATTTTGGTAGATTCTTTGGATGATCACCAACCTTTGATAACTTAGTTTCCTGATTGGAGGTCTTGGATGGAGGAGCTTCATCAAGCTAACTAGATAAATATTGCTAATTAATATTGGTACCATACTGGTAATATAGAGGTTTGTACATATTGGATCCCTATTGAGGACTGGCCTATTCGAATGCCAGAAAGGTAAAAATAGACATCCAAAGCATCCTTCATATGAGATATCTCTCTTGGTCCCATGATAAAGATTGTTTTGGATGGAACAAAACTTCTAGAGTGAGTATTTAGTTGCTCAAGGTTTTTTGGCCTTATGCCATAATAATTCCAACCAATCATATGATATATTTACTCAGTTGTGGGATAAAAAGATCTAACCTATGGTGAGGTTCTTTACATGGCTTTTATTGCATCACAAGGTGCTTACTAGTGAGCAACTTATGAAATGTGGTTTTCATGGAATGTTTATATGTAAAATATGTGGAGATAATATGGAAACCCTCAACCATGTTTTTATTGATTGTACCTTAGCCTTTGAGCTATGAAGGAGAATTACCATCTTACTTGTCTTACAATGGTCCAATTTTTTTACTTTTGAACAACTTTGTAGGGATAGGCCTAATCAAGAGGGTGTTTATCACTTTATTAGGTAGCTATTTTGGATGGGTTATACCATCCTACCTTGAAATATCTAAAAGTAAATAAACAACCATATTTTCAATCAAGAAAGGAAGGATATTCACTATTTCTAGCAAAAGATCATTTCCAACTTAGTTGAATCGGTCCAAAACTCCTTGAACACCCTTAGAACACCAAAAAAATATGGGATCAAGTGATGCAAATATTGAATAATTAATACTTTTAAGGGAAACCAACTTAAATGGAATGTGAGTAATCAAAATATGGATAGAACAAGGAATTGGTAACCTAATTCGAGGGATTTTAGAAAAGTCAATATCGATGGATCCTCTAGGGGGAACCTTTGAAAAGATAGTGTAGATGGAATTGGTAGACTTTTAGATGGTTCCCTAGTTTTCACTTTTGTTGAGAATTTGGGTATGTTTTCCAATAACCTTGTTGAGGTGTATGGTATCCTTAGAGACCTTTGAGAAGCTACTAAGGTCATATGGAAAAAGGTGTTGGTTGAATTTGACTCTCAAGTCATGATTAATTTTTTGAAGACTCCTTCTAAGAATCATGAGGTTGATTGGAGAATAAAAAGAATTGTTGAGAAGATTTAACTAATCTAGATGGGAGTTTTAAAAGTTGAATATAACCATGTGGTCATTGAACATAATATGAGTGATGATGCTTTAGCTAATATGGGATTGGATAAATGTGATCTTACTTACTATGGAAACCCTCCTAGATGGTAGGATTCATAAATAAGGGAATATTTTCTTTATATCCTTTCTTTAGATGGCTCTAGTACTCGAGGTACCTAGTTCCTTTTTTCTTTATTTTTGCTTCTCTTTGGTTTGGTCAAGGTGTTTTAGTTCCCTTTCTGAGATTGATCATTCTTATGTTTCCTTTTTTGATTCTTGCAATAATAGCCTTTTGGCCTAGAAATTCCAAACATGTATTCTATTTTTTCCTCATTTTTATTTTTTTGTGTGTGTTGTTTTGTATTGTTTTCATTCTATTTTATTTTTGTGTTTTTTGTGTTGTTTTTGGTTTTTGGTTTTTAATTTTTTTGTGTCTTGTGCTTTTGTTCTTTTGTGTGTGTGCGTTTTGTTTTTGTTGTTGTGTTTGTGAGTTGTTTTAATATTTCTTTAGTTTTTATTTATTTATTTTATGTTTTGTTGTTGTTTGTTGTTTTTAATTTTAATTTTTATTTTTATGTTTTTGTGCTTTTTTTTTTTTTTTTTTTTTTTGTTGTCTTTTATTGTTTTTGTGTTCTTTTTTTTTATTATTGTTTTTTTTTTTTTTTTTTTTTGTGTTTGTTTATTTGTGTTTTTGTTGTTTTAGGCATGCTATTTTAGTGTGCCAAAGGGGGTAGACTAGGTGCGAGCCCTGGGATTTTTTGGTCGAATCGATACCCCTACCTCCTTAGGACTTACTCGAAAATGATATTTCGATTAAGGTGTTTTCCACAAACAAGAAAAAAAAAGAGAAAAAGAGAAAATTTTGTTTATTTGAAATTTTGGAGATAAAAGGATTTCAACATCAAGGGAACATTAAAAAATAAAACATTTGAGCACAACATGTCAAGGAAAAAACAAGCGAATAGGAAAATAAATAATAAAATATTAGAGATAAAAAAACATGATTTTTCAAAAACAAATGAAGAAAAACTAAATTTGTGTTTTCAAGAAGAATAAACAGACATCCATGATGCTTCAATAGAAGATAATAAGGACATATTGAAATATCTAAAATTTTGTACACAATACATAATAGAAAAAGTTGAAGGACAAAAGGATACATCAATAAAGGTAAATAGGGTATTACAATCAATTATGAGAGAAGCCAAAGATGAAAATTTTTTGATGCTTAGAAATTTTCTAGGTTCAAATCTTGATGAAACACATAAATGCTCTAAAGGTATTTTTACATTACCTAATGATATAAGAAAGATAATGTATATGACATTACTTTCTAATGAAGTCCTTAAATAAAATAATAGAAAAAAATAGGGAGTGATTAAAGATTTGAAGAATAAGATTATTTATATTACCAGTGAAGAAAATTATTTAAGAGTTATGCCAAAAAATGTATGTTATGATTCCATAAAATTAAAGCTCATGATGATAGATGCATGTTTTGATACTAATGATCTTCATAAAAAATAAAAATATGCATGTTGTGATCCTCATCAAAATGAAAAGAAAATTTATGATGCAAGCAATGATACTTTTAACTTAGAATTCATGATAAAGATAGAAGAAATTATTCCAAAAATAGATGATGTGCGTGATACAAAAAAGCTGAATACAATACATGATTGTTCAACAAAATCTTATGCTATCAAAATTGGTGATGACATGGACTCAAATGATGACAAGAATAGTGATGCTCAAAGTTGTCTTGATATTGAAATAAATTAGTGTGATGATGGATTTGGTTATTTTGAAAAGTATACTAAAGGGATTGGTTCAAAACTACTAAGTAAAATGGGATATAAATACATAGGTATGGGAAAACATGAACAAGGAATACAAGAGCCAATTATAGTAGACATAGGACCAAAATATGAAGTTCTTAGATATATAGGACAAAGGAGTAGCAGTGAATCAAGGACTAAATTTGTGACAAGAAATAGTGACATCAAATCTATGACAAAGATTTATAAAATTAGTAATAAATAAGTATAAACAAGAAATAATGAACCAGACAAAGGAAAAAGTAATCCTATAATAGGGAATAGATGTAATAATTGTGGTAGATATAGACAACATAGATAAATATTGGAATCTCCATTGTTGTGAAATTTGTGGAGGACATAATCATTCACAAATACTTTCTCTACAAAAAGAAAAGAAAGATTATAGATTTAAAATAGATTATGGATGGATAAACATAAATGAATAAGATAAGATAAAAATAATGTTGTATGGTTTCTACAGAAGGAAACCAAGTATGATCAAAGTTTGTTGAGAATAATGTTAGTCTTATCATAAATAAATAAATTATTATGACCCAAGTACAACTTGGAAGATGGCCTATAGTGAAAGCACGTATAGTGATGATCCTAAACATATGATAGTCTTATGAATATTCCAATGGATGACCCAAAGTTAATGATTTTATCAAGGTAACCCAGAGGTAGTAACCTAGAGGTAGTGACCGAGAGGCAGTGACCCAAAGATAGAGACCCAAAGATAGTAACCCAAAGGCAAAGACTTAGAGGTAGTGAACAAGAGCTAGTGACCTCGAGGTAAAGACCCATAGGTGACTCAAATACATTAACCCAAAGGTATACCTAATGAAGGTTACATATATCTAGCCATGTCAAAATCAAATCTAAATAATGAAGAGAAAAAAGAAATGGAAAATGAAGGTAAATAGCCTTCTTACTAAATAATGTAATATGACGGGATGTTGTATGTATTTTATAGTTTGTCCCCTTTGCAAATATTAGTTTGGTAGAATGATTTATATTTTATATAATGTATGTGTCAATATGAGAGAAAGTGCAAGGTGTTAAGAGACAAAATGAATAGTTACATTAATATGTGGAAATGTGAGAGTTTTGTCTTAATTAGAGGAATATTAAAGGATGCATCTCTTGGATTTTTGAGGAAAGCAATAGTCAGAGTACTCTGGAAATTCATGTAAAATTATATATTGTAGATAAAAATCCATGCAATGTAATAAATTTGTATCATTCTTGTAATATTTTGATATTTAATATATTTGAGTTATATTTGTGAGATATTGTTGTTATTCCAATATTATGATTCATTGTTATCTTGTATGGCATTTATCTAATATATAATCAAACTTGAAATAATCATTTTGTGAGCTAAACTAGCTATAAAAATAACGAGGAATGATAAATAAGGATATCTCTATGTCTCTCATTCAAATTAAGGGGGGATGCTGGAATATGTGGTGGTTAAAATTCTATTGAGGCCACAACAAAATTTTATATTTTATTATTTAATATAATCTCTTTGGTCCCTTGTAAATATTTAAAAAAATATATTTTTGTAATTTTTTATATTTATCCTTAATGTCGGTCTCTCAAACTTTACATTAATGTCACTTGTGTTTGGGTATAACTATTCCTTCATACCAATAATTTCATTATCCCTTTGAGGGTAATTATAAATTTTTTAATGAGATTACTTGGTTTCTATGGACACTCTCACCTATTGTGTGCATTGCTTTATGTATATTTCTTTTTAGTGATACTGGGTAATTTGCTAATTTCATTCATTTCTAAAAACTACTATGAAATCTAACATGGTATAAAAGTGGATTCGAATATATATTACTTTATTACTTTTTTTCAATAGGTTGGCTTCTATAGCTTCTCCCAAGAGAAACATTGTTCGGGGTAGCTAAGAATATTTTTTAGAAAGCTAACAAGAGTGGAAGAAAGGATTTTTGATAAAAACCTTGGTAGACTAGGAATAGGATGATATTAATGGACTCAATAGATTTTCTCTAGGAAACATATATTCACAAATAGGTTCATTTGTTCCTCTTATTGGCAATCATCATCTTTGTTTATTTTCATTTTTGACAGTATGGATGCCCTAGTTTTAGAATTGAGTTTCTTAAGATTTTTGAAAACCTTATTTGCATTGTATAGTTTATTAAAAAAAAATGTCTTGTTTTCTCTTCTAAATTATTTTTTCCAAATGTATTATAGATGAGATAGACTATTTTTGTTTCCATAAAATAATAGCTTAAGCTTTTTAGACAAACCCTTGGTTTTAGAGAAGCCATGGGTAGGCTTTTATGCTTGGCAAAGAGATCCAAACCACTTTAAAAAGTTCCTAAAGTAATGTGGTGACATTTTTGATGCTTAGATATGAGAGAATTTCCAAATTGGTTTTATTTGAAAAACATATTGCATAGATAAAACAATTATAGATATGAACAAACCATTAGCATTTCTAGTTTTTTTATGAAATTCTAGGGGTTTCAATTCAATATGTTTGTTTATTTTTCCTTCAAGTGTACTATTTTTGGATTTGAAAAATATTCCTTGCCCTCCAAAATTATAAAATTCAAATTTAAAAAAGAAAACATGCCAAAGAATATTCTATAAATATTCTTTTGGCTAAGAGATTCAAAAATATGCATTGGTGTGTGCATGTTCCATGTTGACATATGCCTTCACCAAGAAAAAGTACAAAAATAAAGGCACATGTTTAGCTTGTTTTCTTAAATTTAATATTTATTATCTATATAACAAGGGGAAGCTTGGTAATTATGGATAGGAAATCCCATGATAAGAATTGATATGGAAGAGATCCTGAGTTTACAACTTCAATGTCAAATTATTTTGGATAAGGATCATGTAAGCATGCTGACCCATATTGATGATGTGGCAAACACTAATGACACTTATGCTCTAACTGATGATATCACCCCCTTGAAAGAATCTATTAATGTGGTATAATAGGTGGTAATATCTATAAGTAGCATGGTAATAGAAGTAGTATGACATGTAATAGTCCATAGAACTTATGTGGTTTCCTATACAAGTGACGTGGTATTTGAGGTAGTATAAAACATGGTAGTCTACATATGTGAGGATGCAATTGAGGTGGTGCAATATGTTACAATCAATACAACTAATGTGGCAATCCATACAAGTGATGTGGCAACTCAGATGGTGTGATATGTGACCAATATGATAGGTGATATAGCACTTGGTGTTTATTAATATAGCATCGACTAATTAAATTCTACCAAATCATCAAACTAAATAATTAATTTACATAATAAAAAGTAGACTTGGAAAAACATAAAATTTAGAGTAAAATAGAACACAATTGTCACATTTTGGTTCAAATATAAAATATCTAATCAAATCCTAATAAGTGACACATTCTAATTTGCTAGTAATCTACATACTTGCCTACATAGTTAGTTCTTAGGTGGCAATTTCCTAATCATGACAATCGACATCATATGAGAAGAAGCCCAAAATTCATAATCATGAAATTTTCTAAAGATCAAAATAAAAAAAATCCAAAATAGAATGAGAAGAAGTCCAAAAATTCCTTCAAAATATCAAACATATGAGTTTTGTAAGTAGGACACAAAGTAGAGTATTTTTGGATTTGTATCAAGAAGCTTGAAGTAGTAACAAAATTGGTTTTTTTGATACTCTATTCTATGTATATGGTGAGGATAACTTTTATGGAGAAACATCATAGGCACATGCAGTTTCATTCTACATATTGGACATCCACTTTTTTTAATGAGTAGATTGTAGGTTTAGGGGAAACTAAGCACATTATGAAGCACAAACATCTCCTAAAAGTGTACAATAAATTTATTTCAAGGGAGCATGTTGTTATTGGATATTTTATTCATTACAAGTTGCAAGATGTGGAAATATCACAAGTAGATATTATTTTTAAGAGGTACGCAATATTTCTAATGTTAGACCCAATATCTTTTCTATTTACCACATTATTCATAAAAATAAAAATATTTAATTTATTATTCATGGTTGGGCAATTAAGGATATAGACAATCGATTTGATAATATTACTACTAGCTATTGTAATGAGTCAAACCAAATGTATAAAATGGGATAAATGTTTACCTCTTATACTTATTATAAGGAGAAATTCTTTGTTGTTATGGTTATATATGTAGATAATGAGAGTCAAATATGGCACCATAGGATTGAACATATAAACTATGGATCCATCATATACATAAGTCATCATCAAACCACCGTTAGAATTTTGTATATTACCCGTTCGAGTGGTGCATGTGAGGGATGTATTGTAAGGAATAATCATAGGGATATTTTTCAAAAGGGGACTACAATATGGGCTTATCACCCATTAGAGATCATACATAGTGACATTTATATACCCATGGTACACTATCTATTTCTAGAAAATGGTACTCTCTATTGATTATTTTTTTAGATATATATGGTTGTATACTATTTACACTAAGGATGAGGTCTTTGAGGGATTCAAGATCTTCAAGGATCTTGAAGAAAATTAGTTGGATAGAAAATCAAATATATCAAGACAAGTGCAAGAAATGAGCATACAAGTCATCCCTTTCATGATTTCCTAGATTTTTATTGGATTACATATTAAAGGATAGTTCATTGTACTCCTAAGTAGAATGGTGTGTTTTGAAGATACACATGCTTATACTGAGGGGGAGTGAAAAATATAAGATAAAACATTTCTTTCCAAATAATAACTGTAATGTTATGAATGCAATAATAAATCAATGCAAAAATTCCACACACATAAGAGATAAGAGTTTTATGTGGAAACACCCTTTCAATATAAAACCATGGCAAAATATTGCTTATATTTTTTCAATAAAATTCATGGGCACCAACCCACAGGAGACACCAATCCCCTTGTACAATTTTGTGGGCACAAACCCATAGGAGACATCAATCTCCTTGTTACAAGTTTGTGGGCACCAAACCATAGGAGACACCAATATCCTTGTGACAAGTTCATGGGCATCAACCCACAGGAGACACCAATTTCATTGTTACAAGTTTTTGGGCACTAAACCATAGGAGACACCAATATCATTGTTACAAGTTCATGGGTACCAACCCAAATGATACACCAATATCCTTATTACAAGTTCATGGGCACAAAACCATAGGAGACACCAATATTCTTATTACAATTTTATGGGAACCAATCCACAGGAAACACCAATATCCTTGTTAGAAGTTTGTGGGCACCAAATGATAGGAGACACTAATATCATTGAGGTACTAACCTCAAATCTGAAGGCACCAACCTTTATCAACAAATAGAAGATTATATACTATTATTGGAATCTTCAAATGGCCAAAATGTCCTTCACATTCATTAAGTTTGTTGCTTCCACATGTCTCACATTTATCACAATTTAAAGGTAGCTCTAGTCTAGATGACTTACATGCATGTTGAATTGGAGATGCTAATACCTTGATTTTATTTCACTATCATGTGCACCTTTTATTATTCTTAAGATGGTTGAATTTTCCTTCTTTTTCAATTGGATTCTTGAGTGAAGATGTGCACTACTACGCTCACTCTATCCTTGCACTATGTGACATATTGACTTGTTTTAAAATAGTCCTTCCATTTGTGTGTAGATATTTTTTTTGCGTGTTCCCATGTGTAATTCAAAATAACAAACTCTAAAATAATAAAACCACCTTAAGAATATAATTAATCTTACTATACCTCCTTGGTTGTTAACAACGTCAAATGAAAATTGAACCTTTGGAATCTCTAACATACTAGAAACTCGGGATAAACCCAATTCGACTCTACTCGATGCTAAATTTGTTACATGAAATAAAATTTTGCATTGTCAAATTTTAGCTTATACAATGTCCATCATAGTCTCTCTGTAATCATTCAAGTTCAGTGGTAAGCTTATTGTGTCTTTCACAAAGACCTTTATGTTTCCATTATGTGCGTAAAGCAATTCAATGACTCTCTATTTTTTACTACTTTTAATGGCTGAAGTGTGGTAAATTTAAATGCTTCACCTTTGGGTTTCAAAACCTAACTTAATGGATGTGGTAACGGACCTTGATAATATATGGAATGATTATCTTTGTCAACTTTGCATGCATCTAGATGAATGTATCCTATGAAAACTTTGGTACTGACTTCCATGATAAGGAACTATTTTTCTTTGCTACAAATGGACATAGATATATCAAAAAAAAAATTATGCCTTCACCTTTCAATAGAATGGTTGTTCACTTTGAATAACTATTCACATTGAATGGCTGCTTATGTAAGGTCCATGTAGCACATCTCAATTAAAAAATAATGCTCCACTCTTATGATGTCAGTGTCACTTCAAATTATAGAGTCCCCTTCCTTGTCAATGCTTCATTATGTTTATTCATAGGTCTAATTTTTGACACGATGAGAGAGAGTACTACAAATTATCTCCATATTTTGGTAGAATTTGATGACTATCTCTCTCCCTCCATGTGCATGCTCTCAAAAAATATGTTGCACTTCACCTCCACACTTTTGGTGTGCAACTTTTACTCTCCATTTTAGAGACATCCATAGCCTCTATAGCAAAAACATTCACATTCTTCTTCCTCTTGTTCAGGAGTGTGGTCTCACTTTAGACAATGTCACTACCTTACCTCCAGTACATTCAATCTACTCTATTTTGATGCTGCTCTTTAATTTCTCCACTTCATCCTTTTCCTTGCCTCTGTTGCTCAGATGTATCATAGGTATTCTCCAATAAATATACCAAATGACTTTACCATTTGTATTTATATCAAACTTTTCAATATAATATATGTCGGCCCATGCACTCATAATAATAATATTTCAACCTTAGGCAAGGGTAAATATTTTTCACCTCAATAATAATATTTCAACATAGTCAAGGGTAAAATTTTTTCTACCTCAATAATAATATTTCAACCATTACCCATTGCACATATTAGAAATATTTGAACTTTAATTTAAATATTTCATTATATTTCAACCTTTTGATATTACATCACCCTTGAAGAAAATATATTTACCTTGAATAATTCATCCACCATTTTCTATCAACCAAGTCAGCCTTTGACATCAATGACAACTCAATAATTCTAACAATCTTCCCATTTGTCATTGATGGTAACCCTACAAAGAAACTATCCTTTATTGTAACAAGATCACAATCTGCTCCCCCTGACAAGCTGCTCCTCCTTACTAAAATTACATGCTGCTCCCTCTTATTGAACTTCTCCTCCTTTGAAATCAGTGGCATAGGTAAGGATAAGATACTTGACAATGCCCCCTTACTAACTACTCTAACTGAGACAATCAATTATGAGATGGGAGTAAAACTACTCCCAACTTACTATGCTCTTTTTCTTGTTCTATTTTCTTTTTCCAAATATTGGGGGTCATATCCTTTTGAAAAGTTTGACCATCATCCTTCTTACTTGATTTTGTAAGTTCAGGGAACACCATTCTACACCATTTAGCTCTATGCCAAAAATGATTACATTTATAATAAATGATGTTGTAGTCGATGAGAGGTGCAAAAGAATTGAAATTCCTCTTGGTGAAGCAAAAGTCATTTTTAGCATGGACCCTACAATTTACAACGTTATGACCAAATTGATGACATGAAAAGTAATAACCCCATAAGAAATATTGAAACCTGTCTGATTGCCTTGGAGGATATGGTTGTATGGTTCTCTCATTTTTGTATCTATGATGGACCTTGTTACTTGATAATGTGTTGTTTTCTTCCTCCTTGATGCTTCCACTTCTCAACACATCAGCATAGGTCTTAGGCTCTTCTTTAATTATTTTCTTTAATGCCTTTGTTCCTTTTGATCTTGACTCCCCCTTTTCTTCTTTTGAATTTCTTCAAAACCAAGTCCAATATTTATAACTGAATATCTCTATGATTTGATAATATCATCCAAGATTTTTGATAGTATATTCTTTAATACCTTCAATTTGAGAAAAAAAATTGTCTACAAGATGAGTTTTTTTTTTTTCTATTTCTCCATTAGGGCCATATTTTGTTTTGAAGATCCATTTACAATGAACTAAATTCCTTCCTTTAGGCAAGGGAACTAAATACCAAGTTTTGTTTTTGATTAAGGAAGAAAATTTGTTGTCCATGGCATCATCCCATTCTTTAATACTTGAGGCTTATTTGAAGGATTAAGGATAAGAGGAAATAGACTGATAGACAAGATCAGTGACTATGGGGTTGGATGATCTGTTTTATGGAATATTTTGGATGTAAGGCGTATCTTCTTTAACAATGGTGTCGGCCCATTTAGGCATAGTGGAAGGAGTGGAAGGAGTTGAAATACATTGAGTTGGAGTTACATGTTACTCATATTGATTATCAATAATCAAGTTAACTTCAAGATTTGGCTCTTCATAATATTGAGGTTTTACTATAGGAGAAGGCTCAATGGAGGAAGAGGGAGTTTGAGGATCTTTTTGAGGGAATGTTTCAACAAATTGGACATTGAAATCATGAGATTCTGGAAATAAAAGGAAAACTATAGCTATGCAATGTAAGACAAAATAGAACGCTTGAATCCTATGACTTTGAAATGCAAAAAACAAAGAAAGGAGATAAATAGAAAATGAAAGAAAGATGTATGAAAAGCACAACCCTTTTTATTCAATTTTCTTATCCTCGGTTACAAAGACGTCTCCTCCCTTTTTAGGGGCTAGGAGCGTTAAATAGATCTTGGTTACAATTGTGACTTAGTCTTCCTCCTTCCGCATGCCCACATGCAAAATGGGTGGGCCAAAGTGTTGCCGCCGCTGATGTTGATGAGTCCTTGGTTCTTGCTACTCCTCCTGCGTTCAAAGAAACAAGAAAGGCGTTAGTAGCACCTGCTACAAATAGGAAAGTTTGTTCCTTGAAATTAACAAAAGATGCATGTAAAATATTATCGAAAACAGTGAATAAAATGAATCTAAATCACCTGCAAATCTGACAGGGACCAAAAGACCTTACCAGAGGGCCACTGCCATTGAAATAGTAGGCCAATATACTTTCAAATGTAATTCATCCCTGGGTAGGATGAATTCTATTGTTATTCGTCCCCAGGTGGGACGAATTCTACTATGATGAAAAGCTGAGTTGATGCCGCTCCAATGTCGAACCTAGGGACCTCCAAAACACCTACAGAAAAAGGGGTTAAGTAATTGGGGCCATTTTGGGATGACCCAGATGGTTGGATTCTCCCAATTTGACCTTCATCACTGAGAATTTGATGTTGTTACCTGCAAGTTAGTGGGACAACAAAGTGACAAAAAGCATGATGAAATATGATCAAAATGTTATGGAATTGAAGCTATGAATTATCTAGACAGCATAACATGAAATGCAATATGAACACATGATCTAGAATACTTTAGAATGAAAATTAAAAAATGCAGGGTTCCCGAGTGGGGCTCCCACTGTTGGCACTTGATCTCAATACCAATTCACTAGGGATGGGCCCAAAATCTCTTAGGATTATGTTGTCGGCAAATTGGTGGATTGAGGTGGTCAAATGTTGGGTTTGGGTCAGATTCATGCTTCCAAAAGCCACCCAATAACCTCTCTTGTGAAAGAGATTAATGGATGTGAAAAGGTGAATCAAAAGGATGCAATAGGGTGTTCAAATGGACAACACTTCATTGCTTGAAAATGCCTCCCACTTGTCCCATTTCGGATGGGAAATTCCACCATTTTATAGACCCATGGGGTCTCTTTGGAGGGGCATGCAGGGATGCCATGTGGCGGCCATGCCTTTCCAAGATGGAGGAGACTCCTACCTGACTTGGACTTCCATGACTGCATTTGTGACAGTCCACTAACTGCCAACCTACCCACCTACACGCACATGCATGGTAGGAGGCAATAATTGACTGTCCTTGGCTGCCACTTGGCGGCATTCTTATTTTTGCCCGTTAAACCTAGAATTCATCCTGACCAGAGACGATTTCATAATTCGTCCCTAGGTGAGACGAATCCTAGTTAGCATTCGTCCCTGGGTGAGACGAATACTAGGCAAAGTGCTTGAATGTGCCAAATTGTTTCTTGACCTTACAAAATTGCTATGAAAGTGGTTAGGACCACTGTTTAACCTCTAAGGGCTGCCCTAGGGGCTGTGTGTGTCAAAGCAATCAGTGTTTGCAGTCACATAATTGGATTGGTGTTGTTTTGGTGTCTATAGATGCCCCTTTTTGGGATGCGCTGTGCATGGCGTAGTGCCAAGCAAAAATAGATAACCAAAGCACTAATGATTAGGGTTTCTTGGTAACCTAACCAAATTTTGATGCCCCAAGCATGGAAAGGGCATGCATGTTAGGATCTCATCCTAACCCTTAATGTAATAACTTCCATGATGTAATAATTCCTAGTGAACGTGGGTAGTACCCATGATTAATATTTTGTAATGTTCTAAGTTTTAGCTTAGGTAGTGCCCATGACAAATGGCACCCTTTTTATGTAACACATGGTAGATAGGTGGTATTGTGCATGTAATTTGTGTGGCATTATGCATGTAATTCGAGTGGCCCTGTGCATGTAATTCGAGTGGCATTGTGCATGTAATTCAAAGTGGCACTATGCATGTAATTCGGGTGGCATTATGCATGTAATCCAGGTGGCATTTTGCATGTAAGCCAACCTTGGAAGGAAACTCCTTAAATACCCGAAAGGGCACCAGTGTAACCATCTTTTGCAAAATTAATGAAGTATTGAAGGAGGTTGCCCCCTCGAAGAGGCCTGCGATTCAGTCCTATTGTGAGATTGTTCTTTATGCAATTTTTTGTTATATTAATGTGATGTTTATGTGAGTTATTTCCAAGCAATTGTGTGAGAGTGTGTTATTTGAGTTTATTTTATAGCAGGATCCTAACAAGTGGTATCAGAGCACTTTCCAAGGCCAAGTTCTGCTGCAACTGCAATGATTCTTGCCATCCAATCTGCCTGTTAGGTATAAATTCCGTGTGTTTTTTCCATTCTGTTGTTCCTTATTAAAAAAATCCAAAAAAAAATACAGTGTTTTTTTTTTCCAGACCAGAAACAAAAAAATATATTGTTAGTTGAGTAGGTAGAAACCCTGTACCGGGGGTTTTAAAATATCACGAAGGATCTGTCGTTATTGGCTAAGCTAGATAGCCCATAAAGCATCTAGTGAAGTGAGGGGCGATCAGGCTCCAATACCCAGGCCTCAGACAGAACTCGCGCACGGACTTGAGCTCCCACGTATCTTCGGGTATATCGGGAGACCATCTAGGATTAAACAAACTTTTAGCCATTAGGAAGCTCTTCGGCCTTGTATTACTCATAGTCTACGGGACACGACATCCTAGACGATTACCCTCCCGTATTGTCAGAGAGGCGGGTAGTGTGCTCAAGGGTATGTGTGGAATCCTCCTTGAGTAGTGGCCTGAAATATTGGTCCGAGCACTATTGTTTGTCACTGTCGGTATATTAGAGGGCCTATGGGTGGTACATACTCCTATACTTAGCATTCCCTGGTTCTGTTAAAACTTCAACCTGTAAAAAACATAAAAATAAAAATAAAAATCCAAACATCCATGTTCGTAAACCTGCATTTCAAAAGTGAGCATATGAGAAAGGAGTCCTCTACTAAAAAAATAATAGAAGGGACATGCATTCGGGATAAGCCATGAGGGTGACACTTAAGTTGAAATTCTAGAGAATAACAGTAAAATTTACAATGGCGATCCACGATCGGGTCGATCGAGTCGGAGAGGTCAGCACAGTTAGGGCATAATTCACAATCTTCAGGGTCAGAACAGAACTGTCATATCAGTCACCTGCAAAATACAGAGAATCTTGAGTGTGAAACATGGCCAGTTATAGATAGTGCTCCAGTAGCCAACTTTTGCTCAGTAGCTCAGAATCAAAATCTGTAAACACCGTTAGACTCAGCAAAACAGGAGATTAAAATTAAAAAAAAAAAAAAAAGAAGAGACTGGGGTGCCAAAAAGTAGTGTTGAGATATATAGCTCATTGTGACCACCTCCTTCTACTGATCATTTTGATATATAGCACCCAAGCACTTTTTTGGGCACTTACTAAAAATAGTAAGTCCTAAAAATTCAATTCTATTTTTAGTAACTGGTCACAAAAGGTCAAAAAAATGGCCCAGGGTACTCGTGGACACCAGAAAGAACTAGAACACTTGGAGTCCCTAACAAAAGCCATTGAGAACTTGCACTCGGATTTTCACTCCATAAGGGAAGAAGTCCAAGGTCTTCGCCTAGAGCATGAGGCCACTAGCAACCGCCTAGAAGAAGCACTGATAGAAGTGGACAGCAAACTGAGAAGAGAACCACCCAAATCAGAATACCAAGCTGAGATTTCTACAAGGAATCGTGACCATGATCCACCCTTTAGAATGCCCAAATTGGACTTTCCCAAATTTAGTGGGAAGGATGTTGATGGGTGGCTATGTCGGGTTGACCAATTCTTTCGACTTCATAATGTACCCATATTTCATCGAGTCCAGATGGATTCCTTTAACTTGGAATTTGAGGCTCTACACTGGTTTCAATGGTTGCGTCTTGCCTACCCAAATCTCTCTTGGGAGGATTTTGAATCCCAACTACTCACTCGATTTGGTCCTAGTGATTTTGAGGACTTTACAGGAGCCTTAACCAAACTACAACAAACAGGGTCAGTCCGAGAGTACCAAGCTCAATTTGAAAAATTGGCCAATCGGACAAGAGGATTGAGTGAAGGGTTCTTCCAGAGTTGTTATATCAGTGGGTTGAAGATGGAACTCCAAGCAGAAGTCAAAATGTTGAAACCACGAACTATGATGGAAGCTATCAGTTTGGCCCGTTTGGCCGAATCTAAACTCTCTGCCCAAAGACACCCATCAAAGTTTCCTCAAAATAGACCTTCATTTCCACTCACCACTGAAGATATGGATGCACGTCGTGCCCAAGGATTATGCTACAATTGTGATGAAAAGTTTTTGAAGGGGCATAAGTGTGCACACAAAAAATTGTTCTTGATAGATGTTGGAGAACTCGATACCAGCGCGAGAGTGATGAGGATGAGGACCCTCCGAAACACCTTCTCCACAAGAAGAAGGGAAACGAGGAACTCGAGACATCAATTACAATCCATGCCCTTGTAGGCATTACTACTCCTCAAACCATGAAGGTTACAGGATGTTTCAAGGGCCAATGTCTTTCCATCCTTTTGGATTCGGGAAGCACGCACAACTTCATTGACCCTAGAGTTGCTCAACGGGAAAATTGCTATATCCACAATTGTAGTTCCTTTGAGGTCATGGTAGCCAATGGGGGAACCTTATCTTGTCAAGGAAAGTGTCACAATGTTAAAATCAAGATAGGGGACTATGAACTCAAGCAAGACATGTTTGCCCTCCATTTGGGTGGATGTGATATTGTTTTGGGATGCCAATGGTTGAGTACGTTGGGCACTATCAGTTGGAACTTTTCTAAACTTTGGATGCAGTTCTTCCAGAACGGACAAACACACATCATCAAGGGCTCCCCAACAGGAACACCTCAAATTATCAGTTCAAACAGCATGGAGAAATTGCTAAAGAAATCATCACGTGGGGTCATTGCACAACTATTCTCCATCTAGCCATCCACATCTCCAATGGGTGAAATCCCACAAGACATGCAACAGATTCTCCACAAAAATGAGGCCATCTTTTCAGAACCCATCACACTACCACTGCATCGCTCTCACGACCATGCCATTCCATTATTTCCGGATAGTACACCTCCCAATATCAGACCACCTTATGAGCGACTCAAGCGCACCTTATTTTGGAAAGGTAGGAAACAGGACATTCGCTCTTTTGTGGCAGACTGCGACACAGGTCAAAGGATGAAAAGAGAAACAGTGCACTCTTCGGGCACTCTTCCCCCCTTGCCGATACCGGATCAGGTGTGGACTGACATCTCTATGGATTTCATAGAAGGGCTACCTAAATTTGGAGACAAGTCTATTATTTTTGTGGTAGTGGACCGCCTTTCAAAGTATGCTCACTTTTGTGCCCTAACCCATCCTTACACGACATTCACTATTGCCCAAATTTTTCTTGACTCCATATTTCGCCTTCATGGCATGCCAACCTCCATTGTATCTGATCGTGATCCCAGCCTTACTAGCAATTTTTGGCAAGAGTTGTTTAAGTTGCAGGGGACTCAGCTCACAATGAGTTTAGCCTACCATCCGCAAACAGATGGTCAAACAGAGGTTGTTAATAACTGCCTGGAAACCTACTTTCACTGCTTGCCTCCGATCATCCTACTCATTGGGAAAAATGGCTTTCTTTGGCCGAATGGTGGTACAACACTTCCTATCATACCGCCACCAGAGGCAGTTTACGGGCACCCTCCACTCACGCCTCCCTCCTACATTTCGGGCAGCTCCAAGGTACAGGTTCCATCAACACTTCCCAAATTGGATGAAGAAGGCTCCATCTTACTTGCCCCAAAGCAGCTGCTGTATCGTCGAACTCACAACCGTACCACATAGAGGTCCTGGTTCAGTGGCGTGGAATTCAACCTGAGGATGCTACATGGGAGTCTCTCCCTCAACTTCAGCAACAGTTTCCTCATTTTCAGCTTTGAGGACAAAGCTTCTTCAAGGAGAAGGGCATGTTAGGATCTCATCCTAACCATTAATGTAATAACTTCCATGATGTAATAATTCCTAGTGAACGTGGGTAGTACCCATGATTAATATTTTGTAATGTTCTAAGTTTTAGCTTAGGTAGTGCCCATGACAAATGGCACCCTTTTTATGTAACACATGGTAGATAGGTGGCATTGTGCATGTAATTCGTGTGGCATTATGCATGTAATTCGAGTGGCCTTGTGCATGTAATTCGAGTGGCATTGTGCATGTAATTCAAAGTGGCACTATGCATGTAATTCGGGTGGAATTATGCATGTAATCCAGGTGGCATTTTGCATGTAAGCCAACCTTGGAAGGAAACTCCTTAAATACCTGAAAGGGCACCAATGTAACCATATTTTGCAAAATTAATGAAGTATTGAAGGAGGTTGCCCCCTCGAAGAGGCCTGCGATTCAGTCCTATTGTGAGATTGTTCTTTATGCAAATTTTTGTTATATTAATGTGATGTTTATGTGAGTTATTTCCAAGAAATTGTGTGAGAGTGTGTTATTTGAGTTTATTTTATAGCAGGATCCTAACAATGCATTCTTGAATCCTTGCTTCTGACGAGCTAAGGAATTTGATTTCAAGTGTTAACCTGTTTTGGTGAGGTGTGACTTGAGCTTGGACATTGATCAGTCATGATTAGGCAAAGGGCACAACCTTTTGTCCACAGGGGAACCTTGTGTTCATGATTCATGAATTCCAAGTGTTTGATCAATTTGATTGTTGCTTGTTTACTGCCCTAAGCAGGAGCATTATTGTCTTTGTCAATGATTCTTTGAATGTATGTCATTGCTTTGATTGGGTGTGTGTTTGTTGATTGGTGACTAAGTGTGACTACCCCCTTAAGCAACGAATCGATGAGGGAATGACCTTCATGAGAAAAGCGACTCGTCGCTTGACCCAAGATGACTTGTGCAAGGGTGCCTTTAAATGGTTTATCGTTAAGCATGTGCAATTTTTCCAACATTTAGACCTATTTTTGGTGGGTGTTAACCCTTTTTGTGACGCTGTTTGGAGGTGAAATTGGCAAAAATCCATCTTCCCATGGAGCGGTTCAGATAAGATAGCATTCTTAGGGAGTAGGATAATGAAAATTCATAACCCCAACATCTATTTTGTATGCTTGGGATGTCAAGTGCAACAGCACTCACATCGGGCAAATTTATTGTCTATTTTTGGTGCATTTTTGTTCATTTTTTTGATGTTTTTGAAGTTTCTGGCCTAAATTCGTCCCAGGGTGGGACGAATTCTAGCTGTAGAATTCATCCCTGGGTGGTACGAGTTCTAACTAGAGCGCTCGTCCCAGTAAAGGATGAATTCTAGCTCAAAGGCCTATTTAAGGGCCAAAACTTGAGTTTGGGCTCTTTTGTGTCAAATTTTTCTTGCCATTTGGACCTCTGGGGAGGAGGAGGTTAATTCTGCGAAGCGAAGCGCTGCCGAGATTTTCCCTGCCATCATGAGTACACAAACTGGTTCAAGCGGCGGAGCCGAAGCAAGACCCGTAAGTGCTCCTTAGAGTTTATTTATTTATTTTTAAACTATAAGTGTGTTGTTTTTCTGTACAGTTCTTTTGCATGATTTAATTTTTTTTTTTTTTTTGTTGAATTGTTTTCTTTTGCAGGTTGTTAGGAGCCGGTACCGTGTACCCACTACTTTCACTAAGTCACGGGGGTGCTGACTGAGGCTGATTGGGAGTGGCTTGATGCCCTTAGGCTCAAGCAGGTGGCTTGACTGGAGCCTGTGGTCCCGGATCAGGCCTATTTGATGACCCTGATCAAACTTTGGGATCTACAGACCAACACCTTCCATCTCTCGATAGGGGAGATGACTGTGACTCTAGAGTATGTCTATCGGATTCTTTAGATTGTGATAGATGGACTGCCCATCAGGACATCGCCGCGTGATCAGCGGACTGCTTTACTGACGAGATGCTTCGGGTATGGGGAGCGATTGGGTGTAGAGAACCTAGTGGAGACAGCTGAGGTGGACTGCCAAGTTGGCAGGATTTTGGTTGGATGGTGGTAGGAGAGGGGTGTGTTAGGAGTGAGGCATGCATTCCTGATGGGCCTCATTTCTAACATGTTATTACCTGACTCGTCAGGCACGAGGTTCCCATGGAACCTGCTATATTTTGTGTGGCAGTTGGTAGAGTTCCTGATAGAGGCATCGTTGGTCCTGAGATGGGGACAGACATTGTTGGCATAGCTCTACGGGGAGCTGTATGGGGTCCACTTTTAGCAACGAAAGGGGGTCAGCTGCAGTTATCTGTTGCAGTGCTGGGGTTGGTAGCACATAGCGATTGAGAGGCCAACCGGGTTACCATGGATGACTCGAGCGGTGATGGAGGATAAGGAGATAAGGTATGCAGTTTTGTGGTGGCGATCCGTAGAGCAAGGGCAGAGTCGGTGGTGGGAAGGTGTCGTAGGGCACTATGCTGATGCCTTATCTTAACTCACTCCAAGGGAGGTGGTTTGGCACCCTTATCGAGACTTTCCAGCTTGGTTAGAGGCTAGAGAGTGGCTCTGACGGGTACGTAATGAGTGCTGGTTGATTGGGCGACACGGGACCGAGCATGATTTCTTCTTATATAGCCAGGTTACACGACAGTTTGGGGTGCGCCAGGGATTGCCTGGTGAGCCCATGGTCTATCGATGTCAGGGAGATGAGAGGACTCTAGATCGACTGGTCATTGCGCCATTGGGCAAGGATTTAGATGTGGTGATCGATGTCCCAGACGTGGATGACGTCGGGACTACCACTGAGTATGACTCGTGGTGGATACTGCGGCAATGGCAAGGACAGGGACCACTAGGAGGTGTGAAGGTGGCAACAAAGGATGCTGAGGAACCAGGGGATTACTGGGGAGCTCTGTTGAAGGATGTGGACATGGTTGAGGTGGGGGATGAGGATGTAGATTTGGGAGCTTCGGATCAGCCGGACATGCAAGACATGGAGGAGCAGTGGGAGCCAGAGAAGGATGCTATTCTAGAGAGTCTTGTGCTTCAGGCAGATACGGAGGAGATGGAGTCTGGGGTACATGCTAAGAATGTGCGGTTGGTGGAGCTACTACGGATATGAGATTAGGAGCTGGGGGACGCGCTGCGGGAGAGGGATCTCCTACGGGCTCAGCTAGTAGAGCGGGATAGGGTTTTGGCATAGCGCAATGATGCAGTAGCTTACTACCATTGATGGGAGGCAAAGTGGTTTTGGCATCGACTAGATTTGGGGAGGGAGGTCATCCACCTCAGCGGGCGGCTACCTGAGCCATCAAAAAGTGGATCTTCACACTGGACGAGGGATAGTGCTACTGATCAATCAGCATCGTCTCGTCGTAAGCGATTGGATGAGGGAGGTGGCAGTAGGCATGATGCGGGGGCTAGTAGTAGCCACCCTACAGGGTCCCATAGGACCCACACCATGGGGGGTAGTTCCCGTTGCACCAATCCTGCGTGATCATGGTGGTCGACACCTTAGGTTGGGTGGTTTTTGTTATATGATTGTGGGGTCTGAGGACCAGTTTTGTAGCCTATGGGTAGTTTTTTGACGATATATATATATATATATACCGGTTTTATTTTGGTTATGCACATGTGATGATTTGATATTATGCATGATGGCTGATGACTATGGATGTATGCATGTTTATTTATTTTGATGAATGCATATGTTATGATGAATGCAAATGTTTTTTATTTATATGTGATATGCAAAATGAAATGGATGGATGGAATTTGTGATGGTTGGTTATGGCACCATAGACTGTTTAGGACTCTGTTTATTTCATTTTTAGGCGATTGCTGTGATGCATGACTTTGTATGTATACATGTGATTTTTCCCCCTTTTTTTTTTGTATTTTCTGATGGTATTGCAAAAATGGAAAGTAGCGCAATTGGTTTAAAAATGTAGCAAATGTTTTCTAAGACTCAGACGGTTTTAACACACTAGCCACGACTATACTTTATTTTAAAAGACTTTTGGACAAGGTATGAATTGAACTCATTTTTGACCAAGCTATTTCACATCCCTGTGTGTGCAATTGAGTTTATTTATGTGGTATTTGTCAGGATACCGCCAGTGCCAGGGGGGCTTTCAACCGAACCTGTACTGAGGATCACCTAATTAGCTCCACTAACTCCTTTGTTGTATTTAGTTAGATTAATCTATGGTGTCATCCAGGATACCATAAGCTAGCTCATCCACATGCAAACATTGATCTGTACACAAGTTAATGTGACAGATATATCGTCATGCGAGAATTTTACCGCTAGTGACCGATAGGCTATCAACCAAACCGATACTGAGGCTTGCCTCATGACTTGTCAAAATGCTAAGAGTTCCAGGGATTCAAGTTTGACTCCCTTCTTTTCTTCAATTGTATTGGGATACTTGCTCCTTTGTAGTGATAAAATCACTGTTTATTTTTGTTTTATTTGTTTTTCTTTTGAGCAAGGGAATTGGATATGGAGTGACGAGAATCACTATTGTATGTGCTTTTTGATGTATGCACTATGGGATGTCAATTTTTTTGGAGTTTTGACGATTTGCAAATTTTTGATGTTTTGCAACTATTGAGAACTTTGGGATTCTTAGGGAATTGGGTAGGGAAGATGCTTGTCCTTTTGCCAACTCTCAGCATTCTTTGGGTCATTCGCACAGGGGGATGAGCAAGATAACTGTTTCGCTTATGGTGAACTGGATTACTATGCAGGTTTCATATTTCATTCACACAACTTGGGAATTCTTATGTGTTTTAACTTGTGTTGGGATGCTACATAACTAGGCGAATTTCAAGTAGAACTCTACCTTCTTAAAATCTGTATGACTCTGTACATTACGTGGCTAAAGAGCAAAATGATGACTGAATTATGAAAACTCTTGATACATTATAAGACCACTGACTCTATTGTGGTAAACAATAGTAAATGGCATTTGTTTGTTTGTTTTATAAGATGGAACAATGTGGAACCAGATGGACTAGCAGAGCAATTATAGCCTATGGTGCCTTTGACCTGTACGACCACAAATATGCGATGTATGGATGCAATGCTTAATGCAGCTATGTATTTTTTTATTTTTGATGGATTGATTTTTGTAAATATGAAGATGAGATGCAAGAAAAGCTCTCTATTGATGAATTTGAGCATGCCTAGAAATGAGATGCAAATTTTTTGTTGTTTTTGATGATTTTTTTTTTTTTTGATGGTGACCAAGGGATTTCGAGAATCCTTTGGGGCCTTTTTGGGGTGACCAAGTGATTGCGATAATCCTTGGAGCTTTTTGGGATTGACCAAGCGATTTTAGGGATCCTTGGAGCATTTTTGGGATTGACCAAGCGATTTTAGGGATCCTTGGAGCGTTTTTGGGATTGAACAAGCGATTTTAGGGATCCTTGGAGCATTTTGGGGATTGACCAAGTGATTTTAGGGATCCTTGGAGCATTTTTGGGATTGACCAAGCGATTTTAGGGATCCTTGGAGCATTTTTGGGATTGACCAAGCGATTTTAGGGATCCTTGGAGCATTTTGGGGATTGACCAAGCGATTTTAGGGATCCTTGGAGCATTTTTGGGATTGACCAAGCGATTTTAGGGATCCTTGGAGCATTTTTGGGATTGACCAAGCGATTTTAGAGATCCTTGGAGCATTTTTGGGATTGACCAAGTGATTTTAGGGATCCTTGGAGCATTTTGGGGATTGACCAAGCAATTTTACGGATCCTTGGAGCATTTTTGGGATTAACCAAGCGATTTTAGGGATCCTTAGAGCATTTTCATGATTTGGATCTCTTAGATATGAAATGGGTGCAAATGACTGATGTTCAAGGGTTCTGTTTCCTTGGTTCCATCAAGAGAAGCTAGCCGATATGTCCCGGGTCCTATTTTGCTATCAATAACATATGGACCTAACCAATTTGCCACAAATTTTTCCCTTAGGTGGGACGAAAAACTAGAATTCTGTTGGTTTTCCTTCAAAACCAAATCACCAACCCGAAATTCCCTCGGGTGAACTTTCATGTTGTAAGCTTTCTTAAGTCACTCTTGATAAATACATAAATGCTCGAGAGCATTAACGCATCGTTCGTCAAGCAACGTAAGATAGTCTAACCGGGCCTACCACGTAGAATCATCATCGATGAACTCCTGAATTGATATGCGTAGGGAAGGAATCTCCAACTCTAGAGGCATGACTGCCTCGGAGCCATACACAAGCAAAAACGGAGTGGCCCTAGTGGGTGTCCGAATGCTAGTGCGATAGGCCCATAGGGCAAGTGGGATTTGAATGTGCCAATCCTTATGACTTTCTGCGATGGTCCTTTTAAGGATGGCAACTAGTGTTTTGTTTGACGCCTCTGCTTGCCCATTCGCCTGTAGATAATAGGGTGTCAAAAAATTCTTCTGAATTTTGTACTTTGTGGTCAAAGCATGCACGTATTTGTTCTTGAAAGGCGTCCCATTATCCGAGACTATTTTGGATGGAATACCAAAATGACATATGATGTTATGCAAAATGAACTCCACAATGTGAGGTCTTGTCGTAGAGGTAAGTAGAACTGCTTCCACCCACTTGGTAAAATACTCTATGGCCATTATGATAAACGTGTGACAGCCTGACGACGCAGGGAAGATCTTTCCAATTAGATCAAAGCCCCACTACAAAAATGGCCAAGTAGACTGAACTATCTACAAGTCCTGGGAAGGTACATGCATCAAATTGGCATGATGTTGACACTTCACGCACTTCTTGACATAGGTGCAACAATCTCGCTCTAAATATGGCCAATAATAGCCAATGCAAAGAATGTGCTTTGCGATGGCCATACCACTGAAATGGCCACCGCATGTACCATCGTGCGCTTGGGCGACTACCCAAGTGGACTCTTACTGGTCCAAGCAACGAAGGAGGATTCCTTCATAGCTGTGACGATACAAAATGTCTCCTATAAAGACATACATAGCCGCTTTCTGCTTGAGTGCTCGTTTTGCGGTATGATTCAATCCAAGCAGGAGATTACCTAACTTGAGGTAGTCTCTAATGGGTAAATACCAGTCCTGTTGATCAGAAACCTCGATAGTATGAATAGCCCATCCCTCTTGAAGTTCATCCCTAGAGAACACTGAATGGGATAGAACCTATAAGAATAGCATTGTGTTGCTATAAATGGGAGTAGGGGAGAACAAGGACCCCCAGTTGGCGCATTTTAGATGATCTTGGATTCGAGAGAACTTATCCAAGGATGGTTCAATCTAGATCATGTGGATTCCTGGCATCAAGTCTGAGCTTGAACACTCATCATGGATTGCGATAAGGTTTTGACTTGAATGGTTGTCATATCATCGGAAATGTCTTACAGAATTAGTGACCCCAAGGAGGCCATTGTGTCTGTAAAATGATTCGATGATCAAGGGAGTTCCTCGATGTCATACCACTCAAGTTTTTCTAGGAATTTGTCCACAAGGGCTTTATAAGCCTGTAGAACTGGGCATTTGCATTGATATACCCCTTTGAATTGATTGACAATTAACAGCGAATCACCAAATATATTCAGTCGT
Organism: Wollemia nobilis; assembly: GCA_028583015.1. Lineage (NCBI taxonomy): Eukaryota > Viridiplantae > Streptophyta > Pinopsida > Araucariales > Araucariaceae > Wollemia > Wollemia nobilis. Next base: position 9,533,224 of record JAQPPZ010017095.1, read on the forward strand.
TTGATGTTCATGGCGATTGCTGTCTGAAGTCCTATGCGCAAGGCTTCATACTCTGCATTATTGTTGGTGCATGGGAAGTTTAATTTAAATGACAGGGGCATTGGAGTGCCCTACGGTGTGAAGAATACAATTCTCGTGCCACCACCTTGCTCACATTTAGAACCATTGAAGAATAGGGTTATGTCGGCCTGTGACTCAAGCTCATCAGAATCTAGCGATTCTGAGACATGGAAGACCCCATCATCGGGTAGTTCTATGACTAGAGGTTGATCGTCTTCAAGAGGAGCCTCTGCTAGTTGATCGGCTATGACTTGTCCTTTGATAGATTTCTGTCCAATGAACTCGATGTCAAACTCCGTCAACAACATGATCCATTTTGCCGTGCAACTACTATGATAAGTACGACTCATCATGTATTGCAATGGATTCTCCTTAGACACAACATACGTAGTGTTGCTCAACATGTAGTGGCATAGCTTTTTGGTAGCAAACACCATCGCCTAGCGAGTTTCTCAACATATGCATAGTTAAGTTCATAATTGACCAGGGTGCGGCTAAGATAGTAAGTAGTCTGTTCCTTGTGAAGTTCATTCTTCTGGGCTAGCATGGCGCCCAGTGCCACCTCAGTAGCTAAGATGTATAAGTAGAATGACACTCTTGGTCTAGGTGGTGCCAATACTGGCAGCAAATCCAGGTATTGTTTGATGTCGTCAAAGGCTGACTGGCACTCGTCATCCCAGTGAAATGTAACCCCCTTGTGCAATAATTTGTTCATGGGTCGGCACTTGTCAGATAATTGTGCTATGAAGCGTTTAATCGACGAGACCTTTCCCTGCAGACTTATGAGCTGCTTAATGGTAGTTGGGGGAACCATTTCAAGGATTGCCTTGACTTTCTTTGGGTCCACCTCGATTCCTTGCTTTGAGACTATGAAACCCAAGAGTTTTCCAGATGTGATGCCAAATACGCACTTCTTGGGATTTAGTCTAACTTTTTGCTCCATGAGGCGATCGAGGATCTTGCTTAAGTCATCGATATGATTTGAGCGCAATAGAGACTTGGCTAACAAATCATCCATGTAATCTTCCAAAGTTTTGTGCATGTAGTCGTGGAAGATGTATGTCATGGCACGTTGGTAGGTGGCGCCAGCATTTTTAAGGCCAAAAGGCATGACCTTGTAACAAAATGTCCCCCAAGGCGTTGTGAACACCATTTTTAGTTGGTCTTTAGGATTGATACGAATCTGATTGTATCCTGAGAAACCATCCATGAGGGAGAGCATTTCGTGACCTATTGTAGTTTCTACCAACGCGTCGTGCTCGAAAAAGGGAAATCATCCTTAGGACTCACTTTGTTTAGATCTCAAAAATTAGTGCATATGCGAATCCTCCCGTCAAGATTTTTGACGGGCACCATGTTGGACAGCCATGGCGGATAATCCACGCAGATGACAAACTGTGCATCCAACAGCTTTTGCAATTCATATTTGACCATCAAGGCCACTATTGGGTGCATCTTACATAGTTTTTGCTTTACATGCTTGATTGTCAGATCAAGCATTAAATTATGCGTGACTAGCTACGGATATAGCCCCGGCATATCCCTGTATGACCATGCAAAAACCTCCTTCTTCTCTTTGAGAAGGGCAATGTAGTCAGCTTGCTCTTCGGGGGAAAGACTTACCCCCAGCTTGAGAATCTGTGGATTCATTGGATATATGCCGATAGCTATGTCAGTTGTCTCTTCGACTGACATGTGGGATCCGTCCTCCAACTGATGTGGAGTCAAGATCAAATGGATATCATTAGCTGAATTTAAATCTGCGTTGGGAACCTCGGGTTCCTCTTCAGCCTAAAAAATATCTTGAGTTGTCCCTAGGGTAAAATGAGGCATTTTACCAAAAGGCCAGTACTCTGATGGTGATAAAGGTGAATTGACACGATCCCAGTCAATGGCATCTGTGTCTAGATGCAATGACCGTGTTGGATCGATCGAATTACGGATGGGTGCGATCAAATCAATGGAGATCATGTGGATGGAATGAATTTGGTCTCCATTACCGTGGGTATGATACCTTGAACATTCTAGATGCTCCCTATACTCTGGATCTTGCTCTAGGGGAATGGGAACGAACGGATTGGCCTTATGTGCTAATAGGAGGATAGGGTATTCCCTCAGCACTGATTCCATTATAGGGTCTCGGGGTGGACGGTGCTCATTGTAGATTTGGAGCCATGGATCCAACACTTGGTCCCACCCCACTGGGTCTACATACCACTCATGCCTTGGAAGTATGCCCATTTGTGCAAATAAGTCATCAATCCCTAAGGGATGTCGTTGTTGCACTTGTTGCCTTTGTTACATCTGACGCATGTGGTTGAGATAGGCCATCTCAGTCTCATCTTCTGAATCATTGTCGGAGATCCGAAAATGTTCATTTTATTCCACAACTACTTGTGACATTAAGGGTTCACCTTGTTCTAGAAAATTGATCTGATCCCATTGCAGTTGTTCCACTCTTGGTGGAGGGACCTGATTCTATTTACACTGCACTGGTTCCACTGGAACCTCTAAAGGGAACAACTTCAAAAAGATCTCTGGACATCGTTTATGTTCTCTTTGGGAATTAGTGTCTGAAATTTTGCCTCTCTCTAGCAAAGGAGAGGGATTACTGATGTTGCCAAAGGTGTTTGTTGACCATGGGAGGTAATCTCCCAATGTATATTCTGTATTTGGGTTGGCATAAGGATCTGATGCCAATACACCCTTGTTGCCTATTTCTAGGCCTTGCATGTTTTGCACCAAGATGTCTAAGGGCAGGGGGTGGTTGAACCCTACTCCCGACTTATCATATGGCATTTGGTATCTTAGTTGGCAAAGGACGTGCATCCCTTGCTCATATCTGCCTAACTCGTATCCATGCCAATTGCATTGGCTGAGATATCTCAGAGCGAAGTCCGGGTTTGATAGATAATTGACATTTTTTGCAAAAGGCTCTTCATCTTCGTCCTTTTGCTTGCATGGTTCAGGACCATGATCAAGGCCCCCATACACAAAATTAGTCTGGTTTGGTGGGTAACCTAGAGTAACAACTATTCCTATGGGAAGGTGAGGTATCCCCATGTCCTGTATTGATTCTAGCATGGGTGTTGCCACAACATTATGCACTAGATACTCCCCCAGGCCCATACTGGCCATTTCAACCATAATTGTTGATGCTTGGGAGGGAGGTAACGGGAGGCCTTCCTGAGTCCATTCCATGTTTTGTAGGTTAGGAGTCTCAGCTTCCGTTGTGCTAGGTGTTTATTTTGTTGATACTATTGATATTTTTGGCAAACCCTCTTCTAGGGGCTGAGCGTCTTCCAAAGAAAGCATGAGATTCTAGAAATAAAAGGAAAACTATAGCTATGCAATGTAAGAAAAAATATAACGCTTGAATCCTATGCCTTTGAAATGCAAGAAACAAAGAAAGGAGATAAATAAAAAATGAAAGAAATATGTATGGAAAGCACAGCCCTTTTTATTCAATTTTCTTATCCTCGATTACAAAGACGTCTCCTCCATTTTATGGGCTAGGAGCATTAAATAGGTCTTGCATACAATTGTGACTTAGTCTTCCTCCTTCCGCATGCCCACATGCAAAATGGGCGGGCCAAAGTGTTGTCGTCGCTGATGTTGATGAGTCCTCGATTATTGCTACTCCTCCTGCATTCAAAGAAACAAGAAAGGCGTTTGTAGCACCTACTGCAAATAGGAAAGTTTGTTCCTTGAAATTAACAAAAGATGCATGTAAAAGATTATCGAAAATAGTGAATAAAATGAATCTAAATCACCTACAAATCTGACAGGGACAAAAAGACCTTACCAGAGGGCCACTACCATTGAAACAGTTAGCCAATCTACTTTCAACTGTAATTCATCCTTGGGTAGGACGAATTCTGCTGTTATTCGTCCCCGGGTGGGATGAATTCTACTGTGATGAAAATCCGAGTTGATGCCACTCCAATGTCGAACCTAGGGACCTCCAAAACACCTGCAGACAAAGGGGTTAAGTAATTGGGGCCATTTTGGGATGACCCAGATGGTCGGATTCTCCCAATTTGACCTCCATCACCGAGAATTTGATGTTGTTACCTGCAAGTTAGTGGGACAACAAAGTGACAAAAAGCATGATGAAATCTGATCAAAACGTTATGGAATTGAAGCTATGAATTATCTAGACAGCATAACATGAAATGCAATATGAACACATGATCTAGAATACTTTAGAATGAAAATTAAAAAATGCAGGGTGCCCGAGTGGGCCTCCCACCGTTGGCACTTGATTTCAGTGCCAATCCACTAGGGATGGGCCCAAAATCTCTTAGGATTGTGTTGTCAAAAAATTGGTGGATTGAGGTGGTTAAATGTTGGGTTTGGGTCAGATTCACGCTTCCAAAAGCCACCCAATAACCTCTCTTGCGAAAGAGATTAATGGATGTGAAAAGGTGAATCAAAAGGATGCAATAGGGTGTTCAAATGGACAACACTTCATTGCTTGAAAATGCCTCCAACCTGTCCTCTTTTGGGTGGGAAAGTCCACCATTTTATAGACCCATGGGGTCTCTTTGGAGGGGCATGCAGGGATGCCATGTGGTGGCCATGCCTTCCCAAGAGGGAGGAGACTCCTCCCTGACTTGGGCTTCCATGACTACCTTTGTGACAGTCCACTAACTACCAACCTACCCACCTACACGCACATGCATGGCAGGAGGCAATAATTGACTGTCCTTGGCTGCCACTTAGCGGCATTTTTCTTTTTTCCCGTTAAACTTGGAATTCGTCCTGACAAGAGACGATTTCATAATTCGTCCCTGGGTGAGACGAATCCTAGTTAGTATTCATCCTTGGGTGAGACGAATACTGGGCAAAGTGCCTGAATGTGCCAAATTGCTTCTTGACCTTACAAAATTGCTATGAAAGTGGTTAGGACCACTGTTTAACCTCTGAGGGCTGCCATGGGGGCTGTGTGTGTCAAAGTGATCAGTGTTTGTAGTCACATAATCGGATTGGTGTTGTTTTGGTGTCTATAGACATTACTATGAAAGAAGACCTCGTGAGTTGAGGGATCAAGAAGCTTGTAAGCTTTCAATTCTTCACAATAACTGACAAATATGAGCTTTTTACATTTCTAATCTAGAGCCTTCCTTTTCTTCTTTGGGATGTGAGCCCAAGCAATACACCCAAAAATATTGAAGTAGGAAACATCTGATTTTGAGCTAGACCATGCTTCTTCAGGAGTTAAATGGTCAAGAGCTTTATGAGGTGTGCAATTTTGAATATAATTGGCATAGTTAATAGCTTCTTCCCAAAAAATGTTTGGAAGATCTCTTGAATGGACCATACAATTTGCCATTTCTTTCAATGTCCATTTTTTCCTTTCAACAATGCCATTTTGTTGAGGATTATGGGTGATAAAATGTTGATGAATAATGCAATGACTTGATAGAAATATGGAGAACTCATTACTGCAATATTCCCCCCATTATCTATGCAAATTTTATTGATATTTCTAGAGGCTTGATTTTCATCTAAGGCTTTAAAAACTTTAAAGTGCGATAGAACATTAGTTTATATTTTAGGAAGCAGACCCATGATATTCTAAAAAATTCATCAATAAAGGTTAGAGCATACTTGGCTCCTTTGAAAGAAGGTTCTAGAAAAGACAGTAAGTCACTATGGATTAATTATAGAGGTGATGAGGCTTTTAGAGAAGTACTTGGGTGGAAAGGCTCTTGATGTTGCTTCTCAAGGGCACATCCAAGACAAAATCCATCAATAGAAGAGACATGGGGTAAACCTGTTACCATATCATGGGTGCTCAAATCCTTTAGATAGTTGTAACTAAGGTGATCAAACCTTTCATGCCAACTTTTACTTTCAAGATCACCATGAGCCATAAAATAAGAGGCCCCTTATGGACCTTGGAATCCTTTGAAGTGGAATAGGTGAGATTTGTGATCAATGTTCCCTTTGGATATAATAGAATGGGGATCTTGAAATTCTCTTATCTCAACTCCTATTGTAGAGAAGAGAACTATTTTCCCCTTTCCAGAAGTACAAATATGATAGATAGAGAGGAGATTAGTGGCAATGTTTGGAACATAGAGAACAATATTTATAGAGCCACCATCAATGGTTATGTCCCCATTTACTTTGAAAGGAATAAAGGAAGATTCACCTACTTCTATGCTAGAAGTAGAGCTTGAGGAGATAGAAGAGAATTATTTATCTAAATAAATCATGTGATGAGTAGCTCCAGAATCTAGGACCCAGTAATTAGAGGAAGAATTGGAGGATTTTTCTTGAATATTTAGGGCTTTACCTATTTGCTTTTTATTGTCTATATTTTGATCCTTCATAGCTGCCTCTAGTTGTTGTAATATTTTCCAGCATTTTTTTGTAGAGTGGTCATTATTTTTGCAGTGAGTACAAGTTATGGGATTCCTTTCCTTATTTTTGAACTTATATTTGGAAGATGTGGAGAATACTAAGGCTTTTGAGGAAGATGAAGAAGAAGAGATTTCATATCTAGTAAGTTTTGTTTCTTCCCTAGTTAATCTATCACAAAACTATTCTAAAGAGGGCATTTTATAGGTTGCACCAAGAGCGTCTTTGGTAGATATAAAGGTGGTAGAAAATATTTGAAAGTCACCATTTAGCTTAGAAATGATTAAATAAATATATTCTTCTTCAGTCTTAGTCTTCCCACTACCTTTGTATTGAGTGAGGACTTCTTTGAACTTGGTGAGGAAGTCAACAATACTACTAAAACCTTCAGGAGACAAAGATGTTAGTTATGCTTCTAGTTGCATTGATATCATTTGGTCTACTTTTCCAAATAAGGTCTTTAGTTTATCCCAACTTTCATGAGAATTTTTACAATATGTAATGTGAAACCATAAACTTTCATGAACATTAGAGCTAATAATACCCATTGTTTCGTGCATCTCTCCTTTATGAACAAAACTTTCATATTCTTTCTCAAATTCTGGTTGTTTTTTTTCTTGTAAATGAGTAAGACCTTTTTGAGAGATAAGATTAAAAGTTTTAGGTTTCCAAGTGTGAAATCTATGAGGGGTGAGAGGTTCAATTGAATTCATAATTTTGACAAAAAAAAAAGTTGAAGTTTTAACTAATATATCCCCCCTTAGAACTTCAATATTTAAAGTAAATGACTTAGGAAAAAATGAAGTTTTTCAATATATTTATCCTCAAAATACCTGCCCTAACAAGAGGGAAACTATAAGTATTTGAGTTTTATATATATTGTTTGCTTTTGAAATGCCAAAGCCTCTCTTTATTCTTCTTAATACCTACCCTTACTTAAGGGAAAATATTAAGTATAGAGAATAAAATTAAATTTTGTTTGGCTTGGAATGCAGTGTTATCAACCAGAGTTATATTTGGAAAATCCTAATACTCGCCCTTACGAGAGAGAAACTATAAGTAAGAGAGATATCCTTTGTAAAAATGGTTGATCTGGAAAATATATATATGTCATGCCTTTATACCAATTGCCTCTAAAACACGCCCTTATGTGAGGGAAACTATAGGTGTATAGAGGCAAGGATACATGGAACGTAGGAAAATATAATTTGAGGGAAAAACTTATAGTTTGAAATGAATTTTCCTTTTTAAAATGAGATATATGAAAATAAAAAAGATTAACACCTTTCAATTATTATTAAAAATAATTTGTGTTTATACATTTGTGATAGAGATAAAAACTATAAACAAAAAAAGTAATTTGAAGGTGTTTAAATAGTAACTTCTTTACGAGATATAATATAGATTTTTTCAGAAATAATTTTTGAATAATTAAAAGAAACTAGAGGAAGTTTTGGAAAAAATGTTTATATAAGTTCCCCTTTGATTATTAATTACTCAGTAATTATAACAATTTTATGAAAAAAATTAAGAGTTTGGAGAGGAAATATTGAGAATCTTCTTAATGAAACATATATGGAATATTTCTAATTAAAACATTTTAAATAAATTACTTTAGAAGGATCTAAAAAAATTGAATAAGAAGACAAATTTATACAACCCCCCTCAAGAAAGACAAGTGTGTAATAAATTGCACTAGCCCACCCCAAAAAAATATTTTTTTTTGAAAATTTTACAATATTGACTCACTTTTCAGAGAATACATTTTTTTTTAGAAATTAATAGGCTTTGCAAAAGGGAGGAAATACAAATTATCTTTGTAATTGAAGGAAATTAAAACTAATACAAAATATATTAAGGAGGACAAGAAAAAATTGAAGTTATTTATGGCTCCTAAAAAAAGTGGCACGCTGAATAAAGGAGATTCCTGAAGAAACAGGTGAGACTCTAAGTAGAGGGTATAGAACCAACGAGACTCAAAGCAGAGGGTGAAGAACCAATGATACTTGAAGTAGAAATTTGGCTACCAATACGTCCTTCCCAAGATGATTTGCCTTTAAACTATGCTAAAAAAGCTATCTGCATAGACAGGTTAGCGAACCAGAGAAGAGCACAAAAGTAATAAAAAAATATATCTTTTGATTTTTTTAGACATGAGCCAAGAGAGGTCAAATTTGATAGCACTTTAACAAATGTAAAGATTCGGATGTCTAACGAACCAAATATCCTTCCGAATGTGTTCTTTGAGAACTGGGAGAGGTCATAGCAGAGAGCACAAATGTAAAGTGCTATGACCTCTGAAAAACCATCTATCCTATAGAATAAGCTTTAAAAAAATGCTATATTTGACAAGAATTAAGATATCAACCGAACCATATAAAATAGAGAACAATAGAACAATCAAATAAGAATTTTTTTTAGGGTGAGGATATTTATGGACCATCGAATATAGAGAGTGCCTGGTTGACTAGATGTTAATTACTCAGTGAACACAGAGTTCTTAGAGATGGATATACGCTATCAAGAATAATTCCACTTCCACGTGGAAAGTGGTGAGGACACCGTATCTAGTGAACAACATTTTCTTAGAGTTGGAGTTACGTTGCCAAGTACAGCACCACTTCCACATGGATATATGGCTAGAACAATGTATCCTACGAACACCAATATCTCATAGATGGAGATATGTTGCTAAGAACAATGCCAAGTCCACCATCCATGTGTATTTACATTCCAGAGTGGAACTATGCACCAAGCTTCATTGGAAAGGACGAGATCCTTTTTAGAGGGTCAAAACAAATCTCACACATAAAATTGAATCCAACTAGATTTGGTTAGATATATTAAATAGGATATTCATGCAAAAATATGAGCGAAAGAAAAAATATATTTAATTTTTAAATAGACGTTGTTGGCCAAAACAAAGTTGAGGAGCCATGAAAATCAGAACAGGACGCAGCGCCTATTATGAAAGGAGGGGGCTCAAAAAAAATTCAAAGAGGGAATATTTTTTTATAAATAAAACTTAGAAGGCTCTTGATTTTAGAATATGGGCTAGAATAGCGCCATTCATATAGGGTAACCTAGTGTTGAAATGAAGGAAGAGATTTTAATATTTTCAAAATACCCTCAAGCATGAATTCAACATAGCTAAAAAATATTTCAACATATATTTTCCAAAAATAATTTTTTTTCTGAAAAAACAAACTATGGATAAAAAAGGTGACTACTACATTACTTTCAAGTAATTTAGCCAATAAAAATTATCCAAAGCAAATGAACCAGATCCTAGAACCTTCAATAGAGAATGCTAACAAAATCTATCCTGCTATGGTACCATGTTAGAATTTCACAATAATAGATATGCAAAGCATTACACAAAAGATGAAGAGAAGAGTGGAACTGATTGATTTATTCCAAGGATCAACTTTGTATAAATAGCAAATTTGATCATTGAGAGTCGTTGGATTACAAGAACTCATCAGACTTGATGAAGACACCACTAAGAGTTCTCCTGACACATGGAGGAGTGAAAACTCAAGTGTGTCTATCCTAGTGGAACTCAAGAGAATATTCTCTTATTCTAACAGGGGTAGGACAACAACAAACATCAACAATTTTATTCTTATGCAAAAAATATTCCATATGGTCCTTTTGACATATAACTCATAGGTAACAACATACAAGGTATGTGTAATATATATTAATCATTAAAATTTAATTGATGCATATACATCACATATGCAAGCCCTCAAAGACTTCATTTTTTTCATAAATTGATTTTCAAGTTATCAAATCTTGTCCTATTTTGACATTACCAGTATATATATAATCCTTACATTGCTAAATTGGTAAAAATAAAAGTAGTAGTGTAAAAGAGGTCATATAAAGAGAAAAAAATATTTTTAAAAAATAGAGGATAATGCACATGCGATTTGGGGTAATTGATCTTAGAAATGGGTTTCACATCCTAAATCAAGGTTTCAATCCCATGGGTGAACGTTAACATTTAATCTAATGGTATGAGTTCAACTATTTAAATATCTTTACTTTCAAGTTAGAAATCCAGGTTTTAATCTTGCTAGGCAAGTACATACATAATTACCAATATTATTATAATATCAATATGTGGTAATGATATAATATAGACAAAATCTATTTCAATCCTATATAACCAATTAAAAATAGGATTTGTAACATTTTAAAAATTATGAATACAAGTGTGCTTAGTAAGTTTTACTCGATGACCATCATGATGCTTATAAGTATATCATGCAATACAATTTTTAGTATGGAATCCTTATTTAAAATAAAAGTTTACTTAAAAGGATAAATAAATGAACATTCATATATACTTAATATATAATGCTAGACACTAAAATTCCACATAAGCACAATATGGGAAAGGAAGGCTATAAAGTAACAAATATCCATTAATTTATTAAAAGTTCATAAAGTTGTAAACAAATTCTATATTGCATAACATTGGATTAATAATGGGTTTATTGAATAAAATATATAGTTATATGTTTTCCATATTTTATTATTATTATTATTATTAATTTGTGGAAAACATCCCCAAAGTGATGCCACTTTTGGGTAAGACCCAAGGAGGGGTATTTTTCATATTCTATTATTAATTGAAATTACTTATATAAATGTTATGTAAGGCCGAATTTCAAAATATTATTGAATAATAAAATTATCAATTAAATAAATATGATTAATCTTAATAAAATTCTGGTTATAATATCTTTTTCGATCTAAATTAATCTAAAAAATATTATAATACGTATTTTTCATATTAAAAAAAATACTAAATAATTAAATTATTTTTAAATAAAATAATTATCATATACCATTTTTTAATGTTTTTTACTTATAATATAGTTGTACATTATATACATTAAGGAGAAATAATTTACAACTTGCTAAAAAATCCACTTAGACAAAAGAATTAAAATAATAAATAAATAAATTAAAAATTATTTTGAGGATTTTACCATTAAGGTGTATGTCAAATGAAAATATTAATATACTTGGTTACATTGGATGAAAGACTATTGAAATAGACACATTTATATTACATCATAATCATACTATTACATATCATAGTATTGCATTAATAAATTACATTCCTATGTGATTATAAATATAATAAATTGTATTATGAGAATACAAATTATCATAATAGTACTGGTCATGTCATGGATATGAACTCAATTTATACTTATACAACTACATCTTATTTTAATTTTTTTATTATGTATAAATAAAATGTTATGTTTAATATTAAGACAAAGCTTATAAGAAATATAAGGGTGGAATATGGTTATAATCAATTTTGGGTTTATAACTAATAGATCTTAGATCATTGTATTGTTATAAGTTTAATTCCAACTTCTAACTATCGTTGTGATTTTACTTTAATTGTCTTCATCAAATTACAAGGTGCCAATAAAATTGAAATTTTGACTTGTAGTATGAAATACCTCCCTCTCTACTATTTGTCCCAAAATCTTTAAATTCTAAGATGTTAAGGCCATGTCAACTACATACAAAACATAAGGATTAAATTGAATATGTGCACATAATCACTTAATTTTTAGTTGATGAATTACTATCAGTTAAACATTTGGGTTTTATGACAACTATATGAAGTAGCTGGGATTGGAATACTGGCTTATGATGTACAAATTTACATTTATTTCTATATTTAAAAATATATATATAATATTGTTAAATAAAAACAATATAACTTAATTGAAGTTAAATTATTGAACATTTATTCTCAACATTAGATTGAATAGTTTTAATTTTATCATATAAAATGATTATAATAAATTGCATAAGACTAATTTTATAATATTTTTCTATGTCAAATTGAGTTAAAAAACATCACTTTTATTTTTTTCAATTTGTTTAGATCATAAAATTAGATTAATTTTTTTTGTATGAGATCTAATAAGATGCAAACAACTAACCAATTACGTCCAATCAAATATTACTAATTTACTTCCATTAAATAATTATAAAATATTTAATAAAATTAGATTAATTTTTTTTGTATGAGATTAATTTTTTTGATAAAATATTTAATATAATTATTTAATTTTTTTCAATTTGTTTAGATCATAAAATTAGATTAATTTTTTTGTATAAGATCTAATAAGATGCAAACAACTAACCAATTACGTCCAATCAAATATTACTAATTTACTTCCATTAAATAATTATAAAATATTTATGATAAAGTATATTTTAAAGTAAATAACAAATTTTAACTTTAAAACATATTTAAAATATATATTATAAAAATCTAATTATAAAAATATAACAATGTAACAAGACTACCACATTATTAAGCTTTTAAAATCACAATATTCAAATTGAATGTTTTTTACAGTTAATTTAATACAGTTTCAACCTTAAAACATGACCATCCCTCACCAATCTTCTTAGTGCTTAAATAATTGGACATATACTAATTTTAACGTATTAAATTTATATTAAAACAAATTTAAAAAGTAAATAGATGTAGTTAAAGAAAAAGAACGGCCATATGTAATCAACTTATCATAAAGAAAATATATTTTTTAAATAAATTGTGGTAAGCTTTTGCTCGTTTTATACGTAAACATTTTCATGAAGTCAGGATCTCTATCAATTTGAAATTACTAGAACGACACTGAATTTTCAATGGAATAAGAGGGTCTGATTTTATAATATTAATATGAATCTAAGAATAAAAACGGTGATCTCCATTCTAAACCAAATTTTGTTTCAGATTATTCCACGACAACGAATGCACCAAAATCAGATATTGTAGAAGACATTCGTAACGTTGTGAATATGTTTTCCTCCTAATGCATGCCAACTTTGAAATCAATCAGTCTGTTAGAAAATAAGTATTAATATCCAGAAAGAAATGCCCACTTATTTACAAGAGAGACGGCCAAAAGATGCAAACGGCCCCTTCTCTCTCCGCATTACAGCAAAAAACTAAAGGTTACATGGATTTATTTGTTAATGCTAAGACAATACTAACGAGATAAAATTATTAATGCTGGTATAATGCATTAGTGCATGCAGCAAAGGTTATATGTGAATGATATAACTTTACCTCTTCATGAGGCTACCAGTCTAAGCATACCAATATATAGATGGGTGGTGGAGGGGAAGTGTACTTCTACTTATAAGAGGGTGGTGGCGGGGATTTGTAATGGTATGGTGGTGGGGATTTGTAATGGTATGGTGGTGGAGGGAACTTGTAGTGGTACGGAGGAGGCGGAGATGGAGATGGCCGCCGAGGGTATTTGTAATGGTCGGGAGGAGGAGGGGAGGCGAAAAGTGGTGGAGGAGATGGCGATGGTGGCGGAGGGGACCTGCATTGTTATGGTGGGGGTGGTGATTTATAGCGGTAGAGGGGAGGAGGCGAAGGATGGTGGTGAAGGAGATTTGTAGTGGTAGGGAGGTGGAGGGGACTTGTAGAGGTATGGGGGAGGAAAGGATGGATATTGTGGTGGTGGAGATTTATAGTGGTATGGAGGAGGAGGACAAGGTGATGGCGGTGGTGGAGATTTATAGTGGTATGAAGGAGGAGGAGAAGGTGATGGCGGTGATGAGGACTTGTAGTGGTGTGGAGGACGAGGTGAGGTGGATGGCCGTGGGGGAGATTTGTAGTGGTAGGGATGTGAAGGGAACTTGTAGAGGTATGGGGAGGAGGGAATGAAGATGGTGGTGGTGGAGATTTAAAGTGGTATGGAGGAGGAGGAGAAGGTGATGGCGGTGGTGGAGATTTATATTGGTATGGAGGAGGAGATGGTGATGGTGATGGTGATGGTGGGGTCTTGTAGTGGTATGGAGGACGAGATGAGGTGGACGGCAGAGGGGTGATTTGTAATAAGAGTTAGGGTTCTCAGCTGCGGCCAATGCCACCATAGACAGTGTAAAAGCTATTAGAAACCTCATTGTATGGGAGTGGGGCCTTCCAGCTTCCATCTCTATGCGCCCCCTGTGGTGCACTTGTTGTGGAGGTTGTCTGATCTTGTGCTATTTATATATAATAATGGTACACGTGTTTCTTCCACGTGGTGTGATTGGTCAAGTAGGCTTGATGTATATCTGTGAAGCATGATGCAACTCTTACTTGTCGATAATGTTGAACAACTCATCTTGAGAATGATGGATCTTACTGAAAGGTTTACTAGTTCAGTTGGTGGAGTCGTCTGAGAAGATAACAGAAACTACGGTTGTCACATCTGTTGCTCTTCAATATAAGGTGTAGGAGACGCTGTAGTGAACCTTGTCGTCTTTACTAGTTAGGGTTCGTTCTCGTTTTAGAACTGGATCAGAGTGAAATCTCTGAATTATTTTTACAATCAGTTACAGTCAGAGTTCACGTCCTCTGTTTTCCGGTTATTCTGCCTACCATTCTTATTATTATGATAATATCAAAGTGTACCGAGTCAAAATACGACAATAACATAATGTGGACCATTTTAATTTAGTTGGTAGATAATGTTAGCACCTCCGAGACTTGGACCATCTCTCATTTTAAAATTAAGGAAAATTTGATGCTCCATAATGGAATGATTCATATAACACGTCCAAACACTGATACACAGACTGCTCTAAAAAACATTCTTCGCTTCGCTAAGAACTTGTTGTTTTACCTTATATCAAAATTAAAATTTAAAAGTTGAATATAACCGTGTAGTATTTATCAATATTAGATATAGTAAATTTATTATTGAAAGATAAGCTTGGAAAAACATGTACAAAGTTTTTCTAACCCAGCCTTATTATTTTGAAGGAATTCTCCTTGGCCTTTCTTATCATCCATTCTAACCCAGCCCTATCATGAATTCATAGTTTCCTTACCTGAGGGTTTTTTCTTCTTCGTTCCTTTTCTATCCCCAAACTTGCTCCATTAAATTTAGAAACGTCAATTGCCACTTCATACGACTGTGTCAATCCTATCTTAACGGCTTGTGGACTGGGCTGCACCAGAATACAAATTCCACCAATTTTTCCATTCTGAGAACCAAAGCATAGGTTGAAAATGTAGCCTCTTATCATTATTGGCATATATTCTTCCAATGTCGCTTTCCCTTTGTCTCGAAACCACTTTCTTTCTTTATTTATTTATAAAAAAATAATATAAATAAATAAAACAAAATAATGGACATTTGTTTGTTCCGCGTGGGGGGATTGGGTTAAATGGGCTTGGTGCGTATCCGTTAAGCATGATGCAACGCTTGCTCGTCGTGAGAATGATGGGTGGTGGATCTTATTGAATAGTCTACTAATTTAGTTGATGAACTCATCCGAGACAATGACATGAGCTATAGTTGTCGCTCAATATGGAGTGTACAAGACGCTCTGGTACACTTTATCGTCTTGACCGGGATAAGAGTCATTCTCGTTTTAGAACTCAGGAGAGTGATATTTCTGAATTACGTTGTGTAGTCTTTTACAGTCTGAGTTTATGTCCTCCATTTAGACGCTCTTCTGCCGATCATAGTGATTGTCCTGATAATATCAATTGTATGGAGTCAAAGATACCATAACAACACCATGTGAACCATTTTAATTAACTAAAACAATATATAATGTTAGCACCTCCAAGCGTTAGTATTTTAGAAAGGGATTCTACAATCTCTAAATAGAGATAATTTGGCCTGCACTAATAACATATATTTTCTTATGAATATTCTTGAGTTGATATATATATATTTTTTCATTCTTGTTGATATGTCGAATTTTGATTAAGGAATATAAGTTTAAATTAGAGGAAGGATGATTGTTATTTGAATTGTGTTTATGATTTTCATTTTTTTTTTTGTTAAGAAATATATGTTTGAATTAGAGGGAGGATGATTTTCATTGTGTTGTTTTATATTAATAATATATTTTTTGTGATAATATTTTTAAGTTAATGTGTTTTTGAATTTTGTTTAAAAATAGTATTAAAGTGGAACAAAATTTTAATATAGAATAATCTCATTAGAAATGAATATTTTGTAATAGGAACATCATCACATGAACTGGTTAGAAAGTAAGAGGGCCAACTACCCCATATACAGAAGAATATTCCATGGAAATAAATAACTTGGAAACAAGCTCACATAAACCAGTTAAAAAACAAGATATAGTAAATTTGAATTGTAAAAAATGTGACCCCATTATACAATTCACTTATATTATACCTCTTTTTAATATATAATAATATATTTTGTTTAAACATATTTAATATAATTATTTTTAATTAATTTATAAAATTTAAACATAAATAATATAATACAATCACATACTTATATTATTAAGATGTTATAACTTTGTATATATAGCTTCACAACAATTAAATGTCTCTTTGTTATTATAAAAGTGAAATAAACTCATTTATTATTTTTGATAAATTAATTGTTTTAATTTTATTTTAAATTTAAATGTATTTTAAAATATAATATTTTTATTATTTTAATTTTAATTTTTTTTATTGAAATTAATAATTATATTTAGGAAAAATAAAAAATGTTACAATAAAAATAAAATTGAAAAAAATCAATTTTAAAATGCAAATACATAACATAATTAAACATAGAAAAATAAATTAAAGCAAAAAAAACTTTAAACTTTAAAACTGTAATTATATTGTTTAATTATACTACATCTGTACAAAATTAACCAAACTCCTACATCTTTACAAAATTAACCAACTCCTTAAAACGGATGAAACTGTTAGATTATTCAATGAATGAAACGGTAACTATTGAAACTGTTAAGTGGTAAAATGAATGAAACTTTTTTTTCGAATAAACTGACTCCATCTATGTAAAAAGTTGTTAATGTAACGCTATCATGTTGAGCGATTTCTGCTCCGTTAAATTTAGAAAGGTCAATGCCCACGTCTTTGAAATGTTTGCGTCCATTAGCGATTTCACCTACGTTAAATTTAGAAAGGTCAATGCAAACGTCTTTGAACTGTTTGCGTCCTATCTTAATGGGCTTCATGGGCTTCTGCCTGGACTGCACCACACTCGAAGCATAGGTTGAAAATGTGGCCTTTTATTATCATTCTATTATTTAAAATAAAATAAAATTATTTTGTATAACTATGGGGTTAATTGATAACAGAGATTTTCTTACGCACCAAGAAAAAATAACTTTGTGTTCTAGATTACCCGTTGGTCTCTCAACCACTGTATGCATAGATATTTTGGGTCGGTGGTGCTTGTTGACCATTCAATAGAAGTATATGCAATCTCTGGCCACTTGTATTATTTTTCTTGTAGATCTTTCTTAAGCACATGCTTGTTAAGTTTATAAAAATATATACGCGTTTGACGTATATATACGTCAAACGCGTATATATTTTTATAAACTTAACAAGCATGTGCTTAAGAAAGAGAGCAAAATCCCTAACAATTAGGTGCCCAGCAATACTATAATATTACTATCAAATCATAATTTAATATATTAAATAATAAATATGATTTTTATTATAATATTATAATAGAAGGTGAAATCATTTTAATTTTAAAATAATAAATTAAAAAATATACATATTAGAAAAGATGAAAAAGTTTATCTTAGTTATTTTTTTTTGTTTAATATTATAAAAAAATCTTTTTTTCCTTAAAAAAAGTTGTAATTTTATATTAAATAAATATGAAATTATATTCTGCATACGTTTTTTTAACATTTTTTCAAAATTTCAATAGTGATTTAAAAGTCAGGTCATTTATACATCATAACTAGCTATCTTTATTATTATAAATTTCAATAGTGACCTAAAAAATAAGGTTATATATACATCATAACTAGCTATCTCTATTATGCTAAGTTTTATCCTTAGAAACCTTTTCAATTTATCAAACAATATCCTTTTAAATCATTAACTTTTGAGTTTTGAAAAAGTTGCTTTATATGTGTTGCTTTAACTAGAGCATATTAATTCCCCCAAATAGAGATTTGGATCAGTTGCAGTGCATTGGCCACATTGAATTATTGTACTAACTGCATACCTAGATCAATCTAAAGTGTGTTCTTTGAGAGTTCATTTGCTTCTCTATTTAGTTCTCTATAAAAATGCCAAAACATAACAGATTCTTTTCGATGCATAGTTTCTTTTATTTGAGAGAAGATGGGTTGTAGAATCATGTTTTCCATTCTAAAAACACCAAGCATCCAGTTTATTACCACTTGTGAGTCTTCGTAAATTTGATTTTTTTTGTATTCCTTTGGATTCTGCCAATTAAACTAGCAATTTGAGGGCCATAATTTCAGCATAATTATTAGAATCTTCTTCTAATCCAGCCTTGAATTTAAAATGAGAGTAAAAAATATATAGTAATCCTCCTACTCCACAAACTCTAGGGACACCCTATATAGCCCCATCAAAAGTTCTCCAAGCCCTTGATTTATCAGTCTTTGGAGGGATAATTTATCTATTTACCTTTATTTTTTTCTGAAACCTTACTCTTATTGAAACTTTCAATAATTTGGGAGGAGACTCGCCAAGTAGGCTTCTCTTGATCCTAAAATATTATTGCATTTTTAGATAACCATACTCCCCAATAGTGATAATGGTGAATGTTTATAAAATATTTTAAAGACCTATTTTCAAATCAAGATTTTAAGCACTCTCCTAAGAAATCTTTTTGTCATCCTATATGAAGCTTTAACTATGCCATAACCTCCCTCCAAACCTATCTAGTAAATAAATAAGCAAGCAATAATGATTAACTATTTTATTGTTTGATTTACATAAATGACATCCTCCTAGACCATTCCAATTCTTCTTTTGTAATACCTCCCATGTCAAAACCTTATTTTTCATGCTATGTCATAGGAACAATACTGTCTTACACAAAGCTTTTAACTTCCAAAGTATCTTCCACCACCATGTTGGATTGTCATTGTTATCTTCTAATAGAGTCTTATAGCTCAACTTTGAAGTGTACTCCCCTATAGATCCATTATTTATCCAAACCAATTGATCAATTTCCTCTTGCAATTTGATATGTCTAGATTTAATGCTTCCCATTGGTGTGCCTCATGGACATGAAGCCCTAACACTATTACTTCCTTATTTCCCTGACTCTAGTTTGTAGAAGATTCTAGGTCAACTGCTTGGGTAAGATTTCCAATCCCTTGAGTTCTTAGGGTCTTATCATTGGAATCTCCACTAGTATTATATAAAACATGAAGATGAAAAAAAAACTTGTGATTCTTTTATATATTGATGGTCTTATCATTGGAATCTCCACTACTTTCATTTAATTTATGAAGTTGTGTTTTCATTCCACTTTTGAGATGGTAGATTTGTGACTTCCATATTAATTTTTAAGGATTCAAATTAATCAAATATATTTATGCATCACAAGTATGCTTTGGGTCTTCTTTAGTTTTTCAATATAGACAATTGCAAGTCAACTCAAAATACTTTTGATTCAGGTATTTCTTGGCGAATGTTATTTTGTATTAGTCTATTATGGGTGGCTTATCTATCTTACTCACACAAGAACCACTATAGTTTTTTTTGTCAGTTATTATTCTAGGTATAAATAGGCACCTTGAGAGAGTCACTATATAGTGTCTAAGAGGCATACATTGAAAGGACATATTAGATGGGTATTCACTAGTTATATGCCTATTCTCTAATTTTGATAAGATCTCTAGATGTCGATTATACCATAAAATTGTATGAGCGATAGTCCACCATAGGTTTTGTGTTGTATTTGGATCTAACCCTATATCTTGGCATTTTATATGCCAATCCACTATATATTGGTATTTTATGGAAGATGAATATTGTTCTGCCAATGAGGCAACTAACCAACTTCAATGGATGCTCATGATTTTGGATATTGGTATTCCTTAGATTTTTCTAGTCACTCTCTCATGCGATAATTAGAGCACCATTCAATATATCTACAATATAGTTCTCGATTAGTAAAAAATACACATATATTTAGATGCACTTTATGAGATGGCCTCATGCATGTAGGATAGTTGATCTAGTTTTTATGCCCTCAATGGAGCAATTAGTATGCATCATGATCAATATCATTGCTGAGGATACTTTTGTATGGATATGGGAGCTACATTATGTAGGAGAGATTCCCTTAAGAAGGAATGACAAATACAAGTCTCTCTTTGTGTCTCTCAGTCAACTTAAGGGGGATGTTGGAATATATGGGGGTTACTCTTCTATTGAGGTCATAAACTAATTTTGTATTGTATTTTTCATACAAAATAGTTGGACCCTTATAAACCATGTAAAATTTAATTTAATAATATTTTATTATTTTAATATTTAAGTAGGTCTGTCAAACTTCACGTAAATGTAAGTTATATTTGGGTATAAATACACATTTATACCAACCATTTTGTTATTGATTGAATTTTAATTCTATTATTTGATAGTGAGATTATTTGGTATCCATGGACACTACCATATACTATGTGCATTATTATTTTTTATTATTTTTAGTAATATTTGCCAATTTGTTGATTCCATTCATTTTTTTAAACTTCTATGAAATCTAACAACCTAAGGCTTATTTTTCAAGTACCATTCATGATGATCAAATAATTCATTAATAGAATTTAATACCATTTGGATATTCTTACTTTTCAATAGTAAAATTGAGCCTTCTATTTCTAAAAGTGTAACACAAAACTAAGGTCGATAACTCTTCAAAACAAGTTATCATACTCTTCAAAAAGTTATAAAAACAATTTAGTTGTTGATCTATTTGAAAAAATTGCTAGAAATTGAATTATTTGGCATTTGAGGCCTATGCGCTATCTACATTAAGTGATGAATTTGGGAGAAACAAAAATGCATTTACCATTTTTTTCTTTTCTCTAGGAATGACCTATAAATTAAAAGAATTAAATACCTCCAAATTATTCAACACTAAGATATTTCAGTTCTCAAGGTATTTTGTTTTTTTTAGAACCATCCTTTAACTTGTTTGATAACCATATTTACATCACCAAACATAAATAAGTCTTTTTAATTTTATTTCATTGATAGCTTTCAACCCATGAAGAAGGGATTCATATTCCATTTGTACTATTAAATTTCTAGATAGAATATATAGGGGATGAATTCACTTGTATGAGTTTTGAATAGCTTACATGCTTTGTTCCTTTATTTAAATACACTACCATCAAAGTGCATTAAATAGGTCTAATTAGTCTGGGTAGTACCTTTTTTTTTTTTTTTGGAAAACATCCCAAAAGGGATGCCACTTTCGGGTAAGACCCAAGGAGGTAGGGGTATCCATTCTGCCAAAAACACCCAGGAATCGGACCTGGCCTACCACATTTGACATACTCAAGGAGCAAACAAACACATAAAACCAAATTAAAAAAATAAAATAACAACAAAGTAATAAAATAAAATAAAAAACAAACTCCTTGAGTGTGTCAAAACCAAAAGCACAACCAAACACGCACAATAAGATAAAAGAAACCACAACACAAACCACATAGAAAAACACAAGAACCACATAACAAAACACAAACAAGACAAAAACAACAGAACACTACAAAGACATAACCCAAAAAAACATGAAAAATAAACACAACCAAAACCTAAAAAATAAAATAAATAAAATAAAAATAAAAACAACCAACAACAGACAATAAACAAAAACAAAAAACATAGAAAACACTCACACATAAAAAAATGAAATAACACAAACAAAGAGAAACCCAAGAACAAGAACGAAAAAAACACAAGAACAATAACAATAAACATAAAACAAAAAACAAAACAACAAAAACACAAGAACAAAAAAAAACAACACAAAGAACACAAAAACAAAACAAAACAAAAGAACCCACCCACCTTAAAAAACTAAACAAAAAAACAAAGAAGACAAAAGAAAAAAATGAACAAAACAATGACCTATCTAGACTAGAAGACTATTAATAAAAGAATCAACAGAGGAAACAAAATAAAGAATAGAATGATCTAGGGAACCAAGAAAACTGAATGAACCAAAGAGAAACAAAAGAAACAAGAAGAAACTAGGTACCTTCAGAACTGGAGCCATCCAAAGAAATGATAGAAAGAAGAGCTTCCCTAATTTGAGAATCCCACCATATAGGAGGGTGGCCATAACAAGTAAGATCACCTTTGTCCAAAGCCCAATTAGCTAAAGTATCAGCACTCTTGTTTTGATCTTTGACCACAAGATTGTAATCAACTTTCAAAAATCCCATCTGGATTAACTAAATTTTCTCAATAATTCTTTTTATTCTCCAATCCACCTTATGATTCTTAGAAGGAGTCTTCAAGAGATTAATCATAAGTTGAGAGTTAGACTCAACTAACACCTTTTCCCATCCAACCTTGGTAGCCTCCTGAAGGCCTCTAAGGATACCATACCCCTCAGCAAGGTTATTGGAAAGAATACCCAAATTCTCAACGAAAAGTAAAAACCAGGGAGCCATCTGAAAGTCTACCAATTCCTCCCACATTGGCTTTTCCAGGGTTCCCTCTAGAGGCTTCATCAATATTGACTTTTCCAAAATCCTTAGGAGGAGGTTGCCAATTTCTAGTCCTATCCATCTTACTAATACTCACATTCCATTTAAGTTGGTTGCCCTTAGAAGGTTTAATCTTCAATATTTGCATCACTTGATCCCATCTTTGGTGGGAGTTTTGGGGGTGATTAAGGAGATGATGGACTGATTCAACTAAGTTGGCTATGATCTTTTGCCAAATATAGTGAATATCCTTCCTATCTTGATTAAAAATTTGGTTGTTCCTTTCATTCCAAATATTCCAAAGAAGAATGGTAGAACCCATCCAAACTAACTGCCTAATAAAATGATCAACACCCTCTTGATTAGGCCAATACCTCCAAAGTTGTTCAAAAGTGAAAAAATTGGACCACTATAAGCCAAGTAAAGTTGCCATTCTCCTCCATAGCTCAGAGGCTAAAGTACACCCAATAAAAATATGGTTGATATTTTCTACATTGTCTTCACACATTTCACATCTAAAAGGGCCATGAAAACCACGCTTCATAACTTGCTCACCAGTAAGCACCCTACGATGCAATAAAAGCCAATTAAAGAACCTCACCTTAGGCCAGATATTTTGAGCCCACAATTGAGAAAATATGTCAGAATAATTGTTGGGATTATTATGGCATAAGGTCAAATAACCTTGAGCAACTGAATACTCACCCTTAGTAGTGTTGTTCCATCCAAAACAATCTTTTTCATGGGACCAAGAGAGGGATCTCATATGAAGGATGCCTTAGATATCTTGTCTTTGCCTTTCTGGGATTTGAATAGGCCAGTCCTCAATAGGGATCCAATATCTACCAACCTTTGAATTACCAATATGGTACCGACAGTAATTAGCCACCTTTATCCAATTAGCTCAGTGAAGCTCCTCCATCCAAGGCCTCCAATCGGGAAACTGAGTTATCAAAGGCTTGTGACCATCCCAAGAATCTATCCAAAAATTTGCATGTTGACCATTATGAATGATCCAAAATAATTTTTCCTTTATCAAATCCTCACCAGTATTAAGAACTGCTAAAATGGGAGAACCTTGGGTAGAAAGTTGATAGCGAACAAGGTCTTCAGGACTTTTGTTCTCAACATATTTAGCATGAATATTATTGGCCCAAAGAGCATTGGGGTTATGCAACATCCTCCAATATAATTTACCAGCTAAAGCTTTGCTGTTATTAATTGAATACTGGAATCCTAACTCCTCTTCACTCTTAGGAAGACATAAAGTATCCCATTTCACCAAGGCCCATTTTTTTTTCTCCTTAGTACCACTCCAAAGGAAACGATGATTGATTTGATCCAATTCTCGAAGAACAGCCTTTGGGATATTCAAAATAGAAGAAACATAAATAGGAATAGCTTGAAGGACTGATTTTACCAAGGTGATTCTACCCCCGTAAGAAATCCACTTGTTGGTCCACTTTCCAATTTTCTTCTTGACTTTGTCTAACAACCAATTCCAATCTTTATTTTTTTGCCTTTGAATATTTATGGGAATACCTAAATAAGTGATTGGAACAGAGGTCTTATTATATCTTAATTTATTCAGGACAATGGCTTCCTGTCTAGCAGAGCAGTGAAAGAAAATAACTTTAGATTTGTCTTCATTGATCAACTGCCCAATAGCCTTAGAAAAATAGCTAATGATTTGCTTAAAATTAGAAGCTTCCTTAACTGTAGCTTTACCTAAAATGGTAGAGTCATCCACAAATTGAAGATGAGAGATAGGTATAGCTCCATGAGCAATGGTAACTCCCTCAAGGGTTTTTTTTTTCCCTATTTTTTGTTATAGTCCTACCCAAGCATTCAACAAGAATGATGAATAAATAAGGGGATAGTGGGTCACCTTGCCTGATACATCTGGAAGCTGGGAAATACTGAGAAGGCTTGCCATTGATAAGAACTAAGTAGGAAACTAAAGAGATACATCCCATAATCCAATCTATCCAATCCATAGATAAACCAAATTGCCTCAAAACTTTCATAAGGAAGTGCCAATCCACTCTGTCATAAGCTTTGGATAAGTCTAACCGGATGAACATAGAAGGATAATTTTGCATATCCATGGAATGGATGGCTTCCTGAGCAAGAACTAGATGTCTGGGTAGTACCTTGAACATTTTATTTTTTTTATTTATAATTCATACACAAATTCATTGCATAAAATACATAAGTGCATATCCTAGAACCCTAAAAATTAACTTCTTTTCATAAGTGGATTGCTCTACCATATATGTCCTCCATTTAGGTTCTTTTATCAAATATTTATATTTTTCCTTGAATTGGAATCATGCATAAGACCATTCCATATTAATATGGCATCCAATACCTTTAATTTATTTCCTAGTAAGAAGCATCTCCCAATTGTCAATCATATTGACTACTATGATGATCATAAAAATATTCTTAAGGAACCTAGCTACTTGAACAACTTAATATTTTATGTACCCAAAGAAATTGATAATTCCTAAATCCAAGATGTAGTTTTTGAATCCTTCATTTCCTAAAAAAAGAAAAATATGAAAGAGAAGAGGTTTATCAATAATATATATTTTGTGTTATGTGTAGACACCAAAACAACACCAATCCGATTATGTGACTGCAAACACTGATCGCTTTGACAAACACAGCCCCCAGGGTAGCCCTCAGAGGTTAAACAGTGGTCTTAACCACTTTCATAGCAATTTTGTAAGGTCAAGAAGCAATTTGGCACACTTGGAAACTTTGCCCAGTATTCGTCTCACCCAGGGACGAATTCAAAATAGAATCGTCCCACCCCAGGCTGATCAGATCCGTCCCTGGGTGGGACGAATTCTAAGCTTAACGGTAAAAAAGAAAAATGGCGCCAAGTGGCAGCCCAGAACAGTCAGTTGATGACTCCTACCTTGCACGCGTGTGCAGGTGGACAGAGGGGCCATTAGAAGACTGTCACAAAAGGCATTTATCAAAGCCCAAGTCAACGGAGGACTCCCCTCCCTCATGGGAATACAAGACTGCCACATGGCGCCTATGACCAACACATGGCATTTGTGCTTCCCTCCCAAAAGAGACCCCATGGGTCTATAAAATGTGGGACTTTTCTCACCCAAAATATACAGGTTGAAGGAGTTTTCAAGCAACGAAGTGCTGCCGAGTTGAAGACCTACTTGCACCCCTTTTGGTTCACCTTCTCGCATCCACCAATCTCTTTTGCAAGGGAGGTTGTTGGGTGGTTTTTGGAAGCTTGAACTTGACCCAAATCCAACACATGGACACCTGAACCAACCAATTGGCCGACCCCCCCAATCCTAAGAGGTTTTGGGCCCATCCCTAGTGGATTGGCATCGAAATCAAGTGCCAACGGTAGGAGGCCCACTTGGGCACCCCCACATTTTCTAGGTTTTAGAGCATTCTAGATTACTTTTTTAGGTTGCATTTTTTATTATTATGTTTGGTTAACTCACAGCTGCAATTTCATAACTTTTGGTCAGATTCTAGTATGTTTTGTGTTGCTTTGTTGTTTCACTGACTTGCAGGTGGCAAGATCAAATTCCTGAGGATAGAGGCCAAATTGGGAGAATCCGACCATCTGGGTCATCCCAAAATGGCCCCAATTACATAACCCCCTTGTTTGCATGTGTTTTGTACGTCTCGGGAATCGACATTGGAGCAGCAGCAGGTCGGCTTCTTCAACACAGAAGAATTCATCCCACCTAGGGATGAATTGCAGTCATAAATCGTCCCACCCAGGGATGAATTCCAGTTGAAGGCAGATTGGCCAGCTATCTCAGTGGCAATGGCCTTCTGGTAACATTTTCTGTCTTCTATCAAGTTTTCAGGCTGTTTAGAATCATTTTGTTTACTGTTTTAGATAAATGTTTGCATGCATCTTTTGATGATTTTAGAGAACGAACACTTTCCATTTGCGGCAGGTGCTAATGACATCTTGGTTGTTTCTTTGTTCGTAGGAGAAGCAACAGAGGTGAAGAACTCATCGACATCAGTGACAACATCATCTTGGCCCGTCCATTTCAATCGTGGGCACGCGGAAAGAGGAACATTAAGTGATTGTAATCAAATTCTTTTAGCGCTCCTAGCCCCTGAAAAGGGAGGAGGCATCATTGTAATAGAGATCAAGAAATTTTAATGAAAGGGTTGTGTTTTCTCCATTCGCTTGTGTCTCTTCCAATGTGTTTCTTTCATTTCATGCAATTTACATTTCTAGGACTTAAGCGCATTTGATTTTGGTTGCATCGCAATTAGTGTTTCCTTCGCCCGAAATCTCGTGCTTTCATTATGTAGGTTCAACCCATTATTTATTTCTTGACTCAACATTTTTAATATATTTTAGGATAAATTCAGGTAAGTTTTATTTTTGTTGTAGGCACTTTTGAAACACTTCTAGTAAAGGAATATGCATGTGTATTTTTACCACGTCATTTACTATGTTATTTGAATATAGTAGTAATATATTTTTATTACATTCTATTTGAGGTTCCATTCATATTACTTATCTTTAGGTTATTTCTATTTGGTGGATATTCCCATTTGACTCTTAATTGGTTTTAAAAGCTAAATTTTTTATTTAGAATAGTAGGAAATATTCTTTATTATCTTATAGGTTAATACTTATTTGAACTAAAAATGACATATAGTTTAATGGATTAGGTTAATATAACTAATTATTAAGGGCTATTTATTCTAAGTTTTCTTATTCTATCTTATTTGAATCCAAGAATCCCATATCAATGGGAATTCAATAGATTATACAATCCACTTTATAATGATATATAGTTTCATCTAACTCATACTATTTGAAAGCACGAGATTTCGGGCGAAGGAAACACTAATTGCGATGCATTCAAAATCAAATACGCTTAAGTCCTAGAAATGTAAATTGCATGAAATGAAAGAGACGCATTAAAACGAGATACAAGCAAATGGAGAAAACACAGCCCTTTCATTAAACTTTCTTGATCTCTCGTTACAAATACGCCTCCTCCCTTTTCAGGGGGCTAGGAGCGTTAAAAGAATTTGACTACAATCGAGACTTAAGGTTCCTCTTTCCGCGTGCCCACACTTGAAATGGACGGGCCAAGATGATGCCGTCGCTGATGTCGATGAGTCCTTGACCTCTGCTGCTCCTCCTGCGAACAAAGAAACAACGAAGATGTCAGTAGCACCTGCTGCAAATAAAAAGTGTTTGTTCTCTAAAATCGCCAAAAGATGCATGCAAACATTTGTCTGAAACAGTGAGTAAAATGACTCTAAATGACCTGAAAACTTGACAGAGGACAGAAAACATCACCAGAAGGCCATTGCCACTGAGACAGTCGGCCAATCTGCCTTCAACTGGAATTCGTCCCTGGGCAGGACGAATTTTGACTGCAATTCGTCCCTGGGTGGGACGAATTCTTCTGTGTTGGAAAAGCCGACCTGCTGCTGCTCCAATGTCGAATCCCGAGACCTCCAAAACACCTGCAAACAGAGGGGTTATGTAATTGGGGCCATTTTGGGATGACCCAGATGGTCGGATTCTCCCAATTTGGCCTCTATCCTCGGGAATTCGATATCGCCACCTGCAAGTTAGTGAAACAACAAAGCGACACAAAGCATGATAAAATCTGATCAGAATGTTATGAAATTGAAGCTATGAATTCACCAAACAGAATAACACAAAATGCAACATGAAACAAGTAATCTAGAATGCTTTTAGAATAAAACTTAGAAAGTGCGGGGGTGCCCAAGTGGGCCTCCCACCGTTGGCACTTGATTTTGGAGCCAATCCACTAGGGATGGGCCCAAAACTTCTTAGGATTGGGGGGTCGGCAAATTGGTTGTGTCAGGTGTCCATATGTTGGATTTGGGTCAGATTCAAGCTTCCAAAAGCCACCCAACAACCTCCCTTGCAAAAGAGATTGGTGGATGTGAGAAGGTGAATCAAAGGGGATGCAAGTGGGTGTTCAACTCGGACAGCACTTCGTTGCTTGAAATCTCCTCCAATCTGTCTATCTTTGGGTGAGAAAAGTCCCACCTTTTATAGACCCATGGGGTCTCTTTTGAGAGGGAAGCATAAGTGCCATGTGTTGGTCATAGGTGCCATGTGGCGGTCATGTCTTCCCATGAGGGAGGAGAGTCCTCCATGACTTGGGCTTTCATAACTGCCCTTGTGACAGTCCTCTAACGGCCTATCTGTCCACCCACACACGCGTGCGAGGCAAGAGTCATCAACTGACTGTCCTGGGCTGCCACTTGGCACCATTCTTCTTTTTGCCCGTTAAACTCAGAATTCGTCCCTACCAGAGACGAATTCAGAATTCGTCCCTGGGTGAGACGAATTCCAGTTAGTATTCGTCCCTGGGTGAGACGAATAGTGAGCAAAGTGTCTAAATGTGCCAAATTGCTTCCTGACCTTACAAAATTGCTATGAAAGTGGTTAAGACCATTGTTTGACCTCTGAGGGCTGCCCTGGGGGCTGTGTTTGTCAAAGCGATCAGTGTTTGCAGTCACATAATCGGATTGGTGCTGTTTTGGTGTCTACAGATGCCCCTTTTTGGGATGCGCTGTGCATAGCGCAGCGTCGAGCAAAAATAGATAACCAAAGCACTAATGATTAGGGTTTCTTGGTAACCTAACCAACTTTTGATGCCCCAAGCATGGAAAGGGCATGCATTCTTGAATCCTTGCTTCTGACGAGCTAAGGAGTTTGATTTCAAGTGTTAACCTATTTTGGTGAGGTGTGACTTGAGCTTGGACATTGATCAATCATGATTAGGCAAAGGGCGCAACCTTTTATCCATGGGGGAACCTTGTGTTCATGATTCACGAAATGCCAAGTGTTTGATTGATTTGATTGTTGCTTGTTTATCGCCCCAAGCAGGAGCGTAATTGTCTTTGTCAATGATTCTTTGAATGCATGTCGTTTTCCTTAATTGGGTGTGTGATTGTTGATTGGTGACTAAGTGTGACTACCCCCTCAAGCGACGAATCGATGAGGGAATGACCTTCATGAGAAAAGCGACGAGTCGCTTGACCCAAGATGACTTGTGCAAGGGTGCCTTTAGAGTGTTTACCGTTTAGCATGTGCAATTTTTCCAACATTTGGACCTATTTTTGGTGGGTGTTAACCCTTTTGGTGATGCCATAATGGGGTGAAATCATCGAAAACCCATCTTCCCGTGGAGCGGTCCGGCTATGATAGCCTTCTTGGGGAAGTAGGAGAGTGACAATTTGAACCCCGACATCGAATTTCTATGCCTAGAGGTTAAGTGCGAGAGCACTTGTGTCCGGCAATGCTTATTGCTTTGTTTTTATGTTGCGTTTATTTGTTGTTTTTGTTGTTTTTTGTGACACCATTTGGGGATTAAATTATCGGAAATCCGTCTTCCCGTGGAGCGGTCCGGCTATGGTAGCCTTCTTAGGGAGTAGGATAGTGATAATTTGTGACTCCCATGTCTATTTTGTATGCGCTGGATGTCAGGTGCAGTAGCACTCTTATCGGGCATAGTTATTGTCTGTTTTTAGTGCATTTTTTATCATTTTTTGATGTTTTTGAAGTGCTGGTTTGAATTCGTCCCTGGGTGGGACGAATTCCAGCTGTAGAATTCGTCCTTGGGTGGGACGAGCGCTAACCTGAGCGCTCGTCCCAGTCAAGGACGAATTCCAGCTCAAAAGGCCTATTTAAGGGCCAAAACTTGCATTTGGGCTCATTTGTGTCATTTTTTTCTTGCGATTTTGGGGCTCTGGGAGGAGGAGGTAATTCTGCGAAGCGAAGCGCTGCTGGAATTCTCTCTGCCATCATGAGTGCACAAACTGGTTCGAGCGGCGGAGCCGAAGCGAAACCTGTAAGTATCTTCTAGAGCTTATTTTTGTTTAAATTTGCACTTGTTTTATTTAATTGTTTTTTTTGTGATGCTGTTTTTCAAAATGTGTTTTAAAACTTAAACTCGAAACTGGATTGAAGACACTAAGACTTATTGTACAATTAAACGTAGTTAAACCTAGGCACAGAATTTTGCTTACGACTAAACCCTAGGTTAACGGAACGTAAACCCTAAGACGTATATTTTTTTTTGTGTTTTTGAATTTCTTTTTATTCTGTTTTTGAATTAATCAGTTAAGATTAGAAATCTTGGAACTGAAGGTTTGTTTTTGTTTTGTTTATTTGATTTTTTTTGCTTTTGTTATTGTTGTACAGTTCTTTTCCATGATTTTTAATTTTTTTTTGTTGAATTGTTTTCTTTTGCAGGTTAGGAGCCGGTACCGTGTACCTACCGCCTTTACTGAGGCGCGGGGTGCACTGACTGATGATGATTGGGAATGGCTTGATGCCCTTGGGCTCAAGCAGGTGTCTCGACTGGAGCCTGTGGTCCCGGATCAGGCCTATCTGATGGCCTTGATCAAACTTTGGGATCCGCGGACCAACACGTTCCATCTTTCGACAGGGGAGATGACTGTAACTTTGGAGGATGTCTATCGGTTGCTTCGGATTCCGATAGACGGACTGCCTATTAGGACATCGTCGCGTGATCAGCGGACTGCTGTACTTACGAGATGCTTTGGGCATGGGGAGCGGCTGGGTGTAACGAACCCAGTGGAGACAGCTGAGGTGGACTGCCAGACTGGCGGGATTTTGGTTGGTTGGTGGCAGGAGAGGGGGGTGTTAGGAGTGAGGCACGCATTCTTGATGGGCCTTATTTCTAACATGCTTCTCCCTGATTCGTCAGGTGCGAGGTTCCCGTGGAACCTGCTGGATTTGGTATGGCAGTTGGTAGAGTGCCCGATAGAGGCACCACTGATTTTGAGATGGGGACAAACATTGTTGGCACAGCTCTACGGGGAGCTGTATGCGGTCCGCTGTCGGCAGCGGAAGGGCGTCAGTTGCAGTTATCTGCTGTAGTGCTGGGGTTGGCAGCACATAGTAGTGGAGAGGCCGACCGGGTTACCGTGGATGACTCGGGCAGCGATGGATGACACGGAGATAGGCTATGCAATTTTGTGGCGGCGGTCTACGGAGCAGGGGCAGAGTCGGCGATGGGCAGGTGCTGTAGAGCACTATACCGATGCCTTTTCTCGGCTCACTCCAGGGGAGGTGTTTTGGTGCCCTTATCGGGACTGTCCAGCCTGGCCAGAGGCTGGAGAGTGGCTCCGTCGGGTACGTAGGGAGCGGTGGTTGACTGGGAGGCACGGGACGGAGCATGAGTTCTTTTCATACAGCCGGGTTACACGACAGTTTGGGGTGCGCCAGGGGTTTCCTGGTGAGCCCGTGGTCTATCGACGATGGGGAGATGAGAGGGATTTAGATCCACCGATCACCGCGCCATTGGGCGAGGAGTCAGATGCGGTTATTGATGTCCCGAACGTAGATGACGTCGGGACTACCACTGAGTATGACTCGTGGTGGGTACTACGACGATGGAGAGGAGAGGGGCCACTGGGAGGCACGGAGGCGGCAGTGGAGGGTGCTGAGGTAGCAGGGGATGATTGGGGAGGTCCATTGGATGATGCAGACATGTTGGATGTGGGGGATGAGGATGTAGACTTGGGCGCTCCGGATCAGCCGGACATGCAGGACGTGGAGGAGCAGTGGGAGCCAGAGCAGGCTGTTGTTCCAGAGGGTCCTGTTCGTCAGGCAGACACAGAGGAGGTGGAGTCTGAGATACGCGCTGAAAATGCATGACTGACAGAGCTACTGTGGATACGGGATCTGGAGTTGGGGGATGCGAGGCGGGAGCTGGGGGACGCGCTACGGGAGAGGGATCTCCTACGGGCTCAGCTGGCAGAGCGGGATAGGGTTCTGGCACAGCGCGATGATGCGGTGTCATACTATCATTGACGAGAGGCAGAGTGGTGTCGGCATCGGATAGAGTTGGAGAGGGAGGTCATCCGCCTTGGTGGGTGACTTCTTGAGCCCTCGGTCAGTGGATCTTCACGTCGGACGAGGGATAGTGCGACTGAGCAGTCAGCATCATCTCGTCGTCGACGATTAGATGAGGGGGGCGGTAGCAGGCGTGACATGGGGGCTAGTAGTAGCCGCCCTTCAGGGTCCCATAGGACCCATACCACGGGGGGTAGTTCCCGTCGCACCGATCCTGCGTGATCATGGTGGTCGACGCCTTAGGTTGGGTTTTTGGATATGATTGCGGGGTCTGAGGACCGGTTTTGTAGCCTACGGGCATCTTTTTGACGATATATATATATATACCGGTTTTATTGTGGTTTTTTACATGTGATGATGTGATTTTTGTTATGCATGATGGCTAATGACTATGGATGTATGCATGTTTATTTATTTTGATGAATGCTTATGTTATGATGAATGCAAATGTTTTTGATTTCTTTTTGATATGCAAAGTGAAATGGATGAATGATATTTGTGGTGATTGGTTACGGCACCATAGGTTGTTTAAGACGCTCTTTAATTCGTTTTTAGGCGATTGCTATGATGTATGGCTCTTGTATGTATACATGTGGTTTTTTTTTTTTGTATTTTTTGATGGTATTGTAAGGATGAAAAGTAGCGCAGTTGGTTTAGAAATGTAGCTAAGGTTTTCTGAGACTCAGACAGGTTTTAACTCACTAGCCAAGACTGTACTTTATCTTACAAGACTTTTGAACAAGGTATGAATCAGACTTGTTTTTGACCAAGCTATTTCACATCCCTGTGTGTGCAATTGAGTTCATTATTGTGGTATTTATCGGGATACCGCCAGTGCCAGATGGGCTTTCAACCGAACCTGTACTGAGGATCACCTAATTAGCTCCACTAACTCCTTTGTTGTATTTAGTTAGATTAATCTGCGGTGTTATCCAGGATGCCATAAGCTAGCTCATCCACATGCAAACATTGATCTATACACAAGTTAATGTGATAGATATATCGTCATGCGAGAAGTTTGCCGCCAGTGACCGATAGGCTATCAACCAAACCGATACTGAGGCTTGCCTCATGACCTTTTAGAATGCTGAGAGTTCCGAGGATTCAAGTTCAACTCCCTTCTTTTCTTCAATTGTATTGGGATACTTGCTCGTTTGTAGTGATAAGATCACTGTTTATTTTGATTTGTTTTTCTTTTGAGCAAGGGATTGGGGATATGGAGTGATGAAAATCACTATTGTTTGTGCCTTTTGATTTGTGCACTGTAAGATGTCAAATATTTGATTTTTGACATTTTGCAAATTTTTTGATGTTTTGCAACTATTGAGAACTTAGGGATTCTTAGGGAATTGGGTAGGGAGGATGCTTGTCCTTTTGCCAACTCTCAGCATTCTTGGGGTCATTCGCACAGGGGGATGAGCAAGATAACCGTTTCGCTTTTGGTGACCTGGATTACTGTGCAGGTTTCATCTTTCGTTCACACAACTTAGGAATTGTTTTATGTGTTTTAATTTGTGTTGGGATGTTACGTAACAAGGTGTATTTCAAGTATGACTCTACCTTCGTAAAATCTGTTTGACTTGATACATTACATGGCTAAAGAGCAAAATGATGACTGAATCACGAAAACTCTTGATACATTAAAAGACCACTGACTCTAGTGTGGTAAAAGCAATGCATGGTGTTTTTGTTGTTTTTGTAAAATGGAACAGTGTGGAACAAGATGGACTAGTAGAGCAATTACAGCCTATGGTGCCTTTGACCTATACGACCACAAATATGCAATGTATGGATGCAATGCTTAATGCAGCTACATATTTTTGTATTTTTGATGGATTGATTTTTGTGAATATGAATATGAGGTGCGAGAAGAGCTCTCGATTGATGAATTTGAGTATGCCTAGAAATGAGATGCAAATTTTTGTTGTTTTTGATTATTTTTTATTTTTGACCAAGTGATTGTGGACATCCTTGGAGCATTTTGGTGACCAAGTGATTGCGATAATCCTTGGGGATTTTGGGGTGACCAAGTGATTGCGATAATCCTTGGAGCTTTTTGGTTTGACCAAGTGATTGCGATAATCCTTGGAGCTTTTTGGGTTTGACCAAGTGATTGCGATAATCCTTGGAGCTTTTTGGGTTTTGACCAAGTGATTGCGATAATCCTTGGAGCTTTTTGGTTTGACCAAGTGATTGCGATAATCCTTGGAGCTTTTTGGGTTTTGACCAAGTGATTGCGATAATCCTTGGAGCTTTTTGGGTTTTGACCAAGTGATTGCGATAATCCTTGGAGCTTTTTGGGTTTTGACCAAGTGATTGCGATAATCCTTGGAGCTTTTTGGTTTGACCAAGTGATTGCGATAATCCTTGGAGCTTTTTGGTTTTGACCAAGTGATTGCGATAATCCTTGGAGCTTTTTGGGTTTTGACCAAGTGATTGCGATAATCCTTGGAGCTTTTTGGGTGACCAAGTGATTGCGATAATCCTTGGAGCTTTTTGACCAAGTGATTGCGATAATCCTTGGAGCTTTTTGGTTTGACCAAGTGATTGCGATAATCCTTGGAGCTTTTTGGTTTGACCAAGTGATTGCGATAATCCTTGGAGCTTTTTGGGTTTGACCAAGTGATTGCGATAATCCTTGGAGCTTTTTGGTTTGACCAAGTGATTTTATGGATCCTTGGAGCATTTTTGGGATATGGCTCTCTTAGATATAAAATGGTCGCAAATGACTGATATTCAAGGGTTCTGTTTCCTTGATACCATCAAGAGAAGCTAGCCGGTACGTCCCGGGTCCTATTTTGCTATCAATGACATATGGACCTAACCAATTTGCCGTGAACTTGTCCCTTAGGTGGGACGGCAAATTAGAGTTATGTTGGTTTTCCTTCAAAACCAAATCACCAACCCGAAAGTCCCTTAGGTGAACTTTCATGTTGTAAGCTTTCTTAAGCCGCTCTTGATAGATACGTAAGTGCTCGAGAGCATTAACGCGTCGTTCGTCAAGCAACGTAAGTTGGTCTAACCGGGCCTGCCGCGCAGTGTCATCATCGATGAACTCCTGCATTGATATGCGAAGGGAAGGAATTTCCAACTCGAGAGGCATTACTGCCTCTGAGCCATACACGAGCAAAAATGGAGTTGCCCCAGTTGGCGTCCGAACGCTAGTGCGGTAAGCCCAAAGGGCAAGTGGGATTTGTATGTGCCAATCCTTATGACTATCTGCGACTGTCTTTTTAAGGATGGCCACTAGTGTTTTGTTTGATGCCTCTGCTTGCCCGTTTGCTTGCGGATAATAGGGCGTTGAAAAGTCTGTGCTGAATTTTGTACTTTGTGGTCAAAGCACGCACGTCTTTGTTCTTGAATGATGGCCCATTATCCGATATTATTTTGGATGGAATACCAAAATGACATATGATGTTATGCAAGATGAACTCCACAATGCGGGGTCCTTTCGTTGAGGTTAACGGAATTGCTTCCACCCATTTAGTAAAATACTCTGTGGCCGTTATGATAAACGTGTGACGGCCTGACGATGCAGGGGAGATCTTTTCGATTAGATCGAGGCCCCACTACGAAAATGGCCAAGCATACTGGAATGTCTGTAGGGCCTGGGAAGGTACGTGCATCAAATTGGCATGATGTTGACATTTCACGCACTTCTTGACATATTCGCAACAATCTCGCTCTAAAGATGGCCAATAATAGCCCATGCGAAGAATGCGCTTTGCGATGGCCATACCACTAAAGTGGCCACCACATGTACCGTCGTGCGCTTGGGCGACTGCCCAAGTGGACTCTTGCTGGTCCAAACAACGAAGAAGAATTCCGTCATAGGCTGCGACGATACAAAATGTCTCCTATCAAGACATACTTAGCCGCTTTCTGCTTGAATGTTCGTTTTGCGGCGTGCGTCAATCCAAAGGGAAGATTACCTAACTTGAGGTAGTCTCTAATGGGTAAATACCAGTCCTGTTGATCGGAAACCTCGACAGTATGAACAGCCAATCCCTTTCGAAGTTCTTCCCTAACAAATGCTGAATGGGATAGAACTTGTAAGAATAGCGTTGTGTTGCTATTAGTGGGAGTGGGGGAAAACAAGGACCCCCAGTTGGCACGTTTCAGACGATCTCGGATTCGAAAGAACTTATCCGAGGATGGTTCGATCTGGATCATGTGGATTCCTGGCGTCAAGTCTGAGCTTGCGCGCTCCATCGTGGATTGCGATAAGGTTTTGACTTGAATAGTTGTCATATCACCGGAAAGGTCTTGCGGGATTAGTGACCCCAAGGAGGCCATTGTGTCCGCAAAATGATTCGATGATCGAGGGAGTGCCTCGATGTCATACCACTCAAGTTTTGCCGAGAATTTGTCCACGAGGGCTTTATAGGCCTTCAGGACTGGGCATTTGCATTGATATACCCCTTTGACTTGATTGACTATTAACAGCGAATCACCAAAGATGTTCAATCATTTGATGTTCATGGCGATTGTTGTCTGAAGACCTAGGAGCAAGGCTTCATATTCTCGCATTATTGTTGGTGCATTTGGAAGTTTAATTTAAATGACGGGGGCATTGGAGCACCCTGCGGTGTGAAGAATACGATTCCCGTGCCACCACCTTGCTCGCACTTAGAACCATCGAAGAATAGGGTTATGTCGGCTCGTGACTCGGGCTCATCGGAATCTGGCGATTCCGAGACATGGAAGACCCCATCATCGGGTAGTTCTATGACCGGAGGCTGATCGTCTTCGAGAGGAGCCTCTGCTAGTTGATCGGCTATGACTTGTCCTTTGATAGATTTTTGCCCAATAAACTCTATGTCAAATTCCGTCAACAACATGATCCATTTCGTCGTGCGACTACTATGATAAGTACGACTCATCATGTATCGCAATGGATTCTCCTTAGACACAACATACGTAGTGTTGCTCAGCATGTAGTGGCGTAGCTTCTTGGTAGCAAACACCACTGCCAAGCAGAGTTTCTCAACGTATGCATAGTTAAGTTCAGTAGCCCGACCAGGGTGCGGCTAAGATAGTAAGTAGCCTGTTCTTTGTGAAGTTCATTCTTTTGGGCTAGCATGGCGCCCAGTGCCACCTCAGTAGCTGAGATGTATAAGTAGAACGGCACTCCTGGTCTAGGTGGTGCCAATACTGGTGGCGAAGCCAAGTATTGTTTTATTTCGTCAAAGGCTGACTGGCACTCGTCATCCCAATGAAATGTGACCCCCTTGTGCAATAATTTGTTCATGGGTCGGCATTTGTCAGATAATTGCGCTATGAAGCGTTTAATCGACGTGACCTTTCCTTGCAGACTTCGAGCTGCTTGATGGTAGTTGGGGGAGCCATTTCAAGGATTGCCTTGACTTTCTTTGGGTCCACTTCGATGCCTCATTTTGAGACTATAAAACCCAAGAGTTTTCCAGATGTGACGCCAAATACGCACTTCTTGGGATTCAATCTGACCTTATGCTCTATGAGGCGATCGAGAATCTTGCTTAAGTCACCGAGATGATCTGAGCGCAAAAGAGACTTGGCTAACAAATCATCCATGTAATCTTCCAAAGTTTTGTGCATGTAATCATGGAAGATATATGTCATGGCACGT
Source organism: Wollemia nobilis (assembly GCA_028583015.1). Lineage (NCBI taxonomy): Eukaryota > Viridiplantae > Streptophyta > Pinopsida > Araucariales > Araucariaceae > Wollemia > Wollemia nobilis. The sequence goes on from JAQPPZ010017095.1 coordinate 9,571,671, forward strand.
TGGTAGGTAGCGCCAGCATTTTTAAGGCCAAAAGGCATGACCTTATAGCAAAATGTCCCCCAAGGCGTTGTGAACGCCGTTTTAAGTTGATCTTCAGGATTGATACGAATTTGATTGTATCCTGAGAAGCCATCCATTAGGGAGAGCATTTCGTGACCTGCTGTAGCGTCTACCAGCGCGTCGATGCTTGGCAAGGGGAAATCATCCTTAGGACTCGCTTTGTTTAGGTCTCAAAAATTGGTGCATATGCGAATCCTCCCGTCGGGCTTCTTGACGGGAACCATGTTGGACAGCCATGGCGGATAATCCATGCAGATGACAAACTGTGCATCCAACAGCTTTTGCAATTCATCTTTGACCATCAAGGCCACTGTTGGGTGCATCTTTCGTAGTTTTTGCTTTACGGGCTTGATTGTCGGATCAAGCGTTAAATTATGCGTGACTAGCTGCGGGTCTAGTCCTGGCATATCCTTGTACGACCATGCAAAAACTTCCTTCTTCGCTTTGAGAAGGGCGATATAGTCGGCTTGCTCTTCGGGGGAAAGACTTACCCCGAGCTTGATAATCTGTGGATTCGTTGGGTCTAAGCCGATGTCTACGTCAGTCGTTTCCTCGACTGACATGTGGGATCCGTCCTCCAACTGATGTGGAGTTGGGATCAAATGGATATCATTAGCTGAGTTTAGATCTACGTTTGGAACCTCGGGTCCCTCTTCAGCCTGAAAAATATCCTGAGTTGTCCTTGGGGTGGAATGAAGCATTTCACCGAAAGGCCAGTACTTTGATGGTGATAAAGGTGAATTGACGTGATCCCAGTCGATGGCATCTATGTCTAGGTGCAATGATTGTGATGGATCGGCCGGATTGCGGATGGGTGCGGTCAAATCAATGGAGATCATGTGGATGGAATGAATTTGGTCTCCAGAACCGTGGGTGTGATAACTCGATTCTTTTAGATGCTCCCTATACTCTGGATCTGGCTCTACGGGAACGGGCACGAATGGATCTTCCCTAGGTGCGAATTCATCCCTATTTGTGAAAAGGATGGCAGGGTCTTTTCTCGACATTGATGTCATGATGGGATCTCGAGGTGGACGATGCTCATCTTGAATTTGGAGCCATGGATCCAATACTTGGTCCCACCTTGCAGGGTCTACCCACCATTCATGCCCTAGCAGTATGCCCATCTGTCCCATTAGATCTTCATGAGTTAAAGGGCGGTGATGTCGTCGCGCATGTCTGAGATAGTCCATCTCAGTCTCATCTTCTGAATCACTTTCGGAGACCCAAAAATGTTCATCCTCTTCAGCAACTGTTGCTTGCGACGTTGAGGACTCTCCTTGTTCCAGTAAGTTAATTTGGTCCCATTGTGGTTGTTCCACTCTTGGTGGAGGGACCTGATTCTCTTGACACTGTATTGTTTCATCTGGAACCTCTAAGGGGAACAACTTCAGAAAGATGTCCGAAAGTCGTTGATGTTCTCTTTGAGGATTAATCTCTGAACTTTCGCCTCTCTCTAGCAAAGGAGAGGGATTACTGCTGTTTCCAGGGGTGTTTGTTGACCATGGGAGGTAGTCTCCCAATGTGTATTCTGTATTTGGATTGGCATACGGATCTTGTGCCAATCCCCCCTTGTTGCCTATTTCTAGGCCTTGCATATTTTCAACCAAGATGTCTAAGGGCAGGGGGTGGTTGAACCCTACTCCTGACTTGTCATATGGCATCTGATATCTTGGTTGGCAAAGGACCCGCATCCCTTGCTCATATCTGCCTAGCCCGTATCCATGCCAATTGCATTGGCCGAGATATTTTAGGGCAAAATCTGGGTTTGACAGATAGTTGATGTTTTCAACAAAAGGCTCTTCGTCTGCTTCCTTTTGTTGGCATGGTTCAAGACCATGATCAAGGCCCCCATACACGAAATTCATCTGGTTTGGAGGGTAGCCTAGAGGAACAACTGTCCCTATGGGAAGGCGAGGTCTTCCCATGTCTTGTACTGACTCCAATGCTGGCGTCGCCACAACATTTTGCACTAAATATTCCCCCAGGCCCGTACTGGCCATTTCAACAGTGATTGTTGATGATTGGGTGGGAGGAAACGGTAGTCCTTCCTGAGTCCATTCCATGTTTGGTGGTTCAGGAGTCTTAGTTTCTGTTGTGCTTGGTGTTTCCTCCGTTGATACCGTTGAGATTGTGGGCAACCTTTCTTCTAAGGGTTTAACCTCTTCCATGATCTGTTTTCCCTTGTCCTTCTGTTGGGCCATGATAGGTGGCGTTGATGATGAAGGAGCAGGTGATGAAGTCTCACCTGGCTGGGATTTTGCCTTGTTGGTCACCAGTGGTGCCTGCGGTATTGGACCCTGTTTAGATGGATTTAACTGGAAATCCAAATGTGTTGAAGGGAGGGTCGATTGAGGCATGAATTGTACCGCATTGCAATACTTGAAGGGCTCTAAGTCCATTGGGACTACATGTATTTCTCCTTCATAAGCATACTTTAAGCACTGGTGGGCGATCGAAGGGACACACTTCATGTCCCTGATCCAAGGCCGCCCTAGCAGTATATTATAAGCCATCTCGCCTTCTAACACATGGCACAGTGTAGGTATTGACTTTTGTCCTACCTGGACAGGCAGAACAAGCTGTGCCGACTGTCGAGCATATTGCATCGTTAAAAGCTCGCAGTGTATACGTGGAGGCTGTGATGTGAGAGGTCGGCGGCTTCAAATGTTTTAAGGCTGCAGTGGTAATGATGTTCTCTGGACGAGCCAGTATCTATCAACACCCTCTTGTACGGAATCCCGTTGACCCGCGCGATAACGTGCAGGGGTGGATCTGCCATGTCATTCGATATCGTTTTGACCTCATCTTCTCTGAATGTGATGACCGGCTCCGTACATTGTTTCACATGTCCCACGAAGTTGTTGAAAGAATTTGTTTCGTGAGGCTGTAATTCGATGGCTTTTAAAATGTCCATAAGAGCTTCCCTATGGGGTGCTGACTGTTGAATAAGCTCGTAAATGGACAGCCTAGCCGATGTGGTCCGCAAACTCTGTGTGAGTTTGGTCCGTATCGTGACCTCGGGTCTAGGCGGAGGCAACTGCGTTGGGCGTTGTTGAGGCTGCGATGTTGTCGGAACTTCCCTCGTAGCTACCTCGGGGGCAACTACTGGGTACCTTCTGTTCCTTGTTACTATGCTAATCATTCCCACAAATCCCTGCATGGGAAGATTCTGTCGCACCTCGTTAATTTGGAGTGGTTTTGCTTGTGCCTCGTGGGCAGGCAAAGGGTCCTTGAATACCCCCATTTGTTGATTGTTTGGCGCTATGGGGTTGTCCACGGCCAATGTTCTATTGTCAATCAAATCTTGGATTAATTCTTTGAACTTCCAACATCCATTCAAGTCGTGTCCTCTGCGCCTATGGAATCTACAATACAATTCCTCTCTGTATCCCCTAGGCTTAGGAGCATTAGGGTCTATATTTTGGATTTTTGGTAGAGTGACTAAATTTGCCGCTGACAAGCGGTCAAATAGGGAGTCCCTGGACTCCGTGTAAGGGGTGAATTGTCGCCTAGGGCGACGCTGCTGATTCTGCTCCTGTCTTCTATTATCTCTTTCATAAGCAGGAGGCACTGCCTGGTAATTAGCCTTTTGGGGCTGCATTTCTTGCACAAGCGTGGGAACATTTATCGCAACTTGGTTGACTGCAGCGTGTTGTGATTGTGTTGTCCCGATCTTAGTGGTTTTATTCCACTCTTTCTTTTTAGGCTTGGCGATTGCGCCTTCGCCTATCTTAATCTCTTCTATAACTCTGGCTTGCGCCAAAGCTTCTTCTAAGCTGTCGTATTGTCGCAGACAACAATAGACCGAGAGATTGATTTTAAGCAACTTTTTGCGAACATCTGCGTGAGATCAGACATAGGGGGACGGTAGGGTAACTTAGAAAGCAAAGCTCTCCATCGATTCCCATATGCTGCCATTGTTTCTTCCTCAAATTGCCTGAGGCTCGCCGGATCACTCGGTGATGCCTTCTTCCTTGTGTTGAAGGCAAAGCGTTCAAGAAACGCATCTACTAATTGATCTAAGTTGCTTATGCTTTGTTTAGGTAGTTGTGTGAACCAATCCGAGGCGGGGCCTACGAATGTGGTTATGAACGTTCTAAGCAACAATGCGTCATTATCTTGGATGCCGAAGCATTGGCTTAGAAATCTTGTAACGTGTTCTTGTGCGTCCTCTTCACCTTTAAAGATTGCCAATTGAGGCAACTTGAAGTGCTCGGGGTAAAGAGGTGTAGGCACTGAGGGATGCACCGGATTACTGCGGAGTTGACGTAATGTGGGTTTTTGATGCCCGTCAGCTTTTGTCTCCACAGACTCCAAACGCTCTAATAGCGCTTGGTATGCATCGAAAGATTTTATTTCTTCCTCTCTTGTTCGCTCCCGTTGTAAGTTATGGTAAACTGGGGGCCTATGGAGGGGTGGCCGAATGGCAATCCTCCTGCCTTGATGGGGAGTTTCAGCATATTCTATTTCTGGTTCGTACTCCTCATAAAGTTCTTGAGGAGTCTCTGGGCGAGACCTATGACCTTGATCGAGTCCTCGCTGAAGGTACCCATCATTGTTTCGGGGAGTGGCCTCCCTCTCGGGTCTGTAAGATCTCGGAGGCAAAGCTTGACGAGGTCGTGGAGACCTGTCCTGCACCAACGAATTGTGCCTCTCATATTGTTCGGCCCTTTGGATGCGAGGGGTTGGCTCCCTCTCAGGTAGTTCATAGCGTAACTCATCCGCTTCGCGTTGCATGCGCTCTCTATCCAAGCGGTGTCGGTACTCTATCTCCTGATGACTTTGTTTAAGCCGCGTGATTTGGGCTTGACGGGTGGCCTGTCTAGCAACTATCGGGTCAATTTGGTCTACCCTATTTTGCTTGGGAGCTTCAAATGTTTCTCCTATGTGTTTGCCTCGAGTTTGCTGATCTAAAGTTTCAATGGGTCGCTTCCCTCTGTCGAGGTGGGCGACATGTACTCGAGGCTCTGGCCTTGATGTATGATCATGATACCTAGCAAGTGCGGAAACGCAAGGTTCCCATGCTATTTGTTGTCCTCGAGGAATGCGATGGCTTTCCTCGTACTCTCTTTCATGGGTTTGGACGGGGCGGGCGGAGTTAGCTCGCCCTGTGTAAGGAGCCCTGCGCTCTGGATTTTGTCTTTCCATCCTGATGGGAGGTAAAGAAGGGATGCCATATCCACGTTGTCCCTCCAAATGGATAGTGTGCCTCTCTAGCGCTCCATCGCGCTGTGGCCACTCATGTCTAACCTCAGAAGGTGATTCTCTATTTACATCAAGGTCTACATGTAGGGCGTCTTCCCGAAAGGGGCTGCTTTGAATGGGCATACCCCACCGAGGATTCTGAATCGGATTCTTTTGTAGGCCAGACCGATAAGGCGGTATGACCAAGTCCTCAGGACTGAAGCGAAGGTGACTTGTGCCTGCTTCTTGTGTACCTTCTGGAGCTTCTGCCCTTGATTGGGCTTGGCTACGGGTGTACACCATTGCGTTGCTTCTATACTATCTAAGTAGATTTTTATCTCGTTTATGATGATTTTTTTTTTTGTCTACACTAAGCAGAATTAAACACACGCATACACAAACCGTGATTATCTCTTTTAAGGATTATTGGTGTGCCCTAAACTGGTTTAGTGCATTTTGATGTTTTGTTTTGTTTTTGTAGGTTTTGAAGAACGTTTAAATGCATAATGAAGGCTCATATAACTCCCAAAATGGTCGCCCCTTCAATATACCAACCAGGCCGATATACCAACCTCTCTATATACCCGCCCTTACGAGAGGGAGACTATAGGTACGTGAGAGCAGAAGGTACATGGTACGTAGGTGGTACGGAAGGGGGATTGTCCTGTTAATGGCACCTACCATAGAAGACTTATCCTCGCGCGCATGGGAATCACCCCAGCGACACTCGGTCAGCTTTCGTCAGGATTTACGCCTAACAACAGTTGACAATCGGGAAATGGATGCAAAGCTAAGCCAAGGTGGTGATGAACCCACCGTTGGTCTTGCTCAAGGGCTGGGGTCTTACGACCAGCTCCTTGGTTTAAAATTATTGCGTGAAGTGTGTGAGATTCATTTTATTTAGCAAAAATGAAACAAGCATAAATGACTTTCCCTAAGCAATGCAGGATAAAATGAAAACAATCAAAGAAACGAAAACAGAAACAGAAAATTTAATAGAGATTATGAAAATCCCTACCTCTTCTCTGCCTGGACCGGTTGCTTCTGAATTTCTGCTCTGAAAATCTACAGGCGGGAATTCGTCCCTCTGTGAGACGAATTGCAGAACAGAATTCGTCCCTGCCAGAGACGAATTTGAATTCGTCTCAGGGTCAGACGAATTGCAGTAAAGAATTCGTCACATCCAGAGACGAATAGCAGTCTGCAACAAAAAAATGTACCTGTCAAGCACAAACACAAAAATTTAATCAGTTTCTATGATTTTAAAACTAGGGGACAAGGTCCCACCGTGATCGCCACTGAAAGCACGAGATTCCGGGCAAAGGAAACACTAATTGCGATGCATTCAAAATCAAATACGCTTAAGTCCTAGAAATGTAAATTGCATGAAATGAAAGAGACGCATTAAAACGAGATACAAGAAAATGGAGAAAACACAGCCCTTTCATTAAACTTTCTTGATCTCTGTTACAAATACGCCTCCTCCCTTTTCAGGGGCTAGGAGCGTTAAAAGAATTTGACTACAATCGAGACTTAAGGTTCCTCTTTCCGCGTGCCCACACTTGAAATGGGCGGGCCAAGATGATGCCGCCGCTGATGTCGATGAGTCTTTGACCTCTGCTGCTCCTCCTACGAACAAAGAAACAACGAAGATGTCAGTAGCACCTGCTGCAAATAAGAAGTGTTTGTTCTCTAAAATCGCCAAAAGATGCATGCAAACATTTGTCTAAAACAGTGAGTAAAATGACTCTAAATGACCTGAAAACCTGACAGAGGATAGAAAACATCACCAGAAGGCCATTGCCACTGAGACAGTCGGCCAATCTACCTTCAACTGGAATTCGTCCCTGGGCAGGACGAATTCTGACTGCAATTCGTCCCTGGGTGGGACGAATTCTTCGTGTTGGAAAAGCCGACCTGATGTTGCTCCAATGTCGAATCCCGAGACCTCCAAAACACCTGCAAATAGAGGGGTTATGTAATTGGGGCCATTTTGGGACGACCCAGATGGTCGGATTCTCCCAATTTGGCCTCTATCCTCGGGAATTCGATATCGCCACCTGCAAGTTAGTGAAACAACAAAGCGACACAAAGCATGATAAAATCTGATCAGAATGTTATGAAATTGAAGCTATGAATTCACCAAATAGAATAACACAAAATGCAACATGAAAAAGTAATCTAGAATGCTTTAGAATAAAACTTAGAAAGTGCGGGGGTGCCCAAGTGGGCCTCCCACCGTTGGCACTTGATTTTGGAGCCAATCCACTAGGGATGGGCCCAAAACCTCTTAGGATTGGGATGTCTGCAAATTGGTTGATTCAGGTGTCCATATGTTGGATTTGGGTCGGATTCAAGCTTCCAAAAGCCACCCAACAACCTCCCTTGCAAAAGAGATTGGTGGATGTGAGAAGGTGAATCAAAGGGGATGCAAGTGGGTGTTCAACTCGGACAGCACTTCGTTGCTTGAAATCTCCTTCAATCTTCCTATCTTTGGGTGAGAAAAGTCCCACCTTTTATAGACCCATGGGGTCTCTTTTGAGAGGGAAGCATAAGTGCCATGTGTTGGTCATAGGTGCCATGTGGCGGTCATGTCTTCCCATGAGGGAGGAGAGTCCTCCATGACTTGGGCTTTCATAACTGCCCTTGTGACAGTCCTCTAACGGCCTATCTGTCCACCCACACACGCGTGCGAGGCAGGAGTCATCAACTGACTGTCCTGGGCTGCCACTTGGCACCATTCTTCTTTTTGCCCGTTAAACTCAGAATTCGTCCCTACCAGAGACGAATTCAGAATTCGTCCCTGGGTGAGACGAATTCCAGTTAGTATTCGTCCCTGGGTGAGACGAATAGTGAGCAAAGTGTCTAAATGTGCCAAATTGCTTCCTGACCTTACAAAATTGCTATGAAAGTGGTTAAGACCACTGTTTGACCTCTGAGGGCTGCCCTAGGGGCTGTGTTTGTCAACGCGATCAGTGTTTGCAGTCACATAATCGGATTGGTGCTGTTTTGGTGTCTACACTATTTATTAGACTACAATTTATTTCCATGGGAATAAGGGTGGATGTTTTGGAGGTATTTCTTTGAGGAATTTTATACCTTGGTCAAAATGGACCAACAAATATTTTTTGCCATATAATTCTATAGTAATTATATGTGTATTTGCTTATTCCATATTTATAATTCTACATCTTTAAAGTAAAATATAATTCTAAATTCAAGCAAACGAGGAAGAAACAAAGTGTAAGGTGCTTACGAGGCTTCACTCTATTTGAAATTCTATTCCAAGATTTATATAATTTTTTTATGAAGTCTATAATTGGTTCTTCATTGTCCTTTTTTATCACAAATAATTTATAGAATAAATATTTCATCAAGAATATAGGGAAAAGAACATGAAATTTAGATTCTAAGTCATACCAAATAGTGATGCAATCTTCCTCCAATATTTGAAACCATGACATAGCAACATCAATATTTCACCAAAAGATATCATACATCTTCATAGTTCACCACCAATGATCAAAAACATCCATGAAATATTTCATAGGATATTTAGAATTAGTAGCATTAGGAAGAATTTTATTTCACCCTTTTAGCATATTATTCATATCCATGGTTTATAAGGGATTAATTTAATTACCCTAGGATTGAAAATAAGGTTATTGAGTTACTCGTTGTTGTGTCATGTTACCAAAAGTAGGTGGGAATTAATATGATATTTAATTAATATTTAGAGAAGGTTCTTAATGGTAAAAATAAATTATTTCAAGTACAAAAACACAAGACCTAGGTTTTGTTTATTTTTAGAATTTGAACTCATACTCTTAGGCATAGAGAAATTTGAATAATGAACTTGTGTATTATATTTGATCTAATAAATAATCAATTATACATAGACCCTTTGTGATCTAGTAAATGGATTGTGGCCAACAAACTTTAAAATTTTATTTTGAGGAACTTGGTGCTAGATATTTTCCTAAATTCACTTATCAATTTCATTTGTTCTTTCTTATTTTTTAATAATTTCTTTGAACTGAGGGTAAGACACATAGCTATTTATATTATGATCCCAAAAGTTAATGTATGACACTAAAAATGTCAAATTGAAGTTATAATTATTCATCTTTGGTTGAACAACATTAGGTGGGATACATACAATCATCTTTGTTCCTCATGGTAGATACCAAATTTTTTTTATCTATAATATTGTAATTAGACTATAAATTTAAACTCATAGTAGAGTGCTCATGGGTATCTATGGAGGACTAGTAAGCTTTACCCTCATATTCTTTCACCCTTGTGTAGATCATTACGTTCATTGGGTATGCATGCACAAGGGTATGAGGCTACATAAATATATGTAAAATCTACAAGAAATATATATACAAGACCTTGTCCATAAGTGGCTTCTACTAGATGAAACAATAGATTATGCAAAGAAGAGACATTAAAAGTAATATTTGATAATACTCAATTGCCCATCAGGTCAACATGTCAACAAAACTTTGATGTAAAAAACCTAGAATTTTTATAAAATTTCACAAAAGGAATACCCTGGCTGATGATGGTCAGTCTTTGTAGTAGTTTCTAGAATTTTTGTTGGTATTCTAGCCTTATAATTATCTTCTATATGTGACTTATTGTATTATATTTCTATTTTTTATTTATAATATAAGTATTAGATGTTCAATTCAAAAAAATATGGGTAGGTGGATGTAATAAATATGGGTTAAGAAGAGAGTGCATGATGTCTTGGGAAATGTTCCACAATATGCAGAGAATAATATATGAAAGTAAGTTGATGTATAGAATATGGTAGGCTAAGGTATGATTAACATTAGATTCATACAAGCTAAAGTAATCCCATACATTGGAAGGCCTAATTGAAAGGATGCTTGTAGGGGGCAGGGTAGCGATAAACATCAACAATTTTATTCTTATGCAAAAATTATTTCCATGTGATGCTTTTGGCATATAACTCATATGTAGCAACATACAAGGTATGTCTAATAGATATTAATCAATGAAATTTAATTGATCCATATACACCACATATACAAGCCCTCAAATACTTCAATTGTTTTCATAAATTGATTTTCGAATTTTCAAATTTTGTCCTATTTTGACATTACCAATACATGTATGAAATATTTTTATGTATATAATCATTACATTGTTAAATTATAAAAATAAAAGTGGTAGTGTAAAAGAGGTCCTAAAAGTATAAAGAAAAAAACATAAATTTAAAAAATAGATGATAATTCTCATGCAATTTAGGGTAATCAATTTTAGAAATGGGTTCCACATCCTAGATTAAAATTTCAATCTTATGGACATAACGTCTAATCTAATCTAATGGCATGAGTTCAACCGGTTAAATACCTTTACTTTCAAATTGGAAATCCATGTTTTAATCTTGTTAGGGAAGTATATACATAATTACTAATACTATTATAATATCAATATGTGGTAATGATATAATATAAATGAAACTCATTTCAATCCTATATAACCAATTGAAAATAGAATTTATAACATTTTAAAATTATGAATGTGAGTGTGCTTAGTAAGTTTTACTAGATGACCCTCATGATGCTTATAAGTATATTATGCAATACAATTTTTAGTATGGTTCACTTAAAAGTATAAATAAATGAACATTCATATATACTTAATATATAATACTAGACCATAAAATTCCACATAAGCACAATATGGGAAAGGAAGGCTACAAAGTACTAAACGACCATCAATTTATTAAAATTTCATAGAATTGTAAACAACTTTTATCTTGTATTTACATGCATAATATTGGATTAACGGGTTTATTGAATAAAATATATAATTATATGTTTTTTTTATTCTATTATTAATTTAAATTACTTATATAGATTTTATGTAAGACCAAATTCCAAAATATTATTGAATAATAAAATTATCAATTAAATAAATATAATTAATCTTAATCAATTTTTGTTATAATATTTTTTTTATCTAAATTAATCAAAAAAATATTATAATACATATTTTTTATATAAAAAAACACGAAATCATTTAATTATTTAAAATAATTATTATTATGATATGATTTTTGAATGTTTTTTACTTATAATATAGTTTTTTTATATTTATATATTTACTAATTAATTAATTAATTATTGAGAATTGATTTACAACTTGCTAAAGAATCCATGTAGACAAAAGAATTAAAATAATAAAAGAGTAAATTAAAAACTATTTTGATGGTTTTATTTTGAAGGTATATGTCAAATGAAAAATATTAACATGCTTGTAATATATTTTAATTGGTTATATGGGGATACAATATTATTGAAATGAATACATTTATATTATGTTGTAATATAATTTTAATATGGTCATAAGTTTAACCATATTCATATGGTGATATAAATATTATAATATTATTATAATACTATTAATTGTAACCAAGTTGTTTTAATATTATAGTATTGTAGTGTTTCAATATGGTCACAATACTACTTGTTTCAATATGGATTAAAAGTGTTGTTATATTCAATCCTACTTATATTAATAAGAAAGATAAGCGTGGAATATGGTCACAAGTTTAACCTATGTTTAGTGTTTCATATGGTCACAAGTTTAACCCTTACTTGTTTATATCTTTACTCTAATTGTCTTCGTAAAATTACAAGGTGTAAATAAGATTGAAATCAAAATACCTCAATTCCTACTCTTTGTCCCAAAATATTTAAATTGTGATATGTTAAGGCCAATGCTATGTTAACTACATAGAAGGATGGAATTGCATATGTGTACACTCGTAAACACATAACCACTTAATTTTTAGTTGATTCATTACTATCAGTTAAACATTTTGGTTTTTTTTGGGTTTTATAATGACTGCATGAAGTAGCTAGGATTAGAATATTAACTTATGTGCAAAAATTTACCTTTATTTTTATATTTAAAAAATATATTAAACATTAAAATATTGTGATATAAATATATAGTTAAAGTTAAATTTTTGAACATTTATTCTTAACATTAGATTGAATAATTTTAATTTTATTATTTTAAATTATTATGATAAATTGTAAAATACTAATTTTATAACAATTTCATGTAAAAAAACAAACCTAAATTAAGTTAAAAACCATAATATATATTTCATTTTTATTTTTTTATTTTTTTAGATCATAAACTTACATTAATTTTTTTTGTATAAGATCCCAAAATATGAAAAAAAAAAACTAACCCATAGGAACTTCCAATCAAATATCACTAATTTAATTTGATTAAATAATTATAAAATATTTATAAATAAAAGTATATTTTAAAATAAATGAAAAATTTAATTTTAAAAAATATATTTAAAATATATATTATAAAAATTTATATGTAATCTGTGATCCTGTAATTTTTCTAGGTGTGTTCCACGGGGTGTGTTAATTCTACCCAACATTTTTGTATGAAAGTGCTTATTTCCAATTAATATAAGGTCCTTTCATTCAAAAAAAAAATTACATGTAAAAATATAACAATGTAAGGCCAACCCTTACATTGTTTTTGGAAGTTCCTTCTTCCTCACGTGCTTTGGGGAGTTTGAAAGGATCATAATACAAGAGTGTTTAAAGATCCGGAGAATAATTTGGAGCATGCTAATTTGGAGCATGCTAATTTTAGAATTCTTTGGAAGGCTGTGGAGAATGTTTCGTCAGCATTCAAAAATTTGAACTCTCCTTAGGCTTTCTCTCCGAGTGAAGCTAGGGTTGAGGAACGGTTAGGTTTTGTGCCATTGGTTTGGCCTCCACCTGATCCTGACTCCAAAAGACATATTCATTGATCTCGTCACCTGTAGACTGGTTCAAATTAAACTTTTATGGAGCTTCTAAAGGGAATCCCGATCTTGCTGGTGGGGGAGGAGTGATATGGGATAGTAATGGTGATTTTATTATAGATTTTGTGGACTGTCTTAGTACTCAATCTTTCATTTTTGTAGAAGTGTGGGCTGCCTTTGTTGGTGTGATGCATTTAGAAAATATTGGTATCCATAATGCAACAATGGACGGTGAATATTTTTTAGTGATTAATATGCTTAAAGGGGTTTTTCACTCAGGTTGGAAGATGTCTAATCTTATTAATGAAACAATTTGGAACTCTCACTTCTTTGATAATGTGGCATTTGAGCACATGCTCAGAGAGGGTAATGCGGTGGCCAATTTATTGGTGAATCTGGGTGTTTCATCCCAGGGATCTTCTGTTTGGTAGGAGGATTTCTCCACAGAATTCATCAGTCGCATCAGAGATAAAGTCCCTTAAATGATGTCAAAAGTTTATTTGTGGGTTGAGTTCATGATGGACCAAAAATTTGGTAATGTGTTGTAGGTATATGGAATTTATGGTACCATTTGTGTGTGATTGGCTCCGCTCTTATTTATTGTAACTTCCCCCTCTCGTTGGGTATGTGGATCTCCTTACGACATGTGCCTTTGAAGATAATGGTATTAATTATTATACCTTCACCGTCCTGTTGGGTGCGTGGTTCTCCTCACGACATGTGCCTTATGGAGTGGTTGGCAATTTTTAAAATTTGAATCCTTACTCTTGAAGCAACGTGATGGATGTGGGATTTTTCCTTTGGTTCTTTGGAGTAGAACTTCTTCAATTCTCTCCGGCCCTTTTGTTCATTTGCTCTTATCTTTTGGGTTGTTTCGTTGATTCACCTTTAGGATGTTTGTTTGTGTTCTTTGCTTATAACCCATGGAACTTATCTCTGGTAAAAAGCTGTGAAATTTCTTTCAAAACTTTTTTCCTTAATAATATCAAATAAATACAAATACAAATATAAATATATATATATATATATATATATATATATATATATATATATATATATATATATATATATATATAAAACGCTGTAAGAAAACTATCACATTATTAAGCCTTGAAAATCACAATATTTAAATTGAATGTTTTTATAGTTAATTCAATGCACTTTCAACCTTAAAACATGGCCATCCCTCACCAATCTTCCTAGTGCCTAAATAATTGGACATATAATAATTTTAATGTCTTAAATTTATAATAAAATTAATTTCAAAAGTAAATAGATGTAGTTAAAGAAAAAGAACGACCATATGTAATCAACTTACTATAAAGAAAATATTTTTTCAAAAAAATTATATTCAACTAAATTCAAGTTGTGGTAAGCTTTTGCTAGTTTTATACGTAAACATTTTGAGCGACGCAAAGGGTCTGATTTTATAATATTTTTTTTGAATGTAAGAATAGAAACGGTGATCCCCATTCTAGGTTTCAGATCACTCCAGGACAATGAATCTACCAAAATCTGATATTGTTGTGAATATGTTTTCCTCATGCATGGCAACTTTTAGTCCAATCAGTCTGCTATAAAATAACTGTTAATATCCAGAAATAAATGCCCTCTTATTTACAAGAGAGACGGCCAAAAGATGCAAATGGCCCCTTTTCTCTCTGCATTACAACAAAAAAACTAAAGGTTACATGGCTTTATTTGTTATTGCTGAGACAATAGTAACGAGATAAAATTGTTCCACTAGACTGAGCGATTGATGGCAGCCTGCATCAGCTGTTCTTCACAGATAATGCTGAGTTTTAGCAGATAAATACATATCCCAACACTAAAATCAACCGACATTATATAATGCGGTAGCACATGCAGCAAAAATTATATGTGAATGATATAACTTCACCGCTTCATGAGGCTACCAGTCTGAGCATACCAATCAATAGATGGGTGGTGGAGGGGAAGTATACTTCTACTTATGAGAATGATGGGCGGTGGATCTTACTGAAAGGTTTACTAATTCAGTTGGTGGAGTCGTCTGAGAAGATAACAGAAACTACGGTGTAGCAGACTACCAAATTATTTAAAACATATTTAAAATATATATTATAAAAATCTAATTATAAAAATATAACAATGTAACAAGACTACCACATTATTAAGCTTTTAAAATCACAATATTCAAATTGAATGTTTTTATAGTTAATTTAATACAGTTTCAACCTTAAAACATGACCATCCCTCACCAATCTTCTTAGTGCTTAAATAATTGGACATATAATAATTTTAACGTATTAAATTTATATTAAAACAAATTTAAAAAGTAAATAGATGTAGTTAAAGAAAAAGAACGGCCATATGTAATCAACTTATCATAATGAAAGTATTTTTTTAAAATAAATTGTGGTAAGCTTTTGCTCGTTTTATACGTAAACATTTTCATGAAGTCAGGATCTCTATCAATTTGAAATTACTAGAACGACACTGAATTTTCAATGGAATAAGAGGGTTTGATTTTATAATATTAATTTGAATCTAAGAATAAAAACGGTGATCTCCATTCTAAACCAATTTTTGTTTCAGATCATTCCACGACAACGAATGCACCAAAATCAGATATTGTAGAAGACATTCGTAACGTTGTGAATATGTTTTCCTCCTAATGCATGCCAACTTTGAAATTAATCAGTCTGTTAGAAAATAAGTATTAATATCCAGAAAGAAATGCCCACTTATTTACAAGAGAGACGGCCAAAAGATGCAAATGGCCCCTTCTCTCTCCGCATTACAGCAAAAAACTAATGGTTACATGGATTTATTTGTTAATGCTGAGACAATACTAACGAGATAAAATTGTTAATGCTGATATAATGCATTAGCGCATGCAGCAAAGATTATATGTGAATGATATAACTTTACCTCTTCATGAGGCTACCAGTCTAAGCATACCAATATATAGATGGGTGGTGGAGGGGAAGTGTACTTCTACTTATAAGAGGGTGGTGGCGGGGATTTGTAATGGTATGGTGGTGGAGGGAACTTGTAGTGGTACGGAGGAGGCGGAGATGGAGATGGCCGCCGAGGGTATTTGTAATGGTCGGGAGGAGGAGGGGAGGCGAAAAGTGGTGGAGGAGATGGCGATGGTGGCGGAGGGGACCTGCATTGTTATGGTGGGGGTGGTGATTTATAGCGGTAGAGGGGAGGAGGCGAAGGATGGTGGTGAAGGAGATTTGTAGTGGTAGGGAGGTGGAGGGGACTTGTAGAGGTATGGGGGAGGATGAAGGATCGAATTTTATTTTTTTCAATCGCCGCCGTAGGCAGACGGTTCGAGCTGCGCAGGGAAAGGGCGGCCAGTCGCCGAAGTCCGACTGCTCCAGGCTGCGCAAGGTGCACCGCCAGCTCCCTGCTTCGGGAGCGAAGTGCGGACGACGCCCACCCCTTGGGCGAAGTCCGTCACTCGCGCGCAGTGCGGACTGCGCAAGCCCGAAGTACGCACTTCGCGCGCAGTGCGGACTGCGCAAGGCAGAAGTGCCGAAGTACGCACTTCGCGCGCAGTGCGGACTGCGCAAGGCAGAAGTGCCGAAGTGCGCACTTCGCGCGCAGTGCGGACTGCGCAAGGCCGAAGTGTGCACTTCGCGCGCAGTGCAAACTGCGCGGGGCAAAGCTGCCGAAGTGCGCACTTCGCCCGAAGTGCGAACTTCGCAGTTTCACTCTGCCGAAGTGCGACAGTCGCAGCGAGGTGCGGACTTCGCACCTTCAGCTGCCGAAGCGCGGCTTTTGCAGCGAGCTGACGAACTTTGCTCGGCGACCAACTTCACACGCCGACAACCGGTAAGCTTCAGACTTGACCAACTCTGGCCATGAACTTCTTCGTCTTTCGCGGCTGCTGCTGGGTTTGCCTGGCTTGGCAAGACCCAAGAGATAGGAGAGAAACGCCGGAACAGAGAACAAATAGGTTAACACCTAAACAACTGCAAACCCTAAATATGCCACAGACAAAAGCAAACTTTATTCATATGAACAACTAGGGTTACTGGAATTCCTCAACCGAGGAAGTAACAACATCTGCAGGCTACGCTGCAGGATAAACTGGACAAGGGAAATGTCGAGTCTGCTGCTCGGACATTTATCAGCTGAGCCTCACTGCTCACTGAAACACTCGCCCTTCTTTCTCTGCTCACTTTCACGAACTTCTCTCACACCCGCTCTGCTTCCTTCTTCTACGCTCTCTTCGCACTAGTTTGTCTGAAGAACCGAACCGCCTTTTATAGCCGCGGGGAGAGAAGGATAAGGGTTATCCTCTGACAGCTCCGGATAAGGGTTATCCTCGGACCGACCCACATCTAGGGTTTCTGACAAACGCCGACTGGGTATTAACACCTACGGAGATCGGATCTGCCAGGTGTCAAATCTGTCAGAAGATAAGTGCGACGTCCTGTCACACTTTTGTCGGGATCTCGGATTTGCGGCAGCGCAGTCCGACTTCGCCCATGTCTGGGGCCCAGTCCGGTTTCGCCCAAGGTTCGCAGCGCAGTTGGGCACAGGCATGAAATCTGGGTTAATATTTCTAACACCCTCCTTTAAACCTGATTTCACAAGCACTTTGACTCCAAGCTGCTCTCGCAATCTGCTGAAGTCTTCCTCCTTCAAAGGCTTCGTGAAAATATCTCGCTAAACTGCTCCTTGGATCTGCAAAACTGCAGATGAATTTCTCCGGACTTCACCAACTCTCTGATGAAGTGATAACGAATATCAATGTGCTTCGTCCGGCCATGGAACACGGGATCCTTTGACAGTGCAATGGCCGAATTGTTGTCACAGAAAATTGTTGTCGCGCCTTCCGGAGGATTAAACAGTTCGCTCAGAACTCTTCGCAGCCATACTGCCTGGCATGCGGATGTCGTGGCGGCAACATATTCTGCTTCGGCTGTGGACAACGCAACAATGGGTTGCTTCTTGGATGCCCATGAGACTGCCCCTGATCCGAGATGGAAAGCATACCCGGAGGTGCTCTTCCGATCGTCGATCTTGCCGACCCGATCATTGTCATCGTGAAGCCCACTAGCTCCAACCGGTCCCGTCCGGCGTAAAATAGGCCATGGTTTCGCGTCCCGTCGACATAGCGCAAGATCCTCTTGCTCGCTTGCCGGTGCGTGTCCTTCGGAGTCTCCATGAAACGGCTGATCAGACTGACTCCGAACATCAGATCTAGCCTAGTTGCAGTCAAGTACATCAGACTGCCAACTAGCCTTTTGAACAAGGTTGGATCTACAGACCTCCCTGTATCCAACTTGCTCAGCTTCAAACCTGTGGCTACAGGTGTGATGGCAAGTTTGTTGTCCTCCATCTTGAAGCGCTTCAGGACATCCTTCACATACTTGCCCTGAGAAATGAAGATGCCATCTGCTGATTGGTCAACTTCAATGCCGAGAAAATATTTCATCAGCCCCATGTCAGTCATTTCAAACTCGAACTTCATGGCTGTTCTAAACTGCGCAAATAGGCTGCTGCTATTGCCAGTAAATATCAGATCGTCTACGTACAGGCAGACGATGATGAGCTCACCTGCTGCATTTGACTTCATGTACAGGGAGTGCTCATATGGGCATTTCTGAAACCCATTCTCCTGAAAATAGCTGTCAATCCGGCTGTACCAAGCTCGGGGCGCCTGCTTCAAACCGTACAGGGCCTTCTTCAGCTTCAGGACTTTGCCTTCTTGCCCTAGTATTTCATAACCGGGCGGCTGGTCTATGTAGACCTCTTCTTCCAACACTCCGTTGAGGAAGGCAGACTTGACATCCATCTGGAACACGCTCCATCCTTTCTGAGCTGCGAGTGCCAGAATCATTCTGACTGTGTCAAGTCGGGCTACAAGTGCATACACCTCATGATAGTCAACTCCGACTTACGTTGTAGCCTTTCGCCACTAATCTGGCCTTATGCCTGTCAACCTCTCCTTGGGCATTAAACTTCGTTTTGTATACCCACTTGACCCCAATGGTCTTCTTTCGTGCTGGAAGATCTGTTAGCTGCCATGTCTCATTCTTCTCAATGGCTGCTATCTCCTCATCCATCGCATTCACCCATTTGCGATTCTGACTTGCCTCTTCAAACTCCACTGGATCACATTCAGTAAAGAGAGCAAAATCAGAATAATCTTCATCTAAATGATTACGGGTTACCTCATAGATGTCTTGCAAGCTCCGAGTCTTTGCAGGAGTCCTCAGGTTCTGAATTCTGCTTGCAAGTGGAGGTGAGCGGGATGATGAGGGTGTGCTACTGCTGGCACCACTGTTGATGCTTGAAGGCACAGGTGGTTGAACTCTGTCTTCCTCCAAGTCTACAGACTCAACAGTTGCTGGTTCAGATTGACCAGTCTTTGACTTCCCGTTCCAGACTTCATCCTCCAAGAACTTCACGTCTCGGTTGATGACAAGTTTCTTTGTCACAGGATTGTACAGCCTGTATGCCTTCGCTGGTTCGCTGTACCCTGTGAAGATGCATCTTTCAGCTTTGTCATCTAGCTTCTGCCTTTTCTCATCTGGAACATGTGCATATGCTATGCACCCAAAAATGCGCAAATGAGCCACACTTGGCTTCAACTTGCTCCAGGCTTCCTCTGGAATTTTGTCCCTCACACTCTTGGTGGGACATCGGTTCAGCAGATAAACTGCACAACTTACAGCTTCTGCCCAGAACTCATGTGGCAAACTCTTTGCCTTCAGCATGCTCCGTGCCATCTCCATGATTGTTCTGTTCTTCCTCTCAGCTACGCCATTCTGCTGTGGCGTGTATCTGGCAGTGAACTGCCTCCGAATTCCATGTTGCTTGTAGAAGTTGTGGAATTCGTTGGAGATGTACTCTCCACCTCCATCAGTTCTGAGAGTCTTCACATAATAACCGCTCTGTTTCTCAACCAGAGCCTTGAACTCCCTAAACCTTGCAAACGCCTCTGACTTCAACTTGATTGGATAAATCCAAGTCTTCCGATTGAAGTCATCAATGAAGGTCAGGAAATACTTGTTGCCAGCATATGAGGTGGTCTGCATGGGACCACAGATGTCCGAGTGCACCAGCTCCAAAGGCCGTGATGCTCTCCAAGATTGCCCTACAGGGAATGCGTCCCTGTGCTGCTTGCCGACTAGGCAACCTTCACAAACTTGGTTCGGTTGCTCTATAAGGGGTAAACCCTTCACCATCTGCTTCTTGTGCAGTAGATTCAGGCCACTGAAACTCAGGTGACCGAATCTGAGATGCCACAGCCAGGTAGCATCCTTCTCAACTGCACTCAGAGACAACAAAGATTCATTCTGAATCTGCAGCGGAAACATCTTGTTTTTCATCATGGACACAGATGCAATTTGTCCATGGACCTTGTCTCTGATGGAACAGACTCCATATTTGAACAGTACAGTGTGCCCCTTCTGCACAAGTTGTCCAACACTAAGCAGATTATGCTTCAACCCAGGCACATAATAAACATCTTGAATTGTTTTTCTATCACCGTGCCGGGTGCGGATGAGGATCTTTCCTTTCCCCATCACAGGAACTTTGATGTTGTTCCCCATCTTGACTTCGGACTGGACTGTTTCATCCAGTTGTGAGAACATCTCCCTGTTCCCAGTCATGTGGTTGCTGCAACCACTGTCAAGATACCAGACGTTTTTCTTGCTCTCCTCTTCAATACTGCAAGTCAGCAACACAATTCCTCCTGTCGCATTTTTAGGTTCCTTTGAATAATGGGCTTGCTGCTGATTCTCGTTCGCCATCTTCTTTCTGCACTGTGTGGCATAATGGCCGAACTTGTTGCAGTAGTAGCATTGGACCTTTGACATGTCCTTCTTTTGCTGAGAGCCACCTTGCTGATTTTTGCCAGTGCCTCTTCCTCCTTGCTGATGGAAGTTGCAACTTGGCTCAGCGTCCTGAGGGTTTGATTTCCCTCCTTGCTTGTTCTTTCTCCCACGTCTGCTTCTGCCTCTTCCTCCTTGAGAACTAGAGGCGCTGTGCTGGGAGTCTTGTCTGCCGTTGTCTCGGACTGAGACTTGCGCTTTGAAGGCTTGCTCCAAAGAAGACTGAGTTGAGCGGCTCAGCCTCTGTTCATGGGTCTGCAGGGAACCCATGAGTTCGTCTGTCGAGAGGGTTGTCAAATCCCTCGACTCTTCGATTGCTATCACAACCGAGTCAAACTTCGCAGGTAGACTTCTGAGAATCTTCTCCACGATTCTCTTGCTCTGGACATTTTCTCCATTCAACCGCATCTGGTTGATAATGTCCGTCGTCCGGGTGAAGAAATCGCTCATCGACTCGGACTCGCTCATCTGCAGGTTCTCGAACTCTCTCCTGAGCATCTGCAGCTTCACCAACTTCACTTTGTCGGTGCCCTGATACGAACTCGCCAGGGTTTCCTAGGCCTGCTTGGCCTTGGTGGTTGATGCAATCCACGGGAAGATGGTCTCCTCAACCGCTTGCATGATGTAGAAGAGGGCCTTCTGGTCCTTCTTCTTGTGCTCTTTCAACAGATCCCTGTCTGCTTGAGAGAGGGCGGCCAGTGCTGCTGCATCTGCCGGTTCTGGGTAGCCGGTCTCGACCAACTCCCATAGCTCCTGAGATCCGAACAGGATCCTCATCTGGATGCTCCAGTAATCGTAGTTCTTACCGTTAAATCGTGGGATCTGCAACTGCAACGAGTTTCTCTCGGAAGCCATGCTTCTATCTCCGTGTCATGGTACTATCAGCTCTGATACCAATTTGAAGGATCGAATTTTATTTTTTTCAATCGCCGCCGTAGGCAGACGGTTCGAGCTGCGCAGGGAAAGGGCGGCCAGTCGCCGAAGTCCGACTGCTCCAAGCTGCGCAAGGTGCACCGCCGCCTCCCAGCTTCGGGAGCGAAGTGCGGACGACGCCCACCCCTTGGGCGAAGTCCGTCACTCGCGCGCAGTGCGGACTGCGCAAGCCCGAAGTACGCACTTCGCGCGTAGTGCGATCGCGCAAGGCGAAGTGCCGAAGTACGCACTTCGCGCAAGTGCGGACTACGCAAGGCGAAGTGCCGAAGTGTGCACTTCACGTGCAGTGCGGACTGCGCAAGGCCGAAGTGTGCACTTCGCACGTAGTGCAAACTACGCGGGGCAAAGCTGCCGAAGTGCGCACTTCGCCCGAAGTGCGAACTTCGCAGCTTTCACTCGTCGAAGTGCGACAATCGCAGCGAGGTGCGGACTTCGCACCTTCAGCTGCCGAAGTGCGGCTTTTGTAGCGTGCTATCGAACTTAGCTCGGCGACCAACTTCACACGCCGACAACCGGTAAGCTTCAGACTTGACCAACTCTGGCCATGAACTTCTTCGTCTTTCGCGGCTGCTGCTGGGTTTGCCTGGCTTGGCAAGACCCGAGAGATAGGAGAGAAACGCCGGAACAGAGAACAAATAGGTTAACACCTAAACAACTGCAAACCCTAAATATGCCACAGACAAAAGCAAACTTTATTCATATGAACAACTAGGGTTACAGAATTCCTCAACCGAGGAAGTAACAACATCTGCAGGCTACGCTGCAGGATAAACTGGACAAGGGAAATGTCGAGTCTGCTGCTCGGACATTTATCAGCTGAGCCTCACTGCTCACTGAAACACTCGCCCTTCTTTCTCTGCTCACTTTCACGAACTTCTCTCACACCCGCTCTGCTTCCTTCTTCTACGCTCTCTTCGCACTAGTTTGTCTGAAGAACCGAACCGCCTTTTATAGCCGCGGGGAGAGAAGGATAAGGGTTATCCTCTGACAGCTCCGGATAAGGGACGGACAGCTCCGGATAAGGGTTATCCTCGGACCGACCCACATCTAGGGTTTCTGACAAACGCCGACTGGGTATTAACACCTGCGGAGATCGGATCTGCCAGGTGTCAAATCTGTCAGAAGATAAGTGCGACGTCCTGTCACACTTTTGTCGGGATCCCGGATTTGCGGCAGCGCAGTCCGACTTCGCCCATGTCTGGGGCCCAGTCCGGTTTCGCCCAAGGTTCGCAGCGCAGTTGGGCACAGGCGTGAAATCTGAGGAAAGGATGGATATTGTGGTGGTGGAGATTTATAGTGGTATGGAGGAGGAGGACAAGGTGATGGCGGTGGTGGAGATTTATAGTGGTATGAAGGAGGAGGAGAAAGTGATGGCGGTGATGAGGACTTGTAGTGGTGTGGAGGACGAGGTGAGGTGGATGGCCGTGGGGGAGATTTGTAGTGGTAGGGATGTGAAGGGAACTTGTAGAGGTATGGGGAGGAGGGAATGAAGATGGTGGTGGCGGAGATTTAAAGTGGTATGGAGGAGGAGGAGAAGGTGATGGCGGTGGTGGAGATTTATATTGGTATGGAAGAGGAGGTGGTGATGGTGATGGTGGGGTCTTGTAGTGGTATGGAGGACGAGATGAGGTGGACGGCAGAGGGGTGATTTGTAATAAGAGTTAGGGTTCTCAGCTGCGGCCAATGCCACCATAGACAGTGTAAAAGCTATTAGAAACCTCATTGTATGGGAGTGGGGCCTTCCAGCTTCCATCTCTATGCGCCCCCTGTGGTGCACTTGTTGTGGAGGTTGTGTGATCTTGTGCTATTTATATATAATAATGGTACACGTGTTTCTTCCACGTGGTGTGATTGGTCAAGTGGGCTTGATGTATATCTGTGAAGCATGATGCAACTCTTACTTGTCGATAATGTTGAACAACTCATCTTGAGAATGATGGATCTTACTGAAAGGTTTACTAGTTCAGTTGGTGGAGTCGTCTGAGAAGATAACAGAAACTACGGTTGTCACATCTGTTGCTCTTCAATATAAGGTGTAGGAGACGCTGTAGTGAACCTTGTCGTCTTCACTAGTTAGGGTTCGTTCTCGTTTTAGAACTGGATCAGAGTGAAATCTTTGAATTATTTTTACAATCAGTTACAGTCAGAGTTCACGTCCTCTGTTTTCCGGTTATTCTGCCTACCATTCTTATTATTATGATAATATCAAAGTGTACCGAGTCAAAATACGACAATAACATAATGTGGACCATTTTAATTTAGTTGGTAGATAATGTTAGCACCTCCGAGACTTGGACCATCTCTCATTTTAAAATTAAGGAAAATTTGATGCTCCATAATGGAATGATTCATATAACACGTCCAAACACTGATACACAGACACGTCCAAACACTGATACACAGACTGCTCTAAAAAACATTCTTCGCTTCGCTAAGAACTTGTTGTTTTACCTTATATCAAAATTAAAATTTAAAAGTTGAATATAACCGTGTAGTATTTATCAATATTAGATATAGTAAATTTATTATTGAAAGATAAGCTTGGAAAAACATGTACAAAGTTTTTCTAACCCAGCCTTATTATTTTGAAGGAATTCTCCTTGGCCTTTCTTATCATCCATTCTAACCCAGCCCTATCATGAATTCATAGTTTCCTTACCTGAGGGTTTTTTCTTCTTCGTTCCTTTTCTATCCCCAAACTTGCTCCATTAAATTTAGAAACGTCAATGCCCACTTCATACGACTGTGTCAATCCTATCTTAACGGCTTGTGGACTGGGCTGCACCAGAATACAAATTCCACCAATTTTTCCATTCTGAGAACCAAAGCATAGGTTGAAAATGTAGCCTCTTATCATTATTGGCATATATTCTTCCAATGTCGCTTTCCCTTTGTCTCGAAACCACTTTCTTTCTTTATTTATTTATTTATAAAAAAATAATATAAATAAATAAAACAAAATAATGGACATTTGTTTGTTCCGCGTGGGGGGATTGGGTTAAATGGGCTTGGTGCGTATCCGTTAAGCATGATGCAACGCTTGCTCGTCGTGAGAATGATGGGTGGTGGATCTTATTGAATAGTCTACTAATTTAGTTGATGAACTCATCCGAGACAATGACATGAGCTATAGTTGTCGCTCAATATGGAGTGTACAAAACGCTCTGGTACACTTTATCGTCTTGACCGGGATAAGAGTCATTCTCGTTTTAGAACTCAGGAGAGTGATATTTCTGAATTACGTTGTGTAGTCTTTTACAGTCTGAGTTTATGTCCTCCATTTAGACGCTCTTCTGCCGATCATAGTGATTGTCATGATAATATCAATTGTATGGAGTCAAGGATACCATAACAACACCATGTGAACCATTTTAATTAACTAAAACAATATATAATGTTAGCACCTCCAAGCGTTAGTATTTTAGAAAGGGATTCTACAATCCCTAAATAGAGATAATTTGGCCTGCACTAATAACATATATTTTCTTATGAATATTCTTGAGTTGATATATATATATATTTTCATTCTTGTTGATATGTCGAATTTTGATTAAGGAATATAAGTTTAAATTAGAGGAAGGGTGGTTGTTATTTGAATTGTGTTTATCATTTTCAATTTAAAAGAATATATATATAAGTTTGAATTAGAGAGAGGATGATTGTTATTGTGTTGTTTTATATTAATAATATATTTTTTGTGATAATATTTTTAAGTTAATGTGTCTTTGAATTTTGTTTAAAAATAGTATTAAAGTGGAACAAAATTTCAATATAGGATAATGCCATTAGAAATGAATATCTTGTAATAGGAACATCATCACATGAACTGGTTAGAAAGTAAGAGGGCCAACTACCCCCATATACACAAGAATATTCCATGGAAATAAATAACTTGGAAACAAGCTCACATAAACCAGTTAGAAAACAAGATATAGTAAATTTGAATTGTAAAAAATGTGACCCCATTATACAATTCACTTATATTATACCTCTTTTTAATATATAATAATATATTTTGTTTAAACATATTTAATATAATTATTTTTAATTAATTTATAAAATTTAAACATAAATAATATAATACAATCACATACTTATATTATTAAGATGTTATAACTTTGTATATATAGCTTCACAACAATTAAATGTCTCTTTGTTATTATAAAAGTGAAATAAACTCATTTATTATTTTTGATAAATTAATTGTTTTAATTTTATTTTAAATTTAAATGTATTTTAAAATATAATATTTTTATTATTTTAATTTTAATTTTTTTATTGAAATTAATAATTATATTTAATAAAAATAAAAATGTTACAATAAAAATAAAATTGAAAAAAATCAATTTTAAAATGCAAATACATAACCTAATTAAACATAGAAAAATAAATTAAAGCAAAAAAAACTTTAAAACTGTAATTATGTTGTTTAATTATACTACATCTGTACAAAATTAACCAAACTCCTACATCTTTACAAAATTAACCAACTCCTTAAAACGGATGAAACTGTTAGATTATGCAATGAATGAAACGGTAACTATTGAAACTGTTAAGTGGTAAAATGAATGAAACTTTTTTTTCGAATACTGACTCCATCTATGTAAAAAGTTGTTAATGTAACGCTATCATGTTGAGCGATTTCTGCTCCGTTAAATTTAGAAAGGTCAATGCCCACGTCTTTGAAATGTTTGCGTCCATTAGCGATTTCACCTACGTTAAATTTAGAAAGGTCAATGCAAACGTCTTTGAACTGTTTGCGTCCTATCTTAATGGGCTTCATGGGCTTCTGTCTGGACTGCACCACACTCGAAGCATAGGTTGAAAATGTGGCCTTTTATTATCATTCTATTATTTAAAATAAAATAAAATTATTTTGTATAACTATGGGGTTAATTGATAACAGGGATTTTCTTACGCACCAAGAAAAAATAACTTTGTGTTCTAGATTACCCGTTGGTCTCTCAACCACTGTATGCATAGATATTTTGGGTCGGTGGTGCTTGTTGACCATTCAATAGAAGTATATGCAATCTCTGGCCACTTGTATTATTTTTCTTGTAGATCTTTCTTAAGCACATGCTTGTTAAGTTTATAAAAATATATACGCGTTTGACGTATATATACGTCAAACGCGTATATATTTTTATAAACTTAACAAGCATGTGCTTAAGAAAGAGAGCAAAATCCCTAACAATTAGGTGCCCAGCAATACTATAATATTACTATCAAATCATAATTTAATATATTGAATAATAAATATAATTTTTATTATAATATTATAATAGAAGGTGAAATCATTTTAATTTTAAAATAATAAATTAAAAAATATACATATTAGAAAAGATGAAAAAGTTTATCTTAGTTATTTTTTTGTTTAATATTATAAAAAAATCTTTTTTTTCTTAAAAAGAAGTTGTAATTTTATATTAAATAAATATGAAATTATATTCTGCATACGTCTTTTTAACATTTTTTAAAAATTTCAACAGTGATTTTAAAGTCAGGTCATTTATACATCATAACTAGCTATCTTTATTATTATAAATTTCAATAGTGACCTAAAAATCAGGTTATATATACATCATAACTAGCTATCTCTATTATGCTAAGTTTTATCCTTAGAAACCTTTTCAATTTATCAAACAATATCCTTTTAAATCATTAACTTTTGAGTTTTGAAAAAGTTGCTTTATATGTGTTGCTTTAACTAGAGCATATTAATTCCCCCAAATAGAGATTTGGATCAGTTGCAGTGCATTGGCCACATTGAATTATTGTACTAACTGCATACCTAGATCAATCTAAAGTGTGTTCTTTGAGAGTTCATTTGCTTCCCTATTTAGTTCTCTATAAAAATGCCAAAACATAACAGATTCTTTTCGATGCATAGTTTCTTTTATTTGAGAGAAGATGGGTTGTAGAATCATGTTTTCCATTCTAAAAACACCAAGCATCCAGTTTATTACCACTTGTGAGTCTTCATAAATTTG
The DNA here is from genome assembly GCA_028583015.1 of Wollemia nobilis. Lineage (NCBI taxonomy): Eukaryota > Viridiplantae > Streptophyta > Pinopsida > Araucariales > Araucariaceae > Wollemia > Wollemia nobilis. The sequence goes on from JAQPPZ010017095.1 coordinate 9,599,510, forward strand.
ATTTTTTTGTATTCCTTTGGATTCTGCCAATTAAACTAGCAATTTGAGGGCCATAATTTCAGCATAATTATTAGAATCTTCTTCTAATCCAGCCTTGAATTTAAAATGAGAGTAAAAAATATATAGTAATCCTCCTACTCTACAAACTCTAGGGACCCCCTATATAGCCCCATAAAAAAATCTCCAAGCCCTTGATTTATCAGTCTTTGGAGGGATAATTTATCTATTTACCTTTATTTTTTCTGAAACCTTACTCTTATTGAAACTTTCAATAATTTGGGAGGAGACTCGCCAAGTAGGCTTCTCTTGATCCTAAAATATTATTGCATTTTTAGATAACCATACTCCCCAATAGTGATAATGGTGAATATTTATAAAATATTTTAAAGACCTATTTTCAAATCAAGATTTTAAGCACTCTCCTAAGAAATCTTTTTGTCATCCTATATGAAGCTTTAACTATGCCATAACCTCCCTCCAAACCTATCTAGTAAATAAATAAGAAAGCAATAATGATTAACTATTTGATTGTTTGATTTACATAAATGACATCCTCCTAGACCATTCCAATTCTTCTTTTGTAATACCTCCCATGTCAGAACCTTATTTTTCATGCTATGTCATAGGAACAATACTGTCTTACACAAAGCTTTTAACTTCCAAAGTATCTTCCACCACCATGTTGGATTGTCATTGTTATCTTCTAATAGAGTCTTATAGCTCAACTTTGAAGTGTACTCCCCTATAGATCCATTATTTATCCAAACCAATTGATCAATTTCCTCTTGCAATTTGATATGTCTAGATTTAATGCTTCCCATTGGTGTGCCTCATGGACATGAAGCCCTAACACTATTACTTCCTTATTTCCCTGACTCTAGTTTGTAGAAGATTCTAGGTCAACTGCTTGGGTAAGATTTCCAATTCCTTGAGTTCTTGGGGTCTAGATTACATTATTTGGAAGTATGTGCATATCACAAAAACCAATCCAATGGTCTAATCCTAGTATTATCCTTGAACCATCACTTATTTTCTAGGCAAGTCAGTCACCTATGATATTAAAGGTCTAAATCATTGCTTTCCAATAGATTGAAACATTATGGGTTTGCTTTATTGGTTTCCATAATCAACTATGACTGGCTCTAAGTACTTTTCATGTGTGATTTTATTTCATAAGCCTTCATTTGATATTATCTTCCAAACACACTTTATTACTAGAGCCTTTCTAAATAGAAAGATGTTTATAAGACCCCATCCTCCATTTTTCATCGCTTGGCTAAGGATTTCCATTTAACCAAGGGAATACCTTCCTTCTTCCTTTTTCCTATCCATAAGAACCTATAGCTTAACTTTCTAATTGTTTTCAAAACTTCTTTTGGTATATGATCCAAAATTTACCAATATATTGGTATTACCTCCAACATAAACTTTACCAAAGTCAATATTCCCCTAAAGAGACCCATTTGTTGTACCATATATTAATTATTCATTTCACCTTCTTTACCAACCAATTCCAATCATTTTTAGTGTAGTCATTGGGTTTCAGAAAGAACCCTAGATATTTACAATCCTCTTCAAGATCAAATTTGTTAAAGGGGAAAATATAACCTATTATTATAGTTTGATTATGGTCCACACAATTAAAAGAGATGCTTGACTTCTGTACATTAATCTACATACGTATTTCTAAAAAAAATAGATCTAAATAATATTTTAACTTATTTGCAGCTCTTACTGTTCCATTTACAAAAAGGACAACATCATCTACAAAAAGTAGATGGGTAACTTCCATTGTTCTACCTATTCTAATTCCATTTATTATTCCTTCCCTCTTGGATTCTATAATAAACCTACTTAATCCCTCAACTACCAAAAGAAATAACAATGGTGACAAGGGGTAACCTTGTCTAATACTTCGAGAAGCTCAATTAACCAAAACTAAAAAAGAAATAAAATAAAGACATCCCATAATCCAATTCACTATATGAATACAGAACCCAAAATGAGTAAGTGTTATTCTTATATATAGCTAATTTATATCGTCAAAACCTTGGAGAGATCCATCTTCATCACCATTGCTAGTAGTTTCTTTGATTTTATGGTATGAAGACTTTTTTGAGCAACACCAATTGCTTCATGAATTTATTTGCCATGCAGGAAATCTAATTGCTCAATAGATATAGAAGAAAATAAGAACCTTTTAATTCTTGATGTAATTATTTTTGCCATGATTTTATACACATGGTTACATAATGGGCCTAAAATCATCAAAGGAAGAATGATTATCCTTTTTTGGAATAAGAGAATTGAAGGTAGATTTAAAGGTTGCATTTACCCTTCCTTTTAGACTAGAATCCTCCCAAACCTTGATTAGGCCAGACTCCAAAAGGTCATAGAGTCCAAGAAATAATTCCATAGTCCACCCATTAGATCCTAAACTCTTATTTTTTTTGAAGGAGATTAAAAAAATTTGAGCTTCTCCTTTGAGACTTCCTTAATCAACTCACCATTGGCTTCCTCATATATAAATATATGAAAGAGAGAAGTTATTTTAACTATTTCAACTATATTAACTTAACTATAATCCTTGTATAGTTGACTAAAATGCCTTACACCCATGTTATCTATTCCTTTAAAGGAGAATACTTTACTTCCATCTTGTCCCTATATCTCCCAAATTGTATTTTATTATTTTCTATGATTTACAAAGCTATGAAAAACTTACTGTTATAATCCTCAATCACAATCCATAGTGCTCTACTTTTGAGCCTTCATTGGGCTTATCTTTATATGAATATTATTCTCTTATCTTGTTCTAAACTTTTATACTTAAGCCTTATTTTATCATACATTTCTTTTTCAAAGTCATCTGCTAGAAATACTACAACCGCCTCCTCAATCTCCCTTAGTTTTTGCTCATCCATCAATTTTTTTTATGGGTCCACTGAACCACTATTTCCTGAACCCTTTTTAGATTTGTTGAAAATTATGTACTAGTAGATTCTCTTAGACTAGAATCAAACGTCACCCATTCTGATTTGACTAGAGTTACAAAGATATCCTCTTTTTACCACTCAAAAATGATAATGTGATTTATTATAAGGACGATAGAGGAGTAATCAGAGTCTCCTCCAACTTTAATCCAAGACTTCAATCTATAAGTATCATTTACCAAACTCTCTACTACTAAGAATATATCTAGTCTCTTAGAAATTCTATCAACTCTTGTACTCATATTTCTCCAAGTTAAGGTAGATTTTATAAGCATAAGGTCTACCAACCCCTTATATTTAAACTTTTGTATGAAGTAATTAGCTAGTGGATCAATTCTAGCAGTAAACCCCCACACTTTATTCCTTGAGAAAGTTAAGTTTAAATTGCCACCTAAAATTAAATTATTAGCTTAAAAAAACTTTTGATTGATAAGCTTATCCTAATACTGCATCTTGTATTTATGGGGGCCTTTAAATGTTCACCATTGTCACTATTTACCTGATATCCATTGAAAATAATCTAGTCCCTACTCTTGAGTCAAGCAATACAAATATGATTAGCCTAAACTAATTTGCCTTCCACCTTGTCGCCACTCCTCCTAGGGCTCCTACAACATCAAGGTATAGAAAATCTCATCCTTTAAGAAAATTACTAAGATCTTCCATCACTTTCATAGATAACACTTTTAACTCTTGAATTAGCAAAATCTTTGGATTATGAATTTCTACCAATCTACATAGAGTAGCTTTTTTTTGTAGAGATACCCATCGCTTGAATATTAAATAAAAGTACTTTCATTGGTCAATTGTATTCAGGATCATCTCTACTCTAAGGATCCCCTTTAAGGATGCTTGATTACCTTGTTGAACTTCATGCAAGATTTTATTCTTAGCCAATCAAGTAAAAACTCTTCTTCCCCTCTTACTAGTAATACTTCTATCCCTCACATATATATTGGGGCCTCCCCTAAATCCTTTCTTTCCTTACACCTATTTTTCCATTTAGGGATCATACAGGATACCCATATATTTTTGGGGATACATAACCTTCTTGACCATAGGCAAAATGAAGAGGGGAAGCAATTTCAAAGTGATTTACTTATGAAGCATTACTAAAAATCTTACTAGAGTCTAAATATTTTTCTAGATATACCTCCTTCAAGAAAGAGGAATTCAAGGGTATTCCTAGCCCCTCAACTCCACCATTCCCTTCTTCTAGTGGAGATATTGTTTTACAAACTAGTAAATCTGGGCATTGGTTAGTTGAGGGACTCAAAATAGAATTACCTATAATCTCATATGAGAAATGAGATTTGGTAATATATTTGCTTTGAAATCTTATATCTAGTTCCAAGAGCATGACATTCAACTTTTTCTTAGAGAATCCTTGTCTTACTTTAATATGACATAATCATGAATCCATAACTTAGTATAGCACACAAATATTTATCTCCACTTTAGCTATAATTTCTATTTTTTCCCCTAATTTCTTTATTTTTTGCTCCTTATGCATTGATTCAAAAATTCAATTAATATTTTATGTTATGTGCATAAAGGGAAAATTTCATCTCATTCTCACCCTTAAATATCCCTCTATCTTCCTTACGATGCCAAAACTTCCTTAAAATATTCAAATCATAGTCCCTAATAATATACCCATAATTATAATAATGTGCACACCTAAAATACACACCAATATAGTCTAGGGTTTGTACATGCATCCCTTTATTATACTTCAACAAAATTTCCTCCACCAATCCATCACTCAAATCCACATCAATAAGAATCTTGGTCACTTACCTCATGCATGAGGACATATACCTCTCGTCCACCTCTAAGAAAGAACCAATGTAATTACCTATGGCTTGGAAAACTTCTCTAGGCCAAAATTATAATGGTAACCTTAGTAACTTTCCCATATAGGATGAGAAGGTATTCGAGTGGTCGTAGGGTTAGAACAAGGGTCTAATATTTTGAGGATTAACAAAGTTGACCCCCAAAACCATTTCTTTGAAATAATATTTATCACATCTTATTTAGTCCTAAATTAAAATAAGAACCACACTCCTACTCGAAGTAAAAAAAATAGGCACATACCCTATAACTTCCATCTATTCCCTAGCAATCCAGTTTGTAAAGGATTATTTAGAAATTGCATACCCATAGAATATCCAAATGAGTATTTTCTCTAAGAGTTAAATGATGTCCCCCATTTTAACATCTTCTCCTAGGACTAATTTTTCTCTATTACTCTTCCTTCGAATGCACTTGGTTACCTTTTAGTGTGCTTTTAAGGTATTCTTCTTTGGGTTTCCTTATTTGAAATAATTATGTTTTCCCTTAGCCTATTCAAATATTTGTGGCCTATTTTAAACTTCTCTAAAGTGGACATATCCCAATCATCACTCTTGTCCAAGAGTTGAGTGTCTTCCTATAAAATTGTCATTGACGTAGGCCTATTCTTGAACTCTTTTAAGGGAGATTTTTTTCTTTTAAATTTTCTTCCACAATTAAAGATGGAGATATCCTCAAAAGGATCCATTGAATAGTCCACTACTTATTATTCATGACATTGTTCTAGAAGACCACTAGAGCTTCCTTATTTTTCAAAATCTTACATTCTTCTTATAGCCTCAATATCGAGGGACTCTCCATTAGTGTTTGCATTAGAAAAAATAGCCTCAATAGTGAATATTCCATTATCTTTATCACCCTCTACTTAACTCACTAGGGTGGTCGTCTTGGAAAAAATACTCTAAAAACTTGTCCTCTTAGCCAATCTCTTTACAAACTTAGGATTAAGATAAATTTTATGTGATGATGAATTCATCCTTAGTGGCCATATCCCTAGTATATTCTTCTCATTTTTTCCTTATCAACCATTTAATTATTTTGCACTAAACTCATAAACAAACCATTGCATATGCCTCCTTAAAATTCTCTATTGAGTTGTTATATCTTGTTGGTGACACAACCTGGAACTAAGGGTTGTGTGACAAATTTAAAAGTTACAATGGTAGTTGTAGTAGTGACCCATATATATCTTTATCCTTTATGTATCCTATTGAACCCTTCATAATTATTGAAGTTGAGATCTTAGACACCTATGACATCTATTTGCACCTTAGTGTAACATCTCATACTATTTTTTTAGCAAAAGTGTAACAATTTTAAGATATTTAAAATGTTGGATTCTCCTTCAAACTATTGAAGGCCCTCTTCTAGTACAAATTGTTCTTCTATTATCCATTCATGAGCAAGCCATGGGTTGTGCTTTAAGGCCTATAAAAACCCACTATGGTTTTCTATTTGTATTTCCACTAAATTTTTACTTGCATAAACTATCACCTACTCAAATGACAAGTACTGTGAATTTTTAAAAAATTGAAACTTTATCCTTTTATGGCTACCCAGATATTTGAATTTGAAAAAACCCTAGATACATCTCCAATAACAACTTTTACTTTTAGCTAGAAAAGTAAATAGTAGAGAAAAATACTTGTCAAGACATATACTAGGGTTTGAAATCCACCACCTACTTTACAAATTTTTTATGTTTTTTCTTCATTTTTTCATATGAGGGTTTTATCTCCATTGCTTGCTCCAAATATTTCATCACTTCATTCAAAAAATTGCTTTCTCTAGAAAATCCATCATCATCACTTGCTTCAAAAAAATTATCATCTACTTCAAAAAATGTATTGCTCCAAAAACTCCATCACCACCACATACTAAAAAAAAATATTTCACTTGCTCTTGAAAATACATTACCACTATTTTCTCTAATCTTAGTTGCTTGGAAATTACTTCAGATAATTGTTATATTTTTTTATCTTTTTCACAAAAGTTTTTGATCTCCATTGCTTGCTCCAAAAAGTTAGTCATTTGCTTTAAATATTTTTTTGCTCTAGAAATTTTGTCATCGTCGCATGCTTCCAAAAATTATCACTTGCTCCAAAAACATTGTTGTCTACTTCAAAAAATTGCTTGTTAAAAAATTCATAATTTGTCTTTTACACCACTTACATGAATGCTTATTAGTGAGTGTAAGACGATTTACATGGAATCATGTTGAACCGCTTACATGCATGCTTATTTAGACTTGATTTTTTTCTTATAAAATATAAGTCATCTCAACAACTTCAAGTTTATATATGGGGTTAAAAACATAAATTATGATGTGAAATTCTTTAAGCTCTCCACTTGTTCTAAATTCATTTAAAAAAATAAAATTAAAACCTTGAATTACAATGTAAAATTATTTTATCTTTTTGTAAACTTTATATTTGAGCATAAGTTAATATTAATAACTATAGCTATTTATTATAACAAAAAATTAATGCCGTTTAAGTACATGTATTTATGATGTTGGATATGATTAAATAGACATAACATAACCTTTTAATATATTGGATGATGTATAACATATATTAATGAAAGAAACATATATTTCACAACATATAACTACCTTTAACATACATAGTAATGCCTAATATGACTTACATACCCCTCACTTTCATACTAAAATTTAAAGGTTGCATTGGCTACCTACAATTTACATACCCCATACATGCAGCCATACAACCTTAAGAAAACTATAAATAAAAATTTAAAATTATACATATGATACTAAAAGTTACTTCATTAGTGAAAAAGTCCACCCTCAAAGGACGAGATGGTGATAATTGTACTTGGATTCTATGTTGAAATAGTAGGTATATACATAATAGTTGTAGGAGCAACCACTATCTCACATGGAGGAGGAGAGAGTAATACTAGCAACCAATCCAACATGAATTTGAACATGTAGACAATGAGAGAGGCATACACATGAAAAATATCCTATGCAAAGTGAGTGGTTGCAACTAATGACCACTAACCTAGATGATATGCACTTGGGGTTGGAGGACTTGGAATTGGTATATACCAATGTGATATTAGGGGAGGACTTGGACTTGGAATTTGTATGGTGAAATATTTGTTGAGGTGAAATATTGATGTGGAAGTTTTGAGATAGATTATTGCACAAGAAGGATTGGTTATTTGTGAGACAGATTTTTGAAGACATATATCCAAAAGAGAAATTAAAAGGTATGGGCACATCATCCTTTGTTTGAAATTTTTTATGGAATGAATGTTGTGAAACATAAGGTGGAGTGAAAAGGATTGTTTGATAAGCATTTTTAGAAATATTTGAGTGAATATTATGTACTTCATTATTGAATGTTTTGAGAACATTTGAGATAGAGATTATAAACTAATTGAGTTAGAGTTTGTGAGCAAGTTGTGCTTAATTGGTTGAATGAATGTGTGAAACTCTTGAGTATTGGTTTTGAGTGATATTGAAAGTGAACAAGCAAATATTAGAAACCAGATTTGTGAAAGCAAGAGTGTAGATCAAAAATATAGGTGTCATGTGCTATATTGGATCTATCTTTAAAAGTACTATAAAAGTAAGACATGCGAAAGTGACAGACTTAATTATTGAGTAAAACATATCGAGCTATTTGCAAGTGTATATTATTCTCTATATGTTCCATAGGTTAAACGAATTCTGGATAGAATATATCTAAGCTACTTCAAGTTAAAGGAATTACTTTGAAGATTAGAAAAATCATTTGATAGCATTGTGTGCAATATTTGATATTGATTGAGCATATCTTGTGAGCTATTTTGAATATGTGTTAGAGAAGGTTTGAGCATGTGCTAGAGCAGATTTGAGAAAGTATTTTTGAAGGCTTGATAGCAAAATTGAGAATGTTCTTGAGAGGGCTTGAGGATATATTTGAGCTAGTATTTATGAAGGCTTGAGAGTAGATTTGAGCAAGTCTTTGTGAAGGATTGAGAGTAGATTTGATCAAGTCTTTATGAAAGCTTGAGAGTATAATTGAGCAGGTCCTTGAGAGGGCTAGAGGGTATATTTGAGCAAGTCTTTGAGAAGTCTTGAAAGTCGATTTGAGCAAGTATTGTGAAGGTTTGAAACAATAATGATATTAGGTTTGAAAATTGATATATTCAAGCTTTGTGTTAAGGCTTGGGGTAAGTTTGAGATAGATTTTTGTGCATATTTGAGATAAATTTTTGTGTATATTAGATACAATGTTTTATGCAAATTTGATATAGTTTTGTGTAAACTTGAGATAGAGTTGAGATTAGGCTTTGGAGGTGACAGGGAAAAGGATAGTAGTCTACAGTGGATAGAGATCCATTAACCAGGGCAAGGAGAAAGCTTTCTCCTATGGAGAGATATGCATAAGCCAGAGAAGTGGGGCATAAGTCTTCTAGAAGACCACTAGACAGAGTAGAGGGGAAAGAGTATTCGTATGGATAGATATCCATAAACCCAAGCAAGAGGAAAGAGTTCTCCTATGGAGTGTGATCCATGAACCAACTGGGAAGATAGATTTTTTTTGTGGAGAGAGATCCACAAATCGGTTAAGGAGATAGAGTTCTACTAGATCAAGTTCCATGAACCAAAGAAAATGGGAAAGAGTTCTCCTATGGAGAGATATCTACAAATAAAAACTTAGGGGATTGGTGTCTCCTTTGGAAAGAGATCCATAAACATTGTAATAGGAAATTGATTCCCAAGAAGATTTGATGAGAAAAGTAGAAATATTGTTTTTGTGGAGTAGCCCATATTGAATGAACCACGTTAAATTGGTGTCTCTCTTATCTGTGATGATTTGTGCATTTATTTTATTATTGTTATTGATATTGCCATTGATAATATTGGATAATATTATTTGGGAAAGAAAAGTAAAAGTTGGCCTTATACTGTTCCACCCCCTCTTAGTATAAGTTTGTGTTCTTAAATTGGTATCTGAGTGGGTTCCTTTGAAAGAGTCTAAAATATTGAAGGAAGAGAGTACAAGAACATAGATGGCATCTTAGAGTGGATATTCAACAAATAAATCACCATTGTTTGATGGGAACAATTATTCTTTCTAGAGCATAATAATAATGAATTACTTGATGGCACAAGGATATGAGACATGGTAAGTAGTTGAGGATGGGTTCACACCTACAGCTAGTCCTCCCACAAATAATTAAGGTAAGCTCCTACATGTGAATAATGCAAAGGTAATTAATGCAATATTGAGTGGATTACGTGAAACAAAATTTGTAAACATTATGCATTAAAAATCAGCAAAAGATATATGGGAAAGTTAAAATAAACCTATGAGGGTGATAAAGAGGTCAATATGGCAAAATTATAAAATAACAAGAAAATATTTGAAGATTTTAAGATGAAATAAGAGGAAGAAATTTTTGCATACTTACTTCGTGTGGATGAGGTTGTTAACACCATGCAAGGACTTGGATTTATAATTGAAGAATCTGATGTTGCTCAAAAGTTTTTAAGGTCACTTCCTATGAGATATGATGGAAAGGTTTCAGTCGTGGAGGAAATAAGAGATATTAAAAATTTTACTATGGATGAGTTACATGGAACTCTCACAACTTATGAGATGAAAATAGTAAAGGATCTTATTCCCATGAAAGATAAAGCCTTCAAATCAGCAAAGAAATATAAGAAATCAGATTCAAGTGATGAATCAAGCAGTGATGAGGAAGCTAACTATGGTAGAAGGAATAATAAGAAAGCACAAAGGTAAGAAAATAGTGAAGTGTTTTAATTGTGGTAAATATGGTCACTATGCATCTAACTGTATAGAAGCTGAAAATAGTAGCAGTGAAGAGAAATAGGATCATAAAAAAAGGAAGAAGGAAAATCTATGTATAAAAATAAAAACATGGATGGAAAAAGCAAGTATGCAAATAAGTTTTTTCAAAGGCATAAGAAGAGCTTCTATGCAGACAAGACATGCAAGGTTTCAAATGATAATTATGAAGGATCCATAGATAGTTAAGAAGAAGAAATTCTCCTTTTGGTAATAGAAGAGGAAGGAAGTGCTCTTGTTGAAGATAAATCTAAAAAATATGAAGGTGCTCTTGAAGACCAAGAAGTAGAGAAATAATAATAAAATGAAGAGGAAGGAGTAGTAGATCTAAAAGAAGAACTTATCTCTACTTTTAAAGAATTTAAAAAGGATAGAAAGCAAAATTCAAAATTCAAGGCTCAATTTCAAGAATGTGATGAAGAAAAGGAAATATTATACAATATCTATCGAACTCAATAGCTAATACAAGTAGAGTTAAATAAAAGTTAGAGGTAAAATTCTTAGAATATGAAATATTAGAGCATGAGGTTGTTTCACTAATGAAGGAAGTGAAAGAGTCTAAAGACAAGATACACAGGTTTGGGAAAATTTCAAAGACCTTGGATAAGATTATCAATGCACAGAGATCTTCATCAAATAGAAAAAGACTAGGTTTTGAAGAAGGACAAGAGAAACAAGAAGAGGAGTCAAGATCAAGCCCTAAATAAGAAGAAAGTGAAGGAGAAATTGAGAATTATGAGGATAAGTTAAAAAATAGAAGCTTCACCAAAGAAGGAAACAACACACAAACAATGAACAAGGAATATCACAGGGAAGAAAGGACTAAGAGAACAATGGGTTTAAGGCAAAATTTCTTCAAAGACGTTACTTATTATGTAACAGGTTTGGTCATAAGGCTATGCAGTGCAGGATACATGGAAAGAAGGAATATGGTCTTACTAAGAGAGATTTGAAAAATGGACATCTCTTTAAAGGGTATTGCTACTCTTGCAATCATTTTGGTCATAAAGTAATTCATTACAGGGTTCATGAAAGAAATGGGTATCGGTTCACTAGGATAAACTTCAAAATATTTGCACCTTCTAGGAACCACAACATCAAGTGTTATAAATGCAATAATGTTGGGCATAAGGACAACTGGTGTAGAACAAAATTTCCAGAGACAAGCAAGAAGATGGATACTCAAAAGAATCAAAAGGGTATGTTGAGAAATAAGGTGGACAAAGAAAAAGAGCATTGCATGTTGGAAGTAGAGATAATCCCACCCTAAAATTAATCACCTCAAGGAGAGGATGTGGGGAGGGGGCTGAGCTAAGAGACTTATATTTAGTCCCAAAGGATTTCCTTTTCCATTGATGACAAAGGGAGAGATATTTGAGTTAGGGGAAGAGCATACAGTTAAGGGGAGCAGTTTCCTTGGGGTGAGCAGAATTGGAAAAAGAAAAAAGGAATTTTTAAGGAAAAAGGGTTTTCATCAATGAAAAAGGGGGGATATTGTTGGAAATTTGAGTATGTTTGGGTTTCATTAATGTCAAAAGGTTTGATGTCCTAAGTTGATGGAATTAATTTCAAGAGGTTTGATGTCCTAAAATTAATGTGCTATGAAAGCAAGGCAAGATTCTCTCCAAATCACTTGCGACCATGGGTTCTAATTTAATCAATAAGAGGTTTGAAGGAGACTTGAATACCCAAGTGTTAAATATTATGTGCAAGAGAGAAAGTGAAAATGGATAATATTAGAATATTTTAATATTAAAATATCTTGCTCATCAAGGTCTTTCAAAAAAGGAGATTGAATAATGCATTGGCCAAAGAGTTTATCAAAGAGCTGAGTATATTATTTAATTAATTAATATTTAACCCTAAGGTTAAATATAAATAAAAATATTAATCAAATTCAAAGTGCCAAATTCAAATTGGAAGTGAGTCAACATCATATATGAAAAATCATGTATATTTCAAGGCTAAGGTTTAGCCTAAGCAAAAGTATGCATTCCTATAAAATATTGCCCTCTAAAATTACCTTGCACGAGTTTCATTTGACACGGTGGAGAAGAAGACACAAGTCTTTACATTTTTGGAGCAAGCACATGGTCAAAGGTAGGAAGGAGTGTTTCCCCACTTGAAGTGAGGTGAAATCCGATTTGGTAAGCTTGGCTTGCACAATGTATAGAGGGCAAAAGGTGCTACGCTCGATTCACGTGAAGGTATTTTAGCTTGCATGGTTGGTTTTTGTTTTAGCATTGGTGATAAAGGATAAAAAGGAGAGCATGATCCTTTGTTTGTGTGTGGGTGGCTAGCCCATGTAGTGACCTAGACACAGCTAGGGTGCAAGGCCAGTAGGCAGCATGGGTTCATTCCTGACAGTAGGCAGCAAGCGGTAGCAAAAGGAATTCATTTTTATTAAAATTAATTTATACCCTAAGGTTCCAAAGTTTCTAAGGTATGTTCTAATGAAATATATGAAGTTTTGCATTGATTTTAATTTTACATAAAAGGGGTTATGACATGATTTCTTTTTCTTGAGAAAAATTAAAGAGGTTTGATTGGTAATGCATTGGGGTAAAAATTGAAGTGGTGATTTATTTTTTCCTTTGGAAATGCATTAGTGACAAGTAGGAGATATAAGGTGTAAATGAAATTTATGCTTATGTAATTGGTGATTTTTTTTCTATGAAATTTTTTTTTTTTTGAAAAAATGAAAACTTGTATTAAAACAAGAACCAGATACAAGCGGGAGAGAACACATCCCGAGCCAGAGCCACAAGCAAAATAGCAAGGAAGGCGCACCAAGGCAAAGCTAGGTACCGCAAGGCACAGAGAACGAAAGGCACAAAATAGAAACAGGTCACGAAACCGCGACATGTCGCGAAATCATGACAGGAAAACCCGTCACGACCACTTTGGCACCAACAGGCGCGATAACGCGACATGTCACGAAATCACGACATGTCACGAAATCGTGACAGGAATGGCCCTCGACAGCCACCCGTAGAAAGCGTCGCGACAGTGCGACAGAAACAGAAAGCAACATTCAAGCCTCATGAAGGTCGCGATATCGCGACGGAAAACCACCCAGTCGCAAAGGAGCCAAACATGCCACGAAATCGCGCAAGAAAAATGCCAGAGACCAGGAGGGCACAACCTGTCGCGAAATCATGACAAAAACCAGCTCGAAGTTGCATCATCACTACAGGTCGCGATATCGCGACAGTTATCCACCCAGCCGCCTAATTGCCAAAAGTGTCGCGAAATCGCGACAGAAGAACCATGCAGCTTCCAAAACTCAAACTTGTCGTGAAAACACGCCGAAATATTAACATTTCTATTCAACTTCAAGAAGGGAATGAGAGCGCGGTAAAAACACCAATCGAACCTGGAAAGCGGGACCTGTCGCGATATCGCAACGTGTCGAGGAATCACGAGGCACGAAAATGCGACATGTCGCGATATCGCGACATGTCGCGATATCGCAACAAGACGCGGGATCGCGTCACGCGATAACGCGACATGTCGCGATATCGCAACATGTCACGGAATCGCGACCCGCGATAACGTGACATGTCGCGATATCACGACAGAAACCAGCCGAAGACTGCAGAGGCTCAACCTGTCGCGATATCGCGATAGTAACCAGCCAACGGCCGCGACAGGGCAACATGTCACGAAATCGCGACAAAAATGACCCTTAGCAAAAAAAACTTTGCACATTATTTCAAGAATTGTTCAAGGCCTTGTCTGATCTCGACATTCTCCACAGACAAATTGCTATGCAGATGAATCCCAACCTCTCTCTCAGCACCCAACTTAGCAAGGAAATCGGTCGCTTTATTGAGAGATCTACTAGCATAAACAGGAATCACATCCTCAATTTCTTTCCAAAGCTCTAAAATTTGGGCGACCAAAATCCGGAGCCTCCAAGCTTTTAAGGCAAAATTTCGCATGCAATCAAGAGCACCAACCAAGATTTGGGAATCAGACTCAATGATTATCTTTCTGTGACCATGCTTGATGGCCCAGATGGAAGCAGATTTAATAGCAAAGGCCTCAGCTTCATTGTTTGTGGCATATCCCAGACCTTGCAATTCCCAATATAGCACAGTCCCAGCATGATCACGGCAAATAACACCACTGCCAGCATTGCCCGGATTACCTTTAGCAGCTCCATCAGTATTGATTTTGACCCAGCCTTCTGGGGAGGTTTCCAACAACTTCTTACCTGTCTCTCCAGATCAGCACCTCTCCCACTCAAAGGCTTAGAAGCAGGCTGGTTTTCCTTCTCAGCATAGATGGCAATGGTTTCCACAACTTTGCTCCAAATGATCTGCCAAATCCCCTCCACCGAAGAGAAGGTTTCACGAAAAATACGAGCATTTCTTTCTAACCAAACCTGCCACCAAATAAAAAGGAAACCGATCTCCCGACCAGATCGAAGAGCTTTAGAAATAAATCTACCTCTCTTCCAGCTTTCCCATAAATTGGTCCGGGACAGATCTCCAAGCACCTGAAGTTTAAAGTGGGAGAACCAACTTTTCTATGAAATTTTATATGCAAAGTTAGGAGTAATAAGGTGTAAAAGTGGTTTCACAATTTTTGTATGTGAAAGCATGAGATTCCGGAAGTTTTGAAAGAAAAAATATTTGCGATACATTCAAAATACAGATAAACGCCTAAGTCTTAAGGAGTGCAAAGCATGAAATGAAAGAAGCCACTCGAACGGAGATAAAGAATTTAGAGAAATCACAACCCTTTTATTGAATTCTTTTAACCTCGGTTACAAAGGTGCATCCTTCCTTTTTAGGGGTTAGGAGCGTTTAAATGAGTTTTTGGATTACAATCGTGACTTAGTCTTCCCTCTTCTGCATGCCCACATTTAAAATGGGCGGGCCAGAATGTTGTCGTCGCTTGCGATCAAAGAAACAATGACATTGTTAGTAGCACCTGCTGCAAATGGGAAAAGTTTGTTCTTTGAAATTAATGAAATATGCATGTAAAAGGTTAATTAAATCGGTAAACAAAATGATTCTAAGCAACCTGCAATTTTGACAGAAATAAAAAAATATCACCAGATAGCCGCTGCCATTAAAACAGTCGACCGATTTGCTCTTGACTGTAATTCACGAATCAATGTTGTTACCTGCAGGTTAGTGGGACAGCAAACGACAAAAGCATGATATATTCACTAAAATCTTCTGAAATCCAGATTAGACGTAAAGTGTAATGCAAGATATACTCGAACATAAAACGTAATGCATGATATATTCGGACGTAAAGCATGAACTATTTAAACAACATAAAGCATAATGCAAAACAACATGCAATGACCGAATGGATTAATCATGCAACTAACAAAAAGTGTGGGGTGCCCAAGCGGGCCACCCCGTTAAAACTTGATTTTGATGCCAATCCACTAGGGATGGGCTCAAAATCTCAAAGAATGTGGTGTCGACGAATCGATGGATTACTGTGGTCCAATGTCAGGTGTGAAGGTTCGGATTCACCTTCTAGCAGCCACCAATAACCTCTCCTATGAAAGATATTACAGGTGTAGAAGGGATGAATCGAAAAGGAGTGCAATCGAGTGTTTAGTTTGACAGCACTTCGTTGCTTTCAAATGCCTGCCAACCTATCCTTTGGGTGGAAAAATCCACCATTTTATAGACCCAGGGGGTCTCTTTGAATAGGCGTGCATAAGCGCCACGTGTTGGTCATAGGTGCCATGTGGCGGTCGTGTCTCCACGAGAGAGGAAAGTCCTCCATGACTTGGGCTTTCATGAATGCTACTGTGACAGTCCTCCAACGGCCCACATAACTGACTGACTTTCACTACCAGTTTTTTAGTGCCCATTTTCGTATCTTTGTCAAAATGCCTGTATTTGTTTAAAGTCTACCTTTGTTGGTTAACGTGCACTTTTAATTGTTTAATGTCTGCTTTTAATGGGTTGAATTCTACATTTGAATGCTTAAAATCCACCCAGGTGCAAATGCCGAAGTGTCACGATATCGCGACGTCGCAATATCACAACACTTCGACCAAGGCTCTGCTTTGGGCATCGAAGTGTTGCGATATCGCGACACTTCGGCCAAGGCTCTGCCTTGGGCGCCGAAGTGTCGTGATATCGTGACGTCATGATATCGTGACACTTTGGCCAAGGCTTTGCCTTGGGCATCAAAGTGTCGCGATATCGTGACACTTCAACCAAGGCTTTGCCTTGGACACCGAAGTGTCATGATATCGCGACGTCACGGTGATATCGCGACGTCGCGGTGATATCGTGACATCACGATATTGTGACACTTCGACCAAGGCTTTGCCTTGGGCACCGAAGTGTCACGATATCACGACATCATGATATCATGACATTTTGGCCAAGGCTTTGCCTTGGGCACCGAAGTGTCGCGATATCGCGACGTCGCGATATCACGACACTTCGACCAAAGCTTTTGCCTTGGGCGCCGAAGTGTCGCGATATCGCGACACTTCGGCCAAGGCTTTGCCTTGGGCACCGAAGTGTCGTGATATCATGACACTTCAGCCAAGGCCTTCTTTTGATTAAGACTTTATTTTGCTTAAGACTTTGTTTTACTTAAGACTTTGTTTTGATAAAGGCTTTGTTTTGATAAAGGCTTGTTAAAACGACCAGCATTGCTTTGTTTATTTTTTGACCTTCTGAACTGCTATGTAAGTGGCTAGGACCACTGTTTGACCTTTGAGGGCTGCCCTGAAAGCTGTGTATGTCAATGCGATCAGTGTTTGCAGTCACATAATTGGATTGGTGCTGTTTTGGTGTCTACAGTATGGTGAAATATTTATTGAGGTGAAATATTCATGTGGAATTTTTGAGATAGATTGTTGCACAAGAAGGATTGGTTATTTGTGAGATAGGGTTTTGAAGATATATCTCCAAAATAAAAATTAAAAGGTATGGGCACATCATCCTTTATTTGAAATGTTTGATGGAATGAATATTGTGAAACATTAAGTGGAGTGAAAAGGATTGTTTGATAAGCATTATTGTAAATATTTGAGTGAATCTTATGTACTTCATTGTTGAATGTTTTGAAACATTTGAGATAGATATAATGAACTAATTGAGTTAGGGTTTGTGAGAAATTTGTGCTTCATTCATTGAATGAATGTGTGAAAATATTGAGTATTGGTTTTGAGTGATATTGAAAGTGAATGAGCCAATATTAGAAATCATATTTATGAAATCAAGAGTGTATATCAGAAATATAGGTGTCATGTGCTATATTGGATCTATCTTTAAAATAACAATAAAAGTAAGAGATGTTAAAGCGATAGACTTAATGGTTGAGTAAAATATATTGACCTATTTACGAGTGCATATTATTATCTATATGTTCTAGAGGTTAAATAAATTTTGGATAGAATATTTCTAAACTACTTCAAGTTAAAGGAAATACTTTGAAGATTAGAAAAAGCATTTGATAGCATTATGTATAATATTTGAGATTCATTGAGCATATTTTGTGATTTGTTTTGAGTATGTGTTAGAGCAGGTTTGAGCATGTGCTAGAGAATATCTGAGCATGTCATTGTGAAGGCTTAAGAGCAGAATTGAGTAAGTCATTGAGAGGGTTTGAGGGTATATTTGATCAAATATTTGTGAATACTTGAGAGTAGATTTGAGAAAGTCTTTGTGAAGGCTTGAGAGCATATTTGAGCAAGCCTTTGTGAAGGTTTGATATTAGAATTGAGCAAGTCCTTGAGAGGGCTTGAGGGTAGATTTGCATAAGTTTTTGAGAAGGCTTGAAGGCAAATTTGAGCAAGTATTTTGAAGGCTTGAAACAATATTGAGAGCAGGTTTGATTTATGATATGTTCAAAGTTTATATTAAGGCTTAGAGTAAATTTGAGATAGATTTTTATGCATATTTAAGATATAGTTTTATGCAGATTTAAGACAAAGTTTTGTGAATATTTGAGACAAATTTTTGTGCAAACTTGAGATAGAGTTAAGAGTAGGCTTTGGAGGTGAAAAGGCAAAGGATAGAAATCTCCAGTGGATAGAGATCCATTATCCAAGGAAATGATAAAGAGTTCTCCTATGGATAGAGATCCACAAGCCAAAACAGTTGGGGTAGAAGTATTCTATAAGATCACCAACCAAAGCATAGGAGAAAGAGTTATCCTATGGATAGAGATCCACAAACCAAAGCAAGAGAAAAGATTTCTCTTATGGAATGTGATTCGTGAACCAGCTAGGAAGATAGAGTTCTTCTGTGGAGATATATCCATGAACCAATTGAGAAGATAGAGTTATTATGGATCAAGTTCCACAAACCAAAGAAAAGGAGAAAAATATCTACTATGAAGAGAGATCCACAAATCAGATCTTAGGGGATTGGTGTCTCCTTTGGATAGAGATACATAAACATTATAATAGGGAATTGATTCCCAATAATTTTTTTTGATAAAATTTAGTAGAAATATTTTCTCTATGGAGTAGCCCACATTGGATGAACCACATTAAATTGGTGTCTCTCTTGTGTGTGATTATTTATGCATTGCTTTAATTACTACTATTTATATTGCCATTGATAATATTGGATAATATTTTTTGGGAAAGAGAAGTAAAATTTGACCTTATACTATTCACCCCCCTCCCAGTATAATTCCATGTTCTTCACTTTGGGTGGGGTTTAATTCATATCCTAAGATTATTTGCATCATATATGATGTGAATATTGATAAAATGGCTCATTTCATTTTATCATAGGTTTATGGGATCCTCAAAAATAAGGATTGTATTTATCTCCCATAGTATTCCATGACAAATATTAGTCCTCTATAGGAATTGCATGGCCCCTCATTGTCTAGGAATTTTGAGTTTTTATAAATTTATGATTGAGTTAAGTACTCCTTTTGTTCGAAATAATTAAAATCATAGTTCACAAAAATTATTTTTGAATGTGAGGTATGCCAAAGAAACAAGGTAAAATAGTTAAATTTCTTATATTATTGCAATACCTACATATTTCAAATAGAAAACTAAAGCATATCTCAATGGATTTTAGTGAGGGTCATTCCAAATCATAGGAAAAAAAAATTGTGGTGGATTGACTTTCAATGCACATGCTCATTTTTATCACTTGTAATACCCTTTAACCATAAACAAGGTAACCAAGGTATTCCTTGACTTTATATTCAAACTATATTATATGCCTGAGTTAATTATCAATCATCATGACCTAGTTATCACTAGAAATTTATAGAAAATTTTGTTCACTCTTGATGGTACTACACTAAATATATCCTCTTATTATCATCCTTAGTCAAATGGATAAACAAAGATTATGAAAAAATATATGGGTATTCACCTTCAGTATTTCACCTAACACAACCAATAATTATGAGTTCAATGGAATTATTTAGTTCAATAATGGTATAACATATCTTATAATTTTCTCTTAAGATGTTCACATTTGAGGTATTATATGGTCATAAACCTTCATCCATAGCATACTATGTTCTAGGATCCTCTATCATGGCTTAAGTAGATGATTTGTTACACCAACATCAACTTGTTTTCCAACTTATTAAAGATAATTTGTGTCAAGCACAAAACCAAATAAAATAATAGGACTTATGCTACTTGAAGTACTACTTTTACAAATATCTTTATAAAATATATCTTTGAAGACCAAGTCTAGTAAAAATTTAGAAGCTCAGTCCTATGACCCATACAATATGGTTTATCACAATGGAAATGTGGAATATCATTTGGAGCTTCCAAATACCACCTAAAGAATCCTACTTAGTTAAAAGTAGTTAAACCCTACTTGATTAAATAAAAATAATATTTTAAAATCTAGTATCATTTTAGTTTAGGAATTTTGATTAATTTTGCAAGTCTTGAGACATGAACATAGGATAAATATAATAATTTTTTGCTAAGATATTTTTGTACATGGTACACATATATACTTCTTGAAAATTATTTTCTAAGGTTGACGTAATTATCTTATTAAATAAAATATGCTAGAGGATGTTTAAGACTACATAATCAAAACATTGTTTAGTTTAAGTGGAATCAAATGGTTGATCCAATTGTGATCCATTTTGAAACTTGAAATAACGTGCATTGTATACTAGAGATAATGCTTCATTGGAGATAAGTCAAAACCCCCATTTTTTAATGCTATAATATGTCCCTTTTTACTTATGATTCATTGAGTGTGTACCTAGTCAGAAAGGTATTCTAGACAATTTTTTGTATCCCTATTTGTAACCTTTGTGATGGATAATGTGTTTATCCCTATATATATTTGATGTAATACCATGGATATTATGTTTATCCTTATGCTTTGTTATGATTTTAGTGAGGTTAATTCCATTGGTGTGAGCAATTATGTTTATCTCTATTTACAATGATATAATTCATGGACTATTTTATATATCATATTCTATGATCCCTTTTAATATTTGATGAATGAATTGTATGCTTGAGTTCATTACATATGGGTTGTTATTCATACCCTTGTTTGAAATATGATGTAATCATAGGAGAATATTAGAAATTTATTACATCATGTATTATAGTTAGTTAGGGTATTCATGAGTTGTACCTAAATAGGTGGTTGATAGATAGTTATCAAAACCAACCACCATCATCATCATTATACATATACATAATTGTGAATAATAAAAATTTATCCAAAATTATATTGGCCTATTAATTTTAGAGATCTACAAAACTAAGAAATTAAACAATTAGAACCTTCATGAAGTTAGTTTTACAAGTTAAATTTTAAAAATGTGATCCACTCCATATATGCGATTGCCTCAACACAACCAAAATTCTCACCAAATAGGAGTGATCACTCACTAATATATAAAACAAGAAAAGTATGCACAAATGCTAAGGAAAATATATTGGAAAGTAAAATTATATTTCTTGTGATACCATAACTCAATAAAAAAGTTTCTAAGGTTATTAGTAAATCTTTTTAAGCATGTAACATTTGGAGGTACATCAATTTGGTAAATATGCCCTCAATTTCTTATTTTATAAGAATTAGAAAATTCTCATCCAAAGGAACTTACGAGTGAATTATTTCAATAATTAGGATCCATGAGATCCATTGTAAACATCTTTTGGACTTGATTAAAGTAGATCTATAATTTTTGAGCCTAGAATTGTACTTATTCCTTTTGGAAATAGAGTGTAAGTCTGATCAAGTGAGTAGATGTTACACCAGAAGTGAATGTCAAGGATGATAAGATCAAGCATAATAGAATGGTTCTTAAAATTAGAGAGTTAATATGCATGTTTTATGGATATTATCCAAGATTTTGAGAGATTCAAAATGGATGAAGTTCAAAATGGATGAAGTGCAAGTGAGGACTGAATTCAAATTACTCCATGACTTTTCTTCTTAATTGTTTTTTCTCCATATTTTCTTTTTTGGAAATGAGGGAGAAATTAATTTATAGTGGCCCATAGTTTGGGGAGAG
This sequence comes from Wollemia nobilis, assembly GCA_028583015.1. Lineage (NCBI taxonomy): Eukaryota > Viridiplantae > Streptophyta > Pinopsida > Araucariales > Araucariaceae > Wollemia > Wollemia nobilis. Next base: position 9,621,669 of record JAQPPZ010017095.1, read on the forward strand.
ATAAGTTATATTTAATACCATGGAATGTTAATTCTTCTATCAAGACAAAATATATTAAAAAGATTCCAATATGAATTAGGATTTTTGGACTTTCCTATAAGAATTTTTTGAGATTATTGAAAATACCCTAGGGGTGTTTATCTAGGATTGACAAACTACTAAGGAGAAACAACATGTTGTATATACCTAGATATGTTTTATAGTGGATGTTTTTTTTTTGTAGGTAAAAATTATTGAGTATAAGGTTTAAATGGACCCCAAACGCAAGTACATAAACTGGTAGCTAAACCAATAGTATAAGATAACACAAGCATGTATATTGGCCAACAATAACCTGAACAAAAATATCCAAACAATAGTAGAGAAGGCTATATGGAACACTGACATAAGATAAACAAAAATATAGTCTAAGAAATATCCATGTAGGGATTGCTTAAGAGAAGTAACTACCTAAAAAACTTGTAAAGGATCTATGACAAAAACTTGCATAGGGGAAGCTCGTAAAAGATCCATAAAAACTATAATAAACACTTGTACAAAAATAAACACAATTATCAAAAAGACCCACATAGGGGCACTATAGACTATAATTAAAATCCCATGCAGGGGATCAAAATACCAAAGAACAAATAGAGTAATCAATAGACCCAGACCTAGACCTTTGTAACATTTATTTATAGGAGTATCTATAGGATAGTTCGAGAGTAGCACCTTAAGAGTCTTGTTGATCTTATCCATGGCATTGATAATATTGTCGATGATGGTAACATGGATTGTTTTATGAGTAGTAATGTAAGGATCATCACTATCTTCATTCAAATATGGTAAGGGGAGTTTTTAATGGTATCAAACATTGATTTATTAAGCCAGGTTGACCTCCTAAATTGATACGGATAAAGGATTTAGTGATATCTTGCTCATCTCCTTTAAAATTGCTTATAAATGGAATGAGACCATGAGTTTCCAAAAAGGTGTGATATAGGGGATCAAGTTGAAGAGTAGATGGCTCAAGCAAGGCCATGTTGACAAGACATAGGAGAAAGGAAGACCACATAAGCTTCTTACTACCTAGGACACACAATGGTAGATAAAACCAAATGATCATGGACTAACATAGACCAGGGATATAAATATAGAAATGTTTGGCACCATAGATGCCTTTTTTGAAATATGAGTTAGTGTTCTTGGCAAACCACATTATAATTCTCATTAGGGAATCGAAATTAGAAATAATAGACATGGCATAGGATAGACCTTACACATGATAGGGCTAAGAAAGTATTGGGAGTGCCAAATAATTGAAAAATGAATCTAAAAATTTACAAGACATAAAATTAAGCATCTCAAGACTTAGCACATATTGAAATTGTTAGATAACATCCAATCGCATAGCCTAGACCTGATCAGAGATTTAATATGCTTGGAAAAGACAACCACAAGGTAAAACCACTAACATGGCCTATCTTGGGATATTGTATACTTCATAGAAAGGAAACGAGAGAACAAAAATCCAACACTAATATTAATATAGAGAGTCACACTAATAAAAAAAAATATTGCCATAAGAACTAGAACTAAAGAAACACATTATGCTAAAAAGAGTAGAGTCGACATTGAATAAGCTAACCTACCAAAACTTATGACCACATATTTCAAACCAAATTATTAAAACTTTTTGTGGAAAGCTTTCTTTCCAAATAGACAAATATTTATGGATAACTTACCAGTTGGTAAGAATATTTATAGGTTCGTTATATTTGTGGTACACATTGTTGATAGAGATATCATTAAAATTTTGGGACAACTTTTTAGCTTCTTGAACAATAATTTTGACATTCCAAGAGGACACCTATTATTTTTAAGAGAATTTATAATGTTCAAAGAATTTCTCTTAATAAAAAGGTTGTCTTTATAATCCTTGAGAAGATCTAGCCCTCTCCATAGTGCACGACATTCAACAAAATCATTGGTTTGGTATCCCAGATACTCAACATAAGCTATAATAACTTGTCCACTACTAAATTTGACTAGGCCACCTACACCAGAATTCCATGGATTTCCTTTGGAGGCACCATCAAATTTAAGTTTTAACCACTCATTTGGGGGAGGAATCCAATGGACACCCACTCTGGGATGGGAGGTTGGTAAACTAGAACTGGAGTTGGAAGGAATATTTAAAGAAGAGAATAAAATAGACTCCAATAAAGAATCAAGATATTTTAAAACCTTTGGCGCAATCTATTAATTTTAATTTTAAATCAAGATGATAGGATAAAAAAGTATATAATAGAAACATTGCAATTCAATCTTGTAATTGTTATGACACTAGACGCATGAAAATAGATTACATAATGAAAGCAATGGTAAAGAGATAGAGAAAATTTTAAACATGAGATAAACTTCAAGATGAAGCAAATAAACCATAATATAGTATAAATTGTATTAGATCAAGGATATTTCACTCTAAATAAGAAGAAAAAACTATATGCAACATCATATGATAAAGACCATCATAGTTCACTTAAATCAACCATTCACAAAAACAAATAAGGATACAAAGAATGAGAAAGTACAATGTGCAAATTCAAATTCAAAAGGAACTAAATGTGAAAAGGAAGATGTGGACAAATATTTTAAAACAAAAGAGATAGAAGAGGTCAATTTTATTCTAGGTAAATTATTTTCATTTTCCTCAAGTAGTATAAAATCCTTCTTATTATAGAAATGAAAGTAGTGTGGAGGTTATCCCTTACACTTTAGGTTTTCAAAAGCATTATAATAAATAAATGAAGAGGAAGGATATCCATAACATTTTAAGGTTTTATAAGGCAATATGAAAGGTGACTATTATGGACGAATGTCCTTGCACTTTAGATCCTTTAGAGTATAGAAAACCATTAGATGATAAGTCTTATCCTAAAAAATATGGTGATAATGAAAAAAAAAAAAAAAATACAAAAGAAAAAGAAACTAGTATATTGACATGGAAAAACAAAATTAATTGATACAAATGTTAATAAAAAATAAATTAAATCTCCAGATAAAATAAAAAGTGATGAAAAAATAATATATTAAAAATGGAAAAACAAAATCCAATGATGCTAGTCTTAATAAGAAATGTACTAAACCAGTAAATAAAAACAAAAATTACGATGAAAGGGGCAGTAATAAAACCACTTGAAAAAGGTATCAAAGAAAGGTTGTTATAGCCCGCATATTAATATTTAAAGAGATGAAAATTCTATAATAAATATTTTAATTACTGACGGTGTTGAATTTTACTGTGGCAAAATTTTAATTTGAAAAGCAGTTACCTGAGTAAATTTTATTATGAAGAAATTGATTGTAACAAATATAAAGACAAGGAGGATGAGGATGAAAATGAAAATAAAAAATATCTGTAGTAAAAAAATTTGAATATAGTTTTATTACATTTTATTTTGTTGTTTAAAGTGCGAAAAAAAGTATTAGCACCATCGTTCCACCGTATGGGCGAAGACTCGAGCGTCCGATTGCCAACGCTAGTTTCATGATTTTCTAGTTGTGACATGGACGAATTCCTCTCCAACCCAACAACAACTGTGACCGAATAGAGTTGCGGACCGGCGATGCCAAATTAACTGTATTTGTCGGCAGTGTGAAAACAATGTGTTTGCATATGCTCTCATTTTTTTTTTATGGTGCTTCGGATGTTATCACCTTTAGTCTTATAGTATTATACTTGATAAAAATGTTATTAAAGCCGAAGACTAAACTTATGGCCTCCCTAAAGCCTAAGACTTCTCTGTGGGTAGTTTCCGGATATAAAGATAACTGTGAAATTTTTACTTTGTCATATTCTACTATAGGTTTTGGTCAACACCATGAGCTCATCTACACTTGCTCTCCATATTCATAGAAGAGACGAAATAAGGGCATAGGGCCACCATCTATTCCCTTTCTACACCAACTCCAATCAATTTACTACACCCAGCACTTCGTTGTTAGCAAACACATTAGACCCTACCAGAAGAATTAGCCAGCATTCTTCATCGAATAGTTCAACACTGTGGACAAGGGATCCAATTAAATATATATTTTTTTACATTTAAAAGCTGCGTCATTCTCCGCGTTCCAATACCGTCCTTCTTGACTCAGTCCGCGAAGAATGTGCCTTGCCTACCAACCACCAAAGATAAATACACACTAAACACCCTTCATGATATGTGCATTGCAGCAGCAGAATTGAAATACCGGTTGGTAGCCTCCAGTCCCATACAATGGCGTTTCTAATTGCTTTAGTTTTGTCCATGATGGCCTTGGCAGCAGCTGAGTACGAGAATCCGTATTCATCCCCTCCTCCTCCATACTATTACAAATCTCCGCCCCCTCCATCGCCCTCACCGCCGCCTCCCTATTATTACAAGTCCCCTCCTCCACCTTCTCCATCACCACCTCCGCCCTACCTCTACAACTCTCCACCTCCTCCATCTCCATTCCCTCCTCCCCCTTACTACTACAAATCACCTCCACCCCCATCTCCATCTCCGCCTCCTCTATACTACTACAAGTCCCCACCTCCGCCATCTCCCTCACCTCCTCCCCCATACTACTACAAGTCCCCTCCACCTCCATCCCCATCTCCGCCACCTCCCTATCTTTACAAGTCTCCTCCACCACCATCTCCTTCACCTCCTCCTCCCTATTACTACAAATCTCCACCGCCTCCTTCTCCATCTCCTCCTCCCCCATATTATTACAAATCTCCTCCACCTCCGTCTCCCTCTCCTCCTCCGCCATATTACTACAAGTCACCGCCTCCACCCTCCCCTTCTCCTCCTCCCCCATACTACTACAAATCCCCCCCACCACCCTCCTCTTCTCCTCCTCCCCCATACTACTACAAATCCCCCCCACCACCATCGCCGTCTCCTCCTCCCCCATACTACTACAAGTCTCCTCCCCCACCATCTCCATCGCCGCCACCACCATACTACTACAAATCTCCTCCACCGCCCATGTATTGATTTGATTAATTAATTTCCGTACGCACGACGATGTAAGTTAATGTACATATTGTTATTGTTAACTCTTTCCCTTTGTTTGTTTGGTCAAATACACTACTGCATTTTAGAATAGCTTAATGTTTTTCAATTAGATTTAAGTTTGAAGTATAAATTGAATAGCTAAAACTCGCCTTTTTTCTGTGCAGAAGTTGAGCTGCTGCATCCTGCAGCTATCATCCTACCTCGTTCAATTCTGTTTTCTTCTTATCAATATGTCGAAATAAAACATGTAAGCCATGACTTGGCAACGGCTCTGCGTTCTCCTTTAATTATAGATATATATTTTATAGTTGTTTTCATAACAAATAAGTAAATAAAACCATATTTATGTGGAAACGGTGCGATCGGTTCCAGAGATACTCTGCATGATGTGTTAAATTTGACTGCTAGTTAATGCAAATCGATCGTTGTTAAAGTCGCGTTTATGTCAAAATGAAATTCGAGAGGTAAACGCGTTATTCAATCAAATGAATAAATCCATGTGTACTTGCGAAGACACAGGTATAAAAGGCGCATATCCAAATATTTAATCATACATAATTGTCGAATATTTCAGCTACAATGCCTTTTGCTGACACTCGACCAAAATCAATTTCCAGAATTGTCGAATATTTTATGTGTCATTAAGGAAAAGTTTGGCAACATATGTTTACGTGATTCAAATGGACATTTTATAATATAACTAGCGTGGAAAATATTTACGGCACACCTACTGCATAGTTAGCACATGCTAACTCTTACAAATAATGATTCTTTTTAATTATAGAAATGAACGTTATGTTAATTGATTCGATGAAGAGATTCAGAGGGGATTAGTATAACCGGCTAATAATTTTAAGAATGAAATTAAGTTTAATTAATAATATAATTGTTAAATTGTTAAAATATTATTATATAATTATACTGTTATAATGTAATCATAAAGTATGTATGTTTCAATTTTATATAATTCATTTTGTGGAAAAAAAATTTGCGTCAAACTTTAAACTTGGCTTTATTTACCATAGTTACCACATGGTCACTCTTACAAATAATGATTCTTTTTTACTATAGAAATGAACGTTATGTTAATTGATTCGATGAAGAGATTAAGAGGGCATTAGTATATTATTAACAAAGAAATTAAAGTTTTAATTTTAATTAATAATATAATAATTATTAAATAATTACGCGTGTATATTTTAATTCTATATAATTCATTTGAGAAGAAACCTTTGCATCAAACTTTGAACTTGGCTTTATTTACCGAAGTTAGCACATGGTAACTCTTACAAATAATGATTCTTTTTTACTATAGAAATGAAAGTTATGTTAATTGATTCGATGAAGAGATTAAGAGGGGATTAGTATATTCTTAAGAAAGAAATTGAAGTTTTAATTTTAATTAATAATATAATTGTTAAGTTCTTAAAATATTATTATATAATTATATGGTTATGATGTAATAATAAGGTATATGTTTCAATTTTATATAATTTATTTGAAAAAAAGAGAAGAAACATTTGCATCAAACTTTAAACTTGGTTTTATTTATATGGACTTGAATATGAGTGTTATATATATATATATATATATATATATATATATATATATATATATATATATATATATATATATATAGATTAAAGAAGAAATATAGTGAAACATATTCGTTCAAATTAAAATGGATGGATGGATGACAATTTTAATCATTTAAAATATTTAAAATAATTAATTCTTCCTTAGGATTTACAATAATTATAACAAAAAATTATTTTAAAATATTTTATTTGATAATATAAAAATTATAGTTTCAAGAAAAACAAATGATACTATATATATAAGTTTAAATCCAAGGGCCTAACCTCTGATAATCAAGCTTCTAATGAGAAAACCCAGCCGACCAAATATGGGTCTGACAATGAGTGGAAGGTGGTCTCCAAGAAAGGCAAGCATGTCCCTGGTAAAGGCCCTTAGGGAGGCCAGTTTTCTGACCAAAATCCTCAGGGGGGCCCAAGAAAGGCAAGCATGTCCCTACTGGTTCCTATGCTCAAGCTACAGCAATCAAACCACCCTTGCATGTCCTAGTTCCATCTCAGAATGCTTCCCAAAGTACTCAAATCATTTCAAATTCAGTAGTTGCTACTGAAGATATGTCGATGGTTCTCAAAGATGATGGTATCCCTTCTGTCTCCATGGTTGTTCATCAGTTGGAGTAGAAAGACGGTGTGCATGCCTGGAGCCGAAGGTCCTATATTCCAATACAGGGTCTGCATGCAGACAAAAAACGACAAATGAAAAGGTATTCTAGCAACTCTTTTCAGTCGCTTTCTACTTTGGGTGACTCTGACGAGGTCGGTGGAAGTTTGATCCTAGATAGGTCAGAATGATTTTTCTATCATGGAATGTTAGAGGACTGACGAACCCAGTCTGAAGATATATGGTCTGCGATGATATTACTTTATGTGCAACCAAGTATGGGGGCCCAGATGTCGTTTGCTTGCAAGAATTCAAAATCATTGAGTTCCAATTACAGTGTGCCTGTGCACTCTTTTATCCTAGTAGTGAGCTTTTTTCCACCAAGCACCCTCCTAGTTGTGGTGGTGTTGTTATTCTCCTGGCCAATAGATGGCATTGGAATTCTGTTGATTGGGGGGTTAACCATTTTAACCAAGTTGTTTGGATTTTTCTTGAAGTTGATGGAGTGTCCTTTGGAATTTTAAATATATATGCCTCCAATAGTGCTTCAGAGTGATATTTTCTTTGCAAATGGTGTACCTTTTCTTTACCTCTAGCGGTTTGTACCATCTGTGGAGATTTTAATATGGTTGAGTGTGCTTCTGATAAAATTGGGGGTCTAAGTCACTGGTGGGCCCTTGGTGAGCGTGAAGCATGGCTTCTTATGAAAAATAAAATATGTTTATCTGACCCTAATTCTTGTATTTCTCCTATTAATTTTTATGAGCACCTTTTGTTTACCTGGAATAACTTTCAAGTTGGGCAGGTAAGGATTCTCAAATGTCTAGATAGAGTTATATTGTCAGACCATACCCAGTTTCATTTTCATAGGAAGAATGGAGATTCTTCAGTTGTGGAGGTTATTGCTGGTACTATTGGGTCTGATCATTCCCAATTATGTTCACTATTCTGTCTTTGACATAACTTGTTTAGGACATTAAGTCTTAGTTTTTTCTTAACACATCCTTTCTTCAACATTCTTCCATGATGTGTCATATTCAGAGATTCTGGAATTTGGGTGACATACCTGTTGGTGAATAAGGATGGATTGAGTGGTGGAATGATGCTATATCCAGAACCACAACCCTTCTTTGCAGTCTAGGCAAGAAAGTTTCTTATTTGAGAAAAAAATCCTTGTTTTTTTATGCACTAAATTGACAAAATCCTCTTGTAGGCTTGAATCCAAACCTCTATGTCTTCTTATGCAAGGGTATGCTACTCAGATTCATCATGATATCAAGGGGGCAAAGCTCTCTGAAGCTAAATGTGCTCAAATCAAGGCCCGCTTACATTGGCTTAAAATTGGAGATAGAGTTTCCAAGGATTTTTTCCAAAAGTTACGTCCTCCTCGTAATGCCACTAAATTCAAAGCTCTTGTGGAAAATGGTATTTGCCATACCTCTTTGCCCAACATTGATGACATTTTTGTTAAGCATTACAGTCAAGTTTTTGTTGCTCAGTCCTCTTCTCCAGATAGGAATGAAGCTCTCAAGCTTTGCATGGATGTTGTCCCTAACAAACTCTTTGTTGCTCAAAGAGATGAGTGTGAAAAGTATTTTTTTGTTGTTGATCTAGCTTTGGTCGTAACTTAAATGGCCAACAAGAAGACCCCAAGATTGGATGGATTCCCTCATGAATTCTACAAGGCATGTTGGGACTTTGTTGGTTTTGATTTACACAAATTCTACCTTGAAGCCATGCACAGTGGCTCTCTTGGAGCAATTATGAACTGGGGTAATATCAAGTTCATTCCAAAAAAAGAGGATCCTGAATGTATAACAAATTGGAGGCCAATTACCTTGCGCAATGTCAACTATAATATTATTGCCAAAGCCCTGGATCTAAAACTTTGGCCTCTATTGCCTCTTATTGTTAGGCTGGAGCAAACAGGTTTTATTAAAGGTAGATATATCTTGGATAATGTCATTGTAGTATGGGAAGGTATGGAATGGGCTAGGCGGTCTGGTCAGCAAGCCCTCTTCCTGAAGATTGATTTTCAAAAGGCCTATGATAGAATTGAATGGAACTTCATTATTTCCATGTTACAGTCTTTAGGGTTTGGGCTTGTGTTTGTTCAATCTATCAATATTCTTTTTTAGGATGCTTCGGCTATTTTATCTTTGAATAATAATCAAACTAGGCTGGTAGGTTTGTTCAAATCTATTCAGCAAGGGTGTCCCTTGGCTCCTTCTATGTATATTCTTGCTGTTGAATCCTTTGGGTATTTTTTTGCTAGGCATGCTTATTTGGTCCAAATTAAGGGTATTTCTCTCCCTGATAACCAAGACCAGCTCATTAATGGTAATTTTGCTGATGATTCTTTTCTCACTCTTTTAGAGGAGGAACACTCAGTGAAGGAAGCCCTCATATGATTGGAAGTTATTTTTTACGCCTTTGAATCTAGTATTCAGTGGAGAAAAACTTCTTGTTATAGGCAGTCCCCTACTCTACTCCCTCCTTTTCTAGAATAGTTTCAATGGCATTGGATTTTTCTAGGAGAAATGTTCAAATTTATAGGGATCCCTTTTGCCTTTTATGTTTCCCTTGTTCAGTTATGGAACTATGTTATGTAGAAAGTTGAGGAAAAACTTGATTATTGAATTACTAAAAAGATGTCTCTGGCAGGAAAATTCTAGATTTGTTCTAAGGTCCTTGCTTCTCCTCATGTGTATTACTCTTCTTGTTGGATTCCTTCACAAGCTTGCTACCTTAAGCTTGAAAGACTATTGAGGAATTTTTTGTGGGTAAAATTAGCTAAGAAGAAAGGTTTTCATTGAGTTGCTTGGGATATGTGTTGTTTACCTAAAGCTTCGGGAGGAATGGGTATGGTTTATTGTAAAAGACAAGGCATGGCTCTTTGTACCAAATGGATCATCAAGCCCTTAAAGGCTCAGATGCCTAGAAAATCCTCATTAGGGATTGTATTTATTCACGGTTGCCTTTGAACAAACAAGCCTGAAGAGGAATTGACCTCCCTTCCCTAATTGTATTGTCAGTCTTTGTTAAAACCTCTGGTTCTTTTTTGATTAAAAGTATTTGGAAAGCATGGCAGCAATTCACTTCTTGGCTTAACTGAAAATGGAATCAAGGCCATAAAGGATTGTCCATAAATTCTTTAAACATTTAGTGGTCTTCGGTTATTAACGTTTAGGGAAATCCTCTTGCTCAGGTATCGTGGATTCATGCCTAAAAGTTTTTCAAAAAAGGCATATCTACAGTTTTTGATTTTTATTCTCAATCCTCATGGGATTGGATCCCTTGGCCGCTTTTTAAACAACTATTTTAGTTGATAACTGGTGATAAGCACACTTATGACATAATAATTAACATTATCCCCTTTTCCATATGGCACAACTATGGGTGGCACTCTCAAAGGCCATGGTGGAAATATTGCTTCTGGTTTTCGGATATACCCTTGTTGAATTACTTAGCTAAATTGGGTTACGAGTGGCTCTCCCCAATGTTTCCAATGGTCCCTAGAGCTCCAATGGTTGGAAGGCTTGATTTCAGATGGTTTGGTCTTCCTTTATTGAGCCAAAATAATCATTTTTTTCTTAGAGCCTTCTCTTTCAAAGTTTACCCTTAGGAGACAAACTTAGGCACTTGGGAGTTGCAAACCCTAAATGCGTGTTCTGTAATGAGGATGAATCTTCTCCTCATATGTTTTGGTTCTACACAAGAGCAAGGAGTGCCTGGGAATGGAGATGGTCTATTTTTTACCAATTTTGGGATGAATCCCTTATTTGGCAGCAAGCTCTATTAGGGGATAAGATTAAATGTGTTCTTCCCTTGTCAAAAGTGTGGCACATCTTTCAAATTATTTTTCTTTTTCACATTTGGAAAGCTAGAAACAAGATAGTTTGTAAACATCAAAATCCTTCTGATGAATTTTCTCTAGCTAACAAAATTGAGGTGTTTAAAAATACATGGTTCCAGATATGTAATCAGCAGGCCAAAATCGACATTGAGTAGGCGCACATGAAGGTGCTTCTCGATTACTAGAAAAATGTACCATGCTCAGTTAGCAGGGTTCCTCCAAAAAACTCACAATAGACGTCATGTTCCCAATCGAGGTCTCATCGGCCGCCACATCCAGTGCATGTGCAAGGAGGTTGGGGACATGAAAATTTTACCTACAATGATGGATGGATTGCACAACCAACTCACTCACCACCACGTTATCCACTCAGAGGTGCCTAGGATGAGCTGGTGGAAGTTAATGGTGGCACATAGGATCATGCTTGGAGTGTAGGTGATGTAAATGTACATAACCACCAGTTTTATGGATCTAGAGGACGTGGGTGGGGAGATGCAAACGTTCATAATGATGATGGACACACGGATGGTTGGGGATGGCTGCATACCTCGACTATTCCATGGGACTCTAACGTGGATGAGCATCCACACACTTCTGATCATTACTGATTGCATGCATGTTTTACTGTATGTTTGATTGATGTTTCCTAGACTGTAGTGAACTCTGGTTTGTGGTTTCCCAACCCGTGGTTAGGGTTGGTTTGTTTCTTCCAAGGATATGATCATTACCACCTGCCACTTTTTGCATGTTAAACTTTATTATTAATATAATTTAGCTTTTCATCACAAAAATATTTAGTCATACATAATTGTCGAATATTTCAGCTACAATAACACATGAGCCTTTTGGTGACACTTAAGCAAAATCAATTTCCAAAATTGTCGAATATTTCATGTTTCATTAAGGAAAAGTTTGGCAACATATGTTTACATAATTCAAATGGAAATTTTATAATATGACTAGCGTGGAAAATATTTACGGCACACCCACTCCATAGTTAGAACATGCTAACTCTTACAAATAATGATTCTTTTTTATTACAGAAATGAACCTTATGTTAATTGATTCGATGAAGAGATTCAAAGGGGTTTAGTATAACCGGATAATAATTTTAAGAAAGAAATTAAGTATTAATTTTAATTAATAATATAATTGTTAAATTATTAAAATATTATTATATAATTACACGGTTATAATGTAATAATAAAGTATGTATGTTTCAATTTTATATAATTCTTTAATTCTATATAATTATTTAAGGAAAAAAAAGCCATAGTTAGCACATGTAACTCTTAAAAAAATATTCTTTTTTACTATAGAAATGAACGTTATGTTAATTGATTCGATGAAGAGATTAAGAGGGGATTAGTATAACCGGATAAGAATCTTTAGAAAAAAATTAAAGTTTTAATTTTAATTAATAATAAAATTATTAAGATGTTAAAATATTATTAAATAATTATATTTTTATGATGTAATAATAAGGTGTATGTTTTAATTCTATATAATTCATTTGAGAAGGAACATTTGAATCAAACTTTGAACTTGGCTTTATTTACCATAGTTAGCACATGGTAACTCTTAAAAATAATTATTATTTTTTACTATAGAAATGAATGTTATGTTAATTGATTCGATGAAGAGATTAAGAGGGATTAGTATAACGGGCTAAGAATTTAAACAAAGATAGATAGATAGATAGATAGATAGATAGGTATTAACGTGGAATGGAATTCCAATCATGGAATATGACACTAGACTTGCTTCCATGACTGTTCTAGGTTGTCTGGGTACTAAACTATATCAGAAACCAATGAATGTGTATCAATATATCCCTTTCTGTTCATTCCATCCACCCCACCAAAAAAAAAACCTTTATAGTCAGCGAACTCAATAGGTTTTTGGTCAGAGAGGTAGATGATGAAGGATTAAAAAAGATGAAGCATCAATTTTTTCATAGGTTGAGAGCCTGGGGCTACCCGTCCTATTTCTTTCCACTCTTTTCCCAGGTAGAGTTTCGACACTGGCCTACACTGCTCCAAAAAATATTCTAGATTATCTCTTTAAGACATCCAGGTCTAAAAAAATCTCCCCCAATCCTGATGAAGTTGCACAACTGCCAATTTTTTCATGATCTTTGTCTAAAAAAAATGTTCTTGGACCTCTCTATGAAAAATGGAGCAAAGAACCTTAGCTCTCCCATATCGGTTGTGGAATCATCTATTGGAAAAACAACAAAAATATGAAGAAATTTCTATGTCGCAGTCGGGTCATGAGAACCCAACCCAACTTTAATCAGCCATAACTTTTGCTACAGGGCTCTGATTCTCGAACCGTCTAAAGCGTTGGAAAGCTTATAAAATTTTCTATGGTGACGGACGTTGGTTTTCGAATCAATAGGCTCTTTTTGGGGCCTCTAGACCCCTCAAAAATGAGTTTTAAAGTTTAGAAATATTTGTAACGTCTCTTTTCGGTAATCAATGCCCCGTATTCATGGGTGCACATCCCGAGGAGCATTTTTTAATGTTTTAAGGCACTTTCAATTGTTATCCTTGGTAATCACTATCTTTTTTGGCATATCCCAAGGTAACGGTCCATTTTTCTTGATTCTCGCCATGTGGCATGTCGGCTAGGACACCCACTAGCTTGAGAAATCTATATAAACAAGATGGATTGTAATGTTTGGTCATTAGCCGAACTGATGAGCACTTAAGGTGCGAAACACATTTTTGAAGTTTTCCCTTTCATTTCAGTCTCTCTTGTTCTTATGTTGTGAAGTGCCCTTTTTGCATTGATCACTTGTGCTTCTACTTCCTCTTTGTTATTTGATTTCTATTGCGCTAAGGTACTATTGCAAAGTTTTTATTTCTTTTTTAATATAAAAGAGATTAAAGTTTTAATTTTAATTAAAAATATAATTGTTAAATTGTTTAAATATTATTATATAATTACACGGTTATGATGTAATAATATAATTTATTTGAAAAATGAGAAAAAATATTTGCATCACACTTTAAACTTGGTTATATTTATATAGTCTTTAATATGAGTGAATATATATATATATATATATATATATATATATATATATATATATATATATATATATATATCTTAAAAAGGAAATATAGTCAAACATATTTGTTTAAATGAAAATGGAGATGGATGGAAATTTTAATCATTTAAAATATTTATATTTAAAATAATTAATTCTTTGCAAGAAGATGGGATTTACAATAATTATAACAAAAAATTAATTAAAAATATTTTATATGATAAAACAATAATGATAGTTTCAAGAAAAAATGATACTATATATATGAGTTGAAATTGAAATTATATTATATATCAAAATATATCACACACAATATTTTCAAAATTTAAATTTATAACATAATTAAACAAATATTTAGAGAGAAATGGGGTAAACAAAGAACAATTACACTTCTTTTCAAACTTAACAACTATATGTTTTTTCAGAATCTAAATTCATGGATATAAAATGATGCAAGAGACTCCAAGTGGGGTCATTGTTTCAGGTTTTGAGCACATGGTTCTAGATTTTATGCATATGGTTTGTACAAATAGTTGTTGGTTTTGTACACATGGTGTACATAATTGTTGATTTTATGCATATGATTGTTGGTTTTGTGTACATGGTTTGTGCACATGGTTGGTTTTATGCACATGGTTGTTACTTTTTTTTGTGGTGGTATAAAAACTATGTAAGCTAGTTGAAAAGGTTGTCTTTCATTAGAACCCATTTTATTGACTACATCAAATGGTATCAAAACAAGCTTAGATCTTATTAGAGTAGGCAAAGATATTATAAGATTGAAGGTTGATTATTTATAGTGCAATGGAAGCATGGTAGACCCATAACCCATAGGTCCCAAGATCCAAACCTAGAGTGGTTCTTAGAAGAAAATGAGTGGTTATTTATTACTATCTTGTTTTTATTTTTGTACATATAGTTCTTAGGCAAATCCTATTATAATACATCTATGAGCAAGAGCTCACATTTTCTTACTACTTGGGGTGTCTAATGTAGGAGTATTCAAGTGGGGTCATGGTTTTAGATTTTGAGCACATGGTTATTGGTTTTTTGCATAGGTTTTGGTGCACATGGTTGTTATATTTGTATACATGGTTTTGTGCATGTCGCATGCACATGGCTTTATGTTTTGTGTACATTGTTTTTTGCACATGGATATTTTGTACATAATTGTTGGATTTTGCACATGGTTATTGTACACATGGTTTTTAGTTTTTTGTAAATGGTTTTCTTCAGTTTGGTTGGGTATAAAAAGTAGGGGGAAGTGATACAACCTTCCATATTGCAACATTGTTTCTCATTTTTGGAAGCTCATGAATGGAGACATGATGGTTAATTCTAATGAAAAAAAAATAACTAGAGAAGGCTACAAGGATATGACAAGAAATCAATCAATATTGGTAAGGGTTCGATAGTGGATCAACAAGAGATTGATAATGGAGTTAGCAAGGATCCAATATGACTAATGAAGTGGACTAGAAAATGATCAAATATGTCAAAAAATAATTAACAAGGGATTCACAAGAGATAAATTGTGTAGTCAACAAGGATTCATGATGACTAGCAAAGGAGACTAGAAAAGGACTAAACAAGATCAATAATGAATTGACAAGATATTGGTAAGGTATTAGTAGGTAAGTTAACAAGGAAATAGGATGACTGGTAAGGTGTTGGTGAGGGCTAGCAAGCTAAAGTCACATTCATGTTAGTGAAGAAAAAAATTATGTAGTCTATGGAAATTGTGTCCACTATGATATTTGTGGTAATCGTGTTATTTATGGTGCTCTATTTTGCAATTGTGAAGTCCATGGCAACTATGGCCACTATGGAACTATGTAACGGTATATGTTGAAATATATATATATATATATATATAAATTATGGCATGTGGTGGTATGAAAAATGTCTAAGTTACTTGAAAAGGTTGTCTCTCATTAGACCCTCTTTTCTTGACTATGTCAGATAATTTCACTGAAATGACTATCATTGTGAACAAAGAGTCTAGTATATATATGCTTATCTTCATGATTATAATATTAAATAAAGGGTCATTATGTATGAATGGGTAATGGATATCCATGTGAGAATTTACCATCAATTTGAAAGAGATAAAATTTAAAATAACTTATTTAATTTATTTTAAAAATACATACATCATATTAGTGAATTTTTAGTAAAGACTCAAAGGGATGAGAAACCTCAAGAAATAGCACATGCCCAATACTTATTTCATGTAGACTAGTTTATAAGAGATAATCATTTTATGTGAGGTTAAAAATTGGTATAATAGTAATTATTTTAGAGATGACCTTAATATTATGTGTTAATCAATAATAGTTTTCATTGCTACCATGTTTACAAGTTTGTAATATTTTAAAGTTTGTAGATACGATGCAAATGATTATGATAGGTTGGGCTACAAACATCAACTCTAGTGACCAATGGCAAACATTACTTTAATTGTTGTTTATGCTACTTTCTCCTTTTAATGAATAGTTTCCACATGTCCTAGATGAGGCAAGATCCATCTTGGCCAATGGTGTGTCTCTTTCAACTATACCATAATTCTTCCCTTCTTATTTCCAAATTAATCCCATGTGTTTTGTCAAGACTTTGTTGAGGACTATATTTTCTTTGTGTTGAATTTCATCTATGGAAACAACATGGGTTATCAAATGCAAAATTTATTCCCTATGGGCCTTAGAGTTTTCAATTTATTTACTTAATATAGAGAAGGAGTGTCAAGTAATGCTAAAGGTTCAAATAGATAATGTGGCTTGAAGAACATTTGCCTCTCTTTGTACCACAAAGATAGCACCTACCTCTCCAACTAAATGTGAGATGTGCCTTATGGTCCCATTTTCTGCTGGTCCTACTTCTAAATGGAATATTTATTTGAGTGAAGTGAGGATGTAGGGAAAATTCCCTATAGTATTAGAGGCTCCTAGGGGTTATTAAACACATTAAAGATCACAAATCCCAAACTGCTCGACTTATCCTTGAGTATGAAGTCAAAAATAGAAACTCAAATATAAGCAAAATATAAAAATTATTGGAAAGAAATCAAAATGAAAAATGGAGTGGGGAAGTTACTATGGTGGAATCTTGATCATCTAGACTTTCACCATTTTCAACTCCTATTCAAAGAGTGACCTCACCTACTAGAATTATGGATAGCAGCTATAGATATTTAATTTGATCCTTATATGAAAATACTATAGCTCTGTTCATGACCTATTGCACATATATTATGATACTTCCCAAGGGCTCAATGGATTTCATAGAATATTTAACAAAAAAGAGTTCTAGCCAATTTTGAAAATATAGTATCATTTGTTTGTGAACCT
Organism: Wollemia nobilis; assembly: GCA_028583015.1. Classification (NCBI taxonomy): domain Eukaryota; kingdom Viridiplantae; phylum Streptophyta; class Pinopsida; order Araucariales; family Araucariaceae; genus Wollemia; species Wollemia nobilis. The sequence continues at coordinate 9,639,150 of JAQPPZ010017095.1, forward strand.
TCATCACCCACACATACTCCTAATTTTATAATATTCTATCATTGGATGCCCAAGGGGAGGGTAGACCCTTCTAAATTAGGGATTATATGGGTCCTACAAGATATAAATCATGATTAGGACCTATGATTTTTTCCTACACTCCTATGTTATATATTCCTTGTTGAGGGTGTCTAATATATTCTTTAATTCTCCATATCAATTTTGAACACCTATAGTTAGAAGATCCTTCTTGCTTGATATAGAAATTAGGGCTTGGAATCTTTCCACCTTGGTCACTCTTCTTGAACCCATTGTTAGGGCCTACTCAATATGTTAAGCAATAGTTGCACTTTATTTGGAACACTATGTTGATAAAAGCAATCAACGAGGGTATTATGACTATGGCATCATCTATGTTATTTTAGTACGTAGTGTAAACCTCTCTTATCATCCCTATGATATTATACTTTAGGGACTCTACTCTTAGTATTTTCTACCTCAAACTCTCTCTGTATAAATTGGCCCTATCTATGATTATCTTAGCCTCCATGACAATCAATTGATCAATAAATCCCTTTTTCTTCCTTATTTCCTCCTTTAGGAGAGCAATCATTACTTGAGCACTTGCAGTCTATCCCATATAATTATCGAGCCCTTTGAACTCAAGTTGTGTGATATTATGTGTGTTTATGACTTCTTCAAGCCCTTTCTCTTTCTTCATCAACTTCCTCTCAAGAGCCACATAATCAAGTTTGATGATATTGTTGGCCTAATAAATCAGTTTATATTTATCCCTAGCTTTGACATTTTTAATATTGATGGTCACCAAGGTCACCTAGTAGCCATATAGTTGTATTTGCCCCTCAATATTGGATACCATTGGGTTCATGTGGGAGAAGTGGAGGATACTCTCTTGAAGATAAAATTGGATTACAATCCTCTTTTCTAGTAGTCTTACTATTACTTTTAGGAGTTAGTTCCTCTTCTTTTTCTAAAATACAATGGCATGGATGGAAAACCTACTAGTTTTTTTTATGGGAAAATGGGTGGCATCACTAGCTAGAAAAATGAATAAGTCAAAAGGGGCTAAGTGGTAGAATGGAAATGTAATACATACCTAGATAGGAAGGGTTATAAACCAACATGTGGGGTAGTAAGAGTAGAAGCTAATGGGGTAAGGACCTAGGTTTGTGATTAGAAGCCCCATTTTGAAATTTAGTATTTTTGGGGTAACACAAGGAGGAGGTAATGCAAAATGGTATCGATGGGGTCGACACCATACATGATGGGGAACTTACAACTAACATGGAGGCGAGAGGGATTTTTGATGACTCACAACCACTTAGTATGTAGTAGCTTGAGGTATTTCTTTTGAATATTCTCTCATATTCATTTTAGTAGGTGAAGCACTATTGTTGCTAGGTGAATCTCTCCTTTTTACTATCGATGCACTATGAAATATGTGTGAGGTTTTGGTTAACCAATTAGGGAATACTAGTTATGCATTGATACTTCCATGGTCTCTAGAGGAGACTCCTCTACATGTACAACTTTCTTAGATGTCATTTCTTCTATTGTTATTTCCTGGGTGATTATCTCTTTTGCTATATCCTCATCTATATAAGCGCTTCCCTAATCCACCTACTCCTATTTTTTCCAGATTTTTTCAAAATTTGTGTGCTCATCTATCTATCCAATCATAAATGCAAGTTTTAAATATTCTATTAGAATTTCCACTAGGCCTTGATTTTCTCTTTTGACTAGTGTTCTTTCTTTAGAGCATTCAACTTGGTCACATGAGTCTGGTAGTTCTAGTCTACTATACCCATTATTGTGTATAAGGTATCATAAGCCTTATTTCTTAGTTGTGGCACTAGTGCTTGATCCAATAGATACTTCAACAATGGTGTTTTGGCATCATCCATAGGATTCTAGAGAGGTTATAATTTTGGTCTAAACTTGTTCATGAACTCTATTAATTTCTTAACCTTTGCTAACCAATCCATGAATTTCTTCTCAAGGTCATATTTGTATTCTCATAGATTTATATGCATTTGGAGGTCATCAAGCTTCTTCTTGAGGAGGTTGTTGATTTTACACTTTAGCAAGGTAATATCACCACAAGTGAAAGTAATGTTGAATAAATTTATCTTTTATATTCCACTCACAAAGTTTATGTTGATGGAATCCATTTGTTGAATTACTTCTATCATGAAGACCCATTTGATTACATGCATTGTTAACCAGTAAGCATGTTTGCTAAAGTCATGTATCCTAATGATAGTTATGTGATTAGAAAAGAACCAATCCCCATAGTGCTAACACCCCAAAAATGTATTTCAAACCACTAAGAGTTGCTTGGGCCTTCCTCCCTTTAGGGCCATCAACATAAATACTCAAAAAATTTCTATAAATTCATAATAGGATGACATTTTCAATTCCTCCATTAAAGAGGAGACAAGCCACTAGTAATCCAAACCATCCATGGTCTTCAAATTTTATTTGGGATATGCTTGTGGGTTTTGAAATAAAATTAAATGGGCCAGGAATACTAAGGACCAAAATTTTTAGGTCTCTTTGAATCTAATTACCCCTTATTGAATGTTTTCAATGATGTATTCAATGAATTTAAGGACCACACTTTCTTTATTGGGTGTGCATCTCATTTGATATAAAATTCTATTATTGGATTGGATAAATTCCTTTTCTCCCCTTAGGCCAAAAATAAAGGTCAATATTCTAGTGGCATCCCTAGAACTCTCCCTTAGACTATTGATGGCAAAGGGGAATTTTGATAACTTATGCCCTTTGATGTTGTACTCATCATACACATAGGTAAGCTTGTTGGGAATAGTATTGTAAAGATCAATGGTGATCTCAAATTTTATGATAGTCTTCCCTATCCCCATCATCAATATTATTTAAACCATGTGGGCATAAACAATGACCCTAAAACCTCCATAAGGAGACTAAATTTATTGAGTCTTAGGATTATAATTATAAATGATGACTGTAAAATCACTAGTTCAAAGTAATTGTGCATCTTAGACACCATATACTAGGCTAAGGTGCTACTCTATATTTGATCCCCAAAGCATTCAAAAAGGTTTTATTTTAAGCTCTCAAAAACCCCATATTTCAATCTCTTGGTCTTTTTTGATAATTTAGGGTTTGTTATCCCCTTTATTATATCTCTCAATAACCCTACGACCATGGTTTGAGGAGCTCAAATCAGCATATCATGGCTAGAGGTAGATGAGGATGCATTCAAAGAATCAATAAAAGGTCTAAATTTTTTATGTAGGGCTATGGATGTTGCTTCTTCTTCTCTCCTTCGCTTTGTGAACACTTCTACATAAATGGGATGTTGTTAAATTCAGATCTAATTTATCTACTTTTCTACATTAAAATTTTGAGACTCTTTGTAGAATATTGATATAAGAATAATTTCACAGGCAAGGGCCTCCTTCTTATAGAATTTTTCTTTGTCATTGGTGCATGAAATAACTTTAAATTCTCCATGCATGTAAAATATTTATTTTCTAGTAAGGGGTGATAGAAATTATCTATTGTTGCTTCAAAATGTGCTTGCTTTAATATTTTGAATTGATTATATATTTTCTAATTCAAAATATCATTCACCTATAAACAACACTTAAACAATAAAGAAAGCAAATAACCCGAAGAAACACAATATTGCATAAAAATATAATTTTATTTAAAATACGGGTGGAGCTAATAAACTCCTTTTGATACAATATGTACTCAATGAGTATTTGATACAAAGATGTACAAGATGCTAGGGTTCTCCAAAACCCTGACTATAATAATGAAGTGTCTTCAAATGGTGTGTCTTGCTCCCAAAAATGTGAGTGGGCTTCAGGTATCCATGTGTTCGGGCCACCCTGACTGCAATAGTCTTCCAATGCTCTTTTGATCAATGTTATCCAATCCTACACACACAAAAAAAACTAAAATTATTAGTAAACAAGAGGAGGGTTCCACAGTGTGAACCCTTAGAAATGAAAACTAAAACCCTAGATCTTATGTAATCTATATATGTAAAATGCAATAACAATGAATGATAACCAAAATGTAGATTTACCTTTCTTGTGGTGATACCTTGCTTCATTGTTGTATATTGTATGGAAAATGGTATGGTGCAGCAGATTTTGATTCATGCTTTGGTGATTGCAATAGGCTCTGGAAGCACTTGGCAAGCTTTTGCAATGAGCTTTGTAGGCTCTGGCATGCACCTGTGGAATGGCAAGCTTTGGTGAGCACCTAGTAAGCTTCTGTAGTGAGATTTGCATGCTCTGGCATGCACTTGTGGAAGGACAAGCTCTGGTGAGCGTCTAGTAAGATTATGTAACAATATTGGAAAGCTTGAAATGGTACCTATAGGTAAGGATAAATCTACAGAAGTATATCACGAGGGTTCGTAGGATGAGGCAGATGGGGAATGATGGAAGCAACAAAAAATTGTTGGGGAATGGATGCAGGGATGACTGGAACAATTCAAGTCCTATGGCCATATAGGTCTTTGGATTTTTAGGGCTCTATCACTTTCTACTTCACTAGAAATTTTCCAATGACTTCTTTAAAATGCACACTCCAATATCAGGATTCTAGGTTTCTAGGGTTTGAGCATTTGCAAATGGCCTTACTTATAATCCAATCTTAGGGTTTCTTAGGGTTTTAGCTCAGTGCTTTAGATTGTGTGGCTAATATTAAATCACATCCTAGGGCTGAGATTGTACTTTAAGTCTAGCATGGATTAACGAAGATGGATAGTGGATATTAGACTGGATCAGACGATTGTGGTTAATTGGATTTATAAATACATATTTTATAATAAATATATTATAATATAATACAAAATATTATATTAAACATAAAACAATATAAAATTAAATTAAAATAATCCCAATTGGGTTAGGAAATGGCAAGAAATGTGGGATTGGGCAAAATAATTGGCGGGAAAGGTGTAATTGGGCCATTAATTTGCGAGAAATGTGTAATTGGGCCAAATAATTAGTGAGAAAGGTGTATAGTGGACAAGTGGGTGGTGGGATGGTCAGGATGGAGGATTAATAGCTACAATTTGGTGTCTACAGATGCCCCTTTTTGTATCATATTGCATGAAACACAATATGGTGCAAAAATACAAGACACATATGTGGGATATGGATGCAAAAGCATCTTCTCTCTGTTGTTGGATTTGGGCACTGATGTTGAAGAGAAAGGAATAATTTTTTTTTTTGAAATTTACATAGCTTACCCCCTCAATTGGCGAATGATAAGCATCTCACAAGAAAATTGAAAAATAATTTTGTGCAAGTGGTGAATGATGTAATGAGATGTTATTTTATTGTGTACGATATGAATGATGTAAAATGTGATACCATTTTTGCTCCAACGATAGAAAATGGGGTTGTTGTATAATACCATGTGATTGTGGACAATATGAATGATGTAAAATGTGATACCATTTTTAACCCAATGATAGAAAGGCGGTTTTATTAATTGTAGATGTCATGATCATGTAAGATGTATCCCATTATGGTAGGATCAAGATCAAATTGTAGTTGTCCCAAATTTGAGGGTGATTTGATGTTTTTGAATAGTGTGTTGTCTGATTCCATTGATATGCAAGTATGATGATGCAGATAAAAATAAAAAGGAACATACATTTGATAGCCTATTGGTGATTGTTCTCATAATTGGAACTAATCATCCTAGCTAGTGCTGATCATTAGGTTTTTGAATAAAATGATGAAATTTGATTTTTTGTTCATGTGTTAAGCCTCACGAACTAGGCCATCAATGACAATAGTTGTGCAAATTGTTCTTGGTAAGGTTTCACTCCCAAAATGTGAAGTGCCCCAATTTGATTGTGATCTTGGACCATGAGATAGTTGATGATGATCATGGTGAAGTGTCCTTATGGTGGTTTGTTCATCTTACCAAATTGCATGGATTATTATCGCTACAATTGCCAAGGAGATAGAATATACCATTAGATACGAGGTTCGCTTGAATGAACTGGACAAAAGGTGAATGAAATGGTTGATGAATTTAGAGATGGTGATGGAATAATTTTGTATGAGTTATGGAGTGATTTTGCTAAATGTAGAGTTGATGGACGTATGATTTGTAAATTGTGCTTCTTTTATTGTTTTATTGTGCATAAAACTAGAGATTTATTGATCAAATCAACTCCAATTTTTGCAAAATTGTTTTGGATGATGAAGAATATGATGCAAAATGGTTGAATGCTAGTTTTGTGAAAATTTTAGTTGACTCGATGCATTTTATGACTCGATTTACGTATTTTAAATATTTGGTTTATTCTAAAAAATTATGCATGCAAAATAATATTTGTTTTTACAAAACCCAATTTGATGATGTGCTTGATGTGTGGATGAATTTTGGTGAAATTTAGATGTGGTAAGCTAGTTTTTTGATCAATTTTGTCTTTATGCCATTATGGTGCCAAGCGTGGAGTTGCACCTACGACATCGCATAGGTGCACAACTACGCCTGGGTGCGCTCGTAGGTGCCTAGGTGCGTCTGCTAATTTTAGGTGCAGGCCTATGCCTAAGTGCACTAATGAAAGCTATAAATAGATTTCTAAGTGAATCATGAGGTTCACTTGTGCATTTCAAACTTTGAGAAGCTGCATTTGAGGAGTGGAGTGGGTTGATGATCTTAGTGAGGCTATTAGGAATCTACGTGGAAGCTATAGCGACGAAGGGATTGAATGCTGCTGGTGGATATAAGGCCCAATTTGCCTTGATAATGTTTAAAAGAAATTTGTATTTTGTTTATTTATTTTTAAATGGTATTAATAAAATATTTGTTGCTATATTTGTGGGACATAGAGCCTAAACATCACTTCTCTCCTCTTGTTCTTGGGATGAGGAAGAAGCTCACAAATGATGATTAGGATATTTTGGGGAAAGTGGGCTTGGAGGGGGTTTCTAGGTTGGATGTTGTGAGGGTGGAAGATGGGTATCTCTCATCATTGATAGAGATATGGGAATCATATAGGGGAATATTCCAGCTATCGATTGGGGAGGCTACTGTCACCCTTGAAGATGTATACCACATCCTCAAGGTACCAATAGAAGGGAAGAAGGTGGTGGTTGGGCATTATAATAAGGTTGAGTTGGAGAAGATGTTTGGGGATCGATGGTGGGAGGATGGGATGGGAGATGGAGGTATATGCTATCTGAGCATGTACAAGGCAAAGGAGTTGGATGCGCTCACAGCCTTGATTATGTTTGTGTTAGCAAACATATTGCTACCTAATAGCACTGGCTATAGGTTTTGAAAGCACGAGATTCCAAAAATAAAAAGAAACACTAATTGCTGCAATGTAAACTAACTAGCTTGATGCACGAAGTAAAGCGGATGTAATCGAATAAAAAACAAACATAAAAGGAGAAAGCAGGAGCACAGCCCTTTTTATTAATGTGATTCCAACTCGGTTACAATACATCTCCTCCCTTTTTAGGGGCTAGGAGAGTTAGCATGTTTCCATTACAAAAGTGAATAGTGATCTCCTTTCCGCGTGCCCACATGCAAAATGGGCGGGCCGAAGCGTTGCCGCCGTTGGTGTTGATGAATCCTCACTTCTTGCTGCTCCTCCTACGTGCAAAGAAACAACCAAGGCGTTAGTAGCACCTACTATGAATAGGGAAAGTTCGTTCTTTGAAATTAACAAAAGATGCATGCAAAAGATTGTCAAATACAGTGAATAAAATGAATCTAAGTCACCTGCAAATTTAATAGAAACCAAAAGACCTTACCAGATGGCCACTGCCATTGAAACAGTCAGCCAATATTCTTTCGACTGTAATTCGTCCCTGGGTGGGACGAATTCTGCTGTTATTCGTCCCCGGGTGGGACGAATTCTACTGTGTTAGGAAAGCCAAAATGATCCGTCTAAATGTCGAACCCCGGGGTCTCCAAAACACCTACAGACAAAGGGGTTAAGTAATTGGGGCCATTTTGGGATGACCCAGATGGTCGGATTCTCCCAATTTGGCCTCTATCCTCGGGAATTCGATGTCGCTACCTGCAAGTTAGTGAGAGCTACACAATCGACAAAGCATGATAATGTTTGATCAAAATCTTATGAAATCAAAATTAGAGACTACTTAAACAACATAGCATAGAATAGAGATAAACAAATGATAACTAAAATGAAACTTAAAAGAAAAGTGTGGGGTGCCCAAATGGGCCGCCCACCGTTAGAACTTGATTTCGACGCCAATCCACTAGGGATGGGCTCAAAATCTCTTGGATTGGGGTGTCGACAAATTGGTGGATTCAATGTGGTCAAATGTTGGGTTTGGGTTTGGATCCACGCTTCCAAAAGCCACCCAATAACCTCCCTTGCGAAAGATATTAATGGATGTGAGAAGGTGAATCAAAAAGGATGCAAATGGGTGTTCAATTGGGTAGCACTTCGTTGCTTGAAAATGCCTCCAATCTGTCCTCCTTTGGGTGGGAAAGTCCACCATTTTATAGACCCGTGGGGTCTCTTTGGAGGGGCATGCAGGGATGCCATGTGGTGGCCATGCCTTCCCAAGAGGGAGGAGACTCCTCCTTGACTTGGGCTTCCATGATCGCCCTTGTGACGATCCACTAACTGCCAACCTACCCACCTACACGCGCATGCATGGCAAGAGGCAATAATTGACTGTCCTTGGCTGCCACTTGGCGGCATTTTTCTTTTTGCCCGTTAAACCTGGAATTCATCCTGACCAGGGATGATTTCAGAATTCGTCCCTGGGTGAGACGAATCCCAGTTAGTATTCGTCCCTGGGTGAGACGAATACTGGGCAAAGTGCCTGAATGTGCCAAATTGCTTCTTGACCTTACAAAATTGCTATGAAAGTGGTTAGGACCACTGTTTAACCTCTGAGGGCTGCCCTGGGGGCTGTGTGTGTCAAAGCGATCAGTGTTTGCAGTCACATAATCGGATTGGTGTCGTTTTGGTGTCTACAGATGCCCCTTTTTGGGATGCGCTGTGCATGGCGCAGCATCGAGCAAAAATAGATAACCAAAGCACTAATGATTAGGGTTTCTTGGTAACCTAACCAAATTTTGATGCCCCAAGCATGGAAAGGGCATGCATTCTTGAATCCTTGCTTCTGACGAGCTAAGGAATTTGATTTCAAGTATTAACCTATTTTGGTGAGGTGTGACTTGAGCTTGGACATTGATCAGTCATGATTAGGCAAAGGGCACAACCTTTTGTCCATAGGGGAACCTTGTGTTCATGCTTCGGGAATGCCAAGTGTTTGATCAATTTGATTGTTGCTTGTTTATTGCCCCAAGCAGGAGCGTAATTGTCTTTGTCAATGATTCTTTGAATGCATGTCATTTTCCTTAATTGGGTGTGTGCTTGTTGATTGGTGACTAAGTGTGACTACCCCCTCAAGCGACGAATCGATGAGGGAATGACCTTCATGAGAAAAGCGACGAGTCACTTGACCCAAGATGACTTGTGCAAGGGTGCCTTTAGATGGTTTATCGTTAAGCATGTGCAATTTTTCCAACATTTGGACCTATTTTTGGTGGGTGTTAACCCTTTTTGCGATGCTACTTGGATCTGAAATTGGCAAAAATTCGTCTTCCCATGGAGCGGTCCGGCTAAGATAGCCTTCTTAGGGAGTAGGATAATGACAATTTGTGACCCCAACATCTATTTTGTATGCCCGGGATGTCAAGTGCAACAGCACTCTCATCGGGCAAATTTATTGTCTGTTTTTAGTGCATTTTTGTTCATTTTTTGATGTTTTTGAAGTTTCTGGCCTGAATTCGTCCCAGGGTGGGACGAATTCTAGCTTTAGAAATCGTCCCTGGGTGGGACGAGTGCTAACCAGAGCGCTCATCCTAGTAAAGGATGAATTCTAGCTCAAAGGCCTATTTAAGGGCCAAAACTTGAGTTTGGGCTCATTTGTGTCAAATTTTTCTTGCGATTTGGAGCTCTGGGGAGGAGGAGGTTAATTCTGCGAAGCAAAGCGCTGCCGAGATTTTCCCTGCCATCATGAGTACAAAAACTGGTTTGAGCGGCAGAGCCGAAGCAAGACCCGTAAGTGCTCCTCAGAGTTTTTTTTTATTTTTTATTTTTTTTAAACTGTAAGTGTGTTGTTTTTCTATACAGTTCTTTTCCATGATTTTAATTAATTTTTTTGTTGAATTGTTTTCTTTTGCAGGTTGTTAGGAGCCGGTACCATGTACCCACTGCTTTCACTGAGGCATGGGGGGCACTGACTGATGCTGATTGGGAGTGGCTTGATGCCCTTGGGCTCAAGCAGGTGGCTCGACTGGAGCCTCGTGGTCCCGGATCAGGCCTATCTGACGGCCCTGATCAAACTTTGGGATCCGCAGACCAACACCTTCCATCTCCCGACAGGGGAGATGACTGTGACTCTAGAGGATGTCTATCGGCTTCTTCAGATTTTGATAGATGGACTGCCCATTAGGACATCATCGCGTGATCAACGGACTCATCGTATCGACGAGATGCTTCGGGCATGGGGAGCGGTTGGGTGTAGAGAACCCAGTGGAGACGGCCGAGGTGGACTGCCAGGTTGGTGGGATTTTGGTTGGATGGTGGTAGGAGAGGGGGGTGTTAGGAGTGAGGCACACATTCCTTATGGGCCTCATTTCTAACATGTTATTACCTGACTCATCAAGCGTGAGGTTCCCATGGAACCTGCTAGATTTGGTGTGGTAGTTGGTAGAGTGCCCGATAGAGGCACCGCTGATCCTGAGATGGGGACAGACACTATTGGCACAGCTCTACGAGGAGCTGTATGGGGTCCACTGTCGGTAGCGAAAGGGGGTTAGCTATAGTTATCTGCTGCAGTGCTAGGGTTGGCAACACATAGCAGTTGAGAGGCCAACCGGGTTACCATGGATGACTCGGGTGGCGATGGAGGATAAGGAGATAGGTTATGCAGTTTTGTGGTGGTGGTCCGTAGAGTAGGGGTAGAGTCGACGGTGGGTAGGTGTCGTAGGGCACTATGCTAATGCTTTCTCTTGGCTCACTCCAGGGGAGGTGGTTTGGCACCCCTATCGAGACTGTCCAACCTGGCCGGAGGCTGGAGAGTGGCTTCGACGGGTATGCAGGGAGCGGTGGTTGATTAGGCAGCACGGGACCGAGCATGAGTTCTTCTCATATAGCTGGGTTACATGATAGTTTGGGGTGCACCAGGGGTTTCCTGGTGAGCCCGTGGTCTATCGGCATCGAGGAGATGAGAGGACTCTAGACCAACCGGTCATCGTGCCACTGGGCGAGGATTCAGATGCGGTGATCGATGTCCCGGATGTGGATGACGTCGGGACTACCACTGAGTATGACTCGTGGTGGGTACTACGATGATGGAGAGGAGAGGGGCCACTGGGAGGTGCGGAGGTGATAGCGGAGGGTGCTGAGGCACCAGGGGATGACTAGGGAGCTCCATTGGAGGATGCGGACATGGTTGAGGTGGGGGATGAGGATGTAGATTTGGGAGCTCTGGATCAACCGGACATGCAGGACATGGAGGAGCGGTGGGAGCTACTATTCCAAAGAGTCTTGTACTTCAGGCAGATACAGAGGAGATGGAGTCCGGGGTACATGCTGAGAATGCGTGATTGACAGATATGCTACGGATACAAGATCAGGAGCTGGGGGATGCGCCACGGGAGAGGGATCTCCTACGGGCTCAGCTAGTAGAGCGAGATAGGGTTTTGGCGTAGCGTGATGATGCAGTAGCTTACTACCATCGATGGGAGGCAGAGTGGTTTTGGCATCGGCTAGATTTGGAGAGGGAGGTCATCCGCCTCGGTGGGCGGCTACCTGAGCCATCGGGAAGTGGATCTTCATGCCAGACGAGGGATAGTGCTACTGAGCAGTCAGCATTGCATCATCGTAGGCGATTGGATGAGGGAGGCGGTAGCAGGCATGATGCAGGGGCTAGTAGTAGCCACCCTACAGGGTCCCATAGGACCCACACCATGGGGGGTAGTTCCCGTCGCACCGATCCTGCGTGATCATGGTGGTCGACGCCTTAGGGTGGGTGATTTTGTTATATGATTGCGGGGTCTGAGGACTAGTTTTGTAGCCTACGGGCATTTTTTTGATGATATATATATATACCAGTTTTATTTTGGTTATGCACATGTGATGATTTGATCTTTATGCATGATGGCTGATGACTATGGATGTATGCATGTTTATTTATTTTGATGAATGCATATGTTATGATGAATGCAAATGTTTTTGATTTATATGTGATATGCAAAATGAAATGGATGGATGGAATTTGTGATGGTTGGTTATGGCACCATAGACTGTTTAGGATTCTGTTTATTTCATTTTTAGACGATTGCTGTGGTAAATGACTTTGTATGTATACATGTGGTTTTTCTCTCTTTTTTTGTATTTTTTGATGGTATTGCAAAGATGGAAAGTAGCGCAGTTGGTTTAGAAATGTAGCTAAGGTTTTCTGAGACTCAGATGGTTTTAACTCATTAGCCATGACTGTACTTTGTTTTACAAGACTTTTGACCAAGGTATGAATCGAACTCATTTTTGACCAAGCTATTTCACATCCCTGTGTGTGCAATTGAGTTCATTTATGTGGTATTTGTCAGGATACCGCCAGTGCCAGGTGGGCTTTCAACCGAACCTGTATTGAGGATCACCTAATTAGCTCCACTAACTCCTTTGTTGTATGTAGTTAGATTAATTTGTGGTGTTATCCAGGATACCATAAGCTAGCTCATCCTTATGCAAACATTGGTCTGCATATATGCAAAGCGAATGTGACAGACATATCGTCATGCAGGTAGGATACCACCATTGCCAGATAGGCTATCAACCAAACCTGTAATGAGGATCACCTAGATGGTTTTCGAATGCTGAGAATTCCAAAGATTCAAGTTCAGGTTGTTTGTTGGCTGAATGATTTGGGAGACTTGCTTGTCTATATAGTGATGCAAATCACTGTTTATTTTTCTATTTATTTTTCTTTTTGAGCAAGAATTTTGAATAGTGGTGATAACCATTGTTACTTGATTTTGTATTTTGAGCGGTTGTGAGTTTGAGCTTGTGAATGGCTTTGATCCTCGTGGCCTTGGGGATGACTACCCATCCTGTTTAGGGGTGGATAGTACGAATCCTTACGACGTTGGGGACCAAGGGGATGATGGAGATTATGAAGTAGGGGCATTGATATTTTAGGCCTTGGGGATGACTACCCATCCTGGTTAGGGGCGGATAGTACGAATCCTTACAACTTGGAGACCAAAGGTGAATGGAAAGTGTTAGGATGATGATTTGTTGGAATTTTGTTCGTGAATGGCGTTGATCCTTTTAGGTCTTGGGGATGACTACCCATCCTTGGCAGGGACGTGTAGTACGAATCCTTACAACTTTGGGAACCAACTATGATTGGGATTTGGTAGTGGTGAAAACCACTATATATTAAGGTGAATGAATAGGGAAGAGCTCATCCTTTTATCAATTCTCAGCATTCTAGAACCATTCGCACAGGGGGATGAGCAAGATAACCGTTTCGCTTATGGTGACCTGGATTACTATGCAAGTTTCATCTTTCGTTCACACAACTTGGGAATTTTTATGTGTTTTAATTTGTGTTGGGATGCTACGTAACAAGGCGTATTTCAAGTGTAACTCTACCTTCGTAAAATCTGTCTGACTCGGTACATTACGTGGCTAGAGAGCAAAATGATGACTGAATTACGAAAACTCTTGATACATTAGAAGACCACTGACTCTATTGTGGTAAACAATAGTGAATGGCGTTTGTTTGCTGTTTTGTAAAATGGAAAAATGTGGAACAAGATGGACTAGCAGAATAATTACAGTCTATGGTGCCTTTGACCTTTACGACCACAAATATGCAATGTATGGATGTAATGCTTAATGCAGCTACATATTTTTGTATTTTTGATGGATTGATTTTTGTGAATATGAAGATGAGATGCGAGAAAAGCTCTCTATTGATGAATTTGAGCATGCCTAGAAATGAGATGCAAATTTTTGTTGTTTTTGATGATTTTTGTTGTTTTTGAATTTTCTTTATTTTTTGACCAAGCGATTGTGGAAATCCTTGGAGCATTTTGGGATTGACCAAGCGATTTTAGGGATCCTTGGAGCATTTTTGGGATTGACCAAGCGATTTTAGAGATCCTTGGAGCATTTTTGGGATTTTGGCTCTCTTAGATATGAAATGGGCCCAAATGACTGATGTTCAAGGGTTCTGTTTCCTTGATTCCATCAAGAGAAGCTAGCCGGTATGTCCCGGGTCCTATTTTGCTATCAATGACATATGGACCTAACCAATTTGCCATGAACTTGTCCCTTAGGTGGGATGGCAAACTAGAATTCTGTTGGTTTTCCTTCAAAACCAAATCACCAACCCGAAAGTCCCTCAGGTGAACTTTCATGTTGTAAGATTTCTTAAGTCACTCTTGATAAATACGTAAATGCTTGAGAGCATTAACGCATCGTTCATCAAGCAACGTAAGCTGGTCTAACCGGGCCTGCCGTGTAGAGTCATCATTGATGAACTCCTGCATTGATATGCGCAGGGAAGGAATCTCCAACTCTAGAGGCATGACTGCCTCGAAGCCATACATGAGCAAAAATGGAGTGGCCCCAGTGGGTGTCCGAATGCTAGTGTGATAGGCCCATAGGGCAAGTGGGATTTGAATGTGCCAATCCTTATGACTATCTGTGATCGTATTTTTGAGGATGGCAACTAGCATTTTGTTTGACGCCTCTGCTTGCCCATTCGCCTGCGGATAATAGGGTGTCAAAAAGCTGTGCTGAATTTTGTACTTTGTGGTCAAAGCACGCACGTCTTTGTTCTTGAAAGGCATCCCATTATCCGAGACTATTTTGGATGGAATACCAAAATGACATATGATGTTATGCAAAATGAACTCCACAATGCGGGGTCCTATCGTAGAGGTAAGCGGAATTGCTTCCACCCACTTGGTAAAATACTCTGTGGCTGTTATGATAAACGTGTGACGGCCTAACGATGCAGGGGAGATCTTTCCAATTAGATCAAAGCCCCACTATGAGAAAATGGCCAAGCATACTGGATCGTCTGCAAGGCCTGGGAAGGTACGTGCATCAAATTGGCATGATGTTGACACTTCACGCACTTCTTGACATAGGTGCAACAATCTCGCTCTAAATATGGCCAATAATAGCCCATGCAAAGAATGCACTTTGCGATGGCCATACCACTGAAGTGGCCACCACATGTACCATCGTGCGCTTGGGTGACTGCCCAAGTGGACTCTTGCTGGTCCAAGCAATGAAGGAGGATTCCTTCATAGCTATGACGATACAAAATGTCTCCTATCAAGACATACTTAGCCGCTTTCTTCTTGAGTGCTCATTTTGCGGCATGAGTCAATCCAAGTGGGAGATTACCTAACTTGAGGTAGTCTCTAATGGGTAAATACCAATCTTGTTGATCAGAAACCTCGACAGTATGAACAACCAATCCCTCTTGAAGTTCATCCCTAGCGAATGCTAAACGGGATAGAACCTGTAAGAATAGCGTTGTGTTGCTATTAATGGGAGTAGGGAAGAACAAGGACCCCCAGTTGGCATGTTTTAGACGATCTTGGATTCGAGAGAACTTATCCGAGGATGGTTCAATCTGGATCATGTGGATTCCTGGCGTCAAGTCAGAGCTTGCACGCTCCATCACGGATTGCGATAAGGTTTTGACTTGAATGGTTGTCATATCACCGAAAAGGTCTTGCGGAATTAGTGACCCCAAGGAGGCCATTGTGTCCGCAAAATGATTCGATGATCGAGGGAGTGCCTCGATGTCATACCACTCAAGTTTTGCCAGGAATTTGTCCACAAGGGCTTTATAAGCCTATAGGACTGGGCATTTGCATTGATATACCCATTTGACTTGATTGACTATTAACAGCGAATCACCAAAGATGTTCAATCATTTGATGTTCATGGTGATTGTTGTCTGAAGACCTATGAGCAAGGCTTCATACTCTGCATTATTGTTGGTGCACGGGAAGTTTAATTTAAATGACAAGGGCATTGGAGTGCCCTACGGTGTGAAGAATACAATTCTCATGCCACCACCTTGCTCACATTTAGAACCATCGAAGAATAGGGTTATGTTGGCCTGTGACTCAGGCTCATCAGAATCTGGCGATTCTGAGACATGGAAGACCCCATCATCGGGTAGTTCTATGACTAGAGGCTGATCGTCTTCAAGAGGAGCCTCCGCTAGTTGATCGGCTATGACTTGTCCTTTGATAGATTTTTGTCCAATAAAATCTATGTCAAATTCCGTCAACAACATGATCCATTTCGCCGTGCGACTACTATGATAAGTATGACTCATCATGTATCGCAATGGATTCTCCTTAGACACAACATACGTAGTGTTGCTCAGCATGTAGTGGCATAGCTTTTTGGTAGCAAACACCACTGCCAAGAGAGTTTCTCAACGTATGCATAGTTAAGTTCATAACTGACTAGGGTGCGGCTAAGATAGTAAGTAGCCTGTTCCTTATGAAGTTCATTCTTCTGGGCTAGCATGGCACCCAGTGCCACCTCAATAGCTGAGATGTATAAGTAGAACGGCACTCCTGGTCTAGGTGGTGCCAATACTGGCGGTGAAGCCAAGTATTGTTTGATGTCATCAAAGGCTGACTGGCACTCGTCATCCCATTGAAATGTAACCCCCTTGTGCAATAATTTGTTCATGGGTTGGCACTTGTCAGATAATTACGCTATAAAGCATTTAATCGACGCGACCTTTCCCTGCAGACTTCTGAGCTGCTTGATGGTAGTTGGGGGAACCATTTCAAGGATTGCCTTGACTTTCTTTGGGTCCACCTCGATTCCTCGCTTTGAGACTATGAAACCCAAGAGTTTTCTAGATGTGACACCAAATATGCATTTCTTGGGATTTAGTCTAACTTTATGCTCCATGAGGCGATCGAGGATCTTGCTTAAGTCATCGATATGATTTGAGCGCAAAAGAGACTTGGCTAACAAATCATCCATGTAATCTTCCAAAGTTTTATGCATGTAGTCATGGAAGATGTACGTCATGGCACGTTGGTAGGTGGCACCAACATTTTTAAGGCCAAAAGGCATGACCTTATAACAAAATGTCCCCCAAGGCATTGTGAACGCCATTTTTAGTTGGTCTTCGAGATTGATACGAATCTAATTGTATCCTAAGAAACCATCCATGAGGGAGAGCATTTCATGACCTACTGTAGCATCTACCAATGCGTCGATGCTCGACAAGGGGAAATCATCCTTAGGACTCGCTTTGTTTAGATCTTGAAAATTAGTGCATATGCGAATCCTCCCGTCGAGATTTTTGATGGGCACCATGTTGGACAACCATGGCGGATAATCCACGCAGATGACAAACTGTGCATCCAACAGCTTTTGCAATTCATCTTTGACCATCAAGGCCACTGTTGGGTGCATCTTACGTAGTTTTTGCTTTATGGGCTTGATTTTCGGATCAAGCGTTAAATTATGCATGACTAGATGCGGGTCTAGTCCTGGCATATCCTTGTATGACCATGCAAAAACCTCCTTCTTCTCTTTGAGAAGGGCAATGTAGTCGGCTTGCTCTTCGGGGGAAAGACTTACCCCTAGCTTGAGAATCTATGGATTCATTGGATCTGTGTCGATATCTACGTCAGTCGTCTCCTCGACTGACATGTGGGATCCGTCCTCCAACTGATGTGGAGTCGGGATCAAATGGATATCATTAGCTGAATTTAAGTCTGCATTGGGAACCTCGGGTTCCTCTTTAGCCTAAAAAATATCCTGAGTTGTCCCTGGGGTAAAATGAGGCATCTTACCGAAAGGCCAGTACTCTGATGGTGAGAGAGGTGAATTGACGTGATCTCAATCGATGGCATCTGTGTCTAGATGCAATGACCGTGCTGGATCGGCTAGATTGCGGATGGGTGTGGTCAAATCAATGGATATCATGTGGATGGAATGAATTTGGTCTCCATTACCATGGGTATGATAACTTGAACATTCTGGATGCTCCCTATACTCTGGATCTAGCTCTAGGGGAACGAGCACGAATGGATCGGCCCTATGTGCTAATAGGAAGACAGGGTCTTCTTTCGGCACTGATGTCATTATAGGGTCTCGGGGTGGACGGTGCTCATCATAGATTTGGAGCCATGGATCCAACACTTGGTCCCACCCCACTGGGTCTACGTACCATTCGTGCCCTAACCTTATGCCTAATTGTCCCATCAGATCTTCATGAGTTAAAGGGCGATTGTGCCGTCGCGCATGATTAAGATAGTCCATCTCAGTTTCATCTTCTGAATTACTGTCGGAGATCCAAACATGTTCATTTTCTTCAACCACTGCTTGCGACATTAAGGGTTCACCTTGTTCCAGCAAATTAATCTGGTCCCATTGCGGTTGTTCCACTTTTGGTGGAGGGACCTGATTCTCTTGACACTGTATTGGCTCAACTGGAACCTCTAAAGGGAACAGTTTCAAAAAGATTTTTGGACACCGTTTATGTTCTCTTTGGGAATTAGTGTCCAAACTTTCACCTCTCTCTAGCAAAGGAGAGGGATTACTGATGTTACCAAGGGTGTTTGTTGACCATGGGAGGTAATCTCCCAATGTATATTCTGTATTTGGGTTGGCATAAGGATCTGATGCCAATCCACCCTTGTTGCCTATTTCTAGGCCTTGCATGTTTTCTACCAAGATGTCTAAGGGCAGGGGGTGGTTGAACCCTACTCCCGACTTATCATATGGCATTTGGTATCTTGGATGGCAAAGGACACGCATCCCTTGCTCATATCTGCCTAACCCGTATCCATGCCAATTGCATTGGCCGAGATATCTCAGAGCGAAGTCCGGGTTTGACAGATAATTGATATTTTCAGCAAAAGGCTCTTCGTCTTCATCCTTTTGCTTGCATGGTTCAACACCATGATCAAGGCCCCCATACACAAAATTGGTCTGGTTTGGTGGGTAACCTAGAGGAACAACTTTCCCTATGGGAAGGCGAGGTCTCCCCATGTCTTGTACTGATTCTAATGCGGGCGTTGCCACAACATTCTGCACTAGATACTCCCCCAGGCCCGTACTGGCCATTTCAACAATGATTGTTGATGCTTGGGAGGGAGGGAATGGGAGGCCTTCCTGAGTCCATTCCATGTTTGGTGGGTTAGGAGTCTCAGCTTCCGTTGTGCTAGGTGTTTCTTTTGTTGATACTATTGATATTGTTGGCAACCCCTCTTCTAGGGGCTGAGCCTCTTCCAAGATCTATTTTCCCTTGTCCTTCTGTTTAGCCATGACAAGTGGCATTGGTAGTGAAGGAGCAGATGATGAAGACTCACCTAGCTGGGATTTTGATGATTTGGTCACTAGTGGTGCCTACGGTATTGGACCCTGTTTAGATGGATTTAACTGGAAATCCAAATGCGTTGAAGGGAGGGTCGATTGAGGCATTAATTGCATCGCATTGCAATACTTGAAGGGTTCTAAGTCCATCGGGACTACATGAACTTCTCCTTCAAATGCATACTTTAGACACTGGTGAGCGATCGAAGGGACACACTTCATGTCCCTGATCCATGGCCGCCCTAGCAATATGTTATATGCCATCTCGCCTTCCAAAACATGGCACAATGTAGGTATTGTCTTTTGTCCTACCGGACAGGCAGAACAATTGTGCCGACTGTCGAGCATATTGCATCATTGAATGCTCACAATGTGTAAGTGGAAGCTGTGATATGAGAGGCTGGCAGCTTTAGATGTTTTAATGCTACAGTGGTAATTATGTTACTGGACGATCCAGTATCTACCAACACTCTCTTGTACGGGATCCCATTGACCCTCGTGATAACGTGCGCGATAACGTGCAGGGGTGGATCTGCCATGTCATTCGATATTGTTTTAACTTCATCCTCTCTAAAGGTAATGACTCACTCTGTACATCGTTTCACATGTCCCACGAAGTTATTGAAAGAATTTTCTTCGTGAGGCTGTAACTCGATGGCTTTCAAAATTTCCATGAGAGCTTCCCTATGGGGTGTTGACTGTTGAATAAGCTCATAAATGGAAAGCCTAGCCGATGTGGTCCACAAACTCTGCGTGAGTTTGGTCCGTATCGTGACCTCGGGTCTAGGCAGAGGCAACTACACAGGGCATTTTTGAGGTTGCGACGTTGTTGGAACTTCTCTTGTAGCTACCTCGGGGGCAACTCCTGGGTACTTTTTGTTCCTGGTCACTATGCTGATCATTCCCACAAATCCTTGCATGGGAAGATTCTGTCGCACCTCATTGACCTGAAGAGGTTTTGCCTGTGCCTCGTGGGCAGGAAAAGGGTCCTTGAATACCCCCATCTATTGATTATTTGGTGCTATGGGGTTGTCCACGGCCAATGTTTTATTATCGATCAAATCTTGGATTAATCCCTTGAATTTCCAACATCCATTCAGGTCATGTCCCCTTCGCCTATGGAACCTACAATATAATTCCTCTCTAGTATCCCTTAGGCTTGGGAGCGTTAGGATCTACAGTTTGGATTTTTGGAAGGGTGACTAAATTTTCCGCTGACAAGTGGTCAAATAGGGAGTCCCTGGACTCCGCATAAGGGGTGAATTGTCGCCTAGGGCGATGCTGCTGATTTTGCTCCTATTTTTTATTATCTCTTTCATAGCTAGGAGGCACTGCTTGATAATTAGCCTTTTGGGGCTGTATTT
This sequence comes from Wollemia nobilis, assembly GCA_028583015.1. NCBI lineage: Eukaryota > Viridiplantae > Streptophyta > Pinopsida > Araucariales > Araucariaceae > Wollemia > Wollemia nobilis. The sequence goes on from JAQPPZ010017095.1 coordinate 9,659,934, forward strand.
CTTGCATAGGCTTGGGGACATTTATCGCAACTTGGTTAACCGCAGCGGGTTGTGATTGCGTAGTCCCGGTCTTAGTGGTTTTGTTCCACTCTTTCTTTTTAGGCTTGGCGATTACGCCCTCGCCTATTTTGATCTCTTCTATAACTTTGGCTTGCACCAAAGCTTCTTCTAGGCTGGCGTATTGTTGCAGCAGCAATAGCCCAGAGATTGATTTTAAGCAACTCCGTGCAAACATCTATGTGAGGTCAGACATAGGGGGAAGGTAGGGTAGCTTAGAAAGCAAAGCCCTCCATCGATTCCCATATGCTGCCATTGTCTCTTCCTCATATTGCCTGAGGCTGCCAGATCACTCAGTGATGCCTTCTTCTTTGTGTTGAAGGCAAAGCATTCAAGAAATGCATCTACTAATTGATCTAGGTTGTTTATGCTATGTTTTGGTAACTGTGTGAACCAATCCGAGGTAGGACCTATGAATGTGGTTATGAATGTCCTAAGCAACAATGCATCATTATCTTGAATGCCGAAGCATTGGCTCAGGAATCTTGTGACATGTTCTTGTGCATCCTCTTCACCTTTAAAGACTACCAATTGAGGCAACTTGAAATGTTTGGGGTAAAGAGGTGTGGGCACTGAGGGATGCACTGGATGACTACAGAGTTGACGTAACGTGGGCTTTTGATGCCCAAAATCTTTTGTCTCCATAGACTCCAAATGCTCTAATAGCACTTTGTATGCATCGAAAGATTTGATTTCTTCCTCTTTTTTTTGCTCCCATTGTGAGTTATGGGAGACTGGAGGCCTATGGGGGGGTGGCCGAATGGCAGCCCTCCCACCTTGATAGGGCATTTCGGCCCGTTCTATTTTTGGTTCATATTCCTCATGAACTTCTTGAGGAGTCTCTGGGTGAGACCTATGACCCTGAGTGAATCCCCGTTGAGGGTATCCATCATTGTTTTGGGGAGTGGCCTCCCTCTCGGGTCTATAAGGTCTCGAAGGCAAAGCTTGACGAGGTTGCAGAGACCTGTCCTGCACCAAAGGGTTATGCCTCTCATATTGTTTTGCTTTTTGGGTGCGAGGGGTTGGCACCCTCTCAGGTAGTTTATAGCGTAGCTCATCCGCTTCGCGCTGCATGCACTCTTTATTAAGGCGGTATAAGTACTCTAACTCCTGATGACCTTGCTCAAGCTGCGTGATTCGGGCTTGGCGGGCGGCATGTCTGGCGATTGCTAGGTCAATTTGGTCTGCCCTCATTTGCTCAGGAGGCTTGAATGTTTCTCCTATGTGTTTGCCTCGATCTTGATGATCTAAAATTTCAATGGGTCACTTCCCTCTGTCGAGGTAGGCAACATTTACTTGAGGCTCGGCCTCGATGGGTGACCATGATATCTAGCAGGTGCGGAAATGCAAGGTTCCCGCACTGTATGTTGTTCCCGAGGAATGCGATGGTCTTCCTCGTACTCCCTTTCATGGGTGTGAAAGGGGCGGGCAGAGTGAGCTCGCCCTGTGTGGAGAGCCCTGCGCTCTGGGTTTTGTCTTTTAGTTCTAATGGGAGGCAAAGGAGAGGTGCCATATTCATGTTGTCTCTCCTCATGGACACTATGCCTCTCTAGCACTTCATCGCGCTGTGGCCACTTAGATCTAGCCTCAAAAGGCGGTTTTCTATTTACATCGAGTGCCACATGTAAAGCTTCTTCCCGAAAGGGGCTGTGTTGAATGGGCAAACTCCACAGAGGAGGGTCCCAATAATTCCTTCTTGATGTGGCCTGATGTGGACTCTCTTGTAGGCCAGACCGCCAAGGCGGTATGGCCAAGTCCTCAGGGCTAAAGCGAAGGCGACTAGTGCCCTCTCTTTGTGCACCTTCCACAACGTCTACCCTTGATTGGGCTTGGCTACGGGTGTACACCATTGTGGTGCTTCTCTACTAGCTAAGCAGATTTTTATCTCGTTTATGATGATTTTTCTTTTTGTTACACTAAGCAGAAATGAACACACACATACACAAACAGTGATTATCTCTTTTAAGGATTAATAGTGTGTCCTAAACTGGTTTAGTGCATTTTGATGTTTTTTTTTGTTTTTGCAATTTTTTAAGAACATTTAAATGCATAATGTTGGCTCATATGACTCCCATAAATGGTCGCCCCTTCAATATACCATTTTCGGACCGATATACCAACCTCTCTATATACCCGCCCTTACGAGAGGGAAACTATAGGTACATGAGAGCAGATGGTACGTGGAACATAGGCAGTACGGAAGGGGGATTGTCCTGTTAATGACACCTACCATAGAAGACTTATCCTCACGCGCATGGGAATCACCCCAGTGACACTCGGTCAGCTTTCATTAGGATTTATTCCTAACAACAGTGACAATCGGGGAAATGGATGCAAAGCTAAGCCAAGGTGGTGATGAACCCACCGTTGGTCTTGCTCAAGGGATAGGGTCTTACGACCAGCTCCTTGGTTAAAAACGTGCCACGTGATGTGTGTGTGGTTTATTTTACTTAAAATTGAAACATGCAAGCAACCACTATTTTCTTTAAGCACGCAAGAATTGATAGAAAATGAAAGCAAAAAATCAAAAAATGACAAAGACAGTTTTGGAACCTTACCTCTTTTCTGCCCGGACTTGCTGTTTCTGATCCTCGGCTCTGAAAATTTATAGACAAAAATTCATCCCTTTGTGAGATGAATTACAGAACAGAATCTGTCCCTACCAGAGACGAATTTAAATTCATCTCAGGGTCAGACGAATTACAGTAAAGTATTCGTCACAGTTAGAGACGAATAACAGTCTGCTTTAAAAAAACTTGTACCTGTCAAGCACAAAACATAGAAATGGATCAGTTATTTGATCTTAAAACCTAGGGATAGAGTCCCACCGTGATCGCCACTGAAAGCACGAGATTCCAAAAATAAAAAGAAACACTAATTGCTGCAATGTAAACTAACTAGCTTGATGCATGAAGTAAAGCAGATGTAATCGAATAAAAAACAAACATAAAAGGAGAAAGCAGGAGCACAACCCTTTTTATTAATGTGATTCCAACTCGGTTACAATACATCTCCTCCCTTTTCAGGGGCTAGGAGAGTTAGCATGTTTCCATTACAAAAGTGAATAGTGATCTCCTTTCCGCGTGCCCACATGCAAAATGGGCGGGCCGAAGCATTGCCGCCACTGGTGTTGATGAATCCTCACTTCTTGCTGCTCCTCCTACGTGCAAAGAAACAACCAAGGCATTAGTAGCACCTGCTATGAATAGGGAAAGTTCGTTCTTTGAAATTAACAAAAGATGCATGCAAAAGATTGTCAAATACAGTGAATAAAATGAATCTAAGTCACCTGCAAATTTAACAAAAACCAAAAGACCTTACCAGATGGCCACTGCCATTGAAACAGTCGGCCAATCTACTTTCGACTATAATTCGTCCCTAGGTGGGACGAATTCTGCTGTTATTTGTCCCCGGGTGGGACGAATTCTACTGTGTTAGGAAAGCCAAAATGATCCATCTAAATGTCGAACCCCGGGGTCTCCAAAACACCTGCAGACAAAGGGGTTAAGTAATTGGGGCCATTTTGGGATGACCCAGATGGTCGGATTCTCCCAATTTGGCCTCTATCCTCGGGAATTCGATGTCGCTACCTGCAAGTTAGTGAGAGCTACACAATCGACAAAGCATGATAATGTTTGATCAAAATCTTATGAAATCAAAATTAGAGACTACTTAAATAGCATAGCATAGAATAGAGATCTCATTTTCGCGTGCCTACATGCAAAATTGGTGGGCCGAAGTGTTGCTGCCGTTGGTGTTGATGAATCCTCACTTCTTGCTGCTCCTCCTACGTGCAAAGAAACAACCAAGGTGTTAGTAGCACCTACTATGAATAGGGAAAGTTCGTTCTTTGAAATTAACAAAAGATGTATGCAAAATATTGTCAAATACAGTGAATAAAATGAATCTAAGTCACCTGCAAATTTAACAGAAACCAAAAGACCTTACCAGATGGCCACTGCCATTGAAACAATCAGCCAATCTTCTTTCGACTGTAATTCATCCCTGGGTGGGACGAATTCTGCTGTTATTCGTCCCCAAGTGGGATGAATTCTACTGTGTTAGGAAAGCCGAAATGATCTGTCTAAATGTCGAACCCCGGGGTCTCCAAAACACCTGCAGACAAAGGGGTTAAGTAATTGGGGCCATTTTGGGACGACTTAGATGGTCGGATTCTCCAAATTTTGCCTCTATCCTCAGGAATTCGATGTTGCTACCTGCAAGTTAGTGAGAGCTACACAATCGACAAAGCATGATAATGTTTGATCAAAATCTTATGAAATCAAAATTGGAGACTACTTAAATATCATAGCATAGAATAGAGATAAACAAATGATAACTAAAATGAAACTTAAAAGAAAAGTGTGGGGTGCCCAAATGGGCCGCCCACCGTTAGAACTTGATTTCGACGCCAATCCACTAGGGATGGGCTCAAAATATCTTGGATTGGGGTGTCGGAAAATTGGTGGATTCAATGTGGTCAAATGTTGGGTTTGGGTTCAGATCCACGCTTCCAAAAGCCACCCAATAACCTCCCTTGTGAAAAATATTAATGGATGTGAGAAGGTGAATAAAAAAGGATGCAAATGGGTGTTCAATTGGGCAGCACTTCGTTGCTTGAAAATGCCTCCAATCTGTTCTCCTTTGGGTGGGAAAGTCCACCATTTTATAGACCCATGGGGTCTCTTTGGAGGGGCATGCAGGGATGCCATGTGGCAGCCATGCCTTCCCAAGAGGGAGGAGACTCCTCCCTGACTTGGGCTTCCATGACTGCCTTTGTGATAGTCCACTAACTGCCAACCTACCCACCTACATGCGCATGCATGGTAGGAGGCAATAATTGATTGTCCTTGGCTGCCACTTGGCGGAATTTTTCTTTTTGCCCGTTAAACCTGGAATTCGTCCCTGGGTGAGACAAATCCCAGTTAGTATTAGTCCCTGGGTGAGACGAATACTATGCAAAGTCCCTAAATGTGCCAAATTGCTTCTTTACCTTACAAAATTGCTATGAAAATGGTTAGGACCACTATTTCACCTCTGAGGGCTGCCCTGGGGGCTATGTGTGTCAAAGCGATTAGCGTTTGCAGTCACATAATCGGATTGGTGCTGTTCTAGTGTCTACAGGTTCCCTTGGAACCTATTGGGGTTTGTGAGTGATTTACTCATTGATCCCTAGGAGTATGCATGGGCTCCTACCTTGTTGGCATAGTTATATCGAGAGTTATACGAGGTGATGCAGAGGACGAGAAAGGGGATTAGGTGCAACTTCCTTCTATAGTGTTGGGCTTGGGAGCATTTTGGTGTAGCTCAGCCATAGGGGTTACCGTGTCAGGCATGGTATATGGAGGAGCCCTATTCTAGGTGATGGGCAGTGGCAAAGGAGGTACAACCAAGTCGAGAGGTGCATACCAGCCAGTGGTATCGAGATATGTGGTTAGGTTTGACTTAGGCTAACATGATATGGATATCATGGTGAGGAGATCTATGGGATGGTGATAGGGAGGATCTACATCAGGTTGGGTAGGCTCGATGGTTGATTGGTCAGAGAGATGAGGAGGTGGAGTAATTTTAGTACTCATGAGTGTTGAGGCAATTCGACTTGCCTCAGGATGTTCCAAATGAGCCGATGTTGTATCGACATCGGTAAGATGAGGTGGAGAAACCATGCATGGAGAAATGGTGGGTGCATATGGATGATGATGAGCCATAGGAGGTCCCTAATGTAGATGATGTCAGGGTGACTCAAGAGTATGTAGCTTGGTTTGGTGCCCAACTAGTATGGGTACCAAAGGTGGTGAGTGGTGATGCAATAGTTGTGGGGTCGATGGGGACACCGAAGACGATGAGGTCATAGTGGTTGGTGAATCAAAGGCGGTCAAGGGGAGCATACCAACAGGATCTAGATATGTATTTTGTGGATAAGGAGAGGGATTATGATGAGGATATGGGTGATATTTTTGAGGTGGCTAGGTTGCAGGTAGAGGTGGAGTAGCTTCATGAGGAGCTTGAGACTCATAGGGAGTATTTGGCTACTATAGCATGGCTGGTGGTAGAGCGGGTGACAAATGTGGTAAGTTATCAAGATATGGTCATGATGCTTTAGGTAGATATGTTGGCAAAGGAGCGTCGACATCAGATGTACTTGTGGCATCTATAGGCTAGTGAGGCATATGTGCATTCCTTGGAGGATTTGTGTATGTGTCACCACATTACGTTACCTAATCCTCCTTCTTCTTCTACAATCGAGCCATCTATGCATACTGATTCTAGGTAGAGTACTAGGCCTAGGGATCCTACTGTGTCTCAAGAGTCCTCTCATGGACATTAGCTTAGTGCTTAGATGCACTATTCTTTATATGAGCCTTGGTGCTCCCTTGTAGCCTCTTTAGATTTTATTGTATATGCAATTTTTATATATTTGTGTTGTCTCTTGTGTGAATGCTTCTATGTTTTATGCAATTTGTGTTTAATATTTTATTGAAGCTTAATGTAGGCTAATCATGATGTGTATGCATAATGCTTATATGGATGATTAATGCATGTGAAATGACATGTATATGAATGGTGTTTACGTGGATGATTAATGCCATATAAATAATATTTTTTATGGATGATTAATGCAATTAAATGTATAATTAAAACTATATGAAAGGAATGCATAGTGTTCAAATGATCTTTTTATAGTTCATAAATTTTATTGGCCTTTTTTTTAGTCCATTGTTTGTCAATCGAGGGTACCAAATTTAGTTGTGTTATGCAACTTTACTTACAATGGAGATATGGTTGTTGACATGGAATAAGATATGGATGTTGATATTGAATCATATATGGAAGAAGACGTGGATGTTGATATGGAAGAAGATATGGATGTTGATATGGAAGACTAAAAGGTTTTCAAAGACTCAAACATACTAGTGTCATCAACCAAACTCACTAAGGTTGTCTTAACTTTCTTCAGGACCAAATGTGTATGCGATTGAGGTTCAATTACCAAGTATTGAGCATGAAAATAACCCTATCTAATCAAGCACTAGTGTGTGTGCATGTGAGGTTCATTAACCCATTATTAGTAAGTTAGGCATGATCTGTTATGGAGATGACCCAGAGGCTAGCCTGTCCTTATGTGCGGTCATAGGTCTCTCTTTTTTGTGAGAGACATGTCATATCGCATGAGCTTACTCCACTTCTAGTCAAGTTTCTATAGCCCTGATGGATATTCACTCCATATTCCAATGGGATTGATCTTTTAGACCTTGGGAATGACTACCCATCCTTGTCAGTGACATGTAGCACAATCCTTACAACTTTTAGGTATCAGGTATGTTTTGGATTTTATTTGTTAATTTTGTATAGATATTTGGGGAATTAGATTCTAAAATAAAGTATGATGAGAATTTTAACCCTATCCTTACTACTCTATGTTTTTATGTTTATGTTTTGAAGAGAAACTATGGTAGTGGTGACAGCCACTATTTTTTGACTATGTTGCATGATATTTCCTTTTTGCCTCAAGGTTCTACCCAAGTATGGTACTAACCCTCCTTGGCTCATAATGTTTTTAACATGTGATGGAATGTGATTGGTTCAAGATTGTATTCAGAATCAATCAATAATCCTCAAGACTTTCTTAGTATGTAAGGTATTTTTTTTGTCCTAAATAAAATCAGACATCCATTTGGAGCTTGCTTGCTACACTAGAACTGGATGAGTGATTGAAAATATAGGATTTTGTGATTTTTGACACGTGATGTGTTTGACATATGAATTTTGTGAGGGTTGTATGATTATTTCAAACTAGGTACCCCCAATTTTTATACTTGACTTTTTTTTGTGGCCATATCATCATTACAATAAATGATCTTTGAACTTGGGATGGGATGGATGCAAATGTATATGCCTAATGCAATAGAGTATTGATATGCAAATAGAAATTATACAATGCCATAGAATATATATGATTTAATGTATTCAAATGAAACAATGCATGAATGCAAAAAGTGAAGATGCATGTCAAATGCCTAAATGTAAATGCAAATGGAATGTATGCAATGTGGGCATGCCTATGTGAATGATTTGTTTTGTTTTTTTTTTAGCCATGTATATATGCATATATATAGTCATTGATAGAAGAGGACCACTAGACAAGGAAGAGCTAAGATCGGTCTTAAAAATCAATACAAATACATATTGCCCCATTAATCTTGTGAATGGGTACTATTCCTGAGAGCCAGTTGGGATAGTCTAGGGTGTCATCTAATTCTTCCTGCTTATCATTGCCTAACCCTACCTAAAATACCTCGTGGTCATTAGTGGAAGCTGATGGAGGTGAAGGTGGCGATGAAGGAGGAATGTAGTTAGCTAAAACCCTTAACAATTCCTTGGATATGTTAGTCTTACAATGGCACTGAGAGGGGGGGTGAATCAGTGTAGCTATTTAAATTTCAAATCTACAACTCTTAAATCTGAAGCAATGAAAGCTTAAAACCAGAAACAGCAAGTATCACAAGAGAGCATCACATAACACAAGATGTAACGAGGTTCACCAGTTTTGGCTACTCCTCAAAAATAGACTGCTTGGACTCCCATCCAAATCCAGCCTTTGCAAAGCACCAACTTTACAAACAATTTACCAACACCCACTGGAAGGAGCACCAACCCCTAATTTACCAGCACCAACTGGAAGGAGCACCAACCCCTGATTCCAAGCACCAACTTGGATTTCTATTTTGAATCTTAGATTGACATAAATATGCCTTCACTTTTACAAGACCCTCACTGGTCTATTGCTCATCCAACCTCTCTTTCAATTCAAGAAACACATATTCCTTCTGTGCACTTGCTACCGCACTCTCTCAGTCGTGCTCTATCAGCTGCGCTCTTTCTTCATCGCTCTTCTCTCAGCAGTGCTCTTTTTCTACACACCTTTTTCTCTACTCACACAGAGCTCAACCTAACAGATCACTCTTACCACTCTGCTTACTATGCTTTGACAGTCTTCTCTATGCTCTGACAGCCTTCTCTATGCTCTGACAACCTTCTCTACTCGCTTACGGCTCTGACAGCCTTATCTACTCATTTACGGCTCTTTGATAGCCTTCTCTGCTCATTTCGATGCTCTGACATTCTTATCTGCTCTCTTACATAGTTCAAAGCTCAACCCTAACCCTAATTCTTAACTTATATGCACATTCTTACGGCTCTCTTCAACAACCTTTTCTCAACACATATATTATTTTATCAGTGACACCTTCCCTCTTTATGGCGGCACACTATTCAATTCTGAGTGACCCTTTTTCTTCTACACGCAACTGCCATTTTAAAACAATATTTTTCATTTTGAAACCCTAAGTCTTCTATATCTTCCATTATCCCGCATGCAGCCTATTCATAGCTACTCCTGTAAGTAACTCCTTTCTAACACAATATTCTTACATGCAACCTATTAATAGTTATGGCTCTTCAAAATGACTCTCTGTCTATCTCTTGGTTTTTGTCTGATGACTTTCAGTAACCACCGTTGCATGATATTTCTCTGTTACGGTTCCTATAACTGTAGTAATGACTTCTGTTCACTATTCTTATTTAACTACATGATTTCTATCTATAACTGCACCTATAACTATTGTACTAACTTCAGTTAACTCTTCTTATTTTGGCTACATGAATGTATTCTATAACTGCCCCTTTTACTATCATACTATCTACAGTTCACTGTTACATTTCTTTGTTTAGCTGAGTTCTCTTCTTAGCTCGTGCCAAGGCGACCTATCATGAAATCGTGACACTTCTACCCCTTTGACTTTTTCTTGCCGTTTGACCATGAAAACATGACATGTTATGATATCGTGACACTTTCCACCTCCTTGTCCTCTTCTCGGCTTGCACCCGCGAAGACACAACATGTCGCGATATCATGACACTTTTTGCCTCCGTACACTCTACTTGGCTTGCACCAGCGAAAACATGACATGTCACGAAATCGTGACACTTTTCACTTCTTTGCACTCTTCTTGGCATGCACCAGTGAAAACATGACATGTCACGAAATCGTGACACTTTTCGCTTCTTTGCACTCTTCTCGGCATGCACCAGCGAAAACATGACATGTCATGAAATCGTGACACTTTTGCTGCCTTGTGCCTTTCTCTGCCTTTCACCCGCGAAAATGGAACATGTCACGAAATCGTGACACTTTCACTGCCTTGTGCCTTTCTCTGCCTTTCACTCGTGAAAATGGAACATGTCACGAAATCGTGACACTTTCGTTGCCTTGTGCCTTTCTCTGCATTTCGCCCATGAAAATAGAACATGTCACAAAATCGTGACACTTTCACTTCCTTATTCTCTCTCTTCTCTTTCGTAACATGTCACGATATCGTGACACTTTTTCTCCTTAGTGCTTTTCTTCCCATCGAGTCGCGAAAACCCGACATGTCGCGATATCGTGACACTTTTTCTCCTTAGCACTTCCTCTTGCAAATTTAAAATCATGACACTTTTCTTTGCGAGCTCTTTCTCTCGAACATGTCGTGAAATCGTGACACTTTTTCATTCGTACACTCGTTCTTACAGACTGTTGGGAAATCGTGACACTTTTCCTTGCAAGATCTTTCTCTCAAACATGTCATGAAATCGTGACACTTTTTCTTCTCGCCTTCTCTAATTGTCGCAAAATCACGTGACACTTTTCTTTCTCCTCTTTCTTCGAACATGTCACAAAATCATGACACTTTTCTTTTCTTCTCCAAACATGTCGCAAAATCGCAACATCTTTTTCTCTCTCCTTGTTCTCTTCCAACATGTCACGAAATCATGACAATTTTCCTTGCTTGTGCCTTCTCTCCAAACATGTCATGAAATCGTGACAGTTTTCTTTGCTCTTTCTCTCTCTTCCAACATGTCATGAAATCATGACAGTTTTCCTTGCTTGTGCCTCTCTCTTCGAACATGTCACGAAATCATGATAGTTTTCTTTGCTCTTTCTCTCTCTTCCAACATGTCATGAAATCGCAATAGTTTTCCTTACGCTTTCTCTCTCTTCCAACATGTCGTGAAATCATGACAGTTTTTCTTGTGCTTTCTAAACATGTCACGATATCACGACAGTTTTCCTTGCACTTTCTAAACATGTCACGATATCGTGATAGTTTTCCTTGCACTGGCCAAACATGTCGCGATATCGCGACAGTTTTCTTACTTGTCTTTTTCTTTGATCTTTTGAATGTGGGCCACTTCGGTCTTCTTGGAAATTCATTGTACATGCTTTGACTGACCTCTGAACTCCTGTCCACTACATCAACCGATCTCTCTAATGACCTCTGCACTCCTGTCCATTGCATCAACCGATCCTCTATCTATGTTGACAACAATGACAATACTTTGGCTGCACCTTGCTCATCAATGAACTCCTGTCCATTATACTTTGGCTGCACCTTGCTCATCAATGAACTCCTATCCATTGCACTTCAACTAATCAACTTGACTGTGTTGACAACAATGAACCCAATACTTTGTTGAACTCCTGTCCATTGCATCAACCGATCCTCTGTCTGTGTTGACAACAATGACAATACTTTGGTTGCACCTTGCTCATCAATCTCCCCCTTTGGAATTGTTGGCAACACACGTAATTGTGTGCAATTACCTATAATTCTTCTCCCCCTTTGACAATAATACCAAAGGGCGGTTGCAAAACTCCCCCTGAGTCCATGCACAACATTCTCAGGCAAAAATTATTACAGTTAGCAAAAAGCATAAACATGAGCAATATGATAAACAGATGCATAAATGCTCCCCTTGAGAATTTGATCCCGATGGCTAGTCAATTCTTAGTCTATTCTTGGGAATATGTGACCACTTCATTTCACTATTTGACAACATCATGATAAGCATAATAGGCATCAACAATATCAATAATGTGAGTAGCAGCAATAACCAATGAATGACATCATCACTGTCAACTTCACCAATATAATATGTGTAAGAACATGGCTGGACTACTGTCTTTTGAGTACCAACCCTCTGTTGCTCTGCAATCTCAAACTTGTCCACTATTAGTGAAGGCATACACTGATTGTATATATCCAACTGTTTGTTCTGCAATGCTGGCAGCATCTGCAAATGCATCTTGGATATTCTCAACAAGCTTGAACCTAATGTCAGTTGTTTGTCTCTCTCTTCAGTGAGAGTCTAGCAGGCTACCTCAATCCACTTTCAACTCTGTGTAAGCATCAAATACTGTACTGTAGCACAACCAAATTCCTTTTTATATTTACAACCTGATCTGAGTTTTCTACAGTTACTGCAGATCACACCTTACTTTCAACTATGCAAATCAGGAGAAGACATTTTGTCAAACACTTTATGGCCAACCATAGTGCACCTTACTCAACCTCATACTTCTTAACCTTGGATTGGCATTTTATCAACAGTTAAAATGAAACTATCTATGAATTAACTATATTCACCAAGGCATCATGAAAGATCTAACAATCTTCACATCAAAGTGTAGAACAAATACACGCTGCTTTTATCGAAGCACAAGTACGTAGCTAGGGCATGCACGCATTCTTTCATTAAACCAAAAAATCTGAACTGTTATGATCCATAATTTTGAACAGTGGCAGAAGAATCATCAACAGTACAACAATGACAAATATCAAAACTACCAAGGGTGCCAGCTCTCAATTTAATCACAACCCTTCACGGTACTTCCACAGTCCACTACATAAACCAAAAAAAAACTTTGACAACTATACAACAATTTCTCGACTACTGGTCTTTCATCCTCAGATACCCAGACAAATACATAGGAGCATTAAAATAAAACTTTAATATTGCTCCCCCTGAGGATGTGCCACCTGGAGTTGCTTAGAGCAATGGCGGAGTAGCCTCCTTCAGTCCAAGGAGACACGATTTCCTTTCTTCTGCCTTTCTCCAGACTTTCCTGAACTTGGGCTTGAGTTTTTCAATTACTTCCCTATTTTGCCCCTGTTCGTGAACTTGAACATTTCTCTTGCGGGGTTGTCTCTTGTGCATTCTTGATGGATGATTATTTTCTTTTCTTTTATGCACATGATATGTTCCCTGTCTGTGTTGCCCTCTTTGTGTTTGATGAAATCTAGGGTTTTGCCTTAGATTAGATACATAAGTGCTTGGACAAAACCTTGCTATGTGCCCATGGCCATTACATTTAAAACATTGCACAGGGTGTTCACTCAAGAAAGCAGATGTGTTTTTATCAGCATAACTTTTTGATCTATTGTTCAGTCCACAATAAATTGCCTTGTGACCATAGCAGTTGCATTTAGAACAATAGCCATTAAAAGCATTATTATTAAAAGAGTGAGAGTGAGAGAACCTCTTTTGCTGTGGTTGCTTTGTTGTAGATCTTCTTTGATATTTTCTTCCTTTTGAAGATTCAACTTCAGACTTTTCTTGCTTCGATCCTTCAACAGTGGACTTCTTCTTTTCTGTACTTTTGGAAGATGACGGTTGTTCAGCTTCATATCCAAGACCAGACTTATCCATGGAGCTTCTTTGTTGCTTTCTCATTTTATCTAGTAATTCAGTGCTCTTCTCATATTTGAGATTTATGTTGGCCTCTTCTAGTTGTTTCTTCAATGAAACAATCTCTTCTTCTTGTTGGCAGCAAATAGTCTCTTTCTCATTGATTTGAGACCTGAGAATATCTTCAATCCTTTTGTATTGTTCTACTTGTAGCTTTAGATCAACAATAACTTTGTTAGATTCCTCTTCACTTGTGCTGCATACATCATCCTCATCATCCAGGTGTGTCTTCAAGGCTTCTTCTAATTTCTTGGCCTTTTGAACTTGTAGGAAGAGATCTTCAATCTCATCCCCATATTCTTCTAACTTCTTGGACATTCTTTTGTTCTTTTTCTTTTCTATACTCAACTCTTCAAGTGCAGAGATCAACTCTCCTTCAAGATCTACTTCAGCCTCATAGATTTCATCACATACTTCAGAGTTCACTCCTTCTACCTTTTCTAGTTCAATTTTCTCTTCCACAGGAACTGAAACTGACTGAGATGCCTTATTGGAGGAGGATCTATTCTTCTTACCCATTGTGTACTAATCCAAGATCAACCTTGACTGATTTAGCTCGAAACGGGAAACTTGGCTCTGATACCAATTGTTAGTCTTACAATGGCACTGAGAGGGGGGGGTGAATCAGTGTAGCTATTTAAATTTCAAATCTACAACTCTTAAATCTGAAACAATGAAAGCTTAAAACCAGAAATAGCAAGTATCACAAGAGAGCATCACATAACACAAGATGTAACGAGGTTCACCAGTTTTGGCTACTCCTCAAAAATAGATTGCTTGGACTCCCATCCAAATCCAGCCTTTGCAAAGCACCAACTTTACAATCAATTTACCAACACCCACTGGAAGGAGCACCAACCCCTAATTTACCAGCACCAACTGGAAGGAGCACCAACCCCTGATTCCAAGCACCAACTTGGATTTCTATTTTGAATCTTAGATTGACATAAATATGCCTTCACTTTTACAAGACCCTCACTGGTCTATTGCTCATCCAACCTCTCTTTCAATTTAGGAAACACATATTCCTTCTATGCACTTGCTACCGCACTCTCTCAGTTGTGCTCTATCAGCTACGCTCTTTCTTCATCGCTCTTCTCTCAGCAGTGCTCTATCTCCACACAATTTTTCTCTTTGGCTACACACCTTTTTCTCTACCTACATAGAGCTCAACCTAACGGATCACTCTTACCACTCTGCTTACTATGCTCTGATAGTCTTCTCTATGCTCTGACAGCCTTCTCTATGCTCTGACAACCTTCTCTGCTTGCTTACGGCTCTAACAACCTTATCTACTCATTTACGGCTCTCTGACAGCCTTCTCTGCTCATTTCGGTGCTCTAACATTCTTATCTGCTCTCTTACACAGTTCAGAGCTCAACCCTAACCCTAATTCTTAACTTACCATATATGAAACATACACATTCTTACGGCTCTCTTCAACAACCTTTTCTCAGCACATATATTATTTTATCAGTGGCACCTTCCCTCTTTATGGCGGCACACTATTCAATTCTGAGCGGCTCTTTTTCTTCTACATGCAACTACCATTTTAAAACAATATTTTTCATTTTGAAACCCTAAGTCTTCTATATCTTCCATTATCCTGCATGCAGCCTATTCATAGCTACTCCTGTAAGTAACTCCTTTCTGACCCAATATTCTTACATGCAACCTATTAATAGTTATGGCTCTTTGAAATGACTCTCTGTCTATCTCTTGGTTTTTGTCTGATGACTTTTAGTAACCATCACTGCATGATATTTCTCTATTACGGTTCCTGTAACTGCAGTAATGACTTCTATTCACTATTCTTATTTAACTGCATGATTTCTATCTGTAACTGCACCTGTAACTGTTGTACTAACTTTAGTTAACTCTTCTTATTTTGGCTACATGAATGTATTCTATAACTACCCCTTTTACTATCGTACTGTCTGTAGTTCACTATTACATTTCTTTGTTTTGGCTGAGTTCTCTTCTTAGCTCACGCCAAGGTGACCTGTCGCGAAATCATGACACTTCTACCCCTTTGACTTTTTCTTGTCGTTTGACCATGAAAACATGACATGTGCTATGATATCATGACACTTTCCACCTCCTTGTCCTCTTCTTAGCTTGCACCCACGAAGACACACATGTCACGATATCATGACACTTTTCCCTTTGTACACTCTACTTGGCTTGCACCAGCGAAAAAATGACATGTCACGAAATCGTGACACTTTTTGCTTCTTTGCACTCTTCTCGGCATGCACCAGCGAAAACATGACATGTCACGAAATCATGACACTTTTTGCTTCTTTGCACTCTTCTTGGCATGCACCTGAAAACATGACATGTCACGAAATCGTGACACTTTTGCTACCTTGTGCCTTTCTCTGCCTTTCACCCATGAAAATGAAACATGTCACGAAATCGTGACACTTTCGCTACCTTGTGCCTTTATCTGCCTTTCACCCCTGAAAATGGAACATGTCACGAAATCGTGACACTTTCGCTTCCTTATCTCTCTCTTCTCTTCAGGTCGCGAAAACCCGACATGTCATGATATCGTGACACTTTTTCTCCTTAGCGCTTTTCTTCTCTTCGGGTCACGAAAACCGACATGTCGCAATATCGTGACATTTTTTCTCCTTAGTGCTTCCTCTTGCAAATTGTCACGAAATCGTGACACTTTTCTTTGCAAGCTCTTTCTTTCGAACATGTCGCAAAATCGTGACACTTTTTCATCCGTACACTCTCTTGCAAATTGTCACAAAATCATGACACTTTTCCTTGCGAGCTCTTTCTCTCGAACATGTCATGAAATCGTGACACATTTTCTTTCTCTTCCTTCCTCTTCCAATTGTCGCGAAATCGTACACTTTTCTCTCTCCTCATTTCTTCCAAACATGTCGCAAATCGTGACACTTTTTCTCTTTCCTTTTCTTCCTCGGAACATGTCACGAAATCGCGACATTTTCTTTCTCTCCTCCTTCTCTTCCAACATGTCGCGAAATCGTGACAGTTTTCCTTGCTTGCGCCTTCTCTCCGAACATGTCACGAAATCATGACAGTTTTCTTTGCTCTTTCTCTCTCTTCCAACATGTCGTGAAATCATGATATTTTTCTTGCTTGTGCCTTTTCTCCGAACATGTCACGAAATCGCAACAGTTTTCTTTGCTCTTTCTCTCTCTTCCAACATGTCGTGAAATCGTGACAGTTTTCCTTGCGCTTTCTCTCTCTTCCAACATGTCACGAAATCACGACAGTTTTCCTTGCGCTTTCTAAACATGTCATGATATCGTGATAGTTTTCCTTGCGCTTTCTAAACATGTCGTGATATCATGACAGTTTTCCTTGCGCTGGCCAAACATGTCGCGATATCGCGACAGTTTTCTTACTTGTCTTTTTCTTTGATCTTTTGAATATGGGCCACTTCTGTCTTCTTGGAAATTCATTGTACATGCTCTGTATGACCTCTGAACTCCTGTCCACTGCATCAACCGATCTCTCTAATGACCTCTGCACTCCTATCCATTGCATCAACCGATCCTCTGTCTGTGTTGACAACAATGACAATACTTTGGCTGCACCTTGCTCATCAATGAACTCCTGTCCATTATACTTTGGCTGCACCTTGCTCATCAATGAACTCCTATCCATTGCACTCAACTGATCAACCTGACTATGTTGACAACAATGACAATACTTTGGTTGCACTCCTATCCATTGCATCAACTGATCCTTTGTCTATGTTGACAACAATGACAATACTTTGGTTGCACCTTGCTCATTAGGATAGGACGAGCTTTGAAAAGGAGGGTGGGGAAGAAATCCGATCCAATTCAACAAGGCTAAATCCAATTGGGATTGGGTTAGCCAAATCATGTGGATTGCAGAGCGGGGTGAGTAATTCAATAGGATTCATATTGACCTAGCAGAAGGAAGGATGGCCTGGATGAATGGGTAGATGGAACTGTTGAATCTAAACCAATTTCGAGTCATGTTATCCCTATAATAATGGATGTGAAATTAATACGAGTGTAACACATATTTTTGTTTTTGTTTTTTTTTATTTTGAAATGTGTGTATTTTATTTTATTTATGTACATATGTTAGAATTCTTGGATGATGTGTGCAGCTCAAGGTGGATTACCAAGCGGGTCTGCCTTTTCTTGTGGAAGAAGTAAGCAGAATATGGGATTATGGATGGAGAACATTCGAAGGTAAAAATATTCTTGTTGGATGATGTGGAAAATGGATTGTGACTCCTCTTTGAAATCATAAGAAGTGTTTGACATAACTTCAAAATCTTCGTAACTTTCATCATCAGAATCAAAAATAGGATAGGAGAAGTTGATGGGGTCATCCTCGTCTGCTTCGTCAATGTAAAGTTTTTGAAGGGATTGTTCAAGCGAGGATGTTGAGGGTAATGGATGGATGGTGTGGTCTTCATAATTTAGGCTAAGATTTTTAAAGGCTTTTTCAAGAGAAGCGATGGAAGACAATGGGTTATAGCCTAAACTGGAATGATCATGGGCACCTCTATATGGGACCTCTAAGATATCATGCATCCCTTGCTCATGGCAATATAGACCTTGACCCTACCAATTAAACATGTTAAAATAGCAAGATGGAAACTCCTCCATATTAGGTATGATGGCACATCTAGGCTCTTTTGGTTCTTCGGGTGGGTTTGATTCAGTTGAGAAATCCAACCCTCCATAAACAAAGTTAATGCTATTTTGAGTTGCGCTCATGTCATAAAAAACACCTATGGATAAAGAATGGTCTCGGTAATGCCCAAAATCCTTGGCTATGGGAATGGCTAAGGGTGTGATGGTGATGTCTTTGACCACGTGTTCACCTATAATAGGATTAGTGATGTGGAATTTGACTTTGGATGATGTGGTTATTGATGATAACTCAGAGGGTTATGGGTTGGTTGTGGATGGTGGTGAATTAAATATTTCATAGTCTAAAAGTTCAACTTGTGAAACAACGGTTGACGGAGTGGGGTTGGATGGCGGTGTGGGATTATAAGGTGATAGATGGGGTAATGATGAAACAAAATAAGTGGTTGTAGAAGAAGGGATGGATGTGGTGGATGATGTGTTAATAGTAGACTGATTATGACCACATGTACAAGAATAAGTGGATGTTGGAAGAGGGGTTGTGATGGGTAGTTCCTCTAGGATGGGAGTCTTAGCAAAAGATGTGGATTAAGAGATGATGTGGATGGATTCTATGATGGTGCCAAGAATAAATGGGTGGAAGGTAACATGGAATCATAAATATTTGAAGTGAAATTACAATACTTAAAAGGTTCGACATCCACAGGGATGCAATGGACCTGTCCATCATGAACATATTTCAAGCATTGGTGGAGAATTGAAGGAAAACATTTCATTTCCCTCATCCAAGGTCTACCAAGGAGTATATTATACACCATGGCTCCTTCTAATATGTGAAACATTGTGTGCAACATTATGACCCCTACTTCTATGGGTAAAACAATAGTGCCAACTATGGTACACAAAGCATCGTTAAATGCTTTAAGGGTGAATGATGATTTAGAAATGTGGGATGGAGGTAATTTGAGGTGACTAAGGGTAGTGGTAGTAATGATATTGATGGATGAGATGGTATTTATTAGGACTCTTTTGAATGCTTTTCTGTATATATTAAGGTCATTATGTGTAATTGAGGGTCTACTGATTTTGAACTCATTGACTTTATCTCAAAGTCATAGAAGTGATTAATGGCTCCATACATGTCCTAAAACTCCCTACAAAGTTATTAAAGACATTAGAGTCTTGGGATTCTAACTCAATTGACTTGAGTATTTCCATTAAAAAATATCTATGCCTAGGGTATTGTTAGATAAGCTCATACACAGAAATCTTGGCTGACGCCATTTTCAAACTAGTGGTTAACCGGTTGGTTAAGGTTACCGCTAACCTTATTGGATGAAGGATGGGCTGATTGGATGGATTGGATAGATTGATTTGTGGATATGGATTTGGCAATGTTTGTATGGGGGGTGGATTTGAAGGTTGTTGAGTATTTTTTTGATTTTGTCATTACCCTCTAGTGATCACATGGACTAATCCTACAAAGTTTTGGTATTGTTGGACATGATTTACTTGGTTAGGAGGTGCATGTTAATTATTACCTCTTAGATTATGTTGGACCTCCCCATGGTTAGGTAGAGGTGTCTGATATATGCCCAAATTTTGGTTTTGTGGATCTAAGGAGTTATCCATGTTAATTGCCCCTAGGTCTATGAGGTCTTGCACTATGTTCTTGAAAACATGGCAAGAGTTAATATCATGCCCATTTTGCCTATGGCATGGGAAAATAAAGTGTTTTCTATAAATTTTAGGCCTTTTAGTGGGGTTTTCGGGCATGATTTTTGGTAGGGCTAATTTATTAGTCTCATACAACCTTCAAAATATGGATGAATACGACTCCGCTAAAGGAGTGTATTGAGGTTGGGATCGATTGTATTGGTAGCGGGTAGGCTATTCCATAGTTGGCACTATGTTTTGTATTGTTGGTGCTTGTGTTACTAATGGGATCGCATGATAGCTAATTTTTTGTTGCACTGGATTTTGAGCCACTACGGGCTAGCTAAGCACCACTTTATTGACTTGATTAGTTATGTTAGCCGTTGAGACTTGTGTTGATTTAGTTTGGCCGGATTGATTATTTCGATATTTTTCCTTATTTTGCCATTCCTTTTTCTTAGGTTTAATGAAATATTATTGGATTTTTATCTCCTCAATGACACTAGCCTGTGCTAAAGCTTCCTCAAATGTTCTATAAGTGTTTAGTTGTAGCATCCAAGAGATGGGTTTTAAGCAACTCTTGGTAAAAAGTTTTATAATTTCTTCCATTGGTAGGGAGAATGGAAAATTTGTTATGACTACTCTCCAACAATTTCCAAATTTGTATATAGGTTCATCATCCCATTGTTTCAAATAATATATGTACGATAATGATACCTTATTTCTAATATTAAGAGTGAACCATTCAAATGATAGGTACATTAATTGGTCAAAAGTATAAATACTATGTGTAGGCAATTGATTTTACCATTCTATGGCATCTCCCCCTAATGTTTGAGGAAATGTTCAGAGCGTAAGAGCATTATCATTGTTAATCCAAAAACATGCATGAAAAAATGAACATGCTCCTTGGGATCCTTAGTTCCTCTAAGCTTGTCAAATTTTGGTACCATAAAATATTTTAGATATTGTGGTGATGGTATCGAAGTGTGGATTGGTTGATGGATCAATTGGCTTAAGGTGATATTTTGGCTCGTTATTCCTGGTGAGTTTTGCATCAACTGATCAATTTGCTTTTGTATTACCTGGAATCTAAAATCTTCTTCTGGAATGTGAATACCTTGGATTATGTGGTTATTGGTTGATGTGTTGTATGGTAGATGTTGGAGTGTGACCAATATGGTATTGTGAAATGAGTTTGGTTGGTTATGGGGTGAATATTGATGGTTAAAATATGGTGACGATTGATGAAGAGGTTGGTGGAAGAATGGATTGTGTGGTTGGTTGTTAGCAATGGTAATTGGCATGGTTGATGTGTGGACCTATGGTGGATTTGGGATGGAGACTATTGAATATTTGGGAACCCATACTATATTTTGATTGGTGGGTGGAGGTTTATTTGGAACTGCTTGGATCATAGGTTTTATTTGAGTCGACTATTTTCCTTTTGTTAGTTGTGAAAGCAAATTATTTATGAGCCCTAATGTATCTGTGAGTTTCTAATTTGATAAGGTATCAAAGGATGTGGTTGTGGCTAGATGAGATGATGGAAGGATGGATGATGATGGATGCAAGGGCATGGGCATTGTAGCTAGGTGATACGATGGAGGGATGGATGATGATGGATGATGATGGATGAGAGGACATGGGCATGGAGCAAGTTGCATTTGATGTGATAACTTGTGAGGCAGCATTAACATACTCCTCATATAATGGGTTGGAATAGATGGATGTGGGTTAACTGTCTAGAACACTTAGATGTTGTTGTGGTTGAATCGTGGAAGAAGGTATACCATATTCGTAACCTAAATTATGGTATTCTTGGGTAAGGTGAGCGATAGCCAATTCAGGTTCTTCAAATCCCTCTTGTCTAAGGGGTTCTAAGACATAGTTGGAGGACTTGTAGATGGCCCTCACTTTGTCCATGTCTATGTGGCTGGTGGTTATTTCCACATTGTGTGGAAGATATCCTACTTAGGGTAGGTATGGATATGAAAATCCATATGAAGTAGTCTAAACCATGCTAGATAGGTTGGCTACCGAAGTAGCTGGAGGATGGGATATTTTTTCCATTAAACAATTTTGGTTTATTACTTTCTTTTGCTATCTCATTAGTACCATAAAGTATTTGAACCAAAATTTTAAAGCTTATCAAAATCACACAAATCGAAAACTTTTTTCAAAAATTAAAGTAAAGAAAACAATCAATCCCAGGTTTTACCATGTGTGGATTACCTCGTTCATTAATTATTTTATTTCATTAATGTGAGATTGTTTTTTTAGAATTGTAGGCTTGTGCATTTTGATGTAACTTAATCTTGGTTAAAGAAAAAAAAGGTAAAAAACTATGGCTAGTTGGGGCAATGAGATTCTTGTTGGTAATGACCTCCAACAAGATTTCTTGGGGGTAATCCTATGGTTTCTAGGGTAGATACTGGTGGATGGAAATAATTTTCACTGTCACCAAATCTCAAGCAATGGCTGTTGATGAAATCCAACCACTACTGTTAAAATGTGAATCGTGCAAGTGTGTGTGATTAATTTTATTAGATTTCTTGTTCTCTATGGTGTGCAAACAATATTAAATATTACTAAATTTACTAATCTAAATCAGAATCCAACACAAAGACACAAATTTCACCTAAAGAGTGCAGAGTACACCCTTAAAATCCCATGCCAACAAGTGATTAAAATCACAAGAGAAACTGGAGGGTTTGTCCACCTCTCTACCAAAGGGGCCAGCTTAGGGCAGGATTAATTTATGTGTCAAGGTGTTCTTCCTATTTATATATGTAAAATTTAAGTGATATTTAACTCTTAAATGCAAAATATAGGATGCTTTTCTATTTCATATGCACTCAAAATGCAAACAATCGCCTAGACCTACAATTTTAGACCAAGAAACGAATTTTGTGTAATTAAATGCACATAAACCCTAAATGTAATTTTCTAAGGATTATTTCCTAGTTTACTTAGTGTTAAGTTCTTTTTATAACCCAAAAACAACGAAAATCTGTAGAAAAATGCAGAATACATAAACTGCAAAATGACCAACTAGGGTTATGGGACTTACTTGGAAGCCTTAGCTCTGCTCCAAATCACTACCATGTGTAGCTGGGTTCTTATATAGGAACAACAGAGTGCCTACATAGGTGTGATAGAGCACCTATGTAAACTTTTAAAAGTGTAGCAAACTGCTACAAAAACCCTAGCAGCAAAATCAGTAACTTTGCACTTCTGAAAATCCTTGCAAAAGACAAACAAAATAAGTTAGCAAAGTAAATAAATTTAAATAATGAAACCCTTGTGCGGTCCCACTGTGATCACCATTTTTAGAGACAAGGAAATTACACTTAAACAATAAATAAATAAAATAACCTAAAGAAACACAAGATTGCACAAAAATATAAATTTATTTAAAATATAAGTGGAGCTACTAAACTTCTTTTGATACAATCTATACTCAATGAGTATTTGATACAAATATGTACAATATGCTAGGGTTATCCAAAGACCTAGCTACAATAATGAAGTGTATTCAAATGGTGTTTCTTTCTCCCAACAAGGTGAGTGGGCTTCAGGTATCCTTGTGTCTAGGCCACTCTGACTTCAATAGTCTTCTAATGCTCTTTTGATCGATGTTATCCAATATTACACAAACATCAAACAATAAAGTTATTAGTAAACAAGAGGATGGTTCCACAATGTGAACCCTCATAAATGAAAACAAAAACCCTAGATCTTATGTAAACTATATATGTAAAATACAATAACAATGAATGAT
Organism: Wollemia nobilis; assembly: GCA_028583015.1. Lineage (NCBI taxonomy): Eukaryota > Viridiplantae > Streptophyta > Pinopsida > Araucariales > Araucariaceae > Wollemia > Wollemia nobilis. The sequence goes on from JAQPPZ010017095.1 coordinate 9,683,619, forward strand.
AACCAAAATGTAGATTTACCTTGCTTGTTGTGATACCTTGCTTTGTTGTTGTAGATCTGATGGTAAATCATGTGTTGTATAAGACTCTGATTCATGCTTTGGTGATTGCATTTGGCTATGGTGGGTACTTGGAAATCTTTTGCAATGAGCTTCACGGGCTCTGGTGTGCACCTACAAAATGGCAATAAATGGTGAGGTCTAGCAAGCTTCTGTAGCGAGCTTTATAGACTCTGGCATGCACTTGCAGAATGATAAGCTTTTGTGAGCATCTGGCAAGCTTCTACAATGAGATTCGAAAGCTCAAGATGGCACCTGCAAGTAAGGGTAAATATATAGAAGTAGATCACGGGGGTGTGGAGGATGCGGTAGATGGGGTATGATGGAAGCAATGGAAAATGGCTGGGGAATGGATGCAGGGATAGCTAAAATAGTTGAAGTCCTATGGCCAACTAGGGCTTTGGATTTTTAGTGCTCTATCACTTTTTGCTTCGCTAGGGCTTCACTAATGATTTCTTTAGAATGCACACTCCAATATCAGGATTCTAGGGTTTGATCATTTGCAAATATCCTTACTTATAATCCAACCATAGGGTTTCTTAGGGTTTTAGCTCAATGCTTTAGATCATGTGGCTAAGATTAAATCAAATCCTAGGATAGAGATTGTACTTTAAGTGTGGCATGTATTAATGAAGATGGACGATGGATATTGGATTGGATCATATAGCTGTGGTCAATTAGGTTTATAAATACATATTTTATAATAAATATATTATAATATAACATAAAATATTATTTTAATAAAATAACATTAAATAATATTAAAAGAAGACCAATCGGGTTAGGAAATGGCGGGAAAGGTGGGATTGGGCCAAATAATTGGCAGGAAAGGTGGGATTGGGCCAAATAATTAGCGGGAAAGGTGTAATTGGGCCAGTAATTGGCGGTAAAGGTGTAATTGGGACAAATAATTAGTGGTAAAGGTGTATGGTGGACAAGTGGGTTGTGGTATGGTTAGTATGGAGTATTAATGGTTGTAATTAGGTGTCTATAGAATATATATTTTCTAAATAAAAATATCCTTCACCTATAAGGTTGAACCTCTTGTCTACTTTGAATGCATAGTATAGCTACCTACACCTATGAGATATAGGATTTGAACCAAGACATTAAATCCACATGATTTGTTTTAAATAAATGACAAATGTGGCATTAATGCTCCATGCTTTGAATTTTATCCAATGGAAGATTGATTGTTGACATAACTACCGTAGTGGGAAGGCCTACTATTTTAAAGTAGTTTACAACCTTTATTGTATCCAATCGATAAGGTCACATGAATACTTGGTTCCTATAAATAAATCCCAACCATTATATTCACACACCTACCATGAATATCCCTTATTACACTTTTATATTTATCACACATCCTTTAGGTGTCATCATTTGTGGTCTTATAAGCAACTATCTTGCAAAAAAATTTAGGGAACACCTCCCTAGGGAGGGATTCATACATATTCATTATAAATTTTGATTCCTTATTTAGATACAACATTTCTTAATAAATTACCTTGTAACACAATAAAAATAGAATTCTTTTGATTAAGGGAAGTACAAAGTTTTTTGAAGACCTTGAGATGACTAATGTGGACTTAATTCTTCCTTGAAAACACTATTAAATCATCTAGATAGACCATAATAATATTTATATATATTTAAATATATAATCCATTTACCTCTAGAAGGTATCACCAACATCAATTACCCCAAAAGGAATTGTTCTATAAGGAAAATCTCCCATGGAGTTATGAGAAGAAGGTAATTATCCTTTTTTCATGCTTTATTTAAAATTTCAAAATATACATAGAGCCTAATTTATCCATTAATTTTCTCATGAGCATAATTTTGGCAATCCACCTTCTTCTTAACCACTTCTTAAATTGTTGGGTTGAATATACACTTTTTAATGAAAGGGTTTAACATATTTCTTTAATGGGATCACATGACATAATTTTCCCAAAATTTTTATTTTATATCATCATATGACCAAATAAATATATTCTAATTTTTTTTAATAAAGAGATGTGCTTATGTCTTTCTTTGATTGTACAATATTTTCTTAGCAAGACATATTTAGGTTGTTCCTTTTTTCCAATATTTACCTATTCATAATGTTGAGTAGTGGGAAACCTACCTCTATTGGAATATTTGGTGCTTAAGATCATTGTATAGGTTAATTTTTTTGGATAATATAACATTATTTAGTACATGCTAATATACCATCATGGTACATCTTGTAAATATTATATTAAGGTTTTTTTAGATTAGTGTAAGTAAATATTTTATGTAATGTATAATGTGTAGGAAATGCACGTGTCATGTAAATGAGTGTGCAAGTGTAATATGTATAAATGTGCACAAGTATCTTATATGTAAGTGTGCACAAGTATACTTAATTAGAGTGTGCTATGTGAACATTCATGTACAAGTATGGATACAAGATAGAGTCATGTGTATGCAAGTGTCAATTAGAGAAACCAAGAGTCATGAGACTTGGAATAAGAAAAGGAAGAGTCAAATAACCAAAGAGTCACTCTACAATGGATATATATATTAATCCATAGAGGATATCTCAAAAATAGCGAACATAGTGAACAAGACGATTATAGTGAGCATTGTTATACTTATTATAATAAAGTTTATGATAGATTTGTAAGAGAAAGAGGAAGAAAAAAATTTACATACATTTGAGAAACTAATATTGTAAGTTGTGCTACATGCTTTGTACATGTATGAATTAAGCTATTATATTTATATTGTTTATTATTAATGAATATTAGTTTATTTATATTATAAAACTTGATTTACATATTAGTTGGATCATATTATTCATATTTACATTATTATATTTGATCCTATGGGTTTACATTAATATTCTGGCTTCAAAAGGTATTATTTATATCATATCCACAATCTAACCATTTGATATTGAGATAAACCAGGTTGATAAGTGCACCCAATGATTAAAAAATTTTGAGGGCTAAATAAATTACCCAAAGTTCAAAATAACTAGTAGAAAAGATTGTTGAAAATTTGTAGAAGAAATTAAAGAACAAGAATGAAGAGAATACGTAGGGTTTTTCCACAATTGAAGAACAACTAGTGAAGACTAGGACTTGCCTATGGTATTTCCTCTAGGTTGAAGAATAATGACTGAATACAAGGACTCATATTTAAGGTGAATCAAATTGAAGATAATTGAATTTTTAGGGAAATAGCCAACCTTGACATTGATAAAGTATTTTAGGCATAAAAATCCCTTGACATAATTGATTGGAGTTCTTAAGTGTGACCTAAGGTATTTTTGTAGCAAAAATTAGTCATAAAAACTATGAGAAGATTCCTAAAATAGATAAAGAAGACTTTCATATTCAAGTTTAAGAAGAAGGCAAAGAGCTTTCAACAAACAAGGATTGATTTAAGTTGTAAACTAGTATTGATTTAGGTATTTGAGAGAGGCCTTAACAAATATAGGTAGATCAAGGTTACCTATTATAGAATTTAATTTAGAATAGATGTGGTCCATGATATGATTTTAGATCTTTAAGGTAGACCTTGACATAGTGATTTTAGGTCTTGAAGATAGACCTTGACATAATGAATTCATGTCTTGAGGGAAAACCTTGACATAAAAAGTTTTCATGTCTTGAAGTGAGACCTTGATAGATATTAAAAAAAAAATAGAGGTTATCTATTTGGAATAGAGACCTTGATAAGAAATCAAGTCATTAGATATTGACCTTAACAATTGACTTAACATTAGCAGCCATATAAAAGTTTTAGTAAATAAGTTTTTCAGATATAGAGAAGATTTCACCTTATTTATATACCTTGATATAGAAATAAGTTGCAGGTTATTAATATTGACCTTCATAAGAGTCTCAAAAGAGATAAACAAATAGCATTTGATTTAAATAAATATATAAGATTTGATCTTAAGAAAATATCAAGATATACATATGATTTATTAATCTTGAAGTATGTGGGTTTAAGTTCTTAGCAACATGAGTAGTTGTTGGAAAGGACTAATAAAATCAAAGTCTAAGATATCCTAGGATCCAGAAGAAATTAAGACAAAGCTTAAAGATAACATTCAAAGTTTAGACGTAGATTAAGAACAACAATGACAACATTAATCTATTCCATGCAAAAATAATAAGCAATTTGACTTCAAAAAGTGTAGGTATAAAATAAGCCATTCATCTTTTTAGTGAGTACAGAAATAAGTGCAGCACTGCAATACAAAAATATTGAAGTATTATTATTAAATTTTTCAAGCTAGGTAGATGTATAAGTCTCCATCATTGAATGAAGGGCCAAAATTAGCATCAAGAAACCATAGCCAAGCAAGAGATGTCTTGCTATGTTATCACAACCTAACCTAAAAGGAAAAGAGAAGAGTGTAGTGGGTTATAATCCAATGTATTAATATAAAAGTATAGTGAATTAGAAGCAACAAGATAACAAGCAACCATTCTTGAAGCCAATAGAATAAAATATATCGAAATATTAAAGTTTTAGGATGTATCCAAAGATCAAAGTTTTAGGGTCAACAAGTAGAAGTGTTTCAGAGTGCAAGTACAAAGCATAAATTTCATGGTGCAACTCAATATGTAATATATTAAGATGTAACAAGAAGAGTGTACCCATTTTGTCTATGTCAATATGAAATCTTGAGGAAGAAGCATCATCACCATTGTATTCCTATGTACTGGTTGACTTGAAAGTAAAGCAAAGAATTAGCTTGAGTATGTACGTAAGTAAACACGAATAAATGCAATTAATACTTAGTTAAGTCTGTGCCATCAATAGAAGCCACAGTTGTAAAATGATAAGCACCTACACCATTTTTGGATGCCATAGTTGTAGAAGATGAACCACCATAGTTGCAGAAGACAAAGTGCCATTTAAAGCATCATTGGTGTAGTAGGAGTAGCACCATAACAAGTGTTGTCATTGTAATATGAGAAGCATTGTTCTAAGCTCTAAAGAATCTAAAGCACCAAGGAGGAGAGTCATAGTTATGATAAACTCGAAGAGACAACCAAGGAAAGAGGAACTACTAGTGCATAAGATAATAGCACCAAAATTAATATGGATGTTATTTAAACATCTTTCATAATACCAAGGAAATGAGTGAATAGTCCTAGGGAGGCTAAATTCTCTTAGTTAACCACATGGAAAGGAAATATCAATGAACATTGAGATACTCAATGTTATTTCTACCTAGAATAGAACTATCAAAAGCATTGCACTACAAGTGAACGTTGGAAAATTAAATGTCTTGCCTACTCAAATAGGAACATCCATCATAAGGTGCATTAAAATTAAGAGGTTAAATCAAAGCCTATCCACACACTTGAGGAATCAATATAGAAGGCATTCACAAAGTTGAAGACAATCAAGGTACACATTTGACATTCTTGGAAGGTAATAATATTTAGGGTTTCCAACTTAATTATTTAGGAGATATAAGGTTGGGTAAAATATTTAATGCTTTATTAAGTTTAATGGTTTTTATTAATTATTAAGGAGAGTTAAGGTTGGATTTTCAATTTAATTTTGTATTAGTTGTTTGGAGTGATAAGTAGGAATTTTAAAGTTTGCTTTATTAATCAGATTTTTAGATTTACTTTACTATTTCTTGAATTAATAGACTATGTACAAAGTTAATTAAGTTGGGAGTTAAAATATATTCAACATCAAATATATGAGCAATTAATTTTGTAAAACTTTTATTTTCATCATTTTCTAACATATTGGAGATAAGGTTTTCTATATTATAGGTTTTATAATTTAGAAATTTGAAATTTATTTATAACCTAGGGATACATAAGGTACACTACATCAAAGGTCATATGATCACTACTATGTCAAACAACAAGTTATTTCTTTCTGATTATCAACTTTTGAAAGGACCAAATTATGATTCATGGAAAAATAAAGTGAAATCAATTTTAATAGTAGAAACATTTTGGGACATAGTTAGTGATGCAAAAACAAAACCTACTAAAGATAGATAAATTAAAAAGTATGAATATGGTTAAGCGAAAGTACTTATGATAATAACATTTTCAATTCTTGAAGAAATTCAACCTTGTTCAAGTACAACAAATACTTCTATAGAAGCTTTGAATACATTAGATAAAATATTTTAAGAAAATAAAAACTATTATCATCAATATTCAATGTTAGTTATATTCCTTAAAATTTAATATTGGTGAAAGTATTGAACTATTTATTAGAAATATAATAGATATCAAGGCAAAGCTTTTAACTCTAGGAGAAAAATAGAAGATAAATTTCTTATTCAATTGACTTTGAGAGATCTTCTAGAAAATTACAAACATCTAGTTACATATTTACAAGTCCTAATAAAAGATACTTCATTTGATGAGTTAGTCAACATTATACAAGAATATAAATTAGAAAACACTACCAAATATGAAATAACTAACAATACCTTAGTATCAAAAGATAATTCACAAGATAATATTGCTTCAACATCAAGAGATAGATTCAAATAGAATAATAGATATTATAAAGTATGTATGAAATGTGATAGATCACAAATTTATATGGATATAATCCAAGGAATTGATCTCAAGAAAATCAAATAAATCAAAATTATCAACCAAATAGGCTAGTGTAGTATAGACAATATCAAACACAATACAATCCACAACGACAACAATTTAAACATCAATATCTTCCTCAACATTATATTATCAACCTCAGTTACAATATAGATAGGAAAATAAAAAAAAGACATCTAGCCAAAGAAATTCATGAAATTCAAGAGTTAGAAGAAAATGATATTAGAGCTCCTTTAGCAAAATTGATCATCAATGAAGATAGATTTATTTTACATAGTTTAAAAGGTACTATTATTACAATTGATCAAGATACAAAAGGATAACATGATAAGAAAAAGTAAAAAAATAATAATTTGAAGAGGCATAAGAAGAAGATCAAGAAAATTTAGAATAAGGTAAAAAAGAGAACAGAGCAATTTTAGGTCTCAAGATCACTTGAAGGATGAAGACTATGATTGAATACTAAATCCTTCAATAACAAAATAACGTAATGCAAGACGTGTTGGAGAAATTTATATTATTTGGTACATGCTAATACGCCCTCATGCTACATCTTGTAAATATTATATTAGGGTTAAGTCTTAGATTAGAGTGTGAGTAAGTATTTTATGCAATGTAATAATGTACAAGAAATGTACAAGTATCATATACATGAGTGTGCAAGTGTAATGTGTGTACATATGCATAAGTTTATTATATGTAAGTTTGGATAAGTATCCTTAGATTAGAGTGTAACATGTATAATGTGTCATGTGTAATGTGTAATGTGTAATGTGTGCACAACAATTTGAGCAAAAATCCCCATTTTGTAAGTATAAGAGTTATGTGGTTCATGATAAAAAATTAATTTAGGGCTTTGCAGATCCTGAATGAAAATATTAGGTAGTGGTTCTTGTGGAAGTTAGTATTAAGAGTGCCCTGGGTCTCCCAAGAATTCACCATGGCCTGGATTATCTCAATCCTAGGCAATCGATGAGGTGGCATATCCCTACTAAGTGCTGGCTCAAGTTTAATTTATATGGAGTCTCGAAAGGTAACCCGGGAATCGTTGGCACTAAGGAAGTAATTAGAAATGGTAGTGGAGAAATCATTGTGGTGTTTTTTGAAAACATATTCCTTAAAACCTCCCATGTTGTTGAGGCAAGAGTGGTCTTCCTTAGAATAAATTTATTGGTTGAACTTAAGGTTGAATGTTTCATGGTGGAAGGGGATTCACTGAGCATAGTAAATCTCCTTAAGTCTTCATCTACTTTGAACTCGAACATCCATAATTTAATTATTGATGTAAGAAGGTCCCTTGGGTGTTTCTCGTAAGTTCAAATCTCACACATTTTTAGGGAAGGTAATGAACTAGAAGATAAGATGGCCAATTACGATGCTACCTACCCTAGATTTTTGGTTTAGAAGGAAAAATTCCTGATAGATCTAGAAAATCTTCCTAAATGATGGGTTTATTTATTGGTTATCAGCGATCAAATTCTCTTTCAGCTTGGTGGAGCAGGTGCATTTACTCAAGGTAGTGGATGTTTCTCACTGGGCCTTTATTGTGAGCCATGGATATTTCAAATTTTAAATTAATAAGTATTTGTGGACCTCCCAAACCTTTTGGTTTCAGTAGCATGGTTGAAATATTCTTTAGTGATAGTCCGAAGGCCTGTGATAGGTTGAATTTTGGTGCTCTCCTATTGGATTTGGTGTTTCTTCTTCTTGTTCTCTGGATCATTGGAACCTTGATGACCTCTCATTGTGGTATTTTGACACTACTTTTATACGCCCCACCCCTGGTCTCTTCTCAGGACTTTTTTGAATTTTGATTTTAATTAGATGGATCTAGGTATCCTGCCTCATAGCACCCTCATTATCATCTATGGGTAGAAGTATTCCATGGTAAAAGGGATGGATCTTGGGTATCATATTTTAGTAAATTGGTATAAATGTGGTAATTCACTCATAAGGCTTGGGATATGGATTAATTCCCTATTCATACATAGAGACTAGATTTTATAGTATGTGGGCCTTCCTCTTTGTGCAGATGCATAGTTGGTATTATGTTTTCCCTATGAGTAGGTCCAAGATGATTGGTGCTAAAGCTAAATTTCTAAAGTTGCATTTGGAGTCCTCTAAGATGATTGTTGATGAGGAAGTAAAATTGATTTTGAAGGATGGAGGCCTTCTAGAATGTATTCTAAAATTTCATGGACATAATTTAATTCCCTCCAAGTGGATGGACCATTCCTATAAGGAAGGTTGGGTGAAAGTGGGATATTTAGAATTTGAAATCTATCTAAAGTTGATTAGTAAATCTACTAGCCTTTCTTTGGATAATGTCTGCTACAAGAAGAAAAATTCCCTCCTCCATGAGATAATTCTTTTATAGGATGAAAATGAGTATCTCCCAAGAGAGAAAAATGGGTTCAGGGCCAAGTCCCTCACCCTTCCTTGGGATAGAATTCTCCATGTCATAATGGATTATTTTACTCTTGATTCTTCTAGTGATGTTATTTGTAGTTACCATGCTTTGTTTCTTAATAATATTCATAGGAAGCAATGGATGAATGTGCCTAGGTGACTATTTCATTCCATGGAAACCTCCATAACTAAAATGTAGTGTGGAAGAGGTTTGGATCCCATCCATCAGGGTCTAACATTTGTTATCCTGGAGTACTTTACAAAAGAGAAAGGTTTGATGGCAACAAAGGTCATAAATTCAATCGAGTATGCTTGTTGTAGTGTTGTCCCTTTTTCATTAGCAACAAAGGTTTTGATAATGAATATATTTGAGTTATATTTGTGAGATATTGTTGTTATTCCAATATTTTGAATTATTGTTATCTTGTATGACATTTATCTAATTTGTACTTGATCATAGATAAAGAGTTTTGCGAGCTAAATTAGTTGGAAAGGAAATAATAGTATTAAAGCCACTATATGGTCATATTGAGTGGAGATCAAAGAAGAATATAATAATTTTTGTTATTTTTTGAAGAGATAATATTGATTGCAAAAAAATGTTTGACTACTTTGAGAATATTTAATAAGAGAAGAGAATAACACCTATAAATGAAACATTGAGAATCAAAGGAAAAGAGAGAGACAATGTCTAAAAAGTATAGTAATTTTGTATCAGTATTTCATATATATTTAATATAGTAATTTGAATATTTAGTAACAAATTAAGGTGAAGATAATTTACATACATGAAGCTTAAGTGCCGATAGAATATGAGAAAACATGTATAATTTAAAAGTTAATTATTCTTTTGGAGAGTTAGTTGAGTGCAATATCATACTTTGGCTTAATAAGATGTTTTTTTTTTTAAAGCAAAAAAACCCTTGCGAGGCTGCCTTGGTCTAAGAGACCATGAATAGGGGGATATACACTGTCAAAGTCACCTGGGAGTCGCACCCGACCCTGCCCGCACCAGCATTATCAACTGGATTTTCGATACCCAATTCAGCTTTTTGGTAGGGTGGAGATTTGAACCTGGGACCTCCCTTGGAGGATTGCCCTCTCCTCTCCAAATCATCTACAAAACCTGGGTGGCTTAATAAGATGTTTTACCAAGTGGTAACTATGGTAAATACATCTTTCACAATATTTGAGACATGTTTGAATTTTTCTTAAAGTTGATAGAAGGTGAACTTCTTAAAATTTTAAAGGGACGATATTTTTAAAAAATGCAATGAAGCCTCGATTTGTGATGAATTTGAAAGCAATTAAAAACCCCACTATATTTAAAATTAAATCCTATTTATTGTGAAGTATTGCATCCTCCACTGGTAGAACTAGAAGTAAATTGAATATGTAGAAAGTTGTATTAAGAAAGGAAGATAATTTTAGGAAAAATCAAATGAAGCACAATAAATACTATCTAGTCTATTGAAGGGAATTAAGCATGGGATTTATAAGGGATATTTAATTAATTGATAAAAAATTCTAGTGGAAGGTGGTACACAGGTGAACCCCATAGCTTTTGATGCTCACTTGTCAACAAACTAGTGGACAACTATCAACTAAGTTACCTAAAAATGGGATGACACTTTCTTGAGAAAAAGAATGCTAAAAGCAATATATTTAATCTTAGTGAACAATAGAAACATTTATTCTTGAAATGTTTAAATTCCAAAGTTTATTCCAAAAACTTTTTATTGATATAATTCTTGAGTTTTTTATTTCAATGTTTGTTAGTAAAGTAGATATAATAGTCTATTTTTTTAAATAATTTTGTGGAAGGAATTATTAATGAAATAGATATAATGAAGGAATAATTAGTAAAATGAGACGTTACAGTCTCAAAAAAGAGAATTCAAATAGACATTGCAATTTAGATGATGTGAAATAATAAGGTAGAATGTGGGCAAAGGCATTACACATTTAGAGGTAATACTAATTCTTCTTATATTAAAATAATTACAATAAATAAATATTGTGAATAGTAAATTTTCATGATAAGTTCCTAAGCAATAGGTTTTAGTTACCATGAAATTTTTCTCAAATATGTTCCTTTGCTGATAAATATTAATGTGAGATATTAACGGGAAGGAAAAATGATTTATCTTTAAAGAAAACTGCTATTAAAAAGTGTTGCAAGAATATTAAAGACCAATAATAATAATAGGGTGTGTTTAATAGTTTAACCTTATGAAAAAGTACAAGAAGAGTAAATTTATTTTTTATTCCATATTTTCAACCTATAAAGTTATTTGAAATAAAGGTATTTTTTATTCCATAATCTGGATCATGCTTTATCAATCCAACAAGTCATCTCCTATGCTACCTTTTTTGTAGGCAACTCTAAATTAGAGGCCAGTATATATTTTGAAAAGAAATTACATTGACAATCTATACTGTATGGTAGAACATAAAAACAATAGTTGTAATTTTAAAAAGGAATAGAAAACGTTTTTGGCATGATTTAGAAGTGTGAACTCAATAGGTTGTCCAACATTGTAATATTTTTTAAGATACTTAGATAAATGAGGGTTCTTTAATCAAATATGACACTCTACAGGTGAAGAAGGAGAATACTTTAGTCACAACATAAATGTTTGAAGCAATAGGAATGAAAGGATAAACCTAAAAATGTAGTGCCTAAATAAAAAAATACTTAGTAGAAGATGTTTGAGGAATAACTAGATACTCATAAAGTTTCCAAGACATTCTAAAATCTAGATACGTGATATAGGTAGTGAAAATAAAGGTATTTTTTTTATAAATTATAACGTCTTATCTAGTGGATAGTTATTTAGGTAGATTTAGTTTAACTAGAGTTATAAGAGTTGGAGAAATAAGGATTAAAATCAAATTTGATTATTGAGAATCAAAATTGAAGGAAAATTAATTATCAAAAAATTAAAATTGAGAAATTAGGAATTATAAATAGATCATTGAAATTTTTGAATGATTGAATTTTGATTATTGATTATTTGATTGATTAATTTGTGGAATTTATATTAAAGATAGAGAGAGAGAGAGAGAGAGAGAGAGAGAGAGAAATGATCAATGAAGACAAATCTAAAGTTATTTTCTTTCATTGCTCTCCTAGATAGGAATCCAAGAGAGAGAGAGAGAGAGAGAGAGAGAGAGAGAGAGAGAGAGAGAGAGAAATGATCAATGAAGACAAATCTAAAGTTATTTTCTTTCATTGCTCTCCTAGATAGGAATCCAAAGAGAGAGAGAGAGAGAGAGAGAGAGAGAGAGAGAGAGAGAAATGATCAATGAAGACAAATCTAAAGTCATTTTCTTTCATTGCTCTCCCAGATAGGAATCCATGGTCTTGGATAAATTAAGATATAATAAGACCTCCCTTCCAATCACTTATTTAGGCATTCCTATCAATATTAAAATATAGAAAAAAATATTGGAATTGGTTGTTGGATAGAGTTAAGAAGAAAATTGGAAAGTGGACCAATAGGTGGCTTTCATTTGGGGGCATTACATTGGTAAAATCAATTATTTAAGCTATACCTATTTATGTTTCATTTGTTTTGAATATCCCAAAGGTTGTTCCTCGATAATTATATCAAATAAATCATCATTTCCTCTAGAGTGATACTAAGGAGAAAAGAAAATGGGTCTTGGTGAAATGGGATACTTTATGCCTTCCCAAGAATGGAAAGGCTTAAGTTTCTAGTCTGTTATTAATAAAAATAAGGCTTTAGTTGCTAAACTATATTGGAGGATTTTGCATAACCCCAATGCTCTTTGGGCCAATAATATTCATGTTAAATATGCTCAAAACAAAAGTCCTAAAGACCTTGTTCATTATCAATAACCTACCAAAGGTTCTCCTATTTTTGTGGTTCTTAAGAATAGTGAGTATCTTATTAAGAAAATGTTATTTTGGATAATTCATAATGGTCAACTGGAAAACATTTGGGTAGATTCTTGGGATGATCACCAACCTTTGATAACTTAGTTTCCTAATTGGAGGTCTTGGATGGAGGAGATTTATCTAGCTGTAGACACCAAAACAACACCAATCTGATCATGTGGATACAAGAACTGACCGAATTGGCATACATAGCCCCTAGGGCAGCCCCCAGAGGTTAAAAAGTGGTTCTAACCACTCTCAAAGTAGTTTTGGAATTTTAGAGGTCAATTTGGCACATTGCAAGCACCCTGGGGCAATTAGAATGTTATTCGCCCCACCTTGGGATGATTAGCAACAATCACTCTAGGGTGGGGCAAATAGCAGGTTTGATGGGAAAAAAGTCAAACCTTGACAAATGGCAACCCAGATACACCACTCAACTCCACCTTCAATTCATGGGAGTGTGAGTGATCATTTCAAAATCTCAAAGAGGTAGTCATGGAGCCCTTAATCAGGGAGGAATCTTCTCTCCCCTGACAAGGCATGATGGCCAAGTGGCACCCCTGCATGCACATTCAAAGTAGACCTTCAGGTCTATAAAATGGTGAGTCTTATCATGCTAAAAGGGAGAACCGAGCAAGAGAATTTGGAGAAATGGAGTACTACCGAATTATACCCTCACCCTCATTGTGATTCCTACATCCTTGATCTATCTTTTGGAAGGGAGGTTATCGGGTGAACATTACGAGCGCAATACGGACCCAAAATCTAAAAAATTGGCCACAATACCACACCCAATTTGCCAACACAACCCCCTAGGATGTTTTGGACCCATCCCAAGTGGATTGGTGTCAAAAACAAGCCCCAAATGATGGGTGTCCTGCCCTAGGGCGCCCCCCGCATTGCTGCAGTCCTAATCGCCCCACCCTGGAAAGATTAGAAATATATAGCATATTTCTTCACTATTTATTTTACATATTTTTTTTATGTCATTCCTATATGCTGCAGTTCAAATTTCAAAGCATTCTGACTTGTTTTGACTATGTTTTCATTGTTTTATGCTTTTACTAACATACATGGAGTGCCTTCAGATATAGGGTGATCAGGGTAGAACCAGCAAAATCCAACCTTTTGGGTCGTCTCAAAATGCCCCATTTTGCCTAAAACCAATTTTTAAGGTGTTTTGGAGCCCTATATATGGGACATTTGGGAGGTCACTTTCGAGCATTTTATGATAGTCCTTATCGTCCCACCCAGGAGCGATTAGAAATCTACAATAGATTTCTTGACTGTTATTTTTGTAGCGTGTTCATGATTATTTTTACATGTTTCTATGCAATTTTCATGCCATTCTAATATGTTTTGATTATTTTTTTAATTATTTCATGCATGCATTAACTGAAGGCCTTGGGGATTACACGTTTCCCTCCATCCGCATGTGCTATTAATCATTTAATGTTTCTCTGAACATAGTACCTTGACACCGAATGGGAATCAAGGAACTATATATGCATTCACATAAGTGGTGGTGACATTTGGCCTTCCCATTTCAAATGTGGGCATGTGGAAGATCCCGAAGGGAAGCGTACCATATGTTGGTGTAACAAAAATATATCTAACGCTTCGAGCCCCTAAAAATGGGGGAGAATTATTGTAACCTAATCACAATAAAAATTAATAAAAGAGGCTACACTTTAAATTTGCTTTATATCTCATTTTAGTTTGTTTGTTTTCCCTTTTCATGCACTTTAGTCCTTTCTTCATTCGTAGGATCTAGCGTTACATTTTATTTTGTTTGCATCGCACCTGGTATGCCATTACTTTTGTATCATTAGTGCTTTTAGTGGAAATCATGGTGGGACACTATCCCTTGATTTTGGGATCAAATTTTAGATCAAAATTTTGTGTTTTGTTTGTAGGTGTTAATCCTTCAAGCGCTGGACTGCTGCTCGTGCCACCCTATGACGAATACAAACTAGAATTCATGCCACCCCAGGATGAATAAGGCATTTGTTCCACCCTGTTATGAATACAAATCTGCTATTCATACCACCCTAGGACGATTAGCTCTCTATGCATTTTCTGAGTAGAAACTCAGAGGCATCCGGTTTGGGTAGAGAAGAGGTAGGTTTTCTGGACATCCTCTGTAATTTTTTGTCTCTATTTTTGTGATTTTTCTATTTTCTTTGCTTGCATGGAAAATTTTACTACATGTTTCCTTTATTTGCACAATTAAAAAGAACCACACACACCACGTGATAATATAAACATCAAGGAGTTGGTTGTAAAACCCCAACACTTGATCAAGACCAACGGTGGATTTCATCACCACCTTGGCTTGAATTTTTGCATACATAACCTTGATCGCTACTGTTGCTAGACGTAAACCTTGATGAAATATGACCAAGTGTATTTGGGGTGATTTCCAGCACATGAGGATAAGTCTTCTATGCTAGGTGTCAAAAATAGGGTGATTCCCCTTTCGTACCACCTATTTTCCACATATTGTTCTGCTCTCGCATACCAATAGTTTCCCTCACATAAGGGCGGGTATATTGAGAGGTTCAGTATAATGGACTGGCAGTGGTATATTGAAGGGGCAACCATTTTGGGAGATATAAGAGCCCTCATATTGCATATACAACAAAATTTTATTTACAAGGTTTTCACCACAAAATCAAAACACACTAAACCAGATCTAGGGCACACCTTTAATATATAAATGAGATAATCATTTCTTTGATTGTGTGGTCCCCATTTTTTTAGTGTAGCATAAATTTTTTTAAAGAAGATAAAAAACTACATATCTTGTAGAGAGACACCACCATGGTGTACCTCCGTAGCCAATCCCAATCATGGGTAGAAGCTGTGAAAAGTGTACAAGGGGGCACAAGTCACCTCCACTATAGCCCCAAGGACTTGGTCATACCACCTTGGTAGCCTAACCCACAAAATAGTCCACATCATACCATGACAGAATGGGACTATAGAGGCACCCCTTCGAGGGGCACGCCCATGCAACATAGACCCTTTTAGGAGGAGTCCATACATGTGGCACTCAACATAGATGGGGGGGCTCCCTTAGACACTCGTTATGAGTGGCCACCATGCGATGAATCACTAGAATAGCATAAGGTCCATAAGGAGGGGCCACATGATTATATCATTCCTCTTCTATCCCTCATTGCTATAAAAAACAATAGGCCAAATCCATAGTGCAAGGCTCTTTAGACTGGGCGAGCCAATTCTGCCCGCCCCTTACACATATATGAGAGGGAGCACAAGGAAGACCACTATATTCCTCAAGAGCAATACACAATGTGGGAGCAATGTGCCTCCGCACCTGCTATTTATCAGGATCACCTACTAAGGTCAGAGCCTCGGGTGAATGTCATTAACCTTGACAGAGGGAAGTGACCTATAGAGATATTGGATCACCATGATCGAGATAGATATGTAGGACAGGCATCTAAGCCTCCTAGACCTAAGACAATGAAACAAATCGACTTGGCATTTTCCAAACATGCCACCCACCAAACGCAAAACACATAGCTTGATCAAGATCAACAATAGTTAGAGCACATGTACCATCTTAGAAAAGAGCACATTCAACGTCAAACGAATGATTTGATCTAGAACACTATGCCTGAGAAGGTTCCAACCCCTCGCATGCATAGGATAGAACTGTATGAGAGGCACAAACCCCTGGTATGAGACAGGTCTCCATGACCTTATCAAGCGTTGCCTCTGAGACCTCATGGACTTGAGCAGGAGACCATTCCTAGAGCCAATGATGGATTCCTTCCTCAGAAAACCACCCATGTTTATATGTCACACACAAGAACTCCTCAAGAATCCTATGAGCAATTTGAGCAAGAAGAAGAGTGGGCTGAAATGCCCTACCAAGGCAGGGGGGCGCTATTCGGCTACCCCTCCATAGGCCTCAAGTTCCCCACAATTCACAATGGGAACAAACCAAGGAGGAAGAGATCAAATATTTCGATGCATACAAAGTGTTGCTAGAGCACTTAGAGTCTATGGATACCAAGACTTCTGGGCCCCAAAAGCCCACTTTATGCTAGCTACGCAGTCACCCTGTGCATCCTTCAGTGTCGGCACCCCCATACCCTGAACACTTCAAAATGCCTCAATTGGTGATTTTTAGAGGGGATGAGGATGCCCAAGAGCACGTGAAAATATTCTTGAGTCAATGCTTTTACATTTAGGACATTGATGCTTTGCTTCTAAGAACATTTATAACCATGTTCGCAGGACCTACATTAGATTGGTTTATGTAGTTGCCAAAGCATAGCATCAGCAATCTGGACCAGCTAGTGGATGCATTCCTTGAATGTTTCACCTTCAATACCAATAAGAAGGCATAATTAAGTGACCTAGCTAGCCTCAAGAAGTATGAGGAAGAGACCATGGTGGCTTATGGAAATTGGTGGAGGACATTGCTTTCAAAGCTACCTTACCTCCCTCCCATGGCTGACCTAACCCAAATGTTCTCAAAAAGTTGCCTAAGGTCTATCTCCATGCTATTGCAACTGTAGAAATATGCCACTCTCAAGGAAGCCCTAGCACAAGCCAGAATAATTAAGGAGATCAAGATACAGGATGGAGATATTGCCAAGCCACGCAAGAAATAGTGGATCAAAAATGTCAAAACTGGGTCCATGCAACCAAAACCTATTGCGGTCAATCATTTTGCCATAAACATGCCAAATCCTACACAGGAAACATAGCCCCCAAAGGCTAATTATAAAGCAGTTCCTCTTGATAGCTATGAGAAGGAAAATCATAGGCAAGAGCAAAATCAGTAGCATCACCCTAGGTGAAAATTCACACCCTTCATAGAGTCTAAAGATTCCCTGTTTGACCGCTTGTTTGTGGTAAACTTGATAAACCTGCCAAAAATTTGACCTGTAGACTCCAACGTGCCAAAACCCAAGGGCTATAGAGAAAACTTGTACTATAGTTTTCATCAGAAAAAGGGACATGACTTTTACGCATGTTGTAAGTTCAAAATCTTAGTGCAAGACCTAATAGACAACAAAACGCTAGTGGTGGATAATCCTGTAGCACCAAGCAACCAATAGATGGAGGTCTACAAATACCCTCTGCCTACCCATGATGCATAGGAAAAGACTCTACAAGTCAAGGAGGTGACACAAAACTGCCCCATGCAAGGGTATGTAGGGATGATAAGCATAGTAACACGAAACAAGAGATATCCAAGCACAGCTACGCCCGCTATAGGCACAGGAGAGGTTCCATCAACATCACAACCTCAACAACACACTACACAACCTCCCCTACCTAGACCAGTGGCCACAATTTAGACTAAACTTACCCCAAGTTTATGAACCATGTCAGCTAGGCTTTCCATATACGAGCTCATCCAACAATCACCGCCCCATTGGGAGGCTCTAATGGAGATACTTAAAGACATCGAGCTATAGCCCCATGAAGCAAACTCTTTCAACAACTTTGTGGGACATGTAAAATAATGTACGAAACCAGTTATCACCTTTAGAGAAGATAAACTAAAATTGGTAACTGGTGATATGGCAGATCCACCATTGTACATCATTGCATGGGTCAACAGGATCCCATTTGAGAGGGTATTGGTGGACACTAGCTCATCTAGCACTATAATCACAATAGCGGCATTGAAACACCTCAAGTTACCAGTATCTCATATTGTGGCCTCCACCTATACCCTTCAAGCATTCAATGATACGATATGCTTGACGGTTGACACAATTATCCTGCCCATCAAAGTGGGACAAAAGACTATTCCTATGTTGTGCCACATCCTAGAAGGTGATATGGCCTATAACATCTTACTGGGTCGGCCTTAGATCAGGGACATGAAGTGTGTCCCTTTGATAGCCCATCAATACCTAAAGTACACATATGAAGGGAAAGTGCATGTAGTCCCAGCAGACTTAGAGCCCTTCAAGTATTGCAATGTAGTGTATTTGTTGCCACAATCAACCCTCTCATCGACACATTTAGACTTTTAGTTGAATCCATACTAACAGGGTTTGATTCTGTATACATCCCATTGTTAAGTCCATCAAATCACCAATCGGGCCCATATTCATTATCTATTCCTTCACCAACGATGCCACCTATGGTGGCCACATCAAAGGACAACAAGAAGAATCCCTTGAAAGAGGCACCATCATTAGTCTCAACCATCTCTATCGAAGAGGTGCCCAATCGAATGGAAGACAATATGCCTGGTTCACCCAACATGGAGTGGACCCAGGAAGAAATCCCATTCCCTCCCCCTCAACCACCAACGATCATCGTTGAGATGGCCAATATGGGCTTGGAGGAGTATCTAGTGTGGAACATTGTAGCAACACCCGTGCTTGATTCCATGCAGGACATGAGGAGACCTTGCCTCCCCATTGGCACTATTTTCCCTTAGGATACCCACCAAACCAGATAATTTTTTTGTATGGGGGCCTCGACAATGGCATTGAACCTTACCTGCAAGAGGAAGAGGATGAAGAGCCTTTTGTCGAGAACATAAACTATCTGTCCAACCCAAAATTTGCTTTGAAATATCTTCACCAATGTAATTGGCATGGATATGGGTTGGGCAGATATGAACAAGGAGTGCGCATTCTTTGCCAACTAAGATATCAGATGCCATACGACAAATTAGGAGCAGGGTTCAACCACCCTCTTCCCCTTGACATCTTGGTAGATAACATGCAAGGCCTAGCGCTAGGCAACAAGGATGGGTTGGCATAAGATCCATATGCCAATCCTAACACAACATACACATTGGGGGATTATCTCCCATTGCTAACAACCAACCTTGTGGGCCTCAAAAATTTCTCCCCTTTGATCAAGAAAGGGGAAAGTTCAAGAACTTTCCTCCAAAAGGGATATAGACAAGGCCAAGAAAGATCTTCAGAAGATGATTCAGAGTATGAGGTAGCACCTTGGTACCCTTTCGATTCCGATAGCAATCACTCACAAGTGACACCCATAGATGACTATCAGGAGAACTACATGACAATGTTCCCATTCAATGCTCCAATCAAGCAAATGCCACCTCAAGAGAATCAGGTCCTCCCATAGAGAGTGGAACAACCCTTATGGGACCAAATAAACTTGCTCAAGCAAAATGAGCCTCACATGTCGCAAATAGTTGTCAAAGCCAATGAAGGCCTATGGATATCTAATAGCGATTATGAATAGGAGACTGAGATGGCATATCTCAACCACATGCGATAGCAACAATGATAATACCCCATGGAAATTGATGATATGTTTGAATAGCTAAACATGGGGCCAAGGCATAGGTGGCACCTAAACCAAGCATAGTTAGACAAAGTGTTGCACCCACCACTTCAGGCATACAGAGAGCACCTTCCACTCAAAGACCCTGTAGAGCCATTAGTGCCAAGGGTAGACCTTATCCTTTTATCTGCACATAGGTCTGATCCATTTGTACCAATACCCATAGAGCCAAATCCGAAGCACAAAGATCACCAAGGATGCTCGAGTCACCACTAGTGTGGTAATGGAAACCAAATTCACTTCATCAACATGATCTCCATTGACTTAACCACCCCCATCCACAATCTAGCTGATCTAGCATGACCATTGTATCTAAACCTAGATGCCATAGACTAGGATCGTGCTAACTCACCACCATCCCCATCAGAGTATTGGCCTTATGGTGAGATGCTTCATTTCACCCCAGGACCAACTTAAGATATCTAACACGCTGAAGAGGAACCTGATGTTCCAAACATAGATCTAAATTCAACAAATGAAACCACCTGATCCAGATTGAACCATCTCAGGATAGGTTCGCTCGAATCCATGATAGCTTGAATCATGCCAACTAGGGGTCCTTGTTCTCCACTATTCCCCTTGATATGAACACAATGCTATTTTTACAAGTTTATTCTTACTCAGCTTTTTCTAGGGAAAAACTTCAAGAGGGATTGGAAGTTCATACCATCAAGGTTTTTGATCAGCAGGATTGGTATACACCCATAATAGACTACGTCAAGCTAGGTAACCTCATGATTGGATTGATGCACATCATGAAAATATAATTCAAACATAAAGTGGAAAAACTTGTCTTGCTAGGAGACATTTTGTACCATCAGAGCTACGAAGGGATCCTCCTCCATTGCTTGGACTAGCAGGAGTCCACTTGGGCGATCACCAAAGCACATGATGGTACATGCGGTGGCCACTTCATCGGCATGGCCATCACAAAGCGCATCCTTCACATGGGATATTATTGGCCATATTTAGAGCGAGATTGTTGCGCATACATAAGGAAGTGCATGAAATGTCAACACCATGCTAATTTGACACACATATCTTCTCAGGCCTTACAGTCGATCCAATCGGTTTGGCCATTTTCACAGTGGGGCTTATATCTAATCAAAAATATCTCCCCTACATCATCAGGTCATCACACATTTATCATAACGGCCACAAAGTACTTCACCAAGTGGGTGGAAGCAATTTTGCTTACCTTTATGACTAGGACCCGCATTACGGAGTTTATTTTACATAACATAATATGTCATTTTGGTATTCCATCCAAGATCATCTTAGATAATGGGACGTCATTTAAGAACAAAGACGTGAATGCTTTAAAAACAAAGTACAAAATTTAGCATAATTTTTTGACACCTTATTATCTACAGGCAAATGGGCAAGTAGAGGCGTCAAACAAAACGCTAGTTTCCATCCTTAAAAATATGGTCACAAATAGTCATAAGGATTGGCACATTCAAATCCCACTTGCTCTTTGGGCTTATCACACTAGCATTCGAATGTCCACTAGGGTAACTCCATTTTCGCTGGTCATACCTCTCGAGTTAGAAATATCCTCCCTATGCATATCAATGTAAGAGTTCATCGATGATGACACTACATGGAAGGACTAGTAAGACCAGCTTAGGTTGCTCGATGAATGATGCATCAATGCTCTCGATCATTTACTTATCTATCAAGAGCGACTTAAGAAAGCATATAACATGAAAGTTCACCTGAGGGACTTTTCGTTTGGTGACTTGGTCTTAAAAGAGAACCAACAAAATTCTAACTTGTCGCTCCATTTAAGGGATAATTTCATGGCAAATTGGTTAGGTTCTTATGTCATCAACAATAAAATAGGACCTAGAACATATCGGGTCACCTCTCTTGAAGGAATCAAGGAACTAAAACCCTTGAACATCAGTCATTTGAGGCCATTCCACATTTAAAAGAGCCATCACCCACCCAAAAAGCTCCAAGGGTTCCCATAATTGCTTGGTCAACCTAAAATGCCCCAAAGGTATCTATCACCCCTTTGGTCAAACAAAAATCCCCAAGGATTCATGCAATCGCTTAGTCAACCTAAAATGCCCCAAATGTATCTATAATCCCTTTGGTCAAGACAAAATTCCTCGAGGATTATTGTAATTGCTTGGTCAACCTAAAACGCCCCATATGTATCCATAATCCCTGTGGTCAAACCAAAAGCTCCAAGGGTTCTTGCCACCGCTTGGTCACCCAAAAGCTCCAAGGATTCCCATAATTTCTTAGTCAACCTAAAATGCATCAAAGGTATCCATAAACCCTTTGGTCAAAAAAAAAGCTCCAAGGGTTCCCACAATCGCTTGGTCAAAAACAAATATTCAAGAACCAAAAAAAAAAAAAAAAACAAAGATAATAAAAAATAACAAAAAAATTGCATCTCACTTCCATGCATACCCTTAAAAATCAAAACACAAAAAAAATAAGCTGCATTAGGCATCACAAACATACATTACATATTTGTTGGTCATATAGGTCAAATGCACCATAGAATGTAATTACTCGGCAATTCCATCATTTTTCACACTTTTCCACTTTGTAAATAGTCTAGCCAAAATAAACGCCATCCACATTTTTCACCATATCATAACCAGTTGTCTTCTAATGTATTCCGGGCTTTCGTCATTCAGTTGTATTTAGATTTCTAGCCAAAAATTTTCCAAAGTCAGACAGATTTTTACAAAGGTAGAATTTTCCTTGGATCACAGCTTGTTACGTAACATGCCAACACAATTCAAAACACATAAAAATTCCCAAGTTATGTGAATGAAAGATGAAACCTGCATAGCAGGCTAGGTTACCATATGTGAAACGGTTATCTTGCTCATCCCCCTATGTGAATGACCCAAAGAATGCTGAGAGTTGGCAAAAGGACAAGCATCTTCCCTACCCAATTCCCCCAAAATAAACAATGGTTTTCACCACTATCAGAAATCCCAAAATTCTCAAAGGGTTGCAAACATCAAAAATTGCAAAAAGTCAAAGTACAAACTCCAAAGTTTGACATCAAAACCCACACAGTGCATACATCAAAAAGCACAAGAAAAAGTGATTCCCATCACTCAAAATTCAAAATCCCTTGCTCAACCAAAATAAAAATAAACAGTGATTTTTATCACTACATACGCGAGCAAGTATCCCAATAAAAATAAAGAAAAGAAGGGAGTCGAACTTGAATCCCTGGAACTCTCAGCATTCAAAAGGTCATGAGGTGATCCTCAATATAGGTTTGGTGGATAGCCTACTGGTCACTGGCGGTAAACCTCCTACATGATGATATATCTGTTGCATTAAAACTATGTACAAATCAATGTTTGCATGTGGATGAGCTAGCTTATGGTATCCTAGATTGCACCGCAGATTAATCTTACTAAATACAACAAAGGAGTTAGTGGAGCTAATTAGGTGATCCTCAGTACAAGTTTGGTTGACAACCTACTGGCATTGGCAGTATCTTGACAACTACCACATAAACAAATTCAATCGCACACACAAGGATGTGAAATAACTCGGTCAAACTCAAGTCTGATTCGTACCTTGTTCAAAAGTCTTATGAGATAAATGTACAATCTTGGCTAGTTAGTTAAACATCTGAATCTTAGAAAAACCTTAACTATATTATAAAACAAATGTTGTACATGTCATTACTTGCTTCACCATCAGAACATACAAAACACAAAATTTGCACATGCAAAGTCATTCCACAAAGAAATCACATAGTACAAAAAACTAGTAAGTCTTGTATAGTCCATGGTGCCACCACCTGCATACCAATAAATAATTCCATCCATTCCATATGCATACATTCATATAATTAGAAATAGTCACATTCATGATAACATATGCATACATCAATGTAAATAAATGTGCATAAAAGTAACAATAAATCATGACAAGTGTATAATAAAAAAGAAAGTCATATATATATATATATATATATATATCAGCAAAAATTCTTGTAGGCTACAATAAGTCGGTCCTCTGACCTCACAACAAAATAAAAAAAAATCAAAAACCCCAAGCCTAGGGAGTCGGCCACCATGATCACACAAGATCGATGTGACTAGAACTACCCGCAATGGTGTGGGTCCTATGGGACCTCTCAAGGTGGCTATTGTCAGCCCCCACATCATGCCCACTAGCGCAACCCTCACCCACCCACCTACGATGAGAGGAAGAAGACTGCTCAGTCTCACTATCTCTCGTTTGACGCGAAGATCCACCTCCAGTGAGCTCAGGTAACTATCCACCAAGGCAGATAATCTTAGCCTCCAACTCCACCCAGAACCGACCCCAAGCCACATCCCATCGATGGTATGTAGCCAATGCTTCATCCCATTATGCCAATTGATCTCACAAGCGATCCCTCTCAACGCTATGCTCCTCATACCATATCTGTAGTAGCTCGATCATCCACCTTCCCATGTGCACCCATGCTGCTCGATCATCCACCTTCCCATGTGCACCCATTGGAGCCACTCCCCAGCCTCAGGACAAAATGGACAGTCCCGATATGGCCGCCATAACACCTCTCCTAGAGCAAGATGTGAGAATTCATCATCATAGTGTCCCACAACACCTGCCCATCGCCAAATTTGCTCCTACTCCTTGGACCTCTGCCATATGGTAGCATAGCCAATATCCATGTCCACCATCTCTCCCTGAGTGGTCCAAGGCAACCCCTACGGTCGCTCCATAGCTATGTTCTACCATCCCCAGCACTGCAACAAGTAGTTACACCTAATCCTTTTCCACCTTCAATAGCGGACCTCGTACAACTTGTCATATAACTGTGCCAGTAGCATCTAACCCCACCTCATAATTAGTGGTTCTACCATTGAACACTCCACCAGTCTGAACACTACCTCAAGCAGGATCCAAGGGAACCTCACACCTAAGGATTCAAGAAGCAGCATGTTGGAGATGAGGGTCATAAGCAATGTATGCCTCACCCCCAACACGCCCTTCTCAAACCACCACCGCACCAAAATGCAGCCAATAAAGAAGTCCCCCTATGCCCTCTCCACCACCCCATCCACCCCCATCTCCACTGCATTCCCAAAGCACCGTGTCAGCACCATCGTTCGCTAATCCCGAGGAGTCATCCGAATGGGCAGCCCATCTATCAGAATCTATAGAACCCAATAAACGTCCTCCAAAGTCAGATATATAGATGGGAATATGTAGAATCCAATAAACATTCTCCATAAAATATCGTTGGCTGACGGTACTGACTCTTCGCCACATGCAAAACAAAACAACACAAAAACATTAAAACATGACAACAAAAAAAAATTGTACAACCCAAACAAATATACAACAATGTATACAAACTATACAGCAAAAACATTTTATAAACTGTACAACAACATTAAAAAAATGTATAGTACAAGCATTCAAAAAAATCAATAAACAATGCAAAATAAAACAAAATTTTTAACCTAGGGTTTTTAACCTTAGTTTAAATTCAAAAACAAAAAACAAAAAACAAAACACAAAATAAAAACAAAATTTTAACCTAGGGTTTTTAACTATAGTTTAAACTAAAAAAAAACAAAAAAAAGAAAAGAAAAGTAACCTAGGGTTTTTAACCTTAGTTTAAACTAAAAAACAAAAACAAAATTTTAACCTAGGGTTTTTAACCTTACTTTAAACTAAAAAACAAAATAACAAAAAAAAAAATTAAACTAGGGTTTTTATCTCTAGTTTAAACTAAAAAACAAAAAACAAAATAAAAATAAAATTTTTAACCCAGGGTTTTTAACTCTAGTTTAAACTAAAAAACAAAAAACAAAATAAAAACAAAATTTTTAACCTAGGGTTTTTAACTCTAGTTTAAACTAAAAAACAAAAATAAAAATAAAAACAATTTTTTAAAACTAGGTTTTTGATCTTAGTTTAAACAACGCCACACAAAATACAAATACAAAATAATTAATATAGGGTTTTTATCTATGTTTAAACGGAAAAACGAAATACAAAATAAATTAATTACAATTTTGAACTGTAAAATATAAACACACAAAATAAAGAGGAGCACCTACCAGTCTTGCCTTAGTTCTTCCACTAGAAGATCCGGTCTGTCTAGTCATGATATCCGTGAAATCTTGATAGCGCTCCGCTACGCAGAATCGAACTCCTCCTCCTCACAGCTCTAAATCGCCAGAAAAAACAATTGCAAATGAGCCCAAAACCTAGTTTTGGCCCTTATATAGGCTCTTAGGCTTGTAATCGTTCCACCCTGGGATGAGCACTCTAGTTAGCGCTCATCCCACCCTGAGACTATTACAAAACTAGTATTCGTCCCACCCTGGCACGATTACAGAGCAAGAAAATAAAAAACAACCAAAACTACATCCAAAATGCACCAAAAATAGCAATAAAATTGCCGAACAAAGGCACCTTTGCACCTGTGATTCTAGGCATCCAAAACCAATTTTGGGGTCACAAATCCTCACTATCCTACTCCCTAATAAGGCTACCATAGCTGGACCGCTCCATGGGAGGACGTATTTTCAATAATTTCATCCCCAAAAGGCGTCACAAAAAGGGTCCAAACCCACCCAAAAATAGCAATAAAATTGTTGAACAAAGGTGCCTTTGAGCTTGACATAAATGGCATACAACACTAATTTCAAGGCCACAAATTATCAATATTCTACTCCCTAAGAATGCTACCATAGCTGAAATGCTCCACGGGAGGACGAATTTCAAGAATTTCATCCCCAAAAGGCATCCCAAAAAGGGTTAAAACCCACCAAAATTAGGTCAGATTTTTGGGAAACTGCATAAGCATTCAACGGAAGACAACTGAAGGCACCCTTACAAAAGTCATCTTGGGTCAAGCGACTCGTCGCTTTTCTCATGTCGGTCATTCCCTCATCGATTCGGCGCTTGGGGAGGTAGTCACACTTAGTCACCAATAAACAAATACTCACCCAATCAAGGAAATGGCATTCTTTCAAAGAATCATTGAAAAAGACAATCACGCTCCTGCTTGGGCAGTAAAAAAGCAATAATCACAAGCTGATCAAACACTTGGTATTCTAGAATCATAAACTCAAGGTTCCCACAGATAAAAGGTTACACACTTTGCCTATTCATGACTGAACAATGTGCAAGATCATGTAACACCTCACCAAAAAAGGTTAACACTTGAATTAAGCTCCTTAGCTCGTCAGAAGCAAGGATTCAAGAATGCGTGCCCTTTCCATACTTGGGGAATCAAAATTTGATTAGGTTACCAAAAAACCCTAATCATTAAGTGCTTTGGTTATCTATTTTTTGCTCAGCACTGTGCCATGCACAGTGCATCCCAAAAAGGGGCATTTGTAGACACCAAAACAGTACCAATATAATCATGTGGATACAAGCTTTGACCGAATTGGCATACATAGCCCATAGGGCAGCCCCCAGAGGTTAAAGAGTAGTCCTAACCACTCCCAAAGCAGTTTTGGAACGTTAGAGGTCAATTTGGTACCTTTCAAGCACCCTGCTCCTTACTCTTTCCACCCTGGGGCGAATAGAATTCTATTCACCCCACCCTAGGATGATTAGCAGCAATTACTTTAGGGTGGGGCGAATAGCAGGTTTGACAGGCAAAAATTCAAACCTTTAGAAATGGTAGCCCAAATCTGCCACTCAACTCCACCTTCAATGCATGGGAGTGTGAGAGCATTTCAAAAGCTCAAAGAGGTAGTCATGGAGCCCTTAATTAGGGAGGAATCTTCTCTCCCATGACAAGGCATGATGGCCAAGTGGTGCCCCTGCATGCACATTCAAAGTAGACCTTCAGGTCTATAAAATGGTGATTCTTCTCACACCAAAATGGAGGATAGAGCAGGAGCATTTGGAGCAATGGAATTTTGCTTAATTATACCCTCACCCTCATTGTGCTTCCTACATCCTTGATATCTCTTTTGGAAGGGAGGTTATCAGGTGAACATTAGGAGAGCAATATGGACCCAAAACCTGAACAATTGGCCATAATCCCAAATCCAATTTTCCAACACAACCCCCTAGGAGGTTTTGTACCCATCCCAAGTGGATTGGTTTCAAAACCAAGCCCCAAACGACGGGTGTCCTACCCACGGGCCCCCCCCGCACTATTGTAGTCCTAATCGCCCCATGTTAGAGTGATTAGAAATCTATAGCACATTTCTTCACTATTTCTTTTGCATCTTGTTTTATGTCATTCTTATATGTTGCAGTTCAAATTTCAAAGCATTCTAACTTGTTTTGACTGTGTTTTCATTGTTTTATGCTTTTACTAACATACAGGGAGTGCCTTCAGATAAAGGGTGATCAGGGCAGAACAAGCCAAATCCGACCTTCTGGGTCATCTCAAAATTCCCCATTTTGCATAAACCCTATATCTAATGCTCCGAGACCCTAAAAAGGGGGGAGACGTATTGTAACTCGATCACAAGAAAAATTAATAAAAGAGGCTGCACTTTACATTTTCTTTATATCTCATTTTAGTTTGTTTGTTTTCCCTTTTCATGCACTTTAGTCCTTTCTTCATTCGTAGGAGCTAGCATTACATTTGCTTTTGTTTGCATCGCACCCAGCATGCCATTACTTCTGTATCCTCAATGCTTTCACCAGCTAACTGGATAAATATTGCTAATTAATACTGGTACCATACTGGTAATTTAAAGGTTTGTAGATATTGGATCCCTATTGAGGACTGGCCTATTCGAATGCTAGAAAGGTAAAAATAGACATCCAAAGCATCCTTCATATGAGATATCTCTCTTGGTCCCATGATAAAGATTGTTTTGAATGGAACAAAACTTCTAGAGTGAGTATTTAGTTGCTCAAGTTTTTTTGGCCTTATGCCATAATAATCCCAACCAATCATATGATATATT
The DNA here is from genome assembly GCA_028583015.1 of Wollemia nobilis. Classification (NCBI taxonomy): domain Eukaryota; kingdom Viridiplantae; phylum Streptophyta; class Pinopsida; order Araucariales; family Araucariaceae; genus Wollemia; species Wollemia nobilis. The sequence continues at coordinate 9,712,814 of JAQPPZ010017095.1, forward strand.
TACTCAATTATGGGATAAAAATATCTAACCTAGGGTGAGGTTCTTTTCATGGCTTTTATTGCATCACAAGGTGCTTTCTAGTGAGCAACTTATGAAATGTGGTTTTCATGGACTGTTTAGATGTAAAATATGTGGAGAGAATATGGAAAATCTCAACCATGTTTTTATTGATTGTACCTTAGCCTTTGATCTACGAAGGAGAATGACCATCTTACTTGTCTTACAATGGTCCAATTGTTTTAATTTTGAACAAATTTGGAGGGATAGGCCTAATCAAGAGGGTGTTGATCACTTTATTAGGTAACTAGTTTGGATGGGTTATACTATCCTACCTTGAAATATCTAAAAATAAAGAAACAACCATATTTTCAATCAAGAAAGGAAGGATATTCACTATTTCTATCAAAATATCATTTCCAACTTAGTTGAATCGGTCTAAAATCTCCTTGAACACCCTTAGAACTCCCAAAAAATATGGGATCAAGTGATGCAAATATTGAATAATAAATACTTTTAAGGGAAACCAACTTAAATGGAATGTGAGTAATCAAAATATGGATAGAACAAGGAATTGGTAACCTAATACTAGGGATTTTAGAAAATTCAATATCGATGGAGCCTCTAGGGGGAACCTTTGAAAAGCTAGTGTAGGTGGAATTGGGAGACTTTTAGATGGTTCCCTAGTTTTCACTTTTGTTGAGAATTTGGGTATGTTTTCCAATAACTTTGTTGAGGGGTATGGTATCCTTAGAGACCTTTGAGAAGCTACTAAGGTCATATGGAAAAAGGTGTTGGTTGAATTTGACTCTCAAGTCATGATTAATTTGTTGAAGACTCCTTCTAAGAATCATAAGGTTAATTGGAGAATAAAAATAATTGTTGAGAAGATTTAATTAATCTAGATGGGTTTTTTGAAAGTTGAATATAATCATGTGGTCATAGAACATAATATGAGTGCTGATGCTTTAGCTAATATGGCATTGGATAAATGTGATCTTACTTACTATGGCAACCCTCCTAGATGGTAGGATTCATAAATAAGGGAATATTTTATTTATATCCTTTCTTTAGATGGCTCTAGTACTAGAGGTACCTAGTTCCTTTTTTCTTTATTTTTGCTTCTCTTTGGTTTGGTCAAGGTATTTTAGTTCCCTTTTTGAGATTGATCATTCTTATGTTAACTTTGTTGATTCTTGCAATAATAACCTTTTGGCTTAGAAATTCCAAACATATATTCTATTTTTTTCTTATTTTTATTTTTTGGTGTGTGTGTTGTTTTGTATTGTTTTCATTCTATTTTATTTTTGTGTTTTTTGTATTGTTTTTGGTTTTTGGTTTTTAATTTTTTTGTTTCTTGTGCTTTTGTTCTTTTGTGTGTATGTGTTTTATTTTTTTGTTGTGTTTGTGAGTTGTTTGTTGTTTTTATTTATTTTTTTAATTTTATGTTTTTGTGTTTCTTTTTTGTGTGTGTTATTGTTGTCTTTTATTGTTTTTGTGTTTTTTTTTTAATTTTTATTTATTATTGTTTTTTTTAATTTTTATTTATTATTGTTGTTTTTTTCTTTTTTTGTGTGTTTTTGTGTTTGTTTATTTGTGTTTTTGTTGTTTTAGGCATGCTATTTTAGTGTGCCAAATGGGGTAGACTAGGTGTTAGCCTTGGAGTTTTTTTTGCCGAATCGATACCCCTACCTCCTTAGGACTTACTCGAAAGTGACATTTCAATTAATGTGTTTTCCACAAACAAAAAAAAAATATAAAGAGAGAAAATTTTGTTTATTTGAAATTTTGGAGATAAAAGGATTTCAACATCAAAGGAAAATTAAAAAAATAAAACATTTGATCACAACATGTCAAGGAAACAACAAGCAAATAGGAAAATAAATAATAAAATATTAGAGATAAAAAAACATGATTTTTCAAAAACAAATGAAGAAAAACTAAATCTGTGTTTTCAAGAAGAATAAATAGACATCCATGATGCTTCAATAGAAGATAATAAGGACATATTGAAATATCTAAAATTTTATACACAACACATGATAGAAAAAGTTGAAGGACAAAAGGATACATCATTAAAGGTAAATAGGGTATTACAATCAATTATGAGAGAAGCCAAAGATGAAAATTTTTTGATGCTTAGTAATTTTCTAGGTTCAAATATTGATGAAACACATAAATACTCTAAAGGCATTTTTACATTACCTAATGATATAGGAAATATAATGTATATGACATTACTTTCTAATGAATTCCTTAAATAAAATAATAGAGGAAAATAGGGAGTGATTAAAGATTTGAAGAACAAGCTTATTGATGTTACCAGTGAAGCAAAGTATTTAAGAGTTATGACAACAAATGTATGTTATGATTCCATAAAATTAAATCCCATGATGATAGATGCATGTTGTGATACTAATGATCTTCATAAAAAAGAAAAATATACATGTTGTGATCCTCATAAAAATGAAAAGAAAAATTATGATGCAAGCAATGATACTTTTAACTTAGAATTCATGATAAAGATAGAAGAACTTATTCCAAAAATAGATGATGCGTGTGATGCAAAAAATTGAATGCAATACGTGATTGTTCAATAAAATCTTATGCTATCAAAATTGGTGATGACATGGATTCAAATGATGTCAATAATAGTGATGCTCAATGTTGTATTTTTATTGAAATAAATTAGTGTGATTATGGATTTGGTTGTTTTGAAAAGTATACTAAAGTGATTGGTTCAAAACTACTAAGTAAAATGGGATATAAATACATGGGTATGGGAAAACATGAAAAAGGAATACAAGAGCCAATTACAGTAGACATTGGACCAAAATATGAAGTTCTTAGATATATATAGGACAAAGGAGTAGCAGTGAATCAAGGACTAAATTTATGACAAGAAATAGTGACATCAAATCTATGACAGAGATTTATAAAATTAGTAATAAATAAGTATAAACAAGAAATAATGAACTCCACAAAGGAAAAAGTAATCCTATAATAGGGAATATATGTAATCATTGTGGTAGATATGGACATAAGATAGAGAAATATTGGAATCTCCATTGTTGTGAAATTTGTGGAGGACATAATCATTCACAAATATTTTATCTACAAAAAGAAAAGAAATATTATAGATTAAAAATAGATTATGGATGGATAAACATAAATGAATAAGATAATATAAAAATAGTGTTGTATGGTTTCTACATAAGGAAACCAAGAACGATCAAAGTTTGTTGAGAATAATGTTAGTCTTATCATAAATAAATAAATTATTATGAACCAAGTACATCTTGGAATATGGCCTATAGTGAAAGCACCTATAGTTATTATCCTAAATATATGATAGTCTTATGAATATTCCAATAGTCTTATGAATATTCCAATGGATGACCCAAATGTAATGATAATATCAAGGTAACTGAGAGGTAGTAACCCAGAGGTAGTGACCCAAAGATAGAGACCCAAAGGTAGTAACCCAAAGGCAGAGACTTAGAGGTAGTGAACAAGAGCTAGTGACCTGGAGGTAGAGATCCATAGGTGACTCAAATACATTAACCCAAAGGTATACCTAATGAAGGTTACATATATCTAGCCATGTCAAGATTAAATCTAAATAATGAAGAGAAAAAAGAAATGGAAAATAAAGGTAAATAGCCTTCTTACTAAATAATATAATATGACGGGATATTGTAAGTATTTTATTATTTGTCCCCTATGCAAATATTACTTTGGTAGAATGATTTATATTTTATATAATGTATGTGTCAATATGAGAGAAAGTGCAAGGTGTTAAGAGACAGAATGAAGAGTTACATTAATATGTGGAAATATGAGAGTTTTTTCTTAATTAGAGGAATATTAAAGGATGCATCTCTTGGATTTTTGAGGAAAGCAATAGTCAGAGTAATGAAAAGTCATGTAAAATTATATATTGTAGATAAAAATCCATGCAATGTAATAAATTTGTATCATTCTTGTAATATTTTGATATTGAATATATTTGATTTATATTTGTGAGATATTGTTGTTATTCCAATATTATGATTCATTGTTATATTGTATGACATTTATCTAATATATAATTGAACTTGAATAAATCATTTTGTGAGCTAAACTAGCTATAAAAATAACAAGGAGGAATGGCAAATAAGGATCTCTCTATCTCTCTCATTCAAATTAATGGGGGGTGATGGAATATGTGGTGGTTAACGTTCTCTTGAGGCCAAAACAAAATTTTATATTTTATTTTTTAATATAATCTCTTTGGTCTCTTGTAAATCTTAAAAAAAATGTATTTTTGTAATTTTTTATATTTATCCTTAATGTCGGTCTCTCAAACTTTACATTAATGTCACTTGTGTTTGGGTATAACTATTCCTTCATACCAATAATTTCATTATCCCTTTGAGGGTAATTATAAATATTTTAATGAGATTATTTGGTTTGTATGGACACTCTCACCTATTGTGTGCATTGCTTTATGTATATTTATTTTTAGTAATATTGGGTAATTTCCTGATTTCATTCATTTCTAAAAACTACTATGAAATCTAACATGGTATAAAAGTGGATTGGAATATATATTACTTGATTACTTGTTTTCAATAGGTTGGCTTCTATAGCTTCTCCCAAGGGAAACATTGTTTGGTGTAGCTACAAATATTTTTTAGAAAGCTAACAAGAGTGGAAGAAAGGATTTTTGATAAAAACCTAGGTAGACTTGGAATAGGATGATATTAATGGACTCAATAGATTTTCTCTAGGAAAAATATATTCACAAAGAGGTTCATTTGTTCCTCTTATTGGCAATCATCATATTTGTTTCTTTTGATTTTTGACAATATGGATGCCCTAGTTTTAGAATTGAGTTTCTTAAGATTTTTGAAAACCTTATTTGCATTTTATAGTTTCTTCAAAAAAATATCTTGTTTTCTCTTCTAACTTCTTTTGTCCAAATGTAGTATAGATGAGATAGACTATTTTGGTTTCCATAAAAGAATAGCTTAAGCTTTTTAGACAAACCCTTGGTGTTAGAGAAGCCATGGGTAGGCTTTTATGCTTGGCAAAGAGATCCAAACCACTTTAAAAAGTTCCTAAAGTGATGTGGTGACTTTTTATATGCATAGAGATGAGATAATGTCCAAATTGGTTGTATTTGAAAAACATATTGCATAGAGAAAACCATTATAGATATGAACAAACCATTAGCATTTCTAGTTTTTTTATGAAATTCTAGGGGTTTTAATTCAATATATTTGCTTATTTTTCCTTAAAGTGCACTATTTTTGGATTTGAAAAATATTCCTTGCCCTCCAAAATTATAAAATTCAAATTAAAAAAAGAGAATATGCCAAAGAATATTCTATAAATATTATTTGGGCTAAGAGATGTGAAAAGGTGCATTGGTGTGTGCATGTGCCATGTTGACATATGCCTTCACCAAGAAAAAGTACAAAAATAAAGGGACATGTTTAGCTTGTTTTCTTAAATTTAATATTTATTATCTATATACCAAGAGGAAGCTTGGTAATTATGGATAGGAAATCCCATGATAAGAATTGATATGGAAGAGATCCTGAGTTTACAACTTCTATGACAAATTATTTTGGATAAGGATCATGTTAGCATGATGACCCATATTGATGATGTGGCAAACACTAATGACACTTATGCTCTAGTTGATGATATCACCCCCTTGAAAGCATCTATTAATGTGGTATAATAGGTGGTAATATCTATAAGTGGTATGGTAATAGAAGTAGTATGACATGTAATAGTCCATAGAACTTATGTGGTTTCCTATACAAGTGACGTGGTATTTGAGGTAGTATAAAACATGGCAGTCTACATAGGTGAGGATGCAACTGAGGTGGTGCAATATGTTACAATCAATACAACTAATGTGGCAATCCATACAAGTGATGTGGCAACTCAGATGATGTGATATGTGACCAATATGATAGGTGATATACCACTTGGTGTTTATTAATATAGCATCGACTAATTAAATTCTACCAAATCATTAAACTAAACAATTAATTTGCATAATTAAAAGTAGACTTGGAAAAACATAAACTTTAGAGTAAAATAGAACACAATTGTCACATTTTGGTTCAAATATAAAATATCTAATTAGATCCTAATAAGTGACATTCTAATTTTCTAGTAATCTACATATTGGCGTACATAGTTAGTGCATAGGTGGCAATTTCCTAATCATGACAATCGACATCATATGAGAAGAAGCCCAAAATTCATAATCATGAAATTTTCTAAAGATCAAAATAAAAAAAAATCCAAAATAGAATGAGAAGAAGTCTAAAAATTCCTTCAAAATATCCAGCATATGAGTTTTTTAAGGACACAAAGTAGAGTATTTTTGGATTTGTATCAAGAAGCTTGAGGAAGTAGTAATAAAATAGATTTTTTTAATACTCTATTCTATGTATATGGTGAGGATAACTTTTATGGAGAAACATCATAAGCACATGCAGTTTTATTCTACATATTGGACATCCACTTTTTTTAATGAGTAGATTGTAGGTTTAGGGGAAACTAGGCACATTATGAAGCACAAACATCTCCTAAAAGTGTACAATAAATTGATTTCAAGGGAGCATGTTGTTATTGGATATTTTATTCATTGCAAGTTGCAAGATGTGGAAATATCACAAGTAGATATTATTTTTAATAGGTACGTCATATTTCTAATGTTAGACCTAATATCTTTTCTATTTATCACATTATTCATAAAAATAAAAATATATAATTTATTATTCATGGTTGGGCAATTAAGGATATAGACAATAGATTTAAAAATATTACTACTAGCTATTGTAATGAGTCAAACCAAATGTATAAAATGGGATAAAGGTTTACCTCTTATACTTATTATAAGGAGAAATGCTTTGTTGTTATGGTTATATATGTAGATAATGAGAGTCAAAGGTGGCACCATAGTATTGAACATATAAACTATGGATCCATCATATACATCAGTCATCATCAGATCACCGTTAGAATTTTGTATATTACCCATTCGAGTGGTGCATGTGAGGGATGTATTGTAAGGAATAATCATAGGGATATTTTTCAAAATGGGACTACAATATGGGCTTCTCACCCATTAGAGATCATACATAGTGACATTTATATACCCATGGTACACTATGTATTTCTAGAAAATAGTACTCTTTATTTATTATTATTTTATATATATATGGTTGTATACTATTTACACTAAGGATGAGGTCTTTGAGAGATTCAAGATCTTCAAGGATCTTGAAGAAAATTAGTTGGATAGAAAATCAAATATATCAAGAAAAGTACAAGAAATGAGTATACAAGTCATCCCTTTCATGATTTCCTAGATTTTTATTGGATTACATATTAAAGGATAGTTCATTGTACTCCTAAGTAGAATGGTGTGTTTTGAAGAAACACATGCTTATACTAAGGGGGGTGAAAAATATAAGATAAGATGTTTTCTTCCAAAAAATAACTACAATGTTATGAATGCAATAATAAATCAATGCAAAGATTCCACACACATAAGAGATAAGATTTTTATGTTGAAACACCCTTTCAGTAGAAAACCATGGCAACATATTGCTTAAATTTTTTCAATACAATTCATGGGCACCAAATCACAGGAGACACCAATCCCCTTGTACAATTTTGTGGGTACCAACCCATAGGATACATCAATATCCTTGTTACAAGTTTATGGGCACCAAACCATAGGATACACCAATCTCCTTGTTACAAGTTCATGGGCACCAACCCACAAGAGACACCAATCTCATTGTTACAAGTTTATGGGCACTAAACCATAGGAGACACCAATATCATTGTTACAAGTTCATGGGTACCAACCCAAAGGATACACCAATATCCTTATTACAAGTTCATGGGCACCAAACCATAGGAGACACCAATATTCTTATTATAATTTTGTGGGAACCAACCCATAGGAAACACCAATATTTTTGTTAGAAGTTTGTGGGAACCAACCAATAGGAGACACTAATATCCTTGAGGTACCAACCTCAAATATGAAGGCACCAACCTTTATCAACAAATAGAAGATGATATAATATTATTGGAAGCTTCAAATGGTCAAAATGTCCTTCACATTCATTAAGTTTGTTGCTTCCACATGTCTCACATTTATCACAATTTAAAGGTAGCTCTAGTTTAGATGACTTACATGCATGTTGAATTGGAGATGTTAATACCTTGATTGCATTTCACTATCATGTGCACCTTTTATTATTCTTGAAATGGTTGAATTGTCCTTATTTTTCAATTAGATTCTTGGGTGAAGATTTGTACTACTACGCTCACTCTATCCTTGCACTATGTGACATATTGACTTGTTTTAAAATAGTCCTTCCATTTGTGTGTAGATATTTTTTTACGTGTTCCCATGTGTACTTCAAAATAACAAACTCTCAAATAATAAAACCACCTTAAGAATATAATTGATCTTACTATACCTCCTTGGTTGTTAACAACGTCAAATGAAAATTGAACCTTTGGAATATCTAACACACTAGAAACTCAGGATAAACCCAATTTGACTCTACTCAATGCTAAATTTTTTGCACGAAATGAACTTTTGCATTGTCAAATTTTAGCTTATACAATGTCCATCATAGTCTCTCTATAATCATTCAAGTTCAGTGGTAAGCTTATTGTGTCTTTCACAAATACCTTTATGTTTCCATTGTGTCTGTAAAGAAATTCAATGACTCTCTCTATGTTTTACTACTTGCAATGGTTGAAGTGTGGTAAATTTGAATGCTCCACATTTGGGTTTCAAAACCCAACTTAATGGATGTTGTAATGGTCCTTGATAATATATGGAATGATTAGCTTTGTCAACTGTTCATGCATCTAGATGAACGTATCCTATGAAACCTTTGGCACTAACTTCCATGATAAGGAACTATTTTTCTCTGCTACAAATGGACATAGATATATCAAAAAAATATTTATGCCTTCACCTTTCAATAGAATGGTTGTTCAATTTGAATAACTATTCACATTGAATGGATGCTTATGTAAGGTCCATATAGCACATCTCAATTAAAAAATAATGCTCCACTCTTATGATGTCAGTCCCTTCAAATTCTAGAGTCTTCTACCTTGTCAATGCTTCATTCTATTTATTCATAGGTCAAATTTTTGATACGATGAGAGGGAGTACTACAAATTATCTCCATATTTTGGTAGCATTTGATGACTATCTCTCTCCCTCCATGTGCATGCTCTCAACAAATATGTTGCACTTCACCTCCACACTTTTGGTGTGCAACTTTTATTCTCCATTTTAGAGACATCCATAGCCTCTATATCAAAAACATTCACATTCTTCTTCCTCTTGCTCAGGAGTGTGGCCTCACTTCGAACGGTGTCACTACCTTACGTCCACTACATTCAATCTACTCTATTTTGATGTTGCTATTTAATTCCTCCACTTAATCATTTCCCTTGCATCCGTTGCTCAGATGTATCAAATGTATTCTCCAATCAATATACCAAATGAACTTTAGCCTTTGTATTTATATCAAAATTTTCAAGATAATATATGTTGGCCCATGCACTCATAATAATAATATTTCAACCTTAGGCAAGGGTAAATATTTTCCACCTCAATAATAATATTTTAACCTTAGGCAAGGGTAAATATTTTTCCACCTCAATAATAATATTTCAACCTTAGGCAAGGGTAAATATTTTCCCACCTCAATAATAATATTTCAACCTTTGCCCATTGCACACATTAGAAATATTTAAATCTTTAATTTAAATATTTCATTATATTTCAACCTTTTGATATTACATCACCCTTGAAGAAAATATATTTACCTTGAATAATTCATCCACCGTTTGCTATCAACCAAGTCAGCCTTTGAAATCAATGACAACTAAAGAATTCTAACAATCTTCCCCTTTGTCATTGATGGTAACCCTAACAAGATCATAATATGCTCCCCCTGACAAGCTGCTCCTCCTTACTAAAATTACATGCTCCTCCCTCTTACTGAACTTCTCATCCTTTGAAATCAATGGCATAGGTAAGTATAAGACACTTGAAAATGCCCCATTACTAACTACTCTAACTGAGACAATCAATTATGAGATGGGAGTAAAACTACTCCCAACTTACTATGCTCCTTTTCTTGTTCTATTTTATTTTTCCAAATATTGGAGGTCATATCCTTTTGAAAAGTTTAACCATCATCCTTCTTACTTGATTTTGTAAGTTCAAGGAACACCATTCTACACCATTTAGCTCTATGCCCAAAATGATTACATTTATAATAAATGATGTTGTAGTCGATGAGAGGTGCAAAAGAATTGAAATTCCTCTTGGTGAAGGAAAAATCATTTTTAGCATGGACCCTACAATTTACAACGTTATGACCAAATTGATGACATGAAAAGCAATAACCACATAAGAAATATTGAAACCTATTTGATTTCCTTGGAGGATATGGTCATATGGTTCTCTCATTTTTGTATCTATGATGGATCTTGTTACTTGATAATGTGTTGTTTTCTTCCTCCTTGATGCTTCCACTTCTCAACACATCAGCATAGGTCTTAGGCTCTTCTTTAATTATTTTCTTTGATGCCTTTGTTCCTTTTGAGCTTGACTCCCCCTTTTTTTCTTTGGAATTTATTCAAAACCAAGTCCAATATTTATAACTGAATATCTCTATGATTTGATAATATCATCCAAGATTTTTGATAATATATTATTTAATACCTTTAATTTTATAAAAAAATTGGCTACTAGATGAGATTTTTGTTTTTCTATTTCTCCATTAGGGCCATATTTTGTTTTGAAGATCCATTTACAAGGAACTAAATTCTTTCCTTTAGGCAAGGGAACTAAATATCAAGTTTTGTTTTTGATTGAGGAAGAAAATTTGTTTTCCATGGAATCATCCCATTCTTTAATACCCGAGGCTTCTTTGAAGGATTGACGATCAGAGGAAATATACTAATAGACAAGATCAGTGCATATAGGGTTGGATGATCTGTTTGATGGAATATTTTGGATGTAAGGGGTATCTTCTTTAACAATGGTGTGGGCCCATTTTCGCATAGTGGAAGGAGTGGAAGGAGTTTAAATACATTGAGTTGGAGTTACATGTTACTCATATTGATTATCAATAATCAAGTTAAGTTCAAGAGTTGGCTCTTCATAATATTGAGGTTCTACTATAGGAGAAGGCTCAATGGAGGAAGAGGGACTTTGAGGATATTTTTGAGGGAATGTTTCATCAAATTGGACATTCCTATGAAATAAGACCTCATGAGTTGAGGGATCAAGAAGCCTGTAATCTTTCAATTCTTCGTAATAACTGACAAAGATGATATTTTTACTTTTTTGATCTAGAGCCTTCCTTTTCTTCTTTGGGATGTGAGCCCAAGCAATACACCCAAAAATATTGAAGTAGAAAACATCTAATTTTGAGCTAGACCATGCTTCTTCAGGAGTTAAATGGTCAAGATTTTTATGAGGTGTGCAATTTTAAATATAATTAGCACAATTAATAGTTTCTTCCCAAAAAAAAATTGGAATATCTCTTGAATGGACCATACAATTTGCCATTTATTTTAATGTCTATTTTTTCCTTTCTGTAATGCCATTTTTTTGAGGATTATGGGTGATAAAATGTTGATGAATGATGCAATGACTTGATAGAAATATGGAGAATTCATTACTGCAATATTCCCCCATTATCTGTACAAATTTTATTGATCTTTCTAGAGGCTTGATTTTCAACTAAGGCTTTAAAAACTTTAAAGTGGGATAGAACATCACTTTATATTTTAGGAAGTAGACCCATGATCTTCTAGAAAAGTCATAAATAAAGGTTATAGCATACTTGGATCCTTTGAAAGAAGGTTCTAGAAAAGACATTAAGTCACTATGGATTAATTCTAGAGGTGATGAGGCTTTTAGAGAACTACTTGGATGGAAAGGATCTTGATGTTTCTTCCCAAGGGCACATCCAAGACAAAATCCATCAATAGAAAAGACTTGGGTAAACCTGTTACCATATCATGGGTGCTCAAATCCTTTAGATAGTTGTAACTAAGGTGATCAAACCTTTCATGCCAAATTTTACTTTCAGGATCACCATGAGCCACAAAAAAAGAGGCCCCTTGGGGACCTTGCAATACTTTGAAGTGGAATAGGTGAGAGTTGTGATCAATGTTCCCTTTGGCTATAAGAGAATGGGGATCTTGAAAGTCTCTTATATCAACTCTTGTTGGAGAGAAGAGAACTATTTTTCCCTTTCCAGAAGTACAAATATGATAGATGAAGAGGAGATTAGTGGTAATTTTTGGAACATAGAGAACATTATTTATAGAGCCACCATCAATGGTTATGTCCCATTTCCTTTGAAAGGAATAAAGTAAGAGTCACCTACTTCTATGCTACAAGTAGAGCTTGAGGAGATATAAGAGAATGACTTATCTGAATCAATCATGTGATGAGTAGCTCCAGAATATAAGACCCAGCAATTAGAGGAAGAATTAGAGGATTTTTATTGAATATTTAGGGCTTTCATTGTTTGCTTTTTATTGTCTATATTTTGATCCTTCATAGCTGCCTTTAGTTGTAATATTTTCTAGCATTTTTTTGCAGAGTGACCATTCTTTTTGTAGTGAGTACAAGTTATGGGATTCCTTTCCTTATTTTTGAACTTATATTTGGAAGAGGTGGAGGTTACTAATTCTTTTTAGGAAGAGGAAGAAGGAGATATTTCATATCTGGCAAGTTTTGTTTCTTCCCTAGTTAATCTATCACAAAACTCTTCTAAAGAGGGCATTTTATAGGTTGCACCAAGAGCATCTTTGGTAGATATAAAGGTGGTACAAAATATTTGAAAGTCACCATTTAGATTAGAAATGATTAGATAAATATATTCTTCTTTAGTCTTAGTCTTCCCACTACCTTTGTATTGAGTGAGGACTTCTTTGAACTTGGTGAGGAAGTCAACAATACTGCTAAAACCTTCAGGAGAAAAATATGTTAGTTATGCTTCTAGTTGCATTGATCTCATTTGGTCTACTTTCCCAAACAAGGTCTTTAGTTTATCCCAATTTTCATGAGGATTTTTACAATATGTAATGTGAAACCATAAAATTTCACGAACATTAGAGCTAATAATACCCATTGTTTCGTGCATCTCTCCTTTCTGAAAAAAAATTCCATATTCTTTCTCAAATTCTGGTTTTTTTTCTTCTAGTAAATTAGTAAGACCTTTTTGAGAGATAAGATTAAAAATTTTAGGTTTCCAGCTGTGAAATTTATGAGGGGTGAGAGGTTCAATTGAATTCATAATTTTGACAAAAAAAAAATTGAAGTTTTAGCTAATATATCCCCCCTTCAAACTTCAATTTTTAAATTAATTGACTTACGAAAAAATTAATCTTTTTAATATATTTATCCTCAAAATACCCGCCCTAACAATAGGGAAACTATAAGTATTTGAATTATTATATATATATATATATATATATATATATATATATATATATATATATATATATATATATATATATATATATATTGTTTTCTTTTGAAATGCCAAAGCCTCTCTTTATTCTTCTTAATACCTGCACTTACTTAAGGGTAACTATTAAGTATAGAGAAGAAAGTTAAAGGTTGTTTGGCTTGGAATGCAGTGTTATCAACCAGATTTATATTTGGAAAATCCTAATACTCACCCTTACGAGAGGGAAAATATAATTAAGAGATATATCCTTTGTAAAAATGGTTGATCTGGAAAATATATATGCTAGGCCTTTATACCAATTGCCTCTAAAACCCGTCCTTATGTGAGGGGAACTATAGGTGTATAGAGGTAAGGATACATGGAACGTAGGAAAATATAATTTGAGGAAAAAACTTATAGTTTGAAATGAATTTTCCTTTTTGAAATGAGATATATGAAAATAAAGAAGATTAACACATTTCAATTATTATTAAAAATAATTTGTGTTTATAAATTTGTGATAGAGATAAAAAATATAAACAAAAAAGGTAATTTGAAGGTGTTTAAATAGTAACTTCTTTATGAGATATAATATAGAATTTTTCAGAAATAATTTTTGAATAATTAAAAGAAACTAGAGGAAGTTTTGGAAAAAATGTTTATACAAGTTCTCCTTTAATTATTAATTACTCAGTAATTATAACAATTTTATGAAAAAATTTAAGAGTTTGGAGAGGAAATATTGAGAATCTTCTTAATGAAACATATATGGAATATTTCTAATTAACACCTTATAAATAAATTACATTAAAAGGATCTAAATAAACTGAATAAGAAGATAAATTTATACAACCCCCCTCAAGAAAGACAAGTGTGCAATAAATTGCACTAGCCCCCCCCCAAAAAAAAATATTTTTTTATTAAAATTTTACAATATTGACTCACTTTTCGAAGATTACATTTTTTTTTTAGAAATTAATAGGCTTTACAAAAGGGAGGCAATACAAATTGTAGACACCAAAACAGCACCAATCCGATTATGTGACTGCAAACACTGATCGCTTTGACAAACATAGCCCCCAGGGCAGCCCTCAGAGGTCAAACAGTGGTCTTAACCACTTTCATAGCAATTTTATGAGGTCAAGAAGCAATTTGGCACACTTAGAAACTTTGCCTAGTAATCATCTCACCCAGGGACGATTGCTAACTTGAAATCGTCTCACCCAGGGATGATTTTTGAAATCGTCTCCAGTAAGGACGATTTCCAAGTTTAATGGGCAAAAAGACAAATGAGGCCAAGTGGCAGCCCAGAACAGTCAGTTGATGACTCCTGCCCCGCACGCGTGTGTGAGTGGACAAATAGGCCGTTTGAGGACTATCACAAAAGGCATTTATCAAAGCCTAAGTCAACGGAGGACTCCCCTCCCTCATGGGAAGACAAGACTGCCACATGGCGCCTATGACAAACACATGGCATTTGTGCTTTGCTCCCAAAAGAGACCCCTTGGGTCTATAAAAGGTGGGACTTTTCTCACCCAAAATATACAGGTTGAAGGAGTTTTCAAGCAACGAAGTGCTGCCGAGTTGAAGACCCACTTGCATCCCCTTTGGTTCATCTTCCCACATCCACCAATCTCTTTTGCAAGGGAGGTTGTTGGGTGGCTTTTGGAAGCTTGAACCTGACCCAAATCCAACACATGGACACCTGAACCAACCAATTCACCGACCCCCCAATCCTAAGAGGTTTTGGGCCCATCCCTAGTGGATTGGCATCAAAATCAAGTGCCAACGGTGGGAGGCCCACTTGGGCACCCCCGCACTTTCTAAGTTTTAGAGTATTCTAGATTATTTTTTCAGGTTGCATTTTGTGTTATTATGTTTGGTGAACTCATAGCTGCAATTTCGTAACTTTTGGTCAGATTCTAGTATGTTTTGTGTCGCTTTGTTGTTTCACTGACTTGCAGGTGGCAGGATCAAATTCCCAAGGGTAGAATCCAAATTGGGAGAATCCGACCATCTGGGTCGTCCCAAAATGGCCCCAATTACATAACCCCCTTGTTTGTAGGCATTTTGCAGGTCTCGGGAATCGACATTGGAGCATCAGCAGGTCGGCTTCTTCAACACAGTAGAAATCGTCCCACCCAGGGACGAATAGCAGTCAAAAATCGTCCCACCCAGGGACGATTTCCAGTTGAAAGAAGATTGGCCGACTGTCTCAGTGGCAAGGGCATTTTGGTAACATTTTATGCCTTCTGTCAAGTTTTCAAGCCATTTGGACTCATTGTACTTACTGTTTCAGGCAGATGTTTACATGCATATTTCGTTAATTTTAAATAACAAACACCTTTCATTTGCAGTAGGTGCTACTGACATCTTGGTTGTTTCTTTGTTCGTAGGAGAAGCAACAGAGGTTAATAACTCATCGACATCAGCGGTGGCATCATCTTGGCCCGCCCATTGCAATCGTGGGCACGCAGAAAGAGGAACATTAAGTGATTGTAATCAAATTCTTTTAACGCTCCTAGCCCCTGAAAAGGGAGGAGGCATCATTGTAATAGAGATCAAGAGATTTTAATGAAAAGGCTATGTTTTCTCCATTTGCTTGTGTCTCATTGCAATGCGTATTTTTCATTTCATGCACTTTACATTTCTAGGACTTAAGCGTACTTGATTTTGAATGCAATCGCAATTAGTGTTTCCTTCGCCTGGAATCTTGTGCTTTCATTGGCAATCACAGTGGGACCTGTTCCCTATTTTTTTTTTTAAGATCACAGGAAACTAATCAGGTTTTTGTGTTTTGTGCTTGATAGGTACATTTTTTTTATTGTAGACTGTTAATCGTCTTTGACTGTTACGAATACTCTACTGGAAATCGTCTCACCCTGGGACGATTTTAAAATCGTCTCTGCAAGGGACGATTTATGTTCTGTAATTTGTATCACCAAGGGACGATTTTTTGTTTGTAAATTTTCAGAGCAGAAATTCAGAGGCAACTGGAGCAGGCAGAGAAGAGGTAGGGATTTTATCATCTCTGTTAAATTTTCTATTTTTGTTTTCTGTTTCTTTGACTGTTTTCATTTTATCCTGCATACTTAGGGAAAATCATTCATGCTTGTTTCATTTTCGTTAAATAAAATGAACCTCACACACTCCACGCAACAATTTTAAACCAAGGAGATGGTCGTAAGACCCCAACCCTTGATCAAGACCATCGGTGGATTTCATCACCACCTTGGCTTGATTTGCATCCATTTACCGATTGTCAACTATTGTTAGGCGTAAATCCTGACGAAGACAGACCGAGTGTCACTGGGGTGATTCCCATGCGTGCGAGGATAAGTTTTCTATGGTAGGTGCCATTAACAGGACTGATGATGCCAAATATTGCCTCATTTTTTATTATTTTGGACATACTTAATAGACCTTTTTGATACGTTTTAATGTTAATTTTGCTGATGAAATGCAATATTTACTACTATTTACATGTTTGACTGTTTAGAAGCATAATATTCTATTTTTACTAATTTTCTGTATTTTTTGCATAATTTTTGTTGACAAATAATGATTTATTGTGAAATGTGTTAAGTGCAATCACGTGTGGAATATATATCATTCATATCATGCTCTCTGAAGTTGTCAAATGCAGAAAATAGCACTAAAAATAGGTCAAAACTATAAGCTGTGCAAAACTGTTTTTGACTGTTTTGACTTGGACAAATTCCAACTAGATTTGCAAGACTTAGGATTTGGTCAAATTCAACTTAGGAAAGCGTGTGACCAGGTTATTGAAAGACTTATAAGTCTGGTCCACCCAATGCTCGGCCAAAGAACCGCAAACAGTGTTGAAAACAGTCATTCTGGCGCTGCTCTGAAAAATAACAGGGATTCTACTCCGGAATAACAGGACTGCTCCGGAATAACAGGAAATGCATAGTTTTGACCAAAACAGCTCAGGAAAGACATCAAATTGCAGGATAATGATAGGGATAGCTATGTAAATCTGTTATGCATATTTTTCAACGTAAAAGACCTCTAGCAAGTGTGCAATGAATAGATTTCATATGTAACCATATTCTGCATTTTAGGAATGCAGTTTTAACAGCATTCCTAAAATGCCTGAATTTGAATCATTCCACATCTGATTTAGCTGTTTTTAATATAAATAACTAGCTCCCATCTGGGTTGAGCTAAGTAGGAAGAATTTGGATTGCAATTAGTGTAATTCTGAATATTGTGAAATCAGATTTCTGTAGTAATAATATGCAGAATTTTTCTGCATGTTTTTAAATCAATAAAAGTGTAGTTTTTATCAATTTTATTTTATGATTGAAGGAGTGATTAGGTAGAACACCAGAGCTACTTCTTCACCTTCTTCTGAACCAGGGAGCAAGGGCCACTCCCAGGAGCAGAAAAAGGTTCATATCAGGTTTTCTTGTTTAATTCGTCTCGTAGCAGTAATAGCAGAAACCTGTCATTTTTTTGCATTTTCTTATTTTGTTGAACTTATTTCCAGCTTTAGAATTTGTAGTTACATTTTCATTTCTAAGTTTATTTCTAGATCTCTGTTCTTTTATTTTGCAAGATAGTTAAGTTTATTTTCTCGTAATTCTAATTTCAAGCAACTTTCATTTCAGCAATTTTACTTCAGTTTTTGAGTGCATTTTCGGATTCAGCAAGAGTAAATAGGTTTCTTTCACTGTCATTTCATTTCTGCAGTTTTATTTCAACAAGAATAATTTAGTTTCCTTTCAAGTTATAGGGTTTAGAGTGACAGAAGAACCCCCATCAAACACTAACTGTTCTACCAATAAAGCCATTTTCTGAATGGAGTGTCTTACACCTGCCTGAATTGAATATCGTAAACAGCCTTAGGACACCTACCCGGATTGATAAATAATGATCAAATGATGAATTAAATGACACTCATCATTTTTGGTGTTGTTGTCGGGGACCATGGTGTTGTTAGTCAAATCTAAGTAGGTCAAGAACTGTAGGCTGGATACAGACAACAGTTCTTACAAATTCTACAGTCTGTTTAGTAAATGTGCATGAATGCATAGGCTGAGAGACGACAGAGGGAGGTTTATCTAGAGTGGATCTGAGCCACCAAAGAGACCTACTCGGTCTGATGAAGAATTGCCTTCATTTGACATCACTGAGGAAAAGCCAGACATACCTTCTTCATCAGAAGAATTGTTGGCAAAATTAGAAAAGGAGCTTTTTGAAGCACTAGCTGCTAAACACTCCCCTCTGACTAAACTATTTCCAGCATCCTTTAGAAAGAAGACAACTATGGCTGCAGCAGCAGCAGCAGGAGGATATGTTGATCCTGATGATGCTCCTAAAACTTTTGAATATCCTATTCGGTTGGATCCACTTCTAGATGCCCCCATGAAAACAATCTCCCCATCTATATTGCCAATCTTTAGGGGACTATTGCAGAAGATCCCGATCAATTTCGTTTGAATTCAAAGTGTTATGTCAGACTTATGACTACATAAATGATAATCAAAAATTGAAGTTGTTTCCTTCTACACTTAAGGACGCTGCTCTGATGGTTCATGAGCAATCTTGAACCTAACTCAATTACTACTTGGGATGAGATGGAGACTGCATTCTTAAATAAATATCAGGATTATTGTAGAGTAAGAAACATGAAAGATGAGTTGTTTAGGATCAAGCAAGAAGAATATGAGAGTTTAGAAGATTATCTTGATCGCTTTGCCTTTGTCCAAAAGAGGTGTGGTGCTGTAGAGCCTAATTTCTTAAAGCCTATTCTCTTAAGAGGATTATAGGATGAATCTAGGGAAGTGTTAGATTTAATGGGAAAAGGAGACATAGATCAACTTGACCTTGATGAGATTTTGGAGTTATGCAAAAATTATTCCCGTACTCACCAACGAAGAAAGAAAAAGAATTTTTGCAATAATGGTATGAAAGAGTTGATGGAGGAAATGGCCAATTTAAAAACTGATATCCTTGTTCAACTTAATACTGCATTAGGTGAGAAAAACACAAGAAATAATTCTACACCACCTTTAGCAATTTATTGCCCAAGGTGTAGGAGTAAGCATGCCTTGCAAGACTGCCCCCTAAACAAAACTTCTATTTGTGGAATTTGTTCCAAGGAACATTCAATAGATAAATGCCCTTTGTTGCCTCATCTAAAATCTGTTTTGGGCACCCAAGCAGAAGAACTCAATGCTATTGGGCAAAGACTTGGTGGTGGTTATGCACAATATCCCAATGCTCCTAGATTTCCAAACTGGGGACAATCTCCTTGGAATATGAATATGCCATGGGGACAGGCGGAAGCTTCTGCACAACCTTGGAACCAACCTTGGACAGCTCCTCCATATTGGTCACAATCTGGATGGATGAACCCACCTTGGCATACCATGCCTCCACAATGGACACAACAAGGACAAATATGGGGACAAAAATATCAAGGACAACCATTTCCACCACAACAATATCAACCTTATCAAGGCCAGCAATATCAGTCCCATCAAGGACAGCAAAGGTATCAAGGCCAAACTCAAAATTTGCTGCCAGCTCCTAATCCAAATTTTCAGGGAAGAACACAACATCAACAAGCACAACCAGTAAGACAACCTCCACTCCCAGCTCAGCCTGTGACTAACCCCAATAATGTCAGACAAGCAGCCCCTGTTTATGAGGCTGAGTCTAAAGATACTGCTGCAGTTCATGTAATTGACTATGGTAACATCCAATTATGCTCAGGGAAGGTCTTACCTGACCCTGCTCCACCTACAGTTGAAGAAATTCCAGAAATTTCAATTCCAAAAAAAATACAATCAGAGCAAAGGAATGCAGAAAACTTACAAAGAAAATCTAAACATGTCACATCAGATTTACCATTTCTTGAAAGGTTTGATCATCCCATCACTACCCCTGAATCAGAGTTAATCACAGAATTAAAGAAAATGTCAATCTCACTTCCTCTGTTGCAGGAAATCAAGGATGTACCATTGATTAAGAAAACCATTCAGGATTTATGCATAAGGAAACCTGGCAAGAAGAAGAAAGCCTTTCCACAAACTGTACAAGTGGATGGAAAGTTGGCTAATCTTCTCTCTGGGAAATTAGTACCTCCCAAATATGGTGATCCAGGAAGTCCAGTGATCACCATTACCGTAGGATTGGTTCAAATTCCCAATGTACTTATTGATTTAGGAGCTGCAATTAATGTCATGACCAAAGATATTATGCAGAAATTGCAGCTCACTGATTTGAGTCCTACAGCTACAGTTTTGGAAATGGCAGATAGGTCAGTTGCCAAACCAGAAGGACTTTTGGAGGATGTTCCCATTGAAGTATCTTCTTGGGAATACCCTGTATATTTCCTAGTATTACAACCTAGGAGTACAGCTAATGGCTATCCTATCATCCTGGGATGACCCTGGCTTGCTACTGCAGCCGCTTTCATAGACTGTAGATCAGGAGAAATGACTATTTCAAATGGAGTAGATCTTAAGAAAATTTCTTTGTATCCACCTTCTAAACCATCATCTAAATTTTCTGGATAGTTATGGTATCCTGAGTCCGATGAAGAACAGGAGCCTCTTGTTACCCTTGCCACCATTGTAGTACAGGAACACATTGAAGAATTGAATTCACCAGAGAGAAATTTTTGAACATGAAACAGTCTTGGTGAATACATTGCATGAAGAAGGCCTCAGGGATGACCAAGTTCTGGTCAATCACCTATTATGGAAAGATGATGAACAAGTTGCTGAACATTTACCATCTATTACACTTCATGAAAGTTCCTTTACATTGCCACATGGGTGGCATCATCATCTTTTGACTTCTTTCACCTGTCCTATGCCAATGCTTCCATCAGGTATTGCATTTAACCCAGAATCAAGAATATTTCATGATCTAAAACCACATCATTGTCCTTTAAATGCTTTGATCAGCAAATATGAACATGTTAACTCTGTTTATCCCGGAGTCAAGCAAATTGAAATTCAACCAGGAAAACCTGTAAATGTTAACAGTTGGTTGACTGACGATCAAGAAGCCAAACTATTTGCTGTTTTGCAAAAACATGTTCAAGCTTTTGCTTGGAATTATACGGATATGGTTGGAATCCACCCTGATGTATGCACACATAGGATATACACTGAGGATGTCAAACCAGTTAGACAACTGTAGAGACGTCTGAATCTTGCTTTAAAAGACATTGTTAAAAAAGAAATTGAAAAATTGTTGGAAGTAGGATTCATTTATCCAATTTCAGACAGTCAATGGGTTTCTCCATTAGTTATTGTGCCTAAGAAGAATGGAAAGATGTGAGTGTGTGTGGATTACAGGGAATTAAACAAAGTCACACACAAGGACCACTTTCCATTACCCTTTATAGACCAAGTGCTGGACACTCTTGGTCGGTAAGAAATATTTCTATTTTCTCGGATGGTTTTAGTGGGTATAACCAGATCCAAGTGGCACCGAAAGACCAGGAAAAACAACTTTCACATGTCCTTGGGGGACATTTTCTTATAGAGTATTACCCTTTGGATTATGTAATGCACCAGCAACATTTCAACGAGCTGTCTTGGCCATTTTTTCTGATTTAACCAATGAGAGTGTAGAGATTTACATGGATGATTTCACAGTGTTTGGTAACAAATTTGAGTATACATTAGAGCAACTTGAAAAGGTTCTAATACGTTGTGAAGCATATCATTTATCTCTTAATCCTGAAAAATGTTTCTTGATGATGGAGGAAGGAATTGTTTTAGGACATCATATCTCTGCTCACGGTATTAAGGTTGATCCTAAGAAAGTAGAGGTCATCAAGAGTCTTCCTCCTCCGAAAACTCAAACTGATGTCCGTAGTTTCTTAGGACACATTGGATTTTATCGCATATTCATTACTGATTTCAGTACCATTGCTAATCCAATGTTTGCATTATTAATGAAAGATTCTGAATTTGTATGGTCTGATGATTGCCACAAGTCCTTTGAAGCTTTGAAAGAAAAGCTAACCAGTTCGCCAAGACTAAGAGGACCTAACTCGGGGGCTGCCCTTTCATATTCAGCTGATGCCTCCAATATCGCTATTGGAGCCGCACTAGGGCAGATTGAAAATGGACAACACTATGCCATTTATTATATTAGCAAAAACTTGACAAGAGCTGAAAAGAATTACACTACAACTGAAAAGGAATTCTTAGCTATAGTATATGCCATTAACAAGTTTCGACACTATATCACAGGATACCCTGTATTCATCCATACAGATCATGCTGCTATCAAATATTTGATGAATAAGCCTTTGGTTAGTGCACGAATTATTCGCTGGTTGATTTTACTACAGGAATTTGATATTACTATAGTAAATAGACTAGGAAAGGCTAATGTAGTGGCAGATTTCTTGTCAAGATTGCCAAATGCAGAAACTGAAGAACTAGTTGAAGACACATTCCCTGATGAAAAATTGTTTGCTGTCTCTATTCAAACTCCATGGTTTGCGGATATAGCTAATTATTTAGCTACAGGGAAGATTCCATTTCATTTTACCTCAAAACAAAAAAAATAGTTAATCAAGCAAAGCTCTTCTTTTGAATGGATAAAAGGAATATTGTTTAAATGCAGTCCTGATCATGTTTTACGCAGGTGTGTTCGTAAGGATGAGATATATGACATTTTGAGAGCCTGTCATGATGAACCTTTAGGAGGGCATTATTCAGTAAAACATACCATTCGAAAGATTTTGGGTACTGGTTACTATTGGCCATCATTGCATAAAGATGTAAAAAGGTATATTAGAAATTGTGATGCATGTCAAAGAATGGGTAAGCCTACTTTCAAAAATGAAATGCCTTTACAACCTCAATTAGGTGTAGAACCGTTTGAGAGGTGGGGGTTAGATTTTGTAGGACCTATTGATCCACCCTCCCAAGGGAAGGTGCACATCCTAGTATGTGTTGATTATGTAACCAAATGGGCAGAATACCGTGCCTTTAAGCATGCCCGAGAAGACAAAGTGGCTGATTTTCTGTATTCATAGATTTTTCTACGATTTGGAGCCCCACAGTCTATTACTTCTGATCAAGGACCTCGGTTTATTTCAAAGGTTGTTGAAGCCTTTGTAAAATTATATGAAATCAAGCACAGGAAGTCCTCTCCTTATCATCCACAGGCCAATGGTCAAGTTGAAGTGACAAATAGGGAATTAGAGAAAATATTGACCAAAATTGTAGCAGTTCATAGAAGGAATTGGGTAGAAAGGTTACCTGAAGCAATTTGGGCTTATAACACTACTTGGAAATCCACTACGGGATTTACCCGTTTTGAATTGGTTTATGGTAAAAAACCCCTTTTGCCCATTGAATTTGAATTACTAACTCTTCGAACTGCTTTGGAAGTTGGTATTGATTTGTCACAGGCACAAAAGGATCGGATCCTGCAACTCAATGCATTGGATGAAATACGAAGAGACACTTTGCATCAGAACGAGATGATTCAAGCACAACGTAAAATCTGGCATGATAAGCATATCCAAGAATGAAAATTCCAGCAAGGGGATTGGGCATTACTGTTTGACTCCCGTTATGAAGATTTTCTTGGGAATTTGCAAACAAGGTGGCTTGGACCATACCAGATTGAAGAGGTTTTCTCGAATGGAGCAGTTCGTCTCTCACCAATTGATGATTCGCGAAGAAAGTTAGTGGTTAATGGACATCGTCTTCGGATTTACCATAAGCCACTAACTAAAAATGAATTTTTAAAACAAATAGAGCACTTGGATGTGCATTTAATGGAAGAATTCCCTTCTTCCACTAAAGCAGCAGTAGTATAGTTTTTGTCGAAAAAAAAAAAAAAACATTTAGTTTACATGAAAACCAGTTATCTGGCATGTTTACTAAGTCCCATTCCATCACCATCCATTTCATCACTATCCATTCCATCGCCATTCATTCCATCACCATACATTTTCCGCCATTGTCATTCACCACTGTTGTCATTGCCATCACCCATTTTGTTTGTGTTTTTCAGGATTACATTACTGCACTTGTCAGCAGACAAACAGCAAAGCTAATCAATTGTATGAAATGTAGAAAGGTAGTCAAGACAGGTATGTGTTTCTTTACATTTTAAATATTGTAAATAGTTAAAGTATATAGTGTATAGATTCACTTGATTAGCATTCAAAGCATTCATAAGGTTTAAATTGGGGATGTCTAAATTAGTCAATAAAAAGGGGGAATGACATATGCTCCGGAATGACATATGCTTCAGAATGAAGTTTGCTTCCGAATAACCACTGCTTCGGAACAACAAAAGCTCCGTAATAGTTGTGCTCTGGAATGGGTAATGACAGTTGTGCTCCGGAATGAGAATTGACAGATATGCTCCGGAACGACAAAATAACGACATGTGCGCAGTGCATCGGAATAAGTTGACGTTTCTTTAAAAAAATTCATGCAGGGACACGTGGCAAACGATTGTGAAACACGTGATTTTTGAAATTTATGATATTTAGATATCATAATTTCGTGATACGTGTAATCATGGCACACGCCTCAAAGCACACCGAAAACAGATTTTGTTTGCCTTGAAAAATTCACATCAAATGCATGAATGCCAACTCAGCAAACCGTAATCGTGAAATATGCATTGGCATTAATTTTTTCCATGTTGTCAGCATATTCCACCAGTTTTAAAAATAATGAATTAACAAGTCAGTTTTACATGCTCTGTTTCGGCGCACGAACTATTATTCCAATGCATGTACGATAGAACTGTCATTCCAGTGCATGCATGCTAAGACTGTCATTCCAGCACTTTCGAAACATAGTTGCGAACAGAACAAGGAAAAATGGGCAGCAGGAAGAACAGGAGTGAACCAAAAAATGCCACCTTCATACTGGAAAATCCTACGCTACTGCAAATTTTCACCGATGCTGGTTTAATGCCGTTTCTGCAAAAATTTGATGGGAACTCCGAAGGGTTGGCGGCAAAATTTGCACGAACCTTCAGAAACAACAGGATCAACATCAATGGCATGACAATCCAGGTAACTCCAGACATTTTGAGCCAAATTACTGAATTTCCTTTGCAAGGAATTAATCTTGGGAAAATAGCTAGAAATACCTTAAGTGAATTGGCCAACCAGTTTAGGGCAGAAAATGATAAACCGATTGAATATGTCATGAGCAAAAATGTTTGTAAAGGAGTTAAAAAGGAAAGTCTGGAATCTCCTTGGGATGAAGTAGCTGAATGGATGATTAGATTTATCACTTGTGAAGGTCAGTATGTTGTTTTATCAGGGCATCATATGAAAATTTTAATTTATTTGAGATATGGCCACACAAACCCTGAATTCCAAGTTAATTTTCCCCTGTATTTTTATGAAGATTTAAAAACTATGGCCAAGAAATATCAAGAAGGAAAAGGAACCCCTAGGCATCATGGTTTGATAAAAATAATTTGTAAACATCACTTTAGGGGTAATTTACAGAGCTTTGACAGATTCTTTGCTCCATGGGACGAAACTAGAAGCCCTGCATTTGCAGATGAAGCAGAAGAAGTTGAAAGCCCTAAGTCTGCAGAACAAGTTGAAAGCCCTAGGTCTGAGCTAGTGGTTGAAATAGAGTCTGTCCAAGAAGTAGGTTCATCCTTTCCATAGGGACCTCCCTCTTCTATAACTAGAAGGCAAAGAGAAAAGCATGCTAAAATAGACTCTGCTAAAAAACATAGAAAGGTGTCTTTTTTAGCAGGCGTAACTGTGTTGCAGTCCAATAGCTCTGATGATGTAGAACCAGAAGAAGCTGTTCAGAAAATTCCCAAAATAGGAAAAATAAAATCTCCTGTTCAAACCTTACGAAGGTCTGCAAGACTTCAAAAGGATACAACATCATTTGACCAAGGAGGTCAAGAGGCAGTAGCAGCAGAGCCAAAACCTGTAGAATCACCAGAACCTGTAGAATCAACAGAACCTAAATCCAGCCCTACAGTGATCTTGGTGGATTATTCAGATTTTGATTCTTAGGAAGAGGCAGAGGCAGAAGAAGAGTCAGAGATAGGAGAAAAATCAGAAATAGAAGAAGAAGCATAGGAAGAAGAAGATATCCAACTGTAGCTATTGACAGCAAGAAGTGTGGTAAAAACACAAACAGGATGGATAGAGAAGTGTGAAGCTTCTATTTCAGAAAAAGATCAAATGATTGCAATGTTGCAAAAGGAAGTGGCAGGTTTAAAAGCAAAAATTGCATCTTTAGAGCCACAACCTGATGAAAGTATACATGACACTCAAATGGCTGACATCTTGTTGGAATTAGCAACAACTACACAGGTAGTAGAATCACCAATCAGGGAAGAACTTATAATGGATATTGAAGGAGAACAGGGACAGGAACAACTTCTGATCTCCTCAATTCCTGCTGTAGATATAGAACTATATGAACCTCTCATAGTCACACAGGACATGGGAATTCAAACTGAATTACCTATGGCAAAAATAGAAGAAAAGGAAACACAAACAGATTCTGTCAGGATTGACATGACTGATAAAGAAGTACAGGTTCATATTGTTCCTCAAATGCAGCAGCCTGTTCGCAATCCCCTTATGGTTCCACTTGAGGAATATAATGCAGATTTATCAAAGTGGATGATGAAATGCCAAAGGTTGGAAGAAAAGGTTTTAGCTTTGAAACCTTTGGAGGAAAAATGTGAGGCTAAAGAGGCAGGAACTAACCAAATTGAAAAACCAAGTGCGGGATCTCCGTCGGAATGCGAGTGTTTAGTCCAGCTGCGGAAGACCTGCAAGGTTTTACACCTTAATCCTTAGGGAAAGATTTATCCGTTGGCAAATTATGAGAATCCACTCTAATTTGCCATACAAAATGGAAAATCCTGAAGAATTTGTGGATACCTACCTGCACAACCCAACAGAATAGAAAAATCTACTGTGTGAGTTATTCCTACATAATTTCTTTATGCCTGAGGATGACACATTCCTACCTCACATTTTTATAGGGGATATTCAGTTAAGAGCTTTCCTGTCCACTCTACAAAATCAAGAATATTGGGAACAACAGAAACAGATGATTAAGGATAATGAGGCAAATGCAACACTGTATCTAAGGCCAATGCATGGTGATTGCAGGGGTGCAGCCAATCAACATTTCACTATGATGAGAGAAGAAAAGGTGAGAAAACTTTATGAAACAAATCTTCAGATATGTTTAGTTGATGTTCAAAATTTTATTCACCAGCATTTTAATAGTGCCTTAGCAGCCTGTAGAAATCGTTGGGGTGAGTTACCTCTTTCCTTGCAGAAGAAAGAACCTATCTCCCCCAATAACTTGCAGTGGTCAAAAAGAAGAGTTGAAGGTATCATGCAAGTTATTCAACAGCTGCAACATCAGTGGATAGGATTAAGATACATATTGCCTATTGTAATCACCCCTATTCCATGGTTTTTTGATGAAGACCCCCAGCCAGACGATCAGTTTCAGGCATGTCTCAAGAAGATAAAAGAAATCAGAGGGTTTTACAAGATTCCTGGTCCAAAGTTCAGCTACCAAGAAAGAGTTATGGACAAGGATCTCTGTTCTATTGTAGCCTCACAGAATGCATGAGGACATGCATCAGAATAAATTGGGGGGGATGATGAGGTCAAATATTGCCTCATTTTTTATTATTTTGGATATCCTTAATAGACCTTTTTGATACGTTTTAATGTTAATTTTGCTGATGAAATGCAATATTTACTACTATTTACATGTTTGACTGTTTAGAAGCATAATATTCTGTTTTTACTAATTTTATGTATTTTCTACATAAGTTTTGTTGATAAATAATGATTTATTGTGAAATGTGTTAAGTGCAATCACGTGTGGAATATATATCATTCATATCATGCTCTCTGAAGTTGTCAAATGCAAAAAATAGCACTAAAAATAGGTCAAAACTACAAGCTGTGCAAAACTGTTTTTGACTGTTTTGACTTGGACAAATTCCAGCCAGATTTGCAAGACTTGGGATTTGGTCAAATTCAACTTAGGAAAGCGTGTGACCAGGTTATTGAAAGACTTATAAGTCTGGTCCACCCAATGCTCGGCTAAAGAACCGCAAACAGTGTTGAAAACAGTCATTCTGGTGCTGCTCTAAAAAATAACAGGGATTCTGCTCCGGAATAACAGGACTGCTCCGGAATAACAGGAGATGCACAGTTTTGACCAAAACAGCTCAAGAAAGACAGTAAATTGCAAGAGAATGATAAGGATAGATATGTAAATCTGTTATGCATCTTTTTCAACGTAGAAGACCTCTAGCAAGTGTGCAATGAATAGATTTCATATGTAACCATATTCTGCATTTTAGGAATGCAGTTTTAACAACATTCCTAAAATGCCTGAATTTGAATCATTCCACATATGATTTAGCTATTTTTAATATAAATAGCTAGCTCCCATCTGGGTTGAGCTAAGTATGAAGAATTTGGATTGCAATTAGTGTAATTCTAAATATTGTGAAATCAGATTTCTGTAGTAATAATATGCAGAATTTTTCTGCATGTTTTTAAATCAATAAAAAGTGCAGTTTTTATCAATTTTATTTTATGATTGAATGAGTTATTAGGTAGAACACCAGAGCTACTTCTTCACCTTATTCTGAACCAAGGAGCAAGGGCCACTCCCAGGAGCAGAAGAAGGTTCATATCAGGTTTTCTTGTTTAATTATGTCTGCAGCAGAATAGCAGGAAACCTGTCATTTTTCTGCATTTTCTTATTTTGCTGAACTTATTTCCAGTTTTAGAATTTGTAGTTACATTTTCATTTCTAAGTTTATTTCTAGATCTGTTCTTTTATTTTGCAAGATAGTTAAGTTTATTTTATGCAATTCTAATTTCAGCAACTTTCATTTCAGCAATTTTACTTCAGTTTTTGAGTGCATTTTCAGATTTAGCAAGAGTAAATAGGTTTCTTTCACTGTCATTTCATTTCTGTAGTTTTATTTCAGAAAGCATAATTTAGTTTCCTTTCAATTTATAGGGTTTATAGTGACAGAAGAACCCCCAGCAAACACTAACTGTTCTACCAATAAAGCCATTTTCTGAATGGAGTGTCTTACACCTGCCTGAATTGACTATTGTAAACAGCCTTAGGACACCTGCCTGGATTGATAAATAATGATAAAATGATGAATTAAATGACACTCATCAAGGATAATCCCCCTTCTGTACCGCCTACATACCATGTACCTTCTGCTCTCACGTACGTATAGTCTCCCTCTCGTAAGGGTGGATATATAAAGAGGTTGGTATATCGGCCTGGTTGGTATATTGAAGGGGCTATCATTTTGGGAGTTATATGAGCCGTCATAATGCATTTAAATGATCTTCAAAACCTACAAAAACAAAACAAAACACCAAAATGCACTAAACCAGTTTAGGGCACACCAATAATCCTTAAAAGAGATAATCACGGTTTGTGTATGCGTGTGTTCATTTCTTCTTAGTGTAGACAAAAAGAAAAATCATCACAAACAAAAGATAAAAATATACGCATTTTGTCATTTTCACCAAAAGCTCCAAGGATTCCCGTAATCGCTTGGTCACTCCAAAATGCCCCAAAGGTGTTCATGAACCCTTTGGTCAACCCAAAAGCACCCCAAATGTGCCCATAAGTGATGCAGGACCATCCAACAAAATATGGAAAATATTACATTTTTCCCTAAATTTTAGTGCATCTTGCCGAGGCCATAACTTCTCAACCGTAGCTTCGATTGACTTGAAATTTTACAGGGAGTTAGGTGGGATAATTTTAAAAAAATACAATTCCCTAGAATTCTATTTGCCCAAAAAAGTTAGTTTTCGGGGCCAAATTCCATCATCTAGTGCCCTGAAATTAGGTTTTAAAATTGGGCATGCAATTTTATGCACTTTTTGAGCTGTTCGGATGTCAATATCTCCTAATGTATTTAGAGCTAGAACTTGAAACTTCATTTTTGTCTTATCTACTATAAGAGGGATGTGCACACCAATTTTGGGCCCCATCTGACTCATTTTCAATTTTAGGGCTTTTTAGAGAGACATCGTCATGGTGCTCACCCGTAGCCAAGCCCAATCATGGGTGGAGGCTGTGGGGAATGTACAAGGAGACACGAGTCACCTTCGTTACAATCCCAAGGATCTGGTCATACCACCTTGGTGACCTAACACACAAGGCAGTCCCCTCCACATATTAAAGGAAAGAGACTACAGGGACACCTCTTCGAGGAGCACTCCTGTTCAACATAGCACTCATCACACACCCTTCCATGAGGGGTACGATCATAGGAGAGCTCCCTTAGATGATTGCTATGAGTGGTCACCGTGTGATGAAGTGCTAGGTCAACATAGGGTTCGACAGGAGGAACCACATCATTACACTACCCGTCATTCACCCCCTCTAGTTGTCAGGACTACAAAGACAAATCCAGAGCACAAGGCTCCTCAGGTGGGGCGGGCCAACTCCACCCGTTCCTTTTTCATTTATGAAAGAGAGCACGAGGAAGACCTCTACCTTCCTCAAGAGCAATATACAGTGTGAGAGCAATATGCCTCTACACCTGCTATCAATCAAGACCACTCACTGAGGCCAAAGCCCCGATGGAATGCCGCTACCCCCAACAAAGGGAGGTCACCTATAGAGATCTTGGATCACTACGATCGAAAATATCTAGGAGAGGCATCTAGGCCTTCTAGACATGAGGTGACAGGACCAACCATCTTAGAATCTTTCAAGCACGTCGCACGCCAAATGCAATTCACACAACTTGAGCTAGAGTGACTAGAGCGACTACATTTAGAGGAACTATACTATATTAACAAAGAGCACCTTCAGCGCCAGAAGGATGAGTTTTTCCAACACACTATGCAGGAGAGCCAACATGAAAGGGAGTATGAGGAAAATCATCGCATTCCTCGTGGACAACAAACAGTGTGGCCTCAAGTACATGCCGCCTACATAGACAGAGGGAAGCGACCCATTGAAATTTTAGATCATCAAGATCAAGGCCAATACATAGGAGAAACATTTGAACCTCCTGATAAAAATAGGGTAGACCAAACTGACCCGATAGTCACCAGACATGCCACCCGTCAAGCCCAAATCACGCGGCTTAAACAAAGTCATCAGGAGATAGAGTATCGACACCGCTTGGATAGAGAGCGCATGCAACACGAAGCGGATGAGTTATGCATAGATCAAGGTCTTCAGGAGTTAGAGGACTTATACATGCAGCGCAGAGTAGATAAGTTGCGCTATAAACTACCTGAGAGGACTCCAACCCCTCACACGCATAAGAAAAAACATTTTGAGGGGCATAACACATGGGGGCAAGACAGGTCATCGCGACCTCATCAAACGCTACCCCTAACACCTCCTAGACAGGAGCGAGAGGCTACTCTCCCAATTCCTGAAGCACCACCCCCGATGCCTCCTAGACATGAGCGGGAGGCTGCTCCTATAACCAATGACGGGTGCCTTCCTCAGACATCCACCCAGGCTTATGAGCCACCCTTAGAAATTTATCAAGAAGCCTCTAAGGAATCAGAGCAAGAAGAAGAGCAGGATGAAAAGCCCTACCAAGGCATGGGGGGTGCCATCAGGCCACCCCTCCATAGGACCCAAGTTCCTCAACAAGAACCAACCAAAGAGGAGGAGTTCAAATCTCCCGATACATGCAAAGCACTAGAGCACTTATAGTTGGTAGAGACCAAGATTTTGGAGCTCCCAAGGCCCAACTTACATAAGGCTCCTTTCAAAGAGGATCAACCTTTAACCGTAGGGCTACTTGATGATGCAGTCCTCCATGTCTCAAAATCCCCAGATTCTGATGAGCTATACACATTGTCCGAAGGTGAGGATGAAATAGACA
The DNA here is from genome assembly GCA_028583015.1 of Wollemia nobilis. Taxonomy (NCBI): domain Eukaryota; kingdom Viridiplantae; phylum Streptophyta; class Pinopsida; order Araucariales; family Araucariaceae; genus Wollemia; species Wollemia nobilis. Next base: position 9,745,246 of record JAQPPZ010017095.1, read on the forward strand.
TAGCCCACAACAATCACATGCGACAACATCGACATCCCATAAATATCGATGAAGCATGTCAACAAATAAACATAATACTAGGGCATGAGTGGCGTGTTAACCCACCACAGTGGGGCCAAGAATTACATCCACAACTTTGGGCACACAAAGAACAATGTCCACCTCAAGATCCCATCATGGCATCAGTGCCGAGGGTAGACCCTGTCCTCCTATCCATGCATAGGGCCGATCCATTCATGCCCATACCTCTAGATCCAGATCCAGAGTGCAAATACCATCAATTTGGGGGTACCTCTATCCCCTAAAGAACCATAATTCAAACCCAAAATGCTCCAAGGATTATCGCAATCACTTGGTCACCCCAAAAAGCTCCAAGGATTATCGCAATCACTTGGTCACCCCAAAAATCTACAAGGATTATCGCAATCACTTGGTCACCCAAAAAGCTCCAAGGATTATCGCAATCACTTGGTCACACAAAAAGATCCAAGGATTATCGCAATCACTTGGTCACCCCAAAAAGCTCCAAGGATTATCGCAATCACTTGGTCACCCAAAAAGCTCCAAGGATTATCGCAATCACTTGGTCACACAAAAATCTCCAAGGATTATCGCAATCACTTGGTCACCCAAAAAGCTCCAAGGATTATCGCAATCACTTGGTCAAAACCCAAAAACTCCAAGGATTATCGCAATCACTTGGTCACCCAAAAAACACCAAGGATTATCGTAATCACTTGGTCAAAACCCAAAAGCTCCAAGGATTATCGCAATCTCTTGGTCAATCCAAAAAGCTCCAAGGATTATCGCAATCTCTTGGTCAATCCAAAAAAAAGCTCCAAGGATTATCGCAATCTCTTGGTCAACCCAAAAAGCTCCAAGGATTACCGCAATCACTTGGTCAAATCAAAAAAAAAAAAAAAAAGAGCTCCAAGGATTATCGCAATCACTTGGTCAAAACCCAAAAGCTCCAAGGATTATCGCAATCTCTTGGTCAATCCAAAAAGCTCCAAGGATTATCGCAATCTCTTGGTCAACCCAAAAAGCTCCAAGGATTACCGCAATCACTTGGTCAAATAAAAAAAAAAAAAAGAGCTCCAAGGATTATCGCAATCACTTGGTTAAAACCCAAAAGCTCCAAGGATTATCGCAATCTCTTGGTCAATCCAAAAAGCTCCAAGGATTATCGCAATCTTTTGGTCAACCCAAAAATCTCCAAGGATTATCACAATCTCTTGGTCAACCCAAAAAGTTCCAAGGATTATCGCAATCACTTGGTCAAAAACACAAAATCTCCAAGGATTATCGCAATCACTTGGTCAAAACCCAAAAAGCTCCAAGGATTATCGTAATCCCTTGGTCAAAAACCAAAAAGCTCCAAGGATTATCGCAATCCCTTGGTCAAAACCCAAAAAGCTCCAAGGATTATTGCAATCGCTTGGTCATCCCAAAAAGCTCCAAGGATTATCGCAATCACTTGGTCACCCCAAAAGCTCCAAGGATTATCGCAATCTCTTGGTCACCCAAAAAGCTCCAAGGATTATCGCAATCTCTTGGTCACCCAAAAAGCTCCAAGGATTATCGCAATCTCTTGGTCACCTAAAAATATTCAAGGATTATCGCAATCTCTTGGTCAACCCAATAAGGTCCAAGGATTATCACAATCTCTTGGTCACTCCAAAATCTCCAAGGATTATCGCAATCTCTTGGTCACACCAAAATGCTCCAAGGATTATCGCAATCGCTTGGTCACACCAAAAAGCTCCAAGGATTATCACAATCTCTTGGTCACCCAAAAAGCTCTAAGGAGTATCGCAATCTCTTGGTCACCCAAAAAGCTCCAAGGATTATCGCAATCTCTTGGTCACACCAAAAAGCTCCAAGGATTATCGCAATCACTTGGTCATCCAAAAAGCTCCAAGGATTATCGCAATCTCTTGGTCAACCCAAAAAGCTCCAAGGATTATCGCAATCTTTTGGTCACCCAAAAAGCTCCAAGGATTATCGCAATCTCTTGGTCACCCAAAAAGCTCCAAGGATTATCGCAATCTCTTGGTCACCCAAAAAGCTCCAAGGATTCCCGCAATATCTTGGTCAATCCAAAAATCTCAAGGATTATGGCAATCTCTTGGTCACCCAAAAAGCTCCAAGGATTCCCGCAATCTCTTGGTCAATCCAAAAAGCTCCAAGGATTATCGCAATCTCTTGGTCACCCAAAAAGCTCCAAGGATGATTATCGCAATCGCTTGGTCAAAATCAAGAAAATAAAAAAAAAACAACAAAAATCATCAAAAACAACAAATATTTGCATCTCAATTCTAGGCATACTCAAATTCATCATAAAAGAGATATTCTCGCACCTCATCTTCATCTTCACCAAAAACAATCCATCAAAAATACAAAAATACGTAGCTGCATTAAGCATTGCATCCATACATTGCATATTTGTGGTCATACAGGTCAAAGGCACCATAGGCTGCAAGAGCTCTGATAGTCCATCTTGTTCAACAATTCCATTTCGCAAAAACAACAAAAATACCATACATCGATTTTTCCCACATAGAGTCAGTGGTCTTTTAATATATCACGAGTTTTCGTAATTCAGCCAGCATTTTCCTCTATAGCCATGTAGTGTATCAAGTCGAACAGATTTTACGAAGGTAGAGTCATACTTGAAATACACCTTGTTACGTAACATCCCAACACAAATTAAAACACTAAAAAAAAAAATTCCAAAGTTGTGTGAACGAAAGACGAAACCTGCAAAGTAATCTAGGTCACCACAAGCGAAATGGTTATATTGCTCATCCCCCTATGCGAATGACCCCTAGAATTCTGAGAGTTGGCAAAAGGACAAGCATCCTCCCTACCCAATTCCCTAAGAATCCCTAAGTTCTCAATAGTTGCAAAACATCCAAAAATTGCAAAACGTCAAAACTCAAAAATTTGACATCTTACAGTGCACAAATCAAAAGGCACAAGAAATAGTGATTTTCGTCACTCCAAATCCCCAATCCCTTGCTCGAAAGAAAAATAAATCAAAATAAACAGTGATCTCATCACTACAAATGAGCAATTATCCCAATACAATTGAAGAAAAGAATGGAGTTGACCTTGAATCCCTGGAACTCTCAGCATTCTATAGGTCATAGGGCAAGCCTCAATACCGATTTGGTTGATAGCCTATCGGTAACTAGCGGTAAACCTCACGCATGATGATATATCTGTCACATTAACTTGCGTACAGATCAATGTTTGCATGTGGATGAGCTAGCTTATGGCATCCTGGATAACGTCGTAGATTAATCTAACTACATACAAAAAAGGAGTTTGTGGAGATAATTAGGTGATCCTCAGTACAGGTTCGGTTGAAAGCCCATCTGGCACTGGCGGTATCCTGACAAATACCACATAAATGAACTTAATTGCACACACAGGGATGTGAAATAACTTGGTCAAAAACAAGTCTGATTCATACCTTGGTCAAAAGTCTTGTAAGATAAAGTACAGTCATGGCTAGTGAGTTAAAACTGTCTGAATCTCAGAAAACCTTAGCTACATTTCTAAACCAACTGCGCTACTTTTCATCCTTACAATACCATCAAAAAATACAAAAAAGAACAACCACATGTATACATACAAAGTCATTTACCATAGCAATCGTCTAAAAACAAAATAAACAGAATCCCAAACAGTCTATGGTGCCATAGCCAAACATCACAAATCTCATTCATCCATTTCATCTCTGCATATCACATATAAATCAAAAACATTTGCATTCACCATAGCATATGCATCCATCAAAATAAATCAACATACACAAATCGCATTTATCGAACCATATGCATACATCAATATAAATTAGCATGCATCCATCAACATCAATCATTGTGCATAACATAAAATAATGACATATACACAAACAAGAAAATCAAAACAACAAAAATAGCAAATATCCACAAACAATAGCAATAAAAGTGTTGAACAAAGGCACCTTTGCACCTGACATTCAATGGCATACAAAATTGATGTCGAGGTCTACATTGTCACTATCCTACTCCATAAGAAGGCTACCATAGCCGGACCGCTCCACGGGAGGTCAGATTTGTGCCAATTTTAAACCCAAATGGCATCACAAAAACAACAAAACAACAAAACAAAAACAAAAACACAACAACAAAAAGCAATAAACATTGCCGGACACAAGTGCTCTTGCACTTAACCTCTTGGCATAAAAAAATTGATGTCGGGGTTTACATTGTCGCTATCCTACTCCCTAAGAAGGCTACCATAGTCGGACCGCTCCATGGGAAGACGGATTTTCGACAATTTCATCCCCAAACGACATCACAAAAGGGTCAAAGCCCACTAAAAAAACCATAATAAAATCAAAATAACAAAAACAACAAATAAATGCAACACAAAAACAAAAAGCAATAAACATTGCCAGACATAAGTGCTCTTGCACTCAACCTCTTGGCATAGAAAAATTGATGTCGGGGTTTACATTGTCACTATCCTACTCTCTAAGAAGGCTACCATAGCCGGACCGCTCCAAGGGAAGAAGATTACGACAATTTAATCCCCACATGCGTCACACAAAACAACAAAAACAATAAAAAATTCAACAAAAACAGACAACAATAAGCATTGTCGGACACAAGTGCTCTTGCACTTAACCTCTAGGCAAACAAAATAGATGTTGAGGTTCAAATTATCACTCTCCTACTTCCCCAAGAAGGCTATCATAGCCGAACCGCTCCACGGGAAGATAGGTGTTTTTTTTTATGATCTCACCTCATTATGACATCACCAAAAGGGTTAACACCCAACAAAAATAGGTCCAAATGTTGGAAAAATTGCACACGCTTAACGGTAAACCCTCTAAAGGCACCCTTGCACAAGTCATCTTGGGTCAAGCGACTTGTCGCTTCTCTCACGAAGGTCATTCCCTCATCGATTCGTCGCTTGAGGGGGTAGTCACACTTAGTCACCAACCAACAATCACACACCCAATTAAGGAAAACGACATGCATTCAAAGAATCATTAAAAAAGACAATCACGCTCCTGCTTGGGGCGATGAACAAGCAACAATCAAATCAATCAAACACTTGGCATTTCGTGAATCATGAACACAAGGTTCCCCCGAGGATAAAAATTTGCCTGTTCATGACTCGATCAATGTCTAAGTTCAAGTCACACCTCACCAAAATAGGTTAATACTTGAAATCAAATTCCTTAGCTCGTCAGAAGCAAGGATTCAAGAATGCATGCCATTTCCATACTTGGGGCATCAAAATTTGGTTAGGTTACCAAGAAACCCTAATCATTAGTGCTTTGGTTATCTATTTTTGCTCAGAGACTCGCGTCACCCATAGCGCTTCCCAAAAAGGGGCATCTCGTAGACACCAAAACAGCACCAATCCGATTATGTGACTGCAAACACTGATCGCTTTGACAAACACAGCCCCCAGGGCAGCCCTCAGAGGTCAAACAGTGGTCTTAACCACTTTCATAGAAATTTTGTGATGTCAAGAAGCAATTTGGCACACTTAGACACTTTGCCTAGTAATCGTCTCACCCAGGGACGATTGCTAACTTGAAATCGTCTCACCCAGGGACGATTTCTGAAATCGTCTCCGGTAAGGACGATTTCCAAGTTTAACGGGCAAAAAGACAAATGAGGCCAAGTGGCAGCCCAAAACAGTCAGTTGATGACTCCTGCCCCGCACGCGTGTGTGAGTGGACAAATAGGCCGTTTGAGGATTGTCACAAAAGGCATTTATCAAAGCCTAAGTCAACGGAGGACTCCCCTCCCTCATGGGAAGACAAGACTGCCACATGGCACCTATGACCAACACATGGCATTTGTGCTTCCCTCCCAAAAGAGACCCCTTGGGTCTATAAAATGTGGGACTTTTCTCACCCAAAATATACAGGTTGAAGGAGTTTTCAAGCAACAAAGTGCTGCCGAGTTGAAGACCCACTTGCATCCCCTTTGGTTCATCTTCCCACATCCACCAATCTCTTTTGCAAGGGAGGTTGTTGGGTGGCTTTTGGAAGCTTGAACCTGACCCAAATCCAACACATGGACACCTGAACCAACAAATTCGCCGACCCCCCAATCCTAAGAGGTTTTGGGCCCATCCCTAGTGGATTGGCGCCGGAATCAAGTGCCAACGGTGGGAGGCCCACTTGGGCACCCCTGCACTTTCTAAGTTTTAGAGTATTCTAGATTACTTTTTCAGGTTGCATTTTGTGTTATTATGTTTGGTGAACTCATAGCTGCAATTTCGTAACTTTTGGTCAGATTCTAGTATGTTTTGTGTCGCTTTGTTGTTTCACTGACTTGCAGGTGGCGGGATCAAATTCCCGAGGGTAGAAGCCAAATTGGGAGAATCCGACCATCTGGGTCATCCCAAAATGGCCCCAATTACATAACCCCCTTGTTTGTAGGAATTTTGTAGGTCTCGGGAATTGACATTGGAGCATCAGCAGGTCGGCTTCTTCAACACAATAGAAATCGTCCCACCCAGGGACGAATAGCAGTCAGAAATCGTCCCACCCAGGGACGATTTCCAGTTGAAAGTAGATTGGCCGACTGTCTCAGTGGCAAGGGCCTTTTGGTAACATTTTCTGCCTTCTGTCAAGTTTTCAAGCCATTTGGACTCACTGTACTTACTGTTTCAGGCAGATGTTTACATGCATATTTCATTAATTTTAAAGAACAAACACCTTTCATTTGCAGCAGGTGCTACTGACATCTTGGTTGTTTCTTTGTTCGTAGGAGAAGCAGTAGAGGTTAAGAACTCATCGACATCAGCGGCGGCATCATCTTGGCCCGCCCATTGCAATCATGGGCATGCGGAAAGAGGAACATTAAGTGATTGTAATCGAATTCTTTTAACGCTCCTAGCCCCTAAAAATGGAGGAGGCATCATTGTAACAGAGATCAAGAGATTTTAATGAAAGGGTTGTGTTTTCTCCATTTGCTTGTGTCTCATTGCAATGCGTCTTTTTCATTTCATGCACTTTACATTTCTAGGACTTAAGCGTACTTGATTTTGAATGCAATCGCAATTAGTGTTTCCTTCGCCCGGAATCTCGTGCTTTCACAAATTACCTTATTAATTGAAGTAAATTAAAACTAATACAAAATATATTAAAGAGGAAAAGAAAAATTTGAAGTTGTTTATGGCTCCTAAAAAAAGTGGCACTCTGAATAAAGGAGATGCCTAAAGAAATAGGTGAGACTCGTAGAAGAGGGTGAAGAACCAGTGATACTTAAAGCAGGAATTTGGCTATCAATACGTCGTTCCCAAGACGATCTACCTTTAAACTGTGCTAAAAAAAGCTATCTACATAGACAGGTTAGCGAACCAAAGAAGAGCACAAATGTAATAAAAAAAATATACCTTTTGATTTTTTTCGAGACATGAGCCAGGAGAGGTCAAATTTGATAGCACTTTAACAAATGTAAAGAGTCAAATGTCTGATAAACCAACTATCCTTCTGAATGTGTTCTTTGAGAACTGGGAGAGGTCAGAGTAGAGAGCACAAATGTAAAGTGCTATGACCTCTTACGAACCATCTATCCTATAGAATAATCTTTAAAAAATTGCTATATTTGACAAGAATTAAGCTATCAACCGAACCATATAAAATAGAGAACAACCAAACAATTAAATAAGAATTTCATTTAGGGTGAGGATATTTATGGACCATTGAAGATAGAGAGTTCTTGGTTGACTGGATTTTAATTACTCAGTGAACATAGAGTTCTTAGATATGGAGATACACTATCAAGAATAATGCCACTTCCACATGGAAAGTGGTGAGGACACCGTATCTAGTGAACATCATTTTATTAGAGTTGGAGTTTCATTGCCAAGTACAACACCACTTCCACATGGATATATGGCTAGAATAATGTATCCTACGAACACCAATATCTCATAGATGGAATACATTTCTAAGAACAACGTCAAGGCCACCATCCACGTGGATTTATGTCCAGAGTGGAACCATGCACCAAGCTTCATCAAAAAGGAGGAGATCCTTTTTCGAGGATGAAAACAAATCTCACACATAAAATTGAATCCAACTAGATTTGGTTAGATATATTAAATAGGATATTTGTGCAAAAATATGAGTGAAATAAAAAATATATATAATTTTTAAATAGACGTCGTAGGCAAAAACAAAGTTGAGGAGCCATGAAAATTAGATAATGACGTAGCTCCTATTATGAAAGGAGAGGGCTCAAAAAAAATTCAAAGAGAGAATATTTTTTTTATAAAAAAAAACTTAAAAGTCTCTTGATTTTAGAATATGGGCTAGAATAGCGCCATGCACATAGGGTAACCTGGTGTTGAAATGAAGGAAGATATTTTAATATTTTAAAAATACCCTCAAGCACAAATTCAACATAGCTAAAAAATATTTCAACATATATTTTCCAACAATAAAGATTTTGCTGAAAAAAACAAACTATGGATAAAAAAGGTGACTACTGCATTACTTTCAAGTAATTTAGCCAAAAAACATTATCCAAAGCAAATGAACCAGATCCTAGAACCTTCAAGAGAGAATGCTAGCAAAATCTATCCTGCTCTGGTACCATGTTAGAATTTCACAATAATAGATATGCAAAGCATTACACAAAATATGAAGAGAAGAGTGGAACTGATTGATTTATTCTAAGGATCAACTTTGTATAAATAGCAAATTTGATCATTGAGAGTCATTGGATTACAACAACTCATTAGACCTGATGAAGACACCACTGAGAGTTCTTCTGACACATGGAGGAGTGAAAACTCAAGTGTGTCTATCCTAGTGGAACTCAAGAGAATATTCTCTTATTATAATAAGGGTAGGGCAACAACGAACATCAACGATTTTATTCTTATGCAAAAAATATTTCCATATGGTCCTTTTGACATATAACTCATAGGTAACAACATACAAGGTATGTGTAATAGATATTAATCATTAAAATTTAATTGATGCATATACAAAACATATGCAAGCCCTCAAAGACTTTATTTTTTCATAAATTGATTTTCAAGTTTTTAAATCTTGTTCTATTTTGACATTACCAGTATATATATAATCCTTACATTGCTAAATTGGTAAAAATAAAAGTAGTAGTGTAAAAGAGGTCATATAAAGAGAAAAAAATATATTTAAAAAATAGAGGATAATTCACATGTGATTTGGGGTAATTGATCTTAGAAATGGGTTTCACATCCTAAATAAAGGTTTCAAACCCATGGGTGAACGTTAACATTTAATCTAATGGTATGAGTTCAACTAGTTAAATATCTTTACTTTCAAGTTAGAAATCCAAGTTTTAATCTTGCTAGGCAAGTACATACATAATTACCAATATTATTATAATATCAATATGTGGTAATGATATAATATAGACAAAATCTATTTCAATCCTATATAACCAATTCACAATAGGATTTGTAACATTTTAAAAATTATGAATGCAAGTGTGCTTAGTAAGTTTTACTCGATGACCATCATGATGCTTATAAGTATATCATGCAATACAATTTTTAGTATGGAATCCTTATTTAAAATAAAAGTTCACTTAAAAGTATAAATAAATGAACATTCATATATACTTAATATATAATTCTAGACACTAAAATTCCACATAAGCACAATATGGGAAAGGAAGGCTATAAAGCAACAAATATCCATTAATTTATTAAAAGTTCATAGAATTCTAAACAACTTCTATCTTGCATAACATTGGATTAATAATGGGTTTATTGAATAAAATATATAGTTATATGTTTTCCATATTCTATTATTATTATTATTAATTTGTGGAAAACATCTCAAAAGGGATGCCACTTTCTGGTAAGACCCAAGGAGGTAAGGGTATCTTCCATATTATGTTATTAATTTAAATTACTTATATAAATTTTATGTAATGCCAAATTTCAAAATATTATTGAATAATAAAATTATCAATTAAATAAATATGATTAATCTTAATAAAATTCTAGTTATAATATCTTTTTCGATCCAAATTAATCTAAAAAATATTATAATACATATTTTTCATATTAAAAACATACTAAATAATTAAATTGTTTTTAAATAAAAATAATTATCATATACCATTTTTTAATGTTTTTTACCTATAATATAGTTGTACATTATATACATTAATGAGAAATAATTTACAACTTGCTAAAGAATCCACTTAGACAAAAGAATTAAAATAACAAATAAATAAATTAAAAACTATTTTGAGGATTTTACCATGAAGGTATATGTCAAATGAAAACATTAATATACTTGGTTACATGGGATGAAAGACTATTGAAATAGACACATTTATATTACATCATAATCATACTATTACATATCATAGTATTGTAGTGTTTTAATAAATTACATTCCTATGTGATTATAAATATAATAAATTGTATTATGAGAATACAAATTATCATAATAGTATTGGTCATGTCATGGATATGAACTCAATTTATAATTATACAATTACATCTTATTTTACATTTTTTATAATGTATAGATAAAATGTTATGTTTAATATTGAGACAAAGCTTATAAGAAAGATAAGGGTGGAATATGGTTATAATAAGTTTTGGGTTTATAACTAATAGATCTTAGATCATTGTATTGTTATAAGTTTAATCCCTACATCTAACTATCATTGTGATTTTACTCTAATTGTTTTAATCAAATTGCAAGGTGCCAATAAAATTGAAATCTTGACTTGTAGTATGAAATACCTCCCTCTCTACTATTTGTCCCAAAATCTCTAAATTCTAAGATGTTAAGTCCAATGTTATGTCAACTACATACAAAACATAAGGATGAAATTGGATATGTGTACATAATCACTTAATTTTTAGTTGATGAATTACTATCAGTTAAACATTTGGGTTTTATGACAACTATATGAAGTAGCTGGGATTGAAATACTGGTTTATGATGCACAAATTTATATTTATTTCTCTATATATATATATATATATATATATATATATATATATATAATATTGTTAAATAAATACAATATAACTTAATTGAAGTTAAATTATTGAACATTTATTCTCAACATTAGATTGAATAGTTTTAATTTTATTATGTAAAATTATTATAATAAATTGCATATTTTCTATGTCAAATTAAGTTAAAAAACACCACTTTTATTTTTTTCAATTTGTTTAGATCATAAACTTAGATTAAATTTTTTTGTATGATATCTAATAAGATGCAAACAACTAATCAATTAGCATCCAATCAAATATTACTAATTTACTTCCATTAAATAATTATAAAATATTTATGAAAAAATATATTTTAAAGTAAATAAAAAATTTTAACTTTAAAACATATTTAAAATATATATTATAAAAATCTAATTATAAAAATATAACAATGTAACGAGACTACCACATTATTAAGCTTTTAAAATCACAATATTCAAATTGAATGTTTTTATAGTTAATTTAATACAGTTTCAACCTTAAAACATGACCATCCCTCACCAATCTTCTTAGTGCTTAAATAATTGGACATATAATAATTTTAACGTATTAAATTTATATTAAAACAAATTTAAAAAGTAAATAGATGTAGTTAAAGAAAAAGAACGGCCATATGTAATCAACTTATCATAAAGAAAATATTTTTTTTAAATAAATTGTGGTAAGCTTTTGCTCGTTTTATACGTAAACATTTTCATGAAGTCAGGATCTCTATCAATTTGAAATTACTAGAACGACACCGAATTTTCAATGGAATAAGAGGGTCTGATTTTATAATATTAATTTGAATCTAAGAATAAAAACGGTGATCTCCATTCTAAACCAATTTTTGTTTCAGATCATTCCACGACAACGAATGCACCAAAATCAGATATTGTAGAAGACATTCGTAACGTTGTGAATATGTTTTCCTCCTAATGCATGCCAACTTTGAAATTAATCAGTCTGTTAGAAAATAAGTATTAATATCCAGAAAGAAATGCCCACTTATTTACAAGAGAGAAGGCCAAAAGATGCAAATGGCCCCTTCTCTCTCCGCATTACAGCAAAAAACTAAAGGTTACATGGATTTATTTGTTAATGCTGAGACAATACTAACGAGATAAAATTGTTAATGCTGATATAATGCATTAGCGCATGCAGCAAAGATTATATGTGAATGATATAACTTCACCTCTTCATGAGGCTACCAGTCTAAGCATACCAATATATAGATGGGTGGTGGAGGGGAAGTGTACTTCTACTTATAAGAGGGTGGTGGTGGGGATTTGTAATGGTATGGTGGTGGAGGGAACTTGTAGTGGTACGGAGGAGGCGGAGATGGAGATGGCCGCCGAGGGTATTTGTAATGGTCGGGAGGAGGAGGGGAGGCGAAAAGTGGTGGAGGAGATGGCGATGGTGGCGGAGGGGACCTGCATTGTTATGGTGGAGGTGGTGATTTATAGCGGTAGAGGGGAGGAGGCGAAGGATGGTGGTGAAGGAGATTTGTAGTGGTAGGGAGGTGGAGGGGACTTGTAGAGGTATGGGGGAGGAAAGGATGGATATTGTGGTGGTGGAGATTTATAGTGGTATGGAGGAGGAGGAGAAGGTGATGGCGGTGGTGGAGATTTATAGTGGTATGAAGGAGGAGGAGAAGGTGATGGCGGTGGTGAGGACTTGTAGTGGTGTGGAGGACGAGGTGAGGTGGATGGCCGTGGGGGAGATTTGTAGTGGTAGGGATGTGAAGGGAACTTGTAGAGGTATGGGGAGGAGGGAATGAAGATGGTGGTGGTGGAGATTTAAAGTGGTATGGAGGAGGAGGAGAAGGTGATGGCGGTGGTGGAGATTTATATTGGTATGGAGGAGGAGGAGGAGGAGGAGGAGGAGATGGTGATGGTGGGGTCTTGTAGTGGTATGGAGGACAAGGTGAGGTGGACGGCAGAGAGGTGATTTGTAATAAGAGTTAGGGTTCTCAGCTTCGGGCAATGCCATAGACAGTGCCAAAGCTATTAGGAACTATGGGAGTGAGGCCTTCCAGCTTCCATCTTTATGCCGCCCCTGTGGTGCACTTGTTGTGGAGGTTGTCTGATCTTGTGCTATTTATATATAATAATGGTACACGCGTTTCTTCCACGTGGTGTGATTGGTCAAGTGGGCTTGGTGTATATCTGTGAAGCATGATGCAACTTTTACTCGTCGATAATGGTGAACAACTCATCTTGAGAATGATCGGTGGTGGATCTTACTGATTCAGTTGGTGGAGTCGTCTGAGAAGATAACAGAATCTACGGTTGTCACATCTGTTGCTCTTCAATATAGGATATAGGAGACGCCGCAGTAAAGCTTGTCGTCTTGACTAGTTAGGGTTCGTTCTCGTTTTAGAACTGGATCAGAGTCACTCAGAATTATTTTTACAATCAGTTACAGTCAGAGTTCACGTCCTCCATTTTCCGGTTATTCTGCCTACCATTCTTATTATTATGATAATATCAAGTGTACGAGTCAAAATACGACAATAACATAATGTGGACCATTTTAATTTAGTTGGTAGATAATGTTAGCACCTCGGAGACTTGGACCATCTCTTATTTTAAAATTAAGGAAAATTTGATGCTTCATAATGGATTGATTCATATAACACGTCCAAACACTGATACACAGACTGCTCTAAAAAACACTCTTCGCTTCGGTAAGAACTTGTTGTTTTATCTTATATCGAAATTAAAATTTAAAAGTTGAATATAACCGTGTAGTATTTACCAATACTAGATATAGTAAATTTATTATTGAAAGATAAGCTTGGAAAAACATGTAAAAGGTTTTTCTACCCTAGCCTTATTATTTTCAAGGAATTCTCCTTGGCCTTTCTTATCATGCATTCTAACCCAGCCCTATCATGAATTTTTAGTTTCCTTACCTGAAGAAATTTTTGTTCTTCTTTCCATTTCTGTCCCCAAATTGGCTCCATTAAATTTAGAAAGGTCAATGCCCACCTCATACGACTGTGTCAGTCCTATCTTAACGGACAGCTTGTGGGCTGCACTGCACCAGAATACAAGTTTCCACCAATTTTTCCATTCTGAAAACCAAAACATAGGTTGAAAATGTAACCTCTTATCATTATTGGCATATATTCTTCCAATGTCGCTTTCCCTTGGTCTGACAACCATTATATATATATTATCAAATAAAATAATATAATACAATATAATGAATTTGTTTCTTCCGCGTGGGGTGATCCCTGAAGCATGATGCAACTCTTACTCGTCGATAGTGTTGAGAATGATGGGTGGTGGATCTTATTGAATAGTCTACTAATTTAGTTGATGGAGTCATCCGAGCCGATGACATAAGCTATAGTTGTCGCTCAATATGGAGTGTAGAAGACGCTAAGACGCTCTGGTACACTTTATCGTCTTGACCGGGATAAGGGTCATTCTCGTTTTAGAACTGAGCAGAGTGATACTGAAGGAAAAATTAAATTTAAATCAAATCGCGTCAATAAAAGACGCTTCGCAGCTTGATGAGCGAGGGAGGAGCTTCGCAGTATTTGACTGCGAGGAGGGAGCTTCGCTGGGCCCGACAGCGAAGCTTCACCAATAAAATGGAGCTTCGCAAATTTTAGGTCGGTGGAGGGTGCTTCACATTTGTTTCAAGCGAAGCGGCTGCTTCACACAGTTTACTTTCGAAGTGGCTGCTTCGGAGGAACTATTGCCGAAGTGGCAATTTTCAAAGGAATAAACTGCGAAGCACGATTCAAGGCAATTTGGCAGCTTCGGGCGAAGTGCCTCCAAAATCCAACTTCGGGAAAATAAAGTGCCAAAGTGCTTCTTCGACACAACAACCAAATAAACAAATTTTCCCTCAGGATGGAAAGAGTGTTTTACCACTTCGGGGCAAAACCTCCCTGAAGTTTGTCTGCGGATTAAAATTCTACCAGGCTGAACAAGAACACACCGAAGCACAACAACAAAGCAAATATATATTGTTTATTGAAATAAACGCCGGGTTACAAGGCTTCTTTTCTGAAGCGGTTACAAACTTCTGCAAGATTAAATTTGTAGGGTAAACACAGAATGTGATTTCCAAGAGGTTGCTGCTCCCGACTTCGGCTATCTGCTGTTTTACTGCTCTGCTGGTCGAAACCCTAGCTATTGCGCCTGCTTTGCACTCGCAATTCCTCTCTGCTGCAACTCTCCCAATCATTCACAAAATGACGAATGGTCCGGTATTTATAGACGAAGAAAGAGGACAAGAGGCGGGATTAATTCACCAACCGGCTGACAAAAAATAAATGCCGAAGAGGGTTTTCAACCAATCGTCGAGCAACCCAACTACTCGCACGCTTGAAATTAATGCCCCGTTTCTCGTGCCTGATTTTTGCTTCGCCAATTTGAAATGCGAACTGTTGGGTTTATGTTGCTTCGCAGTGAAGCGTCTTCAGGGGGCATAAGTTTGCTGCTTCGCGACGAAGCACCTTCAGAGGGCAGGTTTGAACTGCTTCGCGGCGAAGCGCTTGCGGATGGCGTGAAAGTTGGTTTAATATTTCCAACACCCTCCTTTAAACCAGATTTCACAAATTCTTTTACGCCCAACATTTCTCGCAACCTGGCGAAGTCCTCCTCCTTCAAAGGTTTTGTGAAGATGTCAGCTAACTGCTCCTTGGACCTGCAAAACTGCAATTGTACTTCATCGAATTTCACCAACTCTCTGATGAAATGATACCGGATATCTATGTGCTTCGTTCGGCCATGGAAAATTGGGTCCTTCGAGAGGGCGATGGCAGAGTTATTGTCACAAAAAAATGTTGTTGCTACTTCGAGCGGATGATGTAGTTCACTCAGAACTCTTCTCAGCCAGACTACCTGGCAGGTGGCTGAGGTGGCAGCAACATACTCTGCCTCTGCTGTAGATAAAGCAACAATTGGCTGCTTCTTCGAGGACCAAGAGACAACTTCGGATCCAAAATGGAAGGCATATCCAGAAGTGCTCTTCCGGTCATCTATGCTACCAGCCCAATCACTATCAGTGTAGCCAATCAACTCAAGTTGGTCTTGTCTGGCATAGTGAAGTTCGTGGTTCCTCGTGCCATTGACATATCACAGAATTCTCTTGCCTGCTTGCCAATGAGTGTCTTTGGGTGACTCCATAAACCTACTGATTAAACTCATGGTAAACATTAGATCTGGCCTGGTTGCGGTCAAGTACATCAGGCTTCCAACTAACCTTTTATAGAGAGTTGGATCAACGCTTCTGCTGTTGTCGGTCTTGCTCAACTTCAAGCCAGTGGCTACCGGGGTGATGGCAGGTTTGCTGTCCTCCATCTTGAAATGCTTCAGGACATCCTTAGCATACTTGCCTGAGAAATGAAGATGCCATCTGCTGATTGGTCAACTTCAATGCCAAGAAAGAATTTCATTAGCCCCATGTCTGTCATTTCAAACTCGGTCTTCATGGTTGTTCTGAACTCCTCAAATAGGCTGCTGCTATTGCCAGTATATATCAGATCATCCACATACAAGCAGACGATTATCATCTCCCCTGCTTCATTTGTTTTCAGGATATAGGGTGTGCTCATATGGGCATTTAGTGAACCCATTCTCCTAAAAGTAGCCATCAATTTGGCTGTACCATGCCCGGGGTGCTTGCTTCAGCCCATACAGGGCCTTCTTCAGCTTTAGGACCTTGTCTTCTTGCCCTTGTATTTCATATCTGGGTGGCTGGTCTATGTAGACCTCTTCTTCCAACACTCCATTCAGGAAGGCAGACTTGACATCCATCTGATAAATGCTCCATCCCTTTTGAGCTGCTAGTGCCAGAATCATTCTGACTATGTCAAGTCGGGCTACAGGTGCATACACCTCATGATAGTCAACTCCTGACTTCTGCTTGTAGCCTTTTGCCACTAATCTGGCTTTATGTCTGTCAACTTCTCCTTGGGCGTTGAACTTTGTTTTATACACCCACTTGACCCCAATGGTCTTCTTTCCTGTTGGAAGATCTATCAGCTACCATGTCTCATTCTTCTCAATGGCTGCTATCTCCTCATCCATCGCATTCACCCATTTGTGATTCTGACTTGCCTCTTCAAACTCCACTGGATCACACTCCGTAAAGAAGGCAAAGTCAGAATATTCTTCATCTGTCTGATTATGGGTTACCTCATAAATGTCTTGCAAGCTTCGAGTCTTCGCAGGTGTCCTCAAGTTTGGAATTTTGCTTGCAAGTGGAGGTGACCAGGATGATGAGGTTGTGCTGCTATTGGCACCATTGTTGTTGCTTGAAGGTACAGGTGGCTGCACACTATCTTCCTCCAAGTTCACAGGTTCAATAATTGCTGGTTCAGACTGACCAGTCTTTGACTTCTAGTTCCAGGCTTCATCCTCCAAGAACTTCACATCTCGGCTGATGACAAGTTTCTTTGTCACAGGATTGTACAACCTGTATGCCTTTGCTTGTTCGTTGTACCCTGTGAAAATGCATTTTTTAGCTTTGTCATCCAGCTTTTGCCTTTTCTCATCTGGAACATGTGCATATGCAATGCACCCAAAAACTCGCAAATGAGCCACACTTGGCTTCAGATTGCTCCATGCTTCCTCTAGAATTTTGTCCTTCACACTCTTGGTGGGACATCGGTTCAGCAGATAAACTGCACATGACACAGCTTTTGCCCAGAACTCATGTGGCAGAATTTTCGCCTTCAGCATGCTCCATGCCATCTCCATGATAGTTCTATTCTTCCTCTCAGCTACACCATTATGTTGCGGTGTGTATCTGGCAGTCAACTACTTTTGAATTCCATGTTGCTTGCAGAAGTTGTGGAATTCGTTGGAGATGTATTCTCCTCCACCGTCTGTCCTGAGAGTTTTCACATAATACCCACTTTGTTTCTCAACCAGAGCCTTGAACTCCTTAAACTTTGCAAATGCTTCTGACTTCAGCTTAATGGGATAAACCCATGTCTTTCGACTAAAGTCATCTATGAAAGTCAGGAAATATTTGTTGCCGGCATATGAGCTGGTCTGCATGGGACCACAAATGTTTGAGTGCACCAGCTCCAATGGTTGTGATGCTCTCCAAGACTGTCCTACAGGGAATGCATCCTTGTGTTGCTTACCGACCAGGCAACCTTCACAAACTTGGTTCGGTTGCTCAATAAGGGGTAAACCCTTCACCATTTGCTTCTTGTGCAGCAAATTCAAGCCACTGAAACTCAAGTGACCAAATCTGAGATGCCACAGCTAGGTAGCATCCTTCACAACTACACTTAGAGACATTAATGATTCATTCTGAATCTATAGTGGAAACATTTTGTTTTTCGTCATGGACACGGTTGCAATTTGTCCATGCACTTTGTCTCTGATGGTACAGACACCATCTTTGAACTGAACAGTGTGCCCCTTCTGCACAAGTTGTCCAACACTTAGCAAGTTGTGTTTCAACCCAGGCACATAATAAACATCACAAATTTGTTTTCTTTCACCGTGTCGGGTGCGGATGAGGATCTTTCCTTTCCCCATCATGGGAACCTTGTTGTTGTTCCCCATCTTGACTTCAGACTAGACTATTTCATCCAGTTGTGAGAACATCTCTCTGTTCCCAATCATGTGGTTGTTGCACCCACTATCAAGATACCAAATATTTTTCCTGCTCTCCTCCTCAATACTATAAGTCAGCAACACATTTCCTCCTGCCACATTTTTGGCTTCATCCATATAATGGGCTTGCTGCTGATTCTCGTTCGCCATCCTCTTTCTGCACTATGAGATATAATGGCCAAACTTTTTGCAGTAATAGCATTGGACCTTAGATTTATCTTTCTTCTGATAAGATCCACTTTGTTGATTTTTACCAGTGCCTCTTCCTCCTTGCTGATGAAAGTTGCAGCTGGTCTCACTGTCATTAGGGTTTGATCTCCCTCCTTGCTTGTTACCTCTCCCATGCCTGCCTTTGCCTCTTCCACCTTGAGAACTAGAGGCGCCATGGTGGGAGTCTTGTCTGTCGTTGTCTCGAAATGAGACTTGCACCTTGAAAGCTTGCTCCAGAGAGGACTGAGTTGAGCGGCTCAGCCTCTGCTCATGTGTCTATAGAGAACCCATGAGCTCATCCACCGAGAGGGTTGTCAAGTCCCTCGATTCCTCTATTGCAATTACCATAGAATCAAATTTTGCTGGCAGACTTCGTAGAATTTTCTCCATAATCCTTTGATTCTACAAAATTTCACCATTCAACCACATCTGGTTGATGACATCTGTCGTTCGGGTGAAAAAATCGCTCATGGTTTCTAACTCACTCATCTGCAGGTTCTCGAACTCCCTCCTGAGCATCTGTAGTTTCACCAACTTCACTTTGTTGGTGCCCTGGTATGAGTTGGCCAGAATCTCCTAGGCCTGCTTGGCCTTGGTGGCTGATGCAATCCATGGGAAGATGGTCTCCTCAACCGCTTGCATGATATAGAACAGGGCTTTTTGATCTTTCTTTCGGTTCTCCTTCAGAAGGTCTTTGTCAGCTTGGGAGAGGGCGGCCAGTGCTACTGCATCTGCCGGTTTCGGGTACCCATTCTCCACCAAGTCCCACAACTCCTGAGACCCAAAAAGGATCTTCATTTGTATACTCCAGTAATCATAGTTCTTGATGTTAAATCGTGGGATCTGCAACTGTAGGGAATTGTTTTCGGAAGCCATGCTTCAATCTCCGCGTCACGACAACAATAGCTCTGATACCAATTTGAAGGAAAAATTAAATTTAAATCAAATCGCGTCAATAAAAGACGCTTCGCAGCTTGATGAGCGAGGGAGGAGCTTCGCAGTATTTGACTATGAGGAGGGAGCTTCGCTAGGCCCGACAGTGAAGCTTCACCAATAAAATGGAGCTTCACAAATTTTAGGTCGGTGGAGGGTGCTTCGCATTTGTTTCAAGCGAAGTGGCTGCTTCGCACAGTTTACTTCCGAAGTGGCTGCTTCGGAGGAACTATTGCCGAAGTGGCAATTTTCAAAGGAATAAACTACGAAGCACAATTCAAGGCAATTTGGCAGCTTCGACGAAGTGCCTCCAAAATCTTACTTCGGGAAAATAAAGTGCCGAAGTGCTTCTTCGACACAACAAACAAATAAATAAATTTCCCTCAGGATGGAAAGAGTGTTTTACCACTTCGGGGTAAAACCTCCCTGAAATTCGTCTGTGGATTAAAATTCTACCAGGCTGAACAAGAACACACCGAAGCACAACAACAAAGCAAATATATATTGTTTATTGAAATAAAAGCCGGGTTACAAGGCTTCTTTTCTGAAGCGGTTACAAACTTCTGCAAGATTAAATTTGCAGGGTAAACACAGAATGAGATTTCCAGGAGGCTGCTGCTCCCGACTCCGGCTATCTGTTGTTTTGCTGCTCTGCTGGTCGAAACCCTAGCTGCTGCGGCTGCTTTGCGCTCACAATTCCTCTCTGCTGCAACTCTCCCAATCATTCACAAAATGACGAATGGTCCAGTATTTATAGACGAAGAAAGAGGACAAGAGGCGGGATTAATTCACCAACCGGCTGACAAAAAATAAATGTCGAAGAGGGTTTTCAACCAATCGTCGAGCAACCCAACTACTTGCACGCTTGAAATTAATTCCCCGTTTGCGAACTGTTGGGTTTATATTTCTTCGCAGCGAAGCGTCTTCAGGGGCATAAGTTTGCTGCTTCACATCGAAGCACCTTCAGATGGCAGGTTTGAACTACTTCGTGGCGAAGCGCTTGCGGATGGTGTGAAAGTTGGTATAATATTTCCTACAGATATTTCTGAATTACGTTATGTAGTCTTTTACAGTCTGAGTTTATGTCCTTCATTTAGACGCTCTTCTGCCGATCATAGTTATGATGAATGTACGGAGTCAAAGATACCATAACAACACAATGTGAACCATTTTAATTTGGCCTGCACTAAATAATATATATTTTTTATCGACATTGTTCAGTTGTTATATATATTTTCTATCTCTGTTTTTGAGTTGATGTCTTTAAATTTTATTTAAAAAAATAAAAATCAAATAAACATATTTATTATATTTGATAAATTAATTATTTTAACATTATTTAAAATTTAAATGCACTTCATATTATAATATTTTTATAATTTAAAGATATTTTTTCAATAATCAGGTAAAAAGTTTTTAATGGAACGCTATTATGTTGAGCGATTTCTGCTCCGTTAAATTTAAAAAGGTCAATGCACACGTCTTTGAGCTGTGTGCGTCTTATCTTAATGGGCTTATGACCGGGCTGCACCACACTCGAAGAATAGGTTGAAAATGTGGCCTTTTATTATCATTCCATTATTTCAAATTAAAAAAATCGTTTTGTATAATTTAAAATCATAGGTCAAATTTTTCTGGTTATATGAGTTGGTCACAGCCAGAAGCGAATGCACAAATTATCATCATCAATATGATAGGCATTCAGAGGAATCAGATCAAACTACTACCTTTGCAAATCTGGGTGTCTATTTTGATAAGTGTGTGGTCAACTTACCAATCCATTAACCCTTGGGGTAAAATTTTAGATTAGAAAGAAATCTCAAGAGCTGCTATTAGGTGGCCCATAATGCCTTCCTATGCAGGTATACCATTATAAGGAAGCCACACGAGATTTTTTTGTGTTCCCTTTGCATCCAAAAGATTTGAATTGTGGACCTTCTATTCAACGTGGTCTCTGCCTTCTCCACTTACTCTACAAAAGGGGACTTTAAGTTAGAAAGTAACCTCAAAGGCCTCCCCTAAGTGATTGGCAATACCTTCCCATCCAAATATGCCACTGTTTAGAAGAAAACTACAAAATATTTTTGATAAGAGAGATTTTCTTAAGTACCAACAAAAGAATCACTTTGTGTGGCTTAAATATGGTTGGACATTTGGTTATTTTTCGGGAGGTCCAAGGTTCAAACAATGTGTAAGGAGTTGAGTGACATTCTTTTTTAGGAAGGTCCAAGGTTCAAACAGTGTGAGGGGAATTGAGTATGTGGTGGCTTGTAAATTCCATATTAATAAACATAGCTCTCGACTTTATAAAAAAATGATTGAAAGAAGACTGATCAACTGATTATAAATATTTCTCACAATAACCAAATAAAAAAAAAAAAAAATATATATATATATATATATATATATATATATATATATATATATATATTTTCTCATTAATCTAAATTATATTGTGTCGGTGGTGCTCGTTGACCATTCAATACAACTATATGCAATCTCTGGCCACTTGTATTATTTTTCTTGCAGATCTTTCTTAAACAAATATTTTTTAAGTTTCTAAAAATATATAGAACTCAAATAAATGTTTTTTAAGTTTCTACAAATATATAGGACTCAAATATGGGCGAGTTACTAATCTAGATTACCCGTTGGTCCCTCAACCATTGTATGCATTGATATTTTGTGTCGGTGGTGCTTGTTGACCATTCAATACAACAATATCCAAGCTCTGGCCACTTGGATTATTTTTCGGGTAGATCTTTCTTAAACACGTGCTTTTTTTAAGTTTTTAAAAATATATAGGACTCAAATGCGGGCGAGTTACTAATCTAGATTACCCGTTGGTCCCTCAACCATTGTATGTATTGATATTTTGTGTCGGTGGTGCTTGTTGACCATTCAATACAACCATATCCAAGCTCTGGCCACTTGGATTATTTTTCTTGTAGATCTTTCTTAAACACGTGCTTTTTAAGTTTTTAAAAATATATAGGACTCAAATACGGGCGAGTTACTGATCTAGATTACCCGTTGGTCCCTCAACCATTGTATGCATTGATATCTTGTGTCGGTGGTGCTTGTTGACCATTCAATAGAAGTATATGCAATCTCTGGCCACTTGTTTTATTTTTCTTGAAGATCTTTCTTAAAGGCATTTTTAAAAGTATATATATTTTTGAAATTTGGTTAGTGTAAAAAATTTTAAGAACCACATTTAAGGTTGGATATTTGTTTAGGATTGGACATTTTTAATGGAAAGAGTCTTTGACATCTATTTAGGGTTGGGCATCTTTCATAGGGAGAGTTGAGCTTTCCACATAAACTTTAAACTTCATGAAGAAGGGCCAAAAATTAAACCTTTGTTTTGTTATAAGTTAAAAGCATTTTTAACATTGCAAACTATTTATATATTATTATTGTTTTTATTTTATTTATTTATTTGGATACATAAGGAAGTTGGTTACATTCAGATTATATTTAGTAATTAGTAATTATCAAATGTAGGGTTCAAACGACAAGGGATGCTTTCAAAAATTCTATACCACCTCATTGTTGATGACTCGGGATGCTCCCAACAAACATATGTCACCTCGTTGTTGATGACCCAACATTAAAGGAACCATCGGTCACTTAAGGATTTGTATATTATTATTTCTCACAAGTTTCTTCTAATGTATTCACTCATTTACCATTCCAAATTCCCTTATTAACATTGAGTTTGATCATACCAAGTACCTTACTCGCAAGTTCCCCCAATACTTAGAAGGATATCCAGGGTTCAAGCCTAGTGGCTTGCACCGGATACACAAAAAAACCCTTGGATAGCCTAAGGGGTATACCTACATGGAAAAGGCCCCGTAGAACAAACATTTATAGCTGCCCCTAGGGCATACGAGGAACAATTTTCTTTAATTAAGGTTTGACCTCCAAGGATTACGTGGATTGGTAAGTGCATGTGTGGCTAGGCACTTACCAAGAAGAGACCTAGGTTCAAACCTTGGGGGGAAGCCAACCCTTTGCAAAGATAGTAGTTTACTCTGAATCTTTTGAGTGTGCATCAAACCGATGATGACAATATGAACCTCGAGCATCCAATGGTCCCCATTTCATGTCGATTCAACAAGAGCAAGATGAGTACGTTTTTGGGAGCAGTCCCTATGGTTTGAACCCTACGCTTCTACTCTTTCCAGTTACTAAAACTAGTGGTTGTAACCAACTCTCCTATGTACTAAAAAAAACATCGAGTTTGGGCATTTTTTTGGGAGGCTGGTTCGCTTCCTTTCTGATCGGTTAATGTGATGATGCAAGTCTAGTAACATATTCTATGATTGGAATTTTGTTCGACATTAATACCTATCTATTTATCTATCTATCTAGTACAAAGGTGGTAAAAGGGAAAAAATAGAACAATTCATATGGTCCTATCTCATGGCCGTGTCTTAGTTTAAAAGAAAATAAAGAAATGAACAAATATTTTTTTAATATTGTAAAATTTAAGTAAATATATAAGTTTAATTAATTAGAAATCTTGTTTCTTAAGAGACTTATCAAGCAAATTTTTTAATAATATCATTATTAATCATAGTATGATAAGAGAACAATGTTATCTCAATTTTATATAATCAATTAAAAAGAAAATATATTTCAAAATTTAAGAAAAAATAATTATATCTCTAGTTTTATGCCACCTTAAAAATAAATATAAATATTATCTTCTTAACAAAATCACACACATCCCTATTATGGTTTAAATTTGGGTCTTTGGAAAGAGAGACCAAATCCCTAACAACTAAGTGGCCCACAAGAACAATAAATATAAATATTATTATAATATTATTATGAGATCATAAAGTAATATATTAAATAATAAATATGATTGTTATTATAATACCATAATATTGTAGTACGAGGGTGAGGACCATTTCAATATCAAATAACAAATTTAAAAACATATATATTTTGGAAAAGATGAAAAAGTTTATCTTAGTTATCTTTTGTTTAATATTATATTAAATAATATTTTTTTTCTCCAAATATAAGTTTTAATTTTATATTAGGTAAATATGAAATTATATTCGTTTAGATGTCGTTTTGAAAATTTTCAAAATTTTAATAACAACCTAAAAGTCATATCATTTATATATCATAACTAGTTATCTCTATCATGGTAAATTTTAATAGTGACCTAAAAGTTAGATTATTTATACATCATAACTAGCTATCTCTATTATGCTAAGTTCTATCCTTAGACACCTTTACAATTTATTGAACAATATTCTTTAAATTACTAATTTCTGATTTTTTTTTAAAAGTTACTTTATCTATGCTTGCTTTAATTAGTGTGTATTAATCCCCCCAAATAGATATTTGGATAATCTACAATGCACTGATGTCATTGAATTCTTGTACTTAGCACATACCTGGATTAAGCTGAAGTACCTCCTTTGAGAGTTCTTTTGTTTCCCTATTTAGTTTTCTATATATACCAAAAAGTAAAAGCTTCACTTTGATCCGGAGCTTCTTTTATTTGAGATAATATTGGTTGTAGAATCATGTTTTCCATTCTAAAAACACAAAGCATCCAGTTTATTACCACCTGTGAGTCTCTCTAAATTAGGATTTTTTGTATTTCAATTGATTCTGCCAATTGAACTAGTAATTTTAGGGCCATGATTTTAGCATAATTATTAGAACCTTCTTCTAATACAACCTTTAATTTTAATCCATGCTCCATAAAATTTAGGGATCCCCTGTCTTGGACCATAAAAAAAGCCCCAACCCCCTAATTTATCAATATTTGGAGGGATGATTTGCCTATTTACCTTTGTTGTTTTCAAAACCTTACTGTTATTGAAACTTCCTATGATTTGGGAGGAGTTCTTCCAAGTAGGCTTGTCGTAATCCTAAAAAATTATTGCATTACTAGATAAACATACTCTCTAAGATACAAACAAGGAGAGCTATAAAATCTTTCAAAGACCTATTTTCAAACCAAGATTTTATGCACTCTTCTATGTAATCTTCTCGTTATCCTATTGGAAGCTTTAATTGTGCTATAACCTCCCTCTAAACCTATATAGTAAAGAAACAAGCAAGAAATAAATGATTAATTATTTCATTATTTGGATAACCTAAATGACACCTTCCTGGATCATTCCAATTCTTCTTCTATAATATATCCCATGTTAGAACCATATTTTCATGGTAAACCATGAGAATAGTCTTTTCTTCAATGGGATTTTTTCTTCTAGAGTGTCTTCCACCACCATGTTGGATTTTCATTACTATATTCAAATAGTCTTATACCCCAACTTTGGAGTGTACTCCATTGTAGCTTCATTCATTATCCAAACCACTTGATCAGTTTACTCTCACAGCTTGATATGTCTAGCTTTAATTCTTCCCACTGGTGTGCCTCATGGTCCTGAAGCCCTAACACTATTGCTTTCTTCCATTCTTGACTCTAGTTTGTCGAATATTTTGGGTCATCTTCTTGGGCAAGATTTCTAATCCTCTACGCTCCTAGGGCCTATATTATATTATTTTGAAATATATGTATATCACCACAACCAATCCAAGTGTCTAATATGAGTCTTATGCTTGAACCATCCTCTATTTTCTAGGTAAGGCAATCACCTACAATATTAAAGGCCTAAAACATTGCCTTCCAAAAAATTGAAATATTAAGGGTTTTCTTTATCGGGACCCTTATCCACTCATCAAGTATGAGTGGATCTAAATATTTTTTATGTATTATTTTATTTCATAAGCCTTCCTTTGATATTATCTTCTAAAATAACTTTGTTTCTAGAGCCTTTCTAAATAGGAAGATGCTCTTAAGACCCCATCCTCCATTTTCCTTGGGCTTGTCTAAGGATTGCCATATAACCAAGGGAATACCTTCCCTTTACCTTTTACCAATCAATAAGAACCTATAGCTTAACTCTCTTCCTTCCACCTTCTTTATCAACCAATTCCAATATTTTTTAGTGTAGTCATTAGATTTCAAAAAGAAACCCAAATATTTAAACTCCTCTTGAAGATCAAATTTGTTAAAGGGGAATAGTTGACATATTATTATGGTTTGATTTTTATCCACACGATTAAAAGAGATGCTTGAATTTTATATATTAATTTGCATACCTATTTCCAAACAAAAATAAATATCTAAAGATTGTTTTAACTTATCTACATCTCTTATTGTTGCATCTATGAAAAGGAAAACATCATCTACAAAAATTAGATGGGTGACTTCCACTATTGTACCGATTTTAATTCTTTTTATTTTTTCCTTACCTTCAAGATTCTATAATACACCTACTTAATGCCTTAGGTAGCAAAAGAAATAACAATGGTTACAAGGGTTAACTTTGTCTAATATTTTGAGAAGATTTGAATAACTTAGAGGTGGACCCATTAACCAAAACTACAAAAAAAAAAAAAACAAAGACATACTATAATCCAATTCACCATCTTAAATATAGCTAATTTACTCTATCAAAAGCCTTGGAGAGATCCAACTTCATCAACATTATTAGTAGTTTCTTTGATTTTATGGTATGAAGACTTTCCTAAGAAACACCAATTACTTTATGAATTTGTCTACCATGCAGGAAATAGAATTACACAATAGATATAGAAGCATAGAATAACATTTTAATTCTTGATGCAATTATTTTTGTATGATTTTGTACACATAGTTACACAAAAAAATGGACTTGAAATCATTAAAGGAAGAAGGATTGTCATTTTTGGAATACAAGAAATGAAAGTAGAGTTAAAGACTGCATTTACCTTTCCTTTTAGACTCCTCCGCAACCTTGAGTAGGTAAAACTCCAAAAGGTCATAGATCCCGAGAAATAATTCCATAGTCCATCCATCATGTCCTAGAATATTATATTTCCGAAAGGAGGTTAAAAAAAATTTGAGTTCCTTCTTTGAGATTTTCTTAATCAACTCATCATTGTCTTCCTCATATCTAAATATAGGAAAGAGAGAAGCTATTTTAACAATTTCAACTATGTTAACTTGACTAGGGTCCGTGTATAGTTGACCAAAATGCCTTACATCCATGTCAACTATTCCTTTAAAGGAGGACACTTTACTTCCATCTTGTCCTTGTAGCTCCCAAATTGTATTTTTTTATTTTCTTTGATTTCCAAATCTATGAAAAATTTAGTGTTCTCATCCCCACTTACAATCCATAGTGCTCTACTTTTGATCCTCCATTGTGCTTCTCTCTCTACCAACAATATTTTATCTTGTTCTAAAATTTTAGACTTGAGCCTTATTTCTTCACCCATTTATTTTTTTCTTGTCATATACAAAAAACACTCCAAGCTCCTCCTCAATCTCTCTTTGTTTTTACTCATCCATTAATTTTTTTTATGGGTCCACTAAATCATTACTACCTTGACCATTTTTAGATTTGTTGCAAACTGTATAGTAGTAGATTCTCTCAAACTAGGATAAATCTTCACCTATTTTGATTTGATGAGAGTTACAAAGATATCCTCTTTTAGCCACTCAAAATGAAATTAAAAGGAAAATGTAGTTTTCTATCCTCTTTTATTAGAAGAAGCATGATAGAGGAGTGATCCGAATCTCTTCCAACTAAAGAACACAAGCTTATACTGAGAGGGGGGTGAACATTATAAGGCCACTTTTTACTTTTCTTTCCCAAATAGTATTATCCAATATGATTAATGGGAATATCAATAGCAGTATTGAAAGAAATGCATAAATCATCACACACAATAGAGACACCAATTTAACATGGTTCACCCAATGTGGGCTACCCCACAGAGAAAATATTTTACTAAAATTTTCTCAACAAATCTCTTAGGAATCCTTCCCTTATTACAATGTTTATGGACCTTTGTCCAAAGGAGACATAAATACCCTAATAAAATTCATGGATATCTATCCACATGAGACACAAATCTTCTTATTTGGCTCGTGGATCTCTATCCATAGGAGAGCTTTTTTCTCCTATGCTCTAGCTGGTGGTATTTTAGAAGAATTGTTGCCTCCACTATACTAGCTAATGAATCTCTATCCACTAAAGACTTATATCCTCACTTAGAAGACCTGTCCTCACTGCCCTGGTTAATGGATCTCTATACCTGCAAAGCTTACTTTTTGCTCTATCTCAAATTTGCACTAAACATAGTCCTTCAATCTAGCACAAATTTGCTCAATATCTATTTATGTTATGGTACAAACCTATCCTCAAATATACACCAAAATCTATCCTCAAATCTGCATTAAATACAGTCCTTCGGTCTAGCACAAATCTATGTTAAATCTCTATCCTCAAGCCTTAACACAAATGTTGACTTAATCATAAAATCAACTCTACTAGATCCGCCCCAAATCTTAACTCAAGGTTTGAACAAATCAATCAATCAACTCTCCTCACAAGTCTTCTTAAAGGCTTACTTCAAATCTTCCTTGTAAGCTTTCACAAAAGCTCACACTAATCTATCCACAAGTCATCTCTAAGACTTTTCTCAAATCTGCTCAATAAGTCCTTACTAGAACTTGTCTCAAATCTGCTCAACAAGTCCTCACTAGAAGTTATCCATTCTCATAGAAATATATAGAGAATTGTTAGAGCCTCAATATGTTTCACACTCACAATAATACTCAATCACTTTCTTTCTCTCTTTCTTTTACCATAGAAACATATAGATAATTGTTAGAGACTCAATATGTTTCACACTCAATCACTCTCAATCTCTTTCTCAAATCAATTTAGAATATAGAACAATTTATTTCACAAAATTATAATTATCATTTCAACACTTCCACTTGACTGGGCTCAATCAACTCCACTCAATAAATCACTCAATAAAATACTTCCTTTCTTACAAACCTTAGTCCAAGTATATGAACACTCACTCACTTATTTCCAATAATGCTTAACAATATCAAATGATACTCATGATCTTGAAATCCCTAAACCAATATTCAAACTCAACAAAAAGCAATCTCAATCACTCAACAATGAAGCATGCATTCGCTCACTCAAAATCTCTAGCAATGCTTATCAAACAACGTTTATAACATTTACTTCCATTTTAGAAAACTCATCAACTCAACAAACCAACAAAGGAAAAACTTTAACCAAGTCCTTTTCTCTACAATCTTGTTTTCAAAAAACTTCAACCAAGGAAGAATGTGCCTATACCTTTTACTTGATGAAGAGTAGATTTTCGAACCAGTTTTAATAAGGTCAAACTCTTTGTCGATCTCAAGGGTTAGGTTACCACAATTTTCTCAAAACATTTTTCATTCAAATATTTTCCTCACAATATTTCACCATTCCAAAATTTTAAGTCTTAAATACACGTTATAACTCCTTCTTAAGAAAAATTAAATCCCAATAAAACATGTACTCACTCAAGAATAATTATTTCATGTTAATATTTCTCTCAATAGGATATAAATAACCTCATACCCTTATCACTCCAGAATGCAACTTAATCAAAAAATTTACTCAAATTATTCACCATAAAACAAATATTAATTTAGTCACATTATCTCTCCAGCATTCTACCTCCTCTGATTATACACTCCAGTGTAAATAAAATATTTAAACATATCTTATAACTTTATAATTTGTTTACCTTTTAAGTGCTACGACATTTTCAATATAGCTCCCACAAAAATTATCATCGAACATTGTCACCTATGAGATTCGAACCATTCGCCTCCCAGCGCCTAGGCCCTCCGACTATGTTTTTCTTGAAACCTAAATGAACTCTAGAAAATTTATATTCTTTCGCTTTGTCAACTTCGGCCAAAACAAAAATTTTCCGCCTACTATCCTCAGCAAGATTCGAACCCACGGTGTTCTTTTTGTTATGATACATGCACAGTTTAATGACCACTCTAACCAGCCTGTCAGACTGGTTTAAATGAAGCGAACAGTGATCTTATATTCTTCCTTCGAAACACACGCTGTCAAAAACCGCTGTTCTCTCTCTACCAGCTCACCGAATCACGTGCCCTTGTTTTTGCTATCACTTCCTCTCGATTTTGATGTTGTAGGGGATTACTCACATTGCCGCAACATGTTCTCTTATTCTTTTCGACATACAAGTGATCACCTCGTCATTTGCACCTATTTCTATTTCCACTGCATGTCACGTAGGTCGAAGCACTTCGTCAAATTCTACGCCACTGAAGTGCCTTCCAACATTTCATGCTTGGTCACCGTGTTAAAAATAGCATCACTATTTCATCGCTTCGTGTTTATGTTTCAGCTAATATTCGAGCACATACTCCTTTTTTTAATAATTATTTTTACACTCTTAAACCTTAGCCTTTGGCCTTTATACATACATGATGTGGCATGTATTAAAATGTCAACACATAGTTGATAATAAAGTCGACGTCGCCGAGGTTTATCTCATGCTAGGTCAAAAAAAAATAGTGGCTCGCCCACTATAGAATTTTAAAATAGAATAAGATCATTAAATATTATAAGCCACAAACATTTTTATAAATTTTCGCCCATCATTTATAACTTATTCAAAATATTTAATTATTTAATTTTAAATTATTTAAACATAAATAATTTAAATATTAAATAATTAAAACTTTAAATTACATAACCAAAATTTTTAAACCTTGGGCCCAAATGATAAATTAAACCTCTTCTTTTTGTCTTATTCATCGATTCTTTTGTCCTGTTCATTGACTTTGACTTCTTGACATCAATGACAACAAAACCTGCTCATATTTCTAACAATCTCCCCTTTTGTCATTGATGGCAACCCAATTACCTTTTACCATTTCTTGACCTTTTTTGTTCTACTACCACTGGGAAACTGCTCCCCCTGACTCAATGCCCTTCCTTTAAATCAAATCTCTCCCCCTTTGACATCAATGGCAAAGGGTCACCTTTGGGGATCGGGCTAAGAATAAGTCTCTTAGCTTAGCCCCTCTCCCACCTCCTCTTTAGGTGGTTAATTATGTGGTGGGAGTATCTCTACTCCCAACATGCCATGTTCCTTTCCTTTTTCAACTTTATTTTTCCATACCTTAGAAATCATACCTTTTTAAACCTTTTTAGAATCCTCTTTCTTGTTCATGTTCATGTTCCTATTGTCGTTCATGTTCCTATTTGGTTCTAAAATGTATGCTCTACACCACTTTGTTGTATTTCCATAATTATTGCACTTATAAAACTGAATGTTGTTATTCCTTGGAGGTGCAAATGACTTGGGATTCCTTGTGGTGAAGCCATATCTGTCATGAACCATGCAATTAACTGCCTTGTGACCAAACTGATTACAAGAGTAACAATACCCTTGAAAGAGATATTTGTTTCTGAGATTTCCATTTTCCTATATTTCATGTGTCCAGCACTGAGTAGCCTTATACCCAAACCTATGACATAAGAAACATCATCCATTGAAGAAATTCTTTCTTGAACTGGTCTCTTAGCTCTTTCTTCCTTGTGATGTTTCTTCTTCCTTATTTGTGCATTGTTTCCTTACCTTTTGATGTTATCATCTTTCAATGCATCGACATAAGTTTTTTATCCTTCTTCATTCATTGTTTCCTTTCCTTTGGATCTTGACTATGTTCATATTTTGTAAATGTAGTTTATTGTATCTTGATATTGCCCAAACCAATTCCCTTTGCATCTGATCTTATTGTCCTGCTTTAATGCCTAGATCTATTTTGATGAATGAGGATCTTTGTGCTTTGGTACTTTTCTCATATCTATGTAACTTGTCTTTAGACTCTTCCACTTCCTTCCTTAGTGAAACTACCTCATGTTCTATTCTATCATATTCTATGACTTTTAACTCTAGATTTTCAGTCATACCTTCTTCAATTTTTCTTACCTCTTCAACCTTAACCTTAAGGTCAGTGAGATCTTGTAGAAACTTTGCTTTTGATTTCTCATATTCTAGTGCTTGAGCCCTTAATACTAAATTTTCCATAACTTTTCAATATCAACAAGTCTTTCATATTCTAGCTCTTTCACCTTTGCATTTCCTCTTATTTCATTTTCAAAATTATCTCTCAAGTCGAAGAGATCTTGTAGAAGTTTTGTCTTAGTTTTCTCATCTTCTTCTATTTGAGCCTTCAATTGTAAATTCTTTTTTTTCAAATCAACAAGTTCCTTAAGAGTGGCTTCCTCCTTTTCTTTTTATGAATCATCCTCTTCTTTCTTTATTTCTTTGATCTTTTGAATTTTTCTCTTTCCTTTGGTCTTCAATAGGAGCATATCTATTTTCTTCTATTACTGAAAGTAGAGTTTCTTCTTCGTAACTTTTTTGATTGTCCCTATTATCTTTTAGTTCTATTTCATATTCACTACTACTAAACTTGTTGCAATATCTTGCATCATGGCTAAGTTGACAAAAAAAAAAATATTCTTCACCATCTTGAGGAAAATCAAATGGAAGGTGACCTATCTTCCTACATCTGGTACAAAATTTTATGAACTTAGTCTCATATCTACTACTTGATTCATCTCTTGAATCTATTTCCACTACTCCAATTAGAACAACAAAATAAAATTCATATTCCTTTTCTTTAATGACCATGCATATTATTTTCTTATTGTATATCATGGTTCTAATTTTGTCTTTCTTTACCATTTGTGTTCTTGTAAGATCTTCCTTCAAGTTGCTAAACCTTTTCTTAAGGAACCAACTCTTATACCAATTGAAGAACATAACCTTATACTAAGAGGCGGGGTGAACAGTATAAGGTCACTTTTTACTTTTCTTTCCCAAACAGTATTTTTTTGTGTACTATTAAAAGAAGAGTGTTTTAATAGGATCCCAAAACCACTACAATGAAAGCCACAAGGGAAACAACTCCAGAAAAAACCTTGGAAAAACTAGAGGTAAACCAGAAGAAAAGGCGAGAACCAGACCACAAGGCATCAAAGAGAGGAGAACTGAGATAGTTCTACCCCAACTTATGAACACCTTGAGTTACATTAGCCGCTAGGCTAGATACATTTTTAGTTAAGTCGAGGGTGAATTTCAATGTGCTCCAAATTTTATGTTGGTTAATATCAATGAGCTTTAAATCTTAGAGAACCATATATTTAAAATTCTTAGATACTCTAGGATAATAGATTTCCTCCACAGACTTCTCCCGAGGAATATCCCTTGATAGAACATCAAGATCTGAGAATGCCATAGTAATGGGAGAATCACCCTCCTCCAATTTGCTCTGAAGTTGTTTACACTTGTGACGCACCACAACAACACCATCTGACTTAAAATAAAAACCACCAAGATATACAACACTCACCTTAGGAGCTAAATCAAAATTAACAATGTGACCCAATGAGAGAACCTAATTCACCTTTGGGTCCCTACCCCAAACCCATTTCAAAGAGATCAAAATATTTTTAGAAATTTGCTCTGGGTCAACACCAAAAGTGAAAGAGAGAGTGTCCACACTATCTTCAGTGTCTATCCCAGAGGTTAACCAAGAACCACTGTCATCAGAGGGGGAGTCCACATTTATCTTGGGACCATGAGCCATAGAAATAGAAGGATCTATAAGAGACTTCAATAAATCATTAGCATCAAGGCCACGCTCCAAAGTAGCCTATTTGAAAACCAACAATGCTAGGCCTTGGTGGATAGGGGCTTGACCACGACCAACTTGGACATTAAGGAAGGACTTTTGCATGGATTGAAAAAGAAATAAAGGAATGTTCATATAGGCTTTACGTCTAATATGATTTAAAAACATTGCATGAAAACTCCTTATAATATCATAAGAAGGGTCCAGGGTAAAATAATCCATAATGACCCACACAACATGGTTCCAAGGAGAGGGTAAAGCCACAACACTGAAACCATTCTGAATATATGGCAAAAACTCCTCCTTATCTAGAAAGAGAGTGATTTATTGCAATAAAGAATACCTTTCATGGTTGTGATAGGCACCATCCAAAGCCATACCAATGGTTCTACCGATAAGATTCTGTCGAAACTTGAAAATACCATGAACCAACATTGACCCAACCCTCATTCCAGGAAGAAACCATGTAGTTAGTAAGCAAAGGGTTGTGACCATGGAATTTTAAGATACAATCCAAAAGACCTCCATCAGCTAATATAGACTTAACCTCTTCATAAAAAGAAATAGACAAAGGTTCCAAATGAGGTTTACACAATTTAGGCTTAGCAGGATAAATCTTAGCTTTCCCCATGCTAAAACTAAACCAACAAATGACTAACTCAAACCACACATAAGAACCCAGAATGAGGAACTTATAAGGACCATATGGTACCAATAATGAACAATGTAAGGCATAATAACAATCAAATATTGGAGCCTTAACATAGAAATCAACCACTCAACGAAAAGGAAGGGCAAAGTAGGCCCACTCACAGAACAACAAGAAACATTGGGAAGGGGCCTCATAGTTAAAATCCACTCCTTCATAGAGAATGTGATGACCTCCAAACCATATAGAAGAATAAAACAACTCACAAGGGCCACAAATGAGAATTGAAAGTCAACAAAACTAGAAAACTTCTCACTACAATGCGAAACAAAAACAAATCTATCCCGAGAAAGGACTAAGAAGAAAACATGAGATTTCCTAATTGACCCAAGAAACCCATGAAAAAGAAAATCCTAAAGGGATACAGACCATGAAAAACCATATGATAACCATCCCAAAGCCATATGAGGTCTTCACCATAAAGAAAACTTAAACCGTCTGAGAACGCAGAGAAAAGCAAAGCGATAGAGCCTAGCTGTCCTAGCAAGGGAAGTAAGAGGGACAGGTGTAGAGCATTCTCCAAAAAGGTCGAATAATAAGGAAGTTTCCAAATGCCACCTCCACCTATACTTTGAAAGAACACCATCATATTCAATGTGGAAAGTACTAACGCTCAGCGCAAACCACAAAAATCCCTTTTCAAAAAAGAACTGACGAACGCAAAACCTCGAGCCCAGGTTCACGAAAGTTCCATTCATCAACACCCAAATCCCAACAACCAAAAAAGGCCTAATCAAAGATCTCAAAAAATGAGATTCATAAATCCATATGGTAGAGGCATCCAGGAGTAATGTTATTTTATGGAAGCCCCCCCATCGAGGAAAGGAAAAAGGGCCCCCAAAGAACAAAAAATGACAATCATCATCACAACACCCAAGAAGAGCCACCACCTTAAAAATGGATAGAGAGGCAATAAAGACCCAGGATTTGAATTACAACACCACCATATGGGACCGTTCGGTGAACTACACCACACTTGCCACCTTACATCATAAATAGAAGTAATGAGCAAATCTCCTAAGACAAACCACTGTATCTTACAAGGAGACAGATTGGTGCAATATTCAAATTTTAACATGAACATTCTCTCCATTATTACAGAATTAATCGAGGCCATAAAAATTCAAGTCCCAAAAGACTCATTCAAAATTTGAATTTGAATATTTAAAATCACCAAGAAAATACGGGCCATTCTGCACAACATCAACTCCCCAATGACCTCATCAGAAATCTCTTGAATCTTCTCTACCGTCATTCCAAAAAAAAACCATATCTCTAGAAGAAACCCTAGGAACATCTAACCAACCTTATGACTTCTCATGATTAACAAGTCTGATCAATTCCTCATAAAATTTAGAATGCCACACCTTGAAGCCCTGACTTCTAAATGCCCAATTATCTAGAAAATCAGTCATCATGTTTCCTTTCCTATACACATGGATGATAGAGATTTCTTCAAAGGAAGATAGGTAAGCCCCGTATTCATCAACAAGGTTTGAAAAGTGCCAACCTGATATGCAACATCATTTCATAATATTCACAATATTAAGTGAATCACCTTCAATAGTGACCCTACGACCTCCCAATTATTTTAATAATTGAATACCCCAATAGGCCGCTCTGCACTTAGCAAAAATGGAAGACTACTCTGCTAAGTCTTGCGTAAAAACCAGAACTATTTCACCATGATGATCTCTTATTAATTTGCCCGCATCATCTTTTCCTAGATTTCCCTTTGACACTCCATCGAAGTTAAGTTTTAGACACCCTAGAGGAGGTGGGGTCCACTTCACCATATTGCAAATTTTGGGCACCGGTGGAGGTCTTAGGTCTGGACAAAAAAAGAAGCATACTCCACAAAAATGATAGGATGATACCTAGGGATAGAAGGAAGGGACTCCTTTAAGGTAGATGACATGTTTTCAACTAATTTCCAAAAAATTCTATTGTACAAATGAGCCAGGTCACCCTATTTTTTTTTCAAAACTCGGGCATTGTGTTCCTTCAATACTCCTCAAATAAGATGGGTCAACAAGAATTTAAAAAAATATTTCATGTGTGGCGAACAACAAGGAGATGACCAATGATTGACCATGTCAAAATTTAAATTCAATAACAACCAAGTTAACCCAATTTGTTGAAGATAAAAATAAAATATGTTCTGAAACACCCTACATCTAAGAAATAGATGGGTCATTGACTCCCACTCCTGCTTGCATAAAAAAAATGATTGACCAAATTGAATCCATGCTTATGAAGATTGTCAATTGTTAGAACTTTATTTTGCACTACAAGACAATAAAAAATGTTAATTTTGGGAGTCAGATTCTTCACCCAAATTTTATCCCATGGCCAACCATCATTTCCATGAGGGCAAATAAAAGAGTAATCATATTTAATTGAGAAGTTGCCCTCGCTATCACCGTTCCACCACAACCTGTCCCCCATATCCTCATTGTGAAACACATAACGACAAATCTCCAAAAGAATTGAGCTCCAAGCCCTTTGATACTGAACAGTTCTCGTAAAGGAGGAAGGGGGGGTTAACCAAATCCTTCGATTATTCTGAATAAGTATGAAATCCACCACTTTAATAAAATTGACTTCCTTAAAGAGTGCACACATTTCATTGAAACATTGTTCCTCCACCAAAGGATAATATCTTAGTCACGCGTCATCCCAAAATGAGACTGATCTACTATTTCCAATCACCCAAGAACTATTGGATTTAATAAACTCCCTATATTTGATAATTCTTTTCCAAAAATTTGAACCTTCTGAGGAGAGCAGATTAGATAAAAGGTTATTAAAATGGTATTTGACTGCTAAAAAGCGTCACCAAAGACTATCCACTCTAGAGGTAACTCCCCACGCTTGTTTAGAGACTAGGGCCCTATTCATAAATGCAACATTTTTCAAGTTAAGACCTCCTTTTTTTTGTAGACAAACCTGGTCACAAGAACAAATATGAATTTTTCCTTTAAGATCCGGCCTTGCCCATAGAAAGCCTTACAAATACTGTTAAATTTAGCTTCCATTTTAGTAGAGACACTGAAAATCAACATAAAGTAAAGCATAATTCTTTGAAGCGTACTATGAACGAGAATAGCTTTACCTGTCTGACTTAAAAGAGCACCCTTCCATGATGAGAGTTTTTCTGAACCCTTTCCCAAATAGTATTATCTAATATAATCAATGGCAATATCAATAGTAGTAACCAAAGTAATGCATATATAATTACACACAATAGAGACACCAATTTAATGTGGTTCTCCCAATGTGGGCTACTTCACGGAGAAAATATTTCACTAAAATTTTCTCAATAAATATCTTGGGAATCCTTTCCCTATTACAATGTTTATGGACCTCTATCCAAAGTAGACACTAATATTCTAATCAATTTCATGGATCTCTATACATAGGAGACACTAATATCTTCAGCTGGCTAATGGATCTCTATCCACAAGATAAATCCTTTCT
This sequence comes from Wollemia nobilis, assembly GCA_028583015.1. Lineage (NCBI taxonomy): Eukaryota > Viridiplantae > Streptophyta > Pinopsida > Araucariales > Araucariaceae > Wollemia > Wollemia nobilis. Next base: position 9,783,776 of record JAQPPZ010017095.1, read on the forward strand.
CCTCTCCTTTGGTTGGTGATATTCTAGAAGAATTGTTGCCTCTACTGCACTGGCTAATGGATATCTATTCATTGAAGACTCATATCCTCACTCAGAAGACTTGTCCTCAATACCTTGTATAATGGACATCTATCCATTGGAGATTGTCATCCTCTATACTTTGTCACCTCCAAAGCTTGCTCTTTGCTCTATCTCAAATATATACTAAACATAGTACTTCGGTATAGCACAAATCTACTCAATATCTATTTCTGGTTTGGTACAAACCTATCCTCAAATCTACACCAAACTCTATCCTCAAATATGCACTAAACATAGTCCTTCGATCCAGCAAAAAATTATCCTTAATATTTGTCTTCAATCCTTAACACAAAGCTTAACTTAATCACAAAATCAACTCTGTTGGATCTTCCCCAAACCTTAACTCAGGCTTTGAAAAAATAAATAAATCAACTATGCTCACAATTGTTCTAAAAGACTTACCTCAAATCTGCCTTGTAATATTTCATAAAAGCTCACACTAATACGTCCATAATTCATCTCTAAGACTTGTCTCAAATCTGCTCCATAAGTCCTTACTAGAACTTATCTCAAATATACTCAATAATTCCTCACTAGAACTTGTCCAATATCATAGAAACATATAGAGAATTTTTAGAGACTCAATATATTTCACACTCACAACAATACTCAATCAATTTATTTCTCTCTTTCTTTTGCCACAAAAACATATAGATAATTGTTAGAGACTCAATATATTTCACACTCAATCACTCTCAATCTCTTTTTCAAATAAATTTATAATATAGAACAATTTGTTTCATAGAATTATAACTATCATTTAAACACTTCCACTTGACTAGGCTCATTCAACTCCACTCACTCAATTACTCAATGGAATACTTCCTTGCGTACAAACCTTAGTCCAAGTATATGGACACTCACTCACTTATTTCCAATAATTCTTAACAATATCAAATGATACTCATGATCTTGCAAACCCTAAACCAATCTTCAAACTCAACAACAAGGGATATCAATCACTCAACAATGAAACATGCATTCACTCACTCAAAATCTCCAACAATCCTTATCAAACAAAGTTTATAGCATTTACTTCTATTTCATAAAACTCATCAACTCAACAAACCAGCAAAGGAAAAAATTTAACCAAATCCTTTTCACTCCAATATTATTTTCAGAAAACCTCAACCAATCAATTATTTCAAACAAGGGAGAATGTGCCCATACCTTTTACTTATCAAGAGTAGACTTCAAAACCTGTTTTAACAAAATCAAACTCTTTACCAATCTCAAGGATTAGGTTAGCACAATTTTCTCAAAACATTTTTCATTCAAATATTTTCCTCACAATATTTCACCTTTCCAAAATATTAAGTTTTAAGTACACCTTATAACTCCTTCTTAAGAAAAATTAAATCCCAATAAAACATGTACTCACTCAAGCATAATTACTTAATGTTAATATTTCACTCAAAAAGGATATAGATAACCTTGTACCCTTATCACTCCAAGAATGCAACTTAATCAAAAATTTTACTCAAATTATCCACCATAAAACAAATATTAATTCCCTCACCTTATCTCTCCAGAATTCTACATCCTCTTATTATACACTCCAAATAAAATATTTAAACATACGTTATAACTTTAAAATTTTACTACCTTTCAACGTTACGACATTTTCAATCTAGCTCCCATAAAAATTATCATCGAACATTGTTGCCTATGAGATTCGAACCATGCACCTCCCAGTGCCCAGGCCCTTCGACTATGTTGTTGTTGCAGTTGAAACCTAAAGGAATTCTACCAAATTTATATTCTTTTGCCTATTCAACTTGATCCAAACAAATTACTAACATGTTCCATCACTTTCATAGCTAACCCTTTTGTCTCTTGAATTAGCAAAATCTATGGATTATAAATTTCTATGAATCTAGATAGAGTAGCTTTTTTTGCAAATCTTCCCATCACTTGAATATTAAAGAAAAACACTTTCATTAATAAACTATGTTCAAGATCATTCTTGCTCTAAGAATCCCTTTTAAGGATGGTTGCTTACCTTTTTGAACATCATAGAGGCTTTTATTCTTATCCAATGAAGTAAAAATCTTTTGCCCTCATACTAGTAAGAATTTTATCCACCACATATTTACTAGGGATTCCCCCAAATACTTCTTTCCTTAGACCTATTTAACCTTTTAATGATCATAGGGTATACATATGGGTTTCAAGGGATATATAACCTTCCTAACCTTAGGCAAAATGAAGAGGGGAAGAAATTTCAAAGTGATTTACTTGTGAAGCATTACTAAAAAATATACTAGAGTCTAAATATTTATCTAGGTCTACTTCCTTCAAGAAAGAGGAATCCAAGAATCTTCCTTGCCCCTCAACTCCACCCTTACCATCTTCTAGTGGAGACTTTATTTTATAAACTGGTAAATATGGTTATTAGTTAGTTGAGGGACTCAAAATATACTTACTTATAATCCCATATGAGAAATGAGATTTGGAAATATATTTGCTTTGGAAGCTTATATCTCGGTCCAAGAGCATGATATCTAAAATTTGCTCTAATAATGCTTACTTTAATTTAATATGAGATAATTTTGAATCCATAATTTGGTCTGGAAAAACATGATTTATCTCTACCTTCTCTACAATTTCTATTTTCCCCTAATTTCTCTAGCTAATTTTATGCATTGGTTCAATAATATAATTTAACTATAATTTATATGTTTGAAAGTAAAATTGCATCTCATTCTCACCCTTAAAGATACCTCTATCTTCCTTACAATTTCAAACCTTAAAATATTAAAAGAACAGTCCCTTGCAATATGCCCATAATTATGACAACATGCACACCCAAAGGCACACCAATATATTCTAGGGTTTATACATGTATTTCTTTGTTATACTTCAATGCAGTTTCCTCTACAAATCCATCTCTCCAATCCACATCAACAATAATCCTGGCCACTATCCTAATGCATGAGGATTGATATCTCTTGTCCACCTCCAAGAAATAAACAATACAATTTTCTATGTCTTGGAAAATATCTCTATGTTAAAATTCTAATGTCAACCCTAGTAAATTTATCATTACAAGGTGAGAAGGTATTCAAGTGGTCCTAGGGTCAAAACAAAGATCCTATAGTTTGAGTATTAACAAATTTAAATCCCAAAACCATTTCTTTGACATAATATTTCCCACACCTTCCTTAGTCCTAAACTAAAATGACAACCACCTTCTTACTAGAAGTAAAAAACTAGGCACATATCCTAGAATTTTTGTCCATTCCTTGGTCATCTAGTTTGCCAAGGATTTTTTAGAGATTGCATGCCCATAGAACCTCCCAATAAGTGTTTTCTCTGATATTTCAATGGATTTCCCTCCAAAATTATAAAATTTAAATTAAAAAAAGATATCATGCCAAAGAATATTCTAGAAATATTTCTTGGACTAAGAGGTGCAAAAGGGTACATGGGTGTGTGCATGTGTCATGTTGACATATGCCTTCACCAAAAAAATGTACAAAAATAAGAGGATATGTTTACCTCAATTTGATTAAATTTAATATTTGTTATCTATATACCAAGGGGAGCCTTGGGAATTATGGATAGCAAAGCCCATGATAATAATTGACATGGAAGAGGTCTTGAGTTTATGAATCCAATGCCAAATTATTTTGGATAAGGATCATGTCAGCATGATGACCCATATTGATGATGTGGTAAAACCTAATGATTTTAATGGTATAGCTGATGACACCACCCCCATTTAAGCATCTATTAATGTGGCATGATATATGGTAATCTATATAAGTGACATGGTAATATAAGTGGTATGACATATATTAGTCCATATAATTGATGTGGTTTCCTATACAAGTGATGTGGTAGTTGAGGTAGTATAACACATGGTAGTCTACATAGGTGAGGATGGAACTAAGAAAGTGCAACATGTGACAATCTATACAACTAATGTGGTAATCAATACAAGTGATGTGGCAACTGATATGGTGTGATATGTGACCAATATGGTAGGTGATATATCACTTGGTGTGTATAAATATAGCATCGACTAATCAAATTCTACCAAATCATAAAACTAGATAAGCAATTTGCATAATCAATAGTAGACTTTGAAAAGCATAAAATTTATAGAAAAATATAATACACATGTCAAATTTTAGTTCAAATATAAAAGAGCTAATCAGATTATAATAAGTGACACATTCTAATTTGCTGGTAATCTACATAGTGGTCTACATAGTTAGTGCATAAGTGACTATTTCCTAATCATGACAATTGGCATTATATGAGAAGCCAAAAATTACCTAATCATGACAATTTTCAATGATCAAAATGAAAAATATCCAAAATAGAATGAGAAGAAGTCCAAAAATCATTTCAAAACTTCCAACATATCAGTTTTGTAAGAAGGACACAAAGTAGAGTTTTATTGGATTTGTATCAAGAAGCTTAAGGAAGTAGTAAGAAAATGGGTGTTGTTTCTACTCTCTTCTATGCATATGATGAGGATAAATTTGATGGAGAAACATCATAGGCACGTGCAATTTCATTCTACATATTTAACATCCACTTTTTTAAATGAGTAGATTGTAGATTTAGAGGCAACTAGGCACGTGATGAAGCACAAACATCTTCTATAGGTGCACAATAAATTTATTTGAAGGGAACATGTTGTTATTGGAGATTTTATTCATTGCATGTTACAAGATATGGAAAGATCACAATTATATATTATTTTGAAGAGGTACTTCATATATCTAATGTTAGACCCAATATATTTTAAAATTTTCATATTATTCATACAAATAAAAAGATAGAATTTATGATTGATGGTTGGACATTTAAAAATATAGACAATAGACTTGAAAATGTTACTTCTAACTATTGTGATGAGTCAAACTAAATGTATAAATTGGGATAAATGTCTATCTCCTATAATTTTTGTAGGGAGAAATGCTTTGTTGTTATGGTTGTATATGTAGATGATAAGATTCAAAGGTGGCACCATATGACTGAGCATATAAATTATGGATCTATCATATACTTGAGTCATCATCAGATCACCATTAGAATTTTGTATACATACCCTTTGAGTGGTGCATGTGAGGGATGTATTGTAAGGAATAATCATAGGAAGATTTTTCAAAAGGGGACTACAATATGGGCTTCTCACCCATTAGAAATCATACATAGTGATATTTATATAGCCATGGTACACTATCTCTTTCTAGAAAATGGTACTCCTCTCTATTGATGATTTTTTCTAGATATGTATGGTTGTATACTATTTACACTAAGGATGAAATATTTGAGGGATTCAATACCTTCAACACTCTTGAAGAAAATTATTTGGATAGAAAATTAAATATATCAAGACAAATGCAAGAAGTGAGTACACAAGTCATCCCTATCATGATTTCCTAAATTTTTATGGGATTTCATATTAAAGGATAGTTCACTATAATCGTAAGTAGAATGGTGTAGTTGAAAGTAAGAATAGAGTGATGAAGGAGATGATATGGTGTATGATTCATGTGAAAGGGATTGAGAAAAATATTTACGGTGATGTCATTATTTATGTAGCCTACATCATCAATAGGGTTTCAACAACAGTAGTGCAAGACATGAAGCTTCTTGAGAGATTGATAGGAGATAAGCCTAATATATTTTAATTTCATATATTTAGTTTTTTAGCATGGGCTCACATACCCAAAGATCTTTAGGAAACACCAAAGAGTTACAAATTTATCTTTATGGGTTATTAAGATACCTCAAAGATATATTTCTAAAGTACAAACTAGGAAACAAAATATTTTGTTTAAGTTGGTAAAGAAAATTATGCTATTTATGATTTTATTATTTTCTTGTAATAAATGAGTTTTGTTCCTCGTAGAATTACCATTTTGATTGTTTTTGCTTCATAATTGTTTTATCATCAATATTTTAGTGAAATATTAGTTTCACTTGATGCAATATTCAAGATGGTTGTTGAGTGTACAATCATGAGAAGTATGAGTAGTTTTTTGGTTTTCACATTTATTATTAATGAAATTCAGTTAATGACTCTAGCAGTGGAAGCAAGAGAGGAACATGCCAAGAAAGGTGAATGATGCCTTCAAAGTGGGAAGTTCAAAAAGGAAGAATTGTTTTGGTAAGAAAAGAGGAGAGGTGAGTGTGATTTGTTTTTTTAGATGTGGAAAAAAGAGAACGCGAGAGAAGAAAGATGATACAACACTGAAGGAAAGAGAAGGTGCAGAGTAAGAAATCTTGAAGACTGGTAGTGAACATCAAGAAGAATTCCTTAAAGGGAAACAAGTTGGTATATTTTGTTGTGTAAAATTTTTTGGTGAAAGTAGAAATATCTGTGCTTGGACCACATAAACAGTAAATATAGTGACTAAAAATCTATTGCTTACTCTTCATACTATGGATACCTTGTTGTTTTGCATTTTTCTAAAGTCATGTATACTCATTATTTAGGAAGGTATTCTTGTTGGAATGATTTATTTTAAGAAAAATAGTTGTTTGAGAGTTGGTGCTTCTTCCCATGCAAGCATGTTGCTTTAGCATGGAAATTAGATTTAAAATGACTAAAATTTTTGTGTAAACTCCATTGATGAGTTCTAAATATATTTTGACTTATGATTTTGATGAACCTGAGTTCTTAAAAAAACCCTAAGCTAATGTTAAAAAGTGAAGATCCATGCCCATTTAGGAAAGGAATGGTAGTGTAGCTTGTTTTTGGCTGAACATGAGGATTATTTTTAATGAGAATCATGCCAATTTTCTAGAAAGATGCAAAGTTTAGGCTTAAGAAATTTTGTATGTTTTTTATTATGTAAATTATTCCTTCAAAAAACATTTTGGTTTATGTAGAAAATTTGAGGTAAGAGTGGGTATTGAGTGAGTAAATTATTCTATGTTTTATTGATTGAATACTTCAGTATAAAGAAGTATGGTATGTTATAGTTTTTTTTTATTCATACATAGTTTTACTCTTAAATGAGATTATGAAGTAAAATTTAATTTTGAGGAGCCATATCTGATCCCGAGGAATGGACATTTTATTTTTGGTGACCAAAGGAATTTTTTCTCTGGCATAGTAAATTATAATTGGTTGTTGTGGTTAGTGGTAGATAATAGTGTACCAAACCATGAGTTGAGTCTTGAATAAGTTGTATAAGAGAATCCTTCATTGGATAATGAAGGAGGCTTTGTCTTTACATGTATTGATAGTACCAGTTAGCTCTTATGTTATCTGAATGACTTTATTGAAAAATAAACTATGCCAATGATATGTGGATTTGTAGAAGCATGTAACTAATCTTTATGTGAAACATATTTTGTAATATCCAAGTCAAAGGTTGATTTAGAACCTCACTAAATATATTGTAATGTGAACATTTTATGTTGCTTATGGAAAAGTTGTTTCATGTTAATAGAGTTATTTATATGTTATCTTTGATTTGATTCTTGGTGGAAAATTTAATAAGAATGGTCTAAATATTGTGTTTCCAAACTATCTATGTGATTTATATTTCATAGGAAAGGAATTACGCATGAGTTTTTTCTTTTTTAATTTTTTTTTAATAATTGGCGTATGCACACCCAAGTTGAGAAGGTTTTTTGAAATCATAATTGTCTTTCTAAACGTGTGAATGTATGTTTGATCAAATTTCTATACTTTTATTGATCTTATCTCATGTTGCCTTGAAGGCTAGCATTAATATTATGATGTAGCCAAGTTTTTTGGTAGTGCAACCAAACTCAAGATGGTGTTTGACTAAATCGGGATATCACCTTAAGTTTTTGAGAGAGCATAAGATACCCTCATGATTTGAGCATTCAAATGTCTATGTAGATATCTAGATATTGATCCAAGTCAGTTCAAATGATTTATCTAAAGCTAGAATGTAAATTTAACTTTGATTTATCCACTTTAAGAGTTGCAAGGATGTCTTTGATATAGGAAAGTAATCCAAAGTTACTATAGAGCCTAGGACCTTTTGAGAAAACCAAGAGTTTAATGATTAATGTTTAATTTTTGTAAAATTATGTAATGGTAGATGCTACCGAGTAGACTCACAAAAATATAAGATGATAAGAAGGTAAAAAAGAAACCAAAAGAAGTGGAACAAGAGAAATAATCATTATTATAAGTTTTACAGAATATACAATTAAAGATGTAGATATAGATGTAATATTAGCACATCTAAAAAATATGGAAAATGCTAAGGTAGAGCCACAAATATCAAATATGAAGGACCTCGAATCATAGACATAAATATAGGAATAGGAAACAAACCCAAAATTATCCATTGTATTTATGATTGGGATATAGTATTGAAAGTAGTAGCTTCCAAGATATTTTTGGAATACGGATGTTTTTGCATGGATGTATAAGGATTTGAAATTTATACCATGAGAATTATGTATCCACAATATTACACTAATTCCTAGGGTACAACCAGTGAGAAGGAGGACATACAAGATGAACCCCAAGTTTGGAACCTTCATAAATATGGAAATAGACAAGATGTTAGATGCTGGAATTATTTTTAGGGTTACCATGAGTGAATGGGTTCCTCCTATTGTGGTCACAATGAAAAATTAAGTGGATAAGATTCAGGTATGCATATATTTTTTAAGTTTGAATGCAGTAATGATTAAATATCTCTTTCCTATTCCATTTACAAATTTTGTTCTAGAGGAAGTAGTGGGACATGAAATTTATTCATTCTGGGATGGGTTTTCTTGCTATAATTAAATTAGTATAACTAAATAAGATAAGTTAAAGACCATAGTTATTATAAAAAATAAAATTTATATCTACAAAAATATGTCATTTAGGTTGTGTAATACCCTGACCACATTTCAGCAAATTATTCTATATATATTTGATCAGTTTGTGATAGGGAAGTTCAAGGTATTCTTGGATGATTGGTCTATCTATGGTAAGACCAAGTATCATCTACTAACCTTGAGTGAATATATGAGTCGATGTAGAAATGTACAAATGTCCTTGAATCCTAGGAAATACTATTTGATGGTACCATATGGGAAGTTACTAGGACATATAATGTGCAATAAAGGGTTGAAAACTGATCCCAATAAGATTCATGTCATTTTGAATATGGAGGAGCCGTATGATGTGAGTTCATTAAAAACTTTCTTAGGATCCATGAGATATTACCAAATGTTTATAAGGAATTACACACATGCGTCCTACACATTGGACTCATTAACAAATAAGAATGTTCTTTTTAGTTGGATAGATGAGCATCAAGAATATTTTGAGGAATTAAAAGCAAAACTTGAAGGTAGCCCCATCCTCGTATTTTTGGATTTGGATAAAGAGTTCTATGTTCATATTTATAATTCCAATTTTGTAATAGGATGCATATTGGCTCAGGAAGGACAATTTAGGCTAGATCAACCTATTTATTTTACAAGTTATGTATTTCCAAGGGAGGAAATAAATTATAGTACTACAAAATGAGAGGATTTGGGGATGGTATATTTAGTTTAAAATTTTAGGTATTATCTATTAGCAAATCCATTTGCCTTCTATGTTGATCATCAATATCTATTGTACATGATAAACAAATCGATGGTAAATGCATGAGTTAGCAGGTGGCTTATTAATCTACAAGAATTTGTCTTTTGAGTAGTAGTGAGACCTAGAAAGTAGCATGTGATTGTAGACCAGTTGTCCTAGATAGATCCAAATAACCTACAAGGACGGGAATCCTAGATGAATTTCTTGATACATAGTTGTTTGCAATTAACTTTGTACCAACATGGTACAAGTTAATTGAGCAATATATATCCATAGAAAAGTTACCACAATACTTGATAATGATATAGAAAAGGAATGCAATCATGAAGTCAAGACATTTTCATATAATAACTATATTATTGTACAATATGGGTATAGATGGTATTATATGAACATGCATAATGGAGGAGGAATTTAACTACCCATGAAGGCTTGTAAGGAGGACACATGGGACCAGATGTCTCTACTAGAAAGATACTCTTGGAAATATTATGGTGGCCTACACTGTACAATGATGCATAAGAATATGTATATGCATGTGATACTTATCAAAGAGTGGGAAAACCACTACATAGATGTTTATGCCTTTACATCCATCATAACATAAAGAATTATCTAAAATATGGGATTTAGATTTTTTTGGACCATTGAAAACCACCCATAGGTAGAAATATTGATATATCATGGTAGTAACAAAATACCTAACAAAATGGTTAGAAAAGAGGGTGCTATGAGATAACACAACAAAATGTATAGCTTGTTTCTTGTATGAATAGGTGATTACAAGATTTAGAATTCCACTGATAATAGCAAGTGATAGGATAGGTAACTTTGTTAATGAAGTTATCAAAAATATGATAACATGATTTATAATTTTACATTTGTTATTAAGCTTGTATTATCCTCTAGAAAGTGGGTAGGTTGTGACAACCAACAAAGTCTTAGTTTCTACATTATATGACCTATGGTATAGAAGGAACAGATTTGAGAAGAGATATTACCATCAATTCTATGGGCTTATAGGACAACTTTCAAACTAACAACAAACCATATGTAATTCTAGCTAATGTATGATTAGAAGGTAGTAGTGTTAGTGGTGTTCTTGGTACTTAGTTTGGAGATAGCTATGGAGCATCACTTGGGTGGCCAATGAATTATAGGAGAGTGATTGAATACACTCATAAAATTATATGAGAGGATATTCATGGTACAATGGGTAATCGAATTGACACAGAGACAAAGAAAATTATGGCATGATAAGCATCTCTACAAATTAGAACTGAAGTAAGGTGAATTAGTCCTAAATTTTAATTAGAAATAGAAAATTGAGCCTAATTTTAAGATATTATGGATTGGTCCCTTTAGAGTTATGGAAGTGATGAAGAATGGTGCAATAAATTTACAAAAGTTGGATAACATAGTGGTACCTAAAACAATGAATGGTTCAAATTTAAAACCATATAAAACACAAGGCATTTTTATCACTTTACAAGAAATTAAACAAAGACAATGATAGAAAGTTGAATCTAGTGAACCACAATAAGTATCCTAGCATAACCAAGATCTATCTTAAGTGGATAATGATGTGCGAATTACACATATTTTTGCAAAAGTGGAGGAGGCATGACCAATTATAGAACAACAACAATTAATACCATACCTCAACAAAAGAGGAGGATGCAAGTACATGTGAGGTTCACATATGGAATTGAGTGCATCGAAGAAGAGGGGGAGGAATGAATTCCTCCAAATGAATAAAAAATGTGCAAGGATGGAATTTTCAAGGGGTATTCTTGCCAAACCTTAGGGGATGATACCCACTTTAGCAACCACCAAAGCATTGACAAGTACCAATAAGAATAGAAATAGGAAGAGGATTTCCTCATGCAGAGTATGGTCCATTTAATATGCAAAGAAGTTATATAATAAGAGGATAAGGTCATGGAATACAGTTTCAAGGAAGAGGACTTATTAGTATAGGAAGAGTATGATTTGAACAGAAAAGTTAAGGTAGATAAATGACTCATTTGCCAAGTTTGGATGTAGATTTAATATGAGAAGATAGAAGTAGAATTCATCTAAATAAAAATAGAGTAGCAAGGGCATCTTCACCTAATGATCATTTAATTGGGAAAAGGAGAAGTCTTGAACAAGAAAATATAGCTTTAGAAGGAGAAAATTGTATAGTCACAAATTGTACAACTTACAATTGTATAGTTTTAAATTGTATAGATTGTAATTGTATTATTCTGAATTGTACAACTAACAATGATACAATTATAAATCATACAATTGGCTAGTAAGAGGGAGAAAATCATATAGTTGAATACTTAGAACTTGATTGTATGGTTTCTCAATCCTCCATGGAATGAATGAAGTGGTGAATCCTAAAAATAACACATCAACAGAAGGAATCATACAAGTGAATGTCACTATATGATTTCCTATAAGGTAAGTGAGAAAAAATATCTTAGGTTGGAGTTTTTGCTTTTTCAAAAAATATAAATTTGAAACCCTAATTTTCATGAAGTAATTTATCGAAAAAGGAGAACACAATTTAGCCATTTCATGGGAGGAAAATTATAAAGAGAAGGATATATAATAATATTGCATAAATTACCTTGATAAATTGTATCTCTAAAGATTTGCACATTCAAAAGGAAAATTACACAAGTGAATCAAAATTTACACCAAAAAAATGAATTGCACAACGGTGGCAAAAAGGGTGCAAAATAAATCAAATAAATTTGAAAAAAATATGGATTTTAGGGCAAGTGTACACTTGAATATCTATTTTTATGATTTTGAAGGAAAATTGTATGATTTGAGGATAGTTGTATGATTTTAGGGTAGAATTGTACAAATTGGAACCCAAATTATGCAATTTAATTGCAATTATCCAATTCCAAGTGTAATTGTATGGAAAAGACGTGCAATTGCATGATTTTGGATCTATTGTATGATTTCAAGGTGAAATTGTATGATATGGGGTGCAAATTGTATGATTTGGATAAATTGTACAGAATTGGAGTGTAGTTGTACGATTTCAAGAACAAATATACTATTCCAAAAAGTACTTGTACGATTGTGAGGAGTAGTTGTATGATTTTTGGGAGCAATTATATATTTTTGATGTAGCTTTATGAAATTAGGGCAAGTTGTATGGTTTTGATGCAATTATCCTAAAATTATTTAATTGAATAAGATTGATTCCAAGATGAGAAATTATGAAGAATGAGCATCGAGTAGGAATTATGGGCTCATATATGATATATTATATTGGAAAGGAGGGAACTCTCAAAAATAACACTACATAAAAGGGATTTTTAGCCTAGGAAAGATAAAGTGACCCACCCTGCATAAGATCAAGGATGGGGGTTTCAACCACAAGGAAGACACGACTACCATCCTTGGAGGAGGAGAGGTTATAGGTCATGGACATGACATAGGAATTGACATAGTAATATAGGAAGATCACAAATACATTTTTCATCAAAATCTATATATGAAACCACCAAGGTCACATCAAAGGGAGCTTCATAATGAGGTGCATGGAGAGGCTACTCTAGATGAACAAATGGACCTGCTTAGTGAGAATGAAGGAGTGTAGGTGGAATTTAAGGATATAATCTTCCTGCAATCAATTGGTGAATTATTCCAAATATGGTGGAGTGAGCATGAGGGCACCAACCCAATGAAGATAGCCTTGAATCAGGTCAAAGTGAGTGTATTGGTATAAATAACACCATAGGATAAAGTATTTTTTCATGAATACTTATTATAGATTATGCAGTCATATGAATCAAGCAAGAATTACATCTTTATGTGGATCAAGAATCATCATATCAACATGGAATTCTTGATTGTAGCTTTTTGTAAAATATTTGGTTTGTCAAGGAAAGGGCTCCCAATTAAGATAAAAGTTATAGATTCCATAGAGATCCATTATTTAATCGCCATGCTAATAGAGCTTCAATATCTATTAGCTACTAAGGCTTTTAGTCTAATAGAATAGGGAATCAAACAGAGTATGCTAAAATGAAGGATCTTATGTATGCCATGAATGAGGTTATATTTCAACTATTAGGGCAAGCATAATCTTTCGAGATGCCAATTTGGATGGAAAAGTATGTGGGAGGCATCACCAAAGGTGTATAGTATGACTGGAGAACATATTTGACTTAGAGAGTACAACAATTATTATAGAGGATGAGGAAGAACTTTTTAATTATGTTTCATGTAATCATTGTCATGTTGGACGTGCTCTCTAAGTCTGATATTATGTTCCATGGGCTAACAACACCTTGTGATATACCAAGGGATCAACCTACCATACTTCTATGGGAAAAGATAGTGCCAATTCATAGAATTATCCTAGATAAGTTTTGATAGAAAAATAATACCAGGTAAATAGAACCTTCTTTGATTGATGAAAAGGGGACTTCATTAGATGAAAAAGTCCACCCTCAAATGAATATAAAGTGATAATTGTACTTAGATTATAAGTTAAAATAGTAATCCTCTACATAATAGTTGTAGAAGCAACCACTACCTCACATGGAGGAGGAGATAGTAGTACTAGCAACCATTCCAACATGAATTTGAACATGTAGGCAATGAGAGAGGTAGACACATGAAAAATACCCTATGCAAAGTGAGTGGTTGTAACCAATTCTCAATAACCTATCTAATATGAACTTGAGGTTGGATAACATGGAATTGGTAGATATAAGTGTGATAGTAGGTGTAGACTAGTTAGAAGTGGTGGTTGGATCTCCTACATTGCTCGAGATCGATGAGTTTGAACTGTTGGAGACATCGAAACATTGGTTGAATAGAGAATTATCACCATCGAGAGCAAAAGAAAAATGATTTTTGTTATCCCCACTGGAGGATATGAATGATAAGAAGAATACTCAAATAAATATTGTGATGAGAGGTGGCAACAATCATCTAGGGGAGGAGAACACGTTGCAAACACAAAAATGTTTTGATCTAATTCTTCTATCCATAGCAGGGATAGAATAATAGTCAAAATTGTAAGAGAAAGCATTGTCTAAACTATAAAGCTATAAGAGAGATTTTAGGTACCTATGGAAGGATAAAAATTGACTAAATAAATCATTACTATTGAGGAGATTAGATCATTCGAAAAAAGTAAAACTGTAGTCCAAATTATGCTATAGGAGGAGATTGCAAGGGTCATAAATAATTTGGAGGAAGCTCATGTCCACAAGAGAGAGGAGGAAGGAATCCCATCATTGAAAATAAAATGAAGGCTTAAAACAAGGTTTTTGGTTTAAGTCCCATAGTTTGTTGTCTTATAAGGAGATGGAGATGACATAGATGAACAGGTGGAAAATTTCCAAAAATAGATTTGTGATATATTTACTAATACTTAGTTGCAGTTTCGAATAGGCTATATTGGATAGCTAAAGTAGTGGAGGTAGAAAACCTTAACTAAAATATATAATATCATGAAGTGGGTGTGCAATTAGGACCACATAAGAAGGATAGCCTAGATTCATGCACAACACATATGATAGTTACCTAGAGGAGAGGTAACCAGTATGTTAGGGATTGAAGATCTATCTAAAGGAGTAAAGACAAAATATAGAGCATACCCATGGGTGCACCTAGATCTATATAAGAGTCATAGATGTCCACTAAACATATTGGATATAAAATATTATAGGGCATCTCCAAAACTAACTTTCATATTTTAGAAATTCAATTTCCTAACACATTACATCGAGTGGTTGAGTGTGGGTCTTGAAAAAATCTATCAGGCCAAATAAGCACAACAAGGAGAAGTGAAAGTGACTCAAAATGAGATGGCTACAATTGAAAAAGAACTAGAATACCACAAGAATAAGGTTTAGGAGAAGCTTGATAAGGTTGAAGCTAAACTAAATACCATGAAGCAAGCCTATGAAGAGAATATATGAACACAGGAGGAATAGAAATATCTTATGATCCAACAAGTTGTGGCGTAGAAGGAGTGATTAGATGTATAGGATGAGTTTTTACAATGATATGTTATGCAAAACATTAGGAGGAGCAATTGAGCTTGAATAACCATTAGCTCAAGCAATAGGAAGAATATCTAGTAATCCAAAAAGAGTAGTTAGAAAAGAATAAGGAACTATTAAAGATATTTGAAGAAAAACTATAGCTAAAGGATTGTAACATTGAGGAGATGATGATAGATGTTAAATGTTATAATGAAATAATTACGGATCATAAGGCAGTAATTAAGGTTATAGAAGAGCTTTAGCTAGCCCATAAGGTTGAATTTTAGTAGTGAGATGTGTATTATAGATAAGGATAAATATCTTGCTATAGCAACTCAAATCGAGATAGATTTTAAAGAAAATATATACAAGGGTGCATATGAGTAGGAGAATGATTTACTATATCTTTTCGCTACTACAAAGGAGACAAGCAATAAGTATAGCTTGAAGGCTATAGAACTTAGTAACTATGTGGCCAAGTTACAGAACGATGACACTATTATTCAAGTATAGCTTCAAGATCTTCAAAAAGACTAGTTGATCAAGATCAAGATGAATTATTTGGTGAGGAAATCACCTAGTTTAAATGGGATAGCATATGTGGGCAACAAATCCACTTTTTATAAGAAGAATAAATGATAACACTTTGATTTGCACAATTTTGTCAAATGTTCAATTTTGTCTAATTGTACAATATAGGGTTGTAAATGTACAATTGTGTAATTGTACAATTAGTCATCAAAAAACACAATTAGAAGTTAAATAAAGTAAAGTGAAATGCACATGAAAGGTAATTTGATAAAAATCAATTTAAGACTTAGTGAAAGCTTAATGCATTAATTGATTTAAGATATTATGGCAAGGTAGTTGTGAATAATGTGTTGTCTTAGGAACCACTTTGGAATGGCTTGGGAAAGCATTATAAATCCCCCATACAATTTTTAATGGTAATTCAGTATTGTGGAAGATATTTTTTCATGGTTATGAATTGTTGTTCATTGTTTTTTATCATTATTCACAAAAGTGGTTCATCATTATTATAGTGTTGTTCATGATAGTGCAATTATGGTTTATAGTGAGAATATATTATGGATGGTGTACAATGTGAATATTGTTTATGCATATGGATGGTGCATCTAGATTCTACATTGTGTTCAATTATGACCATATTTTTATGTAAATGGTTAATATCATAACATGAATACAACACTGATTGATTCCAACCTTGTGTGATAATTGTGAATGTGTGCATGTTCAAATAAATTCTACTGTAAGTGGTAATTTTCATGTTTTGTATACACTGTATGATTATCATAAAATGATAGTAAGTAATGTTAATGTAATTTCATGTTAGAAGAATAGTTTGATAGTTCTACACTAAGGGTTAGCAAATTCATTACCTTATCAAATCAGGTGTATAATTGGATAGATCTGAAATTGGATATAGTAAGGATTTGTAGCAATTGTAAAATTAGCCAAATTAAAAGTATAGATGATCAATTTCCTTGTATAAATATTTTAATTACATAGTTAAACTTGTCAAAGGTGGAAAACAAATGTTTAGAAGTGAACAATTGTAAAACTACAAAAAAATTACCTGTAAACTAACTTTTGGCATATTGCACAAGTTGTAAATTGTACATTTCAAGGTGCTGTATGATTACAACCATACAATTATATGATTTGAGATCATACAATAAATTTTTGTGAGTTTTGTAAATTATATAGTTGCAAACCATAAAATTGCATGGTTTGGACACAAAACAACTACAAAAACCTTGGAATTCATATCAAAAATTTACATTTCACCTCCCCTTTCGAGAATACTCCCTCCTATGCTACACCTTGGAGCATATGACCATATTTTCCTCTCAATAAAATCACCATCAAATATTTATTTCCTATTCATGTTATTGATGATTTGTTCCATGAACTACGTGGTGCTAAATACTTTACCAAGCTTGACTTATGTTTTGGACTTTATCATATAAGGTTATATAATAGAATAATCCCAAGACTACTTTTCATACACATGAGGATCATTATGAGATTTTAGTCATGACTTTTAGAATCACTAATGCTTATTCCACTTTTATAGTCTAATGGATTATTTCATCCTTTTCTTTGTAATTTTGTATTAGTCTTATATGATGATATCTTATTTTATAGTAAGTCTTAAAAATATCATTTAGTTTATGTTAAAAATTCTTCCACCTATTATATAAGGAAAGGTTATTTTTCAAGAGGTCCAAATATTATTTTTATGTATCTGAGGTGGAATACTTTGGCTATGGTGTGTCATACGAATAAATCAAGGTGGGATCCCAATAAGATCAAAGCTATATAATATTGGCAAAAATTCAAGAAATTTTAGCTCCCACTAGTATTACAAAATAATTACCTACAATTATAAAAAGATTTAACACCTCTTATTTTTCTCATTGAGAAATATGCTCTCATCTAGTCAAAATTAGCTTCTAAGTCTTCAATGACTAAAATAAGTTTATTTGCACCACCCTTATTTTATCTACTTTAAAATTTAGTAAATATTTTTTCATTAAATGTGATACTTTAGAAATAAATATTGGAGCTATTTTAATGTAGGATAGATACCCTTTGACCTTTAAAAATAATCAACTCTTGAGCAAGAATATTGGATGATCCACTTATAAAAAGGAGATGTCCATTTTGCATGTTGTAGAGAAATAAAATCCCTACTTGTTAGGTTATCACTTGTTATCAAAATTGACCATTGTACCCATAAGCATTTATTGGAACATTGTTTATCATGTATCAAATAGATTAAATGGTTGACTAAGTTGTCGGGTTATCATTTTTCCATTGAATACAAGAAATAAAATGATAATGCGGTGTTGGATGATCTTTCTCCTAAATATTAGGATGCCATTGTTGTCAATGCTATCACTAGTCCTCTTCTACAATGTATTTTATAACTTTAGGTGGGATTTAATTCATATCCTAATATTATTTACACCATCCATGATGTGGATATTGATAATATGGCTCATTCCCTATTGTTATAGGTTAATGGGATCCTCCAAAATAAGGATCATATAACTTATAGTATTACATGGTTAAGAGTAGACCTCTATAGGAATTGCATAGCCTCTTCTTATCTAGGAATTTTAGGTTTTTAAAAAATTTTAATTGAGTAAAGTATTCCTTTTGTTCGAAATAAATAAAATTAGAGTTCATAAAATTTTTTGTTGAATGTGAGGTATGCCAAAGAAACAAGGTAAAATAATTTAATGTCTTAGCTTATTGTAATACCTACCTATTTCTAATAAAAAACTAAAGCATATCTCAATGAATTTTAGCCAGGGTCATTCCAAATCAAAGGAAAAAAATAATGATTTTTGTGGTGGATTAAATTTCAATGCACATGCTCATTTTTATCACATGTAATACCCTTTAACCACCAACAAGGTAACCAAGATATTCCTTGACTTTATATTCAAACTATACTATATGCCTAAGTTGATTATCAATCATCATGGCCTAGTTATCACTAGCAATTTTTAGAAAATATTGTTCACTATTGATGGTACTAAACTAAATATGTCCTCTTCTTATAACCCTTAGTCAAATGGATAAAAAAATATTATGAAAACATATATGGGTATTTACCTTCACTATTTCACCTAACACAAACAATATTTATGAGTTCAATGACATTCTTTAGTTGAATAATGGTATAACATTTCTTATCATTTTCTCTTAAGATGTTCACATTTGAGATATTGTATGGTCATAAACCTTCATCCATAGAATACTGTGTTCTAGGATCCTCTATCATAGCTCAAGTAGATTTGCTTCACCAACATCAACTTGTTTTCCAAATCCTTAAAGATAATTTGTATAAAGCCCAAAACCAAACAAAATAATAGGACTTATGCTACATGATTAATGAAAATCAATATTTTAAAATCTAGTATCATTATAATTTTATAATTTTGATTAATTTTGCAAGTCTTGAGACATTAACATAGGATAAATTTATTAATTTGTTTCTAGGATCTTTTTGTACATGATAGACATACATATACTTCTTCAAAAGTATTTTTCAAGTTTGACATAATTATCTTATTGAATAAAATATACTAGAGGATGTTTAAGACTACATTATCAAAACATTATTTAGTTTAAGGGGGATGAAATGGTTGATCCAATTGTGATCCATTTTAAAACATGAATTAAAGTGCATTGTATACTAGGGATACTGCTTCATTGGAGAGAAGTTAAAACCCCTATTTTTTAATACTATAATATGTCCCAATTTACCTATGATTCAAAAAGTGTGTCCCTAGTCAAAAAGTTGTTGTATAGAGTTTTTTTTATCCTCATTTGTAACCTTTGTGATGTATAATGTGTTTGTCCCTATCTATATTTGATGTAAGACCATGAATATTATGTTTCTCCTTATCCTTGATTATGATTTCAGTGAGGTCAATTTTATTGGTGTGAGCAATTATGTTTATCACTATTTGCAATGATGTAATTCATGGACTATTATGTATATCCTATTCTATGATCACTTTTAATATTTTATGAATGACTTGTATGCTTGATTTTATTGTTATTCCTCCCCTTTTTTGAAATATAATGTAATTAGAGGAGAATATTAGAAATTTAATACATAATGTAATATAGTTAGTTAGGGTATTCAGGATTTGTACCTAAATAGGTGGTTTATAGATAGTTATCAAAACCAACCACCACCATCATCATTATACATATATAGAATTATGAATAATAAAAATTTATCCAAAAATTTTTTGGCCTATTAATTTTCGATATCTACAAACTAAGGAATTAAAAAATTAGAACCTTCATGAAGTTAGTTTTACAAGTTCAAGTTTATAAATGTGATCCACTCCATATACGTGATTACCTTGACATAACCAAAATTCTCACGAAATAGGAGAGAATCACTCACTAATAGATAAAATAAGACTGTAGACACCAAAACAGCACCAATCCGATTATGTGACTGCAAACACTGATCGCTTTGGCAAACACAGCCCCCAGGGCAGCCCTCAGAGGTTAAACAGTGGTCCTAACCACTTTCATAGCAATTTTGTAAGGTCAAGGAGCAATTTGGCACACTTGGACACTTTGCCCGAGTACTCGTCTCACCCCGGGACGAATTCAAAATCGAATTCGTCCCACCCCGAGACGAGTCTCGAATCCGTCCCTGGGTGGGACGAATTCTAAGCTTAACGGGCAAAAAGACAAATGGTGCCAAGTGGCATCCCAGAACAGTCAGTTAAGGGCTCCTACCTTGCACGCATGTGTAAGTGGACAGAGGTGCCGTTAGAGGACTATTACAAGAAGCATTTATCAAAGTTCAAGTCAAGGGAAGACTCCCCTCCCTCATGGGAAGACAAGACTGCCACATGGCGCCCATGGCCAACACTTGGCTTTTGTGCTTCCCTCCCAAAAGAGACCCCTTGGGTCTATAAAAGGTGGGACTTTTCTCACCCAAAATAGACAGGTAAAAGGAGTGTTCAAGCAACGAAGTGCTGCTGAATTGAAGACTCACTTGCATCCCCCTTTGTTCACCTTCCTACATCCATCAATCTCTTTTGCAAGGGAGGTTGTTGGGTGGCCTTTGGAAGCTCGAACCTTACTCAAATCCGACGCATGGACATCTGAACCTACCAATTCGTCGACCCCCAATCCTAAAAGGTTTTGGGCCCATCCTTGGTGGATTGGCTCCAAAATCGAGGGCCAATGGTGGGAGGCCCACTTGGGCACCCCCGCACCCCCAAGTTCTAATTTTAGTTTTTGAGCACTTTAGATTATTTTTTAGATTGCATTCTGTGTTACTAGGTCTGATTAGTCTATAATTGCAATTTTGTAGCTTTTGGTCAGAGTTTAGGGTGTTTTGTATTGCTTTGTCATTTCGCTAACTTGCAGGTGTCAAGGTCAAATTCCTGAAGGTGGAGGCCAAATTGGGAAAATCCGACCATCTGGGTCGTCCCAAAATGGCCCCAATTACCTAACCCCCCTATTTTTAGGAGTTTTGCAGGTCCTGGGATCCGACATTGGAGCAGCAACAGGTCGGTTTCTCCTACTCAGAAGAATTTGTCCCACCCAGGGACGAATTACGATCGAGTCGTCTCGCCCAAGGACGAATTCCATTTTAAGGTGGATTGGCCAGCTGCCTCAGTGGTAGTGGCCTTCTGGTAACTTTTCTTACCTTTTGTCAGGTTTTTGAGCAATTTGGGGTCACTGTTTTCACTGTTTCAGGAAAATCTTCATATGCATATTTTGTTAGTTTTAGAGAGAGAATGCTTTTCATTTGCAGTAGGTGCTACTAACGTCTTGATCATTTCTTTGTTCGCAGGAGAAGCAACAGAGGCGAAGAACTCATCGACATCAGCGGTGACATCATCTTGGCCCGCCCATTGCAATTGTGGGCATGTAGAAGGAGGAATCATTCAGCGATTGTAATCAAACCCTATTTGCGCTCCTAGCCCCTAAAAAGGGAGGAGGCATTATTGTAACAGAGATCGAAAGAAATTAATGAAAGGGCTATTTTTCTTTATCTGATTGCATCTCTTCCAACATGTCTCTTTTCCGTTTCATGTAATTTATATTTCTAGGACTTAGGCGTGCTTAAATTTGAATGCAATTGCACTTGGTATTTCCTTTGACCGGAATCTCGTGCTTTCAGTGGCGATCACGGTGGGAATCTGTTCCCTGGTTTTTGAAATCACAGAAACTGATCAAAGTTTTGTGTTTGTGATTGACAGGTACATTTTTTTTTTGTTGCACACTGCTATTCGTCTCTGACAGGGACGAATCCTTTTTTGCAATTCGTCTGACCCTGAGATGAATTCAAATTCGTCTCTGGGTGGGACGAATTCTGTTCTGCAATTCGTCTCCCAGAGGGACGAATTCCTGTCTATGGATTTTCAAAGAAGAAATTCAGAGACAACAGGAGCAGGCAGAGAAGAGGTAGGGATTTTCATGATCTCTGTTATATTTTTCTGTTTATGTTTCTGTTTCATTAATTGTTTTCATTTAATCTTGCATTGCATTAGGAAAAGTCATGTATGCTAGTTTCATTTTGTTGGATAAAACGAATCCCACACACATCACGAAACAAATTTAAACCAAGGAGCTGGTCGTAAGACCCCAGCCCTTGATCAATACCATTGGTGGATTTAATCACCGTCTTGGCTTGATTTGCATCCATTTCCCGATTTTCAACTGTTGTTAGGCATAAATCTTGATGAAGACAGACTGAGCGTAGCTGGGGTGATTCCCATGCGTGTGAGGATAAGTTTTCTATGGTAGGTGCCATTAACAGGACAATCCCCCTTCCGTACCACCTACGTACCATGTACCTTCTGCTCTCACGTACCTATAGTCTCCCTCTCGTAAGGGCGGGTATATAGAGAGGTTGGTATATCGGCTTGGTTGGTATATTGAAGGGGTGACATTTTTGGAGTTATAAGAGCCTACATGATGCATTTAAACGTTCTACAAAACCTAAAAAAACAAAACAAAACATCAAAATGCACTAAACCAGTCTAGGGCACACCAAGAATCCTTAAAAGAGATAATCATGGTCTTGTGAATGTGTGTGTTTAATTCTGCTTAGTGTAGACAAAAAAAAAAAAAAAACATAAAAACGAGATAAAAATTTATTTAGATAGCATAGAAGCACCGCAATGGTGTACACCCGCAGTCAAGCCCAATCAAGGGCAGAATCTCTGGAAGGTACACAAAAAGCAGACGCAAGTTGCCTTCACTTCAGTCCTAAGGATTTGGTCATACCGCCTTATAGGTCAAACCTACAAAAGAATCCAATTCAGAATCCTCGGTGGGGTATGCCTATTCAAAGCAGCCCCTTTCGGGAAGATGCCTTACATGTAGACCTTGACATAAATAGAGAATCACCTCTTGAAGGTAGGCATGAGTGGCCACCGCGCGATGAAGCGCTAAACAGGCACACTTTCCATTTGGAGGGGCAACGTGGATATGGCGTCCCTTCTTTACCTATCATCAGAACAGAGAGACCAAATCCGGAGCACAGGGATCCTTACATAGGGCGACCTAACTCCGCCCATCCCATTTACACTCATGAAAGGGAGTATGAGGAAAACCATTGCATTCCTCGAGAGCAACAAATAATGCGGGAACCTTGCATTTCTGCACTAGTATGATATCATGATCACCCCTTGAGGCCAGAACCTCGAGCACATACCGCTTACCTCGACAGAGGGAAGCGACCCATTGAAACCTTAGAGCATCAAAATCAAGGTAAACCCATAGGAGGAACATTTGAACCTTCTGAAAAAAATAGGGTAGAACAAATTGATCCGGTTGTCGCCAGATATACCACCCGTCAAGCCCAAATCATGCGGCTTAAACAAAGTCAGCAAGAGATAGAGTATCAATACCGCTTGGATAAAGAATGCATGCAACGCGAAGCGGATGAGTTACGCTATGAAATACCTGAGAGGGGGCCAAACCCTCGCATCCAAAGAGCTGAATAGTATGAGAGGCATAATCCGTTGGTGCAAGACAGGTCTCCACGACCTCGTCAAGCTCTGCCTCCAAGACCCCATAGATTCGAGAGGGAGGCAACTCCCCGAAACAATGATGGGTACCTTCAGCAAGAACTTGATCAAGGTCATAGGTTTCGCCCTGAGACTCCTCAAGAATTTTATGAGTATGAACCAGAAGAGGAGTATATCGAAACTCCCCATCAAGGCAGGAAGGATGCCATTCGGCCACCCCTCCATAGGCCTCCAGTTTACCGCAACTTGCAACAAGAGCGAACAAGAGAGGAAGAAATAAAATCTTCCGATGCATACCAAGCGCTATTGGAGCGTTTAGAGTCGGTGGAGACAAAAGCTGCTGGGCATCAAAAACCCACATTACATCTACTCCACAATAATCCGATGCATCCCTCAGTGCCTACACCTCTTTACCCCGAACACTTCAAGTTGCCTCAATTGGCAGTTTTTAAAGGTGAAGAGGACGCACAGGAACATGTCACACGATTTCTAAGCCAATGCTTCGGCATTCAAGATAATGATGCATTATTGCTTAGAACATTCATAACCACATTCGTAGGCCTTGCCTCGGATTGGTTCACACAGCTGCCCAAACACAAGCATAAGCAGCTTAGATCAGCTAGTAGATGCGTTTCTTGAACGCTTCGCCTTCAACACAAGGAAGAAGGCATCACTTAGTGATCTTGCTAGCCTTAAACAATTTGAGGAGGAAACAATGGCAGCATACGAGAACCGATGGAGAGCTTTGCTTTCTAAGTTACCCTACCATCCTCCCATGTCGGACCTCATGCAAATGTTCACGAAAAGTTATTTAAAATCAATCTCTGGTCTATTGTTGCTGCGACAATATGACAGCTTAGAAGAAGCTTTGGCGCAAGCCAGAGTCATAGAAGAGATTAAGATAGGTGAAGGCACAATTTCCAAGCCTAAGAAGAAAGAGTGGAATAAAACCACTAAAAGCGGGACAACGCAACCACAACATGCTGCGAGTCAACCAAGTTGCGATAAATGTCCCCGCACCTGTGCAAGAAACGCAGCCTCAAAAGGCTAACTACCAGGCAGTGCCTCCTGCTTACGAAAGAGATAACAGGAGACAGGAACAGTATTAGCAGCGCTGCCCTAGGTGACAATTCACCCCGTATGCAGAGTCTAGGGACTCCTTATTTGACCGCTTGTCGGCGGCAAATTTAGTTACTCTGCGAAATCCAAATTTTTGACCCTAACGTTCCCAAGCCTAGGGGGTATAGGGAGGAATTGTATTGCAGATTTCATAGACGCAGAGGACATGACCTAAATGGGTGCTTGAAATTCAAAGAACTAGTCCAAGATTTGATCGAAAACCAAACATTGGTCGTGGACAACCCCATCGCACCTAACAACCAACAAATGGGGGTATTCAAGGACCCCTTGCCTGCCCACGAGGCGTAGACAAAACCACTCCAAATTAACGAGGTGCGACAAGATCTTCCCGTGTAAGGATTTGTGGGAATGATTAGCATTGTAACAAGGAACAGAAAATACCCAGCAGTTGCCCCCGAGGTACCTGCAAGGGAAGTTCCATCGACATCACAGCCTCAACAACGCCCAATGCAGTTACCTCCGCCTAGACCTGAGGTCACGATACGAACCAAACTCACGCAGAGTTTGCGGACCATGTCAGCTAGGCTATCCATCTACGAGCTTATTCAAAAATCAGCTCCACATAGAGAAGCTATTATGGACATCTTAAAAGCCATTGAAGTACAACCCCATGACGCTAATTCTTTCAACGCCTTTATGGGACATGTGAAACAATGTATGGAGCCTGTCATCACATTCAAAGAAAATGAGGTCAAAACAATATCAAATGACATGCCGGATCCACCCCTGCACGTTATCGCACGGGTCAACGGGATCTCGTACAAGAGAGTGCTGATAGATACTGGCTCATCCAGTAACATTATAACCACTGCAGCGTTAAAGCATTTGAAACTGCCAGCCTCTCACATCATCGCTTCCACGTACACACTGCGAGCCTTTAACGATGCAATATGCTCGACAGTCGACACAGTCGTTCTGCCTATACAGGTAGGACAAAAATCAATACCCACACTGTGCCATGTGTTGGAAGGCGAAATGGATTATAACATACTGCTAGGGCGGCCTTGGATTAGGGACATGAAGTGTGTCCCCTCGATCGCACACCAGTGCTTGAAGTATGCCTATGAAGGGAAAATACATGTAGTCCCAATGGACTTAGAGCCCTTCAAGTATTGCAATGCGGTACAATTCATACCTCAATCGACCCTCCCATCAACTCATTTGGATTTTCAATTGAATCCATCTAAACAAGGTTCGATACCGCAGGCACCATTGGTGGCCAATAAGGCAAAATCCCAGCCAGGTGAGATGTCATCATTTGCTCCTTCATCATCAACGCCACCTATCATGGCCCAACAGAAGGACAAGGGAAAGCAAATCATGGAGGAGGTTAAGCCTCTAGAAGAGGGGTTGCCAACGATCTCAGCAATATCAACAGAGGAAGCACCCAACGCAACAGAAACCAAGATTCCTGAACAACCAAACATGGAATGGACTCAAGAAGGACTACCATTTCCTCCTACCCAATCATCAACAATCACTATTGAGATGGCCAGTACAGGCCTGGGAGAGTACATAGTGCAAAATGTTGTGGCAACCCCCACACTGGAGTCAGTACAAGACATGGGAAGACCTCGCCTTCCCATTGGAACAATCATCCCTCTAGGATACCCACCGAACCAAACAAATTTTGTGTATGGGGGCCTTGATCATGGTTCTGAACCATGCGAAAAAAAGGAAACAGATGAAGAACCTTTTGTCGAAAACATCAATTATCTGTCGAACCCAAAGTTTACCCTAAAATATCTCAAACAATGCAATTGGCATGGGTATGGGCTAGGCAGATATGAACAAGGGATGCGGATGCTTTGCCAACCAAGATATCAGATGCCATATGACAAGTCAGGGGTAGGATTCAACCATCCCCTACCATTAGACATCTTGGTTGAAAACATGCAAGGCCTAGAAATAGGCAACAGGGGGGGATTGGCACAAGATCCGTATGCCAATCCAAACACAGAATACACATTGGGGGATTATCTCCCATGGTCTACAAACACCCCTGGTAACAACAATAATCCCTCTCTTTTGCTAGAGAGAGGTGAAAGTTCAGAGATCAGTCCTCAAAGAGAACAACAATGGCTTCCAGACATTTTTCTGAAACTATTCCCCTTAGAGGTTCTAGACGAAATCACACAGTCTCAAAAGAATCAGGTCCCTCCACTAAGAGTGGAACAACCGCAATGGGATCAGATTAATTCATTGGAACAGGAAGAGTCCTCAATGTCGGAAGCAACAGATGCTGAAGAGGATGAACAATTTTGGATCTATGAAAGCGATTCAGAATACGAGACTGAGATGGACTATCTCAGACATGCACGACGACATCACCGCGCTCTAACCCATGAAGATCTAATGGGACAAATGGGTATACGGTTGGGACATGAATGACACTTAGACCCAACGAGGTGGGATCAAGTGCTAGGCCTATGGCTCCAAACTCAAGTTGAGCATCGTCCACCTCGAGATCCCATTAGAACAATAGTACCAAGGGAAGACCTCGCCTTCATTTTCGCACATAGAGATGAATTTGCACCTAGAGAGGATCCATTCGTGCCTGTTCCTGTAGATCCAGATCTAGAGTATAGGGAACATCTGAAAGAATCAAGTCATCACACCCGTGGTTCTGGAGACCAAATTCATTCCATCCACATGATCTCCATTGATTTGACCACACCCATCCGCAATCCGACCGATCCATCTCGGTCATTGCATCTAAACATGGATGCCATCGACTAGGATCGCGTCAATTCACCATTGTCACCATCAGAGTACTGGCCTTTCGGTGAAATGTTTCATTTTACCCCAAGGACAACTCAAGATATTTTTCAAGCTGAAGAGGGACCCGAGGTCCCAAACGCGAGATCTTAACTCGGTGATGATATCCATTTAATCCCAAATCCACATCGGTTGGAGGACGGATCTCACATGTCGGTCGAAGAGACGGCCGACGTGAGACATCGACACAGATCCAATGAATCCAAGGATTCT
Source organism: Wollemia nobilis (assembly GCA_028583015.1). Lineage (NCBI taxonomy): Eukaryota > Viridiplantae > Streptophyta > Pinopsida > Araucariales > Araucariaceae > Wollemia > Wollemia nobilis. Next base: position 9,812,095 of record JAQPPZ010017095.1, read on the forward strand.
CAAGCTGGGGGTAAGCCTTTCCCCCGAAGAGCAAGCCGATTACATTGCCCTTCTCAAAGAGAAGAAGGAAGTTTTTGCATGGTCATACAAAGATATTCCAGGACTAGACCTGCAGCTAGTCATGCACAATTTAACGCTTGATCCAAAAATCAAGCCAGTAAAGCAAAAACTAAGAAAGATGCACCCAACAGTGGCCTTGATGGTCAAAGACAAATTACAAAAGCTGTTGGATGCACAATTTGTCATCTGCGTGGATTATCCGCCATGGTTGTCCAACATGGTTCCCGTCAAGAAGCCCAATGGGAGGATTCGCATATGCACCGACTTTCAAGACCTAAACAAAGCGAGTCCTAAGGATTATTTCCCCTTGCCAAGCATCGACGCATTGGTAGACGCTACAGCGAGTCACGAAATGCTCTCCCTAATGGACAGTTTTTCAGGACACAATCAAATTCATATCAATCCTGAAGACCAACTCAAAACGGCATTCACAACGCCTTGGGGGACATTTTGCTATAAGGTCATGCCTTTTGGCCTTAAAAATGCTGGCGCTACATACCAACGTGCTATGACGTATATCTTCCACGATTACATGCACAAAACTTTGGAAGATTACATGGATGATTTGTTAGCCAAGTCTATCTTGCGCTCAGATCATCTCGGTGACTTAAGCAAGATTCTCGATCGCCTCATAGAGCATAAGGTCAGACTGAATCCCAAGAAGTGCGTGTTCGGCGTCACATCTGGAAAAATCTTGGGTTTTATAGACTCAAAATGAGGCATCGAAGTGGACCCAAACAAAGTCAAGGCAATCCTTGAAATGGCTCCCCCAACCACTATCAAGCGACTCGAAGTCCGCAAGGAAAGGTCGCGTCGATTAAATGCTTCATAGCGCAATTATCTGACAAATGCCAACCAATGAACAAACTATTGCACAAGGGGGTCACATTTCATTGGGATGACGAGTGCCAGTCGGCCTTTGACGAAATCAAACAATACTTGGCTTCACCGCCGATATTGGCCATCGCCTAGACCAGGTGTGCCGTTATACTTATACATCTCGACTATCGAGGTGGCACTGGGCGCAATGCTAGCCCGGAAGAATGAACTTCATAAAGAACGAGGCTACTTACTATCTTAGCCGCACCCTGGTCGATTACGAACTTAACTATGCATACGTTGAGAAACTCTGCTTGGTAGTGGTGTTTGCTACCAAAAGGCTATGCCACTACATGCTGAGCAACATGACGTATGTTGTGTCTAAGGAGAATCCATTGCGATACATGATGAGTCGTACTTATCATAGTAGTCACACGGCGAAATGGATCATGTTGTTGACGGAATTTGACATTGAGTTTATTGGGAAAAAATCTATAAAAGGACAAGTCATAGCCAATCAACTAGTAGAGGCTCCTCTTGAAGACGATCAGCCTCTGGTCATAGAACTACCCGATGATGAGGTCTTCCATGTCTCAGAATCGCCAGATTCTGAAGATCCTGAGTCTCAGGCTGACATAACCTTATTTTTCGATGGTTCTAAATGCGAGCAAGGTGGTGGAAGAAATTGTGTTCTTCACACCACAGGGTGCTCCAATGCCCCTGTCATTTAAATTAAACTTCCAGTGCACCAACAACAATGCAGAATATGAAGCCTTGCTCCTAGGTCTTCAGACAACAATCGCCATGAACATCAAAAGACTAAACATCTTTGGCGATTCGCTGTTAATCGTCAATCAAGTCAAAGGGGTATACCAATGCAAATGCCCAGTTCTGAAGGCCTATAAAGCCCTCGTGGATAAATTCCTGGAAAAACTTGAGTGGTATGACATCGAGGCACTCCCTCGATCATCAAACCGTTTTGTGGACACAATGGCCTCCTTGGGGTCACTAATCCCGCAAGACCTTTCCGGTGATATAAAAACCATTCAGGTCAAAACCTTATCGCAACCCGAGATGGAGCGCGCAAGCTTAGACTTGATGCCAGGAATCCACATGATCCAGATCGAACCATCTTCGGATAAGTTCTTTCGAATCCGAGACTATTTGAAACACGCCAATCGGGGGTCTTTGTTCTCCCCCACTCCCATTAATAGCAACACAACGCTATTTTTACAAGTTCTCTCCCAATCAGCATTTTTTAGGGAAGAACTCCAAAAGGGATTGGCTGTTCAAACTGTCGAGGTATCCGATCAACAAGACTGGTATTTACCAATAAGAGATTACCTCAAGTTAGGTAATCTACCCTTTGGATTGACGCAAGCCGTAAAATGAACATTCAAACAGAAAGCGACAAAATATGTCTTGATAGGAGACATTTTGTATCATCGTAGCTATGACGGAATTCTTCTTCGTTGCTTGGACCAGCAAGAGTCCACTTGGGCAGTCACCCAAGCGCATGACGGTACATGTGGCGGCCACTTCAGTGGTATGGCCATTGCAAAGCGCATTCTTTGCATGGGCTATTATTTGCCATCTTTAGAGAGAGATTCCTGCGCGTATGTCAAGAGGTGTGTAAAATGTCAACATCATGCCAATCTGATGCACGCACCTTCCCAGGCCCTACAGACAGTCCAGTCTGCTTGGCCATTTTCACAGTGGGGCCTCGATCTAATCGAAAAGATCTCCCCTGCATCGTCAGGCCGTCACACGTTTATCATAACGGCCACATAATACTTTACCAAATGGGTGGAAGCAATTCCGTTAACCTCTACGATAGGACCCCGCATAGCGGAGTTCATTTTGCATTACATCATATGTCGTTTTGGTATTCCATCCAAAATAATCTCGGATAATGGGCCATCATTCAAGAACAAAGACGTGCGTGCTTTAACCACAAAGTACAAAATTCAACACAGCTTTTCAACACCCTATTATCCGCAAGCAAATGGGCAAGCAGAGGCGTCAAACAAAACATTAGTCGCCATCCTTAAAAAGACCGTCGTAGATAGTCATAAGGATTGGCACATACAAATCCCACTTTCCCTTTGGGCCTATTGCACTAGCATTCGGACGCCCACTGGGGCAACTCCGTTTTCACTAGTGTATGGCTCAAAGGCAGTAATGCCTCTCGAGTTGGAAATTCCTTCCCTCCGCATATCAATGCGAGAATTCATCGATGATGACATTGCGCAGCAGGCCCGGTTATACCAGCTTACGTTGCTTGATGAAAGACGCGTTAATGCTCTTGAGCACTTACGTATCTATCAAGAGCGGCTTAAGAGAGCTTACAACATGAAAGTTCACCTAAGAGACTTTCGGGTTGGTGATATGGTTCTGAAGGAAAACCAAAAAAACTCTAATTTTCCATCCCATATGAGGGAAAAATTCGTGGCAAATTGGTTAGGTCCTTATGTCATTGATAGCAAAATAGGACCAGGAACGTACAGGCTAGCTTCTCTTGATGGTATCAAGGAAACAGAACCCTTGAATATCAGTCATTTGCGACCATTTCATATCTAAGAAAGCCATGTACCAAAAATTAAAAAAATTAAAAAATATATAAAAAAATATAAAAAAAAAAGCAACAACAAACAAACAAAAAGCTCCAAGGATTATCGCAATCTCTTGGTCACCCAAAAAGCTCCAAGGATTATCACGAATTCTTGGTCAAAAAGCTCCAAGGATTATCGCAATCTCTTGGTCAACCCAAAAAGCTCCAAGGATTATCGTAATCTCTTGGTCAACCTAAAAAGCTCCAAGGATTATCGTAATCTCTTGGTCAACACAAAAAGCTCCAAGGATTATCGCAATCTCTTGGTCACCAAAAGCTCCAAGGATTATCGCAATCTCTTGGTCACCCAAAAAGCTCCAAAGATTATCGCAATCTCTTGGTCACCAAAAAGCTCCAAGGATTATCGCAATCTCTTGGTCACCAAAAGCTCCAAGGATTATCGCAATCTCTTGGTCACCTAAAAAGCTCCAAGGATTATCGCAATCTCTTGGTCAAAAAAAAAAGCTCCAAGGATTATCGCAATCTCTTGGTCACAAAAATCTCCAAGGATTATCGCAATCTCTTGGTCAAACAATCAAGAAATTCAACAAAAACAAAACAACAAAAATCATCAAAAACAACAAAAATTTGCATCTCAATTCTAGGCATACTCAAATTCATCAAAATCAACAAAAACACCATGTATAAATTTTACCACACTACAGTCAGTGGTCTAGGAACGTACTAAGAGTTTCAGTAATTCAGTCATCATTTTCCTCTTTAGCCATGTAGTGTAACAAGTCGAACGGATTTTACAAAGGTAGAGTCATACTTGAAATACACCTCGTTACGTAACATCCCAACACAAATCAAACATTAAAATTCCCAAAATTGTGTGAACGAAAGACGAAACCTGCAAAATAATCTAGGTCACCACAAGCAAAACGGTTATCTTGCTCATCCCCCTGTGTGAATGACCCCTAGAATGCTGAGAGTTGGCAAAAGGACAAGCTTCCTCCCTACCCAATTCCCTAAGAATCCCTAAAGTTCTAAATAGTTGCAAAACACAAAAATTTGCAAAATGTCAAAACTCTAAATTTGACAAACTACAGTGCAAACATCAAAAGGCACAAACAACAGTGATTTTCATCACTCCATATCCCCAATCCCTTGCTCAAAAGAAAAACAAATCAAAATAAACAATGATCTCATCACTACAATGAGCAAGTATCCCAATACAATTGAAAAAAAAAAAGAAGGGAGTTGACCTTGAATCCCTGGAACTCTCAGCATTCTGTAGGTCATAAGGCAAGCTTCAATACCAATTCGGTAACAGAAGTAAACCTCCCGCATGACGATATATCTGTCACATTAACTTGCGTACAGATCAATGTTTGCATGTGGATGAGCTAGCTTATGGCATCTTGGATTACAACGCAAATTAATCTTAGTACATACAACAAAGGAATTCGTGGAGCTAATTAGGTGATCCTCAGTATAGGTTCGGTTGAAAGCCCATCTGGCACTGGCGGTATCCTAATAAATACCACAATAACGAACTCAAATTGCACACACAGGGATGTTAAATAACTCGGTCAAAAACAAGTCCGATTCATACCTTGGTCAAAAGTCTTGTAAGATAAAGTACAGTCGTGGCTAGTGAGCTAAAACCGTCTGAGTCTCAGAAAACCTTAGCTACATTTCTAAACCATCTGCGCTACTTATCATCCTTATGATACCATCAGAAAATACAAAAACAGCAAAGAAAAACCAGATAAATAAAAATATCATTCATCCATTTCAATTTGCATATCACATAGACATCTAAAACAATTCAATTCATCATAACATCTGCATTCATCAAATAAATAAACATGCATAACAAAAATCACATCATCACATGTACAAATCCAAAAATAAAACCGGTATATATATATATATCGTCAAAAAGATGCCCGTAGGCTACAAAACAGGTCCTCAGACCCCGTAATCATATCCAAAACCCAACCTAAGGCGTCGGCCACCAAGATCACGCAGGATCGGTGCGACGAGAACTACCCCCCGTGGTGTGGGTCCTATGGGACCCTACAGGGCGGGTACTTCTAGCCCCCGCATCATGCCTACTACCACCCCCCTCATCTAACCGCCTGCGGCGAGATGATGCTGACTGCTCAGTCAGACTATCCCTCATCCGTCGAGAAGATCTACTGATCAAAGGCTCAGGGAGCCACCCTCCAAGGCGGATGACCTCCCTCTCCAAGTCTATCCGGTACAAACACCACTCTGCCTCCCGTCGATGATAGATAGACAATGCATCATCACGCTGTGCCAAAATGCTATCCCGCTCTGCCAACTGAGCCCGCAAAAGATCCCTCTCAAGATCTCGCATCCGTAGCAGCTCTGTAAGCCGCACAACCTCATCGCCTACATCCAAAACCACCCCCTCCGTATCTGTCGGATGCATAGGACTCGCGGGGACAGTAGCCTGCTCAGGCTCCAACTTCTCCTCCACATCCTGCATGGTCGGCTACTTCGGAACACCCAAATCCACATCCTCATCTCCCGCATCCACCATGTCTGCATCATCGAACGGCCCTCCCCAATCACCCCCTGTAGCCTCAGCATCCTCCACTGCTACCTCCGCGCCTCCTAGTGGACCCTCACCTCTCCAGTGCCGCAAAACCCACCACGAGTCATACTCAGTGGTAGTACCTATGTCATCCACATCCAACACCTCAATAACCGCATCCGACTCCTTGCCCAATGGCACGAGGACCGGTGGCTCCAGATCCCTCTCATCTCCCCGACGAGGATAGCCAACGGGCTCACCAGGAAACCCCTGGCGCACCCCAAACTGTCGTGTAACCCGACGGTACGGAAAGAACTCATGCTCCGTCCCGTGCCACCCAGTCAACCATCGCTCCCTCCATACCCATCGGAGCCACTCTCCAGCCTCAGGCCATGCTGGACAGTCTCGATAGGGATGCCAAAACACCTCCCCTGGAGTGAGCCACGAAAAGGCATCAATGAAGTGATCAACTACACCTGCCCATCACTGACTCTGCCCCTGCTTCGCAGACCGTCGCCATAAAGCCGCATAACCAATCTCCTCATCCTCCATCGCCGCTCGAGTCATCCACTGTAACCCGATAGGCCTCTCAACAGCTATGTGCTGCCAACCCCAGCACTGCAACATAAAGCCGCAGCCGACACCCTTCCGTCGTCGACGGCGGACTCCGTCTGACTCCCCGTAAAGCTGCGCCAACAAAGTCTGTCGCCATATCAGGATCAACGGTGCCTCTATCGGGCACTCTGCCAACTGCCACACCAAATATAGCAGGTTCCACGGGAACCTCACGCCTAACGAATCAGGGATAAGAATGTTAGAAATGAGACCCATCAGGAATGCGTGCCTCACTCCTAACACCCCCCTCTCCTTCCACTAGCCAACCAAAATCTTTCCAGCCTGGCAATCCGCCTCGGATGTCTCCACTGGGTCTGCTACACCCAGCTCCCCCCCATGCCCAAAACATCTTTTGAGTATAGCGATCCAGCGATCAAACGGAGATGTCCTAATAGGCAGACCATCTATCGGAATCCGAAGCAACCGATAGATGTCCTCAAGAGTCACAGTCATCTCCCCTATCGGGAGATGGAAAGTATTGGTTTGCGGATCCCAAAGCTTGATCAGGGCCGTCAGATAGGCCTGATCCGAAACCACAGGCTCCAGTCGAGCCACCTGCTTGAGCCCAAGGGCATCAAGCCATTCCCAATCGTCATCAGTCAAGGCCAACCGCGCCTCAGTAAAGGCAGCAGGTACACGGTACCGGCTCCTAACAACTTGCACGCAAACAAAAAAAAATAAAAATAAAAAAAATGAAAAAGATAAAATTTTCAATTCTAGGGTTTCTAACCTTAGTTGTTAAACAAAAAACATCACAAAAAATCTTAAAATTTTGAAAAGCGCAACACAAAAACAATGCATTCAGTTAAAGCAAAATAAGCCCTAGGGTCACTTACAGGACTCACCTCGGCTCCGCCGCTCGAACCGATTTGTGCACTCATGATGGTAGAGAGAATTCCAGCAGCGCTTCGCTCGCGAGATTACCTCCTCCTCCCAGAGCTCCAAAATCGCAAGAAAAAAATGACACAAATGAGCCCAAAATCAAGTTTTGGCCCTTAAATAGGCCTTTTGCACTGGAATTCATCCTTGACTAGGACGAGCACTCTGATCAGCGCTCGTCCCACCTAGGGACGAATTCTCCAGCTGGAATTCGTCCCACCCAGAGACGAATTCAGGCCAGCACAAAAAAATCAAGAAAAATGACTAAAAATGCACTAAAAACAGACAATAAAACTGCCTAACAGGATTGCAAATGCAACTGACAACATGGGCATACAAAATCGACATCGGGGTCAAAATTATTACTATCCTACTCCCTAAGAAGGCTACCATAGCCGGACCGCTCCAGAGGAAGACAGATTTGACAATTTAATCCCAAAATGGTGTCACAAAAAACAACAAACAAAAAAAATGCAACACAAAACAAGCAATAAACATGCCAGACAAAAGTACTCTTGCACTTAAACTCTTGGCATAGCAAAATTGATGTCGAGGTTTTAATTGTCACTATCCTACTCCCGAAGAAGGCTACCATATCCGGACCGCTCCACGGGAGGACGGATTGCCGACAATTCAATCACCAAATGGTGTCACAAAAATAACAAAAATAGTACAAAATTCAACAAAAACACAGCAAAAACAATGCCGGAAACAAGTGCTCTCGCACTTAGCCTCTAGGCAAAGAAAATCGATGTCGAGGTCCAAATTATCACTCTCCTATTCCCCAAGAAGGCTATCATAGCCGGACCGCTCCACGGGAAATAAGTTTTCGACAATTTCACCTCATTATGACATCACCAAAAGGGTTAACACCCACCAAAAATAGGTCCATATGTTGGAAAAATTGCACACGCTTAACGGTAAAACCTTTAAGGCACCCCTGCACAAGTCATCTTGGGTCAAGCGACTCGTCGCTTCTCTCACGAAGGTCATTCCCTCATCGATTCGTCGCTTGAGGGGGTAGTCACACTTAGTCACCAACCAACAATCACACACCCAATTAAGGAAAACGACATGCATTCAAAGAATCATTGACAAAGACAATAACGCTCCTGCTTGGGGCAGTAAACAAGCAACAATCAAATCAATCAAAAACTTGGCATTTCGTGAATCATGAACACAAGGTTCCCCCTGAGGATAAAAACGCCCTTCACTTGTTCATGACTGATCAATGTCCAAGTTCAAGTCACACCTCACAAAAATAGGTTAATACTTGAAATCAAATTCCTTAGCTCGTCAAAAGCAAGGATTCAAGAATGCATGCCCTTTCCATACTTGGGGCATCAAAAGTTGGTTAGGTTACCAAGAAACCCTAATCATTAGTGCTTTGGTTATCTATTTTTTCTCAGCACTGCGTCACCTGCAGCGCTTCCCAAAAAGGGGCATCTGTAGACACCAAAACAACACCAATCCGATTATGTGACTGCAAACACTGATCGCTTTGGCAAACACAGCCCCCAGGGCAGCCCTCAGAGGTTAAACAGTGGTCCTAACAACTTTCATAGCAATTTTGTAAGGTCAAGGAGGAATTTGGCACACTTGGACACTTTGTCCAGTACTCGTCTCACCTCAGGACGAATTCAAAATTGAATCCGTCCCACCCCAGGATGAATTCTGAATTCGTCCCTGGGTGGGACGAATTCTAAGCTTAACGGGAAAAAAGACAAATGGTGCCAAGTGGCAGCCCAGAACAGTCAATTAAGGGCTCCTACCTTGCACGCATGTGTAAGTGGACAGAGGGGCCGTTAGAGGACTGTTACAAGAAGCATTTATCAAAGTTCAAGTCAAGGGAAGACTCCCCTCCCTCATGGGAAGACAAGACTGCCACATGGCGCCCATGGCCAACACTTGGCTTTTGTGCTTCCCTCCCAAAAGAGACCCCTTGGGTCTATAAAAGGTGGGACTTTTCTCACCCAAAAAAGATAGGTAAAAGGAGTGTTCAAGCAACGAAGTGCTGCCGAATTGAAGACTCACTTGCATCCCCCTTTGTTCACCTTCCTACATCCATCAATCTCTTTTGCAAGGGAGGTTGTTGGGTGGCCTTTGGAAGCTTGAACCTTACTCAAATCCGACGCATGGACATCTGAACCTACCAATTCGCCGACCCCCCAATCCTAAAAGGTTTTGGGCCCATCCTTGGTGGATTGGCTCCAAAATCGAGGGCCAACGTTGGGAGGCCCACTTGGGCACCCCCGCACCCCCAAGTTCTAATTTTAGTTTTTGAGCACTTTAGATTATTTTTTAGATTGCATTATGTGTTACTAGGTCTGATTAGTCTATAATTGCAATTTTGTAGCTTTTGGTCAGAGTTTAGGGTGTTTTGTATTGCTTTGTCGTTTCGCTAACTTGCAGGTGTCAAGGTCAAATTCATAAATGTGGAGGCCAAATTGGGAAAATCCGACCATCTGGGTCGTCCCAAAATGGCCCCAATTACCTAACCCCCCTATTTACAGGAGTTTTGCAGGTCCCGGGATCCGACATTGGAGCAGCAGCAGGTCGGTTTCTCATACTCAGAAGAATTCGTCCCACCTAGGGACGAATTACAGTCAGAATTCGTCCTGCCCAGGGACGAATTCCAGTTTAAGGTGGATTGGCCAGCTGCCTCAGTGGCAGTGGCCTTCTGGTAACTTTTCTTACCTTCTGTCAGGTTTTTGAGCAATTTGGGGTCACTGTTTTCACTGTTTCAGGCAAATCTTCGTATGCATATTTTGTTAGTTTTAGAGAGAGAATGCTTTTCATTTGCAGCAGGTGCTACTAACGTCTTGATCATTTCTTTGTTCATAGGAGAAGCAGCAGAGGTGAAGAACTCATCGACATCAGCGACAACATCATCTTGGCCTGCCCATTGCAATCATGGGCATGCGGAAGGAGGAATCATTCAGCGATTGTAATCAAACCCTATTTGCGCTCCTAGCCCCTGAAAAGGGAGGAGGCATTATTGTAACAAAGATCGAAAGAAATTAATGAAAGGGTTGTTTTTCTTTATCTGATTGCGTCTCTTCCAACATGTCTCTTTTCCGTTTCATGTAATTTATATTTCTAGGACTTAGGCGTGCTTAACTTTGAATGCAATTGCACTTGGTATTTCCTTTGACCGGAATCTCGTGCTTTCAAAGACAAGTAGGCACAAATGCTAAGGAAAATCTATTGGAATGAAAAATAGTATATCTTGTGATACCATAACTCATTCAAAAAGCTTCTAAGGTTATTAATAAACCTTTTTAAACATCTAATATTTGGAGGTGCATCAATTTGGTAAATATACCTTTAATTTATTATTTTTAATAAGAATTAGAACATTCTCATCCAAAGGAACTTACGAGTGAATTATTTCAATAATTAGGGTCCATGGGATTCATTGTAAACATATTTTGGACTTTATTAATGGAGACCTATAATTTTTTAGCCTAGCATTGTACTTATTAATTTTTGAAATAGAGTGGAAGTATGATCAAGGAAGTAGATGTTACACCAGAAGTGAATTTCAAGGATGAGAAGATCAAGCATGATATAATGGTTCTTAGAAGTAGAGAGTTAATATATAAGTTCCATGGATATTATCCAATATTTTGAGAGATTTAAAATGGATGAAATGGAAGTGAGGATAGAATTCAAATTACTCCATGACTTTTCTTCTTAAATGTTTTTCCTCCATATTTTCTATTTTGAAAATAAGGGAGAAAAATAATGGATGGTGGCCCATAATTTGGGGAGAGATAACTTATATTTAATACCATAGAATGCTAATTCTTCTATCAAGATACAATCTATTAAAAAGCTTCCAATATAGGTTAGGATTTTTGGACTTTCCTATAAGGATTTTTTGAGATAATTGGAAATACCCTAGGGGTGTTCATCTAGGATGGACCATCTACTAAGGATCAAGAGCATGTAGTATATACCTAGATATGTGTTATTGTGGATGTTTTAAAACCTTTGCCACAATCTATTAAGATTAAATTTAAATCAAGATGATAGGATTAAAATATATATTACAGAAACATTGCATTTCAATCATGTAATTGTTATGAGACTAGAAACATGGAAAGAGATTACATAAAGAAAGAAATGGAGAAGAGATAGAGAAAATTTTAAACAGAAGATAAACTTCAAGATGAAGCAAAGAAGCCATACTATAGTAGAAATTGGATTAAATCAAGGATATTTCACTCTAAATAAGAAGAAAAACAAACTATATGCAACATCATATGATAAAGACCATCATAGTTCACTTGAATCAACCATTCACAAAAAAAAAGAAGGATACAAGGAATGAGAAAGTACAATATGCAAATTCAAATTCAAAAGGAACTAAATATGGAAAGAAAGATGTGAAGGAATATTAGAAAAGAAAAGAAATAGAAGAGGCCAATTTTATTCTAGGTAAATTGTTTTTATTTTCCTCAAGTAATGTAAAATCCTTCTTATTATAGAAATGAAATTAGTGTGGAGGTTATCCCTTACACTTTAAGTTTTTTAAATTATCATAATAAAAAAGAAAAGAAAAAGAATATCCATAACAATTTAAGGTTTTATAAGGCAATATGAAAGATAACTATTATAGATGAATGTCCTTACACTTTACTATTTTTAAGGCAACATAAGGAAGAAAGTACTTTTGAGATTATTTCTTGCACTTTAAATATTTTAAAGTATGAAAAACCTCTAGATGATAAGTCTCATCATAAAAAATATTTGTGATAATGAAAAAAAACTAAAAAATAAATTTTGAAAAAAAAACTTGAAAGAATAAAATCACAAATAAGAAATGAATTAAATCCACAAATAAAATAAAAAATATTATAAAAATAATATATTAGATATGGAAAACAAAGTCCAATGATACGAGTCTTAATAAGAAATGGACTAAACCAGTAAATAAAAACAAAAATTATGATGAACGGGGCAGCAATAAAACCAATTGAAAAAGGTATTAGAGAAAGGTTGTTATAGCGATGAAAATTTTATAATAAATATTTAACTGTGGCAAAATTGTGTTGAACTCTATTGTGGCAAAATTTAAATTTGAAAAGCAGCTCCGAGTAAATTTTATTATGAAGAAATTGACTGTAACAAATATAAAAACCAGGAAGATGAAAATGAAAATAAAAAAATATCTTTAATAAAAAAAAAATTGTTTATTGTTTTATTACATTTTATTTTGTTGTTTAACGTGCGAAAAAAGTATTAGCATCTTGGTTCCACCGTATGGGCGAACACTCGCAGCGTGCGATTGCCAATGCTAGTTTGATGATTTTCTAGTTGTGACATGGAAGAATTCCTCTCCAACCCAGCCTCAACTGTGACCGAACAGAGTTGCGGACCGGTGATACCAAATCAACTGTATTTGTCGGCAATGTGGCAAAAATGTGTTTGCATAGGCTGTTATTTATTATTTATGGTGCTTCGGATGTTATCACCTTTAGTATTATAGACTAAACTTATGGCCTCACTAAAGCCAAAGACTTCTCTGTGGATAGTTTCTGGCTCTATAGATAACTGTGAAATTTTACTTTGTCATCTTCTACAATAAGCCTTGGTCAAGCCAATGAGCTCATCTACATTTGCTCTTACAATCCATATTCATAGAAAAGACGAAATAAGGGCCTAGGGCCACCATCTATTCCCTTTCTCCAGCAACTCAAATCAATTTACTACACCCAGCACTTCGTTGTAAGCAAACACATGAGACCCTACCAGAAGAATTAGCCAGCATTCTTCCTCCAGAACGAATAGTTCAACACTGTGGATAAGGGATCCAATTAAATATACATTTTTTTCACATTTAAAAGCTGCGTCATTCTCCACGTTCCAATGCCGTCCTTGACTCAGTCCGCGAAGAAGGTGCCATGCCTACCGACCACCACAATAAATACACACTAAACACCCTTAATGATATGTGCATTGAAATCCAGTCCCATACAATGGCGTTTCTAATTGTTTTAGCGTTGTCCATGATGGCCTTGGCAACAGCTGAGCACGAAAATCCGTATTCATCCCCTCCTCCTCCCTACTATTACAAATCTCCGCCCCCTCCATCCCCCTCACCGCCGCCTACCTATTATTACAAGTCTCCTCCTCCACCTTCTCCATCACTGCCTCCGCCCTACCCCTACAAGGGATTGCACAACGGTGGCAAAAAGGGTGCAAAATAAATCATATAAATTTGAAAAAAATATGGATTTTAGGGCAAGTGCAGACTTGAATATCTATTTTATGATTTTGAAAGAAAATTGTATGATTTGAGGATAGTTGTATGATTTTAGGGTAGAATTGTACAAATTGGAACCCAAATTATGTAATTTAATTGCAATTATCCAATTCCAAGTGCAATTGTATGGAAAAGAGGTGCAATTGCATGATTTTGGACCTATTGTATGATTTCAAGGTGAAATTGTATGATATGGGTGTAAATTGTATGATTTGGATAAATTGTATAGAATTGGAGTGTAGTTGTACAATTTCAAGAACAACTATACTATTCCAAAAAGTACTTATATGATTGTGAGGAGTAGTTGTATGATTTTTGGGAGCAATTATATATTTTTGATGTATTTTTATGAAATTAGGACAAGTTGTATGGTTTTTATGTAGTTCTCCCAAAATTATTGAATTGAATAAGATTGGTTCCAAGATAAGAAATTGTGAAGAATGAGCATCGAGTAGAAATTATGGGCTCATATATGATAGATTATATTGGAAAGAAGGGAACTCTCAACAAGAACACTACATAAAAGGTATTTTTAGCCTAGGAAAGATAAAGTGACCCACCCTACATAGGATCAAAGATGGGGGTTTCAACCACGAGGAGGACACGACTACCATCCTTGGAGGAGGAGAGGTTATAGGTCATGGACATGACATAGGAATTGACATAGTAATAGAGGAAGATCACAAATACATTTTTCATTAAAATATATATATGAAACCACCTAAGGCACATCAAAGGGAGCTTCATAATGAGGTGCAGGGAGAGGCTACCCAGATGAACAAATGGACCTGCTTAGTGAGAATTAAGGAGGGTAGGTGGAATTTAAGGATATAACCTTCCTGCAATCAATTGGTGAATTATGCCAGATATGGTGTAGTGAGCATGAGAGCACTAACCCAATGACGATAGCATTGAGTCAGGTCGAAGTGAGTGTATTGGCATAAATAACACCATAGGATAAAGTATTTTTTCATGAATATTTATTATAGATTATGCAGTCATATGAATCAAGAAAGAATTACACCTTTATGTGGATCGAGAATAATCATATCAACATGGAATTCTTGATTGTAGATTTTTGTAAAATATTTGGTTTGTCAAGGAAAGGGCTCCCAATTAAGATAAAAGTTATAGATGCCATAGAGATCCATTATTTAATCACCATGCTAATAGAGCTTCAATATATATTAGCTACTAAGGCTTTTATTCGAAGAGAATAGGGAATCAAACAAAGTATGCTAAAATGAAGGATCTTATGTGTGCCATGAATGTGGTTATATTTCAATTATCAGGGCAAGAATGATCTTTTGAGATGCCAATTTTGATGGAAATGTATGTGGAAGGCATCACCAAAGGTGTATAGTATGATTGGAGAACATATTTGACTTAGAGAGTACAATAATTATTATAGAGGATGAGGAAGAACTTTTTAATGATGTTTCATGTAATCATTGTCATGTTGGATATGGTATCTAAGTCTGATATTATGTTCCATGGGATAACAACACCTTTTTATATCCCAAGGGATCAACCTACCACACTTTGATACAAAAAGATAGTGCTAATTCATAAAATTACCCTAGAGAAGTTTTGATAGAAAAATAATACCAAGTAAATAGAACCTCCTTTGATTGATGAAAATGAGACTTCATTAGATGAAAAATTCCACCCTCAAATGAAGAGAAAGTGATAATTGTACTTATATTATAAGTTAAAATATCAAGCATCTACATAATAGTTGTAGAAGCAACCACTACCTCACATGGAGGAGGATATAGTACTAGCAACCAATCCAACATGAATTTGAACATGTAGGCAATGAGAGAGGTAAACACATGAAAAATACCCTATGCAAAATGAGTGGTTGTAACCAATTTTTACTAACCTATCTAATATGCACTTGGGGTTGGAGGACTTGGAATTGGTAGATATAAGTATGTTAGTAGGGGTAGACTAGTTAGAAGTGATGGTTGGATATCCTACATTGCTTGAGATCGATGAGTTTGAACTGTTGGAGACATCAAAACATTTTTTGGATAGAGTATTATCACCATCAAGAGCAAAAGAAAAATAATTTTTGGTATCCCCATTGGAGGATATGAATGAGAAGAAGAATACTCAAATAAATATTGTGATGAGAGGTTGCAATAGTCATTTAGGGGAGGAGAACACGTTGTAAACACAAAAATATTCTGATCTAATTCTTGTATCCATTGTAGGGATAGAAGAATAGTCAAACTTGTAAGAGAAAGTGTTGTCTAAACTACAGTAGTAGGAGTTGTCAAATCTATAAGAGGGATTTTAGGTACCTATGGAAGGATAAAAATTGACTCAAGAAATCATTACTATTGAGGAGATTAGATCATTCGGATAAAGTAAAATTGCAGTCCAAATTATGCTATAGGTGGATATTGCAAGGGTCATAAAGAATTTGGAGGAAGCTCATGTCCATAGGAGAGAGGAGGAAGGAACCCCATAATTGAAAATAAAATGAAGGCTTAAAACAAGGTTTTTGCTTTAATTCCCATAGTTTGTTGTCTTATAAGGAGATGGAGATGACATAGACGAACAGGTGGAAAATTTTCAAAAATAGATCTGTGATATATTTACTAATACTTGGTTGTAGTTTCGAATAGGCTATATTGGATAGCTAAAGTAGTGGAGGTAGAAAAAGTTAACTAAAATATATAAGATCATGAAGTGGGTGTGCAATGAGGACCTCATAAGAAGGATAGACCAGATTCATGCACAACATATATGGTAGTTACCTACAGGAGAGGTAACCAATATGTTAGGGATTGAAGATCTATCTAAAGGAGTAAAGATAAAATACAGAGCATACCCATGGGTGCAGCTAGATCTAGATAAAAGTCATAGATGTCCACTGAACATATTTGATATAAAATATTAGAGGGCATCCCCAAAACTAAATTTCATATTTTAGAAATTCAATTAGGCCAAATAACACATTACATTGATTGGTTGAGTGTGGTCTTGAACAGATCTATCAGGCCAAATACGCACTACAAGAAGAAGTGAAAGTGACTCAAAATGAGATGGCTACAATTGAAAAATAACTAGAATACCACAAGAACGAGGTTGAGGAGAAGCTTGAGAAGGTTGAAGCTAAAGTGAAAACCATGAAGCAAGCCTATGAAGAGAAGCTATGAACACAGGAGGAATAGAAATATCTTATGATCCAACAAGTTGTGGAGTAGGAGTGATTAGATGTATAGGATGAGTTTTTACAATGATATGTTATGCAAAACAATAGAAGGAGTAGTTGAGCTTGAATATCCATTAGCTCAAGCAATATGAAGAACATCTGGTAGTCCAAAAAGAGTAGTTATAAAAGAATGAGGAACTATTAAAGATATTTGAAGAATAACTATAGCTAAGGTATTGTAATATTGAGGAGATGATGATAGATGCTAAATGTTATAATGAAATAATTACAGATCATAAGGCAGTGATTTAGGTTATGGAAGAGCTTTAGCTAGCCCATAAGGTTGAATTGTAGTAGTTAGATGTGTATTATAGATAAGGATAAAGATATTGCTATAGCAACTTGAATCGAGATAGATTTTAAAGAAAATTTATACAAGGGTGCATATGAGTAGGGGATGATTTACTATAGCTTTTGGCTACTACAAATTATACAACCAATAAGTATAGCTTGAAGGCTATATAACTCAGTGACTATGTGGCCAAGTTACAGAATGATGACACTATTATTCAAGTATAGCTTCAAGATCTTCAACAAGACTAGCTGATCAATACCAAGATGAATGAGTTGGTGAGGACATCACCTAGTTTAAATAGGATAACATATGTAGGCAAAAAATCCACTTTTTTGAAGAAGAATAAATGATAACACATTGTTTTGCATAATTTTTTTAAATTTTCAATTTTGTCTAATTGTATAATATAGGGTTGTAAATGTACAATTGTGTAATTGTAAAATTGGTCATAAAAACACAATTAGAAGTTAAATAAAGTAAAGTTAAATGCACATGAAAGGTAATTTGATAAAAATAAATTTAAGACTTAGTGAAAGCTTAATGCATTAATTGTTTTAAGATATTATGGGAAGGTAGTTGTGAATAATGTGTTGTCTTAGGAACCACTTTGGAATGGCTTGGGAAAGCATTATAAATCCCCCATACAATATTTAATGGCTGTTCAGTATTGTGGAAGATGTTTGTTCATGGTTATGAATTGTTGTTCATTGTTGTTGATCATTATTCACAATAGTGGTTCATCATTATTATAGTGTTGTTCATGATAGTGCAATTATGGTTCATAGTGAGAATATATTATGGATGGTGTACAATGTGAATATTGTTTATGCATATGGATGGTGCATCTGGATTCTCCATTGTGTGCAATTATGACCATATTTTTATGTAAATGGTTAATATCATAACATGAATACAACACTGATTTATTCCAACCTTGTGTGATAATTGTGAATGTGTGCATGTTCAAATAACTTCTATTGTAAGTGGTAATTGTCATGTTTTGTATACATTGTATTATTCTCATAAAACAATAGTAAGTAATGTTAATGTAATTGCATGTTAGAAGACTAGTTTGATAGTTCTACACTAAGGGTTAGCAAATTCATTACCTTGTCAAATCGGATGTATAATTGGATAGATCTACAATTGGATATAGTAAGGGTTTGTAGCAATTGTACAATTAGCCAAATTAAAAGTATAGATGACCAATTTCCTTGTATTAATATTTTAATTGCATAGTTAAACTTGTGAAATGTGGAAAACAAATATTCAGAAGTGAACAATTGTAAAACTGCCAAATTTTTACCTGTAAGCTAACTTTTGGCATATTGCACAAGTTTTAAATTGTACATTTTATGGTGTTGTATTATTACAACCATACAATTGTATGATTTGAGATCATACAATACCTTTTTGTGAGTTTTGTAAATTATACAGTTGCAAACCATACAATTGCATGATTTGGATCCAAAACAACTTAAAAAACCTTGGAATTCATATCAAAACTTTCCATTTCACCTCTCTTTTCGAGAATACTCCCCCATGTGTTACACATTGGAGCATATGACCATATTTTCCTCTCAATAAAATCACCATCAAAGATTTATTTCCTATTCATGTTATTGATGATTTGTTCCATGAACTACGTGGTGCTAAATACTTTACCAAGCTTGAATTATGTTCTGGAATTTATCATATAAGGTTATATAATAGAATAATCCCAAGACTACTTTTCATACACATGAGGATCATTATGATATTTTAGTCATGACTTTTAGACTCACGAATTCTTATTCCACTTTTATAGTCTAATGGTTTATTTCATCCTTTTCTTTGTAATTTTGTATTAGTATTATCTGATGATATCTTATTTTATAGTAAGTCTTAAAAATATCATTTAGTTTATGTTGAAAAAGTCTTCCACCTATTATATAAGGAAAGGTTATTTTTCAAGAGGTCCAAATATTATTTTTATGTATCTGAGGTGGAATACTTTGGCTATGGTGTGTCATAGGAATCAATCAAGGTGGATACCAATAAGATCAAAGCTATATAATATTGGCACAATTTCAAGAAATTTTAGCTCCCACTAGGTATTACAAAAAAATTACTTACAATTATAAGAAGATTTAACACCTCTTATTTTTCTCATTGAGAAGGATGCTGTCATATGGTCAAAAGTAGCTTCCAAGTCTTCAATGACTTAAATAAGTTTATTTGCACCACCATTATTTTATCTACTTTAAAATTTAGTAAACATTTTTTCATTAAATGTGATACTTTAGAAATAAATATTAGAGCTATGTTAATGTAGGATAGATACCGTTTGACATTTAAAAGTAATCAACTCTTGAGCAAGAATATTGGATGATCCACTTATAAGAAGGAGATGTCATCCATTTTGCATGTTGTAGAGAAATAAAATCCTTACTTGTTAGGTTATCGCTTGTTATCAAAATTGACCATTTGACCCATAAGCATTTATTGGAACATTGTTTCTCATGTATCAAATAGATTAAATGGTTGACTAAGTTTTTGGGTTATAATTTTTCAATTAAATACAAGATATAAAATGATAATGCGATGTTGGATGATCTTTCTCCTAAATATGAGGATGCCATTATTGTCAATGCTATCTCTAGTCCTATTCCACAATGTATTTTATAACTTTGGGTGGGATTTAATTCATATCCTAATATTATTTGCACCATTCATGATGTGGATATTGATAATATGGCTCATTCCCTATTGTTATAGGTTAATGGGATCCTCCAAAATAAGGATAATATCTCTCATAGTATTCCATGGTTAAGAGTAGTCCTCTATAGGAATTGCATGGCCTCTCATTATCTAGAAATTTTAGGTTTTAAAAAAAAATTAATTGAGTGAAGTATTCCTTTTGTTCGAAATAAATAAAATCAGAGTTCATAAAATTTGTTGTTGAATGTGAGGTATGCCAAAGAAACAAGGTAAAATAGTTTAATATATTTGCTTATTGTAATACCTACCTATTTCTAATAAAAAACTAAAGCATATCTCAATGAATTTTAGCTAGGGTCATTCCAAATCAGAGGAAAAAAACAATGATTTTTGTGGTGGATTAATTTTCAATGCACATGCTCATTTTTATCACTTGTAATACCCTTTAACCACCAACAAGGTAACCAAGGTATTCCTTGAATTTATCTTCAAACTATATTATATGCCTAAGTTGATTATCAATCATCATGGCCTAGTTATCACTAGCAATTTTTAGAAAATATTGTTCACTCTTGATGGTACTAAACTAAATATGTCCTCTTCATATCACCCTTAGTCAAATGGATAAAAAAATATTATGAAAACATATATGGGTATTTAACTTCACTATTTCACCTAAAACAAACAATATTTATGAGTTCAATTACATTCTTTAGTTGAATAATGGTATAACATTTCTTATCATTTTCTCTTAAGATATTCACATTTGAGATATTGTATGGTCATAAACCTTCATCCTGAAAGCACGAGATTCCGGTCAAAGGAAATCATTCAAGTGCAATTGCATTCAAAGTTAAGCACGCCTAAGTCCTAGAAATATGAATTACATGAAACGAAAAGAGACATGTTGTAAGAGACGCAATCAGATAAAGAAAAACAGCCCTTTCATTAATTTCTTTCGATCTCTGTTACAATAATGCCTCCTCCCTTTTCAGGGGCTAGGAGCGCAAATAAGGTTTGATTACAATCGTTGAATGGTTCCTCCTTCCGCGTGCCCACGATTGCAATGGGTGGGCTAAGATGATGCCGCCGCTGATGTTGATGGGTTCTTCGCCTCTGCTGCTTCTCCTGCAAACAAAGAAATGATCAAGACGTTAGTAGCACCTGTTGCAAATGAAAATCATTCTCTCTCTAAAACTAACAAAATATGCATACGAATATTTGCCTGAAACCATGAAAACAATGAATCCAAATTGCTTCAAAATCTGACAGAAGGTAAGAACAGTCACCAGAAGGCCACTGCCACTGAGGCAGCTGGCCAATTCACCTTAAACCGGAATTCGTCCCTGGGCAGGACGAATTCTGACCGTAATTCGTCCCTGGGTGGGACGAATTCTTCTGAATAGGAGAAATCGACCTGCTGCTGCTCCAATGTCGGATCTCGGGACCTCGCAAAACTCCCTGCAAACAGGGGGGTTAGGTAATTGGGGCCATTTTGGGACGACCCAGATGGTCGGATTTTCCCAATTTGGCCTCCTCCCTCGGGAATTTAACCTTGACACCTGCAAGTTAGCGAAACGATAAAGCAATACAAAACACCCTAAACTCTGACCAAAAGCTACAAAATTGCAATTATAGACTAATCGAGACCTAGTAACACGGAATGCAATCTAAAAATTAATCTAAAGTGCTCAAAAACTGAAATTAGAACTTGGGGGTGCGGGGGTGCCCAAGTGGGCCTCCCACCGTTGGCCCTCGATTTTGGAGCCAATCCACCAAGGATGGGCCCAAAACCTTTTAGGATTGGGGGGTCGGCGAATTGATGGGTTCTGATGTCCATGCGTCGGATTTGAGTAAGGTTCGAGCTTCCAAAGGCCACCCAACAACCTCCTTTGCAAAAGAGATTGATGGATGTAGGAAGGTGAACAAAGGGGGATGCAAATGAGTCTTCGATTCGGCAAGCACTTCGTTGCTTCAACACTCCTTCCACCTGCATATTTTGGGTGAGAAAATTCCCACCTTTTATAGACCCAAGGGGTCTCTTTTGGGAGGGAAGCACAAAAGCCAAGTGTTGACCATGGGCGCCATGTGGCGGTCTTGTCTTCCCATGAGGGAGGGGAGTCCTTCCCTGACTTGAACTTTGATAAATGCTTCTTGTAACAGTCCTCTAATGGCCCCTCTCGTCCACTTACACATGCGTGCAAGGTAGGAGCCCTTAACTGACTGTTCTGGGCTGCCACTTGGCACCATTTGCCCTTTTGCCCGTTAAGCTTAGAATTCGTCCCACCCGGGGACGGATTCAGAGATCCGTCCTGGGGTGGGACGGATTCTATTTTGAATTCGTCTCCGGGTGAGACGAATAGCGGGCAAAGTGCCCAAGTGTGCCAAATTGCTCCTTGACCTTACAAAACTGCTATGAAAGTGGTTAAGACCACTGTTTGACCTCTGAGGGCTGCCCTGGGGGCTGTGTTTGTCAAAGCGATCAGTGTTTGCAGTCACATAATCGGATTGGTGCTGTTTTGGTGTCTACGAGATGCCCCTTTTTGGGAAGCGCTGCGGGTGACGCAAGGTCTTGAGCAAAAATAGATAACCAAAGCACTAATGATTAGGGTTTCTTGGTAACCTAACCAACTTTTGATGCCCCAAGTATGGAAAGGGCATGCATTCTTGAATCCTTGCTTCTGACGAGCTAAGGAATTTGATTTCAAGTATTAACCTGTTTTGGTGAGGTGTGACTTGAACTCAGACATCGATCAGTCATGAACAAGTGAAGGGCGTTTTTATCCTCAGGGGGAACCTTGTGTTCATGATTCACGAAATCTTGAACTTAGACATTGATCAGTCATGAACAAGTGAAGGGCGTTTTTATCCTCAGGGGGAACCTAGTGTTCATGATTCACAAAATGCCAAGTGTTTGATTGATTTGATTGTTGCTTGTTTACTGCCCCAAGCAGGAGCGTGATTGTCTTTGTCAATGATTCTTTGAATGCATGTCGTTTTCCTTAATTGGGTGTGTGATTGTTGGTTGGTGACTAAGTGTGACTACCCCCTCAAGCGACGAATCGATGAGGGAATGACCTTCGTGAGAGAAGCGACGAGTCGCTTGACCCAAGATGACTTGTGCAAGGTTTGCCTTTAGAGGGTTTACCGTTAAGCGTGTGCAATTTTTCCAACATATGGACCTATTTTTGGTGGGTGTTAGCCCTTTTGGTGACGTCATAATGAGGTGAAATCGTCGAAAACCTATTTCCCGTGGAGCGGTCCGGCTATGATAGCCTTCTTGGGGAACTAGGAGAGCGATAATTTGGACCTCGACATCGATTTTCTTTGCCTAGAGGTTAAGTGCATGAGCACTTATGCCTGGCAATGCTTTTGTTGTGTTTTTGTTAAATTTTGTACTTGTTTTTGTTGTTTTTGTGACATTATTTTGGGGATTAAATTTTCAAAATCTGTCTTCCCCTGGAGCGGTCCGGCTATGGTAGCCTTCTTAGGGAGTAGGATATTGATAATTTGTGACCCCGATGTCGATTTTGTATGCCCATGCTGTCAGTTGCATTTGCAATCCTGTCAGGCAGTTTTATTGTCTTTTTAGTGCATTTTTAGTCATTTTTCTTAATTTTTTTTTGTGCTGGCCTGAATTCGTCCCTGGGTGGGACGAATTCTAGCTGGAGAATTCGTCCCTGGGTGGGACGAGCGCTAATCAAAGCGCTCGTCCCAGTCAAGGACGAATTCCAGTGCAAAAGGCCTATTTAAGGGCCAAAACTTGATTTTGGGCTCATTTGTGTCATTTTTTTCTTGCGATTTTGGAGCTCTGGGAGGAGGAAGTAATTCTGCGAAGCGAAGCGCTACTGGAATTCTCTCTGCCATCATGAGTGCACAAACTGGTTCGAGCGGCGGAGCCGAGGCGAGTCCTGTAAGTGACCCTAGGGCTTATTTTGCTTTAACTGAATGCATTGTTTTGTGTTGCGCTTTTCAAAACTTTAAGAATTTTTTTTGTAATGTTTTTTGTTTAACAACTAAGGTTAGAAACCTTAGAATTGAAAATTTTATTTTTATTTTATTTATTATTATTTATTTATTTATTTATTTTTTTTTTTTGCAGGTTGTTAGGAGCCGGTACCGTGTACCCGCTGCCTTTACTGAGGCGCGGTTGGCCTTGACTGATGACGACTGGGAATGGCTTGATGCCCTTGGGCTCAAGCAGGTGGCTCGACTGGAGCCTGTGGTTTCGGATCAGGCCTATCTGACGGCCCTGATCAAGCTTTGGGATCCGAGGACCAATACTTTCCATCTCCCGACAGGGGAGATGACTGTGACTCTTGAGGACGTCTATCGGTTGCTTCGGATTCCGATAGATGGTCTGCCTATTAGGACATCTCCGTTCGATCAGCGGACTGCTATACTCACGAGATGTTTTGGGCATGGGGGGGAGCTGGGTGTAGCAGACCCAGTGGAGACAGCCGAGGTGGATTGCCAGGCTGGCGGGATTTTGGTTGGCTGGTGGAAGGAGAGGGGGTGTTAGGAGTGAGGCACGCATTCCCGATGGGCCTCATTTCTAACATTCTTCTCCCTGATTCGTCGAGCGCGAGGTTCCCGTGGAACCTGCTGGATTTGGTGTGGCAGTTGGCAGAGTGCCCGGTAGAGGCACCGTTGATCCTGAGATGGGGACAGACTTTGTTGGCGCAGCTTTACGGAGAGCTTTACGGGGTCCGCTGTCGACAGTGGAAGGGTGTCAGTTGTAGCTTTTTGTTGCAGTGCTGGGGTTGGCAGCACATAGCTGTTGAGAGGCCTACCGGGTTACCGTGGACGACTCGGGTGGCGATGGAGGATGATGAGATTGGCTATGCAGCGTTGTGGCGACGGTCTGCGGAGCAGGGGCAGAGTCGGCGATGGGCAGGTGCAGTTGAGCACTACATTGATGCCTTTTCACGGCTCACTCCAGGGGAGGTGTTTTGGCGTCCCTATCGGGACCGATCCGGCCCTGGCTCGAGGGTCGGAGAGTGGCTCCGACGGGTACGGAGGGAGCGATGGTTGACCGGGCGGCACGGGACGGAGCATGAGTTCTTTCCGTACCGCCGGGTTACACGACTAGTTTGGGGTGCGCCAGGGGTTTCCTCGGTGAACCCGTAGGCTATCGGCGTCGGGGAGACGAGAGGGATCCGGAGCCACCCGTCCTCGTGCCACCGGGCGAGGAGTCAGATGCCGTTATTGAGGTGTTGGATGTGGATGACGTAGGTACTACCACTGAGTATGACTCGTGGTGGGTTTTGCGGCGCTGGAGAGGTGAGGGTCCTCTGGGAGGTGCGGAGGCGGCAGTGGAGGATGCTGAGGCGACAGGGGGTGAATGGGGAGGGCCGTTGGATGATGCAGACATGGCGGATGTGGACTTGGGTGTTCCGGAGCAGCCGGACATGCAGGATGTGGAGGAGCAGTTGGAGCCTGGGAAGGCTACTGTCCCCGGGAGTCCTATGCGTCCGACAGATACGGAGGGGGTGGGGTCGGATGTAGGCGATGAGGTTGCACGGCTTACAGAGCTACTTCGGATGCGGGATCTAGAGAGGGATCTCTTGCGGGTTCAGTTGGCAGAGCGGGATAGCGTTTTGGCGCAGCGTGATGATGCCTTGTCTATCTATCATCGGCGGGAGGCAGAGTGGTGTCTATACCGGATAGACTTGGAGAGGGAGGTCATCCGCCTTGGCGGGCGGCTCCCTGAGCCTTCTATCAGCAGATCTTCTCGACGGACGAGGGATAGTCTGACTGAGCGATCAGCATCATCTCGCCGCAGGCGGTTGGATGAGGGGGTGGTAGTAGGCATGATGCGGAGGCTAGCGATGAGTCGCCCTGCAGGGTCCCGTAGGACCCACACCACGGGGGGTAGTTCCCGTCGCACCGATCCTGCGTGATCATGGTGGCCGACGTCTTAGGTTGGGTTTTGGATATGATTGCGGGGTCTAAGGACCTGTTTTTGTAGCCTGCGGGCATCTTTTTTTTTTTTGACGATATATATATATATATATATACCGGTTTTATTTTTGGATTTGTACATGTGATGATGTGATTGATTTTTGTTATGCATGTTTATTTGTTTGATGGATGCAGATGAATTGAATTGTTTTAGATGCCTATGTGATATGCAAAATGGATGAATGCTATTTTTATTTATCTGGTTTTTCTTTGCTGTTTTTGTATTTTCTGATGGTATCATAAGAATGATAAGTAGGGCAGATGGTTTTCGGGATGAGTGTAAGATTTTCTGAGATTCAGACAGTTTTAACTCACTATCCACGACTGTACTTTGTCTTACAAGACTTTTGAACAAGGTATGAATCAAACTTGTTTTTGACCGAGCTATTTCACATCCCTGTGTGTGCAATTGAGTTCATTTAGTGGTATTTGTTAGGATACCACCAGTGCCAGATGGGCTTTCAACCGAACTTGTACTGAGGATCACCTAATTAGCTCCACGAATTCCTTTGTTGTATGTACTAAGATTAATCTGCGTTGTAATCCAGGCTGCCATAAGCTAGCTCATCCACATGCAAACATTGATCTGTACACAAGTTAATGTGACAGATATATCGTCATGCGGGAGGTTTACTTCTGTTACCGCGTTGGTATTGAAGCTTGCCTTATGACCTACAGAATGCTGAGAGTTCCAGGGATTCAAGGTCAACTCCCTTCTTTTTTTTCAATTGTATTGGGATACTTGCTCTTTTGTAGTGATAAGATCACTTGTTTATTTTTATTGATTTTTCTTTTGAGCAAGGGATTGGGGATATGGAGTGACAAAAATCACTCGTTGTTTGTGCCTTTTGATGTGTGCACTATATTTTGTCAAATTTTTGAGTTTTGACATTTTGCAAATTTTTGTGTTTTGCAGCTATTGAGAACTTTTGGGATTCTTAGGGAATTGGGTAGGGAGGAAGCTTGTCCTTTTGCCAACTCTCAGCATTCTAGGGGTCATTCGCACAGGGGGATGAGCAAGATAACCGTTTCGCTTGTGGTGACCTAGTTGTTTTGCAGGTTTCATCTTTCGTTCACACGATTTTGGGAATTTTAGTGTTTTAATTTGTGTTGGGATGTTACGTAACAAGGTGTATTTCGAGTATGACTCTACCTTTATAAAATCCGTTCGACTTGGTACACTACATGGCTAAAGAGGAAAATGATGACTCGAATTCTTGAAACTCCTAGTACATTCCCAGACCACTGACTGTAGTGTGGTAAGATTTATGCATGGTGTTGGTTTTGATGAATTCGAGTATGCCTAGAATTGAGATGCAAATCTTTTTTTTTTTTTTTTTTTTTTTGATTTTTGTTGTTTTGTTTTTGTTGAATTTCTTGATTGTTTGACCAAGAGATTGCGATAATCCTTGGAGCTTTTGGGTTGACCAAGAGATTGCGATAATCCTTGGAGCTTTTTGTATTGACCAAGAGATTGCGATAATCCTTGGAGCTTTTTAGGTGACCAAGAGATTGCGATAATCCTTGGAGCTTTTTAGGTGACCAAGAGATTGCGATAATCCTTGGAGCTTTTTGTGTTGACCAAGAGATTGCGATAATCCTTGGAGCTTTTTGGGTTGACCAAGAGATTGCGATAATCCTTGGAGCCTTTTGGGTTGACCAAGAGATTGCGATAATCCTTGGAGCTTTTTGGGTTGACCAAGAGATTGCGATAATCCTTGGAGCTTTTTGGGTTGACCAAGAGATTGCAATAATCCTTGGAGCTTTTTGTTTGTTTGTTTTTGTTGAAATTTTATTTTATTTTATTTTATTTTTATTTTTTTTTTGGTACATGGTTGTCTTAGATATGAAATGGTCGTAAATGACTGATATTCAAGGGTTCCGTTTCCTTGATACCGTCAAGAGAAGCTAGCCTGTACGTTCCTGGTCCTATTTTGCTATCAATGACATACGGACCTAACCAATTTGCCGCAAATTTGTCCCTCATATGGGACGGCAAATTAGAGTTTTGTTGGTTTTCCTTCAGAACCAGATCACCAACCCGAAATTCTCTTAGGTGAACTTTCATGTTGTAAGCTCTCTTAAGCCGCTCTTGATAGATACGTAAGTGCTCGAGAGCATTAACGCGTCTTTCATCAAGCAACGTAAGCTGGTCTAACCGGGCTCGCCGCGCAGGTGTCATCATCGATGAATTCCCGCATTGATATGCGGAGGGAAGGAATTTCCAACTCGAGAGGCATTACTGCCTCCGAGCCATACACTAGTGAAAACGGAGTTGCCCCAGTGGGCGTCCGAATGCTAGTGCGATAGGCCCAAAGGGCAAGTGGGATTTGTATGTGCCAATCCTTATGATCTGTCTGCGACGGTCTTTTTAAGGATGGCGACTAGCGTTTTGTTTGACGCCTCCGCTTGCCCATTTGCTTGCGGATAATATGGTGTTGAAAAGTTGTGCTGAATTTTGTACTTTGTGGTTAAAGCACGCACGTCTTTGTTCTTGAATGATGGCCCATTATCCGAGATTATTTTGGATGGAATACCAAAACGACATATGATGTAATGCAAAATGAACTCCGCAATGCGGGGTCCTGTCGTAGAGGTTAACGGAATTGCTTCCACCCATTTGGTAAAATATTCTGTGGCCGTTATGATAAACGTGTGACGGCCTGACGATGCAGGGGAGATCTTTCCAATTAGATCGAGGCCCCACTACGAAAATGGCCAAGCAGACTGGACTGTCTGTAGGGCCTGGGAAGGTGCGTGCATCAGATTGGCATGATGTTGACATTTCACACACCTCTTGACATATGCGCAGCAATCTCGCTCTAAAGATGGCCAATAATAGCCCATGCGAAGAATGCGCTTTGCAATGGCCATACCACTAAAGTGGCCGCCACATGTACCGTCATGCACTTGGGTGACTGCCCAAGTGGACTCTTGCTGGTCCAAGCAACGAAGAAGAATTCCGTCGTAGCTGCGACGATACAAAATGTCTCCTATCAAGACATATTTTGCCGCTTGCTGTTTGAATGTTCGTTTTGCGGCTTGCGTCAATCCAAGGGGTAGATTACCTAACTTGAGGTAATCTCTTATGGGTAAATACCAATCCTGTTGATCAGATACCTCGACAGTTTGAACAGCCAATCCCTTTTGGAGTTCTTCCCTAACAAATGCTGATTGGGATAAAACTTGTAAAAATAGCGTTGTGTTGCTATTAATGGGAATTGGGGAGAACAAAGACCCCCAGTTGGCGTGTTTCAAATAGTCTCGGATTCGAAAGAACTTATCCGAAGATGGTTCGATCTGGATCATGTGGATTCCTGGCGTCAAGTCTGAGCTTGCGCGCTCCATCGCGGGTTGCGATAAGGTTTTGACCTGAATGGTTGTTATATCACCGGAAAGGTCTTGTGGGATTAGTGACCCCAAGGAGGCCATTGTGTCCGCAAAACGATTCGATGATCGAGGGAGTGCCTCGATGTCATACCACTCAAATTTTGCCAAGAATTTATCCACGAGGGCTTTATAGGCCTTCAAAACTGGGCATTTGCATTGATATACCCCTTTGACTTGATTGACGATTAACAACGAATCGCCAAAGATGTTCAGTCTTTTGATGTTCATGGCGATTGCTGTCTGAAGACCTAGGAGCAAGGCTTCATATTCGACATTGTTGTTGGTGCACTGGAAGTTTAATTTAAATGACAGGGGCATTGGAGCGCCCTGCGGTGTGAAGAATACAATTCCTGCGCCACCACCTTGCTCGCATTTAGAACCATCAAAAAATAAGGTTATGTCGGCCTGAGACTCAGGCTCTTCAGAATCTGGCGATTCTGAGACATGGAAGACCTCATCATCGGGTAGTTCTATGACCAGAGGCTGATCGTCTTCAAGAGGAGCCTCTGCTAGTTGATCGGCTATGACTTGTCCTTTTATAGATTTTTGTCCAATAAACTCAATGTCAAATTCCGTCAACAACATGATCCATTTCGCCGTGCGGCTACTATGATAAGTACGACTCATCATGTATCGCAATGGATTCTCCTTAGACACAACATACGTCGTGTTGCTCAAGCATATAGTGGCGTAGCCTTTTGGTGGCAAACACCACTGCCAGCAGAGTTTCTCAACGTATGCATAGTTAAGTTCGTAACTGACCAGGGTGCGGCTAAGATAGTAAGTAGCCTGTTCTTTGTGAAGTTCATTCTTCTGGGCTAGCATTACGCCCAGTGCCACCTCAGTAGCTGAGATGTACAAGTAGAACGGCACACCTGGTCTAGGCGGTGCCAATACTGGCGGCGAAGCCAAGTATTGTTTGATTTCGTCAAAGGCTGACTGGCACTCGTCATCCCAATGAAATGTGACCCCTTTGTGCAATAATTTGTTCATTGGTCGGCATTTGTCAGATAATTGCGCTATGAAGCGTTTAATCGACGCGACCTTTCCTTGTAGACTTCTGAGCTGCTTGATAGTGGTTGGGGGAGCCATTTCAAGGATTGCCTTGACTTTGTTTGGGTCCACTTCGATGCCTCTTTTGGAGACTATAAAACCCAAGAGTTTTCCGGATGTGACGCCGAACACGCACTTCTTGGGATTCGATTGACCTTATGCTCTATGAGGCGATCGAGGATCTTGCTTAAGTCACCGAGATGATCTGAGCGCAATTTAGACTTGGCTAACAAATCATCCATGTAATCTTCCAAAGTTTTGTGCATGTAATCGTGGAAGATATACGTCATAGCACGTTGGTATGTAGCGCCAAGCATTTTTAAGGCCAAAAGGCATGACCTTATAACAAAATGTCCCCCAAGGCGTTGTGAATGCCGTTTTGAGTTGGTCTTCAGGATTGATACGAATTTGATTGTATCCCGAGAAACCGTCCATTAGGGAGAGCATTTCGTGACCTGCTGTAGCGTCTACCAATGCGTCGATGCTTGGCAAGGGGAAATCATCCTTAGGACTCGCTTTGTTTAAGTCTCGAAAGTCGGTGCATATGCGAATCCTCCCATCGGGCTTCTTGACGGGAACCATGTTGGACAACCATGGCGGATAATCCACGCGAGATGACAAATTGTGCATCCAACAGCTTTTGTAATTCGTCTTTGACCATCAAGGCCACTGTTGGGTGCATCTTTCTTAGTTTTTGCTTTACTGGCTTGATTTTCGGATCAAGCGTTAAATTGTGCATGACTAGCTGTGGGTCTAGTCCTGGCATATCTTTGTATGACCATGCAAAAACCTCCTTCTTTTCTTTAAGAAGGGCCATGTAATCGGCTTGCTCTTCGGGGGAAAGGCCTACCCCCAGCTTGAGAATCAGTGGATTCATTGGATCTGTGCCGATGTCTACGTCAGTCGTCTCTTCGACTGACATGTGAGATCCGTCCTCCAACTGATGTGGAGTTGGGATTAAATGGATATCATCAGCTGAGTTAAGATCTGCGTTGGGGACTTTGGGTCCCTCTTCAGCTTGAAAAATATCTTGAGTTGTCCTTGGGGTAAAATGAAGCATTTTACCGAAAGGCCAGTACTCTGATGGTGACAATGGTGAGTTGACGCGATCCCAGTCAATGGCATCCGTGTTTAGATGTAATGACCGTGATGGATCGGTCGGATTGCGGATGGGTGTGGTCAAATCAATGGAGATCATGTGGATGGAATGAATTTGGTCTCCGGAACCACGGGTGTGACGACTTGATTCTTTCAGATGTTCCCTATATTCTGGGTCTGGCTCTATGGGAACAGGCACGAATGGATCCTCTCTAGGTGCAAATTCGTCTCTAAGTGCGGAAAGGAAGGCGGGGTCTTCCCTTGGTACTGTTGTCCTGATGGGATCTTGAGGTGGACGATGCTCAACTTGAATTTGGAGCCATAGGCCTAGCACTTGGTCCCACCTCGTTGGGTCTAAGTGCCATTCATGTCCCAACCGTATACCCATTTGTCCCATTAGATCTTCATGGGTTAGAGCGTGGTGATGTCGTCGCGCATGTCTGAGATAGTCCATCTCAGTCTCGTCTTCTGAATCGCTTTCATAGATCCAAAATTGCTCATCCTCTTCAGCATCTGTTGCTTCCGACATCGAGGACTCTTCTTGTTCCAGTGAATTAATCTGATCCCATTGCGGTTGTTCCACTCTTAGTGGAGGGACCCGATTCTTTTGAGACTGCGTTATTTCGTCCGGAACCTCTAAGGGGAACAGTTTCATAAAAATATCTGGAAGCCGTTGTTGTTCTTTTCGAGGACTGCTCTCTGAACTTTCACCTCTCTCTAGCAAAGGAGAGGGATTATTGTTGTTACCAGGGGTGTTTGTAGACCATGGGAGATAATCCCCCAATGTGTACTCTGTGTTTGGATTGGCGTATGGGTCTTGTGCCAATCCCCCCTGTTGCCTATTTCTAGGCCTTGCATGTTTTCAACCAAGATGTCTAATGGCAGGGGATGGTTGAACCCTACCCCCGACTTGTCGTATGGCATCTGATATCTTGGTTGACAAAGGATCCGCATCCCTTGCTCGTATCCGCCTAGCCCATACCCATGCCAATTGCATTGTTCGAGATATTTTAGGGCAAATTTGGGTTCGACAGATAATTGATGTTTTCGACAAAAGGTTCTTCATCTGTTTCCTTTTGTTCGCATGGTTCAGAACCATGATCAAGGCCCCCATACACAAAATTCGTTTGGTTCGGTGGGTAGCCTAAAGGGACGATTGTTCCAATGGGGAGGCGAGGTCTTCCCATGTCTTGTACCGACTCCAGTGTGGGGGTTGCCACAACATTTTGCACTATGTACTCTCCCGAGCTCGTACTCGGCCATCTCAACGATGATTGTTGATGATTGGGTAGGAGGAAACGGTAGTCCTTCCTGAGTCCATTCCATGTTTGGTTGTTCAAGAATCTTGGTTTCCGTTGCGTTGGGCGCTTCCTCTCGTTGATATTGTTGAGATCGTGGGCAACCCCTCTTCTAGAGGCTTAACCTCCTCCATGATTTGCTTTCCCTTGTCCTTCTGTTGGGCCACGATAGGTGGCGCTGATGATGAAGGAGCCAATGATGACATCTCACCTGGCTGGGATTTTACCTTATTGGCCACCAGTTGTGCCTGCGGTATCGGACCCTGTTTAGATGGATTTAATTGAAAATCCACATGCGTTGATGGTAGGGTCGATTGAGGTATGAATTGTACCGCATTGCAATACTTGAAGGGCTCTAAGTCCATTGGGACTACATGTATTTGCCCTTCATAGGCATACTTCAAGCACTGGTGTGCGATCGAGGGGACACACTTCATGTCCCTGATCCAAGGCCGCCCCAGCAGTATGTTATAAGCCATTTCGCCTTCCAACACATGGCACAGTGTGGGTATTGACTTTTGTCCTACCTGTATAGGCAGAACAACCGTGCCGACTGTCGAGCAAATTGCATCGTTAAAAGCTCGCAGTGTGTACGTGGAAGCTGTGATGTGAGAGGCTGGCAGTTTTAAATGCTTTAACGCAGCAGTGGTTATAATGTTACTGGACGAGCCAGTATCTATCAGCACTCTCTTGTACGGGATCCCGTTGACCCGCGCGATAACGTGCAGGGGTGGATCCGGCATGTCATTCGATATTGTTTTGACCTCATTTTCTTTGAATGTGATGACAAGCTCCGTACATTGTTTCACATGTCCCACGAAAGCGTTGAAAGAATTAGCTTCGTGGGGTTGTACTTCAATGGCTTTTAAGATGTCCATAAGAGCTTCTCTATGTGGAGCCGATTGTTGAATAAGCTCGTAGATGGACAACCTAGCTGACGTGGTCCGCAAACTCTGCGTGAGTTTGGTTCGTATCGTGACCTCAGGTCTAGGCGGAGGTAACTGCATCGGGCGTTGTTGAGGCTGCGATGTCGACGGAACTTCCCTCGCAGGTACCTCGGGGGCAACCCGCCGGGTATTTTCTTGTTCCTTGTTACAATGCTAATCATTCCCACAAATCCTTGTGCGGGAAGATCTTGTCGCACCTCGTTTATTTGGAGCGGTTTTGTCTGCGCCTCGTGGGCAGGCAAGGGGTCCTTGAATACCCCCATTTGTTGGTTGTTAGGTGCGATGGGGTTGTCCACGACCAATGTTCGATTGTCGATCAAATCCTGGACTAGTTCTTTGAATTTCCAAGCACCCGTTTAGGTCATGTCCTCTCGCGTCTATGAAATCTGCAATACAATTCCTCCCTATACCCCTTAGGCTTAGGAACGCTAGGGTCAAAAATTTGGATTTCTGGCAGAGTAACTAGATTCGCCGCTGACAAGCGGTCAAATAAGGAGTCCCTAGACTCCGCATACGGGGTGAATTGTCGCCTAGGGCGACGCTGCTGATACTGTTCTTGTCTCCTGTTATCTCTTTCGTAAGCAGGAGGCACTGCCTGGTAGTTAGCCTTTTGAGGCTGCGTTTCTTGCACAGGCGCTGGGACATTTATCGCAACTTGGTTGATTGCAGCGTGTTGTGGTTGCGTTGTCCCAGTTTTAGTGGTTTTATTCCACTCTTTCTTCTTAGGCTTGGCAATTGCGCCTTCGCCTATCTTAATCTCTTCTATGACTCTGGCTTGCGCCAAAGCTTCTTCTAAGCTGTCGTATTGTCGCAACAACAATAGACCGGAGATTGATTTTAAACAACTTTTCGCGAACATTTGCGTGAGGTCCGACATGGGAGGACGGTAGGGTAACTTAGAAAGCAAAGCTCTCCATCGGTTCCCGTACGCTCGCCATTGTTTCCTCCTCAAATTGTTTAAGGCTAGCAAGATCACTAAGTGATGCCTTCTTCCTTGTGTTGAAGGCGAAGCGTTCAAGAAACGCATCTACTAGCCGATCTAAGTCTGCTTATGCTGTGTTTGGGCAGTTGTGTGAACCAATCCGAGGCGGGGCCTGCGAATGTGGTTATGAATGTTCTAAGCAATAACGCGTCATTATCTTGAATGCCGAAGCATTGGCTTAGAAACCGTGTAACATGTTCCTGTGCGTCCTCTTCACCTTTAAAAACTGCCAATTGAGGCAACTTAAAGTGTTCGGGGTAGAGAGGTGTAGGCACTGAGGGATGCACCGGATTATTGCGGAGTAGACGTAATGTGGGTTTTTGATGCCCAGCAGCTTTTGTCTCCACCGACTCTAAACGCTCCAATAGCGCTTGGTATGCATCGGAAGATTTTATTTCTTCCTCTCTTGTTCGCTCTTGTTGCAAGTTACGGTAAACTGGAGGCCTATGGAGGGGTGGCCGAATGGCATCCTTCCTGCCTTGATGGGGAGTTTCGATATACTCCTCTTCTGGTTCATACTCCTCGTAAAATTCTTGAGGAGTCTCAGGGCGAAACCTATGACCCTGATCAAGTTCTTGCTGAAGGTACCCATCATTGTTTCGGGGAGTTGCCTCCCTTTCAAATCTATGGGGTCTTGGAGGCAGAGTTTGACGAGGTCGTGGAGACCTGTCTTGCGCCAATGGATTACGCCTCTCATACTGTTCAGCTCTTTGGATGCGAGGGGTTGGCCCCCTCTCAGGTATTTCATAGCGTAACTCATCCGCTTCGCGTTGCATGCGTTCTTTATCCAAGCGGTATTGATACTCTATCTCTTGTTGACTTTGTTTAAGCCGCATGATTTGGGCTTGACGGGTGGTATATCTGGCGACAGCGGATCAATTTGTTCTACCCTATTTTGTTTGGGAGGTTCAAATGTTCCTCCTATGGGTCTACCTTGATTTTGATGATCTAAGGTTTCAATGGGTCGAGGTAGGTGGTATGTGCTCGAGGTTCTGGCCTCAAGGGGTGATCATGATATCCTGTTGGTGCGGAAATGCAAGGTTCCCGCATTGTTTGTTGCTCTCGAGGAATGTGATGGTTTTCCTCATACTCCCTTTCATGAGTGTAAATGGGATGGGCGGAGTTAGGTCGCCCTATGTAAGGAGCCCTGCGCTCCGGATGTGGTCTTTCTGTTCGATGATAGGTAAATAAGGGACGCCATATCCATGTTGCCCCTCTAAATGGACAGTGTGCTTGTTTAGCGCTTCATTGCACGGTGGCCACTCATGCCTACCTTCAAGAGGTGATTCTCTATTTATGTCAAGGTCTACATGTAAGGCATCTTCCCGAAAGGGGCTGCTTTGAATAGGCATACCCCACCGAGGATTCCGAATTGGATTCTTTTGTAGGTTAGACCGATAAGGCGGTATAACCAAATCCTCGAGACCGAAGTGAAGGCAACTTGTGCCTGCTTTTTGTGTACCTCTCGGAGCTTCTGCCCTTGATTGGGCTTGACTACGGGTGTACACCATTGCGGTGCTTCTATGCTATCTAAATAAGTTTTTATCTCGTTTTATGATTTTCTCTTTTTTTTTTTTTTTTGTCTACTCTAAGCAGAATTAAACACACACATTCACAAGACCGTGATTATCTCTTTTAAGGATTCTTGGTGTGCCCTAAACTGGTTTAGTGCATTTTGATGTTTTGTTTTGTTTTTGTAAGTTTTGTAGAACGTTTAAATGCATCATGTAGGCTCTTATAACTCCAAAAGGTCGCCCCTTCAATATACCTGCCAGGCCGATATACCAACCTCTCTATATACCCGCCCTTACGAGAGGGAGACTATAGGTACGTGAGAGCAGAAGGTACGTGGTACATAGGCGGTACGGAAGGGGGATTGTCCTGTTAATGACACCTACCATAGAAAACTTATCCTCGCGCGCATGGGAATCACCCCAGCTACGCTCGGTCTGTCTTCGTCAGGATTTACGCCTAACAACAGTTGACAATCGGGAAATGGATGCAAATCAAGCCAAGGCGGTGATTAAATCCACCAATGGTCTTGATCAAGGGCTGGGGTCTTAAGACCAGCTCCTTGGTTTAAAGTTGTCTCGTGATGTGTGTGGGATTCGTTTTATCCAATAAAATGAAACTAGCATACATGACTTTTCCTAATGCAATGCAAGATTAAATGAAAACAATTAACGAAGAAGAAACAGAAACGAAACAGAAAATTATAACAGAGATCATGAAAATCCCTACCTCTTCTCTGCCTGCTCCTGTTATCTCTGAATTTCTGCTCTGAAAATCCGCAGACAGAATTCGTCCCTCTGGGAGACGAATTGCAGAACAGAATTCGTCCCACCCAGAGACGAATTTGAATTCGTCTCAGGATCAGACGAATTGCAGAAAAGGATTCGTCCCTGTCAGAGACGAATAGCAGTCTGCAACAAAAAAAGTGTACTTGTCAAGCACAAACACAAAATTTTAATTAGTTTCTATGATTTCAAAACCAGGGAACAGGGTCCCACCGTGATCGCCACTGAAAGCACGAGATTCCGGTCAAAGGAAATCATTCAAGTGCAATTGCATTCAAAGTTAAGCACGCCTAAGTCCTAGAAATATGAATTACATGAAACGAAAAGAGACATGTTGTAAGAGACGCAATCAGATAAAGAAAAACAGCCCTTTCATTAATTTCTTTCGATCT
This sequence comes from Wollemia nobilis, assembly GCA_028583015.1. Lineage (NCBI taxonomy): Eukaryota > Viridiplantae > Streptophyta > Pinopsida > Araucariales > Araucariaceae > Wollemia > Wollemia nobilis. The sequence continues at coordinate 9,849,501 of JAQPPZ010017095.1, forward strand.
CTGGTACAATAATGCCTCCTCCCTTTTCGGGGGCTAGGAGCGCAAATAAGGTTTGATTACAATCGTTGAATGGTTCCTCCTTCCGCGTGCCCACGATTGCACCGGGCGGGCTAAGATGATGCCGCCGCCGATGTTGATGGGTTCTTCGCCTCTGCTCGCTTCTCCTGCAAACAAAGAAATGATCAAGACGTTAGTAGCACCTGTTGCAAATGAAAATCATTCTCTCTCTAAAACTAACAAAATATGCATACGAATATTTGCCTGAAACCATGAAAACAGTGAATCCAAATTGCTTCAAAATCTGACAGAAGGTAAGAACAATCACCAGAAGGCCACTGCCACTGAGGCAGCTGGCCAATTCACCTTAAACTGGAATTCGTCCCTGGGCAGGACGAATTCGACTGTAATTCGTCCCCGGGTGGGACGAATTCTTCTGAATAGGAGAAATCGACCCGCTGCTTGCTCCAATGTCAGATCTCGGGACCTGCAAAACTCCTGCAAATAGGGGGGTTAGGTAATTGGGGCCATTTTGGGACGACCCAGATGGTCGGATTTTCCCAATTTGACCTCCTCCCTCGGGAATTTGACCTTGACACCTGCAAGTTAGCGAAACGATAAAGCAATACAAAACACCCTAAACTCTGACCAAAAGCTACAAAATTGCAATTATAGACTAATCAGACCTAGTAACACAGAATGCAATCTAAAAATTAATCTAAAGTGCTCAAAAACTGAAATTAGAATTTGGGGGTGCGGGGGTGCCCAAGTGGGCCTCCCACCGTTGGCCCTCGATTTTGGAGCCAATCCACCAAGGATGGGCCCAAAACCTTTTAGGATTGGGGGGTCGGCGAATTGATGGGTTCAGATGTCCATGCGTCGGATTTGAGTAAGGTTCGAGCTTCCAAAGGCCACCCAACAACCTCCTTTGCAAAAGAGATTGATGGATGTAGGAAGGTGAACAAAGGGGGATGCAAATGAGTCTTCGATTCGGCAGCACTTCGTTGCTTCAACACTCCTTCTACCTGCATATTTTGGGTGAGAAAATTCCCACCTTTTATAGACCCAAGGGGTCTCTTTTGGGAGGGAAGCACAAAAGCCAAGTGTTGACCATGGGCGCCATGTGGCGGTCTTGTCTTCCCATGAGGGAGGGGAGTCCTTCCCTGACTTGAACTTTGATAAATGCTTCTTGTAACAGTCCTCTAACGGCCCCTCTGTCCACTTACACATGCGTGCAAGGTAGGAGCCCTTAACTGATTGTTCTGGGCTGCCACTTGGCACCATTTGCCCTTTTGCCCGTTAAGCTTAGAATTCGTCCCACCCAGGGACGGATTCAGAATTCGTCCTGGGGTGGGACGGATTCTATTTTGAATTCGTCTCTGGGTGAGACGAATACTGGGCAAAGTGCCCAAGTGTGCCAAATTGCTCCTTGACCTTACAAAACTGCTATGAAAGTGGTTAAGACCACTGTTTGACCTCTGAGGGCTGCCCTGGGGGCTGTGTTTGTCAAAGCGATCAGTGTTTGCAGTCACATAATCGGATTGGTGCTGTTTTGGTGTCTACACATCCATAGAATACTATGTTCTAGGATCATTTATCATAGCTCAAGTAGATTTGTTTCACCAACATCAACTTGTTTTCCAACTCCTTAAAGATAATTTGTATCAAGCCTAAAACAAAAAAAAATAATAGGACTTATGCTACATGATTAATGAAAATCAATATTTTAAAATCTAGTATCATTATAATTTTATAATTTTGATTAATTTTGCAAGTCTCGAGACATTAACATAGGATAAATTTACTAATTTATTTCTAGGATATTTTTGTACATGATAGACATACATATACTTATTGAAAAGTATTTTTCAAGGTTGACGTAATTATCTTATTGAATAAAATATACTAGAGGATGTTTAAGACTACATTATCAAAATATTATTAGTTTAAGGGGGATGAAATGGTTGATCCAATTGTGATCCATTTTAAAACATGAATTAAAGTGCATTGTATACTAGGGATACTGCTTCATTGGAGAGAAGCGAAAACCCCTATTTTTTTATACTATAATATGTCCTAATTTACCTATGATTCAAAAAGTGTGTCCCTAGTCAAAAATTTATTGTAGATAGTTTTGTTTATCGTCATTTGTAACCTTGGTGATGGATAATGTGTGCGTCCCTATCTATATTTGATGTAAAACCCTGAATATTATGTTTATCCTTATCCTTGATTATGATTTCAGCGAGGTCAATTTTATTGGGGTGAGCAATTATGTTTATCGCTATTCACAATGATGTAATTCATGGACTATTATTTATATCCTATTCTATGATCCATTTTAATCTTTGATGAATGACTTGTATGCTTGATTTTATTATATATGGGTTGTTATTCCTACCCTTGTTTGAAATATGATGTAATTAGAGGAGAATATTAGAAATTTAATACATAATGTAATATAGTTAGTTAGGGTATTCGGGAGATGTACCTAAATAGGTGGTTTATAGATAGTTATCAAAACCAACCACCATAATCATCATTATACACATATATAATTATGAATAATAAAAATTTATCCAAAAAATTTTTGGCCTATTAATTTTCGAGATCTAAAAACTAAGGAACTAAAAAATTAGAACCTTCATGAAGTTAGTTTTACAAGTTCAAGTTTATAAATGTGATCCACTCCATATATGTTATTACCTCAACACAACAAAAATGCTCACCAAATAGGAGTGAATCCCTCACTAATAGATAAAATAATAAAAGTATGCACAAATGCTAAGGAAAATCTATTGGAAAGAAAAATAGTATATCTTGTGATACCATAACTCATTCAAAATATTTCTAAGGCTATTAATAAGCCTTTTTAAACATCTAATATTTGGAGGTGCATCAATTTGGTAAATATACCTTTAATTTGTTATTTTTAATAAGAATTAGAACATTCTCGTCCAAAGGAACTTACGAGTGAATTATTTAAATAATTAGGGTCCATGGAATACATTGTAAACATATTTTGGACATTATTAATTTAGAACTATAATTTTTAGCCTAGCATTGTACTTATTCATTTTGGAAATAGAGTGGAAGTCTGATCAAGGAAGTAGATGTAACTCCAGAAGTGAATGTCAAGGATGAGAAGATCAAGCATGATATAATGGTTCTTAGAAGTAGAGAGTTAATATGTAAGTTCCATGGATATTATCCAATATTTTGAGATATTTAAAATGGATGAAATGGAAGTGAGGATTGAATTCAAATTACTCCATGACTTTTCTTCTTAAATGTTTTTCCTTCATATTTTCTATTTTGGAAATGAGGTAGAAAATAATGGATGGTGGCCCATGATTTGGGGGAGAGATAACTTATATTTAATACCATAGAAAGCTAATTCTTCTATCAAGATATAATCTATTAAAAAGATTCCAATATAGGTTAGGATTTTTGGAATTTCCTATAAGGATTTTTTGAGATAATTAGAAATACCATACGGGTGTTCATCTAGGATGGACCATATACTAAGGAGCAAGAGCATGTAGTATATACCTAGATATGTGTTATTGTGGATGTTTTAAAACCTTTTCCACAATCTATTAAGATTAAATTTAAATCAAGATGATAGGATCAAAATATATATTACAAAAATTCAACCGTGTAATTTTTATGAGACTAGACACATGGAAAGAGATTACATAAAGAAAGAAATGGAGAATAGATAGAGAAAATTTTAAACATAAGATAAACTTCAAGATGAAGCTAAGAAACCATACTGTAGTAGAAATTGGATTAAATCAAGGATATTTCACTCTAAATAATAAGAAAAAAAACTATATGCAATATCATATGATAAAGGCCATCGTAGTTCACTTGAATCAACCATTCACAAAACAAAAGAAGGATATAGGGAATGAGAAAGTACAATATGCAAATTCAAATTCAAAAGGAACTAATTATGGAAAAAAAGATGTGGAGGAATATTAGAAAAGAAAAGAAATAGAAGAGACCAATTTTATTCTAGGTAAATTGTTTTTATTTTCCTCAAGTAGTGTAAAATCCTTCTTATTATAGAAATGAAAGTAGTGTGGAGGTTATCCCTTACACTTTACATTTTTTAAATTATCATAATAAAAATAAATAAAAAGAGAGAATATCCATAACAATTTAAGGTTTTATAAGGCAATATGAAAGGTAACTGTTATGGATGAATGTCCTTGCACTTTACTCCTTTTAAGGCAACATAAGGAAGAAAGTATTTTTGAGATTATTTCTTGCACTTGAAATATTTTAAAGTATGAAAACCCTCTAAATGATAATTCTCATCATAAAAAATATTGGTGATAATAAAAAAAAACTAAAAAATAAATTAAAAAAAAACTTGGAAAAATAACATCACAAATAAGAAATGAATTAAATCCACAAATAAAATAAAAAATATTATAAAAATAATATATTAGATATGGAAAAACAAAGTCCAATGATACGAGTCTTAATAAGAAATGGACTAAACCAGTAAATAAAAACAAAAATTATGATGAACGGGGCAGCAATAAAACCAATTGAAAAAGGTATTAGAGAAAGGTTGTTATAGCGATGAAAATTTTATAATAAATATTTAACTGTGGCAAAATTGTGTTGAACTCTATTGTGGCAAAATTTAAATTTGAAAAGCAGCTCCGAGTAAATTTTATTATGAAGAAATTGACTGTAACAAATATAAAAACCAGGAAGATGAAAATGAAAATAAAAAAATATCTTTAATAAAAAAAAATTGTTTATTGTTTTATTACATTTTATTTTGTTGTTTAACGTGCGAAAAAAGTATTAGCATCTTGGTTCCACCGTATGGGCGAACACTCGCAGCGTGCGATTGCCAATGCTAGTTTGATGATTTTCTAGTTGTGACATGGAAGAATTCCTCTCCAACCCAGCCTCAACTGTGACCGAACAGAGTTGCGGACCGGTGATACCAAATCAACTGTATTTGTCGGCAATGTGGCAAAAATGTGTTTGCATAGGCTGTTATTTATTATTTATGATGCTTCGGATGTTATCACCTTTAGTATTATAGACTAAACTTATGGCCTCACTAAAGGCAAAGACTTCTCTGTGGATAGTTTCCGGCTCTATAGATAACTGTGAAATTTTACTTTGTCATCTTCTACAATAAGCCTTGGTCAAGCCAATGAGCTCATCTACATTTGCTCTTACAATCCATATTCATAGAAAAGACGAAATAAGGGCCTAGGGCCACCATCTATTCCCTTTCTCCAGCAACTCAAATCAATTTACTACACCCAGCACTTCGTTGTAAGCTAACACATGAGACCCTACCAGAAGAATTAGCCAGCATTCTTCCTCCAGAACGAATAGTTCAACACTGTGGATAAGGGATCCAATTAAATATACATTTTTTTCACATTTAAAAGCTGCGTCATTCTCCACGTTCCAATGCCGTCCTTGACTCAGTCCGCGAAGAAGGTGCCTTGCCTACCGACCACCACAATAAATACACACTAAACACCCTTAATGATATGTGCATTGAAATCCAGTCCCATACAATGGCGTTTCTAATTGTTTTAGCGTTGTCCATGATGGCCTTGGCAACAGCTGAGCACGAAAATCCGTATTCATCCCCTCCTCCTCCCTACTATTACAAATCTCCGCCCCCTCCATCCCCCTCACCGCCGCCTACCTATTATTACAAGTCTCCTCCTCCACCTTCTCCATCACCGCCTCCGCCCTACCCCTACAAGGGATTGCACAACGGTGGCAAAAAGGGTGCAAAATAAATCATATAAATTTGAAAAAAATATGGATTTTAGGGCAAGTGCAGACTTGAATATCTATTTTATGATTTTGAAAGAAAATTGTATGATTTGAGGATAGTTGTATGATTTTAGGGTAGAATTGTACAAATTGGAACCCAAATTATGTAATTTAATTGCAATTATCCAATTCCAAGTGCAATTGTATGGAAAAGAGGTGCAATTGCATGATTTTGGACCTATTGTATGATTTCAAGGTGAAATTGTATGATATGGGTGTAAATTGTATGATTTGGATAAATTGTATAGAATTGGAGTGTAGTTGTACAATTTCAAGAACAACTATACTATTCCAAAAAGTACTTGTATGATTGTGAGGAGTAGTTGTATGATTTTTGGGAGCAATTATATAGTTTTGATGTATTTTTATGGTTTTTATGCAGTTCTCCTAAAATTATTGAATTGAATAAGATTGGTTCCAAGATAAGAAATTGTGAAGAATGAGCATCGAGTAGAAATTATGGGCTCATATATGATAGATTATATTGGAAAGAAGGGAACTCTCAACAAGAACACTACATAAAATGTATTTTTAGCCTAGGAAAGATAAAGTGACCCACCCTACATAGGATCAAAGATGGGGGTTTCAACCACGAGGAGGACAAGACTACCATCCTTGGAGGAGGAGAGGTTATAGGTCATGGACATGACATAGGAATTGACATAGTAATAGAGGAAGATCACAAATACATTTTTCATTAAAATATATATATGAAACCACCTAAGGCACATCAAAGGGAGCTTCATAATGAGGTGCAGGGAGAGGCTACCTAGATGAACAAATGGACCTGCTTAGTGAGAATTAAGGAGGGTAGGTGGAATTTAAGGATATAACCTTCCTGCAATCAATTGGTGAATTATGCCAGATATGGTGGAGTGAGCATGAGAGCACTAACCCAATGACAATAGCATTGAGTCAGGTCGAAGTGAGTGTATTGGCATAAATAACACCATAGGATAAAGTATTTTTTCATGAATACTTATTATAGATTATGCAGTCATATGAATCAAGCAAGAATTACACCTTTATGTGGATCGAGAATAATCATATCAACATGGAATTCTTGATTGTAGATTTTTGTAAAATATTTGGTTTGTCAAGGAAAGGGCTCCCAATTAAGAGAAAAGTTATAGATGCCATAGAGATCCATTATTTAATCACCATGCTAATAGAGCTTCAATATATATTAGCTACTAAGGCTTTTATTCTAAGAGAATAGGGAATCAAACAAAGTATGCTAAAATGAAGGATCTTATGTGTGACATGAATGTGGTTATATTTCAATTATTAGGGCAAGAATGATCTTTTGAGATGTCAATTTGGATGGAAATGTATGTGGAAAGCATCACCAAAGGTGTATAGTATGACTGGACATATTTGAATTAGAGAGTACAATAATTATTATAGAGGATGAGGAAGAAATTTTTAATGATGTTTCATGTAATCATTGTCATGTTGGATGTGGTATCTAAGTCTGATATTATGTTCCATGGGCTAAAAACACCTTGTTATATCCCAAGGGATCAACCTACCACACTTTGATAGAAAAAGATAGTGCTAATTCATAAAATTATCCTAGAGAAGTTTTGATAGAAAAATAATACCAGGTAAATAGAACCTCCTTTGATTGATGAAAATGGGACTTCATTAGATGAAAAATTCCACCCTCAAATGAAGAGAAAGTGATAATTGTACTTATATTATAAGTTAAAATATCAAGCATCTACATAATAGTTGTAGAAGCAACCACTACCTCACATGGAGGAGGATATAGTACTAGCAACCAGTCCAACATGAATTTGAACATGTAGGCAATGAGAGAGGTAAACACATGAAAAATACCCTATGCAAAATGAGTGGTTGTAACTAATTCTTACTAACCTATCTAATATGCACTTGGGGTTGGAGGACTTGGAATTGGTAGATATAAGTATGATAGTATGGGTAGACTAGTTAGAAGTGATGGTTGGATATCCTACATTGCTCGAGATCGATGAGTTTGAACTGTTGGAGACATCAAAACATTTGTTGGATAGAGTATTATCACCATCAAGAGAAAAAGCAAAAGAATTTTTGGTATCCCCATTGGAGGATATGAATGAGAAGAAGAATACTCAAATAAATATTGTGATGATAGGTTGCAATAGTCATCTAGGGGAGGAGAACACGTTGTAAACACAAAAATATTATGATCTAATTCTTGTATCCATTGTAGGGATAGAAGAATAGTCAAACTTGTAAGAGAAAGTGTTGTCTAAACTACAGTAGTAGGAGTTGTCAAATCTATAAGAGGGATTTTAGGTACCTATGGAAGGATAAAAATTGACTCAAGAAATCATTACTATTGAGGAGATTAGATCATTCGGATAAAGTAAAATTGTAGTCCAAATTATGCTATAGGTGGATATTGCAAGGGTCATAAAGAATTTGGAGGAAGCTCATGTCCATAGGAGAGAGGAGGAAGGAACCCCATAATTGAAAATAAAATGAAGGCTTAAAACAAGGTTTTTGCTTTAATTCCCATAGTTTTTTGTCTTATAATGAGATGGAGATGACATAGATGAACGGGTGGAAAATTTTCAAAAATAGATCTGTGATATATTTACTAATACTTGGTTGTAGTTCCGAATAGGCTATATTGGATAGCTAAAGTAGTGGAGGTAGAAAAAGTTAACTAAAATATATAAGATCATGAAGTGGGTGTGCAATGAGGACCGCATAAGAAGGATAGACCAGATTCATGCACAACATATATGGTAGTTACCTACAGGAGAGGTAACCAATATGTTAGGGATTGAAGATCTATCTAAAGGAGTAAAGATAAAATACAGAGCATACCCATGGGTGCACCTAGATCTAGATAAGAGTCATAGATGTCCACTGAACATATTTGATATAAAATATTAGAGGGCATCCCCAAAACTAAATTTCATATTTTAGAAATTCAATTAGGCCAAATAACACATTACATTGATTGGTTGAGTGTGGGTCTTGAACAGATCTATCAGGTCAAATACGCACTACAAGAAGAAGTGAAAGTGACTCAAAATGAGATGGCTACAATTGAAAAATAACTAGAATACCACAAGAATGAGGTTGAGGAGAAGCTTGAGAAGGTTGAAGCTATAGTGAAAACCATGAAGCAAGCCTATGAAGAGAAGCTATGAACACAGGAGGAATAGAAATATCTTATGATCTAACAAGTTGTGGAGTAGAAGGATTGATTAGATGTATAGGATGAGTTTTTACAATGATATGTTATGCAAAACAATAGGAGGAGCAGTTGAGCTTGAATATCCATTAGCTCAAGCAATATGAAGAACATATGGTAGTCCAAAAAGAGTAGTTATAAAAGAATGAGGAACTATTAAATATATTTGAAGAATAACTATAGCTAAGGGATTGTAATATTGAGGAGATGATGATAGATGCTAAATGTTATAATGAAATAATTACAGATCATAAGACAGTGATTTAGGTTATGGAAGAGCTTTAGCTAGCCCATAAGGTTGAATTGTAGTAGTTAGATGTGTATTATAGATAAGGATAAATATCTTGCTATAGCAACTTGAATCGAGATAGATTTTAAAGAAAATTTATACAAGGGTGCATATGAGTAGGGGATGATTTACTATAGCTTTTGGCTACTACAAATTATACAACCAATAAGTATAGCTTGAAGGCTATATAACTCAGTAACTATGTGGCCAAGTTACAGAATGATGACACTATTATTCAAGTATAGCTTCAAGATCTTCAACAAGACTAGCTGATCAAGACCAAGATGAATGATTTGGTGAGGACATCACATAGTTTAAATAGGATAACATATGTAGGCAAAAAACAACTTTTTTGAAGAAGAATAAATGATAACACATTGTTTTGCATAATTTTTTAAAATTTTCAATTTTGTCTAATTGTATAATATAGGGTTGTAAATGTACAATTGGGTAATTGTACAATTGGTCATAAAAACACAATTAGAAGTTAAATAAAATAAAGTGAAATGCACATGAAAGGTAATTTGATAAAAATAAAATTAAGACTTAGTAAAACCTTAATGCATTAATTGTTTTAAGATATTATGGGAAGGTAGTTGTGAATAATGTGTTGTCTTAGGAACCACTTTGGAATGGCTTGGGAAAGCATTATAAATCCCCCATACAATATTTAATGGCTGTTCAGTATTGTGGAAGATGTTTGTTCATGGTTATGAATTGTTGTTCATTGTTGTTGATCATTATTCACAATAGTGGTTCATCATTATTATAGTGTTGTTAATGATAGTGCAATTATGGTTTATAGTGAGAATATATTATGGATGGTGTACAATGTGAATATTGTTTATGCATATGGATGGTGCATCTGGATTCTACATTGTGTGCAATTATGACCATATTTTTATGTAAATGGTTAATATCATAACATGAATACAACACTGATTTATTCCAACCTTGTGTGATAATTGTGAATGTGTGCATGTTCAAATAACTTCTATTGTAAGTGGTAATTTTCATTTTTTGTATACATTGTATTATTCTCATAAAATTATAGTAAGTAATGTTAATGGAGTTGCATGTTAGAAGACTAGTTTGATAATTCTACACTAAGGGTTAGCAAATTCATTACCTTGTCAAATTGGGTGTATAATTGGATAGATCTGCAATTGGATATAGTAAGGGTTTGTAGAAATTTTACAATTAGCCAAATTAAATGTATAGATGACCAATTTCCTTGTATAAATATTTTAATTGCATAGTTAAACTTGTGAAATGTGGAAAACAAATATTCAGAAGTGAACAATTGTAAAACTGCCAAATTTTTACCTGTAAGCTAACTTTTGGCATATTGCACAAGTTTTAAATTGTACATTTTATGGTGTTGTATTATTACAACCATACAATTGTATGATTTGAGATCATACAATACCTTTTTGTGAGTTTTGTAAATTATACAGTTGCAAACCATACAATTGCATGATTTAGATCCAAAACAACTTAAAAAACCTTGGAATTCATATCAAAACTTTCCATTTCACCTCCATTTTTGAGAATACTCCCCCATGTGTTACACATTGGAGCATATGACCATATTTTCCTCTCAATAAAATCACCATCAAAGATTTATTTCCTATTCATGTTATTGATGATTTGTTCCATGAACTACGTGGTGCTAAATACTTTACCAAGCTTGAATTATGTTCTGGAATTTATCATATAAGGTTATATAATAGAATAATCCCAAGACTACTTTCCATACACATGAGGATCATTATGATATTTTAGTCATGACTTTTAGACTCACGAATTCTTATTCCACTTTTATAGTCTAATGGTTTATTTCATCCTTTTCTTTGTAATTTTGTATTAGTATTATCTGATGATATATTATTTTATAGTAAGTCTTAAAAATATCATTTAGTTTATGTTGAAAAAGTCTTCCACCTATTATATAAGGAAAGGTTATTTTTCAAGAGGTCCAAATATTATTTTTATGTATCTGAGGTGGAATACTTTGGCTATGGTGTGTCATAGGAATCAATCAAGGTGGATCCCAATAAGATCAAAGCTATATAATATTGGCACAATTTCAAGAAATTTTAGCTCCCACTACGTATTACAAAAAAATTACTTACAATTATAAGAAGATTTAACACCTCTTATTTTTCTCATTGAGAAGGATGTTGTCATCTGGTCAAAAGTAGCTTCCAAGTCTTCAATGACTTAAATAAGTTTATTTGCACCACCATTATTTTATCTACTTTAAAATTTAGTAAACATTTTTTCATTAAATGTGATACTTTAGAAATAAATATTAGAGCTATGTTAATGTAGGATAGATACCGTTTGACATTTAAAAGTAATCAACTCTTGAGCAAGAATATTGGATGATCCACTTATAAGAAGGAGATGTCATCCATTTTGCATGTTGTAGAGAAATAAAATCCTTACTTGTTAGGTTATCGCTTGTTATCAAAATTGACCATTTGACCCATAAGCATTTATTGGAACATTTTTTCTCATGTATCAAATAGATTAAATGGTTGACTAAGTTTTTGGGTTATAATTTTTCCATTAAATACAAGATATAAAATGATAATGCGGTGTTGGATGATCTTTCTCCTAAATATGAGGATGCCATTGTTGTCAATGCTATCTCTAGTCCTATTCCACAATGTATTTTATAACTTTGGGTGGGATTTAATTCATATCCTAATATTATTTGCACCATTCATGATGCGGATATTGATAATATGGCTCATTCCCTATTGTTATAGGTTAATGGGATCCTCAAAAATAAGGATCATATCTCTCATAGTATTCCATGGTTAAGAGTAGTCCTCTATAGGAATTGCATGGCCTCTCATTATCTAGAAATTTTAGGTTTAAAAAAAAAATTAATTGAGTGAAGTATTCCTTTTGTTCGAAATAAATAAAATCAGAGTTCATAAAATTTGTTGTTGAATGTGAGGTATGCCAAAGAAACAAGGTAAAATAGTTTAATATCTTTGCTTATTGTAATACCTACCTATTTCTAATAAAAAAACTAAAGCATATCTCAATGAATTTTAGCTAGGGTCATTCCAAATCAGAGGAAAAAAACAATGATTTTTGTGGTGGGTTAATTTTCAATGCACATGCTCATTTTTATCACTTGTAATACCCTTTAACCACCAACAAGGTAACCAAGGTATTCCTTGAATTTATCTTCAAACTATATTATATGCCTAAGTTGATTATCAATCATCATGGCCTAGTTATCACTAGCAATTTTTAGAAAATATTGTTCACTCTTGATGGTACTAAACTAAATATGTCCTCTTCATATCACCCTTGGTCAAATGGATAAAAAAATATTATGAAAACATATATGGGTATTTACCTTCACTATTTCACCTAACACAAACAATATTTATGAGTTCAATTACATTCTTTAGTTAAATAATGGTATAACATTTCTTATCATTTTCTCTTAAGATATTCACATTTGAGATATTTTATGGTCATAAACCTTCATCCATAGAATACTATGTTCTAGGATCCTTTATCATAGCTCAAGTAGATTTGTTTCACCAACATCAACTTGTTTTCCAACTCCTTAAAGATAATTTGTATCAAGCCTAAAACCAAAAAAAATAATAGGACTTATGCTACATGATTAATGAAAATCAATATTTTAAAATCTAGTATCATTATAATTTTATAATTTTGATTAATTTTGCAAGTCTCGAGACATTAACATAGGATAAATTTACTAATTTATTTCTAGGATATTTTTGTACATGATAGACATACATATACTTATTGAAAAGTATTTTTCAAGGTTGACGTAATTATCTTATTGAATAAAATATACTAGAGGATGTTTAAGACTACATTATCAAAATATTATTAGTTTAAGGGGGATGAAATGGTTGATCCAATTGTGATCCATTTTAAAACATGAATTAAAGTGCATTGTATACTAGGGATACTGCTTCATTGGAGAGGAGCGAAAACCCCTATTTTTTTATACTATAATATGTCCTAATTTACCTATGATTCAAAAAGTGTGTCCCTAGTCAAAAATTTATTGTAGATAGTTTTGTTTATCCTCATTTGTAACCTTGGTGATGGATAATGTGTTCGTCCCTATCTATATTTTATGTAAAACCCTGAATATTATGTTTATCCTTATCCTTGATTATGATTTCAGCGAGGTCAATTTTATTGGTGTGAGCAATTATGTTTATCGCTATTCACAATGATGTAATTCATGGACTATTATTTATATCCTATTCTATGATCCATTTTAATATTTTATGAATGACTTGTATGCTTTATTTTATTATATATGGGTTGTTATTCCTACCCTTGTTTAAAATATGATGTAATTAGAGGAGAATATTAGAAATTTAATACATAATGTAATATAGTTAGTTAGGGTATTCGGGAGTTGTACCTAAATAGGTGGTTTATAGATAGTTATCAAAACCAACCACCATAATCATCATTATACATATATATAATTATGAATAATAAAAATTTTATCCAAAAATTTTTTGGCCTATTAATTTTCGAGATCTAAAAACTAAGGAACTAAAAAATTAGAACCTTCATGAAGTTAGTTTTACAAGTTCAAGTTTATAAATGTGATCCACTCCATATATGTTATTACCTCAACACAACCAAAATGCTCACCAAATAGGAGTGAATCCCTCACTAATAGATAAAATAAGAAAATTATGCACAAATGCTAAGGAAAATCTATTGGAAAGAAAAATAGTATATCTTGTGATACCATAACTCATTCAAAATATTTCTAAGGCTATTAATAAGCCTTTTTAAACATCTAATATTTGGAGGTGCATCAATTTGGTAAATATACATTTAATTTGTTATTTTTAATAAGAATTAGAACATTCTCGTCCAAAGGAACTTACGAGTGAATTATTTAAATAATTAGGGTCCATGGAATACATTGTAAACATATTTTGGACATTATTAATTTAGAACTATAATTTTTAGCCTAGCATTGTACTTATTCATTTTAAAAATAGAGTGGAAGTATGATCAAGGAAGTAGATGTAACACCAGAAGTGAATGTCAAGGATGAGAAGATCAAGCATGATATAATGGTTCTTAGAAGTAGAGAGTTAATATGTAAGTTCCATGGATATTATCCAATATTTTGAGATATTTAAAATGGATGAAATGGAAGTGAGGATTGAAATAAAATTACTCCATGAATTTTCTTCTTAAATGTTTTTCCTTCATATTTTCTATTTTGGAAATGAGGTAGAAAATAATGGATGGTGGCCCATGATTTGGGGGAGAGTAAATTATATTTAATACCATAGAAAGCTAATTCTTCTATCAAGATATAATCTATTAAAAAGCTTCCAATATAGGTTAGGATTTTTGGAATTTCCTATAAGGATTTTTTGAGATAATTAGAAATACCATATGGGTGTTCATCTAGGATGGACCATATACTAAGGAGCAAGAGCATGTAGTATATACCTAGATATGTGTTATTGTGGATTTTTTAAAACCTTTTCCACAATCTATTAAGATTAAATTTAAATAAAGATGATAGGATCAAAATATATATTACAAAAATTCAACCGTGTAATTTTTATGAGACTAGACGCATGGAAAGAGATTACATAAAGAAAGAAATGGAGAATAGATAGAGAAAATTTTAAACATGAGATAAACTTCAAGATGAAGCAAAGAAACCATATTGTAGTATAAATTGGATTAAATCAAGGATATTTCACTCTAAATAATAAGAAAAAAAACTATATGCAATATCATATGATAAAGGCCATCATAGTTCACTTGAATCAACCATTCACAAAACAAAAGAAGGATATAGGGAATGAGAAAGTACAATATGCAAATTCAAATTCAAAAGGAACTAATTATTGAAAGAAATATGTGGAGGAATATTAGAAAAGAATAGAAATAGAAGAGACCAATTTTATTCTAGGTAAATTGTTTTTATTTTCCTCAAGTAGTGTAAAATCCCTCTTATTATAGAAATGAAAGTAGTGTGGAGGTTATCCCTTACACTTTACGATTTTTAAATTATCATAATAAAAATAAATAAAAAGAGAGAATATCCATAACAATTTAAGGTTTTATAAGGCAATATGAAAGGTAACTGTTATGGATGAATGTCCTTGCACTTTACTCTTTTTAAGGCAACATAAGGAAGAAAGTACTTTTGAGATTATTTTTTGCACTTGAAATATTTTAAAGTATGAAAACCCTCTAAATGATAATTCTCATCATAAAAAATATTGGTGATAATAAAAAAAAACTTGGAAAAATAACATCACAAATAAGAAATGAATTAAATCCGCAAATAAAATAAAAAATATTATAAAAATAATATATTAGATATGGAAAAACAAAGTCCAATGATACGAGTCTTAATAAGAAATAGACTAAACCAGTAAATAAAAACAAAAATTATGATGAACGGGGCAGCAATAAAACCAATTGAAAACGGTATTAGAGAAAGGTTGTTATAGCGATGAAAATTTTATAATAAATATTTTAATTGTGGCAAAATTATGTGTTGAACTCTATTGTGGCAAAATTTAAATTTGAAAAGCAGCTCCGAGTAAATTTTATTATGAAGAAATTGACTGTAACAAATATAAAAACCAGGAAGATGAAAATGAAAATTAAAAAAATATCTTCAATAAAAAAAAAATTGATTATTGTTTTATTACATTTTATTTTGTTGTTTAACGTGCGAAAAAAGTATTAGCATCTTGGTTCCACCGTATGGGCGAACACTCGCAGCGTGCGATTGCCAATGCTAGTTTGATGATTTTCTAGTTGTGACATGGAAGAATTCCTCTCCAACCCAGCCTCAACTGTGACCGAACAGAGTTGCGGACCGGTGATACCAAATCAACTGTATTTGTCGGCAATGTGGCAAAAATGTGTTTGCATAGGCTGTTATTTATTATTTATGGTGCTTCGGATGTTATCACCTTTAGTATTATAGACTAAACTTATGGCCTCACTAAAGCCAAAGACTTCTCTATGGATAGTTTCCGGCTCTATAGATAACTGTGAAATTTTACTCTGTCATCTTCTACAATAAAGCCTTGGTCAAGCCAATGAGCTCATCTACATTTGCTCTTACAATCCATATTCATAGAAAAGACGAAATAAGGGCCTAGGCCCACCATCTATTCCCTTTCTCCACCAACTCAAATCAATTTACTACACCCAGCACTTCGTTGTAAGCTAACACATGAGACCCTACCAGAAAAATTAGCGAGCATTCTTCCTCCAGAACGAATAGCTCAACACTGTGGATAAGGGATCCAATTAAATATACATTTTTTCACATTTAAAAGCTGCGTCATTCTCCGCGTTCCAATGCCGCCCTTGACTCAGTCCGCGAAGAAGGTGCCTTGCCTACCGACCACCACAATAAATACACACTAAACACCCTTAATGATATGTGCATTGAAATCCAGTCCCATGCAATGGCGTTTCTAATTGTTTTAGCGTTGTCCATGATGGCCTTGGCAACAGCTGAGTACGAAAATCCGTATTCATCCCCTCCTCCTCCCTACTATTACAAATCTCCGCCCCCTCCATCCCCCTCACCGCCGCCTCCCTATTATTACAAGTCTCCTCCTCCACCTTCTCCATCACCGCCTCCGCCCTACCCCTACAACTCTTCACCTCCTCCATCTCCATTCCCTCGTCCCCCTTACTACTACAAATCACCTCCACCCCCATCTCCATCTCCGCCTCCTCCATACTACTACAAATCCCCACCTCCGCCATCTCCCTCACCTCCTCCCCCATACTATTACAAGTCCCCTCCACCTCCATCGCCATCTCCTCCACCTCCCTACCTTTACAAGTCTCCTCCACCACCATCGCCGTCTCCGCCTCCTCCGTACTACTACAAATCCCCTCCACCACCAATGTATTGATTTGATTAATTCATTTCCATACTCACAACAATGTAAGACTCTTTCCTTGTTCTTAATAGCTAATGTACATATTGGTATTGTTAACTCTTTCCCTTTGTTCGTTTGGTCAAATACACTACTGCATTATAGAATAGGTTAAATTCTTTTAATTAGATTTATGTTTGAAGTATAAATTGAATAACTAAAACTCGCCTTTTTCTGTGCAGAAGTTCAGGTGCTACATCCTGCAGCTATCATCCTACCTTGTTCAATTCTGTTTTCTTCTTATCATTATGCCGAAATAAAACATGTAAGCCATGATTTGGCAACGCCTCTGGGTTCTCCCTTAGTTATAGATATAGATTTTATGGTTGTTTTCAGAATAAATAAATAAACTCATATTTACTTGCAAACGGTGCGATCGGTTCCAGAGATGCTCTGCATGATGTGTTATATTTTACTGCTAGTTAATGCAAACCGATCTTTGTTAAAGTCGCGTGTATGTGAATATGAAAAATCGAGAGGTAAACTTTGTTATTCAATCAAATGAAAAAATCCATGTGTACTTGCGAAGACACAGGTATAAAAGGCGCAAATGCTAAAGATTTAATCATAAAGCTACAGTCACGCATGAGCCTTTTCGTAGCACTCGAGCCAAATCAACTTCCAAATTGTCGAATATTTCATGTCATAACGGAAAAGTTTGGCAACATATATTTGCGTGATTGACATTTTATAATACCACTAGCGTGGAAATTTTTTAAGGCACACACTGCATAGTTAGTACATGCTAACTCTTACAAGGAAAATTCTTTAAGGCACACACTGCATTGTTAGTACATGCTAACTCTCACAAGTTATTATTTTTTTTTACAATAGAAAAGAACGTTATGTTAATTTTTTTTATGAAGAAATTAAGAGTTTAAATTGTTATAATATTATTATATGATGTTATAATATATTTCACTAAATCCTACATAGTCCATTTAAAAAACGAGGAAACGAACATTTACAAAGTTTAATCCTATTTAACTTGTTAACAAAACAAACGATGAAGAGGCACCAAACTTTGGACTTTGGCTTTATTTTTATATAATCTTTAGTACGAGTGAAGATATATATATTAAATTAAAAAAGAAATATAGTGAAACATAGTCGTTTAAATGAAAATGGTTATATATAGATAGATAACAATTTTAATCATTTAAAAAAATTATATTTTAAATATTTTAAATAATTAAGTTTTTTTTTGGTAAAAAGATAAAGATTTATAATAGTTATAATAAAAAGCTATTTAAGAATATTTATATGATAATATAAAAATGATAGTATACATTTGAATATTAAAGTTAGATTATATATTAAATATATTACATAAAAAAATTCAAACCTTAAATTTGTAACATAATTAAACAAAGAACAAGAGATAAATGGGTAAATAAAGAATAAATATATTTCTTTTAAAACTTAATAACTACATTTATTTTTAAAATTTAAGTTCATGGATATATAATGATGCAAGAGCATCCAAGTGGGGTCATGGTTTTTGGTTTTGAGCACATGGTGTGCACATGGTTGTTGGTTTTATGCATAGGGTTTGATGCATATGGTTGATGGTTTTGTGCATGATTTTTGGTTTTGTGCACATGCTTATTATTTACATGGTTGTTGGTTTTGTGCACATAATTGTTAGTTTATTCACATGGTTGTTACTTTTTTGGTGGTGATATGAAAAATATCTAGGATGATTGAAAATGTTATCTTATATTAGATCTATTTTTCATGACTACATCAAATGGTATCAGAATAGGATGAGATCTTATTAGAGTAGGCAAAGATTTTATAATAGCAAAGGTTGATTCCTCGTAGTGCAATGGAAGCATGGTGGACCCATAACCCATAGGTCCTAGGATCAAAATCCAAAGTGGTTGTTAGAATAAATTAGTGGCTATCTAATACAGTTTTATTTTTGTTTTGTGCACATGGTTATCGAAAAAATTATATTATAAGAGCTTTAAGAAACAACACACATTTACTTACTACTTGGGTTGTCTAGTATCCAATTGGGGTTATGGTTTTGGATTTTGAGCATATGGTTGTTGGTTTTGTGCACATGGTTTTTGGCTTTGTACACATGGTTTTGTGCATGTGACATGCAAATGGCTATTGGTTTTGTGGACATGGTTATTGATTTTGTGTACATAGTTGTTGGTTTTATACACATGGTTGTT
The DNA here is from genome assembly GCA_028583015.1 of Wollemia nobilis. Lineage (NCBI taxonomy): Eukaryota > Viridiplantae > Streptophyta > Pinopsida > Araucariales > Araucariaceae > Wollemia > Wollemia nobilis. The sequence goes on from JAQPPZ010017095.1 coordinate 9,868,995, forward strand.
GGTTTTGTGCACATGGGTGTTGTGTACATGGTTTTTGTGCACATGATTTTTGGTTTTGTGCATATGGTTTTTACCACTTTGGTTGACTATAAAAGTGAAGAGGAAGGGATACAACCTTCCATATTTTAGCATTGTTTGTCATTGCTAGAAGGTCATGAATGGATATATTGTGGTAAATTCTAGGAATCAAAAAGACCAAAAAAGGCTACAAGGAGATGGTAAGGGGTTAACAACGGACCAACAAGAGACTGGTAGTGGAGTTACAAAGAATCCAATAAGATCAATAAAGTGGACTAGAAAAGGACTATACAAGATCGAGAAGGAATTGGCAAGGGATTGATAAATGAAAAATAGTGGAGTCAACAAGTGTTCAAGATGATTGGCAAAGGGGATAAAAAAAAGGATTGAATAATATCATTAAGGAATCAATAAGGGATCGATAAGGGATTTAACAAGGATCTAGGATGATTGGTAAGGAGTTTGCAAGAGCAAACAAGCTAAAGCCACATTTGTGGCACTCAATACAGAAAAAATTATGTAGTCTATGACAACTATGGTAATTGTGGTATTTATGGTAATCATGTTATTTATGGTACTCTATATTGTAATTGCAATTTTTTTGATAACTATAGCCATGATAGGTATTGTGCAATGGTATATGTTGAAATCTATCTATCTATCTAATCTCTCTCTCTCTCTCTCTCTCTCTCTCTCTCTCTCTCTCTCTCTCTCTCTCTCTCTCTCTCTCTCTCTCTCTCTCTCTCTCTCTCTCTCTCTCTCTCTCTCTCTCTCTCTCTCTCTTTGAATATATATATATATATATACAAACAATATTTTGTGTTACTTTTTTATACTATGTTATGTACTATTTTTTTGTCTGATGGCATGGAAAATGTCTGAGCTACTTGAAATTTTTTTCTTTCATTAGAACCCTTTTTCTTGACTAGGTCATATAACTTCATTCAAATGACCATGAGTATGAACAAATAGTATTGAATATATGATTATATTCATGATTAAAATATTGAATAAAGGTTTGTTATGTGTGAATGGATAATGAATATACATGTAAGAATTGATCATTAATTTGAAAGAGATGAAAATTTAAATAAATTACTTTAAAAATACATTACATCATAATAATGAATTTTATGTAAGGACTCAAAGGGATGAGAAAACCCAAGAAACAACTCATATCCAATACTTGTTTCACATAGACCAGTTTATACAAGAGAACCATTTTATTTGAGGTTAATAATGGTATACTAGTAATTATTTTAGAGATGTCCTTCATATTATGTTTTAATAAAAAATATTTTTCATTGCTATCATGTTCAAGGATTTGTAATAATTTATGAGAATTTTGATAAGACCTAATTATGGTATATTGTTCGTTCATAATAGATCTCATATAGGTATGCTTCCTTCTTTCTTTATACCAACTAAATATGTTTCCAAGTGACCTATCATAGGTCCCACATTGATAATTTACACCATGATGGGAATGATTAGGTTCCTAAAAATATGAGATATTTTCCATTCTATCCTTTGTATTCATCTAATTATTTATAGAAGTCACTTCTTATTTAATAAGTGGACTATGTTTTAGAAGTCACTTCATATTTTATAAGAACCAATCATGGTATATTGTTCATTCATAATAGATATCATATAGGTATGCTTCTTTATTTCTTTATGCCAACTGAATATGTTTCCAAGTGACCTATCATAGGTCCCACATAGATAATTTACACCATGATGGAAATGATTAGGTTCTTCAAAATATGATATATCTTCTATTATATCCTTTTTATTCATCTAATTATTTATTCAGATCTGCTTCTAAAAAGTAGAAGGTTTGGCATAAGAAATTTTAGGGTCTATCTAAAGATAAAGGCTTGGTCCCTTTGCCTTCGAAGGGTGATATGGTGGTTCCCCATCCTGATAATACTAGTATTTCTATGGCTCCTATGAATGAGCCCCTTAGTAATTTAGAGGTGGTTCTTCGATCAGAGCCTTTGAATAAAATTTATGAGATTCCTTTGAGGAAATATTTTGATTGCCTTGTGTCGGATGCTCCAGAGGCTTTTGAAATTTCTAAATATATGGAGATCTCTTCTCCAAAGGTGAATGGTGGTTCGTCATCTCCTAAGGAGTTCCATTCATCTCCAAAGGTGATTGGTTGTTCATCGTATCCTAAAGAGGTCCTTACTTCTCCCTCTAGTGGTGTGGGTAGCCCTATGGATTCACCCAAAATTTTCATGGAGAAAGGATCTCCCAGTCCAAAAACTAGAAGCCAACATAAAAAAGGCATTGACATTGGGGTGGTTAAAAATCCAGGAAGACCTCCTAGTAAAGCTGGAAGGAAGAGGCTAATGGAGGAGGCAACTTCCAATGGGGGATAGGATCATCTCATTATGGAGGAGGAGAATGGTGATAGGCATTTGAAGCTTGATAGCTTCTGATCTCCTCCCAATGGAGGGTCAAGGAAGAAGCTTTCCCTTTAATTTTCCCATGAATATTTGTTCTTGGAATGTTAGAGGACTTAATAGTTCCTCTAAGAAGAGGTTATTGGCTGCCTTGAGAAAGGAGAGAGTCCCTGAATTTTTGTGTATCCAAGAATCAAAGCTTGTTGTTGCATCTTGGGAGGTGACTCATAATTTTGTTTGGAAGGATTTTGGTTTCATGGCCAGTGAGGTTGTAGGTGCTTCTGGGGGTTTGATTTTCTTCTAGGACTCCACAAAGTTTGAAGGGCATGTTATCTCTTCCTCCAATAGGGTAATCAACATATTTTTTTGGTGCAAGGCCACGCATAGAAGGTGGGTAATGTCTAATATCTATGCACCCAATTCTTACTATGATAGGCGTAACTTTTGGAACCTTCTGCTTGAAATGAGAGACTCTTTTTGGGATGAAGCATGGGTTGTTGTTGGGGATTTTAATTCCCCTCTCTATCCATATGAAAAGCATGGTGGCAATGAGGTGGATATTAGGAGCTTAAATGACTTTGTTAGCTTTATTAATTCGGCTAGCCTCAGAGACTTAGACTTGAAAATATCAAGATATACATGGAGTAATCGTAGATCAGGAGAGAACCTTATTTTAAGCAGGTTGGATAGGGTTTTGGTCTCTAATTCCTATCTTAATTTGTTTGGTGATGCTTTGTTGTCCACCCTTCCAAGAATAGGGTCTGACCATAACCCTTTATGGCTTGAAGTTCCTAAGGGATTGCCTTTCCTTCCATGGCCATTCATATTTGAGATGATGTGGTGCTCTCACCCTAATTTTGAAGTCTATTTATCGGAGTGGTGGTAGGAGGATGTTGAAGGAGAAGGTTTGGTCAGATTGTCTAATAAGTTGAGAATGCTGAGAGCCCATCTAAAATTATGGAACAAGTTCTCCTTTAGGAATATTTTTAGGGAGAAAGAGAAGCTTGTGGAGCAGATCAAAATCATTGAATCAGAGTTGGAATCTGGGAGTAGCTCTAAAGAGTTGCTCCATGAGGAGAGATCCCTTCTTGCTGCTTTTCACAATATTCAAGTGGAGGAAGAGCTTCACTGGAAGCAAAAGTCAAGAGAGTTATGGTTAAGAGAAGGTGACTAGAACACTTGGTTTTTCCATGCTTCCACTCTGCATCATAGGGGATGTAACAAAATTAGAGAAATTAAGTTAGAGGATGGGAGTGTTTCTTCTGATATATTGAAAATCTAGGAGGAGGCTATTGATTTCTTCTCCTCTCTCCTGTGTTTGGTCTTGACTCATGATATTGGAGTAGAAAATTTAATGTTAGACTCTATTCCTAGATTGGTCTCTGATGAAATGAATGTTGGCTTATTAGCTCCTTTCATGGATGATGAAATTTTCAAAGCCTTGAAGTCCATGGGCCCTCTAAAAGCATCAAGGCCAGATGGCTTCCCTCTGACCTTCATCTAGAAATATTGGCATATCTATGGTAATGAGGTGTGCTCAACTCTCAAATTTTCCCAGTGATCCTTGGTGATTCCTAAGGTGGTGAACTCTTCTCTCTTGGATTTGGTCTCGAAGAAAGATTCAGTGATAACATTTAATGATTTCCATCCAATCAGCTTGTGCAATACGATCTACAAGATCCTTTCTAAATTTTTGGTCAATATATTGAAGTCGATTCTCCCATTGTTAATTGACAAGGCCCAAAGCACCTTCATCCCTGGGAGACAGATTTTGGATGGGGCTATTGTTATTCATGAGCTTCTGCACTCCATGAAGAAAAGTGGTAGAGTGGATTTCTTCCTCAAATTGGATATCAAAAAAGCCTATGATAGAGTCTCGTGGCCCTTTTTGTTCAGCATGTTGAAGAAGTTTGGCTTTGATGACTCTTGGATTAAGTTGATTGAGGCTTGTGTTTCCACAACCTGGTTTTTAGTTCTCATCAATGGTGCCACAACTGGGTTCTTTAAATCGAATTGGGGGATCAAGCAAGGTGACCCCCTCTCCCCCTTCTTGTTCATTCTCATGGTAAAAGTATTGGGTAGGTCGATTGCTAGAAGAAGTGATGAAATTGGTCTTCGTCTAGCTTTGCCTTGCCCCCTATTTCCCATTAGTAGTTTGCTGATGACACTCTCCTCTCATGTGTAGCCTCGGTGTTCCATGCGAGAGATGTGAAGTTGCTTCTAGACTATTATGAGAAGGTGGTTGGGCAGTAGATTAGCTATGAGAAAAGCAATATCTTCTTTGTTAATACTCTAGAGCCTAGGCAGAGAAAGATTATAAGAATTTTGAATTGTAGAAGTGTGACCCTTTCGACCACTTATCTGGGTCTCCCACTTTTTTTGGGCGGTTAAAATATTTATTTTGGTCACCGGTGGTCGAGAGGGTTCAAATGAAATTGGCCTCCTAGAAAGGGGCCCTTCTTAGTCAAGCCAAGAAAGTTGTTTTGGTCTAGAGCACTTTGCAAAGTATCCCGATCTACTTTTTTCCCTTTTTCATCTCCTTGGTAAGGTGGCAACTAAGTTTGATAGTATTTGTAAAGCCTTCTTATGGGCTAGCCTAGATTTGAAAGGGAAATTTCATTTGGTGTCATGGGAGAAGATATGCAAAAGAAATAAGGATGGGGGTTTAAACCTAAAAAATATGGCCATGATGAATAAGGCATTGGTTTCTAAGCTTGGTTGGAAGGTTGCTTCTAATTCCAATCACCTTTGGTGCAACATTTTGAAAGCCAAATATAATTTTGTGTCTTTTTTATCGAACTTTCTTCCTAATGGAGGCTCGACATTTTGGAATAGCCTTTCTAAGTCTCGTGATTTTTTAAAATCCAATTGCATATGGGTTGTAGGCAATGGTAGGTTGGTGAAATTTTGGGAGGATCAGTGGCTTAGAGATCATCCTTTATTTGAGGATCAATGCCTTGGTGTCTTACGTCATCACTCTAGAGCTTTGGGCTTTCAAAAAGTGGTAGAATTCTGGGAGATTCGTAATGGAAGGAAATCTTGGTTTAACCCCCTCTTGGGTCTAAGCAATGAAGACAATCTCCTTTTGTGGTGTACTCTCTTGGATGAGCTTCAACTAGTTGTGTTGCGCCATGAATATGTTGATGATCAGTTGGTGTGGAGTGGGGATAGCGAGGGTTCTTTCACTATCATATCTGCATATCAACTCCTTAGTTCGAAAGAATTTATCCATTTCCTAGTTAATTTAATATGGATTAAGAATTTAACCCCAAAGATCAATATGTTTTATTGGTTGGCTATGCAAAACAAATTCCTTACGATAGAAAATCTCCTTAAGTGAGGTTTATATCTGGTCAATAGGTGCTTTATTTGTAAAAAGGATTGGGAATCAACTTCCCATCTTACGCTTATGTGTTATCCTTTATTATTTCTTGGTTGGAAGTTGCTTGGGTTCTCTCAAATACTATTATTGATTGTGTTCTTTAGTGGAAATCTCCCTTTTCCTCCTAACGTGTCTTAAATGTTTTTGGATGTTTCTTCTCCCCCATGTTCTTTGGGGGGTTTGGAAGGAATGCAATGCTAGATATTTTAAGAATGTGGAAAGTAATCTAGAATTGACTAGCATTAAAATTATTTGGAAGGTTTTAGAGAACATTATAGCTGCTCTCAAGAACTTAAATATTTCTCCGGCTCTTTCCCCAAGTGAATTCAGACTCGAAGAGTGGCTTGGATTTGTGTTGTTGGCCCATCCTCCACCTACACCTAATCCTAGAATTTTTGTACGTTGGTCCCCACCACCCATGGGTTGGTTCAAATTAAATTTTGATGGGACCTCTAAGGGGAACCCCATATTAGCTGGCACAGGTGGTGTAATTTGAGATAATCATGGTGATCTTATCCTTACCTATGCAAAAATATTGGGAGTGCAATCCTCCCAATTTTTTGAGGTACGGGCTACCTTTAATGGTGTGGTGTAGTTGAAAATCCTTGGTATCCAAAATGCTATCATTGAAGGTGATTCCTTGTTGGTGATTAACATGCTCAGGGGTCTGCCAGCCTGGTTGGAAAGTGTCTAATCTCATTGATGAAACTATATGGAACTCTCACTCCCTCGATAATGTCAGGTTTGAGCATGTGCTAAGAGAGGGTAATATGGTGGCCAACTCAATGTCAACTCTATGTATTCATTCCCAAGGTTTATATGTTTGGCAGGAGAATTTTTCCAAGTGAGATATTTCACCATGCGAGGGATGATATTCCTTAAATTTTTTCAGAAGGCTATTCATGGGCTATGTATGGTGGAGTTCCTAGTGTCTCCGTAGGTCCTTGGTGGTCTTTTTCCAGTACGAGGAATTTATGGTGCCTTCTTTGTTTGTCTAGTTCCGCTCTCTATGGTTGATTTCATGTTTTTGTCCTTGGCTTCGTGGTTTTCTCCTCGTTATCTATGTCTCTTGGAGATGTTAATATTTATTTTTTGAATCTTGATTTGGCACAGTGGACATTGGATGGTTTCTCCCACCTTATTTTTTTCCATGTGCGGGCGATTGTTTCTTTATGGTTATATGATTTTTGGTCATGTACCATGATTCTATTGGATTAATTGGTGCCCCCGTAGGTATTTGGTAGTTGGCCTCTAGTTCCTGTTTCTTTTTGGCTTTCCTTATTGATCAAGCATGATTAATTTTTGTACCCCAATGCCCCTTGGGGTGATGGGACCTTCTCTTTATGTCAGTGTCTTAAGAGTTATTTATATTTTTGGCCCTTGAAGTGAAGTGGCAACTGTTTGTAAGAATATTGGATATTTGGGGTTGAACTTTCTTGGTTTCCCTTGGCCCTTTATTTCATTCCATAGGCTGGCTCTGGTATTTTACATTTTTTTATTTGCCTCTTTCTTTTGGTGGTTGGATTTTGTAATTTTGGCCTTTGAGCCTTTCTGTTGTAAAAGGTTGTGGGAACCCTTTAAAAATCCTCTCTTTTATTATTAGTACCAAAAAATGAAGTGGACTTAATATTCCAAACTATTTTATACGAGATCTATCAAATGTATTTTAGTTTATTATTTATAATATTGTTCATACTTGAATCTCATGATATATGGATTTGAGAAAATAAAAGGTTTATCAAGTCCTCATGGATTCAAACACCACATTATCTAAATCTCCAAATACTCAGAATCTAACAAGATATTTTGTAATATAATTCAATATTATATCTTTCTAGTATACCCCTTGCATATGATTCCAATGTTGGCCTTGGAATAGTTCATACCTTGGTGCTAATCCTATAGTGGTGTTACTAATTATGATACTAGTACAACCACTTAGAAGGATGCATGATGTTAATGCTTTGTATCATCATAAAAAACTAGAACCTTAGAAAAATATTTTTGTAGCATCTTATGTCAATAACAAGTCCATTAATGACATATTGTATTACTAGTCTTCTTATCACTTGTTTCCAACTCAAGAAGAAAGGATAATAATTTCATAAATATTCTCCATATTCAAGTAGTTTTGAGATCTCATGGTCAACATGGAAACACCATTCATGACTAGGAACCCTACACCATTTAAATTACATATTTTGTTCAAAGTATAGACCAAAATTATTAGTTTATTATTTTAAAATAATATCAATATTGATGAGTTGGATACCTCACTCAAGAAAATGTAAGCATATTTTTTCACCAATCAATTTTTGGATGATAGGATTAATTTCATAGTTAAAAAATGTTCAAGTTAGTTATATGTTTGTAGTTACCACTAGCCAACAACTTATAAATAATGGAGATATTTTTAATATATACGAAATATTTATGAAGTTAGTTCAATATTATTTCTATTGATTACATAATTGTAAATTTAATTATATGTGGTTCCAATAGTTGCAGCAACACCAAGATAAGTTTTTGAATAGTACATTGAAGAGTTCAATGAATATATTAGGTACATATACATTGACATATATGATAGACACAGTCCTTAAGTAAATTAATGGTATTTATCATCACCTCTATTTAAATATGGAATTTATTTCCATCAACTCTTTAGTACAAGCAATTTATTTTCTACTCAAGTCAAAAGAGAAATATCAAGGAAAGTATCAATGTCTTACATCCATAAAAAATTGCATAATAAGTAACAAATAAATAACTATGTACTAGAAGGAAACCTCTCACCATAGACTAAGATTCCCACCACTTGACTAAAGCCAAAAAATCACCTTATAATCACTTAAAGTGAATCATATTCTAAAATTCAATGCACCCACATCCTTATTCACTTCATTGGTTTCATCTAGAAAAAAAAGTAGAGGTTCAGTTACAATGCACTTTTTACTATGACATAGTAAAAATATATCACAAAGATAACTATGATGTGGTTCCATTGGATATATGATATTTTTCTTGAAAAAACATACTTTTTTTTTCTAATAAACAACTTACCATTATTGTCCTCAACAACGATGAACGTGTATTAAGTACATGACTTAGCACATACCAAAGTTTCTATCGTAGAGAAAATGTTGAAATGCATAATCTAACCTTAAATTGCTGAGCTTGATATTTTATAATATCATCACTTTTAGGCTATGGATACATATTACATAATATATAGTAAGGATTTATGTATTTAGCCTATGGGCCAATTATTTAACCTTATCTTGGATAACCTTAATATATAATTATCCTAATGTTATAGTAGTCAATATTTATATAATTTTATAATTAATTATTAATCTATTCCTATACATATCCCATATGACCCATTATAATTGTATAATATTTATCTTAAGAATCTTGTGTGGATAATATTGTCATCTTAGAAACCTATCAGGGTAGCAACTTGATGTTTTTGGGTACCTATGCCTCTCATTTATTGACACATTGATAATATCTAGAAGCAAAGAGAATTCTCATAGGGAAACCTCCATGGTTTTTTTTAATGTTGAATCCTCATTAGATATAATCTTTTGTACACCTTTCATGCCTCATGGGCTCAAGTCTTGGATTCTTGTCAATGAAAAAGGATATAATAGAAATAAAAAAATAGTAAATGAAATTGCAAGAAAATAAAACCTAACCTATAAGGGTGATGAACTAAGATCAAGGTTTTTCTCTTAACTATATAAAATGTTAAATATGAACACATTAACCATAGTCTAATGCCTGGAAATTGAACACACTTCATTGTACATAACACATTACTGATAATACATAAAATTAGGACAAACCAAAAGATAGTCATACATTTTATTTATGAATCAAATAATTGGAAGGCATGCAATCCAAAAAGTCTCAATGCTCCTTATATGGTGGTTCAAAGTTTGAGTCTCACTCATATAGTCAAGAAGAGATGAAAGGAAGAGCTTACAAGACTAGGTATGACATAAAAATTGGAATCTCCTAATACCTTATAATGAGTTTTAAATGCCTATTTATAGGTTGAAACTAAGGGACTCTTCCCCTAAAAAATATTTCATAAAGAACTTGAGAATTAATTTATATTCTATAGATGAAATGCTTTTGCACTAGCATATGGTTACCTCAAGGTATTTGGATTTCAATCCATTAACACAAAATGATTTTGGGACCTTGGATAAAAATTTATTGTTGCCATAATCCTCTATGGTGTGCTTGAAAGGTGGTTGTACCTTTAATTTCTTCCTAGTTCAAGGTTTTGGATGTCACAACTTCCCTATACCTTCATCTACTTTTTGGGGTAGCTTGTTAGCTAATGCTACTAGTATGTTCATTTTTATTGGTGTAGGCTCAGTAGGGTAGGATTACCTATGTGGAAGGAGGTAGTTGTAGCTACCACATGTATGACTATGATAGGCTAGACTGCAAACATCAAATCTAGTGGCCAATGATAAATATTACTTTAATTGCCCTATGTGCTTCTTTCTCCTTTCTACAAACATTTGCCATATGTCTTGGCTAAGGTAGGATCCTTCTTGGCCAATCGTGGGAATATTTTGACTATGACCTAATGATTCCTCTTCTCATTTCCAAATGAATCCCATGTTTTTGATTACGGCTTTATCAAGGACTACACTTTCTTTGTGTTGGTTTTCATTGATGGAAACAACATGGGCTATCAAATAGAAAATCAATGTCCTATGGGCCTTAAATTTTTGAAGTTATCTAATTAATGTAGAGGAGTATCAACCATTTATGAAGGTTACAATAGCCAATATATCTTGAAGTATATTTTTCTCTCTTTATGCCATAAAGGTAGCACCTTATCCTTTGAATAAATGTGGAAAGTGCCTTTTGATTCACTTTTCTACTAGTCCTAATTTTTAATGGAGCATTTATTTGAGTGAATCAACGATGTAGGGAAAATTTTCTATAATCTTGGAAACTCTTGGGGGTTATTCAACTTGCTAAAGATAGTGAATCATAGACCATTTGCTTTATCCTTGGGAAAGAAATAAAAAATAAAAAATAGAAGATAGCTAAAATGTAAAATAAAATCATGCAAAAGAAATAAAAATGAAAAATGGAGTGGGGAAGTTACTAAAGTGCAAGGTTTCTCATCTAGGTCTTCACTTCTTCCCATTTCTCTTTTAAGGGTGACATCACCTTTTGGAATTATTAGTAGAATCTATAGAGCTCGATTTGCTCTATATGAAAAGCCTATAGCTCTGTACATTACCTCTTGCACCTATATTTTGAACTTTACCAAGTGCTCAATGGATTTCATAGGATTTCTAACAAAAAGTGTTTTAGCCACTTCTAAAAATATAGTATCATTTTTTTGTTAGCCTCCATCACCCTTAGGTACTCCTACTTTTACTAGAGCCTATAATAAACTACCTAAGGGGAGGGTAGATCCTTCTAATCTAGGTATTCTATGGGACCATACAAGATGAAAATAACTATGATCAATACATATGCTTGGATCCTATACTCCTATGTTGTATATTCATTTTTGAGGGTTTCCCATGTATTATTCAATGCTTCCTCTTGATTTTGAACACCTATAGTTGGTATATCTTGTTTCTAGCTATAAAAAAATTGTCTTGACATATGTCTACCTTTGTTTCTCTTATCAAATGCATTGCTATGGCCTGCTTTATCTCCTAAGCAATCACCATACTTTGTTGGGACACTGTGTTGATAAAATCAATTAAATAGGACATTGTAGTTATGGACCTATTTATGTTGTCCTAGTATGCGGTGCAATCCCCTCTTATCAACCCTATGGTATTATGTTGTAGGGCCTCTAACATCTTCTTATTTTTTACCTCCAACTCTTTCTATAAATTATTTCTATTTGTGATTATTATAACCTCCATGGCAATAAATCAATTAATCAATACCCATCTATTCATTATCTCCTCATACAAGAGATCACTCATTACCTAAGAACTGGCAATCTATTCCATTTTATTTTGGATTCCTTTGAACGCAATTTGTGTTCTCTTATGTGTGTTATGACATATTAAATATATTTCTCTTTCTTCATCAATTTCCTCTCAAGGGCCACATAATTAATCTTGACAATTTTTTTGGTACGATCATTCAATTTGAATTTATTTCTAGTTTCGATACCTTTAAGATTGATGGTCACTAGGGTCACCTAGTAAACCTATAATTTTTTTTACCCCTCAAGTCTAGATACCATTGGGTTCACATGGGAGAAGTAGATGATCCTCTCTTATGGATAAAATTGGCTCTTGATCTTCTCTTCTGCTAGCCTTACTATTGCTTTCTTCTTTTGGATATGTTAGGATAATATTTTTCACATTTTACCAAAATATGATGGCATGGATGGGAAAATTACTAGTTGTCCTTATGGGGGAAGGGGTGGCATCACCAGCCAAAAAAATGGATAAGTCAAAAGAGGTTGAGACGTAGAGGAGAAAGGTAAGATATTCATAGCTATAAAGGGTTACAGAATAATGTATGGTGTAATAGGAGTAAATGCTAATGGGGTTAGGTCCTTAGTATTTGGGAGTAGATACCCATGTAGAAAGCTAGTAATATCGATAAAACATAAGGAGGTGAGGCCAATTAGGAGGAAGTAATGTAGGTTGGTGTTGGTGGGGCTAACACCATAGGAGGTGGGAAAATCATAACTAGCATGAATGGGAAAGGGTGTTTTATGACTTACCAACTACTTGCAATGTAGTGACTTGATGTATTTCCTTTGAATATTCTCTCGTATTATTCTTAGAAAATTAATCACTAGTGTCATTATTGTTTACTATTTTTGCACTATGAAAGATGTGTGAGTTGCAATTTATCAATTGGGGCATGTTGCTTAGGAATTCCTACTTCCATGGTCTCTAGGGAGATACTTTACATGTAAAACTTTCATTAGAGGTCACTTCTACTATTTTATTTCTTGGGGGGTTGCCTCTTTAACTATCTTCTCATTGTATTTGCTTGTATAAGCACTTCCCTCATCCACATGTTCCTCATTTTCTTAGTTTTATTCAAAATACATGTTCTCATCTATCTATCCAAACATTGATAAAATCTACTTAATACTATATCAAAATTACCACTAGATATTTATTTTTTCTTTTGACTAGTGCTCTTTCTTTAGGGCCTTCAACTTGGTCACATGAATCTAGCAGTTAAGGTCTACTATACACATAATTATGTAGGTCTTGTTAGCCTTATTTATTTGCAATGACACTAATTATTGCTTCAAGAACTACTTAAAAAATGGTGTTTTGGCTTCATCCATGGGATTCAAGATATCTTCTATTTATGGTCTAGACTTTTTCATGAGATTTGTTAATTTTTTGACCTTGGTTAGCCAATCCAATAAATTTTTTCTCGTCATTTTTCATTCCTCTAGAGCTATCTATAATTTGAGGTCCTGAAGCTTCTTCTTGAGGAGTTTCTGAGTCTTCCACTTTATCAAGATAATATTGTCACAAGTGAAAGGAATCTTGAATAAATTGGTCTTGTTTCTTCCACTCACAAAGGTTATGTTTATGGAGTCCATTTGTTGAATTATGTTTACCATGAAGACCCATTCAATTGCATGCCTTGGTAACTAGTAAGAATGCTTGCTAAATGCATGAAATATAATGAGATTTGTATCCTTAGAAAATAATCAATCTCCATAGTACTACCTGCCAAAATATCTTATAATCATTTGTGAGTTACTCAGGCCTTCATCCCTTTAGGGCCATTATTGTCAGGACCTAAAATAATTCTATAAATTCATAATAAGAGATCATATACAAACCCTTTATCAAAGAGGAGTTAAACCACTAGTAATCCAAGCCATTTATGGTCTTCAAATTTGGCTTAGGTTATGCTTCTAAATTTTGAAATAAAATTAAATGGGCTAGGAATACTAAGAACCAAATTTTTTAGGTCTCCTAGAATCTGACTATCCCTTCATTAATGTTATCAGCAATGTAATCAATGAATTCAAAGACCACTCTTTATTTATTAGGTGCACATCTCACAATTTGATACAAAATTCCAAGGTAGGCCCAAAGCAAATTTTTTTCATTCCTCAAGAAAATAATAAATATAATTATTTTAGTGGTATCCCAAGAACTCTCCCTTAGTCAATTTATGCCCAAGGGGAACTTCAACAACTTATCCCATTTGATGTTGCACTCATCCTACATATAGGTGATCTTGTTGTGAATATCATTGTAAAGCTCAATGGTGCTCTCATAGTTTATGATAGTTTTCTCTATATCCATCATCAACATTATTCAAATTAGGTGTGCATAAATGATGATCCTAAAACCTCCATTAGGAGACCAAATTTACTAAGTCTTAGTATTGTATTGCTCAACACATGCGATCACTATTTCAAAGCAATTATGCACTTCACATACCATATACTAGGCCAATTTTCTACTCAAATTCAATACTCAAAGCATTCAAAAGGGGTCTATTAAAAGCACTCCAACACTCCATATTTCAAGCTCTTGGTCCTTTCAAACAATTTGGGATTTATCACTCCCTCGATTATACCTTTTACTAACTAAAGGACCATGGTTTGAGGGCCATATGTTAGCATATTTTGGCTAGATATAGATGATTGTGTGGTTGAACAATCAAGAAAATGGTTGGTTTTGGGTATAGGGTTGTGGGTGTTACTTCTTCTCCTCTCCGTTGCTTTGTGAACACTTCTACATAAATGGGCTCTAGTTAACTTAGGCTCTAATTTAGATTATTTGAAATTTTGGGACTCTTTGTAGGCTATGTAAATAAGAAGAATTTCATAGTAAATAGCCCCCCTTATTATAGAATTTTCCCTTGGTCATTGATCCATGAATTAAATTTAAATATATTTTCTAGTGGGAGTGATAGAAATTGTTCATTATTGCTTCAAATTTAGCTTGGTTTAATATTTTTTAAATGATTACTATATTTTTCAAATCAAAATATCCTTCACTTTTAAGTTTGGCCATTTTTTTAACATGAATGAATAGTGCTACCTACAATTACAAGATCTATAACTTAAACCAAGCCACTAAATCCATATGCTTTACTTTAAAGGGATTATTGATGTGGAGTTAGTACTCCACACTTTGATTTTTATCCAATGGAAGATTAACTCTTAACATAGCTAGTACAGTGGAAAATACTATTTATGTACAATAGTTTGGGACATTTATTACATCCAATTGATAAGGTCACATGAATCCTTGTTTTTTATAAACAAATACCAATTGTAACGCTCCAAATTTTGTGCATCCTTACCTTCAGGCTATAGGATCCGCACCCAGAAGGGGGATGCGAGAAGGATGGGACAATACCTCAGACTCAGAGGCCCTTTGAATGTCCCACCTCTCGAGGGAGGGGTATAAGGGTGAATTTTCGATGGATGGTGGGTTCACCAGGAAACTTTTGAGTAGCAGTTTCCATGCCTAGGTTGATAATAGGTTTGATGTGTTCATTTTATATTCAATCATTCAATTACTAGGTTTTTCCAAGATGAATCTAAGCTAATCTATATGCCGATGCTAATTTTTATGGATACAAAAAACATGAATAAATGCTGAACATAGAGAATGTTCTAAATAGGACAGAATATACCTGATTCTGGATGTCTAAATGAAGATTCTGAGGTTTTAGAAGTCCAAATCATCTTGAATCATATGTAATCATATAAAATTGCACAAAATCATCTCAGATCATAGTCGGCCATTTGATATCAGACAGGATCGTCGGCGATCTGATGAATTCGTCAGAAACCTACAATCACAAAAATAGATACAAAATACCAAAAATGCAACTGCAAAAGCAAGGGGAAATGACAAAAATAACAATGAATTTTCCTATATGATAGATCTAGATAGCAATTAAAAGGAAATGCGTCAATTTAACAATTTATATTGACTTTATAATATATCTATGCTAAATGAGGTGAACTCCAGGATGCATAAATATAATAACATAAGATAATGCACAAAGAAATACAGAAAAATAATATGGAAATGCAAACTCTAGGCTCTAATTGCCCCCAATATGGACTACAGTTAGGATCGCCTCCAATCAGACGAGATTGTCTGCGCTCCTCGACAGGATCGTCCGAAATCATCTGGAATCGTCTGCGACGATCCGAGCTTGTTCCAACTGAAAAATAGTAAAATTCTTGCAATAAAACATGAAATACATAATGCAAATGATGGTGCGAGGATGCTTTAATGTATCAAGAACTAAACCTGTAGGGAAATCCGTCAGCTAGGGGGTTCAGGGGGGTAAGCTAAGAAAATCCCAGTTTATATAGGATTAGGGAGAGGTTAGGAGTTTGGAAATCATCCCAATTTGGGAGATCTCCAATGGGGGAGACTCTAACTGCACAGACACACTTTCTGCCCAAGTTAGAGAAGCTGTTGAAACAGAAGCTAATTATGAAAATTCAATTTTGGGACAAAATTGTCTAGACGTTATGTTCTAGACAAATTCGTCAATTCTAGGACGATTTCATTTGATCTACAACGATATCATCTAACGGTCAAAACAAATCCTAAAAATGGCATGGAAAATGAGGAAAGCGGGTAACGGGCGATTAATAGGTGGTTTGGGGTTAAAATTCAAATTTTTATATTTTTACTAAGGTTTAACTGTGCCAATTTTAGGGTGCTACATTTTGCCCCCTCTTTAGCGAATTTTTCGAAGAAAATGCGTTAAAGATGAGTTTTTCCCATTTTACGAGAAAGCAAAAATTTACTCCATTTTTTAGATGACGATTCTAGGTTGAATCAAACAACTGCTTACTATGGTGCCCCCTCCGTGTTTTTACCCAAATC
This sequence comes from Wollemia nobilis, assembly GCA_028583015.1. Lineage (NCBI taxonomy): Eukaryota > Viridiplantae > Streptophyta > Pinopsida > Araucariales > Araucariaceae > Wollemia > Wollemia nobilis. The sequence continues at coordinate 9,885,671 of JAQPPZ010017095.1, forward strand.
GAACGTTTGAGGTAAAAACATGGAAAAGAAAAAAAAAAGAAATGTTGTTGATTTTAAATAAAAGTAAGAAAATAGGGTAAAACCCTAATTCATTTTTACTATTCATTTTTACTTTTCTAGAGCTCTACAGACAAAAAAATGGTTGAGACAACACACCGATCGAAAGAGGTCTGGCACGGGCTACAGGTAAGGATCTAATCCTAGTAAATTAGGTTTGAATTTAATTTGTACAATTTTTTTGTTTGAAATTTTAATTTTTTTGCGGCATCATGGCCATTTTTAGGCTGTCGATGACGTCGGGATGAAATCGTCTCGATTTCATCATAATCATCCCTAGATCATCGATTTTGTCGGAGGGTGAAATCGACGATCTAGAGGCAATCCCATCCAACAAGGGGCGATCCTCAAGTTACGAAATCAAAGACGATTTCATCCTACAAAGGATGATTTTGCCCAATTTGGGATGATATCATCCAATGGTGGACGATATCATCATTTTTAAGAAATTAAGATTGATTAAAATGTTTTTAATTTTATTTTAATGATTGGTTTATTAATGAATTTTATTGTTTTATTGTTTGTTTTGCAGAGGGGATTACTAAAGAGTCGGGAATGGAAATACAATGAGCTGCGAGATGACATAGCCGTGCTTGATCAGGTGAAGAGAGAGCAGTTTGACGATGGCTCTTTGGGCTGAGGTTGGCCACCTTCGGGATCATGTGCAGACGCTATAGGATGAGGCTACACGGCTCAGGGCTAAGAGCGTAGGGGTGAGCACTCAGGATATGGCATGGTCTATTGCTCAAACCACATTCTACCAGGGGCTATACTATCATGTGGTCCCAGAGGGATAGATGGTACCACTGCCAGCCCCCATTGCAGAGCCAGTCATGATGGGATCGTCAAGGACATCCTCACAATCGACAACAAAGAGCTAGGACACAGCTCGGACCTCTATGGGACCACATCCTCCACGTCAAGGCAAGGGATGAGATGAGGCTAAGAGCTCGAAGGCTTCTCGAGGCTAGCTACTACAGAGGGTAGATTGTATTATTATATATTTTTTGAGGGGATTGAGTATGTCAGGGTTTTGATTGTGGCATACCAATCCAGATGATGTACATAATTTATTGAGATATATAGATTATATTTTTGATGATATGACTTGTGTATATGTTGTATGATGCTTTAATTTTGAATTTTGTGATTGATTATTTATGTAATTATATCGTTGGAAAGAAAATATTTATGCCATGCTATAAAATTATAAATGAAATAATTTGATGTAAATAAATTGGTTGTTTTGATGAAAAAATAAAATGAAATTCTAACAATAATTTCAAAGGACATTGTCGCTGGTATAGACTGTTTCATGGAGTTGCCACTCACTAGGTCATCAAGCTAATCCCAAGATAGAAATATTGTTAAAAGTAAAAGAGTGCTTAAGAGACTCTCTTAAGACTTTGTGTTGTGATGATGGAAGTGATGATGGTGATGATTTATTTTCAAAATTTCATAAAAAATATTATGAATGACATATTAAAGAAATGTGATTTTACTAGGCATAAATTTCTAAGTGTGATAAAATTTTTGAATAAGTCCCTAGGAACTATACCATCATTGCAAAATTGAATGTTGACATAATGACATAAAATAGAATAAGTGTTCGTTCGTTTTAAAGCTCAATTGTGTAACATAATGATGTAAGTCATATGTTTTTATGAATTCTTTTAAAATAAATGGGAAATAAAATTAGAACAATGGTTTGCGCTAGGCATAGAATTATAGGTATAGACTTATACCATCATCACGAAATCCAAAGAAGAAATTGATATTTTAGTTTTATTGCATGATTGATGTTTGAATTTTGATAAACATAAAATAATAACATGAACATGACTTTATTGATTATATTTGTATCATATGTTGTTTGAAAGCATTTTGTGATTTTTGAAAACAATGTATGTAATTGTTTTGATACAAAACAAATGTTTTGAAATAAGAAGATAAAATTATTTCAAAAAAAGTTGTAGAAATATTTTACATTATCTCAAAGACAAATATATATTTATACGAAACACTCATGTGCAAATGTGAGTTCATTACCGATCTTGCTTTATCATAATGATACAAAATCTCTCAAATACAAATGTGTGTGCAATTGTATTGTTCATTCACCAATTTTGAGCAAGAAAATTTGATACAAGTAATTTGACTTAACCAAATGAGTGTTCCTTGACCATGATTTATATGCATGTAACCGTACTAGACTACTATGTAAGTCAGGTTATCAAGAGCTAGCTAATCCATAAGTCGACATAGGTATGTACAAAAGAAGGTCACTAATGTGACAGACATATCACCATGCTAGGAATTACCCAAAGCCAAGTGGGTTGGGTACAAACCACCTGTTATGGGGCTTACCTCACAATTTTTGAATAATTGATAATTCCAGGGATTCAAGCTCATTCACCCTTCTTTTCTTTTCAAGGGGTAGGGAAAGGGATTTTATTGCTTTTTGCTTTTTCTTTTCTCTTTTGCTTCTCTCTTTTTTTTTTTTTTTTGTATTTTTGCTTGGAATTGAGACAATGCTGAAATATGGCTGCGATGGTACAAAATAATATTTTTATTTTTCTCATTTTCTTTGACTTTTCTTTTTCTTCCTATGCTAGGGATACTTGCTCGGATTGGTTGTAGAGCAAGGGATTTTTATTCTGGGTAGGGGTGAGCTTGTACTTTTGTCAATTCTCAAATATTCTAGACCATGTGCATGATAGGATAGCAAGGGAAACTTTTTGCTCGAGAAACCACTTCTACTATGTAGCATCATATTGAATTTGCAATGAAATCATTTTAATTTGAAAATATATTCTTGGTTCAAGTAAATAACAAGATCAGTTCTCTATGCTCAAAAATTTATTTAATTCAAATGTGGACTTTGATATAAGAGAGATTAATAATCATACCAAATAGAATCAATATATTTATGCCTGTGAGTGTGAAAGTGTGGGATTCCAAATAAATGCTAATTTATCCAAAATAATTGAAAATATAACCGCAATATTTCAAGAATTGACAGGTATGAAATAAAAGATGTTTTGGAATATTTTGATGATTTTGAAGTTTTTATATTTTGATTTTGAGTGATGAATTGAAAGAATAAATACTGTTACTATTTTTGAATTTTTTTTTATATAAATGGCTAAAATGAAACAATATGCAAAATACAATATATACAAATGATGAAATGACCCAATGTTATGCATAATAATGCTTAAGATGCATAATTTTCATAGGTTATTTAAGATCTTTACCATCTAAGGTATCTAATAAATATGCTCCTGATCCAAATTTAGCAGTGATGACATATGATCCAAGCCAGTTGGGCTCAAATTTACCTTTAAGGTCTTTAGTTGCATTAGTATTTTTTTTATTTTCTTTTAAGACAAGGTCGTCGATCTCAAAGGATCGATGATGAAATTTCTTGAGGTATGCTCTATTAAGCTTGTTTTGGTAGGCACAAATATGCTCCAAAGCATTGATGCGCTTTTCATCTAGGAGTTCTAGTTGACTAAATCTGCCAGCAAGATATTCATCTCCTACTTCAGTATCTTGAAGTAGTAGAGCTAAAGAAGGAACTTCTAATTCAAAGGGAAAAACAATTTCAGTGCCATAAACCAAAACAAAAGGTGAAGTACCGATAGGGGTGAGAATGCTAGTTCGATAGGCCCACAAAGTAGGATATAATTGGATGTGCCAATCTCGACCAAATTTATTGACCAGTCTTTTGAGGATTTTGATTAATGTTTTATTAGATGCTTATGCTTGGCCATTACCTTAAGGATAATAGGGAGTGGACCAACGATGTTGAATTTTATATTTTTGACATAATTTTTTGACATATTTATTTTTGAAACAAGTTCCATTATCTGAGATGAGATTTGCAGGAATTCTAAACCTACAAATAATTTGATTAAAAATAAACTTGGAAACTTGGGTTCCAATGCAAGAATCTAAGGGCATAGCTTCAACCCATTTCATGAAATACTCAGTGGCGGTTATGATGAATTTGTGTCCATCAGATGACACAGGGTTGATTTTTACAATGATGTCTAAGCCCCATTTTGAAAAGGGCCAAGGAGATGAAATATCATGCAGTTCTTGTGCAGGCGCATGGACAAGGTCAGCGTGTTTCTGGAACTTATCGTAATGGTGCACATAATCATGTGCATCATTTTCCATGGTAGGCCAAAAATATCCTATCCTAAGGAGCTTTTAGCAATGGCGCTACCACTAAAATGCCCCCCACAAGATCCATTGTGGGCTTCACTCAAAGTTGATCTAGATTTTGCTAGATTCAAACATCTCAATAAGATGCCTTCAAAATATTTCCTATACAAGGTATTACCAATAATTACAAAGCAACTTGCTCGTCTATGTAATAACCGACGCTAGTTGCTATTACAACCTTCAGGGAAGGTCCCATTTTGCAAAAAATTAAATAAATTAGTGTACCATGGTTTAGGAGTAGTTTCGTTGATTAGAAACACATCCAAAGGTTCTAAACAAGATTTGCTTGAATCGGGTTCTTGGATTCGATGAATAATGATGGTAGCATATTCATCATCTAACACCAAGGGTAAAAGAGATGCAGCTGTAGCCATAGCGTTAGCCGCACGGTTGCTAGTTCGAGGAATAGCTTCCAAGGTAACTTGATCAAATAAAGATAATAATTGTAAGACATGTTTTATATGGGTGTAATTTATCATCTCTGGTCTGATAAACATCATTGATTTGACTTATGAGAAGTTGAGAATCACCGAAAACCAAAAAAAAATTAATTTTCAGTGCCAAGGTAGCTCGTAATACAAGGATTAAAGCCTCATATTCAGCAGCATTATTGGTGCAAGCAAATGTTAGTTTGAAGGACAGAGGTATCAGATGTTTCTATGAAGATTTTAAAATAATACTTGCACCATCCCAACTCATGCATCAGGCTCCATCAAAGTATAGGGACCATTGCTCAGGATGGTCTGCCTCTAATTTAAGGTATTCATTAGGAAACTCAATGATGAGGGGATGGGTAGACTCTAAGGGTGCAGTAGCTAATTGATCTACTATGATTTGACCTTTAACAGACTTTTGTCCTATAAACGTGAGTTCAAACTCACTTAGTGCAAGAACCCACTTGGCTATGCGACCAGATAAGTATGGTCGACTCATGAGATACCACAAAGGATCAAATTTAGCAATAACATACGTTTTTTGACTGAGCATATAATGGCATAGTTTCTATGTAGAAAATACGACTATGAGACATAACTTCTCTAATACTGTATAATGAGTTTCATAACTAATTAAGGTTCTACTGATGTAATAATTAGCACGTTATTTCTTCTCATCATCAAGTTGAGCTAACATAGCTCCTAAGGCAAAATTTGAAGCAAAAATGTACAAGATAAATGGACGATGAGATCTAGGTGGGGAAAGCACTAGTGGTTTAAGGAGATATTGCTTAAGGAGTTCAAATGCTTCTTGGCATTCGTCGTCCCAATGAAAAGAGATATATTTCTTAAGAAGCTTAATAAAGGGTCCAGTTTTATCCACCAACTTATCGATGAAGAGATGAATAGCTTGAAGATTACCTTGTAAACTTCGTAATTCAGATATATTTGTGGGTACGGGCATATCAGTGATAGCCATGATCTTAAGAGGGTCAATTTCAATGCCACATAAAGAAATGATAACCCCCAATAATTTATCGGACTTAACTCCGAATATACATTTGGCTAGATTTAGTCGGATAAGATATTCCCTTAACCAATCAAATACTTTTCTCAAGTCATCTAAATGATCATATTCTTTGATGGAACGAGCTATAATATCGTCTACATAATCATGTATAATATCATGCATCATATCGTGAAAGATATAAGTCATGGCTCGTTGATATGTTGCACCTACATTCTTTAAACTAAATGGCATCACTTTCCAACAAAAGGTTCCCCAAGGGGTAATAAAGGCTATTTTAGCCTGATCTTCAGGAGCTATCCTGATATGATTATAACCAGAGAATCCATCCATTAGGGATATCATTTCGCTCCCAGTAGTAAAATCAATGATCTGATCCATGTTGGGAAGAGGAAAATCATCTTTAGGGCATGCAACATTAATATCTCTAAATTCTATGCAAACCCTAACTTTGGTTACTTCTTTCTTAGTTACTGGAACTACATTTGAGATCCATTCAGAATAATCAATGGCTTGTATAAAAATAACCTTCAAGAGTTTTTCTAATTCTCCTTGGACTAGTAAGGCCACTTGAGGATCCATTTTTCTAATTTTCTGTTTAATAGGTTTAGCATCCGGATGGACTACTAGGTGATGCATAACTACCAAAGGGTCTAATCCTAGCATATCTTCATATGTCCAAGCAAAAATTTCTTCATATTTTTTAAGGAATGAAATGTATTTATGTTGTTTTTCTTGACTCAATTCTTATCCAATGTTGATGATGTGAGGGTTATCTTCAGTTCCAATGTTAATTTTTATAACGTTTTCAACTTCCATTTGTAGATCTCTCTCAAAATTAGATGGGGCACATGAAACGCATAATTCTTGTAATTCTTCCAAGGTTAGCTTGGATAATTCATCTTGAGGAGTCGTGGCCTCAAGCTGGGCTATACTAGGTATAGAGCCATTGAAATAAAATCAATTATGTAACATTTCCTCAACGGAGACATCATGGAAGATATCCCCATCCAACTCATCGTCAGATTCAACAATCATCTCAAGGTAAGCTATGGATAGCATATTGCATGTAAATGGATTATCCCTTAAACGCAAAGCATCATGTTTATCCAAATAATATTGGTAACATATAATATGGTCATCATCGTCAAATGGGAAGGGCTAACCTTTACTAGGAAATAGGCCCACACCACATCGGGCAGGCCATGGTTCTACCTCAAAAGGTTCTTTCATACCATTTTTGGAAGGTCCCAAACCTTTCCCTTTATAGCCCAATCTAATCATTATAGGTTTAGCTTTAACATACTCATTAGAAAAATAATAGCAAGCATACCCATCATAATGAGTCTTGATGTTTCTAGGTATTCTTCTCCAGTCATATCCCTTATAAATAAAAGCACAACTCTCAACTTGGTAGATACTTCCCATAGGTTGTGGGAGGCCCAATGTACGAGGAGAGGGTGTCAATTTATTTAAAATATGGGAATATTGCATAGCAACGTTTGTTTTCTATGATACAAGAATTTTAGATAAATCGGGTAAGATCTCGTCAGTAAGAGCATAAAAGGTAGAAGGATCATTTCCTATGTTTTTGGATACAAGAAACATGCCTTTGATAGGCATAGATGTTGTAGAGATGTCGATGGATAGGTATAAAGGTATGGAAGTTATAGGAGTAAAAAAAGAAGCATTGGGTGTGGGTTTAGGATCTTTTTGAGGTCCTAATGTTATTTGTTCGGAATATGGTTGAACTATATGTAGAGGTGTGGTTGGTGGGGAAAAATTAGATGATGTTATGAGTGTGTTTTTCACATGTTTAGGTGAATTATTAGAATTAGGATGTGTGGATGACAGAGCAAGGAAAAATTGAACTCCAACAGGTTCTACCAAAGCACACATATCAAGGGTCTAGGATCATCATGAATGGTAACCAACTGATTCTTAAATTCAAATTTAACACACTGATGTAAAGTTGAGGGAACAACTCGCATCGCGTTGATCCAAGGGCGACCCAAGAGTATATTGTATGATGCAGGGCAATGTATAATAAACACGGTCATGTCTAAGGTTCTAGGACCAACTTGCAATGGAATAGTAATAACTCCACATGTTTCTTGTGTTTCGTCATTGAATTCTTTTATAATCAGTTATTTTCATTTCATCACTTCTAAACCCAAATATTTGGTAGAATTCAAAAGTGCATATGTTTAAAGATGAACCATTATCAATCAAGACTCGTTTAACTGCTACATCTCCAATTAGGGCAATAATATATAAGCGGTTATCCTTATGTAAACTATGTTGCGGTATATCTCTATCACGGAAGTCAATACAATCAACTTCTTGAGTTATGATAGTATTGGACATGGCTTCAGGTTGAATATTTTGTGGTACCATAATTTGGCTTAATGTGAGCATTAATTCATCCCTATGGGTAGGAGAAGATCTTAAAAGGTCCAAAAGGGAAATTCTAGCTATAGTATTTGATAATTGTTCATTAATATTATAAGGAGGTTTAGGTTGAACATTAGGTGCATGATTCCCTTTATTGGGATTTTTCAAAATGAATGGAGCTGATCCATCATTCTGAGTTTGTCTTGTTGAGAATTTTGAGCCTGTTGTCGAGTAACAACTCCGATGGTACCTACAATATTATTTTGTGGATGATGAATGGGTCTTGACATAGCGTTTATGGCTTGTTAATTAGAAAGTAATTGTTGAGACGATGGTCGAGTAGTGACTCTTATTGGAAATGGTTCTTCTGGAACCATAGAACTTGTGATAGGTTGAATAGGATCTGATTCATCTTTAGAGCTATTCGATTGATTTGAGGTGATTTCCATGTCACTTTCAGTCTTGTATTCTGTATCACTAAGATCATGTGTCCGAATATTATATCGATGTTTGGTTGTAACCATGGATAAAGTTGTGTCAAATATTTACAGATCATGAGTAGGTGAATGTCCACTAATAGTTCCTACATATTGGGTAGGAAGGGGAACATTATGATATTCAATTTTATTAGCCACCTCTTTACCATGCTTTGGTAAAGGATGTTGAAATATGTCCAATGATTGATTGGCATTCTGATTCTGATTTTGAGGGATGTTATTTTGAGCATTATTAGGAGGATTTTGTTTAGGTTGAAAGGCTTGCACCTCCATCTCATTGTTATCAATTAAATATTGTATTTTATGTTTTAATATTTTACAAGAGCTGGTAGCGTGTCCAAGTCATCTATGGAAATCACAGTGTAAATCAGCTCTGTATCCGGGTATAGTTGGATCAGGTTCCCATATATTTGGCAATTGGATCAATCCTCGTGCTAGTAATTATAGGATAATGATTGATAAAGGTTGATTTAACCTAGTAAATTCTTGGGGTGGTTTATCATGAGGTTTCAGTATAAATTTCTTTATTGTTTTCACAACATTAACAGTAGCGATATTTCTACTATCAGTGACTCCATCACCCACAACTTGTTTATTTTTATATTGATTTTTGGATTTTTTCTCATCATCTTTATTTTTAAATTGACCTCTCCTAACAAGAGCATATTCCACTCTTCAAGCTAAATCTATAGCTTGATCGAAGGTGGTCAAGGTAGCAGTTGATAACTCATAGGATAGTTGTTCTTGTAAATTATTGATAAAGATATCCAACATTTCCCGATAAGGTAACACAAAGTGCAATTTTCCTATCAACTGTCTCCATCGTGCTAGGAAATCAGAAAATAATTCATCTTTGTCTTGTTTTAGGTTGTACAAATATTTAATGGTTACATGCCTTTCAATGTAGGCACTAAATTGATGTACAAAAGACTCGACAGTTTCTTCGAAATTTCTCAAAGAATGAGTGGGTAGTTGATAATACTATTCTAATGCCATCCCTCCTAAACTTTTTGGGAACATTACTAGTAATAACAAATCATCATGTGATATATCATGACACACTATCCTAAACATACGAAGATGCTCTATGGGATCTTCAGTTCCTTTGTATATTAATAGGACAGACATAGGAAAGTGTTTAGTATATGGTTGTGCTACAACTATAGGATATAGAGGCTGACTACACATCTCTCAATAATTGTATGAGGGATGGTAGGGATGTATATGGTCCATGTGAGAGAATAACTGTTTCACCATGGCTTCCATATTACCAGTTTGTCCACCATATTGGTTCGGTGGTACATGAGTATGGGATTTATGAGCATAGTATGGCGTGACATAAGGATTAGATGCTATATTGCTATTATGCAAATGGTTGGTAGGAAGAGTATTATGAAGAAGATTTGTTGTAGCATTATGTTGTACCCTAGATTGTTGGAAATTGGTATTTGGTTTTGTTTTAGGTTTTTGTTGATTTGAGGTATGTTGATCAATAACTTGGTGAAATAGAGTAGTGAATGATGGTTTCTTTTGTGTGGGAATAACCCTAGGCTTGGTAACATGAACTCGAGATGGTTGGGTAACCTGTTGTTGTTGCATGTTCTAGATTATAGCGACCATATCCAAATTGGATGGTCCAACTTGATCACTTTCTTGATCAACGAAGGACAAGGCATTAGTGTGTGTGTGATATATATCTTATAGGGTTGCTTGAGTGTCACTAATTTGATCCTTGTCCATATGGACTGCTCTATTAAGAGTGCCAATATTAGTATTGAGGAACTTCCAGAAATGTTCCATGTTCTCAAAAGTAACAGCTCCTTCCGGAGATATTTTAGGATATGAGGATCCTTCCTCTCTAAAAATTTCTCTTTGTTCATTTGCGTCAACAAAATATTCTTCTTGTTGGTCTAGGGTTCCTTCTTCCTAAATTGGGTCTTCAGGAAGGACATTTGGTTTATTTACTATTTTTCCTAATTCCTGAGTCTAGTCATTATGTTTAAATTTAGATTTTAGCAAATATATATTAATATATTTGCAACAAATTTGGGAGGTATATATTTTAATTATATACCTACTATAATACTTAAAAGAAAATGTTTTGATTTTTTCTATGATTTTGTTTTGTTTTTATTTTTATTTTTATTTTTTTGATTATAAAGACAACAAACAACACACTAAATGCAAGAAATAATAATGATAAAAGAATGGCTTAGTTTTCTATAAATAGTTTATAGATGTCATTGATAGGATCAAGTTCATCAGGAGTCATGAAATGCTCCTCTTCAAATTGGAAATGGTTTTTCAGGAACTTAACAAAGTGTTCTATGGTGATGTTATCTACTTCTGACTTTGTCTTGTAAAAATAGATCTCATGGCAATACTCTCAATATAACACAGCTCTAGGAACTCTATTCCATCTCTTTCTATCTGTAAGAATGACCTATTGATCATCTATATGAGATAGAAATTTATGTACTACAACTGCATTGTCGAGGTATTCCTCAAAGGTGTACAATTTAGAAGACATAAGGGCTATTTTATCTGCTAACCACTTATGGCAAGCTCTCTGAAGCTCATGATACAAGGTCACTTGATCAGGATCCAGGATTCTATCTAGGACAAACCTCTTGATTTGCCTAAGTTCAGTTGATCTAGACTCAATGGTATTCAATATCCTATTAAGTTCGTCCCATAAAGGTTTAACCCTATTTGTTTGAGGTACTCTAAGTACAGAAGTAATCTCTATAGCTACTAATTGATTCTCAACATTAATGGTGACAACTCATATTTTATTATAATCTACCATCTAAATATGATATGCAATCTTTGATTCTAAATGCATTTATGTTTTTTTTTTTTGATTGTTTTCAAAAGGTTTTAGTTTTCACGTCGGGTTCACCAAAATGTATCGCTCCAAATTTTTCGCATCCTTACCTTCAGGCTATATGATCCACGCCTGGAAGGGGGATGCGATAAGGATAGAATAATACCTCAGACTGAGAGGCCCTTTAAAGGTCTCGCCTCTCAGGGGAGGGGTATAAGGGTGAATTTTTTATGGATGGTGGGTTCACCAGGAAACTTTTGAGTAGCAGTTTCCACGCCTAGGTTGATAATAGGTTTGATGTGTTCATTTTATATTCAATCATTCAATTCCTAGGTTTGGCCAAGATGAATCTAAGATAATCTATATGTCGATGTTGATTTCTATGGATACAAAAAACATGAATAAATGTTGAAGAGAATGTGCTAAATAGGACAGAATATACCTGATTCTGGATGTATGAATGAACATTCTAAGGTTTGTAGAAGTCCAAATCATCTCGAATCATACGTAATCATCTAAAATTGCACAAAATCATCTCAGATCATAGTCGGTCGTCTGAGATCAGACAAGATCATCGATGATCTGATGAATTCGTCAGACGAATTCGTCAAAAACATGCAATCACAAAAATAGATACAAAATACCAAAAATGCAACCGCAAAAGCAAGGGGAAATGACAAAAATAACAATGAATTTGCCTAAATGATATATCTAGATAGCAATTAAAAGGAAATGCATCAATTTAACAATTTATCTTGACTTTATCATATATCTATGCTAAATGAGGTGAACTCCAGGATGCATAAATATAATAACATAAGATAATGCACAAAGAAATGCAGAAAAACAATAAGGAAATGCAAACTTTGGGCTCTGATTGCCCCCAATATAGACTACATTTAGGATCACCTCCAATCATACGAGATCATCTGCGCTCCTCGACATGATCATCCAAAATTGTTTGGAATCGCCTGCAACGATTTGAGCTTGCTTCGACTGAAAAATAGTAAAATTCTTGCAAGAAAACATGAAATACATAATGCAAACGATGGTGCGAGGATTCTCTAATGTATCAGGAACTAAACCTGTAGGGAAATCCATAAGCTAGGGGGTTCAGGGGGTAAACTAAGAAAATCCTAGTTTATATAGGATTAGGGAGAGGTTAGGAGGTTGGAAATCATCCCAATTTGGGAGATCTCCAACGAGGGAGACTCTAACTACGTAGACACACTTTCTGCCCAAGTTAGAGAAGTTGTTGAAACAAAAGCTAATTATGAAAATTTGGTTTTGGGATGAAATCATCTGGACATTCTGTTCCAGATGAATTCATCAGATCTAGGATGATTTCATCTGATCTGCGATGATATCATCCAACGGTCAAAACAAATCCTAAAAATGGCACGAAAAATAAGGAAAGCGGGTAACGGGCGATTTGAGGTTAAAATTCAAATTTTTATATTTTTACTAAGGTTTAACTACGCAAATTTTATGGTTCTACACCAACCATTAGACTCACACACCTACCACCAACATATTCCTCTTGAAATTTTAGATATAGCACACATCCTTTATGTGTCATCGTTTATGGCCTTATGAGAAACTCTCTTACAAAAATATTAGGGAAGAACTCCTTGGGAAATGCTTGAGTGTCATTTCCCCTTGAAAACCTAATATTGGATTTTATTTCATCATAATTACTGGTTGCTTTATGATATCTCTCCTAAATAGGGTAACCTCACTTATAGTCATAGATGGCCTATGATTTGATGATGGGTTTTTTTTGTCCCTTAGTATTTTTTTCTCCTAAATTTGGATTGGCATACATCTTCCATATGTTTAGATCAAGTGTTGGTGTTTCTTAGTGAGGCCAAGAAAACTCTAGTGATGTGTACTTTTGTTTATTTTTTATCGAGCAACTTGGATTTCTTTGGCCATAGCCTTCTATTCATCATGGATCCATCCATGGGATTGGGCCATGTATATTTTGTGGAGATACCTTTAGATCAAACAAAATCTAGTGTATTATTGAGTCATGCCTTTGACGATCTAATGACCATTATTTCATCAAAAATACCTTTCCAATTTGTGAGGAAAAAAGTATCTTATTTAAATTTTATTTTTTACAATATATACAACATACCTTATGGCAAACAATTATCCTAGTATTGCTTGATCAAACATTTAGTCATTGTGTTACCTCTTTAGGGCTATTATTTAATTATATAATATCCTCATCATATTCCTTATTTTATCAAATTTGGTAGCATAAGGGTTGGGATATGGGGATGGATAGATGGAATCAAGAGCTTAGGATTTCCCTAAGCTTGATCTAGAATAAGTATGATGGTTAGTGGGTCAAGCACTTAGAGCTAGAGGTTATGAAGTTTAAGTAAAGGAAAACAATGGAAAAGGTGGTCTAGGGGAGAGCCTTTCTATTTTTATTTGGTTATTCTTAGCTTGGATGGCTATTCCATAGGATTTTAACAATGAATTTATTCCCTTGGATTTTACCATCATAGCAATTTTACAATTAAAATCATTTAGATAATAGATGAATTCCATACTCAAATGAGGTTGGATATCATTGAAAATCCTCTACTAAACTTTGTGGAATTAGACATTAAAATCATCCATCACTTACACAAATTTCCTCTTGATGGTCATAAATCATTCAAGGAGGGATGCTTTGACTAACATATCTTTAAATATATCTATAGAGAGGTTTGTTAACTAGTCCAAAATTTTAATTGATTAAGAATTGAGGTTGATGTATAATTCTTATGATTTCCCTCTAAATGCAATAACTAGTAACCTTATGGTTATGTATTACATTTAAATTAAATACACCATGCATATGCTCACCAAGTGATGTAAATGTTAAATTAGGCTAATGACATTTTCCCTCGTGAAATAATGTAGAGACTTAAGTGTTGAATCAAGGGTTAAATCACACATGATATGTGGATTAGGTGATATTAGAGGACCTCTATCATTCCATTCCAAAAATATTCAAGGGTGATGTCCTAACATGGTAAGACCCCAAGGTCTTACTATAAAATTATTAACAAATTAATGTAAATGTAATCGCAGGCCACTCAAAGGGGGCTCCCTTGTAATCGCTTTGCCACTATAGGGGGCTCCCTCCTTAGAATCTATGCTTATTATTCTTCTTCTTGGATGATTTTATATGGATGGACAACCTAATATATATATCTACCCTAAAGCTACATTGGTGAAGAGAGATGATGGTTCACGTATGAAGAGACGTGATGGTTCACGTTATGAAGTGTTATGATGGTTCACTTTATAAGTTAATAATATAATAATTAAATGATTAATAATACTAACTAATACTAACTAATAATGTTAGGATTGAGGATCCTAACATGCCACCCTCCTTAAAAAGAGCTTTGTCATCAAATCTCAAAGTGAGAAACTTTGTCATTTGTTTTCCCAAAAGTATTTGTGTAATTTCTTGGACTCTTTTAATGGCATCCTTTCGTAGGCAGGGATATTGAGAAGGATGAAGCATTACCGGGGGGTTGCCAAGAAAAATAGTAAAATATTCCTTAGGAAAATCATGATGAGGATGGGAGGGCAACCCTTGGGGTTCCTCAAATAATTTAGAATGATGCATCAAAAGTGATGGTAATGATTTCATATCCTTTTTTGGTTCCTTTGTAGAGCCAACGAAAAAGGAGTGTGTAGTCACTCTACGTTGGTTCCGAATAGGTTTGATCATATGACAAGAACTCACTATTGGTGAGGAAGGTATGTGTAGGTCTTGTAGAGTGCATGTTTGGATAGCATTGATCACTATGGGTATGTCTACCTCATCCTTGCTTGGTACATCAATCACTTCTTGCACATTGACCTCATTGTCTTCATTGTAGTGAGTAGGTGCACTGGTCGCTTCGGACATAACTACCTCATATTTTTGATCTATGGAGATACAGGGATCAACTTCCTTCAATAAATACAATTTTAGTGTAGCACATTTATGGTGGGGTCCAAATTGTTCATCACAATTATCATAGAGTCTTTTTTCTCGTCGTTCCTTCATCTCTTCAAAGCTAAGATGTTTAATTTGTAAAGTTCTATTAGATTTGGGGGTTGTGTAAGTTCTTTGTACCCTTCCATTATGCATAGGTTTGGGAGCGATGTAAGTGATCAATGATTTTTCCATAAGTGGTTTCCCTAATCGTTGTTGTGCATTGATTTTATCTTCAGCTAATTTTGCCAATCCATAGGCCTGCATCATGGTATAGGGATTGAAACTTGTTACCTCCATTCTAATTTCCTCTTTTAATCCCCTAATGAAGCCATTTATGAGAATTGATTCATCCAATATTGTGTTGTGTTTGGTGATATCCTCAAACCGATTTTGATACTCATGCATAGAAGTGATTTGATGATGATATTTGAGCAATTTCCATATGACTAGGTCCCACATGGCTCTGATACCAAATGGTAAGACCCCAAGCTCTTACTATAAAATTATTGACAAATTAATGTAAATGTAATCGCAGGCCACTCAAAGGGGGCTCCCTTGTAATCACTTTTCCACTATAGGGGGATCCCTCCTTAGAATCTATGCTTATTATTCTTCTTCTTGGATGATTTGATATGGATGCAAAACCTAATATATATATCTACCCTAAAGCTACATTTGTGAAGAGACATGATGGTTCTCGTATGAAGAGACATGATGGTTCTCATATGAAGAGACGTGATGGTTCACGTTATGAAGGGTTGTGATGGTTCACTTTATAAGTTAATAATATAATAATTAAATGATTAATAATACTAACTGATACTAACTAATAATGGTAGGATTGAGGATCCTAACATAACAATGCTTCCATGTTGCAACATCAATGCCTCCTCCTCAGTATTTGGTTCAAGAGTGGTACCATATATTATTAGTTATATTTTGTAAGGGACCTAGTGATAGAAATATCATTCATAAATTCTTGGATCCTCTCTAAATAATGGAGTTTACATGTGGGAATATAGTTCTTTAATAAGCTAAGATATAGAGACTCGAACCAAAATATTAGCCTTAACTTTTGTTGGATGACTTATTTAGTGAAGTTACTAGGTTAATTTCCTAAATATTCATTATGCAAGCCAACTAATACATTTTCTAGAGTATTAGTAATTTTATTTTTTGTTTATGGGGTAAACATGAAAAGCTTATCCCATTAGGAATGCCAAAAAAATAGTTGTCATCACAAAATATCGTATTCTATTACGATAGTGGTATGAAACTCGTAGGCACCCATGCCTTGCATTGAGAAACACAACAAGAATATTTGTGGCATAAAATAATGATGATGGATAAACCTTTAGTGTTTTGTCAATGTTGTATCCTCATTCATATAAATGTGTACATGGCATTCAAAACTCATCGGCTAAGGTAATTTCTTATTATAAATAGAAAAAGGAAATAACAAAAACCAAAAAACTAGTATATGAAATTGCATGAAAATAAAACCTAAGGTATGGGAGAAATGTACCAAGATCAAGGTTTTTACCTTGGCTTATTTAACGAGTTAAATATGAATATATTCACCACAATATAATAGCTAGAAATTAAACACACTTTATCACACATAGCCTAGAATCAACAATACACAAAAGAAGTAGGATACAATGAATATAGTCATAACTTCCATTTATGCATCAAATAATTACAAGGCATGTTGCCTAAAGAGGCTCAACATCCCTTATATGGTTGTTCAAGGTTCTTGTCTACTGTCCTCTCTTCCTTTGTTAAATAGTGAACTAGCACTCCCATTTTTAGAATAGATTGTAAGGCTATTTAAAAACTCCACCTTTTAAAATCTCTCTTAAATAGGGGGTAGAGGATCCTACATTAGAATTGAAAGAACTCTCTATTTCAAAGAGTTCTCAACTTAAGGTTAAATATGGTAGCAAACCTAGACCCCCACTCATATAGTCGGGAAGAAGTGAAAAGAAGATATTTTAAGGCTAGGTATGAGTCATGAGCAACCATCTCTCAATTCCTTATAATTATTTTTAAAGGCTAAGACTAAGGGGATATTTCCCTCCAAAATACCACATAGAGGACGTGAGAATTAATTTTTTTTCACCATCATTTGGTTACCTTAAGGTCTCTAGATATGGGGACATTAATATTGAAGGATTTTGTGCCCTTGAATGGGAATTTTTTGTTGTCGTCACTCCCTATGGTGTGCAAAAAATGTGGTTTTACAATTAATTTCTATATAATTTGAGAAAAAAATATGGTTTTATATAGAATTGTAGCCCACTAAGCTAGTTATAGGATGAGCTCTATTTGAGCACCCTACTAACTTTTTAGTTCTATATACAAAGATGTTAATAGTTGAACCTAAAGAGGTGCAAGAAATAGATAGTAATATGCAATGAAGTAACTAGATATATTAGTTATTTTATTTTACTTATGCTGATAAGTGTTTAAATGGGTTTACAATTTAGAAGTGAAGGTATAAGTTATAAGCTATGAACTATGTTATGATTTATGGTAATCTATACTGTAAAAAAATTGATAATGTACTCCTACATTGTAAACATTCAAATAGAGCAAATGAAGTCTTTACTGAATTTTATTTAGGCTTATCAGGTGGGAATTACCTTTGTCAAACAATAGTTATCAAGATCCTTCAAAATGGATATTACTGGTCTACCTTATTTGTTGATGCTTTTAAAACTATCCAAGCATGTTATAAATGTTAGAGACTTGTAGGAAAGAGAAATATTTTGGCATTACCCTTATAGCCAGTTGTTGTAGAAGATTCTTTGCAACAATGGAGGCTTGATTTTATTAGAGTGATAAATCCACATTAATCCATTGCACATAAATTCATTTTTTCTATAGAAAACTATTTTACTATGTGGTTTGAGGTAGAAGCTACCAAGCATGTGGATGAGGAGACTGTTATTAGCTTTTTAGAAATTTTAATCATCAAGTTTAGAATTCTAGCAACTATAGTCTCAAACTATGGGTTTACCTTCATAGGTGCTAAGGTCATAGATTTTGCTAGAAAATATAGCATATATTGGAAAAATTCTTCCAATTATTACCCGTATGGTAATGGGTTGTCCAAATATACCAATATAATTTTAATGAGAATAATCAAAAGAACCACTATGGATAATCAAATAATATTTTCTTTAATGCTTAATCAGACACTGGGTGAAAATAATCATGGTCAAGAAAACCACCCCATATTATTTGGTATATGACAAGGAAATTGTGTTATATATGCACATAGAATTATCAGGTATGAAACTTATATACCAATCAAGGTTAAATAATTAAAATTTATTTGAAATAAGTATGATAGAGCTGCTCTTGCTTTAAGAAAAAAATAAGCATGTAATAGCTTTTGGTAGCACCAAGTGGTAGTCAAGATATTGTTTGTCTTCTCCTATGCTATTTAATTTTGATGAATTAGTTTTAAAGTGGGATAAAGATAGAGATTATATAAGAAAGCACAAAAATTTGGAATCACTATGGTTTAGACCCTACCTAATCTCAAAAAAGCATGAATTGAATGCATATGAGTTGATGGATATGAATGGCCACCTTTTTCCAATTCTAGTAAAAGAAATATTATGCATAAAGATATGTGTCCAAGTTGTATTATATATAAATAGCAACACATGTAAATATAGGAGTAGTGGTAATGACATTTTTTAGTATCTAGGAGTTGATTTGCCAAAATAAAGCAAGAAAGCACAAAATTTTTAAATCCAATCAATTCTATTGGCTAAATGATAAATCAATATTTAAGTCAACATGCATCCCAAGCATTCACATGTACTAGCAATTCGAAGAAAAAATCTTAGTAAAAAATCAAAGCACACAAAATATTCAACATCAATGCACCAATAATTAAGATTCTTGTTGGGTTCACACTATAAAATTAGGGCTATGACCATACTATGCACATTTTAATGGCTAAGAATTTGAACAGTTTGGGTAGTAAATAATTCTAAGAAAATAGAACTATTTTGTGCAAATGTACAAAGCTACTATATTCATATTCTCTAACTGCATTACCACTAAAGCTACTCAATTTAGTAGTTATAGCACAAGGAAGGAAGGGATAAAATTTGGAAAAGACCATGAAGGAGCTCTAGAACCATTTTATCCAAATTCATGATCCCATGATTATAGTCAAATAAAAACTCAAAAGCTTTAGAGATGGAGCAAAAATGAAGGAGAAAGTATTCTTGCCTAATATGGTGCAAGCAGTTGCATGTAATTCCTTTATATCATCATAAATAACAAGATTCATATATCAATGACCAAAATTTGTCAAGTTAATCGTAGAAAATTATGATAAAAAATCCATAGTGGTGTGTAATATGACTAGGAAGAAGTTGTTTTACATTACTATTGATGCTATCACAAATATTTTACAATAGCAGCTCACATAGGTACAAATCCTAAAGTTACTAATATTGATTAATGAGATATGAATTGTAAAAGAGATATGATAAGGAAATGGCTTCATATGGAATTAGGAAAAACCACTAAAAAATTCCTAAAAAATCTAAGCAAGCTTCTTGATTTCGGATATTACCAAGAAATTTTCTCTATGATAGTTATTATTTTTGGGCTAGATATTGATGAAAATGTGTATGACTACCAAGTGGCATTAGCTTGCATTGTAACTAATATGCATAATTATGATGGCACCAAACAAAATAAACCTCTCTTATTTTATTAGCCTATGTACTTGAGCTCTTGAATTCATGACTAATTAGTTACCCTAAAGCTTAAAAAGAGTGTAAATTTTATTACCCATCATATTTGGCCTAGTTATTCTTGTATTTCAAGTTAACTATGGGGCCTAGATATTATTTTTGGGATAGATATTGATGAAAATGTGTATGACTACCAAGTGGAATTAGCTTACATTGTAACTAATGTGCATAATTATGATGGCACCAACCAAAATACCCCTCTCTTATTTTAGTTGCCTAAGTATTTGAGCTCTTGAATTCATGACTAATTAGTTACCCTAAAGCTTAAAAAGTGTGCAAAATTTCGTTACCCATCATATTTATCCTGGTTACCCTAAATCAAACCTCTCTATGGTTTATTGGACTCTCGTGATTAAAAAAAACAACTATTATTTGGAGTTCAATAGAATATTTATAGGGCCTATGCTAGCTTACATTTATGGAAAAATTCCCTAGCTGACTCCAGAATCTAAAGATAAGCTACATGATGATAAGCATGAGTTAGGATATTGCTATTTTTGTAGAGCAACACTACTATTAGGATCTATGGTTTTGCTAAAAACCAATATATGCTCCATTACTATGTGATCAGCTAGACTTTTGCAATGAAATTATGTTGAAATTTTGAAGAAGCAAATAATAGCTTTGTAGATTGGATTAAAAATATTAGCACTTATCAGTTTCTTTTTAACTTTGATGATATCACCATGATAAATCAAGTCCAAGATAAATTTTTAAATGATAAACTTAGTGTCTTCTAGATACTAATAGTGCCAAACGTGGAACTATGATCCGAAATGAGGGTTGAAATCCAAATTAGAAGCCATAAACACTAAGCATACAACATTTACGTATTTTTCCTAACTAGACATAGAAATGTTTAGAAATAATTTAGAAGATAAATTCCCTCATATAGATTTGAATGAATTACAAGGGAATATCCCATGGATAAAGTGTTATCCTTATGCATGGCCTTACGATTTGGCCAAAAACAAAGATTAGTGGATATTCGACAAGCTTATGGAGAAATTTGAGGAGTTTAAATGGACTCCATTTTTTTTTTTGGAATGGTGGATATCTAGCTATGAATAAAATGCATAAAATAATGCTTTCCCAACATCTCAAACACCTAGTTTCCAATAGAATTTAAGAATCAATATGTCAAATTAATGGATGCGTATAGGATAGAAATTCCTTGTTGTGATCAAATATGGTGATGAAGAATAAGAATAATATATTTCTTAAGAGGAAGAAGAGGTTGGAGGACAAAGTATTTCTAAATATTAGTCCATTTTTGTGAACTTAGATCTAGAGGAAGACTCAACTTTGGAAGACATGGTAGGATATTGAATAGAAAAGAGGAATATTGAAAATTTTATTGAATCTAAACATCATGCTTTAGTATAAATTCATATAGAAACAACTAAGAAAGAATAAAAAAAATATATAGAAGGAGCAAAGATAATGTAAATACTAAAATATGTTGAATAAGTCACTGCTCCAATAATTTCCCATAGAGATGATACTTAACCTAGTATAAGAAAACACCTTTGGTACATATTGTTCAAATAGAAGGTAAGAAAGGAAGTATGCTTTGATAAGCCAGTAGAAAGAGATCACAAAGTAACTCAAATATCAACATTTGATTCGAGAAGTGTAGAGGATGAAATATGAAATTCAATAATTTGACATGATAGGGGGTAGGACTAGGTATGACATCTACCCAAACATGCAAGGACTAGGTATGACATCTACCCATACTCCCATATTTGTGAATCCACCACCACTCCAGTAGTCCCCTCCATGGAAACCACCTCTTCCATCATCAACTCCATGAGAAATCTTACTTTCTCATAATAACTTACTTCCTAAAAGCGTAACCTCCATTACACCCATACATGAAAGCCAATGAACTCCTAAAATCCCACATGCTCATACCATTTTAAATATCAATATTTTATCCTTAAAATATACTTTGGAAACATTATCTGCTTTCCAATTTAGAATTAATACATCCCTAATTTCTAGATATAAATTACCAAAATATTTAATGATCCAAAATCGTTACCTAACTTAAAATAAGCCAAGAGTGTAACAATTTATTTTTTTGTGTGCAAAACTTACATAAGTACAATATTCCAAATTCTATTTGTTATAGAGTATAATTACTCTTATCATTAATTGTTTAAATAACTTAATTCTATGTCTACATCCTATGCAATTGCATACCTCTCTACCTTGGATGTTTAACCATACCACATTTTGAGAACACTACAAGCCTCACAGTGCTCAGGTGGATAGGACTTGGTCTATCCTGTGGCTTAAGATTCTTGTCTTTTATGCACCAACCTAGACACATGTGGCCACTATTCCACATGTACATTCGAGCTATGACTCTGAATGTAAGAACTTTATTTGAGTACCCAACTAAAACATGTATTGCAATCCTTGGGCTTCAACTCCTTTGAGCTACAACTTGAAACATATTAAATTGACTACCATTTAACATTCCATGATAGCACTTGTAGAAACAATCATCGCAACATTTTTCCATTCACATATTCATCTTAATGAATGTCTATACATAATCATTTAAGTAGAGCATATAAACCATTGCATCATAAATATTTGAGAATACATATCCATAATTCATTTAAAGAGCATCTCATCAAAAAGTAAAGAACATATGTATGAAAGATAAATTGCAACCTATAAAAATTAAGATACATAGCATATATCTTGGGAACCCCCATGGGAAATAAACCCAACATCCAAAAATACTTCCTCTCATTTCATAATATTAATATTACAATTACAATAGTATAAATAACTTCCATAGTTCATTTTTCAATTCATCATTACAAGTTACGGAATCACAAAGTTCCTTCCTTTCAAAAAATTATAAAAGCACATAAGAATATTCTAATTCTTATGTTGCCTATCATTATGAAATGCTCATTGGAATAATATTATAGGATTATATGAGTGAAACATCATAATTCCCTCAAAAATTAAGACTCCAAAAAGGATATCCTTATCCCTTCAAGGATCAATACTTAATAAAGGATCTCCTAATCCCTTTAAGAATTAAGACTTAAGAATGGATCTCCTAATCCCTTCAAGAATTATTAACCATTTATTTTCTATAGATAACCTTAGGCTCACTCTTTAGTCTTAACATAACATTACTTCTAAGGTCTTAATTATGTATAAAAATCCTTAATTCATATCCTTCAAATCAAAGGTTATTTGGGTAGTTTCAATATAGTTGATACACCTTCAAGACTAGAGGTGGATTTATAAAACAATAGAATAAAAATTTTCTTAATGGCAATATGGTACTCCTTCCATGTTCATAGTTTGGTTTGTCTAATTTCCCAAATTAGATATATTATTTTATGGTCCCAAGGTCATATAATTTGTAATACATCTTATGGCTATGTTATTCCATTTTTTAAGGTAAAATACGTATATAGCTCAATGACCACATTATTTGTAATACATCCTATGGCCCAATGGCTATTTAGTTTACTCTAAAAGGTATTCATCCACACTTCGTAATTAGGATCCCCATAAGCAAATCAAACTCATAAATCACCCTACAAATCAAACAATTCTAGACAATCATTCATGGTCAACTGATATGAAGTTAAATCACCAAGTGTCACTTCACCATGCCCCAAATGGCATTGAATGATTATCACTTGGTGGACATCTTGACCATCAAGTGATGGTCATTCAGTAATGGGTGTGAAACTCAAATTAAACTCCCACATTGATCCTATAGGAAATATGGGATTATTCATCCCATAGTGTAAGAAGAAAAGGGTTTACATTTCACGATGAGTAACAACTAGAAAAAACAATGAAAAGTGTTCATCTATCATTCATTAGGTGGTAAAATCAAAAAACAAGTGGAAACACTAGGCTAGTGCAACAATCATAGTGACTACCAAGTGGAAACACTAGGCTAGTGCAACAATCATAGTGACTACCAAGTGGTTGATCGCATGACCAACACTTGGTAGTCTATAGGCTTAGGGATCCAAGATCCCTTTAATCCTATTAGCTATCCAAGCATATCCCATGTGGGACAATGCTCATGGATAACTTTTCACAAAGCCATCTATCTATGCAGGCTAAATGTAGAGTGATGCTCACAAATCACTCAAGGTGCCTCATAGGGAACTGAAACTTAACTAAGGGCTTCAAAATAGTCAACCCTACACCTCAACATAGTTGTAAAAAATACCAGGAGATTTCATGTACTAGTTTGAACTTCTATTATGATGTAATATAGGGATATATGGTAGGCATCTATTGTAATAGACATACATCTCATAAATTCTCAATTGTAGGTTTTGGGTCCTAAATAAAAGGCTCCAGTTTTATTGGTCATCAAAAGCAACACATCACAAGCTAAAGTAGAAATTTATTTAACTAAATTACATCAAACTATAATTGTAATTTAAATCCTGGGTCTGATGTATCATTCTTTAAATAGGCTGAAACAGAAGATGAAACTCATCGATATTTTCAAATTACTAATAAAAAACCTAGAATCTATCAAAAATTTGTATGTGAATAAAATACGAGAGAATATAAGGGTCTTCTCTGGTTCATTTCATGAAAGGTAAACCAAAATATTGATGTATTGAGAATTGATATGTGCTCGTATATGGACATAGTAAATATCATGGGAATATTAAATCTATTACTCTACCTCATTCATCAATGCATAGATGATGTTGAGTAGATCTCATTATTTATTGAAGACTAAGCTAGAGTATAGTAATATATAATAAACATATTTCTAATGATGTAACAACAAAAACCCATTCCCAAGTGACTCGTCTACGATAAGCATTATAATGAGTTTCTCTTTAATTCTAAATATGGAGATTAATCATAGGTATATTAAAGGAATATTGATGTGATATTATTGCAAATATGCTCATGATAAGAGGTCAATTGGCAATCCGAAATACCACTATGAAAAACATCTACTAATAATGAAATAATAAAACTATGATTAAAGTAAGGTAGATTACTCTAACTGAAAATGATTGTCTATAATAGTGTCTCATTCTATATACTAAGCACCAATAATCATATTAAATATATTGTGCTATTAATTCCAATAGCACTAGCATATAAATCAATAGGATACAAGATAAATCATTTCTACCAACTGTAAATTTAAAACCCAAGACACATGTAGGAGACTCCTGACCTCAAAATTTTGCAAGATTTCTTCTCATGCTTACAAGTGTCTTCCCTTCAAATTCCTTCCTTAATATCCTCCGTCTTACTCCTCCTATTTCATGCTAGTTTTATTTCAAGTCAAGTCCCTCTATTTATAAAGTTTTTCTCTCCTTTCACAGGTCAAATAGTGGCCTATTTTATAATTATATAAAATATGCCTATTGAGGAAAAACCCATGTGAAGGAGATTCTACTTAATCATTTTTAAATTATAGAAAAATACAATAGGGGGTAATGTGAATGATATTTCTTGGCTTTCATTTTTCCCCTTTTCTAAAATATTACAAAACTAGCACTATGAGAAATTAAAAGAGGGGAATATCCATTCAATTTCTACCAATGGACAAAAGCAATGAGGTAGGGATAAATATCATTTCTAATAATAAAATATTCCTAAAGTATTTAATTAAATTAATGCCTAATTTGGTCCAATTAGAATTGGATAAACCTGAGGAGGACAAAACACCTAATTCTATCTCATATTAAGTGTAATTAGCGTAATTAAATATAATTATTAAATTGAATTTCAAAATATAATACCTTTCCTAAATCTTTACAAAAATTATTCAAGCATAAGTAATCATCATTGGTGGTTAACCATGACTATTATCTCTTCATCAAATATTATCTCCTTATCCATGCAGATATTATTATTTAAATACACAAACCATTAGCAACACCATATTCACATTATCAAATGTATCTAACCTTTAGTGATATTTGAACATTAGAAAAATACTACTTTCAATATACTATTGAATATAAAGTCCATACAAAGTCCATATTACTGAATACAAATTCATGCTACTGAATATAAAGTCTATGCTACTACACACCAAGTTTGTGCCACTTAGGAGGTCTACCAAGGAGGGTCATGACAAAGTACTTATTTATGATGCAATAAATTGAAACCAATGCTCAAAAATGGGTAAAATAGCAGTCATCTCAAAAGGAAAACAAGAAGGAAGTATCCTAGATGTATGATGTTGTAGATCCAAGTATTGATAATGAGGTTAGAGTAGTTGCTATCCCAAAATTCAACAAGCCCACTTTAGAAATTATAGCAATAGACTATGATATTAAAGTGTAAGAGTTTGACATATCAATATTTCTAAAGGAGGATACCATCAAACCTCTTAATGTTGAAGTGAACAATTTGTATCTGTAAGGAAGTTATTGAGGAATATTACATTATTGGATACATGCTAATGTATCCCCATGTTATCATCATGGTAGAATTGTAAAAAATTAATATATTAGGGTTGATTCTATAATTTAGAGTGTGATTTATATTTCTCCTTATATGTAAGTGTTAATGTGCAGTAAATGCACAAGTGTCATGTAAGATACAGTGCAAGTGTAGATTGATACAATGTGCACAAATCTCTTGTGTGTAAGAGTGCAAATATATAATGTGAGGATGTACACAAGTGTATTAGTTTAGGAGTGCATGTAGAAGTGTAAGAGTCTTGTATATCTTTGCAAGTGTCTTAGAGTCTACTATTCATGAAGAGTCATGTATGCAAGTGGTAAGATGATAAGCCAAGAGTCATAGTACTTGTCATATGAGAGCAATAGTCAAGTACATGAAGAGTCATAGTACTTGTCATATGAGAGCAATAGTCAAGTACATGAAGAGTCATATTACTATGGCTATATTATGGATATAATGTTCCATAAGAAATCAATAGAAGGAAATACAAACATTAGATTATAGAGTTGTAATAGGAAGGAAATGAATAAAGCTTGTATACATTTATGAGGAACAAAATATTGTAAGTTTACTTCATGCATAATTCATGAATGGAATAGGCCATTTACATTTATATTTCAACATATAAATGAATATTATTTCCTTTATTATATAGGTCTTGACATACATATTAATTTAATTATATATTATTCTACTCTTATATTATTATTTTGATCTTTAATATTGTTGCTATTTTATATTGGGACCTATGATATTTTGTGGTAGTAAGGCTTAAAATACAATAGTGGTATCAAAGCTACCACCTAACTTTATCCATTTTGATATAATTATTTATAAGCCACCATTATTAATTAACTTTATCCACTTCTAACAAATTTAATTTAGATTCTATCAACTTTGAAGGAAGTGTAGACTTAGAATCTAATTTTTAAATGTCTTATTATGTAGAAATTGATGGACAAGGATATAGTCACCCTGATTTTAAATCTAGGGTATTTCCACTTGGTTGAAGGAAAACCAAAGAAGACTAGGACTCAACTATATTAATAGAAAGGGCCAAGTTATGAGAAAGAGTTGGATATTTGATAAATAATAAACCAAATTAGAGAAAAATTGGGTATATAATATTAGATATTGTAGGTATAAAATCCACCTCCCTGAAGAAGAAGAAGTGAAAACAAGTTTTGCACACTTTTCTAGTTTGAAAATTTTGCTAATTGCACGGTTTGTCAAAATGTACACAGGTAGTATTTTGTCTAATTGTAAAAATGAGAAAGTATAAAATGTACAAATGGATGTAATCGTACAAATTTTTAAATGCACAATTAGAATTCAAGTGAAATTAGACAAGGTTAATTTTATAATAATAAAATTAAACTTAGGAAGACCTTAATCAAAGTTGATTGTTTATGGGGATGATAGTTGTAAATGGTGGTTATCTTAGGAAACACTTTGGAATGGCATAGGAAATCATTATAAGCACCTCCCAATTCAAATTTTGGGGTTTTTTATTCAGGTTCATTCAATTTTGTCAATGGTTGATGATAGTTGTTGTTGTTCATTATTTATTCTTAATAGTTTATCATACTGTTGTTCATGGTGATTTCTCATGGTAATTGTACATATCTAGACATAATAATGGAAGAAACATTATAGTTATGAGTTATTGTAAATTCTATTGTGCATTTGGATGGTAATTCTAGATTGTGTATTTTGTGCAAGTATGGCCAAAATGGTGTGGAATATAGATATTGTGGCAATGTAATTATACTAATTATGAATTCTGAACCTTGAAGAATATAAGGTATTGATATTACATATTATTACTGATGTACATAAATGTTATTCTATTGTTAGATGATTTTTATAAACATTTTTGGTGATAATAATTGGTGGACAGTGAACTAGGGTTTGCATGTCATGGAATATGTTAGCAATTGCCTTAGAAAAGTAACCCAAAATTTCCCTAAGAATAATCTATGAGCAATATGGAAAATATAAAGTGATATAGCAATATTTTGTGCCAAACCATACAACCAATTAATCAAATCATACATTTGATTGTTTGCCTAATTTGGAATGGAAATTGCATGGTGAAACTTGCCAATTATGGAAAACTAGGGTTTTGGAGAAAATGATTACAAAACTGATCGATTTGAGTTACAAAATGACTTACAGTGAGTTGAATAAGTTGTAGATTATACATGCCAACCTATTGTATGATTTATATTGTACAATTGTATGATTTACAATTTGTACAAGCAATTTTGTAAAGTTACAAATTGTTCACTAAAGTTACAAGTTGTATTATTTGGTTCATAGTGATCCTAGAGCATAAATATTTGTTCCATAATCTTCCACTTCACATCCCCTACCATAAATACTTCTCCTTGTGCTATAAATATTGAATATTGAGGAAAAGTCAACATAGGATATAGTTGTTCATTCATGGATATTTAGTGCCACCCTGACATTGATATTGAGATATTTAGTAAGGAGGATAATCATATTGGTTTCTTAGGTGTGATCTAAGACATTAAAAAATTTAGAGTTATAGTATAGAGAAAAATACAATAGATATTGAGAATCTTCCTATAAAGAGAGAAAATTTTTATCTTATGAGTTGCAATACAAAGAGGAATATAGTAGATATCAAAAGGTATACACTAGAGAAGAGAGGCTTAAATTGAAATAAAATACTAGAGAATCCTATATTAAAGAAAATTTCAAAGTGAACATTATTGGAAAATAAGGCTAGAGAAACCTATATTGGAAAATAATGCTAGAGAAGCCTATATTAAAAAATTCCAAGAGTGGATTGTATTGAAGATGGTCCAAGAGAGTGACTTGCATTATAAAAGAAAGATTTTTGGTTAGAGAATATATCTAATAAAAAATTTTGCACCCATAGACATTGACCAACATTGAATTATCGAAAAGATCTTAAAATATTCAATGATAAATCTTTGGAGGAGGTTGGTTTCTTGAAGTCTCAGCTAACTATTCCTAAATACAGGGGGAAAGGATGTTGAAAGAGATAAAAGAGGTTTAAACCAGAACTTACAGTGGTACATATTAAGCAACATCGATAACAAGGATCATACATCTAAAAAATCAACTCCCTAATAGACTAGTTGATTTGCAATCAACTATAGAACATTAAATTTAAATATATTGTATCTTTATCAGACCACAAATTCTAGACAAGTGAATGAGTACAATAGAAATCCAGGATTCAGAATTAACACCATAAACATTCAACATGCTTAAATTAGAAATAAGCGGTCATAAATACATACATGCTCTACAAATGAATTGAACCAAAGGCTAGACAATAGTCAATTTATATTAAGATGCAAGTAATCCATCTATACATATGAATTGTAAACACTTAAGAGCTAACCCATTTTCCTTTTACATTCTTGTATATAGACTCGCTTACAATCTCATCATTATTTATAAATATATTATTGTTATGTTAGAAGGAATGCCATTTGGCTGGACTATTTGAAAGTATGGTCTCTCCAACCGCCTCATCATGACCTGTTAATTTTGCAAAATTTTATGTTATGCTAAGTAGTATTGAGCTTGATGCTTGCATCTGGTTCATTGATCTTCATTAATTATTTTTGGTTGAGTCACCCTGTATCCTAGGTGATGACAATGAACACGATCATCCTACTAAGGTTCTTATTACAGGTAATCTTAGTACATAGGTATCCTAGAATTATGGCATTACTCGTGTGGGTGGTCTACCATTCAATATGATTGAGTCAGCTACAAAAAGTGTGATATCATGATTTCAAACATCTATAACCCTAGTGCATCTTAGGAAGGTATGAAACATTTTGCCATATCATTATTTGCCTTCTTTATGATCTTACATTATCTAGTATCAGGTTAGGGTTTGGGTACTCATTTAGGTATTGACCGAGCAAACATATTTTAGGTATCCAAAATTGGATCTCAACAACCAACAAGAGTTTTGGTCTCTTCCTGGGCTTCGGTCAAGTATAAATCATCTAGAATTCTCCAAATTTACTTTCAGTATTTGGGCTAACAATTGGAAACCCTCTAGATTTTTTTCAGGTCCAAATCCTCTGACGACATTGACACTTAGCATATTTTTGCAATGTGGTCTCTTTCCATCATAGGTTGAGCATTTGGTACCTTATTGGGATCCATGTATTTGTGATTCCTCAGGTAATTCTTGGACTTGGCCATTTATCTATATTCATGTGCTAAAAATTTTAGATCTCCTTGAGATCTAGTTGGTTGTAATACTTTAGGTCTCCCTTGGATAGGTCATACATCCAATACCTTATCAAGATTTGATTTTTAGAGTCTATTACATTATTTAAGTCATGTAAACGTACCACACATGGTACATAACTATAGTAGTACATTACTTTAGAGGATAGTTAGTTAGTTTATTCAAGCAATATAATAAATGCACAAGTTCCTATGTGCAAGTTGTAAATGTGCAAGGTGTTCCCTTGTACAACTAGGTAGAGTGTTGGCCAAGCAATCCATATTTCTATATAAAGGGCCTCATAGTGATTGATTATATATAAATGTATGTAGTAGTAGGTTTACTATGTGAATCACCATATATATTGGTTATGAGATACATTGTAGTTCTTTACCATCAATTCTAGAGTGTTTACTTCCTCTATATTGCATTGTATCATTTTCATCACTTTCCATTAACAGCATATTTTTATAATCTTAAATTTCTACATATTTCATATCCTATGATTGTATTATTCCTTAGCATACACTATTAAAAACTAATAGTGGTATAAAATCTATGGTAGATAAATATAGGAATAGGGAGAGTCACCAGAGAACACCATTAACAATATAGGTCTAAACTATACTACGTCTTTGCAAACTAGATCTGTCATTGTGTGTCATTGCATGCAAACATTGTTGCAAGAAATTTATAAATAGGAAAGTCACAATATAGATTATGAGGAGAAGCAAATTTCAATTCTATAAATTTTGAGATTGCATTTGGCTAGATTCTTTTCATAGAGTTGTAGAAAAACTTGTGAAGACTAAGACTCAACATTCATTCCACTAGATTGACAAATTAACTAGTGAAGATTCATAATTGAAAATATTTACAATCCTTTTACTAATATATTGTTTCAAAAAAATGAAACTAAATAAATCCCTATGGCAGACCTACACATTGCAAAAGAGAAGGCCACAAAAGCCTCATTGCAAAAAATAGGCCAAAGTAGTCTTATTGAAGAAGAAAATGGCACAACAATGTTATTGAAGAAAATACCATAGAAGCCTTGAACCTAAAGAAGACTCCAAAAAAAATTCCATGAGAAATAGAAGAAATAATATTGGTGGTATCTATTGAATACTATGAATTGAACATTAGCTAGAGTCTTTCCACAAGATATGAAGACTAGGACATAGCACAAAACTCGTACCTCTAGTTTCAATAATAACTAGTGAAGTTGAAAATGTCTAAGAAAATATATCACTGGAAATAATAGTTTGAAGATATATTCTAGAAGAAGCTAAAGAATACCCATAGAATGTCTCATTGAAGAACTTCCAATATTGGAAGATTGAAGAAGGACTAGCAATGTCCTAACCTCATTTCAAAAATAGTAAACTTCAGAGATCTAAGAAGAAGATCTTGTTGCTGACACTTCCATAGTAGAAGGTTTAAGGAAATGTCTCATTGATAAGACCAAAGAAATTTCAATATTGAATACCTTAGGGAGGTCTCAAGGATAAACAAGGAAAAGGCTTGGAAAGCCTTATTGTAGAATTAATTGAAGCTAAAAAAGAAGTTCCTAGAAGAACTCATTGGATAAATTCAATACAAATATAGTGAAATATTTGGGACAATTATCACCATCCAACAACAATCCCAAAAGAAAAATAAATTGGCAATGAGTGCCAAATCTTGAAGAAGAATATTGAAGACCTCAAGACCTTCAGATTCTTGAGAAGAAATTTCTATTGAAGAAGATATCAGATAGAAGAAACCTACCAAATCCATGAATATTTGGAGATTTTTCTTCATATCTAAATAAGACACATTTAAAAAATATATATTTGTTGTATTTATAACAAAATACTAAAATTATTCTAGAAGGACAACATTTCAGTGAATAGATTGGCTAGTAGAGAACAACAATCATAATAGCATTACGATCTACAAGACTTTGGAGTACCAAGACAGATGCTGAAGGAGAAGCTAAAATAATCTACTACAATTTCATAACAACATACTAGAATCATTCATAGATGCAAGCAACCACCACTCTAGACAAGAGATTTTGTGAATCAATTCATCAAGATATTCATCATCAAAGGTAAAAAAACTTAGGTGAAAAAAGGTTCATTACTTAAACACTTAATCCTGATTACTACTTAACTTCATTTAAGCACCTTATTAGAATTTAAAAAGTTGCAAAATTAGAATATTGTATTTTAAGTCCTTAAAATTGTAGAAGATAGCTTCTATTAAGATTCATTACACACACATTAATAATAGTTAGATACATTCTTTCTATTATCTAATTATTGAGAAAAGGACTACATTAAGAACAAACTAGTGATCATTAAGTGCATTTGAAACTAATTTGATAGGTTGTTCACATGATAAATAAGGTGAGATTATTGTTATATTTAATGTGCTTTAAGTTTAAAGTACTATTGATTCATTACACTATACTAGCTTTTCATTAACTAGTTCCTCTTAGAGGGTTATTTTGTGCTATTGATTGCTAAGATAAAGGGCACACAAACTAGCACATTATCAAGTGTCTAGAGACACTATTTTGTGCACAAAAACTTGCAGCATTTTATGGCCAAAATAAGACATCAAAGAGTGGAGAAGAAATCCACCATTAAAATCCTTGAAGGAAGCTTAAAAATCAAGACATAGTGAGTCTCATATTCAAGGAACATATAAGGGTTTCATTTAAAAGTAAGTACAAAAAATTGTACTTCAAAAGGAGCATATTATGTGCATATTATTAGCTATTCAAGGAGTAGCCTCATCAAAATCAAAAGGTGTTTCAAAAAAGGGTGACATTCGATCAATCATATTGGTGCAAATATAACCATTACAAGCACCATATATCATATTATAGGGAAAGCTTTGCCATCATCCCAATAGGTATAAGGGTAGTATTAAAGCAAGATAAGAGAGCCACTAAAGAGCTCATATTTCTCAAGATTCAAGGGTTCCTAAAGATACCATTATTCCATGTCAAATAAAGCACCCAAAATCAAATATCCACCTACAATATTACATCCAATACAAGAAGGCTATAGTCTATGACTATCTACATGGACAAATTATAGCATTAAGGTCTAAATTTTGAGGTGCTTATCTATATAAACTAGCATCAAGACATACATATATTTACGTGGATAGAACAAACATCATAAGTTGAGTGCAATGAGCCATCACAAAATTGTTATATACATCAAATAAGTAGAACTCAACTGGCACATTGGAAGCATAATAGAACAAGTAAAAAGGTGCTATACCCAAAGCTATAGCTTGAAGAAGAAAATCCACTAAGGAGAAGCACTCAGACCACCATTTGGGGTATTTGAAAAAATATCTACATGAAAATACCACGAGTACCACTTAGCACAAATATTCTAAGCACCATCTCAATCTTGAATGCTCAAGGAATAATCTAGTGCCTACATTGTGGAGTTACAAAATATTTAGTGAGGTTACTTATCTAATTTATCATCACACAAAGATACAAACATTGAGGTAATATCAATATCTATCTTCATTGTAACTCCTAGGACACTTGTCCAATGTCAAGATATATCTATTCTATTTAAGGCATCAAATATCAAGGAGAACAACATGTTCATAGAAATTAATAGAGCGCAATGTGTAATAGGATATAAGAGTATTAAAATATCATGGTCATGGAGAGTCAAAGCAACATATATTGAGGTATTCAATATCTAGAATTGCAGTCAGAGTCTACCACCATTATCCAAAATAGTGACAACATCCACTAATTTAAGTTAAGCATTAAAGCCTTTTATCATCACAAATGTCCATACGGTAAATAACACAATACCATATAGTGAAGAACATAGCACCCATATTATTGGAGAACATAACTCTCACAATATCCATACATAGAAGAATAAAATGCTCATACGATTGGAGAACACAAAGTCCATACATTGAAGATCATAGTGCCCCTACTTTGAAGACAACAATACCCATTTGCAACATTATAAACGTAAGTATTTATCATAATTAAATTTAATTTCATTAAGGAGTTATAAGGGGTATATTATAAGTAATCCTACAAAACCTAATTTTAAGAAGGTATTATCAAAATTAGTTCACATATTTTAGCCAGGGATATATAAGGAATTATACAAAACCTAAAAGGAAAAAGAAAAAAGGTTTTACATATAGAGAATTGGTATGAGCACAAAACTATTTCTCCTTACATAATATCAACTACTTAAGGGTCCAAATTACTTCTCATGGAAAAACAAAGTGATATATATCCTGACATTTGAAAATATTTGGGACATTGTCAAAGGAGCAAAAACTGAACCAACTCAGGGAGAAATTGAGATTCAAAAAATATGAAGAAAGTGAGGCTAAGGAACTTATGATAATAACATTTTTCATCATAAATGAAATACAATCCTACACTGGCTCAACAGGAACATCTAAGATGCATGGAAAATATTAGAGAAAATATTTGAATGGAAAAACAAAGCCACTATCCTAAACTTTCAAAATCAACTGCATTCCTTGAAAATAAACAATGGTGAAAGCATAGAAAAATATCTAAGAAAGATAGCAGATATTATAGGGAAATTATTAACTCTAGGAGAAAATATTGAAGATAAATTCTTTGTTCAAGTAACCTTGAGAGCACTTCCAAATAACTACAAGCATCTAGTTACATTGTTATAGGTTCTAAGCAAAGATACAAATTTTGATGAAATAATAAATATTCTTCAAGAATACAAGATAGAAAATACTGTGAAATATGAAATGACTAACAATGCAGTGGTCCTAAAAGATAATCCATAGGGAAACACTGCTTCATCATCAAAAGGGTGGAGACCATGGAATAACATATATTGTTAGATATGTAGGAGAAAAGGGTATAACACCAGCTACTGTAGATTCAATCCAAGAAATCCAAATCAAGAAAATCATATGAACTATGGAATCCAAAAAATAGGACATTCCAACAAAGGAAATATTAAAATATTTCTTGATAACAATAATCCCAACATCAGAACTATTATCCATAACTAGAAAATCGAAAAGCAAATAAAAAAGAACATCTAGCTTAGAAGACTGAATAAATTGAAGAAAAAGAAGATATGATAGATGATCAAGGATTCAAAGCTCGTACAACAAGGGTAAAATAGTATGAAGACACTAACTACTTGATTGAATAGGATATAGAAAATAGAGAAGAAGATCCATATTGAATACTAAAGTATTCAATACCCAAAAAATATAATATATAGGGGTGTTAGAGTATATTACATCGTTTGGGTCATGTAAATGTACCACACTTGGTACATAACTATAGTAGTAGATTACTTTATGGGATAGTTAGTTGCTTCAAGAAATATAATAAATGCCCAAGTGACTATGTACAAGTTGTAAATATGCAAGGTGTTCCCTTGTCCAACTTGGTAGAGTTTTGGTCAATCAATCAATATTTCTATATAAAGGATCTCATAGTGAGTGATTATATGTCATTTTAGGTAGTAGTAGGTTTATTGTGTGCATCACCATATAGATTGGTGATGAGATACATTGTAGTTCTTTAGTATCTATTATAGAGTGTTTACTTCCTCCATATTGTATTGTATCATTTTTGTCACTTTTCATTAATAGCATATTTGTAGCATATTACATTTCTACATATTTCATATCCTATGATTGTATTCTCCCTTGGAATACACTATCAAAAGCTAACACTGATCGAGTGCAATTCTTTTATTCACCACAATATCCTTAGTTGGGCCAAATATTTGAGCCTTCCCCTATCCCCAGTGAAGGATGATACTTTTGGCCTCTCCTAGGCTTGGAATATTCGAAATACTTAGTCAAGAGGGGTCTCTGAGACAAATCGAGCATGCATTCTAAACCAACAAAAGTATACGCTAAAGGAATCACATGTAAGAGAAAGCACACATTAGATTATGTGCTTAAAGAAAAATTTATATTATAGAATAAGTTGTTAGAGTAGCAAAGGAACAATATAAACACAAATAAAAAGGCAAACTAGTTTATTGCATCAAGGTAGACCAACAACAAAGGAAGAGGTAAACCAATTGCTTGAATCAAGGTGAACTAGTCATAAAGTTGAAGGAAAACTAGTCACCTAAATCAAGAAAGAATAGTGATTAAAAAAGAGGTGAACCAGTCACATGAATCAATATAGATCAAGTCTCCTATGGAAGAGGCCACCCAGGGTAAGTCAACACTAGGAACATGAGGTAGATCGCATTAGTAGAAGTAAACTAGAGTTACCTAAAATAAAGGTAAACCAAAACCATCTATGACACAAACAACCAACCATGAGAATAATTAAAATGAAGGCACACTTTGAACCACCTGCAAAGTGATCAATTTAAATGAAAGAGAAGATGAGGTGAAGGCTCAAGGTGAAGCAAACCACATGTGATGTCATCTACAAAATAAGTGAAAGGTGAAGCTAAGACAAAGAGGTGAACCAACTATGATACCAATGGTCAAATGAGCAAACAAAATAAGGAAGATAAACATTACTTTACATGCAAATGGTAGTTGATTGTATTAGTATAAATGAGTATTTGACATTACCTTAGTATTGAATGTGGAATTATCTTAGTTATAATCACACCAATGATCTTCAAGTAACTATCATAATGTTATATTCAACACTAAATATTTTGGAGGGAATAAATAAGGTTTCAATAATACTTAGTGCTATGGTTATAAGGAGATATAATGGTTACTTTAAGTTCATTTATTATTTGGTCTTTCAAATATTTAAAATAATAAAAAATAAAATAAGTAGAAGATATAAAGAGTTTATGGTATTTTAGTTTTTGGTATTTGGAGTGAATTTTTGAATTTTTAAAGGTTGATGGTTATTTACAAGTTTTAAAGTTTTTAGAAGATTTTAAAAACTTTAAAAACATTGAATTTTTAAAATTTGGATTTTTTGAAGTATTTAAATTTCAGAAATTTACAAATCCAATTAGGGAGTTAAAAGGTTTTCAACATCAAAGGATTGAAAAATTATTATTTGCAAATTTTATATTTGAGAAATTATTTGAATGGGAGTAATAAGGTTTTATACCTCAAAGGAACTAAATAATTGAATTGATTCATACTATGGAATTATTATAAATGGTAAACAAGTTAAAGTTTTATTTGCAAAATTGGTAGAATATCTTGATAAAAAGAAGAAAATAAAAAGATAACAAAATACACTTGAGAGCTGAAAATTAGATCTTTTGGCTACTAAATTTTAATTTTATAGTACATAAAAAATAGATTCTATCATAGAACCTATATCAACACAAAATGTCATAAATTACCTATTTTTACAATGTATTTATAAAGAAATTAAATAAAGTGTATCATTGGTTGTGCATAAATGGTTGTGTTATGTGTTCATAGAAAATATACCATTTCATTGATATAAAATATATGTTATATAAATATTGCAAATGCCCCTTGGGCTACAATAAGGGTATTCTAGAAAAGAATCTATTTTTCAATGAATAATACAAAAGCTTTCTCTAAGCACCTTAAAGGGAGGTGGGTTTATCGATTCTGCACCACCACTGGTTGAGTAGATTATTTAAACCTACACAACCCAAAAAAAATAGTTAATAACACATATGCGCCTATCTTGTTTAGACCTTGATTGATAAAATATAAAAGAAATAAAAATCTAATCTATTGCATGGTAACATAGCTAAAACAAACTAGAAATAGAGAAAAATGATCTTACTCACCTAAATCTCTAATTTTCTAGTTTACAGCTAACTCGAACAGGTTCTTGGAGGGAAAATTATATATCCATGTGGTTGGCTTTGTATTGGTTAGATAGAAATTTCCTTTGAAGAGGATTTTTTTTTGGTTATCAAAATGCTCATGTCTAAGTTTGATAGTTGTCTAAATCCACACCTACAAGCAATTTACAAAACAAAAATGGGAAACAAGTGGCATACAAGAGAATCCATGGGAATTAGCACCAAATAGGATTTAAATGCAATGAAATCTAGAGTGATTTTTGTAGTCTTGGTAATGAAATGTGTGATTCATGAAAATAAATGAAATGGCCTTCTATCTATAGAATTTGGCAAAGGTTAGGGGGCTAAGGTGTCCAATGAGGTGGCCTATGAGGTGAAAGGGTGCACCATACCTCATCAATGTCCTTGGGTTGAGAAATATCCTTATACACTCACATGCATTAAATGGGCATCGATGCACCATACGTCATAAATTCATAGGATGAAAAAAAATTGTCACCATTATTATGGCATGTGGATGCAAAGTCATCCATGTCATAAATGCATTGAATGGGTAAAGTATTCATGGAAAGTAAGGTTTTTAATGTGCATGGGGATGTGGAGAGTAGGGAGTAGAGTAGGATATGGTGAGGTGTAGGTTAAACTTAGATTAGATAGGTGGTCACATTGTGACTAGGGGCTAAGCGTAGGAGGGGTCTTAGGTGGAAAAGGGGCTTAAATGAATGAAGAGTGTTTTTAGGAAAATTAATTAGATTTTTTAAGGATTTTATAAATTAACTAGCCATTACCACTACACAAGTGATAATGTGATAGTTTTATATTCCTACATTTACCCATTTTTGTACTATAGTGTCTATAAACATAATTTAGTGTACAAATATATGACACCGGATGGGTGGCTAACTATGAGAAGGATGAGTTGATGATGGATGATCAAGGCTGACCATAGATTTTAGCATACCATAATGACTATTGAGGAAGGATATACAAGACTGTATCAAATCATGAATAATGTAAGATACCCCAATTATCAAAGGGGTGAATATCCTTGAAAGTTTACCTTTGATAAGTTGTTGAGATTGATTTATTGAGTAGTATAACTAGCCATAGGTAGGTATCCTCATGATTCTTCAATTTATTGTAAGTGGTCTTAACTTGCCACCTCAATGAATGAAATTCATGAGTAACCATAAAAACATTGGTAATGAATATACCAAATTTGTTTTGGATTATATTTTAAGTGAGAAGATAATTTTTTATTTTTGTCCCAAAAAATAAGGTCTTGTGATAGTCTTAGGCAAAGTTCTTTGAAAAACATGATTCCAAGATCAAGTGTTTTGACATTGATCATGTGCAAGGTAACATTGATGGGTAATATCTACATCCTCAAGCACTGAGTGAATGAGTGGATAAATGAAACACAATATTGAAGTGCTTGAAAAAAAGTTGTTGTGCTATACAAGAGTGGAAGTGAATGAATACAATGATGAAACTTGAAATAACTTTAGTCAAAATATGGATCATACCAAACCATATGATCAACAAATATATACACCTATATGATTAAAATCTATACGGATCCATATGGTTGAGGTGCACTTATGTATAAAATCATGATCACAAGGCAAAGCGGTCATTTTTACCTCATGATTTGGAGAAATTGAGAGAAGAGTGATGGGTGAGGAGAATAAATTTATATGAAGCATTTCCAGATTGGAAATGCAAAAGCATGATATGATATAGAGCACTAGAAGAGTTAGCTATGGGGCGAGTGAAGTCATGGTTAGTTTATTATGGCTCCATTTTGTTTATGTTTATATTTTTTTAATACAATAAATCCTAGTGCCCAATTTATAGAAAAATGAAATTGTAGAAGAATAGGATAGCTTAGGTTGAAATTTTGGATGTAGTATGTGTGGGATATGCATGCAAGACTATTTTTACTTGCCTTTATTTTTTTTTATTTTTTTGGCATGGTTTTCAATATGAGTGTGTGCATGTGCAATGTTTGTGATATTGTTTTGGCATTTTTGATGCTCTTTTACAAATATTTTTATGGATTTTGTTTGGTTTTGGGTAAATGGGTATCCAAAAATACCCTCGATTTGTTGAATGTATGGGTATATATGTT
The DNA here is from genome assembly GCA_028583015.1 of Wollemia nobilis. Lineage (NCBI taxonomy): Eukaryota > Viridiplantae > Streptophyta > Pinopsida > Araucariales > Araucariaceae > Wollemia > Wollemia nobilis. Next base: position 9,926,544 of record JAQPPZ010017095.1, read on the forward strand.
CACAAAAATCATAGATATTCGTACGATTATTATTATTTTTTTTGTTTAGAGGACTAGTGTGCTTTGGGGAAGGGTGATTATGAAAAGTGGAAAATATTTATAGGTGAAGATGCTATGACCATGCCATAAATTAAGGCCATTTGTTGATAGGATTAAGTATGTTTAAAGGGAAGAGGAATGAGAGTGGTTTAGGGTTATAGGATTTTATGGGGTCACTTATATGGCTATAGTGCATTGCAACCATGCATACTTGTCAGCATTATATGAGTGATGGATCTAGATAGAAACACCTTTCATTTCTTGATATGGGAAATGACTATCATGCTTAAGGATGTCTATAGGATATATGATATTTTAGTGGAGTGTTGCACAATTATAGTTGTGGGTTCCCCACAAACAGTAATTGCGATGGAGAGGGTTTTTTGAGCTGGTTGGCATGCGATGAATACTAGGAGCAATGGGGCACTATATGAGCACTACTATGAGGAAGTGTAGATATGGAAAATTGACCCACCTAAGTGAATAAATATTCCCATAACCCATGATATGGCCCTCAAACTTGTCAAAACACAAATTTTGGTCTCTCTTCCCCTCATTTCTCCCTTTTTTTTATAGTTTTTCAAAAATTGTGGTTGCCCCTTATGGGGTGTGATATCTGTAAGTTAGTTTTTTATCTTAGAAAACCCAATTTTTGAGTTGACCTTAAATATGTGGGCCCTCCATTAGGTTTGAATTTTTGTTTTCCCATCCTTTTTCCCTCCAAACCTCTTATAAATAGATGTTTTGGATCATAATTTTCCCTAGATGTTTGCCAAGTTATAGGAAATTTTTAAGTGCTAAGTGATTAAAATCATGTCTTTTGGTGTTCTATTACTGCTCTATTGTTGGTTTGTTGTTCTGGGTAGATAAGTGTTGGAGCCTTGAGGATTCTACCGTTTTATGGAGGTCTTCATCCTTTTTTCTATTCTTTCACTACCACCAGGTTCCTTCATGAATTTTATCATACTTAGATCATTAATTATGCATTTTATATCTCATTTCGTATCAATTTTTCATACTTGCAGTTCTAATACAAAATCATGTGTCATCCATAGAGGACATAATTTTAATAGTATATAAATTTATGGGCGATCCTTATGAGGCATAATTTGGGTTAATCAGGTTTAGGGTAAAGGTTTCACTTCCAAACCCTCAATCTATGTCTGCATGCTTCAAATAGGTCATAATACTATTGTATATTTGATTGTTCATTTTCAAAAATGTCAAAAATAACTTTTATTTTCAAATGGTTAGCTAAAATAACCAAGGGATATTGATTTTTATGCCTCCAAGCTAAGTCATACACTGGCCTAAGTAGGCCCCCAAATATTTATCATATTTTCCATGATTTTGTGAATTTATTTTGCAAGTTTGAAGTTGTTTGGATACTCTTGATGGAAGTTAAAAGCTAGGATCAACCATCAGATTAGATAAGTGCCCTAAATAAATTTCTTATTTTTTCTATTATTTTCTTTTTATCCATATCTATTCAAAACCTAGATCATAAATAAAAGGGAAAATATTTGGTTATAGTTCTAGGCATTTGAAAGCGAAGAAACATACAATTTGCATTCTATTGTTAATTATATTTGTGTATTATCTTCAGCCCTTTCTAAAAATAAAAAGGGTTTATATTATTACAAGTTAGAATTTATTAATCATTGAAAATCAACAATCATTCTAGGGTTAGTCCTTGTTTTCCTACATTTCTATTTGCTTGCATTGTTATTTCATTTTCATAGGTTAGATTTTAAAAAATCTAAACATAGGTTTTTGCTTAATATGCACATCAAACATATCCATCCTGGACTTGGAGTGAGTCCTTAAAATATTCCTAGTGAACCCTTCTCTCCCCAATATCCCAAGTGTAGAGAATATAACACACCCTCGTGGTCACCTTGACTATTAGTGGATCAAGCTGAGAATCATATGCAACAAGGTAGTTTCCCCCTCTACATCTTTGGTGCACCCAACATGAACAAATATCTTAGTGGCCAAGATAATAAGCCTCTTCCTTTTGTTTTTATTTTGAAAAATTTAATAAATACCACTAATTAAGTTTGGCTTGAACTAATATACATTAAAAACATCTTTAAAATATTTTGTATGTTTTTGCTAGTTTGTAGATTCTCCTTTTCTCCTCTATCCTTTATCTTTCTCCTAATGGTTCCCAACCTTATAAGTAAGTGAAATATTTTAGAATTTAATAAAATTCTTGAAGAAGATGATCAGATTGAGAGGAAGAACCCTATTATGTATGAGGAATAATAGGTAGAAACTAGTATTGACATTAATTTTCTTAAGGGGTCTAATGGAGATCTCACCTTTAAATCATATGATCATATCTAGAATTTCATGAAATATCATAAGGATGATTTGGTTAAACCTATGGCAAATGAATCCTAACTCCAAGAGTTTGGGAAATATCATCCTCCAACCATTTCTCCTTGAAATTTTTACACCAATCTATTATTTAAATCTTTGCATCATATTAATTCTTTTCATAAACCAACATATTGTTAGAGTATATTACATTATTTGGGTCATATAAATGTACCACCTTTTGTACATAAATAGAGTAGGATATTACTTTAGGGGGTAGTTAGCAAGTTACTTCAAGTAATGTAATAAATGCACAGGTGTATGTGTGCATGTTAGGAAGAGTATTGGCCAATAAATCCATATTTCTATATAAAGGGACTCATAGTGAGTGTTCACATATAGTTGTAGGTAGTAGTAGAAATACTCTACAAGATCACCATATAGATTGGTGATGGATATAATTTATTTCTTATCATCTATTCTGGAGTGTTCATTCCCTTCATATAGCATTGTATCATTTTTGTTGCTTACTATTTATAGTATATTTTAGCATCTTACATTTTTACATATTCTATATCTTGTGATTGCATCAAGGTTATGCATAAGGGGTTGGTCTCAAAATGTACTTGTAAAAAAATGGTGAATCCTGAGCAAATCAAATCAATCATATTCACACCAAAATTTGGGGTATTTCAAACCCTAAAAATTAAGGTCATATTTAGGGTAAATTTAGACCTAATAAATAACCTTAAAACTTCATAAAAACACCATCATTAGATCAGCCTTGAAAAGAGGTTTCCAATGAGTACACATATACATATTTTTAGAAATATATTGTGGTGAGTTGACCCTAAGAAAAACTTGGTTCCAAATATTTCATGTGAATGGGTCAACATCGAGGGTCCTCATATTCACCAATTTCCAATTTTGGAAATCCTAATATTCACCCAATTTGTGAATATTCATCACTATGCATAACCCTAGAATGTATTCTTCCTTGGATCATAGCATCAAAATCTAGGTGTGGTATCAAGGTCACGATAGATTAATAGGAATATGGAGAGTCATAAGAAAGCATCATTGCTACTGTAGGTCAAAAAATTGTATTTTTGCAAATCGAATTAGACATTGTGTGTTGTTGCATTCAAATGCAATTGTAAGGGATTTTTGGATAAGAAGAGTCACAATAGGTTACTAGAAATAGGAAAGTAATAGGAAATATTTATAGGAGAAGCTAATATCAGTTCTAAAAAATTTGAGATTGCATTTGGATAGAGTATTTCCATAGATTTGCATAAAAACTCATGCAGACTAGGACTCAACACTATATTCCACTAGATTGACAAATCAACTAGTGAATATTAATTATTAACAAGATATAGAATCAACTTATGAATATCTTATTGCAAAAAAAGGAAACTAAAGGAAGCCCTATTGCAAACCCACACATTGTTAAAAAAATACCACAAAAGTCTTATTGCTGAAGAAAAAGCCACAAGGGCCTTATTGTTGAAGATAAAGTCATAGAAGCCTTATTTAATTAAAGACCACAAAAGACTTATTGTAGAAGATAAGGCCATAACATACTTATTTAAGAAAATACCATAAAAGCATTGAACCTGAATAATACTTTAGAGAAGAGTTCGTGAAATATAGGATATTGGTGATATCCTTTTCTAATTGATGACTTCCTCTAGAAGAAGATGAAGAGACCCATAAAATATCTCATTGAAAGAACTTTCATTCTTATAATATTGAATAAGGAATAGCAAGGTCCTATAACTGATGTCAAAATAAGTAAACTTTAGAGATCCACTAGAAATATATCATTGCCAACACTTCCAAAGCTAAAGGTTGCAGAAAGGGTCTAATAAAGAAGACCAAAAAATTTGTAATATTGAAGACCTTGGAGAGGTCTCAAGGAAAAGGTTTAGAGAGCCTCATTTCAAAAATTGGAAAATCCATCAAATAAGTTCCTAGGATAAATTCACTACAAAATATAGTGAAATATTTGGGACAATTATTGCCATCCAACAACAAGTCCAAAAGAGAACTTTAATTCCTTTTGAGGGGAGCTCTGGCGATTTGGCGGGAATTCTTCTGAACTGTCGGAGGCCGAAGCTCTAGGGTTCTGGCAAGCGGCTTCTACCTGGGTCTCTGTCGGTTTGACATCGTTCCCCTCTGAAGGCTCGTCCGTTACCCCGGGAGGGCCCTATGGGGTCTCCTCCAGGTTCTCTAGACGGGAAGAAGAGCTCTTATGCCGAGATTATAAAAGAAAATTTTGTGTCTTCTTCTGATGAATCCCAGCGGGGTGCTTACCAAGCGCTTCTCAAGAATGCTGGCAAGGGTTCTTCTACAAACAGATTTAATGGATGCCTCTCGCAATCTGCTTCCAGACCTAAGATATTCATAGAACCAAAGATGGTTGAGGATACGATCACCTACCGTGCTAACCATGACTTGATCTGCAAATTCATGGGTATCCGACCCACTCTGCACTTTCTGCACACCTGGGTTAGACAGAACTGGGAACCTATCGGTGAGTACTACTTATGGCTTATAAGCAACGGGTATTTCATTATTAGTTTCTCTTCTTTAGTAGATAGAAACAAAGCATTTGAATCAGAGAAGAGGACCCATGTCCTAACAGGGTTATTTTTCTAACCATGGAGAGTGGGTTTTGATCCTCGCATTGAGCCCACGGCTGTTCCAGTGTGGATCCGACTGTACGCTCTCCCGATGGAGTTTTGGGGCGAGCAGATTCTTGAGATGATTGGTAACTCTCTAGGTAGATTTTTGGGAGTTTCCAAAGATACCATAGAGGGAAACACTACTATCTTTGCTAGAATCTATGTTGAAATGGATATCAACCAGCCACTACCAGCTGAGGTGGAACTGGAGTTAGCAGGACAATCCTGGATACAGAAGTTAGACTACGAAGCCCTACCTTTTAGATGTAGGGTCTGCCATAAGCATGGCCATTTAGCTAGGTTCTGTTTGAATACCTTGAGAACAAAAGAGGAGGCCCCGCTAGGAATCTCAAATCGACCCAGAGAGGGTAAGTTCACCTCGGTCAAAGAATCACAAAACACCCCCCAAGGTTCTGAAGCCCAGAAAGATGGCTTTGAACAACAGAAACGAAGGAGAAACAAAAAGAGAAATGGAAAGTACCAAGCGCCACTCAAGCCAACCAACCGGTATGAAATCTTTAAATCCCTGGTGGATCAGGAAGACCAAGTCATGGAAGGAGTGGATGGGAACACTGAGGATATTAACATCCACTCTCATGCTTCTCCCTCTTCAACTCCTGCCCGAGAGCAGGTGTTTGAACCCTCTGAGATTTTACAGCCAGAGAACCCAGGGGCATTGGTAATCCACTCCTCAGCACAGCCAGTTATTAAGGATGTCATCATGGGAAGTGCAGAAAAGAATAGAGAAAGGCCAGCCCTGGGGATTACCCAGGTGGAAAAATGGTCCAAGAATAACAATTCTCAAGGTGCAGGCAGGAATTCTAATAAGGACCTAATAGCATCACAAGGAGACAAGTTGGTCACTGATGGATCAGTGAGAACAATTGACTCTTATTGCTCTCAAGGTTTCCAATGATTATTCAATCTTGGAATGTTAGGGGTTTAAACAGCAGAACCCATCAATATGTTGTTCAAAGACTCATAGGGAAGGGTAAAACAGACTTTTTGCTCATCCAGGAGACAAAAATGTCTTTAGATCTTATGTGTAGAACAGTTAGTAAAATATGGAGGGGAGCTGGATATATGGATGTGGCAGCTCAAGGTGCCTCAGGAGGAATTGTTACTTTTTGGAACCCCCTGGAATGGTCTGCTTTAGAACATATAGCTTGGAGGGGTGTTCTCACATCTCTTTTTAGGAATAATGTCACAGCTGAGCAAGTTTTAATTACAAATTTTTATGGGGCTCAAAGCCATGATGGCCAGAGGATTCAATGGAAAGCAGTTCACAACATGAGGTCCTCAAGACAAGCTTTTGACTAGATCATTGCTAGAGATTTTAATGCCAAATTATCTGCTTGGGATCAGGAAGGTGGTTCCCCTGTTCTGGACCTAGGGGACCAGCTTCTGATTGCCCAGGTTCAGGCTTTTCACTTAGTTGATGTCCAAGGTCCTGGAAATTTTTTCACTTGGACTAACAAACGGAGGGAACCACACTGTTGTAAGCTAAAGTTGGATCGCTTTCTGGTCTCAGAGGAGGCTTTTGTTAAGTGGAATGTGCAATTACAAATTTTGGACGGTCCTATTTTCGATCACTCTCCCATCATGCTGAAGGGTGGGACTCTGACAGGGTAGTTCCACAAACCGTTTAGATTTGAGAATTTCTGGCTTTAGAAGGAGGACCTTCATGAGGTAATTCCACAATGGTGGGAAGAAGGTCATCCACCTTTTGGGACAACAATGTTTAAATTTCACCTTCTTTTTGTCAAATTTAAATTGAAATAGTGGAGGCACGCTAATAAATCGAATTTCCAGCTGCAAAGAGTCCCCTTGTTGGCCCGCTGGGAGGAGGTGCAGAAACAATTCAGGGAAGGTTTAATTTCTGAACAGCTTAAAACTGAAGATGATGCGCGCAAAGCTATTGAGGACATTGATAACCAAGAGGAAATTTACTGGAAGCAGCGGGCTAGAAATTCTTGGCTATTGGAAGGAGATAGAAATACAAAAAAAATTCATCGCTCAGCAAGTGCTAGAAGACAGATAAATAATATGGTGTTTTTAAATATGAGAATGGTCACTCCTTTGATACTCTTCTAGGCATGCACTCCCACTCAGTGGATTACCTCTCCAAGATTTTTGCAGAAAATAGGGACCAAGATGTTGGGGCTCAAAATGAAGTTCTTGATGTTATTCCCCCTATTATCACTCCAACAAAAAATCAGGCTCTCCTCAGACCTATTGACCATGATGAATTGAAGTCTGTGGTCTTTGGAATCAGCACAGGCAAATCTCCCGGTCCATATGGTTTTCCTATTGAGTTTTTTTAGGCCTTTTGGGATACCTTGGAGGAAGATGTTTCGACTGTTATTGAGGAGTCCAGATCTAATAAGAGAATGCTCAAGGCTCTAAATCATACCTTTATCACATTAATTCCAAAGGGGGAGGAAGGAGTTCATATCTCTGACTTCAGACCTATTGCTTTATGTAATGTGATTTATAAAATTATCACAAAAATTATAGCTGAACGTCTAAAACCTCTCCTTCATAACATCATTTCCTTAGAATAGGGGGGATTTGTAGAGGGTAGACATATCTTGGATGGAGTGGTTCTTGCTCAGGAGGCTATTCATTCAATGCAAAACTTTGGTAACAAAGGAATGTTCATCAAACTGGATATGTCTAAGGCTTACGATCGAGTGGAGTGGGGTTTCCTGTCAAGGATGTTGGCTGCCTTTGGCTTTTCCCAGGAATGGATAGACTGGGTTATGAGCTATGTTTCCACACCTTCTTATTCGGTTCTCATCAAGGGTATTCCCTCGCCTCCCTTTGGAGCCTCTTGTGGTCTCTGACAAGGGGACCCTTGCTCGCCCTATCTATTCCTTATCTTAGCTGAAGGATTAGGTCGACTCTTCTTGAGAAGAAGACTTCAAGGCCTGATAACAGGTATTAAGGTCGATGATGAAGTCTTGACTCATTTACAATTTGTGGATGATACTGGCTTGGTTGGAGTGGCTAGTCTCAGGGAAGCCAGGGGAATCAGAGACTCTCTTTATGTTTACCTTAGGGCCTCCAATCAAGTTATCAATGACAAAAAATCTAAAGTGGTCTTTTTCAACCTTGACCAACGACTGCAGGACAAAATTATAGAGATTTTGGGCTTCACTAGATCATCTCTTCCTATAGTCTACTTGGGGGTTCCTTTGCACTTCAAGAAATTGAAAAATGATATTTGGAAAGATCTTTTGGATGGCATCAAATATAGAATGAACCATTGGTCTCACAAATGGTTAAGATACGGTGGCCATTTAACTTTCTTATAGTCAGTAATTCAGGCCATGCCTATCTATAAATTTTCAGTCTTGGCTGCTCCTCTTTCTATTTGGAAAAAGTTGGACAAAATGGCTAGGCGATTCTTATGGGAAGGAGCAAAAGGTGGGAGGAAATGGGCCTTGGTTGGCTGGGATAAAGTTACTCAGCCCAAAGAAAAAGGAGGGCTGGGTTTGAGAAGCTCTAAACTCAACAACAAAGCCCTAGCAGGTAAATTGTATTGGAGATGGATCTCCCAGCCATCATATTTATTTAGTAGAATCTTGACCAGCAAATATTTGGGTAAAGTCCACCCCTTTGAAGTTAGTCGTTTCCCTCTGGATGGTAATGGTTCCCTAGTTTGGCAAGCTATCAAGTTGGGCTCTCAAGTAATTAAAGATCAATTGTTCTGGAAAGTGGGAAGAGGGGAGAAAGCACGTTTCTAGACTGACTCATGGGACCAGTTTCCACCCATCATTGTGGATTATCCTGAACTGCTTCCAATTAAAACTGCCATAGAATCCAAGGTCTGGGTCACTATTGAGAACTATTTCACCACTAGTCAATTGGGTGAGTATAAATTCAAGAAATTTAAGCGACTTGAGGAGTGGCCTGTCACTATCCCTCCGGAGCTGGCAACCACTCTGACCAACATCTTGACTGCAATATTTCTCACGGGCAGATATGAAGAAGACGAGTTAGCTTGGGGCCATGGGAATCTTGGAATTTATACTGTGAAGGCTGGTTATGATCAGATTCTCCTAGAGCCTCCCCCGCATTTATTTTTGATTCATGACTGGAAGAAAATATGGCATTCCAAGTGCTGGCCGAAAGTGAACTTCTTTGTCTGGCAGTTTATGCATAATGGCATCCTCACCTATGATAACCTCAGAAGTAGAGGAATTATTGGACCTTCTCAGTGTATTTTGTGTCTTAAGCATGAAGATACTGCTGACCATTTGATGTTCGAGTGTTCTTTCACAGGTCAGATCTGGAATCGATGGTTCTCTCATTTTAAATTCTAGGGTAATGGTGCTCTGACTCGGAATAATATCTGGAAAAGATGGAAGAAAGCTAGATTTAAATCAAAATCCCTTCGATTGGGGTGGGAGCTTGGTCTATTCTTCATCTGGTGGCAAGTGTGGCTGGAAAGAAATGCTCGAATATTTAGAGAGACCTTCTCCTCCCTTGATGGAATTTGGTAGGTTATCTGGAGCAAAGTCACTGAGACGGTTGCCTTACATGCTGAAGAAGATATTCTGGTTGAGCTGGGTACATAGGAAGAGAGATTTGTTGCTCAAGTTAGAGAAAACATGGGTAGTTGGAAACCCTCTCGGGTTGGCTGGATTAAAATTAACACGGACGGAGCTACAAAGGGAAATCCGAGAAATGCTGGAATCGGTGCTGTGTGTCGTGATCATACTGGAACTGTTCTTTATTGGGAACTGCAGGGCCGAGCCACCAATAATGAAGCCAAAGCTTTTGCCATCAAAGTTGCTTCTTTCTGGGCTGTCACTCAGGGATACAGAAAGATAATCCTTGAGACTGATTCTCAAATTTTGGTTGGCGCTCTTGATTGTATGAGAAATTTTTCTTTGAAAGCATGGAAGATTCAGATCTTAGTCTCTCAAATCAAGGTCCTTTGGAGGGAATTAGAGGATGTGATCCCTATCCATGTGAATCGGGATTCAAATTTGGCAACCGATTTCCTTGCCAAGTTGGGTGTGGAAAAGGAGGTTGGAGTTCAACTGCACAGTAACATGCCTATGGAAGATGTCGTGATTAGACAAGGTCTTACAAAATTTTTGAGCAAATGAGAAATTGCTGTGTCAAGGGAGTTTTTCGTCGCGTTTTCGCGACCTGCTATGTTGTCGTGACCCTCAGTGGCAACCTATCACGATATCGCGATAGGTTTCGTCGCCATGACCTTTGGAGACTTCCTATCGTGATATCACAACATTTCAAGCTGTTGCGTTCTTTGGCTAGTTGTTGTCATGATTTCATGACCGATTGTGTGGTCGCGACTAACGGGTGGAAGATGTCTCTTTTTCGTGCCATGTTTTTTCGCTAGGACCATTGGCTCAAAGTTGCTACGTTTTCATGATGCTTTGGCTGCAAGGGCACCACGGAGGACAACAGTCATGATTTCATGACTTTTATGATGATTGGTCACTGAGTGGTCAACCTGTCGCATTTTCGCGACACTTGGGAGGTTTGGATGCAGAAGGGTCTTCTTGTCGCGATTTTGTGACACTTCTGGCGCAATGGTGGCAATTGGAAAATGCGTCGTGATATCATGATAATTCTGAGGACTGACTGCTTTGTGATGTTTCCATCACGATATCGCGACATCTTTCATGGTCGGGAGCTGCTAGACTTGGCCGTCGCGATTTTGCGACATGTCACGAAATCGTGACACTTTTGGTGCAAAGGTGGCAACTGGAAAATGCATCACGATATCATGACAATTCTGAGGAATGACTGCTTTGAGATGTTCCTATCGCGATATCACGACATCTTTCGTGGTCGGGGGCTGTTGGCTTTGGCTGTCACGATTTTGCGACATGTCACAAAATCGTGACATGTCACCAAATCGCGACACTTCTGGCGCAAATGTGGCAATTGGAAGATGCGTTGTGATATCACGACAATTCTATGGACTGACTGCTTTGTGATGGTTTCGGCGCGATATCGCGACATCTTTTATGGTCGGGGGCTGTTGGCTTTTGCCGTCGTGATTTCATGACATTTCGCGTTTTCGTGACATGTCATGATTTCACGACTGGTTGCGTGGTTGTGACCTCGGCCGGCTTGTCTGTCACGATATCGCGACATGTCGCAATATCGGGCCTTGTTTTTCTCTAGTGCTTAGTGTTGGTTTGTGCTGCCCTCTCACTCTTTGCTGAGGTCTTTTGTCTCTGGGTTCTTGGTAGGGATGTTTTTGCTCCCTCTTGTACTTGCTCTTTGTTTTAATTCAAGATTTTCAAAATTTAAAAAAAAAGAACAACAAGTCCAAAAGAATAAAAATTTGGTAAGGAGTGCCAAATCTTGAAGAATAATATTGAATACCTCAAGATATTCAAATTCTTGAGAAGAAATTATTATTTTAAGTTAGAGCTCGACAAGGATATTGAAGAACTCAGATAGAATATACCTTTCAAATCCAACAATATTTGTAAATTTTCCTTCATAGCTAAAGAAGGCATAGATAGAGATTTACTAGATTCAAAACAAAATACTTAAAGAATTCCTAAAGGATAATATTTTATTTAATACATTGACTGCTGGAGGGCATCAATCAAGATAGCTTTACTAGCTAGAAAAATTTTAAATTTCTAAGCCAAATCCTGAAGGAGAAGTTGGAAATCATATACTATAGAGCAGTAGACTAGAAGTATTCATAGTTGCAGACAACCACCATTCTAGACAAGAGACTTGGTGAATCAACTCATAAAGATATTAATCATTATAGGTAAGAAACTTAGGTGCAAAAAGGATTAATTACTTGAACACTTATTTAGATTACTACTTAACTTCATTGAGAACCTTATTAGAATTTGGAAGTTGTAAAATAGAAGGTTGCATTTTAAGTCCTCAATGAAAGTGCAGAAGATAGTTTTCGTTAAGGTTCATTACCTACACATTAATAGGATTTAGATACATTCTTCCTATTATATGATTATTGAAAAGAGGACCACATTAAGAAATTTGCAATGAATATTAGTGCATTAGAAACTACTTTTAGAACTTATTAATAGGAGTGATAAGGTGATATTACTAAAGTGTATTTATATTGGAAATATTATTGGTTCATTGCACTATACTTGTTATTCGTTAAACTAGTTAGTCTCAAAGAATTATTTTGTGTATTAATTGCTAAAATCAAGGGCACAAAATGTTATCTTTGTGAGCCTTAAACATAAAGGAAATTCATTCACTAGTATAGAAATAAACAGGAAATTATAAAACTATGATAATAGCAAAAACCAATGCATGAAAATATGATAGAGAACTTGATGCAATGCTCTAGAAATGCTCATATAGAAAGCTCATAAAAATTACAATGCTCATCTCATGGAGTTTGGAACTCCTGATAACAAAATGGAGCTACATTGTACCTATTGATACTCTCAATTATGCACTACTATTGCTTTCACACAATCACTCACAATTAGACCTTTATATATGAAGATAGGTTACTTTCCTCTCACTCAACCCTAAGACTCATGTACATGTGGACTATATGCATGTTTAATTCATTGTACATTCTAATAATTTATTCTATTACACTAATAAAGTAATAAATCCTAATATGATCCTAAACTAAATATGCATCCATGAGGGTACATTAGAAAATAACCAAATTATGTAATAGTCATATTTCCAACATCCCTCGGTATTACATTATTTGGTTTGAAAAATTTAGTTTTCAATATGGATCTATAATCTAGTATTGTAGTTTGTAGTCGCCTTCCTGTTCAAGTAAATAGTTAGTCTTCATAAGGGTCTATCCTTGTTGATAGAGCTTTAATTCCATGTTCATCTAAAGATTCTTCCATTTATTCAACTTCTTTAATCTTTTGGGCAATGTGTCCTTTATGATTTTCTCCCTGATATTTGAGCTGAGGATACTACTTTTGAGAAGGATATGTCCTTTGGAACTTTTATTTTTGAGGTTGATATGGATTTGGCTAAAATATCCTATTTTGTTGATTTCCATAGGATGTTTGATTTCCTTGACCTTGATTATTCGGATTGAATCTGTAGTAGTTAGTGCTATATCCTTTCATCCTGCATAACTAAAAATATCTATTATTCAAAGGTCTTCATCCTTTTGATGATGATGCTATATTTTCCTATGGATTATCTTTTTTCACCAAAGCATTTTTAGTCATCTCATCTTTAACTATGTTCTCTACCTCATACTCTTGGAGAACATTAACTAACTCATCAAAGGAAATATATTTACTTAATATTTGCAAGAACGTAACTAGATATTTTTAATTATATAGAAGTCCTATCATGGTCACTTGAACAATAAGTTTATCCTTTACTTGTTCTCCTAATGTTAACAAATTTCATTTCTAATAGTGTTGTTCATGTCATTGTTTACTAAATTACTTGAGGTAAATATTTCACTTAGTTTAAGCCCTCTTTTTTTTTGGATCTTGTAGTATTAACCTTTGTAGTAGTATTTCTTATAACTCCCTAGTAATGATACATGCAATAAATATGATTCACCTCTATCACTTGCAATCAATTATTTAGACATCTATTAGAAATGCAATATTCAATAATATGAATTCAATATTTAGTTGGATATGTCCTTCATAAATCAATATTCCAACTAGCAACTTGATGCAATTATAGGTTCTAAACTTCTAGAAATTCAATTTGAAGTAGGATTCATTATATCTCCCTAATTAGAAGTTTTAGAAATATTAATTTTTTGCAAACTAATTTTTATTTACTACTCCTTATATCTCCCTATGTTAATATTTTGCAACTATTCTTTAGAAGCAATAGAAATTATATAAATGCTTTTATTTTTACTCTACATCTTCTATATAATCAATATTATGTTCTAAATATATTTTCATCACCTTATAACTTCTACTAATATCTCTAGAATATGCAATAAGATTTGATATCAAACTAAAAATATAATAAATATTTATCACCTTTTTTTTTAATTCTTATTTTAAGTTAATGTTGGTACTGAATAAAAGGCACTAATTGTATTGATGAAATATGTTACAATATATAGGCATCAAGCCTATGAGTGAGATTTGACAAGTGTCATAATCTCCACTCCAAGTGTCATGTAGAAGACAAAGAACTCAAAGTGGATAACTCCAACTGCAAGGTATAAGACAAGTGTCAAAATGAAGGCATAGTGCACATTATAATATTCTAACATTCCCCCTTAATGTGCACTATCCTAACTATAGAGAAAAATAAGTCAACATTAGCTACGATTCCCCCTTAACGTTGACTTCTATTACATACATAGAGCAATTTGCTAAACTTAGAAAACTTGTCTAGCCCAAGTTATTTGGTGAAGATGTCAACCACTTCATATTGAGTTGGTACATACTCCATGTGTATAATGTCTTCTTGAACCATTTCAATGATGAAGTGATGATGGATCTCAATGTGCTTTATTATGGCATGGAAGACTAAATTTTTGGTCATCTTAATGGTACTTTGATGTCACAACCCTTTCTATTTTTGGTTGTTGTTCTATTATTTGGCCTATGAGTCCATGATATGTACAACATTTTCCAAGCCATGGCGTTAGAAATGAATCAACTGAAGAAGATACATAATGTTGATCCATTTAAAAAAAAAGCCACATCAAATTTAAAAAAGATCATTTTTAATGGAGGAATCCATTTTATTTTAATCTGAATGAAATGCTAACATAGCTCATCTACTACTTCATTGCTAGAAATATACTATAACATCAATGTTTTATTATCTACATGTTTGTTTAGGCCCAATGCCCATCTTAGCACTACATTTTTTTTTTGTCAACGAATGTTTATTTTTTATGTGTCAGCATCCCTACAATCAGTAGAATGATATCTAGCCCAATGTCCTAAACTAATTGCCTCAACCGAATTGCCTCCTTATTTTCCTCAACTGTTGCTCTATATTCAGCCTCTATTGAAGATAATGAAACTATATTTTGCTTCTTGGTGCTCCATGAAATAGAGCCCTGACCCAACTAAAAATAATAACCTAATGTGGATCTTCTATTTTTTAGAAAACAAGCCCAATCTGAATCTATGTACCCAATCAAATAAAAATCATCACATGATGTCTACATAAGGGCATGATGAGGGGTGGTCTTGAGGAATATCTAAATCCTCTTAGATGTTATCCAATGTATCTTCTTAGAATCCTACATAAATATAGAAACATGGCCAACTATATAGGAAATATTTGGTCTAGTTGAAGTTAAGTAGATCAAAATTCCAACTAGATACCTATAAAGGGTGCCATAAACCCCTTCTTCATCATCACTATTAACAAATTTCAACCTGGTTTCCATGAGATTGAGGGAGGACTTACACTCCTCCATATGAAACCTCTCCAAAATAGACTGAATGTATTTAGCTTGTGAGATAAAGATCTTACTAGGTTGTTGCCATACCTCTATGTCTAAGCAATAGTCAAGGAGACCTAAGTCTATCATCTTAAATTTTTTACAAAAGTCCTCCTTGAGCAATATTATTCCTTCTATGTCATCAACTGTAATGAGAATATCATCCACATACAATGTAACCAAAATTATGTGGTTCTTCCAATGTTTCACATAGAGAGTAGATTATTCTACAGATCTAGTAAAACCAAGGTTGATGAAATAGGAGTCAATATTTGAATACCAAGCTCGAGGCGCTTGCTTCAACCCATATAAAGCTTTCTTCAATATGAGTACTTTGTTTTCTTGACCTATGACTGTGTATCCTAGAGGTTGGTTCACATACACTTCCTCCTTCAATAAACCATTAATAAATGCACTTTTTTACATCCATTTGATATATAGGCCAATGTTTTTGAGTTGCTAAAGAAATAACTGTGAAAATTATAGTAATATTTGCCACATAAGAAATGTCTCCTCATAATAAGTTCCCTCCTGTTTCTTGTAGCCTTGAGTTACTAGGCAAGCCTTTTAGCGATCTAATGAGCCATATGCTTTATACTTTACCTTGTACACCCATTTTGTGCCAATGGTATATTTACCTTGGGGTAAATCAACTAACTCCCAAGTGTGATTCCTTTCAATGGAATCCAATTCTTGATCCATGGCAAGAAGCCATTTATGATCACCAAGTGCTTATTTTATATTATAAGTTTTAGGTTAGCTAAGGACTTTGGCCATGATAGCATAATTCACTTGGTGTTTTAGGGTTGAAGGCATTTTACCTGTATAAGTGGGAAAATGACTTTGGGCTTCATATATGGTAGATTGAACCCACTTAGGTAAAGGATTAGATGATTTGGATTGATCATTATATGGAGGAGTAGAAGTATATGGAGGACATGGATCATCTATGGGGAGTTCTTAATGTGGAGGAAAATTTTGATTTATGAGTGAAGGGTGAAGAGTAGGTGATGGTAGGTACAAAGGGAGCAACTATTTTATTAGCTAATTGAAAAGTGGAGGCCATAGGAGGAGGATTATATGGGGGATACTCATGAAAGGTAGCATCCGTAGATAGAAATATCTTCTTAGAAATAGTCTCATATAACTTATAGGCACTAGCACTATCACTATAGCCAACACAGATGCATTTGGATCTTATCATTAAACTTCTTACTTTTATTTCGAGGAATGTGAGCATAGGCATCACATCCAAAGAATCTGAAATGGCCCACATAGGGCATCCTTCCACTCCATGCTTCTTTAGGTTTTCTATCATGTAAGGCATTTGTGTAGGACCTATCAGTCAAGTATGAAGTAGTAATAACAACTTCTCCCAAAATGTGTTAGGCAATGTAGAAGCAAGTAACATTGATTTTGACCTATTTGTGATTGTTTGATTCATACTCTCAACTACTCCATTTTATTGTGGGGTATAAGGAGTTATGAATTGCCTCCTTATCCCATGATACTTATAAAAATTGAATAATTCTTTGGAGACATATTATCCACCATTATATTACCTCAATGTTTTGATTTGATATCCACTCTCTCTTTTTAAAAGTGACATGAAGTCTTTGAATATATATAGGGTTTACCATTTGTATTGAATTAGATAGATCCAGACTTTCCTATTGTAATCTTCAATGAAGGTGATGTAATATCTATCCCCAGTATAAGATTTAACAGACATTGACCCACAAATATCTAAATATACCAACTATAAAGGTTTGTTGGCTCTCCAAGCCTTTCCTAAATCAAAATGTTGTCTATGGTGTTTGGCAATAACACATGGCTCACAAAAATATTTAGACTCCTTAATGTGAGGAAGCACTTTTACCAAACCTATTATTGCCATCATTTGAAGATTATGAAAATTTAAATGCCCCATTCTTTAATGCCACATGTAATCCAAAGAGAGAGTAGTAGTTGTATGCAAAGAATTTTGAGTTACAAATTTGGTAAGGAGGTAGTAAACACCATCCTTTTTGACTCCCATGGCTTTGACAATTCCATTTGGTTCCTGAATATAACACTTCTCTTTTTTAAAATAGATAGTATATCCCTTATCTGTAAGTTCCTCCAACTAGTAGTGCATCTCAAGATTATGCTCACTTTCCTCCTCATTCTGCTCATCTCAATATTCATGCTTCTATTCCAACAAATATTGTTAGCTTTTGAAGCTTTAAAATTTTATTCCAAAAAGTATGCAAATAAGCATGCAATGTTATAACTTTGATAATGGCTAACTAATATGCATGAAAATATGATATAAAAATTGTTACAACACTCAATAAATGCTCATATAAGAAAGCTCATGAAAATATACAATGCTCTCCAATGGAGGTCATAACCTCTCCATCTTTATAAAAATGGATCTACATTGTATCTACTACTATTCAACATAGGCACTCCAAAATCTTCTCTCTTATCTATTCTATGAAGGTATATTTATAATGAGATGCAACTCTTTATATTTAGTATTACTATGACACGTCATTAGTCTATTTTAAGGACTTATACACATGTGGACTACATGCACATTTACATCAATTCACATTCTAACACTTGTGCATTTATTATATTGATTTAATAAAGTAATTAAGTCCTAATATACTCCTAATCTAAATATGTACCCATGATGGTACATTATAAGGAAGCAAATAATGTAATATATTCCAACACTCCCTTGTATTACATTGTTTGGTTTTTGAAGACTTTAGTAGTCAGTAAGAATCTTGATTTTGATTATGGATTTGGTCTCCTCCTTATATGTTGTCTAAGTTTTGTTCAAACAAATAGTTAGTGTATTCATGATATGTTACTCTTGATGAAATATATTTAACCTCACATTCATATGTTGACTCTTCTAGTTCTTTTATTTATTGAATCCTTTGTGCTAAGTATCCTTTATGTTTCCCTCCATGATATTCCAATTCAAGGTATTTATTTTGAGTATATGGACGCTAAAATTTTTTCTTTTGATTTTGATACTATCTTGGTTGGAATATTATATTTTGTTGGTTTTCATAATTTATCTAACTCCCCTAATTTTGATTTCGAGGATTGAATCTGTAATAGTTAGTGTTATGTCCTTTCTTCCTGCATACATGAAAATATCAATTATTCCAAGGTCTTCATAATTTTGAGGATGATGCAATATTTCCCTATGGATTATCCTTTGAGACCAATGCATTGTTAGTCATTTCATATTTAGATAGATTTTCCACCTCATATTCTTAAAGAACATTGACTAACTCATCAAATGAAGTATCTTTACTTAAGACTTGTAAAAATGCAACTAGATGTTTATATCGATCAGGAAGTCCTCTCATGGTTACTTGAATGATAAATGTATATTTTACTTCTTCTCCTAAGGCTAATAATTTCCTTTTAATATTTTCTACATTCCTTAGGAATAGTTCTACACTTTCACCATTGTTCATTCTCAAGGAATGTAATTGAGTTTGAATACTTAAGATAGTAGCTTTATTTTTTTCTTCAAATATTTTCTCTAATATTTTCCAAGCTTCTAAAGATGTCCCTATTGAACTAATGTAAGGTTGTATTTATTTGTGATAGAAAAATGTATTATCATTAATGATTTTGCATCACTTTCTTCAAACTTTTGAATATCTATATCATCTGAATTAAGTTTAGTCGCTATTCCTTTGACAATTTTCCAAAGCTTTTCAAATATCAAGATTGCCCTTACTTTGTTTTTCCATGAGAAGTAGTTTGGACCTTTAAGTAGTTGATATTATGTAAGGATGAATTTATTTGTTGTCATGATGGTCCTAGTATGTTTCCTTGTAACTCCCTAGTTTAAAGAATGTGAACTATCTTGATAAAAAAATTTAAGAATTATTTTTTGCAGAACTCCTTATGTCTCCCTAGTGATAAGCTATATGCTTGATAAAATGCTTAATAATTGTTCATTCACATTTTAGTTGGTTTTTGTAATGATAATAATCAACTTATTTCTCCTATTGAACTGTCCACTTTCAACTTTAATGAAGTTGTCATGTAGTAGGATGAGTATGAAATAAAAATCATCAATATTTTCAAACCCTTTAATCAATGCTATAAAAGAAGTTTCTATACTTATTTGATATTAATTTGGTGTAGAATTCCTTATATATCCCTAGTTAAAAAACTATGTATTTGAAATTTAAGTTTCACTAATCCTTATGTCTCCTGGTTTGATATTTGCAAATAGTTGAAGCAATAATAATAAATATTTTAATGCTTCTAATTTTAACTTCCTTCTCAAGATAATAAAAATTGCTTTTATAGATATTAACACCTTATTACTACTATCTATTAATTTCTATAGATTATAAGGTTTAGATTATTTTAACCTCAATAAACTTTGTAATATAATTATTACCTTTCCAATACTGAGCTTGGTCTTGAAAATTTTCTATGATCAACTCGAACTCTACAAATTGGTTGTAGTCGATTCCTTGCCAACTTCGAGATACTACGTATATTTTTCACTCCTTTATCACTGAACTGTGTACCCTCTCCAATGTTCACTCATTGGAGTACACTCTTTTATGTAATCGTTGAGCATTCTTCTCTTTGATGTTTTGTTTCTAACTTGAGGAATTCAAATAAACTGGTGGGTTTGCCCTTCAACATCAATGTTTCTACTTGCATTCTTCTTTCTCCAATAAGCCCATTTTATAGATTTATTGCTCCTCAAGCCTCATGTGATATCAACTATTTAATGCTACCTTAGATTTACTTTGAATTATATTTGAGTTACATATTATTTGAGCACTACTTCAATGCTTCCTTTTGAAGTGTCCTCTCTACATGGTTAGAGTATGGTGTAGGAAATATGCTGCCAAATGGCACTTGATTTGTCTAACTCCTTTCAATAGCTTATACTGCATCTTTCCAATGTTGAATAACGAGTGGAATTTAATGGTTTGATTTTAACCTTCAACACCTATGACTTAATGCTTCTTACAAGGGTATTATAATAATGATGCTTCATTCAGGTATACTTCTAATGTTGTACACTTGAGATACCTTTGATGTAGTGGCGACTATCTATGGTGTGCATGAGATGCCTTCTCCCATGTTGTACAATACCTTCATCACATTGCCCTAAATCCCTTGGGCTATACAAATATTTTCTCTTGCTTTATTTATACTCATTATATAAAGAATATGACGCTATTCTAGTATTTCAATAATTGATATTTCCAACTGCTTTACTTGAGAGAAATTGTAATGATTCTCTTAATGCTTTTTTGGTAGAGATGATTATCTAACAATGCTTCTCCAATAATACCAACTAGGTGTATGCAATGGATTTAGTAATGGGTAAATCCTTGTATCTGATTCAAACTTTGAAGGATGTGTGCTATCACTTTGATGTGTCTAATCCTTGTCTAGTTGGTGCAACTGCCTCAATTTACTTTTCAAACTGTAATGGCTTCCACATTATATGTCTTAGCTGAATGCTATCCTTTCTTTGGTGCAAGTTACATGGTTAGGAAGAATACTCACTTTAGTTGGCCATGATGCTACTGTCAACACTTCTTTTATGTAGAATGAACCCTATATTGCTAAGTTGAATGTAAATTTGTTCGATTTTCATTGCTTGGAGGTAGATGTTATCGATATTTAGTATGATACCTTCACCAAAGGCTATATAATATGTATGATACCTTGTTTTGCCTTTGCCAAAGGCTATTGGATTGTACATTGTAATGTTGGATGTACTTTGTATAGCTAATATATTCTTCTACCTTTGACTCAATGATCATTTTCAGGATACATATTATAGAAGTCTAAAACACAATTTATTATTTCACTTCTCTCTTAATGACTTGTCTTCTTGATTTTATTGGAAAAATAGGTAGGTAGATGATGTCCGAGATATCTGATTTTTTCCTTGGAGATACACCACTATTTAGATCTCTTTTAGAATGGTTGCAATACTATGTAATTGTAGAGTAGGATGATGTAGAATTTTGCTGCCTTGTGCTCTTAAATCAAGCCTTTTGACTTCTCAAAATGCAAGCTTCAACCTCCTTTATAAGCTAATATATATTGAAGTCAATATTACCTTCAAACTCTTGGCAATACCTTCCTTGCTTGGTCACTTAATAACCCAAGCTTTCCACTAAGATTTTGCACTATTGTATATGCAAATTTGTAAAGTCTTCCTTTGCATAGAATGATCAATAGAATGTTGATATTTTTCTTTCTCTCAAAATATATCTAACTTCTATTCTTTTGTGCAGGTTAAACATTGAATATTATAACTTATGCACTACCTTGAAGACTTAAATGAACACTATTCTTGCAACCTTTAAACCTTGAAATTGGTGCTCAATAAACTTGATAAGAATCCAAATATAAAAGTTCAACTAATGAACCTTTTGCACCTTTTTATTCATACATTTTCTACTTCTACATAAGATGAATATAATGGTGATTTAATTCAGTTAATTTTCTGCCTTTTGTAGATGATATTGCAGCTCTTCTAGGCTATACAAAAACAGATCTATAGCTTACCTTTTTGCAGCTTCAACAATCCATTGATATGTTGCCCAAAAATGTGATTTTGTGGATCCAATACTCCTTCAATATGTATCTCTGAAATCTAAACATTAGCAGATACCAATGCTGCCTAAATTTCTGATTTCTCACTATCCTCAAATCTGAAGAAAATTCAGATTGCAAAGTAGTCAAACCCTTATTTGAATTTCTGTCCTCGAATCCCAAAAATTTGGTAGGAAACTTCTTCATATCTCAGCTGAGATATTCCTCAAGAACTCTTCAATAATCTATTTTATAAATCAGCAAATATCCTATCTCTAATATGGCCTTCAAGACTTCAATTGCAATATTCAAATCTATTAAATATGTTTGATTTTCTTATCTCCTTTCTTGTGTCGAATTCTTTCTCAAATTCTAACTTTAAACTTGGCCTATATAATGGCATTCTTCTCAATAATCTTAAAGTATTGATTTCTTTTTCAAACTACTACAAAAATTTTACAAACTTCTTGTCAAATCCTTCTTCTTTGGTCTTGTTGCCAAATGATGACAATTATCCCAACTCTTTTACTAGCAAGAGCTTCTCCTTGGTAATAAATTTCTCCAATGAGTTCTTCTAGGAACTCCTTCAATGAGGCTCACCAAGCCTTCTCCTTGTTTCTCCTTGAGACCTCTCCTAGGGCCTTCAATCTTGTAGTTTCTCAAAAACTTCAATGAGATCTTGATCTCTTCAATATTCAACTATGGCAATTTTTACAATAAGATCTCCTCCTTGTATCTCTTAAATACACTACTATTAAAATCTGCAATATGATTTTTTTTTAGTCCTTATCTATCCTCATTCTTCCACTATGGAAGTTCTTCAATAAATTCTTCTATGGACCTCTTATTCAATGTGAAGTTTTCAATATTAAATGGATATCATCTATCTCTAATATTCACTAGGACTCTTCTCCTTGAGTCTGTTTTTCCTTCAATGGGATCTTCTTTCTAGGACATCCTTCCTAGATTTACAATCTTCAATGTGGCTTCCTTGTCACTAGATCTCTCCTCAATATTCAATTGGGAGTTCTTCAATCCACAAATATTTCAATGGGACTTTCTCCCTAGGCCTACAAATATACAATATCCAACTTTTTGCTTTAGGTACTGGATTGATTTAAAGATGATATTATTCCTAACTCTTGTAGGAAGATTCTCAACTCTATTTGAATCTCATTTTTCTATAATAAAGTATTAGACAATGATAATAGAAATTTATATAAATCTATAGAAAATAATATTCACTAGTTGGATTGCCAATTTAGTGGATTCAATCATGAGTTCCAGTATTCATAAGTTTTTATGCAACTCTATGGAAAAAATCTAGCAAATAGTAAATTTCAAAAATTTTAAAATGAGAATTACCATCTCTTATCAATCACTCTTGTGGCTCTCACTATTTTCTATTGATCTACCATGGTTCTGATACCACTTAGATTTTGAGGCTTTAAACTTAAAGGAAATGCAACCCAAGTATGGAAATAAAAATGCAATGTTATAACTTTGATAATGGATAACTAATATGCATAAAAATATTATTGAAAACTTGTTACAACACTCAAGAAATGCTCATATGGTTAGTAAGAGCAATTGTGACTAGCATATCAAACTTTTTCCTACCTTTTGGGCCTATCACACCAATTTCTTGGTCTATGGGACTAAGGTAGTTTTTTTTTTTTGAGTTAGAGGTCCTTTGTTGCACATCTTATTGCAATATTCATTGATTAGTAATGAGTATCACTTTGATCATTTGCACTAATTAGAGTTTTTGGATGAAAAGTGCATTCATACCTTAGAGCATATTTGAGCCTATCATAATAGGCTCAAGTGATCTTATTCCAATATATTTCACAATAATTCTTTTGAAGTCATGGATATTATCCTCAAGAAAAACTAGAACACTAATACTCAGATAGAACTTATAGGTAAGTTCTAGCCCAATTGGCTAGGCACACTTGTTATAATGACCAATTTTTGGCCTAGGATCATATCATTTAGCTTATTTAGATGGTAAATAACTTAAATAACCAATGAACATAATGCATCTAAAAATATATTATGCATGAACCTACATTTTCATTTTCTCATATTACATTTAGCTTAGTTTTCATATTGTATTTGGTTTGCTTGCTCATACAACATGATTCCTAGACATATTTTACATAATTTTTTTACTTTCTATTCCACTTGTGTTTTTCTTGTCATACAGTTGCATTATTGCTTAACGATATTTGCATGATTGCTTGATCATATAGATTTTTTGGGATTTTGTGAGGATGGGAAATGATGAAACCTAGTTAGGTCTTAACTCACATGCATTGCACTCATACTAGGGCTCTTATGCCTAGTGAATCCCCAAAATATGGCCATGCATTTCCATCATTGTATATGCTCATGTTTTCTTCTCTTATTCCCCTAATCTCTCCTATATTACTTGACCTTGAAAGTTTTCATCATTTCTAATTTCTCCAAGTCAAGGGATATAGTTATTCTTATCTTTTATGTCCTTCTTCATTTGAAAGTTTTAATAATTTCTTCTCCTCCCCAAATAAAATGATGTATGTTCCTTCTCCTATCTACTCATATTTTTTTTCGCTCATAATTTTCTTTCTTGATATTTTTCTTATTAAGAGGTCCTGCTAGGATAGGGTATATACTGCATGAATATAATTTATGGTGTTCATATGACCATTGATTGTCTTACACAAACCTATTAGCTCTCAAAATTTTACTAAGAACATACACACTTTTATTTTCTTCTTTACCTCTAACACACACACACACACACTCATATTGTTCTATTATACTTTTTCTCATTCATATTTTGCACACACCACACCTCTATCAGATAGTACTCACCTTGGAAAATAAATAATATTATTTCACCCCATATGAGATAGCTTCATGGTCATGAGTGAGGGGTAACCTCCATTTAACTATTTGTGAGTATACATCCTAGCGGGTATCTCTTTATATTTGATCATTAGCAAGCATTACACCCATAGTGGATATCACTCTACACTTGACCATCTATATGAGCACAACACCATTTCAATATAGCTTCATGGTCACAAGTGAGAGATAGCCTCCATTGATCATTTATGATAATTCATCCCTACAAGTCTTCATTCCACTCTTTTCTTTTTTTCTTGATTTATGTTTGTTTAATAACACTAATATTTCATGGTCTACGTTGATTAAAATATTATATTCCAAGCACCTTTTTCTTTGTTGGACTTATCCATCTTCTACTTCTTCTTCTCTTTAATTTTTTTCTCCCTTTATTTTTTATTTTCCAAAATCATGCCTATCAATATGAGGCGTAGCTTCACACTACACCATATTCATGATCCATTTCTACAAGGAATGATTTTAGCTAGAGCCATGTTTTTATCCTATTTCTTCTCTTCTTTCTTCCATCATATTTTTATTTAATTCCTTTATACATCCATGCATTTCATGCATTATTTAGACTCATGTCATCATACATTGTATTATTTTAGTCCATTCATGTATCCATAATTAAGTTTTATTCATTCATTCATGCATAATTAGACATAACAACATATACAAATCAATCACACATAAATGCACACATTTAAAATAAAGCAACATGGTATTACTCAAGAAAGAATGGATACACATATCAGTTTGGTTAATGTGCCACAACCTGATTCCAACACACTCAACCATCCCTAGGGATGCATGCCACACTCAATATTGACATCTCACCCCAATCGTAATCCTAGCTCTAGTAGCCCATATTATTTACTTCACCTATAGGAGGTGGTCCTAGTGGGGGTATGTTCATGAATCATAAAACCATTTGTGATATAGATCATGATCAACCTTATATCTAAAGGTAAAATAGTTGAGGCACCCTCTACTCTACTAGAGTAGCCTAGAAGTACTAATTTTGGAAGGTCTCTCTCTATATAGATACCTCCAGCCTATTTCCCACCCTCTACAGTTCATCCTATAGCAACAAAATCCTCTTTTCCTATTGGCTATAAATCATGATAACCATATCCTCTACCAAAAAAAGCTACTACTCCTAGTTTACCTAACTTAGTTCCCCCCTGACGTAGTCTACCTCAGCCCTTATCACATCCCACTATATGTGTGTCATACTGTCATACTCAAGGTAATATGTAGCCCCTCTATATTTTTTGACCTATCCTCTCAAAGTTGGTGCATCTCCCTTTACATAGCGACCTATAACACCTCTGTATACCTCACTAGGTTCTCTTGAATCATGATCCCATTTGGTCCTACTACCGCTAATGTGAAGGTCTCTCTAGCTATTCTACTTGACCTAGAGGTGATTATGGTCTCTACCATAATCTCTGACAGCTCCCCCTTCCTTGGTCCTAGAGGTGATTATGGTCTCTACCATAATATTTACTTTAACCTATAACTATATCTACTATGGGGTCTCTAGGACTTACTATCATCACTCTATGTGTAGACACCAAAACAACACCAATCTGATTATGTGACAACAAGCACCGATCGCATTGACACACACAACCCCTAGGGCAGCCCCTAGAGGTTAAATAGTGGTCCTAACCACTCCCAAAAGCATTTTGGAAGGTCAAAGGTCAATTTGGCACCTTGCTCCCTACTCGTCCCACCTTGGGATGAATACAAACTGGTATTCATCCCACCCAAGGATGATTATCAGCATTCACTCCAAGGTGAGGTGACTAGAAGGTTTGACTAGCAAAAAAAGTCAAACCTTGATAGGTCCGCCAGTTAACTATAGCTTCAATCCATGCAATTGCGAGGAATGACTTCAAATCAAGAAGATATACTTCAGTCATGCATGTCTTTGATTTTTGGAGACCTCATGCAAGGAGACTCTAAATCAGGGAATAATATTTTCCCAAAATAGGACATGCAACTCCAGTAGTGCCCTCGCATGCACATTCAAACAGAGAGACCCTAGGTCTATAAATTGGTGAGTCTTCTCACCCAAAAAAAGAGAGAGAGGTAGCATTTTGAGCAACTAAGTGCTGCCATTTTACATCCACACACATACCTTTTGATTTGTGCCTTTCACATCCTTGATCTCTTTTGGAAGGGAGGTCATAGGGTGGTTATTGGAAGTGCAAATTTGAGCCCAAATCCAAACATTTGGCTACAATATCCCACTAAATTTTTTGACAACACCCCATAAGAGGTTTTGGACCCATCCCAAGTGGATTGGTTCTGAAACAGAGTCCCAAACGATGGGCGTCCTGCCCCCGGGTGCCCCCCAAACTGTCGTAGTTCTAAACGCCCCACCCCGGAGCAATTAGAAATCTATGGCATATTTCTTTGATTTTTATTTTGCATTTGATTCTAGGTTCTTTACATATGTTTTCATTTAAATTTTAGGTTATTTTGACAAGTTTTGATCATGCTTTTATCATTTCCTACCTTCACTAACATGCACATAGTGCCATCATATTATGGGTGATAGAGACCAAATTGGAGAAATATGACTATCTGGGTCATCCCAAAATACCCCCAATTATCTAACCCCAACTTTACAAGTCATTTGGAGCTTCCTGGATAGGACATTGAAGAGGGTAATTTCTAACAAATTATTGTAGGTTTATTCATCCCGCCCCAGAGCGAATACAAATATGTGAGGAATTTTTGGACTATTTCTTTTACAGTGTCTTCCTGGTAAGGTTTTATTGCTTTTGTAAAATTTTAAGGTCGATATGATGTTATTTGGTTATCGTTTTAATATTTTCATGCATACACTAATAGTAGGCCTTGGGAAACACATGTTCTATTCTATCTACAAGTACTACTGATATTTTTTGTTTCCTTGAATGCAGGTCTTCAACATTAGAGGAGAAGTAAGGATTCAACACTCATATACACAAGCGACAACAATGTTTTGGTCTTTCCATCTTACATGTGGGCACACGGAAGAAGGATTGCTATCCATGGATGTGACAAGAAACATATTTGATGCTCCTATCCCCTAAAATGGAAGGACACATATTGTAACATGACTTTAAAAGCATATCAATAAATAGGGCTGCATTCCATATTACTTTTATCTTGTGTCGATTTGTTTATGTTCTTTCCTTGCATGCATTTTTCAATATATAGGCTTTTAGCGTTAAGTTTGGTTTCACATGCATCGTATTTGGCATTTTCCTTTTTGTTTTCGTATCCTCATGCTTCAGTGGTGATCACGGTGGGACCTCTATCCCTTGATTTTAATATTAAATTTTTGATCAAAAGTTGCTTGTTTTTGCTTATAGGTACCAAGTTTTCAAATGCTAGACTGCTGTTCGTTTCAGTCTATGACAAGTACAAAGCTGGAATTTGTCTTACCCAGGGACGAATAGGACTTTGTCCTACCTTGGAATGAATACATATCTGTTATTCATATCACCCCAATATGAATAGCTCTCTATGTAATTTTAGGGCAAAAATTTAGAGACATCCGATTTGGGCAGAGAAGAGGTAGGGGTCTTAAACACCTTCTATCAATTTTATGCTTTATGTTTTCTGTTCTCTGGTTATTTGCTTGCATAGGAGAGTTTGAATGCTTGTTTCCTTCATTTATGTAACTTAAATAGAACCCGACACACCACATGGTAATTTAAAACAATAAGGAGTTGGTCATAAAACCCCAACCCTTGAGCAAGACCAACGATGGATTTCATCACCACCTTGGCTTGATATATTGCATATATAACCCCGATTGTGACTATTGCTAGACGTAAATCCTGACGAAAGATAACCAAGTTTAGCTGGGGTGATTCCCAGTGCATGAGGATAAGTATTCTATGGTAGGTGTCATAAACAGAGTGATTCCCCTTCTGTACCGCCTATGTTCCACGTACCATCTGATATCATGTACCAATAGTTTTCCTCACATAAGGGTAGGTATATAGAGAGGTTGGTATATTGGTCTGGCAATGGTATATCGAAGGGGCGATCATTTTTTGGAGTCATAAGAGCCATCATATTGCATTTAAATGTTCTTTACAAAAGCTTTCAAAACAAAAATCAAAATACACTAAACCAAATTTAGGGCACACTTTTAATCTTTAAACAAGATAATCATTGCTTTGTGTGTGTTTTATTTCTATTTAGTGTAGCATAAAAATCATAAAAATGAGATAAAAATCTATGCATCTTGTAGAAAAACATCACCATGGTGTACACCCATAGCCGAGCCCAATCACGGGTAGGAGCTACAGAGAGTGCACAAAGGGGGACAAGTCACCTTCGATATAGTCTTGAGGACTTGGTCATCCCACCTTGGTGGCCTGACACACAAGATAGTCCAAATCATGCCATTACAGAATAGGACTATAGAGGCACCTCTTTTAGGGGCACCCCCACTCAACATAGATCCTTTCAAGAGGAGAAGCTACACATGGCACTCAACATAGACAAAATGCCGCCCTTAGATGCTCATTATGAGTGGCCTAGTGATAAAGCGCTAGAGCAACATAGGGTCCATAAGGAGGGGCCACATGATTTTGTCATCCCTCCTCTACCCATTATTACTATTAGAAACACCGAATCAAATCCAGAGCACAAGGCTCTCCAGGTAGGGCAAGCCAATTATCCCTACACCCTTCACACATATGAAAGGGAGTATGAGGAAGACCACCATGTTCCTCAAGAGTAGTACATAGTGCGGGAGCGATGCACCTCCACACCTACTATGTATCAGGATCACCCATTGAGGCCAGGGCCTCAGGTGAATGTCGCTAAACTCGACAGAGGAAAGCAACCCATAGGGGTCTCGGATCACCACGACCGAGATAGACATGTAGGAGAGGCATCTAGGCTTCCTAAATACGATATGATAGAACAAATTGAATTGGAATTTTCTAGACATGTCGCTTGCCAAGCACAAATCACGCAGCTTTGACAAGATCAACAATAGTTAGATCATCTGTATCACCTTAGAAAAGAGCACATTCAGCGTCAGAACGTCGAATTGCTTCATAACAATGTTCCAAATAAGGTCCCAACCCCTCACACACATAAAGTAGAAGTGTATGAGAGGCACAATCCCTTGGTGCAAGACAGGTCCCCATGACCTTACCAAGTGCTACCTCCGAGACCTCCTAAACTTGAGCGGGAGGCAACTCCTAGGAACAACGATGGGTACCCTCCGTGGGGACCCACCCATGGTCATAGGTCCTGTACAGAAACTCCTCAAGAAGCCTATGAGGAGTATGAGCAAGAAGAAGAGCGGGTCGAAATGCCCTACCAAGGTAGAGGGGCTGTTATCAGGCCACCCCTCTATAGGCCTCAAGCTCCCCCCAACCCACAACATGAGCTAATTAAGGAGGAAGATATTAAATCTTTCGATGCATATAAAGCGCTTCTAGAGTGCTTAGATTATGTGGATACCAAGACTTTTGGGCCCCAAAATCCCACTTTATGCCAACTCCGTAGTCACCCTATGCATTCGTCCATGCTGGCACATCCATACCCTGAACACTTTAAACTACCCCAGTTGGCATTCTTTAGAGGAGAGGAGGATGCCCAAGAGCACATGACTAGGTTCCTGATCCAATGCTTTGGCATTTAGGACAATGATGCTTTGTTGCTAAGAACATTTATAACCACATTCATAGGCCCTACCTCAGATTGGTTCACTCAGTTACAAAAACATAGCATCAGTAACTTAGATCAGCTAGTGGATGCATTCCTTGAACGCTTCACCTTCAACACCAAGAAAAATGGGTCACTAAGCGACCTAGCTAGCCTCATATAGTATGAGGAAGAAACCATGGTGGCATATGGGAACCGATGGAGGACGTTGCTTTCAAAGCTGCCCTACCTCCCTCCCATGTTCGACCTCACCCAAATGTTCTCAAAGAGCTGTTTGAGATCGATCTTTGTGCTATTGCAGCTGTAGCAATATGTCACTTTTGAGGAAGCTCTAGAACAAGCCAGAATCATTGAGGAGATCAAGATACAGGATGGCGATATTGCCAAGCCAAAGAAGAAAGAATGGTCTAAAAATACCAAAATAGGGACCACGCAACAGAAACCCACTACAGTCAATTAGGTTGCTATAAATGTCCCTAAGCCTACACAAGTAACACAAACTCAAAAGGCTAACTCTCAGGCAGTTCCTCCTAACAATTATGACAAAGAAAATCAGAGGCAAGAACAAAATCAGCAGCATCAACCTAGGTGACAGTTCACACCTTACACAGAGTCCAAGGAATCCCTGTTTGACCACTTGTCAGCAGCAAAATTGATAAACCTTCCTGAGGTTCAAACCATAGACCCCAATGCACCAAAGCCTAAGGGGTATAGGTAGGAATTATACTGTAGGTTCCACAGATGGAAGGGACATGACCTTAATGCATGTTGGAAGTTTAAAGGCTTGGTGTAAGACCTAATCGACAATAAGATGTTGGTGATGGACAACACCGTAGCACCAAACAACCAATAGATGGGAGTCTTTAGAGACCCCCTGCCTACCCATGATGCATAGGCAAAACACCTTCAAGTCATTGAGGTGCAAAAAAATTGCCCCATGCAGGGGTATGTAGGGATGATAAGCATAGTGACTAGGAATAAGAGGTACCTAGGAGCTGCCCCCATGATAGCCATACGAGAGGTTCCATCGACGTCACAACCTCAACAACACCCTATGCAACTTCCCTCGCCTAGACCAGTGGCCATGATTCAGAACAGACTTACCCAAATTCTATAGACCACGTCAGCTAGGCTCTCCATATACGAGCTCATTCAACAATCAGCGCCCCATTGGGAGGCTCTAATGGAGATATTAAAAGCCATCAAGCTGCAACCCCATGAAGCAAACTCTTTCAAAAACTTCGTGGGACATGTAAAACAATGTACAGAACCAGTCATCACATTTAGAGAAGATGAATTGAAATCAATGACTGGTGATGTGGTGGATCCACCCCTGCACGTCATTGTGTAGGTCAATGGGATTCCATATAAGAAAGTGTTGGTGGACATTGGCTCATCTAGTAATATAATTACAACATCAGCATTGAAACATCTAAAGTTGCTGGCATATCAAATTGTGGCCTCCACCTATACTCTTCGAGCGTTCAATGATACAATATGGTCGACGATGGACACAATTGTCCTACCCATCCAAGTGGGACAAAATACTATTCATACATTGTGCCACATATTGGAAGGTGAGATGGCCTATAATATCTTGATGGGGAAGCCTTGGATCAGGGACATGAGGTGTGTCCCTTCAATTGCTCATTAGTGCCTAAAGTACACATTTGAAGGACAG
The DNA here is from genome assembly GCA_028583015.1 of Wollemia nobilis. Classification (NCBI taxonomy): domain Eukaryota; kingdom Viridiplantae; phylum Streptophyta; class Pinopsida; order Araucariales; family Araucariaceae; genus Wollemia; species Wollemia nobilis. Next base: position 9,958,882 of record JAQPPZ010017095.1, read on the forward strand.
GTGCATGTAGTCCTGGTAGACTTAGAGCCCTTCAAGTACTACAATACGATGCAATTCATGCCGCAATCGACCCTTCCATCAATGCATTTGGATTTTTAGTTGAATCCATATAAAAAGGGTCTAATTCCATAGGCATCCCCATTGAAAAGTCCATCAAATCCCTAGCCGGGTCCATCTTCCTCATATGGTCCTTCACCAACGATGCCACCTACAGTGGCCACACTGAAGGACAAGGGAAAGAAACCCCTAAAAGAGGAACCACCCCTAGTCTCAACCATATCTATCGAAGAGATACCTAGCAAAATGGAAGTCGAGATGCCTGGTTCACCTTACATGGAGTGGACTCTGGAAGAACTCCCATTCGTCCCCACTCAACCACCAATGATCACCGTTGATATGGCCAAAACGGGCTTGGGGGAGTATATAGTGTGAAACATTGTAGCAACACCCGCACTTGAGTCCATGCAAGACATGGGGAGACCTCGCCTTCCCATCGACACTGTGGTTCCTCTAGGCTACCCACATAATAAGACAAACTTTGTTTATGGGGGCTTGGATAATGGCATTGAACCTTACACACAAGAAGATGAAGATGAGGAGCCCTTTGCTGGGGATGTCAACTATTTGTCCAACCCAGACTTTGCATTGAGATATCTTGGCCAATGCAATTGGCATGGATATGGGTTGGGCAGGTATGAGCAAGGAGTGCATGTTTTGTGCCAACCAAGATATCAAATGCCATATGACAAGTCAAGAGTAGGTTTCAACCACCCCTTGCCCCTGGACATCTTGGTAGAGAACATGCAAGGCCTAGGGATAGGCAATAAGGATAGGTTGGCATTAGATCCATATGCCAGTCCTAACACAACATATACATTGGGGGATTATCACCCATTGCTAACAACCGACATTTTTGACCTTAACAACCCTTTCCCTTCGGTCAAAAAGGGAGAAAATTCGAGGACTCACCTACAAGAGGGATATAAACAAGACCAAGCAGGGTATTCAGAAGATGATTCAAAATACGAGGTAGCACCTTGGGATCCTTTCGATTCTGATAGCAATCATTCAAAAGTAACTCCCATGGATGATTATTAGGAGAGCTTCTTGAAAATGTTCCCTTTGAATGCTCCAATTGAGTGTATGCCACCTCAAGAGCATCAGGTCCCCCCGTAGAGAGCGAAAAAACCCCGATGGGACCACATTAATTTGCTCGAGCAAGATGAACCTCATATGTTGTAAACAACTATTGGAGCCAATGAAGGCCTTTGGATATTTGACAGTGATTATGAAGATGAAACTGAGATGGCCTATCTCAATCATATGTGACAACAACAATATCCCTTGGACATAGATGACATGTTTGAACAACTACACATAGGGCCAAGACATAGGTGGCACCTCAACCAGGCATAGTTATAGCAATTACTGCACTCACCACTCTAGGTATACAAAGAACATCTTCCACTTGGAGACCCTATAGAGCCATCAATGCCTCGGGTGGACCCCATCCTCTTATCCACACATAGGGCCGATCCATTTGTGCTAGTGCCCACAGATCTAGATCCAGAGCATAAACATCATCTAGGATGTCCGAGCAGCCACACCCATGGTAATGGAGACCAAAATCATTTCATCAACATGATCTCCATTGATTTAACCACCCCCATCCATAATCTAGCCGACCCAACATGGTCATTGCATCTAGACCTAGATGCTATAGACTGGGATCGCATTGACGCACCACCATCCCCATTAGAGTACTGGCCTTATGATGGGATGTTCCATTTCACCCCCGGATAGACTCAAGATGTATTCCATGCTAAAGAAGAACCTAACATTTTGAAAGACGATCTAAATTTAGCTAACGATATCCACTTGATCCCCACTCCACACCAGTTGGAGGACGGTCCCACATGTCAGTCGAGGAGATGACTGACGTAGACATCAGCTTAGATCTAATGAATTTGCAAATCATTAAGCTGGGGGTAAGTCTATCCCTCGAAGAGCAAGCCGACTACATTGCCCTTCTCAAAGAGAAGAAGGAGATTTTTACATGGTCATACAAAGACATGTCGGGACTAGACCCACAGATAGTCATGCATAATCTAACGCTTGATCCGATAGTCAAGCCAGTGAAGCAAAAACCACGTAAGATGCATCCAAAAATAGCATTAATGGTCAAATATGAGCTACAAAAGTTGTTGGATGCACAGTTTGTCATCTGTGTGGATTAACCACCATGGTTGTCTAACATGGTGCCCGTCAAAAAGCCCGATGGGAGGATTTGCATATGCACCGATTTTTGAGATCTAAACAAAGTGAGTCCTAAGGCTGATTTCCTCTTGCCTAGCATTGACACATTGGTAGATGCTACAACAGTCCATGAAATGCTTTCCCTCATGGATGGTTTCTTAGGATACAATCAAATTCGTATCAATCTTGAGGACCAACTAAAAATGGCGTTCATAATGCCTTGGGGGACATTTTGTTATAAGGTCATGCCCTTTGGCCTTAAAAACACTGGCGCCACCTACCAACATGCCATGACGTACATCTTCCATGATCACATGCACAAAAATTTGGAAGATTACATGGATGATTTGTTGGCCAAATCTCTTTTGCACCCCGATCATCTCGATGACTTGCGCAAGATCCTCGATCGCCTCATTGAACATAAAGTCAGACTAAACCCTAAGAAGTGCGTATTTGGCATCACATCTGGAAAGCTCTTGGGTTTCATAGTCTCCAAATGAGGAATCGAGGTGGATCTAAACAAATTCAAGGCAATCCTTGAAATGCTTCCCCCAACTACCATCAAGCAGCTCAAAAGTCTATAGGGAAAGGTTGCGTCGATCAAGCGCTTCATAGCGTAGCTATCTGACAAGTGCCAACCCATGAATAAATTATTGCACAAGGGGGTAGCATTTCACTGGGATGATGAGTGCCAGTTAGCATTTGATGATATTAAACAATACTTGGCTTCACTACCAATATTGGCACCACCTAGACCAGGAGTGTCATTCTACTTATACATCTCAACTACTGAGGTGGCACTGGGTGCCATGCTATCCTAGAAAAATGAATTACACAAAGAACAGGCTAATTACTATCTTAGCCACACCCTGGTCAGTTATGAACTTAACTATGCATAAGTCGAGAAGCTCTACTTGGCAGTGGTGTTTGCTACCAAAAAGCTAAGCCACTACATGCTCAGCAATACGATGTATGTTGTTTCTAAGGAGAATCCATTGTGATACATGATGAGTCGTACTTATCATAGTAGCCGCATGGAAAAATGGATCATGTTGTTGGAGTTTGACATAGAATTCATTGGACAAAAATCCATAAAAGGTCAAGTCATCGCCGATCAACTAGCAGAGGCTCCTCTTAAAGATGATCAGCCTCTGACCGTAGAGCTACCAGATGATGGGGTCTTCCATGTTTCAGAATTGCCAGATTCTAATGAGCCTGAGTCACAGGTCGAGATGACCCTATTCTCTGATAGTTTGAAATGTGAGTAAGGAGCTGGCACGGGAATTGTATTCTTCACATCGCAAGGGGCTCCAATACCTCTATCATTTAAATTAGACTTCTCGTGCACCAACAACAATGCAAAATATGAAGCCTTGCTCATAGGTCTTCAAACAACGATCACCATGAACATTAAATGTTTAAACATCTTTGGTGATTCACTGTTAATTTTCAATCAAGTAAAGGGGGTATTCCAATGTAAATGCCCAGTTATGCAAGCCTACAAAGCCCTTGTGGAAAAATTCTTGGCACAACTTGAATGGTATGACATCGAGGCACTCCCTCGATCATCAAATCATTTTGTAGATACCATGGCCTCCTTAGGGTCACTAATCCCATAAGAACCTTCTGATGAGCTGACAACCATTAGGTCAAGATATTATCACAATCTATGATGGAGCGAGCAAACTCTAACCTAACACCAGGAATCCACCTGATCCATATTGAACCATCTCAGGATAGGTTCTCTCGAATCCAATATTTTCTAACTCAAGCCAACTGGGGGTCCTTGTTTTCCCTGACCCCTCTTAATAGCAACACAATGCTATTTTTACAAGTTCTTTCCCATTCATCTTTTGCTAGGGATGAACTTCACGAGGGACTGACCATTCATACCATCGAGGTTTCTGATCAGTAGGATTGGTACACACCCATAAGGGATTACCTCAAGATAGGTAACCTCCCACTTGGATTGACACAAGCCGCAAAAATATCATTTAAATAGAAAGTGACAAAACATGTCTTGTTAGGAGGCATTTTGTATCATCGGAGCTATTAAGGAATCCTCCTCCATTGCTTGGACCAGCAAGAGTCCACTTGGGCGATCACCCAAGCACATGATGGTACATGTAGTGGCCACTCTAGCGGTATGGCCATCACAAAGCACATTCTCTGCATGGGTTTTTATTGGCCATATTTAGAGCGAGATTGTTGCATGTATGTAAAGAAGTGCGTGAAGTGTCAACACCATGCCAATTTAACACACGTACCTTCTCAGGCCTTGCAACTGATTCAATCGGCTTGGAATTTTTCATAGTGGGGCTTCGATCTAATCGAAGTATGCCAAGTACCCTTTCAAAATACCAACTACACTTACCATCCCATAACCTGGTGCCTCTACATAAGAACTAGTGATGAGATACTTAGAGGCACTATGCCCTTGTACTCTATCCTTTACCCAAAAACCACCTTATTGTCATCCACCCTAGCTGCACATATAGTGGTTCCTCTAGGTCCTCCTCCAGGCATATCCTCACATCAAGATCTCCTTTGACTCTTGATGGGTCTCTCCATACCTACCTATACCAGTAGTCATCTATGTTTGGTATCTCTTGAAAGATACCAAACTACCATTGGACTTGATCGAATCAGAAGAGATCTAGATCCTCCTTCATTATAGAGATCCACTTTATCCTCCTAATCCTCACTATATCCTCTATGTCCTACATACAACTAGGGCATATATGTTATGGATACCATATGATCATGTGCCCATGTACCTTATCTATCACCTACCTCCCTAGTGGTAGGATCCCAACATATGTTCTCTAGACCTTATTAATGCTCGTGGACCATGTGTATGCAAATGGCAACTTTGGTTTGGAAATGGCCTTGGTAGCGCATATGGTCTCCAAACTACTATGTTATCCTAGCACAACACCTAGAGCAAGATCATACAATCATATATACTATTTATACACAACATTGCATAATATCCTATACAAACAAAATGACATATATGATACCCATACAAACCACACTTGTTGGTATTGCATGTCTATAAATTCTCCTTCTAGCACCCATGGAAGGTTTTTCCTACTTATGTGGTACACCAATAATCCTATGGCCACCCCATAAAGCATGATTTATAGAGCATCAACACCATAACACCCCTCTAACTCATCTAGAGGGTTTCGAATCTCTCAAACCTAGTGAGCATAGTTACCTAATAGTTTTTATAATGTGTCATGCTAATATTATACCTTATAAAATAACCTCCTCCTAACGGGGATATGTAGGATGTGACACACATCCTCCAATGTTATTGTCATATCCCTTATCAATAACCAAAAGGTAGATGACTCTAGGTACCACATCTCTGCTAACACTGTTAGTAGAACTCTATCTGCCTCCACCTAGGGCATCTCTACTAGGTTTTATAGCCCCAATGCCTCTAGAGTATATTTCTCTACTTATGAGAGATCCTATAGTTCTACCTCCAAGGAATTTAGTCTCCTCTCTTAGCTCTCCAATATGTCATGCTGCAACAAAAAATATAAATTTTTTTTAATCGGTTCCATATAATATAAATAATAATAAAATAATAAAAGCAACACAAAGTAACTAATTAATCAACACCTAAGTCTTTTTTTCTTGTCTCTCTTTATTTTTCTTCTTCTTTTTATTTATTTTATTGTCTTTCTCTCTTCCTATTTTTTCTCTTGGCCAAAATCATGCCTCATTCTCTTCAAGCATGATTTCATCCTTTCCTATCTTCTTTTGAATTTTTGCCCCATGCATGTGAGGTGTAAATTCACAAATATTCACTATATAATTCTATAGTACGACTTCAGTCATCATGGTAAACTATCCAAAATCATGATTGACCCCCAAAATTGCGTTGGGATCACATTCAATGAATTCCTCTAAAAATACAATTAAAAAAAAAAAAATTGCTAAAAACCCTAATATAGCCTAGTCTAGAGGAAGGATTTTAGTCCTTATCTATGCTTGCTTTACTACTACACTGGCCTCGCCCATATAAATGGTTTAATGATGTGTAGGTAGCACCGTTTGTATTTTTTCTCTAGAGCTCATTTTCTTCTTCTCACGTAGTGAAAATGAATTCATTTTCACCCTTCCCCTTCTTATACCCCTACTTTTTACCTCTCCTATTTGTGCTTTTCTCTATCCCTCTCTGTTTGTCACTCTTCTTATGTGTCAACCTTTTTTTATTTTTCTTGAGAATTTTGCATTTCTTCTAAAACTTGAGGAGGCACTCTAGCCTAATAGGCATTAAAGTCCCTAATACCTCATTTTTCATGTAAAATTTAAAAGTGTCTAGAATGAAACCATTTTTCAGCACCCCTTTTGTGTTCATAATTCTTTGTCCATAGGTGTCTACATATTTCTTTGATGCATTTATTAGGCCATAAATGCATAAAATAAGGGGTAAAATATAGACATGGAAAATTGACCCATCTAAGTGATTCAATATTTGTAGAACCCCTAAGAGGGCCCTCAAACTTGTCAAAGCATATTGGGCATCTCTTCCCCTCCTTTCTTCATTTTTTCTAGTTTTTTCAAAATCATGAACACCTCTTATAGGGCATGATTTTGAGAATTTAGGGTTTTGTCTTAGTAAACCTAACTTTTGAGATGAAATCTAGGATGTCAATACTTCCTTAGGTTTGCTTTTTGGTTTGACAAAACTTTTGTCCTCCAAACATCTTATAAAAAAGGGTTTGGATCCTCTTTTTTCCTATAATTTTTAAGTGTTATAAGTTTTCCAAGTTTAAAGTGATTTTTAAGTTCTAAGTGATTAATATGAAGTGTCCTTTGGTGTTTTCTTGCTGCTCTGCTATTGGTTTGTTGTTCTTGGTTGCTAGGTGTTAAAGCCTTGAGGAGGAGTATACCATTTTGTGGAGGTATTCATCCTTTCATTTATTCTTTCACTACCACTAGGTTCCTTCTTATATTTCATCATCTTTACATTATTAATTGTGCATTTTTGTATCTTATTTTTCATCACTTTATCATTCTTGCACATTTTTTGCAAAATCATGCCCCATACATACAAGGTATGATTTCATTAACATCCAAATTCATGATCACTCCGTATGGGGTATATTTTTTGGCTCATCAATTTTGGGGATAATTTTTCACTCCTAAACCCTCCATCTCTATTTGCATGCTTCATCTAGGTCATAATACTACCATTTACATTATTTTTTTTTACATTTTTCATGTCATTGCATCTTTGTTGTTTCTTTTCCAAAAATATCAACAATCACTTTTATTTTCAAATGTTTATCTAAAAGGACCAAGGGGGCTTGAATGTCATGCCTCCAAGCTCAGTCATACAATGGCTTAAGAAAGCCTGCAAATATTGATCATATTTTCTTAGATTTTGTGAAGCTATTTTGTAGGTTTGAATTTGTTTTGATATTCTATATGCAAGTTAAAATATAGGATCAATCGTTATATCAATTAAGTTTCCTAAATAAAATTCTTATATCTTTTGCTATTTGCTTTCTGTTTATCTCTACTCAATATTTATATCATAAATAAAAGGGAAAATCCTTGGTTATAGCTCTAGGTATTTGAAAGAGAAGAAGCACATAATTTGCATTTTATTAATCCCTTGATAAAAATAAAAATGATTTATTTTATTGCAAGTTATAGTTTAGTCATCATTGAAAATCAATTATCATTCTAGGTTTAATCCTTGTTTTCCTACATTTATGTTTTCTTGCATTATTCTTTTATTTTTGTATATTAGATTTTATAAAAGATAAACATATGTGTTTTTTTAATATACACATAAATCATCTTCATCTTGGACTTGGAGTGAGTCCTTAAAAAATTCTTGGTGGACTCTTCATTCCCTAAGCCCACGAGTTTAGAGAATATAATACACTCCCATGATCACCTCATATGCAAGTGGATCCAGACAAGAATCATACATGGTAGGGTAATTTCTCCCTCTACAGGAAGATGTATTGATATTGAAACATGTGTTAGAGATGGTTCTTATATCAAGCTTCATACTACCAAAATTATTAGGTGCATGATTCTTGTAGAATCTACTAGTGATAGTTTGTGATTTTATTGATTTATAATTGGTGTATATATGGGTGCTAACTATGCTAGCACAATATTATAAGGAGTTACATGGTGTGAGGATGAATGACAAGAACATGAATAATTTTTAGCCTATTGATATAGCTATACACATGGGAGCTCATAGTATTCATGAGAACATATGAATTTTCCTATGATCCACATAGGTTGATTATAAAGGATGTGCCATATGCCTTGATGTGGCATGCAAATATGAGAGACAAGTGAGGAGGTATCATGAGGGGCATAAAATATACTATACAAATATATTTGGGAGTTGGAGATCATAGGATATTAGATTGTGACCGTGAAGAGGAGGACCAACATGGATAGAGGATGGATAACACCTATATCAAGTGTGATGAGCTATATGGGTCATTGGATATAGGACCGCATAAGTAGAGTTCTTATATTATAGTTGAGTGTTTAAATAGTTTAGATTACAATAGGGAATACAAAATCCACTAGTAGTATACCATGTGATCAAGTGTTATGCTAGGCTTCCACCACAAGTAGACCCTCTAGATGTGGATATAGATGAGGATATATTAGTACTTGATGTGGATGACACAAATATGACAACCAAGTATGATAGATGGTGGGTGGCATAATAATGGTACCTAGGGGGATTTACAAAGGACGATGTGTATATGGAGGAGGTTGGAGAATAAATTTATAGAAGAAGATATATATATATATATATATATATATATATATATATATATATATATATATATATATATATATATATATATATATATATATATATATAAGGATAGAGGAGGAATTTGGCATGGCAAAGGAGGAGGAGGAGCCATTGAGGTAGTGATTTCATCTTTAGTAGACAAGGGAGTCAACCCATCAGGGGTGATTTTTGAGGAGGGGATAATAGGAAATTTTGGAGGGGAGGATAGAGTAGATATTGAATTTGATAGGATAAAGTGGTGGAGATTATGGACATAGTAGAGGAGATAGAGATGTTGAAGATCAAGTTTTCTAGGTATAGGTATGACTGGATGATTAGAAAGTGGTATGAGTACTAGAGAGGATGGGGTTGCAAGACGAGATACATGTAATAGAGTGAGAGATATGTGGTTATTATTGGAAGGGTGGTACTAAAAATAGAGATATATGTTATGGTAGTTGATAAAGATAGTATCTAATAGGGTGTAGAGCAACTAAGAAGTGGGGGCTATATGGAAGTGATACAAGCAAAGATATCTTAGTTGTGACATGCCTAGGATGAGTATAGGGGAGATTATTTATGGGAGAGATACAAAGTGGTAGCCTATAAGGATGCACTAGTGAGCTAGGGTTTGACTATTCCATCATGCTCAACTTTTAGATCTTAGTGAACCCATACGAGCTCAACATCAATGGCCCCTAATAATATCATAATTCATGGATATAACAATATTATAGGCAAGGGGATCAACTCCATATTAGGATGGTGAGAAGGCTAATTCTAGTTTTGGGGTGGTAGATGGACCACTATTTTTGTAGACTATTGTTTATTTTTTAGCATGATGATATATAGTGTGGCATATATAGATGTCTATATGATGTGGCCTATGGATAAATTTATAATGATAATGTACTTCTAATTATTGAGATATCCTTTTGGTATTTTCATGATGTGATATATATTTATGAGGTTGTTTGGATGTGATGATTTATGGATGCATGTGATTAGATAAATATGATATGATATGGATGTGGTATATTGATATTGTGGATAATTATGTTTCTATTTATGTGCATGGTTTAAAATCATATGTGTTTGTTTAGTCAAAATTTAGGTGTATATTTGAATTTCATAATCACAAAATATATAATTGATCAATGACAAGTTAATAGTCACAAAGACATATTAACATAGTGTAAGAGTAACTAACATGTAATGAAAATGATGCATGTAATTCTTATTAATGATCATGAGTAGACTAGGAGAAACATGAATATATTATTAACCTAATGACAAGTAACACTGAAAATAAGAATCAAGGAAAATGAACATTGAAGTATTAACTTGAAGATATAGCTAGTAAGTTGAATCTAGCCATGATGCAGTTTGCTCATATTCCCAAGGATTTTTGGTTGCTAGAATAATTTCTAGAAAGTCAAACACCTTGGTTTGAACAATAAAAATCATTAAATAGTTAGTCAATATCCTTTAGAAATTTAGACCATATTAAATAAGATTAAAGTTATCATGGACCAAAGTGTGTGCAATGATATTAATTTTCCATATTGAGTGAGGTTGGACTAATTTATTATAAACTTATCCAACATAAGCTAGCTCATACACAAGAAAACAATAGTCTATACAAAAGAAGATCGCTAATGTGACAAATATGTTACCACTCGTAAGGTATACTCCACTACCAGACATGCATCTATAGCCCTGATGGAAATTAGCCCCAAAATCCTTTAACACCGCTCCACTACCATTTAGGCATCTATAGCCCCAGTGGAGGCATCTAAAATACCTAAGGAAACAAAAAACAATTTTCTTGATAGATCTATTTGCATTGTTTTCTCTATTTTCTTTTGTTTCTTTCTCTCTCTTTGGAAACTTGCTCTTTTTTGGATACTTAGATTTAGATTATGGAAATGACAGGATAATCAAGAAAAATTTCTCTTTATGGAAAGATAACGCATGATGTTATCTTTCATAATGTCAAAATTTGCTTAATGTATGATATGTGATTAGTGCAAGAAACAACTGAAGTTAGTCAGGAGAAGCTTAAACTCATAATAGAATATAAAAACATTCAACAAAGGTTTATTGGATCAACTAGAACTTGTTGAATAATAGAAAATACTTATATTACCAAGAAACCAAATAATGTGAATAAATAAGATATCATAAATACTTGTGATAACCAGTGTATACTTATTAACTATTTGTGAAATACAAAGGTGCTTATGTGCAAATCATGTAGTCATAGGTACATAGCTACTCATGCATGACCATACAATAATCACATATACACTACTAAAGAACGAAAAGAAAAGAAGTTGAAGAAGTGAAAAAGGAGCAACTAGTGCAAAGCTAATAAGAGAAGAGATTATGATGGGAATGTACCACGAGGGTCATGATGATGGGAAAGTTTTCTTTGGATGTTGTTGATTATTGGTAATAAGGTTGATCATACCAACAAAATATTTATGGGATAGGATTATATTTATATGATTAAGTTATCGAGGCACATATTGAGAAGTCATGATGTTGGTTTGTGGTTGTTGCATCCCATGTTGAGGTAATAAATTTCTAAATATACCAAGGTTTTTATTTGAGAAGGTGAGGGAATTTCTAGGTTGTATATCCTATTTATAAATTATGTATTGAACTAGGTTCTTGAATGATCAACAATAATTAATGTCATATCCTTACTAATAATGGTAAATACAAAAATTATGTTCATTATACAACTTTGGTTTCACTCACTCAAGATATTATTGTCAAATGTTAGGCAAGAAGATTGTTTTTGGGGTAGAAAAAGATTAAAATATTGAGGATTCATAAAATATTGGTTAGGTGGAAATGGGGTGAATACTTACCTAGGGGGTTGACTACCCTATAATCATGGTTAAGGATTCTATTCAGGTGGAGTTTCTATAGTAATCATCAAAATCATATTACTGGTGGTCTTTGAATACCTATGGTAACTCAACTATAGTTCAATACTGCTAAGATACTCTAGGATGTGTTGCATGTCAGACAAAGGAGGAGTTAGTGTTTTTAGGACAAGATTGACAAATATTATTGTAGGGGAAATGTAGGTGGTTTAGAGTATGGATATGAATATGTGTATGGTGGATAAGGTGGGAAATAGGGATAGGGAGAGTAAGGAATATGAGTCAACTAGGCCACATGTGATGGGAAATGTTGTGGTAGGAGAAGAGGTGGAAGATATGGTGATGGATAAAAAAATGGACAAAAGGAGGATTGTTAAAGAGGTGGATGATAGGATGTATATCTATACGAGGAGGGTGAAGTGGTCATCTTATGAGGTCTAGTAGGTGAAGTAGTACAAGTGACCTAATCCACTAGGTCTTGATAATAGTATAAAAGACTAGGTTGTGACATACCACTCATGTATTGCCTACAATAAGGGGTAGATATAATCTAACATGGGGTGGAGGTTATTTCTTCTGAATACCTTAATAGATTGAGAGAAGGAGGGATCAAGCTATAAGTACCCATAGCAAGGTGCACTTGATCTCAAGCATAGTTTTAGGTAAGAACCATGGAGGAAGGGTGAAAGATAGGAATATGACTATGAGAGGGGACTGTAACTTGATTCTAACAAGAATTGCTCCTTTATGTACAATTGTGGCTGAAACCACACCTGTTTGTATAGTTCTAAGTGCAACCATATTTGTCCATATAGTTCCTATTAGAAATAGGTTACAAAGACTAGGATGAAGGAAAAGTAGACAAGGAGTGTCTTATGATCTATTGTTGTTCTAGTTTTACTAGTTTTGCTGAAAATCTCACTAATCTAGCAAACAATTTAAAATACAACAAATAACTCAAGTGCAAAATTTTTTTAGTGTTATTGTGTGCTAATGTGTTTGAAGTTGCTTAAGAATTTTATTTTTTTTGTGATAATTTTGCATGAGCTATTTTTGAAACTCTTATAAATGAACCAAGGGTGAATGAATGAAATATAAAATGTATGTTGCTCTCCAATATACCCAAAGGTACATAAATAAATATAGAATGCACAAAAAATCATAGGTTTATTAATGTGGAAATAGCTTAGGGTATCCAAATGATAAAAATACACCTCTTATATAAGAGGTTACACTGTCTAAAACCTACAATAGTCTAGTTAGCTTTGGCTTCACCCTCGAATGGGCTTGGTCAATAATGATAGTCGCACACTCATGAATTATTTAGCCCTATGAGCACACACTTCTATTCTAAACTACCCCAATATAATCCCAAGAGTAGAGATTTTGTTGTTTATTAAGTCCAAAAAACTATGCGAATGGCTACTATGGTGTCTAAAGGGTGAGTCAATAGTTGGATATGAAGCCCACCATCATCGATCTTGATTGATTGTACATGACAAAATTCAATGTTCCCAATGTGACTAGTATGTGCACGTGTATGAGAGTTTCCTTGCATAATTTTATATGCACATACAATAACTATCTTATGAATACAAAATGTAAATTTCATATTTTGATGAAAGGAAATTGCTTTTGAAATAAACCTATTTTATGGGCAAGAAAGTAAATTGATTTTTGCAATGAAATTTATGCTAAAGGTATGATAAGGAAAATTGTTTTAAAAACAAAATCTATGCTAAAGGCATGATAAGAGAAATTGCTTTTGAAAATAAATTCTATGCTAAAGGCATGATAAGGGAAATTGCTTTTGAAATGAAAATTTATGCTAAAGGAATGATAAATGAAATTGCTTTTGAAATGAAACATTATGCTAGAGGTATGATAAAGGAAAATACTTTTTATGTGAAAATTTATGCTAAAGGCATGATATAGAAAATTACTAAGAAAACAAAGTCTATGCTAAAGGCATGATAAGATAAAATTCTTTTGAAATGAAACTTTATAATAAAGGTATGATAAGAAATTGCTTTGAAAACAAAATATATGCTAAAGGTATGATAAGGGAAATTGCTTTGAAAACAAAGTCTATGGTAAAGGTATGCTAAGAAAAATTGCTTATAAAATGAAACTTTATGCTAAATACATGATAAGAGAAATTGCTTTTGAAATGAAAATTTATGCTAAAGGCATGATAAGTGAAATTGCTTTGAAACAAAGTCTATGCTAAAGGAATGATAAGGAAAATTGCTTTTGAAATGAAACATTATGCTAAAGGTAAGATATAAAAAATTGCTTTGAAATAAAACTTTATGCTAAAGGCATGATGAAATGTACAAATAGGCAAAGGCTTTATAAGGTGGAAATGGCTTGGGGTATCCAAATGATAAACATAAAACTCTTATACAAGATGAAATTCTATCTATAACCTCCAACAACCTTATTAGCTTTTGCTTCACCCTCAAGTGGGCTTGGTCAATAATGAAAACTGCACACTCATGGATTATTTAACCTCGTGAGTGGGGAATTATCTCCTAAAATACCTTGAGATAATCCAAAGGGTAGCAAGTTTCCTAGTGATGAAGTTTAGAAAACTATATAAATGGCTAATATGGTGTCTAGGGGGTGATTCAATAGTTGGATATGAAGCCCAATGTTAGTGATCTTGATTGACAGTTGATGATGAAATTCAAAATCACCAATGTGACTACTACATGCATTTGTGTGAGAGTTTACTTACTTAATTTTAGATGCACATAAAAGAACTATTTTATGATTACAAAATATAAATTTTTTATTTTTATTAACAAAAATTTCTTTTGAAACAAACATATTTGAAGGGTAAGAAAGTAAATTTATTTCTCAAATGAAATTTATGCTAAATGTATGATAAGGTAAATTGCTTTGATGACAAAATCCATGCTAAATTCATGATATGGAAAATTGCTTTTGAAAATAAAGTCTATGCTAAAGGCATGATAAGAAAAATTGCTCTTGAAATGAAACTTCATACTAAAGGGATGATAAAGGAATTTATTTTGAAAAACAATTCTATGCTAAAGGCATGATAAGGGAAATTGCTTTGAAAACAAACTCTATGCTAAAGGAATGATGAGGAAAATTGCTTTTGAAATGAAACTTTATGCTAAAGGCATGATAAGGGAAATTGCTTTGAAAATAAAATCTATACTAAAGGCATGATAAGGAAAGTTACTTTGAAAACAAAGTCTATGCTAAAGGCATGATAAGGGAAATTTTTTAGAAAAAAATATCTATGCTAAAGGTATGAAAAGGGAAATTGCTTTTGAAATGAAACTTTATGCTAAAGGAATGATAAGGAAAATTGCTTTGAAAACAAAGTCTATGCTAAAGGCATGAAAGGGAGATATATATATATATATATATTGGTATCAAATCCCAAGTTCATCTTTGACGAGTTCTCTAATTTTAGCTTTTAATAATTTTTTATTCTTTTTAGATCTATGTTACAAGTATATCTAACATTTATCTTTTGTATAAATTTAATATTAGATTCTATTTTAAAATCCTCTTTTATTGATTTTTTCTAAATGATATATGTATGTATGTATGTATGAGGGTTTGATTTTTTCTTTAATAAAATATTAGAGAAAAAAGTTCCTTTTTATTTACATATTTAAATGAAAAACCATGTTCATAGGGTCAAAAATAGGTAAAAAATATTATCTTCTTTGAAAATTATTTAATAAAAAAATGTTATGTGATGAATTTATTGTAATATACCTAGTTAAAATGAGGGAAATTAGGACACAACTACTTGCATGTAGTTGTTACTGGGTGAATGAAAAAATCTTATGCCTTTTTGTACATAAAAATCTTATGTTGAATTTCAATGACTTTGTAGATATTCTCAATACAGTATTTGATCAAGAAAACAATTTACCTACACTAGGAGAGCTCTCCAACCTATGTGTTCAACATAAATAAACCATCAAGCTACAAGAAGGTACAAAGGTAAGTGAAGGTATGGACCCTAAATCTACTTCTATTACCTTGAATGTTCATATAGGTAATAAATCTAGAAAGTGGAATAAAGGTAAGAAATTTAAAGGTAAGAATCAAACTAGTTATTCAAAATATAAGTTTGAGAAGAAATCAAAGAGCAAAAATCCTAAATTTAATGGTGATTATAAATTTTGTGGTATTTTTGGCCACAAAGAAAATGAATTTAACTAGAATAAGGCAACCTCCAAAAACACAAAGATAAAAAAATAAGGTAAGTAAACTAATAATGTTGCTTTAGTTCATGCATTAACTTCTATCCATGATAAAGTAGACCATAATTCTTGGATTATTGATTCAATATGCACTAATCATATGACTCATTCTAATTCATAGTTTGCTTTCCTATACTTAGATTACAATGATGTAGTTACTATTGGCGATAATTTCCAAATTTTTGTGGAAGGAATTGCTAATTTTAATATAGGTAAAGAAGTATATACTGATATTTTATTTGTTCATAATATTACAACTAATCTATTTTCTATAAGAAAATTAGCCAGGGTTATGCATAAGGGGTCGGCCCCGAAACCTATTTATAAAATCAAGGTAAATTATCTTAGAATCTCAATGAAATTTGTAGAAGTATACATGGTGAATTGCATTTATTTATCTCCAAAAATTTTCAAACCGTGGCAAATTTCATTAATTTATCTCCAAAAAAATTCAAATAGTGGCAAATTTTTGTGTTGGAGGCTATGAATATAGGTTTGAAAAATCTAAAAATGTACAACATACTTAAAAGCTTTAGGTCGATATGAAATAATTTATGCCGAAATGATGATCAATGGCATGATGATTGGTTGTAGGTATGACGATCAGTTGTAGGCATGATGATCGGCAACAGGTATGATGATTAGTTACAGGTATGATGATCGGCTGCAAGCATGATGACTGGCTGCAGTAATACCGATCGGCTACAGGCATGATGATCGGCTATCAAAAAGTCAATCGGCTAGAGGCATAACGATCAGCTGTAGACATGATGATTGGCTGTAGACATGAGGATCAGTTATGGATGTGACATTCGATGATAGACGATCAGTTATAGACATGACGAGTGCAAACATGACCATAATTGTGTATAGTTCACCTATAGTACCTATGGAATAGAAAAAAAAGAGATTTGGATAAAAGAACAATGGAAGAAGAATATTCTATTGATTTTTAGTCATGAATCCTTAGCAATCTATTGGATTTTATCGATACTTTCTTCTCAAAATTTGATCAAATTAGGCCAATTACTGCATCTTTGTAATCTTGTGCCGATAGACACTACTCTGTAACTGATCAACTTATGTTGATAGACACTTATCTGCAACCGATTAGCTTATAATGATTGATAGACCCTGTAACCAATAGGCTTATATCGATCAACACCTTTGCAACTGATAGACAAATAATAATCAACACGTCCCTATAATCGATAGACAAATGTCAATCGACATGTCCCTGCAACCAACAAACTAATGTTGATTGACACCTCTACAACTAATAGATAAATATTGATTGATAGTCCCTATAACCAATTGGATTATGCTAATAAACAACACTATAATCGATTGATGAATATCAGTCTACACCTCTGCAACCAACCGACTAATGTCGATCAGCACAGTCCTGTAACTGACTGACCAATGTCGATCGGTAACTCTACATCCAATAAATAAATACCGATCGACAGTCCCTACAACTAATAGGTAAATGATGATTGATAGTACCTACAACCGATATACTAATGCTAATAGACACCTCTACAACCGATCGACTTATACTGATTGACACAATACTGCAACCGAATGACTAATGCTGATTGGCACCTCTGCAATCGATAGATAAATTTTGATCAGCCATCCCTATAATTGATAGGTTGATGCCAATTGACACCTCTAAAATTGATAGATAAATGTTGATTGATAGTCCTTACAATCGATAGGTTGATACCGATTGATACCTCTACAATCGACTAACACCTCTACAATCGATAGAGCAATGTCAATTGACACCTCTGCAACCGATCATATTATACTGACAAACATGGCTTTGCAACCAATCATCTTATACTGATGATCTTGTGAATATCGACACTGCTCTGCAACCAATCAGCTTATTTTGATAGACACTTCTTTGTAACCTTATCAAGTTTTTCTTTACTTCAGAGCTATTTTTGAGTTAGATTATTTTTTATGTATGTTTATCGGTACCCATTACAATATATATATGGGTAGTATATGAGGTGATTTGGGTGGGAAAAATAAAATCATTCTTAATTTGAAGGTGATTTAGGCGGGAAATATAAAATCATTTATAATTTAAAGGTGAATTGGGCGGAAATATCAAAATTATTTGTAATTTTATGTTGATGAGTTAAAATAAAATTATGTTCATGATTATCAATGGTGGGCAAATTTACACCAAAAAAACTTCCACCCCATAAATTTCGGGCGAATGAGCCCCAGTGAAAGGATCCAAAATTAGCTAATTTAAAATCTTGAAAATCCTAAGTAGAGCCAATTTACGATATTTCGTGCTTATGCATAACCCTGAAATTAGATTCTCAAGGAAGAAGCATTCATTTTTGTAATAATAGGTGCATCATAAAAAACAATGTGGGAGAGATTGTTGGAGAAGGTATACTTTCCAACAACTTGTATGTATTCTCTCCACATCAAATTTTAGGTAAACATTGCCTTGCCATGTATGTTGACAATAATTTTAAATTGTGTCATAATAGATTAAGAAATATAAACTATAGAAGTATGATTGATATGTTTAACACAAATATGGTAATTGGTCTTCATAAAATTGAATTTAATGAAGGACTTTATGAGACTTGCATTTTATCGAAGCAACCTATGACTAAACTTGTTGAAACTTATTTAAAATCTTGTTATTTATTGAAATTAGTCCATTCTAATATTATGAATCCATTTTAGGTTCATTAAGTGAATGTTTATATTATTTAACTTTTATTGATGATTTTTCAAGGTACACTTGGATTTAATTTTAAAAAACAACTCTCAAGTATTTGAATCTTTGAAAACATTTAATGCATTTTTTAAAAATGAAATCCCTTACTCCATAAAAGTATTAATGAAATATAATGGATGACAGTACATGAGTAATGAGTTTAACTCTTATTATATTGAAATGGGTATTTTAAGACAATTCACATACCCATATTCACCCCAACAAAATGGGGTTGCTAAGAGGAAAAATAGGTCCATTGTATATATGAAAAGGACTTTTCTCAAAATTTTACCTCATTTCTTATGGGTTGAATGTTGTTTTATTTCCATGTGTTTTCTTAATAGATGTTCCACTAAGGCACTAAATGGATTTATTCCATTTGAGACTTGGTTTCAAATAAAACCATAAATTAAGTATTTGAAAGTAATTGGATGCATTGTTTATGCACATCATAATATTTTAAATGATATCAAAAAATTAGATGATAAATATTTGAAATGTATGTTAGTAGATTATGATAACCAATCGAAAGGATATATATTATATAACCCTAATGGAAGGATATATTTGTGAATAAGGATATCACATTTGATGAGTCTACTTTTTATAAATCTAGTTCTTTTAGTATTGATGAAAATTCTCCCTTAGAAAACTAAACTAAGAGACCAAAATGGTTAGATAAAACAACCAAAGGCTCTCGATTTGGTGAAATAGATAAATATAGAACTAGAATCCAAATATTAAGTATATCCTTTATGGCTATAATTCAAAATTTTAATTAACCTCAAACCTATAATCAAGCTAAAAATGATTCAAATTGGATCAAATATATGGAACAAGAATTCAATTCTCTTATAAAAAATGATACTTAGGATTGAATTTCAAGGCCTTCTAAGATAAATGTAATAGGTTGTAAATGGGTAATTTAGATTCTTTAGGAGAAGTTGAAAAACATAAAATTAGTAGCAAAAGGTTTCACACAAAAGTATGGAGTAGATTATGAGGAAACATTTGCTCTAATTGCTAAAATTCCTACAATTAGATTAATAATAACTTTATCTACTAGTTTAATTCTTAAAATTATCAATTAGATGTAAAGAGTGCATTTCTTAATGGTAACTTAAATGTTGATATTTATATGAACCAACCTCAAGGCTTTGATAACCTAGAAAAAACAAATTATGTTTGTAGATTAAAGAAATATCTATATGGACTTAACCAAGCTCCAATAGCTTGGTATGATAAGGTTTCCAAGCATTTTTATTCAATTGGTTTTATTAAGTATTATTATTATCTGTATTTGTAGATCTTGAGAAAAAATAATAACATTACTAGCATTGTTTTATATGTAGATGATATACTTTTAACAAGAAAAAATGAATGTATGATTGAAATATATATAAAAAATTACTAAATATATTTGAAATGACTAACATGGGTTTGTTACATTACAATTTAGGCTTGCAAATCTACCATCACTCTTATAATATTATGATTTCTCAATATAAGTATATATTAAAAATATTGAAAATGTTTAAAATAAAAAAATTCAAATGTGTTCCTACTCCTATGGTTTCTAGCAAATTTGAAATTAATAAGGATTCGAAGATTGTAGTTAAAATTCAATATGGGCAACTTATAGGTAGTTAAATCTATCATACTATTTCTAGATATGATATTGCTTATGTTTTTAATGCATTGGATAGATTTATGCATAAGACTTATGATTTTTATATTAGTTTTGTTTAAAGAATAGTTAAATATATAAGTGGAACTACTAATTTAGCTTTGAAATATTTAAGTAATTTTGATGTAAATTTATTTTTTTATTGTGATAGTGACTATGCTATGGATAATGTTGAAAGAAAATCCACAAGTGGATATTATTTCTCATTGGGATTAGGTGCGATCTCTTGGTGTAGTAATAAAAAAATGACCATGGTACTCTCCTAAACCAACATCGAGTATAGAAGACATTTATCTTCAAATATTGCTAATAGAAATTGGGTTTAACAACATTAAATCTACGATAATATTTTTTGACAATCAATATTCAAGAGCTTTAGCAAAGAATCCTACTATGCATCAAAGGAAAAAACACATTGAGATTCAATCACAATTTATTATGGAGAATGTATTATATGGGACAATTAAACACATATATTTCACCACAAATGAGAACATTTATGATACTTTACAAAACCATTAGTAGAATCTAATTTTTCTTACTTTAGAAGTAAACTAGGCCTAAAATAATTGCCCTCAAGGGGGAGTAATGCATAATATTATGTGATGTCAATTATTTTAAGTATTTTGTGAATTCCATGTAGATGGATGTTATCCTTTTCCATATTGATGGAATATATATTTGTACACATACATACATATGTATGTATGTATGCAACTTATTATCAGTGTTTTCCATGTTTATGGAAACCTTATTTACATGCCATAATTTATATATGATTAATGATTCTATGTCATAATTTTCTTTTGTATATCCATGTTGATGGATGGTGCCTATCTATTGCCACACAACTTGCAGTGTCTATAATACAATTTTTGAATAAGTCTTTGTCAAAATGTATGCTCCTCACTAAAATTAGTTCTTTGAAACATCTTGTAAATTTATACAATAACCACAAAATTAGATTAAGGGGGGGTGTTAAAATAAATAATCCAATTTTAATATTATATTGTAAATTCACCCAAGTATAAAGGTGAATAATAAAATTAGGTTTAATATAAATTAAATAGATAGGTATTTAATATATATAAATAGGTTAGACTAATATATATTAAGGTATATGGATAAAATAAATATATACATACATTTATTTTATCTTGCACCTTAATATTATTCTTCATAGAATAATTAAATTAAAATAATTACAATGTGTAGTTTAACTCTAGTCAACTCCAAGTCAAAGGTGACATGACAGTATAGTGGTATGTGTGGGGCACATAATAGAATGTGGTATGAGTATAGTGGCATGTGGTATAGGTGTGGTGGCATGTGGCATCAGTGTGATGGCATGTGGTATCAATGTGGTGGCACATTTTATGAGGTTTTCCTCCGTGACTATTTTCAAATGGGGGATAGCCTAGAATATATATTTGGGATAAACTCCTTTTGTTGATAGAGAGCTAACTCTATAGTGTGAAATTTGGACAATAACAATGATACACTATATTATTTACTTGAGATATTAGTAATTTGTACCAATCACATTTAAGGAAAAAGGCTTGTATATTTTGTTAAAGATAATACAAAAGTGGAGATATGGTTTTGGTAGTGGTTTTACTTTTATAGAGTTTCGACGTAATATTTGAGTCTTTTATGTGGTTTGATTTATTTTTATCTTACCTTACAATTTTTTTAAAATTTATTAAACTTTATGCTATTATATTTATGTAATATATTTTTTATTTGGCATACTAATAATTTGTTGTTTATCTTTATTTTAGTATGTTGCATTTGGGATATTTTCCTTACTTCCTCCCCCTTTACATTCCTATAAACAATTGTCATTTACGACCAAGTCTAGTTAGAATATGGAACCTCAATTTCATAGCCCGCATAATGCAGTTTATCTTATTTATAAAATGACATATAAGTTGAATCTTCCTCAAAATTCATCCATCCATCATAATTTTTATATTCCTAAAATAGAGCTTCCACTATTTTATGAATAATAATCAATTAATCTCTAGCCAAAAGAATTTTTGTAGTCTCACATCCATAATTTTTGATCTTACTAGGTGTAGGAGTTCCTCATAAAGTGGTTGGATTTAGTGGATGAGGATATGATGTGGAAGCCACTATGTATTATCTAATCATTTCCAATTTTGAGAATAAATATTTTGAAGGGGTCCATATAATATCTCTAATATAGTCATGTTGGTTGTCTTTATTATTGTTAATTTAGGCCATAGGATTAGGTTAGTCATCTCTTTAGTATTAGGGTTAGGGTTAGTTGTTGTTTAATTTATTCATACTAGTTAACTTAAGTTACCTTAGGTATGCATGAGATCTCATCCTCTCTAAGTGGCCATGATATTTGACCCTCTTTTAGTGGTTAGAATTTGTATATATTTGAATCTAAAACTTGTTAATTTTAATGTTTGATTTATTTCTATATATGAATCATTCCTCTAATTAATGATTTTTATTTTGAAAATTCAAAGTACATGAGAGACATGTATTACATAAAGGATTTAGTGTTATAATAATTATGCCATCAAAGTATGGATTAACATCAAAAAAATGGATGCCAAACTAATATTCATGACAAAGTAGAGATTAGTACCAATTTGCCTAGTAAAAAGTCTAGGTGGGTGTAAATGTTGATGGTTAGATCCAATTCTACTATATTTAATGCTAAGTATGGTATTACCACTTAGTCAAAAGGTGTTGGCACCAATGTTGAGAGATAACATTTGGAGAAGGTCCTTTAAAATTTAAAGTTCAAGTCAAAGCTAGCAATTTATGTTGGTGTTGATGTTAAGGCGAACATTGAAATATGGTACTAGTGTTGGTTAAAATATAGAAGGATGGCATTGAATGTTACCGTTAATGCACATGTTGGTATATCCCTTATACTCAAATTAATTTTATCTGAGTGAATATGAACTAGAAAGGTAGTCATTAGAGTAATATTAATAAGTAGTAGGATAAAAATCATGAAAGAATATAAGTATATTTCTTTGATGATTTTATTATAGGAAAATAAGGGTATATTATAGGGAATCACAAAAAAATAAATTATTATATACCTCTTTATCTTCAATAATTATGTATATGAGGAATGTAGATGCTAGACATAGAACTAGGTTAATACCTACAAAATCTATGATTGTTGGTACTACATGATAAATATTTCAAATTATGGATGAAGAGTAAAGTGAATGAGATAGCAGGTATGATCCTACAATGATGGAAGTAGGAAAAATACTATAATGCTTGTTATTATGATAATATGGATTATAATTTGACTAGATTGAGGAACCAAGTTATTTTTAAGCATAAAATATTCAAAAAAATTAGGACTTCTATGGATTGTCACATAAACCATTACCTTGGAGGCTTTGATGACTATAATAAAAATATTACAAGGAAATATAATAATATAACTGTTAGAGAATATTACATTATTTGATTAATGTACTACCATGGTACCTTTATGGCACAAATATAAATATATAATAGATTAGGGTTTTTATCTATAGTTTATGTGAGTGAAATATATTTTTCCTTTATGTAAGTATCAAGGTGCAATATATGCATGTGTCATATATGTAAGAGTGCAAGTGTGTAATGAGAGAAAGTGCATTTGTACCATGTAATGTGAGGATGTGCATAAGTATCATGTATTAGGTGTGCATGTAGGAGTGTAATTGTCATGTATAAGTGTGCAAGTGTTATAAAGTTAAGTGGGCAAGTAATTAGAGAGTCAAGAGTCTTGTATACAATTGAAATTATGAAAAGCGAAATGACATGAGAGATTTGTCTTATGTAAATATTAAAAAAGGCTGCAACTCTAAGATATGTGAGGAGTGCAATAGTCAAGTATTGAATAGTCACCATTCTAGATCTATATTATGGAGACAAATCTCCATACATTGTAATGAAAAATAGTTTTAAAAACATCACCATAAGTACTTTTCATGTTATTCCATGACTGATATTTGATCATTTTACATTCATATTTGATATTATTTTGAATATTATTATAATATATATTGGCAAACACATATTTTGATTGCTCTTATATTTAATTCTTCTCTTGATCAAATATATTAGGACCTAAGACAACATGACTCAAATATACTGGGACATGAGATACTTTGGCATAAAAACCAACAATAAAATCTATGCATGGAATATTAATATTTGAAGCACGTGGGTGATTGGATTTAATATCTTCTTCTATTTTTCTTAATTTTGATGATAGGTTTGTGAAGGGTTTGGTATAGTCTAAAGTATTAAATCTATAGTATGAATTATATTAGTATATTATGTGCGCATTTTTATTTATTTTTACTTGTATTAAGTTCCCTAGATTAGTAAATTTGGACAATACAAACCATGAATGGATTACATGGACTCTATTATTTTTAGTCATTATTTTACATTGGTTTCGGGTTGTAATATTGTTGGGGTGCTGTGCATTTTGGTATGCATTATCACCACCATACTATATATATATATATATATATAGTTATTGTTATTGTTATATGTGATTGAAAGAAGCCTTACATGGGCACACAGTGATATTATAACAACAATTTTGAGAATTATACATGTATCTCTTAACATGATTTGAACCTAAATCTTGTCTTTACAAGTCAAAATATTTAACCAAATAAACTCATGTTATTTGATCATATATTATAATAAATTATAAATATTTTATATTTTATTAAATAAAAACTAATAATATAAAAAATCAAAGTCAACACTAAAATATATTATATAAATATGTACTCCTTCCCTCCAACAGATGTCCTTGTGGGGGAGTACAAGTACCAGTTTGAAATTATGGTTTCTTTTCCATTTCATAGCTTTTCTATCTGTTTTTTTTCTCTTCTTATTTTCGGACAAAAATGTTTTTGTTTCAAATGGTTGGGGAAATGTCTCTAAAGGTTACCTCAACCTCCAAACCCTTTGAAAAAAAAAATATAAATATATCTAAGAAAAACATATGACATTATTTTAATTTCAAAATGATTTAATTTTAACATTATAAAAATATTTTAAATTTAGTATTAAAAGTACCAATACTACAACCATTTATTGATACATAAATATCTTTATATAAAGTTGCCCGTCTATGTGTTTATCATAAATATTTCACAAATTGCCTAAAACAACATTCTAAAATTACATTCACATATGTTGTATTATTTAGCATGTTCAACTATGTATGAATAACATGCAATACAAAAATGATCCAAATCCTAATTTATATGTTCATATCATATGAAGTGCGTCACATGAAAACCTGTACATCAAACGAAAAAGGTGGGTGAACTGAAAATTACCCGCAGCTTACTTAAACTCTAATAATCTTTAGAACGTGCTACTGACAGTGGTGGTCCTTTGAGACCAATCGTAACTGCAGATAATAGAAACGTTCAGCCGAATCATGCTGCTACCAGGCTATACAACTATTTACACCTAATTATGGGGGAGAACAATGTAATTCGTCCTCATTAACAGTTAATTGCTGTGATTTTATACATTTCGATTCCATGCATTGAATCGAATGCCTGTCCTGAAGATATTCCTTCGCCAAACTCTGATTCCACGCGTTGAATCGAATGCCTGTCATGAAGATGTGTCTTCACCAATCTCTAAAGGCAGTCGGCTACAAAATTGACTCGAGACTTTTCTGTCCTACCTTCTAGAACATCTCTGCCACAAGGACCCCAATGTCAAGGACCGCAAAGTCAATATGTGGAGCACCATATGCTCAAATCACAAATGCACCATCTCCGCCCGATATTCAACTGTCAGGATCAAATGTTCCAATGATCATATATTTAAACAAATTGTATTTATATTAAAACTTTGGAAGCACACTAATTATTTAAATTTATTGACATGTCTTCAAACACAAATGTGCATACTGTATATTCTTCTTTGGGTGTCATCTCATAACTCAAACATAAGATGGCTGTGAACTCATCACTCAAACATATGATGGCTGTGATTCCATCACTCAAATCGATGTATTTATGGTAATGATTAAAGGTAATAAGGTTCATTTTGTTATTGTTTACACATTATCTTTTTTATTTAATGTATGGAATTTTGCTTCTACCACATCTAACTATTACCAAAGGTTCTCATCACTCACCTTTTGAGGATACTCTTGCCACTACCTTTATCTTATGTTTTAAATGATTGTTATGTTTTTTTTAATTTTATTATTCGGTTCTTATACAATATAAAAAAAAATGGATTAATTAGACTTCAGAACCTCTATTTATTGAGTTTTGAGATTGTTTTAAGAACTTTTAGTCCTTCCTAGCTTCTCTTAATTGTTTCAATATTTTTATAAGTCACTTCACAGCTAAACACCAACTATAATACCAAATATTATTAGAGAGTTGATATTAAAATAATTTTTTGTGTTTTGTAATATTACAAAAACATATTTTTATATAAATTTATTCACACATTTTCATCATTTCTATAATTTAATAAATATATATATATAATCTCAAATCATATAATTAATTTAGGTACAATTTTCAACTATATCAATACTTAAATTTGATTGTTAATTATTAATATAATATAATTAAATAGTGTAATTATACTCAAATTAAAAATACGTCATGTTATTATACATATATTACCTTTCAATTACAATAGTAATAAAAAAAGTATGAATAAGTGAGCAATAATTATACTTAAATAATATAATTATATTCAAATTAAAATTTGATTTGATATTATACTTATATTACTTTTCCATTGCAAAAATAAATGTGTATGTTTTCTTTAAAGGATTAGGTGGATTGATAGTTGCTTGTCTGGCAACACATTTATTAAGAAAACATCCAAATTCAAAACTTGGGGGCAACTTAAGTAAACTGTAAGTTGTAAACAAATCAAATAAAAAATAAAATAAAAAAATGTCACACAACATTTCAATATAAAGGCAATTTGTTTATTAAAATATATGATCTCACGAATATACGAAGTATTTAATTCAACTAATAACCATTGTATTTCATATAAGTGAAAATTAATTATTAGAATATTCTATGCTGACAACAGCAGCAAGATCTATTGCCTTCTCTGACGTCTCAGAATTAATAATTGTAATTCAACAGGAGCCAGCATCCGCCATTTTCGGTGAAAGTTCAACATTGTCAAATTTGACGTACGAATTGCATCATTGTGCAGAGACTCCAAAGCCAGCCTCCTTAACTAATCCATCCAAGCCGATGCATATACCACCACATATAAATATACAGATAGCAAATGCCCAGCACCACCACTATTGTCACGGGACTTGGCATTTTGGGTAAAATGGCCTTTCTAATCGCTTTGGTGATGTCTATCATTTCTTTGGCAGTGGCCCAGGACGATCATTCGTATTCTTCCCCCCCTCCTCCTCCCTATTACTACAACTCGCCTCCCCCGCCTTCTCCATCTCCGCCACCGCCCTACTACTACAAGTCTCTCCCACCTCCATCTCCTTCACCGCCGCCTCCATACTATTACAAATCCCCACCACCACCGTCCCCATCTCCTCCACCTCCTTACCACTACAAGTCTCCTCCACCACCATCTCCTTCACCACCTCCTCCATTCTACTACAAACCATCACCCCCACCTTCTCCATCTCCTCCTCTCTCCTACTATTACAACTCTCCTCCGCCATCATCCTATCCATATTATTATATATCTCCACCACCACCATCCCCATCTCCGCCGTCTCCTTATTACTACAAATCCCCTCCCCCACCATCTCCGTCTCCTCCTCCTCCATATTATCATATATCTTCAACACCTCCACCTCACATATACAAGTACGGTTCCCCACCACCTCCAGTGTATTGATTGATTTTTCTCAGACGGAGGTAAGATTCTGTCCTCATATATATGTTAAAATATTTCTATTGGATTTTAAGTTTATATCGTGGATTCTGAAGTGCTGAAACTCAGCATTGTCTTTGCAGAATAGACCATGCAGCTTGCAGCTTCAAAACAATCAGTCATGTGGAAGAATTATGTTCTATTCCATTCAAATAATTTATATTTCTTATTTGAAAGGCTCAACAAATTGCTTTGGGATTCAGTCGTTGTTCTTTCTTAATGTAACGATCATTTTGATATTCAGTTTCATCATTGTCATGTTGTTCAGAAACAAACTTCTCAGTTTCAAACATGCTTTCTTAATGTGAGTTTGTGGAGAATCTTGAAATGGTGTGGTCGCCCCCTTTTATACGATTGATTGGTGGTATATAACTAATTCTTCTTATAATGTTTATAATATATATATTTTTAATTACGTTTTAAAATGAATGGACTTTGAATAACTTTAAATAGCTTTAATAAAGTTTAAAAATAAAACATTTCTATAATATTTTAAAATAATATTTATTACTTCAATTTAATTTGATTTTTTATTACTTATATACATTTTAATAAATTTTTAAGTCTGCATTTTTGTAAACAAAACACTTTAAATTTAAATTAATTTGAAAAATAAAAAATTGATAAAAAAAACTAAAAAAAAAATATATCACAAAGCATGTTATATCCCTTTGATTTGTTTTAAAAGGAATTATTATATCATTTCAAATATTTATATTATTTTATTTTTTATTTTTTATTTTATATAAAAGAGTTAGTTACAATAATTATTTTTAGTATATAATAAGAGTAGGGGTTTCATCCGTCATTATTTTTTGATATGCCAGGATTCAGAACAGACTACTACATTGGCTAAAGTTGGAAGCGTAACCTAAGGTTTGAACCTAGGTCTCTTAACCTAGGTCTCTTATTGGTAAGTACTTGGCCAATCAAACCTTTACCAATCCACAGGAGACATTTCATCTTTAATTCTTTCTTAAAACTTATTTGTTTTAAAATGAATTTTTCTTTAACATTTTTTTTTGAATTTAGATAATGTGAGAAATCTTTAGCATCAACACTTATAGCTATAAGTTTTAAAATTGATTTTTCTTTAACAATTTTTTTTTGAGTTAGATAATGTGATATTTTTTTACCACCAATATTTGTGGTTAAGCATTTTCATTCCCGTCATGACCTCTCATAAATCAGAAAGCTAAACTTATAATTAGAAAATTAACACACCTCACACATCACAGTTTGAACATTAAACCTTTCAAAAAAATAAACTATTCAGAAACACGTTCTTGAACAATTAACCCTTTGCAAAATAACTAACGGTTTGAATGTTAAACAACATTTTTTAAGAAAATGAAAGTTCAAAAAGAAAAAATACATAGTTTTGAGTTTGAATATTTGTCCCGTTCTAGCATGGGGTGTCACCTATAAGAAATGGTCAATTGCCATGTGAATGCATTATTTTGAGTTTGAATACTTGTACGGTTCTAGCATGGGTGCCACTTATAAGAAATGATCGATTGCCATGTGAATGGATTTATAGCTATATTTTATTTGTTTAATCAGTTGGTAAAATTAGGATTGATAATCTAAAAGATTATCTTAGAATTAGGTGTGATAAATTCAAAGATGAAGAGTAATATTTACAATCATATGAATGTAGTTGGATTCGGTAAGTAAACTCCACGTGGGTTTTAGATGGGTACGGGAATCTCCTTTTTCTCTAATGGAAGAGTATTTATGACATTTTCTTATAAGAATCCTCTCTATTCAACGACATGGAAATTGAAAAACAGCTATGAAAAGGTGAGAACACTTTATAGGGATCAGTGGTAATAATAAAAAAAAGGATGGACGTAGTTTAATTGAGATATATTCACATGGAGAAAATGGATGTAAATATTATGTTAGCAATAGTATTGTTTTTTCTTTTCGTCGGTTGGTGGCGGAGGCAATATTTTAAAAATATAAGCACACATAAAAAGAAATAAAATGGTAGATAAGTTAGCCGAAATATATTTAAAAAGAATAAGTAGTTGAAGATAGTAATTTGTAAAAGAAAATTGTTCTCATGAAAAAAGTATTAGAGTTTTTAAACAAAGATAAAGATTTAAGTTCAATTTATAAGCAGTATGATGGCCAACATTTTAATCTATTAAAAAAAAAAATTGTAAAAGAAAATTATTCTGAAAGGATACCACAATGGTGCAATGAAAAAAGTTATTGGAATTTCTTAATAAAGATCCAAGTTCAATTCATGGGAAGGATGGCCCTTATATGCTCCCAACTTTTCAACTTATTTATTTATTTTGAATGTAAAAACCTAACTTTTATTCAATTTAAAAATACGTGTCTTTATAAATAAAAATGGATAGGCACACCCCAATAGGTACTCACATTAATTCAGTTTGAGTTAGTAAGTGGTTACTTGTTAATCATTCACCAACCACATCACCAAAAAATATGCATTAAATATCATGCATTAAAATAGGGTTATTTATTTATTTGATATCATGTGTTTGAGTACAAAACAATGCAATTAAAAGGATCTAGAAATTGTGTTTTGTAAAAAGGGAAAGTTAAATATGATTTTTGAACATGTTATTGATAATGGTGTAATTGAATTATTGTCATATATAATATTTTAATATTTTAATTACAAGGGTCCCAAAAAAATTTGTAACTAACTTATTTAACCATATTTTATTTCATGATAAAAATACATGTTAGTCCCGTGGGGATTTGGGCTTTGGCTCTTCTTTAGGAAGTTCAAGGTTCAAACCATGGCCTAGGTGAGTGTGAGGGGGTGGCTGTGTTCATTAAAAAAAAAAAATACATGTTAAAGATAAATATGGTTTAATTAATCTAACAAAAAAAATTAATAACACTTAACATATTTATTAAAATAAATAAATAAAAAATATATGTCATAAAAAAACATATTGGATATGGTTTCCTCAATGAGATTCTTAACATTATTTTTATTAAATATAAAATATCATTTAGTCAGTTGCCTTCTAAAAATTATATTTTACAAAGATGAATATTAACAATATGATTGGTTAAATTATTTACTACTCAATTTCTTTCCTCTATAAATATGCTCATATTTATAACAAATACCTCCAATAATAGATGACGAAAATCACCAATTATATTTTTTATCCAATCCCCACAACCATTTTTGTTGATAGTGTTAAAAATAATTTGTATATCTCTATCAATTGAAATATACTTCCATACTTTGTAATTGTACTTTTAATCCCTATAAGAAGTACCCTAGCCTTTATATAGTCATTAGTTAATGGTTTGTATGGTTATGAGTAAGTGAGGAGAGTTTTGACTTTAATATTTAAAAAAACCACCTTCACCATATTTTTCAAAACTTCCTTTAGAAGCATCATCAAAAAAATATATTTTTTATTTTTTGTTTACATAGGAGAGTTGGTTATAGCCACTATTTTTATATTGGATCCCTATTGAGGACTGACCTATTAAAATCCTAGAAAGGCAAAGACAACATATCAAGGCATCCTTCATATGAGATCCCTCTCTTGGTCCCATGAAAAATATTATTTTGGATGGAACAACACTACTAAGGGTGAGTATTCAGTTGCTCAAGTTTATTTGAACTTATGCCATAATAATCCCAACCATTCTTTGGTAGAACCCTGAAGGTTCTAGCACAATTTTAATAAATAAATAATTAAAATAGCATCTAAATTAAAAGAATCACTTTTAGATATGAATCGCCTTTTGCATTGGTTGGGGAAATCCCTCCAATGGGTATAAATAATATATATTATTCTTGTTGGATGATTTGATATGGATGGCCAACTTAATATATATATCTACCCTAAAGCTACGTTGGTGAAGAGACATGATGGTTCACGTATGAAGAGACGTGATGGTTCACATTATGAAGAGTTGTGATGGTTCACTTTATAAGTTAACAATATCATAATTAAATGATTAATAATACTAACTAATACTAACTAATAATGTTAGGATTGAGGATCCTAACATGCCACCCTCCTTAAAAAGAGCTTTGTACTCAAATATCAAAGTGAGAAGATTTGTCCTTTGTTTTCCAATAAGGATTTGTATAAGTTCTTGGACTCTTTTAATGGCATCCTTTCGTAGGCGGGGATATCAAGAAGGATGAAGCATTAGCGGGGAGTTGCCAAGGACAATAGTAGACTCTTCCTTAGGAAAATCATGATGACGATGGGAGGGCAACCCTTGGGGTTCCTCAAATACTTCAGAATGATGCATCAAAAGTGATGGTAATGATTTCATATCCTTTTTGGTTCCTTGGTAGAGCCAACGGAGAAGGAGTGTGTAGTCACTCTACGTTGGTTCCAAATAGGTTTGGTCATATGGCAAGAACTCACTATTGGTGAGGAAGGTATGTGTAGGTATTGTAGAGTGCATGTTTGGCTAGCATTGATCACTTTGGGTATGTCTACCTCATCCTTGCTTGGTACATCAATCACTTCTTGCACATCGACCTCATTGTCTTCATTGCGGTGAGTAGGTGCACTGGTCACTTCGGACACAACTACCTCATCTGCTTGCTCTATGGAGAGACAGGGATCAACTTCCTTCAATAAATACAATGTTAGTGTAGCACATTTATGGTGGGGTCCAAATTATTCATCACAATTATCATAGAGTCCTTTTGCTCTTCATTCCTTCATCTCCTCAAAGCTAAGATGTTTAATTTGTAAAGTTCGGTTAGATTTGGTGGTTGTGTAAGTGCTTTGTGCCCTTCCATTATGCATAGGTTTAGGAGTGATGTAAGTGGTCGATGATTTTTCCATAGGTGGTTTCCCTAATCGTTGTTGTGCATTGATTTTATCTTCAGCTAATTTTGCCAATCCATAGGTCTGCATCATGGTATAGGGATTGAACCTTGTCACCTCCCTTCTAATTTCCTCTTTTAATCCACTAATGAAGTTATTGATGAGAATTGATTC
Source organism: Wollemia nobilis (assembly GCA_028583015.1). Lineage (NCBI taxonomy): Eukaryota > Viridiplantae > Streptophyta > Pinopsida > Araucariales > Araucariaceae > Wollemia > Wollemia nobilis. Next base: position 9,992,443 of record JAQPPZ010017095.1, read on the forward strand.
ATCCAACCTTGTGTTGTGTTTGGTGATATCCTCAAACCGCATTTGATACTCACGCACGGAAGTGATTTGATGAATATCCTTGAGAAAATACCACATGTTTGGGTCCCACATGGCTCTGATACCAAATGGTAGAACCTTGAAGGTTCTAGCACAATTTTAATAAAGAAATAATTAAAATAACATCTAAATTAAAAGAATCACTTTTAGATATGAATCGCCTTTTGCATTGGTTTGGGAAATCCCTCCAATGGGTATAAATAATATATATTCTTCTTGTTGGATGATTTGATATGGATGGCCAACCTAATATATATATATCTACCCTAAAGCTACGTTGGTGAAGAGACATGATGGTTCACGTATGAAGAGACGTGATGGTTCACGTTATGAAGAGTTGTGATGGTTCACTTTATAAGTTAATAATATAATAATTAAATGATTAATAATACTAACTAATACTAACTAATAATGTTAGGATTGAGGATCCTAACATTATTCTGATATATTTTCTCGATTGTGGGCTCAAAAGCTCTGGCCTAAGGTGAGGTTCTTTAATTGTCTTTTATTGCATCGTAGGGTGCTTACTGGTGAGCAACTTATGAAGCATGGTTTTCATGGCCCTTTTAGATGCAAAATGTGTGAAAAGAATGTAGAAAATCTCAACCATATTTTTATTGAGTGTACTTTAACTTCTGAGCTATGGAGGATAATGGCCACTTTACTTGGCTTACAATGGTTCAATTTTTTTATTTGTGTAGCTTTGGAGGGATTGGCTTAATCATGAGAGTGTTGATCATTTTATTAGGCAGTTAGTTTGGATTGGTTCTAGCATTCTTCTTTGGAATATTTGGAATGAAAGGAATAGCAAAATTTTTGATCAAGATAGGAAGGATATTCACTATATTTGGCAAAAGACCATAGCCAACTTAGTTGAATCAGTCCATCAACTCCTTAAACACCCCCAAAACTCCCACCAAATATGGGATCAAGTGATGCAAATATTGAAGATTAAATCTTCTAAGGGCAACCAAATTAAAGGGAATGTGAGTTTTAGTAAGATGGATAGGACTAGAAATTGGCAAGCTCCTCCTAAGGATTTTGGAAAAGTCAATATTGATGGAGACTCTAGAGGGAATCCTAGAAAGACCAATGTGGGAGGAATTGGTAGACTTTCAGATGGCTCCCTAGTTTTGACTTTTGCTAAGAATTTGGGTATTCTTTCCAATAACCTTGCTAAGGGGTATAGTATCCTCAGAGGCCTTCAGGAGGCTACTAAGGTTGTATGGGAAAAGGTGTTAGATGAGTCTAACTCTCAACTTATGATTAATCTCTTGAAGACTCCTTCTAAGAATCATAAGGTGGATTGGAGAATAAAAATAATTATTGAGAAGATTTAATTAATCCAGATAGGATTTTTGAAAGTTGATTACAATCATGTGGTCAAAGATCAAAACAAGAGTGCTGATGCTTTAGCTAATTGGACTTTGGATAAAGGTGATCTTACTTGTTATGGCCACCCTCCTATATGGTGGGCTTCTCAAATTAGGGAAGCTCTTCTTTCTATCATTTCTTTGGATGGCTCCAGTTCTGAAGGTACCTAGTTTCTTCTTGTTTTTTTTTTTTGCTTCTCTTTAGTTCATTCAATTTTTTTTAGTTCCCTAGCTCATTCTATTCTTTATTTTATTTTCTTTGTTGATTCTTGCCTTAATAGTATTATGGTCTAGATAGATCATTGTTATGTTCAATTTTTTTTTCTTTTTTGTTTTTTGTTTTTTTTGTTTATTTTTTTAAGGTGGGTGGGTTCTTTCGTTTTGTTTTGTTTTTGTTTTCTTTGTGTCGTTTTTTTTTGTTCATTGTTGTTTTGTGTTTTTTTTAATGTTTTTTGTTATTGTTCTTGTGTTTTTTTTCGTTCTTTTTCTTGGGTTTCTCTTTGTTTGTGTTATTTCATGTTTTTATGTGTGAGTGTTTTCTATGTTTTTTGTTTTTGTTTATTGTCTGTTGTTGGTTGTTTTTTATTTTTATTTTTATTTTATTTTTTTTAATTTTTTAGGTTTTGGTTGTGTTTTTTTTTTTGTTGTCTTTGTAGTGTTTTGTTGTTTTTGTCTTGTTTGTGTTTTGTTATGTGGTTCTTGTGTTTTTCTATGTGGTTTGTGTTTTGGTTTCTTTTATCTTATTATGTGTGTTTGGTTGTGATTTTGTTTTTGACACACTCAAGGAGCATATTTTTTATTTTAAGCATATTTTTTATTTTCTTTTATTATTTTTGTTGTTATTTACTTATTTTTAAATTGGTTTTGTGTGTTTGTTTGATCCTTGATTATGTCAAAGATTGTAGGCCATGTCCATGTCCTGGGCATTTTTGGTGGAATGGATACCCTTGCCTCCTTAGGTCTTACCCGAAAGTGGCATCCCTTTTGGGATGTTTTCCACAAAAAAAAATAGCCACTTTTTTTAGTAATTGGCAAGGACATGGTTCAAATCACTACTCCAACAAATATATGTCTCGTTATTTTTGACCCATCGTGATATGGGGACCATCTATCACCTAGGGTGGTTCGTACCATCATCATCAGTCTAGCATGCACTCAAAGGATTTTGAGCAGACTACTACCTTTGCAAAGGGTTTTCTTCCCCACAAGGTTTGAACCTAGGTCTCTTCTTGGTTAGTACCTAGCCACACTAGTAATTACCAATCCACCTAGCCCTTGGGGGTTCATCAAAAATAATTTTGATAAACCAAATTTATAGCCAATTTTATTTTACTCTAGAATGAAGCAAATCCTTTATTTTTAAATAATTATCGTAAGTGACTCTTCCATGTACATTCAAATTTTATTTCCAAGTTGTTACCACCTCTTATTTACACTTGAGACTTCCCATGATGAGCACCATATCTAAAAATAATTTTCAAGGGAAACAATAATATAGTTCCAAACTTGGGCATGAATTTGAGGTGTATTTTAAAAAATATATATTATTCCTTTCAAGACATAAGTTATAGAAAATAATGGGAGGAACAATGCTTCACAAAAAACACAATGTATTGGATTTAAAATAATTAAACCAAAATTTCATCAACTCTTTCAATGTTGATTATTTTTTGAAAAAAATCCCATATTTTAGGAGTTATATCTTCGTGAAGGGTTATCCAATTCAACTCATTCTTGGATTAACTTATTAAAAATTTGAGTAGTCTTAAAATCAATGGTCATATGAAGGAATCCAAGCAATATTGGGAGAGATATTACCCTATGAAGTTAACCATTTGATATCTAGGGTTCATATGATGGGAAGAACAATGAAGGGGTAGGACTTCAGTGAGGCAAGATATTCTATCTAGACATAGAATTTTTTAGCTAAGTTTTTTTCCTTTCTTTATATTAGAAATTATGCATACAAATCATTATAAATTTTTATCAATTTTTATAATAGTTATAGGACATTTTGTTAAAATTCAATAAATTTAGAGCTTTAGTTTCCTTTACATGGACCAATTTATAGTTAAATTCTTAGAATCGTCTCTAGTGGTAGAGGTTAGTGAGCGTACCTTAGAGAGATCCTCATTTGATGCAGGAGAATCCAGTGGTGTAAGAGTGATCTTGCATCACCTAAAAAAAAAAAAAATTGTAATTTTTTTTTTTTTTGTAAAACTAGTAAAACTAGTTTAACTTGCAGGAGATTTTTGAAGGTCTTAGAGGTCGAATTTGAGGATTTTTGGCTAGACATGAGCCTTGGCGCGAAGAACCAAGGTTTGCTTTGCTTAGCTTTTTTCATGCCATTTTTGAAAACATGTTGTAATAGTCAATCGGGTCAACGAGTGCAAAGTTATGACCTCGACAAGTTGCCTCGAAAATTCAAATTTCAATTTGAATGGTTTTAGGTGGGAAAAAGGGAAAATAGGGTATTTGAGGGATTTTCGAAATTGTAAAAGGGGCTTCTTCTCTTGTATCATTATTTTTTTTGGCATGAAAGTAATGAAAGGTTGGATTCTCTGACTGGTTCAAAGGAAAAATACCTGTGTATCATTTGTTTGGTGTTCCTAGTGTAACAAGATTGACATCATCATTGCTCTAAGATATGGTGGTTTTGGTAAATTTAATGAGTATTGGCTAAGGGTTTTTAACATTGAGAAGATGAATTGATAGGAGTTGAAAGTCTGAAGGAGTGATTCTATTTTTCTTCACATAGGTTTTGTCCTATCCCTTTTTTATTCTAGGGAAGAAAGAGAAAAACCTAAAAGGGGGTCCTTAGTTTATGGTAAGAGCAAGACTCTTGCTTACCCACTAGTATGAGGGATTTTCACTTCAAAATGTAAATTTATCCCTAGTACCAATTTAGGTTAAGATGTTTGGGTTACCCAGTAAATTTTTAGAAATATATATCTTCAAGGCAATATGCAATAGTCTAATATAATTCCTTGAGATTTTAGATACTATGGAAGATGGATTCTTGGCTATTTATGCACAAATATTGGTCATGATTCATATAAATAAAGCTTTACTAGAATCAATCATTCTTATGTATGGAGATAAGATGTGGACCCAAAACTTAAACTATCAAAACATATCTTTTAGATGTAGAATATGTCATGAGGTGGGGCATATTGAGATATCATGCCCAAATAAGAGTCCAACAAAACCATATGTAGAAAAATGTAAGAGAAACGTAAAAATGGTTATGGATGAATATGGTTTTCAACTTCTAAAAAATAGATATAGAAAGCTAAAATAAAATAAATACTAGACACCAGTAAGGAAGGGTATTAGAAGAAATACCAACCCCTTTAAGGCTTTAACATATGAAAAAGAGTAGATGAATATTTAGAGAACATAGTACAACATGTTCAACATATTAAAAAGGAACTATTTATTCAAGAAGTAAAAAGAGAATCAAGAAATTACTCAGGAACGATGAGAATGTTACTATAGATTATAAGAAAATTAATTCTAAAGCAATATATCATTTTATGCAATTCTTCAAAAAATTAAACTCCGCCTTTGACTTTTCCAAAGAATATTTTCTTTATCATATTTCCCATTTCATCTCAGAGTACATCAAATCCAAGTTAACTACAATTATCTCAAATGATGAAATAAAAAATCCCTATTTTCCATGAAACTTGATAAGGCTCCTAGACCTGATAGGTTTGCTCCAAGATTTTTTCAAGATTTTTAGGATTTCATCAGTCCTGATGTGTGTGTTGTTATCAAAGAATTCCAGTCCTCCAAGATCACACCTCATAACTTTTATTCCACATTCATAGCTCTAATCCCTAAAATTCAAAATGCTAGATCATTTAATTATTTTAGACCAGTGAGCCTTTGCAATGTCATTTAAAATACTCTCACCAAATATTTAGCCAACAAGATGAGAGATGTTCTTCCTATGATAAGTGACCGTTGCCATGGGAGCTCAGTGCAAGGAATATCTATACTGAATGGTATCATTATTTTCCATGAAGCTCTACATTCCACTTCATAAACCAAGAAGGCTACCTTTATTCTAAACTTTGACATGAACAAAGCATATGACAGAATGAACTGGGACTTCATAACTATAGTTCTCATCAAATTCAAATTCCATCATGATTGGATTTAACTAATCAAAGGATGCATTTCCTCAGCCTAGTTCTCCATCCTAATTAATAGATCATCTGCTAGATATTTTTAAAGTGGTAGATACCTAAGATAGGAGGATCTATTATCCCTCCTTCTCTTCATCATTGCTACTGAGGCATTGGGAAGATCTAGTCATGCAACCATAAGCTTAGGTATCATCTATAGGATTAAAATTACTTCTCAAACTAATCCTATAACCCATAAAAAATTCATTGATGATACTATCCTATCCACCTATGCTTTTGTCATTGAAGCCAAAGTCCTCAAGCATATCCTTCTTCTCTATGAAGAAAAAGTAGTACATAAAGTGAATTTCTAGAAGAGCAAATTATATTTCCTCAACACTCCATAAAGGTGATAAATAAAAATTGCAAATATTCTAGAGTGTGCAATTTCCCCCTTACCAGCTACATATTTAGAGTTGCCCTTATTCATTGTAAATGTTACTGAAGATATGTTGAACAATGTTATTGAAAGAATCCAAAAAAAAATTCATAGGATGGAAAGGTAACCTTTTATCTCAAGAAGGAAAAGCGGTTCTAACCATGGTTTGTATTTAGAGTATTCTTATTTATTTTTATCAGTATTCAAGTCTCCAATTAAGGTTTGTAATAAAATTGAGCAAATTCAAAAATAGTTTTTATGGACTAGGATAGAGAATAAGAACCATTTTGACCTTGTTGCATGGGATAAAGTATGCATACCGAAATACTGAGGAATTGGATTAAGAAAAATTAACAATTTAAACATTGTTCTACTTGCAAAGCAAGCTTGGAGATTAGTGTCTAAATATCAGGTGGAATGAGTCACTCTAACAAAAATAAAATATATGCAAGGATAATTTTTTTTAATGTGATTTGGACCCTTCTATTGGGTTAGCCTTCTGGAAATATATCAACCTAAAAAAAAACTCCTAAGAAAGGGCCTTAGATGGCAAGTTGAGGATAGAAAGATTATAAAATTATGGGAAGATAAATTGATAGCAAACCAACCATTTATAGAAATCCCTACTTTTAGAGCTATAAAGTATTTTATTGATCCATTATTTGTCCACATAGTTGCTAACTTTCTTACTCGATCCAACAACTCACGCATTTGGATAAGGATACAGTACCCTAATTTATCAATGGAAATAAACTCTTTGGAGGCATTGCTTTCTTCTTATGTTTTACCTTCAAGGAATGCTAGAGATCACCCCATTTGGGAACCTTATGACATTGGAGAATTCATTGTTAAATTGATATTTTAACTCCTCTTGACTCCTGAGGAAATTCATATCCCTTTCAAGTTTGTATACATCAAACACCTAACTCCAAAAGTTTTATTTTTTTCCTGGTTGGCCATTCAAAATATAATCCTTACTATTGAAAATATCATCAAGCGTGGAATACCACTACCCAATAGTATTTTTTATGTCTTGTTGATTGGGAATCAACTAGCCACATTTTCCTAACTTGTCCTTTTTCTTGTTCCATCCTTAACAACCATTTCAAAAGGTTCTAGATCAGTTGGGCCATGGCTCCTTCCATTGTAGATTTGTTTTTCCAATGGACTGATCCTTTCAATAATTCTTATCTTCATGTGATTTGGAAATTTTGTCTTCACCATTTCTTATGGTAAGTTTGTCTAGAAAGGAATAGAAGAGTGTTTTCTAGTTTGGCTAAGGATATTGCTTCAAATACCAATAGGATCATTTTCTTTGCTAAGGAAAATGCACTCATGATCCTAAATAATCCTCACTTGATCCCTAGATTTGAAGCCCCTTTAATTCAGTATTTGCATATTTCTCTAGAGAATACCTTTTCCAATTTTTTGCAAATATCTAGGTGCAATGTCAAATGGATTCCTCCAAATCAAGGAACAGTTAAAATCAATTTTGATGGGACAAATAAAGGAAACCCAAACATAGCAGGTGTAGGAGGGATTCTTAGGGACTACAA